>CM066729.1:9775000-15637500 GCA_033961575.1 Aselliscus stoliczkanus | reverse complement strand
CATAAAATATCCTTAACAGAAAGGTCTCGGAGCTTTCTCAAGTATCTTGCTAAGCCAGGAGAGCAATTGAATTACAGATTAGAACTAACATGGTTCACTTGGCTAAGGTTGTCCTAGCGTTCATGGACTTCCAACCTCCCCTTTCTCCAGTGAAGGATTTCACCCAGATAGCCTTAGTGAAACATTCTTTTGTTGTTATGAACAAACTACTTTAAGATGAGCTCTTGACATTGCTCTGAAAAATAAAAATTCTCCCTGTCTCCCCCCACCCCCCGCCCCACACACACACAATAAGCTAGGTCTGAATTTATTTGCTCAGTAGAGAAACAAAATACTTCTCTTTGTTGTAATTCAGTTTCTTTTGAAAACTGGGGCTGGGAGAACAAAAGCAGCAGAAACTGGGAAAAATAAAAAGAGAGATAATATAAAGGATTTGATGTAGGAATAACAAAGCTGGACTTAGTGGTCTATAAGATAGGAACTTGCCAGTGAGATTTTAGTTGTAGAAGATCATGGATTGCGAAAAGTTTTACAGATGACATATACGATCAGAAACTACAGGGATTTAGAGAGGCAGACCCTGCAACCAGGAAAAGAAATAGAAATGTCTCATTCATTCCGTGTACTGTCCCATCAAAAACAAGGTAGCACAACAGTTGGGAATTGGGCATTTGACATGACACTACCTGTTTAGTTCCTGGGTCTATTATTTCTCTGTTTCACTTCTTTCATCTGGAAAGTGGAAATATGACTGGTATCTAGGATAAATTGATGTGAGGATTAAATGAGATAATTCATATAAAATGGTTAGTACAGTGCTAGGCACATAGTAAATTTTCTGACTATCGTTATAAGCATTTCCTTTCCTTTCAACTCTGGAAGTATTGAATTATAAAATGAGAAGGTATAGATTCATTATTTATTCAATAAAGATGTATGCTGTACCTTCAAAAATAATACCATAAAGGATGGTAAATTAAAAATAAGATACAGGAAAGGAATGCTTTTTTTTTCCCTAATGTTATATGCTGAATTGTGCTGTACCAAAAAATTAGAGTCAACCTCTGTAAAGCAGTTGACTGTTTCATAAGAATATGTCATTTTTCACAAAGGAGCGTGAATTAATACCAATTCATCACCATTCATTCATTCATCCATCCAATAAACAGCCCTTCATTTAATACCTTCCACATCTCAGACTAAGGCTAAGTTCTGAGAGCACAAGGACTCAATCGCACAAGATCTCTGACTTCGAGAAACTGGAGATCTCATGGTGTGAAATGATATGTATAGATAAATTACAATGAATTAAGACATGTGCTACAGTGGAGGAGTAAACCCAGTGCTGGCTTTTAATTCATGAATTGGACTTAGACAGGCAGACAAGTAAGGTCAGGTACTCCTGAAGTGCAAACACATGACCCAAGGAAGAAGGTGTGCCCGCAGATGCCAAGGTTGGAAATGAAGAAAAGCTTAGTGTAGCTATACTGGCACCATATCGAGAAGGGGATTTGGGGGCAAGCTAAGAAATTTGGACATCTGAAAATCGGCAGTAACTCATGGGGGACTTTTAGGGGGGATGAGTTTGTAACAATGAAGAGAATAAACTAGAACAAAGGAAATTGGAGATACTTATGCTGTATCTCTGAGAAGGAGACCTGCCAGGCAGTTGCAATATTGCAGGTGAGAGATAACGAGGCTGGGAATGCTGCAGGAAAATTAAACTACAAAAACAAAAAAAAAATTGTTTTGAAAGTTAGTCAATAGTATAATAGAATCTTTAGCTGCAAAGGACCACAAGATAGTGCCTTAGTACCTTGTGATTTATTTACTATTGTCCTCTGTAATTCAGGCTACTATATTTTGGTATAAAGCCACGAGGGCAAAAGTTCGATATAGATACTTAGAACTTGATTTACTTGTACACTAGCCTGTAACTAAATGAATTTATCTTAGAAGCAAAAATGGCTTTTTTCCTTTTCATCAGGGTTTTTTTTGAATCCATATGTGAGAGGTGTCTTGATATAAAATCTGCACTTTTTCACTTTATGCTCAGCTTTGCAGGAATGTATCTAAGATGGAAAACCAGGTGCTCATATTGCAATGCAATATGTTTTCTCCTATATTTTTATGGAAAATGACCCATGACTTTGGCTTGTATTATCTCTACTCATAAATATATATGAGGATAATGCCTTAAAGCTCTTATTTAATGTATTTGTGAAAAATGTTCACATTCTGGGAAGCCTTTCATTCAGGGCAGCTGTCTGGAAACACATGATCTTTGACGAGAGGCTGTGAACAGATACAGGCACTTTGAGAAATGGTGCATTGTTTGGCAACTAAAAATCAAAAGCTCAGTGCAGTGGCGTCATCTAGTCAGAGGTGTGAACTGATTCTGCCACAGTTAGGCATTCAGAATGTGGGAAGGCTCTTTTATCTTTCTGAACACATATTTCCTTATCTTTAAAATGGGGGTGCCATTCCTATTTTGTTAAGTTGTGGTGAAAGACAGGCATGGAGTAAATGTCATTGATTACAACGGCGTTCCTTTCCTTTCGCCCCCTTCTCTACTCATGTAACTCATTATCTAGCAAGGTAGTTCTTCTAGACATGCCAATATAATGGGTCTGGTTTCCAATTACTTCAGGACTTGAATAAAGTACTGGCAATGCTGAACTTGAACATGCATTTGAGTTGGCTTCTTAAATTAGTAATATTCTGAAAATGTCATATATACTAGTTGACCGAAGAACCTCAAATCATAATTCGGAGCTCTTGACATTGTTTGTCTATAGTTATTGGAATTCACCTGGACATGACTGACTACTCATATGAAGGCAGATCTTGTGATGAGCAGCGGTGGGATGAGACCGGCTAGCGTGCGCTTTCCCAGACTAAGTGCTCTGGCTGTGGCCAGGCTGGCTGATGGATAAACGAGGGGCACAAGGACCTCGAGTATCCCTACCCAAAGTCCAGTTGGGAGGAGGCAAGACAAGTGCAGCTTCATAGAAGAGGTGCTGAGTGGGCATGGAACACAACTTCAAAAAATGTCATGGGCATCAATCCCTATGGATGGAGGGCAGCATCAGAGCTCCTGCATATATAGCCATTACTGGGATGAGGGTTCCTTTGAGTAAAAATAGTAGGTTCAGAGGAAGAATTAGTCAGATGCAGATCCCAGGAGTTATTTGGTTTTTCATCAGGGTACAACCTAAATATTGATGAAGAAAGGGCCTGCAACAAATTAGATAAATTGATGAATATACGAGGTGTGACAATTACGTTCGCAAACTTGTTGTAATGATGTTGCTAACCTTTTTTGATATCAGAGGGATTATTCATTATGAATTTGTACCAACTGGACAAACAGTTAACCATCTTTACTATTTGGAAATGCAGAAAGGGCTGCGTGAAAAAATGAGATGACTTGAACTTTTTGCCAACAATTCATGGCTCTTGCATCATGACAATGGACCAGCTTGCATGGCACTGTCTGTGAGGGAATTTTTAGCCAGTAAATAAATAACTGTATAGGATCACCTCCTTATTCACTTAATATGGCCCCCAGTGACTTCTTTTTTTACTCCAAAATAAAGGAAATATTGAAAGGAAGACATTTTGATGATGTTCAGGACATCAAGTGTAATACAATGACAGCTCCGGTGGCCATTCCAGAAGAAAAGTTCCAAAACTGCTTTGAAGAATGAACTAGGCGCTGGCATTGTTGCATGGTTTCCCAAGGGGAATACTTTGAAGGGATATTCAGCAATGAGGTATGCAGCACTTTGTATAGGATGAGCTTGCGAACTTGTCATACCTTGTATGTTATGGTCTTCATTCAGGACTAAAATATATATAAATGTAACATTGTTATGAATGAGAAAATAACTGTATACAAGCCAGAAAGTGGACTCTCACCAGGGATCAAATATCCCAACCTCTTGATCTTGGACTTTCCACTTTCCAGAACTGTGAGAAATAAATATTTATTGTTTAGCCACTAAGTCTATTGCCATAGGCTTTGTTATAGCGTCCTAGCGAGACTAATATAAATATTTAATAGAGAAAGCTCAGAGCCAAAATAAATGCATTTCTTTTGTTGTAATGAAGTACTTCTGAGAAACCAACATGCTGAAGGCTCCTGAGTCCCTTAGGTCTTGATAAGTTCCTTGTTCTAATAGTTGCTTTTCCGGATGGCTGGCTGACTCTGATGTTGGTCTGTCAGTCACGGTTCTTTGCTGTAGCAACAGAAGCCTAGTGGGTCAGAATAAGCAAAAGAACACGCTTGTTAAGAGAGTTTTGGGGAGCTCACTGAATCACTAAATAATTGGCAAAGTTGGGCTCAAGGCCCTGGAATACTCCCTTAAACTCTGCTACTCTGCTGAGAACCACTCCAGCTGTCACGAGGCATTAGATGCTACTGTTAGTACTGCAGCCAACTGTTCAGTCTTGATTTATTCAAGGAGCCCAATCCTAGAGCCATTGCTACGGCCATCAGTGCCAGAGAGAAAAGGTTATCTCCCTCTTCTTGCTTTTTGTGTTACTAGTCCTTTTAGCAGAGCCCACCTGATATGCCTGTGGCTAGCTGCAAGGGAGGCTAGAAAAGTACTAAACATTCTCAGCACTTCTAGGAGGAAAAACCTGTGCCCTAATAAGACTAAAAAAACTGGAGAATTCTTCAAAGAGGAAAAGGTATTCAGTTGTTGGGTAGTCAAAATGCATGACAAATTTCCACTAGATTAGGGTGTCATTTCTATCCTCCTGACCATTACACCTTCAGTGACTAAAAATGTGGCCTCAATGAACATTTCTTGAACAAATTAATGTTTATAGAGGTAGCACATTAATTTTATGCAATTTCAAATCATAATTCAAAATTTATTTTATGATACAGAGAACAGATTAGTGGTTGCTCGAGGTTAGGGGCAGGGGGTGGGTGAAATGGATGAAAGTGATCAAAATCTACAAACTTCCAGTTGTGGGGGTGTAATGTGCAGCATGGCGACTGTAGTTAATAATAGTGTATCGTATATATGAAGTTGCTAAGAGAGTAGACCTTACAAGTTCTCATCACAATTGTGGTGATCATTTCATAGTACATACATATATTGAATCATTATGTTTTACACCTGAAACTAATGTAGTAACATATGTCAATTATATCTCAATAAAAAAGGAATATTTTATGGTATGAGATTTATGTGTAGAAATTACAACTGATCATTTTAAGGGATCATTATTAACCAAAACTATCACTGGACAAACTTTTTCTTCTTACTCTTGTTCTCAAAGATATTTGAGCTTTCCAAATGTCTTTGTAACTAGCTATAGTTGACCTGCTTAGCTAATTCCTGGTCATCCTTTAAGCCTCTGGTGTAGTTGCTTTCTTCCAGCGATGCTTCATGTCTCCTTGATATTCTACCCTTGACTGTGTTTATATCCCACTAAACTAGTCTTTTTGAGGTCAGGAATTGTGCATCTTGATAGCTGCTGTATACAACACCCAGCACAATTCCAGTGCTTATTATACATTCGGTGCATGTGTGTCGAACAGATGCAGAAAATCATTTTCTATAGGCATTACCCTACTTATAATAAATTGAAGAAATGATGAAATACATTGTTACGGCGTTTGTGCAGTATAGAGCAAATCTAATTTTCCATTATGTGGTTTGGTTTCTGAAAACTTATTTATTCAATTCTCTTGTGGAGTTCGATTCATATGCACACTCATTATATGAATATATTCATAACATCTCAAAGATCCATAGGATGACAAAAAAACCTATAATGGTTGTCAGTTTTCCTTAAAAAACAGTGATTATAAGCCACTGTTTCTCACATTGTTTGGTTCATAAGCAAGGCAAGCGCTCTGCATTTAAATTGGAAAATTGAGTGAATTCTAACATCAGAACCTAGCGTATTTTGAATCATGATAATTTACTCAAAAAGAGTCTTAAGGACACTTATGTATTCCTATATGGTACTTAGAACCTCCACATCAAGGATGCTAGGACCCTAGTGATGGCAGAATAAACTTGGCTTCTGTTTGTTTGGATGACTTAGGGCAAGTACAGAAGATAGAACGTGAGCAATTCAAATTAACCACATCATTAAATCTTTCCTTCTGACACAGTCGTTGCCCTGTATCTGTGATATCATGGCTTTATCCTTTTCCCTTGTTTCTTGGCCTGTGAAACTTAGCTCTCCTGTTACAATGTCAGCACCAGGACTGAATCCACTGATGGGCTGTGTTCACCTTGACCTCTGCCTCTTACACTTTCTTTGATCATCTTCCTCATCTTTCTCTGACTATCCCAAATACTTCTTCAGATGTCGTTGGCTTATGGATATGGATGTCCACATCCGCTGGCTTTGCAGAGCCCTAACATTGGCATTCCTCTTCGACTTGGCATCTGTGGATGGAGCGCTTATGCTCAGTGCTTCTCGATGCTCTCTGGAGGCCTTCCGTACAGGAAGCTGCTCTCAGCAAGCTGTCAAGTTAGAAAGGAAATAATGAATCATTAGCTGAAGAGTCAACATCTGAGGAGGTTTCATGTGCCAGCCTTCAGAGTAGGGCTTGCATTTTCTTCTGGGAACGAATATTTGAAGAAAAAAAAGAATGACACTATTTAAGGTCTATGGTGCAGGATGGTAATGATTGGGGGAACAATTGGAGTCTGTTGATGTGAAGAAAGCCCCATCTAAGCTGCTTTATAGTTTAGGACCATCCATGAATTTTTATGATGATCCAGTCAAAATAAAAATAAGTAAACATTTCAAAAAGATTGACTCAAAAAAAAATTTTTTAAAGCTGAGTTGTTTCTTTGGAATTTTGAATTTAATTAAACATGACTTCAATAAGCCTAGAAGGTCTTCAGTTTATAAGGGCCTTTCTCCCCCTTTCTACCATCATAATAAAGAAATAATCTCCTAGAAAAACATGACTTTAAAAGATACATGACCAATTTCCAAACTTCTAAATTAGCATTAAAATATTTCCTCTTCTTTTTCTCCTTTATTCCCTGATGCAAAAACTAAACATATAGCTGTTACAATACCATTGTACCATTGACTATCTTTCTTATACTATACTCCACATCCTGTGAGATATATATATATATATATATATATATATATATATATATATATATTTGACATACAATATTATTCTCCTTCAGCTTCAGTGTATATATAGTGTATAGCACTATAATCAGGCATCTATGCTGTCCATGAAGTGATCCCCCTGAGAAGTCCAGTGTCCATCTGGCACCCTACGTAATCTTTACAACATTGTTGATTATATTCCCCATATCCCCATGACTATATTGTGTCTAGTAATTTGCACTTTCTAATCCCTTCATCTTCTCCCCCAGTCCCCTCCCTCTTCCCATCTAACAACCAACAGTTTTTTTTTCTGTTTCTCTGAGTCTATTTCGGTTTTTTTGTTCATTCTGTTCTTTAGAGTCCACATATAATTGAGATTATATGGACATGTGCAATAAAAATAATTATGAATAGAAAAAAAAACTAAACATAAAATATCCACCCTGACAGCTCCTATAACCTGCATATACTTGTAAATAATGTGTGTCCACTTGTGACTTACAGATTCCCCAAGTAAATGATAAACTTTTAATGATTTCAACACTAAGGAGGAAATCACTTAACCATGATCAGATTGATGTAATTGGAAGAACAATCTAGTTGGCTTTTCTACAGTGTAGTATTATTTGCACTGTTGTTAAACTTTTTCATAAACTGGAGAAGGTGCCTTGTCTTAAGCTTGTTATTGGATGCATGTAAACAGTTTATTTTTTTTTTAACTGAGAACTTAGTTTACTGTGTAACATGCATCCAGGATGAAGCCTAGAAAAGAAAATCGCTCATTAAAGGTGTGATTACTGCAGTAATAATCAATAGAGCATTAAACGTCACATTTTATTGCAGTAAAAAGGGGGATAAACATGAAGACCACAGCGCACTTCTGGAAATGGTATGACTTGTAAATGTCAGTGAGGACTTATTTAACACTAAAAGGCTGTAAGAATTTGAAATGGGGGTTTTAAAATTCATCCAAGACAGCTGAAGGTTACCTGAGGAAAGGGCAGCTATATATAGCATGCACACATGCAGGTGATGTAAAATATGAATGGAAAAAAAAGAGCCAAACTCATTTCTAAATGGAGGGTTCATTATCTTTGGTATTCCAGAAAGAGCATGTATTGAAGTCTGCAAGATTGGTATTATAAATATTTTAATGTATACCTTGTTTGATAGTCACAGAAAGCAGGCTCTCTTTTCTCAACATAAGCAAGATAGATAAATAGATAGATAGATAGATAGATAGATAGATAGATAGATAGATAGATAGATAGATAGGTAGCAAAGGGCAGCCTGATATGTAAATGCTGCTGAGAATACTTCATTCAGCTAGTGGCAATCTCTGTCTGGAAAATTGTCTCAAAGTTCATAATATGCAACATTTAGCTGCACAAAGTGTTCATTCTCCACCCAGCCAAGCTCAGCTGGGCTTCATTATTCTGGCTATAGTGATACAAACTGAATACCTGATAGGGAACGTTCTTAGGAATTTTTCACATCCTCATATTTGCAGAGTTTCTTGGAAGCCAGTCAGGACATTCTGACCCAGGAGGAGAACCAATATCATACGATAACAGGGCCCTCCTGGTTTAACTCAACCAGGAAATGGATAGCATGGGTCACAAAAATCACATCTGAGAGATGGCCTGGCCATTTGCAAAACAAAATTCTCTTTTAAGGGACTAGTTTCCGTTTCTCTCCATGGATTTACTTCAAATTGAAAACACAAGAGAAACTCCGTGGAAAAGACAGTCATGTTCCGAATAGGTTGGAGCAGTTAGAAATGCAACATTCCAATTTTTACAATGCAAATCTAATTAGCATTCTTCAGAAGAAAAAATTGAAAGAAATCCTGGGAAACTTTGTATTTCAAATACAAAAATTCATTATAGTATCCAGGCCTTTAATGGTCAAAAGGAAAGGAAGGAGGAACTCATGGTTTTGTTGTCCCTTCAGCCCCTAAGAAGGACAATTTTTCATAAGCTTCCCAACACATCAGAAAATTAGCAGTCCAACTTTCTGTGTGAATGGATACAATGATTTAGCATTTCCTTTTAGATAGTCAGTGAAAACTGTCACTTCCAGCACAAGGACAATAGTCATCAAAGGTGTGCCATTGCCATCTGTTTCTAACCATTTCTAAGACAGGATAGGGGTTTTTTGTTTTGTTTTTTCTTTCTGATTCCTGAAAATGACACCTATAGAACAGAAAGTTCATTTTTACACAATACCCACAATTAAACAATTTCAAGCTAACAAAATACAGAAAGCAAGCCCAAGATAGAATAAGAAAAATACTAGATAATAATAATAATGAAAATAATGCTATGTAGCAGACATTATGTTAATATCTCTATTGCTCTATTAGTTTGCCATTGCTGCTGTAACAAACCACACAAATTTGGTGGTTTAAACAACTCGCAGTTATTCTCTTCCAGTTCTTGAGGTCAGAAGTCTGAAATGGGCCGCTGGACTGTGTTCCTTCTGGAGGCTTGAGGGCAAATGTGTTCCCCAACACTTTCTAGCTCCTAAAAGCTTCCGCTTTCCTTTGGCTCCTGGCCCAGCATATCATTCTGACTTTCGCTTTCATCATTACAGCTTCTCTCAATTGACCCTCCTGCCTGTCTGTTACATGGAGGGTCCCTTGTGATTACATGGGGCCCACCCAGATAATCCAGGACACTTTTCCCATCTCAAGATCCTTAACTTAATCACATCTGCAAAGTCATCTTTTCTATGCAAGGCAACATATTCACAGGCCTGGCACTATTTTCCCTACCACATGTAGAGAGTTTAGAAATGTTGTATTGTTTCTGGCCCTACTTACTCTACACCTATTGCTTTGAAACTCCCTGTTCAATACTGGGAAAGAGGGTAGAAGGCCAACTTATTTACTGGATATGCAGGGAACAGGAATGACATCATTTTATTAAGGTCTTCAAATTTTATCCTCACACACCTCTCTTCAACATATCGACCATACAGCAAAATTGATTCAAATATAAAAGGATTCAATTTTAATTTCCTTTTCCGCTCAATTCCAGCATGCTTGTTTCTTGCAGTGATGCAAATGAGCTGTGAAATGATGGATTGTTAGGCAATGTTTCTGAGAGAGAAAGGGAGGTTGGACAGTTGATTCATATGGAAAATAATAAAAGCGTGATTACTTAGGGAGAATATACTCCTGCTTAAGGAACAATCATACCGTAATTATTGAATTACCTCTGCAGATCATCCAGTGGAATTACAAAGGACAATGGCAGGACCATATCTTCTGCCCTTCTGCCCCCCATCTAACATTGGGAGCACTGTGTTTTTACTTTGAGAGAAACATAGTGTTTACTTCTATTTTGGGGAGAAGAATAAAAGCAGAAAATTACTTAACATCTTTCCCCCCGCCCCTTTGGTCTCATTTTCTATTATCCTATGTACACTGACATTTATAGTAATGAAATTCTAAGTACTCATGTCCATGCATTCAGGGTAGCTAAACCAATGATATCATGAAGTTTACGTACATAAGGTTGCTTTTGTGAAAGAACAAGATCAGTACAGAAACCTATACTCGCCAAATTTCATAGTCTAGTGAAAAGCATTTTCTTTTTTTTATTTTATTTATATATACTTTTAATTAGCTTCAGGTGTACATCAAAGTGCAATAGTTATACTTTTTACCCCTCAAAGTGATAACCCTCCTCCCCCAATTCTCCCCTCTCACTCCTCCCCCCCATATCATACTATCTATTACAATTCCTTTGACTCCCTTCCACCATATAATCCACATCCCGTGACTGTCTATATATTCAATTACAGTTGCCATACAATATTATACAACATCAATTTCAGGTATACAGTGCCGTGATCAAGCCTCTATTCCATCCATGAAGTGGTCTCCCTAACAAAACATGTGACTGTCTGACACCCCACAAAATTTTAACAACATTATATTCCCCGAACTGCCTTTCATATCCCTGTGACAATACTGTAGTTACCTATTTATGCTGTCTAACCCTTTCCCCTTCTCCCTCATCCCCACCCCCCTCCCCAGTAGCAACCCTGTTTTTCCTCTATATCTATGAGACTAGTGAAAAGCATTTTAAATAAGACCTAGTTTAAGTTTATAAACATAATTCTTATATTTCCATTTTGATTTAAAAGATCTAATTTTGAATCTTATAGTTCCGACCTGAGTTGCAAACATATCTTTACCCATGTAAGTCATTATTTCTGGGGTCTCACTCAAGTTAATTAACTTAGTTTTTCTCCTTCTCTACAGGCTACTCTTTCACAAGTGTTCTGGGCCCCAACTCCTCTTACATCCTCACAGACTTCCCCCCTTTCATTTTCATGTTTTGATCATGCACACCTAAATTCTTCCTTCCTGCAGGATAATTTTCTTCAGCAGAGAAATACCCTGTAGTGTCATCAATATTAAAACCAAAACTAAACTAAAAACAAACAGACCTTCCTTTGATGCTTATCTTCTCAGTGCAATGGCAATTTCTCTTTACTCCGTTAGAGCCAAACATGGCCCAGGGGTTGTCTACACCCACTGTCTCTACTTCTTTGTCCCATTCAGTCTTCCTCTGTGGCTGGTCATACATATGTTAGGCAGCAGGAAAAACACAGACAATAACATAACGAACACTCATGATATTCTTCCCACCTAGTTTTGTCAAATCTTAACATTTTGAAGAATGTGTTTTGTAACTTTTTAAAGTAATATAATTCAACAGAGGCAAGCCCTTCTTATACCTCCCAAATCCCCTTCCATGCCTCCCTTGCAAAGGTGTCAGTGTTGTTCTGAATTTGTGCCTATCACTTATCATCTTTTCCTCTAACTAGCTTTCTATTGTCATTTCCTTCTGCCTTCTCTACTCAGCTGTCTCACAGTATGTCAGGTTTAACTTATCAAAAATTGGACTCTTAGGCCTCATAACTTGCTTCTCTTTCTCTTTGTCAGTGCTAAGTCAACGTTATCATGATCTACGTAATTGTTTAAGCTGAAAACATGAGTGTCTTTCTTGACTCTACACTTCTGCCTCTCTCTACACTTCATCTATGACAGTTATTCCTGGATTCTGTCTTCAAGGCATATGTGCCGGTTCCTAGTCTCTTTGTCTTCTCATTTCTCTGCTGTGCATTGCAGGTGGCTGATTCCTGCAGTCTGAACTCTCCCAGTTGCAGGGTAAGCTGGCGCCCAGGTGGATTTTGTCAATGGGAAGCACTGGAGTGACAGTGGGAGACACCGACAGGCCTCTGACCTTGGACAGCATATCCCCTATAAGAGTTTCATCTTCTCCTTGGCTTCAGTTCCTTCTGAACTGTCCCACTGTGGTTTCCACTTCCACTGGGACAAAACCTTGGATTCTGCTAATATGGCCTCCTCCCTCAAGCCCTCCAACCTTGGGGAGGCAGGGGATTCCTGATGTTGTTAATCCATGGAGTATCTCGCCACCAACTCCTGTTTAGCTTCTCATCATTTCCTTTAGAGGGAATGATGTTTCTGGTATTAAATTGAACACACTCAGGAACAGCCATGATTTTGCCCATATTGGTTGGCATTTTTCTCACACTTGAGACAGGATTTGATTTGTCTCTGTGTTGCCTTAGCTGTATGCTCTGCTTTTTCCGTTCCTTATTTTAAGATACTTTGAGTGGATTCTGCTTTTCTGCTTAGATCCTGAATGATACATTGTGCTTTTCCTCTGAATTATTGCCATGGAGCCTTCCAATGTATATCACTGCTTTCATTCCTAACTCCCCAATCCATTCTCTTTACAGTAAGATAGACATATCATTGGCCTGTGTAAATCCTATTGGCTTTTGCTGCACTTGAAATGCTAGACAGGAATTGTAGGCGTGGCCTACAACCATTCAATCTCAGCCTGTACTATTCTCCCCTACCTCCTTCCCTCCCCCCACACCACACACACCCCTTCACACAGTACTCCATAGTTCTGTTGGTTCTTTTTCTTCTATTGGAAGTGACAAGGCGTTTTTTGTTCGTTTTTTTGCTTCAGAGACATGGTACATGCTGTTTGTTCCCTCTGCTTAACATGCTCTTCCCCTCCCTGTCTCCTGGCTGAGGGTATTTCATCCTACGGGCTTCAGTTTCAATCACCTCCTCACAGGTCTTCTCGGATCCCATAAACCAAAACACGTTCTCCTGTTACTGGCTTTTGGAGAAACTGCTTTTTCTTATTTCTTGGATGTTATCACACTTTGCATTTGTTTAGTCACTTATGAGTTCATTGGTTCAGTGTCTTTCTTTCCTCTCTTCCACATGTTGGAAACTCCATGAACCTGGGCTCACAATGGGTCTGTCCAACCCCATTTCCTCAAAGCCCCCAAATAGCATTTAATCAGGACAGATGACCCAGAAGTGTTTGTGAATATGTGTTAAATTCATTTATAGAGGCATTCTTAAAGTTTATTTTTCAACAAAACGGATAAATAATTAGTTTGGATATGAAATTAAATATGCTTGGGAATAGCTCACGATTTTGCCTGTATTGGTTGGCATTTTTCTCCCATCCTGAGGCCGGATTTGGTTTGTCTTCTCATTGCCTCAGTTGTGTGCTATGCGTTTGTCTGGGTTCTTCCAGGAGCAACAGTTTGATCCCTTCAGAAAGCAAAAGAAAACCAGACAAAATCTGGAGCTAACTCTCTTTGAACATAAATGGATAATCTTGATTGGGGGAAAAAAAAGGCTCTTTCAATAAATCACCAGGAAAGCACATTTTCCTTACCCATTTCCATGATTCTTATTCTTCTCAGCAGTCTCTCCTAAAAATAGTTGCCAACTGATGCTGAAAGCGAACACTGCAGACCGGGGAGGCTACTGATGCAGAGCAGAGAGGGATGTCTGGAAGCCATTAGTAGATTGTACCTTAAATGAAAGGAGCCATGATTCAGTCAATAAATTCCATTTAAAATTAGACACATGAAACGACATCTTTATGATTCATATATAGGTTTTCTTTGTTCTTGCTGATACCCATCCTTAAGCATGGAAGACCAAATATCCTATGGTCTATAATTATCTACCTTTCTTCCTGTTCGAACCATACCTTGTTGCCTAGGAACTGGGGTGACAGGTATGCCATAAATATATTTTCAAATCATCTTTTTTTTTTTTTTGCCTGCATCAATTTTTTTTCACACTGCTTTTATTGTAATGAAGGTTCATTAGAATACATGCCCTATTCTACATTTGTTTGTTTGGAATATGTACAAGCTGTGTTTGCCCAATTAAGTATGAATAAAATATTCCAGTTTCCATTTGTCTTTCAATTTGTTAACTGACATAATTTGACTCCTGTGGAATGCAACTATTTATGTATCAAGAAAAAAATGCACAGTTAAAAGGTGATTTATCACGCATGCTTTCAGCCGAAGATCTTCCAACTGCTAATTTCTTTCACACATGGTGCAATGAAAACTAACGTTTATTATGATGATATTAAACAAATAATGACCCTGAGTCATCACAAAATTAGCCAATTAGTCCAATCCCAGAATTTTATGCACAAAAGAATGGAACCCCTGTGAGATTATCTGCCCCCAAACCCATGGTACACCGCGGGCCTGGGAGTGGAGTTAGAATGTTCTGATACCCTTGCCAAGGTATTCGGTATCTCATTCCGTGCCTGAAATTTCCTTCTTTCCACAAATGTCGTCTATTCACAATTATTCTCTTATCAGCTCTTCAATTAGAGCCAAAAGTTATCTCTGTGGGTTTTGAATGTCAAAAGCATTTTCATATTGAGATCTTCTACGTTGATATGTAGTCATAGCGATTGCTCATTTAATAAACTTTAATGACAAATCCCTTTAAAACCTTCTGTATAATCATGACCACCTATATCGAATACTATTTTTCTTTTAGTAAGCTGTTTATTATGTTATATTTGCCTGCAAACAGAATATACAGAAGTGCATGTAAATTAGTTTACATAGATAATAATCACAGGAATACTCATGCATTCACCATATAATGTAAGAACGAGCACATAATCCCTTGAGTTAAAGCTACTTTTCTGTTCCTTTATGTTCCTCCTTCCCCTTAATGTGTAGCATCTTTGTCATTCTTGTGTTTCTGAAAATTCCTACCCTCTATAGAATACATGGTAATTCTGCTCAGTGCAATTAAATAGGAAAATTTTCCTTTATTATGCTGTATTCATGAATTAATTTAGTCATTGAAACTATCATTCATTCAACCCTTAATGAACATTGATGTTCTACCAGGCACTATGCCAAGAGATAAGGAGTGCTATTATACTACATTAAGTCATATAATTTTATTCAGTATAGAACAGACTATATATATATAGTCTATGTATGTGTATATATAAAACCTATTTCTGTATTTTCTCGAGATAGTTTAATTATTATCAAAGGCTATAATATTCAAATGGAAATTGCACATTTCTTTGGCCTTTACATAGTAAAAATATTCATCAATGATTGGCTGTTTATCACATGCTAGGCACTCTATGATCACCATCTCTTTTTTTTTTTTTTTAGGGCAGTGCCACTGGCCCTCATATGTGGGACCTGAACCGGGGCCGCTGGCTTCCCAAGCCAGCGCCTAACCACCGCGCCACTCAGCCAGCCCAAATCACCATCTCTTTTAATCCTGACAACTTTATGAGTTGGTACATTATTTGAGGTATGTGAATTGCTGTACCAAGCACTCAAAAATCTCAGTGACTTCACAGAGGTTTATTTTTTGCTCATTTCACTATCTCTTTTCTTCAAGCCCTGATTCTGAATCCAGTGGTTCAAGGCTTCTTCAAACTAGGATCTCTACCATGCCTACCCTGAGCCTCCACTGGGCCATTTGTGTGCAGCTGGACAACCAGTAAGGGAAACACGTGAAGGGGCTCCTGGGGCATTTCAGGGACCAGGCCTGGAAATGGCATCCACCTGTTCTGCTCACATACCATTAACCGGAAGTAGTAACAGCACCAATTTGATTCAAGCAAGCTGGGAAGTAAAGTCTGCTTGTGTGCCCACAGAAAGTCAACATATTTGGAAAACTCATAGTATTTTCTCTGCCACAATTATTATTATTATTATTATTATTACTACTATTATTATTAATTATTTCCAGTGTATACCTGAGAAAGGCAAGAATTAGGAAGATAAAATGGCTTGCCCTTGGGAGGTAAATTGTTGAGCTGAGAGCCTAACTCAGAGGCCATGCCCTCACCCACTGTATAATACTGCCTGTTAGCTAAACCTTGGACAAATTAATGTTAATTACACCAGTGGACTTCACTGTTGAAATACAGTACAACCAATGCAAAAAACATGAATGGATTTTTTTTAAGGAAATGAATGATTGCTTGCATATTTTTCTAAAAATAAAGCGGCATACTTACCTCTTGTCTTTTTTATTTTCTGTCATTGACTTCCAAGCAAATGATCTTGACTGCTCATAAATCAGATCAAAACTAATTAATTGTTTTAACTACATCAGTTATAATTAATTATTGGCAATTTTAGCTTTTTTTTAATTTTGTTTTTGTGGAATTTGGAGTCAGAGTTAAATATGACCAGTGATAACTAAATTAAAAGAAATTATGTCTGTCTCGTCTCCATAGATAATTGGGCCATCTATATGAGGTGCTCCCAATTTGGAATTAATTTAATGCTTTTTAAAAATAAACTGTCTTGATGCTTTGCAACAATTTAGGACTAATTAAAATGGTAGATAAAAAATGTACTTGTTCATTTTAATAATAGTGCCATAGATTTCATTTAAATTTTGGTATAAATCTTGATTTTTTACATTTACTGAATATATTTGAAAAATAATTGCTTATCTATAAGTTATATGGGAAAATCCTTCTTCGGAATCGTATAAAATATCCTAACTCTTTAATATTCCCAGAATTTAAGTATCAAAGAAGAATAGTCTGAAACTAAAGTCAAATGTTAAGGTAGAATTCAAGTGAACACTACATATCTGTTCTGTCTTCTGGAAAAATTGTTTAAGATATTACTTTAATTAGCCCAATTCATGATGTGACCTTTGAAATATTTGTCTGGCAATGTCATCTCCTGTTATGTGATTCATAAAGCTGTTTTTCTTTGTTTTTTGAAGGGGAGTGTAGTAAAGAGACCAAATTTGTTCCTAATGTGATATAGAGCCTTTGAAAACTGCTAACTGGAATGAAAATACTTTAAAAAAACAACATAAATACTACAAAGCATTGTTTAAAAAATATATCTGATTTTGCACTGGACACCACTCAACCAACATACCAGGATAGTTTTATAGGCTGAATAGTGAGCCCTAAAGAAATGTGTTAAGGTCCTAACCTTCTACTTCTAAATGCGAACTTCTTTGGAAATAGGGTCTTTGCAGATATAAAGATATTAATGTGGGGTGGGCCTTAACCCAATATGGCTGGTGTCATTTAAGAAGAGGGAAAATTGATACAAAGACAGACACACAGGGAGAGAATGCCATGCGATGGCAGAAGCAGAGACTGGAATGATGTAGCTGCAAGCCAAGATGACATTCACCAAAATTTTCTACCCACAGCCTCAGAGGGAACACAGCTCTGCTGACACCTTGATTTTGGACTTCTAGCCTCCAGAACCATGTAAGAGTAATTTCTGTTGTTTTCATCCCTTCACTTTGTGGTACTTTGTTTACAGCAGCCCTAGGAAACTAATACAGATGGCTGTAGTCAGATACGGAAAAGGGAATTGTCTTCTCACTTATTTGGTATTTATTTGTTTCTCCTTAGGTTGAGAGGAGGCTTTCTGTCAGGGAGTCACAGCTATCAGCATAACCTAAGGCCTGGCTATTGTATATTTAGGCCCTTGGAGTGGTTCATCTCTCAACTCGGAGGAAATGGTGCAGTCAACATCTGATTTAAAAGCCACAAAAATAAGTGTATTAAGGAACTAAGTGTCCCCTCCTCTGATGCTGTTATGATAAAGGCAATGGGGGATGGAAATTGTAATCAAGTTGGCCGTTTTACCAAAGCTTCTGTGCGGGATTAAAAGTTTGAAAAACTAAGCAAAGCATCGGCTCCCTTCCCCCAGAAACCCTGTGTCTTTTCCCTGTTAGGTGCCTGTAGTCCTCTAGATGGCCCAGGAACCTGGGTCATTCTTCTGTCTCAGACCCAAGGTGAACAGGACATGAGAGAGGGGTTGGAAGCCCTGGGACTAGGAGCTCAGCATCACAACCAGTACCATCAAGAAGCTGCAATCAAATATGCCAGCACTAGGTGGCGCGATGGCAGAGCTTGCAACACCTCAGTCTCCAGGCCAGTGAACGCAACCGGTTCCTGTGCTGAGGAATTAGACGATCTCCGTTTCATTTGTGTGCACCTCTTGCTGTTGGTAGTCTCCACTTGGCCCATCAAGCAGAAGTGATGCCCATTTGTGGTGTTGATGAGCAGGCGTGTTCATCTCTAGATAGGGCTAATAATTACGAGAGAATCAATAATCCTGCAGAAACAGAGGATGAAGGCAGCGGCGCCTGGATGATAACGTTGGTGTAGTGGAAAAGAAAGCACCGACACCCGTGCTTTGGGTCACCTCATGATGTCCCAGCACCTCCTCCCAGCTAAGACTGTTGTTACTTCCTCTGTCCTCTCCCCACCATGCAACAGTAGAACCCTTCCCCCAAATACACTTTAGGGTGCTCATTGCCCTTCTGAGGATGCTGTTGTTATTCAATTTGGTTAAATTTCATCAGGAGGCACCCCGTGTGATTTTCTCTGGCTCACAAAATATGGCTTGTGCACCTCACATCCTGCCCTATGTTACTGGGAAGGTGTGGACTGTACAGTTGGGGTGGACATGACCCTTCTTGGGGCGCAGTGCTGGTCCATAATATCAAAGCCCTGTGCTAGGTTTCACGGGAGGAACCAACAGCTCTTACTTAAATTCATCATTTCCTTTTAAGAGAATAGGTCAGTTATTAAGCACGTTCAAGATACATTATCATTTGTTTTCACATAAACATCATCAACTCAAGTGAAATTCATTGCCTTTTAAAGACCTTTAGTTTGGAAAGGGGATCTCATTTGTGTACAATATAATAGCTAGGCCTTTAAAAGGCAGTTTTCAAACAAATACAATGATGAAAATCTATTTCGATTAATATAATTGTGAAAATTTAGGTTTAAAGAGATGCATGAATTAGGTTCCTATGAGTCAAGTACAACAGAAAATCCAGGTTTGTTATTTTATTTATGACTGATGCATTTTACAAATCTACCCATTTCAAAATGTAGGTTTACAGAAATCTATCACTTGGTATTAAGGAGCCCAGGATTACTTACAGTTTGATGGTTAAAACTTTTTTTTAATGCAACTCATGATTTAGGAAATGATACTTTAGAACAGGTTCTGGAATTTTATTTTAAAGTAAGATTTCTAAAACATGATATCCTCTTTCATCTCAGCTTTAGATTCGTTCCCCAAACAGTAAAAATGCCTGCACAAAAATAAAATATTACTAACAGGTTTAGTAGTATAGTTGATTATGGGTTAAATGCGCCACCTCGTGGTTATATAAGGAAGTTTATTTGTTAACCTTGTAATTGAATGTTATTATGAAATTTGTCTTCTGCTTTTGTCCTTCTATATTAGAAGGACCGCTGCTGATAGTAAAATTATCCATAATGCGTATATAGATTCACAAAGATGTCATGATATGATGCTTGCAGAAGCCATATTCTGGGGTATGCTGGTGACTTTGCAAATGACGTTGGGTGCCACTTGGTAAAATATGACCAATGAACACCAGACTTTACCTCTGTTCAGAGACCTTTCCTAAGTCATTCTACGTAGTAACTTAATACTATATGACTAATAACAGTGCATGCAGTCCAGGAATAAATACAATGAAGAGAGGTGTGTGAGTGGGGGAGGAGCAAGGAATTACAGCCCTGAAAGTAAAACTAATTTCGCTATAAAGGAATGGTCCACGGTCTCTACTCCCAGAAGCCACCAAGCCCCCCCTATTTGGGACTCCGTCTCTTGGAGAAGCAGGAAGACGTGCGTGCCCTATCAACACCTTAGGAAAGCTCATTACCACTGGCTCTGGGGGATGAAAAGTTCCAGCCTCATCAGCTTCCTCCAGGATCTGGGGCCATCACAGCCTGCCAGGGTTCTTTCAGCAGAATCCTCCCCGCAGACGCTTTCTTCTTTCTTCAGGACAGGCCATCTCGTCTCAATCAACTTCCAGGAGCTTTCTTCTTCTTTGCTACAAAAACTTCAGGGCACATTAAATTTTAGGTAATACTTATTACCTTCAAAAGTATGTTTCGGGGCCGGCCGAGTGGCGCATTGGTTAAGTGCTGGTTTTGGGATGCCAGCGGCCCTGGTTCGGATCCCACATGAGGGCCAGTGACACTGCCCTCTACAGCTAACAACAGCTCCACCTGGAGCTGGGCTGTGCGAGCCCCGGTGATGGTGTGGGCTGTAGCCCCTGCTGCAGTGGGCTGCTATAGGCTACAGTGAGTGGCCGGCAGCCAGCGTGAGCTGCCAATAGCCGTGGTGAGTGACCATCCAGAGGCCAGTGACTGATCTGCCTCATCCGGGAAGAGCGCAATGACGATACCAACAGTGAAGCAACATTCTCCGCAACTAGACTGAAGAACAAAAAGACAGCAACTTGTCTGTTCCCCTTCCCCGATTCCCCAACGCTGTTCCCCTCCACCAATTCCCCAATAAAATCTTTAAAAAAAAAAAAAAAAGTATGTTTCGGCGGCCTGTTTTGTTGTTTTCTATCTTTAGTAAAAATGTGCTTCTGACAACAGAATGAGTCACAATAGGCTCAACAAAGAAGTTTTTTACTAAATTCATTTACCTGTAATATTTACTAACCTGGAGTTTAACATAATGTCCTATATGTAGAACATCAGATTGAGAAAATGATGACAGGCAGAAGTCTGGCTGGGAGATTGCTGATAGAAAGTGGTGATGATAAACATACAGCATTTTTGGAGCCTTCACCACATGCCCAGTGATCTGTGAAGAGCTTTCCAAAATATGAGCTCTCCTAACAGTTGCCACCCTATAAGATGGGACTACTATTGTCCGCATTTAACAGGTCAGGAAACTGAGGCATAGGATCATCGTAAAACTTGCCTTATGCCCACAGCTGGAAAATGGTGAAGTCAGGATTTGAATGGAGTGTCCTGCTTCCAGCATCCATGCTCTTCAGCTCAATGCTATCCTAGATTTTGTGGTAAGAGCTGCAAGTCAATATTGCTCCAAACCGCTATTAATTCAGCAGACATTTGTGAATGCTTATTAAGAGTCAGCCTTGTGATGAGCCCTGAGGGTACAGAAATGGGTGACCCAGACTCAGCTGTCAAGTCTCTAATGAGTCTTTTTCCACCTTTGAACACAGCTGTGAGAAACTTCCAGCACCACAGCTTTCACCCACCGTGCAGTTCCAACAAATGGTGTCCAGACACTACATACCATTGAGCCTCTGCCTTTCCAGCAATGAGGTCACACCAGGCAGCCAGTCACCAGCACAGAGGCTGTGTTGGCAGCGTCCCTAGCCTGCTAATTGGGACAGGTGCAGAGGGAGATGACAGCAGCCACCCACGGAGCTCTGGCACAGCCCTCGAAGGCATGAAGAGCAGGAGGAAGAAATAAGACTAGACCTGAAATGCAGCCCAGGCAGTGATGTCTGGTAAACAAAAACACATAGGCGAGGGACTCTCCTGGGATGTAAAGAAAGAAAAGGTTGGTCATTTTTAGAATGAGAATCCCTTAACCTCTAAAGCAAACAGTAGAGCCTCAGGAAATGGATACAAATATAGAGCCACAAACCTGCCAAAACAAAAGCACTCAATAGTCATGGTAGAAGCCATGGCGTTTTCCGAGGGGTGGAAGAAGATGCTGTTTTGGTGTAGACTCTTTTTGATAGTGGCATTTCAAATGGATAGGCAAAAATTAGGGATAAATATATAAGACATACCACATCTCAGTTATCACGGAAGAGCTGATTAGAAGAGATCATGAAAATGTGAAAGGGAAAATTAGTAGATTTGGGCTGCTCCCTAAGAGAAGCAAGCAAAGAAACTTTAGACCATCCTGGATTCTGAAGGTATAAATGTTATCAGCAGAGTTCATCTCATGTTGTAAACACTGGTGGGAATGTTCTAAAATGCCAAGAGCTATGGGAGAAAGCCACTCGATTTCAGGAATTTACAGTATTTTAGAAGAGAGCAAACCATTGAGAAGTTCAGTAATGTTCCAAATTTCAGTGGAAAGATGCTCATTTTTATGTGAACTAGTAGATGTTAATTTGCTCTGAAATGTATAATGACTGATATTGTATTTAAATCTTATAACTGCGTGTGACATGTATTTCTGGGATAATCTGTTATGATTGCAGTGGGGATTAAAAATAAGACAGAAACATGAGCCTTAATGAGATGCTAAATATGAAAATAATATATATGTTGTCTATTATGCAAATTTATCTATTTTTTTAGTTAGGAGCCAATAACAATTGCTTTCTTAATCTATGTATTTACAATTAAACCATGTGTTAAATGGCAGATACCTATTTATTTTCTATCACATAAAACATTATCGATAAATCACAGACACTAAGAACATTTCAATAAGTCACCTTCTTTTATTTCAAAAGTTTGTACTTTGCAATGTATTTGTTATCACACCATAACTGACAACTGCTCCATCTCATTTGGAAGTTGCAAGAATAAAATTAAGATGATATTCATGAAGTCTTTTGAGACCCTTGATACAGAGATTTTAGATAAACGTCTCATTGTAAGTAGAAGAGAAGTCTTTTGAGACCCTTGTTACAGAGATTTTAGGTAAATGTCTCATTGTAATTAGAAGAAGCTAAGCAATCTACTAAAATCCCACAAAATTTATTTTTTTTAAATTGCGGAAGGTGGAAAGCTATTTGGTTCTGTCATAATTGTAATACTTAGGTTAAACACACAAAAGTCAGAGACATAGTAAACTTATTTGCTAATGTTTTTATTTGTGTGTGTGTCTGAGTGTGTGTGTGTGTTTGTGTGTGTGTGTGTGTGTGTGTATGTTAGGATAAATAATGACAAGCAAAAATATTCAGGTCCTACTCTCTGTGAGTGTTACTTTATATAGCAAAAGAGATTTTGCAGAAATAATTAAGTTGAAGACCTTCAAATGAGGAAATCAGGCTGGGTTATCTGGGTAGGTGCAATGTAATCACAAGGGTCCTTGTATTAGTCAGGACATTTATATGGAATTGTCTCTTATGATTATGGAGTGTCTAGACACAGAAGAGACGATGGGGCAGTTCTAGTTCAAATCCAAAGGGCTGAGAACCAGTAGAGCTAATAGTGTAAGTTCCAGTCCAAGTCTAAGTTCAAAGTCAGAAGCTAATGTTCCAGGTTACAGAGAGGTGGAGAGAAAGACTTCTTTCTATCTCAGACTTTTATTCTGTTCAGGTTTCAGTGATTTGGATGATGCCCATCCCATTGGTGCAGGCAGATCTTCTTTACTCGTTAGTAGACATTTGAGTCTACTGATTTAAATGCTAATCTCTTCCAGAAACAACTTCACAGACAAAACAAGAAATAATGTTTTACCAGCTATTTGAGCATCCCTGTGACTCAGTCAAGTTGACACATGAAATTAATCATCACAGTCCATATAAAAGGGAGGCAGGAAGATTAGAGTCAATAGCAGATATGATGATGGGAGCAAGAGACTGAGTAATAGGCCGAAGGGCACATGAGCCAAGGAATACGGGCAGCTACACAGAACTGAAACAGGCAAGTGAGGCTGCGTTTGTTCTTCTCACCTCCGGAAATGTAAGGTATTAAATTTGTGTTGTTTAAGCCAGCAAGTATGTGTAATTTGTTACAACAGCCACAGGAAACTAGTTGGGAGGCCAAGACAATGCTTCGAGTCTCTGAGTATCAATGGCAGCTCAGAACCCATGTCCAATAATTCTCTAAATGTATTGATATTTTCCCTTTCCTAGCATACTATCACACATGTAAATGGCTATAGATCCCGTTAGACATCCATAGAGGAATTCCCTTAGAGGAATGTTTATAGTGTATACTTGTCATGTTACAAGATCCTTCCTCTTTGAGATTAGCTACCTCTTCAGTCAATAAATTGTGGGCACTAAGCAAGAGGCATTTATTTATTTATTTATTTATTTATTTATTTTATTTTATTTCAGAAACTACCTCTAGCTTCCTATTCTTCAATTCTTGCTCCTTTGGTTACAGATGATAAATAACATTTTGTTGAGTGCCCGTCTTGTTCACCCCTGGGAATGCCATATTCAATGAAACAGCTTTACAACATTCAATGGAGCATGGCCCTCTGTCTGTCCCTTCTACCCTGCTATTCCCTGTGGTCATTATGGCCTCCTAGTTTGTGGCCATCAAGTGCTGTTGTCTGGTTTGTATTTCTTAAGGGCCACATCATCCTCATGGATGTTAATGATCCTAGCTCTGTGACTATCCCCTTCCATGGTTTCATCACTGGCCTGCAGAGAAGACCACAGCTAAATTTCTTATGATACTGGTGCCTCCCACCAGGTCATTCCTGAAGGCCTTGGTGAATGGTGTATCCCCTGGGTCCTCTCCTGGAACAAATTATATTATGGGTCTCTGGCATTGCATAAGACAGCCACTCCAGTATGCCTCCTCTCAGCCTTTTCATTCCCACCTCTACTTTATGCAAGGGTCAATGGGGCGTTTCCACTTTGTTGAGATTTGGCTGTCATTTTATTCCAGGCTTTTAAAAGTACCCCTTGATTAAATCCTCCTCAAAATCCAATCTCAGGGTACTCCCCTATCTCTGATCAGTACATGCCAGCTAATACTTTCATCATATAGTCTGTGGCAAGACATAGAAATTAATACAGCATGTAATGTAAAGTAGATTTATACACACATGGAAAGACTAAAAGGAAGTGTTCTAAAATGTTAATGCTATTTATATCTGTGCTCAAGTGATTTTTATTTCCCATTGCATAGTTTTCATATTTTCCAAATATTCCATGAGAAGATATTACTTATAATAAGAAAAATATTACAGAAATATTTGGCTACAATACTATGATTTTTGTCTTGACACAGCTCTATTACAAAATAGAAAGAAAGCGCTTTGGTTTCTTTCAAGCTAACCATGCCTCACAGAGGACACACATATATATGAAAAGTGTATATATATTTTTACATATAATCATCACTTTCTTAAGTGAATAGTCTATCATAAATTAACACTTTCTGATGGCATTTAGCAGTGGCATTTGAGTGAAAATTACCTGCAGAGACAGAGGCAGATTCTTAATTTTTCATAACTCCTCTTAAGAATTACACGTCCTTAAAGAAGGTTGCATAAAATGCTTAGCATTCCATTAGGACTTCCCAGAAATGAAAAAACAAAAAAACAACAACCCTGATTTTACAAAGACAAACTCTTCTTTAAAACATAGTTTAGAAAATCTCAATTGGTATATAAAAACTCTAAATGTAAACTCTAACGTTATATTACAGGATGCAATGGACCGCTAATGCAGGCCCTGTCCTCAAGAAGCTCCATGCTATTGGGGACATTAAACAAGCACAGGGTCAAAAATACTTGAGGATGTTTCTGGAGCGGTATGTGGTCCATAACAAATGTGCTTTATGAATATGAACAAATACTAAGTATAGGTGAACCTGGCTAAGAGGTCTCACCAGAGCTTGATCATGCTGGTACCCTGGTCTCAGGCTTCCAGCCTCCAGAACTGCGAGAAATAAATTTCTGCTGTTTCAGCCACATAGTTTATGGTATTTTGTTATGGGAGCCAAAGCTAATACAGTAGACTTTCCCCATTGCCCGTTAAAGAACTTACTTTAAAAAAAAAAATGTTAAAATATATATTTATTTATAAAAAATACAGTGGGATAAGGTGTTTTTTTAATGTTCAAAAATATTTATTTATAGAAACTACAATGGGACAAGAGAGCTTACTTTTTAAGACATTTTACGTATTAGAGCTTTGGTGAAAAGATATTCAGAAAATCAAATGGTAACAAGTGTCTAAATTTTGTAAAATTCCACAGCCAAAAGCAGGGGATTTCCTTGGTCTTTCATTTCTTTTTTTTTTTTTTTTTTGAGGGCGGTGTCACTGGCCCTCATAAGTGGGACCCGAACCGAGGCCGCTGGCTTCCCAAGCCAGCGCTTAACCACCGCGCCACTGGGCCGGCCCGGTCTTTCATTTTTAATTTATACCTTATATACATTTTATATCTTAATTGCTTGACATCAGTTGTAAATTAATTGATTGATTCTCTTAAAATAAAAATGAGAAAAAATATTTTCCTGTATGCTGTCTTCCTGTTTTCATTATGATAAAACAGGAATGATCTGAAGAAACAATGGCTTTGCTGTTTTTGTTTTTTGTAAAACATTAATTAATAGAAATTTTCAAAAGTTGTCTTGGAAAGATATTTCTACACATGTTGAACTCAGTGCAAATCACTCTTTCTTGGTGGTTTATTAGATCAGCTTCATAAAACTACCTTTTGTAGTAAATCAGCTTGGCAGGCACATGGCGCAATCATGTTCTTAGAACTTGGTTCTTGGTCTGTTGCATTACTGAGGTTTTTCAACTGGCCTGGTGTGCATCTGGCGACAGGTGCTATGAAAAGTTTTCAGAGTAAAGCCACGGTTGTGATGCTCCATGGTGAGGAACTTGGAGCCCTCCTCCAAGCATGAGTGCAGGAGCTAGATGAGATATCATTGACTTCCTAAGAGGCCGGTTGTGCCAATGAGCATCTTGGCAGTTCACCATGCCAAGTTTCCCAAGCTAAGAAACTTAAACTGCTGTGTCTAATGAAAAGCACAGAATACCTATTACCCCCGTCCTGGAGTAAATTATTCTGCTGATCTGTCTGGCATAAAGCTTCTATTAGGGTCCTGGTAGAAAGAAAAGACATTTCCAAAAGATAATTTGGAGACAAGCTATATAGTAATTTTTCTAAGTAATGTAAGTATAACCTTTGGATCAAAATAGTACATGATGGCCGCATATTTCAGTTATAGTGCCTGAATGCATATTGATTCCTTTCACTGGACTATGTTCTAATGTGCTGCTTTGGGCTTCCTAGCAAAGCCATTTAAATCAGGGGATGTAACACTAGTATGAACGCTGTGCATTGCTCTATACCTCCAACCTCATGTCCCAGGAGAAAATGTGTGAAAGAATCTGAGATAATCAAGGGTTTGTATGATTGAGGAACTGATGTATTTCACTCTTTCAAGTTACGTTTTCTTGTTTATTTTAGATTCTAAGATACATCGTTAGACCTTGTATTGGTTTTAAGTTAATGCATAGTTTATTTGCCTTCTTTTAAATTTGTGTTCTTCCCCTTCTATGTGTTTATTTTTATTATGCTACTCTTTCCCAATATTGTTTTCCAAATGCTTTTGTTCTTTTTTTTTGAGGACAGCGTTACTGGCCCTCATATGTGGGACTCGAGCCGGGGCCACTGGCTTCCCAAGCCAGCACTTAACCACTATGCTACTCAGCCGGCCTTGCTTTTGATCTTATAAAGGGAAAGTAGAAATATATGATAATTAATTTGTTTATAAAAGTTAACATTAAAAACGAGACCTGTATAAAGTTACATTGATTTGTATATCTTCTAAAGGTTGACCTCACAAATCCCTCTCAAAAAGGAGGGAAGCCAGCACCCCATTTAATCTGGCAGTACAAGGTAGGACACCCCAATCATCCCCACAAAGACAGTAGAACAGGCATTGCCAAATCGCTGAAAAACCTTGGTGAAAAGAGACAAAAAATGACTATGGCCTCCTTCTTCCTCTCAATAGTATGTGACATTTCATGAAATTAAAAGGCAGTTATCACTGTCTACTAACTGCAAACACAGGGTTTATGAAGTTGTACTCAAGTGTATGCAAAGCTTTAACATACATCTTGACACTATTTCTATTGATTTATGAGTAGGGCATGGAAAATTCTGGTTTGTTATTTTATCCAAACTTTACCTACTAAGATAAATTTAAAATCTCTAGCTTCACATACTATTTTCAATATTGTTTTGTTTTTTTTGTTTTTTTTTTCCTGAGGGCAGTGTCACTGGCCCTCTTATGTGGGACCGAACTGGGGCCACTGGCTTCCCAAGCCAGCGCTTAACCACCGTGCCACTTGGCCAGCCCTCAATATTGTTAAATTTTAATGTATTTTATATACTTGATTTCTGATGAAAGAAAAAAGAAAAGTTTAGTTTCCTTCAAAATGTGGGAATTAAACTAGGATTAAGTTGTAAACATAGACTTTAAAAGAAAACAAAAACCCAACAAAGTTTACAATTATTTGTTTCAGTCAGTAGAGCTGGCCTATTGAAGACAAATTTTTACAACTTGTCTTCATTATCTATTCATTGGACATTTTCCCAAAATGTCCAAAATGTTGAAGGAAAGAGCACCTGAACATCAGTCAGAAAGGTCTTTCTAGAATTCAGTGCGTTTCCATGTGGGGCTCCTATTTTCATTAACATTGAGATTTGTATATAAATCAAATATAAATCAAAAGACCTGAGATTACCTAGGAAACTTCAGGCTGATGTAACCAAGGGCCAAGTCCTACACTTTTTTTTTTTAATATATATTTTTTGAGAGCAGTGCCACTGGCCCTCATATGTGGGACCTGAACCGGGGCCGCTGGCGTCCCAAACCAGCGCTTAACCACTGTGCCAGTCGGCCGGCCCAAGCCCTGCACATTTGTCCTCATCTCTCAGCTTGACATCTGTATTCTGCCTTTTCTGTATGTCATCCCTAAATGCTTATCGTCTGTGATGAATCCTGTACTCACAGATGAGTGTTGAGCCCTTCTCAACAGAGGAATTAGCTGCCAGGTGGTGACGTGTTTTAAATAGAAAGCCAGACATCAGAGAGTTTATTTTCAGAACCAATCAACCAGGCTCCACGAAACACAACAATAAAATAGGCGTGAGAGAAAACGTTCTTTGTAAATGTCACAGGCCTTGATGCTAGGTGTTTGGATTTTTTTATAAAGTACAGTAAGAGGGCTTATGGCCATATTTAATTTTATTTAGAAAAATTAATGTGCCCCCAATTATTGTGCATTAAATTTAGATACATGACACTACAATTTGAGCCATATCTGAATTAAATTCATTTAACCTTTTTTGGTGACAGTTTGGGTGCATTCCCAATGATACACTAGCATATGGAAAGAGCAACTGGACTGAAATAAGGACGGGAACTGTATTAAATGAGAAATCTCAGTAGTTGTTTTGGAGTGCAGTATTTCTCTGCATAGGTCACACTTTATATCATATTTTTAGGGCCCTGTTAGGCCTTGATTCTAGTTATAGATCTAGAAGCAAAGAGGAATGGTGGGGATGGGTCCTGAGGAGAATCAGCATTGTCTTACACGTTAACTGTTTCAGGGGAGATATTATACTTTTCTCAGGCAATGCAGGGTTAATCCTCTCCAGCATGGGAGGGTGGACAGGATGTTACCATGGGAGTGGGGAAGCTGCTACTACCAGGCTTGAGGAAGCTGCTCCCACTGGTGGAGAAGACTCACCAGAATTTAGGGGCTCAGTGTTCCCAGATTCAACAGAGTCCTTCCACACAGCCCCATTCCTACACACAGGATCCCATTCTATTCCAATAAATACCCTCACTTTAGAAGGAGAACTGACTCTGGGTGGTGAACACACAATGCAATGTATAGACGATGTATTATAGAATTGTACACTTGAAAATTATATAATTTTACTAATCAATGTCACCCCCAATAAATTTAATAAATACTAAAGTGTGGCTCAGAGTTCAACTTGTTCTGTAAGTAACTCAGCCAGTACCAGGAGGAGATCCTGCTTTTGGTTTTTAGCAATTTCAGTCCTCAGGGGATAAGAGCCATCTTTGTTTGGGGCACACAGGAAGCTTTCAAGTAATTCATGCAGCACCTGAGCTGAGGATTTGAATCTCTGAGCCCATCCTTTTTTTCACCACTCTCTCCATCACATCATGAGTATCCAGACCATTTTATTATCTTCACTAAAGTTCCAGAAATGTTCTAAAGTATCATACACTGTCACCCAGCACAGGAGTATCCAATGGAGATATTTTGTGTATCTCTAGGCCAGATTACGCCATGGAGTATTAGTGCTCTCTACTACTGGAAATGAAGTCGTACTATATTTGAATCTAATCACATTAGAGGTCCCATTCCAGAAACCCTCAAACAAATTCAGAAAAGTCATCCTTGATATTCTGTTCCTCTAGAACCATTCTTAGTACTAAAATCTGTATAAGTCGGGGTACAGAGCCCATGGGAAATATCTATATATTGGGTTGTTGAAAAAGTCATGACATATTTTTTCTATGTTTTTCTTTGCAAAATGCATCATGACTTTTCTGGTAATCCAATAGATCTCTATCTCTCTGTCTATCTATCTAGTTATTCATTATAAACAATTAACTCGTCTGATTAGGGAGGCTGAGAAATCCCCAGATCTGCAGTTGGCAAGCTGAGATCCAGAGAGCCAATGAAATAGTTCCAGTTCAAGTTCAAAGGCCTGACCACCAGGAGAGCCAATGGTGTTAAGTTCCAGTTGGAGTCCGAGGGCAAGGGCAGGAGACTTGGATGTCTCAGTTGAAAGAAAATCAAGCAGAGAGTAAATTTTTCCTTATTCAGTCTTTCTTTTTTTTTATTCAGGCCTTCCGACGATTGGCTGAGGTGCCCCCACACTGGGGAGTGCAAATGTGCTTTACATAGCCTCACAATTCAAATGTTAACCTCATCGAGAAGCACCCTCACAGACACACTGAAAATAGTGTTTAGCCAAATATTCTGGGCATCCACTGCCCCAGTCAAGTTGATATAAAATTAACCATCATAGTTTTTTTTTATACGCATGTTATTTTTCCACAATTCTGTGGGAATTCTATACATTAGAATGGATGAGGGATGATTTTCTACAAACATTCTAGGCAAACAAAGAATTCTTTATCTACTAGTGGTTTTGCAAATAACATTGTCATGTTTCATTACTTGGTACATAAAAGATTTTTTACTATGATGTTTTCATTATAGATTTAACCTTTTAGCAATACAAAATGATTTATTTTATTTCCTTTAACAATTTTTTAACTTAAAACATTTTGTCTGATATTATTTTTACTTGTACTTTCTTTTGAGTTTTCCTGATAGAGATTTTGCTTTTTGTTTTACTTCTAAAGTACATGCATAATTTTTAATGAATATTACTTTAAAGGGCATTTAATTTAAATTCTCAAATGTTACTTCTTTTAATGGGCAATATATTTCACAATCCAAATTTGCAACCCAAACAATATGGTTGGTTTTACTCCTGCTTCCTTGTTTTACTTTATACTTCCTTGTTTTATTTACTTTGCTTTATACTTCATTTTGTTTTATTTTTCTTCTTGTTTTAGTCCATTTCTGTTTTTGTTATGTAAAGAATCTTCTTTATTGTTATTTTGTTTAGCAATTTAGAAGGTTTAGATCCTGCTTTGGATTCTACAAGTTGTTCATTATAGTTTTTCAAAGCTGTTGTTGTTGGTGGTGGTGGTGGTGGTGATGTATATGTAAGAAATAGTGAAGTACCTGTTTCTATAGAGGCTGGGGCTTATGAGAAGATTAGGACTCAGCAAAGAAGCAAATGATGTGTTGAGCAAACAGGGTGAGATGCTTCAGTAGATTCCACCCCTTTGGTTCTGGAAAAAATAAGGTGACCCATTATTAGGTATGATTCGCTTCAAAGTGCAGCTTTTGGTTGCTTAGCTCATGTAGGCACAGCTGCAGCATGAATTTGATTGTAGGTTAAAAAGGCTCCACTAACTTTTTAGATATTATTGGGCAGAATGATATTTAAATCTTTAAAATTGCAGGACACACAATTTCAATGTGCTACAATGTTCTGGCAAAATGCTAGCTTTATATTGTGAGGTCAGGCCCCCGGTAATTAGTAGTATGTTCACTGCCCCAAATTCTAGCTTTGTGTTATAACCAGGGAAGAAACTGTAGCGGGGTTAGCCTTTGATTCTTGCGGCTTGTCCACAAGCTCTTGTCACTTATTATGTGGTCTGGAGTGGACTTGAGATTGACCAAAGCACATGAGGAAAAAACCGCCTTGAGGAGTCAGGTTTCTCAGACCTAAGCGATTTCTTAGAAAGAGGAGATAAAATCAGACACAGATTGCAGGACAGAAAATCTATGCTCAAGAGAAAGTGTGGACTGGTGACACAGGTGGTCATTAGAATAGATTTCTATTCTTAGCAAAAAGGAAGCAATGGATCAAATGTGTCTCTGATAGAGCTGCCACATGCACAAGGATATTTTGTCCCAGACATGGCAAATGTACACAGAGTTACACAAAATTGGTCAATGTCTCATGAATTAACTTCAAGTTGGGAGGATTTTTTTTCTTTTTTAATTTTTAAAAATTTTTGTTATTTTTTAAATTAAAGTTTTAATGTACAATTAGAAGATTTATGATACAAATTATGCTGCTATTTTTTCCATTAGTTTTTCTTTACATTGTACTTACCTTTTAAAAAAGGTTTTTATTAATATATAGCTAGTACACAATATTATATTAGATTCAGGTGTAAACATAGTTATTCAACATTGATATACCTGAGAAATGATCACCACTATGAGTTCAGCAACCATCTGACTCTGTACTACACTACGATATTATTGGCCGTATTCCCCATACTGCACATTACATGCCTATGACTTACTTATTTTATACCTGGAAATTTGAACCTCTTATTCCGCTTCACCTTTCCCCCCCTTTTAAATTTCTCAATTACAGTTGACATTCAATATTATTTTATATTAATTTCAGATGTATAGCATAGTGGTTAGACATTTGTAGAATTTAAAAAGTGATCCCCCTGGGCCCGCCGAGTGGCGCGGTGGTTAAGGGATGGCTTGGGAAGCCAGCGGCCCAGGTTCAGGTCCCATATATGAGGGCCAGAGACACTGCCCTCAAAAAGAAACAAAAAACAAAACAAAACAGAACCTCTGGATTCATTTAAAGAATGATCCCCCTGACTGGTCTAGTACCCACCTGGCACTATGCATAGTAATTACCATATTGTTGACTATATTCCCTGTGCTTTACTTTACATCCCCATGACTATTTTGTAACTACCGGTCTTAAGCCCTTTACCTTTTTCACCCTGCCCCCCAACCCCCTCCTATCTATCAACCCAACAAATCCAGTACCCATCTGACACCACACGTAGTTATTACAATATTATTGACAATATCTCTTATGCTATACCCTATATTCCCATGACTACTGTGTAACAACTAATTTGTACTTCTTAATCCCTTCCTTTTTTTCACTCACCCCCAGTTCCCCTCCCATCTGGCAACCATTAATATGTTCTCTGTATTTATGAGTTTGTTTCTGTTTTGTTTGTTTATTTTGTTCTTCAAATTCTGCATATAAGTGAAATCACATTGCATCTGTCTTTCACTATCTGACACTCCACTCAGCACAACATCCTCCAGTTCCATCCATGCTGCCACAGATGACACGAACACACATTTCCATGGACGAGCAATATTCCATTGTATAGATGCACTACCTACTCTTTATCCGTCCTTCCACTGATGGACACCCAGGCTGCCTTTACATCTTGGCCATTGTAAACAGTTCTGCAATGAACATATGGATGCACACGTCCCCTCAAAGTAGTGTTTCAGTTTCTTGAGTTAAATACCCTGAAGTGGGATTCTAGTTCCTTCTTTGTCTCTTGTTATAGCCTTTGTTTTAAAGTCTGTTTTGTCTGGTATAAGTATTGCTACTGCAGCTTTGTTTGTTTGCCTGTTTTGTTTCCATTGTCATGAAATATCTTTTTTCATCTCTTTACTTTCCCTCTGTGGGTGTCCTTCAATTGGAAGTGATTCTCTTATTGGCAGCATATGTAAAGGCTTTGTTTTCTTATCCATTCGACCCTCCTATGTCTTTTGAATGGTGCATTTAATCCATTTATATTGAAAGTAATGATTAATAACTATGTAGTTATTGCCATTTTATTATTCATAATTTTGATCTTTATTTTTTTGTTGTTATGTTAAAGAAGTCCCTTTGACATTCTTTGTAATATTGGTTTGGTGGTGATGAACTCCTTTAGCTTTTTCTTGTCTGGGAAGCTCTTTGTAGGTCCTTCAATTCTAAATATCTTTGCTGGGTAGAGTAATCTTGGTTGTAGGTCCTTACTTTTCATTATGTTGAATATTTTCTGCCAATCCCTTCTGGGCTGCAAAGTTTCTGTTGAGAAATCAGCTGACAATCCTTTGGGGGTTCCCTTATAATTTACTACCATGTTTCCCTGAAAATAAGACCAGGTCTTTATTAATTTGTGCCCCAAAAGACACATTTTATTCATTTATTCATGTGCAAAAATCTACATTTATTCAAATACAGTCATGTCTGGCTGATGATTTTAAGTGAGGCTTATTTTGGGGTAGGGCTTATATTATGAGCACCCTGAAAATCATGCTAGGGCTTATTTTCCAGGTAGGTCTTATTTTCGGGGAAACACTGTCGTTGCCTTTCTCTTTTGCTGCTTTTAGGATTTTCTCTTTATCTTTAACACTTGCCATTCTAATTATAATGTGTCTTGGTGTGGGTCTGTTTGTGTTCATCTTATTTGGGACTCTCTGCATTTCCTGACTTGTATGTCTATTTCCTTCACCAGGTTAGGAAAGTTTTCAGTTATTATTTCTTCAAACAATCTCTTGTTTTCTCTTTTCTCCTTCTGGTATCCATATTATTCAAATATTCTTATGCTTAATGTTGTTTCAGAGGTTTCTTAAACTATCCTCATTTTTTTTTGATTCTTTTTTCTTTTCGCTGTTCCAATTGGGTGTTTTATACTACTTTGTTTTCCCAATCACTAATTCAATCCTCTGCTTTATCTAATCTGCTAATGATTCCTTCTAATGTATTCTTCATTTCAGTTTATTGTATTTTTCACTTCTGACTGGTTCTTTTTCATGGTTTCTATATCCTTTTTTATGCTTGCTATCTCTCTGTAGAAGTTCTCACTAAGTTCCTTGAGCATCCTTAAAACCATTGTTTTGAACATTGTCTCTGGTAGGTTGCTTGCCTCCATTTCATTTAGTTCTTTTTCTGGAGTTTTCACCTGTTCTTTAATTTGGGCCATATTATTTTGTTTCCTTTTTTTGGCTGCCTCTCTGTTTGTTTCTACATATTAGGTAGATCTCCTGTGTCTCCCAGTGTTTTCCAGGTGGCCTTTTGTAGTAGGTGCCCAATGGGGTCCTGGCACAGTCTCCCTGGTCATCTGTTCTGAGTGCCCCAGGAGTGTCCCTTGTGTGGGTTGTATGTGTCCTCCTGTTATAGTTGAGCTTTCATTGCTATTGGCACATCAGTGAGTGGAAATAACCCAGGCTGATTGGCTATGGGGTTTGGCCACATCCACAGATTACAGGCTGCTGTGTGTGTGGCTTACCCCAGAGTAGGATTTGCTCCAGTGAGCTCTGGTGCCTGTTGAGACCACCTTTTGTGTGTACCACCTGTGGGGCTATTTGTGTGGTGCTCTGCTGTCGTCTCATGCCTCTAAGTATGTTGTTTCTGGGGCCTCTTGCGAGGCGCTCTGGTGCAAACCCAGGTCACCCACTGCCTTTGACTGGCTGGGAAGTTGCTGGTAGGGACTAAAAAGCGGTCCGTGGTAGGAGGCTGCCTGTGCTATACCTGGAGTTGAATGGGAGATGTCACTCTGTGAACCTAGGACAGCTGCCACCAGTACCGGGTAACTCCACAAAAAGCTGAACACTCCAAGCCCTGCTGCCACCTGCCAGCTCCTATAAGGTTCAGCTGCTGACAAAGCTTCCAGCCGTACTCAAGTTGGGTGGGCAGGGCCTCAGTGAGTCAGCAGAGTGGAGCAGTGCAGCTCATTAGGCCAATGAGTTTCAGATTTGGCCTGTGGAGGTGGACTCAATACAGGAAAGATGGTGCCTGCCTGCTGGCTGCATGGCTGCATGGGAGGAGGACCATACAGGGAAAATGCTGCCTGCCTTCCAGACTTCGCCTAGTGTTGTCCCCTGTATATCTCTGAGCCCCGTTTCCCACCCCCCACCCCCGAGTCATCATGCCTCCACTGGAGCCCGAGGTGTGTGCCTGAGAGTGAGCAAGCGAGTGTGTCTGTGTGCTAGCCATTTAAGAGGACATCTGGGTTTCCCAAAGCTTTCCATCCCTCCTTGTTGGTCGATCCCCACTGTTTTTCACAGCCAGATGTTGTGGGAGTCCCTCTTCCTGGCTCCAGTCCTCTAGGCAGGGGAGGCTGGGGTCTCTTGCTCCTCTGTGAGGAACCTGTGTGGTCAAGATATGCCTCCCAGTTTTCATCCCCACATAGGGTTGGGGCCGGTCCATTTTGCGTCTCTGCCTGTCCTACCAGTCTTGATATAGCTTCTTTTTAGTTATAAAACTTCTGTTCAGCTAGACTTCAGATGATTCTCCAGGTTGATTATTCTATAAGTTAGTTATAATTTTAATGTGTGCATGGAAGGGAGCAGGCAGTGTTTATCTGCTGGGCCATCTTGGATCTCCGGATTTTTTACCTTTGAATGTAAATTCTCAGGTTATGCCTTCTTGACTACTGGCATTTACCAATTGGCACCCTCTTGTGGCTGAAGTCCATGTAGTTTTCAGTTTCCCTGTGACATTTTGTGTGCCTGCCATGGCTTTTGATAACATCAAGTACTGGGTCCTAGGAAGATAATTGTAGCTAGGATGATAACTGAGGGGCTAAGGATGGCTTGTTTTCTAAACATTGTTGGTGTGGGATTAGTGCTGAGAGAATGCTGTGTCTCATGAGATCTTTAAATGCTTTATTAATGAGGTTCATGGGGCATGTGGCATTAAATTAATCCCAGCTGCGTGGCCAGGGAAACTATTGCATACGTTTCAATGAGAAAGAGGTGCAGGCTGATAAAGGTTCTTCACCATCACTTAGGCTAACCGTTTTCCTGAAACTGAAGAAAATAAGTGATTTAAGAGGATGATTATTAACCTTTAAATTGAAAATTTTGAACTCTGAAATTTCACTTGTGAGACTAAGAATTTTAATTCTTTTGGATTTTACTATCTTTGTGCGTTAATTTAGAAAGGCAAGATTTAAATTTTGAAATGTCTGTTTTGGAGTGTGATAATGGGAGGGGATTTGCTTGCATCTTTATGGGGCTAGCATTTTTATTAGAGTGACTTTATATGCATTTTAGTGTTGGGTATAGTGATATCCTTCAACTCCATTCCAGACAATTGCTTCTGGGTGACAGGTATATAAATCCCACAGGCATAGTTCATTGACTTGGACCTTTTGCTGTAAAAAGAATGTTGATCAGGAGCATTGTTAGGTGAGCTGAGCCAATGAGATGATGAATGAGGCATTGACTAAGTCAACAGATGGTGGTGATGAAAGAAGCCTGGTGAGTGGAGAAGGCAAATCCACATCCAGAATGAGTCTCTGTTAATGTGAGAACAAACTGAAGCCTTTTGCACATGGAAAAGATCCAGTGTAACTGAGCTCCCACTGGTTAACTGGTTGCTCCCATTTTGGTATGGTGAAAATCAACATTGGTCTCTGTCTTTGGCCCTTTACACAGTTAAAACTAGTGGTAGTTAGATCTGCTTTTTGAAGGGAAATTCATGTTGTTGTGCCTGTGCATAACCTCTGGCTCTGACATCATTGCCACTTTGTCCATAAGCGCATCAAGCAAGCACTGTCTGGCTTGGGAAGGAGGCTAAGGTGCATATACAGAGCAGATCAACCTGTGCAACACTTCATTGACAAGGTCCTATGCAATTGGTGTCCTGTGGGGAACATTTACGTGGGACACAATTATTTTCCCTTCAGCATATTCTTAGAAGTCTACATCCACCCAGGAGTCAAATGTCTTTGTAACAAATACAATCATTCTTCCAAATTCCTAACTAGCTAATCAACCATTAGTTACTGCACATGAATCAGAATAGTTACAGCATTATGACCATTTTTCTTTTCATTCAAAGTGTACAGCCAGGTAATGAAAGTTTTGTTCTGTCCACTCTCCCCCTCAAGGATATCTGTGATCCTACAACACTCAAAGTATTCCTTAGTTTTGAACTATTTATAAACGATATTCAATGTTTTTCTTCCTCTATCAATTGGTCATGGAGAACTCACCATTGAGCCGCAAATGTGGAGTAAAGGAGACACAGTACAGCAGTGCATGTAGGAGCCCTGGTTGGATGAGCCAGCTGCTCATAAAAATTACTTGTGCCTTCAGAGCTGCCTTTATCCTAATCTTGTTTATAACTTTTCTCCTTGATGATGGAGTACGGCTGTGTTCACACTGAACTTTATGACTTGGAGGATCAGATAAGAGATAGTTCGTGATGGGCAGCACAGGACACATGGTTATGTAATATCCCATGTTGGGAATTCAGTTTCTTCAAGGACTCAGTAGTGAGCCAGGAGCTCTTTCAGATAGAGAGAGAAGAATGGGAATGAGAATGAGAATTTGTCTGCAGAAGGGAGCATGGATTCTCTAAAATCCCAAAGGGCTGCACTGTGATTCTCCTATCCACATTTGCCAAAGACTCCACAGAGAATCCTAAGCTGCCACAGATATTTTGAAAACTATTTTATCTGCTAGGATATGCAGCCCAAATGGCAGAACATCTTTCACCATAGCCTGGACCAGCTGGAGAGCCTTTTCTCGATTTGATCCCCATTCAAAGCTAGCATCGTCACAGGATGCTTGGTAAATGGTCAAAACAGCTCACCCAAAATGATTTGCCTCTAAAATCTAAAGAAATATAAAAAGCTTTATACCTCTTTCTTAGAGGAAAATGGGTACAAGCTAGAATAAATTACATTTCACATAGTATTGGATATCCTGATCTCCACCAGCCCCCTGGATCTCCTAAATCTTCCTTGAAGTAGCAAACTTCTGAGTTTTGTGAGAGTCTAAGCTGCCTCTTATTTGTCTTACCAGGAAACCAAATGTGCCTGCTGCTACTTGCTCACGAGGTACTATTGGCCCATCTCCCCAGTAGACTGGCTTGATGGGACTCATTAATGTCCCATCAAGATCCTTGAGAAGTAAATAATAACAGAGAATTAGAGAACTGATGTTGTTTTAACTAGAATAGTAAAGGTGCATTGCTGTCACTGACAAATGAAAAGAAATTGCTTTGGTGGTCTTTACTGATAGATACAGAGAAACAATGACTGCATAGCAGGAATTTGCAGCTGTGTTCATTTAGTACCATAAAAAGATAAAATATGGGCATGTATTGCAGTTTAAGTTACCATCTAATTTCATTTACGGTAAATCTACTTTCATTCTCCAAGTTACATTTGCCAGCTGTAGGTACCATCCAGACAAGTTAAATGAGAATGTACAGGAATTACCACAGCTTTATCTCTTAAGCCTCTGGCGAAGGTAGTACTGTTTTGGTTTATTCATCTTATGGGAAGGAACAGAAAACCCTGTGAACTCTCCCACCGTAATGGCTCTCACTCCATGTTTCAGGGATCCAATGGAGTTCGGGAATTTTATTTTCAACTGTGCATTTAGGATCTGTTCTGCATCCTGTGGGTGCAATGAACAAATTCATGGAACTCCTGGCCCCAGCGTAAAATGGACTTGGGTCAGAATACTCATAAACTACAACTGTAGGCAGTGGACCATGGAGGTGTCTGGTCTTTAGAGATTGGCATTAGCTCAGGTATAACAATCCCAGAAAGGTATGGCTATTTCCCTTTACCTTTGGATATTCATCCTAATACATAGCTACAGGGCTCTTTTGGAAAGGAGAGAGGGAAGATCAATAGTATATACTAATGGCAATGTTAAAGGATCCTTCAGGTGTCCAGATTACTATTTATTCAAGAGTCTCTAGGTTTGTTATACAATATAAATCTCAAAATTGGGTAACAGACTGACCCTTTCTATGATTCAAATCTGATCTCCATAGTATATCTAGTGGTTTATGTTTGCAGTTACTTAGATAATGTGGGACCTTAGGCTACTTCTCATTTGATTAGGTTTTAAGAATCCATGATTAATTTAACCACTGCCACAGATCCCTGAGGTTAATACGTTGCGGTTACTCCTATGGATTTGCTACTAACCTCAGTAACTGCAGCCCCCTTGTCTTCAATGGTTCCGTGTTGTCACGTGGCCTCTCTCACTCCTAGACCAATTTCCACTGGAAATATGGAGCCCAGTTCAGTGATAGCACTGCCCACTGAGGCAGATGTTGCCAGCAATCCATCCATATCCTTGCTACACTCTGATCTTGAAGGACAAATATGTACATGGTTTAGGATAAAGTGAGCAATTCCCTCAGTGTTGGCTTTGAAGGGGCTGGAGTGCCCATAGCCCGTTTTTATTTGCTTCCTTGTGCATTAATGAGTCAGCATGGTGAAAGGTACAGACTGGAGATCAGCCTGCTCCTATCACCCAAATTTTGGCAAAACTTAAGGAAGAAAAGTTGGACTCACAGCATGTTCTATTTCCAAAGCAACAGAAGCAACCTGTGGGTTGAATGTGTAAACAATCTTCTAGATTAGACTTAATCTAAGATTTTGAAAGTCAGAAACTACTTTCATGTACAGATATGTGCCCAGAGCTCTAGAATCATAGCAACTCAATAAGATCTCCATCTGTTACCAGCAGGGTAATCTGATGTTATCAGTTGGAAGGCTTGGCATAGAGTCTAATGACAAAGGGCTTCAAGGAACTCTATCAAGCCAGGGCTCATAGAAGGGTATTTCCCAAGGGTGGTGGTGGACTTCTATACAATAGTGTCACTAGTCTCACTAACTAAATAGTGTCACTAACCCTTTTGACACAGAGAGAATATAAGTATTGTATATTGTACCTGCCTGGGACTGACTTTCAGAATTAATTTACTTTCTTGAGTGCAGGATGATGTAAAAGTCAAACATTTGTCCAAAGAGTCATAGAATCCCAGAGAATAGATATCCAGGACTTATCTGGTTCCACCCTCTGATTATAGGTACAAAGATGAGAAGGCATTTCCCAACCATCATGTTGAAATCTGTACCACTTTGTATGTACTGTCCTCATTTTTTGTTCCATGATGTAGTTTAGGAAAGTAGAAAATACACAGTCTAGCACTGATGTATGGGCTTTATTAATCTTAAACAGAACCACAGTATTATGATTGTATTTTAAGATCAGCAAAACTAACAAAAGAAGCACCCCGGTTGTACGAATAATAATGGTATACTTAAGGTCATATCAAACCATTGGTGCACAATTTTGATAAACTGAATATTAAGGTAATTTCTAGAATGGAGATGGGAGACTCTTTAAAGACAATTAGTTTCTAATAAATTACATTCTGTATTATTTTCTGTGCTGTGTAACAATTTACCACAAATTTAGTTGCTTAAAACAACACATACCTATGATCTCACAGTTCCCATGGGCCAGGAGTACAGGCATGGCTTTACCAGGTCCTCTGCCAGGCTGCAGTCAGATTGTTGGCCAGTGTCAGATTCTCATCTGGAGACTCAACTAGTGAAAGATCCACTTGGAGCTCACTCACGTTGTTGGCAAGATTCATTTGCATGTGGCTGTAGGACTCATAGCATCTTGATTCTTCAAAATGAGCATAGAGAGAGGTGATGACTAATTTTATGTGTTAACTGGAAGGTGTTTTGGGATGAGATTAACATTTAAATTGGTGAACTCTGAGTAAAGCAGATGGCCCTGGTAATGTGAGTGGGCTTCATCCAATTAGATGAAGGCCTGAAGAGAACAAACAGCCTGGCCTCCCCTCACAGGAGGGGATCCTGCAGCAGACTGCCTTTTAGTTTCTGCACCACAGGCTTCGCTGGGTCTCTGCTCTGCTGCCCTGGACTGCACATGTGGACTTGCCAGCCTCCATAATTGCATTAGCCAATTCCTTATAATCTCTCTCTCTCCATAATATATATCATATATGTATAATATATAAGATATATATTATTATATACATATACTATATATAGTACATATGTAAAATATGTGCTATATATATATACTATGTAAAATATATAAAATATACTATATATAAAATATATTATATATAATAAATAATACATAGCATATATATATATATATATATATATATATATATATATATATATATATAATATGTATATATCCTAGTGACTCTTTTTGTCTGGAGAACACTAATTGGGATTCTAGAGTCAGTTGGGTACCAAGATGGAGTCTTATATAACATATGGTAATCAAAAGAATGCCATCCATCACTTTTGCCACAAAACATAACCTAAACAAGAGAATGACTTCCCATCACCTTTGCCATGTTCTCTTGACTACAGGCAGATCCTAGGCATTACCCATGCCCTGGGGGAGGGGATTATACAAAGGTGTGAACACCAGACCATGGGGATCTGTGGGTCCAAAATCTGTCTGCCACATCCTCTCTATCCTGACATGAAACACAGTATGAAACAATTGAAAAAGAACCTGGACATTGGGCAGAGCCACGTGTTCATATTCTGGGCCTTCAGCTTACTATGTATGTCACCTTAAGCATTTGTCAACATGGCAAACATATCTCCAAAAGAAAGAAAGTAAATTTGAGTCCCAGTGGGGGTGCTCTTGTGGTTATCTATGGGAATACAGAGATTTACAGATGATGATGAGGGCAATATGGTGGGGCGATGGAATGAATCTGCCCCCTGGAAAAGTGAGGAGGGACAAGGCAAGAAGAGGAACCTACCCTTCCTACTGGAAAGGAAAGTGCCACTAGCACCCTCAGACCTCAGAATATAGAGATTCTAAGAGGCTGAAGGAGTTTGAGTTGTAGAGTAGGAGGGGTGTAAATCCTTGTAGATGTTCTCAGCATTTCAGGATTATGGAATTTGCTTCCTACCCAGTTTAAGGAGTAAAGGGGTCTACCCTTGGCGGTGCAGTTCCAGAGCAGATCAGGCTATGGTGTGAGGTGACCCATGTCAGAACACCTCACCCAGGGCATGGAGGTCAAGACAGCAAGAACAGAAAGTGTTGATAATGATGGTACTGAGAGTGCTGGCCAAGTTCCCATCAATGAGGAGAGAGAGGACTTAGGAGATTCTAGACACTCGTTCAACACTTCCCAATTGGGCTCCCCCAGAAATTTGGTGGTGTTGCCAACAGTGGAATTATCCATAGCTCTGTATAGGCTTCTCCAGGCTGATGGAAAATATGAATACTTACTTCACAAGATTGTTATGAGGATACCATAAGACAGAGCATGAAAATCCCCAGCATGTATTAAATACTTGGTAAATACCATTTCCATTAGTAAAAAGGAACATCTAAGCTGGTGTCTACCTGATAATCCGAAATTGTTTTTAAAATAGAGAGTATTGAATTGACTAAAACCTTTCCACTTAAAATCAGTTTTGGCAAATCCACACGGCCAAAATATCTGCACAATTTTTGACTCTAAGCTCCTCTGCTTCCTTCATGATTTGCATATGGCTGGAGGTTGAGTGACAGATGTGGCAAAACATGTAAACAAAGGCATATTTTGTGTCTTATTTCTGCTGGCGTGGGTAGGGGAGAGAGAGTGCTGGTGGGCTGGCCCATTAAAACCGGCACTAGGAGAGAATGTTGGGAGGCCAAACATATTTGCTGTGACATTGATCTGAAGCTACCCATGAGTAAGTATAAATCAGAAGTTGAGTTGAATCTTATAAGAAGAGACAAGGCAGAGGAGTAGTTAAGTATACCCCTAAGATGTATGTGGTGTGGCTTGTTACCGAGAAAGGAGTCATGAGCTAACTAGAACAGAAACCAGTGGAAAAATAGTAAAATCAACCAGGCAAGTCTGGCTTCATGGCTGTGTGACCCGTACAGTCACACAAAGCTGCCTACTGACAAAGAACCTATGCTGAGTTTCATGTTCTATCATCAACTTGAAAATGCTAACATTTTTTTAAAAATAAGAGGCCTTTCATTTTGCACTGGACCCCACAAATTCTGTAGCCAGTCCTGCCTCCAGGTCCCAGGTCTTTGATAAAGGGGAGAATTCAGAGATGGGAATCTCCTGGCAGGATGGCCTCAGGGGAGCTGGAGTGAAGGACAGAAACACATGGGCACTGGTAATAGGTAAATGTGGCAGTTCACCTCGGGTCACATGCTATTAAGTATTCAGGGTTCAGTATTTACCAACTGGAACATTTTCAGAATCAAAAAATTATACCTGCAAGTTTTGTTTTTTATTGTTGCTTCTATTAAGTTGGATAGTTCTTTAAAAAGTGTTTTAATGATCCCCCTCTCTGAACTCTCACAATCATTTGTGACCCTGCTGATTATTCTCCTTATGAGGGTGCTTATAGCTTATTATCCAATAAGTTAAAGGGAATGGCGATGAACATTTAAAGGGGGAATCAGTTTTAAACACACACACACACACACATGCCCTGTGTTAATACCCTAGAAATAGAATTGTGTTATTTTCAATGTAATACACAAATGAAAGCTTATTAACATATAACATATCACTCTGATTTGTCCAATGTTTTGTAAATCCAAAACTTGCTGTTTGGGTATAGACATGGTTTCCAGAGGCATTTTACATTGTCTAGAAAAGTTTTGAAAAATAATATCCAGGCAGCAAGAATAAAAACAAACAGGCTTACTTATTTATTCATTTACCTTATAGATAGCTACAGATGGCAATTCAATTGCAACTTGTTCTGGAAATTGTAAATAATTTTGACATTACTCTTCTGACAAAGGCCTGTTTTTAGGCTTGTTCTGTGTGTCTATCACACACACACAAACACACAAACAAATACACACTCATACACACTCAGTCTCATAACCTCACACGCATATATTTATAGTTCATCTCTCTTTCACCATCATTCCTATATACTAGTGTGAGCCAGCAGTGGAAAAATAATAGGAAAAAATGGCCCTTCAGCTAGAACCTATAGGTTTCAAGTGTACCTTCCTATATCAAAAAAATCCTATAACAACGAGCTTATGTTTTCCATTTGGGCCAGGAAGTAGCATGAGACTTACCTGCTGTGCTGATAGTGGCAACTCCGCTAGGTGATGCTCTGTCACCAGCACAGCAGGGTGGTGGTAGGTTCTTTGGAATGTAACATGTTATCTGCACACCTTTGACCTCTAATGATCCCACCTATGAGGTGACTGAAGTAGCCTCTTGGGACAGAGCATGGGTAGGTTGTCTGTGTGCTCCTATTTCATGCCTTCATAAGTATACCCTTAATGAAGTTCATTGCCTCATCTAATTATTTTTTTAAATCAACCAATAAATATTTTACCTATTACATTGTGTAGCAGAAAAGAGACAAAGGGTTCATTCAGGCTGGATTAAAAAAAAAAAAACAACCAGAAAACTATCACAACCACCAACACAAAACAAAAGCAACATGCCCAACCAGATATACAACACAACTCTCAGCAGTTATTTCAGCCAGAAAGGTCCTAGCGTAGCCCTGAACCATCTAGACAATGGATGAACTTTCTCCATGATCCCAGACCCTCTCAGGGAATGAACTCGGTAGCCAGTGAGGGGTAGCAACCCTCAGAGGGTAGGCGCTCCTGAGTCATCGGAGCAGCAGACAGCCCACAAAGCCAACATGGTTAAGATAAGATTTTTAATCTGTTGCTTGCCCTGAAGAATCTGTTAAGAATGTTTCCTATGAGGTGAAACCTGTGCTCAGTTGTCTACTTGAAGAACATAGATACTTTCCTCCAAATGGCCATGAAGTAGCTTTTCATGAGATAACACATGTCATCTCATCACAGGCATCAACACCTTTGTTCTTCCCTTGCTGTTTGCATGTGTTTTATTTTTTAATTTTTTAATTAAGTTTATTGGGGTGACAATGGTTAGTAAAATTATATAGGTTTCAAATGTACATTTCTATGATACATCACATTGTGTGCCCACCACCTAGAGTCAGTTCTCCTTCCATCCCCATATATTTGACCCCCTTTTTGCTCTTCTACCACTCCGCTTCCCCCTTACTCTCTGGTAACCACTAAACTTTGGTTGTTTTCATGTCTTGACCACCAAATATAAAGCTGCAATGAACATCAGGGTATATATATCTTTACAGATAAATAATTTTAGGTATTTTGGGTCGATACCCAGGGGAGGGATTTCTGGGTCATATGGTAATTCTTTTCTTAATTTTTTGAGGCACCTCCATACTGTTTTCCATAGCGGCTGTACCAATTTACATTCCCACCAGTAGTGTATGATGGTTCCTTTCTCCACACTCTCCAACACTTGTTATTATTTATCTCATTGATGATTTTCTAAGTGTTCTTTCATGTGTAACCAGTTTGGTCCTAAACTCAAAGACTGGATGATCAGTTGCTCAGACCTGTTATTCCAGAATTGCATAATAAAATGGAAAGGACATCCATAGTCTCAAAAATGCCATTTTATAAAATGAAAAGGGTGGGCCAGCCGAGTGGCTCATTGATTAAGAGCTGGTTTGCGATGCCAGCGGCCTTGGTTCGGATCCCACATATGAGAGCCAGTGACACTGCCCTCTACAGCTAATATGGTGAACAACAGCTCCACCTGGAACTGGGCTGCTGAGTCCCCGGGACGGCATAGCTGCAGCCCCTGCTGCAGTGGGCTGCCATAGGCTACAGTGAGTGTCCCGCAGCCAGCGTGAGCGGCTGGCAGCCAGTGTGAGTTGCCAATAGCGGCCATGAGTGGCCATCCAGAGGCCGGCAACTGATCTGCCTCACCTGAGAAGAGCGCAATGATGATACCAACATGGACCAGTGAAGTAATGTCCTCTACAACTAGACTGAAGAACAAAAGGACAGCAACTTGTCTATTCCCCTTCCCTGGTTCCCCACTGCTGTTCCCCTCCCCCAATTCCCCAATAAAATCTTTAAAATAAAAGAAAATGGAAGGGGCATTCATTCCATTTCAGCACTTAAATAATTTTGCAGACATTCTGGCAAATTACAAACTTTCTTTGATTTCTAGGACTAAATCAGATTGAAGATTTTTGGTAATGTGGCAATGGCACTCTATGTTTTCATGGCTATCCCCCATTTTTGTAAATCTTTCAAGCACTTACTAGGTAGGATACCAGAAGTAGTTGATATTAGGTGTTTCCTAATTCAGGAAGGCTAAAATAGCTGTGTTTCTATTATTTAGTCATACTTGAACATCAAACATTTGGAAATTTTCTCCTTATCAGAACTTGCCTTTGTAAAAACTTGACAGTTAAAATTTGAATAAATGGTAGCTTACAGAGATAAGGGAACATGCATACATACTTTGGCTCACACATGCACACACATGTATATTGGAATACATATATGATATATACTTGTGACATATGTATTATATATAATATCTGGAGTTGTTTCCTATTTTTAGTATTCTGTTCTACAGAAAATCATATGTCAGGCCCTGAATCACAAACATTTGTTCAGAACATATGTTCACTGTTAAGCCTCACAGGTCAATGTCGGTCTTAAGTGGGTGAAGGTCTGGGGCCAGGCTTATGGCCAACCTCTCTAATGGACTTTAATGGACTTGCAATACTCGTATGGTTCCTAGTAATTGCTGAAGTTCAGGGCTTCAGTTTTCACATCTCAAAGACAGGGATGTATACTTCTTAATTTAGATATTTCACAAAATTATTTTGAGAAACGGGAAATATTTTATGTGAAAGCACTTTTGAATTTATAAAATAATTCACATGCACAGGTTTGTTGTCCATGGCTATATCTATTATTTTGAGAAAAAGAAAGTGGTTAGATTCAAACATAAATTTTTCAATAGAATATTCGTTTTCCACATGTTAATATAAAACCACAGCAGAGAGAAAAAAAGTAAAGAGGAGTCATTCTTTTTTTTTTTTATTCTTTTATTGTGAAATAAACATTTTTTAAAAAAAATAGCTTCAGATGTACAACACAGTGCAATAGTTATACTTTTTAACCCTCAAAGTGACACCCCCCACCCCCAATTCTCCACCCCACTCCTCCCCCCATATCATACATATCTATTACAATTCTTTTGACTCCCTTCCACAGTATACTCCACATCCCGTGACTATTTATATATTCAATTACAGTTGGCATACAATATTATACAACATCAGTTTCAGGTATACAGTGCAGTGATCAAGCCTCTACTCCATCCATGAAGTGGTCTCCCTAACAAGACATGTGACCATCTGACACTCCACAAAATATTTACAACATTATTATATTCCCTGAACTGTCTTTCATATCCCTGTGGCAATATTGTAGTTACCTATTTATGCTGTCTAATCCCTTCCCCTTCTCTCTCATCCCCACCCCCCCTCCCAACTAGCAACCCTGTTTTTAAGAGGAGTCATTCTAATGACAGAGAAATGATTTCTTAGAAGAGATTGTTTTTGTTTTTTTATTTGTTTTTTAATTTTTTTAGCTCAGCCATCCTGCCACCTGTTGGCAACTCAGCAGCAGCCAGCTTGGGCTGGACATCAAACTGCCGTTGCTCAGAGCTCAGCTTGCACTCTTGAGTGAGCTCTTAACCAACTGGGCCACTCAGCCAACCCTAGAAGAGATTGTATTTTAAGATAACTAATGCTTTGTAGGCACCTAATAAATGTTAAGCAATTTTTTTAATTTTTATAGAATAATAGCATATCTAAAATTAGGTTTTCTGAAATGTATTTTACCATGGAAAAATCAAACACAAGAGGGCATCCCCTACATTTGTTTTAAAAGATTCCCCAATGAATTTCATATGCAGAGTATGCGTTTTTCATTTTATTTAATAGTGAAGTTATATGAGCTATTATATGCATGACAGAGCAAACTTCCTAAAATTTGTATTTAGATTATGATCTTTTATGATCTCCACATTCGATTCATAAAATATTCTCTTCTATCCCTAAAATACACTACTTAGTGAGCCTATAACTCTATTTTTGGCTTAAAAATAGTTTCATCATTTTAGTGACTTAAAGTTAGAAAAATCTAACATAAAAGACTAATATGTACAGAGTGGTATGTAAGTACTCTGAATTTTATTTTTTTTTAATTTTTTGTTTACATTTTTTGTTTTGTTTTGTTTTGTTTTTGGCTGAGCCATCCTGCCACCTGTTGGCAGCTTAATGGCAGCTCAGCTCAGGCTGGGCATTGAACTGCTGTTGCTCAGAGCTCAGCTCGTACTTTTGTTTGTTTGTTTGTTTGTTTGTTTTTGAGGGCAGTGTCACTGGCCCTAATATGTGGGACCCACACCGGGGCTGCTGGCTTCCCAAACCAGCGCTTAACTACCGCACCACTCGGCCAACCCTGTTTTTTTTGTTTTTTCCGCTCGTACTCTTGAGTGAGCTCTTAACCAACTGAGCCATTCAGCAGCCCCAGAACTCTGAATTTTAAAGCTTTGAAAGATAAACCTAACAAAAGCTTTCAATTATCTCTCTTAACTATCTCTTTCCTCCATTTTGCCCAGAAATTGCACAAAGCCTGATTCTGAACAGACCCAGAGGTAACATAGTTTAAGAAGCTGTGTCCCTGAGGAGGACTAGGCAATAGGCGTTTTCCATTTTCTGGGGTATGTGAGCAGCAGGAGAGTAGAAACCATACTTAGGCTGAATCAGAATTTAAAAAAAAATCACAAATTCAGAACTGCATTATAAGTAACATCTCAGAGGCCTGTTCCACCTCTTCTCTTCTCCCAAATGTTTTTCAGGTGGCGTCTTTTTCAGACTTTGATTCCATTAAGTGCAAACTGTTTACACATCTGGAAGTAAAACACTCAGCAGAGAACAGGGACATGACGTGTGCACTGTGTAGCCTCAGATATGGGCCCTTGATGCTGACACATTGGTCAGGACAAATGCAGTACTCATGGTACTGACAAGGAGGGTGGCTTGCTCTTTATTAGTTTCTTCTCTAAAAGAAGACACAAAACAAATCCAACAAGGGAGATTTGTCATTTTCTAATGCTGAGAGTGATGAGCTTGCAACTATCAGCAAATTTCTCATAAATTGATTCATTTTGCAAAATGAACGCTGAGACTCAGTAGCCACCCGACAAGACGCCAGAAAATATCATGACAGAGAAGAGCAAGTCTTCCGTGGCAGTTTTGAACACCTGACCTCTCACTTTGTGGAGGAAGACACATGGAGCCTGCTGATTGGAGGATAAAGAGGGAGGGGGTGGTTACCAGAGATAGGAAAGTAGAGTTGGCAAGGGGAATGCTGTTTTCTGACTCTTCTACTGCCTGAAAAACTGGGGGTAATAACATTGCTCCTCCCCACCTTTCTTCACTGACCCCAGAGAGAACATGAGCAAAGAGCTGGAGTGTCATCTCAGCCTGAAGAATATATAATACCAAATGTTCCTTAAATCTAGGATGCTTGCACAAAGTGTTGTGACTTCAGTTTAACAGAGAGGGCCCAATTGTCACACGTGTCAAATGGAAAGAAATCAGGGCCATTGCTATGGTCATTCAAAAGAGATGCCAAACTGTTTTTCATATCCTTGTGGCAATATTGCAGTTACCCATCTATGCTGTCTAATCCCTTCCCCTTCTCCCTCATCCCCACCTGCCTCCCAACTAGCAACCATCAGTTTTCCTCTGTATCTATGAGACTGTTTCTGTTTACTTTGTTCGTTCATTTAGTTTTTCAGATTCCACATATAAGTGAGATCATATGGTATTTGTCTTTCTCTGACTGACTTATTTCACTTAATAGTCTCTAGGTCCATCCATTCCATTCATATCATTGCAAATGAGACAGTTCAGGGAATATAATTAATTCTGTAAATATTTTGTGGGGTGTCAGATGGTCACATGTCTTGTTGGGTAGACCACTTCATGGATGGAGTGGAGACTTGATCACTGCACTGTACACCTGGGGCTGATGTTGTATAATATTGTATGTCAACTGTGGTTGAATGTGTATATGGACATGGGATATGGAGTATAGTGTGGGGTGGGGTCAAAGGAATTGTAATAGATATGCATGATATGGGGGGAAGTGGGGTGGTGAATTGGGGGAGGGGGTTTGTCACTTTGAGGGGTAAAAAGTATAACTAGTTCACTGTGTTGTACACCTGAAACTAATTTTTTTAAAAAAATGTTTATTTCACAATAAAAGAATTTAAAAAAAATCACAGAAGGCTTATCCTCTGTCTTCCATCTGGAACAGAACTTTGGAGTACACAGGAGTATATTCAGCAAGGAAAAAGCGACTCTGTGTGTGTGTGTGTGTGTGTGTGTGTGTGTGTGCGCGCGCGCGCGCAGTTGTGCAATACTAAGTGCTAAGAAATGAAGAAAGCCAATGAGACAGCATGATAAGGAGTGCTGTTTTGAACAGATTGTTGAAGAAGGCCTTTCTGATAAAGTGATATTACAAATAACTCTGTGTATTCAAGACAGCAGAAATAGAAGGTGTGAAAATCCTGAGATTGAAACAAACATGTGTGATATCTTCAAAGAACGTGAAGGTGCTGATGCAGCTAGAGCAGAGTGAGTGAGCAGAACTTGGGTAAAATATGGAGTCACAGAAGTATCAAGGAGCAGATTAAGCAGGGGCCATGGGGTTCCTTGTAAGGACTGGGCCTTTATTCTGTATGGGAAACAAAATAATAAAAAGAATAAAAGAAAATTAACAGAATTCTGAGGAGATGAATGACCTGATCTGATGTTTGCTTTTTAAAAGATTACTTTAGATCAAGTACAGTGAGTTGATTCCAGTCAGTTGGGAAAGATCAATTAGGAGCCATTTTAATATTGCAGGTGAGAAATGATTGTAGGTTAGACCAGACTAGTACCAGTAGAAATGAGAAGTGGTTGAATTCTGGATAGAGTCAAAAGGATTTGTTGAGCAATTGGATGTAGAAAGGGAAAGAAATGGAGTCAAAAATGACTCTAACGCATTAGGCCCAAGAAACTGAAACAAAATGAAGCTGTTGTATACTGAGATGTAGAAAACTGTGGAAGAAATAAGTTTGAAGCAGAAGATAAGAAATTTGGTTAACTTGTGTGGATAAAGTTTAAAAATCAACTCTTTTCTTCCAGGAAGAAATTATAAAATGAATTAGAAAATACATAAAACTGAATGACAATAAAAATACAATGTGTATAGTAAACAGTGAAACTACTGGAATACAGAGAAAGCTGTTCATATGGGGTCCTGTGTAGCCCTAAAAACATAGGTCAATCAATGCACAAGCATTCATTTACAGAGTTAGCCAGAGTTTCCCAACAGATATGGGCAGGAATGTCCCATGCATTACAGGATAAGTATCAACCTGGCCTTCATCTACTAAATGCCAATAGCACCATGCAGTTGTGAAAACAAAAAATGCCTCCACACATTTCTACATGTCTTTAGGTGGGTGGTACTACCCAGGTTGAGAACCATTAAGTTAGACAAAGAACAAGAGATTAAATCCAAAGAGAGTAGAAATATGAGGTAAGAGCAAAAATAAGAACAAGAGTTAAAATATAGAGGATAAAAAAAGTGGTTTATTTTTAACTAGTAATAAAATTAGTATGATAAATTTGGTCAAGAAAAATAATAGAGAAAATGAAAAAAAATTAGCATTAGAAATTCAAGCAGTGTACATAATTATAGACTCAGCAGAGACTAAAAGGATAGTAAAAAACTATTGTGAATAACTTTATGCCAGTAAATTGGAAAAGGTCAATGAAATGTCCAATTATATGTAGTATATATTTATCTTAAATATATATGTATATATTGTGTATGTGCATGTGTGTGTATGTGTATGAGGCCTTAAAAAACTCAGGAAGAAATAGAAGACAATGTTTCTAAAATCAATTTAAAAACAATTTGTATTTGCAATCATTCCCTCAAATAAAATTACTATCCAGGACTATTTTGAGGCTAATTCAACAGAACATTTAAGGAATAATTATACTCCTAAACAAAATCTCTAAGAGAGCAGAACAATAAGAAAATCTCCTTAATTTATTTTATGGAGCTGGCATCAACTCAGTAGCAAAACCAGAAAAGGATAGTGTGAGAAAATTACAGGACAATTCGCCCATGATGAGCAACAAAAAAATCTTAGCCAGAATACTGGCCAACAAAGCTGGCAAAGTAAACAATAAAATACATGTCAATGTTAGATTTAGCCCAACAATACAAGATTGGTTTACCATGAGAAAATCAAATTGTGTGCTTAGCCATATGAACAGATAAAACAGGGGTAGGTATGTGATCATCCTCTAAATTGACACATAAAATTGACCATCACATTTACCTTGGGCTAGATTAAACTTTTAGACTAAGTGTTCTTCCCAGTACCTAACTAGGAAATTAAAAAACAAAACAAAAACTTCATGATTATCAGTTGAAGAATGATTCCTCTTCTATTTAAAATTGAGTCACTTCCATAGGGATTCAGGAGAGAGTGAAACCAAAATGGTTCTCAAACTGCCACTCGCCCTGGAATTATGTATTCATCCTGGGCTAATGCACAAAAAACTTGTGATGCAACATTTTGTAGTAACAAGTTCATGATAGTAATTATGGATGTTTGTTTATTGGAGAATAAACTCAAATTAATATGTCATTTGAGTGTTATATCTTAAATATACTCTAGTTCATGTTTTACAAAAGTCATGTGTGTACTTCTTTCCCTAAATTTGCGTACTTTTCTTATTTTGTATATGCGCATTGATTTCTGTGAAAAATTTGAATCTCTTTTTAAGATCCTCCAAAATGATGTAAATTATATTTCGTTCTTCCTTAATTCTTACACGTTATTATTCTGTAATTAAGAAGAGTAACAGTCTGAGGTCACTAAGAAAGTATGGATTCAAATAGCAGCAACATTGTGGAACAATTTAAACATTTATTAAATTGTTACTAAATTCATCTGACCATTTCCTTTCATTTCCTGTGTGGATGGGTGCACAAGCTACATGAGTTGATGGAACAGGACTTGGGTTAACAGTAGCTTGAAGTTCGTTTTGAAGATTGTCTAAGTGCTACCTATCCACCTAATAGTACTTATTCTCATCAATGTGATGCCACCTGATTGATTCTGCCTCTGCAAAAAGAGGACAGACTATACACATATCTATAGTTTTGCGATGGTGGTTCCTTAGTTGCTTCCGGATGAGATTCTTCCTGGTTACTTGATTTTGAAGGAAGAAAGTCTTGTAATTGACGCAATGTTAGTACAGATTACTAAACTAGCTGAGTTAACCGGCCACATATTTAATGCCAAACTAAGCATTCAGTATGATTGCCAGGGGAAAAGTTATCTAATAAATAATATGAATTTATTAGGAAAACAATAAATAGAATAAACAAAACAAACAAACAAAAACTCAGTTAAATTTTATCCAGTACATGTGATGTAGATCCAGGAGAAAAAATCATCTACAAAAATACAGAAAATTATATATATTTGGAGGCCTTCCTAATTTATTCCTGTTCCATTAATTTCAAATGTAATCCCTAACTTATCAATGTGTTTTTCAGTGTTTGCTGACTCATCTCATATATCTGTAGGGGGGAAAAAAATATGTTTAATGTTCTGGGTCAAAATGAGTTGTTGAGATTAATGAAGTTAAGTATAATTAATGTACATGAAATAATTTGATTATGAGAAAGTACATTGCAGTGAATCCAGGAAGTTTACCATTTTCTTAAGTAATTTAGTGTCAAAAGGGCTTTTCATAAAATTTACGAGGCACTGTGCATTTAGTAGCTTTTCCCAGATTTTAAAAATATACAGCAAATGTATCTTCCATGAAAAACTGAAATTGTTTTCCTCATTTTGATTTACAGCAGCGATACTTATCAGGCTCTGCTTTGCAGTTCCATAGTATATTTTACGAGTGCTCTTTATTGATAATGATCAGCCACTTTATTTCCATTTTAAAGGAATTTAAAAATGATATTTTCAGATAATACACATTTTTGGTCCACTTCAAAATAATGAATAAGAAGATGTTACTATTCTTTCCATTTAGTCTAAATTTTGGCAGAATAATTTCGAAGAACACAAACATTCCATCTTCAAAATAATGGTGGAATTACTGGAGAGTCAGCATCAGTTGATTCCCACCTTGCAAATCAATTGGTACAAAATGAAGGACTCATAGTTTGGATTTCTTTTAATCTGATAATGCCTCAGCAAAACAGAGCCACGGGCATTTTTAAAGTATTAGTACCTATCAAAGTCACCTGAGAAACACTGCCTAGACTTTCCAGATAACTATCCCTGAACCCAGATTTCATGGTTTTAAAACTGAAGACAATTTGAAATTAAACAGTTGGTTAAAGGAAGGTCTTAGTTAAACCTATGCCCTGATTGAAAGTGACTACCCACAGGCCAGGCCAAATTGTATAGCACATTTTTGTGATATTAAAAATCAATTTTATTTCTTTGGCCTTATGTCTCATTTAGTTAATCTACTGACTAATATGCAAAAGATTTGGGTTTTTGTCAGATTGAGAACTCTTCAACTATTTCCCTTGTCAATCAAGTTTTAATTTCTGTTCTGAAGAATTTCAGTTATCTTTCACTTATCTGAAAGATAAGTTATTGCTGAGTAACAAATTACCCTGAGACTTACGGTCTTAAGACTACAATCATTTGTTATTTCTCACAAGTTTACAGACTGGCTGGAGAAGTCTATCGATCTTGCCTGAGCTTGGCTGGGCAACACTAGTCTTTTACCTTAAATAGTAAAAAAAAATCCAAAATTGCTCCCATCTCTGAGTGTTTATCTGAAACTTGCTCACCTATCTGTCAGTCAACTGACTCTCAGCTGCTTTAAATGTCTCAAGTGGGAAAATTTCTCTGCTTCATGTGTCCTTCATTCCTCAGTACACTCTCTGTGTCAGGGCTCCCCAAGACCACTCCCCAGATTCAATGATTTACTAGGCAGAGTCATACAATTCAGCATATAAATATACTCATGGCTATGATTTATTATAACAAAGAATACAAAGGCAGAAATCCACAAAAGCAAAGGTATGTGGAGCAAAGTCCTGAGGAAATCAGGTGTAAGCTTTTAAGAGTCTGCTCTCACTAGAATCACGTAGGCTGTGCTTAATTCCTTCAGCAATTAATTGTAATAACACATCTGAAAGGTTGTCTTAGCAGGGAATATCACGAGAGACTCAATGCCCAGGGTTTGTAGTAGGGGTCATGTAAGCACTCTTTGCCTGGATGGCCCAAAATTCTAGACATTCAGAGCAAGAGCAGGAATTCAGCATAAACCACACTGTTTGCACAAACATTTTAGGTGCAGTGAGCCACTCTTATTAGTTAGAGTGGTGAGAAGATTCCTGAAATCCAGTTCTCCATCTTTCAAGCAGATTTTTCCAAGATAGAAGTCTTGGGCCTGCTATGTTAAATTTTTTCTGGATGCTATCCCAGGCTTGTTCTCTGGCTAAGGCTAAAGTTCCAGGAAGGCAAATAGAAACTCAGAAGGCCTCTTGAGGACCAGGTTAGGAATTGGCACACACTGACTTCTGACCTAGCTTACTGACCAAAGGACATCCCGAGATTCAAGAGGAGAAGATACAGACTCCATCTCTTTGTGGGGAAGCTGCAAGGTTTCATTATAAATTGGGATCATGAATGCAGTCAGTCTACTGCAAACTTCTGTGCTTTGTCTTAGAAAGTCATGGGAAGCTTAGAAAGTTGGGAGAATTCTTTGTCTTAGAGAGTTGGGCCATTCTACCCATGTAGTCCCATTCCATAATGAGCTTCTATCCTCATTCCTTTCCAATCACCTCAGGAAAAAATTCTTGTCAAAAGCTAATTCTCAACCTCAGTTCACTGTGGTGTCTTTTACAAAGCTGAATGCATGGGACTGACTTGGTTCTTTAATTTCTTTCTTCACCCTTCATGTGTGGATTTGCAGTAAGATGGCAGCTACTTCTCAGGTTGGGAGACCACTTCTTAGGTAACCCAGAATGGGTCTCCCTCAACTCCAGACACTCAAAGTGATGAACTGCAGTCACTGTCACACCCAAGAGCTTTGCAAACTCCACTGGACTCAGAGCAGCCAAACCCAGGACCAATCCCATCTCTGGGAGTCCAATTCTGGAACTTTCCAAGAGCTCATCCAGAGCTTCTTGGGCAGTTGGGGAAGAATACTTCAGGGAAAATTCCAGGAGAGTCCAATGCAGATCCCAAATGCTGAGTTTGGGGGAGACTAATTACATGGAAATTATAAATAACTGATGCCTAACACTTATCCCCCTTGACATTTTCAGGCTAGCTATGATCAAACCAGAGTATGTCACTAGTGAGAGATCTTTATGGCTTTTATTGGGAAAATGTCACAGCTGTAACAGTTTCTTTTTAGTGGGATACAGTCTTAGTACCCAAAATAACAGATTTAGCATGGACTTTAAAGGAACATTCCTCTCAGGACTCTTTCCCGGACAATATAATTCCTCCTCCACGACATTTCCTTGGCAGGACAATCTGACCAACTCTGCCTCGGCCCAGACATGACAACACGAACTGCTGTTTCTCATGAGCTAACGAGCTGCTCTCTCTGATTACCTTCTCCCCACATTCATTTGGCCTGACTTTTCAAGCTAATTCAACAATTTCATGCCTGATAGAGTGATTTTAAATAGAGCACCATTCTTTTAAGAAGTGCATATACTATTTTTAAAGGTGGTGATTTGGGGGTGAATGTTGATAGAAAGGCTTTCATGCTTTCCCCAAATGCCATAAATGTATAATTTAATATCCAAAGTAAAGACACACAATGGAGAAGACATTTGTATTTAATCAAAACTTGTCTGTTCTCAGTTAAAACTTTAATCAGTTTAAAGGGAGAAATAAAACTTTTTCTCATCTAATGACATTTTTTTTACACAATATTCTTTGTTAACATTGTCTAAGGAAAGCACGTTTTCTGTTGCTATTTGAACTACATTATTTAAAAATAAACAGCTAGCTTACATTTGAGCACTTATTATAGGAAAGGCATCACATAGAAAACTTTATATATTTTACTAATATAGCAAACAAAATCAAACAACCTTGCTTAGTGTACCACTTTGCAGATGAAAAAGCTAAGATTTATAGGGCTTAGTGGCTTAATCGAGGACATATTGATAATGAGAGGCAGGGTCAATACTGGAATTCAATTCTATCTGACTGAAGCCTGATTTTTTTTTTTTTAAGCTGAGTCATCCTGCCACCTGTTGGCAGCACAACAGCAACTCAGCTTGGTCTGGTATCGAACTGCTGTTGCTCAGAGCTCAGCTCACACTCTTGAGCGAGCTCTTAACCAACTGAGCCACTCAGCCGGACCTGAAGCCGAAGCCTGATTTTAAATAGTATACTTAGATGTATATGAAATGCTAACATACAGATGTGTATGTACACACACACACACACAAATTTAGATTGTATTTGGAGACTTTTAAACTTCAAAATAATGTCACTCCCAACATCACTTTATAGTCTTCAAAATAATATAATTTAATACTTGAATCATGTGTCATAACTAGAGTGAAGGCCCTGAAATATGTTATATTGGCTGGAAAGTTCCCTCAGATTCTAAGACATAGAAGAAGATTGTTGCTAAGATTTTCTTATTTTTTTTCCAAAATGATGATTCTTGGCAGACAGAATATGATTTTCTTCATAGGAACAATGTCTTAGGGAATTTTCTTGGTAGGAAAATTTTAAAGAGAATTTATAGAAAACACTGCTGAAAACTTCCTTTTCAAGGCAGTCTGTAAGAAGATTGGCCCTGTCAGAAAAAATGCCTAAGAAAAGATTCCAAAATGAATCATGGAGACTTTCTTAAAATGATTCTAATAAATATTAAGAACATATACCCTTACTTGGAGATGAGCTTAACTTTATTCAATGGAATTTTATCTAAAGCATTATAAGCATATACTAGTATGGTTTCCTTCTTTGTTTCTTAATTATATTTGTCATGTTTTATCCTAGGAGTTGGTTAGCTGGGAGACCTGAGTAGGGGGAAATACATTTTGATTCAGCCGGAATAATTATGGCTGGATTAGCCATTATCTGAACCCCTACCCACCAAACACTGGTCTTACAAAGACATTATGGAAAGCCAAAATGTCCCTTTTGAAGATGAGGGAAAGGTAAAGAGCATCTGGAAACTATGTTTTTTTTGTTTGTCTGTTTGTTTGTTGTTGGGCAAACCTTTCTGCTAGTTCAGATCCCTGGAAGAAACAGTTAACACCCAAGAAGAAACTGATTTTGGAAGGCATCAATTTCCTACCCTACAGAATATCCAAAACTCAGTGTCACTGTTTAAGGAAGATCTAGTGTACAGGGCACATGAGGGAACATTAGCAGGCCCATGGAACCAGGAGCGTGCGATAGTCCAGAAAGGGAAAGTAAGATCTTCATCCCACTTTGAGAATATAAAGCTATTAACTAGCTGTATTTAAAACATGTTATAACCCAAGCAGTGTAGCGAGCATAGTGCAAGTGTTAATTTAACAAATCCTTGGAGTACTCTCCTGTTACAGGTTAGGAAACTGAGAATGGAGGTTGGGTGACCTTTTCACATTTACACAATCTGTGTAACGTAGCCACTTGAACATCAGCATCATGGCTCCAAATAATTTCCTTCCCCTTCACGCACTGTCCTGCCTCTCATACTAAACCCAAATGGATGGGATGAGCACACCTCCTTGGAATCACCTTTCAGTGTCAGAGGCGCAGGGGAATCTGCCTCGCACCACAGAGCCACTTACAATTCTAGACAGGTTCTCTAAGAAGAAACAAAGAAACTAGGAAGAAGACATTCTCACCAAACCAAGATCGGTGTCTCGGCAAAGACATGTAATATAAACATAATTAGTGCAGAGTGAGTAGCTCGGTGACAGATGAGTCACTGTACCCAAACTGTTTCCTAATCTTGCTCAAACTTCTCTACATTACCAGCAAGAAACCAGAAAGGGAACTTCAGATTGAGGTCAGGGATCTCCACACTACATCCATCTTCTTACTATTTGTTTTGTTCTCATCTATTCTTCCCCTTTCTCCTCTCCTTGAGATGGTTAGTGTCCTGCCAATTCTTTTTCCAAAGTCCTTCTCTTTTTGGACCTATTGCCAAAAAGTATTAAATGTGCTTTTCCACACTGCAACTATGAGGGATACAAATCAGAAGAAAGGGTTGTTAGCCTGTTTCTTTCCTTTGCACTTATAGTGACTATTTTCAACCCTATACTTTCTGTGATGGCTTCCTGTCAGTCCCTCACTTCTGTCATATACCACCTTCAGAGCTTAGAACTTGGAATTTTTGCCTGAGAGAAGAATTCTGGAAAAAAGTTATCTGCGAACATCTGGATAACAAATTCAATAACCAAAAGTCAACTTTCTAGACGTAGCTTTATATATTCAGAAAGTCCAATGTGGAGTGCAGATACCTCAGCTATGTGATATGCTTGGTTCTCCTCATCAATCATAGAGATTTGGAGACAATTTTAAGGTGGACTCTCAAAAAATAATTACCAGACAAGAACTGTTAGAGGGACGAGTGTTTGGTAGCTGCTCCCTTGGAGAACGATGGGTTGTGATCTTTGTTAGCATGCTGCTGTAAGCCTCAGTGTATCCATTCAGATGTCTTTTGTAGGAATATTGTCCTTGTCTATACAGGGCTATTTTTTCTCCAACTTCTGAACGTTTGATTTGTAATCCTAAAGGAACACATATTTTAAAACTGTTTGGAAAGTTGCCTCAATCTTGAGATTTCCATTTCCTAATTTACAAAATGAGCAGTTTAAATCAGACCCTTCCAGTTTCCCAGCACAGCTCATATCCAGGGCTTATGAGATGTTAGAGTGATAACATTAAGCTTCCATTTGAGGAAAATATGTCTATAAAAAAAGAAAAATTCATTAATTTAGATGTTTTATGGGTGTCATTACAGCACTCAGGCAGCTCAGACACCTAAGTTATTGTCAGTTTTTTTGACAATATGAACATGTTTATTAGGAAAATATAGCTATAGAATTCTACCTTATACATAAAATACTAAATACTTATATTTAGAACTTCTTTATCAATACATAAGAAGCTTAAGAGTCAATTTTTCTAAGTTCCTTTTGTAGCAACATAAAATTAAATTTCTTAAAAAGTTAGACTCCACCTATTTCAAAACAAACCTCAATTTCTTTTATTTGTCTATACATTAAGTGACTTTGACTTAAAATTTAACAGTGTTTTCATCATTGTTCTACCTAAAATCATTGGAGATTTTTCTATATTTTCAAGTATAATTCCACATAATTTTCCCCTTATAAATAAGTAGAATTCATTTTATGTTGATTTTATAGATATCAGTTTCAGAATCAAATAATTACAATAAAGGTTTTAATAGTAAATTGAGTTGCTAAAATGCACCTCAATATTTGCAATAATGGATTATTTTAATGAATGCAGAGGTTATAAAACAAAGAATTCTAGTGTTTGAAGAAACATTGAAAAGCCAAATTATTGTAGAAATCACCTCTTTGAAATTTTGACCAATGACCACTTGGCCTCTTCTGGGACATTTCCAGAGTCTCAGCTCTGGTTTGTAAAGACTTCCTTGGACCGAACACTAAATTTCTCGCTTGGTTCCAAGTTTTGTCCAGTGGGTCAACCCAGGAAAATCCTAGTAATTTTTATCCAAGATTGCACCTCATATGTATAATGATAGCTAATCTATTCCGTATAAAATCCTCCTTTACAGAATGTTTGCACAGTCCTACAAAATAATAACTAAGAAAGCTAAATACTTATGATTTCTTTAGAAACACCATGTGTCTTTCACATATTGAGAAGAAAAATTAAACTAAGGGTCAGGACTACGAAAACATTAGTAGAAAACAAAGTACACATTTCTTTTTAAGGGTAAGTTTCCCAATTAAATATTCTAAGTATATCACATATCTAAGTCCAATATTTTATCATTTTAAAGCTTGTGTTATAATATTAATATAATCTAAGCAGTTTTAATATTTCCCATTTTAGAAACATTCATGGTAGGCCTTATTCAATGTAACACAATATTTTTATCTTTATTGGTTTAACATGAGCATGGATGGTGATCCATTGTTTAAGTGAAATGATTTCTTTTTGAGATGTGAGTGTTTGTTTAGTCTAAAAACAACAAAACTAATCTTAAAGAATATAATAGAATATTCTGTTGGTTTTGCTACAACAAATGGAACAATAAATTACTTAGGATGCACTTGTTTTTACTAGACAAAACATAAGGTTAATGAGATGATGTCCTTAAGAGTTAAGAATGGCTCTCAGGAACTTAATGAATGCAGACTGTAGTCTCTGCATGGCAAGCTCTCATATCTTAGTTTGTTTTGATTCTGTCACTACTTTCTTATGAATTATTCTATTTGACAGGTAATTTTGCATAAAGGTTTCCCTTGACAGGCAGTATTCTAGAAATGTAATTTTTGTACCTTTTATTTTTAAAGAGTGGGCCCCTTAGGTCATTTCCTTAGGATGAAGTCATATCATGAGAAAATAAATGTTCTTCCTTGTCTTTAAATGTACTAGTGTCCTATTAATGCTAATTTAAGTTAGTAATGCATTATTTACACTGTTAGCAAACTTGATAATATAAAGTCTGTCTGAATTTATGTATTGCTTTGACCTTTCATCCCTGAAGCCTCTACTGTGTCTTCTTTTTATTTCCTTTAGAATCCCCTGATATATGTACTAATTTTTGTATCTCTTTTGCTTTTTTTTTCACGGGCCCCCTTATGTCCACTGCTAACGCTTGTGGTCTGAACGGTTACGTTTGTTTATATTTTGTTTTACATTTGTATTTGGCCCATGATTTATATAATTGTTCCTAACCTGGGTTGCCATGGCGTTCGCAGTGAAGTTGGCGAAGGATATTATCAACAAACTACTCTGCTAAAAGTAGATGTACTCAGTTTGGGCCAAATGTTGGCCGTCAGTTAAAGCCACAGACAACTCAGGGGTCAGTTCCTGCCCTCGTATTTCTTACGCACAATTGCTGTGGAAATCAGCCTTGATGCAAGGGGAACTGAGCATGAGTGCACGGGGGAGGGTTTGACATGGAAATCACAGACGCAGAACTTGGCTCAGGATTTGTTTCAATGGAGAACCTCACGTTGAACTAGAGGAAAGGGGGACAGAGAAAATAAGAAAGGAAACATCTGCCTGTTTTGGGGTTTTCCTGAAGGATAAAAGGTTTGAAGCCCCATATACCACACAAATGAATGTATTAAAGGAGATGTTAGATATGATCTCAAAACACAGAAACTCTACATGACAAATTTAATTCCTTACAATGAAAAATCACCGGTAAAAATGTGTAGGGCAGCTCTTTGATGATTTTATTCATTTCTTATGTATTTTCAACATATTATTAAATCTATCCAAGGTTTCCTTAGCTCCCCTTCCCAACCCTAGTGTCAACAAATGGCTCTGATTTCATCCAGTGTAATTTCTTTCATACCCTTCTCTCAGGCTGTCAAACTGTCCTTGGCTTTCTGCTTGATTTATTTTCCATTCTGTTGCACATGTGAAGGTACCTTGCCTCCTAAAGAAGACTCACCACTCATTGGCTCTCATGATCACATTCTCGCCCAAATCTTCTAGGTTATAGCTCTCCCAGCCATTGTCCCTTTTTTCCATCTTCCCTCTGGCTTTGCCTTTGAAGCTTTCAGTAGGATTTGGAGTGCTAGAAATGGTGAATGTTAGCTTACGAAGAGGTAAGGCAGCCCATAGTATATGAAAGCAGACACAGTGGAAGGAGTTAGGAGGCCGCATCACTGACCTCAGGAGCAGGAGATCATGAATCCACGCTGGTGTTCCACCGTCAGCAATTTTTAACCACTCTAGCTGTGCTTCTCTTTCATCTTTTTCTTCAGCTCTTTAGACCAACTCACTCTTTTACTGTCTACTGTGAGCATTTCTTTCTTCCCAAAGTTTCTGCTTACTGGTACTTATGGTTCAGCCACAGTCTCTCCTTTATAACAATGTGATCTTTTTGGATTTGTTCCTATAATCCTGCTGTTAACAGCAGGATTCTCTGTGCATTCCTAATTCAGATATTTGAGAGTGCGAATCTCTGATGTAATTCATACCTATTTGGACGCAGGAATTTGTCACAGATTACCTCATAGGCTGTAGTTACATGGTTAAATGTTTGTCTCTGAGGCCTAGTTCTAGTTTAATCACTTATAGGCTAGTTGAGCAGGGTTGTATAATAATAAACGTTGATACCTAAGGCCATAAAGAGGATTGAAGAGCTTCGTTTATTTGGGTCTGTGAATATTTCCAGGCAAGTTTTTGAGTGTAGATTTGTAATTTTCTTTTCTGCCATCAAATTTTCACATTCCCAACCTGTGTTTCACTCACCTTGAGATCAAAATTTAAGGAGGCATCAAACACTTTAGTAATCAAGATAAATAACATTTGACTGTAGTATTTTTAAAATAAAGTTAATGCAAAAATCCATGGTGAACAAAATATCAAAATGTTTTACTGGTTTTCCCTTTATCCCACGCTCTAGCATGCTGTGGCATTACACTAATTGCAACTACTCCAATAAAAATAAAATAAAAATTTGCCTTCTTTAGTTACAGTTTTATTTTTATGTCCTTTCTTACAAGTTAAGTCTATTTCCTTGAAGACTATTTCTCTTGACTCTGTTTTGGAATAGCAATATTTACAAATTTAATTCTATATAGTTACCAGTGACTTCTTAATTCAGAGCAGATATATATTATATATATATATAAATGTTCTCCCTAGATAAACTCATGGTTCTTGCCAAAATTGGTGGTGCAGATAAAAGAGGAATGATTCAGATCACTGGAAAAGCATAAATATTTTGGAATAATCATACAAAAAAATGTCTTAGGGAATCAAAATAAGACTCAGGGCTTCTGAGAAAATGAATTTTTTTTCCTGCTATTGTCCCTTCCCCTCAAGGTCTTGATTGCCCTTGACCTCTCTGCAGCAGTCAATGATTTAGACTGGCTCCTGCTTTTTGAAATCTCTTCTAGGACGCCAAGCCCTCAGGGTTCCCTCCTACCCCTCATCCCAACCCCTTTATTGCTTTTTTGCCAATGCTTCTTTCTTCCACTTTCTCAGGGAAGGTGTAATGCAAGGCTCAGTCCTCATAGTCCTTCGTTGCCTTATTTCATCATCGTGACACTCTCATTTACCCACACAGTTCACTTGCCATCTCTCCAGAGACCCCTCTACAGGGGGGCATCCTTCCAGAATGTACATCCCCAATCCTGGACTTCTCTAACAGCTCTTATATTTGTCCCTTCATCTCTATTCCACTACCATACCCTCATACATGTCCATATCACTGCACACCTATGTCTTATACTTAAGATACAAAGAATCTTTATGTGGTTAATTCCAAATCCACCCTTCCTTTTTTGTTTTGTTGAAAGATATTAATGTGTATTTACTTGAGAGAAGTTAATTATGATAAAATTTCATTTGGATGTTTCTTAGGGTAACAGTCTGTTAAATGTATTGTTTGCTAAAGTCCCTGAAATATTATGAACAAAAAGACTATACTATGCTAAAGTCCCTGAAATATTATGAGCAAAAATACTATACTATGCTAAAGTCCCTGAAATATTATGAGCCCCAGCTGGTGGAGGAAAACAAGTTACAAGCACAGTACCTTGACAAAACGAACAGTCACTTGTTAAGGGAGAGGGGTTTACTTTACAAACTTCACTTTTTTGCTTGTTTTTTAAATGTTTACTTTTCATTTCAAAGTATGCCATGCACAAACAATAATTTAGTGAATTCAATGTACCTTTAACAATTATGGACTCATGGCTAATTCTTGTCTTATTTCTACTCCTTCCTATTTCCCTTCCACCCCAAACCAGTCTCTTAATCTGTTTGCACCTCTTGTTTTCTTGGTCCATTTTGTTTTAGCCTCCTCAATGTGATGCATTACTGCTCACTTGATTAATTCCTTGCCTTCAAAACCCCAGTTCCAGACACTATTTCTTCCATATGTGTCACATATGGAAGGCAGACCCCACTTGAGAACCAGTCCTTGTTTCAGATAGCACTTCTTTATAACAAACCATCCTAGAACTTAGTAGACTTAAACCACAGCCATTTTATTTAGCTCTTGATCTTGTTTTCTCCCAAATCTTCTAAGATACAGCTCTCTCAGTCATTGTCCCATTTCACTATAGAATCAAAACGTAATATTACTTTTTGAGCATGGGCTACTGAGAACAAGGACACCAAAGTTATATTCCTTCCTGTTAAAATTTTTGCCTGAGCATAAAAAGAATTACTTGGCCATCAGGAATGATTTTATTCAGTATTAATTTTTAAGACTGCAGAACAATGAAAGCTACAATGCAAAGACTCAGATGATCTCAACTTGGAAATTAGTGCCTTGAATTATGAAGCAATGACATTTTAATCATCAAATTTCCAAGCCATTTATCCTGACATGCCCATTTCCTTTTCCATCTCTTCTCTGCCAGGTTTGTCATCCCCGGCTTCCCTTACTCCACCCAAGAACTCTGGTTCTTGGTCGAGTTGAGTTTCCTGTTGATACAAGCTTTACAAATCCCTATAAAAATAAAAGATTAAATGGATATATAAAGGAGATAACATACACTGTTGGTTAAAGTGCAGAAGTTGGAGCGCTATGTCGGTAGGACAGGCAAGATAAAGATGTGTTCCTCATAGTCTGTCCTGTTGCTGGTGTGTGAAGGTTGGAACAGTGTTTGCTTTGGGTGCAAAAGGACTCTTGTCTTAAGAGAACTCATTAGGGCTTAGTGGGATCTGGGGAAGAGGGCACAAGAACTGGTTATCCATGTCTGGACATCATCTAACCTTTAAGGAAGGAAATCCTTACGATTTAACATTGTCCTCCTTAGCCTGTTCACCAGGCCAGGAAGCAAAGACGTGAGAGAACAAATCATACATGGTAGCCAGAAGTAGTACGTATGTGCTAATCTTGTTTTATGTTTCATTTATTTTTTTTCTACATTCCATAAATATTTTTGAGTTCCTACCATGAGCCAGGCAATGGACTAGGCAACGGGGCCAAGGTGGGATATAGAGAGAGTATGGTAATAAATAAAAAAGTAAAAAAAAAATATTTCCTAATAGAGCTCACATTCAAGATAGCTCATATATATAATGTATTAATGGCTATGAGTGTTAAAGAAGATACTAAAGCAAGAAGGGGTTATGTGGAGGAGGGAGTTCAGAGGAGGGTTAGTTTAGATGGCTGAGATGACATATGAGCAAAAACCTAAAGAAGATGAAGGAGTTAGTCATGCAGATATCTTTGGGAGAAAGAAGGAAAAAAAAAAAAGGGAGCAAAGGACCTGAGGAGCGAGTATGCTTGGCATGGTGTAAGAAGTATAACTATAGCTGTAGCTGAATGAATAAGGAGTAAAACTTAGAGGAGAAAGAAGGGAAGAGTAATGAGAAGGATGGCTAAATCAGGTAAAGCCTTGGTAGACAATATAAGAACTTTGGCTTTTACTGTGAATGAGTTGGAAAGGAGGTTTTTAAGCAAAGAAGTGACAGGGTTCTACTTATAGTTTTACAGAATCATTCCGATTTCAAAACTGAGAATAGACTGGGCTGAGGAAATACAAAAATGGAGGCAGGGAGACCCCTGGAAGGCTACTGCAGTAACCCAGGTGAAAGGTAATGGCGACTTGGACCAGAACAGTGACAATAGAAGCTGGAGTTCTGGTTGGGACTGGAAATTCTTTGAAGACAAAGAGCAGAATATGCTGATGATTGGATGTGGAGTGTTAGAAAAAGAGAGGAGTGAAAGTTGAGTCCATGGATTTTGGATAGAAAACATGGAAAATGGAATCGCCATTTCCTGAGACACAGAAAACTGCAGAGGAGGCAAGGTGTCTTTTCTGTTTTTTGAATCATTTTTTTTAGGTCAGGGTGGTCATGATAGGGAGACGGAGATAAGGAGCTTAGTTTTGGAGGTAGTTACGTGTATTTTGAAATGCTTTCAGACATTCAAGTGGAAGTATCTAATTGATAATTGGATATAGGAGTCTGAAGCTCAGGGGAGAACTCTAAACTGCAGATATACATTTGAAAGTTCTCAACATAAAGATGGTATTTAAAGCCAGGACATGTAATAAAACCATGGAGAGAGTTAGTGAGGATGCAAAAGAAGAAAGACACACTTTTAGAGATTAGGGAAAAGAGACTGAGAAAGGGCAGACGTTAGGTGGGAGAAAAATCAGGATGGGGTCTCCTGAAAGACAAGTGAAGACACACTTTCAGGGAGTGAGGACTGATTAAATTTGTCAAATGCTTCTGATTGGAAAGAAAAACAAGGACTGTGAAGTGATCTTTCACCTGTCTCCTGGGTCAAATCTCTAGGATTGCTTAAAGAAGGGTCAGGAAGAGGAATTGGGGTTCCAGGGATGAGGGAAATTTGGTTGTGTATCTATCTGGTGTAGTCTTCTCATAAGGCTGAGCAAAGCTACTTGGGGATCTTTTTTCTCCCCCACATTCCATGAGGAATCTTCCCAAAGCTTAGTTCAGGAGGGTAGCTTTCTCCTCAAAAAACTGTCCCTTGCTTGGGGGAGGTATATGTTTCACCATTAGTGTCTCATCCTCCTGAGGAGCAGAGCTCTTCTAAGACTTCTATCCAACTTCTCAACCACCACAGTGGGCCTTGGATTTGGGGAGATATAAAAAACGTCTAGTCAGAAAAGGGATTATTTTTAAAGCTGTCATTAAAATGTTTTAAGCATTTAAAAAGTGTCTAGAACGGAATTACAGGCTGAAAGCCACCTCTTTCTGAAGGAACAGCCATAAAAACAGTGGAGGTTGTGTCATGACCAAACAGGCCACAGTATTTGAAGGGAACAAAGTTGGGCATGGGTATATAAAAAAAGAAGATTAAAAAAAGATTTATTTGACATATGACATTGTATAATCAACATGTTGATTTGATACATTCATATATTACGATATGATTGCTGTTGTAGCCTTAGCTAACACCCCTGTCATGTCACATAGTTACCATGTCTTTCTTGACGGATAGCACGTTTGATGTTTATAAAACGTTAGTATTGTCTATGTTCACTATACTGTACATCAGATCTCTAGGAGTTATTTATCTACTAGTTACAAGTTTGTCCCCTTAAACAATATTTTTCCTGTCCTCCCCACCACACACACACACACAACACAAGGGCCAGGTAACCACCATTCTACTCCCTGTTTTTACGTGCTCAGCTTTTAAAGATTCCACATATGAAGGATATCATACAGTATTTGTACTTGTCTGACTTATTAAGAATAATGTCCTCATGTGCATGCTAGTGTACATGGCTGGAGGAGGATGGCGGAGAGGGGTTATAAAAAAGCAGTTGTAAGGCTGCCAAAAGAATTCTTTCTCTCGAGATAACTAGAAAGAGAACATAAATAAATAAAACGTGACTAATTCTTCATGATGCTATAAACCTTGTCCAGAAGGCTGTATTTACGTAGGAGAGAGGCCAATGAGGACTCCAGTTGTTTTTAAAAGTGTAGTAAAGCTATTGGATTGAGCCCTAATTTGACTCAGATTACCAGTCCCTCAGGTTGTCAGTTTTACTTTCTTTGGGAAACTTTAAAAAGAAAATGACATAACTTAGGACATACAGGAACTAATGTGAGATGATGGGCAATATCCAGAAATGGTATTTAACTTTTGAAAGAACTGCTTATCAAACTAATTTCTAAATCTGAAACACATGGCATTGCTAATTGAAGATTTCTGAGCAAACACATATGTCTCTTATTCATTCAAATAAATAATTTGCAGACTATATCATAAATGACATTGTGTTTTTAATAAAACATCTACAACATATTCCACCCATATCTATCTATCTATCATCTATCTATCTATCTATCTATCTATCTATCTATCTATCTATCTATCTATCATCTATCTATCGAGGGTATATGTCAAAGATTACAGAATTGACATTTTCCTGTATAAATAAATACATCATATATTTCCATTTGATTCATAGTACCTTCATGAATCTCTGTCAGAAATAGATTTTGGAGTTGGCACAAATAAGAAATCAAATCATGATTGGAAATGCTTTCGTCTATTGACATTTTGTTCGATGTTTTCATGTGATAACATTTAAAAATGACAGTTTTCCTTTCCCCAAGCTAATCAGAAGATGTCCTTTCTTTGACCTAAGTCTATCCCTGGAACGATACCAGATATTAAGAAGAAAAAAAATCACAAATGTATCCTAATGTGTACTCATCAATTTACTGGTTTGAGGATGACAGTTGCAGTGTTTTTCTTCCCCTTGCCAGAGCTGGAAACCTGAAATTACACAGCAGTTCAGAAAGGACTCCAGTGATTGGGGGCAAAGGTCCTTTTCCAGGAGGAAAGCACAGAAAATATTGGGGATTTATTCCATTCTGAATTCTTCCAGAGTTGCAATATGAGTCTCCATACATAGTATGACTTCTATGGCCTCTGCCTGCTCCAAGTATAGCCTGGGGTTTGAAATGTCACCCTAGAGACACTGTCAAAAATGTAAAGAGAAGGGGGAGGAGTAGTGTTAAACCCTGAGGATGTTCTTTACTCTTAATTTTTTTTTTTTTAATTTTTGTAGGCCAGTTGCTACCCAGATGTACCATCTCCACTGCCTGAAAGAGGCGTAGTAGTGATAAGTGATTCTATTTTAAGAAACAGTAACCTGGGACTCCATAAACAATTCCTCTAAGCTTGATAAATTGTCTTTTTTTTTTTTTAGCTGAGCCATCCTGCCACCTGTAGGCAGCTCAGCAGCAGCTCAGCTCAGGCTGGGCATTGAACTGCTGTTGCTTAGAGCTCAGCTCTTACTCTTGAGCGAGCTCTTAACCAACTGAGCCACTTGGCCGGCCCTTATATTGTCATTTTTGTGTGTGCTTAGCACCAGTCCTAAGCTGACACAGACCTACCCACAGATGCCTAGACAGCTACAGAGGTAAACACAGTTCACAGAAATACAGACACAGATATCCACTCACACACTCAAACACACACCCTCCAGAAGAAAGTTCCAAAATTCCAACCAACCCACTTTTCCCATGTCCATTAGCTCTCCAGTCTAAGCCATCACCATCTTCCCTGTAGTGCGCCCTGGTATTTCCAGAGTCAAACTGACTGGGTTTGAATAACCTTGCTCTTCTGCTAAGTGTTGTTGGTATTAATACCTGCCTGAAAGGACATGTGAGGATCGATTTAATTCATGCAAAGTTTTTAGAACAGTGCCAGTGCTCAAGAAACATCACGTACTGTTAATAGGGAGTGTATTGGTTTCCTATGGCTGCTGTAAATAGTTGCCGCAAACTTAATTGCTTAAAACAGCACCAGTGTGTTATCTTAGGTTTCTGTAGGTCAGAAGTCTGACGTGGATCTCATTGGGCTAAAGTCAAGGTGTTAGCTGGTCTGCATTCCCTCCTGGAGATTCTAGGGGGAAATCCAGTTAAGCTGTACAGAGCAACCCCATTTCCTGGTTTATGGACCCCTTCCTCCATCTTCAAAGCCAGCAACATTGTATGTTTCTGACCTTTCTTCCATTGTCATGTCTTTATCTGGTGACAGCTGTTAGAGGTTCTTTGCTTTTTAAACACTCCTGTGGTTACATTGGAACCACATGGATAATCCAGAATAATCTCAAGGTCTATAACCTTTAGCACATCTGCAAAGTCCCATTTTCCTTAGCAGGTGACATAGTCATAGCTTCCAGGTCGAGGACATGGACATCTTGGGAGGGAGGGGATTATTCTGCTTACCACGGTGGGAGGTATTGTTAGATAAATCTGAATTAAAAATGTAAACGTATTCTTATCATTGACTGTCCCCTCTGTTTCCATCCATTCATTCCTCCACTTAACCCTATTCGATATAGGCTAGGCCCTGTGATGAGCAAGTCTGTGCTTCACAGGGTTGGTGGCCTTATGAAGCTGTGACACTATCACAATCTAAAAGGAACGGCAATTTATTTTAAACTGGGCTTTGATATAGAGCAGATACATACAATCGTAAAATCTGGGTGTTTCACATTCGCTTATTTTTTTTTTTCAAACACTCAACAAATATTTATCAGGTGCTTACCACGAAAAGGTCACGCCACAAAAGGAAATCTCCACTTCTGACAAGCTTTGGAAGCTACGGGCTATGACATCATCCTGTCTCACACAGACCCACCATTGTAAACATCCCCAAAGAGGCTTTCGGAAGGCCTTTCCAGAGAAGGTTCTTGACCTGAGTCCTGTGCAATGATTCCAGAAGCGGGGTCTTCCTAGCAAGTGCGTGCAATCTATATGTTAGGGGCAGGCGGGGAAAGGTTCATTGTCTTTATCCAATTCAAAGAGGGGCCGATGACCCACTGAAGGTTTAGCATGACAGCTCCAGAATCTTGGAGTTTCTACATTTGGCACCAGGCAGCTTTTCCATGGAACTGAGTGAATGTTGGTGTCAATTTCTCAGGTTCACCTTTTGAGTCATGGACACACCATTGCACTCCTGCTGTTACGATGAATTCTCTTATTTGTCCACTCAGTGCTTATGCTGTTCACAAGCACCACTACTTCTGCCTAACCATGTGACACAGGAAGATTCGGAGAGAAACGGCAGAACTTGAAGCTTATCTCTGGAGGCTTCTTCTCTTTTCTGACCCTTTTGACAGTCCTATGCCCTCAGTTAGTTACATCCAGTTATATAAATATTATCAATCATGTGTGATAAGATGGTATCAGAAAGGGAGTGGCTGAGGACTGACTGTATTTAAAGCAAGAACCTATGCTTCCTACATTCAAAGGCAAATCAAATGGAGAGGGAAATGAAAATTATATTCTTCTACGAGATTGAATAAAGAAGCACTCCCTTCTACTGTTCCCCCCCCACCCCCAAAGTGGCACGTTAGGAACAAGCAATACTTCTTTCAGAGAACACACTTGATTCCTGTAAGTCAAGGCCAGCTGTGTGTGGTTTGTTCCGTGCTCACATGTGGGAATGGCTCCCATCCAGGCTCTGCAGACCCACTGCCTTAACTGTTTACTCTTCTTTCTGCTTCTGAGAAAAGGATGGGCTAGAACGTGTTGTCCCCTTTCTGTATATTTTAGTTGTCCTATATGGATGGCGCTGCCAGCCACTCCAGGCAGCCCATCCCCCACTTGGCCTCAGGGCAGAAGGAGCTGAGCTGCCCCTCAGAGCTTCTCCCAGGCTCTTAAAGAGCTCCTTCTGCAAACGTCTGAAAGTGGGCGGCAGGCGGGTGATGTGCCACGTGGAAATTTGTAGGTGCATGCGCTCAGGCATTGTTCACAGGCTGTGAGCTGAGCCCCTTTATGGCTTTGGTGAGTATTTTTTGCTGCTTCACTTAAAAAATTCCCTTGTCTCTCCTTCCCAGTGCCAAGCTTTATTCCGTTGCTCATCACATCTCCCTTCTTATACCCAACTCCATGTATTGCATTGCCTGAGCATGACAGGAGCAGAAGCTATATATCTTTGTCTATCCACTTTATGACTTAAAATCCATCTTATTTCACTGGGCTGAGGGGGTCAGGAACAGGTAAAATGACAAAGATGGGGAAAGTTAGATGACCATTAATTATTAAACCAGGGTTTGGTTTCTAAGTGACCTCGTTGAAGAGGATGAATATAATTTGTAAAATAGCCATGATTTTACAGTATTTGGGGATTATGGAAATAAAAAGATGGTCTATAGCCTATATTACAATATTTATTAGGAATTGAGTGTCTGTATCAGATGAATTCATTTTTATAAGGATCCACTTGCGATTTCTCCTTACTATCTCCCACTGTCTCCCAGATCACATGATCGAGCATGATGTTACTTTCATTTTAATCCATTTGGAAAGTTTCCAGAAGACCAAGAAAGAGAAAATGCTCATTTGAAAGTTTACTCAACATCACGTAGTTTTGTAATCCATACAAAATGGATCTGTGCAAACAGTCAGATAAGTCCACCGTGAGGTCACGGTCCCACGGTCTGTTTAAAGTCTGTTTTCTTGTGAGTGGCCTTCTCACGACAGAGCCCTGGAGAAGGGATGCATTTGAGCAAGTTGCAAACATTACAACATCTGCTGAGAGCCAGAGAGTCTTTGGGAGAAAACTACTGTGAAACAAGGATGCAATTATCTCAAATTAAAAGCAGTGACATGATTAACTTAGTGTCCTGCTCACCACAGCCTCAGGACATGCTGGAATTCATTACAGTTCACGTGTTCCGTCCCAGTGACAAAACTTTTGAAAAGAAAATGCATGGCTCCAAATTTTAAAATCCTTTTTCCTACATGTTCAATTGCTGATTACAAATAGTAAAAAGGAAAGGAAAAAAAAATTCAGTTGAAGCTGAATGCACTGACAAATGAGAGATTATCAAAAGAGAAAGAAACCGATGAGAGTTTTTTTTTATAGGCGTTGGTGGGGAGAATTATGCAACTTCCCACTATGCAAACTTTTGTAATTGTAACTTCTGATACCTTTTAAGGAGAAAATACCATCCGAGGCTGCAACTTGAGAACTTTTATGAGAACCATGAAAGGGCTTTCCCTTCGCTCACATCTGTCTTCATTTGCTGGGTGTACGCTGTAGATTTCATGCTGGGTAGCTAAATCTAAGAAGTTAAAGCCTTGCTTAAACCAAGCAAATGAATGTATCCTGAGGCCATAACAACATCAACAACAACAACAAAAAAACAAAACAGCAAAAACAAAACTGACACGAAAAGAGACTTACTCTGAACTTTACAGTCTTTATTATTTGTGTCTATTGTTCCCAATAGTAAAAGAACATAAATATTAATATGCCAGTTCATAGACTTTCAGCAGGGCTTCAGGCTTATGTAAGGGGACGAGAAAAAGGATTGTATTTCAAGTGCGGTTTCTTAGACATCTTAACCACATCTACATTTCTAAGTAGCTGGGTGAATACCTTCAAGTGTGTGCGTACGTGTGTCCGTATGCATGTGCGTGTGTACATATGTGTGTGTATCTGTTTTTTTGACTCTTTCCATACCCTGGCTGTTAGTGTTATGACGATTTCACTAGGATCTCAAATGTGTTTTAGGTAATCACGTATTCAGATAATTTCATCACAATCTTTGCTATTTCATTTTATTTGCTCATCAATATTTACTCATCAAACTGAATTTTCTAAAGTATCAATATTTCCAATAGGAATTTCTTTTATAACACTGGATACATGACAGATTGAAAGTCAGAACCATGTAGTAGATATATATACTGATGAGTATTTGGTGAATAGTTCATAGATTTTAATCGTCCAGGTACCCTATTTTCCCCTAAATAGACATGCTAACCATTAGAATGAAAACTGAAATTTGAATCTTACCAATCAGCCAGAGTTTGTGTACTACAAAGATCTAATCACATCACCCTGTGGGTTGAAGGCATGCTTTTGAGGGAAACTGGGCTAGAGGTTTGTGGGTATGCAGCCATTAAGTATGAAGATTCTTCTTGAGGGGATATCATGTTTTTGTAGAAATAAAATATCATGTAATATGTAATTGGCAATGTTGTTTGAGTTTTGATATGATGATTTTGGTTTTTGTATTTGATATTACTGACATTGCTATTCATGCTTGAATCCAACAAATATGTTCAATTGAAGAGTACCTAATGCAGTTCTCTATATGGCTTGGCACCACTTTAATTCTGAAATTCAAAAAATGCCTTAAAATATGTGTAAAACTCACAAAGTTTGTTAACAATAATACAATTTAGAAATCTATCCCTAAGCTCTTGCCACCTTCTCTGCTCCCTCATTTCTTCTTGTCTTCTCTCCTCATCCTTCTCTTCCTCCTTCCCCTTCCAGGATTAGCATAATCTGCTCTCTAATTGCTTTCTGAATTGGGGGAACTTTTTTATTTTCTCTTGAAGCCAATTAGCACTTCTCAGTTTGACAAGGTGTACTTGGCACTCTCAACAGCAGGGAATATTGCACACCTACCTTTAGTCATCTCTGGTCACACTTAGACATTGCTTTTGCCTTACCTCGCCGTTTCCAACTTGCCCACAAATGTCTTCCCCAATGTAGCAAAGAATATCTCAGAAGGAAAAAAAAAAAAAAAAGAACATACCACAAAGAAGAATAATAATTTTCAGAGGGGTATATTCTGACCAATTTTTTTTTTCATCTGTAAATAGATTTTCTGTGATTTTTTTTCTCCTAAATTTTAGAATCCATTTTTTTCTTTTATATCGCATATGACATTAATTATACTTTTTTCCCACAGTGACCAAATCAAGAGTAACCCTGTGTACTTTTGATTCTATCCACAAGTCTCTTCCCAGACCCCCAGGTGGGAAATTGTGCCTGTAACTTCTTGGCTTCCTTCCTTCTGATAGAAAACTAAACTCCTGGGATGCACACTTAAGATATCTATTTCGTTAAGCAAATTACTGCTAAGTGTTCCAAATGGCAATGGTTTGAAAGAATTGATGTACTCAGTCATGGCCCACCTCATTCATTCAACTCTAGACCCTGTTTGAATAACAGTCAAGTAGGAAGGGCTCAATGCATAGATGCTGAATGAGTGAAGTGATTCAGATTTACTCAGAGACAAAAATTTCTGTGCAGCTGACTGGTTCTGACACTGGAGTTCCCACACTCTTGGGGCAAACAAAATCAGGTATCGCTGGCTGACTGCCAGCACCGACTATAGAGCTCTGTGCACCATAAGCACCCTGAGCAGGTCATGGACGAAACTCGTTTCCTATTCCTGCTCCATCTCGAGGTCTTTGGTCTATTGATTCCACCCACCTTTGGTTTGCTAAGGGACTCTAATCAATGCCAACAACTCCTGCAAGAAAGCAGAGGTGATGCTCAAAATAGCTTTAATTGATACAGGGTGTGCCTCAACCAGCCAGGATGGATGCAAGCTGTAAACAACCTGCACAGCTCCACTGGGGCTTACCCACTAAAAATCAGCAGTGCCCAAGAGTCCTGTGACCTCAGCCCCCCTGGAAACCCAGTGGTCTCTCAGAGGCTGCTCTTCTTTGCTGTCAAGAGATCTAGCCCATGTATGCATTTTTTTTTTCACCAGCTATCTTTGAAAAATTCCTGGGAAATTTGTCAGAATCTATGTAATCATCATTAATTTAGCAATTTGCAAAGGTAACCCAGAGTTCATCCAGCTGCAGTTTATTTCATTGATCACAATAATTCACCCCACCCAGAACTTTCCTCATGAAAGGAATCTTCTTAGCATGGCCATCTGGATCGTATTATCCTAATCAGCGCATGTGGTGCATACAAGGTGCAGACACTCTTTGCACTGGGGAGCTGGGCTCACTCATTCCTGGATGTGCCTTTCCCCTCTCCTCTCCCCTTTTTTATCTCCACTGAATGGGTATTTGATGGTTGTACCGAAATTAAAAAATAAAACTGCGATCGATTTCATTTTCTATGCATAATGCACATGTCTGAAAACCGCTGCTCCCATTTACACATATTAGGCATGGGAGCTCCAGCTGAAAACAAAAAGCCTTCCCACTTAGAGCTAATTATATCATCTGAAAAAGCTTCAGCTCAAGCTTGGCGGAGGCCTACTCACCAAACTACAGAGCAGTGGTCTTAACATGAGCTTCCAGTTTTTCTCTTTGCTTGATTTGCAGCAATCTTTACATAAATACTTATATATTTTCATGTGTTCACATGAGTATCACTTTGATTATCAACATAGTATAGTGAATGTGAAAGTACAAAGTTACTAGCAAGCCTGATGTGACAACTGGGTATTAAGATAGTTCTTTTTTGGTGTTTCTAATTTAATGTCACTAAAGACATGGAAGTTTGATTCTCTTATTCTATTTCATAGCTTAGATAAGGGATGAACCCTAACATTTGTCAAGTGCCAATCACCTAATATATTAGGATATGTATATCCCCATTTTTATTGCCCTGCTATAAAAATGAGAACAAAAAAAGGCAATAAATGTAAATACGTTGTTGTGTTTTTCAAATGAACATTTTTCCCTTTAAGGGATCTCAAGAAATTGATGCGTATTTGATCTTTGTTCTGTACCAACAGAATGATCAAACAAATGTTTGAGGCTCTTTTTACGTGTTATTCCGTGACTTTGCGAAAACAGTAAATTTGGAATTATGTCAGTTAAGGAACAAGGGTCAGCTTATTTAGAATAGTAGAATATGTTCCAAACATATCAATTCAGAAGCCAGTAGACTACATGTGAACAGAAAACCAAACAAATATTGGCTTAAATAAATAAATGGTTTTTGCATACACAAAGAAGTCCGGAAAATGGCAATCAGTGCTTTTGCAGATGGCACTGAGGCCACCAAGGAACCAGGCTCCTTCAGGTGTCTTGTACGACATTTGTCCTCATGGCCTTTCCCAACTCCAGCCGTCACATCCTTATCCTAGACAGAAGGAAAGGGACAAGTGAAAGGGCCAATGTTTTCCTCCTACAAGGCTTTGCTGTTCTCATTTGAGAAGAATTCTGTGAGTCTTATAGTCCCAGATTGGTTTACCTGGATACCTCCTAGTGGCAAGTAAGAATGAGAACTTTATGTTAAATGTTGGTAAGCAGGAATGAAGGAGTTTGAAATAGGAGCTGAATGAGCCAGCTCACAATATCTGCCACATATGTTCTTTATGGATATAACGTGTGCTTCCTCAGACCACACAGGTTTTAGGGCAAAATTATGAGTCATGATAAGTCTCCCTTTGAGTGTTTCTCTGACATCTCCCCCATGGCCTATCCCTGACCCCTAAGAACCTTCATTGTCCCTCCTAAATATTTTTGAACGTCTTCAGAGGATGTCTTGTGAGTACACACAAACTCAGCTCTGAAATAGATCATGTGCGTCCCTTTTTCCTCTCTTCCTGCATTGACTTCAAACTGTGATCAGAGGTTTCTTACAAGTGCCACACGCTAGTGTCAGTGCCACTGCATCCTATTGTGTCTTATCACTGCTCTCATTGGCAAGATTGTCCTATGCAGTTTCTCTGCAGAAGCTGTCGCACAGCGTCTGAACCTGTAACCCAGTTAATGGCCACTGTTTTGCTCTAGAGTCCATGTGGAAAAGACATCCCTGAGAAGTGATGAGTATTTCTTTCCTCACCTTTACATTCCGTGGGTCATGCTATCCTCCTTTGCTCTCTCAATTCCTTGCAGAGTTTTGGTTGGAAAGATTCTTTCTGTTTTTAGTTTGGTTCACTCCACAGAGCTCAAGTAAAATTGTATAAGGCTCAGTCCTGAGACCATACAAGTAGCACAGTCTGCCATATTCAAACTTACCCTCTCTTTAGTTCTTGGGATAATTTTCTTGGACCAAAGTCACATGGCTTAACTTTTCTCTGTGGGTGAATTTTCATCTTAGGGGTCTCTCTTAAGACTCATGCAAGCTTCCCACAGATACTGTAAACCCTCTGATTTATCTGAATCAAGGGTTAACTTCAGTTCAGGCTGCTGAGCTGGGATTGCATTTATTACAAAGGTAATAAATGCGAAGTGCAGTGTATGTTTCTTCATTTAAACTCTGTGTCCGTAGCTATCCACACTTATCTATGTTACAGGTTGTAATAAAAATTTTACTATTCAAGCTGCGTGCTCCATACACATTTGAACCTAAACTTTCTACCTCTTATGTCAAATCAATATACTCAGACTCTTGAAATTGTGAGACCAGCAGGTCACAGAATGTTCAGTTACACAGAAAAATCACAGTTTATTGTTTTAGATCTGTTTACGCTTCTCTGCACAGAGAAGAAATTTGATGAGCTACTTAGATAGACAATCCTTATTTTTGAAAACCTCCTTCAAGACAGTCCAAGGAGCTCTCACAGCTGATATTTGTAACAAAAAGAAAGAATACTCTCGTTCCCCCTCCTATCCCAAAGTCTGGATTTGAAACCACAGACAAAATTCTGCTTGGGCTATCTCGTAGAACCAAAGTTGGAGTTCGAGATGAGAAAGAAAACAAAGTGGAAGCCAGAGAGAGCATCACTGGGTACCTGATGACAATTCTAGCACAACTATAAAACAACTGGTGAAGTTCCATGCTGACAACAAATAACTTTGAGCTCATTAAATCCGGATATGAGAATCTAAACAGAAGTTAAAAGTGCGCATAGAGAGCAAGCTGAATATGAGTAGAACAATGGCAGTGATTGCACAATATTCAGAAAGCACCCACCTCCACACGTAAATTGGATTCTCAGCTTTCCTGGCACAAGGTGTCTACTTGGGAAGAATTTATGCCTAGAATGAGAACAAATGAGATAATATTTTTAATTTACTGTACCAATAAATATGCCTAAACAAGCTGAGTGTCTTTGTCTCTGCATGTGATTATTTCCAGAAAGATGAGAAAATGTAGGTGAACTGGCAAAATGTGCCAATATTGAATTTTGCCAGAGGGGTGGGTTTCTGGTAACACCTTTTAAGTAACGCTTTTAAAATCAGAAGAGACTTCAAGTAGAATACTACATATAAGACAACGGCTCTTGAATTTGTGATTTGATTTCAGTATTGCAGCATTGGGACCCATTCAATAATAGCTCCCAAGCATTGATTAGAGACTGCTAGATCAAGAGCCATAACTTTGCTCCTTTCCCAACTGAGGTAAATTACTTCTTCCAAGAAATGACTTATTTTTTTGGCAAGTAACCTTCTGAGATGCTAAAAAGAAACTTGACATAGATAATTCACCTCAGATGGGCTATGCTATTTATTTCCAGAAACCAGTCTAAAAGTTTTTCTTTATTTTACTGGGTCAAACCCTTATTAATACAATGTGTGCTACTGAAAAGGAGAGACACCTTTGTTACTTAATCCATGTGTGGTCATTTATATTTGGTGTGCACAAATGTCATAAAGAATAGGAAAAATATAATTAATGAACAGAATGCCTTTTTAGGCCCCTGTCACCTTGCCAAATTAAGTATAACCATTGGAAATACTTAGGGTGGAGGCTCGCTTTGGAAAAAAGGAATCAAATTTCCTGAGAATTTGCCTTTGTCATCAAAGGGCTTTTATGCATTTGGATGGGTCATTGATTCCTGATTTGGTAGCAGAGAACATTCTTACTTTGCAGGGTTACTGCAGAATTCTAATACAGCTTGGTTAAAATTCCTTCTTTTTTTTTTTTTTTTTTTTTTTGTGGGCAGTGTCACTGGCCCTCATATGTGGGATCCGAACCGGAGCCGCTGGCTTCCCAAGCCAACTCTTAACCACCACGCCACTCGGCCAGCCCTAAAATTCCTTCTTTTGACTGGAAGCTTCCATCAGTTTTTTCAATACTTAATTTTGAGGCAGTTCAAAATAGGATGGAAAAATACATCATCTACATTAGAAACAAAGCTTTCTTGAACTTACCTAAATGATGCTCTCTTGATGGTCATTTCCTGTCCAAATCTATTTATGAAAGAGTCATTAATCTCCAGTTTTAAAAACAGAAGAAAATTACAATAGTTTTTTTTTTTTTAGGGATGAAAGAAGTGCCTGAAATTCATTTATCATTAGCTTTGTTGTAAGGACAATGTCATTCTGGCCATAGTCATTTAGGATCTGAGCAGAGGCAACCTACAACCCTGTTCGAAAGTCCCACTTTGTTCAAAAGCCAAACAAAAACGAACTTTGTATTCATATACTTTTTTCTGACTGTATTAGATGTTAAATTTTATTATTTTTTCTTAATTTGGAAAACAAATTTACTTTGAAACACTTTCATTTTCTAAACTGAGGTTAAAAATACACATACGTAGTTGCATTTCTTTGACCTGTTTAATCATCCAAGGTGCTGAAAGCCACTTGCTCACACAGTGATGTAGTGGGTAAGTAATAAAGACACAGGATTTTATTTCTGTACATGCATCCTATGGTGACAAAATTTGAGATAGGTCAACAAGAAATATTTATTAGGTTTAGTAGCTGTTTTATACCTAAGTCAATAGCCTCTAATAATGATGCTTTGCTTATAAGGTCACAAGAAATTTTCTATGAGAAATACACAGCATGAAAGCATTTTTGTCAGTCTTCACATGCATTCTTCAGGTATTCACAGGCTACTGTCCCATTTATAGGCTTCTTAAAAGGCAACGTTTGGTGGGAAATCAGCAAATTCTTCATTGCTATCTTATGCTGTAGAAATTGCCTTTCATCTCCACTTACCTTTACATCCAAGGTCAGAGGCACTCTTATTGAAACCCCCAAACCACACACCAGAAAAACCAAACCATATCCAAACAAACCATTGCAAAAGCTTGAAATTGGTGTTGATGACATCTGGCTTACAGTCTCATCTCCCCAGCTGTGCCCTAAACTTGTCACGTTATTCACATAAATTGTGATCAGGGCTTGGTGCCTGAATGTTTATTTCTAATCCTTGTAATGTGCACATGTGATTTTTCTGCCCAAGTATTTATCTCCACAGTCCTGTATGATAAGAAAATAAACTTAAAGTTTCGACAACTTAGTTTTGTTTTCTGTGATATATGATGACACGACTCACATTAATTATCTTAGGGCTTATTATGAAGCTAAAAAGATTTTTTAAAATAAGGGAAGCATGTGAAGAAACTTAAACACAAACACTAGCACGTTAAGCACATTTTTATGTGTGGCGTGCAAAATTGTATCTGATGAGCTTGGCCACTGAATGTGATCATGTTTTTACCACCAGAACTCTCATTGTCATGAGTAATGCAATCCAAATATTTTAGTTTCCAGTGAAAGAATCAAAAACAAATAAGCCAAGCATTGCACGTTAATTCCTGCCATGGAGCTCGAGCATAACAGAGATATGAATGAGAAAATCTGGTTTGGTGGCAAGCCCAATAAAATGAAGAGATGTTTGTTGATGGGCTGTGTTCCCTGCTGAGAGAGTAGCTTGAATTTGGACAAAATAATATGCAGCTTCAGTTTCTCTTTGGATTCATTATCGTTCCTGGAGTCTCTCTAATTTGAACCTTGCAGGGGTCATCTGTGTCTCTGTCATCTCTAATACTCCATACACTTCAATGAGTCAGGCTTCTCGCTGCCAGGATGACCACCCAGAAATCCTGTTTGTGTAGCAATTGGCTGCAGCAGAGGAGTTCATTGTAAGTCCTGCACAGCTGAGTTGGGAGTTCTACAATGTTCTCCTGTTCATTTCTGAGCACGGAAGGGAGCGTGATCATCTATGAGGCCTAATGACCACATGGCAGTTCATCTGTTGGAATTCTTCTTCCTTTTTTTTCCCTCTCTCTTTATTAAGTGTAGTTGATATGCAGTATTATATTAGTTTCTGGTGTACAATATAGCGATTCAAAATTTCTATATCTTACAATGTGATCACCCACTGATTCTCGTAGTCATCTTCTTCTCACTGCATACATTGGACAGTGCTGTAGTGGGCATGCATTTTCTAGAATACTGTCTTGGTGGAACATAATGTAAATGTCAGGAATGTCAATCGGCATATGAATGAAGAAGTGGAGATAGAAAGGATCCAGAAATAAGTCATTGGCCAATTTACATCTTGTTGCCTGTTCTTTCTTCTTCAACCTGATTTTATAATCTTACTAGTTTAATCCGCTAAAATATTACAAAACCAAAATGGGCCATATAGGTTAAGTCAATCATGAAAATACTTTCAGACTTGGGGAAGATTGTGGAAAATTTTGAAATGGGTAGAAGAGGATATTGAATATTCTTTCAATGAAATGCAAGAGCTTTTGGGGATTGTGTGATCCTACAGAGGTATGTGCCTCCATTGTTGGCCAGGCTTTTACAACTCTGTAGAGACAGGAGTTCATTTGTAGAAATTGATAGAAATAAAAATAGTTCCTGTCAATGAAAATGCAAATTGTGTCCCTTGGATTGAAATTGATTACACTGTGGAGATGGAGCAGTTTTGCATCATTTGTAGTTTCATTTCAGCATTTCTATCATCAATGTGTGGTGCTTTGAGTTCTTTGAATGTTACAGCGTCTCATTGGTTCCCTCATTAATTAATGAGTTAAATAAAATCTTTGACACATAATCATTTTATATTTGTATGAGAGTCATGATTTTATCTTCTTTAAAATTCACCTTTTAGAAGATATTTAAAGCAAGTTATAACAGATATAATTCACAGTAATAATTGTTTGATAAGTTCATGTGTAGGTGCAACATAATTATCAGGGAGATAGAGATGAGGGAAGGATAACACGACACTCTTTACCATGATTATTAGAATGCCACCTTCAGGGGCAGAGATGATGAAGTTTCTAGAATTAACATTGAGAAGGTTCGAGGCCCCAAGGGAAGTGGGTAGAGTAGAAGGAGAAACTAGTACATTGATAAGGTGCCAAAAGTAAACTCAATTTCATAGTATCACTTTTAGCAGGTTCTCTGTATTTAAGCATGATATTCATTTTAAATTGAACTAAACTTAACTAAACTTTTACAATTTGTATTTAGCTGCATTTCTCCTTACAATGTCTACGGTCATAGATTGTATTTTCCCAAAGTGACTGCCTGACTGCAACCATAATTTCTATGTCACACAATCTGCTTACAATATAATGTTAACACTAGTCCTGTTGAGGAGTGGGGAGGTTGGGAGTTAAGTCCACTCCTCTCCTATGAATCTGATCTATGTAAATCTATGACTGGCAGAAATGATTTGATATGACTTCCAAGGTTATATGTTAAAAGGCATTCTCTTGGGACTATTGCTCTTGGAATCCAACTACCACGTTGTGAGGAAGGACAAGCATCTTGGGAACAGTCCCACATGGAGAGGCCCATGTAGAGAGGAATTACTGCACAGACTCAGGTGGGCTCCTAGCTGGTAGCCAGCATCGAATCGCCAGTCACAGATAAGCCATATTGCAAGTAGCTCCTCAGCTTAGTGTGCAGCTGTCCAAGGTAATTGATGTCTCATAGAGCAGAGATGAGCTTGTTCTATGAAACCATGTTCAAACTACAGATTTGTAAACTACATAAATAATTATTGTTTTAAGATGCTGCATTTTTAGGTGCTTTGTGTGTAGCAACCAACATGTCTTGCTATATCAGGTGCTTCTGTAAACTTGCATCTTGAATTTTTCTAATGAATTAAAACTCCCCTGGTAAAGGAGTAGTAGAACAATGACTAGATATACTAAATGTATCCAAATGAAACGAGGAATGGAGACATGGGTTAGGCTGGAGCTCATGGTTTTTTACTGTACTCATCTGACCACTTCAAGAGCAAAGTCAGAAGGATTGTTTGCCATCGACACTATTATACATGAATAAATATTTGGACCGAACATTCTTTGTGTTTTTGCATGTGGGTGTATCCTCTGAGGGGCTCATGCGACTCACTACAATGTGTACTTTGGCTCATTCAATTCGTACAGATACTCTCATTGTCTTGAAGCCCTCAAGTTCACATTCAGCAGATTTCTTTATCTCCTTCCAATATAATTCCCGCTCTAATCATCTTTGTCTTCCAAAATTCAGGATGTCTTTGCCAAACTCTCATAGCTACTAATTTTCCTTAGTCCCCTTTGCAGGCTAACTTGTATGCCCAGAAAAGAGGTACTTTTTATTGTGGTAAACTATGCAACACAAAATTTGTCATTTCAGCCATTTTTAAGTATACGAGTATTGTTCAGTGGTATTAGGGACATTCACATTGTTGTGCACTGCTTATCACCACCAGTCTCCAGAACTTTTTCATCATCTTGAACAAAATCTCTGTACCAGTTAAATAACAACTCTCCATTTTTTCCTTCCTCCAGTCCTGAGGAACCACCATTCTACTTTCTACTTTCTATTGTTATGAATTTGACTCGTCCAAGTACCACATATAAATGGAATCACACAACATTTGACCTTTTGTCCCTGATTTATTTCACGTGGCATAATGTCTTTAAGGTTCATCAATGTTGTAGCATGTTTCAGAATTGTATTCCTTTTTTGTGGTTAAATAATATTCCATATGTATAGACCACATTTTATTTACTCATTGATCCCCTGGTGGACATTTGGGTTGTTCTCACTTTTTGGCTATTGTGAATAATACTGTTATGAATACTGTGGTATAAATATCTGTTTGAGTCCCTGCTTTTAACTATTTTGGGTATATTCCCAGGATGAAATTACTGGATCATATGGCAATTTTATGTTTAGTTTTTTTAGGAACCACCATACTGAAAATGAGGCATTTAGAAGGAGGAGCAGCCTTCTAGTGAATGTATTATTTGGTGCCATACAAAAGTATGTAATTTTTTTCCTGATGATTGAATTTCATTCATGTTATATTGATATTCAACATGAATTATATGACTCTAGACCAATGCAGCACTGCCTGAGTTAGAATCAAAGACCATTTTCTCACTGGTTTTCGCCTCCAATTAACTTCATTTCTCCACATGCCCGAATTTGCTTGCTGCTTTCATTTGTCACAATATTTTATCTAACAACCTAGTTTATAAATGTTTTTTTCAGTGTTCTTCAGAGAAACAGAACCAATAGTGGGTGTATGTATGTGTGTGTGTAAAGAGAGACAGAGACAGAGATTTATTGTAAGGAATTAGCTCATGTGATTGTGGAAGATGGCACTTCCAAAATCTGTAGGGTAAACCAGCAGACTGGAGACCCAAGAAGAGTTGACAATGCAGTGAGTCTGATGACAGTCTGTAGGCAGACTTCTTTCTTCCTTGGGGGAGGCCAGTCTTTTTCTTAAGGCTTTCAACTGATTGTACAAGGCCCACCCACACTACAGAGAGTAATCTGCATTACCAAGTCTACAAATTCAAATGTACATCTCATCTAAAAAGTACATCTACAGTAACATCTAAGCATGTTTGACCAAATATCTGAGTACTGTGGCCTAGCCAATGTGAGACATAAAATTTACCATCATCATAATAAATTTTCTTTAAAAAAAGTATGGATTTTATAGAAAGCTTAAATTCTGAAACTTCATTGGTTCATCATTTCCTAGCCTCTGTTTTGTCTTAGACATTCATCAGCTTTCATATTACTCATAAGCTATTTGTATGTGTTTCCAAATATTTTTAGCACTTATTTTATCTTGACAATTGAATTGCATTTTCCTTACAGCTTGGGTCAAGATTTATTTTTTTGAATATCCTACAGATACCACTTATTAGAGAACTCATAGAAAGGTTGGTGTCTTCATATCAGTATTGATATGAGGACTTGGAAGCCTCAAGTTAATATTGAATTCTTTCTTGGTGTTACTAGCATATCTTCTGTAGTATCCAACACATTTTCATGGAATCGTTATGGCTTACAGTTAATATTTTCATTCTATCCCAAGTCCAAAATGGTCTAATGGACCATTTTTTACCTTTATTTCCATGATTTTCCTAAAAAGAAACTCTTGTCCTAAGCTCATTTCTACCTGTAAGATTTTTGCTTCCGTTCCTGCCATAGCTCTAGGAATGCCATTCTTAGCCCATCCCAATCTCACCCACGGTTTAGGGCGTAGTTCAAATTCTTTTTTCTCCATAGCCTTTCTCAAGCATCCCAGTCCATATTACTCTCTGTTCACTCTATGGCTCATTTTATTGGTAACTCTTACTGCTGGTCACAAAGCATATACTAAATTTCGTTGCTATTCAGTAATTTTATATGAAGTTGAATTCCCAAAGGAGAATGTTGTTGTGGAGAAACTCCCTCTTTATCTTCCTCACCGTTCCCTCAAAAGTAAATCAAAAGCTCTATACTGAGGAGATACTATTAAGTAAATATTTTCAAAAGAATAAAGTAAAACAGACTGTGATCCTGCTGAGTGTATGATCAATCCTGTGTATTTCTAAACTTTACCTTGGGTTTGCTGTAGACACATGCGTGTTAAGTAAGGTAGTTAGTTTTTGACTTTGTTTATGTATGACTTTGGGAACATTTTTTCCTTTTGAATTACTGACATTTTAATGATCATGTCAAACCCTTATCTTTTGAGCATTTTTGTTTTCCTACTTGAATTCAGAACTGTTTCATTTGAATAGTGTTTACTAAACTGAATAATCTCATGTCCTTTTGGACAACCTCCAACCAGAGTAATCTATAAATGATACCTTAGGGATCCTCTTTACAGACTCAATCTGGCTTTTGTTCTACAATGCAAATAAATAAAACCATAAATTAAAGTACATGGAAAAACATATGATCTAAGCATTTCTGCAAATAGCTCACGTGCAGCTGCTCTGGGCAGACTTTTAGGTTCAGTTCAGAGTCCCATTATTATTATTTTGTAGAACCTTCCTTTAGTCATGTCTCCTTTCTAAGGTGGTCTCATATTTCACGTGGCATATTGCAGTGTGTATCATTTTGTTTGGGGTTGGGAGAGTGGTATAGCACTTCAACATGGCTTTCCTGCCTCAGAATGTTAAACAATTATAAATGTCAAGTATTTTTAGTCTCTGCATCATCTTACAGGATTCTAGGCTCCCAGTGTGCATTTCATCTCCAGGGTACAAAATCACAGTTAGTCTTTTCACTAGGGAATAAAACAGCTTTCCACCCAAATGATGTTTTAAGTTTCCAAACTGTATGTTCAATTCTGTAAAGCATTTACAGTCACAACAACTGGCTTTTCAAATGTTATGCACAGTGATTTTCATTATTAAGTATTTATTCTAAAGCTATATGAGAAAGTTGCTAACTGTTAAAGAGGTAAATATGCAGGTTTTAAAAGTTATTGAAACCCCTACATTTTCTCAGGGAGAATTTGTTTCTACTGTGTGATGAGGTTAAAAAAAAAGCAATCTGTGGAACTGTTCCTACTTAGCTCCACTAGAGGTCTCAGTTTGTTTTGTGTTTTTCAGGGAATGCTAAGATACTATTATTGCGCATGCCCTGTAAGCAAACTATTGCTAAAAAGAACAATCACCATAGGAATAACAGTACTTTTTAGAATCTTTTATAAGTAAAAACAAGTTTTAGTACCTCCAATGTTTAAACTTTCATTGTCCATTTCTCTTTACAATAATATTCATCATTTAAAAAATATTTTTTAAAAGTCACAATACTCTGTGTACATGAACAAAAAGAGATAACAATGTTTTTCTTTAGGTGAAAAAATATCATAATAAATGAGAAATATATTATTTGTCATTTCTAGTGAATTTTAAAAATGAAGCACCCACAGTCTCACTTTTTCTTGTGATTATGATTTGATATTTCTAGAAGCTCTGACTTTCTATCATTAGTGATTGGTGAAAAGTGTGTGATATTTATAATTTATTTTGAAGTGTGAACCAAGGAAAGAAGAGACATGGGATTTTGATTTCAAGCACTTAAATAGTATAAGTTGTAGTACAGGACCTTAGCTATCACCACCATCAATATTGTCTCAATTATAAAGAAAATAAAATTTCTCAAAGGATGTTCATGAAGTTGAGAATTGGTTAAGTTTCATGATAAAAAAATTTTTACTCTTAATTCAATACTTGGCAAAAGGTACTAGACTTATCAGGGGGATCACTTCATATATTATATAAATGTCTAATCACTACACTGTATACCTGAAATGAAGATAAAATAATATTGAATGTCAACTATAATTAAAAACATAATCATGGGATATAAAGTACAGCATAGCAAATATAGTCAATAATATTGTAATAACTGTGGTGTCATATGGGTAATAGACTTTTTGGAGTTATCACTTTGTGAGGTGTATAAATGCCTAATCAGTAGGTTGTTTTGTATATCTGAAACTGATTTTAAAAATGTAAAACAAACAAAAAATACTTGGAAGAGTAGATTTATTCTCTATAATAGAATTCACCACTCATTGCTTATCGCTACTGCAGCGCCCTCCAGGATATGAATGACCCTAGTGTGTCTATGCTTTTGTTGGAGCTGATAAACGTGTCAGTTTCTAGAAGCTTCTAAAAACCAACTTAATTACTGAGAAAACCTTCTAAAGTAACTAAGTTGTTGCATCTGTAAGTGAAGGCAGGATTGCTCCAGATATTAATATCAATAAGAATAGTATTATTTCTCTGGTAGGGCAGAAGCTTTTCATAAAGCATCACATTTACTCATTAGAACAATCCTGAAGGAGGATCTTCATTTTACAGAAGCAGGAGCTGAAACTTGAAAAGGCTAAGTCATGTGAAACTTCCAAAGAAATGAAAGAGATGTATAACCACAGATGTGTCCATTGCAGTGACAGCAAGGGTGCAGGTGCCCCTGCAAAGCTACATTAGACACAACAGTAACTGCAAAAGATTCGAAGCCATGGCTGCCCTTTGCAAGAAGCCCCTATGTTTGTCAATGAGCAAAACTTTTACTGAGTTTCTACTAGGCACTACCATTCTAGGAACTCGACGGGAGGGGGAGTTCTGAAAGAAAAAGATACAGTTTTATTATTAACAAACATAAAATCTACTTATAGAGAGATAGCAAATGAGCCCAAAATCCAGATGAACACTTTTGTGGGAAATGCATGCCTGCCAGAGGCTTGGCATGTGAAAAACGATATATGTAGTTGTAAATGAAAAACTTCCAGCGATTCTGTGCTGAATAAAGGTCATTTAAACCTAGCCTGATATTTCTTGTTTTAGTAAACAATTAAAATGACAGTATAATAGGGGAAATTTTTTAAAAATGTTTTAAGGAAATTGCCTTGGGTCATCATGATGTTATCTGCCTCTGTGTGTATCTTTGTAAGTTGAAGTTCGAAATCAGGATATAATTACTTATCTATGGCGTTTGGCTTTCCAGGTTGTATCCAATGACATGAGAGATGAAAAAAGAAAAGGATCTCAGAGCAATGATCTTAACTTGTTGAAGAAATAACTGAGACCCAGAGAAATTAAGCTTGCTCAAGGTCACATAATTATTGGGTTGTCGGAAAAGGCATGACGTATTTTTTCTGTTTTTCGTTGCAAAGATGCATCATGACTTTTCAGACAACCCAACAGTAAAAGATCCAGGACTCCACACCTGTTTACTTCAAGCAGAAAGGACTACAGAAATGTTTGTTATTGGTGTGCTACATGATAGCATGGGGATACCTTCATTCTGGGAAACTGTAATGGCAGACAAAGCAACCTAGTGTGTACAAGTACTGATTATTTCTTTCTGAAATAAGACTTTTGAGGAGATTGTGGGTTTACTATGAAGAGCTTTAATGAACAGGTTGTATGGGGGGGAAAAAAAGATGAGTTTATGCATGGATCTAAGGGATTCTGGGTTCTTTGCGACCTTAGTCAGACATACAATTATTATCATAAACTAATGTCACCGCCTTTTAGTGCAGATATAGCAATGTGCATGTATGGTATGTATTCTCTACATATACTCTCTCTGCTCATATATATAGACTCTTATTTGGTAGGACCCAACACGCATTTGATGACATAGATTTTGGTGTCAAGTTGAAACACACCAGTCAGTATGGAGAGCATAGTCCAGAAATGCAGATGGTTCCTTGAGGAGAACTATACAGCCAGTCAGGACAGGAAGAGTTGTAGGTAACTAGTAATAGGATCGGTGTCAAATGTCTTTGTGAACAGGACAGAGTATGTACAGCATTAAGTACTCCACTGCCTCCACATGATCTTTCCTTAAAAATACTGTCCCCTTGGGCCGGCCGAGTGGCGCGGTGGTTAAGCGCTGGCTTGGGAAGCCAGTGGCCCCGGTTTGGTCCCACATATGAGGGCCAGTGACACTGCCCTCAAAGAAAACAACAAAAATACTGTCCCCTGCTATAACTTCCCATTGACCACCAAATGAACAGGGGCACTGATTATTATGTACCAGAGCCTGGTTTGAACACTTCACAGGTATTACAGAATTTGGTCCTTACACAAACTGTATAAAGTAAGTTATTCTTATCATTGCTCCTGTTCTGTACTTAGAAAATTGAGGCAAATTGAGAGTAAGGCAACTCCATGGAAGATCTAGTATTCAAACCCAAGCAGGAGGATTCCAGGTTTACATGTCCAAGCCCTATGTCAAATGATCTCTCACAGTGACTGAAATTTTTTTTAACAAACCAAAGCCCACATTTGCTGGTCCTTTTAAGGTTGTCATTTGGGAAGCTCATACACCTTTCCTAGTAACGCTGCCCGGCTTCGTATTTCTGGACTGGCGCCATCGGAATTACCCTTGGAGCCTGCAGCTCATTCTTTGAATATCGCCTGTAGTAGCACATCACTTCTTGAAGGAGGGTGTTACTTTGGATCTAACCAAAGTCCTCTGCTGCCAAGTACGATGACTAAGGTGGGTCCCCACGCTGGGTGATGCCATTTTTGGTCAAAAATGAAACCTGGCTGGGAGGCAATGGGACAGGTTGCATCTCTGAATTAGTTCTGAGGACAGTTCCAAGGAGGAGCCCCAGACCTTGGAAGGGTGGCTCCTCTGGGCTCCTGGCTCACCATCTAAAGTGATTAGACTTTGGGGAGAGAGGTGCCCATTTAAATATGTGAATTTGGGCATGTGTAAGTCAAAGGTCACATTACTTGCCTCTGTAACTAGGATTGATATCTTTTTTTTTATTGATAATATTGAAATATTCAATAATTTCTCCAGGCCACTTTTTAGAAAATGAAGTTGACCTATTTGAGTGCATTGAGATAAAGCTACATGGCAGGAAGCATCTTTCTGTAAGAGTGCACACACTCTTTCTTCGTTCCTTCACGCTGGGAGGGTTCCCAGTGCCTCTCGCTTCCCAATCCGGTGGCGTCGCCTCTGCAGTCACTTGTCCTTATGAGGAGCCGGGGACAGCAGGTCACATGGCTCAGCTACTTTGGCTACGGCTGCTCTTTCCCTAATCTTTAGATATGTCTGCACTGGACTGAATGTTTGTGTCTCCCCAACATTCATAAATTGAAATCCTAACTCCCAGTGTGATAGTATGAAGAGGTAGGGGTTTTGGAAGATCATTAGGTCATGGGATAGGTAACCTTATAAAAGGAACCCCAGAGATCTCTCTTGCCCTCTTTCTGCCATGTGAGGATACAATGAAAAGATGGTGGTTTGCAGCCGGGAAAGAGCTGTCACCAGAACCTGACGAGGTTGGCACCCTGATGTCAGATCTCAGCCTCCAGAGCTGTGAGAAATAAATTTCTGTTGTTTATAAGACATCCAGTGATTCGTACTTTGTTACAGCAGCTGGAACTAGTCAACAGCCCCTGCCTATTTCAATTCCATTCAACTTGAAGCATCGTGCTCACTGACTCTGCTCCTTCCCTGAAATTTCCTTGACCTTATGACCTGCAGTGACCTCTTCCTTTTTTATTTCTGAGCTGACATTATGCATGCACACAACTCACTGGACTTGCTTCCTTTATTATTAATTAACTTTTCATGTCTATGCATTTTATTTCTCCAGTATATTGTAACACTGAAGGCAAGATTGTTTTTATCCCTCCTTCCCTCTCTCCCTCTCTTCTTCCTTCTCTTCCATTTTTTTTCCCCCTCTGGGCTCCTTTCAGTTTTTAGGACACTGTTTTGTACAAAATAGGGGTTCAGTGATACTGATTCTTGCCCATATTTTAGTATCAGTGGGATGGGATGATGAGCTAATTGTTTACCCGGCAGATTTATCTCCTTTATTATAATTCTCTTAAGAAAATATGGTTGGGTTTTTCCTTTTTTTTTTTTGTTTCTTGAGCCTAGGCACCTAAAAGATGTGTAATTATATTTCAGGCAATGGCAAAGTGCATTAAGCATTTTTATTATTTACTCAAAGTGATTAAAGCCAAATATATTACCAAGAATTGATTTTATCTTCTTAACAAGTAATGTTTTTCTTACACATATGTTGTTGATATAATGGACTGTTGCTACATAAAACCTTTGGGGTTGACAGTGTGATTCTGCAGCAATTTCTGTCAGAGTATTACTTAAAAATATGCATTTGTTTTAACAGTATTAGCATCCTATCTCCTTTGGGTTTGGGATATAAATAATTGTAATATCCAGTAACCTAAAGACAAACAACTTCATTGTTATTGATGCTCTCTCATGAACAAAACCTCACATTTTAGATTGTACCTTTTTTGTGGTTACTGACAATTTAAGTCAGAAATGTTAGAAAGAATTAATGGGGCCAGCCGAGTGGCGCGGTGGTTAAGTGCTGGCTTGGGATGCCAGCGGCCCTGGTTCAGTCCTACATATGAGGGCCAGTGACACTGCTCTCAAAAAAAAAAAAAAAGAATTAATGGTATGGTATTCCCCCCCGCCCACCGCCCCAACGCTCTACAGTTGTGGATGGCAAAATCTTTCAGAGAAAGAAATATTTAGTTGTGGCCTCTTTCTATATTTTATTAATTATTTTGTGAAATTATAGTTTTTGCCTTCTTCCAGTCATGCTAAAAACTGAATGTCACTAGGTTTCAACTGTGCCTGCAATTTTAGTCTAGTTCAAAGTAAGGTTTCTAGACATGTTTATGACTGCATGGGATCAAAAGCTTTTCCAGGTATTCAACTTTGTTTACATTTTAACATTTTCAGTGTGTCACATGCACATGGTTGTTAAAGGAAAAAAAAATACAATGCTATTATGACTTTTGGTAGAAATGCTAATGGTCTTTGTTTCAAGAAAGAAAAAAGGGAGAACATAGACCAAAGATAAACAGGATATTCTGTGATTTCTTTACTAATCTTGTATAGTTGTGTCTTAAATTTGGAGCACTAATTGAAAGTCATGTTGAAAGTCCATATGAAGAAATTCTATAATCACTACTGATTACTTATAGGATATTAACAATGTAGATATTAGGGTATTAGTATTAGTGTATGAGTATTTCAATTAGAAAAACACAGGGTTTAACAAATACCCCACTCCTAAAGGAAATTATCCTAATATTATAAAGAACATTCTAGAATATCTTGTACTTTTATAGCTAGATATCATCTGCATGGATCTTTAAGAGCAAAGGATCCTTCCCGAAAGACTTAGAGATTTAGCATTTAAGATTTTGCATCTTTATTGTTTGAGATGAAGGCCTCTGGCCAACTTTCACTTATTCGGAATTTGTTCATCAAGCTGGTGGATGGTGGATGCCCCTATTCTTCTTCCCTTTCCCATTTTTATCATTACCTCTGGCTTGCTCCGAGAAGAGTCAAGATAAAAGCCAAGACTGCTGATTCTACTCTCATTAACAACTTGGGTGAAAATTTTAAACATGAAAGGTACTGGAACATTCAGAACTGGGTAAACCAACTTGAAATAAGTGAAAGGCTGGAACAATATTATAATGTCCTTCACTGCAGGCAGTTGATCAGCTTCTGTGTTCTTTATCCTGTGCACTTCTCTGCTTTTATGGAACATGCTACAGAGAGCTGGTAAACTCTTAGCCCACTTTAAAGAAGAAAAATGGAGAGACACTCTAAACACAAGTAATCTAATATATCTGGTGAAGAGCTTCAGATAGAAATCAGATCTTTGATCCAGGCCTGTTTATTTAATCTTTCAGCTGAGCTCCCTCATCTTCAAATTCAATGTCATCAAATGTGGCCTCTATCTGGGTTTAGCACTGTGTTTTTGTTTCACTAATGGTCCTACCTCCCTCAACTTTGGAAACTGAGAATTCCTCTGAGTATGTTCATATTAACCCTCTTCTCTTCATCTTCACTCAGCTTTTTATTCATATATAGCGGATACCCAAAAAAATGTATACACATTATAAGAAAGGAAAACTGTATTAAAATTGTAATACTCGATATACCCTGAGAACAAAAGATGAATACAAGTCACGTTTGACTTCTGCAATTATGAAAGGTGTTCAAAGTGCGTCCAGACACTTCTGATTACGGTGAACTACTGCTTGAGCAACTTTGACCAAAGTGTCCACCTGTCTACATTTGTTTTTCACCCCTGGTATATACAAAATGTGTATCCATCTCTATCTATCTATCTATCTATCTATCTATCTATCTATCTATCTATCTATCTATCACCTATCAATCTTTTTTAATCCCTTGGTATATATTCCATGTAGCCATAATAGTTTTTTAAATTTCATTCTTAAGTTTGAATACAAGAAAAAAATGACTGTCCATTTTCCTTCTCTTTGTTTAACTTTCTCTGTCTCGGTGCAAAATGTAAGGTCTAGGAACCTATAATATGAAATAGTGAATTTTTTTAACAGCCTACAGTAATATCTAAATAAGGACTCTGTAGAAAAAAATGATAAATTCAACAGATAACTTATTCAAATGCTTTGTTTTTTACAGTGTTACAGGTAAAAAGCATGTTTTCTTCTCTCTCTCCCTCCTTTTCTCTCTCTCTTTTTTTCAGTTACCATATGATTTCTTCTTACACTGTGTATCAAGCTGTTTTGGAGAGTGTTTTGGTGTATTTAAGTGTGTGTACTTTAAATATATTTATTCTCCTCAAAAAACAAGTGGAAGAGTAGAAAAAGACATTATTAGTACATGTCAGAGCTTAAATGACTTCAAATATTGGCATTGATTTGTAAATAGGACAAAAGAAATACAACTTGTCTTTAGGTTTTTTCATATACAGAAAAAACTTTTCAGTTTTTTCTTTTTCACTTTTTATTATAGAAAAGAAATTACGCAGAAGTAGAGACCAAGGTATAACGAGCCTCGATCCATCACTCAGCTTTAACAATTATCATCATTTTGCTGACCTAGTTTCATCTATCTCTACCTTTTGTATTTATGATTGAAAATTTAAAGAAAATTCCAGACATATCATTTTACTTCAGTACCTAGCTTTAGTTTTGAAACAAGGGACAATTTATAAATATCTACCCTGGCTATGAGATGATAGGACCTTCCCACTGATATGCTACTCAACACAATTCACATCACTGCATTAATTGGCTACCTTTCCATCTTAATATGTTACTAGATTAGTGCTTATTGGGTATTCTTTTCTCCTGCTGCTAAAGAAAAACATTTCTCTCATCCTCTTATGAAAGCATTTTCATAAGGAAACTGAGAATAGCTGAAAAGGACAGTCTAGGCAATTTTGACAGTTATTTTCACAAAACTTCTGTAGTACAGAGGAATATCATCCTCATATCTTAGCTTTATTGTTTATACATACGAGGTTGGACAATTAAGTTCACAAACTCATCCTAGCAAAAATGCTACATACCTCATTGATGAATATCACTATGGTCACCTTCAAAGTACTCCCCTTGGGAAGCTATGCACCGATGCCAGAAACTAGTCCATTCTTCAGAGCAAGTTTGGAACTCTTTTTCTGGAATGGCTATCAGAGCTCTTGTCATATTACCTTTGATATCCTGAATGTCATCAAAATGTCTTCCTTTCAATATTTCCTTTATCTTTGGGTGAAGAAAGAAGTCATTGGGGGCCAGATCGGGTGAGTAGGAAGGGTGTTTCAATACAGTTATTTGTTGACTGGCTAAAAACTCCCTCACAGACAGTGCCGTGTGAGCTGATGCATCGTTGTGATGCAAGAGCCATGAATTGTTGGCAAAAAGTTCAGGTCATCTGATTTTTTTCATGCAGATCTTTCGGCACTTCCAAATGGTAAAGTTGGTTAACTGTTTGTCCAGTTGATACAAATTCTTAATGAATAATCTGTGATATATATAAAAAAAAAGTTAGCAACATCGTTGCAACAAGTTCACAAACTTAATTGTCAAACCTCGTTCATCTACAAGGGAAATTGTAGTTTATTCTCTTGCTCTTAGCTTTTGGTGAATCCTTTTGGTCCATAGATCATCTTGGACAGCTTAGAATGTCATTGTGGAGCTTGAGCCCACTTTTTCCTCGGTGCTGACATTAGGCTACTTTTGCACCCTAGTCAGCTGTGGAACTACAGGACTTAATAACACAATGAAACTTAAACACATTGACACACAACTTATGTGGATTTTGTGCCTGATAGGAATCTATGAGTTTGATTATACAGATCGCCTCTGGTTGCTAGGTACACATTTTTTTTTTTAAATTAAATTGCCAGTTACTCTAAATTCCTAGTGATTTACTTTTTATTTATTCTCTTCATTGAATGAGTAGGGACAGAGAGGTAGAAAAATATTAAAATGGTGGAAAACCCAGATTTGAATTTGCAATGTGATTTTTGTACTTTTAGTTATATAAAGTATACATCTCTTTGGAAAATCTTACATACTGAAGTTACAATGTAAAATCACTTAGTAATAAATGGACCAGTTTATCCTTCTTGACTTCTGTCCCCAAGCTTGTGATGGTCATCACCATCCAAATATCAACAAAACTGAGTTTCTCATATGATAATGGTATGCAAAATGCTTCAGGTTTCTTTTTGGGGGCAAACTAAACAAAACCAGAAACTCCTTACAACATCTATAAATTACTTGTTAGAAAGAATTCACACAATGAAAACTACTCTAATTATGACTTTCCTATCCTTTAAACATAACCTTTTTTTCTGGTTATAAAAATGCTATAGTTGGGTTTTGGTAGAAAATTTGGAAAATGCATAACAGAAAATAAAAACAGCCAGTTAGCTTATTTTTGTGTATATGCATCGTGTGAGTGTGCAGGTGTGTACAACTTGGTAGCATAACATGGCTTAATGCTTACGAGTGGAGGGGCTCTCAAGTGGGGAGTGCAGGCTCCCAGGTAGGGATGCCTGAGTTGGAATCCTTGCTTAGCTGCTTGCTAAATGTCCTACCTCAGCCAAGCAGCCCAAGTTCTCTTTGCCTATTTCCTTATCTATAAGACAGGAATAATTAATATTTTCGTCGTTTTTTTTTTAATAATAACTGAGTGAATTTATATAAAACACATAGTGAAGTTCCAGGGTCATTGGCCACCATTATTGCTCTCTCTGAGATACAAGCTTTGTTATATCAACAATAATTTTCGGCAGACTCCTCTGATGGTTGCATTCAGGTTTATATAATGTTCATATATAAATCTTTGGGAACCATATTGATTAATTACTTAGCACAGATTCTTAAGAGTAAAAATATCTGAATTGAATAGTGTGACTACATTTGAGGGTTATTTATTAAGAATATTACCTCGCAGGCACAGTTCTAGGAGCTGGGAAAATAATAGTGAGCCAAGCAGACCCAGAGGTAGAAGAGTATATGGTCTGAAAAGGCTCTAATTTTTTTTCAAATACATTTCTATTTTTCTTATTTAAGGTTATGTTGGGAATGATCTCTTTTTATTCACAGATTTATGTTGCAAACTTCATCATATACTAATGTTTTGTGGTTATGGTTATTAAGATTTATTCTGAGCTACCTTTCTCACCCATAGATAACTTGTCAATAATTCTAAAGTACCACTTTTTTTCTAATTGCAATTTTATGCTGCATTTTCAAATCAGGTCACACAAAATCTTACATTATACTTTGTTTTCTTAGTTGTGTTGCTCTATATTTATCTTCATCAAATTGATTTCTTCAGAAGAGCTTTAGAATCATGTTCTCAAGTTCCAAAAATTTATGAATGACTAGTGATTGGAATTTCATTAAATCTACTCATCATTTTAAGAAAAAATAAAAAGTTTATGATTTAGAGTGAAAGAAACATGTAAGTCTCTTGCTTTGGTCAAGTCCTCTTTTATGTCTTTGTAAAGTTTTGCGTTTTTTCTTATGTATTTGGTCAGCTCTTACCTAGAGAGAGCTTTAAAAACAAATAAAATAATCCTTACTTGTTGATTATCCTTTGTATTTTTAACAATTTTAAAGTGATACATAGAAGTTCTAGTATCTGGGACATATATTTTATTGTAGATTCTACTTTTAATCCACAAGAAATGTTATTCTTTATTTTGCTTAGTGCTTTTCCATCTTAACTGTAATTTTGGCTGATTATTATATTCTATTCCTACTTTTTCCTACTGTTTGCCTGATAAATCTTTGGATTTCTTTGAAGAAATGTCATTTTGATTTAGATAGCCCCCTTCTATTTATCATGTTATTGGATTTTATTTTTAAATACATCCTGAAGATATTTGTCTTTTAATAGGAAAGTTTAAACAATGTGTTACCATGATAATGTGTTTGGAAATCTGTCACTTTATTTTTTGCTTTTCATTCTTTTCTTTATGGGTTATATATTACATACATCCACTCTGCGTGAAGAGCTACCTTTTTGGGTATTTGTTTCCAAGGAATATCATTTATTTGTATTATCTAATTCAAGAATTAAATGATGTCCTTTGATAACTTTCAATAGAATATAAGAGATTTCTTTCCTTCTGTTCCAATTTTGTCAGTATGACGGATATATGGTTTTAGACTTGAATTACTTTTATTAAAATAGTTTCCACTATATATCTTCTAGCTACTATTTTTGTACTTCCATTTAATTCTGAAACCATATTTTCAACAATTATTTATATTTAGCTATAGGTTTAACTCGTTCAATGCATAGTAAAAATTCTGTATTTTTAGTTTCCGTTGCTCTTTAAGTAGAATGTAGTGCACATCCATGTTACACAGAACACCCCTCCCCCCAAAAAGCAGCAAAAAAAAAAAAAACAAATAAAACCAAAAACCTTGGACTCATCCACGATTTCCCCCCGCTTTTGACATCTATATCTATCTGAAAAATCTTAACATCTCGAACTGCAGAGTTTGGCCCCTTCTTATGACCTCCATGTCTACCTATCACTCTAGTTCAGCCCATCATTATCATTCATGACAGGTATTGCAATAGCCAACTACCTGGTCCCCATCCGGGTTAAAATGTTAAGTCACACTAGCTCTCCTTCTTGGCTCCACATCTCACACAGAGCAAAACCCAAACATATTTCCTATGCTTGTGGAACAAGCACTCTGTCCTCCACTGACCTCCTTTCCTCGTAGCTCCAACCACACTGGCCTTTAGCTGTCCTCTCCAAGACATCGGTGGCCCCCTGTGGTGGCCACCTTTTTATTATAATCTCAATCCCTTAGAGAGCTGTGCCCTAGCATCCCGCGGGTTCCCTCCCTAAAACCTCCTTACTGAAGAAGACTCCCTGGATTATTCTACATAAAATTGTACTCCACCTCTTTTCCACCCCTACGAGTAAATTGCTTTGTACCTTCTCTTAAGAGAAGTAGAATATAAAACAATAGTAATCCTGAAACAAAAAAAATGCTAAATTCCAAAAAAGTAAATGTACAGTAATTATAGAAATTTACCCATAAATGCAGGCAATTCCATTGATAGATGAGGGCATAAGGAAAAGTTCAGGCTTATGAGTTAAGCAAATTGAACAAAGACTATATTAGGGATTTCCAAGACAGAGGCCAAGTGGAGACAAGTAAGGCGAGCAGGCAGTCTGTATATCTCTGTATTCCTCTGTTCATGAGTTAATATATTTTATGTTCCACTGCTGTTAGGAGAAGTTACAAAACACTTATTAGCTGGAAAAACTTTTCGATGAACCAAAGCATCTTCTAGGTTTTACTGTTTCCACTTCTGTCAATGCTATATTGAGCTCATTCATGTCAAAAGTATGCGCATAGCAGAACCGACTATACTTTATACTGGGGTAGCTTTGGTCAATTTCCTTGACAGATCTAGCACCTGTAAACTTTATATTAATAATTATTTCATTTTCATGTGGAAAACCAATGAGATTAGCAAATTGTGGCTGTTGTCTTTTATTCCTAAGTAACCTAAAGACCTATAGTGCCCTCTTCTAGAAGGCAAATTAAACAAGGACTAAAAGTTGGGAGCTATTTTCCCAATTTTTGCATGAAACCTCTGATTCAAAAATTGTGATTTGTAGTAGTTATCGAAATACTGGAGAAAGTGCCCATTGAGTGCTTTGAAAATTATGTATTTGAATTAATACCCAACATCATGCCATCTCATCATTTATACCTGTAAATGAGTGAGCACAAAATCATTCCTCCTTTTAAAGCAGGTAACCTTGTCAAGTTCACAGAACCAGATGTGTGTTTTGAACTAAACTCTCTTTGCTGCCGAAATCAAGTATTTTAAACTGCTTAGTTTTCTGATAAAAGGAAAATCTCACCAGCAGAGGGCTGGAAAAAAAAAAAAATAATGTGGCAGCTTAGAAAGCTGTTTGGCACTGAGAATACAGAGAATGGTGGGAAATCTTTTGGCTGCTTTTCTCTCTTTGTGTCCCGAACTTCTGTCCCCTTGCTTACTACGCCAAAGCAATGTAAGACTTTTAAAGGAAAAAAAAAAAACAACCCACAAAAAAAACTCATCAGTGAATTATGCAAGATCTGAAAGTGACTTTTTTGTATGATGGGTTATCATTTGAAGCACGTTTATCTCGTATTATCTACTACTTTGCATGGTAATTGAGGATAAGGACATTTCTTGTGTGTATGCATCTTCTGTGTCATTTACTGTGTGCCGTAGTAATAGAGGCAAATAAGTAATTGTGGAAGAGATTGTTGGTGCAGAGAGCACGTTAAGCCATAAGTTGCATGGTCAAGTTCAATGTTTAACTGAGTGCTATGGGACCAAGACTAGTTCCGACAGTGTGAGAAGACTTTTTCTTTACGATCCAGTGGCCCAGTAGGTAGTTAAAAACTTAACCAGAGGGCCGGCTGAGTGGCCCAGTGGTTGGGCACTGGCTTGGGAGGCCGGTGGCCCTGAATCGGGTCCCACATGTGAGGGCCAGTGACACTGCCCTCAAAAAACAAACAAACAAAAACAGAACTTAACCAGAGAATAACATGACTAACATGACTCTACCCTCCCCTCCCCTGCCCCACTCGCTGGCCTATACACCTGGCCCCTGAGAATTTTACATTCAATTGCTCAGGGGAATAACACTTTGAATAATTTTGAAGCCAAGTTATAAATTATCATGTGAATCTGAAATGAGCATGTTATATAGAAGTACTTGAGAAAACTATTTGGAGGGTAAAAAAAAAATAAAGATTGAAAATGTAAAGTTGGAAATGCCTGTGGTTAACCACATAATTCAAATCTAGTAAATAAACTATTTCCTGAGAGAAATGGAGTTACTTTGAAAGCAGTCTATACTTTCAAAAATCACCATTGTACCATTTAGTATTTAAAATATAGTGATTTACCGAAGGCTCCCCACAGTGGCCTGGGTGCCCCAGTACACCTCAGGGACCCCGAAAAGTAAGTGGAATATTTGGAAGGTTTGGCTCACCGTGCATGTCAATCCTAAATGTAATGTATGAGACATCATTTTCCACTCAGTAGCTTCAATACTTTCACATCATTTTAGTGATGTGATACCATTTAGGAAGAGATACAAATTGAAAATGCTTCCAGAACCCCACCTTTGTTCATCTGATTTATGGTACCCATCAGAGGTCAGCAAACTACACCCACAGGACACATTTGGCCCACTATCTGTTTTTGCAGATAAAGTTTCACTAGAACACCACCATACCCGTTTATTTATGTATTGCCTACGATTATTTTCATGCTACAACGGCACCATTGGGGAGCTGTGACAGAGGGTATGGGTCACAAAGCCGAAAATATTTACTATCTGGCTCTTTAGAGAAAGTTTGCCAACTACTGGTATACATTATTATACATTAGTCACAAGCCTGGGTATCACCACAGATACCATAGATTCCTTTCTTTTCCAACAGTCACACAATCCAGGATACATAAAACACATTCATTGGAATGAAATCTTATTTCCAAAGAATTTAAGGAAATAGTCATTCTTCAAATTCAGTATTTGTGTCTCAGATTTCCTTCCTAGATATTCCCACTTAAAGAAATATACACACACATTCAAAAAGTGTTCTTTTATTAATTCTAGTAACATATATTGTATAAATACTCTATTTTTATATGCCCTTTTACAATCACGATATAACTTAAAAGTTTTATCATTAGAAAGAAATGTATAAAAATAAATATGTTATTATAGGCATTTATTACATACTATAGTCCTTCTTAGAAGGAACACACAAACCAATACTTATAAAGTACATAGAATTTATAGTAACATATTTTACTATATACATATGGAAAAATTCATTCTCTTTCATAGTAGAAGAGCTGAACAGACATTCACCAGGATATGACTGTTGGACCAGCTGCTGGGGATGGACCTGCTACCCCTCAGTAGCCTCCCCGCCACGAGACAAATGACCTCACTGTCCCCACACATTGGGGACCCACTTCTGCACCCCCATTCTTGTTCTGGCATTATATCCTTTTTGAGTGATCTTGCTGACTTTCTGGAGATTCAAATTGGGTCTTCACATCCACATTCCTAAGGTAGGCTTACACAAGGAGGAAAGAAAGGTAGAAGGTACCGGGCTCGTGGTAACTCCCGTAGTTTTTACCAGCATCAGCTATATTGCTGCTTTTTTTTCCCCTTGTAGACTTAATGCAGTTTTACAAGTACATGAAATAGTTTCTTCATCAACATGAACTCATACATAAAAACATAAGAATAGCACAGAAAGGTAAAGATGGAGTCACTTGATGTTGCTAAACATTTCTTCAAAGAATTCTTAACTCTCGAAAGGATGGCATACATCTTCTCTGAAACCATAGCAACCATAAACAGCGCTGGTTCAAGGTCCCATTTGTACTCCTTTCTCCTTCCATTGTTAGTGAGGTAAAGTAAGCCATGCCTTAATCCAAACATCTCCTCTTTCTCCTGCTTTGCATTTCCCACCCCCCATGATACAAAGTGTTTAATCAGTACCAGGAAATAGGGATTCTAATATCTTAAACTTATTTTGACAATTGTGTCTATTTTTTAAAAAAACATGTCATAATGTATTTTAAAAGCATGTCAAGATGTAACAAATAATAATAATAATAATAATAACACCCTGAGGTTTTTTCGTGCTATATCTTTCCTCAGAGGTTAGTAATCATGGCAACTACCCTATCAAATTTGTAACTGGCAGGGTATTCTGATGACCTAACTGCTTTGCTACCTACCGCTACACTCTGTACTCATCGATACACCCTGTTGATCACCAACAAGTTACATTGGATCCCTCCAGCCTTCTGGCTTTCAGTGCCTCAGCCCTTCTTCCCCTCATCTTCCCCTCAACGCTGACCCTGCTTAACTGCATTCTTTGATCGTGCAGAAGTCTATGTAATGTTTAGGTTTCTTTAAAGGATCGCAGCTCTCATGAGCCAACACCCCCCCATCATGGGACAGACACTGCAAGGTTCTCTTTTTGTAACCCTTCCCGCAAGTCTTGGAACATGGTGACCAATCCCCCAGCTGCCAGTGGGGGCAGGGCAGGTCTGCGCAGGGTCGGCTGCTGGCGGGCTTCACTTCCTTCGCACACTCGGAAGCAGGCTGCCCGTTGAGGTCACGGCACTCTACCAGTCTCCTCTGCCAACCCAGTCCACACGACTTGGAACACTCCCCCCACTCTTCAATGACCCATTCTGAGAAAGTAGGGATGGCATTGAAAGATTCCTTCTTCTTCTTCACGAAATAGGTGTATTTAATTTTCGGCCGAAGGGCATTGCCCACTGTAAGGACCTGGAAGGTTAAGGGCTCTTTGAGAGGGCTAAAGCTGCGGATTCTTTCCAAGGTTGCAGAGGAGCCGCTGTACCTCAGGACGCTCCCTTTGTATGTGATGTCTTGCTCTAAAGTGGACAAAGTGAAGTCACCATTCAGAATATATGTGCCATCGGCAGCTTTGATGGCAAGGAAGCTTCCAGTATTTCTGGATCCCCTCTGATTCCGGTGTTTCACTTCAATGTTTGTGGCTCCAGTGGGAATTGTGATGATATCATGATATCCAGGTCTGCAGGCAAGAAACATAGATATCAGAAGAGCTCATTCGCTGGCTAATTACATTACTTAGCTTGAACCAACAGACAATCATTGAGAATGTACCTTTTATTTTAAAATGTAACTTTTATCAGACCTGTAAAAAGTTACATCTAAGTGATACGATCTTTGGGAGTATGGCATTTTATAACTTACTTGGCACTAGTAACTGATCCTGATATTTTCTTGCACGTAGATCCATTTCCTCCACAAATGCCACATTTATCAAACTTCTTCTTGGAGTCTATGATGCGATCACAACCAGCTTTTACACACTGTCCTTGTACGCAGACAGAGGTGGAATCTGGGCTACATGGGGTACCATCCACCACCTGAAAAAGGCAGTACATGTATCTGGTGTCAGATATCAAAGAGGGAAGAGCTGATGCTGTGACGATAGAACTTTCCCTCATTAGCATTACATCTCTGCTTTCCTGACCATCGTAATAAAATAGTGTTCTATACACGTCACACATTCCCCTTCTCTTTGTCTTTGTTTCCATAGTACATATACACACCTGAGAAAATGACAAATTTTCTGATTACTTTTTTATCGACCTATCTCACAACTAGCTAGGGTCAATGAAAGCAGAGCTTTTTATCTTTTTTTTTTTTTTTTTTACTGCTGTATCCTCAGTACCCAGAATAATACCTGGCAATAGTAAGTGCTAAATAAATCACTTGCTAAAGGCTGCGTCTGCAACTGGGGAATATTTTCATAGCCTACAGTGATGACATGTGACAATCTCAACCAAATTCAATTCCATTTTCTACCTCACAGCCAGGTGTATTCCCTCAACCAAACAGCAAAATGGTGCTTCTACTAGTTCCATATATGTCCTTAAGTACAAGAGGTATCACTGCTCAAACTTGCATTTTAGTAAGTCTGTTTGCACATGCTACTGCTAGTTACCGAGTAACAAGTACTTTGGACCATACCTAGGCTATCTTCCAAAACCACTGGTTGGTTGCTATGTTAATATATAATTTATCTAACCAGTAGTAAAGGGTTCTAAGAGTGATAATAAGCAATTGCAAGAGTCCTAAGTGCTGGGTTCAAGCTTCATTCATAACTGGAAAAAAAAAAAAATCCTCAAAGCTGGCAGTTGCCAAGGTGTCTAGAAGAAAAGGAGCTCTACTTTCCAATTGAACATGTTAATATACAAATTAAAGTGCTTCATAGGTTGCATGAAAAGGTAGCAAGCCAAGGCCTTGGTGTTTAGGTGGCAAGTAAGTGGAAAAGTAACTACCTTGGGCTGCAGAACGAAGAAGTAGCCAATGCTTTTAGCTTGACAGATGAGCTTACACCTGTCCTTTGGCGAGACTCCAGCGTACTTGGGTGTCCACTCCATTGCTGGGCCGCTTCCGAAGGAGGCTTTGGAGAACTCATTGTGAGCCTCACATTGTTCCTCTCTAAAGGTTTTTCCTGGAAAGAGAAAGATATGATGGTGTTATCTGTTTCCATCCCTCCACCACCTCTTTGTGGGCACACCTTTTTCACCCCCTTTCTACTCACCATTGTTGTCTGGGCAGTCCTCGATATTACATGACCTATAGCGCACGCGCTTGCCTTCACAGTACTTCCCTCCATTCTTTGGGACTGGGTTGTCACATTCCCGCATTGTATATTGAACCCCTCCACCACACGTTCTGGAACAGTCTCCCCAGGGACCCCATGGTCCCCAGCTTCCGTGAACAGGAGTCTAAATAGGGACACAAATCATCAGCGTTAGAACTCTCTACAGAGACTGTGTCAGGGAATAAGAGAGAAAAATATGAGACAAAGAATCAACTATAAAAATCATCTAGCGTGGGCCCTGCCCACCAGAGGATATAGGTAGGGTGTTGAACGTGGTATCAGATGCACTAGCATCACTATGTTCAATTCTGAATTGGGTGCGTGTGTTGCAGTAGAAAACTCACATCAAAATGCTTCTTGTCCATCTTGTTAACACACTTGCCGTTGACACACCATTTCCCTTCTCCACAGTTGGTGCCGTCTGCCCAGGGGAAGTGCTTGGTTTGGCACACCAGCAGCCCGCCAGAGGTGCCCGTGCACCAGAGGGTCGTGCACGTGCTGGCGGCATCCGGGCAGTGTTTGGACTCCTCCCCGAATGTAAACTGGCACTGCCTGTTGGCATCATACAAGGTCCCGGGAAGATCAGAGGGGAGCTGTATGGGGCTCTGGGGCTTGTCCATCAAACATTCCCCTGCAAAGAAAAATGCCCACCAACATTAATAAATATTGATTTATGTATGAAAGCACACAGGGGGTAGATCAGTTTCAGAAAAATATTTACGCTAAGAGATAATATAAAGCAAAGCGATTTGAAAGCTGTAGAGCTTTTGGGGGAAGATGCCAGTATGATTTAAATGAAGATATTATCCTCAATGGGAGTATTTCTGCATTAACAATGACAGGAAATGACTGTGCTGCTAAAAATTGAAATTAATGTACGTTGGGAGCTACTTGGCCAGAAGCACTGCCTTTTACTGGAATTGAGATCTAAAAATGTATGCTCTTGGCAGTGAAAGTAATTTTGAAAGAGGGAAAATAAAAAGAACAAAAACAGTAAAAAGAGCAGGTTTAATTAGAGCTCCACATATGGAGGGTTGGATGCCATCTGGAAAGAGTAGCGGCAGCGTCTTACCGTGACCATTATCCAGAAATGAGGTAATCATATAGGCACTGCAGGGGGACCAGGGCTGGCTGTGGTCCAAGTTGGAAAGCATTGACGCCATCATATGAGAATCCCGGCTGACACCGTTGATATTGGCACACTGCTTAGCATCATCGTGAGGCATGTTAAACACGTGGCCTAAGAAGCAATTCGAAACCCACATTAAAATATAGGTCATTTGCAGCAATTTTTTTTTTTTTCCCTACAGAGATTCATCTGATTCAAAGTGATAGTTCTACAGAAAAAAAAAAAAAGTATTTTGGAGACAAGATCTACTTTTCATAGGGTGTAAACAAACGTGCAAACTTCCAAATCTCCATTGCTCCAACTATCTTACTTTGTATTTTAAGAAAGATGATCATGTTTCGAACAGTTTAGAAAAATATTGCCTGCCATTTCTAAGGAGCCCTGGCAGCTAAAGTAGCAGCATTATCTGCAAACTCTCCCTCTCAAATGAATATATTGTTCATCAGTTTGAATTCATAAATGGGGCATAAATGGGGCTTAACCCTTACTCTGAAACAGACTTACCTAATTCATGGGCTGTGGTGAAGGCAGCTTGTAAGCCATCATCTTCTATGACGGAGCAGCTTCTGTTAGGATCACATACAGTGCCAACATCAGCCATCCCAAGGGTATCACAGGTCTGGGTTCCACACAGGTCCTATAAGGAGCAAAGGTATTTAGCCTTATTGATAGGGATACAGCATGAACTTTGGGATCATTTTGGGCAAGGGTGTATCTCCACATGTATTTTGGAGCATCTGTAGTCACTGTCCTTGAGCTGTGCTTTTTGGAGTACTCTGTGTGACATGAATCAAGATTTTCCCTAATGCTGTTCAAACAGGACTGCGAAACTTGAGATATTAAAATTATAGAAGAAATAAGGAGATTTACCATGCTAGCCAAGTTAAAAAAAAAAAAAGCAAGTGCCCCAAATTGGTGAAGTGCTTTCCAGACATTTGTACAAGGCGGACTCCCAAGATGACCCTGTCATAATTGGTCCTGTCTTCCTCTCACCTGTCTGGTGAAAAGGATCGCCGTGTCATAGTGCTCAGCATCGCGGTCACTGGGTGGGTTGTGCTGCTTTTGCCAGTTGCAGAAGTTCCGCAGCGTGAGGGCAGCATTGGAAGTCACTTCTGGCCCCTTCTGTTCCTCGTAGATGACCAGAATCTTCACTACCACCAGGCTAACGGAATTCCGAATGCTGGGGTGTTTGTACAGCCTGGCTGCCACCGAGAACAAGGTGAGAAGGTAGTGCTTCAGGCCACTGCCATGGAACTCTGCCATCGACTGGTCGGCCACGAGCATGGTTTCCACATAACGGGGGCTGGACACAAATCGCTTCTTTCTTATGCTTCTACTTCCTGTAAGGAAACAAGAAAGACAGTTTGCTCAGGTGTAGTCCAGCCAAGAATAGTTACCTTCCCAGACTATATAAGGAAAGCCTGACCAGTCAAAGCAAATACAACAAAAATACACCTGGAACAACAATAACAAAAATATTTGCATCTCCTTTCACTGAAAATGTTATTTTTAACGTTTTCTCCTTTACTTTAAATAAAAGGGCCATGTGCTCCTCTGAGGGGTCAGGCTTTTAAAAATATATCTATTGATTTATTTTTGGTGGGCAGGATTTCTGCTTTGAAATGCTACAATCAGAACGAGGCAGTGTGCACATCATCCTACCCAGCTGTAGTAAAAAAAAAACTTGGAGCAAGGACAGCAGGCAGAGCGCCCTGAGTCACTCTTTCACAGGCCAGGGCCCAAATCCTGAATGAGATCATGGGGCTCCACGTGGAAGGCCCAGGGCAGGGCTGGGGCCTCAGCCAAGGGGCCGGGCCTCAAGGAATCTAAGCCTGCACTGCTCTGCTCTCTCATTCCAGGGGTCCCTGGGGTGCATCCTCCTGCCAAATTCAGGCACAAAGACCACCCACTCTGCCCAGCAGCCTATTGCCCCGACTCCAGCTGCCCCAGGGAAATAAGTTCCTGCCTTGGGCCATGGTGGATTCTTTAGGAAAAGAGCCCTGGGACTCCTGAGACCCAGCTCCCAGGGATCTCAACTGGAGTGTACCCACGCAACTGCTTCAAGTTGCTGATGTACCGGGGAAAGTGGAGAACTCTAAAACAAGACCTGCGAGCAAGTTAAAGAAGAAAAAAGGTACCAACGTGAGAGAATGAAAAGAACTGGACAGTAAGCACTGCACACACCAGAGCCAGTCATGAGAAGGTGTAGTAGGAAGGATCCGCAGTGACTAACATTCAACAGTGCTTGAGAGCAGGGTTAGGCCGCGAGAGGGAGCGCAAACTGGGAGGCCGGGTGGGAGGCGCGGGGAGGCGGGGCAAGCTGGGCAAAGACCTCCCAAGCAGGTTCTGCAGAAGGGCCCGGCTACTGCCACCACCAGCCAGTCGGTGGGAGTCAGCCACTTAAACGCAGCAGGGGACAGAGGTCAGCCGTGCAGGTTCACAGGCTGCACCTTCGGAAATCACCATCGCTCAGCCCTCCATCCCCGCTGTCCTCTGCGCACAAGGAGCGCGCACAGGCCGCGGTTACAAAACTCATGCAAAGTTGCAACGCGAGCAAAGAACTCATTCACAACCATAAAAAGAAATGAACAGGATGGAAAGCAGTTGCACACATTCACAATCGACTAACGTGGAAGGAGTTGGATGACCAACTCTCCCTTCCTGGTCCAAACGCTTCGTCTTAGTCAGCAGAAAACCATTGATTCCTCTGTTCTGTCTTGACCACTCATTCAGGCCAAGGGAATTAAGTGTTCTAGCAGGACCTCAAGCCTCATTCCTCCACACCAGGTCCCCGGCCGGTCTGCCAACTGGAGTCTACCCTTAGGTCGCGTCGCACAGATCAAACGGGGAGAGGGGGATGAATGGAGAGACAAGTGAGAGGAACTCTTCTGGGACTTCTACCTGTTGGCTGCCCCGCGCGCTGCGGCGCCGGGTCCCTCGGCCGCCACTGCCCCGCGGCGTCCTCGTCCTCTGGCCCCGCGCCCCTCGAGAGCGGCGTTTCGTCGTCCATAACCCCGCACTTGGCGCCGTCGCCGCCCCGCCGCCTCCGCCGCAGGAGATGGAACTGGGGCTGTGTCGGTGGCTCCTCCCCGGCGGCGGCGGCGGGGGCGAAGCGCACCGTGGCGGCGGCAGGCGCGGGTTGGATGAAGTACTCCTCTCCCTGCAGGTAGAAGGCGCCGCGCACGCCCTCGCAGAGGCTGAGAGCCGCCGCCGAGCTGGGGTCGCCGTTCACGGTGCCGGAATAGAAGCAGTGCGCCAGATCGCCGGCCGGGTCCGCAAGCAGCGCGTCGGGCTCGGCTTTGCGTCCCACGGTCTGGAGCGTGAACGCGGGAGCCAGGAAGCCGCGGTCCGGCTGCAGCTGCAGGCTCAGCTGCCCGCCAAAGGCGTCCAGGCGGAGGTGCGCTGGACCGAGTCCTGAGCCGCGCTCCACGGCCGGCAGCACCAGCTCCTCGTCTTCCTCCGCGGGGCGCCCGCGCGCGCCCGGCACAACCAGCAGCGCCGCGGCCGCGGCGAGCAGCAGCCGCACGGGCGCGGGGTGCGAGCCCCGAGACTCCCGCGCTAGCGCCGCGCTCCCCATGGCGCCGCCCTCCGCAGGCCTCTGGAGCCCCGTAGGGACCGCTCGCTGCACCCGAGCTCCGGGTGGCACCACGCGCTGCAGCGCACCGAGCGAGAAAGCTATTGTTTGGGTCGGGAGTGCAGAGCCTCCCTGGCCTCTCTCTGGATGGTTCAAGTTAACAATTGTTATTATTCTTTTAAAATATAGGCAGAGCCGACCGCAGACAGGGCTCCCGGAGTCACTTGGGAGGAGATGCCGCAGTTCTGCCTGCGAGCGGGAAGTTGTTTTTTTTTGGGTTTTTTTTTTTTCCTAGCGCAGAGTTGGAGGCACCACTCAGCAAGCGCTGGCTGGCTGGCGGGGTGGCTGCTGCAGGGACAAGAAGCGCCTTAGGACGCCTCCGGGGCTGGGAGCACCGGGCCACGCGAGGATCGGTGCCTGGAGCCCGTCTTCGGCCTCCGCCTTGCCCACGGTGCTGCTCCCTCTGCGCAGGGCTCTGTCCTCTCCGCCTTATTGCTCGACCTGGCTTTGGAGTGGCCCCTGGCACGGAGCGTCTTTCCTGCGAGTGCAAGGACCGGGCACCCCGGGCCGCTCTTTTATAGCCTGGGATGAAAAGGCGTCTCCACCTCCTCTCCCCATCCTCCTCCCTGTTGGCCGCCTTTCCAACCCAAAGACACCGCCCCCTTAAAGTCGGTGCTAGACTGCGCTCAGCGCCGCGGGCCTGGGGCGGGGGAGGGGACAACCTCAGCGCTGGCTCAGCGCCACGGGGCTCGTCAATCTGGGGGCGGAAGACGCAGGAGGGGCGCTGTGACCAGAACTTTGTAAGTCTGGGGCTGCTGCTGGAAGAAGGGACTCACTTCCACCACGCTTTCCCCCAGGCTGATTTCCTGGACCACCCTCCCTTCCCTCTGGCCCTCACGTGCCGGAGCGCAGTTCGCGCGTTAGGCTGCAGTTCCCAGAAGGGAAGGTGGAGTGGAACACTGAGCCCCTTCTCAAAGATTTCCCTGTCCTGGAGCTGTCCCTGCGGGGTCTCTCTCTCTCTCTCTTACTGCCGCCCCGCCCCTCCCAGCCTCTTATTCCCCAATCTGGGAGAGGAGGCAGGGCTTCCCTTTCTAGAAAAATACATCACCCCATCCTTGCATCTCCCTAGCCTGCCACGCGCTCTCGCTCATCAGCCCCAACTTTTCTCGGGGGAAAGCTTGGTTGGCCCAGCGCCTCCCCTAGAAAGCTTATCAGAGGGTGGAGTGAACCGGGAGATACTTCCCAGGCTCTGGATTTGGAAAGGCGTGTTTCTGGACCTTCACCCCTACCCCTTCCACCGTCATTCCCTCCCCACCCCTTAGAGCCTTCTCTGTGGGGGGGCCCGGGTTCACGCTTCCGGACCGCGGTGCAGTTCCCTAGAGCCTGGGGAGGGAATTGCGCTTTCTCTTCATTCGAGAAATAATCAACTCCCGCCCAGCCTGCTTCCTTCAACCTCATAGCGGTTGCAGGACGTAGGCCAGGCTGGCAGAAACGTCAAGGAACCCCGCTTTTCCACTTAGGGGACAGCGGGATCGCTGGGGCTAGAAAAGTGTGCCGTGGGGGAAATTAGGTAACCGGCCTCCTTCCCAGAACCCTCTCTCGTCTTCCCATCAGGAAACGAAAAGGCTGCAAAAAGCGAGAAAAGCTGAGCTTCTTAACTTTCAGGTCCCTAAGAAAAAGCTGAGTAGCACTTCCATCACAAAAGAGGGAGGGCTCAATGACACTGAGGGAGGAAATGTTTCATAATGCTTCCACAGGCAGAAAACCAGGGGGACAATGGTGAGAACGACAGACCGGGGAACCGTGGAGTGGACCCCGAGCCCTTCACACTTGCGCGCTCCACCCTGGTCGTAACCTGGTCTCCAATCTCGCCTCCCCCCGCCCCTCAGTTTTCACCAAGTTTTATCTGGGCCCTTTTCTCATTCCTCCACAGATTTTCCCAACTTCATTCTGTCCCAGCCAGAAGCGACCCCTTCAGCCCTCCAACACTTCCCTCTTCCAATTTTTGCTTTCAGAATACTTTCCAACTACATCTTTTTCTCTCGAGTTCTAGATTGCCTACTTACAAAAAAAAGAACACGCCCCCCCCACCCTGCTTTCCACTCTAGGAAAGATCAGATGCGAAAGAACGGCACAGAGAAACAAAAACTCTTCATTCCCTCTTGAAAGGGCTTCATAACAACTCTTGGTCCCCGCACATGTAGGAATGGATGCCTTCTTAAACATGATTTTCTGATTCTAAAGTCTCTGTCATAGTTAAATGCTGAATGATCAACCCAGGAGTTACCTATATGTTTTAACAGCAGCTCAAGGTACCTCAATGCCCAGCTTTCCTCTTTTCTTTACTCTTCTATCCTCCCACCATCTAACATTTTGACACTGTTTCTGCCTACCTCCTTTCACCCTCTCTCTCTCTCACAGCCTCTCTCAGGCCATTCCATTTCTCCTTCACATTTGACGCTGACAGACACACTCATTTCCACACTAGCCTAACTCCTTGTGTTCACCTTGAACTAGAGCTTGACTCTCTCTGTTTCACAAATGTCATTTCCAAAACAGTGAAACATCCCTACTTCTCCGTTTGGTTTCCAGACAACATTTACATTTCCCTCCTCTGTTATAGAAGTTTTTGAACATTACATTTTAAATTTCCTTTCCTTTGTTCTTACTAACTAGAAGAAAGGTTAGCTACTTGGAAGAACATTTGAAGAAAAGCACTTTACACTTACAAGATACTGGCTGCGGAACTATGAAAACATGATGGTCGAAGCCATCAATACATTTTCAAACCTCTTTCTTGGAAGAGGGCTCTGAACACAAAATAAGATGACCAGCAGTTTGGGGACTCGGAGTGGCTTTGAGATCGAGATTTCAGACACTGGAGGTGGCCCCAGGGGCTGAGAGAGCTAATATGTCAGTTAGGGTAAATGCAAGTTCCGTGAATTAGGACACTGGAAAATTCAGAAGACCTGCAGAAAATGTGTAATTTTCTAAAAGCTCATGTAATATATTCCAAACTGTCACCTCCCCTACATCAACTTTAGCTTTTGAAATCTATGAATGCAAGTTTGGCCTTTAGTCCATGTCTGACCCCAGTGCATTCTTATTGGAAGTTTAATTCAAGACATAGATTTATAATCTCAAATGGTTTATTTCAAATCCATTATAATTTTTGCATATTTCATGTTGTATATCTAAGTGGAGCTGAAAAAAAAACCAGGGAGCTAAAGGCAAATCAATGGCCAGGAACATGACTTTTTTATTCACTGGGTTTCTTTCCAGATTTCTGTTCTTTTGCATAATGATTCCAATCTGTCCTGCACCTGTAGTTCTGGGAAATGATTCTTTTTTAATCGCTTCAACAGAGGCATGGATGCTGTAATTGCCAATTACTAAGCTTGAAAAACTGTATCCATGCTCAGAAGAACATTTAATCTACTTAGCTTTTTGTGTTTGTTTGTTTTTGTTTTTTTAAGACCAGCACTCTTTGGGTGTTTGTGGTATTACACAAGTATATGCATATAACGTGTATATTTATTAACAAAATTGTGAATCGGAAAAGTATTTTACTGTGGAAACAAAACCAAAAGAAGTAAAATGTGTACATGGGACTAGTAAAAATGTCATGTGATCTTGGGTCCCTGTTATTAAGTTTCACACTACCCCTCTTATGAAATGTTTGCTCCTTGAGTTGAATGTGTACCCAAAAGATCACATGCTGTCCTAAGCCCTACCGTATTTCTAGTTTTCTTTTTATCGAATACATATGTGCTTATATAATCATAAATCTTGATATTTGTAGACCTTAACAAATTTTTATTTGTAGATGACCTAACAAAAGTTAAAATATTTGATGTAAAAATATTCTTATTATGAACAGCTTGATCTTTTAAAAGCATTCTTGTCCTCTATTAGGAGAGAAAATAAAAGAGTCTCTGCATTTTAAAGTAAAAGAAACACACCAGTGTTAAATTTTATTTATACCTTAAGTGTTTGTATGTGTTTCACTTATTTATATTACAGACATAGTACTTTATTTATATAAATTTTCAAGAGGTCTATACCACACTAAGTATTCAACAAGTAGCTATGAAATGACAGAATCTGGTAATATACATGAGCTATTAGCATTGTTCTAGTATAAATATTGCCTATAGAAATGATTACTATGCGTATTTCATAAACATGTAATGCTATTGACAATGTATTGGTATACCATAGGATTTATCAATTAAAAATGGGAAAGCTGTTCAGTATAAGTACTCCTTTTGGGAAAATATGGCCAGAATAATATTGAAAAAAATGGATATTTCATTTGATCATAAATGAGGAAATAGATACATCTATTTTAAGCAGGTTATATACCCAGAAACCTAACAAATATTGAAAACAGAAAAATTAATGTAAGTTGCATTTAGATTTCAAATTCGCACATTTGCAAGAACTGAGAAAAGTGTAATCTGTGCAATCCACTTCCCTGGTTTGATAGATGTTGAATTGTGTCTCAAAGGGGCTTAGTGGCTTGCCTAAAATGTTGCCACATTAGGGGTTTAGAAATGACTCTGACTCATAATTTTTAATCAAATGCTTTTTTGGCATTTTAACTATAATTGTTTGGTAGGTAAATATATTGTCAGACTTGTTATTGCTATTGTTTCCAATGATTAAGTTTCATTTAAATTCTAAAGAGCAACTTTCTGGCAATGAAAATTCCACCTTAAAAGATTCACAGCCTTTAGTATGTCTTTCTCAGTCCACGAGGTGGCGATGGTATACCACAAATGATGTACAGTGCAGTTTTTCTCTATAGTACAAATCAGGAACTTGCAAAGGTGGTTACACGTTTTCAGTCATATTTAATACAATGTTTATCAATTTTTTTCTTACCTTTTTGTGTCATGGAAAATATCTTTTAAATATTGTAATTTCAAGTGTATTTACATTCTTAGAATAATACTTTAGCCAACTACTTTTTAATCAGGTAGCTCTATTAGCTTAAACCAAAAATCAATTAAGCTTTTTAAAAAGAAAAATACCTCTGATAAGATAAATTCTGTGGATCACTTTCATTCATCACACATGAGAGCTTTATACGATTCAAATGAAAAGATCATAGACATTGCAATCCACTAAATCAAATGAAAACCGCATTCATTAAACAGGTCTTTGTTAAGTGCCTATAGTATGCTTAGTGTACATTAATGCTTACTATTAATGCTGCAGTTAACCCGTTTTCCTATAGTAACAAACAAAAAAGCTTAAAGTGCAAAAAAAAAAAAAAAAATCCAAAAAACCCCCCCAAAAAAAGACAGTGAGAAAATGTTCTACCACCAGGTGGTGACAAATGATAAAATTTAAAATTGCTCATAAGAGCAAGTACTTAATGCAAATGCTTGACTACCCCAAATACAAGTGACCTCCAAATGTCAAGTGAATTTAAAATCATATTTCAGGGAAGTTTTAATACTGAAAACGAATCGATATTAACACAGTTATCCTAGCTGAATAAGTTCTGAAATTGGAAGCTTGGAAGCAGACAGTTTTAGTCAGCAGGAGGCGCATGAGATGGCAGAATAAGAAATTTAAACTCCTGATTTTCCTCCCACCCAGCTTGTAATTTATCCATTACCTGATTGAGATAGAAGTTGCCTCCTGCCCCATAATACAGATGTTTGAACAGAAGCTGGAAGTTGATTGTCTAGATATTTTGGAAATGATAATTTATTGTCAATGATAAAGATGACATATTTGATAATTTCTAAGTTTCCTTCCTACAAGAAGTATTTATGACTTGACAACATTCCTTTCTATCTTACTGATAACTAATGATTGAATTATAAGGTTTTGCGGGTCATTGGCAATCCACTAGCGCAATTAGAGTGAGTAGCTCACAATCACTGGCATTTAACTGTCTTCAAAGTCCTACACTGTACTTCCTAACAACAGCTTTTAAATATATTTTTAAAATTTATTAGAGTGACATTGCTTAGTAAAATGATATACAAGGCCTGACAATTAAGTTCATGAATTCATCCTAGAAAAAGTGCTACATACCTCATTGCTGGATATCACTACAGTCACTTTTGAAGTACTCCCCTTGGGAAGCTACGCACCGACGCCAATGCCTAGTCCACCCTTCAAAGCAATTTTGGAACTCTTTTTCCGGAATGGCCATCACAGCTGTCGTCATATTACCTTTGATGTCCTGAATGTCATCAAAATGTCTTCCTTTCAATATTTCCTTTATTTTGGTGTAAAGAAATAAGTCATTGGGGGCCAGATCAGGTGAGTAGGGAGGGTGTTCCAGTACAGTTATTTGTTTCCTGGCTAAAAACTCACTCACAGACAGTGCTGTGTGAGCTGGTGCATTGTCGTGATGCAAGAGTCATGAATTGTTGGCGAAAAGTTCAGGTCGTCTAATTTTTTCATGCAGCCTTTTCGGCACTTCCAAATAGTAAACTTGGTTAACTGTTTGTTCAGTTGGTACACATTCATAATGAATAATCCCTCAATATCAAAACAGATTAGCAACATTGTTGTAACAAGTTTGCAAACTTAATTGTCATACCTCCTAGGTTTCAAATGCATAATTCTGTAATACATCTCCTATATATCACATTTTTGTTCACCACCCAGAGTCAGTTTTCCTTCCATCACCGTATATTTGACCACTTTTTCTCTCTGCTACCACCCCTCCTCCTCCCTTACCCTCTGGTGTCTATGAGTTTTTGTTTGTTTCTAACAATAGCTGAAGGTATCTCAATTACCAATTTTTCTTTTTTCTTTGCTCTTCTACTTTTCCCTACCATCTAGCATTTTGACACTGTTCTTTCCTGCCTCCTTTCACCTAGACTTTCTTTTACAGCCTCTCTCACCCCATTCCATTTAATATTAACAGACACACTCATGAGCGGCCCCATTCATTCCCACATTTTCTAGCCTAATTCTTTCTGTTCATCTTTGAACTAAGAGATTTACTCCTCTCTTTCACAAGTGTCACTTCCCAAACACCTAAACATCCTTACATCTCATCTTAGTTTCCAGACTTTTTTTCTTTCTCTCTGTTGTACCCATAGACAATAATGCATGCACAGCCCTCTGGGGTCAACAAATAAAGGTGCCTGCTGCTGGAAACGATGACCTAGAGAGCTTTCTTGTCCCAGATGGCTCTAAGGCCATCCTGAGAACTGAGGAGAGAGCTATCTCCCTCGAGTGTAACCAATATACTTAGTAGGTTCGAGCATGTTGGGAAGCTGGGACCTAGACAATCTCTCTAAGCAATGGGGTGTTGACAGCATTCAAGTTGGAAGTCCCTCAAAAGCAGCACCATGCTCAAGTGTGGGGAACCCTCTGTCTCCTGCATTTAATGCACTGAGGGCTGGGAGGCAAATTTACACTGGGAATCTGCATTCTGACACCATGACATCTTTACTTTGTAGCTTCAGGGAGTCCATTGTCCCTAAGCCTCAGCCTCCTCAGATATGAAAAAGAGATAGCAACCATCCTTGAGTTGAAGCATTGTTGCAAGGGTTAGAGATATGACTGGCATAGGATTTTCAATGGATGAATGGAACTGATTATCATGGGGACTTTGAAGTGGTGGTGAAGAAATGTCAAAGGGATCAGGGAGATAGCAGGGAGACTGAATTTTGGTCAAGGGTTTTCTCTCATTGCCACAGGACACTTAACAACAGAGATGAGCATAGGGTGAGCACACATTTTTTAAAAATGAATGGAGCAGGCTGGTTTTCTTCATTTAGAAAGATCACCTTAATTGGCGGTGTACCAAATCAGAGAGGTGGTGCTGTATGTGGATGGAGGCTATTTGTGATACAATGATGTGGAACTATACAGGGAAGTCAAAGATCATTGGGGATATTGGATACACAAAGCAGGGTAAGAAGAACTGAGGCAAGTCAATTCAAAAATGCAGGGCAACGGATTGAAAAAGAGTATGCAAGAAGGCTTTCCACAGTTATCATTTAATAGATCTGCTTATGAATTGCCTCCAAGTTCAAGTTGCTGGGTTTTATATAAGTTTTGCTTTTTTGCCATGTTGCCTGTTGTTTTTAGGACCTGTTCAGTCTATAAACCAAATGACTCCAAGGGGTAGACTTCTTAAAACCTGCCGTGGACCCTTGATTGCCACCTCATTTTCTTTTCATTTACTCTGGCCAGTGCTGTGCTGAACACTTTGGGGCTGTTGTAACCTGACTCGACTTTGCCTGGGCCCCACCCTGTGTCTTGAATGCACTCTCACCTGGGGCTCCTTGACACTGCAGAATGACAGTTATGCAAATCCAACTGGGAAGCTCAGTAGAACTAATCAGCAGACATGGGGCAGCCTTTGGCCTGAATGGGCTAATGGAAATTGGTTCCTCTTCTGTCTCTTGGTAGACAGTATAGATTATAAGTATCTCTTTAGGGGCTCATGTTAGAATCAAGCCCCAGTTGTTCCTGGCAATGACCAGCTCAATAATGCAGCCTTGAGTTGGCTCCCCCACTTTTCTGTCTTATCCCTGATAGGCCCCCCTCTCCTGTTTCCTAAACTGGCTTACCTGCTCCTTGCCCTCCCTCCTCCTTCAAGGGCAGCCTGCACACATGTCCTTTTTTCAAGTTCTGCTTTCTGGGCTCAGCTGAGTCTAAAACAATGACTATCTATAGATACCTTTAGATGGGACCACTCGCTGATCAGTCAGTGATAAGGATCCCTTTGCTGGTGGCAAATGGGGTGGCATAGCCCAGGCAGGCAGTGGTATCAAAATTGCAAAGATCCTCGCTGTGGGATGAGGTGCAAGCTTATGCAGTAGCAGTGACACGTGAACAGAACCAGGAAAGGAGCAACTAAAGAGTGTGTATTTGGATAGCTTTTCATAGTTGCTTCAGATCTGGGATGGCAAACTATGGCCTGCAGGCTGACCACCTGTTTTTGTTAATAAAGTTTTACTGAAACAAAGCCATAATCATTTGTTGATGTGTTGTTTATGACTGCTTTTGTGCTACAAGGCAGAGTTGAGCAATTGCAAAAGATACAACATGGCTCACAAATCCAAAATATGTATTATCTGACTCTTTATGAAAATATTTGTTGACTCACGCTGCAGAAGCCCAGAAAAAATTTTAAAAAGAGAGGTTATATTTTTTTTCTAACTTAATTGCGAGTATACCATGGAAGTCACCTTTCTCTCTTGCAGTCAGAGAGCAGGCTGTACTGAAAATCTGAATGAGTTGCCTCATTCCAAAGTCAGTTAATAGAAGAACTGTGGGACCCTGAGACATGAGATGGAGACATTGGGTAGATAAGCCTGAGACTCTTGAACCCTCACATTCTCCTGGACCTTCAGATTGCCAGGGGCAGACACCACCCCCTTGCTACAGCAGAGCAACCTCCCGCTGCCAAGAGATGGTTGAGTTCTCAACAGAGGCAGGTGCTTCTCAGACAGACACTTGTCCTCAGCATCTGGCCAACCCCCTTTCCTCAACTAGCTTCTTAGGCAAAGTTCAAAATTTCCTGGTGAAATTTCTTAGAGAAACACCGGCCATACAAATTATGGTCACCAAAGATTTTCCCAATTTTAAGAATTGAAGCAATATTAGCTAAGAGCATTGCATTAATAATAGTAGTATTATCAAGTTATATTTGCATGAGTCAGGCTAATGACAGTCTGAAATAGTTTGTTAGAGTGTTGTGAAAAATTTTTCTATAATTCACAAAAACTCCATTGCGAAAATGTACAATTGCATTACTTTAAGGTTAGTGATGTGACATGCTGGAGTACATGCAGTTAGCTAGCAAGAAATTCTGGGGGTCTGGAAGTGATGGCCAAATCAGACTAGTGCCAGCTGCCCTATGAGATGTGGTGGTGGTTGTCCACTCAGGATTATCATCAGTGGGGTGTCTGTCTAAGATTTTCAGGCTGGCAGAAATGATTCTAGGAATCTTTCTGTTTGTCTACCTGATCCGGGGAGATTGGGCTGGGAGAGTACTGAAGGTATGTATATGTGTAGGGATAAGTCATACTCTGTATTCCCAATTCCCTGTTTTCTGGGCAGTGGCTGCCTGCTGCTCCCTGCTGGGCTGTACTTTCCCTTTCATGCCCCTCCTAAATGATGAACTCCAGTCCACTCAGAGGACTAGGCAGGAGAAGGGAGCAGATAGCAAATGACATATCTGAATTCATGTTTTTCTAGGGTTTTATCATGACAAAAATAACAGCTGGTATTTACTGAGTACTTCATATATGCCATGCATGTTTTATATAGAAGTTCATATATATTATACACATGTGCTAATTAATCCTCATATGTAGATTTATTGCTATTAATATCCCTATTTTACAGATAAGGTAGTTGAGGCACTGAGAAGTTAAGAAATTTGGCCAAGCCCACACAGCCGATAACTCATGGAGTCAGGTAATCTGTTCTTTTAACCTTCAATGTAATCAAAGCCAAAGCACAATATTTATACACTTATTATATATATAAAACTTTTTAAGGGTAGTTGGGAGTATAGGAAAAAGAGGACTGGAGTAAGAGTCAGGGTGACTAATTTCAGGTGTACAACCACCTACTCAGTGATTTTAACCACAGACTCTCTGGAATGTAGTTTGTTAACCTGTACGATGAGTGGGTTGGTCAGCAACAGCTTGCATATTCTATAACTTTTAATGTAACTTAGCAGTTTAAATGCCTATCCATGTACAAATTGCTGTATCTTTGTTTCAATGGTGTATCTCTGCTGTATAAGCAATTTATTCTTTGCTGCATCCTGGGTGAGGTAATTACTCCTCAGTGAAGCTTTGCCTCAGAATATTGTTCGTATCTAACAATCAGACATACTTTTTTTCTATTTTGAGAAACCCATTGTGACGAGTGGTATTATTGTCACCAGTGTCAGTAAACAATGAAGCAAAATATCAAATGAGGTTCTTTTGCCTTATGTAACTCAGTCTATTCCACAGCCGGAGCATATGATGGTGTAACGGGGTTAGTCTCCAAAAGGATTCAGTTGCATGTTTTGTAGATTCTATAAAGACTATATATATGTGTGTGTATATATATATATATATATATATATATATATATATGACTATATGTGTGTGTATGTGTATCTATATATATCTATAAACCTATATATCTATATCTATATCTATATATGTATGTATATATATATATATATATAAAGAATATGAAGAAATGGGTTACAAATTTCCACATTGTATTACTGAACCAGGAAATATAAAGACATCAGCTTTATAGCTTTTTAACTTTATTTAAGTACATATATTGGACTTAGTAGAAGAATATAATGTTTTCTGAAAGTCATCAATACTATCTTTACGAACTCTAACATTTATGAAGCATTTATTATGTACAGACACTGACCTATGTATTTCACATACAGCACACCTTTGCCAAAAGCCATTCCTAAATTTATAAGAAAGTTTTGACTAAGAAAACATAAATACATGGTAAATAAATTTTACATTAGTATACATACATTTTTCTATCTAAGAAGAAGGTAACATTTGCTCAAACTCGCTGAGCAGCTGACATTCACCCAAACTGAGGGCAACTGCACAAGCTATATATACTCCTCGTTAGAATTCGAGATCAAATGAAAGGAAGCAGGTGAAATGCGAAGGAACATGACCGCAGACCTGCAGAAACACATGGTAGACAAAAGAGCTCTCTTTGTAACACCTGTGCCCCAGCTGAAGCGATGAACACATGCTCCCGTGTAATGATGAAAAAGTCTGTCATGAGAGAGAAACCCCAAGTAAAGCATCTTTTCTAGTTTTGTAAAATGAGGAATTTAAATAAGGAGAAATCAGTGACATCACATGGGATAAGCCAAAAGTATAAAGCAAAATTGTGTAATCTTTTAAGAGAATAGAAAAGATTTTTAATGAGTTAGCCTTCTAAGCCACATGCCATTTCTGAGTAATTGGGATGTCAGGATATGGCTTTTGACAGAAAATTGAGACTGTTAGTCACCATTCCCTGTCTGAAGCCCAGGTGCCATGATTAAAAGCAGTTCTTACCTGAGATTTAAGAATAGATTTGATGATTTTAGGGACAATGGAATATATCATGAGAACAACAACAACAACAAAAACAGAAAAATTAGGTTTTTGCCCATTAGCTATATGTCAAAGCACAGATATTTGTGTTCACTTAATTGGCACATAGAAAATCAATAAACAATGAGAAAAACTTCCCTTAAAATGATAGCCTTTTTTCCCCTAAGATTTAGAATTTTATGCTATTTTTGTTTCCCTCTTAACATTTTATATTTGAGTACATGCTACTACAAATATAGCAATCTTGCTATTTCACAGGAATATCATTTACTGTTGAAAACTCCAAGTTATTCACTGTAAGGATAAAATCCATGTTAAATAAATGGGAGAAGAACCTTTCCTAACCGAAATGACTTTTAAACAAGTTTATCAAGTTTTTCCTCTTGGGTGTTACTGTTTGTCTTCTCTCCTCTCCTCCCTCCTTCCTTTCCATCTGTTGTGTCTTTCCTTTGTTTCTTCTGTATTTCTCACCAACTTTGTGTCAGGTGCTATATGGGGCACTAATAATATTTACCCTGCATCCCCAGATTTTACAGTCTTATTAAAGGTTGTTTAAATAATTATGCATACTATTGAGTGTCATACACAAATGTGTTTAAATACTTGCTTTGGGGTATCCTTAGAAGTTCCTGGGGATATGGACAAGGTGGAGGGATGGGATAAAGATGGAGGCATTCAACTTGTTCCAGGGCGAGAGGTGCGGGGCAGCAGTGAAGGTTTCACAAAAGGCTTCTTTGATCTCATTTTCTTCTTTTCATTATTTAGAAACTTCATAGATATACATTGTGAGTGAACAGTATTGCTATTTCAATTCCTCTTCTAAAAAGGTAAGAATATGGTAAAATTCTCTTCTTGTGGAAAGGGTTAGATGCTCTAGAAAATATCTTTTTTTTTTTTTAATTTGGAACTTTTATAAGAGATTATTTGGACCAAACTAACTGCATATGCTGGGGAGCGGGATCTCAAATGCTTTCTCTAGAAAAGATCTTTCAATTTAATTCTTGCCATTTGGTTTAGTACATTTCACTCAATACAGCTTAGTTTCTACAGTCTACTAAATTATCTTTATTAATTATTGTGTGTAGAAGCAACATAGAATCTATATGAAAGCTCACGGATATTCGTAGAAGAAAAGACTTGGTTACTGAGAAGTACAGTTTAGGCCTGTTTAGCATCTCAAGAAATGAAAAAGAAAATTATGCTAAACTCTAATTTTAATGAATAGCTTTTACTGTTTAACTCTTTATCCATCTATGTGAGACCTTTATTTAGCATCATTTAAGAATTGTATCAATGTTTCTTTGTTGTTTTTTTAAAAAAGAAAAGTTATGGGCACCTATAAAACTAAAGGACTAAAATATTATTTTTTATTTGGTGTAAAGAAGGACTGTGGGACATTGCAAAACAAAAAACAAAAAACACCCTTAAACTTGAAGTTTTCAATTTAATATTAAAATTTTGGAATATTTTAATATTTTCCCCTTTGAATATTTCATTATTATGATTTATTTGTTCTCTTTAAAAGGCTGTAAGGAATAGGAATAGGTTTTTGGACTTTTTACATGTTTCTGTACTTGTCTAATGATTGTTGGTGATGGTGACAAAAAATAGTGAAGCTATAGGAAGGAAAATCTATCTTCCTAAGAAAAATAGATTCCATTGTATTCTGTTCTCAGATTAGAGGAATATTTATTTTGAGAAATGGCATGTGAAAGGTAATTTAATTTTTCCCTATCACTAACTTCTCATAGCATATTATGCACACATATATTAGAGAAATCAATATAGCCCTTTAATCATATTTTTACAAATTGTGATAATACAATTTTGAGCGTGTTGTCTGAATTGGCGCTTTGAATAATATACAATGATTTTAGTGTGCATCTTTTGAAGAACTGAAAAATTCATACACTTATTCAACATGTCTCCTTTTTTCTCATTCACTCTCTCAAAGATACTAAGGTACGGGACCAAAACGGCCCCCACATAACCAGAAAGAATTAAGAAAATAATCACAGTCAAATATAGGTTTTTCTGATTAACGAAGGAGTCAAAGGCATGAATAATTAATGAAGGAGTCAAACTATTGGATAATCCAAAATAAACATATATAAAATATTTTAATAATACTGTAATAAAATTGATTTGGATATAAGTAATGATGATGGTGATGGTCATGGTGATGATCACTCACATTTATTGACAATTTTTGATTGCCAGACATTCAACTGAAGACTGTTCATGTATTAGCTTATTTATTTCCTCAAGACAGCCCTATGAGGTATATTCCATTATCATGAAAGCTTAAAAAGGTTAATTGACCTTCCCAAGCTCCCATAGCTAAGAGGTGATTAATGTAGTCATGAGAGCTGTCCACCAAATATTTCTGGTTTTCTTTCCAAGCACATACTTCCCTACCTGCTCAAAATTAGGTATGTCTGTACAACCTTTCTTTATTAATTGTGAGTGGAGTGACTTGGGTTGGCTGATAACATGAGAGCAGAGTGTCGCTTGTGACTCAGAGCTTCCATGTTCTCTCTCTTTTCCTTCGTAAGGAAAATAGCTATGTTAATGGGCTGCTCCATCAGCCTTGGTCCTGGAAAAGTGATAATGGGTATATACTATAAGTAAAGAATACTTGTTTTCTGCCACTGATGTCTGAGGTTATACAGCCATATAACCTAAACCACCTTGACAGATAAAGTAGTAGAACCAAGGTGACAATTCTATTGTTGGAACTGGCAACAATAGAACAGTAAATTATTACTCTGAGAAACTATATGAGAGCTATCAACCATCTGTCTTTCATTTTTTATACAATGTACCATGCCAAGCTGATTCATTAGTTTATATCTTGCCTTAAAAAATTGGAGAATACATTAAAGGAGTGAGAGCTATCTTTATTCCAAGAATACAAAAATGGTTTATTATGCAGCTATAAATCAAAATATAAACAAATATCTTTATAGATGCTAAAAATGAATTTGAAAATATTTGATCATCTATTTTTGAATTTAAATAAAATTAAATCCTTTTACCCTCTGGAAACAAAAGTCTCTCTCTTTCATTTTATTTTTTTTAGAGGGCAGTGTCACTGATGCTCATATGTGGGATCTGAACCTGGGCAGCTGGCGTCCCAAGCCAGCTCTTAACCACCATGCCACTCGGCTGACCCAACAAAAGTCTCTTAATATAGTAAGGAATAACTACATACACAGTCTATATCAAATTCATTTGAAAAACTCTAGAATTTTCGCATTAAAATAAAGACTAACAAAGATACTTGTTATTAGCATTATCATTCAACATTCTTTTGGAAATTCTAGAAAATGCCTTAAGAAAACAATATTAGAAAGAAGAATGTGGAAGAGAGGAGGAGAAAGTCTATATTTTATTTTTATAATATGTTGAGGAAAAGTCAAGATATCAGCTTAAATCTGGATCTTATCATATATAATATGGCTGGATCGTTTACTCTGGAAATTAATCTTTAATTTCTCTAACATCTTGTTAAGAATGTTCTGGGGCTTTTACCTGAAGTTGCAGCTTGTAGGCATCAATACATAGCAGAGCCAGAGTTTCTAATAGTTCAGAGGAGGCAAGAGGGTACATTTGGCACCCTACCACCCATAGCCTCTGATAATGACCATGAACAAAGGAACTCCTGAAAGGGCCTGTAAGGTAATCTTATGAATTCATACTGCGGCAGCAGCTGGCCACATTATAGAAATGTAAAAGCCAGTTAAGCTTGACTGTCTGTGTGTCGTAAGTCATGACATTTTTGTACATTATGGTAAATTGTATCTTATGCCAGTAATGTGTACAATTTTCTATAAATTGTATCCTTTTTCCACTGTGACAGTCTCAATATGATATGATGGTTTATTACTTAGAAGACCCAAGAGAACAAAATGAAAAAAATTGATTATGAAGATAGTTTTATGAAGTTAGGTTTGGAGTAACAAAATGACTACAAAAACATCAAGAATTTCTGTATATTTTCCCCTCCCTTGAACAAAGCATAAAAATATAATGGAAACATTTTATTCTCAATAACAACAAAATTTTAAGCAGTTCAAAATGTATAAAATCTGTGCTTGACTACCTAAATGGAAACTATAAGCCTTCACTCAGGGACATAAAACAGAACTTTAATAATATATTAAAAAGCAGTAGTCTAGGATGAATAATTCAATATTGTAATCTTAAAAACACTTTCCAAATTAATTTACATATTATATACAATTTCAATATAATTCCTAAGGTGGTATATAATGTAAATCCCCAAACATATGGAAATGAAAAAGAGAAAGGGAATTTAAACAACTCTTGGGTTCTGTATTCTGTTCCTTGATCTATGTGTCTGTTTTTATGCCAGCACCATGTTGTTTTGTTTACTATCACCTTGTAGTATAGTTTGATATGGCAGTGTGATACCTCCAACTTGGTTCTTTTTTCTCAAGATTGCTGTGGCTATTTGGGGTCTTCTGTGATTCCATACGAATTATAGGATTATTTGTTCTTGTTCTATGGAAAATGCCATTGGTATTTTGATAGGGATTCCATTGACTTCATAGATTTCTTTGGGTAGAATGGACATTTTAACAATGCTAATTCTTCCTATACATGACCATGGCATACACTTCCATTTATTTTTATCTTCTGAAATTTTTTTTCTTCAGGTCTTATAATTTTCTGAGTATAAGTCTTTTATCTCTGGTTAAATTTATTCCAGGTATTTTATTTATTTGATGCAATTATAAATGGGATTGTTTAATTAATTTCTTTTTCTGATAATTTGTTACAAGTGTATAGAAATGCAGATGATTTCTGAATATTAATTTTGTATCCTGCTACTTTACTGAATTCAATTATCAATTCTAATAGTTTTTTGGTAGAGTCTTTACCATTGAGTATGCTGTTAGGTATGGGTTTGTCATATATAATCTTTATTATGATGAAATATGCTCCCTCTCTTCCCACTTCGCTGAGAGTTTTTAACAGAAATGGATGCTGGATTTTGTCAAATGCTTTTCCTGCATCTATTGATATGAGCATGTGATATTTTAACCTTCATTTTGTTTATGTGGTATATCATATTAATTGATTTATGGATATTGAACCAACCTTGTATCCTAAGAATAAATCCTACTGATCATGGTGTATGATCTTTTTAATGTATTGCTAAATTTGATTTGCTAATATTTTGTCGAGGATTTTTGCATCTATATTCATCATGGATATCTGTCTATATTTTCTTTTTGTAATGTCTTTATCTGGCTTTGGAATCAGTGTAATGGTGGCTTCTTAAAATGAGGTTGAAAGTCTTCCACGCTCTGGAATTTTTTGGAATAGTTTGTAAAGGCTAGGTGTTAATTCTTCTTTGAGTATTTGGTAAAATTCACCTGGGAAGCCATCTGGTCCAGGACTTTTATTTTTTATCTTTATTACATTTATTGGGGTGACATTTGTTTGTAAAATTATATAGGTTTCAATTGTACATCTCTTTGTTGGGAATATTTTGATTACTGATTTGATTTTGTCAGTAGTAATTGGTCTATTCTGGATTGGTTTCTTCTTGATTCATTCTTTGAAGATTGTATGTTTCTAGGAATTTATCCATTTCTTTCACATTGTCCAATTTGTTGGCATGTAATTGGTCATAGTGTTTTCTTATCATCCCTTGTATTTCTGTGGTGTCAATTGTCACTTCTCCTCTTTCATTTCTGATTTTATTTATTTGGGTCCTCTCCCTTTCTCTCTCTCTTTTTGATGAGTCTGGTTTTTTTTGATGAGTCTGGTTTGTCAATTTTAATCTTTTCAAAGAACCAGCTCTTGGTATTTTTGATCTTTTGTATTGTGTTTTCAGACTCTATTTTGTTTATTTTTGCTCTGATCTTTATTATTTTCTTCTCTCTACTCACTTTGGGCTTTGTTTTTCTTTCTCTAGTTCCTTTAGGTGTAGAGTTAGGTTGTTTATTAAGACTCTTCTTGTTTCTTCAGGTGTGCCTATATTTTAATGTAGTCCTTTACCTACTCTGCATCTCAACTGGAACCTAATGAAGGCTCTTAATAAGAGAGTTAAGATGGATACGTTAAAAATACTGGGGATGCCAAAAAAATGTATACACATGAATTGTATTCATGCTTTGTTATCAGTATATGTTGAGTAATACAATTTTAATACAGTGCTTTCCTTTCTTAAAATGTGAATACAATTTTTGGCACCCTCTGTATTATATAGCAGTCCTATGTGGAGAATCTTTTTTAAATGAGGAAACAAGAGAAGTAACAATTTAAGGGTTCCACTATTACCAACATTATTTAACATTTTTCTGAAGTACTAACAAATGATATTATTCATGACTAATATCACAAAAAATGTTGGGAATATAAAGTAACATATTTCACATAAAATAATTTTCTCTTTTAATTAAAACTAAGACAATCAAGTAAAATTCTTTACAAGATAATTCAGCATGGTCATAATATTCACATATATAAAAAGCAAATTGTTTAAAGATATATGTAAGAAAAATGAAAAATGATGTTATATCTTATCAATTTTCCATGGAAGACTCAGCATCATAAAAATATCATTCCTCATAAATTATACCTTGAAATTTTAACAATGTAAATACTTGTAGAATTTTTTTTCAAAGAGGACCTAGAAGAATGTTTTTAAAATTCATATAAAAATAGCTAAAACTAATTCAAATGAGCGTTTGGCTTATGTTTAGAATGTATAAAGCTATAAGAGAACACCACTCTCAAAAAAATCTGGATAATCTTTACTTGATCTTTTGAAAGAGCTATAGGTATAAGGAGCTACATACAGTGAATTCCAAAGTTTAAGAAGCCCCTCAGATTGATCAGACACACTTTTTTTTTTCATCATTGATAGAACACTGAGAAAAGAGGTAGCAACTATAAAAGTGAATAAGAAGAACACAGTTACAATTTTTATAAATTCTTAAAAGACAAATGTGGATCAGTTTGTTCAGGGACCTAAGCACTAGGGGACTCTGCACTCACAAGCTAGGGTCCCTTCTCCTTAGTGACTCACAGGTACAAAGTCCTAGCCATCTCCTAGATTCATCTCTCATATGAAGCCAAAGGAAAAGGAGTATAGTCTATTCATTCTGGGAGTGGAATTAAATAAAATATATCTTGCTTGAGAAGGGAAGGGAACGAAACATCCCACCCCTTGTCCCAAGCAAAAAGAGATTGCCACTGAAGATAGAGTAGACAAAAAAATAGTCTGTAGAGAAAGAGCAGGAAACTGCCTCACACCCAAGATCCTGCACTTATATGAAGTAGAAGTCAGCTACTAGTAGATGAGAAGTAGGGAATTCCGTCCCAGCCACAACCCATACAGATACAAGACAGACAGCTGATGCAATGGGAGGGAGGGTTAAAAACCCTGGAAAACTCCATTTCCAAACCTAGGGTAAGAGGATTGCTGAAGACAAAGACTGAACCAAGGATAACAGAAACACCCAGCAGATACATATGGTGAGTAATAAGAAATAGCAGGATAGTGTTTGGGGGGGAACAAGAGCAGGGAGAGAGACATGCCTATGTGGTGTAGGCATGTTAATACTACTGAATTTCAAAGATAGACTAAAACCCTTTGAAACCAGGCTGAGCACAAGACAACAGTTGGTGATGCACTGAAGGCAATTAGAGCTAATTCAGTTTGACTACCAACTAGCTTCCCTCAATCCTCTTTATAATGGACTGGACAAAAGAAGAGATGTGCCCATTTCTGGGAATAAATTCTAGTTACCACAGTTGCTACTATTCTTCTAAACACAATAGCTGTTGTTCAATGTAGAATTAAAATACATCCCTTAAAGCAGGAGAAAAAAATCATCAAGAAATAAAATAGTCAACAGAACCAGACCCAGAAATGACACAGTTATTTAAACTACCTAGGACTTTAAAATAATTATGAATAAACATGGATACTACATGAAAATTAGTTAATATCAGAAGAGATATGGAAACGTTGAAAAAGACTAAAATGAAAATGGTAGAAATAAAAACACACTCTCAAATATAAAGAATCCCTTTATATCTAATAGACTTATCAGTAGACTGGACATAGCTGAGGAGAGAGTCAATATGATTGAAGATAGGTCAATAGAAATTATTCAAACTTAAATATGAGGAAATATTTGAAAAGAACAAATAAAAAAATCTCAGGACATCTAAGATCTGTGGGAAAATACTCAAATTGTTAACACACATATAATTGGACCTACATTTAGAGAAAGAGAGACAATGAAGCAGAAGACAGATTTGAAGAAATAATGACCAAGAATTTCCCAAAATTAAAGACAGCAAATCACAGGTGTAAGAAAGTCATAAAACCCTGAGTAGTTAATAATAAGAATAAGAATAAGAATAAATGCCTGGACACATCATAGTTAAACAGCCAAAAAATAAAAATAAAGATAAAATGTGGATGCACACAGTGAGAAAGAAACATATAGAGAGGAATGAAGATAAAAATTATAGCAGGATTCTTATGAGCAACTATGCAAACCAAGACACCAGAGAACAACACCTTCACTGCACTGAAAGAATAAAAAAGCCTTTCAATCCTGAAATCTATATTTTTTTAAAAACAGGAAAAAAACATAAAAGACTAGTTGATAAAAAGGTAAACAGAGAGATTAGAATTTTCATGTGTACACATGAAATGTATCTTAAAGGTCCACAATAGTTAGATAATACTGATTGTCCTTGTAGAGGAGAATTCAGTATTTGGGAGAGTTTATGGGAGACACATTTCTACTCTTATAGCTTTTATTCCCTTTGATTTCTTAACTTGTGGATAAAAAAAAAGCTAATTAAAACTTGGACAATTGGAAGGAATTGAATGATGTTCCTTTTGAATATAACAAAATTGTTTTGAATTTCTTGTACATGAATTGTAGATAAGGATAGACAAGTAATCTTTGACAAAGAACAAAGAAGGAAAATTAAATTTCATAAAGCAACTATAGTTAAAACGAGTTTATGAATAGACAGACATACCACATACAGAAATCTATGAGCAACTTAAAATTGTATGCAAAATCAGTTTATGATAAAAGTGTTAGTTTGATTTAATGGAGTAAATATTATTATTATCCTTAAGTAAATTGGTTGAATTTTTTTAAAAATTAGTTAGCCCTCTACTTCTTACCATATACCAACCAAATCCTAGTTGAATTTTAATACCTAAAGTTAAAAACTGAAGTGTTAAAGCAGAAGAAGAGTGAACATATAGATGATATATCTCTTTCATTATTGGGAAAGTAAGGTCTTTTTTAAGCATAACAGCAAATTAGTTAGTAAAAGGAAACCACTGATAGATTTAAATTTTAAAAAAATTTAAGTGTCAAGGAACAATATAAAGAATTAAATTTATCAAAATTGAGACAATATATGAAACATGTGACAAAGATTTTCTCCTTGACCAAACTTTATTCAGCCTGCCCTGAATTCTCTTATTAGTGTCTGACTTTTAGGCTTACATGTTCACCTCTGCAATGTCCAATTTTATCAAGAATCCTGTTAGGTCACTTGAGTCAGAATTCCCCATCTTCTAGATCTGATCAGTCTCCATACCTGATAAAATTCCTCATCTTCCAACATCCCCCAGGTAATGAATGAGTGATAACTCGAGACTGCGAGCAGCAGAAATTGTTTCGTCAGTTTAGCCAGATTCTGCCCTAAACTTGATATTTCCTCTGAATAATTTTTCATTCACTCACCCCGTCTTGCTCCTTGCCTGTAAATTCTCACTTTTTTTTTTGTATTTGACGTTGAGCCTGGTCTCTCTCCCCACCTTAACACCCCATGGCAGTGACCCCTACATCTCACTGTGGTCCCCCTGAATAAAGTCTGTCTTACTCTTCTCGATCAGTTTAAGTAATATTTTTCTTTAACATATGTGTGAAAAAATGTTCATGTTTTTAGAATACAAATAATTATTAACATTTGGGCAAATTTGGAAAATGGAAAAAAAAAAATAACATAAACAGACAGTTCACCAAAGAGGGAACATAGTTGGCCTGTAAACAAATGAAAAAAGCCCTCTTCATTAATATCCAAATAAATTTGAATTAAATTTCAAATTATATTCCCATGGTGAAGAAAATATAGGGAAATTGGCACTATCTTGCATTATTCTGAGTAGCAAAAAATGAGAATAACATTTTGGAGGTCAACATGCAATGCCACAAATTTTAAATGTTTTTTTAGCAATATGATTTGAGCTATTGCGTCTTCAGAAAAGTCATGACGCATGTTTGCAACAGATGGCACTAGTTCATTTTTGGAAGTACTAGAGTCATTTGAATCTATATTATTGCTATGTCATTTGACAGCTGACAGTTCTAGCTTTATTTTTTTTAAAAATTGAGTGATTTGGTTGAGTTTTGGAGATTTTAAGCAGGTTGAAGAAGGAGGACCAAACTGTGCATTTTTGCCATATTTTACAGTTTTACTTCCATAAAGGAAAGAATGCGTGTCAAGCTTGTGAAAAGTTGCATACAGTTTATGGTGACAATGTTCTACAAGAATGTCAGTGCCAACGATGGTTCATGAAATTCCGTACTGGTGATTTTGATCTCAACATCACTCCTCGGTCAGGGAAGCCCACCGAGGTTGATGACAACAAAATAAAGGCATTGATTGAATCAAACCCACATTATATGATACAGAGAGATTGCAAAAACATTGAACATTCATCATTCAAGCCTTCATGACCACCTGAAGAAGCTGGGATACGTAAGGAAGCTCGATATTATGGTTTTGCAGGAACTCAAAGAAGTTCCTGCAGTGCATATAAACATCTGCATTATGCTAATGAAACATGAGGAAAATGATCCTTTTTTGAAGCGACTGATAACTGGTCATGGGAAGTGGACTGTTGATAGCAATGTGGTGTGAAAACGGTCCTGGTCCCGATGTGATGATTCTCCTCAAATGACATTGAAAGCAGATATTCATCAGAGGAAGGTTATGCTCCCAGTATGGTGGGATTTTAAAGGTGTCATGTTTTTCGAGCTCCTACCAAGGAACCAAACAATCAGTTCAAATGTGCATTGTTGGTAATTGGACAGTTTGAACGAATCCATCATCCAGAAACGTCCAGAACTCGTTAAACGTAAAGGAGTTGTGTTCCATCACAACAACACGAGACCACACACAAGCTTGATCACCCATCAAAAATTATTGGAGCTTGGATGGGATGTGTTGCCACATCCACCCGCCATTCTCGCCTGACCTTGCACTGTCAGACTTCCACTGGTTTCACGCTCTTCAAAACTCCTTGTGTGGTATAATGTTCAATTCAGATGAGGCTGTATATCAGCACCTTGTTCAGTTTTTTGCAAATAAAGACAGGTCCTTCTATGAATGAGGAATTATGAAGCTCACTGAAAGATAGCAAAAGTTTATTGAACAAAATGGGCAATATATCATTGATTGATCTTTGTTCTTTGCATAAATAAATGACCTTTGAAAAACATAGGCAAAATACATCATGACTTTTCCGAAGACCCAATACTTAGGGATATACTTAGGCATTTTTGTTCCCTATGTGATACTTTTTTTTTTTTAACTAATGAAGAACCAAAAACATATTCCCACATTAGAAATCTTAAATAAATTAGAATAGAGGTATATGATTGAATGCTGTGTAGCATAAAAATTGTCTAACAAGAAACTTAGGGGCAAATTTTTATGATCTGTCTTTAAGTTAATACATATACATGTTCCACATATTCCATCCTCCACAACTTCAAAAATGTTGTTTCTATTTTACATGCTTTTTTGGCTCCTACCCAGCTTTAACTAATGCTTCTAGGCATCTACAAGATAAAATTCAAACTCCTTGCAATGGCCCATAACAATGTGTGCAATCTCAACTCCCACAGGCCCTTCTTGCCCTTTAAATCCTCATGCTTCCAAATTATTTGTTGCTTCCTGCACTTATAATGTTGCATTATATTTCTGTACCTTCATCTATTCTATTGTCCCTTCCTGAATCCCAGAACAGCCTTTACTCTCTTGTGTGTCTGAAAAACTTTACTTTCGGTTCTCTTCTATGGCAACTCCGTGGTGAAAAAAATGCCAAATGAGGCCAATGCCTCCCCCACATACATAGAGCTACTGAGATAATAAGTGTCTTTCTTCTATTTTTGGTGCTATAGCCATAGTTCTTTTTATTACCTTTTCTATCTATCAAACCATGGAAGTTGTTTGGTTAGTTATATAATTCTCCCACTGGAAGGGAAATGCCCTAGGGTAAGGATTGTCTTAATTTACTCACAACTTTTTTTTAAATTCTAGGCAATCAACATGTTTCAAATAAATCAAAATGAAAATTATTAAGACTAATATGAAAATGATGCCTGCCCATGGTGAGATTCAAAAGAGAGCATAATTCTTTAAACACCTTTTTTATAATGAAGGAATTATTTGGAAACATGTTTTTAACATTTTCCTTTATGTTTCATAATTTGAAACAATAATTATTTAATTTTTATAAATGAGGACTTTTTAATACAAGACTGCTTGATGGTGGTATTTCAATTCATAATAAAGGACTGAAAAATCAGTACACTTTTATTTCTGTTTCAGGCAGTACTATGCAGTAGATTGCCTTAGGGTACCTCCTGCTGGAAAGAACTGAAAAAGCTGGAGGAAGTATTACAAATAAAATTTTCATGAAGGCATCTGTGAACAGATAAGAAAGTAAGGAATTCTTAGAGGTCAAAGAATCAACAGAAGGCAACAAATCTCAGAAGTCAACTCCCCTTGAGGGAATCATCTGTGTGGATAAGGTTTGTTTTCTGGAACTGTTTGGAAGCCAGGAACACAGATCAACACGTAGGGTGGGATGCTCAGAGAATCATCTCACCACACCCCATCCATGCACTTCTCAAGAGAGGACATGAAAAATAGTCTGTCTTGAATTTCAATACGGTATGGAGGGGAATTGAAAACTTTCTTTCAGGCTTTAGAACCACAAACCATCTGATTTTAGTTTTACTGACTGAATTCATACTTCCTAGGTGGTCCTAATACTCAACATACAATTACTCAGTGTAAAATTGTCCCTAGCTAGAAGTGCCCTTGGCACCTGGCAGGACCAGACAAAAGGCCTGTCATGAAAATCACAGCTCAGGGCTCAAATAATACCTATAATACTGTGAGCGCACAGTAAAAACAAAAACAAAGCAAAACAAAGCAAAACAAAATAAGCAAGCCATGTTGTATGAGAGCCAGACAAAAAACAAAACAGCACAAAAACCACTACCTGCCAAAAATTCAATAATGGAATTATCAACACAAAATATAAAATAAATTTTTTGAAAATAAATTTCCAAAGTGAGAATCTATAAAAATGACCAATCATAAAATCTGAAAAAAATGAGTTTATTAGTAGATTAGACAAAGATGAAGAATAAATTTGTGAACTAGAGAGAGATGATGGAGAAATTTCCAAGAATGTAACAGAATCCATAGGATGGAAAATAGAGAAGACAGGTAAAGAAAAATGGAAGGCAATATAAGCTTAAAACAGAACAGGACAGAAAAGAATCAGATGACCAAAGATAAACAGAAGATTGAAAACTCCAGCCAGCAATATAGTTACTTTTAGAAAAATGGTAATTATTCTGAGAGATTGTTCCCAGTCCAAATTCCTTGTTGCAGACATTTGGAAAAGCCAAAACTCAAAACATCTGAGTTTGGAGTAAAGAAAATTTTATTGATGGATCGAGGAGACGCCAATCCAGAAGATGGGAGCCCTAGAAGTTTCTCAAATCCAACTAAAGAAAATTCAGAGTTCAGGCTTCTTTTATGTCAAGGGAACGGAAAATGGGAGGGGCTGTTTTCCTAAAAACTCAAGCCCCAAGCTGAATTCCTATATTGATTAGCATTGTCTAAAGCAGGAGTTATTAACTTGGCTATGAAGACCACGGGAACAATGCAGGCTTGAATAAGATGGAGTCAGAGAGACCAAGTGGTTCACTCTGTTACTAGATGATTTCCCAACAGCAACAATAAGCTTGAAGAAAATAAAATTATGTGTTTAATGTACTGAGAGAAAATAACTCTTAGTGCAGAATTGTATACTAGACAAATGACAAGAATAAGAGCAAAAGAATGGCGTTTTAAGATAAAAAAAATAATAAAGCCAGAATGAGTTTGCCTATAGTAATCTCTCACTAAGAAAAATCTAAAATATGTACTTCAGTGAGAAGGAACATCTCAATTGGAAGTTTCTTGTTGGGAGTCCATCAACAACGTCAGTAATCACATAAATGATTCCAGAGTATATAAAAAGAGAGAACATTCCAGCTCATTACATATTAATAGCATAAGTTTGATACCAAAAGCCCCCAACAGAAATGAATGAGGAAGATTTCAAGTCATCTTACTCATAATATTGATGCAAAAATGTTTAGCCACATATTAAAGCACTTAATTGAGCAATGTATAAAAAAGAAGATAAATACCTATTAGCTAGGTGGTTTCACTCAGAAATGCAACATGGGTTTAATACAAGAAAACCATTGAGTGTAATTTACTACATTAAATATTTGAAGGAGAAAATATGACAATTGTACCAAAACATATAGAATAGTGTAAGTAAAATTTAGCATCCATTCATTGTAAATAAATTCTTAGGAAACAAAGGATATAAGGGGCTTTTTTGACCATATCAAAATTTGTATAAACATTCTACAGCAAAAAGTATACTCAATGAAGAAATGTTGGAAATAATCAAATATGAATTAATCAAAGGTACCTGTCATCACCATTTTTAATAAACATTCTTTTTGGAGAGTATGAAAAAACTATAATTATATGCAGAATCCATAGGATGAATCCATGGATTACATGATTATCATTATAGAAAACTAAAATAATTTGTGGATAATTAGGATTAATGAGAAAGTATAGCAAGTTTTTTGCACATAAGATTAACACACAAAACTCATTTCCATTTCCATACTCTACTAATAAACATTTAGAAAATGAAATAAAACATGCCATTTATAACTATATGAGAAATAAAAAGTATATATGAATACATATCAAAGAGATACACAGCTGTTTTATGGATATAAAACTTTAGTGAAATACATTAAAGAAGATCTAAATAAAAGGAGAGACATAGTGATGGATTGAAAGATATATTTAAAGAAAGCAGTTAATACTGAATGATCTATAAATAAATGCAACTAAAATAAAAACTTCAACAGTTTATTGAACAGTAGACTTGAAAAACTGATTCTAAAATTTATATGGAAAAAGAGAGGGAGACATGACACTCCTATAACCAAAAGCTTATCTGATAACAAAAAGTAATATGGAGAAATTCTGATAAGATACAGAATGTAGAAGTAGACAATTGCTACCCACATACTAACTACAAAACTGAATACAACTAAAAATCACATATTTGTGAAACACATTAGAGAGCTATGGATGCACAGTTGTAAATATGGAAACTATATTCCAGAGAAGGAAAAGTAATCCTTAGGTGTGAGCAGAGATTGGTAGTAATTTTTCTACCTTGAGGGGCTCACTGAGACTAGCCACGGGGTAAGGAGCATCAGACTTGCCATAGGCACAGATTCCCTTGGGTGAAAGAGAAAAGAGCAGAGCTTCTGATAGCTGCTCAGGATAAATGATCGAGGTCTGGAAGAATACCAAATGTTTCCTATCCAATTTTCTCTCACAGAACAATTGCTGAGTTCTGGAAGGCTACAATGGAAGTAGTTAGAAGCCAAATCTTTGTAGAAGGAGGGCTTGCAATAAAAACATGGAAGGTCTTTCCTGAGAGATAAGTAAAGCCAGAGGTGAAATGAATATAAATAAACTGCAACCCAGCCTTGACCAAAATCATTTTTTGATTGGATTGAAGTAGTCAATCCCTCATTCTATCTGCCTTGCGGAGGAAAGGAAATGCCCTCACTGAAGGAAATACCACTGACTTCAATATCTACTTCCTTTTAAACACAATGTCTGGCATACAGAAATGTATTACATTGTATGTGAAGAAGCAATAAATGCTTTTTAGGGCCGGACGAGTGGCACATTGGTTAAGAGCTGGTTTGGGGATGCCAGCGGCCCTGGTTCGGATCCCACATATGAGGGCCAGTGACACTGCCCTCTACAGCTAAGGTGGTGAACAACAGCTCCACCTGGAGCTGGGCTGTGCAAGCCCCAGTGCCGGTGTAGACTGCAGCCCCTTCTGCAGTGGGCTGCCATAGGCTACAGTGAGTGGCTGGCAACCAGCGTGAGCTGCCAATAGCCGCGGTGAGCGACCATCCAGAGGCCAGCGACCGATCTGCCTCATCCGGGAAGAACTCAATGATGATACCAACATGGGCCAGCGAAGCAATGTCCTCCGCAACTAGACTGAAGCACAAAAGGACAGCAACTTGTCTGTTCCCCTTCCCCGATTCCCCAGTGCTGTTCCCCTCCCCCAATTCCCCAATAAAATCTTTAAAAAAAAAAAAAAAAGAAATGCTTTTTAGTAAAGAGAAACAATAAACAATCAGACCTATAGATTATCTAGATATTGGAATTGCTAGGCAATGATTTAAAAATCACAATAATAAAAATGTTTAAGTAAATAGATTAAAATATGTGCAAAGTGAATGAACAAGTGAAAAGTTTGTACAAGAGAAATATAATCAACCAAAAAAACCAAATGCATATTACAGAACTGAAAAATAATACATCTGAAATTAGAAACAACTTAGGTTTAGCAGAAGCCTCAGAACAGAATAGAGGATGAGAGAACTATAAATCAGGACAATATAAATCAGGCAAACTTAAACACTATATAAGAGCAAAATGAGAAAAAAAAAAACAGTATCACAAACATGTGATACGTAGTAAAACAATGCAACATGGATAATTGGAAACTAGAAGAAAAAAAGGGATGGCTTAAAAAGCAACATTTGAAGAAATAATGGCTGAGAGTTTTTTTCATATGTAAGATATCCACCCAGATATTTATGAAAATCGGGGAAACCAAAACAACATAAATACAAAAAAGCTACACTTATGTACATCATAAAACCATAGTTAAAAACAATCTTAAAAGCCAGAGAGAATGACTTTTAGGATTTATTTATCTCTCCTAATGATTGCATTTGCAGATAGGACAGATAAAAAAAAATAATAATAATAGCAGGATAGGACAGATAGAAAACAAAGCAAATAACTACATAAGTAGGTACATTAAATGGGAGTGTACAAAATATTCCATTTAAAAGACAAAGGTTGTGAGATTAAAATGATAATAGAAGACATGCCTTAATTAAGGAGCATAAAAGACATTTAGGTTGAAAATAAATATTGGAAAAAGATATACAATGAAAACTAACAAAATATATGTGTAATGACTATTTTATCCCAATCTGTGACACACCTTTTGAAATTCTAAATGGTATCTTTAGAAGAGCAGAAGTTTTCTAAACAAAGTAATGGGATAGGATGGCTTGGGGAGGTCAACTCGTAGAGTGCTCAAGGAAGCTTCCTGTAGACCAGCTGGGTAACAGTAAGCCCGCCATATTGAAACATGTGAGGAAAGCCATTTCAGGTCAAGTCATGAAAATGGTCATGGACTCTGCATATTACATTGTTTTCTCAGATGGAGCCAGATTCTAAAAACAGGAAGAAAACAAGTGCAGAAGAGAAGATATGGCGGAGAGGGAAAGAAGAGGAAAACATCAGGGGAGTTACAAATAGGGAGAGAGACGGAGAAAGATGGGTAGTAAAGGGAGGCGAAAGGCCAGACCTGACATTTGATCATACCTTGTTATAGTTAGAATCTTTCCAGCTGCAAGTAACACACGTGTGACTCAAATAAGGAATTTTACCACTTTGTACAGGTTGAGATTCAGAAGTAATGCAGGATTTGAGTATGCTGCCATCAGAGCTCTAGCTCTGTGTTCTATTCATTCTCAGCTGCATATAGGGACAGAGACAGCAACAGAGATAGAGACACAAATAGAGACAGAGATAGAGATCAGTAAAGATACAGATGATAGAAAGGTATATATGTATGGGTATATGTCTAGTATTTCCAGGTTTTTCTATCCCCCTTTGCTCCCAAAAGTTCTGGCTTTGCTTACGTGGTTTCTTATACATCCAAGCTCTTGAGACAGGCTCCGCTACCATCAGACTAGCTGTTTAGATTTTGTGATAGTAGTAGAGAAGGGTAAATGGACAAAGGGCATGAAAGCTAGAACTGGAGATGGAGATTTTCTGGGAATTTTATAAAATTCTAGAAAAGGAGAAGCCACAAGGCATGAGCAAATCAGATTAGGTAACAGAGGTATTTTTTTAAAAGAGCTGTTGAGGCATATGTATCCTTTTTTTAATGTTTGAGCAATTTAAATAAAAAAGCTTGAGTTGTTTTTAGAAAAAAAGAAAAGAACACCAGAAGTTTTTAATTTTAGTGAAGTACAATTTCTTAGCTTTTCCTTTTATGCTTAGTGTTTTCTGAATCTTGTTTAAGAACCTTTGTGTAATCCCAGGTCATAAAGATTTTCTCCAATGCTTTTCCTAGGTATTTCATAATTTTACCTTTACATTAAAAGCCATAATCCATTTCAAATTAATGTTTGGATATATGAAGTGAAGTAGGGGTCACATTTTATATTTTTACCCATGATGATTATTTGGGTCTGCCATTCTGGAAGGGCTTGGCAAGATGGGTTATGTTTGATCTATGTTATCAGCGTGGACACCTGAGGATGAAGGATCTACTTCCAAGATGTCTTTTTCACTGATACGTCTGGTGCTCAGGCTGTTTGACTTCTCTCTCTCTCTTGCTCTCTCTCTATCTCCACATTGTGTCTCATTCTCAATGAAGGTTTCTTAATGTGCCTTGGGATTCTCATAGGATGGTGACCTCAGAGTAGTTGGACTTGTTGCATAGCACCTTATGGCTTCAAGAGAACAGATGGAAGCTGCCAGCCCACTTATGGCCCAGAACTGGTCTAATGTCACTTCATGTGTACTCTATTGGTGAAAGCAGTCACAGAAAGCTCAGGCCACATCTCAGTGGAAGAGATGTCCACAAATTTGTGACCATCTTTAATTGACCACAGCATCATATTGCAAAGATCACCCTTACCCCACTGAATTATATTAGCAGAGTTATAATAAATTAAATGAACATTTATATGTGACTCTATTTCTGAATTCTCTGTTCTATTCTTATAAAGTTAAACATATATTTATCATATGACACAGCAATACTATTTCTCAGTACATTTGCAAGATAAAAAAACTAAGTTACCGTAAATTCTTTTTCATGAATGTTTTTAGCAACTTTATTCATATTCACAATGGTTCAAACCTAGGAGCAACTCAGATGTTATTTAACTGGTAAATAGTTATTTATTTAGCAATACAAGGGAAAGGACTATTGATTTATACAACATGGATAAATCTTAAATGCATTTTGCTAAGTAGAAGAAGCCAAACTCAAAAGAATACATATTGATTGACTTATTTATATGTTAATATAGAAAAACAAAATTGTAGGGATGGAAAACAGATCTATAGTTGCTAGGGATAAGGAGTGAGGAGAGATGTGGACAGTAAAGGGACAACATGGGAGAATTTGGAGGCAGATGAAACTGTTCAGTATCACAACTATAATGGTGGCTACATGACTCTATGCATTTTTTGAAGCACATAGAACTGTACACCACAAAGAATGACTGGCTAATCTAAAGATAAATGCAAAAAGAACATTATGCAAATAATGCATTATAGTTAGTAAATTTGTTTCTCATGGAGGTATGGATTAATAATTCTAAAACTAATTCCTGTATATTATCATTGAAAAAAGTAAATACAGGGCTGGCCGAGTGGTGCGGTGGTTAAGCGCTGGCTTGGGAAGCCAGCGGCCCCGGTTCAGGTCCCACATATGGGGGCCAGTAACACTGCCCTAATAAAAAAATAAAAAAATAAAAAGAAGAAAAAAGTAAATACATTGTAGAAAATAGAGCCATTGCCTGAGGAAAACCTTACAAACAAGTAATGGGGGGAAAGGCTAGAGTGAACCCTGTGGTGCTATATTGGAATTGGAAATATTTGTAAGAACTTGTGATACACACACACACACACACACACACACACACACACACACACAGCTTTCATTTTATACAATATATTTACTTATATTTTAAATATATATGCACAGAGAAGTAGATACAGAAATACATATAACATGTATGTGTGCATGGGTCAGTATACATACACATATCTTCACATTCTGTATATTGAAAGGATCCAAAAGCAATGATAATTCAAAAGCAATAAGCACACTTGAAGCCCAGATCTTGATTTCTAAATACCATTCTGTAATAAAAAAAACCAGGGTTCCTTGGTGAAGTGGTTTATTGGGCAGGGAAAATATCAATGTGCATGGAATATCTAGTGATACCAGAAAATAAGGTAGTTTTCAAAAAAACAAACAAACCCAAAACCTAGTATAGATTAAATATAATCTTGAGCAGAGTATTGCAATATCATTCTATTTATATGAAGGTTAGAAACCTTCAGAAGTGGGCAATATTGGTAAAGTACTGAAGCATATATGGTGACAATCTCAAGAGAATCAAGGACATGATAAACATGAGATTCTGCACATTATTCTTACTTGCTAAAAACAAAAACAGTGTTGCACTTTCAACAGCTTAATAGCTTCCACAATCATGATCACGAATACTTCTTTATGTCACATACATCTTTCCATTGTTACAATTAATTCCATCTGTTTTGCATTCTGTAGATCTACTGGTTGCATCCTGTGGGTAGTTGCCAAGCTCAAAACTGAAGATTGGTTTTAGCTTTCTTTGTCTGGAGCAAATAATTCAGGGTCTTAAAGATCACGTTCTCTAATCATTTAACCGTATTTGCTTCATTTCTCTGGTGTTCTCTGAGTTTCCTTATCTTTTGGCTTGAAAACCTTATTTAGTATAATGCTATGGAATTGACTATTCTTGAGTATAATGAGTTGAAGACCTCTAAAGTACTGCATGCTATACCTTCTATAATATCACTTAGCAAAACCGTATATGTTGGTTCCAAATTTAATCCCAAAAAATCTTTAATAAGGTAGCTCTTTATTACACAATTCCTCAGATATACCAGGCCTTTTATGGTTGAAGTTTTCCTCTTTCACCACTTTTTCAGTTCTTCCAGAATATTATCTGTAGGGATGTAGGTAGTCCTTTTTCTAACTCTGATAGTTTGTAAACTATCAGAACATATCTTTGGAAACATATCTTTCTATTAATGGTGCAAATAATACTATAATAAATATGTGGAATATAAATCCATTATTTCCAAAGCATGTATGAATTTATTATTTCAATATTTCCATATCATTTTATGCATATACAATAAGCTAAATGTACATTAATAAATACTGAGAGCAAAATGAAAATCATAATTATACTAGAGGTACTAAAGTTACTATAATCAAAGAGATATTTTTAATGTTTCTTTAAGTTTTATAAATCCTCCTGGCAAATAAGTGATTATATTTCTATTAAAACCTCTCTGGAGAACCCTTAGCTCTCGTGGGTCTGATTGCAAGTCTTTTTTCCTATTACCTCAGCATGTTTGATGCATATATTAACTCTGCTTATCTTGCATTTGCTGTCATTTTCTTTTTTCTCTTTAAAAATTTTTTAAAATTAGTTTCAAAATTTTTTAAAATTAGTTTGAAAATCAGTGTATAAAACAACATACTGATTAGATATTTATATATAATATCTCATGAAATGATAATCCCAATAAGTCTGTTATCCATCTGACATTGTACATAGTTATTACAATATTGTTGACTACATATCCTATGCTGTACTCTATATCTCATGACAGTTGACATTCAATATTATTTTATATAAGTTTCCTGTGTACAGCATAGTGCTTAAACATTTATATAATTCATGAGGTGATTACCTGATAAGTCCAGTGCTCATCTGACACTATGCATAGCTTTAACAATATCATTGACTATATTCCTCATACCCTACTTTACATCACTGTCTGATCTTGAATGTGTCATTTTCTTTTGCTTTCCCTCTCCACTGGCAGAGGTAAGACTGAAATTATCAATGGCCTCAGCGAAGACTGAAAATTATATTATAAATTCGTGAAATATTTTATCTGTCGAGTAAGTTAATATTTTTTTAGGTTTCTGATTTTTCAGTGATCTAGTTAGGTATGGGAATAAGACTTTGCAAATCAAGATGAATGGGTGGGTAGTATGCCAAATGTAGAATATAATGAATGACTTATTTGCATTGATGGCAGGTGCTGGTGCTGGATCACAGTCAGTGGTGTTTTCCATTTCTAACTTAAAACAGAAATCTTTGTTACTAGTCAAATTTAGAACTACAAGTTTTAACCTACTAGATGTGAGTGGCCAAGTCTGTCAGTTTGTTGTGAAATTCCTCGAACAGATTTTTCATCTCACCTGGAATTCAAACTACTTTATCAAGATATGAGTAGCAGAGTGCATTTGTTAGAGCCAATACTTTCTGTGAAGTGCCTACATGTAATTTGCAGAGTTAAGGTTATGAGACCTGGGTTTGATTTTTATCTCCATACTTGCAAATGGTGAGGCATTGAAACAGTGTCTGCCGATGGCTGTACCGATGACACAGCTTTTCTAGGCAGCCCCAGTTGACCACCGGTTTTTACATTTTCCAAAAGGGAAAGAGTAGACATAATTTAGATCAAAGTTTATATGAATGTGGGTGCTGGGCTTTGTGTTGGAGGATAAGGATATAACAAATGGACAGGAGATGTAGATCATGATTCAAAAAAGTCTAGTAAGGAAATTTGACAGTTCCTATTTTATTACAGAGCACAAGTGAACAAAGTTCTTATTTAATGAGTTGCACATTTAATGTGCAATATTAAGGGCCTAAACTTAATATGCTAGAATTCAATTAACACACACACACACACACACACACACACACACACACACACGTGCGCATGTGGAATTTCCAGTTTTGCAACTTTGATGTTATGTAATAACAAGACCACCAAAAGGTGGCACTAAAAAACAGTCAATATGTAACCTTCGAGTAAATATAATTCAATGAGAGAAAAAAAAAGATGGTTGAAAAACTTCAATCTTTTTTTATGTTTAAATGCATACATTGTCCTTTTAGCAGCTTGTAAATATTAAGTAATAGAGGTGCTCATGAATGGCTTCTATTTTAGTCTAACATAAGGCATTTGAAATTGATTCATATTGAGGCCAGATATGTTTAAAATCTTGTAGTTTTTAAGACTAATGACTTTATTTTGTCATCAGAAGACACTGATATTCATAGGCTAATTTGATTTTCTGTGGAGTCATGCTTCTACCATAAACTTTGAATGAACAGGTGACCTTTACCTAAATTCAAATTTGTACATTATTGCATGTCTATGGGTTATAGAAAATGCTACTAGAAAATATTATGTTAAAACTGATTTTTATGTATTGCTTCTTTGGCCTCTGTGTAAATAGCAAAGTTATTGTACAAATAGAGTAAGAATATGTATGTGTATTAACACATTTATTTCAAATTGCCAATAAGATTTTCTCTGAAAAAAATTAGTGGTAGCTAAACATTCTAATAACTGACCAAAAATGTATTAGCCTCACTGAATACCAAAGTAGTAACTGTAGTATAATAATAATAGAAAAAAACCCTATTATAAATACTGATGACAAATATACTTAAATAAATAATGGGTGTCCTACTTACCCACTCGGATCCTTTATCAATTAAGGAATGCAATAAATGAGTGAAAGGAGAACAGAAAAATCACCTTTATTACAGTTAAAACTGAAATTGGGGAATGTGTTTTGGATCTGGGAGCATGTGGTCTTCTGAATACTGAATCCCAGATTTATACACCTTACTCACTTTGTCACAGGTGTGCTTGTCTGGACAAGCTCTTCCTGCAAACAGATACACGGGGAAGTAAAGCAGAACATGCGGGAAGCAATTTCTCAAGAGAAAAAGAGAAGGAAGATGTTGGCTCCCCTGGCCTAGGTCCTCCTTCCAAACTCACCAGTGAGATAAACCGGTCCCAGTTAGATAAGCTGTGTAGTAATGAGTGAGAGGGTGAGGGAAGCTAGGAGGATGACTACACAATACTCGCCATGTAGAAGGAAAGGCCAGGAGTAAAGAAGAAATATTTTCTACCCATTCATAAATGGTCTTTCTAATGAAGCGGTTCTTGTTGCCTGTGAAAGAACCTCAAGTTTTCCCTGATAAGATGGTGCTGGAGTACAGGGGAAATGTATCTTGCACAATGCCTGGTATCATAGAATTCTCTCTGATTATGGAAAGTACATAGACACTTGAAGCAGTAAAACAGCAAAACAAGACAACTGCTAGCTCACATCTTTCAGTGTTTTTTTTTCCAGAAGCTCAAGATAATTTGGCTGTATCACATCAGGTACATTCTAGGACATCATTATTGGTCAGCTTGGCTCAACATCCGTAAATGACAGCCGTTCATCCAGGCTGAGGAGAGAGCTTCCATGGTCTGGGCTTGTGGCCTTAAGAGCCTACAATCACACGCTCCTCCATGCTGTTTTCCATCTGGTCCCTGACAGCAGGAGGCGTGTAAATGGGTCTGTTGGGGGAGGCAGTCATTGTTCTCAATGTGGAACATTGCAGTTGAGGTCTTCTCTCTTTACACAGCTGAGCTGAGATTATTAATATAAATGTATTGGGATGGAAACGGTAAAGCTCATTAAGGATTCTGTTGCTCCTCTACAACTTATGTCCCACTTGCAGCTAGATGAGAGAGACCATGGGAGCTGAAATGAATTGTATCACTTTTGATTAGAGGCAATGAAAATCCCCTGCCCAGTTTTCTAGCTTCCCTCTTTCCCTGCTGTGGCCACTGAGGATAATGCAGCTCCATATACTAGCGCCCCTGTGTACTGGGATCCTGGAGTGACTGCTCAGATGAACTACCTGATGACTCACATGAGACATACAGTATGAGTGAGAAATAAACTTGGGTTAAGTAGCTGGAATTCAGGGATTGTTTGTTAGTGCACCATAAATAGCCTATATTGACTAGTACAGTTATCCAGAGCTTTTGTACATAAAAGGAATCCAGGTCAGTTTTGCGTGTTTTATAGGAGATGCTGTTATATTAGCAGAAGGGATTTCATGTGGGAATCGTGCAGATATTCATAGATGTGAGATTAGAGCCAGCCTTTAGGAGATGGGTAAAATTTCAGAAACGTTGAGAAAGCTATGAATGTGTACTGATCAGGGGATTCTGAGCAGAGGTGTGGGAAGGGACATGTTTGTGGTATAGTAGTAATACTGGCTTGGATAGAACAAGCAATTTAAGTGATAGAGTTATACAAGATAAATTTTTATAGGTATGATGAATCTAGAGTGAGCAAACTGTCTGAGAATCCATATGATGTCTTTGAGGAAGATGGGATTGGAAGTGGCAAGACGGAAGCAGTAGGCAATAGGCCCAAAAGGCGATGTTGACCATGAAGCTCACAGCATCTAGATAAGATGATATTCCACCTGAGTATCTAGCATCAGAAAAGTTTGGCATGTGTGGATATTTTATAACTGATTTACTGGAGCACTTAATAATATGAGAGAGGGAGGGAGGGAGGGAGGACAGGCGGGGGGGGAGAGAGAGAGAGAGAGAGAGAGAGAGAGAGAGAGAGAGAGAGAGAGAGAGAAGAGACCACATATAAAGGACAAAAAAGGAACTGAGAATGACATGATATTAGATGATCAGCAATATCTCTGCAGAAATAGATGGTGACAAAAGGAACTAATGTAAGGTTGAAAATGACTGATTCCCTCTTGAATAAATTTTGTTATAAGGGCAAGTTCCATGTTCACTGGATGGGTGTATATAAAAAAGAAACCTAATTAAAAGTGAGTTACAGATTTGGGATTAATACTAAGTGGTGGAAATAACTGCCCTAAGTTTGTAATTGTGGAAAGAGAATCATCTTGCTGAAGGGCAATGTATTTAAACAGATGGGTTAAGGGCTGATAACTGAGGTGCGTTCATGGTAGACTGAAGACAAATTCTTACATGACTACATCGAGTGTCCTTTGTGCCCAGCATAACTCACTCTTTACCATATGCATGTAGCCTTTTTTTGTTATAAATGCCTATGAAATCATATTAATTTTTATTCCATTTGACTCCACCCTTTGAGAATATTTGCCGTAATAGCTCAGTTATCCTCTGGTTTCTTGTACAGTTTTCCATTATTATTGTCTGAATGTATTTACTCAGAAAAGGTTGTCAAAAAATGTTGCATCTTGGGCCGGCCGAGTGGCGCATTGGTTGAGAGCTGGTTTTGGGATGCCAGCGGCCCCGGTTCGGATCCCACATATGAGGGCCAGTGTCACTGCCCTCTATAGCTAACAACAGCTCCACCTGGAGCTGGGCTGTGAGCCCCGGCGATGGTGTAGGCTGCAGCCCCTGCTGCAGTGGGCTGCCATAGGCTACAGTGAATGGCCAGCCACCAGCGTGAGCAGCTAATAGCCGCAGTGAGCGGCCATCCAGAGGCCGGGGACTAATTTGCCTCATCCAGGAAGAGCGCAATGACGATACCTACACGGGCCAGTGAAGCAACGTCCTCCGCAATTAGACTGAAGAGAAAAGACAGCAACTTGTCTGTTCCCTTTCCTGGATTCCCCAACGCTGTTCCCCTCCCCCAGTTCCCCAATAAAATCTTTAAAAAAAAAAAAGTTGCGTCTTTCGTTTTTGGCTGTAATGGACTGGCCTAATTCATCCTTATTCTTCTATAAAACCAATTCTGTTGGGCAGGCTTATGTTTTAATTATGCTTGGTGCATTAATATATGAAGTATTGTTCCACAAAATCCAGAGCTTTATGGACACCTATAGTTTTGTCAATGTTTCTAGAGAGTTTATAGATTGATTGAGTCAATAGAAACTTTACACAAATCTAGAAAGTTTACTTGTTTGTTGTAATAAATTTGTTAAATTTAGGATTGGCATCTTTACAGAGTCCTGAAACTGTGCAATGTCTTTGCATAAAGATGTTTCCTGTGTTTACAAATAGAATACTTTGAATATATTCTATCCCAGTCCTCTGTGTTAATTGGGGCAGTAAAAAAGGTACTAAATGCATTATTTCTGAAAATATTTGCTGTGTATTCATTCAGTTCAATAAACATTTCTTAGAAGCTTTCATGTGCTAGGTGTTCCGCTAAGCATGGGGAATATAAAGATGAATCAGACAGAGTTTCCAAACTTAAAGAATGGAACCTGTCTTCTGGAAAGGAGGGCACACAAAGGAATCGAAAATGATAATATAGAGTGATAGTGTGTGCATTATGATAGAGAGAGATACACTGTGTAGGAGAGATGCAGAGAGAGACTCGTGTGGCAGTTCCAAGAAGGAACTGCTCTCCTGGGCCTAGAGGATGGAAGAGTAGGAGTTTGTCAGGTGAAATGCAGTCAGGGAGCAGGGAGGGCATTCCAGGCAAAGAAGGAGGTGGTCCCCAGGGCAGATGAGATGGGGCTGGGAGGACCTGTAAGTAGTTCAATATGCTGCTGGCACTGAGTGCTGAAAGATGGAGCTCAAGAGATAAGCAGGAGCCAGATCATGATACAACCTGCCTTTTCATTTGTTTGTTTAGTTACAGCTCACTTTGTTCCAGAAGAGTATTCAAGTGCCTTGAAGCGCTGTGAACACCATCCTGAGACATTTGGAGCTCTTCTAAGATATTGGCAAGCCTCCGGGCGAGAGCAGCATGATCAGATTTGCAGTTTAGGAAGAAAATTCTGTTTTACTAGAGGAGACTGGACCCCTGGGGAACAGAAGCATAGAGGTCACTAGTAAGTTGCTGCAGGTGAGAAGTGCATCATGGGGTGCTGAACTAGAAGAAGGGCTTTGGCCCTGGAAAGAAGAAAAAGATCTAAAATAGGCACAAGCAACATGGTTTGCTAATAAATATTTTCTCAATGAATGAATTATGACTAATTAGATGGGTGGGGTGAGGAAGAGGGCGATGTCAAGGATGGATTACAGGTTCAGGCTTGGGAAGCTAGGTGGGTGACAAGAAAAGTCATTACTTGGATTGTGAATGCATTCCTTCTGAATTCTTTGTATGCCTGGGAACAGTAATTATTGAATGTGGATTAATCTAACTATACAGTAAACCCTCTGGGAGTAGGTCAGTGTCTTCCTTTTTACTTATACTTTTTTTCCAGCCCCAAGAACAGTACTGGTCACACAAAAGTGTAATCCATTATCATCACTGAATTGTAATCAATTGTAAACAATTCAGTGGATCCAGTATAGAGTGTTATCCATCTAAGGATGACTGATAGGTCTTAATTGAATATCAGTTGGGATTCTTTGATACCATGGAGCAGAAACCGACTTTGAGTTAACACAAACCAAAGGGAATTGTGGTGTGTTATTGGAAGTTTTCAGACTTGTCGTGAAGTCTGAAGTAACCTGGTTGGATGTAGGCAGGAAGAAAAGCAGATGCAGAGAACAGAGCAAGACGCAGAGGAAGTGTCCTGTAACGTGAAGGAGCTAGTCAGGAAGCCACTGCAGAAATGGATAAACCACAACAACTTTCAGTATTTCCCTGTGTTCAAGATTCAAATTCCAGAGAGCTCTAAATTATTGCCCATCTTGAGTAACATCTCCATTGCCTAACTAGTAAAGGGTTGGGCCCCTAATTATAGTCCCACAAGAAAGGAAGGGGTAATTCCTCAAACATTTGGAAATCATGGTGCTTTTAGAAAGGAAAAAGAATGCTAACCAGCCAAATATTAGAAATGTCTACTCAAGCTGATTGTAACTTCTACTGTTTACTGTTTAGGAAAAAAAAAAAATTCTTAGAAACAAAAGTGAAGCTTTATGAAGTATGGGCATGAAAAATTCATTTTCTGGCTATAAGGAACTTGGGTCTTCTTCAATTTAGCAACCCTCTTTGACAACAAATTTAATCCATTATTTGGTATATAGAACATAAAATGGGCATTTAAAAATAGGAGGGCACAAGCACCAAATGAATGAGACACAATAAGAAATTCTAGGCTTGGAAGGAAATATTATACAGATTTTATAGGAGAAAATGGAATAGGTGGGGGGGAGTGGTGGTGTGGGAAAGGAAACGTGAGAAAAAGGAGGAACACACACAGAAGAAAAACCCAGCCTTAGTTGGATAAACTTCAGAACAACATTCAAACCAAATCTCTAACTCTTGTGTCCATCGGGAACACCCGACACTAATTACAGGACTAAGATATGGAAGAAGCCACTTCAGGGCTGGGGGCTTGAACCAGTCACCCTGATGGTGGCTTTTAAGATGTGGTTGTGGTTGTTTGTTTGGTGGTAAGGAGAGTTTAAATTTACTGCCGCTGGCCTTAGTAGATGTTGATGTTTCTTCCATCTGTAATCTCACTCCAGAGCTAGGGAGATCCCTGTGCCAAATATGGCTTTGTCTGCTGTGCAGACAGCTCTGGTGCTGCAGTCAAATCACCATGAAAGATGTTTGCACAGACGTGGGAAACGACTATACTCCTGTCTGAAGTTTTGCTTAGAGATCACTCTGGACATTTCTTGTCCCACCCCTTTGGAGAAAATAAATTAACGGGACTGCTTATATATTTGATTTTGAAAACTATAGAAGGATTTTAGGTTGGTTTCTGGTTGAAACCACATTTTGATGATGTTTCTATTTTCTCTTATTTCTAATACATTTTTAAAAGATAACAACAGTTTCTCTTTTTTGGTAAACAAAGACGAGCTCAACCTTGAGAAAGCCTGCCTTCCTTTGTAAGGTAAAATATAAATGAGACATTAGACATGATGGGTGAACAGTCCTGTTTGAAAATCTAGTTAGTGTTTCCTGTGAGGAATGTGTTTTTTTTTTTATTGTATTAAGCATATATATTGGCTTAATAAATCTATATAGTTAATGTGATAACTTACTCTGGAACTTTTCAGGTTTTCTTTTCTTTTCCCAAGCTAGAGCAATGTTCTAGAAAATAAATAATGACTTACAGTTCATGTATTTACGTGTATTATTTTACTTCTCATGGGTGTGATGATTTTTCTTTTTCTGTGTAGAGAAGATGATTATGGAGCAGCAGGTGGGAAGGGGCGATCTTCAAAATTTGGAAATCAGATACCCTGGCTGCCTAAGGATGAACTTGAAACCATTTTAATTTGTCACACAGCAAACAAAGACCTGGAATGTTCCTTCTGCTTCAGGAATCTTTTGCTCTCCTCCTTGCTAGGCGAATTAATCCATTGCCAGGGATGATGCTGAACACATTAAACATCAGTTTGTAAGTTGAACTAGACAACCTCTGAAATTTTTCCCAAATTGAATTTTTATGTTACTATGATAATTAAGGAAGTGGTTAAGGATGTTAGCCAGACTGCCTGGATTTAAATGCCAGCTCTCAACTATAGAATGCGCTGTCATCCATCAGTTGCAAACAAGTGGCATTTTGCAGAGCCATAGCTATGTACATACATTAGTTGATGCAGAAAATTCCAGAAATTTTACTTTATCGGTTGCTTTTTCATTTGATGGTTCTAAAGAAAGTTATAAGAGAGAGTGTGTGAGTATATCATGATTATATTATACATATCTATATGTATATTTGTGGATCTGGAAATATGAATGTATTTAATGTACTTTATGTATGTTTCATTAATAAAACTAACAGTGCTAATGAAGATTGATTTAATGGCTCCAATCCTACCAAGCTACCTGAAGAGGGAAATTTTCATTAATTATCATAAAGCAGTTATTCCAACCCATTTCATGTGGAACAGTTATAACAAGACTAAACCACTTTGTGGGGCCGGCCAAGTGGCTCAGTGGTTAAGAGCTGGTTTAGGACTCCAGCGGCCCCGGTTCGGATCCCACATATGAAGGACAGTGACACTGCCCTCTAAAAAAAAAAAAAAAAAAAGAAACCACTTTGTGATAGTTCCTTTATCTAGCACAAACTATATATTTGTAGAGCTGACAAGATGAGTTGGTAGGTGAAGGTAGAATGGAATTCAAGATAGATCCCCATTTATCTTACAAGCTTTTATTTCAGTCTGGGATCGGGGGTATGATTGAGTTGAGTGCTGAGATATTGCCCCATAAGTGGCAGTCAATATAATTTCTGATATGGAATATGGAAAAGCATGTTGATGATGAAAAGTTAGTAATTCGACTTGGTCACAGTTTTAGAAGGATTTATTTCAGACTTCTTTAGTCATCACTGCCTTCTTATTAGGCTGTTATTTATTGATCATGATGAAATATGTGATGAATTGGAGAAATCTCTTGAACTAAATTAACTCAGCCTACTATTGGCAACAAAATTGTGTAGCTCTGCATTTGAGGGATTATTTTAGGAGGACTTGATATGAAAGTTACTTGATAAGAAGCCATTTTGAGTAATCTGCTAAAATAAAAATTCTAATCCCTGAGAAATGCTGAAAAAATTGCATTGCATTCATGATTATATTTTCTGATAATTTTTCATGGATAGTATCCTTGATATTATAATAGAAGAATAAATTCCCAACTAGAAAAAGTTGTCAAATCTGGCTTTATTCCAGTATGCAATAAGTTGACTTCGTATGGTTTTCTCTCTCTCCTTTCTTTCCTTCCTTCTTTCCTTCCTTTTTCCTTCCTTCCTTCCGTTCTTCCTTTTTTTGGGGGGGGTGGAGGGGGTGGGCCGGAGTGAGAGTGGGAGAAGGAACTGTAGTGTTAACATAAGAAAGTTTTAAAATCTTGCCTTATTTTAAGGATTTACATTTCCTGTGTTGCCATGTCTTGGTTTGAGGGAGATAATACCAAGGACACTTATTTGGAGTCTGAGAAGTTTATGGCAGATTTTTCACTTGGATGCTTATATGAAAACTATTTAGAACTCTCTCAGTTCTCCTCATGGGTTCAATGTCTATTCATGCCACAGTGAGAACATCATTAATATATGGCAGCCCATCTGGAAACTGAGTGACAAGGTCAGGTTGAAGTCATGGAACATTCCAGAAAAGCCAAAATTCTAAATAAAAGCAGCTTCACTCAGAATGCTCTTCAGTAAGTGATGATTGTTTTGGCTTCTGCAGTAGTCTCACTGATGATCTGCTATTAACAAGCTTTCAACAAGTAAGTTTTTAAGAAAGTTGCCCCTCTGAAAGAGGAGTACGAACTTTATTGACAGTAAGCATTAGGTATAGGTATGCATTAAATCTGAGTGTTTTCCAGAAGGCTCGCATCGTCATGACTCTTGGGTTCCGGCATTGCACTGTCCAATACAGAAGCCACAGATGGCTATGGAGCTAGTCAGAGAGAGGGGCAGAATTCTCCACTTAATTTCATTTTAATTCCTTCAAATTAAAAAAAAGTGGAATATAAAATATCTCATTAATATTTTTATGTTGATCATATATTAAAATGGTAATTTTTACATATATTGGAATAAAGTATATTGTTAATATTTTTACCTGTTGCTTTATACTTTTTTGTCAATGTGACTACCAAATGTTTAAAATTACATATGTGGCTAGAATTATATTTCTGTTGGATAGCCCAGTTTTGCCTTATGCTTGTTAGTGGTTCAAAGGTGCTTACATTACTTAAATATACTCTCTCTCCCCATTTTTCCACCTATAAAATGATGGTTATGTATCTGTTTTCATTAATTGATTTAATAGTTGGTTTAAGAAGAAATGACTCTGATTCTTCCACATAATTTTCCAGTCCCTCAGAGAGTATCTTGTCTTTTTTGAGAACAAGTTCACTATTATCAAATAGTCCAAGTTACCTAATGTTCCACACTACCTTTTTTCTTTGGCCCCCTTTAATTCTCCAGATTAACCCATGGCAACAGCCATGGGCAGGACATTAAACAGTTTTTTTTGCATATATTTTTGATTCAGTATTGCCTTTAGGATCTCTTAGTTCTGTCTGCCTCATTTTGGCTCCTCAGGATTTCTGAACTTGACCTTAAACCTCTGCTCTCTCTCTTCTGGTCCCAGATGGGTTTGTTAATCCTGATCTGAGTTACTTCCGATGGCTTGCCTCAGAGTGCTTCTTGCTGAGTAATATCTTCCCAATTCCACACCCTGACTCTTGGGACCCAGGATAGTGCCAGGCTGGAAGCAAGGGCACCGTTGCCATTTGACTCCATTCTAGGTACTGGCTACAGCACTGTATGAGTTGCTTCTGACCTCATGTGACCTGTAGTCTTGTGGGAGAGGCACAGAATAAACACTCATATTTTTTTGCCAGGCAGCTGGAACTTGCCTTGCCTGCAAGCACAGAAAAAGGACATGCCTGAGAATTTAGTTCTCCCTGGAAACAGCTCTTAGCCAATGACTGGTGCATGGAGAATACAAATACTCCATCCCATAAGCAGGACAGTTTGTAGGTGAGATCTACATGGAATGCAGAGTGCCTCTGAATTACTGAGCTTAAATTATACTCTGGGGGGCTTTGAGCTACCATACTCTTGCTTGGTATTCTTCCTTTTCTGGTCCCATCTCCTCACTCTTTTACTTATGTCCTGGGAATACTTCAAATATATCACCTTCTCAGAAATTCTCATCTCAGTATTTGCTTCTGGGGGATCCAGCCCTATGTCAGCAATCTGAGATACTGGCACTGGTTCTTGGAAGCCAGCTCTCATGGGTAAGATTCTGGAATTGCATCGCTCAATGTTCAAATGGCCATAGAGATCGTGTCATTTGTGGTGAGTGAAACGGTGACAGCCTCTGGCCTCTTGCACTATTATAATTGTTGATACTTTTGCCTTTTGTGAATTGGGATGGGGTACAAGTGAAAGGGGATTCACTGGATTGTACAACATCTAAAGAATTGAGTAGTTACTGTAATTATAAGGAAGGTGGAGTTTTCAGTTGCTACTAATTGATGTACAGTAGAAAAAAAAATACTAGACTTTGTTTAGCCAATTACCACTTCATGGGGGAGGAGATCAAGAATTCTGTTTTAATTGAAGTTGACATTGAAAAATTGAAAAGCTTGTAATAAAGGGGGAAAGGTGAAGGGGAATGAGTTTCAAATTTCCAGATAGAAAACAAATGAGTCATGAAGATATAATGTACAGCATAAGGAATATAGTAAATAATATTGTGATAGCATTATACAGTATTAGATGGCTGCTGACTTTATCAGGGTGATCACATCTTTAGGTGTATAAATGTTAAATAATTATGGTGTAACCCTAAAACTAATGCAGTATTGTATGTTAGCTATATTTTAATAAAAATCTTAAAAATAGAATTTTGTTTTATAGATGATTAGTTTGTATCCAATGGAGATTTTAAGGGTGGGGGAGATATGTGTCTGCAGATGGGATCAAAGCTAGAGGTATAAATTTTCAAATCATCATGACATACATGGTATTTGACACAATTTGTATCGATCAGAGTTCTTGGTAGCAGACAACACAAACTAGCAGGGACCTTTGCAAGTAGAAAAAAATATTGAGTAAATGTTGGGTAACTCACAGAATTGCCAGGAGGGCTGAGAGAAACAGGCTCAGAAAACTGTCATGAACAAGATGCTGGAGAGACAGCCAGAACTGCATAGACAATGATAATGTCATAGATCCTGTCCAGGGAGGACATCTGCTCCTGCCACCCCTACAGAACTTGGTGTCTGAGCTTCCGCAACCCTGACTCTGATTCCTGGATCGTCCCCATAGGAACTTCTACATCTGGTGCCGTGGGAAATGGGTGTGGCTGCAGACAGCATTAGAATGTATTCCCTACCATCTCTGTTTCTATATCTCATCAATTCCAAGTTTAAGATTGGTGGATTCTTCCAATTGGACAAGCCCAGACCACATGGCCATGGATCATGCACCAGAAGCCAGTACAATATGTACCTTCTGAATCTTAAGAGAATGTTTTTGAGTCAGTCACATTATTGTGTGTATCATTCAAGTTCATTCCTTTCTACTGCAGTGTAGTATTCTATTCTAGATGTGTGTATATATATGGGTGTACATGTATATATGTATATGTATAATATATGTGTGTATACATATATGTGTATATATATACACATACACATATATATGTGTGTATATATATATATATATATATATACAAAAAATTATTTATATTCTAAAATATCTTTGCCTTCATCAAGTTCTCAAAGGTAATTTCCCTTGAAAGAAGAAATTCTTTATAACTTCAGCTTTTATATTTAGGTTTATGACCCATTTTTGAGGACATTTTTTGTATAGTATGAAGTATGTGTTGGTTTATTTTTTCAACATAGATATTGAGTTAGTCCACCAACATTTGTTGAAAAAACTCCTTTCCCCCACTATATTTTCTTAGCACATTTAATGAAAATCAAATAACCATATATGTGTGGATCTGTTTCTAAGATTTCCATTTTATTTCATTGAGAAACATATTTATCATTTGAAAATACCACCCTGTCTTGATTGCTGTAGTTTTGTAAGTTTTAAACTCAGTACCATTTCTCCAAATTTGTTCTTTTTTGAAATTTTTTTTTTGTGGCTACTCTGATCACTTGAAATTTCAAACCTGATTTTCAATCAGTTTGTTAATTTTTATTAGAAAATCTGTTGAAATTTTAATTGAAATTATCAATACATCAATTTAGAGGAATTGACATTTTAATATTGTCTTCTAAGCCATGAGTATATCTCTGTTTTTATTTTTCTCAATTTCTCTCAGTAATATTTTATAATTTTTACTGTATAAGACTTTATTCCTATATTTATTTCCATACCTAAGTATTTTATATTTTTATGATATTGAAAATAGCATTTTAAAGACTTCATTATTCCATTGTTTGTTGCTAGTATATAGAATTGTAATTGAGTTTTAATATTGATCTTTAATATTATATTGTGTGACCTGAAATCATTGTAAATTTATCAGAGCTCTAGGTAGATTCCTTTTGTAGTTATTTAAGCTTTCCTTTAATGTGTGCTATTGCATTGTATTCAAGTAAAAACAGATTCTTTTTATTCTGTTTGTTAACAGCATTTATCATGAATTGGTATTGAATATTGTCAAATGTTTCCCCCTCCCCATTTATTGAGATAATATGTTGTTTCTCTTTATGTTTATATAATGAATTTTCTTGGTTGCTATTGAACTATTAAGCAAACTTGCATTCTTGTGATAAACCCCAATTGGTCATACTGTGTTAACATTTTTTGTCCTGGGTTTCTCAAGTTTATGTTTATATGGAACATCGGTAGTTTTCTTTCCGTATAATATCTCTGTATGTTTTTGGCATCTAAGACAAACTGGTCTCAAAAAATGAATTAAGAGCTGTCCCCTCCTCTTCTAACTTTGGGATTATGTAAGATTTTTAAAAATTATTTATTATCATTCCTCTACCTTGTTATTCTTGTTTTCATTTAAATCCTTGAGAATATTCATAAGGTTGTTTTAATGGACTTCTCATATAATCCATCATTTATGTTATTTCTCAGCTTATTTCTATTGAACAATTTTCTCCTGATTCTGAGCTACATTTTCCTGCTTCTTTCCATGTTCAGTAATTATTTATATGATTATAGACATTGTGAATATTATGATGATAAGTGTATGGGTTTTGGTGTCTTAATTCAAAGAATATTGAAGGAAGTTAATTACTTGTGGGTTATTTTGAACTTATCTTTAGGCTTTTTGGGGGTGACATAGACTAGCTCTACGATGAAGACCTCTTCAGGCACGAATGCATCAGGTGTTCAACAAGGTTCCTCCAGTTTGGGTGGTCAATACAAAACAGTTTCTTACCCTTGTGTAAGTTTGGGATTTATTCCATTTATGGCTCCCTAGTAGCTTTTGATTTTTGCCCAGGCTTCTTTCATTTTCCTCTACACATTGCTCAGTTTTACCCTATGCATGTATTCTTTAGTGTTCAGTTGAGGTCTTACGGTACTATGCAGATTTCTGGGGCTATTTCTCTGGCAGCTTCCTCCTCATCAGTACTCTGCCTGGCTAACCCAACTGCCTCATGCTCTGCATGTTGATGTTCCTGTTCCATCAGCTCAGTGGGATGGCCATACTTGGCTTGAGCTTCTCTTTCCTACTTTGAAATTAAAAAAAAAAAAAAATGCTTCCGGGAAAAAAGCTGCTCTGATCATACATTTCACCTCATTTGTTTTCATTCTTTCAGGTATCACAGTCCTGTACTGCTTGTTGTCCAACGTCTATCTGCAAATAGGAGTTTCACATATTTTGTCAGTTTTCTCATGTATAGTGGGAAGGCTGGTTTTGTTCCTGTGTGTCACGAGCAGAAATCACAGTTCTTTGTTAAATTTTTAGTGTGTACTTTGAAATTTAATCTGTGTCAAACAAGAATTCATGATAGTACACTTTTGAAATCCACAATGTTTGTCAGAGACACTGTCCTAAATTAATTTAGTAATAGAAGTTTTTATTTGGGGAATCCTTACCTATCTTTGTCAGGATCACAATATGGCTTCAATTTTGATGATGCCACCGATGAATAAAACCTTTTACCAAACCCAAAAGCAGCCTCAAGGCAGCCAAATGTGTTTTGTTTGCTTGCTTTTCATTTATATTTTCAGAACAAAATTCATATTCTTCAGAATGAATTAATGCAGTTGGAAGCTTGTCTAGCATATTTTATATGCTAGAATTATATTCTAGCATTGAATTCCAAAACAAATTAAAAGACAGGAAATATCTAGAATATCAGTACATGTGTGTGTGTTGAATGTAAACTTTGCTCTCTTTTCCTGAATTATTTTGCCATGCAAGTTAACATACACCAAAGGGACAGCTAAACATTAGCGCCCCCTGGCATATAATATATAAAGATGAGTTTCAATGTTTCTCTTTGGAAATTTTAAACAGAGTTCTGTCCCCAGCAATACTTAAAAGAGGCCCTTTCCATTCACAGGCATGTATAATCAATGCTTCTAACTGGTCATGATCTCACGTTGATCGCTTTATCTGCTCTCACTCCTATGTCCTATCTGCCCTTGCCCTAAATCAGACCAGCACATCACAAAGGCAGCACAGGGCTTTGTGGGTGGGACAATTCCAGGTTTCCTAGTGAGGACCAGAAGTCCTGTGTACTTGCTGAGTGCCTGAATTTCAAAGAGGTGTTGGTTTTGGTCAGCATTTTGCAGTAGATGGGAAGCAATGAGAGAGGTTGGGCCTGGCACCATACTTGCCATGGACGAGTATGCTCAAGTGTTATGGAAGCAAAGTGTTGTGAGGACATGGATGCGGACTTGGTTCCTTTGAATCAATAGATGAAAGACTGTCGTTAACAGCACTGGCAGGTAATTTGACTTGTAGTCATGAATTATTGATCGCTTCCCATAAAAATTCAACAGGGCAGGTGACCACACATTTTCGAATTCGTTTTGGCATCATCGGCTTCCTGTCATCTCTCTGTGTATGTGTTTCCTTTCACAGGTAAATAAACGAACTCCAGCTGTTCTGGGTGTCAACTCTCTGAACAAGCTTGGCCCTTCGCTCTGATTTGGCTCCACACAAACCGAACACTGTCTTCAACTTAATATTTAGTTTGACTTCTCATTTCTCAGGTCCATAATACTCAAGAGTGTTTCTCACATGATTTCAATATATTTTTATCCAAATTTGCTTATTTGCACTGAGTCAGCACTCAGTCTATCTTGAGTCATTTGGACAAAATATGATGCGGTATTTGAAAGCATTTATAAAAAAATATACACAATACTGCTTTATGTGCAAGAAGTTATTATCATTTGCCTAGTAACTGGAGGTTCAGAAGTATCTTGAGCATCATCTAGGATCAGCATATACGAACATGTTATATGGTAGCATCATCTAGGATCAGCATATAGCTGCTGATCATCTTCTCAAGTCTTCCCAGATCCTTGAAACAAAATTCAGTGAAATTAACAATAAATGATTATAGGTTGAGCCAAGATGTGAAACTGATTTACAGTGTGGAAACGTGACCACTTTCAAGGTGTTTCTACTTTGAAGATGTTATTTCTCAGTTTGGTGGCTTTTCCCCCCTCTCATTTTCCTATCATTAAGTTGTTTATCATCGTTCAAAGCTCATACTTTGGTGTTTTTTTATGAACTGGTATTAAGAAAGATACAGAGAAATTAAAAGAAAAATATTAAATGAAATGACATAGTGTGAAACCCAAAACTCAAGGAGTGCATCAATTTTGGGCCTCAGGACTTTTGAAAAGTAAGGAAGTCTATCTAGATCCAATTTTGATTGATGTTTTAGGTGAGGCTTTGTCATTGTGCTCTTCTCAACTCACCTGGATGCCTACTTAATATGTGAATTCAGTTAAGTGTGATCTGATGTTCATTTTGTGACTTTTTTGGGGGGAATTGGGGGAGGGGACTAGCCAAGTTGTCGTCCTTCAATCTTAGTTGTGGAGGGTGCAGCAAGCTCAGCTCCAAGTCCAGTCACACCTCTCAGCTAAAGGTGCTGAGTTCAGTTAGTTGCTGGTGGGCGTAGCCACCATCCCATGTGGGAGTCAAATCAGGAGCTTGTTAAGAACGCATGCTCTATCCACTGAGCCATCCTGGTGGCACCTCAGATCAAGGTGCTGAGTTCAGTCTTTGGTTGTGGGCGGGCATAGCCCACCATTGAACAGGCAACCTTGTTGTTAGGAGCATGTGCTCTCATCAGCTGAGCCATCCTGCCCCCTGTTGGCAGCTCAGCTTGGGCACAGTTCGGCTCAGGCACAGCTCAGTGGCCCATGTGGGAATCGAACTGGGGACCCTGTTGCTCAGGGCTCGCACTCTTGAGCAAGCTCTTAACTAACTGAGCCACTTGGCTTGGCCCTCATTTTGTGACTTTTAACACTTATATTAGCAATAGATTTATCAATGTTTTGATGCCATTCAATGGGACCATTAGTTATGGAAAAGATTTACATGGAAATAAAATAAGGGTATAACTTCTTAAAGTCATACTCTCAGATATTCACATGCTCATATTTAATTTAGAGAAAACTATACTTCTACAGTTTTTGTTACAGAAGTCAGAGGAATAAATGTTCATTCTCTGTCCCAACTTTTCCTTCCCACATTCTTTCTGTTTTACTCAGTGTCTCTCTGTCTCTCTCTATTTTTGTTCATGACTTGATTTTGTTGGTATATTGAGCTTGTCATTCATTCATTAAATGTGACTGAAAGTGAGGTTCTCTTAGAAGTTTAGCCCAAACAGGACTGGTTTATTTCAGCGGAAGCCCATCAACCAAAGGTGGAAAAAATTCCAAAAAAATTCTATTTGCTGGAAAATTTGCTAATACGCTTTTGGTTACTCAAAGGGTTGCTCACAATGTGGGATTTGAGAGTGGGGGCCTGGATAGGGAGAAGACAAAATATAATAAACACAACAGAAACTTACTGGCATCGAACTGGAGTGCATTAGGAAAACACATTATGAGAGAACTGTGAAAACAGGCTCTGTGCTTTGAAAGTGGAACATTTCAGAGATGGTGATTATAAAGATTGGAGCTAATAGCAGTGCCCCAAAGCAAGGTTTCTGTTTCAGGCCTGGGTATGTACACTTTATTCTTCATTCATAAAGAAATCTTAGTTTGCAAACAGGATGTATACCAGAGCCCTCAAGAATCTCAGAATTTCATCTACAGAGAGAATGTAAACACATGCCTGTCTTTGAGAGTGAGAAAAGGTTAAGCTACAATGAAACAAATGACATTTAGCTTATCTGGCTGTTTAAAAATTAGAAATACAAAGTGTGTAAATGAAGAATCAGGTGTTTTTTTTAAATGTATTTTAGAATGTTTTCTTTCTTCTGGCACATTTATTTTCTTCTTCCATTTGTTGACTCCAACGTGAATTTAAATAAGTTCTTGGTTTATTTAACTTGATTTTTAAAAGCAAAGGATGAATTTCAGTCGCTGAATTTGGAAGAATATCTTTGGAGTGAGGTCCTCCTAGCTTCCTGGAAGAAGTGACAATTCAATTGGCCCTCAGAGAAAGGGCACAATTTCAATAACAAAAGGATGGGATAGAGTTCTCCCATACAGAGGGGATGGGATCATTGAATGCAAAGGGATGGGTGAGGGCCAAGTCAGTTTTGATGAGCCAGAGTGAGCTTATGGTGCAGGACAAAAGGAAAAGGAGAGGAAGAGTAGGAAATTAGGCTTGCACATGCCCCGGAATACCAGGACTAGGAGTTTTACTTGAATAATTGGCTCTTGGTAGACATTGACTGCTTTAAGTAGGACTCCATGAAGAGGCAGTGGGTAAGTTAGAAAGGAGAAGTGAGGAGAGACTAACTGGTTATGGAACTTCTTGTGCTACTCTCCATTATGCAAATGGGGAAACTAGGGATCAGAGATGTTGCAAACTTTCTAAGAGCTATAGATTGAACATTCAGACCCAGGTTTGTTGACTGAAAGCCTAAGCTTCGATAGAGACGGGATCCAAGAGATGCCTCAGAAACAGAGGCCTGATACCATATGATCTCACTTATATGTGGAATCTGAAAAACTGAATGCATGAGCAAAGTAAACAGAAACAGTGTCACAGATATTGAGGAAAAACAGGGTTGCTAGTTGGCAGGGGGGTGGGGATAAGGGGAAGGGGAAGGGATTAGACAGCATAAATAGGTAACTACAATATTGCCACAGGGATATGAAAGACAGTTCGGGGAATATAATAATGTTGTAAATATTTTGTGGGGTGTCAGATGGTCACATGTCTTGTTAGGGAGACCGTTTCATGGATGGAGTAGAGCCTTGATCACTGCACTGTATACCCGAAACTGATGTTGTATAATATTGTATGCCAACTGTAATTGAATATATAGATAGTCACGGGATGTGGATTATACGGTGGAAGGGAGTCAAAGGAATTGTAATAGATAGTATGATATGGAGGGGAGGAGTAGGGTGGAGAATTGGGAGAGGGGGGTTGTCACTTTGAGGGGTAAAAAGTGTAACTATTGCACTGTGTTGTACACCTGAAGCTAATTAAAAAAGAAAAAGAAAGAAACAGAGGCCTGGCAGAAGACGTAGAGACTGAGCGCAGAGGTACTAGATGGGTGCACTTGGCTGCGTCTAGGGAGACCTCAGAAACTATTACATCAAAGAACACAGGAAAAACACCAAAATTTTAGTTCACTATTTTGTTATCATTATCAAATTTAATAGGATTTCTGGGTTAGCAAACTAGGCATGTTTAGTAATATACCTTATCTTAATTTCCCATGAAGATACCCATCATAATACATAGACAGAGTGACTACGGCATTATAAATTAAACACAAGTAGAGAACAAGGGAGATGTTTTCTCTAATTGCACCTCTGCCGTGGCAGATTTGAAAAGCATAATGGATCTAGGTTTGAGCCTCTGAACTTGGACGAGAAAGAAGCCATCCCTGCAAGTAGGCAAACATGTTTACCTCTTCTTTACAGGTTGCTGACCATTAGATGAAAGGGGTTATTCTCCTAGAATGTAGGCATCAACTTCCGAGTTGTAAGTGTGCTCAGATCCAAACTTCTTAAATTCAGAGCTCAGATCTTTCCCTTTTTTCATCTACGTACATGCATCCATTTCTCTCTTGACATTCATTCAGTGATTACAAGTCTCAATGTACCAAAGGCCAGGAAGTACAGGGAGCTAACGGGATTGGAGACAGGACAATGTTTCTCGTATCACACCGAAGATCTGAAGAAGACCATTTCAGAGCAGTCTACTGGTAGTGTTGAAGAAGAGGCCAAGTCTGTTCCCCAGGTGCCCACCAGATAAACCCCTGCCACGATCCAGGAAGTGAGCAAGGGATTCTGTGCCTCTTCTTGTCTTTTAAATTCAGAAAGGAAATTCCCAAAATTCAAATGGATCATGAGGGATGCTAGTTGCCCTCTTTATTGCAAAAAGCATGTGTGGGTAAACTTCAAAAATGAATAGCTCAAACCAAACCAAACCAAACCATGTGACTTATGATAGAAAATTAAGAATTAGGATGGAGAGCGTTGCCACAAAGATGTGCAGAAATACTTTGCTTCCCTGGCTGCATGGTGAATTTCCAGAGGAGATTAGAAATGAACAAACATAAAGCAACAATGACAACAACAAAAATCAACACCTCGACCTCAGCTGTACACCGTAGTTGTTCAATATCTATATACCTACAGAAGTGATCACCGTGATAAGTCCTGCAACCACCTGACATAGTACCACACTATCACAGTATTATTGACTATCTTCCCCATGCTGAACATTATGTCCCCATGACTTACTTGTTTTAGTGTCACATTTTAAAAGATCAAAATCAGTGCGAAATATCTATGATGAACAAAATATCAGTAATCTAAATGAAGTTAGCATATTTGACATTACAGTGTTTGCCCAAGCTAATATTCCAATACACGTTTATCCAATCTTTCATCCAATGAACCTGTGGTGACTGCAAATATAAGGGTGTTGACAACATGGACTTTGTCTTGAAAGGACTTATAATCCAATGTTGGGTGGTGAAGGCCAGAGGAGGAAGCAGACATATGAAATTAACTTTAGGACAAGTCAAAAACAGGAGAGTATAAAAATATAGGTAACTGTAATGTGGGTATTTAGAAGACAAGATAATTGATTTTGACTAAGTGTGTGTGTGTGTGTGTGTGTGTGTGTGTGTGTGTGTGTGTGTGTGTGTTAGTAGGTAGATCTGGGCAGCCTCCATGAAAATTGTGGCTTTTTAACTGTGTCGGGTTTTGTTAGGAAAGATGATGGAAAGGTAAGCTGGGCTGAAGGAATGAAGTGGCAAAGGCACAGAGACTTGGGGATACAGAGGAAATTCAGGAAGGAAGGTGGCTTTGTGGCAGAATCATAAGTACGTGTGATCAGATAGGTTAGTCAGACTTGTGGCTAGAAAAGTTGGTTGGAATTTGAATGTTCTGAGTTCCTATAACCTTCTGGATCTAGAGTGAAGAGCAAAGCTGTAAATACTCTCAAGTGTGAATCTCCACAAATGAGAACCCACTGTGTTTCTAAATGCAACAGTGTTTTGGAGGTTAGGAGCCCTGACCTAGTAAACTTAGCCAAGAAGATTAATTAAACAACCAGGAAAATATGCTGCCTCCAGAATCTAGCTTTGAGCTGACAAAAGTAATTATTCACTCCTCCACCTATGTCACATGCATAGTGACTCAGAACTAAGGTAACATGTTTTTAGAGCTTGCCCTCAGTGTTGATGGCTCATGAGTAATACCACTCACTGTGTATCAGGGTTTAAATGAAGCTGAGATTGTCTTATGATTGAAAAATCATTTTTAGGAAAGAAAAAGACATCACATCAAAGAGCCATCATTGTTTGAAATGGTACACTCGCTTCTAGAGATGGAGTGTCTTTGGCCTTGACTTAAAAGTTGCGGTGCTGAGTCTTTTAGGAGGCAGAATTTAATGGCTTTGGACAGCCGAAGTAAACGAGAACCTCAGGAATCCTTCTGGTTTGGCATGATGGAGTCCAGTGGCAAATATCTAAAATGAATAATAATCTCATGCAAATGCAAGCAAGATTTCATAGTATGTCCTCCCCTGATCTTACCTGATCTTAACTATAATGCTTGTGATCTCTCTCTCTCTCTCTCTCGCTCTCTCTCTCTCTCTCTCTCACTCACACACACACACACACACACACACACACACACACACACACTTCTTCATCTCTAAGATACTGTGTATTGTGGTTCCTTTTCAGTTTTAATCAAATTTCTAGCTATTGTATTATTGCTGATTTCCTTTCTACATTAGGATATTGTGGTTAGTTAAAAGAAAAACTCCTTGTTTTCTCTTTAGTCAATTAGAAAAGAATTAGGTCTATTCTACTTTTTTTTTTTTTTTTGAGGGCAGTGTCACTGGCCCTCATATGTGGGACTCGAACCAGGGCCATTGGCTTCCCAAGCCAGCACTTAACCACTGTGCCACTTGGCTGGCCCGAATTAGGGCTATTCTAAATGGCCACGTTTGAGAATATATTTTGTCTATATAAAGCCTTTATATAACTCTTACTCTTAAACAAAAAAAGAAATATTTGTGAACAACAAAAATAAAACAAAGAAACCCAATATCTATAGCTAGTGACTCATGCTGAAAACTGAATTGGGGGATGTCTGTCATATGATGTGTTCTTGTATTTTCTAGAGTTTTTGTATTTCTAGAATTCCCTAGAAACTAAAACATGCTCCCTTACAGCACTTACTATTAAAAAATAAATGCTATTTGCACCTAAAATAAAATATTGTTGAAAAATGCCCTTGAAGGAACAAAACTTCCCTTCTTCTCAATTCTTTTGGAAAACATTCCACTTAGCTCATTCAAAAAGTGTGCAAACCTGGCTTTGGGCACGATACTAATTTTCTGAAATGGATGGGCTGGTTTCCATACATTTCTTGCAATCAGTTGCATGTGGCTGGAAGACTAACAGTGATTTATAGTAACTGCCTGTCATCAGTCTATGCCGTGCTGACCTGCACAAACCATGAATTGTCCCAACAATGCCCAGGCTCATAACCTATCTGAGGTGATGTGGTTCTTATGTGAGGAAGTACACACCACGTGCCAACGCCCCCTGGTGCCTGCAGCTCCCCTTGTCCATAGCAGCAAGGAGAAAAGAGGAGCAGGCGATTTGATTCACATCTAACTGGAAGGTAAGACGTAGTCCCTTGACAATGTGGATCCTACAGGCAGAGCAGGACGGGAGTGTTCTAATAAGATAGGGTTCTTTAGCCTCAGCATTACTGACATTTTGGACTGGGTAATTCTTTGTTCGTGGTTGGGGCTGTCCTGGGAAAAGCAGCATCCTTGAATTCTACCCACTAGATGCCAAGAGCATGCCTCCTCCCTGCATTGTGACAATAAAAAAAATACCCCCAAACATTGCCAAATATCCCCAGGGAGTCAAATTTCCCCTGAATGAGAACTATTGTACTAGGGGGAAAGTACAAGCAAGCTTGCATAATTGACCTACATACATTGCATACTGAATGCATGAAATATTCTGTATAGCAGTCTATAGCACGACAGGGAATAATAAGACAAATGTTTATTAAACATACTTAAAAGTAATGTATATACACACAAAGCATAGACTGACACTTTTAGAAAACTTTCCACTGGGACAGGGAAGTGGTAAAAATCAGCCTCCACAGTTTTGGTACTTCTGAAACACCTGTGTTTGGAAGAAAAGTTAGAGAGTAAGAATAGTAGAAACTTTTTGCTACATTGGTCCCTATTTTGACCAACTCTTGGTTTTAATTCTACCCTTCTGGTTATGTTCAATAATTATAATTTTTCTTCCCCGTGACAGCTCGTTAACTATTTGAAAACATATACACGATCCAGTTCTAAAGCCACTCTCCAATCTTTTTATCGTACAAAATAGGACATAGTTTTAAGTTCCTTCATATTTCCAACTTCTTTTCCTAAGGAGGCTTCAGTATGTTTATATTATTCTTACCTTAGGATTCCCAGGATTGAAATGAGAAGTTGAATCAATTAGAAATGCTTTTGTCTGTAACAAAGAGAAAATCCAGTAGGGATTGAAAGATTAAAAAAAAAAAAAATTCTCACAGAACGAGAATTTCATAGATGATTGGTTTCAGCATTGGTTCAGCCATTCAGGGTCCTAATGTCTATCAGATCACTCACCTTACCACAGTTAATAGAGAGCAAAGAGGGAAGGTCGAATGGATATTAGCATCAGCAGTATCTGTGCCCTACGTTATCAGTGCTGAAGAGCCAGACAATCACTGTATATATGCAGTGTGTATTTAACTGTTAGTAAACTCCAGGAGCCTCACTTCTTCTTTGGCAACTATGGCTGACACTGTATTTAGCTGCATTATAGAAAGGATTCTATGACAACGTAATTTCTGTGCACCTGTGTGTGCATCTCCCTGGCTTTAGATTTCTGTATTATTTGCTATTGCATCCTAATATTATTACAGGCTATATTCATAGGTAATCAGTAAATATATTTGTAAATTATCCACGTATATATGAATATGTTCTAGTCTTAACAGCAAAAAATTATCACTTGCAAGAAGTTGTTTATTAGAAAATTTCCATTTACAATAAATTTTTCTTTCTGTTACATTGGCATTCCTTGTTTAGCTTGTGGAAGCCCAAGTATTCTCTAGAAACTGATTATAATATTTTGTGTACACTTATTAAGTGAACCACAGCTTGAATCGGATTCTTAAAGTGGTATTTGGCTCAAGAAATTTTAAGTTTTCGTACAATATAGATTTTTTTTTTTTTAAAAAGATGAATGAAAGGTGAAAGGAAAAGTACTCTAAAAAATAAATACTTTCAGGGAAGTATTTTCAGAAGATCCAGGAAAAGCCTATTTTGGAGAGATTTCTGTTTTTTCCAATGACCCCAAAGTTAAAAAAAAAAAAATATTCAATGACAGTCCTGGATTTTATGTCAAATTCTGTCACCGAGCTCATACAATGAGTTTAAAAATAATGAACTCCAGAAACAAAAATGTTATGAAAATGTTGTTATTCTTTCAATAGGAGAAATATGCACTATGTCAGCTGTCTTTTCTATAGGCTCTAGACCCATTTTTAGCAGGTGCCTTTTAACATCTGTGTTGATGGATTTATGCTGATTGGTTGAGAATCTCTGACTGGCCCTCCGTAGGACCAATGGCAGAGGAACCGGCAGGATGGAGGAGTGATGTTTATCACTTTTAAAGAAATGGAGCTTGATTGTGGCTACATTAAAATAAAGCCCAATTAAGGAGCTAGACATATTTACTAAACAACACATTTCTGAAGTCATCATCCTCCTCATTCGAGGGGTTTAATTGCTCAGAAATGACCTGCAGATGACTGAACAATTTGTTATGCTATTGTACACATTTGGCTCAACACATTTTGGGAATAAATATGTCCAACTCCACATGTACAACTATTACAAAAAAACTTTCTTTGCCATTTGAGGCTTTCTTAAGTTAGACACCGCTGGCCCACAGAATGACAACAATGATTTTTTTAGACATGTTGAAATGTTTTTCCAGGGAAAGGCATAAAACTGGGAAAACAAAGCAAAACAAAAAACAATAAAAATCAATTCATCTTTCTCACCCAACGAAGAAGATTTCCCAGAGCCAAGGCTGGTTAGCTAAGCTAATTAGGACTGTGTGACTTATTGTCTATGGCTCAATAAGTTTTATACTCAAATGAATATCAAAGGTAATGATTTCCACTTGATTGTTGATGTGTGTGTTATGCCTTTATATTTCTAAACATTGTTCTTTTTGAAATGAAAACCTCAATTTATTTGCATGTAGAAATGACATTGATTGCAAAGCAAAATGAACTTTAAAATATTGATAACCAAACTACAAAGAATAGCATTCTATACAATCTTTTAACATCTGGAAGAATCAAGGAAGGGTCTTTGAGCAATGCTGATTCTCACGTTGTGAAAATTTTAATTCATTGTGTTAAAAAAGGGATGTCCTGGGACTTCCCAATCTTAGCCAGAAGAAACCTTGCAGATTCCACTTGGTTCTCTGGAAACACCTACTCTTGGAACCCTGAGCCACACCGTCAGATGACTGACTACATCCTGTTGAAGAGACTATAGGAAAAGGCTTGGGACTACATGCAAAGGGAGGGGCGTAGCTGAGACTGACTCTCACGCTGTCCCTACCAAGACACGAGGCATGTGAGTGAACCTGTCTTTGATCTTCCAATCAGGCCAGACACCAGATGGAACTCACCAAATGACCTCAGTCGATGTGTGGAGCAGACATACTAGGACAATTAAGCTCACGAACTCATCCTAGAAAAAGTGCTATATACCTCATTGCTGAATATCACTACAGTCACCTTGGAAGTCCTCCCCTTGGGAAGCTATGCATCAGCGCCTAGTCCACCCTTCAAAGCAATTTTGGAACTCTTTTAATGGAATGGCCATCAGAGCTGTCATCATATTACCCTTCATGTCTTGAATGTCTTCAAAATGCCTTCCTTTCAATATTTCCTTTATCTTCAGGTAAAGAAAGAAGTCACTGGGGGCCAGATCAGGTGAGTAGGGAAGGTGTTCCAATACAATTATTTATTTCCTGGCTAAAAACTCCCTCAGACAGTGCCCTGTGAGCTAGTGCATTGTCCTGATGCAAGAGCCATGAATTGTTGACGAAAAGTTCAGGTTGTCTAACTTTTTCATGCAGTCTTTTCAGCACTTCCAAATAGTAAACTTGACTAACTCTTTGTCCAGTTGGTACACATTCATAATGAATAACCCCTCTGATATCAAAAAAAGGTTAGTAACATTGTTGCAACAAGTTCATGAACTTAATTGTCAGGTTTCTTATGATCCAACTGAGCCCTGACTCATGAAATCATGAGGTTCAATAAACCATCATCTTAAAGCACTAAATTTTGGGATAATTTGTTAAGAGCAATAGATAACCAGAACATCTTTGTTAAATTTTTAAGTTATTTGATCAAAATCTATATTCATTTATTTATTGCCAATGAAGGATTTCTTAGCTGCATTTTGGAAAACATTTTTTTCAGGCAATAGATTCCCCTATCCATCAACTCCTGTCCCTTTTGTCCCTATTTTCAACCTTATTCTTATCACGGTGGCTACAGATTCTCACTTCACACCAAGCTTTGAGCTAATCCTGTCTTTGAGTCAGGGTATATGTATGCACCTCTTGTCTAGCAGCCCCAGTGACTCCCTATCAAAGTTAGCTCAGATGAGAATCTTATTCCAAGCTTTTGTGCCAGTTTCTGGTTCAGTGCTTTTCTTTTGCCCGCCCCCCATTATACTGTAACCCCAATAACAGGGTCTTAACCTTGTTCATTGGGCTTATGGTTCTGACTTGATAGCCTTCTTAATGCTCTACTATAGATTGAGATCCTTCCTTATTTTCATGTGTGTTCTCATTTTCTGTATGCACTATAATGCATTGCCACACATTTATCGGCTTAAAAGCAACACCACATTATTAATCTCACAGTTCTATAGATGTCTAGGCCCAGCCTGACTCAGCTGGCTCTCTGTTCTGAGTATCACCAGGTTGAAATTAAAGTGATTCCAAAGCTGCATCCCTTTCTGGAGGCTCTGAGGATGAATCTGACTCCAAGAGGCTTCATGTTGTTGCTAAAATCCAGATCATTGCAGTAGGAGAACTAAGGTCCTGTCTTCTTGCTGGCTGTCGGCTGGAGATTGTTCTCAGCTTTAGACAGCACCTGCATTTCTTGACTTGTGGCTCCGTTTCTCCATCTTCAAAGCTGGCAGTGAAGTATAGAATTCTTTTCATGCTTAGATATTGCTCTGACTCCCCCTTCTGCCTTTCTTTTCTGTTTTAAGAGTTCATGTGGTTACAGTGCCCCCCACCCCTCCTCAGTTAATCCAGGATAATACGCTGCCACACGTCGACACGATCACAGCTGTGAGACACTGATATACCAAGGTTATGAAACCTTACCGAGCTGTTTGTGCAGTGCTGCTAATGTAAGCATATGATGGCAAGTTCACGAATATAATTGTCATACTGCGTAGTCCTATTTTTAAGCTTTGTTGGTTAGTGACATTCATTCCATCAGCAAAATACTTTCATAGCACTACCTGGATTAGCATTTGATTGAATAATGAAGGGATGAAAATTATGGAGGGACATCTTTAGAATTCTGCCTTCTACAACCTGTCATCCCAGGAACTGAACATCTTTCTTGGAATCAAGGCGCTGAGTTCTCGCTACCACCTGTCTATCTGTCCTGGTTTCCCTGCTTTCCTGGCCTAACTCTGGCTTGTGTTTTGGCTCTAATGTCCGTGTTACATGTTTAAAATATTTCCATTATCACATTTGTTCCCTTGCAAAACACCATTGACCATTTTCTGAACCCTTAATAATGGTTATCTGCCTGTATTGTTGTCTATTAATTAATTAATTCCTTCTTTCATTCAACAAGCTCTTATTGAATACTTATTATATGCCACTTCCTAAGAGCCAATAATATGGCAGTGGAAAAAAAGACTGTGCCCTCAAAACATGTAGTTTGTATCCACATATTCATATATGCATTTGATAATAGATATATGTATGTGATAATAGATATATCCAAATGAGTACATAATGAAATTTCAAGTGTTGATAACTGCCATAAGGAACAATGGAGGAGGAATGTTCTATTTCATTTAGGGTAATCAGGGATGGCCTTGCTGAGAGAACATTTAAGAGACTTGAAGGGAGAGAAGAAGCAAGCATCTATCTGGGGAAGAACGTTCTAGGCCAGAGATCGGCAAACCGCTGCTTGTGAGCCACATACAGCTCTCTGGGTACGTTCTGTCTCAAAAGTTTGCCGACCCCTGGAAGAGCCAATCCTGTCCCTCACAACAATTTAAAAATTATTTGAGAGCCATAAATATATTTTTACATAATCACCATTATGTGAATATCCTTTAAATTTTTTATAAATGAAGCTATGATAGTTTTATTTTCATTTTCAATTTTACTTCAGAGCCACATGTTTACTTCCTGAGCCCAAAGAGCCACATGTTGTTCGGGAGCTGCAGTTTGCTGACCCCTGGCGGCTCTTCTGTCTCAAAAGTTTGTCCTAGAATCTAGGCAAAGGGCTCTGAACAGGGTTCATGGTTAGCACAGTGAAGAACCACAGGGGGATAAGGCAGCTAGGGCGTGAAGCAGAGGGAGGAATCAGGAAAGGACGTTAGAGAGTGGGTGGGAAGCTGATCCCAGGGGCCTTGGTAGGTCATGGAAAGGGCACTGTTTTTTATTTTGACTAAGACAGGAAGGCATCAGAGAAATGTTCACAAAAGAGTTCAATGATCTGACCTTCCCCTGAGCAGTGGAACTGCTGAAGAAACCGGAGGCACCATTAGAAGACATTCGCTGTTGTCCAGGGCAGAAGGTTGGTGGCTTGGACTAGGAGCGAAGAATGCTTGTTCTTAGTATAATCTTGAAAGAAGGGATGGCTATTGCTTGTTTCTGCACCCTAACATTCTGTCTGACCTGCCTACAGTGGGTCTTGGCTCCAGGTACATCTTCAGGGTTCCATCTACATCATCAGTTCTTGTGTCTTTTGTATCTTCTGCCTAACCCTAGTGCACTCTAAAGTGTGAGCTCCCATCTTTGAAACTGCATAAAGTTATACAACAGAGGCCCAAGGAATAAGAGAAAACACCTGTGAACAGGCAAAGAGCTAGCAAAACGGCTGGAGCATAAAGAAACAGTCTGAGTACATTCTGTACAATGTCCAGTCGGTACCAGACTTATTTAGAGGATGAATATGTAAGTGATTCTCAACACTTTTGTAGATAAAGAATTCTTTAAACCTAAATCTAGTTCAGCTACTGTTAACGGAATGAGTCTACCAGCAATTAAGAAACACATTTTCCTACTTGCCAAGATTTAGATGCATTTAATCATAAATAACAATAGCGAAGTGTCTGTAACTCCAAGTCCAGGCAAACACCAATGAAAGCTGAAATAGGAAGACAGAAAACACTATGGGCATCTACAACTGGAAAGATACATCTGTATTACAGAAAATATGATGACAATGTTAAAACGAGGTCCTGGGACTGCTTATCTTTCTCCATCCTGGGAACTGCCCCAAAGGGTTCAGCATTCAGGGATTCGCTTCTCTATCTGTGCAATGGTCATGGAGGAAAGCTGAGAAAAGTGAAGCTACACCCCTTCGCTTGTGTCTATATTAAGATCTATAATTTTTCATTTTGTGGGAAAACATGAATTTAACTGAATAGATAAAACAATAATATATCAAGAAACACCCCACAAAAGCAAGGAATTTAAGACAGTTTGAACTTTTCAAACATCTATAGCTCCATTTCTAACCATCTTCTTTGTTCATTCTACTTCTAAACTAAAATCTCCCCCCTCATCATTTTTACGCCTTTGACCTTGTCTGAACCAGCTCATTATTAGCTGTGAAGGAGTTTTTAAGGTTAAATACCATAGGTTTTTTTTTTTCTCCTCCCAAGAAATTTACTAGTTTTCCACATCAAATTCTTTCTTCTTAAACAACAGTCCTTTGTACACTCTCACTGCTTGCCTGATTCTCCAGGGTTTCCTTGCCATTTTTATTAGAATTTAAGGGCCTCTCTTGCTTTTACACAGGGGGCCCACACATTAAGGCAACTAAACACTTCCCCTCATTTTTCCAATCTCACAGCCCTCCATCCACTCTACAGTCCCTCCCTCAGGCTCATGGTCCATAAGAATTTAAGGCTCAGTGCTTAAAGAAACTAATAATTGATAATAAATATCTATAGTGCTTATAACAGTGCCTGGCACTCAGCCACCTCTAGATGACCTTTACCAGTTATGACGATGTGACAGTCACCTGTAATATTAGAATCTTAAGACCAAGGTCAAAAGGATCATGGAGAGAAACATGTGCGAGAAAGTTTGTGAGGTGTTTATCCCAGGTCCTGACCCAAAGACATGTTGGACAAGTCTTGGCCATTTATGATGGCTGTTTATAGACAATCTTTTTCAATGTATATGTGTTTCAAATTATTCCTTTGAAAAGTAAACATCCTACTAAGAAGAACATTTAAAGTTCACAATTCTGAAATATTATTTGGTATGAGAGGGAAATTCAACGTTTGCAATGTGTGCTAACCAGTAATGATTTCAAGTTTAGAAGGAACTGATGCCCTTATGAACCTTAATACCATAAATTTATTAGCAAATAAATGGGCTTTTGCTAGTGAATGTCAATTCTTTTTGAATTTCCATGCATTATCATCTTAATTCTTGAATGTTATATCTAAAAAACATGTATCTTTAGAAAAGTAAAGATGAAGCAAGTAGATTATGTTGCTTGCTGTTTCTAAGTTAATGCTAGAATTTTGATACTAGACAGACTTAGGGATAGCAATCTGATAAGAAGACTTAAAGCAGCAGTTCCATAGTACTCTGAGACAGACAGAGTATTAATTATTTATGCCAAAGTGGATGAGGGATGGTAGAAATTACATTGAGGTTAGAGTTTCCTTAAAACCTGGCTTGGTCCTGCTGCTGTTCTGAGAATATTTAAAATAAATGGACAAGGGCCGGCCGAGTGGCGCGGTGGTTGGGAGCTGGGTTGGGATGCCAGTGGCCCCGATTTGGATCCCACATATGAGGGCCAGTGACACTGCTCTCTAATAGGAAAAATAAATAAATAAATAAAATAAATGGACAATAGTTTCCAACTCTAAAACATATTATATGCAGTACATACTTTAACCTAGTTTATAATTACATTTATTATGCCCACTGAAACCACAAAGCCAATGTTTAATTTTACAGTTTAAAGTCACACATAGGGAAATGCTTTACAAAATAGGATATTGTTCCTCAATGGAAAATATTACAGTAAAGTTCCCAAACGACTCAGTTCAAGTGGTGTATCTGAATAACAGAACTGTTGTGGAATGCAAGCTAGAAGACACAGTAACACTTTCAATAGTTGATTCAGGTTTGAGATTTGCCAAAGCTGAAGAGACATTTTAAATGAGACTGTATCAGTCTTCCAAGATTTTTGGTTTTGCAACTGCATTATTTTACTGAAAAATGTCATCGCTTCTGGAAAATTGAGGATAATAAGCAGCTTACGAGAACATTTTACTGCTTACAGACAACATGTAAATCTTCAATATTTTTACTCAACCTTGAAAGCATCTTTCAAGATTTAAAAATCTCACTTTTACCTACTTAGGCTTATTACCTGAATTTACTCACAGACTCCAATATAGAAATCAAGTATTTGTGCCACTGCTTCCATGAAATTGAACATATTTTGGCAATTGGTTTAGTTTGCTGTAATCTATTTACAAAGCATATGCATGATTTTCTCTGACAAATATGTCATACTAAAATGTAAGCAGTATTTGTCACCTCCTACATTTATGTCATGCCCGAGTGTGTGATGCAAAACCACCATCCGGAGACTATCATATATTTCTTAATCAAAAGTCTAACTCATAAAGTCACACACAATATAATCTTCTATTCTCAATATGCTCTCAGTATGGGGTGAAGCACTTCTAATACGTTGTAGATTGTTAAAGCAAAGACAGATATAGAAGCCAAATGTTTACTATGGACATAAAATACAGCAAAGCATAAACAAAGTCAGGCTACATACACACAAAATTTTGTTTGTATGTAAGAACCAAATAAGTTTGTTTGAAAGGAATGTTTGAAAGGAATGCTGATGTCTTAGTAAGTGATGAAACATGACTCATAAAAATATGCTACTCCAGCCTGATACTTTTCAAGTTTTGATGTCACCTTAAACATCCTCGATGTACATACAGCTTATGTCACCAAACACTGCTGATCAAAATGACCATTTGATGCTATTTCCCTAACTTGGAGTACCAAGTTGTGCCCAGCCTTGACAAAAAAAAATAAATAAAAATAAAAACCAAAAAAACAACTTGAGTTCTTTCTTGCAAATTGAAAAATCGTGTAGAATAAAATAGTTTAACTCAGAAATACCACATTTGACAGTTGATCACTTGAAGATGATAACACCTCGATAAAAAAAGTCATTGGATATGCTAAAGGAAAAAAAAAAAAAAGAATGCTCTGTTTTATTGACAAATCACAGTTTTCCTCAGTGTTAGACTTGAAGTCACTCTGATGTGGCAGTGCCTTAGAAGATAATGAGCCATTATTGGTTTTTCCACTTGACCTACGGCTGTCCACATGGACCAGCTGGTGATGTTATGGAGGTGAGAACCACAGACAGCAGACTTACTGCTAAAATGCTAATATATTAGCATGGGGTGCGGGGTGCAATTAACTGGGTTAACTGATACATACATTTCAGTCCTCGTCTCTTCTAAAACCAACATCTCCTAACAACATACTCCTTTAATTTTTCCACAAAATCTACATTGAGAGTTACGGTATTAGGGCACCAAAAAGACATTTGCCACACTAAGTGCTGTTCTAATCTGAATACCATGTCAATTTCCATTTTTTGTTTCACTAGTGCCCAGGTATTGTTTGAGTATGTTCCCACACATTAATTGACTAGAACTCAATTATGTATTATAGATTGATGTGTTTCACAAAGTTATAACCTGAGAAATCTTTTCTGTAGTTCATGCTAGCAGGGGGCTATTAGGAAGACTGCTTTTTTTTCCAGTGGACTAGTGAGTTAAGTTGATGTACTTGTTTGACAACCTAAGCCTACAGATTATTGGCAAATGAGAAAAATAATAGAGAAAACATGCACGTTCCTTTTCTGTGTGTAAATGATTCATCTTCTTGACCCTCTATTTGGTTCTATTATAGTTTTGGATGACCATGTCTATATTCATGGCTATTCATTTATTTTGTGGCTTTGAAATGTTAAAAACTGCAAGATATTTTTATGGCCTCAACTTTAATTAGAAGTAGATTGATAATATTTACCAGTAGTACCAGTGAGATTTCATACCCAGCCGTAAACTATTAGCTCGATTTGATCATTATAAAATTCAATCTTATTTCACCAACAATGAACTCGAAGTCATAGCACAAGTCATATGCTTCTTTGAATCCACCACTGTTCTCACCTACCCATGACAATGACCTTGTTAATAAGGGAGGAATCAATGGGAGAAACATCAGAGCCAGAGATTGATCTGGTCAATTGTGTGTCCTAGGGTGACCAGGCTGAAATCAGTCAAAGGCAAGCTGATATGATCAGAGGTGTCCCTGCCAACCCCAAATCCTATTATCATTCCGTGAGGTTCATTAGTAGTAGTAAAAAGTCACCCTTTATCAATGGAGATCCCATATTTGTAGAAAGGTATGACTAACATTTGGGTAATTTAAATCCAATTTGTTTACTCTCTTTTGTACAATCCTAAAGACACTAGAGACTAAATGATGTTAATTTTTTAAAGAATGTTTCTAAAGCAGCAAAAGACAATATTTGGTTTTATCATCATTGATATCATTTGGAGGTTATGTGTACACAACTTTCATATAATCCATCAACAGCTCTTTGTCCAAGTTTCTCAGTGAAATGAACGGACCTGATTCTTTTCTTTTCTTTTTTCTTTTTTTTTTTTTTGAGGGCAGTGTCACTGGCCCTCATATGTGGGACCAAACCGGGATCACTGGCTTCCCAAGCCAGTGCTTAACCACTGCACCACTCGGCTGGCCCAAATGGACCTGATTCTTAACTGTGTCTTAACTTCATTGGGAAGCTTCTAGGCTTTTCATATACCCAAGTTTAAAATTTGGACCTTAGTTGCTTGAATAAGTGTTTTTCTTATCTGTTACTTGGAAAAAGTAGTATTAATGGAACCTAAAAGACCTGTTAATACAGCTAGAAGTAATGGGCACTACTGGTCATGAAAGATTAAATTTAAAACTTCCTTAGAAAGGAAAACTATAATATCAGAATAAGGATACATGAGGAATATATACATAAACACTTGTTTCACACACAAAGCTTTCTGTAAAAAAATACAAAAGCAACCAGTGCTGCATATTATGTAAACTCACAAAGTGTACTTTATACACAAACATGAAGCATAAATTAAAAAGTAGGACAACAGCAAAACATTTTAAATATAGAATTTGCACATATTTTTGTTAAATAAAGAATAAATAATTTTATCACACAAATTCACATACCTGTTGCAAAAACAATAAATTACTTTTTTTCAGTGCTGCAACTTTTTTGTTTTGGTTTGTGATTAATCCCTTAATTGTTAGTTTAAAGGGATAAAACTGTTTCCACAGGCAGGCAAAGTAAATTGAATTTGTTGACTAAATTAAAGCAACGCCCTTAAATCTCTTAACAACAAGGCAGGGCTTAATTTGACCTGGTCTGTTCTAGAAGAAATAAATGTAATTTTCTTCTGTGCTCTCTTTGTACTTAATGAAACTTAATCTAGAGTGTTTAGTTTTGTGAGTGAGATAAGATTCTTACTGACCTGAGCATTTTCAGACAATCTCTCTTTTGAGAAAGTGGGGCCTAGCATCATGAACCCTAGACTCTTTATTCAAGATGCAGCTATGGAAAGGTGAAAGGAATAGTCCAAAGTCAAACTGGACTGAATTAGATTGTAGTATAGAGGATTTTCCCTTTGCTTATCATTCTTTATATCTACCAAACACTCCATTTCTCTAATTTTAGTTTCCAATCTAAATCCATTTTTCTCAAGAGTTTAGACATACATTCCTTAGTCAATCTATCAATATTCATACAGGAAAAAAAAAAACTCTTTAAAAGCATGGAATAGTGGTTTATTTGTTCTAAACTCTCTAGGATTGTTTCAATTAAAAGTGTAAAACTTCATTATTTGGGGGAACAAAGAATCACTGATAAATCATATTATTAAAAAATCTATGAATACAGTATAGAGAAGCAGAGTAGGAGACAATCCTGTTTGCTCTTCAATTATCTTTTAATATTACCATCAATATACCCACAAAAGATAAAAATAAAGTTTGTCATAATTGAACTACTTGAATAAAATTATTTTGAAAATTGGAAAAAGTAATGTTGGCCTCTCTATTAATTCTCTCTGCATAGTCAAATATTTAATGTGATTTAATTTTTTTTTTTTCTGACTCATTTCAATGACTTTATTGCCTGCCCCTGATATCTGGTTGACCTCCATCACGTGTAGGTTACCAGTCATGCATAGGCCTCATTTGTCTAACTGATAATTTATTAAGAAAAATGACCACGTTTAAAGCAAAGTCAGTCTATGAAAATCTGAAGGATGCTTATCAGTTTTGTAAAATAATTACTTGTTTTATCAAATAATTTCTTAAGAAACTACTTAAAGCAGTGAGACATCCATTCTTCTGGCCCACTGGAATGAATGCGATATAGAAAGATCAATTACATAATTCTTTTATATTAAAAATATCTTATAATAAAAATAAACTCTCATGAGCTTAAGGGAACTCAAACAATGGTCCCCTAACATCCTCATATGCAATTCTTCACAATAGGCACATTTGGTATGATTATTATACAATTTTATAAAAATAAGTGGCTTTCTGATACTTAACAAAGAAAAAGAAATCCCAATGAAATGAAACACCTTGAATTTTCTGGGGTGGAGGGATACAGTTTGCTGCCTAAAAAGCAATTTTTATGCATATGATTATAAAAATTTTCCAAGTGTAACTATTCAAACCTACAACCTATCTAAATGGGCTATGGAAATGAAAGCAAACAAACCTCAAAAATCATCACATTTCATCACTCAGACACTTACTGGTACAACCAAATGTTTTCCAATTGGGAAAAATCTTAAGTGCAGTATTAGTATACTTGGATTTAAAAAAAAAAATACAAGGAATTATTGCCTATATGATGTGGAAACAGTCTTATTGATATTAACCACTTTTTTGTTTTTTTTGCACTAGCCACATTAATGATAATCACTTCTAGATGTGGCTAACTACCAAGTGATCTTTAATATTCTTATTAAACTATGTCAACAAGGAATACAAAACATTATAGGTCTTACAGAACCCTTCAACAAAACAAACAAACAAGCGAAAACAACACATTTTAAAGGCTTGCTGGTAAGAGGTATACCAGTATTGAAAGTGTTGAATGTGATTAGAAAACTCTGTGCTGTGTGTATTGCAAGTATGTTACACATTGTGAGATATCAGATGAGAGCCATAGAAAGGGAAAGCAATTGTGAAAATATAAATGGACAATATGGTGAAGTATGTTTTTTTTTCTTTAAGTTCTAACATGAGGAAACTAATGTTTAGACTCTTGAATAACAATAACATACACACACACATATACACACACACACACACACACACAGCAAACACTACCTCTACAACCTAATTATGCATTAATTTGGCTGGCTGCCTGAAAAAATACAGGCCATCAAAGGCTTAAGAAGATGGACCCGTGTATGTATTGAAATGACTAGACACACTGAGATCCTTTTTCTTTTCAGAATTTCTCAGAAGATGCTTGCTCTCAACATGGTTTTTGACAAAAATTTTATCTCCGTTGTCTGAAAGTATATTATACTAAACCTTCTTAAAACAGCAGCAAGTTCTTAATTTCCAGTAAAACATCCACAGCTTTTTCTGGAAACTGGAAGAAGTTGAAATAGCTGCAGACCTACTTTGGTCAAATACATTTTTTTTATAGAAATATATATGTATATACACACATATACATATATATATATATATATATATATATATATATTTTAATAGAACCAAGTAATATAAAGTGACATACCAAGGGAGAATGTATGTACAAACAGTAAAAATAAGCTACTGTGTATTATGGGTAAAAATAATTACGATGCCTTTGAAGACATTCTGTAAGAGGTAGGTGACAAGGGGGAGATTGTTGTTCTGCCATCTTCAAATGCCGCCTAATTCTACATTCATCAGTGTTTTTTCATTCTGTTTTTCATCCCATGGGATATTTCACTCGCTCCCAAGGTTTTCTATATTCCAAGGTCACCACTGTCACATGAAATAGTGCACATCTTCATTTGGTCATGGAGAGCAGATTCTGCCCATAACTGGACTCCTGTTGACAATGACACTGAAGCGTGACTTTCTGTGCTTTAGGTAGACCTCTCGTTCACCACAACCCATCGGTGATGAATCATCCAGTTGATCTTCGGGTCAGACCATAACCACAGGCTAACATTTCTTTAGCAAGCATTGCTTAAATGCAGAAGGCCTCTGAGAGAGAAGACATCCCTTTGCTAATTTCCGGTTTCCATCCTGGCACTGCACGGTCCGGGTGTGCCAGCCTGTGTCACAGGTCCTAGAACAGGCGAGCCATGGGCCCGTCACCCATTGTGGCTGTGCTGTGTGCGATCCCACTTTATTGCTAGTGACAGAGTTTCCTTTCTGAGTGGACTTCTTGGGAACAAAAAAACTGTAACGGACATCTAATGCTTTTGTTGGGTCGGTTGCAAGAATCTGCACTATTAGAATTTCCTTCGTGGCTGAGTAGCCCATCCCATGCAAGAAATCATCCCTGTGGCTCCAACCACTGTAGTTCATGACAGTTCCATTGATGTCAATGATTGTTTCCGAAGTGGAGATCATGTACTTTCCATTGATAAGGTACTCACCATTTTTCTTCTTCAGGGCTAAGTAGGCAGTGAATCTAGTCTGGTCTTTGGCTTTGAACTGTCGGACTTTTATGTGGGTGGCCCCTTCTGGGATCCTCACAACATCAGTGTAACCCTTACTGGAGGCAGGAATGCCCATGGGTGAGAGAGGAGGAGAGAGAAGGGGGGAGACACAGAGGGAGAGAGAAAGAGAAGAAAAAAATAAGTAAACATTCAATAAATGGATAAACAAATAGAAATTCTTTAAAAGTCTTACCTTACCTTAACACAAAGTTTTAATGTATTCAGGAGATTAATTTAAAATTGGCTTCAAACATTAATTTTCTTACAGAAAAATAGGATTGTGGGTACACTATCATTGTGTACATGTTTATTATGATGTTCAAAATTAGGATGATGTTAGCACCCTGCCTTTGTTTCAAAATTTTATACTAACTTCTTTAAAGATTTACAAAAACATTACACATCAAATCCTGCCATTTCACTGAGCCAATGATGTATAATGAAAGATCTCTCTTATTGGTCACCCACCATAAAGCCTGAGTCATCTATCATAATGCTTTGTGGATACTAAGCATTTGGGAAATTTGGTAAGGTATTAAAGATTCCTCTTTTATACAACCTTGGATAATACTAGTAAGATGTGGTTACCCAGAATTGTATACTCCATTTTTTTGTAGACTATAATTGCACTTGCAGGTCATTTGACCGATGGTCCAACTTAATCAGATGAATACACTGTAATGATTATATCACTAGCAAATAGAATTAACAATGCGTACTTTAATTCACAATCAATTCTTCAGACATACCATTTTTTATCACATCAAAGATAATTTTGATGTTAACATGGCATGTAATTGGTTTAATAAATCCTATTGTTAACTTGGTTTGCTGATTACTCTCCAGTTGAAGACAACACAGCACATACATCAGGACCACAGCTGTGCTTGACCGATACCACTCAGCATAAGAATGGTCTGGTGAAGACAAAAAAAAACCAGCATTGTACCCATCAGACTCCTTAGCTGACTCGGTCACCCTTGCTGATAGTGTAATATCCTATGCCAGAAGTTGAGACTTCATAAACTTACATATTTAAAGAAAGAATGTAATCAAGGACCATGAGAAGAAGCAGGAAACAGACCTTACTCGTTATAAGAGTAGATTTAGACCAGGGTAGTTAAAATGGAATTGTCTGTATCACAGCAATTAAGTTACATTTTACAACAAGAAACATTTTTTTAAGAAAATTAGAGCTCAATGAGAATTTATTAAAAAAAAAAAAGTGGCTTAGAAACAAGCCATCCTTTCCTAAATTATGTTTCAGGAATGATGGACCTGCAAGATATTGCTAAAGTGGAATGTCCCTGACTTCTTTTTAGTTTTCATACTACAAGACCTTGACCTCGTGGCCACTGCAGTTTACCTGCGTCCAGAAGCGCCATGAGTTTCCACTCATGATGACCAGAGCTTTCTTTATCTCCTCTCCTTCCCTTCTTATATTCATAATGTGTTACCATAATAGAACCCTGCTAGCCCACCTCCCACAGATAGCTTATGATGTAATATGAGTCCTCCTTTATCAATTTTGCAAGCATCTAAAGCTTTGTTCAATTCGTATATGGGCAACTGTTCTATCACATTACCTTTTTTTATTGAAGGTTCCAATAATCTTTGTGCAACTGGAGTTGTCTCCTCCACATACTCCACACTTGTCATACTGCAGCTTTGAGCCGATGATGCTGTCACAGCCAGTTCGCACACACTTCCCCCGGACGCAGACAGAGTTACTGTACGGCCTACATTCAGTTCCATCAGTCACCTGAAGAGGAGAAACACATCTGCATAGGAAATACTTGTGCCCAGGTAATTGGTTTCTTAGGCAAAAGAACAAGTGCTGATTTGTGAGTTTTGAGTTCAATTGCAATAGATAGTACATGGAAAAAATAAAGAACCAAAAAAAACACAATTTCCAAGAGTATCTAACTGAGGAATCCTTGACATCTTGGCAGAAACAAGAGCTGGGGCAAATCTGGGTTATGCACGTTCTCCATTGAGCTTAATTCCGAATGTGCTAGGAGACCCAGGGTACTCATTTCTGGATGCATAACATGTTCCCGTTGTACAGCCTCGCCTTTTTACATTGATAGAAGCGAACTTTTCACCTGGCGTGTGGAACTGTCTGTCACTGTGTGAGAGCTGAGTAAGAGCAGCCTCAAGAGCTCAGAGATCTTTCTTTGTTGCATAATTGTTATTATAGCAATAAATCTGAAAATCTAATCCTGACATCCAAAGCTTTGTCATGGTTGGAAAGCATTCCCTATTGTTTCGAACTGTCAGATGCTGACATGAAGACAAACAGATGAGTGTAGGAAAAGGAGCCTGGGGGAAGTTAGGGAGAAATGCTTACTGGGAGAGGCTGAATATGTTTGAAGAAAAGAATTAATGTATATTTACAAAGCTGGATATAAAATGGTATATAGATGGAGCATTTGTGGTTTGTGCATGTAAGTGTACATAAAAAAAACATGTCATATATAAATAAACAGACATATTTTATACTTGTGTGTACACGAAACTCTTCAAAGATGTGTGTGAGTGTGTGACTGTGAATTAAATTAGGGTACACTCCAAAGAGTTATAGTCCCAGGTGATGGTTCAGTTTTTACTTCTCTGTTATACTTAAAATGAAAATGTATTATTTTGCAGTAAAAAACAAAAGTTTCAAAATTACATTAGTTAGACATTAACTTATTTTCCAGTAAGTCATGACTATCTGAAAGCCAGTTGCAGAGGTGATTTTAAATGTAGCCCCCATTTGCAAATTAGATAAACAGTATTTTAAATTGTTGCATAACATTGATTGTGAGAAATAAAACTGCAATTATTTTTTTTAAAAGTTCTGTGAAAAATAACGGATAATTTCATACACATATAATGTGTACAGCTAGAGGGACACCGATTCATATTAAGGGTGCAGGACATTACCATGCTGAACTATCTTCCAAAATGATGCTTAAAGGCTAGACAGTTTTCAAATGTACAATGTGCTGTGATTTATTAAACCAATCCTTTGTTGTCAGACACCTGGATTGTTTTTGGTTTTTGCTCTTATCATCAATACTGCTAAATAAATATTTGCAAACCGCCCCCTCCCCGAAAAAAAAAAAGTCCTGGTCAGATGTGACAATCTTGAAATCTATCTTCATGAGTTACCAATGGAGTTCTTTAGTAAATGATAGAAAAATAGAAAGCTTTTATACTTTATAGTCCCCCTTACAAAAGTGTACAGGAAATACTAGCTGTTTTCATGGCTATTTTGAAGATAAGGTCACATCTCACCTTCCTTGATGGAGAGTTGAACTTTTCAAAAGTAGCTTTTAAAACATTTACTTGTTCTGTTTTCAAAATAATCTTTATTCATTGTATAAAATTTGAAATTATAGAAATGATAGAGATGAAAATAAAACCCTTCCAAATCTAGCCACTCCCAAATAACGGCTGTTTGCGTTTGGTATCTGCAGGCTTCATGCTACCAAATACTTTCTACAGAGAATGCCTACTGTTTCAGAACAGTCGGCATGCATTTACCTTTGGAGAAAACACCACATAGTAGCCAGTGCCCTTAGCTCTGCAGGTCAGTTTGCACACATCCCCTGGCAGGACACCGGCATATTTGGGAACCCATTCCACAAAGGTTTTGACACCTTTTGCATCAGACTGATATCCATTTTTGGCCTCACATTGCTCATGACGAAAAGATTTACCTAAAAAACAAAGTGTCACATTATTACTCTACTGTTCTGAAACTTACATATATTCTTGTGCCTTTAAATAATTAAGGAGAAGATGCTAACTTTTTTTTTTTCAGTGCCTCTTTAAACACTAGTGTTGAAGGTTTCTTTCTATATACAGAGTTGAAAACAGCAATTATTTTCTTTCTAGTCCCTGAATACTCAATTGTTTGTAACAATAATGTAAAATCACTCATGCATTTGTTGTTGATTTGCACACTGGTAAAACTGTGCAGTACAAGATTAATAAGCTGTTTCTCCAACCTCCCCTATTTATTACTGCTGGAATACAAACCACGTGACACAGGATGGTTGCTGACACCTGGGAGCAGCGTACCATTAGCCGGGCAGGGCATAACACTGCAGGAACGGTAGATCGCCCGCTTTCCGGTGCAGTAGCGGCCACTGTTTCTGGGTGCTGGATTATTGCAGTGGCGATAGGCAAACTGTACTCCTCCCCCACATGAGCGAGAACACTGGCCCCAGGACCCCCAGGACCCCCAGTTGCCATGGCTTGATGTCTGAAACAGAAAAATAGAAGATATTTTAACTCAAAGGAAGGAAAACATTCAAAATATACATTTGGAAATCACTTGCATTCAATGACGGGAAACATTATCATAGATAGAGTTAAATTTTCAATGAATTTTATGTGATCATAGGTATTGAATGTTCTGGAATTATGTTTCCCATTCTATGCAGTTCATCTTGTCTGCTTCCCTCCTCTCCCTGCCCTCACTCCTGCACTAGAGGCTCTGAACGCTTCACCCTACATACTCAGCACGCTGCAAGGATCACCTCCTCATTTCTCTGGACCATTTTAAATTATGCCCTCTAACATTGTACATCTCTCTAATAACCACTGAACCATGGTTAGCATGTTGTCCATTCTGACCCTGCATCTTTACCAAAATGCATGATGCTAAAAGTTTTGCATGACACTGGGCATTAGTGGATTGTGCTTGCATCTTTTCTCCCTCTTCATCACTAAAGTTCTGCAGTGCCTTTGTTAACTTCACACATCCTGTCTATGACAGACCCTCAGCCTATGTGACCTGGGTTTGGCTTAATTCCTAATGAGATTAGAGTCTCCCCTCCCTCCCCCCCAGAGAGGAGGTGGGACAGATATTGAACTGCACACACACCACATGCACACATACAACAGGGATTGATGAACCCTGCTATGACACCCCCAGTCTGGTATTCTGGAAATATGGCAGTAGGAAGCTGAGAGACTCTAAAAGGAAGACTATTATAGACTCCTTTGCCAGGGGAATGTGTGAATACCGTCCCCTGACTGCCTGTGTCAGGGTTTCTGAGAAAGCTGTGCGAAAGCCTGGGAAGACACAGGTGACAGGCATGTGTGCATGCTTTTCTGGCGACGTTTAAAATCTTGTGAGAGTGAACAGAGGCCTTGCTTGGGCCTTAATAAGGTGGCAGTTGCTGACCCAAAAGTGGGCTCTAGGGGGAGCGTGGAGGTTTCTCCCTGGAGCAGCACAGGTTGCTTTAGCTCCTGCAGTTAATGAGCTTTGCTGTGAGGGAGAAAACAGGGCCATTTTGGAGGGCGCCATGTGCCACTGCTATTTCATCACTGCATTCAAATATCTGTATTCTGATAACTTTAGTAAGAGGACGTGAAAGTAAAAGTTCCAAAAGGTGGGACCTCCTTGGAGTCTCAAGTAGCTAGACCCTAGATTATATACTTATTTGGTACAGGACAGAACTGAGATGAGTACCTATGACCCACATTTTCTCCAGGTTTGATGACTGGGAATGGCTCCTGTGGTTAAAGGAGGAAGCTGCAAAATGATTTCTCAAGAAAAAAATATTTTCACTAGGAAATAAAGCTTTCTGGCGAGAGTCCCTACACATGTGATAGGAATGGGCTTAAGGCATTGAGTGACCAGGAAATCGCTTACTGAATAATATTTTTTCTTGGTTTTGTCCACACACTTGCCCTGCAGGCAAATCCTCCCTTTCCCACACGGCGTCCCCTCCACGGCTGGCAGCTTCTTGGTCAGACACACCATCTGGCCCTGCCGCACCACTGCACACCACAGGCGCGCACAGACGTCCATGCCAGGGCACACGGAGTACTCGGGCCCGAAGGTCAGGTTGCACTGCTGGGTGGCATCATAGGTCTGTCCTGGGAGTTCTTCAGGGCCCAGGATCTGCTTGCGAGGGAGGTCTAGCAAACAGTTACCTAAAAAAAGAACCAAGGTTGACCGCTGGTCTGTGTTTACATTGCAAAGCACTAAAACCATGGATCTAAAAAAGAAACACACCAGCTGGTGTTCAAGCATGATGCACCCTCAGAACGGCAGTGTGATGCCTGGAGAAGGGACCCTGAGGGGGATGGGGCTGGGTGCCTCCTTGGGCTCACGAACACACCCCCCCCATGATTTCCAGTGGGTGATATGCTCTGGGGTAGCCATAATGATGGCAGTGGTATGAGTCAATGAAAGTATTTTGTAATAGTTAGTTGTGAAAATAAGCATTGTGCTGAAGGACTAAAAGAAATCGGGATAGATCTAGAAGAAATGTTAATGAACATAAAACAACAACAATAAATAAGTATGCACAGCATTGAGACTCTATTTGTACCCCACTCTCCACTTCCAACTTACCTCTTCCTCATGTGCCCATCCAGGTCCCCTTTCCATTAATTTCACAAATAATAAACAAGGTGAAACCTCATTAATTCATTCACTCACTCAAAACAATGATAGTTGGTATTAGGCCCAACATATATGGTTAGTGCCTACAACATTCTAGCAAACATTGGGAAACAGAAAAATGAGCCTGATCCTCTTTTCAAGGTCTCCCGATAAAGGGATAAATTGCTTTTCTCAGACTGATAAGGATTTTCATAATGACTTTTCAGGAGTCACAGACTAAAGGAGCAGTGGGAGAAGAAAATTAATCATTGCTATTTTGGGTCAAGGCCTATCTTTTTACTCTTCTTCTCCTCCTTTTTCTACCCTTTGGATCAGTTATTTAATATAATCAGTGTTTGTTGGGTGTCTGCAGTGAGTCTTCCACCAACAAGTTGGTGCTCTCATTGCAGAGTAATATGGGGGGTATATAGCGAGGTGGGGATCCATAGAAGCTGGCACACAGACTGATGATGCAAATTCAGTAGAGGAAAGTGCATCACCTCCCCCCAAAAAGCTCCCCTAAGAACCCCTGCTCAGTGGGTTAATACCATTAATTTTCCCCCATCATATGGGAGCATGCGTATTGTCCATCTGTTTCTGTATTTACTTGATTTTAGGATTTACCTGTTGATTATTAATATGACTAAAAATAACAAACATTTGTTACACATTTACACTAATCAGTTCTTTAAATGTACTAGCTTATTGAATTCTCACAAGAACTCTACACAGCAGATTCTATTTTCTTTATTTTACTGGTAAGGAAATGGAGGAACGTAAAGATAGGTCATACAGCTATTAGAGTTTCATGCTCAGAGCTTAATCCCCTCACTATATACCATCTTGTCTCTGTTTACCATGTGGGTAGAGTTCCTGTTTTATTGCTGAAGGGCAAGTATGTGTAGGTATCTCCTAAATGGTGGATATCATGTCTAATGGTAGAAATGTGCAGTATAAAGTTTAAAACACTAAATGGTTGAGTGTTCTTGGCCAAGTTAGTTAACCTCTCCCTAATTTATTTTCAAGCTCTGAAATGTTTTTCTTCTCATTGTGACATTGTAAGGGTAAAATTAGCTAACAAAAATGTAAGAGGCAACCAGAAAAATCCAAAACAATAATAGTTGCTACTCTGCCCAACATATGTAACAACCATTTAGATGTATCCGAGTTATTCTTTGATTCAACAAAAGAAAATCGTATTTAAATCCTACTTTCCACCAAGAAACGAAATATTCCGCACATTTTAAATATACTGCAAATGTTTTTACAACTACAACATTCAAGTTTCTTTAAAGTGAATATTTTAGAATTTGTCAATCTGTGATGGAGGCATTATATGAAAATGAATAAAGAGTAAAGTTCCTATTCAACTTCTGAGCCAGAATGTTTGAAGAGGTAAAGCTTCTTAAGGCAAGCCAGGAAAAGCATTAAAAGTAAGTATCTAGCCAAAGAGAACTTTGGGAGAAAAACATCAAATTAAAAGAAAAACATCAACATCAAGTTGATAGGAAAGAATGATAGTAAAACCTCACACTAAGCTTTGTTTAGAAAACACAGTAAGATGAGGCTCTTCAGAACTCCATGAAAAGAGTTATCTTATTTGCTACATAAAAAAGCAGGTAGAAAAAAAAGAGCATTGTGTAAATCAGGGAACACTCAACAGACTCCTCATGTAAGAAAACTGTCAACAATTCTCTGAGACAGCAAGAATGCTTTCCAATTCCTCAAAAGTGCTGTTTTAAGAAACTTCTTTTATTTTACTAAAAAACACAGACCATAAGACTGAGAAACGAAATGTTAGCTGGAAAGTCTTTATATGTGTGGGTGCATGTGGAATAGATCTACCTGGTTTATCCCCAGCTAAAATAAGTCATCACCTCTCTATGGACCCAAAGCCACTGACATCCTACTTCACTACTAGATGTTGAGCAAAAAGAAACACATAATACAAATAACTTGAAATCAGCTTCGAAAAGGAGAATTCAATAGGTGGAATATCTTTATGAAGCTTAATGCCAAAGCAAAAGGTTTTTGTTTTCTTTCTTTTTTTTTTAATAATACATTTGTTTTGTTATTAAAAATACAGTATCTCAGCTATATGGTTTTCCCTTAGAGGTCACCTGGAGATGATCTTTTCTTGCTTAAAATAAAATGATTTATATCAGAATTGCCTTTAATGTATTACTCCAGTGCTCTCAAGGATTTGTTGCTGCATGAGTTTCTTTTTACCATGAAATATTTAGCCTATCGATTTCATCTGTATGTTGAATTATGTCCTTTTGCTATAAAATATACAGACATCTCTACCAAATGGAGTCTTCTGCCACAGAACAACAATTAAAAAAAAAAGAGCCTCATTCTGAATCTCACAGTATAAAACATTTAAAATCTAAGTAATAGTGGATTGGAGATAGATTTTCCATTTAGAAAAATATGTATTTGTGGGGAAGGGTGAAAGAGAAAATTGATCAATCTTTTAGTATCATTTATATTGATCTCTAAAAGCATCTGGTCTACTGCTAACTTTTCTTAATCTGTTTTGCTTTTATTATCAATCATTTCTTCATATCAACTTCACATGTTTTTTTAATTCACCCTAGTCTGAAATCCTATCCGGGCCTTGCTGCCAACATTTTGTCTGTTTGTTCTGTTCCATCAACTGCCAAGTTGCATTTTCCTTTCCCTCTTTTTTTCTCTCTCTCCCTCCTTTCCTTCCTTCCTTTTTGGTTTAACATTTGGTGCATATAAATGGGTAGTTTCTAAATGAAAGACAATACACATGTGTGTATACTGCATGTTTGTTTTTACTATCCATATTAAGTTAAATGGTATAAGTAAGGTGAAAAATTAAAAAGTAAGATGCAGTGATTTGTGATGGACAAATAAAGGAAAGGATGGTCTTTCCATTGACACAAGATATACTAAGGGGTGATGGAAAATATGCCATGCCTCCAGGAAATGGAACTGAAAATCATTGGTTATTTATTATATCTGACTACCAGCACTGTTTGCCTTCTGTATTAGTGATTAATGAAATTATCAGATTGAGGTTGATTGTTCTTTATTCTTTTCATTTTCCCCCCTCATTTCTAGCACTGTAGTTATTTATTTCTATCTTCTCTCCCTTTTCAATATGCAGGTAGGAAATTAAGTGTTGGCTCAAATATCCATGGCATAGGAGAAATCAGTTAATATTTCTCATGAAGCTCATTCAAAGGAGCCTAACAACACTGCAAACTCTCCCCTTTTACTTTCATCATCTCCCTGGCCTTGCAACTCTTATTTTAGTCTTTATTTGAATGTCTAACATTAAAAGAGAAACTGATGGTGCTAGATATGGAGAATAAATTGATGGTTGCCAGATAGGAGGGATGGGGGGTTGGATGAAAGAGGTGAAGGGATGAAGATATGCAAATTGGCAGTTACAAAATAGTCATGGGGATGTAGCGTATAGCATAAGGAATAGTCAATAATATTGCAATAACTGTGGATGATGCCAGGTGGAAACTAAACTTATTAGGAGGGGAGGTCACTTCATAAATTATGGAAATGTCTAGCCACTATGCTATACACCTGAAACTAATATAAAATAATATTGAATGTCAACTGAAACCATAACATTGCATGTCAACTATAATTAAAAAAAGAAAAAGGAGAGAGGAACTGATCATTATACGCCCAGTGACAAATTGACTGATGAGGGCTTTGACGAAGGCACAGACAATCGTTCCTGACCAACAGGAATTCAAGGCGTCTGTTTGTGAAACTGTGAGAAGCATTAGGTCTATGTTTAGTGGGTGTAATGCCAAGGGAATGAAATAAAAAATTCCCCTTGTTAAAGGACGAAGCATAGCTTTTTAAACATACAGGTTACCATGGACTTAAAAATATGTCTTATTTGCAGGCTCTATTAAATAACATATTTATGGTGAAAATAAAGAAACTACAATAATGAGCTTCAACTTTTATGAGGACTATCTTAAAAACTGAATGTTAACTCTTGTAGACTTAGTGGGGTGATCACAGTGTAAGGTATATATATATCAAATCATTATATGATATACCTGAAACTAACGTAAGTACACCAAGGGTACTTAAGTAAAAAAAGAACCTTAAAAATAAAAATAAAAATATTAAATAAATAAATAAATAAATACATAACAAGATATAATTACTGATGCACTAGATATTAAAAACATAATCAGGATGTTATGAACAACTTGATGCCCATACATTTTGATGGAGATTAAAAAATAAAAACCTGAATGTTCAGATCACGTGACCAGCTTCATAGTCGACACTTACAAGGGATTCAGAGAACTGACTTTTTAATACAATTTTATCTCAAAGTTCTGGGTTCAGTAACTGGACGTAAGCACAGATCTTGAAATATACTCCATGTTAATTTTTCAGAGCTGTCTATAGATTTTCCTGAGGAGGCTGTGTCAGGGGCATTCTTGAGTTGTATCTACTTAGGTGGTGGCCTTTCTCATCCCCTGGCACTGTCAATTTAGGGATTACCACAGGCACAGCTATCGTTTTTTTGGCTTCATGGTTATTAAGCATTTGAGACAAGAAATTCAATAGCCTGCTTTCACTGCACCATTTTTCTGCCAGTGCTTACCTTTATTTTGGAGGATCATACCCCTAGCCAGCTTGCCTAAAGCTAATTTGTGTAAACACTGCAGAATGTCTTCAAGTATCTTGGCCAGCCTCGCAGGGGCTGGGGGTCCCCAGGAGACATGGCTTCTCCTTTTCTGAATCACAAATCTGCAGGCACAGTTATTTTAGAGAGTGCACACTGACTTTTCAAGCCATAATCTAATTGCTCCATATTTCTTGTTGGAACTAAATCAGGAAACACTCAGTATTAATGGATTTAAATTTGGCACTGCTTGAGTGCTGCAAATGTCCGGCTACTTATGGCTAATAATTTTAAAAACAAATCAAATGATTGGAATTTAATTGTACGCTGAGACCTCATTTCTCCAGCATTGTTGGAGGTGGGAGGCAGATAGATGAGCTACTATCCATAAATAGATTTTTCCAGATAATGAATTCTTTAGGTACCATCTAAAAATTGTATAAATTTTGAGAGAATATCTACGTAAAAACAGCAATTGCTTTGCTGCCTTTATATTAGTGTCACAATTTAATCTTCTTAACTGATGGAAAACCACTTTTTTGTGAGTGCCGATTTTTGTATCACTCTGAAAATCTAGAGAGGTACATTCACCGATCATGCTGGTATAATGGGGTGTTTTACATTTTGGAAAATGGTGCCGGATCGCTCAGCTTTTAATGTTTTGGGGCTACATCTTACAGTTTTACTGGTTTCTCCCTTATTGTCAAATGATATCATTTCTTTCTCCCAGTTTACCTGTCTAATGAAGGGCACCACTTCCATGACTATATTATTGCTTGAAATTGTTAATGGCCTAAAAAATTAGAAGAGAAAGATAGTAGAACTATTTCTGCTAAATATGAATAAATGGGCTATGAATGGAAGCCTTATGAATAAAGTGAAAGGTTTTCACATATGGTTTCATGATATTGGTTTAGTTTTCTAACAAAAATGTATTGTTGTTTGTTTGTTTTTCCATTGTCTTGGACTTTGACTTCCTTCCTGGTTCTCTCTTAAGCTCTGAAGTGGAAATGTCAGAACTTCAACCATCTCAAAATCACTTAAACTGACTTCAGTCAGTTTTTCTGATTGCAATTTAGAAGTTATTAAATTATTTGAATTCACATTTAAGTGACAGTGCTACAGAGAGCACCACTGTTTCTGCTGTTCTAATTCTATACCTGTGCATGCTGTTTTGAAATGAACATACTGAGTTTTGCCATTGTATCATAGGGCCTTCTTTTGGTTCTTATTCTGAAATGATTTTATTCATTATAGGCTAAAATCAAACTTTTTTTTTTTTTTTTTTTTTTTGGTTAAAACACAAGGCTGCCTATCTAACATATTCAAAAGTGAAAAAGTTGGGGCCGGCCAAGTGGCGCGGTGGTTAAGCACTGGCCTGGGAAGCCAGCAGCCCCGGTTCGGTCCCACATATGAGGGCCAGTGACACTGCCCTCAAAAAAAAAAAAGTGAAAAAGTTTAGGTTTGATGAAATGAATTTATTAATAAATAAAACATGAAAATTAGCTGTCCAAATAATTTTTATAATTGAATTTATTTATTTAATATTATGTACCAATGGGAAATGCAGATAAGATTTTATCAGTGCATGTGAATAAGATCTATTTCTATTAGAAGTATGTTCTTGGGATTGTTGCCAGTGGGGAGGAGGATTGGGAAGAAGAGTAAAAAAGGGGAAGGGATTAAGATGTGCAAATTGGCAGTTATAAAAACAGTCATGGGGATATAAAGTACAGCATAGAGACTATAGCCAACAATATTGTAATAACTATGAATGTTATCAGATGGTTACTAGACTTATTGGAGGCTCTTGTCGTAAGTTTTATAAATGTCTAATCACTTTGTGGTACAGCACAAACTGATATAACATTGTATGTCAACTGCAATTGAAAAAAAAATTAAAGCATGGTCTTGGCTGTTGTCTACCATGAGGTCCCTTGGAACAGACAGAGAGATTTATACAATATATAAATAGGTTGCAAAAAATTTAAAAAACTGAGCATGGACTCCCTTAAATACAGAAATAATGTTAAGAAATGAAGACAATACTGAAAATATATTTACTGCACAGAAAGTAAGATCATGAATTCCATAAACATGAAATAAATGAATCATTCTAAAATTATGGCACTAAGAAATAAAATTCTGCACAGCATTGTAATTAACTGACCTAATACTAGCACAGGAAAAAAAAAATTGGTCCCACTTTAGCCATAAGTATTTGCTGCCTTAGCAACTAAATCCATTCATTTAGTGATTCAGTTTAGCTCAAGCTTTTGGAATGTGTAACGTGTGATGCTGAAATAAAACATTAATGTGATTTCATTTTCAGAAAGCCTCGGGGTGGGGGGGAACAGCAAAAGTAATATTGTGGAGATTCCACCCAAGAGGAATTTTAGTAGATATTGACTTGACCAATGTAGGCAGGCAAATGATGAAGTAAACATTCATTTGGGGACTTGGTCAGCATTGACCAACATTGTAAATTAAGCAAAATAGAAAATTACTACTTTATTGTTAGTCTCAAGGAAAAACCTAATACATTGATTCTTAGTATTATTTCTAAGTCTGAGATATTGGGATGACCTCTCAATTAATGAAGAACATGTTTTGTATTGAAGGAAATTTTAAACCAAACTAGGTATGGATTATTTTTAGGAATAAGACAATTTAAAAGTCCCAATTAGATATCACATTACCACTAACAGACCAAAAAAAAAAAAAAATTTGTTAATGAACAGATTTTGCCTATAAGATCTCTAAAAGCTATGTAGCAGAATTTCTTTTTTGTGTAAAATGAGAAATTTTCAATTGTTTTAATATTATGTAGCCAAAGTTCAATATGGGCAGTTCACTAAGAAATTACAAAAATATTAAGCCATAAACTTTGTGGAACTAAGGAAAAACAGCTATCACAGATTCTCTTGATCCAACACTGAACTGTATATCATGAGATCAATTTATGGACAATTATTATGATCAAGGATTTCTGTCATATTCAATTTAACCAAATTTCAGGAGAAAGAAAAACAAGAAATGAGAATATGTCTATTTCTGTAATATGAGAAACGGACTAAGTGGTTTCTGAAGTTCTCTTCCAAGTCTAATGAGTCTATTCTCCTGTGTTTCTAGTGTTTTTAAGTAATGAGAAATGCGAGGAAATTTGCAACTGCTTGTTTCAAAGATTACTACTTAAGGGTCAGAATTTATTATTTCTAAAAACTGTGACTCCCTTAGTAATTTTATATAATTCACGGCTCTCATCCTAGATTTACAAGGATTTAATAAAGTATTCTGTGCTCTTGAACTGTACCTAAATGAGAAAGCCAAAGATTTTCTTTTGAAGTTCTTAAAGTGTTTGTTCATCATTCTGATAGATTTTCTGTTCTGTAGTTTTTACTCCACTTTCAAGAGAATCTGCTGTCAGGATGAATTCTTCCTGTGAATGCAAATCTAAAGAGCTTCCTTTCCTGGCTTTACATTGCCATAAAGAGAATCTGACAGAATTGTCACCTACATCTTAACCACACCCCTAAAATAGGCATGTAACAAATAATTCTGAGAGTCATATTAATAGCAGGGAAACAAGATGTCTGCCAGCATTCTCACAGGAAGCTGGTGGTGAAAGAGGGAATAAAAGCCAGGCTTTCAGGGCACTAGCTAGGCATTCTGTGTGGTCTCCCACACTGCTTCTCTTTTGAACTTTTCAATTCAAAAGCAAAAATACCATAGCTATAATGCCACCAAGGACGTTGGCATTACACAATAACAGAAAGTCCTTTTGCTCCTTTTTTTTTTTTTTTGACACTATCTGAACCACCATTGTCTTAGAGGGCAAGGTGAATGTCATGAGGATATAATGAAATCAAACTTGTAATAATCCTAACTTTTCTTTCTGAGCCCATGTTGTCCTTAATAGTACATACCGTGGCCATCATCCAGGAATTCTGTGATGGTGGCTGAAGCGCATTTGGACCAGGGCTTGGATGCATCAATGCTGGTCAGGATGGAAGACATTAAGCGCTTATCTTCTGTGGAACCAAAATTCTCTTCACAGAATTTGGAATCGTCATGAGAGAGACCAAGGAGATGTCCTAAGGGAGAGGATATAGGAAGTGCAAATAATGAGTGGTTTTTCATTTCTGCTTTTCTGTGACAATTCTACTAGCACTTGTTGTTGTTTTTTCTTCAATTGTATATGAGTTCATTTTAACTGTCTTCTCACGCAGAGACTAGACCCCAGGGAAATTAAAGCTGCATGTAGTTAGAAGTGGTCCCTTTTGGTGAACATTTAGAGGAAATCTGAAAAATTACACTAAGGAGTGGATGTTCCCATAATCCATCTGGATCACATATGCTCAATGATATGTAGAAACAAGGCCTTATTTAGAATCTAGAATTTGCAAGCAACTGTAGGATTATGACATAGCTCTTACTACATATTCTTGTGATTACTTGTCTAATTTTCCACCTTATCAACCATAATCCCCATGAGATCAGAGAACATTTTCCCCCCATTGGTGGCTGAAACTTCTGTGATTAACTCAATGTGCTGCAAGTTGCAAATACTTAGTAGATAACTTCTGTTTCCTTGGCCAAGTAAATAGGTAGCTATATAAGAGATGATTGTGGGGATGGGGTGGGAAAGAAAGAGGGGTCAAGTTAGTAACTTTCTGGTTCCATGCAAATGTAAGCTTGTTTCTCCCTTTCATTTCCTTTTGTTATTTAGTAAGTTGTGAATGTTACTAGTCTCACAAATAAATGGCATAGTTTAAAAATGTACCCATTTCCATTTTTAAAAATGTCTAAAATACCAAGATGCCCATAATGGAGTGTTAGAGCTTAAAGAGAAAACAAACACTCGGAAGGTAAATGAGTGTCCAAAACCACTCAGCTAGATGGTGTTTGTGCTTATGCCCCAACCACATTCTCTGCAATCCCAGCCACTGCCATCTGCATTCTACAATGCAGATATTATATCCCAGAGTACAGAGCATTCTTATAAATCAACTAAATTATTTTGATTACATAAGATTAATTTTCACATAGTCAATGAGAAAAAAATGACATTTTCCAACAAATCTAAGATGCTTTTAAACATAAGTTTAGGGTAGCAGTGTGTAGAAACTCCAAAAGGTAGGGAACAAATACTTCTAGTAGGGCTTTTTTTTTTTTTTGCAAAACTTTATAGACTCATACACAAACCACGATGAAAGAATGTAGAAAATTTTATAGAAAAGTGATCACTGCATTCTCTATGGGTTTCTGGGGGCCAAAGGCAGGAATTTTGGCCATTCTGCCAAAAAAGTCCACCGTGTACCAGTAAAACCCAACAGAGATGAAATCGTTCGCACTGTATTCCAACTGCTTTTGGCCAACTTGTTAAATCACCAACACCTCATAACAACATGGCGTATTGAGCAGCTGGTTGCTGTTGCGGCTGAACTGAGGTGGCTAGAGCTTTGTGACCTTCAGAGGTGCCACGTTTTATGCTATTTAGGCAGTTCCTTCCTTCAATAGCATTTACTAGGCTAGCAAGTTTTCTTTGGGAAAGCCTGCCACCACCACTCACGTTTTATTTGGTCAGTAGCAAAAATGTGCGTCACAGTCTGTAAAGTATGTCCCAAATTACATGCGAACAAAGATTGGCTGGGGCTCACCCAGCTTTGGAGTGGTATGTTGAGTTTTTCAGGGAACCACAGCTCACAGAAAGACAGAACCTTTCATTCATGTCCCATTCAAAATGGCTTCAAGTTATTTAGTACATCAAACACATGTTGAGAAAGCCCTCTGTGCTTCTTGAACTTTTCCAAGGTAGGCTCTTTATCAGCTGATACTGGGATTTGTGTGGAAATTTCACACTTGAGTTGTTTTTTTTTTTCCACTGGCATAGAAGAGAGAGAGGGAAAGTGGCCTCAGGTGACCTCTGAAGCATCATATTTATTTGAATCCAGTTTTTATATTTTGAAAAATGTAATTTTAGCATTCTATTTCATAAGATAATCATATTTATTTGATGGACAAAGAGTCTTTTCGCTTCAAATCTATACACATAAATAGGACTTTTCATATGCAATTTTATTACTGCACTAAGGAATCATCACTTCATTTGGAGGGTAGATTTTAGATATTTGATTTAAAATTCAGGGCATGTGGCAAACACCAAATTCACTTGGAGGGGCCCAAGAGAGTACCTCAATTTTTCTTTCATACAGCATGGTATGGCATATAGTTTTAAAGATTTCAATTACATAAGCAACGCATATTATTTACAAATAGTTTGGTATAATTTTATGAATTTTTTGGCATGCTCTTTGACATAATATTGTGAATTTTATGCTCCCTACACTTACTGATTTATCCGTGTAGCTTAATTTCTGCTGAAGAGACATGTAAGACATTCTTATGGGGCCGTCAGAAAAGATTACCATTCTGAGCATGAACAGATCTTAGTGGCACTTCAGTAAGAGCTAAAAGGAGCTGTGAATTTTGTAAGACCGCCAAGAGTCTGTCAGGCGTGGACTACTTGAGGGCCCACTGAGAGAGACGGACTCTTGGGAGGGCAGATGAATGTTCTGTCCTCCATGAAAAAAGTCTGTCAGCTCTGGCATACTCTCTCAAGGGCAATGAGAATCATGGGCAATGTGCAAAACATTTAGGCACCCAAGGAAACAGGCAGCCATTCCACAGAAGCTGGAACCAGGACACAGAGAGAACCATGTGACTTCCCTGAAGGCTAGACAGGAATTGAAATGGAAGATCAATGTGAGGGATGCTTGGATGCTCTTCAGGAAAGACGTGACACACATAGTAAAGGCCCTGGGCAGAAAAAGAAGTGGTATTTGCAAGTGTGATTCCCTAATCATTATGCAAAGACATCTGATGTCATCTGAAATTAGCCATTATCTGTGAGCCCTGAAATGACAAGGTATGTATAAAAGCATATGCTATTTTAAAGGGACACTCATAGTGAAAACAGTGCACTAGCGCATTAAGAGCTGATTAACAGAGAAAAATCCAGAATCTAGGAAATTTAAAATGTTATGTCCCAGGTGACAACAATATATTTCAGGTTGTGAAGGGGAATCAGAGTTTATCATTGTGTCACCAATCGCCTAGGACGTCCACTTTTTCCAGTGACAGTTTGTTCATAAGTCATCCACAGAGTTCCTTAAAATTATAGGTGTGTATTGGAGATTAAGCATTTATCCCACAAGCTGTCTGTACCTGGATTAGCTCAACTGGGATTTACACAGGTGCCGAAGAGAGAAAAACAGCCAATGAAGAATATAAAGAAATGTTGGAGAACATGTTTACAACTCCTAAAGAAATTCATTGTTGTTTTCATCAAAAATGTGTATTATGATAAGTATTTAGAACAATGCAGAGTGATGTTATTTGAGGGGTGCTCTCTTGAAGGAAGCAAGAGGATGGAATCCAGAAAGCCATCGAAAGGGAATTCTTACCCTTGGAAAGACACAGGTGAAGAAGTTTCAAAGCAATTTTGAAGAGTAAAAGAAGAGATTTGAGGAAGCTCGACTAAGCTCCAATAAAACAACACGGTAACACCTAGTGAGTGAGACGCAAGGCAGAGGTGGGTTTGGGGTGACAATTCACTGTCAGGGTTTCAAGTAGAGGTCCCAAGTCTTGATTTAAGGAAGAATTAGCATTTATACTTGCAACCACTTATAATGAGTAGACATGCAAAAGACTGAGGAGCAATTTGTTTGCTTTAACAAAGTTAAGCAATCTTATTTACATTCATTACTACCTTTCTTAGTGAATCTTTAATTCTCCATTGATGTAACTGGAAATGTCTCCCCTAAAATCCCCAGTCAATTAAGGACCAAATACACCTGTGTAGTGGGTGTGCTTGTTAATGGCATTTGTATTTATATACTAAATTAAAAAAAAAAATAGAGAGCAGTCAGAGTGAAATTTAGAAAATAATACAACTGTCTAATCTAGTATTTTCCCAAGTGATGTGGACATCAGAATGGTATCTCGCCATTTAAAGTCACTAGTAAAACTCAAGATGTAAATTGTAAGTGCTTTTATAGAAATTGCTGATTTCTTCTTAATAGATGTTAAATCACATCCTAAATACAACAATCCTGCTAATGAGTGCCCATCACAAAATGCAGCGTGAGGAAGGAGTTTATTTCAATTAGGCTGAGGAAATGAATTTCACGATAAATTACTTCAGAGCAAAGTCTATAGGGTAAGAGTCCAAGTTATATTTTTAGTTCAGAAATAACAAACAGTCACCTGATAATTTTTCTAGTATGATCATCGTCTTTTTAAATTGGCAAATGGGTGTCATTTTATTAAATATATCTCACCTTTAATATTCACAATATAGATTTTAAAATCATCTTGCCTCCCTAAATTCACAAGTGAATCTGGTGTTAGGAAATCGGAGACAATGTATACCCAGGTGAAGACACATTACTTTAAACTAAAATGTTGGTTCAGCTTTTTCTTCAACTCAGGTATTACTGTACAACCAGGGCTGACTTATAACATTAACCTCAGGAAGGAAATTGGTTGTTTTTCTAAACTTTGGTCTGCAAATTAAACAGAATTTCAAGCTCTTGTCTCCTGACCCCATAACTGACCAATGGACAAGGGGACACAACACCACATCCTAAAGAAAAATGTCACAAGAAGCTCTGTCATGTGTTTACTTAAGAAAACACTGCTCAGGGCATGCCAAATGGCTCAGTTGGTTAAGAGCTCACTCAAGAGTGTGAGCTGAGCTCTGAGCAACAGCAGTTCGATGCTCAGCCTGAGCTGAGCGGCCACTAAGCTGCCAACAGGTGGCGGGATGGCTCAGCTAAAAAACAAACAAACAAACAAACAAAAACAACAAGAAAGCACTGCTCAGATGAAGCATCTATTTCATAGAGAGGTCATGTTTTTATTTTACCTAATTTTTGAGCTGGAATTATTGAGGTGCAAGAAAGTCTTGCCGGGGGTTGAAAAAGGAAGTCAATAGCTCACAAGGGTTCAGAATCCAGAATCCCTGAAGAAACCAGGGAACCAGGAGCTCCAATAACTGGATCACACCTGTCTACTCAAATGCAAATTCTTATGCAAAAGTGGTAAAACTCTTAAACTTCCATTTCAAAACATTAAAGATAAATGGGAAATGTTGTATCAATTATGTGATTTGGAAGGAAGAAAACTTAATTTTTTTCACCTGATAACTAGCTGTGTCAATATCCTTTTGAATCAAATTCAAGATATCGCCTTCAAAATGGAACCCCAGTGGTTGCCAGTGAGAGGGTTTGGGTGAGGGGGTTGAAGGGATTGGTTGTAAAGTAGCCATGAGGATGCTGGGTACAGCATGGGCGTCAATGGTGGGTGCTGGGCTTGTGGGAGGCATTGTTTTGTGAATTGTATTGATGTGTGACCACTGTACTATGCACCTGAAACTAGTATAAAATAATGTTGAATGTCAGCTGTGGTTGAAAAAAAAATGGAGCACTAACAAGCTGTTAGAGGAGAGTATCAAAATCTTGGACTCTGGCACCAAATGAATTGGGTTCAAATTTTAGCCCAGCAGTATACTAGTTGTTGACCTTTGACAGGTTTATAAATTTCTCTTTGTGTCCATTTCCTCCTTTCTTGCGTGACCCATTACAAGTACTTACCTCATGGCATTTTGTAAGGATTAAATGGTACAAAAGAGGCAAACTTAGAATATAAGCTTGAGAAATACTCAATGCCTGGTGACAGTTAGCTAACTTTGTTGTTCTCACTGGTATCCCAGGTTTGTTATACTTTTACTTATGGGCATTCCTATCTTCAGTAGTTTTGAAAAATTTTGATATTCCTAGACACTCTTGATTTGGGAGAGAAGGGGGAATCTAATCATAAGAAGAAAAGAATCATGCATTAAGTATGTGATATATTCATTTTTTATGACACTTTCAACTGGTTGGGTTGCCATGCATGTGGCAGACAAGCTATAGGCCTCCCCTAAAGAAATATGAATTGGGATTTGATGAAACAGTCAAACAAGGCAACACCTGGCACTCAACACTCAACGTCTCAATTCTGCTAGACATATAGCAAAGGCCTTTTCCCACCTTTCATCTGGGGGCCAAGAAAGACACACTGTGGCATTGCTCCAAACTAGATAGAAAAAAACGCTCAGTCTGTGTTGATTAAAGCTATGGGTTTGGAAGTAAATACCAAGTTTAATCCTAGCTTCCTTTCACTTCACATCTCACAGCCAGGCCTGACATCTGATTCAGTGCACTTGGCTTTGGTCTATGGTGTTTCCAGGGCCTCTGCAGCTTTTCAAAACACAGCCTTGTTTAATCTAATCATCCATGGGAACATGGTCACACATACATCAGCACAACCAGAGAACCTGCTCTGACCACAGCAAAACACAGGCAGTCAGCTGTAGTGTCTCAGCCACTTCCTAAGTCTCCAGCTGAGTATTTGGCTTTGACTCTTTCAGTTGCCTGACTTTAGCTTAGGAAGCATACTGGAATCTTTCATGGTGAAGAGGTTCACTTAGCACGTTTTATAATTAACTACCATACAGCAAATCTTCGGCAAGCTTGCAAATCATGAGTTTCATTAGTCTAAATAAAATCAGACTGCTCCCCCTAGCATATTAGAAGCTGGCCCACATCAGTAAAACCATTATTTTGAAGAGCCATGTGTGCAGCAGGTGAAACCTTTATTATTTCACCCGATAATAAAAGTTTGACAAGCTAAAAATGCAAACTCAAAATGCCAACTTACCTTCACTTGAACTTTCTACTGTTCACATTTGGATTGTAAAGTGGCAGCAACCATGTTCTTGCCTCCACTCAAGGCACAGGGATAGTGAACATGTTCTCAATAGTTTAAAGCAACTTTCATAAATGTCCTAACAATGTAGTCACTGTTTTCACGCATATAACACAGAAAGGAGAAAGGCAAGTGATTACTGCCAATAGAGTGTCTATATGCATGAAAATCTATTTTCCAGAAGCCCGTATTGGCATCAGTTGCCTCTGTATCTCCAAAATTGAGCTCTTTTTGTAGAAAGTAGCAGGAAAAGAGATCAGGTTTATATGTGGTACAGGAAAAGAGTCACTTTCTGAGTTGTTCCCTTAACCCACTTCATTCTGACTTTAACACCGTGGATAGAAAAGGTGCCAGAAGAGACTTTATCTTACTTGTTAATTCTCAATACAGGATATTTATTAGATGGAGTGGGTAAAACAACAAAGGAAATTTTGATTCAAATACAAAGACTGTGTTTTCACTACGTATAAAAAGAGGAAGCAGTGGGGCATCCCATGAGAAACTTTGTCGGTTAATGGAAGTGTTATTCTTGACCAAATATATCTTTACAGCTTATAGAAGAGATGAAGTAGAAAAGTTATGGAAACAACCAGGAAATTCTCCACAACTCATGTTTTGAGCACAGTAACATATGTACAGCCTGTGTGCATGAAGCAAGTTGTACATTTTGGAACGGGCTCAAGCAAATTCAAAACCCTCCAGCAAAACCGAGGTTTCACAGCGTCATTTTCATCACCATATGTGGCCTATCTTTATCACCTCCAAGTCTGGAAAGTAGGAAGCATCTAATAAAAGGGAGGGGAGGAAATTACATGAGAAGAATGGCGCAGAATTAGAATCTGACGCACGGTTAGCTTGCTGTATGGCTTCATGTAACGATCTAAAAATAAAGCACTGGGAACAGTTCTGCAAGAGGCATTATCAAGAACACACAGGCTGCAGAGGCAAGGCTCTAATCATACACAGATGATTAGGAAATATTTTGTGAGGTTATCTTCTCTAAATTTTGTAAGGCTCATACTTTATAACACGTGTTCACAATTTTTAGGCAAAAAAATAAAATTAAAAAATAGTAAAGCAATTAGAAAATAAAGTGAATGAAAGCCAGATCCACTTATGAGAGGGGAATGAAATCCATATTCCTCTATCCCCAGACCTCAAATTTCTCAGAGTAGGCCATATGTAATGCAAAGAGGGAAATTAAATAGGCAGAGTTTGAATGGAGAATGAATTACAGAGGCTTCTAAAGAAGGAAATAGAGATGACTCAATCAAGAAATTAAAGGGGGCTCAAGGCAGTAGTCATATAACAAAGATTCAGGTTTGATTTTTCACCTAGAAACATGTGGTGAACACTGTTGTCTTGTAAAACTCTGTCCAGTTTTCTTGTACTATTAAGAAAAGTTCTTATTGTGTATATCTAGTTTTAATGACCATTTGTTGTCATCAGCATCTGGCTTCTTGCCTCTCTGGCTGCTGCATCTGTCTGTGTAACCCAATCCTTGGTTTAGGAATTCAGGAGAGCTGGGAAAGGTGATGCTGAAAGGTCCTTCATTCCAGCCCAGTTGGGAGTCAGTGTAGCAACTAAAGAAGCTGCATTTACTGCTACAGAGGTTCTTATACAGAGCAGCCTCTCACATGCTATGGATGTGTGAAAAGGGATCACAGCAGGATTGAAGGAAGAAAGAGACCTGCTTTCAAGGAATTTGTAAACTCTTCATTTGAAGATCAGGGTTTAGGGCTCATAAGATTATGGGTGGATGATGCCACAATTCAACTCTGTTTCTTATTCCTCACCATTTCTCTACCTAGTCTGAGATGAATCAGCTTCTGCCTTCCCAGGGATTTAGTATCTTTCCTATAGGGCTTTTCTTTGAATAGTCGTGATTGATTACTAGTGTACTTTTAAAATCTTCTCTGTTTAATTACAATCCTCTTCAATATTTGGACTAATCTCTCTTAGTTTCAGCTGCAGAATTGGAAGGTTGCCTTGGGCAGCTCTCACATTTCTCCTGCTTACTCATTCATGAATATACATAGATAGGTAATAAATATTGATTAAGGACCTATATTAGGCTGCAGTTTTAATTGGTTACTTGAAAAGGTGTGAGAGACAAATAAAGACATAATCCCATCTCTGAAACTCAAATGACATGTGAGTCTTCAAAACACTTTCAACTCTTTCAGAGCAGCACATCAGAGAGCCATGCCCCATTATCAGTCCACCTTACAGGGAAGAAAAGGATTCGTAGAGCATCTAAATCATTTGCCTGATATAAAACACAGAATATGGAGATACAGCTGGGACTTCATCTCAGATCTTTGGCTCCTTAAGCTAAAGATGCTCAATGAATGAGGTGTTAAATTGAATTATTAACAGAGATGCTGTGGAATAATTACTTATGTAACATAAATACTTTGTGTTCTTCTGCTTAGACTGTAAGAAGAGTGTCAGTTAAGAAAATCAAAGTCATGATTAATACTTATGAATTAAAATTTAACTACTGATTTCTGTTTTACTGCTGCAATATACCAACTCAGGCAATTACACCTTTGATTTGAAGTTATTGGATCTCCACAAAGAAAACATAGTAGGTAAAAATTGGAACCTTGTGAATTCTGCTCTGCCTACCAGGAATGTGAAAAAAAAGTTTTAATATCTATTTAAAAATTATGGTTTTAGCTTAGAAAAACTAAATCTATTAATAAAATAAAACAAATAATTATCAAAACACAATAATGATCAAACTATACTTTGCCCCCAAAGATGATGCTAAAAGGTGATACATACATTAAAAAAGTAAATGAACTATTTAATTAAAAAGCAAAACAGATGTCTATGTGAATATAAATAACAGATGGTATCCACAATCCCTTCAATTTGGCTCTAAAAAGAATTCCATGAAATAGACACTGTTATTCCTATATTTCATATATGAAAGCTGAGGATTAATGAGTTAATGTGACATAGGTAGAAAGTACATCAGCAAGAATTGAGCCCAGACATGTCTAATTCTAACATTTAATCTTAAATTCTAAACTAACTTCTCTTATACCTTGTAGCTTACCTAGGTCAGTGATTAGGAAACACATATTCCTAATTGCTGGGATATTTTTGAAAATTAACTCAGTCCTAAACTTCTAGTGTTAGGATTTAGATGTGTTTCTTATGACAAACAAATCAGGTAAGGAACACGTTTAAAACAAACCCTGTTGACTGTTAGGCTTGGTTTCATTTGCTTTGCTATTAAAAACTAGACAGGCATGTTTACCATAAGCTATTGATTACCAGTGACAGGAGCCGGCAGTTTATCACTCGCAATGAAATAAAACATGATAAATCCCTGTGCACTGCTTTGCCCTGGATGAGTCACTAGAGCCTTGAGTAACTTCTAAGAGGAAGATCTCTGCATTCCAGAGTCAACTGTGAGAAATTTCCTCTAAGAGTCATTTAAGGATGCTTAAAAGACAGCAGCAGTAGCAAATTTCTCTTAGGCTTTTAAGTGACACTGTCAGAAAGGAAACATCTCCTGTAGGTTTCCTGACTTTGCCTTTCCTCTCCCTTATTCGTTAACCTTAAAAGTGCAAATATAAACAAATTCACTCCCGAGTGGTGTATCTGAACCAGGAGAAATCTGGACTTAATTGCCAAATGCTTCGGTTCCTGTTGCAGCTGTTACAAGTGTTTGATTTGGCGAGGGAAGAGAAAAGGCACTGCGTACCAATTTCGTGAGCCACAGTGAAAGCTGCGTGGAGGCCATCGTCTTCAATCACAGCACAGCTGCGCTCCGGAGAACATATGGTCCCAACGTCTGCCATTCCCAGGGTGTCACATGAATGATGCCCACATAAATCCTTCCCAGGAGAAAGAAAGAAATCATTAAAATCAATTTATAACCAGAAGGAGCCACTTGCTCACTGCAAAAGGCAACACTGGGGTATGTTGATAGTGTCACCTGCTCAGCTCTGGAAATGTTCCAAACACAAACTAACGGCATCGACTTTTCTAAGCTTCTCTGGGTCCCAGAAGCACAGAAGGATGATGGGACTCAATTGCATTTAAAAAGATGTCATAAGATTGTGGCTTGCTCACAGTAGCCCCAGACCCTTAACAAAGCTGGATCCCCTATATGCAAGCACATATGTTCATGGATCACTTCCACATATGGTCAGGTTTAGGAGAGTCTTAACATTCTGACCTAAATCCATGCTAACTTTATCAGGATGCCAGCCTAATAATTTATTTTCCATCACAGGAGCAAACTGAAACCACATATTTGTGGCAGAAAATAAATTTATCAGTAATTTGGGTATGAAACTAAATTTTAATCCCAGGGTCATTCCTCAAAAGATCGCCCCTTAATTGTCAAACTGAGTTGTAATTTCATAGGTTGTGTCTTCCTAAATGTATGCACTTGTATTCATAGGATTTAGTGTGGTATTTCTCAACCTTGTCAATCCTCAGAAAATATATGTAATGTATTGTGTTTATATAATTGAGTGTATGCATTTTTCTGATGAAAAGTTTCATTTTAAGAGATGCTGAAAGAGGAACATGATCATACCCCAGTAATGGTTAAAAATTATAGGTTTAGATGAAAGAGACATCAGCAAGACCATTTAAAATTGTGAACCATAAAGAAAAAAATATAAGACAAAATTTTTGATATGGTAGGTTCATAATGATAAACTTTCCCTTCAATGCTATTTGAGTGTTAATGGACATTATAATGTCTTGTGTTTGACAACTGTTTTCAATGAAAATTGACAGTGTGTACATTTATATCCAAAAAAGCAAGATAGTATCCTAGTAAACTATAAGTGAATAACTATAGAATGAAAAGATTTTAAAGAGAAAATAATAATTACTATAAAATATGATGATTTACTAGTTGAAATAATATGTGTTGGGTCTATTGCAGTTGTCATCTTTGTATCCCCAAGTACACAATGTCTGGCTTATGATAGGAACTTAACAAACATCTGCTTAATTGAAATGAATTGTGACATACAGTCAGACGCAATGTAGACCTCACACATCTTTAATATTCTGTATACTGGCAAGACATCAACAGACTTCAGGAAACCAGCACAAGATATTATTACTACATAACCAATTGCACCTACTTATTGTCAAGATACTTTTCTAACTCTTCCCTATTTTGCTGCATAAAAAATCAACCAAGGTGAAAAATATTTACAAGATATGCCCTATGATATTTTTAGTACATTTTCAGGTCCTTATTGTGTGCAGTGTATTATGAGACCCCTACTGTGACGAATCACACTATGGCTGCCATGTTTTTAAAGCTTCAGACAGAGGAAATCTCAGCCAAGGAGTCTTGGTGAACCAAGTCACCAAACCAACAATAACCTACCAAAGTTTCCCATGTGTCCTTATATGCCATCCCATGGGATCTCAAATTACAGCTGCTGAGAGCAAATTAGTAGTTTGTAAAATTGAAATTGGAACACACTCCTGCATAATAATCAGTCTTTGAGATAATCATATAGTACAATACATTTTTTAATCCATTTCCCCCCCAACCATTTTAGTAACTTTAAGACCAAAGACCCAGGTCATGGTTTAAGTAAATTGCTAGACACCCGAAGTTATTTCTGCACACATATATTTTTTAAACCAAGGTTTATGTTCATCTTCACAATTTGGGGTTTGTTATTTTTGAATAATAAAATCCAAGAATTGTTTCCCCTTCTTACTCCTTATTTTATTAATAAACTTGGATGAAGAACTACAGCCAATGGAAATGGAACTTCATGTTCTGAATGAAGTATAAGCTGGATTTTTAACATCGCTGTATTTACAGGTAATCAATTGCTCATTGGAGGCCATCAATCCTCCTTGTCATCCTTGAATTGCATTAAGTGCATTTGGCCCTTGGCCGTGGAAATGCGTGCATGTGACAAAATTACGAACATAGCAGTTATGTTTTTTAATGCACTGATTAAACCCTTTGGTTACATAGCCACACTGTACATTTCTGTAACTATAATTATGTAAATTGGCAACCTTTCCATTGAATTCACACAATTTTAAACATTAAACATGGCCCAGTAATGGTTTCATCCCCAGGATTAACAATAAATGCCTGTATTTCTTTGCAATCCAATGTTCATTCTGATGTATTAAACTCAACTTGTATATCAAATAATTAAGACTATGGCACATGATACTCATGTCTATTTTTTGGTGGTGATTTATAACAACATTTACAGATGCAAGCCTTATTTGAAGTTTATAGTAATTATTGTTATTATCATTATTATTATTATTATTATTATTTAGAGTAGGGTTAAGAATACTATGGGAGCAATAGTGTCTATTATCTATCTATCTATCTATCTATCTATCTATCATCATCATCATCTATCTAGTTATCTATCTATCTATCATCATCATCTATCATCATCATCTATCTACTTATCTATCTATCTATCTATCTATCTATCTATCTATCTATCTATCTATTTATCTCATTATCATGTGGATCTGGAGGCAGGGATACTAAAGAAATGTGAATCGCATATAGTATTCACATAAAGGTGAATGAATTAAAAGTACTGACAAACGTTTTCACTTGGTAAGTGTAAATCTGTAGGTAAGTTTTATATTCATTATGTTAAAGATGGTTCTTTTCATGCAGAATCAATATCTTATCACCATGATGTAGACACTAATGCAATGAAAAATGTAGTAAAATGCGAGTTGCAAGAACATGCAGAGATTTGACCAGTGGGCTTGTGGTATGATGTTGGCCAGGAGACATGTCTGGGATATTGTATCTAACTTAAAAGTAGAGCCAAGATGGTCCTCAAGATCAGTGAAGATTTGACAGGGCAGTCATTGACATGGTGACCATTCACCAGGTTTGGCCATTTAGAGGATTATGAATGTGGCAATTCCTATGACTTATCATGGAATTTATAAGGACTAATCATATTCCCCACCTATTCTTGCAGTTGGAGTTGGGGTCAGGGAGCCAGGCAAGTATGCTACCTTGAGAAGCTATGCCAAGAAGTTACTTGGAGAATCTTAGGGGTCAGTACTGCATGGGGAAAATGGGCCAAGCAAATGTGAACATGCAAAGAGGATTGAACGACAGGAGTAGTAGGACTTTTAGCCTTGCCTGGGAGATGGCTCTCTGATGCAACATAAATGTGTTATGGGAAGGGCTAAAAAGAAACACTTGCTGATAAGAGCAGATATCATGAGAACTGAAGTTACAGTAGTCAAGATTAAGGAAGAATACCTCATATAGGAGAACCTGGAGTTAAATCACACCAACTCCTGTTTCTATAGATATTGTCACCTGGAAAGGGCAACCATGAAGCTCAAGGGAAGAGCATAGAAGAGGGTTTAACCAGCCTCGGATGCCTAGCTATCTGTCTACCTAATCCTACGAAGAGTGATAGAAGAATTAATCTGGTGTGGAACATATTTCAGTCATAAGTATTACACAAACATACACTTACACAGTGTAATTTAGGTTTGTCCTGTGGATCTGATTCTTGAGGTATCATTTTGGCTTTCTGGCTACCTGTACAACAACTCCCAATAATAAAGGTCTTGATTTGGATCTCAGTAGAGACTATATTAATTGGGTCTGTTAGTCCAACCATTACAATAACCCATGTCATATAATCTCTACCCATGCTTCTGGATACAACTAAGTAATACCAAGCATACAGAACCCAGCTGGATTAGAGGCCGAGAGATCCAAGGGCATTTATTCCTATGGCAATTATTGTGTGCCCATAATCTGCCAGACACTGTGCTAAGTGCTGACACTGTGGTAAATAAATAAAAGAAGTTTCAATCCTGACCTTTAAGAAACATCAGGATCTCGTGAGTGAAACAGATGTGCTCTGAGGGGAGCAGACTACAACGTGCTATTATGGACAGATTGTTGAGGGAATACAGAAAACGAATGGACGAGATTCCCTTGGGGAAACCAAGAAAGATGACTGGAAGGAGATAATTGGATCTTGAGGGATGACGAGAACTCTGACAGTCTTAGACGAAGTGTATTTTAACAAGGAAAATGTAGTGAATACAATTGGTGGTAGGAGGCAGGGTCTGTTTGGGGAAAGACAAGAAGTTTGTTGTAGCAGGAGTATACAGGATTTGTTAGGTGAAAGGCAATCAGGGGAAGCTGGAAAGATAGTCTGGGCCCAGAGTTCCAAGACAGGAAACTTTCTCTGAATGTGAGATAAGAAGTGGAAGAAAAGGTGGACCAAGTTGGAGACTGAGGGGAGTAGATGATTGGAAGAGTCATTTTGGAGAGCTGATTAGAGATGACAAATGAAGGTAGACTCCTCTTTAATTCTAACTCCATTAGTAAAAACCATTACGTAAATTATTGATATGCTTTGCGACAAAGTTCCTTCATCACTAACATCAGGAGTTTGGACCAGGTGATCCTAACAGTTTTCCATCTATTAAATGAAAACACTCCAAAATTTATAGATGGAGAAATGAATGCTCAGGGGCAATTAGTGTCCAAAGTCACAAGTTTGAGACCGGGGACGTGAAATTCAAACCTATATCCAAAAACTTGAGTTCCTGAACTTACTTTACCATGGTACTATTAAATCATCACCTATGTTCTCAACATCACTCTAGTATCTTTTACATCCATAAACTGTGACCTGTCAAGCGAATTCATTTTTTGCAACAAATAATACAGCATGGTCTATCTCTATGGTGTGTTTGGTATAACTCAATAATTTAGAGGCACTCTCACTATGCAAAATGCACTAAGAAAGATGTTCCAGAAAACAAGAAAATGAAAGTGCTGGAGAAGAAACATGGTGACATCATGAATTTCCCTCTTTTGCCTATCATATCTGACAGGTCCCTGTAAGTCACTGACTCCATCTACCAAATGGCTCTGTAGCTTTCCTCTCTTTTTTATTCATTGTATTATTCATAACTTCCTCACTGTTCTATCACAATTTCCTTACCTATATGCTGCATTGGTTACCTTCTTAGAGCCCAGATCTGATAAGATTCCTCAATGCCTTTAAAATTTAAAAGATGCACCAACCTTAGCCTGGCATTCAACCTTGCACCATGCAATCCAAGCTTCTTGTTGGCCTCTACCACACCTTCATGGTTCACCTGTCCACTATTTCCTGCATATCTCATCAATGGTTTTGACCCTAACGTTAGCCCAAATATTCCTGCTGCTAGAAAGGGTTGAAAGGATTAATTATCTCACATCTACCTCATTTTAGCATTTCTTGACTCAGTCCCCACTTCTCCATTTCTAATGTTAGTGCTTTCCTTGACACCACCGCAACTCTTGAAGTTTACCAAAATAGTCGGCAAAGCCTTCCTAGGCCGGAAGGCTCATTCCAGAACATACCTCTGGCCACTGCTGTTTGCTTTCCATAGATTCCCACTGAATTTATTTTATAATTTAAACTTTTTAGTATGGTGCTATGGGCTGACTTGGGTTCTCCATGAAATTCATATGTTGAAACCTTAATACCCAGTGACTGTATATAGAGACAGGGCCTATAAGGAGGTCATTAAGAAAGGAAGTGATTAAGAATCAAGGTTAAATGATATCATAAGGGTGGGGCCCTGATCCAATAAGATTAGTGTCCTGAAGAAAGAGACAGTAGCTCTCTTTCTCACTCTCCCTCCCTCTTTCTCTCAGCCTCTCCCTCCATCCATCCCCTCATCCCCGAGTCCACCCAGGAAAGACCATGTGAGCACACCCCGAGAAGGTGGCAGTCCATGGGCCAGGAAGAGATCTCTCACCGGAAAGTGAATAGGCTGGAACCTTGATCTTGGACTTCCCAGCCTCCAGAACTGTGAGCAAATATATTTCTCTTATTTAAGCCACCCAGTCTATGGTATTTTGTTTTGGCAGCCCAAGAAGACAATTTCTTCTCTAATTTGGTTGCTATCTTCTCTAGACTAATTCATCACTCTTCCACTCTGATATTGTCTCTCTTATCACTTCTACCCCCTTCCATTTCACAGAATCACCATGCTGCCTCTGGGCCATTGCACAAGATAATTTGGTTTCTCTGCAAAACCTGTCTTCTCCTTATGCATCTCGCTCACTCCTACTCTTTCTTCCAAATTGAACTTAAATGGTTTGGGCAACCTTATGACTTTGGATTATATCTAATGACCACATCTGTCAAAAAAGTCATCATGCTATACAGCAATTGCCCATTTCCTTGTCTGTTTCCTGGAACAGATTCTTAGAAATGGGGCCCCTTTTTAAATCCCTCTCTGCCTATGAGGAACATATTGAATGTCTGAGTAAATTAATTAAAATTTTAGAGAGCACTAGACCTAGACCAGGCTACTTTCTCTCTCTGCCACTTGCCAGCTGTTACTCTGAGAAAATTATCTCTATTTCTCCTTGAATGAATGTTCTTATCTGTCAAATTATGACAATGATACTATGGTTACAGATGGTTGAAAGGATTCACTGTAAAATGGTTTATGATGGGAGATAGTACATTAAAAATGCTCAATAAAAAAGCTGGTTGATTCCAAATAAAATCTACCCATTCTTCAAGGGCCAATTCAATTCTACATTTGCAATGAAGCCTGTATAAAGTTCCATAGGCAGAATTGATTGTTTCCTCTCCTGTCCTTTGGCAGACTTTGTTTATAGCTCGGTGATATCATTTATCTGAGTTTCCCTAACATCAGTGTGACTTATACATGTATGAGCTTCCTCTCCCCTGGTGATAAGTCTTGGTGGACAGGGACCAGGTATTTTCCATTTGGCTGTTTTCAAATCCTAAATCAGTGCCTTGCACATAGAAAGCTCTATTAGCATGTGCTGAATGTGAGAAAGACAATCATGAAATATGTTCTGAGTATTGTGCTATATTGTCTCTAATAGACTTCAGATTTTTCAGAATATTCTTCACAGTTAATTTTTTTTCATTGTGCTATAATTGAATTAAAGCATTATATGAGTTTCAGGTGTACAACATAATGATTCACTCTATGTCCATATCATGAAATGATTACCGTAGTAAGTCTAGTTAACATCCACCACAACACATAGGTACAGATTTTTTTTCTTGTAATAAAAACTTTTAAGATCTACTCTCTTAGCAACTTTTAATTCACCAAGCATTTTTTAAACGTCAACTAGAGCTGATTCATCTGCTATCGGTCTTCCCATTTCTGAGTTATTTTGCTTTCTATTGATTGCAGATGACCTCTAGGCTATGAATCCTTTGCTAAAGTTTCACTTTTGACTTTAAATGGGATTTGAACTCAAATAGGCAATTGAATATGTCAATCCAGTCAGCAAGCCAATAAGAAAAAGCACATCCTTCTCCCTCCTCCAAACTTCTGATCTCCCTCTGGGGCCCCCTATTGTTGGAATCTAACAAGGAGCCAGCTTTAAAGGAGAAATGCTATCTGTGGAGTCCCCAAAATGGCATTGTAAGGCAGAGCATAAAGAGAGGTGTTAGCTGAGAGACAACTGCCTATTAACTGGCACGCTGATAATTAATGAAACTGAATGAGCCGATTATATTGCATAGTCTCCTAGCTGGTTTAGTTTCAACCCAATGTTTTCAATCCATGAAGGAATGAAACATTTGATGTTGTGTAGGGGCCAGGGGAGGTTAAAGGATTGACAATTTTGTTATCAAGCTGGTAGGGCTTTGTTTCTAAAAGAGCACATGGTCTCCAAAATGGGTTTAGGGGTTTGTCTTTAAAGAAACTACATACTTTAAAATAAAAGAGGATGCCAGGAACAAGGAAAGAATTCTGGAAAGCAAAATTAAATCCTGGGGAGATTGGATTTCTACTGTTTGATGGCAAAAGTGGTGTGAATTCCACCATAAGTGCCATTCCAGAATAAAAAATGGCTCTTATGCCAGAAAACCAACTGGTGCTAAAGTTTCTCTAATTAAAACAGGACTGAGTGCTGGGGTACAACCTTGACAGTGAAGCGTGTTAGTTTGATAAATGAATTACTAGCATGATTTTGCTGACTCTCAGACACAACGTTCAAGGTGGCCCCGGCTAGTAAACAGGAGTGGAAAACATATCCTCACACATTTGCTTCATGCCTGAAAAACAAGCAATTTAGGAGAAAACATCTGGATACACAATTTGAACAGTTCTCAGAGCCCATCAAAACATGGATTTCATGGCTTAGCGTCTGGCTGCTAAGCAACACATTTCTTACATCAAAACAGAGTTGTAAAAGTAGGATTCTGGTGCCAACTCTGGGTATTTCTCGTTGAAAAAAAAAATTAAAAAAAAAAAGAAAATAGCCATGGACATTTTTCTTTAGGTCTTAAGAGATCTGCTTTCCATGGGATAGAAGAGCTCAGGTCATTTTTCTTTTAGCGTTCTTGTTTTCCACATTCTGAAATATTAGGTGGAGATTAACATTACATGTTGAAGTGCTCTCAAATGAATGCTGCATAAAGTCTTGTAATATTTTCCTCAGCCCCTGAATTAATAGCACTCTTTTAAATTAGGTGCATATATTCATAACACACATGCTTTTCAAATATTTGATTCTCATCAAGTCCAATGTACATACCAGAGGGCCAGCCACACAACTAAATGAGAATTGCTTTACAAAAGTGTGCTTCTGCTTGGCGAGGAGACCAGGGAGGAGCCATGCAAAATACTTTCCATGTGCACACTAGTTTGAAAAAAATGGATGCTATTATGATACTTATTAAAATTATGATAGATTGTTAATTTATTTTTCCCTGGCTTTTATCTATTTAAAATACACTGATACGGCTCAGAGCTTGGAAAATAGGAATTGTTACCCAGCGCACCCCCACGCACCCAAAAAAAAAAAAAATTCCAGAAAAAGCAACAGTCAAATCATTAAGAATCACTGACTAATTTTCCTTTTTTGCTGGGAAGCAATTAGGAAAATTGTGGGGCAGGAAGTAAGGAGTAATGGAGTCTTCCATTAGTTTTTATTTATCATAAAAATTATGGAATGTGCATTTGTATTCAAAAGTGAAAGTGAACTATTAAAATGTACTCTTTGGAGCAGTATGCCTACAAAAGTATTTTTTCCTCTGTCTTTAGAGAACTTCCTTCCATAAACTCTGTGAAGCCTCCTTCTTGGCAGCCTCTTGTGATGTAGAAAAGCAAGAAATCCAGACATGGAAAGTTGTCTCCCCTCCTCCTCCCCCCCCAAAAAAAAAACAAAAAACCCTGGAAACCAAATAAGAAAGGAATAGTTTTACAAGAGAACGTCACTTCATATTGTAACATGCAAATTGAATGTTCTTCCATTTCAAAGGTTTATGTTGTGCAGAGAAATTAAAGGATGGCTTCCAAGAGATCATTTATGAGGAGAAAGATTTTACATGGTACACAGCCCCGTGTCCTGACCAGCTCTCCCTAAACTGCTGCCCTCCGGTGTCTTTGTTTACATGTGGTTTACATTCATGTCCACCCCATGAACCACAAGTGTTTCTCCACCCCAAATTTATCAACACTTTTCCTTCATCCCAGGGTGCCTGAGGAAAAATAGGAGAATTAGGTGGTAGAGCTGTATGATTCTGAAAACTCTTGCAAGCTGTCATTGAATTTCCTGTCCTTGCTCAGGTTACTCCATTTCATACCAGGGTTTTGAATATTTCAAAGTTTCTAATCCTTCACCTATCCTGGATGGATCTCAAACACTTAACGAATGAGCTTTAAAAAAAATTGATTCTTACCAGGCATCTGAGAGGCATGACTTAAAACTGCCAATCAGGGTAGAGTTGTGAAAACTGTGGGCAGAGCTCTGAGCAACCAGGGCTCCAAACCAGCCCAGACTTTGTGTCTGAATGTCACACTTAGGTAGTGGCCTAATGATTGTGCAAATAGATACTCTCTTCCTCCTAGCACCTCTGGGCCTATAAGGATCAGTTTCTTGCCCTTCCTGTAACCATCTTCTTTAAAAGAGGAAATCCTGGGAAAACATTCTTCCTCAGGTCTTGACATTTTGCCCAGATCTTTCCACACTGGGCTTCAGAAACATGCATCCAAAACCCAAAAATGTAAGCCGGATGTGACCTTTCACTGGCAGCTGCAGAGGAGCGGGCAGTGCTCGTGGTGCGTTGGGCAACTAGGTAAGAAGTTACTAAGAAACCTCACAAGATTGCGTTTCTCTGTCCCCCTCCTCCTTCCCTCCCACATTCCTTCCTTTACAGGAAGGGGATTCCACCAAGGTGGACATGTAAGAACTTCATTAGGAAGCCAGAATGAAAAAAGAATCCCTTAGTTCAGAAAATCTTCCTTCAACTTAATATAGAGGAGGTTTAAGTAAGAAGGCATGGACATGTACAAAGGAAGGTCGTAGATAAAAGTGACTACAGTGGATGAACCATCAAGCCCTTTCCATTAAGGACAAAGTTCTATTTTGGGGTTCACTGGGAAGTAGAAGATCCCTGATTCCAAAGACAAACTTGTTTTTTCCCTTTTTCCCATTTAGCTATCTATACTTCCCCAAGCATTCTGGTCCCTTCTATCATATGTATGCATGGACACCACCAGATCCCAGGCTAGAGACATCCTGTCTGATTGACTGGCTATCTAAGCGGTTCTGATTCTTTAAGGAGGGGATTGCTGCTAGGGCTACCCTCAATGGAGGACCGGAGTTGGAGGCTGGCTGGGTTTCCTGCAAGAAGCACTTAAACATATCCGTAGTGGCAGGTGGCTTGTGGGAGAAACAAGGCAGTCAGTAAGAATGTCCCTTTGACCTACCTCTGTATACCAGTGCGTGGACAACCCACCCAGGCTGGACCTACCTCTCGAGTAAACAGGATGGCCGCGTCGTAATGCTCATCATGGTCATCTCCCAGCTGGTTGTGCTGATGCTGCCACTTGCAAAAGTTCTTGAGCGTAGTGGCTGCGTTCTTGCTCACCTCCAGGCTCTTGTCCTTGTCGCCCAGCACCACCACCTTCACTACAGCCAGACGGATGTGGTTTTCGATGCTGGCGTGGCTGTACAGCCGGTTGGCGATGGAGGCCAGGGTCAGCAGGTAATGCTGCAGGCCCCGGCCATACATCTGCGCCATGGACGCATCGGCTACCAGGAGCAGCTCCACCTGGCGGGCCCGGGAGATGGAGCGGCGCCGCCGCCGCCACCACGTCTGTGGTCCCTGGTCCCCGTCGTTTGAGGGAGCTGACGGGTCCAGGAATTGCGGGGCGAGCGTCCAGCGTCGGTCGGGGCTGCTGTGCGGAGAGGGGCGCTCTCGCGGCCCTGGCGGAGACGCGGGGGTCTCGCAGCTGGTGCGCGGTGGCAGGGCCTCAAAGCTGAAGCCCTCGCGTGTGTAGGCGTGCTGGATCCGAGCTGACCCGTCTCCGTACACGCGCCCGGCCTCGGCCTCGGCCCAGGACCCGCGCAGCTGTGGCTTCAGGGTGTAGCGCGCGTGCTTGACCGCGAAGAAGCCGTCGAGACCACCGCAGAGGTCAAAGACAGCCAGGGAGCGGGGGCTGCCGTCCACCGTGCCCCGGTAGAAGCAGTGGCCCCGATGGCGCTGGGTTGCGCTCCGCCCGCCTCCTGCGGGCACAAAGCCAGCGGCGCCCACCGAACCATCCCGCTCCAAGTCGAGGAGGAATCTCCGGCCCCCCGCGTATACTAGGTAGCCCACCTTGCCGCCGCCCGAGTAGATCTGGTCGATGTTCTGCACGAGCCCGCCGCTCCTGCGCTGCGGCTCCAGGCTGTGCGGGTGGCCGGGAGGCTCGCTCTCCTCTTGCGCCTCCTCCCCCTGCCGCCGGCGGGGCTGGGCGGCCGCTGCAGCAGTCCGAGGCTGCCCGGCTTTATCCTGGGCAGGTGCCGCGGCGGAGCCGGCGGCGACCAGGGGCAGGCGGAGCGCGCACAGCATCAGCAGGGACGCCCACCGGAGCAGCATAGTGCGCTGCCCGCGGGGAGGGGCTGCGCGGCCGGGACTTTATGGGTATTCGTTATTCGCTATGGAAGTTACCGGGGCGGGAGGTAGGGGTGCGCGCACACACACACACACACACACGCACACGCTTGCAAGTTGAGTCAAGTGTCGGAGGGAGGGGGACCCGGCAGCAGTGCCAGCCCGTCGGAGCCACGGTGCCAGCGTGCGAACTTTTCTTTGTTGGTTTGGAAAATGTTTGGATTCGTGCTCCGGAAAGACGGAAAAAAAAAATTAGAAAGAGAAAAGCCCGGTTGTGGAGATTCAGCAAATACAAGAAAAGGGGAAATACCCAAATCCACCCCAAAGGCAGCCACTATCGCTGCACCAAGAAAAGTAAGGAAGGTGCCGCGCAACCAGGCGGGCAACTGGTGCGCGCTGCCTCCCGCCCCCTTGCTGCCCGGGACCCGCCGGCAGCCGGGGTTACAAGCTCCGGAGCCCACTTCCTTTCTTATTTTGTGGCTTTCCTTGACGCTTCTGGAACCAGGCGAAAGGAAAGAAAGAGAGGGGGAAAACCCATAAAAATTAAAACAAAAATGCAAGGGTCGGCCTGCAGCGAGCCAGTGAAGCGGCGCGTCCGTGTCCCTTCGGATGCAATGCCTTCCTGCCCGCGGTCATCCCCAGTCGGCCGCTGCGAGCGCGGAGAGCAGCGCGAGCGCTGTGAAGATGCGAGGAGGTGGAACAATGAATTTATAGCGGCATGCCATCCTGCAATGGCAATTTCAACAATTCGTCACTGCAAGCTGCCTCTTAAAGGGAGAGCTTCCCCCACCACTCCCACCCTTCCCCGTCCGCGCCTAATCAGATGGGGGAGGGCGGGCGAGGGGGGTGATCGAGGAAAGGCAGACGGGGAAGGAGGAAGGGACCCGGCGAGGTGGAAGGAGGGACGAGGGAGGGAGCAAGGGCGAGAGAAAAAAAAAAAAAAGTATTTGGGTAAGAAAAACAGAAGATTTCCTTGGCCTCATTTAAAGCCACAGAGACTCCGGGTTCGTCTGATATTTCACAACGAATCGGGGTTGGCTAACCTCGGCTTACCTCATCTCCTGAAAGGGTGATTTGGTGTGTTTTTAAAGTTACTTAGACATTTCAAGTCTCTCCCTGTCTCCTTGTCTCCTGCTTTTCTTTCCCTCGGTAGGAACTTCCTGCCTCAAATTTTTCCCCTCTGCATGCCCGTGCACTTTGGCCTCGCAGACCTTGCAACTCCATCCACCAGCAAAGTGCTTTCGGCTTCCCGTGCGCCCCCTCGCCCCGCATTCCTCTCGCCTCTTCCCAGAGGTCCCGGTACCGACTTTCCTCCCTCCCCATTCCTCGGTTTGCGCGCTCCGATGGATGCTCGCCGGGTTAGGGCTCCGGGTGACTAACTTCTCCCAGCCACCAGCAGAGGGGCCGGGCAGCCACAGATCTCAGCAGCTTCCTGGCGCGTCGCGGCGCTCTGAGTGTTTCTGTGCCCCCGGCAGGGCCGCCGCGGGCCTGGGAACTTCACGCCTTTGTGTTGGAGCCGCGGGGTCCCCCCTTTCTCAAGCGTGCTTTGCATCAGTGCCCACAATCTGTCACTTAATCCCAGGGCTGGGGCTTCCTTTGCTTTGCCCTAAGAATGCTGGGCCGGAAAGAGTTAACTCTTGAAAGGAATTGCGCTTTTTTTCCTTTTTTTTTTTTTTTTTACAAAAAAGATAAGGTTTAAAAAAATTGTACCCACACTTCTCTTCCTTCGGCTTAAATGATAAATACTTATATTTGTTTTTACTCGTATCCCTCCTAAAACAACCACGTATCGATCTAAGCCCTGACTTTCTACCACTCTCAGAAATTTCTTTAAGGAGGAAAAGAAGACTTATGGGGAATGGGGAATGCAGGTTGGTGCTTATTAGCACAAGAGTAGCATTGTCAGTGCGACTTGGTTTCCTCTACTTATCAACTCTAATAGAGAAGAAAGAAAAACCCGATGACTTTGTAACCACCACCTGGTGACGGTTAGGTCTACTGTAGGAGCAGGAACATCCTCCTCCCCTATTATTCTTCAGGCAAATTAATGAATACATCAATGAAAAATGAATCCGGTATACTTAGCACATTTCTGTCCTTCCACGTTTGTTTAATATACAGGGATGTGGAGGCCTCAGTGGACTCCAAGATGCTGGTGTTTTCCCCAGGTCTTTGCTAAAAGATCTGATGACTTTTTCAGGGAGGGAATCAGGAGGGTCCTGGACCAACTGGAGGTCTTCAGAGTGGTGATAAACCCAGGAGGGACACCTAGAATGCCCCACAATGATACCCATTGCCCTGTGCCCAGAGCATAGTCATCTGGGAGATGTGGGGGTGAAGCATACTTTCAGATTTAGTTCACTTTTATAACGGAAGTGATCATGGGGGTCCCAGACCAAGGAACAAGCCCTAGTGGATTCTGAAATACTTCCAGACCTGGGGAGAAATTTGCTGTGACTGAAGCCTGTTGCTTTTAATTCCATAGCCCTTCAGTCTCTCAGTGGTCAGCTGGTTACCCATGGCCGATACTCCCAGTTAAATATTTTGAGGAATGAGAGACATTCAGGATCAGGATAGAAAGGAGGAGCACCTAGGTTCCAGCCGCCTTCTCTGACCCTTCAACAATCTTAAAGTATTATGGTTCTTGTGCCTGTAAAAAACATTTATTATTTATTTATTTATTTATTTATTTACCAATGTCAATGAAAAATAGTCCAATATTTGACACTAAACACCATGTCTAAAACAACTTTAATTCAGTAATTTTAACCATTTCATAATTGTTCATCTCAAAAAGTCATTTTGATATGCATGCATTTTTGCTGACACTGGTTTAAATTGATTAATGACAGTTATTTGCATTCACAATCAGGAGATTTCTTCTTCAGCATTTAAGAAAATGCCAAAGAATTTTTTTCTTAGTGAAACTTTTCATCCTCTTTCAAAAACACTACATTTCTCACATGAATCATTCCTCTGAATTTTATGCTTAATGACATTTTTGCTCAGATAGATTATTCCAATGTTTGGATATGTTGAGGAAAAGGATAGAAACCAATAAAGCTCCAAATGTGAATAGCAAGTACTAAATATTTATTAGAACCATATATTCACAAGAAAAGGAATTAGTACAGCTTATAAATGAGTAAATTCATACATATTCAGAACATTTCTACTTGTATGCAATTTTTATTTTTTGTGGAAGTAACTTAGATACTTCAGGAAGTTCATTCGGTGATCCTTTAAAAATGTTATCCTAGTGGATTAGAATGAGCTGCCATGTTCCCAAAATAAGCACGCCTGTCAGTCCAGGGAAGACATTTGCACAGAATGGAGGTGTTTTTTTTTTTGTGTTTTTTTTTTTTTTGAAGGCAGTGTCACTGGCCCTCACATGTGGGACGGAACCGGGGCCGCTTGCTTCCCAAGCCAGCGCTTAACCACAGCGCCACTCGGATGGCCCGGACATTTTTATTTAATTGTTTTTTAACAGTAGAAAGACAAAATATATTAGCAATCATGTTTAAGTGAACTAATTGCTACTTCATTATTCCAAGCAGTTTTATTTGTGCATAATTAATGAGAAATTTATAGAAGGTATGATCACACCTGATGTATAAATTTTACATTTTTCCAAAATGCAAAGAGACTTTCTACTGCAAACTGTTCGAGTTGGAAGTTACATTGGAGGTCATGTAAGGCAACTCTCACCATCTACCAATGAGAAACTCAGAGTTGAGATCAAAGTAACTTGTCTGTGGTTAAAAAGTCCACTAGTGGCCAGCTCTCTGGAAACCTAAATCCTTTGCTCTCTTGATGGGTGCTCAATCTACAGCGCCTCTTAAAATCTAGCCAATTTAACAAATATCTGTCAAGGACCTGCTGCAAAGTGCTCTGTGAGATTCCCTGAAGACATATAAAGGTGATTAAGCGATGATCAATGTTCAAAGAAGCTCACTGAGTTCAGGGTGGGTGCCAATTGTACCAAGAGATACTTGGAATATGAGCTGGAGAATACAATTACCGAGGGGGGCAAGCCAGAGAAAAACTCCCCCAGGTTCTCTGAGTTGTGTATTTCCAGTATAGCTTCACTCCATAGGATTGGTGTATCCATGTAAGTAGTATTTTCTCAAATTTCCATTTGCTGAAGTGTCAGTTCCTCCCCCTCCCACATCTATGATTTTAATAGTAAGAGTGACATAACCAACAATAAAATATTCCTCTCCAAACAAACACCTGCTCCTTGCCTCCCTCCTTAGGAGAATCGCAGTCCCTCAACTCTGTGTGATAAGGTTCCTTTCTCACATCAAGATTTCTATCGGAGGCCTTGTGGAATGGTGAGCTCCTTGAATATCATCTTCCTCAGTGGCAGCATGGTGCAGGCTGGGAGTCAGATATCACACTGCTACTTGAAGCCCTGTCTGCTGACTTCAAGATTCTGGGCAGGCCTTTTCCTCCACTGCCACTTAGCTTTGCAAATTGCAGTTCTCAGAGACTTTCTTCAAAACCAAAGGTTATTTTTGGTACCTCCTATAAGAGCAATCATGCAGTATTTGTTCTTCTCTGAGGGGCTTATTGCACTTAGCATAAAGTCCTCCAGGTTCATCCATGTCCTTACACATAAAATTGTCAAACCCCTAGAAGCAGAGAGTAAGATGATGGTTGCCAGGGCTAGGAGGAGAGGAAATGGGAAGTTGCTATTCAATGAGTGTTAAATTTCAATTATGCAAGAAGAATACGTGGTAGAGATCTGCTGTACAACATCGTGCTCAAGTGAACAGCACTGTTTTGTACATTAAAAAAAAAACTACTGAGGGTAGATTTTGTGTTAAGCGTTCCTCCCACTGAATCAAACCAAACCAAACCAAAGATCACACTTTGGGACTGGGAAAGGAGTGGATTTGCTATGCTAGCTTTGATATGAATCCTAAATTTCTGTCAGGTGAAACTATACTTGAGCAGTCCTTCTTCGCTCCTTTTCCAGCCCTTTACCTCCCTCTCTGTCGCCTCCTATATTTCACAATAGGCAGCTTGATGTGCCAATGCACATGCGCAGTGGCGCACACATTAGACACAACGTGCCTCCACGTGCGTGAACAGCTGCGCAAACTCACCTCAATTCAGTTTGCCCTCTCAGCTGCGCTGACGGGTGTGTGGGGGTGGGGGTGGGGGGGGTGGATAGAAAGTCCTAATCAAAGCTGAGACATTACGAATTTACCAATGCCACCTCATTTTTTGCAAAGAAAACTTTCTTGGGACCCCTTTGTAGAGATTTTATTTTTTCAGGGAGGTTTTCTGCATTCCTGATAAAACTCGAAACATTTTCTTTGCTACCTGCCTAGGACATATTACAGAACAGGCTATCTGTTGTGATGGATAACATATGCTTCAGAATCCGGTTTACTTAATATTATAGGAAAATAATTTTTTGGAAACGCTACATTTTCATTTTTCTTATACACAGAAATTTTATACTGTATAAAAGTCTTCAAATGAATAATGTACATGTGTATTATTTAAGACATACAGGTGCTATCTGTAAAGTAAAACCGACAAGTCAGTTTTATGCTGACCAGCTGTGAAATGTTGTTTTAGCTTTTCTCACACAATTATGCACATATTACTTGCTTTTATGAGTTACCCGAGTTCTGTTTTTTCCCTTTATTTTCCGGAAATCATCTCGAAATCAAACCTTACTGGAAACACATGGAAAATCAGGAATTTCCAGCCTACAGTAATTTGAAACATTTGAGGTTTTTATTTTTTCCTATATGATGGCGAATTCAAGGAAAGATTTCAAATGATTGAATGAGTAGTAGTTGCCTTTGTAATTGTTGGAGTCGGAGTTGTTCCATAGCCCTGGAATTCTTTTTCTTTTTTTTTTTTTTTTTAAATGAAGTTTACATTGTAATAACACCTTGCTCAAACTCTGGAATATCACGATCTTCCTTGAAACTGTCCAATCTCTCTTCATATAAAATGTGTTTGCCTTATTCTGATCAGTAAAGTAAGAGGCTGAAGTTAGTCCCAGCAAAGCTGAAAGAACAATTGGTTACTGCTTCACTCATCCCTGGCCAGTAAGAAAACTGAGACAGTAGCTGCCTAATCGATAAGGTTCTCCTCCTTATTCATGATGCGGGGCTCACTGCAAGTTGCTTATTTGTTTGAGAAAGAGATACGCAGCATTCTTTTTCATGACTGCTCATGGACTAATAATATATACCCTAGCACACATACCTTTCTTAGTCAGGTACTAACAGGTAGAAGAGCAGTTACCCGGTTTTATGATCTTACATGAGGATCAGGTAAAAGCATTGCAGGTTTTCCTTACTTTCTTTTATTTAGAAGGTGCCACTCTTTTTATACCCCTTTTCCCAAGCCCCAAATCACGTTGGAAACAGGAGTGACAATGCCACCTTTACTGACAGGCTGAATGAAGGTTGGATTCTAAGTCCCAAGGAGCAACTCATTACATAACAATCACTATCCACTCCCTCCCTATTCTCCTTCCCACTGGACAGACCTGAACTTGTTGGAAACTCCACTTTTACCACTAGCTGAAGCTCCCCAGAGCTCCTGCAAGGCTGCCACCTCTGATCTTTGAAGATATGGGCAGATAAGCTTGAGGCAGCAAGAAGAGAGAAGAGAGAGACATTTGATTGATGTACAGTTTAAGGAATTACTCTTGGCCCACGTTTTCCTGAATTCTGTCCAGTAGCTAGGTTGCCACTTAAGCACTCCTCTTTTTCTCATTTCAGGAAAGTCTTCCAATCCATCTACAGCCTTTCTAGACTATGTTACTGACGAAACAAGATTCTTCTTGCCCTTCAGGCATCGTGGGCTCCACATTCTTTTGAGAACAGAGATGGGTAAGAAAGGATGAGGCTGTGATACTATCATTTATGAGACTCAAACCGATGTTCAAAATCATCCTCTAAAAGGAGCCCTCACCAGGATCTGCCCACAAAGGTCATCAGACCCTTGATGGCCTGTCAGTTTGGGCCCAAATGTTGTAGGTGACACAGTTGAATGAGATCTGAAAGAACTCTGTGAACTCATAACTTTAAAGTGAATTACCAATAACTGGTTGTGAATTACTAAGCATACATTTACAATGAACTACTGTAGCCTGTTTTTATGCATCTCAGATCCTTCCTTATTTCTGCCAAAGCATTAATCAAATAGGTGATTATTTTATTCATCTATTGGCCCATAACTTGCCTTTCTTTTAGAAAAATCAAATAAGGGGAATGGTACACATTGAAACTAAAGAAGGTAGAGGCATTAACAGAAGGAAACTATCAGATATGACACAGAGAGAGTCTGTCTATGTATATTCCACAGCTAAACTCTACAGAATTTTTAGAGAATCCAAAAATAGTTTTTTTTAAAATGCTGGTAGTCAGAGGATTAAAGGGCAAATTAGGCTGCCTGGACTGTCTACTAATTTCCAGACAGTTTACCCTCCAAAAAATGCAAAACAATGTCTTGAAACTATGAGGTTGTTTTTTTTTTTTACCTCTCTCCTCTCTATCATGAACCTTGTTTTTGCTTTTGGTTATTGATGAGTCTAATGGTTGGGTCCCTCTTGCACAAGTAAACTGCATTCTGAAGATGATGTTTCAGCATTATTCTTGGCCTTCCTCTCTTCTTTCTACACTCTTTCCCTTTTCTTCTTCCTCTCTTTCTTTGATGTCTGTCTTCCCCACTAGAATGCATGCTCCATGAAAACAGGAACCATGCTGGTCTTTGTTACCATTGTAACTCCAGTTTGTAGCTAAGTCACTGGCAAATTGAAGGCATGACTAAGTACATATTAACTTGGCAAGACATATATGTTAAGTATTTTTTAAATATGTGTGCATGTGTTTATTGATATTTGCCTGTCACCCTTCTTAACCATCCTGTCTCTAATGATTAAGCCACACTTTCTCAGGAAAACCCAATCCATGTGTCTGAGTGAAGCTGATCCATTCCTGTCCCCTTCTCACAGGTCTGCACACTTGATACCAAGCCTGGCAACTCCTAGAGTCCCATACACTTGTCCATAGCAGTAGTTTCTAGAAAGAGCTCTGCTTCTCAGAGTTCCACTTGGGACATTTGTCCAAATCAAAAGATATAAGGACCATGTATTAAAAAGGAAATCTAACTGCTATAATAAATACCCCATACATTCTCAATTGTCTCACACAACCAAAGTTTATTCTGATTGCTATAATAAACACCTTCAGATTCTCAGTGGTTTTACATAATCAAATTTTATTCCTTGTTCATATCACAGTCCTTTGTGGGTTCACAGCAGGCAGGGTGTTGTTCCATGCAATCATTCAGGAATTCAAGCTTGTTCCATTCTGTGATCCTACCCTGTCCTCTACCTCTAAGACTGGCTTACAAAGGGAAGAAAGAGAGAGTAAACAAGTCACAGTACAAATGACATTTTAAATTTCTGCTTACACCCTATTGGCAGAACTAGCCATATGTCCCTGCCCAGATGTAAAGTGTAGACAGGCAGCTGGGGAATATAGAGCAGCTATGAGCCCAAGAAGCAGAAAGGGGGAGAAAAAAATCTAGTGAGACTCTGCTGATTGTCATTTATCTTAGAGATGTCAGCAAATAGAAAAAGACTAAGAATGAAGTCAAGGTGTGGTGAGAAAGAGAACGAGTGGGAGAAAGCATGAAAGAGGGAGAAAATAATATCACTAAAACCCTTGAATCTAGCAATGTCAATAAAGTCCTCATTTTTGTTTGTACTCCTTTAATTAGGAATTTTATCACCTAGAACAGAAAGAATCCGGGTGAACACACCCCTGTTTTGCTTGCTAAGTTATGTCTAGACCCAGCTCAATGCTTTGCATATGGTAGACTGTCTAAATAATTTTTGGAATCAAACATTATAAGAATAAATAGTCAACAATAGTTAATATATCAGTGTGATATTAGCTATCAAGCTTATTTCATACATTATTCCTGAAAATTATTGTCATAAGTAACTATTAAATATGTGCCACTTATTGTATTATTGCATTTTCTGTTATTCTGTTCTGTGTTGCCCACCTGTGCACATCTCGTGCTGATATGTACCAAAATCATCAATGCCTTTATCTGGGTTGACATACTAATTACAGAATTTTCACATTTATGATTAGTTAAAACTGACACTTCAGTTGTATTTCTGTTATTCTAAGTTTGTTTAATTTTATAGAATGCTGCACAAGTGTGACATTCTGGAACATAAGGACACCTAATGCTTCTCCAATGTGTACTCTGGAGATGTTTGGCTCATCTGCCTCCTAATCCTGCAGTGTGGAAAGATACTGATCAGATAGCTCTTAGTAGAACGAACTACCAGAGCTGAACAACATAGCGAAATTTCTCCCACCAAACTGTGAAGCATGGGAGTAGCAGAAGGTGTACTTTGTGCTAACTTTTGTGTGATTGGGTACACCCCTCCAACAACAACAACAACAACAACAACAACAACAACAACAAGACTAAATGCCTATGTTTATATCACAGTCTAGGTCCTATCTGTGATTCTGGGGAAGTTATTTAGACTCCTTGTGTACCTGTTTCCTCATCTGCAAAAGAGTGACAATTATAAAACATACCTTACTAATAGTAGGGCTGGCTTCACATATCTAGTAGGGTTTTCATTAAGGTTAAGAGTTTAAATATGTGTGAAACTCCTGGTGCATAGAAAATAAATAATACATGTATTATGATGCTGATGATAATGATGATGCTACTGATGGTGGTGGTAGTGGTGATGATGGTGATGATGCTGATGATGGTGATGGTGATGGTGATGGTGATGATGATGATGATGGTGATGATGATAATGATGATGGTGATGATGGTGATGATGATGATGATGGTGATGGTGAAGATGGTGATGATGGTGATGATGGTGATGATGATGGTGATGGTGATGGTGATGATGGTGATCCCACTACAGCAGTTGCAGATTTAGCTTTAACTCTTTTATGTCCATTTATATTTTGGCTCCAAAGGTATATCTCTGGCTTTGTCTTGATAGGTTTTGAAAGAGAATCACTAAGGAGTCGCTGTGAACAATAAAGTTATTTAAGACAGTTTGGATGCTAGAGTTGGAGAAAAGCCCAATGCAAAGTAGAAACTCCAAAAAAGTTTGCATCTTCCAATGGTCATTACCCCTAATGTCTACCTGAACTGTAAAGAGGAAGTAGAAAACAAACAAACATGTTTTTTTCCCCATTCATGCTCTCTTGTATTTCTACTCTCTGAGTGTGTCATTTGGCTAGACTGCCATGGTTAAGTATGCGGACTGTTACCTCCGTCTGCACATGCCTCCAGCATCTAGCACAGTATCAGAACTTATAGCCTTTGGACAAACATTTGCTTAATTGATTTTAATTAAATCAAATTCCTTTAATTTTTATAAGGTTTAGGTGAGGAGAAACAAAGCAAAAGAATATTTAATTTCTGTTTCTGTTTATGATCTGGGTCTGCACTGAAGGAAAAAAGGAAGAATTATAGGTAATGAAAGCAATTATGATGATCTATAACAGTTTAATAGAAACTTTTGCATTCTAGAAGCCCATGTCCATGAGAGAATTCAGGTAGTAATGACATGATATTGTTTGTTGGTACCTGAGGGAAGACTCAACGACTTATTTTTCCTTCTACATGATGTAATATATTGGACCCTTAGGGTTAGTAGCTGTGGTAGTCACATTTCCATTCACTGGGTGGTTCCTCAAAAACTTTGACATATCACACACAGGGATTCATAATTTGAAATGTGGTAAGCCTATGCAGTTGCCTGGCATTTCTGGTTCTGAGTTTTGCTTGTTTGTTTTATTTTGAATACTCATTATCACATAATGAGCAGCTAAGGTAAAGAGATTAAGCAGAAACTAAAACCACAATTCTTTGTTTCTTTAAAAGCAACCACCCAAAACCACAGAATGTGGCCTTATTTGGAGATAAAATTGTTGCAGATGTAATTAGTTAAGATGAGGTCATACAGGATCGGGATCCTTATAAGACACAGATTCAGACACACACGCACAGAGGGGCAGATGACCATATAAGGATGAAGCAGTGACCTGACTGGCAGGGCACCTGTAAACCAAGGAATGCCAAGGACTGCTGGCAAACACCAGAAACTGGGAAGAGGCAAAAAAGGATTCATCCTTTGCACCTTCAGAGGGAATGTGACCTTGCTGACACTTTGATTGGGGTCTTCTAGGCTCCAGGATGTGAAAGAATAAATTTCTGTAATTTTGAGCCGAAAACAAACAACAAGGAGCAAAAAACAAAACACAAAAACCCGTAAAACGAAAACTTTTTTGTTTCTTTAAAAGGAAACTTTCTTCAAAGGAGGTAAGTATTATTGTTGGTGGTAGAAGTGAAGGGCACATAAATAAGCATCTGATAGTTATATTTTAAGACAGAATATAAACTGGATATATTTAAAAAGGGAATTCAGTAATGGCTCAGATCTACCATATGAACAGCTTTACTTATAATGCCAGAACTATAAGAAGAGGAGGTAGATGGAATGGTGACTCCAAGTGGCTCATGCAATGCAGAGCTTACTCACCAATGAGACAAACACTTGGAACAACCTGCATGATGGCAAAATGTGTTGTTATGCACAAAAAGCAGGCAACCATGAATTTCTGTTAAAATGAGATTGAAGAGAAAGTCAAGAGTGCAAACATTTCTATGAAGCTATAGGGGGTGAGGCAAGACTTGGCAATTGGACTAAGCACACCTGGAGTAAATGTTGGTTTGAAACATGCAGAAGCATTTCGTTTTTTGACACATGGACGTCAACAAATACATTATTGGACTCATCACTCCAGTAACGTTCTCTTGACGAGAAGAAGCTCATAGAGGAGAAATAACATGCTTAATAGAGAAAATACCTTCCCAAATATTCATTCATCCGTGAGATGGGTAAGCAAACATGAGGATTTAAGGAGGCCAAGGATAAACTGACTCATCTACTTTTGTGGCAGTGGAGCATATTTTGGGATTAAGACTCACTTGTTTTCCTTTTCTGTCATTTCCCAACATTAAGGGGCTCGAATAAGAACTCCTTGAATGTTTATTGACATTCCAGTGAAAAGAGTATAAGGCATGGCCAAATTCTTTTATTTTTTTTCCTTTAAAAGTGTCCACAAGTACTTTGTACTGAGATGGTATTTTAAAATGTGTGGGTTGTCAATGTTTTCTTGACATATCTATAGAGTAAACTACTTTCTCTGTACTTTTTCTTGTTCGTGTTTCTGCTGAAACATAAACTTTCATCCTGTAGAAAGCAATGAGTCTCAAATATTTTGGGGTCCCTTTATCCCTTTACAAATTATTGAGGATACCAAAAATCTTTGGTTTATGTGGGATCCTCAATATGTGGTTATGGTGATTGATAGTTACTATAATAGAAAATGGAAGAGAAAAAAAAAATTTGCTGATTCATCTAGTAAAAGTAATAACCTATCACATGCTAATGTAAGTAATATATTTTTTAGAAATTAGAAATCTTGAAAATAAAAAAATACATTTTTAAAATATGAAACTATTTTAATTAATCCCATTGTTTGTCCCAGGTCTTAATGTATGAAAGTGATTGGGTGACATCACAGAGAGGTCAATGCCACCAGAAAAAAAAAAAAAAAGTTTGATTATCTAAGTTACCTTAGAAAGACAGGGGCATCTTAGATAACAGGGCCAAAGGATAAATGTCAGGCTTTTGTCAGGAAGAAGAAACAGAAGCTCTTGCTGGGGGATGCTTAGGCCATGGCCCTTATTGGGGTTTTCACTGAAAAGAGGCAAGGGAGTACAGGGCAAATAGTTTAGGATTGTCTAGTTTGAATAATTTTGGTAAACTTTGGGCTATAAGCATGGTCCCTAGTTGCCTGGTACCTGGCCTTGGAATGACAAGGCAAAGGCATATTGTCATCAGTGGCGCATATGCTAGACAGAGGAGGTATGGCTGTGGATTGGTTAGTTAGCATATCAAAGTCATGATCCCCAGTGGAATCCTTTTCTATTACTATGAATTGGCTAGCCCTGGGAGGGGCAGTAGTCTCTCCCCAACCAGCAAGGTTTCTTAAGATGTCAAAATATCAGAACACAGGAAAACAAACAAACAAACAAACAAAATATATACACACCCATAAACTCTGCATACAGTTGAAGACAGTGATTTGGAGGAAGGTACTAAAAAGAATTCATCTGGAATGCACCTGTCTTAGTCCATTTGGGCTACTATAAGAGAATACCATAAACTAGATGGCTTATATAAACAATTTTTTTTTTTTTGAGGGCAGTGTCACTGGCCCTCACATGTGGGACCGAACCGGGGCCATTGGCTTCCAAAGCCAGCGCTTAACCACAGCGCCACTCAGCCGGCCCTAGATGGCTTATATAAACAACACATATCTATTTCTTCCAGTTCTGGAAGCTGAAAGTCTAAGATCAGGGTGCCCAGCTTTGTTGAATGAAGGCCCTCTTCTGAGTCACAGACTTTTTATTGTGTTCTCATATGGTGGAAAGGGCTAGGGAGCTTGGTGGGGTATTTTTTATAAGGGCACTAATCCTATTTATTAGACTGTATCTTCATTACCTAAGCACTTTTCAAAGACTCCATCTCCTAATACCATCACATTGGACTTCAACATATGGAATTGGGTAGGATACACTCATTCAGACTATAGCAGCATCATAGAGAAACAAAATAAAAGAGCAGGTAAACTATTTAGGCGTTAATTGGGAAGGGTCAAACAAAATAGGGCATAGAGAGAATGGTAGAAAATAATTATATGAAGAGAAAATACTTGATGTTTCCAGAATTCCTTAGATCAAAAGTATACTCTAAGTACCTAAGTGAATTAATAAAAAAATTTCTATCTAAACTTGTCACACTGAATCTTTCTAACTTGAAGGATACTAGTTTATTTTAATGGTTGCCAGAGTAGGGGGAAACCCAAGTGAACATTTAGCAAGCTTTTTATCAGCAAAAAATAGGAAAAGGAAACAGTGGATTAATATCTTTGAAAGACTGAGGGGAAATAATTGTGAACCTAGAATTTAATCCCAGCTATATTATTTTCAAAGAAAATAGAGATTTAATAAAATTTTTTCAAGACTAAGGAATTTACCATCAACCAACAGGCCATTATATAGGGACAGTTAAAGGACAAAAAAATAACAAGAAAAAGGTCAGCACAGAAGGAAGACAAAATGGTGAATACAAGATTGATATAATATGTTGACTAATAATTTTGATTTCAACATAAATGAAAAAACAGCAATTTTTTATGCTTTTTCTTAAAGCATTTATCTAAAATAATAAAATAGGTAAGACTATTATATGATTTAATACAAGAGTCAATCTGAAAGTGCTCTCAATGGCCAAAGATGGGATAATTTGAGCAACAAAATAAATAAAGTACTATTAGATTATAACCCAGAACATATAATACTTATCCAAGTGTATACTGACATGAATGTATTATTGAATAAATAAATAAAAAGAAAAGAGAAAAATCTCCCATACAGAATTCCACATAACATGTCAATACTTTCTCCCTTAGGAGATGGAATTTAGCTGTTTATCCCTTGAGTATGGGTTGCATTTAGTGATGTTCATCTAATGAATAGAGTATGGAAAGGGGGGGGGATATCTTTATAGTGGAGAAATCCTTCCTTGCCAGGTGATCAGAATTAATAATGCCAGTGTTAAATTAAGTTGATAGCATGTCCCCTTGATGTGAGGTGATGAGAATGACATTTCATCATTTATCTCTATAGTCTTCCTTCAGAATACCTATAATTTCAATGTAACTATGAGAAGACCACCTTGGGAAAATGGGGGACCAATGTTGCTGAGAGCACAGAAGGAAATGTAAGAAATGTAAGGGGAACAGAAGACTTTGTAGTGAAACAGAAATGCAAGTATAGAAAAAGAAAAAGGAAAAAATGAGAGAGAATGAAGGCTGATTCAGGCCCAATTAGGGGAATGAAGAGAACTAGTGAGCTTGTAAATCTTTAACAGTGAAGAGAGCAGGGACAGAAAATTGTCAAGTCATGTGTGGCAATATCCAGGTAGGATATTAACTTTAATAGGAAAAAGAGGAAATTGCCCTGGCTAAGTGGAAGAAAAAGGGAAAGTAACCAGATTTTTGTGAATGGTGATAGTGTTTTGGTTTAGGAAGCTGAATTAAACTTTGAGTGTCTTTACGTGGAGCAGAATTCGGACTAAGTAGGTATGACAGGGCTTTCTAGTAAGATTCATATATGATGTTAAAGGGAAATAACTCCTTTTTAAATTTTTTTTAGAGTAATCCACAATGTTGTAAAGAAGGCAGAGCCATAGGGATATAAATATACTATAATAAATATAATATAATATAATATAATATAATATAATATAATATAATATAATATAATATAATAATATAATATAATAGTGCCCTAGGAAGCCCCAGGCTGCCGGTTACCATTTCCTCCAAAGAGGAAGTTTACGATACACACTTTGACCAGATAGAGGCGTGGCAAGAGGGAATTCCTAGAAAACACCACAAGTCAGATTTTTAGGACTACATATTTTGCATCAAAGAGATCACTCTTTCCCTGAGTTTTCTTAAGCTCTAAAATTTCAATGAGGCACTTGTTTTAACTACAGGTGGTTCCTCACTTTCAGCAATTTGACTTATAATGATTCACATGCTGAGTGCTCTGCCAATTACTTAGAGCCCTGGCAGGAGGCCACACACAGCTGCATCATTGGCACTGTCTGCTTTCTGACATGCTCCAATCCTTAGGACCCTATGGCCTGGGCCCTTGACTTCAGATGGCCTCCCAGCAGCCTCCAGACAGCTCCCTCTGCCTGAGTTCTCTTTGGCTCTTGGCCTCAGACATGACCCTGTCAATAGTCAATACTAATAATAATGTAGGATACATGTGTAAAACTTTGCTATTGACCTCTGTGCATGCATTCTTTTATTTTTGTACAAATTGGTACCGATAACTAAATATTTACTTACTATGTGACAGTCACTATAGTAGTCGTTTTGAGTGATGAATGTCTTTAATCCTTTAACAAACCTAGGAAAAGGACATTATAAGTTGCAGTTTGCTTATAGGTACATTAAAGTTTTCCAAATAATATGTAAAGGGTAAAATCAAAGAGCTGGTATGTGGCAGAGCTGGCACTAAGCCAATTTTTCCTGACTCCAAATCTTGTTCCTTTTTATACAATATTGTCCTTTTATCCACAAAGTATTTCTACCTTTTATACCTTCAGTAAACTAAGTATTTTTGTGTGTCTAGTTACTGTATTATTCAGGAATATTAACTCTATACACTGTTAAAACTTTCATAGTGTGCAGTGCATAAGTTTATGATTTAGTAACACATGATTAGTTTTCATAGGGGAACTGTGATGATTTAAGGAAAACATTGGGCATCAGGTTGTTGATTAGGAACTATTCCCTTATTACACCATTGTATCTATGGGAAAAGCAAAGTCAACTGAAATAATTTCTTTTACAGCCCATATGGTTAGCTGTAAATTTAAGGACTGTCTTATAGTGATCTAGGAAAAGAATAGAGTAGAAGGCAAAGTCTTTGAAAGAGAAATTACATCTTTATTTTTGATACATTGGTATCATGGATGGTGTGAAACTAACCTAAAATCATATTCAGAAATCTAGCCAATTATTTTTAGCTTGAGGTTGTCCTTATCAAGGATAATGTTTGTTGATGACTCTGATGGGTGATCATTCAGAGGTGTGAACGGGCTGTCTTCTGAGATCAGCTTGCTGTCTACCAAAAAAATAAAAAAATAAACAAAAATAAACAAAAACATAAAATAAAATAAAATCTCAGATTCTTATTACCTTGGTGAATTTTCATTGTCTAAGACCTGATCATTAGCTTTGCAGATAAGAAAATGGGCCTTTCATCTCCCTGGCTCACTGACTTTTCAGTGCTGACAAGCCTCCTTGATACGTTTCTTTGACATATTAAATTTACCGACAAAGCCTGTAAATTTAGTCCTAGAAAACATTTGTGTCCCCTCTCATTATGTGTTGAGTTCAATGATGGGCCCATCAGAGAGTAATCTCTTGTCCTGACTACGGTAGTAAGATTAAATGTATACAAACAGGTTTTTACATGTTCACTCCTTTCCCCACTAGCAAGTTATTTCTTAGAGAAAAAATTTAAAAGAAATTAATCTTCACAAAGATTTATTGGTAAATTATTTGAATTTAATAACATTTTAAAATGTTGAGAAGAAAATGATAAAATTATCACCCAGAATAACATCTTACTAGTATGGTAATTATAATTTTTGTGTATTTTATTCCAGCATTTAATTTTATTAATTGTATTTTTTATCTTATAGATTTAATGTTAAAAAGCTTAGAGTAAGCATGTCCATGCCTCCAGACCCATTAGTTTTCTTCTTCAAAGCAACTATTTAAAAATGCTCAGCTGTTGTTTTTTTTTTTGTTTTTTGTTTTGGTATTTACTTCTATATTGTTAGGTATTATGTTAATAATGATATTTATTGATTTACCGATTTTAATCATCATCCAATGACATATTACAGTAGCTAAAGATTGATCTCTGATTTAGCTCTCCCATCCATTTCTTCTCAAGGTATGTACCTGATAGTGTTAAACAAAAATTTAGGAAAAAGTAGTAGTTTGTGAAAGTCCCATTTTCTCAATATGTAGGTAAGAAGGTTGTTGGCTGAGAGTCAAGAAAAAGAAGGAGAGGTTGGAGGTTTGGGAAAAGAGGAGAATACGAGACAGGGTGGTCCAGGAGATTAGGAGAATACATTGATTTATCATTTCATTTCAGCGTGTTCCTGAGAAGGTAAGGGAGAGGATGTAAATACTTGTGGTCAATTTTACATGCTTTTAAGAACAACAGAAATTCTTTTTAAAAGGAAATATTTTATTTAAAAAAATACATATGACTCACTTGCTATGAGTTTTTGTTCAGCTTAAATATTAAGGCAGATTGTATACCTTGGTTAAAAATAAATAAATACATTTGAATTCCAAAGATGTGGCATCTGTAGTTGAATTGGGCACACTCTCCTTTCCTTACTTCCTTTAAACCAACTAAAGGCATGCCCATAAATATGCTAAAGTTGGATTATAATAGAAAAATTATATTTTTCTAAAGAACTAAATCTGGGACAAACCCACCAAAAAAATATAAATATTTTGATTATGTAGGGATCTTAAGTAGTGTGTTTATAAGGTAGCTTGCTGGGCTAGGAATAGCGAGGCTTTGGGGTTGAAAAAGCACGTGTTTAGTTTGAATCTCAACTCTGCCAGGTAAATTTCCTCATCTATTAAAATACCCAAAATAATATTTTCTTCATCTATTAAAGTGAGAAAATTACCAGTTTCCACATCTATTACAATAACATTTCCGTTTCGGCACTGTTGGGCGAAGTAGAAGACATTTTTATATAGTACCAGGTACTTTGGAGGCCTTTACTAATTAGAAATAGCTTTGTTGTAGAACTACAGAAGAGCAATGCTATGGAGTAGCCCCTGAGAGGTTATGGTGAAGTTTAAACTTTGCTCAGGATAAAGACAGAACCATTTTACACCCCAGAAAATGAACCATCCACAGTGCAAGAAGGATGCCAAGTACCATGTACATAATTCTTTTTTTTTTTTTTTTTTTGAAGGCAGTGTCACTGGCTCTCATATGTGGGACCGAACCGGGGCCACTGGCTTCCCAAGCTAGCGCTTAACCACCGTGCCACTCGGCCGGCCTTTTGCTACAGAAAGTTTCTCCATTCTTTCAGTTTATCTTCTCTTGAACCACAAGACATCAAATCTGTGAGGTGTTTGCATGTGGCCATTACTGGATATTCATAGATAATCGAGATAACCGAATCATCACGTCATGGACAGAGAATGATGCTGGCTTTCAAACAAAAAAGAAAAATAATCATTGTTTATTGTAGCCTGCCTTTTGGACAATTGCAGCATGGGTGGGGATAAAAAAAGGACTATTCTGATTTATTTCCTAGACTGTTATTTATTTATTTTTAACGTGTCTGGATGACATATAAATATAGTAAGTATCTCTTTGTATCTAAATCTATCAATGTGTGTCCTGTATAAGAACTACTAAATTACAAATGCAGCTTTGTTAAAGTTCTAGGTGAAGTTTCAGCCTGAAATTTTAATGAAGTGTAAATACTGAGTGTGCCTCATTTTCTTGCAGCTACACTAACATATTGGAATATAAATGTCAATAAGCCATTGTGCATTTTTACACAGTGACAAAGTTTTAAAAAATGTATATAGTAGGAGGAGGAGATGCATGTGGTATGTCCCTTATATTTAAAGCCAAAACATGTCAAAGTCAATCAATCATTAAAACGTTTTCAAGTTTCATTTGTATTCAAGGAAACAGAACATTCGTCTGGACAGCTGATTTACTCCTTGTTTTTGCAACGCTTCACATCCCTCACTCCACATGTACCATCCTTCTAAACTCCACCTCTTCATTTACTATCTCTCCTTTCCACACTGCCAACCCACTCAGAAAACAAAATAAAACAAACAAAAAAATTAAACACTGCCTGAGGGACTTGCTTCCTTCCTCACCCTTCTTGTATTACTTGACCTTTGTACGGTCCTGGAGTCACCCCAAGCTGAACATCACTAGCCCAGAGCCTGGATGAAGTAGGTGGACAGTAAATATTTATTAGGTGCTTGAATGAAGCGCATAAACAGCCCACAAGTTCCCCCTATCATTTTTTTTCCTTTCAATTAATGGCATTGGCATCCATTCATTTGTTGCAGAAAAAACCCTTGGATTCCTCCGATTCCTGACATTTATTTGGTCAGCAAGTTCTGGTAATTTGACCTCAAAAATAACTCTAAATTCATCTGCACCTTTGTCGTATTATCTCACTTGGGGTTGTTGCCATTGTTTTTTAAATGATCAGTATGTATACACACACGCACTCACACACACACACGTGCACACATGCACACACACAAACACATACGAGTATATATTTGTGTGTATATATATATATATATATATATATATATCGAAAAACATACTGCACGAACCCCTGTTGATTTACTGCATTAAATATTGAGAGTTCCCTTCCTCATTTCTTACATGAATAAATCTAAAATCTTTAATACCATATAAAAGGCCATAAACATTAAGACCACAGATTACCTCTTACTTCTTCATTACTAGCCTTTCTTTCATGCATTCCATATTCTAGTCAAATAGGGTTCCTTTCCATTTTTAAAACATCCCTTACTCTTCCATTGCCCCTACATCCCTACTTCTAGTTCCTGTGAATTTAATGAACTTTCCCTTATTTATCCAGATAACATGCATTTAATCTGTAATTATAGCTGGAAAATATTGTGATATGCACCATGACTCATGGAGAAACCAATCGATCTTCTTCTGTGCACCCACTGTAGACAGAAAAGGGGTCTGTGGTAAATCATAAACTCCTAACTGGGCAGGTCATGGTGGGTGGTCTTGCCCCAGGCCTAGGACTTCCTTAGTGAAAGGTTTTTAAGCCAGCCCTGTCCATAGTTCCTTGCATCTAGGTTAACACACCTTTCCTTTTGTTTTTTTTGTTTGTTTGTTTTGAGAGCAGTGTCACTGGCCCTCATATGTGGGACCTGAACCGGGGCCGCTGGCTTCCCAAGCCAGCGCTCAACCACCCAGCCGGCCCATAGGTTAACACACCTTTGAAATGCCCGCTTTCAGACCCCTCCTTCTAAAGAGTGACCATCCTTAAGGGAACACATCATCTTAACTATCCTGTAATCTGACCCCCGCTGTGTTTTCTTCCACCTTCATACAATCTTCCTAATGTCCTCTTGTTAATCTCAAATATATAAAAGAAAATGCAAAACTGTTACTCTCCTGACACCCCGGATCGTGCTCCCCAGCATAAGTCATCAGTTTGGCTTAAATGAACTCGACTGTGATAATCTCTGTGAGGTCTCCTCCTCCTCCTTTCCTTTGTATCTATATTAATTTCCTGTGACTTTTAAAAGCAAATAATCACAAATTTGGTGGCTTCCACGACTGGATTTGTTTTCTTGCAGTTCTGAAGGCCAGAAGTACCACATTAGCATTACTAAACCAAAATCAAAGTGTCAGTATGGCTGTGCTTCATCTGGAGACCTTCGGAGATAAACTCTTCATTATCACTCCTGGCTTCTGGAGGCTGTCAGCATTTCTGACCTCCTAGCTTCATCATTTCAACCTCTTGCCTTCATGGTCACCTTGCCTTATTTTCTCCTCTTTGTGTCAAATCTTCCTCTGTCTCCATTTTACAAGGATACATGTGATGGGATTTAAAGACCCACCCGGATAATCCAGGATTATCTCCTCATCTCAAAATCCTTAATTTAATCACATTTGTCAATACATTTTTTCTTCTAAATAAGGTTACATGTATAGGTTCTAGAGATTGGGACTTGATATCTTTAGGGACTACCATTCAATTCATTACAGTCTACTCCCGCTCCCATAGTTGCATGTCAATCCCACAGACAAAAGTCTCAACCCATTAGAGTATCAACTCCAGTCCCAAATCTCCTTTAAACATCACCAGATTAAAAGCCCCACGTCTCACCACCTAAATCATCTAAATGAGGAATAGATGAGACTCTGAGTATCATCCATCCTGAGGCAAAATCCCTTCCCATCTGTGGACCTGTGAAACTAGAAAACAATTTACCTCTTCACAAATGGTGGGATACACATAGTATAAGTTATAGCCATTCCCATTCCAAAAGGAGAAAATGGAGGAAAGAAAAGGATCTCATGCAAATTCCAGGACACATTCCATTAGGTTTCAGGGCCTGGGAATAATCCTCTGTATTTAGAGGCTCTGGCATTTTTGCCCACAGCGACCTGCCCTGAGCTTATGGTCCCAGCCTCTACACCTATGGATCCAGCCTCCAAGGTCTCAGCTTGTGAAGTTAGACTTTTTTTTTACTGAATGGTAGCACATGTTTACTGCTGAGTAGTTTTATCAGCCTGTTTCCTGCTTCTAGAATTTTGGGAGTCTGACAACCTTCTTTCATATCATCCTTTCTCTTTCATTTTTAAGTTGCAAGTTGACAGGTTTTTTTGTTGTTGTTTTTTTGCTGATGTAACAGTCTTAAAAATGTTGTGGCTCTCTAGAGTATGTCATGGGGATTCACTCCATTAGTATCCTACAAGACATACTAATTCATTCCTGTCTCATCCCATCTCTAGTCCTACCTCTGCTGAGATCTCTTCAGCACTTAGTGAAAAATTGTCCCGCCATACTCCTGGCCTTCTTTCTAGAGTCTAGAGCACACTTTCCCAACAGTGAATCTCTGGATTTTAGCATCTTTTGTAATCTAGATAGGCTGAGAATGTCCCCAGTTATCAAGTATTAGTTTCTTTTTTGTTTAATAGTTCTTTCCCTACTGCCCTTTTCTACTCATATTTTACCATAAGGAAAAAGCAAAAAAAAAAAAAAAAAACCGAAACAAAAAACAAGTTGCATTTCAACACTTTGCTTGAAATTTCCTCAGCTAAAAATCCAAGTTAATTGCTTACAAGTTCTGCTTTCCATACAACTATCGGAACAATTCAGCTTAATTTACTGCCATCTATATAATAAGAATTGCCTTTCCTCTAGTTCCCAATAACATGTTTCTCATTTCCTTCTGAACTTTACCAGAAGTGTTTTTAACATCTGTATTTCTACCAGCAGTTTGTTTAAAGCAATGCAGGCTTTTTTTTTTTTTAATCACATATCTCAAAATTTTTCCACCGCTTACCCACTACCCAATTTCAAAGCCACTTCCACATATTGACTTACTTGTTTCAACAATACCCCACTTCCTGGTAACAAAATCTATATCAGTTGAGTTTCCACTAGAGGAACAGAATACATAGAATGCATATATGAACGTATTTATTGCACGGAACTAGCTTATGCAATTGTGGGGACTGGTTGTCAATTCAAAAATCCATAAGGCAGGTTTCAGGAAGGGCAGGCTGGAACCCCCAAACACAGTCTGAAACTGCAGGCCCCAGGCAGAATTTATTCTCCAGCAATGTCTCAGTTCTGCTCTTATGACCTTCTAACTGATTGAATCAGGCCCACCCAGATTATCAAGAACCATCTCTTTCTGTATAGCTAACTGAACTTAGACTTTAATTGTGTCTTTAACATATATTCACAGCAGCACTGTTTGATTGAGTGACTGCAGACTGCAGCCTAGTCAAGTTAACACATTAAACTGACCATCGCTGTACCCTAGTATTAGGACAGCTTGTAACGTACAGTGGGTTCTCATTTCACTTATGATGAATAAACAAATGGATGATGCCACACTGTATGAGCTATGCTGCTATACTTGACTTTCTTTGCAGCTTGAATTCTGTACTTTCTTAATGTCATCACTAACGTATGTGGTTCAGCCTCTATGATCATGTCATTCCCCAATCTTGAATCAGCACTACTACACAATTTTCTCATCCCTAATCTTGATTTACAGTCATGATACCTTGAGCATTGGTGTAGAAAATCATGGTTAAGAAAGGAGGGGCCAACATTGAGTCTCAATCTTATAAAGACATGAAGTTTTCAAACAGATTCTTTTTATTTTTGCTCACTAAATTTTTTTTATTTGAATTATCCTATCTCCATATATTTGAAATTAGTTAATTCCTCTTAGTTACTGTTTCACAACTTTTCCATATCGGTTCTTTTATTCCTAAGTCCCTCCCAGAATCGTGAATCTGAGGTTACCTAGTGATAGCCATTTTGTACACACACTTTCCCAGGTTCTCCTAGAAAACTTCCAATAAGTCAAATTGAAGTTAAATCCTCAAGTTCCTCAAAATGTGAACTATTCTTAAGTTCTAAAATATTTCAAGTTGTCCACGTGACTTTACCTCCCAAAGTTGAAATCTGTACTCTCAAACACTTTGAAAATAAAAATAATATATATTATCTCTTTTAGTATGGTTTGCCATTATCAGATTGCCTATGGGGACTTGGTTTGTCCTCTGCAATTTTGTCCAAATCCCTACAAAACAATTCACCAGGCCTATACACCGTAACACACAAAAGTTAACATCCTTTGCTAGTTTTTTCCACTAACTCAAGGCTTCAATTTTAGCTAAATTGATTCATGTAAGATTGAAAATTATCCTCTTTGATAGAGAAAATGAAAGTAATATATAAGATGAGTAGTTTATTCTAGTCTTTGAATCCCAGCTTTTCAACTTATGCAAATCAATTAGGTATGTCATCTATCTGGATGTTAGGATTAATCGCTGTCGAATGATAAAGTTTTTATTATTCTTAGCATTTCTCGAAAGCCTCAGTTTTGTGCTCAGTTTCTTCAGTAGTTTTTTCAATTGTAATTTGTTCCTAGTAACCACTGCTTCTCTCTTTTGTGCTTCTGCTTCACAAATGTTCATATACCTAAGAGCTCTTAGCCCAGATTTGTAAATTGCCTTAAGCATGCCAGCGTTTTTTTCTCCATGGGCATAATTTTTAATTACTTAGAATTTCACTTCTGATATGTCACCCTCCTTCTTAATATTCCCCCCGCCCCTTGCGGAGTTCCTATTCATGTGGCCATTCATAAAAATAGTTTTGTTTTTTTTCCCCCTGAGCTTTTCAAATCCTGGTTACTAAATCTAGAATTTATGTTTGAAAGGGTAGGCTGACAGTCAGTATGGATAGAGTAAGTTGTTAAAACTTAACAATTTCAAATTGGGTCAAATACCCAGGAAATTCTTAATCTTGTTTGGTGTGAAAATTTGAGTCAGGTACATTCTGTGGAATATTTGAATCTGAGTTTCCGTTAAATTGACTGGAAACATGCCAAACCATATTTTGTTCATGATTGATTTTTCCACCCTACCTCCTCTGCTGTTACCCATATTCATCTGACCGTAAAAGGCCTTCTAACTAGGGCAAACCCATCCATGTTTGGGTTCCTCAAATGTTTCAAGCTATTTTTCCAACTGTTGGGGTTTGGCAAACTCTTGTCAGCTTTTTGCCAAGGTGGTTATTTTTTCTTTTTAATTTTAAAACCTGAGTGTATTTCCAGGGAAATGCAGTCCATATGTTTCTTATTTATTTATGCATAACTCATAGCATAGTTTCTAATAATTATTTTAGATTCAAAATATCTGTATGCTATTCTACATCTGTGCCCTGGTCAACCCAGAAATGTTTCCCCTTTTGTTTTTTAACTTAGGAAAAAAAAAGAAAAAGAATCAAATTTGAAACTCAGGCCAGAAAATTGAAAGGTTGGTAAAATATCCATTTCATTTCTCTTTTTACCCTTAATAGAAATGAATATTGCCTTTTTGCCTAATTCAACGAAAAGTTAGGTTCATTCAAACAACTAACAAGTAACATATGCAAATAGTATGTTAGACATCAAATGGGGAACAAGTCCTTTATATCGTGTCCTTACTTGTTAGACCCATTTATGTTGGAATTTGCCTACTTTTCCACTACTCAAGAGAGATTTATTCAGAAATGAACACAATGTTGGTCCTCAAGCAGTATTCACTGGGATTCTTTTCATTTTTCCCCCAAAACTAAAAATTTCCACTGGAAGGTAAATCTTGATGTTTGAAGCTACTAGTTTGTGTACTAAGTTCTGACATTTTTTTTCTCTCTTTCATCTTAATTTATCCTATCGACATTCAATTTAACTGTTGTCCAAAATGTGTTTTCCCTAAGTGTGCCTCTCCCGCCATCATCCACTGTGATTGTGCTCATCACCATCCCTCAGTGTCTCTTTGAACAGGACTCCTTGTGTTCATCTCTCTCTGTCCCATTCCCCCATCCAGTCTCCATACTGCTATCTGAGAGATTGAAGAATTGTGTTGGGTGCTTTATATGAGCCTCAGTTAATTTGTCTTAATCCCAAAGACAGACATACAGATTTAACTCTCCACAAGGTGAAAAAAAAAAATGTTATCCAGTGATCAGGACTCAATTTGGCTTACATATATGTTCAAATTTTTAAGAAGCAAAATCAAATTAATTCAACTGTGACAATATACAAATATAACCCCAGATGCTGAGTTCAAAGATGAACTTCAGATATCTTTTGAAAGATATTGTTTATTAATTAGCCAGACACTAAGAAACAACACATTTGATGATGATTATTCCAGAAATGATGATTATGATGATGATTATTTGATGATGATTATTCCAGGAAGCTTTAATAAAGGGGCTGTTTGCAAATAAGTGGGCGAGATATGGGAATCAAGAGATAGTGCTTGGTAACTGGGATAATAACAGTGGTAACAGTTGGGCATGTATGATAGGGAAAGAAATGGGATCAATTTCCACAACCTGGGAAGGAAAGAATCTACAGAGAGGGTAACCTGGACAAGAGGAACAGTGACCTTTGGTTGAAGAACATAGCCAGCCTAAGGCAACCTCACAAGAAGACAACTTCAGAGGTAAATAATCTTAAATTTACTCTCCTTGTCTTTTTGACCAAATAAAACAGAAGCCAGAAAGCAATGGTGCCCATTGGTATAGTTCATACAGGTTAGTCTCCCAAGACAAGCAGTAGAGGGGAAAAAGGATAAGAAATGGATGTGGATGGAACCAGAAAACAGTCCAGGATTATTAAAGGACCATCAAAGACTCTTGTTTAGAGAAGATAAGAAGGGTACACAGTGTTGACCAAACTTACTGGGTTGGATGGGTCTAGTAACTTCAACACCTATGCAATTCATTTACTTCTAATATATCTCTTGCTGGTTGACATGTCCTACTGCATGTGGACAATGAACATGTGCAATATTAGGGTATTCTCATGTCCCTGCTCATGAGTGGGGAACATAATTCTCTCAGTGTGAGGAGAAATCAGAGAAGGACTACCCTGCTGGAAGACATGGCCTTCAAAAAATATATTTAGTTTTCACGCTAGGCTGTACCAAATTTCTTTGGACCACAATCCTCAGATCCAATTATTGAAGATATCGTTCATGCCTTGATTATGCATAACCCTTAAGAGAGACTCTTCTGATGAAAGAGCATGGGATACAGCATTAGAACACTGTAAATTTTGGTTTGGTTCCCAGAAAAGCCATTTAACCTTTCTTAAGCTTTATTAATGTTGTAAGTGTTACCTTGTCATCCACCCTTTCATTTTTTGATTAAACTCGGAGTCCATACGTTCTTTTGTTTTTAATTTTGGAATTAAACATGATATGTAAAAACATTTTGAAAACTACAAGGCCATTTGCCATTGCTTTCCAATCCTGGCTCGTCATAACCACCCATGCAGCTTTAGAAACAATATAGATGCCTGGGTTCCAATTACAGAGATTCTGACTTGGCAGGTATAGGATGGTTTCTGATGATATGCTTTTATAAAGTTCAATAAGTGATTTTGATATGCGGTGGGGGCAGCTGGGAAACAGAATTCTATGAAGTTGAAATGTTGATTCAAGGGTTACATAATGCACAGTGGTCTCTGCCTCTTAGTCCCTGCTTCTTTGTTTCTAAATATTGTATGCCTTCATCACCTTCATGACTTTTTGCTACAACTAGGCACTGCTGAAAAAATAAGAGAGGCATGGAACACTGGCGGATTTAAAGATCAGGTTACACACTTGCCCTTACATAATGATTTTTAAACCGTATTCTGTAAAACTCTGGGTTCTTCTACAGAGCTGCTTCTGGTTTTCTATCAATGTTTGACTTACATTTAATTTATAAAAAGTACCATTACTCTCAAATTCAGCTATTTATGAATGTTGCCTTGGAATTCACCAAATCCTTAACTTGAATTTTACAGAATATCTTTCCTTAAACAGGATCACTCATAGAAGAAATTCTTTTCTGTGATATATTTATAGTACTTAAATATCTAATCAATGTATTGTTGTTTTAAAAGTCTTAGTCTTGCACTCTTTTTAATGAATCAGTCTAATGTATGTCTGCTAAAGTAAAATGTCGGAAAAACTACTCCTTTCACACTTGTGATGAGAGAGAAAAATTATGGGCATCTACTCAGTGGATGATTGGATGATAGCTTAATTTCACCTGTTGTGAAATAATAAGTAATCTCATAACCTCTCAGTGTGACAATTTGTTAGTGATCGCAAGCATTTGTTACAGGTACAGCATGCCGATATTAGACTTTTAGTGATTCAACTTTGAAACAGAAATTTATCACTAAAATTTTAATTTATCTTAAAATTCTAACTTTAAGAATTTGAATTGGTTTAGAGTGTCCTGAGATTACAAAGTGAGGCATTCAAAACTTATGTCCTTTCAACTACTTGTGTGTGTCCTATGTAAAATTTTGTGTGCCTGTATTTTCTCAAAAACACTATAGAAAAAATAAACTACTTACTGAGGTTCATATAAAACAAAAACAGACAGGCGTCATCTACACTTAAAATTTTTTTAGTTACTCAACACAGTTTTATTTTCTTATTGATTGACTTTGCCACAAATTTTAACTTGCCAAGCAAACTCATGCCAATAAATTTTATAGTACCTTTATCTCATTATTCTAGACACTGTACGGGTGAGATTTTATTTAGTAAACATTTCCCTTGCTAAAAATTATAACTTTTGCTAACTATAGATCTTATAGGGGTAAATATCCTGTTCCACTCACCTTTTGGGTTGTTGTCATTGCTATAATACTTCATTGTTCTTTCCTTTTCTTTCCCTCTTAATACCCCTTCAAGACAGCCAATCTACATTACCTTCTTAAATCCTCTGAGACTGGGATTCCTGTGAAAGTGACTTATTGACAGAGTGGACTCAGGAAAATCTTTTAAGGGAATGAGGCAAATAAGATGGACCAAGGAAGAAGCTAGGGCAGCATGTAGTTTAAGAAAAGTCTAGACTGACCCACAGGAAACTGCAGCATGAATCACATCACAGAGGTCCTGCTCAGAGACAAGGGGGTAAGCTGTCAGAGCCTGCTGCATTAGTCACTGTCTATGAAGCCACCCCATGGGTAGAGAGGTTTACTTCCTATGCATCTCTGGGTGAATCGGCAGTCTCCATTTTCCAAAGACCATGTTATGGAGAGGGGTGCTGGTGTGAACTGTTAGCAGCAAACTCCTATAGCTTCTGAGGGGTGAATACAGAGGCTCAGTAAAAGGAATATGAGTAGGAAACCAAGAACTCACATTACAAACATTTTGGGATGTGAAAACATTCCATTCTGTAAAGGACTATGATTTTTGAGAAGAATAGATAATTGGTAGAGTCCAAATTATTCATGTCATATAACAAAGCACTTTGGATTTGAGCTCCCAGATAAATAGTATCATAGGAAAACATCGGCTTCCTTGGATCAGTTTCCTCCTAAACATTTTGTTATCTATCTAACATAGAGCCCATACTATGTTTTCACTATGAAATTGTATAATCACAGCACCAAGATGATTCATGTGTCCAGCGCTATGGCTATAAGCTCTATGATTCCTCCATCCACACAGCAACATGGGTGTCTAATCCCTGGGATACCTCAACCAGGCCCCCAGTGGAGCACCCACATTAACTCAACCATCAGCCACCAGTAATGATAAGAGAACAATGGCATCATGACAAACCACACATTGTCACAGCCTCTGAAAGAACAGAAGCCCTAAAAATGGTGAGAGTCTTTGATATCTCTTTCCACATTCCAAATACAACTTCACATGTGTATAGAGTAGTCGGCACTGAGAATTCCCTAGGAATTGAGGGCTTTCTCATGACTCCACAGGCTTTATCATTATAGCTGAAGACCTTTTAAATTCACCATTCCACTATTGTCTGATTGCCAATCTGAGGCTTTATAAAATATGGGCCATAGAACTGAGGCTACAAGCAGGAAACACTGACCAGAATACTAATATTGCCCCCCAAATAAATCATATTACAGTGTTACCTCTTGGCCCAAACCATAGCCTAAAAGCTACCATGTCTGGAATATTAGAAGTTTCATTTAGATCCTTATAAGCTTCCACTTCCACCATGCCCTGACTAACTAGCTAAAACTTCATCAAGACTAAATTAGGAGGAAAAGAAATGTTACTACATTGCAATCACTTCTAAGACACCATGAACTCTTGCTTCTGGGACAACATATTAAAGGGATTAACCAAATTGTCCAAAATACATCATATTGGGCCAAGATACACTATTGGACCAAAGTGCCGCTGAGACCAAACCACATCTACCGTTTCATTCCTGTGCCAACAGGCCACAAACAGGAATCAGACGCCTGACTAGTTGCTCAACAACAGCACTAGACTCCATAAATCTTCAATAAATGAAGGAAGAATAAGCACATTCAAGCCACTAGGCCCAACCCACAAGCCTTTACTGTTGGTAATACCCCAAGGAGACTTCTCTCAGCTTCTCCCATAGACAAACCTTTAGATGAAATGGATGCGCTTGGTCTTGCAATGGTCTGTGTACTGCCCACCCCTCAAACCAAGCTCACGTGGAGGTCTGGCAGGAACTCAAGACCTTTGACCTAGTTCTTCTTGCCAAGTCCATGTCCAAGGAGACTCTGCCTACTCTTCCCCTTAAGATAATTAATATCCTAGAATCCTTGTCATCCTTATGATAATGACTTTCTTTCTAAGGACTTAATTTCAGATTCAGTGTTTCCATAAACTGTTGTATAACAAGTCTCAGGTCAGAGGAAAGGCATATCTGGTACATGTGGTTTTCGCTCCATTCTTTCTTTGGCAGGGATGGAATCTGGAAGAGTACCCTCTTGACAGACTTCCCAAATTATCTGTTCAACAGGGCTATTAATAGCAGTGCTGCAAGTAGTTATTCTCTAGCAAATGAAAACCTCACTAGCTCAAATCCCCAGAAGACAACAGCACAGTGTGGGGATAAAGCAGTGAATCTAAAGTGGATCTTGTCCAGGATGAGCCCATGGTCATGTGCAGAAATAGGAAAGGCACACAAGTAAACACGTCCCACAGGGTAATCATGGTGTCAATTAGAGGCGAGCATCCAGTGCAATGGGAAATGAGAAGAAGGGATGATTGCTTTCAGCTGGCAAGATCAGGAAAGGCATTAGAAGAGAAGATGTCATGTTTTTTTGAAAAGATTTTTGGTCTAATTCTCCTCTAAGTGTTTCTTATCAACACCAAAATCATTCCCTAAGCACAATTTTCACTAAAGAAGCAGCGATCCTTAAGACAGAAAAATGGAGAAGACCACAAACTCAGGACTTGGCCCAAGGTGCATCCATTATCTGGTAATACCTAAGTAGGTGGGCGGGTCCTCCTAGAGTCATTGGTTATATGATCAAGTAGTCCTTTTCTCCCTGGGGACAGAGCTTCCCTGAGATGTCCCTGGGAACTGGTGTCTGAGGCCCCTTCTTTGGTTCACTGTCCTGTACTGGCTAGCTGTTTCCTTGACAGGTGGCTTGGTTTAAGCCATGAAAAACAGTTTGTCTGTTCAATCCTGTAAGTAATATTTCTATAGGAAAGCCCAACACTCCAAGCCACTCCAGGTTACAGTTATTCTTTTAGCTTGTCCTTAATCAGCTTAACATTTGTGGACCAACTTGCTCATCAGCTAGTGTTTCTCAGAGACTCTGGATCATTTGCCAGGAAAACATTATGAAGTGTTTATTAAAGCCGTGGATCCTAGCACCTCACTTCATAAATCTGAAACTCTATGGGTGCACTTAGGAATCTGAATTTTAAAAGATACCCTGTTAATTTTATTCACCCAAAAAGTTTGAGAATCTTTAACTTATTTTATCAACATTATCAAATGGTAATGTACTCTTGGTTATGTCAATTGATTAATTCGTATCTGATATGTGTCCTGTTAGATAGGGGTCATTCTGGCTCTATCTGCATTACAAGAGGGCTGTGGGAGCATAATGTTATGCCAATGTAAGCTATAATTATTGAAAAAAATCAACATTGATTCATTATATTCACCTAATTCCCCCCAAGAACTGACATCCACACCAAAGTCTCTCTTAAAAACTAAACATATATAATCATTCACACCAGGATGTCACTTTTGAGTAGAGATGATCCTAATGGAAACATAAAAGGGTTAAGTTTTATTTGTTTCACCTTTTCTTTTAGTTGCTACAGCACCTGACACAGCTCTACTTGACCATCTTAGGTCTGCCCCTCCTGGTGTTGAGGCCATTATGGTGTGTTTCAGGATGAAAAGTCTGATTAGGGCTGGAAATATCTTTCCAACAAGAAGTCCCCTCCCCAAGATGTCAACTCGTTAACCTGATAAAAGAATGTGAGCCAGAAATATTTATGACTTTTTTTCTTTTCCTTCTTTTTGCTTTTGAGATAATACACTTACTTTGTTTCCTGTCTGGTGGCTTTCACACACAAAACCTTAACAGGGTTGTTTGAGGGCTGTTTGGAAGTCAAGTAACTTGGCACTTTTCCTATGACTGAGGCTGGCAGCTCTACCATCGGCTTCTCAGAGAAGCTGAGAGCGCCATTCAAAGGTCTTATATCTGAAAGATAAATGGGATCCACAGGGTGTAGTCTCATGGTTGTTCCAGGAGTCAAGAATGAAGGCTTTAGCATCAGACTCATTGGGTTTGGGTCATGGCTCTACCCTTGTGATGTTGGAAAAATGGAACTCTTTCAACTCTAAAAAGAATCAATTTCCTTTTTTCAAAAATGAGGATCTTAATATAATATGTATCTTATAGGTTGTTCTACGGATTAAGTGAGGTGCTAGGACAGTGTCTTGCATGCAGGAAAAACTTTTGTTTTTGCTGAAAATATATAAAAAAATAAATTCACAGAAATTATACCAACCTGACTGCCATAAGTTCAGGATCTTTAAACTATGACTTATTAGGAAAACAAAATGTTAATATCGGAAAATTTTTGTTTCTTCATAGTTTCAAAGTATAACTTAATAATTATCTAAATTTGGCTCATATTTTAGTATCATAGTGAGACATCCATTGTTAATGGATAAATGGTTTCTGAAACAATTCCTGTGAACAAATCCCTTCAGAAAATAGTAAATTGTTTGCTTTTTGTGTGTGACATTGTTACTTCCAAGAAGAATTTTAAAAAGCAAACAAAAACCATTTATCTATCCTCTCCTGGCTTTTTACTTTCTAGTTATACAAATAGAGTATTGGTAAGGTCTGAACATGGATATTTTATGGAATAAGGGCATAATTTCATGATGTTGAATTTTTGACAATATAAAATCCTATATGCATGTATCTCTTCTTTCCTTTTCTTCTGAGAATATACCAAAAAAAAAAAAAATGGATTTTGGAACAATGTAGAATTCTCACATCATTTATCCTCAAATAAAAGTAGCAAATGAAATTATTCCATTTCTATTGAAAATCCACTACAGGATAGAAATTGAAAGCACTTAGCAATAAACATGGTTTTATAACTGAGAAAAATTTCCACATTAATAAAGCAACAAGTTTCTGGTTAAGTTTACTTCAAATTTAAGAATACATTTTTTGGAGAGTGGGATATTAGACTGCACTCATAAAGTTATCAAAAGAACCAAAATTATGACATACAAATCACATTTTGACATTGTACTATGAAAAGGCAAATGGGCAAACTCGATGTCTAGTAGTTGTCATTTTGTAAGTACCTACTATCTACCAGACACTTCATATACATTATAACATTCAACTGTAGCAATATTCTTAAGAAATAAATATTTTTATCCTCACAGTGCACTTAACTAAACTGATGATCAGAAAGGTTTCATCATGTGTCCATGGTCACATTTGTAGTGAATAACAGAACTGTTGTTGGAATCCAGTTGCTTCTGATGCCAAAACAAGGTACTTCTCCAGCTCAGTGTGATGGAGTCAAGCAGGGGATGTTTTCAGAGTGTGGTTTCTGGGAAGGTTCCTGCTCCAAATATTCTTTCACCAATGATTACGATGCTTGAAATTTCTCCAGAGGCTTTTTATTTCTGTGACTCTTAAAGGATTTTAATCCATTTAGAGTCTCACACTAAAATCCAACTGCACTCAAGGTTAAAATGAAGTTATTGGCTAACCTCTTAAAAAGTATTGATAAATTATTGGCCAGAGCTTTTGGGAAGTGGGGGGAAAAATTATGTCCAATGGGCAAATGAGAGCAATAATGAAAACTTGTTACTTTTGCTACTTAGAAATTATGCCTTTTTGGTTGTTGTTTCTGCCCTTGCTATGCAGCTTTTAAAACATGAAATTTGAAGAACAAAATATTTTGCTAAGGGAATGATTTGTAACATTCCCATTTGAGAAGAGCAGTTGGATATTCCCTTTGATGGGATGCCTTAAAAGTGGTGGGAAGTAGGCCTTAGGAAAATTTCAGTGGTAAACAGATGGTGCTGGCCTGTAAAAACCACATGAATCAGGAAATCTGCTCTATCTCTAATTCATATACAAACACATCAGTGGTCTGCTGGGTTACAGTATAGGCTCCAATTATTTGAAAGGAAGACTCTTAGTACAATTGTAGGGGTTATGGATATATATGGATATGTGTATTTGTTGTGTACATCTGTGTGTATTTGGAATCCAAAAAAATACTGTTATTTCCAAATGTTGTTTTTATAAAGTGGCAAAATAGAAGGGGAGTAGAGACATTAACTAATTATTTGGATGATTCAAGTTAAAGTGATACTTTTACTTCAAACATACAGCTATTTGGAAGTAAAGAGGCAGTTGCCTTAATCCCAAATTCTTTCACATGTAGACATTTGCCATACATGGACTAAATTAATTGCTTTTTAAGTGAATGATTAGCTCCCATGATAGATGGGTATGTAAACTTTCATCAGTAGTAAAATATTTTGCAGAAAGAATCAGACTTTAAAACTAAACTTATTAATAATGGTGACTTTTGGTTTAGGATAGAAAGAAATCCTGACAGAGATTAATGAAAACATTCACAGATACAGCTGTTTTGAAAATGTCTTGATTTGGTTAGAAATCATAACAATCATTTTTATTTTTATTTTGAAACACTTTGAAACTTATGGAAAAGTTGCAAGACTAGGACAAATAATTTTTTTTTTTTTACCCTTAACCATTTTCCAATCATTTGCTATTTGATGCCTCATCACCTCTGACTATTTTTACGTATAATTTCAGTGAAGAAATTGTCCTACATAGCCACAATATAATCATCAAAATCAAGAAATTAACAGATATGTGACTATCGTCTAATCAATCCTTAAATCTCTTTTGGGTATCTCCAGTTGTACCAATAATGTCCTTTATTGCAGAAAGAACCATTCTAAGATCATGCATTACATTTAGTTGTGGTGTCTCTTAAATTTTCTTCAATCTGGTAGAGTATCTCAGTCTTTTCTTGACAATCATGGATTTGGCACATTTAAAAATGACAGAACATATTTTTTTTGTACTGAGGATGCTTGCCTCTACTACCTCCCATTCCCCACCTGCCCATTTAGTTTTGTCTGGTGTTTTGTTCATGATTGACCTCAGATTTTTCATTTTCAGAAGGAATTTCACAGAAAGTAAAATCTGTACTTCTAATTGTTTCATTCCTAGAGATGTTAATTTAATCACTTGATTAAGGTGATGATTTTCAAGTTTCTTCATTATAAAATTAACCTTTTCTCTTTGTAATTCAAAAGTTGTCCTGTTGAAGGTACTTTGAAACTATGTATTAATATTTATTCCACTCCTCATCAAGTTTGCAGTCACAGTTTTGGCATCTATTGATGTTCTTGAATGAATTACTTGTTATTCCTATGATTGCTAAATGGTACTTTTCAAATTCCACCATTTCTTCTAAATTTATTGTTATTCTAGTGTTGGGTTTTTTTACAGTATTGTTTTTTTCCCATTCTAAGTTTTTCCTTTGAATTGAAGAAGGCAGTTTGTTTGTTTGTTTGTTTGTTTTCCTAAATCACATGGTAAGTTGCTATTAGGAAGGTAAGAACCTGAGCTGTAGCAAGATCCTTTGTGGCTCCAATGCATCTGCCATGGCTCATGAATGTTTATGGGATTCACAAGGCTACTCAGAATATGGAAATAAGTCTAATTCTATAAGGACACGGTGGTTTTGACTGTTAGTTCCATTGCTAACTTTACTCACATTTTCTGTATAAAAACATAATACATGCACAAAGTAAAAAGCAAAGTGTATTAATTTTCTAACCATACACTTATAACAGGACCCATTTATTATTTCACAGATTTTGTGGGGCAGGAATCCCACACAGCCTTATTAGGTTCTCTGATTCAGAGATTCACCAGACTGCAACCTATATGTTGGCTGGGACTGTGGTCTCATCAGGGTTGGACTGATGGGGAAGGATATGCTTCTCAGGTCCCTCAGTTTGATGGCAGAATTCATTTCCCTGCAGTGGTAGGATTAATGGCAGCTTGCTTCTTCAAAGCCAGCATAAGTTGCGGGGGTGGGAGGAGGAAGAGGGAAGAAGAGAGGAATGGAGAAAGGGAGAGGGAGAGAGTCTCTAGAGTGAGTCAGCTAAAGATGTAACATAATCATGGGAGCGACATCACACTGCCTTTGCCATATTCTATTTGTTAGCAGCAAGTGAAAAGTGCAGCTCATACTTATGGATGTGAAGAGAAGAGGTGAGGGTTATGGGGCCACATAATGTCCCACCTTCCCAAATCTCAAATCCCACTTCTCAGTCTGGAGGTGACTGCTGTCAGTAATATAACCCGACTTCTTCTGGATCTTTTGTCTGCATGTTCACACACATACACACACATTTTATCTACACTGGATTGTAGATTAATAGGTAAACCTTCTTATTTTCTTCATTTGTTTTATTGTTATTCCAAAGATTTTTAATAAAATGTTAAATTTATGACTTTAATGAAAGTGTTTCTACATTTTGGCTATTAATTATTATCTATAATACGAGCTTCCAGTGGATGTCTATGAAATAGGTACAGATTGCTAAAAAGACTATTTTTATTTTATTTTTTTGTAAATGAGGAATGGCTTTTATAATTAGTAAATGATTTTTAATGTACAATTGGATTAGATCTGCTAATATTGTAATAGGATTTCCATAAGTTTATAGGTAAAGGAGTCCTGAATTGACTGTGTGTCTGAGTGTCTATGTGAGGGACTGTGTGCTCTATTCTTACTTGTTAGTGGGAACATGTGTTGCAACGCTGATGAAGCTTGACTTTCAAAGCTTCCCTTGCATTAGCATCTTCCAAACCCTTTACCTAATTTTGTATTCATAGGTGTGCATTCTTTTTTTTGAAAGAAGGTCCCATGATTTTATGAGCAACAGACTCCCAAGTCTTGGATCATCCCTTTGATCATATTAATTTTTGTCAACTTAAAGAAATACTTACCATAGAAATGGTGATATCCATTTTAATTCTCAGGACATGGGGGATGCAGTTATAATGCTTCAGCGGTGTCTTTCAACTCTAATACCCAGTACCTACTGATTTGGTAGGCAGGACAACATGTAAGAGTTAGCCATGAGACAGCAATTTATGAGGGAGAAGGGGGTTGTGCTCTGGATAAAGCTTTGATCACTCTGAGGTTCTTGTGTCTTATTTTAAGACATCCTTCTCATTGTCGTAATGAATTATATCACAGTGAATTGAGATACAGGAATTGATTATATTGCATAAACTCAAAATTTTTATTGATCATAGAAAATGTGTTGTATATTTAACTAGTTACCTGCCTTGGTCTGTAAATTCCATGATGGCAGATGTTTTACCTTTTTGTTCACTGTCCCCATTAGAATGTGAAACACATACTTAGTAATCAATGATTATTTCTAAAATACTTAAGTGATCTTTGAATATGTTTTACCCAGAACAAATAATATTACTTGTTCAAAATACATATTCTACATACAATGGAAAAGTCAGGAAGAGTTCATTTCTTCCAGAGCCAATGAATGATTGCTGAGAAAAATCTGGATTAATTTGTTTACAAAATGGAACATTTCAACCCATTTTAGAAACTATCTTACAATGACTATGTCATTATATATAACCAACTTTGATTAAGAGATAGCAAGCAACCAAGCAAGGAAACTTTGACACAAGAAAAAGAAATGTAGATACACACTTGAATATAGCTGAAATTAATCCAAAAATATAAAAGATAAGAATATATAATGTACGGCTCCTGAGCAATACCCATTTGGGCTTTGATAAACGCCAATCCTGCAAAATTTGGAAATCTAAAGCAAGGATATAAATGATATTGTTTGGCTTTAGAAATTCACTTTAACTAGAACACATTTTTTAGTTGAAAAATAAAAAGCCAAATAAATGCTAGTTTTCTTTGATTGTAGGATAGTTACCTCAATTTTCTTTTTTGTAAAAGTCTACAACATGGAATACATTTTTGGGAGATGAAATAAGATGCCCTATTTAAAAATAAAATAATAAAGATCTTACAAAATATAAAAATAAAATATGAAATACATTATAAAGTTATTAATAAAAAACATCTTTATTGCACACCCATATAAAGAAAGGCACATAAATAAAGATATATTGCATCATTAGTGATGTCATTATATGGTACTCTAGCTTGGAGGCCACGTCTTACGAGTGTACAACAATATATGATATAAATATTGACAACTTAAAGTCGTTTACCCTAGGGTAAATTTTTTTAAAAAGGTATGAATCTTTGGAGTGTTTCATTTCAAAAGGATTTTTTTTATGACTAAGAATAGTGTGTATCTCTTTTTTTTTATTTTATAATTTTATTGGGGAATTGGGGGAGGGGAACAGCATTGGGGAATCGGGGAAGGCGAACAGACAAGTTGCTGTTTTTTTTTGTTATTGTTGTTCTTCAGTCTAGTTGTGGAGGATGTTGCTTCACTGGCCCATGTTGGTATCATCATTGCGCTCTTCCCAAGTGAGGGCGATCGGTCGCTGGCCTCTGGATGGTCGCTCACCGTGGCTATTGGCAGCTCACGCTGGCTGCCGGCCACTCACTGTAGCCTATGGCAGCCCACTGCAGCAGGGGCTGCAGCCTACACCGTCGCCGGGGCTCACAGCCCAGCTCCAGGTGGAGCTGTTGTTAGCTGTAGAGGGCAGTGTCACTGGCCCTCATATGTGGGATCGGAACCGGGGCCGCTGGCATCCCAAAACCAGCTCTTAACCACTGCGCCATTCGGCCAGCCCAGTGCATATCTCTTTTTATTATCTTTTAAATAATAGATCATAGAGAAGAATTTCAGAACCCACCATCAACCCAAAGGAGAAGAATAGCCAAAAAGGTCTAACATGGGCTATTTTGTAAACAGGCTGTCAGTGGATCCAAAATAGAACATCCAGGGCCGGCCGAGTGGCGCATTGGTTAAGAGCTGGTTTTGGGATGCCAGCGGCCCCGGTTCGGATCCCACATATGAGGGCCAGTGACACTGCCCTCCACAGCTAACAACAGCTCCACCTGGAGCTGGGCTGTGCGAACCCCGGCGATGGTGTAGGCTGCAGCCCCTGCTGCAGTGGGCTGCCATAGGCTACAGTGAATGGCCTGCAGCCAGTGTGAGTGGCAGGCAGCCAGCATGAGCTGCCAATAAGCCGCGGTGAGCGACATCCAGAGGCCGGCAACCGATCTGCCTCATCCGGGAAGAGCATAATGATGATACCAACATGGGCCAGTGAAGCGACGTCCTCCGCAACTAGACTGAAGAAGAAAAGGAAAGCAACTTGTCTGTTCCCCTTCCCCGATTCCCCAACGCTGTTCTCCTCCCCCAATTCCCCAATAAAATCTTAAAACAAAACAAAACAAAACAACAACAAAAAAATAGGACATCCAGCCACGTAATCAGTGTAATCGTTGGCCACACGATCTTATTCATTGTAAGCAAGAGCAGTGAATGATTGTGACTAAACATTAGCATGGGGAAAATAAAATTCCAAAAACACTGTGGCATCTGTCATTGTGTTTAATTTAAAAAGGTCAAGAACCAAGGCTTGATATGGAAGATTTTAAGGACAGAGTGTAGCAAATATCCTTTCAGGTCAGAGCTTTGCAATACTGTTTTCATTGTGGGTAATGTGAGGAAATAGGAAGAAAGGACATTAAATATGAGGTGCACTCAACTGCTTGAATAATGTTTCCTGTTTGTGTTATTACAGTTCAACCATAAAATAATTCAACATTTGGATTTCACATCTTAGCTATTTGTTTCTTTCACTCTGTAAAAACAAAACACTATATATATATATATATATATATATATATATATATATATATATATGAAAGAGAGAGAGTGCCAAAAAAAATGTATACACATTTTAAGAAAGAAAAACTGTATTAAAATTGTAATACTCAATATATACTGAGAACAAAAGATCAATACAAGTCACATTTAACTTCTGCAAGTATAAGAGGTGCTCAAAGTGGTTACCATCAGCATCCAGACACTTCTGATTATGGCGAACTACTGCTTGAGCAACATTGACCAAAGTGTCCACTTGTATACATTATTTTGGCACCCACGGTGTGTGTGTGTGTGTGTGTGTGTGTGTGTGTGTGTGTTTGTATTTTTTTTTCTTCTTCTTCTTCCAAATACCATTTTGCAAATGCAGTGGGGGATCAAGACAAATAATGAAACACTTCTATCAAAAGTCTTAATATTCAGAGGCCTGAATTCCTAAAAAATAAAATGATAAAAACCTAATGTGGCTCTGAAATCTTGGGAAATTTCCCCATTCCCTTTATACCTTAGAATTTTCATATGGAAATAGGAATATTTATAGTGCCCACTTTGTGGGGTTTTGTCAGGATCCCAAAGGGGTTCATATGTATTTTTTAAAAAATTCATCAAAGTTTATTGGGGTAACAATGGTTAATAAAGTTACATAGGTCTCAAGTGTACAATTCTGTAATACATCACCTATATATCATATTGTGTTTTCACTACCCAGAGTCAGTTCTCCTTTCATCACCATATATTTGATCCCGTTTACCCTCATCTACTGCCCCCAACCCTTACCCTCTGGCAACCACTAAACTATTGTCTGTGTTTTTGTTTCTTTGTTTGCTTGTCTTATTCCTTTGTTGCTTTTAGTTTCATATCCCATGTGTCAGTGAAATCATACGGTTCTCGACTTTTTCTGTCTGTTTAGCATAATAATCTCAAGATCCATCCATGTTGTTACAAATGGCACTATTTTATCTTTTCTTATGGCAGAATAGTATTCCATTGTGTATATGTATCACATCTTTATCCAACCATCTATTGAAGGACACTTTGGTTGTTTCCATGTCTTGGCAAGAAGCCCTGCTGTAAACGTCTTGTATTATATTTTCCTTTCTACTACATGGGGTTATCTAATAATGATCTACATTTACTATGGGAGCAATTGCTGTTGGGGATCCACAGCCACCCATCACCTCAGTGTACCGCATGTGCCTGCATTCTTCCACCTGTTAGCATCTGTGCCTGAGAGCTCTCTTCTGATGCTGAGATCCATTTACTGTCCACTGATGACCAGGAATACAACTCTCAAACAATTAATTTTGTTTGTAAATGCCTTAGCTCCTGCATCCCTCATGGATGGTAACTGTAAAATTTGTGTTCTATATTTAACCCCAGAGGTTTCCCAATAGAGTTAAGCTCTAGTCCCAAGAGTTGTAGCTACCTTTTGTTAGTGGCCTTCTCTATTTGTATCACTTCCCAGTTTCCCCACCAGAGATCTTTTACCTCCATAAATAAATGCTTTGTGTAAAAATTCTTGTCTCAGGGTCTGCTTCTAAGGAACCCAAACCAAACACCATATTCTTTGGATATTTTATCTTCATTATTCCCCAACATGGTATATAAGATTCATGCAATTTTAGTGTGCAGCTGATCTACCCAGTATGGAAGGATATCAACAAATGGTCTTGGTTACACAATGATATAAATGTTTGTATTCATCTGTATACTCCCAATTCTTGTGGGTTGCACTGCCAGTCACAAAAAGACAAAATCTCATAGGAAGGAGATACTTTGCCAAATGAGATCCCCCAAATGTATTTAACAATTTGAGTCAATGATCACATTACAAATATATAAGAACATAGTATGCAAGAAATCTGCCTCTACAAATCAATGATGAAAGAGCAGATTTATAAATACATGATGCTGAGAAAACTACTCCCTTTATGGAAGAAAATAAAACTTTAGATAAATTAAAGAACTAAATATGAAAAACAAGCAAGCAAAAAAAACCTTATAAAGTTATTAGAAGAAAAAGTAGGAATCTATCTTTTTGACCTAGAGGTAAAAAAGGATTTCTTAAACAAAACATCACAGGTAAAACTATTGACAATTTGATGATACAAAAATGAACATTACAGATGAAGTTAAAAACAAGTTGCCAGGGGCTGACTGAGTGGCACAGTGGTTAAGTGCTGGCTTGGGAAGCTGGCGGCCCCGGTTTGGGTCCCACATATGAGGGTCAGTGACACTGCCCTCAAAAAAAAAAAAAAAAAAAAAAAAAAGGTTGGCTTGGGATGCCAGTTCTGAGCAGCAGGGCCCCCATTTGGATCCCACTTGAGGGCCAATGACGCTGCACCCTCTACAGCTAAGATGGTGAACAACAGCTCCACCTGGAGCTGGGCTGCTGTAAGTCACTGCGATGGCGTGGGCTGCAGTGGGGCTGCAGTGGACTGCAGTGGGCAGCCAGTGTGAGTGGCCTGCAGCCGGCGTGAGCTGTTGTGAGCCACAGTGAGTGGCGTCCAAAGGCCGGCGAGCGATTGCCTCACCCAGGACGAGCGCAATGATAATACTAACATGGGCCAGCGAAGCAATGTCCTCCACAACTAGACTGAAGAACAAAAGGACGGCAACTTGTCTGTTTTCCTTCCCTTATTCCCCAATGCTGTTCCCCTCCTCCAATTCCCCAATTAAACAAACAAACAAACAAACAAAGTTGCCAGAATGGAAGAAATATTTGCAATATCTACAACTGAAAAGTAGTTAACAAAAACATGAATAAAACTCATGAAAATCAATGGTATACAAAGCAATATAAAATGGGCAGTTTCTATGAACAGGAAAGTTTAAGAGGAAACACAAAAATCTTATAATCATATGATAAGATCACAAAATCTTTGACATTAGTGAAATGTACATTAAAACAACAGAATATATATATATATATATATATATATATATATATATATATATATATATATGACTGGAAAAATTTGCAAATATAGCTAATTTCAAATGTTGGTATGGTTATGGAGTCTGTATGCCTGGATGGACTAGTATAAGCTATGAAGATGAATGACATCAAAATCTTAGAGGCTAAAAATACCAAAAGTTTATTTATCACTCATGCTCTGTATATATTATAATGTCAACAGTAGTCCTCTATAAAATGCACTCAGAAACCCAGGCCAATAAAGTACAACCAATTCAACACTGTTGATCACCATGCCAGTGGGAAAAGAAGAGTTTTGGCAGACAGTAGGGGTGGGCATGGAGTAGAGATGGGGTTATAGGTCTTTATATTGGCAAATCAGTGACCTATAGACACTTCTACCTATAATTTATTTCCTAGAAGTATCCATATGTCCTCAGTCACATGGAATTAAAGGAACCTTCACGCATTTCTGGTGGAGGTGAAGACTGCTATACCTATTTTGCAGACCAGCTTGGTGATACTTAGTCAAGTAAAGCTATGGCTCTGTATCTTCCCAATATTAGTGGCTTCTTAACAAATCTCCCTTTCAGACCAATAGCAAGTATCTCTAAATAGCTCTCATCCTAAATAGTTTTGTGTCTTAGAACACCTTCCATTGCATTAGACCCTCTTAACAATTGGAAAGGAATCCTTCCATTGGAACTACCAATGCCACTGAAGCGAGGTACTTGGGCCTTCCTAGATCTTTCTTAAAGAATGAAATTGTTTCTTTTACAGTTAACTTTTTAAAAGATGTTGTATTTTTATTGTAAGCAGCAACAAAAACATCATAGTAAAGTATATTTTTCACATAGGCATTTCCTGAAAATACATGACAAGTAGTGGCACTGAGGTACCTACTTGGTTTAAGAACGGGATTTTCCTGTTCACATGGGGCCACAGTCACCTTGAAGCCAGAGAACCTGGCTTAGCTTCTCTGTATCCATGTTGCTATTTGGGGGACGTAATGGGTTCCTCGCTTTTCTCCACATTTGCATGATTTCGCTCCACTGTGTGGTCCATTTGAATGTCATGGCAGTGTGCCTCTTGAAGAATCATTCACTTAAGTTGATTGTGACAAAGAACAAAGCATAAAGGAAAAATTTTTTTGAGAGTGAATCTTTCCCATTCATATTGCTGAGTAATATTTGCTACATGTCATAAGGATATAATCCAAGTAAAAAAATCTTGTCTGTGGGTGCTGGCCCACGAACGCTCAGTGAGCCCTTGAGATATACTCTTTTGGAGTCTATTTTCTCTTGTCCTGAAATAATCCCTTTGGGACATCAGGTTACCCCCTAAACTAATAATTAAACATGTAGAACTAGGCTTTAGAGAAATCATAAAAATATGATTTTGACTTCTTCCTTAGTGTTCTGTACCTAGAAAAATAGTTTATTTTCTTTAATATCTAAAATTTCTTGATTACAAACTTCTTTATTCTCTGTTGACTGTTTCTTTCTAGTTTGACTGTAAGTCCATCAGAGACGGAGATGTTTAGTGTTTGTTTTAATAATGTGTCCCTTGTACCTAGAAAATAACGTATGCTTAATACATATATGTTTATTGAATAAATAAATAAGTGACTATTCTGGTTTCAAATAGAAGGAGAAGCATTGGAGCTCTGAATATTCAAAATATAAGCAACAGAAATGGAAAATGTTGAATTTTGGATAGTGGAAACAATATCAAATGATGAATCAAACAGTTGTTACCTCTAAGGACCTATTGGTCAGTTTTACAGGTTGAATTTTGCACCCCTTAAATGTATATGTTCAAGTCCTAACCCCCAGTTCTTCAGAATGTGACCTTATTTGGAAATAGGGTCATTGTATATGTAATAATTTTAGAAGAAGTCACATTGGAATATAACGAGCCCCTAATCTAATGTGACTGATGGCCTTAGAAAACAGAAAAAATGTGGACACAGGCACACAGGCAGCACACCCTGAGAAGACTGGAGATATACTGCCATAATTCAAGGAAGGCCACAGATTTCTGGAAAACCACCAGAAACTAAGAGAAAGGCATAGGATTTAGTTTTCCTCACAGCCAGCTCTCAGAAGGAACCGACCTTGCTGGCATCTTGATGTTGGTCCTCTAGCCTCTAGAGCTGTGAGGCAATACATTTCAGATGTTTAAGCCACCTAGTCTGTGGTACTTGTTATGGCAGCCTTAGGAAACCAGTGCAGTCAGTGACAGTGATCTTATTTTTAAAAGTGGGTGGAGGTTGGGCCAGAGTCAGTAGCCCAGACAACAGTTGCCCTTTATACTCAGATTCAACTAATTCAGGGAAGAGACTCTCTTTTGACATATGCAATTAGAAAAATATGAGCAGTAGCTGGATTATTCATTACAAGGGCTGTGTGTGTGTGAGTGTGTGTGTGTGTGTGTGTGTGTGTGTGTGTGTGTAGAAAAAAAGAAAAGAAAGCTGGTTGATTTCATGGAATGTTTCTATTGGGAAGGTACCAGTTGCCAGAGACTAACACGTCCTACTCAAAGCTTTCATATGATTAAGTTATGGGTAAGAAGACACATTTTTCCAGTATCTTATCCTAATTTCAAATTAAGACAATTCAATGGAGACCCAAGGACATTCATACTTAATTTAAGATTATGGGTCTGAGAGCTTTTAAAAATGGGACACCGTTTAGCTGTGAATCTTGCATAAAAGACATGCTATGGGGGCTTTTGGGAATACGTATTATCTATGATTTTCTACAGGGAGGCAATCATGAGATAGGATGGGGAATTTACCACAGAGGACTCTTCAGGAGTCAGCCCAGCAGAAATGCTGTCCTAACACACAAGTACAGGATAAAGGGAAAAATATTTTTACAATAGTTTCCATAGGGGATTTCTAGAACAAAATTTATTTTCTTTGGTATAGCTGGATCTTTGATGTCAGATCTATAAAATATACAAAAAACAGTAGAGCACATGCCTATGACTGAGGAGGGAATTTTTCCTTAATTCCTTGAAAGAACCTCATGGATAGTCAGTTTTTCTCCTCTTCATCAAAGATTAGAAAAGAAGCAGTGAGCTGGGAACCCGAACTAGGCATTTGAATTTAGGTGGGGACTGGAAGCTGTTTACATGACTTTTTTTTTGGTACTGTTGCTTTCCCACATCCTATTCTGACTCTTTTAAAACTTCAAGTTGGCCATTCAGAGCAAGGGAACATTTGTCGGGACATGTTAACCTGTTATGGAGACAGCTGCCCTAGCATTTGGGGCTTGTGTGGGAAGGAATGCCTCGGCCACAAGCAATTCCTGTTGGCATTCATACTAAGACAGCATCTAAGAAGATCCTTCTACCCTTCAAAGTGTAAGAAAACATGAATTTTAAAAAGAGCTTACTCATTACTGAATACTTCAAAATAACCTCCACTTAACTAGTTAGGGCAGGCAGTTTGTGCTTCGGAATGCAATAGGAAGACATATTCCTGTTGTGTATAATCTATTTTCACATTTATTTTTATTGAAACAAATATTAGATTACCATACTAATTTTGAAATAATGTGCTGCAGAACAATTCTTAAGTAATTAGTGAGATCTATGAAAATAGGAAAGGTAGAAAAATATGTACATGTAAAATCAAGACTATACAACAATACCATAGAAAGATGCAGAATCACTGCTGGTTTTAGCCATTGATGGGAGGCACAACTGATCATGCAAATGTACAAGTTCATTTATTCTCCTTTTACAAAAATGTGTGAACTTTGCTAATTTATGTAACTCGGAATTCTTTCTTGTTGCCCCCCAAGATATAAAAAGCATAGAAAAAAAAAGTTTTATTGACTATCTAAAAAAATGAGTTAATAACCATACATTTACATAGACAGAACTTTATTTTTTTTTTTTTTAAGCTGAGCCATTCTGCCACCTGTTGGCAGCTCAACGGCAACTCAGCTCGGGCTGGCATCGAACTGCCGTTGCTCAGAGCTCAGCTCGCACTCTTGAGCGAGCTCTTAACTAACTGAGCCATTCAGCTGTCCCTTAGAACTGTATTTTTATCATTCTGTTTGTCTAAATAAATGAAAAAAGCAAAGGTACCCAAAACGAATTTTTCCTCTGCTGTTATTAACCATGCAAATATTTGTGTTCTCGTTGAGTAAGGGTTTTAGTCTAAATAGTTCTCAATAAGCTAAAATAAATGACTTAAACTATTAAGTACTGGTAGAATCCTTAATTAAAACCAGCAATTTATTATGCAGTAATGTATATTATAATAGTTTTTCAAATATATGCTAATTAAAATATTTTTCCAATAATGTTACATTTACTAAAATGTTTAAATAGATAAGTGTTGCCCAAAGTTAAAAATCTTAAATTATTTTGTTAGATTAAAAAAAAATAAAAACTTTAAATAGTCGTTAAAATACAATACAAAATAAACCATAATAGGCTGTTTCAGATACTGCAAAGTATCTGCTTCTACGTATATGAAAACATATGTTTTTCCATATAATTTTTACCAAGGGCCGCTATTATGTATTCAGAGATGGGTTCTTCCAGAACATATATAACTTTAAACACAATACAAAGCTTTAAATTGAATAAAATTTAATTTTACATAACAATGTCACCTGAAAGAAATCAAGTTTTAATCTATTAACATTAATAAATTTTATCCCAATATATTAATTGGTAAAAATTATGGAAAAACTACGCAGAGTTGAAACATGGACAAATGAACATATTAGGGTGGAGGTGGGGCCAGACATTAATAAGAAGTCCTCTTACTGAAGAGGACTGCCCAGCTGTGGCCCTCCACATCTCAATCAGTATGCTTCATTTACCTGAAAATACAGCTCCCCCAATAGCAAAGGTTTAGCCATCCTTACTGGCCATGAGACTAGAAGGTCCAGTCCCATCATGCCCTTGATCTTTGAGATGTCAGTCATCTCATCCTCCTGTTTCTAATCTTCCCATAAAATATACATTATTATTCTGATCCCATCTCCCACTCTTTACTTTGATCCCTTCCACTCAGCATTATTTTCATGCTTCCCATGGTTTTGATCACACAGCCACATTCCTTTCATCCTCAACCTTTTCACTTAAATTTTCTTCACCTTCTTGCTCTGAAACCTGGCTCGTTGCTGATGACACAGCTTCTCCTCTCTTCTCTTATGGTGTCAAGTGACAGCCCTGTCATTCCAATTAACTTGGCCTCCTGGGCCTAAATGAAGTAAGCATGCTCTTTGCTTCTTTTGCTTCATTGAAACTTTGAGACAATTTTTATTTCTTTCACCCTAAGTTACCCCAGTTTTAAATCTCAAATTTTTAGATTATAACACTATGCACTATTCCTTGGGCAAGTGTCTATTGATCCCAGGACAATCTCCTTTATTCCCTGATGATATTAGCCCCTAGGTAAATGCCACTCTCTCCAAAGTGTTCCTCTTATAATTTTTTTGAATAGCAACATCTGTGTAGACCTTTCCATAGATAGACCTCTACTTTTTCTTCCTTTTCAGTTATCTTGTTCTCTGCCTACCTCAGCCCCTCACTCATAGTCATAACTTTGTTAACAATTACAAATCTTCTATCAATTTCAAGTGTACCTCCTTCTGACACGTGCCTCTTTTCTATTTCAATCCATCCAGTACTCTGACTCCAGCAATCCTTTCACCCACATAGACTCACAAACCATTCGTTCGACAGCCTTTGACTTGTTCCGTGTCCCCTAATGTCAGAGTGACCATATGTTCCCATTTGCATAGGACAGTTTTTGTTTAAACCTGTGATCTCAGCATCATAATTAACAATGCCCTAGCTTAGGCAATAAATTATGTGGTTACACTACCTAATGTTCTTACTTCCCTTCTTACTCAGCTTAAATTCTCTAGTCAACTAAAAACTTTACTTTTCTACTGCCTTGTCCCTCTTTCCCATAATCAATACTTTGGCAAAATCCCAATTCTGATAAATTATACTTTCTAAATACTTTACACCTATACCTACATGGAGATCCTAGTGTGGCTAGAATCAAATGTGAAACTATGCTGTCTGATTGTATATGAAATTCATGATCCCTAACTTCAAAGTGCCCCCTATTGCTGTTGAGTGATCATACTATATTCTCCTGGTCCATCTACTCTTCCACTCTCTCAGATGATTATTTCCTATTTTCTTCTCTCTCCTTAAACTTCTAAAACTTCTTACCCTATAATCACACTGAGCTAATAATCTTCTATTTCACTGAGAAAAGTGAAGCCATCAGAAAAGAACTCCCACAAACTTCTACCCCCTCCTTCCCGAGGGAGCACCTTCCCAGCACCAAACCCTTCCCCTGTGCACTAGTCCCCACCCCATCTCACCTACTGGGCTCTTTCTTCTCTTTTCATCATATCCTAGGCACAATCTACTTACAAATGCCAAGCTCATCATCTTCAGAATAATCTTCTCTCCATCTTCACTACTTCTCGACAATTGGCATCTCTGACGTGGACAACTATATTAGAAGAATCGCTGCTCTTTTTGTTCTAACCCACATCTCCCAGCTTATTTGCAGCACAGCTACTAAGTGATGTTGTTAAGATATGTTATATCATTTAATTCATCCTTTCAAGTCCTCCCAGTAGCTCCAAATTGCATTGCAGATCATAAAAGTCGAAATTACAATGACCTATAAAAGCCTGCCTCCCCTTCTTAGCTTTCTAATTTTGTTTTTCACTATCCAGTCCTTGTTTATTACTCCTCAGCTACATTGGCTTTCTTGCCTCAAACACCCCAGGAACCCTGATTCCTTAGGTATTTTGCATCGGAAGTTTCCTGTCCCTCAGATTCCTTCTCCCTCAACCTCCAAAGCCATAGTAATTAAATCACAAGGATACCTTCTCTGTGACACTGCTCGCTGCTCTGGTTCACTCTTAAAATGGAAGTCCCATCCCAAGCTACACTCTTATTATCCCTATTCCCTGCCTAGTTTTATTTTTTTAGGATCTACTCTCTCTCCTTTCATAATCACTTCTTTTATTTAGAGGCTTAGTATATAGTTGCATAATATATATATATATATATATATATATATATATAGTTTCATTTTATATATATATATATATATATATATATATATATATTAAACCTTTTCCTGGAATTCACTGATGACTTTCTATTAATTGAGGGAATAACTGCAACCTCAGACAAACTGTATAACTTTTCTTGTTTTTTTTTTTTTTTTTTTTGAGGGCAGTGTCACTGGCCCTCATGTGTGGGATCTGAACCAGGACTGTTGGCATCCCAAGCCAGTGCTTAACCACTGCACCACTCGGCCAGCCCAAACTGTATAACTTTTCTGATGCTCAGTTTCTCTCTTAGCCTAAAGGAGAATAGACTAAAATTGTGCTGTATTTTTCTTTTTTTTCTTTTTTTTTTTTTAAATATCTTTTTATTTATTTATTTATTTTTTTATTGGGGAATTGGTGGAGGGGAACAGCGTTGGGGAATCGGAGAAGGGGAACAGACAAGTTGCTGTCTTTTTGTTCTTCAGTTTAGTTGCGGAGGATGTTGCTTCACTGTTGGTATCCTCATTGAGCTCTTCCCGGATGAGGCAGATTGGTTGCTGGCCTCTGGATGTCGCTCACCGCGGCTATTGGCAGCTCACGCTGGCTGCCAGCCGCTCACGCTGGCTGCGGGCCACTCACTGTAGCCTATGGCAGCCCACTGCAGCAGGGGCTGCAGCCCACACCATCACCGGGGCTCGCACAGCCCAGCTCCAGGTGGAGCTGTTGTTAGCTGTAGAGGGCAGTGTCACTGGCCCTCATGTGGGATCCGAACCGGGGCTGCTGGCATCCCAAAACCAGCGCTTAACCAATGCACCACTCGGCCGGCCCTGCTGTATTTTTCTTTATTATTTGAAAATTAAGCATAAATATATGTGTAATATTTATCATAAAGCCTGGTAGAAATTGATTAGTATTATTTTCATTAGTTGTTAATCATTATTATTGAAATTATTTGGGCTATTGATAAGATGGGTGATAAAATTTCAGCCTATGTGTCAACTTTCATCACATTCTTGTATCATTTCTCTAGAGTTATTTGATTGTGATTATAATGGATACATCTAAACTGGATAGAAAATCAAAACTTAATTTGATTTTACTTTTATGATAGGTTATGTTGAAATGCAAAATTTCTGCTGGTGTGATGTCTATAGAAAGCACTGGGAGAAAAAAAATACATTCCTCATGTGGCTAATTCAAACACCTATATTTCAAGTATAAATAACTTATCAACAACCAAAATTTCAGGTGGACAAATTAGAGCTCCAATATTGCTGGTAGTTCATTTTATCTGAATTCTCTGTACAAAGGAGGCAAAGAGTAAAGTGATGGAATCTTCAACTCAGAGAAGGTAGTTATTAGACAATCTTAGGGTTTTTGTAAACCTGGATTTCAAAAGAATGGTAAAAATCTGGTACTCTTCAGTGGTTCTATGTAAGTGGCTTAAATTTCAGAAAATGATATTATCACAACATCAAACCTAAAAAAAAAGTCTAATTAGTTTTGTTTCCAGTAATTGAACTTCTTTGACCTAAGATTGCTATAGTGGTGCAAGAATGTTAGTAAGTCACTAAATTTCTCTTGTGGAGAAAGATGAATAATAAAGAGCTTTATTGTATAAAAACAGTCAAAAATAAGATTTCCCCCAAAATTGTAGAGTAAACTTTTTCTGTACATTGGTTTGTGAAATCATAAATGCAATTGCATTTTTACACATGTAAAGAGAGATCTATTTTAAATGTAGCTTTCAAAATGTCTTTTGCTAGGTTTTGAGAAATAAACACACACACACACACACACACATGCACGAGATTGGTGATGGACCACATTTAAAAGAAAACGTTCTTGCTGATGAAAACCATTTTAAAGGGGAAGTTATTGACCTTATCTCTGAACAGATCTATCCCACTGCACTTAATTACTCCTCAGTATAGCCTGGAATTAGAAACAGCCTCCTATTTCCACCATCTAAACACCAGTACACTGTAAATTCACCCTTCCACCATAACTGATTGTTGCAAAGAATAATTTGAACCAGAAATACTTAAGTAGGGAGAATGCATACCAATCTGGCCTTCTTTGTGAATTGCTTCCAACAACAGTTTCTTGGCAGAATAGCCCACAAAAGTTGCTCTTTACAGCAAGAATCAGTATCAGCCCATATTTCTTCTTAATTTCTCCAGGATCCCCAAAGGGTGGAAACATTGTGAAGATAGGTCAACACCCTTCTTATAGGCTTCAAATTGCTGGCTGTTAATATTCTGTGAACTGCCTGCTTTTAATTATCCACATCCATATTGGCCAGTTAGCAGGTGAAATTACTTAACTCCTCAAGGACTACATGAAGTCTCAAATCAGCAATTTTCATTAATAGCCGCTCCTTAGAGGAAACTTACATCGAATGAACCCTCCCAGCTGCCCCATCTCATAAACAGAATTAATCTTTATCATTCCTTATAAGCAGTTGAAAGGTTACAATAGTGAAACCATGCACAGCACCATGATAACTCTTCTCGGTCAAGTTGGAGGTAAAGCCATAGGACTACAGGAAGATAGCCTGCCCGGAAGTCGCTTCCCCAGATGACATGGCCTTTTTCATCCCCTGGGCTGTGAGCAGTGCCAGGGTGAAAGGGTTCAGGATACAACCTTCCCAGGAATATCTACAGGGTCATGAAGCAGGTCACCATGTTTCACAAGCATTGAGACAGTGCAGGAGCAAACCACACAGGGAAACATGAAGGCCTTAAGTGGAAAAACAAAATGAAGCTGCATTTTTGTCTTGCTATTTGGCTTCTCCCTTATACTGGCGTGAAAACTACCTTGAAGGGAGACAACTTCAAGGCTCCAGGTGTTGACAACTACCTGACTGAGTAGTGAGAGCAAGATGGCAGCCATATATAATTCCCAGCCCACTCCAGTCATTACTATGCTTAAAGTTCCTGATTCTTTGCTGATTACAAATTCATTGGAGCTAAGGATATGCTTTATTTTCAAATTACACCTAATCCTGGGAAGGTTTAACTAGACTTCATATAGTTTTATATGCTTATTTAGCTATATTTGTATAGCTATCGTTTTAAACTATATATTTAATTTAAAAATTACATATTTTTTATTTGGCTATACATGTTATATTTGAATTTAATTAATCAGTTGTTTTCTTTCTAATATTTTCTTGAAATTCACAGAAGTAAGAAAGGGAGTTTTAATGAAGGTAGGATGGAAAATAAGTTATTTATAGCCCTGCAAACTTGGAGATGGGCAATTGTGGTGTCTTTTTGCAGCATGAGGCATTGTAAATCTGAAAATAAAAAAGGAGAATGGTGGATTTTGGATTCAGAAGGGCTTGATATAGAAGTACAGAGTGGTAGGAATGGGCATTAAGGATTTTGCTTTGGAGCTCATGGGTTAGCCATTGCCAGACACTTCATTCTTCCCTAACTTATATCTTGAGTTTTATAAGAAAAATGTGCCAAGTAACTCAGTTTCGTAATTGAAATTGTACAATTTAATAAATATTCATGGCATTGGAGATCGCCCTAGATTTGCCAATGCCTATTTTTAAATCTGTCATAATTTGTTTCCTAGACTGTTTCCTTAACATTACCCCCACCCTTGCAGACACACTCTCTCAATCTACTTAATGATATAGGAAACAGTCATTCCTTCTAAAACTCAGAAACATGTATCTCTGGAGGGCATGTTAGTCTGCTAAAGGTTATTAAAAAAAAAAAAAGAAATCTGGACTCTGTGCCTACCATACTGTATTAGCTCTCTTTAATTCTCCTTGATTTTCCTTTATTTTTTTTATTGGTAAGGAATACAGAACATTATTTTTTACATGAAAAGAGATACGGATACATTTTGCATAGACTGAAAAATTCACACAGCTCTAGATACTTTCTAGAAATTTTCTGCCTCTTGTGAATCACTACCATTTGTAGGTCTAGACCTTCAGAGTGTAAGTTTCTCTTTTGTTTTAAATGCAAGGCTGTGGGAAAAATGCTCATGAATAGAATTAAAAAAACAAAAACAAAAATAAAAAGAAACACATTTATTGGGCATTGTTTTGGGGCTGAGTTTTGCCACTAACTAGTTGTATGAACCTAACACATTTCTTCACTTCTCTAAATTTATTTCATCATTTGGAATTTTAAAGGGATTGAAATAATGTTCTACCAGTTCCCCATGGGGACACAATTGTAATGTTATATGACAGCTTTACATAACCAGTTTTGACGGAAAGAGCTGGAGCTCTCAGAGCAGCATTTCATGACCCATGTTTGACAAAAACTTTGCTAACAGATGTGGGGAGGGACAGCTTGTGGAATTCCTTGAGGTAATGTTATGTTATACTGAAAATATCTACTAGAATTTTATAGAAATGCCAGACATTTTGGTAGAGACCTTGGAATTTTTGCAGAAATGTTTTACAGAGGAGCTGTCATTTCTAATGTGCAAATTTTGTTGTGATTTCATCATGGAACATTTTATCTTTTCCAATGTATTTTTAAGAGACAAACTTGAGAGATAAATTCTTCCATAAGATAAGGAACCCTCATTATAAAGTGTGGAAATTTGGTAAATTAAAATAGAAGAATAATATTCTAAAGTTTAAAAACATGTTTAACATGCAAATATATATTTAAAGTATTTCATATATATTTTTTAAATTTTGAGATGGGTAATTTATAAAAGGTAATTTATTTAACTATTTCACCTAATTTCAATTAAATTCACCTCCTAAATTATTGAATTATTTCACTAACTCAAGGTAATCTTAGCATAATGTACATTGCTTTTGTATTGTTTTGGTAATTTTTTTGATTAATTAGGCCTTTGAAAATAGATTTTTAGAGTTTGTTTTGCAGCGAAACCTAAATATTTCACTGAAGTGACATGAAGACTTGGTGGCAAAACAGAAATAGTATTATGGCAATCAATTAGTAGTGCACAAAAGCACCCTGCCCCATGGCCAGTTCTAAACTTTTAAATGGTGTATAGAAGCAAAATTGACACTTTGCTGTTCCTTTGCAATGAATTATGGATCCATGTGTTCATTACATTCTGTTCAGGAAAACCAACAAACAAAAATAAACAACTTTATGCCCTGAGTTAAAAACAAACCAAACATGGTGTGATGGTTAATTTTATGTATCAGTTTGGCCATGGATGGCCAGACATTTGATTGAACATTATTTCTGGGTATCTCTATGAGGGTGCTTATCTGTTGAAGGCCTGAATAGAAGAAAAGATTCAGTAAGAAATAATTCTCTCTCTCTGCCTGACTGTCTTTGAGCCAAGACATTGGTCTTCCTTTGGACTTGGACTCAGTCTAGAACTTACAGCGTCAGTTCTTGGTTTCAGAGAAATCAGAATTGGACTAAACCACAAGTATACCATTGGCTCTCCTGGATCTCCAGCTTGCTAACTGCAGAGCGTGGACTTCTCAGCCTCCATGAATGTGTGAGCCAATTTCTTGTAATAGATTTCTTTATATAGGTGGATCAATAGGTAGTTATCATATACACAAAAGATGTATCTTTAGACGCTAGTGTTGCAATGTCAGAGATAAAGTTGCAATAGATCAATGTAATCTATATCTATATCTACGAGGCCTGACAATTTAAGTTCAAGAACGTGTTGCAACGATGTTGCTAACCTTTTTTGATATCAGAGGGTTTATTCATTATGAATTTGTACCAACTGGACAAACAGTTAACCAAGTTTACTATTTGGAAATATTGAAAAGGCTGCATGAAAAGTTAGACGATCTGAACTTTTTGCCAACAATTCATGGCTCTTGCATCACGACAATGCACCAGCTCACACAGCACTGTCTGTGAGGGAGTTTTTAGCTAGAAAACAAATAACTGTATTGGAACTCCCTCCTCACTCACCTGATTTGGCCCCCAGTGACTTCTTTCTTTACCAGAAGATAAAGGAAATATTGAAAGGAAGACATTTTGATGATGTTCAGAACATTAAGGATAATAGGACCACAGCTCTGATGGCCATTCCAGAAAAAGAGTTCCAAAAGTGCTTTGAAATGTGGACTAGGTGTTGGCGATGGTGCATAGCTTCCTGACGGGACTATTTTGAAGGTGGCCATAGTGATATTCAGCAATGAGGTATGTAGCACTTTTTTTAGGATGAGTTCATGAACTTAATTGTTCAACCTCATATATCTGTATATCTCTATCTCTATCTCTATCTCTATCTCTATCTCTATCTCATCTGTGTATCTATATCTATCTACAATCTATAATTTGTATATCCCAATGGTTCTGTTTTTCTGGAGAACCCAGAGTAATACACTTGGGCCTCTACCTATAATTTCTGACTTCCTAATAGAAACAACCTTATCTCTGCCTTTTGCAATGGTGATGTCTAAAGATACATCTCTTGTGTATATTATAATCATGTTAGAATATTGTTTATTTCTCACCATGAAAAGCTCAATTGTGAATTAAGTGACTGTTAATTTCCTATTGTATAATAGTTCTGCTTACACTAAATCCCTTTAAATACCTGTTTTGAATTTTGTTTGTTTGTTGTTTAATAGTGAGATAATCTTCCAGAAATCCAGACTCTCTTGCAAAAGTTCTTTATAAGTATATGTACTTTTTATTTCTAAAATCTTTTATATTTGAATCATCCTTTTACAGATATTCTATTGAATTTGAAGAGGAAAAAGGCAAAGAAAAAGTGGGAATCAATACAGATGGCAAAAACAGACCATAAAACTTCAGCTATAAAAGTTATCAGACATGAAGCTAAAAGTAAGAATTATCAATGCATTCAAAACACAGATGAAAAGATGGAGAATATCATGAGAGGATTGAATCTATTTTAAAATGTATCAAATGGGAATTCTATGATTGAAAAAATAAAATAACATATTGAAAAAAGAATATAACAAAAATGTGAATTAAATTAAAAGGTATAACATATATATAATTTGGAGTCACTAACAGAGGAGAAACTGAAAATGAAGCAAAAATTATATTTTCAGAAATAATGGTATAGATCTTTTTCAACACTGATTACAGATATGGAGCCACAGGTTCAAAAAGTTTTATGAATACCAAAGCAATTTGTTTTTCTTACAGTTACATTAGAGAAGCCTTGTATGGAAATTCCCTTACTTATTAAAATAGCCACCTACCAGGATGGAGTGGCATGCCTCTTTCTTCCGTCTCTTCTTGCCTTCCATGTACGTACAGGCACCAGGTTCAGATTTCACCTGGGGAACTCCCACGGTTGCAAACCAACGATGTATATTTGTAGTTTTTTTTGTTTTGTTTTTAATCAAACCTTTATAGTTATCATTGCCTATTAAATTTAGATTTATTTCTACCATGTTACTATTTGATTTCTAATGTGTTTCTTCTTTTATTTTTTCTATTAAGAAAACTTCAAATCCAAAACATTTCACTTTGAGTTCTTCCAAAAATTTAGGGAAGCAATATCACCATAATTATAAAAAAACTCTTTTGGGAATAAAAGTATATTGAATATTTCCCAAAACTTTTAATGACAAACATTAAGTTGATGCCAAAACAAGGCATGGACATTTCAAATAAGGAAATTTACACTCAAATTTATTTAGAGAACACAGAAATATCTGCGAAATTAATCCAGTAATGAATAAAGTAGTGCTTGTTCTAGTAATGTGTAAAATTTGTAAAACAATTTTATAACTTTGCATTAATAAAATAAAGGAGAAAAACACCCTCTAATCTAATTTTATACAGAAATTCTTGATAAAATCAGTATATATTTTTTTAATCTATTGGCAAACTTGTAGTAGAGAACAATTTCATTAAACTCTTAAGGGACAGTGTATCCACTGGCTATTGTAGCCTAAGAAATCATATCAAAACTCAATGACTAAAAACATAAATGCTTTTGCTCTTGATCATGTTGGTTGGGTGCTTTAGAATGGGTTTGAAATTAACAAATAGAAAATAGAAAAGTATTCAAATGATATCCTTTTAAAGAGCATCAAACAGCAAATACTTAGGAATAGTTTGTATAAAAGATGTGCAAAATGTCTAAACAGAAAATGCAATGCAAACATTAATGAAAGAAAGGAAAAAGAACAAATCAATGCCATATTGTACTAATGTATGTTTATGGATTGGAAGACTCATTATTTAAAGGTGTCAACCATGTCCTTTCAAAATAATAGATCCAACAAAATACCAATCAAAATCCCTGCAGGGCTTGTGTGTGTGTATGTGTGTGTGTGTACATTGAAAATGTATGTGGAAATTCAAACAGTCAAGTGTAGCAAAGAAAATCTTAGAGAAGGCTGAAATAGAGAATTTAAACCCTTAAACTTCAGGGTAATATGTTTTATTATAAAGGTACAGTAAAAGTTATTGACACAAACAGTCCAGGGAACCCCAAAAAGAATTTAGAATGATACATGCATATAAACAATCATATTGTTTGTAACAAAAGTGTCATTGAAATGTAATGAAGAAGTGTTCATATATTCAGTATATGATCCTGGACAAATTGGGTGTTTCTATGGGAAAAAAATGTAACCCTTACATTTTCGGTAGATAATGTCAGGTCAATTGGATATCCAAATGGAAGAAAAATGGAGTTAATTTTTTTTTCTCACATTTTACACCATATATGAAAACTATTGCAATTCCAGATGTATTAAAGATCTAAATGTGAAAAATAAATTAGTAAAGCATCCCTCCAAACTTGGATATTATTTTTATGGCAACAACATGAATGAGTTGCTTTATAATTTGATTGTAAGAAGTCAGTCATGAAAGGATGTATCCTATACCTATGACCTCATTTATATAGAGTCCTCCTCCTTCCCCCAAAAAGGAAAACTATTCAATGATGCAAGAAATCATAATAGTAGTTACCTTTGTGGGCTAATTAATCAGATTTCTTGTGGAGTGGTGCTTATGCTTATAATACTATTTACAATAGTATCTAAAATAATCAGATGCCTATGAATAAATCAAGTGAAAGATGTGAAAAATTTCTATACAGATACTTACAATTATAAAGTTATGGAGAGATGTGAAAAACATGAATAAACAGATGACATGATATTTTCCTAAGATGGAAGACTCAGTATAAATACATCAAATATATACTAAAAATAATAATGCAGCGCAATCCCAATCAAGGGATATTTTGTTATATTTATATCAACTATGTTATGCTCAATTTAAAAAATAGCACAAAAAAAGATAAGATATAAAGTGAGTTATAATTACCGACAAAAAAGAAGAAAAGAAATATGTTGTAGCTGCAGTGTATTCTGATTCTTTCACGTTTAAAAGATGAGGATGTATGACTATCTAGATATGGTGTTAATGCATTCCATTCCTCATGTCAAATGTGTCACCTTCTCAAATTGCATAAGCACAGACGTTTTGGACTTTTATACCTATGACATTCTGGGAAATGGCCTTACCATTCCTCAGTAACATTTTACAAGTTAACTTGATGTGGAAAGGCTCACTGGCCTGAAATGTATCTGTTTGATGGTAGAACAGTTAGTAATCTTCTCAGTGATTATGGAGCGCAGTGATATGTATGAGTACTCATATGTAAATATCCCAAGGTCCATTAGAATAAACTTCTCTATCATGTAAGATGCATTATAATGGAAAGTTGGACCGAAAGTCACGTGTTATTCTACTGTTGCATTTACAACCCAAATCTGTGACTGAACATAGCACACAGCATGTCCATATGTAAATAATTTGTGAATGTTAAATTACTTAAAATATATTCTACTTATATAATAATTTAATAATTTTATTATAATTCTGCACAATGTCTTATGGAATTATTGAACAGAAGATTTGTGAATCTGTAGAGGTAAATTAATCCCGCTCCTACTTGACACAGAATTTCTCTAACCTGTGGCTTTCTAAGTGTTCTTTTAACCCCTCTAGAGATGGGAAGGTCATTTTTTTATGGGGCAGTTTATTGCCTTTTTTATAGACTTCTATTAAATTATTGGAAAACTCTTATGTTTATCTAAAATCTGTTTTCCTGTAATTTATACTTATTGATTTTAATTCTTCCCTGTGGTGCTACATAGCATGTTTAATTTCAGGCAAAGTCACATATATTTTTAGATTGTTTATAAAGCTTTTAGGTCTTCTAGATAAAATCAGACTGAAAAATAATCTAGTTAGGGTGTAACTGAGAAGAGAGAGAGAGAGAGAACAAGATAGAAGATACAGTCTTTCATAACCTACACTCAGAAGTGACATCCAATTACTTTTGTCATATTCTATTCATTAGATGCCAACATGTCCATCTAACCCTCAGGGGGAGGAAATTGTACAACAGCATGAATATCAGAGGATGAAGACCATGTGGGCTAGCTTAGCAGCCTTCCTACTACAAATATTATGATTTTATAACTTAGAAAGGTTACCAGTTGTGTGAAGAATGGACAATAGGGATCAAAAGTGGAGTTAGGCTGACCATTTAAGTACAACCTATAGGCTTAGAATCTAATCTTATAGAGTCTATAATGAAGCAAGCTGCCGTGATGTGAATTACCTTATGTAGAGGCCTGTGGGGCAAGGAAGTGAGGGTGCCCTCCAACCAACAGCCAGTAAGGAACTGAGGCCTTCAAGTCAGCAGTCCACAAAACACTGAATCCACATACGTGAGTCTGGAAATGGATTTTTTCCCACCAAACTTTGAGATGCCTATGTCCCCAGCCAATACTTAGATTGCAGCCCTCTGACATGCCCTGACCCAGCGGTTCCCTAGTAAACTGTGCCTGGATTCCTGATCTACAGAAATTGTAAGATGATAGATACTGTTGTGTGAGCCTCTAAACTTTGGGGTAATCATCAGATAGAAATAGATAACTAATATATTGAGTTGTTGGAAAAGTCATGATGGAGTTGTTCAGCGAGAAACATAGAAAAAATATGTCATGACTTTTCCGACAACCCAATATATTCCTTTGCTTAAAACCCTTCAGTCACTTTCAATACAAAAATTCTTTTGGCTACCCATGCAATCAACAGCCCATTGCCTACTGCTCTATTCTACCCTTGTGCTTCTCTACTAGTGACAGAGCTCCAGACAGACTGGGCTTCTTTTAGCTCTCAGAGCCAGTGAAACCCTTGCCCACTGGAAACTTTTGTTCATGGCTCTGCTGGCATGTTTGCATGCCCTCTGTTCTCGTGACTGGTCTCTTGTCATCCTTTTGTCTTCCTTGAACCTCTATCTATTAAGGCTCACCTCTAACCCCTTACTTTAACCCTATGTTAAGTTCAGAACACTTTCCTAATTTCAATCATTGGGCTGCTTCTTTTTTTGTTGTTTTTTTAATCTACCTCTCTTACTGTCCTGGTAAAGCCAGGATTCCAACGTGGAGCCCAAGGATCCCCACCAGGCCATGCTGTCAACACTGTTGAGGCAGGCTGGTATGTAACATTCTGTAAGTCAATGCATTTGTTATCGAAATTTCTTTGTAGTTTCAGAGGATGCAATCTCAATAGGAAGAAAGAGTTCAACTAATATTTAGACTAAAAAAGCAAGAAAGAGTTACAAGAAAAAGCAAGTCAAAATTGATGTCAGTTATAGCACTCTAATCTCATTGCAGGAAACAAACAGTTCATTGACAAAACAATTTAAATTTTTAATTTTTGTAATATGAAATATACATTACAATTAAAACTTAAATATCCCTGAAAGATTGAATTGGGTTCTGAACTGATAAAGAAACAGCATATTTTTCTCCTTGACCAGCCATTATATCCAGCTTGAAAAAATCTTGAAATTATTTAAATTACATTGGTATAAACTTCTTTCTTTCAGTATCTTCATAGTCATATATGAGTTTGAAAGAGAGTGTCCTTATGAATGAATATTGAGAAAAAAATCAGGGAATGGTTCATATTTTAGGTTTATATTACCACATTTTCTTTAACGGTTGTGAAGACTCCACAAACTGAGTAAATATACCAAAAGCTTTAATATAGGAACTCACAGGAATCCTTAAAAGCAGAGTGATGCATTCATCTTCACCTCAATGAAATTTAATATCATTCAAGATGTGAAGCCATTACTTACTTTCTACCATATTGGGTACCTAAAAGCCCAGTACCACTTTCAATGTGATTTATTAACATGATTCAAACTATAAAATGAATTCATTCTCTGTTGGTCAATTTTATTTGGCTGATTTATTGAATAGCTCCCCAAACTGCAAGGAAAGACAGTCAATCCTTTCAATCCTTTCTTTCCTTTAAAAATATCCAAGCTTCCCTTTCTTTTCCCTTCTGCTGCTTGCCTTAGGGACAAGGCATTTCATGCTTAAAAGCTTTGGATTGATTTCTGTGCCCATTGGTGCTTCCATTTGCCATCTGTTAGTTGAAATATTTATAAATTTAGAAACACAAGGAAGATAGAACATGAGAAATTAGGGAAGTTTGAATAGATAGGACATAGCAATTATCACATTCTTTAATGAACTATTGAATAGTTTGAAATAAAGAGAACAGACACAAAGAAAAAAATAGGGTTTTGATAACATTGACTTTAAGACTATGTAAAGAATGTTAATGTACGCTGGGATTTTTGAAAGTAGAAAATTAGAAAAAAACAATAATCTTTACTCATAATCTTCACTCATAAACTTCAAAAATTGTTAACTTGTCAAAGATACTATTGGTGGAGGGAAAATATAGACATTAAAAGACATTAAACTTGAGTGAGAAAAAGTTTAACCTTCTTTAACCTCTTGATCAGTTTATTGCTGCCTTGGGAGACAAGGAAGCTTTTTAATGGGGTACAAAAACTCCCATATACTAAGGAAAGGCAATTAGATTGACTTGGTGAAAATGTTGTGATTTAGTTGTGTAAACGCTTTTGTAATTTTTAAATTGTGTAAATTAATCCTTTTTAAAGTGGAAAAATAAGCATCTTAGAATAATCTGAAGGTATCTTCCCATGGTCTTAAAAATTCAAAGAGAATAACTTACAGAATCTTTTATTCCATAAATTCCTCTCTGATCTTCTAACACACACACACACACACACACACACACACACACACACACACACACACACACACACACACACATTTGAACAACCAATGTAAAGCATTACTCATTTGTTTATGTGTCTGGATTTCTTGGCATTCTCTCTCCCTTCTCCTTCCCTCACTGCTTCATATGTTTTGCCTTATTTTCTGAACTTCCCCTCTGGTTCTCTTGTGACTCTGTGCACCTCCTTATGGTGGAGCCTGGCCAATGTCAACCATCGTTCCCATGATGTTTACTACCTCAATTAAATCAGGCTGCAACTGAATGTGCTTCCAAGATTTCTCTTCCCACAGAAGTAACTGCTCCCACAAAGAATACATTTGCCTAATATGTCAACATCTGGAAAGTCTGTGGTGGTTGTAGCTTATGATCCTTAGTCAAAGCCCTGACATCAGCACATGCATGAGGCAATGAAGAGGAAGGAACTCAGGACATCAAAAACAATACACATGGGGAGGGTTTGACCCCACCCACCCTTTTGTCCCCTACAGGAATTCAGCAAAAGGTTTTTCTCTTCATAAGAATTATTCTTTAAAAGAGAAGGATCATAATATAATTATGGGAATTTAGACCTCTAATGGACCTTAAAAATCATAGGGTTTATATGCCCATTACCCTTGCTTAGAGATGAGAAATCTGATAATGAGGACAAGTAAAAACAAACTTTGTGATTTTTAATTACCTGAAATTTTTATATAGACATCATTTAAAACTTGAATTAGATTAGTTTTTTGGTTTTTTTTACTAATCATACACTCACAATCTGGAAAAATTATATATGGGGTGTATGTGTGTGTGTGTGTGTGTGTACATGAATATTTTTTCTATTGATTTTGAAAAATCTTTTTTTTAATCTCCTTCTACAAGAGAATCAAGATTGTTTTATGTTTTTTGCAAGCCTCAGTTGATATCATAATTAACATAGTATTTAATTCATTTAGAAACATTTACATATAACTATATAAAACTGTAAGTCATAGTGTAACTGGTAGTTGACATACAAATTAATGTTGTATAGTTATTTAATGGCATATTTATGGATTATGGATTTCAGTTTTGTAATTTTTTAAACTATTTTAATGTTAGTAAATATTTCCCACTCCAGATCTCAAACACTGTTATATGTCTGTGAAAAACTAGTGGGCCTCAGACAATGTAACTATATTGCCTGGTAAATAAAGTAGTCTTCAGTTATGTACTGGAAACAGATCTGAACTAAGACAAAGAGTCAGGTCTATGTTTTGCCACTAACTAGATATATAGCCTTTGGCAAGTCACTTTGCCTATCTGGACCTCATTTGAAGAATGATGGAATTAGACCAGTCATTTTTATGTCAGTTCAGGCTCTAAGATACTCAAAGACTATTTTGAAAACAAGGAATCAAAATTTAAATCAAGGAAAGGTGGTGAAACAACATTCAAGCTATAAATGTTTGGCCAGGAGTGGAGTTAAAATGGTCATCAAAATTTGCAGGCCATATTCACTTCCTGAAAAAAGTTGTTGCTTACTTCTGTCAAAAATAATTTCCATTGGGGGATAGATATAAAACAAAACATACTTTATTCAATTCTCATTTTTCATGAACATGCTTACTTATACTAGACAGAGTATTGAATCTGAGTAGAAATTAGGATCCCATAGTTTCAACTATCCATCTTTTTTCAGTTTGTGAGTTTTCAGGTCCAGATAGAAATCCCAGAAACTCTCCTAAAGAACATCTAGTTTTTGTTTATTTTTGAGGTTTTTCTAGGATCATTGATAAATATCTGTATTGATAAAAATAATTAAAAAGATAAATATTTTTGTGACTTTAGATGGTCATCTCATTAATGTTAAGGCAAATTCCAAAATCTTTATCATGTCCTTCAAGATACTTCATATCCTGGTCCAGTTCTGCATCTCCAGCCCTCTCCCATCATGCTTCTCCCTGCTGGCTACCCCTAGTGGGCTTCTCTTCATGCTGGGAACACTCCACATCCCACTCCATCTCAGGACCTTTTACATACATATATACTTTCAATATAGTATTTTTTTAAATAAAAATGTGCATAGTGTCAAAAGTCAAATTGTTATCTACTGTTTATAACTAAACTAAGCTCTGAAATTTATGAAAATAAAATTTTCTCTGCTACAGACTTGATTTCCATTCCCCAGAGAGAGCCACTTTCACATCTTCTCGATTTTTCTTCTACTACTGTCCTCCACATTTCTGTAGAATATACATATACTGCTGTCCCTTGAGTTTTGTTAAGGTAGTATTACTAACTACCTAATTTGAGACATAGGTCTCATAAACCCACTCTGTCCTCCAAATATACACATCAACACATACCCTTCATCGTACCATAATTATATCATAGTTTGAAAAGTCCAAAATTATTGCAATGTATGTTTATACAAATGTTATTTGCAGGTGAGTCATTGTTATATTTACTTTCTTTTTTATTTTTTCTTTAATTTCTTATTTGCCTACTTTTGCATGTGACTGCCAGTAGTTTATTCTCAAATTCTTGTGCTAGAAGTCCAAATTTCCAAATAATGTGTTTTCCAAAATGTCCAAGAATTAAAAAAAAAAAAGAAAAGAAACTTTTATTTATAGATTGGTCTCCTGGAGCCTGCTATCTCCCTGCTCCGATCTGCACTGATGGTTTGCAGTTGGACCTGTTGAGTTGCCATCCTGGGACTTGTCACTGTAGTCTTAGAGCATCTCTACTCCTTCATGTTTTTGTTGAATCCTGTACTTCCTGGATTCTATGAGTTTCTCTCCTAGGTTCCCTTTCTTGCCTAGTGAAATACATAGTCGTAGCTTTGTGAAAAGTGTGCATAATGAAGGGAGTTAATATTTCTGGTTTTCCAAAATTTTCTTTGATGTACGTTAATTCTTGATTGAGAATTAAGCTTGCTAGATGATTCTAGACTAGAACTAATTTTCTCTTAAAACTTTTAGTTATAAGTTCTGGAAATCTAATGTACAGCACGGTGACAATAGTCAATTATACTCTATTGTATACTTAAAATTTTCTAAGAGAATAGATTTTAAGTATTGTGACCACACACACACACACATGCACACACACTCACACACACACAAGGTACACACACATAGTCACACAAAGTGATTATGTAAGGTGATGGGTGTGTTAACTAACTTGCTTATGGTAATAATTTCACAATGTATACTTGTATTAAATCATCATATTGTACACCCCAAACATATTTGATTTTTATTTATTAATTTTACCTCAGTGAAGCTGGAAAAAATAAACATAAAGGTTTATTGCTCACTTATAATAAATCACCAATGAGGTTGCCATTCTCACTCAGGATCCCTGACTACACTTTCTGGAACACTGGTGATTGTGGTAGAAAAAAAAAATAATGATAAGGGCTTACAGGACCTTCTCCAATGAATCACTTCCACTCATACCCATTGACTATGACTAGTTATATGACCCCTCCTAACTTCACGGTGGCAAGAAACCAATCCCCTTCTTCTCATCTACAAAGAGATGTAAACCTGACATAGTTGGTGGCCAATATTCATTCATGCCTAGTGGGCTGGTGAGTTCTAACCAGAACTTAGAACAGACTGCAACCTATGAGGCAGGCACCTCCTGTATATACTGGTCTCATAACCCAATACAATACTCCCCAAACACTATCCTCAGACCATGTACCATGAATACATGTCACTGTCATACAGAAGGCAGGAACCACAATGAGAAGGGGATTCTGGGAAACATAGTTCCAGGGCTCTTCTCTGGAATTCATAGGAGACATAGAAGCAACTGGAGGTGATGAGAAGTGTTGTTGTCTATAGACAATCTGAGCACACTCAGGAAAGTTAAGTATATTTTCTAAGTTCAAACAGCAAATAAATGACCAAACTAATCCTTTGTGAGACCAATGTCCTGTAATTCCAAGTTTAATACTTTCATCATGCTGGGTGACTCAGATTTTATACAATTATAATTTGTACCTTACCTTCAGAGAACTTGTCCTGATATTTATATCTTTCTTTAAATGACATTATTTTTATCTTCATTTATTTTAAAAGAAAATTAATGCATAAGAAAAGACAGTGAAAATTTAGAAAGAACACTGATCCTGGACAAAAAAAAAAAAAAAAAAAAAGAAGGGGGGATCCCCAGAATTAAAAGGCAGTATGTAGGAATATGAAAGCAGAGAGATGTGCTCCTGGCTCTAAGGGATTGAGAAAATCAGCAGGTAGGACTACAGAGTGAACAGGTGAAGAGCAGACAGGCATGGGGTTTCTACAATTCTGCAAGAAAGGAGAGAGCTTGAAAGAATGAGAGAAATTCCTGCTGGGGATGAGGATGAAAATGGATTGAAGTTTGGAATTGAGGGTCTGAGACAGTTATGGGTCTGAGAGATGGTTAGGGGGAAGGCTGAGTCTCAGGAAGGAGCACTGGAATTGAAAGAATTGATCCTGAGATGGGGAATAGAGGTGAGATTGTGTAAAAGGGTTGGCTAGGGAGGCTTGGAATTGGAAATTCAGATTACCATGGTCAGTGGTTTAGGAAAAAGTAATTAAGGAGGAGTGCAAGGTGAATATTGTATAGGTCTTAGGTTCCCTTAAAAAGGGAAGGAGGCAAAGAGAAGATGTTGAGGTGAGGGGAAGGGATGGCTTTGTAATTGGGATGGGACATCAGGAGCTGTGGGAACCATGGGTGCTGACATGGGCCGGAGAGAAAGTCATGTGGTCACAGATTGTGGGACCTACTGTAGCAGGCATCTCTGCTTTCCTGTGATAAGACTTGAATGAACATCTTCCATTAGAATTGGGTGAAGGAAATTGATACAAATACCATGTTTCCTCTTATTTTTCCCTAGAGGTCTATGGTTCTCTTTCAAATCAACTCCAAACAAGGCAATAAACATAGAAGGAATGAATGTCTTTTGATATGTGTGAATTTAATAATGTGCGCTTCCTGATACTACGGGAAATATTCTTTAATATTTTTGTGGTTACAATAAATACATGGCAAAAAGTACCAAGGAAATTCTAAATTGCCCACATTTTTTTCACTTTTGGTTTTAGATTTTGCTTCATAATTTAAACTGATGAAAATAATCAAGATCTTAATCCAGGGAGTATAAATATGAAGATTATTCAATGTATTTCACACACAAAATATTTTCAGATGTTTTCAATAAATAGCATGGTAAAGGACTCTTGCATTTTTTTTTTTTTTTTTTTTGAGGGCAGTGTCACTGGCCCTCATATGTAGGACCCAAACCGGGGCTGCTGGCTTCCCAAACCAGCGCCTAACCACCGCACCACTCGGCCAGCCCAGGACTCTTGCATTTTAAATGAATAAACCCTGCTATTAATATCATTTTAAAGGGGGCAGAGACAAGAGGGCCGTTTCTCTCTTTTTTTATTTTCAGGAAGAAAAATTGAAATTAGAACTAAAATAGTAAAACAGTTTACAAGTTTGCTTAGCTTTACAGAATTTGCAAATATCTAGGCCTTGGGACCCAATGCTTTAAGGCATCTTATTTTATCCTGAAAACCTCTCCTTTGTCAGAAAGCTTGTTCTTTCAACAAAGGAAAATCACGGGCTGGTAATCTAATCTTTGAAAAAGAGCTTGGATTTTCTGGCAACAAACAAGAGAAAAGCAGTATTAGAAACAAAATTGTACTTGAAACTAAAAGCTTGAGAGGAAGGGAAAACAACTCCCTGAAAATAATGATTACTCAGGCCGTTTCATCTGTTAAAATGCTTATTACTGGGTGAAAGAACTCGGGTATTGTGGCGTCCTGTCACCAGCTCCAGTTAGGGACCAGTCCAGAGTTCACTAGTGGGAGGAAGCAACTCACAAAAGATAATTTTCTCTTTAAGGATATTCATGTTTTTTACCAAGGAAAGAATGAGCTTCTCCCCCCTTCCCCACACTGCTATATTTTTAGAAGAAAAAATAACAGCACGGCAACATTTTTTAATACTCTGGAATAGGCATTCCACATTTTTCTGTTCAATGTAATCATGATGATAAGAATCTAATTGGGTTGTTGTTTTCGATATTGTTCCTGAATGTCATTTTGGCAAACTTTAAAAGCTACATGTGTCAGGAAGTGATATGGAAAGGAGCTATTAAAAACAAATGTGCATTGCTGACTTTAAGAATATCTCCAAATTCCTTTCGGCATAAAGTTTGCATTTCTCAGTCTAATTTTTCTTAAATTATATATATTTGTAATTTACTCTGAAGTAGTGTATTAGTCTGCTTGGGCTGCTATAACAAAATACCACTGGGTGGCTTAAACAATAGAAATTTATTTTCTTATAGTCTGGAGGCTGGAAGTCCACACTCAAGGTTCAGTTAATTCTGTATCTGATGAAAGTTTTTTCATCCTGACTTGCAGACTGCTGCCATCTCGCTGTGTGCTTACATGGCCTCTTCATTGTGCATGAATATGGAGAGAGAGAGAGAGAGAGAGAGAGAGAGAGAGAGAGAGAGAGAGGGAGAGATCTGCCTCTTATAAGGTCACCAGGACTATTTGATTAGGGCCTGCCCTTATGACTCTATTTAATCTTAATTACCTCCTAAAGACCCAATCTACAAACACAGTTACATTAAGGGGTGGTTAGGGCTTTAACATATAAATTTTGGGAGGACATAGTTCAGTTCATAGCAATTCAGTTCATAGCAAGTCCATATATATTTAATATATATGTCATATAATATATATATATATGTAATGAATATATATATGTCATGAATATATATATATATATACACACACACACACACAGATACACAGATTTTGGTCAATGATGTCCACATGAAAGATTATCTCTTTCTTGATAACAATGCATTATTATAAAAATCTGAATATGACTCTAAAAGGAGCACTTGAACTTGTATTTTATAGCTACCATTAAGCTCAAAATATGCAACAGTTTACATTGGGGTTACACTTAATATTTTTTAATATACTTCCAGGTCAAATATTTTGTGTGATCCTTACGATGCACTTGTAATAGGAAACCTGTCATTAAGCCTTGGCTAAGGAAATTGGGTCATAGCATAGTGGAGAGAGCAGGAAGTGTACTGTGAAATTAGAAGATCAGGAGAGAATTTCCAGGTCTTCCCCTGTGGGAGGTTGAATTAGTGGTTTGGGATATGGGACCCTCTGCCTAAAATGAGAATGTTGTTTTGGATGAAACCCTCAGTTCCCTCCTGGCTTTAAAAGTCTGTGTTTCAATGAAGGACAAAGAAAATGAAGAGATTTACTGTCAGCCACACAGAGGATTAATAAAAATTGTGGGTTCAGAACCCCTTCTTCCTGACTTGCAGCTAATGGAAATTTTCAGAAATATTAAATGTCTGGTGCCAAATCGCTCATCTTAATTCTCTTGACAGCACTAGAGTATTATATTTTACTTATTTCAGTGGTAAAAACACCAAAAGAACATCCCCCTTTATGGTTTACCAGGAGAAAATACCTATTTTATGTCCTATAGAGAGAGCTGGGTTTTTCTTTAGAAAAGAGAGAAAAAAATAACGACTGCAGATGTTTAAGAGGATGTCTATAAATCCAGTGAGCTATAAACAAGAATTGTGATGGGAATAAAACTCAGTGCCCTTTTAGGGAAACCCAGACATGCAAAGATTTGTACATCCTCCTTAAGGTTTGGTTTTTTAAAAGAAGCTTGTGGTGGCACTAAGGTTTTGCCTGTAAAATGAGACATGAATGATGTCTGGCAGATCTGAAGTAGAGAGTAGGATCTGAGAGCTCTTGTGTTTACACTTTCACAATGATGGCTGTAAGCAGACCTTTCTAAACAAGACAAAACAATTTAGAAAGATTAGGAGATATGAACTTAGCAGAGTGGGTGCCACAATTCTCTGCTTTTCTAATGCTTCATGAAATGAAGCTCCAGGTGCTGATAAAGCTAGAACAAAGGGATTGTGAAAGTTCCTTTTAAGGAATTTGCTCTCTATGTGATCTTGTTCCTTGTCACTTGAGTTTATAATGTTGCTTCTTTTGTTCCACGGGGCTAATCTGTTTTGGTTATTTTCCATGTAGTAGCAAAGCATTTCAATGAAGTAGTTCCCTAAGGCAAGGTAAGAAGGCGTATAAATTTTCAGTGTCATTCTGAAAAGAATTCTTTACATATATTCAGAATATAATGGAAAATGTCCTTCAGTTCGTAAGTCATCCTTGTTTTGTCTCCATTCCAAGATAAATTTAGTTTGGGGGAAATTGCAATACAATGCTCAGTCACTTTTGATTTATGTTAGAATAAAAGAAAAACTCATATGCTGGAATCTTGCTCTAAAGCTGTCCAGGGAGTTCACGTCTCAGCACTGCCTTTCAGGTGAAATCACATCATGATTAGTCCTTTTGGCTACTGCATTAAACTAACACTCTCAAATTCTCACATTCACCCTGTGTTGGGCAGAAATGTCAGCTGTATGGGAAAAGCACATATGTTTTGATACATTAAATTATAAATAATCCAGAGAATAGTCATAAGTTCATGACTAAGTTATATATCCAGATGGTTACATCACTGAGTACTTCGCATTAACTAGGAACACTGAAAACATTACCATGTACAAAGACATGGGGCTGATTAGCAGATTTTTGCTGACAGGAAATATTATATATAATTATACACATATAAAAATATGCATTATATTAACATGTAACTGTATTCATAAAATATGAGGTGTGATAAAAATATGGTGAACGTTTAAATAAAAAAACTTATTACAGTAAAAGACACATTGCCATTGATTCCCCTCAAAATACTCCCCTTCACTGCGAACACACTCATCCCATTGTTCTTGCAACTTTCTGAAGCAGTTCTGGAAGTCCTCTTTCGTGAATGTCTGTAATTGCGCTGTCGTGGCTGCCTCCATGTCCTGAATCAATTCAAACTGTTTACCTTTCATGGTCATTTTGACTTTGGGGAAGAGACATAAATCACATGGTTCCAGATCCGGTGAATAAGGTGGATGAGGACACATTGTAATGTTTTTATTTGACAGAAATTGCTGTACCAGAAACGATGTGTGACATGCAATGTTGTTATGATGAAAGATAAAACCTCCAGTGAATGATGCTACTCAAAATATCAAGGTAATGTCAATTGTGCTTTTTGTCCTTGATGGAATTGTGTGAGCTGAGTTGGTACCCAGGAATGCTATGGCTAACTCTGAATACTTATACAGCATTTAAGCAACGATGTGCTAGAAAACAGCCTGAGAAATGGACAAATGGTTTCATCCTCCATCACAACCAGGGGTCGGCAAACTTTTGAGACAGAAGAGCCAATCCTGTCCCTCACAACAATTTAAAAATGATTCCAGAGCTATAAAACAAATGAAACCACCATTATGTGAATAATATAATTTAAAAATTGTATAAATGAAACTATGATAGTTTTATTTTCATTTTCAATTTTACTTCAGAGCCACATGTACATGACCAAAGAGCTGCATGTGGCTCGCGAGCCACAGTTTGCCTACCCCTGATCATAACAGCGGTCTGTGTCACATATCTCTTCTGGTATGGCAATTAAATAAAAACATTATGGTGTGTCCTGATCTACCTTATTCACTGGATCTGGCACCATGTGAATTCTGGCTCTTCCCCAAAGTGAAAATGATTCAGGACATGAGGCAGCCACGACAGCACAACTAAAGACACTCACGTAAGATGACTTCCAGAACTACTTCAGAAGTTGGCAAGAATGATGGGATAAGTGTTTTCAAAGCAAGGGAGAGTATTTTGAGGGGGATTAATGGCAATGGGTCTTTTATTGTAATAATTTTTTTTTGATTTAAACATTCACTGTATTTTCTATCACACCTCGTACATATGATGCATTAATATAATATTGAATTCTATATGACATTCACCATATAATCATATTAACCATGTCATTTTTATATGGATCTTATTCAATGAAGTGTTTTTTGAACAATTTTATGAAATCAGCATTCTGGTTGGTACTGCCCACTAAGTGGGGAGACCTTTCAGTGAGTGTTGTATTACTGCCCTTTTGAATGTGAATGCTCAGATCTTGGGAGAGAGTGAGTAAAGTTATCATCTGCTATCAAACCTTTCTGGACCATATTTCCAGTGTTTTGTAGAAACCAGGTTTTCCTTGTTTCAACAAAAATCCACCCATGAATATAAGTTAGGAGATTTATAACTTGTTTTGTTTGGTTTGAGGAAAAAGGAAAACCTAATCTTAATAAAATAAAAATAAATGTTATGGAATACAAAGTATCACTTGTATTTTGTATAAACTCTAAGATAACAAAAATGTATTCTGGGGTGATGTTCTGAGGATTGGTGGTCAACTGCCTCATGGATTCCCCTTTTGTTTGGCTATTGTAAGACTAGAAATTATCACATGACAGACAGGTTGTGACTTGTGTGAACTGAGCTGGTCAACTTCCCATTTTCAATCCCACTGGGAAGGTAGTAACCTCACAAATATTATTGCTAATACCGTGAGATTGTTCACATACTTCAATTTTCTTCCATATTTAAGGTAAAACACATGATTTTGCCAGATGAATATATACCCATTCTGGCCCTCACAATCATCATTTCTATCTCCTTTACCAAGAAAACAGTTAAAAAACAACAACAGTGGCTTAGAGTGGAGTATTGGTTAGAAAGGGTGGGGGACACAGAAACAATAGAATTTTTTTTTCCAGAAAGCATAGTTTGATACTTTTTAAAAAGAGATCTCCAATTAGTGGACCAGGATATACTGTAAGCCTTGGAGCTGTATTTGTTAATTTTTAAAGACAGATACCACCTTGTGTTCCTTCTCTGACATGTTCCTTTTGCCAGTCGCAATTCTCCTACCTCCATCAGGCCTGTCATCCTGCAGTTTGTCAGGATTTCTAGAAGATGAGGAATGCATAGCTGTGCCATCAACAAGGACTTTTGATCAGCACATTCCATATCTCCATGTGTTCCCAATTATCTCTGGGATTTGATTAGATGATTTCAAAAGGTTGTAGACTCAATTTTAAATTAAATCCAAAGATATGATATTGTTAGAGTAATTTAATGAACCTCTGGAATTTTCACATATATTTTTGTTTAAATATATTCTTCTTCTTCTTCTTCTTCTTTTTTTTTACAAAGTCTATTATGGGATTGTTACTCTTTTCCTAATATGGTTGAGTAGATTTTTACATATAAATGAAAAAACCATTATAACTCTCTTTGAGTAGGTTGTTGTTTTTTACTTTTTGATTCATAATGGTTTGCCTCTAAAAAGATGAGATTTCTCTTATTTGTTTAGATTACTTTAAACAATCATAATCACATAAGAAAATAAACATCATTCATTTATTCAGCAAGTACTTATGCCCATTTTTTAAAAGTTGATGTTTTATCAAATTAATACATCTGCACATTAAGTCACCCAATGACACAAAGTAATATGAATAAGAGCAGCAGCCTCCTTCCTCTCCCCACCAATTAGCAGCCTCATAAGATAAAGGAAGCCCCTTTAATGGTTTGTACTCTAATTGCCAAAGTGATTTTAATCTCTATACACCTACTGCTTAGTTTCTCCACTTTAGACAAAAACCTACTGGCTCCCCAGTATAAATGATGAAGACTGAGTTCCAAAAGTCTACTCATCTTACCTCTCTTCCTCTGAATTTTAATAGCTATATTATTAGTTTTTGTTTCTCAAGTGGTTAGCTTTGTGACTACTATAAGCATTTATTTATGTTTTCTGTTAGCTTTCTACATCTCATTTTAAGAAAAGGATATCATTTTCTCTATTCTTTACTGCATGTACCTCTCTTCTTCTTCACATCATAGTCCATTATCCAGACCTTTACTTTCATATTTTTAAGGTTGTTAATGTTTATAACCTATCTAGCAACCAAAACCAATCTTCCAAATTCCTGGTGTGAAAAGGTCCAGATTTGGGGCATTGGTGGATAGATTTTATAAAGAGTTTCTGTTGAAAGAGCCCTGAGAGAGCTGTGAGTGCCCCCTGATTCACCTAAGGAAAGTGTAGTGAGAAAAGTTTCAATAGCTTTGCTCAGAGAGTGTGATGGGTGTAAAGCTGGAGGGCGAGAAACATCAGTCTCTGATGTTTTCCTGAAAAAAAGTTAAGAGCTTGTAATGGACTCAGGGGGAACTTGCGATGTCCTCTGGGAGCAGGGCTCAGGGGAGGTGATTGTTTTTCATTAACTAAATGTGGTCTAAGTAGGAGACCAAGCCAGCCCGAAGCTGCTATCTCTTCAGCTAGAGGATCTTCTCCCGTACAGAGCTCTGTGTAGAATAGACTCCTGTAAAACTCGAGCTGAGATGCAATCAGCACTGCTGATGTCAGAGAAGTTATAACTGGATGGGCCCAGAAAGGGAGCCTCCAAAGAATTCACAGAAGTGTCCATGAGATAAAGAGCAAGCTTTAAACATCTGCCAAGCCTAGAGAGCATGAAGATAACTTACAATCATACCAGCCAAGAAAAGAATTTTCTGACCTCCCTTTATCCTTAGACCTTCTAATGCTCCAGCCCCAGGGATTTCAGTAATGAGACAGGAAGAGGAGAAAGAAGTGAGTGAGAAAGAAAATAGACAGACTGCCACCTTCCCAGCTTCCAGGATACAGGTTCACATCTAAAGGTAGCACCAGCTACTGGGTTAGGTCTGTTGGAGGGGAAGTTAATATCAGAAGGAAAATTACAATGATGATTATTGACCTGAGTATTCTAATGTCTGGGTTAAGATTATGTTTTGTGATTTAAAGAATCAGAAGGACCTTCTTATTTTTAATAGTCCAAGTATATTTTAACATTATATATGATTCTTTATAGGTTCACTATCATAAAGCCAGAGTTGCTTTAAAAAATATATATTTTCAGGTTAAAATTAAATAAATTCCCTATTTGTACAGTTCATTAATTGCTTTAAGTGATTCAGTATTTTCATTTATTTCACATTTGAGATTTTACATTTATGTGCACATTTTTAAATGTGTTTCCATGAATTTGTAATAATATTTCTTTTTAATTGCATTTTTTGCCTATAATGTTTCTCATGCATTTCATTACAAAGAATCCTCCTCTGTTTTCCAGGTAACTTCACTCATCTTGGAATCCTTTTTTCTTCTATGATCCAATCTGCACTGTTGTTCTTTAATCCAGCTATACTGCTGATGTTTTATCACTCTTCCAGTTCAGACCCACTGTTTTTTTCCATTCCATGTCTTTCCCTTTCTTTGTTTACTACCTTATTTGTTGGGATACATTCTCAAGTAACTTCTTAGGAAGCTATAAATAGGAGTACATTTTCTGATCATCTGCATGTCTAAAAATGTCATATTCTACTTCACTCTTCATCAATAGTTTGGGTACAGATTACTTGGTTGTATCAGTGTGGATAAATTAGATTATGATGCTTTAACAAACAGCCCACAAGCTTCAGTGAAGTAACACAAGAATATTAGTTTTTCTTACTCAGCTACATGTACGTGTCCAATGCATATTGGAAAGGAGCTCTCCTCATTAGAGTTAGAGTTTCAATCCAGTGCAAACTAGATCTCAACGAACGCTTCTGCAATTGCGAAGGCAGGAAAAGGGAACGTGAACTGGTTCTGAGAAAGACCACCTGGAAGTGACACACATCACTTCCATTTATATTTTACTGGCCAAGAAAAAGTCACATGGCCATACTTAAGCCAGGTAAAAAGGAGCATAACACATCATCTACCTTCCACCTAGAGAAGTAAAATATATGGCTTCACTCATATGCTATGGGCAGAGCAAGTGCCAACACCAATTTTATGTTAACGATGACAGAGAAGTATGATCCTATCACACTCCAAGGAGGAGAGGAGAATGAGATTATTCGTCAATAGTCATAGCACTATATACATTGTTTAACAATAAGTTTCTTTTTAGTTTTCAAAATATTGCTCCATTGACTTCTGGGATCCAGTGAACTTTTGAATGTTCTTCCTTTGCTTTTGACCTGTGTACCCTGTAGGTGTTCACATTTTCTTTTTATCTCTGATGTTATAGAATTTTATGATGATTTGATTCAGTGTGAATTTTTAAAATTTTATTTTACTGGGCATTGAGTAGGACTTTTCAGGCTGAAACCTTTCATCTTTCATTTCTAAATGAATTCTTGAATTAACTCTTTAATAATTTTCTCTCCTTATTTTTTTGTTCTCTCATTCTGGAACTCTGACTGGTTTACTTAAAGGAGAAAATGAGTTTTGAGAACCTGATATGAGAGATCAGAAAAAATGACATACACTAGAAATTTTTGTGAACTTAGGTGAATGGTGAAAAAGAAAAGACATCTGTCTCATGGGTAGAAAGTGCCATTAAGAAATAGATGAGTTGCAGTGGTAATAGGGGCAACCCTGTCTTGTTCCTGAATGTAGAGTGAAGAAGGGCTTCAGATTTTCACTGTTAATTGTGATATTAGCTGAGGGTTTGTAATATGTGGCCTTTATTATATTAAGGTATTTTCCTTCTATACCTATTTTATTAAGTGTTTTAATCATAAATGGGTGTCGTATCTTGTCAAATGCTTTTTCTGCATTGATTGATATAATCATATGGTTTTTGTCCTTTATTTTGTTTATGTAAAAATGGGCAGAGGACCTGAATAGACATGTCTCCAAAGAGGACACAGATGGCCAACAGACATATGAAAAGATGCTCAATATCACTGATCATCAGAGAAATGCAAAAAACCCCACAGTGAGATATCACCTCACACTGGTCATCATCAACAAGACAAATAATAAGTGTTGGAGAGGTTGTGGAGAAAAAGGAACCCTCATGCACTGTTGGTGGGAATGCAGATTGGTGCAGCCTCTGTGGAAGGCAGTGTGGAGGTTCCTCCAAAAATTAAGAATAGAATTACCATATGACCCAGCAATTCCACTCCTGGGTATATACCCCCAAAACCTGAAAACATTTATCCATAAACTTCTTTGTACTCTGATGTTCATTGCAGTTTATTTATGGTGGCCAAGACATGAGAACAACCAAATTGTTCTTCAATAGATGATTGGGTAAAGAAGATATAATATACGCACACAATGGGATACTACTCTGCCATTAGAAAAGATGAAATACTGCCATTTGCAACAACATGGATGGATCTTGAGACTATTATGCTAAGCGAAATAAGTCAGACAGAAAAAGTCGAGAACCATATGACTTCACTCATATGTGGGATATAAAACTGAAAGCAACAAAGGAACAAGACAAGTAAAGAAACCAAAACTCATAGACCAAAACTCTGCTCAGTAATAGTTTAGTGGTTACCAGAGGGTAAGAGGGGAGGGGGATGGTTGAAGAGGGTAAATATATGGTGATGGAAAGAAAATTGACTCTGGGTGGTGAACACACAATGTGATATACAGATGATGTGGTACCGAATTGTACACTTGAAACCTATGTAATTTTACTAACCATTTTTACCCCAACAAATTTTAATTAAAAAAAACAAAGAAATATATGAGTCAGTAGGCACCACACTTCTGGCTTTTTCAATAAATTCTATTACTCCATTATCTTCATGTATTTCTCACCAAAATATTTTAACTATAACTTTTATATCACAGGTATGAACACTGGCTGAAATTATTTTCATAAATATAGGAAAAAGAAGTTATTACTATTATGCAAATTGTTTAATTATATCTATGCCATAAAATAACAATGATACATGTCAAATTTTAAAAACAAAATAATTATTTAGAAATATAACAGCCAGGAGTTGTATTACATTTACTTATTACTTATGCTCTGTGTTGATTAAAAATATTTTCAGCAGCAAGTAAAACCAAGTAATAATGGCAATGAATGAAAGTAAAAGGACAATTATTATCTGCTTAGTAAGAAGTTCAGAGGTGATGGGGCACAGGATTATTTTGGAAGTTCAGCTATATCATCAAGGAGTACAGTTCCTTCATAATCTTCCTTTTTACCCACCTCAGACAGCTTACTTTTCTATGGAGGTAGATCACTTATTATAATACTATTTCTTGTATAGGTGGCGGCAATTAGGTGACTGAAAGGAAAATGGCTAATGCATTTCCCAGAAGTCAAAATTATAAACTCCTGCCTAGTATTTTCACCTTAAACAGACAAATAGGCTCATTTTGCTAGGCCCTATATTGTTCAAGACAAGAAAAGATCAACTAAGGTGTTCTATAGATGCCAGGTCCGAGATGGTTGTGGGAAATAGAAATCTTCTTCATCTCCACCCTCCTGTACCAGTGATTGGTTGTCAGGTCTTCTTCAAGAGCAATAAAACAATGTCATTTACCCCCCTTGGGATCCAACAGTTTGGATAAATGCTAACCTAAAGGTGTCAGATTCTATTCTCAAAGTCAGATGCCTTCAAGAAAGTCCAATTTCATTGTGTTCCAGGAATCGATGCCAGAAATCGGAGCCAAGTACAGTTGGATTGACATGAAGGAAATTCTATTCTTGGGGCAACTTAGCAGCAATCAAGGTCCATGTAGTCTTGGAATGGAAAAAAAAGTGCCAGAGATATGGCGGCAAAAGTTACAGGAGGCACTTGCCAAGAAGAAAATAAACTGTCTTTTGTAATGAATTATTTTAACCGTTTTTTTCCTCCTATTTGTTTAAAATCCAAATTAAAGCAACGGTTCTTTAGCCTTTAATTTTAGGATTAACAGAGGGTAGATGATTCCATAAAACTAAACCAGATCAGTAAACACTGCAACAGAGGGATAATAAAGTGTGTGCTTTGCATTTAGTGATGTTTTGTTCTGTCATTGTATTTATATGCATCCTAGCTCAGAGTACGTTGTATTTTTGACCATTTCCCTTTCCCCAGGTATATGCATTGAGTCGGATTTCCAGAGACTAGTTTATAAATCAAGTTATTTGAGAGGCTGGCAGTTTTTTACATACCTGAAACCTATTTCAGGATTAAAAATAGAAAAGGAGCAGAAAGGTTAATGACACTGGGTCTTTTTCTGCCTCTGTCATAACCCAGCTATGTAAATTTTGGCAAGAACACAAGCTCTCTAGACCTTCTCAGTTGTAATGTGAAAGCTTTGGACCAGATGGCTCTAAAGTCTTTCCAGCTTTAATAGCATATAATGTCCGGAGTGTGGATGCTCTCAGCCTTCCCCCGGGCACATTCCATAAGGTGATACAGAAGAACAGTGTACTGAAATCTCCTCTTCAGCCTGACCTAAACCATAACTCTTGATGAAGAAAAGAGATAGCCAGTTTTTATCCGCTCTTTCCATCTAACTTTACATGCTGTCATTTCTAAGCTAATTTCATACTTTTATAACTTTTGAGTGAAAGTTCTAAAAATTTCCCAGTAGGCTTTTGGCTTGCCTGTTGAGTTTGTGAGTCTAGAACACAGCTAGCTCCCTTTGGTTCATTTACTGTTTTTCTCTCATTTTTTACCCCCTACTATGGTTTACATCTAAACTGTCATATTCCATCCTATGCTGCCATATTCTATTTTCTAATTTTTCTTCAGTGTGACAAGCCAACTATGTACATTAAATTACATACAAAAGATGTGTAAATATAGATTCCTCAACTACATACTTTCCCCCTCATGCCTCAAATGAACTCTTTCCTAAAAGCATTAACAAGCTAGACTGTACCTGGAAGAGCTAAACTGGGTTGTTCTTCAACATCTCAACTCTGGGGCTGATTGTAATGAGAAGCTCCACTATCTGAGCTCATGGATGGAGAGAAATCTCAAAAGACATGTTATTAAAATTCTCCAGACCTGGGGGTGACTCAGGTCACATAAAAGCTGCTGTCATATTGCCTTGGCATCTGCAGCTTGGCGTCACTTGGCTCTTTCTTTCATTTCTCTCTCATCTCCTGAGCTGATACTATTTAAATTCCCTGCTAACACACTTAAGTGTTACAGCTCAAGGTACTCAACAGCTTATATTCTACATGCATTTGTGATTGATCTGTATAGGATGAATAAAAGAAGCACAATTTACCCGAAGTTTTCTCTGTATTTTGTTGGAGTTTCTTACTGCACAAGATAGAAAAAATTCTTTTTTGGAACAGCGTCAATAAAGGAAGCAGGTAGTTTATTGATTGTCTGGTTTGTGCAAGATACTCTAGCGACTGCAGAGAGCTATGAGATGTGCCTGTGAAGAGCTTATAATCTAGGAGGACAATAATCAGCTCATCATAAAAAGATACAAGGTAGAAAATTGTCCTATTCCCTAAAAAATATCCATGTCATAAACCTTGGAACCTAGGAATATACATTACCTGGTAAAGAGAATTTAAAATTGTAAATGGAATTAAGTTTGTGAATCAGCTGACCATAAAATAAATAGATTACCCTGGAGTTTCCTGATGGGACAAATGTAAGTACCCGGAGGCAGTAGAAGAGACAAAGTGATACAAAATGAGGATTTGACCTGATGTTACTGGCTTTGAACATGGAAGAAGGAGGCTGTAAGCCAAGGAGTGTGGCAGATTCCAGAGCCTAGAGGACAGGAAACAGATTCTCTGAGAGAGCCTCCAAGAGGGAGGTAGTCCTGCCAACAGCTTAATTTTAGACTGGGGGAACTTCTGACCTACAGAACTGGAAGATGATAAATATATGTTGTTTAAGCCACTGCACTAGTGGAAATTTTTGATAGCAACAATGGAAAACTAATATAGGCATGCAACATATGATTAATGCTCAATGAAAGGTTAAAACCTAACAAAAGAGGGAGAGACAATGTACATAGAAGTACTTTTTTGAACTTGAAAGCTTCATTGAAATATAATGCTTATTCTTAAGCACTGTAAAATAAATAAAAATAATAAAAATGGATTAATAATAATACTTACCTCATAAGATTATAATTAGGATTAAATAAATTTATATGTATAAAGCACTTGGAATAATGTCTGAAACAAAGGAAGTAACCCACAAATGTTAGGTGCAATTATCACTTTAGAGTTTAGTACAGTGTAGTTCAGTATATTCTGCTTATACAGCTTCATTTAATTTAGCATATGTTAGAGTAGTTCAGTTCTCTTCAGTATATTGCTTAGAGTGTAGACCCCTGAACTTGTTTACTTGAGATCAAACCATCAGTTTATTAACATTAAGCTCCCAAATTTCCTAAGCACCATTTTCCCTTTTCTTGAATATAAACTAAGTATATAATTTATGTGTGTGTGTGTGTATATAAACACAGAAAAATTCTACATAAATGTAATACTGGACTTTACACAGGTAATGGAAGAATTCAGAAGCCAAACATGAGAAGTTGAGTCCCTTGGAGATTAACAACAGCAGGACGTCATCAAGGTCCCCATAGAAAGAAGGGCAATAAGAGGAGGTGGTATTTCCAAACTAAGGTCCTGAGCCCATGGGGGCCATTCCATGGTTGGTAGTGCCGGGTGGTACAGATGGCATAACCAGTAAGAGCTGCAGTTTGAAAGATGATGGTTGCTGCCTAAAGCAAAGAGAGAAAAAATTCCCTGTGTTTCAACTTTCCTTTCACCCTCCCATCTCACAGCAGTGCCTCTCATTGGTCAAACCCAGCCAGAAACCAGGTGAAGCAGTGTCTCCTGACAAACAGAGCAGAGCAAAAAGAGGGGAGAAAAGGACCTGAAAGCACATACCGAAAGATGTGCACATGAGCCTAAAAATAATCTCTCATTATTGGCTTCTTTGTGAGGATTAAACAATCTAAATCCTGTAAAGTACTTCTATGGCACTACATGCCTGGCACATAGTATGTGTTCAATTCATGTTTGCCACTGTTGTTATTATTTTAAGTTTAATTATAATAATTAAAGCAATAAAAATGCCGCTTAAACTGTGTCACATAATCAAGGATCGATCATTAAAGAGAAAACCACAGGCCTAAAATCTGTGTCTAAAGCCCAAGACAGGGAACCTAGATTTAATACCTGACCTAATCTCTGTTTCAACCTCCTTTAGGAATGTAATCTTAATCAGTGAGTCTGGCATTTTCTGGTCAGCACCAATGTCATCTGCATCCCCCAAAGGAAGTTGAGACAATCTGCCTGATAAGACCCTGGACCTCCTCTAAGGGAAGGTAACCTTGCTTGAAATAATCCTCTCGTTTCTTTTGCTAATAACTTTCTTGGCCCACCAGTTTCTGCCTATAAAAGACTTCCATATTATATAGCTTCTCTGGGCTCCTCTCTATTTGCTAGATGGGACACTGCTGGATTCATGAATCGCTCAATAAAGCTAATGAGGTCCTCAATTAACTCGATTATACTTTTGTTCTCTAATAATTCTAAACTAACCTAAATGCTTTCAAATCTATTATTATTTCCTCTAGAGGGAGATTATCAACAGACTGGACTTTTTTAAGGTAACAAAATGTGGTTGAAATAGGCACCATAGAGTTGATGAGGGAGACTGTGATAAGAAATATGTATTTGCTATTTGTCTCCAGTTTCAGACACAGAGCTTCTAAAACCCTTGGAATTTCCTGAGTGATAAGGGAGAGAGGAGAGTGTTTTGTTATTCACAGTAAAGCCACTTTCTACCATACCTGAATCTATGCTAATGAGGCCTCTGGATGTTGGGTGGGGTAGGGGGGCGGTGTTGTTAGAGGAACCAACCATGTGTTTAGAAGCTCAGACCAACCTCTAGAGAAGGGAGAGGTGCTGGATATTTGAGTTCAGTTGTCAATAGCCAATGATTTAATCAATCATGCCTATACAATGAAACCTTCACAAAACTCTTAGACAGGGTTTGGAGAGCTTCTGAGTGGGTGAACACAGGATGTGCTGGAAGAGTGCCGCACCTGGATGCTACCGTAGGCAGGAAGAAGAAGGCCACAGGGAGAGAGGTGGCAGGAAAGGAAGGAGAATGTGAAGGGAGATGAAGGAAGGACGAGATGAGGTCATTCTTAAGAAAAGGTGCAGCTACTAGACTGGCCAGAACTAGATTTTGGTGCCTCAGGACAACTTGCCTCTCAAAGTGAACTTAACTAATTATAACAGATCATAATATTATTAGCATTGGGGGCAGAGAAAAAATATCTCTACTCCCTGTGTCACTGTGACTGTTTCGACAAGGGCCAGATGAGGACAAGGGAATCCCACCGCCCGACTGGTCAGTGAGGACCTGCTTGGAAATGCCTATAACTCCACCCCTAACACTTGAGTGTTTTGCTCACTCATGCTAATTAAACTTCTTTGTTCTTCAGGGCGGTTGTTGTTCTTCGGGGTCTGTCCATTTTCATGCCATTTTGAGAGTGTGCTATTTCCTTTTTTTTTAATACATCCACTGCTTGCTTAGCTTTGCTTGGCTTATTTGGTGTGTCCTGGAATTCTTTCCTGTGATGATACCAAGAACCCATCCTTTAGCAACATGGAGGGGGCATGAAAACCACCCCTTCTACCACACCTTGCCCTATGCAGCTCTTCCATTGGGCTGCCCCTGGGTTGTATACTTTATAATAAACCAGTAATAGTGAGAAAGTGCTTTCCTGAGCTTTGTGAACAATTCTAGCAAACTGTTGAACTTGAGAAGGTCATTGCATGACCCCTTGAAATATAACTGGGCCCTGGGCCTTAAAATTGGCATCTAAAGTGGAGGCCAGTCTTATGGGACTGAACCCTTAAATCTGTGGAATCTGATGCTATTTCTAGGTAATTCAGGGAGCTGGGAAAGTGGTGTTAGAAAAACACACCATGTATTTGGTATCAGGGAATAAAAAAGAAAAATCTCTTATTTGGTCAAATTGTTAAGTGTACAGATAGCACAAGGACACAAAGCTAACCCTAAGTAACTACTACAAACAAATCTCACCCTTGCTCACCTATACGATCTTGCTTTGAATACATGTTGGTGATTTGTACAAACAGTTTTTAAATCATCTTTTGAGAAAATTAATGATAACATTTTGGCTGTGTCCTGCGTTTATTTAAGAAACTTATCTACTGTATCATTAGCATGGGAAATTCAGTGTCTTGCCAAGTAAAATATACATTCAAGTCATTGGTAAAATATTTCATTTTGTTTTACATATATGTTTCGTGCTTGTGTTAAACAGAACTCTTCTATAAGTGCCCTTTCATTTCATTGCACTTTCATCCTTTTAAAAACATCCACATTGTGTCTGAGATTCTAGTTTGTTTTAAGTCAGTGAAAATTCTTGTATGTATATACTGACTACTCTCATGACTGTATTTCTGTATTTTTGCTGAGCTTCAGACCCACATTTAGTTACTGAATGGGCATTTTAACTTAGTTTTCTAACAGGAGATCATACCCAAAAAGCAATATATCATTGTTAACCTCAAACCACCTTTTCTTGCTCTTAGATTTTGGTGAATGAAACCATCTTTCCCTCTCCCAAAGTCAGAAATGAAGGGTCATAATAGTTTCTCACTTCCTCTTGTTTCCCTCCCTTGACCCCATCCAGTCACTATGTTGAGAGTTCACCTTATTCAAAGGTCTCCAATCTTTTTTATCTCCCCTCCCACAACCACTATTGTAGTTCTGTCTCTTGCCACCTCTTGATTGGCTGACTTCCCAAGATTCTTATCTCATATCCTTGCTTCCAGTCTGGCCCTTTTCCCATCTGGTCTCTACTGTACAATTTGAATATTTTCACAATGACAAATCTGATCACAACTTTTCCATGGTTAAAAGTATTTGTTCCCTATGATTTCAAGTTAAATTTCAAACTATTAGGCTAGCATGCAATGCTGATGGAATCTGCCATTGATGAACTCTTCAGCATTATTTCCTGTATGAACCCTTTATTTTTATAATATGAACTTACTTTTAATACTTCAAGTAAGCGTTCCTTCCTTAAGGATGTCTTTTTTGCAACTGTAAGCTTATTTGGATGCATTTTTTTTTTTCTGGAAAAACTCCCTACCACTGCAATTATCATGCAGTATTCTCCCCTTTCTTAACTTATGTGTCTAACTTATTTGACCATAAACTATTTGAGGACAGGAACCATGATTTATTAGATTTGTATTGCAAATGCCTAGGACTCTGGTTTCCAATATGGTAGTCACTAGTCCTATGTTTATCAAGAACTTAAAATGTGGTTGGTCTAAGTTGAAATGCACTATAAATGTAAAACATGCATGAGATTTTGAAGATTTGCTATTAATAAAAAATATAATGTAGAATATTTCATTAATCATTTTTTCATTGATTACATGTTGAAATAACATTATGTGTATATAGGATTAAATAACTTTTATTGCTAAAATTAATTTCACCTGTTCTTTTTATATTCTTTTTAATGTGGCTTTTAGAAAAATTTAAATTACATATGTGGTTTGCATCTGTGGCTCACAGTAAATTTCTATTAGACAGCACTGGCATGGAATATAACAGGGAATCATGACGCATTTGCAAGTAGAAATATGCCTTTAAAAGAGCACTCTGGAAAAAAATCTAGATATTTGAATAAGATCAAGGTACAAACTGAAGGAGAAAAGAAAGAGAAAAATAGGTCATGCACTCAGCTATACAGTGGAACTGAGTAGCGCAAGAAAGAAAAATGGTAGGTCCATATAAGTTGTTTTAAGCTAATTGTGCTAGAGATGAATCTGAATTTAATTATGAATCTTAAGGAGGGATTTTTGAGATAAATGTACATGAGTTAGTTAAAAATGGAGGGATGCATGTATAAATTTTCCTAGAGTCTCTTAAAAACATTTAAAAATGTCAGTCAATTTTTTTTTTTTTAAACAAAATCACAAAGACACATTGAAAGGGATAGCATATAATAGCAATACAATTTTGGTAAAGGGAATGAGAGAGACAAGTAGTAAACAAGCAATGTGTAAGTAGAAGAATATCTCAAATATGTGATTAATATTTTAAGAGAGACAACCAAATATAGACCAATAAGTATATACTATAAAGCATTTCAGAAAATATAAAGGAGTCCTTGGAAGTTAAAAATATTTTGGTGGAAATGAAAAACTCATTGACGTGTTGGCAGATAACACTGAAGAATTACAAACATCAGAGCAAAAAGGCAAAGATACAAAATAAGATTAAAAAGGATAAGAAAATTAGATGATCAATTTAGGGCTTCCAACATCCCAAAAATAGGAGTTTCAGAATGAATACAATGGAGAAAATGGAGAATTATCAAAGAAATATGTTTTAAAAATAATTTCAGCACTATAAAACATATGTTTCCTAATTATAAGGGCTCACCAAGTTTCCTACACCAGGAATGAAAATTAACCTAGACCAAGGAACATAATTATGAAATTTTAGAACAGTTGAGAGGGGGGGAAAAAAAGGAAAAAGAAAAGAAAAGAACTCCTCTAGATGCTTCCACAGAGAAAGTTGTATGAAAGAGAAGAAATATTCAAAGGTCATCAAATTAGAACACCGGTAACTAGAAGACACTAAGAAACACTTTCAGAATTCTTTGTAAAAGTGATCTACAACAAAACATTTATAACAGTTAAACCAAATATCTAGTTTGAGTTTAAGGGTAATTTAAAATATACAAGGCTTCAAAAATATCATCTTCCATAACCATGAAACTTTTTCAAAAGATTGTGCAGGATCAGCTCAAGAGGGAGGCAATGAGAATTTCCATGGAGGTGGATAAGAGGTCCCAAGACTGTAGCTTTATGGCCAGCCTAGATCAACCATTTTCTATTTGGAGCACATCAGAATGAGCTGAGAAAGATTTTTTTTAAGATTAAATTTTTAGGATACTTAATGTGTTTAAGTATACCATACCAAGAGGAGACAAATATGTTTGGGGCAGCATCTGGAAATAAATCAAAGATAAAAATAGCCAATTAAACAAAAGAAAAGCAAGACAAATATAAATTTAGGGAAAGAAAAATGTTTTTCAGGAAGAAAAAAAATAATTATAGTCTACATAGTTCAAATTACGCTATGTAATACTGAATATTCATGTGAACAAAATTGCAAAATAACTATCAGGGATGGATGGGGCAGAGTCAAGTTTGTATATGCATAGTGAGCTTACGTGTGCATGAATACGAACAAACCAAGTCTTAATTTTTCGGAGGAAGAAACTCAATTGAAAATGTCCAAGGCTTAACATTTAAACATGTTATCTGGAGACATAGTCAGGGTTCCCCAGAGAAATAGAAGCTTTAGGAATATATATATATATATATATATATATATATATATATATATATATATTTTTTTTTTTTTTTCTTATTTTTTTTAAAGGAATTGGCTCACATGATAGTGGAGACTGAGAATTCCCACAATCTGCCATCTGCAAGCTGGAGACTCAAGAAAGCTGGTGGCATTGTTCCAGTCCAAGTCTGTAGGCCTGAGGAAGAGCAGTTCAATGGTGTTTGCAGGTAGGAGACATGTGATATCCAGCTCAAGAGTCAGGCAGAGAGTGAATTCCCCCCTTTCCACTTTTTTGTTCTATTTAAGCTTTCAATGTATTGAATGATGCTCACCCACATTGCAGAGGGCAATCTACTTTATTCAGTGTATCTATTTTAATGATGATTTTATCCAATAACAGACTCGCTGACACACACAGAAAGAATATTTAACCAAACACCTGAGCACCCTGTGACTTAATCATGTTGATACATAAAACTAATCATCACAGATATTAATATAAAAATTATCCATTAAAGAGGTTTAATATGCACACTTCTGGCACATATTAAGCATCTGCTCTTTCTCCTAATCAGTCTTATAGAACTCATAGAGTTTTAAAAAAGGAGTTAAACAATATGTATAATAAATATGATTGACACAGTGTGTGTGCACTCATGTACAGACACATTGCACAATTACAGCATATAGACACAGTTAAATCAGGACAAAATCTTTAGGCAAAGTGTAGGTCATAGTCCATGCCATTGCATGCCAGATCAAAGTCCCAACATGGTGACGGGAAGTCCCATGCTTAGATTTTAGGAAAAGCCATGCATGGTTAAACTCTCACACTTCAGCTGATGGGGTCCAAAACATCATTTCCAATTCTTTTTTATAACTGAATGTTTATAATGTGTATAAATTTTGATACACAGTCTGTATGAAGTATGGCTATAAAATAAGAGGGTAGATCTAACAATAAACATACAGCAAGGCATCTTTTATAAAAAAATAATAGGGAGTGACATTGTCATAAATAACTAATACATATTTCCACATTCAATGCTCACACGAGATAAAATGAGATGTATATGTAACGATTTCCACTACAATGATGAAGAAATGAAGTCCCAAGATATGATAATTTGCCCGAGGTTCTGTATGAGCTTGTAATCCCTACGCTATAATGACTCTTCTAAATAAGTGGTGATTTCTATCAGAGTAATCATTTTGAGGTGTGTTACATTTACTTTATTAATATGGTGCCTTTTCTAAAATAATAACAAAAATTATATAAATTCTGATTTCAGAATTGCCTTGCACATCATCTTGTATATTCTTGATGAACAGATATTTTGTTCCTCAAGAACGGATTTGAGTTAACATACAAAAGTCATTTGGAACCAAGCTTGATACACTAATTGGATAATTCATTTAGATGTTATTTTTTTGGTCAAAAACTACATTGTGAATTGAAAGCATGTTTTGAGATTAATGAATTTGCTTGGAAGTCAGCTTCCAAAGAATTCTAAATGTATGGTCAGCAGATACTGTTATAAAAATGTATACAACCTCACATGACAGTGTTTTGATTGATAATATATATTTGAATGCTGGTCAATTTCCTAACAAGAAAATAAGAAACATGTATCTAGGAATATGAACACCATCACACTTGTCAAAGTCTTGACCTAGGGTCAGATTCTGGAGGACACATCTTTTCTGCTCTCTCCTGGAGAGCAGGACATGGTGGCCCGTTCTTTGCCTTGTATTCCCTAGCACCTAGCATGTATGTAATATGGCATTATTGATCAATAAACACTGGCTGGTGTGAGGGGATCCACTATGACAGGCATAAAAAATATTTTATGTTCTTAAACTAAAAATACCCTGAAACACTTGGAAATGGGTTGTTGTCACCCCATCAGTAGTAAACATACCTAAAAAGGAATGGAGTTGCATCCCTGAGGGCATTTTCCAGAATCTGGGCCTCCCTCTTCCAAGTTCTCCTTAAAGAGAAATAACTGCTACATTACCACATTCTAAGGTAGAATCTTATTTTTGAAATTTCTTAGTCATCTTTGTTTTCAGAGTCTAGTTTACTGACCTGTGGGGTTCCCACAGCTTGTATCTTTTGTTTTATGCCTGTTCATTAACATTACTAAACTTTTCCATGAGACGAGTACTCTAAACAGCAAAACTGAATTTATCAGTTAAACCCTAAAATCGCTATTATTTGAACACAATAGTTAAGCATATTTTACTTGGTTGACTGGATGAGATCAAGCTAAAGCTTTAAACACAACCATTAAGGAAACAAATTAGATTTACTTTCTGGAGATTGCTTGCCTTCTGATTTTGCTCTCATTGGGCAGTATGGTGACAGGCCACCATTGTGACACCATGCTGTGACACCATGATTGAAAGGTGGCATGTGCATTTTGTTCATTGTGACAAGTATTCTGTACTGGTTAAACAAATAAATAACTTCACTCTGATGAAATGCTAAGCTTTAACTCATTATTTCTGTAGTGATACAGAACCTGTCTACTCATCTCCAGGCTGCCTCTTCTTATCATGGTTTTCCTTCTGTCCTTTGCAATGTAAATAGGTTCTTTTAGGTTTCTGAAAATGGGAAAGAGCTTAGGTTAATATCCTAAGTTTTGAACTTTCAGCACCAATTTTCCAAATCATGGTTGAAAGTTGGTGAGTGCAGCCAAGTGCTTGCTGGGTGGTTTTAGTATTCTTGTCGGGATCTACATGCTGTTTTAATCATTCTGTGATCTTTAGTCTTCATCAAATGCTGAGTGCCTGTGAAGCAGCCCTAACTATAGAACTCATTAATAGTGAAGAGAAGCTTTTGTTAGAAAGACTAATCATTTAATAAAGATAGATGTTTCTGTTTCTCTATTTGCTTCAGTAGTCTGAATTCCAGTTTACACCTCATTGATTGAATCTAGCACAATCCCTTCTTCAAATCAACAGAAATAGGAAGGACTTTTGAGAGCATGTCACTAGGATGGAAGAATAAATCCTCAAATCCTCAAATATTAGGGATAAAAAGGCACAAGGAAAGAGACAAACATGTCTTAGGTAGAAGTGAATTATCCTATGTAAAAGGTAAGTCAAAAGTTTTTGCTTCGTCCCTCATTTTGAAATCATATAGAAGACGTGGCAGAGATAGAAATATTTGATTGGCTGAAAAGCAGATTGTCTCAATACAATTACATTGTTCTTTGCACAATATGGTTTAAAACCATTATTGAAAGTTGGTATAAATAAACCTCATACTTTGTGAGAGACTAGAATATACAAGCAAGACTAGCCTTGGGCAAAATACTCAAGGAGAGATCTCTTTTCTCTTTTTCTTTTAGCTGAGCCATCCTGCTACCTGTTGGCAGCTCAACGGCAACTCAGCTCGGGCTGGGCATTGAACTGCTGTTGCTCAGAGTTCAGCTCACACTCTTGAGCGAGCTCTTAACCAACTGAGCCACTCTGCTGGCCCAAGGAGAGATATTTTTGATCTTGTATTTCTCTAAACTGCTTTTGCTAATGCTCTTGCCTCATCCTTGCCATCTATCACTAAGGGACTATGATCTATAATTGACACACTAAAATTTGGATGGCCCCAAAGGCTTAATGTAGTGTTATTCCTCCTGGACTGTTTTTGGAGATCAAGAATAGATTTTTTTTTCTTTTTTTTTCAGAATCTAAAGCTATGCCTCAGAGGCTGAGGATATTCTTGGTCAAGAGTCTATTTTATTTTTTCACACCTTGCAAGTCAAAATCACAGAGATATTCATTATGTCTTCTCCTTACTTTCAGGAAAAAAACAAAAACAAAAACATTTCCCTCCAATTCTCCTTTTTTCTCTGAAGCTCTACAAAGGATTTCTACATGCCAGAAATAGCTTGCACTTTATAGCCATTCTCTTATGAACAAAGGAAACACAAATAGAATAAAGGTCATGGTCTTTTTACTTTTATGAAGTTACTTGTGAGAGTTATTTATTTATAATTTCCTCTTCAGAAGAGTTTTGAAATCACTGGAAAATTACTTGGTGTTTTAAGGGAGAGTAATCAGGTTTGGTAACCAGGGAGAGACTGAATTCCAGTTTTACTGCTAACCGCTTATTGATTGTTCTCAGTTTACTGTATTCATCTGTAAAAAGGCGGGGAATAGAGACCTCCTAACAGGGTCCTTCTGAGCACCTGCCAGTAGATGACCTTCAGGCTTGAACTGCAAAGTGGGTGGCAGCCTACTGTATGGATTTTGGACTTGCCAGCTTCCACAATCACAAGAGCCAAATCCTTAAAGTAAATCTCTCTTCCGAACTGCCCTCTTTTCTGGAGAACCTTGATCTTCTATGGAGAAACTAGACTAATAAAGATTTTGAAAGATCCCTGACATTTTGTGGGTCTTTATTAAACTGTTATTCTGTCACTATATTCCTATGTGAAAGAAGGATGATGGTGACCTTGTTTCCTCTGTTCATTTTTATGTTCTTAGTTTATGTCAGGGAGGCAGGAGAACTGGATAAACACTCAAATAAGTCCTAGCTGTCAATAATGATGTATAAGAATGACTTATTGGATGCTTGCCAAATATATAATTTCTATTTATTGATTTTATGAGATAGATGCTGATATTATATCAATTTTACTAATGGGAAGTAAGACACAGCGAGATTAAGTAACTTGCTTAAAGTCAAATAGCTGGTAAGTATTAGAGCTGAGAGTATGAAGCTTCTTAGCCACTTTGATGTTAGTTGGGAAGTATGGAACATACGAGTGGTTTTAAGTCTATAAAGATGAATCAAGTTTCCATGTTGAGATTTTTGAGCTGGGAGCATGGGAGTTAATAAAGGGAGACAGGTTAACAGGGCCCAGGCCAGAAATGGCTTTATTTACTATATCATTTTATGGGATGAAAAGACATCTACACCTTTCAAAAAGGCAAATTATGTGATTTGATTTGGGTTATAGAAAAGCAATTCTGGCAGCAAAGAGAGGGTGGATTGAATGGAGATTAGATCAGTAGGGAGAAAGGTGCAGGGACACCCAATTGTCTGGGTTTAAGTTGATGAAGAGCTGAAAGAAGGCAGAGGACGAGGAACAGGGATGAGATATGTTAAAATGGGGGATGAGTTGCTTGGATAATTTATTGCTCTGGGACTTGCAGGAGAGAGAGGAATTCGGGGTGACTCTTACTCTTCCAGACAGTGTTTCTGTTAGGGGTGATGAGAGGTATGATGATGCCATTCTCTGTATTAGTGACTAGGGATAATGCAGACTCTTCCATTGTGCAGGGAGATAGAAAGACTTGATCAGCTCTGGGTGTGTTAAGCTGAAGGAGCCCATGGACATTAAAGGGGAGATTCCACTACTCTGTTGAATATATAGATCCAGACCTCAGTAGGAAGACTGGGGCTGGGATATTAATGTTTTTCCTCTATATTTAAATTCTTTTTAAATATTTAAAAAGATAATAAGTAGCTTTTAGTCGCTTTATGTTTTACTTTATTGTTTTACATGATGCTTAACCGTGTGAATAATAATATATGTATACCAAATTTTTATTATTTAAATGACTTATCCAAAAACATGTTATATTGCTTGATCAGTTGTCTCCCAATTTAATTTTTGTATATACAACCATGCATTTGTTACAGTGGAGGATCTATGTGCTGACATCTTTCCATGAAATGCTTATAGACTCTTTCATATTTTAGCAGTTTCAATTGACAAAAGAATTTCTTTTCCTCCCAGATTTTCCCCAACTGCTCAAGACTTTGGAATGGCTATGTGCACCAAACAAATGACTTTTCTGACATTGGACATTGAATGGCTTTACTTTCTCACACATTCTTGAACCATATAGTGCTTTTCCCGTGCAGGGCCTGTGACCTACAGATGGCTGTGGCAGATTCAATAAATTGAAAAAAAAACTACAAAGATGTTCATTATTACATTATTCTACATTTTTCCTTCTCTTCTCATGGGATTGTTTTACAATGGCTAAATTTAGTGGTTGGCATTTACTACAAATGGTTGGTGGCATAGGAGCTCAGTATCCAGACATTTATTTCAGTGGAATGGACTTCACATGGACGCAGGGGGGTTATAAATTTCAGCAGCAAGTTGCTACATATATACCTCAAAAGGGAAGTGTCTCATTTGACAATGTAAAGACTTTTGAGGTAAACGTTATTAAGAAAAGTTTTAGATTTGAGAGTGAAAATATAGAAAAAAATATTTAAATCTAATAAATGGAAAATTATATTTCAGACATTATGATTACTCTACTAATCAAGTTCTTTTACGTTTAAAATCACTTTTATATTCCTGGGTCTGCTCATTATAACATATACTTGGTATCCAACTATTAATGCTGATTGACTGCAGAAAAGAAATAAAGTTTTGTGTTAAAGACAACTGATATCTTCAAAAAACCCAGTCGAGATTCTTTGGTTTTCTTTTGTTGTTGTTTTTTTTTTATTCTGAGAAATGATTAAATATTAGAGCATTGATGTCAGGCTTCCTGACACAATATTTTCTTCCTGTTGAATAGTCACACTCATTAACACCATGCCAAGAATTTTCTAATGATGTTCCTTTGGTTTCGAAATGCATCTTCATAGCTAATGGGTGTGATGGGGAGGAATCAGGATAAAATTTACTCCATGATTATGATAAAGGTTAAGGGGTTAGACTTGACTTCAAATCCTAAGTTTTACTGTATAATCTTGGGCAGGCATCAGTGTTTCTTTTAAATTTTGCAAAGCCTTGGATTCTTCGTTTCCAAAATGTTGATGTAGTACTACTTCAAACACTAAAGTCTACCACCTTAGAAAAAACTCAGTAAGTGGCAGTTTTTGGTCAAAACAAAATGATCACATTAGTGGAATTGTGTTCATCAAGCTGATTGGGATCACTTAGTTTGGATCCCTTATTTTGGGCTGTGGTAGGGATATAGGGATGCACATAGCCTTTTGTAGATGGTATGAGGACATGGAATAAGGATAAGAAATTGCCCAAGATAGCCCAACTGTTGGGAACTGGGTGGAAAGTTGGCAGCAGAATCCTGGTTGAAAGAAAAGTAGCTATTGAGTAAAAAAGCTCTTGCTCTGTTCCAATGACCACACAAGGGAAGAAATGACAGGGTAGGTAAAGAGGTGATTACCTGGAAGGGTGATGGTCAGGACAAAAGGTAGATAAATGGTTTGGAACTAATTAAGGTAGTGGTGAAAGCAACTACCTAGTACACACATGGGGAAAGCATGTGGTGTGTCAGCAGTTGTGAACTCAGCCACTATAAGTTATAAACTATACAAATATGTGTTATTAGCATTAGGGTATGAAAGAGTGGGTAGGCTATTGTAGCATCATTGTGAGTTACAGACCTGTGCAGTCACACAGGACCTTGTGCTTAGAAAGACCTATTACTTGGTTTAACATTTTGCTATGGCCATCTTGGAATTTTTAATATTTTTTAACAAGAGGCCCCACATTTATTTCACATTGTGCCCCAGAAACTTTGTAGGCATTCCTGTGTAACATGCCTGTTTTAGATGAATAGTTTTCAACTACTGACACTTGGCAACATCTGGAGTCATTTTTGATGGTCGTAAGTTGGGACATGCTACTGGCATCTATTGGACAGAGCCCAGAGATGCTGCTAAACATTCTATAATCCACAGTAGAGCCCCTCACAGCAAAGAATTATCTAGTCCATAAATGTCAATGGTGGTGAGAATGAGAAATCCTCATTTGGTTCGATGGCAGTTTTATTAAAGGCAGACTTATTTGTGGATCTCTGGACAATATCATAGTTACCTAATTTGGGAAGGTGCAAAGTCAACTGGTAAACTTCAGATGAATTAATCTTCATACAACACCAAGTTGCACATTTTGCACAACATTCCTGCTAATGGAAGGATGTATTTTTAAGATTGAGTCAAAGCATCATAAAGTTGAACTGACTTGATGCCAGAGAAGACTCATTTGACTTGGCACCTATAATTAGTCCACCATCAGCACCTGTGTAACTCGTATGATCCCTATTTTTAAAATCTGGCAATGAAAAACTGGATTCTGGCTGAGTGGTCAGAAAAATTTCTTTTGTAAGTGCCAAATCAAGCTTCTTGCTGTAGTTCACTTCTGGGTCAGTTTTCTATTAGCTCGGAGAAAACATCTCACTCCCTTACGTTCATTAGTAAAAACAATGTCCTGCATGAGACAGGATTTTCTTACATATTTTTGGAAGAAATGATGCAGTCTGTAAAGAGGAGCTTGCCACCTACTCACTCTGCCCCTTCTTCATTTGTTCTTGTGGATTACAGAGACTGAGCCAAATACCCTTTCCCATTAAAGATGACTTTACATGGACCAAAACTGTGGGTCTCCTCCCTATGTAGGCAGGATTATTTCACCACAGGGAAACTATTTCATGGCCACAGATCTGACAGCTACATCTAAGGGTCAGAAATGTGGTTATATATGACCAGGGATGGAAAAAGACAACAGATGATGGGAAGTGAATGGACTCATTAACATGACTGGAAAAAACAAAATGAACAACAACAAAAAAACCAACTAAGATCATGCCCTAATTACTGTGGGACAATCAGACTCAGTCTATGCAAGGGAGACAGCAGGATTGTTTTTACATCTAATTTTAGACCATGGAGTTTTCCTTTACATTTCTCCCCCAGATGTTTCTTTTCACTTGGCATGAAAGTTCTTTATCACTTTTTGGGAAAGATTAAGGACAAATTGCAATGAAATTGCATTATATGCAAAGAAAATTTAAATGCAGATGTTAGGTCTGATTTCTCTGCTTACAAATTGTTTACATATTGATTGTATGGACTGTATAATCTCATTTGAATTTTAAAAAGTGATTTTCACGATATTCATATAATGACCCTATTTTGTACACATCCTGGAACTCAAGGCCACAGAGAAAGTTAACAAAATCTGGAGACTCTCAGGCCCTTCAAGATCTAAAATGTTGAACATAAAGAAAGATTCTACCCATCAGAAGCACTTATCATCCCTGATAAAACCTTAGGTCTGTTTCCATATAGTGCAAACTAAAAGGAACAAAATTAATCCTGTTAAACAGAATGATTTTAGAATATTATTTAATTATATTTTTTATATGTGGACAAGTCAAACTTTTTTTCTTGACAACATTTGACCTGTTTACACTATTTAAGTATTACTTTTCATCCTAAAGGTATAGAGACAATAATTTCTATTATGGTTGATTATGTTTTCCTGAGTTAATTATAATACAATTATTTCTGCCTAGGGAGATTATTCTTCTCTTTTCCAAAAAAAAAAAAAAAAAAAATCATTTCCAATGACTTAAAACACAAACAAACAAACAAAAAACCCACAACTTCAGAAATATATTAGTCAAAATCCTCTTATAGGAATTGACTTACATGATATAGAGGCTGGGAAGTCTCATAATTTGTCCTCTGCAACCTGGAAAACCAGCAAAGCCAGTGGTATGATTCAGTCTACACCTGAGACCGGAGAACAAGAAGAGCCAATGGCATAAGTTTGAGTCCAAAGGTCAGAGAATAGGGTGGGGATAGGGGGAAATATAGTATAAGTCCTAGTTGGGAGTCCAAAGACCTCTTGAGAACTGGGAGTGCCTTACATCCAAGGGCAAGAGAAGATGGATGTCTCAGCTCAACCAGAGAGGTGAATGCACCCTTTCTCAGCCTTTTTGTTCTCTTCAGGCCCTCAACAAGTTAGATGAGGCCCACCCACATCAACATTCTTCTGTTCTCAGCCTGCTAATTCAAATGCTAATCTCTTCCAGAGACACCCTCACAGACGTGAACAGAGCAACATTTTAATAGCTATCTGGGTATCCCTTAGCCCATTCAAGTTGGTACATAAAATAACCATCAAACGATGTTAAACTGGAGAGATAATGCATAGAAGTCATTCTACAGAGGAAAAGAAATAAGGAAGAAATATATTTTCTAAGACATGTGTTTCCCCCAAAAATCATATGTTGAATTTCTAACTCCTCCCCCCATACCTCAGAAAGTGTTATATTTGGAGATAAGGTCTTTGAAGAAGTAATTGAGTGAAAATGAGGTCCGTATGGGTGGCCTATAGTCCAGTATGACTGATGGTCCTATAAGAAGAGGATTTGAGGACACATACACCCAGAGAAGGAAGACCATGTGAAGTCACAGGGAGAACTACGTCTGCCTGCAAGACAAGCTCTCCTCTCTAGGCCTAGAACAAATCTTTCCCTCACAGATTTCAAAGAAAACCAACCCTGCTGACACCTTGAACTTGGATGTCTAGACTCCAGAACTGTGAGAAAATAAATCTATGTTGATTAAGCCACCCAATCTGTGACATTTCTATGTGACAACAGGAACAATAAATGTTTCTGCTGTTGTGAAGGACTCTTTGGGATGAGAATGAAAGATGTATTTACCCTTAGTAGCATAGACCACCAGATATTCATCAAAAGTTTCTATGTTGCCTGCCACATTTGTCTAATTAGGGCTTTTGTGTCCTAGTCCATTGCACCCAAATGGGACATTTGATTTTTTCTCTCCTTTTCAGAGTATGCTAGGGTACCTCTTCCTGGCCAAAGATGGGAGATGCACAAATGCCTTCTCCAATCTTTTTTTCCTTTCTGCTTCCTGGATGTCAATGCCCAAGACAACCTCTTACTGAAGATTATGACCTGTTTATCAACCTGAATTCCTAAGTGAGTGAATGGAGCAAAAGCACTTTTCTCTCTGTGCAGACTTCTTGACGAAGTATCTTCATGGAATTATTACTTAATTGAGAAGTAACCTTTCCTGTGTTAAACCAGAGATCATGAGGTTCATTTGTAAAACAGCTGACTTTATTCTAAGTTGTATAATGATTGGTATATGCAATGGGTGCTGCTATAATAAAATCCTAAAATATGTGGCATTGACAGTCAAGGAGCAATCAAAGAGGAATCTTATGCTTCAGAAAGAACCATGTACTTCAATGGCAAAACACTGGGTAAAGTTTTGCCTGTGATATGCTGGAATGCCAACTACTTGTTTACTAAGCCTATAGGGGAGAAAGGTTGGAAAAAGTCAGATATTAATAGCTTATGATTGTTTAGCAAGTTATTAGAAGAAAAGAGATGAGCTCAGGCCATAACTGGTTTGATTGAAAGCACAGATAGAACAGAATAAAGATGGTGCAGAAATGTAGGACTTCCCAGCATTGTTAAAATGGGAAGAGACAGGCTTAAGAGTTTTAGTTTCAAGGACCCTTTAAGACAGTGCTGTGTCAAAGATCATGTTAATTGTAGGTCTCCTCCTCCATACAGTTGGTACAGTAGCAATGTATCTACCAAAGACTTGAAAGGGAGAACTCTTGGGACTAAGGAACCCAGGTCTGAATCAGGTTCAAGGACAATATCTAGAAAAAACTTTGGGTATTATTATTGAAACATGAACACAAAGAATTCAGGATAAGGTTGTCAGATTTAACAAATAAAAATACAGAATATCCAGTTAAATTAAATTTCAGAGAAATAAATAACATTTTAGCATACATATGTTCTAAATATCACATGCTATATTTATCATAGAAATATTACAGGGAACATATTTATACTAAAACATTATTTGTTGTTTATCTGAAATTCAAATTAATCCTAATGACCTGTATTTTATCTGGCAACCTGAATTCAGAGGACTTCAGTCTTTCGAAGTGAACTATATTACAAAGAAGATATGAGACCCAACAAAGAAATGTTTGCATATTGGAGCCTTGAAACAATACTTGGGTCCCAAAACTTGCATGAAAAAAAAGTGGGCTGGGAAATCTGAGAAGCCTGCTAGGAAAGCATTACTTCCTAATGCTTACTTCAGGTGTGGCCATGGAGAATAATGTTAAGGAAGAATTTCTAGAGTTCAGAGCCAAGGGCTGCAGAGAACAATGAACAAGGGCATTCTTTAGGGTCTACTCAAGGAAATGCTTCTACTGTTAGACATTGACACCTATGGGTGGTTTTCCATTGTTTCTGTGTGTGTTGCTCTTGAGTCCCTTGTTTTTCTTAGTCATGAATGACAATGATTATTGTGCAACCCTTGCTTCATCATTTTATACCAACTCTGGGAAATGAGTGGAGGTGAAATGATAATTTGTAATTTATGATTTTCCAGGTCCTGAGGAGCCTGATCAGGACTGGAGGGTAGACATTCTAGACTTTGAGTTGGATTCTGTAACTGGTTGGCTCTTTAAGTGGTTCTCTTAGAGAGAGGTGTAAGGCTTCTCTATGAGTCTACCCATAAGAGTTTGGAGGCTAGAGAGTATGAGAAACCAAAGTCAGGGTTTCTTTCTCATAATGTAGGCCAAAGTCAGCACATTTTTCTGTTAAGTTCCAGGTGGTAAATGTTTGATGCTTTTTAGGCCAACAGGAAAAATAGATGACATAATATAGGTGCTTATAGAACAACCATTTAAAAATGTACAACATACTCTTAGCTTATAGACAATATAAAAGTAGGCAGCAAACTGAATTTGGCCCCAAACTGTGGTTTCCAACCTCTGGTTTAGAGCTGTTGGTAGGAAATAGCTTCCTACCCAGGGATTTCATTTCCTAGGCTCCCTTGAATTTTGATGGGGTCACGTGACTAATTCTTACCAATGGAATGTGAGAAATAAGTATGGGTCACTTCTGGTGTGAAGTTCCACCTTTTTCTTTCCTACTTTATCACCTGATTTTCATACGCAGGGCAGCCTGAAAGCCAACAATTAAAAATGCAGAACAGAAATCAGCTAGCACCTTGATAAAAGGATAGAGCAAATGTCTATAATCCCAAGAACACATGTATTTACATATCACGTGAAAAAGTAATACATTTCTATTAAGCTATTGAAATGTTGTATTTTATTTATTACTGAAGCTAGTGTTGTATTAATTAAAGCACTGCCCATTTCACAGATAAACGCAGGTCAGACAATTTTTAAATGGACAAAAATTGGCTACTGTGAAAGAGAGCTGATGAATTGTGGAAAATTTTTTTTTTTTTTTTTTTTTTTTTTTTTTTTTGAGGGCAGTGTCACTGGCCATCATATATGGTACTGAACCAGGGCTGCTGGCTTTCTAAGCCAGCACTTAACCACCACGCCACTCAGCCGGCCCAAATTGTGGAAACTTTTGAAGCTGTACTTGGTATCTTGTTTTGCACATGTTACTCTTATCACTCTATCATTGAGAAATTGGTCATCTTATTACATCACCATGGTATGAATAGAAGGTACAAAGTTATATGAACGGCAAGATTATTTTCTTTTAACTCTCTAATTCATATACTTGTATGTTCATTAATTTGGAGAGGGGAGGGGACTCTTACTGAAGCATCTATTACTTCTAACCTTTCAACTCATCTACATTAAAATGATCAGAAATCACTGAATCTTAGGAGTGCAGACCAGGCACAGAAGAACATAAAATGATGAAGTTAAGGAAAGTGAGATGCTCCTGAAGTCACTCAATATATTTGTTGTGTCATCAAAAAATAAATAAATAAAAAAAAAGGATCAGAAAATTAAGAATGGTTTAAGGTTCATCCAATGCATATGGGAAGATAAGGTCCACAATTAAATAAAGGTTTGTTTCGTCAGCATCTCCTCTAAGCCAGAAGTAGCTTCCTGGTATACTTCTGCAGCTATATGAGGTCTGACAATTAAGTTCACAAACTTGTTGCAGCAATGATACTAATTGTTTTTGATAACAGAGGAATTATTCATTATGAATTTGTACCAACTGGACAAACAGTTAACTAAGTTTACTATTTGGACGTGCTGAAAAGGCTGCGTGAAAAAGTTAGACAACCTGAACTTTTCTCCAACAAAACATGGCTCTTGCAGCACGACAATGTACCAGCTCACACAGCACTGTCTGTGAGGAAGTTTTTAGCCAGTAAACAAATAACTATGGGAACAACCTCCTTACTCACCTGATCTGGTCCCCAATGACTTCTTTCTTTACCCAAAAATGAATGAAATATTGAAAGGGTAATACATCAAGGGTAATACAATGATAGCTCTGATGGCCATTCCAGAAGAAGAGTTCCAAAATTGCTTTAAAGGTACCGGCATTTGTGCATGGCTTCCCAAGGGGAATACTTCCAAGGTGACCATAGTGATATTCAGCAATGAGGCATGTAGCACTTTTTTTAGGATGAGTTTGCAAACTTAATTGTTCAACCTCGTATATCACTTTTCCTTTGAGAAATCAGACAGTTTTACACACATGAAATTTTGAGATGTAACTTTAACTTATGGGTTTCAAAAAATGTATAACATGTTCAAATGATCACCTTGTATAGTCCCAGATCAGATAATAAACATTATGTTCCTAAAACCAGCAAAACCCTAGCTGGTAACTGCCTCCTGAACTCCTGTGTCTATGTGGTGCCTTCAGTTTCTGAGGCTTTCCGGAGCCTGGCTTGCTGAGAGATTTCATACGGAGGCTTAGGTGTCTGCCTACTTCCTCTGGGCTGCTAACTTAGGTAGCATTTGTCCATATGTTTTCCAGCTTGTTCCATTTTTTTTTCTGTCTTATCCTCTTCCATTCTTTTTATTTTTGTGGATGGATGACTTTTTTTGTTTTTGAATAGGGAAAAAAACAAAACATAAAACCTTTGCTGATATATTTGTGAGGTCTAAGAAGAAGGTGAAACCAGATATCTATCAAATTCACCATGTTTTTTGAAAGTTCAGTGTATTCTTAGTTAGTCCTTTTAGGAATGAACAGAATCTGGCCACCAAGCATTGTTGCCTAAATTACTCCTGTCATTAAAATAGAATAGGGCATGGTTAATAGAATCCACCAGGGTTGTATAAATAGCTAGCATCCACATGGGAAATTTAATCTCATTGTCCTGGAATCTAAATCATGTACCAATTTACTCTAGACTAGGAAAGAGCTTTTGTTTTTCTCTGAAGAGGAAAAACATGAAAATGTAGTAGATAGTTTGCTCTTAGGTATATTAGATATGGTGAGGTTAGCAAACGTTTTCTCAAAAGGGCCAGATAATAAATACATTTGTCTTTGGGTACCATATGGTTAGTGTTACACTACTCAATGTTGTCTGCCACTCAAAAGCAGCCACAGACAATAAGTAAACAAGTGACACTCTTGGGGTGTGTTGCTATAGCCTAATGGCTAGGAAAGACCAGGGTGGCATTTTATAACAGGCATTTCAGTAGCAAACACAGCAATGTATAAGACAAATTGTTATTATCTTGGTCACCAATGCAATCTACCAGGCAAACATCAATTCCTTACAGATAATATTTATATAATAGGGAATTTCTTTTACCCAAGAGATTCCCCCATAGCTGCTAAAATATAGGTACTTACATAAAGCATCTACATTTCTATTTTCAAGTGCTGCTATTTCAATAGAATCACCCAGCTAAATCTTCACTCGACACCCACTTAAGTAAATTCTCTAGGATTGGGATCTTAGCCTATGAATTCTCAAAAATTTCACCCTATGAGATTTCAGTACCCAACCAGATTTGAAATAAGTGGCTAGAATATATAAATTTTTTTTTTTGCTTGGTACTTTTGAGGAATAACTGTTTTTGAAATCTCGCTTGTAAACAACTATCAGTAGACCTGATTATTAATTATGAGAAATGGATTTCAGAAAGGACAGTATCTCCATTTCAGAAGTTCACAAATACTGGACAACTGCTTGTGATGTCAGAAGACTTTAAATCTCCACCTTTCATTTTCTGTTTCATGTACAAGAAAAATTGATGAGGAAGTCTGTTTTCAAGTTCTTTCTTGAGTGATGATGATGATGTTTAACAAATAAATAAATTGACACCTTTCTACATTGCTATTTCCTAGCACTCTGTCAGCTTGAATAAGTAACTTTACCTACTGAAGCACTGAGTTTATTTTCTATGTCTCATATTAGATTTTAGGATACTAGATTTTGTATTAGGTTTTTAGAGTTATAACACATCTTTACTCTGCTGCTAACCTGATGGGGAAGACCAACCATGATTTCAAAACAGAGTCATCCTGAAAAAGCACATGAATTGTAATACCAGTGAATTTATGGGGAATGGTAAAGAGATTGAAGATAAATAAATAATTGCCTAAGAATGGGCTGTGCAATTGCATATTTTTTCTTAGAAAACAGCTATAATTTTTAATCTTTGATTAAAAACATCATGTGATTTTCAGAGGAATTCAGAAGCTATAAATCAGTTTTAATGGTACTTAGTAAATTACATTTCAAAAAAAATTTACTGTGGTTTATGACTACATTCCACTTTTTCTTTTTTTTTCTTCTTAATCATTCTCTTGTATAAATTAGGCTTTTAAATCTGTTTTCCTTGAAGTTCAGAGTTTATTTTCAAAATTTCTCCCTTCTTTGCCTTTTTTTTTTTTTTCCTGCTTGCCTCAACTAGAATTCAAGGTTGAGTGGAAAACTCCTGTACTTTCTGCGAAGAGGTTTCTGTCTACAGGGTCCATCACCCCCTTATCTATTTGACTTTGCTTTGACATTCTACTTGTGATCAGTTACAGAAAAAAACATAAAGCATGAGAACCTTCCGGACTTTTCTTGCAGAAGGTTCTGATGCTTTTTGATAACTTTGACCCTTTAACATATATTTTGATTGATGATAGAAAAAAACAATGAGAAAATACTGCATGAAAATTATCTATCTATCTATCTATCTATCTATCTATCTATCTATCTATCATCTATCTTTCTATCATCTATGTGTTTATCTGTCATCTCAATGATCACAATCTGGTGTCCTTTAAGCATCAGTTAAGGGAAAACACGGAGGTCTACTCTTGCTAACTTTGATATTTTTCTCATTGTACTCTTAGAATCTAGTAGGGAGAGTCCTTTAGCAATACAGTAGGTTGAGTTTACAAATTGATAACTTTTGGATAAATCTAATTTCCAGAAGTGTAGTTTTGATTTTAATTCCTTGCTCTGATCTCCTCAAAGTCATTTGGTCTGCTGTTACCAGGATTGTCAATAAATAACAATCTGAAAGCCTCATAAAGAAAAGAAAAATTTAATGCTTATGTGAACAATGAATGGCAATCTAGTCCTTTGTTATGTAAAAACATCAATAATGAGTATTCTATGTTAATGTGGAGTTTGATTATACCCCCAATTGTTCTCTCATCAGAGGGAGTCCAATTAAAAGAGACAACCCAGCCCAGTTATTTTACATCTCACTTCTGCTGTCTTGATAGATCAAATGCCTTTTGTTTATTAGCTGCTTAGTTATTGAGTTTTACTGACATTTCTCACAAGCTTTGGAAATCTATACAAATTTTCTTTCTCCCATGCAGTTTCTTTGCATCATATTTGTTTAACTCTATCCAAATATTTGCTATTTTCTTTTTCTGTTCTCATTTCATTTTTGCCAATGTCTTTCTACGCTGGTGAGATTACTTACTTCCAGGTATTTTTCTACACTCCCCACATTCTTTACCTGATGTGTGCTCCCAAAGAAAGATCCTAGGTCACCAGGCTCACTAGAGAATTCAAGCTGATATGTCCAGTAAAGGACATATCAGACCAGGGAAAACTATTGTTTAAAAGCACAGAGAATTTGGCCCTATCGCTCATGGGTTAGAGCACTGGTCTTGTAAAAGCGGAGAGAATTTGACTCAGAATCAGGTAACTTTCCAGAGTCCCAACCAGTCACTGTAAAGTAGTTAAATCATCTTTACCTTTGATGATAATAGTATCTCCTATGTATGGTCATTGTGAGGACTAAATGAAATAATGTTTGTAAAGTGCTTAGCACAGTTTTTGTATCACTGTAGGGGATATAGATTTATTGACTCTGTCACGCCGACAATATTACATTTTCCTGAATGCCACAAGCTAAAGACTGGATCTAAGGTCTACGGGGATATTATCTAAGGCTTGTTTACCCAAGAGGCATTGGCTTTACTGATCATTTCTGTATAGAATAGCATAGACACAGAAGTTAAGGAAAAATAGAGAGTCATATGTAGACATAAAAAGAAAAGAGAAACAGAAATTATATAAGACTTCATTTGGGTTTCTAGCTAGCTAAAAGGAATGAATAATGCATTCCTGACACAGATAATAAACTGGTACAAAAGTGCATTCAAATTCTAAGGGAAGATCTGCAACTAACAACCTATATGTACAAAATCTCTTCCAACTAAATACAGACAGATTGTAAACATGTTGACTTTTAAAAATCCTGTTTGAAAGAAGGAAGAAAAAATGATTAAAGAAATCACATCAGTCTATATAATTCTCATCAGTAGGGAGTAGCTGATTGGTTCTTGGACAGAAAAGGATGGTAGGAACTTGGGGAGAAGATTCTATGTCATTTTATCGTTTGTAATAGTAAAGGGCTGAAGAACGGGATGGTCCAATGTGGGCTGCCATCTTTAAGAAGGTGGACACATTTGAAAATGTTCAGAGTAAAGTTTATAGCTTGACAACCTAAAAGATGTTTCAAGAGAAGAGATACATTTAAAAATAATGTAATTCCAAAAAATGTTATCGACCCTGAATAAAAAGGGATAAATACTTTTTAAATGGTATCATTACAATAAAGTTATAGAAATACAATAACATAGTGGGTAAAAGTTTGGGCTTTGGAGCTAGTTGACCTGAGTTTGGATGCCAACTACTGCATTTACCCACTGAGTGATTCTGTCAAGTTACTCAACCTTTCAGTGCCTCAGTTTCCCATTGAAGAAGTACAGGACATAATTTTATGTACATTTTAGGGTTTTGTGAGAATTAAATGAGCAACTTACCAGAGTTTTCTCTATAGCAAAAAAATAAATTCTGCATATTACTTTAAAGGAAAGGTTATAGAATATGTATAGCAAAAAACAGTATAAAATTCCTATATATTGGGTTGTCAGAAAAGTCATGACATATTTTTGCAAAGAAAAACATAGAAAAATACGTCATGACTTTTCCGACAACCCAATATACACTAAGATAGTCAAAGAGGGGTAAATATTTCCAATTTAACAGAGTCATACAAACAATACTTTTTCCCCATTACAACAATATGAACAAAAAAGGATAAATTTACTGTTTCTAGCACTGCAACACTGATGTATAAAAAGAAAAGCAAATCTACTCATTTTGCTTGTGAATTATCTGATAACAATGACCTGCAGAAGGAAGAGGATGAGAGTGAACATAATTTAAACCTAAGATAAATGAACACTGGGTAAGCAAACATCTAGGATGCTTTAAATAACTAAAAGTCTTGTGCTTAGAATAAACTGTATATGATTTGATCAAGATTTTTATGGTTATGTGGTGATTGAAAAGGTTCCGGAAAACTGCAGAAAGGCCAGTGCCTTCCAGCATTCCAAAAAGGAAGAAAGTGAATTCCACACTTGACAGTAATAATAGTAATGGCCATAGTAATAGCGGTAATAGCAGTAGTAGCGGAGCAGCAGCCTCAACAGTAGTGTTAGTATTACTACTATTTTTTTTTTCTTTTTTCTTTTTTTTTTTAAAGATTTTATTGGGGAATTAGCGGAGGGGAACAGCGTTGCGGAATCGGGGAAGGGGAACAGACAAGTTGCTGTCTTTTTGTTCTTCAGTTTAGTTGCGGAGGATGTTGCTTCACTGTTGGTATCGTCATTGCGCTCTTCCCGGATGAGGCAGATCGGTCGCTGGCCTCTGGATGTCGCTCACCGCGGCTATTGGCAGCTCACGCTTGGCTGCCAGCCGCTCACGCTGGCTGCAGGCCACTCACTGTAGCCCATGGCAGCCCACTGCAGCAGGGGCTGCAGCCCACACCATCACCGGGGCTCGCACAGCCCAGCTCCAGGTGGAGCCGTTGTTAGCTGTAGAGGGCAGTGTCACTGGCCCTCATGTGGGATCCGAACCGGGGCCGCTGGCATCCCAAAACCAGCACTTAACCAATGTGCCACTCGGCCGGCCCTAGTATTACTACTATTAATCATTATCATTAATTATGTAATTACAATAGGCTAACCATAGGACATGAAATGCTTCAATTAATTTTAACTTCCAAAAATCATATAAAGTATGTATTGTTATTATTCTTGTTTCACGTATATGGAAAAATAATGTGGAAAGAAGTAAATTGGTCAAGGTCATGGACCTATGCAATGCTGGAGCAGAAATGGAACCCAAGCAGACTGATTCATGTGCCTTTGTTTTAACCCTGTTCTGTACTAAACAAAATACATTTTTGAAGTGTATTTAATTTACATTTGTAGAGGTATGGGGCTACCGATATCTAATATAAATCATAGGTAGGTTTCATTTAAAAATAACTTTGAGAGAAATAAAATGCATGGTGACTTTTCAATCTGTCTGCTCTATTTCTTGCTAATATTTGATATTTGGTGAAGGCAATTTGACCTGAATGACTGAACGTGTGCTTGGTGTCTTTATTGAGTTTTATGTTGTTTTATTTTCCAGCCAGTTGCTTTATGACTCCTTAGCATCTTTCTAACAAAAACTGGTGTCACACAAATCAGTGATAAACTGGAATCTTCAAGCGCAGTGCTGAAGTTGATGCTTTGGCCTATCTGTTGGTGATGTAGAGAGACTGGCAAACCTATTAAAAGGGCTCCATTCATTTCCTATGTAAATTATCATGATGATACCAAAGATTTGGGAAAAATGTACAAAATTGTTGTTTGGAAATTAGTGGCCTATTTCCTCTCAAATTTGTTCTCTACTTTTCCTTGCTCTGTATGTATGGGAATCTCATTTACCACAGTTGCTGATCCCTACCTTTTCCTTCCAGGTAAGAGCCAGGAGGACTGAGTTCTATAAGTATGGAAGAAGGAACGTACAATTCTAAGGTGGCAGTCTTTTGCTTTCTGGATCCTGTTGTCCTGTGCCCTGTTATACCTCTCCCTTCCAGCAGGGGCAGTCCATAGGTCAGATCCAGGCGACGCTCCCCTCCCTGCCAACTTCTACACCGAGGTCTGGACAGGCTACCTTATTTTCTAAAAAATCCTAGTCACCTGTCTCAGATCATCTCCCTTTCCATCCTCCACTTCAGCCTCTCACAGAGGTTTAACAGCATTTTTCCTGTCTGCATTGTTCTCATACTTGGTTCATTTCCTAGTGAAGTGCTGACCAGGGTTAAGACAACCCAGGGCAGAGATGGCCTTACTCCTCAATGTGACACCAGCCTACAGCAGGGTGACAAAAGTAAACACATAATGAATGCCTGTCCTTAGCATTAACTGTAAGTGACTCACTTAGCCATGGTTTGCAATATGTTATAAAGAGCCTGTGTCGAAACTGCAAGCAGCCCTAGCAAACAGATAGACACAATGGGTTTTCCGCTTATCCTTCAAGTATCAACCTGAGCCGCCATCTCAGATCTCTCTCCTGAATTTCATGTCCGTAGATGTCACTGTTCTTCCCAATCACCACAACAACCCACTTCTGAAAACCATTTGAGGAGTCCCATTACTCTTGTTAAGATATAAACTCTTCCATGTTACATGGTAAGTGTATATCACCTGGCACTTGCTTGTCTGTCTCCATACTCTATCTACCACACTCCATTCTTTCTGACCATCCTGGTCTAGCAGTACCAAACTACTACACTTTTCATTCCACAAATGTTCACTATTTTCACCTATCTCCCCAGTCTTTCCTTCCTTTTCTGATTAAATTTTAACAATCAGTTGGCTTCAGCTGATACAGCTTTCTCTTGGGAGTTTTCCCAGATATCTAATGACTGACTTACATATCTACTGTTATCATAGCACAAAAGACTTATCCTTCTGGTAGCATTATTGACTTGTCTTAATACTAGAAAAAAATGATAAGCTCCTTCTAGACAGGGATGTATTCTTTTGACCATTGTTTTTCCATAACTAAGTATAATACTAGGCTAGCAACACATAAAAACGCTCAAATTCTAATTTTAAAGCATGTGTGCCTTTGTAAAGCCCTACCAGGCTGTTCCAGGTTCTACTATTTTGAACATATTGTAATTCAAATATTATCATATTTATTTATTTTACTGTTGAACAAAATGTTGTACAGTATCTCACTTTTCATATATCATTATTTGATCAAACATTTAGTTTATATGCTTAACACACTTAACAGTTTTATGAGAAAATAATGTGGGCCCACATTTCCCATGTTTTATTATACAATTCCAGAATAGTTCTTGGTATAATGTATGCATTTATGATTTTCATTAATAAAGAGCAAAAAATAATTTCATGAAGAAAAGTAAATTTCTGCCTTGGTAACTGGGCTGAAATCTTTGGAGTGAAGTCTATTTATCCCCATTTTCACAAAGCTTAAAATGACATAGCAAAAGGATAAACCTAATCTGCAAATAATTTAACTGCTTACCAAAACAAAGTTCACACTCTTTAAAGAAAAACAACAGAATCCAGACACTCAGAAATCTAACTTCATAATACTTAACATTCAATCAAATAGTGTTAAATATTCTAAGAAGCAGGGAAATATTAACCATAATAAGAAGATATACCAATCAATATAAACAGCTGTTGAGCTACCTGTAACAGCCATGTTTTCTAGTTTCTACATTTGATGCTTTGACATCTTGGGGCAATCAATTTCCTAGAGATAATAAATAGCTCCCCTGCAAACGTGCTTTTCACACACAAACAAACCAATCCAGAGGCCACCTCCTTTATCAGATTTTCTCACTTCAGGCCACTATTTCCTTGTCCTAATCACCCCAGGGACAAGTATTAGGCAACTAGATATATCCTTTATCCCCCGAGTCTGCTGAAATTACCCAACCCCAAACCTGTTTACCCTGCTTGTCCCATTCCTTCCTATGAGAACCACAGTAAACGAGCTGGCCCATATTTTCTCCTCCCTCCCTCTGCCTCCTCACTGGCCCAGTGGCAGCTCATGCAGTGGCCATGCCCCCTCCTCCTGAGATTGTGAATATAACACTCTTTTTAATGGCAATCATCTCCTGATCCAGTAGCCATAACTTAATAATAAAACCTATGTTTTAAAACAATAGCCAAGATGACATAATTAGCAGACAAACATATCAAAACAGCTTTTATAACTATCTTCAAGTACTCCAGTACTTAGAGGAGAACATAATCATAATGAGAAAAAGAGAGGAGAGGAGAGGAGAGAGGCAGAGATTTAAAAAATGGAAATAAAAATCTATCCCACATAAGAATCTATCCCACATTAAATACAGAAAGCAAAGTCTAATAAAAATGAGTAGAGCCTCAGTGACTTTTGGAACAATATTAAGTGATTTAACATCTGTGTAATGGAAGTCTCTGAAAGGAAGGGAGCCAGAAAAATATTTAAAAACATATGACCAAAACCTGTCCTAAATTTGTTGAAAATTATCAACTCACATTTCCAAGAATCTCAGCAAACACCATGCAGGACAAGATACATGTAGACAGAAAAGAAGAAATAAGCTATTACCATGTAAGTTCGAAGACTTTTTCTGTGCTCATGTATACATGTATCCTGCATACAGAAGAAAGGAAAAAAAATAAAAGAAAGGGAGGGAGGGAGAAAAAGGAAGGAAGGAAGAACCAAATTTTCTTATCAAATTAATTTAAAAAATGATAGAGTAAATCTTAAGGTATCCATAGATAAAAGATACATTACCTTCAAGTGAATAAACCTGAAAATAACTGCCTACTTTTCCACAGGTACAACTGGAGACTACGTATAACATCTTTAATATCTAAAAAGGTCACATGCTGGGGTACTAGAGGCTAGAAATTTAACCTAAAAATACTTGGGAAACAATTCAATTCATCGGACCATGTACATAAGAGCTGGGAGTGACTAAATTGTACAAACACACATATTGATTGGAGATAATTAACTCATGTTTATGTAGAATCAATGCCTATGATGGAAAATAAAACAGACAAAAAAATGGAAGGAAGACAAGGCTGAGCATGGCTACAAAGCAATGGATTGGCCTTGACAAAGTTATGAAGCAGAAACATTTCACATTGAGACATCTCTTTCTACTGTGTTAGGAAATGATAAATTTTTAGAAGTCTACTGCCCATTTGGTTTATAAATTCTGTAATTAAAAATGGGTTCCAGCCTCATCCCTCCAGGGCTTGGTTACTAAGCTATAGAACCACTCATATTATTACTGTCTTGTTACCAAATACAGATAATGGTCATTTTTATCATTTCTTTTAGTTGTAAAGTCAGGGTATGATTAAATCAAATTCCAGGAATAACTTGATCACTATGAAATGAAACCTGACTCCCCATGTTTGGCGTTTCCTTGGTTACATCAAATGCTGTTTCAAAGTTTTTTTTCTCAACAGCAATAAAATAGTCAGTCTTGATATCCCCACTGAGAATAGACCTAATTCTTTTGACCTGGAACTATAATTAATGCTAAAGCTGTAGAAAAATCACCCCATGTTGAAACAGATACACCGCTCTTACCTCTAAAGAGACAAATCCTGGAAAAATGATTAAAAATGAAGTCACATTTTAATATTTTTCAGGTCAAGGATTAAGTGCACATTTATTTCTTCACTAGATTTATTGAAAACTGTTTCTGTTTTTTGAGGTTGTCCTCAGGAAATCAGGATTCTGGACTTTGACTCAAGATTCCACAATTTTGTGTCATATTTTCTAGGTCTTTGACCTCACTGTGTTTTCTCACACTGTCCAGCTTTCTGCAACAAACAGGCCAGCCAACAATTCTGGAGTTTTAACTGTCTAAACTTAAACCACACAAGGGGAGGTGAATTCTATTGTACTTGTTACAGTTCCTAGTAAGTAGCCTAGGAGTGACATCCACTTTGGTCAATCAAATATGTTCAGGCATGGAATCTTGGAGAAGACACTCATTTTGTGTCAGATAATGCTCCCTAGACGTACCCATTATAGTCAGGGGATAGGGAAACTACTTGAACATATCAGAGCTCACAGAAGTCATATGTATGGGTACAAAGAGTTAGGTGGAACATGAAGGAGAGAAGCAATTTCTGGAAAACAACGTACTGAGTAGATGTCCCCCAAATCAGTGTCTTACAATTCTGTTTCTTTAAATTTTGCTTAAATTGTATATTTATTCTTAATTTATTCATTCAGGAAAACCTTTTTGAGTATCTTTGTGGCTGACACTGCCCTAAGGTTTGAAATAAGGCAGTGAATAAAGACAAGTCCATGGCACCGTGACTCTTTCTTTCTGTTGTGAGGTTAGGAGATGGGCAATGAAGAAATCAAGACATGCATAAATACTTTTTCCCATGGTGTAAGAATCATAGAGAAAAGTTAAATCATAGGGAGAGTGAAAGCTCAAGTGAAAGTGTGGATGCCATCTTATATCGGTGATCAGCATGGCTTTTCTGATAAGGTGATATTTCAATGAAGGTCAGCAGAAAATGAGGGAGTGACCAGTGAGGCTTTCTGAAGAAAGAACATTCCTAGTAGAAGGAATGGCATATTAAAATCACCTAAAGTCAACAAAAAACTTATTTTGCTGTAATCATGGTAGATATGTAGATTGGCTTGTTTGAAAATTTACTTTTCTTTAAATAATATATAATTGTATATGACAGTGAATAAAGATTTTGCTAACATTAGATTTGGTTACTCAGGCCTATGAGTAAATTACAGCATACACACTATTTTCCTTCTTACACAGGCATGATACTTAAAAGAACAGAAATAATCCAATGTCCACTAATGTTTGAAACTGAAACTTAGAAAATAATGATAAATGATACAGTGCTATCCATAAAATAGGGATTATATTTCCAATCTCTATCAAAGGCACCAAAAAAGGCAAAGGGGGAAAAAAAGTTTATATAACCTCAAAATTTCTTTTGATTTGTGCCAGAGCTCCCCCAATCACTCATGTATGAATGGTCAATTTACTTAAAAATGAATCTGATTGGTTGATGAGACAGCCAGTCATCATTGCCATAGCTTTACCAAAGCAATTAGCAACATCAATATGGCTAGTGAAGTTCACGGACATCTTTACTCTTTAATTACCCTTATTTACAGTGATGGGCAATATACAACTTATAATGATAGGCCATGATGTTAATTTTTAAGACTGGAAAATGAACAGATCATTTACTGAAGAAATTGGAGACTGAGGACATGGACAGCTATAGTCATTCCTTGTGTTTTGTGACTGTTGGATGACTGGCTTATCAGGTAATGTACAAAGGATATTTGAATTCCCTCAAGTTTCCCCCAAGACTGCCATGGACAGGGAGTCTCTGAGTCATGTTGACTCAATATGGTTCAGAAAAGACTGACAATAAAGAGCACCAATAATTAAAGGGTCTGATTAAGATATCTTGGGAAATAAAAACATTAGCAGCTGCTGGCAGTAATGTCTCTGTTGCTATTTTCTCATCTTTTATAAAGAAACAAGATGTCAGTATATCCAACAGGTTCTTCTAGTAACTAACTGATCAGGCAACTATGTCAACTTGTGGATATGACTGTGAGAGATCACCTTTCCTTTCTTTCATTCCACTCATTCGTCCACCCCCACCTCTGTTGCTGGAATTCTACCAACATACTCTTTTGACCTTATTTAATTGAAATGTCTGCCATCCATTTCTGTTAGTTCTAGAGAACTTGATTTTAAGTTCAGAACACAAAATATCTAGTAAGGTTAAATTAGTGGTTAAGACAATATATTTAACTTTTTTTTTGAGGGCAGCGTCACTGGCCCTCATATGTGGGATCCGAACCAGGGCCGCTGGCGTCCCAAGCCAGCTCTTTTTTATTTTATTTTATTTTATTTTATTTTATTTTATTTTATTTTATTTTATTTTATTTTATTTTATTTTATTTTATTTTATTTTATTTTATTTTATTTTATTATTTTTTTTGAGGGCAGTGTCACCGGCCCTCATATGTGGGACCCAAACCGGGGCCGCTGGCTTCCCAAGCCAGTGCTTAACCAACGTGCCACTAGGCCGGCCCAAATATATTTAACTTTTTATTTTACCAAATAAATATGTTTTACCACATAAAATACTATCTTATAGATTTGTTCTTTCATTAAATATCATTTGTAAAAGGATTTTAAATAACTTTTAGTATTAAATATCTTCAAAGTACATTTTAATTATCTTGCAGTTATTAAAATTGTTTACAGTTATAGGATTAGAATGTATAAAGAAAATAATGCAACTTGAAGCTTATATTCTGTTCTACTAAATAATAAATTTTTGGAATTCCCATTCTTTCTTATAGCAGATATAACTATACATGTTTTAAAACAAATTTTATCAAGACTCACCAGTCAGTCCATAATTAACCAAAGAGTAGTATTCTCTCTTCTCGATTATATTATAATGCACATTTTTTTAAAGCATTCAGTACAGTTTACAAAATGTAACACCCTATTCTATTCTCAGCCACTGACGAGGGAACTCTTACGATATGTAGCTATTGGTTAGCTTTGCTCTTTTGCTACTTCCAGCAGTGGATGTAGGATGTTAGCTTATAAATTATTGTAAAAAATAAAAAGGAGTTAAAAAGCCAGTCACTGATTCCTGGAACAAGACCCAACCCTGAGATAATAAAGTATACATTATTTTGGGTAGTTTTGCCAAATGCCAATCAATGTAGTGATCCCTTTAGGATTTTGATGAAGTCATATTTAAGGATTTAAAATCAACATCAACATGATATCTGGATTGTTACCTATTGCTGGTGGGAAAGAAATTTTGAGAAGGTATTTAGAGACTCTTCTTGGTGAGTGCCATGATATCAGGTATCTTAATTCTAGTCTTCTGATTTGTGTAGTCATAATTACAGTACTTTCAACTAAACTTTCTAGATGCATTATGATTCACTGGACCATTATAAATGGAGATAATTTTTTTTTTTGTATTGAAGGAAGTTGTGCTCTTTCATGTCAAGACATGCTATTTAAATTTGGGTGGCTTTTAAAGTATGAGACAGTTTTTCATCGGATTTGGCTTTGGTTGCCTTTTTCCTTCATCAGACTCTCACGGTGCCAAGTTTTGAAGTTTGCATGTTCAGGTTATTGAGGGTGTTGTTCTGAGTGCAAATAGAGTTCAGGTTTCTTAAAATAGGGGAACTTATTACTCTCTGTCCCCTTTCACTTAAAAATATTGTGTATGGTACATTATTTGATATAGGTCAGAACTAAAAATAAAATCACTCCAAGTTGTGATTAAACAAAGGAAGCTTCTCAAAAACATTTTTAAAATCATACTTGAGTAGAAAGGAGGTAGATGAAGACTGGCTATTGATTTGGAATTTTAACCTTGAGTAAGTATCTTCTTCTGGGAAATAACTGCAAGTTCAAGCTGCCCATGCTTTCTAAATCTGTGAGCTTCAATTAGCACCTGACTTTATTGTTGATTTGTTAGACTCAATAAATATATCGGATCTTTAAATTTTCCAGTCTTCAAAATAAGGTGTTGCGTGATCTGCACACATTCTTAAGAAAGTCAATTACTAGGACTCTTAGAACAAGAAAGTATTTTGAGAATTCTTTCTCTTAAATACTGTCATGTTTCAATAAAGCTATACTCATGACAACATTGTGAGGAAGGTCAAGCATTTTAGACTTTTTTCAACTTTCCTTCCTAAGGTTCCTTGTTTCCTAAGGTCCTGGCATCTGGCTGCTCCCCTTTGGCCACCTTAGGCCCCTCATATAAAATTCCTCACCTAGATCATTAGCAAAAGAGCCCCAAGATGGACACAGTCACCTTCCTTCCAGTTTTTCTTTCCACGATTTTTCTCTATCTCTTTTCACTAATTTCACTTCCAAAGAACCACTCAAATATATTTTTGTTCCACTCAGCATTCACTCAGCACTTGTCAATACATTCATATGTTCAATGTCTTCTCTGGGTCAGACACTATTGTAGGCATTAAAAATATGGAGACTTACAAGGCAGATCCCTGCCTTAAAGGAGCTTCTGTTCTAGAGAGGTGACACCTAAATAAATAAGTAAACAAATAAAAAGGAGAGAGGATTGCTGACTGTGATGATTCCCAAGAAAGAGGTAACCATGGTGATAATGGAGTGGGTGCAGGGGTGGGGTGGTGGGTGATGGAGGCAGTGTATTAGATAGGAAAGTCAGGGAAGGCCTTCCTGAAATATTTTTCTTTTTAGATTTGAAAGTTGAATAAAAGCCATTTGGGTGAAAAATCAGGAGAGTACACAGCTTGACCTGGCTCAAAATAGTTTCCAGGGAATTGTCCACATATGGTAGAATGATGTGAAATGAGATACAAAAGTTAGGGAGGAGCCTATTTAAAAAAATATATACTGATGCCATCATAAAATCTTTGGATTTTGTTCTAAGAGCAATGAGATGCTATTGTGAAATCAGTTGTTTGCTCAATTCTGAAAAAACATTTTGCCCTGGCATAGTTTGAACCCAGGAGCGTGCATTTGTTGACAATGGAATGCCTTGATCAAGTTAGTGGTTCTACAGCGAAACAAATGTCAGGTAACATGCAAAGCTAGGTCTCACATTTGAAAGTGTTCTCTAAATCTTAAATAGGCAAGACCTATTCTCCCTAAATTTGAAGTCGTCCCTTGACATTTTTTTCTTCCCAGAAGCTGTATTTTGGGAGTAATTTAGGAAATCTGGAAGATGCAGTGACTCCATAAGTAATGTCCACATGGATACCACATGTGACCTGAAGAAGTTTATATAAGCTTCTGAAAATTTTAATTTATTCATTTGGAAAATTTGGTTATCAACATGCCATTCTCAGTATAATACATTATAGGTTAATATTAATCAAATCACAGAAATAATTAAGAATAAGAAAGCTCCTGTCCTCATGATATTTTCAACCTAAGGTAGCCTACAAATAAATGTAACTAAGAGCAATGTCTTATTGGAAGTAAATGTTAAGATGGATTACATCTGTTTAATGGTCCCTATTATTTTTGGAAATTTTTTCAAGCTCCAACCAACCATATCATATATCCCACAATGTAAAATTGCTTGGTTTTAGTTGCCCTCCCTATAACCTTTTTCCTAGATTTTACTTATTCATTTTCAGGTAGCACAGGCAAATAGTGTCCAAAGGAAATAAAAGAGAGATTGCTGGACTCCAGGCTCGCATGACAGATGTGAAACCTGGGCTGTCACATAGGGCCACAAGCTCAGAAGGTCACCACTGCACTGTCAACACTTTTAAATTCTTAATAGATTTTCCTTGACCTTGTGTTTTATAAAAGTGAATTTGATTAGGCAATGGAGCATGCATGGTTTTCCTTTTTTTTTTTTTTTTTTTTTTTTAATGTTCCACTGATCTCTCAACATTATATAGCCTGTCCTGATTGGAACAATTGCCCACATACCAATGGTTATTAATCTCTGGGAGCTATAATTTCCTTTCTTTCTTTATGATCATCAGACCAGGCAACCAGTTTAAATACCAGATGGGCATCAACAACTTCAAGGTATGTGATAAGCTTCCAGGGTAGGTGGCAGGAGGGTAAGTGAAAGTAAAATATTTTCTTTCTTGTAAATTGTGATCAAAATGTCTTAAAATCATTAATCTTTTCTAAAATTGTGTTGCTAAATACCTATACCTTTAAAACCAAAGCTGCAAGCTAAGGGCCAGTAGGTCACATTCAGCCTACAATGATGTTTGCCCAGCAAACATAATTTGTTTGACCAGCATAGACATTTACAAAATGTAAATGTGAGTGCTTTTAACTGGGGCCTGAAGTTCTAGGAATGTGAATGCTTTGAACTGGGGCCTAACCATTTAATTGTCATTCATAAGTCAGTTACACAGATTGGTTTATGCTTTCTGGTCTTTGAGGGCATAACAGTGGTTCTTCAACTTTAGCTTGCTAGAGGGCTCATTAAGAGGAATTGCTAACACCAACCCCAGAGTTTCTGATACATTACGTCTGGAGGGACCTGGTATTCCTAACACATTCCCAGGTAATGTGGTGCGTCTAGGCTGGGGAGCAGGTGCCATCCCTTCTACTTGATATTAATGATGATAAACATCACCTACTCAGTTACAAATAAGATTGTGTAAATAAAGCATATATACTTTAGTCAAGCTAATTGGATAGAACATTTCACTGTGACAACATATATTAACAGAAGCAATTAGTGATGCTGCCATTTTATTTTCTCTCCCAAAGGGAAAACTATCCTGCTATTCACGAGTCATATCACAACCTGTTTCACTGTCCTCTGTCCTTTCACTAACATGCTTTGCTTTTCCCCAAAATAGTAAAGCAACTTTAAAATGTTGTAAACTTGTGTCACCCTCTGTAGAAACCAAAAGCAATGAGGTAATGGAAGATTGCTGGTACAGTTGATGATTGATTCTCATTGGACAGGCTCTTATCTGACTGTCAAGCTTTGGTGAATGCCCTGAGCCCAGGATGCCAAGGTTTTCCTTAATGTTTAAGAACCCAGAAATATCCTTCAGACAACTCTAAGCTGGAAGCCAGGTGGTTCTAAATGTTCCAATGATATACAGAGTTCACCTTGGAGTCACTTTCCTCACCAGTCTCATCTTTGAGATTTAGTGTCAACTCGCTCAAACAAGGGTGCTCTGTGATCGTAATCAGACATCAGCTCCTCAAACCCACACCTTTGAGAGGATATGTGATCCCGCAGTGTGGTGACTAAACTGGTTTTTCTAAAGCTAATGTGTTCTAAATTCCTCTTTATGTCTGCTTTCCATTTGTTTAATAAATTTGCTTGGGTAATGGAATGGAAGATGACTTTAAAAGACATTAGCATCTTAATTTTTCCACTTTTTCATTTCTTTTCTTTCTTGAATGTGTGGGGAGTAGGTCAAGGGGAATTATTAATATGCTTTTATTTGAAGCACCAGTGGAATTTTCTCTAAAACTTGTCTTTAATGGGTTCATTAATTTTACTTATATTTTTTTTAGCTATCATCAGGCACCACTACAGTTCATTTCGTTTTTATATTCAGATAATCCATTTTCGATAATAATGGGAGATTGTAAGAATGTGAATAAATTAAACCCACAGTTTTGTAATTGTGTGCATGCCTCTCTAATCCTTTCGACCTCGAATCACTCAAACTGGGAACTGTGTCTCATTTATCTTTGTCCCACACAACAGTGAACATGAAGTTGCTATGTATTACAGTAGATATTCAATACAGGTAGATTACATTGAAACAACTCCCCCCAACATCTACACACTTTGGCCTTAGTTTCTCAGCTCTATGGTTTCTATCTCATAGATTTCTCAAAAGAACTGAATAAAATAATGTATGTAAAGCACTTAGCTCCAAGCCAGGTGATAAATAAGCATTCCATTTATGCTGGCTTTTAATTATTGATAGCTATTTTTTTATTGCTTTTCTGCGTATTATTTGTATTAATGGTTTCAAACTTTCTAATGGTAAATGCCTCAGCGGAAGAGTCATTTTACTCAGCACATTGGCTCTGATTATCCTCTGTCTGTCTTTCTCATGCCCAGCGTCTCATTAATTTTTCATAGTCCTGTCATTCGGATTTGCTTTAAGTCTTGACATCAGCAAAACATCTAATCTGCAGTATAGCTTCAAGTCTTGGGGATATAAAATTACAATAGAACACAAAGATAGTTGAAAAATAAACATGGTACATTCCCTCTTCTTCAAAGAAAAGTTTCTTCTCTGAAGTGAGGGAGAATGCGTGGTCCCTGGTGGTGGCTGGATGGAGCATGTAATTGTAGCTTAAAAGAGGATTGTTTTTTGTTCAAGTCATATTTTTATTTCAATCACCTAATAATTTATGCCAATCCCTATGACACATCATGCTAATATGTGATATCTTATTCAATTTTTGTTTTTTTCTGAGGTTTTTATCATAAGAAAATGCCAGACAAGAGTCAGATGACCTGGGCTATTTTCTACTTTCTCTCTTTATATTGAAGAAATCATTCAGCTTTTTCTGGATACTAATTGCCTCACTTGAAAATGAAGCAATCTCTGTCATAGAAATAATCCTGGCCACGGGACTCATGAACTTTCTTCCCATGGTTGCCTGAAGGCTGCCTATGTTGCACACTGCACAACTCAAGGGTGCAAGTCACAGAGACCCACAACAGAGCTGACTATTTCTTCCACCTCTTTTCATCCACGAGGATGTGAGATTCTTTGATAGTCATGCTGCCACTTCCCTGACATGAAGAAGCATGGCCTGTTACATAAATTATTTGTGCACATTACCAAAAGCAACCAAGAGAACAAGGAGGCCATTAACAATATTTAATGGATTTACTTTCTGTTTTTACCACTTAATCTTTAAATGGACTGGCTTTTTGGGTTTCTCTAGAATTGAGGATTTATATGTAGCAATAAAGACTGTTTAGGGCAGGATTATACAACTAAAAATGTTACTAAAAATCTCATTCACCTAAACACAGCTTTTTTATTTTGGAAGGAATGCAATCACTCACCTTTACATGCATATATGTCTAGTAGATACAAGAAAATAATCTCTATGTGTTAGCCGCTTGTGGTCCTTCATATATAGGAGGATGTGGGGTTGCATTGTAAGCTCAAACCAGCACAGCTGTTAGCAATAAGGGGCTGTCTATGGAATTCAGGATTGAGGCCAGATTTGCCTCTGTAGCACATCTTTTTTCTTAAGCACACGATTCCATATTTCACTACTCGATTTGATTTCATGGAACTTAGAAATTGCTATAGAAAAAAAAAAAGAAAGGATAATAAACTCTTGCTATTCACTGGAATGGTGCCATTGGAAAATTAATGAACATTTCTGTAATTATTGAATCATCTCAATTGATGAATTGTTGAGTGCTCTGGGGTTTCATAGAAAGAGGCCCATATGGTTGCAGAATCTTGAAATTGGTAAATGCCTTAAACATCATCTCATCTGTATTTGACCCAGTTTAAGCCTGCCCCCAGGTTCTCTTGGCCCCGCCCCTTGCCCTGCCATGGCTAGAGCTAGCCTCAGATTATCACCATTGTATTCCTGGTTTTGGGCCTGTGTCTGCCGTTCTGGGAGGAAAGCTGGTCTTCACTGATGAGGGAGCTACACTGACTCTGAGACCCCAGTCTGACCTCACTGCATTCGCATTGGCTGAGCATCTTCTATCCACTTCTGGGCTCAGATATTATCTTCCTGGAGATGCTCTTCATATCTAAATATCAGCCTGTGTTTTCCTCTTAAAGCTATGGCCAATTCAATAATTTACAATGTCTTGTTTGTTTCTTTCCTTTTTCTGCATTGTCTTCCTTCCTCCCTTATTCTTGTTGCCTTTGCATTTTACCTCCTACCTCACTTCCCACCCCCCAAAGCATTAGTGTGTAAGCTGAAGTTTCTGGCATGTGCCATGTTTTAAACTCCTTGTCTATGGGAGAGGAAAGAGAGGCTCAGAGCAATTAAATTACTTCTCCATTGTCAAAGAATGCAAAGTACAGTTTTTAAAAGTTCATTCCCTTTGCTCTCCTTCACAAATGTCTATAATAAAGCTATCCTGTTATCAGCATCCAACTTAAGCAGCTGTCCCCCCATATTACCTTCACAACCCCTATAACTCATGTGTATCAATATTTCTGTTGAAGAAGACATTTTTTTGATTTTTGCCTGTACTTGCATATTTTCATCTCATAATTTCAGATGGAATATACCTTATCTCCTTGTGAATAGTAAGTTTCTTGAGATCAAGAAGTTCATTTTGATGTTTTTTATTCCCCAGAGTTCTGATTATAGCAAAGATCATCCATGAGGTTTTATGAAGAGCTCAGCTGCAGCCAAAAAACTCTCTTTCCTCCTGAGAACCTTTACAATCACAAGACTCCTGAGAAATCCTCCACTGCAACCTGTTAAAATGCCAATGACAAACTCTTCTTCTACTCCTGTACTCCCACAAGTTTTGTGACTCCTTTTCTCTAACATCTTTCCATCTGTACTCATTATTTTTTTGTTTTTGTTTTCTATCTTGGACTAACATTTTATATGAGGAGTATAGTCTCTCCAAAATCTATGTCTTTTAAGAGTATACGCTGCTTCCATTATGACTTTCATAAAACCCATAAAGCCTAATATTTTGTTAAATGCCTTTGAGGTACACACTCTTAGTCAGTTAAAACTAACAGCATGAAATACATGTTTATGATAATTAAAGGCAAATTTATGAAAGCATTATAAGTAAAAGACAGCTGATTGTAATAGGAAAACTAATGAGCTTGAGATAAGTCATTCAGCTTTTGAATCTTAAAGCCATAATGTACTCATTGTATAAATATCAAATAGAACAGTTTTCTGTTCTATAAAATGACCCAATCACAGTAACATGTAGGAAACATAGGCAAAAATACAATTAAAAAATATCGACTGTAAAATGAATGTAAAGCTGTCAAGTCAAGCATAGCTCTTTGAAGTGGACAAATAAACTAGTGCCAAGTCGTGAGATTACTTTGGGGCATTTGACAATTTTGGATTTTCCACCTCTTGAAATATATTACTTTGAACTACAGGTCATCATTCTCCCTGGTTACTCTTTTACCTTCTTGAGGAGCCTTTGCAGGGGTTTTATGACACTCCCCATTCATGACTCATAGATTCATCTCCTTATTTTCCTACTACAGCAAAGTCTACTTTTGAGAGAAAATGATCTGTTATAGGCAATTACAATAAGATAATGTCAGAAAGCATGGTTAAACACTTCCATGATTCTGTGAATTATTCCTGGCCTTATCAATCAATGCAGTTTTTGCTCAGATTTAGAATTCTGTTGCTTGTGAACAAGGTAGCCTAAAGAACTTCAATCAATAAAGGCCCTCTGTGAGATAACCTGGAAAGAGAGGTGATTCCACAGGGATGGTCATTTGAACTGGATTTATAAGGGGCTTAGGACTGAAGCAAATATTTCTATTTCCTGTGTCATAACTTCTGCGAATTCTCTCTTTCCTTCTTATTCTGTTAGCTCTCTTGCTTAGGTTTCGATTACCTCTCAGTTGGATTATAGAACAGTGTCTTCCCTTCTCTCTCTCTGTCTCCAATATTTCCAAGGGCAGCAATTCTGGTCTTAGTGATCCAGAATTATTATTTATTCTTTGTAGGACTCCCCTATCAAAATGCCGTCATTAGCTTTTCAGGGCCTCTTTAAATAACTCTTTCCAGCAAAATCTAGACATTTACAATCATTTCTTGTGTAGAATTATTTCCTAGTAAAAACTTTCAAATAAAATTGGTTTTCTCAGTGTTATTTATGTGCAAATGCTTATTTCAAACTGTGGCCTCATGCCACTTTCTCATTGTTTAGTCATAAATCTTTGGTGCCACTAGAATGCACATAATGTTCCAGAGAATTTACACCCATTGGAGAATAGTACAAATGATCTTCCTTAGGGCTGAATTTTCATATTTAAATTCAATTTCTTGTTAAAATTTTTGAGCTAATATTAAATACATTTCAAACTGTTACCATAATACTATAGGTAGGTATGCACCAAGAAATAGAACATATAAAATTTGTCAAACACAATTAATGTATACCTTTAAGGGTTTTAAAGATGGAACTTACAAGGCTGTGCAGGTTGGTGAATATTATAACAAAATTTGTTGCAATTGTAAATGAAAGTGAGTTGAGCTAAATTTAAAAAAAAATTTGTAACTTTCTTCTATCTCATTGCTTTATTAAAAATATTCATCCTAGTAGTTAGTAGTAATGTAAATTTGTTACATATCAATTTCTATATTTGTTTAAATTACTTTAATAAACTGACATCCTGTACTGTGTGTTATTTTTCTTTATATCATACTGGGTTAAATGTTAGTTTAATCCATACTGATAAGTCATATTTTTTATCAAGTGATTCTTCTATTTTTTTTCTTTTTTTCACTGTAGTGTTTAGCTAACTTTATTGTTGAGTATCATTATGATTTCAGACATAAAACTTCAATGACTATAATGAGAATAGCTATGTGTTTAAAATAACATCAATGTTTCAATCTTTATTTTTGAGGTGAAAAAAATACTGACATTAAAAACCATTTCTATACATATCTAATTTCGACTATTAGGGATGAGGTAAAATACTGCTGCCAACCAACTACTTCTACCATTCCAACTCCATTTCCTTCTTTAGAAAACATAAGGGGGTCTAATATATGGTGATGGAAAGAGAACTGACTCTGGCTGGTGACCACACATTATGATATATAGATTATGTATTACAGAGTTGTACACTTGAAACCTATATAATTTTACTAACCATTGTCACCCCAATAAATGTAATTTAAAAAAATAAGGATTTTAAAGTGTTAATCCTGTGTAAGTCTCTATGTTAAGGGTGTAAAGCACTGTCATTGTCCTTTTTCAAATGTATCTTTTCTGATTAAACGACAATCAATAGCTCATTTAAATAATTGGTCTAAGAGACAAAGTATTGATGATTTCTTCCTACCTCTGTAGAAAGAAGAAAAGTGGTACCAAATCAACCACTCAGGTTTTTATGTACAGGACCACCTGTCACTGTAATCTGTGTAATCAAGATATATCTTTTGAGTTATTAGAAGAAGACTTCCCTGATTGAACTAAGATAAATGTAACAAGTGCATTTTGAAATAAACATTCCATATGGTTGACTATTATGAGGCTAAGTGGATAGTCCATAATTTCTAAAGGAAAATGTCTGGTATTTACTTAATTAATTTGGATAAGAAAGAAACAAATATATAACATCTGCTATTAAAACATCAGTCAGGTATTTGTGCTTATATTTTTTAAATATCTGCAACAATTTGTAACATTAGACAATAGAACTCCTTATGGTTCTATTTTTTCCTCTTGATGCTTATGTTATTATTTGATTCTAAAAAGCCCAGAATAGTTAAATGATCAAGGTAGATTGAAAAGAAATCATTGGCTTTTGTTTTATCCTAGTTTGATGATATAATCACTTGTGATTAAAAAGAGAGAATGACTTGGTCATGAAAGAGAGAGCATTGGTGGTTTTGCAAAATTAGTCTTACAGGCAATTTTATAATATCATGGTAAATGTTTGTTTAACATTTATCCCTAAAAAAAGAAAGAAATACCTTTTGTATCACATGTGTTTCACATTGGGCTATGTTTCAGAAAGTTATTTTAAGGTTTAGAAACTCTCTGACATCTCAGAATATCTTTCGGAAGTTTTATTTTTTTGGGAATTTTTATAAGAGTTTATTTGAGCCAAACTGATGATAATTGATGGGAAATAAGATCTCAAATGCTCCCTATCTTTCACAATTTTAAATACAATAGTGTAATACTCATTCTTCTAAAAAATCATTCTTAAAGTTGACTGAATAATTCTTTGTTAGTTCTTAAATGTGAATGGCATTACTGAAGAGCTCTGCTGTCCTTCTTTAACATTTCTGAATCATTTTACTAAGAATAAATTGTATTTCCTGCAGTGATTTTTAAATTAAATTTCTGGCTTCCTTAAGTAGAACGTGGATGTGGAGTGGAATGGAGGTATGGAGGAGAGACTTAATTAAATTTAATCTATCAAGAAGCCATGTTACATGGCAAACAGTCACCTGAGAATGATTTACCAACACCATTTATTCATTCATTTTTTTGATCATTCATTTATCAGTCATATTAGCCTATACTACATGAGTCATATGTATTGACTGCCAGCTATTGGCACTTTTTAGTGATTTAAAAGTAAATAATTCATGATTCTTAAATGAAATAAGTTCAAAGTCAAAAGGAATACCCTCTATCTACTTAGCTAAAATTGCTTGACACCACTTAGAAATTAATGAAAAAATTTACTGCTTATTGGAAATATTAGCAATTAAATTTGGAAAATATGATATTTATGTAGAGCAAGGGATCTTTCAAACCAAAGCTGACAAGGAGATATTATAGGCCATGAAATGAGGTTTAAAATATAGACTGAGCTCATTTGGAAAATAGAGATTCTGATAAGCTTCATGAAACAATTTGCCCAATGAATAGAATCAAATGAGCATCCTTGGATTTTTAATTTAACTTTCAGCTTCAGAAAATTTCTTAGTTATGACCTGCTTTATATAATAACATGGTTTAAATATAACCAAAAAGCATTTATACCTAAAAAAATAACAATGTCTTAATATGAATTATTTAGTCAGCATTCAATTTGTTTTTTTTTAATCACTCTCATAATTTGACTTGCTTTTTTCTCCAGGTGACACAGGTTCCAAAGACTAGTCCATGCTTTGGGTCTGGTGGGTTGCCTCTTTTTTATCAATAGGCTTCCTCTTCCATTCTTTTATTCTTGCAAATTACTTGTTGAATAAACAGGATTTTTGACCTGTAGAGTTTTTTTATGTTTTGGATTTTCTGATTACATCTTATGAAGTCATTGATATGTTTCTGTGTGTTTTCTGTAAATTAGTAGTTAGGCATAGATGTCTGATCAGATTTAGGTTCCAATTTTATGGCAAGAATCCTCCATAGGTGGTTGTGTGACTTCTATTAGGAGACACATAGTGTTTAGTTGTGTCTCTCCTTTTGTGATGCTTGAAGCCAATGATAACCATTATCTGGTTACATTATTTTATTAGAGTTCAACAAAATGGTGATCTTCTAATTCAGTCATTACTTTAGTTTTTATTAGACTAGTTTATAAAGTTTCCAACAAACTATTTGTTTAATCTGAGGTATGAGTTATTCAGGAAAAAGGCGTATTTAATACTTATTTTTCCCTTTATTAATCAGTTTGCAAATGGGAGAGCTGATTCCTGAGCATCTTGTGAATGTGGTAAACAAACAATTTTTTCCCTAAGTATCATTAGGAATTCATTGATATTAGCATACGTGAAGTATTAGAATCGACTGCAGTATTTGTTATACTGAAGCTCAATTTGGCAGTAAAAACTTCAGTCAATTTCTTTCTTCTTTGGACAAAACCTGGTAGTTTTTGAAGTACCCTTTCTATCTGGTGAGACAAATTGTTCAAGGCTCTTATGCATTTCTTGTCTGAGATCTTGATCAGTTATGTCCCAAAGAAACCTTGATTTCATTTCATAGGAAATGCTTATTAGAGACCACAGTCTGGACATTAGTATATGCACAATATTTAAACTTAGAGATATATATCGTGAACATACTAACAAGCATTAATATACATTTCTAACTTTTCTGCTCTTCCTAGAATATGCTTTTCTGTTACTATTGATAGGCAACATGGCACCAATGGATAGGGTAAAAGGGACATTGCTGGTAACACTGGTCATCTTTGGGACAGAGTTTTAAGAGACAGTGTGTGAACTGCTTGCTGCATCCCATCACTAGGAATCGAAATCCTGTGTTTATTCAACATCTTAATATGGCGATGAATCCTTCACCAACCTGAGTGACCACGGAGAAACACAGCTATCCCCATTGATCCACATTCATCATCTGTATGCATTAGTTAACCCTTTATGTTGAAGCCTCTTAGATTTTTAGAATGATGTATTACCATAGCATAGTACTTACTGATGAAATACTTATTACACAAAAATGAATGCTTTGTCAACTTTCTTCCTTAGATTAAATCCATAGTCTAAAGTTGGCTAATGTAGTTAAATTTCCATTCTTCACCAATGGTAATTCATTCTTTCTTATGGCATTTCAGGATGTTTATATTTCTTCTGCCATAAGGTGTTCCAAATTGCAGTATGACCCTAAGTGTTGACTGCCTTGCAAACGTGCCTGCTGATCATTTTCAGCAAGTCCTGATTTGAATTGCTCTGTCCTGGAGCCAATGTGTGCGCTGTGTTAGGACACTGAGTGAGTTTGTTTAAGTGATTGTGTATGTATTCTGTCATGTAGATAATCTGCATAGTACATTGTGTTGATGACTTGACTAAATGTTTCCATTTTTTGCACTATGGAGATACAATAAATATTACCTCATAGCATATTCTCAATGTAGGTTGCCGTAGCTGCAAACTTACTTTGTTTTGGAAAATATTTTGGCGAAACATGAGAACTTTGGGCCCAAGGATTTTTACTATTCCTGTTACATGACTACATATAATAAAGCTCTCTATAATGTGACAGAATCAGCATGTAATGCTGGAACAAGGCAGTTGCTTAATAAATATTTATTAAGTAAAATAATAAATGTCAGATTTAAGCTCTGTTAGGAAATAAATACATTAGTAATATTATAAGCTGTTTACATGCAGTGATTATATAAATTCTGTTAGAATCAGTATAAGTGCAAAAAATGGTACTTTGTACTTTTATTTTTTAGTTAATTATTATTATTATTTTTATAAAAACGGAGTAGTTGTTGTTGGTATCCCACCTGGATCACCTTCACAAACTAATGCAAACATTGCCCAGCTGTGAGCGGTGTTGGCTGCACTTCCTCCACTACTTAGCCTTGTCCCCCAATGGAGCTTCCTGGCAGAGATTATGCTTCCCTGTAATCACCAGGGACAGCCCGTAGCAAATGCCTTATTCATATGAGGGTACAAAGTCTGCTCCTCTTACCTCAAGATGGGGCAACTCAGTGGTGTGAGTTTTGCTTAAGAGTGCCCTATGGATTAGGTCAAGCTTAGAGTTTACATGAGACATATCCTTGCCCAGCTTTCTGTCCCCTACATTGCTTCTCTTATTCCCTGATAAGTTCTTTTTCCTAAAGAGCAATCGATCAATATAGCATATGCACTCAAATTCCTGTTTTAGGCTCTGCTTCTAGACAATCTAATCTTAGACAACTGGTTCAAGGAGTAGTCCTAGGAAGCAGTCTCTGAGGATGGGATTCTAGAGTCGAATCTCCTATAAACTGGTGGTGTGACAATGGGGACCACATCACTGGAGAATCTGAGCATCACCATTCCCTGGAATGCTAGAGCAATAAAACTAAAGTTTTTCATTTCCAATGAAAATAGGATGAGGGTAGAAGTGGGACACTTGCTTGTGCAGTTATGTCTGATGTTTGAGAGGTACAGCAAAACAGTAATTAGAATACTGTGATATTAGGTGACTATTGCTCATAGTCTGAAAATTGAAAATGATAGGCTCAAGGAAATCAAACGCAAATTCAGAAAGACATGTGGATGTCAGGCAGTTTCACTCATGGTGTTTTAAAAGCCCTCACCCCCTATAGCTGGAGAAATGGTCAATCTAAGACCAGACTTCAGATAAAAATTACAGAATTTTAGAGATGAATAATCAGCCCATCAAATTTATGCCAAAGTAAGGTTCTGATAAGGAAAAAGTGGGGTCATGAATCTTTGGGTGGAGATGCTCCTAAGAACCTTGACCTTCCAGATTCCCCTGAACTCACTGAGCCTAAACAAGTGTCCTTCTTCTCCCTTGTTGAAAGACATAACCTCACTCTATCCTCTTTGCTTGAAGACCATTCAGAAGACCCCAAATATATTCGGTGCCTTACAAGACAATATTTGCTCTCCTCAGTGGTTGTGTCAACTCCTACCCTCTTAACCCATGACCCTCAAAACCAAAATGATAACAATAACCACAAAGTTAATTAGGTAAGGGCTCAAATCAAAGCTTCTGTGTCAGATACAATAGCTTTACTAAAGCATATTAACACAGTCTCTGGTGTGGCTGTCAATCCAATGAATGCCTTATTGTTTCAAAGTCATTAGAAAGTACAATGAGAAGCAGTTCACAATGATAACTAATTACACTTATCCATTGTCTTGTCCCAGGGCTGTGATGAATTCCCTGCTCTTGGTTATAACTTATTGTCAAAAGGGCTTTGGTCCACCTAGATATTCTGCAGAACTCTCATTGGTCCACAGTGTTGATGGTGACATCATGTTGGTTGGAAATAATAAGCAAGTAATGCCAACTCAAAAAAATATGCATTCCAGAGGTTGGAAAATAAACTAGAAAACATTCAGGAGCTTACTACATTGGTGTTATTTTAAGGGTTCTAGTTGTCTAGGACAACCTGGGGTATCTCTTCCAAAGTTAAGAACACGTTATTGAACTTTGCAGAAACTTCCACTAAAACAGATGCACAAAAGTGGTAGACTTCTTTAAGCCCACATTTAGAAACATTACTACAATTCATTTATTAAGTGATGTGGAAGGTCTCTAGTTGTGAGTGGGGTGCAGGGAAAGATATGGCTTAGTGGCCACTGTAGGCAGCCTGGCCCATAAGGCCATATGATTCAGTAGACTCCATGGTTCTAGAAGTGTCTGTGGTTTAAAACAAAACAAAAAAGACTTTATATGGAGTCTGTGGCAAACTTCAAAAGTAGCAATGAAAATTGCTAGTATTCTGGAGCAAGGTCAGGAAATCTGTAACAGGGAAGTACACACCAGTAGTAAAGCAGCTTCAATGTACCACTGAATCCCCTGTTAGAGAGAACATACAACCATGGGACACCAAGTGACCTTGTGACCACAACTGGCCAACAGGAGTGACACATTCCACTCTCAAAGCTCAAGACATTAGTTTGGCTGAGATAGAAGGCTAGTGATTATCAGTGATTATCTGTTGGTAATTTCCACAGAGAACTGCAGATGGGATCTTTGATTCCCTCCCTCTCCATATTTAAGAAAAAAACAAAATACTTGTGTGTATATGATATTTCAAGCTCTAATGAGAGGTAAGAGACAACGAGATCTTTTTTTTTTTTTTTTTTGAAACTGTGATGTTTTGAAACAAATGGACACTATTGGAAACCATTTACAGGAAGAGAAAGTAGTGATAAACTCTAACCTCATTATCCACAATATTAAGATCCATTCTTATTCTGTAAAACCCTGAGCACAAAACAGAAAGAATAACTTTGCACTGGTCTTCAACTGATTATCAGCTTTTTCAACCAAGGAAATCTAGATTAGGTGATGTAAACATTTTTGGATCCAAAGAAGGTGACAAATGATATGAACCCCCTCTGAGAAGAGTTTGGGACCAGAAATGAGTCTCAAGATGAGTGTGCTCTCTTTTTTCCACTAGGAAAGATTCAGTAAGTAAGAATATTATGTTGTAAAAAAAAAAAAAAAAAGTGACTCGTGATAGTTTTCCCCTAGCCACAAAATCATAACTACCTTTGCCCCGTTACTATGGGTTTGAAGGTTTTGGAGAGGTTTGGAGTACTCTAGGAAGATTCCAGAACTGCATGAACAAATGATACAAATATCATATCTGTCTGGTATTTACTGTGCAAAATCAGGATTTCCATGATCCATGACTATATATGCCCATACATTCTCAAGAAGGGGTCAGTTCCTTTCATTTAAGATTTTGGGCGTGAATACTGGAGGTTTTTATTTCATATATAATCTTATTTGGGTTGTCTTAGAGACACCACAGGGCTTCTAAATGAAGACAGATGAATGAACCATGAAAACTGAAGACTATTGAGCAACACATGAGAAACTACAAGTTGTATTGGTAATAAAATTGCATTGTGTGACTGTCACAAATGTGTTTCTTGTTAATATTCAGTCCATTGAGCTCTGTTTAATTAATTTAGTCTCTGTTTAAAAAAGAGAGGAGCAAATGAAAGTGGTAAATAGACCATTAAATACTGAAAATGGAAAAATGCCTTTAATTGTTATCTATTTAATTTGCTAATTAGATCATATAGTTAATTTAAACATTTAAAAAAGAAACAACTGAATTGTGCACTGATCTTCAATAAAATAGCCCATTTATTTATTTGTTTACTTACTTTTAAAGAAACTGCTTTGAGTTTAATTGACTCTACCATGAGGGAGAAAACAACAGAAATTTAAGAGTATATCACACTATGATCAGTCAGAATGCTTTCTAGAATAGAGTAATTTCCATTCCTTTATAGCTCATTATACATGTTTTGATATGTCCATTTTAAATGATATTTCCTGGATATATAAACATTTTAATATATATTTAAAACATTATATGTTAAATTATGTATTTCCCAATATAGTCAAATGTTTTATAGTCTATACCAGGAATCTAGGAATTGGCAAACTATGTCCCATGAGCTGGCCACTTTACTATCACTCATTTGCTTACATAATGTGCATGACTATTTCTTGTTATAGCAGCGTAGCTCATTAGCTGCAGCCAATATCTTCTGATTCACAAAGCCTAAAATATTTACTATCTCTCCCTTTACAGAAAAAGTCTGCTGACCCTTAAGCTAATACATAGAACAAAGTAATATACAATATATTTCATTTTCTATACTATAGTATACATAATTGCTTTGTATTTTAAGGTAGCAAGCAGTAACTGCTTTAGAAACCTCTCTATTCTACTAATATAGACACATGTCCTGTTTTCACTTAAAACATCCATAGAAAGTAGGAAAGAGTGTTTGTTTGTCTATGTATTTATTTGGTTGGTGCCTCTGGAGGAACTCTGGAGAAGATCCTAATAATAGCTAAGATCACCCAGCTTATGGTGCTGAGTTGAGATCTGCTTGACCAGTTTCTAAAAAGTATCCAGAAAGATTTCAAAGGAGATTCTATCTGATGTTGCAGAGTCCTCAAACTGTGACCTTGACTCTATTCTCAGGGTAATCTTCAAATGAGATTAATACAATTTGTTTTCACTCTTTAAAAGGAAGTGACAACTTGACCCATTAAAATAATTTATTTGAACAATTTGAAATAATTATATTTATTAATTAAATAATTTACATATATAAGATAAATTATATAACGTAAATATAAATTATATAATTATGAATTAGAGAAATATCTAATTTTATTTTAATGAACAAATAATGCATTTTTCCTAAAAATATAATTATTTATAACTTTTCTATTATGACAACATGTTAGAAATATGTCTGAAGATACTGTGTGCATGAGTGTGTTGTTTTTTTCTTCCTTTCTTTTTTGGCACCAAACATAAGCTAGATCCTTTGCATGCGGATACATTAAAAAAAAAAAATTAAATAGGCTGGTGTGAGTCGTGGGGGTTGGAAAGCTTTATCTAGCCAGAGAAAATTGTTTGGGAGGGCAGAGGATCGAGGTGTGGGGCCATTTTAAGAGGGGATGCAAAAGTTTTAGATTTAATTCCAGGAAAAGTCAGAACTGGGTAGGTCAACCAGTTTTGTGGGTGGGTCGTTATATCCAGGAATTCAGTCATTATGCATGAGGTCAGGATTCTGGGAGGTCTGTCCATGCAAGAAAATAAAGCCAATAAGTAGGTTTGAATAGGCAGGATCTAGGTCCCTGGGTGGCACATGGAAAGGAAGAACAAAATTATATACTTAGACATTGGTTTCCCATGACATGGATCAAGCCTCGGTGCAGGAATCCAGCCTAGAGAAGCAACAGCATACAAGGTAGAGTGACAAACTCTTTGATTCCCAAAGGAGTATCAAGACAATTGACCAATCCTTGGACATGTAAGTGTGATGGTAAATCGAGGACTGAAAGTGTGATGGCAAACATACCTTGAAACTGAAATATAGAGATATTTGAAGGAAATTGTGCCTGTTTCTAGATCCTAGAGGTAGAACATTTTGAAATACCCTGCTGCTATGGAGGGTAAGATGAGATGCTTCTCTCAGAATAAGGCTTAACATTGTGGCTGTCTACGCTTTGTAACGGGCCAGAAGATGGAAAACAAGGCAGGGTCTGATATATTCATTGGAAATTCTTTGGGAGCCTTGAAACACATCTGAATCACACAACCAAATTCACTCAACTTTGATAGGGAAGAGAATAGTGAAGGGATTTTTCAGAAAAAATTCAAGAATATACTTATTAAACTAAGAAATAGTAACCAAAAGTTTCTATAATGCATTTTTTTTTTTTTTTGAGGGCAGTGTCACTGGCCCTCATATGTGGGACCCGAACCGGGGCCACTGGCTTCCCAAGCCAGCGCTTAACCACCGTGCCACTCGGCCGGCCCCTATAATGCATTTTTTTAGACATTCTAAGATCAGAGTTAGATATTCTGAAAGCAATCTGATTTGTATCCCCAATGTTTTAGCTTTTAATTCTGACTATTGCATCTATTTCATACCAGATCCTGATTTCAGAGTTTTGAACGCCAGACTGGTAACCCTCATTTTGTCCAGGAATTGACAGTGTGATATGTGTTCTTCACCTGTGGTGGACTCTACCTCCAGTTAACCTGCTTTACTGACTCAGCCGGAAAGGCTCAAATCCCTTCTACGTGCACAATGCTGATCTTACTATTTTTCACACTATTTTGTTGTGTTTTTCCCAAAATCTATTTATTTGGACTGTTGCCTAATGGCATGCCAAAGCCATCTTGCATAGGGGATTCTCAGAATAAGTGATCTAATAATATTTGTTTATTGAAGTATGATGACAATCAGAGGATTTTAGTATTATTAGATTAACTTGTGTCATAACAGGAAATCACTAGAGAATGTCGTAAACTCTAGCTTTGAGCTCTGAAGTTTAAATGAGTAGTAAATATTTGAAGGAAAGCTGTTGAACATGATAGATTTACATCACTTCACATAGCCTTTATTCAGAGAGGCATACTTCTTTTAAATGCTAGGGAAACATAAGCTTGTTTTAGTTTAGGTTTAGGTCCAGTTTGTCAATGCATAAGCTAAATAATTTTATTTCATTCAATGATGCATAAAAACCATACCTATATTGCTTTTGAAAAGAAAGATTGTTACGTGAAGAATTGCAGGGAAATTAGAGATAACGTGGAACTTAATAACAAATCAATTAGCCATCACTAGAGAAAATTAAAAAAACAAATTTGGGTTGGGAAGAGATATCAGAAGGAAAATGAGATTGGATGATTCTTCCCTGCAGTATATAAAAGTATATTGAAAGACATTTTTTCAAAGCCAAAAGAAGGAAATATGGCAATGAAATTGAAAAAAGAGAGAGGTAAACATCATGGAGAGATGACTGCTCACTTTAGGTGTGACTATGGTAGAAGTGAATCTAAATTTTGCAGAAGCATAAACTAAATTTGATGAAGAAATCCAGGTTTTGCTAGTTTTTCTTGGTAATTGTAACTTACCTAATAATTACTGGGTATGGACATACATTCAACACACAGGAACTAATTTATAGGCCTTAGCTTGTTTAGAAATATATATACTTTGCAGCCAACTGGTAGCTCCTAAAATGATTCAAGTGGTATATTAATGAACCTTTTAAAATGTTTATTTTAGTATTGAATATGAATTTGAAAATGTACCTGGTACATAAAAACCATGATTTAGGTAGTTGCCCAAAGTTTCTTTTGTTTGTTTGTTTGTTTCACATAAATTATATTAGTTAAAAATGTGAGAGTGAATTATAAAGTAAAATATTAATTTTATAATAAAACACGTATTATACAGATTTGGTAAAATGTGTAAAAATAATGTGATATTAACCAATGTTTTGGAAACCCTGAACTAGAATTCCAATGAGACTCTAGATCTCTTCAGGCATTGAAGCGCTCTCATTCATTGCTGAGGTAATTCCCTCCTTGCTAAGGTATTTGTCAAGTCAAATTGGAAATCAGAAAGTTGATTGGCAAGTATAGACTCCACAGAAAAAGCATTTTTCTAGTTTTGATAACTACATCAACAAGGTCATGTAAAAATTGGGAATTCACTTTGGAACAATGTAGTCTCATTATAGCCTATGATGCTGAACATAATGCATATGTATATATATATATATATATATATATATATATATATATATGTATATTATATATATGTTAGAGTTTTCCTTATTACCAAGAGACAGTCTTCATACAATCATTTTGTAGGATTAAAACATTAAGACTCCTAAAAACAGTCTGTGTCAACTTCTAAGGAAGACAAGAGCCCTGGGAAGGCAGGCCCCTCCCATGAGGGAAGCAACAGCTGAAAAACGTATTCCCAACAGGAAACACCAGACTAAGTCAATGAAGAGGTGCTTTTGTTGAGTATGAAGTAAGGTTGTATTCCACTTCGGCCCTTATTTCTTAACCCTCTGTTTCTAGTCTGTAAAATAACTTACAGAGTTGCTGAGATTAAACAAAATAATGTCACATGGCAAGCACTCAATAATAATATTATGATTTTTTACCCTGAGAAGCTGGTCTTGTTTTTTGTGAGAACGGTGATTGCGAAATTGAAAGAACCATATTACTTGGAGGGACATGTGGGAGTGTGGGCAGTCTTAAGTATAGACCCGAAATCCCTCAGATGGAAAACATTCTTTCCACTGTGGAGCTCTGGCAGCATCACGCTGGGGTGGCAACAGCAGCTGTGGTGATCGCTAAGTTGTGGAAGCAACAAGGTTGACCCTGAGTGGGGAATTGACAGCAGTGAATGAAGTATCACCTTGAGCTTGCAGGGACTATCTGGGAAGAGCAATTTGAAATCTTAATGCAAGCAGGGTCTTGAAAGCAATGTAACATGGTGGTAAGACGATGGATTCTTAACTAAAAGGGCTCAGTACCAATTCTGTGTTGATTGAGCCTATTGGGTTGTTGGAAAAGTCATGATGCATTTTTGCAAAGAAAAACATACAAAAAATACATCATGACTTTTCCGACAGCCCAATATTTGGCCTCTCAAAGTCTGTTCTTTCTGCTATAACAAGGCTCGTGGCACTGATGCCTACCTCAAGCATTGCTGGGAGGATTAAAGGAGAAACCCAGGTGAAGTGTCCAGCCCCGTGGTGAAAGCACTTGAGAATAAATGCTCATTCTCAAGGAAAAACAAAACAAAGAAACAAAAGTGAAACAAAGCACTGTTATCTGTCAGACTGTACTGTGGAGAAACAAAAGAACGGAGTTCTATAAAATCTGCTTTTATCCCAAGCCTTGACCCCATGCATCCAGTGAATCCATAATCACATCTAAAATGTGTGGGTTTTACATGTTTCATACTGAACCTTTTGTTGGTGGCACTTAATATGAAAGCCCAAACAGCGGGGATTTCTTATCCACATTTAAGATGATTACATTTACATTTTTAGAGTGTCCTTTGTCAGAATGCCAGTGAGTTCCATATCTGGACACAATTTTGAAATAAAGATGAGCAGCTTTTCTTCTCAACATTTAAAATAAAATGGCCTTTACTTCTAGGGAATAAGTGAGGAGTTAATATTTTTGAAAATGTCTGCCTGAGCCTATGTGATACAATGCTCCATAGAAATGGGAAAGCACTAAAGGAAGGAGTGTATCAGTGGCTCTTAAAAACCCCAATCTGAAGCTGTGCCACTGGGGGTACTCTACTGGGAAAATACTGAGCAGGCCAAGGTTTTGCTGAGTGTAGGGTACCAAGGCTGCCTGTGGGTTTGTTTTCCAAAATTAGTGGAAGGTCCCTCACTGTTTACAAAAAGGACGGATACGTCTGAGGCTCTTCATATATTGGGGTCCTCATGGAACAAAGAAATAACACTGAAATGTTGGCACATCAGGCTTACCTATACTAATTTTACTCTTTTCTGTTCTAGATCTCGGATATTTAGTTATAGGTGTCCCCAATGCAAAAATTAATCCTTAGACTATGAATGACAAATTTGCCTTCAGTAGTGCACTGGCATTGAGAACAGTAATATTAAATAAAAGAGGGCTACTGCTTAATTGTATCAGTTAATTGACTTTGATTACCATTGCTTTTGTGTGTAAAACCAGGACATATTTATGAAAATTGAAAAACCTTACATAGGTCCTTTGGTTTGCATTTGTCTCTGAATTCACTATGCAGAAATACCCCTTTAAACATTGAGAGGTTGAAGGGGGAGTGTTTTCCAGTTCTCATGGCCCTCTCATTCATTCATGACAGTTTAAATGACAGGTAATACTAAGGCTAAATGCTAAATACTTCCAAATACATTCATCAGTCTTCTCCCCCAAAAAGATATTTACAATTGAATGCATGGGGGAGGGGGGTGGGGTGAAGAGGAGAGAGAGAGAGAGAGAGAGAGAGAGAGAGAGAGACAGAGAGAGAGAGAGAGAGAGAGAAAACTCTATTTTAATTCTGAAAAGGGAGATAATAATATTAACTAGAAAAGTGTAAATGAACTTCCTGGAGGTCCCATAAAGGAATTTATTGACACAGGTGAGAGCAGAGCCTGGCTTTGGATGGTCTCTGTTTAAACCAAACTCTATTTACTAGAAGTGCAGCCTTAGTCAAATAATTTAGCATCTTCACCTGTCAAAAAGCAGTCATAACAGAACCTACTGAATTGCTTGGAGATACTAAGTGAATTCTTCGATGGGAAGCTCTTAAAATGCCACATGGTGCTGGTTTTTTGTAATTATTATGGAAAAAGATGCATATAAGTTTAGGTATTGATACTCGTGCTTCCTTTGTATTTTGTCCCATGAACTTGTTTGCTATAATTCTAAGATTACAATATTGACTATTATCTTTCCATCTTGTATACATTTGTAAGAATTCATTAACCTTGGCTGCCTGCCATAGCATGTGACTCTAATGGTTAAGGAAACAGATGTAATTTTGAGGAGATGGATGTTTTTTTAAGTTTTCATGAATTAGACATGTAAGAACTAGTGACTTCTGAATCAAGTTATAAAGGTTAATATGTTTGGAATAAAAATAGCTAAAGATGTTTAAATATGAACATTTGTGAGGTAAGCCTTTTTATCTCTGTCCTTCACCTAAAGCAACACAATGACATGCTGAGACTAATTTAATTTTGATAGCCTGAATTTCTGTACTGTTTTAAATATAGTTAAATCCTACCTCTTTAAGGACATCTGTGGCATAATGGATAGTTGATTAGATTTGGAATTAGAATAATGCTTTCCAAACTGTTGTCTGCAGGAAATAGGTCCTGCAGGGTGTTTTCAAGTGTTCTATGAAGAGAGATTTCCCTGGCCAGTTAAATAGGAAAATGCTGACTTGGCAGATCTGAGTTCTAATTTTGCAGTCTTTCTGGAAAATCAGAGTGGTAGATTTTTCTTCAGTATTGGCACATGCTAATTTAAATACATGGAAACACTGTGAATGCTGAAAGTGTCTAAATAAAACTTTAAAATATTATTAAGAAATTAATAGATTACTATATGAAGAAAAATAAATTTTTAGCAACATCTTTGCAATATGAAACAGGAAACTTTATGTCTAATACATTAGGCTATACAATAATTTAATAACTAATTTTAAAGGTTAAGATCATGAAAAGACTAGTGCCTTAAATTTCTCTTTAGCTCATGACGGTGTTATGGTGAATCTTTACACTTCAGGTTACTTTTAAAATGAAAATTTTGATCAATGAAAATACATAAAAAGGAAAAAACATCTTTAAACATGACAATAACTTAGCTCATAATCTTAGTTTCATTTCATGACATTTTGTCACTAAAGTAATATTTTTTCTGGTGAGGTCGTTGCTAAATTTTACAACAACAAAACATAAACAAAAAAACTCAATTTGTGTTACAACAAGTAATGGTTATTGTTCAGTGTTGAATTATACCTACTGGTCTCAGAAAACAAGAGTCCTCTTTCTCACTCTATAATGATGTATGGTAAACATATATAAAGAAGTTTCTGCAGTGCATTGCTCAGAAGCAGGTCTGACTGATTCATAGCGAAAGTGATGTAGAGTAATTACCCATGAACACAAATCTCAATGTTTAAATAATATAAATATGGATTTGACCATATTAATCAATATATTGAGAAATAAAATGCTAGAGTAACAAATGTTTGATGCCCTGCATCATTTTAGCATAAACACCCCTCCTATTGCATTTGTTTTAGAGGCCTTGACTACTGCTGAATCCAGAATATGTCCTTAAATCAGTCATTCCCTTAAAATTTGAGATACTTTGAATAAATATATATTCCATTTTATTATCAAATTCTGTTTCTATGACCATTAATGAATGAATAACTTTAGAAGTTCATTTAAAAGCACCATACTCTTTTACACTGTTTGCATAGTAAGTGGGGAGAGTAAGTTGCTTACCAAGTTTTTCTGAAGCCTTTTAGCTCATATACCAAAAATTTAAGACCTATTTCAGAGGATCTAAGCCTTTGATTTTAAGAAACTCTTATCTATAAGCTTTATCCACTTGAGAATCTTTGTGAAAATATGAACATGAGAAAATTTGAAAGGATTTTGGTAGTTTTTTCTCCATATTTTATTTCCCAAATCCAGAGTTCATAAGCAATTGTAGATACTTTTCAAACAGTGTTATCACGGAAGTATATTATGATTATTATGGGAGTAAGGGTTTGGCAAAATTGTCATCCACATCGTAGTGGACTGAATATCCTGAGTAAGTAAGGCTTTGGTATATCAATTTTCATTTGTCTTTATTCATGTTGAATGCCAATTTCACTATGATGAGTTAAATAGGTACTGTTAAAAAATGGCATAAAAAACTCACAGGGTTTCTTGATGATGTCACTTATGCTCAAGGTCTGGAGCTAAGAATTTTCAGACTTGGACTAAATTCTTGAGGACATTTAGCCCAGTCATTTGATGCAGGTGTGTTTATCAGTCAGCTCTTTCCTCCCAAATTTACATGAATAGTCTGAGTGAGTGTCCTATGTGAGCAAAAGTAGGCTTGAATTTTAGATCTGGCTCTATGACTACCTCTGCTATTTTGGGTAAAGCACATGGCCTCACCATATTTCATTTTCCATGTATAAAATAAAGGCAATAATATTTCCTAGGACTGTTATAAGGATTCAAACAATGTGATATAATGAAGTATAGTAAACAAAACTTCTATGTGGAAAATTAAAAACGAAATGGTTGGGGAGTGTTCTTGCTTGGCTTCCAATATCTGAATAATAAATATAGATATAAATATATTTAATATAAAACATCAATTATATGCTAATTGTGACTTGAGAATTTTAAATCACTGCATGTAAATTTGCTTTTAAAAATTACATGGTCTGGCCAAGTGGCTCAGCTGGTTAAGAGCTCGCTCAAGAGTGTGAGCTGAGCTGTGAGCAGCAGCAGTTTGATGCCAGCCAGAGCTGAGCTGCTGTTAAGCTACCAACAGGCAGCAGGATGGCTCAGCTAAAAATGAAAAAAAGAAATTATAGAAAATTAAAAATTAAAAAAATAATAAAATAAAAATAAAAATAAAAATTACTTATGCAGAGGTCTTTTTTTTTTACACTGCCCAAAGCCAATCACTTTTTGTTTCCATGAGATGCCCTCTCTATTATCCTCAAAATTTTTAGATCACCAAGACATATCAGAAATGTTGCAGCCCTATACTGCATGTGTCAATTGCAAAAGCCACTTCTACTTTGACAAATGATAGTGGAAAGATTATAAAATGGCTTCTTTGTGCAGTTAGGGTTACTAACTGTCTCTGCTCCTATATTATTTTGAGGTCCTGGAAAACCACTTCATCGCTCTGGATCTCAGACTTTTCATCTGTGAAATAGAGCCAATGAACCAAGACGATCGTATCTGAGCTTACGTCCAAATTATACATACACAATCTTTTTTCAAGTTCAAATAAAAATTTAAGACTTCCTTTTCTATGGAGTTTCTTCATATGGAAATTTGATATTCAATATTGGAATTTTTACAGTTATAGCACCTGAAGCTAGCTATTCTTACAGTAAAACATAGCAATAAAAATTAAATATTAGGCTTTTATTAGAGAGTCAAAATTTATAGATTTTGAATAAATTATCATGGTAGACGTTGTTAGCTATCAACCAACTAGTACTTTACTATCCTCCTTTCCTCCTTCTTAAAATGAACACTTTGTTTTTTTAGGAATCTGATCTGGTACATATATTTCAGATAAGTCTGGGCTCCTCCAACCTTTGCCAACAACTTCAATTAGTTTATTTAAATCATGCCAATTCCATACCCTTTGATTAGGGTCGATTTAGAAAGGTCATTGTGACAAAAATCTTGCCAATGCCTCATTAGAAGACATATGCTTGGTGGCTTCTGGTAAAGGTAAGAGCTTCTTTCTTCAAAGGGACTGAGGAAGGGAATTCTCTTTTAACTATAGGGTACTATTGTGCAAAAATTTGGGTTTGAGGCAGCCATCTTGTCACCATGAGAATAGCAGGGTCCAGTAGGGATTCAGAAGCCACAGCGATTATTTGAACATAGAGAGTATTTAGTGTTAGGAATTATTATCAGGTATTGGAAAACTGAAAAAGCAACAAGGAACATTGAGGTATCATGGGTATGGTCTTTGTAGGAAGCATTTGTCACTCTTACCATTGAAGGAACAGAGGGAAGGGTTTGGAATTACTATATTTTAAAGTTGGAGGAAGGGGTCCAATCATTAAGATGCAGATTCTGAGGAGGGAACACAGACTAACTGGCTATGGTGCCTCAGAAGGTGAAATGAGGCTGGTTCTGGGACTATAAGAGCACCTGCAAACTGCAGTCATCTGGTGGTCCTGGGCGTAACTGCCACTGTCTGTGGGGAGAGTTACTGACCTGACAGGAACGGGGAACAAACTGGGAGGGGTATGTCACTTCTTCACCCTACAATTCAGTCTCCCTCTCACGCCTCCTACTGGCAAAGTCTAACAGGGAATCACCCAGCCCAGCGGAAATGTGGCTTGCAGTGTCCCAACCCCAGCATCACAAGCCAAATACAGAAGTATGCTTTGAAGATGATAGACAATTGCTTAATGGCCAGCACAGGGTACCAGTCTGAGGACAAAATCATCATTAGAAGGATAAAGGAGTGGGGAATGACAGAAATGAACTCCTCAATTAGCCAAATCTAAAAAAAAAATCTCAATATTATGCTATATATGTATATTATAAGCTCCTAAATTTTTAAGTCCATTGAGTTAGATCTTCTCTTTCTAGCTGCCTCAAGTATCCAATTTGGCAAAAGTGCAGGTAAACGGTCACTCTGAAATACTGATAACACCAGTAAAAATCGACATAACAAATAAAGACAATTTTAAGGCTAAATAATCTTTAAAAATATGTATACATTTGACATGATAGTTATATTAAAAAAGAATTATCAAGGTATGTGCAAAAATGTATGTATAATTATATTCATCACAGTTCATCATTTTAATGGCAAAACCTGAAAAGTTTTAAACAACTGTTATCAAAGACTATTTGCTTAAGAATTGGATTCACGGTGTTGAAATTCAGTAGTGTCCCAATTCTCTAAATAACCTGTATATTCTTTCTCTTTTTTCCTCCTCTTCTTTTCTTATCTCTCTCTCTCTTTATTCTTCTTTTGACACTTACAATCTAACATACTATACGTTACATTTATTTATCATATTTATAGTTGTCTCCCTTTACTAGTATATGTGCTTCATGAGAGCCAGGATAACTTCCTGCTTTGTTCATTGGTGTGTCCCTAACCCCGACAGTGGTCTCTGATAAATTGTATGAGCTCAATTACTATTTGTTAAAAAAAAGGAAATAATTTGCTAAGTACATATCTGTGATACATGCATAATATTAAAACTATTTTTTATGATAAGCAAGGATAACAGTAAAAGAATTAAGGTATTACCCTCATGAATAAGAGATCAAACATCAAAACTTTTCAGTGAGATTAGCAAGATCAAATGAAATACCACAGACTGAATCCTCTTTCCAGTCAATTTGATACCATCTAGAAATGCCAATGTCTTTCTTAATGACTTTCTTAGCAAAGCTTTTTACTACAGCTGAGAACCAAAATGCTCCTGTACCATGTTTTGAGGGTGGCCACCTTTTGGAAAAAGGCACAATGATCAGTGTGGAGGGAGATAATTGGTCTTTACAGAGAATACAAATACATTTTTTTATGCTGTGGAAAACCAATTATATGAAAAGTTGGCTTTTAATAGTTTTGACAGCTCTTGCTATTCTGGTTCTACTTGCGTAGAAACTAAAAGGGTGGTGGCTTTGTAGCAGTTCCTACAAAAACTGGCGGGTGCCCTAGCTGCTGTGGAGATCCGTTGAAACCTGGCAGGAAAATTCAACTTCAGTTCTTTCATCCCCTTTCTTCTGCTACTTGTTTTCTTTGGAGCTTTGGACCACACTCGCTAATGAGTGTTAACAAGGCCTTTTTAAAAGGAGCGAGTAGCAAGGAGAAAAATAACAAGAAAGTGAAGGAGAGAAGTCAAACACAACGCAGGAATAGAATGGAAAGCAAAATAGAAAGGAGCAATTCCAAACATTGTTAAGGGACTGTATTCAAATAGGGATGCAAATGATGATCTGGTTCATTATGAAACCATGGAAAGAGCATCTTCCCCAAATCCATCATTTCCTTTAAACTAAATTTTCTCAATGTGAAAGTTACTGAAAGTGAAGTCACGTCATAATAAACACCATCCTAAATCAGATTCAGTTACTGAACAGTAGATTTATCCCAGCTGTGAGGATCATTGAAATGACTGGACCACCAACATCCTTGTTAGTTTTATTTCCTTAAAAATATATAGTTTTGATGTTGGGAGCATGTCATGTTAGTCACTAAAAAATTAAAAACAACCAGATCTTTGGTTTGCTTGATGTGGATGTCATTTTAATCAACAGTTATTAGAAAACACATCTACATTTTAGTTTATTAGACTATGATTTAGCCTGAATAATATTTTACTCATTGACATTTGAGTAACTTGAAAGATGGCAAATGATTATATAAGTACCTAAATTAAACCTGGTGAATAATTTGTGCACCAGACACTCATAATTAGGATAGTGCTAAAAGGTCAATTAGAAGCTCATTTAACCCATAACATTAATTCATTCAAATGGTATTTATTGAGCACCTCCTATGTGCCAAGCACAGCTGTAGGTATTGGGATACGCATCAGTCAACTCTTTGCTGGGGTTGTGTTACATAACATACAACCCCTAATCCTAGTGGGTTACAAGAACATGTCTGCCTAGCTCATGGATTTGTGGAATGTCTGTGGCTCTGCTATGCAAAGCTGGGCTAACGTTGAATTTTGATCTAGATGTAAGTAAGATTCAGGTCTATTATGCCTGTCTATCATTTTAGAAACATGCGCCCAAAAGCAATATCTACCATGGCCATGCTATTTTCTTGGAAGAAAGTCTCTTTAAAAGTGTCACACAGTCATTTCTGCCCACATTCCATTGAACAGAACAAGTAACAGAAAAGTTCTATATCAGTGGGGCAGTAAAAAAATAATTTGTCAAAAGTATAGCAATGAACAAAAGAGAAAAGTATATCTACACTCATGGTACTTACATTATTGTGGGAGATAGATAATAAAATAACATAATAAAATACATTAATGTATTTGGAAAGGTAAAATTTTAAATAAATTGGTATAACATTGAAAAAGTGAGCTTTGCACAAAAACTTAAAGGAGTGGGTGGATTTAGCCATGAGAATATTTAGAAGGAAATCATTACAGGCTGAAGGCCTCGTCTTTGCAAAAGTCCTAAACTGAGAGTGTGCTTAGCATGTAGCATGTCAGAAGAAAAAAGGAACCAAAGTGTCTGGAATGAGATGGACAAAGAGGAGAGAAGTGGTAGATGAGGTAGAGAGGTAATAGTGCTAGATATGTGAAGGGACTGATTATGTTGGCCCTTCAAGGTCATTATAAGAACTTTGGCTTTCAGTGTGATTCAATTATAGAGCCACTGAGGGAGAAAAATGTAGGTCTGGAAATACCCAGTTGAAAATTACCAGTGTCTAGAGGGTATGTAAAATCATGGGATAAAAGGAAATCACCAAAGGACTAGTGTACATCATGAAAGTAAAGAAGACTAAGGGCAGAGCCTTCGATTACCCCCAAATTCACCAAAAGTCACTTTTCTGTAGAAAGGCCCTTTACTCCGTGCATGTTCAACAATAGGTAACACAGCTACAAAATCTAAGCTGTCTAATCACTCTTCTAATTTAGAAAACATTTGTGTAGATGTGCAATCTATCCATCTAGTGTGATCAAATAGCTGTTGTCCTTTCTGATTTGTAGAATTGTGCCTATTGGTTGCTAAACATTTTGAAACTGACTCTGATCTCATGAATACCTACAGATGTTTATCTGGTTTCTCTTTTCATGTTTCCAATGATGGAGCAAGCTCACTTCTCCATCTGGCAGCCAATGACTGTGTTGGCCATCTCTAGTCATCAGGAAGTTTTTCCTTACAGTTATGTGATATTGCTTCCCCTATAATTTCCAGCCTTTTGTTTCAATCTGGCTTTAAGAAAGTCACAGGGTAAGTCTTATCATTCTATTTGCCAGTTGTTCAAATATTTGTTGAGAAGATATCTCCTCCTTAAGTCTTAACTCCTCTAGGCAAAAAAAAATGAATATCCTTCATTGTGTTGTATAATGTGGTTAGTTAAGCCTGTACGTTATTCTGATCACTCTCTTTTGGGTTTTTCTAATTTGCAGTTGTAACCAGTGACTTAAAAAGGACTTCCTATTACAGAAGACAGTGGATGTATATTCTGCTTATTAGAATTATCATTTTATGAATGCTATAATATTATAATTGATTATAAAATTATTATTTTATGAATGCTTCAATTTTATAATCTTCTTATAGACTGTCTTATTTGTATTAGGCAAATTGTAGAAAACATTCTAAATAACATTAGTTGCTGTCTATAAAAATTACTAATATGTAGATTCAAATCTTATATCCACATTCTCTTCCACTGTTTTGAAAATAAAAGTTTAAATATCTTTATTGAGATATGACAGATGGTAACCAGACTTATTGTGGTGATCACTTTGGAAAGTATATAAATGTTGAATCACTGTATTGTACACATGAAACTAATAAAATACCATATGTTAATTATAATTAAAAATAAATTTAAAGAATAAAAAATATATGTAACTAAATTTAACAGAAAATATTGTCAAAGAATTTGTTAAGTTCAGTGATCAAGATGGGCAAGTTCTAGAGACTATAATTCAACAGATTAAAGGTGAGCCATAAATGTGAGCCACATATGTAATTTTACATTTTCTACTAATCACATTAAAAAGGTAAGAATGAACATATGTAATTTTACATTTTCTATTAATCACATTAAAAAGGTAAGAATGAAAGGTAAAATTTATGTTATTGATACATTTTATTTAATCTACTATGTGCAAAATATTTTTATTTGTATATGTAATCAATATAAAAAAAGGATTCATGAGATACTTTACATTCTTTTTCTCTATGAAGTGTTTGAAACATGGCATGTATTTTAATATTTACACATTGTACCTCAGTTTGGACCAGCCATAGTTCAAGTGCTCCATATTGGCACACGACTAGTGGCTACCATATTGTACACTGCCGGTCTAGATATGTGAAAGGAATGATTATTGGTACTTGAGAAAATTGGGTATACATCATTGAGGCAGGGACTCTTGAATCAGGATGGAAACTGTGTGAAGCTCTGACATATGCAGTACGGTGATAGAAGTCACATGGTATGTCTAGAATAAAGGAATATCAGGACAGGAGTACGAGAGGCCAGCAAGGACTAGACTTTGAAGGGCCTTGCCTATGACTCTACAACTAAATAGGTCCCATCCAATAACTCCTCAGCCCTATAACAAGCCTTTGTAATTAAATCTTAATGGCCTAATCCTATTGGAAAAAAGGAGTTTAATTAAATTTCTTCCTTGTGCCAGAAAAAAGAAAAATGCATCAATGAGAACATGCCAATCTTAAGAAACAAGATTGCATGTCTTCACTTTGGAGCTGTTGCTAAAACTACCAGCCCGCCCGCCCGGTCTTTCACCTTCCTGGCTGTTTCTTACTTTGAAAGGCAAATTTGCAAATAACTAGGAAACCTACACGATTAGCTCATGTTTTTCTTAGTCTCTGGAGATTTTGCTCTTCAGATGCCCACACTACTTGTTTGAATCCTACACTGGCAGAAGATGGTAAAATATTTGGATTCAACCAGAGGAATGGGGAAAAAACGTGTTGAGAAATGTTTGGTGCCTTGAGTTTCCTTCTGCATAATATTTTTTTCACACATTCACTCGTTAGGGCCAGTGATTTCCTAATATTGCAGCCATAGCCACAGACTTCTGACCTTTACTTAACAGAGAGTATTTATTTAAATATAGACTCCTGGGCAGGGACAGAGTGCCCTAGAGAGAAGTCATTCATGATTCTGCGGAGTAACCTCCCCTTGTACTTTTCCAATTGAGGAAGTACATAGCAGTAGCCTATGATCCCTAGAAACTGTGTCCAGCAAGCTGAGCCCAGTAATATTTGTGAAGTTTGTTTTGTGGGCATTTTGTTTGATTCTGTTTTCATTTCATTTTTAAAAGAAAAAAGGAGTGTGGTATCAAGCAACTTCTTTTATAAGAAAAACAAACAAGTTTTTTCTCCATCAAATGAACATAAGAGAATGTCACATGAAAAGTAACTAAATCTACTATGTTCATCTCATTTCTTTCTATCCTTTCCTTTCATATTAGGTCCTAATTTGAAGTGTGTGTGTGTGTGTGTGTGTGTGTGTGTGTGTGTGTGTGTGTAACAGCATATTCACTTTTCTTCCTCTGCCTTTCTTCTTAAAAGTGGATTTTCTTCAATGTTCTACTTTACAATCATTTCATTATCAATGCTTACCCTCCATCTCCCTCAAACCACACATGTGGTTATATACATACCATGTAACTCTTTTTTTTTTTTTTTTTTCAGGGCAGTGTCACTGGCCCTCATATGTGGGACCTGAACTGGGGCTGCTGGCTTCCCAAGCCAGCACTTAACCTCTGCAGCACTTGGCTGGCCCACCATATAACTCTTATATGGTGTTTGTATTTATTTTTGCTCATATTATTATTGCTGATGTAAGAAATTGCCACAAACTTAGTGGCTTCAAACAACATAAATTTATTACCACACAGTTCTGGAGGTCAAAAGCCTTAAAATCAAAGTGCTGGCAGGTGTGTGTTCCTGCTGGAGGCTCTAGGAAAGCCTTTGTTCCCTCCTGTCCTCTAGAGCCTGCTGGTGGCCTCTTCCTCCATCCTCACGGCCAGCAGTGTAACATCTTCAAATCTCTGTTTCTATGACCTCTGCTTCCTTAATAGCTCTTTCTCTGTCTCTCCTGTTTCTATCTTTCCCTGTAAGGACTCTAGTGATGACATTTTGCCTCCCCATTTCAAAATCAATAAATTAAGCATATCTGCAAAGTCTCTTTTGCCATATACAGTAATATATTTACAGATTGGGGGGGGCATTATTCTGCAACCACAGTGATGACCCCCAGCCTCTCTCTCCAGCCCCTAATCTCTTTTAGTTTTCCAACTACCTGCCAGTACATGGGCATATCAAACACTACAGGCTCAAAGAGGAACGTTTCTTTTTCTCTCCGCAAAATTGATCGCTTCAGTTCTATTGGAACACCATTGGGACATCACCTCAGCAGAGTTACTAAGACGGAGAAGTCGGGATTGTCCTAACCTGAGCATTGTCACCCCCATTTGCATCAAAGCCAATGCCTGACTATTTTTTTTAACTCCTAAACACTTCCAAATGTATACACCCTCTGCTTCATTCCTACTTCTACTTCCCTGGTTCAGATATTGTTTATTCTCCTTTGAACTGCTACCATAGCCTGGATTCTCTGCCCCCAACCTGCTCCCTCAGATGCATTCCCCACAGTTCTGTCTAAAATGCAAACCTGACAACATGGTTCCTATAGTTAAGTCTTTTGCTGCTAATTAGCATACACTCTACTTCGCTTTGCACATGAGGCTCTCCCTGATCTTGTCTCTGACTGTTTCTTCAGCCATATGTGTTACAACTTCCCACTGTATATCTAAGGACTCAGTTACTTACTTCTGGTTCGCTGCGAACTCCCTGTGCTCCTTGAGCTACGTGATTCTCCCATTGTAACTGTGGCCAGCCGTGACTCTGAAACAACATCTACAGCCCTGTGTTATAATCTCCTGCATATGTGCTTTTCTAAACTGTGCAAGTTTTGTGAAAACATTTATTTGGTTTTATGTCCCTATCACTTAGCATGATGTGATGTCTCTTTTTTTGGTTTTGTAAATTCAGAGCAAGAGGCTTTCAAAACCCCTTCAAATTATTAAAATAGTGATTGATTTAAATGCTCTGGGAGATTGAATAATTCATGAGAACTTAGGTCTAATGCATTCTATTTGAAGCGTATGGGAAAATTGAAGTATGAGTCTTTATCATAAAGCTGGACATTATGCTGACTACTTGGAAAACATGTGAGCTTTTGGTGAACAAGGTATAAAAACATACTCAAAATAAAATATGCTTACCTAGAATTTCTGTGAGCTTGAAATGCAGGCAATGTTATTTTTTTTTTCCTTCTTTCTCTTTTTCTCTCTCTCCCTCCCTTCTTCCTCCACTCTTTCTTTCTTTCTTTCTTTCTCTTTTTTCTTTTTAAGTAATATGCTTAAAAGGTACCATAAATCACTGTTCTCATCATCAGCTTGTTTTGGGTGGTTTCAAGCATTAGAATCTGTTTATAAAAGATCCTCTTACACTCCTTCTCACTCTTCCTTCAGCTTCACCCCTGATTTAACCTAACCATGACCTGAACAGTTCTCACTGCAACTCTGCTTCCATCCTTCACAAATGCCATTTTTATTCGTTAAGCATTAGTTTGGCATATGAAACTCAAATTCACATTGCTAGTTCATGTTGGGAGGTCTAAAATATCCCATGAGCAAGTTCATTTTGGTATAGAACCAATACAATCCCTGAAGCAATCATTCCTGCCACTTAGTTTTCTTCAAGATGATTTCACATAGAAAGGAAAGAATAAGAAATTGGTCACTAGATTTGACACTAAATTCTGTGAAATAACCTGTGCTTCAAGCAGTCCCTGCTGCTTTTGTGTATATGTGTATGTGCAAAATCTTCTTTGACCCAGAATTCATGTGATAATGTTCTGAAGATACAGGTAGGATGGGTGGAAGTTGGAATTCCTTTTCTAAGAATCCACTGCTTACACTGCATACACTAAAATGAGATGCACCGGACGGCAAGGTCTCTACCACACATGGCTATTGTGAATATAGAGGCCACTAGCCTTTCCTTAGTTGCCTGCTATATCAAACTTTCGCTTCGGGGAAGGAGGATGGGGTGTTCTTGATGGCTAGCTGTCAAAGTGTAGCCATTTGACCCTATGTCTGCTGATCAGATGTCCACATGAAGAAAAGGTACAAATCCATTTGGAAGGTAGCAACAGAGAACCTAAGGGGCTATAGTGAGTTTCCAGAGATTGGAGCTCTCTAACCAGATAGTTTTTAAGGGAGAATCATGGCTATGTTCTCAACCACATACCTCTCTTTGTTTCTATCATTTTATGAGCATAGTTCTCCAGGCTTTCCTTCATTTCTTGAGCCATCTGACAGCCTTGCTGAAAATAGCTTCTACCTATCAAGTTCACTAGCACTGACTTGCATTATGTGCAAACAAGAATGCTAAGTAATTCAGTTAGGAATTGGTGAGAGGAGAACACTAAGAAGTATCTTAGTAAGAGTTACCCCAGAAGCAAAACTTGAGGCTACAATTTGAGTGTCAGTCATTTATTTGCAGGGTAACTTCAGGAAGCACTGAAAGGAAAGTTGGAAGGTGAGACGGAGGGGAAGGAAATGATGAACACACCAAAGCTGAGGGTAGCTGGATCTCAGTCCTGCTGGGAGAAGTTTTGCTGCTCCTGATGGGTACAGAAGCTGTAGTATTTGTCCTTGAAGTTCTCCTTGTCAAGGGCTTAGGGCACTTCCTGGGGGATGATAATTCTCCAACTTCCCATACTGTCTAGTTCATAGAATGAGAAAAGACTCTTGGTCTTGGAGCCACAAATGCTAATAGTAGGACACTTTCTGCCCATGTGGTAAGAATGAGTATTAAGGGTTTATACAGAGAGTACAGAGGCTTTTGTGATGTGTCTAATAGAGTATGCTACAGTTCTCAGTTATTCAACCCAACACTAATGCAGGTGTTGCTTTGAAGGTAGTTTGTAGATGTAATTCAAGCTCCTAATAGAGTGTCCTTAATGAAACAGAATTATCCTGGATAATCTGAGTGGGCTGAGGCAATCAGCTGTAAAAGGAGGGCTGACACTTCTCCAAGAAAGAGGAGAAATGCCTGTTGTGAGCAACACCTTAGACCTGTTTCCATGGGGTTTCATCCTGCTTGTGATCTTCCCTTCTTGTGCGTGATACTTTCAACCTGAGCCTGGCTGTAAGGCTCCCTCTTTCTAACTATCTGCTCTAAATTTTAGACATGATTAGCCTGTCCCCACAACCATGTTTATCTATTATCTGTTATCTATCTATCTATCTATCTATCCATCCATCTACCCATCCATCATCTATCTGTTACACACACACACACACACACACACACACACACACACACACACACACACACACCCTCTATAGGTTTTATACATCTGGTTGGATTCTGAACTAGTAGACACAATTTTGGTACTTGGAAGTAGGTGCTTCCATAACAAATACATAAAAACATGAGGGTAGCTTTGGAATCAAGTGGGTGGAATCTGAAAGTGATTTGAAATAAATTTAGAAAATATGACAGAGAATGCCCAAATTTTCTTCAACTGCTTGTAAGTAAAAATATAGATTTTATTTTTTATTTTTTATGAGCCCTTCTGATAAGGGCTCAGGAAGAAGTGAGGGGCATGTTATTGGAAACAGGAGGAAGGGAGATCTTTGGTAGGTAATGGCAGAAATTTGAGTGGAATTATATCTTGCAGTTACGTGGAAAGCAGAGAGTTTTTATCTAGCTGATTTCATAGGGGAAAGAGAGAGATTCAACACACAAGAAGGTTTCAATGCCTTGTTGCTGGATACCAGATGGAAGCGGCCACATGCAAGGACCAGAGAGCAGGTTTGTGTTACTTTGCTAGTGCTGACATAACAAAGACTGGGTAGCTTAAACAACAGACATTTATCTTGTCACAGTTCTGGAGGCTAGAAGTCTGAGCACAAGCTGTCAGCAGGCTAGGTTTCTTCTGAGATTTCTCTCCTTACCTTGTAGCCATCTTCTCCCTGTGTCTTTACATAATCCTCCCTCTGTACATATCTGTGTCCAAGTTCTCTGTAATGAGGACACCTGTCATGGTTCATTAGGACCCACCCACATGACATTATTTTACCCTAATACCTCTTAAAAGACCTTACCTCCTAATACAGTCACAGAGATACTATGTGTTAGAACTTTCACATATGAAATTGGAAGGGATACAACTTAGCCCATAACAAACCCCGAGGAGCTGAAAGCCACTCCCAGCCTATAGCCATCCAGAAAACGGATGTCAGTCCCACAATTGCAATGGACTAGATTCTGCCCCAACAACCTAAATAAGCCTGGAAAGTATGCCTCCCCAGAGCCTGCAGGTCAAAGTCCAAGTTGACTCACACCTTAATTTTGGCAGTCTTTCAGGACTTCTGACATACAGAATTGTGAGGTAGTTATTTAAGCCACTAAGTGAACGGTAACTTTTTATATATCGATAGGGAAGTAATACAAACATTCTATATTAGTGGCCAGTCACAATTTCTTTTTTAAACAGCCTTGCAAAAGGAAGGTGAAATGCAATGAACTATACTCTCCACATCCCAATGGATCCCAACCTCATTATTTTCCTCTTTCTACTCTCCATTCCAAATGTTTCTGTCTTCTGTCAGCATTTCTCTTTCAACACAAAGTTCATGACCACAAAAATTTCTCAAAGCTCTGCCAGATGATGGTTTTCCCTCTCATCAGTATCTTTCAGGGCCATCCTGAATGAAGTTGTGGCATGGCAGCAGTCCATCTGGGCTCACATCAACATATTGAATTGACCCATCTGTGAACCAGGACCAGGTTTTCTACCTTCTCTGTCATCTGGTGGTAAGGAACCCTCTGCAAGGTCATAGATGTGAGCTACAGGATAAGATTCAGGGAAGGAGACATGGGTGGTAGGAAACCTTGGGTACCTATGTGCGTAACTTATTCATACCCTCTAGAATTGGTTGGACTCAATAGCTAACATGCTATTTCCATCAGAGAATAGATATTACTGTGCTGAACCTAATATATGATTCAGTGGATCTGACAATATCTTCCTCTTGATGGGCATCTCTTATCACACTGTCACTTGATAACGTTTTCTGTTGCTTAGTCTCTAGCAGGAACCCAAAAGCATCTTGAGTTGCTTTTCAAATGATGATTAGTTGTTTGCTAAAGATGTCGTGGCCTTGTTCCAATACTTCGTGCTACGCTGTGAACTTGCCAGAGATTGGACATGATGTACGTTACGTATGTACTGAAATCACTTCCTGAACCATGGAATCTGGTAGGTTACTTGTATGAGCCTGAAAATGCTGCAGAAACATCTCACACTGGATCACATTCAAAACTAACAGCCTTCTGAGTCCCTTATTACATGGGCAAGTCAGTATCCCCAAGTATGCTATGCATTGCTTCCAAAATCCAAAGAGGCCAATTGAGGTTATCAGTGCCCCACTTTTGACCACCTGTGGTGGATTGGAGTACAAGGGAAGAGATAATAATTGATTTTGTAATAGTTCTTCACCAGGAAATATATGAGATTAATGATAATTATAAAGGTTATTCAATTGGTTAGTAGCTGTTATTTGCCATAAAGGCTCTAAAGACAGATAATAAAAGGTTATGAAATAAGGTCATGGTGTGAAAGCCAGAAGCTATTTTTTTTTGCCACATTTAAAGAGATTTACACCTCCTTCAGCTGAAAGGCAGAATGTGTTGAGAACCAGGCTGGAGATTTAATACTATAAGCATGGAAGAGGCTAAATTCATAATCCTGGCAAATTCTGTATTGAATTTGGAATACTGAGCCTGGATAGAGACATTTGGGAGGATGGAGCTGAGAATCTTGAACCCTCCCCAGCCAGCAGGGCTAAATCCCCTCCCTTATCTTGATAGCCAGCCCCCTCCCCAACCCACATCCATTGTCTAAAAGTACTGGTATGCAAAGGATTCATCCAAGATAGATACCTCTCAAAGGATGTTGTCCTCCTCACCATCTACTCCTAGTTGCTTCAAGACCAACCATATAGGTCAAACCTCAGTATGGCCTGGCCAGGAAATTAGTGCTCCTTCTAGGGGAAGATAGAGGTTATTCAACACACAGCAGCTGACCTGGCTGATAGTACCAACAGGAACTGGGAAAACCTGCCTGGCAATGGATCTTGAAGGTGCTGGGTCAGGGAGAACATAATACATTACATGCCTGGAGAAGGATGACTCTGTTCATGTGGCCACAATTAGGGAAAACAAACAAACAACAACAAAAAAACAACCAAACAGCAACAAAAAACTCATCTATTACATCTACAGAAATTTATCTCTTTCATGTGTGTGTTTGTGTCTTTTTTCCCCCCAGATTGCTAGTATGCTTTCCTAAAAGACTTTAAGTCCTTCAAGGCCCAGGATATAATCATGGTTGACCTGCCCCTTACATTTCATAATTTCAATAAATATTCATTCAATAATTGATGGAAGAATGATACATGAGGAAAGCAGTAAACCACTGGAAGGTTTATGATAAGCCTATCATTGATTCTGATTTGTAGCAATTATGGCTGAAAGTAGATGTTTTACAAATTGAGCTGGTTCTAAGAGAGTAACAGTAATGAGAGTCTTAAAGGGAACATTGTTCTTAATTTGAGAATTTAATTTCATTGGCAATGACAAAACTTTAGAAAAGTTGTAAGTTCCAACATGTATTATAGGAATATCAGATGATCAAAAAGAGGGTACAAACTGAACTATGTGCAAGTAAAATGTCACTCTTAAAAAGAAAAAAAAGGGACAGTACTACATTCTAGAGATAATTGACAGCTTGGGAAAATTCACCTGACCAGTTAGCTTTCTTCATTCTACAAACACCGAATAGCATATTTTCATTATGAACTCACGGCCAAAGTGTAAGACTAAACTCTGAAATGCCTGTGATTACTTGTGTGGGCAGGGACTGCTATGATTGGCTGGGTTTCAGGTTTGAGTATCTGTATAGACAGAGCGATGCCAAAAGTTATTAGATCAGAGTCAATCGCCTCCAACATCTCAGAGGGGGACTGAACAAGGGGCTCCAGGGTTTTTCATTTGGTTTCACCAGTGAACCTACTTCCTTCTCCACCTTCTTTGCCTTCAGAGGCCACCCTGCCCATGAAAATAGAAGCTGTCATTCCCCAAGAGACTCACAGGAAAAAAAAAAAAATTGTAACCCATAGAATAAAGCACATCAAGTGCTGGTTGGGACTCACAACTGTCAGGAGGACTTATTTATTTTCTTTGTTCTTAGAATTTGTAATTTTTCTCCTGATAAACAGTTACTTTAGAAACCCTATCAATTCAATTCCAGTGTCCATCTATAGATATACGTACATATATATTTAGGTACATATTTCTATTTTTCCTTTAAGTGTTACTTTTGTAAACCTAAATTAACAAGTGAATGAAGCAGAGCACTCTGCTTTTCTGGCTGGTGTTATTTCTCAACTTATTTATGCACCAGAATCTTAAGAACAGGCCAGTGGCTGAGAAAACAGAATCATCCTTTAGACAGTTAAATGGGGAATTAGAAAATATGCTTGCTTGTAACAGGTTTTATTTATTTATTAGCACATGGCCAGAGACTAAAATATAAATATAACACAAACTGACTGCTTTTACTTTTTCTTTTAAAACATGTTAGAAATTTCATGTGGTCTGCATTCTTCCTGGGTAACTTCCTGGTCCCTGCCTTTCGTAACCCCAGCCTAGCAACTACTCTCAGACCTTCAAGTAGCTTCTTTAGGTGAGTCTACAAAAGAAAACATATTTATGAATAAGCTAAGTTTGAAGCGTTGTTTAAAACAAACCTGATTGTAGGTTCCTTGTTCCCTTGAATGTTTTATGGCCAATTTATATTATTGAATATACCTTTGCTTCTTTTCTTAAAAAAAAATAAATAAATAAAACCACAGCATTGAACTGAAAGCTCTCATTTCTGCTGTGAAACTAATGATGTCTTCAAAACACACTTACATTTTTAAGCTCCTTTAACTTAGTTAAAATGAATTTCTCTTTCTCTCCCCTGAGAGTCAGTGTTTATACCTGACTCCAGAATTCCTTTCACCAGGGAGATACCATGTCATGTTTTATATTTTGCAATTAACATTTCTTCAGTTTAATGCAAAATTTCTTTCAAATATAGAAAATTGAACTTTTGGAGGTTTACCTGTTCAAGTAACTTTAAAATTAGCCAGTTTAATGAAGAATTCAGCTCACCCTTTTCCTGCAGAGTCCAAAGTTTTATGCAGAAAACATAGTCTAAGATATCCAGAAGTAGTATGAGAACTTTGAAAGTATAAAATAATGGAATTGGTAAAGTAGAGCAGGTAGTTTTGTCTTCATGTCTGGCTACTCTGGGAATCAAGACACCAGTCAGAAGCCCCAGTGGAATTCCCATGCACCTGAATAACATGCTGACCTGGCACTTTCCCTCTTGAATCTCATACATTAAGATTAAGTCACTAAGGGGACAGGACAGTGTGGTATTTTATAAGGATGATGACAATAACAAGCCTTTAGAGGTTGATGTTCTTAGAATTGGAGTTTTTTTTAATGATGTTTTCCAGCCATTGAGTTGGTTTACAGGAATTCAAATTGATGCTAAAATAATAGATCATTATGGTGGGTTTTGGGAAATGGTCTCAACATCTCTCAAAGGAAGCTCTGGAGACCATAGGGAGGCAGGATTCCATGTTAAATATCACCATAAATATGTTCACTTAGAATTCCTTAAACTGAGTTATTGTATCTACCTGGGAATTAGTTTTTCACAATGAGTATTTATTTGTTTTTCTCTCTGTCATGATCTTTTGTTGTCTCTGCCAGCATGGCATATGGCTTGGGTGACTACAGAGGGCATGAATAATGGCATCCCACATTTGTGTCATTCCACTGAAAACATCTCCATGTCACCTCAACCTCCCAACTGCATACCTCAATCTTGACCTAGGTAACTTACCTTACTTAGGACAAGGAGCCAGAAAGGTGACAGGTTTTCATTAAAAAGCTACACACTTTTTTTTTTTTTTTTAAATCATTCAGGTCAGCATCTTTTTTGTTTGTTTGGTTGGTTTTTCTTAGAGTGCTTTCCTATGGGTGGTGAGGAAATGAACCTTCAAACAGCACAGAAGCCAGTATATGTAGGTTGGCTATGTAGTTTCAATGCCTTAATTATTACAATTGAGCTGACAGTTCTCAGTATTTTAAGGTCTGCAATCTTGAACCAGGTTCCACTTTCTAGACTAATTCCAGTCAGCTATCTTGAACTATTTAATCAAGAGTCACTAAATATTTTTTTGCACATGGTATTTAATGCTAATTATGCCAATACCTATTTGTGATGAGGTGGGAAAAGCTTATTAGTAGTTACCATCAGAATTTCTTTTTGAAAAGCAAATGTATTTATTCAGAGGGAAAAAAAAAACAACCCAAAAACACAACCTTTTGACAAGTAATTAAGAGTAGAAAGTGAGATCCTCCGGGATCTGAAAGTCGATGAAAATGTTCTCAGTGAAATGTAAAAATAATACAGCTGTCAATCTAGGAGAAGGAGAGAAGAGGATAGAGCTACTCAGATGACAGAAAGCTATATAGGATTTAAAGTACTCCATCCATTATTCCTAAGACAGGGAATGAAGTTGCCAAACACAGAAATGCTTGCTGTGAGTAGCTGTGAGTGTTTATATGTGTTGTGTGTTTGTAGGTGTCTGTGTGTGTGTGTGTGTGTGTGTGTGTGTGTAAATCAGTGATGGGGCTGGGTCAGTACCTTCTGTACTGACACAGGACAAAAGTCCAGGCAGACTGGCAGAGAAAAGTCTGAACACCTAAGTGTCAGCAGATTCCAGAAACCATGAGGAGGGTTCTGGAAAAATCACAGACTGTGAAATTGTGTTTCAGGCCAGGTTTAACCAGGTCTCCAAGGATCAGAAGGATTCAAGATAACTTATGTGTCACTTGGGACTGATAAATAAATGAAGAATGACTCCCTGGAAAGAATTGGGAGCCAACCCTTGGTTCTGGCTTTTATCCTGATTTAGGAGAAATAAACATTATATAAATTGTAAAATGAGAACAGCTTTTGGACAAGATTAAGCCAAAAAGAATCTTCTTCTACCCTGAGACCACAAAGATATTCTTCTGTATTTTCTCCTATTAGCTATGTAATTTTCTCTTTCACATGTAAATGTTTATTCCATCTGAAGCTTATTTTTGGATGTGGTATAAGGAAGGAACCCAAATCTATTTTTTCTTATAATGAGCTGATCTTGCCAATATCATTTTAAAATAATGCATTGTTTTTCCAATGATTTGTGATGCCACTCCCCTATATGCTTTCTATAACAACCATAAATTAGTTGAAATCTTATTATCTGATGGCCCTTCCTATGATCTCATTGCGGATTTATAACTTTTTCTTCTTTTGTCTTTAAAAATTTTAGTCAGGGGAATAAAAAGATACTGAGTGTGATTAATGTACCATCTTTGAAATTTTATGAAGTAGTAATACCCAGAATATTAAAATTTAGCTCAAAACCACAAAATCTTAAGAGGGGATATCAGTTAGATTCATGTATTAAGTCTTCACTTCAAGAAGAGTGTATTGAGTCCCTATGGTATACCAGACACTGACTTAGGCTTTAGGAATATGGAAATAAATTTAGACTGAGGACCATCCTTTGTGTTTCTTTATTTACCTCTACTGGTCCATTGTCTTCTATCAAATAGCTTTTGCATATAAAACTTTGTGGTAAGCAATCATTGTCATTAGATATTTAGTGGATCTTAGAATTTAGAAAAAAACAAAACAAAATGATAGGAGATAATGTGAGCTGTAAGAGCAAAAACAGAAACAAGATGGTGTGGGATCACCCAGAGTTGCTAAATGGAAGGATAACATTAACTTTTGAGATCTTTTAGGATTTGATTTTTGTTATCTGCTATTAAGAGTAACCAAGCTGTCACATTCCAAAGAGAGAGAATCAGGACTGATACCTATAAAGTGTGTTCAAACTGATTATTGAGGGAAGGTTTTATGTCTTAAGTTTTACCGACAATCCCTTATTCAGAGGCCATTCCACTTTCCCCCATCCCCACACTCCCCAGTTATCTTGTATATTCAGAAAAAAATCAAGAACCATAGATTAAATTAAAATAATTCTTTGGAGCTAAACTAAGTATCACAAGGTCATGTACAAAAATTCAGACTTTAGCCCTAACAAGACCTTCTCAGATTCTTGCTTTTCTGTATATATTTTTACATCAATAATAATAATTAAAAAATTGTGTAAGTTTAATGATTTACTTGTCCATCCCACTGCAGATTAGAAGCAGAAATTAGAAGTATGAAGTTGTAAAAATAGTGGCTACACAACTAGAGGAAGACAGCCTATATTAGAGTTATTCCCAATAGCACAAAAGGTGACCCGGATATCAAAAAAGAGCACAGAAAGTAAAACTATGCATTTAGCATCAAGGCAAATGGTCTTACGTACCTCCTCCATTTGGCATAATCATGGTTATTAAAAAACAGGTAAATTTACACTGAATATCTCTGGTTAAAAGACATACATTTTATTTTGTGTTTTAGAATTTTTTTTTTCTGAAAATGAGTTTAGTTTTAGACAGATGGGCGATTTTACACACACACACACACACACACACACACACACTCAGATTCAACTTTGCTACCTCAGTACCTCACAGGTACTGTGAGAGGTTTTCACAAATATTTCATTTATCTTAATGACTAGAGTGGAACTGGAACCAGGTCTGTTATTTTTTCTTTATGTGATGCAGTAGAGAGCAGTGGCTAAGACCACTATCAGGTCAGAGTTCCCTGAGTTTGAGTGTCTGGTTTGACATTAGACATTAGGCCATAAGAAATGACACAGTCTTTCTGAGACATGTAAAATGGAAGTAGCAATGCCCAAGTCCAATAGTCATGAGGGTTTGATGAGATAACATATGTAAAGCTTTTAGCTCATGCTTAGCACTTTGTAATCTCTCAATAAACAGCTATTCTGTGCCTCTTAATTGGAGAGGCTTCAAAGTTTAAAAATATAGCTTAATCCCTCAGAATTCAGAAAAAATTCTCATTGTATTTAGATTATATTTAATACATGACAAGAAGTAAATGCTGATTTTGCTGTAATAGTTGACCAATGAATGTACTTCAGGAGTATTTGAGAGTCATCTGCTTTCCCACTCTTTAACTGTCTTGTCCTTCTATCTTCAAACCCTGGAAATCATTTTGCAAGGTCTTGCTATTCATCATCAAAAGACATGGTTGAATGTGTATTAAGAGATTAGTTTAAAGCTATCTCAGATACTTGGAAGGGAAAAATCAAATCATATATTGTAAGTAGCATTATATAAATAACAGCTTATATACTGACCAGAAATAATACATTCTAAAATATTGGGATTCACAAAAAATCTACATTATAATTTTTGTTCAAAGTAGACCACCACAAGACAAACTGACTTTCCAACAACTGATATGAAAGTAAGTTTTCACGTGCTATGCTTCTTCCATGCTGTTTTCTATTCTCCATAAAGAATCTAGAATGATCTTTCAATGCATACATCAGTTTACATGGCTTCCTTTTAAAACCCTCAGATGGCTTCACATTGTGTGTGTAATAAAGCCAATCTTCTTATGGCTTATGACTTCCTGTATTATCAGTTCTTGTTTCTCTCTGAATTCTCCTTCCTTCTGTTCTTTTCTGTGCTTACTCCATAAAAAGCACAATGTTTATCTTAATGTGTCCAGTTCATTTCACACTCAGGGTCCTTTCACTGAGAGCACCTTTCCACATATTGCTGGCTTGTTCTCATTCAGCACATTATTTGTGTTTCCATTCAAACATCTCATAATCCTCCATGACTCTTGTCTAACTACCTTCTGTCCCGTCATTTTCAGGAAAGTTTTTGTGCTCTCCTATTTCTGTCTAAAAATATTATCTGTAGTACTTCCCTTTGCTATCTTTGATAGTATCTTGATGATGGTCTTTATGTTTTTCGGTCATTTCCAAGTGTTAGCTCCATAATTATCATTCTCAACTTCAGTTTTTGCTATTCCCTTCTATTGACATTCCTATTAAGCCAATATCAACTTTTGATATATACTATCCATAGCATTTCCAGACCACCAAATCTTGCTTCGTCTATAGTCATTATTTTATTCAGCCCATTTATCAAGTTTTCCCAATAGTTATATTTATCTTTAGTATCTCCAACAGACTGTTTTTTAATGGCACTTTGTTTCTCTTTCTTCATGCAACATTAATTCCACTCTTTTAAAGTCTTTTTCTGATTGCTCTAGAATTACTATCTTATTATGTATGAGCATTTTGGTTTGTTATTTGATTATATGATCTCCATGCTTTTCAAGCAATTTGGGGTCTTTGACTGCCTTTCTTCACATTCATAATTTCTTAATAATTGCCTGTTGCCTCTTCTTGCAATGTCCATCTAGATGAGAGGAAAAGAACTTAAAGAGTTTGTGTTCTTTGCTTTTTCAATAAGATGAGAAAATAATGAGAGCATGGCTCTGCATCTGGCCTTCTTTATCATTTTAGCTTTGGCTGTGTTGGACTTTTCACTGTGGTCTTTGTCAGTGGCTTCCCCCTCAACCCCAGCTTCTACCACCTCCAGGTACAGGCATTCTTTTGATCGTTCCCTCTTTCTTTGGTATTCTCATCCACTATTTCTCACAAGCGTCCTAAAATGCCATTTTACTCTTAGTTTGAATCTCATCTGCTTTAAGTTCCCCAAATATTCTTGACAGTAACTTCTCTCTTGTTTTTGAGAGAATACATACATTCATTGTAGTTTTTTTTAGATTTTTTTAATGGGGAATTGGGGGAGGGGAACAGCGTTGGGGAATTGGGGAAGGGGAACAGATAAGTTGCTGTCTTTTTTTTTGTTCTTCAGTCTATTTGCGGAGGATATCGCTTCACTGGCCCATGTTGGTGTCATCATTGCGCTCTTCCCGGATGAGGGAGATCGGTTGCCGGCCTCTGGAGATCGCTTACCATGGCTATTGGCAGCTCACGCTGGCTGCCAGCCATTCACACTGGCTACCGGCCACTCACTGTAGCCCATGGCAGCCCACTGCAGCAGGGGCTGCAGCCTATACTGTCGCCGGGGCTTGCACAGCCCAGCTCCAGGTGGAGCTGTTGTGAGCTGTAGAGGGCAGTGTCACTGACCCTCATAGGTGGGATCTGAACCAGGGCCGCTGGCATCCCAAAACCAGCTCTCAACCAATGCGCCACTCAGCCAGCCCTGCATTTTTAATTATATTACTTAGTCTTTCTATGACATGAACAGAGAAAAGAGATTGTAGAATTTGCTCACAATATGACTGGAAAGCAGAGTTAAAAGCAGAAATTACTTTAGCAATTTTAAATAACAAATTTAATTAAATTTTAAATAAATTAACTCTTTTCTTTAAAGAATCTAGAAATGTCTCAGTAAGCTTTTGTATATATGTGGTTTCTAATAGAATTCCAGAAGTGTTCTGGAAAGACTCAACCTTTGCCTAGTTATCCTTTGTATCAAGGTAAATCCTCTCCATTTGCATGGTGTTTTATAGTTTGCAAAGATATCATTATTGGTTAGTCATGGTACTAGTAGGGTTTATATCTATTATATCATTTAATACTCACATTTCATTGATATTTCTGATATACTGCTACAAACTCACATAGTATTAAGAACCTATATTTATATTTTGTGAATAAGGAAAATAAAATCGAGAGATTAAAATACTTAGCCAGAACTATACAAATGTCTGAGCCAGAAAAATGATGTTGACTCTTTTAAAACAGAAAATATCTTGTCTTTGAAAAAGTGTGGTATAGCAACATGGATGAATATGGGACTTATTCCCTACTTCCTAAAGTACATATAAGTCAATCAGTATTTATTGGAAGTCTATTCTTACTAGAATGCTGTTGTATGAGGAAAAAAATATCTCTTATCCGAAATTAACTTAGAAATAGAGCCCAAGAACATTGGCTATTTAAAGAACTGGTTTAAGCACCTTCCTTATAAAAACAAAAGAAAAAAAGGTGTCAGTATTTTTTTCACCTACAATTGTTAACCTTAATACAAACTTCATATGACTTCAAGTAATAGGTGCTGACAAAATTGAAAGAGGGTGTTCCTTACAAGGTATTCCCTGGTTCTATTAAGGCAAAATCTGATGGAAAAAAAAAAAAAGTTTTAAGTAAACATGAAGTTATTTGACTGTTAGCATGATTGTACTTTCAATAGAACTTAGTTTTAGAGACCACTAAGTAGCAAAATGTACTCTTGTAATCTATAAATTCTCTGCCTTTCTTATGGAAAAATAGAAAGCTCACCTTGGTCCATAAATTTCAGTACTTGGCAGAGTTAATAAAATAATGAATTTCTCCACCCTTAATTTTGTGTTTATGAACCCAACCAATGAAGAGTTTCCGTTGAAATTAGTAGATTTTTAAAAATTTTTATTTTAGTTCTTTAGATATGATTTTTGGCCTGATTTTGATGTTACTTGTTTGTTTTTGGATAAGCTTTTACCATGTGGCTGGGAATTTTGTGTTGTAATATTAAATTGTACCATTACTGGTCTAAAAAGTGGAACTAAATGGAAATTAAACCTCAAAAAAACCCTGCCATATTGGAGCAATGTTAAATATCTAGACTTGAACTGACAAGGATAGCGCAGGGCAGAGCATTTCTTATTGTATCTGATTCTTTGTGTGAGAAGCACTGAGTTAGGAAGTACTGGGTTTTCCTATATATATTATACTCAGCACTAAAACATGTAACAGAAGTCCTGCGTTGATGTGGATTTCAAATAAATATCAGCTCTCAAATGAAAACTTATTATATAAATGCAGTTTATTTTATTTTATGATTAGAAGTAAAAAATAATTAACTAAAACTTTAAATAAATAATTAAGATTTTTAACTTCATGAGAGACATAGTAGAGTTCGGTATAATATTGAAATTTTTTGTCCAAATATTCTGTTTTTAGTTAGTCTTCAGAACAAAGTCATGTTATCATTTTCCTAACTCAATAAGGCACTCATATTTAAAAATGCAAATGAATTACTAGCATATAGTTGACACTTTGCTTAATGAGAAGCTTGACTGAAAATTTAAGAGATTGGCACAAAATGGGTATTAATATTGCAAAAATGGAGTTTCCTATAACATAAACATGAGATGATTTCACCCCCTTCTCCCCAAGGAGTGGAAAGTTGTTCTTTTTGTTAACACTATATAAATTTTAATCAGCACCCTGTTAGTACTAAATGAAATTCACATAAAAAATAACCTGATATTTTACTATAGCTTAAAACTTTTTTTCTCCACATTAAAGCAAAATGACCATTTTCAAGTTAAAAGTGTATGGAAGGAGTTCTGTTATTTGCAAGTAATAAAGCCACTTTCTTTTAGAACCTCTTACTGATGCCTACTAGGTAAAATATAATATGGAACTAACAAAAGAAATTCAAAACAACTACAGTGTGCTGGAGAACATTAAAACCAAAGGAAATTTTAAATTAATAATACAGATCTCTTTTCAGTAAAAATATCAATAGTTTGATGGTCTTACAAAAAGACATAATTGCCCAGGCGGCCACAATATTCAATGAAAATATCACTGAATTTTTAAACCGCCAATAACAAAAATGACCTGAAATTATCCAGGCCAACATATTTTGATGTTGAAGTAGTTTTCTCATGGTTCACACCCATGACATAGCTTTGTCATGATTTTACATTGGCAAGCATTTCATCAGGGTCATAATGAAGTAAGAAGATAGATATTGTGAGGAATCCCAACCTTATTAACCAATTCTTTTTTTTTTAAATTGTCTAGATTTAGAAAGCATTATCAGAGAACATACAAATGCTCACTTTAAAATTCTTAGTAAATATTGGCATTTACAGAATTTTAGTTAGAGAAAAGACTTGAAAGAGTTTTAGTTTCTTTATGTGGACATATTACTATTTTTCAGAAAACAAAATTGAGACATGATGAAATAGCTCTCTTTAGTGCTTTGCGTGCATTATGTCATTTAGTTCTCAGAACAACCCTAGGAGATAGGCAATTTTATCATCTGCATTTTACAGTTTCAGAAGCTAAAGGTTTGGCAAGTTGAACCACTTGGCCAAGAGCATACAGTGGTGAGGGTGAAGTGTGGGGATGAACTGAGTAACCTGCTTTCAGAGTCAGTCCTCTCTACCGTGTCTGTACTGCCTTCCTGTGATGGGTTCTTGGCAGCCATTAGAGGTGGGACAGAGAGGTGGTTGGTGCTGAGTGTGTGTGGGAGGGCTGTTTTATCTAGGAATACACAAACAAGGGTTGGCATGGAGAGAGTAGAAGGCTGGAAGCAAGAATTTTGAATCTAATTTTGTAAGCAAGGAAAAGGAAGGCTTAGGCTACCTCTGAGCAGACAAGAGTGATTTTATTCTATATTTGGGATTAAGTCTCAGGTAGCTGAGAGCAAATTAAAATTGGCCAGTATAAACTTTAGCCAGAAATATGTCATTATTTGTTTATTCATTTGAATATTCATTGAGCACCTCTATATGAAAGCCATTGTTCTAATAGCCATTGTACAATAATGGACAAGAACAACAAAGACACTAAGCACACAGAACTTACTTTATAGTAGAAGAAAGCAACATAAACAGTTAAACCAAGAAGTAAATAATGTAGTTTCAGATGGAGATAAGCTATAAGAAAGTAAAACAGGATAAGAGGATGAAGAATAAAGGGGAGAAAGTGTATGTTCCAAAAAAGGATTTTTTTCAGATTTAAAAAGAAAAAAGTCATTTCAAGAAGATGACAATTGCACTGAGACCTAATTATTAAGACCAATCCATTCACATGAAGAGGTGAAGTAATAGTTTCCCAGGAAGAGAAATACACAAATATAGGTTCCTGTTTTAAACAAACTGATGTGTTCCAGAAACAATCAGAAGCTGTGTGTGAGTGGAGAAACAGTTGGTGAGGCTAAGAGTGGTAGAAAGCAAAAACAACTAAATAGAAGGGTCTAGATCATGTAGGGTTTTGTGGGTCCAAATAAAGAGTTTACAATTTAATTTAAGCAACATGGAAGACTTACATAAGATATTTTTTTCCTTCTATATTTATAGTTCTTTTTTTGGGGGGGACAGAATTAGGGGAGGGGAACAGACAAGTTGTTGTCCTGTTGTTCCTCAGTCTAGTTGTGGAGAACATTGTTTCACAGGCCCATGTTGGTATCATCATTGTGCTCGTCTCAGGTGAGGCAGATTGGTCACTGACCTCCGGACGGCCGCTCACAGGGGATCTTGGCAGCTCACACCGGCTGCCAGACGCTCGTGCTGGCTGCCGGCAACTCACTGTAGCCTATGGCAGCCCACTGCAGCTGGGGCTGCAGCTATGCTGTCCCAGGGAATTAAAACAGCAGCTCAGCTCCAGGTGGAGCTGTTGTTAGCTGTAGAGGGCAGTGTCACTGGCCCTTATATGTGGGATCCCAATCCGGGCCGCTGGCATCCCAAGGCAGCTCTTAACCAACGTGCCACTCAGCCAGCCCTATTTATGGTTCTTTTCAAACAACAAATTCATTACCTTTGTTACTTTGAATGACTATATATTTCAAAATTTTCAATGTAAAACAGTTACATTTAATATTAGATAATAATTTTCCTCCAAAAAATTCAAACTTGTTCGCCTCCCAAATTTCATGTAAAATAACTTATAAAATATAGTTTGATCAATTAACAGCTAGAAAATAAGGGAAATGATATAAAAATATATCTAAAATCCCTAGCATTAATATGCTTGTTGGACTTATGTGAAGGTTAGAATGAGAAAACAGGTGAAATTGCCTTTTTGTCCACATGCCAATATCAAGTTATTTTTTTCAACTCTTCCACACACTTATTAAAATTGTTAAATATCTAAAAATTTAAAAAATCTTCATTATATTATTATGAAAATAATATATAAGCATGAACAACATTCAATAATATTTTTAAAAGTACAAAATGATGGAAAAAATTACCTAAACTCTCCATACTCACAGTTTAGCACTCTTGGTATTTTGGCAAATAATTCCTGACATCATCAGCACTATTATGTTTTCATATCTTACTTCATTTCAACAATCTTGGTTTGATAGACATTTATTAAATTTCAATAATTTTGATAATATAAACAATGCTAAAATGAGTTTAATCATTAATGCAAGGGTTCAATGATCTGTTAATATAAATACCCAAGATGTAATTGCTGGGTCAAATAGTATACACATTTTAAATTCGCATCATGATATATTTAACATTTATAGATGTGCAAAGTACTTATATACAAAGTCGTAGTTTTCAAAAGCTGTTGCACTTTTCCATTTTTACAATCTGAAATACAATTAAGTTAAAATATTCTAACAAGCACTTAGAAAGGGGCTCTTCGAAATTAATGAATAAATCTATATTCATTTTTAGAAATTAACTTTGGTCAAGTTGTAATTCACACATTCATCTTGCTGTTTTTTTTCTTTCCTATTGCTTGTGTTTCATTACAATTCCAGTAATAAAAGATTTAAATAACCCCACAATTATAACTGTGTGGTGCCTGAGTGGGAAAAAATTCAAAATTATTTAAGAAATTCCAGAACTTTATAAGTCAAGGTCATATTCACAGACTGCTTAAAATTTGACAAATTTGTTTCAAAAATGAAAACAATTTTGAATATTCTTTGGGGTGATTTTGCCACAGATGTATTTCATAATACTGTGCAAAGTTAAAAATGCTATTTGTTAAAGTTCAGTGTTTCAAAGTCTCACTTCGCAGCTGCAAAAGATAACCTCTCAGCTGTTCTGATGAGTTTAAGGGAGTTGTACTTGATGAGGTTGTCTGCCAGCTGCTCTGATAAATCACTGTTCAGTCTGGATAAAAACAAGAGCTGAACAATTCATTTGTAAGGATTCTGAAGAACAACTAAAATGGGCTAGATTCTTGATTATTACAAATATTTCCTTTGTCTGTTCTTTTTTCCAATTACCCCTCCCAGCCCAGCTAAGTACACCCAGTTATATCTTGGTGAATGAGAAATCTCCAACTCCAGACATTATGCTAAACAAGGTTAATCAGTCAGTAAGTGTATGCCCTTGAAGGGTTGACCCTACCTTACCTTAGTTGCTTCATTCACAAAAGGCAGATCTTAGTCACTTCTTAATAATAGTTTGCATTTATTTACCAGACAGTTGTTTGAATTTGAGCATCAAAATTTTACTGGAACTAGTTATGATCATACAAGACACTGTCCCCAAAACTTTCATACTCTAAAATTATTGAGGACTCCATAGTGTTTTTGCTTATGTGGATCAATATTTGCCATATTAGAAATTAAAAATGAGAAGTTAAAAAATTTCTGTGCATTCATTTACTTACACATAGTAAGTATAGCAAACCTGTTATATGTTAAATTATATATTTTCATGAAAATAGCTATTATTAAAAAATGAGAAGATGGACATTATATTACATATTTGCAAATCTGATGTGTTTAATGGAAGAAGACTGAAATCTTCTATGTGCTTTGTACTGTTTATCAACAGTATATGAAGTATATTAAGTATATGAAGAAAATCTAGCCTCACACAGATATGTACTTCGAAAAGGGAGTAGTATTTTAAATATATTTCCTGATAATTGTGAATGTTCACTTTTGATATTAGAAGCTAGATAAATGGCAGTTGCATGAAGGTTACTTGCAATGTGTAATGTAAAACCACGTCAGTAGACATTTTATACTTTGTTAATTTAAAATCCATTGGTCCATCTTATACTTTGAATGGATCCTTTGAATGGATGTACAACTTTGTAACATCATGTATTGGTCATTTGAAGACTATCAGTTCACTGGGTTAGGCAGATTTTTCACATGTTGACACATTTCATTATACAATATCAAAACCAGTAATCATTAATATCATCACTGATCTCACTTGAAAAGGCTTTAAGTATTAGGAAGGTGTCAAGCTCACGGTGACAAGACACACATTTCTCAAAGTTCTAATTTTCACTTGAATGCTTGAATTTTAGCAAATATTATCTGATACTTTCATTTAAGTGACAGGCTCACTTTGTTTTTGAGAAAATATTTGCCAAATGTTCTAGTTTAAATAACCATAGTTCATCAGTCATTATTTCAATAAAAATAAGGTTATAGGAAGAAAGCAGTTGATTCAACCAACAAATCAAACATAAGTTATTTTCTTTTATATAAACCATGATATAGGAGTAAGCAAAGTGAATTTCGCATTCTGTCACAGAGAATATAAAAAGACATGTGCATGATTTAATAAAATTCATAGTTGAATTACTTCACCATAAACAGTTTTAAGCGAAGAAAATATTATATATATATATATATATATATATATATAATCTTGTTTGATATTTAATCTGTTACCTGTATGCCCCATTATAGATCAATCATATAACGTATCATTGCAGAATCTTTCTATTCAGTCAGATTAATTCTAGCTCTCAATCTTTTTAGTTGTATAGTTCTGTAAATTTGTTTTTCTAATTATTCAGTTTTATCAGAGATGATTTTATATATATATACATGAATATAATATGAATATGTAATATATAATCATTAAATATATGACTTGCATCATACTGTGAGGATTAAATCAATATTTTAAAGTCTTACTTATTACTTAGCACAGAAGTCACTCAATGTATGGCATTAAAATAATAACACTGAAAGTTATTTGCCCAGAGGTCAAACCCATGTCTTCCCAAAGTGGTAGGCCATCTTCTCTAGTTGTATGGCATTAAAAGGACAGAAAGGTGATTCCTTACTTCAGGTTGATTAATGGTTTTCTCTCTACCAACATTTAAACTAAATCGTAGTTCCTAACATAAACTGTTTTTGAGTGGGAAATTAGACCTCCTCTTATCAGTTTGATCATGCTGCCTTTTGGGTAAGAAAGATAAACACTTTCATATGTCTTTTAAAGCATAATTGAACATTATTTTGAATCCATTAGACATGACACCTGTTTGCTAAGATTTTAGCAAATAGCTCATTCAAATTACCTGTGAAATATTCTCCCAGGTGAGATACTTATTCCTGGCATTACGCCCCTTCATTTTCTCTACCAGTTGCTCCTATAATTCTTATTATCTTAAAGTGACAAAAAATTAATTATAACTTTATAATTTTTTTGATATCCAAAAATCCCTTCAAAATGTATATAATTGGGAAAATATGGAACTTTTAGATTGAGTTTTTTCCAACAGATCTGATTATAGTAGACAATTTTATTTTTATTCTATACAGTATAGAGAAATACTTTTTAACTGTCCTAGTATTTATCACAATAGAATTAAACTGATAATGACAATAGTAACAATAACGGCAATAATAATTTTAAAAATACTTCCTTAGATTTGTCTCTTTTGCTTGTAACTTTTCTCTTTACTTTGTGTAACTAGTAAGAACACTAGAACACTAGAACACTAAACGTAGAATTGTATAGAAAAAGGATCCATGAATACATGTGCTATTGCCAAATTATGTTCATTTTAAATTTATTAATATGTTTAAGACAGATATTTGAAATTTCTATCAATTTTGGCCTTTATCATTACAAGTTGTGCACAAAACATTGTTAAAATAATCAAGATAGTAATATATCATTTATAAACATGGAGAGTATAGTGAGGTAGAAAAATAAAGTGAGGTAGACATCTGCTCAATAAATATGTGTTGCATCAATGTGTTTCTGAAGATTCTCTACAATGTATTTTGAGAAAAAAGCCTACGTTTTTGGTTGCTCTTCGCTGTGAGACCAATGAAGAAAAAAAAAAAAAAGAAACAAAGAAAGAATTGCCTTTGTTTTCTTTTCACTTCTCTCCATTTATTTGCCTTGTTATGGAGACAATAAATTCTGAATCTACTTCATGGATTCATTTTTATGTATATAAGAGATGTACTAGATTAAGTATAGACAAAGGTAAATTAGTCACCAGGTAATGTGGGCTCAAAATAGGATAGATTACAAGATAATATTTTACAGACAGAAGCATCTTGCACTGTTAAGTCAATAGGTATTTTCAAACATTCCACACCAATCTTAGTGTTTAATTTTTGCGTTATCAGTTTTCTTTTGCCACAGTGATTTCTCTCTCTTTGTAGTGTGTGGTCTTTTGCCTATCTCCTGGTTTTAAAAGAAAACTTTCTTCTTAAGTAGTGGAAAACAATTTCTCCATGATACATTAGAAATCATTTTGCATTGAAAAGAATCTGAAAATCGTTATATCATTAAATTAGAAAAAAGAAAAATTGAATCTTATATAAAAATGGTGATGACTTAGGAAAACCCTTAGAAGGTGAGTTTCTATATTTATTGCATCCCCAGTGAAATTTACTTCTGTGAAGAACACAATGGAAGCCACTACTTCAACTAGAGAATCATAAATATTTAAATGAATAAAGAATGTTATAAACATAAAGAGGGCAGAGAACTATTCAAATGCAATGTGTTAAATGCATGCAAGATTTGGTAAAAAAGGAAGCTAAATTTAACAAAATTCCCCTGGTGTTATGAAAAGTTGAACAGATGTATACTGGGATTTTCTAAGTTTTAGTGATATTTATAAACATCTGGCATTATTGAAAAGATGAAACACACACACACAAAAATACAGACATCCAGTTTCTGGTTGTATATGTAAGCAGCATGGAAGTCACCACTCCACCCCAACAACAAGTAAAAAGTTGGACAGACTAAAAAATTAACAACTCTTCTTGGGTCCATAAGAGAGGGCAGACACGGGGTAAACCACTTCCTCCAAGACTGGGGAGACAGACAGAGGAATAGAAGGAGTGATGGCTTCCCAGAGCAGAGACTCATGAGCAGAAACTACCTGGGGAAGATAATCCTGAACTGTAATTGACAAATTGTTGGAGGCTTCGTATGGACCACTTGGAGAGTTAAAAATTCCAGGAGATATCAGTTATGGGGGAACTTCCATAATATTGTTAGATTTACCTCCAGGAGCTCAAACAGATTCCCACAGTAAATATTGGAGAAAATTCTCTCCTGCTTATAGCAGGGAGAGGGGAAAAGGAACCATTTTGGAATACCCCAGAGCACCCAATTCTTCTTAACAAAGCTTGCTCTCTGAAGAAACTAGTTCACCAGAGCCTAACTGACCTGAGGAAAGGAATATTCAACTCCAGCCCACTCTAGCCATCATGTCCCACTTATGGGGGTGGGGTTGAGAAATTCTTGTGAAGTCACAGTCCAAGAAAGTGTGTAAGTGAAGAGGAATGTGTTTTGATGCCACACTGCCACTAAAAGTTGGAGAAATGGACATATCATTTGACCTTTCTGAGCTACATTTTCTTCATTTCTTAGGGGGGATATTTATATTTGATATCACTAAGATCTTTCTGGCTATGAAATTTCATTTTACATAATATGAAATCTATCTCTTAAATGCCTTCACTAACAGGGGAAACTCAACTATTGTTAGTCTTCACTTATGGTCCCTGTGTGTTGATGAAAAGCATAAATTCAAGATTAAAATAACAGATCTCTTGTAGTCTTTTAACCAATGAAGTTGAATACCTTGGTGTAATGGAGATGAAAGTTAATATCTATTTCACAATGTGTTGAAATGCAACAAAGTAAGTTCAGTAAGCATAGCTTAATCCCTTCCCAAACCTCTTACTTTCTACTTTCACACAAGCCTTACAATAGGACAGGGACTTTCCTGTGGATAGGAATCCAGCAGTTTGGGTTGTAAATTCAATTATTGGTTATCATATTAGGAATTCAATTATAACCATGCATCTAAGCTACCTTGTCTGATTCACCTTTTATCAGAACTAAGTGTGATGCTCACACACCTCCTCTTGCCTGTTGATTCTTGTGTCCTTTTGTCTGTTTCTACACTTCAGAGAAAAACCATGAAGGCTATTGACCAGCCACTTAGTATCAAAACAGATACTCAATTGTTAATTCTCCTTTTCTGTTCAAGGTTTTAAAAGTTATTAATAACACACTGTATAATTATGATACACCAAGTTTTGCAGAAATTCATAAAAATTATCTAAGGGAACAAGCTGAAATTTTACATTGGCTCATTTTCTCACTAACATGAAATGTGAGCATAATATAAAAGTGTCATTTCTGTCACAGATTTATGAGTTGTTGATCATCACAAGATGAAACAGGACTAGTTATTGACATTATCCCAAGATAAAGCCAAAGAGTGAGGGGCTGATTAACGAAAAATTTTTTTTTTGTGATCCTTCTTTTTTGTATTATCAGGAAAATTATTTTTCTCTTTATGTATAATATACTGGATTGGAAAATTTATGATATGACTAAAAGTGTTTAAATACAGATGATTTTGTTTTGGTTGTCTTAGAGGATGCTTCTAAATTCCTGTATGTACATTTTATTACTGAAAGTTTCTGATAAACTATAAATGGAGACAAACATTTATATAAAAAAGAAAGTATCCAAACATATATTTTATATACTTCAAATACTTTTCACATCAGTGTAATATGTTTTAGCAAGATCAATTCCTGTGCAGCAACAAAATTATATCACACACACACACACACACACACACACACACACACACAGAGTGATGGACTCCTTGTGTTATGTCCCATTTCACCAATAGATTCAAGTAACTGCCAAGACCACACTGGTGGGCATATGGAGAGTGATATCCACACTCCCACCCATAGTGAATCATTCCATGGTGAGGCGCATGAAGGATGGAGAAAGTCTCAGTGTCCTGAGGACTCTTAAAGGAAAACATACTGTGAAAGTGCAGGTCTGTTGTCCTAAGACAATATTGAATTTGCAAGAATTCAGCAATATGTGGTTAAGACATCTTGAACTCATTATTGGAAGCTTTAAAAAAATTAGTATAGTTTCTACTATGTAGTATTGTTTTTAAATGATGATTAAATGTACAATTATCTGTCTTTGTACAACCTTTTGATTTTGTTAATCTTTTTAAGTGGTTTAAAAAACAAATTGTATTTTATTTTACAGTAGGAATGTAAAATTCCTGAGGACTGTATACCTTACGAGTTTTACGAGTTTACATGCAATGAAATCCTATCTAGAAAAATGGCATTTAGGGGAAATTGTCAAATATATATATATATATATATATATATATATATTCCCTTTTATATATTATTTTTAAGCAAAATAGCATGAGAGAGATGAATTCATTTTAATATCAAGACATTTTAAATTTTGCTCCTCATGGCATGGGACAGAAATATTACTTACCTTGGAGGATTACTATATTTAGTAGAAGTTCACCTTGATTAGCTTATTGAAAACTGGAATAAAGTGCTTTAAATATTACAGATGCTGACATTACCACCATGCTGTGAAATTGAAACAGTATTCTTTGTGTGAGCATATTATGGTGTCATAGCAAAAGGAAATGGAACTTCCACTCTCAAACAAGATGGAGTAAAAAGAACCAGATTTACGCTCCTGCATGAAGCAATCAAAGGAAAAGATAAAATATACAAAATGATGGTTTTCAAGACACTGGAAATGATATAATAAAAGACAATACGGGCCGGCCAAGTGGCGCATTGGTTAAGCGCTGGCTTGGGATGCCAGCGGCCCTGGTTCGGGTCCCACATGTGAGGGCCAGTGACACTGCCCTCAAAAAAAAAACCAAAAAAAAACCACAATAGCCATTGAGAGACAGGAAAATATGAGGTGAGCCTTATAATTGCCCATCTTCTTGTCTTGTGAGTAGTTTCATGCCACAAGGTAGAGAGAGGAAACACAGGCAAGTTTGGTCGATTCCCTGAGTTCAGGAAATAAGAGTACAGAGGCCCCAAAGTAAATAGTTCATAGGCCCGAATACTGGATAGGGAATTGCTGACCAGAGAGAACTTTGAAAGTTAGCAGAGGATCTGCTTCAATTACTCATCTGAATATGGATTAGTTCATGTATGTGAGGAAATTCTCTAAGGCCAAGCAAAGAACCAAATGAAGCGATTAGAGTTAACAGTGCTACTCACTCACTAAAGACTAGCAATAATGACTGTTCCTGCTACATAGGCTGGGAAAACTCAGGAATAAGGGGTTATTTGTTGGAGGCTTTCAGTGGAATTTCTTCAGTAATAGCGGGTATTTATTCTTACTTTAAACACTATTCCAGTTCTGCTTAAAAACAGTTAAAAAGCAAAACTTAAAAAGATCAAACTGTTTCAACCTAACTGAATTTCATCCCAGAATAAAACTGAAGTGATTTATCAGACTGTAAACATGTTCAGAAAACACAAGATAAAAATGCGCATTATCTTGGGCCGTCTGAGTGGTGCGGTGGTTGGGTGCTGGGGAGGCCAGCAGCCCCAGTTCGGGTCCCACATGTGAGGGCCAGTGACACTGCCCTCAAAGCAAAGCAAAAAACAAACAAACAAACACACAAACACAAAAAATGCACATTACATAGGGTTTACTCAAAGGTTATTAGTCATACAAAGAATCAGAAAATACAGCCCATGATGAATGATCTATTAAAACTTATCTGAACTTGCGTAGATGTTAGAATTAGCAAACAAAGGCATTTATATAGCTATTTTAATTGTATTTCATGCATACAAAAATTTAAGTAGAAACCATGTCCAATTTGTGGATATTAAAGCTAAGTCTCCAATGAAAATTACACTAGATCTAAAAAAAGCAAATTAGAACTTGTAGAAGAAAATATTAGTGAAGTTGAAAACTTAGCAAATGTCCAATATGAAACATACTCATATAAAGGGAACTGTAATTTTAAAATTGAACAGAATATCAGTAAACAGGGGACAATTTTAAGCAGTGTAATATATATAAATATAAATATTTCTATCTATCTATCTATCTATCTATCTATCTATCTATCTATCTATCTATCTATCTACCTACCTACCTACCTACCTACCTATCATCTATCTATCTATGTAATTGGAGTACCTGAAAAGAGAAGAGCAACTGGGGAAAGATATTTGAAGAAATAATGGAAAAAGTATTTTTAAACTTGACAAAAACTATAAATTCACAAATCTGTAAATGCCAACAAGCCATTGAGACCAGCAAAGTGAAATTATACCGATAAATTATAATTAGTTTTCTCAAAATCAGTGATGAAAAGAAAATCTTTAAAGTAGTTAGACTGGGGACAAAAACAAACAAACAAAAAACAGGAGCACATGGTAGGTACAGAAGAAAAGATGGCAGATTTCTCATAGGATACAACAAATTCAAGAAGAGAATATCTTTAAAGTATTGAAAGGAAGTCTTGTCAATTTAGAGTTCTCATCCTAGCAGACACAGCTTTCAAAAATAACAGCAAAATAAGGACATCTTCAGACCAGTAAAAGCTGAAATATTTAATCAGTAATGTACCTGATTAAATACCTGAGTAATTTAATCAGGAATGTTAAAAGAGCTCCTTGGGGTAGAAAGAAAATAATACCAGATGCAAATTGTGTCTACACAAAATAATGAAGGATAACTGAAATGTACTACATAGATCAATATATAGAATTGTTAATTATGATTTAAATGTTTTTAAACGATAATTGAATATTTTAAAAACAATATCAGTACTATTTAGGTTTTATGAAATATGTAAAAGTATGAGGTATGACAAAAATATCCCCAAAGTTTGGCAAGAGAGAAATGGAAATATACTATTGCAAAGTTTGTGTAATATACATGAAGTATCATAATTTTACTTAAAATAGATAGCTATAAGTTAAAGATGTATAATATAAACCTCAAATCAACTACTAAAATAACAGAAAAAAGCATTACAGCTAATAAGCCAACAAAATGGAATTATGAAAATGTGTAATTAATCCAAAAGAAAGTAGAAACTGAGAACAAAAATTGATGTACTAAAACATACAGCAAGACAGAAATTTAATCATAAACAAATAAGTAATCACATTAAAACCTAATTATCTAAATAACAAAAGATAGTTATTGTCAGTTTGTTTTTATATATATATATATATATATATATATATATATATATATATGGCTGTATACACAAGACCCAAGTATATACAGCCTAAATAAAACAATACTTTAATTTTAAAGAAATGAATAGGCTAAAAGTAAAAACATGAAAAGATACACCACATTAAAACTAATTTACAGAGAGATGTTATAGCTATATGTTAGTGACAATCAAAATGAAATTTAAAAGTACCATTAAAATATAATAAAAATACAAACTAATTAGTGGCAAATGAAACAAAAATGTGAAAGACCTGTACACTAAAATCCTGCAAAATGGTGTGGATATTAGCTTAAGAAGACCTAAATTAATTGGGAGATATACTTTTATTCCATGCCTGAGAAGACTCAATATTGTTAAGATCTCAATTTTTCCTAAAGTGATCTACAGATACAATACAATCCCAATCAAAATCCCAGAAGTAAATTTTAGAGAAATTGACAACCTGACTCTAAAATTCATGTGTAAATGGGGAGGACCTAGAATAATTGAAACAACTTTGAAGAACAAAAATGAAGACTAACACGACCTGATTTCAAGACAACATAGATCTACATTAATCAAGATAATTTAAGATACATTCCAAGATCTCCAGTGAATGCCTCACACCACGGATAATATTGAAACCCTGTATTTTTTTCCTATACAAACATACCTATGATAAAGTTTAATTTAAAAATTAGGCACAATAAGAGGCTAACAACAATAACTAATAATAAAATAGAACAATTTGATAATATATTATAATAAAAGTTATGTGAATGGCTTTGGGTCCATTATTAAGTAAAATAAGGATTACTTGAACACAAGCACTGCAATACTGTGACAAGTGACTAATGGGAGGAACCTATACAGTGTGAATGCAATGGACAAAGTGATGACTCATGTCCAGCGTGGGACAGAATAGACAACACAAGATTTCATCATGCTACTCAGAACCACCATTTAAAACTTATGAATTGTTTATTTCTGGAATTTTTAATCTTTTTAGTCCCTGGTTGACTGTGGGTAACTGAAAACACACAAAGAAAAACTGTGCATATGTGAGAACTAGTGTACTGACTTAAAGAAAGATGACTAGATCAATAGAACAGAACAGAGAATCTAAAAATAAACCCACAAAATATGGACAACAATACACATATACACCCACTGTTGTCACACAACAGACTACCTGACTGCCCCCAGCCACCTTCCCATAAAAAGTGGAGCGTCTATAGACACAGATCCTTTTAGGGACACTGCTTTAACCTTATGCCTACTCTGCTTGTTGTATCCCTGTTTGGCCCCACAAGATGGCTGGTTAGTCAATAACAGATAAGATTCCTCAAGGGAGGAACAACCTAAGACAGGCACAGTCATGTGGGTGCCATAAGGAGAAATCACAGAGTTGATGAGCGTGGGCAAAACCCCCTGTCTTGGAGCTGACAGCCAGCTTATGTGGGCAAAACCCCTGTCTTGGAGCTGACAGCCAGCTTATGGACTTAATGATATGATAACATCTGTCCTCAGTGTAATCTTATCAGTGAGTTTCAGCATAAGAGGTTTCTGTCTCTTATGAAAGGAGGTGCATGTAAGCACATCATGGGACTTTCGGTAATGGCAGCCTGCAAGCATGGGTGATCTGGCCCTGAGCTAATTCTCAGGTATGAGACTCACAGACCTTGGAAGATACATTGATCCTTTCTTGTGTGTGAGACAATAAAAGGAGCACTCAGGCCCAATTCAGGGCTCAGTCCATGAGACTTGAGGCCCCTGGCACCACATGCATTTTTGCACTCATTTGTGTCTCTCTCTTTCTTAACCTTTTGCCATCCCTTCTCACTCTCCCACTGCTTTGGCATGCTGGAAGCGACAATCCACTCCTTGGCTGCCTTCTTCCAGTGTCTTCACGTGGTCTTTTTTCCACACCTGTGTATGTATCTATGTCCTAATTTCTTCTACTTCGGATATTAATCATACTGGATTAGAGCTTACTCTAATGATACCATTGAGCTCTAATTACCTCTTTTTATACCCTATCTCCAACTAAAGTCACATTCTGATGTACTGGGGGTTAGGACTTCAACATATACATTTTTTGGGGGGTGAGGGGGCAAAATTCAGCCCGTAACAATATCTATATGTAAACAAATGAACTTCAATCCATACCTCTACATTTGTCCTCTGAAAGATTTGCAAGTGGATGTTCATAGGAGCATTATTCATAATTTCCAAAAACTGGAAACAAACAAAGTGTTCCTCAACAGATGAATGGATACATAAAACTTGTTGTATTCATAATGATGAAAAACTATTCAGCAATAAAAAGGAATATACTACTGATATATGAGATCTTGTGGCTGACCCACAAAACCATTATGCCAAATGAAAGAAACCAGACACAAAATATTCACATATTTTATGATTCCATTTATATTAAATGCCCATAAAAAGCAAATTTATATAACAGAAACTAGATGATTGGTTACCTGGGGCTAAGGATGGAAACAAGGAATGAACTAAATAAGTACAAGAGATCTGGAGGTGGGAGGATGGATATGCTCTAAAACTGACTTATAATGATAATTGGATCACTTGATAATATTCCTAGAATTCATTGAAACATACATTTGAAATAGGTGAACTTCATGATATGTAAAACATATCTCAATAAATATGTTTAAAACACATTCAGAAAAATAGCTGGCATTTTAGAATTTAGAGAAAAAATAACTGCAGACTAGGACAAGATAATAAACATAATAGGATATTGTATATTCAGAGACGTATATGCTTGCAATTTTAATATGAATATTTTTAAACTGTTATATGTTTATTCTGATTTAGACTTTCAATCAATGTTATTTTTTTCTGATATACTTTATATACTATGACTATTCATATTGAAAAACTTAACTTTGGGATGAGAAGATATAAAATACACTCGAATGTAAATTCCATGAGTTTGAGGGCTGCTTGCCTCTATATTCTCAGCATAAAGCACAAGGCTTCAAACACATTATATAGTCAACCTTGTTGACTGAATAAATGAAGAAAGGAAAGTATGATACAATAACAAACACATTATTTGAAAATGTTAATCAGTTGCTCAATTTGTTGAGAATGATTTAATAGAGAAATTCCTTTATAATATAATACCAGAAATATTTCAATTCAATTTGGTTTTCCAGCTACTAATTCCCTGCTCTGTAAAATGCAATCTAAATCATGCCTTGTATTCAGGCCTGTATTCTTTATTCTTCAAATATGAATAATGTTTTCAAACATTATTTGGAGATGACCTAATGGGTAAGCACTCAGAATTACTTTAGATAGAACTCATTTAAAGAAATGTACATATTAAGTGTAGATAGCACATTTCCTCCTTTATTTTGTGCTGTCACCCCACGGGCTGTTGCCTGGCAGGATCCCAAAGCAATTCTAAATTCCAGCATCCAGGATTTCATGTGAAATGTACCTAGGACAAAGGCTGCTTGTATTTTTTTCAATGGTCACTTTCTTTCATGGGCTGGCACATAAAAGATGGAGATTTTTCCCCCCTCTTTTCCTGAATAATGGATTATAAAAACATATTAGACATCTCCAACATAATATAAAACTAGGGAGTATGTGGTGGAATATCTCAGGAATGCCCTGCCAATAAACACAAAGAATTAATCAGCCCATGCTTTTGTTTTATTAGCCTACCCCACTCCCATGAGATACCGCCATAGTAAAATGGATTCATCCAACATTCTTTAATATCTGCCAGATAAGATGGGCTCCTCACCCTCACTTCAGTGACAGGTTGATAGCTGTATTTTGGAAATGTTTGTCCAGATCCAAGATATCGGGTTCAGTGCAATTTATTTACTTGGGAGATATTTGGCAGGAAGTCCTATACTCTTACCTGGCAGAAGGAGATGGGGTGGGACTTTTCTTCATTTTAAGTTGTGCTTAATTCAGTCTGAAGAAAAAGAACTACAGAGCATATGTAAGAAGGAATATATACAGAACGTACAAGCTGGGGTTAAAGTCCGTTTCACCCCAACGTCTGAGTTGGAATCTCATTATCCTGATTATCTTAAGGACATATTTCCCCAACTTTTCAGCTGTTTCCTAGCAACTCTCCACTTATATTTGACCTTTTTGTAAGCCAGGTAAAAGCTTGCAACTCCAGCTCTGGCTCCTTTTTTAATGCTATGAATCTCATATTCATATTTCAGGCCCATAGAGCTGCAGCATCACATGAGAAGCATTCTCCAGGTATGGGGGGAGAAGACTTTCCTGCACCCTTCCTGCACTGGAGTGTATTTCTCTTTCTTAGGACCCTGACATACAGTTAAGGACATTTCCCATCAACAGCACATCTGACAAAAGCAGACGTTTCCTTTTGCCCCTTGCTTTGTTTTGTCTGCCTTGGCCCCACCTGATTGTACCATGCCATGCTACTGTCATAGCCAGCCTGGTAACAAGGCAGTCACTCAGATTAATCAGCATAAATCATACAGAGCAAGTCCGTCAGCCTGCATGGAACACTAGGTCTATAGAAAAGCTGAACATTAAAGATCAAGGTGTTTCAATCGATCATGCGCTAATGTTCTTCTACAAATAATAAGATGTACAGAAGCAAAAATGTAAAAAGGCTTGGTATGTTTTCCTTTGAGATTTAAATATCTCTGAACACTAGAATGCTTCAAGATCATAATAACATTAGAGTAAAGCTAAATGTAAAATGCCATAACAAAAAGGGCTACATCATCTTTGCAGAACAGAAATAGTGGAGAAAGAGGTTCAGAAAAGCTCTGCTTCTATGGGCCTGTGGGGATCTGGGTAGAAAAGCAGGCAGGGCCAACTAAATAATTACACATTCTTTCTGATTTGCTATCTTTCATTTAGGCTTTACATTCATTTGGTAAGTGGCTACAGTGGTTTCTGGCATCACATCTGATAATCACATAGGACAACATTTAGAAAAAGAAAACAAAAAACAAACAAAAAAACACATATATTTCTTAGGTCCCCATCTCAGAGATAGAAAATCTCCCTCAAAGGCCTCCAAGAGAACTCCCCGTATATCCTACTGGCCAGGATTATGTCACACTCCCATTTCTTACTATTATAGATCACTGTCAAGGAAGAAGGAATTACCATGGCTGGACTAGAACAATAATATGGTGTGATGTGGAGTTTTCGGAGGAGTCTACCCAAAATACCCACCACATATATTGTAAAAAAAATACTGATGTAAATATGAATCAACATCATTCCATCACAAATAAAACAACTCAAAGTCTCATCATGTTCAAATTCAGAATTGCAGTTGATGTCTAATCCCCATAAGAACCCTGCTTAATTTTCCATGTTCTGTATCAGGAGTCAGCAAAATATAGGCCTCAGGCCAAGTCTAGCTTGTGGAAGTTTATGTATGGCGTATGGGCTAATTGTGTCTTTTTATTTATATGTAACCTTAAATAGTTAAATTTTAACTGATATATATATATATATATAATATAAATATTATATATTTTTCTATATATTATTTATAAAATATATTTACACATATGTATGTATGTATATATGCATATGTGTATATATGTGTGTGTGTATGTATATATATGAGCAGGTACATACTCTGTAAACACACACACACACTATATATATATATATATATATATATATATATATACACACACACACACATGTACACACACACACACACACACACACACACACACTCTGGTTTCTTCTTGATCTAGAAGCCTACAATATTAACTATGTAGTTCTTTGCAGAAAATGTTTGCCAATTCTTGATCTATATGGCTTTGGACTAAAAGACAAGTTATCCATTTCAACACAACCAATATACAATGACAGATTAATTTTAAAATGTGGTTTTGGTTTTTTTTTAAAAGATTTTATTGGGGAATTGGGATGGGGGAACAGTGTAGGGGAACCAGGGAAGGGGAACAGACAAGTTGCTGTCCTTTTTTTCTTCAGTCTAGTTGTGGAGGACGTTGCTTCACTGGCCCATGTTGGTATCGTCATTGCGTTCTTCCTGGATGAGGCAGATCGGTCACTGTCCTCTGGATGGTTGATAACCGTGGCTATTGGCAGCTCACGCTGGCTGCCAGCCACTCATTGTAGCCCATGGCAGTCCACTGTAGCAAGGGCTGCAGCCTACACTATCGCCAGGGCTCGTAGCCCAATTCCAGGTGGAGCTGTTGTTAGCTGTAGAGGGCAGTGTCACTGGCCCTCATATGTGGGACCCGAACCGGGGCGCTGGCATCCCAAAGCCAGCTCTTAACCAATGCGCCACTCGGCCTGCCCTAAAATGTGGTTTTATACAGGGCATGATTGTTGGTTCCCTAGGGTAACAATCTTGCATGAATTTTGTGCCTGTATTGATCTCTCTGAGGTTGCTGGCCCATGCTCCTTGGAACATCTTGTCTGTTCTTTCTTTTCCTATGTCACTTTACAAGAAGTCCACATAAATTGAGGTCACCAGTGCATGTCTCCATCCATTTAATTGGAAAAAAAAGCCTAACACGACTTCCAAGAAGCTTGTGGTTCTGATGGCTTCTCTACTTCTCTATCTGTGTCTGAGAGAAATAAGAGAAAAAAGATGTGCTTCTGTTCCAAGCGACTGGCACTTCATTGCTGAGAAAATGTCAAGATGAAAGGCAAGAACCTTAGGAGACATTAATGTCTGTTATTTGTTTACTCATGTGTGAATCTCAATTTCCTGATGGGGAAACTGGGAATTACAGTATCTACTTCTCAGGTTTATATACTTTTTCCTTTTATTGATTATAGGATAAACGTACTTATTTTTACTTTAGTTGTCTTCCATGGGAAGCTTGGTATACATTCACATAACCCAGTGATTTCTTGTAAAGTACTCTGGTTCTAATGATTCACAAGTCTGAGAAAAAAAACACAACAAAAAAAAACCTTATCCTTTGATTCCTCTATGTCCGTATTCCATAAGTGAGTTATATTCTAAAGTAAGGACAACATTTCTAACTAAACTCCCTTACTCTCTATCACTTCTAAGACACCTGTCCAGGGCTAGAAATTTCACTTAGTCATTGTTGCTGCTGAGTGCCTGAAGAGATCTGAAGAGCTAGATCACTAATACTTTTTTTCAGTCATATCATTTTAGAATATTTTAAGCACATGTGGGCATTTTCAGAGAAATTCTCTATTTGAAATCTTGAACAAACTTTTGCTGATATCTGTGGTAAGGCTTTAAGTCATCTGCATGAATAATTAGTTAGGTCATCCACTTCAAGGGAGCTTATTTCTTACAGTCACAAAACAAAACAAACTTGCTGCATGTATGGAAATACTAATGAGGGAAGATGGTTTTTAAAGATTTGCTCTGATAAATACAAGAAATACAATCAAGTGCCATCAATTACTTTTAAAATATATTATGGTAGAGCTTGCCATTTACTGGTTTTCTAATAATTTCATCCAATTTATTTTCTATGTCATGTGATGATAATGTTCTCATTTTCAGTTTTATGATACAAATCTTATTTAACATATTATTACTGATTTTTACAAATCATACATGAGAAAAAGGCATCAATGATGTAGAAAAGTGGAGAGAGATATAAATTCTAATTCAGGAAGTCTCCTATAAATTGAATGTTATTGGATATTTTCAAATAATGGTTAGGTTAATAATTTCACAACTTAAGGGAAGATGTATCTTTCTTATTCCACTTATTATTCTTATTTATTATATGTTAATCATGATGATAATTTTCTCTATTGAAAAATTGATACCAATAATTATATTTAGTAGTCTTTCAATTATAGGACAAGTTTCCTTTTCTGAAATTGCTGCTACTTGATCTTTCAAAATTGTTGTTAGATCTCATTGTTGATGCTATGTCCATTATTTTTACACTGATATCACTATGTGAGATTGGCCTTCATTCTTTTGAAAAGCTGTTAAGTTAGTGGGGGTATTATAGAACATCCAAGTAGGAGACACACATTCTTATACAAGCACACCCAGGAGAATTCAGTTCAGGGGTCAGGCAAGAAGAAGAAATTTAACAAAGGTAAGGTTTTTTTGTCAAAGTTTCAGCCTCCATCCAGTCCCACCAGGAGCTCTGATTTTAAAGGATACGTAGCTTTGTCCCTATTTAGTGGGCGCAGCCTACTTTTCTTCCAGCACTAGTCTGTTACTGACTATGTGGCTACTTGGAAGGGAGTCAGGGAAGCTAAACTTCAAGGCACTTCTGGCCTTAAGAGATCCAGTACCCCAGGGGAAGTCCTCTGAAAAATGTTGTGAGTCCAGCCTACTGTTGGCAAAGCCCCTAAAGGTTGGCATAAGCATCCCAGGGGATCGAAGTAGAATCATAACAGTACCGAAATTCAGGGATAAATCCTGAAAGAGAGGTCTACATGTATTTTCAGATTGGCCAGGCTAAAACATGCTTCTAAACCCACAAGAATTAAATTTGTCTCAGGACAAGTACATTTGATCACCAAACAGCTTGGGTCCACTTTTGGAAGTTAACCCCTAAGATTAAATGTATTCTTTCTGCATTTAGCAAAACTGTATTTCCCCCACCCACAGGTTTTATGTTAACAGAATTGTTTTAGGAATTCCAAACATGAAAGAGATGTTAAAATAAGGGTGTATAAAGCTAGGGTTTCACATATGAAAATGAGAGTTTGAGAAGTAATTTAAAAATAATACTAATTACCTCAGATTTTTTGTTTGTTTGTTTGTTCATTAGCTCAAATATTTTGGCACAGATGTAAAATGGAATCTCTGTGATGCCTTACAGAAGGAACTAAATTTATTTGAGCACAGGCATTTTAAAGTCTCTAAAATTAGGAGGAGGAAGACATTTTTAAAAAACTATGCAAGTGTGATCAAATGTCAGTGTATAATAAGTACATATGGTTTCCATTTTACAATCTAGTATCATGTTCAAAGGTTTAGAATTTACCATACATTTTTTTAAAAGATGATGCCAAGCAGCATGCATAAAAGAAAGGTGAATATTCAATATGTATTTAGTTTTGGATTATTAAATGCATTTTCATAGGTAAAAGACTTAGTGGAATATTGTTCAGAGCTTAGTCTCATTTCATATGACTTTTCTTTGCCTTCCTACTTGATATTAGCATTATTAATTAATGGCTACTTTCTTAGGGAAATCTATTAGCATTGTTCAGTTAAAAAAAGCCTTTCCCCCTTCACTCTGTCTCAAGTATCTTTCCATATTTTATGTACAATAACACACATTATCTAAAATGTTCTGATACATAAAACAATGTCATACATTTGGCAATTACTTGATCTATTTTAGTTAGAGGGTTATAATTCTTAAAGTGACTATATAATTCAAAGAGTGTGTCTTCATTTGTTTCTTAAGTTATCTTTTGCTGAAAACTTCAGACCAAAGTCCCCGAGTTGCTCCTGGCCACTGCCCTGGACTGATATCAACAACTCCTGAAGGACTGCCTCCTCTGGGTCACCTCATCTTTCCTGTGTCAACCTTCCTATGTCAAGCCACATCCTATACCTGGCACCTATCCCCACCAAGGTAGTGACTCAAAGAGAACTCACTGGTTTCTGATGCTGGTCCTGTGTTCCTCTCTCATTCTTCTTACCTCCCTCTATTTTTTCACACCTTTATAAGATTACCTTGACTGTTACCATTCCAACATTCAGATAGAGTTAACTGTCTATTGGTATACTGGGCAACAACAACAACAAAAATATCCTCATGAGACCATGAGTCTTCTTCTGTCCAAACATCAGGGATCCTTCCATGAAATCCATGATCCAGCCTCTGTTTAGGAAAAAAGGTGGGGTGTGTTGTTTCATAGGTGGGTCAACATTCTTCTGATATATACTTTCCAGATTATTTCTTTTAGATCAAAGAGATTTTCATTTTGATCTCTATTATGCAATGAGAGCCTATCCCTTTGGACTAATTTTTTTGCCTAGAATCAATTCTCTAACATTCTCCAAAATTCTTGAATTATGGATCACTGACAGGGGTCCCACAGAGACTTACTTTTCATACCCAGACAAAAATAGAGGAATGGCCCCTGCTGAGGAGCCAATGGGAGCACTGACCCCAGGTTGTTAAAGGACCCTTTATTTTTATGTGGTGGGAAGCTGCTAAATTGATTTGTGAGGAGTGTGGGGGACAAAATAAAATCCTGCTGGAAGGGGATTTATTGTTTTGTTTTTCATTTAAAGAGAAAAACAATACTTTTGGTCAGTTGCTAATAATCCAGAACACTATTAATCTTAAAAAACATAACATTTTTACATTTACACTATGTGTTAATGACACTAAGTGCAGTTGCTTCTGCATAGTTTCATTCTTTAGAGCCAAATTCAATTGTAGATTTTCCGAGGGATTTAAAATGAGTTCTTGTACAGCTCTAGGATAGTACCAAACACACACTCAAGAGTTCCATTAATGTAGCTGATTGGGTAAAGCTTTGTAAAGCTTTCTAGAAGGTTTTAAAACTTCCTGGATTATCATCTTTGCTTTAAATTTGTGTCAAAGTCCTCGGTTCAGCTGTCACTTTTTCTGTCTAAATAGCATGCATGATATAAATTTGTCCCACATGTAAGAGTCTGTGACTTATGAACAGCATTTAAAAAATTAAACTGTATTAATAAAATCAGATTTTATTTTTTAACTGTATGCAGTTGGTTGTTCATATGAACAAAGCACAGCTACAGTTTATTGTAGACTTACTTGGCTTGAGCCTGTTTTCTTCTGAAGAAATCACTTAAAATGTGCAAAATTCTATCTCTATATGAATACATGGTCAAATTTTTAAAAATGCCTAATGACAAACTGTCACAACCAAGAGAAGCCTAAAGAGACATGACAACTAAATGTAATGTGGTTTCCTGGATGGGATCCTAGAACAGGAAAAGGACATTAGGTAAAATGTAAGAAAAACCTGAATAAAGCATGGACTTTGGTTAATGATCTATCAATATTGGCTGACATATTGTTTCAAATATGCCATACTAACATAAGAAGTAAAATGGGGAAGCTGAGTATATTTGGGAATTCTCTATACTATCTTTGTAATTTTTCTGTAAATCTTAAACTATTCAAAATTTTTTAAAAAATGGTTATTTAAAAACAATAACTCACAACCAAAGTCACTTGTAAGTGACTTTGTAAGAAGTACTACTTGTGGCTGACTGATTACAAAAAGACCCTTAATTCTTTATCCCCACCTGTATCTGTGTATTTTGTAATGCATTGTACAGTTCTTCTCAGCATCAGGAGGAGAACCTTTCTCTACTTCTTAAATCTCACTGATGTTTGACTTCTTTTGTATAGTAGAATGTGACAGAAGTGATGGAGTGGAGATTTCTAAGCTAGGTCTGTGTGCTTTCATTCTCTCTCCCTTAGACCTTTGTCTTTGTCGTGTTGGAGGATGAACAATCATGTGGAGTAGAGCTGGGTCAAGTCGGTTGGCCCAGCCAAGGCCCTGGGCGAGTCCAGCCAGAATAAACGAAGCCATGTAGCTGACCTGCAGCTCACCAAAGATGAACTGAGTGACTACTGAAGGGAGACGAAGCCAGAACTCCCACCTGACCCAGAGTCTCAGAAACAATCATAAATATGTTTTAAATGACTAAGTTTTATGGTACTTTTATTGCAATGTTACTTATATGCCACTGATATTGTACAAATAAGAAAGTTAATTCCACATCTATCTCATACATATTAAAAGACTTAAGTCAAACAAAATTGTTTCATGTGTTCACATGGTCAACTTGAAATAAATGATCATTTTCCTATTATAGCCTACCTTAGCTTTCTCTAATCAGTCTTTCATTGAAAAAGAAAAACATGTCATGGAATTGAATTTCTTACAAAACACTTTTCTGCATTGTAGTTTCCTCCCTTAAGATGAAAGTTTATGACAATGTGCAAACTGTTTTTGTCTTTCTTTTTTATTTTTATTTTTTGATACAAGAAAGGCTGTCATAATCCCCATTGCCATTACTGGTCATCTCTTTTGAGCCTTCTTTTTTTGACATAATCCTCCACAGTTAATAAGAACAGTTCTTTTGGAGGTACCTACTGATGACCTAAACCTTCCTTATCAGAAGTTCCACTGGAGATTATAGTTGTGAAAATGGCAGTAGAAAATCAAAGTCCAACTCCTGCCTTTCTCAGAATTAGCACTATATACATTAGGTATATTATACTATCTTCCATGAACTTTCATCATCCTCAGCTCTACCACGAGACTATAGTAACAACTACCTCATAAATATTTTGTGAAGATTAAATGGCATGACATTTAGGACTTAGCAATATGCATCGATCATGACAATCACTCAATAAAGATTGTTACTCTTTCTCTCCTATGGCAGAATTTAGAAAAAATTTGCAATGATCTCTGTTAATATTTTACTTTAGCATGTTTTTGCTACAAAATTTATCAAAAATGGGTATATTCTCTCATTTGGAAAATTAAATTTTTACTAGCTGTGTTATAAAATCAGTTCAAGTATTGATAAGTAGGGTAAACAAATAATAAAGGTCAAGAGAGGAAGGAAAAAAATGTTAGAAGAAGAAAAGAAAAAATAAAAACTATCAAAGATGGAAAACGTTTATAGAGTGGTGACCACTATTTGCATGTGAGGGGACTAAATGCTTTACCTAAATCATTGTTTGTAATCTCCCCAGCATCTTTATGAGATAGGTATGGTTAATAATTTTCTAAAAATTCCAAAACATGTGACTAAGGAAGTTTTAATAACTTGCGCAGGGACCAAAGATAATGGTTTGTGGAGGCAGAATGCAAACCCAACTGTGCCCAACAGAGAGCCAAGGGCTCAACTAGTAACTTGCCTCACTAACTATATTCACCCTAGAGTCTTCCATTCAAGACGACTGTATTCAGTATACATATTAGGCCATGAATAATGTCACAGATTTTGTTACCATGCCAGTGAAAATAAGCCCTTATCTCTCACACCTACTTTCAAATAACATAATAATTTCACTCAGATATATCATGGTAGTCCATATCTGGAGTGATTTTCTTATATTCAAATAAATTTGTTAAACAGATCAAACAGACATTTAGGATGCTAATGCTGCCCCCCAAATTTTCAGCTGTTCACTGAATCCTAGCCTCGTAGTTCTTTCTGGATTATGTAAAGAAGATTTACTTATTCACTTTCCTTTTTGCTACTGGATTTTAAAGCAAATGTTAGTGAAAATTTACTAAATTTACTAATAAGAATATTTTAATACATTTTTGGTAGGCCAGGGATAAGATTGTTAACATATTTTGTGGCTTCGATTTCACTCTTTAAAATGTGTAGCTTGAAAACAAGCTAAAGGATTTTGTAACAAAATTCCCTAATGTACCTATGTTGAATTTTTTTTTTTTACTGATAACATAAGTACATCTTAGTGTGTCTTGAACTTTCCATTTCTCCACTTCTTTCTCCCTGAAGTAGAGAGCGAAGACTTCCTGCACAACCATTTCAGATGGTGAATGTAGATATTAATAAGCAGTGCATCTGTTTCACGCATTTGAGAATTTCTATCAGGCCTACAAATAATATTTCCAGCAGTTTCATTAAATCCTGAACTATGAATGAGCTTCTTTATATCAAGCATGAAGGAAATAGCATTTCCATGGGTGTGGTAGGGAATTTTGATACAGTCTTGGAGCAGAAATTGCTAGTAGATTTCCTATCTGTGCCATTGGCTCTGATTTTTAAAATTTGGAACAAAACTTTGAAGCCAAAAGTTAGACTCTCTTTCCTTCCTTGAAATTCTTTTTATAACAGGATGGAAGTGGTTATTGGCAATTTTTGTTTAATATGAGTGTGTGGGGATTCAGGACTATTCTCCCCAAGATGTGCCACTCTGGCTTGCAGATTATTTTGAGCTGAAAACAATCAAGTCTCAGCAGCCTCAGGAAAAAAAAAAAAAACTTTGTCCTTCCTCTTTACTGCTGAAAATATTTTAAGATAGAGGACCTGCTCCAGGAAGGATGATATCATCATAAATAATTAGAGTTTAATCTGAACTAGGTGTGATAGACAGGGAGAAACCTAAAAAAGTGTGTGTATTCCACTGTTTGAAGATGGCCCAGCAAACATTTGTTTATGAAATATTAACTCTTCTCATCCCCTTGGAAATTTGTCTTATTTTCTTTGAATTCCCATACCACTTGTTCCTTCTCTTGGTCCAGAATGATGTATGTACCTCATTTTGCTTTCCTGTTTTTGGAATTTTCATATTTATGTAAACTCCCCAGGTGCACATATTAAAATTTGATTTTCTCCTGTTAATCTGTTTTATGTCGTTTGAATTACTCAGCCAGCCAGAAGAACTAAAGAGGTAAGGAAAAAGTTTTCCCATCCCCAACAAGTGTGTACATGTATATGTGTATGTAAATATATGTGTTTCATTGTAAAATTGTCTTACATATAAAGAAGCTTTAATGACCTAATAAGGTTAGGGACTATTACAACAATCTTTTCAGGCATAGAACTCTTACTAAACTAGACATTTTAATCTTTAAATATTACTAAATGATTTTTTCCTATAAGGTTTAGAAATATCTCTGAAAAATAATTCCCCAAATAGGAAAAAACACATAAAATTAGTTTACAAATATTCATATCTCTGTATTTTCATCTCTTTATTTCTCTATATTTTGTTTCTCTATATTTTAATGTATTTATATGGTCAAAAAGGCAGGATTGAAAATGCATTGTCCCTGATTTATGTTTTATTAATTAGAATATAAAATGTTCATACTAGTCCCTGAATGAGTAAATAGTAACAAGTTTAAAACATAATTTTGGAGACTATTATTAGGATTTGGAGAACATTTCCTGCATTGCTGACATAAAAAGCATATTTATGTGAGAAAGTTCAGAACTGATCAGATCCACCAAAGATAGAGTCATATTTAATTTTTCCTCATGTGTCAACAAAAAGTCATTTCCTAATAAATCCAGGCTTTCTACAGTCTATTATTTCTACATTCATGCTTTAACAATGAGAAATATTGACTCTAAATTCTCCTGACCCCAACATAGCTTTGGAAGGAGGCTATTTCTTTAGCTTATGTTTACTTAGGTCCTCCTCCTCTTCGAGCCCCTAGAGGTGATAGACTGAGCTATAGACTGCACAGAAGGCATACAATGATCGTGAATGCCTAAATGCTTCTTAAATACTGATGAAGACAGTTTGTTTGTTTTTTCTCCCCATAAAATAGGATATATTTACTTCACACTTACACTTCACTATTATATATGTGATTAACAACTTAATATTATTTTACTTTAAAAAGAATACATGGCTTCATTGGTTGGAAGGATTTTTCTATCCTCTGCTTTTTCCTGGTTTCTGGAACATTTGGATGTAACAGGGATTGAATAGAAACTTTATTTGAATACCATTAAAGCTTCGAAAAAACATTTCCTGGTGATTCAAGTCATAAAATGTTCAACCTGATACATTTTAATTCCATGGTTATATTATAAGAATCTAAACATTGTTTTTATTGAATATATGTGGCCTATTCTTTCTTATGTAATAGCTAATGCTTTCATTATAAAACAACACACCTACAATTGATAATGCCACTAAACAGGACTACCAGTTCACATAATTATGAGTATTTGGAAGACATTGGGGAAAAAAAGTGAAGCCACATGCTAGAAACAAATATATCCATTTGTCACTGTGAATACCATGGGTTTGTAGTGAATTTATTAGCTCCAAAAAGAAAAGGCAAATCTTCAGTTCTTTTTATTGAAACTGAGCTATATTTAAGTCAATTATTAGTTAATAATGAGGTCTCCAGATAAAACTATTTAAAAGGTATGAAGCAATTAGGAGAAATATTAGGATTTATAGAAAGTGTCCATGTTCCATGAAATGTCACTCCCTTAAATAGCTCTGGGAGGTCAGGCACATAATTCCCTTCACATATGGTGCATTTTTTCTGTGTTAAATTTTTAGTGCACCAGATACAAATAGAGTTAGCTTGCATTAACATGGCTCCTTAAATATTATTACTCAACATTACCATATGATAAAACTAATCTCCCTTTTTACTAAGCATATGGGTATTATTCTATGGAAAACAGCTGTGTCTAATTCAGTCATATCTAAGAGTAACTCCCACCTGTCAAATGTATTTGGATCCATTTATTCCTCCATAATTAGAACATTCTATTGTTTTTTTTTCTTTTTTTTTTCTTTTTTGCTATTTAAAGCAAGCAATAATTCAGCCTTTATAAAAACTAGATTATTAAAATTACAGTTTTAAAAGGTTATTATTATAATAATTTGTACTCACCAGATGCTTTTTCCAGAAAAAATAATTACTACCTATTTTATACAGATGTGAATGTGTAAATGTATGTGTGTGCAGGCATGCATGTTCATATTTTTGATTTAACATGCAAATACATTATTTCCAAATTATTAACCCATGACAACCAATATGTTACCATTATTATGATACATTCAAAAGCAAAAAGAAATACATTCAGAGCAATTAGAAAATAAAAAATAAATAAAAGAAATCCAAATCAGAAAGTAAGAATTTAAATTATCTGTATTCTCAGATGACATGATCCTATATGTAGTTAATTTCCTAAAAATATTAAAAGAAATTGTTATAACTAATAAATTAGTTTAGTAAATTTTCAGTACACAAAATCAACATTAGAAAAATTGTGTTTCTATACACTAATAATGAGTAACCCAAAAATTAAATTAAGAAACAATTCCAATTATATAGCATCATGAAGAATAAAATACTTAGGAATAAACTTAAGCAAAGAGGTAAAAAAATGTACAGAGAAAACTACAATGCATTGATGAAAGAAATTAGTCACAAATAAAAGGAAAGAAATCTTGAATTCATGGATTGGAAGACTTAATATTGTTAAAATGCCCATACTGCCCAAAGCTATCTACAGATGCAATACTATGCCTATTAAAATCCCAATACCACTTTTTACAGAAATAGAAAACAAAAAAATACAAAATTCACATGGAACCACAAAAGGCCCAGCATAGCCAAAATAATATTGAAAAAGAAGAACAAATCTGAAGACAACAAACTTTCTGGTTTCAAAATATACATCAAAGCTGCAGTAATTAAAACAGTATGGTATTAGCATAAAACAGACATAAAGATCAATGGAACAAAATACAGAACTCAAAAATAAACCCACACATATATGGCCAACTCATCTTTGATAAAGGCACAAAAAATAAAAATTGGGGAAAGATAGTCTTCTCAACAAATAGTGCTGACAAAACTGAATATCCTCATACAAAAGCATAAAATCGTACCCCACTTTATAACATATACAAAAATCAACTCAAAATAGATTGAAGACTTAAATGTAAGACCTAAAACTATAAAACTGCTAGAAGAAAACATAGGGGAACCACTTATTGACATTGTTCTTGGCAATGATTTCTTGAATATTAAAGCAAAAACTCAGACTACAAAACAAAAATAGACATGTGGAACTACATCAAATTTAAAAAGGTCTGTACAGCAAAAGAAACAATCAACAGAATGCAAAAGCAACTTATGATATGGGAAAAATATTTACAAAGCATATATCTGATATATATGGAATCAATTCCCCAAATATAAGAAACCCCTACAATTAAATCAAAAAGAAAGAAAGAAAGAAAGAAAGAAAGAAAGAAAGAAAGAAAGAATAAATAATCAATTAAAATATGCGAAGGACTTGAATAGACATTTATATAAAGAAGACATACAGATGATCAACAGGTCATGAAAAAATGTTCAACATCATTAATAATGAAGGAAATTCAAATTAAAACTACCAGGAAATATCACCTCCCATCTATTAGGCTGGTTATTATCAAAATAAACATATAAATAAATAAATAAATAAATAAATAAATAAATAAATAAATAAGTAAAAAGATGGGAAGTTTTATTGAGGATGTAAAAAATTGGAACTATTGGAAAATGGTGCAGTGGCTATGGAAAACTATGGAGGTTCCTCAAAAAATTAAAACTAGAATTACTGTATGATTCAGCAATCCTACTTCTGGGTATATACCCAAAATAATTGAAGTCAGTATCTATAAGAGATATTTGCACTCATATAATCATTACAGCATTGTTTACCATAGCCAAGATATGAAAAAACACAAGTGTCTATTGGCAAATATATGGATTAAAAAATGTAGTTTGTACATATAATAGAATATTTTACAGACTTAACAAGAAAGGAAATCCTGTAATTTGTAACAACCTGGATGAACCTGGAAAACATGCTAAGTGAAATAAACCTGTCACAGAAAGACAAACACATGATTCCACTTATATGAGGTATCAGGAATAACCAAACTCGGATTCTGGTCAAGATGGTGGAATGCGTAAACCCTTGTGCTTACCTTCTCTAATGATCAAACAAAATTACAACTGAACTACAAAACAACCATCACAGAGAGTTGCCTGGTGTCTTGCTGAACCAAAGCCTTACAACTAAGGACATAAGAAGAAGCCACCTCAATACTGGTAGGAAGAGCAGAGATGCAGAATGGGCTGCTCTTACACCCGTGTGTGTGACCATTAAAAATTAGAAGAGATATCTCAGAGAAGGTCCCCTGCCCCTTTTGAGGAGCAAGGGGTCCCAGCATCACACCAGGCTCCCCAGCCCAGGGTTTCAGTGTCAGGGAGAGAAGTCTCCATAATTTCTAGTTGTGAAAACCAGCAGAAATTGTGGCTGGGTGAGCTGGAGGACAGCTGCATTCCCAGGTGCTCCTCTTAATGGGCTTGCACATGGATTTACTCACTGATGGACTCACTCACTTTGAGCTCCAGCACTGGGGCAGCAGCTCAAAACATGACAGGGATATACAGGAGAAACTGAGTTGTCTGGCTTCAGGGTCGATGCTAGAGCAGCAGATTTCTCCTGGATGGAGGAGTTGGCAGAAAGCATTGTTTCTTCATTGAGCCTTTCCTTTCCATGCATGTGGATGCAGGCAGCTACCATATATGAGTCTCCATCAGCCTGTCTAACACCATTGGCTCTGCCCTGGTGACTCTGAGACCAAAATTTTGGACACACTCTGCTTCCAGTGGCTTTTTTATATAAACTGCCTGTCATGGCTTATGCTGAAGACTTTCCTAGAGTCTCTCAAAGGTTTACAAAATCCAGACAAGCAGCATCTGGCTTCAGCATGTCCTGTATCACTGACCGAGCAGCCCTAAGCCTGGCATTAGTGATAGCTGGCCTTGGTTAGCAGGTTGGCCTCTCAAAACACCTCCAAATATAGCTGGATTGTTTTGTGGCTCATGCCAGGTGGGCTTGGGCAGGATATAGGCTCCTGCTGAACTTGGCATGCAGTGGGTCCCCTCCCAGGTGGCCCTGGGGCTAGCATGCCCAGTGGACAGCTTAGAGCTGAGCTGAAGCATCACCCAGCTACCTTGAAGGATGACACACACAAAGGGCACACTGGGCAGGCACCAGAGCCCTGCTAAAGTGAATCCTGCTCCATAGGGTCAGCCCCTACACAACACTTCTTCACTGGAGTAATGGCCAGTCTTCATAACCAATAAACCAAGGCTCAATCCCTCCCATTGACATGGTAACAGCAACCAAGGCTCAACTACAACAGGAGGACACACACAACTCACACAAGGGACACACCTGGAACACGCGGATCTTGTGACCAGGGAGACCACACCACTGGACCCCAAAGGACACTTACTCTATAAGGCTACTGTACTAAAACCAGAAGACACAGCAGCCATATCTAATATACAGAAACAAACACAGGGAGGCAGCCAAATTGGGAGACAAAGAAACATTTCCCAAATGAAAGAACAGAACAAAGCTCCAGAAAAAGAACTACAGAAAATGGAGATGAGCAATCTAATAGATGCAGAGTTCCAAACACTGGTTATAAGGATGCTCAATGATCTCAGGGAGAACTTCATCAAAGAGATAGGAAAAATCAAGAAGAAGATAGAAAACATGAAAAAGAATCAGTTAGAAATAAGGAATATAATAATGGAAATGAAGAACACATTACAGGGAATCAACAGATTATATACAGGGAATCAACAGTAGATTACGTGAAGTGCTGAACTAGAGGGCTGAATTAGAGGACTGAATCAGCAGTTTAGAAGATAAGATAGATGAAGACACCCAATCAAAACAGCAAAAAGAAAAAAAGAATCCCCTCCAAAAAATAAATCAGGACAGTTTAAGGGGCCTCTGGGACAATACAAAGCATACCAACATTCACATCATAGGGGTACCAGAAGGAGAAGACAGAGAAAGCAAGGAATTGAAAACTTATTTGAAGACATAATGACAAAAAACTTCCATAACCTGGCAAAGGAAATGGATATTCAAGCCCAGGAAGCTCAGAGAGTCCCAAAAAAGATGAGCGCAAATAGGCCCACACTAAGACACAACATAATTAAAAGTTAAAGACAAAGGAAGACTCTTAAAAATGCAAAGGAAGAGCAGTTTTTTACATACAAGGGAGCTTCCATAAGACTCTCAGCTGATTTCTCAACAGAAACTTTGCAGGCTAGAAGGAATTGGCAGAAAATATTCAAGTGATGAAAATCAAGGATTTATGACCAATATTACTCAACCCAGCAAAGAAATTATTTAAAATTGAAGGAAAGATAAAGAGCTTGACCCTGACAAGAAAAAGTTAAAGGAGTTCATTCACTATCAAAACACAAGGATCAAGTATTCTTGAAGAGACTCTTTTAAGACCAAAAGAAAAAAAAAAGATAAAAAATATGATTAATGAAATGGCAAGAACAACATATCTATCAACAATTACTTTAAATGTAAATGGCTAATTGCTACAATCAAAAGTCATAGGATTGTTAAATGGATAAGAAAATAAGACCCAGGGCCAGCCAAGTGGCACGGTGGTTAAGAGCTGGCTTGGGACACCAGCGGCCCCGGTTCAGATCCCACATATGAGGGCCAGTGACACTCCCCTCTAAAAATAAATAAATAAATAAATAAATAAATAAATAAATAAATAACAAACAAGACCTATACAGATGCTGCCTTCTAGAGACTCACTTCAGATTGAAAGATGCACAGAGATGGAAAGTAAAGGGATTGAAAAAGTTACTTCATGAAAATAAAAAAGAAAAAAAAAAAGCTGGAGTAGCAATACTTATACCAGACAAAAGAGAATTTAAAACAAAAGCTATAACAAAATGACAATGAAGAACCTTAATCACACTTCTGGGTATTTATCTGAAAAAACCCAAAATGCTACTTCAAAGGGATGTATGCATCCATATGTTGTTTGCAGCATTGTTTACGATAGCCAAGATATGGAGGCTACCTGGATGTCTCTGAATGGATGAATGGATAAAGAAGAGGCTATATCTATCTATATCTATATTTATATCTATATCTATATCTATATCTATATCTATATCTATATCTATATCTATATCTATATCTATATCTATATCTATATCTATATCTATATCTATATCTGTATGTATATCAATATCTATATTTATATCTCTATCTCTATCATCTATATGTATACCTATATCTATCTATTTCTATCTGTGTGTGTGTGTGTGTGTGTGTGTGTGTGTGTGTGTGTGTGTAGTGGAACATTACTCAGCCATTAAAAAGAATGAAATCTTGCTAATTGCAAAAACATGGATGGGCCTAGAGGGTGCTCTGCTGAGTAGTTGTAGTAAGTCAGGCAGCAAAAGACAAATGTCATATAATTTCACTACAAGTGGATTCTAAGGAACAAAATAAACAAACAAAATTCATAGATACAGAGAACATTTTGATGGTTGTAAGATGGGAGCATAGTTGGGGTGAGTGAAAAGCATGAAAAGATTTAGAAGTGCATATTGGTTGTTACATATTGGTGTAGTCATGGGGATATAGGGTATAACATAAGGATTATAGTCAATAATACTGTAATAACTATGTATGGTGTCAGATGGGTACTAGATCTATCCAGGTGATAGATGTGAGGGGGTTGCAGGCAGGGTGAAAAAGGTAAAGGGATTGAGAAATACAAATTGGGAATTACAAAATAGTCAATGTGATGTAAAGTAAAGCATAAAGAATATAGTCAATAATGTGGTAATAACTATGTGTAGTACCAGTTATGTGTAGACTACTTAGGGGATCACTTCGTAAATTACATAAATATCTAACCACTATGTTGTACACCTGAAATTAATATTAAATAATATTGGATGTCAACTGTAATTGAAAAATTTACAAAAGGGGGGGAAGATAAAGGGGAATCAGAGGTTCAAAATTCCAGGTATAAAACAAGTCACGGAGATGTAATGTACAGCATAGGGAATATAGTCAACAATATTATGATAGCATGATATGGTGTCAGTTGCTGGGCTTATGGTGATCACTTCTTTAGCTATATAAATGTTAAATAACTATGGTGTACAACTGAAATTAATATAATATTGTATGTTAGCTATATTTTAATAAACATATTTTTAAAAACTTATAGGAGCAGAAAATATAATAGTGATTGCCAGGGACTGGGGGATGGGGGTGGAAAAGTGGGAAATTGTATAGTGAGTATTGTTTCAGTTATGCTAGCTAAATAATCTAGAGATCTGCTGTACAACATAATGTCTATAGCTAGCAACAAAATATTGTACATTTCAAAATATGTTGAGAGAGTATACCTTATGTTCTGCCCTCTCATAAATTTTAAGTGTTCTTATCACGAAAGCTGGGAAACACCAGGAAATTTTGGGAGGTGTCAGATATATCTGTTACCTTGATTGTTGGTGATGATATCATAAATGCTTGCATATGTCCTGAAGTCATCAAATTGTACATATTAAATATGTGCAGTTTTTTTGTATGTCACTTATACCTCAATAAAGCTGTTAAAATACATTTAGTCAAATACTCTTCTATCATAAGAAATTACTACTTTTATATGGTAAAGTTGAACATTATAAGGAATATGAATTGTTATTGGAGAACTGCTTTTCACAGTAGATTGACTGTACCATCCTTAAGTGTTTATTTGCTTTGTTTTTTAGTATGTAATCCATAGGGTTAGATAAACCTTTTATTTATCCAATCTATAGATTTCTTTGATGGCTTTCTTATCCAGCCCAAGATCTCCTAATCTTTATTTTATTGTATTTACTTGATAAATAGTGGTCCACTTGAACTCCAATATTTGACTAGAGGTATGTACCTAGTTTGGTATCTGATGAATTAACATCCTGAAACTTTTATGACGGGATTTCTGATTCAAGATATCACACACACACACACACACACACACACACACACACACACTTTATACATTTTTTTTATTTATAGTTTTATCAAGCACTGCCTCCACTGAACCAGGCAGAATGAAATGAAAATGGCACAATTCTGGAGCCAGAGAAGTGGCTTTTGTCAGGTCAGGTACTCTTAGAATTCAGGAAGTTTGTACAAATGGACTAAATCCCCAGGAGTTAGTGCCTCTTATATAGTCATATCACTGGTCCCAGGGTGGATGCTTGCAAAGTTCTCTATCTTTATATTTAGGAATCTAGATTCTCTGTGTCTCCAGATCAGGGAATAGTAGATATGAAAATATAAATACATACATATAAAATCCCCTATCTCTCTCACTCATACCCATCTCAGGAAGTGATCATCCTTTGATGAGGCTTCTCAGCCAGCCCTCTCAGATCTCTGCACCTCATCTGAGATCTTAGGTGGGGTGTGGCAGAAATGAGCAAGTGGAAAAACAATACGGGACTCCAGAAACATGCTTGAGGTAAGGCAAGGGATATGTTTTGAGGTGTCCCCCTATATGTGAACAAACTTCAGATTCTTCCTGGCTGACCAATGGGAGCTCAGTAGGATCTGGCTACCACCTCATCCACCATTGCTGCCTTGGGACATCTCATTACAGCTTGTGATGTGATAATGTATGGCCAAAGCCTCCATAACAAATGTCATTCAAGGATAGGGCACTGGCTTTCCAAACTTCTCACCAGAGGAAGTCATTAGTGTAAGTGATTAACTTCTGTGACCAGCACATGCATTTCATTGACACTTAATGGATATGTTTGATGAACTCACATACTAATTAGTTGTTTAGAATTATTGCAAGCACTGTAGAAGTCATATATAAAATAGTATGTTTTTGAATGTACTCATGGAACTTGACTCATAAATATTGTGGCTTTTTTTTTCTTTTGATTAGTTTCAGTTGTATAAAACAACATAATGATTAGACATTTATACACCTCACAAAGTGATAATCCCAACAAGTCTATACCATCTGACACCATACATAGCTATTATAATACCATTGGCTATATTCCCTATGCTGTATTTTACATTCATGACTATATATTTTTAGTGACAGTTGATATTCAATATTATTTTATATTAGTTTCAGGTGTACCATGTAAGTGGTTAGGCATTTATATCATTTATGAAGTGATCCCCTCAATAAGCCTAGTACCCATTTGACACTATGTATGGTTTTTACAATATTATTGACTGTATTCCCCATAATATATTTCATATCCCTGTGGCTATTTTGTAACTACCAATTTGTACTTCTTAATCTCGTCATCTTTCTCACTCAGCCTCCCAACCCCCTCCCATCTAGTAACCATCGGTTTGTTCTCTGTATCTATGAGTCTGTTTCTGTTTTGTTTGTTCATTTATTTTGTTCTTTAGATTCCACATGTAATTGAGATCATATATGTGGACTTCATAGATGAGCTATTTCTCAGTCTGACTTATTTAACTTAGCATAATATCCTCAAGGTCCATCAATGTTGTTGCAAATGGTTTACTACAGTTTCTACAATCCTCAGTGGGGTAAAAATGCCTATGGTAATCCTATTTTTATTTCCTTTTGGACAAAGGACAAACGACTAAGATATATAGGGTAGCAATTTTGAAAAGAGCAACAATCAACCATTTCCTAATAGATATGTGAATGATTTATTATTTTCAATAAGAAAATATAAGTTTAAGCAGCAAAATTTTCATTTTAAATGAGAGCTTTATGAATTTAAAAGTAACCAGTGATTTTCATACATGCCTTTATAATACACTGCAAGTTGTCTGCTCCACGTTTATGGGTAACTCATCCCTGACAAAGTGGCATCATGTAAGAATTTAGGAACATTAACTGTGTATCACCTTTACCAATATGGATGAAGCTGATTCGATTTTGATCCATAATTCAAACATATTTTTAAGTCTATATATTTGAAATTTATAGGTAAAAAAGTATATTGACACAAATGTATAGTAATACACAGTATCTACCTTAAGGTTGACAAACAACACACAGCAAGGAAAATTGGTGCTATTGAAAACAAACTCTTTATGATTTATAAAGCACATGAAAATTATTGCAATTGATAATCACAATCAGCTGAGGCAACAGTAAGGCCATATTGACAACAAATGGTCTTTCTAAAATGGAGAATCCCAACTTTTTTTTCCTATGCAAACTGTGTGGTTGTCAGAGAGTTTTAGTAGACTAAGAATAAATATTTAGTAACCCCCAGTAATGTGTTCAATTTAGTTATAACTTCCGGAATTTAGTAACCCTTACTGGATGGATATAAGTAACTTTTAGTCACACATACAACCAAGAGTCCATTGGACTATTAAAATATAACAATAGAAATTTAGGACAGGATTCTTGTTCATTAGAAGGGGTTTCTGGTCTCACTGCTACTCCTACTGTGAAAACAGCCTTATGAACATGACAGACTAACAATTATTATTTTTTTAAATTTTATTTATTTATTTTTTGAGGGCAGCATCACTGGCCCTCATATGTGGGACCTGAACCGGGGCCACTGGCTTCCCAAGCCAGCGCTTAACCACCATGCCACTTGGGTCGGTCCGACAGACAAATAATTAGTGTTCAGTGATATGATTTATATGTTGATGTTTTACATGTTGGTAACAATACATGGGATTTTGTAAAATTTCAGAAGTTTCAGAGCAGTAGCTATAAAAGACTGAAAATAGATATTTAGAGTTGAAGGAAATTAATAAGATGTTTTATTGCTGGTGCTGTTGCAAAGCAAAACCATCTCTCCTTGATGGTGAGCCATCAAAACACAGCATATTCCTTCTAGTCATGTCTTTAGAAATCATAATGATGAACCATAAATGAGCTAAAAAAAGGAAAGGAAAGTGGCCAATCATGGTGAAGCTATGAAAGGGTACCTCCCTGGGTGGAGAAAATGATGGGAGTCAATGACCTGCTCACAATGGAACATGCAGCCATCAGGGATTGGCTGAGGAACAAATGAGGACTTACCACTTTTGGCAAAGCATATGCCACAATCTGGAAAGGAAACAAAGGTCCCTACTTATAAGGAAACAAAAAGAGTGAGTGATCTGAGGCCTAAAGTTCAAAGTGCTATCCTTGGACCGTTCTCTAAGGAAAATTAGGCAATGTTTGAATAAAGCGACCCATTTATTTCCGTTTCCTGTATTAGTGATTGTCAAACTTCAGTGTGTTAAATATGATTTGAAGTAGCTTATTAAATTGCAGATGCTGGCATTTCATTAAATCCTGCAGGCTCTCATACTTACATCCTGGGTCTTGTTATAAGTGTGGATGAACCACACTTTGAGAAGGACTACTGCCTTTTCTACCTTCCCTCCTTCTTAGGAGATGATCTTCATATATCACAGAGAAAACTGCATCCGTTAGAGTACAGTTACTCTCTATTAAAATGATTGCATTTCCAGCCATCTATTCTTTATGGCTTTTGGTCTTAACGGGGATATTGTACCCTTTGGCCTATCCAAGGCTGATCCCTTCTTTTTTCTCCCATCTCTTCTCATTTCACAGGGTCATTATGACATATCTTTATGGCTGCTCCATATCTCTCTGGCATCTACTGAGTTTCCATCAGTCTTTAAACACCTCACATCTTCCACCTTAACATTTTATCCCTTGATCCTTCTTCCATTCTATAACACCATGTTCCCCACTTTTCACTTGTCCCTTTTAAAAATGCTTATCTAGGTTTATTGCATACACTTCTTTGCCATGATCCATTCCTTATCCTTCTCTATCTGGCTTATGCTAATGTATCTCCTCTGAAACTATTCACTAATGACATCTGCTAGCTCCATGTCAACACTCCATTGTAAACGTTTTAGATCCAGCTCATTGAATGTCTTATTTATCTCTCCCATTTTCTTTTTTTCTTTTTTTTGAGGGCAATGCCACTGGCCCTCATATGTGGGACCCAAACTGGGGCCGCTGGCTTCCCAAGCCAGCGCTTAAACACCGCGCCACTCGGCCGGCCCTCTCTCCCATTTTCTTGAAACATTATCTTCCCTTGGTTTTCCTTCAGTTTTTAAAAATGGTTTTGCTCCTGGGGGGAAGAGTCTTTCACTATTTCTGAATCTCTTGTACCTACTTACTTTCCTGTCACACAATTATTCAAGTTGGATATCCTCTTAAAATGCTTTTGTTTTCTTATTTAAACCTATTTCTATATGGTCTCATTCTCTTACATAAATATGACTATCATGTATATGCCAACAAGTCCCAAATGTATATCCATCAACCTGACTTCTTTCCTTAACGCTGGACCTATATGTCTAGAGGCCTACTTGATAATCCCTCCACAACCATCTCACAGACACTTAAAACTTAATATATATATATATATATATATATATATATATATATATTAGACTCATGATTTCTTCCTTGCTTCATAATTGTTATTATTCAATGTTTTGTTTCTCATTATATGATCAGCAGGTACCAGTTGTTCAGGTCAGAATTCTGGGAATCATCCTCTACTTGTTATTCAAATCATAACATACAATTAATACTGCTAATCTACAGTATAAATATCTTTGTAATTCCCCCATTTGTCTCTACCCACATTCATGCCATTCTCAGTCTAGACCAACTTCAGTCATTTACAGGACTACTGAAATATTTTCACAACTGGTTACCTTATATCAATCAATTCTTGTCATCTTTCAACTTATTCTCTATAGTATTGTCTAATGATCTTAGAAATATGGAATTTGCTTGTACTACTTTCTTGCTTTAAAAAGAAGTTATAAACCCAAGTGTAGCAAGACTCAGACTGGCCCAGGAAAGTATTGAGAAGCATTGAATTAGAGATCATGTGCTACCCTCCCGAAAGGGGCAGCCACTGAGCTCTGGCTGATCGTTACACATGACATTAGAGATTCAGTGTTTCCTGGCTGTCCACTTTTTACTAGAAAAAGCTGTACTTATTTGCCCTTTTCTAAGAATAACACAAATGTAATAATTTCTTTAACACGTGCATTCCCCAATTGATTCTAAGCACTCATGATGGCTGGAGCCTCAACTATCTCTTTCATTTCCTGTGCACAGTAGATGCTCAGGAAAAAAAACAAGTTTGTTTATTTATTGTGCATGGGTTAAAACAAGAGAAAAACAAAGGAGAAAGTGAATCATTCTCCTTACAAAGTGCAAGGGAAAAAAGAGCAAGGGTTAGAGAGAGAGTGATAGGGAAAGGAAGATAGACTATAGATAGGTAGAGAGAAAATAGATACTACAATGTTAAATAACAGCTTAATTTTGAAGAATGAATAGGATTATCCCAGCTGCACACTTTCAAAAAGTGTACCTCAGGCTAAAAAGAGCATGTGCAAATATACAGTGTGAAATTATGTAACTTATTAAGAGAAGTTTAAGTCATTGGGTACTACTATGGTGAGGTCCAGAGAGATTATGCAGATTATGACAATGAAACTCCAGAGTGCTCCAGTGAAGAATTAGATTATAAAGTATGCTATCTCTCAGCATTTGTACTTCACTTTATGTGAGTTCAAGAGCCAAGGATTTGTGTTTAGAAAATTAATTCTAGCAACACTATTAAGAATGAACTCAAGGAGAGAAATGTTGGGAGAAGGAACTCCATTTAAGTAGCTATTACAATTACACTGGTAGAAGATGATAAAGGTATACATTGAACAAACAGCACAGGGTAGGTGGAAATGGATTTAAAGGACAGTTAGGAGTAGAATCAATAATTTTACACTTACCCCCTAAGCACTATATCATAGTCATTTTCTGTTCCTAAATAAATACATTTTGCTCCTCTGTGTATTCTCTCAAGCTGCTCTCTACACTTGGACAGCACTTATCTTACCCAGGAAGAGTAATTAACAGAACTTTATTTGTCCTTAAAGTCTTGCTTCTCAAAATGTGGTCTCACAACCAACAACAATGGCCTCACCTGGGAGCTTGTTAGACATGCAAAAGCTTAGGTCCCATTTAGACCCATTAACCAGAATCTGCATATTAACAAGATCCTCAGGGGATTCATAAGCACACTAGAGTTTAACAGCCTTACTTAAATTCCTGTTCAAACCTCTTATCACAAACCTTTTTGGATGTTCCCAGTCTCTCCAGTCCATGACAATAAATAAAGGTTACTTCTACTATGTTTATAAGTTTCCATATATCAGTTTACTTCTATCATAGTTATTTATATGGGTGTCTTTTGGCCCTCCCTAAATTATCACTTATAGGAGTCAGAAGGCAGGGTCAAATCCCCGCCATCTTAATCTAGGCTGCCCTTAGGTCCTGCGCAGGATTTAGTTTACAATAGATTTTCCCAAGAGACAGCAGGTAGCAACTTCTCTTCCTTCCTCTTTGTCCAAGTTGTATCTCCATGTTTTATGGTCACACATCTGTTGATTTCAGAACTCTCTTTGCCCATCTCGTAATAATGATCAACTGTCTCCAGTAAAGGATTATCCATATTTAAAATGTTAAATACCCTATTTGTATTTGTTAGTATTTATTAAACATACAACATCCATCTATTCATTTAAAAAAGAAATAATCTAGAGTACCTGATGATGTACTTCTTAGAATTAGCCTTTTAAATGTGTATTTTGCTGAATTCTAGTAATGTCAACTTGAAAATTATCTTCTTCAGAGCTCATCATTGAAAGCAAAGAATAGGTATTTCCATCATAGAATTACTGAATTTCTTGTGATCTATTTTATCATGTTATATATATTTGTAAAACAATGCCCTTTTCATTTTTGCCGATTTGTTTTATGCTTAGAAGTTTAGGAGAAAAAGAAAATTCTACATTAGACTCATGTATAAGTCCACAAAAGTTTTCCTTTTTTGGAGAACAAATTGAGTTAAGGTTCTTTCAAAAATGGGTTACTCAAAACATCATTCTCTTAAGCAGCAGAGTGTAGTTGATTGGTTTCGACTAAGTGTTTTAGATAAAGGAAACACTCTTTCTCAAATAACATGCAGTTAACAGCTGGAAAAGAAGTAATGAAGCGTTAAACTGTCCATTATGCTTAGAGAATAACTTGGCTAACCTCCTTTCTTCCCATTAAAAACACTGAGTGCTCTTTTGAATTTATATAACTGTACTCAGGGTGTTTGTTAAACCCTTTATTGTTACTTCATTTATAATTCAGACTAAATAATTAATTCATACCAATTTAAAAAAATACAGGTTATTTTTAGTTTCTATATAAAGTGACATTAATGATATTTTAGAAATTAAAAATAATGAGACTTTCTGAAAGAAACCATTAGGTATTTTACAGGTTAGTAAGGTGTGTTTTCAGTTTTAAATTTTTCTACTGGCTTTGTTGTAAGGTTTTATGGTTTCTAAAAGATTCAGATACAAGTTTAAATGACATTTGAATTTGAGGAAGAAGTGGGAAGAGAAAAGGAAATACGAATGCAAGGTAGTTTATGGGCATCCCCTTCTGACCTGAGGACCCCAAAGCCCAGGCCAGGGCCCCCATGCACTTAGTTGAGCACTTATGAGTCTGTTTGGGAAACCTTGACATTCTTTCTTTCTTCCTTTTTTTGCTTGCTTTATCTAGAGGGAAGAATATTAGTATTTTTTTAATGTCTTTGGTGTGTCAAACATTATGATAGGTGCTATAATAACTTCTATGTGATTCTCACAATAAGTGGGATGTGGTGAAATGAAGAAACTTACGCTCAGAAAGTAAAATTAACCTGCTCTAAATTACAATGATAGTTTCAGAGTGGGATTTAAACTTAGATCTAACCTACAAAGATTCATCCTTGTCAATAGTATCCATCACTTCTATTAATTAATCACTTGTCTTATTGTTTGTTGCTCTTTGAAGATTATGTGCATTTTTTCCTATGCCTTCTATTTTCTGTTTTCTCTACCCACTCCCCCCACCTCTCACTTTTTTTTTTCCTTTACTTGTTTTAGATTCCCTGGATTTCTGACACCTGAAATTTAGGACACTGGGGGCCATTATTTACTTGAATATTGTTTCTTCTACATTCTTGTCACCTCTAATTCTAGCACTTCAATTATTTGTATATTAGATATGTAATGCATATATTTTATATTCTGTTCTATTGCTTCCCAATTTATTTTTCTATATGCACTTCTGTTTAACTACTTTATATTGAGATGTCTTTTAATTCAAACCCCCAGTATTCTACTAAATCTAGTCTATTATTAAACTATTCATTGAGCTTTTAATTTTAGATAGTTCAGCCTTAGCTCTAGAATGCCTGTTTGAATATTTTTGTTGATTATTTTTTTCTAAATTTTCTTGTTCACGTTATTTTCATAGTTATTGTCCCTATCTTTTTCTTCAAGCAAAATTAGTGTTTTATTGTTCTAACTGGCTCTTCCATTTCTATTGATTACAATATCTTTAGTCTTATATATTTTCTTATTTTGCCTGGTAATTTTAATATAATGCAAGATATTGTGAACAAAAATTTTACAGTCTCTGGATAGTGTTATCTTCTTCCATAGAAGGTTGGCTCTAAATTCTGGCAGGAAGCTTGAGTGAAAGAAAGCAAGTCTTCTTAATTCAATTAAGGACTTAGCAGAGTCAAGAACTGTTTGTAGTTTTGGCAAAGCTCATTCTAGTCCTATTTCAACCCTATTTTAAAGATTTAGATCTCCAGGGGTCCCAACTGAGATCTTACAGTGTTTATTAAAACCCTTCTTCCTTGGTCAAATTTGAACTCCAATTTTGGCTTCTTAGTACCACAAAACTACCAAAAATTCACTCTGAATTTCAGTGGGTTTGGCTTAGCTTCTTAACTTTCCTCTCCATGAATCTAAACAATTTGGCAAATGTCTCAAATGACAAACCTCCAGCTGTCACACCCATTCCTCTCCATCTTTTTTCTCTGTATAATCTAGGCACATCAATTCCTCACTGTCTTGGCAGCTTCAAACCCCAATGTTGTCTTTCCAGATCTATGCTATTACTTAAAGTTCTGGTTTCTTAGGCTTGACCCATGGATAATTTTTCAATGTTTCTCTTGGGGAAAAAAAATCACCAAAGCCCTGGGGAAAGAAACAGATTGCGTACGAAAATAAAATGTTGACTTGCTTATCTATATTTCTCAAACATCTTGGCCTTTCAAGTCCTATTGCTTCAGTAACTCTCTAGGGTCTTCATATATAATATTATACACACACACACACACACACACACACACACACACCGGGCGTGTCTAAAAAATGTATACACATGAATTGTATTCATCTTTTGTTATCTGTATATATTATTACAATTTTAATATAGTTTTTTCCTTTATTAAAATGTGCATGCTTTTTAGGATATATATATATATATATATATATATATATATATATATATATATATATATATATTACCAAGTTGTGATAAAAGCATTTATGTGCTTTAAGCTAACCCATCATTTTCAAAATCATAAGAGAATAAATAAATATAAAAAAATATTTTAGTAGTTTGGCATATTTTATTTAAGTAAGCACAGGCATACTAAAGTAAGGGAATTTATAATACATATAAAATTCTAAGAATTATTTTTGAAAAGTGTCAATAATTAACTTTGAATAGCAAATATTTTCTGATGAAGTAACATGGAAACATGATTCATTTCAGACTTTGAAAGATGTGTAAATATGATGGACTTGAATATTCTGCACTATTTCAATACTGTGAGAATTTAATGCAGTACAAGACATGATGAAGTGTTTTGAACACTTTTGTAGTTTGAAAAATTAAAGTCATGTACATTTCATAAAGACTCCGAAGTTGATAAAAATTTTATAATAACAGTCATTAATATATAACTGGAAAAAAGTAATAGAAAATATCCATTCAAATTGTATTCATTTATATATGTCTTAATTGTGTACATTGCACCACAAAAGAATAAAAATAACACAATCAAAGTAGTACAGTAAATACATCAAATTTACCATAACCATTGTTTTAAAAATTAACAATAGAAATACAAATATATAATCACATACTTTGTTGAAAATGGCACAATATAAATTTTTATTTATATATTTATTTATTTATTTATTTATTTATTTATTTATTTATTTATTTATTTTGAGGGCAGTGTCACTGGCCCCCACATGTGGGACACGAACCGGGGCCGCTGGCTTCCCAAGCCAGCGCTTAAGCACCGTGTCACTCGGCCCGCCCTATAAATTTTTAAATAATCTAATTATTCTGAAGTAGAAGGAGCAAAATGCAAAGGCTGGAAGTTCATTTGACTTCTGTTGATGGGCATAAATATTTTGCAATACTGACAAAAATGAATTTTGAATGTCAGTATAGTCTCAGGATATGATTCTATTAGAAGAATGATGATCGGATAATTTACCATTTCTATACACCTCCTTCAAAGACATTATTGCTCATTAAAAATTTTTAGTTTGAGGGGCCAGCTGAGTGGCACAGTGGTTAAGCGCTGGCTTGGGATGCCAGTGGCCCTGGTTCAGGTCCCACATATGAGGGCCAGTGACACTGCACTCAAAAAAAATAAAATAAAATAAAATATTTTTGTCTTGAATTATTACTACCAAATTCTAAAAATCCAATAACACATAGAATTCGGTACTCTGCTTAGAGTTTTATAGTAGGATATGTTTGAAGGACAATATTATTTTTAACAAATGATTATATTTTTCTGTCAATTAGGTGTTATTTCAAATAATGAAAAGTAGTATAACATAAAAGGAACTATAATAACATAAACAAGAAATCAAGTGCATACAATTTTAAATGATTAAAATCTTTAGAGTGTATGAAGTGCTTAATGTTTCATTTGGAAATTTTCGACTAAAGGTTAATAGTGCTACCTAGGGAATAAAGTGTTCAGGCCTAATTTAATTTAATGCCTTCTGAAAGGGACTTTGAAACACACAGACATTAAAAATCATATGAAAGGAGCATATAGAGTAGTTTTATGACACACTATTGCATAGCTTTTGAAATTATATAGCGTTTTTCCATTTTAAACAGTTATAGAGAGCAAATTTGTTAAGCTGAAAAGCGGGTAGAATCACATTAGTCAAGAAAGAATATGTAGGTTTGTGGGTAGCTAAATTAATATAAAAAATGAAAGTACTGGCTTTACTTTTGTAAAGTAAGTTAGGTAAATTCATAGCTTGGATAATCACTTTTGACATACTGTACCCATTTCAGTTGTATTGTCATTACTTGATAATTTATTTTTATCACTTGCTTCTGTTAATCACTTTTGCACAAAATACATACAATATTGAAATTACCTAATTTTCTTTTTACATTTTAGACTCTACAAATTATCAGAGTTTTGAACTCCATAGTTAGATGTTGATACATTTAATGGTATTTGGTTTAGATCTTGTTGTTGTTTTGATTTTAATATATTAAATGAATATATTTGCTTTTCTAAGTTCTGCTTTCACTTTATAGGGCTCATAGCTATGACGTGAGTAATTCAACAGTTTTCTACCTTACACATTATGTTCACTGAAATGTCCTTCTTTAAGTCTTCAACCAGAGGGAAAATTAGGTAATTATAGGTCTTTTTCTTCTGTTTATATTATAGAAGTATATGAACACAATAAATATCACTTTTGTTGTATATCTTTTTGTTTGTATCTCGAAATGCAAGTGTTTCATGCCTTCTTATTTTAATACGTGTTTCAGTAAAAGTTATTTAACCTCACATACAGATAATTTTTAGTTTTTGTTGTTGTTTTGCAATATTTCCTATTTCTGGGAAAAATTCTAATTCCAAGTGGAATTTTTCTTATGATATTGATTTCACAGTAAAGCACATATCCTCTCAAGGTTCCCTCTGCCTTCATAATAAAATATACTTAAATGAAGGGTGCTGAGAGATAATTTACTTTTAATACTTATGCTAAAACTAATAGCGAGTAAGCTAAAGTGATGATCAAATTTATATGCAATTGAAAGATAGAAATAGAAAGAGAAGGAAGGGGATGAAAAAATGGCCTTCCATATATGGAGCCCCATGCTAGTACCTTAGAAGTATTAACTCTTTAAATCTCCCAATATCCCTGTAACATAGACTCTTTCCATTTTATAGGTGAGGAAACTGGATCTTGGAGAGAATAAGATGACTATGGAAATATGTATATTGTTTCTCCAGTGTGAAATGTCTAAAGAAATTTAAAAACCCATGGGAAGACAGAGAATAAACCTTAATCAGATAACTAATTGCCTACACCACCCATCTTAATGTTTCTGTATTTATTAGTGGTAGAAGGGCATTGTCGCTATGGAGTATTAGCAGAGAGCTTTCTAGATTAATCTGTAAGGGACGCTTTATTCGGTCATAGGGTTCCATATCCCTTGAACCTTCGAAGACCAATGGTCCAGCCTCATTTTCTACCTTTCTCTGGTAAGTCCAAACTCTGAGTAGGTCCTCCTCCTCCAGTGTGTAGAAATCCCAGATGAAACTTCCAGATGCCACACATCTTTCTGCCCTCTTGGCTAGCTCCTTGGCTCCAGGCTACTCTTCTCTCTAGTTTAGTTCATTACTTTTGGTCTGTAGACCATTATGAGGGTGTTGTTACTTTTCCCGCTATACTATTTTACCCAAATTATAGATACAATGTTTCGGTTTCTCACAATTAAAGCAGAAATCAGGCCATCAAATTTAATAAGACTTGATTGCAACAAAGATAATTTTAAATTGGTTGCTGAGCATACCCTACCCCCTACAGATGGAGGCCATCTTTGCACGTCAAAGAGGGTTGCTAGGTAAAACACAGGACACCGAGTTCAATTTGAATTTTAGAAAACAACAAATAATATTTTAGTGTAAAAATGACCAAAATATCTGGATGTACTTATACTAAAACCTAGATATAATTATACCAAATACCAGAACATACTTAAACTGAAAAAAAAAAATGTTGTTTATCTGAAGTTTCAATTGAACTGGGTGTCTGTGTTTTTATTTGCTAAGTCTGGGGAGCCTGGTTCCAAGTGCCAGGTTTCCTTTTAACCACATGAGAGGTCTTCCCAGTGTCCAGCCTTCTAATTTCTCAAGTTCCTCCTTTTTATTCTTAGATCTATCAATTAAACATCAAGTATTTTTTTTTAAAGTACATTTAAAATGTGTAACTAGTGTTTTCCTTAAATAACGAGCACTAGAAGCCTTGAATTTTGGCTCTGGCTCCATTTACAGGCTTTGGACCCGAGGATGATTACTGAATCTTTCGGAAGCTCCTTTGATCTGTTGCCATTGACTAACTGTCTCCTCCCAAAATTCATGTGAAATCCTGAAGCTTAAGGTGATGCTATTTGGAGTTGGGACCTTTGGGAGGTGATTAGTCAGGAAGGAAGAGCTCCCATGAATGAGACTTGTGCTCTTATACAAGGGATTTTCTGCTCTGTTTTCCATGTGAGGACACAGTGAGAAGACGGCCATCTATGAACCAGAACTACTGGGTTGTCGGAAAAGTCATGACACATTTTTGCAATGAAAAACATAGAAAAATATGTCATGACATTTGTGACAACCCAATACTTGGACTCTCACCCGATACCGAATCTTCCAGTACTTTTGATCTTGGATTTCCTAGCCTCAAGTTGTGAGAAATAAAAGTTTGTTGTTTAAACCATTCAATCTATGGTATTTTATTATGGTAGGCCCAATTGACAAGACATCCAAATTAGGGTTCAGTTCAAGCTATAAGCCCTTCCTGCATGGTGGCTGTGAGAATTAGGCGAGATGACAAAGGAGAAGGCATTTGGAAAACAGAAATTCTGACCCAACTATAAGGAAATATGTATGTGTAGTGTTCTCTTTTAGGTTATGTTTTACATTGTTTCATTTCTTTGGAATATAAGAATCTGTAATCATAGCCAGATGGTAGAAAAGAAACCAACAAAAAGAGCAGAATGCTTTGTTTTGACCTCCTTTCTATGGATGTCCTTTTTGGTCAATGTGTCGGCTGGATTGTGGTATCCATCCTGAGAGGAATCTCTAATATTCCAACCTGCCTCTGCCCTTTCATGTTTTTGACCTACACCATAAAGTCCATGTTTGATTGAAATGGGATGTATGATGTCTTCAGCCTCCTAGTCCTTAATCTCAGTGTTTGGTGTGACCCGACCTTAATGCCTGGTGTTCAGTTTCGTGGTTATTTGTTTTTTGTCTATTTCTGGGTGTGTGTATGAGTGCTCTCTTTTCATCGAGATTGTTTTCAGAATTCAAAGTTCCCATTCTCAGTGGTTTTAAAAGAAGAGTCCTGTCTCCACTCTAATATTTAGAAAAGACTTTCTAAATCATTCCTCCAAATTTTGCTTTCTCCAAATATTTTGAATGGTTTTTGTCTTTCTGACATGTTGGTGTATTCCTGGAGCTAACTGATATCAATTGCTGTGTAAAATCTATGAGGATTACCCTTAGAAGGCAGAATTATGAACTCTGTGTAAATGTAGGGTTTAAGGTGATATCATAGTACTTTGTGCCCTTTCACTTCTGTAGTTGCCATGTGATATGCTTTTGGAATCCAAGAATCAGTCAGCTTTTATTACTAACCTAACCATTCATTTGGGCCTAGAAGTTAGATGGGTTTTTTTGGTGTTTGTTTTGTTTTGTTTGTTTTGTTTTGGATGTTGTAGTGGGGAAAAATTGAGTAAACCATTTAAGTGCTGCTATCAGGATGCAACCAAGATATATAGCCATTATATTTCTCCATTTTCTTAGGAGGGTAATATCTTTCAAGACTTATTAACTCCCACTTTTGCCTTCCAAAGTATTTATCTGGTGATAAACATATTTTCTGTTTGTAACTTTGAATGTTAATAAATTCTTTGACTAATTTAATTGTGTCCCTTAAGATCTATGGAGATAATTCCTCTGTGTTGTTGCTTAAGATGCATAAGCTTCCAAAATGGAGCAATTTTTTTTTTTAGGAAAACAATTCTAATACTTAAGTACTATGAGAAATGTTACTTCTTTGGCAGGACTGCCTCCCTGTTGTTGAATGTTTGGCACACACATTGCTATCAAATTCTATCATTCTCCTATGCTAAAAAATCACTCAGACAAATAAAATAATTTGGCAAACTCAACTAATGTATTCTGTGAAAATCAAATCAGTTTCTACAATCAATTATTTGAAAGGTCACTTAAAAATGTTTTGTTTTTATTAACATCCCTTTAAAGGCAGAGAGGAAGAATGCCATATTTTTTAGGTTTAAGTAAATAGAGTTTCACTATATATGATTTAGAGGTCATTTCTACCCAATTAAGTGTTTCTTATATAACATTTGACTTTATGTCAATAGAATTTTCCATGTATTTTTTCAATCCCAATTTTTAAAAATAATATGTACCAAATTCCAAATCATTCTTCTTTGGAATAATTAGAAAAAGGAGGGAGGAAGTTTGCCAAATAAAATAGAGGGCATGCAGTTAAATTTGAGTTTCAAATAAATATTTTTTAAAAAGTGTAAGTATGTCCTATGTGATATTCAGGACATACTTATATGGAAAACAATTGTTGTTTGTCTAAAGTTCAAATTTAATTGAGTAGCCTGTCTTTATATGGTAACCTTAGAAGGGAGACAAAGCAGATGATACAGAAAAAAATTAAGGCATTATCAATTAATTTTAGGGAAGTATACTTGGAACTTGGATCAGAACTGTCATTTTTGTAGTTGTAAAGTGAAGAAGAGAGTTATTATGCCTTCTTAGTGGAAGTCACTACATTCCATGGGTGGGGCCACTACTCTGCTTGAATTTTATAGATAAAAGAGACACATCTCTTGATGAACTTGCCTAACGGAGCAGGTGGCACAACCAAGACTCCTTTTGGCGACCGCAGTTGGTTTGCCTCCAAAGACCACCCACCCACCACCCATCATTCTAAATTCTTTATCTTGGAGGAAAGCATTGCCACATGCCTGACAGTTATTCATCTGCAATAGTCTTCACTTGCCAACTATGTATAAGGCCAATCTTGCAATATTGTTGTGAAACCTTGCTAAAACATATTTATAGCATAATATAAATAAAAAATAATGGGCAAGTAACACAAATATTTATTTTCCTTCTTAAGCATTTAAGTTTCTTTGAATTTCTGGGATCATGACAGGATTCAGAAATGAGGACCTGGGATTATGAAACTGAGAGGCTGAGGAGATTATTTTGAATCATTGATTATAAAGGCATTAAGAAAAGAAACAAGGGGAGACATGTCTCCTTACATCAGTGTATTATCCACAGCCAAGCAACACACATTTTAAAATATTGCATGGAAACTTGCAGAAATAGAGATCCTGAAATATATGCAGTATGGAAGGGAAATAGAGAATTTAGGCTAATAGGCTTAATGTTACTAATATTGGATGTGTATATTAATATTAGTATCGATGTTACTTACATTTACTGGGCTGTAGTTATTATTGCATTTGATGTATTTATTAGGGCTCTCAACGTTTTATCCCTAAATTTGTTTTCTAAGTCTCTTTAATCCCTTGTAATAATGAAAATAGAAGCTAACATTATATGAGAGATTCTATACCAGCACGTGACCTGTGCTAGTTCATGAAAACCTCAGGATATCTCTACAGTGGTATATTGTGTGTGTTTTTATTTTTCCTATATTAGATGTGAGCAAACTGAAAGTAAGTAGGTTCAGTAAAATATACAAGGTCACACAGATAGGAAGGGGCGGAGCCAAGTTAGAGCCCAAGAACCCTCTTTTTTTATTATGTTTTGCTATCGTACTTCTGGTAATGTCTTAAATCTACTAATCATTCTGATTGATCTGTACCTGTGTCAAATCAATGGTGAAAAACTTCATCATCTATGGACTGAGGAGTATTTCTTTTCTATGTAGCTTCAAACCCTCAGTCTTTCCCATTTTAGAGTTTCTTTGGGTTTCTGCTTTACTTCTTAACTGTTATAATTTTATTGAATTTTACTGGAAATAACCCAGGTTAAAAAAAAAATCCACACTTATCATCCTAATAAGGAAAAAAGTCAGAATATTATTATCATGGAACATTACTTTGTATTTTTCCTCAGAAATGTACAACTTTCCAAATACCATTAGACATGAGGCTTTTCAACACATGGCCTGTGTTTTGTACTGTGCTTTCCTGACAAGCCATCTAGAGTATGCTGTTTTTTGCTATCTTAGTGTGAGTTCAACAATTACTCATTAGTAGAATGAATATAGTTTTCCAGAGTTAAGATTATCCTCTTAAATATTTTTTTTTTGTTATTGGTTTGGTTATTATTTCCTTTATGCATTCTCACTACCAAAGTCTGTGTTGAACATGACTTCTTATGTAGACCTATGGCAGGTACTTAATTCTCTCCTGTGTCCTCAGGTCCAACAGCCACTGTCTTGACCTTTGCATAGCAACTGACTCTTATTGCCCCCTAATAGTTTTAAATCTATACTTTGGGGTACTAGAAATGGATAAAATGTCAATTAAGTCTTTTGGATAAACCTATTTAGAGTTTAACTAATTTAATCGAGCCATAAAACTGTGAGTGAGTTTAGTCTTAGATAACATCCAGGCATGAGTTTCAGGAGTTTTGTTGTTTGTTTATTGGTGGGAACATACAGCTTTGATTTTGTTTAGTTTACAGTAAAACAATAAGATCCTATTTAGGTTCATCATTCAGTGTAAAAGTATGCTGAACCCAGCCGAGGGGCTCAGCTGGTTAAGAGTTCGCTCAAGAGTGTGACCTGAGCTCTGAGCAACAGCAGTTCAATGCCCAGCCCGACCTGAGCTGCCATTAAGCTGCCAATAGGTGGCAGGATGGCTCAGCTAAAAAAAAAAAAAGAAAGTATGCTAGACATGTTGGATTCCCACTCAGCACCTATTTCCAGGGCCTAGAGAATTAACATTTACAATCTCCAGGTCACCTAGATTTGGGGAATTATTCTAATTCAAGGTCGCGGATACCTGGATCATCACTATGACACTATGTTATTGAACAACCTGAACATGCTATTTGTTTGGTTTTATTTTTATTGTTTTTTGAGGGCAGTGTCACTGGCCCTCATATGTGGGACCGAACCGGGGCCACTGGCTTCCCAAGCCAGCGCTTAACCACCGCACCACTCGGCCAGTCCTTGAACATGCTATTTGATGATAGCCAGAGTGTGCCTCAGAGGTTACTCCACAGAGGGTCAGTGCTGAACCCCAGGAGTCTTCTTGGGAGCTCTGACCAGGGTCCTTTGCTCCAACCCTTCCAATGATTTTTAAGGACTTAATTCACTTTATTACTTATATGTGCTTAAAATACATGGGGTGGCTCTTTTTCACGACTAAGCCCTAAATAATTCCAATGAACTGCTTTTGCGCTTATTTCTGTGTGTGTATGATTTGCAAAACAATTATAAATACGTAAATAGTGTTGTTAAATAGCTAAAGCCTTAGAAAATGAGAGGTTACTCATTAATATTTATTATACCTGTGTGTACAAGTATAATCCAGTTTGTGTTTTGCACTATAAATCCCAAAATGTGTTATATTATTTCTGTCAACTCAGGTTGCCAACATAAAGCCAATATAAACTGGTTTTACAGGAGTTTACATATAATCTTTAACAGCTGGGCTTGAAAATGATTCAGGTTTTAAAGTTGGAAATGTCTTCTATTTTACTAGGTAAAGAAATAAAAATCTGAGAGGAAGGATTAGGTGATGTAATTTCTTCTGTTTGATACTAAAATTCCATAAGAATCTATATTTGAGAAATATAAAAAAATATTGCTGAATTGAACTTTTCTAGGATTGAGAAGTGTGGGTGACAGAATGCATTTTATGAACATTTTTTATGCCTTGTGAAAATAGCATTACATCGATATGTTTAATTCCATGTAACAATGAACTTACTTTCTGTCTGCTTTTTATATTCCTTTATGGTTTATTACTTCAGGCATTAAATCAAAAATCTAATATGCTGAGGGAAAAGGGTTTCATATCAAAAGCTTCTTTCTTCAAGCAAATATTTGGTGGATTCCCACATGTCTAGTAAAATAAAAACTAGTGAATACTAGTATGAGTATCACAATATTCTTTTCAAGACTTGGCAGCAGAATTATTTAAGTAAGTCATTCTATCTTGAAAGCTAACTATGGGTTTATGAGGAGGAGGGGGAATCTATCTATAAATTACTTCTTGCAACGTTAAGAAGCTTTTGGATTTAAGATCAAGTAGTACTAATTAAAATATTGTGGTTTTCAACAAAATGGTGAATTGTATGTGATTTAGTTTTGCATTAAACTAAAAAGAACATCATCACTCACCTCATCTAATGTTCACCAATGAAGTCAGACATTTTGAGATAGATTCCATGTTTTTACGCATTTTAATGCACACATAGCTCATTGCAATGCACACATAGCTCATTGCAATGCACACATAATGTGCAACTACATTGTGCAATGGGCCTGTGGATATGGAATGGGGTGAGCAAGGGTCAGCTTAGCTTTTAAACACGTTGGTTCTGCAGACCTAATAACTAGATTCAAATTTTGGCTCCATCAGATACAAACTCCATGATTTGGGGCATATCACTGAACTTCCAGCTTCATTTTTTGTTATTGTAAATTGAAGGTTATAATTGTGTCTACTTTATGTAATTGATGTGAGAATCAAATGAAACGACTCATGATATGAGTGCCAATTCTTTCAAAGGAATTCTACATTGTTAATTGATCCTAAAAGCAGAAAAAAATGAATAATTCTGTCAGTACATAGATTGACTCAAATGACAACTTGCTGAAAAATACAAGACATCTAATACTAAAATATGTTCACAGTTAAATAAGGTGTGAAGCAGCCTTTAAAATGCTGCTTCTTCTCAAGGTAGCTTTCCTAATGGGCAGATAACTTAGCTGATAGGTGCAGGCACTTTTGCACACTAACCCCAACCACATGCCCATATCTTACCACCTCCATACCATGCCCTCATGTGGGGTGACCATGTTAGGTTGATATCAGGCCACAGCTATGGGCATGAAAGAGAAGGGGTTTTCATAGGTGCTGGGAGCAAGGCCAATAAGGAGTCTTGCACCCCGCTGTGTGCCTGTGGGCTCCCTCAGCTGTATGCATGGCTGGGTGTCTGCCAGTGGGGATTATGATAGATGGCTCTGCCTTAAGAACCTGGGACTTAGCCAGCAGGCTGGGAATTTCTGTCTCTGACCCTACATTTTCAGAGTAAGACTAAGTCTTCAACATATATGGTAACCCCTTAGATGTGATACTTTTGTGCAGAAGATTATCCAAGAACTTGTATGTGATATCACTGACCAGAGTCTCATTATTTACTCAAAAAACTCATTATTCTGTTTAAAATAGAAGGACCAGTTGATGGTCCAGTTATTTTAGGTTAATACAAGTGAACTGTAGTAACTGTGAATTTATACCTGCATCCAAAATGTGCATTTACATTAGCTAAAGTTGATGACAAAAACAAAGGATTTCACAGTACAAAGAACTGAAATCACATATCAACCTCCCAAGCTTTTTCCAGGTTGAGTGATGGTATTAGCATCACTTCTCCATCTTCTTCTTAGTGGCTTATTCTGCTATCAACTTGAGAAACTTCAAGATCCTTTATTTTTCTTTATTTCAAAACTGTTTAACCATCTGCCATCATTTGCATTCCTCTACAGACATGACTACAACTATATTTTGTCATCTCTTGGAAAGGCTCCATTCAATTATTTGAATAATGAATTCTGTCATGGATTTAAATAAAAATGTTAACTCCTTTCTTTCTTTAGATTTTTGCTCAAATGTCACCTTAATATTCATTGACCATACTACATGATATAATAGTTCCCCACCCACAGGATTCTCTGTTCTTTATACTCACTCATATATTTTTTTAAAAACACTTATTGCCCTGTGTCATAGAATATTTTATTTGTTTTGGGCTTCCTTTCCCTAAAAATACAAGCTCATTGAGGACAGAGACTTACTGTTTGTTTATTTTTTTAAAACGGTGTATCCCCAAGTGATGAATTTCAAGCACAGAGTAGATACTCAATAAATATTTTCAAGTAATTAATGGCATTATGTTTACCACACAGCATACTCAAATATCCAGGGAATGAGGAGGGAGAGGAAGCTAATATAAAAAGTAAAACAGGGAAAATAAACCAAAGAGAGGAGCCAAACTCCCTAAATTTTTCTCCAGGGAAGAGCTTTATGTAAAAAGGAATAGGTCTACAGGAAATGGATAGACTCATTTTATATTTGATTGTTAATATCAAAGGAATCTGATGTAAAGTTTTGCAGCAAAGCGTGGTAGTGTATATCAAAGGCGGATGCAGTGAGATCTGTGCTTTGGGTGGTAATCAGGGAGGTCCATGCACTCTGATGGGAAGGGACCCGAACTCAGTCAGGTCTTCCCTTGAAAGGTGGTTGGGAGAGAAATATGCAGTAGTTCAGGGCTCATCTCTTTCAGGGAACACACAGACACATGTGCGCATGCAAATGCACACACATGCACACACATACAAACATATATACATACATATATACACATTTGTACATTTCTATGTTTCTCAATTTACATAGCTATTTCTACTTGCATTCATAAACACAATTAGAGAAGTTCTACCCATTTTCTGAAGTCTTTGGAAAAATTTCTTATTGACCCTAGCAGAATATTCATGTGACTGATTCACATTTTCAACCAAATTCTTAACTAATAAAACTGTACAGATATATGCTAAAAAATAGACAAACACTATCACAGTGTATCTTCAGTTTCACCACATTGACATTTGTGTGGTAGAGCTTACCAGACCAAACTTCCTCCTTTGAAAGTATTTTTTTTTTCCCATCAGTGATTGTATCCTCTATCTGAGACTTTTCTGCCATGTCTATTGTTTGTTCCTGAGACATGACTCATTTGAAGGAAAGAGCTAATTTACACTATTACTTAAACTGAATATCTTCTACCCACCAAGGTGACTGGCAGAGTGGGAGTCTACCTAATTTCCTTACACTTTGGTTTATAGCTGACACTTATATTGGGTGGTCCTTTTAAGTTCAACAGTAGTTGCACAGTCAAATCATAAACATTGGAAAATAAGAGCAGGACTCAACTGCCATAGTGTATTATCCTCTGCATTATATAAGAGTTTTCTCTTATATAGAGTGGGGAGGAGATATAAGTCCTACAATGTGCTATACAATTACTTCAAATTCTTGCCAAAATTTCCAAGAATCTCATCAAATTTCTGTGGACTGCATTTCATCGCATGGCCAAGTGTTGGTATATGAGTAATATAGGCATAGATGTGTAGGTTGAAATAGTGATCAAAATGTCAACAAGCTCCTTGGCATCTCAGCATCTCATTCTATTTTTGTAATATGATATGGTAATCCTTTCCACTCTTGCTCATTCTTTTTGTATATATGGACATTATGTAAGATTGGAAGTGCAGTCAGATTACTCTAAAATAGTGATGGCTCAGTTATTGCTTCTATTTAGAGGCACTTTGCTCTGTATATATACTCTATGGTCTTTTGCTGTTGCCACTGTGTTTGCACTTCTCTTAGTCTGGCAAGGATTTTAGTTACACGTAGAGATCACATATTGTCATGTTTCAGAAGATAGACACAGGGCTGAGTAGCTTGGGTGTGAATCCCCAAAAACTCCTGATCTTATTAAGTATGTCATCTTGGGAAGTTACTTGACTACTCTTTACCTTAGTTTTATAACCCTCTTAGGGGTTTAAAGATTCATTGTGATGGTTTTTGTAAAGACCTTAGAATATTGACTGCCATAATAAGGGCTATCTGAGGATCTGTGATTATTTTTCTGTTGTAAGAAGCATAGAATGGAGCAGGTAGGAAAATCACACGGAGGGGATATGGGAGAAGGGCTATGAAGGTTTTACACAGCACACCTTCAAGATGGCCTCATTGTCATAGACCAAATGTGCTGGCAAACTGAGAGTTATACACACATGACTTCTGAGTCCTGCTGTTTACAAGTTTCCTACTCAGAAGTTGCTTTCAAAAGTGTTTTGGGTCATTATTTAAATTATTTGTTGTTGTCACACCAAATCACTTCATCATGTAAATGTATGGTAGAAAGTTCCAGAACTTAATTGTCTGACCTTCATATGTTCATGAGACCAAAAGGAAAAAATAATAAAATGAAACTTGTGACAAAAATGGTGAAAGAATGCTTCTATTGTTGTGGAAAAAAAACACAAAACACAAGAGGAACTATATAAATATAATTCATATTATTAGTTGTTAAAATCCACTTTGTTCTCTGAGAGTTCAAGAAAAAGAAAAATATCTGAGAGCACAGCTGTGATATTGGAAGTTTTATGAGAGAAAGCATTGGTGTTTTCAATAGCTTATGTCTTTCTTAATCTCTATACATGATTTATGTAACAGATAAAGCATATACTACAGTAAGGTGAATTCAAATTGCAGTAGAAATTACTGCCAAGAAAAGCAGTGAGAAAATTCCATAACTCCTCCATGTTCTGACTTAATTCCATTTGAATATATTGAAAAATAACAGACAGTCTTCACTCTTTGAAGATGGTGACTTGAACATTGGTTTCCTTAATTGTTTAGGAGAGCAGTAGCTTTAGTGCGCTTAATTTTTTCTTTAGAATTTTAGTTAAATTATGTAAATTAACAAATATTAAATTTGTTAATTTTTTGCTATTAAAAGTATAGTGCTGGCAAAGTAATCATGTTTCTTTCCCTTTTGGTTACTATGAGTCACCGCCCTACTTACATGTTTTAATAAATCCCTTAGTGGCTTCTCTTGATCTGCATTTTCTCCATCCTCCTGCCCCTAAGAAGAGTCTGAAATAAAGATTTGAATGCACATAGCTATCTGGGCCTCTGACTGGAGAAAGTGAGAGGAGGGGTGGCATGTAAGCCATGCCAGGTGACATGCTTGAGTTAAACTGATACCATTCTGTGCACCTGGGCTTGGATCCTGACAGGTATGTCTGAGGTGCTCTTTAGAATGTGCCTCAATATCATCCATTCAAGAACTGTTCAATCAATTGCCCATTCGTTTAAGGCCCATAGACGCCTGTGTCCATTTATCAAAGGTTGTTCTACAGGGCATTTATTCAACCATAAACCCAAGTAGCAAAGGGCAAAAGGTGAAAGGCATGCATTACAGCTGAGATAACGTGCTGCCAGATTACACCTATGCACGTCTGGTGGCAGCAGCTTCGACTGGAGGAAGAGATGGCTTATTTGGGAATGGCAAGGCAGAGAGATATCTAAGACAGCCTGCTCTATGGGGAGAACTCGGCAAGAGTATCAAGATCCTCAAATCATTTCATTTCAACCTCATGCTGACCAAACGTACTTCCTAAATACAATGGTTAAAAATCCAGCTATGTTGTGTGTATCATTTTAATATTTCAGTGGTTCTTATACAAGGGGATGGAAGATTCACATTTATGGACTCTTCCATGACATGATGACAATTTAATAAATATTGTTTTCTTATGTTTTAAAATCTTTACAGAAATTCCTCTAGGATAGTTGTTATTTAGCCCTTTCTTAAAAATTTCTTAAAAGTAGGAAACTGAGATTCAATGAATTTAAGTAGCTTGTTCAAAGTCCCTTTGTCACTGTGCTCTTAAGTGGCTGTCTACACCCTCCTTTTTGATGTTGTTGTCACACCAAGCCTCTTCCTACACAGCAGTGTTTCCAATGGAGAAGGTTATGTGACAATACCTCTTACAGAAGAAAAATACCACATATTATAATAAAAGGATTGCAATGATCATGAGCAGCTCTCTGAATTTTATTTCTTTTGTGCTGCACAATGATTTCTCATGTGCTCAGGTCCACTGCTCTGTTTCTATCTATGGTGAAATATTCAAATTGCTTAGATGTAAACATTATAATTTTACTTCAATTCTTTTTATACATCTAATCTCTTAATTACATTTTATTTAATAAATCCATTAGCTATAAGAAAAGCAAGCTTTTCAAAAGAATATAATTTACAAATAAAAATTTTAGGGAAAAGCCTTTTTATGATCCTATTAAAGCCTCAAAGTTAAATATAAGTGTATTAATTTTCAGCCAGATGCTTTCTTCTTTATACTTTCTTCAATTTTTGATAAAAAGATGTGTTCTCTTTCTCCAGCTGACTATTTTCTTTCAATCTTAAGAATAATATACTTTTTACATAATTGCAAAAATAACTTATTACTTTACATTTGTTAAAAACAAAGGGCAATTATGTTTTAAAGTAATTATCTTAAATTCCCATATTTTTATGAATGCATCAAGTTTTTTGGCTGTTTAAGGTTCCTAAGAAATATTTTTAAAACAATATTTTAGTTTTTTGCTAAAACAAAACAAAACAAAGAAACTATTTGCATTGCCAAGCCCCCAAACATAATATTTCATAAGAATATATATCTGACAATCCAAGCCATAAAATAATTTTTAGTAACTTAGCCTCTTCATGTGTTTAATATTGAAGGTTTTAGGTTGTCACACTCTACGCTTATTTTAATTCTATTACTTGGCATTGTTATGACAAAAGATATTAAATCTATTGAAGAAGTATGGTGGTGACTTGGGCAAATGAATATATAATTTAACTGAAATAGGATTATACTGAGAATGCTATTCCCTGTTCTTCCAGGAATTCTTTTTCTTTTTTTTCTTTTTTTAGCTCACTGTTACTCTGGGTTCACAGAAACAAGAGCCTGAGGGATACATTTATGTGCTATTGTTTTACTAGATGGTGAAATCCAGGAAAAGTGGAAACGAGGGGAAAGGAAAGTAAAGTAATGAAGGAGGGAGAGCAAATGAGAGAGTGTGCTAGCAGCTGGCCATTGCTCAGATTAGGGGCAATTTCTTGATCTCTCAGAACTCTCTGTCAAGGGACCATACGAAGTTTAGTCTTTCATGACAGTCTGTAATAAGATGAAGGGTGTTATGGACTGAATGTGTACTCTAAACACCATGTATTGGAATGTACCCCCAAAGTAATGTTATTAGGAGGTGGGATTTTGGGAGGTAATTAGAATTAGATGAACTCATTAAAGTGAATCTTCTATATTGGTCTATAATTTTGACTCTCCCCCAAATTTAACTATTTAATAGCCTACCATGGACCTGAAGTCTTACTGATAACATAAACAGTCAATTAACACATATTTTATATGCTTTATGTGTTGTATACTGTATCATGACAATAAAGTAAGGTAGACAAAAAATGTTATTAAGAAAATCATACAGAATAGAAAATATAGTTATAGTACTGTATGTATTTATTGAAAAAAATCTGCATATAAGTGGAGCCCTACAGTTCATATCTGTGTTGTTCAATGTTCAAGTATAATTAATTTCTCTTACTCTACCTGCAAAACACTCACAAAGCCATTACTTTCAGAATAAATTCTGTATACTCCAGGCTTGCCTCTCTCCACTTACTCACTCCCTGTTTCTCTTAACTCCGTTCTTACTAGACATTCTGTTCTTCTGAACCCATCACACCTTCTTATATTTCTGTATCTCTGAAAATAGTCTTCTTTCTGCTTTCCTCTTCTTGAATCACTCCTAAATATCATTTAAGGCTCATCTCCAGAATGAATGCATTTTATTCCTCTAGAACATAACCTTTCACCCAGCCCTGGTCCCGTCTCTCTCCTACCTACCATATTGTTATACGCTACCAATTATACACTGCCCATCGCATTGGAGATTGCAAAAGTTAGTTCACATTGTCTAACTACCTCACCAGAATGTGACTTCTTGCTGGTGTCTGATGAAAGAGTACCTAGCATACAGTAGGAATTCAATAAATGCTTGCTGACTGAATGAACAAGTAAATCTATCTTAAGTTTAATATGGAGTTTAATTAAATCTGAAGAGGGGGCCACCCATAAAAGCAAGATTAAAGATTGTTACTTTAAAATTTTCACTTTTATGCTTGTATCATTAAGACTGGACACTTTTATTAGTTATGCTACTATGTCATCTGTCACTTTGGCATGAAAATATATTTTTGTTGTTGTATGTTGTCCTTGAACAGTCCACACTGGATTACCAATTGTGAAATAATTCCATGCATGAGAAAATGTTGTCTATATTCCAAGCCCATTATTTATATTTTCCTTGCAAAAACACAGCTGTTCTGAAAAAAGGTTTGTTGAACATAATTGTGATATATTTGAATAATGGCAAACTGAGGAACAGAAGTGTTCATTTTCATAGGTAACTTTCTGTGTTTATAACTGCTGATAAGAATCACACTCAAAAATTTTCACAACTTATTATTAGGAACAAAAGGAAAACTTCCTATATTTTAATAAAATGTTTATCTAAGTTCATTTCTGAGACTGAACAAGTGTTTAATTACATGTTAATAGCCTTCACTTGATTCCTATGCCTTTAAATGATTCATCTTTTGAACTATTTCACTTTTATTGTCCTCCTGGTTCATTGCCCAGCTCAGGCGCTGCCTTTCCTCACCTGAGTGACTGTAGAAATGTTTAGTATCTTTCATTCTTTCCAACCCTCCTCCACCTCCTCCCACATATATATCCATTCCTCCTAGAATTATTGCTCTGGACTCAGCAACTCATTATGTTACATCTTACCCCCATCAGGTCATAAAGCCTATGATAAATTTTTTTCTTGTTCAACCTCTTTAATAAAGTCCAAGTAGAATACTGTGAACAGTCATTTCCAAAATCCAAGCCCAACATTTATAGCTGTGCCTCTGCTCATCCCTCTCACATATCTCTCACTCAGTGTCTGGATAATCAGTTTCATCAATACTTTGTCAGTTTGTTTATATTGTTTTTCTCTTGATATTAATATTATACTTTTACTGCAAGATTTAATTCAAATGTTTCTTTGTCAATGAAATGTTTTCATTTTCCGCAAATCAAAATTAATTATTCTTTATGTATGTTTCTGTTGTTTGAATCTCTTACAAATTATTTTGCCAATTGTCACTTAGCTTTCTCTAATCCAGAGTTTTTAATTCTTGGAAAACAGGTTCTATACAGTTTCATTTATATCATTTAAGTTCCATCAAATACAATGGATGTGTGCATATTATGTGTGTATGTGTTTTGAATAAATAAACATTTACTGATTACATAGAATTCTCTTCAGAAATGTTCAGAACACTATGTCTGCATCCTGTCCTGAAGCAACAGAAGTCTTCAAATTGAGGGCATGGAACAATCCACTTCCCAGTACAATGGATCCTAGTTTCTCGAGACATTTCCTAGTGTTTCTGTCCTGAAACTTTTCTGTCCAGTTCTTCTCCTCTTCTTTGTAAAGCAATTTGTAAAATATTAAAAGTAATGCATTCTGAATGGTGATCTGAAGTGATATATCTGGTAGTTTCTTTACTAGAAACTAGTAAAGGAAAACACCAAACACTTAACAAAGAAGAAAAAAGAAAAAGAAAAGGAAGTGAAGAGAAGAGAAGAGAAGAGAAGAGAAGAGAAGAGAAGAGAAGAGAAGAGAAGAGAAAAAAAAAGAAAAGTGATCCTATCACATATGTTTTTCAGGCATTGTTTTTGGCATAGGAGGAAGTCACTCAGGCCAACAAGACTCAAATCACTCTTACTTTTATTTAATCTTTTTCATTCTTATCTTGTAGCCTATTTATTTTTTTAAGAGAATGATGCAGAAATCATAAATACATAAATGTTCACAGAGATAAGATGAATTTTCAACATGTTTGAAAGTCTTAGGCACAGGGCCATAACCCAGCTTACCCTGACTACCATTATTCAAACGTAATTGATAAATCTCAAAACCAAGATGGGAAAACAAGACAAATCTTCACTTTTGGAGAACTCAAGGTATATTGAAACTTCAGAATAGCTGGTCAATATTAAGAAAGCTAATTCATTTCAATACATTCGAGAACTATTGTACATAAGGATATAAAGTTGGATAAAAACATATCCAGTTAATATAATCATTTATTTTTTAGTCTATATGATCAAAATTCCTTCTTCTCCCAATCAGTATTAATTAAATAATTTGTTGAATCAACCAAGGGTTTGGGAGACCTCTGAAGAAATAAATAAATGGAAACATTGTTTTTTATATTTTATGCTTAGTAAAGTGTTTGTTTGGTTTAAGAAAACTGAACTCAATATCTCCATTAAAACATAAGTGAATTTTGCTCATTTGATTATATTTTACTAAAATAACAGTTGATGCTAAAATACACTAATCTTGAAAGATGATTGGATGGGGAAAAAAAATAGCCAAATAAAGTATTAAGTCTGCAGCTGTTGTCAGGATACTCTACTACTTTTACTTCTAAGACAAGATGTGATCTGTCATGTAATGTAGTTGAAAATGCATTGTCTTATCTGTTTGGCTCTTTACTTCACTCATCCGGCTCATTAAAATAACTATCATATATTAAAAATGAATGCATTTACTTTTCCTTAATCTATTTTTATATTTGTTGTTATTGCTTAGCTTCAAAACTGTTTGAATGTTTATATGTGCATTTAGGAAAAGTATATTTGCTACATTGGATAGTTTCATTAGCTCATTTAATTATGTTAACTTGTAAAATTTTTTAAAAAAATATTTAAACATTGGCGTTGTTTCCTGAGAAAGAATGAAGAACTGATTTTTTTCATCTTGTTCTTATTAATAAGAATAAAGACCTAAGAGAATAAGTTACTTATATTTCAAGGACTCTAAAAAGTTGTTACATTTATTTTATCTTAGAAAATAAAAGAAAGCAAGTAAACAAAAGCTGGTTTAACTGATTTGTTTCAGCATAAGTGTTTCTTGAATCAGTTAAGTAATATTTCTTTTAGTATCCCAAGTGACTTTGTCCAATGTAAACATCTACTTCTTTACAGAAGCTATAACTCAGACAGTAAGAGCAGGCGGTAGCTTACAAAGCTAGTAATTTAATTGGTGTGGTCCTCAAATGACTGTGACTGGGATTCTGGTTGTTTCAGCCAGAATCACCCAAACACAGGTTTTTGGCTGGCTGCATGAACTTTTCCTCTAAATTTACCATCAAGAGTACAAGCCACCGGAGTTCCTAACAACCAGAACATTCTATAGAAGGAGAGAAATAGCACCATGAACTCTGCTTGGTTAACAAATGAATGTTTTCAATTGCTGCAAAATGACAATAAAATCGTGTCAATAATATTTTGATTTTTATATAAGTATTGATTTCCACAAGGATTAAAGAAAATGACTATTAATTTATTAGAGAAGTCCCTTCATCAGGATATTTTATGGAGAGGTCTCTGTGTAAATACTTGGTACAAAGTGAAAATGTAAGTCTTCTTAAAATGACTCTACTCACAAATAATTTTGTTTTCAAAGGTCACATCTCTTGAGTAATGACTAATTTTCTCCTGATGCTTAGTAATCACAATTATGAGGAATGATGGTTCTCGATGACTTTCTCCCACTGCACGAAACAACATATTTCAAAACTGGGACTCTAGGACATTTGGTTCTTCTAAATCACATTTTCCCCCCAGTAAATAGAGCAGCCAATTTGTGGATTCATATTGCTATATTTCTACATAAGATTATATAAAGTATTGTATAAGAATAAATTCATAGAATATCAACAATATATTTGTTTACTAGCATTTTCTTTAAACATCTAAATTGATTACAACTTGAAAATTGTTTTTCAATGGTTTCAGCTATGCAAACATCAGAATGAAAATTACATTTTCACTTAATCATCTGGACATCTGTATGAAACATCTGGACGTTTGAGTTAATTGGGTTTTTTTGTTTTGTTTTTTTCTTGATCCTGCTTTTATCCAGCTTTTTGGTGCTGGCTACATTCTTATCACATCAAGTCTACATTCTTATCACTCTTTGCACATCTCTTACTGTCCTGACCTTCAGCCAGCTTCTATGAAGGCAGAAGCCACTTTTCTGGGCCTATTTTAGTCTGCAGTTTAAGAAAGAAATGCAAGAAGAAACTTATTAGACAAAGAAATCATAATACACTTAGAATTCATTGCTTTTCTGCTTTGCCCCAAACTCTACATGTGAGATTGGTCATGTATTGTGTGCTGTTTTTTTAGGCTTTGTGACCCATTAACTATTTAATAATGGAAAAGTCACTTAACTTTTCTGTGTCTTAGTTGTCTTAGTTTCCAGTCCATGATTCTTAAAGTGTGTTTAAAAAAATACATGAGATCGACCCTCTTAACATAGTTTTCAGTGTACAGTACAGTTTGTTAGCTGTGGGCACGATGCCCAGTGTTGGTGACAATGCACAGAAGATTGCTATAACTTTTTCATCTTGCAGAACTGAAACTTGAGGCTCAGTGAAAAGCAATTCTCTATTTCCCACAGTTCGTTTTCAAGCTCTCTTCTACATCTACATTTCATTTCTTATCATTGCACCTGTGTTCAAACCAATATTATATTCTAATACTATCTACTTAGTATGCATATATATATATATATATATATATATATATATATATATATATATATGATACTGTTCAAAACAAACTGTGGACGTGGCGGTGCTGGCATGATGGCAGCCCCTGATATGTTGATGCTTTTGGAGAAACCGAGCCACAAAAGGTACAGGGCGGCCCTGAAGAAGGAGAAACAAAAGAAACGTCGGCAGGAACTCGCTCGATTGAGAGATTCAGGACGCTCACAGAAGGAGGAGGAAGAAGCATCTTTTATTGAACAACAACACCTAGAAGAAGAGATGCTGTTGGAGACAGAGAGACAAAAATTACATGAGGAATGGTTGCTGCGGGAGCAGAAAGCACAAGAAGAATTCAGAATAAAGAAGGAAAAGGCAACGGCAGCTAGAAAACGGCAGGAAGAGCAAGAGAGAAAATTAAAGGAAGGCTGGGAAGAACAGCAGAGAAAAGAGAAAGAAGAAGAGAAGCAGCAGCTGCAGGAGAGGAGAGGAGAGGAGAGGAGAGGAGAGGAGAGGAGAGGAGAGGAGAGGAGAGGAGAGAGAGAGAGGAGAGGAGAGAGAGAGGAGAGGAGAGAGAGAGGAGAGGAGAGAGAGAGGAGAGGAGAGAGAGAGAGAGAGGAGAGGAGAGAGAGAGGAGAGGAGAGAGAGAGAGAGAGAGAGGAGGCTGTGGGCGAAACCCTAACCGCCCACGGGCTTCAGAGTCCTGGAGGAAGATCGAGCTGATTGCCCATTCTCCAGCCAAACAGAAGCTTGTTGCAGATTTGGAGAGAGGTGTTCCCAGAAACACAATTTCCCAACATCAAGCCCCACCCTTCTTATTCGAAGCACGTTCAGGATGTTAGGAATGGAGCACAGCGAAGCGGAGACCTTCCAGCAGTTCCTGCACTTCTATGAGGATGTGCTCCCGGAGCTCAGAAACGTGGGCAAGGTGATGCAGTTCAAGGTCAGCTGCAATTGGGAGCCTCATCTGAGGGGCAATGTGTATGTGCAACATCAATCGGAAGAAGAATGCCAAGCGGCCTTGCCCTGGACGCCAGCTTCAGGGTGAGTTCTGCCCAGTGACCCGGTGGCAAAGGGCAGCGTGTGGTTTCTTTGCAAGACAACAGTGCCCAGGAGGGAAGCGCTGCAACTTGCTCCACGTGTTCCGAAACCCCAACAATGAGTGTTGGGAAGCTCACAGGGACATCCACCTGTCTCCAGATCGGACGGGCGCCTCTGGGAAGAACTCAAGAGAGGAGAGAGAGGATGGGCCACCATGACGAACGCCATGGCAGGCCCAGGCGGAGGAGAAGCGCTAGCCCTGCCCGCTCCTACGAAAGGAACGGGGAAGCTGAGAGAAGAAGGAGGAGGAGCCACAGGGGGCAGAAATCTCACAAGCCCACGTCACAAAGTGGGGAGAGGCACAGGTCACGAAGCAAAGGAAGAAAAAGGGGCCGAGGCCACCGCAGCTGGAGCCGCAGCCGCAGCCCCTCTGGGTCCAGGAGTCGCTGCGGGAGGAGGTCGGGTAGTAGGGACCGAACTATTCTGAGTCCCAAACGCAAATAAACAGATTTTGCTCCAAAACAACAACAACAACAAAAATCACAACAAATTAAAGAACATAACCTCTTAGAACTGGAGATTTCCTAAATCTCCAAATACCGAGAAATGTACGAATACAGGCAGAAATGCACACTTATCCCAACCAGGAGGTGAGGCCAATCCCAAACCCATAATGCACACAGCTTGCAAAGCTGGGGTGTCTGAACAATTTCCTCACATAAATGATTTTTGTTTACAAGGTTGGGGAGGGGAATTATCATTCCATTTCTACTTAGTTCTGATGGATAGAAGCATGTGAGTAGAACTTTAGATTTTCCGTATATGTAAGAAGTTGCACTAAAATATATTTTTAAATATGTGAAGAAATCAGCATAATGAATTTATGATTAAGGTGTTTTAAATACCTTCAGATACTTGTTATTATTATTTTTTACTAATTAGAGGAAGACTACACACACAGGCATATGGACACTACACACGCAGGCAATTGGAACACAGCTGAACATTCATATTCTACATCCATAACCTTCCATTACTTCTTCTGCTACTTCATGATTCTTCAATTTAGCAAGTGATGTCTTTGGAGCAAAAGAGAGTAGATAAGAAGTACAGTTGAAGTGAGAGGCAGGGTGGTGTAATGGCAAGAAACATATACTGTAGTGCCCAACAGAAAAGATGTGAATTCTGACATGTATTTCCCATTGTGTGACCACAATGAAGGTCATTTAATCTCCCTGTCCATTAGTTTTCTCATGTGTAAAATATAGATAGTGAGGATAATGATTGTTACAACAGTAAATTATTCAATAAGTGTTTAGTGCTTAGAAGAGTGTCTACCCCCGGTAAGTGATTAGTAAAGGTTAGCTTTTTAGTATGGTGTTAGACACACTCAGTAGAATGCAACAAAATTGGGAGTGGGAGAAAGAGTTGTCTATTATGATGGGTATTGATCAGGGTGGTAACTTCAACTGTCATGGCAAACTTTGGATGATACGTGTTATCTACACGTTTTATAAATTTGGGAAGTGAGGTACAAAGAGCTTTCACAATTTTCTATTATTAAATATTTATTTAACCTCAAAGCTAAGTAAAGACTCAGTTTTTATCAAAGGAAACTAATAATAAGATTGAGTTTAAGATATATTGAGGAAAGAAAATAGTTGGAACATCAAGGACAATAGGAGCTGGGGTTGAACTCTAAAGTTTGAGGCTGTATCTTAATGCTGTGACACATGAAAGAGGGTAGAGTGCACAGAATTTTAGTCAAATAGGTTTATCCCTGGAAAAAAAGATGGTAAATGCAAGCTTTCAATCCACATATTGCAAATAGGAGCTAGGCAGGTGAGGGGTACAAGCAGAGAAACCAAGGAAAGTATTCAATCCTATAAATTTGGCTGTGTTGAGTTCACAAAGGGAAAGTGCCAAACCAGGGCTTCAGAAAAGAGAACAATAGCATCATCTAATCCTTTATATTGCTTTGAATCAAATGATACTCTATTGAGCTCTACTAGTTCAAGATGGGGGCGCAGGTGGGTCCTCAGAGTTAAGTGTGTTATATCTCAATACCACATTGGTATATTACAGGCTGTTTCAGAAGAGATATTTGGGCAAACTGGGGAAGAATAAGAGGATGATTATTCATGTCCATCCAATAACTAACAAATAACAAAGGTGTCATCCTAGTTCCTTCATGACCTGAACCAGCCTTTCTGCTCCCTCTCCCCACTGTAACCCCAAATCACCTCAACTTCTTTGCTGTATCATTTCATTCAATGTAGCCTTTCTTGGGCCGGCCGAGTGGCATGGTGGTTAAGAGCTGGTTTGGGATGCCAGTGGCCCCAGTTCGGATCCCACATATGAGGGCCAATGACACTGCCCCCCAAAAAAAAAAAAAATAGATCAATGTAGCCTTTCTTAGTGATTGTTAAATTTCAAAGAACAAAAATGCGCAAGGAAAGGGAGTACATGTTGGGGAGTTTCACAGGATCTAAGTAAGGAAAGTATTGTCAGGTCTCATGAGAGATGGTACTGGGACTATAAAAGCATCACAATCCAAAGAAGTTGTGCTAGTCAGCTTGGGCTCCTAAAACTACTTACTACAGACTGGGTGGCTAAAACAATAATTCTCTTTTTCACCTTTTGGGAGGCTGAGAAGTCCAAGATCAAAGTGTTTGTAGGTTCCCTGTCTGGTGAGGGCCCTCTTCCTTGTTTGCAGGGGATCACATTCTTTCTGTATCCTCACAAGGTAGAGAGAGATGATCTCTCTCATGTCTTTTTTTATAAGAGACTTAATGTCATTCATGAGGACTCTGCCTTCATAACCTAATGCCTCCCAAAGGGCCCACCATCACAATGGGGATTAGAATTTCAACATATGAATTTTGGGAAGGTATGACCATTTAGTCAATAGCATCAGCCTATTTGTCTCCCACTTTTTGAGACCATTTAGTCTCATGGTGCTGCTTTCCTCTGGCTCAGCATCATGTCATGATGCTCTTCTTTGAGCCAGATTTTGGATCCATCTACAGATGACTTAGCATGACTGAACTAAAATTATGCTATTAACCCTGAATCTATGTTAGATTCCAGATCTACTGCTCAGAAAAGAGGAACAGAAGCTCCCTGTTCAAAGCTGATCTGTTCAGTTAGACAATATGCAAACCTCAGTTTCATTAACCATTATAACATTTGATCTCATGGTACCTGAGTTTGTAAGACAGAAGCCCTCAGGACTGGGGACAATTTATAGAGGTGGGACATAGATTGAATACAAACCCCAAATGAAATATACTACAGATCTTCTCTTCTAACCATTGACCATCACTGAGATACTCAGTAGGCCAGGTCCTGACTGCTGTGTTTCTTTAGTAATGTGGTTTTTTTCCTATTTTGGTCATAGCACTAACCACAATGTATTATGCTTCTTCTGTTTATCAGGTTGTTATTTCAAGCAATCTGTGAACTCCTTAAGATCAATAATTGAGTCCTATTTATTCTTGTACTTATGGCACATCTCATAGTGTTTTTCACAAAGTAAATCCTCAAATTGTGATGTTGACCTAATTTTCCATGGTGAGTCATTAAACCAATTATAACACTCAATGAGCTGTTTGGATGGAAAAGGACTTCCATGTGATTTAAGGGCCAATTATACGTAAGTAGGGAAGCTGTAGAATATTTATAGAATCACTTTTGGTGTAGCTTAGCCTGCACATCATGAATTTTCCCTTTATCATCACTCTGCTTGGAAGGCAGAGAGTACCAGGATTGGGAGTTTTCTACCATGATAATCAGCAAGGCTTTGCAAGATGTTCTGAAGAATTATGAGAAATATTGTCATCTTTATTGTCTTCTACAAGATGCACAATGCATATATTAAACACACTGAGTCAAAGCACACTATTTTAATTTGTTTATACCAGCAATTTCCAAATTCTTTTCAACATAGAATCTTTCCCCACCCAAATACTACCTCTTATTCTTCTAAGATGGTGGTTATAAGTCATTGGTCAAAACCACATTGGCGGAATATGAGGGTAAAAGAGATCAAATATATGGTGATGGAAGGAGAACCGACTCTGGATGGTGGACACATAATGTGATATATAGATGATGTGTTACAGAATTATACACCTGAAATCTATGTAACTTTAGTAACACTTGTCACCCCAATACACTTTAATTAAACACACACACACACACACACACACACACACACACACACATATTGGCAGGTTGGGATCAGGAGAGCAGAGAAATAAGAAGGTATCAAGAGCTGGAAACTCAACAGAGAATCAGGACCCAGGAGTCTATGCCAGGAGAGGTGGACAGGAGCATCAGAGTAAGGAAGGTGGGCAGTTGAAGCCTTTGGTGGGGATACTGCAGTTCTGTAAAGGCAAACACTAACTCCCAGTGGCCTGTAGGTGAAAATTGGTAGGGACAGCTTAATAGGAGGCTCCTCTAAAGAAGGACCTTTTCTGACACCTAGGCCAGCTGGGTGACTCTACTGTTTATAGTTATTTGGAACACAGATTGCTTTGTTTTTTTAATTCAAGTTTATTGGGGTGACAATGGTTAGTAAAGTTACATGGGTTTCAGGTGTACAATTCTGTAATACGTGTGTGTGTGTGTGTGTGTGTGTGTGTGTGTGTGTATATCTCAATCACATTGTGTGTTCACCACCCAGAACGTAAGGGAGGAGAGGGGTGGTACATAAAGTAAGCGGTATCAAATATATGGTGATGGAAGAACAGATTGCTTTTTATCTAGGCCTAGATAGACACATGGGCACCCCCTTATTAGAAATGTATTATGTGCGAAGTACTATTCAAGGCATTTAGTAAAATACAAAAGTATTTTCTTACAGGTTATTTTGGTAGGTCAGAGATATACTTTTTTTGGGGACAAAGCCCGATAATCCATCTCAATATATGGGAAGTGACAAATTACAAGTAGAGTATTTAGGGGCAGTGAGAGTTCAGAAAAGGGAGAAAGGAATCACTACAATCTATGACTGTCTGAGAATGATTTACCAGAAGAGATCAATTTTAGCTGGAATTCAAAGGCTGGATAAAACGTAGGTAATTGGAAAAGAAGGAGGAGGGAATTTCAGGGCTGGTGATAAATGTGAATAAAAGTGTGGGTGCTAGACTGTGCAAGGCATGTTTGTGACTGAAATAAAACATGTTTTACAGAGTAATAAAACATATGATGAAAAGAGAGGTAAAGGCCAGACTGCCGAGGGTGAAACCTTGATTCTATCTTCTTCTGCAGACATGCAGACTATTAAATATTTGTGAACAATAGAAGTATGACAAGGTGAAGGTGATGGATAAAGATCCATGCGTGGTTGTATGGATCACAGATTTCATAAAAGAGAGGTCTTAAATGAGAGCTTTGAAAAATAAACAGCTCTCTGCACCTCACCCTGGATTGTCTAGGTCAGATCTTCAGAAGAAAGGCCAGATGAGAAAGACAAAGCAGGAGAGAATCTGTTGGAATTCACTTAGCAGTAGAATATCAAAGTCACAAAATCCAGCACAAGGAGCGGGGTGGGGTTGGGGGGTGGGGTGGAACAAATATGTGGCTCAATTACCAATGGGGATATGGGTTAGTGAGTCTCTAGAAAAAGACTAATCAACCCTTATCCTCAAAAAAACCTGACTGGGATTTCAGTCTACCTGACAAGTAGATTCACAGAAAAGCAAGCAAACAGAGACAGAGCTTTGAGGAATATTGACATTGGAGGTAGGGATTCACATGAAACCATACACCCCAGTGTGGATGGGACTGTCACCCAGATTCCTCATTGTCTGGGTTCGTGAACCCAGACCCTAATTACTCTTTCTTTTCCTGCAAGTTCATATATTTTACTATCAGAATATCATGTTCTCCTTTGTTCTCCTAAATGGATTCCTCCTCACCCATTTTTGAGTTAGTCTTTTCATCAATTTGACTTATTTATTATTTGTAGGAAGGAAACAGTCTGTACAGTAATGTTCCAAGGCTGCTCTTTTCTCAGCGAAGTACGGTTTATTTACAATACATCTAAAATTGGGAATGGAGGATTGTTTCATCTCAAGACTAAAAAATACATGTTATTTTATTACTTTTTTTCTATTTTTACTTCAAAAGAGGTAATATTACTCTCTTTGCATTGTCTACTTTAATACTGTGCCCTAAGAAGCAAAACAAATTGGAATTCCTTTCTTTTCAGAACAAGAATTAAAATGTCACTCCTACTTAGAAGAGAAGCTAAATAAGAGGTATTGAGGCAAGAAATGCCTGGTAGTCAGAGGAGCTAATTGGACAATGATCCATAACCTTTTATAAGATATAAAATATTATCGTGGGACTAGAAGCTGAAAGATTTTTAGGGAAATAGGAAATGCACATTGATGAAAGAATGCTAAAACTGTATTTCATTCATTGTATTCATTTGTTTCTCACCTTTTCTACTTCTACACATTACCACAAATAGCTTTTCAAAATTTTCCACAAACCAATTTACAATACTTCTCAGAAGAATAACTTGACCGATAGTTTCATTGTTTTCAAAGATATCACTCAAAGTCCCTGGGAAAAGGTTGCACTGAATAATCAATTTCTAGAAAAGGACGAAATCCATTCCTGTTATAATAAATGTCTTTGAGTATATAAGGACACGTTCACTATCATATAGAATTTCAAGCAAATACATCCAGTCATCTAGGACTGGAACATCAATGAAACATTAGTTCCACTGATATATTTCAATTAGATCCACTCTTCATTTAATGTATACACATAGACAGTGTAAGAGGTAGTACTCAGAGTGTTTACCTTTTTAAACACTAAAAACAGCACCTTGGACTGTGGTGGATGAGTAAATGGAACACAGAAGAATTGTAGATCAGTGAAAATAATCTGTATAATGCCACAATGGTGGATACATGTCATTACACTTTTGTCTAAACCCATAGAATATGTAACACCAAGTGGGAACCCTATGTGAACTATGGACCTTGGGTGACAATGTGTCAATGTAAGTTCATCAATTGTAACAAATGTGTCACTATGGTGAGTGGTGTTGATAATAGGGAAAGCTGTGCTTGTGTGGGGGTTAGAGGTATATGAAGAATCTCTGTACTTTCTGCTCAGTTTTGCTTTAAAAGCTCTAAAAAATAAAATTAAAAACAAATGACACCCTGTGTGCTCTCAAAACAGGGATAATAATCCTATGCAAAGATATACCTAAGTATGATATTTAGAGTAGAATTCAGCATATAAAATTTGGAAATATTATGAATTGGGGGAACCTTTGCACATCCTAAAGTACAAAAAAATGCTGAAAAACGCAATTTTCAATAGTGGAGACAGCTGCCTTTGGAATACAAATGATGAATCATTTGTTCATATATTAATCTATATATGAATGATCAGTATGGAAGTGTTGCTTATAAATTTGGCAACAAAATGTTTAAAACACATTAATGGGTAGATTGTCAACATTTTAATAATACGTCACAATCTAGTGCTCACTTTATTGTCTGAATTTTAAGTGGTAAAAAGTTCATGTAATCAAAACAAGGATATGAAGATATAATGTCCCCTGCACATATTTCCACCATGAAAAATAATACATTTTAGAATGAATAAATACAGCTATGCTTTATGTTCAAATATTGTTCTCTACTACATAAACCATAATTCCACATTTTTGAAAATTTACCACATTCATAATTTTATGAGATGACAAATGAACTATATATGTAGGCCCACAACTAAGCAAACCATATCAACTAAAGTTTTACATTGTTATATTAGTCATTAAATTCTGATTACGCCATGCTAGAAAAACTATGGGCTAATATTTGTCTCACTATTGCTTTGATTGTTTGAGGAATTTCATATCCTTTTGAAAGCAATCCAAACTGCCTTGGGTTTGTTTCCAGAGGAAATTTTAAGCTCACATCTGAGTATCCACTAAACATCATTCATCAAGTGTTTCTAGGACTACCAAGACTTAAATTCTGATTCTGACATAAAGTTTCTTTTACAAAACACACTGATAGCTACTATAGGTAACTAGGGGTAGTAAAAAAGTATATAGGCCTATTTCTTCATCTTCTTCTGGTAATGAAAATATAGTAGAAGTATTGTATGTATGCCTTCCCCCACATATATATTACAGAATACCAAAATATTCCAAGAAAATGGATGAAAATGAAATGCTAAGTAGATGTACTGGAAGTAAGTGACAGAGTCAGAAAATATAGGCAGTGTAGGCATGATGTACGTGGTGCAGGAGACAGAGCTTGTGCTAAATGGTGTAAATAATGTGTCATGGAGCATAAAAACAAAAATCCCCTTGTATAGGTAAAATTGGATTGGCTGCCAGGATCTTTGACCTTTTGTCTAAAGAGTTTAAAGCTGATCTTAGGAACTGTTTCGGAGGTCGTGGAAATGAGTGTTTTCAGAAAGAATAAAATGGGTTTGTTATAAACCATGTGTAAAAAGGCAGAGAAACTGGAAAAAGCAAGATTATTGAAAAAGTTTCTAGCGATTAAAGAATGATCTATTGAGGCCATGGGTGCTATGGCTGACAAAAAAAAATACAGAGATGAAATAAATATGTATCATGGTATTAGTTTTCTAGGGTTGCCATAACAAAATACCATAGATTAGGTAGGTGCCTTAAACAACAGAAATGTATTTTATCTTAGTTCTGGAGGTTGGAAGTCAAAGGTGAAGGTATTTTCAGGATTGGTTTCTTCTGAGGCTTCTCTCATTGGCTTATAGATGGTTGTCTTCTCCCTCTGTCTTTACATGGCGTTCCCTCTGTATAGGTCTACATCCTAGACTCTTTTTATAAGGGACCAGTCACATTGGATTAGGACCTACCCATATGATCTCATTTTACTTCAATTAGCTATTTAAAGGTCCAATTTTCAAACAATTACATTTTGAGGTAGTGGGGCTTAGCACTTCAAAATATGAATTATGAAGGGACACAGTCATTCCATAACAATCATGTTGTACAGAAAATTAAAATGTTTCTGTAAAAGTTTCTGGAATTTAAGGCTTGGGAAAAATGAAATGAATATGTGAATAATAAAGATACCAGTTGATTACAAAATATTTTGAGAAGGCAGGACTAGCAAAATTTGAGACCCATTGAATTAGAGTTTGATACCTGGGTATAAAAATACTATAGCTTATAGGCAATGCTCTATATTTCTTAGAACTAGAAATGGCTTGATTGACTGAAATGGTCTGCTTAATGACTATTTTCCTGTTATAACTATTCATAGTGTTCTCATTTGCTCTGCAAATGCTCTAATTTAGAAAACAAATTATAACATCATTTGGAACCTTCAATAGATCTTCAACATAATTAGGAGGAACATAGTTAAGCTAAACTCTCAATAAATCTAAAAAATTGCTGATTCTACAACCATCCTTTCATATATTTAGTGAATATTTCCTAAGGTTATACTATTAGCTGGGCACTCTGCTAAGTGCTATAAATGAGAAAGAGGACACGAATCTTCCTCTCTACTCTCATTGATTATCATTGAACCCTCACAATCAGAGGTAGATGATGCTGTTATCTTCTGAGACTTAGAGAAGTTGAGTAATTTGACCTAGGCCACACAGTCTGTACGTGGAAGATGATCTCAAGCTTGTGTCTCCAAAAGCTACGCAATTAACCTCTAATCTATTCTGGCATCTCTAATTCATGAGGTTAGTTTACCCTAAAATGAAACCAATGAGGACCAGTGGTCTTTCCACTCAGCCATTTTCTCATCTAGTTTCTTCTACAGAGCAATCTTAAAAGCAATCTCTGGATGTTTTTAGTGTTCTTATAAAAGCCCCAGAATCACTCTATTGATGGCATGTTAAAAATATTCAATTTGGTGATAAGTGGTTTATGAGTTACTTTTTTCCCTCTGTTAACAGCAAAACAAGCTATGTTTTTTCTTAAAAAAAACAAAAAACAATCATTTAAATTTCTTCCTTTTTCTATTCCTCTGGATGATACAAATATAACTATCTTCAACATAATTAGGAGGAACATGAGATACCCCCTGGCCTCTGCAGAAGGTAATTTAAATGACAGGTGAGTTTTGTGTCTTTATAGGTTTTATCACTTTGTTAAGCACATAAAATTTTCTTCATTTATACATAACTCTTCACTTTTAGCTATTTAGTATATGAAGATAATAAATGTATTGTGGATTCATAAAATATCGAGGGCAATATTTAGTTTCTTATAGGCAATCACTGTATCTTAGTAAAGTCAAAAAGAAGAACCTGTTAAAAAACCAAGGTTATAGCCAGCATTTTAATTGTACCACAATTATTTATTCATACTATGGAAGATGGAATTGTCATTTCCAATCTGTCAGTCTTCCCGCACTCCTTTTCTTTACCAAATGATTTCATGCTTTCTCTCACTAGTAGTGAGTTCTCTGCCCCATTGTGTTAGATTCCGCCATGGAACTTGCTTTGGTTACTGGAATATGAATAAAAATAACTGCAGCAGTTCCCAATCTAGGCTTATAACAGCACTGCCCGTTTATGCTTATGCCTCTTGGATTTCTGCCATTGCAATTAGAACATACCCTGGCTGACCCATTGATCCAAGGAGGATTAGAAACACATGGAACAGAGTTTTAGTCTGCAGCTTGGTCCAAGTTTAATGGTGTTTAGCTGCTTAATCAGCCAACTTTTAGTTGACCAGCAGGCACAAGAACATGAATAAATGACTGCTGTAAGCCACTAATTGTCAAGGTAGTTTGTTACAGAGCATTATTGTGATGATAGATAGCTTATCTATGTGCATTCAGAAAATGCTTTTAGAACTCCTTCATGTCAGATACTGAACTAGAAGGTGATAAAACAATAGACAAGAGAACAGTGACCCATGATCTCATAAACCACAGTCTAGGGAGTGACAGAGCGGCAAGTAAACGGATAGTTGCAGTTCAATGTGCACAAGTGTTTTGATCAGAAAATGGTACTGTGGTGGTCTATGAGACTGGTGTCTCACTTACACCTGTGAGTTTGGTGTAAACTCTACATAGAAAGTGCTATGTTAACAGTAGAAGGAAGTACGTACAGATTTCTGTTGAAAAGAAACTGGATAGAGGAGTCACATGTACTCCAGGCAGTTAGCGTGAATGCACAGAGGGTCCTGAATATTGGAGGGGCTAGAAGAAGATGAGGATGGCTATGATGAATGCTGGAAAGTGGATGGTGAAGCTTTCGAAGTATGTGAGCTTTAGCCAATGGAGCACCTGGTTAATTGTGGTAAGGGGTTTGGACTTGACTCAAAACGCTATGGTAGTCATAGTAGGAGGGAATTCTAGCTTTCCTTTACTACACCTTTTATTATTTAGTGATCTTTGCCATGAGAGGGTGAGCAGGCCTAATAAAATGCTCTTCCTGGAGCATGTAATTAATGCATTCCATGTGATGGTTTTGCAAATTTATATTTGTCAGTTTCAGTTTCTGGGAGGCGAATGGGGATATGAACAAAACAAGTGGTTAGTCATGTTTAATATAAGTTTAGGAATAAGCAGGGGATAAACTTACTAGATTATCTTGCATGCCTTTCCCTGTCAGCTCAGGATGGATTAACCCTTAGACTAGTCATTTCCCAGTGGTTTGTCTGGTCTAACCTAAAATCATCAAATGAAGGGACTTAAATTCTCTGGGGAAATTATTCCACAATTTAATAGATTTTGCTGCTAGGAAATATTTTTCTGATAGTTTGACCAAATTTTCCTTGCACAACTTTATCCCATTATTTTTAGTTCTGATTTAAAACCACCGGAACACTTTCTTCTCCCGTTAAATAATCACAAAAATCAATGTTAAGAGCAATTTTTTGTTTGTTTGTTTTTTACATTCCAGACCTTATTTTTTTTTTACACATATTTGAGCTTGATTTTTTTTCTCCAGATTTATTACTGGCTCACATATTTTAGGTCCATGTCATGCTATTTTTTATCTGGGCTTTAAGCATTTATCTTCCCCTTTTACGGTCATCTCCTCCCTCCCCTGCATGTTTGCATCATGCCTCTACTGAGGGTAATTAGTCAGCTGTTGTTCCCCTTTCACAGACATGCATAAAGATGTTATGCGAAATAAAGCTCCCACACTGATCTTTGCAGAGTCCTTAGGAGACTTCCTCACAGTTAGGCGCTCTGCCATTATCATGAGTTACTTTTTCCTTTTCTCCCCGTTTTCATATTATGTTAACAGCAAAACATGCAAATCCACTGAAAAGTTTTAAATGCAAGCTTCTGAAGTATTCGACAAAAGAAAACCGATTAAAATGGGGTCTCAAGACATTGTAGAGCCTACGTTCTTAAGGGTCCTTCAGAAGCAGACAGCAGCTGCATGATAATTTGCACACTCAATAGAACCTTTGAAACTGGCTCTTGGCAGCTCTTGTTAATGGTAGAGAAATATCAGCAGAGGCTTGACTTTCTCACACCGTTTGGGGTATTGTGTGAAGGGATGAGGCAGGGGATTTTTAGAGAAGTGTTTTTGCTTAAGTCTGGCTACTCTTGATTTGGAAGGGGCATTTATTACAGGGCGAAGAACACTTTTGCTGTGCCCTCAGGACACAGCCGTTCTTTGGTTCTAAAGAATTTATCCAAAATAAATTCCCTGTGTGGTCTTGTTGGGAAAAGATTATTATGAGGAAGGGTAAAGATGGAAGGTGGAGGTGGGGGGAAGTAGAGAATGAGCGAGTATTCAACTGCTATAAATATCACACACCGACACACGCACACGTATATATAAAACACTGTCTAGAAATGTTAGAAATGAGGAAATATCTCTAGTTTAAATGGGCAATTATATTAAATAAGGTGTTTTCTGTCTAAAAGAACACACGCCCTAGGCGGAGGATGCATGAAGATCCACACACTCTTAAAAGCTGCACGTATCACTTTCTCTTATATCATAGGATAACCCCGTGAGGGCAGCTCAAATGTTCCTCCCAATTTAATTTTCAGATGAGGAAGATGAGATTAGAGAATTTCAGTAACTTGTCAAAGGGTCCCAATGAGCAAATGCTGAAGCAGAATTGGAACTCAGCATGTCATATAGCTGAACCAGAGTTTAGCCACTCTATATACTGTGCATAGATGAGCTAACGCTTGTGAAATATCATGCCTGGCCCCTAATCAGAGCTTGTTATATACATCGACACTTATTATTATTCTGAGCAAACGGTGCGACATGTTGTTTCTTACCAAAATTCAAGGTTTTTTAAAAACAGTAGCTGTTCCCAAAATGCTAAGAGAAAACTCTTCTAGGAGGTTGCTATAGATGCGCAGGTATTACAAATTTTTCTTTTTTTTTTTTTTTCACAAATAAGTTATTTGTTTAAAGTAAACAAAAATAAAAACTTTAATTTTTTTTTACTTACTTTTTGGTGATCTTGCTTTGTCATTCAATAGCTTTGTGCCTCCTCTGAGGTAATTCTTCCCATGTCAGTTGTCTCCCTGTACAATGAGGGAGCTGGATTAGTGATAAAATGAGAGGTTATTTGTAAATGTACCTTGAGGACAATACAGCTATTACAGAGATGCAGAGCGATATTATTATTACTGTTACTCCTGTAAACGTCCCATAGCCTCCTGCAGTGGGTGGACCGGTGTCCCTGAAAGTGATATATTCATATCTCAACCTCTGGAGTCTGTGACTGTTACCTCATTAGTTAAAAAAAAGGTGGGTTGAAGATGTAAATGGGTTCAGGATTTTGATGTGAGAAGATCATCCTGGGTTACCTGGATGGAACTTAAATCCAATGACAAGTATCCTTATAAGAGGCATATAGAGAAAACACACACACACACACACACACACACACACACACACACACACATGCACACACACAGAAAAGGTGATGTGAAAACAGGAGTAGAGCTTGGGGTTCTGTGGCACAGGTCTGGGAGGGCCAGCAGCCATCAGAAACTGAAATAAGCTTTCCTAGGGCCCCCAAAGGGTTATGTCCCTGTTCCCACCTTGATTGCAGGTTTCTGGCCTCCAGAACTGTGAGAGAAGAAATTTCTGTTGTTTTAAGCCACTTAAGTTTGGGGTAATTAGCAATAGCAGCCTTAGGAAACTAATAAAATACCTAAAATGGTAAAATGGTATCAATCTAATCTTTTTTTTTTGAGGGCAGTGTCACTGGCCCTCACATGTGGGACTGAACCGGGGCCACTTGCTTCCCAAGCCAGCGCTTAACCACCACGCCACTCGACTGGCCCTCAATCTTTTTAATTTATTGAAGTTAACTAGAGTTTTAATTCACCCATAAAATGGCAAATTAGCATGCATGATTCTTAAATTCCTTTCCAAGGGCTATACTTAATAAAATGTGAGCCTTTAGCAGTGTGTTTTGGAAATGTACCCATATTAGAAGCTAAAGATAGAGACTTGGGGCATTAAAAGGGTGGCTAAAAATGGGTGGGATACCTAAGCTTGCAGTTTTCAAGTTGCATAATTAACACATAGAATAATCCTTATTTTTAGCTATTCTTTAGAGAGAAATAAAGGCTGTTCAGGTTATAAATAATTAATCCATTTTGAACATTTTATCTCAACAATTCAAGCTTAGATTGCAGGTATATTTTTTATGTCAAATGTTCTTATTTTTCCAGGCAGACAAAACTTTACTTAGTGTGTTGAAAACAAGAAAATTCAGAGGATTGTTATAAATGACAATTTTTAAGTTTTAAAATATAATGCTGTGGGCTGGCCGAGTGGTGCGGTGGTTAAGCGCTGGTCTGGGAAGCCAGCAGCCCTGGTTTGGGTCCCACATATGAGGGCCAGTGACACTGCCCTCAAAAAAAATAAAATACAATAAATAAAATATAATGCTGCTACTTTCATACATATTGTAAAAAGCAGAATTATACATATTATGTTCCCACTTTTGGACAGGTTTTTCTGTGATTTAGAAAGTTGATTAATTTAGCAGTGGCATTCAATTGAGTTATTAGTTTCTGCCTGATCAATGGTATAGAATTGACATTAACTCATCAATAAGTATTTATTTAGTGATAATAATTTTTTTTCATATTGAATGAAAATAAATTGAGCAAAAGTTGAGCTTTCTCTGTTAATGAAATTTTAAATTCTAAAGTACTAAAATTGTAAGTTCTCAAGTGCCAATCCAATAGTTTAATTCTTTGACTCCTAGCCAAAATGTTTTCCTATTTTTAAACAGGTTTTAATATGTGATATAAATGTAAAACAGAACAAAACAAAACCAAAAGTCTGTTACAAGGTATTTAGATGATTCAAGAGGTCAGGGGATAGAAAATTCTATGCACAGGTCCTATCTACTCTATGCTCTTTCAATCTGGAAAAAGATGTGAAACCTCTATGACAATTTTTAACATAGTGGTTACTTAAGAATAAAATTAATTTTAATTGCCTATCCTCAAAATATGCTTTTAGAATGCCAAATACTTGCATATTGAAATTTTGTACTAAGACCTGTAGTCATATTTATCACATAAACAGCAGCTACTGTTTTCAGACTCTACAAGTGATGGATAATAGAAATGTTTCCAGGGGATTATTTTGATTATTTGATTACTTTAATTATTCATTGATTGATAGGTTCATGAATCAATTCATTTGTCTACTTTTACATGTGTACTTTTAAACATTTTCTGTGTACTAGACACTGCTCTAGAGGCTAAGAATTGTAATAACAACAAAAACAGGTAAAAATCTTCAAGGAGCTTCCATTGCAACAGATGTGGCCACATACAAAGAGATAAGCAAATGATCATGAATGAAAGGACAGATGAAGTGATTGGAAATGTGTCTGGATGGCAATGAGGCAAGGAAACAGCAATGGGTAGGATACGAAAGTAGCCAGGGGTCAGAGAGGACCTCTGAGTACATAAGTTGAGAATTTATACTGAATATATGGAGAAAACAGTGGCAAGATCCTGAAATAACTATAAGTCTAAACATAAACCACCATGCTTTGAATTTTATTTTCATGAAATCACCCCATTGCATGTAATGCCAGGACCACAGAAAAGCAATTGTCTTGATTCAAAGGATTAATTCTAAAAGTTAAAAGGCAGGGAGTTGAAGATGAAGACAACACACCATCAATCTTTGACCAGAATTTGCATCTTACATTTATTGTGTCTGTAGGGTAAACAATAGATAATTTCATCTTTCAATTATGTTTGGTGAAAGCTTAGCATTTTTCTCCCCGGCTCTGTCATTGGCTTTCTGGGTTTAAATAGTCATGTTACAGAAACTGTGCTAACTGACTTGGCAGAAGAATGTATTACACATACCATTCTAAGGGGCACTTTGAAACTGTGTTATGAGTTTTTTGGTTTATTAAAGAAATTTCAGCTATTTTCATGAGAATTTGAGATCATGCCATGGAAAGCATCTAAACCTATTTGTTAGACAATCAGTTTTTTTCTGGAGATAAAAACAACCATAACAGGCAGAGATTAACTTTGTATGGAAAATGGGGAAGGGACAAAACAACTCTTTTTTTTTTTGAGGGCAGTGTGACTGGCCCTCATATGTGGGCCCCGAACCGGGGCCGCTGGCTTCCCAAGCCAGCGCTTAACCACCGTGACACTCAGCCACTCCAACTCATTTTTAATTAAGGCAATTTTAAAGAGAAGTTATGAGCAGATTAGGTTTATGTGTCATCTGTAGAATGAATAATTCTTAAAGGTATTTAATGAAAGTCTAGTCATCCAAATTTCTTTCTTTCTTTCTTTCTTTCTTTCTTTCTTTCTTTCTTTCTTTCTTTCTTTCTTTCTTTCTTTCTTTCTTTCTTTCTCTCTCTCTCTCTCTCTCTCTCTCTCTCTCTCTCTCTCTTTCTTTAAATCACATTTACTCACTGAGACATTCTATCAGTAGCACATTTTTGGAATATAAACACTGGTATGAGGTACATTAAAAACAATGGTTTCACTAAGATATGTTTTAAAATATAAATCACTATATAGGCTGATGGTTGGGAGTGGTCTGATTAAAACATATTTCTAAAACTAGAATCCTAACTAATTTGGTTTTGCACATTAATACTTACATAATATGTACTTAATTGTTAGTTTACTGTTAAGCCTCCCTCTCAGATTTGGCCTCCAGGGGAACTACTGAGTATTGGGGACAAGTAATCCTACCAATTTAACTTGATAATGTTTACTGAGCACCGACTGCCTACCAAGCACTGTTCTACACACTGGGCATAAAGTAGTGAAAAAAAATCAGACTGAAATTGTTGCTCTTTGAAGCTTATTTTAATTTTTAGAGGTGTTGGGCTATTAGGCTTTCTGTGTCTTTATTCTTCTTCCCACAGCTGTCACTAAAACTCAAGCTGTGATGTGCTACTCATATATGTGCATGGATTCAGAAAGGCAGCATGGGCAGTGAGTGCAAGACTGATGTGAGTGGAACAATATTTCTAATGTAAATGTTTTGAAATCATATCGGCTGTTTGATTTTTATATGCCACAGCATGCATTTCATGATTAAAATTACATACACAAACACACACACACACACACACATTCCTAGGTGAAAAATATAAACATTTATAATGACTTTTGAACCAATTGTCTATTGTCTTTCTCTGAGTTTTGGGGGTGGTTATCATATTAAGGTATATGTAGAAGATACCAAACACATGTATTATGAAAACATTTTCAATAGCTTAAAATTTTGAATAAAAACAATTGTGGGGCCAGCCGAGTGGCACAATGGTAAGCGTTGGCTTGGGAAGCCAGCAGCCCCGGTTCGGTCCCACATATGAGGGCGAGTAATACTGTCCTCAAAAACAAAATAAAACAAAACAAGAAAAAAAATTTTTTTAAATAAAAATGCATACATTTGAAATGTTTAAAATATCAATGACTATGTGAATGAAGTTGAAAGAGTGAAATTGAAGATATACATAGTGAAATTTGTATGAAAAGTTAACATTAATCCTTTGACAATTACCATGATTATTTGAATCAAGATGATAGGCATATTGTAGATTTCCCTGCTAAACCAGTCGGGCTTTCCTACTTCAGCTGTACACACTATATATTAGTCAGCTGGAGCTTCCATAGCAAAATACCATAGCCTGGGTGTCTTAAGCAAAAGAAGTTTATGTCTCACAGTTCTAGAGGCTAGGAAGCCAGAGATCAAGGTGCCAATAAGGCAGGTTTCATTCTGAAGCTTATTCTTTTGGCTGCCATTTCATTGTCAAGCTCACAGGACCTCTTTGTGTGCATGAGAAAGAGATCAAGCCCTCTGGTGTCTCTTTCTATCAGGGCTCTAATCCCATAATGAGGGTTCTACCCTCATGCCTCATCTAGCACTAATTACTTCCCAAAGGCCTGATCTCTAACTATCATCATATTGGAAGTTAGGGGCTTCAACAGATGAATTTAGGAGTTAGACAAACATTCAGTCCATAACACAGTAGATGTTCTCATAAAAGCCTATGAATTTGAGAACAATATTCTAAGTGAGGAGGTTGTGGCTTAAATGATTATTTTATTAGATTTCTAAGATATTCAGTATTGACAATACCACTAAAATAATGTTCAGGAGGCTACCAAAGCACTTACAGCTTCTCACTCTAATATTGAACAGGACAATACAGGTGTCTATATCCCTGGGCCTCTTAGTAGACTGAGGATAAGCCTTTTTAGAAAAATCTTCAGCCAAAGCTCTCTTAATAAACATTAAGTGTTTACACACAGCTTTAAAAGGCTCAGGGCCGGCCAAGTGGCGCAGTGGTTAAGCGCTAACTTGGGAAGCCAGCGGCCTCGGTTCGGTCCCACATATGAGCGCCAATGACACTGCCCTCAAAAAACAAAACAAAACAAAGAAAGGCTCAGAATGGGGTTCAAGTTTCATTCCCTCCATCAGGCTAGTTAGTAGCATTCCCATCTTGGGGAAGACACGGCTTAGAACTGGGCTTCCATAGGAGCATCACTTTACAAAGTAAAGATGCACAAGGAGTCCATAGAATCCATTGATGAGAGAGTCTGTGAGATAAGAGATGGTTGTGCAATAGTCAAGAAATGGCTGTCAGTGATCCCTGCCTCCTGTTCATGCCCCCTTCATCGACTGAACTCAGAGACTCATTTATAATGAACAGGATATATCAAAAGTGATGTGATATAACACTGGAGGTCAGGTTAGGGCTAATCATACGTTCATATCTTAGCTTATCCAATTTCTTCCTAGCTCACATGTTGATAAATTAGCTCATCAGGAGGGTAAGCATTCCTCAGCGTGTAATAAAGGTCTATTTCTCTACTTCAATGAGCGTGGAAATGTCTAAATTACACCCATTACTATCTTCCCTACCAACATAAACTCAACCATATGTATATACACACTTACACACACACAGACTACTTGTGGTGATAAAAGTAGATAAAATTTATGGATATACAAGCTATCTTCTGCTCACCACCACATATTCTAGGAGGAAGTGAATAGAAATAGACAACTACCATTCCATTACACAAGGCAACATCAGATGTGTGATTTCTGAGGCCTTCAGTGGAAAAGATTGATAGAAAGCGACGTGAGCAAGAAATGAACAACTTATGGCTTTTCTTTTTCTGTTAATAACACTAGAAAAGCAAGCATGAAAATTGTCCTAAATAACAGAGAAGGTTGGCCGTGGAAAGTGTTGCCATTACTACCCTGGGGCACCTGAAAAACTTATTCAATTTTCATATTGTTACATTGGAGAAGAGCAAACAAATGTTAAAAGAGCTGTTTATCTTAGCTCTTCTGGACTTCACAGCAGCCTGACTTGATATTATATAGGAGAAGCTAAATAAATCAATTTCTACCCTCTGTTTATATCTTGTCTAAAGTCATTCTGTATTTTACAGCTTTCTAGCTCTAGCTGCATAAAATTTATCAGTTTGAATGCCTGGATTTGGAGTTTCTCAATGAGTAATTCAACAAGGAAAATTTCACAGGCAAAACTCTTAACCTTGGCCCTACCTCTCTCCCTACTTTCTTTCCTTCCTTTTTTTACTTCCTTCTATATTTCTTTTAGCAGAATTGCAATTATACTTTTTTATTTCTGGATATTTTTGACATTAAGGCTTTTATATGCAGGACATGAAATGTCATTCAAAGGCAATTTAACTCATCCAGAATAAAATACCATGAAATAGGCATTATTCAAGACAGAAAGATGTGCTCTTATTCTCAGAGTGATTACAATCTAATTGGAGACTAAAAGCAAGGGCACACACAATAAGTACAGTAGCAGGCATCCAAACGGAGCTTATGGGTAGTTACAGAAAATTAGAATTATTTCCAGCTGTGGAAATCAGAAAATGATTAATATGTTATGTGCTGCAACTTGAGATGGATATGAAATGAAGAGCATTTAGTATTCCAACAAGTATGAAAGGAGGGAATTTTTTCGTCAGGGAGAAGAGTTTGAATTGAAGGTAGGTATGTAGTATTTGAAGGTCACTCAGTAATGAATAGGAGTCTGCTGACAAGGTGGGTGCTAGGCCACAAAAGACTATGTGTGGCACGGACAGTGGTGTAAAATTTATCTGGGAATGAGGTAGATTTCAGGAAGACAACAGTGGTAGCAATGTGAAGAATGGCTAAAAGGATGGAAAGTTAGAGGTCTGTTAAGAGGCTATTGTGATATACGTCCCAAGAATTGATCAAAATCTAGACGAAAACAGTGAAAAGAGAAGAGTGACTAGAATCATGAATTTGAGAGATAGCGAAGAAATAGAGTAACAGGATTGGATGAAAGGCTATGTGTCATAAAATGACTCCGGGTATCAGGTTGATAGTCATATTCACAATCCAGATAGAAAATATAAGAGGAAGAGTAGATTTAAAGAAGTGTATTAGAAAACAATTTGGATATGTTGAAGTGCTTATAGAATTTTCACATGGAATTGTTACAGTGGACTGATGCCTCTATGTCTCTGATATTACAGGTAGAGAAATATGGGCTAAAAAAATATAGATGTGGCAGTCATCATCATAACACCTGGATGGCATGTCACTAATGAATGGACAGTCAGCAGAGAAGATGGTTGAGAAGGTAGCCTTAAATAAAAAGAGAAAGAGGTGGAAAAAGATCACCTGCTATGTGGCAGGTTTTTAATTAATCATACACAGTAGCAGAGGACTAGAAGAGCCAGAATAATACAATATAATGGAGTTCAGAAAAAAAGAAGCAAACCTTTGAGAAAGAACAGGAAATCAATAATACAAAATGCTATATAGAAGAAGGAGAATAGAGAAAATGCTATTGAACTTTATTGGAGGTGAATTTGAATACATTTAGTGGGTGAGATGTGGTGAGGAAGACGAAGAAGGAGAATCAAATTGCAAGAGTTCACACAGTGAGTATTTAGGAAACTGGAGGCAGAGAACACTGGTTTATTTCACCTAGTTTACAGTTGAAAACTAAAAGACATGAGGCTTAAGAGAGAGCTAATTTGAAGATGTATATGAAAATTTGAGCGCATTATTGGGTGAAGATACATCCAGTAGCAAGACTGAAAATCAAGGCAGAATGTATAACAGGTAAACAATGCATTGTTCCATGCAGGAAGGTGTTAAAGAGGAATATGTAGACACTTTAGCGTTGACATTTATATAAAGGAGAGTCTTCCCTGTGGAGGTTCCAGTGAAGAAAGAAAAGGCAGATGCAAAAATACAAAGATACTCATAGGAGAGCAGGGAAGTCGAGAGATCCTACGCCAGGTGGCCTTGATCACTTCAGTGAATTGTTAGTGAGATCATCTGTTCAAATTTATGATTCCAGGGAGGGCTGGAAGCTTCAAGATGTTGAAGAAGGTTTGAATTCGTTGCTATAGGGAGTGAAATATAGTCAAAAGTGAAGTTTGGATCGCTTGCATTTCTAATGAAATCAGCAAGTCGAAAGACCCGCCCTCAACCTTCCTACACACAGGAGTGAAGAAAACAGATAAGGAGGCTCTCCCAGGGTTAGAATTGGGGGAAACAAGTGTGGACCTTGCAGGAAGCATTAAAGATACACTGCAAGGACTGTTTCAGACTGTTTTCATCAGAAGCTGCAGAGTGGATGGAAACAAAAGTGAAGTCAGATGGACTTGGACTGTGGCCCCACAGAGGGAGTGAGGGCATGGGGGTCGTAATAAAGACACAGGTTAGGTCTGTGCCCATTATGTAGGGGCATGTGGTACTCAGATCGAAATCAGTGGTCAGATGTGAGAACTTGAAGGGAAGCAGTTTCTAGGGATGACGCCACTAGGGTGTGGACATGCCAATAAATGAATTGGAGTGGAGATGGAGGTCACTGGAGTTCAATAGTTTTAAGACTTGTGAGGACACAGTGTGAAGGGAATGGCAGGGAAAGGGAGAGAGGGAGGTTGTGAAGTAGGCGACGAAGCCAGTGAAACAATTTTCAGGAGAGTTCACTGTGCCAAAAAGAAAAACAAAAAGGTTAGCTATTTAATTATTAGTTTAGCTATTTCATTATTTCCATTTAAGTGCGGGCTGTGTTGTGGGGAATTATTAACCATGTGCAGTGTCAGTTTTGGGCTGAGTCTATGAGTTTTACACAAACTTAGACATGTTTAATATGTCTTATAGAAACATAGAATCACAGGTAGAAGCATAATGACTGACTGCCAGTCCAATCCGAACTCTTGTGTTTATGTATCAGGGCCTCGATTTTAAAGGGACATTGCCCCTTGAAACATATCCAGGGCAGAGCAAACAAGACAACAGAAAGTATTCAAAACCATTATTTTAGTAGAGATGTCATTTTCTAGGAATGAAAAGATTCAAGGGAGATACATTTCTTGAGTTTAATATTTCAAGTAAAGGAGAAATTAGATTTAGTAGTTGATTCTGGAGGGTAGAACTAAGATCAATGGACAGCATTTATTGAAAGACAAGTTTTGACTTAACGAAAGGAAACAATTTGATTGCCCCCCCCTCACCCCCCAAATGAAAATTGCTTCTTCCAGAGGTAATGAGTCCAGGCTATGGAAACAGTTCACAACAGAACAGCTTGACAATTCTTGCATATACTGAGGTCCACAGAAGAGCATAATTGGTATGGCTTGGGAGCTTGTTAGCAATGCAGAGTATCAGGCCCCAACCAAAACCTAAATTTTAACAATGTGCATTTTAATAGCTTCCTCAGATGACTGCTGTGTATTTTAAAACACTGACCATGAGGACATTCCTCCATTGGGTGGACAGTTGGGCTACATGTGCTATATAGTTCATTCCTGTTCTAGGACTTTTGTCATATATTCTGATTCTAAAAGTAATTCTCTCTTTTAAATTTTTAAATTTAAAATCACTTTTAAATTTTCAAGCCTCAAATGAAAATGCCTTTTGGACTTTGATTTTTCTTACTAAGTTTAATTTTGTAAAATTATTTTCATATGGCATCACGCCAATCTTCATTTTACATTATAACAACTTTCAATGCTACTTTTTGAAAATAATTTTTTGTGTCCCAAGAAAGCTGTAATGGAAATATTGTCTTAGCCATGCCTAGAAAATGACAGAACAATTACATTTGCAAAACCCTGTAGCAATGTGCCTCCAACTTGCACCTCACCCTTTCTGATTATTCAGTGATGAGTTTTGGTGCAGTCTGCGTTTTTTTTTTTTTTGCTTTCTCTTGTGAGGATTCACTAACCAGTTAGCAAAATACTGCTTGTGATGATTGATATAGAGGCAGAAATGTTGCCATCTTGTTTCTGTCTTGCTTTTTCTTTAGTACCTTCATTTGGGAAGTAAGTTCACTCTCTCTTATTTTTATTACTCAGCTTTGTCTAAGGTCATGGAATTTTCCTTCTCAGATAGAAGCCTTGTTTCACTTTTACATGCCTGCTAAAAGTAACAGACAGTGATTCATTTATCAACAGATAAAAAAATTTGATAAAGTGTGGTAGTAATTATTTTTATTTTTATTCTTTGTCCAGGAAGCACATTCCTTGAGGTTTTTTTTTTTTCTCTCCAAATGGAAAGAATTTTTAATTAGCATTAATATGATACAGCTCCCATAGAAGTGAATAGGGCTTTGAGTTTACGAATCTCTCATGCCCTGATATTGTTTTGTGTGTGTACAATAACTGGGATTTATAAAAAAAAACAAAAAAAAACAGAAAAAAAAAAAGAAAAAAAAAACCTCTACTGTCAGCAACTGGACATCACAATGTACAATGTCTCCATTTCAAAGGGAATTTTAGTACTACTTGGGAAAGTAGCTGACTTATGGCAAGTTGTGGCAAGCAAGAAACCATGGTTTTTATAGTGGAAAACAAAGGGCAGAGTTTATTTTAAAGTTCCTTTCCTTTTAAATTGGGGAAAATTTTGTTCTTTGTGGTGAACAATGTTCTCAGCAACCTAACTGAAGCCTTGCTGTATCAGTTGCCTTTTGTTTAAGGGCAAGTGCATTCTAGAAAAAACAAATTATTTTTTAAAATGTTAAAGTATGTTTTTGCTTGCTTTGCAAATATGTTAATATTTTTATATATGAGGTCCAAATATAACAGTGATGTACACAATTTACTTTTGTGTGTTTAAAACCTCAAACCCTATTAATTATTTTTTTTAAATTGATTATTTATCTCTTGTCTGTCTTTTACTTAATGTTCATACTGACAGGTCTTTATGTTTTGTGTTGATTTTTTTTTTTTTAAAGGCATAGTCCTCTATGTGAAACTATGAAAAAAATATCAACATCAATCCCTCAGTTACATGGAAAGATTTTTTTTTTTCAAGGAAAACATTAGTTTTTAAAACTAACTGCTTCACCTGGCTCTCATTTGAATTCTTGCAAAGTTAAGCCGTTTTCTTACTGTTCATAAATTCTATTTTCTCTGGAGAGAAACATCTTTTTGTATTATTATTATTATTATTATTATTATAATTATTATTATGCAACTCTTTGGATTTGCAATAGGACCTCTACTTTCATTCTTTGCTTTTCCTGACTTAGCACCCTTTTCCCCTTTTCTTGGGTCCCTTGCACCCCAGTTGCTTGGGGCAGCTGACTCTCCACTGACTTGATGGCTTAGTTCACCTCGGTGTCCTTCACAGAAGCCCTCTTCATGAGGTTCCTTTCTCTTAAATGTCACTTCCCAATATCATATTCATCTTCATGTGCCCAATGTGTGTTATGTCCCTACCTATGTCAATGGCTTTCAGCTAGAGATTTTCTGTTCTTGTTCTTGGACTTAGGATGTTGTCTTTCACTAGTCAGCCTTCAAAACATGAAGATTTGGTGCATTCTTTCCATCCTTCCATAGTTGTGTGCCTGTTCATTCATTTATTACTCCATGGCTATATATATATATATATATATATATATATATATATATATATATATAATTGTATCCATTATTGTATTATAAGGGTGCTGAAAAATCTGTGGAGGTAGCTTTCTAGGAGGAAAGAAAGACTTTTGCACAACCAATCCTTATAAAGTGCAATGAATGTTATGATAGGAGACATATGCATAATCCTATCTAGTGGCTCTGGCAGAGGAAACAAATGACATAGAAACGTGTTTATCAGCCATTGATGGGACATGTTACATCATTATTAAAGGCTAATAAAATCATGCAACCCAAAAAAATGTGTGCATTTGCCCTGTTAGTATTTTTCTCTGTCAGTATTTCTGCATTAGCATTTCTCACTATTAAGAGCACTGCTCCCCTTTGCTAGGGAGATAAATGAGGACATAAACCACATGACAATGCAACATGGGGCAAGTAAACTAAAATAAAGAACAAGTATTATCCAGTTTTGCTGTTCTTCTTAAATATAATTCTTTCAGAGTTCTAGGAATACCAAGTATGTGGCCATGATCAAGGTACAAAAGAGATTTTGGTTTGGTTTACTGATCAAGGGCCTTTTTAGAAAATATAGATGGGGATGCCTAGTTCCATGACAAAATTGATGTAAGCCAAGGTAGAATACTGACATGTCCCTGCCATGCTAATACTTAGCAGTTATTGCCCTAAAATGGAAGTTAAAACAGGAAAATTCATGTTGTGCTCTTAATGTCATTAATCTTATCAACAGCTATAACAATATTTTAACACTATTGTGTTTTTCAATTACCGGGGATATAATCATAAAAATATCACCACTTATTTAGTTCTATTATGTAACTCATACATTTTATTTCTCTCTCAATTTCACACCAACTCTGAAAAGTAGGCATTATTGCCATCCCCATTTTGTAGCTAAGAAAGTAAAAAACTTAGGTTATGTCATGTCCCCAAAGCTACATGGTTAGCAAGTGACAGACACAAGATGGGAACCTAGGAATGTCCAATCCTGTGGTAGCTTTGGATCTCCTGGTGCCTGGCAGTACAGTTTCTAAGTATAATGTGAGATTAGCATTCATGGAAACTTCTTAAGGGTTTGGAAAAGACTTCTGTTGTAAGTTTTTCCAAAACTTCTTATTCAGAGAAGTGGTATTTTATTTTTCTTACTCAGTGTTTTATTTGTTCTAATTAAACTCCTAAGTCTTGTCTATAAAGCAGGGTTTTCTCATTGGCATGTTTTACAGGTCAATAATGCAGAATGTGGTGAGAATCCAGGACGAGTTTGTTTTCCTTGACCGCCAGTATAGCAATGTTCCTTATCACAAGTTTAAACTGGATTTGTTAAGTTTTCCTGTCGGTTAGTTGGCTTCCCAATAACAGCAGTTGGAGTTCATGTTATGACCATAATATTGACTTGTGACAATTCGAGCAGATGTTCTTCACATTAACTTACAATGTATATGTCCAATTAATGTATTTTATTTCTAAGTGAAAGGTTCTTCTTGGTTGCATGTCTGCCAAAATTTGAACTCTGTACTTAAAATCAAAACAGGAAATAAATTGATTGTCCTTTTCATCATTATAAGGCATACAAAGGTACAGTGGGAATTGCATTTGAGTTATCACAACCAGTAACATCAATGGGTTATAATAAAGAAATAAGTGAAAATAGACAATAGAATGTCAAGCCAAGCAGACAAGGTAAGAGTTATGGAACCCACACTAACCAAAGCTATCTGAAAAGAAAGTAGGCAAGTCAGCCAGAGGGATAAATGAGTGGCACCTGGATCAGAGAGAAGGCTAGGGTTCACCAGGAATCTCCTATAAGTTTTCTATTTCGAAAATTGGTCTCATAATGAGAACAAAGATGAAAATAGGTAAGGATAGGAACTGCCTACTATTAGAAGGTCATGATAATAAAGAAACCATGTTCCAACTTCACAGATACCAACATGGACCTTTGTTATTAGCTCAAAGAGAATGATCTAGATATACACATCCCAGCATGCCAAATGTTACAGGAATATTTGTATTATACTCAGAGCATATTATCATGAACATGCTTTTCTTTTCCTGCTGTAGAATGTAAATAAAAATCTAAATTACCACAAGAAAGTTGATTGAGTATGATGGCAAAAAAGACAGAAGAGGGGCAGACCTCATTTCTTCTAGTAGGATGAAATTGATAATGGGTAAGTATATCATCATATAAATAATGTGATATTAAAGGTGATAGGAGATTGCAATGAGGGCTATAAATGAAATAAATCAGAGCAATAAGATAGTCAATAAGGAGAAAGGCTTTGCTATTTATTTATTTAATTTATTTATTTTATTTATTTTTCCTAGAGCAGATTTCTCTAAAGATCATTCGCCTAAGACCTGCACAATGAGAATGAATAAGCTACCTAACAATTCAAGAGAAGAATGCCAAGGCAAACTAAAGATAGAATTCTAATCCATAGATATTGATGTCATGTTTTAACTTTCAGAGCTTTCAGAGAACATTTCTGGCGCTTCTAATGGTAAATAGAAAAAAAAATAGAACTTTTTCCTTCTTCACACAAATACCAACATCACCAATATCATTACCATCCCCATCCCCACCAACACCAATTATAGCATTAGTGAAGCATCAATCTTTAATCTATATTAAAGAGAATTGACTGCCTCGAGTGTGCCTAGGATGGGCACACTAGGAGGTAAAAAACTACTTATAGTACTCAACAATTCCTAAAACACAGATATAAACATTATCTCAAGTGCCAGTAGACAAATGTTTCTAATAGAGAGGGTTATTATCTTGTTTATGACTTACGTATGTGTCAACTTGAATAGCTGAGAAGTGTATGGCTTTCAGATTAGAATTTTAGTTTGGTCCTATATAAAAAAAAATTGGTCTAAATCTGGTCTAAAGTTATTTGAAAGTAACCTGTTGAATATCATTTCAAAAATATTAAGTATGAAACATGTATAATACATAGTAAAAAAGTTCTTAAATAGAAGAAAGAAATATTTCAGGACATATTGGATTTTTAAATAAAATGATCTATGATTTGGCATTTTACCCATGCAATTAAATTACTGGTTTGTTTTAGCACAAATGACTCAGAATTCAGTCAATGTCTTTGTGTGTGATCCCAGTTTGCTTGATTAGTTTATCTAATGAATGCAGGCTTTGAAATTCTCATGTAAAAATAAGAAGCTTCCATCAGATGACTGCTATCATCCCTTTGAGTATTAAAGCCTCTGATTCTGAAATCTTATGATGATGATAAGGAAAAACTTGAGGAATTTGGTTGGGTGTGGTTGAATAACATTACACTTGGCATCTTCCCTACAATGTATCAGAGTGTTTCATTTTCACATCTTAACAGGGAAAATAATTTATTTGCGAACATAAATATTACTAGTAAATGATACCTTTAAAATAATGGCATAAACACTGAGAAATTAGCTACAGTGCTTTGAAAGTAGGAGAAGAAACAAAAGTAGGCTATTTGAGAATGATAAAGTCTTTTGCATCTAAAGGAAAAAACAAAAATAAATCCTTCAAATCAAATCATAGAGAAAGTTCTGAAAAAGATTATTGAATACAGAAATATAAAAGGAAAGAATAGATCACTTATGAATTATAATAAAATATTCTAAGACAAAGTTACTGTAATTTGAGACCACAGACACAGCTACCTAATAAACCTGCCAAATTTTATAACCAATCATCTCTGTGATTCAGAGACCAAGGAAGGCAAGTTTAAGATATATAAACAGATAATATAGAATTCTGACTTTTTAAGGTTATGGATAGCAAAATTCTCAGATACGCCCATACATTTTCCCCTCAACACACGGTTCTAGCTGTTGACCATTACTGAGATGTAGAGGCATCTAGAGAGAAGCATTGCAGTAAGCTCCCTACATGCATTCACTTATCCAGTTCTCTGCAGAAACCCATAGGAGAAATTGTGCTATTGTTATTGACATTTTACAGAGGCATAAATTCAAGTCATATAACCAGGAAGTGGTGGAGACAGGATTTGAATCCAGACAGGTTCACTCCAGAGTCCTTACTTTTAAGCACTTTGTCTTCAATTCCTTGTTTGCTTTGTTTGTATCTTGTGATTATTACTTATTAGCGAATAGAACCAAAGATGGTCAGCTCTAAACAAATTTTGCAAAGCAGGGCTTTATTAAGTGAAGCTTCGATGCACTGCACAGAGACCTCACACTGACATTGGGTTTTATATTTAGGATCCATACCCATTGAAGATGCACATTGTTTCTGTCCCCTGTGCTGGCATTTTCCGTTTCTGATTGTGATGAAAAAGTCTAGTTAATTTTTCATTTGTTAACACTTGGAGAGAGAATATTGTCTCATCCAATGTGTCAATATTCCCAAAGGATCTGGCATCACTAAATAAGAAGTTGTGTTAAAATTTGTTGATCATGTTTTATGTCATTTAGTATTATCTTTAAATATCTTCTCTTGTGCATTTAGAGGCATTTGGCCAAGTCATTCCAAGCTTTCTTGATTTATTTTTCAGCATAAAGTGATTTATACTGATAACAATAGCTATCGAAATACATAATTTTAGCCCCACATAGTACTAAATGTGTTACTTTTACTTGTTTAAACTTTTATCATGACTCATAACTATTATGATCATTACTTATTATTGCATTGTCCAAACCCATAAACATCATTCCTCTCTTTCCCTTGTTATAAATCAATTTTACAATGTCAGCTCCTTAAAACTCACTTAGTTCACACACTTATTTTCTTTTTTTCTGTCTTCTCTGTATTCCATTTTAAGTGTCGTAAGTTATTTCTTTATCCTTTTTTTTTTAAATTAAATTTATTGGGGTGACAATGGTTAGTAAAATTACATAGGTTTCAAGTGTACAATTCTGTAATACATCATCTCTATATCACAATGTGTGCTCACCACCCAGAGTCAGTTCTCCTTCCATCACCATGTATTTGACCCCTTTTACCCTCTTCTAACATTCCCCCTCTCTCCTTACCCTCTGGTAACCACTAAACTGCTAGCTGTGTGTATACGTTTTTGCTTCTTTCTTTCTTTGTTTTGTTTCTTTGTCGGTTTCAGTTTTACATCGCACATATGAGTGATGTCATATGGTTCTCAACTCTTTCTGTCTGACTTATTTTGCTTAGCATAATAATCTCAAAATCCATCCATGTTGTAACAAATGGTAATATTTCATACAAACAGCCAACCGATATACGAAAAAATGCTCATCCTCATTAGCTATTAGGGAAATGCAAATAAAAACCACAATGAGATATCACCTCACACCTGTTAGAATGACTATCATCAAGACAAAAAATAACAAGTGCTGAAGAGGCTGTGGAGAAAAAGGAACCCTCATACACTGCTGGTGGGAATGCAGATTGGTGTAGCCACTATGGAAAAGAGTATGAAGGTTTCTCAAAAAATTAAGAATAGAATTACCATATGACCCATCAATCTGTCTCCTGGGTATCTACCTCAAACATTTATCCATAAAGATATATGTACTCTGATGTTCATTGCAGTTTTATTTATGGTGGCAAAGACGTGGAAACAACCAGTGTCCTTAGATAGATGGTTGTATAAAGAAGTGGTATCTATACACAATGGAATACTACTCTGCTATAACAAAAGATGAAATAGTGCGATTTGCGACAACACCCTCTCATTTTCAAAGAAACCAAACAGTGTAAATTACTTGCTCAAGTTTTAATAATAATATTCTTACTTCAATTATAATAGTAACATATATGTTATAAGAAAATTAGTATTCATTTGACTTTTTAACTTACAGAGCACTTTTATATGCATTATTTTATTGATCTTCTTGAAAATTTTGGAAATAGGTACGAGAGGTGCAATTATTATAAAGGTGTATACCAGGGGCAAAAGAAAAGAGTACAGAAGTTAGGTTATTTTTCTCAAGCTCATGTAAGCTATAAATAATGACAGGGATTCAAACTAAAAACCTCTGTTCCTCTTTACCTTACATCACACCAAGTTTTTATTTTTAAAATGACTATACATATTTCAATATTCTAAAAGTGATAAACACCCATGTATTCAGCATCCAGCTCAAGAAAGAAAACATTATTGAAATAATTGATGAAATCAACATATTCTTCCACAATTTATTTATTTATTCATCTTTAAATGGAGAGGTTGTTCTTATAGTAGTGCTGCCACAGCATATTTGTCCCCATTATTTTGATTTCAGTATATGGAGAGAGAAAGTAGGTTGACTTTAATCAGGCATGCATATAGTATTCTGTTGCTTTTTGTCATCAGCAGCACTTCTGTGTGTGTGTGTGTGTGTGTGTGTGTGTGTGTGTGTGTGTGTGTGTTAGAGAGAGCCAGAGACAGCCAGAGGGGGAGAGAGAGGAAGAGAAAGAGAGGGAGGGAGGGAGGGGGAGAGAGAGAGAGAGAGAGAGAGAGAGAGAGAGAGAGAGAGAGAGAGAGAGAGAGAGAGAGAGAGAGAGGAAGAGGGGAAGGGAGTGGCGAGAGAGAATTTTTAATTTGGCCGATTTTATGGGGGCATCAAGTGATTATTTTCTTATGGTGGTTTTATTTATTTCATCTGATTACTGATGAAATCAAACACATTTTCAAATAAACACACACACACACACTCACACACACACGATTGGATTCATCTCTAGAAATTGCCTTACATAAACTTTCCCTCTCTTTTTTAATAGCTTACTAATTCATAGGAGTTCTTTATAAATTTTGGAGAATAGTTGCATATTATATTTTAATTATATTTTCCCCAACGTTTGGTTTTTATTTGCACTTACGTATTGCCTGTTTTCATGATGGAAATTAAATATGTATTTCAGAAATGTTTGGTTATTTATTGTCTGTTCACTCGTGTTTTTTTTTTTCTCTACTAAGCCGTAAATTCCGTGAAGAAGTTTTGTTCACTATTTTGTTCTCTTTTGCATTCCCAAATCCTAGTACAATGTAGGTGCTCAATCTTCACATATTATTTGAATAAATAAATACAATATTTGTAGGTTTTCATAGTTATATCATTGTTAATGGATGTACCAGTTAAATTGTTTACATTTAAATATGTTACATTAAGTATTTAAAGAAATATTTATTTTTATATGAAGTAAGTAATATAACTTCAAAATAAAATAAATATAATAGGGATTTCTCTCTAACTATTAGGATATATTGCAAGCCAATACTAGATAAATTTGTCATAGCCACATTTATTTTGCTTTAATTATTTCAATAATAAAAGGGAAATAATTATATAGCAGTTTTCCTAGCATGGAAATCCATGGTTAGTAAAATAATCAGACTCCAGTATCCTTGTAATTGGATAAAATCTGCATGTTAAAGAGGATTTTAAAAATCACATACCTTTACCCCATACCATTATTTCCATGACTAGAGTTATTTCAGGGGTCTTACTCTGTCAGACAGTGTGTTAAGGGCTTGATGTACATTATTTTCTTTAATCCTCCCACCAAACTCATGAGTTAAACACTGTGATTAGGCGGTATAATAACCTGTGTAAAGCCCCATGGTTAGCAATGATAGAGCTGGGAAATAAACTTGGAGCTGTCTTACTCCAAAATCTGTGCTTTTCAATGTTGTGCTTGTCCAGGGCTTTCTTTAATTAGTAATTTAAACTGTCAAAACCATGTTATTATTTGAGAGCTACTAGGTACTTGGTGCCTTACACTCTCCTTACACACACTATCTTAATAATAGTGTTCCTTTTGGTAGAAAATAAGATAGTGAGAGGACTAAAAAATGGAGGCATGTTGAATGTGCAAGATATAGCTTGGAAGGAAGAGGGGACAAAGAAAAGCAACAAAAATGAGATCTAAAAACTCAGAAACTCTATGGACTCTAGTTGTTTTGCAAAGGAGCATGTGACCCTGAATAAATTAATGCCCCTACTGTCATAACAATAGCCTGGACATATAATAATTGGTTTCCATTGTAAAATATCTCAAATCATGAAGAATAATATGCAATGTGCGATGTATTTTAATAAGATTCCCATGCTATCCTTTAAAATTGAGCGTGCCTGTGAGTTAAAAGGGTAAGTTTGACTATTTGGAAATTAATTGTAACTAAAGCAATTTGTAGGACATGAAAAAAGGTAATAGGAGGCTATTACAGGTAGCAGAGAAATAATGTTTATTTTTACAAGACTGGTCTCTGCTCTAGAGGGTAAGGTAGACACTCTCATTTAGATACCTGCACCTGCACTGTCAAACTTGCAAACAAATAGAACAACATGCTGCTCCTCTAAGCAAACAATTCTCGTCCCTGGACCAGATACCTAATTCCGTATTCCTAGCATCGCCCAGTGTGAACCTTCTCCTCGTTTTACCGCCTGAATTAATGATTCACTCCTGGCAGCATCACATGTTTACCACTGCTGGAGTCTTGCCTCCCTCTTCCTGGCCGCCCATCTTTCTCTAATAAGGTTTATCTTGGCTATATTGGCTCTGAGGGGGCGGGGTTCACATAAACTTTCTCTTTGCTTTTGATATTCTGTTTTCCTGCACATTTTTTATTTTATTTTATTTTATTTTTTTAAGGGCAGTGTCACTGGCCCTCATATGTGGGATCCGAACTGGGGCCACTGGCGTCTCAAGCCAGCTCTTAACTACCACGCCACTCGGCCGGCCCTTGTCTTCTTTTTTTGATTGTTCTAGCAGTGAAAAGGTATTTTTCTTCAACTTGTGGCCAATAGAGCAGACTCATGCCAATAACAGGGCATTCTATCAAGCTGCCAGTCAAGACATAATACAGCGAGGATGCAAACCATAGGCACGTGTCCTGCCAAGTGAGCCAGCCGGAAGTCTCTCTCCAGCAGGATGGAAGGGGGGCTCCGTTTGTACAAACCAGCAGTTGCTTTAAGTGACGCAGAGCAAAATTTGAATTGAGTTCCACAGTCCCTCAGTATATGTACTGAAATGGCTTAAACGAGGTGAAGCGCTAGCAAGATGGTGCCAGCCTCTGCACTCCACAGTCCTAACCCTGTCTTCCCACCCCTACTCTCAGAATGGATATTCCCACCTTGTCTCTCGATTTCCAGGCTAGACTTCCAGGTTTGGAGACAGAATACACTCAGACTGGCTTGCTTATTCAAGTTTGTTTTGAAATTCATAGACACATGTATGTGTACATTGACTGGAGAACAATTACAATCAGAGTGTACTCTTTTTTTTTATGTTGGGAAAGAAGACTATTATTGTTATGAAAATCCATGGAAAGTCATTATTGAGATATTCTCTCTATTTTGAAGTCTACAAAACTGAAGAAAAAAGAAAAGAGGAAGGGAGGGAGGGAGAAAGAAGGAATGAAGGAAGGAGGGAGGGAAGGAAAGAAGGAAGGAAAAATGTCCCATGGAGCTATTAGTATTGCTCTGATTTTCCATTAAACAATAGCTGAGCCAGTTGCCAAATACTATAGTCATTTATTGATAAAATGTTTTACATCTGAAATTAACCATATTCAGTCTCTCTACCAGGTCAAGTAAATTTAAAAGTTGTTCACATACTTTAAGAAGAGAGGTATATCATTCAGAAATTCAGGTAGTAGAAATATCACACCAGGGCTGGCCAAGTGGCGCAGTGGTTAAGCGCTGGCTTGGGAAGCCAGAGACCCCGGTTTGGGTCCCACATATGAGGGCCAGTGACACTGCCCTCAAAAAAAAAAAAAGAAATATCACACCAATCTGAGTCAGATAAACCTGAGTTTGCTTACTAGTCATTTCCTTATTTGTCAAATGGAGATTAAAAAGAACCTATGTCAGTAAAGTTACATGGGTTTCAGGTTTGTCACCCCAATAAACTTTAACTAATTAATAATAAAAAACAACCCATGTCATGAAGGCTTATGAAAAAATAGTGTATGCTGGGCCAGCTGAGTGGCGCAGTGGTTAATCTCTGGTTTGGGAAGCCAGAGGCCCCGGTTCAGGTCCCACATATGAGGGCGAGTGACACTCCCTCAAAAAAAAAATAAAAAAATTAGTGTATGTATGTCCGTGTACATAGGCAATGGTGCATTGTGCATGCTCAATAAATGCTTATTTTCCTTCCTATTCTTTTCCCTCACTGATGTGTGTGCACTTATATTTTCATGGTATGAATGGACTTCATTTCTTTCTTTCATCTTCTACCTGACCTCTTGCCCTTTCCCTGATTTTCTTCTCCACTTAAAACTGGACTAAGGAATTCCACTTGGCTTATATTCTATGTCATATATTTTAACATATTTTTGCTATCTAATTTTTATAGCTATTCAATACCGATTGCTACAATATCCAGGAAAAATATGTAACTTTGATAGTCCCACTGTACCCACAGATTTGTAGGTGAATAGACTGATTGTTTTATGATTGAAGGTCTATTATGATTTGTTCTGATTTATTTAACTTGTGGGTTGTTAATGATCGAGCTAAGTGATGAGGAAAGATCAACTTTACATGACTTACCTCTGCTACAAACTTCCTAAGTAGATTTTAAGTTTTGTTAGACTTGTTACATTTTATAAATGTACATATTTCTAAACAATGTGCAATATTGGACATATAATTTTAATGAAAATTCACCAAAAAACATTTATCCGGTGATGTAGCCCCTTTAACATGCATACAAAGTAGAATGACTGTTCACTTTATTTCAGAAGGATATTATCCATAGTATCAGACCATATTTTAAAAATCAAATATACCTAAAACATAGCAATAATTTAATTATACGGTTCAATTTTGGTTTTGGAATGGTTCTGAGTGATGATGTAATTCTAAGACCAAAGAAACTTAAGGGGAGATATATGGATAATTTAAGAAAAAGAAAGCATGGTTGTATAAGATCAGAATAAACAGGCTGAAAACACTTTTAGAGAGTTGCAGTGCAATTTCTTGTTTCCTTGCTGCTGTAAAACACTAATGGGAATATGCTTTACAGGTCAATTCCTGGCTGGGACTTTTTGTTCCTCATGATTAGTTTTGTACTTTTGCTACCTCTTATTAAATAAAGATATTACTACCAGTTTAATAGAATTGCTCAACTCAACTTTGCATACTTTAAAGTCTTTGGGAATTTAATTGTATTTCATAACCTTTGTAAAGCGATGGAAGAGTCCCAATTTTCATTCTTATTTGACTTTCCGTTTCTTTTTAATTAAAGATAGTATCCTGTGACATTACTACATCCCCCTGGAGGACATTTCAAATCCTGACACTTCCCTGGTCCGTCCAAATCAATCTCTACCAGAAATAATACCAAATCCTGCAGAATTCTGTATAAGACAGTGAATCCAGCAGTCAACTTTATAAAGTTGTACAACTTCCTAAAGGTAGAAGTGAAGCCAATTTTGAAACAAACCTGTCAATTTTTCTATTCTTATTTTATTTGTTTGGCCTGGGCCCAAACACTTTACATATAAGGTGTTATATATACCACAAGTCACATTACAGTAAAAACTATTTTAGCAATTTCCTTGTCTGCCACTAAAATGCTGCAGTGCATTATTGGAAAACATTTATTCTTGTTATCATAGCTACTAACAATGTAAACTTAAAGAGAAAGACTTAATTTTCTTGTAAACTCCAATTACATAAGGACTTGTTTAATATGCCTAGCTGAAAAGTAATATGTTCCCCCTGTACTAAAATTATGAGTTTAATGAAAACTATGAAGACTTGAGACTAAAATATACATTATAATTATGTATGGGGACAGATGTTAACTAGATTTATTACGGTGATCATTTCACAAATATGTACAAATATGAAATGATTATGTTGTACACTTGAAACTAATATCATGTTATATGGTTAGTATACCTCAATTACAAAAAAAACAATTGAGGCTAAACAGCATTGGTAACTAAATTTCTGAAGTGAGTGGCTTCTGGCCTATATAACATTTCAATGTTTTATCAACATATATAGACACAGAGATTATGCCCCAGAACCTATTGCAAAGGAAATAAAAATATTGAATGAGCCTTTGCATAGTCATTTCATAATAAAAGCAAAAAAAAAAAAAGCACACCTCTAATTTAATAGGTCTACTGTTATATTTAGAATTTTGAGTTTTACTTAGGTTACATTTAGGTGGCCAAATAGCAGTGAACAGCAACATAGGTGATTATGATTTTTTTCAGTATGTATCCCTTAAATGTTCATTTATTAATTTGAATCAAAGCAGAAAACCCAGGTTATTCTTTGAACTTATGAACTGAACTTTAGAATTGTGAAATAGGATTTTGTTTATGCTTTTCCTTTTATTTCCTGTTTTTTCTTCTTCCTTCATTTCTCCTTTCCTTCCTTCCTTCCTTCCTTCCTTCCTTCCTTCCTTCCTTCCTTCCTTCCTTCCTTCCTTCCTTCCTTCTTTCCTTCCTTCCATTTCTTCTTTCTTTCTCCTCTTTCTACTTTCCTTCCTCTCCCTCTACATTTCATGCATTCAGTCTTTTAAAAATACAAAATGTCAGCAAAATATGGTGTTAATAAACATATCTGTCTAAGCAAAAGCTATTTTTGGTTTGCACTTAAAATACACATCTCTGAAACAGCCAAAAATATTCATTTGTTACTTAAATATACATGAAATATTTTCCTGCAGAATGACAGTGGTAAATATTTTCTTCTTTGTAAACATCTAAAACTAAATTTGGTCTGTATGATTAGTAATGCCCTATCTTATATAAAACTATTAAGCAACTGTTTTTTTGTTTTTTTTTTCTATTTGTCTTTGTATTTTATTCTCACTAGCTAATCACCATTCCAACCTATGAAGAAAATACTTTTCTGAAGATCCTGTTCAAATAACATATTTTACTCCATGGAATGCCAACACTTATGCTTGAGAGATTTCTGTATTCAGAGAAGAGAGCTAAATGAGGGGTTGTCATCACTTGAAACTAATGGAATTTGTATTTTTTCATGGACATAACTCTTTAACAATTCAGTCAATGTGACAAACTACATGTTATTCATTATCTATGCTATGTTCCAAGATAATGTAGAGCATTCCTGAATCTGGTAAATTAATTTATTACTTTGGAAAAAAAATCTTAAGCTCTTCTAACACCTAGAAATTGTGTGTAGGTGTGTGTGTGTGTGTGTGTGTGTGTTTATGATCAGTGTGAAGTTCTTTTCATATATCGACAATTAATGGGCTGTAGAGCTTTTTAGTTTTAACCTAAATTTCTTAATTATTTTTGAATGAGTTGCTGAAATAATTATTTAAGAAATTTGAATTTTTTTTTCTTTTTTTTTTTTTTTTGTGAGGGCAGTGTCACTGGCCCTCATATGTGGGACCCAAACCGGGGCCGCTGTCTTCCCAAGCCAGCGCTTAACCACTGCGCCACTCGGCCGGCCTCGAAATTTTTAAAATCTAACTATAGCTGTACTCTTCATGGTAAATTTGCATATTCTTGTCAAGTTTTTATTTATTTCACTTATTGTTTAAATTTATAATTAAAATTACAGCTAGCCATGTTTCTTTGGTTTTTAATAAGGTTTTTATATCATTCCATCTATCTCTCCCAATTATATAATGGACATATTATTAATATTATTCTCATTTTATATTTGAATAGCCTAAATCTTAGAAAGATTAATTTTCTGTGGGCCATGCAAATATTTGCCAGTGGGAAAAGCCTGGAATCCATATCTCACAATTTATCATTTAGTATTTCTTCTATATTCTGCCATAGCTTGACCAACCCACAGAAGTATAGCAAGTACACATACTTCAGTTTGCCTCTTTTAGTTGGTTTTCAATCTATTCTCTATACTCATCCTTTAACAATATAAATCTGACTAGGCTAAAAACTAGACTAAACAGCAGGCGAAAAACTGCTGTTTAAAGCCTGTCTTTGGGCTACCATGATTCTTAAGATCAAGGCCAAAGTCATTTACATGGTCCATAAATTCCTGCAGTATTTTCCCCTGCCTACCTGGTCAACTTTGTTTCACTTCCCAGTGTCCTCTGTACTTTAATCATATTGTGTTTTATTTAAACTTTGGACTTCCCATTGCAGGGATTTCCATCATTGTGGTCACATTTTCTGGAATGCTATCTCTACCCAATCTCACATTACCAACGCTACCTTTCTCACTTCCTTTCCATCTCCAGTTCATACCATTTCCCTGCATCCCTGAACGTTCCTTTATGTCCACACACAGTAGGTGGCCTCTTATATCATGTAAACCAATCAGTTCACTGTTTCTATAAAGTGAGTTTTGAAGAGATGACATCATCTAATTGCATAAGCAGATCACTTTGAGTTTGAGTCCACTCCTTCACCTCTTCTACCTCCTACCAGCCTCTATCTTGATGAAATATAGCTGACTACAGGTTACAGGGTATCCTTCATTCATGGGTCCCTGGGAAGGGGCAGTGAGGCATTTTTGTTATTTGGAAGAACAAGCTACCTCATTTATTTATCCTTCCCTTTCCTTTTATTAAGCTGATATAGTTTTCCTAGTAACTGTCATGTTAAATAGTTTAAAAAATACTGAAAAACTTGATACTCTGTTTTTAATAAATGCAAGTTATAATTTTTTCATTCTATACCAAACAACCACTTTGATTGTCCATCTGTTTCAAATGGCTATTGATTCATGAAGTGAATTTCTACATGATTTTGTGCTCCATAAATAATTCCACTTTGTTGAATCACAGCACTGTTTTCTAGACTCAGCAGATATCATGTTAGCATTTCCAAACTTTGTTGTCTTTAACAATAAATTTTGTTTGCAGCTATTTTTTGGAAAGAATATTTTCTTTACTATAAAAAAAAAAAGTATAGATCTGCTGTTTCAGCTTGGCAGACTCCACACACGCTATTCTCCAGTTTGTGGTGACTACACACTCAAACGTAGCCAAACGTCAAATGAACTGCAGCCAACTTGGTCAGCCAAAGTACAACTTTATTTACCACATTGTATCTTCCAAGGGATTTCAACTTTTGAAACTGCTTTTTAGTTATTCACTTAATAGGAATTATGAATATCAATAAAGATCATTAGGAATGAGGATGTAGGCCATGGATGAATGATGGGCAGCTAGAGCAGTGCCAGGCACATAGTAAGTGATAAATTAAAATTTGTCAAATGAAATACACAGGATGCTATGGAGGAATCCCACACTCATTATGCTGAGCTAAAAGAAGTTAGACACAGAAGGGTGCTATTATATGATTTAGATAAATTACAAAGACAAGCAAAACTGATCTATGCTATGAGAATCCAGGACAGCAGTTAATTACTGGGGAGAAGCAGAGCCTGATGGGAATCACAGGGCTTGAGGTTGCCCCTGTGGGGCTGGTTGGTAACACTGTGATTGTTGATCTGCATGCTGATTACAAAGATGTACTCAGTCAGTGAAAATTCAAACGGTTAAACACTTGCAATATGATGTGCATTATAATTTAATAAACACTAAATATTGACTAAATGAAGATACTTCCTGTAACTGTAATATTGATGAAGAAACATGCATTAAACTTATATAAGTAAATAAATAAGTGGGTTTTTTTACACAGTTGTAAAATTCAGTGAAACCTTGCATGTTGCCCATTCTCTAAAGTCAAATATAAAAATGTATCATTAATTGACCCTCCTGACATTTGATGAATTTTGATTTAGAGACATAATAGTTTTGGATAAAATAGTAAGTAAACCCACTAGTGACAATACTCTTTTCTACACCTTCTCCAAATATCTGTAAGAACATATTAATAGTCCTGGACCTTTGTTTTCTTGATGTTAATAAATTGTAGATGGGATAATCCTTGGGAAACTTTGTATTCCCCTTATCTGGCAAGAATTATATAGATACCAGAAACTTTTTTTGTTTTTATAGCATAAAAGTTTTGTATTTTTATTTGCTTCTTAACAAGACTAGAACTATTTACATGACATGAAAAACACCAAGGCAGTAACAATTATTGGAAACTCACTTTAGCTCAAGCTATGGGAGTTAATTACAAGGAGAGAGATTGAAATATGGACAAGCTACATAATCAGGCATCTGGGAGGCTGAGATGTAGTCTGGGAACAGAAAAATAGTTCACAAACCAGGTAGATTGCAGTGGGTTCTGTGGGAACTTCCCAGACTGCTCATTCAGAATGGAGGTACTCACTCCCCCCATTACAGGGAGTGGTGGCTGCTGATAGCCATTAGCTGAGTAGCTCCTCGAAATTTCTCTTTAAAGAAAATTAAAACTTTTCCCAGGGACGGACCTTGCCCAGTGATTCATTGAAGTGGAGTATAAAGGCCTGGCCTCTTTGGGTTAACGAGCGACACCCTGAAAGGCCAGCCTATCACTAGAGCTCCTCTTGAGATCACTGCAACCATTTGCAGTGATCGCTGTGCCCCTTCATCCTCTGTCTAAACCCTACTTCCTTTATTCGCCACATGTTGTTTCTACAACCAGTCCCCAATAAGATCCCTGCATGTGAATCTTTGTCTCAGCATCTGCTTCCTAGGGATAAATCTGAGACAATTAATATGGAGCGGTCTGACAAGGGAGTTTCGAAAATAGGATTTTGAGGCTGGACCACTATCCTGGCAGCTGGTTCTGAAAACCTCATTATGGGTGGTACGTAGAGTGAGGATAGATCCTCCACGCTGCAATGGTACGATTGTTAAAGTGTCAGGACTGTAAACAGGGATGGGATAATGGTGACAGAGAATGCACTGGAAAGGATGATATGCCAGGTTCTCGAGAAATGCAGGAAAAAGAGTAAGTATAAGGATTATAGAATTTGATGGCTGTTCCTGGAAGAAATTGATGCATAAGAGGGAGGCAATGGAAAGTTGAGAGTGATTAACCCCAAAGTAAAGACTAAGTGGGAAAGCTTTGTAGTTAGGATATAAAAAGACAATGGGTTAGGTGGTTGGTCACTGGCCTACAAGAGAAAGATTAGGGACAACGACATGCAAAAAAGGACATATAAATGACCTATTGAAGAGGGGAAGGATTATGAATTTATTTTTATATGTTAATGCCTACCAGAAAGCATCTTTTTTTGCTTTAAGTTCTAAAGTTTTTATTTGTTTATTTGTTTGTTTGCTTTCATTTCTTCTCTGTTTGGAGGACTTCTCTTAGTTATTTAGTGATAGGTTTGCTAGTAAACTATCTTAGTTTTTTTTTTTCTTTTGAAAGTATCTTATTTCCTCTTCACTACTGAAAGATAGTTTTGCTGGATATAGAGTTATGGTTGTCAGCCCTTTTCTTTCAGTACTTGAAAAACGCTGTCATTTCCTTTTGACTTCCATGGTTTGGTAAAAATCACTATCATTCAAACTGGTGTTTCCCTATAAGTAATGCTCATTTCTCCCTGGCTGCTTTCAAATTTTTTTTCTTTGTCTTTAGTTTACAGAAGTTTAATTCTTATATGTCTTGGCATAGGTTTCTTGGGTTTATCCATTTGAGTTTATGTCTTTCACCAATTTGGCAGGTTTTCAACCATTATTTAACAAAAAATATTTTTGAGTCCCACACTCTTATTCTGGAACTTTGATGATACAAATTTTGTTTTCTTTCTGTTGTTTGGATTGAAGAAATTCTATTGACATGTTATCAAGTTTACTGATTCTATCCTGTGTCATCCCCACTTTAATACTGAATCCATCTAGCGAGGTTTTAGTTTTTCTTTCTGGCAATTGCATTTTCCAGTGTCACAATTTTCATTTGGTTCTTTTTAAAAACTTCTGTTTCTTTGCTTGAAATTTTCTATTATTCATTTGTTTCAATCAATTTGTAACTGCTTGCTGAAGCATTTTAATGATGATTGCTTTAAAGCCCATGTCTGAACATTTCAACATTTGATTCAGCTCAGTGTTGGTGTCTTTTTAGTATTTTTTTGTTCTTCAAGTTGTAACTTTCCTGGTTTGTGGAATAATGAGGACTTTTCTATTGTATCCTGAACACTTTGAGTACTCTGATACTCCAGGCCCTACTTAACCTTTTAAGGTGTAGTGTAGCAGCTGGGTGGATTTTTATGCTTAGCTTCCTGCCTGGCCCGCCAGCACCATGTAAGCAAAAATAGAGAGCAGAGTCACATCACCTTTCTGCAGACAGGTAGGGGGTTAGCCCAGCTCCTCTGGGTCCCACTGATATCAGGGAGTGGGAGGAGAGGGCTGGATCACACTGCTCATTCTTGCAGTTAGGGATTGAGCCCCACCGGGGAGGAAAAGGGAAGAAATGGAGTGGAAACTCTTGCCTCTGCCCACCTTGTTCTGTTTCACTGATGCTGGATAGAGGTAGAAACTCATTCTCTCTCCTACCCCTAGGCCCTGCTGAGACCAGAGATGGGACAGAGTGCTGTGTAGTCCTGTTTCACGCAGGCTTGCTTAGGCTCTCTGCTGCCATGTGGAGATGGAGACTCAGCTCCCTACTGAGCCCACTGACGGTGGGGAGAGCTGGAAGGAGCAGGAGGGGACCATGAGAGGTGAATAGCATGCTATGCACATGTCTTCCTTCTGGGTGGAGTCTGTTTGTTGCTGGACCCTGCTAATAGGAAAGTGAAGCACCACCGGCTTCTATAAACAGGACACTGAGATTAGTGCCCCATGTGGTCCCTTCTGTGCTACCCAGAGAGTAAATTAGCCTGATGTACCCTGCTTTCCCCCAGAGAGGGCTGGAATATCAGCTCCCTGCTCTGCCCTTCTGACAACATCCAGCAGAGGAATGGAAGCCTCATGTATTCTGCAAGACCAGAATGGAAGATTAGTTGTCTGCTCAGCCCTGCTGACACCCCTGGATAGGAAATGAGAGCCCTGCTTCTGGCTTCTGCAAGACAGCAGCGTGGGGTTCAGGTCAGCCCCCCACTCAGCCCTGTTGAAAATGTGGGTGGGGAGTGGGTGTTCTGCAGTGTTTCTGTTGGTGTTTGGCTGGAGTAGGGCAGCGATTGCCAACAAGGTTTTCTGCTACGACGCCATCCTTTCCCTTTTGCTAGGGAAAATTGGCTTCCGTGTGTGTGTGTGTGTGTGTGTGTGTGTGTGTGTGTGTTTAATTTCTACTTTCCTTGCCTGTTGAAGGTTCCAGGTTAGAGACTCCTGCAGCACCTTCTCAGGGATCTATGGGAGGTCATAATAAAACCCAGGGAGCTCATTACCATACTGTTCCTCAAGGCCCCTAGGCAGTCCGCCTACTTCTTAAATCTTCCATACTCTTATGTGCATTTGTTCTGTTATTCCCATAATCTTTAAGTTGTAAGAGGGAGAACCCTCAATGTTTTGGGGGTATTCCATCTTCAATTGAACCAAAAGTTTGACCTGTGCGTGCAGGAGGGCTAATTCTGAAAAGTCCACCAAGCTCCAGAAATCTCGTGGCGACTGGTGTTACCTCTCAGCAGGAAGAGCTGGTCATGTGACCTTCTCCACTTTCCAGATATGGTGTGCACATCCTTTCAGCCAATATTTCTGAAGGGAGTGTCACATTCTATTCTCTGTATTCTTACTTAACATTCTGATTTCTATGTAGTCTTTTTTTCTTCCTACTTATTATTTCCATTACTTTTTATGGTGTTCATCAGTTTCTCCCAAAACTGCAAGGCTCTCACTATCGGACATATAAAATCTCTGTGAAAAATTTAATTGATAAAATGTTGTCATACTTATCAAACAAAAGCTTATGAGAACTAGCTTTCATACCGATCTATCCTAGAACTTCTAGTCAGTCCAGAATTTGTCAATTCTAGATGAGACGCTCAGGTCCTCCCTGGCCCAATCACCTCAGTTTGGTGGAGCTACAGAATGTGATATCATCTTTTGCTAATTTTCCTTAGCAGGACTCTGGTGAAAACTTTTGGAAGAGTACTGTGGGTGTGACGATTTTCCCCTTCCAATAAATATTTCTTGGTCCCTAATGTCTTTTCAATTTATACAACATTCTGATAGAAAAACTGCAACTTTGATATATGTATAATTTACACCCAGGTAAGTTAGAGCTTTGGCACATGTTACTCAAAAAATGATAGTTGCAAAGGTCCCTTCCAACTCTTAGAATCATTAATAATGTTCTTCAAGTACCACATCCCCCACCTTGTCTTTTTCTCTTTAAAAGAGTAACTACCTATAACTCCAGGAAAGGAAATACACTCAGAGAGAGGAGAGGAATGTATCAAAATCGAACTCTGGTAAATGCTGAATTGAACAGTCTATTAAAAAAAAAAAGCCAAGCTTTGTCTCAGAAACAGTTTGACTTTAAGCGCTGGCCTGCAGGCTGCCAACAGTGTGGAGAAGAAATAGCTGACTCTGCCAAGAGGGTTTCAGCAGCGTGAGAAACTCAGTACATTCTTCATCCACAAGTTGTAGGAAGCTATCAATTCTTTCTCAGATCTTAAAATGAGAAAACCAAGTCTTCTCAAATGAGTCATACCCCAATAACTAAGTATTTTCCCATGTAACTTTTTAAACTAGAGATTGAACTTTAAGCTCATAAAAGTGAGTTCCATGTAAACTCGTATCCCTCATTTGTGGATGATGGGGCTGGGTGAAAAGGAGAGATTTAGGAATACCTTATCTTACAATTTGTATTTTGAAAATGTTCTTTTTGCTTTGAATAAAATAAGCCATAGCACATCAAACTCACTTCAGCGAATAATTTTCATTCAGATTAGCATGGTAGCAAGAACAGCATAAACCTAAATGACTGTTCATGTCCATTGGGGACATTTATCAACATTCATTATTTGAAAAGACAGTGTTTTACATTACAAATCTAAATATACTATTAAGGGACTTTCAATATGGATAAGTCAACATCCACAAGGCAAACTGGTCATGAGCTTTCCTGGAAATGAACTTTACATTCAGGCAGCTCTAATTTTACATGTTAGAACTGTCACTTATTAGATGTGTGATCATATTCAGGTTAATTTTTGATAATGTTCTCTTCTCACCCTAAAGTGGGATTATTTGCCAATAAGCAGAGCTCATGAGTTTTAACTCAGTTTCCAACTCCATCTGTTTGATATAGGTAGCTGGAATTCGCTATCAAGAAAGCTTATCTGAGTAAGAAGGAATCAAGCAGTTGGATGAGAAAGTCTGCCATGAGTAACGAGGGACTTAACAACACAAATGCTTAGATTTATTAATAATATACTATTTCAAAGACTTTTTGAATCCTAAATAAGAATATATATGTGTATATCACAATGAGTAGATATGGGCACAGGAGGGAAAGACTTATTCAATAGGGTGATAGAAAATAATTGTGCTCAGCAATATCTGATTACCTTTTTTTTTAAAAAATATAGTAATATGAGAAACTGAATCTCCTAGCAGGCCCAAATGATTATGACCAAGGAAAAGTGAAAGAAGTGATGTGTGTCACTCCTGGGCTGCAGCAATGGTAATCCCATATGTAATTTTCCTATCTACCACATCCTCCAAGATCTGAACACGGAAACCATTGTTAAGGTGATGGTATCAAAAGGATGAAAGAGCACGGTATACTGAGCAGCTGAATGGTGGATAGAGTCAACCAAACCCATGGTAGACTTGACAGATATGAGAAACAAAACTGTGTTGCGTTCAGCCACTAAGATTTGGGTTATAGCATAGCCTGACCTGTCCTGATTATTATGGGAAATAATTACATGATAACTCACTTCTACAACTATAAGCCTAAATAACATTTCTGAAGCATCAATTTGCTGGTAGCATAAGATAGAAAAAACTCAGCAGAAACTCTGAACTCTTTCAGTGAATTTAATGGTAAATCAAATAAACTGTTGGTATGATGCTATCTATATCAGAACCTTTACATGAATAGTAGCAGTGGTCTGATTTTGCCTTCCTTATGACTTAGTGGCAAAAATTGTCAAGTGGAAGCTCCCCACAAAAGGCCATATATATGTTGTTAACACATCATGTAAGAGTTGAGAGTGGCCCCCTCCAGGCCGACATGAAGGATGGAGGTTCCCGGGGATTACTAGGAATGATGTCCATGATCTCAATGAGTGGTAGGGGAAGAAATGTCTCTCTTATTCTGATAGACTGCCATCTTTGAAAAAGTTTTTAAGACTGTGGTCATGAGGGGAGAAAGATGACAGAACAAGCTGGCTCAGTAAGAATGGCAGAGGAGACCACGCGTGGCAATACGTTGTCTATGATATGTCCATTGACTCTTGTTAAAGCCCAAATCACCCTGACTGATGCACCAAGCACCATGTGGACATATTTATAGAAAAATAGTTTATTTAAAATGAAGACAATTTTACTTATTTTTCCCAAAACATTGAGATTTTTGTTTGATTCAACAGTTGTAAAACATGCATTATTTTTTTTTAATCTTTTCCTCATCTTTTCCTGGGCACATTTATTTAACTTATAAAAAAAAAAAATTCCCTCTGTGAAGGTCTTCCATGCTTATCACCAAATAATTCCAAACTTCTGGAAAGGAGATTGGTTTGAAAATCCATTGTTTGTGGATGTTTTTCTACTGTGTACACCATATTTTTCTCAGCGCTAAGACGCTCTAACTGGGTGCAGAAAGCATAATACATATTGCTTTTACTCCCAATAGAAAGACTTGCTCTCTATGAAGAGATGAAAATCCAGCTGAAGCAATTAAATTTGTTTTAAAAAGGTTCTCAAACTCCGTATTACATTGTCACTTAATTAAATAATTGATTGATTGAATTGTGTCACATTCTCTCAGTATAGAAAATTTTATGCATTAGCTTTTGGTCACAATAGTCTACCTCTAAGGCTGAAGGTTAATACCTGGAGTGACACACAGCAGATGTTTCTCCTTAATTAAAAAAAAAAAATCCAAGCTATGTAATTTAGATGATTATTTGAGCTTCAACACTGCATAACCCTTAGAATGATGATACTTATAAGTAGATAAGATAAATTTTAAACCAAGAAAGCCAAGAATATCCATTATAAAACAAGCATAGAAGTAAGGAAAGATAATTTCAGACAAGGTTAAATTATGTAATCTGGAGACCATCACATGTGTCTGGTATTGACATTAGGCAGGTACCACATGCCATCATGTTTTGCAGGGATGTAGCCATGGTCCAAACCAGAAAATAGGGCAACAGCCCTGTCCTCTAAACTTTCTCTATTCAACACTTCCTCTGAGGGATTTGGGATTTGAGCAAGGATGGGTACCTATGGATGAAAAAACTTTCCTCCCATCCTTCTATTTTTTTTTCCCACCCCTAGACTCTACTGTGAATTATAGGACTTTTTTTTTTTTTTTACTTTTTTTCTATTGTTTAGTACTAAATTCTTCATCTATCATATCTCTCTGGATGTTTCAATTAGTCTTTCTTTCCTGACCATACTAAAAAACTGGCTGTAAGCCAACAAGCTTCAGAGGAGAAATGAAAGATAGATTAACATTTTCAAAATATAATCCTATTTTTATAAGTAATAAAAGTGTAATATGTATAAATTTTTATCACTGCAATAAAAGTTGAGAAAACATATGAAAAATCTACATTTAAATACACAAAAAATACTCAGATTTCTCACTCTGAAATAACCACTGCTGACATTTTGGTGTATATTTTTCTAGAACTTTTCCTAATCATATACATATATTTTTTTAAAAGTGATCATATTATAAATACCATTTCTTATCTTCTTTGATTCATCAAACATTATGCTATGAATAACTTTTCATATCAATGGAAAATAAATCTATGTCAGCATTTCAATAGTTGTATAATATTCAATTTTTAAAAGTTTCATAATTTGTTTAACCAAACTCTTATTTTTCTTTCCCTGTCATGAATGTGTTTGCATGTTTCTCTTTGTTCAAGTATTTATTTCCTTAGGATGTGTTATTTGAATTGGAACTATGAGAGTTAAAGAGAATGAATGTTTTGGCTAGATTATTTTTCCTTTTAAATTGGACAGCAAACAACAAAATCTCTAAGAAATAAACTTTGCCAAGTAAGGATGAACAAACCACTCTTTATCTCCAGGATGATTACCTACCTAGGTGACTTCTTGCCTTTGCATTTTTCCTTTTCTCCACTTTTGAGAAATTAATCTTAAATGAATATTCTATGATCTATATGATTATGTTTCTCCCAATTAAATTTATTGCTGGTTGATTATGTAGAGTTCTTAAACAGTGACTGGCAGAGCACTCAGGGATGTTCACCAGCCATCACTGGAAAGCTTAACCCTCATCTAAAAAGGCAGATTGATGGGGGCGCAAAATACACTGTGAATATAATCAATAATGTTGTAAAGAATAGCTAGGGTTCCAGATGGGCACTGGACTTATCAGGGGGATCACTTCATAGACTGTGAAGATGCCTGACCACTGTGCTACACACCTGAAGATGAAGTAGAATAATATTGAATGTCATCTATAAATATATATATATATATGTCATCACAGGATGTGTGAAGTACAGCATCGGGAATAGAGTCAATGTGTTGTAACAGCTACATACGATGTCAGAGGGGTAGTAGATTGCGGGGGTTATCACTTACATATAGAGGTGCTCAGGGTGTTCTTTAGGCTCTCTGAGTGGTGATAAACTGGATCTCTGAAAAACAACAACAAACTTGATTTGTAGCATTTGTCAATGCGTGTTGTGTAAATACTCCTACCATGGCCTGTTTCAAGTTACCAGCTGACTTGAAAAATTCCTCAGTATGTAGCAATCCACTCTTACAAGCCATAGGAGACCTGAAGCTCACCACTGGCCTGGGCAGAGGTCTTATGATTGGTCCCAGGACTCTGCCCATTATATAAGGTGCCCCTCATTCCATGTCAGGAAACATGGTCAGAAAACATTGCTTCTGTGCCTGTTTCACTTTGCTTATCTGCGTATACTTGGGAACAGAGAACCTACATGAGCTTGCTTTTGGACATAAAGGTTTGGGCATCCTAACTAATTGCCTCACTTTCCTGCTTGAGTTGGGACAGCACACAGTAAAAATCATAACACTAGTTTCACTTAGGGGCCTCTTTCTCCATTTGCCATAGATAGCAAATGGAGTCTAGTCACCAGGACTTGGTGAAGTGAAGAATCTGGGAGCAAACTCGCTGTTTCCCTCTTGGGACATTTTTAACACTATCTTACTTAGTGTCTGGGTTAGTAAACATGTATTCTTATTCCCACTCCCACACTGAGACACTACTTTTAAAAATGCTTTGCAAACTGTAAAGGGGAAGAGCACCGTTAGTTTTTCTTTTAACTTTTACTATTATTATTATTATTATTATTATTGTTATTAGCTACAGATATACAAAACAATGCAATAATTATCTTTTTCACCCCTCACAAAGTGATTCCCCTCCCCCTCCCCTGCCCTCTCCCCACCCCCGGTATCATACATATCTATTACAATTCCACTGACTCCATCCCCACACTATATTCCACATCCCATGACTATATACGTGTTAAATTATAGTTGACATCTAATATTGTTCAGTGGCAGATTCAGATGTACAGTGAAGTGGTCAGGCCACTACACCATCCATGAAGTGGTCTCCCTGACAAGACATGATATTTCTTAGGGGATCAGAAGGACTCATGTTTTGTCAGGGATCATCGTTAGTTTTTATTCTTGTTTTGTAGTCTTGATTCTCTCTCTTATTCAATCTGTGAGAGGCTAGATCCCTGGTTTATTTTCTCCTCTGCTAACAATCAGAAACTGCTAAAACTCCAACCGTTCTGATGATTTCACTTTCATAGACTGTGTGTTTGGAAAAAGTAACTTGAATAATTCATGCCCCTGAGTTTACAGCTATTAAATAGTAATTGTAATAACTATTGTTCATGTGAGCTGAGAATGATAAAATCGTTGGAATTATTCAAACTCCAGGTCTAAAATGTCTTCCAATCATTGCCATTGTGCTTAATTAAATTCAGTTGTTTTTCATTTTTTTAGCCAACTATACTGAAGTTGAGATGGAAATCTGTTTTATTTTTATTTGATGGCAAGGGAACAAGCTATCAGCAAATGTCAAATTTAAAGGGAAATATATCTATCAATACACACATGTGATTTTGCAAGAGCACCCAAACTGTGCACATTCCTGAAGAGGAGAGAAGAGAGAATCTACAAAAATGGCTTTTGCTGCGGGAGGAATATAAGCAAGTTGAAATCCGTTCATGATAACAAAAGCCCCAAAGGAAAGACTGGACTTGGTCCATATTTGAGGAATTTGCAGATATAAAGAGTTAGTTATCTTCTACTCCTGGCTCTGCAATGCGTAGCGCAAAAATATTTGCTGTCAAAAAAAAAAAAAGTTGGAATGCATAGATTTCACTGACAGAGAGGGCCCAAGAAACCTTCTCCCTTTTGTCTTTAGATTTCTGACTTTTAGTCAATGTTTACAATATGACAAAACCATTGGTTTTTATGCACCAATCTCGCCTACCACACCCCGTTTGTTTGAATCCTGCCAGTATTATTTTCCTTTGGCGTGTAATTTGCTCTTAAGACATGCTGTTAGAGTTCTGTTTCCCTAGATTTATAACACTAAGCAGCTTGATGTTACATAGCTGATAGGCTACTCTTTCCTATTTCCCCTCAAAATGTCATCAAGTTTTAGGCAAAAAAGCACATGAGGTAATTTAACACATATGCCAATAGGATATTAATTTCTAAAAAATGCATCCCAAACATTTGAGAATGTTACAGGAACACTTTCTCAGTTAACTCCCCAAAGGGTGTAGCAAAAATTAAATGTGTCTGTAACAAGTCTTTTATGAAGCATGTATTACATTATGTTCAAGTAAATGTGGTTTTTAGGAGTGTTTTCTTAAGCACATTATGCAAATTCAAGTATCTCAATCTCAATATTTGCCATGAATGTCCACTCCTCAAAAGAAAACACTTGAAATCCTCAAAAATTGTATTATTTAGGTAGCTAGATAGCTGGAACTTTTAAAAACTTTATGTCAACAACAACAAAAAATACTTCAGCCCATCTCTTAGCTTTAATTATGACTGGTTTCTCAATGTTCTTATTAATTCATATGATGTGGACACAGGAACTTAAGCTAAATTTGTGTGCAGAAAGGGTTGAAAATACTTGACTCCATTAGGAAAAGCAATTTGATAAGTAATTATGTGCCTAGTTGCTTCTTAAATCTATTGTGTAACACATACTTATGTAACTTTGAGGCTTAGAATTGTTGTTGAACATTTTGTGTGTTGTTCAGTGAGAAAACAATACAGGGTGGTGATGGGGGGTGTGTGGATGGGTGAGGAAAGGACTAAAATTGTTCATTGCCCTCTGCACAAATAAGCTGAAGGGAGAAATTCAGTGCCCTGAATTGCCCATTGGTAGAGTCCAAGGGCAATTTATTTTCCCATTGAGACCTTTCTTGAAGGACCAATCTAATTTAAAGTCACCTATTTTATTCTCATAAAATCTGGAATTTTCCATTTTCATTGAGTACTACTTGTAATATTTATTGTTTGTAAATATTTGATGAATAATTGTGCCTTCCATGCTGTAACTGTAAGATCTGTAGGACAGGGCTGACTTGTCACTGTCGTGAACTGTCCTTGGCTGTTTCTTCACCCTAAATCTACCCTCACACTAACCCCTTGTCTTCTGCTGTTTTGTTGGAGGGGCTGGCTGCTCTCTCTTCTGACCTAGTCTAAGGTTACTAGTGCAGCTACAGGGTTGGCTCTCCTTGAGGGACGCTGAGTTCTGGCCCCAGTAACCCCTAGACTGAACTCTCACGATTGTTCTTGCAGATGATGAAGATTTTAAAATTACACTCAGATAAATTTACATTCAGATAAAATTACATTCAGATAAAATTACATTCAGATAAATCTCACATAAATCCAACTATTCCTAGAATTTTCCTGCCTCATGGATTCTTGTGTCCATGAAGGAATTTTCTCTTTTTGAAACAGCTTGATTACTACAATCATCATTTCTCTATTACTCCTCTTTCTAACGTTTTATTACAAAACTGTTCAAATATAGAAAAAAGTTGGAAGAAATTTATAGTGAACTCATATGGAACAATAAACAACATAGATTCTATAATTAATCTATTACTATACTTACTTTATAACATAATTATTCATGTATCCATCCTCTTTATAATCATCAAACTGTCTTTTTCTTGACACATTTCAGAGTAAGTAGAGACATCAATATAGTTTTCCCTAAATATTTCAGCTTGCGCATAATATTAATACTTTTAAAATATTAATAATTGCTTTGTAATTGTTATGATGTAGAATTTTACAAAATTATCATAAACTTTTTCTTAAAATTAATTTTTTAAATTAATAATACATTATCTATAATCACTTACAAATTAATTCTATGAATTTTATTATTTTTAGCATGTATTAGTATATACTATCAAAACCACAGTGTAGTCTGATGGAGATCATTTATGGTGGTACAAAATCTACCAAAGACACTGCTATTTACTATAATGAGACCAGAGAAGGTACTGTTCTGATTGCTAATGAATATTATTTGTTGAGCATTTATTATTAAATTTTCTAGCAGAAATGTTATGAGCTCTACAAAGGTCATAACATCTTTAATGTATGAAGTTACAATGAAAACTACAAAGGGATAAAGTTTACATTATTATCATTATTGCTGTCTTGAATTCTTCATTCATTGCCATTTTGTTCTAAAATATTTTAGATTTACATTAAAGAATGCATTTTTTGATCACTACAATCTGAAAGTGTGCATCTATATGTGTCTGCATTAATTTATTTATGACCCATATTATCCCAAAAACTATTCAGAGGAACTTACACCAACATATTAATTTAAACAAATATTTATTTAAATGTATCTGCCATGGGTACTAGACACCAGAGAGTTGGGAGGGTGAGTATTGCTAATCCTTAAAAAATTAGATTAAGGAGTTTGTAGTCATATCAGCAGCCAATGTGAAAATCATAAACATTTTTAAGGAAAAAATTGCATAAATAGAGAAATGTCTTCGGAATATGAGTTGTAAAAGTGTGTGTTAGATTCAAAATGAACAATGAAAAAAGGCTCAAGTTGGGGAAATCTGTTAAGAAGCCACTATAAAAACAATTATTGTTTTTATGAATCTTACTCTACTTTTTACATTAATTTAAGTGATATATATTAGCATATTTAATTCTCCCAACAAATATATGCTGTTGTTACTATTCTCTTTGATATTTTACAAGCATAGACAGAGGTCAGAGAGATTAACAAATTAGAATAAAATCACAAACATAGTTAAGAGATTACCAAGGGTTCCAATCCAAAGAGTCAAGATTCACAACAAATGCATTGATTCTAAAATAATTCAAGTGGAAGGGAATAAGAGCCTGATAGTGGGAATGGAAAGAAGTAATCAATTGAATAACATAGAACTTCACCGTTTTACCTATAGTCGATTGATAAGGAGCAGGGGTTGGGAGAATAAAAGGTAGAATAAATTTTGAGCCTGGTGATTGGGAGATTCATCTTCCATACAAGTCAGGAAAACATGTTTATTGGGGGAAAATATAATTTTTGATTTCATAACTTGTATTCACATAACAGTAAGTTTGAAAAACACATACAGAGGCAGTTTTGGAGGATTTTGCATCCTCAGATGCACAGGCTAGAGATCGGAATAGAAATCTAATAGGATGCCTACAGAACAGATCCAAACATAGTTTCTTGCACTTAGTCAACAAGTTTGCTCATAACCAGAGTAACTGAAATATTTGCATAGTGGAGAAGGTGAGGGAATTAGAATAGAAAAACTGTTTCTGACTATTTAAATTCCCATTAGAGGAGGCAGTAGGATCATCACGAGTTTTACATATTGAGTGAGTCTTAGAAATTGGGGCAAAGTTGAAGCATACGTCTATCAGGGAGCATGGTAGTTGCTCTGCATAATTGTTTTAATAAGCTCTCATGTATTTTTTTCTCATAAAAATGTATATCCAACTTGTGTTTCTCCATGAATTTTATCAATCACATCATAATTCTTTTGTGAAAAACCGACAAACAGGTGAAGAGATTGCTAAAGAAATTACAAATGTGTCTTAGAGATCAAAAGACAACTTTGACAAAAGAAGAAAGATGAATTACACAGAAAGTATGAATATTTACAGAAGAGATTATATCTGAAAGGAAAGTGGTTGGCAAGGAATAAACTCCTCCTCTTGTAGGATGTCTCTCCAACATCTTGGAGAAAATTGAGACCAGCCATTAACGTAATAGGAAATGAAGAAACAAATAAAACAGGTTCTATTAAATGGGAAAGATGAATAAAGTACTTAATAAATTTTCACAGCTGCAGTGAAACCTGACCATAATAATTCAAGGATCTAACTTGATCAGAAGCTGTGTAAGATGTACCCTGTACAAATCTAGGGCTTGCCATTTACCATTGTAGTCATCAGAGATTTGTATGTTGATTAAAATAGTGGTTAATCAAGTTTTCTGAAATAATAAAGAAGACTGAGTTTAGGAAGAGGTACTAGGATAAGAAGTTTTATCTCAAGTAGCTAATATATCATAGTATATGACACACATTAAACACTCAATAAATATTAGTTGCCTGAACAACCAAACAAATGAAGAAATTATGAAGGGGTGGTTGTATTGGTTTGATGGTAGGTTAGAGGAAAATGTTAGTAAAAAGAAAAAATTTGACCAAGTAAGCATATATAATAAGTACAATGCAAACTGCAAACCTTAAATTCAAGAAAAAAAACAACTGGAAAATATGATTGATTTGTATTCATGTTTAATAGCAGAGATTTTCAATATAATACTTTTTAAGTCTAATTATTTCAACATGTTAAATTAATGGAAGTGCATTAGAAAATAATTAGTTACAGCTCTAAGGTCCCACATGTTTATTTTTCCATAATTATTTCTCAGAGGACTTGAAATAATTGAACTTCCACTCCAACTACTGCCTTTCCTGGTAATGCTTAACTTTCAAAATAATCAACCATTTAGCCTCATTTAAAATGTTTTTTTTTTTATAAAAGTAAAACATGTTCATTGTAGAGAATGTATTTACTTTATAAAACCACATATTCCAGAAAGAGGAAACTAAAGCAAGATAAATCCAAAGCTGACATATTTGTGTTGTTAAAATCTTCTCCATTAGCCTAGCTTCAGTGGACAAGCCAAACACAATCAAACTTAAGTCTGAGGGTTTGATCTCCATTTGCAATAAGGATCCTAGTGTTCATGCAAAAGTATTATGCCAACATTGTTCATTCCAGCTGTTACAACAAACTACCATAAACTAGGTAGCTTGTGAACACCAGACACTTATTTCTCACAGTTCTGGTGTCTTGGAAGTCCAACATCAAGGCACTGGCAGATTCCATGTGTGATGACATCCCACTTTCTGATTTCTGTCTTTCCGTTTTCAGTGTGTCCTCACCTGGTAGAAGGGGGCAAGGGAGTTCCTCGGGGTCTCTTTCACAAGTGTACTAATCCCATTCCCTCATGACCTAATCACCTTCCAAAGCCCTCCCCCACCCTTTCAAATACCACCACATTAGGTATTAGATTTCAACATATGAATTTGGGGGGCAGGGACAAACATTCAGCCTGTAGCATTGTCAGATTTGTAGGCTATCATCTTTTAATGTTGTGTATGTTCCCGATGAAAACAATCAATACTGATGTTCTCTTTTAGAAGAAGAAAGCTCAATACATTGTGAGATTGTAGTGGAAACAAGATTGATTTTACAAAGAAATGAAACACCTCTTTCAAGATTTCATGACATAGTTTTACTTACTCGTAATTCAATTTAGCAACTGTTGATTGAGTATTGGCTATGAGCTAGGCACTTGAGGTAACTAAAATGAATCCTGTTTTGATCTATTGACACATTTAGATTCCAATCCGTAAAATATGCTAGTTGTGATTTGATGTGATTGCTGTTTACTTTCAATGTAATTGTAGCTTGTATCCTGAGAGAATTCCTTACAAATGGAAATACAGAATGTCTTATGTGTTCCAGATATATTTTAAAATAGAATACGTTCTATCATCTATCTATGTCTCTGTCTATCTATCTAATCTATCTATCATCTATCATCTATCCATCTATCTACCTATCTATTCTGATTATGCCTCCCAATTTACAATATACTGGCATTTTCTTATTTCTGGATAGAAAGTGTTCTATTTATAAAAAAACATAAAAACATATTCTGGATGTGCCTTTCTGTTTCTTTGGTAATAGTTTATTTAAATTTGGTGAAAAGCATTTATAAAACAATGTTGTAGTAGAAAGCCAAACATCAAATTTATGGGGCAAAGTTTAGAAATGTTTTGTTCCATTTCAGCTATATAAGCATAATAAGAAATCAGAATAATACAATAGCTGGTTGGAAAGTGAAAAAAATGTAAATGTCATCTTTGAAATAGAATGTTAGACAGTTATTATGACGAATAACTGTTAGATTGAAATCATGGAGAAAGATTCAAGACATAGGCAACCACATTTATGGAAAATGATGAAATGGTTATCTTAAGGATGATATATATATATATATATATATATGTTTTTGTTTGTTTGTTTTTATAAGGAGTTGATTTTCACATTGAAATCAATACCATCAGTCATGTAGGGGTGATATACTTAGTTGAACTCCCCCATGAATGGATAAAACACTCAGCGATAAAACTATGTGGATGTGGTGAACACAAATAAGTAAGTGAGTGTGGAGGAAAGTGTAAGGTAGCTTTCTTTGACTTATTGAAAGTTAAGTTTTTTGAAAACTCTAGGGCCGGCCGAGTGGCTCAGTTGGTTAAGAGCTCACTCAAGAGTGCAAGCTCAGCTCTGAGTAACAACAGTTTGATACCAGCACAAGCTGATCTGCCGCTGAGCTGCCAACAGGTAGCAGGATGGCTCAGCTAAAAAAAAAAAAAAAAAAATTTTTTTTTGAAAATTCAAATGAACAGAAACAGTAGTAGGAATGAGAAATCACAAGGACACACAATAATGAACAAAATGAATGAAAAATATTTTAGAAATAATAAGAATAAAAAGAGAAGAAAAATTGAGCTACCACTGCTAGCACCAGGTATAATCAAACTTTACTTCAAGCGTGAGATGTGTCTCAACATTTGCTAGTGTCACACGCTGGTTATATGTCCTGAAATGTTATCAGAAGAAGACTTTGTACTTGATTTGAATTTGCCAAGTGCCCATTTTTAAAGGGGGGCAACTGACAACTATTCTAGCGACCTACTAGATCAATAGAGCTTTGGCACATGTTCACAGTGTATTTTGTTTAGACTTTGCCTGAAAGTATTTATTTACAACATTACGTTGAGTTAGAAAGAACTCCTAGAGTTATCCGAAAGTTTTAGTCTGCCCCAGACAGTAATTGTTGGAGGGAGTGAAGTTTTAGGATTATGCTTTTTATTGCAATTATGATACCCTAAAAGAAAACATTTGTTGTATTGCTGATTTTATAAAAAAAATAATTCAGTTTGTCAGCAACACGTTATTACTCTTGCTTAATTTGGGAGCCAGAAAACTTAGAACTTCAGATATGTTTCTTTTAAAATGGTGGTTGGGAGTTAAATATTAAATAGATTTTAAAAGTTCACCTTATTTTCTGGAAATGGTTGAAACAGTGAGGTCATTTGAAATCCCGTTTAATAGGACCCTGACAGAATATTGGGAAATTAATACATTCCTGTCTTCATGTTGCCATTGCACTGCTAACAGATTTAACATTGACCTTAAGCATAGTTCTAGAAATGGCAACTATTAAAACAGAAAAAGATGTGCATTTTCTTCCACAGTGGCAATATTCTATTTCCTAATAATCATGTCCTAATAGATATTTATTATACTCTAATGATAAAATTAAGACACATGATAGACAATGTATGTTACACATATTAAAAAAAAATGATATCAGATAACACAACCATGAATTTCTCTCCAGAAACAAATGGAGAGAATTAATCAATGGTTGATGAAAACTCTGAATGTAATAAAAAGAAAGAGAGCCTCATAAAAGAGTCCCTATCTACTTCTTTAGTAGAAGACAGCTTAAAATTAGTGAGACTATTGAAAACTCAGTGTTCAACAAAGATTAAAACAGATCTTAGCACTACTAAGTAAGTTTGGATTATCAGAGAAAAGACATCCTTCGAGATAACATTTAATGAAAAACACTGATATTTCTTAACGGCCTTATAGTAAGCCAACAAGAATCATGGGTGCAAATCATGAATATTTCTTCATGTAAAGTGTTCATAATGCTTCCAGAGTAGGATTACCCAATAAAAATGTAACACATAAATTTATCATTTCTAAACGCTACATACATTAAAAAGGTAAAAAAAAAAAAAGTAAAACCAATTTTAATAGAATATGTAATTTACCCATGTCAAGAAATTTTCATTTGAATATGTAATCAATGTAAAATTATTAATGAGATATTATATATTCCTTTTTTGCATTTGAAATCTTCACAATCCAATGTACATTTTACATCTACACCACATCTCTGTCAGAAATAGCTTCATTTCAAGTGTTCAGCAGTCACATGTGTCTAACATTACTGTATTAGCCAGCACAGTTCCACCCACTAAACACAGCTCAGCATTTGGAGGGACATGATCTAATATGCTATAGACTGAATTTTTTTTACAAACCCCTGGCAGACATATTTTCAGAGTTAATTATGTAAAAACAAAATGCTTTTGCTCCATATGTAAATGAAGAAATTAGAGTATCTGTTGCTGTTTTGCTATGCACTGTTCAGATTCTTCAGCAATAAAAATAAAATACAAATGCTTAAAAAATAATGGTTTCTTTTCTTTTTTTCTTTTTTTAAAGATTTTACTGGGGAATTGGGGGAGGGGAACAGCATTAGGGAACCGGAGAAGGGGAACAGACAAGTTGCTGTCCTTTTGTTCTTCAGCCTAGTTGTGGAGGTCGCTTTACTGGTCCATGTTGGTATCGTCATTGCGCTCTTCGCGGATGAGGCAGATCGGTTGCTGGCCTCTGGATGGTCGCTCACTGCAGCTATTGGCAGCTCACGCTGGCTGCCGGCCACTCACTGTAGCCTATGGAGGCCCACTGCAGCAGGGGCTGCAGCCTACACCGGCATCGGGGCTCGCACAGCCCAGCTCCAGGTGGAGCTGTTGTTAGCTGTAGAGGGCAGTGTCACTGGCCCTCATACGTGGGATTCGAACCAGGCCTCTGGCGGGCCAAGCAGCTCTTAAGCAATGCACCACTTGGCTGGCCCAATAATGGTTTCTTTTGCAAAGTATTTTTCATAATTAAGTAAATGTAAAAATATATTGTTATAATCAAATATAAGAAGATTCATCCATTTTCAGATTAGCATATTTACATATAATAAACATAAGATAAAATATGCCTTACAAAGTACTAATCTTAGGTTAGTTTTAAATATTTCAATAATTTCTGAAATAAATACTGAATTTTAAAATTATTAATAGATCATTGGTAGCTTCCTCACTTTGAATATGCATTTTAAAAAAATGTTAATTTGAAGTAAGCAGAGGGCATCCAGTGCTTTCTAGTGCCCTCGGTGACCCTTACTCTTTCTGTCCACCATGCACATTTCATTGTTTGTTGGATTTCATTCTCATGCTGGTTGTCTCATGGTTGCAAGATAGTTCCTTTACCTTGCCATCATGTTTGAGTTCTGTTAGGGGTTGAACTGTGTCCTCCACAAAAAGATATGCTGTAATTCTAACTCTGATCACCTCTTAATGTGACCTTTTGGATACAGGGTCTTCATAGACTAGGGGCTAATCTGATATGACCGGCTTCTTCATAAAAAGAGCAATTTGGATACAGAGACAGCCATGCATGGAGGGAAGATAACATGGAGACACAGGGAGGAGATGGCCGTCTACAAGCTAAGGACAGAAGCCTGGAACCGGTCCTTCCCTCATAAGTCTCAGAAAAAAACCAACTCTGTGGACACCCTGACTTCAGACTTCTAAGCCATCAGAACTGTGAAACAACACATTTCTATTGCACAAGCCACATAGAAAGAAACTTTAAATGATCATTCAGTGTTTTCTCGTTTGCAATTTCTATAACATCGGGATTGGTGTGTTACTTGTTAGCTGCTGAAAACCTCTATAGTACCTGTCACTTTGCAAGTGCCTCATAGATGTTTGACGAATAAAAGAAGCAAACATTTTAGAGTACACCAATAAAATTATGTTAACTTTCATCTGACGCATGAGCAAACAGGGCTGTTTTGTTCTTAGCAAATATCTAGCTTTTGTGTTTAAACCCAATAAAACGTCTCTCCCACTGGCTTCTTGACAGAACATTCCCAGCTGTTTCAGTGCTGCATAGCAAAGCTCTGACAGCTTGTAGAGCAAAAGTCAATATTAGTTAATAGTCCATCTGCAATGGCAAGTATTTTATTTCACCACAGCGACAACTTATATTCCTTCTGCTACTATTTCCTTCGGGATTGGTGTTCTGAACTTTAATATTCACAACCAGTCTCAGAGCTGTGGCTATAAATCTCTGGGAATTATTCATTATTAATTCCCACTCAACATGTTCTAATTAACTCATCATAAATCCTCAAAAAATACTGCACATTTTACATTTTCATTAAGATCCAATGGGAAAGAAGTTGTACCACTTTCCCTTCTGTTGCCAAGCTGTCTTTCTGCATCAAATACATATGACGATGTATTTTAGTTTGACATGTCCATTACGTAGCTTCATCCATGATCCAAATTACACCCTTCATTCTCTAAGAGAATATATTTGGAAGTGATGAAACTTCAAGACAGGGAAGACTACAAACACCTACTAGTATACAGTCCTCAAGGCCTTTTGGTGTGAGAGTATGTGCATATATGTACGTGCAATAATGTGCAGCCTATTGTCATGCATTGTGTTCTGAAGAATTATCCTGATTTCTCAATAGACTCTCTTGTCTTCACTTTTTCATTTGCATTCTGAGTTTGTTTGAAGAAATTCTAGCATCATTTGTTTGGTTGTTTGTTGTCTGGAAAGAAGCTTCTACTATATTTGAAATAGCATATAGATAAAGAATACATATGCTTCTTAGTTTAAAGTGGTGGCTGTGTGTGTTTGGTCCTTTTGTGTTGCTATAGTTTTAAAAAAGAATTTTGGTCTGAACAGAGCACCAACAAATCTTAGAGTCAGAAGAAACTTACAATCCAAATAATTAAACCTCCTAAGTCTGTTTGAGGTTCTTGCACAGGTATTATAGAAACAAAAAACATATTTGATAGATAAACAGTGCCATCGCTAGTCTTTCTTTGCTAATGTTAAATAAAATGTCAGCCTCTCTTGTTTCTCTACGATTAATGTCAGACTGATGTCTCTACTTAAAAATAAATAATAATAACAACAATAATAATAATAATAATAATAATAAAACCTCCAGTGATTTTATCAATGACTTTCAATAGTGTAGTAGTTTTCCAATTTAAAATGAAGAAAATGAAGAAGTGTTAAAGTTGTGTTATTAGAATTTTAGAAATTTGTGTGCCCTAGTTTGAGGTTTTGCTAAAAGACACGTATATAGCAGGCAAATGTTCCTGATAATACATACACTGGATCCCAGTGTTCGGAGTCCTAAGTTTTAGAAGGGTGATAGAGAATATATTTACATAACTGTTAAACCTTTACTAAATTATTTTTTAAACATTTCAGGTTTTCTCAAACATTTAGAAACCTAGAAGTTTTATGTTTAATCTTTGTTTCTTTTCTCTTTAGATTAAGATGAAATAAATAAAATATTTAATAAATTAGATATTCTTTCCACTAATAGCTTTGATAAACCCTTGATTTAGGATAGCATTATGTGGGTGGAACAAAAACAAAGTATTTCTCAGATGGTAGTAACAGATTTACATTGATCGCCACCAGCCAAAACTCTCACCCTGTTGGGTTGTGACAACACATGTTATTAGTTGATCAAGCTTACTTTTAAGTCCTTTAGATAGGGACTATTTCACATATTTCAATTTGTATATTAAAATCAAAAACTCTAAATGGTAGAATTTTATGTCAAATTGTACAGCAAAGGTTCTGGAAACATAAAAAGAAAGATGAATGCCAAATCTTAAATACATAGATATTTGTTACAGTCAGTCAAATAATATTAAAATTTTAAAAAGGATTATTAAGCAAATAAAATGATTTTAGGTCTCACAAAATAAATGAAATTGCAGTATTTCCCTCCTGCTTCCCTTAATCACTAGGGTTATAAAAAGTGATGTAAGCTTGGCCTTAAAAAATGATTAGGTTTGAATCCTTTGAGAGGTAAGATATAACATTTCAGGTGATAAAAAATCTTCTTGGACAGAGGCTAAAATGGGAGTAAATCAGCTTTTAGTCTGTACTCTAGAGAGACAATCTAGGTATAAAATGATGAAAATCTAGAGTAACAACAGAGGAAATGCAAAGGAAATAAACTCTCAAATCTGGAACGCTGACAGACCTAAGGTCTGGTTCGAAGTGGGGAAATGAAGAAAAGTGATGAATCAAAGATGACAAGAAATCAGCTTAGAAACTAAAGAATGAGGGTATCCTAAAGATTATAGGAATGTAAAAAGACATTGGCTTAAGTTTTAAGAAAGCAAACCATAGCAAGCTGGATGTTTTATGTCTAGCTACAGTTGTCTCTGATGAAATACAGTGGAGATAAAGGAGAATTGATCATATCTCAACTTTAGAGTAAAATAAACACATTTTTCCCCAAAAAATTTGAAAAATAACTCTATTTCCAACATGTTATTAAAGGAGTCTGGAGCACTTTTGCAACTTGTCTGGATTTGTCACTCTTTTCTTAACTGTAAAGAGTATTACATGGTAAGTATGATTAAAATTCTAATAATGACCTTTGCAAATCAAAGTTAATGCTTTTTAATATTATAGGTTTAACTAACATGAATCTAAAACTTATACTCTTGCACAATTGTACTTCATGAAAATACTTCCAGCTCATGTGACTAAATCCAGGGACAAAGATTAGAGGTAAAATTAAGTAATAATTATTATCTAATCCATCCATCCCTTTTAAAGATATTTTTAAAAGCAAAATAAAAACAAAAGAAGGAAACAAACACCCAATTAGCTGAGACTCCCAAGTTGGAGGTATCAGCTTCCTCCACTCCTTACGTGCTTTTAGGATACGCTTTTACTTCGACTCACTATTCGATTATGTAGAAGAAAATATGGGGAGAAAAATAAAATTACTGGGTGTCATTATGCCTAATAGATGTCATATAACACAATGACAAAAAGAAAATATATACTTGCAAAGAAATATTGTGATTTAGGTCAATTATATTCTTTGGAGAGGTAAATCCTGCTGAAGTTGGAATTTGTTGAAATGCTCAAGCTATGTTTCACATGTTTTGGCTCCCCTTCCTTCCTTTTTTCCTTTCCTTTCCTTTCCTTTCCTTTCCTTTCCTTTCCTTTCCTTTCCTTTCCTTTCCTTTCCTTTTCTTTTTTTTCTTCTCTCTGTCTCTGTCTCTCTGTCTCTCTCTCTGTCTCTCTCTCTGTCTCTCTCTCTGTCTCTGTCTCTCTCTGTCTCTCTCTCTCTTTCTCTTAGAGGTTTTCCCCATTATTTAAAAACCCAGTGGGATTGTAATGGATCTGAGAAATGTACTCCATATGTTTTGGAACCTTTTACAATTAAATCATCAAATTACTGTTGAAAATATTTTGACGATTAAAAATACAAATTCTTTTTATGAACATACATATACCCACATGAGAAAATAATGCAACATTCACATAATTACTTCTTGGTTAAACATTTCATTTCAAAATATTTTTTTTTCACTTTAGTACCAAATGGCATATCACTCAAATACATGATACTATATTAGTAGTGATGTATTATTTAAAATTATCAAGAACAGTTTACTAAAAAGTAGGCAAAAACTTTTGCACAGTTCTCATGTGTCTATCACCTATACATTATCCAAACATGTAAATGCTCCTGTAAACAAATCCAACCAGGGGCAAAAACTTTGAAATGCATTCAAATTTGTTACTATTCTGCTGATACCCTTGGAAAAGAAATAACTTTTTTAGGTAAATAATATGAAGATTTGATATTTTGTGTCTTATTAAAATATCTATTGGATAAATTCTTCATTCCATCACATTTGATTCAGAAGTGTACTATTTCATTTACTCATGAAAATATTTTATAGATTGATTTGCCCTCTTCCTTGGGTAAGACCATTTATTCTCATATCCATGACTCACCTCTGGCATGAAACAGACTATTGAGGAAAAAAGGAAAAATCTCATGTTGTCGGAAGAACCCCCGGCTTTGTGATTTGCATTTATGAAGGACACTGCTGGATATGAGTTATCATTTCCCTTTTGCAGGTGAGGTCAGTTAAGCTTCATTCGCTGAGTGAGTCACGCCATGGGTTGGGTCTTTCTAGGGACTCCTCTTCCTTTGCCTAACTACACCTATGGGTATTGAAATTTTTCTTTCTCTTCTCTGAAAAGAGGTTTTCCTTTACTTAGCTAAGATTGAAAGAATTTTAACAAATATTTCTGACATTAGGGATTATTTATTCAAGCGACTCTAAATTTGAATGCTGTAGTAACTTATAAATTGAAAGAGCATTGCAGCATTTGTTTTTCCTAAAAAAGCATATTTAACTGCTGTAGTAGTAGTAGAGGAACATTAGCTGAGCATTTAAGAAAATATAAATTACAGGGTATTGTTAAGGAGACATTCTTAAACATAACGTATTTATTCATTTGTAAAAAATTGGTATAATGTTCATTATCATGAAATATACTTTGCATTTGAAACACAGTTTTAATTCCCAAGAAACCTACATTTTTATACTTCTAGTTTTTTTTATGTTATACGAAAAATGCAGATGGGTGTCAGATATGATTTCTAAATAATTGCACAGTTATGGTTTTCTTTGTGGAGGGCAAGGGCGCTTGCTGGAACAACTACTGTGTGAGTATGTAATTACACATGTTCTGCTACTGTTGTGTGGAGATAGCATGATCTATTTGTGCAAACATAGAATACCGCCATATGGTTTAGATTCTGGAATTGTGTACTATGAAATCATTTGCAGCCCTACCCTGAACTTCCACAGAGAAAAATCACACAGATGTGAGAGTCCCATGGGCTGTGTAGTTTAAAAGCTCTTTGTGGAAAATCAGCTGAGATAAAGTAATAAAGCAGAAATCTCCTTTTCTCACAATTGTGAATGTTGTGTCCTGGAAAGAGCATAGACCTGAAGTCAGGCAGATGGAATTACAGGGTTGAAAAAATTGTTCAACCTTTCTGAGTTTCTTCATTTTTAAAGGACAAATAAAACTACTTAACTTTTGTATGTATTTGTATGAAAATTCTTGGAAAATTGCCGGCATGCAGTAATTGGTTGTGCATGTTTTTATTTCCCTTTCAGTCACACTACCATATGTATAAAAACATATGTGTTGTTTTTTTTTACAAAAGATTAATTAATATAAAATAAAAGTTCTATGCAATATTCTATAACATGTTACATTCTTTATTCGATAATTTGATAAGAAGTCATTTATTAGGAGACCCTGGTAATTATCAAATCAGTGTATTAGTCGAAATAAAGTTCTGTATGTAAGAAAATTAAGAGAATATTAAGTCTTTTTTGAATTAATAATATAATGTAGATAGTAACCCAATAATTGTGCTTCTTGGAATTTGCCCAAATGAGTTGAAAATTTATGTCCACCAAGAAAACCTGCATACAGATGTTTACAGCAGATTTATTCATAATTGCCAAAACTTGGAAATGACCAAGGTGTCCTTCAATAGGTGAATGGACAAGTAAATGGTGGTGCATCTAGACAATGGGGTATTGGGGTTATCAAGCTATGAAGAGACATGGAGGAAACTTAAATGCCTATTATTGAGTGAAAAAAAAAATCAGTCTGAAAGGCTAAATTCTATATTATTCCAATGATATGTCATTCTGGAAAAGGCAAAACTATAGAGATGGTAAATAGATCAGTAGTTGCCAAGGGTTTAAGAGGAGGGAGGGGTGAATAGGCAGAGAATGGGGGATTTTTAGGGCAGTGAAACTACACTGTATGGTACCATAATACAATGGTGGATACATGTCATTCTACAATTGTCTAAACCCACAGAATATACACCACCAAAGTGAACTCTAAGGTAAACTGTGGATTTAGGGTGGTAATGATGTATCAATGTAGATTCATCGATTGTAACAAATATACCACTATGTTTTGGGATGTTGATAGTGGGGGAGACTGTTTGTATATAGAGGCAGAGGGGTATTGAAATGCTCTGTATTTTCCACTCAGTTTTGCTGTGAATCTAAAATTGCTCTAAAAGATAAAGTCTATTAAAAATGTACACAGTAGACATCTATTTTATATTTTAGTAATTTTACAGGAGAATATATTCATTTATCTCTTATTTAAATAAAATTAGCTTAAAATTAAAAACAATGGGAGATACTCTACGTATTGGCTAATTAGATGAAACTACATTGAAGCAATAGTAATCATGGTAATATAAAAAAATATTATGTTGTGCAAAGAGGCAGGAAGACATACACAGCTTGAGGCACACACAGATATTAGTCATGTAGTTCAATGTCAAAATTAGTTTTCTAGTAAAAACATATGAGCAGTGATGTACCAAAAGCACACAACCTGCTGATTCATAATATCCCATGTGTTGTTAGCAGGACAATAACTGAATGGAACACATTAGAGTAACACTCTTAGAGGAAGCCTGAGCCCATAAGTCTCTTCATCCATAGAAACTGAGGACAGAGAGCTTTAGTGGATTGTGTGCCAAAGGGAAGCTTTAAAGATGCGGGAAGGTGTCTTATTAGAAAGAAGAACTCCAGGAGCTGGAATCAGTCTTTTTTTCTGCCAAGGGCCTTAGTCCCACTGAGCCAGCCCCTCAGTAATACCAAAGGAGTGGAAGACATGGCCTTCCAAGGGCCATTATTCACATGCTTTCAGAGAAAAGAGGAAGTAACATTAATTGGAAACACAATGAGTCAAAGGCTTGTAAATAAATTTTCTTTTACCTCAAAAGTACCCTGTCACAGATAATGTAAAGAGAGTAAATGCATTATCCAAGATTGCCAAGCCATAAAAGACTGCAGTTTGTTTCAAAGTCAATTTTATTGGCTCCAAAACTATGACCTTAAAGCACTCTAGTTTCTCAACAATTTAAAAGTTTTAATGTTTCAATTTAAAGTATGAACTCATCTACGGAAGCTGAACCAATAATAACTTACTTGGAAAAGAAAGCCTGAGTATAACTATCTGATGACTTGAAGGCAGTAATAACTGGTATTCATTGGGCTGGCTGAGTGGCGCGGTGGTTAAGCGCTGGCTTGGGAAGCCAGCGGCCCCGGTTCGGTCCCACATATGAGGGCCAATGACACTGCCCTCAAAAAACAAACAAACAAACAAAAAAAACAAATAACTGGTATTCATTGAGGATTGTTTACAAGACTTTGTGTTAATCAGCTTAAATGCACTAGAAATCAGTGATTAGTGCTAAGAGCTGAAGCCGGAAGTCTGACTGAGAGAGGTTAGGAAGGTTCTAAGAAGTTTCCTGCAATGAGATACCAGAAAAAATATAAGGACCAACCTTGTCCCACTCTCCAAGTGGGCCCCAGAATATTAAATATTCTGGATTCCTGGAGAGAAGCCCTACTATTCCCTACCTTCTAATTCTCCTGGTATCACCACTGTGTAGGCTTGAGACCACCAAAATTTACATTTCTTATTTCAGCCCATCCCTGGTACCTCCCTATCTTCCAAGATTTCCCACTCTGCCACCATAATCTCTTATTTTGAATTTTCTGATATTTATCCTAAATGGCATCTCTGCTTCTCTTCCTTCTCCCTATGATATCTTGATATAAGAACTTGGCTTGATTAAACTACATTCCCCAGCATTCCCTTTCTAGTATGGTTCTGGGTAGGATGGACTATAAGAGACTGTCTCATATGGGAGGGAATGGATGGAAGGCAAAGAGCAGCCATTTTGTAAAAAACATAGATCCTCCCAGTTTATTCAGTCAAATACTAATCTTGATGATGCTATGCAGGGATTTTGTAGATTAATTAACATTTATAATCAACTGTTACAAATTTGGGAGATTATTCTTGGGGGGGGTGTCTAACTTAATCATTTGAAAAGTATTTAAAAGAAGGCTTAAGGCCAGCTGAGTGGCTCAGTTAGTTAAGAGCTCGCTCAAGAGTGAGAGTTCTGAGCAACAGGGTCGCAGGTTCGATGCCCGGCCCGAGCTGGGCTGCCACAGAGCTTCCAACAGGTGGCAGGATGGCTCAGCTAAAAGAAATAAAATAAATAAAAAGTAAAAGAAGGCTTAAGCCTTCCCTGGGGGAGAAAAATACTGTAACCTGTGAACAAGCTCCTGATCATGTTTGCAGGGTCCTAGCCCTTTCGTGGGCTTCCCTTCCTAAATGTCCGAACAACTGGGTAACATAGCCTAGTCAACACAAAAAAAATTAGCCTAGTTGACACAAAACATTAACTATTATACCCAGAAAAATCTCAAGTATATCAATTTAGATGTTCATTTCCAGGTAAAAAGAATGGCCATCAGTGTATTACACACATAAATAGTAATTAACTCTCTCTAGGATTTTTGCTTTTACAAATTGGCAAGATCTTGTTTTCAGCATGAACTTGGGGTGAAAAAATCTAAAATGCATGCCAATATTATGATTATTATTCCTCACATATAAGACTTACCTCTTATAAAAGATATATTGTAGCTTTTACATTCTGCTATCAATCACACAAATGTGAAATGCACATAAATCTAAAAATATTTATTATGAAGCTCTAACCCGTCTCTTTATTCCATCACAAACTTCACCAAGGTTTTTCTTATTTGTTCTTTCAAGTTCCTTATCAATAGTTAATTGTGCATCTTATTCCTATTTGAATTTTACCTCTATCATTTCACCAAAACAACTTGTGCTAAGGCTTGGTAGCTAAATTCATAGGCCTGTTTTATTTCTCATCTTATGAAACCTCTCAGAAGCATTTCATACCTTTGACTTTGCTCCCTGTCCTGGGGGAGGGAATCTAGTTGCAGATGCCAAAGACACCTTTGCATTGGTCCTACAGGGCTAAAGCTCAGCCTAGAGATGTAATTGTATCAGTTATCCCTGATTAGGTAGGAGCTAAAGCTGTGATTACCAATAAAATCATCCAAGAATTAAATATGGAGTCTGAAGAAGGAGGGATTAGGATGAAGGTGTGAGTAATGTCAACACTTAACTCCTAAAAAAGACAGAGAAGCAAGTAGGAACTCAAGAAGGTGTGGCATTTTAGAAGAGAGAAGTAGTTTCAAAAAATGTGATTGGTCAACATGTTTGAAAGCTGATTCAATGACAAGAAAGAAGAAACTTCATTAAATATTTGTATTGGGAGGACATTTGGGAGACTAGTAGAGGAAGAAGACAAAATGAAGTAAGTTGAGGAGTAATTCAAAATCAACAACTGTTAATTATTTTTCACTGCATTGAAGATGACTGATTTGCTCTTCCTGGCTTTTCTCAATGAGACCCCATTCTATGTCTAACCTTGTAATGAAGATAACTATCCTTTTATTTAACTCATTAAATTCACCATTCTATTAATTTATCCTAGTCTATGTATTGTGTTTTAACTATATGTTAGTACTATACAAGCACTGAAAGCTCAGCAATGAACAAACAGTGATGGTGTCTCCGCCATACATAGTAAATTCATTTAACCAAACTGTAGACATGATTATAACAGATTAGCTGAGGGAACAGCCAACCATAAAATCTCAGTGGTTTACAACAGTAAAGAAGCATTTATTTCTTGTTCAAGGTACATATAGGCCAAGATCAATTACAACCCTTACCCATATATTTCCATTCCAGGACCTGGACAGAAAACAGAAACAAATGGACTGGCAAAATTTATTAGTGCCTCTTAAAGATCTTCTCTAAAAGGCAGGGTATAGCATGTCCATTTATATTTTATTGACCAAAGCACATTATATAGCCAGGTTCAATGCCAATAGAGTAGGGAATATATCGCCCTTCCATAATGAGCCCCTTGAACTCTATGACAGTGAGCAGCAGTGTATAATTCCTTTACAAGAAAGGAAGAATGAATAACTGTCTGCAGTAAAGCAGTCTAGCACAAATATTTACTCCTATATTTTATCGACAAAGTCATCCTATAAGTATCTCAGAAAAGCTGGCTCTGCTTTTAAGTATCAACAATAATACTGTCTCACTGCCAGTGAGTCTTAAAGGTGACTTGAAGATCACCAGCACCATCAGAACTTTGTTTTATAATTTAATTGAATACAATGACTCTTATACTTTCTCAGGAACACTATAAATGATTGATATACTTTAAGTTCTTATTTTTACTAGAAAATTCTGTATTAGGAAAAAAGTTACACTTTTGTACAGCATACAAAATAAATCCATTCACTGATTCATTGAAAGATATTTACTGAGTTTCTAAAATATGCTACAAGCACACCTAGAAACACACCAGCACAACAAACAAATTGTCAAAAATAAAAAGACCTCTTCTTCGGCTTCCTTCTCACACCTATACTCTACTCCCAGGCTAACATTAGGTTCCAGGCTCCTTCAGCGTTTCCAATCTGGCCCTTTAGCTGCAAATCTAACTATACCACACCCCACAACCACAAACTGTGTTCTTTTTAAAGGCATCTTATAGGAAAATTTCAGACTCCTTACCATAGTGTAGAGTGCCCTGCAGGCTCTGGGCTTTCCTCCTTCACCTGGCTTATTTCCTAAAACTTTCCTTTGTCTCACAACCTATACACCACTCTGACCTCTTTTCCGTTCCTGGATTCTATGCAATTTGATGTTTCCTCAATTTCTACCTACAAGGCTTCCCTCCTTCATTCATCCTTCCTTGGAAAGGATTTTCCTGGCCCTTTGATATATGTAGGATCCCTATTTTATTTTTTCATATCACCCTGTATTTTTTCTTCATAGCCATATAAAAATCTGTAACTACATACATTTGCATCATCATCATTGTCATCATCATCATTTTAATGCTTCTTTTGCCTTCTAGACTTTGGTACTCAAAGTGTAATCTCATTGACTAAAGCTAGTGGAAAACTCTTTGTGACTATTTTTGGGGAAGATAAGCATAAGCACTGAGAGCAAGCATTTCAGAATGTTTGCAGCAATTGGACATTGCCAGGCCTTCGGGGTTTGTGATCAGTGGGGTTGTTTCTGACCAAAGTATAAAACAATTAGGGTGCTATGAGACATATAGGTACAAGGTGCACGCTGGACATGTGTAATCGGGCCACACTGCAACATGTGACATTTTAAATTTAGTTTGTGAACTGTAACCCAACTGAATCTAAAATTTTGAGGAAATGTAAGCTTTTGCATGTTTTTATAATTTGTTATTTTTAGAAATATTTACATTTCTAATGATACTTGCTTTTCAAATTATGGTTTAACATTATGTTATCTTAAGACAATAAAATTTGCATTATTTATGCTTGACCCTAATTTGCACTGGGCTTGTTAAGAGGACATGTACCTTCTAGGAACTGCACAGTAGTTATACGCCAAGTAATGGTGACGGAAGTCATTATGAAGAGCTGAAAACCAAGAATTTATACTCATTTTACTTAGAAGTGTAGTTCCTAGTGTACTGAGATAAGTCTTTTTTAACCATAATTGACGGGAATGTGCAAAAACCACAATATGTTTTTTTGTGGGATATATTGGATAATTTAGGAATGGAACCATCAAAACTTAAGGTGTATTTACATAAAACATATAAATAAATATGTTCAAAACCAAAGAGTTGTTTGTAGAAAAGACTATTGAATTAAAAGGCTGACAGAAACAGATGTTCAACATTTTCTATGTAAATATTGGTGCTATGTGGGCTTCTTGTAAAACAGCACTTTAGGTTGCTGAGACTAAATAAAACATACAATTGTGAAATGTGGTATTAAAGATATTTGCTTGACAAAATGATATTTGCTTGGAAGAATCTGTGACATGAGGTAAATCAAATGCCACTTTCCAATGATATTGCATATTCAGGGACTGAATGATTATATATATATATATATATATATATATATATATATATATATATATATATATAAACTCACAGAATAATTAAAGCTAGCAGAGTATTTTTAATTGCAACTAGACTAATTCACCAATACTGTTAACACGTTGACTCTTAACACATAACATTTTCAACATGATGTTCATAGATGGAATTTTTTTCTTCATTGTTGACTTAAAATGACTAGATCTGAACCATATAGCACTATGAGTGGTTAACCAATGTAGTTTGGAAATCAAACTTTGTGTAGCAGTATGGTCAGATAGCACAATATTTATGACAGAAAACATTCTAGAATAGTTCCTTAAATATTGAGCTGGCACCAAAATGCAGATCAACACACTACTTTGTTTATCAGAAAAGTCTTGTTCTACATAAAATGTCATTTTAAATAAACGGAATGCTTAATAGAATGTTAACATTTCTGAATTAAGTAAATGCTAATACATTGAATTAGAGGTTAGTTTTATTATCAAGAAATAATATGGAAGCTGATCATAAACTCACATTATTACATAGAGAGGCATGATGCTTGTGGAGAGGAAAAGTTCTGCTGAAGACATTTGAATTACAAGAAAAAAGAAAACTCTTAATATTTCAGTTTGATAAGAAACCAGTTTGGTTCCAACATTTTAAAGTTGTTTAAAGATAGCCAAGATTGCTTGTTTATATGATGCTTTGTGTACATTTAATGATACTAATACTTCTACATATGGTAGAAATGAAATCAGTTTTTCACTGGCAGATAAGATTGGAGGGCAAAATTAAACTTAGAGGATTTATGAAAACTAATTTTTGTAGATTTTATAAAGTTAATAACTTAACAATTATCAATGAACTAGACATCAATGCTACTATTTCACACTTGCAGGTGAAGGCTACCACCAAAAATTTAATAAAAGTGTGATGGTTTTTCTGTGTCAACTTGACTAGGCTGAGATACTCTGATAGCTGGTAAAACATTATTTCTGGGTGTGTCTGTGAGGATGTTTCTGAAAGAGATCTGCATTTGAATTTGTAGACTGAAATCAAGAAGGTCACCCTCAGCAAGGGGGGTAGGCATCTCTAATCCATGGAGAGCCTGAAGGGATGCATTCACCCTCTGGCTGAGCTGGAACATCTATCTTCTGCCCTTGCACATCACTGTTCCTAGTTCTTGGGCATCTGGAGTTGAACTGGGACTTACATATTAGTTCCCCTGGTTCTCAAGCCTTAGGGCATGGATAGGAACTACACCAACAGCTTTCCTAGGCCTCCAGCTGGCTGACAGCAGCTTTTGGAACTGCTCAGCCACCATATCATGTGAGCCAACCCCTCTTAATAAATCTCTTTCTTTGTACTTATATTTCCTATTTGTTCTGGAGAACTCTGACTAATACAGATTTTGGAACTGAGAATAGTTTTAAAGGAGAAACATTTTAAGGATGAGTTTTCTGAATTGGTTTTGGGGGGTCTCTGGAATTGACTCTCTACTCTGTTTAGATTTAATGGTGCTAATAATTTTGTTTCCAGTAATAAATAAAACCACACATGTACTTCATTTCTTTAATATGTATTCTGCTGTAATCCAAGCTCGCTTTGTGTGGCCAGATAGAACTATAACTCACCTGCATTCGTTCCCCAGATCCTCCTGCCTGTACATATACTGTAGATCCACTCCTTTTAATCATTAAGCCCTGAGGACATTAGCTTCTGGTCAGTGTCAAACTCACTAAAGAATAAAGCTTCAGGTCTCTCAACCATGACCAGGATAGCATCACCAAACCTCAAAGTAGAATAAAGTTTTAGTCAAACAAAGATTACACCATGGCCTCAGTTAGGTTTCAGCTTTGGACTCATGAAAGAGGTGTGGTCCCATGGACTGCATCCCCTGGCAACCAGACAGAACAATGCCATGGCTGGCACCAGGACCTGAAGACACCATTAATTGTTTCCTGCCTTAGCCCCAACCAACCAGAAGAGCCCACAGCCCCAACTCCCATCACAACCATGATGAATGATTTTCCCCTTATATAACGCAGCCACTAGAGGCCATCTGGGAGCCTGGTTTTTGAGAGCACTAGCTCACCTGTGTCTCTGGGCTTGGTGCCAACTCCTTACATAAACCTTTACTTTCTTTGCTACAACCTTCTGTTCCTGTTCTTTTTTATTTATTTGTTTAGTCTTGGATGCGTGCAAGTAATGGACACTTTGAGTCTGTAGTGACATGAAGAGCACTGATAGTACATGGTGTGAACTGTTTATAGCAATACACAGAATATCTAGGATGTATACCCCTAACCAACCACTCATAAGCAGTAAGGAGCTAGGTTACATAGTATACTTTTGAACATTTTTTTTTTTTAAAATCTAAGATGTATAAAGACATTGGTCAGTTGCCCCTAATGTTGCTGGACGAAGAGGTGAAAGGACATGGGCTCAGGGATTTGAACTCCCAGCTGAAAAGCTGCATAAATGACCCAAAAGCTTCTAGGAGTGCCCGAGGAGCCCCTGCCCCCTTACAGCTGCAGGGCCTAAACTGCTGAAAATCAAAAACAACCTCAACCTGCAAGTGGCTGAAATACAAGTTGAACTCCCAGCCTCATAGGATGTTTATTGTTAACATGAGAATATTGACTGGGAAAGAACAGGATTTTGTAAATGGCAAAGGACTTGTTGGAAAACTCAGATGAAGCTGGGAAAAAGTGGGCCCCCAAATTATGAGGAGCCTTCTTTGCCAGCGGAAGAGGCCTCCTCACCCCAGTGGCGAAGGCATCCTCATACTCAGCGGTAGTGGCCTTCCCACTTTGGTCTGAAGGGATCAGCCCCCCATTGCCTGGGGAAACAGCACTGACTTCCCCAAGGCAATTGTCAAGCAAGTCCATGCTGGTTCTCCCCTGGACCCACCCCCACCATCCCTTGTGCTTCAATATCTATAACTAGTCTCATATCCCCATAGGGACCTAAAGATGAGGTTAAAAAGTGTGACTCATGAGGAGGTTTGCTATAGTTCAGAACTACTTGACTTTCCTAATTTCTGCATGCAGAAATCCTGGGAACTTGAGAGGGAATGGATACAAAGGATGTGGGATAATGGGAGAAGGCACATAAAGTTCGAACAGGCCAAACTGATCAAAATGGGTCCACTCAGCAGAGATTCTGCATTTAATGTGGCAGCTTGGGGAGATAGAAAGGGCTCTAACAGTTTGTTTAATTTATCTGCTGAAACATGGACCAAAAGATGCCCTGCCTTGGGTGAAGTGGAAATGCTTGGCCTGCCTTGGTTTAATGTAGAGGAAGGGAGTGAAAGGTAGAAGGAGGTTGAACTGCTATAATGGATTTGTCAATTTATAATATACCCGTCCACACTTGGAGGGTCCAGAAGATATATCTTTTACTAATATTTTCAGAAATAAATTTGTGAAGAAAGGCCCAGCATCCTTGAAATAATTCCATATCCACTCTTCCCTGTGGGTCAGACCTTCCTGGGAACACAGCCACTCAACTGGAAAAACAAAATGGAATGGGAATAAATGGGTCCAAGCGTGACAGGGGCCAAGTGGCAGCTCTCCATCACCAAAGACAAAGTGGGTGTGGTTACTATAATGGACAATAGTCAAAGCAGCGATCAGAATAGCCTGACTCATGCAAAATTATGGCATTGGCGAGTTAGTCATGGTGTTCCTAGAAATAAAATAGATAGGAAACCCTTGAAATTCTTGCTTGATCTGTCTAAGCAGAAAAGTTCTTGGTCAAGTGAACTTGGATCATAAAAATGGAGTCACAGCCCCTCAATCAATTCACAAAGTTGAGCCAGTTTACAAACCCAGAATCCTTTGAATGAAGGGGAGACCAGATTCCCTTGAGGTAAGACCCTTGTATAATACTGAGCATTTATACTATTAATCATTCTCCCAGCCTTTCCTCAAAAGACCTATGACTTTTTACCAGAGTAACTACATTGGGGAAAAGGATATCATATTACCTGGGGGACTTCTGACGCTAATTTCAGGAGACTCAAAACATCATTGTGGTCCACTAGTCAGAAGGGCCTTAATGAAATCAGATGATCGGTGAAGTTTTACTCAGGTCCTTGTCACAGTGGGTGCAGTGGGTTCTCAAAACCGTTCTATGGTTGTTTCCCCAGCTCCAAAGTGTGTAACTCAAGTAGACATACTTATCAGCTGGCACAATCCCCACTCTTGTTCCTGACCTTTACAGTAAGGCTGTTATGTTGGGAAAAGCAAAGTGGAAGCCATTGTACCAAAATTAATTCAAAATGGATCAGACCTAAACATAAGACCTGAAACAATAAACTTCATAGAAGAAAACATAGGTACTAAACTTATGGACCTTGGGTTCAAAGAAGGTTTTGTGAACTTGACCTCAAAGGCAAGGGAAATAAAAGCTAAAATAAATGAATGGGACTATGTCAAACTAAAAGGCTTCTGCAGAGCAAAAGAAATCAACTACAAAATAAAGAGGCAACCAACCGAATGGGAGAAGATTTTTGCAAAAAAATGCCTCTGATAAGGGGCTAATATCTGAAATATATAAGCAACTCATACAACTCTACAACAAAAAGACAAACAATCCGATTAAAAAATGGGCAGAGGACCTGAACAGACATTTCTCCAAAGAGGACATACAGATGACCAACAGACATATGAAAAAATGCTCAACATCACTAATCATCAGATAAATGCAAATAAAAACTACAATGGGATATCCCCTCACACCAGTTAGAATGGCTACTATCAACAAGACAAATAATAGCAAGTCGTGGAGAAAAAGGAACCCTCATACACTGTTGGTGGGAATGCAGATTGGTGCAGCCACCTATGGAAGACAGTGTGGAGATTCCTCAAAAAATTAAAAATATAATTACCATATGACCTAGCAATCTCTCTCATGGGTCTCTACCCAAAAAAATCTGAAAACATTTATCCATAAAGATATATGTACTCCGATGTTCATTGCAGCTTTATTTACAGTGATCAAGACATGGAAACAACCAATGTGTCCTCAATAGATGATTGGATAAAGAAGTTGTGGTATATATAAACAATGGAATACTATTTAGCCATAGGAAAAGATGAAATAGTGCCATTTGCAGCAACATGGATGCATCTTGAGAGTATTATGCTAAGCGAAATAAGTCAGAAGGAAAAAGTCAGGAACCATATGATTTCATTGGTATGTGGGATATAGAACTGAAAACAACAAAAGAACAAAACAAAAACAAATGAAGAAACAAAGATGATTGACAAAGACAATAGTTTAGTGGTTACCAGAGGGTAAAGGGGGGAGGAGGTAGCAGATGAGGGTAAAAGGGATCAAATATATGGTGATAGAAGGAGAACTGATTCTGGGTGATGAAGACATAATGTGATTTATAGATGATGTATTACAAAACTGTACCCTTGAAAGCTATGTAACTTTACTACTATTGTCACCCCAATAAACTTTTTTTTTTAAAAAGAGCTGTCTCTATGTAGTCTAACAAAGGCTACAAACATGGTGGAAATAAACTGATAAAACCAACTAGTAATGAAACACCAAAGACGAATTTTGAAAACACAGCATCACTTGCTTCATTTTTGGATTCAAATTAAAAACAATTCAGCTGAGTTTGCTGAAATTACTTTGAAGTGCATGTCTATGAGATTGGTTTCTCTACAGTGAGTGTCATTCAAACAAAATCTAGAGGTAATGCAGTTGGCCATCATGTCATGCAATGTTGTCAATGAAACCTAGGTTAGACATGTTAATAAGAAAGAAACAGACTGTGTTTGCATGATCACATCAAAAATCTTTAAATACTTATATAAAGAGTATTTTCAAAGTGTGTATATGTGTTTGTTATATGAAAGCACATTTCACTTACAGTTTATTTTTTTTTTAATTGGGATTGTAAAAAAGACAAAGAATATAATAGCAATTCTCTATATTTTTGGCTTATGCACTACTTTCAATAAGCAATATATACTATTTCTAAATTTAATTTTTATCTATATATTATGTTTGCTCTGATTATATTTCTAAAGATGGAAATATATCCTGATTATAAAAAATAAATTTGTATTTTGTTTATCTTTGCTTTATTTCATTTTTCTACTAACTAATTTTTATTGCATTTTTCCAAGATATTCTTCCACCATGGATTAAACTGTTTTATTTTACTATATCACTTTTACCATTTTTATCTTAAAATAGAGTCAAAAAATTACAAAGATAGTATAGAGAAGTTGCATGTACCTTTAGCTATGTTTCTGATAACAATAACATCTTATATAACTATAATGCAATATTAAAACCATACAATGCTGTCATTGTATCACTTACTCTAGGTTAGTGAAACCACCACCACTATCAAAATACCACAAAGATCTACCTAGTGCTGTTTGTAATCACACCCATCCCCCTTTACCTCCAATATCTCTTCTCCTTGGAAACCAAAACTGTGTTCTCCATTCCTATAATTTTCTCATTTCAGTAATGTGATATGAATGGAATCATGCAGTATAAGATATCTTTTTTTAATTAAATTTATTGGTCGACACTGGTTAATAAAATTATATAGGTTTCAAGTGTACAATTCTATAATACATCATTTATATATTGTGTTGTGTGTTCACCATCCCAAGTCAAATTTCCTTTCCTCACCATGTATTTAACCCCCTTAAATCCTCTTCTACCTTGTCCCTTCCCTCCTTACCCTCTGGTAACCAATAAACAGTCATCTGTGTCTATGGGTTTTTCTTTGTTTGTCTTGTTCTTTTGTTGTTTAAAGTTTCATATCCCATATATGAGTGAAATCATATGATTCTCAACTTTTTCTATCCTACATATTTCACTTAGCATGATAACCTCAAGATCCATCCATGTTGTCACAAATTACACTGTTTTACCTTTTCTTACAATTGAGTAATAATCCATTGTAAATATGTATCAGATCTTTTTTATACAAGCATCTATTGAAGGACACTTCAATTGTTTCTTGGCCACCATGAATAATGCATATATTGTTATGGATAAATGTTTTCAGGGTTTTGGGTAGACACCCAGAAGAGGGATTGCTGGGTCATATGGTTATTCTATCCTTAATTATTTGAGGAACCTCCATGCTGTTTTCCATAGTGGATGTACGAATTTATATCAAGTATGTGATAGCTTGAGATTTTTTTTTTCCCCACTCAGAATGATGCCCTTGAGATCTATTTAAATACTAGGGGTTAAAACTCCAGCACATCTTTTGAAGGGACACAATTCAACCCATAAGATAATTGTGGCTTATATTGGTCTGTAATTTTGTTTGTTTATCTGTTTGTTTGTTTTGCAAGTTCTTTTAAAGCTTTTGATATTAGCATTTGAGTAGCCACATAAAATGCATTAAATGTCATCCCTACTCTTCTGTTTTCTGAAAATATTAACTGATTTTATTTCTCCAATGTTAAATAGAGTAAGTCAATAAAATGATCTCAGTTTTATGTTGTCTTTATGGTTAACAAACTCAGTTTTCTTAATGATGTATAATACTATTCAGATTTTCTGTCTTGTTAATTTTGACAAATAGTATTTCTCAAGAAATGTGTTTCTGTTCTATGTTGTCAACTTTGCTGGCATATAGTTCTTAATAGTGTTCTCTTGTTATTCTTTTTTTTAAATTAAATTTATTGGAGTGACAATGGTTAGTAAAATTACATAGGTTTCAAGTGTATAATTCTATAATACATCATCTATATATCACATTGTGTGTTCACCAGCCAGAGTTAGTTCTCTTTCCACCACATATTTGACTCAGTTTACCCTCATGACCACCCCATTTCCGCCTTACTCTCTGGTAACCACCAAACTGTTGTCTTTGTCTGTGAGTTTTTGTTTCTTTATTTGTTTATCTTGTCCCTTTGTTGCTTTCAGTTTTGTATCCCACACATCATATTGTTCTCGACTTTTTCTGTGTGACTTATTTCGCTTAGCATAATAATCTCAAGAGCCATCCATGTTGGCACAAACGGCAGTTTTCTTATGGCAGAAAAGTATTCCATTTTGTGTGTGTGTGTGTGTGTGTGTGTGTGTGTGTGTGTGTGTGTGTATATATATATATACCACATCTCTTGTTATTCTATAATTTGTAAGCTCTAACTCCTTCTATTTTACTACTACCATTAAAACTCGTTAACCTATATTTTAGCCATGATACCATTAAAGAGAAGTTTCCTCCTAAGAACTTCTTCATTGTTTATCTTTTATCATATTTACTGAACACCTTATGGGTGCTACATGGGTACTACAAAACAGAGGCCAATGCAGATGCACTCTCTGCCTTCAGGGAACCATAGTCTAGTGAAGAATATGGCTATTAGGCAACACTTTAGAATCAAACATGTTTGGTATAATGAGATGAGGACATTATGCTTCTAGAAAGCCTTTGTGAATCTAAAGGGTAAACAGAATTCAGTGAAAGAGAAGAAGAAAACACTCTTTAGTCAAAGAGAAAACTAAAAAAAAATTCAGAAGCAAAAGATGGTATAGTGTATTCTAAAAAGTTAAATCTAAAAAAAATCAGTATTGCCAGATATAGATTGCAAAAGGGAAGAGAATGATAAGAAATTATACTGAGTAAGCATGAATGGCCAAATAATAGGGTGCCTTGTAAGTCATGATAATATCTGATATTTTCCTAAATGGGTTGGGAAACTATTGAAGTATTTTAAGTAAAAGAGACTAATGATCAAATTTGCATTTTTAGTCAGTCAGGCTGCAATGACAAGAAGCAAGTTTGGAAGCAATTAGTTAAGAGTTTGTTCTAAAGATTTAGTAAAAAAAGAAAAAAAACAAAAGCATGATGGTGGCTTGACCAGGAGGTAACAGTGGAATTGTAGAAAAGTAGATGGGTATATACACTAGAATTGACTTAACTTCATAATTAGTTGGAATTGTCCAGTAAGGAAGTCATTGGTGGCACCTGTATTTCAGGCTTAGATAATTAGGTAGATGTGGTTGACAAAAAATGGAACAAGAAATAGTAGGAGAAATGCATTCCAGGGACAGTATTATTTTTGGATGAGAAGATAAATTTAAGGGGGTTCTTGGCTACCAAGTAGAAAAACAATATAGTAACATGAGCCTGGCTGAACTTTGTCAAGACTGAAGTAACTTCACATGATACCAATATGCAATGCTTAGCTTTATGTGTTCAAGACAAGTGAATGTGATTATTTGGGTCTGAACTGGGTTGGGGTTTGGGGAGACTTGTAATGCAAGAATTCAAAGAGATTGAGTACTGTTATAAAAGTAATTGAAAGATTGGATTATGAAATCTAAGCTTGGTAGGGGATAGTATAAAGAGGAAAGAACAGTTGGGTAAAGATATAGTAGAGAAGTTCAATGGAATTCAACAAAAGCTGAAAAAGAGTTCCATTGGGGGTAGATTAACACAGAAACTTGAAGGGAGCAAGTTGTAGTTGAAATGAGATGTATATGTCTGAAACGTCTGACAGTTCAGGGATGGTGGTAACATTTTGAGCTAAGTGAGGAAGAGACAGGTGTACAGAAGGGAAAGAGAAAAGTAAGCCTTGAATGATATCAACGGTCTCAGAGCTGTCTGTAATGTCTTTGTAATTGGACTCCTGGGTCATAGTCCCTATGAGATTGCAGGTCCCTTTATATCCAGGTCTGTAAGTTTTTCTCTCTCCCTCACCAAACACACCCATCCACTAGCATGCAGCATTGCACAAAATAAGGGCTGTATAACAAAATCATAAGAAACAAAATCATGAGCAACAATAAGTGAGTAAAAGTCCTATGTGGTCATTTTCCCCAAAATCAGATTATAAAATCACTTAATAACAAGCACAGGGGAAATATTCCCAAAATGATATCATACCCAGAAGCTCATAGAGCCTCATTGATTATCTCTGAGCCAGAAAAAGTGCAAAATCTGTTGATTTTGTGCTATCTTCTTGTCCTGCTTACTAAATTCCATCGATATGGTTCTCAGAGACCAATGCTTCTATAATAGTTAGCTTACCAGTCAAAAAGTGAGTCTTCTATAGCAATACTTTATATAGAAAAGTTTAGAATCACTCAGTGAATAGCTTTAGTGCAGCTGTGGGGCAACTCTAAGCAGTAATGTGAAATAAATGTTGCATTTTTATTTTTATTTTCATAGCGAATGGAAGGGCAGCCTCTTCTTCCTGGGATCTAGCTTCAAAGGGTAGCAATACCATCTACTAACAAACAGCCTTTGAAAAACAGCTTTGAAAGTATCATGCAAACTGATTTTTTAATGGTCCAGGGCAACCTATTTACATTTTGAACTTCTCAGTTTGCATTTTCCTCTTTTTATGCTGAATCTGTCAACTGGTTGGAATTTGTAATTTATGGCTCCACAGCAATCCAATATTCTTTGTCCTCAAGTGATCTGACTCTCATTAAAGTTTATATTATGTTGATGAAACTCATTTTATGAGAAAGAATTACATTCTGAAATCATTATGTTTCTAAATGTGTTGTTTTATGTGTGATATTCCTGCATCGTTTTTTCTGATAGATTTTTGATAGTAGAAATAAAAATGCTAGAGAATTAATGAATGAAATGTCAAGCCCTTAAGCTATTTTCTATACTACTACTGTTTTGAGTAATGAATTTTCAGCTTCACATGGTTATCTTTGTTCTTGAATTAGCTTCATTAATCTTTAGTTATTCCCTACTATTTAACAGATATTTTGTACAATGTTAATGTCTAAAAAAATAAAATAAAATATGAATAATAGTCTCTAACTTGAAGTGCTTATGATCAGCCAAGTAGCAAAAGCAGACATCTAAACAGATAATTTATTCTGAAGTTTAAGGCACATTTTTTTGTGAATTATTTATCAGCCAAAGTTCTGGTAAGGTTGAAGATATACAAATGTTTTCATGACTACACTCATAATCATTTGGCTGCATTTTATGTGAATAAGCTAGAATGCTTTATATTGTCAATACAGAATATTATAATGTCCCATGTGTTTGCCTAACACACAACTGCATTTCCATAATTATGACTTTTCTAGGCCATGATTTGTTTTTTAAATATTCTAGGATTAAATCAAAATGTGGTTTCAAAGTTACAATGCTAATTTAAAAGCACAGGAGCCAAATATTTACCAGAAGCATAAAACTGCACCTGTCCACTTCAGCTTGAAACCATTCACAGTATTTCTAGCTTCAAAGTGGTTCTTCATGAGGTAATTGGCCTTTATTAACTAAGAAATTGATTTTATATCCTAGCATCATTTACCCAATTTACCCTATTTATCTGCAAGAAAACATAGATGTTTTATAGAGAATTATTTGCCTAATTTGGGTGAACTATTTTTTTCTTATTTGCATTGCTAAGACTCATTGAAGAAAATCCAATATCTTGGTTTTCGTTGGTCAAGGTTCAAGTTTGCTCAGTGAAACATTGAGTTGCCCATACTTTCAGGCTGTGTAATTTGGTCTTTCTGGGCATCCAGAATAACCGATATTCACTAGGTCCAGTCTGGCCAGGATAAAGGTAAGATAATCTTTCCTCATTAGCCAATGTAGAATATAAGGATTGCCCTGATATCTAGAAGTGACAGATCAAGTCTGGTCCTGGGAAGCCCATGAATTATCATCATGTCTGCCCCATAGGAAACAGGCAAGGGCCCAGGTCTGGGGAAAGTGTGGGTAGATGAGCTGGTGGGCCTGGGAGGATCTCGTGTGTGAAAAAAACAAGTCTATAAGAGTACCGATTTTTTATCTTTATTTATTTTTTTTAATCCTGATACTCCTCCTCACATGGGATTAGTGATTTTGTTCTTCAGCTACTTGCATTGAGACTCCAGACATGAAACCTTCTCAAGCCTTATCTTCTGACCTACAATACCAGCTCTATTGATCCAGGGTATGCTAACTAATGTTAAATAAAATCTCTCTGATCTCAGCAGAGAGTAAAATTTATCACTGTTCCACTAAGTTCAAGCAGATATCCAACCCTTAGTGGAGCTATTCCTAGTGGTGATTCAAGGAGTGAGCCCTCTTCTGTCTAGTATCTTCCACTGTTGCCAAATGTGTGAAAGTCCTCTGTAATCTTGGAATCTCCTGGTGATACCCTGAATCTGAACATCAAACAAGAAACTAGGTGCTTTAATGAAATGATCAACATTATTTTCACCTGCATTCCATCAGCTAGAGCTACACTTCTACCACTCTGGAATATAAAACAGATTTTGTGAATAGTTAACATTTTTTGCCAAACTATTAGGTCTTCCAAAGAGGGAAGGGAATGGGTACTTAGCAACCTCAAGAAAGGATACTGGAAAAAAGATATTGAGCATTCCTGTGTTATTGCCATGATAATGTGCTGTCTACACATCAGGGTGTATTGTGCATGGAGATTACATAATACTCTTGTCCAAGTTCTTCAATTAATGGGGGTTGCATTTGTTGGTCACTGTAAACTATTATTCTGTGACTTTAAATTCAACCCATAGAATGGTGTTGTCGGGGAAAGAATAACGGTGAGGAACGTGTCAAATTTTTCCTCTCAGCCCATTCCTCAAAAGGCAAATTAGTCCAGTTGGGCTTCCTTAAAAGTATTCAAATTGGCAAACACTGAACTAACATTTTGTAAGCTGAGAAAAAAAAATTGTCCCTAAAAAAGGAAATAGAATACTTAAAACTGGTAGTGTATTTTACAATGGAAAATATGATGTCTTACGATTTGTAATTAATGCTTAACACATAAAAGAATTTAATAAATGTTGTGAATAAATATGTGCTAAATGGTGCATTTCTAGTTAGCTATAAATAACAAGTTTTGCTTCTATGACCTGAAACTTAATAGAAAACTTCCTCATAGAATGGAAATGATTTGTAAGTCTTCTGTTTGCACTGCTAATGGAAATATTCAAAGTCAAATATGTGATGTTCACTTAATTCTGATGTAGATTACTGTATTTTCAAATGCGCAAGCATCAGTTGCTAGTTATATCAACATACATATAATTCTACGGCAACATTTTCATATTTTGTAGCAGCTTGTATTTTCCAAAATGTCCATCCTTTGTTCTCTTCTTCATGTGATATGGATATTCCTTCCATTCTATGTGCTAATGTGGTGCATATGTGCCTTGCCTGCCCTCCATACTGCCATTGTGAAGACCTCTATGACTGCTTCCACCAACAGAATATGTGCCATTAAATTCCCAGGGATTAACAATTTAAATGCTTTGCATTTTCACCATGCTGAGAAGAAGTCTACATGAGACTTACAGACATTGTCTGAACAAGAAGAGGCCACTTGTGGTGCCCAACCCACAGCCGAGCTAAGGTCTCAGCCAATAGCAGCATCAACAGCCAGATGTGTGAGGAAAGACGATTCTACATGATTCTAGCCTCCAGCCAGCAAGTCTTCCCTGGTGTAGCCCTGGACATTGCAGAGCCAAGACAAGGCACCCTGAACCCCAGCGTTGGACACTCGTAAAATAATTTTGAGAGTGTGCATGTGTGTATTTAACACAATTTGGTTGGAAATGATTTGTGATGCAGTGATAATAACAGCAACATCCCTCATTCAAACATAATTTTATATCACAACTCCCCATTAAACTCTTTTTGTTAGTTTTTTTTTCTAACTTTACCTGTATGTGATAGTGTTGCATAATGATGAAGATTATTAGTGATTTTTCAAAAACCAGTCAATTCCTAATGCATAGCAAAGGACTGATGCAGGATAAATGATCAGTAAATATTGTATGGGTAAATGCATACAGAGATACTTTTCATCTGTCTCAGAAATTTAGATAGAATTGTGTAGAAATATGTAATGTTTGATTTGTATTGTTATTTCTAAATGCAAATTTTCTGCTTAGCTTATTTCTACGCTTATAGAATAATGTATCTGATCATTTAAAACTGGATGATAAAATTGAATAAAACTGCATCACCCTATAATCCTATATTATAAAAATTGTAGCTATTCACTTGTTGAAAAATGTTTTCATTATTTCAAAAATTATAACAATGATGATAATAGTAACGATAGCAACTAGAATTTCTCACATGCTTACTAGGTACCTGACATTGTCCTTAGTTCTGCTTGGGATACTGAGTTAATTTTCTTTATGTTAAGTTTATTGAGATATAATTTACTCACTGTCAATTTCACCCCTTTAAGTTATACAGTTCTATGAATTCTGCTAAATGCAGACACTCAGGAAATAATCACCATAATCAAGACAGAACAGTTCAATCACCCTCCAAAATTCCCTCATGACACTCTGTGGTCAGTCCTTTCTCCCATATCTAACACTTAACAAACATTTTCTGTCCAAACAGTTTGCCTTTTTCAGAATTTCAGATACATGAAATCATACTGTATATAGCCATTTGAGTTTAGTTTATTTCAATTAGCATTATACATTTGCAATTTAACCCTGCTGCTGCATTGTTTTTTGTATTCCATAGTAACCATAATGTGAATACCTTTTCCCAGATGATGGATATTTGGATTTAGTTTGGAGTCATTATAAATAAAACTGTTATAAACATCTGTATATAGGTATTTGTACAAACATATGTTTTCATTCTCCTTCAGAAGAGGGATTGCTGGATTGTGTGGTAAATGCATGTTTAGCTTTATAAGAAACTATTGAGGCAGCTGTATCACTTAACATTACTACCCACCTTGTATGAGAGTTCTAATTGGTCTGCAAACTCACCATAATTTGATACTGACAGTTTCACTTTAAAGCCTTCTCAGGGTGTTTAGTGATGCTTCATTATAGTTTTAACTTGAATTCCCCCAATAAAAAATGATATTAAGTATTGATAAATGTGTGATGTTAATAAGGTATCTGTTCTAATGTTTTGCTCATTGTTAATTGGATTATTTTATCATTATTGAGCTGTGAGAGTTTTTATATATTCTTTATATCAGCCCTTTATTACATATGCTTTGAAATACTTTCTCCCCATCTGTGGCTTGTCCTTTGATTATCTTAACAGTAACTTTCCAAAGGCGTACATTTTTTGTTATTGTTTTATTTTCATATTGACAGAGATTATATATGTTTAATATCTATCTACCTATCTATCTATCTATATAGAGAGATAGATATAGATAGATAGATATATTGATTCATGTTTCTAGATGTCAAACCTAGGCCTAACCCAAGGTTATGATTTTCTTTCTAGAAATTCCTTTGAAGATGTCTTATAATTAATTTCTGTATATGGCACATAGTGTAGTTACATCAATACTCTGGAAAGGAAAGGAAATTTTTATTTTCCTGCTCCTTTAGATGATTTCTAAGCCATACTCATGGAAAATAGATCCTGGAAACTTTTATTCTTGGGACAAAGAAAATTTTTTGGAGTGGGGTGTGTGTACGTGTGTGTGCATGTGTGTATGTGTGTTCAGTTATTTTTAGTAAGCAAATAAGTAATTCTTATCTTCACAGAAGGGAATATTTTTCAAGAAATACTGCTAAATATTTTTTTGTTTGTTCGTTTTCCCCATTCCAAGAAGTCTGCCTGTAAATATCAAATTTAGTATAAAGGTTTGATAAATAAACACATCTATGTTTCTTTTTTTTTCTATCAATATTCTTCTTGGTTTACTCTGTTATTATTTAGCTCATGGCTTATATCACTCTAGGTTTTTAGTAGGTCAACATGTTCTTGCCTTTTTAAATGCCAGTACTAGATGACTTTATGCCAGTACTAGATGACTTTATGAGTAATGTCACCACCTTATTTAAGTGTGTGTGCCACTGAATACAGCTTCTAAGAACTTGATTTTTTTTTTTTTTTTTTGTCTCCTGGAGTCAACCCTATTGGAATTGCTTAATGAAAAGACAGACACTCAGGGGATGGCAGAATTTGTAGTACTAGCACAACCTATGTTTTTATGCTCTCCGAAGAGAACACAGATTTATCTTACTGGGTTGCCTGGATACTTAACCTTTAGAGGGTCCCCACCTCCTGCAACCATGCTTTCCTGAGAGTGTGGGTGCTGAGATTGTCCATTCACTATCAATTATGGGCACAAGATACCAAGAGCTCCTCTGTGGATCACAGGGTGCCAAATATTTTCTTCTCTCACTTCATTGTGCCAACACAGCAATTCCTTTAATTGCCTGCAGGTTTCTTGGCTCAAGGATTATGAATAAAAAGGTGACAAGTAGAGTCTAACATTTACCAGGACTTTGTTTTTTCTCTCTTGGAACTGTTTACCCACTGAAAGCCCTTAATTCTAGATCTTTAAAACATAGTGTGACAGGGTTCTCACAGCACAGATTTCCCAAGTGGATCACAGGGAGTAAGGGTAAGCAAGCATGTTTTCATTTCCATCCTTTTGTTCCCAGACTCATGTTCTCTACCATCAACAATAAAGCACTATAGAATAGTTGTTGCTTTAGGGAATGTGCTTCATCTTAGAAGATGGTGCTCGTGCTTGCAGACTATACCCCAAAGCTGGTACCCTAGCTGTATCTTAAGAACCACTCCACTCTTCTATCAGCTAACAGCATATAGAATATCACATAGTGTAGCATGTGGTAAAATAAATTAATCCCAAAGTTGTGTTCTCACTTTCTTATCTCAATTGTGGAAGAAAAAATAGATCCCATTATCCAATGAGATTCTATGCAGAATCTTGTGTTTATGGGCCAAATATTTTGTAAGCCTTTTGGTAGTGTATCTGGCTGTGACCCTGCAGTCAGGAAAGGGAAGCCATACCTAGAATATATGTCAATTATAGTCAAGGTGAATCATACCCTCCCAGAATCAAAAAAGTCCAAGGGTGGTAGGTAACTTGTCACTAACTGCCTGGTCAGTAACCTTGAAGTATAGTGCTGTATCAGGGACTCTCAGTTGCTCTCAGTAGCCAGAGTATTGGACATTTAACTAGAGAAGAAGCTCAACCAACCTTATTGGGTGGGATTCCCTTATTGGGCCAATGCGTGGCTCCATGTCTGCCAGTACAGCAATTTTGTTCGTAAATCTATTGTGGATCAAGGGATGACTGAGCACATATACTGTCCAATGTCAATGGACTATTATTAAGTCTGGATTGTTTAATGCCTCTTCTTTGCTCTCTGATGAGTATTAAAATGTCATGCAAATAACTGTATGTTTATCCACATGCTTTTTCCCCCGACCATTTTTCCCCCAGGTTTTCCAATATTATTTCCTTCCAGGTCTCTATCAAACCAACCAAGATATTTGATATTGCCTTTATGTGTCTGTACATACTCTTACTATGAACCGTTTCTATTTTCATGCAAAGTAGATAACAAAGTACATCAAAAGAGCTGCTTTTTGAGTGAACTTAAAATCACTGCTGTCCTTCTGGGCCATTTCTGAGTGGGGTCATTGTTAAACAATGGTTGATTTTAAGCTTGAACCCACTTACTAAACTGGGAAGCAAGCTCAGCCTTTTTCTTCTTCTGTCAGATCGTCATAAGAGTTTTCTTTTATGTCTATAAGTGTGAACTAAAAGAAGAATGCTGATTCAATAATAAAGAATGATATGGCAGTTTGGTCCACCTGCTGTGGAGCTTAATTTTGCCCTTGAGACTGATCCCAAATATATTGCATCCTTCTTCAAATGCATTGCTCTAAGCCTCGTTGGTCTTGTGGTTTGGTGACTATGACATATACCCAGCACAAGATGGGCAGTTGAGGTCACACGGTCACTTACATACCATGCTCGTTGCTCTGCCTCTACCTGAATCCAGTTATATACGGGAAGCTGCCTTTTGAGTCTGCAGATCCTGATGATGTGGTTTGGATCCACAATCCCAGAGTTCTCTGTTATAATTCTGAGACTCGAGCTTATTACAAAACTGTTTGCAAGCTAAAAATATCTCTAATATGTAAAGTCTACAACATGTGACTCAAATGTCAAAACTGCCTTCATCACAACCTGGACGTGATGGTAGTACATTTTTTTTCCCTGGGCCCCATTCACTCCTACTCAGCAAATGGGTTGGGATTATTTTCCCAAGTGTGGGATATATTTCCTTCAGAGCCAAAGGGGCCTACCAAGCACTGTGTTTTCTTTCTAGTTGTGAGGGGTTAGAAGTGCAACAGTCAATCCATTATTTTGGTGGGCATTTACTAGCGTGCCCGAGATCACTGGTCCCTTCATTCTTCACTGATGTGGTGAGATCCTTTATCGCTGCAGTTTACATCTTCTACCCTGTGGAGCATATGCCTTGGCTTTCAACAAATTCCCCCTTCTTGTTTGTCTAGTGTGATTCATAGGAAGTCACCAATGTGGTGAATCAATGTGATGTTCTGTGGAATGTCCTGACAGATCAAGAACGTTCAGATTCAATGATGACAGAAGATAGGGTTGTAAACTGAGCCCTAAAAGGAAAACTATAAATATATATTGCAGTCCCTACCACAAGAATATAACTGGGTCTTGTTTTACTTCTTGATAGCGATCAAAAGAACACATTCACTACACTTTGTGCATTCCGTATATCTGAGACTCTGTGAATCTGCTCTGGCTATGGAAATACATCCAACAGAGCAGCTGCAATGGGGACCCTTACCAACGTGAATTACAATAACCCATTCATATTTCCAAGGATATTTCCAGCCTCCCTCTTATAACCTCCTCCAACATTGGCTATTTGCTCTCCTTGCTTTAGAGCTCAGTTTTAGAGCTCAGTTTAAGGGGGCTCTGGCTCCCCTTGTCCCTTGGGCCCTGGGGTTCCCTTTCATAGTCTAGAAATAAGAAGGCTGTTTTGGTTACCATGCTGCTCAGTTGACAAATGCAAAGAATCATCATGCCTCTTTCTTTAAAGTAGATAGGTGTATGGCCAATTTCAGCTTCTTAAACCAACTCTTCATTTTGACCTTGTTTTAGAAACGTATTAGTTAATAAATTCAATCGAGATTTTTATCAAACACTCACTTTGAGTTAGATACTGTGCTGTCCTCAGTAACGATTATTGACTTAGGAATCATGCATCCAGTCTCAATTTAGATCGATTCTCAGAAGTGCGTCTCCTAACACCTCTGGGCCTGCATGACACAAGAGCCAAATATGACAGAGAAGCTACGACTTGCTTTCCTTGGAGGTGTTTTTATATGAACCAGTTATCTACTGACATAATAATGCTGCACAATAAAACACACTGCAAAGCATTCATTACTGCTTAAGAGTCTTGGTCAGTTGGGAATGAATTCACCCATGCACGTGCAGTTAACTGAAGGTTGGAAAACAGTTTTGCTCATCTTTGTTGGGCTGGGTCATGTGCTGGGAGGCTGGCGGCTGCAGGCTGGTATAGGATGGCATTGGTTATCATGAGAGGGCTGCCTGCTACTTGGTCTCTCATTCTCTAGCATGCTAGTCTGGACTTTTTCACATGGCATAGGCACTTTCAAAAGACTAAGCAGAATTACACAAGGCCCCTGGAGGCCTTAAGTTGAAACTGGCATAGCATCAGAGCTGCTCCATTCTTGGACAGAGTAAGTCACAAGCCAGGGTATTTTCAAGGCCTGGAAAATAGATTCCACCACTTAGTGAGAGGGATTTTGAAAAGTCACATTATAAGGGGTGTGGATACCAGGAGGGGAATAATTGAGGATATTTTTACAATTAATCTACCACAGTATAGAACTAAGTTTTCCATGGGGCATTTCCACCTCTATATATTTCATAGCTGGTTCAATCTCTAAATTTTAGGATTCTCAACTAAAACATTTACTAACATTCAGGGTTCCTGAATTTATTTCCCACTTGTCAAAATGAAAACAAAATAAAAACATTTAAGGCTACTCAAAAAAGTATAATAAATTCTTGCACGATTGAACAATCTTGCCAATAGTATAAAACCCACTTTTTATTTTTCCTTGTTAATTCCATTTGATTGCCGACCACCAAAATAAACACTGGCACAACTGCAGGATTTGCAGTTCTTTCAAATAGGAGCTGGAAGTGGCAGAAATAGAATCAAGGGGCTGCAAGGTTGGCATGTGATGTGTGCTTATAATGCAGTTCTGCCTAGTGGCCCCACGGATTTATACTTGTCACATACTGAGGGCTCAGCTCAGCTGCACTGTGGTGCCAACTTTCATTATTAGCCTTATATTGAAGTGATTTGTGTGGTGGAGCAGCACATGAATTGCAGGAAGTTTAAAATTCAGAATAACTTTGGTGTAATTTTGGAAACAAATATGAGGAATACAGGAGAGATTTTGGCACTTCACTTCTAAATATGTTAGGGAAGACAATCTAATGAAAAAAGATACCTAATGTGCTTACAACATAGTGTGTGTGTGTGTGTGTGTGTGTGTGTGTGTGTGTATGTGTGTACATAAAAATTAATAGTTTTTCCTTATATGTAGATGTCATTAGGTAGAATATCTCTGAGTTCATCTGTGACCACAGGCTGAGAATGGTGACTCGCAACTATTTGTACTTTCTGTGTCTTATCCTATAGCTTATTTAATACATTTCAGTACTTTTACATTGTTGTTAAAACAACTAATTTTTCTTGACATTGGCTTTTTCAGCTTTACAGTCTCTAGGCTTATCTGTATGAATGGCAGCTGTTTAACATTCTTGGAATTCCAATTTGTGAAGGTCGGTATTAAGAACTAATGCCAACTGTCCTGACATTATTTAATCTATAGAAGACAAGGAGACATCTAAAAAAGTGTTGAGAGTTTAATTGTCTAGATTTTAGTTTAGAAGTCAGTATACCAGAGTCTTCTGCTGCTATCACAATGGCTTTATTATTCATGTTTGAGGTTTTTTTTGTCCAGTTATGTAGATGGATATAGTGGAGTTTAAAGAGAGCAATGTTTCCATGTGCTCTCTGTTGGAGTTGAGTACTTCTTATCAGTGTCAAGTTGATTGTGAAGACATGTTTGAGGAAGAAATCACAGGGGAGTAAGCTCTTGACAGCCTTATTTTTTTAGGGTTATCATGCATTATAAAATACCTTGAATCAATCCAACATCTTTAAAGGTTATCATTTGAGTGCAGATACTAAGCATTGACTTGAGGGTCAACAGATTACAGGGATATCAAAAATATTTTTATAGAAATTTAGATTAAATATTGAGTGATGATGGGTATATAACTAAGGACTACAGAGTTTGCCATGAAATATTCTAATAGGAAAAGACTTCCCCTGACTTGTGATGTTATCGAGGCTCATACTTAATAATGCTATTTCTCAATGTATAGCACTTTTTTGTATTCAGGATTGTTTTCATCCTTATTACCTTACTTGATTGAAATAATAATCTGGCAAGATAGTTTAAGGTTTTTCCCTCAGTTTTGGCAGATGAAGAAGCTGAGGCATGGATTCTTTAAGTATTCCAAATCTGACATTCACAGATTTCTAAGTTTCTAGTACAATCAGATTGACAGAAAAATAAAAATAAAAAAGACACTGTACTAGCCCATTCATAGGGTGACATGTGTAAATATTTTTAAGTAGAGGTAGGTAATATGAGAAAAATAAAAGAAGTAATGTAATTTTGAAGTCATCATTGGAGTTCCTTCGAACTGTGTGAATACAGAAGATTATAATGAAGCAATCACATTTAAACTGAAACTGTATTGTCAAGATGCAACCAACCATATGGAGATTACTGAAGAAAACCAGGGCAAAAGACCCTTGAGTAGAAGCCAACCTGGTGTGTTTGCGCAACTAGAAAGAAAGCCAGTGTGGCTAGAGTGAGCAAAGTGTAACTGGCATAATATGTAATCAGAGAGTTCGCCAGGGGCCAACTCCTTTACAACTTCAGCCATTGTAAAAGGTATAAATGTTATAAATGTTACTATAAGTGAAATTGAAAGCTGGGAAAAGGTTTTAGACAAGGGGCTATCGTGAATCTATTTGAATTTTAGGAAAATCATGCTGTTCACTTCTGGAGAAAAAGATTGTAGAGCAGGAAGTGCAATAAGGGTCTATGGTGGTTGTTCATGTACACAACATGGAGGCTTGAACTTGGGCTGTGGCAATGACAGAAGACAATAGTAAACAAGTAGCAGAGAAATGTAGCAAAAGTGCCTGCAGGAGATCTGCCTATAGTTTACAAGTGAGAATGAAGGGAAACAAGGAATGAAGACTGATTTCTAAGATTTTCACTAAACAGCTGGGTAGATTTACCATGATGGTGTGAAAGGATGAGGCGCTGGTATGCTGAAGCTAACCTCCTTATTATAACTGTCAAAATGTCACATAGGCAGGTGATGTACCCTTCTAAAGCTCAGAGAGGAGGACTGGATCGTTATTATTAATGTGGGTCTTGTTGGTAGATCGCATTTCAAGGCTAGAGAGAGTGTGTAGGCAGAAGAGAGACTAGGTCACAGATGCACACCAGGAGTTAGAGTTTCAGCAGAAATATTTTTGGAAGCAAAATTATTAGTGCTGAAGTTTTTTCCACACATAATTTGTGGCTGTAATTTTTGTAAATTATAGTACAGTTATTTTACACTTTCTATATAATCCAAATCACTAGCATTTAAATATTTTTTTAATTAGATGTCCTGTTCTTATCTTTCAATTTCCACCTTCATTTATTTTTTCATGGAAAAAAAAAATCTTCTTGGCCACAAATAGAGGAAGTGGTGAAATTTGTAGTAAGATGGTGCTTGGTACCAAATTTTCATTCATGACAATATTCATCGACTCTACCTTTTTCCTAATAGAAGAAAACCCCGATATGGTACCAAAATATGTTTAAAATATTTTTTTCCGATTTCCTAGCAAGCAATAATTGTTAGATTAAATGGAATAACATCCATGTGAAGCCCAGAAAGACAATTACTACCAGAATGAATAGCTTCATAAATATATCTCACTTCAAATTGCTCCACCGTGTACAGTAACTAAAATACCTTTTATTTTTTCTGCTTAGAAGACTATACTCTCAAAACAAAATAAAAATATCTCTCATACACATAAAGACAAACAAGAACAATACATGTACAGAACATACAACTTGAAAGAAAGAGAGAGAGAGAGAGAGAGAGAGAGAGAGAGAGAGAGAGAGCGAGCTGAATTGTAGAGCAAAGGAGTTTAGGAGTTAAGATGCTGTAGATGCTTAAAAAAAATCAGTCTTGTTAACTAGTATGTGGAAACAACTAATGGATTAAGCTGGTCCAGAAAATTTCATGAAATGGGAAATGTAGCTCTTTTGTGTAGACACAAAATCTTTGTGGGACTTGATTTCCAAACTAAGAAGCATCTCAAAAACTGCATGTGGGGCATATTTGTATTGAAAGGATTCAGTTACAATTCCCTTTGAAGATCAAGACACATATAAGATGGCAAAAGAATGGGGAAGTATATGTCAAAAATTATCAAACTCAATGCCATTTCTTTAACATTTGCTTGGGCCTGAATTCAGAAACTTTGGGATGCATATTAAGCCCCTTATGGACAGTACTTATTATTAAATTGATGGATACTGTATGTCAAGTTGAAGCCACTGTTTTACAGGTCTGTCCCAACCAGAAAATCTTTCTTCACTCTTTCTTACCCACACCTCCTAAGCTTTCCTTCTTCATGCTTTGATAAAACAAAGACTCCATTGATCCAGCCCCATGCAGCCTGGGAGGTAGTACAGCTTTGGGGTAGGGGTGCAGTGGCATTGTATTTACAGCCTTGGAAAGGCCTCCACACCACAGTGATGCCACGTATGGCCATGTTTCAGCTCCTCCATTTATTGTGGAAAGGCCAGGCGGGAGCTCAGGGCAAGGCCTCTGATTTGAAATGAAATTCTAAAGAAGTCAATAAACTCCACAAATTATGAAGGATGCCAACAACATCCAGCTTCTTTGTATCTCATAGAATCCTGGCACAAAATTCTGAGGTTGACTGAAAGTCAGACAAGGTTAGTCATTTTGGGAATGTTTATTTCTTTTCCCAGTTTCTTAAGCACTTGCTGTATAGTGAAACTGCCTCCTAGGAACAGAATGTTCTCCATTCTAGAAAACCAACCTAGCCTAGCTAAGCAAATAGTCCTGTCATCAATTACCGTTTTGAAATGCATTAGAAGACATTCTTTGAAGTAATCCTTCCTCAAACCCTGTTTCAAACTGGATTTATATAATGGGTAAGTGGGTAAACATCCTGTGGAATTCAATGGATGTCAGGGAAAATGAATTTTGTCATGCATACATTTTTTATCTTTAAAGGAATGTGTAAGGGGAATTCCTCCTCAAAATGCCAGCACCTCCAGATGGAGGATTGTTAAACCACGTAATTCCTAACTCATGGCAGGAAGGGTGGTGAGGATTTGTGAGAAGTAAGTTTAAGTGAAGAAAGGAGCTGAAATAGCTCAGTGAATACAGAAATGTGATGTTTATGCAACTTGATAGTTAATTTTTTTTAAATGAAGAACAAATATAATGATTAAATACAAATTACTTCTAATATTACCTATGATATATTCATATTATCAAGAATAACAATAATCCAAATAGTCACACCATTTGAAATTGTCATTAATAGGGAAATGACACTACAACCCATTTTTTCAAAATTATAACTGCATATAAAAGTGACAATATGCATTCTTGTAGATAATGAGCAGACTACTCAATAATCCAAGTTACTTAAAAGACCCTTGTTTATACAAGTAATGCTGCTCTTGAAGTAGACAATATAAAAATAAATTTATAATTTGGGTTGGTATAGAACATAAATAAACCTGTTAAGATATATTCTGCTCATCCCCCTCGTTATCACACGTTGCCTCACATATAGTAGGGACTCAACAATTGATTCCTAGCAAAGGAGTTACCTTTAAATAAATTTAGAATTTTAAAAGCATGAAATGGTAAAGCACACATCTCAGATTTAGGTGTAATATATGTATTAGTTGGCAGTGTATGAAAAATTCAGAAAGGTGTGTAGGGTTTGGAAGCATCACCCTATTTTTATATTGGATCTATCCCACATCAAGCTTAGCTAACACTGAATTCAGATTCCCAGAGAACATAATATAAAGGATGTCTTAGATATATGCATCCCTTAGCCTACATTTCTGAGAAGGAAACAGCAAGATTCCCTCCGTGTTTATTGCTTTCTTCATTTCACCATTCCTTCATTTCATTCTCCTTCATTTTTTTGTTATGAGCAATTATGAAATTTTGAATGTGAACAAATTACTAGATGATTTTATAAGATCATTAATTTCTTTGTGGGGATAACATAATTGTGGTCATGCAGAACAATATCATTCTGAGGAGATGCATGCTAAAGTTCTTACAGACATAATGTGGTGATGTTTGCAATACATTTTCAAGTAATCTCAAAAATATACACATACACACATATAGAGCAAATTTACCAAAATGTTAACACATTTTAAATCTAGGGGAGTATGTGGGTGTTTCTTATAAGTTTCTTTTTGCTGTTCTGCATGTCTGAAATTTTGTATTATGAGAGCTGGGGAAAAGCTATAGACCCACTAATGGTCAAATTTTTCATCCACTTGGATGGGTAATAGTACCTATGTAATTAATCACATACAGCAAATAGGCATTGCTATGAAGACATCTTGTAGATATGATTAGTGTACATGATTAGTTTACTTTAAGTAAAGGAGATTATCCTAGAGAATCTGGGTGGACTTGCTTTTATCAATTGAAAGCCTTAATAATAGCAGAACTGAGATTTCCATGAAGAAAAAATCCTACTTGTAACTGAAGCATCACCTTCTGCCCTAAAGTTCCAGACTGTGCTTCCTAAAGGCCTGCTCTACAGAATTTAACTTGCCCAGCCAGTCTCCAAAATCCACTAAGCCAATTACTTTCAATAAACTCCTTAATATATAGGTTATATTGGTTCTGGCCATCTGGTTGAAACTTGACTGAGACCCTTTCCTCCAATTGTGGAAACATGTCAGTAAAAAAAAAAAAAAAAAAGCAATATAGAGAGGTAAGTGTTGCATTATCACAGATTTCTATGACAAGTCATATGAAGGACACTGAGCTCAGACTGGGGGAAACAGCAGAAAATGTTGTGTGACTTGTTACCCCAAAGAGGAGCTGTATGATTTAAGTTCTGAAAACTATGCCATAAATGGTAAAAAAGTCATGGAAGTTATTTTCATCTATCTTTATAACTAAGTTCATTAACATAAGAAAGTTCCCAAGAGGCATTATATACAAAAATTGTAAACAATTTGAAGAGGGTTGCGTGCACCAGTTTTCAATGGATTTTTCTAACAGTCAAAAAATGCCAGTTATAGGTAAGAAGTTGTGTTAGCATTTTTGGGAGAAAATATGGCTTCTGATTTATGTGTTTTGTGAATGGATTTACTGTTCAATTAAAGGTAAATGCAGAATATATAATGAAGATAGAAAGACAAAGACTTCTGGTTGCATCCTGAAGAATAGCATCATCAGTTTATTTCACTTTCTAAATAAATGATTTAACTTTTAGCATTATTAATTTTTTGTTGCAAATCTGAGTTATCTTCTTATTCTTTCCTTTTGTGTCCCTTTAAGTTTTCAATATATGATGTTTCACTTATTGTTGTAAAACAAGTCCTATTGTGACTACAATTTTTTTTCAACATTTTTTTTGTGATGAGAATTCTCAAGATCTATTTAATCAAAATTTTGATCAAAGTGTGGTTAATTTGCTTCAATGATGTAAACATGAGCTGTGTTTATGGAGGAAGCCTAAACATTCAGAAGTATTTTTGTTTAAGAACTAAATGAAAATTGAGAGAAAAATTTATTGGCAAAAAGTTTGTTTTGCTCTGCCATAAGTAAAGATGAAATACTGCCATTTGCAACAACACAGATGGATCTTGAGATTATTATGCTAAGCGAAATAAGTCAGACAGAAAAAGTCGAGAACCATATGATTTCACAGATATGTGGGATATAAAACTGAAGGCAACAAAGGAATAAGAAAAACAAATAAAGAAACAAAAACTCAGACACAGACAACATTTTAGTGGTTACCAGAGGGTAAGCAAAGAGAGAGGTGGTAGGTGAGGGTAAATGGGGTCAAATATATGGTGATGGAAGGAGAACTGACTCTGGGTGGTGAGCACACAATGTGATATATAGCTGATGTATTGTAGAATTGTACACTTCAAACCTATTTAGTTTTGTTGACCACTGTGACCCCAATAAATTTTAATTTTAAAAAAGCTTGTTTTGTCTAAAGTATATGCAAATTAACCCATAACTTTGTCTTTATTTACCCATTGTTCAATCATAGGAAATGTTCATGGGCATCTAAAGCAAAAAGTTGCTGAAATACGTATTTGGAAAAATCGACCCTATATGAATATAGAACGTCAAAAGAAATAAAACAGTGTATGAATACCCTCTACAAGCACAACAGTTTATAGAGAAGGCAATGAAGAAAAGTATTATAATATTAAGTGGGAAAAGTAGAACCCAAGCAGGACAGAGTTAGCAATCTGGTTTCAGTTCCCTAGAACAAAACACACCTCAAGTTGATTTGGTCATCTGCTCAAGCTGGCTAAATCCACACTGCTTTTATAATTTCCATGCTTAGAAAAGGCATTCAAGACAACACACACACAGAACCTGCAGGCAAGAGAGGAGAGAATACACTAGAAATGTTGCCAAACTCAGTGGATAACTGATTTAATGGCATGTACTTTTAAATAAGCAATAAAAACAACAAATATATATATATATATATATATATATATATTAAAATAAAGTTGAAATAATCTTTCTCATAAAAACCATGATGCGTGAATTCTTTGGAGGGGATTTTCTTGGACAAAAAGAACAACAATAAACATTTTTGGTTCAAGGAAAACGCTTTTCCTTATTTCCTGCTTAGTTTTCAAAACGAGAACTAAACCACTACACTATTTTGTTTACAGGTTATGAAAAATCCAATGCATATTTAGTTTTTGAAAGCATTATAAAGAACAAATGATCCCAACTATTTCTGTCCCCTGCCGTTTTCTCCAGGGTTGGTCAAACAGGCATATTCAATGTGATGCTGATGATTATTTTATCTAAAAAGAGCTGTCTCATGGGTGTAAGTGAGGCAGAAGGAGTAATTGTAAATCTGGACTGGCCTGGGTCCCCACCCTTGTGATTAACTCAAACAAGAAGGGATGTGGCAACAGCAGATCCTGGAAAACTCAAACTTGAGATAGAGACTGTGTTCTTGTTTTTCTCAAAAGATTATACTAGAACAGAGCCAAATGATCCTGCAATCCGGACAGGGAGACTGGGAAGGCATAGTAGGGAACAACAGCAAAAAGGAAATAAAATAAAAAAATCTTCATTCCTCACATCTTTTTGTAATTTAGAGTATTGTTAGAGTGTCATAGATGAATTTTTGTGTTCGCTTGATTAATATTTTGTCTGCTTTTTAAAGCGTATATTTTAGAAAATTTTAATTGAAGCTTATTAATATTTGTAATTAAATCAAACAACACTTAAGTAGTCATTTTAATGAAATATTTGAAAGGTAAGAGAATCAGTGGGAAGTTATAAAAATCTAAGAAGACTGTAATTCATAAGCCATTTTTCTAGAACAATAACCATATTAACTTCAGATTATGAAACTGAGCACGTGTAGTTGAGGAGATTTTTCTGTGCTTAAGTATCATATTTATGAAATGTGTCATAGCAATTCAAAATGAACTTTTGCCATTTTGTTTTCACCGCTAGCATTATTTTTTTGATAGAACAGTTAATTTTCTATGTTCCATATTTTTATTAAAATATGAGAATGAAGATGAGTACAAACACATATGTATGCAGACAAATATCTAATCTATGTTTGTATATTATTACTTATATAAATATATAGCTGTCATGACAGAAACAGTGAGTTCAAATGTGAAAATAAATCCTTGAAGTCATAACAACTTAAAAATAGTGCTTTACATATTACAAAATATTCTCCTATCCCTTTATTCAAAATCTGACATCCATTTTATAAGATTTAACAAGTAAGGAACTGAGGTTTAGAGAAGTAAGACAGGTAACTCTATCAAGGTGAATGTATAAAAAATTAAAGCAAATGAACGTTAAACCACTCTGCATCCTTTGAGTCCATTGCTCTTGATAGTATCTCATGACTCCCTGGCAGTCATTCAGTCTAAGCCCCTACATCCACTTCCGGGGACAGGATGCTCACCAACCCACACATGCTACCCATTTTCATTTTGAACAGCTTAATTGTAACGTCTTCCTTACATTAAAATGCTGATTTTAGGTCTGTCCTCTGGACTTACTCAGAATACGTGTGAATGGCACCTCTTCAGTTATTTTACAATGGCTGATAAAATTCAAGGGAGGAACGATGATGTGTCACATTACAGTATTGGCAAGAGGGCATGGATAAGTTGAAGGAAAATGGGACAAAGCAACCTTTCAGAGCTATTTGGAAATGGCTGTGAAACTACAGGTCAAGAATATCAATAGGAAGGACAGGACAGGGTAAATGTATAGAATTAGTGCCCACAGGTACAGTCAGCAATTTCTTCAGCTCATTGAACACTCACTGTCAGCCAAGTAAAGTGTTAGGAACTGGGAGGAGGAGAAAAGACATAAAATTAAACACTATAGGATGTGAACCCATAGGCAGTAGGACATGGAACATGAAGTTTAGTGACATTAAACAGCTTGATCCAAGTTACCCAGACAGCAAAGTTTATACCCAGGGTTTGAAAGTATTTCTGAATACCAAAACTCATGCATTTTTTCACTCTCATCAAAGAGTAAGCTGAGAGTTTCAAGCAGAAGGAGCTTTTCAATGTCAAATATTTCAGTTAGTAGACAACTTGGAAGTGGAGCCATATTTGGTAAATGTTTAAAAAGAAGTTTAATGGAATTAGTACTATCACATTCAAAAAAAAAAGGTATAAATTGCTTACTGTGATTTTTAACAAATTTGAAAGTGAAAAAAAGAATTGCATAGGGAAATATTGCCAAGGAGAGCTCTCTCTCTCTCTCCTATGTCTTTGTTTGTTAGAAGTTTTATGAACTCTGTGTTCCAAGGTAGGATTCGTCTCTCAACATCAGCACTGTTAACTTCTTAGACTGATAGTTCCTTGTTGTGGGGGCTGGCTTCCTTTACATTTTTAGATGTTTCATAGCATCCCTAGCCTCTCCATATGAGACGACAGTAACATTCATGACAATTAAAAATGCCTCTACACATTGGCAAAGGTCCCCTGGGAACAACTGTTGCTCCCCTTGTCCTTAATTGAAAAGCATTGCTTTAAGGAAATAAAGCAATGACAATAGAAAAAAAGAAAAACCAAGAAAACTAGAAAATGATGTAAGTCATGGAGAAGTAACACAAAGAAACTCAATTTTAGTAGGTGTTACAGAGAAGAATGACAAAAGGAAAAGGAGTGAGGATATGGGCTGGGTAAGGGTATATTATTCACTGAAGACCTCGGTCTTGTCCCCAGGAAAGTAAAAGTAGGACAGCTGTTTAAAAAAATGAGAGGGTGGTTTGATATTAGAGGACTTTTAATGATTTGATAAAGGATATGATTAAGGTTTTGCAAAAATAACTTGTCCAGAAGTATTAAGGGAGCAGCTAAGGTTGACTAATAACCTGAAATGATGCGAATCAGCAAACTGATGAAATATCCCCAAGCCAAGTTCAGCCTCAAGGGCATCCATGATTAGAAAACAAATGGTGAGACGATCAGTGTTTGTGGGCTTAATGGAGCAGGAGTGGTCCTGGCGAAAGATGGGCAGAAATTAGATGCCAGGATACAGTGGAGGTAAGTGATTAATGCTTAGGGCCAGGGTATCAAGAACATAATCAGTGGGGCCGGCCAAGTGGTGCTGTGGTTAAGCGCTGGCTTCGGAAGCCAGCGGCCCCGGTTCGGGTCCCACATATGAGGGCCAGTGACACTGCCCTCAAAAAAAAAAGAACATAATTAGTGAAGGAAAACCAGGGGACACAAGCAGTGGAATATTAATGGAGTGGCTGTTTTGACAAATTCCCCAAATATGCTTCATGTAAGTAATAAAATGGGACAAGTGAAACTCTAACCAAAAATGTAGTATTCAAAGGATTGGGTGTATTTATATCCATGGAAGAGCCTTGATTTATACTGCTTCAGATGTTTAGGTAACTCTTTGTTAATTACATGTGTGTATCTATGTAAGTGTATGCTATGTCTTCCTTCCTTCCGGGTTAACATTTGAGAGCTTTTTAATCATTGATTTCTCATATCATGGTGAAGAAGAGTAAATGTACATCTGTAATCTATATGTTAATCAAGTCAGACTCATTAGATGTAATGGAGAGCTAATTTATTTCTGTCTCCCATTGTCTCTTTAAACCTATACAGAGAGGGCTATTTTCTCCCTGCCACTGGATGAAACCTTGATAAGGACCCCAGGCATAGTTGAGATAGTATAAAACCCTTTGGCTCCTTTAAGCTACAAACACAATCTCTATTTCAGTAAATTAAAGTGTCCAATAACATTCATTGGCATTTTCATCTTTCTTCAAGATAATTTGTCTTTCTATTCCTCTGCCAGCTGGGATGGCCTTGGGAAGGCTTCTGATTATCAGAAAAATGAATCGGAGCAAACTTCGCTCTTTGTCACCCAGATCTCACCCCATTGCTCGATGGTATTTCTAATCCCTGTGGGGTTGGTATGAAAGGAGAGAAGACGAAAAAGGAGGCTAAGATTGTTCCTCCATGACTGGCACTAACATATGCAGGCTTCATGCATTCTGTGCCTAGCAGATATTCCAAGCTGTGGTTTCTCATGCACGGTTCTTTGTGGATTCCATGAAGACACAACTTGTTGGTGTTCTTGGGACTGTGGCTTCCACGGAGTGAGTGATGCTGAGATGCCTTTCATTTGCCTGGCCACTGTGGATCCCCCATAGCTTCTGTCTCCAGGAGTCACTTTGGATTTTCATCTTCTGGCGACAGGAGGCTGTCTTCTTGGGCGGGGTCATTAGGAATGACCAGCAGGCTGATGTTCCTCTTGCAAGTGTCCGTTCCAGTCCCTGGACTTCATGCCCTTTGACCTACCTGTTCCCAGTGGGAAGTGAGGCGACTGTCCAGCCGCAGCGCTACTCTGCTGCCGAGGATGCCTTGTCGTCTGCGGGCATGAGTCATCTCGGCGTCTCCCACTTCAGGGAATAGTATCAAGCTTGCTGAGCGTGCCTGTTTAAGGCTTCTCTCATGAGGTTTCGGGGTGATTTCTCAATCAGCCCACTTTCCCCCACTGCCTTTCTGGAAGGAATAGTGAAGAGCCCCAGCACAGCGATATTCCTTATAAAATCTCCACTCTTGATCCGTAAGCTACTCCTGCCACCAGTTAGCACTGCTACTTAGTAGAATAATTACCACACTGAAGATCTTGTACTCAAACCTGCATTTTTTTTGGCCATGGGAGAAGATCCTCATTTTAGACATAACTTTTACCCCTGAAAACCAATACGTTTTTAGGAATTTAGAAACATGTTCTCTGCTACTCTAAGACTTAAAACAAAATTAAAATAAAATAAAAAAATACTAGATTACATATCATAAAAATAGAATTTTAAAGCTGCAAGTGCATTGAAATTAATTTGTGTCCCCTCCCTTGGTCACAGACAAATAAGATCTTAAGTAAATAAGAAGTGTGCCCAAGATGGGTAGAGTAGATGGGTACAGTAAGTAAATGATAGGGTCAGACTTAGCACTTTGGGTTTTTTCTCCCAGCATTAGCACAATAAAGTGTTTAGAGGGTTTCAGAAGAGAAGTATTCCATCAGTATACTGGACAAAGCTTAACAGCTGATGAATGTCAAATTGATTTTTAAAGTTGGCCCACATTTCCAATAGCTACAGCTGCTGCATTTTGTTAAAACTAGTTTTTGAAAGTAAAGAAGAGAACAGGGTATAGAGGAAAATGCCCACAGCCCTCTGAGTTCAAACTAATTTTCTGTCCCTGGGTAGTTATGAGGTACTTTTTCTGAACTTAAAAAATGAGGTAAATTAAGTTTATTCCAAATCAAGAACTGAGCTTGGGACCTCATGCCATGATTGACACATTCAATAACCATTTGATCTCTGCCTCGTTTGGCCAAACTTTCATGTCATGACATGCCTCTGTAATTTAATAAATGCGGAGTCTAATTCATCAATTATATAATGCAACTATAAGAAACTCCAAACAAAGATCAATCGAAATAATTCATATTTGATTTCAAAATTCACATCCAACTACCAACGGCCATAGCATTTACCTCTTTTTGCTTATCATATCCTAAAATTTAAAAAGCTGATCCATCAACATCAAGACTGATGACACAAAATAACCGTGATTTCCAGTTATTATCTCCAAAGGCGTGTCTTCATTAAGCAGGATGTGGAAATGTTTGCTTAAACATGAGACGCAGGTCTTAAAACAATAAAACTGAAAGGAGAGAAGCCAAAACCCCTGACACAGCTTTTGGGAAGGGGTGGTGAGGTCTGCCTGTGAGAGCCCAAGTTCCAGGTGAATTCACTGGCTTAACTCCTAGGTGAGAAAATGTGGCTCACCAGCTCCTCTTGCTGGTTCACATTTTCTGGGTTAATAATATTATTCTAATGCTGTGCACCGCCCAAATAGACATCTAGTGTCTCAGACATGTGCAATAAGTGACTGCTCGACTTAAGTGCTGTGATCATTGAAATTTATTTTCCCATGAGTCTGTTCATTAGCATCAACGATGGAAGTATATGCATTTCTGCACACAGCCAAACTACATCTAGGCCTGGCGCAAGAGAGGGGAAAGGAGAGGAAGGAAGGGAAAAGGAAAATCTTCTAGAAACAGGGCTGTCCATCTGGGGATAGTGGAGGGGATTTTGGGAAACACAGACAGCCTTGCTCTGTACCAGGATATGGCTGCAGCTCCAAGACATAAACTTGGTCGTCTGCGTTCAGATTAGTGTCCCACTCAGCTGTTTACACATTCTAAAGCAAGAAGTGTCAGGCAGTTTGTGTGGGTTCCTCCCATACTCCATCTTTGTTAATGGAGGACTGGGGTCTCATATTAGTTGTAATATTATTGACCTCAGAAAAGATTTTCCTAACTCTCGGAAAAGAATTAAGTTTTCTACTTTCTGCTTCCACATTTTTTTTAATATAGGTCTAATCTATGACATTTATCGCACTGTTGTTTATGTCGCTTATACCTAGCATAGTAGAAGACATAGCTGCAGGAGTTTCAATCACTGTTTACCAAGATTTGTTCCTTACGCCCACTTGCCCTCTGCAGCCCATACCAGTGTGCCAATGCTGACCAAGGTCCTAAAATGCATCGTGCTGCCGACACATCCAGCCACATGTATTGGGTTCATTCAGAAAAGCAAGTGGCCCTCTAGTCTCAAAACAAAGTCAAGAGGAGGAGAGCAACATGAGCTTACCTACTAAGGTGTGAGCAAGCAATTAAAATTAGGTATTTTTTGCTTCACAGTATTATAGCAATAGCTAACTGAGATAACAGCTGAATTGATATTTGAGGGGCAAAGAGTTCATTTAGATGCTTATGATGTTTTAATAAAAAAAAAAAGGCACTGAATCAAATCCTAGAAAATTTTGATTGAAAATAAATCATAATTTCTTTAAAAGACTACTAAATAGTGTATATATCATCAAAGAAAGCTAAAAATATACATTTCACTTCTTTGAATTTAAACACAGCTTCACCAGTCTTTGTCAGAGATTTTGTCTTTGAGCACATCTAGCTTGATTGAAAGTTCTTTGTTAATAAATGTTTTTTTTATGGTTTAAATGAATACTAGGTACTCTCAAATGTTAAACTTCTATTTCTAGGTGCACATAGTCCAAGTGATTTAAGAGAATAAAATACATTTTAAAAGGAGCGGCATTGCTTCCTCCACCTCAGTTTCTAAAATACCATAGTTAAACACATTTAAAAATACTGAATTCTATAAACTATAAGGTAAACCCCCAGGATCGTGTTCCTGACAGCAAAGTACCATTAACACATTGGCATATATTCTTTCAGGTTTATTTTTTCTGTGCAATTAACAATCTCTGTCTGATTTAATATTATAGTGGAGATAGATATGCTAGATGCCTTTTGTTATGCATTCTAAGGGTAGTAAGTATATAATTATTGTTGAAATAAAGTTCAAGTATGGAATGCTTATATTATATCTCTAATAGAAAAATTACATAGTATACTTTACTTTTAATTCTGAATAAGGTCTATGAGGAAAGATGTTTTGCTTTTTTTTCTGCTAAAATTATGTGTAATGCACAGAATTTTGTGATGCCAGGTTATGACTTATGAATTAAAATATGTAAGTGTAAACAGCTGGCTTGTTTCAAAAAATCAAGTGAAATATTCCGTTAGCTCTTTCATTTTATGAGTTGTGGTTTAACATTCTTACCACACTGTAAACATATGAGCTTACAAAGCATGTGGAGTTGGCATGTTGCATGAAAATGATGCCACCCTACAGCATTTTTATTAAACCTTTTTTGATGAAAATATTTATCTTGGAGAAACAAGAAAGGTGGTTTTTTAAAATGAATTGCAGCCACAAGGAAGAAAACTATTAAATATACTTTCACATATTCACAAATCGGATCATTCGAAATAAAATATACGCTTTTTTATGTATGTCTAAGGTTATCTAACAGCAGGAGCACAGTACTTCGAAATACATATTTTCCAAGCCATCCAAGGAAACCATGAACCTTTATTTTTCCCTTTGGTAAATTATCTGATCTGTGCCAATGGGTGTTTAACTTGTGGAACTATGACTTGCTCTTTGCTGTGTAAGAGTAACTTACTGCGACTTTCTGCTTCTAAATTTATTCAAAGTTTATAATGATCTACATGAACCATACAGAGAAGACCATCTACATTCATTCAGGAAATTCATTCAATTCAGCAAGTGGGACAAATAGGAGAGATAAATACAAGAGTTCTGAGTAAATAATAAGTACTAATAAAAATAAATTAGTAATAAATTATTAAAGTTAACATTTTACTTGTAGAGTGAAAAGAAAGAGGCCATAAGATGGTCTGTGGATGGTAAGAATGAACTAATTTTACTGAGAGAAACATGGAATATTTATTTAGTCATTGCTCTAAAAGTGTCAGCTAATTCACAGGAAGAAAGGACTAAGAAAGCCCAAGAAAAAAGCCCTGATATCTATGCATATTGATGAAAGAAAGTCTGGGTAATAAGTTTAGTAAACAAGTACTTGAAATATGAACACAAGATATTTTAAATGTATTAAATGGTTATTATGAGCAAGGATATAAGTGTTATTAACCCATTTATCTCCAAAGTCTATTAGATAGGCATAATATACAGTGGCAGAGGAAGGGTATTTTTCATAAAACCTACAGTGTGGGCAAGAGGCAGAGGTGAAATACAAACCCAGGCCTGCTTGCTTCTTAGACTCAATCCTCAAAACTTCACTCTATCATCTACTTAACCATTCTAGAAGGTAACTAGAATCTCACATTAGTGTTTGAAGCATCTTGGTGGCCCTGATCCACAAAATATGCATCTTTAGAGCATCACTTCCATCAGTGGGTTCATATATCCACTCTATTTACTTCATATTCAGAAAAAAAAAAGTTATACATGAAAGGTGTTAGTTGGAGAGAAGAACAAATGAGCATACAGGGATTTTTAGGCATCCTATAATTTAGAGTTTGAATTCAAGGTTTGACATTTATCCAGACAGATGATATATATATATATTTTTATTCAACATGTAAAATGCCCATCCTTGCCACTGAAGCCACAAAGGCCTATCCTTGCCATTGAAGCTACAAAGGAAACTTGTAATTATGGATACTTTCAATTTCAGAAGCTGACAAAGGAACTTAAGAGTGGAATATGAAAATGAAAGCTTGTATTTGCAAAAGAAGCACATGTAGTTAAAATGAGGGGAGTTAGTATTTTATCTTCAAAATGTACACAAGGAGACGAGAAGGCAAGCATATAAGCATAACAAAGAAATTTGTATTGGAAAAAAATCACACAATTGACATTTGAGGAATTTTTAAAAAACAATCCTTGGATCATCCTTAGTAAAATGTAATAGGAAGGGCCGGCCGAGTGACGTGGTGGTTAAGCTCTGTCTTGGGAAGCCAGCGGCCCCGGTTTGGTCCCACATATGAGGGCCAGTGACACTGCCCTCAAAAAAAAAAAAAAAAAATATATATATATATATATAATAGGAATGGAGGAGACCTCATCTTTCTTTCAAGAGCCCACTCATAGCCAAAGAAATGTTATACCTAACCCTCTCTCTCTCTCTCCTGCCATTTATTTATTTTTCTGTCCTTTCTTTGTATTTACCTGTTTTTTATATTTTGACATTATTGGGTAATCTCTGTCTCCTTAACTACATGTTGAGCTCTTCAACAGCAGAAAACTTGTTTAGCCTATTATTATGTCTTTATTACATGGTGCCTGGTATTCAACACATTTTTCGAAAGTTGTTTTAGGGTAAATGTGAATAGTAGGCTGATCAATCACATGTGATCTAGTGATGAAACCATATAATTTTAGCTAAATACTGTTTTAAAAGCCTGTGTAATTCATTTGTATGAAAATGATTATTCAGTTTTGTTTGTCATTTGAACAGTCTATCTCCATCTTCTTGGAGCTACTGGTATGATGCATGTATAGCCACTGAGTCATCCATGATCCTGTAGGAAGCAGAAGACTTCTAATCAAACAGCCATGAAGACAGGCAGAATGGGGAATGCCTAAGAGAATCAAAAAGGTGTCATTTTGGGACAATCGTTATTGCAGTAGCATTCTAGAAGAATAGGGGTGGCACAATACAGGAAAGCAGGCATTCTAGTGAGGCAATTGCATTAATCCCAATTTAAGAGCTTGAGTACCTAAACAAGTGAAACTAAGGAAATATGAAAGACCAAATCCCAGAAGTTGAGAGCATCAAAGGATTAAACAAAAAAATAAAATCTAGAGAAGCCTGCTGATAGATGATTTGGATGAATGGAATTCCAAGACTCGATATATGTTGGGAAAGTTATTTTATACGTTTACAGGATAATAAATAAAGATCTGGGGTTCACAGTGAAAGGAAATATTTACTAAATAGATAAAAAAAACCACTATAGATGACACTATTGTTATAGACAGATTTTAAAACTAACACAGTTTTAGCTTACAGAAATTTAGCAATAATATCCAGAGTGACTTAAAGGGAAAAATAGATGTTGAATATGAGGAGGCCAGAGGTGATAGTTTCTGGAACAAGTTAAAAAGACCTGAACTTTGGTATTGGCAATGGGAATTACAAAGAAAGAAGTGATCATTGATAATATTTGGGGGGGTAATAAAAACATATCTTATAAAGGTTATATAAAAATGAACCTAGAGGATGGTGTATTAGAGAGAGCATATAAAGAAAATACGTGGTAGATAAAAAATGTTGATAATCAGAAAAAAGAGAAGTAAAAATAGCTAAACTATCAAGAAAAAGCTGTGTCAGGGAAAATTAAGCCGGGTCTTGAAGGAACACAAAAATAGATAGGTCAAGATAATATGAGAGAAAATTTCCAAGTAGGAAGGTCGTTAAAGCTTGAGCCTGTGGTCTGAATGAATAGTTAACTACTCTGGTTTTGGGGTGGTACAGTGGGACCAAAGCTAATCAAAACTCTGTGTTCATACAGAACAGTTTTTTGGGGAAAAAGAGGGGTAGATAAAATGTTCAGGCATTATTAACATGAAAACTATTTCGATAAATTTTAATGTAATATGGACTGCAAAGCCCATTAGAGGCTTCGTAGTCTCAAAAACAAACATAAAGAAAAGAAGAAAAAGGAAAAGAAAAGAAAAGAAAAGAAAAGAAAAGCACCCTAAATTATTCCTACAGCAGTATCCCCATAGTATCAGATCTGGGTGTAACAGGAGCACCATGTCCCATTAGTGGGCAATTATTGTAGAATATAATTGAATTGATAGAATTATAAAATTGTGAGTATCTGAATGGGAAGAATGTCCATGGTAAAAATGAAAGGATATATCCAAAAAAAACGTAGGTGTCTCTTGAGAGAGAAAGGAGTGGGATGCCCTGAAGGTTGCCAGATTAATAATAGCTGGTCAAGAAAGGAAATGGGACAATTTAGAAGAGTATCTAGGTCAGGGCAGGCATGGTCAGTTAGCAATGATGACTGCATATTCTATTTGAGTAAAGGTCTTAGAAGCAGATGGAAATCTAAAACTGAAATCTTAGTCAGTAGTTGGGGCTAGAGAGTTACATCTGAATATTATTAAAATAAGATAGTTAAATGAGTGGCTGCTTTCCTTAAGAAGAGCCTAGTAAACAAAGAACAGAAGACCAAGAACTGATAGTTGGGAGGCCATTAGTACTATAGTTCAGGAAAGAGGAAAGCTAACAAAGAAATCAAAGGTAGTGATGATGAGGATGGAATAACTATAACATATGTCCGTTATTGAGCACTTATTCTGAGCCAGGAGCTGTGACAGGAATTTTACACTCAATGCTGACTGCACCATCTCTGGACTAATAGGTGAATGTAGTAGGAACCAGGACAATGTAAAAGCAGTGTCTCAGTTCTCAAGAGAGAGCAGATTTTTATGGAGGTCATGACCAAAGGTCATAGTCAAACCTACTAAAACAAGACACTGCATTAGAAAATCTGTAGGGCCTGGCTCAGCTGGGTACAGCCACCGGGAAATCTGCTAAGGAAGAACGAGGACTTTAGGAAAGGCAGCTTGTAACCTGCTATTCTATTAGGGAGAAAGCCAAAAAAAAAGGCCAAAGAACTCATGTGGTAAAACAATGACTTTCTCCTAAAATGGAGGTGGTTTTGCTATGACTATTTAAGAGATTACAGATGAATCCCAACAGAGATTAGAGATGATTTGTGAATACAATTACACACACAATTCCATTTTAAAAGGTTCTCTGCTGGTTTTCGTAGAATCAATAAATTGATAATATAGATTGATTCACTTGATCTGAGCCAAAAGGCCGAGATGAGATTATATATAGGTTTTTCCCATACAATAAATAATACTAAGAATAATAATCATCTGTCATGCATTTAGACTCATAATAACCAAGGATTATATCAGCCCTGATACTTATAACAGCCCTAAAAGAGAGATCTTATTACATGATTTTATAGTGAACAAAATGGAGACCTGGACTGCTTAAGTAATTGGTCCAGTTCATCCCTCTGAAAGTACCAGAAACAGACTCCCAGGGCCCGGGCTGCGTGGTCCAAAAGCATCTCTCTTTCCCACTGTCTCATGCAGCCTGAAGGATTTTGTATCTACCTCTCTGTTCTTAAATGTAGAAATAAAAGATATGTTTAACACCAATAAAGGCATTGCATATAACTAACTCCCTTTTCACAGTTTTGCCATTAACCTGAAATGTTGAATAACTTAACTGGTCTCGAAATACCTGGCAGTCTGATGGTTTTAATCCCTAAAATTTGGTTCATGTTATAAAATTGGCAAAGGCAAACATGATTCATACCATTCTCTATATGAAGCCCATGGTCCCATAGGACATAAACAGGGAATGTCACAAATGTGAACTGTGCTCCAGATTGGTGGGAAGATATCAGTTTAAGATGTGAAGAATGAAAGATTCACCATTACCACAAATATTCTGTTGACAGATGGATTGTTTCTATGTTTTTATAATACGCACAACATTTCCAACTGAGGTCATTTTTAATATGCATTATCTCCCTTGACCCACCTTTTTCTCAAGGTATGCTGTGCTAAGGTTGTGTTTTTATTACCCACCCACATGTGCTTTGCCTCCACAAACATACACACGCCCTGCCTGGCTCGTCTCCAACACAAATACCAATGGTATTCACAGTAGGGGAAGAAGAATAGCTTGGTTCAAACTTGATGTGGTTAATGTCCAAACCAAAACATGTAGGGCAGTCGAGTGCTAAAAAGGATGGTGTTGTAGAAACACACGCAGAAACTTAGGGGCAAACACATCTATTCTTTTTTTGTCACCTAAGAAACATTATTGTCCCTAACCACCTGCTTTGGAAGCAAAGAAAGACACATTCTTTGAGGAAGGTCAAAAATCTCATAGGTCCTAAGGAGCTTCTTCCACCTGAAAATGTCACCAATCAGTCTTATTCCTTTAATAATTACATTTCACACACATACACACACACACAGCCATAGGCACACCAAACACACCTGATGAAAACGAATAAGTAATCTGTAAGTATACAGTATTCAGAGTTAGTAATGCCACAAAGATTTGTTTACCAATTTTACTTTAAAAAAATATACACAGAAGAGTTAAGTATAGAACTTAACTGGGGAGAAATCAGACAGAAGAAAGATGGATTTATGGAATACATAGGTGAATTCACACTTAGGTGGATTCAAAACCAAGGAGAAGCCTGAGGAGGGGAGCACTGTGAAATCAGAGAAGAACTGAGTGGTGGGCGGTTCAGGTATGTGCTGACAGATGTGAATGATATTTAAAAAGGATCACAACCATAAGGACCAAGTATATGAATTCAGAGGAAAGTTTGGAGGTGCCAACCAAATTAAAATGCCTTCTTTCCAGTTTTGCTGGACTGGCTGTTATCATGTATGTTTCAGCTCAGCAACGCCTCCCCTACCTCAAGTTACCCTTACATGACATTTTAATACTTGTACATTCACTTCTGAATTCCTTGCCCCAACCACAAGAATTTCACTTTGAGTGTATGTGGATTTTGAGTCATTCCAACTGAGGATAATTAGAAAAAGATGGAACTAGGAGACGGGGAGGGAAAAGGGAGGTGAAATCGCCTGAGAAAAGGTTTTGCCAAAGCAGCCACAAGAGAGATAAAGGAAGCCCTTGCTCAGAATCCTTTCCCAGGCAGGGAGCTAAGATATTCCTATAAGGGACTGATCGTGCCAGGTCACATGCTTTCCTGGCAGGAGTCACCTGAGAATGTAAAACTCAGGTCACTGGTCCCGGCCATCAGCCAAGGAGACGTGACACATATTTACTTCACTGTGGCAGACTGAATGGGTTAAACATGGTTACAGGCAACTTTTTTCCATCTTAAGTATTCCAACTGCATTATATCTCTGATAGAATCAAAAGTCGAAGTCATAATTAGAGAGACATTAAATAATTGGATGGAAGATCAGACCCTGAAGAAAAGGAAACGCTTCTTGGCTTAATTCATGTAAACTGTCTGCAACAGAGCAAAATTTAGAAGCGTCCTCATTTCAAAATAGGAGGAAGGAAAGAATGAACTGAAGTTAATTGTAGAATATAAATCATGGCCTAAAATAATGTTTATATGCTTTGAATCTAATATGTAGCCTGTATAATTTTATTTTCATGAATAATAACAATTGAAAAACAGATCTTCATTAAAGAGGTTAACCTGAGACCACTCTCTGCCACCACTCCCAGCACACTAAGGCTATGGGATTGCCAACTTAGGTGCCCTCTGTACAGCCAGGAAAACTAAGTGATGCCTCTTAGTCATAATGTGATAGAGTCACGAATGTGATAAGCTTCAGAAAACACGCCCAGTTAAAACAAAATTGAACTCAATTTTCTTAAACAACTCTGTAGACCAAAGAAATAGGTGTGTGGGCCACAAAAGGCTTTCTCAGTCTGCCAGTTTCAATCTCCCCAATGTCTTAAATCCCTTCCTAGCAAAGCATCTTCCCACAGGCTTTCAGTGGGAAAAGCATACTGAACTGAAAATATAAACAAACCAAAACCTTGAGTTTAAGAAATATGCCTTTTCCTATATGTGTGGCTCTCACATTCCAATTCCTGATGTTATTTCTCTTTTTAAATATTTTGTGCTTATGTTTTGTTTGTATATAATATGTGCCTGTACTTCGAGAAGAAGCTCATAAGAATGATAGCCACATTTGTCTATTGCACTTGTAGCTTAAACACATGAACACACAAAACACACACACAAACCCACAAGCATACACACATGCTTGCATGCACAGATATACAAACATAAACACATATAGATATGCAAACATATATACACATGCAAATACACAAACACACACACACAAATACACAAACATATACAAACACACAGAAATACAGAAATATGTTTGAGTCTTTGTTCAGTCCTTCTTCAAGTATATAGACTCCTATGAGAGAATATTTTGGGCTCTCCAGTAAGGGTGAACGAGGGTTTGTTCTAATATGGATCAGGTCTGTCCAGGCTTCATTGCACATTACTGGTTCAGGTAATTTGTATTGACTTCCTTGTACCACATTTTGAATTTACCTGCCGCTGGAAAACAGAAGCTTATGTTTTTGTGACTCTCTTCTTTAAATTTGCATATAACAGAAATGACTGTCCGCATGTCATCCTGATTATTACAGCTCACACTGAACAGATTTCATCTCTAGTTCTTACTCCCCTGTCCACTTTGGGAGGCATACATCTTTTCATGGAGAAGTTTCCTTCAAAAGATTGCATACATAGATTTTTCTTTTTAATCCTTGTCTGTGGTGGCCTAAACATAGATGTATGAATTTGTCTTGAGTTATTGTATTCGTTATGAAAGTTATATAGTTGGGACATCTCCAAAAGATTTAAATATTAGAAAAAGAGTGGTAAGGTTTAGACTTAGAACTTTAGTGATTTTTACTGAGCAAAAAAGCTGATTTTGTTAGCCATTCAATCAAAGAACCATTGATGTTAGAAAACTCTGAAGAGGTTATTAATAACCTTGTCAATATTTTCTTGTATCATATAGGCAGAAAGCACCCTATCAGTAAGAATGTGATGAGCATTTTTAAAGCACTTTAGAGCAGTTTGTGTGGTCTGCAGAATTCTAGGACGGCCCCCAAGAATTTTGCTCTCAGTGCACATACTCTATCTCCCCTATTTAACTATGACCTACGAATATGATAGATGTCACTGCCATAATGAGGTAATATTATATAACAAAATTGAAGTTTTTTACACATGTAATTATCCCAAATCAGGTGGTTTGAGGTAATCAAAAAGAGATGACCCTCGGTGGGCCTGATCTTTCAAAGTGGGTCTGGAGGTCAGAGGCTCTCTTTCCTGCTGGTCCTAAGGTGTAGTGGCCTTACCACTGCACTGTACATCTGAAGCTGCTGCTGAACAATATTATATGTCAACTATAATTTAACACACATATAGTCATGGGATGTGGAATATAGTGTGGGGATGGAGTCAATGGAATTGTAATAGATATGTATGGTATTGGGGGTGGGGGGTAGGTGAGGGGGAGAGGGGAGTTGCTTTGTAAGGGGTGAAAAAAATAACTATTGCATTGTTTTGTACATCTGTAACTAATAATAATAATAATAAAAAGTTAAAATAAATAAATAAATGAATAAATAAATAAATAAATTATAGTGTAATGGAACCAACAAAAAAAAAAAAAAAGAAAAAGAAAATTAGCTCTAAAGCCACAAAGAAAAAGCCCTGCATGTGTTGGGAAGACATCCTAGACCTCAGGTTAGACCCCAGCCACAGCTGATGTTTTTGTTTCAGCCTCAGGAGACCCTGAGCAAAGGAGCCAGTTAAGCCACTCCCAGATTCCTGACCCATGGAACCTGTGAGATAAAAATTCACCTGCAAAATTTGTGGTGATTTGTTACACAGCAACTGAAAACTACTACAGTTCTGCTACTGAGTTTGCAAATAAATATAGCCAATTCATAATCATTTAACAGTATAATAGCACAAAAGTGATTCCAAAAAGAGCTCCTTGAAGTTTTTATTTTAGTAATATTTAATATCGGCCTAGTTCTTGACATACACTGAGGACTACCAAATCACGTATGTTTACAATGTGATAGATCTATTACTAAAAATTTCCCATTTCTCTACTCTTAGTTAGTATACAGATCATAGGCAAAGTTACTTTGCATTTTCTTCCATCCAGAGGTAGAATCTATTTACTGCTTTGGCCTCGTGACTCACTTTAGCCCCATAGAATAGGATGGGAGTGATGGTATGACAGGTCTAAGCCTAGGTCTCAGGAGGCCATGTATATCTCTGTTTGGATCCTTGGGAGTCTGCTAAGATCTGAGAAAAAGCCCAGGCTAACTTGTTGTAGGATAAAACATATGGACAGAGCCCTTGGTCTCAACTCCCCTAGACAGCCAGTTTTCAGCCAACTTGCCACCTGACCACAGACACGCAAAGGAACCTCACTTGAGAGCAGGGGATCCTAGCTCAGAGGAGCAGAACTATTTACTAAACCCCAGATAAATAAGAAACAAACAAAAAATGTTTTTGCTTTAAGGAATTAAGTTTTGGGGCAATTTGTTACTTAATAATATGTTGCTAATGGATAACTAATACACACATGATGTTTATGGAAAAAGCAAATATCATGATTGAGAGACATTTTATTTAGAATCTTTCATTTTTACATGTATGGTACACTTTAATTATGTAGATGTACAAAGGGTAAAACAATACCTATATAATATTTTCTTATATGTTATAACCACTGTATAATATATATAACCTTACCTTATGAACTCTGCTATATCAATACATTTAAATGTTAATCCTAAATATGTTTTACATACCCATTATTTTCTATGTGTTGTAGGTGGTTTACATACAAAATGTTAAGGATCTGTCCTAATGTCTACTCACAGAGTCAGGAATAAGGATGCAAAAGTTTATGTAGGTTCACCAACAATCTGATGCTCATATGTATTTCGTTATAGTTCCTCCTCTACCTCCCACCCCTACATAGTAGTTCAGCCAGAGTGTAATGATCTTCAGTAAGAAAATTCAGTTTGTTTCAAGACAGCTTATTTTATCCTTGGATTGTTCTGAGTATTAAAAATATTTCTCATTTTATTTAGCTAAACATTGTCCCCGTAATTTGTACTTGGTGCTTCTAATTCCATCTCCTAGGGAGTTTCTACTCTTAAGGGGTCTTCTAGTGCAAATCTAATTTAGGTTGCACTCCGGTTGTTGACTTTTGTTATGACAGTCTTAGCAAACTAAAACACCAACTAACTCCATTATGCTACTAATTTTGAGCAAACATTCTAATGTAGCAAGTACTTTGTGACTCAGAGCCACGTATTCCAAAAGCACTTCATCACAGTTACAGTGGATCCTCAAATAATGTCATTTTGTTCAATGTTGTTTTGTTATATTGATGAGATGCCATAGGAAATTAAATCTTGTTTATATCAACTAACCTATGTTAAAATTGGTTTCAGTATATATCATTTTATTTAAGTGATGGAACCTTTCAACAACTTTAAGTGAGGACTTACTGTATGTTTAAATTATATTTTGAGTAAATATTTGTCAGTCTGTGGCATGGGCCACTAGTTCCCCTCTCATCACTGGAAATCTAATCAGATCAGAGACTCCTGAAAATTAAGAAATCAATTAAGATAATTCATCCTTAAGATTTTGTGTCTCCAGAAATACTCTGGTACTTAATATTACATTAACTATTATATTATATAATGGCATATAATGTTGTTACAGGATATACTCTTGCACAATTGAGGGAGCTGGTTTTACTCATATAGTCTCTGTAAAGTGGTTGTCTTTGTATCTGATGCTGGAACTTGAAGTCCACAGAACAAGAAGTCAGGAAAACAGCATGGATGTAAAATAGGAAGATCAAAGGCAGGCTAGAATCCAAGCACTAATTGTAAGTACATGAGGCCAAACTGAAATCCATGTTGGTTCTTGCTACCTCTGACCTTGTTGACAAGGGTATCCTAAAAAAAACAAACAAAAAAAACAAACGAAACAAAACAAAAAACTGGAGCTTTTTTTTAAGAGAGCTAAACACACACACACACACACACACACACACACACACACACACACACACCTGACCAAGGAGTCAAAGGAGCTGAAGGATTCATGGGAAGGTAGAGAAATTGCAGACTTTATGACAGTGAGGTGAGTCAGGAGATCAGCAACAGCATCTGTGAGCTACAAGATGGCTTCTGCTTTCCTTCCTCACTCTCAATTTCCCTATAACATCCTTTATGGCCCAGCCTAAATAGAAACATATGGGAAAGAAATTCTGGGATCTGTAGTTGTAGTTCTGTCTAAGCCAAGTTAACATATTACAAAGCTGTCTCAAGAAGCAAGGCCTTTTGTGACCTAGTCTTCCACCATTCCCATATCTTCAAAGTAGTCACAGTCACACCCAGAATGAAAGACCCTATAGCTCATTAGCAGAAATGGCACAGTCTGCAGCCATAATTTAAAAGGACAACAATGCCTCTGTGTGTGAGTGTGTGTGTGTGTGTGTGTGTGTGTGTGTGTGTGTGTGAGAGAGAGAGAGAGAGAGAGAGAGAGAGAGAGAGAGAGAGAGAGAGAGATTGAGTGATGTAGGAAGGATGGTAAAATCTTAACAACTGGGGTACCTGGAGGTACAGGAGATAAGGAAGACTTTATTTTCCTGTATTGTTCTTGAAACTTTTCTATCAAGTTTTAATTATTTTTTAAATTAAAGATTATTGGGATGACAACTGTTAGCAAAGTTACATAGATTTCATGTGTACAATTCTGTAATACATCATCTATTGGATCGTAGGAAAAGTCATGATGTATTTTTTTCTATGTTTTTCACTGCAAAAATGTGTCATGCCTTTTCTGACAACCCAATATATATCACATTGGGTGTTCATCACGTGCAAAAGAATGAAACTAAACTGCTATCTGTCACCGTGTATCAAAATGAACTCAAAATGGATCAAAGACCTAAACATAAGACCTGAACCAATAAACTGTATAAAAGAAAGCATGGGTACTAAACTTATGGATCTTGGGTTCAAAGAGGATATTATGAATTTAACTTCAAAGGCAAAGGGAAATGAAAGTTTTACATTTTTGAGAAGATGAGAGAATGGAAGTAGCAACTTAAAGAGTAGGTGTCTACCCGCATGTAGAAAATATATTACTTTTTATTGCAATGTGGTCTAAATTGATTTTTTGAAAGGAAGAAATGTTAATAAGGAAAAAGCTAACAGTAAGCACATGACCCTAGTCATTTTGCATCAGGTAGCCTCTCTCTCCAAATGTCACTGGCTTGACACTGCAAGAAGAGAGAACTATGTTGAAGGTGTATCCGTTTTGAATGGGCTCCATTTGCTTAGACACTTACATTATGAAGTTATTTCCACAATTTTCTATTTTCCTTCAAAAGGGAAAAGGAACAACTCTGTGTACCAAGTTTTCTAAACTTGAGGAAACATTGCAGGCATTTCTGCTAAGCAGATGTTTTCTTGTTTGCATGTAAAATGGATCTGTTGAAATTTTATAATCCAGCCTTTCATGTTTTCCAAGTAGACTTGTTTCAGTGATTTGACTAAAATTTGCAAATTTACCAGGACAAATATTTTTCTGAGCGCCAAAATTTCAATCTCTCTGTGCCTGAATCTTCCTGTTGCTCCTGCTTTTAATGCACAATTTCAGGCCTCCTGCATTGTTTGCGTCTTGCTTCCCTTTCTCAGGCAGTTCCTAATTATAGCTTTAGTCCAGGGATGAATGCCATCATTTCAATCATTATTTTTTTCCTATTTCCCAAAGAGACTATTATTCTCTTATGAAATGCTTATAGGGAAGACATTGGGAATTCAGAACAATCTTATTTTTTGCTTATCTTCCAAGGACCATGAGATCAGAATCCAGATGTTCTGACTTAGCCAAGGGCAGGGCTGTTCCCAGGCAAAGGAAAACCATGGTTCTGCACCAAAGAGAAAAGCGGATGAGATGCGGACACCGGAAAGACAGTTAGGTGTATGTGCATAGTCACTTCCAATATATTCACTGAGAGAAAGAAGACATGAAGAAATGTTGGACAGCGGAGATGTCCTTTGAGTGTTAACCACTGTAAATGCAGTTGAAAAATAAGCAAAGATTACATCACAAATTGAAATATATGTAGCGAGGTCATTGAGAAAATAGATTATCGTGTTCCATGCATCAAGAAAGTTTCAAATCAGAGCAGTATCAGGGAAAGGTTTTAAAAGTGTCAATCCCCTTTCTGAGTCACGCCGGCCTGTTTTCTTTATTCATTTTTATGTTCCTGGGGCTCCCTCTTCCTATTCCTGATTTTTTTCCTATCTTTACACCAAATGAAATACAATGAGAAAATACCCTTTTTTATTCTTTTCTCGTCTTTACACTTCCAACTACATTTTGCTGAAGTTGAGAAAATATTACAAGAAGAAAAATTAAAAATCCATTTCTATTTTAAATTTTGAACCATTACTGTAACTACTATTAAAACATTTAGCATACTTTGTAATTAGGTCCTGTAATGTCCCCTCTATTCATTTAGCTCCTTGTATGCACACCATTTGGGTTTAGACGCACATACCTTGTCGTGAAGTTCATCCTGCCCAACATGTCACCTGAAACATATTTTAATTTTATTTAAATTATTTGATAGAAAAATAATTTCTTGAAATTTCAAAATCTGAATATCAAAAATAGTATAATTTCATTTTATATCAGAAATATGTAGATGTCCATTATATTAAACACTGTCTCTAACACAGCTCTAAACATGCTTAAGTTTGAGACATTTTCATCTTTAAATGAGAATGAGAAAAGGAGGAAAGTAACACTTTTCTATTGGTGCAATGGTCAGCTTGTGTGAGAACTTTCCCATCACTGTGAGAAGGCTGAGTGGTGTGCCCAAATTAGTGTAGGTGCATATCGTGTCTTCTTATCAATTCCCAGATAAGGAATGACCTATGAATTCTGATTCTTCTTTCAGCTGAGGGGTTATTATGCATGAAGAAGCCAAGGTTTATAAACCACAATGGCAGGGAAGGAAAGCTCACCTGGCTTTTCCATCTGCAGGGATATTTCCTTAGAAGAAGGCCAACCCCCTATCAAAGATGCCCTGTCCATTCCAGGCAGGGTGGCCTGGTGAGATATAACTATCTAGATATCTATATCTATATATCTATATCTATATCCATATCATCTATATCTATATCTATTTATATTTATCTAGATGATATAGATATATCTTGCCAGATGTTATACTAGTACAATACAGGTGATATTATGTTTAATATAAAATACTTGTGATATTATATTTTATACATATTTTATTTATAATAGCAGCAATATTATTAATTAGTCCTGAGGTGGTTAAAAGTCAACTTTGATAAAGTTTACATGTCAGCATGAGATTAAGCTTAAACTTCTGCCCCTTAACAAGTGATGTCATTTCAAAGTTTGAAAAGATTTTAACAATTTCCTATTTTATTGGTCATCAGTTAGGGAAAGAAACTCCTTTATGATATATTTTTTTTTAAAGATTTTATTGGGGAATTGGGGGAGGGGAACAGCGTTGGGGAACAGACAAGTTGCTGTCTTTTTGTTTTTCAGTCTAGTTGCAGAGGATATTGCTTCACTGGCCCATGTTGGTATCATCATTGCGCTCTTTCCGGATGAGGCAGATCGGTCGTCGGCCTCTGGATGTCGCTCACCGTGGCTATTGGCAGCTCACGCTGGCTGCCGGCCACTCACTGTAGCCTATGGCAGCCCACTACAGCAGGGGCTGCAGCCTACACCATCGCCGGGGGCTCGCAGCCCAGCTCCAGGTGGAGCTGTTGTTAGCTGTAGAGGGCAGTGTCACTGGACCTCATATGTGGGATCTGAACCGGGGCTGCTGGCGTCCCAAAACCAGCTCTTAACCAATGCACCACTCGGCCGGCCCTCCTTTATGATATTTTTAATGGGTGCTCACCCCATCCCAATTTGTTATGATCTGTAGCATCCAATAAACCTGGGTTTACATCTTGACTGCTCTTCTCTTCAGCTTTGGGGTGTGGAGCAACCCTCTGGGTCTGGGTCTGTTTTCCTCATCTAACTGAGAAAACAATAAAAGATACATTTGCCTCCCTGATTTCAAAATAGCATCATATTTTAAAATTTATAAATAACAGCAGCTATTGTCAACAATGCCTTTGCCTCATATTTTCTGCCTTATCAACTTGATTTCTTGATGTTCCTCACCAGAAGTTCAGTATCATTCCATTCTGTTCCATTTTTAATCTGAGAGAGAAAGAATATTCTGAAAAAAATGTGTGCTCACCCTGTTTCTTTCATTAACCCTCCTACAGACTCAGGGGTTTTATTTTCAGTCAGTGCTCACCATTCCCACACATCCTCAGTCCACAGGGTTTGAATGAACTAATTCCACAGACCATCCATTCGAGATAATGTGACCCTGACGCTGACATTAGAACTTTGCATCCCCTTGGTCACAGTGATTGTTCAGGGAAAGACATTGTATCCAATACAATGTAATGAGACTCAATTGCTAGACTTTAGAGAACTGTTGGAAAAAGGAAATTGCCCTTTCTACTAAGAGATGCTGAAAAGATAAGGTGATTTTCTGGATCATTTTGCAGTTATCTGGTCACCAGGAATGGAAAGTCTGCAGGAAAACAGAGCAAACAGAAAAGGTGCCTAATGTAGAGCTAAGACATAGATTGAAACTGATGCTTTGAAGCCTTACTGAGTCCCCCTTGTTCCAGTTGTCCTGATAAATTGCCTTTTTTTTTTTTTTGTCTTTTTTTCTTTCTTAACAGGATTTGATTGGAATTTTGTGTTACTTGTAATGGAGGAAGGCCTAACATACATGTTAATTTAATTTAACCTGGAAAACTCGCTTGTCCTCATGATACCTACTGGAAAATATGGCAGTATTGTTTCAAAATGAATTTACTCCAAAAGCCCTGATGCCCTTACAAATGAGCCCACTTCCTCTACAGTGAAAGTTCTTTATTTATTTGCCTCTTTTGTGGGACTGGGTCTCTACATGGATCCTTTTTTTCTAAGTGTTCATCGGTATCTTGTAATCATGCTTATCTATCTTTAAGACTGGAGCACTGACCAAAATCCTCGAACAGAAGTAATGGTACCATTGTCCTGCTAAGATAAACTCCATTCTTGGGACTGGGATCTTTCCTATAGGAAAAGTGTCTGTATTCATCCTACAAGCTTTAAACTGATTCATTCAGCTGAAGACCCTTACTGTACCTGCCTAATGTTAATGTATCTATGAAAACTGCATTGGAAACCTATTTTATGTCATGTCTTAGAATTCACCATGCCTAGATTACTTCCTCTGTGTTGTCTGCCTTTAAAGATTTAATCTCATGTGGAAATCATGTCCATTTCATCAGTTTCTACAATAAATCCTGACATAAGTTGCTGGATTTCAAAGTCAAATTACAATATGTATCGCAACACTAATACATTTTGCATGCAAGATTTAAATATTCAATAATAAAAGAGAAAATAATGAAAAACACGAGTCATCCCATCATTCATAATATTTTTCTATTTCTACTGTGACATTGTTAAATTAAAATGTAATGTGATCATGCCACACCTATTATTTTGTAACCTGCTTTTTTTATACATAATATATCATAAAGATATTTCCATGTCAATACAAATAACTTCTCATCATTTAGACATCTGAATTGTACTCTCATGAAGAATGTACTTGTATTTCATTTATTTAGTGAGTTTCCTATTATTCAGTATCTGGTAACAAGGATAAGGCTAACACTAATTACAACTTATTGTTTGTAACAAACACTATTGGTGCTAGACACTGAATTTCTTTAGTTCTTCTTACTGGTAATGTGAGCTTATATGCTCTTCCTATATTTTAGTTCTAATGTCCTGTGTTCACAACTTTCCTCAGAAGACAGCTCTTAGATTACTGGTGCCATTGCCCACAGATAGAATGACTTGAAAATGTCTGGAATTTACATTCTTTTGGTGTGATCCTTAGGAAATCAAGAACTGCTGCTGCAATGGTGAGAGTTCATTTTGCTGCCTCAGCACAAACCTGAGGCCTAATTCACACCCCAGAGTTCCTCCACAGGATTAGGCTGAGACTAGGAATTTGCCTGAAAACACACTTGCTTGGGTTTCTTTTCCCCCTGTACTGTTTCCTCTGTCCCTTCAAGCCTCCCTTAGAAGTGCTTCCTTAACAAATCTCTTGTACATGAATCCTCATCTTACAGATTAGCTCTAATGAATCTGGCATAAGGCACCAATATAGATTTTTTTCATGGTATTTTCCCTTTAGGTAGGACTATGGTGATTCTAAACACAGGAAAAGTTAAGATATATCGAACCTTAATTATGATGAAGGTATAATAAAACTTTTAGTATTCTACTTACAACATATCTATTTTGTCTGTCTAAAGGAAAGCACATAAGCCATGTGAATTCCAGGCTGAATAAAGTAAGTTTTAATGAAAATGTTACTGTTGTACATGTTTCAGTAACATTATTCTGTTTAATATATCATACACAGATTTATATGGTTATTTAATAACCTCTACTTGGATTCTTGAATTCTCATTCATTCGTTCTTCTATTTGATGATAATAGAACATCTAATACGCAATATGCTAGTGTGTGAGACTAAAAGATTATCAATAAATAGAACCTGACTTCATAGTCATTACAATTTTCTGAGGTTATTGGATGTATAAATAGAAAATTGTAGGTCATTGTAAATTTATAATCATGATAATATTATAAAACAATACCATCTATTATTTATGGAGATATACATACATATGAATGGAGCAAAGGAAGAGAACATAAAGACCTTCAAAAATTTGTTATGTTTAACAATCTGAAGAAGAGATACAAATTTCTAATATTTTGTTTACACTAAATAGGAGATACCCAGGGCATTATTTCATTGTCTTTGTTCTTTGCAGAATTTTTTCTTCTTAATGTACTAAGGGGTCATCAATGGGAGAACAATTCCTTTTTCTGGAGTGGCAATTTATTAGAAGTCAAATAAGTTCTCAAGAAGGTTTAAAGTATGATATGTATGTTGACATTCTGAGAGGACCAATAACATGAGGAGGAGCACAGATTTTGTGTTTGTTAGTGGAATGGTGGGCAATTTAATGAAACTGGAATTAGATGGTGACAAATAAACTATAGTAATAAAAACATATCAAGATCTTATACATGAAAGGTACAAAAACCTAATGACTACTACAAAAGTATAACATAGCATTCCTATATTGGCTGTGTGGCCCAGAGCCTCCTGGAGGATGACTCTTATACAATGAGAATGAAATCTTTGGCTATGGGATAGATCATATTTCCATCTATCTGTGGTCCTACGATATTAGCATGCATGGCTGTTTTCCTAAACCTGGGATGTTGTGATAATATTTCACAATGTAGATAGCTGATTTCATGTATTTTAAAATGTTATCACTTACTAACAATTACCCAAATTACCTTCTGATTGGAATTTGGGGAAGGAATGTGTTCACCCTCCTCTCCACCCCAACATAAATTTTTGTTAAGTTGGCAGAGTTCCTAGAACCCCAGGATTTCTGGGTTAACTGCGGTCATATTTAGAATTATCTTTGCTTTAGGTAGGACTTTTGGTTGGACTTCTTCTTGAATAACAGTGTGCCTCCTTTTCAAAATGAGTTAAACTTGACTCAATCTCTATACATAAATTTTTATAATTAAATAATTATTTGTCATATGGTTAATGCTGAAGGATAGTAATAATATTATTTCGCACGTTTTCCACTGAAAGTAATACTATATATTTAAAACAACTTCCAAAGGGAAAAAAAATACTTTGAAGACTATGGCCTTCCTTTTATACCTCAGTGCATCCATTTTTTAATTATTATTAATAGTAGATTTCAAAAAAAGGGGTCAGAAGCCTGGTCCTTTCTTTTACCAATGAGGAAACGGATGTCCAAATCTTAAGTGGCTTGACCAAGTTCCACAAACATTCTGTAGCTCAGTATTCTTTAAATGTTATTAAACTGACCTAGCCCTCAACAAATAATTATCAGACTTTGATCCAAAATATCTTTGGCAAGTCTTCTAAGTACAAGCTTTGGAAAACAGTGAAAGTTTCTTGGACTAATAATGTATTCAGCTTTTCCTTTTTCCAGAAATTTTAGCATATGGAGGAAATGTGTTCTAATACTAAAGTTACCATTTTAATTTAAAGAGTTTTAGCTTGATTATGTATTTCTTGGATATTAATAAATGATAATTGTGATGAGTCACATGTATAAACATATAACATTCAAAATTTTCTAAAGGCAGTAGAGAATAGGGCCTTTAAGAAGGATACTAAGTAGCACACGTATGCCATGAAAGACAAAACAGGTACACACAAAATGAACAACAACAAAATCAATGTCAAGTGATCAAAAGGAAAGGGAGTTAAAGAAGGCCTTGAAAAATATTTAGTAGAGCACTTGTTTTCAGATTAATATTTTAATTAGCTGAAAATACCTTAAAAGTACAAAAATGTATATTTCAGGAACCATGCAATAATTTTTAAGCCTTCTAAAATGAAGCAATCTACAAACTCTGAGCCAGGTGCAGTCAGGAGATAAAAAGTCAGTTGCTACCTTCAAGGAGATTGAGAACTTTGTAAGAGAGAAAAGGAGCATGAATGTACTAAGGCTCATACTTTAGGGTAACTGGAGATTGTATGGGTCCCTTTCTTCTCTGTCTCAGGTTAAAAATATTTTGACATAATAGTTGAGATTCTAACCATAACACTATATGTATTTCTGGTGTTGGAACATGATAATTCTTTGGAAAGAATTTGGCACAGCTTTTAAACAACCTACACATCATGACAGGATGAACTTTACAGATAAAGTAGAAGGGGAGAAAAAACTAAATATTGGATAAGCTGAGTGTAAGAGATTGTAAGTCACAAGAACCTGTGCAGTAAGTCACACATTTAATTGAAATCTATTATATTTATTTTTCAGTGGCAGTTTAGTGATTAAAGCATAACTTTTAGGGGAGGTTATTGTAAAAAAAATATAGGTATTAATTTGTGAAGAGGTCACCCCTTTGATATGTAAACAACATGAAAACATATTAATCCATTATCACCATGCTGGATGATCCTTTTGAAAGAAAATCTCTTTTATTTTTGTGAAAAGAAGGTGGCTATCAAGTCCTATTTCCTGAATGCTGAAATATTCTCTCTCTCTCTCTGCAAGTGGAAGAGTAGGAAGAAAAGACCTCAAAGAAAGACTACACATTTGCAGCAACTTTAGTAAATAAAAGAGAAAAAAATCTAACTTGAAAGATGCTTAGGTCAATTTTCCGTATCAAAATTTTTTTTCTTGACGTGAATAATTCATTTGTCAATTTTAAGTTTTAAGGTTAGTGTAATATTAGATGACTGACTCATGTTTTCAGTAATTGAAGTTGTCCATGCTTTTACTGATTGATGTCCTTTCCTTCTTTAGAACAGTAGTGCACTAAGGAAGTACGTGAAATCCCTTGGGTTAACACCATGCTAAATTTAACATACCATTCTTAGAAACTGCTTGTGTAACCCAGAGCTCCTTGGCTGATGAATGCTACACAAGTAAGACATATACTATAAAACGTGGCATAAAGTGTCAACTACAGGACCTCAAAGTAATCAAAAACTCTGAGGTTGCTGTGAGTCAACATTTTATGGATTCCCATATAAACATTCATATACTGAAAATCAATTTCTTTTCTATCTCCTATCTTCACTTGGAAGGCAAATAATTTTTTCTTGGATTTTAAATAATGTGTGGCATGCTATTTTGAGGACCATTTTGCAAGTTGTTGAGAATAAAGTACCCCCCAAAAAATACAACCATCCTACTCCCTAGTGGCTTATGACATAACCAATGGAATTGTATTCTTGCGAGGAGGGGAGGGACGTAAAAACTTGTTTTTAGACCTGTGCTCATGCAAATTTGCTTTGTGGTGGGAACCCACTATTGGGTTTTGTTGCCCAGCCTTAAAGTGTCTTTTCTGCTATATGCTGAGAAAATTGTAGAAAGTCAGGAAATAAAAATGACATTAGTAGATGCTCCATTCCCCCCTAAGGATGAGGAACTGTGCACTGGAGCGGGATGAGAAGGGGAAGAACAGTTCTGTTTTGCCATGCAGCTTGGGGGGAAATAATGGAACACACCCATTTGTGGGAACGGGATTGATTGCTTTGCTCAGCAGTAGCTTATTCAAGATGTAGATGGCAATTGACAAGGTCAGTTTACAGCTTGCCTAGAAATACCAAGATGGTGTTCTCTAAGTGCCTATGGGTACAATAAATCAGCTTCACCTCAAAATGCATTCTGGCTCATGCATCATGCTGCTGAGTGTACAAATACGCCTAAGCACGCAGAGTCTGTCAGTATCAAAAGCAACATTTTGTTTACATCCTTTAGACTGAGACACTAATAGTTGAAGTATCCGATTGTAACCTCTAACTAAGCCTTTCCTTAATAAGAGAATAAAAGGCTAATACTTCCTGTACTTTTTGTGCTAGTTTTGACTTTGAAATGACTTGCATTTTTATATTTAACTTTAGTTGGGTGCATGGTGCCATATTATCCTGTTTTGTTTATTATTTAAAGCCCCATGTCCTTCCCAATAACTTAGAAGTTTTAAGTATTTATTGATAGTTTTCATATTCTCATTTCATGTTTGCATAGCCAAGCAACACATGTAAAATTCCTTTAATCTCTCTTTATAAAATCAATCCTCCATGGCCTTAATTATTCTTAGTGGTGCTTTTTGAACTTCTCCAGCCTCATTTGGCAGAATTATGGCACGACAGCTGGCTCTAGAGTGTCAGTAGCAGAGTGTTTGCCATGCCCTTAGCCTTTCCAATTGCAGGCCTCCTCCAGGCTACACAATCAGCATTCATTCTCTAGTCCCTGCTTTCCACCAGCCCACAATTCCAGCTGTGGTCAGCTGGTGAACTCTGAGCTGCGGGGACAGCTTGGCACACGTTTTTAGTCTGATTCAGGACTCATGTAACGTTGGGACAGTGAACTCTCAGAGGGAGCCCAACAACATCCTTTCCTCCCTGACCAGAAGTCGCAGCTTGGCTCAATCATCTTAACATCAATGACGATGACTGGAAAAATTCCTCATCAGGGCTTCGAAATAAAAGCAACTCAAAGAATTTTTATTTTCCTTTGCACATTTCCAGAACTTTGACTTCCCTCCCTCATGTAATGCTCATTGCGTGAGATGTGCTCCCAGATTTACCTAGATTAGAGGAAGTTGTACACCCAGGGGAAGAGAGCTCAAAAGCACGCAGATAAGTTCACATCATGGCCCTCTAGCTCAAACAGGAATGTTGCTGTGTGTCAGGATTTTTACAGTCACTCTCAACTTTTACTTGCGTGTTTTTTGCTTCACTTAAAAAACAAAATCTCTAAAACAGGAAGAGAGAAGAAAACTGTATGAATGTCTTATTTTACCGAATACCCACCCTTTTGGCCAAAAGATTATTATAATGGGGGTTTCATAAGTGAAGAGAAGATGGAAGCACACAGAACGTTAAGGGGTATATTTCAGATATTTGTTTATTTTAAGATTAAGTTTGGAATGTAAGCATTTCTGCTTTGGGGTACAAAGTTCAGTTACCTACTACAATTCTGCATCATTATTCCTTAGATGGAGGAGCTAACACTATCCAGGCTAAAATATCAGTGTATCCTTACTTGAAAGAGTGAAAAATAATCCACTTCTAAACTCATTTAGACTGTTGGTGGAATTTATGTCTGGGGTTTCCATTTTCTTGTTCCCTGTCAGGTGGGGACTGGCCATATCTCTTAGAGCCCTCTTTCTAGACCTCACTTGTAGCCACCTACATCACATAACCAGCAACAGCAAGTTGAAGTTGAATTCTTCTCACATTTGGAAGCTCCCTGACTTCCTCTTTCACCACATCCCTCTGACACCAGAAAGAGATAATTCTCTACTTCTAAGGGCTCAAGTGATCAGATTGGGCCAATCCAGGTAATCCAGTCCAATTTCCCTATTTTAAGGTATGCAACCTTAAATTCTATCTGCAAAGTTGTTTTTTGTCATGTATAATAAGCTATTCACAGGTTCAAGGATTTGGACATGGATTTTGGGGGAAGCAATTATTCAGCTTAATATACTATGCAAATCTATCTATCTATTTATCTATCTATCTATCTATCTATCTATCTATCTGTCATCTATCAATCTATCTACCTAAGATATGTTGAGAAGTGGGAAGACGATAAGTTGTCAAAAAAAACCCTAACTTCAAAATTCCTTTCTTGTTAGTTGTTTACTAATGTGACCCCCATCTGGTAATTTTATCACAACCAAAGACTTCTTTTGTTGTTCATTGCTTATGGGTATATTTCCCTAAACAGGTCATTGTGAAGTGGATGAGATAGTCACATGCATGCATTTAGTCCAATGCCTGGTGTAAGGAAGGGAATGGTGTATTTTGAATCCAATATTGCTTGATAGGAACCATCACACATCCTGTCTCTTATCAAAACCTGCCTCATGGCAGTTTACCCAGGTCACGGAGACCAAGCCAGGGCCTGTCATTCCAGGGCTGGTGGGGAGAGAAAGATAAGAGTACAGGGGCTGGATGGGCAAGGAAGGGAAGCTGGACACTGTCCTCCAAGCCCAGCATGTGGGAAACAGCTGGGTGCATTAATTTAACCTTTGTCATCCCTGGCACTGGAAAAGCACATCCAGTTTACACAGAAAAGATTCCCCAATGGAACTTTCACCAAGTTATGGTGAAAAACATGAGGGCAGTGCTTTGAACTAAAGCATGGCATTGATGATTACTCAGTCACTCCCTCTGCTAAAAGGCATTCCACTGTCACATGCTGACTAAGAGATCCTTGGAAGCAGTCAGGCCCCCTGAGACAAGCACAAATGAAGAACAAGCAAAGTACAATGACTAAAGAAGGAGAATGGACCTTCATTAAAACAGGGGGACAAAAAATCTTATTTATTCTAGTATTGCTTATAGGTAAAAGAAGGAACTATTTGAGTAAATATAACACGTTCCTAAGAAACCAATAGGATATATGAAAATTTTCTGAAAGCCAGTTGCTCATTTTCTCTTTAAACCGTGATTCTAAAAGTTTGCCTAATTAAATACGTCCTGCGTTCTGGCTAGAATGTAGTGTTTCCATTATTATAAGTGAACTAAGAGTAACATGTGTACACAGCTCTGGTGGGGGACTCTGTGGGCAGTGCACTAGATAGGGTGCTTGAGCTCATCTCATCTTTCCTTAGTCAGTATCAGTCAGAAATGAACATTCATTTAGCTGAGAAATTTCCACCAAATCCCATGAATGGACGTAGGTCCTATTGGTCTTTAAGTTTATCTTTTAAGAATTATTGGGGAAATCCTGTACGATATGTTTCATACCTTCTACCAATTTGTGTGGTTCTTTTCTTGTATTCATTCAACAAATATCTATCGAATACCTCTGGTATTTCGATGGTATATGGTCTGTGTTGTAATGTTTTTTGACATATTTCTGCATGTGGTGTCTATGTCCTGCAGTTTATTATTTTATTTTTTTTTTATTTTATTTTTTTTGAGGGCAGTGTCACTGGCTCTCATATGTGGGACCCGAACCGGGGCCTCTGGCTTCCCAAACCAGCGCTTAACCACCGTGCCACTCGTCCGGCCCTATGTCCTACAGTTTAGAATAACATCCCGTGTGCCTCAGAGTGAGCCTTTCACGCAAGACACTTGTGAGGGCATTGAGATCAGAACACAGGGACGGAAAAGATATAGGACTGTCAGTGCGGCTGCTGGCTCATGAATGCCTGTGTTCACTATAACATATAACCTGTTACTGACATTGTAATGAAGAAGGAAGAGGACTCCTATCCATCTCTAATTGCTGGGAGTTTCAGATTATTTGCCCAAGTACGGTGAAAAAACAACTTGGCTTACATTAATTTTGCCACAACCAGGAAATAAGATGATTAAGCATGTTGACTAGGTACAATAGTGAGATATTTTAATAAAACCTATTAACTCAAATTGACATTTACTAACTTCAAATAAATTCATTATACATCTTCACTCTTTTAATATATGATTTCAATGAAAGCATAGTATAATTGAAGGGGACCTTATGATCAGAAATGAACAATATAGGTCAATACTCTGAGTTGCACTGATTTGGGGTTCAATAGAAACCACTCTCTCAAAGATGAGGTTGGGTGTACTCTCACAGACCCTCGGATGAATCTTATCCTATGGCCTACCTCCCAAAAGAGACCTTTGATTCTCCCCAAGTATTTTTAGGAGAACAGGAAAAAACAAACAAACATTTTTTTTTTAAACTCTTTACATGTGACCTTTCTTATCCCCTTATTTTCCATATCCATCATTCTTCAAGGCAGATCTAACAAATTACTTGCCCAAAACAGTCACCTGTGCTAACCTAATGACTATAAATTTAGGGTTCAGGTATGACTTGAGATGTCCTTTGTCATCTGCATTCTAGACCTAAAGTGCTTTTTAAGGCATGCCTGATAATTAAATTGGAGACTGTTCTTTAGGGGTGCAAATGTATGGAAAAAATAAACAGTATCCCTTTTTTTTTTTGTGAAAACTGGCCAAGAACACTAAGCGAGGACTGATATATCAAAGCAAATTGACTCAAAGGTAAGTTTCTATTAGTAAATTAGCTAGAAGTCACATTAGCTGATTTTTGTTCTTCCCTTTAAGAATGTGGAAAAAAATATATTTATTTTAGTGTTGTACCACAAGCTTGGTCCACACTTATTCACTGAGCATTGTTCATGTTAAACAGAGCCTCTTTCCTCTCACATGGAAGGATTTCAAGGAACTTAAATGATTTATAAAAATGCATTGTGCTGACATTACAGTCGCCCAAATTTTACCCAGTTCTCACAGATTCAAGGCCAAGAAAATCTCACTGGTGTGATTGGAAAGGAAAGGAAATTCTCAGGATCACCGAATAGCTTAAAAATCGTAGGGCTGCTGGGTTGCCATTGGCCCTGCTAGTCATATTTCTATAATTAGGCCAGCACACACGTCTAAAAAAATGGACGGAAGTCAAACGAAATAAAGTAAAAGCTTGAAGGGAACTGGCTTGTGTACATCAGCAACACATGATTTTAATATTCATACTATAAAGGAAATCAGTGTTTGGACAAGTTATAGGAAATATTGTCAAGTAACCACTCTAAAGAAGGAAACCTAGACATACAATTATATGTGCCCCCCCCCTCCAGATGGGGTAACCTGGGGCCCTGCCTGAGGACTTTCTAGAGAGGTGAAGAATTTAGATTTTTCCAAGAATCAAATCCACAGAATGGAAAATGTAGTTCCCATTTGTGTCAGCTACAACTTTTTGGTTGCAAGCCACAGACATTCTCTATAGCTTGCTTAACCACGAAAAGGACCAGAAGGAAAACACGGGAATTCCAAATAGGGATCAGAGACAGACCAAAATCAGGCATAGCGGCAGCAGGGAATGCAAAAACTGTTCTTTTCATCTCTCCTCTCTGCCTGTGCTTCATAATTTTCTCACGTGGAGCACCCGCTCGTCTCTGTCCACAACAATAGAAAAGCAGATTGCCAACTTTGATTGCCTATATATTTCTGTTCCAACATTCATTGCCTTTTTGCCTTTTAAAAGAAAAGTAAAAGAATTTTCCTGTTCCAATCTCAGGCCAATTTCTCCTCACTTGTATCCTTGCATTGAACACCCTTTCTTCTATTCAAGAACTCTACTCCTGGGGTGGCCGGGTAGCTCAGTTTGTTAGAGTGCGAGCTCTGAGCAACAAAGTTGCCGGTTCGATTCCCACATGGGCCAGTGAGCTGCATCCCCTGCAACTAGATTGAAGACAACTGACTTGAGCCGAGCTGCAGCTGAGCTGCTGGTGGGGGACCCGATGGCTCAGTTGGTTAGAGTGTGTGCTCCTAACAATAAGTTTGCCAGTTGGACTCCTACATGGGATGGTGGGCTGTGCCCCCCGCAAATGGTGACGGGACTTGGAGCTGAGCTGCACCCTCCACAACTATGACTGAAGAACAACAACTTGACTTGGAGCTGATGGGTCCTGGAAAAAACACATTGTTCCTGGAAAAATAACACACTGCTCCTCAATAAAGTTTAAAAAATATATATTTAAAAATAAAAAAAGAACTTTACTCCTGCAGTGCTCTCTTCTCTCTCCTCCATTATCAAGTTTTTCTTTTTGCTGAATGATTTCAAACAGCATCCAGACAATCCTTACTTTCTCCCATATTTAAAATAAAAATAATAAATATTGAAAAGCAACAACACCTAAAAAATGTCAACAACAAAGTATTTCCTCGGTCTCACACCTCTCTCCATCTACTTCCCTACTTGTCTACCATCTCTATAGCAAACACCTTCAAAAGAAATCCACAATATTTGCCTTCACTTCCATTTTCTTCAAGGTCCTTAATAAGGCTTTTTTTCAGTCACCCTGTACCACTAAAAATGCTATCGGCAAAAACTCCAGTCTGCCAGCTCCAAAGCTCTTAATCCCCATTTCACTTTATTTCTCGACAGTATTTGCGTTTATCACTTTCTTCTTCTTGAAAACTTTTTGCATTTGGCTTTCAAGAAATCTCAGCCTCCTGGCTTTTCTTCTACTTCATTACTTCTCTTTGTCAAGTTCCTGTATGAAATTCTCCTTTTTCTGAGCCCCAAAAGATGAAGTGCCATATAACACAGAACTTGGCCATTTTTATTCTCTATCTAAAAACTCTCCCTAGTTAATGTTATATGGTTCATGGCTTTAAAGATTCCCAAATTCCTATTTTCAAACCTAAAAGTCAAAAAAAATCATATATTCATCTGTATATTTTAGAAGTGCACTTATACATCTATTTGATATTTTAAACTTAACATATTTAAAAGATAACATTTCCTTTTCCCTTCCCAAACTTGCTGACCCTCATTCTTTCCCATTTCAGGGGAAAGTTATACTTTTCAATGAGTTACTTGAGCCATAAAATTATATTCAATCTTTTCCTAATTCCACACATTCAATCCAACAGCATGTCCTATTTGGACTACCTTCAAAATATCTCAAATTTGCAATTCTCACCATGTTCTCAGCTATCTCTTTAGTTCCACTGAATAATATATTTAACCTGAATTGATGTAACAACTTCCAAAACAACTTGGATGATTTGACTGTTATCCATCTTCAAATCTATTATTGGCCCAGCATGTGAAATATTATTTAATAATGTAATTCAGATCACATAACGCCCAAATTCAAGACATTGATTTCCAATCACATTTTGAAAAAACTCCAAACTCTTTATCATTGTCTCAAGGTCTAGCATGGTTGGCCAATTTCCTACTCTGCACTAATTTCTTACTATGCTCCTTTGATCACTCTCCTCAATCATGTCTGCTTTCCTGTGATGCTCTAACCCACTAACATTTCTGCCTCAGGACCTTTGCAATTGCTGTACCTTTCACCTGGGAAGTTCTTCACCTAGCAGTCTGCATAAATACTTCCTTTCTACTCCGCCTATCTCAAAATTTAAATATCATCTCTTATGGAAGCTTATCTGATCCAGCTTTCCACAGTATCTGTCTTCTCTCAGTCACCTACTATTTTATCATCCTCTTTTATTGTTTTTATAGTTCTCATTACACTCCATACTTAATTTGTTTATTTGCTGTTCCTTCCAAAGCTCTTTAAACTCTACATGGTTAGGCACTTGTCTTTTATAGGGGCATCCCAATTTGATACAAATTAACTGCTTATAAAAATTGACTGAAAGATAGGTGGATAAAAGGGGGGTGAAAGGGGAGGAAGAGGAGAGAGGAATGAAATTTGTTTGAGTATTTTCAATGGTGATAGATAGATAGATAGATAGATAGATAGATAGATAGATAGATATAGATATAGATACAGATATATTTAAAGTGGTTTTCAATTTTGAAAGAGCCAAACTCATTTGAAATTTCTAACATAAATAAACTTTATCATCATGCTGGATAGTTGAAAATCAAGGTGCAGGGAATTACACCAATTTTTTATAGACTAATAAAGTTTGGAAAGGATTTCTTTCTAAATTATTGAAATATATATTAGAAATAAGTTCATCTGGAGATTTTTTTTGGAATAAATTCACATGTAGATACAAAAAATAATATAAAAAAAGTAATTTGACTCATGCTCTTAAATTGCTTTAGTGACAACCAACTACCAGATGCATAAAACTTTACCTGTAATATGAAGTTGTTTATTATCTGTTCCCCATTTACCTCTCCTTTTTATCTGTACTTAAAGTTTTATCTTTAAGTACATATACTTTGCATTATATGATCAAATCATGGGTAATTAAGTCCCCTTCTGTTTGTCACTTTCCCCCTCCTAACCCACACATGCTTTATCTAGCTTATTTTTTACCTCAAAACTCAATTCATATATCACTTCTGCCTTGAACTCCTGCCAACCGTCAACTTCCAGCCTGAATAGGTTAGGTTCCCCTTGCATTTGGCTCTCAACAGGTGTCAGGAAGAACAACACCCTCAGCCTGGAGACTCCTTTCTCCTCCCCTTCTCCCTTTCTCAGCCCCTCTTTCCCCAGGGTAGAGATGCGGATATAGTTGATCAGACTTCAGGAGGCGTAGCTGGGGTCTATTCTAGACAGGCAGGCCATCACATCCCTCCCAATAAAACCGTTCCCTCTTATCTCACCACCCAAGCGCCATACTACATACTTGGGAGATTGCAAATAGTAGCATTTTAACAGTGATGGGGGAAAGAGTCACTACAAGGTTCTTACTCCTAAGGCATGGGCTGAAATTTGATTTTTAGAGTATTTTCCATGGGGTGTTATTCATGACTCAATTACCATTATCTCGTTTGCTAATATTCTTGTGTATGTATCTCCTGAAGTATTCATGGAAGGAATAAGAAGAGGCATGATTGGCAGGCCATATTTAGAGAATTTCCCAGGTCTTCTAGATTAATATCACTCAAATCTACTTACTACATTATTTCAATATTCCCTCAAGGGTCATAGTTTTTCTTACTTTATTTATAAGAATTTACAAATTACAATGACAATTCCCATATATTTTCAAGGTCTAGCACTGAACCAAGTGCTTAAGAGATGTTTAGTAGGTGTTGGCTGACTAAAAGATTGCTTGAATGAATAAATGATAATGTTGTATGGATGTACACATTGTTAAATAATGCCATTATATTTCTTTTCTTTTCTTTCTTTTTTTGAGGGCAGTGTCACTGGCCCTCATATGTGGGACCCAAACCAGGGCCGCTGGCTTCCCAAGCCAGCGCTTAACCACCACGCCACTCAGCCGGCCCAGCAGTATTTAATTTTTAATTTGAGTTAGATTTTCTAATTTTTATCATGATGATACAAATTCAATAAATGAATTAAGAGAAATGTCTCGGGGAAAAGAATTAAGTCTAATTAGAATCTGAACTCTAGTTTTATCTTCTGAAATGCAAATTTAACACAGAAACCCAATCTTCCTCCTAAGCCTTTTCCTACATGACCCATAGAAACACACCTTAAATATTTTAAGTTTTCAACAAAGGAATCTATAATTCATTTCAAATAAATGCATTTCACAAATAAGATCTAAAACCCCCCTATCTGTTTTATACTCGTATGCATATCACTTAAAAGTGATATAAATGCACCTTAGGTCTCTTTACAGAGAACACCTGGATGAAATGACAGTAATGGAATAATGATCATTATTGCCTGGTCTAGACCACTTCTTCTGATAGCAATGGCTTCTTATGAGCTAAGGTCAATAGATAGATTTAAAATGATCACATAAGTGTCATAGAGAAGGCTTTTCTCTTTACCAGTCTAAATCTGACTGTGGTGGCTAAAATGGCATTTCCATAGAGTATATGGCATTGTCCCAACCCAACTCTTTTATATAAAGTGGCCCTCTGCAGGTATGCCTCCCCTCTTATGTTCCCCTGTTATGTAATCATCCTAAAAACCCATGTTGTGTCTAGTTATTTCTATTCTATTCTATTCTATTCTATTCTATTCTATTCTATTCTATTCTATTCTATTCTATTCTATTCTATTCTATTCTAAATATTTGGTGAAAAAGGACCCTTAAGGATACTCAAGGTTTATTGTGTCTCTAGTCCTATTGTCACCTTTCCTCCAATTTTCTTTGTTGATTTTGGCTGTCATTTGTCCTCCACAAGCACAAGTAATACTTATAGGAGTTCTCTTGTTTTCAACCCATCAGGAATCCAATGTTTACTAGCTTTTTTTACAGCCTAAAAAGCAACTTTAACTCAAAGCCAAAGTCTTGGGAGCACAGTCTCAAAACAAAACATGTAGCTGCTGGGCCCTGTTTTACTAAATTCCGGTACACAATAAAGTAATAGTTTTTAATATCAAATGTAAGATATTTCAGACTTTTCACCCTGCTAATTTCAGGAAACATATTCGTTTTTCCCTATCCTCAAAAAGATAAGGACTCTAGGAATGCTTATTCATTCCAAAGAATCAGTATTAGTTACTATTGTATCACCAACATGAAATCAGAATGTCTGCTAAGTCCATTCAAGAACCATGTTCTTGTTTGACTTTATTTCTGTGGTTTATGCACAGAGCTCCTGCTGAAACCCAGATATATAGCAGTTTTGTGCTACACCTGATGCCTCTACTATGTGTCCTGAACATATATAACCATCTTGGATGCCTTCTTTTCTTTTTGTTTATTTGTTTGTTTGTTCGTTTAAACTTGGGTGATGCTTTTGTCACATAGTTCAAGATAGCTTAAATTCCAGCACACATTTCAAGCAACTGGAGTGACAAAGTAGGTAAAAAAGAAGCAGGCCCCTCCCCTGAAGGATACGGTACTAAAACGGCACATATTAATTTTGCTCATATTCAACTCCTAAAACTTAGTTGCAGGGGAACTCAGGAAACTTTGACCTTTATTCTATGTGGTCAAGGACGAAGCTAAGAATAGAGTTTATTACTATTAAAGAAATGACAACAGCGGGCTGGCCGAGTGGCGCGGTGGTTAAGCGCTGGCTTGGGAAGCCAGTGGCCCCGGATCGGTCCCACATATGAGGGCCAGTGACACTGGCCTCAAAAAAAAAAAAAAAAAAAGAAATAACAACAGCTTTTGAAAGTAACTATTTCTGTCATCATCTCCTTTTTTGGCCCCCTAATAAACTCATTATATGCTTTTATTCAATTATAAAATATAAATGTCATCCTCCATGGGAGAACACTGGTATGTTTTACACAACAATGCAACCAGAGTGAAATCCAGTATTTCCCAATCTGAAGTAAAATCAGAGTTGGGTTAGTTGTTCACGACCAGCAGCCTGATATCTAAAATACAAGCTATTGCCAAGTCCCCTCTTTTGAAACAAAGCCAATACATGCAGAGGGAGTAAAATCTAAATAATCAAAATGAACCTCTTGTTTAGAAAAGGGTAGAGTTCAAACACAAGTTATTCACTGATCCATCAGAATTATCAAATGCAGCTGGGCAAGAATTAAGCCAACTCCCGACCTGGCAGCAAAGGGAGATATTTACTCAAACTGAGGTTTTATTCTGTTATGGGTTGAGTTGTTTCGCCTTAAAAAAAAAAGATATGTGAAAGACCTAACCCCTGTATCCCAGAATGTGGCTTTATTTGGAAATAGGGTTATTGCAGATGCAATAAGTCAAAATCAGGTCATACTGGGGTAGAGTGGGCCCATAATCCAGTATGATTAGTGTTCGCGTAAGACAAGGAAAGAGACACAGACACAGACAAAAGGAGAATGCCATGTGAAGATGGAGTGTTACAGTGATGCAGTCACGAGCCAAGGGATGGTGAAGATTGTCATCAGACTACCAAGAGCGAAGAAGAGGGAAGGAAGGGTTCTTTGACGGGTTTCAAAGGGAGCACAGCCTTGCCAACACCTTTATTTCTGACTTCCCGCCTTCAGGACTACAAGACAATGCAGTTCTGTTGTTTTAAGCAACTCAGTGTGTGGTCCTCTGTGATAACATCCATAGGAAACTAGTACGTGTTCATGGGAGTTTCCTTGAAATTCCTCAATCTCCATGTGAACTGAGCAAAGGACGCCCATCTGGGGGCAGCCCAATTTTCATAGCATGCTTCCTGATGAATCAAAGACAGAGGTCCAACAACTACTTAGGATGTTTTGCTATCACAGACTGCAGCCACCACAGTAGTGGTTGAAATGACAGTCAGAGGGAATGCAGCCTTTGCAGGTTGCTGAGTCTTGCTATGCTAAAAAAATAATTTCCTAAAATTGATAAACAGTACTTGACTTTTAAAAATCTGATAAATTGCTGTTGACAATCCCTAGAAGGCAGTGCAAATGTCCACTGAGAAAATTACATTAGCAACATTAATATTATTCCCATAGGAACAATAAGTATTGAAAATATCACTGGCCTTTGGGGGCTTTTGACCATTTTCCACAAATTCCTACGGGAAAAATAAACACAAGCTCAACTAACCTACAGGTAGAAATAACAAGAAACATGATTCTGATAAGAAACATATTCCTTTACATTCAACCTGAAATAAGGGTGATCTGAGACACCAGTTATTTTCAGGCTAGCAAATTTGAAAATCCAACAATTTCTATATCTCAATCTAACGCAGATATAATAGAAGCAAAACCTTTAGCAGAAGAACCTCTGACCCCAAGCTTTCTCTCTGCTTTTGCATGTGTCAGTGGGCTTACTTTCTTTACTCCTTTCTGGAGATACCTCTTCTAAAAGTGTATGGATTTCTTGCCATCTTACTTACACTCATAATTTGTACTTGTGATTTCTTTCTTGTCTTTACTCAATCAGTTATTTTTCCCTTTTCTATTGGATCATTCAATTAGCAAACTGCTACCAATGTCTAGGATATCTCCGTGTGTGTGTGTGTGTGTGTGTGTGTGTGTGTGTGTGTGTGTGTGTGTGTTTGTCTGCATGTGGGTGCGTGTAAGTGGTGTTATATATATATTTTCCCATAGTATGAGGTGACACATTAGAAGAGTAGGAAATGGTTGGGAATGAGTATAGCACGAGGCAACTATACCTAATTTCCCTAGAAGAAAAAGAGATGGAGAATAAAAAGACTGTCACCACTAATTTATTAATAGTGTTTTTGTTTTGCCTGTATACATGCAAAATACCTCTATAGTGATACAATGACTGGGTCAGAAGAGGCTTAGAAATCAGTGCTATTTCTGCTCCAAACAAGCCATCTGCCTCTGACTCATATATTGGGACAGGTAGTAACCCGCTGTTACTTTCTTATTCTTTCAGTCTTGGGGTGTGTGTGTGTTATGACTCAATGGCTTTATTGATCTTCCCTTTTATTTGGCCTAGGTCAGAATTACTCCAGTCAACTTCATAAGCTTGAATCATGATAAGCTACAAAGCAAAGGAAACTTGATCTGTTCACTCCCTGGCAACTCTTGAGACCTACACAATTTTGAAAATCCCTAAACAGAAACACTTAAGGTCTGCATATAAAGGAATATGAATGTAACACAATTCCATATGAACTGAGTTCAGTCCCTACCAAATGCCTTGTCATTCATTCTTAGGACTTCATGAAGATATTTTTCTTACACTAAGGGTCTTATAATGACATTTGAATACCTTTTCCAAAGCAGAAAGCTGCTGCAAGATGACGTTTCCACTAGTACAAACAAACTGTTGATAACTTTTGAATGATAGCTCACTGACCAAAATAATAATGTAAAAGCTGTCTCCACCCCTAAAGTTGGACCAATCCAGCTCTTCTTAGCTCCCAATACATCTAACACCTTTCCCGGAATTCCATTCCTTGTATCTTACTGAAGACTTTCCCCCAAATCCCATTCCATACACGCCCAATGATCACATCAGCCTGAGGCTCCTAATCTGAGTCCACATTCAAACTTTGTGTGACTGTAAACATTGTGGTAGCAGCTACATGTCTCCTTTGTCTCCCGCGTATGCCTGGCACCTATCGCAGTGCCTGTACATAGTAGGTGCTCACGAATGAGACATTTGTCACTTCCTACTTCTCAGCTGCAAAGGGAACATCTTGCCTTTTCCTGCAAGCAGAGCTTCTTTGGTAAGCAAAAATTGATGAAAATCCTGTGAGGAAAGCAGAGCTAATAACTGTGCAGGTCAAGTCTAGAATTTCGATGGCAGCGGTTATGTTAGTTTACCCCCAATAAAATGCTGTTGAATGTGAGTGGGCCTGAGACCAGCACTCAAAACCACATGAATTGAAATTAACCCTCAGAGGCCAGGTATCATGTGACCTGAGGCTGTGCCTCCGAATTTCTGAGGCTGCCCTTGTTACTCTAATCCCAAGGGGAGATGGCATTTTAAATGAGAGCCCAAGGATAAGACTTCCCACTCCTTTGCCATTAGGGATAATTACATGCACAAGCATGAGCAATAAACACCACATATTTGGAATAGGTCCCCTCCTTTTTACTTATACACTCTTTACTTCTAAGCTCTTTTAATCATTGAAAAATGCATTGTGTTTATACAATTTTAGTATCTACATGTATTGCTAATGTTTGCTCATTTTACCCTGAGTATTCTTTCATCCCTTGCATGTCCAGGCTCTTGTCACCCTGGGATGGCCTGTGTCCCCACCCTTCACCCCAGGAGGGAAGGTCAGAGAATAGCAAGAGTAACAGCTGAACTAGAGGAAGCCCTTAGCCACTTCCTATGTTGCCATTCAATTAGCAAAGAAAAGCCACTTCTAACGTCATCAGTTGTGCCCTGACCCAATGGCTGCCCATTAAGCAAAGGAAGGGCAAATCCTATCAGTAGCTTAGCAACCAGCACTTGTTTCCTTCCCACTGGTGGTGAGCAGCTTTCCAGTAGCGATTCCGGCCCAATTGACGTTTGTCTGAGCCGTTTCCTTCCTCTACTGAAATAGGAAGATCCCACAATTATATGCTTGCCCTTGGTCTAGATGTCAGGGTGTAGACTCATAAAAGAACATCTTATCCAATTGGATGGATTTCAAGCATAGAACATGATTTCTGAATTAGAAAGCTTATAAAGCCTATAAAACTATTTCTTGTTCCCTATCTTTCCCCTCCCTCCATGTTTCTTAGAGCCCGCCTGCCCTTTTTCCTCATGCTGTGTCTTCCAAAATTTTCTGAAAAGAGTGAGGCACACAGATGAGAAAGAAGCAATAAAAATGCATGAGTATCTATCTTACAAAGCTTTCAGTGTTTTTTTTGTTTTGTTTTGTTTTGTTTTTACCTTCAGAGTATGCAGGATATCTTGAGGGATAGCTTTTGTTAAGATACTATGTTTTAAAAAAGTTTAAGGCAATAATTGCAGGTAAATGAACCATTCCAAATGGACTATAGATAGCTAGACATTATCCTAGAAAAAGTTTTCGATAACACAGGTTTCAAAGCAGCTTTACAACAGGTTAAAGCAAATATATTGAATTGATTTTCACTTTGCTGAATAAATACATTTTTGAGAAATATTAATGTAGTTTGGTTTTGGAAAATGTAGCCTTATACTTGAGATATTTTCTTTTTTTTCTCCTGGGCAGTAAAATGCTGTTCTCTGAAACAGATGGAAAATATGCTTTTTATTAGATAATAGACTTCAAAAGCAATAGAATTTATTATAAGATTGTGCTATAATCCTAAATATATTCTAATTTTTGGCAGGAATAAAAATGATTTATTCTAGTAACTGACAAACATAAAACTTTTGTGTTGAATAGTGATTTGCATGCATGCAATAGAGGTAAATTTGATTAAGTCTCCATACTGTCATGTTGCCATTTTTTTTCTAAAAATTTCTAACCTTTCCAGGTCCTGGCTCTAGAAACTCGGCAATTGCTTCTTTGCTCATAAATAAAATATTTAGAATAAAGAAACTGTTGTTTGTGAATTATGGTTGTTGTTCAAATGGGGACTCTTACAAATAAACTAATTGAAAAATATTTTATCAAGAATAAAATTATTTAATGTTGATGTTTTACTCTTCCTTGCTAGAGAAATGGTAACTTAGTTTACTAAAGTTTTTTGTTGTTGTTTTTTTTCTCCTACAGGAAACATGCAGTGTGTTATACATGGTCAGATTGTTTAACCTCATTCCCTTCTTCCTTGTTTTATGCAAAGATCCAAAAGAACAGGAGTGGGAGATGAGGAAAAACGAAACAGGGAAGCATTTAACAGTTGGCCATAATGTTAGTCAACTTGGGCTCACTCCATTGGCACCTTGAAATTGTTTGCCTGAGGGAAACAAGGAGTTTTATCTACTGGTTTCCATCTTCTATGGGTCAAGGGTAACTCCAAGAGGTGCTCACTTTCCTAAATTTCTAGGTTTGCTTAAGCATCAGTGCCATAAAGAGTCTCCTCATCCCATCAGAGAAACCTGGGGGAAAAAACTAAGTGATTCTTGGCAGCGCTAAAGCAAGAGGGTTTCAGGTACACCACTGTGAAGCTAGCTGCTACAACTCGAATCAAGGTGAGTTAAGAGGTCTTTACAGTAAACACAAGAGGGACCTCCCTGTTCTACTCAGATCCACCTAATGAGTTCCACTAAGTCAAACACATCCCAGAGTCTGCAAGGAAGAGACCAGCTACAGCCTTTTCTAAAGCCTTAACACTGAAGAGTTAGCAGAATGAGGTCTGCTTACACCCTGGTTGCTTTACATTCCTTCAGCCTTGGTTGCTACAATGGCGCACTTACAATTAGCATTGGAAATAAATGCATCATGGAATGTCCTAGTGAATGCCTTGGGTTCAAAGAGTAGTCCTTCTTGCCCTCATTTGCAGCAGCAACCCTACCTCCTTTTGGTATTCAGGCTGCATTACCACCATCACCCCCCAACCCCCAATGGCATAACAGCTCTCCTTGTCTGCTCATTCATGGGCATGGAAGCACAAAGTGGCCAGGCTGTGCCCTCTTAATCAGGGGAGCCTCTTCTGTGTGGGATGTGACAGAGCAAGCTGGATTTGTTTATGTGTCAGTGTGGAGAGACTACAGTCCCCAGTTATCCAATCAAACCTACTCTAGGTGTTTCTGTGAAGGTATTTTACAGATCTGATTAAAGTCCATAATGACTTTAAGAGATCACCCCAGATCATTTGGGGAGGTATGATTCAATCACTTGAATGGCTTAGAACAAAAGTGAGGTTTCCGTGAGGAAGAAGTTCTGCCTGTGGATAGGAGTTGTAGACCGTGCCTGAGAGTTCCAGTCTGCTTTTCCTGATGGTCTGCCCTGCAGATTTCTGACTTTTATACTCCGTAACCTGTCCTCTTAATCACACGAATGGATTCATTGCCAATCTCTCTCTCTCTCTCTCTCTCTCTCTCTCTCTCTCTCTCTCTCTCTCTCTCTCTCTCTCTCTCCCCCCCACCCCGTTTCCTCCCTCCCTCCCTCATTTTGTTTCTCACACTGGTTTTGGTTTTCTGGTTGAATCCTGACTGAGCCCTGTCTCTTCCTGTGTCTGAATTGCCTATTGTCTGGTACATTGTTTCAGTGAATGTTAAACTTAGGCAAATGTGTGATTTATCACAATTTGTATTTGGAGCTTTCTTACATGCTTTAGAAATATCATCAACTTTTGTTCCCTTCTATCCCACATATTTTGACCTATAATATAACCAATTTCCATAAATTCTTGCTAAGATATTAGCAAGCCATGTAACAGACACAATGTTAACTAAAAAGACTTCAAGTGTAACTAAGAAATTTTAACTAAACAAGAGTCAGGTTTCTAAGGAATAAAACTAAAATGATAGGATGACAGGTGGCAGGTTTAATTTTTTTATGTTAGCCATTTCTTTTGCACAGATGCAATAAGGAATTAATTAAATATTCCCTTGGAACCAAAACTGCTTCGGTGAGTAATGGCACTTCAAATTAAAATTGAGCATTTTAAAATTGAAATATCCCATGAGTTAAATATTCTCTACTGAAATATGATCAGCTACTATGAAAGCCTAACTATTTCTCTCCCAAGACCCATAATTAAATAATAAGTCTCAAGCTAATGGTATGAATGCAAATAAAGAATGTATTTGTAAATTCTGTGGGCATGTAATGTCACTGAATGATAGAAGATGGGGTAGTTTAAATTTAGCTAATTGTTTTAACATGATCAAGCTATTTATAAGTTGAAATCAATATAAATAAATATGTTCTATTAAATTATATTGCATTTGTTTATTGAATATATATTATATTACTGTATATATTATTTATAAATACATATGTATATAATATAAATATTATATATATATTATATTTATATAAAATCTCCCACAATATTGAATTAATCTCAAAGAATTGAAAGAATATCTGTATTTGTCAATATGGGCTCTTGTAACAAACAGTTCCCCATATACTAGTGGCTTAATAAAGCCGAAGTTAATTTTTCACCCGTACTACATATAACATGCAGGATTACTCACGTAGGGCCCTGCCTAAGGGAGACTCCACCATCTGAAGAACATGGTCTCACTATAACCTACCATCTTGTATCTCATCATCTTGTAACTATACTGTTTTCAACATGCAACCTTGCTATAACCTCAGTTGGGTTAAGAGAGAGAATGAGAATTGTACATAAAGTTCATATCTCATCTCCAATATGACACATACCAATCTTGCTCACATTTCATTGCCTAGAAATAATTACATGATTTCATTCAAGGTTACTGAAAAGTATACATGACAGTGGGCAAATGGAGTGCTTGTTGAGCACCACTTTCTCTGCTACAGTGTACACGTTTTAAAGACTATATTTTTTGAGAGTAGTTTTGGGCTCACAGCAAAACTGAGAAGAAGGTACAGAGATTTCCCACATACCCCCTGCCCCCATATATTCACAACCTCCTCACTATCGACATCTCCAACCACAGTGGTACATTTTTAAAAATTGATGAACCTACATTGACACCATAATCATCTAAAGTCCATAGTTTACATTAGGGTTCACTCTTGGTGTACATTTTGTGGGCTTTACAAATGTATAATGACATATATCCATCACTATAATACCATAACAGAGTATTTTCACTGCCCTAAAAATCCCTTGGGATCAAATGCATATAATCCTCCCTGAACCCAAGATTCATAAGTTTAGTACCTATGCTTTCTTCTATGCAATGTATTGCTTCAGGTCTTGTGTTTAGTCTTTGATTCATTTGGGTATATGGTGACAGTTAGCATCTAGTTTCATTCTTTTGCACATGGCTTTCCAGTTGCAAATCAAAACCACAATGAGATGCTACCTAACCCCTCTTAGAATGGCTGTTATCAACAAGACAAGTAATAACAAGTGTTAGAGAGGCTGAGGAGAAAAAGAACCCTTACACAGGGTGGAGGGAATGTAAATTGATACATCAACTATGGAAAACAGTATGGAGTTTCCTCAAAACACTAAGAATAGAATTACCATGCCGCCAAACAATTCCTCTTCTGGAGATCTACCCAAAATATCTGAAAACATTTATCCATAAAGATATATGTACCCCTATGTTCACTGCAGCATTATTCATGGTGGCCATGACATGGAAACAACCAAAGTGTCCTCTGATAGATGATTGGATAAAGATGTAGTACATATACACAATGGAATATTACTCTGTCATCAGAAAAGATGAAATACTGCCATTTGCGACAACATGGATGGAACTTGAGATTATTATACCAAAGCAAAATAAGCCAGACAGAAAAAGTCAAAACTATTGGGTTGTCGGAAAAGTAATGACGCATATTTGCAACAAAAAACAGAAAAAATATGTCATGACTTTTCCAACAACCCAATATATAACTTCACTCATATGTGGGATATAAAACTGAAAGCAATAAAACAAACAAGACAAAGAAACAAAAACTTATAAACACAGACAAAGTTTAGTGGTTACCAGAGGGTAAGGGAAGATGGGGAGATGGTAAAAGAGGGAAAAGTGGGGATCAAATATTATATGTAGTGATGGAAGGAGAACTGACTCTGGGTGGTGAACATACAATGCAATATATAGTTGATGTATTATAGAATTATACACTTGAAACCTGTATAATTTTACTAACAATGTCATACAAATAAATTTAATAAAAATAAAATAATATTCCTCTGCCCTATGCCTATTCATCCTTCACTATATCACCGAATTCCAGGCAAATACTGATATTTTTACAGTCTCCATAGTTTTGCCTTTTCCAGAACGTCATACAGTTGGAAATATATAGTATGTATCATTCTCAGGTTGGCTTTCTTTAATTACTAACATGCATTTAAGATTTCTCCATGTCTTTTCATGGCTTAATAGATATTTCTTTTTAGTGCTAAATAATATTCCATTTTCTGGATGCAAATTATCCATTTGTCTACTAAAGGATATCTTGGTTGCTTCCAGGTTTTGGCATTTATTAATAAGTGTGCAGAAGTGTGTAGATGTTTTTTGTAGACATATGTGTTCAATTCCTTTGGATAATTACCAAAGAGCCCAATTGCTAGATCATATGTTAAGAGTATTTTTAGTTTTATATAAACTTGCCAAACTCTTCCAAAGTGGTTGTTCTATTTTGCATTCTCACCAGCAATGGATAAGAGTTCCTGTTGCTCCACATACTTTCCAGCATTTAGTGTCATTAGTGTTCTGGATTTTGGCCATTTTAATAGGTGTGTAGTGGTATCTCATTGTTGCTTTAATTTACATTTCTCTGATGGTATATGATGTGGAGCTAGCCTTTGTTAATATAGTTATTTGCCATCTCTATGTCTTCTTTGTTGAAGTGGATATGAAGGTCTTTGGCCCATTTCTAAATCTACAGTACACTCTTATCTCCAATATTCCTTTGTTCTCTGTTCTTCCATATTGGATTCATTCAACTTCTCCCAAAGAAGTAAACACAAGGTCTCAGAGGCCATTACCTCTTGCTCAAAGTACAGGGTTCCTAAGTGATATGTGGCAAATTAATAAATAAATGAAAATCCATAGTCAAACAAGCCAAATAGTCCATTAACAATATTTTAGTATCTCTAAAAATAGAAAATATAACAAGAGTTGTATGAGTCTAAGATATACTATGAATAGCTGAAGATATTTATATATTTATACAGATTGCAATAAAATAACCTTCAAGTCTTAAAATGATGTCAGTAAAATTTACACAATAATTCTTTAGAATGTTATGATTAATAAACAATGAAAAACATCAATAATATCAAGAGGACATAAGAATGAAATAGTAAGGGGGGGATAAAAAATAAGTTGGTATAAATAGGAAGCCTCTCCAAGTTCTCTAACACTGATGATTTCATGATTAGAATGCAAGAGGATATGTGAATTAGTTTACTTTGATTGTCCTTTCTTCTGCCACATACTGACCTTCATGAAATGTTAAGCTGCTAGTAAAACAGAGCACTTTGTGATGTATTATGCTTTTTGTTTGTTTTGTTTTGGTAATCAGTGGCTGAAATGGAATAGATGACTCGATTAACTTTTGTTTCTTACATACTTGGTGAAATACGTATGCTTCCCAACAGTCATTTTTGCCTTTGGGGTTTCTTTAAAATTGAAGGTGGGAAAGAATAGCAGAATAGGGCCGGCCGAATGGCACTGTGGTTAAGCGCTGGCTTGGGAAGCCAGCGGCCCCAGTTTGGGTCCCACATATGAGGGCCAGTGACACTGCCCTCAAAAAAAAAAAAAATAGCAGAATAACCAATGAGTAAGATTATAAGTTAGTGAAATAAATATGTTTAACATTGATTCATCATCTGATTCAATCCCTAGCTGAAAATCCTGCCATGGAAAATGCACATGCATCTCTTTTCTTCTTTACAATGAGAAGGAGTTAAGTTAATCCATCAATAAACAGAAGTGATCTACTCAAATTACTGAATATAATGTAAATGCAGGATGCATTAATATTTTCAAGGTATTAAGCATAAGTATGTTAGAATAACATATAAGAAAACTATTGTTTTATGCATTTTTCAATCAAAATTAAACTTGTTAACTATCTTCAGAGATAAGTATGAGGGACACAAATAGAATTACGCTGTGGAGGTACCTTAGTGGTATCACTTAGGCAAATTAGAATTCATCAAAGATAGGATTCGAATATGTTATCTCCATCTGGATGTTATGTTGAAACTCCCCAGCATACTTTTCATCTCTATATTATATGTCTCATAAAAGTAAATTTATTTAATATATTCTTAGTTCTGACTATAGAATCACTGATCGATTAGATCTTTTGTTAAATATATGGGATTCAAGTTTAGAAAAAGCTCCATGGGACCCACTCAACTTGCATACAATGCCAGCCCATTGGAATTATCATTTTTACCAAGGACATTTACCAGGGAAATGACTGCCAGTGGCTACAAGGGCATGTGAATAAAACTAACACTCCATGACAGAAGTAATCCTCAAGATGAAATTATGTTAGGAGTGAATGCTGCTTACCAGGTTTTGTCCCCTAGAAGGCACCCAAACTTAAAATGTAGTAATTTGGTAAGATCTGTTTAATTCCTGTGTGCCTTCCTAAAATTACCTTGTGTAGGGGCAAAGTGCTTCTTAACTTTGGTGAACAAAATTTATTTCATGACCAGTACATCTAAGAAAGGTAGATCCCCCATCCTATTTTTAGAAAAGCAAAGCAAACAAAGAAACAAAAACTCTAGGCATGTAGATAAAATATTATACACACACACACACATATATATATATATATATATATATATATATATATATATATATATATGTCTATTTATCTATCTATCAGCTAAAGATATTTCATACATGATACTGTAGTTTGTTATCATAATGCCATAGGGTGGTAAAGGGAACAGTCTACACGTTTCATTGTAGGGTTGTCTTCTGTGGGTTTCAGTCTGTTCTTGTCCCAGGAGACCTGATCTGCAGCCTATATTGGAATGAGCACCTTTTCTTCCTTTCTTTCTTTCATTAGAGTCTCACCACTCAGATAAAATCATTGCATGTGTTTGTTCAGAGCTTGGACCAGAAGTGCCCATCCCTCATGCACCTGATGACCACAAGTTCCACCAAATCTGGCTGAGGCACACTTTGCTTTGTCTCCCTACTGCAGGTGCTCTCTGAAGTGTTATTGTTGTTATTGCTGTTGTTTTCTGCTCTGAACGGTGCATTATGCTCTGACAGTTATGTTCTCTTTGACTTTTCGGGAAGACATCCTATCAGATAAGTCACTGCAGCCTCTCCCATCTAAAGCAAATTGTTTCTATTATTAACTCGGTCTTTTGTTAGATTCCTTCATGTCACATGACAACAAATATTTATTTTATTTAGATGCCTCTGTGTTTTGTCAATTTTATGCACTAGAATTTCAGTTCCATAATGGCAGGGCTCTTTTGTGTTTATTGTATCATTGTCTCCAATACCTAACACCATCTGACACCCAATGGAGGCTGAATATATCATTTGCTGATTAAGTGATTGGTATCATTGTTGATGTACATTTATGCAGATATACTCAGTGAGCTGGCCAACTAGGTAAGCTGGCCTTGTTTGTAGGGCATACCTGAATTTCTGTGGGAATTTCGTAGGGTGCAAATCACACAGGGGTTTTCAAGGGAACAGGGGTTTTGCACCACCATATCAATGCTGGCAGTGGTTTTATACCACCATACCCACTTTTGCCTCCAGTAAGAGTGATGTAACCTGCCAGGAAAAAAACCATCACTTATAGGCTATTTTATGAAGAAATCTATATACAACAAACCATTCCCAGCACTGACAGTGACCAGACCAATAAAAGGAATGTGAGAAGAGCAGTGACAATACTTATTGCCATCCATTGGGGTGAATCAATACTATACTTTTAAAAAAGCAATATCTTTTAACCAATGCTCATTAATTGTATTTCTTTGGGGTATTATTGAGGCTAAGGATTTATGAAAGCTTTAATTAAAGCAGACTGACAGCCATAAAATAAAAAAGAAATTACACTGTGACCTTTAGTAATAATTTTAAAAAAAAGTGTTTTTATTTTCTTTGATAGTAACTTCACAACCCATTTGGAGAAAAAAAAATGATGTCTGTTTATTAGATGATAAACATAATTTTTGAAGGCTTGACAGTATACCAAGAATACTCGAGTATTCTTAAGAAGTGATTTTTCTGTTAAAAATTCATGGTATGATACTTGGAACACGAGTGTGGCTAATGGCAAGGGACTCACTTCTTTGATGAAAGAATTCAGATCTGGATATTGTCACCATGCAAAAAAAATGATCCTCCAATTTTTCAGTATGAGGAAGCTAGTGCTTCGGACATGATGTTCCCTTCTCTTGAAGGAACATATTTTAAATAGTGTAAAAAAAGCTGCTGTTCTGGTTTTGTGTCAAAAATGCCTTAGTACTATATTTCAATTTCTGTGTGAAACGTCTACAGTTAAAAGAGTTTTAGGGCTGGGATAAGTGATGTAACTCTGTTGGTTTGGGGTTGGCAAGATGAAAAATTTGTCTTTCATCTGCTTGGGAACAAAAGATGAAGTGTTGAAATTAAAAATGTTATAACTTGTACTAAATAGAAAAAAAAAAGTTTTTCCTTAAAACATGCAGTTTTTTTATGGTAGACACATTTTTATCAAGCATGTCTGCTGGTTTGTTTATAATCACCTGGCAACCCTCAGTTATAGCTGCCACAGGGAGTAAAAGATGAAAAGCATCATTGTTGCAAATACCTTCTGCAAGTTTAGAAGACCAGGATCCCACATCTTTAGAAGTAGAAGTCAATGTCAAGTAACAGAATTGTTCTATTCAAGTCCTATTATAGTACTTCCCATTGGGTTAACCTTTCTTCTACAGAAGCAGGCTTTTATTCATCTTGGTCTAAAGACCCTTTTTCAATCTTGATAATTTTAAAATATAAAACCATACAAGTAACACATTCCATTATCAGTCATAGTGATGACATCATCATATGCCATGTAACCTCTGGAAAATCCCATTACATACTTGTAAGAGAGTGAAAAACACAAATTATGTCTTAGCATTATTAAAAAAAAGAAAAGAAACGAACAAAAAACCAGTTTTGTCCTCATAGATCTACTGAAATACCCATGGGGTTTCAAGAACTTTATGTGTGATCGATTTGACTTAAAAAAAAGCCAAAGCGATTGATTAGAAGACAGGAAATGAGTATTGCTCAACATTACTCTCTTATATAATTACCATAACTAAACATAATTATTACAGAAACAAGAAGTATTATTTGGCAAATAATGTAACACAGTATCACATATCAGTGTATTTGCTTATCTTCTCCCAATATTAGTACATACTTCCTTGATAAAATTATTTCTACTATAATTTGTTGTTAATAGCAAAAACAAATATTCAATTGAATTAAAGGCCACTTATTTATGTTAAAGATAATTATCCAAATTGCTTGGATATTAGTTTATATTTTTAAATCAGAAATATTAATTCTAAGCAATCTAATTTGAATACATACTGTTTGAAACACTAAACTGAGACATATACTGTATCTGTTTTCAAAGGCTTTCAGATTTGTTAGGGAAAATGTATGAATACATAACTAACTGACAAAATGGTTTCTGTTCAGTACAGATCTACTTGTACTGTCAGGAAAATCTTCTGAAAACAGTAAAGTTTTAAATGTGAACTATGTTAAACATACAAGATGGCTGCAATTTAGTAGTTCTTGTAAAAACTTACATTCTTATTAATAATCTTATGATTCATACTTTTTACACCCTAGCAAACTCATTTTTGTAAGAGATTGGAAACATACTATGAAATCTGTATGTATGTATGTATGTATGTATGTATGTATGTATTTATTTATTTATTTATTTATTTTTGTCTTGAATGTTTATATTGTTCAGGTAATTATAGGAAAAGGTAGAGACATTCAAAAATATCTTTCCCTTAGCTAGAAGAGACTGATTTAATTTAGGGTAGGACAGAAGTCTGAATTCAGACAATATTCTTAGCATGTTACTCATATAAAATTCAGGTGGTATAAAATAAAGGTAAGTTCATTTGATGGAGAGTTTAAAGGATATTTAGCTAAGCCATGCAAAAAAGTAATGCAAAAAATAGTTCCTAAAGAAACATAATGAGAAGGAAATCTGGCATTTCTAACTAAGAAGTGTGAACAAAAATTTTTCCTTAAGGTTTATGTACAAATTGTTACACATTGAGTTTCAGTCACAACCAGATAAGAATATGAGAATCTGGAGGTCCAACAACTACCTACCTTCAAGTTTGTTTTGTTTTAAATAAAATTCATATCCATTTAGGAAATTATCTAAAGGAGTCTATATTCTTTAATATATCTTTCCTGAGAAGGGTAATTTAATTTTACAGAAAATGTAACATGTTTAAATCTTTCATGAAACATGAAATGTTATAAATATTCTAAAAAGAATTTGATGTTTGCTGTTAATATGTATATCAATAGGCATCAGGTGAGATATAGATTATAATGACATGGTACTTTGAGTTTACAAATATCTTCATTACAAGTTTCCATTGAGCTTCACTACTTCACTGAAATGTAGGTATTATTATTATTATCAGTCCTATTTTAGTTTTGGGGAGACTCAAGCTCACAAAAATCAAGTGACTTATCATAAGTAACATATGATATGACCCAGGTCTTCTGACTTCCTCATCAATATAATTTTTCCCATCACACCACAGCTTTGTCTAAATGGTGTGACCAATATGTCTTCCTTTTTGGTTCTCTTATCTCCTTGGGAAATAAAAGATTAAATCTTGTTTAACATCATCAGTACCCTTATCAAAACCTATAATCTATGCAGTCAAAGATCTTAGCATCTCTCTCCTGGAAATCTTTTGTTTACTTAAGATTAAGTAACTATATGATACACATTAACTAATAACTAATAACTAAAACACATTTTTTATGTGTGTAGCAAAAATTTTTGTTCCATAACTAGACATCAAAAGTTTAAATTGAAAAACTGTTTACGTAAGTTAGGATACATTCATACTATAATTAAATCAATCAATTAACCAGAAAAAAATCCCTAATAATAGGATAATAGGATAATAGTAGAATTGCAATTTCAGCCAGGAGACCATACTCTTCTAGCACACCAAATGATCCTGGCTAAAATAAGAGTATTTCTCATCTCTGAGTGAGAATCTGCCTGATCTAGCCTGAGATTTTTATCGTTCTAGAAAATTCCATCCTGGAAGTAAGATGGACTAGATAACTCTGAGATACCCATAATAAATTATCTTAGAGTTCAGATAACCTTTCAAGACATCACTTATTGCTCTGACAAACTTCTTTTATTAGTTTAAAACAAATGAAATTGCCATTATGTTTAGGTCAACACCATTTTGACAACTTTATCTGGTTCAACTTAATATCTACTTTATATGAGAAACAAAAAATATATTCATTAAGGATATTTTCAAAAACTTTTATTCATATGTAAGAACTTGCCTAATTAGAGCAAGTTAATTAACTCTCAGCAGACATGATTATAATAGAGATAAGCCTGATAAAATTGTTGTGAGGATTCACTGAAACAAAATATCTTTATATTTAACAGTTCTAGATACCAAGGTAGTACTCAACACGTAATAGGTATTATAGTGCTAATATTATTGCTGAGCTCCTATATCTTAACCTTGAAAACTCTTTTTAGCTTTCTTATCCGAGAAAACTTACTAATTACTTCCAGTGACCCAGGATTAAATTTCCATTTTTGAGCTTGTTCCTGTCCTGGTAGCCAGATAGCATCTTCCATACACAGGGTGTTCTGAGTGTATAGATCTGAATGAGCCTGGTCAGTGCTAATGCTAGAATCTGGCCATTTTCCTACACTTGTTAATGCCAGGAAATCTCTGTCCCATATGTGACTTTAAAGCAGTCACAAATAACTTCACTTTTAATTCATATATAAAGAATGTTTTCAGTATTCTATAATAAAGTTCAGGTGTAAACTATGTGTTACTCCTAAAACCTCACTGCCATTTCCTCTTGGCTCGGGGCAACCAAGATTCCATACTTGTTCCTTTACTGGCCTCCCAGACATTCTTTTAGAATGATTCCTTCCTATTCACAAGCAGATTGTTACATTTCCCAGCCATTGGCCTCTTCACACCTTTTCTCTGACTGCTGTGCAGCTTAGATTGTAAATTCCTTGAGGACAGGCTCTGTATTATTCACTTTTGCAAATGATTAGCACACAGCCTTGTCTATCACAAGCACCCTAATGATATATGAGTAGGTTAAATAGAATTATTTTCACTGTCCAAATTATAAGTAATTATGAAAGTGTGTTTCCCAAATTTATAGTGGGGATTTGTGACACTGATAAAGTTGTTTTCTTTGTTCATTTGCTTGTTTTAATAGTGAATCACATAACGAAAATGTTTTTTAGGCTTGCAGACCGATCATGACTGCCTATTGACCCAAGCTGTAGCTGAAATAAAACTACTAGGGTAAAATATCTACCTGTGAGTCTCAATGCCCCTGCAATTACCTTGAGCATTTGATGCCAGAACCTCTAGCCTCTAAGCCATGGTCCTTTTGCTCTGTGGGGATAAGGATGACAGGGATGGTTGCCTGGGTTGCTCAGAAGGAAGGCTCCAACTGTCCAGGAGCCTTGGCTGCACCAGGAGAATATTTTTACAAGAAGACAATTTCTCAAGTTCTGATGTTTATGTTTGTATTTACAAGAACCAATCTAGTGGCCCAACCTGTGCTATACAATATGGCTATTTACATTCAAATTTCAATTAAGTAAAATTAAACGTTTAGTTTCTCAACCATACTAACCATGATTCCAGTGCTTATAGGATCATGGGCTAGGGGTCTAGCAAATTGAATAACAGGTAATTGAGCTTTTTTGTTTTTGTTTTTTTGTTTTAATCTCAGAATGTTCTATTGGGCAGCATTAGTCCAAACAATTAATGTCAGGAAAGCATAGAAGTCACAGGGGCAGGGAGTAATTTATAACTTACATTGTCAGGAAGGGTCAGTACAGAACTACCACGGTCTCAGAAATGCCTTGGCAATTCTCAGCTGTGGGATGCATTAAGACATCACTCCCAGCTGAAGTTGAAATTCCAGGTTCTCTCTCTCTCTCTCTCTCTCTCTCTCTCTCTCTCTATATATATATATATATATATATATATATATATATACACACATATATATAGCCTACCAAGCAAATATAGATTTCTACTTCCCAAGCTGAAAGATAATAATTAAAATAAAACATTCCTTGTGTATTTTTTTGTTATATTCTCCCTCAAGTATTCTATGACTAGATTATAGAATTTTCATTACACATGGATTTTATATAGGTTTACAAGTTAGTCCACCAAATATATATACGTGTGTGTGTGTGTGTGTGTGTGTGTGTGTGTGTATGATAAAATCCAGATCTTTAGGTGATGTTTGTATTCAAAAGGGTGTCAAATCTGGAGAATATAGCATAAGTTACGATTATCTTGGCTTCCAAAGATGCAGGCATAAATTTTGACTGAGGTTTAAGCCTTCACCACCGACACATTTGAAAATCAAGACAATAAAAAGTCACTCTCTCCCCCCTTACTTGGCTCATATTTTTCATTTATATATAGATCCTCTCAAATAAGAAGAAATTGTGTGCTATGGGTGACCTCAGGGTTTTGGTAATGCTTTAACTCTATGCAAACTCTAAAACATACATATAAATAGGAATTTGTATGAGTCTGCAAAATATTGCTGGAACTCTGCATTTTCCCTATAAAATTATGTATGCCTGAAGAAGACCTAGTTGTATTTCATCTTAAGTTTAGTAGAATTTCATTAAATATTAAGAATTTTATAACTTTTTAATAGTTAATTTTTCAAGATAATAGGGACTTTTTGGCCATTTAAACATTTTTACCCAAAACTGGAACAATTATTTGGCATATGGTCTAGAACATTTATCATGTCCATTGTCTAGAACTCTTTTGAGTGACTGCTAGAGTCTTTGTTTTCTCTATTAAGGATTTATGATATATTACGTTATTTAATTTGTTTTTTATTATTAGTTATAGATGTACCAAACAATGCAATAGTTATCCTTTTCACCCCTTTCAAAGTGACTCCCCCCTGCCCCACACCCCCGATATCATACATATCTATTACAATTCCATTGACTCCAGTCTTATTTCTGGTTGACTAGAGTTTCTCTCTCTGACACAACCTTGGATAACACCCATTCTTAGATATCTCGTCTGTTAACTTTTGTGCCTTCATCATCAATTGTCTTTAGAAAATATTAATTCACCAATGTCCAATTTAATTCAACTGACAATGCAGTTATGAGAAACATAGAAAAAAATATCAACAAATAACTAGGCCAAAAGCTAAACTACCCAGTTTGCTGCTTTTGATGGTGGTGGTGCTGTTTATATATAATTTTCCAAAATATTCAATAGTGGTGACACATGATCTTGACTGTATGTCATATATCTTGGAAACTCATGTATGTGTAAAATTCTTTCATCAAAGCAAATTAAATAAGATTTTTCTAGATGTTACTACTTACTCTTAGCAAAATTTCCTTTTGTTTGAATAACCTATACATTTGAGTGGGAAATTTTTTTTTCACTACAAAAAATTCTCCAGGAGTTTAGTAGTATAAAAAAAATCACATACAGAGACTTTCAGTTTCAAAGGGATGCCATAATTTTTTTGGTTTTATCTCAACCCAATAAGAACATCTACTTTACATAACAGCCAGGTAAATAGACTCCTAACATCTAAATGAATTAAGTCAATGCAAAAGCTCAGTAACTTACAAGATCACACATTTCCTTTCTTCCATATTTTTCCCAACTATTATACGACTAGAATTTAGAGCCAGTTGTATTTTATGACACCAACAAATCAACCTTATAGCTACATCCGTGTATTTATTCTAAATCATTCTTCTGGAACTAAACAGAAAAGATCTAAATTATTTTCCATGTGATTATTTTTTTTTCTCTCTCTTCTACTCCCTCTCTCTTCCCCCCCATCTTTTTTTATTAGCTAAATACCACTCCCTACTTCAGATAATTATTTCAAAAAGTCAACACCAATTTAACATCACACCATGTGCCACCAGAGGCAATGAGTTCCCTATGCTTGAATTTTTGAACAAATATTATATCTGACCAATTTGAACTTTAGAAGTCAATCCTCATACCAGTTTCAAGTAGGTGATTTTTATGTTTGTTTAAATCCTATTTTTTCACTATTGCATAATATCAGTAAGAAAATTATAATGCCCCCAACAAATAGACAGAAATTTGCATAACTACTCCTAGTGTAAACCAGCATTTACTTCTTAGGGCTATATTCAGAAATACATAAAATAATCTGTATAAAGTACTTTGGATATTGCCTAATATATAATAAGTGCTCAATAAGTAGTAGCTATCAATATACTTTTTTTAAAAAAAGATTTTATTGGGGAATTGGGGGAGGGGAACAGCATTGGGAAATCGGGGAAGGGGAACAGACAAGTTGCTGTCTTTTTGTTCTTCAGTCTAGTTGCTGAGGACGTTGCTTCATGGCCCATGTTGGTATCATCATTGCACTCTTCCTGGATGAGGCAGATCGGTCGCCGGCCTCTGGATGTCGCTCACTGTGGCTATTGGCAGCTCACGCTGGCTGCCAGCCGCTCACGCTGGCTGCCGGCCACTTACTGTAGCCTATGGCAGCCCACTGCAGCAGGGGCTGCAGCCTACACCGTCGCCGGGGCTCGCAGCCCAGCTCCAGGTGGAGCTGTTCTTAGCTGTGGAGGGCAGTGTCACTGGCCCTCATATGTAGGATCCGAACCGGGGCCGCTGGCATCCCAAAAGCAGCTCTTAACCAATGCGCCACTCGGCCGGCCCTCAATATACTTTTTAAATATCGCTTTGTAGAAGCTGAAACCTAAGTAGACTTCTATGCCGCCTTGTACTTTATGTGTGTATCTGAAACACACATGATTCTGACTTCTGGCAAGTGTGTTTATCCTTAACTGTGATTGAGTGAGGATTGCACAGAAGCACAGTAATCTCACGGTATTGAGAAAATCAGTCCAATTTCAATACTAGCGAATGAGTCAGCTGGTTAATGGCATGATCAAACAGTCTTGGAAATACCAGTCCCTCCCATCTCAGCACACAGATTGATCTGTTTATGGCTGGAAATAATGCACATGCTGGTCTTGAATACACTCTACTACCACAAAATATCATTATGGACTAGACAATTTAATCCTTCTTAGTACATGTGCTGTGCCTTGTACTGTGAGGAAAATAGTGAACATTTAATAAGTAGTAATATTAAGTCAAAGGAGAAATGCTTTTCATGGTGCTATCTGGTTAATATTAAGTACTACTGTCACAGTCTCATTTCTTTGATAAAGATAGGTCATTTGCTTAATTTGTACACTTTACTTATATATTTTAAAATAGGTGAACCATTAATTTGTATTTTAGTAACATTGTATTGGAGATTATATTTCAACCTTGCATTCAGGTAAATAATGTTGAATTATATATGAAATAGCATTTTTTTAAAGAAAGACAATCACACACAATTTAAAATTAGGTGTCTTAGAGGTCTGCTCCCTTAGAGACGAGCCTACACAAAATAACGTAAGTTGCTAATAAAAAGTATAGTAACAGCCAATATTTAAGAAGCACTTACTATATGTCAGGTAATGTCCCAAATGCTTTGCACAAATTATTTTGTATATCCCTATAAGGTAAATTTACCTGTTAATTATATTGACAAGAACATGTAAATGTTATGGAGAAATCATCCTCTTAGCTGATAATCATACAATTATGGAAAATTAGGATTTAAATCAAATATCAAGTTCATCTATGTAAAACCTTAATATGAGGCTTGATGGCTCTGTACAGCATTGTTCAAATTTAGTATGCAGGCATGAGGAACAAATTGCCCTTGGATATGGCTCGGTCCATCTCTGGTCATTTTTAGTTGTTAGAAAACTATATTTTAAATCGAGGCAAAATCTGCCTCTTTAGCTTCCTCTAGTTGTCTGTACCCCTCTAAGAGTTTAGAACCTTACTTAAACTTTTCTGTACCTTATCTATGCTGGGAGGGTTATAATAATTTCTCTCATAGACTTGCTTGAGATTTTAATAAGATATTCCATGTAATATCCCTGGCCTAGTTCTTGGCACATGAAACATACTCAACAAATGTTTTGTATCAGTAACAATATTATTAATGTGAGAATTGCCATTATAAGAACTACTTTCAAGGTTTCATCTTCCCATAGTGTCGTGGTAATTTCACTATAATTTTTCTAATGTATCTAAAATGGAATTAGTTTTTGACAATAGTATTAAAATTAAAATTATTGATATTAAAATTAATTATATGCATTAATGTATACATATGTGGTTGTATATGTGGATAATATAATGGCAGTGTGTGTGTGTATATATGTTACTCTCAAATAGCCAAAACATTAGCAGTTAAGAAACCATTTTAAAATAATGTGTCTGTCTACCTCAACTAGGAGTTGATAAATATTTATGAAAAGAATTACTTGTAAATATATACGTTTCTCCAGTCAGAAAGTCTTTCCCATCCTAGATGTTTAATCAAATTCACAAATGACCTGGCTTCTACTTTCTCAAAGTCCCTTGAGTTGATTCCCTCCTTTATTTCACCAGAGCTGTTGCAAGCTCAACTCTTATTACACCTTACTGATAACTAGGGAAACCTGATAATCGGCATATCTGCAACGTTCTCCCCATTTGAATTCATCCAGGGCACTTTGTGCTATCAGAATTTTTCTTATATGCTAGTTTGATGATTTAGTATTCCACTGGTTAAAAACTTAGAATGATTCACTGTTGCCTGACAGTTCCCTCAATCTGGTCTTCTTCATACAGTGTAATATTTCTTTGCAGTGTAGGCCTCTCTTATTTTTTTAAATCTACACTTTAATCACTATTCTTTCAACCCAATGTGAACTTTGTATTCTCACTGCATTTTTATTTGCTCACATAGGCTAGTATTTTCTCCCCTCCTCATCTTCATTCATTGCAATCCTTCCAAGCCTTATCTCAAATACCACGTCATCCATAAACTCTTTCTGATCCACCAGTTCAATGCAATCTCTCGAGACAGATGTTAAACCCCAGTGTTCTTCATTTGAACATAAGAGTATCTTAGGACACTTATCTTACTCAAACTTGTATCATAGTCACTTTTGTATTTGCTTTATACTCCTATTTCATCATAAGTCCCTTGAATATAGATATCATGTATTATTTTTCATAGTAGCTCCTCACAATATTTAGCCAAGTTCCTTGAAAATCATATGAGGTCAATAAATGTTTGTTGAGCTTGTGCTTTTATAAGTCCCCAAGGCACATGTTAAGTTTCTTAAGTTATTTTTAAGATAGTTTTAATAAAATGAATTTAACTATTTTTCTCTATTATAAAGACATACTGAGATAAACATTCTTGAAGAATAACTTTGAAGAATTAACAGAAAATCTCTATAAATTAAATTTATAAGGTAAATGATTCTGAAACATCTTACTTTTTATATCTCACTAACATATTGAAATATTCAAAACATCATTTACACCATTTGCTTCCACAGAGACTCACAAAATACAAGAGAAATTAAACTCACATTAAAAAACAAAATACCAGTAGGGCTGGCTGAGTGGCTCAGTTGATTAAGAGTTCACTCTAGAATGTGAGCTCTGAGCAACAGGGTTGCCAGTTGGATTCCTGGCCTGGGCTGCTCAGCAGCTGAGCTGCCAAAAGGTGGCAGGATGGCTCAGCTATAAAAAACAAAAACAAACAACAAACAAACAAACAAAATCAAATTACTGGCTTCATTGGTACTACTTTGCTTGAAGTGAAGGCCAAATTTTTCTTAATATTTATTTATACAAAATGATTGTTATTAGCCACAATATATAGATTTAAACACATGATAAATACAACTAACATAGGTGACTAACTGAGGAAACTTGTGACTCACACACAGAAAATTACTATGTCAAACTCAGGTCCTCTGACCAGAGATCTGGTCTGTAGTGAATGCCTATTTCTCATTCAATAATCCTCCCTCATACGGCCTTCCAAATAAGGTTTCCCTTGTCTTTCCAGCGTTGAGAATACAACAGAGGAATTACATTTTTTCAAAGCCGTAGGAAACCTCTAGTCCTTTACTTCACCAGCATTTGGAAAGGAGCACTTGTGAGGACTTAGAGAGATGAAGTTAAATACTGAAAAGACAGTCACCTCGATAAGTTTTTGTCTCATGCAAAAGATAGAGTTTCAGAGGTTTTCTTTATGGTGAAAAGATGATTTATTGTTCCACTATTAATCATTTCTTTTTTTATGCCAGTGAGGTATAGTCTTTGTTTATTGTCAAGTCAATCTAATTGGCAACCTACATCAAGTTGTACCGCTGACATCACGAATGTTACTGTGCAGGGAGCTATTGAGCAGTGGCTTCCAAGCTGGGGGAGGGGGAATATACATTCCCCTCCCCGAAACACACACACAGGTGATGTTTGACAGCCTGGAAACTTGTTTCATTGTTACAGCTGGGGCAATGCTAATTTCATCTAGAAGGTAGAAACCAGGGACACTGATAAACATCTGTAAATGCATAAAAAAGTCCTAACACACACACACACACACACACACACACACACACACACAACTAAACCTTTCAGGTCTAAAATGTCAGTGGTGCCACACAGAATGAGCAAAGAGCAAGAATTTTGGATCAGACTGCTTAAGTGACCACACCATCTATAGCGCCAGCTCTACCACACTACACATGTATGACTTTGCACAACTTATTTAACTTCCCTAAGCATCTTTTTTTGATATCTATCAAATGAAGATGATATCCAAAGATTCACTTTAATAATTAAGTTACATAATTAATTTAGTACTTAAAACATATAGCACAGTTCCTGGAACACAGTAAATGCTCCACAGTGCCATTTTAAAGTTATAATGCTTTGGGATTACTTTAATACTTATTAATCTTATATATGCCCTAACTTGATATTGTATTTCTTGAACAACTGTGCATAATATAAAAATCAAAGTACTGTACTACCACTACCCTACTAGCCTGAACATTGAAAATCATACTTGCCAGAATAAAAAAGAACCTCTTTCTCAGTCTATTCTTTTATGTGACAGAGTTTGAGCCTGCCTGTCTTTTGTTATCAGTAATGATTTTCGATCAGTTTTGTGAATGATAAAATGGTGAAATCAAGCATCAGCAATAATGACAAGGCACATGCATACACAGCTTTTGTGGTCCTCAGTAGAGGTAACTGTAATGGGTATTATATTTTTTTCCTTTTTAAAATTAGATTTTCTTCATAATCTTAAACTGAAAGATTACTGCTTTCTGAATTATTCCAGTATAACATGGAATTGCTTTAAATACATGGGACTTAATTTTAATTTAGCCACTCTCACCGCTATACCATCCGGTTCTCGATTTCCACTTGAGAATGCTAAGAATGTTGGATGTGTCTTCATTCTTCGAAATATATTTGTGAAGTATCACTTGATTTTCAAGATGAATTAAAAGACGTAAAATTTAAAATAACATAAATGGTGTCCATGCATGTAGCAAAGCTCCAGAGTCTCCCCAAACAATAGCAAATGAAAACACATATTCTCTAAAGTTGCACATTTCTTGGATTTCCTTTTCCTTTACTCCAGTGGTATAAAATTCCATTTGGCCAAAAGGTGCTCTTGGCACTAAAAGATCACAACTGTTGCCGAAATTCTTCCTTATCTCCCAGGACAGAACCAATAAGACACTTCTAAAGTTGCCTCCCTTCCGACTTCATTCTGACCTGTGGAGCTGTCTAGGCTGTGTTTGTCTAACCTCTTCTGGAAGGGAACTCTCTTACCTTGATTAACTCAGCCAACTATTCCCCCATCATGGGAACTTTCTGTTTTTACTGTTGACATAAGAGGCAATAGCCTGTCATCCAAAGTTTTATTACATTCCTCAACCATGATATCACTAGTAATACCCCCTTTTATGTTATCAAGAGATATTTCATCTTGACACAACATAAATTAATTCCCCTCTTATTTGAAATCATACAAGAAATATTTAATGCTGTTAAACTCCTCAGAAAGAAAAGTTTTCCGCACTTTATGCTGATATCCAGGATGTGTATAAAGTAGTCAATCTGCATTGAGAGTTGGAGGTTAAAAAGGAAAATAGAATTCTGGGCCCTGATTTTGAAATCCAAAGATTTGAATTAAAGTGATAGAAAATGCGAATCAATAACACTGAAAGGTATGTAGCTGGTCCCTTGTGGTGGGGAGAAGGTATTTTCAAAATCAGGAGCTGCTATCACAAGCATTATGATAATATAGAAAATGGTTGATACAAGAACTCAAGATGTAAAATCATACTTTTATAGATGTACTAGAGTGCAAATACTCAGTGGTTTCTTGGGCAGCTTGACCTGCCAATGTCAAGGACCAGAAATTAATCAGAGAAGGACCTTAGCAAAGCTATATAGGTGAGTGACATATTTGAGGTGACAGTTTGGTGCTTGAGAACTCCTGTCCATCGTTCAGTTGGTGCTCCCTCACCCCCACCCTTGGATTAGTGGGAAAGCAAAGCACAAAATTAGAATCAGAGCCCTGCTTGGAGCAGATGTAGAAACAAGTAGCTTTGTTTAAAGCCCCAGAGCATGACTGGGGGTAGGACAGAAACTAAAAGAAGTGAACGGTTGAAGGTAAAGAAGTAGATTATTGAAAAGAGTAATGACCAGGAATTCTTCAGGTTATATACTTATGAAGCTTTTTATATTTATACTATGCCTGATATGGTCAAAATTGTTTGGAGGAGGATTTCTAGATCCTATGCATTGAAACTTTTGTTTATGTTGCCATAAAAAATATCTATCCAACTTACATGTCAAGGTAAAAGAAGAAACTAGTTTAGACTATTTTGGAGTCTCTTAATAAATGAGCAAATATTGATTAAGTCTCAGTTCTATATTATTTCAATGGCAGTTTTATAGAGGGAGTTGAAACATCAGAACTATATATAGGTGAGATGCAGGAAGAACTATAAATACAAGCAAAGAATATTCTAGAAACGTGTTCTGGAGGCGGTGATGGTGATCATAGCATTGTCACTTGTATTTATCTAGCATCTGTTGAGTCAGTTCTACTCCGTTTAAAATCAGTTAACCTTTCTGTATGTGTGAGTCTAATTTTGACAAATCAATTTCCATGAACAAAACTCACAGATCCTCTGGTTGAGTGGAAACTACAAACAATAAGCGATTTGCTTACCTTTGAAGCTGAACACTTCTCATTCATTCAATAGAAGGTCCATTCTGTGCCAGACAGTGTTTTGGGCACTTGAGACACAGGGACGCTTGAGCGAACAATGCTGAAAAACAAAGCAAAGCAATCTTAACTTTACCAAGCTTGCATGCTAGTAAGCGTTGGTCATAATAAATTAAACCATAAAAAATAAAATTATGTAGAATTATATAGTGACGTACTTTGGAAAAATACAAACAACTAAAGGAATTGGGTGCAAGCACAGAGAGGAGGACTGCAATTTCAGATGGAGTGGCCTGGTCAGGTCTTATAGGGATGACTTTTCAGTAAAGCTTAGGTCACAGTATTGACTGTCAAACATATTTTAGCTACTGGAACTATAGAATGAACAAAACAGTCTAAGTCTCCACTGTTTATATTCTAGTGGGAGAAGAGAGGCAATAATAATAATTATATAATATATCAGGTGATGGAGACGTAAGAGGGTAGGGAGTGATCAGAATGGGGTGCTAGTTATGATAATGTGGATTGTGAGGCTTTTTTATAAGGTGGTATTTCAGCAACAGACTCTAATTCATATAATTCCTCAGTTTAGGATTTAGAAAGTAGACCTCCGGCAAATCGTATGTTCTAACACTTCATTAGGGAGAGCAAGCCCAGGGAAGGATGTTGGGAGAAGAGAGTGAGGCAGGAAAGGAGGGCAAGTGAAGAAAAATGGTTGTTCCTGATCTGATTGGTGGTAAGAAACACCAAGGGTGCTCATACTCCGGGGACCATCTTTAAGAGGCTGGTGTACTGTGACATTCCCGGGCTCTCCCATGAGAGGCCACAGGAAAGCATTTGCCCGTTAGCCCAGTGTCTCACTTGTGAAAGTGATACCCAATGGCTCATTAACTTCCCAGAACTTGTTGGATGGCTCACGTGAAGTCTCTAAGCTGGCCGCATGGTATTTCATACTTTATCTTCACCATGGAAGCTCTGAGGTAGACAGTGAGGGGAGATATATGGAGCGTGGGCAGAAGGCACCTCGCTGTGGACTGTGCCCCTGAGAAGCTGGGAGGAAAACCTGCAGGGCCCGTAGCCCTAATGGTGTTGGGGGAGTAAGTGTCTAACTTACAGTGAAGACCGGTGAAGTTGAGACGATCTGATACAGTGCACAGAGAAGAGTACCAGTATTATTCTATGAGCTCAAATTGTTTTTAATTAATGGTGGAATAATTCTCATCAATAATTTAATAGTTCTTTCTCTATAGTAGGAGTTTTAATATTGCTCTATTTATGGTATCAATCAATCTTAACTAAATTAAAGGTCTTTAATATTCATGACAAGAACCAATGGGAAAGCAATAAGGAATGCAAGAGAAAAGGTGTATAGACATGAACACCTAGAAGGAAGTATATTTTGATCTCATTTTACATATTTTTGAAAGCAAATAAAATTTTCACTGAAATACATTTTCTTATACATCATTTTGACCCCATCAGATGAAGAACACTGAATTTAAAAGTTTGAGCTACTTAATGACACATCTGTACATCACTATTAAATGTATCTATTTCAACCTGCACAGTGAGATAAAAGAACATAGTATACAAGAAGTTTGAATGTCTTTATCGTATATTATGAACAATTTTAACTCCATCTGCTTTGGGAATTTTGCTTCCAAATACCAGTTAGCTGAAGCCAGATAGGCAGGTCAGACTTTATTCAACACATCAGTATGACATTTCACAGCTGTCATGCAGAGGATAGAAGAACAATTGGTAATATGCCTTGTTATCTTCTTTTCAGTCTCTGCTCTGTGTGTCAGATATTGTTCATTTAATTAAAGTCATTCCAAAGCACTAAGTTAAATATCCCTAATTTTACTCATTTTTGAGGATGATTTTATTAATATTGAATGTATAAATATATATGTATATGTGTATATATTATATTATATGTTACGTTATTTGATATGTTATATATTAAAATAAAAAGCCCTTAATTCACAATTTTATGTAGAACCTAGTTTTTTTCTTCCAATATTAGGCTAACCTGTAGAGACAGCAATTTTTTTTCTTGAGGATGGAAAACCATTTTTAAAAAAATGCTGTTTCATAACAGAGAAGAGGATTAGACAAAACAATTGCAAATAAGACTTGATATTCTTCTTGAAGAAATGTCTATAAAATACAAGTTAAACTTGTCTCTTTGACTCAATTTTTTAAAATCAAATTTACTGGGGTGACAGTGGTTAGTAAAATTACATAGGTTGTGAGTGTACAATTCTGTGCTATGTCACCTATATATCACATTATGTGTTCACCACCCACAGTCAGTTCTCCTTCTATCACCATATATGTGACCCCTCTTTTCCATCTTCTGCCATCTCCTCTCTCCCCTTACCCTCTGGTTACCACTAAACTGTTGTGTGTATCTATGAAATTATTATGCTAAGTGAAATAAATCAGACAAAAAATGTCGAGAACAATATGACTTTACTGATCTGTGGGATATAAAACTGAAAGCCACAAAGGAACAAGACAAACAAAGAAACAAAATCTCTTTGACTCAGATTTGAAATGGCTCCTCTCTTGTTTGCACTGAGCACTTTCTGCAGAGCAAAGAAATCAACACCTCAGCAAAAGCAACAAAAACAGAGTGGTTACAATATTTTGGCCTCTATTTATGTTGTTGGTTAAACATAAATCTGATTTTGTTCATACTCGAGAATACCTGAATTCGCCCTAAGAGAACACAATGATACATCTTTGTATAATGTCATTTCCCAGCAATGGACAATACTTGGTTGTCTATTCCATCCAGAGAAACCAGAGATACAATGCCATTGAAAAGCTTCTGATTCATTATTCCCTAGAATGTTTTATCAGGTGAGACATGTAACTGATAAGGGCAATTTTTAAAACAGATTTGAAAGAAGAAACTTTCCTGAAGGTCTATATTTACTTTAGTTTTTAAAACTGCTAGCTAAGGTCACAGATGCTGGTGTTTTCTCTAGCCACTTCAATGAAATCAGCAAGGTTCACACAATAAAATTATAGAAAAAATGCACAGGATAAAACTTTGGGGAAATAAAAATGAGTTTATTTCTTGTCCTTATATCAATAAAGCTGTGTTATTATCAGTTACTAGTAGTGTAAATAAACACTACATTGGAACCCTAAAAATAATTGAAGATTTATTCAGTTCTAACCACTGAATTCTTTATTTAATGTTGGTCATAAGCAGTTTCTCAAAATTTCCAGGCTTTAGTTGTAGAAATCATCAGCATCTTCTCATGAAAATATTGACCTCAGTTATACTTGCTATATCCCCACAACTGTCACCCTACCTGGTAAATTCTGTTTCATGAATATCTCACAATGCTGTTCTTCTTTTTATGACACTCCCTTTACATAACTGATGATCATTTATCTTCATACTTTCCCTATACCCTCCCAACAAATAATCTATCCTCCACAACATTGATTTGTCTAGAAGCAGATTTGTTGATTTCAATAGATCGCTATTGCATACAGTATAGGTCAGATGTCTGTAAGGCTTTTCACTCATCTTAACCTCTGATCACATAGTGTCAGGCAACACACATATACTCAACATTTCCCAAACACTCCATGTTCTAGATCCTCTTTGCCTTTGCCCTCATCTCCCTTTGCTGGGATATCTTACCCTGATTTTTCTGCTTCCCAGCCTTCTTGCCTTCCTTGTCCACCTCCTAATCTTCGGTGCATGCTTTCTGGTCACCCTGAAAACTCAGACATGTCCTTCTACGTATATTGGTAGAATTTGCTCTGCTCCTCCTTGGTGGTATGTGGGGGTTATGGAAACCACGGGAGGCTGTCAGCAACTCATTCAACCCAACTCATAACTAACAAGAGCCGTCTTCGTGCCAAGCCCTTTACTTCATACCGAGCAGGCAGCAGCAAATATTAACAAAACACGGTTTCTCCATGTTTGAGGACTGGTGGATCTCCAACCTCAGAATGCACATTGATCACTTGGGCACTTTACAAAAATGCAGATTCCTGAGATCTACCATCAGATATTCTGACCCAAAAACGGGAAATGGTCCAGGAAAGAGCCTTTCTATTCACCACTCTAGGAGATGCTGGTGATGTGACTCACTTAAACTGTGTGAGAGGTATCACAATAGCCCTGGTGCTCTTTTAGGGATAATGCATGTCTTTGTTCATTCCATCATATTTCATTATTTTATTTCTACTCCTATATCCCCAGCAACTAGGCCAATCACTGGACCTTTGCATGGACTCAATAGTATTTTTGACTGAATGAAGCTGTCATGAAATTTACAATGTAGTGGAGGAGATTACTCAGGAGACCGCAATGTCATATGCCATGATTTGGAAACGAGAGTGCTATCATAGGAGAGGACATCTAACCATTGTTCCTTAATCAGTGAAGCCTTATCAGGAGAGATATTGAAATGGCCACTCAAGGATAAATAAGAATTACCAGGTGAAGCGGTTGAGGGAGGGAAGAGTGTGCCAAGTAAAAGGAATGACTTACTCGCTACTTGGTAGTTAAGGAGACAGTGCCCACTGGCAGAGACAAGGTAAGGTGTGTAGCACACAATACAGTCATAACAAGCGTGTGCTGAATGAACAAATCAACTGCATATCACTGGGTCATCTGCTAAATATTTAATACAATAGGTGGCATTATAGGAGGTGCTAAATGGTGCAAAATAACTATTTATTAAATTAATAAACACAGTTTTCTCTTAGTCACTACAGCTCATCAAAAACTGTAGGTGACTGTCTTTTAATAATAAATTGTAAGTTGAACTGTGAATTCGATTTTGTAAATAAAAATAACAAGTAGAAATGAGAAGCATACGTTTCTTCATTTTCTCTCAGTTTGTAGCCATCTAAAATCCATGTATCCTGATGTATATTTAAATGCCTTCAAGACCACAGTCATTTCTACAAGGCAACTTTTACAATAAAAAGAAAAAAAATAGATTTAACATTTCAATCCTGGCAACTTAGTGGCAATTTTTCTCATGATTAGTTCTTAAGAAAATTCAATTTTAATTGTCATATATTTTAATCAGGAAACATAGAATTTTGAATCTTTTTTAATGAATTAAATAATTGAAGGTATATAATCTAATTAGTAGAGATGACAAGATGCTCCCTTTACACACAATGGGGAACCTTCTGATAACTGGTTTCAGTCAAACGTTATTTTAAAGTGTGTAGTTATAGACACTCAGTTAATTACCGAGTTATAAATTCTAAGTCCATTTCATAGAGCTTTTGGATATTCTACCAGGCAGACAGGAATCTTGTAAGAAACTGTCTTTCCTAAATCAGTTCCTGTGTTGCAACCCAGCAATGCAAAGCATTTACTTCCTCTAGTGGCTGGTCCTGTTGTTACAAAAGAGAGTTTATTTTTCCCCTGGGTCTTTAGATATTAGGGAAGGATAACTGCAACACATACTATTTTGTTTTTAAATGGAAGGATTCTCTTCTTATGAAAGTAATCTTTTGAAGCCAGTGGGAGAATTCATAATTATAAAAGAGAAGCTGTGAATGTTATTTTTGAAAGTAATATAAGATACTAGAGCTTATCATGTGTGTGTAAAATCCATGTGGCAAAGGCTACACAGTCCTTGTGGGAAGGCTACACAGTCCTTGATGCCTGGGAAGTATACATAATTTACCTCATAATTTAGTGTCTTGTATAAGAATGAGTTTCAAATATTTAGTAAAGCTGTATCTGCTAAAGGGAAACATGTCTTACCAGATTTAATGACAATAATTGACACAATATGGTACTGAGATACAGATGACTAATAGCTCAAAATAATCCAATTAATTCAGAAAAGTACAACAGCGTGTATCAGAATTAATGAATTAATCCAAGTGGCATTTCAAAAATGATTTGAATTGTGGATTGGTCAATAAATGGGGTGGTGCGAAATAGCTGTTCTCTTAGGAGGAGATAACATGGCAGTTCTATCCCTATTTCATAATTTTCACAAAAATAAATTCCATTTGGATGAAAGATCTAATCATAAAAACTGAAACCATATGCAAACTAGCAGGCTTTGCTTAATGTGAAACCAAAGACCAAAATGAGAAAGGATTGTAGTTCAACAGATTTCAATATTTAAACACCTCGGCTTGTCAGAGCATATCAAATCAAGTAATAATAAGGCAAAAGTCAGAAATGAGAAAGATTTTGCAATGCATACAGGCAAATTGTTAATGTTGTTAATATATTTAAATGTATTTTATAAATTATTGAATAACTGCAAATACTCTAGTAAAATGAGTAGAGAACATGAACCAGTAGCTTATAAAGGAAAGGAGAAAAATAATCAGTCTATTTTTGTAAATCATCGGTATTGCTCATAATCCAAGGGTTTTATATTATGAGTTCCTTTCAGCAATGAGATCACCAAGAATTAAAACAGAAAATTTTTCGTTTTTGTTAAAAGTGAGGAAAAATAGTGTACTCAAGTTCACTTGTAATGAGGGAATTAATTGTTTCAATTTTCCAGGAAAGCCATCCAGCAATACCTATTAAAATTTTAACTATTAATATTGCTTTCTCTAGCAATTCCATTTGCAATCTAGATTGGCAGATTTTTAGTAATTATAATAAATCATAATAAATTTTATAATTGGGATTATGTACTCTGCTATTGGTAACCAAGGGAGTGATAAATTTTTATTTTTGGAAACTCAAGCAAGGAATTGATTTAGAAGTAGACAGAAAGCTTGGTGTGGGTACTCCTTGGTATTTACCTAAAGGAGTTGAAAACGTATGTCTACACAAAACCTGTCCACAAACGTTTATAACAGCCTTCTTTGTAATTGTCAAACTTGGATGCAACCACAAGCAAGATGTTTTTCAGAGGTGAATAAATAAACTGTGATGCATCCAGACAATGGAATATTATTCAACACTAAAAAGAAATGAGCTTTCAAGCTATAAAAAGAGATGGAGAAGCCAATCTGAGAAGGTTACATACCATTAGATTTCAACAATATGACACTCTGGAAAAGGCAAAACAATGTAGACAATAAAAAGATCAGTAGTTGCCAGAGGTCTGGGAATCGGAGGGATGGGTAGGCAGAGCACTTTCAGCTCTGCCTACCCACCTTAGGGCAGTGAAACAACTCTGTGTGACATTATCATGGCAGATACATGTAATACCTATTGTCCAAACCCATAAATTGCACATCATTAAGAGTGAAACTTAATGTAAACTATGGACTTGGAGTGATTATGTTACATCAGTGTAAATTCATAAGTTTTGACAAATGTACCACTGGGGGGTAAGGGAGGATGATAATATTAGGGGAGGCTATGCATGTGTTGGGGCAGGGGGTACATGGCCAATCTCTGTACCTTCCTACCAATTTTACTGTGAACCTAAAATTGCTCTAAAAATTAATATCTGTTAAAAACAAAACTTAGTGTGGTGTTTAAGGTTCTATGTGTTCACTTATTACAGAGTCAAAGTTCTTGGGAGCTGGGAGGAAAAGATGTGGAGAAGGAGAGTAGTTTGGGACTGGATCTGGTACAAGAAAGTGTATAAGGAATAGGGAGATGACAAAATAGTGGGGATAGATAAATGGGGGCACTGACAAAGAAAATCAGCGTAATGTATTAGTTCCAAGTCCTTAGAAATAGACCGGGCACTCTTTCTTGCTGATAGAATTCAAATCCACACAGAAAGAAGCTCTAGAGTTATTACATAAAGTTTGGCATGTCTTGGCCTCTTGGTCTACAGGAAATGGTGTACATGGTTTGTCCCTGAAGTTTGTCCCTGTGCGTGGCCTGGAGGAAAATAAACCTGATATCCATGACCCTTTATATGGGAAAGGCAAGGTGGGAAAGAAGGGAATAGAGGCACCCTAAACAAAACTGAGTGCTATTTGATTGACACTTTTTTGTTCCACTCAGAAGCTTTTGTCTAGGAACTGATGGTGGGAATAATCATATCACTCCCCTTTGTGTGTTTATAAATGGTTGGCTGCAACTAGTTCCACTCATTGGTTGAGTAGAATTACTCAAAATTCACTGCACTGATTGAACAGAATTAATCAAATAACACTACAACCTCCACAACATGAATGAATGCTATCATAGGAAACCACGTTATATTTATTAGAATATGAGCTAAAATTAATTACCATTAAAAATAACTATTTTGTTTTCTGGATCCAAGCTTTGGTAAAACATATTTTAATCAATACAAGGTATACTCAAAATTTCTTCAAAATGGCACGTTTATAGAATACACGTAGGTAATCTACAAAATAAATGGTGTGTGTGGAATGTGTATGTCATTTGATTTTCAAAACTAAAAAGTATTATATTCCATATATCCATGCTGGGAAAGCAATACTATCAAAGAAATCAAGAAAGTATATTTTGGCAATGTGTAATGCCATAGGATGGAAAAGAGCAATGATGAGACACTAATGCATGCATATTAGGCACTCAATTCTTCACTCAGCAATAGAAAGGTTGTTATGCTGTGATGCACATTCTGACCTAAAGGAAAATAACTTGAAAAAAACAGAAATAAACAATTGATTTTTTTCCTAATATTATTTATCTTATTTCTAAAAATACCAACATGGGCCAGTGAAGCAAAGTCCTCCACAACTAGAATGAAGAACAAAAGGACAACAATTTATCTGTTCCCCTCCCCAAATTCCCCAATAAAATCTTTAGGAAAAAAAAAAAAGACAAAGATTCCAGAAAAATGTTTAATTGTTGGAAGAATAATTGGTGAGGTAGAGGATAATTAGTATGATAATCACATATAAGAACAAATATTAATAAGGAGATGTTCCATTTAGAAGTTAAAATAATTTGTTTTTATGTCTTTATTTGGATTTATATCCCTTATATTTTTAATACTGGGGTGTTTGTTTTCCAGTAGGAAAAAAGGAGAAAAATGTGTCACAACTTTTTACTTTTTTATCATTTATTTGAAACACTCATTTTCTGCTTTGACTTTTACTGCTCTGTGTACAGATGTATATACATAATATACATATTATGTGTACATATATACACATATGCATGTATATACATATCATATTACTTTACAAATTACCCTTTCTTTAATGTAATCTTAGTTTCATAAAGATGTAAAATTTAAAGGTATAGTATATTTTTATTAGTCAGTAATACTTGGAAAATGTGGTAGCATCTTATTTTTCAATATAGTACACGTGTGACTAGTCTAAATTGATTTTTTCTAAAAGATTCATGGGAATTATAAATATTCTGAAATTATGTCACTTTAGTTATTCTTTATTTATTTACAAAATGTTTTTCTCCCAAGAGATGAAAACAGTTTTAGATTTTTATTGTGTTTGAAGTTTAAAATTGTTGGTGATCAATTAAGTCTTGGAGACTACAACGTAGTTACTCTTTACCGATACACGTTTATGAGAATTTAGCATTGTACACTTTACAGAAAGCTTATTTTATGTTCTGTCTGAGCACATTGTGGTCTCTAGATATTAGCTGAATATCAAAGATGAAGGATATATATCAGGCATTACTACCAGGTTAGGAATGTTTTATGCTAAATGATTTAATTGAAAGATCCCTAGGAAATCAAGAGCAGACCGGCATAAAAATAATAATCTTGCAACTTATTATCTGTATTTTTTTCATAAAAAATAATTATTAATTTTCTTCTCAATGATTATGTCTCAAAAGAAAGCCTAACTAAAATCACCTATTTGACATTATTTATATTAAATAAATACCTGATTTTTAATACTGTTTCCAATTAGTTGCTAAAATCTGTAAATACATTTTCCAACAGACAAGATGGAGACTAGAACCATTTATCACTGTGAAATATAAGTGCTCAAATCTTATTCATCATTCCTTACATTTCTGTGTTTAAATTGCTAAATCCATTCATATTTTTTTATAAGACCTATAGTTGGTTTTGGCACATTTTCCTCAATTATGATTTTTTTCCAATGTCTGCAAAACCATCTGGAAAACTAGAAAACCACAGACTTGCAGGGACTTTTTAGTTTAGGAGATTAAGAATGTCCACAGAGAGAAATTTTAAGTCAACTTTCTGAGTCAAAATTTCAACTGTCTTACTATTTGCTTAATTTGTATTCATTTGCAAGCCAACTATCCATTACATATATTGTTCATTTCAACTACCTAGATGTGTTAGAATAATTGATATAATAAAACTTACTATACCATAAATGTGAGAATAAAGTAAATTACTGACATAATAAAGTATGTACGTACGTGTGTGTGTGTGTGTATGTGTGTGTATGTATACACATAGAAAACAACTCCATTAGATTTTTCTGACATGTCAAAATTGAATTTTCCATCTGTCCACTCACACATTTGCTTCCTCCTATATTATTCACTGTATTCTATCCTTAAAAAACAAAACAAAAAACAAACAAACAAAAAAATCTGACTTTTACCTTTTGTTTTTCCAGGTCTCTAAATCTAATCATTAGCTAGGCCCTATTAGTTCTACATTCAAAATTCAAATAATAGTTGCATTTTACCTGCCGTCGCCACCTAATATTAGATATTCATGGTAGATGACTCATCATTATTATAAAAATAAACTCCTTAGTTTTTTCTCCCTACTTTGGATGTCTTACCCTTGCAAGCAACCCACCTATCTAGGTTCAATTTTCTCCAGATCACTTTTCTTTCCAACACTCAAACACCTTTGATGACACTCCGGTGCCAGGCTTTAAGTGACTGCACATTTGGCTGTAGCTGATATGAATATAATTAAGCAGGATGTGTTGAGACAGCCTAAGGCACAAAAATCACCACACAAACCTCATTCAGACAAATTGGCATCAATCTCCCAAATATCCGGTGCCATGTCTCTGAGTCACAATTATTAACCTCACATTTGTCTTAAATTTACCTATAGATCTTTTGAAAAAAAATGTGTCCCTATGTCAAGCCCTAGAAGGTACAAACCTGTCATTTTGGGGGTAAACCTCAATTTGATTGTTTTTTAATAAACACCATGAATTTCCATACATATTTTTATATGGGAAGTTCTCTCTCTTACCATCAAACGTCCAAATCTCCTGCTTTTCAAGCCATACATCAAATACTAAATATTATTTCTATGAATCTTGCATTGTAAATCTTCCTACCCCAATTAGAGAGAACCTTTCGATCCCTTGAAATGCTACAGTATTTGATATAGTATGGACACTTCTTACAGCTCAGGACACTTTCTGTTTATATGCCAAATGCCTTAGATCCTTTTCTCACTATAGGTTTCTCTAAAGAGAAGCTCTGCTGTGTTTTATCCTTGTATTGGGTAAAGCTCTTTATATAATTGTTAATAATTATTTGTAGAATAAAACTATTTCACAATGGTCAATGTATTACTGGCAAAATTGTCTCTAGCTGAGGTAAATAATGCGGCTTAGGCTGAATCAATTAGTTTTAATATATTGATTACGTAAAAAAATAATGTACCCACTTATGCTCTGCGATGTGTATACTTGAGTCAGTGTCAGCATTGTATCAATGCGAAAGTGAGGTACTTTTCCCTCAATTTTGAAATTCTCCCTGCACAGTCCTTCTCTTCTCCCTCTGCACTTCCCCCTACCTAGTTCCTAGAAAACACAGCAGAAAAGAATTGTCTTTCCTACTGATAAATCTGGAAGAAAAAAGATTAAAGGAAAGATACTTGGGGAAAATTAGATTATGTTTAGATGAGATTAAGTGATTCCACCCCAGACTATGATCCATGTACACCACAAATTCAATGAAAACCTGAAGACAGACCAGTCAGCAGGTCCATTCTATGTATCCTGACCTTGATGTTAATGGTTTGGCCTTTGTATTTGAGCGTTTGAAGAAGCTATAAATTCTCAGTCCCCGAGTCTTTAGTTGCTCAAGGTGAACACTAAATGTTAGAGTCCTCATTGACTTTAAGGCAATGTTAAGGGAGATTCCTTTCCAAAGGCTCTGAAAATGTAAGGTGTTGATTATAATTTCTCAATTATGGTGCCCTCTATTTAAACACATAGTACCTTCTATCTTACTTTGACCAATCCTCATGTCTCACTCCCTTGCCTTTGAATCACAGTTTGTGGGAAGGTATTTTTTTCCTACACTTTGTGGTGAAATGTACCATTCGCATGCCACCCTTCACTTGGAAAAGCCTCAGTTATTTATTTGTTTTCATCCATCATCAAACATTTAATAAGAAGTAAATTGATGGTTGGCATGGGGGGAAGTTTAAACAAAGATCTTAGAAAAAGTCATGGTGAAGGCAAGGAGGAAGTCCCATGCCTAAGGAGGGAGAAGGTACGTAGGTAAAAATGATCACCTGTTTCCCAGAGCTCGGACTGTACCCTCTATTGCTTGATGTACAGGATCATTTACTGACAAGATACACCTGAAACCAACCTGGCAATTCTGTGGTTCCGGAGAATGTTAATTCAACAGGGGAAATGCATAGAATGCTAAAACAACCTCATTCAAACTCTGTAAGCATACCTATATCATACATTTGTGTACTTTCATATAAAATGAGTGAAATGTTCAAACATCCTGAGAAAAAAATTGAATCTAATCTTTAGCAATTAACATCTCATTTCCAAAAAGATCATTCACATTAAAAAACCTATCAGCTTTAGATCCTGTATCCTTTGTTTTGATACCATCTATTTAAACATAACCTTTGACATTTTACTTGAAGATAAAATCTTTCTTTTATTCAATAAAAATGTTTTAGAGAATAGATTACAACAACATAATTTTAATTTATTTGGAACAAATTTTAAAAACCATCTCAACTCATACATGATATGAAACAAAAGCAAAAAGCAAAAATAATTCCACCTGTTGCCTTCATAATCACCTTTTAGGGTCTGCTTGTATAACCAAGTAATTTCTAAAAAACAAACACTGTGAACTCTCAGGGCATGCCCACTCGTTCAGGATATTTTCAGCCAACTCTCTGAAGCTGCTACCAAAAACCAAGTGCAATTCAATAACTATTTTATTTCTTTTATGTGACTGGGATTATTATGGACTGAATGTTTGTACCCCCCCACAATTTCATACATTGAAATCCTAACCCTCAGTGTGACAGTATTAGGAAGTGGGGCCTTTGGGGAGCTATTAAGTCATGAAGATAGAACCCTCATGATTGGGATTAGCACTCTTACAAGAAGAGATGAGACAGGAGTGCTTGATCCTCTCTCTTCCCGCTCTCCACCATGTAAAGACACACCTGGAAGACAGCCATCTTTAACTCGGAAGGGGGCCTTCATCAAGACAGACCCTGATGGCACCCTGACATTGGACTTTCAGCCTCCAGAACTGTGAGAAAGAAATGTTTTTTTTTTTTTTTGCTTAAACCACCTAGGTCACGGTATATTGTTAGAGCAGCCCAAATTGACTAGGACAAGTATATTTATTTTATTTGCCCATTTTGCTGTTGAAATCCTTCACTCTGTATTGTTCATTGGTAACGGTTTTTTATGTGTTAAGAGAGCAAAGAATCTAATCCAGGTATTAGAGAAACAAATCTAAGTATAAACAAATCTCTAAGCTCTCATTCAGTTGTACACTTTTCCAATGTGCCAAATGGTGCAGATTCCCGTGCAGCCTACTTCAAAACAGAAGAGGAAGGAGAAGTAGTATTAAGGGGAAGAAAAGCTCTCACTTGACAGGCCTAATTGCGATCTGGCATTGTTCCCCTGAATGCAGTAGATAGCTAAATGCTGAGTCCTTCTCTTGTGTAATGCTTGTGGGTTCCTCAGAGAAAATCTCTACTAGGCATTTCCACTAGCAGTTGCCTTGCCTGGGTAATACTACCTTCTGTTCACTGATGACCCTCACGTTGGTTTATAAATTTAACTTTAACCCCCAGCATGTTGCATGCACAGGAAACCTTCACCTAGAAGGACTCTTATTGTATGGGATATATTTTACAGAAGCATCGAGTCAAATACCTCCCCCTGGAACCATAAGTGACCTATGGGATACAAGGATCCTCACTGGAAGAGTTGTCCACTCCTACAAAAGTGCACTGATGTTTATTTTGTCACTATAAACTCCCCTTCTAGAGTAAATCAGGTACTAACAATCCCTACTTTCTTAAAATCCATGAGGACAGAACTTAAAGCTTTCTGCTCCAGTTATCTATTCTTGCATAATAAATTACTTCAAATTTAGGGGCATAGAACCATAACCATGTGCTCCCACATTCTGTGAGTCAGGAATTTGGAAAGTGCACTGTAGGAATGACATTTGTCTGCCCAACAATATCTGAGTCCACACAAACAATTAATTGAATGGCTGGGATGACTGGGAGCTGAAACAATTTGGGCTGCAGAATCTAATTCAAAGAGCACTTCTCCACTCACATGTCTGTCTCCTAAAAGTGATCACTATAATATTGAGGACTTCAGGTAGCTGAACTTCCCACATCGCTGTTCAAGGTTCCAAGACCAAATATCCTTAGCAAACAAGGCAGAAGCTGGAGGGAGTTTTATGATCTAGCCTTGACCCTCTCACGTCATCACTTCTGCTTAATCTTTTGGTCAAAGCCATCATGAAACCACTCAGAATCCAAAGAAGATCTAGGATCCTGTCTCACTGGGTGAGCATCAAAAACTAGGGGTTTTGATGTAAGAAATTGTCTTTTTTTTATGAGTTATGGGGAACAATCAGCTAAGACACTCAAATCTGGTTTATTTCTACTTTTTTTGCAAAGGTTGCATTGATGGTTTCCTTGATGCTTCACTATAAAAGAGAGCTGCCCTTGACCCCTATTGTTTTATTGTGAGCTGAAGTCAAATTTCTGAGATGTGAAGAATTCCATTTTTAACAACCTATATGGCATATTCTTTAAATGGCTCTTTCTTCACTGTTATCGTTTACAAAATCAATATATTTTTCTATATAATGGTTGATTGTTTATTACACCATGCCATTTTATGTATATATTACATCTAAATGTTGTAAAGAAGTATTCTCAATGTGGATGCTTCACTGGAATCATCTGGGAGAATTTTTTTTTTTTCTGGCGGGGGGAAGAATTTTAAAAGTCCCAATGTCTGAGTCATACATACACCAAACCAATTAAATCAAAATTCTGGGGACAGGACCCTGGCACCAATATTTTTTAAAGTTCTTCACATTCAAATATGCAGCCAGGATTGACAGCCAATGTTATGGAACCTGTCCATTCTCATCACTAACTTTAGTAATAATTCTCCTGCTTATATTCCTATGTCTCCTAACTGAAATTCGGAATCAGTCATCTCATTGAGTTAAATATAAATAAATAAATAAATAAATCTTTGTAATGTTGAACTTAATGTTTTTAATATATGGAATATTTTGGAGGAGATCTCTCTTCCACTTTTATAACATTAAGAGTTACATCTAACAAGATCTTATTTTTCTTAGATTATTTTTGTATCTTTTTATGTTATTGTATAATTTTGGATCTTCGTTTAAATAATACCTACTACTTAAGTTTATGCATACGCATTTTATTTTAATATTTTTGTATATTATGAATGGAATTTTCCTCATTTATGTTTTCAATGGGATTTTGGGCTATTGATTTAGACTACAGGTTTTTAGTCAATTTTCTAACTGAAAATCATTGTGAATTTTGTTACATTTGACATTTTATTGATAATTTTGGCTTTTCTTGGTAAAAAAAAATCACCTGTAAATATTAAAATATTTTACCTTGTTAATAATATTAATACTTCTCTTTATGTTCTTATTTCATAGGTTTGACATACAGAAAATGTTAAATAATCAAATCAAAAACTGGAAAGTAATTGATCACTTATTGTAATACATTCTTGTGCTGCTTTTTTAGGAATAGCTGAAATGAAGCTGTTAAATGATAAGTTCACTGTAATAGTTGTGCTTTCCTGAAAGATACACAGTTACTGGCTTACTCATTAACCAGATGAAGAGAGTGGAGACAGGGAGACTTGGAACTGCCAAAGAAATAGCAATCACAAGATGGAAGGTATGAGGATTTGGAAACTATTCAATGATAAAAAAAAATGACATTGAAAATAAGTTTCCTAGAAACTTTTTCTAAAGCAATTAAGGTATTACAGATGAGTGGGGCAGATAAATACCTAGAATTTTTTGGATACACTACTGTAAGACAGATATTTTCTGGCTGCTTTTAGAGAAACAGGTTCCTCAAAACAGTAATTTTTAAACTTGAGCAGAAACCAACAGCACTTGGAGGCGTTGCTAAAATGCATACTCTAGAATCTCACACCTAGAGTTTATGATGCAACAGGTCTGGTCATTCCTCATGTGCAGCTCTTACCAGAGCCTGTAGAGATAAATGGCTGAGAAAAGGGAAACTTGGTGATTTCTCCATGATGCAGCAAGTGACTGAATGAAGCTCTGTTGTCACATCGAGAATGTGATTTCTCTGCTGTCACACTGAGAATGCCATTCTCTAGGTTGTGACTCCTAAAGTTTATCCAGGCTCCCAGGACCCACTCTTACATGCATGCAGATGCCTGTTTCTTTTTCCTCTCTCTCAATTAAATCAGAATTAAGTAACATTTAAGGGCATGGAAATTTTCAATAAAGACATAGAACCTATAGTGGGGGACATAGATAATGAAGAGGATGTATTAATTTAAAGAGAATATGATTGGCAAAGAACCACCACCACAATATGCCTGTGTGTATGTCTCTTAACTCCATTGTCATCAATAGGAAAACTTCTTATTTTTTCCATTCACAGGATGTACCTAGATCTAAAATTCTAATTTAAAAGTCTTCAATCACTAGGGGAAGTTTGCTTACCTATAAATCTAAATTGGCAATCTGAATTGAGCAATGAACTGATTAGCAAAGAGCAGAGAGTGTACCCAAGTTTATTTTCATTGAAAGATGACTATCAAGTTCCAAATTATAATATATGTTCCCCAATCTGTTACTGTTTTCACATGGCTTTTCTTTAATCTGCTGGAGAGTATCACCTGGTTCACATTCAGCTAAAAATGACTTTAAATGTGTCACAGCTGTGTTAGAAATGCCAATGAAAAAATACAGTCACTCTTCGATTTACGTTTAACTCTGATATGTGCTACGACTTAAGCAGAGTTTACAAATATTTTGGAAGACAGCCTTCATGCTTTATTTCTTGAGCAGATATGTATGGTATTTTATTTCCTTATGTTTATCAACAGCTTTCTATTATGTGTCCTCTAATGGCATGCGTAGGAGCTAAGTAATTAGGAGATGGGAGTTACACTAGCATCACCAAAGAAAGAAATGTCAAACAACTTTTAACTCAGTGCTTATGAATTCCAACAGCAAAATGCACATTCACTCAGCAAAACTTCCAGTGGATATTGTTGAAATGCTTCAGGGCTCCTTTCTTTACTCTCTCCCACAGAAGGACATTCCTAAAATCCTGCCACAGCTTATGTCTAACGATTTATTCTGGCAGTGATATTCACAACAGATTGACAAAATATTCAAACTAAAGTCTCAAAAACATTACCTTGTAACCCATACTGCTATAATCCTCCCAGTGAGCACCACTCAAGCATTACGAGAAGGAAAAAAGGATTTTTATATGTGAGAATCATGATTAGTAAGGAACTGATATGTATTATATGTATACTGAATGAATATATGTATGTATATATTACTGAATTGGATGAAAAAAATATATACATATGCACACATATATTCATTTTTGTCTCTTTCCAACAAGAAAGAGAATAAGAGAGAATAGGTAGAATTTTATGGGAAAATACATGCAATGAACTAAACCACAGTTGCACATGTTTAATGATATTACACATGGTTTAATGTTCCATATTTCAAAAACCAAACATAAATAAGTAGTAAGGAAGTAAATAAATAATTTTAAAATGGCTTTTAAAAGTGTTCCGGTGTATTTGATTTACTGTTAGGATAAATGTCATTGAAGATTTTTATTTTTCTTTTCTGATATTTTTTGTCAAAGCCTCCTGTGATGAATTACTTTATTTATGTACAGAAAAGAAAAAGCATGACCATGGAAAAGAGGCTGGTTTCTTGATGCTGTATATTGTTTTATAATTGCTATAGCTTTTATTTACCTTTCTGTGAGTATGTTACATTAAACAATAAAGGAAAAAAACTTATTTTCTGGGATTACATCACAGAAATGGCAGCATGAGGAGTACTTCTTGAAACCTCCCATGGAAGATACTAGAAATTGATCAGCTATAACTCAACAAAGGAGTGCCTGTATGGCACACAGTCACACCTGAGAGACCCACAGATCAAATCACCTGAAGGTGGGCAAATTGGGCGAGTGGGGGAGGAGAGTAGGAGGCAGTGCAGAAACATAGGCCACCAGCCATGGGCCATGAGAAGCAGACTGCAATCGCAAGAAAGGGAAGAATTTGGGCTGTGAGTGCACCTTCTATGGCCCACAGTCCTGCCTGAGGGATTAGCACATAATATGGCTGAAACCAGCACTCACGACAAAGACCTCAGAGCAAAAACTGAATACAGAAGGGTGAGAATGGTGGTTTAAGCCTTCACTGCCAGGCAGAAAACAAAGACACAGAGCCTGGCGCCTGTCCCCTTCCCTTCCAGAGCTTGCCCCACCCAAACCATCCCACACTTAGAAGTGGGCTCCGGAAGAAAAGGTAGCAGTGTCAGATAAAAGAACAGAATATCTACAACCCTGAGAACTGCAGCCCCACAGCCACAGACTCACAGGGCTACTGATTCTGGTGAAAGGGAAGGAACTGCAGGAGCAAGACAGCTGTGGGCTGGTAGTTCCCATTGCTCAGAGCCGCCTCTCACAGCCCATACCACCCCCACCTTTCTGGGTAGATCCCTGCGAGCACAACCAGAGCCGATGAGACACACAGGCTCTGAATCCAGCTGCAGGGGGAGCATTGGGACTTCAGAAGCTCAGAACTCTATCTCTCTACATCCCTGCATTGAAGCGGTACCCTGAGATCCAGGCAACCTGCACTCACAGAGGAGAAGCTCACCTTCCAAGTAGCCACCCACATCACATGAAAAGCCAGAACAGTGCAAAAGAAAATAAAATGCAGGAGTGTCAGAGACAATAAAAGGCTTCAGTACAAAAGAAAATAAAACATTCCACCAACACCCACTGGAAAGCGAAACACCTCTTAACATCATCTTGTTGCAGAACCCACTCCTGTAGATGTCCAGGAAGAGAACTATTAATTCGTTAATTGCCATGAATAACCAAGATAACAAGGAAGCTCAGAAAGAAAATGAAAATTCTCCAGAAAATGAACTGAAAGCCATGGAAATATGTGACTTAAATGACAGAGAATTCAAGACTGCAGTTCTGAAAAAGCTCATTGAGAGGCAAGCAAACTTAAACATGCAGTTTAATGAACTCAGAAACACAATCAAAGAACAAAATGAACATTTATCAAAGAGATTGAAATTTTTATAAAGAACCAAATAGAAATTCTGGAGATTAAGAACTCAATTAAAAAAAAAATGAAGAGGGCCGGCCGAGTGGCGCATTGGTTAAGCGCTGGTTTTGGGATGCCAGCGGCCCCGGTTCGGATCCCACATGAGGGCCAGTGACACTGCCCTCTACAGCTAACAACAGCTCCACCTGGAGCTGGGCTGTGCGAGTCCCGGTGATGGTGTGGGCTGCAGCCCCTGCTGCAGTGGGCTGCCATAGGCTGCAGTGAGTGGCCCACAGCCAGCGTGAGCGGCTGGCAGCCAAGCGTGAGCTGCCAATAGCCACGATGAGCGACATCCAGAGGCCAGCGACCGATCTGCCTCATCCGGGAAGAGCGCGATGACGATACCAACAGTGAAGCAACATCCTCCGCAACTAAACTGAAGAACAAGAAGACGGCAACTTGTCTGTTCCCCTTCCCCGATTCCCCAACGCTGTTCCCCTCCACCAATTCCCCAATAAAATCTTTTAAAAAAAAAAAAAGAAGAATGAAATAGCCAGCTTAGGAAATAGAGTTGACCAGATGGAGGAAATAATCAATGACATCGAAGATAGAAATCTGGAAATGACACTGATAGAAGAAGAGAGAAGCTTAAGAGTTAAAAGAAATGAATGAACTCTATATCAGAAAGAGCACATAAGAATAATGGCTATACCAGAAGGAGAAGAAAAGGAAAAGGGAACAGAGAGTATATTCAAACAAATAGTCTATGAGAACTTCCCAAACTTGTGGAAAAAATTGCACCCTTAAATCCTAGAAGCAAATAGAATACCCAATTACCTCAATCCCAATAGGCCTTCTCCAAGGCACATTGCATTGAACCTCCAAAGGAAGCCCATTAGATTAAAATCAGATTTTTCAGCAGAAACTCTACAAGCCAGGAGGGAGTAGAATCAAATTCAAACTATTGAAAGAGAGAGATTATGATCCAAGAATAATATATCCAGCAAATATATCCTTTAGATATGAAGGAGGAATACAGAGCTTTCCAGACATACAGAAGTTGATGTAATTTTCTAACCTATGACCAGCATTATAAGAAATACTGAAGGAGACTATTTGACCTGAAACAAAAAACAAAATAATACAAAACCATAAGTAGTATTATGAACAGACAGGTAGAAAGAGGAAATGGTAACCACCACAAAAAATAACAAAATATACAGGGTAAAGAAGAAAAAATAATTTAAAAAAGAGGGGAGAAGACAACTTGCTACTGCAACTCAGACATCAACTCACAGCAAAAGTAGGGATAACCTGTGACCACAGAAACATAAAAGAGAAGAGAGTAAAGATCTGAACCTGCAAAGGGGAATGGAGAAAAGAAGCAGGCTAAAGAAAAAGGACTAATGTAAATATGAAACTTGCTTTTATATACAGTTAATAGTAACCACTCAAAAAAAAAATACAGAACTGAAATATATAACATAAGAAGAGAAGAAACAGAGGGAAAAATAAAAAATACAATGACAATGAAACCACGGACAGCAACAAAAAGGCACAGAAACAATGGAGACACCAAACTATCAGAAAACCAAAGATAGAATAGGAAATCCTCATGTATCAATAAACACTCTAAATGTAAATGGACTGAGTTCACCAATAAAAAGTCACAGAGGAGAAGATTGGATCGAAAAACAGAACCTAACCATATGTTGCCTCCAAGAGACACATCTCAGCTACAAGGACAAATATAGACTCAAAGTGAAAGGGTAGAAATTGATACTCCAAGCAAATGGTATCCAGAGAAAAGCAGATATAGCTATACTGATATCAGATGAAACAGACTTCAGGATAAAAAAGGTAACAAGGGACACAGATGGACATTTCATAACGATAAAGGGAACAATACAACAAGAAGATATAACAATCATCAATATTTATGCCTCCAATCAGGGAGCACTGAAATATACAAAGCAACTACTAACAGAACTAAAGGAAGAAATTGACCAAAACACAATTATAGTAGGGGAACCTAAATACATCATTGACAGCTATGGATAGGTCACCCAAACAGGAAATAAATAAGGGAATATCAGCCCTAAATGACACATTAGATGAAATGAACATAATTGACATTTATAGAGCATTTCATCCAGAATATCAGACTGTACATTCTTTTCTAGTGTACATGGAACATTCTCAAGGATAGACTACATATTAGGGCATAAAACTAGCCTCAGCAAACTGAAGAAGATTGAAATCATACCAAGCATTTTCTCTGATCACAAGGCTTTGAAGTTTGATATCAACTGCAAAAAGAAAGTGGGAAAAAATCACAAATATGTGGAGATTAAACAACATGCTTTTCAAGAACGGCTGAGTCAAAGAAGAAATAAGAGGAAAGACCAAAAGATACATAGAAACAAATGAGAATGAAGCTACAGCCTCTAAGAATTATTGGGATGCAGTGAAAGCAGTAACAAGAGGGAAATTTATATCATTACTGGCCTATCTCAAGAAAGAAGAAAAATCCCAGATAAACAACCTCACATTACACCTTAAAGAACTAGAAAAAGAACAAATGAAACCCAAAGTCAGCAGAAGGAAGGAAATAATAAAAATCAGAGCAGAACTAAATGAAATAGAGATAAAAAATACAATAGAAAAAATTAATGCAACAAAGAGCTCGTTCTTTGAAAAGATTAATAAGGTTGACAAACACTTGGCTAGACTCACTAAGATAGAAAGAGAAAAGACACAAATAAATAAAATCAGCAATGAAAAAGAAGTTACCACAGATGCCACAGATATGCAAAGGATCATCCAAGAATACTAAGAAGGATTATATGCCACCAAATTCAATAACCTAGAAGAAATGGACAAGTTCTTAGAAACCTATAGCCTTCCTAAACTGAATCACAAAGAATGGAAAATCTAAATAGACCAATCAACAATAAGGAAATTGAATCACTCACCTAAAACCTTCCCAAAAGCAAAAGTCCAGAACTAGGTGGCTTCACTAGTGAATTCTACCAAACATTAAAAGAAGACTTAACTTTGTCCTCCTCAAACTCTTCCAAAAAATTGAAGAAGAGACAATACTCCCTAACTCATTTTATGAAGCCAACATTACCCTGATACCAAAACCTGGTAAGGATAATACAAAAAAGGGAAAGTACAGATCAATATATCTGATGAACACAGATGCAAAAATCCTAAACAAAATTCTAGCAAAAAATACGACAATGCATTAAAAAGATTATACATCATGACCAAGTGGGGTTCATTGCAGGGGCACAAGGATGGTCCAAAACACATGTAAATCAATCAATGTGATTTACCACATAAACAAAATAAAAGACAAAAATCATATGATTATATCAATAGATGTAGAAAAGGTATTTGACAAGATACAAAATCCATTTATGATTAAAACATTTAATAAAGTAGGTATAGAAGGGAAAATACCTTAACATAATAAAGGCCATATATAAGGCCATATATGACAAACCCTCAGCTAATACAAGTGAAAACTGAAGCCCTTTGTTCTACTTTCAGCAGTGAGACAGGGCTGTCCCATATCACCACTGCTATCCAACATAGCACTGGAAGTCCTAGCCAGAGCAACCAGGCAAGAGAAAGAAATAAAAGGCATCTGAATTGGGAATAAAGAAGTTAAATTGACACTTTTTACAGATGACATAATGCTTTATATAGAAAACCCTAAACTCCACCAAAAAGCTATTAGAAACAATAAACGAATATAGTAAAGCTGCCAGCTACAAAAATCAACATATAAAAATCCATTACATTCCTATATACTAACAATGAAATCTCAAAAAAAGAGATAAAAAAAACTCCTTTTGCAATTGCAACAAAATAACAAAATACCAAGGAATAAACTTACGCAAGGATGTGAAGGACTTATATGCTGAAAACTAGAAGACATTTTTGAAAGAAATTGAAGATGAAACAAAGAAATAAAAAGACATTCTGTGTTCATGGATTGGAAGAATCAACATAGTTAAATTGGCCATATTACCCAAAGCAATATATAGGTTTAATGCAATTCCCATCAAAATCTCAACGGTATTTTTTAAAGAAATAGAACAAAAAATCATCATATTTGTATGGAACAACAAAAGAGCCCAGATAGCCGAAGCGATCCTAAGAAAAAATAATAATGCTGAAGGTATCACACTCCCTGACATCAGCTTGTACTACAGAGCAACAATATCAAAACAGCATGGTATTGGCAGAAAAACAGACACACAAACCAACGGAATAGAATTGAAAAACCAAGAAATAAACCCACATAAATATGGGCAGATCATTTTCAACAAAGGGGCCAAAAACATATAATGGAGAAAAGAAAGCCTCTTCAGTAAATGGTGCTGGGAGAATTGGAAAGCCACATGCAAAAGAATGCAACTAGACTGCTATCTATCACCATGTACCAAAATTAACACAAAATGGTCAAAGATTTAAATGGTAAACTGCATAGAAGAAAACATAGGCACTAAACTTATGGACCTTGGGTTCAAAGAGAATTTTATCAATTTGGCCTCAAAGGCAAGGGAAGCAAAGGTTAAAATAAATGAAGGGGACTATATCAAACTTAAAAGCTTCTGTACAGCAAAAGACACCATTAACAAAATAAACAGGCAACCCACAGAATGAAAGAAAGTATTTGCAAACAACACCTCCAATAAGGAGCTAGTATCCAAAATATATAAAGAACTCATACAACTCAACAACAAAAAGACAAACAATCCAATTAAAAAATGGGCAGAGGACCCAAACGGACATTTCTCCAAAGAGAACATACAGATGGCCAATAGACATATGAAAAGATGCTCAGCCTCATTAATTATCAGAGAACTGCAAATAAAAACCACAATGAGATATCACCTCACACTGGTTAGAACGTCTATCATCAACAAGACAAATAATAACAAGTGTTGGAGAGGCTGTGGAGAAAAAGGAACCCTCATACACTGTTGGTGGGAATGCAGATTGGTGCAGCTGCTATGGAAGGCAGGGTGGAGGTAGGGTCCTCAAAAAATTAAGAATAAAATTACCATATGACCCAGCAATTCCTCTCCTGGATATGTAACCAAAAAATCTGAAAACATTTATCCATAAATATATATGTACTCTGACGTCCATTGAAGCTTTATTTATGGAGACAAAATAGTGCCATTTGCAACAACATGGATGGATCTTCAAGGTTATCATTAAGCGAAGTAAGTCGGACAGAAAAACTCAAGAACCATATGACTTTACTGATATGTAGGATATAAAACTGAAAACAACAAATAAGACAAACAAATAAGGAAACAAAAACACATAGACAGACAATACTTTAGTGGTTGCCTAGAGTAAGGGGGGAGGGGGGACACTAGAAGACGGGAAAGGGTGTCAAATATATGGTAATGGAAGAACTGGCTCTGGGTGGTGTATACACAGTGTGATTTATAGATGATGTATTATAGGTATATTCACTTGAAACCTGTGTAATTTTATTAACCATTGTCACCCCAATAAATTTTAAGAATAAAAAATACAACTTGTTTCCTCCCTTCTCTAAAATTGAACTATCCTCTTCTACTCATACACAATAAACAAGAAAACACTCAGCTTCCATTTATGAAACTCTGATTATTTCATTAATGTAAATTAAAAAGTAGTTTTGTAAATATGAATTTTGCTATTGGGTTTAATATGTATCCACTGAAAACATTTTATTTTACTATTTTCTTTTTCATATGTTGCCATAAAGTTAATTTACAAGTTCAGATTTTGGAATCAATTAGCTACTTAGTATGCCATGTTTTTACATTTTTGTTCTGTGTGTGTGTGTGTGTGTGTGTGTGTGTGTGTGTTGCTATAAATAATCAATAGCATTGTATTGTATTCTTTTTTATTTACATGTTATGTGAAATTAATTATGCAGTTTACATTTTAGTCAACATCCTTTGTATCCTCTACCTATTAGAAATACATATGTACATGAATATGGATTATTCATTTTGACTGATGTAACTTATTACATTACCGTGTATGATACTCTTATTTTGGAGGTATACTCTGGTGAGTATATACAGAAATTTCCCTGTGACACACATCCACAATCAGGATTCTAAGCATTTTCATCTACACTAAACATTGATGAATGATTGTCCCACATAGCTGTATAAATTCACACTCCCACTCTGTTTCCAAGTTCCTTTTTTTCCTGCCCCCTCTCAATCTGTGATATTAACAGATGGCAGCAATTTAAAAAATAAATAAATAAAGCAGATCAGTACACTATAATGACTTGGGAAGATGCCCAGCATTTACTTTATTTTGAAAAAAAAGAACTAAAGAGCAAATATCAAATTCAAATTTGTACTATGAGCTAATTTTGGTCAAACTATGTAATACACATGTGTAGTAACAAACTGAAAGATCTAAGCTGATGCAGGTCAAATGGCTAGAGTTGTTTAGAATCATTACCTCAGGAGTATGAACTTAAAGGGCAACAATGAAAGATTAATTTTTACTTGTGATACTTTGTATTACTTGAATTATTATAATCAGTAAGTAATACTAATTCATTAATTACAAAGTAAAGTGACAAATTTTTGTCACTTAACAAAATTAAGAGAACACAAAGAACATTCTAACATCTTTGTGCATAAAATAGTCCCAGGGGCAGCTCCATTAATTTCAGGAATAATCATGTTTCTAAGAGCAGAGTGAGGGGCGCCACGTCCACCATGTACAGCTGTGCAAGTTGTGCATTACACAATTCTGGGGGCATCATCTATATAAGCTGCTCTTTGAATGGCACCTCCTAGAGCTGTGCAATGTATAACCAGATTGATGACCAGTGACAGTCTTACGAACAGAAAAAGGCTCTGGAATTTCAGAAATTATTCAACTTGCTACAGATCAAAATGGTAAAATAATCTCAAAACTGGAGTTTCTGAGACACCAGATCTTTCTTCAGACTGGACCAAAACCAGGATGGTTGTCCTAAAAACAATCAGGTCACAACACGGCCTTCTGAGTCTCAGCTGGACAGCCCTCAAATTCTTATCCTAGCTTCACAGTCCCTCGTGACTCAGCTTCAAGGCTCTAGATGTCTGGGCAGCTGCTGTTTGCTAACATGTTAAGGTGGGGGTTTTACACTAGAGAGAATAAAATGTACCTTTAGAGCTGCAGCTCAGGCAAAAGTGGATGGTTAAATGGTCAAATTACCAATGACCTTCATCAAGGTGCTTCAGTGTAGACAGCTGTTGGCCGGGCTGTTTTGCTGGAGAGACACCTGCACTTAAGATTTGCTGTGGAATTGCCAGATATTTTCACATATGTCTCATTTTGTTTGTTTGTTTGTTTGATTGATTGTTTATTTGTTTAGTTAACTAACTTTTTGATTGAATGCTTTTGCTTTAGATCTGGGATTTACTATTTACTCTGTTAATCGAATCTACATTAATAAAATGTGCTAACTGAAGCATGGAATGTAGCTTTTTAACAAGAATTATTGGTTCTTTTTAAAAAGATTAAACTGATCTTTTTGTCTTTAAAGGGATGACTTTACTAATATGTGGGATAAAAAACTGAAAGCAACAAAAGAACAAGACAAACAAATAAATAAACAAAAACTCATAGACACAGACAACAGTTCAGTGGTTACCAGAGGGTAACAGGGGAGAAGGGACAGTAGAAGAGGGTAAAGGTAGTCAAACATATGGTGATGTAAAGAGAACTGACTAGGTGGTGAACACACAATGTGATATATAGATGATATTTTACAGAATTGTACACTTGAAACCTATGTAATTTTACTAACCATTTCACCCCAGTAAATTTAATTAAAAAAAAAAGTGGTCATGCAGTATTGACAGATTTTTCTTTTTTTTTTTTTTTTTCTTTTTTTTTTTTTTAAAGATTTTATTGGGGAATTGGCGGAGGGGAACAGCGTTGGGGAATCGGGGAAGGGGAACAGACAAGTTGCTGTCCTTTTGTTCTTCAGTTTAGTTGCGGAGGATGTTGCTTCACTGTTGGTATCGTCATTGCGCTCTTCCCGGATGAGGCAGATCGGTCGCTGGCCTCTGGATGTCGCTCACTGCAGCTATTGGCAGCTCACTCTTGGCTGCCAGCCACTCACGCTGGCTTCTGGCCACTCACTGTAGCCTATGGCAGCCCACTGCAGCAGGGGCTGCAGCCCACACCATCACCGAGGCTCGCACAGCCCAGCTCCAGGTGGAGCTGTTGTTAGCTGTAGAGGGCAGTGTCACTGGCCCTCATGTGGGATCCGAACCGGGGCCGCTGGCATCCCAAAACCAGCGCTTAACCAATGCGCCACTCGGCCGGCCCTTGACAGATTTTTCTTATCAGTGTTGGTAACTAAGAATAGTTTCTTCACCATAAAATCTTAAGGAAAACATCTTAAAAATTGATAAATATGGGATTTGTTTTTAAAATGTACATACATGTTATATTAGCCTAGAACATCAAAAGTGTTGCTAATTTTTAGACCATGAGTGATTTCACAATTATGTCCTAAAATATCAGCTAGTATATGATGTATTTTAAATTTAATTTGAAAATCTATTTATATTGCCCTTAATTTTGATATAAACACTCAGTTAGTAGTTAACTATACAAGCTGAAGTGTTTATATAGTCAATTGTAATGTAAATGGGTTTTATGTGAGGAGAATAAAGACATATAAATATGTATTACATGAATTATATTTGCATAATTAAAGCATAACATCATTTAGAAGGTTCATATTGATCAGAGACAGCTGAAACTTTCTTGGTCTTTTTTTTTTTTTTGGAACTTTCTTAATATTAAATTTAAGACAACAGTATAGCATATAACTTTCTTATAGGGAAAGCTCTTACCAAAAAGATAAAAAAATAACACTTTATGGGCCAGCTTAGTGGCACATTAGTTAAGAGTTGGCTTGGGATGCCAGCTCTGAGCAGCAGGGTCCTGGTTCAGATCCCACATGAGGGCCAGTGACACTGCTCCTTCTACAGCTAAGATGGTGAACAACAGCTCCACCTGGAGGTGGGCTGCCGTGAGTCACTAGCGATGGCCTAGGCTGCAGTGGGGTTGCAGTGGGTTACCGTGAGCTACCAAGAGTGGCTGGCAGCCAGCGTGAGCTGCTGTGAGCCGCTGTGATTGGCCGGCCATGGCCGGCAAGTGACTGCCTCACACCGGAAGAGCACAATGATAATACCAACATGGGCCAGTGAAGTGATGTCCTCCACAACTAGACTGAAGAACAAAAGGACAACAACTTGTCTGTTCCCTTCCCCGGTTCCCCAATAAAAAAATTCTTAAAAATAAATAAATAAAATTTTCCTTAAAGTGAATTCCTTAAAAAGTCAATTTGAAATCCAAAAGGGAAAACCATTTCCAGCAATATATAAGTATTTAAAGCTACTACCATTGTTTCTAAGGTAATGGATGCATAATACCAGTGGGTGTGTATAAATTTAATGTACATATATGTTTATGTATATTCAATACATGATGATCAATTTTACTACTCATGCATTTTTTTCTGTTTGAATATTGTTCAAAATGAAATTTAAGTAAATGTATGTATATATCTGCATCCATTTTAATGTGATTTTAGAATTTTACACAAGATTACAACTCTTACAGTTGCTTACAATGTGTAAAATAGTGACCTACTGACATATACAGTAGTAATACACCTTTACCTGATATTTGACAAAAATTTTTTGAAAAGTTCATTAAAAAAACAAAAACAAACACGTTGAACTAGACTTAACTGTACCCTAAAAAGAGTAGAACCCACCATGGAAAGAAGAATGGTATTTAATAGTGAGAAAAAAGAAGGTGGGTTGTTAGTGATATAGAACCTAATCTTATCAAAAAGAAGGGAGTAGTTCTTAAATTTGACCTCAAGGGGATTTGAAATGATGTGGAAAGGAAGTCAAAACTATTGATGTGACATTGGAATGATAAAAACGTGGGAAAAGGAAATGCTTTCCTTAGAGTCCTGCAAATGATTGTTTCAGTGGGTCATTAGGTAAGGATTAGCCTCTCACCAAACAGTGTCTACTACAGCCTCACCCTCTCTGATCTCACCACTATCTGATCTCCTCACCACTATCTCTTGGTATTTTTCCCCAATCACTAAATTTCAAAACATATGCATGACATCCTCCCAATATACGCAGATTCGCATGAAAAGTAGCTCAAAAGGAACTAAAAGGCAAAGCATAGCCAATTCCTCATAAAGCCAGTTGCCTCAGTTTTTTTGTTAGATCCACCTGGATTATTCTTAGGTCCTGGGAAGGAGGAACACTGCTTATTTTCATGGGTAGAGTATACTGCAGTGAGTGTGCATCACATGTTTCTCCTTGATTAAGAATGGTTACGTTCGCTTGGAAAAAGTGATCCTGAAGTTGACCACACAGCTCAGTTGGCTTCGGAAGGGCTCTTGGCTTGTGTGCAGTGCAGCAGTCCAATTTCCTTTCATCTAGCTCCATTTATCTTCCTATAACACCAAAACAATGGTTCTCTGCTATCGTCTCAAAAGCAGTGTGTTAATGTGTGTTCATTTTCAGTGTTGAAGGTGTAATTAAATTAGACCTGAAAGAACTAGTACAATGTTTATATTGTAAATGACATTTCTAATGTGTTATCTCCATTTATTTAAGAAAAGGGATAAATCAGTGTTAGTTGATCTGATAGCTATAGCTGTCTTTTTCTAAGTTTCTGAAGCTCATGATGAATTACTCATTAAATCATATTTTATAAATTAAATTATATCATTTCAATCCAAATTTTTCTCCCCCACATGCTTTATCTAATTTGGGATTAAGTTGAATTTTGCTATTTTTTTTCTGGTTTTTTTTTTTTTTTTTTTTTTTTTTTTTTAAGCTAATAGATTTAGTTTGGACAATCCTAACTAAACCCAAACAGTTTTCTATTTATATTAATGCATTACATAATTCTAGGTTGATGTCCAGAATATATTTCTGAACACATTTCTTAATATCGTTGTAAATACTGTCCCAGAATGCTTTTTCCTGTGGAAAATGTTTTCTCCTGGGATGTTTTAATCACTTTCAGAAATCTTCCAGAGATTAAAAAATTTTGCAAACTCAAAGAAATTTTTGCTCTGCTCTGAAATAGTCTTGGTCACTTCATAATAAGTCAAATGTAGAAAGAGTGTCATTAACTATACTTTAAAAGTGAATTAGAAGCCTGCTGAGTGGCACGGTGGTTCAGCGCTGGCTTGGGAGGCCAGAGGCCCCAGTTTGGGTCCCACATATGAGGGCCAGTGACACTGCCCTCCAGAAAAACAAAAAAAAGAAATCCGAACAACTTAAAAAAAAAAAAAAGTGAATTAGAATGAAAATCAATTTGCATATTTATTGCTTTGTGCAAGTCATCATTAGCTGCACCTGTTTTTTTGTACCATTACCTAGAGCTACCGTCTTTTCTCCACATTGCTTAGGCCAGAGGGTCTAAAGTATTATGATACAGAATTCCTTGGGGGCTTGTTAAATACATATTTCCAGACCCACATAGAGATTCTATATCAGTAGCTCCAGGGTATGATTTTGAAATGTGTTGTGATGTAGGTGAGCATCATGGATGATTTTAATGCAAATTGCCTGCGGATTGCACATGAAGATACACTAACAAAGGCGAGTAAGGTCTGCAGTGTTTTTTGGGTAGCACTATTACATGAATATATTTTCCATTTTTACCCCACTCAAATATAAGCCTTATGGGATGAGTGAGGGGACAAAATTATTATTCTTGCTTGATTTGCTGCTCTCTCCTTAAAACCTAGGACTTGGTCTATTTTAGGTGCTTAATAAATCACTGCTGAAGAAATCATGGTAATGTCAAATAAAATGGGGCTGCTTCTGTTTCTCACTCTGCTTTTGACAGCTGCTTAAGGTAGGGTCCTACTTGTATGAATTTCATGAAGCTCAGTGACTTATTTGTAGAAAGTCTCTCAAAATAGTTGCAGATTTATTAATGTGTTTTTAACCATTGGTAGTTGGATCATGGATCACACCAATAGGATCATGGGAATTCTGTGGTATACTTTAAAATACTTGTTGTAGTTCAGCGATCATGGATGGTTCTTCTTGGCAAACAGAGCACCGGACTAGTTTTTCTCCTGCATATACTTCATTCACAGAATCTATGGAGGAGATGGAACATTGAAGGAGACACTATAAAAGGCTAGATTGAAAAAGCCTTGTCAATAGCCTTTTTAGAAGGTCTATAAGCTCTTCCAGTTGTGTGTGTGGAGAGAACCCACCATGGAGAAGTGGAAAGAAGGACAGTACGTGAGCTAAGACTCTGAGCACTCAGTGCACGCTTTATTGTGTCATCAGATTTCACTTAAAAAAAAAAAAAGAATAAAAATTAAAAACACAAATTGAAAGCTAAAATTATTAAGAATTACTAAGAGGATATGTGATAACTATAGAACATTAAACCCCAAGGGTGGTGCTCTTGTTAGCACAGGGATCTCTCTGCCAGCCATGATCAGACATCCCTAATGGTCAGTTTCCTATATTCCATTTTGGGTTCCTAAGGATATCTTTTAACCATTCAAAGAAATATTTATGCACAGGGTAGCTTGTGTGCAATATCAACATACACATTTTGTGTAAAGCCACAAGTAATATACAAGCAGCTGTTGATGTAAGGTCCATAACCCACAGTGAACAGGAGAACAGCTAACATGGCTCTTTAGGGTTTCCTTGAAAGGAGGTGAATGGCCCATAGATGCAGACTCAGCTTCCCAGGTATTGACTGGACTGCCAAAGAGCTGTTTGCCATTGGGCAAGAAAGTAACCCCCAACCTCCTCAGGATGACTTCCTGCTTTTCATAACCTCCACCTCCTGTGAGATCACACATCAGCCCGTTCCCAAAAGGCAGGTGGCAACAGATTGTCTCACTCTGCCTCTCTTCTATTTCCAGCTCCACATTATGCACTAGATTTTATGCTGTTTTCATCTACCCTTACATTTTGATTTCAGAAAATTTTTCTCAGACATAATGGAAACATTTAACAATGACTTTCCTCTTACTGTCCTTGTCATAACAATCCTATGGCTCCTTGAGGCAGCTTGGTTTCCTCTGAATGACCGGCAGAAAATTATGATTTAACTACATTATAATTTTTTGTTATCATCTCTACTAAAAATTAGCCAATCCCATTTTATTTCTAATACTGTGTTAGAAGCAATACTGTGTTAGAAGCTGATGAAGAATTTATAGCACAGTAATGTCTTCGTTATGTTAATAACTGAATTTTTCTTGAAAAGACAGCCTAACAAATATATAACACATGTGATATTATGAAACAAAAATTATTATTTAAAAACCAAAATAATTTTTAGCCAAGTAAGTGACTAAAGAAAAAAATGTCTAATAGGAAAATTGGCCAAAAGTTTCACTTTTTAAAAAATTAATTTATTTATTTCTTTACACATAACTGAAGTGATGTTACAGTACGTAAGTTATTTACAACTGTGCAGTAATGTATTGCAAAATAAATTATCTAGAAGGCAGCAAAAGTACATTTTGAATGTGTATAAAACTGTATGGCATTTACGGGTATACTTTTTATATGATTATTGGCTCTGTAGTGTTTCAAGTTATGTTCTCAGAAAGAGAAACAAAATGCCCAGGCAAAGATCGATATATCAAGATGTAATCATGGTAAATACTTATGGCATGTGAAGAATATTCTCTAAAAAGACTTGGTGATTTAAAACATAAATAACCACTTTTGACCAAAGTATACATGATTCTGTGGGATAAAAGTTAGATAAACTTTCAAGATAATTAACAGGAAGCAAATCATAAAGTTTGAGGCCTGTTTTTTTAAAAAAAAGAAAAAAATGAAAAGGGTTCTTAAATATATGAATATATGCTCAAGCTAAATCATATTAAGATAAACACAAATTAAAACTATAGATTGATATACATGTTCACCTGTCAGAGGCAAGAGTTCAAAAATTTGACACCAGACATTGTTGGGAAATTTTTGCTTTTATTAGTTTATGTGAATTAAGTTTCAAGTAAGATGCATACATATCTAAGTTTTTTTGTTTTTTTTTAATATATAGGTTTTCCCTTAACACTTTTTTGTTTTGTTTTTGGCTCCAAATGCTTTTGTTGCTTACATGCGTTTTGACTGAATCTGCTGGCTTATTGTTGCTATGGGGCAGCAGCTCGGCCTGCATACCTTTCAGGATCTAATGGATCATCTTGAGCATCTCTAAATACTGGGCCAGAACCAGCCTATGCCATAGAAGCAATGTCCAGGCACATGCTACTAAAACAGCTCCCACAATTACACAAGAGCAAATTCCTATTTAAAAAACTCAAAATCTATATCAATCTTAGAAGTTCTGTTTTTCTGATAAAATCCTAATTGCTACAAGCCTAGAAGAATTTTTTTTTTTTTTTTTTTTTTTTTAGGGCAGTATCACTGGCCCTCATATGTGGGACCGCTGGCTTCCCAGGCCAGCGCTTAACCACCACACCACTAGTCCGGCCCTAGAAGAATTTTTGAAAGGTCCTCTAATTCACTATTGAACTCAAGTCAGAGCCCACAAAAACAATCCCATGGAAATGAACATTGGAACAGAATGTTAAAGACCTAGGGAGAAATATATGTATTTTATATTATTATATACAAATTATAACATATAAATTATATATTTTATAATACATGTCTTATTTGTTTTGTTAGAAAAATTATTTGGCTGAAATTATTACATGATATTGACAATGTAGATTTCTACCAACAATTGTTATATTTCTCCATCATTTTGCACATTTCAACTTGGCCACCTTTTAGCCATTTCAAAATTTTTCCCAAAATATTTTTAAGCTCTTTCAATATTATATTTTCACTTATGTTTCATATAATATTTTTTCTTTTTTTTTAAGAGATTTTATCTTTCAAAAACTATAACAATGACATTTTTTTTTTTATCCATTATCTCTTTCTGTATATTATTTTCCCTTTTCTTCCTTGCCTTTTCCACAATACCTTCTTTCCATTTGTGGTCCTAAACTTGATCATTTAAAAACTTAATAGCTAAACTAGATGATTAAATTATTTCCAGACAGACATATTCTATTTTAAATCACTTTATTTATCCATCTATTAATCTATTCAACCAACATTTGGGATCAACCATAAGTCATTCACAATACTAACAGTAGAGATACAACATTAGATGGAAAAATAATGGAGTTTAAGATTTATTTGACAGAAAGCCATTAAACAAATAAACAAGACCTTTTAAATTGTGGCAATATTCTGGAAAAAATAAATATAGTGATATGAATAAATATTATTGAATGATGGGGGAATAAGAGGGTGGTCAAGGAAAGTGTTTTTGTAGGGATGATATTTAAAGGGAGACCTAAAGAATGAGATGGTGAGAATCATGCAAATAGTTGGGAATGAGGTTTTAGGTAGATAGAGCAGCAAGGAGTACAAAATGTCTTATCCATCTCTACTGAGTACATAAGGAAACTGAGTAAAAGTGAATTGCATATGATTTTGCTTCTTAAACTTTAAATTTCCCCCATTGTTTTAGATTTCTTCACAAATGAAACTATGTGTTTATTCTGGCGAGCAATTAAAAGGTAAGAGTCTCCCACTGGCTCACTTTATTAAGACTTGCCTTACTGTTTTTAATTCCAAAACCAGTTTTTAAAAAAATGTTAAAATATAATAGAGAAGTGAATTGAAGGAGGAGACTGGGAGACATCAAATGTATTATTTTAGGTCTCATCACATTAGACATGGACCAAGGAAATAGAAGTGTCTTTCAAATCGGTCATGCAGATAGCAAAAGTCATTCTAGCCATTTTAAGTAGAAGCAGATCTGATTTAAAAACGCAGGTGCTTTCCAAATTATCGCAGGCACTACAAGTCCAAACTTGAGATCAGGTTACCAGGAATAACTCCCAGTACATTGCTGAAATCTCTAAGATAACAGACGCTTGCCATCAGAAAAGTGGGGAATCAAGAAGCTGTGACTCTGATTCATGATTTCCAGAGAGGTTAAGGATGGAGAAGGTTTTTTAATCCTTAAACTCCAAAATGTATTTTTCTGCTTTAAATCTGACTACACATCAAAAAAAAAAAAATTAAAATACATAAGCCAGGTTAAGGGTAAGGTCTGATTTTCTTATAATTCCGTGCAATGTAGTTTTTAATTTAGTTCAGCATTTTACTTTCCCATCACTGCTACATCATAATAAATTGATCTTCACCCAAGAGGTGGGTATACAATCCCCAGCTTCAACAAAATTATTAAGAGTAATTGGCTAGTTCCTGTTTTGTATATGCAGGGCCATTCATATACCTTACATAATAAGATGCATTTTAATCAAGAGAGTTGAAAATCAATCACGTGAGAGAAATATTTAACAAGAGAGTGCATAAAGATTGAAAGCTCACTTAAATTCTCATTGTTTTGATGGAAGTCCATTATCTCACTCTTGTTTTTATAGGATTTGAATCAACGTTAGGAATACTACAGTGCTGTGCTGCTTTTATGCAGGAGGGACTACAATCAAAGATTACAGAACACAAGACCTCTTTTAGTGAAAATATTTATGAAAATTACAAATTTTACTAAGTAAAAACTTTGAAGAGTGCAAATGAACTTTTCAATCAATATGTGCTCTTCTAAACTGAGATCTCAGGGAATCCTCAGTGAATCTAAATGAAGATTAACTTTAGTAAATTTTTGATTTAATGAAATTGGAGGGTCTGAAGTAGCTATGCTTAATATTGAAACATCTACATGGTTGCTTTTGACTTGATGTGGGAATGATTCTTGCAAGTGTGCATTAACTTGTTTTAAATAATAGAAGTGTACATTTTCTCTTGTCTTACTCTAGAAAATTGAAGGTGTTATTATAACCTCAAGGAACTGCACTGTGTAATTATATTTTCAAAATGAATTTCAAAGAATATTAGTGTTTTAATGTAGAAACACTTCTGAATGAGGAAATGAGCATTGAGGTAGCAAAATGAAGCTCATTTGAATATCTTAATTACTTAAATTGAAGAACACATCCATTTAAAAACCTATCTGTTACTATTAGGAATATCTGTTTCATCTCATTAAGTGATAAGACCTTAAAGGAAATTCAATACGTATGAATCTATGATGGCGGAGTAGATAAACACTGCCTGCTTCCTTTCATGAACACATTAAAATTATAGAACAATCAACATGGAGAATCATCTGAAGTCTAGCAGAACAGAAGTTTTATAACTAATGATATAAAGAAGAAGCCACATCAAGACTAGTAGGAGGGCCAGAGATAGAAATGGGCTAGCCCTAAGCCTCCCTGCGGCAGTTAAGAACCAGAAGGGTTACCTCATCCACTGAGGTTCCCCCGAGAGGAGTGAGGGACCCCAGCAGCAAACCAGTCTCTCCATCCCAGAGTACTGGTGCTGGGAAGAGGAGCCCCCCCAACATCTAGTTGTGAAAAGCAGTGGGGATTCCAACCATCCTGGTGGGATAGAAAGCTTTGGGAAACCCAGACATCTTCTTAAATGGGCCGCACACAGACTCTTATTCGCGGGCACTCACCTTGGGCTCCAGAGGAGAGACAGTAACCTGGAGGGTGTTGGAGACATACAATGGGCAGACTGAGTTGTGTGGCTTTGAGGGGAGGTCTGGAGGACAGTCGGCATTTTCCCTGTGAGGGAGCCTTCTCCTGTGCAGCCAGTAGGTGGGCACCATCTTTCCTATGTTGAGCCCCCCTACCACACACACACAGGCCAAATCGGAATCTGATTGGTCTGATGAGCTCCACAACTCTGCCTCGCTGAGTCACTGGGACCCTGCCCAACCCAACTCCTCCAGTGCTGAAGGCACTTTCTCAGGAAGCAGCCAGACCTGCCTGCATTGCACTTTTCTTGGAAAACCATGAGCGTCCAAAGACCCTAGGCAGTGGCAACTGACCTCAGTGTGCTCTGAGATTTTTGTTGAGTAGCTCTAGGCTCAGCACTGGCACCAAACCAGAATCTACATTAGTCTGGTCACCAAAACTCTTCCCACTCTACTGACTCCCTGAGACCCTGCCTCATGCAACTCAAGTACCACATGATGCTTTATCAGTGGCTGAACCTTAGAGGAGCTGGCAGATGGCAGCAGGCTTCGGGGTGTCCTGGCGTTTTGCAGAGCTACCCCAGGCCTGGTACTGGTGGCAGATGTCCTTGGTTCACAGTGTGTCCTTTCCCATGTACCTTGAATGTGGTTAGGGGGCAGGGTGAAAAAAGTGAAGGGACTAAGAAGTACCAACCAATAGTGACAAAATAGTCATGGGGATGTAAAGGGAAGCATAGGGAATATAGTCAGTCAATAATTGGTAATTGTGGTAATAAGTGGTAATAACGATGTATAGTGCCAGGTGGGTATTAGTCAGGGGGATCATTTCTTAAATTATATAAATGACTGACAATATACTATACACCTGAAATTAATATAAAATAATATGGAATGTTAACTGTAAGTAAAAATTTTAAAAAGAGGGGAAAAGTGAAGGGAAATAAGAGGTCCAAATTTCCAGGTATAAAACAAGTCATTAGGATGTAATATACAGTGTAGGGAATATAGTCAATAATATTGTGATAGCATAGTACAGTGTCAGATGGTTGCTAGACGTATCATCGTGATCACCTTTTAGGTATATAAATGTTGAATAACTATGGTGTACACCTGAAACTAATATAATATAGTATGTTAGCTATATTTTAATAAAAATCTTTTTTTAAAAAAAGAGCTGGAATAATATGATAGAATAAGGGAAAAGTGGCTGTCATATCTAATACTCAGAACTAGAGGGGTAAACAGAGATAATGGTCTCAAAGGAAAAAAAAATTCAGCACATGTGTTGTGTCATAAATTACAGATTGTGAAGTCAGAGCCCCTTTCCTAAATGTATCAACACGGTAACACTTAACAACTCTAAGCTCCAATTTATTCAGCTAAAAATTTGGAGTAGTTATCTCACTTAGTTGCTGGAATATAAAATAAGTTAACACACTCAAAACTCCTACCACTGCCTGACAGAGTAGAGACTCAAAAAATGTGTAGCTCAAGAGTATAAGTATTAAAGGAATGTGGCTGGCTTCTATTCAAAGGAATCTGTTTGCCTTCTTGCCCATCAGGTGGCATAGTGGTTAGCCATTTTATTTCGGATTGAATATTAGAATCACCTCTGTTGCTGGTTAAGAAACAAGATCCCTCTGGGAAACTCACTGCAGGTTTAGAAATAGGAAAAGAGGCAAAGAGGCATATGTTAAGGGAAGGGTGTAAAAATATTCAGTGAAATTCAACATCAAAATCTTAAAGGCATATTTTCCATTCCTTGCAATGATGCTACCTAGAGTTAACCACAGTGATATAACACATGTGCTGGAGGCATTCTCATTCGTTACACATAATTTTATCAATATGCCACCACCTGCTAGACTCTTTACTAGGCTAGTTAAGGGGGATCACTTTGAAAGTACAGAATACTGTGTTCTTTTTACAACTGTTGTCCATAAATAGAACTCCTTTAACTTCTAAAAGCCCTTCCTTCCTGCCAATTAGTGCCAACTCTAGTTAGAACCACCTACACACAATCATTAGCCAGCTATGCATAACACTTTGCCCGTAGCCATCACAAAGATCAAGCCTCTGAACAAATGAGGGCACAACTTACCTTAAGAGACAGTATCAAAACTTGGATGTAAACCAAACCCCAAATATGCTAGTTATGGATTCTGCTTAATTTACCAAGAATGTGTCAGCTTGATCCAATCATTTTCCAAAGGGATTCTGGGGTGAAGCTTAGAGGCAGTAAAATGTTTTCCTTCTAAAATAAACAAATGGATTTGACCCTGGGGGAGATATGTACATTTAATCCTTTCCCAAGTAAGAAGACACAATTTCAGAGAATACGATTTCATAGCCATTCTCACTGTGCTGTTTAAAACTAGAAGGTGATCCAGTGACTTCTTTTAGCTTCTACCTTCTCAAAATAAGTTCAGAGAGTTATTGTAAAGAGAAGACTTACAACGCTGTTATTGTGCCACTTGTGGAGTAATTAACCTATCAATTCTCATGCTAACATTCAATTTGTATGTACTCCACATCTTTTGATACACGAAAATATAAACAAACTATATATGTATTTAACATGCCTAATAGCAACTACCAAAATATAATGACTAGATGTAGTTCAGAAGCATTTTTAATTTCTTTCTATTTGGCATAGTATACCTCAATCATCGAACACCTCTGATGTACAACAACCTGCTTAATTATGTACATTAAGGGGAAAAAAGGAATCAAGAGTATAAGATTGGCTGGAAACAAAAACAGTTTTGAAGATTAAAAGAGTTTTTGCTTGAAGGAAAGTGGAAAACAAGAAGATGAGACTGGAAACAAAAGAATGGAATTAGCCAATAAAGTGCTAGTCAGATGTCATTTGAGTTTTAGGATTTGACAAAAAATTTAAGAAAAGACAGCTGCAATTAAGTGCACAACTAACATATTTTAAATACATATATATGCAAAATAGGGGATACACATATTTAATAAAACTGCTTAGAGTTATATGTTTAACATTATAATATTGAATATTATGTTTCCAGTAAATAAAATCAATAAATGGAGATAGGTATCGAAAAAAATCAATAACATTTTCAATAAAATTTGTTTATGATGAAAATGTGTGTTATTTCATCATATAAAATGCATTGATATGTAAAAATAGTATTAGAGATACATCTTAAACTGTTTTATGATGGTTTTATTGTTGAATAGGCCAATGAACAAGTATTTTCCAAATTCTATAAAAAGAAAACTCCTAATTTCCATATTGAAAAACGTTTTTTAATGAACAAATAGATATTTTTTTCACTGCCATTATCTCACTGAAGGGGAGTTATGTAGTTTGTTATGTTTCATTGTCTCTCACATAACATTTCAGAAGCTTCTCAACTGGGATCTGAAAATTCTACTTCTTCAAGATGAGGGAGACACAGCTTTAAGGTAGGTTACTGTGTTTTTGTAATTCTTATTTATTTTCTTGGACAAAATTTTACTCTATCCCCAATAGTGTTTGTTTCCCCAATAGCTTTTACAGTTTCTTCATGGCACTGATTCTGCTCTATCTTCCCAGGGGCTATCAAGGGTACATTAGGTCCTGATTGAATAAATTAAACAATGCTTGCTTCAGAAAGAAAGATGAACAAGGAGCTATGAACAAACCTTAGGATGAAGCATAACTAAATATTTCTCAGGCAATCTAAATGTACATTTAATACTACTATCAGTGATTAATCACTAATGTACATTAAATACTACTGAGCAATTGAAGACATAAAACATGAAGTCTTAACATGTCGAAATTAGCAATAGCATAATGCACAATAGTCTGCATTCTCTTTCTTTAAACACTGAGCTTTTTCTTTTTTTCTTTTCTGAAAGCCATGAACTGCTAAGTATACACTGAAGCATCTTAAGGATTTTATTATTTTATGAAACATGTTTTTTGAAAAATGCCAGATAAATACAAATGATACATGAACAAAGAAAAGTTATGTCTGATAGTTCTGTCACAAGGCTTTATTTAAAGAAATTTGTGAATATCATATCAGAGATTTTCAACTAATCTCAGTGTTGACATGAATTTGACATATTCATTTTTCCTCAAGTTTTCTTTGTTATCGGTGGTGGTGTTATTTTTAATAGTCTTAACCTGGAGTTTGGAATGAGAAAGATATGAACTATTATTATTGATAACAAATGACATATTTGATGGGTAGAACAAATGTTGGTAACAGTACTTCACTTTTAGAGTTGTGTGTAAAATGATAATGTGTTTAAATGTCTTTTAGTTTCAACATAATTAATTTCTGACATAAACAGTCAAAGAATTCATGATTTGGTAATCAGATTGGCATGTCTGAAACACATGAGGTTATACTGGTGCATTGGCGTTTTCTGATCAAAGTATGTAAAGTCATTGAAGAGGTAACAATGAGACACTTGGTTCCAAGAGACCGAGTGAACTCTAAACAGCTCAAATGACATCACCCTTCTGTCTCACAGCACCACCAAGCCGCCATCAAAATGTTTATTCAACTTAGAATATGGTTTATTGGATTCTTTAGAAAAATTCCTAGTTTTCTAAATTATTTTAGAAAAGATGGAGAAATAATATAATTGCAAAATCATGTTTACAAATTCCCTGCTTTTACACATAACTTAATTTTTCCAAGGTTCAAATGAACTAAGAAAATCGTTTTGCTTTTGTAACTATCAAATAAATGTAAAAACATTATTCTTTTTGCAAGATAGATATTAACTGTAGAAAATATTAAATCCTGTTTTATTTTAGTAGTTATTAGTACCTGTTCTCACATATTTTTCCCTTCTATAAACGGGGCACAGAAATCTAGAAAGGAGGATTTCATTGCAATGCAAAACAGTGGAATTACATTTCACTTATGCATTTCCTAATGTAATACTCTGGTATCCAACAGGTGAGTTCAGTAAACAAAGCTAAGTGGAAGCCAGGAGGGGAATGCCACACAAAGTTAATGCTGTCTTTCAATAATCATTTAACACACACACACACACACACACACACACACACACACTCACACTCACACACACGCAATCAAAACTTACCCTATAGAAGGAAAAGGAATAAACAGTGCAGTGAAAATAGTATTGCTCTTAAAGCTAAAATCCCTGAGTTGTTTCTGTCACTAACTAGTACTGTCACCATGGTCACACTTCACTTCTCTGAGCCTTGAATTCCTCAAATGGAAACTGGGAGATTGGATTTGTGGGATTTCCTGTGTTTCCTCTGGCTGTGTAAACTTGAGTTGTGCAACAATGACCAGAAATACATGCCAAACATGCTCCTAGGAAATGGTGAGACTTCACAGGCAGGCACACTGGGGAGACTTCTACTTGGGATTTGAGGGTGCTATATTTTTTTTTTTTCACAACTGTATAAATGCAGTAAGAACAATAATCTGCTGTAAAATACTAAGAAAGAACTTAGGTCAGTTCAGAACTTAGTGACTAGAGGGGCCATTTTTACTTTACAGGTCTCTAGAAGTATCAGTGGGCCTCCCAGCGTACTCATTTCACCTTGCTTTATGATGAAAGGTTAGAACAGAGTCTGGACTTATCATAGTAGTGCAGCTGACCAGCAGACACATCAGTCATGGTGGGGAATGAAAGCCACAGGGCACGCTCTATAGGACAATGGGTGGACACTTGTGTACACGTCGGCTTTAGAGTGACTTACAAATAGTTGAGTTGTAATTTGTAATATTTCTGCATAGACAGCGACTTCATTAAAAAAGTCTCTATGTCACATTGAAATCCCCCATTTCAAAAATTATCACCTTATGCTACCATCCTTTAAAAAATGCATCACTGTAACCCACAAACCTAGAGAGGGTCAACAGGGTTAATTTTTTTACAGTAAGGGATAGAGAGTTTTAACATAAGAACAAATTTATTCAAACTATTTATTTAAACAAGACTGTTTACTTATGTATCTTAGTCAACTCAGGATGCCCTAACAAAATACCAGAGACTGTGTGGCTTACACAACAGAAAATTGGTTTTCTTAGAGTTCTAGAGGCTGGGGAGTTCAAGATCAAGGTACTGGCAGATTCAGTGTCTGGTGAGAGTCTCTTCCTGGTTTATAGATGCCTCCTTTCTGGGTCCTCACATATTGGGGAAAGAGAGAGAGATTCTCTGGCATCTCTTGGTAGTATAAGGACACTAATCTACAGGACTAGAACCCTACTCTTGTTATCTTTTAAGCTTAATTTATTTCTTATTCCACATACAGTAACACTGGATATTGAAGCTCAATTTCTGGATTTGAGGAAGACATAATTCAGTTTAGAGTATCATGCTTTCTTATTCAGATACATCACCTTAACATTTTACCTCTCACCTGATATATAAGCATATTGTAGACATTATTCCTACCACTTGGAGCACCAGGTGGCTCAGTACTACCTGCCGCTCGGAGAGCCTTAGGATGTATATTTCAGAACCACCTGCCCAGGGACAGGAAAGGAAAACATTCATCTGTCCATTCGACTCTCCTCCCGCATTTAAAGGCATCTTGCTGCAGTGTGTTTAACTCTCCTACATATTCATGATGAGCATCAGTAGTGCTGACTGGATTCTCATGGGCCTTTCACAAAATAGTGCCAGAAATGCCCAGGGCAAAAAAAAGTCAGAGGTTCTCTGTGAGATGCTGTCAGGTTGTGCCTGTGCAAAACTAGTTAGAGCCTGTGTGGAACCAATTAGCACAGCAGTGGCTAAAATAGGAAGTGAATCTGAGAGTCTCTGAATCGGTGACAAAAAAAATGTGATTCATAATGGCCACAAATCCTTTTACATTCCTCCCATTGAGATAAAGAGGGCTTTGTCCCCTCTCCTCGAATCTGGGAAGCTCCCTAAGGGAATGTGATAAAAAGAAAGCTATGCCAGTTCAGGCTTTATGAGACTTGCAGCTTCCAGTACTTTCTGTCGGAATACCAGCTCTTAGAAACTGTCATGTTGTGAGAAGTCCATGTGATGTAGAAAAGCCACAGGTAGACAATCTAGCCAATAATTTCAGCTAAACTCTCAAAGCTCCTCAGCGGCTAACCGAGTGCGCCATCTTGGACCTCCATTCCAGCGACAGCTGCCATGTGATGTCAACCGCAGGAGAGAATACAAGGGAGAATGCCATCTGAGTCCATTCAACCCAACAGTTGTGAGAGAGAAAAATAAATTACTGTCTTAAGGCAAAAAAATAAGACCATAACATTGACATGGTATTAACAATTCTATGTAACAATATGTGAGAGTTTATTGATAACAAAATTTTTAAAATTTTACTTATGATTAACATTTTTATGTTACTGTCATTTCAGTATGGTTTGAGAGAAATGTCAGCATATTCTGAGCTCTTGATGACAGACATTTTGCCTAATTTTTCCCTTCATCTGTGTACTTCCATTGCCCATCACCATTACTGGCACATTGTAGACATTTAAGATTCATTACTTAAAAATAGGAAAAGTTAACCACAATATATTAGTGTGTGAAGTGAAAGTGCAGAAGACCACTCAGTAGGATGGCCACGGAAAATTACAAACCGTGGCTGCCCAAATTTTGTTTATAATAAATTGGTGACATTTTTTTCTCCTAAATTTTCCTATGATTTGTACTAGTCTTTGTAACTTCCTGATCTTAATCAGTAATTAAAAATCTACTCTGTGAATTACAGACTGTTCAGGAAACTATTTAATTTGGCCACATTTCTCTAGACATGACTAAATTAGGGGGCATGCCCATTGCAAACCAGTTTTATCCGAACTCCCCATAATATGACCATTGTTTCACTAGTGGCTTTAACAATAAGACGCATTATACAAATATTTTATATATTTATTATGCAACCCATTATAATTGCTTTGAGCTACATTTAAATAACGTGGGTAGGAAGCTAGGATATGGTCTACAAAATGACCTAAGGCAGTGAGTGAAACTTAAAATTGTTCATTATTGTTGCTCTCCAAATTGAGTATGAAAATATCTGTGCAATTTTTCCTGAATAAGCTTCTGATTGCTAAAGTTTTATACATAGAAACATTACTCTATTTTGTTAAATGTTTGTATTTTATTATTATTAAGTGCACCATATTTTCATCTCATATTTTAGGATGGCACACAGAAGAATAATCATAATACAGGTATTGTAGTTGTTTAATGGTTTATTCTACAGAATGAAACAAGTTCAAACTACACACCAGTGCTACTGAAAATTATTTCTACTTTAGGAATTAAAGAAATGAGGATATAGCATCCTTTAAAAACAAAGTGAAAGAGTCATATTTTAGGATGTAGATTATACTGGTAACTAGTTAAGAGTTCAGCGAAGGTCTTATTGCTACTTTCATACGAAAGTCTCTCTTCACTGACATTCACACTAACAATCATTTTTTTTTTATGTACTAAGATTTTTCTATTTATTAATCATTTTTATTTGCTAGTGTGCACTGTAGAATCCATTTTAAATGACCACACACACAAGCACACACACACAAACATACACACATATGCTCTGTAGGTGCTGACCATGCAAAAAACTGTGTGCTTTCTCAGTCCCCCCTCCCTGCCCCGTTTCTGATCCTGTAGAAGTAGACTGAACAAAGGGGACCCTGACCTACATTGAGAACCTGGATCCCTCTTTGGTGTTCTCATCACCCCCCCAGTACTTGCCAGGGCCTCAGAAATTAATGACTTCTCAGAGCCTCTCTGTCCCCTGCAGCAAACTCCTGTTAGATGGCTGATGTCTGTTTTTTTAGAGAAGGGTGTGCTAGTACTAGTGCTAATGCTATCTTAATACTGGTAGATCAAATCTGTAATCATAAAATTATAAAATAGGTGTCATCGTGTAATTGTTGAATTTTTCATGTTATACTGTCTCTAACAATATTTTGCTCTTATTTTGTAGTTAGAGTAGAAGTCTTTTTTTTCCAGGAATATTTTGCTGCAGCATTTTCATCATTGGGAAAAAAAAAAAAAAGAGAGGATAGTTACTAAGAGAAGAAACTGTAGCGGGGGGAATCTAGACATAACAGAATTATAATTATAGTGAGCATACAACCAGCGTTTTCCCAAGGGTTAAATGTTATACATGTTTGAGAAAATATCTTTGCTCATTATAATACCTGGTACATCATGTTATAATTAAAATTGTGTCACTCTTTCCATTATAAATCACTATTTTAAAGACTCATAAAACAGCTGTAAAATGAGCTCCAGGCTCTACTTGGCATGTGAAATATTAGCCCAGGAGAATTTATGTTTTTTTATTTTTATTTTATTTTACTTTATTTTATTTTTTTACAAAACCGTCTTTCAGGTTTTTTAAAAAAGAAGCAAAATTTCAAGTAGATTTTTTTTCTCAGGTGCCTTTTTTGCACGTCATAAATCAAAACCAGTCTTGCTTGTTAAAAACCAAATCTTGCAAGTGCTTGGTGAGTTAGGAGAGGTAATCATTTGGAGTGCTTCAAATAGCTCCTTTAAAAGTGCCTGAAATAGTTTAAACATTACATGTGATCACTAAATATCTTAAGAGTTTTATAAGCCACCTACTAGGAACCCTTTGGCTCCTTCCTTTCCAGATGGTATGAAAGGCTTTAATGATGCCAAAGAATAGTGTAAGGCATGGTGCGATTAGAGGTGTGATTCACTATTTCAGAAACTCAGGTGCCATAAGACAGCTCCCTATGGCAATTCATGCCTATCGGTGGAGTCTTTCCCACCTGTGCCCACCAGGCGTGCACAGTCAACCTGGATGATTCACACTTGCTAAATCCACCCTGTAAACTCCAACCCACTGCACATTTGGAGCGAAGACTTTACAGCATTCTAACTATTATAAAGAAAATACCTTGCCACTGATGGGCATAGCCCAAGTGTAAATTAAGAGCCTGTTTGTCCCAGCAACATAACTACAGAAGCGAACGAAAAGTGGACATGTAAAAATTACATCTTTCAGTAGAGACACAAGGTAAGGCATTTTATGAGTCAGCTTTGTTCTCAATGATATTAGAGTTCGTTTTGTTTCAAGTAAAAATCTTAGTGACTTTTAGAATGAGTAAACTGTTTTTTTTGTTTGTTTGTTTTGTTTTTTTCAGTGTGCTTTTTTCTGCATGGATATCCTTCAAATCTGAAGAGAGAATGTGAAAAGTTGGCTGAATTCAAATCATTATCTGTGTTCATTCATAGAACTCCTTTTGCTAAGGGAATCATATTGTTTGGGCCTAGAAAGTACCCCGATTAATTGTGTTTTTCACCAGTTCAAGGCTCTATGCTAGGTACTTTCAGTTTTACTCTCATTTAATCATCAAAGCAATCCTGTGGTTGGTACTAATTTGGCCTCACATAGAAACGTGAGGAAACTGAAGAACAAAGAAGTTAATATAGCTTCCAAATTATGCAGAGATGATTAAAACTTCCAAATTATGTAGAATCGATTTGATGATGACTGCAAATAAACAGCCACTATACTATGGTAATTCTATCTTTGTAGACAGTTCCCCGAACAACTTCAGACCAGTTAACTGATGGAGATGAATTAATCTGGTTATTTAGTTTTGCTGCACCAGTAAAAATATCAAAAGAATGCAGAAAACTTTCAACCTTGACACAAAAATATCCCAGGCACAGGTAGCACAAACACACCACAGCATGAATAATTTTCTTCTCACTCTGGAGGACCAAACAGTATAGTGAACGGTATATTCTAGAAGTATTGAATAGAAAGGTTGTACATATTTTTTGCAGCATGGACAGAAATTATTTGACATTCTTCCTTTCTAGAGGTGGATCTATGCCCTCTCCCTAGGAACCTCAGCAGACTCGTAATATTTCAACTAATAAAGTATGGCTGACGTGACACTATGTGACTTCCAAGGCTGACTTGTTAAACTCAGCACAGCCTTATTTACTGGCACACTTGTTCTTTGAGTCATTATGTAAGAAACCCAAATACCCTGAGGCTGCCAAGCTGGGAGGAAGTCCACAAAGGAAAACCACATATTGATACTATGGTAGAGAGCCCCTGCCTTCAAAATATCCCAGGCCCCGCAGTTGACCTGTGAATGAAAAAGCCCTCAGATTGTTTCAAACTCCAGCTGTTTGAGACACACCCAGGCCCAGAGAAAACCATATTCCATCTGCCCTGTGTGAGTTGCTGACCCACATAATCTATAAACATAATAGTTATTTTAATTTAATGCCACTTAGTTATGGGATGATTTTTTTTGCACAGCAATGGATAACCAGAGCAATAATTCAATGCTTCATAAATTAAAATTATTAAACTTTTTAAAAAATTATGTTGTGGGTAGACATTAAAATATCAATTCATTTTGAACATCGAGCTGCTTCACAACCCTTTGGAGAGTGGATTTCTGATTATGTGGAATTCAAATGTATAGGCCTTGTGTTTAAAATCACAAAGCTCTCAATCTACTAAAGACACATGCAGATGTAAGTTTTTGAGAAAAAAAATCAAATGTTTCTTTTTATACTTTTTTACTCCCATATCCTAGTATTGTGGTGGGTACATCTCATTAAAATCTCAATATAAGAATGAATAGTAATAGTACTCATTACAGACTCAGAATGGTTAAAGCTAAAATCAAAATGTCTTGCCCTTAATCTGGATATGTTGATTGCAGTTCCTAAAAATCATACCGTCTAAGAGCTAAGAAAAGATATAACCAAATAACATGGCCCTCCTCCATAATTTTAGGAGCATATTAAATTTAGCTTGTTATTTTAGGATTTCACAATAACATGAAGTTTGAAACCTATGCAACTGAACAGCCCTTTAGGTAAGATTGACTTATAGTGAGATCCCCTCATACACTAATAATTAAATACTTTGATTTAGGCCCACTATGGATAGTCAGAGACTGAAGTTTTTTCATGTGTATCTTAGCTCTGCGAAACTACGTTACTCTGGTAATGGTATGGACACCATGCCAACTGTCACACAGGTGTAATTTTCAGAACAGAGACAGTTTGAGTGCTAAAACACACTAATGGTTTTTAATCATTTGAAAACTAAAATAACACCCTGACATTTAATTTTTTTTATCTTTTTACATATCTGAGTATCTATTCATAGATCAGAATTATATTTCTATTTAGTTATATCAATAAAATAAGAAAATGCTTAGCGAGAAAGGAATGTACACAACAATTTGAATTAATAGCTTCTCTCTTTTTTTTCCCCTTTTTAGAATTCTGAACTAAAATGTGATTTTCACATGAACCCTGCCTTGAGGCAATGAATGCTGAGAGGAGCATTCATTTCATTTAAAATATAATGGGTATTTTCAAATACACTTACACTGGGAAATAAAATATTTTGTTTAACAAGGCAACTCAAATATTAAATATAAATGAACAGGTTTTGAAAAGTATTTGCTTTTTTATAATCAAAGTAATAAAAGATCTATAATTAAAGTAAATCCTTATCTGTAGAGCCTTTCCAGCAGTTTCTTCTGTTTAATAATTAACCAATTATTTCTCTCTCAATTGCTGCCAAATTGGTTCATTCATTTATTCATTCACAACATTTATTAAGTACTTTAATAAGTGTCAAAGCTCATTAAAGTGTTTCCATTAAAAACATAGAACACAGTCTTTAACTTAAGGGAAATTGCCTTCTTATTGGCGATCCTGGCTCCTAGGCATTATCTTTAGTCATCATTAACAGTTTCCCTGGAGATTCCAGTGGCTTCCATGCCCACTTTTTTACCAAGTTTTTCCAAGGTTCTATCGTAAAGGTCTTCCCTTAGCTCTGTGTCCATATGCCTAATTCAAAGGATGCTCTTAGCTTTATTTCCAAAATAGACTTCAAATTCAACTGGCCCCATCTCTCTCCTCCAAATTTGTTCCTCTATAGGTTGATGATCCTAGTATCCATGTATCCCTGGTTTTTGACACAGTAGGTTAACTTATCTGAATCCATCTGTCCATACACATCTTTTAGGTTCTATTTGAAAAATAATGCTAGGTGACAAGGACTTTTGAGACCAGAGTTAGATATTGTCACAACCTTGCTACAAGGTTATAAGGGAAGCACTTTTAAGGCCATAGTCTGCCTTGTACAAAGCCTGATACACAGAGTAGTTTGGAATGATGTTCTGTGAGCTCTGTGAAGTTAGTTACAGGTTTTTTTGTCCTTCTGTGGGCGCTAACCACATCCTACACTAAATGTTTACTAGAGGCAGTATTCAATTTTCTGCATTAGGGATCCAGAAATCCTCCTAAATCAATTGTTTGGGCTCAAGAACTTAGAGATATAAGCCTAATGTTGCAGCCTCATGCCTCATTGGGGTTGGATATCCTGTTCAACCAAGAGTGGAGAGTGCATTTAAAATATTTTAGCCAAAACATATAACTTGAAAGCTTTTTTTAACCATTAATAAAAACTATTAAAAAAAATGTTCTGCCTGCTAACCTGTAAAGCAAGAAGTATTAAAGGGGATATATATGATAGCTGACGCTTCACGCGTGTGGGATTTCTGATATAATAAAATTGACCATCCTTAGACTGGGGATTTCTAATTCAGGCAACTGATTACCCTAGCATTGAAGTTTAAATTAATGAGCACAGATGAAAATCACTGTGTATTTACCAAAGCATTTTAAAATAAAGATATGATCAATCAGTATTTGAGGTGGAATCACACACTAACTGGCTTAGGAACTTAGGTAGTCCTGGATGTAACCCTTGGTTCCACTAAATACCAGTTATATAAACTTGGGTGAGTCACTTAGAAAACCAGAACTTCATGTTTTTCATTCACGTTGATTCTGTTTATTTTGTTCTATGTTTTATATGTGACAATCATTGTAGTTGGTGCTTGGGATAGAGGACTGAGAAAAAGTCAGAATGAATCCCTTCGCTTATGAAGCGACAGTTAATTGGAATGGCTAAATCTTGATCAATATATTTATTTTAAAATATAACTACAACTGCGATAAATGATATGTAGGTAAAAACTAATGGCACAAAATTGAGGACTCTGACATCATCTAATGGGTCTGAAAACTTTTTGGGAAAATGACATTTGATCCAAAATGTAAAGGTTTAATGTGAATTAACTGTGAATGAGTGTGAAGTGGAGAAGGCCAGTACACTGTAAACTCAAAATGACAGCAAAATATGTGCTAATTTAAGGCTAGAGACTTGGGCAGGAAATCTGAACATGTATTTAGTGTCTTATTAGGATTTCCAACTTTTATCCTGAATACCAAGAGCCAGAAAAGGGGTTTGGAAGAATTGTCACATGATAAGATTCTCCCCTTAAAGAGGTCAGGCTATATGGATAGAACATGTGACAAGATTGTAAGAAAAGATAATAGGAGGCCATCTAAGAGGAAGTACCACATCAGAAGATGGGTGTGGATGAGTCTGTCAAAGGAAATGTGTTCTACTCTTCAATCTACTGTAGTGATTCTATAAGAGTTCCCAGCATTAGTCATTTAATTGGAAATAGTAGCTGTCCTTTATAAGAATTCATCAAAATGTTAAAAAAGCAACAAACAAATATATAGTCTACTTGTTGTTTAGATATATTGAATAAAGTGCATACACAAATCTGCAGGAAAAAAATAGTGAGAACAACTTGTGGCTCAGTTACAAACAATGGCTCAGTAGTAACTGAATAATAAATATAAGATTATTAAGTTGTATACCTGGAAGAGACCGTAGACTCAGTCTACACATCTCCTGTTTTATGAAATACTAAATGCTCAGTCCAGCATTCATTTCAGTAAGAGATATATATTCCCTTTGTAATTACTAGGATTTATTCTGCAATCTCAGAAAATTTACCATGTCTTAAATTAAGAAAAGTGTATCTTCAATGACTTTAATATACTTATCTAATTTCATCCCTATCAAAAAAAAATGCAGATACAAGAAAATGAGTGGAAAAACTTCATGCCAAGTGTAACTACTTTATAAACACTTGGAAAAGTTTGCTTTCCTTATACTGTCTTTATCATTGAGCAAAAACAAATGTGTCAGTTGTGTCCATTTCAACACACTGTAAATCTGGATGTCTATACAATGCCACATGGGAATACAAGAAGCTCTACTGTCAGAATCTAACCACCAGATGAGATTGACCAATAGAAAATATAAAATCAATCTCGGGAAGCACAGCCCATTCAGTCTGTATCTGGCATGATAAAGTGTTTTCAATTGGGAAGAAATAACATATGGTTCTTGCAGTCTTTGAGGGTGATGTCATAGGGTATACTCCCTGCCAGCATCTCTGATGTTATAAACTTGGGGGTCCAATAATTTTACTAGAGGAGAAAAGAAAATAAATATGTCGTGTTAACCAAAGCAAATGAAAGATAGGTCTAGATTGTCCTGGTTGTGAGTTGAGATGCTTCTTTAGAAAAGAAGTTCACATTGAAAAAAAAGGAAAACCTAGATTTAGAGAATCCAGGTCCAAGACATGGAGAACATATTAGGCGCATAATAGAATAGACATCAAAGAAGAAAAGCCATAAATTATCATATTCAGTGAACTTCATATGCAGTTGAATATAAAACCATCTGATGTTTTTCCTTTCATTGTAGGAGAACAGATTGTATTACTGACAATGTCAGGCATCCCTAAAAGAAGGAATAGATGAAGCTAATTCTCTATCTTCACACCACACAGTATGAACACATGGATTCAAACCTACAAATGATGAAAACTGTACTTTGTTTTAGCAAGAATGTATAACATTTGGGCCACCAAAGCGAATCAAATGGAGATCGATGCTGTTCCAACCCCTTGCTCCCTCTCACTCAACAAGATTTTGGTTCTAATTTTTTCAATCCATTTTAAAGACATCCTTGTACTTTTAAATTTTGATATACCTTTAAAAGCACAGAAGCTCAGCCTGGAAAATTAAATCAGATAGACTCTGGGTTCTAAGCTAGTTTTGCCTGTCACTAGGTTTATGAGTGACTACATATTTTAATATGTTTGGGCCTCAGACTCCTGCAAAATGGGAACACTATAGTTCCTGTCTCAGAGTGTGGCTGGGAAGATTAAATGTGGTGATGACATTTGCAAAGGTTAGGACCTTTAAATGCCAGGATGGTGGTGAAGGGGTGGGACTGCACTGAATTCGCTGAGCAAGAGAAATCTCTATTTATTTACCTATTTATTTATCTATTTACTTATTTACAGAGGCACTGTATAAAAGCAGTGTGAAACCAGAACAATAGACTTCTCTCCTCCTTCCTCTCCAAGGGAAGCTAAGTAAGAATATATTAAAAACACATTGTTTAATAAAAGCATTATTTGAAACCATGAGGTGGTCTTTGCTTTGAGCATAGACAATTCTCAATAGAAAAGAGTTTTGGGAGGAAAGGATGAGAGAGCCCTTCCTTTTTCAGCCAAAGTAAATAATTCCTCATACATGATATGACACCAAAAGTGCCAGAAGTTTACAAGATAAGGGGAATTATAACAATAGTTACAGTTCATTGTGTTTATAAACTTAGTTTGAATGTCTCAGAGTGCCATGTTTATAACCATATTTATAATAAAAACTAACTATCCTTAAAATTTTGAATATGAAAATAAATATATCATCTGTTGCAAATGTCCACGAGCATTTTACAGCAATTTATCCTCTGCACTCTGGGATAACTCTTACCTCATCTAGTGACAGTTAATGTCACAACTCTGCTAATCTCTTTCTATAATCTTTTGCTGGCTGAACATATTCAGGCTTTCTCAAAACAGCACAGAGGGATTTTTCTGGATCAAATCTTCAGAAAGCCATTGGTCCAATGACATTTCTGAATTTGGAAAAATTAAAGTTGATTTATGGAGATATTTAGTTGACTGATTGCATGTAAAAACATCCAGCTCCAAGGAATTCATCTGCCCTTTGGGACCTATTTTTATAAAAATAAAATTGAATGCAAGGCTTTGCTGTCTTGAGTTTGTTATAACCGAGTCTTTAGTAAACTAGGAAGCAAGGAGTCATGTCTTTCCATAGATATTCATGTATAATCATTTAAACAACTCACAGTGATATGTGTGTTTAACGATAAAATGAGGCTATAGAGTCTAAACTTTCCTCTGCCTCCAATACAGTAAAAATTTGATTCCACTGAACATGTATTTATTTACTATATTTTCTAAAGACTGTAGAATTTTAGCACTTGATGAAAATCAGCATCTGTTACTGTTGTTCTAATTAAATATGTATAATTTACCTACAGAAGGGTAATTTCAGAGCAGTTAGGGGGAAATACCAACATATTTTATAAACATAAAGAACAATCATAGAGGCTTTTCATAAAAACCGATAAGATAGGGCCATTCCTTTCAATTTGTAAGTTGCTGGCAGGTGAAGCCAGTGTCACATGACCACTTGCATGGAGTAGTGTTGTTACTGGCAGGTCACCATTTAAGCACTAACTGTAGAGAGGCAACTGAGGCTGAAATAGAGTTAGTTCCATATGGTATCTACATTACCCTTGGTGATAGAAAACTATTCATTAAGCAAATTAACAGTCATTACAAGCAGGTCAAGCTCACATAGGATAAAAGTTGGAGATTGTTTCCAGCATATTCTTTACTAAAGTAAAAGAAATCAGAATTTAAAAAAGCCAAAGATCATTTATTTAATACTGCTCTTGCAAAATGTCTTTACTGAAAAGGTTTTAACATTCTAAATAATACCTACTGAAATCCCTCTTTGTTTATTAGAGCTGCCTTCGGTGCTCAGTTCCTTGCCTTCACCACCCTAAGCTTCTGCTCACAGACATTTACACAAGAGAGAAGCGTCTCCCTTAAAAGCCTATCAGACCCTTTAGAGGAATATTTTCCTTAAATTAAACTGAGATTTGTCCAGCCCCCTATTTCCCAAGTTCACAAGCATCTCACTCTTAAAAATTATTGGTTTAGTAAATCTCGGACACTGACGGAAGGACAGTGTGTTTTGTCCTTCAAGTGCTTTACAGTGTAAAAATGTTGAGAACCAGATTCTAAAGATATTGTCCACTACCATATCTTTCTCATTTTTCTACTAGATTATTTTGGACATAATATCATAACTCATGTGTCTACTTATTACCCTCTACTTTTGACATTCTTTCTCCAGTTTATAGCCCAGCTCTAACTACAACTTCTCAAAAGATGTTTAATAAATGTAAACATTTCCATCCATCTTCAATCCTATTGAGTACAGGATGACAATATTTTCTTCTTCACCCCTGTTTTCTTATATTTTCTGTCACTTTTTCTAGAGCTTTTTGTACTGCCATTTAAAGCCATTATACAGTCATTAGTTCATAAGAATAGAATGTGAGCAACATAAAAAAAATATAATAGAATCGAAATAATCAGAATACATAGGGCATGGTGAAGTGTGGGTGCTCATGGATGTGTGATTGGTGTCTTGTGTGGTGTTTGTATGTGTGCTGTCAGGATGTAAAATGGATTCATTATAGTGGATTCTTGTCTAAAAGATGTGAGAGTCACTATTCTAGTAAAACTTACATTATTAAATTGCCTAATTTTATGTTTCTATTTTCAAATGGGAACCTGGGTTGCTTTTTCAAATATAACTTTAGCTACTCCTATTACAGAAATTAAATCACTTCCTAACGATCTATGTCTTTTTCCTAAATAATTCACATATAACCTATCCATGGTTCCATCCATGTTATCTCAAAACTGACATGGGTAGGAATGAAAGTCAATCTTTTCACCATGATATTTCCTCAGTATAAACCTAATCTTTGTTTTTGCCACAATCCTAAGTTTATCCAATTCAAGAATGTTTAATTTCTTATTATTTATCATTGTCTCCTCTTAGCCATTATCTCTTCTACTGAAACTTATAGGGCCCCAGACATGCTTTCCGTCGTGCCTGAATTTATCCTGTTCTGTCTTTAGGGACCACAAAATCTGTGTTTCCTGTGCATTTTTAAGCACAGAAAGGATATGCAGTGTACTGACTAAGAACATGCAAGCTGCACAATTCAACCTAGCTTTAAAATTCATCCTACCACTAACCAGCTGTATGTATTAATTAACATTTTTGTGCCTTACTTTTCTCACCTATAAAATGGGGTCAGTAGCAATAAACTTCCTAAAACTGAAGAATAAATAAGGTAATAGATGTGCAGCAGTTATTACAGTGTCTTGTACACAACAGTTGCTTGTAGATTTTAACTATTATTAGAATTTATTGCAGTGATATTTTCCCCTTGAGGGAACCATCTAAAGTACTTTCGTAGTAATAAAGGACTGAATTGTGATGACCTACTTAGTTTGCCCAGGTTAAACATTTGCCAAGAAACATCTGGCGATGACCTTGAATTTCAATAAGAAAATTGAATGATAGTGGACAGTAGGAATCCACTAATATGTACAAACAAACCATATATATATATATATATATATATGAAACCATATATTCTCTTATATAGTGCCAAGGAAGTATAATTGACACAACCACTTTGAAAAATATTTTGACACTATCTACCTAATTTGAAGATACACAATCCTTAGGACACAAAAATTCTACTCAATAACCCCAACAAAATTGTGCGCAGGTGTTTGCCGACTCACTGACATGATTTTTCACAGCAATTGCATTCAGGATATCAGTTTACAGCAAAATATATAAGTCTCAGAAACACAATAGTGAATGAAATCAGTTAACACAGAAGGGTGCTCACTTTATGATGCCATATAAAGTCCCTTCACAGCTAATAAAAAAAAAATACAGTGTTGGAAGTCAGGACAGTGGATGAGAATAAAAGGGTAGCATTTGGGAAGGGATGTGAGATGCCCTAAGTTGCTGGTAGAGTCTAGCTTTTGAACTGGTAGTTTCACAGACATTAATTTTCTGATTATTCAGAGCTGCACCTTTGGTTGTATTTCGAGTAAGAAAGTGTGGCAGCCATGAAAGTGTGGTGCCCAGATCTTTAAGAGAAAACGACAGTGAGGAGCATAGTTCATTGACAGTCTTTGGGTTCCCCCACAGCATTTACCCTGAGGCCATACTCTGCCTGAAGTGTCTCTAGCCAATGACATAGCACAATGGGGTACTAGAACCTGGCTGTTTTGCCCCACTCAGGGTTCCTTGAATATGCAATATATATGTATATATTTAAAGATTTTATTGGGGAATTGTGAAAGGGAAACAGTGTTGGGAAATTGGGGAAGGGGAACAGACAAGTTGTTGTCTTTCAGTCTTAGTTGTGGAGGGTCAGCTAGCTCAGATCCAAGTCCAGTTGCCATCCGGCCACCCGTCGGCAGCTAGCAGCCACTCAGCTCAAGGTGCCGCTTTCAATCTTAGTTGTAGGTGGGTGTAGCCCACCATCCCATGCAGGAGTCAAACAAGTAATCTTGTTGTTAGGAGCATGTACTCTCACTAGTTGAGCCATCCTACCACGTGTTGGCAGCTCAGCAGTAGCTCAGCTCAGGTGCAGCTTACTGGCCCATGTGGGAATCGAAGCAGTGATCCTGTTGCTCAGAGCTCGTGCTCTTAACCAACTGAGCCACTCGACTGGCCCCAAACATGCAATATTTGCTCTGGGGTTTCCCAGCAGCCCACCTAAAACATTTTCAGAGCTGCTCCTCAGTCTGAGGCTTTCATTAACTCTCACTAATAGCTCTCATTATTATTTTTTCTTTCTTTTGCCTGCCATAAGCCTCTGGCCTGCACCATGATCTATGATTTCTCCCTGCTTACTCTTGTTCTCTCTCCCTTTTACCCTTAAGAGATGTATTTCTGGCAAATCTCCTGCACTTCTAATTTCATCTTGGCATCTGTTCCTGGAAGACCAATATTGATACTGCTAGAAGCAAAAGTGATCAGACAAGTACTTATAGGTAGTAAGATATAGTGTTTTACAGCAGGATTATTCCTCTTCCAGCATGAAAGGAGAACACAATCTTATTTGACATGAGACGACAAAGGAAATCCCTGAGAAAAGTATGTCTAATTCCATAAAGTTTGCTAAAATATGACCCTGGAAAAATGTTCCCAAGAACAGCAAACCTCCTTGCTGATGCAATGATTCAGGCATTTCAAAGGCATGGGTGAACAAGTTGTATTCATACCTTTCAGAGAAATCATGAGGGACTATGGACAGTTAAACACTTATTGACAAACTGAAAAAAAAAAAGCCAAAGTATGACATCCAGAGGGCATCTTTGGTGGTGTAAAAAGAGGTCCATCTCCTGCCATGGGAGAATAAATACAGCTGAGGGTCAAGCACCCATAAACAGAGTTGTAGAATTTCAGAGAGTACTGATTGCCTAGGCAGGACAGACTTCTCATGCAGAGCTCAGAGCCCAGGATGGAAAAACCTGAGACCCCGCAGTGCATAAGGAAACCAGGGAGATGTCACCATGGACTTTGGTTCTGAAGGCCTCCCTGAACTCTTGGATCCTGCAGAGGTCATCTGCAGCTTCAGTCTCTACCTTCAAGCCTTCTATCTACTATTCAATGCTTCAGTTAAGACTCTCCAAATTCAGCACTAGTGGATAATTACCTAGAATTTTGAGTTTTTAGATCAAAATGTTAGGAGAGAGAGAATCCATTTGACTAGAGGCAGGAGGTGGGAGATAGTGGGTTGGGAGCAGGCAGATACATTAAAAAATGCCTACTATATGATTCAAAAGAGTCCTGCTGATGTGATAGAGGCAGACTTATATGCAGTGAGGCACAATTTAAGCCTTAAGTTATAATATGCCCAGTAGGAGCAAAATCACAGAGAGAAAGTAGAGAAGACTGTTCTGAAAGTTTGCAACATGGGTTTTGCCTTAAAAACTGCATACAATTTCAATTAGCTACAAACAGAAATTTAAAAAAACAAACTAAGTCTTAATGAAATTAATGAGTAAAAGTGAAAATTCAACATATATTTAAGGAAAGACTGTATTGTCTGTGATGACAAATATTACATAGGAGATGAGAAAGCTACAAATGCAGTCTGAAAACACATTGGCCTACAAAACAGCAAGTCACAAAGAGTAGGAGCCTGTTGTCACTTGCAGTTATTTTGCAGTTATGTATATAATGCCAAAAATGACCAAGAAAAGTAGTAACCGTCCTTATTCTTTCGTCCTAATCAATAGTCACTGAAAATATACTATATGTGCTTCAGTCCTTATCCTTCAGTCCTTATCATATCCTATATGAAAAACATATACCTTCTTAAAGATATAAGATGGGAACAACTTAAAAATCCTGGTGTTTGAATTAAGTGCAAAGGCATGCTCCTTGTTAGCCAGAGGTGGGGACATGTGGTTTCATTTAAAGCATGATGATGCTGGGACCGTAATTGACGTCCGGTGTTTTGGCCTTGCTGCCTATGTTTTGAGTATCTTTACTTGCTGAATTATGACACATGAAGTACATCTATGATCATATAACAAACAAATCGCAGGGTGTCCTTTCTTTGTTTCTGCACTTTCAATCAGCTGTCCTCAGCTTCAGCACTTCTTGTAGCATAATCCCTGCACGTTCTCCTGAAGCTGTATTTACATGGCTACTTGACATAAAGAAGTGGGAAAGTCCAAGAGCATGATTAAATGATCTTATGAACTGTTTGTCGCTGTATTATTCCAGCCTTGCCAAGAAGAGGAATGTGGACTTTTCTTTCTTTTTTTTCTTTCTTTGTTAAAGAAAACAAAACAAAACCAGATGTTTTGTTTAGTTGAGGATCTTTCTATCTAGCAATGCTAGAAAGCCAGTTTTGTGAAAGGCAAATAAACAAATACACTGGAGCATATTCTGAGAATGGAAGGTTAAATAAATTTATCTTTATTTTTAGGGCACCAAGTAAACAGTTTTTTAAAGAGGAAAGCCCATAAAGTTTGGATGGCTATGTTTATGCTTGAGATATAGTAGATTTCAAGCTGGCTCAGTTAAATATTTGAAGAACAAGTAATTCCACAACTATATAAAGTTTTCCAGATATAAATATATAGAAACATTCCCCCCAAAACAAATATTCTCCACAGAAAAAGAGAACAATATTAACATAAAAATTCATCATAACCCATTCGTTTTTAACATCGGAATTCAAGGATGGTTTTGTTATATGCCTACCTAATATCCATTTCTCTCTTCTTGCTTCCTAACAAAAATTATATTTATTCAGTTAGTAATTTATCCTTTAAATTATCCTTTCATATTTTCCCTTATAAGAACGTTATTTAACACAGTTGTGGCCAAGGAGGTATTGTCAAATCTGCCTGAGTGTTGAGCAAAAAACGTTTTTGCTCCCAATGAAAGGGAACAGAGGTTTTGGAAATACCCTTTCCCATCTCTTCATTTTCTGAATGATGGCATGCTATCTGAAGATCTAGCAGTTACCTGGGGACAATTAAAAAGCAAGCATGAAAATGAGATCTAATCAGCTGAGAATGGCACAGTGACATGAAAAAACTTGGATTCCTGATCAAATGTTTAAGAAATGAATTAGCTTCATCGACTACCATCTCTCAACTTATTCTTATATGAGAAAAAAAAATGCTTAAGTTGTTGTTAGTTTTGTATTCTGTTTATTCACAACTGACCGTACGGCAAACTTATATATTTTTTTGAGATGAATAAATGCTATTCATCACATTAAGAAAATAGAGCTAAGAATGAAACCCAGATGGTCATCTCAGTAGATATAAAAGAGAAGTTTAAAAATAATACTATTTTATAATAAAAATAAAATCAAAGTAGAAATCAAAAGAAATTTTTATTTTAAAATCTGATAAAAAGCATTGGCTTGAAAGGTGAATCAGGGCAGGCAGAGTGGTGCGCTGGTTAAGAGTTGGCTTGGGACACCAGCACTGAGCATCAGGGCCTCAGTTTGGATCCCACATTAGGGCCAGTGATGCTGTGCCCTCTACAGCTAAGATGGTGAACAACAGCTCAACCTAGAGCTGGGCTGCCATGAGTCGCCGGCGACAGAATAGGCTGCAGTGGGCCTGCAGTGGGTTGCCAAAAGCTGCCGTGAGCGGTGGTCCAGTAGCTGGTGACCGATCTGCCTCACCCAGGAAGAGCTCAATGATCACAATACCAACATGGGCTAGCGAAGCGACATCCTCCACAACTAGACTGAAGAACACAAGGACAGCAACTTGTCTGTTCCCCTTCCCCAATCCCCCAATAAAAATCTTAAAAAAAAAAAAAAAAGAAAGTTGAATCAAACATCTTAATTAGTGGCAGAATAATTGAGGCATCCGCTTTATACTCAGATGGATACTGAATGGTGTATTTTGTATTTTTCTGAAAGTTTTGGCTAAAGTCCAAAAGCAGCAAGCATATTTGAGAATGATACCAATGTTCTAAAGAGATGTACAGCTAGACACTACCATGTAGGACTTGCTTAAATATAACTAACTCTCTTTCAGTCCATTATAAAGCAACCTTTCTCCATCCCATAGAAGAGACAGTTTAGGTCATGCATGAACATAATATTTGTTCTTATTTCTCTCTAGGCTCAAGATGGAAGATTTTTCTGGAGCTTCCTGCCATAACAGGAAGTTGCCTACATTCCCATTGTTTGTTACAGTAAACAGCATCTGCCTTTTTTTCATAATAGTAGGGGTCATTCCCTCAACTTTTTCAGTGCATAGCCAATCCTATAAACTGTAAAGCAAATGCACTTTGGCATGAAAGCATGGCAGGTCAAACAGATGCCATGATATATAACTGGCATCGCTTAACATGACTTTAACAAGGAGAGCTAGCTGCCTGAGCTGCCTCTCTCTGGAGGGAGATTTCCAGAAGGCAGGAAGTAAAAGTGGATTATCAGAGGCACCAGATAATTATATTATGGAAATATAATGTGTACATCCTCACAAAAGAAATTTTGAAGAATTCATTGACAAAGACAGCCCTTGGAAGAGAAGGCATTTGTGTGCTTGCCACACTTGGAGATTTTGACAATGAAAGAAAGTGCAAATAATCCAACTTAGATGCAAACAATGTTGCCCTCTTCTTCTCATCACTCTATTTTTCTCTCAATTGAGGAGGATACAGAATATTAAGAGGGAAGAAGTAGACAACACAACAAAACAGACAAAACCCAGAGTTTCAACCATTCCAGCATGTTGAGTTCACTATTAATTAGACCTCAGATGAAGGAGAAAGAAGTAGCCTTGAATTACATAGATATAGGTTTGCAACTTTTGGTTAGATTAGAAAGTTAAACCTCTAAACAATAATAGTAATTATCAAAAACAAACTTGTGTTTGTAAATAACATGACCCAAAAGCCAGGAGACTCTCCTCAGTTCTCATTATCCAAGGACAATGAAAAGAGATTTTACCTAACACATAGGAGTTAATGAAAGGAGGAAAAATAAAGCAAGTTTTGTTTGCATTCCATTGAGTGCAGAAATTTCAAAATCTGGAAAAATTTTAGGAAAGTCCAAATATTTTTGGGGACTTTAAACATTTTAACATGTTAATCTGTTTGGTGTGAATAAACAATATTAGACTCAATTTATAAATAATGAAATAAGAATCTAATTTCCCTACAGCCATAATCAGGGAGAGAGATAAAACAATACATATTGAGAGATTCCTAGTTCATTTTTCCGTCTTCTAAATACTTTTGACGAGCCATCTATTTTTGTCTGGTTTCTTATCTCCTGTCTTCCATTTGCATTAAAGCATTAGGATTTTGGGTCACGAATTGGTGAATTAAGTCATTTATGCTCACCCTAAAATTTATCTATATTATGAGTGAATGTGGGGGACATTTTATACTAGTAGTAAGAATATGTCAGGGAATCAATATTTTCTTTCATATCTTATCTTTTTAGTCATGTGAGATTAGATGTGTGAAGCCTTTTAGACCTGCACTGGATGGCTAGAATTAATATAAAGGGATTTCCTTTTGCTCATGTGTGCTTAGCTATTCTAGACAGAGAAAAAAATAAAAAAATCTTGTTTTATAGCAAATGTGGAGTTTTAGGATTGGTATGATTAAATAAACAAGCTAAACAGAGCCTCATGATGCCCATAAGAGGCTGAGATTACAAGGTGGAAAGCCATGTCTGCTATCCCCTGAGTAAAGAAGAAAGCAGAGAGGGGAGAAGACAAGCCAGGAAGAGAAGACGTGGGTTGAGGAGGAGATCACAAGCTGACATTCTGATTATTCTAACCAAATGTTTACAAATGACACAACTGAGTTTGTATCATAAACTCATGTTTTCTTCTAGTCTCTGAGTGTAACATACTCAACTAAAGGGGTTTAGAAGCATAATAAGATATTATTTTAATCAAGAGTCCATCTACTTTCTATAATAGATTTTTAATTTCTTTATCCTATTTCTAAATTTTATCCATCTGGTCAAAGATAAAATCAGAACCAGGGAAACTATTTTCATTCCTGAGGTTTCTTCTGGATGCTTTCTGAGTTTCGATCCCATTCAGTTCCTTCCCCCTCAGTTGTTAGTTCTGTCTGAGAGGAGCCTGTGGCGCTGTGGTAAGAGCTGCAAAGACATTTCTAAGTGGAAGAAATGAGTATTAACTGAATGCCAGGAACAAAGCTGATGTTTACATTATGACTGTATAACAATTTAGTCCCACTCATTTACAGTGGCCGTTCAGATTTATGAGCTGAAATGTTTACATGTTGATATCAACTCTGCCCTGGTTGGTTTTTATCCTGAGGTATTTGTAGGGTTTTCATTTTCAAATACATTTAGATAAAACAGTCCCTGTCAGATCATCTGACATTATTCTTTAAATACCACTTCACTCAGTCATTGACTGCCAGTTTGTTTTTCTTTCTAACTTGTTCAATTCGGGACAGCCCTATCATGGTGTGGAGTCTCTCTGAGGTGTTCTTCCACTGTGGAAAATGTTGTAAAATGTAATACAAACCCTTCTACACACACTCCAAGAAGCTTGGGCTGTAAAACAGGGTAATCAACAATGAGGCGCAATCGATATTCTATCACTTACCCAGTTCTAGCATTGATTTTTCAAGAGCAAATTAACATATTCCTTGGTAATTGACCATATTCTCTTATTCTTATGAATTTTTGAGCTTTTGAAAGTCCTTTGACAACCAAAAAATAAATATTTTACTTCATACAAATTTGGTTCACGTTGGAAAAAAGCAGAGATTATGACATTTTAAATTTAAATTGCTTGAAAGGACAAGTTGTCTGATGGAATGAACAATGTATCTTTTTGCCTCTGAATAATTTTATTTCGTCAGTCTCTATGTAGCTCTTCTTATTTGGAAGTTGTTCACTAGAGATGTGAATAATGATGTCATTCATCTCCTGTCTGATTCAGATTTAATAATGAATGTCACACTTATTAAAGAGCACTCTACTTTCATCATTAATTGCTGTTGCAGTTTCAGTATTGTCCTATTAAAAAAAAAAAGGCTCTAAAATTCTTTTGATCATCCTGTAACAGCGGCCAAATTACTTCATACTTGGCTGTATCTACCTCTTAAAAGACAAACTACACATTCAAAGCTATCATCTAATGTTTTGTCTGAAAATGTGTATTCCAAATATAGTAGCAGGTTACTAGAGGATCTAAAATGCCATCTTACTTTAAAATGGAAGACATATGACTCACCTTTGGTTAACCATTTTCAGAAGTCAAGAATAGAGATGCATTAGGCTACTCTCAAGCTCATTCTGCTAAGTCAGGAGAGTACATAAGAGGGTTTTTTGTTTGGAAAAAATAAATGGACACAAAAGATGTCTGGTTTTCAGCTTGATAAAACTACTGGAGTACTCAAGATATAGCATTCATGGACTTAAAAATGAAACCTGAAGTATTATGGTATATTTTTTATACTTCAGTACGTAAAGAGGTAACTGATTAAAAAATCAACTTTGTTTTCCTTCTTCTCATTTATAATCACTTTACCTACAAAACATAAAGCCTGCCCTTGCATACCAACTACTACCTTAAAAGATTATTCTTTTCAAAATTATATGTGTTCACTTATGATATTTAGTTAACTATAGGGAAACTATTCTCATAGACTTTTCTATTTGTTTCTCAGTTCAAAGTAACAGTTTTTTAATTGAAAAAGTTTTGTTACTTTATATGGTTGAATATTACATTATTTCTTAGAAAGCTATATAGGATATAACAAGCATTTACCTTATTTTAGAAGGGTGATATTGTGACATATTAGGGGCTTGACACTAAGTAGATGGTTTTAATAATATTAAAGGAAAAGAGAAATATTTGTTTTTCTAGTATAATTTGTTTGTGATATTCATATTAAAAAATCACATTGGTCTCGATGGAGAAAGACATATTTATCAGTTGCCTTCCTGAGGGCACAAAGTAAAACAGAACTCCTGCCATGTGCCTAATCTAAGGAAAATCTGGTCATAAACTAAATTATACTGAAGTGCCTGCTATATTTGGATCTTAGAAAGTTTGCCAAGAGTGTGACTTGCTTTCACTGTGTATGTTGTTCAGCCAAATGTCAACAAGTATCATTTCATTATACTGAAAATCTTGGCTGTAAGCCTCGTTTTGCCATAGAGTACATACTTAGGATATAAAGGACTTATTTTCTGTAACTAAGTATCTGTGGGCATGGTTACTATAATAACTAAATAACACCACATCATAAAACAGACCTTTGCACTGCTGCTTTATCTTTTTTGGTAGTATTAGAAGTAAGTGAAAGAAATTTCCCCCTTTTAATAATCTGGAGACAAAGTAGAGAGATGTGCAAAGCACATAATATGTGTGTTAACCTTGTTCTCAAACTTGAAGTTAAAATGCCCATAATGTTCATGTGCCATAGATAGGTTTAAGAAATACCGCAAAGTTACCAAAAACTGAAATGGAAGACCCAGTGGGAGAACCAAAAAATACATGTGTCTTTGTCCAAAAAGCAATTCCATTATTTTAGGGATTGCCAATCTTTGGTTAAGCACCAGCTTGGAAATGAGAACTATTATGAAGATAAAGTATCCATCTTGCCAGCCAGACTAGCTGAATCAATACTATAGATTATTGGAGTAACATGTTAAAACACTACACAACTCACAGATTAAAATTCGATGCAAAACACCACCATGCTTTGTATGTTCATGAATAGTGAGGTTGCTTTTTACAAAGTGCTTATTTAACATTTTAAAACCATACTCGCTTTCTCTATACCAGGCAGTTTTCAAGTCTAATTCCAAGTATGTGGCTCAAGGTGTTTATAAACCTTTCCTGAATGTCTGCAAATTTTGACGGGATTATCTTACACATAATTGTTTGGGGAGGGGTTGGAAAAGTTGGTTAGAAGATCTACACTCTTAATCAGTCCTCAGTGGGTATCTATCCATCCAAAAGCTAAGAACACTGTCATATTCCATTCTGCTCTGATCCTTGACTGCTTTCTGTCATAGTACTCGTCCATCATTATCCTTCCTAGTGCAGTTATTGTGCTCTAGGCACATATTCTAAATAGTTGAAATCACAAGTTTCATTTTAGTTGTGTTTGGCCCATGTTGTAATTTAATAGTGATCTGGGAAAATCCTAAAACACTCTTTTTATTAGGGCAATACCGTAATAAAATACACTTCCATGGAGCTTTGTTAAACATGTCTGCAACAGTATGCTACTTGTTTCTAAAACCATTTTCTATTTTGCATTACACAATGACGAGAAAATTGTCATTCTAATAATTACAATGAGTTCAATGTTTCAGAACAAAACCAGATATAATTCACAGGTAGGTTGTTATTTGTTTGTTTGTTTGGTTGTTTTCTTTTCTTTTTTTTTAATTAGACCCCTTAAAATGAACTGTAACTCCTCCCCATCTCCCCCACTTTAATCTCACCCCACAGGTCCACTGTGTTGTGTCTTAAATGTTGCTGATGTTAGGATGGACATCTCAGCCATGGAGATTCTCCACGGAGGACAACTCTACACCAAGCTCCCCAAGCCAGAGTACTGGAGCTAGGAAAAGGAGCTCCCACAACATCTGGCTGTGAAAAACAGTGGGGATTCCAACCACCTGAGTGGGACTGAAGGCTATGGAAATCTAACATATCCTCTTAAAACAGACTCACTCACTCACAGGCACTCATCATGGGATCCAGTAGAGGGAGGGTGACTCAGTGAGCCTCAGAGACATACAGGGGTGGCAGACTGAGGTGTGTGGCTTTGAGGCGAGGGCTGGAGGACAGTCACCATTTTCTCTATGACGGGTCCTTTTCCCAAGCAGCAGGCAGGTGGATGCCATATTTCCTGTGTTGAGCCCCCCACAGGCCAAATCTGAATCTCATTGGCCTGGTGAGCTCCACAAACAATCCCTGCTGAGTCACTGGGCTCCCTCCCTACTGAACTCCTCCAATGCTGGAGACACTCTCTCAATGAGCATCCAGCCCCGCCTACATTGCAATCTTTGTTGGTGAAAATCACCACTTACAGGTTCTAGGTGTGTGGCAACTGGCCTGGGTGTGCTCTGAGATTTTTGCCGAGTAGTTCTAGGCTCACCACTTGCACCAAACCAGAACCCATTGGGTTGTCGGAAAAGTCATGAGGCATTTTTGCAATGAAAAACATAGAAAAAAAATATGTCATGATTTTTCCAACAACCCAATACATTACCCCGAAGACCACAACTCTTTCCACTCTACTGACTCCCTGAGGTTCTGCCTCATGCAACTCAAGTACCACAAAACGCTTTAGCAGTGGTTGAACCTTAAGGGAGCTTGCAGGTGACAGAAGGCCTTAGCGTGTTCTGGCTTTTTGAGGAGCTACCTCAGGCCCAGTACTAGTGGCAGCCATCCTCAGTTCACAGCATATCCTCTACTATGTACCTCCATCTTTAGCACTGAGAGCTACTAACCACAGATCACTTTGTAGCTCCTATCAGGTAGACTCTGGCTGGTCACAGGCAGTGGGTGACTGGGCCTGCACCAGAGTATGTCCTAAGAGGTCCCAGAACCAACATATTTGGAGGTTGGCTTCGAACCAGAGCAGGGCATGGCCCAATTAGCCTCACAGGCAGCACGAACAAAGGGAGGTCTTTATAGGCACCAGGGCCTGCTGCAGTGAATCACACTCAGTGTGGTAAGCCCCCTGCACAGAGGCCTGTAAGGTGTGGAGATGGCTAAACCCCATACCCAATGAGCCTGAAGGTCAATCCCACCTACTGATATGCCAATAGCAATCAAGGCTCAACTATAAGTGGAGGGCACACACAATGCACTCAAGGGACACTCCTGGAGCACCTGCAGCAGGTGACCAGGGAGACTGTGCCAGGGCCCCACAGGACACCTACTACATAAGGCCACCCAGCCAAGCCTGGGAGAGATAGCAGATCTACCTCATAATAGAAACAAACACAAAGAGATGGCCAAAATGAGGAAACAAAAAATATGTCCCCAATGAAAGAACAGGAGAAAACTCCAGAAAACTAACTAAACAAAATGGAAACACACAACCTACAAAAGACAGAGTTTAATATAATGTTTATAAGAATGCTCAAGGAACATAATGAGAACTTCAACAAAGAAATAGCTAGAATAAAAAAAAGACACAGAAACCATAAAAAAGAACCACTCAGAAATGAAGAATACAATAACTGAAATGAAGAACACACTAGAATGAATCACCACCAGATTGGATAAAGCAGAGGACTGAATCACCAAGTTGGAAAACAAGGTGGCAGAAAACATCCAACCAGAACACCAAAAGGAGGGCCGGCTGAGTGACTCAGTTAGTTAAGAGTGTGAGCTCTGAGCAACAGGGTCACCAGTTCAAGTCCCACATGGGCCAGTGAGCTGCACCTGAGCTGAGCTGCCCCTGAGCTGCCAATGGGTGGCCAGATGGCTCAGCTGGTGAGAGTCCATGCTCTTAACAAGGTTGCCGGTTCAATTCCCACATGTGATGGTGGGCTGTGCCCCACACCTCACCTCCACCCCCCTCAATTAGATTGAAAGTGGCGACTGGACTTGGAGCTGAGCTTACCCACACCACAACTAAGACTGAAGGACAACAACTTGACTTGGAGCTGATGGGTCCTGGAAAAACACAATGTTCCCCTTTCTGAATTCCCCAACACTGTTCTCCTCCCCAATTCCCCAATAAAATCTTAAAAAACAAAACAAAACAAAACAAAACACCAAAAGGAAGAAAGAATCCAAAAAAAAGATGATACTTTAAGAGGCCTTGGGGACAACATCAAGCATAACAACAATCACATCATAGGGAACCAGGAGAAGAGAGAGAGCAAGGGATAGAAAACCTGTTTGAAGAAAAGATTGAAAACTTTCCTAACCTGGTTAAGGAAATAGACATACAAACCTAGAAGTGCAGAGAGTGTCAAACAAGATAACCCAAAAAGGCCCACAGCAAGCCATATTATAATTAAAATGGCAAAGGTTGAAGACAGAGAGTACTAAAGGCAGCAAGAGAAAGGCAACTTACACAAAAGCTCCCATAAAATTGTCCACTGATTTCTCAACAGAAGCTTTGCAGGCCAGAAGGGATTGGCACAAATTATTCCAAGTGATAACCAGCAAGGACCTACAACTAAGACTATCCTACCCAGCAAGGCTATCATTTAAAATAAAAAGACGGATAAAGAGCTTTCCAGACAAAAAAAAAAAAAAAAGCTAAAGGAGTTCATCACCACCGAACAAGTATTGCAAAGAATGTTAGAGGGACTTTTATAGGAAGAAAAAAAACAGAAAATTATGAATAATAAAACGGCAATGGCTACCTATCTATCAGCAGTTACTGTAATTGTTGTGAATGGATTAAAGGATCCAATCAAAAGACATGGGGAGGCTGAATAGATAAGAAAACTAAACCCTTACATATGCTGCCCACAAGATACTCATTTCAAGTGGAAAAACACACACAGACAGAAAATAAAGGGATAGAAAAAGTTATTTCATGAAAATGAAAATGAAAAACAAACAAACAAAACAAAACATAAAAATGCTGGGGCAGCAATACTCATACTAGACAAAATAGACCTTAAAACAAAGACTATAACAGCAGACAGAGAAGGACCCTGTAATCCCACTTCTGGGTATTAATGCAAAGAAACCCAAAATGCTTCTTCAAGGGAACCTGTGCATCCATATGTTCATTACAGCATTGTTTACAATGGCCACAATATGGAGGCAGCCTGGGCATCCATCAATGGATGAATGGATAAAGAGGAGGTGGTACAGGGCCGGCCGAGTGGCTCAGTCGGTTAAGAGCTCGCTCAAGAGTGCAAGCTGAGCTCTGAGCAACAGCTGTTCGAGGCCAGCCCAAGCTGAGTTGCCGTTGAGCTGCCAACAGGTGGCAGGATGGCTCAGCTAAAAAAAAAAAAAAAAAAAGAGGAGGTGGTACATATATACAATGGAATATTGCTCGGCCATGGAAGGGAATGGGTTCTTGCTGTCTGTGGCGGCACGGATGGACCTGGAGGGTATTGTGCTGAGGGAAGTGTAAGACAGGGAAAGACAATTATATTGTGATTCCACTTATGCATGGAATGTAAAGAACAAAATGGATGAACAAACAAAACAGAAAGACTCATAGATACAGAGAACATTTTGATGGTTGCCAGATTGGAGGTGCTTGGTTGTGTGGAAGAAAAAAGGGGAAGGGATTAAAATGTACAAATTGGTTGTTAAAATGCAGTTATGGGGATGAAGGGTAGAGCATGAGTAATCTACTCAATAATGTTGCAATAACTATATATGGTGTCAGACAGGAACTAGGTTTGCTGGGGTGATAGATGGGAGGGGATTTGGAGGCAGGGTAAAAAAGGCAAAGGGATTAAGAAGTACAAATTGGTAGTTACAAAATAGTAATGGGTAGTTACAAAATAGCAATGGGTAGTTACAAAATAGCCAATGATATAGTAATACCTTTGTATAGTTCCAGGTGAGTACTAGACTAGTCATGGGGATCACTTATAAATTATACAAATGTCTACCCACTATGCTGTGTACCTGAAATTAATACAAAATAATAATGAATGTTAGCTTCATTGAAAAATTAAAAAGGCGGGGGAGAGTTAAGAGGGAATAAGAGATCCACATTTCAGGTTTACAACAAGTCATGAGAATGTAATATATAGCAAAGGGAATATAGTCGATAATATTGTAACAACATAATATGTCAGATAAAGTTGCTGAATTGACCATGGTGATCACTTCCTTAGATATATAAATGTTGAATAACTATGGTGTACCCCTGAAACTAATATAATATTGCATGTTAGCTACATTTTTAGTAAAAATCTTTAAAAAAAAAACAACAAAATTTTCAGTGTGTTCTAAATTTTAAAAATATGTGGCATTTATTTTGTTTCAAATGCATATGAAGACAAGTTTCTTTGTTCTCATGTCACTTTCAGCCTAAGCTATTACTAGCAGAATTCCAAGGAAAAGTGAATAACTACTAGCTAAATTTCCATTTAGTAACTAGTATTTAGAAGCGAGTAGAGCAAAGTATGGAGACAATTATTTAATGAAATTTCCCCTGGTAGCATTATATTCATGTCCAAGGAGTCTACTGAAATATGCGTATAGTTAAAACATATTTGAGAGTTATCAACCCTTGTTGAAATAAAGAGAACATATCTAGGAAAAGTCTTATGACCAGGCACAATAGGCTATCACCATAAACAGAGGCTGGTTTCAGCACTTATCTCCTGCATTTACTTCCCATGTGATGTTGCATCTCAGTTTTCTCATGTGTAAGATGGGATGCCAATAATATGTACATCACAAAGGATATTTTTAACATCAAAGTGCTTAGCACACTACTTGGCACCTGATGAATGTGTAATAAATTTTAAGGATATGTACATATCTATTCATCTATCTCTCAGAAAAAACAAATTCCCTCCTCTTAAGTATGTTTTCCATCTTAATGACTAAAAATCAATAATAAAATCCTGAGTGGAAGAGCAGGTGTCTGAAGGAGGAAGGGGAGGATTCTGTTGGGTGTCATCCTCTGTAACATTAGAACCAAAGAAGGTTCTCTTAACAGTGGTTTATGTAGAATTTTCCTATTCTATCTGGAATTCCAAAAAAGTAGGGTCAAAACAGGGATTCCTACATACCAATGTGTTTGTGCTTATGTTTATAGATGGTTGACTTATTAGATAGTGATAGATAAGTATATGGAAGATATACTGAAAAGAGAAATTGATTTATATTATAACTTTGACTTATTTTTATTATTGACAAGCATGTTTGATCTTGCCTACATTGTAGTAATTCTACACCTGTGACATGTTTTCTTTCCATCTTCAATACTCTAGAAACAATCTCAGCAACAAAATAAAAACAAATCTGTTTGTTACTTAACCACTTACAAGCGATTTCATATTCATTGTTTTATTCAATATCTTAACACACAGGTCCAAACATACTCACAAAGATGTTCACACACACAAAACTCATGAGTTATGGATGTTTGATCATGTTATTTTCATTCTCTAAGCTATTGTATTATTTTCCTAAAGATTTTCTTGTATTCTCTTGCCTTTTAATTTGTCTTTCTTACTACTGCTAAATAATTATCATTAGGCATCTGCTCGTTCATCTACTTATGAAGATTTTTTTCCCCAAATACTCTAAGTTCCAGGAATATTAAGATAATAAATGAAACATGGCCCCTATGTTTTCCTTCAGGAGAATATATCCATATAAATCAATGTCAAAACTAAGTGTAATAAGTATAATAGTGGAAAGATGTGAAGGTCGGTATAGAAGATAGGGACAGGTCAGTCAGACTGGCAGCCAAAGAAAGCTTCCTGAAAGAAGAAACGCATAATCTAAATTTTGAAGGCCAAAAAAGAAGTAAATAGATGGTAAAAGTAGGCAGGGCATTTCATTTGCAAAGAACAACAACTACAAAAGCGTGAAACATATGAGAGATCTGAGAGATGTAAAGTGGCCTAGTGGTGGAGTGGTAGGAGATAATGTTGGAAAGGTAGTAAAAAACTAGATCATGACAGAACTTATAATAAATTTACAAACTTTAACCTAAAAACTTTGGAGAAATATGTGGAGGTTTCAAGCCTTGGAGTCATAGGATTTTAATTTTAGAATCATTACTCCGAAAATAATGGAGAGAGTGCTAGTCTTAGGGTATGGAACAGATGAGGCCAAGCAGTCCGATAAAAGGTTATCACAGTACTTCAGGATACAAGCAATGAACGTCTTGAATTAAGGGGTATTTCTGAGACTTGAAGGAATTGAAAAGACCTAGAAAGGCAGAATGTAGAGATAGGGAGTGAGGACTGAAACCATGAATTTCGAAAAACACATATCTGGTGTGGACCTGTGGGTAAATAGATGTCTCATGCATGCAAGTGTGGATGTAAATGAAAGAACAAGTGCAAAAAATAAATATAATACATTTTATTTGGACTATAGTGAGTTTAACAATGACATTTGGTAGGCATTTAAATATATAGGTCAAATGCTGAGCACAGAGGTATGATACAGAAATAGAAAGCTGGCGTTCATTAATATATACATAAAATTACCAGTGAAAAGTTTGGATGAGTTTATTTAGGAACTTGATGCAAGGAGTACAGAGGACTGTAGATTATAGTACATATAAGAGAGAAAGAATGACAAAAACACACAGGAAATTGAGAATAAAGTATAGATGTTTTGGAAGCAATCAAGGAGAGAGCAGCAGTAGAATCATGGGTCTCAGGGAAGAAAAAGACTTTCAAGGATAAGAGAATGCTGAACTTTGCAAAATACCAAAGTATTTCAGCCAGCAAGGACTATACAATATCCATTATATTTATAACATGAAGTTACTGAAGTACTTGCAAAGAGCATATTTTTGATTAGTGGTTGGTATTATGGACTGGAATGTGCCCACCTGAAATTGTTATGTTGAAGCCCTCATTCCTACTGACTTAAAATGGAATTGTAAGATAATTTGAAAGTAGGGTATTACATATATAATCAAGATTAAATGAGGTAGGTAAGGTGGGTCGTAATCTAATTTGATTGGTGTCCTCATAAGAAAAGAAAATGTGGATGCACAGAGAGACATCAAAAGTGTGTGCATACAGAGGGAAAACCATGCGAAGACACAGAGAAAAGATGGCCGTCTACAAGCCAAGAAAAGAGGCCACCAAAGAAACCAACCCTGCTAACACCTTGCTCTCATGTCCAGCCTCCAGAACTGTGAGAAAATACATTTCTGTCATTTAAGCCACCCATTCTGTGGTCTTTTGTTCTGGTAGCCCTAGAAAACTAATATAGGTAAGAAGAAAGGCCATTTTACCAAAGGAGATGGTTGAGGACCAAATTGGAGGGACAGAAAAGGAAACAATGAATGTGACTATGTCTTATATGCCTTATAGTTAGAGGAAAATGCCAGGGGAGAGAGAAATTTGAAGTAGAGAAAAAGCTTTAAGGTTGCTTGGTTTTGTTTTGTTTAAGCTAGGATACAAGTGAGCATATTTATACACGAGGAACCTATCAGGAGCAAAGGGATTATTTATGACCCTAAGCTCTAAGGAAACTCAAGAAAAGGATGATCACCAATTCATGTATTTATTTTGGAACAACATATCAATAAATATTAACCACATGGACAGCACTGAAAATCATTATGGAACTACAGAGATAAATAAGGCTTGGGTAGATCACACAGAAACATCAGGAAGAAATATCTACCCCAGCTAGATGTCATCAGGAATGGTGCTATACCTTGATGTAGGCTATACCTGTCATGAATCTTAAAGAAAAGTAGAAATTATTCAGGAAAAGAAGGAAGGATATAGGTTAATAAAAAAAAAAAAATGACAAGCTAGGTTGAGCAGTTTTTTCAAAGGCAGAAAGGCAAAAGATAGCATAGAAGAATACTGTTGAGATATGCTCACCTTTTAGTTAACTTTAATTGATTTTTTTATTTTCTTATACACTAAATAGGAAGTATCTGGACTAGTTGAACTGAAGATGTGTCTGTATGTGCAGTTAATAACTATGTGGCAATTTTGCAATAACTCTATCTGTTGCACTGCAAAACTTAATACAAACAAGATTTACATTGGATTGCGATCCAGAGAATTTAGTTACTGGGATGTCATGAAGACCTTCAATGGTTTACTTTCCTATGGGTACTTTCACACATTACTACAAACTTAGTGGCTTAGGGCAACACACATTGATCTTGCAGTTGTGATGTCAGAAGTCAGATATGAGTCACACAGGGCTAACAGCAAGGTGTCATCAGGATTGTGCTCCTTTCTGGAGGCTCTGGGAGGAAGCCACGGCCTTGCCTTTTCTAGTTACTAGAGGTTGCCTCCGTTCCTGGTTCATGACCCTCTCCACATAACTAATAAATACAACTGATTTGAAATTTGCCTTCAGTCTTTTCAGGTCTTCATTCTCTGTAGGTTATAGGGTTAGGGGAGGACTACCACAGAGATAAAGCCATTTTCAAAAACCCTAGTGAGTACATATTATAACTGGATTTATTGTTGTTGACCTTGACTACCTAGCTAAGGTAGTGTTTGTCAAGTTTCTCCACGTAAAGTTACATTTTCCCCATTTTTCATAATGTATTTTTTTGGAAAGAAGTCACTATACACAGCCAACACTTACGGAGAGGGGATTGTTTCAGTTATTTGGGAATCTTCTACGAATCAGATTCTCTTTTCTCTACATTTGTTAATTTATTCAATCATTGTATAGCTACCCATATAGACTCAGATATTTATTTTATACTTGGATTGTGGCTCAGTACTAGTTTGTTTATTTTATTCCCTGAATTGTTCCTGCTTTGGAAACTTGTTGCTCTTTCTGTGAATTCTCCTGTCCTTGACAAAACCTATCAGTGTGGGTTTTCTTTTCTCTTTTTTCTTCTTCTCCTCCTCCTCCTCCTTCCTCTTCCTCTTCCCCTTCCCTTTCCCTTTCCCCTTTGTCTTTGCCTTCTTCTTCATTTTAAGCACTTCCTTGGCATGACAAGATACAGCTCCAGACTCATCTTGTGTATTTATTCTGTTTAAAATTATATTATTAAATAGTGTTAATTTTATGATCCCATTTTGGGGAAATGAATGGAATGTATATCTAATTAAAATAATATACATCAAATATTAACTAACAGTAGTTATGCTATCTCTGGGTAATGGTGATATCAGTGTTAATTCTTTTTGTGCATCTGTTTATTTTTATTATTATATATTACTTATATTTAAAAATCAACAATGCCAGGTGATTAGAAAGGAAATAAAATTAGGCTAAAGATAATAATAATTTCTTTATGAATGAGTGAAGCCTGTCCTCCAATGGTTAGAACTTGGAATCAATTTTGAAGAGTAACGGCTGCCCTCTATTGGTCAACAATTCACAGCCTCTACAGACAGGGTCAGTGTCCTTTTAGAAATGCAAGCCTGCCACTTTCCGGGCGATGACAGTTCTGCTATCTCAGGAGTTAAAAAACAGTCGGGTGTCTGCTATAGAATCTATAGGCAGATTGAGCTTAGCTACATATTTGGGGCTTATTATGTGAGCCTGAAATTACCTCCTGTAAATGTGAAGTTCATGCTTTAGATTGTGAACAGACATGGATACGTGTGAGAACAAGCCGAGAAAAATATTGCACATGCTGACTTGCCAATTTTGTACCTCTGGGTCTAATCTAAAAAAGAAAATATCTTTTTGGATGAGAATATTTGGTTCATGACCTCTATGCTGAGAATGTGACCACGTCTGCCACAAAGCTTAAATAAATAATGCTAAGACCTTTTATTGGAAAATCCAAAGGGGGAAAAAACACTCTTTTTATGTACAACAGAATTAAGCTTAAACTGTCGTGTGAATTTGTGAGAAAGGTCAGAAGTTTAATAAGTGATTTAGCCAAGAGGGAAATTCACGTCCTGAGAAAATAATTATTGAGCACATATTCTGCTTTGTACAAGGTGCCTCTCTAAGAAATTTCTTGTGAGACAGCAGCAAACACCAAAAAGCTTTCTGCTCATGCGGTGCTTGCACTGAGTAGGGACATACAACAGGCAATAAACATGATAAGTAAATGATTTCATTGGTAGAAGCAAAAGAAAGCAGAATCGGAGTGAGGGTGTTTGGAAGGTCAGGGGTGAGGGTGGGGATAGGTTACTGGATTAAATAGAGGATTCAGAGTAGTCCTCTGAGAAGGTAAGATGTGAATAAAATTTAAAAATAACAGAAGGCAGGAAGGCAGGAAGGCAGGAAGGCAGGAAGGCAGGAAGGAAGGAAGGAAGGAAGGAAGGAAGGAAGGAAGGAAGGAAGGAAGGAAGGAAGGAAGGAAGGCAGGAAGGAAGGAAGGAAGGAAGGAAGGAAGGGAAGAAAGCCATTTACAATCTTTTTTTGTGTGTCATCTTATATAGATAATGTATTAGAGAATTGTACACCTGAAACCTACGTAAGTTTGCTAACCATTGTCATCCCAATAGATTTTAACTAAAAAAAAACCTGCACGTGGGGCCAGCCGAGTAGCGCAGTGGTTAAGCACTAGCTTGGGAAGACAGCGGCCCGGTTCGGTCCCACATGTGAGGGCCAGTGACACTGCCCTCAAAAAAAACCAAAAAAAACAAAAACAAAAAAAACTGCACTTAATTCTATATACTCCTAGAATAAAATTAAAATGCAAACTTTTTTCAAATTAATTTTTCAATTACAGTTACCGTACAGTATTACAGAAGCTTCAAGTGTACAACATAGTAATTAGGCATTTATATACCTTATGAAATAAATCTAGTACCCATCTGACACCATACATAGTTATTACAATATTATTGTCTCTATTGCCTTATTCTACACCCTACATCCGCGTGACTGTTTTTATAATTGGCAATTTGTACTTCTGAATCCCTTCCCCTTTTTCACCCATCCCTCCACTGCCCTCCCATCTGGAGACCATCAATGTGTTGTTTGTCTCTATGTAAGCATTTTTTTTTTTTTAGAAGGCAGTGTCACTGGCCCTCATATGTGGGACCCGAACCGGGGCCACTGGCGTCCCAAGTCTCGGCCGGCCCTGTAAGCTTTTTAATGGGGGCTCTAGGACTCTGAGTTCCAGCTTCTACTTGGTTCTTCAGCCGCATCTTCCCTCTGCCTTCTCTGCATTACTCCACTCCAGTCACAATGATTTTAGGTTTTTGTTTTGTGGGTTTTGTTTTATTTTAATATTTCCTTTCATCACCAAGCTCACACTCAGCTATGAACCCAAACACCTATGTCCTCTGCTGGATACTCCTCTCCCCACCATTAACCTCTCTGTTGCACATCCATCCTTCAACCCTCAATTTAAAGGCCATTTTCTCAGAGAAACCTTTTCTTCATCACCCCACCCTCCCGAAACCAAGTCCTGTATTTTCCCTTCTAATATTTATCATAATTACATTAAAATATTGGTTTGTTGGATGTTTGCCTCATCCTACCCACTGGCTACCCTCAACCACTGGACCATAAGCTCTTTGAGATCAAAGGCTGTGTTTTTATTGCTTATCACTCTTTCGAGCACCTAATATATTGGGTTCATGGTAGTTGCTTTGTAAATATTTGTTAAACAAATGATTAAATTAAGTTCTTAGCATAGTTTTTGTTTGTTTATTTTTCCACTGTAGGTGACCTTGATCATCTGAACTTTTAAGAGGAAATTCATGCAGGTACTCTTTAACAATATAAAATTACTGTCTTCTCTGTTATCAGCCAAGTTTGAATCCTGGAGACAAGAAGTCAGACATGACAGGGCAGAGATTCTTGAATACAAAGTTGATCTATACTCTCTTGGGAGCTTATATTTGTAATAAATACCTTTCATACTGTAGATGAAAAAAGGACCATATACTAAACCTGACAAGCTTAGGAGAGACCACATGGCAGTCCTTGAAACCCCAGAGGCCAAAGTTACCACATAGGGTGATCCGAACGTAAACATTCCTAACTAAAAGTGGGTCATGATGGGTAGTCACATCTTAAGCTTGTGGCTTCTTTGACAAAGGCCAATCTTTACCTTTGAAATTGTCTTTTGTCTTTGTGTATTTAAGATAACATACCTCTGAAATGTCAGAGTAATTTTCTTTTCCAGGACACTCAAAGGCACAATTTCTGACATCAGAGCACGAGACCACATTGTTACCTTGTGGCCAGCATAGCATCTCTATGTGCTGTAAATGTCAACACTTGTACCTACCAATGTAAAAGAAGCATGTGTCTCTCCATTTTGCTTCCTACCCAATCCCAGAGACCTTCCCACTTTGCTTTCTCCCGCCTCCCTAATCTACCACCAAGGGATTTCATGTAACCTTCCATGTGTCTCCTCCTTCGATTCTAATTTATAAAATAAGGTGCAAAAGGTAAAAGATTTATATGATCTGAAGAGAAACCAGAGTTTTTCTCCCAAATCTGTGACTTCCAGGTTTGAATCTTAATAATAATCCAAATAAATTTTTGTTGTATTTCAAAAATAATAATAATAAATAAAAATAAATAGAATAAAATAAGTTGCAAAGCTGCCATTCTCCAAAGAATTTTCTCAATCCATTGAGATTTTACTTCCTGGCATTTGTCATCAGTTTGGCTCAAACTCTTATGACGTTTTCTTAGGCTGGACTTCCTTTCATCAACAATACCTTACATAATGGAATTGTGGGAAAGTGAAAGGTAGTAGATTTGATTATAGCCGTGATTAATTTAGCATAGATCTCAAATCAGAAAAATGAAACTCAAGGAGATCAGTGAGGAGAGTCCCAGGACAGCTCATCTTCTGTGCTGCAGAAGAGGCAATTTCCTAATTTCCTAAATTACTTTGAAGACCCACAGAAACCCCTTACATGAAAGGATAGGTGCCTAGCCAGGTGCTTTCAAAAATCTATTTATAAAGACATACTTCTTTAGGGCAGTGGTTCTCAATACTAACTACACATTAGACTCATGAAAAATAAATTATAAAGTGTAATGTTCAGGCCACACCCTAGACCAATTATATCAGAATCTCTAGGGGCAAGACCTACCTATGCATTTATATGTATATATAATTTCCCCAGGTCTTGTTATACTCATTGTTATGGTTTACTGCATTGAAAGGATACAAAGCAAAATTAGCAAAAGTAGAAGTCACAGAGAAGAAAGAAGAAATCAGGTGCAAGGTTTCATGTGACACCTCCTGGTAGAATCGCTTTATTCCCCCAGCAAATGATGGGTGATGTGTGAAGTGTTCGCAATCGGGAATGGCTGACCTGAGCCTTGCTGTCAGGGTTTTTATTCATAGCCAGTCATGTAGTCATATAGCTTACACATTAATCTTCAACCTCTCCTCCTCCCCTCCCCCAGAGAAAAAGCAGGTATTCACCATAAATCACACTGAAAGCATAAACTATCTAGTCAAACTGGTACGGCATGGTAAAAGGTCTGAGACATCCAAGAACACCCTTATCAGACAGAATGTTCCAAGAGCTCAGATTCCAGGAGACTACCTAATGTCAGTCCTAAAAATGGGCCTTTATTTGAATGCACTGAGTTTGACCAACCAAGATCTAACCCATGATATTGCCATCAGTTTTCTAAGTGCCTGTCGTGTCCTGGCTTCCTTAGCTGCTACAGATAACGACATGTTAATAGAAGCATGTAGAAGCCTCTAGTTATTCACAGAAGCTATTATATGCCTAGAAAGGATGGTCATTTATTTAATTTTAAGTTTTTGGAAAAGCATAAAGGGAAGTTGAAAGTCAAATGTGCTCTCATCATGAAAATTATTTCCATGTATTTTCAGAGGTCCTTTAGCTCCTAGAATAAATATGACACATGGCATGGGCCTATTTATAACAGGTATATTCTCCAGTTGTACTCCCAATTTGTATTGTTTTTTTGTTGTTGTTTTTTTTTTTGAGGGCAGTGTCACTGGCCCTCATGTGGGACCAAACCGGGGCTGCTGGCTTCCCAAGCCAGCACTTAACCACCGTGCCACTTGGCCAGCCCTGTATTCCCAATTTGACACACTTTTTAAGCTGAGAAAAATATTACACACCTTGACAATGTTCTTCAATAGATATTGATCAATCAGGACTCTTATGGTTGAAATGCCCAAGAACCACTAAATATCCTGGTTCACATCTTACATGATAAAATGATAAGGAAGACAGATGGATAATGAGTTTAGGGACACCTGGAACCAGATACTTATCATCAGCTTTCTTTATCTCTCATGTCTAACTCTCACTGAGAGTAAGCTTGAGGCTTTTTTCTGCAAATGTTCTCCACTGAGCAGGTGACATGGGCAGCCTAGAAAAGAATTATGATTAGTTCATATGCCTAACCTTGGATCAGTCATTGTTATTAGAGGATGCCACTTTTTAAGAGATGGCTCTAACAACGATTTATTTAATACTGGCCACATCTGAGTAAGAACTTGTACTGGGATTAATGGTGGCCTTTCAAAAAGATAATGTTACTTTAGAGAAATTATCTTATATGTGTAATTAAGTTAAGAATCTTGAGATAATGAGATCATCTTAGATTATATAGATAGGCTCTAAATCCAGTGATAAATGTCCTTGTAGAAGAAACACAGAGGAGAGGCACACATAGAGAAGATGAGAAAGCAACATGAGAGGACTGACACAGAGATTGGAGTGATGTGGCCCCAAGTCAAAGAATCCCAGTAGCTGGAAGCTGCAAAGAGTAAACATTCCTCTACTGCTTCCAAATGGAATGCAGCCTGGACAACCAATTGTTTCAGACTCCTAGCATCCAGGCTGTGAGAGAATACATTTCTATTGCTTTAAGCCACCAAGCTTATGGTAATTTGTTATAGCAGCCACAAATAATTTAGGAGGTTGGTTTTTATTTTTGTTGTTTTTCTAAACTTTTTATTTTCAAATAAATTTAGATTTATGGAAGACTTGGACAGAGCAAAGGGTTCATATACATCCTTCATCCACTTCCCTTATGTTGACATCTTACATAATCATCTTACATAGTCATGACATATTAATCAAGAATAAAAATAGAAATGCAGGTATGACATTATTAATTAAATCATGTGCTTTATTCAGATTTCACAAGGTTTTTTTTTTTTTCCTCATTCCTGTCTTTTTTTTTCTTTTTCTTTTTTCTTTTTTTTTCCTGTTTTAGGATCCACTACAGGATTACCACGCTGTATTTAGTCATCATGTCTCCTTAATCTCTTTCAATCTGTGACAGTTATGTCCACCACAGCTGGAAATCAGGAAAGAGGAAAAAATGAGAGAGAATAGAAAAATAGGTGGAGATAAAGTATGTGTTGTATGGAGGTGGTGGTTCCAGGAGAACTGAAGATCAAAGAAAATGCAAGCATGGATGCTAGGGGCTACTGCTATAGACTGCTTATGTTTCTCAAATATTCCTGTGTTGAACCTTAATCCCAGTGTCATAGCATATGGAGGTGAGGTTCTTAGAAGGTAATTAGTTCATGAGAGCAGAGCCATCATGATGGGAAAAGTGCCCTTATAAGAAGAGACAGAAGAGTGCGTCTCTTTCTCTCCAAAGAGAAGGTAGCCATCTTTGAACCAGGAGGAGGACTGTCATCAAAAACCAATCATTCTGGCAGCCTGATCTCAGACATGCAGCCTCCAGATTCATGAGAAATAAATGTTTGTTATTGAAGCTACCCAGTCTACAGTAATTTGTTATAGTAGCCCAAACTTACTAAAGCACACACTATGTTTTTAGAGGGGCCCCTGCAATATTCTGGGGAAGAGATTTCTTGTTGGATAAGGTCTACCAGTAGCAAGATCTGGGAAATAGCATAAGTATTTATTTAAAGTTATGATCTGGGCTGACTTGATAACTAGACCTGCTGCTAATTCTGATTCATAGAGCATGAATCTTGAGGGTTATCTTCCATATGACAAGCCCTGCTCAGGATTGTTGTCCTATAGAAGTTGTCCCTTATTTATTACCATTGAATTCTGATATTTCTTAAGATATTTTCTCATTTCTGCCTGTTCCTCCCAGGCCACCACTGCTTGCCCAAGGTAGAATCCTAGCACCAGCTCAGTGTTCATGCTTCATCTTGGAGCATCACTGGTTATCTCAGCCTCCCTGTGGCATGGGCTAGAAAACAGCACAGCCTCTTTTTTTTTCACCTGCTGTTGTGGAAGCTATAGGAACTCCAGTGCCCAATGCAGACCTATTTGAATTCAGGAAGAATCTGGTCTCCCTAGTTACTGCCAGGAGGACTAAGTAACACAATGAAGAATATTGGGGATTTCAGACCACTGGGGTAAATTTTGGTCAATGAAATCAGGGTAAATGAGAGAACCAACAGATTATTTCTTCACATTTACTCACCATCCACCCCTTTCCTCAAAAAGAAATCTTGAGCAAACTATTTCCAATAGTCTTGCCACACATGTCCTACATCAAGCAGCAACCAGTTGTATTTCTTCTGACTGGCTTAGTAACATGTCACCTTGAAAGTCATATTTATTGCCTCAACCTCAATGACCTTGTATTGCACCCCTTTCCTAAAATGTTACAACATACACTTTGCTTCAGACCATTTTCTAGGGGTGCTTTAACTCATCATCCTTTTACCACAACACAGACACAGATGCTCTGCCAAGTAATGTGTTCACTTCATTGATGGCAGAAGGAACAGATGTTCATGTCCAGCTGGGTCAATCCCTTCCATTAGAAGCAGTGAAGAATTCCTACTCTTGAACCTCTCCTTCATTTGGGGACACATCAAGATGCAGCTGATGTACTAGAAGCTATAATCCCACAGGCCTGCCAACTGGTACGTTCCATCATACAATGAGAATTCTTGGGCTGTGGAATCCAAACACCAGTCAAACACAGAGCCTACTATCCCTCCAGTGGTGTGGGGTGGCATAAAGGAAAGTGTTTATTTTATTTTTGCTGATAACTGGGAAACTGGAAATGGCACCTTTTCATACAGTCCCTTGCAAAAGGTGGGCACTGCATTTCCATAAAAACTTGGAGCTACACAAGGGAGCCTGAGGATTTTGCTGAATCAACCATGAACAGCTGAGAAGAGAAAGAAACATTATGAACAGTTGAAGAGTGTCTCTAAAATTCAAGGCCACCAGAACCTCATGTGTGTTATTTGGAAAAATATATTTTCAAATGTAATTAGTTAAGGATCTTGAAATGAAATCATTCTGAACTGAGCATGGGCCTTAAATCCAAAAACTAGTGTCCTTATTTGAGGAGGAGAGGTCAAAGAAACATAAAGTGGAAAATTATGTGAAGACGTGGAGAGATTAAAGTTATGCTGCCACAAGCCAAGGAATTTCAGGACCTACCAGAAGCTGGAAGAGGCAAAGAAGGGTTATCCTATGGATGGAGCATGGCCCTGCCAACACCTCGATTTTGGACTTCTGGCCCCCAAAACTGTAAGAAAATAAAATTCTGTTCTTTTAAGCCACCTATTTTATGGTACTTTGTTATGGCACACCTAAGAAACTAAGATAGAACACAATGGGAGATGCCAAAGCAGCTGCAGGATATGCCGATTGGTTAAGAGAACTAAGGAGTAGAAAGTGTGGGGAATATACTCAAAAAGCAAGGAGCTTATGCCAAGTCATGCCTTTGTCTCATTCACAACCTTTACCTGCTTACCAGAAAACTAATAGCAGTCCCTCCATCTGAGTTTGTAAGTCACACCTGATTAAGTTACTTTCAAAGAACAGAGTATTTTTGGATAGTAAATATGTTAAATTGTGTAACTTAAGGAAAGTGATATATTCTTCCATGGCCACATGCACAATCCTGAAACTATTGCTTTACATGATCCTCTTATCAATCTGCTAGAAATCCAAGTCGGTATATTGCTTATCAACCAGTTATTTTAAACATATTAGGATTCTAGGGGTGTTGTAAAAATCTGATGACTACTTTTGATAACTTGATGTCATGAGTAATGCACAACTTTGAATTTCTTTTATGTGATGAGTTAAAAAGAAGGGTTTTCATAAGTTAAAAGTTGAAGGATAACATTATTCATAACAAATCTACTAGTAAATCAATATCATTTCAAGCATCACAGGTACTAGAAGTAAAGTTTGAAACCAACACTTAAGGCTGCAACCAATATAGCAGTTAGCTTGCTTGGATTTTAAGCAGTTCTAGTTCTAAAGTCTTCCTTTCTTAACTGCTTCTGCTTCTCTTTATGTTTTATTCTCATTTCTTTTTCATAATTCTATGATTCTCAATATGATAAAAACTATGAATATAGAACAAATTTATCAATTGGAAATCTTGCATATTATTTTATTTATTCTATAGTATAACATCATATATTGCTTTTTTGTTTTTTGGTGTTTTTTTTTAGGGTAGTGTCATTGGCCCTCATATGTGGGACCCGAACCAGGGACGCTGGCTTCCCAAGCCAGTGCTTAACCACTGCGCCACTCGGCCATCCCTCATATATAATTTTATTATTCCCAGATGTAGACAATCATACAGTTCCCCTCTGAGCGTTCGGAATTTTTGGATTTACCCTAGATACAATGAGGCAACCTAACATTGAACTTGTTGGTATCATTGAACGACCTCAGTTTGTTTTATATGGACATGCTAACTTCCATAACTCTATATAAAGAAGGCCCTGCATAGCTAGAATAGTTTATCAGTGAGTCAAATTGTTTTCTGGATAAAAACACCAACAAATCAAAACAAACTTAAACAAGGGAAAAACTTGACGTTGTTGAAGAATGAATTATAGAACCTCAAATGCGTGACTAATGTTTCATTTACAGCTGTTGTGGTTTCTGTCTAGTTGGCAAAATGTCCAATTCTAGCCTTTGCCTACCTATTCTAGTTTGGGAAATAGAGAGATACACATAGGAATATGGCAGGGGTAAGGATAGGGGTAGGGGTACGGGGTGGGGGTTAGGGATAAGGGTAAGGGTCTTCCCACATGGACATAGAACCTCTTCCCAAGAGCTGCATCCTCACTTGTTTTAGTAAACAAGGCAATTGGCACATGAGAACACAAATTTGAGTGCTGCTTTGGTTGTGGGGATGTGTTTCTCTTTCCTGATCAGCCCCTCCTCATGAAGGGTGCACCAATAGTGGAACATCCCTGGCTTTGCAAAACCCTTCAATCATTTTCCCCAGATGGGTTATTTGGCAAGTTTGTGATCAGCATTAGCATGCTTTGTTCTGTTCTGCCATCTTTCTCTTTTGAGAACTGCCCTGTCTAAAGACCTCATCATTAAAAGCTACTCAATGTCCTGTTATAAGCTCTATAGTCTAGGTGGTTGCTATGGGTTGAGGTCATAATCTAAGCCAATGCTACCAGAGACCAGTTGGGTTAAGTTTGCCCAACTCTGGATACCTTCAAGAAAGTTGATCATGAAGTAAGGAAATGAGGAATGAAAGATCATAATATGAAGTAGAGGTTAGATTAAGGAAAGAGTTATTTATTCGATTTTTTTAATTTTTCAGTTACAAGAGTTTTTCATGTTTATTTGAAATGATTCATAGGGAAGAAAAGGATTAAAAATACAAACATGAGTTAGGTAAAGAGCAAAATTGCATAAATCAAAAGGTGACTGGATCCAGGTGCACATGAAAGAGTATCTCTCCTGCTAAAGGGTTAGTATAAGCACTACTGAGGTAACTGTAAAAGTAGGAAAAACGGAAATGGGGAAATTATAATTTATGACATCTGTTTTCACCTTGAACTATAAAACAAAGTTATTTCCTAAAACATAAAAGTTGCAAAAATAGAGCTGAGATCGAATATTAGGCAGTAAAAATTTGACATGGCTGCCAAAGGTGGTGTCTTAGAATGGTGGATTTCTCTATTGCTAGCACAACTTGTAAAGCAAACATTTCTTTATTTCCTTTGAGTAGCTATATTTTCTTAAATAAATATGCACTAATGCAACTGTAGATTAATAGACTAAAATTAATCTAAATAAACCATTTGTTATTCCTCATAGAATTCTGTTTCTATATATTGCACATATTTTGTTTTCTGTAGGTTTAATTTGGATCCTTAATTACTTCATCAAAATGACCTATTGGGACACTTAAATTGTTGAGAAGATAATAAATACTGTTGATAAATTATATCTGCTTTAGTGAAAATGTGCATATATTTCTAGAAACACCTCAAGGTCCTATACAAATATTTTGAATGAAATGAAACTAAATATTTCTGTTATGAACCACGTGATATTTCTGATATTAAAAGTTTACAACACCTATTAGGGAAATATGACCTGTTCTCTGCCAGAATATGCTATTCTTAGTTTATAGAGGAAATTTTATATATGAAAGTTTCACCTCCTGATTCACACTGCTTGACTTGTAAACGGTATTTTACTTAGCAGCATTGGTTATGAGTCATCTATATCAAAGAACTATTAGTTATAAGGTGTTTTATACATTCCTATTTCATATAAAAAGTAGAGGTGGGGCTAGAATGCCTTCAATGAGTGTGCTTCTCCTGTTTTAAGTATATAATTGTTGAGTCACTCATCAGTGAAACTCTGTCAGTGACACATTTTTAATGATACATCTTCAGAGCAGGGCAGCACGGAAGCTTTGAGAAAGTAACATTTTCAATGAAGTTAATTCTGTGGGATTCTTCCTTACCCTAATACTTGGTTTTGATAGTTAGAATGTATTACACAATTGCACACCTGAAATCTGTGTAACTTTGCTAACAATTGTCACACAAAAAACTTTAATTTTTTTTAAAAAAATGACAACTTATTGGTAAATATAGGGGAAGAAACTAAACATGTGGACCAACCCTTCCCCTCTCTTCTTTATGGCTAGTCAACTACAAGACACAAATCAACATCTGCTCTCCTTTCTTACATTAATATTTGTGAAGAGAGCTCTGCCCTAGAGCTATGTGGTAGAAACCCATAATTGCCTTAGTTTTGCCTGTGACTGAAGCAGAAACTGTGTAAAATAGTGGAAAGCTTTTACATTTAGTCAGGTATTTAAGTCTCATCTCTAATTCAGCTTCTATGAATAATACATTTTTAATTTTGAATGACATCATCTGACATAGGTCATTTAATGGGTTCTGATCTGGGGAGGGAAAGAGAGGATTAATTTACTCTCATTGAATCCTGCATAGTTATGACTACCCCAGCTGTTTAATATGCTATAAGTTGAATCTGTTCCATTGTAGTGTACATATAATGTACCTCCCTTTACTGTGTGATGTTTTCTCCCCAAATAAAAAGCTCTCTACAATATAAGTTTTTTTATTATTATTATCACCTTGAGAAATTTTTCTACTATCCCTTTAACACAGTTACATAACTCTTGCTTTCAGCAATATATTCAATATTTTAGAATTTGTCTCATAACATTTTTATTGACCTTATATTTGGCTGTGTCTAATACTAGTTATGAAACTTTTTTTTTTTTTTTGGTAAGAACTTTTCTTATTAACATAAATTATAATATCAATAACCAATTACATAAATACACATAGAACACTTCATTTATTTATATAAACAAAGAACGAAATAATAGGTTGATAAATACCTGGTTGAATATGCTTATTGTCTACATGGTACTTTGGCATATATTATCATTTTGTATCTTTATATCTCTGTTCAAAGAGAAAACTGTGTGACATCCCTTTTTGAAAACATAAAGATACCATATTGTCTAGTTTTTAAATGTAGGCCACCATGCATTTTACTAAGTGTGTATTATAAAGTGTATTTCAGTTAGCTTTTGGTGTATAGGACAATACTCTCAGTGTTTAAAAAAATTAACACATAGGGTATGTGTTGATGACTCTATAGGTCTGCTATTAAGGAAGGCCTCAGTGGGAATGTCTCATCTCTGCTCCATGGGGAGTCAACTGGGATCACTCATGCATTTATGTTTGGGGGCAGGAAGGCTGATTCAGGATGATCTCACTTACATGTGTGAAAGTTGCCTTAAGCTGTCAACAGGTTCTAGTTCCTTTCAAAGCTATCTTGGACTGGTGACTGGTTTCTAAGAGTGTGAGAATGTTAATAGCAAGGTGTCTTGAAGCTTGTCATTGAAATCCTACATCACTTCTGCCACATGTCATGAGTTAAATGTCTGACCAATTCAAGAGAGTGAAGACACAGACCTTAACTTTAGATGAGAGGAGTAGTAGTCATATTGGAATGAGATGTGCATATAGGAATAAAAAATTCTGTGGCCACTTTTTATAATCTACCATAAAATATTAATTTAAGACTGTAAAGATAGAGGAGATTGAGTGCCTACCATTTTTTCAGGTATCTTACATTCTTACATCATTTACTAATCATCATAGAAATTCTATGTAGCTGTATTATCTCTATTTTACAGTTAAGGATGTTGAAAATGAACATAGACAATAACTGATACAACCAGCCCTCAAAAACAAAAATCTATGTGATTTCAGAGACCATGTCATATAACAGAAGGGAAAATATAAGGAAAATAATGAACAGTGAATTAGAGATAGAAGAGTTGGTGTGGGGAGCAATGAAAATAGTTTACTTAGGAAAATATTTTCATCAGGCATCTACTGGTGTGGGATAAGCCACCCAAAACTTAACACTTAAAACAACTATTTATTTAACTCACACATTTGTGTATCTGTAATTGGGGTTGGGCTCAGCTATGTAGTTCCCCTGCTGTTCTTGGCTGGGCTCACTCAAGTGTGCAGGCAGCTGACATTAGCTAAGTAGCTTTGCCTCTGGTGATTGGCTAGCTGTTGGCTGAGTTCTGAAAAATGGCAAAATCATTATTAGTGGTGGCCAGTAAAACACAGAAAAAGCACTGCTAACTTGATTTTTAGGTAGAATGTTGAAAGCATCATTAGGCTTCTTTTGTTTCCTGTAATAAGATATGAAGAGAGAAAGAAATTAGATAAAAGAAGTATTTAGTTTGTGATCAGAATTTAAAGGGAACATACAAGGAATACCTTATTGCAAATAGCGCTGCGGTGAACATAGGGGTGCATTTTTTCAAATTAGTGTTTTGGATTTCTTTAGATAAATAACCAGAAGTGGAATTGCTGGGTCATAAGGCAGTTTTTATTTTTAATTTTTTGTGGAACATAAACTGTTTTCTATAGTGGTTTTCTTCATGGAAGATAAATTCCCAAGCAACAATAGGCAAAGACAATATTCAAGCACATTACAATATTCTACTTCATTGCATTTGATAAAATCCCATTAGCCAAAGCAATCCGTATGGCCCAACCTGACTATAAGTTTGGGGAAATAAACCCTACCTATTGTTGGGATGATTCTCAATATCTCATTTATAAAGAAAAGGATCCAGGAAAGAGAATGATTAACCATTTTTATGTATAGCATACCACAACCTACTCTCTGGCTATAAATATTCACATACTACATTGGTGCCCAATATGATCACCCCCAACCCAAGGTACTTACAAAAGAGACCTCCCCAAAGACACCCCTCCTGTTTTGCCATGTGAGAACACAATGAGAAGATGAGAAGACAGTCCTCACAAGACAATGAATCTTCCAGCACTTGAACTTTGGTCTTCCCGGCCTCAGAATTGTCAGAGATACATTTTTGTTGTTTATAAGCCACGCAGTCTGTGGTAGGTTTTAATAGCAGTCTGAACTAAAACAAGACCTCAGACATATTTACAGTTTAGTAGACCTTCTCAACTAGAAAAAAATGTATTTCAACACTTTTCAGGACATGGTCCCACAGCAGCCCAACACTCTGTCCAAAATATGGCGTGAACTTTTCTAAAAAAAGTATAGATATGCTTTTATGTTTGTTTTAATGAGATAGCATATAAAGTGCTTAAAAATCCTACAAAGTATTTAAGAAAATTTACCAGGAAATGGCCATCAGCTTGGACTAAGGGGGGCTGGAATCACTCAAACTGCAAATAGGTCTTTGGGTCCTCATTTCTTGACAAGGAAATAGAATGAGAAAGCTATTCAGCTGCCAACACAGGCTGCACTTATGAAAAAGGAGGACAACTCAGTGGGCGGAGCCCAAAGCCCAGAGTGTTTGTCTAACTTCTACCGGTTACCATGAACTAGGGAGTTACTTCCAAGAAGCAGTAGATAATGATGGGATACAGAGTAATTCCCAGGGAATAGAACCAGTCCTTAATCAAGGAATATTCTCTGTTCCCAGGCTGAGTGGGTGTGGTAACATTTACCTACCTAGATTTCTACATACCAGCAATTATGTGCCTCCCATTCTTTCTCTTTTTAAATGGGTGCCTTTATTGTGATTATTTTGTTCCTGCCTCTCCATTGTATGTTGGGTATACAGACAGAATAAATTTTAAAACAAAGGCTGTAATAAGAGACAAAGAAAGACTTTACATAATGATATTGGGATCAAGCTAACAGGAGATTATAATCTTTGAAAACATTTACACACCCAACATAGGAGCACCTAAATATATAAAGCAAATATTGAACAACATAAAGGGAGGTATCAACAGTAATACAACCATAGTAGGGGACTTTAACACCCCATTGACACCAATGGGCAGGTATTCCAGATGGAAAATCAACAAAGAAACAGCGACCTTAAATAACACACTATGCCAGATGGACTTAATTGATATTTTTAGAGCATTCCACCCAAAGCAGCAGATTATACAGTAAAACCTTGGCTTGTGAGTAACTTGGTTTGTGAGTGTTCCACAAGACAAGCAAACATTTCTAATACAGTTTAATGTGGTAAACAAACGATGTCTTGCAATATGAGTAGTTTGTTTCCGGAATAAATTATGCTTGCAAACCAAGGTATTACTGTACATTTTTTTCAAGTGCACATGGAACATTTGCCAAGGCAGACTACATGTTAGGTCATAAAAAAGTCTTAATAAATTTAATAAGGTTGAAAGCATATCAAGTGTGTTCTCTGACCACAATGGTATGAAACTAGAAATCAATTACAAGAAAATAACTGGAAAACACACAAAAACATGGAGGCCCGAAGACATGCTATTAAATGAGTCAACAATGAGATCAAGGAAGAAATCAAAAGATACCTTGAGACAAATGAAAATTAAAACACAAATACCCAATATCTATGGGACACAGTGAAGGAAGACCTAAGAGGGAAATGCATTGGAACACAGGCCTACCTCAAGAAACAAGAGAAATCGCAAATAAACAATCTACTTTACACTTAAAGGAACTTGAAAAAGAATAACAAACAAAGCCTAAAGTGAATAGAAGCAAGGAAATAATAAACATCAGAGCGGAAATAAATGCTTTAGAGTCTAAAAAACAATACAAAAGATCAATGAAATCAAGAGCTGATTCTTTGAAAAGATAAACAAAATTGACAAAACTTTAACCAGACTCATCAAGAAAAAAGATAAGAGGACCCAAATAAAAATAAATTAGAAGTTAAAGAGGAGATATTATAACTAACACCATAAAAAACTCATGATTATGGAAAAATATTACCAACAATTATATGCCAACAAATTGGACAACCTAGAAGAAATGGATAAATTCCTAGAAACATACAACCTTCCAAGACTGAAACATATAATCTTCCAAGACTGAATCAAGAAGAAACAGAAAATCTGAACCAACTGATAACTACTAATGAAATTGAATCAGTAATCAAAGAACTCCCAACAAATAAAAGTCTTGGACAGGATGGCTTCACAGGTGAGTTTCACCAAACATTCAAAGAAGAATTAACACTTATCCTTCTAAAACTGTTCCAAAATATTCAAGAGGCAAGAAAGCTCTCAAGCTCATTTTACAAGGCCACCATTACCCTGATTCCAAAATCAGGCAACGAGATTACAAAAAAAGAAAATTATAGGCCAATATACTTGATGAACATAGATGCAAAAATCCTTAACACAATATCAGCAAATTGAATACAACAATACATTAAAAAATCATACATCGGGCCGGCTGAGTGGTGCATTGGTTAAGAGCTGGCTTGGGATGCTGGCTCTGAGCAGCCTGGCCCCGGTTCAGATCCTACATATGAGGGCCAGTGACACTGCTCTCTACAGTTAAGATGGTGAACAACAGCTCCACCTGGAGCTGGGCTGCTGTGAGTCATCGGCGATGGCATAGCTGCAGCCCATGCTGCAGTGGGCTGCCATAGGCTACAGTGAGTGGCTGGCAGCCAGTGTGAGTGGCCAAGAGCCGCTGTGAGCAGCCCCAGAGGCTGGTGACTGATCTGCTTCACCTGGGAAGAACACAATGATGATACCAACATGGGCCAGTGAAGCAATGTCCTCCATAACTAGACTGAAGAACAAAAGGACAGCAACTTGTCTGTTCCCCTTCCCTGGTTTCCCAATGCTGTTCCCCTCTCCGAATTCCCCAACCCCCCCAAAAAAAAATCATACATCATGATTAAATGGGATTTATTACTGGGATTCAAGGTTGGTTCAGTATCCACAAATTAATTAATGTGATACACAACATAAACAAAATGAAAGATAAAAATCATATGATCATATCAATAGATGCAGAAAAAGTAATTGACAAATTCCAGCATCCACTTATGACAATAACTCTTAGGAAAGTGGGAACACAGGGAACATATCTCAACATAATAAAGGCAGTATACGAAAAACCCATAACCTCTTACTCAATGGGTAAAAGCTAATTGAATTCACCCATCACCTCTTACTCAATGGGTAAAAGCTAATTGAACACCCACTTTTACCACTTTTATTCAACATAGTATTGTAAATCCTAGCCACAGCAATCAAACAAGAAAAAGAAATCAAAGGCATCCACATTCAAAAAGAAAAAGTAAAACTGTCTTTATTTGTAGATGACATGATAATATATATGAAGAGAACATGAAAGATTCCACCAAAAAACTATTAGAACTGATAAATGAATTCAGTAAAGTAGCAGAATACAAAATTAATATTCAGCAATCAGTTGCAGTTTTATACATCAACAATGAGCTGTCAGAAAGAGAAATTAAGAAATAATCCCATTTACAATCACATCAAAAAATAAAATAAAATAAAATAAAGTACCTAGGAATAAATTTAACCAAGGAGGTAAAAGACCTGCCTTCAGAAAACTATAAGACACTGAAGAAAGAAATTGAAGGAGATACAAATAAATGGAAGCATATGTTTTGCTCATGTATAGGAAGAATTAACATTGTTAAAATGTGCCTATATCCAAAGCAATCTATAGATTCAATGCAATCCCCATCAAAATGCCAATTGTATTTTTCACAGAACTAGAACAAATAACCTTGAAATTTATATGAAACCATAAAAGCTCAGATAGCCATAGCAATCTTGTGAAAGAAGAAAAAAATTGGAGGTATTATGCTACCTGATATCAAAGTACACTACAAAACTATAGTGATCTAAAATGGTACTCGCATAAAAATAGACCATGTACATCAACAGAACAGGATAAAAAGCCCAGAAAAAAAATCCCATTCCCATTTGGTTGTTAATTTATTACAACAGAGGTAAGAACATAGGGTGGGGTAAAGACAGTCTATTTAATAATCGGTATTGGTAAAACTAATTGGACAGATAAATGCAAAAAAAAGAAAGAAAGAAAGATAAAAACAAAACTAGACCACCTTCTTACACCATATACAAGAATAGACTCAAAATGGATTAAAGACTTAAATGTAAGACTCGAAACCATAAAACTCTTAGAAGAAAAGATAGGCAGTAACTCTCTGACATTGCTCTTTTTTCTGATCTATCTCCTCAGACAAGGGAAACACAAGAAAAAAGATGAACACATGGGAGTACATCGACTAAAAAGTGTTTGCACAACAAAGGAGACTATCAACAAAATGAGAAGACAACCTACTGAATGGGAGAAGATATTCACTAATGATATATCCGATAAGGGGTTAACATCCAAAATTTATAAAGAACTCATACAATTCAACACCAAAAAAACAAATAATCCAATTAAAAAATGGGGAGAGGACCAGAATAAACATTTGTCCAAATAGGATACACAGATGGCCAATAGACATATGAAAAGATGCTCAACGTCACTAATCATCAAATAAATGCAAATTAAAACCACAAAAAGATATCACTTCACACCTGTCAGAATGGCTATCATCAACAAATCATTGGTGAGGATATGGCAAAAAGAGAATCCTTGTACTCTGCTGGTGGGATTGCAGATTGGTACAGCCACTATGGAAAACAGTGTGGAGGTTCCTCAAAAAATTAAAATTAGAACTACCTATGACCCAGCAATTCCACTCCTGGGTATTTATCCAAAGAAATCCAAAACACTAAATTTAAAAGACTTATGTGCCCCTCTGTTCATTGTAGCACTATTTATAATAGTTCAGATATGAAAGCAACCCAAGTGCCCACCAATAGATGATTGGATAAAGATGATATTGTACATATTTACAATAGAATATTACTTAGTGAAAAAAAGAATGAAATCTTACCATTTGCAACAACATGGATGAACGAAGAGGGTATCATGTTAAGCGAAATAAGTTAGACTGAGACAGACCAATACCATATGATCTCACTTGTATGTGGAAACTAAAGAATAAAATCCACAAAGAAACAAAATAGAAACAGACTCATAGGTACAGGGAACAAACTGATGGTTGCCAGAGGGAAAGGGGGGTTGTGGAGCTGAGTGAAAAAGGGTAAGGGATTAAGAAGTACAAATTGGTAGTTACAAAATAGTCACGGAGATGTAAAGTACAGCATAGGGAATATAGTCAATAATATTGCAACAATTATGTATAGTGCTAGATGGGTACTGGACTAATGGGGAGGCCACTGCATAATTAAATAAATATCTAACCGATATACTATATACCTGAAACTAATATAAAATAATATTTAAGATCGCCTGTAACTGAAAAAAAAAATCATTTATGAAAACCCCTTGCCTAGCCTAATGGATGGCGAGAGGCCAATGACACAATTGATCTAATGTTCCACATGCCTTAATCACACCCTCTACCCCCACCCCCAGCTCCATGCGTGCCCTGCACGTGGGTGTTGAGTACACAGAGCAAATCAGTAGAACCTGTGGGCCAGAAATAGGCCACAAACTTGACCTATGGCACCACCTTTGAGAAACAGAAGAGAGGCTGTCCACACTTGGCCTGGTATGTTGCGGGATCTAGGGAAAGAATCAAAGCTTAAGAATTCTGGCGCCGGCCGAGTGAGGCGGTGGTTAAGCGCTGGCTTGAGAAGCCAGCGGCCCCGGTTCGGTCCCACATATGAGGGCCAGTGACACTACCCTCAAAAAATACAACAACAAACAAACAAGAATTCTGCCACAAGAAGGAGCAAGACACATGAAGCAGGTGTATCCATGGAAGGCCTGAGGAAACCTCCGAGTCTCTAGCGGTGATGATGGAAGGTATTTCTCTCATAAAGGCAGTTAGTACAGAGTGACTACTCCTTCAAATGCAAAGACAACAGTGCAAAACTCCAAAAAACAGAAAAAATCAAGGAAACAAGACACTACCAAAGGATCACAATAGTCTGCCAGTAACCAAATGGAAAATTAAAACAACAACAAAAACAACAAAATTCTCTTGAAATAAAAGTGTATGTTTGAAAAATATGAAATATAAATAAACCAGATACACAAACTTTTTCATCGAATAGAAGTTTCCTTTTGATTTATGGGATTTACAAAAATGAACAGAAAACTAGTCAAAGAACAAGTTTTTCCCTTCCTATCAGGAACAATGTTTAAAATATATGAAATTAGTAATTACCAAAATTGTATACCTTGCTTTTTATAACCATAATCAAAAAGGGTTCTATAATGTGATGTCACCATTTTTCCCCATGTTTACTTTTGAAAACGATAATCATTATGGATTTGGGGAATTTTCATATGTTTCCAGTATTCGGTAATTCTCAAAAGTAAAAATGCCAATATTAAGAAATATTTGTTGACATATGGTAGACTTCTGGATATGCAATAGTCTACAAAATGTGGAAAATCTGCAATCATATTGCATGTCATGTCCTTTCAGAGCTGCAGACGTGCGAAAACATCATTGAAATGAGGTTGAAAATCTTCCAAGACACCAGAACATGTAACTATCAAAATTTGAACCATGTTCCAGGAGTTTCTGGACTATTCTTTTGTCACCATCATACTAAAGCAACATTTAGCATCTAGTGATAAAGACCATTGATATTTAAGTAACTGAAGCATATGGTGACAAGGAGAAAAGTGTTCAGTTGCAATGTTTAGTAAGAACTTGTTCTTTGCAAAAGTGCATTTTGAAATTTCATAATTTCAAAAGGACGTTTAGTGAAAAGGTTTCCTTCTACCCTGTCCCAATGTGTCTAATTTCAGAATATACATGTTTGGATATGCAAGTGAATTTAAATGTGCACTCTCAGTTTCTCCAGTTTTTACACAAACTTTTGTATGTATATAATTTTTGGCATCTTGCCTTATTTTCTTTATTCTTCAATTAATATATCTTAGAAAGCTTTCCACTTTAATATATAGATATTCTGTTTCATTTTTACTGATAAATTAGTCTTGTTTAAAAGGTAACCTTATTTAACTATTTAAATGGATTAGTACATCATATTTATCTACTCAGATGACATTCCAGACATGAAATTCACTAATTTAAACAATTCCTTTTGATGACTACTTGTTGTCTAAATCTTCACTATGAAAAAGAAAGAACAAAACAAAATGAAATCCTAACAATGAATAACCAGTATATCCATTACTGAGCACATGTGTGAGTATATATTTGTAAGGAAATTTCTAAAAATGGTATGTGTATTCCACAAGCCATGTGTATCTTCACTTTTAGTAGCCATTACCTAATTGCCTCCTACATAGGTTTTTCCAAATAGCACTATCATAATCCAGTTATAGAAGTACTTATTTCCCATACTCTCAGCAACTGAATGTATCAATCTTTTTGTTCTTTACCAAACAGAAAAGGCAAAAACTGATAGTATTAATTTTCTTCTATTTTAGTCAGTACAGTTAATGTTAAGCCTATTTAAAGTGACGGAGCACCTGAGTTGGACCTTGATGAAGACACAACAGGAAGGAAGGAAGGAAGGAAGGAAGGAAGGAAGGAAGGAAGGAAGGAAGGAAGGAAGGAAGGAAGGGAGGGAGGGAGGAAGGGAGGGAGAAAAAGGGAGGGAAGGAAGAAGGGATGTAGGGAAGGAGAAAAAAAATGAAAAAAGTGGAAGAAAATAGGGAGGAGAGAGGGAGGGAGGAAAGCAGTGTCATAGAACACATTGCAGGTGGGTGTCAAAGAATGAGCAAGGTTCACTGAAGCTGTGAGTGTGTACATGTAATGTGTGTGTTTCGGAGGTTGGTGCCAGGCAGGAGAATTTAAAGCCAATGCATCAGATAATTACTATGGAAGTTTTCTAAGCAGTGACCTTCAATGGTAAGATTAGTATTGAGGAAGGATGGGTAATGCAGTGAAAGGGGCCTGGAATCAGAGGGATGGGTCAGGCGGTCAGGCGCTGTTCGCAATCATTTTGTCTTAAGGTAATATGTGTGGTGAGAGCTGAAAAAGCAAGCAACCAGTCATTGAACTCCATGACTGTATATAAGAAATGCGTGAATGAATGATGACTTCAAGGGTTTTAGTCATGTTGTTTTTAACTGTCCTAGAAAGGGTTTCTGTTTTTATGGAAGCAAAGGGTCCACATGATACAATTGACCAATGGTGTTTTTCCCCAATCATTATAATTGACATACAATAATTTATGGTCTAAAATATTAAGTATACCCAAGCAAGAGAATGACTGGGTAAACGCAGGAAAACCCTTTGGGGTTTTAACTCCTTCCACCCTGAAAAGCCCCATCAGTAACTTCCTTACACAATTACCTAAACTAAACCCATAATTCAAGTGGAGCAGTGAAGGCATTATACTCCTGTGTAGATTCGATAACTAACTGTTCAACCCTTCCTGCAACCAACTCACTGATCCTAAGTCCCTGATACAGAATTCTGGAGACCTCATTGACCTGACACACTTTATAGATGTGATCATCGCATCTATGTCTATATGCACATCTTGCCTAATCTCCATTTATATTACCTATGTTAAATTACCTAATCTCTGTGTAATTTGTACTGAAACTCTAGAAGAGCAAGGATGTTGTCTTCCTTTTTTATGCATTGTGGTTTTTCAGTACCTAAAGGAATGCTGGGTTGGCCAAACACAGGATACATATTAAATTTAAATATTTAAACATTTAAATATCTGATTTATATCTGTTAAATGCATTTCTGCATGTCAGACAATTAACTGCATGGTAGACGAGGGGTAGGGAGCAGCTGCCAATGAAAGAACTCCATTGCTCTCTGGGAAAGCCAATTTCCTCTATTTCTCTTAATGCCACTGCTACAGACAAGTGGCTTCATAGGTGAGTCTGCTGTCCCTTGAGATTGAGTCTTCTGATATGGTTTTAGGTTTCTGTTTTATGTATGTATGTATGTATGTATGTATGTATGTATGTATGCATGCATTTATTTACTGCAATGTCAGTTTTCAGTAGCATGATTGTCATGAGCTGAACGTTAGCCATCCAGCGCCTGGAGTTTAACCGTGTTTTTCTCCCACAGCCCACCCAAGCGCACTGCAATCCATCGAGGCAGGAGAACCGGCCTTTCGTGTGCCAGAGGATTTGGAATTCATCTAGTTGGACCTGGATCCAAGTTGATTTTTCTTCAAACCCCAAGACTTAACTGTTTAAGTCTCTACAGCACACTAAACTTAGCTCCTGAGATTCACAGCCATTCATGGCCTGGCACTAATTTTAACTTGGAGAGAGTACTTTTGCACTTGGGATTAATGAAAAAGCACAAAAATATTCGTCAGCAAGCCGCCAAAAATGCTAAAATTTAATTTCGTGACTTCAACAGAAAAAGTTAATTTTTCCATGCTTTGAGAACTCTGAATGCTCATCCATGGCTATTAGACAGGATGTCTCCTCCAGAGTTATCTTTCTCACTTCTCTTCTTTTGGCAAGGTTTCCCTTGCTGTGAATTTCCTCCATGTGGGTGGAAGGGTTAAGGCAATGAGAACCTGAGGTCGCTGACCTTCCTTGTAGCCTGGTTTCTGGAGGCACTTGAATTGCTGTGGCTGCCTCACTCTCGAGGGCTTACAGGAAAACTCCTTCTCTTCCGGAAGCTGCTGTGAGCCAGCGGCTATGAACTTGTGGCACAACCGCAGGGAATCCGGAATTTCTGAGTTAGAGCCCAGACTCAACTGAGCCTCACTGAGTGACCTCAGGCACATTACTGAACGTTTGCTTGTGCTTTATTTTCCAGCTATAAAATGAAGAATAACAATATTTACTCACTCAAGTTAAATCGCTTTTAAGTTATTTCTATTAGACTTTGGGTTAGGCCCATCCATGTTTGTTTGTTTGCTTTGTTTTTTTTAATAACAACTATAAAAACAGAATGAAATTTCAATTGTAGTTTTTAAAGTTTGGCTGTCAAAATTGCAATAATTTGAAATGAACTAAATTAAATATATAGAAATCTACAAGAAATCTCATTTTTGAGCTCTACTGTAACATCATTAGATATACATCCCTGCCAATTATAACGTGACTCCAGTGAGGAAAGGGTTGTTTTGGTCATTTTTTGCTGCTTACCATATCATCACAATTTAGAACCGTGCTTACTATATAATAGATGTGCAATAAATATTTGCTGAACAAATGAATGAGTGAAGTAATGGTTCCAAAAATTAGAGTTCTTGATTTTACTATAGATAGGAGTTTTTTGTTTGTTTGTTTGTTTAAATTAAGCAAGAATTACAACCATTTCAGAAAACAAAACATAAATATAGACGTTATGGTTATAAATTTAGGATACTGTATAATTCTTTATGTAATCTTTGACTACATACAAATCAAAGCTGTCTTGTAGTAATCTAAGGAGTCTACAGAATTTAAGTTACAAGATTCCTGCTCTCTATAATTTCATATCCCAAAAAATAATGCAGTATTTATTGATACCTTTTTAATGACATGCTTTGATTTGAGACTACAAGAGAAGAGGAAGTTATTTAATAAAAAAATGCTAAGAGACTTATTCTTTAATTGGAATAGGTATTTTTGGAATATGGAAAGAATGGGAAATTTTGTGTAAAGGAAACTGGTAAAAGTAGGTATTGACAAATGTTGAAATACTTGCCTAAAATCATTGTATTTGGTGAGAAAATTTATTTTTTGATATTAATAAATGTCTTAACATTTACTTCTGGAATTTTCATTTTTTAATCAAGTTCAGTATTATTAGGGAGTTGTTTAAAAAGTGAATAAGAAGGGGACAGGGTCTCAAATTAGAAAGTGACTGAGGAGGAGAAGAAAGCTGGAAGGAAGAGGTCTGCAAATCCATGAAAATATAAATATCAATTTTTAGCTTTTACTTTATCATAATAGTTGAATAAGAGCAAAGTAAAAATACAATACATTATAGTGGAGTTTAGATTGAAATAAGAGAATTGCTTATCCTTTTACTTTAAAAAAATGATGTGCTTGTCCACTGAGCACTTAACATGTTTTTCCTGTTAGAATTTAAGAATTTCATTGACAATGACTCATGTATTGTGAATAACTGAATCAAAGTAGGGTGGGGGTTTAAATTAGTGATCTTACCATAAATGTTATTAATGAAAGCAAAATAAATACTCTTAGAGGTAGATATGTGTGAAAGATATTCAAGGAGTAAAAATTGCTGTTGACACTGTGCTTTCAATGTAAATTACTTCCAGAAAATACCCAGGTTCTTATTAAACTTTTTTAGATATCTGTGTTAACATTGACCTGAGTTCACTGGCAGAAATGTTCCAAATAGTGCTAATAGCTTTGACACCCCTTCTCCAGTTAACCTTTTTAATAATAATGAAGGCTCTTTCAAAACAGTCAATCCTTGTATCAGTTTTCTGCTGTAACAAATGACCACAAACTTAGAGTTTTCAAAAATACCAACTCATTTTCTATCTATCTATCTATCTATCTATCTATCTATCTATCTATCTATCTATCTTTAAAACTGTAGTAAAATTGTTATATAATATTCTGTTAGTTTTAGGTGTATAACATAGTAACTTGATATTTGTATACAGTACAAAGTAATCACCACAATAAACCTAGTTACCACCCATCACCATACAATTGACCCACTTCCCCTCTGATAACCACCAATCTGTTTTCTGTATCTATGAGTCTTGTTTCGTTTGCTCAGTTGTTTTGCTTTTCAGATTCCACATATACATGAATATTTAAATATAACATATCTTTATCCATTCATTGAACAATGTACATTTAGATTGTTTCCACATCTTGGCTATTGTAAATAATCTTGCAGTGAACATGAGAAAAAGCGGATAGCTTTTTGAATTAGTCTTTTCATTTTTTTTGGATAAACACTCAAAAGTAGAATAGCTGGATCTATGGTGGTTCTATTTTTAATTTCTTGACTAACCTCCATACCATTTTCCATAGTGGCTGCACCAATTTACATTCCCACCAACAGGATAGCAGGGTTCCCCTTTCTCCACACTATCTCAACACTTGTTATTTCTTGTCCTTTTGATAATAGCCATTCTATTTGTGTGAGGTAATATCCCACTGTGGTTTTGATTTGCATTTTCCTGATGATTACTAATGTTGAACATCTTTTCATGTGCCTGTTGCCCATCTGTATGTCTTCTTTGGAAAAATGTGAATTTAAATCATTTGCCCATATTTTAATTGGCTTATTTCAAACAACACCAATTTATGATCTCACAGTTCTGTGGGTCAGAAGTCTAGGTAGTCCACTGGATCCTCTGCTCTGGATCTCAAAAGGCTGAGGTCGAGGTACTGGCAGGCCAAGGTTCTTATCTGGAAGCTCTGATGGAGAATCCACATCCAAGCTCAGAAACAAGTTCCATGTGCTTGTAGGATGGAGATTCCAGTCCCCTTGCTGGTTGTCAGCTTGGACCTGCTTTTAGCTTCCAGAGATCTGTCCCTGGTCTTGACATATGGGCTCTACATCTCAGAGTCAGCAACAAGGCATCAATTCCTTTCACACTAGGAATCTCTCCACCTTCTCTTTTTCTCTGCCTCTAGCCAGAGAAAGTTCTCTACTTTTAAACTCATGTGACTAGACTGGTCTCACTTGCATAATCCAGAGTAATCTGTAAGACATCTTGGTAGATGAAACTTACCTTCACAGGCAAAAGGCACTTAAGTATACACATCAGATTTAGAGATTTTCTTTAAGGTTATCCTTCTAATCTTGCTATAACATTATGATACTGTCCTGGCTTCCCAATTGGACTTGACATTCTTATGTGCTAAAAGATGATTTATAAGAATGGCTAAAATAATCAGCTTCCTGGAGTCTGCTCACTCTTAAATAGACTGAATATTTTCAGCAAATCTACCGTGTAATATAGAGATTCAGACACAAGTGTTGTTCTGATTCAGTTTTCCAAGATTCAGAAAGTCAGCTGAACTCATCCTGATATAATCAGACTTTTCCTTTCAATCATCTTTGAACTAAATAAGAAACTTGAAAAATTAGAAAAGATAGGATGCTCCTTCAATCAAAATTCTGACCAGACTGAATGATACATTCAGCTTCATAATTTGGGATCCAGCTCATTAGTTTCTATCTTGGAAGTATTTCGTTTCTGTTACTGTTGGTGGTGGTGGTAGTTGTTTGGTTGATAGTTTGCATTATGGTACGGAGACTACTAATTTCTCATGACTATTTTCAAAGGACACTTTCACTTTTATCCCTGCCACTTCTCTTTCTTTTACATATCCTTCTTGCTGCTTTCTGCATAAACTAAGCTTATTCCAGCTGTAAGTTTTTGCTTCCCCTTTCTCAAATATATGGTCCATGATCATCATTTGACTTCCTTGCTGTTGCTCAGATTCAGTTTAGCTGTCACTTCCTAGTTCTACTCTGTTTACCTAATATTAATATACACCCATCTATTTAATGTCACTTCAGTCCAGCTTAATTTTTTGGCACTGAACTAGTCACTCTCTGACACTTTTCTCATTCATTTATTTTTTGATTTCCTATTTATTTAATATTAATGAATGGATGGATGAACAGGCAGAGATGTATAATCTCAGCCTTCCATTTATGAAATTTTTCAAAACAAGATGATATGACTAACCTTTAATTCCAGATATCTATTCATCAATCCATCAATCCATTAGAAAAAAAAGCTCAGAAATAAATATTTCTAGCTCAATTGTATGGATATGAAATGAGCAATACCTTAATATAGTAATGACCCTAGCTTCTTCCAAAGGCCATTGCTATTTTCTATTCCATGAATTCTTCAATTGCCCCATAGGGTCTTTATCGAGATTCATTCTCCTATGCTACTATATTGTGCCTGAGGCTTATATTTTTGTCCCATTACCTTCTCATCAACAGCTTGTATTGGAAAGAAGCTGATGCCTTTATTGTTAATGTATCAGTGAGTCGCCGTCAGAGTGTTAAATCTCCCCTAGAGTTTCAGGTAACATATGTTTTTGCATGTAAGTTATCCACTATATAGCCCGTCATGTTTTTCATGAAATACTCTGTAGTGGTTGCATTTCAAAGCAAAGTTAATGTGAGAGCAATTTCCGAGAAGAAGGTCCATTTGTTTTTTTTAAACTTTTCATAAGCACCAATCTGAAAACAGTTACAGAAGCCCTGGGAACAAACAGGCCTAGGCTTTTCCATTGCTCATTGAGTCATGGAAGCTCCAACAGAAGACCACCCCCTAAGTCACAGGCATGAGTTTCCTGTGGTCACTGCTGGAGCATCAACTTTCTGGAGTCATCTGTGTTTTTTTTGTTCTGTTTTGTTTTGGTGTTTTTGACTTCTGTATATATTTTTGATTGCTGTTTAAGAAATGGAAATGTATTCAATGCTCTTTTCTTGTGTAACATATATATGCTATATTCTTAGAAAGTTAGATATTCCTTTAGAACTTTTAAAGAAGAGATACAGTATATCTGGAGCCCTGGAATCCATTTCCAGAGCCTAAGAGAGTAGAGGGGAAGGGCGTAACCATTGGCTACAATGTAGTTCCTGTTAGGGTGTGTGAGATAGTGTGGTGAGCTGGATTTTCTGTTTCAGAAGTTAAAACAATTTTCTGGGGAAAAAAAACATCTTTTCAAAATCGTTTGAAGTAGCCAGGGAGTTTTTCCTTCCTAAATGATTAATCCATGAAGGTAAGGGGGTAATTTCGCCAAATGTGCAATTTTTCATTTGGATAAACTTCTGATGGCCTCTACTGAGGGATTTTAGTTTCCATTTTTTGGACTCTCTGTCCAGATGCTATATTATGGAAATTTACTTTTAGAATATATTTTTATAATAAGTCTTTCCAAGTATTTCTTTAACAAGAGTTTCTATAAAATAGAATGACAATTTGTAGTATTGAAAAACATTGGACATGCATCTTTTTGAATATTTCAATAATAGAAAAGGGGAAGATCTGTATTGCCTCTAAATTGTAGTTCTTTTCTGAAGGAAATTTGAGTTTCACATTTGTTTGCTTAAGGGTGTGATGGAGCTAATAGTCTTCCTTTTGTGGTAAAGATTACTTGACCACTGTCTGTGATTATTTTTTTTTTTTTCCCAAAGGAAGTACCTTCTAACCATTGCTTAATATCTGACAGTCATTTAAACCAAAGAAAGAAATATATAATATTCTTTGCATCATTTTCTATTCCAATAATAATATCAAAATACCCAGACACTGGTTATGAAAATATAGAAATTGTGACAACAGCCAATTAGTTCCCAGAAAGTCTTACAGTTTCATAAAATTTTCACAATAATCATGCATTGGAAAATCTTATACAAATATAATAAGTCATCATCAGACTAATAGGTCAAACCAACGTAAACTCTCCTCCTATTTCCAAAAATGAAAGTATATAATCTGAAACAGCATTCACAAAACAAGGACAACAAAAGCAACGAAAATCAACATACATTCAGTGTACAACTCTGTATAGAGACATCATTACATTTACAATTACATCAAGAAATTTTTGAACGACCAAAATGTTTCAACATTCAACAAATGTGTCTCTGGCCTGAGGGAGGATACAACAGGAAAAAATCAGACCATTTTCTAGACTGATTCAATGCAGGAATCCAGTTGCTTCCAGAAGTGATCTATGATTTCTACAGGGTCACACCTAGGAAATGGAAACCTCATTGGCAAGACACCCTCTTCCTCAACTCTGTGCTATGAAGATTAATAGAAAAAGGGAAATTTTAAGATTGAGACTCTTTATTTGTTTCACAGGCTTCCTTTCTTAGAGCAACTTTGAGGCTTTACATAAGCCCCTTGTAAAGTTAAATAATATATTTTCTGCCTCCAGGATACCCAGTGAATATGTTATATTAATTTTGGGGGCAAGAACTGTATTTTTTGAGTGATGGTATTTCTAGCCCCCAACAATGAGATGCAATCACAAATCCCATCTCAAGTGTTTAGTGACAATAATCACTTTAAAATAACTTTTTATGAATGACACCCACCCTTGATCACACCTATTATTTTGGATCTCAGTCTTTGGTAAAGCCTTTTGCTAATTTAGTGTAAATGAAATAAATAGCCCATTTAAGATTCTGCTAAATTGAGTCCAAGTTAACTCCTTCTCCCTTTCATCTCTTCTTTCTTAGTCAAGACAAATACATCATCTGTCTTCTATTGAGATCTTAACTAAGATGATATTGGTACACAAGTAGAATTATACTATACACAATGATTTGCATCCAGATTCTTTTCATTTAAATAGTAATGTAAATATCTTTTCTTCTGAAAGTATTCTCTAATTAGACAGATCTATTTTTTTTTCTGAAGAGCTCTTTATTCAAAAAAAAATAAAATAAAAATCTCAAGAGCAAATGAAATACATACAAATGTGCCAGGCCTTACTAACTTCTGACTACACACATCTTTGTGTTACCAGGTTATGTTGACAAGAAACCCACTACTTTGAAAAGACAAAACAGAGTTATTGAAGAACATCTTTATATCTGGGATCCAAAATGGTGGTCTCAAATGGATCCAAAATCGAGACTCTTGGCTACTGGGAAAAACTGGAAGCAGCAATTTATATTTGTCAGTATTTCAGTATTTCTATGTTTCAGGCAAGGAAAGGATTACAATATTTTGTCCCCCCCAAAGATGGCTGTGGCCATTTGACTTGATTTGTTCAATGAAATAAGAGAAGTGACATGTGCATCTGGAAGTAGCAGTAACCCCCGTGTACCATTCACTAAGCTGCTACTATTCCCCAGCACTTCAGAGATTATGGAAACATGTGTCAAAATGAAGCTTCCATCATCCTGGGGCTTTGAATAATGGATAAGGAGAGTCTCTCTCTCTCAAGAGCCTGCAAGAAATACACCTTCTTTTGAGAACTTATTGAGACTGGGCAATGTTTTGGTTATTTCAGCATAATCTTGCTGGCTATCACCACCAAGTATCTACCTGTTCTTTCCTTTTTCTCTCCAGCTCAATATCCCTTTAGCAATGAAACTGTTACAGATGCCACCATCTATTACGTAATCACTTATAGTCCATAGGTGTAACACAACTATCCAATCCTCCAAATTGTTGCTAGATTCTACACAAAGGAATAAGCGATGTCCTTCTTCCAAACACTCTGCCACTTGGACAGCCAAAGAACTCTGCTTATTTTGCAGTTTCATAGCATCTCTCTTGAACAGCTTCATTAGCTCTGGTCACTGCTCTTGCCCTGGATATGTCTGAGATTTTTTTACGCATATCTTCCAGAAACTAAATCCCAAATTAAGAGAGTAGGTAGGGAAAATATGTTATACATATAATCTCTTCTACACTCTTAAATTATTTCTTTACCCACATAAATAAAACACAACAACAATAACAACAACAAATCTCTCTTTTGTTCACTTATAAAACAAACATTATCATGCTAATCAATGAATGTAAAAGTGGGTGGGGATGAGAGTGGGAAGACAAGTTGTTCATACTAGTAGTATGAACCCATCCAAAAGTGCCCTGTTCCAACAATAAAACACCCACCTGGGGCCTAGGGCCTCATCTCTTTTTCCTGTTTTGCCAGAGACTTTACAGAACTTTACAATCCACCAAACTATAAAAGCTTTTAATTTAGATGAGTAGTATTTCATTGTAGATTGGAATGCTATTTACTTCCCATCAATCTTTTACTGTTATATTAGATTGTTTACAATATTTTGCCTTTACTTACAATGTGAATGCCTTTTAGGGAATACCACAGCTGTATTTTAGTAGCCCAGCTTACACAAAGTTATAATTTTCAGCATATACATTAAAAATGATATTCTCAGGGCCAGCCCAGTGGCGCATTGGTTAAGTGCTGGCTTGGGAAGCCAGCGGCCCTGGTTTGGATCCCACATATGAGGGCCAGTGACACTGCCCTCTACAGCTAACAACAGCTCCACCTGGAGCTGGTCTGTGTGAGCCCCGGCAACGGTGTAGGCTGCAGCCCCTGCTGCAGTGGGCTGCCATAGGCTACAGCGAGTGGCTGGCAGCCAGCATGAGTGGCTGACAGCTGGTGTGAGCTGCCAAGAGCCACCATGAATCGCCATCCAGAGGCCAGAGACCCATCTGCCTCACCCGGGAAGAGCGCAATGACGATACCAACATGGGCCAGTGAAGCGACGTCCTCCACAACTAGACTGAAGAACAGAAGGACAGTAACTTGTCTGTTCCCCTTCCCTGATTCCCGAACGCTGTTCCCTTCCCCTAATTTCCCAATAAAATCTTTAAAAAAGAAATTCTCAGAGAAGAATGGAAATTTTGACTCTATTGACTATTACTGGCTTATAGTTTAACAGCTTTTTTTGTTCTTTTTTTTTTAATGATTCCACAGCACCATATGTTATTCATTGAAAACAAACAAACAACAACAACAACAAAAAATGATTGCTTAGTGGAATACTATAACTTGATTATCCTTATTTCTAAACCAAAGATATAAGCCATAGATTAGTCAACATGGCTGGCTTTGGATGGTAATGTAAATCTGTGATATGGAAGAGCTCTGATCTAATTTGCCACACTGTGAAATCCATGCACATATCTTGGTGAAACATTGTAATGTATGTTCACGTGTTAGTTGTATGTTTGTTTATATGAGTATGTGGGACCCTTTCAGAGGACTTAGTAATAGACCTAGATAAATGTTATATGTATTCTTTATTTCTTTTTCTTTTTCTTTTTTTTTTTTTTTTTTGAGGGCAGTGTCACTGGCCCTCATATGTGGGATCCAAACCGGGGCTGCTGGCTTCCTAAGCCAGCGCTTAACCACCACGCCACTTGGCCGGCCCTATTCTTTATAGTAATTAGTAAATTCCTAGTAAAAGGATGTGGGCTGGTGGCTAGGGCTAGGCTGAATTAATAGGAAAGCACTGTTTTAACTGCCTTCCCTGAAAAAGATCCTTCCTCCTCCTAACATCTGTGAGATTGTGAGTTTCTCTTCATCTGCTCTTACCTTCCTAGTAACTCCATTCTGAAAGGGTTTTGGGGTGAAGTTTCTTTGCTCTTTTCCCAACTGCTTCCTATGTTTCAGAAGCTTCTCAGTATTTCTTTTTGGTGAATGACACAGTTTCTTGTTTTTCAACACTATTATGGAAGAATTCAGGGTATAAATCTTTTCTGGCATTCAAAGTTTTTAAGCCAGAAGTGTATAATCTGCCATCCCAATCTCATCTGAAGCCCATTTTGAGAAGATTCTATAAATCTTTTAGCAAAACAATTGTATTTTAATGTATACAGTATTTATACCTACTAAATTCATGAAACTATATTTGGGGCTGATAATACTAATACAAAATACGTAAAATAGCCATTTTATTTTTAAAATATTGTATTAATACTTATAAATTAACTCTTTTGATGAATGGAATTCATTCAAAGACTAATTTTTGTGAAATGTGCTGTTTTCCATGATACATTTTATATATTAAATTAACATTTGCTATATTTTATGTATCCAAATATTTATAGAGGTTGTACATTATAACATGTTGTGCTATGCATGAGAGATACAAACATGAGTATGAAATAGACACATAAATACTAGTAGCTACTACTTATTGAACACTCACCAAATAAGAGCATTTTGCTGACCGGTCTGTAGGCTCCTTCCTTCTTATTTCATGTTCACAGCTACTCTTAAAGGTAGAAATTATTACTATCTTTATTTTGCATATGGAAACAGTGTATGTTTATTAAAGCAAGTCTTAGAATATCTAAGCACAAAGGACAGTGCTAAAACAAAAAAAAAATTAAGGAAGCAATTGTTCTCATAAAGAAACACCTAAGAGGATTATCGAATGAGAATTTGCCAAATGAAGGATGATAGGAGTAAATATTATCTTAGAGGAAAAGGGAAGAGGGTCATCTTTGCAGAGGCCCAAATGCTTGTCAAAACTGTGCCAACAAACCACTAGAGGCAAAACTGGCTGTGTTCAGAACATGAATTTGAACCCCACCCCATATATGAGGAAGACGTCACACAAAGGTATTTATTATGATAGTGGCACTATCAGACTTAAATTTTAGAATAAAACAAGTGACTTATACACAACTTAATGCAATTTAATTTAATATACTCTTTATTTTTTCTTTTGTAATGAAGGGGTAGACATTTTTAAAGTGAATATCATGTTCTACAAATGGCCTTTCCTATATTTGTTTAAGCAAGTGTTTGTGAATTCTGTGGTACTGCACACCTGCAGGTTAATGGCCGTCTGGATAAACACTTCAGACTGAAAGGAATTTCACTTTCGACAACCATCTAAGTGGCCCCATTCTCTTTCTATCCTCCAAGATATACATGCTGAGCTTACAAATGTAACTAAATGCATTGAAAGGAAATCATAGCATGCTTTACATTTTATTCCTAATGTCTTGCACTGGAGTAGTAAAGCCACAGAGGAGAATGGTGCTGGGGAAATCTCTGCAAAATGTGAGCATGTGAACCTTGGATTATATCATCATGATGACCATGTTGGTCAAGACCACTGAGGGCAATGCATGGGGTGAAGGTATTTCCAGTGTCCAAGTTTTCAATTGAGCCACACCCAATAAACATGTTCTGAGAACGGTATTAGCAATCAATGAGCTTACCTTAAAAGGCTAATCCCCTTAGTGATTTTTAGATTACCTGTTGTAAAAATTTGAAGAAATATTGCTTTTGTTGTATATACTGAATTATATATATACCACCACTACTACCAGTCTGGCTCTAACAACACTATCAATATCCACCAATAACCACCACACACTCACCAAACCACCAAGCCACTATCACCACCACTGGCAACCACATTATCACTCCCAAATAGCACCAAAACAACCATCATTATTACCATCATCACTAACATACCATTACTTCTCCTGCCACTGCAAACAACAACGATAAGAAAACAACCTGATATATTTCCCCAAAACATGTATTTGGTGAGAATTTCAAGTTTCCTTTTTCCCTCCTTTCCATCCTACCATCTCCAAAGGTGAGGAATTTACACTTTGTTTCATTAGGCCATTAAAATTTCAGGTAATGTAAGACACAAAAAGAGTTATTGAAAAACATTTATTGCTGTATTAAACACAGCTATTTTTCACTACTACTGGTCTGATTTTTATAGAAAAACTACAACATTTATTTTCTGTAAGACCAGGAGGTTTAACAGGTAGCCACAAAAACAACACTCAGCCTAACTTTTAAGCACAGAAATAAACATCACACAGATAGACGTCGTTCACACAGCAATGTAACAATATGTTTTATGTTTACTAATGAAATATCCCTAAATTTTGTTTTCAGAAACTTAGTGACATATACGAGAGATTATTAGTATACTGAGAGCAAGGGTCAGTATCATTAACTAAAATTTTGGTGGCAACCTTAAAATTTGGATTCATTTTATTTTAATTAGGACATAAGATATGAAAAGGAAAATGTTAAACTGAGTATCAGTGATAAGTACAATGTCAAGTAGTTGAATAGTTAAGAAATAACACTGAACAGACATATTCATGACTGTCAAGTGCCTTAAATTTTAAATACAATCTTAAATCTTAGTTTAAGGATACAGGACAAAATTTAATAATTTTATTTTTATAATATATTTTATGTGTTAGAGCTATTTTAGATTTACAGAAAAATTAAGAAGATAGTATAGAGAGTTTTATAACCACACATTCAGATTCTATTATTATCAATATCTTATTAATAATGGAATCTTAATACCATTTGTATGGTATGTTTATTAAAATTCATAAACCAATATTGTACATCACCATTAACTAAAATCTGTACTTTGTTCAGCCTTTATTTAAAATCTATATGTTCTTTAGCTTTTATCTAATATCCTTTATTTGTTCCCTGTATGGGAAGCTGGGTGCAACTTCAGGGTACTATGTTACACTTAACTATCATGTGTCCTTAGGATTTTATTGGCTGTGAGAGTTTTTCAAACTTCCTGTGTTTTTTATCTTGATAGTTTTGAGAAGTATTGGTCAGGTGTGCTGTAGGATGCCCCTCTGTTGCAATTTTATATTTTTCTCATGATTAGACTGTTGTTATAGATTTCTCAGAAGGAAAATGCCATTTTGAGCACAACACATCAAAGGTACATACTATCAACATAATTTATCATTCTTGATATAGCCTTGGTCACCTGGTTGACATGGTGCCTGTCAGATGTATCCTTTGTAAAGTTATCCCTCCCTTTTCCCTTTTCACATTACACCTTTAGGAAGGAAGCCCACACTTAAAGAGTGGGGTATTATGCTATATTTCCATGAGGGAGGTAGATCTACTTAAATTATTTGAAATTCTTTAGCATGAGAGATTTGTCTCTTCTTTCCCATTTATTTATCCAGTCATATAGTTATAACACTATGGACTCATGGATACCTATCTTGAATTATAATCCTACTTTATTTTTTGTTCAAATTGTTCTATATTTGGTCATTAGGAGTTCTATCAGCTGGTTCCTGTGTCTCTTTAATATACCCACACCATTGTGGGGTGTGTGTGTGTGTGTGTATGTTAATTACTTACTTTCTGAAACTACAAAATACTCCAGGCTGATCTTGTATATTTCCTGATCCAATCCTAAAATTAGCCATTTATATAAGAAGGTTTAATTTATTTTATTGAAGATTAGTGCTAAAAATGAAGATCTGAAAGCTAGGTTTGCTCATTTCTATGGTTGTCTTTGCTTCCAGTCCCCCTTAACTGATAGAACAGGAAAACATATGTGTATATGGTAATCTGTGTATATACACATATCTGTAAATATTTCTACATGTAAACATCTATGTCTATGTTAAACTAAACACAAGTTCATACTGACCTATTCAGATGTAATCCATTATCAAATGTATCATCATAGCCTCCTCCCATTGGTGATCTGTAACCTACCACTACAGCAATGACAAATCTGGACTCCATTATTCTCACTCATTTACTTAATTGTCAAATTTTAGTATACATGTACAGTAATTTCATAATTTCTAATTCACATCACATTAAGAAATATCTTTTCCAACCAAATTATAGCATATATACACAGTTCCTTTTGCCTTTAGTCCTATAGATACCACTAATTTCCAAAGTTACTTAGGTTGGCATCTTTCCCCACTATCCCATTTAGTAAGGTTATTCTATAGATTTGTAATACAAATAAATTATTCTGTTGGCATTCCATCTTGGGATCTCATAATCTCCTACATTATTATTATAATTTGCAAACTTTAAGGTTCATTCCTGTTCTGGAAAGATTTATGGGTCTTAACAAATGCATAGTGTTGTGTACCCACCACTATGGCATCACACAAAAATAGTTACACTACCATAAACCGCCCCCCCTTGTACTTTTTCTAAAATATTGCTACCTGCCCCTTGAATCTCTAAGCTTATCTATATGCTATAGTCATAAAATATATTGTTGCTATATAATTTCAAACAGTTATTTTTACATCATTAAGAATAAGAAAAAATAAAATATTTATTTTACTTTTAATTATTCATTTTCTGACATTCTTCCTTTCTTTATGTAAGTTTGAGTACCTGACCTACATGCTTTTTATTCTTCCTGAAGAATTATCCTTACACATTTCTTTTAGGACAGGTTTGTTGCCACTGAATTTCATAAGTTTTTGTTTTTCTAAGACAGTCTTTAATTCTCCTTTACTTATGAAATATGATTTTGCTTAGTAAAGATTTCTACGTTGCCCAGAGAAATCCATGTTCCAGTTGATCTTCTTGAACAAAAACCTCCTGTGTACTATGTACCTGTATGAAAATGATATTCAGTGCTCTCTCCTAAATAAAGCATGCTCGTCCTCAAAAAAAAAAAAATAGAATTCTAGGTTGGTAGCTTATTTCTTTAAGCACAGTAAATTTTTCATTGCCTGGAGAAGTTCAATATAACTCTTATCCACGTTCCTCTATAGGTAAGATATTATTTTCCTTCAGCTTCTTTCAAGATATTTTTTTTGCCTTTCTTTTCTGCAGTATGGTTACATTATGCCTAGTATAGATTTTTCAGTATTTCGCCTGCTTAATATTCCTTGAGCTTCCTGGATCTATTATTTAGTGTTTGTCATTAATTCTGGAAAACAATTAACTATTGGGTTGTCGTATTTTTTCTATGTTTTTCATTGCAAAAATGAGTCATGATTTTTCCAACAACCCAATATTTTTATTTTGAACATTTCTCCTTTTCAATTTTATTTGTTCTCAGTTTGGTATTCTAATTACATATACATTACGTCTTTGAAATTGTCCCATGGCTCTTAATTTTCTGTTTTCATTTCTTTTTCTCATTGCATTTTAGTTTGGAAAGTTTCTTATGTCGTCTATTTTAGTTCATTGATTCTTTCATTAGCTGTATCCAGTCGGTTGAGGAGATAATCAAAGGTATTTTTCATACCTGTTGCAGTGCTTTTTTTATTTCTAGCATATCCTTTTCATTCTTCCCTACTGTTTCCATCTATTTGCTTCCATTACCCATATGCTCTTCCATGTCGTCATTTTTTTCCAGTAAACTTCATAATGTGTTAATTGTAGCTATTTTAAATTCCCTGTCATAATTTCAAAAGTTGTTTTATACGTGTCTGTTTCTGATGTTTGCCTTCTCTGTTCATGTTTTTTTCTTGCCTTTTGGCATGCTTTGTGGGGTTTTTCTTTTGCTGAAATCTGGACATAAGGTATTCAGTAAATAGGTCTTTAGTGTAATAATAGTTTATGTGAATCTGGCTAGGAGTTCTGCTTTTAAATTTTATTTTATTTTAATATTTACCATAGATGTAGATGCCAGATGCTTCAAATGTCTCTAGTATCTTAGATTTTTGTCTCCCCTGATGTCTCTGGAATTTGCTGATAGCTCACAGCCCTTTCATCTGTAATCCACTGTGATTAACCTGGAACCTTGTTGGTGTTAGTGTAGGATGTGGAGGAGAGTAAGTGTTCTATGATCTTATGTTTACATCTCAGTGTTTCAGTTGATTTGTAATCTTGAACTGTAACTTCCACAAGTGTTTCTTAGCTTTTTCCTCCCTTGGGTGAAATAGGAAGGTTAGAGTGGGCTGGATCAGGCAAATATCCTTGTTATAGGTCCTATAAAGCTCTGGTAAAATCCTGTCCAAGGAGAGTAGGCCTTTGTTATGAAGAATGTTACAGGTGTATTTCTAATGTCTCCTGTCCTCTCTCCCTGAAAGAGTCACATACAGTCTTTCTTGACTCTTCCCCATAAGAACCTGATGAGATTTCTGAAAGTAGAAGCCATGAAAGTGTAGGAGCCTCCAAAGATCGTGGCCCCCCAAGAGTTTCTCATTTCTGTGTGAGTCTACACTCAGCCTGTAGCAATCTGTCCAAAGTACCATTCAAGTGTCCCTCCTATTAATAGTTTATGACTAGAACAACATCAACCCTGAATTAGGAGATGTTAGCTATAAATCTCAGATTTGCTATCTCTTCAGATTACAACATGTGTTTTTCCCTGCAATATTAGTTCTCTGATAAATCCAAGAAAAGTCATTCATTTTCAGCTTATGTAGCATTTTCTTATTGCAGCAATACAGTTATCACTTGCAAGCTCTTTATTTTATTTTATTTTTTTTGAAGGCAGTGTCACTGGCCCTCATATGTGGGACCTGAACCGGGGCCACTGTCTTCCCAAGCCAGAGCTTAACCACTGTGCCACTCTGTGGGCCCTGCAAGCTTTTTGAATATTGGCACTTACACGAGAACACCATTCCTTTTTAATATTATCAGTTTTTATGGCAAATGTGATAGAGAAGATAACAAAGTATTACATATGTTTAGATATTTTCACTATGGTAGTTTGTTTTTTGATTGAAAAAAGCAACTTCACCTTTTATTTTATGCAATATGGCCATTTGTTGCATTTACATTGTACAGGTTTTTATACAAGTTGACATTAATAACAATGTTGATTAAATTTAATGCAGAAGTTAAAACTTTATGATAAACGAGTAAATAGACATAAATGAAACAAAATATATTCACATTTTTTTTGCATTAACTCTTATGCTAATATGTACTATCCCAGAAAGGTTCAAAATATCAAATGAAATGGCATATAAAATGTATTATACATAAAATATATTATAAATATAATTTCTTCAAAACTAGATTATTATGTAAATGAATTTCATGAATCTACTAAAATATCTTTTTTCCTTTCTTCATATGCTTCTTCCTAAATAAGTAACATGCTTAACTTTACTTGATGATAATGAGGTCATTTTGGTTAATCTTTGTGATATATTCTTTGTAAGAGATTTTTAAAAATATTTATATGTGCAACTTATTTGAATATGTAATAAATAATTATGTTACACTAAAGACTAACTGAATACATTTTTTCAATCAGAACACAATAAATTTCACATATTTAGATTAGCGATCCAGCCCACAGCCTGTCTTTGTAATGAAACTTGATTGGAACACAGCCACCTCATTTATTTACATATTTTCTATGGATGTTTTCAAGGCTAAAATAATGGAGTTTAGTTGTAACAGAGATCTTGGACTACAAAGCTAGAGTGTTTATGATCTTTGCCTTTGCAGAAAAATTTGCTTATAACTATTCTAAATGCATCCTGATGTAACACAAATTTATACCCAAATTTAATATTTGGCAGGGAATATATTTGGATTAATTAATAACTGAAAGTTAATTTCAAAAACAATTGAAATTTCCAAGAACTTGTTTTTTTTTTTTTGCTAAAAGTAATGTGTAATTATCCTTGAGCCTGTATTTGGATAATTCATATTTTTATCAACTTAGGAAACACTAGCACATTGGATCCAGTTTTATGATATATCAAAATTGTTTTATTATTGAATATAAATTATCAAAATAGATATAACAAAAACACTGAAAATGTGCTAATGTGAGCTATTTAAAGACAACTGATATTTTAAATAAAAATCCATAAAACGTTTGAGTACCTTCCTTAGCATTAAATATTTATTAAACAGAATGTGTGTGTATATATACACTTTTAAAAAAAATATATGTTCTGCCAGAAGAGCTGGATTTAAGAACTTTGGTTTCATCTATTATATATCTATTTGCTCACTATATTTAATAGATGGAAAAATAATTTTATTGGTGAAGTCAATTTTTTATTTCTTTCCTAGCACTAGCATGATAAACAAATTCAAAGGAGTCTTTTGAATACACTTTCCACATAAAGTTAAAAAATTAAGCATGACCCAAATCCTGAGCTCATGGGCCATTTAGCATTTATACTGATTGGTAACAAGCTTGCATGTGACATTAGCAACCTATACTTGTCATGAAGTTTGAGCTTTCAGCTAGTTTGGTGGATGCTGTGAAAATTTATTGGCTGAAATAAGGAAGCAGTTAATAGGCAGGGCATGGTCAAGTCATAAACAACACTCTTTTATGAAGACAAAAGTTCACTAGTCTGGCCTTACTTTAAATTATACTCAAACAACCCAAAGGACTTCAAAAAGAGCACTATTCCAACCTTGACTCTGTCTCCACTGGAATTCATAATTGTAACTAATAATTAGAGCTGTCAAATTATCTAGAACAGTTATTTGTTGTTGTTTTTTCAATTATAACCTGCTTCAATCCATTTTTTCAATGCTGCTAAAACCTAATATATGTTCTGTGTTACTAAATACAAAGATGCTAATTTACCTTCAAAAATTCTATGATCTAAAAGAATATGGACACTCAAAAAATAACTACAGTGCAAACATTTCATTTGTCAAATTTTGTTTCTGCTATCCATCTCTCTGCATCACCCTAAAAGATTACACACCGTAATCCCCTCTTATCTGTGGTCCTGCTCTCCAAGATTTCAGCTACCCATAGTTATCTGTGGTCTGAAAATATTAAATGAAAAATTTCAGAAATACAGGCTTTCAGAGCCATTCTGAGTAATGTGATGAAATCTCACACAGTCCCACTCCCTCCTGGCTGGGACGTGAATCATCCCTTTATCCTGTGTTTCCAAGCTGTAGTAGCCACCTAAGTCATCAGGTTGACTGTTCAAGTAACCCTTATTTTATTTGATAGTGACCCCAAAGCACAAGAGTGGTGATGCTGGCAATTCAAATATGTCAAAGAGAATCCCTAAACTGCTTCCTTTAAATAAAAAGTTGAACACAGTGCAATAAGATATTTTGAGGGAGACAATTTTCACGTAACTTTTATTACAGTACACTGTTATAATTGTTTTATTTTATAATTAGTTATTATTGGAAATCTCCCACTGTGCCTAATTCATAAATTAAACCTTATCATAAGTAGGTATGCATAGGAAAAAAAAAAAAATATATGTGGGGTTTGGTGCTCTCTGTGGTTCCAGACATCTATGGGAGATTCTGCAAGGTATCTTCCACCAGTAAAGGGGTACTGCTCTATTGATATATGGGTTACTTTTTGAAGTAAACACAATCTGTATGAGTTGGGACCCACACATTCTTCTCATCCAAATCTCCCTAGAGACTCCAGCAACTATCATCCTCATTCATAGTCCAGCTCCCCACCATCCAAACTGTCACAGAATTTGGTGAAAGCAACTTTTTTTTTTTTTTTTTTATTTTTTTTTTTTTTTAGATTTCACGTCCACCTACCAAAACATCCCAGTACTTTGCCATCATTCTCTCAGCATTGTTCCCAATATTCACCATAGGACCCATCAATATATTTTATGCCTTTGTAGAATTACGTAATTTGATCAAACGGGAAGGCTAGTTTTAGGAAACTAACCCATTGTTGAATCGATTGCCTACAGAAAGTAACAAACTTTCTGTGGTGATTCATTAGAATGCTCTATATAATTCTTAGGATTCTTTAAATTTGAGATAATGGAAAATGTAACTTAAATTAGTTTAAATAATAAAGTGGATTCCCTGGCCCATCTGCCCCTCTCTTTTCTGTATCTCTATTTTTCCCTAGTAATCATTCCCTTAACTATTAAATCATTGCATTACTTCCCATATCTTAAAAAAAAAATAACTCTCTTTACCCCACCTATACCTCTAACTACATTTTATTTCTCTATTCCTTTTAATTGCAGATATTTTCAAAGGTGGTCATTAATTGGTGGCTTTTTTATTTTATTTCACTTTTTCTTTAACCTATCCTAAATAGGCTAGCACTTGCATATTTCACTGGAACCAATCTTAATGCAAATATAATGGGGAGACCACTGAGTTCCTTGTTTTCAACAAATAGAAGTGCTCAGAATTTACCTTCCTCTAAATATGACTTGTATTTCCAGCATTGACTCTCATTCCCTCCTTTTTGAAACATCTTCTTAACTTGGCTTCCAGGAAACCGTTCTTTCATGATTCTCTTACCTTTCATTGAGCTTTGCTTTTCCATTCCCTTTTTCCTAACATCCAAGTGTCAGTATGTCCAAGGACTCAGGCAGATCCCTGGAATTCTTTATCTGTAATCACCTCTTTGACACTTTTATTCGGCACCATGAATATTGACATCTAAGTGCTGAGCTCTCCTTATTTATTACATATAACTGAACAGCAAACTCACATTTAACTCTTTTTTTTGTTTTGTTTTGTTTTTGAGGGCAGTGTCACTGGCTCTCATATGTGGGACCAAACCAGGGCCACTGGCTTCCCAAACCAGCGCGTATCCACCACGCTTCTCGGCTGGCCCACATTTAACTCTTTATGGGAGCCTCTAATAGGACGTATAATCAACATCTTAAATTTATCCTCTATAAAACCAAACTCCAAAAGTTCTGTCTCAAATGTGAGAATATTAAAACCTTGCTCTTATCACAGTCTATTCTTCGAGTTACTCAGTGTTAAACCTTCTGCCCCATTTCTATTAGAACTTGGACTTTGTCTATTTAGTTCATGTCTCTTTTCATGACACCTAAAATAATGCCTAAAATAGTGAAGATGTTCAATAAATAATCTTTGAATCCATGTATGATAGAATCAAAATACAGGTGGGAGGTGAATTCAGTTTGGGGCAATTTGATTGGAGAGACAGAGTCTACAATTCTAGCACGATGAATATTAACAAAAATATTTATTCTGTTGAAATTGACTGAATGATCTCTTGTCAATATTCTTTATGGAATTCTCATTTCTGAGAATTATTAAAGAGTAAGTCACTTCCTTAAAGGTCTTCATCCAAGCTCAAAGGTTTAAATAAAAAGATGTGAAAGAAAATATATGAATTATATTAAATATATTGTTTTGCAATGAGAATAACTAGGAGACAAAGAGCAGGTTCTATTTTTGTTGTGATTGTCTGCACGTTCTCTGACTGTGACAAAACTAAAAGGGAAGCCAAACTCTTATCAAAAGGCTTGCATGGTGTAATGATCTACTTTGGTAGGAGCAATGTGGAAGTGTTTGGCTCTCCTCCCCATTAGTTTCTATAACTAAGTGAAGGTATCTTCAGGGAAAGGAAATTTAGAATCTGCTGAGATTAGAGCTTCATCCAGGTGGATTGTAGTTACTAGAGTACATCACTGAAAGCACATATAATTTAATTCAATCTATAAAAAGACTAATGATATAAAATGGAAAAAGCTGTAATGTTTTATTAGCAGGCCTAGTGTGCTAGTAAATAGTCAAAAAGGAAACTTACCTTTCTGTTAGCAGCAAGAAAATTCCTAGGGATTCAAATCATGGTTCAAAAATGAGGCATTGATGCCCATTCTTTGCTCAAAGCAAAAGATCCAAAGGAGAGAAAAGGCAGTCCTCCCCAATATTTGTGGGGCCCAGACAATAGTACAAATGGTGGTCCACATGCCATATGTATAAATGTTTGATACATTTACTCACTAGTCATTCCTTAGGTTAATTCACCTTAATCCTAGCCACATACTTGATACATCCCAGGAGTGTTTAAAAACACCAACTTACTGTGATTTAGATTTATTTGTTGTGGAATAATTTCTAGGTTTTAGTATTTTATTATAAGCTTCCCAGATGATGCTTATATACACCCAGGATGCCAAAATTCTGGTAGAATAATTAGAAAATTCTCTGCCTTGTGATCTACTGGTAGAACGAAACTGATCTCAATACAAACTGTGAAGTATTTGATTACCAAGAAACACCCTTCATGCTTCTATCTTGGCCAGAGGGTGCATTAGCCACTCTTTCAATTTGGTAAGAAATGGTATGGAAGGAAGAATGAAAATCCATGAAGAGAATAAAGAATCCTAAATACATGTACAAGGAGGTAGTTTTTGGAACCTCAAGAAGCTCATTAAAATATTTTGAGACATACATGTAAATTATTGTCTTTTTAACCAGCCTTAGTGCAATTTGGCTCAACTAAAATAGAGATCACAAAGATAAATATTCCTTCATTTTAAAATTTGCAGAACTAAGTAATCCATCAACATAATATAATTGTTTACAATAGATCATTCCATGCTCTGATGTAAGTTTATTTCTCCTAACATGGGGAATCATTTATAGTTGTTATTCCAGGATAAGTATTCAACAATGTAGTAAAGAAAGAAAATATTCTGTAGATAATGCTTACCACAGTCATTTTTCAAACTGTACTAGTTAAACTTTCAATATAACAGTTTTTTTAAAGATATATTTTAATCAACCCATTTAATATCTTTTGAGTAACTTGTGTATGTAAGGTGGGATGCTAGGGAAAGACATATGGCATAAATACTGCAGAACAGTGAATGAGTTAAGTAATATAAGGTAATGGTAAAAAATATTGTAATGCACTTGACTCATGTGTGCTAGAAGATAGTATTACAAATGTAGATAAAGGAAAACTTACTGTGTCCTTAAAAGTAATAGACATTTCAGTACGTTTTAAAATATGGATACAATATTCCAGGAAGGAAGGAAATAATGGAGGGATAAAGTGTGAATTTAGGAAGGACAGTAGAAAAAAGAAAAATCTATGAATCAACTACTGGGGATTACAGAGGCCAGGTGTCAGAAAATTAGGTTTTTCTACAGAGGAATGTTAGGAAGTGGAGAAGAGAAGAAATGATTAGTGAAATTAAAAGTCAGAATAATGAATGTAAACTAAGAAATTGAACCAGCCATATGTGTTAAACTCTAGGAAGTCAGCAGAACATTTTGAAAAGGCACTAACGACTGCAAGTGCTAAGTTTTAAGTAAAAACTTAGAGTGGAGGAGATACTCAGATTTTCTTACAAAATTTTCTGTGACTTTTTAAAGAATGTTGTACTTTTTACTTGGAGGTGAACTTTCTGTGGACTTAGCAGTTCACATTCCTTGGAAATGAACGTAAAGAATCCTGTGTTAGAATGTCCTCAATTCCTTCTTTGGGTTACAACTGACACAAAGCACTCCTAATAAGGCTAAGACATAGCTTTCATTTGGTCCTAAAATAGTTTTTTAATGTCAACATTGCAGATTTATACCGAAAAGGAGTGATTTATTCAAAATACTAAGTTTTATGGCACTATTTTTTCACTGTAATCTAGGATAACACTTTCTCAGTATATTCGTTTTTTCTCTAGTATGATTTCCAAGTGACAGTGAGAAATAATGTGGGGATTGTCTTTTTGAATCTCTTTTCTCAAAGTTCATTAAAGGTGTTCTGGTTTAGTTGGACTTGTTCTCATGGCAGCTTTGTAAAGTTCTTCCTCAAGCTGAAGAGACAAAACACAGTCATCAAAATTCAAAGTAGAATTGGATGCTGATTTCTTCCTTAAAGCAAGTAATGGTCACTTTTATTCTGGAATAGTTGATCAAAAGTCATTATTCCTGACAGTGAGAAACTACAAGCAACAGTTAGCATTCAAAAAACTTAAGAATCAGCAATACTGGGCCAGCCGAGTGGCACGGTGGTTAAGCGCTGGCCTAGGAAGCCAGCGGCCCCGGTTCGGTCCCTCGGTCCCACATATGAGGGCCAGTGATACTGCCCTCAAAAAAAAAAAAAAAAAAAAGAATCAGCAATACAGATGTTCCACAGGAACTTGTTAAAAATGCAAATTATCTAACCTCAACCCAGACCTATCAAATAAGAATCTGTGCTTTGACAGGTCGAGGTGACTTGTAGGTATGTCCATGTTTACTTAAGAGTTTGAGAAGGCTGCCCTATGCTAGTAGGTGCATATGCTTATGAATTATATTGTTCTTTCTGGGAGCTCATGAGAAGGAATATCTCTTGATTTTTGACATAACTCCTATATCTCTTTCTCCTTCTCTCTCTCTCTGTACTTATACAAGGAAGCATTTACTGTATCTTACAATGTCATTTGCAATCATCTTGGGAGTACACTGGGGAGTTTGCCTTAAGGTAAAGCTTATACAGATATCTACAATGAAGAAAAACAAACAGGAAGACAGTAACATACTAAAATTACCATATCAACCAGCCCAGAAGATGAAATCACCTCTGAGCTTTGGACTTTGTGAGCCAATAAGTTCTCCTGGTTAATAGAGCAAAATTGATTTCTGTTTCTTCCAACTAAAGGCAAACATATTAGTTGATATAATGTCATTGAAGTGTTTGTTAAAAAAAAATAGATAATTCACAAATATTAGTTCTAAATTTTTTAATAGAAAAAAATTAAAGAAAAGATACACAAATGCATTGGTAATCTGCACAAAAACATTTGGGTATTTTCTTTGCCTCATGTAGGGAAGAATAATATTTTGCAGTATTTATTAATATATAACTCTCTTCCATTTATCATGCTCAGATTTTCTCATACTCTCAGTCTGATCTGATTCAGACAGCCAGGGCATCCTTGATTCACTAATGTCAGGTAAAGTTTGTTACTTACTAAGAAGCCCAAATTCAGAAATGCCTTCTTTGGGAAAAATCTTGGCCTCAAATCAAAAGTTATTTTTTAATTTATAACACATTCTGTCAATAGGCAGCAACATCTCCAACCTGACAGACTCCTGAGATCCATGGGTGCTGAAAGCAAAGAAGTTTTATACATTTATAAAATGTATACTAAGCTTTATTTTCATATTTGTATACTACTCATTTACTTTTTAAAAAGTATATATATATATATATATATATATATATATATATATATATTATATATATATTATTTTCACTTCTGTGTGTACATCATGAATAAAACTACTGGGCATGGGCCAGCCGAGCGGCTCATTGGTTAAGAGTTTGCTTGGGAGCGCAAGCTCTGAGCAGCAGGGCCGCTGGTTCGGATCCCACAAGGGCCAGTGACAATGCCCTCTACAGCTAAGATGGTGCACAACAGCTCTACCTGGAGCTGGGCTGCCATGAGTCGCTGGCAGCCTGCATGAGCGGCCAGTGGCATGAGCTGTTGTAAGCCGCCATGAGTGGCCATCCTATGGCCAGTGACCACTCTGCCTCAGCCAGGAAGAGCGCAATGATCACAATACCAACATGGGCCAGTGAAATGACATCCTCCACAACTAGACTGAAGAACCAAAGGACAGCAACTTGTCTGTTCCTCTTCCCTGATTCCCCAAAGCTGCTTCCTCCCCCAATTCCCCAATAAAATCTTTAAAAAAGACAAATCAAAAACTATTGGGCATGTAAGGCAACCAAAGAAGAAACAGCATCATTCAAATATGTTGAGATATCTGTCACTATTTAATACACATTAAAATATATAGAAAAAGTCACCGTTCATTCAGATGTTATTAGTTGACATGAAGTATTGGGTTGTTGGAAAAGTCACAATATATTTTTTTCTATGTTTTTCATTGTAAAAATACGTCATGACTTTTGTAACAACCCAATAAATTATCAGTTAAATTTGTTAAAGCACAAAAGAGGAATGCATTTTAATGATAGTTAAGTATTTTCAGAAAATAAGAATAAGTACGTGACTAATACTTACATGAGGAAAAGTAACCAGGGATCTCAGTTTTACCAAAGACCTCTCTAGATCAGGATCTCTCAAACTTGATACTACTGGCGTTGTGAGCTGGATAATTCTTTGTGGTGGGAGGCTGTCCTATGCACATAGAATCTTTTTTTTTTTTAATTAAAGTTATTGGGGTGACAACTGTTAGTAAAGTTACATAGGTTTCAGGTACACAATTCTGTAATACATCATCTATATATCGCATTGTGTGTTCACCACACACAATGAGTCAGTTCTCCAACTCATAGATACAGACAATAGTTTAGTGGTTACCAGAGGGTAAGAGGGGAGGGCGTGGTAGATGAGGGCAAAAGGGATCCAATATATGGTGATGGAAGGAGCATGAAGAATCTTTAGCAGTATCTCTGGTCTCTAAACACTAGATGACACTAATACCTCCTTCAGCATGCTAGCCAAATGCCCAATGGGCACAAAATTACCTCTAATTGAAAGCCATTGCCACAGGTTTAGCTACAGATCTATATTTCATATAGCCATTGATTTTATATCAATATATAGATGAACATAGACATAGATGGAGATATAAATATAAGCATTAATATAGGTATAACCTGCTTCACATCATGACTTTCTCTGCATAGTGATAAATATGAACACTGAGTTTTGAAACCTAAAATTCAGCTCCTGCAAATAAAACAGCTTTAGATCTCTTTCTAGTGTCACATTAAAAAAAACAAATCCAGAAACTCATTGACCCTTCTTGACTGACATATTTCCTTCAGACCAACCATCTGTACTCTGAGCATATTGAGTCATATCATAATACAGTAACTCTTAACAAAATACAGAAGGATGGTGTTGGGAGAGAAGTATAAAATTAAAATGTCATTATATTAGAAATAAATCAAAGTGTAGTGTTTTTGAGTGACAGATTTTACAACAGAAGTTGTAAAATGAAATTGTGCAAGTTTTATGAAATTCTGCAAGTGACCAATAGAGGCATTGATTATGAGAGCATGAGATAAATTCTGAAGAGCAGAACTGGTGGTGGGAAAAAGTAAACATTGGGTTTAAGGATAAAAACTTGACCTTTATTTTTTAAACACACGCATGTATATATTTGACAAAAAACAAACAAACAAACAAAAAACTCTTAAAAATGTGTCCATAGAGTCATTATCTAAAATATAGTTAGTGGCCCTGGAAAAAAAACACTTATCCTCTTCTAAGCGGAAAGTAGTGAATGCTGTTTCAGTGATATATCCTTTCACTGAAAGATAAACCCATAGAATCTAGGACATTACATTTACTTGTAACTATAGCTCACTCTAGAAAACATCAGATGCCTCTGAACATAAGGGAATGATATGGGACTAAAATCAGGTCTATAGTTGAAAGTCTATGAGAAATCTCAGTCCCTAATCTCTTTTCAACTTCTTGGAGTCAAGTAATTACCTCCACTTCTAGGGAAAAAAAAAAAAAAAGTTTACTTTCTGGAGGGCCTGGAACACTAAAGCTCTCTTCTCAAGAACGTGAAGCATGTTGAAGGTTGTAATTCAGGTGTTGTGATGGCATTGGAAAAAGTAAGAAATACAGTGAAATTCTACCCTTCTCTTCCCTGCCTGTCACCAGCAGATTACAGCATTCTTCTCTGGACATAGTCAATGCCTCAAGGAAGAGGAAAACTGACATCAAAGTTTTGAGGTGCCATGATGCAATGGCTGAAACTTAGCTGATTACTGATGTAAAGATCACTAATCAAAAATAATATAAAAATCACTAACCAACATGTCCTACTCAAACACACAGAAATTCAAAGAGTATCTATAGTGCCACATTTTAAATTATAAACAGGCACTTAAGGATCACCAGGAATTTTTGTAAAACTTCCAAAAAAAAAGTGTCAAAACAAACTAAAAAGTAGGCTCAAGGAAATCATATAAAATACATACTGGCACATTGTAGGAAAAATTTTAATTCTAACAATCATATAAATAATACCTTCAGAAAAAAATAGAAAAGAAACAACAGAATTTAATTTTTAACTTAAAAAACAGAGATACGTGAAAGTCCCTGAAAGCTGAAAAAAAATACAAAGGAAAACAAGATAGAACAAAAAATATGTAAATAAAGAGAAAAGGATTTTAAAATGACAGGTTTAACCCAGGAAGCTCAATAACTGAATAATACATTTCAGAAATTAAAAAAAAAAAAGCTGTTTCAGAAGAAAAATATTACAAACAAGTTAATAGAAAAATTTTCCATAACGCTTTCAATTCAAATGAGTCTTACATCTCAATGATGTTAAAACAAAACAAACAAAACAAAAAATACATGATAATAGCCTCCAGATGGAGAATAATTCTTATGAAAAAATGGGAATCAGAAGGCAAGGCGGTTCTGACAGGGGGCACTAATTACACATTTCTCACCCAAGCTGTGCTCATTTATCCTAGAGAATACCTAAATCATCATAAATGGAATATTGGTAGAAATATGAACATGAAAGTCACCATTGGTGGGAGCTCAAAGGGGAATGTGGAAAACGGTATTGAAAACTGGAGGAAAAGGAATCTTTATTATATAGTGGCAGAAAGCTTAGTGGAGCTATAACCCACAGTTATGTAGAAAGAACAGTTTGCAAACAGTGTACCTGAATATCTAGGTGAGGAGATTTCTGAGGTCTGTTTCCTCCTACTGCTTATAGTAAAAAGATTGGGAGGCACTATTCAAGAAAAAGGAAATAGGATTTGATAGCACGGAGAATTCTCAGCCTATCCAGATTATAAAGACACAAAAAATTAGAAGGCTCACTGTCAAGAAAGCCTGTGCCAAAGAGAAAGCCATGGGTGTGGCCAGCCGACCTTTGGTAGCACTTTAGAAGGATCAAAAGATCAGAGTATTCCGTTTCACATGTTGCTCTTTGAGAGATTAGACAAGTGATTCATAGATGCCCTCAGCCATCTAAGCAGGAGACAGGAATAGAGATGGGATTATCCGAGAAAGGTCTGCAGAGGAGCGCCTGTTGTCTAATGGAGTAAATCCCTGAAACATACATGGGAACTTTACAAGGTTCTTCAGAGTGTTATGTCAACAGTCACACTGCCAGCATGGACTAAAGGAGACAGAAAGAGAACAAAATGAAGGAAGGCCATTTGACTCCCAAATTCCACAAGTAGGAAACAAAATGGTAAAAAATACTCTGCTAAAACACATACTACTCTTCATGGAAAAAGGAAGATGAGCCCAAGTGTGCAGGCCTGAGCCAGAAGGTACAGCCACAGAAGATTATTCCCAGGCCTTGAGTCTAATGCTTCTTACCCAGTTGGACTCAATTTCCCAAATGAAATTAGTTAGGACTGGTGACCTCATTTTACTTTCCACTTTCTCCCCTTTTTTAATTGGGACATTGATCTCTTGTTATCCTATGCCTGTCTCATCACTGTATTTTGGGAGCAGATGCCATGTTTTCAGGGGTCACAGATCCACAGATGAAGAGGAATTTTGCCCCTGGATGGATTATACCTAGAGTGTCACTCATACCTAAGTTAAATGATTAGATAATGAGAGTTACGCCATTTGTGACGATGAGACTTACATGAGCTTTTGGACTTGAGATGATGCTATAAAGTCTTCAGACTCTGGGGGACCTTGGAATGGGCTTAACGCATTTAGCATGAATGAGATGGACATGAATCTTTGGGGGTCTGCTGTAGACAAAATAACGGCCCTCCAAGATGCCCACATCCTAATTCCTGAAACCTATGAATATGTTATCTTACATGGAAAAATGGATTTTGGAAATGTTAGGTTGGGGAAAGTATTCTGGATTAACTGATCAGGACCAATATAATCACAAGAGTCTTAATAAGAGGGAGACGGAAGGGTGAGAGTCAGAAAAATGCAATCTGGTGATGTAAACTGAGAAAGAAAGATTAGAATATGTTTGTTGTTGGATTTGAAAGATGTAGGATGGGGACAAAAGACAAGAAATGCACAAGGTTCTAGGACCTAGAAAAAGCAAGGAAACAGATTTTCCTTTAGAGCCTTTAGAAGAAATGCAGCTCTGCTGACTCATTTTAGACTCCAGATCTTCAGAACTGTATGAGAATAAATTTGTGTTGTTTGAAGCCATTAAGTTTGTAGCGTCCTGTCCCTAACCTCCCCCTTATCTCCCCAGCCACTTTCTCTCTCCTTCACCCATTCACTTGCCCTGGGAGGATGAAATAAGAGTGTGAGAAAAAAAAGCAAACAAACATAAACCATCAATTTAAATATTTGAGCAAATAATTCCAGTAACTCAACAGAGGGATTTAGGAGCAAATCAAGTAGATCCATGTCCCAGAAAAATCCCTCATCTTCATAGAGAAGTAGTAATCAGGGTGTGCACTGAGCCACACAGGCAGCAGATTAAATTCATGTGTCATTCCAGCCCTCAGTGTCCCATCCTGCAATACAGGTAATATCCATGTAATTGGAAATTTGGATAAAACTCTCAGGCATATTAGTCTTGCTGAAAGTCACAGTAGGAGGTCTAGACACAAGTATCTTTCTAAAAAATACTTAACCAGGAGGCTTTTCCGAAACATAAATCCCCAAGTCAATCTAAATCAATTTCTATTATGTTAAGTCACTACATTTGTGATAACTTGTTACAACAGCAATAGGGAACTAACACCAACTAAACTATTAATCCGGCATGAAAGCAAAACGTATTTCAGACATATATAGATACAAAATTCATTTCATGTGCTCTTTGCCAGGAGACTTTCAAAGGATATGTCTTCCAACAGAAGGAGTAAACTCCAAAGAGGAAGACAAGGTATCCTAGAAACCAAAAATGCAACACAGGAGACACATAAATTTCTTTACCCTGTAGGCTGCCATTTCTTTGGCTTATTACAAGACAACAGAATGCTGCACACACAACTACTTATTGGTCCACTAGAAGTTTAAACTCTAAGCTACCAAATAGAATATCTGACAAATTTCAAAGCAGAATTTCCATGAAGGGCTCAATAGTTTGAGTGAATCATGCTTCTTTCTTATAGAGAAAGAATAAGAACCAGAGCAGCTACAACATTACAACATACACAATGAATTTACTCTCAGATGGTTTTAGATTAAATTTTTTAACAAAAACATATGGACAATAATGAGGTGGATTTGTAATTATTCACCTTTAACGATGATGAAGCTATGATTTAGAGAGGTAATGGAACTTGCCTGGTAGTATTGAATAAATAGGTTAAATGGAAATTGACCTATTTCTACTCAGATATAGGCTAATGTGCCAGCTTCACGCTGGATATTATCAATTTTTATCACATAGAAAATGTTCCTGTTTTATGTAAAGAATAAGGGTTAAAACAGAACCAGCCATGAAGTCAAAAGACATTCCCACTTGACTAGCTGAACTCTCATTAATGTCACAATAATTTTAAGAACAATTTGAAATAAGACCATTCACCTGGAGATAGTTAAGATCCACGGTCTATATGTACCTGCCATGAAAAATGTTTTCCTTATACAGAATGTCTAAAAAGTGTGGGATTTTATTTCCTTTTCACAGCTGGAAAAGCTCAGTAACCAATTCGATTTTCATGGTATAATATCATCTGGTTTTAGGAAGTGCCAGAAAAGAAATGAAAAAAAGAACTGAACAGAATATATGCTTTTAAAATCATTATGAACCATGTACACTGATTTCATATCAGGGTTTTAAATGGTTTTTCAACTGAGTATGAAAAAACCTAATAAACATGATACTCCACCTAGAAGTCCATGAGTTGTTTGTGAAGTTGGTTTTTATTTCAAAGAGACAGCTAACATTAATTAAGTAACCATGAAGTGTTGGTTGTTGTGATATATTTCAATATTTTTATAGTACTACAACTAGCAACGATCTGATGAAGAGATTTTATAAATGACCTCCCTTTGACAGAGAGGTCAGTATACCCATGGGTTATAGCGAATTATTAACAATAGCATTATTTAAAGCAAATATTCTGACTTCTGCTGTAGCTAGGTTGAAGACTTTTTTCCTAAAGATTTAATAGAAAGCTGAGTTAGGGAGATGCATTCTATCCAAACTTTTAAAAGCAAACCACCCAGTCAGTAAGAGGATAGATGTATACATGCATTCTTTTCTCAGAAATAAAATTTCTAAAAATAATTGCTTCCTTTCTGGTACATAAGCAAAACTGCTATTTCTGATTAAAACCAAGATTATCAGAGTGTTATAGTAAGTAAGCTGATTATAATGAAGGTGTTCGAAAGTTATAAATGAGCTGCTCTTGCTTCAAAAGCTTTAAACTTTTTAATAAATTAGAAAGAAAACACATTAGTTAAGTGTTAATTTTACTCAATTACTTATCCTCAATCTTGATTTCCAGGGGTAAATTATTACTTAGTTTACACCGCAGGATTTCTTTTTTTTTTTTTTAATACATAGAACTTTCTGGAAATTATTTTATAGAAATAACATTTAGAGTACTACTGAAGGGTGGCAGATTGAAGAAAGGCATTTACTTCTTTCCCTCCCAACATCCTGTAGAACTGAAGAAAAATTTATTTTAATAAAATGTGTAAATCCAAAACATGGTTCTCAAAGCAAGGAGGTGTGGTATGAATGCATTTCACTGGCTTTGAAGAGTTTCTGGAATGTAGTATTGGTTTTGGACTGTAGGAGCAACTGAATAGAGCATGTGTAATTCAAAACAGGCAAAAGAAAATGATTGCATGGAGAGAAGAATCTTTCCTAACTGTATCCCAGCCAAACTTCCATCTCTGAGTGAACATGCACAGAGCACAAGAAGGAAATGCAGAACCGTCTACAGAAAAGCTGAGCTTGGAACTCTACAGATAACCCAGCTGTACAGACAAGTGGGATGCCCCTTTCCAGGCTGCCCTCCTGGCTTCTTACCATCTACTGAACCTCTGTGTTGCAGTGCCATAGGTCTACAGGTCATATACTGTTTTCCCTGCTCTGTGCTTTTTCCCACTGGGTTTCAACTTTTCTCATTTCTTGAATATCACCTATTTATTGATAACTATCTATCTCTATTTTTTGATCCTCTAACACATACCTAGATACTAGAGCTCCAAACGGCCTACTGACATGTTTCAAGGCTTCGGTAGTGAGCACTCATTGGTTGGTGTTCATTCGCTCATTTTGTAGTAACAACAGCTCAATTATCCTTTTAAAAAGCTTTTTTCCCCCAACTCATCCCGTGGGGTCCATATTGGGTTTATCCTTTATCTGATTCAAGAGTCAGCCCATATTAAATGTTTAGGGAATCATGTGAGTCAATTCTGACCAATGAGAAAAAGGCTAGTGCTTTTACTAGTTATTAAAAAATAAAAAAGCTTTACTTCATTGGGGTTAACAAGGTGAAAGAATGTAACCATGGATCTTCAGGGAGTCACCATGAAAAGAAAGGTGGCTCAACACACACACACACACATACACACACACCTCTACACAGAAATAGTTCCAAGAGCACAGAGACAAAAACGCAATTGTAACCATATCATCTGAACCTTAGATTTCTATCCCCTCCCTCAGATATTTTTGCCATCTTTGGGGTATTGCTATGCAGCTCCCTGTGTAAGGAATGCCTAAGACCCTCCTAGTCTTTGCTTGGCTTCTTCCTTCTCAACCTTTAGGTCTCAGTTTAAATATCACCTCTTCAGAGAGGCTTTGTTCAACTATTTATTCAAAATAGCACCATCAATATTCTCTGTAAAAGCAAGATAAAATGTATCTGCCATATCATTTTGTAACTATTTTATTTACTTTTTATGACTTGTCTTTTTCCCTTGAAATTCAAGCTCCATGTTGGCATCAGGTCTGTGCTGCACACTGTTGCATTCCTAGGTCCTGGAATCGTGACTGGTGCATAGTATGTGCTCACTAAATATTTTTGAATGAATGTATGAATGAATGAATACAGTGAAGATAAGAATTATACAATTACTCAAAATTGGGAAGTTAAAGGAAGATAAATGGAATTGTAAGTATACTAAATTTCTCATGTTGTATAAGGACTCCACAAATGAATCCTGAATACATTGATATATTTTTTAAAGAAGCATATTAACAACATGATGGTAAACAGCAGAATAATTTATACAGAAAATGTATTAACATAACAGGCTTCCTTTCAGATGTTCAATTTGATTAATCATGTCTGCTTGTCTTCACAGTCTGCTACTTTTCATGTGCATGACTTAAGGTTAAAGCAAAAGGGTTTAAAATTTAATTAGATATGCTCCTGCTTTATTTACATTTTCACTTATATTACTTTTTCACAAGTTTCACTGCTGTACATTATAATGATTATATCAACATAGTTTAATTATTAGATTACATGTAATTTATTAACACTAAAATGTTAAGTATTCTCTACATTATTAGTTATGATTTCCTTTTGTTTTAAAATATAAGTGGGGATTACTTAAAACAGCAAATTAAAAATTTATTAAAAAGTTGAATACTAAATCAATATAATTTACAACCATTTGCTTCAATGTCTACTGTTTTCAAGACACTAGATTATATAAAATGATTAAGACTTTGATCCTGGGCCGACTGAGTGGCGCGGTGGTTAAGCACTGGCTTGGGAAGCCAACGGCCCTGGTTCGGGTCCCACATATGAGGGCCAGTGACACTTCCCTCAAAAAAAAAAGACTTTGATCCTACTCTGAGGATCAAAGAGAAAGAAGCCAATGTTCACTTAGTGCTTACTCCATACCTGTGTCCTTCAGACCCTCACGACAACCCTGAGAGACGACAGAGTCATTTTGAAGTGAAAGGCACATTCAAAATACTGGAGCACTTTCCAAATTTTCTACTGTTAAACAGGATGAAAATAAGATTTAAAATGTGTATGTGTCGGGGGTGTGGGGAGGGTTGGACTATTTTATTTCCCTGTAACATATTGTTCTTCTTACAAAAATCACTCATTTGTAGGTTTATTTTTTATGCTATTTCTATTTGTTATTTAGAGGTGGGATGCTGCTTTATATTTAAAAGCGGCCTAATATGATGTGTATTTTGTAAACCACAACTTATATAGAAAGTGGATATTTATTGAATATATATGGAGTGCTGTTGGGCTAATATAACATGGCACAACTAAAACATCTTTAAGGATGTTTTTCTTCAGTGACAAACGTAGCAATGTCCTCAGTGGGAAAAAGGTAAAGAAAGAAAATAATGGTTTCAGAACACAATATTTCAACAAACTGATATGAACTTTACATAGACAATGAGATTTATTCATTGTGGGTTATAACTAGTTATTTGTGAAGACGGTTTTGGCTTTAGTGAAATGGAATCAATCTACAATGATTGCAATTGAATTATTACAGTTGATTACTCCAAAAGGATTTGACTTATTTATGCCAACACTCAGATTCTGAAGAAGATTCAACATTGTGCAATTCCAATTCTTTCCTACTCTGCATGAATAATATTTCTTCCATCTGAGCATAATTTGCAAATGCAGGCTTTAAATGCTCATACTCTGCTATCTGAAAACAGCTCTATCTTTGTAAAGAGTGCCATCGCAGTGTTTATATTAGAACATGAATATTGACAATCAAATCCAAAATTCAAATCTACAGGTCATTTAAAAAGAGATTCCTCAGATGGTTTACCCAAAACAAAAGTAAGGTAACAATTAAATCCATTTCTCCTCTGGATGTGTGGGTTCTCTAGGGGTGATGTGGCTTGGGGAAGATTTTTCTGAAGGAAAACATCAGTGTCATTAATACTCAAAATTTCTATGTGTAGTCAATTTAAATTATGACTTTTATTTAAATGGTCAGATAAGGTATATTTGCATATTCTGTTAATATCTTTCAAAGTTTATTGATGTTTAATTTTATTTGGGATTGCCTCAAATAAATCAGAAAGACCTTATTGATATTCTTTCAATCTTAAGAGGCAAAACAAATGTATGTGTGAATGTGTTTATGTGACTACATAAAATTTTTGGAAAGCCAGTATGTGTATATGATTGCATTACGAGAAAGATCTTGATGTTATTCTTCTTTCTCCCAAAATACCACATTTATTTCATTGTCTTCAGATTCTAGAATTTAGTATTTCAAATATTTTCACATTGTGTATGCTAGATGATGATCACTTAAATTAGGGATATGCATTAGAATACAAGTCAGATAAAAATCAGAGAACAGAAGAGAAACCGTTTATTCAAGTTCTGCTCTCCCTTTCTTATAAAATAATTGAATATCAACCACCTTGAAGATACTTCTAGCCCTTGAATATTAAATGTAAATGAGTCCTAAGAAACTCAAAGTAATTGATTAGAATTAAATATTTATTATTAAAACAAAATATACAACTATACTGTCCTGATTAAATAAAAATTTAATGTTCCTATTTAATTAGAAATATATACTGTTGTAAGCGCGGGTGAGAAAAAAGTTTTGTTTATTTGTTTACTTTTAATTTTTCAAGTGATAGATGTTTCACCTGAAAAGGTCAAATTGTAGCTGTATAGCTGAAATAGGTAAATGGTTGTTAACCTTCATTTCGTTGACTTATGCTGAGTATGGGTTCCAGTTACCAACTATTGTAGGACAAATCAAATCTAACATAGTGGTGTAAAAGAATGAACATTTTATTACATGAATGGATTCCGTAGGTCAGGAATTTGAACAGAGCACAGGCAGGGACTGCTTATTGTCTCCTATTCATGACATCTGGAGACTTTTTCATACACATATCTGAAAAAACTGAGTTGAGAGAGCACAAAGGCCAGGCTCAGCTGGGGCTGTCAATTTAAGTCCCTCCACTGGGGCTGCTGTCACAGGCTCCATGTGGCTTGGGCTTCCTCCCAGCATGGACACGCTCGGTTAGCTGATCTATACATGTGAAAGCTTAAGCCTCCCAGATAGGGTATTTCAATGAATAAGGCAAAAGCTGCATGACATTTTATGCCACAGCCTAGGAAGTCATATAGCATCCTAAGCTTTATGTTACTGATTGCAGCAGCCATCCTACCCAAATTCAAGGGAAAAGGGCCAGTCCCACCTCTTAATGGAAGACATGAAAGATTTTATGGCCATGTTTTAAAACCACCAAAGTCTGGCCTCTGTCCACAAACTTTTCACAGTTCTTCTGTATACAAAGTACCTTTACCCCACAAGATCCCGCAAAGGTCTTCACTGTTTAGACTATCTTCAGACTGAGGCTCAAGGTCTAGCATCTGAATGTAAATCAAGTCCAGATGTAGATGAGGCTTCTCAGCAAGGACTGCATTTGATGTACAACAGAGACAATATATCTCTCATGACCACTAACAGTACACAATGCTGGGAGAGTTAAGGATAGTTAACTATTAGGTGTGCACCAGGATTCTAAGGCCTATCAGAATAATTCTATTTAAGGTAAAGTTATTTAGTTACTCCGATTATATACAAATTCTAATGGTTACATTTTATGTGACATGTTAAAATGCAATTTTAAATATTTTATACCTATAGTTTGTAGCTACACAGCATCAGCTTATTATCTGTGAGATCTTATTATTTCAAATTAGTAAGGGAAGATGCTTTAAAATCACATTTGATTTCCCAGAAACAAGATGAAGCACACAAGTTAGATGATCGAATATTTAGAGACTTTGGCAATATAATAAACAATATTATAGTAGATGTGGGGAAGACGAAAACTTGCTGAAGCTTGTTCCATCTAAGTAATTCAAATAGCAATGACTAATTGCCACTGGATGGAGGGAATTGTAGGTGCCAGGTTGCCTTACAGGAAATACTGGGGGAGGGGAGATAAAATACTAACCTCAGACACTTATCTCTTTAAATTAGGAGCAAATTCTTCTAACCTTAAATATTATAGCTATCACAAAGTATCCCAACATAAAGAAAATAATATTAGGCAGTGATTATGGAACAGTAAGAAGATGGACATTTATTTACCACAACAAAAAGCTTTTGGCAGAAAATGTACTAACCTGAAAGCTGACAACACAAAGGCAAAATATAACAACTCCAATTAGGAAATTAAAAATGTTTTATTATTCCTTAAATCCAAAAAAATACAACCAACAGAAATAATGTGATTATGCAGATGAGGTCAAATCTTTTTCTGTAGTTAAATTGTGTAAGTACTTAAAATCTACAGGAAATAAAGCCAAAATTCTATACATGGGAGCCATTGGATCCACTGTATTCTTTGGAGTCAATGAAACCACTCGCATCTCTATGTTTATCTACAGTCTGGAATTCAATTAATTTTAATTCTAAATGTTCATGCTACAATGCATTGGAAGACTCCATTTGGTGATACTAGGATGTTAGTCTCTGGGCCATTTACAGCATTTCCTATTGTCCCTGTGCCAGGCTTGCAACACCTCTCTGAGACTGAAATAAACTGTCTTAGTTTGACATTTAGTCCACTAAATTATTTCACCTATTCCCACACTGACTCTACTAACATAGTCCCCAAGGAATAAATAGGAAATTCTTGGGAAAAGGTGCACTCCTAAAAATTAAGTAGAGGTTTCTTGCTGGTATTCCCCTGGCAAAAGGATGTGGACGGTGGATTCCCTGACAGTATTACAGGAATTACCACTACTTTCTCATACAAGTGGAGGGAAATAAGAAACTACTAATGCTAATTCAGAGTAGTTATGACTAAGAAGAGTATAATAATGCATTTTCAAAAAAGACATATCTTTATATAAACTACAGTAATCAAGGCAAACCCAATCATTTAAAAGAATGAATATACCAACTTCTGTCAAATCAATCAATCTATTATCTATCTATCTATCTATCTATCTATCTATCTAAACCTTACACTGCCAGAGAACAGAGACTGATTTGTTTTGTTTTGTCCCTAAAATCTTAAAGGCATCTTCAAATGTACTATGATTCAGGCAACTAAGTAATTCCTGATATGTAATTGCTTAAATAAAATTATAATAAATTGATTATTTGTTAAAAGCACTAAGGAGACTTAAAATACGGTATTTTAAAAAGTGAATAATTAAGCTGTATCATAACTGTTTTAAATCATCATTTGGTTTTTATATCTTAAGTTTTCTTGTACTACAACAATCTGTGAAGAAAGAGATATATAGATGACAGGTAAATAGATAGATAAGTAGATACGTAAGTAAACAGATAGATGTCATTAGACAGTACAGTATTTCAAATAAAAGAAAATACCACACAGTGAGTATTAGTAGCTATTACAATCTTGTAAAAAGAGGTCATATCTGCTCATTATATGTATTTCAAACAGAATCATCTGAGTGATAATTATACTTTTGAAATGATTGATTGTGTTATATAAAAACTAAAGATCATAAAGTGACAAGTATTGTACTTAATGAAATCCTTTCCAAAATGTGCCTTACAAGACAATAAACACACACTAAATATCCACTGTTGCAACTTATTAAATGATAGGTTAAATATAAACACACTGAAAAGAAGAGTTTTTGAAACAATCTCAAATAAAATTCAAACAAGCAATATTTACATACTATGGTTCAAGGGATAGATATGAACAGAAATTATCTTCCCTCAGGCTGCTGTCTAGACCACAGGAAGCCTGGTCAATAGCATGTGGGACATTAGGAGGTGCAGACTCAGAACTTTCCATAACGCTTTGGCCAACAGCTAGACACCGTGAGTCACAGACACAACAGCAATCAAACTCAGCACATACGCCGTTCGTTAAAACAGCAATGGCCCTGACTTCCAACACAGCCAGGCCAAGCTAAAATCGTAGAGCTTTAAAGAGCAATTTGTCTTTGAGCAGTAACTCAGTGGAATATAGGCAGCTTTGCCAGAGCAAGAAAAGTATAGGAAATTAGTAATGGACAACCTTTACAACTCAGCTTACTTTGGGAAGGAAATTGTTGGATTAAAGGATTTCATCTAGATAGTTATGTCTATGTCCATATTCATATTCACATATAGACATCTAAGTTTAGTATCTGTCTAGGCTAATAACAGTACCTACATCAAATGGAACTAGGTGAGAAATAAATGACATACTGCAATTAAATTTGATCAGCATTTTAGCTGTGTAAACAGGCGCGTGCCCACACACACAGACTCACCTTTCCTTGGGTCCCTACATTTCTTAGAAAAAACAATGCATTCATAGTTACCAGACAGGCAGAGTTACTAATCAGAGCAATGAACTATTTTACCCACAAAAATAAGCATGTATAATGAGGGAAAACCAGATTAAAATTTGATGTCTTAACTGCAGATTAGAAATCAGCGGTTATTTTGCCTTCTGACTATTTCATGTACTTAGGGAAAGCTAGCACCTGCCAGCTTTATTTATATGGCTTGATTTATCATAAAATAAGGCTATTATCCCTGCCAGTGATTGGTTCTCATTGAAATCAGGCTGAAGCCTATCATTACATGGCATTAGCCTGGTCACAATGGTTGGGTCACACAGGATGGCACATGATTCTATCAGCTAAGGGCATGTGAGAGAAATGTGTTTGGAAGTATAGGGAAATGTGTTTTTTTTTTGTTGCTGCTGTTACCATTTTTATGTTTTTTGTTCTCTCTGTCTCTCTGTCTCTCTCTCTCTCTCTCACCAATGGGGGACTAGTTATCTTGTCTGCACATCGCCACAAGAAATTCAGCAAAGGAGAGTTGAAACCAGTAAGTAGACTACGTCAACCCTAGACTCCTATTTGTGAGAACCAATTGATGTCCTTACTCTATTGTTTAACCCTTTCATTATTGAGGTTTTTTTTTTTATTTAAACAAAAATTATTTTCATAGAGTATCCTATTCTGCTGTACCATAAATGTATCCAATTAAATATTCATATCAAAACCAAATACATCACTTGACTTTATTCTGTTCAATTTTGTACCTCAAATCTTTCTTATGTTTATTAATGTTTTTTTAAACAACCCAAACAAGACACCTGGATATTGTAATCAATTCAATTCTGTTACCAAAGTGAAGGCTTACTTAGAAGCATATTGAGACTGAATATCTTCACTATTCAGCATGTAAGAGAATAAATACACTAAAAGCTTACTATTTTATCACATTAAAACACCTGTAACTATTTCAAAAAGTATTATTTCTGAGCCTGGCAAGAAACAGCACAACTTAGTTTTCATTTACATCCAGCCAATCCTAGGAGATGTGAAAAAAATGAAAATTAGCAAGAACCCACTCTAAGTTGCAAGGGACATGCTTCACAATTCCACCCAAACAGTAAGCAAACTTCCCCAGATCCCTTACTTTTAGTGAAGTAAAAAATAGAGGCAGTGAAAGAGGAGTGCTGTGAGATAAACATAACATAGATACATATTGTAGCTGACAGTCTTCTCTACTGATATTTGTAGGAGTCAGTGATATTGATTGAGTGAGAGGTACCGTCTCCAGACAATGCACATGTTTTAGCCAGGCACACCCGCTCAGAGTAATAAGGCCTAAAACTTAGAAAAACAGGACGACAAATGGGACTGCACAGCAAACCAGAAAAGTAAATTATGATTTCAAACCTCTCATTCTTTTAAGTAGAATATAAAAAAAATAAATCATGATCATTAATGCCATAATTGGATTGAGAGAGTAATGTTTATATGAATCCATATAGATTTATAAAGATTTCAACACAATAGCCCGGACTGAGAAGTTTTCCTGAGGTACCCCCTCTTTGTCACCAAAGCAGATGGTCAACTTGTACATACAAATGAAAAACAGATTTTGGTTATACAACAAAGGGATGGGATTCAATAATCTAAACTTAAATGATTAGCTCAGCATAGGCAAGCCCACCAGAAGCTATTATCAAATTCAGACCAGCCCACCCTTTTGAGAAGGACTATGATAGGTAGGTAATGATAGTTAAGTAATATCTGCAGGGCGTTTTCAATTTACTTACATAAAAATGGCACTTGGAACATCGTGGTAAGCAGGCATTATGAGAGTAGGCTGGCTTCCCTTACCCTGAGGAGTATAATTAAGTTCAGTGCTCAAATACATGGTTTGCAGTGACATGTATCATCCTCTTTTTTCTGGCTCAAAAGTAGCTCTGATTCTCTGCTCCAAGTATTTACTTCAATCTATCTTCAACATGCATTATGTGCCTCATGCCTACCAAGATGATTAAATGGAGGTATAGTTGCCTCCATCGACATTCTCTTGTGGTACTCACAAACCTTAGAAATGTTTCACACAAATTTTCACTAGTAGATATACAAGGTTGTTAGAAATGAGAAGAAACAGCTCATGGAATACTGTGGAGTAGTTTGTGTAGGTGCTTGAAGCTGCATCAGTATGACATTTGCACAGTTGCTACTTTGAGGAGTAAGTTGGGACATGAAATCGCATGCCTTCAAACAGCAGGATGGCATCCATAATTCCTTAATAGCTTGGCTAAAATCAGTGCTGGATGTATAACACAAAATCCCATACAATTAATGTAAGGCACTTTGACATTTTCAGGTCAACCTAACCTAGTGACTTTCTGGTACTATTTGATGTGGAGTTACCAATTCAATTACAGGCAATTTTCATAAGTATTTGGAATCCCTTTCTGCTGGAGCATTACATATTTTGTGCTGTTGAACCCAAGTATGGACATATGACAAGCTTTGTACAATACAATGTGAATGGAAGTGACATACTTCCCTTATCCCTGTGATATGACAATGGTCAATGTTCTAGATAAATAATATTCCATCCAATTGAATACTTAAGCAAAGATGATATGGATTAGAGCTACATCTGAGCTATGATGAACATGGAAAGTGAGAGGGGAAGAAAGATATGCTTTTGTTGGAAGCTACTCATTTGGGGATTATCAGCAAATAATTCTTCTGCTCTTTTTTGTCTGTTGTTTCAATCCCAGCTGCTATTTTCCAGATATTTCTCAAATATTCTGGCCCCACTGATGACATATTTTCCCCAGAAATCTGAATCTGATAGTTACTTATAGGTAGTGTGTGTTTGCCATGCCAGGAAACCAGAATGGAGGACTGAAAAGAGTAAGAGGGAAAATGAAGCCAAGTTTATTATCAAGCTGTGAGTAATTGGGATGTGGTTCCATTGAGACCCATTGAGGTATCTGGGAATTTGGGGAGAATGCTTCCCACAGCTGAACACCTGAGAAGAATAAAATAGAATATACTTACCCATTGGTTCTTGTTATTCATCTCCCACCCGTCAAGAGTTGTTTTATGGGTGTTAACATTTGCATATTCTAGTTTGCAGTTTAGGAGCCAAAGCATGTGAAAAGTTTTAGGACAGAAAGCAGCTGAGGCAGTATTCACGCCTGTGTGAAGCTAGTTTTTGCAGCAATAGTTATGAATGAATTGCTCATTTCAACTAAATTGTCATATTTATCAATATAAAGTTGTTAATGATACATTTTATAATTCTTTAAAGAACATAGATCTCTATTTATGTCCCCTCTTGCATGCTTGAAATTGGCAGACTTTTCCCTGTTATGAATTCCTTGATCAAACTTGCTAGGGATCATCAATTTTATTAATCTTTTCAAATAATCCACTTTTCATTATGTGAATTTTCTTTATTATATGTCCATTTTTCATTGGTGCCCTTTATATTGTTCTTTTGAATTACTTTGGGTTAAACTTGTGCTTATTTGCTAAACTTTTAATGGGGAAGGTTAGATTATTGATTTTTAGCAATTGTTGTTTCATAGAATTATATATACAAAAGAATTCTAGACTTTTAAATATCATTTTAAGCATTTCTTTAGCTGTATCCTACAACCTTCATATGTGATGTTTCTATCAACATTCAAATTAAAATACTTTCTGATTTCCAACCATGATTTCTTCTTTGACCAATGCGTTGATTGTAAGTATGCTGTTTACATTTCAAATAATTGGGGTTTTTCCAGCTATATTAATTTTTATTTATTTCAAATTCAGTGCTATCATGATTAAATACTTTTTAATATCAGTAAAATACTCTGTATAATTGAATGTTTTAAAATTTATTGAGAATTGTTTCATGTGTTACAATAGTACTACCTGGTAAATGTATCATTTGAATTAGAAAATAATATACGAGGTATGGTCATAAAATACTGTGAATGTTTAAATTAAAATATATATATATATTACATTAAAATACACATTGCCATTAATCCCGTTGAAAATACTCCCCCTCCCTTTGAACACTCTTACCACACCATTCTTGTCACTTTCTGAAGCAGTTTTTGGAGTCCTCTTTTGTGAGTGTCTTTAGTTTGCCCTGTCATGTCTGCCTCAATGTCCTGTATCCATTCAAAATGTTTACCTTTCATGGTCATTTTGACTTTAGGGTAGAATCAGATATCTCACGGTGCCAAATCTGATGAATAAAGTGAATGAGGACACACCATAATGTTTTTATTTGACAGAAATTGCCATACGAGAAGCAATACATATATATAATTTCTGTTCATTTACTTTTAAAGTGTATTTTTCTTTAAAATAAAAGCATGTCCCTTGTACATAACATGTAGTTTGCTTTGATTTTTAATCCATTTTGAAATTCTGGTTATACTTGGATCATTTAATCTATTAACAAGTAATGTATATATCAACATGGTTGTTTTGTAATTAACATTTTATACGTTTTCTGCTTTCCTCTTCTGCTTTTATTCCTTTGATCTTTTACTGTCATTTTTTAATTGCTTGAATATTTTTTAGAATTCCATTTGAACATTTCTATTGTCTTTTTAGCTACACTTTTTTTCATGTTGAGAGAAGAATTACAATGTATAATATTAATTCTGTACTGTTTAGTCAGTAATGTATTGTTTTGTCTAAAATATCAAAATCTTGGAAATGTGTTACGTTACATGTCAGCCTCCTCTTCTTTATGCCACGATCATTTCCTTACATATATGCACAAACCTATAAGATAATGTTTTATATGTATATTTATGAAAAAATTACTTTAAATGACAAAAAGAAACATTATTATTTTCTGTCTATCCAGATAGTTTCCATTTCAGATATTCTTCCTTCTATCCTGAGAACACAGTATATTCTCTGCTATAATTTTTGTTCACCCTGAAGAATTCCCTTAATATTTATTTTAGAGCACACTGTTGGTTATAAATCATCCTGGTTTTCTTTTACCTGAAAATAGCCTTATTTCACCTTCATTAATGAAGAATGTATTTGATGAACGATTCTGGGTTGTTAGGGTTGGTTAGTTGATTTGTTTTTCTTTTAGCACTTTAAAGATCCGTCTGTATTTTCTGTCTCCATAGTTTCTGATAAGAACGCAGTCATTAATTGAAATTTTGTCTCATATGCAATATGTTACTTTCCTCTAGTTACTTTCAAAATCTACTCTTTATCTTTGGCTTTCAACCATTTGACTACATGATGTGCCTCAGTTTTGGCTTCTTTTCCATTTTTCTACTTGATATCCTTAGAGCATCTTATAACTACAAGTATATCTCTTTCAATAAACTTAGAAAATATAAAACATCATTTCTCAAATATATTTTGTTCTCAATTCTCTCTCTCCTTCTACTATTCTTATTGCAAGTGTGTTGTACTGTTTGAGATCATCAAACAAGTTACCAAGTCTCTTTTCATTTATTTTTTTAAAATGTTTTTCTCACTTATTTTTTACCTTAGATAATTTTCATTAATTTGTTGCAAAGTTCATTTCTCTTTGCCACATCTATTTAGCTAACAAGTTCATCCATGAAAGTCTCTTTATTACAGAAATTTTATTCTTCACTTCTAGGATTACCGATTTGTTCTTTTAAATTTTTTTTCTATTTCTCCATTTGGCACCTACTGGGGCACAGAACACATTTCCAGAATGAAGTAGAAAATTGGAATAATATACAAAGGGAACATTGAGACAGAAAACAAAATACATATTCACCACAGTGTTTATGTAATATGTGTGAGTATTTTTGCCATGTATTTAGTTATGAGAACTTTGGGACAATTTGAATGCAGTATTAAAAAGTTATAAAATGCTATTGTTGTTTTCGTTACTAGGTAACATAGTTCACTAATGTAACTAGTTAATTTTTGGCAAGTGTCCATGCTATGAGCTTGTGCTCAATTATCTAATTCCTAAAGAATCTTAATTAAAAACAAACATTGGGGAATGTTCCATAGATGTATTTAATGTCATCATGAAACTACTTAAATAATGTTGCTGCTAACATACTTGAGAAAAGATAGAGAAGTACAATTATGATAAACCTACCAGTGTCAATGTAAGTGGTTTATGTAATAAAATCTCTTGCATTAGTATTTTAAAGCAAAAGGCAAGTTATAGAAATATTTTGGGTGTCCCTTAGAAAACAGTGCCAAAATGAGATTAGGTTGACATGTATTTATTGTTAATTGAGGAATTTTAACTATCGAAATACCTTAACATGAGGCATAAAATTGTGATTTGGTTTCATATACAATTTTGATTTATGTCAGATATACTAGTAACGTTCTAGAAGAATGTGTACAAATGTACACACACATTCTTGTGTATTTATAAAACCTAACATACAAATAAGATTTTACCTATTGTGTGATCTCAACGTTCCTCAACCTGGAAGTTGGTCACAGCATTTCTGTCCATCCTCATGAGATATTTCAAAATTCAGGGCTGAAGTTCCTACATATCTCACAGAAGAATACTTCAGACATGTACGAAGTGTCTGATTACACAGAATTCTGGAAAGTTCATAATAGAGTAGAAATATACTGTTTGGAGGGAATGGGATCCTGATGTGAACTTGTTAACTATTTAAATTATTGTCAGCTCAAAATGTCAGAGTATAAGATTATATACCATAACACAATCATATCTAAACAACAAAAATGAATTCAATAAAGATAGAAAAATAAAACCATTCTAGGCAAGAAAGGGTATTTTGTCAAGCTAATTCTTTATTATTTTCTACTAAAATTTTATTTGTTTTAGCTCATTAAATTTTACTCATATTTTTCATTTCACCTTACTGCCAAGAATTGACTACTTTCCTGTCTTGATCTCTGACTTACAATGAAATAAAGAATGTTCCTGGGCTGGCCGAGTGGCGCGGTGGTTAAGCACTGGCTTGGGAAGCCAGTGGCCTTGGTTTGGGTCCCACATATGAGGGCCAGTGACACTGACCTCAAAAAAAAAAAAAAATGTAGTGTGATTTATTTAGGGCTGGCCGAGTGGCTCAGTTGGTTAAGAGCTCGCTCAAGAGTGCGAGCTGAGCTCCGAGCAACAGCAGTTCAATGCCCAGCCTGAGCTGAGCTGCCGCTAAGCTGCCAACAAGTAGCAGGAGGGCTCAACTAAAAAAAAACAACAACAAAAAAAAACAATGTTCCCCTATTATTCCTACTGGTATAAAATAAAGATGACCTATACTAATCATGATGCAATAATGATGATATATTAGTCATGCCTCTTCCATAGTAAACAATAAAAATTCATCTCAACTAGCTTAGTACCCCACTGCCAGAATACTGTTTGTATTTGATGAGGGAGGGAGGCAGTTGACTGGTTCCATTAACTTGGAAGGTCAGACAGTATAAGCAATAGTTATATGTATAAGTTATATTTCTTTCCAGTCATTCGGTTGATATTAGAAGAGCCCTGACCTTCTCACCATTGTTTTCTTTATTCACTAAAACAACAATGGTTTCAATAGAAATCTGTCTTTCCCTTTCTTTTCATGTTACCTTCCAGTATAAGCAAATTGTCAGATGTCACATATAACCTTAGGAATAACTGGTCAACGTTACAGGAGAAAGAACAAGTCTTTTTTCTATATTTGGGAAATTAATAGAGAATTCTATACTTAAACTTGCTTCTGTTGCCTCTCAGCCATCTAAGGTGTGTTATCGCCATGGTTTTGCCATACCTGCCAAGGCCTGTGTCATGAACTTAACCTTACAGGAGAAGTGAGGCTAAACAGGGGCAGCGCCATCAAAGACACATGGAATGGATTTCCACAAGAGGTATTCTGCCACCTAAGGATGGAGGGGGGATGCAGGGGCTAAAAGAATAGATCCACCATAAATTATGATAATAGCAATAGAGATTTTTCTTAACAACAAACAAAAGTATCAAACACTAAAATTCATGGGGCAAATCTAAAGTCCCTGGCTGTCCAAGCCACTCTACAAAACAATTCGTTACATGGGTTGATTTACTCTTTTTGGCCATTTCAATCTTATAGAAACTCCATATCAATATGCAGTTTGTCTATTGCCATTTTCCCATTTCAGAGAGAGAGGGGGGAGAGAGAGAGAGAAAGAGAGAGAGAGAGAGAGAGACAGAGAGAGAGAGAGAGAGAGAGAGAGAGAGAGAGAGAGAAAGGCCTAGTATAAAATTATTACACTCACTTGTCACTATTTCTCACAGTTAATTATCCAAGCCAGTCCCTAGCCATACCTAATTTGGAAGAGGTAAAAATTCAAACTCTTATATTGCCGGAAGGGTAAAATGAATGAGATTATTTTGAACTGAAGGGAACCAAGGCCTTGCAGGCTCAAGAGACATCTTTGTCTCTCCTTAAGAATTTTAATTGGGGACTTTGCCCATAATAAGAGATATATTACCAGAAATAACTTTTTATGTGTTATCTCTATGGCAGGACAAACATCTAAACACTAATTATATGTTTTTCCTATAGCCCTCCAAATGACCCTTTTTCCCTCTACAGCTGCAGGCCCCTTACCTCATTCCTTAGCTCAGGATGTCATATATACCTCATTTCACCTTTCTGTCTCTAAATATCTCATGTATGTAGGGTGCCCATATATACAGGTACAATTAAATTTTTTTACTTTGTCTTATTGTCTCATGTCGATTTAATTATTAGGCCATCTGAAAGAACCTGGAAGGTAGAGGAAAATTTTTCCTACCAGATAGGTACAATACTAGAAGCATGCCTGTTCAAGGCAACAGTACATGTGTTTTCACCTGCTATCAATTAATATCTTCCTGGATGTCTGAATCAATGTAATTTTTCAAAAATAAAATCTAAAAATATACTACTCAATATGTGAAGATCTACTAACACTTTTGCAAACAGTTGATTTGCATGTCTGAAAACAAAATACAATGAAATAAAAAAAAGAACTAGAAGAAATAATATTCAGTAATTAGAACAGTAAAAAATTAATAGTGAAATATTCATTATTTTACTGCATGAAAAAAATATTAGTTTGAAATATTCTAGATAAAAAAGGCAACATTTTCTATAATTTTTTTCTTTTATTATTATTATTAATAGTTACAGATGTACAAAACAATGCAATATTTTTTTCACCCCTTACAAAGTGACTACTCCCTGCCCCCTCCCCGACCCCCATCCCCAATATCACACATATCTATTACAATTCCAGTGACTCCATCCCCACACTATATTCCACATTCCATGACTATAGATGTGTTAAATTATAGTCAAAAAATCTAATATTAATCAGCGGCAGCTTCAGATGTACAGTGCAGTGGTCAGGCCACTTCACCGTCCATGAAGTGGTCTCCCTGACAAGACATGAGTCCATATGGTCCCCTAAAAAAATATTTACAACACTATTGATTATAGTCCCTAAACTGTCTGTAATTTTTGTTTTTAATTTAATACTGAGGAATACATTTTAAAACAAAAAAAGAATATACAAAATTACAGTTAGAGATAAGCACTGAAAACAAATTTTTAAATTATGTCTATGAGAATAAAAGATATTAAAAATCATCTGAAAGATTAGACACAAATATGACTAGAATATCTTTTTGAAAAATTATGAACATTGAGGGAATATGTGACTTAAAATTGTAAGATGAAATCCTACTAGGCATGTTCTACCTTAAGAAAAAGCACCAATTTTTAATATATTGGGTGTAATGGTCATAACAAAAAGCATGGCTGTTGAAAAGCATATTAAATTCAAAGCTTTGCTTATAGTTGACCCTAAGATATTTGATGTAGAGTGTTTAGCCTCTCAAAGAACATGAATAGGTGGAAATATGTTAAAAAATATTCAGATCATATTCAAGTGAGTTAAAGAGTTACTTCGGAGCCAAATTTGAAAGTTTCACATATTCTCTGTAGAAGGCCATGGGGAAATTCCTTTTGTTGCATACATGAAATATGCTTCGTACTCAACAGGCCATAAGAAAACATGAGTGGAGGCCCGGCCCTAACCCCTGAGCAGTGCAGAGGAGTGAGACAGGGTTGATCTATCCTTGATCTTAGTGCAACCCTCTCCTACTCCTAAAGTCAGACCTGGATCATGCTGACCCATAGGTATCACTAGGAATTTTAAAAATGTAAATAAATTCCATATTTAGCTAAGAATTGCAATCTTTTAATCTCTAAGATCTCTGACAGAAAGAAGGATAAAACATATTTGTATAGTCAGAAATTTAGATTGATATCATGAATATTTTTCTAAATATTTAAATTATTTATCAATAATACAGGATCAACTTGTCACCATAGAGAGATGTGAAAAAAAGGGCAGGCTGGATGACTAGTGGGTGGGTGGGAGAGTTTAGGGAGATGGGAATAGACATATCTGACAATAATGGCAACTTCTACTGTGACCCTGAAGCAAGTCCTAGACCAGAAGTAAAAAGAATTAGGTTCTAGCTCTCATTCTACTTCTCATAGCTCTAAATCTCAGGAAAATTACTCATACAACCTCCAGCTTCAGATTGCTCATCTGGAAAAAAAAAAGACAATATTTGAGACAATGTATGTAAGATGTGCTTTGTAAAGTTGCAAGTGTGGGCTGAGTGCCATTATCAAATGTTTACTGAATTCAGCCAAAATTGACTTATACTACCATAATGCCAATATGACTCCCAATAAACACTAGCCTGGCTAGTCATCTGTGAGTGTGTGGATGCCTAACAGTAGAGGCTCAAACCACAATGAAAGCATTGCTATGATTATCTCAGCTAAACAACTTTGAACATTTCAAGTTTACTCAGATGGCTACAATCAATGGGAAATTAAGAACGACAGATTATTATTTTTAAAAAGCACAACCTTAGAAATACATAAAATTCACTGCCGTAGAGCTTACTAAACAATCCTTTAATTTATCTTCACAATAAAAATTGTCAGTGTTTGCACTCTATTACAGGACTCAACTCCTCTTCTACTTTTTATTGGTGACTTCAGATAAGGTTTTTAGGGTCTCTTAACTTCTGCTGTTTGGTCTACATTTTGATTCTATTGACTTAAATGTCCTCCTGTTTTAATATTCTATGATTCTCCCACTCCTGTGTTTTGCATGGCTGATGCATAGCTAAACACATACATAAAGACATAGCATGAGCCTTTTCTGTAGATCAATCTCTTAAAGGAAGTCACTGACCCACCCCCATCCCTTGTGAATGTTGCAGCTACAATACAACCATTTTGTAAGAAATTTGAAATTCTGAATCATACTTTAAAAATGACATACTTAGGGCCGGCCGAGTGGCTCAGTTGATTAAGAGCTCGCTCAAGAGTGCTAGCTGAGCTCTGAGCAATGGCGGTTCGATGCCAGCCTGAGCTGAGTTGCCGTTGAGCTCCCAACAGGTGGCAGGATGGCTCAGCTAAAAAAAAAATGACATACTTCAATATTCTAGTGTCTTACCTTTTGTTAATTATTATACCTATCCAATAAATAATTGCCAATTCTATAGAGGCAAGTCTAATCTATAAGGACATGGAGAAGGTTGTTTGCCTGGAGCAGAAGATGGAGAGAAGAGATTGACTGAATGCGGCCACATAGACATTTTGGAAGTGATGGAAATATTCTATGTCTTTATTATATTTGTAGTAATACAGATGTATATATTTCTCAAATCTCATCAAGCTATATACATAAAATGAGTGCATTTTGTTGTTTGTTATTTATACCTCAATGAAGTTGATTTAAAGCATAATTACTTGGAATACTTTTTATTGTTGTTGTTGTTGCATTATGCTATCTTTAGATCTCTCGTTTGGTCTGGATAGTTTATGGAGGTAAGAAATGAAGATCAATATCTTTATCCATGCTCAAAGTCACTTGTTAGAATGTAATTTTTTCTGCAGTCTGCCTATTAATTCCCTCAACTTTTAATTAAAAGTGTCATTTGATAACTCATTGTCAGGTCAAAATCACTTAATGAGTAGGTTACTATGAAAGCGTTTGAGTAATATCATCTTTGCCAACTCCATTTGTCTATTAAAATTAATAATTTCAATGTTTGCAAATAAGTATATGTGCTTAGAAGAACACTGGTGTGTTTTAGGTATTCAATAAGTATTTGCTAAATGAATGAACAAATACCACTAAGCAAGTCCACATCCTTGCTTTCCTTGACAATAGGAAAGAGCAAAATTTAAAATTTAGCAACAAATAATGATGGAACAAAAATACTCATTAGTAAAGAAGAGTTTAATCTATGAGAAAAGCTTTTTAAACAATAACTTGATGTATAATATATGGAATAGCTAATAATCATGTAACTACAGCATGCATTTCTCAGGTGGGCTAATTTTGTTTGCTTTCACTTCTTTTTGTTTGTTTGTTTTGGGTATTTTTTTGGATTTTTAGCTGAGCCATCCTGCCACCTGTTGGCAGCTCAGAGGCAGCTCAGCTCGGGCTAGGCATCAAACTGCTGTTGCTCAGAGCTCTGCTCACACTCTTGAGCAAGCTCTTAACCAACTGAGCCTCTCGGCCAGCCCTTGCTTTCACTTCTTATTTTGTAAGTGTATCCCTTGGGAATTGTCTTATCTATGTTGCTTTGCATAACATCAATTCCTTTGATGTTCTTCCAGACAGATCCTCTCTTAATAATTGTCTTCTCAAATGGCATTGGGATCTGGGAATCCCCTTACAATCTTTCAAAAAATACCCTCAAATATCTTCTTAGCTTATAAAAACAAATAATGGCATTGCTTGAGCAGGTTTCCGGACAAGTTGAGGTATTTAGTTAGTGTAATCACCAGATGTTACATTCTGCAATTGATTCCAATACATTTTCTTGTGTCCCCTGTTTACTACTAATCATTCAGCCCATAGTTGTCTGATATTAAACATTACCCTGAAAGCCTCCAGGAAAAATTTGTGTGTGCATATATATGTTTTTTAATAGAGGGCAGAGCAAATCTTGGTTTATAGAGATTGAGAACTATATTCACCATGTTTAGAATTACCCCCAAATATCTGCCTAGATCCTTTTTCTAAAGGATTTAGCTTTAAATCCCAAATCTTCCAGCACACATAAATGGAGGGATCAGGGCAACAGTAATAATGAAAGTTTAATAATCACCACAAATTCAAGGCATTTTTATAATAATCAATCAACAGATATAATGTTAGTTTTTTTGTGTGTGTGTTTTTTTTTGAGGGCAGTCTTACTGGCTCTCATATGTGGGACCGAACCAGGGCCGCTGGCTTCCCAAGCCAGCGCTTAACCAATGTTAGTATTTTAATTCATCTATCTAAAATAGCAAAATGTCATGAATAGAAACTGAGTGGTCACTTGAAAATGGTGTTGGCTAAAACACATATGCTTAATATATAGAGATATCCACCTTACTATTAAAAGCTAACATTTATTGAATGTTTATTATTTCCAGACACTAATTTTAATATTTTACAATCAATGTCTACTGTAATCCCACAAATTAGATATTATTACAAGCTCCACCTTACTTTAGAGGCAACTGAAGCCTAATTAAGTCAAAGCAAATTGCTCATTATATAACTATAATAGAAGTGATAGAACAGAGATTTTTAAGCCTAGACAATCAGAGCTCTTGTTTTTAATCATTGCATTATATGGCCTTAAAAGACCCTAAATTGTGCATTTTAAATGATTGTTTCTTATGTCTACTCCACACAGTCTTGCTGTCTATGAATTGCTTAAGGAAAAACAGTATGAAAAGAGAAAAGGGACTTTTTTTTGCTCAGCAGAAAGAGTTAAAAAGAAAGATGATACTGTTATTTCTTATGAAAAGTATATGATTAAATAACAACAACCTCCCTTCTCCAAATGTTAAGTGAATAATGAGGACTCGGGCTCTTATCCCAAAAGGAAGACTTAAAACAGTGTGGAACAGGAAATGTATCAGTCCTCACAGTCAAGCCGTCATTTTCAGATACACTGATGCCATTCCTCCATGAACACAATGATGTAGGTACCATGATGGTGCCCATATTCCTCCACCTCCTCTGTTACTTCCCTCATCCTTCAGGGACCCCAGCAGTGGCTTCTCTTAGATTGCTCATCAACTCCACAGACACTGGAAGCAGCTTGCTTTGAAGAGTTGTCCAGTAACTTTGATTTCCAGTGACGTTTCCAAGACACCCCAAAGATCAGCAGCCGCATTGCTGAGATGTGCCATAATTCATCTGAGGTCAGATTTGGACCATCGATTCTACATCTAGCCCCTGATTCCAATCTTGGAGAACTCTTCAGCTGAAAGAGTCAATTCATTGGTCCTAGGCCAACAAAATTTCTTTCCTGAGTCCATGTGGACCTATGACAGTGAAAGTGCAGGGGAAGAAACTCCTGTAAAAAAGCCATGCAACACCATCAAACGCAACCAGTAGTGACGAAAACCACCTGTGCAACTGAGGTCTCTGGGAAAGTTGTCCACCTCATCTGTTGTGGCCTGACCTACCTCCTCGCTTTTTGGTTGTGATCTGGGTTAAATGACCATGTAAATGATTTGTTTAGCCCTTCGTCTCTAATATTTTCTCAGTGTGCTAAGAAGTCTCTATGTCCATGTTTTTGCCTATCTGGTATGTCTCAGTGTAGCCATCTGCCACATATTCTGTATTCAAAAGTGCCTGTTAGGTCTAGCCTTTGCTCTCTCATTATTTGCTTTCCCTGATGCCTGTTTAGAGAGCCCCTTAAGTTATGCGGCCCCAGTGTTCCCTCAGGCCTTCAAACAACTACAGTGTGTCTTCACCTTCGGTAATTTAGTGTTATTCTCCCAGCAAATCTTCCAAGTGACAGCTTTGTAATGGAATTCACTCTTCACTACTAGCGACCATATCCTCCTCTTCATTTCAGTGATACAGGCTCATGGCTCCTCAATCTGCCTGCTCTTAATATTAAATCTGAAACTGCTTCACATCTAGAATCTTAATCCCCAACAGGCTACTATTAGAATAAACCTTCCTGTCCTGTCTGTCTCATTTTTCCATTTCACTCCTCCTCACTGTTACCTAGCAGCCTCATCTACCCCTCCCCCATTCTCACAATAACTTGCCAATTCCAGCTTTCTCTGTGCCCGTGTGTTTCTTGGCCACACCTATGTCATTTCACTGGGATGACTTCTCACCACTAACCCTGGCCAGTTTCTGTCTGTGTATCTAAATTGTTCCTAAATCCCCTACCGATGGGTAGAGTCAATTTTGCAGATTTCTTTTTCTCAATAACCAAAGTAGTCAGGTTAAAGTGAACTTGTTAAAGTCTCCATAGATCACATATTAGATATGTACACTTGTCAAAGAAAGCACAAGTGGAACCATCATGGACAACCAAATTTAGTTATTGCTATGAAAAATCCTGCTTGATATAATTTACAAAAGAAACAATTGCAATTGTAAAGAAAAAATTAAAAATGGTATGAAATCATTGTAACCTACCAGTGTTCCAAACAGTATTAAAATATATAGCATTTATCCTGTGCCAAGAAGAGTTCTAAATGTTTTACATACATTAACCTCTTTTAATCATCTCACCAATGGTGTGATTCCTATCATCTGATTTTACAGAAAAGGATTCTGTGCTACATAGGGGAACAAAGAAGCTTGTCCAAGTTTGTGCAGCTAGAAAGCCAGAGCTGGAGTTTTCACCTTAACAATCTAACTCTAGTATATTCTGTTTTGTTTTATTTTTTTGTTTTTTTTGTTTGTTTGTTTTGTTTTTAATGTGTTTAATCATACAGCCACATTGCCTCACAGGAGAACATAATGTTTAGAATATTCTAGAAAAGTGATGTCCACTTACTAGGTGTTTGACATTTAAATAATGAAATTTCCCAGAATATGAATCCTTTTGATATCAATAACAGATTTAATACAACCACTGGAAAAGTCAAGCCAAGACACTCAGTCCTGGAGGTCAGGTTGGGTTGGTGGCCAGCCAAGAAATCAACAAAGGAATGCTCAGGGGCAGGGTGTAGGGGGTTGGGGTTTGTGTTCAGAGGGCCCAAAGGGTAGGGATAAAGCATGTCAAGGTTTACAGGTTGGGACATGGATCACAGAGGGCAGGGAGCACAGGAAAGAATTCCTTCCAAGTGAAGAATCATGAGATGCACTGTTCCATTTTTATGCTGCCAAAACGAAAAAGGTAAGTGTGAGTTTAGACAGGAGCATGGAAAACAGAAGTGTCTGGGTCTGGAGACAGTTTGTGGTTTTACACAGCTGCAATATTGGGGTACCACTAGTCAGTTTCTAAGCAAAGACTGTCTTGGTATGAGATGCTTTCCTGGACCAGCAGACTGTTCCCCAAAGTGCAGCTCCCCAGAAGATGCAGGGGAAATTGGATGGCAACAGCAGAGGATTCACCTCTCTTGGGACATCCCAGATAGTCCATTGTGAGTCTGGAGGCACATAGACATAGTTCAGTCAAAGCTCTGCTTCCTAAAATCTATATGACCTCAAGCAAGTTAACTACCACTTGTAAAATGTTGGTAATGAGAGGACCTGTCTTACCGGGATAGATAAAGTGATAAAAAAAATCTTTTGGAATATAAATTGAACATGGAACTCTTCCATGTAGTTCTGATCTTCGTTTGGATTAGAAAACATCTAGCAGAATATCCACATTCCTCTCCTCACCCATTGATAAGAATTTAAGCCAGAAAAATTTTAAAATGCTGGTAGTTTTAGAGAAAAATTGTGTCACTTTCCTACTTTCTGTTCTGGGAAATCTTTAGAGCTCACTTCTTCATAGAGTAAGTTGATTTATCAATTAGCTGAGCTAAAATCTACTTAATAAGTTGAGAATAGACTGACTCAAACTTCACAGACATTCTTTAAATTAGGAAAGATATTGTCAGTCTGAGAATCACTTTCTTTTCAACATGAATATTATATATTTACAGACATATTTGTCAATGTGGCATTTGTATGGGTTTATATTGATCTTGATCCAAAATCTATAGTTAGTAAATTTGTTTTTTTCCTGAATGGTAGCAGATCAGACCAGAGTGGCTGGTGGAGTTGTCTTATGATCATATACAGTGAAGCTTGAGAGGTAAGTCTCAAATTCAAACACATTTTTCTCAATAGTTCAAACTATACAGACGTGGCTTAGAACAATTCGTAAATTCTAATAGCTAATGTGAGTTGAATATGGGCCTTAGTGTGGTCTCATCTAGGGAAGACCTGTAGAAACTCAGGATAGCTGAAATAATTCTGCCTGATCTCTGATTCTCAACCATAGGAAGAAGGTAAGACAAATGGAAGGCTTTACATATAGGCAGCCGCTTGTGATTAAGGGGTTGTCAACTACACCAAAGACATTTGTTTCCAAGGAAATTATTCTAAGTAGCACCACTATTGAAGGCAATGGATTGATATGCATGTTTCTATCATGTTATAATATCTTAGAAGGATCAAGAAGGAAGTAAAAGAAAAATCATCTACAACAGTTGCTCAAAGATTTATCTCCAGACATTCTGCATGATAATGATGTGGGGAACTATCGAATCATGTGGAATGAACAAAATCTCTGGTAGGGTAGCCCGCTAATCTTCATGTTTGACTGTGGTTTTGCCAATGTTTCTCCCTGAAAATCACCCACTTGGTAGCTGCCCAGGCTGGAGCTTCTTGGTGTCAGCTCCACTTCTCTCCCTGGCTATTCCAGCCATTGTGGCCTCTTTATTCCCCTGTATTATATCTCATACATAAATCAATGTCCATATTTATATATTTGATTCATTAAAAGAATATTATACAGACTCTGATGCCCACCAACAAGCCCAAGAAATCAAACTAACAATACTGAAGTTCCTCAATGTCTACCTTTAAATCCATCCCCTCCTCCTCTGCTGTCTCTTCCCCAAACCAGGGAGTGGTAATACAATTAAAATTTTTTTGTTTTTTATTTTTTTGTACCTCTAGCAATTTGCTTTTTATTAACCAATTTAATTTTGGTAAGGTTTGGCTACAAGATACTGATAGGTATAGTTCATCCTTTTATCCTACAGTTTTGCATTGTAAGAATGTAACATAGTATACTAAAGTATTTTCCTCTCAATGCATATTATGTTTTGTAAATTTCTTCATCTGTTTGTCTCACTTTGTTTTGCCAGTACAAACAATGCCACTGTTATGATCAACCAGCATTCACTTACATGACTCCTGGAGAACGCAGGTAAAAAATTCTCTAGGATATATTCCCACAAGTGAGATTATGAATTCACACTTCTCAGCCTTATTACATACACCATGCCAAAAATGCTTTCAAAAATGTTTGCACTCATATCTGCTTTGTAAGAGTTCCCGTTATTCTACATCTTTGCCAAAATTTCCTGTTCTTGGACTTGTTCATTTTTGCCAGTGTGGTGGGTGTGAAATGGCATCTCATTGTGGTTTTAGCTGGAATTTCCCTGGTTACAAAAGAAGTTGAAGCCCTGTCATACAACTATGAGCCATTCATGTAAATGTCTGTTTATGTGTATTACCAATTATTATGTTATTAGTCTTTTACTTACTGATTTGTGGATGTTCCTTATATATCCTCTATAATAATTCCTTGTTAATCCTGTTTATTGGCCTAGTATGCAGGATCTCTCTTCACAGTCTTTATATTTATTTATATAGAGAATTTACTAACTTTTTCATACCTGTTTTGTTCCTTTTTAAAGGAAATCATTTAATACTATAAAGACATACAATTTTCTCTTCATTCCATTAAAAAGTTTTCATAATTTTGCCTTTCACGTACAGAACTTGAATCCACATTGTAAGGATCAAAATAAGCAGTGGGTGTAAAATACACTTGGAAACTCTTCAAGTGCATATACAAGTCAGTAAACCACAATGCAATTATGTATCATGTGGTTAGACTCCTCATGCTATCCACCATGCTATTGCTTGTTTTGAGACTGTTAAGAGAAAAATTCAAAATGAAATGGACCTTTGGGACTCATATTTCAAATCATAATTTTATCTTAGGGTAGGACCAACCCACAAATAAAGTATTTTCCTCAACCTTCTCTATGGTAATTATGCTAGAATATAGAATTCTTGCAGGTCTCTTTGGCACATTCAAAAATGTAGATTTTCAGTTGTGCAATAATGGGACCCTAGAAACAGTGAACATATCATAGCTATAGTAGAAAAGTAAATGAAACCTGGTCTTGAAGAGACACACCTTTTTATATGTATATATACTCACCCTTAGGAAACAGTTTTAAAGCATATGAATGGAGGTAACAGATAAATCTAGGTTTACCTACTCTTGTTTTTTATTTATTATAATATTTGCTCTTCTTACATTGAGTCATTCAGAAAGTATCTATTGGGATTCTACTGTTTCCAGTAAAATATATTTAATTTGATCTGATTTTTACAATTACTAATATGTACAATTATCATTTCACTTTCAGAGTTGTAACTCATGAAATGTTTCTATAAAAATATTTAGTTGTTACTGTCTTAAGAATTGAAAATTTGACTCCAAACTTCTATTGACTCAAAACTTTTTATGTGTTCTAATATGCAGAAAAAGTTATCTAAATAAATGTTAAAGTAAGGCAGTTTAGGATCTTTTTCTCATATAGACCAAGTATTTTATAAAACAGGATTATAACAAAATACTATTATTTCAGTAGTCCATGAATAAAAATTCATATCTCTGTACATTTCATGTTGCAATTGAAAGTCCATAAAAAACATCAATGATTTCAAAAAGAAGGAGACAGATATCTAAACACCTTTAAAGTGTTATGTTATGGTGAGCATTTGGATTTGGTTTTATAAATAAGAATTTTTTTTTAAATCTTTCAAAATTCTACTGTGCACACTTACATAAAATGTAACATTAATGTTATGGAATATACAAAAATCTGATCTCTACCCTTCGTTAAACCACAATTATCTTTTGAATGATCTTGGAAATTAACTCAAATTCATTCAACCACAGTTAGCTTCCTCAATTGTACATCACACAGTCGTGTGAAAATCAAATGGGAAAGTGTTTTGTAAACCTTAAGATTTTTATAATCCTATAATGCATGATGTGGAAATGAGACAAAAGGTATGTCAATATTAATTAGACATTCCAGAAGAAACTTCTAGTGAGTCCATTAAATTTATGTTACATCTATTTTGAAATGAAATATTCTGTTTTTCTTAAACTATGTATCATAAAATATGCAAAATTTCCCACAAAAAGTTATAGACAAGGTTATAGATTCAACATTAGTTAGCTAACAATTTCTTCTTGTTTTAATATTTCAGGCTTTTGGCCAAGATTATACCTCATACATTGCTTAAATATTTTCCTAGAGGAATTCAATACTTTGAAATGGAGTTTTATATTCATCATATAAGCCAGCTCTCAAGCCTCAACCCAGCTCAACTTGTAAAACAATGAAAAACAGCACATCACAAAATTGTCTCATATTACTTAGGAGATTCTGATTGGATCCCAGCACTAAACCCATATGGCACAATATCATTTGGCATTATTTTTCAAGTAGGCCATGACATTTATTATTCATAGTCTGGCAACTATATCTTAAGGCTTTGTAAGTAGTTACAAATGGAAATGGGCCATGTTCCCCCAAAATTTCTCCTCTTTTACTACCTCATTTTTTTTTTTCTGGCAGTTGTGGTCTTGTTTATGGTATTTATCTATTGCATAATACCATCTCCTTAGCAGCATAAGCCATAAATATGGCTCAAAAGAAACTTAGAATTTCATCCAGAATAATGGCATTCTCAGGGGTAGTGATTACATCCAACTCAATTATAGATGCCACTACCTCTTCTTTTGTTCAGACTTATTTGGCTTCTAGGATACCCTTCAGGGATACCACGTTAGTTTTTTTACTATGTTTGAGAATAATGATTAGTCAAATTACATCTAAAGTTTACGTACTACTTGTGACATTTTATATCAACATAAATTAGTTTTAGACTCATAAGAAAATAAGTAAAATAAAAAATATACATGTTAATCATTAGTCTTTTTTGCATTTAATTAAAGAATTAATTTTCCCTGGGTGTGCTTAAAAGCATGTCAGCCATAATTAAACCCATAGATTTTTATTACATTATAAAATAAAAAATATACATATGAAAAGAAATAATATGAAGAGAGAAATGGTGTACTTCAGAGCTTGAAGGAGAGGACTTCTACCATAAAGTTTGTTATATTAGAACTTTGTTGTCTTTTTTGTGCTTATTTATTTATTTGTTTATTAGAATCTCACCCATGTTAAACATGTTTACTGAGAGATTGTTTGCAAATTGATGACAAAACTTCCTTGTCTGTATGTATCCCTTTGGGTAGTCCCTCCCTCACTGACTTTGCTCAGCCATGTGAATTTCCCTAGACAATAAAATACAACAAATGAAAAGTGCTTGTGCACAGGGCTCACTGTCTCGTACTGCTGAGAACCTTTCTCCCAATATCTGAATAAGTCCAGGCAAGAATCCTGGAGGATGAGAGAACAGTAGTAGAGGGGCTCCAACTATCCAGCCATTCCAGCCTACTCAGCCATTCCACCCTCTACAAAGACAGCCACGTGAGCCCAAACCAGAAACACCACCCACCTGAATCACAGAATCGGGGACAAATACTGGGTTGTTGGAAAAGTCATGATGCATTTTTGCAACAGAAAACATAGAAAAAAATACGTCATGACTTTCCTGACAACCCAATATATTATTACTTCTGCCACAGCTCTTTGGAGCAGTTTTCCACAAAAGAAAATCTGACAAATATGACTACCGGTGTGATACTGTAAATAAAGAAAAACTGTAAGGAAGACAATTTGTGGTGAGTTTAGTAATTGGATTTGTATTCCCTTTTTGATGCTTTGTTTTTAGTTTTCAAATACAGTTGACATACAATATTATATTAGTTTCAGTATTATAATATTAGACAATATTATTAGACAATAGTATTATAGTATAATATAGTATATTATAATAATATAGTATTAGACATTTATATAATTTATGAGGTGATCACCCCAATAAATCTAGTACCCATCTGACACCATACATACTGATTAAAATATTGACCATATTCCTTATGCTGTACTTTACATCCCCATGACTATTTTCTAACTACCAGTTTGTACTTATTAATCCCTTCAGCCTTTTCACCCATTCCTCAAACACCTCCTTTCATCTGGCAACTCTCAAAATGTTCTCCATATCTATGAGTTTGTTTCTGTTTTGTTTATTCATTTATTTTGTTTTTCATATTCCACATATAAGTGAAATCATATGGCATTTGTCTTTCTCTGTCTGACTTACTCTACTCAGGTGTCCTCTAAATCCATCCATGTTGTTGCAGATGGCAAGATCTCATTCTTTTTTATAGCTAAATAATTTTCCATTGTATATATGCACCAGCTCTTATTTATCCATTCAGCTTTTGATAAACACCCAGGTTGCCTTCATATCTTGGCTACCATAAATGCTGCAATGAACATATAGAATTCACATGTCAAGTTGAAGTAGCGTTTTGAGTTTCTTCAGATAAATACCCAGAAGTGGGATTACTGGGTTCTTCTTTGTCTCTTGTTACAGAGCCTTTGCTCTAAAGTCTATTTTGTCTGGTATAAATATTGCTACCTCAGCTCTCTTCCTTTTGTTTTGTTTTATTGCCATTCTCATGAAGCATATTTTTTGATCCCATTACTTTCAGTCTGTGTGTGTCTTTCAGTCTGAAGTGAGTGTCTTACAGGCAGCATATGTAAGGATCTTGTTTTCTTATCCCTTCATCCACCCTATGTCTTTTAATTGGAACATTTAATCCATTTATGTTTAAAGTAATTATTGATAGATATGTAGTTATTTCCATTTTGTTACTTATATTTTTGTTTTTTAGGGTTTTTTTTTTCCTTCTTCTTGAAGATACTTTGTTAACATTTCTTATTATACTGGTTTGATGCTGATGAACTCCTTTAGCTTTTTCTTGTCTGGGAAGCTTTTTATCTGTCCTTTGATTCTAACTGATAGTTTTTTTTTTGTTTTAATTACCGTTGATAAAATATATCCTGGTAAGTTTTATGCACTGACATGGTTTACAAGTGATTTCTGCATATGATACTATCAAAAGTAATCTTTCTTTAGAGGTATTTATCTTTGGGTAATCTGTGATTCCTAGTACTGACCTGAAAGGGATTTTTGTATATGAATTTGAATGTCCTATAGAGGAACATCCTTAGGAAGTCTAAGAGTTGTTAAGAAGTCTCATGGGCATTCCCAAATGCACCTTCCTGAAAGAGAGAAAGTGGTGCAAAGAGAAGTTCTGTGAAATAACTCTTATAGAAATGAAAATATACTATAAGCCCAGGGAAGGACTCTAGCTCACTCCTTGTGTCAAAGAAGCTAAAGAACAGCTAGCAGTGTGGGTGCTGTGACATTAAAAAAAAAAAAAAAAATCTATGAGAATCTGCAGGTCATTAAATAGATTCTGCATAGAAATGGTTTTTATTTGTTCTTGAGCCTTACTAACCATCTATAGGATGAATTTATGTATCTGTTTTATATCAAATTATTTTCTCAAAATTCCCATTGAGCTAGACTCCAAAAACTGATTCCCCCGTTATTTCCATTAACTTCCTGGGAACTGCCTCATTTTTCTTCTTCAAGAAAAAACAAAAACAAAAACTACCTCAAACTTCTTCTGTCTGGTCTTTCATTTTAATAACACAGCATTACCTTCAGTGCTGCCAAATGTCTTTATAAAGCCACACAGGATGGATTTAGAGCCAAAAGTGACCACCTCCAATTCCCCTCAGTCACCTTTAATGGAAAGAAAGAGTCATTTTCCTCCTAATCCCCCATAATAAGGGGGATTGTGCCTTCTAATAAGACTTGAGAATACCTAGAGAGAATGAAGATTTTTAAAAAAGTAACTGAGTATCCACTCTTAAAGAATATAGTTCTAAGCTCCACATCACCATCTCTGATTAGCTCTTAACAGGTTTCCATGTAGAAGTGTCCCCCTTAGCCTGACCAGCACAAATCCCTTATTTCAAATCCATGATCTTCAAGGAAAAATATTGTTCTCTCTACAAGTTCAAGTACCATCTAATTTTCTGTCCCAGATATTACATAATTTGTGAAAAACAATAACATGGTTCCCTATGGTAATCTCTCCCAACCAGAAATTTCCTGGACTTAAGGCTCAGACAAACAAATCATAGTTGACAAACATTATGCAAAGTTTATTTATATTATCTTAATTATGTAGTATATATATCACCCTCAGTTGGACCAGGCTATCTTTTAACATGATTAGGGTATCTCGTTACATGTTTTTTATTTTGTTTTGTTTTGTTTTTCCTTCTAGCATAAAGTAAAAGTAATACTAAACCTAAAAGTCCTTCCCATTTTTGTATAGCTTTAGCTCCTACACTACTTTGAATAAATGTTGGGACCAAAAATAACAAGAAATCAAATAAGATACATACATGAACAAGTATTTGTGTACTTGGAGTACTCTAAATAAGCATATGGTACATTTTTATTCAATTTGAATGTTTCCAATACTTTTACTCAATGATCAAATATCTCCCACAATTTTTATTATTAAGCAGAAAGTTAATCATCTCCATACAAACCAGCTATCTGTGTTTCTTTACTAAGTATGTTCTTGCTTTATATGTGCATAATGTGAAGCAACTCATATCTTAGAATAGAGGTAATTCCACTCCAAGTATAAATATTGGTATCTTAGAAAGACAAAAACACACAAATTTGCAACCCTCCAAATGGTGGTTTTCCAGCCCCAAATGCCATTATAATTCACCCATTATATAGAAAAATTCATAACAGTATCCAAGTTTCCAGTAGATTATCAGAAGTTATAGTTCTATGTGTTGTTTCCCTGGAAGAATTCTGAAAATAAATGTAAAATTCGGATTTAGCAAGGGCAATATGAGACAGTGGGATTGTGAAGGAGAAACAAACAATGGAACTGGGACATTAGGAGGTTTTTTGAAAGATGGTCAACTCATGTCAAGAACTAACTTAACCTCAGTAGAACCATGCAAGGAGGGGAGTTTGGCCTTAAAATGCCCAGATTAAATAGCAAACAGTTGAGATAGTTGCATAGGGAGTGACTTGTTTACTATTTAAATGTCACAGTCCTATTCTACAAAAATATGATCCTGAGGAAAAGAATTGTGTCAAATATTTCATACTGACAAATTGAAAATGGACACACACATACACACCAACACACACTCCATGTCACTTCTTTATTCATTTCCTCAAACATTTATTCAACACATATTTATTGAGAAACTATTTTGCCCAGGTTCGTATTTAAATATAGCATTTAAAACCATGAAAAAAAAATACACACAATTTCTCACTTCATGGAATTTAAATTTTAATGAGCAACCAAAAATATAAATGCATAGTATGTGCTATGGTGATGTGTTAGGAAAATAGAGTAGACAGAGGGGAGAGGAATTTCCAGAGCAGGGTACAGTTTTGTGTCGGAAAATGTCTTCTGATCAGGTGACTTAAAACTGTGAGGACCAAAACATGAGGACAGATTGAAGAAGAGTATTCCAGGCAGAATAAACAGCTTTTGCAAAGTACCTGAGTAAAATCATGTGTAGTATATTCAGTGATCAGCCCGGAGGCTGATAGGGTGCTGGGGGAAATATCAAGGGTGAGAATAGAGCTGAGGACACAGAGGTAATTGGGGCCAGGTTGTAAAGAACCCTGTAGGCATGAGATGGTCATAGCATTTTATTCTGAGAGAGTAGAAAGTCACTGGACGTTTTTAAGTAAGGAGTGATAAAATTTCACTTCAGTTTAAAAAAACCACTCAGGCCCCTATATTGTGAGCAGCTTAGAGGGAAGTGCTGAAGCAGGGTGACCATGTAGTAATTGATTTATTGCAGTAGCTGAAAAGAGATGGTAGCTATTTGAGGGAGAGAGGTTACAGTGACAATTGGAAGAAATGTTTGGATTTTGGATATTCAGTATCTGCTGATTGGATGTGAGATGTAAGCAATAAAGAGAAGTTATGGATGACTCCTCTAATTCAACATTGGCATCTAGGGAGATACTGTCATCTAGTGAGATTGGGAAGACTGGTGGGGAAAATAAGAATTCAAATTGGGATGTTAGTAGTTGATATTATTAGTTAAATATCAAAAGAAAATACCAAGTAGGTTGGAGGATATATGAGTGTGAAGTTCAGAGAAAAAGTCTAGACAGAGGTAGACAGTTAAGAGTTGTAGATAAAAAGATAAGCCTTTTCTATCTTTAAAACACTTTTAGTTCTACATGAAGATTTGAGTTTCAGTCAACTTGCTAGATCTAATCCCATGGTAATCTGGTATGTGTTAAATGCCACCTCTAGACAACATTACTTCAAACAGAAGTTACCCTTAATTTGTAAATTGCCTCTGGACAAGAAACTATGAATACCGAAGAGTTCCACATTGGGCTTTCCTGAGGGCAATGACTCTTGTAGCTGGAACATTTCCTCTGGATGCTATCTATGCTTACAGAGATACTGGCTCCTGTCTGACATGAGGCTTTTAAGCCAGAGAAGTTCCCCCATGTACCCAGGGTGGCCCACTTCCTTGAACCTGAATTGTCATCTGACTTCCTATCTTTTGGGTGGCTCTGTGCACTCTTTCATGGATTGCTGCAAGAACTACTCCTATAAGGAATGTTTCCAGCGGCCCCGGTTCGGTCCCACATATGAGGGCCAGTGCCCTCAAAAAAAGAAAAAGAGGAATGTTTGATGTTGAGCTGTTGGTGCACAATGGCTCCCGTCTTGTAGTCTTCTAAGCAGGATGATAGGAAATGTGGCTTATGGTAGTGTCTTGAGTCTGAATGTGTAGTTCAACCTAGGAAGACCCATGGTGAGCATTGGTGAGTTTAGCATGTGGATTGTATCTAAAAATATATGCGGGAAGAAATTTCTTAAGGAGTGTTAACAGAGAACAGAAAAAAAATCTGAAGACTCAAGAAATTAGGCATAATTTCTTGCCTAATTATGCACCCGGAAATTAAAATGCAGGAAGAAAGGGAGAGACCAAAACTGAAAATTGAAAAGAAGCACCTAATGAGATAAAGATAGGACTGAAAAAATGAAGTAGACTGGAAACCAAGGGAAAAGAGCATTTCAAAAAAGAAGGAGTCACCTGTGTCAAATGTCACCTATGTCACTACAATATAGAGTATTCCCAGAAACAGCACACTGGGGAACAGTTAATTTTGGCTGGCCTCTCTTCTGGTTGGCTGATATCCATACCACACTACAGTGGAAAAATTAGTCCACCTTTTCTGGAATTGTGACTAGAAGTGTATAGGGAGTGAGTTGGTTAAAGACATCACTTTGTGAGGGGTGAAATGTATAACTATTATGTTGTTTTGTACACCTGAAACTAATTTTTCAAAAAAAGAGTTGATTAAAGACCTTCTAACTTGCCCCAGAGATATAAGTTTGAACAGATAGTCAATGGAAGAGGATATGTGGAGATAATGGAAAAATGACAAGAAGAGAAAAGGAACAAAGTGAGGGAAAGTTTGGTTTGTACTTATGTCACTGTTTCATTCCTACAAAGGACATGGAATCAAAATTTGTCTCTGCATTTGCTATTGTGAAGGACTAAGAATTAAAATTCATATGAAAACTAAAATATATCAAAAAGGATTAGATAACTTGGGCAAGCTCATTAATGTTAGGACGTTTTTGTTTGCCTAATCATTGAAGAAACATACACAATTGTGTTTTTACTGGATTGAATTTCAGCCCCATTACTTCAGAACAGGTTTTTTGTTTATTTGTTTGTTTGGATTGTTCTTTAAATTTAATTGTGTGCTGCATTTCTTGTACAGTCATTTCCCATTCTCATATGGTATGTAACACTTTCTTTGATGACACATGTGGACTGGGGAATGTCTCAATGAATAAAAGCTACAATTCCAGTCCTTTAATACACCCTGCTGCCAGTCAGTGCATGTTTCTTTCGCCCATTAGCTTATGAACTCCCTTTCACTTTATCCACAACCTCACCTTCAGTAAAAAACAGTTGTCAAGGGTGGCTGCGTCTGGCATTGTACTCATGAGGGAATTTCACATTACATCATAATATTTAAAATGAGAATGTGAAACTTCGATATTCTCTCAAATTCCTGTGCTTTACTTCAGTTTTTTTACATGAAAAGTAATAGTGACAAATATTGGTATGATTGTCACAATCAGGCTATTAGTAAAAAAGGATGAATCCAAAGGCATCTTAGTTATGCAGCCCAAAGCAAAATAAATAACATTAATTAATTAATTAGTTAATTAATTAAAGCAGACACAATTTGGTTATGTGGGCGTTATCTTCATGCCCAAACCAATTCCTGGTGACATACTGTTTTATTCCAGTAACTCCCAATTTAACATGAGGTTATATGTGATGAAAATAAGGTACTCTTTTAGAAGTACAAGAAACCTCATTTATGTCAGAAGTAACTCACAAATCAGTATAATTCAGATAGGTGCTATGACAAGTTTGTATAGTCAATTAAAAAAATCAAATTTTCCAATTAATAGTGTAAACAAAATGTTAGTGTGAGATAGCTCTATATCTTTAGATCGATATCATTATCTATATTACCTATATATCAAACCATATATAATAAAAAATCCACATTGTCAAGGAAGAGTTTGTATTTGTGACCAAAAGCAAGATGTGCAAACATTCCAGCAAATTGCTGTGATGTGATCTTGAGAATAAAATTTAAAGAGTAAACCAAAACATAACTGTGTACATTCTACTGGTAAGAATGAGTAACATTCTCAGGGTTTGATTTCTGTGAAGAACTCAGAAGAAAAATAAATTGTCTATAATTTCATCTAACCTTTTCAAAATAACTTAATCACACAGTTTTAAACTGCTGAGTAGCAATCAGAATTGGCTGAGGCATTAGAAACGGAGGCAGGAAATGTGGCTTCAGGATTTCAGATTTTCTTGGTTTTTTTTCACCTTGATAATGTTCTTTTAACATCTCAAAGCCTTTCTGGTAAAGAAAAAAAAAATTATGATCATTAAGTTTTGGGGGTTGTGGAATGCTCTGAGACTAGAATGAAAGTTAAAAGACCCCTTTCCCCAGAAAAATACATGTAAGAACAATCCATAGTTTAAAGATACTTAAGAACCCCAAAACAACACTGTCAGCATTCTTCCTGTTTATGTATTTATGTGTTTTTATAAAATAAATTTTGTTATATCTATAGTTCTGTACCTCAAATCATTTTACTTAATAGATCAATAGCAATGCTATTAAATATTTCTCAAGGCTTAATTTTAATGAATGTCATTATAAAGGATATTTAATAGTTTTCCTGTAATCAGGCATTAAATTTTTTTAAAAAATTATCAGCCATAAGAAAAGTGAAATACTGTTATTTATGACATCGTGGATGGATCTTGAGATTATCATGCTAAGTGAAATAATTCACAGAAAGTTGAGAACCATATGATTTCACTCATATGTGGGATATAAAACTGAAAGCAACAAACAAACAAGACAAGCAAACAAAAAATCATGGACAGAATAGTGGTTATCAGAGGGTAATAGGGGAGACGGGGAGGTAGAAGAGGGTAAAGGGGGTCAAATACATGGAGAGGGAAGGAGGTTTACCTTTGGTTGGTGAGCACACAACACAATGTATATGTGATTTATTATGGAGTTGTACACTTGAAAGCTATATAATTTTGTTAACCAGTGTCACCCCAATATACGTAATACAAAGGAAAACAAATTATCTAACATTTATTGATTTAATTCCATATAGTTACCATGTGAATCTATGTCCCATAACTATTCTAATAGACTAAATTCTTTGATAGCTCATTTCATTTTATTCCTGAATACTAAACCATTGTATAGTTGTTCCACCATTTGTTTATCCATTGATTGCTACCACTTTTTGTAATTATGATTTGTTGGGGGAGGTCATTGGGAAAATGTGACTGACAGTTGACTAGCCAGCTAGATCTGGGCAATTGGAGCTGGACCACCATTGCACACTCCCAACTCCGTTGATTGATATATGTATCTATTCTTTTTACCAATTTCATGTTGTCATGGTTACTCTAGATTTATGTGTCTTAAAATCATGTAGTTTGAGCCATCCAACTTTGTGATCTTTTTCAGCAGGGGCCGGCAAACTGCGGCTCACCAGCCACATGTGGCTCTTTGGGTACATTTTGTCTCAAAAGTTTGCTGACCCCTGGAAGAGCCAATCCTGATCTTAGCAACAATTTAAAAATTATTTGAGAGCCATAAATATTTTTTTACAAATAAGGAAAATTTAAAGCAATATTATAAATGAAACTATGATAGTTTTATTTTTATTTTCAATTTTACTTCAGAACCACATGTACGTACCCAAAGAGCCCCATGTGGCTGGTGAGACACAGTTTGCCAACCTCTGGTGGCTCTTCCATCTCAAACGTTTGCTGACCCCTGCTCTTCAGTAATGTGTTGGTTATCCTAGGATCTTTGCAGTTTCATAAAAATTTTAGAATTGATTACTTGGCATCTTCAAAAGTAGCTTGCTACAATTTTGATTAGGATTGCATTGATCTATATATCATGTTGGGAAAATATGACTTAGTTTCTAAGACCTTCGCCAAAGATAAATAAGTAAACTATGGATGGTTGGAGAAAACCCTGGATTGTTTAACTATTGCAATCCATTTATTCACATCTTTTTTGATTACTTTCATCAGTGTTTTTTATTTTACTGCATAATAACTTGACTGTACTTTGTTAGATTTACATCTAAGTATTATATATTTTTGGTGCTAATGTAAATGGCAAAATTTTTCTTTTTTTTTTTTTTATTTCCAAATTTCAATTTTTTTATTGCTGGCATATTGAAAAGAAATTGTCATTTTACTTGAATAAATACTCCATGGATTGTTCTAGGCTTTTGGTTAGGAATTCTGAAAGAGTTTATTTTGGCAATTTTGGCCAATGTTCTCACTGGTTTTATGGAGGAGTATATTTTTAGAATTTCGTTTTTCACTATCCTGGATGCTCCAAATACACAGTTTACCTTTTAAAATGATTTTTTATTCATATAACTCTTTGTATAGGAATATTGGCATAAAGAAAATAACACTGCAGATTCCAATCAGAGTATGTTTTATTTATCAAGTATAGTAGTCTATAGGTCTCACCTATAAAGTTACCCTGTACTCTGGATGTCAAGGATGGTAGGCCTCCAGAAAACTGCAGCTAGTTTTAGTAAAAAGAAGCCTGGTACAAATTCAAGAGGCATAACTTCTAGATCTCTCTGTGTCACATAATGGCTGTGTGCCCTTGGGCAGAACATTTCAATTTTGTTATTCTTAAAACAGAAAGCAAAATACCTGTCTATCAGTTACATTAGATTAACATGGCCTAAAGTATATGAATACATTTAAACTATTTTCTTTTTGTTACTTTGTCATGTTGGGAATTTGCATCACGATTGTTCTGAAGAACTTTATGGTAAGGCACTAAAATTTATTTGTCTCCAAGCTTTGGATTTGCTAAAATTATGATTCATTTATTATTGTAATAAACTTTTATTTTAGAATAATAAAATGGGGACTGAGAAATTCACATAACTTATCACTGATAGTTTCTTTTATAATGTTCAATCACCAACCTCCTTAACTATCATTTAAAATGTAAAATAAGTTAAATACATTTGTTGAATTCTATAGCCTACTAGATAAATGATCTTGTCAAAGATCAGAGATTGATGACAAATATAATTCAAATATACTATGAAGCTCTTGGGAATTCAGCAATGAGTAGGTGACATGCTATTTTTACATATTGGCCTTAAAAACATCTTCAAGCATTTTATGGTTTTTCTTTTTGTTGTTGTTGTTGTTGTTGTTGTTTTATGAAAATTATCGTGGTCACTAAGTAATTCACAAGAAGTCATTAGTTAAATAAAAACATTTAAAGACTGTACCTTTATTATTTTGTCAGCATCAGTGTCTTCCTTTCTTTCTTTTTTTTTTTTTTTTTTTTTTTTTGAGGGCAGTGTCACCGGCCCTCACATGTGGGACCCAAACCAGGGCCCCTGGCATCCCAAGCCTGCGCTTAACCACCGCACCACTCGGCCGGCCCAAGTGTCTTCTTATTTCTGCTTATTCTCGTTCGCAGTAGAGAATTCAACAAACTATGAGGAAGTAATTATTTTAAGAAAAGGTCTAAGGAGGCCAATTTTACATTTTGGATTGTGAGAATCAAATATTCCAAATCATTTAAAATGATATTTGGAAATTTGATTAAGAAGGTGATAAAAAGATGTTTCCGGATATACTAACTTTATACTATATTTTCAATTTGGGAGGGTAATTAGTAGGATAAGTAGAACACAATGTAATATTAATGTAATAGCTGTATAAACTGTAGGATTGGGGTATATTCACCTAGCACCAAGATTTTAGTCTTTCATTTGGCAATAAATTATTATCTGATCATTTTATCCCACTAACTCCTGATGAAGGTAATAAAAATACTAAATTTGAACAAAATATGTCTTCTCCCCTAAGGTTTTGCACCAAACCATCATGTTATTTATGCAATTATTCTGTATAAGAATTTTGAAATGGAAGCATTATTTTTTTATAGACGTAAATGCAATGTCTTGTTACTCTTTCTAGGTGTTGCTTTAGCTTTTTTGTGTGTGACTGCCTACAATGCCAGTTCTCTAATGCATCATTGATAAGAATACCTGCTCATTAAGTACATATTACAGAAAATATTAAAGTATCAAGTTATAAAAATGGCTAAATTTTATTTAATGTTTAGTTAATCACTAAAACACCAAGTTTGTATAATATTTCAGCAATATGTACAAATCATCACATTTTAACCCCTTATACTTGTAATATGCATTTATTTTTTATTTAAGAAGAAATTAGGAGTCAGTGAATGATGTTCTATGGCTCATATGTAGCCCAAAATAAGAGCCCACGCACAGTGTTGTATGATGTAGGAAACACAATGCATTGTCTTTTGTAGAGTGAAGCCCAGCACTGTAGTAGTGAATCACAGGAGTTCAGGATCCTCTTGATCTTTTAATGTCCTCCCAGGCTTAGGGCTCAATCCCATTAAAATCCTAATTAAGACACACATCAAATGTTAAAAAGTAGATTAATTCAGCGCAAGGGGAATGTAACATTTAATGGAATTAAAAGATGAGGAAATATTTTTTAAAGGGTACTTTGATTCCATGACTTCATATTTTAGGTTATTATGGAAACCCCCAATGATCTTAATTCTGATAGGTTTATTTGACATCTTCGTCTTACCATCTGATTCATAGGTTCCTGAAAAGTCTTTTATTTTCTAACATACTGTTTGACCATCAACTCCCAATTTCTGGAATAAGGGGTGTGCATCTGTGTAAGTATAGGGGAATTCCCCTCCAACGCAAATTTAAAAAATAAAGAGTAATTGACAATGGAATGATTCTCATCTTTCTTGAGAATTTTCTTTAGAATATTACTCTTCAAGTCAATAGATGGAATTTCCTCCCAGAATGGAAAATGTGAAAAATGGGATGGGGCATTGTGATCTTCAGAATAACTAAGTGGTAGTGTGTAGGTGGTAATTAATCATTTGTTTCTACGCCTAGTGATTCACATCTTACTCAGAAAAACAATTACAAAAGAAACCTTTATCAATAGTAATATTTTGTTAATAAGGAATGCCTTAAAGAATATTGGATAAATATAACTTATATTTTATTATGTCCCATTTACAAAAATAATACAATTACGAAGATGCCTTATGGCTGTTCTAAGATTTCTTCAAAACTGTTTTTGATAAAGATGCTATAAATTTTTATTGTTCTTAAAAGTCACCCCCAAAGAAGTGTGGACCTTCTCAATTATATGAACACCATTCTGATTCCACCAACTACAGGTAAAATGTTATAACCTAGTATTCCAAGTATACTTTGGACTATCACTTTCTAACTCAGAGGTGAATACTCTTACAGGCACATCAATTAGACCATACAGAAAAAATAGTGATCATAAATAATTTTTCATTTCTCCCCCTGGAATGCCTTTCCAGAATCCTCCAGAAATGCAATTTCTGATGGTGTAATCACATTTAAGTTTAGTATCCCATGTCACCAGGAGCTCTAGCAAGTTTATGATGGAGGCTCATTTTTTTCAGGCAGGGTGTTGACTTTAGGCGTGAACTATATGAGTAGAATATGGAGGCAGAAAATGGTTCTGATTTTGGCAGTTTCCCTTCCTCTTGTCTTCGCTGTACAAAGATCCTTCCTCCAGTCTCATTACATCAGCACATTTGTAGCTTCCTGTTCTATTGCCTCCCTCAAACTACAGCACAATGTGTGTGTGTGTGTGTGTGTGTGTGTGTGTGTGTGTGTGTGTGTGTGTATGTGAATATGAGAGTATTTAATAGGGCTGAAAAAATGGAGATGAGTATTATTCTAGAGATAATGTCTCATTTGAAAGAAGTAATCCCAAAAGGGGTGGATGCATATAGGTAAGCCAGGGTGGTGGGAGGCTGTAAAAAGGTAATAATTTTCATTTTCATTAAAAGGCAGGAGATCAGGTATCCACCATTTGAAAGTCGGGCTTCAAACCACTCTCCTTTTAGATAAGCATAAGTCACAATGTCATACAAATAATAGACACAAGTATATAATTTTTATACATGAATTCCTTCCCCGAACAAATATAATTAACCATTTAGCTCTTCTGTTTTTTGTTTGCTTTTCTTTGAATGGTTACATAGAAGTAAAGTTATTTTGTCTTCATCTATTGGCAGCCAAACTCTTTATCCTATGGTCCATTACTCCCCAGCCTGATTTTTACCTCATCATAGCATATGGCCCTGCAATCTTCCCTCTGCCTGAAGCACTATTTGGAGGTGGAATGCTCCTCCCTGGACCCAGAGTTCTCCTTATTAGGAGAACGAGCAGAACTTGGACATAACTAGAAGAGTGACAGAATGCATTTTGAATAAAAATACATTGTTTCTGCTTCTTGAGGTATCTTCTAGAGTCCCTTGTTTTCTACTTTCTTCTACAGATGACTAGAAAAGAAGGGCAAGCCCAAAAGAAATCTCTAGCTAACTGGAAAATGCAAGAAATACATGTCATTTCAAACCTCAATTTTACATCAGAACAAAAGTTGGTGGTGACACAACTCTACTAATGAAACTGTTCCTACAAGTCCTCACAAGCTTGGAGTGTTTGTTTGCTTGTTTGTTTGTTTGTTTGCTTGTTTGTTTGTTTTATTCTATGGTGACCTCACATAGAGAATACTCTTGGTTTGACAGACATTACTGAAAATGAACAAGAGATATTTATGAACCCTAGGAAATGAAAAATAATTGGTTTTCTGATGAAACTTTTTCATTGTTCATACTTCTATTTTTAACTTTTTTTTAAACCAGAAACTACTTGAAGAATTCTGTTCCTTTAATATCAGTTAATATTGAGAGGATATCACTGGAGGGGTATCTATCATTACTTGTGTGTATTGAGAAGGGGGGTGCTGCCAGAAAAGACATGGGAGTTAAGAGATATTGCAAAAATCAGAAATTGTATGTAATAAAAAAAATCATTCTTCAAAATGAAAAACAAAAATTTATACTATACTTTGGGTATTATATTTATGCATATGTTATACAATAGCATAGTAGATATATTTTTAATTGAGTATACAACATTTTAAAATACTTTTGGGGGAAAAGGATATTTTTGAACTATTGGCAGTTTCTGGAAATAAGCGTTTTACTTTAATTTACTTGCTAATTAATATTTGTGAAGTAAGCAATATTGAAATATGAAGTTAAATAGACTACCACAAGCTTACACATTAAGCAAAAACTACAATAATAAAGTTGCTCCTAGCAACTACATGTTAAATGTATAACCACTGAATTATACAACTTATATTACAAATATTTTACTTGCTTTAATAATTCCCATCTCATGTTGATTGTCTACATACCTCTGGTATTTAATAATATTTATTCATTATTTTCTGCATCATTTTTAATAGAATATGTTTATGTCTTTTAATAGGAGGGTATTATAAAAATAACATTGCAAACAGCTATTTCTCTTATAAAGATAAAATGGCATATGCTTAATAAAAAATGGTTCATTAAAAATCTTTTTTGCTTTAGAGGTCTGCTACTCTGAGTTGGTTAAAATGAGAGCAATGACATTATATAGCTGGAACAGATTCCCTTAAGACTAAAACGTGTTAAGAAAGTGTTGAATACAAAAAATTGAGCTGACAGATCACATCATATGATTTTTCACCCACACAACCACAAACTCTTTGTCTTTATAGATTTCAAATAAAGATTGTTTGAGACTTGATGATAGGATGACAAAAATCTCACATCTCTATGGCATTTCCATTTGTGGTGTTTCTATACAAGAAAAATTGATGAAAAGTCAAAGTTTCCGGGACTATCCTGAAATTTAAAGATATTTAAAGATAAAGAATTATGACAATTCCACACTTAGGTATCTATCCAAAGAAATCCAAAATGCTAATTAAAAAAAATTTATGCACCCCTATGTTTACTGCAACTCATTCACAATAGCCAAGTCTTGGAAACAACCGAAATGCCCATCAGTAGACGACCGGATTAAGAAACTGAGGTACATTTATACAATAGAGTAGCTATAAAGAAGAATGAAATCGTATCATTTGCAACAATATGGATGGACCTAGAGAACATTATGTTAAGTGAAATAAGTCAGTTGGAGAAAGACAAATACCATATGATCTCACTTATATGTGGAATCTGTAGAATAGAATAAATGAGCAAACTAATCAGAAACAGTCTCAGAGATATAGAGAAAACACTGAGGGTTGTAAGATGGAAGCAGGGTGGGGATGAGGGAGAAGGTGAGGGGATTGGAAGCACAAATTTAGTAACCACAATATTGTCACAGGATACAAAAGACAGTTTGGGGAATATAATCAATAATATTGTAAAGATTTTATAGGGTATCCAATGGACACTTGTCTTATTAGGGAGTCCACTTCTTGGATGGTGTAGAAGCCTGACCACTGCAGTGTACACCTGAAGCTGAAGCTGAATAATAATGTCAAGTATAATTTTTATATATATATATATATATATATAAAGAATATATATATATGTCATAGGATGTGGAATACAGCATAGGGAAGAGAGTCAGTGGAATTGTAACAGCTATTTACAATGTCAGGGGTAGTAGATTGGGGGAGGGGAGTTATCACTTTGTGAGGGGTGTAAATGTCTAACGATTACATTGTTCATTACACCTGAAACTAATAAAAAAAAAATAACTTATGAAAGATAACAGTTTGGGTGCATAAGGGGAGTGAACTGTGACTGCAGACACAGGCAGGGACAGACGTCAGAACCACAGACATCATGCAAAGGATGTGTCTTGTAGGTGTTGAAGAGCACTATGGGATTTTATTCAAGAAAAACACACAACATTTACCTTTTAAAAGCCTCATTCTAAATAAGAGTGACTTTTTTTTTTTTAAGATTTTATTGGGGAATTGGGGGAGGGGAACAGCGTTGGGGAATCGGGGAAGGGGAACAGACAGGTTGCTGTCCTTTTGCTCCTCAGTCTAGTTGCAGAGGATGTGGCTTCACTGGCACATGTTGGTATCATCATTGCGCTCTTCCCGGATGAGGCAGATCGGTCGCCAGCCTCTGGATGGTCGCTCACTGCAGCTATTGGCAGCTCACGCTGGCTGCCAGCCACTCACTGTAGCCTATGGCAGCCCACTGCAGCGGGGGCTGCAGCCTACACCATCACAGGAGCTCACAGCCCAGCTCCAGGTGGAGCTGTTGTTCACCATCTTAGCTGTAGAGGGCAGTGTCACTGGCCCTCATATGTGGGATCCGAACCAGGGCCACTGGCATCCCAAAAACAGTGCTTAACCAATGTGCCACTCGGCTGGCCCAAGAGTGACTTTTTTAACACAATTAAATAACTTTTTAAAAGGTTTGTTTAGTGAATATAAACTTCCTTGAAAATTTCAAAAAAAAATTTATGAAGTTTTTTTGTTGTTATTATTATTTTTTTAAATCAAAGTTTATAATTGTGGCTGTGGGTACCTTAGGATTTCCAAATGAAAAACATGTGTTTGATCCTTTAGTTAGTTTGAAAGCCATGAATGATTATGTGTTTTAGTTGATTTATTGAATATATATTAACATATTGGTGTATGTCTTTGATCTATTGCTCCTTAAACATATAATCATATTTTATCCTCATATGAGTACTTTTTTTGTCTAACCTGGTCAATGCTTTCAAATATCCCAGTCAGAGTACCTACTTGTGAGTTCAAGAGAAAAATTGAAAAAATTTTTTGTAATTCTCTGCTTATTATCCTGAAGCAAATAGAAAAATGAGGACAAACTTTTCTAAAATGGGCACATAATATTTTTAACATGTGTAGATTTTGGTGACATGAACATTAGTTTTACATTTGAAAAATAACTTTCTATTAATTAACTCATTTATTCAGTAAAGATTTGTTGAGTACCTGTACTCCAGCAATGATTGTTCCAACAATTTGGCGTATGTAAGTGAAGAAACCAAGATGCTCTTATGGAGCTTACATTCAACAATAATACATAGAAATAGTTCACCTTCGTAAAAAGGGAAAAAATGTAGTAAAAGAAAAATGAGAAAGATAACAGAGTTGTTTAAGGAGAGTTGGGGGAGGTTGGAGGGAGATACGGATTGAGACTATAAATAGAGCAGTCAGAGTAAGTCGCATTAATAAAGTTAAATCTGAATAAAGGCTTTAAGGAGATGAAGAAGTTATCCATGGGCATATCATTCCTGAAAGAGTGATCACAGTGTTTCTGGCATGTTCCAGGAATAGCATGATGACACCAGCAGTGTTATGTGTTTTTATCCAGTCATATCCAGCTGCACTGACACATGAAGTGGGAGGTGGGAACCTACGTTATACCAGAGTTGAGGCTTTGCAAGTAAGTTCAATGAAGGAAGAGAAGGACAAGGGAACACAAGATGGTCATTGTAATAACTGTCCATAGAGTTCAGGCTGAATAACAAGAAGAAAGAGGATATTAAATGATGAATGAAAGTGAAAAAATCATAGAATCCATAGATTGGAGATCAAAGTAAAGTTGAAAACAATCTTAAAGTTTGGACACTAGAGGGAACATTGGAAAATACAGGATATGACGTTAAGAGCTGGATGTATAAATCTGAAAAAATGGAGAGGGTTGTAGTTAGACATAATGCCAAAATGTAGAGCAGTGCCATCCAATAGAAATATAACGTAAGCCACAAGTAGGAACAATATATTGGGTTGTCGGAAAAGTCATGACGCATTTTTGCAACAAAAAACATAGAAAAAATATGCCATGACTTTTCCGACAACCCAATACATGTATTTAAATTTTCTAATAGCTACATTTTTAAAAAAATTAAAAGAAAGGCTAAATGTATTTTATTAATATATTTTACTTAGTCCAATATGACAAAATATCATTGTAATATGCAGTCAGTATAAAACTTGTGAGGTACTTCACATTACTACTACTTTTGGAGGAAATTCAGTATGTATTTTACATTTCCAGGACATCTCCGTTCAGACTAGCCAAATTTCAAATGGTCACTCATCACATGTGGTGGGTAGCTGGAGCAGGAGAGTGAAGAAGATATAGTAGAAATGGAGGCCAAGGCATTGGAATAATCATTTTTGTAGCTATCCAAACTATCAACAATAAAGATAAGTGTGGTGGTGAGAAACTGTCATTGAGCAATGAATTAAAATAGTTGAGAAACCCAAAAGAACAACTTTCTTAATATGAAGGTAATGATATGAAGGTAAATTAATATAATCTGATGACATAAGATTCAAGTTTGAGAATTTTTAGGAAATAAAAAGAGAAAGGTTTGAAAACAGAAATGAGGAACAAAGAAGACACTCACATTACCTCCAGAACTACTAAAATGAGATCTAAGAAGAAGAAAAAGCCACTAGCTGAGAGAATTTTAGAAAAAGCAGAGCTGTTAGGGCAGAATTGTGTTTTTGTTAAAGCAAGATGAGGCGGATACTTGGTAGGTAGGGGTAAGGGAAGGTAAATAGGTACAGGACATATAAAGAGCCTTATAGTGATTAGAATGGGGGAGCAAAGAGTGACCTGAGATTCTGGGAGATTACGTCGTACTTGAATTAACAAGGATAAGGAACATAGTAAGACCCATCATAGTAAATAGTGCTGGTAAGTTTTAATGAAGCCCTGAGTGTGTGTTGGGGATGGGGGGAAGGGAAGGGACAGGGAGGGCTTGCTAACTCAGACATCATTTTATTAAACAGGTTTATAGAGATATAATCAGTATACCACACAATTCATTCATTTAATGTGTACAATGCAATTGTTTTTAGTATATTCACACAGTTGTGCAATCATCACCACATTCTAATTTTAGAAAATCCTCTTCACCCCAAAAAGAATCCCTGAATCCATAAGCATTCACTCTCCATTTCCGCTTCCCACCTCCCCATTCTCAACCACAGGAAACCCTAATCTACTTTCTGTTTCTATGGAATTGCCTATTCTGGACATATAAATGAAATCATAAAATATACGGTTATTTTGTACTGGCTCTTTTCACTTAGCACTGTGTATTCAAGGTCCATCCACACTGTAACATGTATCAGTCATTCATTTCTTTTTATTTTCAAATATGTTTACATTTTATGCATAGAAAACATTTTCATTATCCATCTATCAGCTGATGGATTTAGGTTGTTTATTCTTTTGTGCTATTCTGAATCATGGTGCTATCAACGTTCATGTTCAAATTTTTGTGTGGACGTATTTGGTTTTTCCCTTGGGCATATATCTAGGGTTGGAATTGCTGGTCCCCATGGTAACTCTCTTTTTATCATTCTGTGGAACTGTCAAACTGTATGCCAGGTGACTACTCCATTTTCCATCCTACCAGTAACGCATGAGGGTCTGGAGTTCTTTCTTGGCCACTTGTTAGTGGGGGCAAAGATGCCTGAGAAGGCAAGTTATAACTCCAGCGTACGAATCCCCTTGGCACCACTGAAGATGGGGTTGAAAATCTAGCAGTTACATGCTCTTAGAACCAATGCCTGAGTTGACTCTGGATGCTGACGGGGAGGCACAGGGTTTACATCAAGTGTGAAGCTCGGTTTGTCCATTGTTAATGTGAGACTTTGGAGCAGCTGAATGTCACGCAGCATGACACCTTCCTCCATTTCCCATTTCTGTTAATGGGGTCCAGGCAACACATGTTCATTACAAACAACCGCTTCTGATATTCGCAGTAGCTTTGCAAAGACAGCTCTGGCCAATCCTGCTTTACAGAAGAGGGATTGGGGGTGTAAAGACACTTTGAACAACTTGTCAAAGTTCACATTGATTGGTGTTCCTGATTGTATAATGACAATTATTTGCACAATATGTATCAACACAGACACGTTGAAATCTGACTTGTCTTTTCCAAAACCAGAATAGCCTTCAATAGCTTTACTTTTGTGTGTTTATGAGTAATTCTGGGTACTATAGTTTTCATTGGCAAAAGTGTCACCCAGAAAAATCCCCTGAAATGTGCGAAAACATTCCATGAAGATGTTGTTACTTGGCATTAAACAAGGATGACTTAAATAATGAGACGAAGGTAAATTTATCATATTCTTATTCACAGCAAAGTACCACATTGCAAATGATGTCTTTTGGCAAGTGGTCATAAATGTGATATGATGTAATGTGATGGGAAAGAAAATTATATGATTAATACCTGAAATGAGTGTAAAAACTGGCCTCTACACTATGATTTACCTTTCTTCCAGGAGACTATAAATTAGTATATTAGCCTTATCTAAAATGCATCTTTTATTTTCAGGGGAAACTATGTTGTTCTCAAATTTCTAAATAAAAATGTTTTGAATAGGAAAAATATATGTATTATGGCCCATCAGTTTGGGAAAACAACAAGTATGTTATCTTTCCATTTTAAAAGAACTTATGAAAAAGTTGTAAATAATCTCAATAATTTAAAAATAAGGTATTGAGTATATAAATTATGCACATTGATAAAATATAATACTATGAAGTAATTGCACATCATGATATGGAAGAATATTCAATGCCAGGAAAATTTTCAACAAGTAAGGTAAGTGAAAAACAGAAGCAGGTAGATTGGGATAGATTGAAGCACCTTGGTTTAAAAAGATATCTTTAAAGTACACCAAATGGTAACAGTGGTTCTCATTGGGTGTTGGAATGAAAGCTGCTTAGTATTTTCTTCTTTTTTGGATATCATTAATTTCTAAGTTTTCTATAATAAAATTTAAAAAAAATATATTTTAAAAGATTTGATTCCAAATTATTTTACCAATATCCTATTATTTTTACTTATTCTGTTAGTTTTATTTATGAAAAATTGTTATATAGAGTTAATATTTAAAAAGTAGTTACTATATGTAAAAAAATCTTCATTGTACCAAAATATAAGAATAAAATTAAATACAAATCAGAGAAAGTTTATTTTGTATTTTACAAAAATATAAAATGTATAATCTATTGAATTTTTGTAAATGATGCAACATGGTTTATTCTTACAGAAGATCCCATTTGTAAAATATTAATCGCACTGCTGTTGTACAGCCATACACATTTCTCTGGATGGAAAGCAAGTGCTGACAAACTTTTGTGATCCAAGCCTGCCCCCTGGTGCTTGACATGTACCCGCTGGTGAAAATGCTAACTAACTGAGAGGCAAGCTCTCACTTGAAAAACTGTTCTGAAGTAACCCACAAATGAAAACATGGGGATACCAGAGGTACATTTTCCTGCAGTGCCCCAGACATTTCCATCAGTGTCTCTAAACCACCATGTTTGTGTGCTTAAAGATAAAATAAAAAGGACCTTTAGGTATAATGTGAATGTAGAAATTCGAAATTACTTGGGTAAATTCTCAATACATTCATCATTTTAAAAGACAAAGAATTACAAACTTGACAGGAGATTTCAAGGAGAGTTTTTATGGAAAATAATCTGATTAATTTTATCCACCAGGTGCCAAGAAAATTGTTTAAGCGTCCATTTTAAAGCACAATTGGTCTTGAACATCAAGTAAAAATAAATAAGGAAGTTGTCTATCCATAATGTTGATCAAATTCTTCTTTTTGTTTGTTTGTTTGTCTGTTTGTCTGTTTGTCTTTTTGTCTTTTTGTTTGTCTGAATCTGAGAGAAATAATAATAAGAAGGGGAATTCAAAGAGGAGATGTGAAGTGGAGCTATAGGGAGTTAAGGGCTGCATTATCAGAAAGGGCCGACTGTTTCTTGGGATGGGGAGGAACCTTGTCATCAATCCTGCCTCCTATTTTGTTATTTTAAGACCAGAAGACACATTTCTTCCTCCAAGAAGCAGTACTGATACTGACATTATAAGGAAGCTAAGAAGATTTGTAAGTGGGGATGGCACTTGTAGGGACTCAATTTAGGTAGGACAAAATGGACTCAACAAATACAACACTCTAAGAGGGCAAAAGTAAGACTACCTAGTCTGACACTGGCCTCACTGTACGTCCTTTGTGATGGCTTTAAATGTATTTATGGTGTCAACATGAGTCACATAATTCCATCCTTTTTTGAAATACTGAAACCAGAAGCTTAAATCCTACAATTGTATTAAAAAATGATTTAACCATTGTCATTATTACTTTTTAAAAACACCATGGACAACTTGGTGTCTTCTAGAACAGTTAAACAATGATTAATAAGTTTTGATTTAGGACTCTTAAAAGGCTTTACTGAAAGGCCCATGTCACAATATCTTAAGAATTAGGCTATTGTTGAATAATGCTGCAATGAACATGGGAATGCAGATATGGCTTCAAAATCCAGATTTTGAATATATATATATTATATATATATATATATATATCTCAAAATATATATAATATATATATGTATATTGTATCTCAAAAAATAAAGCTGTTAAAAAGTATTTGAGTGAAGCAAGATCTGAAGTTCTAGCCTCAAAGAAGTGGAATTACAACCAAAATGAACACATCTTGAAGGCTTTCCTTTATTTTCTTGGGAGCTTTAGCTCTTGTCGTTATTGAAATACCACAGCAAACTACTGCTCACATTAGCAAGAACAAAAAGAAATAAAGAGAAAAAAAGAATACCTTATTAGTTCATTACAGCTAGTACAAAGGATCTTTATGAACGTCACATTTTTCCAAAAATTAGACCAAACCAACTATTCACATAAAATTCCGTGGTATGCAAAATGGGAAACTTTTCTGGCATTGGAAAAATTGAAAATAAGAAACAATTTAATGCATTTTAGAATTGAAAGGAATTGAAGTATCAAGTTATCCAAACCTACTTCTTTAATTTACGCATAAGAAAACAGGCCCTGAAAATGTGGGTTATTTCCAGAATTATGTAGACAGAGGCAGAGCCAGAATTGGGATGAATATTCAACCACAAACCATCCTGTATCTGCACCCACCCTGACCTAGTTGCCTTCTGTAAATAAAGGAAGTCCCACCGATGGACAAAAGCCGATCATTCCTCCATCTGTGCACGGAACTTATAGTCTTTCTAGGTCTCAGATGCCTTATTTGTCCTCCACCTTTTACCTAGATCCTTCTCCAACAGCATTTCATTAAATCCAAGTCTTTAATATCTAAAACAAAAATAAAATAATCTCTCCCTCTGGCAAACACTCTCCCCCAGGCACTGCTCTACCTTCCTGAGTCTTCATAGCCAAACGTCTTGAAATAGATTGTGTCTCTTGCTAGTCCTGATTTTTTTTTAGTCACTTTCTATGGCTTACAATCAAGTTGATGAATAAACAATTGCTTGAGTATTATTTTTTAAAACATCCTATAATTAGCCCTTTTCTTTTCTGTCTTCTTGGAACAGGAAGCACTTTGCTATGCAAGTTGCTTAACTGTCGAGGAACATGTGAGAAGAGTGATATCTTCTAGCCAAACAACCTTTTAATTACTATCTGCTTTTGGTCTACTACACTGTGTCTTTTCCCGTAGTGTCTTCGCTAACGCCACCGACGACTTGAGCATGTTCCTCAATCCGGCGGAGGGTTTTCAGTTGCTACTCACTTGACATCCCAGCGATATCCAGCATTAGAGGATTAGCCCGGCCCATTTAAAAACGCTCCATTCTTTTTACTTTCAACCTCCACCTTTTTCCGAGTTAGTCTTTGTTTTTGTGTTGTTTTATTTGTTTGTTGGTTGCTTTGTTGTTGTCTTACTGGTTGCTCATTTTCTCTCCCGTTCTCCTCCTAATTTCCTAATCTAACGATTAATGGTTAGAATTTTTCAAGGTCTGGGCCCTGGCTCTCTTTTCTTCTTATTCTAAGCTCTCTGTTTGGCAATCTTATTTATACACGTGGCTTTAATTCAAACCACATGCTAGTATTCCCAAATTCGCATCCACCTCTGGGACCTCTTCTCTGAGCACCTGACAGTTTGCTCCAGCTGCCTAATGGACAGCTCCACTTTGATAATTAAAAGCATCTTTCCCTTACAAATTTTAATAGGCTCTCACTGTTTTGTGGTTTAAGAGCATAACTTTTCCATCTGACCTGCAAGGACTTGGCCCTACTGACCTCAGAGGACTTCTTTTGCACTAAGTGCTCACTCACTCTTCAACCCACTCAGATTAGCTTTTTCTCCACCATATTCCTCCCATTCAGAGAGACTGTTTACTACCTGTTCCATTATATTACAAATCTCTTTTTTTTTTTATCGTCCATTCTCTTTTCTCCAAGGTAAATTCCTACTTGTCTTTCTCATCATTTCAAATACTACTATTTCCTTAGGAAAGTTTGGTTTGATCTGTGCTGGAATTTGAAAGGACAAATGTAATAGTGATGGATTTTTCTACCAGTTATTTTTTTGAAACATTATTTTCCCAACACAAAACAGCTGTGTTTTTTTTTCCCCTCAGTATAACAAAAATTGATATCCTGTGTTTATTGACTAGTAAATTAACATTTTTTTTACTTCCACTTGAAGAATTATATTTTGTAGAAAAGCTTGCAAATAACAATTCTATTTGAATTTTTTCAGTATAAATAAGTTGCTTTGTTTCATGATATGATATAATGCTAATTGCTTGTAGTATCATTAAACGTCAGTATTAAAACCTAATCTTTAAGCTATCATCTTGTAGATATGAACAAATGTTCACCAAACATGTATTTTGTTTTTGTTGTATTGTATACTGCAACTGAAAAGCCAAGGAATCAATATATATTAGGTGTGTGTTCTGTTTCTAAACACCACAAACTAAGAAAGATACATTATCAATATAGTTTAGTATTTGCCCATTTTACTACACTCTGTTGTTATATTTATATAGGAAAGTCATCAGGACTATAAATTCAATTTGAATAAAGTTTAATACAATACACAGATGCTCCTTGACTTATGATGAGGTCACGCCAGATAAACCCATGATTAGTTGAAAATGTCAGTGTAAAATGCATTTCATACACCTAACCTACTAAGCATTGTAGCTAGCCTAGGCTGTTTCCACTGAATTTGTATTGCTTTTGCACCATTGTAAAGTTGAACAATCATAAGTTGAACCATCGTATAAGTCAGGGACTGTCTGTATTTTATGAGAAAGGGCGTTTAACCAAAACTGGCCAAAGCACTGATACTATATATTTTCTGAAAAATTACAAGTTTCATTTTCCTGATATTAAAAGTTACTTAATGAAGATGTGTTTCCATTAACTTGAAAGAAAAATACAAAAACTTTCAGACCAGCAGATTATGAATTATTGGGTTACTATTCTTCATAGCACTTATAATTTCATATTAATTTGTGTCATTTTTTGATTATTGTCACCCTTAGTCTGTAAATGCCATGATGGTAGAGACTGTTCTTTTTTTTTTACTTCACATTTTGCCCTGACACCAAAGAGAGTGTCTGACACTCAAGAAATATTTATGGAATGAATCAAAATGCAGTTTTGTTAATAAGAAGTATATTTTTGGTATATATTGGCCTAACATTGACACCAATACTTAGATCATGGTAAAAGAGTCATTAGTGATGATTTAGATTCTCATGTGCTTCAGGCCTACAAAACATTGTTTCACAACTGTTAGAAGTGCTTGGCTCATAGCATGGATTCAATAACTCGCTCAGTGATTTACAAAAAAAAAAGGATAGTAATCACAGAGGAAATGGTCACTTTCATTCATCTTGTTCTGTAAAAAATGTTTATATTCTATGCATTATGAAAGATTAAACAAGTAAGTATGGCTATCTCAAGTAAAACACAAACAAACAACAAACAAAAAAAACAAGTGTTGGCAAAGATGTAGAAGAATTAGAACTCTGTGCATTGCTGGTGAGAATATGAAATGGTGCAACCATTATGGAAAAGTGTTCTAATCTTTCAATAAGTTAAACATAGAATTACCATATGATCCAGCAATTCCACTTCTAGATATATACCCAAATAACTGAAAGCAGGTACTAGAACACTTATTTGTGCACACATGTTCATAGCAGCATTACTCATAATACCCAAAAGGTAGAAAAACACAAATGTCCATTGATAGCTAAATAAATAAATAACATGTAGTATATGCATACAGTGGAATATTATTCAGTCTTAAAATGAAATGAAATTCTAAGACATGCCACAATGTAGATAAATCTTAAAGACATTATGCTAAGTGAAATAAGCTATGATTGTTGCCGAATAGTAATATTCTAATTCCATCATTCCTTTGATGGATATATTATAACTTGTCATTCTACTTTAAGTAAGAACTCTCTCTTCAACCATTCATGCATCAATTTATTATTTTCATTGTGTAGATGTAGATTTATATTTTATTCAAGAGGATATAATAAAATACCTTAAATTTTCCCAGATTTGACCAGTAGTAGTAACCCCTTACCACTGCATTATACATCTTTTGACACATCTCCACATTCTTTGAGTACTTCATTATTTTATATCAAACAAGGTTCTCCTTCTTGTACTTTTCCTGACCTAGCCCTATTTAGGACCAGCAACTTTTCCAAAAAGCTCTGGTTCTTTTTGATTAGGATTAGTATTTAGATACAAAGATCACAGGTCTAGGTTTGATTATAGCTACTTGATCAACATCGCTGGAGGTCTTCTAAGTGAACAGAGCTAAGAAACACACACACACACACACACACACACTGTTATGTCTGTATTTTTTCCTATGTTATCTGTCTTATTTATCTAGCTACACTGAAAACTGTGAGTTCATGCAAATATGTCCAACCCAACCCAGCACCACAATGTTCATTTTAGCATTCCCTTTTTCTTATTTTTAACCTCACCTTTCTGATTATAAGAAACCTGGCTTCTATTATCCTCAAACTATTTACTTATTGTTCAGTCTTCTGTGTGCACTTCGTATCTTGACCCTGCTGATACCTCTCCGCTCAGTCTTTCCTCTATTAGTCCCCAACTCCTTCCAAGCCAAGTCTTCTTTTTCATTTTGGGTAACCTAACAATTTTTGGGCTAAATGATTCAGAAAGAAGGAAATAAGGGCATGAGGAAAGAGGAGATATCGTAAGGAGTAGCGAGGGAGTAGGGGAAGTAGGAGAGAAACACGAAAGTTTTAGAATGATATAGCAGATTTGAATCCATGAGCATCTGACTCCAAATTCTGAACACTTTGTTCTACTTAGTGGTATACCCTAATGCAGGTTACATCTGAGTGTGTGTGTGTGTGTGTGTGTGTGTGTGTGTGTGTATGTGTGTTATCTATCTTCTGCTCCAACACTGCGATGTGATTCCTTACTTAAGTAAAATGGTTGTCTCTCAAAACTTATCATCAAACTATGACAAACCATGTGTGTGTGAGTATTCAATTCACAAATATGAAATAAAGTATCCATCTAACTGTACAATGCCCTTATAATTTAAATAATTTTAAAGATGCATATTGACTAATGTGGTATTTTCTGATTAAGATAAATTTTCTCAAAGGACTGAATTTGAAGACTAAAGATGATGATTTATTGAAAAGAGAAATCTCTAGTAGTTATTAAACTTCACCCTACCCTTCACTCTATTACTTACTTGCATACCAGCTGTTTGACTATTAGCATACCAACAAAACTCTGTGGGTATGAGTTATAAAAATACTCTTAAAAAAGAAAAAGCCTTAGGGTGATCGTTGTGCCTAATACACTTGAAAACATTATATAATCCTTTAATCTTTGTTTTACATCATTTAAAAGGAGATGTTTTGAAGAATATACGCCATACAAGAATTTAGCACCTCTGATATTAAATTTAACAAGAATATGTGAATTTGTGCAGTAAAAGAAGGTGACAAGAAAAATGTGTAGCTTCAACTGAGAACATTGAAAATGAATGTAATTAATTCATATAAGACCTTAATATAATTTGTCAGCATTCCTGCACTTATAGTTAAAAATAGGAAAATAACACTAAACAATATACTGAGCTTTTTGAATTATTGAGGGAATTTTATGTCCTCTACATAATTAATTGTCTTAATTTAGATTTTTCATAGGAGATAAAATGAGCACAAAGGACAAGGAATAAAAAAATTATGTTCTTACAAAACTAACAATACTAATATTTTGAGGAATATATTGTATAGGTTTATAAATTTTCTAATTTCTAAATTATTTTTAAAACTAGAATAAGAACATCATTTTGTGTTGAATTTAAAAAGACAAATAAATTAAATGTTCGAAATATGATTTTCTGCAAGTAGAAACTCAATAAACTCTCTCTCTCTCTCTCTCTCTCTCTATATATATATATATATATATATATATATTCTATATATATATATCTATCTATACACACACACACACACACACATGCATATGTATGGATATATACATACACACATACTGGGGGTGCCAAAAAAATGTATACAAGTGGGCACTTTGGTCAGCGCTGCTCACGCAGTAGTTCACCTTAATCAGAGGTGTCTGGGTGCTGATGGTAACCGCTTTAAGAACCTCTTGTAATTGCAAAGGTCAAACATGACTTGTATTCATCTTTTCTTATTGGTATATATTGAGTATTACAATTTTAATATGTTTTCCTTTCTTAAAATGTGTACACAGTTTTTTGGCACTGTGTGTGTGTGTGTGTGTGTGTGTGTGTGTGTGTGTGTGTGTGTGTATCACAGAGGTTTATGGTCAAATAAATGTGAACAATCACTTTGTTCCTCCTCCCTGTTTGCTGTTCCTTCTGTAAATAAATGTTTTAGTTGTTGATGTTGCTTGCAAAGTGGTAAAAACCAGAAAACTCTGAGTTTTGATGATTTTCCTCTGTTGAGCAATTTAATCTGATCTATTATAACAAAGGAATTTCTAATTTTACTATTTATAGACTTTACAAATGTGTAGTTACTATATCTGACTCATTAAAAATAACTCATAAAATGACTCATAAAAAAAAAGAGGGTATCGTAATGGTACATACATCCTAGGCTACTTAGAGTTGCTTTCATCCCAGGTCTCCATTTAGACTGAGCATGTTGTTTATCCACGTGGCCTGGACTATTTGTGGGTAGCCATGTTTTTCTGCACTCATGCTGATTCCTAGATCTGGACACCTAGAGTGGTCAACAACTCCACAAACACTTATTTTACCTTTTGCTTTCACTTATTGTACTATACGTATTCCTGTAAACTTCTTTCACATTTTTGGACTGAGTCAGTGAACATATTTCTAATTAAACAACTGTTTAATAAAATAATGCTTTTCTATCCTGTGCTCTTTAGAGTGGATCTTTTGGTCCAGTGCCTATGTCCTGAATGACAACGCTGGTGTTTTATGGTTTATCACAGGTAGTAGGTAGTAGAGATTTTTTTCCTTCCTTCATCAATAACTACTTTAGTTGTGTCTGCTGGTTCTTGATGAATTATGTGACAAGATTAGTGGGTTTACTAACTCTTGGAAAGTCTGTTTGAGTTCCATCCAAAAGGGATGCTCATCAGCTAAAAATGTAATAATACATACTTCTTTGAGTTTATATCATCTAGCTGGCTGGAAGGATCCTGCTGCAAAGCTAACAAGATGATAAAACACAACTTTGCCTTTATTTTTTTGTTGAAACATCTCCATAGATATATCAGGATAAAACCAATGATTTAGATCATTAGGGTGTGTGAGAAAGACAGAAAACACTCCTCAACAGATAGTATCCCCTTTCCTTCCTCTTCCTTCTATATTTCTCTTCCCCGCTCCTTTAGGTGCAGAAACAGTTATAGTGCTCTTTGCTCTGCGACAATTGCCACTATGAATACCTACCCAGAGGAGAAGTTAAAAGAATCCTCAAGGTCAATGTCCTCTTTCAATTATTATTTATTTGTTTGTTTATTTATGGCAATCTCTCAGGCACATACATACCTACAGTGTGTGTCAAACATCAGAACCCACTGAATTTGCTCTTTCTGAAGAGCTGTAAATGAGAAGTATTAGAGGAATGTCTATGTAATCCTGAACTTTTCACTGATTTGTTTATGAAATTCTACCTGAAATTAAAACATAAAAAACTAAAGTTGAAGAGGCTGTGGAGAAAAAGGAACCCTCATACACTGTTGGTGGGAATGCAGATTGCAGAGCTGCTATGGAAGGCAGTGTGGAGGTTCCACAAATAATTAAGAGTAGAATTACCATATGACCCAGCAATCCCTCTCCTGGGTATTTACCCCAAAAATCTGAAAATATTTATCTGTAAAGATATATGTGCTCCAATGTTCATTGCAGCTTTATTTATGGTGTCCAAGACTTGGAAACAACCAAAGTGTCCTTCAATAGATGTTTGGAAAAAGAAGATGTGGTATACATACAAAATGGAATACTATTCTGCCATAAGAAAATAAGAAATAGTGCCATTTGCAACAATACAGATGAATCTTGAGATGATTATGCTGAGAGAAATAAGTCACACAGAAAAAGTTGAGAACCATATGATTTCACTGATATGTGGGATATAAAACTGAAAGCAAAAAAGGAACAAGACAAACAAGCAAAGAAACAAAAAAATAGACATAAACAATAGTTTAGTGGTTACCAGAGGGTAAGGGGGGAGGGAGGTTGTAGATGAGGGTAAAAGGGATCAAATACATGGTGATGGAAAGAGAACTGACTCTGGGTGATGAACATACAACATGATATATAGAATATGTATTAAGAATTGTACACTTGAAACCTATGTAACTTTACTAACCATTGTCACCCCCAATAAACTTTAATTTAAAAAACAATCTGAAAAACAAAAAAAAACAAAAAAACCTCAAGGAAAGGAGATATACTTTTGTAAAGTACCGCGAGACATCAAGGAATTCATTTTGACCTCATACGTTTTCATACTTCTATATATAGTCCAAACATTCCAAGTTAAAATGAACTCAGACAGGATCTGACCTACCTCTTGAACATGCTGACATATTTTGTGCTGCATCTAGGATTCTCTGTATCTCAAGTAACCATGCTTACATAATCGGCATTGCTGGTGTTATTTTTAGACATCATACTACATATCAAATATGCATTGCATACATTTTCAACTTATCAAAATATGTCTTAACAGAAAATTGAAAGGAGGACTACTATATTTGACAAAATATTCTGAGGCAACTTAATGAAAGGTAGAAAAGTGACTGGTCTTTAACAACATTATATTACCTCTTAACACCTTTTTATTATTGGATAGCCAAATTTTGACACTTGATGACTAATCTTCAAAATCCCCATTCTGACTCCTCACATTTCCATTATGAACAAGAAAATTATAATTTCACAATCCCCATATTTTCTCTTTTAGTTTTTTGAATCTGTAAATGGCCAAGAAAAGAGTACTTTTTGATGCCTTCCTCTTCAGAGTAAAAGAGGTAAAATTTGGTGATACTGTTTTTCAAATGTGGACATTGATTTCACAACTCAAATGCCACATGCAGGGAGCAGAGTATGAATATTTATTTGTTCTTATCTGCTCAGCCAGCAGTGCTGACAGCCCTCCTTTCTGAAGTTACCAAAGCCTACACCTATGTGGATTCTTAGAGGGATGTAGTTGGCAATGACATTGTTCAGACACTGACATGTCAAATGAATGTTACATCAACATGAGCATTTCAGCCCATGATAGTGTTTTCTTCAAGGCTTACTTGGAAACAGAAATTTCTCAAGTATGCTGTAGAAAAGCACTTTATGTTCTCTTTTCTACTGAGCTTGTGAAACTAAAGAAATACTTGATGTGTTTAATATTTTAGATTATATTGATGATAGAATGATAAATAGGCTAAATTTTGCCAACATAGCATATGGTGACTGTGGGATTGTCTCATGTGTGTTCTTAATTTTTTTAATGAGCCCCTATGCCTCATGGGAAAAAAAAACTGACCATTATTTATTTTGTTTTCAGAAGCCCAATGTCTTAAATACGATTCATCTGGAGAAGAAGAGCTATTTTTTTTTCCAAACAAAGAATAAAAGACAAAAGTAGATTATTGAATTGAAAATAGGATTAATGTTATGGACTCCACATCTCAGTGGAAAAGCAGGAAGAATTGAGCTCAAAAGAATGAGACTATATCAATATCTTAATCAGTTCAGACTGTTATAAAAACGTACCGTAGCGTGGGTAGCTTACGAACAACAGAAATTTATTTCTTGCAATTCTGGAGAATGGGAAGTCCAAGGTTAAGGTGTCAGCATTGTCATGTTCTGGCGAGGAATCTCCTGATTCACAGCCAGTGCCTTTTTGATGTCTGTCACATGGAGGAAGGGGTTAGGGATTGGATCCTCTTTTATAAGACACTAATGTGTTCATGGGGGCACAATCCTAGCTCTATCTCCTAATCACATTGAATATTAGGGTATCAACATGAATATTAGGGGAACACAAACATTTAGAGCACATCAGTTAGTATGGCAACATTTAAGAAACTCTACCTTTCATGCCATTAGGGGAATGTTTCCCTGACTGAACAGTACACAGTAAGGACACACATCTCAAAAAGAAAAACAAAAGTTCCCTATGGAGGTGTGACTTCTAAAGCTATAGATTTACCTAAAACAAATATGGTCACTGACCAGATCAATGGGAACAATGTTCTTAGACATTTCCTGACAATATCTGAGAAGAGTTGAGTAGGACCAGACTCACTGAGGGATGGCAGTGACTCTGTAAACCCAGAAGAAAAAGATGGCTGAGCAGGCACAGAAACAAGTCATATAAGCACTTGCCACTGACCCCAATAAGTCAACGCTTTAGATTCTTTTCATTGTGACATTGGGGAATTCTTTCTTTGGGACTTCTGAAAACTGTGGGACTTGGGATATTGCAATTTGTTTTAAAATGTGCTGGGCATGTGATTCACAGTTTATTATTTAAGTGAGTCAAAGTAATATACAGTAAAACCTCGGATTGTGAGTAACTTGGTTTGAGAGTGTTCCGCAAGATGAGCAAACATTTCTAATACATTTTAACGTGGCAAATGAGTGATGTCTTGCAGTACAAATAGTTTGTTTCCTGAACAAATTATGCTTGCAAGCCAAGGTACTACTGTACTTTATTTCTAGATCTGAATTTAATGTCTGAATTGAGGCCTCTGCTTGCCTAATATGAACTCCTTCAACTAGCTTATTATGGTACCACCATTTGTCCTCTTCTGAGACTTCCTAGGTCAAAGCAGAAATGGTAGTTAGTAGCAGCCTGGCTCATACCTCCCTGTGAGTCCATTCTCCTCCTCTTCCCAGTCCTGCCCTAGCCCTTGAGGTTCACAAATTCAGCTTGCCAAAGACAAGGACAAGTTCTTCTAGGTGATTGTTCTGCCATTGGCAGTGGGAAGGAACAGGCCTGCTTCTTGTCCATTGCCTTTGGCAGGAACTGCAACTGAAAATGGCTTATTAGTGCACATTCTGTTCCCTTGCAACTCCCTGGCATTGTCTCAAAGGTCCTGGGCTCTTTGAAGGAGTCTTAATTGCATCATACACAATCTTATATTCCTATTGACCTAAAACAACAAAAACATTTATTTTACTAATGAGTGTGCAGGATCAGCTAAGGCAGCCCTGCTATAGGAAGTGTGGTGAATTCATGTCTGTTCCCAGGGAGCAGGGCCCAGCAACTAATTAGGGTCTTCTCTTCTCATGGCGGATGGCAGAAATCCAGGAGGAGAATAAGAAACACAAAACAGCCCTTAAAGATTTCTCATCAGCCTCTTACCACTTCCTCTCTTATTATACCCACTGAAGCACTCGGATAGTCAAGTCCAGTTTAAATGGGTGGTAAATTGTACTCTACCTCCAAGAAGTATGGGAAAGGTGTGGGAGGGAGTAGACAAATACTAAATTGTAAGGATTCATTTAATCAACCTTTTTTTGTCCACTCCACTTTCTGATTCAAATCCAATTTAGAAGTAAAAACAGGGTCAAATAGACATCAGATGAAAAGATCATCTTTTCTTACAAATAAGACTTATTGGAGAAGTCAGTGTAACTCTCTAGGCAACTTTGGACTTCCAAACACCCAACTCTATGGATAGTACTTATCTACCCAAAAATTCAGATCCAGCAGGTGTAATCTTTCTGTAATGAGGAGCAAGATACTAGACAGGCATTGCTAAAACAGAAGAAACCCAGAACAGAATGATTAATGCTCACAGACAATTCCTAATTCCCAATCTCACCAGAAGACATCATTTGGGTACCATTTCCCCTAGAGAAAGAAGAGTAAAGTTAGGAAAACCCTATATTTATTTCCCTCTTATATTTCTCCCCTAGGGAATAAAGATGTTTCAACCCACCTAAAAATTATGAGTGGGAAATACATCGTCTAACATATGCAGTGTGATCAAATATGGTGACTGTTTAAATTTATATATACATATATATAACAGCAAAAGACACATTGCTATTAATCTCCCACAAAACACTCCCTCTCACTTCTAACACATTTATTCCACCATTCTTGCCATTTTCTGATGCAGTTCTGGAAGTCCTCTTTCGTGAGTCTCTTTAGTTGTGCTGTCATGGCTGCTTCAATGTTCTGAATCATTTTGACTTTGGGGAAGAGCCAGAAGTCACACAGTGCCAGATGCTGTGAATCAGGTGGATGAGAACACACCATGATGTTTTTATTTAACAGAAATTGCTGTACCAGAAGCAATGTGTGACACGAAGTGTTGTCATGATGGAAGATGATTTACAGCACACTTTAAAACACACTTTTTCTCAACTGTAGCTCACACCTGACTGACTGCCCTGAACAAGTTAAAACTTGTCACACACTGTTACTAAGGGTCAATACATCGCTTCCCATATTGAAGATCCCTGCCTTTCTGTTGGATGGCACTCAGCAGCAGCATTCACCATATTTCATTATCACAATGGAAAGATTCAATGTCACACATCACTTCTGATATATGGTAATTTATGTCAAATAAAAACATTATGGTGTGTCCTCTTCCACTTTATTACTGGATCTGGCACCATGCAACTTCTGGCTTTTCCCCAAAGTCAAAATGACCATGAAAGGTAAATGTTTTGAATCAATTCAGGACATCAAGGCAGCCATGATGGCTCAACTAAAGACATTCACAAAAGAGGACTTCCAGAACTGCTTCAGAAACTGGCAAGAATGATGTCCTGAATTGTGTTCCAAGTGAGTGGGAACGTGTTCAAAGTGAGGGGGTGTATACTTTGAAGGAGATTAATGGCAATGTGACTTTTACTGTAAAAAAAAATATTTTTTATTTAAACATTCACTGTATTGTTTGATCACACCTTGTATATCTCTTCTGATTCCCATCCTGGCTCCCATCCTGCTTCTCTGCATGCAACTCTTTTCAAACTGCCTTGAGATCACCTCGCTATTGCCTCAGTTTACTTTGTGCCTTTTCTGGATCTCTATCCTCTCTCAATTCACCAATATAAATGAGGTGGCACAGATTCTCAACTCCCAGTGAATCATGAGGAGAGGGAAGAAAGAATTGTAAATAACTCACACAATTTCTGATTTAGGACACATCTATTTGGTTATTAACCTGAACAGTCCCTAAATAAATACCTTTCATATTTATTCATTAACTAATATTCTTCAGCCCACAAGATGAGTTCATATATCTGCTTCCTTCTGCCTTTGCAGGGTTTATTCCAGGTTTGGGAAATGAAATGTGGTTCCTATCTCTTTCCTCTTTTTATTCTCTCATCTACCCACAGCTAGTCATACTGACTCTGGGGTAGGGGTAGAGAGAATATACAGTTGTGACTATTTGTACTACCATGCAAATCTGTATAAGCTCATCTCCAGATTGGTGTGCTTTCAGTTTAGGATTTACTATCTGACAGCTTTGCTTTAAGGACAATATTCATAGTTTCTATGTTGCTCACATAGAGAAAGAGTAGAAATATAATACAGAAAAATAGGTAGAAATTAATTTTTCATCAGTACAGCACTTATAATTCTGCCACATAGAAATCATATACTTAATTCATTCATTTACTTGTTTTGTGTTTTTTTTTTGGCAAATATTTCTTGACCTTGTCTCCTATTTCCAGCCCCCTAAAAAGGATTGAATATTCCACAGTAATCAAGATAGGGATGTACTCATCTACTCATAATTTATTGGGCTATTGATTTTATTGATTTTTCCCATTTTTTTCAATTAAAAATCTTTCAACAACTATAAGAATGTTTTTAAATAGAGAGTAGCAGGCTTTTCCTAACTTTCGGATATTTCAAGCCAAGAATTGTAAACCAAATTCCTTTTAAAATAACATAGAATTTTAATATTTGGTGTATTATGGTGATCGCTATAATTAAAACATCATCAATAACAAACAACAACAACAAAACCACAAGGTACAAAATCTTATTGTTGTACTCTATTTAAACCAGTGAATACGTAACATGTATAAAATAAACTTATGTGGAGTATTAATATGCTAATGCATTCTGTTTCTAATAAATTTACCAAATATGCAGCTTTGAACAGTTTTATCCTAGAGTTTTCTAAGAGTTCAGCTTGATTTTGTCTTCCACAGCTGTATTATATCCTAAGCAGCTCTCTTTTCCAGATTGTTTTCTTACTTATTAGATTTTACTTTTTCACCAAAAAAGAAATAATAGGGTTACTTTAGGACATATCCTCACTAACTTTGATGTGTAAATAATGCTATGTGAAGTCTAATTTTCACAGCATTTTCACTAATTTTCCTCCTCTACATTTAAAAATTCCATTGTTAAGCACATCTTAAATTAGGATTTCCAACAAAAATGTGTAAACAAGCTATATGTTGATTACATTTTGAATAATTTTAAATATCTGTCAGTCTCCCAGACTTTTCTGTATCCAACTTCCTTCCTCCCCAACAAGAACTAGATACTAACAGCTTGCCTAGTACTTCATAACCTTCCAATCTGGGAGCTGGACTTTGTTCCCTGCTTCCTCAGCAGTTCGCTGAGAGACAGATAAAGCATTAAGCGCCCCCAGGTTTCTAAACATCCATCAGCAAGACTAGCAACAGAGGTAGTACGTCGATTGCCAAACCTTTTTGAAATTAATCTCATAAATTAAAAATAAATTGTTTGCATGTCTAAAGGTATGCTCAGAAGAGGATATTATAGCATATTGTTGGCAATAGAAGCATTTGCAATAATAGGGTGCCAATTATATTCTACAATTAAACCTTTTCTTCAAAGCTATGCCATGAATATTGCTAGTCCTATTTATAGGTAATGAATGTAAAGTGCAATGTTATTTTCAAAGCTTTCTGAAACTTTAGAGTTAGCAATGCACATCTCTAATTCAAATTCTATGCAGCTGATTCTAAGTCAGATTCCCTGCAGTGTACCATTTTCTTTCCTTCCTGAATCTGTAGCGTTTTACAGTAATACTGAAGTACTTACATTAGCCAATATAAGTAGTCAGTAGCTTTTAATAAAAACAGGCAAACATTTATATTTTGTGGCAGGTGGTGAACCCAGTAGCCAGCAACTTCTCTCATGCACTCTACAGAATGCCCACAGGAGTTCTTACCCATAATATTGTACTCCCTTGCAAAAACTCTGCTTTTGTTACTAAAAGTCTCTATGACTAAAGTTCACTTGTTTATACTTTCCCTATGTATCTCAGATATGTTAGATGATGTTTCTTTTTTTTTTTTTTTTTTGAGGGCAGTATCACTGGCCCTCATATGTGGGACCGGGACCTGAACCAGGGCCACTGGCTTCCCAAGCCAGCGCTTAACCACTGTACCACTCAGCCGGCCCTTAGATGATGTTTCTTAATATCATTGTCAAAGCAACCAATGGTAGTTCTTATTCCAGAAATTACAAAGTAACTTGTATCACACTATCCCCAAAGCAGATAATTTTTAAAAATCTGGAAAAATATTACAAAAACAGATATATGAAAGTCCTGGATACTAAACAAGAGTTGGGAAAACCAGGAAGGAGTTTGACCCTTGAAAAAGAAAATGGCAATGATGAGATACTCATTTATATGCCCTTTCCCCATGAGGGCAAACCAAAATCTACACAGCACCATCTACAATTATTTTTGATATAGGTATCAGGAGACAGATATGGGGGCTAAAATGATTTCAGATTGATGGAAGAAATACAAGAAAGGAGATTAGACACAGAAGAGGGGAGCCTGCAAGATCTGTATATAAACGCCTCTCAATTTCTTGACTGAACCTGGACTAAGAATGTACAGAAAAATCCAGCAATAATCAAATTAATCATCATTAACCAAAGGTAGAAGTGAAAATACAGTACAAAAATTTCTTTTGTTGCCCATTGAATACAGAGAAAGTTTCAAGTTTGAATCCTGCTAAGTGAGAGGATCATGATAAAATCTCAGCCTTTTCATTAAAATCCCAGATTGTCCTATGGCAGGAAAAGACAATGTGTCAGAACTAAAAGATTTGTACTAGGGCTGGCTGAGTGACGCATTGGTTAAGAGCTGGCTTGGGACGCCAGCGGCCCCAGTTCGGATCCCACATATGAGGGCCAGTGACACTCCCCTCTACAGCTAACAACAGCTCCACCTGGAGCTGGGCTGTGAGCCCTGGTGACGGTGTAGGCTGCAACCCCTGGTACAGTGGGCTGCCAAAGGCTACAGTGAGTGGCCGGCAGCCAGCGTGAGCTGCCAATAGCCGTGGTGAGCGACCATCCAGCGGCCGGCGACTGATTTGCCTCATCCGGGAAGAGCACAATGACAATACCAAAATGGGCCAGTGAAGCAACGTCCTCCGCAACTAGACTGAAGAACAAAAAAAGACAGCAACTTGTCTGTTCCCCTTCCCTGATTCCCCAATAAAAATCTTTAAAAACAAAACAAAAACAAAAACATTTGTACTATACCTGAAACAGACATTCCATAACAAAATATAAATCCAAGCCTCCTAAGGAAAGGTTACCATCTCTTATTGACCAGTCAGTACTTTAAATGGCAAACTACAACAAAAATTAACACTAATCAGAGGGATATAACAGATCCAAGATCTCATTGGTGGTGATATCATTTACACAATTAAAATATCTGGATATGCAAAGAATAAGGAAAAAGTGACACAAATCAGTCAATAAAAAAGAACCCTGAAATGATGCAAATGTAAGAATTAGATGATAGACAATTTAAAGCTAATATTATATAGTAGAGAGATCCAAGATGATGGAGTAGATAAATACTGTGTCTGGTTCTTTCCATGAACACATTAAATTATAACTAAATTATAGAGCAATCAATCTTGAGAATCATCTGAAATCTAGTTGAACAGAAGTTTTATAGATAAGGATATAAAGAAGAAGCCACAGTGAGACTGGTAGAAGGGACAGAGACGTGAAACGGACTGGCCCCAAACGCCTATGTGGTGGTTGAGAACCAGGAAGGATATCTCAGCCACAGAGGTTCCCTCCAGAGGAGCAAGGAACCCCAGCTCCCTACACCAGGCTCCCCAGCCCAGAGTACTGGTACCAGGAAGAGGAGCCCCCACAACATCTAGCTGTGAAAAACAGTGGGGATTTCAGCTGTATGGGTGGGATGAAAGCTGCGAGAAACCCAGACATCTTTTTAAATGGCTCCTGCACAGAATCACTCATTCATAAGTACTTATTCCCAGGCTCTGGTGAAGAGATGGTGATTCAGGGAGTGTTGGAGGCATATGGGGGTGGCAAACCTGAGGTACGTGGTTTCAGGGCAAGGATTGGAGGACAGTCACCATTTTCCCTCTGAGGGGACCTTCTTCTGTGCAGCCAACAGGAGGGCATAATCTTTCTTGTGTTAAGCCTGCCCCCACAAGCCAAACCTGAACCTGACTGGTTTGGAGAGCTCCATAGGGACCAAGCCCTACCCAACTCCCGCAATGTGGAAGGCACTTTCTCGATGAGTAGCCAGCCCTACCCACATTGCACTCTTTCTTGAAAAACTATCAGAGTCTGCAGGCTCCAGATGGGCAGTGACTGGTCTCGGTGTGCTCTGAGACTTCTGCTGAATAGCTCTAGGCTCAGCACTGGCACGAAACCAGAATCTATGTTAACCTGATGACCACAACTCTTCCCACTCTACTGACTTCCTGGGACCTTGCCTCACCCAACTTGAATACTGCATGAGGCTTTATCAGTGGCTGAACCTTAAGGGAGCCAGCAGGTGACAGTAGGCCTTGGGGTGTCCTGGTTTTTGTGGAGCTACCCCAGGCCTGGTATTGGTGGCACACATCTTCAGTTCACAGCGTGGCTTTGCCCACATGCCTCAAGGTTTAGCACAGGTAGCAAAAAGAAACAAGTATCCAAAAAAGTAAAAATAGTTATGAGACCACTGGGATAACATCAAATATAACAACATTCACATCATCAGGCAACCAGAAGGAGAAGAGAGAAAGGAAGGGATTGAGAATCTATTTGAAGAAATAATACTGAAAATATTCCTAATCTGGCAAAGGAAATAGACATATAAGTCCAGGAAGCACAGAGAGTTCCAAACAATGTGAACCCAAACAGGCCCACACCAAGACACATTATAATTAGAATGGCAAAGTTTAAAGACAAAGAAAGATTCCTAACAGCAGCAAGAGAAAGACAATTAGTAACTTATAAGGGAGCTCCAATAAGATTGCTAGTGAATTTCTCAACAGAAACTTTACAGGCCAAAAGAGATTGGCACAAAATATTCAAGTGATGAAAAGCAAGGACCTACAACTAACAATACTCTATCCAGCAAAGCCATCATTGAAAATTGAAGGACAGATAAAGAGCTTCCCAGACAAGAACAAGCTAAAGAAGTCCATCACCACCAAACCAGTATTACAGGAATATTAAAGGGCTTTATTTAAGGTGGAGGGTGGAGAAGATCAAAATTATGAACAATACAATGGCATTAGCTACATATCTATCAACAAGTACTTTAAATGTAAATGCAGTGAATCCGCCAATCAAAAGACATAGAAGGGCTGAATGAATAAGAAAACAAAACCCTTACATGTGTTGCCTACCAGAGACTCACTTCAGATTGAAGGACACACACAGACAGAAAATACAGATAGAAAAAGATATTTCATGAAAATGGAAACAAAATAAACAAACAAAAAGCTGGGGTAGCAGTACTTATACAAACAAAACAGACTTTAAAACAAAGGTTATAACAAGAGACAAAAAAGGACCCAATAATCTCACTGCTGAGTATTTATCAAAAAAAACCCCAAAACACTACCATGAGAGGACATGTGCATCTATATGTTGATTGCAGCATTATTTACAGTAGCTAAGATGTGGAGGCAGTCTGGATATCTGTCAGTGAGAGAATGGATAAGGAGGAGGTGTTACATGTATACAATGAAATATTGCTCAGCCATGGAAGGCAATGGTTTCCTGTCATCTGCAGTGGCAGGGATGAACCTGGAGTGTATTGTATGGAGTGGAGTGTCAGACAGAGAAAGACAGATGCAATGTGATTTCACTTGTATATGGAATCTAAAAAACAAAATAAACAAACAAAACAGAAACAAATTCGTAGATACAGAAAATACTTTGATGTTTGCCAGATGGGAGGAGTTTTGGGGGTATGAGAGAAAAAAGGGGAAGGGATTAGAAAATACAAATCGCAAATGCAAATTGGTTGTTATAAAGTAGGTGTAGGGTATAGCATAAGAAATATAGTCAGTAATATTGTGATGTGTATGTATGGTGTCATTTGTGTACTAGATTTTGAGGGGCTGGCATGATAGATGGGAGGTGGTTGGAGGGCAGGGTGAAAAAGGTGAAGAGATTAAGAGGTACAAATTGGTAGTCACAAAATAGTCATGGGGATGTAAAGTAAAGCATACGGAATATAGGCAATGACATGGCAATAACTATGCACAGTGCTAGGTGGGTACTAGACTAGTCATGGGGATCATTTCTTAAATTATATAAATGTCTAACCACTATGCTGTAATTAATATAAAATAATATTGATTGTCAATATTATTTTGACCTGAAATTAATATAAAATAATATTGAATGTCAACTGTAATTGAAAAATTTTAAAAGGGGACAAAGGTGAAGGGGAATAAGAGGTTCAAATTTTCATGTGTAAAACAAATAAGTCATGATGATAGGATGTACAACATAGGAATTATAGTCAAAAACATTGTGATAGTGGGGTACTATGTCACATGGTTGCTGGACTTATGATGGTGATCACTTCTTTAGGTATATAAATGTTGAATAACTATGGTGCACCCCTGAAACTAATATACCATTGTATGTTAGCCTAATTTTAATAAAAATCTTTTAAAAATAAATAAAGCAACTATTATATAAATATGTCAAGACATAAAGAAAGTAATGGTCATAATTATTTAACAAAGATGGAATCTCAAGGGACTATTAAAAATACTTCAAGAAAATAAAAAGGATAATAAACACAATGAAAACAATAATTATATTGAATAAATGACTGGCATAGTTTCCAATGTCTAAAGCTGCAACAATATGGGCAACAAACTAAAGCAGTACTAGATTATAATCTAAAATATGAAATTCATATTCATGAATCTATACTGATATAAATAAGTTATCGAATGATTTTATGCATGGAGGAAAAAGTGACAAATCTCCCATACAGAAGAATTCCAAATAATGTGTGTGTGTGTGTGTGTGTGTGTGTGTGTGTGTGTGTGTGCGTGTCTGTGTCTGTGTGTCTGTGTGTATACCAGATGAGCTTTACAACAGATTGGAGATGGCAGAAGAAAGAGTTAATGAATTTAAAGATCAATAGAAATCACTTATTTTTAAACACCAAAATAAGAAAAATAAATAAACATAGATTCAGGGACTTGTCAGTCAATATCAAAATGGCTGCCACATATGCAATTATATTCCCAGAAATAGGGAAGAGAGAAGACAGTATTAAAATATAATAAGCAAAAATATCCCAAGTTTGGAGAAAAACATCAATTTCAGGACACAAAAAGCTTAACAAACTCCAAGCAGGACAAAATAACTTACACTGACAAATAAATATATTTTTAGGTAAACAGAAGCTGAGACATTACATTGCTCATGTCCTGTACTATAAAAAATGCTAAAAGGAATTCTTCAGACTGAAGTAGAATGAAGTGAAATTCTTCAGATGGAAATACAGATCTACAGGAAGGAATGAAAACCACCAGAAATGAGAGTTGTTGATAAACTGGAAGACTATTTTTTTTTCTCTTAATTTCTTTAAAAGAAAATTGATGGTTTAATGCTAAAATTATAACATTGGATTATGAGATATATAAGTATATTTAAAATATATAATACCATTAATACATAGATTGGGGATATGTATACATGATTTCAAGGTTCTCACATTTCACATTCAGTGCTCCAAAGCTAACTCTAAATGACTTGTGAAAAATGAAAGACGCCTATTGTAATACACACAACAACAAGTTAAAACCCTACACAGTATTTTTTGACAACCATGAAATTAAATTTGATATGAACTATAATAAATTAGCAAGAATACTGCAATAATTTTGGAAATTAAACCAAACACATCCAAATAATGTGATAAAAAGGAAATCACAAGAAAATTGTGAAATGGTTTGAATTGAATTATAATAACACAACTTATCAAAATTTTTGGAGTCCAGCTAAAATTATGTTTAAAGGGAATTTTATAGCTGTAAATATTTTAAGGGGCCGGCCGAGTGGCGCGGTGGTTGAGAGCTGGCTTGGGAGGCCAGTGGCCCTGGTTCGGGTCCCGCATATGAGGGCCAGTGACACTGCCCTCAAAAAAAAATAAAAAAAATAAAAAAATAAATAAAAGAGGCCCCAGAGCTCCCTGGCCCCCTTTAAAAAAATATTTTAAGAAAAGAAGATTTAAAATCAATGAAAATGTTCCACCTTATGCAACTAATGAAAATAATAAAGATAGCAGATACTAAAAATAGGTTTATTTTCTAAATAAGTAGAAAACAAAGAATTGTGTTTATTTAAACAAAGACAAAAATTTTTTGTTTAATTTTGTTTTTTAAAGGTCAGTTAATTGATAAACTATTACCAAGCCTGGACAAGAAAAAGCAATTAGAAAATAGAAAATTAATATCTGGGAATCTTATAAGGTATACCATTACAAATCTTATTGACAATGCATGTGCATTAGGGGAATATTTATGAACCACTTTATTCCAACAAACTTGAAGACTTTGATGATATGGACAAATTCTTTGAGGAATATAACATAACAAAACCATCATAAGAAAAATTAGGGAGTTTGAGTAGGTAGCTCTAATATCTGTTAACTCAATTGACTACGTTATCAAAAACTTTCCTTAAAGGAAAGCTTATACAAGTCAATATATTGGTGAAATATATAAAATTTTAAATATTAAATAATACTAATATGATGAAAACTCTAAAACGTTACATGGTTGTTCTCATAAAAAAGAAAGAGAAGGAGGAAAGGAGACAAAGGAAAAGAAAATTCAACTTACATTTCTACCACACCACATTGTGGTTCCATTTCTGTCATTTCGTTCAACACTGAACTCATTTCCTACCTAGGCTCTTGCAATTTGTATTTTATCTTCATAATTCTAATGAAGCTACCTTTCTGGAGAGTACAAAAATTTACCTCTTTTTCATCTCCTTGTATTTGCACAAGCTATTTCCTCTGCCAAAAATTCCACTCTACCTCTAGATGGCCTAGATTATGTCTGTTATTGTAGTTGTAAATTTCTATAATTACAGTGTTGCCACAAATTTTTTATTTATTTATTTATTTTTAATTAGTTTCAGGTGTACAACACACTGCAATAGTTATACATTTTACCCCTCAAAGTGACAACCCCCCACCCCCAATTCGCCACCCCACTCCCCCCCCATATCATATATATCTATTACTCTTCCTCTGACTCTCTTCCACAGTATAATCCACATCCCGTGACTATCTATATATATTCAATTACAGTAGGTATACAACCTCCGCTTTAGTCATACAGTGCAGTGATCAAACCTCTACTTCATCCATGAAATGGTCTCCCTAACAAGACCTATGACCATCTGACATTCCACAGAATATTTACAACATTATTAATTATATTCCCCAAACTGTTTTTCATATCCCAGTGGCAATATTGTAGTTGCCTATTTTTGCTGTCTAATCCCTTCCCCTTCTCCCTCATTCCCATCCCCCTCCCAATTAGCAACCCTGATTTTTCCTCTATATCTATGAGACAATTTCTGCTTACTTTGCTCATTCATACAGTTTTTCAGATTCCACATATGAGTGAGATCATATGGTATTTGTCTTTCTCTGACTGACTTATTTCACTTAACATAATAGTCTATTCAATAAATGGTGCTGGGAAAATTGGACTGACACATGCAAAAAAATGAAACTGGACCACCTCCTTATGCCTTATACAAGAACAAATTCAAAATGGATTAAAGACTCAAATGTAAGACCTGAAACCATAAAAATCCTAAAAGAAAATATAGGGAGTACATTTGCAGACATTACCCGGAGCAATATTTTTACTGATACATCCCTACGGGCAAAGGAAGTAAAAGAAAAAATGAACATATGGGATTATATCAGACTTAAAAATTTTTTCACAACAAAGGAAACCATTAATAAAACAGAAAGGAAGCCTATTGAATGGGAGAATATATTTGCCAACGATATATCTGATAAGGGGTTAATATCCAAAATTTATAAAACACTCATGAAACTCAACACCAAAAAAACAAACAACCCAATTAAAAAAATGGGCAGAAGATATGAAGAGACATTTCTCTAAAGAGGACATACAGATGGCCAACAGGCATATGAAAAAAAGTTCAACCTCACTGGTCATTAGGGAAATGCAAATAAAAACCACCATGAGATACCACCTCACTCCAGTCAGAATGGCTATCATCAATAAATCAACAAACAACAAGTGCTGGCGGGGCTGTGGGAAAAAGGGGACCCTGCTGCACTGTTGGTGGGATTGCAGATTGGTGCAGCCACTATGGAAGTCAGTATGGAGGTATCTCAAAGAACTGGAAATAGAGCTACCGTTTGACCCAGCAATTCCACTCCTAGGTATTTATCCTGAAAAAACCAAGACACTTATTCAAAAAAAGTTATGCACCCCTATGTTCATAGCAGCACAATTTACAATAGCTAAGACTTGGAAACAACCAAAATGTCCATCAGTAGATGACTGGATTAAGAAACTGTGGTATATTTATACATTGGAGTATTACTCCGCTATAAAGAAGAATGAAATCGTGCCACAAATTTTTAAGTGAAGAGGATAGTTGCATAAAGCTTGGAGGAAAATGTAGGTTTAGAAGACCTTGTAACTGATACAAAGGAAATGCCTGAGTAGTCATGCTCTTCTATGCCCAAGTGAAAATTTGGGACTTACATCTTTATCAAATTATCTCCTCCCCCTGCCACAAGAAGAAATACCTACTTTTAAACACGAAATTTTAAATAGTAGTACTACAATAAGCCCAACAAAGTTAAACGGTTGCGTTCAACATTTACTTAAATGAACAGAATCTTTACTACATTATAAGAGCACTGTTTTTAAAAAGTATATCCTTATATTAGTCTGAAGATTGAAATGATTTTTTTTAGATTTTTTGTTACAATATCATTGTCAACTGTCTATAATTTTCTATCAATATGAAATTTATTCTGCAAAATTATTTTTAATGTCACTGGAAGCAGCACCTTTCTTACATTAAGGAATATAGGTATACACACGTTACCTATAACTTCCAGACTTGGTCCTTGATATTTCAAAGGAATTTAGGAAAAACCTTTGATCTACCATCCCTGAATTCCCAAGCCTGATTGTTTTCAGTTGTTTGTTCGTCAAATGGGCCCATTGATTGCCCTTCGCTATCCTGGAGTATATAGGACTCATGACCCAGCTTTACATGTGTAAGGCTTAAGGGAACATGGGGTTAGGAGAAAACAAAATAAAAAATTTAATATTTACAACAAATTCTTGTAGCAATTATTTTTTTAGAACCACACACAGATTCGATATAATTCCCTTCTTTACCTTATTTTTTATATATAGTATTTGTACTAAAAGATCACCATTAAAATATTCTTCAAACATTTGTTTTACACAAGCCAGTTTTATGTGCTTCCTTTGAACATTACATAATAACCGCCTTATCTCCAGTTCAATCGATATCCTCAAATTTAATAAAAACATGTTCCCAAGATTTCAGTAGTTTCAAAAAGGACATGTATCTAATCATATTATAAATTTTCTTTGGCACAATTTCTATATTTAATATGTTGCAATAAACAAAATGTTTCCTGTTATTTTCCATGGAACTATAGTAAAACACAGCCAAAATATCTGAAAAGAGAATCAGGGATCTGCCAGAGATCTTAGCCATTTATTCTGCTTTTTGCCACTGCTAAGTATGCATACTGAAATATCTCTAAAAGAGTATGATATAGTTACAATGTGAATTCTTCCAGGACAGGTGTTTCATTGTATCATGAGGAAGTTTTTAGACTTCGTTAATTTAAAAGTTCTGATTTTAGAAAGATCATCCTATATAGAACCAATTCTGCCTTTTCTTATTTTTCCTGATTGCTTGTGGTACCATCACCAGCAGTTCTGCAGTCATTTAGACTAAGCTTGGCTATTTTCTAAATGACAGCCTTTCCAATATTAAAGACCCTCACTTCCTTAAATAATTCTGTTGTCTCCACCAAAAGATTTACATAACATTTCTTGCAGCCTCCAGCCATGAAACACATCTTGGTTTTTTTCACTTTCAGGATATATATTCTTAGTTCCTTTAGCTAGTCTCCATATGGTGTTTCCATTGCCCTGATATCATATAGCTATCCCCATCGCATAAATCTTTCCCATGCCAGTGGTGTAGAGGATTACCATCACATAGAAGGATGGCAATTCAGCAACTCCATTCCTCTATTTTCCTGAGAAGAAATGCAGAGCTCCCTGATATAAAGTGAGGAAGAAGAACATTAAAATGATCGAATTACATTTATTTTCAACTAAATACATATAAAACAATCAGAGGGATGGACTTGACTGAAACATCCTAAACTTCGTCTTCTTCTTATGTACTCAAATACATAAAAGAGGTAATGGACCGTATAAATTTAGGCCATTCTTCTCTGTTATAGAACACATTTTAAATGTTCTACATGCAGTTTCTTATAAAATAAAATATGGATAACTCAAGTTGGCAAATTTACATTACTGAAATGAAAGTATAGACAAGCCACTATAATCAGTTTCCAAATTGATCTTTATGATAACATGGTACAGATAAATTAGATAAACACTAAGATGTCAATAGAAAAATTGGCAAAGTATATATATATACATAAAAAGCTAAATGGAATGTCAAGGTGTCATCAACTTGAAGAAATGCAATTTGAACAATAATAAATGCTTACTTTTATATATCATTTTGAAAACATTGTTATTACATTTATTTTGTTACTGGTAATTTACCATGATGTAATCTGCGAAATCACTTTTTTCCAAAGAGCAAATTGGAGAAATATCTTAAATGCTTTAGAAATATTCACAAGCTTAGAAACACTAATTTCCCTCTCTAAGAATTTATCATATAGGATAATGCATGTACCCACAAATATTCCTGTATAAGTGTAATAATTGTGTTATGATTTGTAACAGTGGAAAATATTATGTATATCATGGATGGTCAAAATTAAGGGTAATTAAAATGTTCAATTCATTTATTTCATGTAGTGGATTGTATATATACATTATATTCTACTTTTGTGAGCAATATTTCCTGACATTTAATAGTCTCAGAATTCAGGTTATAATTCACAAAACAGATTGTAGAATATTATACGGATTTTAAAATTTTATATTTGCATAAACTGGGAGAAGATACACCACAATAATAATGTCAATATTTATATTGATTTGGCTAAAGATAGGGCAAATATTTCCAGGGAAATTAGAAAGGAAAAGGGTAAACTGGAACAAGAAACATATTATGGGTTGAATTATGCCTCCCACAGTAACACCCAGTACTTCAAAAGTGACTGTATTTGGGATAATATTTAAAGTGGTAATCACATTTAAAAAATGCAGTTAGGATGGGCCAATCCAATATGACTAGTGTCCCTATAAAGAGGTTAGATCACAGGTACATGTGCACAGAGGAGGAAAGACCATGAGAAGAGAGAGGGAATGTGGTCATCTGCAGGTCAACCAGAGAGGCCACAGATGAAATCAGTTCTGTTAACACCCTGATTTCAGACTTCCAGCCCCCAGAACTGTGAACAAACAAATTTCTCTTGTTTAAGTCACCCAGCCTTATCTACTTTGTCATGGAAGCCCTAGGAGACTAATACAGAATATAATCATGAAATAAGTAGATAAGAACAACAGGAATTTGCTGATTATTCAAACCATACAGTTTATATAATATCTGAACTATGACTAAAAAACTGAAAGGGCTTAATTGTTGCTGGTCTTGTATTTTATTTTTGCTGTCTCAGTCCTGTGAATGATTTTTTTTTTTCCATTTGGCCAGACTGTTCTTCTGAAATAGCTCGCTTTCTCCAAAAGTTCCAAATTTCTATATGCAACAGTTTATTCTGGACACCAAGGTTTAAACTTTGGTGATTAGGATGCAGAAAAAATTAACACTTGAAAGCTATAAGCTATGTTTATAATTTTTGATTTTGAGACTTGAATTTACCTTCAGGTCAGGGAAGTTTGTTGTTTGCAGATAGACACCTAATGGGCTTTGAATTATGTAATGTTTAAGCACAGTTCCTGAGATGTCAACTCTCCAGACATCCTGGCTCCAAGAAACTAAACTGTGCTACTAAAAATTATAGAAGACTATTTATTCATTATGTCTATAGATTAGAATGCCACCTAGAAATGTTTCCTTTATAAATATGGGTTTACACTGTACTTTCCCTAATTATATTTATTGTTTCTTGGCAGATACATTGTGTGTGTGGTCTTGTTCTAGCAGTTGCTCAACATGTGGATGCCAGGCTAGCTGGGGAACCATAAAGAGGCCAACTGGGATTGCTGGCATCTACTGGACAGTCTACAATTAAAGATCCATGCATTGAGTTATTTTTCCATGGATTAATTCAGATGTGGACAACTTTAATGACATACAGGAATCATGCATTCTGATGGATTATTCTCATGAAGTACTAGGACAGAGTCAACTTCTTTGAAACTTTTTCCATGAAGTGAGTTGGAATTCTCAAGCCCAGTCATCATGGAAAACAGCCAGTCTTGGAGCAAGAAATGAGCACTATGAGAAGTTTTCTTTAGACTTCGTAAAGGAGGACAGCAATAAAATGATCTTCTTTAGCCCATGGGGGAGTTCAGGTGCTGAGATCCAGGGAAGAGTGACTCAAGAATATCCTCACTGAGCAACAACCAGGTAGGTCCTGTAGCTTGGAGGTGAGCCAAGCCTCATCACAGGAAGGCTTATGCAGTGTAAGATCAGCCGTAGTTCCTTCTTATTCCATGTCATTTCCTGTGGTAGTTTCCTTTTCCTAGCCTCATATTCACTCATTGATTTCCAAATGCTGAAAAGGTGACTGTGCCCCCAAACAGTAAACTTAACACCTAATTACCTAAGGTCATTCATGAAAGGATTTTTCTAATTAATAAAACAGAGGCCAAAGATCATAGGAGACCATGTGATTAACAGAACCAAAGAAGGAAACCAAGATTCTAGCTTGGTCTTGGAATCTAAATAGACCTCTGGATTTGACCAAGCTCTTAGAGTCTCTAGACTTCTGTTCCTAAATAAGGGATTTGAACAATACCAGCAGTAGTATCTCCTGGTTTATTGTATGCTATTAACATAAAAGAATCATTATCTTTGAACATCAATGTTATACTCAGTTTTATGGAAAGAGAGGGTCATGTAGACTTAATGAGACCCAGCACCGATGCCACAAGTGGTTTTTCTTCATTGTTTTTCCTTAAAAGAAAAAGCATGGCAGCAGGGTACTATTGTTCCCCGCATTCTCCATTTCTTTCTCCACAGGAAGATTGTAAAACTTTATGATCTTCTAACAGAAGTCTTGATACTTTTCTTGAAAATGAATTTAGTTTATATAACAGTATCTTTTTAAAAACTCTAAAAAATGTTTCTAGAAAATAATATTTTATTTCCCACATGTCATTATCATTGTCTTCAAAGCTTTATCCATAATTACCCCACCACAAACACAATGGTTCGCAAACATTTTTGGCTCACTTAACCCTTTAATCTCACTCAGAAGTTTGTGGATTCAATAAACTTTGGGTAATATATTGGGTTGTCGGAAAAGTCATGTATTCTTTCTATGTTTTTCATTGCAAAAATGGGTCATGACTTTTCTGACAACCCAATATTTCTCCATGTTTTAATAATGAACTTTGATGTATTTTTTTTTTTAATTTTTTTTTGAGGGCAGTGTTACTGGCCTTCATGTGTGGGACTGAACCGGGGCCGCTGGCTTCTCCAAGCCAGAGCTTAACCACCGCGCCACTCAGCCGGCGCAGAACTTTGATGTATTTTGATTTAAACTTATGTTTTAGTAAGAACTCAGTTTAGAAAATATAAACATGCTAGATATCTTAAGGGAAAAGGGACATAATGTAAGTATTAGGTACAATGTAGATGTATAGTAACAGAAAGGTTAAAGAAACAAGTCGTAAAACTGATTGAAAGGGAAGAGCTACTCATTTGTGGCCACCACCGAAGTGTTGCTATTATAGTTTTCACATCAGGAATTTGAGAAAATGGGTTTTCCAAGCCTCACTGTTACAGTAAGAAATACAAGTCAATAAATGTCTTTTTCTTGACACCCAGGGTTGCTAAAGAATGAACCCTGTGAACTCCTGGACCTGCGTAAGCAGTAACGACATTAAGAAGTTGCATGGAAGTTGTTTGTGTCTCTTACCTGCCTTCTGATCTTGTTTGGGAGTTCCTGGCTACATGACACTGTTTCGCTCACAGCACCCAGGCTTTAGAGAAGTCTCGGGAAGAGGGCCTAACCTTTCTGCCTCTTTACGTGAAGTGGAGGCTGAGAGCCAATCCAAATATCAGTAACAAATTATTTAAAAAGTCAAAACACTGATAACCAGCATTACTTTAATCAAAGAAAACACGTTCGGAAAGAAGACAAAAAACTTTCTTCAAAGCAAAATATTGAATTTGATGAAAATATCAGCAACAAGAAACAGTCAAAGAACGTGACATTTACACAATTGAAATAGTTTAGGATGCCTTCTGGCTTTTCTGTTAGTTTTGTACAGTCTATGTGTTTTTACTGAAAATCACCCTAGGAAACAAATCTTGATTTCTTACTTTAGCCATATATCACATTGATCCAAAATCTGTGGAGACATTGAGAAGCTGGACTTTTTGAATATGTTTTTTTTAAATCCATGACAATTTTTATTTTTTTCATTTAAAGTTTATGCAAATATCTTAGGTTTGCAGTTTGCAGTCCTTTTTTTTTTTTTTACTTGAAAATATTAAAATTCTTATCATGTGGGCGAAAAGGAACCATTGCTTGTTTGCTAATAATTTTTTTGCTTTGTAAAATATTAGCATTTTAAAAGTGTTAAAACTTGTTTTTCACAAATCTATAAGATGAGTAATCACAAATTAAATAATGAATATTCCACCTGACCCTGATTGGCGACATTTTCAGAGCCACTTGTGCTCTAGGCATTGTCACTCTTGGAGATTTTTAAAACATCACATACACACATATTAAAGCATATCTATAGTTTAAGTTAAATATCCATATATGTTATATGTCATATTTGTTTGCCAGGGATGCCAAAACAAAGGAGTACAGGTTGGGTGGCTGAGACAACAGAAATTTATTGTCTCACAGTTTAGAGGCTGGAAACCAGAGATCAAGATGTCAGAACTGGTTTTTCTCACTAAGGGCTGTGGAGAAGCTGTCCTATGCCTCTCTCCTATCTTCTGGGGTTTGCTGGTGATCTTTGGCATTCTTTTGCTTTTGCTTTATCCCTCTGATCTCTGCCTGCATCTTCACATGGAGTTCTCCCTGTATATCTGTTTTCAAATCCTCCCTTTTCATAGAATTCCACTCACATTGGAGTAGGGGCCCACCCTACTCCAGTATGACTTCATCTTCACGTAGCTAATTACATCTGCAATGACTCTATTTCCAAATAAAGTTACATGGAGCAAGATTATGAATTAGGACTTCAGCATACAGATTGGCAGGAGGAGAAATTCAACCCACGATACATACAACTGATGTTGAAAAAGGTTTTTGTTTGTTTGTTTGTTTTAATGAATGGTCTGTGTACAATGAACATTTACTTAATCGTAATCTGGTAACTCAGGAAAAAGACCTCATTCAACGGCAATGCTAGCACTAGCTAACCCACCACAGCAAGCAAACCCTTTTGCATCCTAAGATTTTCCTTCCCAAACCAATGGATTGTATGTGGTGGATTTGAGAAAAGGGAAGAATATAGCATCTCATCTCCTTTGTTCCAAAGTATATTTGTTTGTCTGCTAAAATTGTTCTATATTTTCCATGCTCTTTGGCATTAAAAAAGTAGAAATGTTTTATTTATTTTTTCTCTCTTGCTTTTTCTTTGAAGATTTTCCAACCACTCAGAGTCTTGTGTGTTAACAAGGGAAAGCCCAAATTAAAGGAAGCGCGTTGTTTGGCAGTTGGAAACAGTTGGAATTAGGTTTGCTAAATATCTTTCCACTACCATGTTTTAACTTGTTTTAATAGTACTGAATATAATCTTTTATTAGTTGTAGAGCAGTCTATGAATATTTACCTGTCCATTCAGTGCATCTATTATGGGGAACACAGAGGGGAGATTCTTTCCCTTTAGGACATTGCTCATTTGCTGAGTGTGGGGTAGTTAAAAATCCATTTTGGCTCATGTTAGTGGAAAGTCACTCAGTGGGGAGTGGAGAGTACAGTGTTTCTATACCCTTATCTGTGTAATGAGTATTTAGTTTCCATGGTCATTGCAAGTTCAGATCAACAGCAACGGTGTTGTAACACAGTTCTACTTTTTATTCAAACTTCTGGCAAGCTGTGCTTTCATTTCACTTTCTTAAATGGGACAATTGAAGACCTGCCAGCTTTGTTTTTGAATGGGCCTGGGTTCAAATGGAAGCTTGGCAACTCTATCAATTGTGTTGTTTAAATCTTTACAGTTTCAATTTCCTCAAGCGCCAAGTGGAGATGGTAGGATTTAGCTCAGTTTTATAATAGTGATGATTGAAACTAAGTAGGGTCATGTATGAAAAAATATATAGTATAGTGCCTAATTTCAACTCATTCAGGAACAACTTTTTCTTCTTGATGTGTTTGATCATTTCTTTCTCGTTGAGATTTAACAATTTCATCACACTTTATCTTATGCTAGTTTCTGCTCTTTAATCACTTCCCTTGCTAGTGTGGAAAGTTTTTTTCCATTGTGCTATTGATTATGTTTTCTGCTTGGGGTACTGTGTTTTCTTATTTGCAGATTGTCTCTTCATAATCCATTTTTCTATCTACCAAATTCTCTCGTTTCCAATTAATTCCTTCTGCTCTCTAGGGGAGTTTTCTTTTCTTTGATTTGTGTTTTCCACAATGTTGCTTTTACTTTACAGCTTCTGATGGTGATTTTATTGTGCATGGCTGGTTGACTACCCAGCATTCATTCCACCAACCTCCCACTGAGTCATGAGGTTTGTGTGTTTGAGTGACTCTTCTCTCAGCTGCAGGGATGGCACCTAAGTGATCCAAAACAACCCATAAAATGTTAGCCCCTTTACTGGTTCAGGGTTGGACACTCAATTTGACTTGCTTCAATCAGACTTATGCCAAGTTGCGAAAAGACGATAGAATTGCATCATCCTTCTTATTGTTTTCTAACATTTTTTATTATTTTGTAATATTTTAATAGTTCTCATTTTTTCTTTTACCCATATTTCCAAAAGGATACTTGACCAATTCTCGAAATTGTTGCTAAAGTTATTTGTTATTGTTCAAAGAGTCTTTAATTATTTGAAGGGCTTTAGAACAAGCAGCTTCTTGAAATGTACATTCACTTCATCATTAGTAAGGAAGGATTCACGACAGCATAGGGAATAGAGTCAATGGTATTGTAATACCTATGTACGATATCAGAGATGCAGTAGATTTGGGGGGTTATCACTTTGTGAGGGGTGTAAATGTCTAATCATTATGTTGTTTTGTGCACCTAAAACTAATTAACAAATTTAAAAAGTAAGGAAGGATTCACAGTCTCAATGTAAAGTAGCTGTGCCGATTACAGGCTTTCATATCTATATTGATCAGGCTTTGCAGTGCTTAGTTCTTATGTCTTAAAATCTGCTAGGCACCCATCCCTGTAAAGGAATGTGTTCAAAAATGAATCCTTATCACTGACTTCAAAATAGCAATTTACTCAACCCCCAACTCTGCAACCCTATGCTGCTCTATTTCTTTTAGAGCACAGCACATATCACTTTCTAATATACTCTACCTTCTACTTTCACTTTTTTAAAATTGTTATTGTCTATCTCTCCCTATTAGAATGCAAGATTTTTACATTTGAGCTTATATCATTTTGTTTCACTGCAATAGTTCCTGGAAAATTGGAGGTTCTGAATGACTGTGAGTCAATAAATACACACATATGTATGTACAGACATACATGCATACAGACACTTGTAAGTTTTTCCATTGTTTGTTTCATGTTAGGTTTTACAAAGATAAGATTACATTATGCACTTTTCTCTGTATGTTTGTTTTTGTTTGCTGATTAATATAAATCATGACCATGTCTTCACATTATGCATTGAGAGCTCATTGTTGCAGTTATTTAAGCTACACAGTATTACATAATGAATATGCACCTCAATTTACTTAATCTCTACCCAACTGATGAGCATTAGGGATGTTTCCATTTTTGCCAATGAAGCTTTATTGTCATAAATCATTAATTACTGGTGCCATTGTTTTTAAAGGGTATCACTCTGGCACTGAGAATGCTGAGGAAAACACATTGGTTTTTATTTTTTTTTAACAGGTAGAACTTGAGCTGAGAATGACATCTCAAAGTCCATTTAATTCTTAGACTACTTTTGAAATTATATGTTTCCATAGACTTGGGGCATTTTGCTTTTCATTTGTTGTGTGATGGTAAACATCCTTTGCCTATTTTTCTATCCGTTATTTGTGTCTCTTAACCATTTATTTATAGAACATCTCTACTGGTGATAAGAATCTTTTGTGTTTCATGTGTTGCAAATTTTTTTCCTCAGTCTATCACTTTTTACATTTGTATTACCAAATTTTTGCATGCTATACTTCTTGCTCACTCAGAATTTATAGCTAGTTTATTTGGTGTAACTATTGACTTCCTTTCTGTATTATAACCGGATACTATTATTCAAAAGCCACTTCAAAGTGATGAATTATTCTCATTAAAATAATTTATAGACAGTATATTCACTGAGGATTTAGATGTAATAAAGATTTCAGTTTCGATCACTCTTGTAATATTTCTCTGGTGTTCTTTATACAAAGCTTGGTTTTTAGGCATTTAAAATGGACCACTAAAGTACCGTGAGATTTTCTTGCTTTTACATCCCCTAGTGTTAGAGGAGTTTTTAAAAGAACATTTAAAATCCTTTGCGTACTTAGGTAAGCAAAGATGAACATAAAATGAATGACTTTTAGAGGTAAGAATAGACATAGCAACCTCAGTATTTCAATAGCTTAACAAGATAAAGGATTGTTTCCGGCTCCTATAACAGTCCAACACAGAGCTAACTAACGCTTGAGATGAGACAACTGTCCTGGGAGTCTTCCTTCCAAGTGGCAATTTAGGGTTTTAGTTGCCTTTCATCTTTTGCTATATTCTTTCAGTCCTCCCATTTAACTAATGGATATAAATACAAATGAGGATTGTTCGGAAATATTTATGGGCTTGTAAGCATCATACTTCATTTCTAACCATCTCTAGGCCACTCATTGGCCAATACTAAGTCACACGACCCATCCAACTGAAAAGATATCTGGGAGAGGTTTGATAAATATGTATTTCTCTGCCATAACAATGAAGACAGAAATTGCTACAAGTGATTTCTTTTTTCTTAACATTTGATTATTATCCAAAAAATAAATTTAAAACTATTTGTAACATAAGTTTAGGCCAGACTCATGATGCTGTTTGTTTGTTTTGATCTGCACAATGATCACATTCACACCCCATTTAAAAACTCTCATTAGCTACTGATGTTGACTGGGATTCTAATCATGTGTTCATTTTAATGGAACCTTTGGCATCAGGGGTGGAGCTAGGAGAACATGACTCATGACCATTGAAAATTAGCGCTTGAGACATTTTGAATATTGGTTACATACTAAAAATATTAGTTAATATTTGAGACTGTGATAAATGCTTTACATTTAATCAAATAGCTTAAGACATACAACATTTATATCTATATGCATATCTGTAACTCTATGCATCTATGAAGACTGGTTAATAAATAAAATGATCATATCTTTATATCTTACTTTCTGATCACTCTAATAACATAAGCTGCCAGTTAGAACCAATAGACACCCAATATCTGCAGACTTCTTTATCCACATCTGAACCACTGGACTCTCGTTTATAGCATTGGTTCTTTCCTAGCATGATGTAAGCTATGGCCATTCAGAAGAAAAATGAAGACCTCAAATTTACACTTGATTTTTTGGTGAGACTGTCACCTTAACTGTTGCTATATTCTAATACTCATAGTAATGCCTATTTCCAGAGATGAAATCTGTACCTCACACTCACTTCTGCTTTCTGGCTTTCTATTGCATATTTTAAGCCTGAGTCAAAACATCTTTATTTCCTGATTCCCCCGTAATACTAACTAAAGTCCTAATCCTATACTCATATTTGGTGGCTGGCACTTTACTACCTTATGATAATCACCTCTGATTTGGTCTGCCTGTGTGAAAATCCAACTTAACTTATACTCCTAGATGTGACTGTCTGTTTGAATTGTCTTTCTCTAAATTGGATTTTTCTCATACCTCCTAAAGTCAGCTACCCTGAGCACTACTTGTTGTATTAAACTTTAAGCTAATAACCTCCATAAGGCTCTGATTCCTTAAGTCCTGACTCCATGATTGACCCAATTTAATTCTAAACTCTTCCATCCTCCACATTACCCAATTCTCCTATCCTTGATGGGGCCATACCCAGGACTATTCCAAGTCTTGCTAAAAATGCTGTTTGTGTGTACATGTGTAATGTGTATGTCTATGAGTATATGTGTGTATATGTGTTTACTGTATTTGATAATAAACTATTTTAATGGCAACATTAATTTGGATGTTTTTGTTCACTTATCTTCATGTGTTTATTTTCATTGCATATTCCCTTGAAACAGCTTAACTTTCTTTAGTCATTTTTAAATTATTTTATTAGTTGCAACTACTGATCCCTTGTTTGTTTATGTTTTTAAAGTCAGGGTTTCAAAGGACTTGGGGGATATTAATTCCAGTTTGAACATGCAGATGGGCCACCCATGTAATTGTGTATTTCCTCAAACTCATTAGTTTGCTACTATGTACAGAGATGCCAAACACTCCTGAACCCAGACTAAATAGTTGAATAGCATCATGTAGGCTTGGCTTTGGAAAGCATGGCAGGATCAAAGAGACCAAGGTACCTGATTTGTTGGATGTGTTATAGCTTATCTCGAATGATGGAATAGCAATTTAGTGACATTGCTTCTACCATTTGTGGTGATTGCATTGGCCAAGCTTTTCAGTCCCAGTCTGGTTCTGCTTAAAGGTTTATTCTGGGAATGCTAGAGGAATCAACATTAAGCTTCTTGAAAGCTTTACAGTTATTTCATCAAAGATTTTGCTCTAAAATTTAGAATATACATACTGGTTTTTCATCTGTTGCTTAATATAATTATTCTTTATAATTTGTATCTTCATACTCCCTCTCTTTTAAAAGTCTAGGCCTGTGTATCGAACTCTTGTTGTATAAAACTGAACTCTTTCTTTTCTTACACTTACCCACCAACATATATCTTCATGATTTTTTCTCTATTTAGCTCTTTAACCCCAGCACTTGCTACAATATTTCCCTTCATCTCTATTGTTTATTGATTCTTTTGAATACTGTCCATCCCACTCTTTATTAACCAATATTACTCATCACAGTGGCTTCAGAATAAATGACGCTTACCAAGGAATAACCATCCTGAATATCCCCTTCTAAATTAAATCACTGTTTTAATTGGTTACTTCACTCATAGCTTTGCTTCAAACCATTTCTCATAATTTGCAATTATAATTATTAGTGTTTACAAGTCTATCCTACATTTTCTATACTAAAGTCCCCATGAAAGCTAGTTAATTTGTTTTGTTTTGTTTTGTTTTGAGGGCAGTGTCACTGGCCCTCATATGTGGGATCCAAACCAGGGCTGCTGGCATCCCAAGCCAGCTCTTAACCACCGCGCCACTTGGCTGGCCTGCATTTGTTTTTTAATCACATTATTCTATTATGAATAAATCAGTATACAATTATTTACCAATGTGTTAGATAACAGTAACTCTGAGAGAACTTTTGATATAACAATATCTAACCCTCATCCAGTGTCAACCCCAGGATAAATATACCCATATTTTTTCTTTGCCTCCACAGTCTACTTCTATTCCTGCAGCTTTCCCTGTCCTACACATTAGTATTATTACCTGAGGTTGATCTCCCTTATCAGCAGCTGGTAACTCCCAGTAGCTGAACTCAATCAGATGCCAAAGAACAAGAGGTCCACTAACTTACTTTACAAATGTCCATTTTCCGAGGCCCAAGGTAGGGTGGCGACGGAGAACAACTAGAACTCAACAGACAAGAGCTAGTACCTTGCTGAGAAATACAAAGATTTTGAGGTGCAATACAGTGGGCATAAATGCAAGTTCACTGCCCTCTCTCTGTAAACTTTGGTAATTACTGGAAATGTGTGAGTAGATTTGCTTATATATGCAAAATGGGGATGTCAGCACCTATCACACAGAGTTATGATCTGGGCAGAGATCTTATGTTCTAACAATTCTACATACAACAATGCCTGGCATAAAATATTTAATAGGTGATAGTTCACTTCCCTTGCCCTTTAACTAAAGCATTTTAATATAGAAATAGGAAGCAACTGTACAGATCACACTGACTAATAAGAATGGTAAATTCATTAAGGGGTCTGTACTTAAGGTTGCCTGATATAATACAAAAAAATGCTATACACTCTTATTTGATAAATCTGTCTAGTTGTACGCCTACTTATTCCTTCAGATGACTCATGACTATTTAACAAAATTTATACACTTGGGCTGACATTTGAAAATTATGATGTATTTTTCTTATTTCTTAAAAATTCTTACAGTAATAAAACATACTGATTTAAAGCAGAGAATTTTATAAAACAATTTCTTACTCCTCACTAAAACATTTAAAACATATTATCACATAACCAGAGGTCTGTTATATAAGGGTGATATAGGAATAATTGAAATCTCTTTTAAGTCAATCTGAAAATTCTGAAGGAAAAAGAATTACTAAGCTTATATTATTGCTTGTAGATGAAAATTAAGTTATTAAACTATTATTAAAGGATTTACCAACATATACTTTAATTTAAAACAAATATCTACATGGCTTAGTCTAATTAATAAGTAAACTATGTTGCAATCAGGACCAAAATGAACACTGAGCCTATTAAAGGAAAAAGGCACAATAAGATTAAAAGGAACAAGAATAAGATTACTTGTGCAATGTACCACATAACTGCATTGAGATTAGAATTTCTTTTTAATTTTTAAGAACAGATATTTTCCCCAACTTCAAAATTTCCTATAAAGTGATTATTCAAAATGTTTTATATTGCATCAGTGATTGCTAGGATGACTATCATTCAAGATGTTTTCTTTTCATAAGATTTTTTGTTATTTTAATAATAAGTTAAAGTGACCAAAAATGCAGTGTATATATAGTGAATAAAGACTTCCACTGTAAGTTGCAGGGAGGTCTAACGATCTGTTTTCTCTAAGTAGAAACTGATGTTTTACTGCCTGGCTTCTCCTTAATATATTCACATTAATTAGGATTAGATGTGAAAATCAAAGACAGTGAGTTCTAAATAATGTGGCTTAAACAAGGCAGAATTTCATTTTTCTTTCACATAAATGTAGTGTGTTCACAGCCTATACAGAGGTTGCATATTAATGAAGAAATAAAAACTGTCTATTGTTTGCTTTGTGGTTTTAAGCAGAAAGTTTTCATCTCATTGTCTAAGGTGGTTGCTCAAACTCCATCCATCATGTTGCCACCCTCTATCAGAAAGGAGATAAGCAGGCTAAGGAAAACTTTTCAGAAGTTACTCATACTACTTCCAATTTTATCACAAATTCACCAGAATTTAGTCAGGCAGCCACCAAAGCCAGCTTTAAAGATTGGGAATCTTTAGCCAAGCAGTCCAGGTGGCTGGCTATTTTTATTGTAGAAAGGAATGAATACTGGGCAGGAACCTCATGCCTGCACAATGAGAAAGTTTGCAACTTGAGATATAAATATATAAATAAATTATATATATATATATATATATATATATATATATATATATATATTTGAGTTGTCTTTCTTCAGTAATAGTTGGGCATATATTTCCTAGTTTCTCTACCATTTATTTATAGATATTAGGCTGCTTTGAAGTATGGAGGAAAGGTGCAGATGGAATCCTGATTTGGCTAAGCCTGTTGTGTTCCCGGGTCTCCTTTGTTAGTTCTGACCAATAAAATATAAATATGATCAATACATATGAATATATATAAGCTGGATCCCTTCAGGTAAGGTGTTCTCACCCATAAGAAAGGGCATTCCCTTTTCTTCCTCTGAGTATTGTACGTCTATAATTGGCACACAATGTTTGGAACAGAGGGAGGCACACTGGCATCATCCTGAGGGTAAAGACCACACATGGAGTAGGAAAAGCCAAGAGAACCTGAGAGAAATGGAGCTGGATCTTCCTCTGCCATTGCTGGAGACTCCTTGTCCCTGAGGATCGTGTTATGTGATGTAATAACTATTAATGTTGCTATAAGTTATTATAATGCTATTATAAATTTGATTTATTAAATTATGTGAATAAGTGCTTAGAAAGATTATGTTTATTGGGTTTACATAAGTATACCATGTCAGGTATTTGAAGTGCTTGTGAAGATTAGTAATATCAAATCAATAAATGTAATTTGAAATACTAAGATTGATTAATGAACTCTAAAAATAAGATTATTTTCAACAGAATTGAATCAGTTAACAGAGGAATTAACTGAACATTTAGAAATTACCAGAAATATTTTTAAAATTTTTAGATTCAGAGAATTGGCTTAATAGTACAAAGAAAAGGAAACATTTTAAATTTGCATATTTTAAAATAAATACTGATTAAGCCACTTAAAATTAAAATATAAAATATGTCAAAGGCCCCTTTGGATATATATTCTATTAAGAATAGAAAAATAATAAAGTGTGATTGTTAACTGATTGAAAAACATGACTCTCATGCAAATACAAAAGGCCAATATTTAGAAGATTTACTTAGCTGATTAAATGATAAGGGAATTAATTGGATGGTATGATCGATTGAAAGAGCATTGAGAAGATAAATATATAAGCAATGTTAGGATAAGATTTATGGGTTAGAGGCAAAGCAGGTTAATGCCCAATAGGGCATTTAACTTTGGGGATTATTTTTTATACCAATAAGAATAATTTCTATCTTTTCTCAACAAAAATCTACGACTTTACACAACTTCTCTAAATCTCGATTGTTGATCAATAATAAACACTAATTTGTACTATTTCTTTACTATATAACCCCTAAGCATATTCCCCTAGACAAAAATCATGTGAACTTCCCTGCCTAAGACATTGAAAATATCCCTGCCCAAATTGTTGCCTTGTTTCCAAGACTTAGATGGTTTTTCAGACACTGCCTTTAATTATTGAAGATTATCACAATAATCTCAAAAAGGCTAGCATTTTGTCATATGGGTCATGATTATAAACATGAGCACAGCAAGATTGTTAGTTAACCATACAGGAATCCTTGGGTTTGCTTTACAAATCTAGGACAACTACTAAGGCCACAAAATTAATTTCTATTACTAAATTTTCATAAAGAATCACAGATTGGATTTTTAGCTTATATTGTTTGTAATTCTATCCCAAGGGTAGGAAACTAAAGCTCATGAAACTCCTACCACCATATTTCCCCTGCAGAATCTATAACTTGGGGGAATTCCTACCAGGAAGCATCCCTCCTTATTATCTGTAAGATTGGGACTGTAAACCAGAAACTAAGTTAGTTCTTGTTAGAGCTCCCTAGGAATTGGCTCCACATACCAATAACTCCTTATTTCTTAACAGTGTACTTGCCATGTCTGACACATTGCAAATCCTTCTCAAATATAACGCCTCACACAAACACTTCACACAAGCGTACACACACACAATCTCCATGCCACTATGCAACAAAATTTCTATTTCCTGCAGTGTAGACAAGCAACGCAATTCTAAATTCTCTTTTATTAAATCTAGTAATTACTATAATTCTTTTCTTTCTATCTCCTTTTTAGTTAACTTTTTGGCAGACTATTGAAACAATATAGGCTATCGTAGAGTATATATATATATATATATATATATATATATATATATATATCCTACAATTCAACAAAAATTCAAATAACCCAATCAGAAATTAGCAAAGGACTCGAATAGTCATTTATCCAAAGATAATATATGAATGGCCAACAAGATGCTCAGTATCAATAATTGTCAGACAAATGCAAATCAAAATCACAATGAGGTGTCCTCACACCTTTTATAATGACACTATCAAAAAATAACAAATTCTAGCACGTGGAGAAATTGGAGCCCTAGTGCACTGTCAGTGGGACTGTAAAATGATACAACTGCTATGGAAAACATTATGGAGGTTACTCAAAAAATTGAAAATAGAATGATCATACAAGACAGCCATCTCACTTCTGTGCATATATCCCCAAATATTGAAAGCATAGTCTCAAAGAGATATTGCACACCTATCTTCATAGCAACTTTATTCACAATAGCAAAGAGGAAGAAGTAACCCAAAGGCTCATCGAGAGATGAATGGATAAACACAATGTGGTATGTATATATAATGGAGTATTAATCAACCTTAAAAAGGGAGAAAATCCTATCATATGCTACACGGATGAACCTTAAGTAGCATTATGATAAATTCACTATGCTAAGTGAAATAAGCCAGTCACAAATAGACAAATACTAAATGATTATGAGTACATAAGGTATCCAGTCAAATTCACAGAGATGGAAATTCGTTACCAAGGGCTGTGGAGAGGGTGAGAAGCAGAATTTTAGTTTAATGTGTATAGAGTTTCAGATTTGCAAGGTCAGAAAGTTCTCGAGATTTGTTTAACAACAATGTAAATATAATTAATACTACTGAACTGTGCACGGTTATGGTAAATTTACGGTTATGGTAAATTTTATGTTATGATTTTTACCACAGTGAAAAAAAGTCACACATTTAGAGATTTGTAAGTGGATTCATAGGTTTTTTTTTTTTTAATTTAAGCCCCTCATTTTATGGGTGATAGAAGAGACCCAGGAAGGAAACATATGCCTCCCAACACAGCCTCTGAGGCATCTGCATCTGCTAACTTGATCCACTTGTGGTCCCTGGACAATGTTTCCATCCAGTAGGGAAAGTCTAACACTCCTGAGGTTTGATGAATGAATATGTGATGTGAAAGTCAAGAGGGTAGACACTGACCCAATGCACACCCTTTATCTTAAAGGAGATTAGCATATTTTTGAATCCCATATTTTTATTAAGTACTCTCATTGCTTAACATCTTTTGGATATATTTATAAACATAACTATTCAGATAATCCTCATTACAACCTTTAGTATAAAGCACAAGATTAAACAAATCTGAGCACTTCCCTGTATATACCTCTAATGCAGAACAAACATACACTCACACACACACACATACACACACACACACACACACCTGATAGAATAGATATTCACTTTGTCCCTAGGTAATGTCAAATTTGAACTCTATAAATGGAGTAGGAAATGCTAATATAGGGAGATGAAGGAAATTAGAAACACACCTATCATTTCCACAAATCGGATGCCAGTGTCAAAGCTTCCCTGCTTGTTTGTATACCTGGCTAAGGACACTTGCACAGTGTGCTGCAGGGAGGAAAAGTCAGGGTTTCACTGAAGGGAAGGGAAATAGAAATCTGAGTGGGGTCGGGAAGATATTGGACATAAAAATGGTCCAAACAAACTAGGGAGCACAGATGAAATCGTACTCACAATACAGAGCATTTGCCTTAGAATCTCTTATTCAGCAATGGGCATGTGCCAGAGTGCTTACAGTTGGTGTTACAGAAATAAATAAAAGGACCAAGTCCATGGGAAGTGGAAGAGTCAGGAATTCAAGCTCATTTTAGAGTCACTGTTAATATATGCTGATGAATCATTAGTCGCGAAGTCAATGGTTGAGATGAAAGTAGAACAATGTCTTAAATAAACTTCAAGACCATCATTTCATAAATCATTTCTTAAAGCATATCAGTATAGAAATGCTTAAACATTAAGATTAACAAAGAAAATGATCTCCATGTTCACCACTTTCAACAATTCCTAATTCCAAATGTTTGAATGCATACCACATTTTATGAAGAGCCACAAGCTACTATTGAAGTTGTTCGTGGGTGTGACTGTGTCTGCATGTTTACACAGTATTTTAAAAGATTTCAATAATTTCAATTGATTACAGGTCACATTCCTAATGTTAATATCATTACGAAGAACCTTTTTTTCCTATGTAATAATGACATAATACGGAATAGAAAGTGTAAATATCCTCCCATCAGGGAGAGGTCATGTGTTTTGTCAGAGGTGAGAGAATTATATTCATAATTGTTTCATTCATAGTTAATCCACAAATCTTTATGAATGACTTTTTATACCCTAGGCATTTTCTGTCTGACATGCAAAGGAAAAATAAGTCATAGTCCTTCAATAGATGATCGGATGAAGAAGATGTGGTATACATACACAATGGAATACTACTCAGCCATAAGAAAAGATGAAATAGTGCCATTTGCAACAATATGGATGGATCTTGAGATTATTATGCTAAGCGATATAAGTCAGACAGAAAAAGTCGAGAACCATATGATTTCACTCATAGGTGGGATATAAAACTGAAAGCAACAAAGGAACAAGAAAAACAAATAAAGAAACAAAAACTCATAGACACAGATAATAGTTTAGTGGTTACCAGAGGGTAAGTGGGGAGGGAAGTGGTAGGTGATGGTAAATGGGGTCACATATATGGTGATGGAAGGAGAACTGACTCTGGGTGGTAAACACACAATGTGATATATAGATGATGTATTACAGAAATGTATACTTGAAACCTATGTAATTTTACTAACAATTGTCACCTCAATGAATTTTTTTAAGAAAAAGAAAAAAGAAAAGAAAACCTACAGTACAGTGGACAGAACAAGCCTGTAAAGAGGTAAGTATAATGCATAGTTGTAGAAGCTAAATAAAATATAGCACAAAGGGTGATGGAAAACAACGAAGGAAGTTCTCCCTGGGAGGTGAGCAAAGGCTTCCTAGAAGAAGTGCCACTTGAACTAGTCCTTGGAAGACCCTTCTAAAGGTTCATAAAAAGTAGAAAGAAACCAGAGTCAAGACTATGATATAAAATTGTAGAAAGTCCCTAAAGCTGTAAAGTCTGCCCAGGGGTGTTTCAGGCAACCTGAGCACTTTCAATTTCATTCACAGGAAGGAAAGCCAAATCTCCAGTGAATACACATGAAGTTTCTTTGGATTATTTTTTAATTCAGATAAAAATTATACATTTACATTATACAAAGCAATGACTTTTTTTTCTTTTCTTTGAATGGGGTGACCAGAAATGTTTAAGACAGTATTGATGTTGAGTGCAAGTTTTCCTGAAATTACTGGGTTCTAATGCCAGATTAAACTTCTCTAGTCTTGGAATACTATTTAAAATAAATTTTGACCTCTCCAACATTGGAGAATATACATTTCATGATGTGTGTAGAATATACACGGAAGGTGATGTGTTTACCTACACTGCCTTTCCTTTCAACACACTGAATGTTAGAGGCCATCTAATGATTTGACAAGTTAGAGATGACGGCAGGTAAAGATATACCACTAGATGGTTTGCACACGAATTACTATACAATGTGATGCTTTCTGTACATTTTCCTCCAAGGCTATGCATATAACTAAAATCAACTCCTGCATACAACCAGACCATAATGTCAAAAAATACCAATAAAACAATTCTTTAGACACTGTAAAATTAAAGAGTGAATCACTGAAGTATATTTTTTACTCATTAAAATTTCTTCAAAATTATAGTTTTACTCATTAAAATTCTTTAAAAAGTAAAATGCTCATCAGCACTATCCCAGTTTTTTACAGTCAGATATTAATATCTTCTGAAATTATACAAATAACCTTTTTCTGCAACAATTGACATTATAAGTAGCACTACAGTTACAGATAATCTAAAAAATGCTAATTACTATAGTAAAAATATAAAATGCAATCCCATTTCCGCTTATACAATGCATCCCTTATTTTTCTTTATTCAGACACTCTCTTAAGCATGTATGTAAAAAAAAACTAATACAAAGCTAATTTTGCAAGATGTATGCATGTCCTTTGTAAAGATGACATCAAAAACACCAGGTTTAATGTGGAACAACAAGGAAACTTAACATTTTCTAATATTTTTCATCATATTAGCATACGTTCTTATGTTTAACCTTTGCCCAAATTGTACCTTTTCATTCATCAAAGGATGCTCAGCAGAATTTATAGATAGTCACAAGCCAACAAATGGTGTTTATCTAATCAACCATGTTACCATTTTCATTGAAAAGGGAAAAGCTTCTTTCTGAATTTGCAATCATCCTTTTGCTTAGCATTTCTGAAAATTAGAACAGACAGTTTGAGATCATGAATAATGACACAAGACAATGGAACTCTGTCACATATAAATACAATCCAGGGGATGACAATCCCTGAATAATGCTTTAGAATCTTGTTTTCTCATTAGGACCTGAGTTATTTTTATAAAGTCCTACAGGAAACATTTAGAACAACACGAGGTTCAAAAGGAAGGCCAGCTAGTAAAGATGCAGAAATTATTTTTGAGTTTATTCCTATAAAAGAATCTCTCTGACACCACTGTCATTTGAAAAGACAAATCATTACTGTAGAGAAGAATGAGGTCATACTAAATTAAATGATTCTGAAGAGATTTCATCATATACTAAAATGGTTTTGAAGAAATAAGTCTCCTCTGTAGGTTAATAATTTTTTTTTTAAATAGACTCCACATTTTATGAGCATGATTGTTTTGCTGTATTGAGAAACGAAAATTGAAAAGAAAATAAAGGCTTGTTAAGTAGAAAATAATAACCGTGGTAATTAGGGTTTTACACCCTTAAGCACTTCTCAGATACGAGTGAATCGTGTCTGATGTAGGTAAGCAAATCTAGGATGGATTCTGCAAATGAGACCACACAGAATGTCTGTGACAAAGTTGGGATTAAGTTCTTGCCTCTTCCAGTTCCAACGGGTCAGATTCCTACCAGTTACTTCTCATTCAAGGACTGATTTCTTTCTAGTCCAGAAATGAATGTATATTCTTGAAAATCTTCAAGCGGGCATTGCTTTTGTCTTACACTTTCCAATCTAAAGGGGCTTTGTGTATGTTTTTTCAAGAATGATACAAATCCAAAGTGGGAAGGAACATATTGTTTCAAATAACAATAAGAATGAAAATAGATTTGTTTCTCACTTCCTGAATTTTCTCAAACCTAACTTTGTTAGTTGTGTGATTCATTTCCTTTCCTAATTTAGAATGAAACAAATATTATTTATAATCTTATTCAGCTACAATTAAATCTGCAGATAGGTCAAGTTACCTATGACACCTTTCGCTTTCTTTTATCTGTTGATGGTTGTAGTCTCATCATTTTCCATGGGGGAAATTAGACCAAATGGACTCATCATATTGTCCTCTCTGGAAAAGCTTAACATTGAAAAGAGAGAAAAAATTTTGGAAGATTTGAAAGAAGATGTCAAAGTCAATTGTGAAGTCAGAAATGCTTTAATCACTATATACAGGTTGAAATTGATAAAACTGACATTCAAATAGCTTCATCAGAAGGGTATCAAACCCAATAGTCCAAATCAAAGGTTTCCCATGGAAGCCCTACTATTAATATTAATATTCAGAAGAGACCTGTACCACGGTCAGAGCACAGGTAAGCCTGTAGTGGTAGAAAGAAGAAATCCTTACTGAAATTTGCCTGCAAAAAATGTCCTAGAATCTAGAAACTGCTCTGTTCTCAATATCACCACCTTGCAAAAGTTATAAGGAACAGTTCAAAGCTGCTCACCCCTGCATTGTTACATTAAAAATAGTAACACTGTTATGAATTAGTTGGGTCAGGCATTGAAGTTGGAGTGCCTCATAGGTTGATTTGGCAATTTCCATCTCCTAAATCCAGAAATCAATCTGTGTCATTTAAGAAATTGCTGGGAATATGCGTTTGGCATCAACTCCTGCTGTTTGCCACACATACCTCAAAATGCCATGATTTTATGGATAATGAGAGGCTACAATGATCCAAGAATGTTGGATTGATTCCAGCATCTAGTGAGCTGAGTCTGGACACACAAGGAATGTTGGATCAGACAAGAACCTCAAAATTGCAGCTGAAAATTAGTGTGGCTTCTCTGTGGAAAGGAAGCCATTATTAGTCTGTGACATAGAAATAAAAATAAAGCAAATGCATATAAATTCCAAATATGTCATTTTGTGTTTGTCCATCAATATTTTCCAAGTTCATTATAAAATGAAGAGGACATGGACTTTGCCTCTGAAATACGTGATATTATTGGAAGATGGGGAGCAAAGATAAGGAAGCAAAAATGATACTAAGATTTTGAAATACAGATACTGGAAAATAGTGGTGCCATCATCAGAAATGGTATAATTTGGAATAGTCAGTGATTTGGGAGGGAAATATAGTGTATTCCATTTAGATTTAATGTGTTCAAGGTAATAAAGAGATTTATTTATTAAGAAACAAAGAGACATTAATATTTAAGTGGAATATTGCACAGGTCAGTGGAAATTTGAAACGGCTGCTTGCTTCAGCGAGTTTAGAAGGTAGAAGTGTACATTTAAAGTCTCAAAAGCAGATGTGGAGGGCCGGCCGAGTGGCACGGTGGTTAAGCGCTGGCTTGGGAAGCCAGCAGCCCCGGTTCGGTCCCACATATGAGGGCCAGTGACACTGCCTTCAAAAAAAAAAAAAAGCAGATGTGGTAAGTTTCAACATGTATTTCTGTAAGGGTAGAAAGTCAATCAGTGTGGGACTAGCCAGACCTTTGCAAGTAGCAGAATTATGAGATCATAAATGAATCCAATAGAAACTGGACAAAGAGTAGGAATCAATAAGCACAGTGTGATTCATGGAGCAAAAGAAGTTCACAAATAAGCTCTTTAACTGTGTGTCTTCTGATTTGGAAGCAGATCTAAGGTCCGTGGATTCATGAGCCACTGTTGAATTTTGTTAGTATGATTTCCACTAAATGCTATGAGTGGAAATCAGATTTTAAAGAGTTAAAAAGGAATAAAGTTTGCGAAAATAAGGTTGGTAGAAATAAACCACTAATATGAGATATATTATCAAAAAATAGGAGAGCAGAATGAAAGGTGGCTAAGATGATATAACTCTGCATTTAAAAAGCATTTTTTCTATTTATTATCTTTTAATACAGGAAAGCTCAATGCCTTTACAGACAGGGATGAGAAATTCATTTGTAACAGAGATGAGAATGTGCTGGCCAAAGAGGAAATAATCCAGTAAACAATAAAATATTAAGCAATATTCTTGTTTTCCTTCTTAAGAGAAAACTCTTCTTCCATTCTCCCTGCTTACCGGGATGGGGCCCATTTTGTTCTTCAGTCTCCATGGCCAGATGGTTATTCTACTCTATTCTTGCCTTTACTACAAACCAAAGCATTCACATACCCAAAATCATTCACCTCCTCCACTGCTCCAGATTTTCAAGCTCCCTTATTACTTTCCTCATGAAACCAGTTTTTTTCACAAAGTTTGTTTCAGGTAGGCACTTACTTAATCTCTTCTTTTAAAATGATTTCAACTGTTGCATTTTTTTTCTAAAACGTTCCTATAAAATAGTGTCTTCTTTAAAAAGTGTGCTTTATTCTTTCTAACAGAATTCTATATCAGTTGACTTTGGTTACATTCTCCAGTAGTTAAAAATTTTTAAAAAAAGTGTCAACTTACAATATAACAGAACATAACATTTGCATGCAACTTAGAAAAGGCAACTATAAAAAAGAGCCAAAGTAATAAAACATGTGTGATTATCTTAATAAAAAGAAAAAATACAGCAGTCATATTAGGGAAAGATACCGCTGCCCTTTTCTAGTGTTTTGTAACAGACAGCTCAGTTTTATTTTCTGATGAGAGTTTGATTCTACCATTATGTTATTGTTAAATTCTATACCATCAGTTGAGACCAAAGGCATGCTTTGAAAGCAAATGATCAAGTGGCAGAGTTTGAATTCTGTTTTGAATGCTGAATTTTTCCATTGTGTAAACTGAGTAACATTTTCAACTTAATTATAAAGCAAACCAAGTCTGATTCCAAAGGAAGTAAATAAAAGAAAGGTTACTGTAAAATATACTAATAAAATTATATACTAAATATACTAAATATATTAAAAATATACTAAATATATATATATGTATATATATATATATATATTATTGATTTGGAGAAAAACAAATTAAATTGTAAACATGAGTATTAATATATATAATTTTAATAAACTGAGTCATTTATTTGATCAAATATCAAGGCCTTAGTTTAATCATCTTTAAGAGAAAAAAGAGGAATTATATTGGGAATATCATTTGCACATTAAGCAACTAGATAATTTAACTACAATGCATATCTCGCATATTTTTATGGATGGACACCCTAGGATGTTTGCTATTAGAACAGAAGAAAAGGCCATGCTTCAGAGAAAAATGATTAATTATATTTTCAATTGTAGGTTGCTTTTGTCATTAATCTTACTGTAAAATTTAATTACCTGCAGGTAGTATGTTGATTTACTACCATTTATAATTAATGTAACAAATAATTGCTTAGAAAAAAAACTTGGAACCAGATGACGATATCTGTCAAGTTAGATACATTTCTTAGAAGCATATTAATTTCCAAAAGCATTAAACTGACAATTTCTTTCAGCACTTTTTTATTTTATTTTGGTAATAGTGTATAACTGAAATTAATTCTTTCAGAGGGCTTATTCTTTGGATATTTATGAAGGTATTTAACTTAAATGAGAAAATAAAGTTTGAACTTATATTTAACAAAATGATCAAAACATATTTCTAAGATGCTTACAGTACGTATAAATTGTATTTATTTTTATTTTTATTTGATAGTGCACCTCAGGTTACATACCTACCAGCCATAAAATCCTCTGATGGCTTTGCTTTCAATAAGGCTCCAAATTGTCCTGGAGGTCCTTACCCCGCCCTACCACACTCTGCATGGCTTTAGGACCAGGCTACCTCTTATCCCTCAGGTGCTTCCTCACTCCACTCCAGCCACACAGGTCTACTTGCCCTACACGCTCCAGGCTAGGCTCACTTACAGGTCTCATTTCCTCAGCCGGGAAACTGAGCCTCCAGAATAGCAGTTACACAGCTCCCTCTCTTCTTTCTGAACTTTGCCTAAATGCTAGCTCTTCATTGATCTTTGCTCAACAGCCTCCCTAAAATTTTGTCTGATCCCTCTCTATTCTCTGCTTGTTTTCAGACTTGCCCATCACTGTCAGTATTATACATTTAATATTTAGTCTTTCTTTCTCAGTCACTTAAATGCAACACACACACACACACACACACACACACACACTCTTTAAAACCTCATTCATCTGAAATCAGAACTCTGTCCACGGAGGAAAACTAAATATACTACTGATTGGTATGATCTTTTTGACATCGTTCTACCCTGTTAATTACAGGGGTTTTGTTTTCGCTTTGCCTTTTTTTTTTTTTTACTGTGAGGCACTGTCTTCCCTTTGCTGCTGTGCCAATTCTTTGAGGACTTTGTTTGTTTGTTTTTTCCAAATTTAATGACTACTCCTTTGCCGCCATCAAATCCTTCAGATCCATTTTCAAAATCGATCCTGAATCTGACAACATTATACTGTTTTTACTGCTATTGCCCTGGTACAAACCACCATTCATTCTCAGCTGAATTCTGTTCCTTAAGTATTCTCCCTTCTTCAATCCTTGCTTTCCTACAGTCTATTCCCAACAGAAAAGGCAAAGTAAACTTTGAAATACAGAAACTTCTCCCAAGAAAACATACAAATAGCCAGCAGATACAAGGAAAAATGCTCAACTTCATTAGTTATTAGGGAAATACAAATCATAGGCACAATGAGATATCACCTCACACCAGTTAGAATGGCTATCATTTACAAGACAAATAATAATAACAAGTGTTGGAAAGGCTGTGGAGAAAAAGGAAGCCTCATACACTGTTGGTGGGATTGTAGATTGGTACAACTGCTATGGAAAACAGTATGGAGGTTCCTCAAAAAATTAAGAATTGAATTACCATATGACCCAACAATCCCTATCTTGGGTATCTACCCAAAAAATCTGAAAACAGGTATCCATAAAGATATATGTGCTCCAATGTTCACTGCAGCCTTATTTATGGTGGTCAAGACAAGGAAACAACCAAAATGTTCTTCAATAGATGATGTGATTAGGAAGATGTAGTATATATACACCACGGAATATTACTCAGCCATATGAAAAGATGAAATACTGCCATTTGCAATAACATTGATGGATCTTGAGATTATTATGCTAAGCGATATAAGTCAGACAGAAAAAGTCGAGAACCATGTGACTTCACTCATATGTGAGGTATAAAACTGAAAGCAACAAAGGAACAAAACAAACAAATAAAGAAACAAAAACTCATAGACACAGATAATAGTTTAGTGGTTACCAGAGGGTAAGCATGGAGAGGGGTGGTAGATGAGGGTAAACGGGGTCAAATATATGGATGGGAGGAGGACTAACTCTGGGTGGTGAACACACAATGTGATTTATAGATGATGTATTACAGAATTGTACACCTGAAACCTATGTAATTTTACTAACCATTGTCACCCTAATCAACCTAATTAAAAAAGTAATACACACACACACACACACACACACACACACACACACACACACGGTGCCAAAAAAAGTATACACATTTTAAGAAAGGAAAAAACTGTATTAAAATTGTAATAATCAATATATACCAGTAACAAAAGATGAATATAAGTCATGTGCACATATTGTTTTGGCACCCCTGGTATATCTTACTTTTGTATAGATTGTAAGCTTCCTGAAGATAAGGGTTTTTGTCTGTGTTGTTCATAATTCTATTCTCAGGGCCTGGAATAGTGCCTAAAATATAGGAGGTGCTCAATAAAAACCTAGTGAATAAATGAATAAACACATAAATATTACGCAGAAACAAGGCAGAAACCAGGAAATGTCAGAAAAGAGAGAATAAAGTCCCTTGTTAAATAATATTTAGAAATGTATTGAAAATATCATACATTTATAAGTAAAGATACATAATTTCCAGAAACTGCTTGCTTTATGACTGCTAATTCTAATACATCTTGTTCATTATAATTACAATTTTATTTGAAATCCATGTTCTAATTTAATTCAAGCTAAGGTAAGCTTGATGCTAAATGTATGCTTTATTAGGACATGAAATTTTATCTGTTTTCTCAAAAGTAATAGATTCTTCCCCTTATCCATGTGGTAGTTACTTAGGAAATGAAGATAATTAATTGGTTGTGAGGGATCAAAAATACAAAATCTCATGACTTTTTTATGTAGCCATGATCTGCAATTGTGGTGATTATTAATTGTATGGATAACAGAAAATAAATACATCAAAGCGATTGCTTGATATGATAAGTGCTCTTTTAGGAGACAATTGTTTATCCTCATATCCATTGTGCCCTTCATTCTGTTTGTTTGATCGTTAGATGTTTTCTTTTGTTCTACAATTTTCTGTCTTCCCTGCATTTAGATTTTTCTTGTGATGGAGTTCCAGCCTTTTAGGATGTGAATGATGTTGACATTATTCAGTTTCTGAGTCATGCTCTTAAACGGAAAGTACGCATGCCTTCCACTTCCCTTCTCCTGCACCCTGCAGTCTGTAATGTTTAATCAGCAGATGGTGTGTGCATCACCCCCAACTTTTCCAAAAAAGGGAATAGCCTAGGTGATAGAAGATCTTAGTCACTGACATCAGAAAGTCCTGGAAAGAAATCTAGCTGGATATTTACATGGCAGAAAACGAAGTCTATCTTTTGTAAGACAGTGTTTTAACAATCTCATGTAACAACCTAAGCTTATCCAAACTAATACATTTCTGGACTAAAAGTTGTGACTCAGCGTTCTAGTCCTAGCTCTGTTACTGTCAAGGTGGCCATACTTAAGTAAATTCCTGACTCCATGTCACTAAGGATGAATTGTTTGATCAATCAGTTGTTAAATATATACCATATGTCAGTAAATGGACAGTCCACTATGGATTATATGTTCTATAAACAGCATTTAACTAAATGAAGTCAAGCTCCTAGTATTGGAGAATTCTACACTCAATGTTGAGTCCTTCTTACCGATGTGCAATACAGAATGTCAGGTGCCATAGTGGGGAAAAACCCACAGTGAAATGTGTGTGGACTTTGGAGTCAGAGAAGTACTTGGCAACCCAGATCACTCACCTTTAATTGTGTAACAGCAGGCAAGCTGCTTTATCTTAATGCAGAAAAATTTAATTTTTTTGTGTTTAAGTACAGGTAAACACATCTGTTTTATAGGATTGTTTCACAGGATAAATGAGATAACATATGCAGAACACTTATCATACTGCCTAACAAACTTAGTGTTAAATATATGGTGGCCACAACCATTATTATTATGACTATATTATTGTACTGCTCTAATCTTCAGCTAATTATAGTTGGAAAGAGATATATATTATATATATATTATAGTATACAAATGTTGCCTGAATTCTACAAGATTTATAATTTCTGGTCAATAGTATTGTTTTTTATGATTATAAGTCTTGATCATACTGTATTATTTCAATCCTGTAGATACCAGTAAATGTATATTTATGGAAAAAAAAGGTGAGAAGCTCTTCTAGAATCCCCTCCAGGCACCTATGATATATGAACTGGAGCAAGTTATCCCATAAGCTGTAGTAAATTATCACACTTAATTCAGACAGGAAAGTTCACTTCTCAAGGGTGTGTATATGTAAATCCTTGTTTATGGAAGCTCCCCATTCAGTTAGCAGTAATGACAGCACAACATGACATCTTTGACTACTAGTGATTGGAAAAAAAAGAAAACCCCTTAACACTTTATTCAAACCAGGTCACAAGCCCCAAAGATCTGGCCAAATTCCAAACTAAATAACGACATTCTGCTCTACATACCTACTTTTCTTTCACAGAAAAGAAAAAAATTGACTTCAATCTACAGTGTCATGGGATTTTAGAAACAATTATACATCCAACGACAAGGCCGAGAGGGAAACTAGATTCACAACCCAAAAGCATTTTACAAGGTGAGGAATAAGTATGTGTGTCAAAGGATAGAGGAGTAAATTACATTCAGAGCTTTAATTAAGAGTATGGCCAAAGAGCTGGCATTCGGGAGCTAAGACATGAAAGGGATATAAAACATAAGGAGTTTCCAAAAAAAGTCTTATGTTATGGAAAGGTGTTAAGGCTCTTATTGGAACAATTTTTCCATGGGCTAAAGGGAAAGATTTGCCCTGAGTAATGTGTTCATGATGAGAAATTTAATAACAAGGATGAAACTGTTTTACCAGGAATGATTCAACAGTACATAGCCATGGTACTCAAGTACTAGTTGTAATTGATACCACTCAAAATGACCGCATTTCCTCACATATGTCTTCAGTTACACCCTGCATTTCTGATGGAAACAAGTTTCCTGGCTGATCACTATTCTGTTCCATTTATTCAATTTGTGTTTTATTCAGTCCTAGCCCTAATCAATTATATTATAATAATTCTAGGAAATGACTCAAGTAATGTTTCTAGTAAATAAAATTATTTCATTGTTGTATAACCATGAATAATAATAAGACAGGAAAGGAAATGTTTAAACTGCTACAAAAGCAAATCATCTTCATCTTCCCCTTAAATAAATTCTTATCTACTGTTCAGGGGAAAAAAGTCAATAAACAGATAGACACTATCTATATTATATATTAAATTATTAACGTGTTGAGAAAACATTTGATTTTTTATAATTTTACATTAAAATATAACAGATTTATTATCCTATTTTGTGCCCTTTACATATACAGGTGCATTAATCACAACTGGCTTTAACCATCAAAGAATTTCAAATATTTTATTCAGAAATGAAATCACTCTCATAAAGTTAATGGATTTCAATCCCTGGTACTTCTTTAAACTCTGAAGAACTTAAAAAATATATCTGAAAATAATAAATCAAAATAACTTTTTAGTGTTAAAGTTTTAAAGAACTCAGAACAAATCTAATACCTGGGCCCCCCTTCTGGAAAATACAAAATCAAAATACAGAAGTAGAATGCTGGCTGTCAGCTATTTTTTAAGCTCCCCAAGTGTGCATCTTGGCACCTTGGATTGAGAACTACTGCTCTAAAGAATATTTTACATTCAAAATATTCATACAAAGGCCAAGTTCCTGTTCCAACAATTTAATTAATTGTTATGAAATGGTGAGGGGTTCATGCTCTTGAAAAAGGTGGTGTGAACAAGGGTCTCTCCTACACCTTCCTGGTGACAGCTGCTAATAAACTCTTTGAAGTTCAGTATCCATGAAAGAGCAATGCAAAAATCTTTTTTTATAACTGGAAATGAATCAGACAAGCTTCTCAGCTACTCCCTAACCAAATTCCAGTAAATCTCATATTATTTGGCTCATTTTCCCTAACTCCTGTTGCGACTTAATTCTGCTTCAGTTCTATCCAAATTACCACTCTCAAAAGATTTTGCTTAGCAAATATCTTTCCAAGCTGTATTATCAGTTCTTGTCAAAATTGCATTTTAGAATCTGGAAAAATATGATTTTAATACTAAAAGTCCCTCCAGTAATTCAATTACTTTGGGATTTTGTTATATGTGTGAAAAGAGTATTTAGCTCCAAGAATAGACAGACTTCTAAGGCAGCGCAATTTTGCTAGTTTTTTTTCTTTCTTTTTTTTTTTTTTGGTGAGTATTTAAATTTAAAGTTCAAAACAAGTTCAGCAGATTAGAATTCCAGATTAACAAGAATTGGTGTATGATCCCCACTTTTATTATTAAAAGGTGAAATTAAACCATCACATTCCTTTTCAGGAGTCTCCTTCTAGCTAATGTAGCTACAGGGTGTGGACAAACCATTTAACAGCAAAAAGTATACAAATGATTCAGCTAAGGCTTTATTTTTGCCCATGTTTCTAGAATGCCTCTAACCTGAGGCAGTCGTTAAGGTGTTTCATCCCAACATCTGGAAGAAATAATCTAAACACTTTTAACAGTAGCCCATGTCTAATATTTTACACTGCCGTTTTATTCTTTTATTCATTCATTCGTTCTTCAACTAATGTTTTTTAAGCATTTCTATATATGTGACTTTGAGGATACACCAGGAAACACAACAGGGAAAAAAAAAAATCATCTTCACAGAGCTTACATTCTTATGGAATAGACTGAAAATAATCATTGTAAATTTTGCATACCGAATGATAAGTCCTAAAAAGAAATTGGAATCAGAGAGGTTATTAGGAAACGTGGGAAGTATACATGGCTTTCACACTGTAGTGTTGAACTTTAGTGAGGCCTCACTGAAAAGGTGAAACTGAAGAACTGAAAGAGAAGAAGGATGGATGCTATGGTTATCTAGGAAAAGAGGCTGTAGGCAGAGGCATGGTAAATGGGCTTGAGGAACAGCTATGAGGCCAGTGTTGGGAGAGATGAAGGAAGAGAGTCGGGTGGGGAGCAGATCATGGAAGGTCTGTAGGCTCACAGTAAAAAGTTCTTTTTAAGTGCTAATGGGAAGTCACTAGCTTGTTTGGACAAAGGTGAAAAGTGATCTGATTTGTGTGTGGTTTAACAGGATGGTTTTAGCTAACACTTTGAGATAAGAAAGCTGTGGCTATGAGCCTAAGTAGAGAGAAGCATTAAGAGTTAAGGCATAAAAGGGCTGAGGGTGTGTTTGTGTGTGTGTGTGTGTGTGTGTGTGTGTGTGTGTGTGTGTGTGTGTGAATTTCTTTAAGAAAAATTTTATCTGAAGTTTGATGCAAACATGGGTAACTGCCCAAATAATAAATGCTCGCCTGGGAAGATTTTTCCAAAGTAACCACATGGGTGTTGCAATCATCCAGAACCAAAAAAAAGTGTTGTTACCATCACCAAAGCCTCTCTCTGTCCCCTCAGTATTCCTCCACTCCTCCTCAGCTGTAACCACTGTCCTGACTGGTAACACACATTGCGGTATGCTGTGTTTTTAAGCATTATGCAAATAAAATTATACAGTATTGAACTATTTTCTGTCTAAAACATTTTGCTCAAATTATGTTTGTAAAATTTATCCTTCTTACTGTAGGCAATAATGCTTTAATTGTACAATGCAATGGCAGTAGTCCTTCAATGTATTCATGCAATTGATGGTTCTTTTATTAATCTTGAATCCAGAAGGTGGCTTAACTCATTTATTCTAATAATTAATCACTAGGTCCCTTTTAGGTTTTCTAGGAAAAACTGAAGTTAACTATGAAAAATGACCATATCAATTCTGTTTTCCATCTTTGTAACATGTATTTTTTTTTTCTTTCTTCTTGTCCTGAATAGAGGCTCCAACAGAATGTTGAAAACAAATGGTGATAGAAGGTGTCCCTGGCTCATTTCTAATTTGGCAAAGGTTTTAATGTTTCAAAAATAAATTTAGTACTTGTGATAGTTTTTTTTAAACTACATATGCTAGATTAAAGAAGGTCTCTTCTATGCCAATTTTATTACATTTTATTATTATTTATTATTTATTTTTATTATTTATTATTTATTATTATTATTACAAATTTACAGTAGCTGGGAGTAAAATTTATCAAATGCTTTTTCTGTCACACTGAAACAATCTTAGGATTCTTCTCTCATTCTGTTAATGCGGCGACTCCTATTAATTGATTCTCAAATATTAAACCTTGTATTCTTTGAATAAGAATACTGAAAGTTGTTGATTTTTATTTTATTTGCTTATATTTTGCATAGGATATTTCCCACATGTTCATAAAAGAGGTTGGCCTATCATTTTCATTTCCTAGAATATCCTTGCCTGGTTTGGGGAAGCACAAGTCCTCATAAAACAAATTGGAGATATATATATATTTCTCTTCTCTAAAAGATTTTGGTTTGTGTAGACTGATATTATATTTTCCCTTAAATGTTTGAAAGACTTCGCTGATGTAGTCATCTGGGCCTGGAATTCTCTTGGTAGAAAGATTTTAAACTGTGCACTTAATTTCTTTAATAGATTTGGGACTATTCAAATTTTTTATTTTCTTGTGTCACCTTTGGTAAACTGTGGTCTCTAGTAATCTATCAATTTCATCTAAATTGTCTATCAGCATGAATGTATTAGTATTAATAATTCTATTGAATAGTCAACTATTGTACACTAAATCTCTTTACATACACTCTGAGCAGGTTTCTTGGTTATTCTTGATTAATTAGTATATGGTTTAAGGCTCTGCATACGGCCTTACAGGTTGAGTAGTACACAGCCTCAAGGGATAGTATCAACTATGGTCTACAGTATGTGTGTTGATGTCAGTATGGGGCCACATTTCCGAATGGACAGGTTAAGATCGTAAAGGTCATTACTCATACATAGCACACTCACAGGTATTGTACATCCAGTCAATGTGGATTTTGGGTCCTGCCCCAGCAGGTGGAATGAATAGGGTACATTTCAGCCAGGTCACCATCCCCAGCTTCTCTACTATGATTGGATGGATGAGTCCCAGGGCTCCAGGCCACTAAATTCAACCCTGGGTGAAGGGTATGAAGTTCATAGTATTCTCACACCTATTTGTGGCCAGAGAGACCAACATCACAGAGGCTATGGAGACTGTGACTGAATATTATACCACGCCATCCATTTGGCATCAGTCCTTTATTTATAAATGCTATTGCCCTAAGCCCTGGAGAGAAAGGCATGTGAGAAGTAGGCTTCTACCACCAACTCACTTGAAATTTCATATGATAACACATAAAGTTATTTGACTGAAACTAGAATATTTAAACATTGCATATGAAGTAGCTAATTGCTTTAAAAATAAAAGACTAACAATGGCTAGGAGTAACGTGCTGGTAAACTTATTGTATTTTGGTAGATGAGAAATATTGGAAAGTTCTTACAAAATATGATTATATTAAGTAAGTGCAAGGATGGCAAAATGCTTCCACTTTTTAACTGTCACCAAAAAGGGGGAGGGGGGCTCCTTTAAATAAAAATTTGAACAACTTTTGGCTTTACAATTGAGAAGCCAGGAAAGGGAGGTGTATTTATGAAATCAATGAAATCAGCAGGCATGTATTGATGATCATCTTACTGGGATGGCGGGCACTGGCATTCAGAGTTTCTCACTACTCTAAAATCTAGACTTTCTCTTTGACTGCAAATCGCAGTGTTAACAGCTGGTTTGTATTTATTTCATTATTCATGGTGACCACTTCCAAAAATGTTAGCATAGCCAAAATAAAACAGGAAAACCCCACTCTGAGATCATGAAGATTGACGAAAAGAAGTTGAACAAAAAACCAGCACTTGGTCATCGTTTTCACACTTTGGCATACCAAAAGCTGATTCACGTGACTTTCTACAAAAGACCTAACCAGTACTCTCCAAAATTTTTAAGGTCACCAAAAACAAGAAAAATCTGAGGACCTGTCACAGCCAAGAGGAACCTAAGGAGACATCACTATATATCCTGGATAGGATCTTGGAAGAGGAAAAAAAAAAATGATTTTGGTAAAAAATAAAGAACTCAAGCTGCATCAAATATGGACTATAGTTAACAATGTATTAGTTATTACTGTTAACAATGTATAGTTAACAGTAATATATTGTTACTGGCACATTAATTTGTGACAAATGTATCAGACTAATGTAAGATGTTAGTAAATGGAGAGCTGGGTATGAGGTATATTAAAACTCTGCTATTTTACAACTTTTCTGTAAATATAAATTCTAAGATTAAAAATATAACATAAATAATGAATGAGTATATTCTCTGAAAACTAAGTACTGAAAACAAATTAGATTAACTTTATCCAAAATTATACATTATTATGAATTTATTTAACAAACTATCTGACTGTGGCAATATATTTAGTACATAGTCTCTCATTTTATGTATACTCATTACAGACAAATTCATGGCTATATGGTTAGTGTTTGGCTGGGCTGATATTTAATATTAATTTAGTAATTTTCATTGAGCACATATCAAGTACAAGAAAATATAATCTAAATACTTTGGTAAGTGCCCTGGTAAATCATAAAGGAATCCCTCTTAAATCTAGCAGAGGACACAGGACACACATAGATCTATTAGACAATATTGGAAGTAGTACAACTGAAGTGGATGATCTAGTACGTCACCCTGCCTTTAGGACAGAGGTATTCATTCCTACAGCGTATCATATGGGTACACTTTTTATGGTCCAGCGATCTTGGGTGTTATAAGAAATACCCTCCTGAGAAAATAACAAATTACTTCATCTTGCCCTTCCCAGCACTAAGAAAGAACAAAGCTTGCCATGTGCTACACTTGAGAGTACTGCTCTAAATCTTTTTATGAATCACAGTGGAAGGCTGACAACTTTGAGTGGACCGGAGCAGCAAAAGACTCTGCAATGGATTGTGGGCAAGCAGCCCTGCCCAATGGTCATGTGACCTGGCAGCTTCTATTGCTGTAAGGTACCAGTGGTAGAGAAGAATACCTCATGGAACATATGTCTAGTGTCAATAAGAGAATAAAAATATAGACCTAGAATCCTACAGGATGGCCATATGCAGTAGAAAACTATGTACCACTTGAAAAGTAGCTTTTTTTTTTTTTTTTTTTTTTTTTTGGTGCTGGGATGCATAGAGACCAAATGGCCTCTGTAAGTGAGCGTGCACTCAGGTGGTATGTTCTATCAGACTGACTATGTCATAAGTAGGACCAGCAGCAATTCCTCATAAGATAAATGTGATATTTACAGGATCACACAGAAGCAGAGCCAGAAGAGACATAAGTAAGTTGTATAATCAGGTAGTATGACAGTACTCCTTTTCAGCTTAGACATGTAAAACTAAGCAATTAAAAATGAAAATAACCCAGAAAAGACAAAGGCAGATTTCTTCCTCTTAACAAGACATGTCAAAGATGTGTACATGGAGGTACATTTGAGTATTAATTACGCCATTACATCTCTTTATGCTTGAGCTAACAACCATTTTGTTACCAAATATATAAATTCCTCTGCCCCTCACATTGTGTGGTATTATTATTTCAAAAATAGTGTTTTCTTATGTGATTGTTTTTTCATATAGCTTAAAGCAAAATAACTCAGGGGAATTAGTATGAAGAGAGTTGCACTAGACCAATTTAATGGTTATTACAGTGAACATTCTGATATTTCCAGGAACAGACCCATATCTATACTTTTCCATCCCCACAATAGTACCAGACAACATCTTTTGTGAGTGAAAGACATATTACACAAGTGAAAACATTGTACATTTTTAGAATGAAAGAAAGGTCTTCCTCTTGCAAAATATATATTGAAGAAAGAATAAATTTGAGTCATGACAAAGAAGCTGCATCTGTTATTTTAACAATAATAACAACAACAACAAAAGAGTGACATCAGCAAGATGATGCAACAGGAGGACAGAGTGCTCATCCCCCTACAGAAACACCAATTTAATAGCTATCCACCGACGAAAAAAACCTTCCAAAGACCACCTGAGAGATTCCAGCACCTTGGTGGAGCACAGAATCTGAGACCCGAGGTGCTGAAAAGGGTAAGGACAGTTTTACTTTACCTGTGTCACCTCTCCTGTAAGCTGGTATAGCTCAGGGAGAGAAGTGGCTTTGCCCGCAATTTCTCCCATAGCAGAGAGAACAAATTGAGCATTTGGCTTCCCTAGACTCTCAGAGTGCTATTCAGGAAGCCCACTTCTGTCTTACTTAACTCAGAACTCTGAGGGAACGGGCATGGCTGGATTATCTGGGGTCAGTTAAGAACAAAGAGAGGGGGTGAGAGCTCACATCAACAAGCACACAAATATCAATTGAACCGTGGACCACATGGGCCAGCCAGCACACCTGTGGACCTTGGCCATCAACCTGAGTGCACCCTGCAGACAAGGCCCTCAGTATCCCTGCAGTAAGCACACTATGCACCTCTGTAGATGACACACTAATCTCAGTGGTCAGATTGACCCTGCAGGATTGGGAGAAGGTGCGGGACCTTGAGACTGCTCCTTCAGGAGGGAGGGAGGAAAATGGAGCCTCTGCCCATTATTCCAGCATCTCAATGCACTGCTCTATGAAAAAGAGGCAGGTGGCTCTGGTATTCAGCATGTCTCTTCAAGGTAGGGGGAAAGTGCACAGCCCTAAAACACCTCATTTAAGAAGGATGGAGAGAAGTGGTATTTGTACCCAGTGTCCACACATTTCAGGATACTTTCCTGGGGAAAAAGGATGAGCAGTTCTCAACACCTGGTATGACTCTATGGAAGTTACAGAAGGCACACAACCCCAAACATTCCCCACAAGACAGAGTGAGAGCTGTGGAGCAGCTGCATCAATAGAAAAGTTTTCAGAGACTCCAGGAATTTACAGGTAAATTGTCCTGGTGAAGGTTTTTCCTTTTCAAAGCTAGTTCATAAAGACTAGAAGAAGTGACTGCTTCTTCAAATCTGTAGACATCAATGCAAGGCTAAAAGGACCTTGAGGAGTCATGGAAATACTTCCTAATATGACCTATAAATTCAATATAATCACTATCAAAATCTCAATGGCATTTTTTTACAGAAACAGAAATAACATTCTAAAATTCACATAGAACCGCAAACTACCTCAAATACCCAAAGTAATCTTAAGCACAAACAAAGCTGGAGGCATCCAATTCCTGATATTAAAATATATTATGGAAGGGCCGGCCGAGTGGCTCAGTTGGTTAAGAGCTCGCTCAAGAGTGCGAGCTGAGCTCTGAGCAACAGTGGTTCGATGCCAGCCTGAGCTGAGTTGCCATTGAGCTGCCAACAGGTGGCAGGATGGCTCAGCTAAAAAAAAAAAAGGCAGATACAATATATTATGGAAAAGAAAAGATCCAAGATGGCGGAGTAGGTAAACACTGTGCCTGCTTCCTTCCATGAACACATTAAAATTACAATTAAATTACATAACAATGAATCTGGACAACCATCTGAAGCTGAGCTGAACAGAAGTTTTATAACTAAGGATATAAAGGAGAAGCCACAGCGAGATGGAGGGGTAGAGACTCAGCATGAACTGGCCCCAAGCCTCCAATGTGGTAGTTGAGAAACAGGAGGGATAGCTCAGCCACAGAGGTTCATCCTGGCAGAGCGACGGAACCCAGCTGCACACCAGGACTGCCAGCCCAAGTACCGGTGCTAGGAAGAGGACCCCCGCAACATCTGGTTGTGACAAACAGTAAGGATTTTGACCATTCGGGTGGGACACAAGGCTGTGGGAAGCCCAGATGTTCTCTTAAACGACCCATACACAGACTCATTCGCATGCAGGCACTAACCTTGGGCTCCAGTGGAGGGAGAGTGACTCTGGGTTCTAGGAGATATACAGGGCGAGGGGGTCAGACTGAGGTGTGTGGCTCCTGGGGAAGGACTGGAGGACAGTTGGCATTTTCCAAGTGAGAGATCCTCCTTTCGTGCAGCGGGCAGGTGGGCGCCATCTTGCCTGTGTTGAGCCCGCTCCCCACAGGCCAAACCTGAATCTGATTGGTCTGGTGAGCTCTGCTGCTCTGCCCTGCTGACTCACTGGGATGCTGCCCCACCCAACTCACACACAGCTATAGGCAATTTTTGGTGAGCAGCTAGCTCCGCCCACATTGCATTCTTGGAAAACTATCAGAGTCCAGCAAACTCTAGGCAGGCGGTGACTGACCTTGTTGTGCTCTGAGATTTTTGCTAAGTTGCCCCAGGCTTAGCACTGGCACCAAATCAGAATCTACCTTAACCTGGTGACCACAACTCTTCCACTCTAGTAACTCCCTGAGACCCTGCCTCACCCAACTTGCATACCACAAGAGGCTTTATCTGTGGCTGAAACTTAAGAGAGCCAGCAGGTGGCAGCAGACCTCGGGGTGTCCTGGCTTTTTGGGAAATTACCCCAGGACTGGTACTGGTGGCAGCTGACCTCAGTTCACAGTGAGGCCTCTTCCACATGTCTCCAGTTTTAGCACAGGCAGGGAACAACCACAGATCACTTTACAGTTCCTACCAGGTAGTTCCCACCTGTTCACAGGCAGTAGGTGACCGACGCCTGCACCAGAGCCCGTCCCAAAAGACCCCAGAACCAAATACTTGCGAGTTGGCTTCAGACCACAGCAGAGCACCACCTAATTAGTCCCACAGTCGGCACACACAAAGGACGGTCTCAACGGGCACTAGAGCCCTCTGGGGCAAATCCCACTCAGTGGGGTAAGTTCCCTGCACAGCAGCCTGTAAACTGTGAATGTGGACAAACCCTACAGCCAATCAGCCTGAGGGTCAATCCCACCTACTGATGTGCCTAGAGCAATCAAGGCTTAACTATAAAACACACGCAACCCACATAAGGGTCACTTCTGTACAACTTAATTTGCTGTTGTTATTTGTATAGTCAAATTTATCAATGTTTTCCCCTCTTTTTCATATAGTAGTTATATTCATCTAGTAATTTTATCACCTCATATTTTACAGGTAAATATTTGATTCATTTTGAAATTATTGAAATGGCTAGTCATGTGTCCAAATATCTTTTACTTAATTATATGTTCTCTCTCCACTTATTTGAAATACTATTTAATCACATATTAAATTCCCATGTTTTTATTTCTGTTCAGTCTATTTTCTTTCATAGATTTGTAATAAAATATATTGACTATTCACAATTCATTGTTCTTTTATAGAAAAATGCTCTTACTTAATTTGCATATTTATTTTTCTTAATCATGTTATATTTTTTCTCAAATTTCAAAAAGAAAAATATCTATTGGTTTCTCTGCAATTGTAAAAAATTCACAGAATAATTTATAAATTATCTTCACCACAGGGAATGTGGTTGCTCTTTTGCTTTATTCAAGTTTTACTTTATAAGTTCACCATGTTTAATAGATATTTAAGTATTACTGTAAACAAGACATTGTTCTTCCATTGTATCATCTAGCCAGCTATTATTTTCATAAAGCATATACTTTAATATTAGATCTTTTATCTCTTGTACTAGGTAATTTGGTATTTATATTTTTAGTTGACTCTCATTGGTTCCCCCCCAAAATCATATATTCTGCTAATAACAATAATTAATCTTTCAAACATTTTTTCCTAATTTATTTTTTAGTAGTGGTAACTTATACAAAACACAATTTTTTTCCTTTTTTTAAGTGTACAGTTCAGTAGTTGTGCCATGAATCTCCAGAACTCTTTCCATCTTGCAAAACTAAAACTCTCAACCCATTAAACAACAACTCCTTACCCCTACCCTCCAGCCTCTGACAACTACCTGCATTTAAACTTTTTTAAATGATGCTTGCTTTTCTGATTCTTTTGTTTGATGTATACACCGCTACTTCAATAATGCCATCAAATAATAATGGTTACACTGGGAACCTTTCCTTTCTGCCTTCATTAATGGGAGTATGACAAGTTATTTGCTGTAAACAGCAAACCCAATTCTGGCAGAAAAGGAATTTGTTGAAAAGATATCAAAGAGCTCAAGGATTGCTGGAAAATATGGTGGTAAACAGACTGAGAAAAGCAGCAGGGAGCAGAGAATGGTGAGAGAGCAAATTCAGTGAAGACATGATGACCACTGCCAAAACCCAGGGACTGTAGATCATATTGGTTCAACCCCTGGTCCTGTCCCTGGTCACTGTTCACTGAATCCCATCGTTGGTAACAGTGCCACAGTAGTTTCTGTGATCTGGGAGGAGGGTGCTCAAGTTTGTGGGAGCAACATTACATTTGTGGTCACGGATGATGACCTACTGTATCTAATTGTGCTCTCTCTCCATTACTTTTACACATTTCATTCTTTTCTCTGTGTTTTTAAATCTAACCTAAATTACAACTGTTCTGCCATTCAAAATCTCAACAAAACAAAGAGGGGGGGAAAAAAACTTTTTTTATGTATGATACATTCTAAAGTTATTACCCATTTATTTCTCCTATGGACATCACCTTGATTCTTATTTGAGTAACAATTTTCTGTCCATTTCCTATTGTTATAAGCCCCTTTCACTTTTATACCTGAACATTTTGCAAACTAACAAATCTGCTGTTTTTTTCTCAGGTTCTTAACTTCAACTCTTCTGTTGCATTTGATACTATTAAATTCTCTTTAATTTATCTCTGTTTTCATAATCATGCCTTTGGTGGGAACATTTTTTTCCTTAAATGTCATAGTTCCATTGTTTCCAAAGCTTAGTACAGTTGAAAATACACACACACACACACACACACACACACACGCGCGCGCGCGCGTGTGCAATGCCAAAAAAGGGTATGTGCATTTTTAAAAAGGAAAAAACTGTATTAAAATTGTAATACTCAATATATACCGATAACAAAAGATGAATACAAGTCACTTTTGACTTCTGCAATTACAAGAGGTGTCCAAAGTGGTTACCATTAGCTTAATTTTAATACAGTTTTTTCCTTTCTTAAAATGTGCATACATGTTTTTGGCACTTTCTGTATATATACTGCTATGGCAGTTAATTTCATGTACCACCTTAGGTAGGCTATGGGGCCTAGTTTTATGAAACACTACCCCAGATATTGCTGTGAAGGTATTTTGTAGATATGAGTGACACTTGCAGATATGAGTGACAGTTGCTTTAAGTAGATTACCCTAAATAATGTAGATGGGCCTACTCCCATCAATTAAAGCATTCAGACCAAGAACTGAGGTTCCTCAGAGAAGGAATTCTGTATGCAAAACTGCCCTACAGAATTTGAACTTTCAAGTCACAACTGTTTGTGCCAACTGCTTATAATCAATCTTTCCCTCTCCCCTCAACAGCAACAGGACTGTCATATCAATTTTAGGTTGGTGTAAATTAGATATAGATAGACATATCGATATATACATAGACATAGATGTAAATGTAGATATATATCCTGTTGTTCTGGTTCTCTGGGGATCCCTGACTAACACAACTGCTAATATATCAATTAGATGTCCTCTATACTTTCCAAAAAATACCCACAAAATCCCAGTGGCATATGACAGACAGTTTAAGCCTTTATTTTTCACACATCTGCAGACAAGCTTGAGTCTGGAAGGTCTTATCTGGGCTTGGCTAGGTTCTGCTGCAGCCTGAGGCAGTGAGGACCTTTGCTCCCCTCTTAGCTCAGCTGGGTCTCTCATCCTTTTTGGACCAGAGGATGGTCCAAGATGGCAGAGATAAAATAAAGCAAGCATAAACACACAAGCCATTTTAAAATCTAGGTTCAACACAAATACTTTCATCCACATGCCATTGGCCAAAGCAAGTCTCATGGCTAGAACCAACTCCATTCATTCTGGTATTAAAACAACTTTGCTTTTAAAAACAACCTTTTTTTTTTTTTTTTTTTTTGTCTTTATCTTTTTGTCTTTGTCAAAAACAAGTGGATTAAAACAATTGCACACTTCACTAAGTCATAAACAAGTGGATTTGAAACCATAGTAAACCAATAAACAGCGTTGCTGGTTGTTTAACTCCTGTTTCCCAGTTGGGATTGACTTTAAATGACATCCATTAAAACAACATGAGTTCTTGTGTTTCCTTAGGGGTCACAATGAGAAAGGAAACTGAAGACTTAGGCTGTCATTCCACTAGGCTTTCAGGGAAGAAAGTGGAGATAGGAATAGGTAAAAGCAAGTAAAACGAGGAAGAGCAGGCTGAGTCCCTGAGGCCTGTGGAAGGGAAACCCCCCTCGAGTGGGGTAGGGGAACTCCCTTGAGGCTCACAGGTAAACTGGGGGTATAAACACAAATAATTTCTGAAGAGATGTTACTATTGCATGTATATTGATATTCATTTTTCTATCTGAAGTTTAAGCCAATGAATCAGTTTCATATGTAATATTTTTTCAGATATTCCTAATCTCACAAAGAAGAAAGTATTTGTATCATTGTATAGGTTAAATAACTGAGCCCATTTAGATTCATTGTCTCGCCTTTTGCATCTGTGATATTGCAATTGATAATAAGATTTATATACTTGGTCTCCTTCCCAGTCCCATTTCTGGCACAGGAGCTCCAAAACCCTTGGAATTTCCAACGATAAAGGTGTTTTTTGTTATGTTAATGAGGTAACCTTTGGAAGGCACCTAAGGACCAGGGGAGCCAACCACTTGATTAGAGGGTTGCAACATTCAGTTGCAAACTCCAGAAGGACAAAAGATCCTTTGCTGAAGACCTCCTTACCTTATGTATCTCTTCAACTGCAAGTTGACTGGTACACCTTTTGGTATCATTGTAATAAACCAACAATATAATAAGTGAACTGGTTTTCTGAATTCTGTGAGCTGCTCTAGCAAATTAATCCAACTCAAGGAGAGGGTCATGGGAACCTCTGATGTATAACCAGATTAGAAACACAAGTAGTCTCACAGTACTGAGAGCCCTTAACTTGTAGAATCTGATACTTGTCCAAGTACTTAGTGTCAGAATTGAGTTTGATTGTAAGACAACCCCTGGCTAATGTAGGAGACTTGCTTGGTGGGTGGTATGGGTGAAATCCTCCACATGTTACAACTGAAGTCAGAATCTTTAGCATCACGCTGGGAAAATTGTGGAGTAATGTTGCATAACTTTTGGGCTTCTGTGATGATTCCTTGCACCCTCCTTTCCCAGAAAGTAAGAAGAGAAAGTCACTGGGATCCAGGATGGGTTGACTAAGAAAAAGCAGGACAAACTGAACTTTTCCGCCCTTTTAAGAGAGTTGCTAAATTTATAAAACAGAGAATACCATAGGCACTATATTTCTTAGTTTCAAGCTAAAATATATCCTAATTAGCCTAGAGCAGTTGATTTCATCCTATGTTGAACAGGGGGCCAAGAGAGAAGGATTACACTAGGTTTAGGGTCCTCTTCCCAGCACCACTGAGAGGAATGCTGCTAATACCTGGAGATAATATGACAGAAAACATGTTTTTTTAAATCACTGGCCTAACTCAGCAATAAAAAGGAATGAACTCTTGATACACATAGCATCTTAGATGGATCTCAAGGGAATGATACAGAGTGAAAAGCCAACCTCAAAAGTAACACACTACTCATATATGATTCTATTTATATAACATTCTTGCAATGACAAAATTATAGAAACATAGAAGAGATTAGTGGTTTTCAGGAGTTAAAAAGGAAAGGGGCAGTGACAGTGGGAAGTAAATGTGACTACAAAAAATGTAGCACAAAATGGAAATGTCCTATATCCTCATGTGAAGGAAGTCAAGGTAACTTACACATGTGACAAAGGGCATAGGGCTGAACACTCACACGCAGACCCACTTCCATGAAAGCCTGTAAAACTGATGAGGTTTGAATAAGCCCAGGAGTGCCAATTTCCCAGCTGTGATCATTCCCTGAAACTGAGTGATGGGTATAGAGGCCTCTGTATTATTTCCTATAGCTGCATGTGAATCCACAAGTACATCAAAATAGAAGGTTAAAAAAAAATCACTGCCTAGAAGAAAGTAAGTTGATATGCTTTAGGGTTCCGCCCTGGGTCCTTTGTTTTTAAGTCAACATTTATAACTAAATAGATCGAATGTTTAGCGAACAAATTAATTCCGTTTGGCATACAAAGTTAACAGTGAGCATTCAAGAGTCACCTAGGAAAAAGCTGCCTGGAAGTGTTAAGATAACTTCTATTTATCAAGGCCTTCCTGGGGCCTGGTAGTAGTTCTGCACATGTGGGCACCAACTCAATTGCTCATTCCCAAAATCCTGCAAAGAATTTACTATTTGTATCCCCTTCATAGAGATTAGGAAGCATTTTTTCCTCAACCAAAAATCGAGGATCAGAATTCACCTTTATCCCATGTTCAGGTCTGTCTGATTCCAAAGATTCTTTATAGTTAACTATTTTGCATTTGTTTAAACATTAATTAATTGAACAAGGGCAGCATAAAAGAGAGCTGGTTAAAAAAGAGGTTCACAAACGCATACAAGTGTGTGTGTGTGTACACACAACATTCACTAATTGGAAATTTTTGCTGATCAAAAATGTGAGTGTAAGCTGAAGATATAAAAATGATGCATGCAAAGATGTCACCAAGAGAAGGAGCAAATCTGTATTGGAATGGGTATTTGTTTCTGCACAGTGTTCTGTACTAATAAAGAAATAGTCACTCTTTGCTTAGTGATGGGTATTTTTTTTGTCATTGTGAGAACATCATAGATTATAGCTACACGGACTAGATGGCAGGACCCACTAACACACTTAAGCTAGATGGCATCGCCTGTTGCTCCTAGGCTACAAACCTGTACAACATTTATGGCCAAAGATGTTTGTGATGCTAAAACAAGAGGCTGAACCCAACTAAGATGTTGAATTTATTGCTAGTTCTGGATGGTTTAAGCAATTCAAGAACGTGTAAGTGAGTGGTGAGTCTGCAAGTCCTGGTGGGAAAGCAACTGAAGAATTGTTGGAAACTAGATAAAATGATTGCAGAGAAAAATTACTTGCCAGTATTGACTTTGCCTCCATATGCATGAAAGTCCTTTCAGGAACCTGTTTCCAGAATAGGAGAGGTTTCATCCATGTTGAATTCAAGGTCATCAGGTGACAGAAAATTTTCAGCCTCATTATAATCTTATGGGACCAGTGTTGTATATGCAGCCTTGTCATTGATCAAAATGTCATTATAGGGCACATGACTGTACTGCTATTTTATACTAATTAAAGCTCATTTGAAGTTTAACTGCAGGCATCATATTTTAAAATGATAGTTATAAGTAATAGTATAAAAGGAAAAATATGTGAAGGATGACCTTGAAGACAGGTCTTTCCATTTCTGAAATCCCAGCCTATAACACGTACATGAGATTTGAGAAATATTTGCTGTAGGAGACAAGAATGCTTAGTGTAGACCAGAGTTCAGAAAGGGTTTTGTTGGGTTTTTTTTCTGTAAAGGGACAGATAGCAAATATTTTAGACTTTGTGGCCCATACCGTCTCTGTTGCAACTGCTTGATTTTGCTGTGGTAACACAAAAACAGTCAGAGACAATGTGTAAACAAATGAGGCTGTGTCTCTGTAAAACTTTACTATAAAACTTTACTTTACTATAAAACAAAAATAGGCACTTAGCTAGATTTGGCCCAAGGCAGTAGCTTGCTCTTCCCTAATGTAAGCCAAAAAGGACTAACCGGAGATGCAGCTTTTTTTTCCTTTAAAATGATTCACTGGCACTTTTCTGAATGGGACTGTGACTATTTTGCTGAGAAATAAGACAGCATTATTAAATTAGTAAAAGTTACAGAAGGGTAGACTTTTGTTATCTTTTAGAGTAAGGAATATTCATTTAGAATACAAACATGAAAGATGTTTCCAATAATTAGATAGATGACTAATGGTATAAGCTGCCTCAAGACATGAGCAGATGCCCTCATCACTTAACAAATGCAAGCCATGTTGAATGACTGTCCATCTACAGATATAATGCTGCACCTATGGTTACAGGGGTGAAACGCAGACTCCAATACCCAGGTCTTGATTTGGGCTTGAAATGCTGCATTTCTAACAAGGTCCCAGATGATGCCAAGGTTGCTGAATCAGGGATCACATTCTGAACACCAAGGATCTTGCAATATGAAATGCAGTCTTAGTTTCTGAGATGTTTTAATTTTCAAATTCAAGAATATACTTGCAAATTATAAACACACACACACACACACACACACACACACACACACACACATACACACACAGAGGATGCCAAAATATATATGCACATTTTAAGAAAGGAAAAAACTGTATTAAAATTGTACCTCCAGGGCCGGCCGAGTGGCGCGGTGGTTAAGCGCTGGTTTGGGAAGCCAGCAGCCCCGGTTCGGTCCCACATATGAGGGCCAGTGACACTGTCCTCAAAAAAAAAAAAAAAAATTGTACCATATATATATATATATATATATATATATATATATATATATATATATTTGAAATTTGGGCCAAAAATAACCACCTGAATTTTGATAACTTTATTTTAATTTTAGGAAATTATTTACTTGATAGCTTACTTCTAAATTTAATCTGATTGAAAATAACCTTTACTTTTCCAAATATTGCCAAAATATGTCCTCATTTAATATTTTACCATAGTAAAATGAAGGTAATTTAAATGGAGTAAATATTTTATCTTAAGTTACTATTTTATTTATTTATTTATTTATTTTTGAGGGCAGTGTCACTGGCCCTCATATGTGGGACCGAACCGGGGCCGCTGGCTTCCCAAGCCAGCGCTTAACCACTGCGCCACTTGGCCGGCCCTTAAGTTACTATTTTAAAAGAACCCCAAGATATTTTCACTTTTATCAAGCATACTATACAATTACTTTCACAATAAGACAAATAATAGGGGTGTGTTGAGTAGCAGCTGGGCACTCTCCCTCACAGTCTATTATATGTATCTCAGCCCTGCATTTTGCAGATGTAGCAGTAGTGGCACAGAAAAGTTTACAAGGCCCTTTCGTTGCAGAGCCAAGATTTATTTCAGAGCCTGACACTGCTCTAAACACACTTTTCAGTAATTCTTATGGCTAATAGCAACCATAAAAATGCAGCAATAGCAGATCAATAAAAGTCCGGTGTGTGGGATAAAAATCTGAGCATTGAAATATAATAACCTATCTAATCCATACTTATATTCTATTCATATCAATTCTAATAATCCAAGAAACCCTCTCTTTCCAACTGCAGTGGGAAACTTCTGATATATATTGTGCAAAGGCTCTGATAAAAAAGGCATGAGAGGAAAACAGAGGAGGGAAGAGGAAGGAGGAAGGAAGGTTCTGGAGAGCAGAGAGCCATGGTTAGTCCAGGTTACAGAGCAAAGAACGTTGCTTAGGCTCAGCTTCTGTGCTGCGCAGCTGGTGCTGTGAGCTTGGTGAAACCATTAGAGCAGCAGCCCTGGCAGTGCCCGGCGCCCGTCCTCCAGGCCACCGTAAAACAGCAGAGCCTTTTTTCCACAAGAAGAAAAGGCCAGTGTCTGTGGCGCAAGCACTTTACCACATGCTCCTTTTGGTAAAGAAAGCAGGGCGGCGGGGGAAAGAAAAGCCCGAGTCATAGAATTTTCCTGACTTTCTTTTAAAGCGAACACTTCCCCTACTTTGAATAAGGCTTAAGAAATTACATCTTTGAAATGACATATTTATTTAACAAAAAAATTGTTTTAAGTTGTATGGACCCTAAAGTTATGATAATAATGATAACTGAATAGCCCTGGAACTGTTTTTCATGAGAAATCATCTAGCAAATGTTAAAAGAAGCTATGATGAATAGAGGCAGTGGCTCGACTAGAGCAAATATATATAAAAATACAACACTTATGATCATTTACTTGACTCTGTGCCTATGATTTTTTCTTACAAGCTCAGCTGGGTGGATATCAGTTCATTCTAAGATTACGTGTTTATTCTTAGGATTTGATGTATTCCATATTGTGGCCTGGAGCCACAGGAGAGGGCAGTCTTCCTGAGGCCAGAACAGGACTTCAGAGGACAATATATCCCAGACTCAGCTGCTGCAACCTAACTATCTGTGGTAAAAAAAACAAAAACAAAAACAAAAACAGCTCTTTAATCAAGAATGATTCCAGAATAGACATTTCTGGAGGTGTGATGAGTAGATGAAAACTTAATTCACTCAAACCCTGAGTACTGTTCAAAATATAATTAACCTTTGAATCTTATGGAATACAATTTAGTTTTTCCTTGATGATTCAACAGGATTTCAAAACCATCTTTTTATCCTTATAAAGCTGAATTAACATTGTAAATATTACAGAACAATCTAGTCTGAGTGTTGAACATCTGGATATATGGATGTTTACCTCTCTCAGTTTTGGAGCCATTTCAAGAATAACATTGTGTGTTTGTGTGTGTGTGTGTGTGTGAGAGAATATATACATATATACACAAATACACGCAGCACTCAAGCAAATACATGGCCACATATATTTGAAAATCCAAATATCACCAAGTTAAAACATGGTGAGTTTTTCACAAACATTATGATATGTATTTTTTTTTCTCTTTTCATAAGTTCGCAAACGTCTCTGTATACTCTCCACTATGGGCTTATCCAAAGGTGACTGAAAGCAGGTCAATTGCAATAGCTGAGCAAATCGCAGCTTTTATTATTAGCAGCCTCTTAAGTATCTCTCTGATCAGAAGAGCTCAGCATTTTAACCAGCACGCACAAAGTCACTTCTCAAGGTGGCCTCCTGCTAGTGGGGCAGCTACTCCAAAGCACATGTTACTCCACTCTCCCTTGGCCAATGAAGCAGACATGTCCAAAATAATGGCAGCTCTCAAAAAATGCAGACTGAGGATTTAGGAGACATCACCATAGGCTCCTGCCTGGGCCTGGGCTGATTTTATCTATTAGTCCCATCATCAGGTGAATGGGTGTTCAGGATTTTATGGCATGTCAAGAAGTTCCTCCTTGATCCTACATTATTAAGTTTGAACCAAACGAGATTGCTAATGTTCAATTATTTTTGCCCCCAAAATGGCCATTAAATATAGTTTAACCTAATATAGCCATATGCTTTAAAGCTTGTTAACTTGCCTGAAATTGATAAATTAAAAATTAATTTAGTGATGTTTGCTCCCTTTGGTAATACAAATACAAGCATGGCCACAATCTTTCTCACGCAGAGTGAATTCACTTAATCAGAATCCTTTTCCCTCCTGCATCTGTGTTGCACTTTACTAAGGGAGTAGCGCTCACTCATGCCTTGTCTTTCTGGAGAACAAAATCTTGAGTAACAGAAACCTTTCCATGAGAGAATATTAGACAATTTTGAGTAGACAGAAGGACAGACAGTATAGAAAGCTCCAGGTGGGAGGACATGGTGTATGAGGAGGTAGGACTAGGATGGCACAGAGGTAGCAGGGTTCCATGTGATTCACGCTTCTCAAGTAGCTGTAGACTATTGGGGGTGAGCATAGACTCTGCACCCAGACTTTCTGGAAGGAAGCACCAGCTCAGCCATTTCCTAATTGTAAGGCCTTGAACAAGCGCCCGAACTTCTCTGTGCCTCCATTTCCTCTTGTGTAAAATGGGGCCGTTGTGAGGGATTAAGTGACTTATTATGTGTAAAGCACCTAGAATAGACTAGAATCCGTGCAATGGAAGCACTTGTAAGATCTACTATATCAATGTTAGCTGTCATCATTTTCCTGATCTCCATGCACTAATTCAACAGAAGTGCCTATCACTGTGGCCACCACAAAATACCCAACCCATTGTGTACTATGTAGGTCCCTTCAGAGTAGAAATACATACCAGAAAACTGAAGATGCACCATCAATGGGGAATTTGTCTTCATTTCAGCAGAGAAGTGTGTTACTGAGATCTCAAGGCTCTTAGGATGCCTTGGAGAGCAGGGCAATTTGAACATGGAGATTTCTTAGAAATCCACCCCAGTTATGACTTCTGAGTATAACAGTATATGAGAATTATTTTTCTAGTATCTTTTCCATAGGAATTTGTTTTGCATCTTTTGAGCAGGCTATACTGTTTTCTAGTAGTATATCACCCCAAGGTGCAGCTGTTGTGCTTCCAAACCTACTTTGTAGTATAGAACTACAAAATCCACCATTTAGTTATTACCCATTTTAACAACAGAAGGCCAAATCGTGCTGCCTCAATTCATTATATCTTTCTTTTACCTAATGAACATAAAAATATTTGTCAAGCAAAGCAAAATACAGGGACCAACACAAGGTTTCTTCATTTCTAGAATTCATGTTTTGTCTACATTCAGTTTGGATAGTCTCTCACCCCTTTCTTCAGGCATCCTGCTACTGCCTTCCACTGACCCAGCTCTCCAAATCCCAAAGGTTAGAATATGCTTCAGTCCACAATGTGGTCATGGTCACATTATATTTCTGGAAATTGTTACACATTACCACTTGTCTGTGGACAATTAAAGGGACCCACATTATTTCCCCCAGCTCTTATTAGGGCATCAGTGTTAGTCTCATTTTTTTTTAGGTTTCAGTTCACTCAACATTGTAAATTTACTGAAACATCTAAGAAAATCTAGTACTCTAATTCAGTTGTCAATGTTTATCTGCTATGTGTGAAATGTAAACCCCAGTTTTATTCCAAGTGGATTCTATTTAAAGACAACAGACTGTTGGTAGTAACAGATCTTTTAGTCTGGGCTACCATGCATCCTCTGTCTGCTGACAGATTAGATCGCAGGAAGAAAAAAAAAAAATCACATGAGTTTCATCTCATGTGGATCAAACAAGTCAAGTTCTAGGCCAGAGGAAAACAAAACTAGACCTTAATCTTTGCTTGATGAATATCTCTCAATTTTTTTTAACACCTGGAACAAATTCATCTCCGAGAGTTGTCTGATAGAACTTCCCAAACAAATCAAGTAAACTCATCATTAAGAGAAAAAATATGGAATTACTTAATAGCAAAAACAACTCTTCTACAGTCTAATACTTCTATGTGTCACAGCACTGCTGTTTATGTTTTCATGAGTTTGGTTTCTAGTCTTTTTGAAAGTACACATTCTAAGGCTTTGTAAATAGTCACGTTTTCAGAAAGTGTAAATCTTTTTTACTTTTTTGCTATATATCTAATCACGTAAAATTATGATGCATGTCAGTGGTAAGAACATCTTCGTATTTAATCAAGAGACTCTTAAAAAACCTGGATTTGTTTTAATAAATTGATTTTTATTCAACCTACTTTTCCTTGAGCCTTTGGCATGGCCACATTCCTTTCAAATTACTCAGCCCAGCTGTGTGGTGGGTGAAGCAAAGGGCAGCGTTACCTAATAGGAAAAATCCATTGTACATACACTAAGGTGTTAGCCCTCTCAAAATTCCTAATACAGGAAAATAAAACAAATGAACAGAACTTGTCCAAAGGAAGAAAACTTGACTTACACTTATGTCACAAAGCTGCTTTCAACAGGCTCACATGGAAGGCCTCAGGGTGTGTTAGAAAGAGTTCTAGAAGCAACGATCAGAGACCTGGGTTCTAATCTGGGTTATTTGACTTTAGCCAAGCCATTTGACCTTAATGGACCCTCGTTTCCCATCCATAAAATGAGGAGCTAATATTTGTCTTTCCCACTTTACAGAATTATTGTGAGTATAAAACAGAAAAACAGATGTGAGTTTCCCCAGAGAAATATATAAAATAGTACAGATATTAATTCTGAGTCTCCTTGGCCTTTATAAGGGTCAAAAGTTCCTCAGACCCCTTCTTATTTTCCTTAAAAGGAAGAGGGCCTTTCTTTGAAGTCTAAAAAATCCTCCAAGTTACTGATTCATTCTTAGGCATTATATACAAGGTATAACCCAAGGTCTGAGATAATAGAAAAATAGGAAAACCAAAACACCAGTTATATTTTATCAAAATATCAGAGAAAATTTCTCACTTTCTTGTCCTCTCTCATTTTCAAGCTTACTATTTCTAATCTTTGCACACATAGATACACTTGAATGTTTTATTGCAATACTTTCAGCTGCACACCCACGTACACATATCTACCTACACCCTTACTTACTCTTCCTCCTCTCCAAATGCCTACACTTACCATTTTCTTCTCAACTTTAATTTTTTCTCTTCCATGGTTTCTCCAAGCTCTACTACTCATCCTAATTCTTAACCACAAATTCTTTGATGTTCTAGGACTCATTTGTTTAAATAATTGTGTCTCTTTTGTTTTGTTTTGTTTCTCACTCCCTAAGAAAGAAAAGACCCATGAAATTTGCCTCCCCAAGTAGATGGATAAGTTACAGAGGTGCTCACAATTTTAAAACTGAAAAACAAACAAACAAACAAAAAAACACACACACTTTAGCAGTTGGAATGGGTTGATCATCTAAATACTGTAATTTAATTAAAAATATGACTGTTGAACCTTATTTGTTTAAATTGTCTGAGAAATCCTGACCTGATATTTGTACAGACTGCCAGAAAGAATTAAGTTGACCAACTAGTTGCTGACTAAGACAGTGATCAGAAACCTGGGTTGCATCCAAAGGTCAGCATGGAGAAACTTATGGGGAATAGTATGATCTCAAAAGGGATGAAGTGGTATCGTTTGCTCTTTTGTGGCTGTTCTCCATGCCACATAGCAAGTACATATTTACATATATACACTGTATATGTATAAATTCCACTTGGCATGTATAAACATCACTTCAGAGTCCTCTTTAGTTTTTCTTGCTAGAATAGAAAGCATGTCAATACTTCAACACACCTTAATTATACACAAATATTATTTTTTTCTAAATTTAGAAATTTTATAATGGTCTCGGCACTAAATATGATGTCACTGTTTTACTAAAACTGTGTTGTAAATGTCCAATCATGTCTGCAGTAAATACCTCAGAAAAATGGTCCCAAAAATTTTTGCCACACACACACACACACACACACACACACACCTTTTAGGTGACTGTAATAATAACACTTTATAAAACATATTTGAATATAGGCTAAGATATTGAATATTGATTACACAACTGGAATTCATGTTGACATGAAAAAAAGTTGTTTGTAAGTACTTCCTCAAACCCTTCTGTGTAATTCTGATGGTATATACAAGCTTTTACTTCATATTAAAATATTTTCACACATGTTGCATTTTCTTTATACACTGTAAAAATTCTTATTACCCTGATTACTATATCACTTATGAAATGTGATGTTAATTAGGCAAGCTTCATAAACTCTCTGTGACTCCTCTTTTGTGGCTGTTCATGTTCTTCATTATTATCTGGGGCGTGGGTATAATAAGAGTAACTACCTAATTGCGTAGCTGTAAGGATGTCATAGGACACTATACACTGCTTAAAAAGTCAAAGATCAAAATCAGTTCTCAATAAATGTTAACTGATATTATTCATGATTTTACTCCTCATCAAAGCTCATCCAATACACACAGCAAACTACCCATGCATAGTTTCTGAAAAACTCAATGAGAAATCAATTCTATGCTATGACTTTTGCATAAATAAGCTATTTCATAGAATTTCTCAAAAAAATAGATTGTTTGTAAACAAAAACATAGATAGATGATAGATAATAGATAAAGAGACAGATGACAGGTAGATAAATGATAGATAGATGATAGATAGATAGATAGATAGATAGATAGATAGATAGATAGATAGATGATACAGAGTCATGCTGGGGCTCAGCTCCCAGCAGATGAATGCAGGATTCAGTGAGGCCAAAAAGGAACAACAATGGAGCCACAGATAGGGGGTTCATACCACTATATTCTCAATGACGGCTGGTCGAGACACGAGAAGCAAACATCCGTCAATACCCTAACAAGGGGTCTTCCTGCATCAGTCTCACTGGCGGCCAGCGACACACAGGGAGTAGGATCCATGGGATCTGCACCATCCTTCACATCCACACTTGCTAACACAGCCCAGGCAGTTGTGTGCAAAACAATAGTAGCTAATGGCCAACTGGTTACAGCTGATGGCCATCTAATACCCAAGCCAGCACCTTTCCACGTGAGGCCGAGAACCTGAAAACTGCTCTCCTGGCCCTTTCCCAAGATAGATAGATAGATAGATAGATAGATAGATAGATAGATAGATAGATAGATAGATAGATAGATAGATAGATAGATAGATAGTGTGTTTGGTGCTCATGAGAAAAGCTCTGTGTTAGGCCACCAGTACAACTATAATGAAAAAAGGCAGGGAGACACAGCTCAATCTTACAAGTCTGGCAACATGCAGCCAATCTCTTCCAACACTACACCTACATAGCAGTTCTTATATTATTCAAACCACCCTTACATATCCCCAAGCATCCTATCTTTCCCCTTTGGGTTGGTGTAGATAAGTGTGCAAGATAATTGCCTGTCAGTACTGAGTCCAATTCTAACCTTTCTGTGCTCTTCTCAGAGTCACAAGGCATTAGACACCTGAAAGCTGTGTTTTCAAGATTCCCTTGCACAATGGAAGTCAGCTGGTTTGGCCTGGGAGAGACACTTGCAATAAATTAGAAGTGGGCGGAAGGGAGATATTCCAGTGCTTCCAGCTCCAGCAGGGGCAGCAATTGGAAACTGCAGGTGCCAGAACTCCAAGAAGTTCCAGCAGGGGCAGCAGGGCTGGCTCCTGCCCAGCAGCGAGGGATGTGCTACCAGCAGCTTCTGTAGCAGTGCCGTTAGCTCAGTGGCCAGGGAAGGCTCATGTCCTCTGTCCAGGGAGGGAAGTACCTTCCTAATCTCCAAGTAAAACTCCTTCTGTCCTCTGCTCCTTCAGCCTTTATAAGACCTTCCTAACACAAAATATCTTTCTGTTTGAAATCTCCAGAATGGTAGTAGTTCATTTAATTACAGAGTGATTTCTTAATTATGCCACCATCTGTGGGACCAGTATAGAGCTTTGTGTTTACCTGTCTCCATTTGGAATAAATAAATAGATAAATAAATAAATAAACCTTTTTGAGTATGAATAGTGTTTTTAACCCTAATGGAAAACTAATCAATTTAAATCTTCAAAAGAAAACTCTCATTTTCCTTTTAAATATGTTTTATTTGGTATTAAGATAGAAATATTCAATCACAAGTATTACTTTTATCAACCGAATATGGTACAATGTGCTCAACAGTTAAGCCTTTAACAGAAGTTTCTTTCTTTAATTTAAATGTCACATCTTTTCTCTCCCTGGCCATCTCTAAAAGTGAGTAACTACTTCTCCCTCCTCTGTGGCCCCATTTTACTTATTTTTCTTTTTCTTTTGCACACCAGTAGAATTTACTTTTTGCTGATTTGCATACTCTTTTTATCAACATAACATATTCAATTCATTCCCAACCTGAAAATAAACCTTATGAATCCATTTCCAATCAAAATTCAAAGATTTCTCTCTCCTCCAGTTACTGACAAAATGTAAGCGAAACCTGCCCTCTTGACCTTACAGTTCTTATCCCATTTCCTGTTCCTTCTTAATCCCTTCCAGTGTTTCTGAAACCTTGGCTGCAAACTTCCTGCATGAGTGCACTACTAGATCACAATAGCTGAGCGCGAAGCTTCAAAATCTGTGTTAACAAACCCTCTAGGTGATTCTTATGATGACTCCATTTTGAGAAACTTTAAATGTAGGCCCCATTCCAGTTCTCTGACCAACATGACACGCCACAGATCATGACTCATCAAATCCTGTGGCAGATTCTCAGATTTCATTCTTGTCTGTTCTACAGCGTTTGATGTTAGTTCTCACCTCCCCTGACCAGATTTTTGACAATACCATTTTATCTCTTTTTCAAATGATTTTGGTCACAAATTGCTCAAAATGAGGCCCTTTATTTTCCTATTTATAACCCCAAACACATTTTTTTTTAAATGAAATGTCATCCCATATAGATGATTCTATGTTGTGTGTGTATGTGCAGTTGTCTATGTACTTCTAACCCAATTTTACATTTCCAGCATTCTACTAGATTTTCTTGCTGGAGGGCACACACAGTACTCCTTTAACAAATATTCATAAAATGTAGGACTGGTACCAAGCACAGCGCTAACCACTGGAGCCTCAAATCCTAAAAGCCCTCAAGCAAACTTATTATCATTTTCCACTATCTCAACCAGAAAGTCATGCTTTTTGTCCCTCATTTACCTTTTTATTTTTTCCCCCCAAATTGTCCTTCTCTTGATTTACCTTTCTCAGTTCCTAGAACTACTATGTTTGTAATTGCTTAGTTTTGAACACTGAGAACCATCCAGTGGTATGCTGGTCTGCGTTTAACAACCAGTTAGTTTCCCATAGAAAAAAAGCCCTCATTTGTAATGAGAGTGTTCACACCATGGTTATTTCAAGTACCAATTTGGTATCACTGAATAGGAAATTGGAGACCAATGTGCAAAAAGTCTGCTCTTAGAAGTCAATGGGAACTGTGCCCAGGATACCACTGGAATCACCTCTTTTTTCCCCATACTTGTATCCCATATTCAATAATTTACCGAACTCCATAAATTTTCCCTTTGGGTTATGTTTAGAGTTATTATCTACTTTCTATTCTCACCATCATGGCTCTCTCATAAGCTTCATGGTCTCTTTACCAGATTATATATTCGTACTTTATCCTGTTTTAGTTGGCTCCTATTGGCCTTCCATGTGTCATAACGTATAATGTTTATGTTTTGCAAGAACAGATGTGATCAAATCATTCCAAGTTTCAAGATTTTTATCACTTTCATTAGCAAACAAAATCAACTCTGTCTGGGGCAGCTATAAAAATAAAAAAATTGGATATAATAATGACGGCAAACAACAGGTTGGATCCAGAATGAAAACAAGGGTGTTTTTATTGTAAAAAAAAAATAAAAATAAAAATTGGATATTCGATATCTTAATGGCTGCTTTTTCTTTTAGAAATATATCCTATTGGCATGAAAGTATGCTTGGTTCTTTGTATCTTTCCACCTTCTCATATCTATCTCACATTTTATTCCTATTGCTGCTAACAGAGGCTAGTCTAAAATCATTGCAGTATCTCCTAACAAGCCTTTATCATCTCCCCTCCAGATTATCTTCCATGATCTGTTAAGAAATCAGTCAACAGATAATCAACTAAAATTAATTTTATTCATCTACACCTCTTTATACATTATAACACATGTTGCATTTCATTATCTGAGTATTTAGCAGTCTTTCTGCTATCCTGTGAACTACTCTATGGCAATCACAATGCTATTTTAAGTTTTTATCCCTAAAATACATGGTTGTAAAAACTTTCTATTTGTATTACAAGTATTTGATAAACTATGTATAAAGAAAAATTAATGAAGTTTCTTCTCTAGACTCCTATGACTTAAGTGTTTAACCTTCGCCAAAGGCATACCATGTAACAATCACTTTCATTTGAGGAAATAGAGAGAAGCTATAACAGTCAGTAATACACAGTTTCTGCTCTTAATAGAGCAGAAATCTATCAGGGAAGCAAAATTTTAATAGAATACTGTGACCTAATGTGATGAGCACTTTACAGTGCTTTATTTAAAACATTGAAATAGAGAGAGAAGAGCCAATTAATTATGTTTAGGCACTAAGAGGCTTTATCAAACTAGGGGTTCTCTATGGGCTTTAAAGAATTATGTGGGTGTAAGCCATGTGTGAAAGGTTCAAAAGAGAATATTCAATTTAGTCAAAGGAAAGAACATATGCAAAGGTATAGAGGTATGGACATGCAGAGTCCCAGGATACTTACTCGCATTAATCACCCCTTATATGCAGTTTAATTGTGGTTGTAGGTAGTAGAAATGGAACAAATGTAGGGCCATGGGAAATGAGGATCCAGCACTGGTTTGAAGTGGGATTGTGAAGGGCCTTACATTCCATGCTGTGGAGGCATAATTTAATTCTATGGACATTTCCATGTTTTTATAAAGATTATACCAGTATCCGAGTAAAGATGGCATTGAAGGTGGGAAACCTAGATACAGAAAACCCTAATTAAAACACTACTGAGAGTGTTTAGGTAAGAAATGAGAATCTGAACTAAAACAGAAAAAGCAAGAACTAATTAAAAGTGCACATTGAGGGCCGGCCGAGTGGCGCATTGGTTAAGCGCTGGTTTTGGGATGCCAGCGGCCCCGGTTCGGATCCCACATGAGGGCCAGTGACACTGCCCTCTACAGCTAACAACAGCTCCACCTGGAGCTGGGCTGTGCGAGCCCCGGTGATGGTGTGGGCTGCAGCCCCTGCTGCAGTGGGCTGCCATAGGCTACAGTGAGTGGCCCGCAGCCAGCGTGAGTGGCTGGCAGCCAAGCGTGAGCTGCCAATAGCCGCGGTGAGCGACATCCAGAGGCCAGCGACCGATCTGCCTCATCCGGGAAGAGCGCAATGACGATACCAACATGGGCCAGTGAAGCAACGTCCTCCGCAACTAGACTGAAGAACAAAAAGACAGCAACTTGTCTGTTCCCCTTCCCCGATTCCCCAATGCTGTTCCCCTCCGCCAATTCCCCAATAAAATCTTTAAAAAAAAAAAAAATAAAAAAAAAAATAAATAAAAGTGCACATTGATCTTCAACTATTGGATAAAGGAAAAGAATCAAGAGGAACAATCCAAATAACCCAAAGAGAAAGTTGTACAACTCACTATAGCATCAAGGAAAACAAGACATTCTTGAGTAGGAAGAGTGCTTATAACTTTTTTTAAAATGTTAGAGAGTGAGAATTTTAGAAGGTCAAAATAAAGAAAAGGTGAAGAAATAAGGCTGACTTGACTTATCTAACAAGTGTTATTGTTACATATTATTACAGATAAGATTTTTAGGAGGCTTATAAGATGTGGAGACATGTTCTAATTGACAAGAATAATTCTAAAAGTTCATTGAAAGATCTATGTGACTTATTTTGCTATAGGAGAAGAACTAAATTTTTTGAGACACGTCTGCACACAATTTATTGCAGAAGACAGAGAAAAATGTTTCATGTTATTATGATGAGACATATCATCTGCTTGCTTCCCACTAAATAAATTTTAGGATTATCAAGACTAGTGAAGATTAAGAAAATATAGTGAGAAAAAAGAAAGCTGACATCAAAGAAATCCATGGAGGAGAAGAAAAGTTTAAGCTTATAAATACTTCCATTGTCTTTCAAGATATTTTGTATGTTTAGAAATTGAGAGACAATAAGTTGCATAAGAATTATATTTATTAAGAATTAGGTGTATTAAGCATGAAAAAGTGTGTATCTTCTATACTTATTCTCCTATAATGGATTCCTTTATACATCAAATTTAAGACTGATAAAATGTGGGTAAAAATAGATCAAACTTCAAATATTTTTTTGGACATTACATTTCTACACTCCTATATTGTTAAATCTTTTTCTCACATTGAATTTTAGACCTGCCAAGTATTATTGCCGTAAACTTAAGATGTGCAATGTACTAATTTATTTTTCCCATCCCTCCACCCCCCTTCTTTCTGACAACCATCGGCTTGCTCTTTTTTTTCTAACATCTTTATTTTTTGCTGTTCATCTTTTTGTTTGTTTGTTTATTTCAGGTATGCAAAACAATGTACTAGTTAGACATTTACACCCGTCACAAAGTGATAACCCCCCTTCCCCAATTTACTACCCCTCTGATATCATATATAGCTATTACAATTTCATTGACTCCATTCCATATGCTGTACTCCTTATCTTGTGACTAAATATGTATTAAATTATAGTTGACATTCGGTATTATTCAGCTTCAGCTTCAGGTGTATCAGGTTGTTTTTTATATCTATGGTTCTATTTTGTTTTATTTTGCTTTTGTTAGGTTCCACATATATGTGAAATCATATGGTATTTGTCTTTCTCTGTCTCACTTGTTTGACTTAGCATAATCTCCTCTAGGTCAATCCATATGGTCAAAATGGCAACATTTCAATCTTTTTTATTGCTGAGTAATATTTATATCACATCTTTTTATCCATTAATCTATCAACGAACACCTATGCTGCCTCCATACCTTGGCTATTGCAAGTAATGCTGCAATGAATATTGGGGTGCATAAATCTTTTTCAATTAGTGTTTTTGTGTTCTTTGGGTAAAATCCAGAAATGGAATTGCTGTGTTGTATGGTAGCTCTATTTTTAATTTTTTTGAGGGATCTTCACATTGTCTTCTATAGTGGCTGCACCAATTTACAATCTCCCCAACAGAGTACAAGAGTTCCCTTTTCTCCACATCCTCACTAGAATTTATTTGTAGGGGTTTTGTTTGTTTTGTTTTGTTTTGTTTTTAATCATAGTCATTTTGACAGGTATGAGGTAACTTTGGTGAAGTCCTAAATATATTCTTTTAAGCTTGCATATTATACATTCCTTTTTTATCAACAGTTATTAAAACTTTTTTGTTGAAATTTTTTTTTTTTGTTTTGCTGTGAATGCAGAGATGGTTTGCACATAAGAACATGAAATGTCTTCTGCCTATGAAAAGTATTTTAAAGTAAATTTACTAATCCAAAGTTAAGGAAGTACATATTAATAATAGTGGAATATGGATTACTGGGAATATAATTTTGCTTCGGTATTTGAATTCAGATTGTGCTTAAGTACTTTATTTAGTAATGACACCAGTTGTTTCAAATACTTTTTACAGAAAAAGCATAAGTGGTCTGAGTACATGTAATATTTCAGTCAACACATAACTATTTTTATTTGAAGTCCATTGCTGAGTTTACTGAATTTCATATTACTTATTACCATTATCTACCAAGGGACAAGCAATCTTATAAGCACAAAATAAAATATAACCAATTAAATTAATCCTCTCATTTATAAAACATCCCATCAATGACTATAGTATGCTAAGACTTATGCTAACATGATCTTTACTTGGAAGAAATTCATTAGAGATGTTAAGAGGACTCCACGGGGGTAAAGTCATGATTGTAACATTGTATTACTGATGGAAGTCATCATAGTAGATATCTATTAAAGCTACAAGATTAATGGTTTGATAATAGTGAGTTTCCCTTGTCAAGCAAAGTGTTACTAGCGGTTCTATTCTTCTAGGAAAGACGTTATAGGGTGATATAAAGCCATATAATTGTCTTAATTTGGATTCCATAGAACCTGCAGAAGGAACATGGCATACATTTTTTTTTAGGTATTCTTAGAAGTAAAAATAAAGGTGTAAGAAGAGTGAGACCAGAAAGGGAGAAAAATCAATGAAGAGTAAATTACCAAGTTTGTTACCACTGTTGGCCAATGGGATCAACCCTGTTACTGACCCTTTGAGGAACTCAGCAGAAAACACCTCAGAATTGTTCTGAAAAATGGAAAAGATGGGCTTTTCCTTCCAGTTTCCTGGCCCCACATTAGTTGAGTTTTGCTCCCAGAGGCTCTAACTTTCTAGCATTTCCTGACTGTGTCAATAAGAGATGAAGTAGCTTTCTTGAGCTTCCAGAAAAGCTTTCAGACAGAGAAGCTTAGCAAGCTCCATGACTGGCTGGAGGAAGAAATTTAGAAAACCACATGCAAATAAACAACACAGGTTCATTAAAACTGGTGAGTCGAGGGAGTGTGGCCCCAGGTAGGAGGAGAGGTCTGCTACTATCATATAGTTTAATGGTTGCATTTATATGGCCATCGATTGTCATTTCATTTGTTACACAAAGCATGCATTACTTTATAAAATAAATAACACTCTTTTCAAAGTTCTTATTTTTGAAAATTGAATTTTTTTAACGTTATATATTTCATGTTTCATTTTTACCATATGTAATAAAAGTAACATTCCAATGACAAATAATTATCTCAAACTTAATAACTAAGCATATCTAATCTAGTATATTTGGAATGCATTATGGAGTATGAGACAAGGGGGAAAGAGGCAAGTATAATGTTAAAAATATATATTATTAAAAATGCGTTAAAAATTTTGGACACACAAAAATGCATTTCCAAAATATCAATAGTTGCTTTAAAATGTAAAGAGGTGGGTTTTGCATTATAAAAGTGGAAGGAAAACCAGAGAAAGATTGGAAAGATTGGTGCTCCCTCTGTTAAGGGGCTTTCGATTATTAAAGACACTCAAAACAGAAATTTAAATTCATCCACTATTAATTCACACCAATCTCCCCTGGAAAGTACTGACCTGCTTAGGGAGTGAGGAGAAAAGCATCCTACAATAGAAGAACTATACCTTCATGTATGTCACCCCTAAAACAAAACCAAGTCTATTTTGAAGTCAGCCATTATTAGCAATCCTTAGTTTCAGTGGATTTTATCTCTTCAAAACATTTCCAAATTGATTTGAACCCTTCTTTATACATGTAAAATATCTATCATTATATCATTAAATTTATGTTCTTAAAAGGTGAACACCATCCCCAAATGTAAATGAGCTACAAATAAAGTAGAATTTTTACCTAGATCCACCTTCTACAGATGTGTGAAAAAGTGAAAGAGCCTAATGAATGTTAAGATTATATCAAAAAGAAAGATTCAGAAATAAGCTGAAAACCAAAATCTACTCTTAAAAAAAGGTGACTCAAGTCATTGATGATCAGAACCCAGAACTTCATTTGAAAGAGAAACATTGGAGAGAAAAGATTCCCAAGGTCTTAAGGGAACATAGCTCAGACCCAAACTAGATCTCCAAATTCATGTTTCTCAACAGAATTCTGTCTTCAGTTTAACTAGAAGTAATAGATCATTTTCCTGGTGCATAATTCATCTATCCCTTTACCTCTCACTTCACATAGCTACTAAATTTTCTTCTCTATCTGTTAAATAATAGATTGATCTCTAACGTTAATAAGTTGATTTTTATACTACCTTCATATCTTATATTATTTCATATAGGATTGATACCTCTGCAAATTATTATAAAGTTAGAATCCCTCGCCTCTTTGTCTGAAGGAGTTCAATCAGTGAGCAGCCAATGGAGGCTAGAGCCAAAATTCTGTTAATCCCCAAGTAGGTATCTCTATCCTTTTAATGCCACAGTGATACAAGGTTCTATGGTGTTTGCTTTTTTTTTTTCCCCTGTCCTTTTCACCTGAAAAACATTATTTAAAAAAACTATTTTTTCATGTCTTTTCTAATAAGAGGTTATTTACAATGTCAACACCTGCATATTTGTACTAGAGGTTAAATCAGAACCCAGGGTTAACTTGGAGCATTTTCTGTCACCTTGGTCGGGGAGTGCCTTTCTTGAAGACAGAATAAGGCAACTTCTGACTCCCACTTCACACACTGGATAGCAACTAGTAATTTATTTCTGTGTCCCAAGTCCCAAAGGGAGAACAGTTGAGCTGTTGTTCCTGACATCAGTGGTTTGGCAATTATAGCATAAGGGAGAGAAATGGTCACAAGTTGAAAACACAAGCTAGTTTACTTTTTTAAAATACAGTCACAATAAAATAATTCATCTCATAATAAAAAAAAAGTGGGCTTAAAGTTAAAATTATTTTTATAGTTTGATGTTGATGTTAGTATATTCTAAAGGAATATTTTTCACATATGTATTTCTAATAATTTTCACAAATGTATTTTCTTTTAAAGAATACTAAATGTACTTTATTAATTTATGTATTCCCCCTGAAAAATGTTGATTGGTTCCTGCTCAACATAATGGAAATTGATGACTATTTTGTATTGGTGAAAACAGTTTCAGTGATTAAAATCTAATTTCCAAGAATACATAGAAAAATAAGATTAAAACTTGATATTAATAGAATAAATAAAATTATTTCAAATTTGTTTTCTGGTTAAGTTTAAAAAATATTTAAAAGTTTAAACTAAAATATGGTTTTTACTTTACTATATAATCTTACTGTTGGCCTAGAAACTGGTAAATTCTAGGGAAATATAAAAATCATGTCTTGTTCTGTTGAGTGAGCCTTGGCCTCACAGCAATGGTTTGCATAAGTAGTTGGAAGTGTACACTTTTTTCTTTTTTTTCTAAATCTGAGGTCACTTTTTAGCCCAACTAACTAAATTTATTGCACAAACCTGTATTTAACTGTTACTAGCTACATATACAGCAGTTTTCAGTCATCTAACATTAAATGTTAACTTGTCAAACAATTGGACTTAACATCATAGTTTGAAGCCAAAAAGAATAACAGGTTCTTACTCAAATTATTTTAATCAATAGGAAGTAATATCCTTATTTGAGAACCTGGATTTTGACAGTTCCTTAACACTATGTTCTATATTTATCTGAAAAAGTTTGTATTGATTGACAGATTATGTAAAATTGAAATAAATCTAATCAGCAAATTATAATCATATAATACCTTAATTAACACCTTAAAATAATTTTATTCAACTAAAATACTAGGTTAAAAAAAGTATGCCCCAAGAACAAAGGAAAACATAAGATGGTTTCTGACTTCTCCAGGTGTTGCAATAAATTGAATAGATAATTGTCTATTTAACAGAGGACCTATGGAAGTTCAACAGGGCTCCACTAGGTAAGGTTGACTTATTTCAAATAAACTAATCCTACATGGATACCATCTATACAGTCCCAAAGTGTGAACTTTGTACTGACATTAGAACAAAGTTCTAAGCTACCTCTCCAAAGCCAACGAGGTCAATTAAGAACTTGCCTGAAGCCATGAGTGAAACCAGATTATCTCAGAACCATCTGAGAAAACAGGAAGTTCCTAATTGCTGCCTTTTGTGTTTTGTTTTGTTTTTGTTTGTATGTTGTTTTTTTCTTATTGTGTCTCATGATGAGTAATGAGATTCACTGCTTGGTCTGTAAGTTATAAAACACATCAGAATACAAATTATATGGTGAGAAGAACCATTTTTTAAGTGAGATATGTGTTGTTTGGTGAGTTAAATTAGATGTATCAACTATTGAAGAGAAAAAAAATTGGATGTACTATTCATGTCTTGAATCTTGGGATACTACTCACTGATATATCTCTAAGAGTTATCTGTTCAAACACTGTATTTGTTTCTGCTAATATGTTTCCTGGTCTTTTCCCATGATTTTTAAATCTTATTTAATGAGTTTTTGTCAGAAACTGTATCATTAACCTATTCATCATCATTTCTACTCTCAAAAAAGCCTGAGGTTTTCTTTGTCAGTTTTTCAAGTCTAGTTTAGAGATTCACAATGGACATGATAGACTAGTGAGGAATGTACAAGGCCCTTCCATAACATGGAAGCCTCCAGGTTTCTCTGTGATAAGAGAAAACATCTCTTTAATGACAGCATTCCAATAGGGGTTAAGATTTTCTTCTTTTCTACCTTCTACCTAGACTTTCAAATTAAAATAATGACCAAGAATAGCAAAGATTGAAATTTGGCTTAAAAAAAAAAAAAAAAAAAAGCATTGAAAAGAGGCTTTTATAGAGCCTTCATTAAAACTGAGTGAGTGAGCACAACCTGAATAGTTCTACTTAGAAATTAATAGACAGATATGCTTCTGTATCTTGGTAACAGATGTCTCTAGTTAAATTGACGTGACATGAATTGTACTTTCAGTTACTTTCATGATGGAGTCTCCATCTTTTAAAGATCATTCTGCATTGGCACTTTCATGCTAACTTGGCATTGCTCCTCTAAATGTCCTTGGCTCAGAAAAGTTTTACAATAAACTTCTAAGCCAATGCAGGCAGAATCTTGGCTTTTATGGGAACAGCCTCTGCCCACTTCAGGATATGTGTTATAATAAGCAGACACACTGTTTTTTCTTTATTAATAATTTAACATACCTTTTCATGTTAACTAAACTTCAATTTAATTCAACTGTTTTGTGGAGTAAATGCCAGTTTGTTCCTATATATATATATATATATATATATTCAGAGAAGTTGCCTTGTCTTTAAAAGCATAAGGGAAAAAGAAAGAAGAAACAAGAGGAAAAAAAAAAAAACCTAAGTAAAAATGACTAACATTGCACTGAAACTAAGTATCCTAGCTTTTTAGTAATTCTCTGACTATAATTTTGGGAGGGAACTCTCCCTCTTCCAGCAGCATGTATTATTAAATAATAATTTTATGTGGGCCATTGTTTGAGATTTTTCCTTAGTCATGGTTACACTGAAAAAGTTAAATGCTAAATAACTAACCATCTAGCACTTCATTTTCAGTTTTTAATTTCCATGTACCTGCTTAATCTCATTTTACCTTTTATACCAACAAAATATTTCCTTTCTTTACAGAACTCCTGAGTATTTTTTATCTTTATATCAACTTATCTACTTACGTTGGGTCTTATCTCCAAAGATACTGATAATCACTCTTAAATTCATTAAGAAATATAATACTTGGAATATTATTAAACATATATTAAATACATTCACTAATGGGAAGAATGCAAAGGAAATGGTAAATCTTTTACTATTATAGATTAAAATTGAAAGGCAACTTCAATTTTAGTATGATTTTTGCCAATTTTATTCCTTCACAGGAAACTGGAATATGGGGGCAATCTAACTGTATTTATAAACTTGGTATCCAAGGTTAATTTTATTTCTTCAGCAAGTTATTCAGGCTTGTCTTCCTTCAAATTACAAAGTGCCTACAATTCTATGAATTGATGGTAATAATAAGCAGCTTTTAATTCACTGCTATGGGATAAAATGAAAGGAATAACTTAATAAAGAAATATGACTCCCTGTGTCCATTTGGGAATATCTATTATACTATTACAAAAATGTGCAACTTGAAATACAAGGACAATTCAAATGCATGCAATAAAATATTATTTAACACTCAAAAGTAAGGCAAAGATTGGGTACCATGGCCTTTCCAAGTCATACTGGGGCATTGTTTAAAAGAATTATTTAACTTTCTAGAGAACTATATCTGTGTTTGAATTTGCAGTTAACCATTTGATCAGAGACCAGACACTGTGAAATTGCATATGCACTTGGTGATTTCTGCCCAGAAGAGAATACATTCCTATAGACCGTATATTATTGCCTTTCATGACATCAACCAACTCATGCCACAAAGCAGTCTTATTCTAAGAGTATTCTGTCAAAAAGGCCTGTAAATACATTTTTATTCAGTTGTTTGCTGTGTCATTACTCTGCTAATAGATAGTTCTTCCCTGATAAATGCAAGCTATGTAACAGCAGAACAACCTATTATTGTTTTGCATTGTATGTACATTTTCATTTTTCCCTAGCAGTATTGAGATACAATTGACAAGTACAAATTGTATGTCTTTAAAGTCTACAATGCAATGTTTGGATATACATTGTGAAATAATTATCAAAGCTAATTAATATAGCCATTACCACACATAGTTACTTTGTGTGTGTGATGATAATACTAACATCTACTCTCTTATCAAATTTAAGTGTAATAAAAAATACAAAAGATAACCACTGGTGGCAAGGATGTAGAGAAAATGGAACCCTTGTGCACTGTTGATAGGAAAGCAAACTAGGACAGCCGTTATGGGAAACGGATGGACATTCTTCAAAAAATTTAAAATAGAACCAGATATCTGGGTAGATATCCAAAGAATATTTAATCAGTATATCAAAGAGATATGTGAACTTCCATGTTTATTTCAGCAGTATTCACAATAGCCAAGATATGGATGCAACCAAAATATCCATAGGCAGATGAACGGATAAAGGTAAGGTAGTATTTACATTCAATGGAATAATTATTCACCCTTAAAAAAGAAGACAATCATGCCTTTTGTGACAACATGGATGAAGCTGAGGGACATTACTTATTTATTTATTTTTTTAACTTCAAATTCTATTCTGAAGTCAGTGACCTTTCTTTTTTTTTTTTGCTTTGATTCTTTCTCTGATTATGTTGAGAATTCTACTTGTAATGCAAGTTCATCAACTTATTTTTTTTTTTATCTTTCCTTCTTTCTTCTCTTATTTTGGAAATAGAATACATACATAGCTCTTGTACTGATTTCTTTCTCATTGTTCCTCATAGAATAAATAGATCCAGGTGTTAGCTAAGGGATACTTTGGGGAGGTTTGGTGTGGTATAGCAGTTTGTATCACCCATTATCTAGGATTCTGCCAAGGAATACTGTCTCACTACCTTTCCTCCTACCTAAACATTGGGCCAATGCCTCCAATTAGCATACACCTTTCCAAAGGTGGTAGTATGACTCAGATTTGGTTTCCTGGGACTACAGGATCTCTGCATTATCACCTGCAGGTTAATGTTTTTCCTCTTCCTTTTACTCTTCATCTCTGAGTTTCCTTCTGCTTGGAAAACAGTATCTGTGAAATTAAAGAAAAATGTCAGCCTAGATTCTCCTTCAACTTTGAATTTTTTTCCATTTTACAGCCAAATAACACTAAGTGACTCTATAGTGCATTTCCTATTTTTACCATGTTCAAGCCATTTCATAAAATCTTATACTAAGAAAAATATTTTTGAGATACATCTCCTAGGATAGTGACAGTGACATTTGGCAAAACAATCAATCTGAGCAAAGATTGACTATGCTTGTGAAAGAACTCAGATCTCACCTTTAATTAAGATATCACAGTATTCGGCAAGTGCCTCACAGTTTATGCTTGGTGACTATAATTCTTTCTCTGAAGACATTTATCTTCTTTCTCTATTTTTTTTGTTATTTTGGTTTTGCACCTATTAAGTTTTAATAGAAAAAAATGAGATGTGAAATCTTCGTTCTCAGTGTCTTACAGTGTTCATACTTTCAGGTACTCAGTTTAAGATTGAATGATGATTTTAAATACGTATGACTTATTTTCCTTATTAATTGGAATATAAGATGACCAAATATAACTGCTGTGAACAATAGTAAATTCATAAATAATTTGGAAATGTCCACCTCCACTTCCTATCCTAACTATATAAAACTAAAATCAGTGACTATAGTTTTAAAAAAAGCGACCTGAAAATTTTTGCTAGGTTAAGAAACAAGATTTTGAAATCTTTTCAATCTTCAATTTGTTTGAAAAGAAGGATGTTTAAGCGTTGGCAAAGAAAGCATGTAGTTTGCTCTGTAATGTGTCCTCATAATTTTGAGATTAAATTACATCTACTCTACACATTTCTTATTTGCGTATATAGCATTAAAGTAAAACTTATTTTAGGGTTATTATGTTGAAACCTTTACATTTCTGTATGTGTGTGATTCTCTTTCTCTAAAATAATAGTTAAGGAAGAGGAGATTAAAAAAATGAAATAAGGTAATCTTCCATAAATTATTGTATGAATAAATGTCATAAATGTTTCAAATTAAGCACTACAAAAGAGAGAGTGGGGTTGAGTCATCCAGCTCAAAAATATTTGAAGAGCGCATTTGAAAAGGTCCTTGAAAGTTATATAGTATGTGGATATCTGAAGATGGCTGAAGCTTTCATGAAAGTCATAAGCAAATGCACAAAACAATCAAGTTATAAAAGAAAGTGTTAAAAAAAATGAGTAGAGATTGACAAAACAGATACTGAACATGGGTCTTATTCATATACTTTCTTTAAGGTATCTAAACACATAATTTTTTTTTTTTTAAATCACAAATTGTAAACACCTCAAGAGACATTTCTCAAGTAGGGAAATGACCCTCTTCTGAGTGCATTTAAGGTGCATCCTGAATTCATTTAAAATGCAGATTTCCAAGTCAAGTTTTATATCTATTTAATCAAAGTCTCTGATTCAATACACTTGGAAATCTGACTTTAAACAAAACAAAAAAATCCTGGTTACTTCTGCACACTAAGGTTTTAAAACCACAAATCTAAATTGTAGAGCACAATCACTTTAGTAATCTTTTTTTGATATCCTGGTCAACCTTCATAGATTCTAAGTAAATGTTTAAAGGTGGCAACATTAAGATCTCAACAATTTAAAAGATGTTTCCCCAATGAAGCTGGTTTTCTTATAAAACAGAAAGTGTAGTTGAGTCTACGTATCAGGGAAATGAGGACAGAAGTTCTCCTTAATTTTACAAGGAAGGCCACTTTCCAACTTTCTTAATCTGTATTCCTTTTAATAGTGAACGGGCTTTGGTCTTCTTGTTATTAACACAGTGAATAAGTCAACCAATGAATCTAAAAAGAAATTACTATTATCTTAGCAACATAAAGTTTATACAGAAGGAGAAGAATTATGTAAGGTGTGAAACTTTACCCAAGAGTTAACAAACCAGTTAGGGAAACAACAGAAGATTTGAAAGATTATCACAGAGTAGAAGATATTTGCATGATATTAATTTTAAAAGCTAAAAAGCGTTTGTAGTAAAGCCATATTTCCATAAAATCACTGGGCTAAGACTGAGACTTACAGATTGGGTAATAAAGTTTACACATTATAGATAACACCAAATTAATCACTATACCACAATTTAAGGGAAAATATCAAATGTAAAATTATGCTAGTCTCATTATAATCAATTTAGTTGTCATCTACCTCTTTCTAACATAACATGGGGTTTTATAGAATATGATACTTCAATAGCACTTCATCAAAATTTTATTTTCAGGAAATCCAATTTTCTCATTGTTATAAAAGTTGCCCACAGTACAGAGAAAATAAAGAACTGGCCTCTAGATGATACTTGGTCTTATTCTCATTTATTTTTAAAGCTTGATTTTTCTTTAGAGAATAAGTTTTAACAATACTGACATATAATGACAGTATTCGAAGAGTGAGCCTTCGATTTGAATTTAATTACAATCCTTTTTTATTAGAAGAATCTCACAATATTGCTGAATTTTTAAGATAAGTTTAAATTTGAGAAGCTTAATATGTAAAATAAACATGATAGTATAATACCTACATAATTTGTAAATTGGAGGTTAATTCAACTAATAGACATAATTTACTTACAGTGGGGTTTGGCATAAATAAGTACACAACACGCATTGCTAATATTATATTGTATTACTTTGCACGATGGGATAGCAAATAGTTATTGCATGCTTAATCTTAAATAAGGACTATTAATGGTAATAGATTAGAACATTTATTAATTATAATTCCTGGGCTTACTAATTATTAGTGTTTGCCATCATTTATTATTATCATCATCATTATTAATTACTCCAAGCATCCTTTGGGGACAAAGTAAAGTGAAAGGACTAATATTCTACTACTTAGGAAAAAGAAATTTTATAGCTAAGGAGCATTAACTCTGACATTTGCAAACGTGAAGATTTTGTTTTATCTATCTTTGCCTATATTTTTTTTATTTAATCCTTCTTTTGTTTTTTTCTGTACTCAGTGATTTTGGTGCTGGATGGTGCCTTTGCTGGAATACTGAAGGTCCATACCACAGGCAGTGGACTTTACCCAGATGGCTTGATACCACAGGCAGTGGACTTTACCCAGATGGCTTGTCCTGTTTTGTTTTTTTTTCTTTTTTAAATAAATCAAATTCATGGCTGAGGTTGATATGAGGGCTTCTGTCCATTGGCAAATGGCATTGTAGCCACAGGCCTCTTAAAAGCTTGAGTGTAAATGTTGATGACTAGTGTTTGTGGCCAAATTTTGTTCATGCCTGCTCACTAGGTTTGTTTGGAGACCAGAAAATTATGGACTGTATGATTTGAATTAGGATAAGATATTAAACCTTAGGAGCCATTCTGTAGCAAAGATTGTGCTGCAAAAGAATACTGGAAAGCATTCCTTGACCAAGTCACTGAAATTAGCTTAGTCATGAGAATTCCAAGTGAATTTTCTGACCTTGATATGTAGACACAGTGCCAAAAATCATCATCAGGAGACTGAGGATAGATGCTGATCTTTATTTTAATGAGAGGGTTTTAGTCCCTACTTAGTCATATAATTCAACCCCATCATTTCAAATCTTTAAACATTCTAGATGCTTGTCTCAGAAAAAGAATAACATTCCCTCAATATTACTATCAGAAACGTGTTGTGACATGTCAGTTCTCTCAGTACACATACTTAATTCCTTTTCTTTTTTTTCTTTTCTTTTTTCTGTTTGTTTTTAAAACGTGTTCTTTAGTTGGTTATCGCTATTGAAAGCTCTTAATTATGCTGGGTGCCTAGAGTTCCCTTTTGGTATAATTTTCATGGGAATGTGTGAATGCTGACTGTATTCCACCAGACTGCACCTCCACACTGGTGCTTTTCCTGTGTTAATTCACCTTCCTGACTTTTTTGTTGTTTTGTTATTATCTAGCAAAATAACTACTGTCACTTTGGGAATTAATTGCAAAGTCAAAGTGCTTTAATACACAAAAGACACAGAATGTCCTCTCATGCAGTTTCATGTGTGAAAAAATGGGATAAGATCATCAGCCAACCCAATTGTTAGTGTTTCGTCTGTAGCCATGGGCAGGGCATCAAGACAGCAGTGTGCCCTGGCATGGAAGTAGGAGAGTGGGGACTGAGGAAGGGACAATGGTCCTTTTTTAGCCTGTGTGCTCTTCATTTGCATCCGAGATAAACTGTCGCCCTCTTCCTTAAGAGTAATTTTGTATTTAGCCATTAAGAGAATTTTTACTATGGGACTAAATACCTATCAACCATTAGATTCTTTTATTAGTACAATAGTACAAAGAATTTCTAATGGACCTCTTTTTCGGAGGCAGTGGGGGTATTCATTTATTTATTTATGGTTTCATTAACCTTGTATGTTAGATTTTAGCAAGATATAGATGAACATCTTCCTTTCTATGTAAGCCTTGGTACTGTGAGTTTTCTCTTTCTAATTTAAGTCTTGCATACCCGCCACAGTCATCTGTGGCTTCTTGCTGGATGACTTGTCAGGGGATGGCCTATTTATGCATGGCTTTGTGCTTGGATGGTGTCTCAACCTGAAACAAGGTGGCTTTAATAATATCCTCATTATCTGTCCTTTGTATGAAAAACTTTATATGTGTGTTCAAGACCATGGCCTTGCAGAAGTTGAGTGAACCATGCATGCAGCTTGCCAGCAGACATATGAGAGGTTCGTTCAGGTCAACCCAGCTATTAATGTTCCTTGTTTAAGATTAAGCATGCAGTAACTTTTTGTTCCCTTTTCTCTCCTGCCTAGATTTAGACTGATAACGTTTGCTAAACCAGAAGAAAGAGCTTTAAGTTTATTGATTTATTCCTGCTTAAGTGACACCTTATATACACTGAGTCAACTACCTCTATCTTTCTTTTTTCCTTTATTTTTATTGAGATATAATTCACATACGTTGAAGGTTACGCTTTGAAAGGGTATAATTCAGTTTCTTTGGTCTATTCACAGTGTTGTACAATCATAACTGCTTTCAAACTCTGGGACATTTCCATCACTCCAAAAAGGAACCATTCACCTTTCCCTTAGCCCCTCAAAACCATTAATCTACTTTCTGCATATTTGCCTCTTTTGGATATTTCATATAATTGGATGATGCAATATTTGGCCTTTGTGCTTGGCTTCTTTCACATGGCATAATATATTCGTGGTTCATTCATGTCATAGCATGTATTAGTACTTATTCCTTTTTATTAGTAAATAATGTTCTATTGTATAGACATTTATATACATTTATGTATTTTATTTATATATTCATCAATTGATGACCATTGAGTTATTTTCACATGTTGGCAATTGTGAATAATACTACTGTAAACATTAATGTACATACATTTTTGTTAATAAATGGAACAAATGTGAATTCTCTTCGGTATATCCATAGGAGTGGATTTCCTAGGTCATACGGTAACTCTATGTTTAATTTTATTTGGAACTTTCAAGCTGTTTTGTAAAGCAGGTTCATCATTGCATGTTCTCACTGGCATCATTGTTTTAGGATTATGAAATTCCCTAAATTTCCATTTTGTCTAAGTTGTCATAAAAATGCTTGTAGTATTCTCTTCTAGTTTTTATTTCTGTGATTTCAATAGTGTTGTTTCTCCTTTCATTCCAATTTTAGTAATTTGGGTCTTTTCTCTTTTTATCTTGGCCATATTAGCAAAAGGATAGTCAATTTTGTCCATTTTCTCAAAGAAACATCTTTCAGTTTTGTGAATTTTGTCTGTTGTTTTTCTATTCTTTGTATTATTTATTTCCACTCTAATATTTACTATTTCCTTCCTTCTGTTCGATTTGGGTTTAATTTATTCTTATTTTCCTAGTATCTTAAGATAGAAAAGCAGGTTATTGATTTGAGATTTTTTTTTTTAATATAAGTATTTACAAATATAAATGTTCCTCTAACCTTATTTTCACTACCACAAATTTTAGTATGTTATACTTTTATTTACATTTAATTAAAATATTTTCTAATTTCCCTTGAAATCTATTGTTTGGCCCATTGCTTATTTTGTAGTGTGTTACTTAATTTACACATATTTAAAATTTCGCACATTTTCTTCTGTTTTTAATTTCTTATTTCCTTCCATTATTGTTGAAGAACATACTTTGTATGATTTCAATCTTTTTACATTTATTGAGTGATGACCTAATATGTGGTCATATTTGAAGATGTTCCAGGTGCACCTGAGGAGAAAATGGTTTGGGGGAGTAGTTTACTACATATACCTAGTAGTTCTAGTTGTTTTATAAAGTTGTTCAAGTCTTCTATTTGCTTATTGATCTTTGGTCTAGCTTTTCTCTCCATTACTTAAAGTGAGATATCTAAGTATCTAACTATTATTGGTGAATTATCGATTTCTTCCTTCAAGTCTGAAAATTTTTGCTTAATGTATTTTGAGGCACTCTCAGGAGGTACATATATGTTTATTGTTGTAGTTCTTGATGGGTTAATCCTTTAATTATTGTAAAATAACCTGATTTATTTCTAATAATAATTTACGTATTGAAGTTTATTTTGTCTTTTATTAATATAGCCACTCTAGCTGTCTTTTGGTTATTGTTTAAATGGTATATGTTTTTCAGACATATACATTTATACAAGTTGTTTCTTTGAATCTAAAGTATGTCTGTTGTATAATTAAATCATGTTTTCTTAAAAAAATACATTCTGCAAATCTCTGCTTTTAATTGTAGTTTTTAAAAATCCATTTACATTACTTGCAATTACTGATAATGTAAAATTTATGTCTGCCATTTTGCTACCTGTTTTTTTATGTTTCATGCTTTTTAAAAATTTCTCTATGATTGCCTTTTCTTGTGTTAAATATATGTATGTTAGTGAACCATTTTAATTCCATTGTCTTTTTTTTACTGTATTTTTTGAGTTGTTTTCTTAGTATTTGTTCTGGAGGTTATAGTTAGCATCTTAATTTATACGAATTTAGTAAGAATGCTACCAACTGAATTTTAATAGTATGCAAAATTTTTACTTTAATATAGCACTATTTCCTCCTTCCTCTTTTGTGTTTCATTGTCATACAAATTATGTCTTTATTTGATGCATGTTCAGCAATACATATTTATAATTGTTGCTTTATGCAGTTGTTTATTGAATCATATAGGATAAAAGTTACAAACAAAAAATACATTTATGCTGCATTTATATTTTCCTACATCATTACTCTTACCATTGTTCTCTATGTCTTCATATAGATTCCAGTTAGTTTCTGGTGCAATTTTATTTCTGGCTGAAATCCTCCCTTTATTATTTCTTGTTGGATAGGTTTGCTTATGACATATTTTACAGGTTTTTGTTGGAGAATATTTTAATTTCTTTTTTAGTTTTGAAATGTAGTCTGTTGTTTTCAGAATTCATGTTTGTTATATTCTTTGAGAATTTTGAATATGTTATCCCAAAGCCTTCTGGCCTCAATACTCTCAAATGAGAAATCAATGAAAAATCTCATTCAATCTCTTTTTTATATAATGCATCATTTGTCCTTCGTCGATATTAAGAATCTCTCTTTGTCTTTGGCTTCTGACTTAATTTTGATATATCTATGTGTAGATCTCTATGAATTTATCATACATGGAGTTTACTTAGCTTCTGGGATGTATAGATAATGTTTTCATCAATTTTGCATTTTCAACCATTACTTCTTCAAATATTTGTTATGCCCCTTTCTCTTCCTCTCTTCTCTCCTCCTTTTGGGACTCACACTATACATAAGTTGGAATACTTGATGGTGTCCCAAACATGTTCATTTGCTTCATTCCTTTTTCTTCTGTTCCTTAGATTGAATAATTTCATTTGCCTATCTTTAATTTGGCTGTTTTTTTCTGCTGCCTGCCCAATCTGTTGTTAAACTTTTCTAATGAGTGTTTTTATTAAATTAATGTAGTTTCTAATTCCATCATTTTTATTTGGTTCTTTTTCTTAATTTCTATCTGTACATTAATAATTTTTATTTAGTGAGATGATATACTCACATTTTCCTTTAGTCCTTTTAGTATGGTTTATTTTAGCTGCTTAAAACATCTGTAGGATGATTTAAGATCTGTCTAGTAGGTCAAAACTCCAAGCTTCCTCATGGACAGTTTTTATTGATAGCTTTTGCTTTCTTATTTATACATGATAATGTTTTGTTTCTTTGTATGCCTCATTTGTTGCATGTAAATAATAAAATGTGAAAACACTTGAAGTAATATGATTAGACAACTCTAGAAATCAAATATTTGCCTCTCCCTAGGGTTTGTTGGTTTGCAGTTTGTTTTTGCTATAGATTGCTTATTTAGTTACTTTTCTGAACTAATTCTCTAAAGTCTTTATTTTTCATCTTGTTTGGACATTGAAGTCTCTGCTCCGTTAGCTTATTTGTCAGTGAATGATTGACCAGAGGTTTCATTAAATGCCTGGACCCCAAAATTCTGCCAGTCCTTGCTGAGGTTCTTTGTGTGCATTTTAAGTAAACACATCCAGCAACCAGCCAAGTAGTTGAAAACTCTTAGTGTTCACTTCCTACTTTCCCAGGGCCCCCAGGTCAGCCAGAAGTGAGAGCTTAGACCTTTTCATATATTTCTTGAACAGAGATAACTGCTCTTGGAATGTACACCACCATTTACCTGTGTGTTTACTCCTAGATTCCCAGTAACATATCAGAAGTTTTCAAAACCCCTATGGACATTTCATTCTAAAGCTTTTTCTTTTACGCTTTATGGCTAGCCTATTTCTTCTAGCTGTTATCCACCACCTCAGGCTACCATGGAATTAAAGAATTGCCTCTAAATATTTTCCATAACTGTCTTGGAGAAAAGGCTTTTCACACTGGGCAAGCCCCAAGTTAGGTCACATAAGGTCACCTATCTGGGGGCTTCCAGGTAGCCCCCTACCAGGTCAAATAATGACAGTTTTCTGGGAATAAGGCTGCCAGGCTGCTTGAGTTCAGTGATTGAGGACAATTTGTGTTTAAGTCTACCATGGCACTATAGAGAGGAGAATGAGAATAGAGCAAGTTAAAATACCACAAAATGGAGCCTTTTTAAAAATAAACACTGTCTGTATTTCTGAAAGGATTTTATTAATTCCTAGAATTAAAAAAAAAAAAGTTTCTGAATATTTTTGCCAGTATTTTCATTGCTGTTATGGAGGAAAAAATGTTCAGATACCCTTATTCCACCATTTCAATAGTATCATTTCATTTTTTTTTTTTTTTTGAGGGCAGTGTCACTGGCCCTCATATGTGGGACCCAAACTGGGGCCGCTGACTTCACTAGTATCATTTCTTTATGTTTCAGAATACAGTAGAATTTAATATTACAAGAGAGGAATATATTTTCATTAGGACTTGCTAATAATTACTAATTATAGGATGAAAATAAGATTAACTTTACATATGTAACTTAAATCCAATTTATAATCAAGATTCAGTCTTAAACTTGGATTCTTGAGAAATTTCTTCAATATCCATAAAGCCATAGTATTTTCCTAACTAACACAATTGAGCTGTAAACTATTAGATGTAGTTCTGATCCTTCCTCTTTTCCTTCAACACATGTCTTTTCTCTAAACTCTCTGATACTTTAGAGTTATCTGCCTCCTGTGATTATCTTCTTACTGAAGTTTAGTACTCATGAAATGATTTACAAAAACATAGCATTTAGATGTTAATCTTCTACATGTGAGGTATAGTGGTCATATTTTATTCTGGGGGAACTGAAATAGGATTCCTTTCTTTCTTTTAAATCTACAGGTTTTGGAAGATATTTAAGTGATACTGTTTGCTTTGGCTACATCACACCATATGGGCTTCAAGTCTTTTCAAGGGTATGATTTCTGAAATTGCATACTCTAAACCTAGAAAGTGGAGTGGATTCTGTATATATATATATATATATATATATATATATATATATATATATATATATTTTTTTTTTTTTTTGATAAACCTATTTTAGTAATTCATTTTCCTTTTCAGGCACTGTCAAGAATTTAAAACCAAGACTTTCATGGAAAACACATCCATGTTTAATTCCTGGTGTGTTTTGGATAAAAAGCAAAGTAATTTCCATAGATGAATGTCTATTTCATTATTTTTCAATAAACACCATTAAATTTCATATCGTACCATTTTTAAATGAGGGTCATCCTAAGGAACTTTTATCTAAGAACAATTGTGATATTGTTCTTCCTCTTAATCAAACAGTATGATAGAATTTTCTAATTTTCTCATAGAAATTAAATAATGCCCATTATGCTCTGACTGTTTTAAAATAGAAACTCTCTGCCACTATAACCACTATGCCATCATGCCATCATCAGCATTATCATGATGACTAAAATAATTAAAGGAAGAAAATCATTCCTTTTATGTCAATGATAGATGCTTAAATGGACATCATTGATTTGATAAGCATTAGACTGACTATAAGCCCCATGTAGGCAACAACTGTATCTGTTTTATTCAGTGTCAGATCCACAGATCTAAGCACACATTCCCCACACAAAATGGGTGTTAATAGCATATGGTGAATTATTCCCTTACTCAAACTCTATTTTGTTAATTCAAACATAATTTTCTTCTTGCACACAGAACTATATTCTCCTGCCTCTGTATTTTTACCCATAAAATACTGTATATATCTGTAAGATTTTGCAATTTATAAAAACATTTAAACACTAAATTTTCTCACCTGAGACTCTCAACTGAGCCATGCTTTATCATCATAGTCTTACTGATAATCACATTTAGACTTGGAAAATTTCAGTGGGATTTATCCAAGAGTCACAAGGCAAGAAAATATGAAAAAGATTTAAATTCAGGGATCATGGGTTCTGAGTCTCTGCCTATTTTGCTATATCCATGTATTTTTAGTAGCATTTTTAAAAATTTATAATGCATCTTCCTGTTAGTTACCTTAGATGGCTTCTTTATTTCTGTTCCTTTCCCAACTTGGAAGACAGACAGACTTTTGTTTATTTGATGTTCCATAGTAAATCACTCCAAAACTTGATAACTTAAAAAACAATTATTTATTTCAGCATGCATGAAATAAGCTCAGCTGGGAATGCCTTGCTTGAGGTACCTCCTAAATTGGCACTCAGATGTTGGGGGAAGTGGAGTCATCTGAAGCTTCAGCTAAACCGGACATCTAAGAGAGCTTCTGCATTCTCGTGTCTGACATCTCAGACAGGATCTCCGAAGGGGCTCATGGAAGAGCTCTCTTTCTTTATGTGGCCTCTCCATATGGATAGCTTGAGTTTCCTCACAACTAGTCTGGGACCAGTTGAATTTCCTAAATGGCAGCTGGTTTCTCATAGAGTACACATTCCAAGAGAGCAAGGAAGAGGCATGTCACATTCTATGGTCTACACAGTGCCAGCCCTGTTTCATTGTGGGTAAAGACTGCACAATAAAGTGAATACTGGATCATAGGGTTCATTTGGGTCCCTCCTTAGAAACTGCCTATCATAGGCAGCATGCTACAATGATGAGCACATATATCTAGAGTCAGGTTGAGCACTTTTTTGACCCATAGCCTAGGTTTGACATACTTATTGGATGACTTTGGAAAAGTTGTTTAATTTTTCTTGGACTTACTTGCTATACCATTTGAAAATAAAGCAATTGCTTCCTCACAAGATTGTGTCATTTTTGAAGGTGATAACCAACATGAATGAACTGTACAAACTCTAAAGCATTATGACAGGTTTTAAGTTTGGTATGGGATATTAGCTTCTCCTCTTTAAAAAGCAACATTTTATTCCTGGTAATTTCTCCATCCTCAGAGATTATAAATTTTAAGTGAAATTGCATCATGCATACCCATCCCTCACCTCTACCACCATTTTACTCCATACCTGCATGTACTCAAGAGACAGCTTAAATATTCAATTCATTTTTGAAAGTCACGTCTCTGACTAACCATCCTCTACTTTACACCAAGTATGTCTCAAGTCTAGTAAAAATAAGGGCCTACAACCTTTCCTGGACAACATTACATTATGGGCTCACCACATTTACCTAAAATCATCTCAAAAATTATCAATTCAACTTCTTTTGGGGTTAGTAGTTTTAAAAGGAGGTTGCATCGCAGTAACTTGAGCAGGAGACTTTACCTATTAAGCAGCTAGCACAATCATAGGAGTTGATTTTCTCCCATTTGTTTAATTATCATTATTGTTTCCTCCTAATTTAGGAAAAATGAGGACCTGAGGGAATAGAATAAGACAGTAGCAGGTACATTTATTTGAAGAAACAGAGGCACAAATTTTAAGGAGCAATGAAATGCATATATGGACAATTATATTTTAAAGGTTGCATTTAAATAGAATAAAATTCATTATAAAAAGAGCTTTTATATCCTGAATCAATCCTTGAGGCCACATTTAACCATTGATTTTCTTTCATTTGTTACACTAGGAGAGGTAGTTGAGTCTTACTCCTTCCTTTAAAACAAATGCTGACAGGATTGATTCAGTATAAGGGTAGTCATGGGGAAGAACGTGAGACCATAATTTTCAGGAATTTCCGTAGTAATAGGGCGGGATGTGGTTTGGCCTTTGGTAGGAGCACTGACAGACTAACCACTCTCAAAGCATAGGATATGATTTCAGAGGCAGGTATGCCAATAGATTTGGTGGTAGAAGCACCAGGAAATTCTCTTTTGATGGATTTAATTTCTCAGGGAAATGGAAAATGAGGCCAATATCTGAGAGAGGAAAGGGAAGAAGTTTTGAAGGTTTAAGTAGAGGGGAAAGTGTAAAGCTCTGACAAGCAGAACCAAAAAAAAATCTTTCAAGGTATTAGTATAGACGGTAGAAAAGAAAGGGTTTTGCTTTGTCCTCTTCTGGAATTACTGGTCTGGAGCTCCTGAGAGCCATCTTCCCAAACAGGTGAAAAGGAGTGACTGAAAATAAAGCCAGCATTGAAAAAAGCAGCCCAGATATGAAATAAAAGATATTAACTTCTCACGTAAACTTTTTTTTTTTTTTTTTTTTTTTTGAGGGCAGTGTCACTGACCCTCATATGTGAGACCTGAACCAGGGCCGCTGGCTTCCCAAGCCAGCGCTTAACCACCGCGCCATTCGGCCAGCCCTTCATGTAAACTTTTGAGGGCATGAAAGCATCCACAGTTGAACACAGAACTCCCCCTTGAGACTGCCCATTAAATGAGTGAACAAATTCCGTTTTGATTAAGTTTGTTTGAGGATTTTTTTTGTGGGGGAGGGTTTTATTTTATGTTGTGACTTGCAGGCAAAAGAGTATTTAATACATCAGATAACTGAGGAGTAGTATATTAGGTTTTAAAGGATGAATTAAAAAATAAAAATGACCAGATAAGGTATATAGAAAAGATAACCTAGCAACTTGGTTATCAGAATGGATTTGGAAGTCTGAAAGCTGTATTTAAATCCTGGCTGTTCCACTTATTACGATGCATGACATTGGGATTTACTAATCTCTCTGAGTGTGTCACATCTTCATCTGTAAATTAAATATAATGGTGATAAAAACTATCATGTATTAAGTCCCAAACATTATACCAATGTTTTATACACATTATCTTAATTAAATCTTCTAATTCTACAGTAAAGCAGGTATATTACCTTCTCCTTACACTTGAAGAGAGTGATATTTAGTGAGGTTAATAATCAGCCTAGCGTTCCACAATCAGTAAGGTGGTATTGAAACTCTGGTTATTTTACCTCAAACCTCTAGTGACCATAAGTCTCAGTTCATTGAGACTCTTTGAATCTGGGCTTCTTGTACTTGCCTCCCATCTGATTAGCACATTCTTTCACTTGCAAAAAGTGTTAGTATGGACGATAAGTGATATGGTCACTGTTGCAGGTTGGATTTCCCAAGAAGCAGCCTCTGAACAGAGACGAGCTTGCAGGAAGTTTATTGGGAAATGCTCTCTGGAGCTCTATTAGAATGAGAAGGCAAGGAAGCAAGATTGGGCAACAGAAAGAACAAAAGCCTCAGCCAACCCCACAGAGAGCTCCAAGCTGGAATGGCTCTTCGGAGTTGTTACATTTGGAGAATGGGGGATCTGAGCCATTATACTGCAGCTTCATCCCGCTCATTACATGGGGTCTGGCCCCAAAAAGGGAAGTGGTCTTGGACCAGATGGAGTTCTTTCCTAAAGGGCAATTTCTTGAGAGAGTTAGTAGTTGAGAGCTTTTTTGTTGGCAGCATTCCCCCTAATTGGGAAAATATTATAAGTCCTTCAGAACAAGAACTGGACAGCATGTCACGCCATCCACTACAGCTTTAAACTCCATTTATGAAGGAAGTACTGCTTCCAGACACTAGTTTCCTCATGCAGTTTCTGGGAGGATTAAAGAAACTATATCTGTTTTAAGAGTACATGAGATATCTTAATATACACCTGCATGCATACATACACCCACACACATATACTATATATGCATATATACATATATGCATATATACATATATGTTCAATAAATAGTAGCAATTATTATTTTATTATATATTTATAGTGCATATTAGCAAGCATTATATGTGATAAAATATATTATATTATAATAATATAAGTAATATTATTCTAAAATTGCCACTTCAAAAGCAAGTATCCAAAATAACAGAAAAATAGGATTTACAAAAAATTTTAGGAATTTGTTTAACTTGAGGGCTTGCCAAGTGAGGCCCAACACAGTGTCCTGTCATATAAATTGTTACAAAAAGCTGAAAGCTGATGAGAGCCACATGAGTGGAAAGAAATCTAGGGTGTGGATAAGTGGGAATTATATATGGCTATTCAATGTGCTTCTGAAATTCACTGACTCTCCTACTCAAAAGCTTTTGACACCCTCAGGTGCTTTAAAGAAAAGAGAGAAAAATGGTTTTCCCCTAACCAGTCATTGCCTTGTATAAGAACAAAGCCCCAAACTGGAGGAGAAAAGAAGAAAGTCTGTCCGGGAATCCTCTCAAACAGCTTCACTCCTATGGTATCTGCATTCTCACTGTGATATTTGCTAACTCTACTTTTAAAATTGTGTGGGGATAACCAGAGCTTTTATTAGGCATATTAGTAGTAAAGGGGAGAGTTCCTATTAAGTGAATCTCACATGATTTTAACGAAGGACGTCCCATCCCTCCAGTGCTCTGGGCCTTTGGAGCACAGATATCCAGAGCTAGTTATTTGAGATTTCCAAGCAAAAATTTATAAAACTTACATTAGTCAACTATATTAATTAGAAAATTAACTACTTTCATAGAGTAGCATTTTAAGCTGTGTTTTGCTAACTTCCTTTATGGAGTACCATCTTAGGCAATATGTCAACTGTTAGTTGGTTCTCCCTCACTCTAATGGGGGTTAGCTACTTTGTCTCTTGTCCTTTCTTATGACCAAGACCATCAGATTACTTTTTAGAACTTAGATAACTCAAAGGTTGGAAAGAGTTAATTGAAGTGAATTCATATATACAGGTAAGTTTGAGAGAAATCTAATGTTAAATTAGCAAATAATTTAAATATTATTTCAATGTTTATTACTTGAATTCTTGCATTAGTTTTTGTTTGTTTGGTTTTTGTGTTATTGTTATTTTTTTATATTGTAAAAGTTTATTGATATGGTCAAAAAACAAAGAACCAGACATTTGGTTATTTTTACCACTACAGTGTATTGTTTTGAATAGTATTTTAAAAATGCACAACAAAAAATATTTAAACTATTACTAGAAAAGTAAATTGTCTATTTAAAGCACTTCAGATGAAAGCTAATTTCAAAATTTCCACAAAGGTAACATCATTTATTCTAAGTGCTGTCAATCTGCTTTCTATGGATTTCAGACAGAATGTAATCTTTCTCTTTACAGAACAATAATGTGCTCTTAAAGGAAACAAAACAAAGGCAAAAACTCATTCTTCCAATGAGTTGGCAAAGTATCTGGAGCCATAGAGGTTATATGGCGGTAATATTCCCCTGATCAGTGTACAAATCAGGGCATCTTCATACAGGTCTCATCAACATCACAGCATGAATTTACTTGGCCTGAGACAAGTATAAGTATGAGAATAGAAGATTAGGAATCCAGAATCACACAATTTACAGGGGAGTAATTAACAAAAAGTGGCTTCACTAAAGAGTAGAAAGGTCACCTATATCCCCGCACCCACCAATCTACTAACAAGAACAAAACAAAAAAGAAAACACTCACATAAAACATTTCTTCTTAGCAATTACATCCATCTCTTTCCTCAAAATCTATTATACAAGACTTCCATATCACATGGAAGAGCTATTAGATAGCAAATAATAGCTGTCAGTCACAGTATTACTCAATACTTCTAAGATTTCTTTACCGTTTTTTCACAATCACAATTCTCATATTTACGTAATAGTGGTATTTCAGGATATTCTTCAATATCCTGGGGAGGTTGTAGCTAGATCTAATGATAGCCATCAACTTTTCATTCTTCACAGAAATTTGGTTAGCACATATGGTCATTTCCACTGACAGAAAAAAAGACAAGACTCAAAACCTATTCAAACACTTACTTTGCTTCTCCACTTGAAGGCTAAAGGAATAGCAAAACCAGAACAGCTTTCAAGAAACAGGCAACAACTCAATATTTCATGATTTTCTTTGCTTTCAAGAAACAGGCAACAACTCAATATTTCATGATTTTCTTATCCCAATCTAAGGGAGTCCTTCTCCTAAACACAAGGATAATTGAAATATGTTGTAACTATAATACAGACATCAATTTAACCAGATGAGGCTTCCCCTCTATCCCCTGCCCTGCTCGGGTACAGGTGAAATATGTGACAATCTCTAATTTGCAGAAACATTTTAGACCATTTTTAAGTTACGATGATTTTACCACCAGGCTACATTCTCATTATAGATTGGCCCTTAAATATATAAAAGAAAACTAGGGGGACAGGATGAACCTGAAATCTTTCCAAATACAAGGCAGTTACCACGACACTCATGCAGAAATCATAATCCTGTATTTAGAGATGCTTTTTAATGTCTAAAGCCACCAAAAAGCACTGTATTTCAGTAGGAAAGATGGAGACAGAGGAGGGTTGGCTAGTCTTCTTTTCTAAAAGCTGCACATATACTCCAAGAATGGTGTTCCGTTTTCGGAAGACCACATATGATTTCTCTGCCCAAGAGGAAAGATATAAGAAGTATACAGATCCATGCCAAACAGGAAAAGCTGGGAATGGATTCCTGAGGCAGTTAACCTGTAACAGGAACACCTGGTCAGGACTTCCCGCCCCTCCCCCCCCCACACCTTTGATAAGCCAATAAACTAAAGCAGTTTTGAATCTTCTCCTCATTACAAAGAAGTAGTAGTTTTAAATGTTTTATAATATGTTTAATACTGCTAAATTAAATGTTCCATAAAGTTCATTAGGAAGGGATGGTAAAGAGAGAATTATATCCAAATACTTCAAGATTTTGACAGGATATTGCTGTTAAGGCACTACACACCTTCTTTGATTACATGATTAAGTATTTAAATCATTTGGAAAAAAGGGCCAGCCGAGTGGCTCAGTTGGTTAAGTGCTTACTCAAGAGCGCAAGCTAAAGGGCCGGCCGAGTGGTGCGGTGGTTAAGCGCTGGCTTGGGAAGCCAGCAGCCCCGGTTCGGGTCCCACATGTGAGAGCCAGTAACACTGCCCTCAAAAAAAAAAAAAAAAAAAAAAAGAGTGCAAGCTGAGCTCTGATTAACAGTAGTTCAATGCCCAGCCTAAGCTGAGCTGCCACTAAACTACCAGGTTCAGCTAAAAAAAAGAGGTAACATGAAATACACAAACCGCGTTTTCTTCTCACTCACACCTTTTTCATTTTTCAATTTCCATGATGCCAGTGTCTACATATCTCTGGGATCCCTTTTACCTCATTAGAAAGCTATATGGATATTTATGATATTTAGATCTAAAAATAGAGAGCATACAAGTGAAGAATCTGAGACCAATACCAGCTACACACATTACCTTTCACTTTCCAATATCCATGTCAGATGTAGCAGCTTCACATAAAAGCACCATTGCTAAGGAAACCCCACCATTAAACAGGAGAACAATGTGTGTTTCAGCTACAGCCTGGGCTTGGCTGCCTCCATGGATATAACTCACATGTCCTGTGTGGGGATTCTTATGAGCAGACAGTGAGTGGTCCCTCATGATTCCACATTTGACCAGATGTCACAGCAAACACAAAACACAAAGCTGCAAAAGCCCATCCAGTTCTATTGAAGAGAAATTCTACATGGCTTCTTCAGAGATACACAAGTAACCAATAACACCCGAAAGCAATCCCAACATAAGGGCCAGCATAATTTGGGAGTCTGATTACTCTGATACTGACATCAGTCCACCAGGCAATCCACTAGGCAATGTGCTCAGCTGAAAAACCATGCACCTGCAACTCATATATGTCACCCTGTTTGGGTTTCACTTTGGCAGGAAAGTTGATGAAAGTTGCAGCTGAATCCATGTTCATGCATCTGAAATACATCAGAGCCTTCATCAAAATCCACCATAGCAAAACATATCCTGTTGGTAAATGCACTGAAGTATCACCAGGAGTTTGCCAGGAGGTGGAATTTTTCAGCTTGCTTGCACACAACACATTGTCTATGAAGTTGGAGAGCAGTGAACATGACAATAAGTTTGGAGATGGGGGTTTTTAGCAAGGTGATGGAACTTGTATCCATTCATCCTAAATTGCAGGTCTTTTGTTGGTCCATTCCATCAGTTGACTAACCTTTCCAGATAATACCATCTCCTTCTTTCTTCCAGCAGAGGCGGAGAGAACCCCAGAAATGAGCAGCAGCAGCAACATCATGGTTGCAGATACACACAAAAATCATAACGCTGCCATGTTTGCTCCTCTCCCTTTGCATTAGTTTTTGTTTCAATTTTAATCCATGATTCTCTAAGATTTTCGGTGGTTGCTGTGGATAATAGGTATATTTTGGGGTGCATGCATGAGTCTTCAAAAGGAAAATAAAATAAAATATGATATTTTCCTTGGAGTAGAATTTATGTCATGTAATGTAAATTAAAATCAATATAAATTTCCATATTAGCTTTGATTGATGGGGGAAAAAAAGATGTTTTCAAAACTACCTTAAAAATAAAAAGTGGATTTCCCTCTCAGAAAACCTTTTCATGGTTTCAATCCCTGGGAGTGAATGTGGTGTGCTATTATTAAACTTTGTGAACCCTTGACCCTGGTTCATATAACGACAGTGAAAACAGGTCCCAGTTATTAAAGAAATCTTGACATGCACACATTCTTTCTTTTACAGTGAGAAATAAAAAGGTTTTCCTTTACTCCGGGGAGATGTTATTAAAGCTGAATATTACAATGTTCTCTAAGGGGGAAAGAAGTTCTTTTTCACACTCCAAGGGAAGTATATATTTCACTCTTTAATATCTTCATATAAATGTATGATATAGCAGTGATTTGTGATGTTATAAAGAGCAATAAAAAGTAAAAGCAAAATAAATCCATTAAGAACATGGACTGTTAAGTATTCTTCCTATAAAAGGAAGAATAAGAAATATTCCTATTAGACTAACTTCCAAAAACTTATTATTTAAATTATTATATAGAGGTACCATTTATTGTTATAAAGGGGACAAGTGAGTCATGTAGGTAATTTTTGTGTTACACATTATTCAAGAATTTATCATATATGCAAATAATTTATTTCACTACAAATGACACGAACTGAAATGCAGACTCCATTTACTATCAATCTTTATTAGAGGAAGTTGATTTTTGTGATGTTGTAAAATAATGGTAAGTAAATGTTATTTAAGAATGTTTTCCATATTTTCTATGTGGTTTTATGTCCAAAGATGTTAAAAATCCATAAGAATTCAGAAATTCTGTGTTAATTTTGCTGTTAATTTTGCTGTTAATAGCCATTTAGTGAGATGGATGATTTGGTATTTATAGCGATTGATAATAACATTTTTTCATGACTCCAAAGCAGACTCAAGGATATAATAAAACATTTGTTTGATTGCTTACATTTTGCTTTTTAGACACAGCCTTTAAAAGAAAGATAGAAGGATAGAAAATGAGAGAGAGAGAGAGAGAGAGAGAGAGAGAGAGAGAGAGAGAAAAGAAGAAGAAGAAGAAGAAGAAGAAGAAGAAGAAGAAGAAGAAGAAGAAGAAAGAGAGAGAGAGAGAGAGAGAGAGAGAGAGAAAGAAAGAAAGAAAGAAAGAAAGAAAGAAAGAAAGAAAGAAAGAGAAAAAGAAAGAAAAGGAAGGGAGGAAGGGGAAAAGGGAGAAGGAGGGAAGAAAGGAAGGGAGGGAGAGATGCATTAAATCATTAAGCAGTAACAATATTGATATTTATGTGATTTCCTGGTATAAATGGCAGTTTAAAAAAATAACATTACCTCTCCAAGTCAGTTCCAAATTACTGACTACCATAGATACAGAAGTATACTGTGCAGCAGAAAATTGTTGGGCAGATCTGTTTTCTGGTGCATATAAACACAATATTTAAAAATGAACTAAACATGTAAAGAATATTTACAAGTTAAATTTTCTTGTTCTTTGGAAGTAGAATTCATTAACATACAGCAATCTTTGCCTTCATGTTCCAGAAGTGCTAGTGCTCTCTTATTCAGGAGAGTACATGGAATGAAGAAATACATTTGCAGGCTACAAAGTGGGAACTGAAGAATACTTTTGGGTGATTGGTGAGGACAATTTTCAACAAGTTAACATACTTTGCTTTTTCAAATTCATATTGCTTTCAACACTCAAAAGCAAAAACATCTTTTAGAGTCAACATTTGATTTAATAGGTCTTAGTTTGCTATAAAATGTCATATTTTCATCTCTGCCAGATTAAAATTGAAGTAAGTAAAATTATGGGACCCACAAGTAGAAAATAATCCAATGTTCTGATATAAAAATGATTTTTTTATTAGAAAAATAAATAACCACTCATCTCCTTAGAGAGGCATGAAACAAGAACAGAATAACACTTTATGTGAAATCATTTCACAAATATCAGTCAACAATGTTTTTTGTCGTTTTATGCAAGTTTTATTTAGCTCTGTTTTGCCGTATTTACATTTTCTGTTTCTTTCACCTCCCTCACCAAATGAAAATGGAAAAAATAACTCAGTTATTGAAACATACACAGAGCAAAGGAAATTACTCTTTATTAACCTTGACATTGCAAAGTCACCAGTTATTGAAGATTTTATTTCTGTAACATATCTAACATGCTTACTTTTTTTTGGTTGTTCAAAGAAAACTTTTGGACCTGAGTTATGGTACAATGATACTAAAGTAGGATTATATTTTCTGTTTTAGTAATAACATTTTACATTTGACATTCCAATATGTTTTTTTCTGCTTCGCGATGGTTTACTTAATCACTTCAAGAGATTAGCCCTCATAAGAAATGAAGGCATGCCAGCATTTATAGTTTCCCAGATTCCATGTTTGCCCCAGGCTTGCATTTATTCTTTTTACATGCACTAGTTTGCAGGTGAATACCTAGGAGAAAAAGAAAATTAATTTAAAAACCAATAAAAATAAAAGAACTCATGAAAACACAAAACTATGAAACACTATATAAGGAATCCTGCTCCATTCAAAAGCCTACTTGTTCCTTTCAGTAAGTACGATTTTAGCATTTTTCTAGCAATTAGATGACAGTGTCTTTTTTATTACTACTTCTGTCTTTAGAACTAGGATACAATTATTTCCTCCAAGAAATGTTTAACTCTAGAAATCTATTTTGACAGAAACTGTAATACATAACACTAGAATAAAATACTTTACATTATTATAAAAATTTCAGCCTATTTTTTGACATATAGACACAAATATTAAACCAATAAGGGCTCATATTGTTTCATGTTTTTTTTAACCTGAGGGGTCAAGTAAATTATATAAAATCCTATGAAAGAAACGTTAGTAATTGTGAAAAAAGAATGTAAAATGATATCATGAAACCACAATAACAATTCTTTTTTCATTTTTTTATTTAAAACATTTATGAAGAAACTTTTATAATGCTGTTTGTTGGAATCTAATTAGACCAAAAGCATTTCTCTCCTTCATGGCAAATGTAAATGTGATTACCTAATGCTAAAGAAGATTTGCCAGCAAAGGGAATGGATATGCTGGTAAATCCACAACAGAAAAAAAGACTCTTCTCTTGAGAGTGTGGTGTGTGTAGCTACACTTCCATTACTTTCATCTTTATATGGATGCAGTAGCTTTTTAGGTGTAAATAGCATTGCATAGTCTCTGATTATACACTGGGTTTTATTTGACCAATGAATAACTTGGAATGTGTATATATATATATATATATACACATTTATATATATATATATATATATATATATATATATATAGAGAGAGAGAGAGAGAGAGAGAGAGAGAGAGAAATTCTTTCCAACAGCTTGCAGATTATCTGAAAAATTTTTTACACTTTTACCTTTGTTAAAGAACAAAATTCAACTGAGTAAATTCATAGGTCTAATTAGCTTATTAAGCAATTCATGAATCTCAGTCAGCATACTTTCTAGCAACTAGAAGGGCTTTCCAAGGGGTTCTACAAAATGTAAGTTTTTTATAGGACAAACAGTGGGTAAGAGGCTATTAAAAAAGAAACAAACAAAAGATTACTTTAGACTAGAACATGTTCTTTTGGGGAGAAAGGAGCAACAAGGGTTTTTATCATGCAGATTGCCTCTTCTTTCTATGGGGGTTACATGTAAAAAGCCCAAATGACAGATTACCTCATTGCTGTTGACCAGAAAAATCCCAGACTGGTTGGTTAATTATGTTTCTAGAAGAGGTTGAAATGGCAATTAGGTCAAGTATTAATCTAGGTTTTGTATCATGGGCTTTAGCAAAAAGGGCACCATTTGGAGCCTGTGGATTTCTCTTGCACACTTCGATAGTGTTAAATATCTTTAGTAATTTTACTTAAAAGACATAGAAATCCAATCGATTAATAGCATAAATTGATTGTTTGTTTAAATGTATTCAGAAAAGGTTTACACACATGCTAAAGTACTAAGGAATGGTTTAGGTTTTCCAAAGTATAGCATATTGTTGATAAAAACTAACTGAAACATTAAGCAAACATAATCAGTTGGGAAGTTCTATGAGAGGAGCTAGGACTTATGGACATTCTCACACTCTTAATTAATCACGAGAACCCTACAGAAAGAATTCTATATTCATAAGAAAGCTCTATGACTCTAACTGCCGCTTCCCTCATCTTTCTTTTCTCTTCTATGAATACCCCTCTATGTTGGTGTGTAACCAGGAGTGTGCTCATGGATTACCATGTCTGCATGTACTTTGTTGCAACCCTTTCTTTCTCGGAAATAAGTCCTTTTTGGTGACAAAACTCTTAGTTGGTATTACTTTTTCAGACAACATTGTGTACAAATGGAAGTTGAATCAAGGAAGAGATTACAAACATCAAGAAAACTGACAGTGTGTGAAATATATTGAAATAATTTAACAAACAAATTACCATTTCTTGCTTTAATTGTTATAAGAAAGGCGTTTAAGGAAGATATCAACTTCAATCATGAATATACAAAAGATAATAGCTTAATTTAGAGTGTGTATTAGAGAAATATACAACTGCATATCTGTATGGCTAAAACCATAATACCTTGTGACCTTGCCACTCCTAAGAATTATTACCCAAATCAGAAGCACCATGCTTGACTCCTTACATCTGTCGACGAAAGGAAGTCCAAACCTACAGAAAAGTTTTATAAGAGTTTGTTTGAAACAAACATTTGAGAAGGTGCCCAGAAGCAAGATCTCAACAGACTGAGAAAATGCATTGGGGAATGGCAGTTTTGCAGTTGTTTTTATGTATTTAGAATCACAGGAGAAACCATAAGGAAGGTTACACGAAATCCATTGGTGGTAGATTAAGGAGATGGGAGAAAGCAAAGTGGGAGAATCTCTAGGACTGTATAAAAAGCAAAAATTAGGAACACACAATTTTTTACATGGTTGGGTACACGATAGTTAATCATGAACATTTATAATACATAGAGATGGCATACGGAAAGTAAGATCCCAATGAGGGGTTCTGCAGTCTCCTGCTCCGGTGATCTCATGTTCTGGTGTCTGTGGTTGCATTTTTGAGGGGTATAGAAAAGAAACTACTCTGACATTTCAAAGGTATGTTACCCTAGATGCACAAGAACAGTAGACAGCGCTTGTTTAAGGTAAAGATTTGCCTTTGCTAAGGAAGCTATAAGCCTATGACCTGACTCTCCACCATGGCCTGCCCCGTTAGGAATTCATGATTAAACCATCCCATTTGCTTACTCTTGGTCACTGAGCTTGTCAGGCCTTCCATGTGGCGCCTGTGAGCTTGTCAGTTTTGCTACAGAGACTGTTTTCATTCACATATTTCCCCACATCTACAACATAAAAGCAAACACTTAATTTTCCAGTTTGTTTGGTTTTTATTCGCATAGTACTTACCTCCATTCTTCTAAATAACTGTATAAGAAAGGGTTAACTCAATAGGTGTGAGTTCCTTAAACCCTTCACATTCCCAAGAAATGCCTGTTTTCATAACTGGCCTTTGGCCAACTCTTGAAAAGTAAGCACTGGACCACAGAAAGTAATAGAAATAGGGTCAGTCCTACTTTTACCTTTTGGTACCAGACTCATATAGTCTATCTTATTGGTTAAATTACTATTGAGTGAAGGGTGGTAGCCCCACCCCACAAATTATTTTCAAGTTTGTGCATAGCTTTACCTTTAAAAGGCTATTACAACATTTTCTCAGGCCGTACATTTTTTTTCATGATGTGATATTTAGCAGGTAATGGCTTGTGTCCATTGTTATATCCCTTTTACCATGAAATTTGTGCCTTTGCCTGAGATGATATAATACAGAATCCCATGTCAGCATGTTTGTGAACCCTCAGAGAGTGGTACTATCCTAGGCACTCTGAGCAAGAAAAACAAACTTTTACATGGGTGCTTCTCAAGACCAACTGCTGATAGTTTTGGAAAGAATCTAAAACAATCGACTTGCAACCAAGTGGTTGGTCAGCCTTCACAGAGACAGTGTGCTATTGAGGCCCCAGCATAGGTCTCTGGTGATGACAGGAGGGATGTTGTATAGCAGTAGTACCTATATTATCCTGTATGAGAGGGGCCCCATGCTGATGGGTGTGCCAGAAGTCACCATGGCTACCTCCATCAGGACCGCATTGTGCATGCATAAGGTTGGTCAAGGAGAGATCTGGCTGACATTTGCTGAACAAGTTATCCTATCCATTCATTTGTTTAAGGGCCTGTTCTTCAGTGGGTGTCCTCTGATGGGCAACATAGCAGTTCACACACTTTCTGCCCAGTACCATGCAATCATTTACATGATTTTTCCCCAATATCAGGGAAATGAATTCAGTGAAGATCAGTGTCAGCTGCACTCTTGATTCTCAAGTACTGTGACTTTTCTGTGGCTCTTACCACCCACAGTACTGTGATTCTCCCTTCGATTCTACCTCTCTGCTCTTGTTAGATTCTGGGTGTCATTCTTTGCCTATTCCTTTAATCTCCCCCACCATTATATAAGTAGAGTATCTACTAAATTCTCCTCATTAGAGCATATGAGTTAAAAATCTATCCCTGACATACCTCTGAAAAATATAGGCATATTTCAACAAATATTTAATGGAAAATACTTAAGAGAAGAAAGCTTTGGACAAAGGTAACAGCAAGGTCAAAGAATCTGAGGTTATAGCTTGCCTGAATGTTTGAATAACAGGAACACAAGTGTGGCCTAATGGAGCAACCAAGGATTTGAGCAGTAGGAGCTGAGGACAGAGAAGTAACGGAGTGTGATGACACTATCCCAGGGCACTCACTTCCTCTGGTTCCAAAATCCAGCACAGAATTATGCTGACTACATTATCCTAATTAGCACTGTCCTAAATCATCATAGGACAGGTAATGTTTTTGTTATAGCATCTAAATCAGGGTCTACAAAATACAACCCTCTGTCAAAATCTGGTTCACCCTCCTGTTTTTGTCAAGTGTTATTGGAACACAGGAAAGACCATTTGTTTACAAATTGTCTGTTGTGATAGAAACACACAGACTAAAATATTTACTATCTGGCCCTTTACAGAGATAGTTTGCTGGCCCATTGTTGAAATTACAGAAACTATGAGATCCTCTATCATCAGCAAAGACATAAAAGGCAGGATCTGATTTTTGTAAATTTTCCTTTGACTTCTCAGTCATATACCTTATGGCCAAAGTCTTGTTTTAGTAAAGTGCTGAATGTGCCAGTCCTTACTTTTCCATCTTAATCGACAATTCACATTCGTGAAGGGATTTGCTTTCTATCTGTGGCCTTGGCTTCATGGCAAACACCTCCATTCTAGAATATTCTACTTTCTATCTTAGAGTTTTCTGCCTGTTTATCTGGAATGCAAACGTTGTTAAACTTTGGCATCTCCTGCTTTGATTTCCAAAACGCCAGTACCTGCGCCTACAGCACTTTCTGTTCTTCAGAGTGTAGGGTTATTTTGATCTTCTGGTCTTTCCCACTCTCCTTTGTTTTACTACAGGTAATCAGACAAGGTACTACTGTACAACATAGACACTGAGTCTGCTTGGTTTAGAGATAGCATTCTGTTCCTATAAAAAAGATCTCATTAAAGTGTAACTTGGTTTTTAGTACAGCCTTGACAAGTTAATTCAATTGAGAAATATGCATGCAAATGTGTTTTCTGGTTACTGTCTTGGCTACTCATACAATTTTAAAGAATACATTTCCATTTTTACAGGATTACCCAAGGGTATGATCAATGGAAACCACAGCTTCTTTGTTCATTGTAAAGGTCTTGGAAGTCTTGGTGATGGTTATAATTGACTCACTCATAAACAACACACTAAGAAAAAGGAAGTTGGGCAGTCATCTAAAGCTGTAAAAGGAGCACAGACAGTCTCTTTATTTCTATTTATTTTTTTAGTCTGTGACCTGTTAGTCAATTTTATCATGATCATCATCAATCATCATCATTCTCAACAAAGCCATAAGTTTATTCAGTTTCAGAAAATGAAAACTGATAGAAATTGAACCTTTGAACCCCTGATTTGAGATGATGATGATCTGACTCTAAAGCCTATAATATTATCTATCTATCTATCTATCTATCTATCTATCTATCTATCTATCTATCTATCTGTATATATGTATACATATGTTAATATTAATCTAAAATAGGTTTCCAATTAATAGAACTACGGCCCAGAATGGTATGTATAAGAAACCAAAACAATCTCAATTGGTAACTTGGCCAAAGTTGTTTGTTTTTAGAAATCCCTATATATTCTTTACTATTTGTGAAGGGAGGGATTTATATGATTAAGAAATGGTTAATTATAGCAAATAAAATGTAGTTTTGTAGTTACCTTTGCTTTGTGATGTTTGTGAAGTTTATGAAGAAAAATGAATGTTAATATTTTTTCATCTATAGATATGTACATAGTTATGTGATGTTATATTAAATTAGCTAATGTTTATATAGAGTCAATTATATGCCAGGCACATTACACACACTGTTTTTTGGGGTTTTTTTTCCACTTAATTGATGTTTTATTATTAAAAAATAAAGGCTAGTGCCCCTGTGAGTAAATTAAAGTTGAGGAATCTAAGGGCATTGCCTAAAGTCAAAATGTAGTAGAATCAGACATAAATGAGTCAGACTACAAAGCCCATACTCTTTCTTCTAGACTTGGGTATGTATTAAGTATTTTTAATCTAAATTGCTTACATGTGGGCATAAGGGTCCCAAGTATATAATAATTTTAGTTCCTGTTTCCACATATTAGAAAACCAATTAGTGCATTTCCATAAATGAGAGCATAATGGTAAAAGAGAAATGTGGTATTTTCAGTTTCCTTCATAAATTCTGACCTGCATTAATTTTTCAAACAATTCAAATTTACCAGCATGTTACTCAGCAATTATGTTTTTGTACACTGCCTTTTACTTGTAATCTACATTATATAAAAGACATTTTTGTAAAAGGAAGTAGGTTTTAATGAGCAAGCTACACAGAAATTTTCAGCTCACACTTAACAATGACTATTACTGTTCTTATAATTTGCACTTCTGTCATAAGACATCCTTTTGTGGTTGTCATAATTGTTCTAATGAATTTCTAAAAATAAACGAAAGTCTAATTTGATCTGGTGCCCATGAACAATCTGCTCATTCACATCTAAATCACTGACCTGATTTGAAGACGAATCATGCCAAAATGAAGTCATGCTTTTCTATTAAGTGAGTTGCCTCAGTATAAGCTAGTGAATGGCCTGTTCTTAGGGTTTGAAGTGGGGAATTCCAGTAACAAAGAAACACAATTTGATCTCATAACCCTAGATGCCACAGACTTATTTTAAATGAAAGAAACTTAAGATTGAAAGAAAATCTGCATTATCATTCACTCAGTGTTTTTCACCTAGAGGAAAATGTAGTGCTTACCTTGGATTTGAACAACCTAGGGACATGGCAGCATACTCTATATGTGGTAGCGTTCAGCACTCAAATAATTTCAAAGATCAACACATCTGAACAGTAACACTCCTTATCACAGAACTATTCATCCAAATGATCCAGAGCAAATATTCCCTTACATTGAAATTTTCTACATTGGAACTTGTTATTGACAGGACAATTTTTTACCATGTAGGGACACTATTATTCGGTTAGGTGAAAATGTGTGTGTATGTGTGTGTGTGTGTGTGTGTGTGTAAAAAGTGTGTATATGGTTGTAATGCATAATTAAGTGATAAGGTTATGAGAGATTTATCCCAAATAATCTGTAATTTCATTTTTACCTGAATGGCAGATGAAAGCAAAATAGTGCCTTTAATTCTATATTTGATCTTTGGCCACCAACAAATGGGCATTGATTATCATATTGCTTATGAATACTAATGTATTAGTGTAAAAGATTCATTGAATGTTTTCACTTAAAATTAAACTTCCTTACACAAGACAGAAACTTGTCATATTTTCTAAGTCAGATTCCAAAATTTGACAATCATGCACCAAATCTCACAAGAAGGAGTAATGTTAAGATTGAGAGAGAGGACATAATAAAAATAAAAAGCTAAAGACTTTTTTTTTCTTGACAGTTGTGGAAATAGGAAAATCCCATATTTCTCTTTATTAATTAAAACTTGTTTCTAATGACAGAAAGAATTGTAAGAAATAATCTAATCAATTGTAGATTGATCAAAGTTATCAAGAAGTAGATAACTTAGACAAAGTAAATAAATGCCTAACAGCATATATATTACCTAATATGACTCAAGAAAAAATAAAATATCTCAATCTACTATAACAACTAAAGAGACAACTTATCATCAAAAGCCTCCCAACAAAGTAAAGGCAAGGATCAGATGGCCTCACTCGTGAATTCCACCAAACATTTGAAAAAAAATTAACAACAATCTTCCCCAAATTCTTCAAAAAAATAGAAAAGAAGGAAACATTTCCTCAGTCATTATATGAGATAGGATTAGACAGCATTACCCTAATACAAAGCTAGATAGAGACATCATAGGAAAAGAAAATTAAAGACCAATATTTCTTGTGAATAATATTGCAGTTCCATTTATTACATTATCTAAGATAAAATATCTAGGTGAATTTAACCTAGGAGTTGAAAGAACTGTACACTAAAAAACTATGAAGTATTGCTGAAAGAAGTTAAAAAAGACCTAAGTAAATGGAAAGATTGGAAGTTTTAATACTGTTAGGATTCCAGTATTACTCAAAGTGAATAAACTGAGAATCCAGAAATAACAAAGGAATACAACTGATAGACCATAAACAAGCCCACACATATCTGGAAAACTGGTTTTCAACATGGATTCCAAATATATTTATTGGGAAAAGAACAGTCTTTTCAACAAATCATGTGGGGACAACTAGATCTTCACATAAAAAAGAATGAAGTTGGATCCCTTCCTCATACCATATGAAAAATTAATTCAAAATGTATCAAGGATTAAATATAAGATTGAAACCACAAAACATAAGATTGTTTCCTTGATCTTGGATTTGACATCAGATTGTTTGATATGATTCCAAAAGCATGAGCAACAGAAGAAAAGAAACACAAATTGGACTTCAAATTATTGTTTTTGTGTGTATTGAAGACCCTGATGTGACTCTAGAAAAAACAACAAATCATATATCTACCAGGGGTTTCATATTCAGAATATATGAAGAATACGTACAAAGCAACAAGAAAAGACAAACAAACCAATTTAAAAGTTGCACAAAAAATTGACCAAAATCTTGAAAAGACATTCTTCCAAAGAAGATAAACAAATGGCTGATAAGCATATGAAACACATTTAATAGCATTAGTCATTAGGGAAATACAAGTCAAAGCTACAATGAGATACTCTTTCATACCTATCAGCATGACTATAATTAGAATAAAAAAAATAATAATAAATATTGGTAGGGATGTGGAGAATCCAAACCCTCAGACATTGCTGACCTGAATGTAAAATGGTGCAGCTAATGTAGGAAATAGTTTAACAATTCCTCTAAAAATTAAATACAGAATTACCAAGTGACCCAGCAGTTCCTCTCTCTCTTAGCTGTATAACCAAAATAATTGAAAGGGGAGGCTCAAACTTGTATGCCAATGTTCATTACTCACAATAGTGAAAATGTAGAAGCAACTCAAAAGTCCACGAACAAATGAATGGATACACAAAATATGGTATATAGTTACAATGAGATAATGTTCAGTGACAAAAGAAACAAATTTCTGATATACACTACAACATGGCTGCACCTTGAAATATTATGCTATATAAACAAAAAATTTGGAATGATTAGTATAAATACAAATATCAGAGGAATTCTATCAATGACTCCTTGTGTTAGTCAAGTTCTCCAAAGAAACAGAAACAACAGAATATATAGAGACTCAGTCTTATCTTTCTATTTATCTATTCATCTATCCTCTCTCTCTCTCTCTCTCTCTCTCTCTCTCTCTCTCTCTCTCTCTCTCTCTCTCTCTCATTTTCTTTCTCTCTCTCCATATATATACATATATATATAATATATGTATATATTAAATGAGAAATTGGCTTACATAATTACTGAGCCTGAAAGAACTCCCAATATCTGCCATCTGGCAAGCTGGGGACTCAGGAAAGCCAGTGGTGTAACTAATCCCAGTACATGATGAGGAGGAGACCAGTGTCTCAGTTTATGGGTCAGACAGAAAAATAAAAAGGCAAATTTATCTATCCTCTGCCTTCTTTCCTCTCAAGCCCTCAATCAATTAGGCAATACTCACCCACATTAGGGAAGGCAATTTCCTTTACTGAGTGCACCAATTCAAGTGCTAATCTCATTCAGAAACATCTGTACAGATATATCAAGAAATCACGATTAATCTGGGAAGATGACATATAAAATGAACCATCATCACATTTCTGAAATTCAATGACTGCAAATTGTGAAGTATACCATCATCATATTTAAATAATTCAATTGAAAACTCCAGAAAACTCAAAAACACGAATAGGATTTTAGAATAATTGAATGAAGCTTAAACTAGTGTACCTCAATTTGTAATTACATAGCACTATTATCTTCTAAAGTGCTGTGGGTTGGAAATGCGCGTTCATTGTGTATTAGTTTGCTAAGGTTGCCATAGCAAAGTACTGCAAACTGGGAGTTTTAGACAATAGCAATTTACTGTCACATAATTCTTAAACTAGAAATTTGAAATCAATGTGTTAGGAAAAGCTATATCTGAAATGTTGAACCCTTAACAAGAAAGGCCAAAAGGATATACTTTAAGTTTGATATATCTTAGTCTAAATTGGATCTTAAAGTGATTCATGTGGTACAGTTTAAAACTGATTGGTCCAACCATTGGAAAATTCACTGATGTTATATTGTGTCTTTTGGGGACTTTAGGGCCAGACTAGGGACTGGAGCTTTTTATATGAAGCCAATGGTAATTTCACTTAATCAATCATCCCAAGAGGATGTCAATGCAGTGTGAACAATGGGGGGAAATGTAACTTACTCCTCTCTCAAAGTATGAGGAAAAGGTGCCTTCTCTGAAGAGTGAGGATACCTCCCTTGCACCCAGTGGTAATGGGCAAGCTTCTGCGGTGCTTGTGGAGGCTGGCCTTAAGCACATTTAAAAGCAGGCCTGGGAAGACTCCTCAGGATTGTTCTGTGCTTGGGGAGTCTTTCTTTCTTTACCACCAATATTCGTATTACAAGTATTTTCCCTGTGTTTCCATAAACTATCAGAGCATTTATCACACTATCTAGGTTCCTATATACTCTCTATATACAGGTGTATTTCCTGATTTTAGCACTCTGCTCTAGGAATGTAATCTCCTGAAAGCAGGGACCACAGAATCTTGTTCATCATTTTATCCCCCGCACCTAGTACAAATGTCACAACAGCAAGTCAAAAGTATTTGCTTACTAATCAACAGATTTAGAAAAACCAAAACTCATGTTCCTTTAAAAAATTACAAATTAATTGATCAATCATAAAAAATAAAAATAGACAGACAAGGAGATGTGGGTTAGCTTTTAAAATATCCATAATCCATATTCTAACTATATTTAAGTGGTCACCTTAATAGAGAGTCTACACCGTACAAATATATTTGTCTTTGAAGTGTTTTGATCAGATAACTCTTCTAATTCATAGTAGAGAATTTGATTTGTAGAAATTATTTTCTTTTTTAATGTTTTATTTAATAAAAATATTGGTAGAATGTATAGTAAGGTACATTTTCAGCATATTTCTGAATGGAAAGATCCATTTCAACTCTTATTCCTTGTTGGCTGCATCGACCCTCAACAAAGAAGCTATCTCCCAGCACATTTCCTGCTCACAATTTCAAATCCAACGCAGCAAAGGTCTTTATTATCCCTGCCTAAGCTTTCTTGTTTCCTTTCTCTAAACATTTTAGCAAGATGACACTTCCATGTGGTTGCAACAGCTTTATTTGAAAGATTTTTAAATATGCATTCCTTAAAAAATTCATGTATGAGAGACTTCTATTGTTCACTGTAGAATAATTCCTTCTTATACACTCAACTATGTCTCTTGACATTTATGGCAGTTGTTTTATTCTCCTCAATGTTATTGTGATTGGGTAATTTGTATGGCATTAGAATGCAACTCAAAGAGAGGATACTTTTCTTGCAAATATATTGCATTAAAAACCGAAAATCAGATTCTCAACTTGACATTTTATTTTTGGAATGAGACCCAAATAATAGCACCCCTCTTTCTTGCCTAAAATTAGAACTATTTGAGAACTAAACAAAGGAATTAGGCACATTGGGGCCTCAATGTTACCTTCATTATTGATCAAGCTTATATTGGAAATGTCACTTCTGTCTCTGGACAAGTGCTTTCTAAAGTGAATGTTGGCATTGGACAAACAGTAGTATCAAGCAGGCCTTTTAAGCTAAGCTGTATGACATGAAAAAGAAAAGGAAATGCTCTCTTCTCCTCAGGAGCCAGATTCAAAGAAAAAGGAATAAGCTGGGAGCTTAATGCTTGATTTTTCCTTCCAAACTCATCCAGCAATTAAGTTAGCCCACTTCTGCTAAGACACAGTGAGTGAAGAGACAGGGAGCTTATGCTTGTGGTGGTCTCTCCACCTAAGAGGGAAAAAAAAAAAAGAGAACAAGGGTTTCCCCATAACACATCTGTGGGAATAATTTAAACATCTATAGATTGAAATACTGACATCATTAATACAAACCTTTTAAAAACCATGCTTTTATTATGATGAAAACAATAAAAATAACAAATGTGATTTTCATTCTTACCATCCTGTAAGTATAAATAATAATATCACATTCATAGGAAGGAAATACTGACTCATGACCCAACCTGCATAGACTGTAAGTTTCTGTGGAGTCCGGCTCTGAAGTATACTGAGAGTCCTTTAGATGATATTTAACATGTTCATATATACAAGTTTATTGCAGCTGAAGGCTTCTGTTTGCCATCAGTCATTGCAGTTTTTTAAATTCTAAGCATGCCGCTGTCCCTTAGAACAGTGGGGTCTCCCTTGAGGATTGGTTGCTGCTCCATTTCCTTTCAGATGTTAAAGATTTTGCTAAAGACCACCATTGTTGGCTATCATTGTCAATATGTGTCAATGCCTCATAACAGCATTAGTTAGAATAGAGTCAGGCAAGGTTTGGCTACACTGCAATAACAAACATCCTCAAAATGTCGGTGGATTAATGCAATTAATCTATTTCTTGTATGAAATCTCTTTCTCATTCACATCACAGTCTGGTGCAGTACTTGAGAGTCTAGTTCACTTCCACGTCATGATGTGGCTTGTGGCCTTGATGGACTCCTTTGTGCATTGGGTTTAATGACTAATGCTGCAGTCAGTTCAAACTGGTTTGCAAATGTAATTTGAAATATCTCTTCCAACTCCAAGTTTACTGATGCCAAGTTGATAGCTTGCTATCAACCATAATGAATTTACACCAGGAAAGTTGGCAAACATTACAAACGAGGCCTTTTATTTTCTTTACTAGGAAGCTGGCTTACCAACATGCGACAGCACACATCATTTCTGCTCTCCTTGTACTTGCCAGAACACAATCAATGCCTTCATTTTAATTGCAAAGGAAGGTGATAAATGTAGTGTTTCTATGTGTCCAGGATGAAGAACTGGCATTGTTGAACACCTGGCCAGTCTTAGCCATAGTGCCTGAACTGTTAGATCAACTGCTGTTTTGAAATGAGGAAGGCACAGATTGCTATTGATCTGTTTCACTTTGTTAGGTTCTATGGTTTTCCATGGAGTCTGCTTACATCACAGAATTTTTAATGAAACAGCTTTTTACATTTTTTCCTATATCCTTGATTCATTGAGGGTACAATGAATAAAACAGAAACTATTTGGGGTATTTTAAGCAGAAAATAATTCAATAAACGTAAATCAGTGCCTACACATTCATTTAAAGAGCTAAAGTTAGGAGACAACCAATGAAGAATAGATCTCATGGTCATATCTGATAGCTGCTCCAGAGGAAAACTGTAGTTGCTGATACCGCCATTGCAACTATTACTAAACACTGGAACAGAGTCAATCATAGAAAATTTACAATCTCTCTTCAAACACCAGCCATAGTGGGAAATGGACTCCACTTCACTCTAGTGTTCAAATGTGATTTAAGTTGATATATTAGCAGGCCTAATTTGAATTAAACAATGTAATTAGCCATCAGAGTATTTGGGAAATACAGTTTTAAGCTTTCTATTGATAGCTTCTTAAATATACTAAACAATACAGAAGAAAATGGGAATGACAGTATCATTATATCATAGGTATATACAGCATAAACCTTCTGTCATCCAGCTTTAGACACAAGTCATATATTCAATTTTTTCAAGCAAACCCAATATAAGAATTAGATTCTTAAGGGCCACCCACTTAGTTCAGCTATTTAAGTAGACCCACCCAAATGGCTGCTGCATTAACTCTATTATTCATCAATGTTACATTCATATTTAATTTATTAATGCATTTATATTTATACTCTACCTTACTCCAAAATGTAATTGTCAGTATATTCCAAAATAAATGCAATGAAAGTGAAATTTAAAATAATAATAATAATAATCAGAGTTGAAAAAAATATACATTGAAAAGAAAATGGTATCCAGGAGGAAAGTTTATTTTTATATTTATGGCTCATAGATTCCTACATTGTTATTGATTTTAGGCTGCAAATTTCACTCTGAGTTCCATGGTAATCAACACAAAAATGTAAAAAATTGTTCATCTATAAGAAGTCCATTTTATTATTAAAAAATTGTTCATCTACATTGTCCATCCAGAGCTGGCTACATGATTTGTAAGGCCCAGTGCAAATAAACATGTGGACCCCTTTGTTCAAAATTTATTTAGAATTTAAAGACAGCAACAGCAAAATATCTCACAAGAGCATGGATCTTGTAAGCATGGGACCCCGTACTACCACACAGATCACATACGCATGAAGCCAGCTGGTCCTAGGCTCATTATTGCCACTAAGAAAAACAAAGCTCTTTCTAATACTTAGGGATAAAAAAAGAACTTCTCATAGAGGCTTCCATACAGAGACATTAACTAATATAGTGACTAGTAATAAAAATAGCTTATGTCTCCCAAGGATTTACCATACTCTAGAAACAGCCAGTTCTAGATGGTAGTCCCCTTGTCCACAGTGGAGCTCAAAGGAAGCCAAGGCCAATACATTAAAGCAGAGAGCAGAGATATCAGAGATATAGCATATACTAAAATAATATGGTCAATGCAGACCTCTGATTTTCTGACTCAAATGCAGGGATCAAAACCTCAACTAGAGGAATGGAAGTATCACCAGATTTCAGATGAACACCACCTCACATATAATTTCCATGAGTCAGAAATTATAAACCCAGGGGCCAACATCTGGCTCATTGCCTGTGTTTGTATGTCCCAAAACTAAGAATATTTTTTATATTTTTAAGTGGTTATGTTTCAAGAGGTGTTATAAATACCTATTTAATATCTGCAATTTTGTATCTTGGCTTGAAAACCCTAAGATGTTTACTATCTGGCCCTTAAAGAAAAGGTTTTTGACTCCCCCTGATTTATTCCACTGAATTATAATTTAATGATGTTTTCACTCTATGTGCCTGTCGCCATTTTTACCTTTGTTTATTTTATGGTAATTAATATTTAGTGCTTTCTACAAGTCCCATCCACATTGCAATTGTTATTATTATTGCTATTTGAATTGTCCAAATATGCTGTTTCTACATAACCCATATTTTTTTTGTTATATTTTAAAGCAATGTATTAAACATCCTTATATCTTCTTAGCACCTGAGACTGTGTCTTGCAGGTGTAGGCAAAGCTTTGGAATTTAAATGAGGAAATAATGGTTTATGTAGTGACGCCAACCTTAATAGGCCAGGTCTTTGGGTAAATCATTTCCGATCACTTGATTCTCCATTTTCACATCTGTAAATTAGGAATTGTGGTATAATGGGAAGAAACCCTGCAGTTTGACTTATGAGCTGTCTATCATAATGGCTGCTTCTCTTTGAGCCTCATAACATATTCCTGCAGGCTTATCATGACATTCTACTACATTCTGTCAAGGCAAGTAAAGCAGGTAATGTTTAATAGGCTCTCCACTGCTATTATTATGGACCAAATCCAATAAAGATGTGAAAGAGGTTTTTCAACTATAAAACAGAAACTGTTCATATATCTAATATTAATGCCTTAAAAACATTTAAATAATAATCAAGGTCATGGTAGATGACGCCTCTCAACTAGCTCAATTTTATATTTATTTACAGTTTACAGGAGTCACAGAACCACTGTAGTTTCATGTCTTTGTTGAGGATCAAAGTGCTAGTCTTTTTGGTTATGTTCTGTTTTTTCTATTGAAGTTTTGCTGTATATATTAATATCTTATACATCTGAAAAGAGTACACAGATCACAGGTAAACTTTATTGGCTGTGTAATTTTATCTCACAAACTTATCACATGCCTTTAAACTTAATTAACTGAAATAATAAAAATTCAAGCTATCTGGTTCGTACACTGGCTGAGCTTTGCTTTCCAAAATTATATTTAGTTATCAAACAGTTAAACTTGAATGCAGGAATGAACTTGGGATTTCAAAGGACACTGAGAATTTTCTGTACTCAATATTTCACTTGCACCTGAGGGCAACATTTTCTCCTGGGTGCACATGCTTGAGACAATAACCAGAATAAAATGAAGGAAATAAAACCCGTCCATATTTTCTACAATGGCTCCTTACAAGTGCAGTGATGAAATATGCCTGGTAATATAGTTCATTAAATATGTGCATTTCAAAATTTGGGGCGTGAAAAGATATTCATATAACTCATTTCAAGGTGCTAAATATTATATTACATTAATTTTATTTATTAAAGAAATTATACTTTGTGGTGGGTAATAATTATAACAACTATGGAAATATAATTAAGGAAAATATGTTCAACAACACATAATCATTGATTCATGAATATTAATTAAATAACCAAACCTAGAATTCACTTGACAAAAATTATCGAGTACTTGCAATGTAGTAAGCAATGAGTTCTGTTTCGAAAGTGCAACAAAGAACATGACAAAACCGAACATCTCATGGAGATTATATTCTACATTAAACTTGGTATGGAAATGAGACATTCCTGGGAGATGACCTGGCCCTACATCCCCCATTGAAATTTAAAGTCCCAAACCCTACAAAGGTAAAGGAATTTGACCAATTCAGGAGCCATGTCAGGACTAGAGCTCAGGTCACCCTGATTCCCAGAGTGTACTGAAATAGTGAGCTGAGCACATATAAACTGGAGCACATCATTTTATTGACTTTGATTGGATTTTGCATGTTTGCATAACTGTTTTAAAATTTAACAAAGTGCTATGGGAGCTATGGATCATTTTAATACCTTGTAGTGATGCAGTTAATTGAGATCCTTTAAAAACATAATCCAGGTCATGTCAGTCTATTAAAAAACCTGCAATGGTTCGCTGTTTCTCTCAGGCAAAAGCCAAAAGTCCTTGAAGTGCCCTGTGGAGCTCTATATAATCTGGCCTCCTGGCTCCCTTTTATTTCTCTAACTTCATCTCATATTACTGTCCCCTTTCTAATTCTAATCTGGCCATACTCTCCTCCATGCTTTTCTCAAACACACCAGTTAACACTCCTACCTCAGACACTTTGTGACTATTTCCTCAAATGGAAATCTCTTGCCTTGAGATATCTGCAGGACCCACACTTGTGCATAGCTTAAACAATTGCATTTTAGGTGGTATTATAAATATTACTATGATATCCTTAATTTTGCCTTTTGGTTTGCAAACCTGAAATATTTTCCATCTTGGGGCTGGCCGAGTGGCGTGGTGATTAAGCTCTAGCTTGGGAAACCAGCAGCCCTGGTTCGGGTCCCACATATGAGGGCCAGTAACAAACATATATATATATATATATATATATATATATATATATATATATATATTTTTTTTTTTTTTTTTTTCCATCTAGTCTTTTAAGAAAAGTTTACTGACCTCCCTGTTTTCTTCCACTGAACTGTAATGATGTTTTCATGTTTTCACTGTTGCCTCAGTGAGGCCAATCCTGAGGACCTATGGAAACTCCATCTCCTCCCCTCAAATCTCCTTCTCCTGCTTCCTCTGCACTCCTTCCTTTTCTAAACTAATTATAGCCACTTAGGCTGTTATCTAATTTACTTACTACTCATTGTATTATTTCTGTGTTCTATTGTCTTTCTTCCCCAGCTGGAACTCCCCAAGGACAATGTGTTTTATTGGTTCTGCTCAGTGATGTAATCTAAGCACCTAGACAAGAATCTGGACTGTAGTTGACACTCACTTAATAAGTGTTGACCAAATGAGTGCTGGTGTTATGCTTGTTATATGATGGAGACTATATGCCAGTAATAAAAAGCTCTGAGAGATATTGAATGTGGTTCTACTTTTAACCAGCTCCCACCTAACAAGACTCTCTTAAAATTTGTCATGTAATGCACACATACACACATGTAGGCATACACACATTCAACTCTGAAGGCATTAATGGATATATTAGCAATTTTAATGGTTTTATGGAAAGATTGAAGAAGGGATTACTTTACACTAAAGTACTTCCTATAGATCCCTTAAAATTTTCCTCTTTCCCAAATGGAATTTCTTATGACAGCGACCACATCTACCATTTCTTCCAGATCTTTCAACCATCTTCTCAATCCTTTCTCTCATCCTGATTGTTGGGGGTCAGTTGATCCCATTATAACACCCTGTGATTAAGTCTCGCATACTGTTCCCAATTGTATATCTGCCTTTGATCAAATTTAAATAAAAGAAGTCTTGCTAGGAATTCTCTCTTCTTAGCAATAACCATTGAGGTTTGCTGTGTAAACAGGGTGTTATCTTTTTGATTTATGTGAATACATCTTTTTCTCCACATAGTCTTCAGTTATTAAAGGGTATTACTTAGACTTCTTGGAAGCAAGGGTAGAACAAAATGAATAAGCAGTTTTCAGTCCATATAAATGGAATCTGACCAATATTTCTATCTTTCCAACGAAAGTCAAGAGATTTAAACCAGGATAATACAAGAGAAGCAAATCAAATTGAATCTAACAGAATGGTAGAAATGGATTATATCCAGAGCCCTAAGAAAAAAGTAATAAAGGGAGATTTGAACCAAAAACATAGTCAATAATAGAGACCAAAAAGTAAAAATCCAGAAAGGTTCAGATGAAACCAATTAGAAATAAAATCACAGAGATGGTTATCAGCCAACACAGAAAGAAATAATTACTTGAGTGTAAAATTAAGAATTCATTACGCAGTGATCCATAGAAGTAAAGTCAAAGAGGCACATTTAACTGTCTCTCTTCCCACTGTGGAAAGAAAAAAGCAAAATATTACGTTTTTATCCTGGCAGTGTTTGGTTGTTACTTCTGGCAGACATTCAAACCTGCAGATTCTCTGTGCTTTCTTTCAGTGCGAGTTCAGGTGTTCAGGTCATCAGGAGGGTACCTCATGCCCACAGGTAACATTGTATTTCCTGCATTCTTGAGGACTAGACTAGACAACCACATGAAGCAAAGAGAATAACTTAGATGACTTTGGAAGTATTAGCAGCATGCAAGGAGGCCATTCTCATCTATTTCGAAGTTCAGTGTATCAAAATTGGATATTCATAATTGACTGTTGAATGGATTTGCATTATATATATATGCATAAATGTAGTCTTCACTTGTTAATAAGTTTATATTATATTACTCCCCATGGATATAAGGTAGATGCTCTCTATTACTCAGAGCACTGGGATTCAAATGGTGGATCATGAAGAAAATTAAGTAAGAAGGTCTCCAAGCTGTCACTTCTAATTAATCTTCTTTTATCTTTTCCATATGTGAAGTTCATAATGAGATTTTATTGAGAAACAAGGTTTTCATTATTTCCATCATTTCATTATGCTATATTAATATCTCCAAATAAATACTTAAAATGTAGTAAGAAATAAATTAATATTTTTGATAGTTTCTTTATGACTATTCCTTTGCTTTTAGTTAATGAGAAGGCATTCTTTATTTCATTTAGGGACTATGAATATTGGGGCATATTTTTTTTTCTTTTCTTTTTTCTGTCTTGCTTCTTCCTATCATCAAACGTTTGCAAATCATATAAATAAATATTAATAAATTATTTTTTAGTACCAAGAAATGTAAAGCTGAAAGACATGTCATTGTCTTCATAGAGTTGTGTTCCAATAGGGAGCTTGTATTTCATAGGGGTCATATCAATTTCTATGGGTATACAATTGAAAGTGGGCTTAAGTACAGACTCTCACTCTATTTCAAAACCACTGTTTTCTTCCTTTTTCATATGTCTTTATTTACAGATTCATTCTCATTTTTTTCTTGGGGAATTTATTAGTTTTTCCCCCCTCCAGGCTGTCTTTCATTGCACCCATTCCTTTATTTCCACCTAAGAGGTCAATCAGTGTATGTCAGAAGGAACCTCAATTTTGAATACAATTCACACTTCTCATGGGTGTGAATGAATCTATTGATATTTTAGGAAGGATATGTTACCTGAATGCATCCTTCATATAATAGGTCACCTGAACCTCAGTTTTAACTAAACTAATATTGCCACCAGTATTTATTTTTATGCTTGTAGAATTCATATTCTAGTGCAAAAATGGACAATTTAAAAAAAATATATTATTTTTGTGAATGAATTTTCAGGCATGGTTACTTGACCTTTAAATTAGCTTGAGAGCCATAAAACCTTATAAAATTGACAGTGGAATTTACTGTTGAGGGATATCTTATTGATCTTTCAAGTATCTTTTTGGGTTCCATGATGAATTCTCTCATATATGAAATGGGGCTCTTTGTTAACTGTTTTACATGATGCCATGAGTAAGATCAATCAATATTTGCATGTTTATACATTTGAATTTTTTCTTCTTCTTATTATTATTAGTTACAAGTGTACAAAACAATGCAATAGTTATCTTTTTCACCCCTTACAAAGTGACTACCCCCTCCTATACATTTGAATTTTAACATTACTTCTTATTTAGGTGAAACTTGCTTATGTAGTTAATATTTAACATTTTTAATTCAGGGCTGTTTATTAGCATTGAAAATGTGAGTTGATGACTGGACCCATATGTTGTAATAAGAAATGTACCCTTTTATTGACTATTTAAACTAACTGTAAGTATATCTGAATAAATCAAATTCTGCAGTGTGTTTCTGGTATTAAATTCCATGCATTTCTCATATATGAAATGCTACTTCCTATTGTCTGGTGCTGAAAAAAAATTCTTGTTCTAATCTTACTGAATGAAAATGATTTAGTGTGTATTGTGAAGAATAAACTGCTCAGTTTAGCTTTTTTTATTCCTATGACTTACATATGCAGTTGATGTTTTTTAGTGTGCCTTGACAATAGTGTGTAAATGATGTCATTTGCTTATAAATCCAACATGAGAAACCTAAAAGTTGACTCTCAGCATTTTCTTTGCTTTCTTCAGTTTGTGGTTGATTTTGACCTATATAAATTCCCTGAAATGAGACAGCTTCCTTCACAATAATTTAGCATTCCAGGCACTTCATATAGGCTGCACATTACTTGTTCTTCACTCATTTGAACTGCTAATGTGCTTTGTTATAAAAATGAACCACATTTTTTCCCCAGTAATAATATATTTGCTATCAAGGTTATATTGCATTCCACCAGGTTCCACCAAGAAAGTGATATATTTTTATCATCACTATTACTGTTTCTCAAAAGAAATAGATGCACAAAAATCATACAGAGGGGGAACGTTTTTTAAATAATTGCATATGCAGATAGTTACAAGTGATATCCAGGAAAAGTTTGGTACAATTGTTTAGTTTTGTTGACCTACATTGTGTGTATTTCAGGGTCAATGATAATGACAAAAAAAAAAAAAAATCTCCTCAAAACACAACCACAGCTTCATTTTTCTTGTCCTCTCTATAATGGAGGCTCCAAGTTGACACAGATGGTAATAATAAGGAGACAAGTTCTGATTGCTGCCAACTGCGTCATCCTGAACTCTTTCAACACACCTCATCTGAAACGATAACTATGATTCCTGTCATACGTTGTACTCTGCTACAGTGCCACACATCTTTTAAAAGTATTAAGGAAACCATTCAGAGAGCATTATTGGAAACTAACAGAGGGCAAATATTCTGGTCAACCAAATAATGAGTTTTAATACTTCCCAGAAGTTACCTAAAATCCCAGCTGAATTCAAAGATTTTAAGAGGTAAAGAGAAGGAAAGGCTTGATGGCAATGGGGGAAGGGCATAGTGCAAGAAACTAATATGTTCCATTCAGTGTTATTCATGGCCAATTTATCTGAAATATTTCAACACATATAAATTCATTTTAGCACTCATGAAAGGCATCAACATTAGAGGTGAAAATCTTTTGGGAGAAACATCCATGTAAAACTCTGATTAGGCAACCAGATATTGTACACCTGAGAATATTTAATTGGTCAAGTAAAATTCTATCCTACTTTATCTCATCTATAACATGATAAAAAAATAATAAGTAGTAATAACACTTTAAGATGAAATTAATCAGTAAATATTTCCTATCCATTTTAACAATAAAATACTTAAATAAAACATTTTATCGAATGCTCTCCTAATGGGCATAACGTATCTTTTGCTATTTACTGCTCATTTTATGTGCTATAATGAAGTCATGTTTACACAACTCCAATGTTAAAATGTACAATGTGGGAACCTACAAATGATGTAAAGAATGTATTTTTAATTAAAAATATCAGAAAATTTATTTTAAAAATGTCATTTATTATTTATTGTATCAGTGCTATGGTAAACAGAAACCAACTCACATAATTCAAGAACCATTACCAAGGTAATGGCATGGACAATGTGTGTTGAGTCACCCTGAGATTAGCAACAGTAGGAAGCTGTTACCACCCCTTAGCCTGAAGTGCAAAGGTAATAGCACGATCGGAGCTGAAGAGAGATAGAGCTTTAACAGGGGATTCCCTAATTGGAGCCGCAGGCATGGAAGGTGCAGAAAATGCTGCCAAACATGATAGGGAATGGAGAACAAATACCTTAAGCTTCCCTCTTGCCCTGCGATACCTGAGGCCGTGCTTTTTGGACTTGTGCTTCCCAATGGCTGAATGTAGCAACTTGAAGCAGATAGTGAAGACATAGAGGTACATAGTCCAAGGGTGAGGCACCAAGTGCAGAATGACAAACATGAAAAAGACAAACAATAGATAGGGGTTAGTTAGATAGTAAAATATGACCCAACACATTCATGTTTCTGCCACAAAGAATTGACCTCAAAAAATTAGCATCCAGTGATAATTTGCTTCCAGTTTCCAGTTATTGCTTTTTAAATTAGTATCACTCTATTATATATAATGCATGCTATTATTGAAAAATTCAAAAAAATGCAGTCACTAAAAAGAAGATACAACAATCACTCTAAATCTTTTCACGCTGAAGCATCATTAACCATGAGTGAACCTCATTCCATTTATTTCTCTAAGCATATATACAAATATATAGAAACATGGAAAACAAATACCTTTTTAAAAAGAAAACTGTACCATACCATTAAAGCATCATAGTAAGATTAGTAAATCAAAGTTTATTTTATTTTCCAATGCAAAACAGTGAAAGCAAAACAAATACATTATTGGAATTCAAATAAACTGTTTCCTTTCCATGAAGTTATCACATATTTTTTTAAAAAACTGGGCTTTAAGCACATATTTTATTCATAAGATTAAAGATATTAACAATAGTTTTAACCACAGGTTTTCATTTAAGAAATCTATTAACTTCCTGTTACAAAAGAGAAAAACATTATCATGCCACATAGTTCAATCAATCTTCTGTCTATATTTCAACATTTGTAAGATATATATTACACTTACACTATTTATGTTTATTTTTTATTATTATGTTCTTCAAGGATGTTTAGTTCTATTTTTAAGGGGAATAGATTTTCATCTGTGGTGATTTACAAGGCTTTCTGAATTCTTTATTACATTTGAATATCATGCTCTATAAATTCTTTAGTCCTTTCATGTATTCAATTGTCTCCATGCTCTATTTATACTTGAAGGACACCTGAGCTGACTATAAAATGATTGGGTTACACTCTTTTACGTTTTGAAGTTTTAGACATTGCTCTATTGTCTTTAAGCACAACATATTGCTACAGAGAAAATACTGGTCTATCTGACTTTTCCTCCTTGTTTATATTTTGTTTCTCTTCTCTAGGTGCCTAATGAATGATTTATTTACCTTGAATAGCCTGAATAGTCTATATCCTAATGTCAAATAAGCTAAATTACAATTTCCTGGTATACTATATATGGGTTAATTTTTCTCTGGTTCTTTCTTTTTTCATAAAAAGTTAAGAGGTGTTGCAAAGAAATCACTCTGCCTATAGAAGCAGGCCTTATATTCCTCAAAATTGAAATTTTTGAGGTAGTACATGAACATGTAAGTGTGAAGAAAGTTATAAGGCTGAAATCAACAAAGGGCTTACAAAAAACAAACAATTTAATAATAAAAAATAAAAGAAAACAGTGTTGCAACTAAATAAAAACATTTCCGAGCTATGTTCCAGCCCAAAGGAGATGAGTTATGGAACTTGCTTGAGTTGGGCAATAGAATATTACCTGGCAACAGAACAAAAGCAAATGTGGCTTAAGAAGTGGAAGTGGTTCAGTAAAAAGCAGATACAGAATGAATAGAAGCCAAATAAGATTAAATGTGTTTTCTTTTTACAGTGTCTTTAGGTGAGAAAAAACGTGGAATATATCTTATTTTGGAACCTAGGTAAATTATAATGTGTTGTGTTTTCAGCTACAGGATGCAGAATTCAGATTAAATTATAATGCAAATAAATAAATTAGTACCCAGTTTAATGATTATATTCAAATATTATTTATTAGTGAATTTATTTGAATCTGGAAGAGTATTTCATGCAGGATACGAAAGGCAAGCTGTAACTTCTTGTTGGAAGGGGCAAGATCCATCTTGTTCAGGCATAGTCCATGTGACTAGTATTATATTCAACTCATAATCATTGTATGAAAATTGCCTGTTAAATATATGAGTAAGAATGATAAAAGTGTATAGAAGGATACTCCAAAGGCTCAGCCTGATACTCTTTAGGATTTCATTTCATTGACTTTCCTGAAGACCCCCATGTACATGTTTATCAAGTATATGAATGACCCCAAATCATAAGGGAATGCACATCAGTTGGATGACAAAGTTGGGATGTAGCAATGTCTTGGCAGGCTAGATCCATACAGTGATCCTTACAAGAGGAACTAAATAGAGGCATCTGGATCTCCAAAACCAATCTCAAAGGTACTAGAAAGGGATAATATAAATGAGTAATAGCATAGATGAAAAAGATTCAAAAGTTATACTTGACAGCAGTTTCAATATATGAACACTGTGTGTGACTTTTAGGGAAAGAAACTATTAAAATGTAATGGAAATTGGATGGCTCATTCATCTCTCTTCTCCTATGATGTTAGAAATATTATTTCCAGGTGCAGCATCTTAAATGAGGTATAGGCCTTCTGAATCATCTTAAGAGAGGATAGGGTGGTTAAAGGAAATTTGATGCCAAGTGATAAAATATAGTTCAAAGAACTGTGGATTTTATATTAGATAAAACCCTTGGGTGAAGCCAAATATTGCCAAACATATAAAAAGTATCATGTAAAAAGATATTCTATGTGTACTCTATAGCCTCAGGGAATCCTGCTGATCTAAGACAAATGGACTGAAGTTATTAACAGAAATTTAAATATCAAAGGGATCTAAGGAAGAGAAACATGATATGGATTGTCTCGGGTGGTAAACTTCTCATCACTGGAAGTGTTCAAAAAAGGCAGGAAAATAATTCTTTGAAGAAAATGTTAATAAAGTTATTAAAATTTGAATAAATAACAAGACCAATTATTTTCAAGTCATTCCAAACACTATGATTATACGACTATATTAATACTTCTTTTTATTTTGTCCTAAGAATATGGAAAATTAACTTAACCCAGGCTACTTAGGTTGAATCACCTTTCTACCACTTACTAGTTGTGTTGTACTGACCAAATTATTTAAGTTGTTGGTGCTTTAGTTTCTTTCTCCCTAAAATGGGAATAAATGAATTATTGAAAGAACTTCATGAGTTAACCTGTGGCAGGGTCAGTGAATGGTGCAGGGTAAACATGGACACTCCAGAAATAATAACAAAGACCTTACTGATGTAGGATATATCTTGTGCTAGGGTCATAGTCTTGTGAAGCCAAAGAAAGGAGACACGGACCAGAGAGGTAGAGTTTGTAGCAGAGAATAGTTTTATTAAAGCAAGAGAAAGATTACAGCTCCCAAGTGGGAGGGGATATCTAGAAAAAGGGATGCTCACTAGCTAGGGTAAAAGGCTTGAGTTTGTTTGTTTTTTTCTTTTTCTGCCTGGAAGGGGGAATGCTTCAATACTGGTGCATGTTATTTAGGGGTTTATCAGGTTTGTTCTGTTGCTCAGCCTTGGGGAGGCCTTTGTAATGTCCTCCAAAATGGCATGATTGATGTCTCTGGAGTTACTCTATAATTTTGAAAGGAATGGCTAGTTTAAGAAATAACCATTTTTTTCTTATCTTTGCTCAGTCTACCAGGAGATTACCAATTGCCTGATATTATACTAACTAACTGATCTTATTACTAATTAATTGTTATCAGTGAATATCTTGGTGATTTTTTCTGATGAAGAAATCATGTAGCTAAGATTAGTGTTTGTTTGTTTGTTTGTTTGTTTGTTTTAGTACGTATTAGCACCAGAAAGATTTCCTTAAAATTAAGTCTTATATATGTGGGGATAGAAAAAATAATTTTCCTTCTACCCTTCCAAATTCTTCTGGCTGGACTAATAATTAAATTAACATGAGGCAGATTAATAGGAGAAAGTGACCAAATTTATTACAATGTACAAATGGGGTTTCCGTAAGAATATGAGACCCCAGGATGGATCTGGCATTAAGGCTTATATGTGATCTTGAGCTAAGGAGAAGAGAACAGGGGTGAGGGCTGTGGTTTGGGATTTCAAGAAACAGGAAGGCAAGTCACATGGGCATAGAAAAGTGTTTGCTGCACCATCTTTAACAATGGGACACAGAGAGGGCATTGATCAAATGGGTCTTGCCAGTTTCCCCCCCTGTCTGTTATACTTAGTTCACATTAACCTAAGTGATCTAGGATAATAACTTCCTTCCTGGAGCAGCTCTTCTATCTAAACTCTTTTAGGCAGTTAGGGGCAAGGTCAAAGTTCCTTCCTGAGACTTTCATTTCTTAAAAATAACCAGCATAAAACAATAAATATCCCCAAAGGCATATTTTGTTGTGGCAAAATCTAGTTCCCCTCATGTAAAACTCCAATATTATTTATCTATGTTATCTTCTCACTTTATCACAAATATTTCTTGCCACTTACCCATGACTGTTAGATATTATATAAGTGGATCTGCTGTGGTCCAAGTTCAGATAAGCTGGTTTGCTCATCTTTGTCCTTTCACATTTTCATTGGCAACCTAGTTTCCTGTAGGTTTGTACATTAGTGTGAAGCATAGTTTGTACATTAATGTGAAGAGTTTAATTTTTCAACATTTTACACAAAGTATTCATAATTTTGTGATAATGGCTTTCTTTCATTACTTTCTCCACTCTTTCTGAAAATTCTTTATTTGGGTATTGGTTCTTATGGATTGATTGGCTCTCTGGCATTCTAATTTTTTCCTTTTGATATTCAAACCCGTCAAGTTTATACAGTATACTATGTGAGATTTCCCCAATTTATCCTCTAATCTTTCTACTGAGTGTTTTATTTCTACCATGAAATTTCTGAGAGTTCTTTTGTTCTATAATGTTTTTAGCATCCACTACTTGTTCCATGGATGTGTTATGATCCCAGCTCTCTCTGAAGTTATTAATGAAAGTGACCAAAGTTTTGCCATCCCCAAACTGTGCCATTGATTTTAAGCTGGTTATTAAACAAATAAGAAGACTCAAAAAGAACCTTTGACCCTCTCCTTTTCCTGCGAAAGAAAGTCAGATGGAAAGGCTTACTCCAAAAGTGTAATCTTTACTATTCACCTTAGTGTGATAAATAAAAAAGGCTCTTAGCAAGGGTCTGCTAATTAGATTCCCCATTATGTCCCAACTGTTTCTGAGTTGCCTAGCAAGAATTTGCCTGCCACGTGTGCTCTGGTCTTCCTTGGCTGCCAGTAAATTGCTTATTTCCTTTGAAATCTCAGGCCCCTAACCCCTTTCTCCTTTGTCCATCATGGCATATAAATATCAATTCTCCAGTATATTTTGAGTCTCAGATCTTTTGACACCTCTGGCATTTACTTCAATACTAAATTTGTATATATTTTCCTGTTAATCTGTCTCTGTCAATTTGATTAGTAGCCTAGTTAGAAAACCTTAGTAGGTGGGAGAAAAAGCATTTTTAGTCCCCACATTAAAAATGGTTGAAGTGCCACATCCTTTGGGAACCTTTGCACAATTCTGTCAGGCAAATTAGTTGCTCTGTTTGTTATGTTTCCAAAGATATGTGATTATATGTCACTGTAACATTTATGTTCTTTAATAGTTAATCCATTATTGAACGTTACCATCTATAGTTTCCCCAGTTGGAAACCTTGGCAGCGTTTAAATTATATTTACATTAGTCATCTTCACTAAAGTCTAAAAAGTTGAAAGTCATTAAGTTATCTTAAAAATTTTCCTTTTGGAATAAGGCATGAAAGAAATCAATACATAATACATGCTTGTTTTTACCTTGTTTATAATTATATCCTTAGAATTCAGCAAAGTGCATGCTACACTGTGTATGCTCACAATATGGCTCACCAATAAATTGATGAGGTTTGAAAGGGATTTTTTTTTCTTATAAAACATTTTTGTGGCCCACAGTTTTCAAGACAGTGTTTTGTAAATGGGAAGTAGTCCACCTCTTTATTTGGTAACAATATTGCTTATATACCTACTCTGGGCTGTGGAGAAGTAAATTGAAAAATATTTCTTGTAAATTTAATCATCATGTTACATAGTTCATCATAAGTATGTGCAAATACGTGTTAAAAAAACAATTCCATTGGAACTGAGAGTCAGTTATTCATTTGTAAATACACTTACTAGCTTCGTGGCATCTGTTTATTGTTGGACATTGTTTTTCTCTGTAAACTCAGAGTCTAGAGTAGCTAATTAGTAGATGCAGCCAAAAATTAAAGAAAAGTAAGGCAATAAAAGAAAAACAATGAAAGAATCTTCTCATCATATTTTAAATGGTGGATGATACAAATTACTTCTTTCCTAAATACTGTTTCGTACCCATTATTCTTGACAAATAACCTTTACACAGGTTATTTATTGCTAGAAAAATTAATGTTTGCTCTTGTGTGACATTAATAAACCAGTGATGTTCTATTATGATAGTCTCAAACCAAAAGTATTTTCCTGCAGTAATCCTATGCCTACGTCAAACCACTTTACTTTTTCTTTTAGAAATTTAGCATCATTTGACAGCCTATATTAGAATAATACTCCCCTAAAGATATCCACACCTTAAACACTGGAACCTGTAAATATATTACCTTACATGGAAAACAGAACTTTGCTCAGGTAATTAAATCCTTGCTATGGGATGATTATTCCAGATTCCTGGGTGGGAAGAATATAATTACATTATAGGGAAGAAAAAAATATAATAATTTCTCCTCTACCATTTTAAGTTCTCAGCTAGGAGCCCTGTAAGCAAAAGACAAATTAAGAGAAAAACAAATAGAGGTTGTGAATGAAAACGGCCACATACTACACCTGACTAGCTCACAGGAGGCCACATGGTGGGCCCTCCAAACTCAGAGACTGAAAGTAACCATACAGAATGTCTGAACATGAAAATTTCTAACTAAAAACCGGTCAGGATGGGTAGTCATGTCCTAGGCCTGTAGCTTCCTTGACAAAGGTCAGTCTTTGCCTTAAGTGAGCCTGTCTATTGTCTTTGTGCACCTAGGATAACATACCTTTGAAATGTCAGAGTAATTTTCTTTTCCAGACCCCTCAAGTCACAACTGCCAGCATCAGACGCAAGACCAGAGAACCCTTCACTGTTATCTTGTTCCCCTAATACAATCTCTATGAGCTGAAAATGTTAATTATTAACTATCCTGTACTCACCAATATAAAATAAGTATGTGTCTCTCCATTTTATTTTTTATCCAATCACAGAGATCTCCCTGCTTTACTTTCTCCCACCCCCTAAAATTACCACCAGTGGATTTCATGTAACCTGTCTCATGTATATAAATAAAATAAACTGCAAAAATGCCATTCTCAACAAATTTTTTCGATCTGTTGAGATTTTGCTTCCCAACAATTGTCATCAGTTTGACTCAAATAAACTCTGGTAAGACTTTTCTTAGGCTGCATTTTTTTTTTTTATTTTTTTTTTGTCAGCAAAGTTTATTAACATAAATACCTCATGTATGCATGTGAGATACCCAGGGAAATAGAGTAACACTTAGAGGTGGCTTAGAATGGAGGCTTAAATACCACCTTCAGCTAAAAACAAAAAAGAGTGAAGGAGGCCAGCTATAGGGAGATGACTAAGCAAAGTACCATAAACAAAAAGTAGGCTTGTTATACAGATTAAACCTTCTTCATTGAATAAAGGTTCTTGTGATTTAGTCATCCTTCTCTTCCTGGTACAGATAAGGAGACAGCCTTAACAGATAAAGATTTCTTTTATAAATATGTAAGGTTTCCTTATAAAAAGGTAACTTCTACCCTGTTTTCAAAGCTTCTGCTGTGTCTATTGTTCCTCAATCAGCTAAAGATAATATTTATGCTAAAGAGGCATATTTTGGGGTGCCATATTCTTACAAGCAGGGAATCTCTCCTGGTTGGGTCAAAGAGAGATGAGACAGAAGAAGAAGGAGAAAAGATTTTAAGAGTGAGAGTAACAAGACCTGATGACTTTTGAAGATGGAAGAAGATGAACAGAAGCCGGGGAATTTGAGTGGCTTGTAGAAGCCAGAAATGGCCTCATCGGAGAGCTAACAAGGAAATGGGAACCTCTGTCCTACAACATTTATTAAGGAATTGAATTCTGCCAATAACTTGAATGAGGAAACAGATGAAGAAAATGATCCTCTCCTAGAGTCTTCAGGGAGGAATACAGCCTGCCAATGCTGTGACTTCAGCCTGGTAAAAACTGTATCAGACTTGTCATAATGTAGCTGTGCAAAAACTTTACTTCTTTAAAATGGCTTTTTCTATTTTCTTTCTCCTTAATTCTAACTGGCCTTGTCTCATTTAATAGTACTTGCTTCTTTTCTTTCCTTATCCTTCCACCTTTACAAATACTGTGTGACTTTAATCATTGAGCCCTCAGGACCTCAGATTCTGGTCAGCATCAAACAGTCTTTGGAACAAAGCCTCAGGTCTGTTGACCACAGAAACAGAGATTTGGTAAAACTAAATATAACATCTTGATCTCAGTTGTGTTTGAGCTCCCAGCCCATGAAGGCAGACTGACCCTACATCCCCTCAAAGCCAGAAAGAACAAAGCCAGACTGACATCAGGACCTGATGCAATGATCAGCTGCCTCTACCCTAGCTCCCACCAATCAGTAAAGCCCATGACCCCAACTCCAGGACTAATGATCTTTCTCCTCTCTAACCTATCCCCTAGAGGCCACTGGGAGCCAGGTCTTTGAGTACTGGGTCACCTGTGTCCAGGGCTTGCTGCCATTTCCTTAAATAATACACTTTGACTTTCTTTGCTGCAAACCTCTGTTTGTGTCTCATTTGGCTTTAATGTGTAAAGGCAAATGAACCCACTTTTAGTTCAGTAACAATAATTAATTTGTATAATTAATTTGTACTGCCATTAAGTCTATTGTGATTTGTTAGGGCAGCAATAGAAAACTAATGTAACACCATAACTTCTCTTTCCAAGTTCATTTCAAACTTGCTAAGCTCCCTAATATTTTTATCAACGAGAAATTTTATACAACATTGAGAGAAGACTGTATAAAAGTCTTTAAAAAAATTACAATTTTTTGGTATTCCACTTAATTTGGGGTTATTTGTCCAAGTATAAAATTGCTTAGTGTTAAAGGGCCAATTACACATCCATTATTTAACTCAGAAATTTGGGAAAAGGAGGAAAAATGACTTGTATACATGTGTTATTTTTTATGCTTTCACAAAAAGCAGGAAAAAAATATACAAAAGAAGCATCAACTTTCAATAAATTAAAGATGATATAAGTTTAATATTATATTCCTTTTCTTGGATAATATATGAAAGATTAAAAAGAAGTCACAGTTAAACCAAGATAATTTTCTTTGAAACCACTCTTTTAAATTTTGGATTTAATCCAAAAATTCTCTTAATCTCCTCTTTCTCTTTCATTTTCCCTCTTAATTTATCCTGAATACAGAAGAAAATACAAAATATATAGCTTGAAACATTTACTGAAAGCACATTTATTTCTTCTCTTCAGCTTCAGTTAAAAAATTTTCTGGGACAGAAACTATGTTCCAAACACTATCAAACAAAGAAGATTCATGAGATCGCTAAGCAATTTAAACATTTTATGAACTACATAATTCTAAAAATCTCTATTCATATCTGTTGGGCCCATTTCTTTCTGAAAGTCTGGCCCCGGAGCTTTTTTTTTTTTTTTTTTTTAAATTTTCTTTGGATAACAGTATGTTTTTTCCAGGACACATCAGCTCCAATCAAGTTGCTGTTTTCAATCCAGTTATCGGGGGGACACAGCCCACTATCTCATGTGGGAATTGAACCGGCAACCTTGCTGTTCAGAGCATGCACTCTAACCAACTGAGCCATCCGGCCACTCCGGCCCCAGAGCTTTGACATGTGAACTCATTTTAATATTTGTGAAGGAATGGATGTGGATTTTCCCATTAGAAGAAATAAAAGGATACAATTCTGCTCACTATGTCTATTAAACAACTGGTGAGAATGTGTTGGCTCCTTACTCAACTTTAAATTTAACATCAAAGTATGAATATCAATTTTATTTTTTAAATCATATACGAGTATTTTATCTACTATATATTCAGTTAGAAATCATTGTGCACTTCATGAGAAATATGACTTATGCTGTGATATACAGGACTTTATTTAGGATCAAGGAGAAATGCATTTATATTGTAGTATACATATTGCTTCAGGCTATTCTTATTTTAGTCCAGATTTTTAGAATAACACCAAACCCAAATGTTCACTTTTATGCTGTCGTCAATCCCCTGCCTTGTACTTTGTAACCAGCAGCTGAGTTTAAAGGAAAAGCAGCTGACAGTTTTAGGATTTTAGATGAGTCAATTTTTATCACCACTCTGAGGAAAAAATAGAAAGAAAAGAAAATATCATAAAAATAATTAATTCTGGAAAAAACAGCCTGCTGTTTCAAATACAGTAAGAAAGCAGACTTATTATAAACCTGAAAGAAGGTCATTTTATGAGCACATCCTATGAAGTGGCTGAACTGCTGGTATCAAAGGGGTGTCCTGATGAGATGCACACAACCTGCACATACAAGCGAGCAAATGGTTGCACACAAGCAAAGTGTGTGTGTGTACGAGTGTGTGTACATGTGCATGCATATAAGTTTCAATATGAATCCATTTGTGTTTGCACATTTAAGACTACCCTGACTGTACTTTGTTATTAAAACCTACTTTTGAAAAGGTACTTTCAGAAACAGGGAACCTTGTGACACTCTCTGACTAGAAGATCCTTTGCTGGTGTGGTGTCATGATTGCTGAGCCAGCTTTTCAAAGGGCCACAGTCATTTTACTTCCAGGAAACGGCACCAGGTCAACAAATTACTTGTTTGTCCTCTGTTTTCTTGGGTCTGGATTTCCTTTGATCTTGGGTGAGCTCAAACTAATTTGGAATAATATGAAAACAGTTCTCTGCTTCGCTACTTTTAATCAGCAATGTCCCTGACTTTTAATTAGAAGCAAAAGAACAGTTCTGCGTCAACTCCAGGCATAGGACATGCAGTCCTGCCATGGCAAAGGAAGTTGGAGCCCAGGGTGGAAAGCAGGGAATATGAAATAGTGTTTGGCCCTATTTACTTAGGAAAAACGAGGAAGGTTTTGCTTCACTCTCGTTGAAGTTACAACACACCCTTTCCTCTTAATTTTTTGTTACTGTTCCTCCATCCTCCAGTAATTCTTCCAACTCTGACTCTGTTCCCCAGTGGTACCATAAGCCCCTGGCATTTTTCCATAGGAGCATTTTGATTATAATCCTCCATTCAACTTGCTGAGTTCAGCATATGACTTTGACAAAATCTGGATAAAAGCTGTGTGGTAAAAATTAATACGTTTTGTTCTTTAGTTGGAATCAAGATATACACAACTCCTGAGGTCGCTTTCATGAAGCCAGCACTTTTAACTTCGCTTATCATTCCTATGCATTAGGATTACTGTACATTAGAGGTAGCAAGTATGATTTTTATTAAGCAGCATGTTACTGAAAATAATTTATTCAAAATAAGAGGTTTCATAAGCTAGCAAGTGTTTTTAAAATGGTGAGTGCAGATTTTCAAATTTGGTGTATTTATAGAACAAATGTACATTGTTTTATCATGAATATGTAGAAGTGCATCTTCACTCATGTAATTTCAAATTTTTTTAGTGTTTCTTCTTCACTCTCTTATGAATTATACATAAGCAACAACGTAAGTCTCTTTTTCATGCACAATGATCCTATTTTCCTAAAGAGAAACCCTGGCTGAAAAGTATTAAAATTCAGATCCCAAAATTATCCAGTGGTAGAGGAGAAATGGAATGGAAAGTTCCCACTGTGCAAAATGAAACAGGAAAAGATGCTTCATGATGTTTCCACTGAGTTTTGACCATTCCCTCTACTATGCTTAAAGAATTAATTTCAACTAGTATCTCTTGTTCCAGGGATTATCTAGGCACTTACTTTAACTCAGAGTCAGTGTGGAACTACTAGTCAAGGAATCAGGACACGTGGGTTCTAGTCACTACTCCATTCCTAACCTTTTGTGGAAATAACTCTGGACCTGATTTTGTTTTCTTATCTGTGTTATAATAATGTTGAAATAATTTAGAAAAATTAGAATGGCTATATAACTCTGATTCTCAATGTAACCAACAGATGGTGTAATTTCTCTCCTTCAGATGCAATATTTAAAACATTTAGGATAAAGATTTTGTCTTCCAAGTCCATTGCATCTCACTATTGTTGGTGTCAGCATATTTAAGCTCTTCATCATTTGTACACATGCCATGAAATTCAGTAAGAAGATATTACATAAATGAGTCAAATTTACAACTTAGACGACAAGGAATCCAATTAAAAAACACAGTTAATAATTCAGAAATAGTAAACAGGTATTTTTATATTAGTATGTACTTATGGGGGTGGGTTTATGTGCTTCTCTTATTTATGTTTTCTCTGGCCACTGAGATCTTTTTTTTTTCCTTTATTAAATGTTTAGCTGTCTAAGCTCCTGTTTTTTTTACTAGTCTCAGCATTTTCTCACTTCTCTCATTCTTCAACAGAACTAGCTTTGGATTGGAATCTTTTTTATAAAGTTGCTATAAAATTGCCACCAGCAACCAAAACTCAGCCAGCTGGCATAGTACCAAAAGTGGTATAATTAGTACAAAATGCTCCTACATTTTTGTATGGCCTTGTATTAACAAAAAAAAAGTATGATGTTCTCTTCCTTTTATTATCAAACAGGGGAATTAGTTTAGTTAAGCAAGTAGAGAAGGATAACATTCTGAGAGAGGAGAGAAAAACAGGGATTTTTTTTTCTTTTGTAAAATCAAGTTTATAAGAATATGTCTTAGCACCAGTTAAGTTTTTTTTTTTTTTTTCCTTAAGGACCACCATAAAGGTATCTTCATAGAGCCATCCATAGATGTGAAGGAAGATAACAGCAAACTGAGCACTTGCTGCCCCTATTGGGTGACTGTTGCAAACACACCACTCAGCTGTATGAATCCATGTACTGTAAGATCCCTCAAACCTATCCTTGCAGCATTCCCTATAAAAGAAGAGGAAGGTTCTTTTCTGCCACCTGTCTGCTTCCTGAAAGGCCCCTCTACTGGCAGGACACAGTGGGAGAGCAGTGAGGAAGCCTCTGTAGAAATAAGACCCATGCTCTCTTTAGATCATACAGGACAGGAAGTTGCTCCATTTTAGAAAAGGAAAAGAACAGATTGTGCAGGAATCAACTGATTTTCACCTGTTATGCTGGGACATATTTGAACTCTAATGAGGTATAGAAAACTATTTTTCAGAATTTTTAGATAGTCCTTGTGGTTGGCAAGATAGTCAGGATTAGGCAAAAACAGAAGCTATGCAAAGGTCCTTCTTAGAAATGTAGGTCGGATTTGTTTTTGAATAGAGGGGTATATGAGATATGATCACAAAATATGGTGAATGTTTAAATTTTCAAAAAGTTATTACAACTTTAAAAAAGTAAAAAACATATTGCCATTAATCCCCCTCAAAATGTTCACTCTCCCTTCCGACACACTTATCCTATTGTTCTTGCCACTTTCTGAAGCAGTTCGTGAATGTTTTTAGTTGTGTTGTCGTGGCTGCCTCAATGTCCTGAATCATTTTGACTTTGGGGAAGAGCCAGAAGTCACACGGTGCCAGATCCAGTGAATAAGGTGGATAAGGACACACTGTTTTGTTTATATTTGACAGAAATGACCATACCAGAAACGATGTGTGATATGGAGCATTGTCACAATGGAGGATGATTTACAACACACTTTAGAACACACCTTCTCTCAACCGTAGCTCACACCTGACTGACTGCACTGAACAAGTTGAACCTTGTCACACACTGTTACTAAGGCTTGGTGAGCTGCTTCCCATATTAAAGATCCTGCCTTTCCGTTGGATGGCACTTGGCAGCAGCATTCACCATATATTTTTATCATACCTTGTAGAAGCTCATAGCAGGAACTCAGTAGAGAAGTCTCAGAGTAGCCAACAGGGCATTTTCTTCTTCATATTTCATCAACACAGCACTCAGCATCTTCTCCAGATAAATGTTGAACCAACAGTTTGAGAAGATTGGTCAGACAAGTGCCAAATTATTGTCAGATTGGAACACAATAGACCTCCATCTGATTCTGTCCCCAGAGTTTCAGCTATTATAATTTAAATTTACTGACAACCCCTGGCAAAGCCAGGTAATCTAACTTTAGACTTTCCCCAAGCTGATTCTTAAATTTCATTAAATTTTTCTTATAATTTTCTCTAGTTTTAAATGTAAAGTGATTAATGTTTGTAACAAAGGGTAAACATTAAAACCATTGCAGTGAACTATCTTGTTGTTTTGTACCCTAATGATTCTTATATGGAAGCACCAAATATTGTTAGCCTCTAAAGATGTGTTGAGAAGGTAGTGAAACTGGGAGTGTGTGTTGCAGAGGGGTATGCATGTGCACATGTCATTGATTTTGTTGTCTAATTCAACAAGAAAAGAACTAATATAACAGAGGGTGCCAAAAAAGATGTATACACATTTTAAGAAAGGAAAAAAACTTTTAAAATTGTGATACTCAATATATACCAATAACAAAAGATGAATACAAGTCTCATTTGACTTCTGCAATTACAAGAGGTGCTCAAAGTAGTTACCATCAGCATCCAGACACTTCTGATTACAGTGAACTACTGCTTCTGCATAGATAACATCTCTTAAAATGTGTATACATTTTTTGGCACCCTTGGTGTTATGATAATTCCGTATACAGATAATGTAAAAACATAAGCTAACCAATATTTCTATTGATTACTGAGAGGGGAGTCTACAACTGCAATCGTGGATCTGTGAATTTTTGCTTTCAGTTGTACAAGTTTTGGCTTTATGTATTTTGAAGTTCTATTTTTAGGTACAGACACAATTAGGATTTTTATACTTTATGGTGAATGATCCTTTTATTGTTTTGTAACATCTCTTTGTTCCCGATTAATTTCTCTCCTCTAAATTTTACTTTGCAAATCATTTATAGTCACTTCAGTTTTCTTTTGACTTCTGTTTCTATGATATACCTTATTCTGTTCTTGTACTTTTAACCTATTTGTATCACTATATTAAGTGACTTCATATACATTGGGTTGTCAGAAAAGTCATGATATATTTTTCTATGTTTTTCATTGCAAAAATGTGTCATGACTTTTCTGATAAATATATATATATAATTTGCATATAATATCCAGAATATATTTGGATTATTTATTTTTTTACCTGTTCTAACAATCTCTGGACTCTAGTTGATTTGTTTAGACCATTTATATTTAATATAATTATTGATATTTGGAATTGTCTACTTCTTTATTATTTGTTTGCTTTCTCATTCCTTTGCTTCTTATTCTTCTGATTCCCCTTTCCTGCCTTCTTCTGGGTTAATTGAACATTTTTCAGTTGAAAAGAGTTTTAGTTTTGCTGTTGCTATTTCTTCTACAATTTATCACAATCTTCACATACGTTTAGCAGGACTGTTGCTAAATTTGTGCTCAAATTGCTGGTTGGAGTGCCAGAGAGTTTTTATTTTTTGTATTTTATCTTATTTTCAATGTTTGTAATACACCCTCAGCTTTCACCATCTCTGCATACCTGTATTGCTGGGAGGATCTTACTCCATGCTATTCCCCTTCCCTGGTGTTTGACTGCTATTGCCTGTTGCCAGATCCTGTGCTAGTGGTGGTGACTGCAAGGATTTACTGTCGTCCAGTTTTCAAGCTCAGCTTAAGCATTTCAGGTGTGCTGAGCCTCATGGGGAAGAAGGTGGGGGGACTTTCTCAATATTTTTTCCCCGATGTCAGCCAAACTATGCCTTTGATCTGTGTCAGTTTTAACCAAGTAATCCTCAATCCTACCCCATGGGAAGCATCCCTCTAATTGGGCATAGATATAGGATTCGGAGCTGACTATGGTTTTCTTTCCCTCACTCTGGGGTAGAGGGATTTTTCTTTTGCCCTTTCCACATTGACTATGGGTCTTTGATTTGCCCTTAATGTAAAAAGCTGTTATTCCTCCTCCTGGAGCTTCAGACTTTTGTTTCATAGGAAAGAAATATCTAAGGGAAGCAGGTAGCATGACTTTTCCCTCCAGCAGCTAAAGATCATTTTCTGCAAGCTTGCACCTACAGGAGGAGCTCTTATTGGTCTCCAGCCCTGCCTCCAGATTTCCTCTTGAATTATTCTCATTTAACTTGATAGCAGCTGCTATGCAGCCTCTTCTCACCTCAATGTTTTGACCCAGGTGAGCTAGTTCTTGTGTCTTATCTCTTATAGTTGCATGTTTCTCTTTGGAATTTCAACACTTTTGTTGAATTGTAGCCTCAGCTTTTGGATGCACTCAAAAAAAAAATAAAAAAGAACTATGAGTTTACAGTTTATTTGATTGTATATCTCATTATTATAATGAGAGTGATGTTCCTTCCAGCTTTCTACATCCTAGAGAGAAACAGAAGTCTTCCTTTGTTCTGGCTCCAGCTACATGATCTAAAGATAAATGAATTATATGTAGTTACAATGAACAAGGGAAATGAACTAGTACTTACTAGCTTTCTGCTAATAATGCCTCAATTTAAATAAGTTACATAATATTAGAAATGTCAGACATTGGTGACAATCAGATTTCTAATCTGAACATTCAGTAAAACCAGATAATTCGCTGCCTACTCAAACTATAGGAGCATAGTTGCTTAATATCAGCCACTAAGTAAAGAAAAGAAAAAGAAGAGGTTCAATCCTAAATGCATTTACCTATCTGTTGAAAGCATTGGTAGAATAGAGATGTGATCATCCTGAGATATATGTCTCAGACACATGCTTTTTAATCTTTTTAATTGTACTATTGATTGATAACATCTACTATTGTTCTTAATATGTCATGGAATTCCTTCAAATTTATAGTACTTTCTTCCTAAAATGTTTCAATGAGCTTGCTGTTAAGGGAATAAATATCAATCAAATTAAACCTAAATACTACAATATTTAAATACATAGAGAGGGGACATTGACAAAGACAATTTTATTTCAGGAATGGTAAATCAGCAACCTCCTCAATTGGTATCAATACAAGCTTAGTTCAATTTTTCATACATTACAGATACTGTACAAATCATATCACATAGATGGTTATTTAATGTTGACTGGACTGTCTTTACACAAGAAAAAAATGCTTCCCCAGAAGGTTTTATAAATCATTCAAACAATGTAGACAAAATAAAATGGTTTTATCTATTAAAACTTAGCTCAACAGAAAATTTAATTAAACTAGAACATCCTGTCCCTAGAGAAGTCCAGTCAATAGTGGTTTCATAATTATAAGAATACATTAGAACTATTGATAAGGATTTACTCTGAGCTTTGAACTATTGAACTTTCATCAGTATAACTGAAGTTAGTTCTCTATGATCCCTATGAAGTAGAAAAATGTTTAATCATCGCTAGTTCACAAATAAGGTAATGAGCAGTTAAGTATCATCACAGGGAACTTTGGTATAAAATTAAACATGTTTTCTATTTGTTCATAGACATTTACATTTGGATTAGTTTATAAATGCATATAATAATTTTTTTTAGTTAAAGTTTATTGGGGTTAGTAAAATTACATAGGTTTCAGGTGTACAATTCTGTAATACATCATCTATATATCACATTGTGTGCTTACCACCCAGAGTCAGTTCTCCTTCCATCACCATATATTTGATCCCTTTTATCCTCATCTACCACACCCCTCCCCATTTACCCTCTGGTAACGAGTAAGCTATTGTCTGTGCCTATGAGTTTTTGTTTCTTCATTTGTTTGTGTTGTCCTCTGTTCAGTTTTCAGTTTTATATACCACACATCAGTGAAATCATATGGTTCTCAACTTTTTCTATCTGACTTATTTTGCTTAGCATTATAATAAAAATTTTAAGTCAATTTTATAACTTTTTAAAAAGTCCCAAGAATGCACTATAGATTTATACTGTTATTGCTGAAGATTAACTAACATTTAAAGAAAAGAAATAATCAATAAACAAACCATGTATGAGAAAAACAGTGTATAACTTTGCATACTTCTCTAAGATTAATTCTCTTAATTTTTAATAAACTTTATATTAGAAAACTACACCAACTATCTAGTCCTCATACTTCTTTCAAGTGCATCTTTAATTTTAATCTCAGATATAATATGATTTTATGAACAAACACTCAATTCTTTGTTCATGAGATTATCCTGCTCTGATTTAATCTTGTCTACATTCTTTACAAAATATTGAACTCATGTATTTGCCTGTTTTTGTTTTGTTTTTAAGCAGAACAGAACACAAAATCTTTTGGACAGCTACAGTGCTTATTCAGAAGAACTGAGATGAGAAGTAACCTTTTTTAATGTTTTACCAATGCTGTTTCCTAGCTAAGAACTGCACAATATTATACAGCACTGATAACTGCTTTATCTACCTTTCTTTCAGCAAAAGACACAGTGATGGGTTTTTATTGACATAAAAAGAAAGCATTTCTTTTTGTAATTCCAACAGCCTTACACTAAGTCATTTGATGTATATTTTGTGCTTTTTAATAAATCACTCTCTGGTTCATCACAATATCATTGTGCCTGAAGCGAGAGGCTTTTCTCCCACATGTTGAACTCTAAGGGATAATGGTGAAAAAATAAATGAATTTTAAATATTCAATAAAAAGGAATAATAACACCATATTTCCAAACTCAGTTTGTAATATATAGATCATGCAGAGACCCTTACAGCAAGAAAGGTTTCTAGTACAGAGAAAAGCTAAGAAAAATGTCTTACTCTTTACTGATACACATCTAGTGATAGGTATCTCACTGCCATTTTCATTTATAGATAGAGTTAAATAATTTAGTCAATATCTGACTCCCTGTTATTGCCCAGATTAAGTCCAATGGCCCTATATGAACCAATCTAATGCTCTCTTCTCATTAGAATCTTTTAAGGACAATGCTCATGAACTGTAGCAAATATGGTGTCCTTCTCTGCACACACATACTCTTTGAACTTTCTTTGCTTCTTTACTCCTTGTAGCCTTGGTGAGACTAATTGTGGCATGTGGCTGGGTGACTGGAAGTATACATTATCACCCCAGTTCAACCACAAGTCTTTGGGTTGACACATGAACAAAGGACCCTCCTTGGTCTTTTTAGTTAAGTGAACCAAGATCTCCCTTTTTTGTTTAAAATAATCTAAGTGGTACTTCTGTTCCTTCATTAACCATGAATGACTTAATGCGTTTTGTCTATATCACACTTTTCCTTTTCTTTCCCCTCTATTATAACTCTTTTGCCATTCTCAATGTCAAGCCTACTTTGAGCTGTTTATCACACAGGTATTCTTTCTTTCAAATTGGTACATTTTTCAATGTTTTTTTCTTAAAATGAATTTTCCAGAAATGAGCAAAAATGTGCTCCATGACTAAGACAGAATAGTGTGTACTAACGCTCTCCTTGTTCTGAATATCATTCTACTAATAAAGTCGGAGTTGGCATTGTATCACTAGTGCTCCATCACCTAATTTGTTGCATTGAGTTTGAGATCAAGGAAATGCCTCAGGAGTCCTCACTGACCATCAGATGAGGAAGACAGTGAAGTTAGGGTATTAAACCCCTTGGATGCCTTTCAGTGAGGTTGCCTCAAGGCATAGGTCCTTACTCCTCTCAAAGTTAACTTGTTCTCTGTAACCCTTCTCCTTCCAGTTTCTGGGAACCTGCCCCTGCCTTTGAGTCTAAGCTTGCTAACTGTGCTAGCCTAACTTCCTTTGTGATTTCTCTATACTTAGTCAATACTTTTGTTTAATATTGTCAAAAAATTTTCTTAACATGATCCTGTTTTGAGTGTGTCATTTGTTTCCTATTCTAAGCAAGATGAATAAGAACAAATATGAGTTCTTTCCCTGACCAATAGACATCTCTTTTCAGGATGACATTGATCCTTCTTTCTAAAAATAAAAAACAAAATAATATTTTGAATCCAAAGCCAAATACTTTACTAAAGAGTTTTTTAAAATATTTTATTAGAAAATATAGCTAACATACTATATTATGTTAGTTTTGGTGTACACCATAGTTATCCAACATTTATATACCTAAAGAAGTGATCAACATTAGTCCATCAACCATCTGACACTGTACTATGCTATCACAATATTATTGACTATATTCCCTATGCTGCACATTAAACATCCACGACTTATTTGTTTTATACTTGGAAATTTGAACCTCTAAATCCCCTTCACCTTTTTCCCCCACTTTTTTTTTTTTCAATTACAGTTAACATTCAATATTATTTTGTATTAATTTCAGGTATATAGTATAGTGGTTAGACATTTGTATAATTTAAGAAGTGATACTCCTGACTAGTCTCATACTCACCTGGCATATACATAGCCATTACCATAATATTGACTACATTCTTTATGTTTTAATTTACATCCCGATGACTATTTTGTAACTACCAATTTGTGCTTCTTAATCCCTTGACCTTTTCAACCTATTCCCCAACCCTACCTCCCATCTGGCAACCATCAAAATGTTCTTTTCATCTAGGAGTGTGTTTCTGTTTTATTTGTTTATTTTGTTGTTTAGATTCCAGATATAAGTAAATGTTTATTTTGATGTTTGGATTCCACATACAAGTAAAATCATATTGCATCTGTCTTTCTCTGTCTGAATTACTCCACTTAGCACAATACCTTCCAAGTTCATTCATGCCGCCTCAGATTGGGTGAAGCCGTTCCCATCCATGGCTGAGCAATATTGTATATATGTACCATGTCCTCTTTATTCATTCTTCCATCAGTGGACATCCAGACTACTTCCACATCTTTGTTATTGTAAACAATGTTGCAGTTGACATATGGATGCACATGTCCCCTCAAAGTAGCATTTTGGGTTTATTCAGATAAATATCCAGAAGTGGGATTACTGGGTCCTTCTTTGTCTCTTGTTATAGCATTTGTTTTAATGTCTATTTTGTCTAGTATCAGTATTGTTACCACAGCTTTTTCTTTTCCTTTTATTTCCATTTTCATAAAATACCTTTTTCCATTTCTTAACTTTCAGTCTGTGTGTGTGTGTTTCAACCTGAAGTGAATATCTTGTAGGCAGCATATGTAAGGGTTTTGTTTTCTTAGCCATTCAGCCACTCTATGTGGTTATTTATTTGTTTTGTTTTTTGGGTTTTTTTTGAGGGCAGTATCACTGGCCCTCATATGTGGGACCTGAACCAGGGCCACTCAGCCAGCCCAGCCACCCTATGTTTTTGATCAAAGCATTTAATCCATTTACATTGTAATTAATTGTTGATAGATGTGTAATTATTGCCATTTTATTATTCATGTTTTTTATCTCTTCCCCCTCCCCCATCTTAAAAAAATCCCTCTAACATTACTTGTAATATTGGCTGGTGGCGATGAACTCCTTTAATTTTACCTTCTCTCTGAGGCTCTTTATCTGTTCTTCAACTTTAAATGATAGCCTTGCTGGGTAGAGCAGTCCTCATTGTAGATCCTTGCTTAAATCACTTCGAATATTTCCCGATAATCCCTTCTGGCTTGCAAAGCTTTTCTTGAAGAATCAGCTGACAATCTTATGGGATCTCCCTTATATAATAAGTTACTAATTGCCTTTGTCTTGTTGATTTTAGGATTCTCTCTTTGTCATTAACCTTTGCCATTCTAATTATAATGTGTCTTGGAGTGGGCCTGCTTGGGTTCACCTTGTTTGTGACTCTCTGCACTTCTTGGGCTTGTGTGTCTATTTCCTTGTCAAGTTAGGAAAGTTTTTGGCCATTTTTTCTTCAAATAGTTTATCAATCCCTTGCTTTCTCTCTTCTCCTTCTGGTACCACTATGATGTGAATATTATTATGCTTCATGTTTTCCAGAGGTCTCTTAAACTATCCTCATTTTTTTTTCTTTTATATTCTGTTTGGGTGTTTTCTGTTACCTTGTTGTCCAAAATGCTGATTTGATCCTCTACTCCATCTAGTCTGCTGGTGTATCCTCCTAGTGCATTCCTCATATTAGTTATTTTATTATTCACTTCTGAGTGGTTCTTTTTTCCTTTGTTGACATTCACACTAAGTTCCTTGAGCATCCTTATAACCAGTATTTTGAACTCTGTCTAATGTAGGTTGCTTACCTTTATTTAGTTTAGTCTTTTTCTGGAGCTTTCTCTTGTTCTTTCATTTGTATGTCTTTGTTTGCTCATTTTGGCTGCCTCTCAGTGTTTGTTTCTATGCATTAAGTAGATCTGCTCTGTCTCCTGCTGGGTGGCCTTATGCAGTAGGTACCCTGTGGGGCCCTGGCACAGTATTCTTGGTCACCTGCTCCAGGTACTCCAGGAGTATCTCATGTGTGGGTTGTGTGTGCCCTCCTGTTATATTTCAGTCTTGATTGCTATTGACACATCAGCATTTAAGACTGAGCCTCAGACTGATTTACTGTGGGATTTGGCCATGTCTATAGGTTACATGCTGCTGTGCTAGAGGGCGTATTACACAGAATGGGATTTACTCCAGAGGGCTCTGGTACTTGTTGAGACCATCCTTTGGGTGTGCAACTTGTGGGGCTCATTTGGTTGTGCTCTGCTATGGTCTGAAGCAAATCTTCAAGTATTTTGGTTCTGGGGCTTCTTGGGCAGTGCTCCGGTGTAGGCCCAGGTCAGGCACTGCCAGAGACTACCTGTAGGAACTACAAAAATGATCCACGGCTGGTGGGCGCCTGTGCTGCACCTGAGGGTTTGTGGGAGTGGCCACACTGTGAACTGAGGATGGCTGCTACAAATACAGGGCCTGGGGTAGATCTGTAAAAATCCAGGAAACACTGTCCTGCTGCTGCTTGCTGCTGGTTGCTGTCTTCCATAAGGTTCAGCTGCCAATAAAGCCTCCTGTGGTTTGGAGTTGGGTGTGATGGGGTGCCAGTGAGTCAGCAGGATGAAGCAGCAGCTCACCAGGTCAATCAGGTTCAGATTTGGCCGGAGTGGGTAGGCTCAACACAGGAAAGATGACGGCCATCTGCCAGCTGCTTGGGAGGAGAACCTCACACAGAAAAAAATGGTAACTATCTTCCAGCTCACACACGGCCTGAAGCCACACACCTCAGTCTGCCCCGCATATGTTTCCAACGCTCCCCAAGTAACCATCCCTCCACTGGAGCCCAAGGTGAGTACCAGTGAGAGTGTGAATCTCTGCACAGGCCCTTTACAAAGTTGGCTGGGTTTCTCACTGCCTTTCATCCCACTCAGATGGTTGGAATCCCCACTGTTTTTCACAGCCAGATGTTGTAGGGCTTCTTCTTCCTGGTATCAGTACTCCAGGCAGGGGAGGCTGGTGTGGGGGTGGGTTCCTTTGAACCTCCATGGGGAACCTCCATGGCTGATACATCCCTCTCAATTTTCACCCACCACACACAGATTTGGGGTCAGCCTGTTTCACATTTCTGCCCCTTCTCTCAGTTTCAACTGGCTTCTTATTTGTATCTTTAGTTATAAAACTTCTGTTCAGCTAGAGTTCAGATTGTTCTATAATTTAGTTATAATTTTAGTGTTTCACAGAAGGACGCAGGCTCAGTGTTTATCTACTCTGCCATCTTGGGTCATTTTCCAGACCTAAAGAGTCTTATGGCTACCTCTGATTCAGTAGCGAGAACTTACACTTTTTTGTTGTTGTTTTGTTTTTTATTTTAAATTTTTTTAAATTAGTTTCAGATGTAGAACTTGGACTTTTATAATCAGGCACAACTTGGTTAAAATTCTGATTTTACTACATTAAGATTGTATCTTAGATCTATGAGTTTCAATATATTCATTAGTACCACACAATTGTGATGTATCATTCTAGGTGATTGTAATAAGTAAATGGGTTACATATTTAAGAATCTTATAGAGAACATGTAGCTTATTAAACCTTCCATCATTTATTCCTCTTTGACTATCATATATTTTACAACAGATTGAAGCTGAAGGTACATGGCACATCCTGGGCACAAAATGAAAACAGAATCTTCATTTGTTTGCTAGTTTTGAGATTACAAGGTACCACCTCTAATTTAAGTACCCTCCAGAGTTTAGCTTATTAAGTCTTATACATTTAGAATATTCTCTGGATTGGAGTTGTGGATTCCTGGATTCTACTGTCTTACCTAATATTAGCTACGTGGTTATCTTTCCTTATTTATATAAAGAAATTTCTAGAACAGGAAATTCTAATGCTATTTTATAGAGCTAACATTCTGATATAGAATATATGATTTAAATATTCAGTTCATGTATATTTTGGGGTAGAGTTCATTAAATATCTTTTAGTCTGTATATCAGGAGTAAAGTATTTATACTTTAGTAATTATCAAAGATGAAATGGTTATACAAATTATTTCTTCTATAGCTTGCTTTTCCTGAAAGTTTGCCATTAAGTTAACTTACCTCAACCTTTGTCACCATCATACTGGTTTTGTTACCACTATCAGAACTCCCAGGCAACAGGTCTTCATCCTTTAGCAGAGGCTATGAGTAAAGACTAAATATTTATATTTTGATTAAATTAGAAACTGGAGGGAGTGCTATAAACTGATTGGCTGACTTTAATAAAATGCCATTAATAAAATAATATTTAATAAAATAATATTTTATTATCAATATAATAAAATGCTATTATACAATAAGATTATTATTATGTAGTAATGTATTAAAGTGTTCTTAAATAAAATAATGTTTAATTACAATAGTAATAAAATAGTATTTAATAAGTATTAAATACATTAGTCAATAACATGCTGTAGAGCTATATTATATTATCATAAGTAAAAGGTAACTTTTTATATGACTGAACAATTTTTATAGTTGTATTTCATCAGCAGGGTGCAATTGTGTTAATAGGTACACTTTCTTTACTTCATATCTAATAATACCAAAGTAAGTGCAGCTGCACTGAAAAGTAGGAAATAGTTATACATGCTTATAAATAAAAATGACTGCAAACTACTCACAATAAATGTAATCCTACCACCCATTAGTTCATTGATTCATAGCAAACACTGAATATTTGTATTTTAATGGGAAGAAAGAAATATTCTAAGTTAAATAAGGCTGAGAGGTATGACCCAAAGACTTAGGTTCAATTACACTTCTTAAAAACCTCTTCTCCATTTGAAAAGGAAATGCTCTGGACTGTTTGGTTAGAAGGTTCTTATCTTCTTTCAGAAAGGATGTGTGCGTGTGTGTGTGTGTGTGTGTGTGCACATGTGCACACATGATGTGAAATATTTTTAGATATGCTACACAATAGTGAAAATATTAATGGTAAAGAACAATCCCATTTGCAAGATCCCTTGATTAACAAGCTTTAGAGGATAGCATTTTGAAAAATCACTCATAATTCCACCATCCAGAGATAAGTATTTTTATTTGTTTTTTATGTTTTCCTTCTGAAGATATTTCTGTTCATGTTGATAGCATTCTTTAGAGTTGAGAATTATAGGGTCAAGTGATATAAATGTTTTTAAGTTTCTAAACATGTGTTGCTTATTTCTATATTGCTAAATCTCTCTGATAAGATTATATCAATTTATATTTAAAACAGCAGTACAAGGAGTGCTGCTGCCACACTTGGCTCATCACTTTGTTGAATCACTCTCTAACTGCAAACTAATTTTACTAATCAAAATCCTTGGAAAATGGACAGATAACTTGAAGGCAGGTAACCAGTTTTGTTTAGAAACACTTTTTGTTTGTAATGCTTGCCCAGTTAATCTTTATCCAGATTTCCCCATCTAAACTTAATCCCTCATACAATTTGAGAATCAATATTGAGAACTAATGTTGATTATCTTAAAGGGATCCCTAATATGGCAGACAGAGGAGAAAATATCTAATACAGATTTTTTTTTTTTAAAGAAGCTGAAGGGTAGTAACGCATATTTAGAGATGGATACTGGAGAGGTTTAGAGATGTTAGTACATTTCAAGTGAGTCAGTTCCAGCTGGGGGGTCCATTTGTCTTGGGATTACTTGTGACAAAGAAGAGAATCTTGCCTCTAGGACATTATTTCAAGTTTATTCAAAATTTCATGCAAAAGTAGTCACCCACAGATGGTTTCTTTGTACTTTGCCTGAATTGAACAAGTCATCCCAGAACTGTTATTAGCAATGGATGAATGCCCACTCCACAAATCCCTGGTTGTCAGTCTTCAGGGAGTAGACAGGGATGGAATGCAGATGAGAGAATCTAAGCTCTACCTCAACCCTTGGAGAAGGCCTCTTTCCAGGGCAACAGTCAATCAAGTACATCTGCTTTGCTGCAACGCAAGTTCTTGACTTTATGGGAGATCAACACCAAAAGATTCAAAAACTCTGCGTAGGTACATTTAAGACCACATTTTACTGACACACAAAGATATATGCTTTTGACCGTAAACCATGCTTTTAAAAATTCTCTATTTTAAATCTTATAATTCTTTAAGACCTACTTCAGGTCATCCAATCCATGGTAACCCCAACCCACAGTAAACCCCTTTCTGGTGTTATTGATGTTGTCATTTATTGTTTCCTATTTCTTTGTTGTTGTTATTGTTGTTGTTGTTGTATATGTGCCTTGAACTTGAAGAAAAATATAATTATGTTCAGGTTAGGGCTGGATATTTTATTTCAGTCTATTTCCTTTTGTACTTTGGACAAAGTAGGTTCCAATGTTATGTGCTGAGTACTTGCTAACAACTTTCAAAATGTGGAACATACCAGTTGTTTTGCTTGTTGGATGTTGGAACAGTAATTTAACATAATCATGCTGAATGTGTATGGTCTGGTCAGGGAGTGGTAGTTCTTCCCATTAATTTCCATATGTAGATAGCTTAACCTGGAAATAATTTTCATTGGACAAAAAGAAAAGGAAAATCACATTGAATCTTACTGCTAGTTATCATGGACTTTAATTAAGTGATTCCAGGAAGATCAAGCTAGGTTTAACACATAAACCAAAAGATAAGATTATACCTTTAGAAAAGCATATTTTAAACTTTTTTTTAAAAAAAAACAGAATATTTATAAGAGAGGGCTAATTAAGTGAGTTGTTGGGTGAGGGAACTGCTCAGGTTTTTAACAGTTGGAGAAATATGCAACCTTTGGAGTATTTATCAATGTCTCTGTAAAAATACCTTTATGAATAGGATATCAATGGATCCCAGTGTGGCCTGGGTAGTCCTGGCTTGTGCCTGAAGTCCTGAGAAATCATGGATAGCCTTCTTTCACCCTCTTTCATATCTATTCCATCACAAATGAAATAATAAATTTTATGACCAATGCACAGATTCATGTCTGAGTCAAGGTCCTTGCTTTCAAAGCATAGAAAAACACAAACCAACTGAATAAAAAGGAGTATTCCAAGATTAGATAGTTACATAACTTGTTAGTTTTGAAACACATATCACATAATGGACTGTTTAAAATATACTGCCAGCTTTGATATAGTAAAAGTAATTTATATATATTTCTAGACAGATTCTGAACTAGTTCAATGTGTGCAGACTTTCGAAATAGAACTTGAGTATTTCTGTTATTTTTATTTTGTTGATGCAAAGTAAATTACAATGTAGTATATTATAAAGAGTTTTAATGGAATGCTTGAGTTCTTTCCTTGAACTGAAAAAAAAAAATTCTTTAAAGGGAACATTTCGATCTGATTAAAACTATTCAAATTGAGAAGAAATAAATGACTTCATCGCAGAATGATGGGATATGTGCAGAGTGTCTAGAAGTCCTAAGAGGTGATGAATTTGTGTGTTTATTTTTTTAAACAGTGTTCTTACCAAACAAGTGACTTTTTGGATCAAGAGCATGGATTCCAAAAGGTTAAGTCAAAATCCATCACATATTTTCAGAAGCATGCCTACATAAGAAATTTGATCTCATAATGGAAGCTCATGTCAGTCAATTTCTAGTTTTTAGATATCAAAGATGTTATAAGAATAATTAGTATTTCAATGTGCAAATTCCAGTTGAAGTAGCTATCAGTCTTTGGAATAAACAAAACCATCACAAATAGAATGATGTTCCTGAACAATTTATTCTTTTAAAATGCAATCCTTTATTAAAGAGAAAGGGTTTAGTGGTTAATTCCTAAATTGTTTTAAAATATTTATCATAAAATTTGAAAATAATAGTATATATGAAAAAGGACCATATATTTTGAGCCCTGGGATGTGGTTTGGGCATATCCCAGGAAGTGACATGAGCTAATTGCAGTTGTTTCTGTTGTCATTTGCCACTGTTGTTCGTTGTCAACATATTTATGGGCCAGGTAGTCTGGAGACAGAAAAAAAACCTTAGATAACAGATGAAGGTGATGGAGGAGATTTAAGGGAATAAGAGGGTGGAAACTTGTGTATTTTGTGAATCATGAGAGATCAAACAAGCACAATATCCATGTAACAAAGTGTCAATCACTTCTGTGGTCCTGGAAGATGAGCCCTACAATTTATTACTATTATTAGCAATAATACCTTTACTCAGTTCTCACATTCTAGTCATTAACATAACTGTGCCCATTGGATGAAACCTCATTATCACTCTGTTTACTTATGTATTCTAATTACCCAATATTTTTGACTAATTGCAAATCAAAAATTGGTCTTGAAAATTATTTTTTAAATGGAGAGAGTGCTGTAAAGAGAGAGAGAGAGAGAGAGAGAGAGAGAGAGAGAGAGAGAGAGAAAAGAAGAAATCAAATAGCCAAAAGCCATGGGCAGTTCTTGCTTATAACCTCATTGAACTAACCAAGCATTAAAAAAATAAAAAAAAAAAAATAAAAACCACTTTGAGAAAACTGGGAAAATTTGAAAATAGAGTAGGTACAATATTAAGGGATTATTTTAATTTGGTTTGGCCTTGATGATAGCATTGAAATTATGCAAAATCTAGAGTTCTTGGAGATGAATACCAAAGTATGTATTGACAATGAACGATGTCTGGGATTTGCTTTCAAATGTTCTAGGAAAAAAAGTGGAACACATAAAATATAATTTAAAATATCAATAATTGTTGAAGATTAATAATGGGGTTTCCATAATTAGGACTGAAAAACCAACATTGTATTTCAAGTCACTTAATAAACCAAACCTAAAATGTATATGATTGATTAAAGATCCAGAATTAAGCAAGGCACTCCTGAGGAAGAATGAGGTGAGAGAACTCGCCTTACCATAAAGTAGTATTAATTCATTTAGAAAGTATTTGTGGAATAATATTATTTACTAGGTTCTCTTATAGGCATTCAGAATATAGCAGTGAGGATATAGTGTTAGTGTAGAGGTAGGCCAAAAGACAAGCTGAAGATAATATGAGGTCAAAGACAGATGCTGCGTGTGTTGGTACTTGACATATGACTGATTGGAAACAGGAAGGACTTAGGAGCAAATATGCTGGGACAATCAATAATCTATAAGAAAATAAATAACATTCAATCCCTACATCACTTGAACACACATATACACTAAAAACACACATTGGGCTGCTGACAGATTATAAACATGTGAAAGATAAATATTAACTTTTTAGAAGAAAATATTAGCAAATATATTTGATCCGAATGTAGAGATAAACTTGTTAAGCAAGGTATAGAAAATGCTAAGCATGAAAGAAACTGTTTATATATTTGAATAGATAAAAATTAAGAACTTCTGTTCATCAAAGGATACTGTAAACACACACACAGATATAATTAAGAAAGGGTAAGTCTTCAAATTCTGTAATTAATTCTTACAAATCAGTAAGAAATCAGCTAAACAATCCCTAAAATGGGCAAGAAGACAAAAATAGGCCTGTGCTAAAGAGGAAGTATATAATGTAAATAATTGTAGCAAAGGTTGATCAACATCTTATGCTACTAGTGGAAGTATAATTTGGCATAATCACTTTGAAAAAAACATATTTACATTATCTTACATATTTGAGAATGTTCGTTGTCTATGCCTCAGCAATTCCACTGTTAAGTATATTTTCTAGCAAAACTCACATTCACAATATGCCAGGAGTGTTTTGAAAATCTATTGCTACATAACAAAGTAGCTATAGACTTAGTGGTTTAAAACAACATTCACTTTATTATTCACTTAAGGTCCAGAATCAGTCAGGGCTCATTCTTGAACTCCAAGTACCATCGCTGGGTCACTCAGTGGTGTCCCACAGGCAATTGGTCTGGTCTGGAGTTTTCATGAAGGTTTTATTTACACAGCTGGTATCTTGATGGGGATAGCTGAAGGCTGGCCTCCTATGGATGGGCTCCTCTGCCTCTCTCCTCATATTCTTAGAGCTTCTTCATAAGGTCTGTTCAGCAAGATAGGCAGACTACTCTCTAACTGTACACAGACTACGTTGTGCTCATATCTTTTAAGATACTAAGGCAGAAACTATAAATCCTCCTTAGGTCTACATCTGAAGCTGGAAATGCATAATTTTATTCACATTTCATTTGTTGAAGCATCACAGGCTAACCAGATTCAAGAAGAGAAGAAATAGTCCATTTTCATGCACAAAGTACCAAAGACTTGCAGCCATTTTTAGCCAAAGAATGTTCACAGCAATGTTGTTCACCACCATAATATGACCATTCAAATGTCCATTGATAGAACAAAATATATATTATAGTTCACATAATGGAACACTATGTAACTAAATATTCACTTCAAGTGAAAATTCCAATCAAAAAGAGAAAGGGAAATGCAATGTTTATTATTTTGGTTTCTTAAAATATATATTAAAACCGTAAAAGGAATATCTAGAAGAAAAGTATTTTAATTTTGGCAGAGGGATTTTGGGAGCTCTGTAATTTCTTTTGGAATTCAAAAAGCTCTTGCATATGAACATTTTGATGACTTTAAGTGTAAATGTAAATAAATAAAAATCATAAGGATTAAATTTTCTTTGACACACATGTAAAAATTTTGAGAAAAAAAACATGTTTGAAACAAATGCTCTTGACTCAGCAGAACAGGAACTATGGGCAAAATATTCCAATGTGAGTTCATGAAACTCATAAAATTCATAGGAAAAAAAGGTTTCCCAATAAAAAAGGCAAAAATTAATATTATCATAATAATATTAAATCTATACAACTTAGTTATTTGCTTGGGACTAGAGCATTTTATACAATAAATCACATTAAATCAGCTTTATACAATAGTGTAATTAAATAATTGATATACGTTTTGCGTCTAAAAATTTTTGGACTGTCATCTAAAATCAGATAATAGGTAGGTAGCAGTGTTAGTAAATATTTTTGCACACACACACATGCACACACAATGAGAAGGTCCAAATTTTGTTTTAAAATCTTCTCCTTGCAGTCAGGACTATTCCTTAGCAAGGTACTGCCCACATGTATAGATGTTTCTAACACGTCTATATTTCTGATGCTGCAGGGACAATTTCAGTACGTCAATTGTGCAGAATTTGAAAAAGCATGAAAGATTTAATGTCAAACATGAGCTTGGTCATGATGAAATAAATGGACTTAATTTAAATCCAAAAGTGAATTTCATTTATTTTATGTCTTTATACAAAATGGGAGAGGCAGATGGATACTCTCACATAAGAACAGTTTCACCCGGAATGGTCTTAACTGGAAGGTTAATGATCATAAATAAAATTCAATTTAAAAACCAAATGGAACTAAATGTCCTGCCAAAAGCAGCCAAACTATATCTCAGAGTAATAAACTATAATATCTTTGGGAAAATTTCCAGGGAAATAATCAACTTAATTCTCTCAGCAGATGATATCTATATCATAGCATAAGATTCTTTTGAACATGAAGGTCATAACCTGTAAAAACTAAAGAATGGAGTAGTTTTGTGCCAGGTACATCCAGTAAATGTATTGTTTTTGTCTTGTTGTCCTTGTTTTATGAAGGTAGCATTGCAGAAAAAAAATGCAAAAACGGACACTTATAACCAAAAGCATTGAAAGTCCACTTCACGTCAAGATAGGAAAATAGATTCAGGATCTTCTTCAAAATGAAAAATCTATTCTTGTGATGATTGCTAATCCTTCAACATGAGTGATACTACTCTGCTTTATTATGACCAGTCATAGACTTTAGATTGAACACATATTATAGAGCAGTGATCACTACATGCTGCACACCTTAGAATCACTTGAGAAACGTTTGAAAAAAAAGATCTCTGAAGACCAGTGCAGACATTCTGTGTTGCTACTCAGAAAGCTTTATTTATAGAACCAAGTTTGGAAACTACTGCCTTGAAGACACAGGAAGGAAGAATTTCTCCCCCATTTCTTCTCTTTAGAGTCTTCTATGAGAACTGGGGTGGTTGAGAAAGGAGCAGCAGCAAGAAGCATCATGCTATAACCTGCAGGGGTGCAAGTCTGTCCAGCTTTGTCCTGTCCTGCCTCAATGAACTTGATGCCACTCCAGAGTCACTATGCTTGTGAAAGACAATGCATGAGTATAGGAGCCATTCATAGAGGAAAACAAGGAAAGGAATTATATATATAAAATTCATTACATGCTAGACAGCTATTACTTTTCCTTTTTTTCATTTGCTGAGCCATCCTGTCACCTGTTGGCAGCTCAGTGGCAGCTCAGCTCGGGCTGGGCATCGAACTGCTGTTGCTCAGAGCTCAGCTCGCACTCTTGAGCAAGCTCTTAACCAACTGAGCCACTCGGCCGGCCCCTTAGTTATTATTTTATATATACCATATAATTCAAACCTCCCACCACTCCCATTTGTTGTGGATTACCTTTATTATTCATATTGTTAGTAATGATGATATCAATTGAGAGAAGAAAAAGACATTCAAACTTGGTCACACAGAGCATGAAATAGCAGAGCTGGGGTATAAATAAATTCAGCTCCAGTTCTTTTGAAAGAACATAGAGACAGGATCCTCTTGGTGTCTTGTATCCTTTACTCCCCACAATATGAATACACTGGTAAAATATAATGGATCCTCATTTCTCAAATATTGTGGAGGGAGGCTGGTATGTCTCTTCTGATAAACTTAGAAACCTGAAATCGTGGCCACCAGTTTGACGGATTATTATGACACCACAGACTACCTAATTTCCATCTGATATTCAGCTTTGAGTAAGTGTATGATCGGTATATCTGATTCCTTTATGAAATTATCAACTTTATGATTCCCTTATCAAATTATCATATTGGTTGAATCAGTAAAATGCTAGGTCTAGATTTAGTGTTCTAAATATATTATTCACAGATTATTATGAGAAAAAAGAGAGCAAAACAGTAAAATCTTACGTTATTACATACAATATTTTTCTTGAATTAATTTATTATTATCACTACACAAAAAGATTATAGATGAATACTTTTTCTGCATAAAATAGAAACAGCATATGGTTTATTTATTTTAATGAGATTGATTTATTCTAAATGTAAAGAACAATAGAAAGCACAAGTTTTATAGACATCTTAGCAATACTATTAATGAGAAGTCTTTTGCTGGTACAAATAAATAGTTTTATTATAGCAAATCCTCATGTGCAAAATGATTTCAAATTTAATTGTGATTTTGCCTTAATTTTGGACACAGTATATACTCTTACAAGAAGATTTAATGCTTGTTCTTTTCACTGGGTATTGGAATATCTGTAGTTTTAAAGGTCTAAACTTTCTCCTCTTTCTTTTTTCCTCATTCATACATTTCTAATACATCCAATGATCTATTATGTCATTCAGCCCATTATCAGAAACTCATATCTGAGATGATGTCTCTCATAAGCCTTGGATTGAAGATATCTCTATAGCCTATTGGGATAGTTAGTTTTATGTGTCAACTTTGCTGGGCATGGGGTGGCCAGATACTATTCAAACATTATGCTGGGTATTTCTGTGATGGTGGTTTGGATGAGATTAAAATTTAGGTCAGCAAACTTTAAATAAAACAGATTGCTTTCCATTATGTGTGTGTGCCTAATCCAATCAGTTGAAGGCCTGAGTAGGACAAAAAAACCAGCCATCTCTGAGCCACATAACATTCCAATATACCCTGGAGAATACACCCCAGAACTTAGAAAGTGGTGTTTACTTCTCCGGAATTTTTCTGAAATACAAAGAAATGCCATTTTCTGCCTCTTCTTAATCCCAAAAATCATTTAACTATCATCATTCAGTGGTCCAAGCAATGTAAAACAACTTCAGTAGAAATTATAGTAAAAGTTCCAAGGAAATGAGGTTTTCTTGGGAGACATCCAAGAAATATATTCTCTGAGCAGAGGTCTGTTTATCTATCTATCTTTCTATCTATCTATCTATCTATCTATCTATCTATCTATCTATCTATCTATCTATTTATCTATCTAACCAATAAATATTATTTATAGTAAGATCAGCAATGATAAATTGTATGACATAATAACAACTTCATACAGAATTCTTATTTGGAAAATTAATTTTAATTGAAAACAATTTACCTAAATTGTGGAATTAGGAATGCTCTTACACAAAGCGTATATACTTTGTCTACTTAATAATGATTATTTTCATAGCTTTTTTGGCCTGAGACCCAACAAAAACAGAAATGCCATGAGAATTAAAAGAATTAACCAACATAAAGCCTTTAGAAACACACCTGACATGATATATAAGAAACGCACTAGGGCTGGTCGAGTGGCTCATTGGTTAAGAGCTGGTTTTGGGATGCCAGTGGCTCCAGTTCGGATCCCACATATGAGGACCAATGACACTGCCTTCTATAGCTAACAACAGCTCCACCTGGAACTGGGCGGTGCGAGCCCCGGTGATGGTGTAGGCTGCAGCCCCTGCTGCAATGGGCTGCCATAGGCTACAGTGAGTGGCCTGCAGCCAGCGTGAGCTGCCAATAGCCTCAGAAGCCTCAGAATTCACAAATTCACAAATTCACTCCCAGTGAAAAATTCTAATCATTTTTCACTGTCAATGTATGACATAATTCCCATTATGTCACCATTTCCTAATCCACCATCTTGCTTTGGCCTTTCTGGCCCATTACAATTATCGCTTGACTTTTCACCATGCGTTAAGTTTTTCACTCTCCGAGATAATACACATACCACTACTGACAGTTTTAGCTTTCTAAAATGGCTTCTGAAATGTAATCCTCCTTCTCAAAAAATTCTACTTCTTCCACTTTTTGAATTAAGGTCACACTGTAGGTGGCATTGAGAACATTCTACTATCAGGAATAAAAGTGTCAATTTTACCACATATGTAGCCTCTAGATTAGCTGTATTACTATTAGTTTTTAAGCTCACTTTGAATATATGTATCTTTTGGGATTAGGGAAATGACCACGTTTTCTCAGAAGGCTCTCTCTCCTTCAGATCAAATAAAACATCACTTTCAAGAACTCCCTGATTCCCCTGAGTGATTACCTTCCTCCATGAACTGCCTTAATTTATGTGCTTTATTTAACATGTATCTTATATTTTTTTGTACTGAAGATGCTTGCACATCTCCTTTATAGAGATGTTATAATCATTCTGATATGCATACTGCCTTTAAAAATGTATGCAGATATAATTAATGAACATATGAAAGTATATTTTAGGGCTTACAAAATAGTTCCACCATGAAATATTTCTTTTTAAAAATACCGCCAAAATAACAGGATGAAAGAAATAGAAACAAGAATATTTTATATGCATCATAAAAATAAAATATTTTAAAATAAAGGCATATTTGATAGCACATATACATAACTTAAGTGATGATAAATTTAAGAAAACTCCATGTTCTTTAAATAGATATCAATTTTTGTCACTCTTTCCCAAATTTATCTGGAGAAAATGCACATGAAGCATAAAAATCTATTCTCTGTACTACAGGGCAGGCAAGCAAGAAATAAATTTTGTTCTTGTGAAAGACTTAATAAGGGAAAAAACAGAGGATGGAAAGCCCTAACCTGACCTTCAAACAAAAAAGTCCTTTGAAAATAATGAAGTGATTTCCTTCCCTCTCTTGGCAATGCCATTTCAATTTCTAAGAATTTCCTGTTCACTCCTTGACCTTTCAAATGAGGTCATTGGCAAAAGAAATGTCTTATTTCAGGAGTAACTTTTGACTTTAGAGATCTTAGAGAGTTGTATAGTATAGACCTTGTTAGATCCTGTTCTTAAGAAAAGGGAGAGTAAGCAAGAGCTATTTGCCAATGAAATCACTTACCAATGAGTTTCAAAGCATTTGGGTGTATCATGAATGTCCAGCTGTGCTGGATAGAACTGGACTCCATATAATTCTAACATTTCAAAATATTTCTTAACTGCTTGTTTCTTGAAATAATGCTTTAGTGATTGGGGCTCGTCACCTGCTGATAAGGTTATATATGTTTTAGAAACTTAAGGTTATAAAAGTAAAATAAAACTTGAGCTAAAAAAGAAACTGTCAAAAATATGTCAGTGGATTCACTATGTGGATTCATCAAATTCCAATAAGACACCAATTTTCTATAACTCTGTTTATGTGTGTGAAATACTTTATTTGAAACTTTTAAAAAAAATTATGCAGAGGGTGCCAAAAAAAGTATGCACATTTTAAGACAGGAAAAAAACTGTATTAATTGTAATACTCAATATACACTGATATCAAAAAATGAATACAAGTTACCATCAGCATCCAGACAGTTCTGATTATGGTGAATTACTGCTTAAGCATAGATAACATCTCTTAAAATGTGTACATGTATTTTTGGCACCCCTGGTATATATATCTTAAGACAATTTATAGTGATCATATAAAAATAGCTACAGTGCTAAAGTTTTCATTAAATTGTTTTCCTTTTTTTGATGATTTGCATTGGATTTATGGTGTCCGATGCCTAATTATAACAAAAACTTAGTGAAATATAGTTGTCTCATAAAGCACAGCAAATCAGCTAAGTATATAAATAAATGATGAAAAAAGATACTCCTGTCATGAAAATATTAGTTGCAAAGGTTTTACATTTTTAAAAAATGAGTTGAGGAAATAATTACTTTTAATTATATCAGCTTTATTTTTTGTGATAAATCAGACCTATTATAAACACTATTGTTACATGATTGGTTAATATTTAAAAATAGCAACTATTGCATATGCTCATAAAAAGTTTTGAGGTCAAGTTCCCTCAGAAGACCCTGAAATTGCAGTTTGTTCCATTGGAGTCGGGGGAGTTGAATTGCAGGAACTCACTAGTCATTTATTAGCTATGGGCCGCCTCTTTGAAGCGGAGCTGTCCATGCAGATAACTCAACTCTGATAAGATAAGTGCATGACTCTGAAGCTTGCCATTGCCACTCTTAGGAGGCAAAGCACATAGAACTTAAAGAAATGGATACACAGTTCCCAGAAAGGAGATCTAATGAGCTTTGGATGAGGCACCAACATTTCTACTCTAGGAAGCACGCTAAATTTTAATCTGCAGTACCAAGAATTTCTAATAATATTATTGCAGACTGCCAGCCACTCACTGCAAATCCACTCACTATCACCACCATTTCTAGTTCTCTTACACCTTGCTGACAAAATATGATATTATTAAAGCTTTTCCTTACATTATTCAATTGCAAACCCCGCTGGTTGAATCAGGATTGTTTTAGCCAACGCTATAAATGACATTTCCCTTGACAGTGATTGGTTTAGCCATTGGCAAGGCACCTCATCCTGTCTAATGAGATTTCAGGGAAAGGATGTTCAGATGTTCCACCCTAATGAGAAAAGCTGCACAGAAGGAAATATTCATCATCCCCAAATGTCACTACAGCTGTAGGAAATGCCAGGGAGTGCTAAGGCCATCTTGTCATCTTGAGTGGCAAAAAAAGTAGAGGCTGAGGGTGACAAAAAACAAAACAAAAAAACTGGATGGAAAGCCACCACTAAAGTTTGGATGGGATTTTCTGAGCCACTGTAAATTCCTCGTATCCAGATTTCTAAATATATAAAATAATAAAATTAAAGAATTGTCATTTGAGACAAACATATTTTAATGTGATAATAGCTATCAAGCTATTTACTTTGATAGATAGATAGCATATAAAGCTAACAGTGTTCCAGATGTATTTCTAAGTACTTTACAAATATTAATTCATTTAGCAACGCAACTACTGATGGGAGAAAACACAACATACAGTTGTTAATAAATATCATGATTGTCAAATATAATCAACATCCTTGAATCTTGTCAAAAAAGTTCAAAGCACATTATGTTGCTCACTGAAATTACTACACGTTCCCATCATTAATGCCTCCAAAACTACGGTGAAGAAACAACACATTTTGTTCTTGATTTTTATTTAAGAAATGTAAATAACCACCTTAGTAAAACCATGAAAAAGTATTTCTTCAGAATTTGCTTCCAAAAATGTTTTGTAATTTATAAGAATACTAAATGAGCTCTTGTAAACATCGATAAGCCATTTTTCCATGTGTTTTTCCAGGAAATGTTAGCTGAACACCATGCAGAAGTTTTTCTAAGCCATTTGAAGCATAATCAATTAGTATGAAATCAAAGCATCGAAAAAAAAAATATATATAAATACATGTAAACAAACATATACTGGGGGTGCCAAAAAAAGTACATATTTTAAGAGTTGTTATCTATGTATTAATTACTTTTCAAAGTTGAATTGAATTATGATAGCAATGTGTGGTATGACGTTTGCTCAAAAGATGGAGTTAATCAAATGAATGCTAACGTTATTCATAGTATTACAATGTTAATACAATTTTTTTCCTTTCTTAAAATGTGTATACATTTTTTGGGTACCTTCTGTATATATATTTTTCTTTTTTTTTTCATTGTATTTCCCATTGCATAAGATAGATTGAGTCACCTGGTACATATTTCATTTAAGAATAGCTCCTCTTCAAAACAAGATTGGGGATAGTTAGGCTTGGTTCAGCCCACCTGAGTAATTAAATAGAAATTTTTGATAAGTTATTGTTGCTAGATTCCAATTAATAAACTATTCAATATAATATATTTGCCTGCTAGCACACTTCCACATTTCTCTTTATTAATATCCCAGAGTTATTAATAATAGATTACAGTTGAAATATGAGAAGTTCTGGGAAAAAAATTCGTGTGTAGCCACCTAACCACCTCTCTGTGCCTCTTGTATGCTACCTGATCCTGGTAATACAGAAGAGCAAACAGAGCGTGTATAATTTCATCAGAGGTAGAGGAAGTGTAGAAGCATGTGGTTAGCTCTGAAATCCAAGGGTTTTATATTCTAATCTCTTTTAGTCATATGATCTTGACAAAATGTGTTAATCTTTCTGAGATTTAAGCCAGTATCTGTACATTTTAAATGATAACTGAAAATATTTATCTCCTTGATATGATAAGGAGTTTAAAGGATGGATATAAATGAATATGATTTCCTGACTCTCCTATGGTACATACACTCAGTAAATACTTACTCCCTCCTTTTTTTTTCCCGCTTTGTGATTCAGCTTCAGAAACCACATTAGGTAAAGATGTTAAATTCTCTAAAGGAGATTACTTCTTAAAGATATGAACTTCAGCCTCATACAGTAGCTAAAATTTTAATTCCTGCTGATAGGTAAAAAGAACTGCTAATGTATTTATTCCATGAGTGTACCTGAATTTTTAAAAATAAATTTTGAAACATAAATACCAATCCAAGATATTCAAGGGCTGAGTAGGAACATTCCAAGAACAGGATTTTTCCCAAAATAATGAGGGACAGTCTTCCATGCAGAGAACTATGCAGACAACAGCATGAAAGGGGATAAAGGGTGATAGGACTGCTAAGAATTCTGGTATAACTGAGACATAAATGAATAGGATATGAGGCAAGACAAGCAAAGATTAGGCTTTGAGAGTAAGGGCCAAATCTTGAAAAATCTTGCATAAAAAAATAAAAATAATAATGGTTAACATATATATGAATTTCTGTACTTTTCAAATAATACAACCAGGAAGCTCTTTTCTAGAGTATCAGTTTTAATCTAGAATTTTAGGGAAAGAGCATGGAAGTAGGAAATGCATACTATACATATGAAAATAAAGAGATGCAGTAAGGAGTAGAATGCAAAGTTAACTTGAAAAATAAAGATGAGACTTCAGATATTTATGTCAGGCTGTTAAAAGTTTTACTTCCTAGCCTCTGGACATTACCAACTATTTTTCTCTAATGTTTCATTGTGATGGAAAACTTGAAGAAACGTTTGTCTATGCCAACCTTATTTCCTGATCTAATTACCACAACAGTTATAGAAGTTAAGTAAATCATCATCCCTATGTGACAAATGAAGAATCTAAAGTTTAGATGGTGAAAAAGTTTTTTTCCAGATTATGTAACCTACAATTTACAAAGTGAGGACTCTATAAAACTAAAAGTAAACTTTGTTTTCCTCCAAATGCAGTACTACCTTAAGTGAATACATTTTGAAATAAAAGTGACAACTCATTTGATCACTTAAAATAGTGAAGGGCTACAATCAGACACACACACACACACACACACACACACACACACACACAAAGGCACAACAACAAAAAAAATCTACAACACAGTGAAGGAAGGAGGAGCCATTCGAGCATTTATAATCACCCTGGTTAAGAATGACAAGGGCCTGTACTAATGTAAAATTATATCCCTTTTCTATGAGAGAACATATTCAGCTTAGAACTATTACTTTCTTTAATAATGAAGTGACTATCTGAGTCATTATTAAGGGCTTATGAAGTGTATGTAAATAAGTCACATTGTTACTTCTCAAGATAAATTATGATATGTGAAAAGATGTGGGGAGACAAATAAGCCAACATTTTTAGCTTTCATATATTTTTAAATGTACGAAGCATTCAATGTATTTTGATATAACCAATGGTGAAAGTAATGCCATCAAGAATTAGTGGAGGCTTTTAACTAGAATCATGTGCTATGTAAGGTTGTTGGGCAGAGTTTAAAGGATCAGAATGTTGGAGGATATAAAAAAAAAAAAAGCAAATGCTCAGCTGCTTTTGTAAGAGATTTTAAATTAAAACAGCAAACCCTTGAAAGCATCACACAATGGATAGAATGAACATGAAAGCTAATTAATCTCAACTATTTTTTAGTTGTACAGCCTTGTAATAATCTTCCATAGAGTTCATGACCACAGGATTACTAGACCTTGAGAAGTATTTGGAAAAGAGGTCAAGGTGGGAGCCAAGGCAGCCATGTGAAACTCAACTGGCCTGCTGAGGCATGTCTGAGCCAGATGTCTGGCCACTTCTGAGCCAGGTTTTAGAAATCGGTATAAAATAATATGCTGTGTACACACAACTATGGTAAAAATACGCCTCTAGGTATATGTGTATATATGTGTTTAAGAATATTAAATAATTTGTATTAAACATAATACCATACAGTTTGACAGCACATTTCAAAAGCCTTAAAATATTCACATCATTTCACCTAGTATTTCTCTTCCTACCACTTATATTAAAGTCATTATCAGAAAGAAATGTGATATTTATTAATGTACTGTTTATTGCAGTATTTTTCATAATAGCAAATTTTTCCAATATTCCAATAACCTTATTGTAATTGAGGTATAAATGGCATATAATATTATATTAGTTTCAGGTGTACAACGTAGTGATTCAAACCTTATATATATTGCAAAATGACTACCATTATAAATCTAGTTAACATCTGTCACCATATAGAGTTAAAAATTTTTTCTTGTGATGAGAACTTTTAAAATCTACTATCTTAGCAATTTCAAACATACAATACAGTATTTTTACCTACAATCAACATGTTGCCCATTACATTTCTATCACTTATTTATTTTATAACTAACTGAAAGTCTGTACCTTTTGATCCTCTTCACCTATTTGCCCACCCCCCATCTCCCACCTCTGGCAACCACCAATCTGTTCTCTGTATCTATAAGTTCTTTTTTTTTTTGTCAACAATATTAATTTTCAATACTAGAGAAATGATAAAATCGGTTATAAAATTGTCATAAAATAGAATGTGTGTAGAGATAAAAACTCATGCATTAGAAGAATATTTAATGACACATGTAAAAAATAAAAACACAGCATCTACAAATAATTGCATGTATCAACTGATAACATATATTTATACAATTTATATGAATATTATACATATTGATAGAAAGTCTAGTAAGAAATACACCAAAAATATTTAGGCTATCTTATCTAAATGGCGGAATTATATGTACTTTCTTTGTTTATGCTATCAACATTTTGCTATTTCTTCAAAAATGAAACCCTTTTTCTAGTATTGTTTCTAAATACCAACATTTGGGAAAAACAAAGTGTTAGAAATTATTTCAATGAAGGATTATAAACACAGAAAATACATTTTTAATGCAGCCTAAAACTAAGCTCTTAAAATTCATTAACTGAAAAAAGTCAGCCAGCTCATTCCATTTCTTTAAGATGTGAAGTATGTTAGTCTGAGTCCCCTTTCCTACTGTGCTTTTATGAAAATGTTCTATTTGATGTTCTTATGTAACATATTAATTTTATTTTAATCAATTTATATATCCACCAACACATTTTCATACATTGGCACCTGATATTTTTAGCTCTAACGCTGAAATGAACACAGAGGCCAAGACATGCCCAACCCGGTCATGTGAGTCCCACACGGTGGCTCCGACCTCCTATTCCTAAGAATCATTTGGAATGATTTACTGTAGCCATGTAGAATTGTGCACAGTTTACTCTAACCTCACCAACACCAGAAGTTAGTGCTATTTTTTAAAAATTATAAAACATATATTTATTGAAGTCATTTTGAAAAATACAAATGCTTTTTTAAAAGATAAAAAATTTACCATCGAGAGACAAATCCTACTATTATCTTATGGAAGAAAAGCACAATAAGGAAAAAAAACTCAAGTGATAACAACTTTGTATTTAAGAGTGGGGGAGAAAGTGAAAGGGAGAGAGAGAGAGACAGAGAGACAGAGGGACAGAGAGACAGAGATGGAGAGAGAAGGAGGGAGGAAGGAAGAGTGAGACAATAAGCAGAGAGGAGAGGAGACAGAGGCCTTGTTGGTTTGTTGATAATTCAGTGAACAACCTACCCTATGATTATAAGATACATTTTGTTGGACAGGTAGCAATACATACATTAAAAATATCTAATGAAAAACAATATCTAACACACTCTGACCCATTTCTGTCTGATGGTCCTATGAGCCCTTGGAGAGAGAAGACCAAGGGAAGGGAAAGACCTTCTTCATGAATGCCTTCCAGTGATTTATTGTTTGTTTTTGTTTTTGTTTTGTTTTTAAGAGGGCAGTGTCACTGGCCCTCTCATGTGGGATCTGAACTGGGACCGGTGGCGTCCTAAGCCAGCTCTTAACCACCACACCGGTGACTCGGCAGGCCCAAACACTTTTTTTTTTTTTTTTTTGAGGGCAGTGTCACTGGCCCTCATATGTGGGAACCAAACCGGGGCCGCTGGCGTCCCAGGCCAGCACTTAACCACTGCGCCACTCAGCAGGCCTTCTTCCAGTGATTTATGAGTAGGCAGTGGTGCAGGTGCCTAAGTCAGACTGGGTCTTTCTTAGTTTTCCATGCTCCAAGCAATCCTGTGAGAGCTAGGAACACTGTAGGGGAGCAGGGACTTCTTTTGGGAATGGCCATGTTGGTCTTCTTTCTCCTTTAAAAAAATTTGATTGTAGACAATGGCTTCCTTCAACTTATCCTTACATCAGATATACTTTAAAATGCATAAAATTTTGATTTCAACTTATTGATGCAAATATATCAAAATATAAAGTTGTTTATTCATGTAGTTTATGGTGTAGTAACACTAAAATGATGGTTAATATTTTATTGTACTGAATTGAGTTTCAATCAGGACTAAAAATTGACAGGGGTAACAAGACCTTGTACTCTTAGGGAAAATAATTGTAGAATTTGTAAATAAAGCAATATGTTTACTTTTTATCTCGATAGAAATATATATATATATATATATATATATATATATATACCCATTAATGCTATTTATATCATGGTTATGCATATGAGGTAAAAGTCAAAGTGCTGTTTCAATTAGAATATGAGATGAAAATTTAATTAAATATTAATGAAATTTGAAATTTGAACCCATTTAAACTAAAACTTCACTAAGGCTTGTTCCAAGATTATACACAGGTCAAGAAAACAAAATTACCATTTTGACATAGTGCCCTGATCATTTGGATTTCCACTTAAAAGTATTGTTTTAAGAGATTAAGCACACACATACACACAAAAGCACCAGGTGGAATGTAAATGACTTTATGATTTTGAGAAAAAAAATTAACATGCCAAACTATCTTGTACTTTTTTAAACCTCAGGAATTTATACTTTCTATCCATCCATGTAGTTGGAAATATATTGTTTCAGTACTAATATCAAAATTATAATAAATATCAAATATTGATGTAGTGTATACAAGATTGTTATTATATTATTTACCTAAAATTAATGTTAAAATAATCTCCTTTGATAAAGCATCATGCTTATTTAGTGATTGAAGAAAAATTTATTTTACATTATTCAGAACCTTGATAAATATAATGTGAAGCTTTATAGTCATTGATATAAAACCAGAGGTAAAATATTATAGTTTGGCTTACTTAGGCCTCATCATCATCATAAATATCATAGGTCTCCTAGATACCTACTACCAGCTATGCCTCACCCAAACAAGCAAATACCATAACATGGAGTAGGCAAATTAATGGTTTAAATGAGACAGTTCCTAATGTTGCACTGACAAGATAGTATGACTCTTCATGAAGTAAATTAAGATAATAACCTTAATATTAAATTTTGATCCCTAAAGAGAAAACTGGTTATATTAATTTATCTTTTGAGTTTTTTAAAGACTTATTGCTGCATATTTTTTACAGATTTGTGCTACTTAAAAAGGACATTCAGACACGTTGCTTAGCCTCACTGTTTTTCAAATTACTGCTTCAGTGGCTTTCCTAAATATACAACTTTCTGTAGTTCACTAGTCTTCAAACTGGGAAGCATTTTTCTACCCCACTCTCTAAAGGCCACACCGACACATGGATAATGTTAAAAAGATCAATATCCAGAATGTAACTTTCACATGAGTTCTCTCCAAAGGCACCTGTTGTGTAGGTGCCTGTCTTATTGCCCAACTGATCCTTCTCTCATTTATGAAAGGCTTTCCTCCCTCCCAATTATCCTCTAACTTCAGTCCTGAAATATACAAATTCTTGGTTGCCCATCTGAAGGGACAATATGCAGGAGTAGAAGAGATGTTGAGAAAGTGAATGGCTTATGTGGTAAGGAATTTTTTTTTTTTTTTTGCCTCAAGCTCAAGTAGCTTCCAAATCATTGTGTGTGTGTATGTGTGTGTGTGTGTGGGGGGGGGAGGGAGGATGGAGGATGGGTGGGAATTAAAAGAATATAGAGCTTATAGATAACTTTGTGGATTTTAGCATGCAAATAAATCTTAATAGAATCAAATAATGATAATATAATCCTATTCCCAATAGTACATTTATATGAATAATGTTAATCATTTAATTTACAACTAGAAAATTTTTTTAAATAGAATTGAACATTTTTATATGGGTGATGGTTGGGATCAAGTTGCTATAGCATTTTTTATTTCATAGAATACAATTTTAAAACTATATAATAATTTTATTGCAAAATGTCCATATTTATAATATGTCAAAAATTATACACCATTTACACCTACTGTGATGAAAAAAAGTTTAGATGTCAACCGAAAATATTTATAAATGAGTTCCTAGTTTTTCAAAATTATTTTAAAAGCAGTTGAAAAAAAATAATACAGATCACTGTTTTGAAGCACTTATATCACTGTTGCCATCTGCCGGCATCCTGGTGAGTCCATAGAAGGGCTTTTGTATATTGATCTTAGTGGCCCCACATCTTAACTGAGTGGTAGAAATACAGTTGTCATTTAATTCCTGAGTTTTGGATGAACATACTATCATATTTAAGATCAGAGTTGGGGTTGAAGATGATAGAATTAGTCTTTAGAAGATCCAGACATCACAGCATATGTAGCAAGCAAGCTTCAGGCAGGTTTCTTCACTTCTCTGAGTCTTTGGTCTTCATTTGTGAAATGATGCAACAGCTGTGCCTATTCAGATAGCTGGATGTCAGCAGAAGCTAAAATATGTACAGCCTAATGGACCATGTTAAGGATTATAGGTTTAATCCTAAAAGATCTCTCAACATAAATAATAACAAAACCATAATTACAATCTTTAAAGGATCAGTCTATTTGATTGAAGTGTAACGCAGAGATTGGAGGAAGTAGAAATGTTAGTGGGAAGGCCAATTAAAAGTTGTCACATCTGTACAGGTGAGAGAATTTTTATTACTTGCACTAGGACGGTGTCAATAGAGAGCAATATGAATAGATTCAAGAGGAATTAACAGATAAACATGTCAGAATTTATTGGTGAGTGCAAATGAGAGCAACGTGTGGATACCCAGATTTCTTACCTTGATGGTTGGATGGGTAGTGTATAAAACAAGAGAGAGAGCCCTGGGGCAGAATCAGGAGAACCAGGTTTAACATTGAAGATTATGATTATAATTTTGGATAGATTTAAGTGGAACCAGCATTTGGAAAACTGAAGTGAATGTAAGATAGCAATTGACTGTACCAGTCTGGAACTTAGACAAGAATATATGTGGTCTTCCTTTCTCTCTCTCAAAATATCTTATTGTACTATACTAACCATTTTTCTTCTTCTCGTGATGATGTGAGATGACTAAATGTCTCACTGAGTCAAGAACTTTCACCTTTTCACTTACAAGAAGCACTTTATAGCTTCTCTTTGCCATATCTATAATAATAATAATCACTGCTCCTACTCTTGGGTTTTGGTGCCATCATTAAGTAAATAAGGGTTACTTGAGCACAAGCACTGCAATTCTTCAGCAATCAATCTGATAACTGGGGGCTATATATACAGCGTGGGTACACTGGACAAAGGGATGATTCACATCCCGGGTAGATGGAGCAAGATGGCATAAGATTTCATCATGCTACTTGGAAGAGCATGCAATTTAAATCTTATGAATTGTTTATTCTGGAATTTTCCATTTACTATTTTCAGACCATGATTGACTGTGGGTAACTAAAACCATGGAAGGCAAACGGATAAGGGGTGGCTATTGTATATGCTAATGGGAAAGTCATTTTTTATAAGATGCTTGCTGGTTTCTATGCTCCCTGAGGCAAGACTCAAAGTCAATTGCATGGTGGAGGGTGAAGGGCGAGAGCCTGAGGTTCAGAGCCTGAAGAGAGTGAATAAGTTTGCAAATAGTTATTGTACAGTGTAAGGAAACATATCTTCTAGGGTAACCGTGTGCTAAAAATAATTGGCAACCCTCAACCTCCATTCAGGGGAAGGCTATAAACAAAAATATTTTAATGGAGATTGGCTTCCATTCCTGGGGAACATAGAGAGCTCACATTAATAACTAGTATTGTATTTTTGAGATTCTAGGAGACCTCCTTGGTTGAGCAGTTAAAACAAAGAAAAATCTCACCAGTAGCTAAAGCTTGCTAGTAGAAGATATGGATTTATATTTGAATACTCTCAATATAGGTTTATACCTGCATTGCATTCCCCCTTCTTCCCAAAAAAATAATATAATAAACTTTGTGTTTAAGTGAAGCATGAATTCCTGGAATTAAAAACAAACCAACAAAAATATATCATCACGGAAATTAAAAATATTATAAGCTAACGTATATGTGTGGGAAGTGATAAGATTTGGAAGTCAGAGAGGGGTGTCAGCAGTTGGGGTAAAGTGGTTTGCAGTCATAGCAGTTGGAGGGAAGATTGGACTGGAGCTTTGGAGTTCTATTCCTGTCTCTTGACTAAATGTTGCCTTGAGAGGATAATTGCCCTCCCACATTATGGAAATGTCAGCAACAGTCCAAGCTGCCCAATCTTACTGAGTAAAATCAGAACAGCATCAGGACTTGATGTTGAAAGGAGCTGATATAAACCATACTAAGCTGATTGACTTCCCTTCTGTGATTTTTTCCTCTCGATCCTCTCACTCTTTGCATCTCAAGGATAATGGAGAAAAGCAAAGGGACTTCCTCCTCTATCATGGCAGTCCCAGGAACCTGACTGAAGACTTTGAAATCCGTATGTGGAAAATGGTCTCTGGAACACCATCTAGAACAGAATTAGGTAGAGAAGTAAAATGAACTGTGTCTTAGTGTAGAGTTAACCCCTGGTCATTCACAGAACATGAAAGCATTCACGAGACTCTACAAGAGGAAGAAAAGATTTATTGAAAATCAAAAAGAGAGAGATAGTTATGTTCGGAACTGGCAAAAAGAGTTTTGCCAGGGTAGAGCCCGATAGGAACAGCTGTGATGATGAGAAGGAGTGCTGGGGTTTTATATTTTTCTAAGCAGGATATAGGGTGTTTGTCAGCTCTCAGAGAGGCTGTCATTACAGTTGTCTTCTCTTGGGAACTGTCCTATTCCCATCTATGATGGATGTCAGCTTGCAGGGGGTTGCCGTTGCGATTGGGAGCTCTTCTGTTCTCACCAATGATGGATGTAAGGTGCTTGTCAGCTTGTAGGTGCAGTGCTAGCCAGGGGAGTTAGAGCCAAGAGGTTAATGTTTAATTTATTCCTGTTAGCTCACAAGCTTTCTCCTGTTAACTCTTTGCCTGTCCCATTCTGCCAGTTCACAAGCCCGCTCCTGTTAACTCTTCACTTGTCTCATCAAACTGCATTGTAGTGCTACAGCAATATCTGCCAGGCTCACAGGAAATTCTGGAAGGTGACTTTTCAGAGATATCTCTAATCCAGACCCAGGAAGCCAGGCCTTTGAACCCTGCAGTGACCAATCGTTAATACCAATTACTAGGGATAGGGGTGAGATGGGGCATCTCCCTTAGGAAAGCAGCAATTTCTGAAGAGAGCTGCAGGCAACACTGCTAGTAGCTAGGAGACTAAGTGCTGCAAAACTGAGAAGGAACACGAGCAGCATCCCATAATAACTATTACATTTTACCCAAGCCTGCTCCTTTCAAAGAAATTCAAGGTAAATATTTGGCAGAATAGTTGCCTGGTGATGAGGCAACAAAATAACTGTTCTCAATGGATGAACTTCCACCCTGAGGATAGTTATTTCCCAGTGTTCTATCTATCTATCTATCTATCTATCTATCTATCTATCTATCTATCCATCTATCTATCCATCCGTCTATCTATCATCTATCACCTATCTATCCATCCCTTTACATTTATCCCTAGGGATGCAACTGAGGGCTATGCTTCCAATCTTTCCCAATACATACGTATGGAGAGAATAACCAATACACAGAGAAGATTTGTGCTCAAAGGTGACATTAACCAGACTGATGGTCAGCAAACTGTTTCTGTAAGGGGCACGTTATAAGTATTTTCCACCTAGCAGGCCCTATAGCTTCTGTCCCAATTATATGTATACAAAGAAGTGTTGCTGTATTCCAATAAAACTTGATTTGTAAGTACAGGTGGACACCCCATTGGGACCTGTGAGCTATAATTTGCCAACTCCTGAACTGGACAGCAGAAAAAGATAATTTCTATAAAAGAAAGAAAACAAAGTCATAAATCACACACAATCTAAAACAAGACTATTAGAAAAGATTTTCAAAATTTTTTCTATCAGATATGTTATTCTCTAGAGATAATGAAAACTATTGGCAATAAGGATCAAGAACAAGGACTTACAAAAAGTAAAAGCTGACATATTAGATATGGATTAAATTAGAGTTTAAATAAAGACTCAATAGATGGGATAAGTAGTAGGATCAATACAGACAAAGAATAAACTAGTGCACTGGGATATCAGACAGTGAAATTCTCCCTGAAAGACAGAGAGAGAATAAAGAGAAGGAAATTATTCAGAGAACACCTGAAATATGTTGCCCAAGATATTAGGTGTGCTGACATCTTGGTAGTAGAGTACCAGGGAAAACAAAATCACTGGAAAGAAGAAAATGCTTTTTAAAAATATCACATTTCCTGGAATTAAAGGAAGAAGAAAGACTTCGAGTTGAAAATCAGTAGGTAGGAAAGCCCATACTTGACACATGAAAAAATCTGAGAACGTAAATTAAAAGGCGGAAATTCTATGGCTTCCAAAAATAACAAACCACCGATAAAGGTATGAGAATCAGAAGCCAACACAAGTCTTAAAAGAAACCCAAATGTATAAAGTCAATAATGTAATATTTCTCACATATTAAAGGAAAAGAATGTTGAATATAAGTTTTTCGTGGAACCAAATTGTCATTTAAATGTCTGTGTAATTAAAATGAGCTAAAGATTCAAAGTAAAAGAGGGAAAATAAAAAAACAGCAAAGAAAGGCAAGAGTTTTTTTAAAAGCAGAAAGGAAAATAGCAAGGAAAGAAATGAAAATACAGAATGCGGTAACAATTGACAAAAGTGATAAATCAAATATAAGGAAATTAATAATATATATTCTGTCAACTGAGTAAGAACAAATGAAGAGAAGATGAAAATAAAAATATAGAATGACAGAGGTAATTTACCAAACAAAATAAATTTTAAAATATGGGGGGTGCCAAAAAAATGTATACTCATGACTTGTATTCATTTTTTGTTATCAGTATATGTAGAGTTTTAAAATTTTAATACAGATTTTTTCTTTCTTAAAATGTGTATACATTTTTTGGTACCCTCTGTATAATAAGGCATTGTGTTAAACAATGCCAGGATGCCTTGGAGAGGGGTAGGAAGGTTGTCTGTGTGGGGGTTAATTCAAGTTTATTCGTGGGAGGCTCAGGGAATCTGGGATATAATATATTTGAAAGCCTAGGGAAAAAAATACATTTCTAGATTATAAAATGATAAAGTGGCACCCCAAAATTGAAAACTCAAAAAAGCAACTTGAATTAAGGAATTTTAAATATTAATTAAAATATCAATTATCCTCTTCTCCATTGCCTCCAGCTTAGATATTTTTACTCCTGAGCTCTAAAAACATTTAAATAATGATTAACTATATATTATACAAATCATAAATTCTGTCCAGATTTTCATTTTTAATGATGATACTGTCATTCTATTTCCACAATTGGGATATGAAATTCATTTAAGAATATAAATGCAAAATCCTTAATGGAACATTAGATAACTGAATCTGATGGCGTAGATTTAAAAAAAAAAAATCAAGCTAAATTAGAATCAATCTTAATAATATAAATATTGATGCACACTATAAAATTCTACCGATGTAATATACCAGATCAGTAGACTTACAGCAAGCATTCTACATAACAGAGAAAATTTAGTAATATGAAAAACAAACAAGCATTCCCCCAACCACTAGTGACTCTTGTACATAGAATATAGCATGGCAAATGCAATAAAGAAAGCAAAGTGGGAAGTAAGGAAAAGTGTAAGACTTGTAAAAAATTGACACTTTGGCAGAATATATTTTCATCTACATAGAAAGCCAACAGAATCTATGTACAAGCCATTTAAAACAAATAACATAATTCAACAAAGTGGTTTATTCAAGGTAAATTTACAAAAATAAAACCATCATTTTTACACTAAGAATATCTGTAAAATTTCAAATACTACTGAATTTTATTATTATTGTTCATGTCAAGCATCTTCGGGAAAGTGATCTGGCCTAGGTTCCATGGTTTTAAAATTAGCAAGTTTTTCTGATTAAAAGAGGTCAATGTGTTTTTGCCATTTCCAAAGAATTATATTACAGTTTATGGAAATGCATATTGTTTTAACATTTACTCATATTGTCACTTTCAAGCTTTTGGAATTACTAAGAAACGCAACAGCTAAAAGTCAAAGGGATTACTGTTAGTTTTTTCTTCATTATTTTTTTTATGTATAAATGATGTTTCAAAAGCAAAAAAAAGGAAAATGTCAACCAGGGCAAAGACAAGGTTTGCAAGTAGATAACATGCTAAAACTTTTTGCAGCCTCTGCTCTGTGTAGATTGCTCTATTTATAATATATGGTCTACTCTATTTGTTATATAATAAAAGTACTCTGTATTTCCATATTTGTAATAAAAGTAGTGATTTTTTTCCTGGCAGAGCCTCTCTCCATTTTAACCCCAATTGTCCTGTGTACCTCTTTTGTGTTTTTGTCCTCATCAATAAAACAAACAGTGTAAAATAATAAGCTCAAAGACTTACTTATTACAATTTTACTGCCATTCGTCACCAGGGAAATGTAAATACTCTTCCTGAAGAACATTAAACAAAGTGGCAAATTTTGCATAACAGGGGCAGTGGTGAAATAAAAATTAGAAGTCAGCACATTGATTTCCTTTGAAAACAAAAAATAAGATAAAGGAAAATGTGAGATTTTTTAAAAATTCACTTATATCAAAATTCTTGATATTTGGAAGATTATATGCCATTGTTATTGTATGCAAATATCAATAGAATGGATTTTAAGTGGTTGACTGGCAACAGACAGAAAGAATAGAAGAGGCTATTATTCAACTTCACATTTTTATTTATTTTTTTAGACAACCATATTATATTCACCCTTCCCAAACGATTTCCCTTTTCCAGACCCAATATTCCATAAAAGAAGTATGCAGATGTAGGATCATGTAAAGTTAAAAATAAGAAGTACAGAATCTGGTACAGCTGGGTATAATTAGTAAAAATCAAGTTTTTGCCAGAAAAAAAAAAGGAAATTGAGTAGACAGATTTTTCTTTAGCCAGGCTTTGGGAGATCCATGGAAAGAGAACATATTTACAACCCCCGTCCCTTCTCTTTTATCCCATAGAATCTGTCAAAAGAAACTCCATTGTATAAAACATGTTAAAATCACTGAAGATATTCATTATTAAATTGAGATTCTCTTAATGAAACAAGGATGACTCTAATGACATTTGGAAAATCAACCATTTCTGAGGCTCTTCATAGCTTTTCAAGCCAATTCTGAAACATAAACATGCCATTTCAAATTCCTGAGCAGTCACTCCAAAAAACTACCATTTCAATCTTTTGTTTTCTATACCTGAATTCTAATTCTGACAGCATAAGATTACTGTTCTATAAGTACAACCTACTTCAGTTAGTTTCTGTAGAAGGAAACGTCCTCCCAGATTATGAATTTAATGAGATAATGATCCTTTCATAAAACTGAACTTATGAAATTTTCATCCAAATCAATAAATAGTGATCAGTATCTGTTCTGAGGCTGAAAGATGGATATTAAGGGGTGTAGCTATTGCTAAGACTAATTCCTAGTTTCAAGTACTGTGCAGTTTGGGTAACAAGACATAGGCCATCCTTTTTCCTAATGATTAAACTGTGCAATGGGTCAGAACACTGTGCATTTGATGTTTCTTGAACAAACATATTTTAGCAATTGGTGAACTGGAAACATTCCTAATTGTGTATTTCCTTTCCATTGCCATTGAAACAGTTTGCAAACATTGAGGAAATTAATAATAATGAGGATAACTGGTTGAACATAATTGTGTTGATACAAACCAGATTTTTTTTTTATACAGTTAAGTGAATCAAAACAAGTTGCACCCAGTCTTTCCGTGGACCAGAAGCTACCTTAGATTTCTGCAGGCTTCTATATATATTTCATTTAATCCATTTGCTACTTATTAAATTTCCATTAACTGAAAAGGTTGAGATTACATTAATTTATGATGTCTGTGTAAAGAGTTTGGTCTTTGCTTTTTCTTTAAAGCTGGAACTATATTCAAACATTAAAATTACAAAAGGACATTCTCACAGGGTCACTTGAGGTTACTCAATAGCTAATAAGTCTCCACCTAAGCATGAGGTAAAGAAATGTAAGTTTCTGTAATGTTTCTGTTTTGAATTTTACCCCTTTTTCCCTGCCATCCTTCCCTTCCTGTTTACTGTTATCTCTATGACTTCTAAACACTTCTTCCTTTTGGATAAATTCTTCCTGCTAATTTTTAATGTTGACATTAAGCCTAGACTTCAGGCATGTTCTTTACTCAATCTTCAAGAATCAGGAAAAGAATAAACAAAGATTTGTATAATGTGGATTTAGTGAACTGCTTAGATAAGACCCCAAGGCAGTTAAAATTTGTATGCATTTCAATAATTTACATTGGACTTGAAAAAATTCCCAAATTCTGTATCTACAATATTCCTGAATATTTGAAAGAAGCAAGTAGATATCTAACATCATTTTTAGAAATTCCTAAAGCATATTTTTTAAATAAAACATCTTTGGTTATAGTTTTAATAAAAATACTGTTCTAGAATTTTTTAAAGTATTATTTCTCATCCAGCAATGATGCTGAAAACAGACTCTATTACATTCCAGTTTCTTGAAAATATTAAAGAAGAACATATACATCTCATTTTATCTTCTTTGAATAGAATTACAGTGGTCTTCAAAATTGTACAAAGGTTAAAACAATTGCATTTCTCTTCCACAAATATTTAGAAAGTGTCTGCTTTGTGTGAATCAACTTGGAAATTTAAAGCCAAATGTTAAAAAAGTTATGCATTTTTCCATATATTAAAATTGTAATTGAGGAATATTTATTCCTTAATATATTTTGATTACATCCTATAATCAAAACTCTAGAACAAAAATCAAGTTTCTCTCATTCTGATTTTCAACAGGATCACAACTGACAATTGATATTTATTCCATTTAAAAGCCACCAGTAGAACATTCCAAGATCAAATACTGCTTACTATTGGGAAAATGCCTTTCTTTCTAAGCAGCAAGCCTTCAGCCCTGACACATGCATGGCAAGAGAGCCAGGTTGCACAATGATCCAAACCCCTGCCAATTCCTTGGCCCAGGACTCCTAAAAACTTTACGTGCTCTCATGGAACTTGGCCCCTGCTATGCTCTTTAAAACCAAATAGTCCTGACTTACTGAATTCCATCACTAAAGAACAACCCTGAATCCAGGCAATCACTCATCATACAGATCTTGCCTTTATCACCACCATTAGTCCAAAACAGGGACCCTGTGTCCATGTGGTTCCTTATTTTGTCAGGCACAAGTTTGAGATTTTAACATTTTTGCATGTCTCTCCTCCCATCTTGGATACCTATTTCTATTAACCATGTTGAAATCACTAACAGAATGTTTAAATTCCTTGCACTGTGAATGACAGTTAACCTACAACAATTATTAATAGGTACATTTCTTCCTGTTCTCTCACTTTTAAAGGGAAAGAGTTGCTCATTGTTTATAAAGAAATATGGCTGTTCTCTTAGTAAAATCAACCCATGTCAATTTCTGATCTATAACTGTCAATACATAAATGACATTGTAGCTGTGTAATAATAGATCTGATTATCTCCCAAAGCTGTCAGTAATAAACCATTCTCCTTTATGAGAAAGAGTTTTTAAAAATATAAACTTCAGGTGTCCTACTCTAATGAAATGTTAGCCAGAAATATTCATCTACTCTTTATCTTGGAAGGTGGGGCTTAATCCCTATCCCCTTGAAACTGGAGTGGACATAATGACTTGTTTGACCAATAGAATGCAGGAGAAGTGACATTCTTAGACCTCTGAGTCTACTCAGAACATGCCTGAAAGCTTTCACTAGATTTCTTAGAACATTGGCCTCAGATTTTTGAGATGCCCTGTTAAGAAGTTGGACTATCCTGAGATCTGCTGCTGAAGAAATCACATGGACAATCCTGAGACTTCTTGAGGAGACAGAGATGTGCAAACAGCCTCAGCTGTCCCGCTGAGGCCCCAAATATTGAATCCTCCCAGCCGAGGACCCAAATATTGAGGATCACATATGAGTTGTCTTTACTTCACCCTGTACAAAGTGCAGATTCATTAGCAAAATTAACATCTGTTGTTATTTCAAGCCATTAAGGTTTTATTTATGGGAGCAGGAATGTTATACAGTAATGGGTAACTGAAACAGCATCACTTATCAACTGTTGTATGAGTTTGAAATCATGGAAGTTGTTGGAAAGTTCCATGATCCCCATCTTTCCTTCCCAAGTAATAATATAATCAGAGCCATCATGAAGCAGGGAGAATTTTTATGACTTTTACGTCTCCTTTTTCCAACGCCCATGTGTATATTCTATAAGGATGCCATTACCTGCCTACTTTGCAGTTTAATAGGGATCTCATCTTCCCCATGGGCTGCTTCTCCCTGACTTTTTCAAATAAATCCTGCACTCAGAAAATGGAATCTTAAAATTATTTACTTTTATCTATTTGTAGCTGTGGCTGGTAATTTCTACTTAGTTAATTTTTTTTTTTTAGGACTAATTCTTCCAGTCCAAGAATTTTCTTTTCTTACCATCTTTATATCAATTCTGAACTAGATTACTTCCAGATTACTTTTGTTTATCCTATCCTTATCCATGCAGTTTTCTAATTGCACCCAGGAGTCTTTCTGAAATGTAAATCTCATCAGTAGCCTCCTTGCCCATCCCCTGCCCCCATACACCACACCTCCCCAACACACACACTCACACACACACACACACACACACACACACACACATACACACACACACAGTATTCTTTAAATCATAGGCTAAACTTTAAGATATTCTATGTAGTACTTAAATAATGTCTGCATTTGTTCGATTTTCTTTCCGTGTTACTCTCTCACCATTCCCCTAAACTCAGCCAGTGTCCTAAAGTTGTGAAATACTCAGAGCTCCACAAACTTCATGTTAGTACTTCTCTAGGTCTTTCCAAAGATTTCCTTCATGAGTTTCTCCAGAATTCATCGAATCTCTTTGCTTTTCCTTATACTTTTTCACCTTTTAATTTTCCCCTATACCCCAGTAAAAACAAACAAAGAAACAAAAAAACTATTTCAATAAAGTCTTCCTGGTTCTCTCTCTTATTATTGATTATGCAATCTTTTTATTTAATTTCATAAAAGCCTTCGAGGCCTCTACAACAGCCCCCAGTTTTACTATATATGTTGGTGTATCCCACACATTTAAGCTCTAGTAGAATGATTTCTTTTCCATCCTTAGTAATGCCAGTGCTGTTGGACAGAGTGGCAACAGAAAGTCTGTTGAATGGATAAATAGGTGAGTGAATGATTACTTTTGTGCACCCATATTGAACTATATATTAACACAAAAGACACAAAAGAAAAACAAGTTTAATATCAAAATAGTAATTATTTCATTATATTATTAATATAACTAGGTTTTATCACAAATTGAAAGATTTCAGAATGCAGTTTTGTAGGATTATATGAACCTCCAAATTCTGTCCCTCTGCATAAAGCACGCAAAACTTTTCCAGCTTTATCATGAGCTCAAGTTTTAAATTCTGGTCATATGTTAGTCCCTCTAATTAGTCTATTTGTTTATATAGTAGCATAGTAGTTTCCTTTAAAGGAATGTACATGTAAGAATTATATACAGATGTTAACAAATTAGTAAGACTTTTGATGTTACTAGCACTTGCAGAACTCTCAGCGATCACTGCTGAATTCCTTCAAATAGTAATCCAAAGACATACCTCAGAAAAGTGACCCTTTTCAGTGGCAGTTAATAGATTATTTTTTATGATCACTACGGAACTCTTTCCATTTCATTTAGTTACTCTACCTTCACAAACAACTTGTCAAAACACAGATGTACCTGCTGATCCTTTTTTCTATGTAGATTCTTAAATTGTATAAACTGGTGCATCTGTCTTACAATTTTAGATTAATACATACATAACTATTAGTTCATGTCTAAAACTAATTACTTACTGTTTTTAGAACAGCAATATTTATTATTTCTAAAATAACCTATTAAGCATATTTCATGTTTAAAATATTAGATTTCTGAAAAAGTGGTAAATTAAGCAGAACTCTTAGTTAGAGGGAGATGGGGAGTAAACATGGAAAAGCAGGTAGAAATACTAACTTGAATCAGGAAAAGACTGAAAATGACCTGAAACTGGAAGTGTTCCTCAGGGGACCTTGATAGGACATTCGAGTACTTGTGGGTGAAAGACAAAAGCAATTAAAGACAAACGTTTCTGGCATGGCTGCTGGCAAAGACGTGAGTGAGACAGGCCTATTCCAAAACAAGATGGCATTCCCCCCCCAAAAAAAAATAAACGTAAGTATGGACATTAGCTTCAAAAATAGGTGCCACAACAAAGCCATATTTCAGCAAAGTTGATGATTACATTTACATTTGGTTATTGAATATTCTTTTGACAAATGAAAAAAAAAATCAATATATAAAAATTATAAGATGGATCTGAACTGATGCATCATTTCCATAATTGTTGGTCTGTACCCACAGAGAAGACCAGCAATCAGATCTACCAGGAATTGAAGTCTTTCTAAAGCCCAAAGAAGTGAATTTTTAAATCACTCCTGAGCTACAAGCTGGATGGAATGACATGATCAAGAATTCAACATGCAAAATTAGGATGAGAGAAATGGAAGGAGACAGGATGCTTGTAACTCGTCACTTCTCAATATACTTACATTTTGATTGAATTATCATAAAAAGAATATTGCACTAATTTAGATTTCTTTTCCTTTCTCTTATATCCACAGTAGGGATTTATTTTGAAAAAGTTGTTCACAACTTGCTTATAGTTATTAGGAAGTCACTGTGGCCAGAATTTATAGGGGCCATAGAAATTCTCATTCTTGATGCCAGAAAAGATTTACTGAGCAAGGTAAGTATAAATACAGTATTTGAGAAGCAGGTCTAGGAATGGATGATGATCCCGTTCTACTTGGTAGTCACTTATTATAATATATGCAAATGAGATAGAATGGTATATGTCATTCCAAGTATCAAGTTTCAGAGAATGGTACTGTTAATACTTCTTTGAATGCGCTTCTAATTTTGACATTGATATCAATTTCTACAAATGGAACTACAGAATCAGGGCATATAAACATTTATATTGCTCCTGAGACAACCCCTGTGGCAACCATGGTATTGGTCACATAGTAAGCCTTCAATAAATATTTGTAGAATGAATAACCGAATAGTACAAATTACTTGCAATTTTGTGTCAATTACACACTGATGAATAGAATACTCGCTTTCATTAGAATTAGTAGCCTAATAATAGGTAGTTCATATTCCATATCAGTCCAAAACTAATTCCAATTTTTTTAAAACTATAATATAATCCTCCTGCAATCCTTCCAATCTCAATTGTCCCTTCCAATTCCTCTAGCTTCAAAATACATATTTCAAGATCCAATCCTTTTTCACCACCTCCATTGTGACCACCTTGGTCCAAGTCTCCATCATCTCTCACTTAGATCATTGCCATGGCTTTTTGGTTGGCTTTTGCTTCCACCCTATGCCACCTACTTTTGGTATAACCATCCAGAGTGATCTCTTAAAAATCCAAGTCAGATCATGGAGTTCCTCTCTTCTAAGACTTTATTGGCTAACTTTATTGGCCACCTTTATTGGCCTCCAGTGCCCTAAATGATTTATTCTTGAGCTAGAAGACAGAATGGCATTATCAAATATCCATCAAATGAAGTGACAATGAGAGAAATGAACAGAGACAGTAGCTCTGTAACTCGGCCTCTCTTGATATAATTAGATTTTGATTAAGGTACAAGAAAATTGTACCACCACGTTAACTTGGATTTCCTATCTCTTTCAGCTCAGTCTATCTCCTTCTACTCTCCCCAATGCTCACTCTAAAGACAAACTGGCTAGTGCACCATACCTTAACCATTCCAGTTGATTTTCAACCCACACCTTTGAACTTGCTGTTTCCTTTTACCTGGAACCATCCTCCCCATAATTATTATCCTCATGGTTCATGCTCTCATTTCTTTGCTACTTTTTTTGACAGGGCTTCTCTGACTTAACTATTTAAGGTTCCCCCCTGTCTGAATTCCTTATCCTCCTTTATTATTGCTTTTTTTTATCATATGTATCACCATCTATCATATTATGTATTTTACTTATGTATATTAATATATCTCATCCACATAGAAAATAAACGAATAAGGAAAGGGATGTTTGCTGATTTTGTTAATTACTATAATCCCTGGAACCTAAAACAATGCCTGCTCATAAGAGTCACTCAATTAAAATTTTTAGATGATGAAATAAATATCAGGGAAGTCTAATTGTTATCGCTCATTCTATTTCTATGCGTAAGGCATTAGTAATTCCTCTGGTCCCCAAAAAAGCTTTAGCAAGTGCTTCCCAGAGAAGAACTCAAGGACTCCAGAATAACTAACAACATTCTTTCTTAGCATCTCCTCTTTCTCTTTGCCCCTCCTCCTCCCTTTCTTTCCTCCTACTGAAATGACTTTTTTAAAGTCAATCCAATATAAGGCCCACAAAAATATGTCATACAAAGCTTTGCAGATAGTTAGTGTCTTCTGCTATCCTGGAACTTCACTTGTACTGCAGTACATTTCTTTTTCACTACATTTTAATGAAATATTTACCCTGAATGTCCAAAAAGTCACATTCTCTATGAAACATTTTCTGCTTTGAAGTATATATGAATGGCTAAACTGTAGAGACTTTTGTTTTAATGAAAAAAGAGACAAACACATTGGACAATTGGAAAAGCTTATTTATTCACTCAGTAATTTCTATCCCACACTTTGCATATTTTGTTTAAATGTATGTGTGCATGTGTATGTGTGTTTTATGTATTTAAAGGATAATATAGTAAAAGCCTGTTTGGGTGCTTGATTAAATCATGGATATATAATAGTTATGCTGCCCTCCACACCATATCCCTGGTGTACTATGTATGTTAGTGTACAATGCAATTCTTCATGGTAAAAATTCACTGAGAAGATATCCTACCCTCAACTCATTTTTTTTTTTTTTTGAGGGCAGTGTCAATGGCCCTCATATGTGGGACCTGAACCGGGGCCGCTGGCTTCCTAAGCCAGCACTTAACCACCGCACCACTCGGCCGGCCCTCAACTCTTTTTAGCACTGAGGAGGCAGTGTTTGTACATTGAGTATTTATTGGTACTGTTATTATTTTCTCTCATAATACACCTTCAGGGAAGAAACATGATAAGGAGCACCCTTAGTTGCAGAGTGTTAAAAGAGGAGATGGTATATAAGGTCCATATGCTCGAAAACTCTGAGTTACTTCAATAGAATCCATTTTATAGTAGGCAAAATTTAAGATTGAACTGTTCACTGCAATTTCAACCATTGTAAAAATGCCCCTGAGCAATAATAATGACAGTAATAACAATAGCAAATAATGATAATAATAATAATAATGAGCAAATAGTAATAGATGACTTTAAATGAACACCATTGAGTGCTCCTGATCTAAGTATTTTATTTGTAAAAACTCATTAGAGGAATAATTCTTTGGAGAAAATTAATCATAAGGAAATAAATGTCATTAAATTTGAACATTTCTAAATATTGTTTTTGCTCATTTTAAACAAGGGCACTTCCATGAATTCTGTCTAAGAAATTCACCTAAGATAATGAAGCAGGGTGGGTGGCAAATCAGGACAAGAAGGGATTTGTTAATTTATTTTGCTGAAAATAAACTGAGGATTGAAATCAGAGTTGGGGTAAAATAGAGAGAGAATCGATATTTCATGGTCATAAATATCCAGTGGAATAGCTAATGAGCTCTGAATCACTTACCACTGTATGTCAGGCATGGTATTAAGCACTTTATAGGCATAATATCATTTAATTTATGCAATGCCATGTAAAGTACGCATATGATTATCCTCTCAGTACTAAAGAGCAAACGGAGCACTTAAATATCTCGACTATGGTTACAAAGCTAATTAATTAGTGGAACTTGGCAATAGGACTTTAAGACTCTGTTCTAAACTCTTAAAATCTACACTATGAGTATTTTTAGCTTTTTATTTGAAATATTTTTGTTCTTTATGGGTTTCCCCATGGTGTTGAACAGTAAAACTTTACAATGCATAGAGACTAGGTGGTTTTTGTTAGGGGCAACCAGGGAGTGGGGATTAGGGTAGCTGCTTCCACTCCACAGCCTGATTGTTTTTTATTCTGTTTGTTAAAAATTGTTAAAATACCGAACATTTTATACTCTAATATTGTTTATTATTTGTACTGGAAAATACCACTTAGATTAAGGTCATGACATGAATTTAATCCCTTACATGTAGCTATGTGAAACTCATATATTCCGATTTCCTTTATGTTGTCACCAATACACTCACACACTTACATTTAGTAAAGGGAAAAGAAAAATAAGAATGGATTGCAGTTGAAACATTTACAATTTTCTCATGACCTTAAATATTTTGTGAATCCAAATTTTACCAATGTTTGGTTATAATCTAGTTAAGTATTATTTGAAAAAAATAAATGTATTTCAAGATTTATTTATGAATATTTTGGAATGATGAAATCAGGCTGAAACTCATTGGGTATGTTAGAGACTCAACTATTTTCTATTAAACTACAGGTGAGATACTTTGTCCTGGACACTAGCTATTAATGATATTTGAATTCAAGTTCTGGGACCCCTTTCATATAGGAATTACCTTACAAGTGGGTCATTAAACACATAATAATCTTATCAAGTGGGAACCTCTCTTATATTCTCCTTAGTAACAAACTGCTAAACTGAGGAAACAACCTACGATAAAAGCATTTTGAGCTAATTTTTTCCCAATGAAAACATACAACTTTCTGTGCTGAAATAATTGTGATGTTATATTTATGAATCATAACATGAAGGAATGAATTTTTAGTCTTCCTGTTACACTTTTGCCTTTTTTGCAATCCAGAATTATAGAGGCATTTAAGGCAGTTAAGAGTCTTGCGTGGAGCATTTAGGGGGAGCCCTGGAATTTTAAAACAATGTAAAGGCATTTTTGAAAAGTAACATATTGTAATACACCTTTTAAACTCAACATGGGCTTTAAAATATTTCATGGAAAATTCCCAAGTTACCACGATAAGGAAAAACTCTGCTTTCTTTGAGGAATAATTTTTTGGAAAAATAACTTAGTTTGATTTTCATGGAAAAAAAAAATCTAAGTAGTAGTACTGCTGTTTAAATGTCACATTTCTTTTTGTGAGTGTTTTAAAGTAAATGAACAGGATTATGTAAACATTATAATTTGGCTTCTCCTGAATGTTAGAGAGAAGCAGTGTATAAGTAGTGACATATGTGGGCTTTACATAAAATGATTTTGCCCTTTTTCAAGCCAGATATAGCTTTTGTATCAACAAATGGGACACAAATCTCCAGTCTTAGCCTTGGAGAAAAAAAAATCTATAATAGTTAAATGAAATCTTTGTATTTTATGTTTGCTGACCAGTGTATTGTATATATCTAATGCTACCAAAATTTTAATTTTATAATGCTTTCGATTAATTAAGTAAAGTATGGTTACCTGTAGTAATCAGGGAGGTCAGAATTATTACTATAGAGGCTTGCTGATACACGTGTTTATAAGTGAGAGTGGAGGCAAATACCTGAGCAGGTCATTCTAACTTCCTGTGAAATAGTGGTTATGTTGCATGCATATGCTAAGTGAACCAGGGTCTAAGAATAATTTCCATTTAGAACTTGGAATAATGTTATATCTAGACAGTGGCTAAGCCGTGACAAATATTTAATGGAGCTTCTTATGTTGCAATTAGAAACCCTTTCATCAAAGATGTGATTTTCTTTTCCCCATAGGCTTCTGCCCAAATATAGTAATCTTTTCTCAACTTTCTGTATAATTCTTTGCTCTTCTATTACTTTCTCTTGGGTTATGGCATTCTTCCATTTCTATATATTTACTATGACACTTTCCATTACCTTCAAGGCACAGCAGGAACTTTCTACAAAGTTTTGAAATATATTCCTAATTGCTCTCACATTGATTATCATGAGGTGGCCATGTAAGAAAGGGTCACTCTCAATAGAACAGCTCTTTCCTTGGGTGAACTGCTAACATGAGTCAGGTTGAGAGTTCCTTTTTGTGCATTCACACTCAAACTCTTAAGCAATGATGTCACGATTACCTTAGAGATTTAAAAAAAAAAAAACGTAAAGGGCATGTGGAAAACCCATGTAGGGTTTATTCCATGAGATATTTAGACATTCTTAACACAGGGAAGTTTTGTTTGGAGAAGCCAACTAAGTGAAACTCCTAAATCCATCTCAGAGTAGTCCAACTAAGGGTCTTCAGGCCAAGCATTACTTATGATGGAATGAAACTTCCAAATCATGTAGAACAACCATCGAAAGGAAATTCATGGACAATTCCCAAGTTACCACGATAAAGTAATGCTCTGCTTTCTTTGGGGAATATTTTTGGGAAAAAATAATTTAATTTGCTTTTCATGGAAAATATATCTAACTAGTAGTATTGCTGTTTAAATGTTGTCACATTTCTTTACGTAGCTAGAAAATAAGAAATCTTGAAATGACTCTCTACAAAGTAGACTGCATGTCCGCTTCTTCATGCCTCTTGCTTTTTTATCTGCAAGGTAATGCTGAAGTCATTGCTTAAATGTTTGAGTGTGAATGAGAATGACCATTTCACCCCAAATATTTCTAACTAGTCTGTCATCTGGCAAACAGCTGAGAATGCTTCTTGATGTCTTGCTTTGCTGGAGAGCAACCATCTCTCACCACCCGTGAGTTCCACAGAGTCTCGTCACCTGCCACTGGTGATTCCAGCAATCAACAGCCAGTGCCTCTGTGATATCACTTCTGGCTGTTTGGAGTGCCACATTTCAAGCGGTCCTATTGCTTAGATAGGGAATATGTTGACTAAAACAAAATTCTAGTGGTACTGTCTCCACATTGTGAATAGAGATAAGAATGCAAACTACATGAACTGAAAATAAAGGGGCGAGGGACATAGTAAGGATCATCTTTACCTCAAGGCTTACATACGTGCTCCAGTGGCATATGGTCCCCTGACTGAAAAGGAAATATCTAACTTGCCCAGAATATTAATGCCATCGTTGAGTTAGGTAAAGAACAGCAAAGAAAACCAAGGAATTTCAAATGATGCATTTTGAATTTAGCAAACTCTATTTTATCAATAGGGAATACTAATCAAATACAAGTGCAAATCAAATTGCTAATCAATGTTTTTCCCCTAGGGAGGAATGATCAACAAATAAATGAGTTTTGAATAAAATGGCTAGTAAGGAAAATGTAAGCCCTGATTTAAGCCATACATCTTTCCCTCATTCTTGGATTTATTCCTACTTTATGATTCACTGGTAGGTCATCTGCCATTGAATAGTTGCATCATGGTGAGGAGAAGGCATGTGTATATTTTGAAGCCCTTCACTTCTTTTTTAAAAAAGTTTTTATTAAATATATTGTGGTGATAAGGTTACTAAAACTATATCGGCTTCAAGTGTACAATTCTGTAATACATCATCTATGTATCACATTGTGTGTTCACAACCCAGAGTTAGTTCTCATTCCATCACTATACATTGGATCCCTTTTACCCTCATCTATCAACTTACCCTCTGGTAACCACTAAACTATTGTCTGTATCTATGAGATTTTTTTCATTTGCTTTGCCCTTCACTTTCTTTTATCTTCCCTGAGTAGTAACAGCCATTATCCAACTCCCTATAAAATTCACATCTCAATTGTTCATTCAGTTTATTGAAAAATGACTAAAGAATGAACCACATACCTCCTTTTCAAACTAAAAACCTTTAAGGTTAAAGAATAAATCCACTAAAAGTATATTTGAGTTATATAAAAGTTGTGTTTATTATAGTGGTAGATAGTTCAAATAAAAGTAGACATGGCATAAACAAAAAAAATGTTTAGATCTAATATTTGTCATGGAAGTACAAACGCCAAGCAGCAAAAGCTTACTTAGAAGTCAGCTTTCTACTCATACTTGGAAAAAAATTCAATGTACATAACAAATCTCACAGAATGGGTTACTTCTAATACAAAAAATGTGAGACAATTTAATTTGACCATTCTCATTGAATTTTAAATTCAGTTATTTACAGGGAAAGATCAGCCATAAATATTAATAAATTACAGAAAATAAAATCTTATTGTATGAAACTGTTGTGTGTATAAGCTATAATGCAAACATGTATATTCAGAACACAAAGAAACTTAGGTACCTAGATGGCTTAAGTATAAGAAAATAATATGTGTGTCTCACAATATAAATTATGTGACTGGGAGTGTTTCCTAAATTTTCTCAAAGTTAAGCAAGGACAAACTTCAAATTTACTTTAATCTCATCCATTTCAAAGACTCTATGTACACACAGGGACACGTACCAAATCCGTCCCAGGCCTCCTGAAAGCTCTCCACATATTCCATTGCCTGTACCCAGCCCTACTGAAAGTCCTGTTCAGATAGCACCTGAAGAAACAGGCAGGCACTAGTTAGTGTCCATTTCCTGGACCACAGGGACCCACAGTCAGTTCTCCAAAGCATCCTTTCTCATGGTTTGTCTTCCCAGACTTGGAGTAGAGAGTAAGAAATAGCCACGTTTTTTTCCCCACTTCCTGATAGGCAGCCAGTTATCTTCCAAGAAAGCAGTGCTTATAAACTCTTGGAAAACCCAGCATAGATTATTCTGGTGTGCATACTTATAAACTTACATACATACTTATAAACAATATCATCGATGTTTCAGTTTGCCTGAAAGTGGAGATAATGGGTAGAGTCTATTTGAATCATCTATTAGATAGAAAAAGAAAAGATACGGCAACTCACACACACACACATACATGCACCAACACACACCACACACTATGTTCAATATGTTCAAACGCTATGACAACTGAAGATATTTTTGTGCTAACGACCATGGACATTCCAATGTCACATAACAAATTTTGATTTCAAAAACTGGGTAGATTTATTTATTTATTTATTTATTTATTTACATTTTACGTGATTTATTCATAATAAAAAGAATAAATGGAAATTTAAACTTAAAATTACAGTCTCCTTTTTTCCCCCTCTGCTCTTACCACCCCCAATTATACACAAAAATAAAGAAAAGGGACAGAGAGAAATGAATTAGGAAAAAAGCAGGAAGTGGAAAAGAGACAGGTCCTTCCTGGCCAAGTCTGAAGTCATTTTGAGTTAATTAAACATAAGCTATTCTTAAAGCAAAGAGGACATGTTTAGTCTTTAAAAATATTGATTCTGGTTTTTTTTCTACACTGCACTTCCTTTGCTTGTTTCCTCATCAGTGGCTAAAATAGTTAAGCTGATCAAAATATAGAGACACTTGGAAAGAGAATCCCAGGACAACTGCTCCTAAGAAGTTGTCACCTTCTCTGGAAGTTTCCAGTGAGCTATTCCACTGAGATATTCTCACTGCAGCATGAAGGACACCCAGACCCAGGATATCATTCGTTCTGTTTGTCTTTCCATTCTTATTTTCCAGCCTGTTTTATACAGCAACTATCCAAACGTTTTTTTGGATACTTTCATTAGCTATGGCTTCCAAAAGTTTGGTTAAAATAGTAAGCGAGCTGAGCAAGCAACATTTTGGCCTTTTCATTTTATTGGGCACAGCAGTCATTCGTTGCCCCTCCCCCACGCTCGTCTTCTAGCGCTGGGACTGAGCCTCCCTGGACGAGTACTGGCTGTCTGGCCAGCGGCCATTTCATTGCATGCCACACATCTGTGCCCTTGGAACCTGAAGCCTTGCCTTCATTTCAGGGCATCAGGGATATTTCTGCCAAACTCTAAGAATTGTTTCTTTCCTTTTTCCTTTTTTTCTTCTTTTTCAATTCTTGATCATAAGATGAGCCTTACATATAGCTGACACCGCTAGAAAATACAATAAGAGTAGATTTGGAGGGTTGTAATTCTTCTCCTGGCTCTATCACTGGCTGATTCTATGATTTTGGAGAAGTCATTTAAATTCTTTCACCTCCTGTAAACTTATCTACAAAGTGAGGCTCATTACAGGACCAAGCAACAAGCAAATAATTGATATTACTATTACTATTAGGTCAGAGGGCCCCTCCTCTATGACTGACCAAAATACAGGGGGCATGAGCGGATGCGATCCAATTCACTATTTCAAGGCTGCCTCTTAGGTAAATTGTCCCATTCTCTTCTGAAAGCATCAGTTGGTGTCATTACAATGGGCATTTTAAAAGACAAGTAAAAGCAACAATGCCTTTTTAAGGATCCCTCTCCGTGAATACAGCAACAACAAAATTATGATATCCATAAAGTGCTCAGTGAATATTTTAATCTATAAATCAACATTTTAGAACTCTGTACTTTCTAAGAGACAGAGATTACACATTCTTAACTTTGCAGGCTTAGAATTTAATGGTTACTAATCTATGCTTACAACCTGGAAAATGTTATCATATTTAAGGCCCACATGGAAAGGTACTTTTAAGACATACCAGTTACAGTTTATACACAAAAGTCAGTCCCTTTTTAAATGTCACTTCCATTAGTATCTTATATCAGAATAACAAGTGAAATGAACACACTGTAACCTAGTATTTTAAAAGGTTATGTTGAAGGAGTCGAGAGGCTTAAATTAATTTTCCCTGTTCTTATCCAGTAGGCCTTTACCTCAATAGGATTTCCTATAATTCTATCTTAATCCATGTCTCTACAGATGAACCAAACAGACCACAACACAGAAAAGCCTGCCAAAGTGGTTTCCCTGCCAGCAGCCCTTTCTACCCTTCAAGAGACTCCAGCTTAATGATTGTACAGTGATCCAAATCAACCAGGAAAGCAAAGGGCAGACACATAGCTTATGCTCTGCAAAGATCTGTTTGCTTAGTCATGTGCAAATTCTGCTCCAAAATGGTCAGAAGGTTGGCGTGCTAATCATTTACTAGATCCATTCAATTTTTAAAATTGATGTTAACAATAAATCATGTCAAGGAATTTTTCTATATAAGCAATTTTAATTTGATATCTGGGAGGAATTTCACTGTTGATTTTGTTGCTGGAGACTTGAAGTAGAAAATTATTTATAAGGTCTAATGGAATCCATAATTATATTTGGGGGGCTATGGATTAGCCAAAGATAATAAAAGAATTTTCTAGCAATACCAGTTAAATGAAGTATAAAAGTTAATTGAAGGCTAAAAGCCCACACAGTGCCACCTTGTCCTAAGCATTGCTCTAAACTTTTGGAAGCACATTATACAAGGTCAATATGTATTGCTTAATAAATTATTTTAGTTGAATTATCTGTACTGCAATCTTTCCTTTCCCTGCATTTTGGCTACTGTTGAGGGGTTGGAAAAAATGTATTACTCAATTTGAGGCCAATATATGCTCATACTTTAGTAGAACATAAATACATAGTTGGACATCTATCACAGCAAATATTAGTTATAATTCATATCACTTAGGGATTTTAAATCTAACTTTCAGCTTGATGACATTCAGCCTTACTGAATTTAGAATTTTTTTTTTCAGTAGAAAATGAACTTTGCATTAAATGTCATAGCTAAAACACCAAAATGAGACCATCAACTAATGAATAAAAGAGTTGATTCCAAAAAGTTGTCTTTTTAACTGTCTATGCAGGACTTAGAAAATGCAAGCTGTCTTATCTAATTTGAAGGGTGGTAGCTAAATCTCTCCATATGGACCTTTGTCAACGTTTGAATGGATAAAATGAATGAAAAGTGTTTCCTTCTACTTACTATCTAAAAATTATCACTAAAGCATGAATGAATCCTGTTAAATAGACTCTTAAGAATCCATACAATCATTTCACCCAATCACTTAAATATTTGCCAAGAAAAAATAAAAATTTTGCACTCTGTATTTTGTGAGAGACTTTTAAAGTATGAGCTATACCATATTGTAATTTAGTTAAGATAATAAAACTAAAGTAAAAAAATAAAAAGGAAATGCAACCAAAGTATAGAAAAATAAATTCATCAACTTTGTGATATTTTACTTAGTGAAAATCCTTCTACCTCAGTCTATGAACTACAGATACCCTATAGAGAACTCGCTCAATGTCTCAAGAGCTCACCTACAAATACAAGTATCTCTAGATTCATCCTTACCTTTCTCCTTTTACCTGGAAAGAATATAGCCCCTAGAAATGTTGCTCTGAATTAAGTGTCTCGGCACATCCTCAGTCCCTACTCTTTTATTGAAACATCAGCGGGTGACACTGTAACCTAATATAATTGGAATAACAGAAGTTATTCAAAATAAGTTCCTTGAAATCACTTCTGGAGGCCTTTAAATTTTTGCACCTTTAAGCATAACATTCTATATTTATTTTTCATCTGTCGCTTACTTATCTGTCTATTCTTTCATCTGTCTAATATCTATACATATTTTTTGCATTTATGTATCTACATATTTATCATAATTACATATCTACATATTTATCAATCCATCTATATTCCATCTGTCAATGGTTTGTCTTCAACCATCGTTTTCAATCTTTGATTTTCTACTTCTACCCCATCTTATTTATCGGCTTTTAAAATATTACACTCATTTCCTACATTTGCCTTACTTGTACTCTTATAGCCTGAATATTTGTTTTAAGAATTCTGCCTGTTTAAATGTATTCTAAAAATCCATTCAAACTGATATTTCTTTCCCATCCTTGATATTATAACTTATTTAGAAATCTGTGCTTATGTATCTATAATGCAATTTTATGCATTCCATTTTGTTTTCCAGGTATTTGTAAATTTGTATTCCCCTACTAATAAATGGTACCCTTCATGAACGTTGGGTCTTTTGCTATATTCTTTGGCTTTTTGTATATCATAAAATGACAAAAATAGAATTTTTTAACTTATTATTATTATTATTATTAGTTACAGATGTACAAAACAATGCAACAGTTATCTTTTTCACCCCTTACAAAGTGACTACCCCCTCCCCTGCCCCCCCACCCCCGATATCATACATATCTATTACAATTCCATTGACACCATCCCCACACTATATTCCATAACTATATATGTGTTAAATTATAGTTGACGTATAATGTTATTTAGTGGCAGCTTCAGATGTACAGTGCAATGGTCAGGCCACTACACCATCCATGAAGTGGTCTCCCTGACAAGACATGAGTCTTTCTGATCCCCTAAGAAAAATATTTACAACCTTATTGATTATATTCCCTAAACTGTCTCTTCTGTCTCTGCAGTAGTATTGTAGTTTTCAGTTTGTGTTGCCTCATTCCTTCCCCTTCTCCCTCATGCCCAACCCCGTCCCATCTGGCAATCATCAGTTTTTTCTTTGTGTCTCTAAGACTATTTCTGTTTACTTTGCTCGTTTGTTCAGTTCTTTAGATTCCACATATAAGTGAGATCATATGGTATTTGTCTTTCTCTGACTGACTTTTTTCACTTAACATAATGTTCTCTAGGTCCATCCATATCGTTGCAAATGGTAGGATTTCTTTCTTCTTTATAGCGGAGTAATACTCCATTGTATAAATGTACCACAGTTTCTATATCCAGTCATCTACCGATGAGCATTTCGATTGTTTCCAAGTCTTGGCTATTGTAAATAGCGCTGCAATGAACATAGGGGTGCATATATTTTTTCGCATTAGTGTCTTGGGTTTTTCAGGATAAATACCTAGGAGTGGAATTGCTGGGTCAAAAGGTAGTTCCATTTCCAGTTTTTTGAGATACCTCCATGCTGACTTCCATAGTGGCTGCACCAATCTACTATCCCACCAACAGTGCAGCAGTGTTCCCTTTTCCCCAGAGCCCTGCCAGCACTTGTTTGTTGATTTATTGATGATAGCCATTCTGACAGGAGTGAGGTGGTATCTCATTGTGGTTTTTATTTGCATTTCCCTAATGATCAGTGAGGTTGAACAGTTTTTCATATGCCTGTTGGCCATCTGTATGTCCTCTTTAAAGAAATGTCTCTTCATTTCCTCTGCCCATTTTTTAATTGGGTTGTTTGTTTTCTTGGTGTTGAGTTGCATGAGTGTTTTAAAGATTTTTAGATATTAACCCCTTATCAGATATATCATTCACAAATATATTCTCCCATTCAGTAGGCTTCCTTTTGTTTTATTGACGGTTTCTTGTGTTGTGAAAAAACTTTCAAGTTCGATATAATCCCATATGTTCATTTTTTTCTTTTATTTCCCTTGCCCGTGGGGATGTATCAGTAAAAATATTGCTCAGTGTAACGTCTGCAAATTTACTCCCTATATTTTCTTCTAGGAGTTTTATGGTTTCAGGTCTTTCATTTATTGTTCTTGTATATAGCATAAGGAGGTGGTCCAGTTTCATTTTTTTGCATGTGTTAGTCCAATTTTCCCAGCACCATTTATTAGACTATCTTAACCCCAGTGTAAAGTCTTGCTTCCATTGCCCTAGATTAACTGTCTATATATACATGGATTTACTTCTGGGGTCTCTGCTCTGTTCCACTAGTCTATGTGCCTGTTTCTATGCCAGTACCATACTGTTTTGATTACTGTAGCATGACACCTCCGACTTTGTTCTTATTTCTCAGAATTGCTGAGGCTATTCAGGGTCTTTTATTGTTCCATATAAATTTTAGGATTATATTTTCTATTTCTGTGAAAAATGCCCTTGGCAGTTTGATAGGAATTGCATTGAATCTATATATTGCTTTAGGCAGTATGGACATTTTAACTATATTAATTCTTCCTATCCATGAGCATGGTAGGTGTTTCCATTTATTTGTATCTTCTTTTATTTCTTTCTTCAGTGTCTTACAATTTTCTGAGTACAGATCTTTTACTTCTTTGGTTAAATTTATTCCTAGGTATTTTATAGTTCTTGAAGCCATTGTAAATAGGACAGTTTTCCTAATTTCTCCTTCCATTAGTTTATTATTGGTATATGCAAATGCAACTGATTTCTGAACATTAATTTTGTATCCTGCTACCTTACTGAATTCTTCTGTCAGTTCCAATAGTTTTTTTGATGGAGTATTTGGGGTTCTCTATATATAGTATCATGTCATCTGCATATAATGACAACTTTACTTCTTCCTTGCCAATTTGGATGCCTTTTATTTCTTTTTCTTGTCTGATTGCTGTGGCTAGAACTTCCAGAACTATGTTGAATAAAAGAGGAGAAAGTGGACAGCCTTGTCTTGTTCCTGATCTTAAGGGGAATGGTTTTAGCTTTTCCCCATTGAGTATAATGTTAGCTGTAGATTTATCATATATGGCCTTTATTATGTTGAGATATGATCCCTGTATTCTCACTTTGCTAAGGGTTTTTAGCATAAATGGCTGTTGGATTTTGTCAAATGCTTTTTCCTGAATCTATTGATATGACCATATGATTTTTATTCTTCATTTTGTTGATGTGGTGTGTCACATTAATTGATTTATGGATGTTGAACCATCCTTGTGTATTAGGGATGAAACCCACTTGATCATGATGTATGATCTTTTTAATGTATTGCTGAATTCTGTTTGCTAATATTTTATTGAGAATTTTTGCATCTATGTTCATCAGTGATATTGGCCTATAGTTTTTCTTTTTTTGCTGTCTTTATCTGGTTTTGGAATCAGGGTAATAGTGGTTTCATAAAAAGAATTTGGGAGCCTTCCCTCCTTCTGGATTTTTTGAATAGTTTGAGAAGAATAGGTGATAGTTCTTTTTTGAATGTTTGATAAAATTCACTTGTGAAGCCATCTGGTCCAGGGCTTTTGTTTGTTGGGAGCTTGTCGATTACTGATTCAATTTCCTTGGTAGTAATCAGACTATCTAGATTTTCTGAGGGCCGGCCGAATGACTCAGTTGGTTACGAGTTTGCTCAAGAGTATGAGCTGAGCTCTGAGCAATGGCGGTTCGATGCCAGCCCGAGCTGAGTTGCCGTTGAGCTGCCAACAGGTGGCAGGATGGCTCAGGTAAAATAAAAAAAATAAAATAAAAAAAAATCTTTAAAAAAGGGCCAGCCGAGTGGCACGGTGGTTAAGAGCTGGCCTGGGATGCCAGCGTCCCTGGTTCAGATCCCACATATAAGGCCAGTGACACTGCCCTCTCAAAAATAAATAAATAAAGTCTAGATTTTCTGTTTCTTCTCGAGTTAGCTTTGGAAGGTTGTATGCTGACAAACACAGAATTTTGTAAATAGTGTGAATTTAGTATATGCTGTTTGGAAAATTTAATCAATGACTGAAAATTAATTTGGAAGAAATTGCAAGTTGGATTGTGTTGCTGGGGTAACCTGGAATGATGAGATATCATGAAGGAGCTCTAAAAACAATCCAGAAACTAGTTGATACATATTTGGCTCAAAAATAGAGGTGTGACTAACTGAAAGGAAGTTGTGAATAAACAATATTTCCAAAAATAGAAATGATGGGATTACATAACAGAATGGATCTGCAAAATGGAGGAGAGTGAATGATCAAAACTGGTTTTGTTAACATATCCAGCCTGGAAAACTGGTTAAGTAGAAATACAATGGAAAAATCTGAGAGTTAGACAAGAGAGCTAATGGTAGGGGCAAGTGAATCATATAGCATAGCAATAACTTAGTTCATTTATGGATACAGCATGGACTGAAAGGAGGACAGATGGAAAAGGCATAAGGAGAAAAAAAGGACCCCAAGGAGAAGCTAGTAGAGGAGTTCAATAACTGTTTAAGGAAAGCCGAGAAAGTGATATGTTTTTGGAAGGAGTAAGTGATCAATAAAAGATAATCCAGATTGAAAGAGTGATAAAAAATTGTGAACAGATTGATATTAGCAAGAGGTGATCATTGATCAGATCATGAAAGGCTATTTCAGTCAAATGGTAACATTATCTCCTGTTATTTTATATATATATATATATATATATATATATATATATATATATATCCATATATATCTCATTAAGATAATACATATAATATCTTCCTTGGTCGTTTTTTTTCAATGTATGACTTTTCACATGAAATATTCTTCTCTAGAGAGCCTATCAATAAAGTAGTTCTATATATTAAACTGTATTATATACGGCATTATATACAAAATAAAACTGGTTATATATAACAAAATTCACTATTTTTAATCCTTCATTTATGCTCTGAAAAATTTTATATCACCTGCTTTTAATCTCTGAATTCTTTCTTGATTTAGGGTATCATTGCATATAGTGTTCAGGTTGGTTCAGTTTAGCTACTAGGTTTAAAATAACTGACTTCAGAAAGAAAGAAAACCAGGATAATTGGCTATCACTTTTGATAATTGACTGTTTTTAGAAAAATCTTATCACTATTGCTAGTCATATCCTCTAGCTGAATTTTGGTCAAGGTTTCCTTGACTTGTTCTTGTTCGTGTTTTCCCAACTGATTCCCTAAAGAGGCTCCCTTGAGCACAATAGCAATTTTGTGTTCTTTGCTTCTCATCCTCAGTATATATCTGAGTAGCACACTCAGAAGAGTCCCTCTTTTTCCCATCTTTTATATCCAACATTTTCCAATCCTCCTGCCCTAACTTTTGAATCAAAGTTATGGCAACTTGGTTTACACTAAGATGATAATGAATGCAAAGGAATTAGAGCATTACTCTCCAATAAAATATGAGTGTACCTATGAGAGAATGGAAGAAATTACACCCACTGACTGAGTGGTGATAATTTGGGCTGGAAGAGCCATTTAGAACCATTTATATTTATAAAACAGATCAACTTTTTGCCTGGTATATTAGTCAAGGCTCACCAGAGAAACAGAACCAATAGGATATGTGCATATAGAGTTGACACATCAGCAACCTGGCAGGTAGGCCAACTGGCCAAAGGAAGCAAAGTCAGAATGCTAGGTCAAGAATTTGGCCAAGAGGAACTGAGTGGAAGTGGGGATTTTTCCTTAAAATAGGAATTAGGCCTATACAGGCAGGGCAGAAGCCAAATGACTAAGGTAGAGACCTAAGGTCAAATATTTACTGTTAACAGGGTTGATTTAATTAACTATTGTGTGATTCCTGGAAGATGGTAGCTAAGGTTGAAGATATGAGTAAAATAACTCAGCAATTGAGAGACAAGAAACAAGGTGTTAGGGAATAAGGGGCTAGGACTTGAGTTAGGTTTAGAGTGTCCAAGGTTTAGTTAAGTTGGCCAGTGATTGTTCAGGTCATTGTAGAACATTTTGGCTTCAACATGCTGTCTAAAATGCATTTCAGAAATGTTTTTTTAACTGTAAAATAACACTATCCTAAAGGTTTTATGGGGTGGAAATTGGTTATATTTTCCAGCTATAGTTGCCTTTCGTTTGTTTTGTGATTCTTTTAAGTTACAAGAGATTTTGTTAACCTAGACAGGAGTAGTATTAGCAGTGCAATACATTTTGTGGAATAATCAGAAACAGTGAGTACTTCTATGTTCCTAAGAAAACAAAGATTATACATATTTAGCTTGGTGGAACTTATTTATCTATCACATCTAAATCCACTTAATGATAGTGTAATTTGACATTATGGATGCTATATATTACACTCCCACATGCATTATTTTATAGTTATATTTTCTTCACTACCTGTCCCCTCAAAAAAACAAAAAAATGGGCCGGCCGAGTGGTGCATTGGTTGAGAGAGCTGGCTTGGGATAAGCGGCCCTGATTCGGATTCCACATACAAGGGCCAATGACTGCCCTCTACAGCTAACAATAGCTCCACCTGGAGCTGGGCTGCGTGAACCCCAGGGATGGTATAGGCTGCAGCCCCTGTTGTAGTGGGCTGCCATAGGCTACAGTGAGTGCAGCAGCCAGCGTGAGCTGCCAATACCAACCGTGAGTGGCCATCTAGAGGCCAGGGGCTGAGTGCAATGACGATACCAACATGGCCAGTGAAGCAACATCCTCTGCAACTAGACTGAAGAACAAAAGGACAGCAACTTGTCTGTTCCCCTTCCCTGATTCCCCAACACTGTTCCCCTCCCCCAATTCCCCAATTAAAAAAATCTTTAAAAAAAAAAACTTAGTAATATATATCCTCACTATCACAATTTTCCTATAATTTCAATTTCTATTAAAGATTAAATACATTGTAATTTATAAAATTACCCAGAATATCAAAACCTATAATAATGTAGGTATTAGACATTCAGGAGAGATCCAGAGAACTTTATATAATCTCAGATTCACAGAGCATATAATTTTCTCCATAAAATATGGATAAGACATAATAGAATACCACAAAATCAAGTCAAGATGTAGAAGTTTGGCAGTTCCTATGCATACTTTTGAGCTAATTCCTACAACTTCTTACAACAATATCACAGTTTCTCATTCAAATTAGTGCCTTGGAAAAATTTAAATAAAGCTCTCAGGTCTTCAGTGACTAATTAAATGGCAAACAAGAAATGTTCTAAATCTGCTCTATAGATTTTTAATGGGAGTTCGAATTTCTTACAATTCTTGCTTTGTTGATGTTACCATTCTTTAAAGTTAATGTCTGTTGCTTCATCCAAAAAGTGCTTTTTTCGATATATTAAAAAATATATATTTGGTACCTAATTAATAATGCTAATATGATGTAAAGGGACTGTTCATTGAACACTGGCATTATCATAAATTTTATATACTGATACTTTTACTTTTTCACCATCATCTGAAACAACAATTCATGTCACATGGAACTAATATGATATAAAATCAAAGGAAGATATTAAATGGATGATGTTAATTTTATTAACATTCCAAAAATGTATATAAATCTCTACTAGTATATGTGTTTTCATCATTAAACTATATCATGGAAGTAAAAACAATATCAGATTCTATACAAATATGAGTTTAAGATTTGTTTTTTGCTGTCAGTGCAACAGATATATTAACTATTATTGTCTTTTCCTGTTTAATTATGTTACAGCTTAATGAGAGCCTCAAAAATTATTTTATAACATGATTTTTTAACAAACTACTAATAATTAAATGTCTCATTATTGGTGTATAACTTATTCAGTGTTTGTATTTCTCAACTCCCTCAAAGTTATTTAACTAATATTTAAGAAAATACTAGCATTTTCTACTTAGACTGAAAGTTGTAAAATTAAATGCATATGATTCCACAATCTCAAATTTCTCTTCAGGAAAGGAAAACAATCTTCATTTTATTAGAAGATAGAAATAGAATCTAATATTATTAGTATATGATTAGGAATATATGTGATCAATATGAAAGTTGTCCGAATTTGAAATTCAGACTAATTTGTGTCTTCGAAAGACCTTTCATGTGACTCCTGATTATGTCATTTAGCGCTAGTGTAGAACCGACTTTTTTCATTTGAAAAGAAATAGTAAACATTTACTTTAAAAAACAAAGATGCTATTTCTTAATGAAAATTTATGTTCTGTTATAAATGCCAATAATGACAGCACATTTATTATGCATTGGATAAATTTACAACCTTAATGGCAGAGATAAAACAAAATTTTCATAAGGACTACAATGCCATTAAATATGTAATTTGATATAGGCTGTACATGTAGATCAAGTGTTTGTTTAAAATACCATTTGGGCTAAGTTAAAAACTGTATTATTATTACTATTCCTATTATAATGATGATAATAATGATGAAACAGAAATGAATAAGTACTTACAATAAAAATTCCACAGTACTAAGTTAGATGATTTACTATATTTTATTTTTAATAGTAACTTTCCCAAATCACTAGCCTACTTAGAATATTGAATATCAGTGACTTTAAAATATTGTGAGTAATCAAAGTGGTTCTAATAAATCACTAATATTTGTCTTTGTTATGATAATCAGAATTAGCTTATATAAGACTCACTGCAGAGGCTGTTTATTACTCACTCAAATTTACATTTGTTTCTTGTTCCTGGGCACAAGCCTTAGTTATATTTCTCAGCCTTCCTTGCAGTTATGTGCAACCAGGGGATTGATTTCTAGCCAATAGAATGTTAAGCACAGGTGATATTTTATCACTTCTGATCTTGTCCCATAAAAAATATCTCCATAAATGCTGCTCCCTGCTCTTTCCACTTGTAGCTTACAGTATTTGAGATAACAAACAAGATGACCTAGGAAGTTATATGTTGAAGATGACAGTCTCACTCAACCTGGAAAACTGTATAGGAAGGTTGTCCAGCTACTCTAACACTGTTCCTTTCTCCCTTGGTATTATCACATGAGCAAGAGATATCTTTCTTTTCATTGAGCCACTCTATGTGTTTTGGTCTATTTATTCCAGTATTTAGCTTTAAAATAAAACTGGAGACCTTAAAAATATACTTGGTATTCAAGTATGTCCTAATAAATCATTATTATTCTGTCTTCTCTGAGATAAGAATTATCAAATATCGCACATACCAACATTTTATATGAATGCATATAAAATAATAATATAAATATTTGTTTCTTAAAAGGGATTCTTGAAATGGCTTCTTCAATTTAGGTCTGCTCAAAACTCATACTTGTTTATCATACAAAGTTAAGAAGGGTTGGGAATTCACTTAATTTCCACTAAATGATTTCCTTTCTCTGTGACTTGAGGTGAATGCCTTTTGAGGCACCACCAAGGCTTGCCTCCTCCCTGTCTTTGTCTTCAAGACTCAATGGATGTCAGATGGTCACACGTCTTGTTGGGGAGTCCATTTCATGGATGGAGTAGAGGCTTGATCACTGCACTGTACAACTGAAGCTGAGGTTGTATAATATTGTATACCAACTGTAATTGAATATATATAGATAGTCACGGGATGTGGATTATACTGTGGAAGGGAGTCAGAGGAAGTGTAATAGATATATATGATATGGGGGGGGAGTGGGGTGGCGAATTGGGGGAGGGGAGTTGTCACTTTGAGGGGTAAAAAGTGTAACTATTGCACTGTGTTGTACAACTGAAACTAATTCAAAATAAATAAATTTAAAAAAATAATTAAAAAAAAAGACTCAGTGGATGTAAAGTGAGAGTGAGGCAAGGGTAGAGGCCACTAATGGAATTGCCTCAGTCTATCCCTGAGGGAAGACAAGCCTTCTTCAGTTTCCTCAGCTTCCTTCTGACAAAGTGTCTTAAATCTTCCAGCATTTACCTCTTGCCTAGAATGTGGCTAAGGGCCCTGGGTTGGCTCTTTCACCTTGTCCCTCACAGAAATACACACACACACGCACGCACGCACGCATGCACAAAACAAAACAAAACAAAACCCCACAAAACAAGCAAACAAAAACAAACAAACAAAAACCATACCTGGCCTTAGCCTTTCTTTTCTACTCTCTTTGGAACCTATGAGAAACTTGCAAAACCTCTTAGATCAACTCCAGTAATCAACCCACACTTATGTAACTCTGTAGAATATTCCCATTGGAGGGACCATTGGGGACCTGAAGATTAACTTCTCACTTAAAACATAAAAAAAAAATAAACCCCAACATGTTAGCTGCAGAATTCCAATAAAGGCCCAAGTCTCATGACTTACACTTCAGTAGTCTTTCCAAGTCACCATAAAATTTTTATACATTCCTGGCCTTAGAACCTAAGTAATTTTTGTTTACTTATTCAACTGAGTTTAGTAGTTAGCCAGTCTGAATAAAGAGAATTAAGTGACTTTTGAAGACTATTGGGCTCAGATGAGGGGTGAGCAATTGTGACCCATTTTAACTCAGAGATTCAAAGTATAAACCTAACTCAGTTGCAGTCAAGAACCTGACATAAAATATCAACATACCAAAAAGATAGATCAAATACACAGAAGAAAACCAACATGTTATCTACCTTAAAATACTAAATATAGAGACAATCTCATCACGTTTCTTATTGATTTCCTATTTCCATACACGGGTCAAAAAAAAAAGCCACAAGTATGAAAAGATGAGATCTGTATTTTATCCCAAAACTTCCTGGCAAGAAGTTCTTGCTTTCAATAACCCCACTACCTGAAACCATAGAAGGAGACAGGAACTTCCTCCCTTGTTCTATTTTTTTCAGAACTACTCACTAATCTTTTAATTAAAAGTGAATGATGGAGAGATGGCAAGTTGAGAACAAGAAGTTGAAGAACACAGCTTCCTTATGTTTGTACAACTCTAATCAGTCTGCACATCTCTCTGAAAGATCTATATTAATTACATGGAATCTAATCCACTCTACTAAAGCCCATGCAGTCATTGGCTCTAGTTTACAGTGCTTATAGACACAGGTTGATAAAATATATAACCCAAAAGAAAAACCTCTAGGAAGCTTTCACATACAAAGGATGCTAACCTTTTTACAGGATGGTTTAATGCAAATTTGGACTTTAATGAAATGAACTCTGATCTTCCTAGAAGTTCCTGGACTGTGCATTTAACTTTCCTCTCAATTCAATTAATTGTCTTTAATTTTAGTCTTAAAGTACTACTTTGGTAATACTACATAGAAATATACAGGCATATATGTTGCCAACAATTTTTGTAAGCCAAAGAATTAAAGTGAAAATAATACGTATTTCCCTCAATATAACAATGACAGAGAATATATAGTGAGTAGGCACTCTGCACTCTAAGTGTTCTTCATAAGTTACTGCAGTAATTCTATGTAATTATATATCACAATTTTACTTTTGAGGGAAAAAAGCCTCTAAAATGGTAAATAGTTCACCCACATTTCAATATCTCTTAAGTTTCTGATATTTAGAAGCTTTGAATTGTACTCTTATTCACACTCGCCTCTCTCAAACTCTTTCTGCAGTCAAGTGACTTCCAGCCCAACTAATATTTCAAGGCATTCGATTTCATTCTACAAATATTTCTGTCATGCTTATGAGTGCTTGCACTCTTTTAGCTGCCTTGCTCAAGTGAGTGAGCAAAATGCACAAGGCCTTTGTTCTCACGGAGCTTACCCTTGTTTCCTAACATCTAATCTCAATCCCCTCCCATTGGTCTCCCTCCATCATACAAGTCTGGTAAAATGCCCAGCCTGGTGAAATCTAGTTTGTGCCGACTGCATACTTGTCACCCACACATAGTAAAACCCACAACAATGCTTGCCTGACTTTACTATGAATTACTGACCAAGAACATCAAGTGGGCTGTTATTGATCACCATTAACATTATACTCACCACCTCCCTTTCCCTTCTTCCTTCCTCTACTAATAACATCTATTTCCATCTCACCTAATGATCTAATGACTTTGGTTCCCTTTTTATAAAGAAAATAGTAAAATCAGAACACAACAATATAAACCCTCACATGAAAACTATTACTATTTGTATCTGTCACAATACTTGGCTTTCCTTCCTGCCACTATGAAAGGTTTTTTTCCATGCTTCTATACAAGGAGGTCCTCTCCTCGCTAGAATCTGCCCTCATATTCCCTAGCATCACCAACGTTTTTTTCCTTTTATAAATCTAAGTTCTATAATTATATAGCCATAACAGCTCACAGGTAAAAAAGAAGTCTCCCTCCAACATCTCAAGGTCCCTTTCCATTTTCTGTCCCATTAGTCTCTTACACGTATATTAAAGCTTTTCAAACCATCATCTGATTCTCCTCCATAGTTCTCTCCTTAATCAGGTCCTATAAGGCTCTCAATTTCATTTATTCATCATGAGAGCCCCTCCCAAGACTATGATTGATCTCAAGTTACTAAATTCAGGAAAGTTAGTGGTTCTCATCTTACTTGATCTCTCAGCAGTTTGAATTAGCTGACACTTTCTCTTTCTTGTGATATGTTTTCCAGCTGATTTCCAAGAACTATTTTCTTGATTGTCCTCCTATTCTCCAGAGATTTTGCTCAGATTTCTTTGCTTGATTTTTCTTAAGTTTCCAGCCTCTGAGCTTCAGGGTGCCTGGAACTCAGTCCACTATTATCTTCTCTGTAAAACACTCATTGCCCTACTGAAATCACCTAATCTCATATCATCTATCCACTGATGATTTCCCAATTTATACTTCCAGGGTGCAATGCCTACTCTAAATATTTGCTTGGATGCCTAAAAGCATCTCAAATTTCACATGTCAACATTTGGTCTTCTTCACTCCTTCTTCCCCTCACTAAAAGCCTGAAGTCATCATCTTCTCAATTAATAGCAAATGTCTTCTTCCACATGCTGATGCAGAAAACTGAGTGTTCATCCATGATTTATTCTTTCCTCTGACACTGCACATCTAATCCCCCCACCAATGCCACCTGTTTCAAACCATCATCACCTTTACTGGCATCACTGTAATATCTGCCTAATGGGCTGCTCTGCTTTGACTTCTCCTCACATCAACTCTTAGCAAAGCAACCAAGATGACCATTTTGAAATGAAAGTCAGATCTTAACTCACTTTGAATATAAATCCTCTTACTCAGAATGGAAGCCAAGTCTAACCATGGCACTATATAATTTCCATTTTATCTCCTGACCTCATTTACTACTCCTTCTCTAATGCCATTCCAGATACCCTGGAATCCTCTAACACCAAATTTGATCCAGCCTAAGGGCCTCCACCTAGAACATAATCTCTGATAGCTACAGAAAGAGGTAAGATATTTGTCATTAACACTTGCTGCTTTAAAAGATATACCACACATCCACATCTAAGTAGTTTAATGCAATAAAGTTTACATTGTTTTGTTTGTTTGTTTGTTTGTTTGTTTGCTAATATCACAGTCCATTGACAGTTGGGAAGCACCACTGCCAGTTCTCCTTGAGGCAGAGAGTTCAAATACCACACTGAACAATGCTGCTATCTTAAAGTCCTTTAATTTTGGTGATGCAGAAAGCAGGAGAAACAAAAAAGCAAAGAAACAAAAAAATTAAGAATAATTGTGTAATTGTGATAATTTTGAGAATCTGGACTGAAAATGGCATATGCCTTTTATTCCCACATTCCAATGGCTACCATTCAGTCCCATAACTGATCCGACTACAAGGGAGAAAAGTGTTTATAAGCACAGACAATAGATACGTGGGTGGTCCTAAAGTCCCTTTTTTCAGGAAGATCAATGAGGGTTTCCCTGGCTACCCTATTTGAAAAAGGAGCCACCCAATGAGCCAAATATTGGTAACTAGTCACCAATCTTGATTTTTCTTGCCCTCAGACACACAGCTCACTGGTATTCTTTGCTTTTCTTAAAGTTAGTGAGGTCAGAAGATGGAGTTGCAGGCCTGTTGCTAATATAAGTAAAACTTCCAGTGCTGTTCCATTAAAAGCATCTATGTGCTGCCCTCTACTCCCTTTTCTCAACCAGCAACTGAGTACAGAGGATTCTAAAGCTCTCAGGATGGCAGAGACACCAGGGAGCAAGAGGCTGGCTTTCTGAATGATTATGTGGAAGTCTCCCTGCTGATCAGAAATCTCAGTATTGGACTTCATATAAACATTGAAGAAACACCTATTCATGAAACCACTTGTTTTGTGGCTTATCTGTTACAGCCGTTAGCAATGCCCTTCCCACTAAAACTTCCTATTCCTCTGAATATGCTTTGGTTGTATTATTTATCACCATCTGACATGGCTTGTATTTATCTGTTTCCCCCCTGCCTTCTCTGTCATGAGCAAGGGTCAGCAAATGGCAACCCATGGGCCAAATTTAGCGTGATTCCTCTGTGTATATAAATTTTTATCAGAATGTGATGACACCATTCATTTCTGTATTTGGAGGTATGTTTTTATGCTTTAGTAACAGAGCTCAATAGTTGCAACAGAAAGAACTGTGTGGTCTGAAAATATTATAATATTTACTATCTGACACTTTATGGAAAGATTTTCCAACTCCTGCACTAGTAAGCAAACCCCAAGAATACATAAAGTTTAAATTTTTATTCACTGTTATGTTCCAGGCCTTAGAACAGTGCCTGGACAATTGTGGGCTCAAATTAAATATTTGTTAAATGTATAAATAAATAAATGAACGAGTGAATCAGTGTATGGAAAGTCAAAAAATATCCCACAAAAGATATACATATCTCAATCCCTCAAAACATGGATGTTACCTTATTTGGCAAAAAAGAAAGAGAGAGGGGGTGGAAGGGAGGGAGATAGGAAAGGGAGAAAAGGAGGAAGAAAGGAAGGAAGAGAGGGAGGGGAGAAAGTAGTTGGGGGGGGAGAGAGAGGAAGGAAAAAAGGAAGGAAGGAAGGAAGGAAGGAAGGAAGGAAGGAAGGAAGGAAGGAAGGAAGGAAGGAAGGAAGAAGGAAGAAAGAAAGTGGCAGAAAATCTTTGCAGATGTGATTAAGTTCAAAATCTTGACAGGGAAGGTTATCCTGGTTATTTAAGTGGGCCCTAAATGCAATCACATGTATCCTTATACAGAGGCAGAGGGAAATTTGATCACACAGACAGAAGAAGAGAAGGCAATGTGGTCAGGAAGGAAGAGATAATGATGTGCCACAAACCAAGAAATGCCAGTAATCACCAGAAGTTAGAAAAGGTTAAAGAAGAGATTCATCTCTAGAATTTCTGAATGAACTGTCCTCCAGAACTGTGAGGGTAAATTCTGTTGTTTAAGCTACCAAGTGTGTCATAATTTGTTATAGAGGCAATAAGAAACTAATACACATTAATAAGTGAATTTAAAAGATTATGCTCAAGATGAATACATAAAAACTGCCTCTTACATCAATATACATCAATATTAATTCTATATAGATGCTCTTCAAATTAATCATCACTATGACTAAACATTGAGAGAAAAATGATTTTCACAATCCTTTCCTAACCATTAATTCTTAGCAAGCACTTTATAATTTATAGTGTCTCTTTCATCAATGAAATTAGACATATTTGGTGAGATTATATTAGCACTTTATAAATTTGCTAAAACAGTCTGTTAGACATGAGAGCGAAAAATAAGCCTGATATTTTCTTTAACATATTTTAATAATTTCCTGAACTGCATTGTTTTATGATCATAAATTATTGTCAAGTAAACAAAATGAATTGTCTCTGAAAAATATAAAAATGTGAATGTCTTCAGGGTGAGAACTGAGCATGGAGAAAGATTTTCTTCTTTAACAAAAGAAAACTCAGGGGAGGAAATTCTCCTTTTCTTTTTCGGAGTATGTGGTCATGATCATGACTCCCTCAATGCCTGGAATCACTGCAGCCATTTTGGAAACTTGCACAGGGCTGACATTGTTGAGTACAGCAGGGAGCAGAGATGGAGAGCATGGAGCACATGGATCACAGCATTGAGCTGTTGAACCAACCATGGACCCACCCTGCATACTTTGTGTTCTCTGATATAATAAATTTCCATTTTTGGTTGTGCATTCGATTATGTGAACCTGAAAACCTCTCAATCTAAGCAGTGATCATTACAATAGTGCCATTTATGTTAACTGCTTCTGAGTAATTTATCTATTCCATGACAAAATTGTATAGTAAAACCCTTAGTTGTATGGATGATTAACCAGGAGGTGATTAAATCCTACTTTTGGATCCAGGGAAATAACATGGAAACTGAGATATTAAATTGTCTATCTGCAGTTTGGGAATGTTATTTTTTTCCCCACATAAGGAATCAATTTGTGTTGCCATGACGGGCATTTCAGTTGATGCCTTTATTGAGCACTGGCAGTGCTCTCTAACTGATACACTAAAATGGATAAATGGGCAGCAGATTTTGTAAAGAGTAAATATATCCCTGGTTGGCTTGGTCACTTTTATGCTGGTAGCAGAATAAACTGGATTCCCTCTTTTGTAATACTGCTCTGAAAGTGGAAGGCATCTTAAAATTTTGGCAAACATTTAATGAAATGGTGCTCCCATCAAATTTAATATTAAATGTACAGTTTTAGATATAATGGCATCTTTGAATCTATGAAACACATGAGCCCCACCTCAGACTTACTGCCATGCTGACTCTATGTCTACTAATCTAACAAATGAAGAGCTTGTCTGGAATTTTGCAATGAACAAATATCTAAATATGAAGACAGTTAATATTTTGATTAACTATTTAAATAAAGCTAAAATTAAGTCTTTTGCACACTGTTGTTACAAGAATACATGAGCTCACAGAAGAAAATTAATGATTCAACAGAAGATGATTTATTAATAACTTGATGATTTATCTTAAAAGATACTATCGTCATAGTTTTGGAACACATAATATAATATCCAGAGAAGTAAGCATTGTTTTCTTCTATTTGATGTTGTTTCCAGAACATCATCTATATAACAATAATTTAACGTTCTAATACAGGCTCCACATAGTTTATTTCATTATGCAATAGAAATGTTTTGAAATTTAAAATTTTGAAACTGAAATTTGGTCTCAATTCCACAACTAATTACTTAGCCACTCCAATCTCCAGTTTTGCATATGCTTGGGATAATCATGATATCTTACCTCAAAGAGTTGGTTTGGGGATCGAGTGATGAAATATGTGTCAAGGCTTTGTAATTGTTTCAGTTCTGTAAACATATATTTTTATGTTCTTTAATTTTCATAATACCTACAAAATAATAACAAGAAAATAAATATAGTGAGAGTTAATGACTTTTGTATAGTAAGAAATTCAGTAATAATGCTATATTCTGATAATAGCATCACAATGACCAAACTGGGAAAATAAAAATATTTATAAGTACCCTATGACCTTTATAAAACAGCTTTCCTTTTTTAGTAAGAATGAAATAAATTAATAAATGTAAATTCTCAGACTAAAGTTTCAAAAATAATTGGAAAATATCCCTGACCCTGAGGGCATAATATTATAGTGTACAGACAGAGAGATAAACAGATGCTAAGCTGAAAGCGAGACAGAAGAAATAAGGACAATGCCAATGAGAATACAGAGAACAAAGGCCCATCAGAGAGATGGAAAAGCCCAAGTGCAATTCCCTGATGTTAGGTTTCCATAGTACTCCACGCCTTGGACAAAGTAAAAGTCTTATTCTCAACTTTTATGTGTTAGGTTGAATTTGGTGCTGTGATAAAAATAAACACCCAGGGATCAAGTTATACAAAATTTCAAAACAATGAAGGCAAGTCACAATGCACACCTCCTTTTTTCACCAGCACTACAAATATTTATAAACACCCATATACCTCCTCAAAATTGTTTACTTCATTAAAATGGATGTGTTTATGTTCCAAAGTAATTATGTACAAATATATTTTTATGTATCATATTATAATACCTAATCAATTAATGTATTCAAATACTTACTGAGAAAATACTACATGCCAGGCACTGCCCAAGGAGATAAAGATATCATAATGAACAATATAAATAATATTTGCCCTCAAAGAGCTGTAGTCTAGTAAAGCAGTATGTCTCAAATTTTAATGCTCACTCAAATTAAAAACTTGAGTTATTAATAAGGGACCTTTTTTAAAATGCAGATTTTAATTCAATTTCTTGGTCTAGGATCTAAAAGTCAATTTTCTAATAAGGTCCCAGGAGATAATGATGCTACTGACCCATGAACCCCACTATCAGTATTTAATCATACAGACAAGTAAACCAGTAATTATACTCCGGTGCGTGGTGGGGAGGTAGAGAGAAAACACAACAGGGAGGAATAATTGAGATACATGGAAAAGAAAATATGTCCTGGCAATAGATCATCCCATAGAAAAATTTGTAATAAATAATAAAGATAGGTTACAAGTACACATGGAAAAGTAGGAATATCCACTAAGTATGTTACAATAGCTATAAAAATATATTCTTATTTAAAACCATTTAACAAAATATATTCCTGATGGACTAGAGGATTAAGCATAATTAGAAATCATCAGAAACATAGAAAAAGTGTGTCAATACTCAACTAAATCTAGAGTTGGAAAACATTGGGTTGTCAGAAAAGTCATGACGCATTTTTGCAATGGAAGACATAGAAAAACATGCCATGGTTTTTCTGACTACGCAATAACTTTTCAATTATTAAAGGAATAGGGAAAATCAGGAAAGAAAAAAAAAACTCAGTAAGTTGACAATAAAATGTTAAAATTTATGTGCCTCTAAAAGGGAATAAAAAGGCAAGTATCTGTTTCTTTCACTCTGTCTTCATGGACACAGTCACATCCAGGCTCTGAATTAATTGAAAGGTCATTTATTTATCAATCTCCTCCACTGAGGGTAGATTAACTTAATAAAACTCTTCCTTCCTTTGATCCTATACACACACTTAAAATATGCAATGACTATGCTGCCAGTACTAAAAAGTCTGAAGTATTTAACAAGCACTCAGCACTTGACAGTTGGGACTAATTTTACCTACCTTTCTACACTTATATCCCACTCCTTTTATGACCTCCTCACGTTAGCACTTTAAGAATCCTAATTTTTCTTCCATTATGCCTTTACTATACTGTTTTCCATATTTATAATGCCTCCACCTTCATCTCTGCCCGTTCAAAACCAACAAATCTGAGTGCAACACAAATTTCAACTTTTCTGCCATGTTTGGCCAAACTACTACACCAAAAAGGTATTTTAGACTTCCTGGAAATTTCCCAGTAAGTGATACCTGTGCAAACTTAAAGGAACTGAACAGGATGCCTTGGTTTGAAGCCATTTATGTGGAAGTCCTCTAGTCCAATGGGAATGTCAGGGTTTAGAAGACAGAGTGTCAAAATGCTTAGCATAGGACCTTTGTGTCTTTTGGCTCTAAATCAATAACCTCTGTATTGATGCCTAGCCCTGTGGGTGGGATGCTCACCACACAACTTTAACTATTTTGAAGAGCTTTGTTCATGTCTTTTTCTAAACCATCTTACCTTAGAACCTCTATACCAGGGTTGGTATATACAAGTAGATGTTTCCTAAAAACCAAGAAGCACCAATGAATTCCATTGATGTCCTACATTTCATAAAATTAGGTAATGTGCAGAGCACTAAATTTGTCTTCCCTCAGATTATAAAGAATTTTTAACAAAAATTTTAAATCCCTAACAGAATTCTAAAATTCAACCATATTCCAAACTATGCATTAAGAAAACTTTAAAAATCTATTATAGTATATTAATCTAAAATCTAGAACTATTATTTTAAAATATATTACTTCTTTATTAATGTATTGATTGACTTACCTTATAGAAAAATATTCTCACAATTATTTGTTATTTGTCTTATATATACACGAATTCAATATTCACCATTTAGTTATTTTGCAATGGTTTCTTCATTTGTCTCTTACATATTTTGATTTTGAGATAGGATGAGGGAGAACATAATCTCTCAGTTTTTACCTATTTAAGTATGCCAGTATTGCCGTTTTGTACTTGGAGAATACTTGCTTGGTTATAGTGTTCTTGACACATACTTTTCCCTTAGAATTTTGTAAGTATTGTTCGATTATCTCCTGGCACTCCATTTTTCCATGGAGGTTGTTGAGCCCAACCAGATTTATTCTCTTTGTAAATTCTTGGATACTTAATGAATTCTTTCTTTATCCCTGAAATTCAATCAATTTACCAGAATGACATGAAATTAGTCTTCTAATGAATTTCTTGAAAACAGTGTGCTTTTGATCTGTAAGAATTATTTTTAATTTCAGAAATATTTTCTACTATTATATAATTATTTTTAATTCTATTTGTTGGGTTTTCACTTCCATCATGCCATTTACCTTTGTTTTGGATCAACATTTTCTGTATATTATGGACTTTAACATCTTTCTGGTCACCCTCTTTTTCCCCTTCATTTTGCTGAATCAGTTCATGGCTTCTTCTGTTACTAATTTTATTTTCCACACTGTCTAATCTGTTTCCTATTATTTAATTAGCCCTGTAGTGAGCTAAATTTCTTCTTAAGACTTCATCCAAGGAGTGAGAGTGGGTATTCTAGACACATATTCCTGTAGCCTAAAAGCCTGTAAGGTAGGAGAAAAAAATTATCTGGATGTATTAGTGTCTTGGGTTAATAATTTGATCTCTGGATCATGGTCAGAGTAAAGAAAACTTCTTGAATCTCTAGTTATCTATGTTATAACAACTCATCTATAAATTACTTTAATTATTATCTTTTGTTCTAAGAGATTTTTCTCTATTAATTTTAGGTTTCTTTCACCACTTCCCTCAGGAGTATTTATTAAAATATGTACTTAAAAACACATTAAAAACCAACCAAACAAACCCCTCATAGCATAGCACTGCCTGATAAATGAAGCTAGATCGTAATTTCACCAATGAATTATTATATACTACAGAAAAATATAAACAACAAAGAGTCCCCCATAAAGTTCATTTTCAAACTGCTTAAGTCATTACAGCCTGTAATTGCTTATGTTACATTTATGCCCAGTATATTCTATCAATGCCAGTTTAGTCTATATCCTGAAATACAGTAAAACCTTGTAACTTGGTTTGCGAGTATTCTGCAGAACAAGCAAACATTTCTAATACATTGTAACTTGGTAAACATGCAATGTATTGCAATATGAGTAGTTTGTTTCTGGAATGAATTATGCTCTCAAACCAAGATATTACTGTATTTAATTTTTGTTCACTGTCACCATTATAAAAATAAAAACGCTGAATAATCTGAAAATAAACGTGTTTTTTTTTTTCTTGGATCCGTCAGAGAATTGAGGACACAGAACAAACTGCCACCTTGATATATAAGGACACAGGCAAACACAGAGGATCAACACAGATGATCAACAGAGAGATCTGATTATTTGAAACAGAATCTGCTGGAGCCATAAACTGGTAGGAACCAAACTAGATGAGAATTTTGATGAATCATTGAAGTTTGAGTATGAGATGAATGAGAAACTCCTGAGGTCCACAGTCGTAGGGAGACTGACCAGACTTTCGTGGGTTTTACATCCAGGAACCCCACCATGCTCTCACATTGAAGAGTCAAGAAAGATTCCTGAGTCACTCTAGTCAGGGAGGAGGAAAGGAAACTTTCTGAAAAATGCCCAAAGCATTTGCGATAACAAAGGCGTGTTCTTCAGGGGAAAATACTTTAACCACAGACATATATTACATTTACCCATTTCCACCCCCCTAAAAGTGACAAACAAATAAGAAACACTAGTAAAGGTCACAGCTCAGGGACACAGCTTCAGGCCATGAAGAGACCAAGATGTGTCATAAGATAATAGAAAGTATCATAAAATTATAGAAACCTTCCCCTCTCCTACACTTTGTACCAACAGAAACAAGGCTCCAGTGTAATAACAGAATTACAGGTGAAAGAACTGAAAGGCACAAACTGTGTCTGAGGAGGGATTGTTAATGGAGCCCTGAGATAACATATGAGACAAAATAAGGCCACTAGAGGAATGTGAGTCCCTGGCATCTATAGCTACAGCAAACATTATCTAAAGACTAAATCCTAACAGGATTATCATACTACTTCACACTAAATGCCTTTTACCTCAGCTCTTATTATTAAGTACATCACCCTCGTTTAAAAAAAAAATTACAAAGAAATTCTATAAGCAATAAAAATCCCGTCTAAGAAAACAAAGCAAGCATTATTTGGGCATTATTATACAGGACATTTAAAATAATTATGATTCATATGTTAAGAGTTCATGGAAAAAGTAAACAGAGAAAAAGATGGATAATGTAAGCAGAATAATGGAAGTTATAAGAAATAAATAAGAAAAGAGGAAACTACATAATAGAAATAAAGAATGCTTTTGGTGAACTAAAAAATAGAGTAGACATGGTGGAAGAAATATCAGTAAGTTCAAAGATGTGTCAATAAAACTTTATAAGCTGTAATTAGAACAGAAGAAAAAAAATTTAAAAATCAGAATATATCAGAACTGTGAGGCAATTTTGAAAAATGTATCATACACATTATTGGAATACAAGAGATAGAAGAAAGAATGGAGTAGAATAAATATTTGGAGCAATGACAGCCAATTTTTTCCCCTAAAATTAATGATAGACACAAAACCACAGATTCAAGAAGCACAGAGAATATGAAACAGGATAAATACAAAAAAAAAAACATACATGTGGAAATATCATTTGCAAACATCAGAAAAGCAAATGCAAAAAAGAAAACCTTAAAAGAAGGATAAAGGGCAAAACCCTTATCTAGAGAAGAACAAGAATAAGAATTAAAGCAGACTTTTCATCACAGATCATGTAAGCAAGGAGAGCATAGAGTGAGATATTTAAAGTATTAAAAGAAAAAAAGAAAACATCAACTTAGATTTCTGTACCTTGTGATATTTTCTTCCAAAAATAAAGGAGAAATATGACTTTCCCAGACAAATAAAAACCGGGGAAAGCCATCACCAGCAGAAATGCTTTGCAAGAACTTTTTCTTTTTTAAAGCTCTTCAGAGAGAAGAGATATTATATAGTTCAGTATGCCAGACAGAATAATAGCACTCTACAAGAAGTCTACATCTTAATTCCCTGCTCTGATATAAAGAGAGGCCACAATTTAGAGGTTAGAAAAGAAAGCTGTCTTATAAAGAAGACTTGAAAGAAAAGATACACATCAAAACATGATAGCAAATTACATTGACTTTCATCATCTATAATCTAATTGGAGAAGAGACACGAAGACAAACCTTTGTCCTTACTTCCTTGCAAAGAGAAGCAGGACTTAGAGACTCATTCATCTGTATGTGTATGCTTGTTTCAGTTCAATTATTTACACTTATATACATTAAAATTGAGTTTATCTACAGTGTGTAGGAAATAAGTGTTTTGTGTCAACTAAGCATTCTAATAAGTTAAATGATTCACACATTCTGTGAGATGTTCAAAAGATCAAACTTTTTAAAAAAATTCTCAGGAATCCCACAAAATTACTGGCATAGCCACTCTAATTTCCTGAACTTATCTCTATATTCACTATTGCCAGTGTGTATATACATTTTTCAATCTTATTCACACACCCATGAAAGTTTGATGCAGTATTCCATAGTGATGGGGTATTTTTGTCCTATCTCTGGCTCCTGTTTATTAAGTTGAGTTTTATTCTGTTGTCTTATTTAAGCGCTCCTTGCAACGGGCATCACCCTGCACTCACAAAACTCAGTGTGTTTAACTTCTCTCTGAGATTACAGTGAGATCTCCTCTGACAGGATTACTTGAGAGACTTCATATGGGAATGATGCACATTCAACCCTAAAAGTAAGCCAAACAAAAGTAAGTCTGCTTTAGATGATAACCCATAGTCATTTAGTAACTCAGAATATTTGTAGTAAAAATTGTTTGTTCAAAGCTATTTATTGACTTTGAAGTTAGGCTGAATCATTATGTAATGACTTCCACCAGAAGTGACATTTTGCAATAAATCTCTGCAATACAAATATTCACTTTTTTGTGTATCTTTCAGAGAAAGAAGAAGAAAAAAAAATGAAATTTAGTTTTTGAGCATTATCATTGCTTAAAGTTTTGATAAATGGGAATGTACTGTGGTTGCTTACCCTCGCCTGAACTGGACGCTGGCAAATTTCAACAGCAATTTCATTTCTGCAGCTCCAAATTATTCTTTTCTTTTTTCATATGTGACTGGGGAACAATTTTAAAAAAAACACCTAAAATAGTGAATTAAAAAAAAAAACAACTCTTATTCTTTCTCTAGGCTTGGATACCAAAGTGCAAGTCAAGGAAAATACATAATTTCTTTGAGGAAATAAAGTTCATATTTCTTTGAAACATCATCTCTGTTGCCATGGTTACCAAATGTTCTCTCCCCCATCCCCAAAATAATATCACCATCTAGATACACATAGCTTATAAAAGCTAATGTTTTATTGAGGAAATTTATAAGGACTTGGACTCTGCTTCCAATGAGTTTCAAAACCCTGAAATTAAATGATTTTATTAATGAATACGTCTGAGTTGAACTTAAAGGCCTTTCTGAGTAAGAGAATGAGAAGAGGAGAATAGAGAAGTTGAAAAGTGTACTACAGTGTCAACATTATCAAGGTGAAAGTGATCTAATTAGAATCTGGACATAGCTGATTGTCTCCATCCCACTGTGTATAAACACGCCTACATGGGTTGCCATGTCTCTAAGACCGATACCTTCATCTGGAATAAGCCACAAGAAATTAAAACATATACAAACACATACACATACATAACTTGAAATAAGAAAAACATAAACCAGATTATTTTCATTATTGCTCTTGCCAAACATAAACTTTAGAGACAAAATTTTAAATAAAGCAGCAACTATGAAATAACAATGAGATCCTTGTGGACAGGATTACATAGTTGGCGTGTGCATATTTAAAATCAAGCTCCTGGGCCGGCCGAGAGGCGCAGTGGTTAAGCGCTGGCTTGGGAAGCCAACGGCCCCGGTTCGGGTCCCCCATATGAGGGCCAGTGACACTGCCCTCAAAAAAAAAAGTCAAGCTCTGAGTAGAAATAAAATCAGCTTTCTCTGTCTTTCTTTACTCCTACATTTTAAGAAGTGGTCACAAAAATCCTTATTAATAGGAATTTAAGGTACAAATGTATACCTTTTGGAAAGTAAAAGATTAGTAAGAAATCTGGGTCAATGTTGTGATTGTAAACAATTCTATCAAAAACTTCAGTTACCTCAATGAATTATAAAAACTATCAAATGCATTTGTGATTTGGAAAGTGTCTTGAAAACTAAACAGGTTGGAAAACTTAAAAAATAACTTGCATATCTCAACATTATCCCAATTGCTAAATATTTTCTTCACTTTCCTATTTTATATTTAAGGATGTCTTATCCTACCCTGTATGATATATCACAAATTGCAAATTTTTCGTATTAAAGGCTTTATATAAAGCATTTAAATTAAATTCACATTAAATTAAATTTATATTTTAGTGCACTATTTAATTATAAGAATATGCTATTTCAATGTTATCTTTAACATTTGGTTTTCTAGAACAGTTCTCTCAATATTATTTTTAAATATAGAGAAATTAAATTATTTGTCACATGAAGATTACTTTAAATTTTTTAAATAAAACAGTTATTATTATTATTTTTAAAATAAAACTACATTATCAGAGTGTTATGGTATTTGAGAAAAACTGACCCGTATAAATTGACTCAGGATTTATTGATGTAAGCAAAGAATGTATATAGATAAAGAGGAAAAATTCTTTATGATTTTATTTTTCAAAAAATTTATATATATTTTGGTATATATGTAATATATGTACTATATACCATTATATATATATATATATATGTATATATGTATGTATGTATATAATAATGAGTGTGTGTGTGTGCGTGCGTGCGTGCATGCATGATGTGCTACAGAGAGGTTTTCATCTCTAGTATGGTTCTTAGTAATAAAGGCCATGATTTCTATTTTATAAATTTACTCTTGATTCAAAACTGGTTTTGTGGGGTGGTCTGTGGGATGTTGTATTTTTTTTTCTACAAACTTTGTTGGCCTTCCTTATACTTATTTTGGTTTATTATTGTTTATATTTTGAATTATATGCTGGGAGGAATCCTTTATCTTGCCAATCAGCCCTGTCTGAGCCTGGATTCCATCTTCTTTCACCTCCTTGAGAAATTTTATTGGTCAATTTCCCTTCTTCTACTCTCTTAGTCTCCCTTCCCACTAATGCAGGCTTATCCAATTCTAAATAATCAAAGAATTCTCTCGAAATGCCCTTTTTGCTTATATACCCAGTTTTCTTTGCAGACTCTCCTTTTTCACTTACTGATTTCTGAAATGTTCCTGTGCCTAAAACCAGATGCTATTTTCAATCTAATGCAATCTTTTTGAGCAACTGATTTTCTTCCAGTGGCTTCAGCTCTCACTTGTCAGTTGCTAACTCCCAAATTTATAACTGTCTTCTGAGATGAAGATATATATGTACAATCACCTAATGGATTAAGGCCTTTGATTCTGTTCACCTTTAAGCTGGTAGTCTCCTTTTCTTCATCGTTTGAGTTAATATTTCTCTCATTTACTCCCCAAGCAAAAACAATGAGTTTTGTATCAAATTCCCTTCCTTTTCTATAACCTTTGATCTGCATGATTCTTTTGAACCCACTCCATCTTTTTGTCACACTGCCTGATGTTAGACCCTAACCCATTGTGGTAACCAATTAACTTTAGACCCCTAAATACAATTTATACACTAAAAACAGGGCATCTTTATTAAACATGCATCTAATCCTGTGACTCATGTAATTTATATTCTTCAAAAACATATTATTCCATATACCAAAAAAAAAAAAAAAATTCCAAATTCTGCGAAATGGTTTAGATGAAACTTTATAACGTTTACCCTGTCTGATGAAAAAATTTTATTTTCTTAATAATACATATAGTACTCACCCACCATCAATTCCCATTTCAGGCATAATAAACCTTCCCTGTATCAAAAGACCCATGCTTGCTTTTCCTTCTCAAGCAAAGCCTGTACCATTCCAGTGGCCTGGAAGGTCCTCGCTCTTCCCGAAGAACTCCTATCCTTCATGCTAACCTCATAGGTGAACCACCCTTACCTCACGTTGTCTATATTATAAGTACCTTATATGGGTTTCACAATTCTACTATAACAATTTTATATCATATTTTAATTTTGAAGATGATGCTAAACTAAAACTATTGGCTAGATTTACTGAGCACATACACTATGCCAAGAAATCTTCCAGGTGACAGGTATATAGTATTTTATTAGATGCTCACATCACTGCTTCTCAGGTATGTTTTTCACTGTACAAACCAGAAATCAGATACTCATAAACATTAAGTATGATGCCAGATTTATTCAATTAGTACATAGCCACGCTGGTATTTAAGCCAAAATCTTCCTGACTCCAAATCATTTGATTTTTTTTTTCTATTGTGTTGCTTTTTCTTTCCAGTGATTTGAATTCTGGGGCTTCCCTATCAGAGTAAATTACATGATTACTGCTCAAAGGAGACTATAGAATTTTTCTCTTGAACTCATTTGCATTAAGTTTTTAGATTCCTAAAATAACACATTATAGTGGATGAGATAGCACTTTTCATTCTATATGTCTTTGACATAAAAGTATGTGCGTGCACGGAGCAAAATAAATTGTATTGACCTGAATCTTTAATGACTGGTGTTTAAAATTTTCCTGAACCACCTTAAATATTGAAACGTATAAAATTGGGTATAACTGCTGTGAAAAAAAAAAAAAAAAATGTCAAGGTATTCTACTTGTGGTCTCTGCATGACATCTAGTGGTTGAATTTGGAAATTTTGAGGAAATTGTGGTTAGTGCCAGGAGAAAAAAAAAAAAATGTTTCTTGGTCTGGAGTCCTCATTCCTAACATCAAAGGAAGAGTGATACAGAGATCTTTTACTTCTAAAGTTAATGAAAGGCCTTTCTTAATTATTTCTGTTTCTTATTCTGCATACTAAGGAAAAAGAATGTGCCTCTGTGTTCAGAAATCTTGTACTTATTGGGGCTTATGAAACCTTTTTGGCTGTATGTAATCAGGGCCTACATTTTGTAGATATGACTTGGATAACTATCATCAGATTAAAAATGAAAAAACTATTTTAATGTATTTCCTCACACTCTGTACAGACACAAATACTAAATGTAAAGCCATAACATCAAAATCTAGACTCTATTCAAAACTGTATTTTTGGGCCGGCCGAGTGGCACAGTGGTTAAGCGCTGGCCTGGGAAGCCAGCGGCACCGGTTCGGTCCCACATATGAGGGCCAGTGACACTGCCCTCAGAAAAACAAACAAAAAACCCAAACAAACAAAACTGTATTTTCAAAATTTCTTTATATACACTGGTTTTGATGCTTCGGAAAGGGCTGTAAAATCAAGCAGCTACTAAGCGTTGAGTCATAGGGTTGACAGTAGTAGGTTTAGGTCTTTGATGACACAAGATTTGAGATTTGCCGAGTAGAAGCTCCATTTAGTTAAATGACAGTGGACAATGGAATATGACATATTTCTAATAAATGACATAGCCAATGCCTCAGGGACGCAGCAAAGGACTTGGTGTCCAAGAGATCAGAAATGGAATCACAGAGGAGGTGGAGTTTGTAGGTAGGTGGGCAGCATAGAATGTTGCCACGAGAAGGAGCAGCTGTGTGAGGGGCCACTTTACTGCTTTCCGTGGTAGGATCTTGGGCAGGCTACTTAACGACTGTACATTTTAGTTTTTTCCTCTGTACAACAGAATAAAACTTAGCATCTATTTCACATGGTTAAAATTAGCACATGCCTGTCATGTGGTGAATTATGAGTCATGTGTATTACATATAAATAAAAATGAAACGTGTTGAAGTCAAATGTTGTTTCCTGAGGATACACAAAGGGAAATGGGCCAAGAGAAAATAAGTAGTAATAAATAAATATTATATTCCTCACACCAAGACATCTCCAAGAGACTTTGAAAAGTGATTAAAAATGTTTTAATGGCCATCTATTTAAAATATGCATGCTATGGGTTCTTAGGATGTGTGCGATATATTAATAGATGGATCAGAAGTCCTTGAAAACCAGCAATTACTAATAAATACTATCTTTTCATTTTCTATTTCTATTGCTCCAAAAAACCCAGTATATTTTTAGCCACAATATAAACCAAATTAAACAGTTACACCTCCTGAATGATAGGCTTTCATAAAAATCAGCACCTAGGGCATAACTTGAATCATACTAACTTTCTCTATTCATTTTAAATGAGAGAAGGTCAGCCCATAAGTGTTTAGATTTCAGACTATTGTTCAAGATTATTGTATCAACGAACCCTGGAATTAACCTCCGGGATGAAGAGTAAGGAAAAAAAAAACAAAACACTCCATGTAGGCTCAAAGGAGACTTTTGTTGAAGAGGTGGGTTTTCCTGTGGCCTTTGAAGTGGTGGAGGCCCAGTGCTTGCTAAGTCCAGCGGCCTGGCGATGAATGACCTGTAAGAGGGTTTGCTGACTGATCTGGAATCCCACAGTGCTTGTTTTGTCCCTCGCTGTAAGAAGGGTGGTGATAATTAAACTCTCTTTCCAGAATGGTCTTTGTTGTTCACCCAGGTGTTCCATTTAAGAAGAGACAAGTCGCACCGGCAACTTTTTTTTTTTTTTTTTTTTTGCCACCGCTGAAACCTGCACCCTCTTATCTTCTCCCATGTTTATTTTCCCCAAAGGTGTATATTGGTAGTTAAAGAAATTATTTCCTGAGAAGTGATTCGATTTCCTGAGAAGTGACCTGGTGTGTGTGTGTTTCTGGATTAGCTTCCCGAAGGCCCAGCCTTCACCTTCTCAAGACCATTGAGTTTAAAATGTCATCTTTGCCTCTTTGATATTTATCTGTATGAGATAGCTGACCAGTTTAAGTGCTGAGCTTATACAAGGCTGGCAGTTCCACCACTAATATTTAACAGACCTGAACTAAACAAAGCATATTCAGTTTGAGTCATTGTAAATATTTGGTCACTTTTTAACACCATGTAAACTTTCTGGTTAAATCTTATTTCAAATAGTGAAAGAATTATAGCCTGAATATAGGGCCTGGCCTATGACAGTTTCTCAATACATGTTTTTAATTGATAATTCTAAAAGGGAGTGTGTGTTTGCTTTTAGGGGACTAACAGACTCAAAAGGAATATGTAATGTAATTTCAAATCTGAACGAAATAATAATGCTAAAATGTTAAAACTCTGCACTGCTAGTCTTTTTAGCTGCCTCATCCTGTTCATTTCTGTTGCTGTCTTTTTTTTCTTCTCTTACATAACTAAAACCAGATTTGTGAATATCCAATACCTGCCATCTGCTGGGGATACAATGAGCAGTTTAAGCTAAACAAGCTATAACACATTAGTAGAATTAAATATTCTAAATATACTCAGCACATTTATTAAATGTGTTCATAACTTGATAACATGTAAAATGTCTTTTCATTGGCAGTTTCTTTGTGTATCTGTTTTCTATTGTATTTACAATCAAATTTTAATTTTAGAATATACTATATAAAACAAAAAATTTAAAATCCCTAACATTTTCAATAGCATGTACTTTTAAACATACCACAAGTACAGCTTCATACAAAAGTCCTTTATTTTATTAAATACCCATCTCTCAATGTGTTTGATTTGTGGAATAATCTGATTATAACATACCTGGACTGAGCTAGCACTTACATTTGGCATATTTGGCATAGATGAATTGATTGATAAAGCCATTAAAAAAAAAGATGAGGAAAAAAAGAACAACTTGCTACCCTTCAGGGTTTTTAAGTGCTAAAACACATATATATTTTGTGCTATGAGAGGAGGATTCATGTGAGTTTAAACACTTGAATGTAAAAGTACTGTTTCTATGAGACACCAATAAAATATCCTGGATTCAGTACTATGTAGAAGAAATAAGTTTTAGTAATTTTCCCTCTGTCCTAAATAAAATTTTATTAAATAAAATCTCTAGCAGTATATACCACTTATATGGTTCATAATTAATACATATGATTTGGCATAAAGAAAGGTCCAACCCACCCAAAAACTATAGTCCAGTCCAGTATGGAAACCCAAATAACAAGTACCTGTTTAACATTTCTTCATCTCCAAACTCAGACTTGTAGACCTAGGAGCCTATCATGGAAGGAGGGAGTCCAGTGGCTTCCTTTCCCTCTCTTTCCCTTCCCTTCCCTCCTGCTGCCCAGACTGCCCATAAGGCCCAGGTAACGTGATAGTAGAATAATAAACAGGGGCTTATGTGTGAGGTGCAATTGCACCACCGTGTTGGTGCTGTCTAAACTTGGTGAGCGTTGCCAGTGGGCTTGTCCTTCAGTAGGATATTCTGAAGTTTCCTCAAAGATTCTTTCTGGGATCTTTCAGCTCCTGCTCTTCAAAGCAGGCCATTAGACTTCAGATCCTCTCTCTCTTTAATTAGAGTTACATTTCTTCCCTGGGCGGTCATCCTGATCAGGAGCCTTTGTACAATAACACAAGTCAAGCATGGTCTTAGACCCAGTGCTTGGGAATCCATTCCTTTGCCACTTTTAAAAATTATAGCTCACTTATCTTTGTTCAGTATGCAATAACATTCCCAGTGTCTCCTGAAGTCCAAAAGTCAAATCAAGTTCTGAGAGTCTTTTGCATTTTTTCTCCTGAAAATCCCCTTGTCAGTTGGCTTAAGTTAAAGAAGAAATGTCCTCTTCTGTTCCTCCATGGATGGTGACTGATGAGTGAAATGTCAGTCACAATGATAGTCCCTCAAAATAATCTCACTGTCTATTGCTCTCTCCCCCGCTTTGTCTTATATAATGAGTAATATACTAATGCCAGCAGAATAGCTTTTGGGTCATTCCATGGCAAATGTTGAATGGATGTTCCAGCAATTCCTTTTAGAACAGTGAAAGTGAGGGAACATGTGAGTTTGGGGGAAATTGTTGCAACTACTGTTTTGTTCTTTAAAACAGATGTAGGTATTATATAAAATTATATTTCTGGAACATATTTTGGAAGCTATAAAGTGATCTACATGTATTATCATTATCTATAGACATAAATCCATGTGCGTGTTAGCTCCTGCAATCTTCTTGTGATGAGCACACGTGGGCCCAGGTATTTTATGCACCTTCCTGGTTTCTGTAGATAATCATTCTTCATGCAAAATGAGATGGAATTACCCATGATTTAAGCTCTTTCCAGAGTGATCCCCCATACTGACATTTGCATTCTTCTAGCTTGGGAAGTTCAAAGCAACAGGATATAGACCCCTGTACAATTCTTGCATATGTTGAAGGAGAAATTCCACAGGTCATTAACACATCTTTGTAGGCTGAATTATGGGGAGGAGGTAAGCAAAAGGAAATGATACAGTCTTAGTATTCAATAGTGGAAAAATATAGTAAATTCCATTAAACAGATAAGAGCTAGAGGGTTTGATTTTCTTATACAGATTAGCACTGAAGCAACAGAAGAAGGGAGTGTATTTGCTTTATATGGGAAAACATTTTTATCCTGGGTTTGAGACTAATAAAATTTGGATACTTTTTGAAGGCAAAATCCTATATCCTCAAATGCTTTGTAATTAATATCCATAAAATTTTAAATAAAATTGAAATTTTTAAATACAAGTGGAAAATATAGTAATTAAAATATTATGCTTACTGTATGAGCACAATATTTTGAAGTTAAAAATCTATAATTCTCCCTCCTAAAAAGTTGCTGTACAATGAATTTTTTTTCTCCCCAAATCTGTGTCACTCAATAACTGGCTTATGTATGAGACACTAAACACAATGATAAGGAAAGAATAATTGTTCTACATCTGATTTTCTTTGAAAATTAGGATGCCTTTCAATGCAAGCTATTGTCAAATTGACTTGGTATATTGGGGATTTCAAAGTATAAGCAATACTTTAATATGAACTACTTTTACATGTCACTCATTGGTACTTATTCAACCATAGCATTTTCTTCTCTCAAATGAAACCATGTCATGTGGATTAATTTGAATTGCAGCTCATATGCAATTTTCAGAAACAGTTTATTACTATTAATACAAAGCCAATTATTGTATCTGCCTTACATATATAACCAAATATTTAAAGATTAATGCAAAATTGCTCATGATGTTTTAATAGGCTCTGAATTTCCAGCAGTATTAATGCTGAAAAAAATTTCAAAATGCTGATTCCCAGTACAATGCAGAACATATTACATACTTTCTTTTATTATGTGTTGCATTAATATTACTGAATCCTTGAACGAATGGTAAATTAGCAGTAGTTTAGGATTTAGCATCAGAAGCAGTAAGATAATATTAAACAATGTAAAATACTTTGTAATTTTGTATTATTTTTAGATCCTTACACATTTTACTTTTTTTTTTTTTTTTAGGGCAGTGTCACTGGCCCTCTTATGTGGGACCGAACCGGGGCCGCTGGCTTCCTAAGCTAGCGCTTAACCACCACGCCACTCCACCGGCCCAGATCCTTACACATTTTAATACAATAAAATATAATTCAGAGAAAGAGTTAAGATGGGTAGTTTGCCCTACCCATTGTATGGGTAGGGCAAAATGAAATGAGCATGGGTTGATGAGGTCTGCTAGAGCTGGGAATAGCAAGAAGCCATTATCACCCATGGGTTTAAGAGGAAAAAGGAGGGGTACTCGCTGCTGGCATCCATAGAACATAGCCTTAAGTCACAGCTGCCTGACATGAACTAAAATAGCCCTGTTGTATTCCTAGACTGGACTATCTTTTAAGTTACTAATTTACTCAAAGGTTTATATTAAAAGGTTTGTGAAATTAAGAATAGATACCAAATTTTATCAAATTATTTCAGAATTTAATAAGACAATTACATTAATACATTTTATAATGTTGAGCCATCTTTGTATTAATGAAAGCAACTTGAATTGGCCTAACATTCTTCATATTATTCTGGTGTCTGATTTATGCCAGATTCTGTGCAATTAAAAAATGTGAAGAATCTGAAATGTTATCTTACTTCAAGCTAACGAGTTAGTCCGCTACAGTTTTATATACATATAATTTCAAGACCTCTAGTTTGAAGAAAATATTGTCTCACAGAACAACTGGAGTTTGTTCCCTATGCCATCACAGGGAAATGTGGTGAAAGCCAGATGTTACCTGTTCACATAGCGGGGTTTGTACAACATTATTTTGTATCAAAATAATGAAAATTTGTATTCATATGGAGATATTGCCCAATCAGCAGACAGAGAGAGAGAGAAAGAGAGAAAAATGGCAGGAAAGAAGGAAGGAAAGAATGGAGGGAGGAAGAGAAGGAGAAAGGGAGAGAGGGAGGGATGAAAGAAGAAGGAATGGAGGGAGAAAAATGAGCGAAGAAGAAGGGAGGGAGAAAGGAAAAAAGGAATAAAAATTCTCCGGGAGAGGAGAAGAAATGCACTACTTTACCACCCTGATATAGAACAAATGCTGTCTCTGTATTTCTCTAGAAGTATCCATTTTAACTCCCAAAGCTTTTTGCCTTTCAATTATCCTTTAAATTATCCTTCAGTTATTGCCAGTGCTCTTTGCTGAGAAAGCTCTGACCATGGAGAATGTGAAATTAGTCAAGAATTGTCTCTTAATAGATCCTACTGATTCTTAGGCTGTTGAATCACTATGGTTCTTTAGAGAGAATGATGAAAGCTATAAACCAAATGATACATGAAATGTTTTTGTACAATTCCAGGAGTATCTTGAAATTCTGAAACTCACCCACAGATTCTGGTTTCAGAATACCTATATTTTACCATAGTAGAGAGCAAAAACATCAATGTGTTGCCTACATCTTACTGAAGACAGAGATCTAAAATACCATATTCCTTCTGTTTTCCAAAGTATTTCTTGTTGTCCCACAGTCTAGTGAACTGTGTACTGATTCAGATTACTTGGCTTGTCATCCATGGCCTTCAACAGCATGGCTTAATTCAACTTCACAATATAATTTCCCAGGGGAGCTGTTTTCCTAACCATCCTAATTCACCTTCTTCTCTACTCACCTGCTTTTATTCAACGTTTTTCTTTTTATTTGCCACTTGTAACTGTTAAAATTCTTCCAAATTCATGTTAGCTCACATGAAACCATCCTTAATGGCTCTAATTAAAATAAATGCCATAATTTTTTGGCATCTATTGAAAAGTTTGCATCCTTTCAATAAAATTTAATACACTGTACTGAATTATAGTTCCTTTCATGCCCCTCCCTCACCTCTGAGCAACTGACATCCTCTTGAAGAAATGAGTCTTCTTTTAAATGTAGTCATATCTCTTGAAGCATTTAGAATGGTATCTTGGCCACAGTTAGTGATTAATAAATGTCCCTTAGGTATTATAAAAATTAGTGACACTGTACCAATGGCAAGAAACTCATTTTCTCTTAAGATTTGCCTTTTTAAAAGAAATCAGTCTTATGGATCTATGTTAAAGGGACACATCATGAGATATTGTAGAGGATGAGAACATACATGAATGCTGATGTTTCTGCATTGTATTTGTGGTTTGGAGTCAGTGGGAACTAAGTTGATGTTACAATAAGCAGGTTTGGTGGAGACAGACTACCCATTTCCATTTAAAGGCATCTGCACCATGTAGCTTTCTATACAAATGCTGAACTTGGGTGCTTTGGGAAACATTAGTTTCTTTGTTTGTTATATGATGCTACATGAAAGCCTAACCATCTAGTGGCCTAGTAGTGAATACACTAGAGTGAACACAGAACATTATGGATGCTCTAATTACTGCAATCCATGCATTTGCTTTATTTAGAAATTCTAATGTTTCCACTAAGTTAAGCCAAGTCTTTCGTATTTAAGTAAAGGCAACTTCAGTTTTATTATTTGCTTTTGTGTCCCCTTTACCAGTTGATTGTGTTTTTTCTTTTCTCTTTTACAACTTCTCCTACTTCAAACACTACACTACCCATTCTACTTTTTTTTTTCCCACATCATTATGTCCTCTTCTATTGGGATTTTACATCAAATCTCATTCCTTTCTGTCATAGCTGATTCCTCTTAAATGTTTTTTCTAATTTTCCTTTTTTTGGTCTCATAGCTTTCTTATTTCTACCATGTTTTCTAATGTGGATTTAACTCAATATTGAGTGCCTAATATATATGCCAGAAATTTATTTAAACGGTAAGGAATCAGGAATTTAAAAAAAAAAATGAAAGCTACATTTCTTGTTACAGAGCAGCAGCAGTCTAATAAAGAGATCCACTTAATAAAGTTCTAATGAAGAGATGGAAGAAAAAGTGAGAGCATATAGAAAGATGAACTAATCTAGAGAATCAGAAAATCTCCATAAGGAAGAAAAGTGGCATAATAATTTCACTGTAAATTTACTGTATTGATGGGATAATTTCACTGTATGACTTGGGAAAAATAAGATATAAAAAATGCTAATTATGAAAGTAGAAAATGATGTATTCATGTTAATCAGTTGTATCACCTACCATGCTAACTCACACAGAAAAATTCAAGAAAGGATTTCCTTGTCAAAAATACTTCGAGGATTTGTCTAGATAATTATGATAGATCAACTGTATTACTGTCTCAAATTAACACCACCTCTGAATCCATCTTTTTTTTTGTTATAACTTTTGTAGATTCTGCCCATACTGACACCAGATTTTGCCATGAGAGTTTCAATAGGATGTTTGTCAATATGATTTAAACAGAGCCTTAAAAAAGCACTCTGGAGATCCTGTGCTCTGGCTTGGACTTCTGCTATCTCCATGAGACCAACCCAGATTAGCTTGTTGGAAACTGAGAGACCACAAGGATGAGATCCTGTTCATGCTACACAAGTCCTTCCAAACCAGCCAGCCTTTAGACAATCCGCCAGCTGACCTCAGATTCGTGAGCAAATACAGCAGAGATTGGTCAAGGCTGGCCCGGATCAACAGCACCACCTAGCCAACTTTAAATTTGTGAAAAAATGAGAAAGAGATATTGTTTTAACCACTAAATAATATCTAGCAATGTTTATTATACAGCATTGCTATTGCAGTCACATTGGTTAGTGAAATTATATAGGTTTCAAGTATACATTTCTATAACACATCATCTATATATTGCATTGTGTGTTCACCACCCAAAGTCAATTCTCCTTCCATCAAACACATTTGGTCCCCTTTATTGTTTTCTACCTCCCTCCTCCCCACCTTATCCTCTGGTAACCATTAAATTGTTGCGTGTGTCTATGAGTTTTGTTTGTTTGTTTGTCTTGTTTGTTTATTTCTTTAGTTTTATACCTTTTATGTCAGACTCATTTTGCTTAGCATGATAACCTCAAGATATATGCATGTTCATCTTTTCTTATGGCTAAGTAATATTCCATTGTGTGTATATATATATATATATATATATATATATATATATATATATTCCACAGCTCTTTTATCCAATCATCTACTGATGGACACTTCTGTTGTTTCCATGTCTTGGCCACTGTGAATAATGCTGCAATGGACATAAGGGTATATATATATATATATATATATATATATATATATATATATATCTTTAGGGATAAATGTTTTCAGGTTTTTTGGGTAGATACCCAGAAGAGGGATTGCTGGATCATATGGTAATTCTATTCTTAAATTTTTAAGGATCCTCCATACTGTTTTCTTTCTTTCTTTTCTTTTTTTTTTTCCCTGTCACAGAAAGCGTTTATTACCACAGAGGAATTCAGGAGATGCTGGGGCCCACACACAGCAGTGTGATCAGGGAGAGGGGACAGCAGGCGGGAACCCCATCAATCATGTCTGGGCAGTCTCTGACAGGCATGCTGGCTGTGTCCAGGAGAGACTGTCTGGGCTTGTGTGTTTGTGAGGCTCAGGAAGGTGAGCCTTAACAAGCAGGCTTCCTCCTGGACAAAATAAAGGCCAGCCAGACCCAGCAACTGCACAGATACCACCTTAAAATGGAAATCAAATCAGGCTCATTCCATCAGGAAGTGCATTTCACCCTGATTGTAAAACACGATGGAGGAGAGTACTGGGCTCTTGGTGGTAGCCTGGCTTGGAGATAAGATGCTGTTAAAGGTTACGCATTGGCAGGGCCTTGCCCCTTACTAACAGCAAGCAGCACACAATTTACTAGCCAGCTTTAAAAGCTACTGTTATCTTTGTTATCTGTTATTATTCAGATTTTGAACAAAATTGATAGAGTAGGAGCCAGTAGAGGAATCCTGTTTGATCTGGAAATTTTCTGTGGAGAGTCCAAAAGGTTGGAGAACGAAGTTCCCAAGATCTTTCAGTTTACCTAACATCTCTTCCTTTAGTCTTTCATTTATTTTCTTCAATTTGCTGAGGCAATCTCATACAAGCTTCTCTTGCGTGCTGTACTAATGGATCTTTTTCTAATATGGATTTATAGTCTTCCATGGATTCATCTAGCTTGTCAGTTTTCCCATACAACTCAGCTCTCCTCAATAGGGCCCTGATATAGTTGGGGTTTAACCGAATGGCTTTGCTGCAGTCACTGATGGCCAGCTCTTTCTTGTCCTGTTTCATCCTCGCAGCACCTCTGTTTGAAAACAGAACAGATCTGTCTTGCTGGAAGCAGGATGGGCACAACTGAAGGGCTTGACTATAAGAAATTCAGCTTCTATATAATCTCCATTCTTAAACTGCTCATTCCCCTCCTCCTTCAGTCTAGCACTCTCTTCTCTTCTTTTCCGTTTCTCTTCACCTGGCATATTTTTTTTCCATTTCTAGTAGGTGTTCTTCACCTAGTTTGGAGGAATTCACATCATCACCAGGTTTGTTCTCACCCCTGTCCACTCCTGGTTCCTCCTCAAATGAGGCGCTGCAGTCCTGAAAGTTCTCTTTTCCCTGGTCCTCCTGGCCATGCGTCTGAACATCCCTTAGCAGCTTGCTCTGGGACTGGTGATCTTTGGAATTAGAAACTGGAGGGCCAGCACACTCTGCTTCCTGGGGATCAGTCACTTGCAAACCATTGAATAGATCCTCAGGAACCCTACGGTGCCCCCCATGCTCACTCAACGAGGGAGGTGAAGCTGGCTAGTTTCGCGCTTCCTGCTTCTTCCCCTTCCTAGCTTCTGAGATCCTCTCCCTCCATACTGTTTTCTATAGTGGCTGTACCAATTACATCCCCACCAGCAGTGTATAAGGGTTCCTTTTTCTCCACAGTCTCTCCAACACTTGTTATTACTTGTCTTGTTGATAACAGCCATTCTAACAGGTAGGATGTGGTATTTCATTGTGGTTTTCATTTTCATTGCCCTAATAGCTAGTGAAATTGAACAATTTTAATTTATCTGTTCATCATTTGTTTGTCTTCTTGGGATAAGTGTCTTTTCAGATCTTCTGCCCATTTTGTATTGGATTTTTTTTGTTGTTGAATTGTATGAGTTCTTTATATATTTTGGATATTAGCCCCTTAATCAGAATTGTTTGCAGATATCTTCTCCCATTCTGTTGGTTGCCTCTTTGCTTTGTTGATGGTTTCTTTTGCTGTGCAAAAGCTTGTTGGTTTGATATAGTCCCATTCATTTATTTTTCCTTTTACTTGCCTTGCCTTTGAGGTCAAACCTTGGGTCCATAAGTTAATTGCCTATGCTTTCTTCTATACAATTTATTGTTTCAGGTCTTATTTTTAAGTCTTTGATCCATTTTGAGTTGATTTTGGTACATGGTGACAGATAGCGGTCTAGTTTCATTCTTTTGCAATTGTTTTCCAATTTTTCCTGCACCATTTATTGAAGAAGCTTTCTTTTCTCAGTGGTAGGTTTTTTGGCTCCCTTGTGGAAAATTATCTGCCCATGTACTATATGTGGGTTTGTTTCTGGGCTCTCATTACTAATCCATGGTCTGTGCATCATTTTTCTGCCAATACCTAAAAATAAACTTAACAAAGGATGTGAAGGACCCAATACAATGAAAACTATAAGACATTATTAAAATAAATTGAAGAAGACACAAAGAAATTGAAAGATATTCCATGTTCATGGATTGGAAGAATCAACATAATTAAAATGGCCATATTACCCAAAGCAATATACATATTTAATGCATTCCCCATCAAAATCCCAGTGTCATTTTTTAAACAAATAGAACAAAAAAAATCATCTTTAAAGAAAAGAACAAGGCTGGTGGTCTGATACTCTCTGACATCAATTTATACTTCAGAGCGACAGTAATCGAAACAGCATGGTATTGGCAGAAAAACAGCCATCTTTTTAATAACCTTCCTTACTGAATGAGACCAATTCTTTGACCAAGTCATATTTCACACCTAAGGGATGCTTTTAGATGTCAGTGTCACTTAATGAGTCCTACAAAGAGCTCTTTAATTTATTTTCCAATGAGGAGTGTGAATTTTTCTTTCAGTTCATATATTAAATACGGCCTTAATATTATTTAATTGGTCTCACAATTAGAGCCTTTCAATTTTCTAAGTTTCTAGTAAGTAGTCTAGGATTAGGATCATATTTTTTCATGTTTTCAAAAGTTGTATGTAAAGCCAAATATTAATCACAATAGGTTAATGACTTTGTTTTATTGTTCTCTAATAACTATTTTAAACTATTCAAAATTGAAACTGAAAGAACTACCTTGAAAGGTGTTTACAAGATAATGTGAACATTAGAAGTCTTTAGGGAATCTCATGTATTATGTGGAATTGGTTTCAGCCCTGGATAAATCAAGACATTTGACTATGAGTGAGTTTTCTATGAATTGCACTATCAAGACACAGTCTATTCAGATTACTGTATTAGGTGTTCTCCCATGGCAAGGATGACCCAGGAGAGATACAAGTATCTTGTGTGCTTTATGTGATTCATATGAAATGCAACTCTTTTTGAGTTTGCGTTTATAGCAAAATACCACTTCCTGTTTTTGAGAGGAAAAAGGCATAAAAAGTCATATTAAGAGACTCATAAGGCATTTGGACATCAAATAACTCTCACAAAACAACATTTTAATGAATTAAGTGTAAATGAACCAGAAACATGTGGGTTGAATTTCCCTTGAAATACCCATGGGCTTAAAAATTAAAAAAAAAAAATTGCTTGGCAAAGGATCATGTACATTTTATTGAGCTCAAGACTTTTGAAAAAAAAAAAAGAGAAAGAAAAGAAAAGAAAAGAAAAGCAGCCTTGATTTGGTTGACCAAATAAAAAAAATAGTGCTGGACAATTTATTTATTTCTTTTTGAATTCTACAAAAGTCATATTGGAGGTACACTTATGTTTCTCGTCGGGTGCCAGATTCATTTATGTTAGACCATTAAGTACAGTAACGTTTTGATTAGCCAGATCCATCAAGTCCTGGTTGTCTTTATTTGCGAAGGTAGAAGTTATAGTCAGAGGAAGAACTGAAAACTGCAGTTCAGATTAAGTTCATTAGGGCTGAGGTAAAGAAAACACAGCGCTCACTCAGTTCACTGAGCAAAAGGAGGCTGAGTGCAAGGGAGTGAGGGGCCTGCTTAGCGAACCAGTAAACAAAAGACTAGAAAAACAGAGTCATTCAAGGACCAGAGCTAAGAAGATAAGGAAAGCTTAAATAAGTGGAAAAAATTGTGAGCTGAGAGGAAGAACTGGGACCCAAGGATATGGCTGACAGAAGGAAAATAAAAATTGCAAGGATTGTAAAACCTTGAGTGGCAGCTAGAAGTGGCCAAAATGCCTCAGGGGCCTAGGCACTGGAGAACTTCTAGGGCAGGAAAATTAGAGCAAATAAGAATACTCAGAGCTATACTGTGAATACAAATTTTCATGTGAGTATAAGTGTGAGATGCTGGCCTCACCAACTTTCCACCTAGTAGAAGCCATACTACTGCAATTGTACCTGTCGACTGCTGGTTAGCATGTATTAAAATATACGAATGCACTCAAGATGATGTAGTGTATGCTTTATTTTCATAGATACGTTTATATTCAGATACATTTTACTCAGGATATTGGTGGAGTGAAGAATTTGAATTGAAATAGTCTAGAAGATGGAGATTCCTAATAGAGAAAAATCTGTAATTTGAAGAGAGAAAGCTGTAATTTGAAGATAGATGTCACACAGTAAAGAGAAGGATGGAGGGGTCACCACTTCTCCCACTTAGGGTACAAAGAAACTCGTATTCTATCTAAACGTGTTTTAAGTCAACCAAAGTAAATATTTAATTTTTTCAAACACATTTTCTCACAACTCTTATATTAAAAAACAACTTCCTTTTGTGAATCAGAGTTAGTCTGGTAAAAGTGTTTATATAACTTATTTTTCTTCCTAGGAAATGCTGCTAATTGAAAACTTCATTGATATAAATATTACCTATTGATTTCACCTGTAGACCAAGACATTATTCAGATTATATAAAAAAGGTATTTGAGAAAGTTGATCTTATTATTTAATAATATTTGTATAAGCATAGATTGTAGTTAAAATGTAAATGTGCATATCTTATCAGAAACCATACTGTAATATTTTGCCTGCCATTAGTAACAACCTTTCCCCATAAAATAATTCTAAATGGGAAACATTGGTAAAAACCATCATCATCATCATCATCATCATCATCATCATCATCATCATGGTGTTAGCATATACTTTGGGAAGAGTCAACTGTATTTTGCTTTTATAACTTGTCATTGAAAATAAAATAACGGAAGAAAGTCAAAGTTCATATAGAAAAGAAATTTACACATGACACAAACATGTAGAAAACTTGATTGCCTAAGACACAATTGATGACATGAAAAATGACATGACAAATGGAACTCAAATCTAGTCACCAATAGTCTCAAATACAGACTTTTCATTTTGCCCAGAAATGCAGGAAGTTTCCTATTCTTTCTTTTATATTTATTTAAGAAGATATTATATAAAGAGAAAACACAAGATTATTTCATGAATTTTTTGAGACTCTACCCAGTTTCTTCAGCAGAGTTTCAATCTCATCCATATTGCAATGGGATTCGTGCACAGCTTCAACACTGTGATTTTATTTTATTTCTTTATAATCACTATCTTCAACTATGCTTTGATGATCAATCATCCTTTCTTATCCTTTGGTGATATCTGAGCAGAATCCAAAATGTTTGTTTGACAAGTTTTAGTTATTGAAATATATACCCTTTAAAGTTTAAAATCAAATTCAATATAAAAATGAACTTCTCTTAAACCATTCTGGATCTGAGCTGAGACCCGGACATTTGCAGGAAGCTGGCCTGGGTGAGGCAAGTTCTGGTCCTGAGCTGTCTCCTCCATGCTCTCTCTAGAGTGGGGAGAAACATGAGCCAAAGGGTGAGTGTCTTTATTTAACTGTCTGTTCTTGGGATTCACTCTCTCATTGTCACTGCTTCTCTAACACTGATTAGCCTTTGATACACCATAAGATAGCAGCTTTTCACATGTTAATGAAAGAACCCAGCTGGTTCTTAAGGGCCTGTTCACCCACCTTCTAAAAGCTCTGGTAGAATATATGCTTAAATTTTGACATTGGCTCCTTATATGAGGGATAACATCTCTGGGATCATGATTGTGCTATACATTTTTTATATGCTTATATTTGTTTAAGAATATTTTCACGAGGAGATACTTACTAGTTTCTACTCCTCTTTGCCTAAATCTCTCATGCTAATATTTATACCAGCTTTTATAAACTCAGGGTAATTTTCTAAATAATTTAATGAGTCTTGCAGCCCAGGGAGCTATTTTACAATGTGTTTAATTTATAACTTAAATTACAATGGATGACCTGGTATTGCAACAGTGTAGCAAAGTTATCAGCGATCATGTATGCATGCACATAAATGTGTAGACATGAGTGTGTGTGTGTGTGTGTGTGTGTGTGTGTGTGTGTGTGTGTGTGTACTGGGAGTGGAGATATGACAAAGAGAGGAAGAGTAACAAACCAAGCCAAAATAAAATTATTCCGCGTAGGCTTTAATGTTAGGACACTTTTTACTCTGTTTACCCACAATTGCTTTCTGAACAAACTATTTCATATACTGGGAACTGAACCAAATCAGTTATTGTATGCAGATTCCTGATGTTTTTCATCTGTCATCAGAGACAGTTCAGCTGCATAGCTCATCTCACCTGACTACTAGAGTTGTTTTAAAACTTGATCCGTGGGAACACATGTTATTTACACTGCTTGAAGTGCTCTCTGTTGATTTCCCCCCATTTTGGATGCTGTTTTACCCAGCTGCTGATAATTAGAAAAACAAAGCAAATCCATCCCATGGACGCTGGCCTTTATAGAAAACCAAGGGAACAGAAAGCCAAAGAACACCCTACGCCTTTTTGTTTTAAACTGGGAAGCATGCTGGCTGCACAATATCCTCCTGGACTGCAAAACCACAGGAATGGATTAATATAACTAACCAAAAGAGATGTTTGTGTATGGATATGGGGGAGGGCATGAGAAGAATATTAATCTATGATGTATGACCTCATATTTTATGAAAAAAATGTAAAAAGAATCATTGCATTATAAATGTATCAGCCATATAAGATGAATAATATGGCTAAGTATTGAGACTGAGTTCTTATCCAGAAGCTACTATTTTTAGCTCAGGAGATTCTTCAAATATTATACAGAGATGGGCATTCTATACGTAGAGCAGAACAAAAATAAGAATTCAAAAGCAAAGCAAAACTCAACTTCATCATATACATATGTGTGTGCTTGTAATATATTTAGAAAAAAACATAGGTATATGTGCCTATATACATCTATATAAAACAATCAATGATAATTAAGAAAATATTAAAATTTATATTATTGTTTAAATATTTAAAAATAAACTATAGGAGCAAAATAAATAAAGACATTTCCTGTGTCATAGATACTTTTAAAAGATATAAAGCAAAGTGCATTTTAGTAATTTAATATATTTGTAAAATTTCCCTTTGTTTAATGAAGTACGGATTTCTTTTTTTTGACCTTCAATATTATTTTACATTAGTTTCAGGTGTACAACATAGTGGTTAAACATTTATTGATATATAATTTATGAAGTTACCCTCCCAATTAGTCTAGTACCTACCTGGCACCATAAATAATTATTACAATATTACTGACTATATATGTTTTATACACCTGTGACTATCCTGTAACTATCAATTTGTACATCTTATTCCCTTCAGCTTTTTCACACAGCCGCTCCAACCCCCTTCCATCTGGAAACTATTTTGTTCTCTGTATCTATGAATCTATTTCTGTTTTTTGTTTCTTTGTTTACTTTGTTCTTTAGACTCCACATACAAGTGAGATCAGATGGTATTTGTCTCTCTTATTTCACTTAGCATAATATACTCTGGTTCCATCCATGTTGTCATAGCTGGTAATGTCTCATTCTTCTTTATGGCAGGCTAATATTCCATTGTATATATGTACCATATCTTCTTTATCCAATTGTCTATTTATGGGCACTTAGGTTGCTTCCATATCTTAATTATTGTAAATAGTGCAATAGTGAACAAACAGGGCCATAAGTCTTTTCAAATTAGTGTTTTGGATTTCTTTGGATTAATACCCAGAAATGGAATTGCTGGATCATAAGGTAGTTCTATGTTTAATTTTTTGAGGAACCCCCAAACTGTTTTCCATAGTGGCTGCACCACTTTGCAATCCCACCAACAGATGCATGAGGGTTCCCTTTTCCCCACATTCTTACCAGTGCTTGTTGCCATTCTGACAGGTGTAAGATGATTTCTCATTGTGGTTTTAATTTACATTTCTCTGAAAATTAGTGATGCTAAGCATCTTTCCATGTCTATTAGCCATCTGTATACCCTGTTTGGAAAAATGTCTATTCAAGTCCTCTGTCCATTTTTAAATTGGATTTTTTTGTTTTTTTGGTGCTGAGTTGTATGACGTCTTTATAAATTTTAGATATGAACTGTTATCAGATGTATCACTCTTGAATGTTTTCTTCCATTCAGTAGGTTATCTTTCCATTTTGTTGATTGTTTCCTTTGCTGTGCAAAAACTTTTGAGTTTGATGTACTCCCATGTGTTTATTTTTTATTTGGTTTCCCTTACTTGTGGAGATAGATCAGAAAAAACATTACTAAGGTCAATGTCAGAGAGTTTCTACCTGTTTTCTCCTAGGAGTTTTATGGTTTCAAGTCTTACATTTAAATATTGAATCCATTTTGAGTTTATTCTCATATATGGAGTAAGCAGGTGGTTCAGTTTTATTTTTTGCATGTATCTGTCCAGTTTACCCAACACCATTTATTTAGTAGACTGTCTTTACCCCATTGTATATCCTTGTCATCTTTGTTATAGATTAAATGCCCATATAGGCATGGGTTAATTTCTGGGCTTTCTGTTCTATTCCATTGATCTTTGTGTTCATTTTTATGCCAGTACTATGTTATTTTGATTACTATAACCTTGTTTGATATCAGATAGTGTGATATTTCCAATTTTGTTCTTTTTGCTCCAGATTGTCATGGCTATTTGGGATCTTTTATGTTCCATATAAATTTTAGGATTATTTGTTCTGGTCCTTTGAAAACTGCTATTGGTATTTTCAAAGGGATTGCATTGAATCTATAGATTGCTTTGGGTAGTATGGTTATTTTAACAAGGTTAATCCTTCCTACCCATGAGCAAGGTATATGCTTCCATTTACATGTATCTTCCACAACGCTTGCTTCAATGACTTATAGTTTTTCAAGTACAGATCTTTGATTTCCTTGATAAAATTTATTCCTAGGTATTTTATATATAATTTGATGCAATTATAAATGAGATTGTTTTCTTAATTTCTTTCTTATAGTTTATTATTGGTGTATAAAATGCATCCAATTCCTGAATATTCATTTTTTATCCTGCTACTTTACTGAATTCATTCAACAGCTGTAATCAGTTTTTGGTGGGATCTTTGGGGATCTCTCTATATAGTATCATGTCATCTGCAAATAATGACAGTTTTACCCTTCCTTTTCAATTTGGATACCTTTCATTTCTTTTTCTTGTCTGATTTCTGTGGCTAAGACTTCAAATACCAGGTTGAAAAAAAGTGGTGAAAGTGAACAGACTTGTCTTGTTCCTGATCTAAGGAAAAAATTTTTATAATAGCTTTTCCCCTTTGATTATGTTAGCAGTAGGTTTGTCATGTATGGCCTTTACTACATTGAAATATGTTTTTTCTATTCCCACTTTGCAGAGAGTTTTTATCATGAATGAATTTTAGATTTTGTCAAATGCTTTTTCTGTGCCCATTGATATGATCATATAATTCTCACCTCTTATTTTGAGTGGTATACCATATTCATTGATTTATGGACATTGAACCAAACTTGCATCACAATAATAAATCCCACTGGATTTATGGTGTATAATCTTTTTAATGTATTGCTGAATTCAGTTTGCTCACATTTTGTTAAGGATGTTTACATCTATGTTCATCAAGGATATTGGCCTATAATTTTCTTTTTTTGTAATATATTTGTCTGGTTTTGGAATCAGGGTAATGCGGCCTTGTAGAATGAACTTGAGAGCCTTCCCTTCTCTTGAATTGTTTGGACTAGTTTGAGAAGAATAGATGTTGATTCTTCTTGTAATGTTTGGTAAAATTCACCTCTGAAGCCATCTAGTAAAGGACTTTTGTTGGAAGTTTTTGATTACTGATTCAGTTTAGTTAGTAGTGATGTGTCTGTGCAGATTTTCTGTTTCTTCTTCATTCAGTCTTGAAGATGCATGTTTATAGGGTTATAGCTTCCTGTTGGATTGATCCCTTTATCATTATCTAATGTCCTTGTCTTTCATTATAGTCTTTGTTTTAAAGTCCATTTTATCTGATATAAGTATTGCACCCCAATTTTCTGTTTTCGTTTTCATTTGCGTGAAATATCTTTTTCTGTCTCTTTACTTTTAGTCTATGTGTGTCTTTCAATCTGAAGTGGGTCTCTTGTAGATAGCATATGTATAGGTCTTGTTTTCTTATCCATTCAGCTACCCTATGTCTTTTGATTGGAGTATTTACAATAATCCATTTACCTTTAAAGTGATTATATATAGGTACATAGGTATAGCCAGTTTATTATTCAAATTGATGTTCTTTCCACCACCTCCTTCTTTTTCTTAAAGAAGTCCCTTTAACATTTCTTGTAATACTGGACTGGTGATGATGAATTCATTTTCCTTTTCCTTATCTGGGAAGATCTTTATGTCTCCTTCAATTTTAAGTGATAGCCTCACTGGGTAGATTAATCTTAGTTGTAGGTTCTTGTTTTTCATTGCCGTGAATATTGCATGACAATCCCTTCTTGCCTGCAAACTTTCTGTTGAGAAATCAGCTGACAGTCATATGTAAGTAACTAGTTGCCTTTCTCTTGCTGCTTTTAGTATTCTCTCTTTGTTTTTTAACCTTTGTCATTTTAACTATAATGTGTCTTGGTGTGAGCCTTTTGGGTTCATCTTGTTTGGGACTGTCTGTGCTTCGTGGGCTTGTGTGTCTATTTCCTTTGTCAGGATAGGGGAATTTTCTGACGTATTTCTTTAGATAGGTTCTTGATCCCTTGCTGTTTCTCTTCTTCTGGTACCCCTGTGATGAGAATGTTTTTATGCTTGATGTTGTCCCAGGAGTCCCTTAAACTATCTTCATTTTTTTTTGTTTATTTATTTTTTCTTTTTGTTGTTCCAATTGGGTGTTTTCTGCTACCTTGTCTTCCATATCCCTGATTCAATCCTCAGCTTGCTTCATCTAATCTGGTGTTGATTCATACTAGCACATTCTTCATTTCAGTTATTGTATTTACTGGACCTGGAGGTTGGTGGGAGGGTCCATACTGTGAACCAAAGCCAGCTGTCACCAGGACTGGGCCTGGACAGCTTAGCAAAAGGCCCAGATCACCCTGAGGTGTAATGCCACCTACTAGCTGCCTATAAGGCTCAACTGCTGAAAGGGCCTAGGTTGCTATACAGTTGGGTGAGGTAGGGGTCCCAGGTAGTCACCAGGGTGGGGTGAGTGGTGTTCACCAGATTAATGCAGATTCAGGTTTGGCAACAGAACTGAGCCTGGGGCTTTTGCAAAAGTTCCATAACACACTATGGCCAACCACCTCCTGCCCCATGCCCAAAGACTGCCAAGAGTTGTCTGAAAAAGATTTCAGCATGGATTGGAGCTGTTTGCCCACCACTGAAAGCAGAGAACCAAGGTGTACTGTTTGCTGCTGAAAGAACCTCCTGAGGTATACAGGGAGGGACTAGTGGTCTGGAAAAGCACCTGTGGTGGTTAGAGAGTTAGGTGGGGCAAGGTCTCAGGGAGTCACTGGAGTAGACTGAGTCAAGTTCACCAGGCCAAGGCAGTTTCAGATTTGGCAGTTCACAGTAAAGGCAGTTCACAGTAAAGATGGTGCCCACCTGTAGGCTACACAGGAGGAGGGCTCAACACAGGGGTAATGGAAGCTGTCCCTCCAATCCTCTCCCTGAAGCCACACAGCTCAGTCCTTCCCTGTTCCTGTAGGCCTCTGGCACCTCTCAAGCTGCCATCCCTTTACTGGAGTCCAGGGTGAATGCCTACAATCCAGTGAGTCTGTGCACAGGACCTTTAAGAGGATGTCTAGGACTCCAGCAGCCTTCCATCTCACCTAGATGGGTGGAATTTTTACAGCCAACTGTTGTGGCGACTCCTCTCCTGGTGCTGATACTCTGGGCTGGGGAGCCCAGTGTGGAGCTGGGACCCCTCACTCCTCAGGGGGGACTCTGCTGCCAAGATCTCCCTCCCAATGCTTGACCATTACAAGTGGGTATGGGGCCAACCCATTTTGTATCCACACTGCTCCTACCAGTATCAATATGGTCTCTCCTTTATATCCTTAGTTATAGGAATTCTGTTCAGCTCATCCTCAGATGGTTCTCAAGATTTATTATTCTATAATTTCATGATAATCTTAATGTGGTCATAGGAAGTGGCAAGCACAACATTTACTTACTTTACCATCTTGTCCAGAACTCCAGAGAGATTTTGCAAAAACTTAAATCATCCACTGGTGTCCCATGGCATAGGAATAAACTAACTATGGCCACAAGGCCCTATGTGTTGTCTATCTCTTCATCCTCATCACCAGCCTTTCACCTTTGCATCAGACAGAGAGTATGATAGGTTAAGGGAGGCTAAATGAGATAGAAAATGCAATCTTTGCTATCTATAATTCATTCCAGAAATTAAGGTGAATATTTAGATAGCAAAAGTTCAGATTCCATTCTTTTATTTGGAAAACACAAACAAACAAACAAACAAAAACCCCACCTTATTCTAGCCCTGCAAAAACCCCAACCAGTGTCTTCAAAGACATAATTCAACAACAAAGTAATAATCTAGCAAAAATACTTCCATCCATTTTGTAAAATGATTAAGTTCCAATTAATTAATAATTTATCATGTAATGAACTTATTAGTAGGTATGTTTGAACACTGTACAAAAATACTGAACAATATTGGATACTGGTTATATTTTACTTCTATTATGTAAATAAAAATAAAAAAACATGTCAAAGATATGTCTAGGTTGGATCTTTATCAACATACATGTCAATCATCATTTTTGCAGACAGCTCTATTATTATTCAACCTGGTTCCCATAGAAAGAGAGAAAGATGATGAGACTCAGAATATTGATGTTAAAAAGACAATAATTGCTAACCATCATAGGTTGCTTATATTTTACCAAGCCTTGTCTTGCCTTACATTTACTCCTTATATATACTCCATGCCATAGCAACATATTAGCCTTATTTTGAAGATGAAGAAACTGAAGCACAGGGAATTTAAGTGATAATATTGCCCCTCATCACATAATTAATACATAGTAAAACCTGTATTTGAACTCTGATTTTGACATATTCTTCACTTAACCCTTCTTAACTATTGGAAGAGGAGAGTCCACTGTTATTTGAGTTGGCCTGTTCTTTTAGGGCAGAGTTCAATATAATAACACAAACCTTGGTGAGAAGACAAATCTCTGATACAGAAGCAATAACCTCTAAAGGTTGGAGTGGGTGGTGGGAGATGGTGGTCCCTAAGGAGACTTCCCACTGGTAAGGTGGCAAATTTGGTGCCATGAAGAGGACCATTCGTAGCAGTCTCCCCAGAATGGGGTGTTTAATAAAATATATTTAAAAATATTTTTAATGCATATGCTTAAATACTAATTATAGGGAGGAAAGGGCTAAAAGGTAGTGTATCCTGGAACATCCTAATGTGATGAAGGTTGTGAAGGAACTTAGATTTTATTCTGAGTCCATGTGGTCAGAGAAGATCTTATAATCTGATCTGTTGTCTAATTTGTACGTGCCAACTCCACACAGATGGCAGGGAGGGTGTTTGGATCCTGATAAGTCAGTTGCTGCTGTCTGCAGTGTGGACTATGCAAGTCAAAATCAAATCTCATCTATTTCTAAAGCAAATGTTGGAGCAAGATGAAAGACCTTATGCACCTATAAAGATCTGGGACATGACAATGTGACTCTAGAATCAGAGATATCATAAAAGAGGCCTTATACAGTAGGAGTAATATAAATAAAAGATTATGTGTTTACAATAGTTCTTTGAGGGACAGAAATGATCCTCCTCTTGGCACTACATGAAACTGATTTTAATCACCGTAAGAGGGAACATAGATAGGTGCTTTGTGGAAAGAAAATTCTATAATAGAACATTTAGGAGGAAAATTCGTATTTTTTCTCTGTGACTAGAAGGTCTCATAAAGAAGAAAAATAAAGTAATATAGTGTGTGGATGGTGGGTAATTACTATTTGATGACAGAAAAGATTGGGGGAGGGGAAGAAGATGCTCTAAAGAAGAGCTGTAAAATCTAACCAGTTTAATTTTCTGCAAAATGACTTTCCATTATAAAGTACCAAAATTCAAAGAGGATACAGTTTGGTCTTAGGAAACCACACAAAATAAATATCTAAAGTCCTTGAAAACTGTGTTAACCCTACACCACAATAAAAGCAAAACATTGAGTCAGTATGAAAATAAATCTATTTCTTACATTATTGCTTTGCCGCTTGAAATCTGGCAAAATACAAGGACAGCATGTGATTTCCTCAAAATATTTTGTGGGTTTAAAATGGTTTTCTTTTTAAAAAATTAAACTTACATTTTTAACAAATGAGGGTTATATATGAAATATGAAAAGATATAGCTCTAAGTATAATCCAAAATTTATTTTGATATCAAGATTCTAAATTTATGAAGACTTGTGTCATTTTTCCCTAATGTGTAAGCAACTAACTTGCTACCTACTAATCTTGCTAAAATGCAAATTTGCAAAATATTGGCTATGATTATTAATAGGGCTATCTAGCCTGAATCTGGACCCCTAAAATCTCCATAATGATTAAAAAGAGAGAAGGGTAACAAGATACATACAAAAGAATATTATATCATTGATTTAGGCACTTATCCTAAAATCTGCCACTTCTGTATGTAATCTTGTACCAACTCACCTGAATCATATGTACATAGATTCTAGCATTGCCTAGGCTTTGGGTATTTGAAATTTGGAGCCCAAAACAAACCACAGAAGCAAAATTGTATCTTCAAAATATTCTAGAATTTGGTTTTGAATGAGTTAATTTCCACTGGCTTTGGCTAAAGTAGTAAAACAAGCAAAGGATGGTCTATTAGAGAGTAGAGAAATGAAAATCCTTCTGAGAAGCAGTGAGTTCTACTAGGGATGAAGCGGGGCGGGGGGGAATGAGATTCTAATTTAATCAGCTGACATAGGGCATTTTCAATGGAGTTTATCAGTTAACAATTTCAATTAAGAAATCCACTTGAAGTCTTAAGGGCTCCTTCTAAGAGGCAAATGTTAAACGCTTACTTTGGATCTTGACTGGGTCAAACACTTTTTGTAGTTCAAGTCTATTCCAGTGATCTGTTTTATTGCTTTAGGAAATTAAAAATTAATTTTAAAACAAAAGTTTAACAATTTTATCAAATGTTTCCAATTCACCAAGGTCGAATACATTTTTAATATTAATCATAAATATAAAGGAGTAGAAGTAAATACTGGCTTATTTTAGAACATTTTTTTTTTTTTAGCTGAGCCATCCTGCCACCTGTTGGCAGCTCAACAGCAACTCAGCTCAGGCTGGCATTGAACTGCCGTTGCTCAAAGCTCAGCTCGCACTCTTGAGCGAGCTCTTAACCAACTAAGCCACTCGGCCGACCCAATGCTGGCTTATTTTAGAATCTATGCCATCCAATTTAAGGAATGGGCATGGAGGTAGATTTGTTTTGTTTTGCTTTTTAATCAACCTGTCTTGTTGAGCTACTGTGATGCCCAGTGTGGAATTCACAATCACTGGAAGAATGCAATTTAGCAGTTTTAATAAGAAACAGAAAATATCAGAAAATTAGAGATGAACCTCCTAGGAGATAAGTACAGTAATAGTCAACAGTCTTAAGCAGAAGCTGATGCAGAGAATATTATTCACAAACCAGGTCAGATGGAAGGAAAACTATTTTGGAAGGAACAACCAAATGAGGATCTGCTTCCATTTATAGTTATGGAATTATCAAACGTTCTATTTAAACACAAGGTAGAGTTCTGCTAAGGACTATTGCATTGCTTTTACCCAGGAAAATTCATACATTGAATGCCCCTAAAGCAAAGAGCAATTTGATAAATCTCCTGTGGGAGTATAAATTCATCGAAAGGAAGGCCAAATCTCATGCATGTTTGAATGTCTGACAACTATGGCAGTGCCTGACTTTCAGTAGGGAATTTAATTATCTGAGAACTAGGTGTTAGGTTGGTGACACTTATAGAAACCCAGAAAGAGCACTTCAAACACACGTTGACACACACACACACACACACACACACACACACACAGAGTATTTTACAATTTTATCAAATCAGTATTTTAAATGTTTTTTCTCAAGTTTCTTGGTCATAAACAAGATCAAGGCAAATGCTGCCATCATCCCCTTTCTTACCTTGCTTAGCTAACTCAATTCATCCTCCAAGCCTCAGCCCAAAGCAACAGTTCTTCTATGAATTCTTGACTATTCTGTTCAGTGTTTGCGCAATTTTCCACTACATAATTGTATCAGAGCTCTTCTGTGCTCAGATTGTACTTGTCCATTTCCATCCACCTCAAAGCTATTTGAGAATAGGACCATACCTGAGGAACCTTTCTATCTTCAGTGTTGTTCCCTGTGATAGTAACTTACTGGATATCCAAAACACATTTGTTGAGTAAATTAATTAGTGAGGCAGTAAAGAAATATATAAAAATTATGTTTTATGACTGAGTTAGTTCATTCACTCCCAGCTGAAAAGAAAGCATTACTCTTGGGGAAAAAAATGCTTTTTTTTTTCCTTTCATGGAGGGAGGAGCCATCGAAATAACTTTACCCTCACCCCCCCAATCACTGGCTCTGTTTAGAGATGTAACCTTGGAAAATGTGTTGCATGTGTAAGTGAAATAGTCACAGAGGAAAAAAATAACTGTTACATGTATCTGATTTAGACATTAAGAAGAAAAGCAGTGGGAGAAAATTGTGACGTTAAAGGAAAAAAATCTACTTATAATCTTCCTGCCAGTTTTTCCCATTAAAATTAAACTAAACTTAGTTTTAATTTTAACTGGAAATATTTGCTTTGAGATTCACTTTTCCTTATTAGCATATACTGAGGGAAATCATACCTCAGAATTAGTTGCTTTTATTCTCTCATTGCTGTTCTTAGATTTCAAAACTGGGTTTATTTTTTAAAGCCACATTTACTAGTCTTTCCTTTTATCAAGGGCAACTTTAGTGATGTACTGTTTATTTGACTGTTTTGCTTGTAACTAAGCAAAAATGAAATACTTTATATAGAATGTAGGCTCCATGAGAGCAGAACTTCTGTCTGCTTTGGTCATTGTTATAGTCCCAGTGCTTAAAATAGTTTCTGATACATAGTAGGCACTCAATAAATATTTGGTCAATAAACTAATGAAAGAAAAGTGCAAAGTCATTACCAATATTTTCTCTATTATATAATTTATGTAACTATACTTCTAAATTTTTTCAGATTATACTATTTAAACTATTGGATTAAAAGAAAGTTAATAGCTATCAGTTTTGTATATTTTGTCAGATAGAATGTACATGATCAGTAGCACTTCGCTTTATACAAATTTAGTAATTTAAAACTTAATTTAGTAATTAAAAGTTTTTTCTCTTTTAAAAACAGTGAACTGTGAAATGTTCAAGACATGCAAATGCCATAAACAGTGACACAGCAAATATTCATCTACTCACTCTTTAATTATTGGAAATATTTTCATCTAATACAGTTGATTGTTTCATATACTCTTCCCACATCGGCTTCTCCAATACACACACACCATTCTGAATCTGGTATTTTTATGTCCATGCATTTTTTTATAATTTTATATCATGCAGTCATATTTGTCTTCAATATAAGGTAACGTCCACAGCTATGGTTCTCAACATGTAACCTGCAATCCAGCAATATCAGCATCACGTGGGAATGAGTTAGGAATACAGATTCTCAGGACCCATCCCAAATGTACCGAACAGGAACTCTGGAACTGGAGCCCAACGGCTGTGTCATTCTCATACACGATGAAGTTCACTGGTTTATAACAACGCTTTGAGCCCAACACCAACATCTACATTCTGGCAGAAATGACGCTACTACCTGGACCTATTGATTCATAGTTAGAGAATGGACTTTGCAGCATTTTTATTTATTTTTTTAGTTTTTAATTTGGAGGGATTGTTTATCATTTTACTATGATCGAAGTTAAACTCTCCTTCGAAAAATATTCAATCTACTCTGACTCCCATTGCAATGTAAGGAATAAGCACTTGTCTCCAAATTTGATCATTCTAATCTTGATTTGTATGATAATGATAGAAAATGCAAGTCACCTTTTGAATCATATCACAGATTTCTTGAAGTGATGCGGAAAAAATTTCTCTAAAGGACCTACTTTACCAACTTTTCTCACTAGAAAAAAAGATGAGAATCCGTTTTCTTTATAATTTCCTAATTTCTTATGCAAAGGACTGGAATGAAGCAAGTTGCGCAGGAGTGTCTGCATAAGTAAATTTTTGGATATCTTGTAAAGGACAAAAAGCACAGAAGCTCCCCAAACTCACCTTTTCTCTTGCTGGTTCTCTTCTTCATGTCCCCCCTAAACTAGAAACACACAGGGATGGAACTCCCCATTTGGTGCTTGGGGGAGTTATTTCTAATGATTCTGTCCCTTTGATGCTTTGTATTCTCTCTCTGGGCAGAGAATAATATGAATCCAAGGGAATGTAACTGCTACAGTTCTCCATAATAAACTATATATTATATGTATATTATATATATATATAATATATATTATATATATTATATATACACACATGTTATATGTAATATACAAAAATAGTATACTATGTAATATACAATAGTGTATTATATATGTAATTTATATATATTCAGTATAATTCATTATAGAATGGATAAATCCTTTTTAAAAAAAGGTAAGATTTATATCAATGCACATTTGTGATATTGCTGATACTTTTCTACATTAATGGAAATCTTTTTTTTATCTTTTTATTTTATTTTTTATTATTAGTTTCAGGTGTAGAAAACAATGCAATGGTTATCCTTTTCACCCCTTACAAAGTGACTCTTCCTTCCCTCCATCCATTTCTCCCCCACCCCCAATATCATACATATCTATTACAATTCCATTGACTCCACTAATGGAAATCTGGATGATTAAATGCTGCTGAGTCAGCCACATTTTTAAGGCTGATGTATGCCATTACATAGATTAAATCATTTAAAGGGGCTCTATGTAGAGTCGAACCTCTCATAGCACAATTCTCTAAGGAAAATGGTTGCATTCGAAACAATACAGAAAAGACATGCATTTATTACATTTGAGTAAATTTTGAGTAGATTTTGTTAGGCCAAAGACAGGCATAAGGTACACCTGACTACTTCCATGAATTCACATGTCTTCTTTTTGAGTGTGCAGTCTGCCAAAGAGCCCACTTGGATGCATAACCCCTGCACTTTGCATACAGCTCTGAAAGGAAACCCGCAGTAAGTTGAAGATCACCTGCTAACACCTCCATCATTTTTCAAAAGTTAGTTTGGGTCTTCCAGGCTGAACACAGGATCAGGTAAACAAAACAAATCCGAACAACACAAAACAACATCAATAACATTTTTAGATAGATAGATGGGTAGATAGATGATATATGATAGATAGATGATGATAGTTAGAAAGATGATGATGATAGATAGATAGATAGATAGATAGATAGATAGATAGATAGATGATAGATGGATACATAGATTGATACATGATAGATAATGACTCTTTTTTGTCCCTGCTACTGAAGTTGATGACATAATCTTGAAGTATTGGTACTTTTGATTTTCCTGCCATCCAAAGATCACACTGATAGTAATTAGATGAGAAAAAAAGAAATCCACTTCTGCCCTGACCCATACATTTTTGTATGGCTGGTTTGGTTTGCTGCCTAACTCGGTGCCACAGTGCTAACTCTGACTGATAAATGGATCCTTGAAGGAACATGGCTACCATGGGGGCGAAGAGGCAAAACATCAGTGGTATTCTGAGGACCACAGATACTGGCTTACAAAAGCTATTGCATTTCTAGAAATTTTGCAAGTTGATTGTTAAATGCATTATTAAGTTATGTAACCTTACAACTAAGTAAATTATACTATAAAAAAGTAACAAATGCAAAACATCACTTCCTAATATTTTACTAAAATGTTATTCTCTATATTCTTGAGGTTACTTGTGTCTATTAAAAATACACCACTGTCAGCTCTTTTGATGTTTACATTCAATCACATCATACTGGTAGCTTGAAATTGATCATATAAATTGATATAAATAGCAATATTTATATCACAAAACTCAGCAAATATCACTAGTCAGGGCTTTCCTAACACCACCGCATTCACCAGCACATCATTGCGAAGAATTAAAGCAAGGATGGATTTTCCATGATATCTGCCCAGATTATTCCATTTCTCATTACAATGTTCTGTCCCAGTTTAATAGATGAGGTTTCTCAGTGAGAGGTCAAAGTAAATATAATTTTTATATTTAATTTTCATTGTTTTAAAACGCCATGTAATTAAATTACTATGTAACACAAAAATATGTTATCTTTATTAAAAATAGCAAACAATTACAAAAGTTCAGGAAAAAAAACACATAAATCCCTTTAACTTTTTTCTTTTCCATAAAATGTCATTTCTATCCTCATAGATGAACAATTAATAGTTGGATATGAATTTTTCCATATTTTTTCAATGTAGATATTTTATGAATGAAAAAATAAAAGAGTTCATTCAAATGTATTGTTTTAAAACACATACTAAAATTATGTTTACTTTGTATCCTAAACTCATAGTTTAGGACAATTTAGAGCTTAAGAGAAAAAAATAATAATAAAATGTGTTCAAAATGAACTGTTTCACTATTAATGAATATTGCTTTTCTGTCCATATGTGCTTCCAAATGTTTTTAGTTTCAGCTGAGCTAAAATATTCGCCATGAGCTAAGTGAAATAAGTTTTGTTTCACTGGTAAATTGCTCTACTTTTGCTTAAGACCAACTATTTCATACTGTTATTTGTATTAAGAATCATGTTGTTCAGTGGGAGCTTGTTTAAATGGTCTGTTTTATATAACTACATTTTTCAAAGTCCTTATTGAACTCATTGTATAAAAGTTAATTCATACTGACGAGGTTTCTTGGCAAAAATGGAATATAAAATAAGCAGCACAAATGCATGGAGAATGACAGAATTTTGATAACTTGACAACATTTAATAGATTCATCCTGGAGCTAATTAGTTCTCCTTAAATTCTGCTTTGTCTGGTAGCTCCTGTCGGGCAGAAAAATTTTGGCATGGTGAATCAGACATTCTAGATTAGTTGATGATGATAAAATGACTTTCAGTCCTGACAGATCACTTACAGTATTCCACTTGTGTACATTATGCAGAATATATTTAAGAAATAAAATATGCAATGAAAAGTATCCTAGAATAAATATACTGGCAGTGAAATGTACTAACACAGAAATTTAAAGCGTATCTTGTAATATGTGTATGACTTTGCAGCAACCATAAATTAACAATATGACATTAACACAGCATTCATCATGTGTTGGGTCAAGGTTTTTAGGAGTATAGCTAATATCATCTCAAATAATTTTTTTCTGCAAAGTCATTTTTAAATTATAATTAAAGTCATTATTAAAATAATTTCCAAAAGTTTGATCCAATAAAAAATGGTAAGATTATAATCTTGGTTATTGTCTCTCCAAATCTTGCAGTTCCAGAAGCTCTGAAAGTATTGTGCAATTTCGAAAGACAGAAAAAGTATTGACAAGCATATAACACAGCCAAAAGCCAATGGCTTATCTTTACATTAGTCATAGCACAAAGCATTCAAAAACACTTGAGTAACTTGCATCCAATTATTGAATACAGACATACCACAATATTATCATTTATTTTATATGTGAAAATACAACGGCATAACTTTATTTTTTAAAATTAATTAATTTATTTTTTAATTAGTTTCAGGTGTACAACACAGTGCAATAGTTATACATTTTACCCCTCAAAGTGACAACCCCCCACCCCCAATTCGCCACCCCACTCCTCCCCATATCATATATATCTATTACTCTTCCTCTGACTCCCTTCCACAGTATAATCCACAGCCCGTGACTATCTATATATATTCAATTACAGTTGGTATACAACCTCCGCTTCAGGTATACAGTGCAGTGATCAAACCTCTACTCCATCCATGAAATGGTCTCCCCAACAAGACATGTGACCATCTGACGCCCCACAAAATATTTACACCATTATTAATTATATTCCCCGAAATGTCTTTCATATCCCTATGGCAATATTGTAGTTGTCTATTTTTGCTGTCTAATCCCTTCCCCTTCTCCCTCAACTACCAAGGGCATTTTTCACAGAAATAGAAAATATAATCCAAAAATTTATATGGAACCATAAAAGACCCCGAATAGCCTCAGCAATCCTAAGAAATAAGAACAAAGTCAGGGGTATCATGCTACCAGACATCAAAACATACAACGGCATAACTTTATAGAAGATAAATTGAGAACAAATGGTGCTGCCAGTCAGACTAAAACTGGAAGCTCTTTTGTGAATTAATCAGGGAAATATATCAAATTGAAAATTACCTTTAATTACATGAATTGTTGTTGTATTTTTTTCAATCCTGAAGGTACGACCTATGGTTTGGTAAAAAGAACAAGGCACTTGGGATCAAAAGACCCAGTTCTATTTCTCAGTGATAGTGCTTATGAACTATGGTTATACATGCAAAATATTAGCTACAATTCCATCTAATGTGTATGTGTGGTAAATAAAAGTGAATAACCTTTATAAGTGCATTTGAACAGCATCCTTATCTTCTCATCAAGATAATGCCAATTGAAATGAGCATTTTAGCTGAACAATTCAATATGCCACTGTATGAGACATTCTTATTCATAGTTTGAAACATTTTCACAAATAGCATTTATACACAAAACTAATAATGATGATATATATCTTTACTAAGCCATTCTTTAAATTGAAAAGTTATGGTATGAGTTTATACTTAAAATTTTCTATGATGATTGTATATATTTTTACTTATATGGATATGATCTTATAAAAGTTGTATTAAGAAGAAAAGAGAGCAAATCTCTTTGAAAAGTGTTACAACAATCTTTGCTGCCTTTTCTTAGAGAACTAAGAATAAATATGATATATAGCACCTGGTTTATCTTTAAATTTGGAAACAGAATTTTCTATAAATTGAAGTTGATTTTAGTCCAAGTTTTAAACCCAGCTAGACTAAATTCATAGTCTGAAATATTTGAAGTGGTCCATTCAGTGATCTTATAAACAGCTCTTGCATGCCAAATAAAAACACTTGCTTTAGGTTTCTCTACCAAAAAAAAAAAAAATTAAGTTTTTTTCTCAAAGTAATATGGACCATATAACATTGATCTATGGCTTTTATGAACTACTTCATTTACCTTGCTGCAATGTATCTTATACTGGGCTTCACTTTGAAGACCACCCAGAAAGCCCATCTGGTCCAAATATAATCACCATCCTGCTAGTATGTATTCCGTGTTCTACAGCTTGTATTAAATGCATTCATTCACAAAGCAATTCAATATGTTCCTTTTTATTTAAATAAAAAATGAAATATTAGTGTATCAGTTAGAACTTAATTATTATGCATGACCATATCCCAGTCTCAGTTTCCAACAAATACTCTTTACAGACAGATCTGGTGTCATTGACATCCTCTCAGTCTCAGTATTTTTATTTCAAAGGAACAGAAGTATATGCTATTGGTATTCACATAATTCCTCTCTACGGAATGCAATGACTTGCCTGCTGTATAGCAAAGTAAGTACTTTATATAGATAGATTGATTATGATGATGATGATGATGATAGATTAGAGAGACAGATGATAGATGATAGAAGATGGATTAGACAGATAGATGATAGATAGATAGATGATAGATAGATAGATAGATAGATAGATAGATAGATAGATAGATAGATAGAATATGAATGAATGATAGATCAATGAAGGATGAAGATAAAGCCAGACTTCTAATTGTGGGCTTAATCTAGCTTCCTGTATGAACTTAATCTAACTTCTTACTGAACAGTTTCTGTGCTTTTGACCATACGTCTCAATTAGTATCATATTGCCTCCATATTTCTAGCAACACAAAAAATACTTGAATAGAAACAGGTCTAAGAACAGAAATGAGCTATAGACCTTTGAGTTCACTGACCATAGTTTGAAAACATTGCAAGTTCCTGTAATAGTTGATCACAAATAGCCTGTGTTCTTCCAAAATCTTCTTCAGCACTGGACTTCTAAAATACAAGTGTATTTTAAATCTTTCAATGTAAGTTTTGAATAACTATAAAATAAGTAAAATTTATCATTCTTGACTATAAGGATATAAATTCAGAACAGAGGAATAAAAATGATTTTTTGAAAAATTTTAAAAATATATGTTTTTTTCAATTACAGTTGGCATAGAATATTATATCAGTTTCAAATGTCCAACATAATGATTAGGCATTTACATAACTTATGAAATGATCACCCTAATAAATCTAGTATCTGTCTGACACCATACATAGTTATTATTATACAATATTATTGATTATATTTTCTATGCTGTACTTTACATCCCTGTGACTGTTTTGTGACTACCAATTTGACTTCTTAATCCCTTCCCATTTGTCTTCCATCTTCCCACCCCTCTCTCATCTGGCCACTATCAAAATGTTCTCTGTATCTATGAGTTTGTTTCTGTTTTGTTTGTTCACTTATTTTGTTCCTTAGATCCCACATATAAATGAAATCATATGGCATTTGTCTTTCTCTATCCCACTTACTCCACCCAGCACAATGCCCTCTGGGTTCATCCATGTTGTTGCAGATGCAAGATTTCCTTCTTTTTTATGGATGAATAATATCCCATTTTAATTATGTACCACCTGCTATTTATCCACTGACCCATTGATGGATACCCAGGTTGATGTCATATCTTCGCCATTGTAAATAATGCTGCAATGAACATGTAGAAGCACATGTGCCCTCAAAGTAATGTTTTGGGTAAATATCCTGAAGTGGAATCATTGGGTCCTTCTTTGTCTCTTGTTATTGTCTTTGTCTTAAAGTCTATTTTGTCTGTTATAAGTATGATCACCCAGCTTTTTCTTTTTCTTTTTCATTTCATTTTCATGAAATATCTTTTTCTATGACTTTAATTTTAGTCTGTATATGTCTTTCAATCTGAAGTGAGTCTTTTGTAGGCAGCATATGTAAGGGTCTTGTTTTCTTGTCCCTTCAGCCATGCTCTGTCTTTTTAATTGGAGCACTTAATTCATTTACATTTAAAGGGACTCTTCACAGATATGTAGTTATTGCTATTTTATTATTTATGTTTTTGATTTTTTTTTCCTTCTTTTTAAAGAAAAGCCTTTAACATTTCTGGTAATAATGGGTTGGTGATGATGAACTCCTTTAGTTTTTCTTGTCTGGGAAGCTCTTTATCTGTCCTTTGATTTTAAATAATAGCTTTGCTAGGTTGAGTAGTGTTGGTTGTAGGTCCCTATCTTGCCTCACTTTGAATATTTCATGCCAATCTCTCCTGGACTTTAATGTTTCTGTTGAGAAATCACCTGACAGTCTTATGGGGGCTCCCTTGTAAGTAATGAACTGTTTTTCTTTTGTTGCTTTTAAGATTCTCTGTTTATTTTTAAGCTTTGGCATTTTAATTATGATGTGTCTTGGCATAGGCCTGTTAGGGTTCATCTTGTTGTGGACCCTGGGCTTGTATGTCTATTTCCTTTACCAGGTTAGGGGAGTTTTCTATTATTATTTCTTCAAATAGATTTTCAATTTCTTGCTCTGTCTCTTCTCTTTCTGGTACCCCTATGAAGTGAATTTTGGTACGCATGATGTTATCCCAGAGGCCTCTTAAACTATCCTCCTTTGAGGAGATTCTTTTTCTTTTTGATGTTCTGATTGGGTATTTTCTATTGCCTCATTCCTTAATTGTTGATTTTGTCCTTTGCTTCATTTAATCTACTGTTGATTTCCTCTAAGGTATTCTTCATTTCAGTTATTGCATTCTTCGTTTCTGACTGGTTCCTTTATATGTTTTCTATCTCCATTTTTATGTTTCCTGTCTCTTTGTTGAAGTTCTCACTGAGTCACCGAGCATCTTTAAAACCAATATTTTGAACTCTGTGTCTGGTGGATTGCTTATCTCCGTTTTGTTTAGCTCTTTGTTCTTTCGTTTGGGACATGTTTCTTTATGTTCCCATTTTGGTTGCCTCCCGATTTTTCTTTCTATGTATTAGGGAACGCATCTATGTCTCTCAGTCTTAGTAGAGTGACCTTTTGTAGTAGGATTTGCTTTAGCCAGATTATGGTGCCTGCCTGGTCTGCCCTTTGGATGTGTCATTTATGGAGGTAGTTGGGGAGTACTCTGATGTGGTGTGAAGCTGCCTGCTGGGTGTGTTGCTTCTGAGGCCTCTTGGGAGGGGCTCTGTTGAACGCCAAGTTTATCCACTGCCTATGCCCTGACCCTTGACCCCTGGCCGCGGCACTTGGTATGAGCTACAAAGCAATCTGCAAATGGCTACCACTAGTACTTGGCTTGGAGGTTACTAGGAAAGGCTAAGCTATGAACCAAAGCTGGCTGCTACTAGTGCCAGTCTAGGGGATACATAGCAAGAGGTACAGGGTATGCCCAGGCCAGATGCTGCTTGTTTGAAGTTTGTGAAACTTTGAGAGATTTTAGGAAAGTCTATAGTGTGAGCCAAGACAGGCCATTTGCATGGAAAAACCTCTGGATGCAACTTGGTTGGGTCCATGAGTTGGGAGGGGTGGGGTATCCAGTAAACACCAGGGTGGAGCAAACAGGGTTAGCCAGGTCCATGGATATTCAGAAATAGTGCCTGCATGCATCTGCATGCTGGGTGTGCAAAGTCACAGTGGCTTCTGCCCGCATTTCTCTCTGGGGAAGAGCTGCCCCTCTAGCGCTTGTCCTGAGGCCAGACAATTCAGTTCCTCCCTGTTTGTCCCTGGTACCTTTCAAGTTGCTGCCTCAGCACTAGAGCTCAGAGAGAGTGAGCTATCAGTGAGTAAGCCTGTGTGCAGGCCCGTTAAGAGTGATGCCTGGGAGTGCAGCTGCCTTCTGTCTCACTCGGCCACAGTCTCCACTAGTTTTCACAGCCAGAAGTTATAGGGACTTCTCTTCCCATCACTGGAACCCTGAGCTGGGGAGACAGTTGTGGGCCTGAGACCTTCCTCTTCAGGGGAGACCTCTGCAGCTGAGATATCCCTTCTGATTTTTAAAAATATCAAAAGACACGTAAGTGAAGAAAGGTATGTATACAAGACATCCAGAATGCGTCAATTACTGAGTTTTTAGTACTGAGTTAGCTGAGTTCAAAAACCATAAAATAGAGTACATTTTAATATACAACACTTATTATCTTTAATTATCTTCTCACAGTTTCATAAAAGGAAGTAGAAACCTCATTTATGCAGACTTCTTTTTTTTCTAACAGGAAGATATTTATTTTGAGAAATTATATTGATGTTAAGTTGCATAACATTATGTTCAGTGTCATTAAATTAATTTATTTTTAACATTTCTCTGTATAAAACAAGGACACAGCGTATTAGTGGAAAATTTAAGTCATAAATTTTAACACAGAGATCAAATTACGGGTTGTTAGTAATGAGTAATTAATGGAGCCCTTCCACTTTTTAAATTATGTTTTTCAATTCAAAAATGAAGTTTTGGAAAACATGACATTTCATTTAACTCTTTGCTAAATGAACTGTATATGCACCTATGAAGATAATATTTTATATTTCCATTCAAAACAAAATCATTTTCTGGACCACTAGCTTCACTAATAACATCATCAACATTGTTATTAAAAAATGTATTGTAAGAGATTTATACAAAGACCACTCTTATCTAAAAGCCAAGGGCAAAATACCCATATTTTTTTCTTTACAAAATGTTTAGCTCTCTTTAGACATGGGAATAATTAAGACACAAAGATATTAAAGTAAAACACATGAAAGAAACTAATGAATATTATGCAATGTTAGGAAGCAAGGGAAGAAATAGCCTCTTACAAAAGATAAACCTCAACATGATTGCTGGAGGCCATCTCCTTTTTATTTGTTTTTGTGTTTGTTTTTTTTTGAGGGCAGTGTCACTAGCCCTCACATGTGGGACCGAACCAGGGTCTCTGGCTTCCCAAGCCAGCGCTTAACCACTGCACCACTCGGCCGGCCTAGCCATCTCCTTTTTAAATAGCATTTTTCCTCCCAGGAGGCTTTGAATGTCTAACAAGTTTCTTGGTGATACCCATGTTGATGGACCACATCACACTCTTAACAGCAAGGGTACAGGCAACTCCTAAAACAATAATTTGTGTGCATCTGTTACTGATTAAAAAGTCAATAAGTGTTTTTTTCTGTAGAAAACGTAGGAAAGAAAGGAAACTCTAAAGAAGAAAATTTAAAAAATAAAAGTTCTACATTCTTTAAATTCTGAAACAATTATTCATACATGGAGCATTTCCTTCCAGTTATTTTTGTTTGAATATAGTGCCAAACAGATACAGAGTTTTATATCTTACTTTGCTACTTAACAAGCTATGTAAATTTTTCCCATGTAATTAATTTTTTTTCTCAAACATATAAAGTTGACAGAATATTTTGCCATGTTGTTATACCATAACTTATTAGTCCAGTTTGCCTACTATGAAATATTTTGAGTCTTTCCAGTATCTTATTAGCATAAGTGTTATGTGGATGAATACATTTCCACAACTCTGATTATTTTCTTATGATAGGTTTCCTAAAAGTTAAATTAGCTATCAAAAGAAATAGACATTTTTAACACTCGATTCAAGTTGCATACAATGTATCAATCTCCGTATTGTTACTTTTAAAATTACATTTACCAACCATATGTAGTCACAGGATGTGGAGTATAGTGTGGGGATGTAGTCAATGGAATTGTAATAGATATGTATGATATTGGGGGTGGGGTGGCAGGGGAGGGGGGAGTCACTTTGTAAGGGGTGAAAAGGATAACTATTGCATTGTTTTGTACATCTGTAACTAATAATAATAAAAAAAGAGTCAAAAGATACAAACTTCCATTTATAAAATAAATAAGTCATGAAGATGTAATGTACAGCATGGTGACTATAGCTAATAATACCATATTGCATATTTGAAAGTTGCTTACAGAGTAAATCTTAAAAGTCCTCTCACAAGAAAAAAAAATTTATAACTATGTATGGTGACAGATAGTAATTAAACTTATTGTGGTGATTATTTCAAGATGTATACAAATATTGAACATTGAGTTGTACACCTGAAACTAATATAATGTCAGATGTTAATTGTACCTTAATTAAAAATAAATTTTAAAAAAATTATGTTTACCAATTCATAAATGAAAACTAGTATATTTGATTTAGTTTATTTTGTTACCAACATTCTTCTAAACATTTCTATTACTACTGCTCTTAGAACCCTATTCTATCCATCAAAATTTTTTCCTATCTCAATGATTTCTTTTTTTTATTAAATTTATTGGGATAACATTGGTTAATAAAATTATATAGGTTTCAAGGGTACAATTCTATAATACATCAAATTATATATATATCTATATATATATATATATATATATATATATATATATATATAGATATATATATATATACCCAAAGTCAAATCTCTTTCCATCACCATATATTTACCTCTTGAACATCCATTCTCCCTTTCCCTCTGGTAGCCATTAAACTGTTGTCTGTATCGTTGAGTTTTTGCTTGTTTGTTTTTCTTGTTCATTTTTTCCTTTCACTTTTATATCCCACATATGAGTGAAATCATATGGAAACAACAGAAGTATCCTACAATAGATGATTGGATAAAGATGTGTTATATATACATAATGGAATATTACTCAGCCATAAGAAAACATTAAATACTGCCATTTGAGACAACATGGATGCATCTTGAGATTATTATGCTAAGTGAAATAAATCAGACAGAAAACTCAATTATTTCTTACAGCTCCTTTTATACTAAACATATATTCCTTGCATTTTTCATATTTCTTTGTTTTTTTAATTTTGCTTATGTTTTTGCTGTGTAGAAATGTTTTGTTTTCTTGCATTATTTTACATGTAGAAAGTCATTGCACATTCTTAGCTTATTTTCTCTTAGATTATTGTGGTTTAAATATTTTGGTTTTAAATAATCCAACTGTAATTCATCTTTGCATTGTTAGAATCTAATTTTATTTTATCTTTTAAGTAACTTTTCAATCACTTTTTTTTTAGTGAAAAATGTCTGTCTCATGGATTTGATGATTTTTAAATTGTACATTAAGAATTTAAAAAAACAGAAGTTGTCTATGGGCTTTCTAATTTTTTTCCACAATACAGCTATAAATTACCCAGACAATAGAATACATTTAATTATACCTACAAGACCTGCGGGTGCACCTTTTTTTTTTTAATTAAAGTTTATTGGGGTGACAATGGTTAATAAAGTTACATAAGTTTCAGGTGTACAATTCTATAATACATCATCTATATATCACATTGTGTGTGTTCACCAGAGGGTGTACTTATTTTTTATTTGAATGTGTTTTTCATGTGTTCATAACTTTAAAACAAACAAACAAGCAAAAACACGGTTCACTCTTTCAGATTACTACCTTATGTTAAGATTGAAAATGTTCCTTCAGCATTCTAACTGGGAATATTTCAATGTTGCATTAGTTTTCTATTGCTGTGTAATTTATTATCAGGAACTTAACAGCTCAGTTCTGAAGGTCAGAAGTCCAGCACACTGTGGTTGGACTGTCTGTTCAGGCTAAAGTCAAGGTGATGGCAAGCTGTGTTCTCACATGAAGCTAGAAATCCTTTTCCAAGCTCATTTCTCTTCTTGGCAGAATCTGTTCTTTGCAGCTGCTGCACTAAAGTCCTCATTTCCTTGCTGCTTGCCTACCACAAAGGTATAAATTAATCTAGGAAAAAAATTAGATACAGTGTTTAAGATTTTCAATAAATTGCTTAAACAAAATGTATTTCAATTTTATTGTATATATATATTGTATTTTGAAATATATATATATATATATATATATATATATATATACACACAATTCTTATAACTTTCTTTGCACAGGTCTTATATGTGTCTTGTAAAGATTTACTTCTTTTATGTATTTGGTATTTCTGTAGATATTTTCTTCTGACTTATCATTTACACAAGGAACTTCAGCATTTTCTGTTTTTGTTCTCATTCTCCTAACTGAACCCATTTCATAAGAGTTTTCTTATTAGCATTATTGATGTTATAGTATTAATTCCCTAATATTATAAATCAATTTTGTACATTACATAAATAGTATACATTACTTCTTATATATAATAAAATGGACAGTTGAACTATATAGTTGATGAATTTTGCCAAATGTATATACTATTTTGCCTAATACACAATAAAACTTTGCGTTCATCCCTGCTCTATCACCCACAGCCCCAGGAAACCATTAATCTACTATAAAATGTTATATAAATGGAATCACAATGTATATCTTCTTTTAAGATGGTCTTCTCCTTATCAGCACAATGCTTATGAGCTTCTTCTATGTTGTATGTATCAGTATTTCATTCCTTTCAATATGGGTCATTATTCTACAATCTAATAACTCTCCTGTTGATAAACATTTGGGTTATTACCAGTCTGGCTATTTTGCATGATGCTGCCATGCACATTCTTATTCAAATTTATTGTGAACATATATTTACATTTCTCTTGGGTAAACATCCAGGAGTGAAATTACATGGCTGTAGGATCAGTGTATGTTTATAGGAAACAAATAAATCTTTCAAAGGTAACTATACTACTTTATGAGTTGTGACAATTAGGTTCATGAACTCATCCTAGAAAAAGTGCTACATACCTCATTACTGAATATCACTATGGTCACCTTCAAAGTACTCCCATTGGGAGCTATGCACCAACGCTAGTGCCTACCTAGTGCACTCTTCAAAGCAGTTGTGGAACTGTTTTTCTAGAATGGCCATCACAGCTGTCGTTGTATTACCCTTGATGTCCTGAATGTCAGCAAAATGTCTTCCTTTCAGTATTTCCTTTATCTTTGGGTAAAGAAAGAAGTCATTGGGGGCCAGATCAGGTGAGTAGGGAGGGTTTTCCAACACAGTTATTTGTTTACTGGCTAAAAACTCCCTCACAGACAGTGCTGTGTGAGCTGGTGCATTGTCGTGATGCAGGAGCCATGAATTGGTGAAAAGTTCAGGTCATTTTCATTTAACATTTTCACGCAGTCTTTTCAGCACTTCCAAATAGTAAACTTGGTTAACTGTTTGTCCAGTGGTACAAATTCATAATGTATAATCCCCCTGATTTAAAAAAAAAAAAAACGACATCATTTTGACTCTTGATTTGGACTGATGGAGCATTTTCGGTCGTGGAAAGTTGGCTGACTTCCATTGTGCACTTTGACGCTTTGTTTCAGGGTCATATTGGTACACCCATGTTTTCTCACCAGTGCAAACAGAGCCCAAAACATCTTCTTGCCTCTCCAAAAAGTCTTGGCAAACTTTGATTCTCTTTTGCTTTTGTTCATTGGTGAGCACCTTTGGGACCAATTTTGCACACACCTTTCTCTATGCCAAGATTTTCAATTAAGATTTGCCTAACTTTCTCTATCAATGTTTACTTGGTCTGCTATGCTTCTCAGTCAGCTGACGATTTTGACATACAATTCCACCAATTTTTACAATGTTTTCATCAGTTTTCCTTGTTACTGGCCGTACTAACTTCTCTTCATCAGTGACGACTTCTCTTCACTCTGAAAAATGTTTAATCCATTTGTACAGTGCTGTTTTCTTCATGGCATTATACCCATAAACTTGGACTAACATATTCCTGATTTCACTTCATTCTTGCCAAGTTTAGCAAGAAATTGAATGTTTGTTCATTGCTCTAAGACAAGCTCAGACATCTCGTGATGGCACATAAAAGCATGCAAGAACAATTATGAATGCCACTCAGCAAGATACTGCCACATGTTGACGCTAACATAGCTGTGAGACACTGATGTACCAAGGTTATGAAATCTTACTGAGCTGTTTGTGCAGTGCTGCCAATATGAGCTCACAGAAGCAAGTTCATGAACTTAATTGTCAGGCCTTGTATGCTCCCAGAAGCAATGTATGAAATTTCAAGTTGCTCCACATCGTACATAGCACTTGAAATGATTAATTTTCAATATTTTCCCAGAAATAGTTGCCCTAATATTATATGCTTATGAGACTTTATATAGAGACTGAGTGTTAGATTTTAGTAATAACTGAGTACATCAAATCAAGAAGTATAGAAACAATTCTGATAGTGAAAGCTCTTGGATATTTGATTTTTTTTTTTTTTTTTTTAGTTTCCATGATTTGTGAGATAGTTTAGGACCTTAAAAGAATTATTGATAATGTAAAGTACAGATGAAACTTTCTGAGCCTTAAACTCAAGCAAACTCTGCTGTCAGTCACCAATATGGAAAATTGCTACTATTTACCCTGTTATAGAAGCCATGGCATGTTTTATAATATTCCCAAACCTGTATTTATTTCAGGTCCTGATAGCTCAGCTCAGAGCATCTTAAGGAAATCCTCATGACCCCCTTTATTCCCATTCCCAAAGGATATTGCTAAAATGAGGGTAATTTGAACTTAATAGCTTTATACTGACATCATCTGAGAACTTCTTATGGCTTAATTTTTCCAGGATAAACTTTCATTTTGCTTCCCAAACAGTCTTTAGTGATTCAGAATATAGGATGGACTATTGTCCAGACATGTGATAGTCAAGGTTGATTTCAACTTATAAAAATCCAATTGTATGTAATTATATTAAAGCTTCTCTCCACCCAAAAGACCATTTTCATAGAATAGTGTATCTTCTTTGCCATCAGCAGATTTATTTAGGTAATTGAAGAGAGCAAATAACTTCCATAATCTTAACTCTTCCCCCAATTAGGATAATAATCAAATTTGTGGTATAGGGTATGGAAAGATCACTTTCAACCTGGTCTAAAAAAGCTCTGTTCTAAAATGTCTTAAGCATAGGGAAAATAAAATGAGTGTTGGTTATCTTTCAATAAAGCTAGTGCATAATTAGTGATGATGAACCTGAAATTCCCCCTAAGCATAGTTTATGTGTTTCTGTTTAGAATGCTATGTGTGTCTGTTTACATGTTACAATATATAGGACATTGATATTTTTTCCCTTCATTTAGGTATCTAAATCTAGAGAAATAGCACATAGGGAAGTAATAGGAAGCACATCTATCCCTAGAGAAATAGCACATAGGGAAGTAATCTCCTCAATCCAGATTTCTTATGGATGAAGCTTCTGGAGACTCAATGTCCATCCTGACAATAAACTGTTCTCATCAAATTAGTTTCACTTAGTGGCAGCCATGCATATTCAAAGTTCAGAAGGCTATTAAAATTGGTTCCAGTTATCAAAGGATCTATATATTAGATAGGGTAGAGATAAATACGTTAGATGATCTAGCTCTATGTTATCAGAAAATTGCATCAGAAGTAAATAAATCATAATAAGCATCAGAATGAAGTAAGTAACAAATTTATTACAAGTATCAAGAATCTCAGAAACTGCTTCTTTAACATTGGATCAACTAAGTCTATCCAGATCACCACCCTTGCATCTTCCTAAAATATTCTGCCAAAGGTCAAATGAGAAATGGGGCTGGTGTATTCAATATGGAGAACTTCAAATAGGGTTAGAGCTCAGAAGACTTGTGTGGCTTTCCAGGACCTCCATGGTTCAGCAGTAACTGACCACTTGTCTTAGTTTCCCAGATTCACCTTTTCACATCTTGTAACTCAAATATATCACATTCGATGATATTTTATTGTCTGAAAACTTATGTCTCAGTTTCTTTGCTGATAGAATTTTTTTTCTAACATGTAAACAATTATGAATGAATTGTGATAGCCATATGAGCAATCAGTAAGTGAAATTAGACATACTAATTTTGAGAGACTGAAAGTGTTAGACATTTTCATAGTAGGGAAATACTAAAACAAATGTGTGAAAGATGAGTAGATTTTTCCTTCTAGGAGCAATCATTGAAAGAAGAGTTGAAAAGAATTTCAGAAAATTAGATATTCTGGCCAGATGAAGAATGAATAAAGATAAGTGGGTTGGAAATATATAAGGCAAACTTCAGTAAATGGTGGATGTAGAAGCTGGGTTTTAAAGGTATGATGAACAAATTATACCCAGAGTAGAAAAAAATTATACTTGCATTGTCCAGAAATAATTAAACCCAAGGAAGACAGTTTTCAAATTGATACCCAATAATATTTACAGATTGCAAAAAAATGACACAGTAGTGGAAGAAAGCCCTTATAAGAGGTGAACCAAAATAGCCAAGCATTTGTGTGGCAATGACATAAGTGTGCTGCTTAAGGAGAGAACATTGGAAAGAACATTTTGTTCCTTCTAGGTAGAACCAAAATGTAGATGAATAATAAAAAGAAAGGTGGGGGATAGTTAGGAAAGAGAAAAAAGAACCACCTTTAACATACTAAATCAAAATCACTGTTTATGTGTTTCTCCTTCCAGAAATGAACTTTGTGATCAATGAACCCCGGTTTAATATTCTTCTATCTCTAGCACCTGGCACATCACAAGTTACTCAATATATGCTTATGGAATAGATCAATGGAGGTAAAATAATTCTTGTCATATGATTTCACTATTCTTAAGGATGGAGGAAATTTGTTTCTCTGGGAATAAGGGAGTTGGCAGTTGAGTGAATTTGGGACACCTGCTGAAAGGAACATGATAATGATTTCTTTTTTAAAAAAAGATAGTGAGGAATGATGAGAATAACATTAACTTGAAGTGGATGTGGTCAGCATGGTATTTTTTTAAATTTTTAAAATCAACAACTGCAATTTTGGAGAGCAGATGTAGAAAAACTAGACAGTAGATACAATAAAGGATTGTCTAAGCAGTCAGTGTTGTGTCTTGAGTACAGGTACCCTGGAGACTTTGATGATATGGCTGCTTTTGGTGTCCTGTCTGGCAATGAAAGCAATTTAAATCAGAAGTAGACTTTGAATTTGGAGAATAAAGTAGTAGTAGAAGTTAGAATTAAGATTTAAAAAGAACAGACTTACTCGGGTTATGGGAGTGGGAGGGCACATTAAGAAGAGCTACTTTTCTTGTAATTCTTCATTTTCAAGAAGGAGAAATTTCAACATTCAAAAATTGTAGAGTGATATAAAACAGAGATGTGCTGATTTCAACCAAGGTTACATTTATGTTTGTAGATAACAAATAAAATGGAGATAACTTGGTTTTACAGGGATTGAAGGACTCTAAATCAGAGTGCTAGAAGGGTCATCCTTGGATGATCCTTCTTAAATCATCATCTTCTTAGATGATTCTTGGTTTTGAAGTCTGATCCTAAGACTGGAGTGGAGAGAAAAATTGTGGGGCAAGTACTCCATAGATGAAAATGTTAGGAGGATGTAAATTGATGACTGTCAGGATGGAGAGACTACCTGTTATGACAAAACTTACAAAAAAGGGGATTGAGAAAGAATTTTTGAAATGATGGCCATGAGTTATGAATCTTTGGTACTTTCCCTTAGTCCTCATCAAAAAATTAGTGAAAATTTTAGTTGTCAGAGAAAACTCACTTTTAATTACAGAAAAGATATGAAAGAAATTCTTGCACAAAAGATGGCTAAGAAAAGGAGTATTAAAACCTACATTTTAAAATTCATTATGTAATATTAATAAGGATTATGTAAAACATATTCACATTGAGCATGAGAGAGGTAATCAAAACATACATTGTTAACAAATAAATAGAAATTAATATACTTCCCTAAAAATTACAGTATAGGTATACAGTATAGATCACAGACTATGTGAAAGTTGTCATAGGTGTAAAAACTGAAAGTATTTTCACTTAAACACACTAAAATCATAGAGTTATTTTGGGTTGTTAGATTTACTGGATCAAAACAGGATACTGATGAATACACAAACATGCAAGCGTATGTTTAAATTTTCATTCTATATATCTAAGAAAGAGAACACATAATATAAAATAGGAACATGTTTCACTTTAACTCTGAGATTTTTCAATCCAGAAGAAGACACCTATTGGGTTTAAAAGAACTGTTAAAAAGGATAAAACCTAATCCTTTGATGGAGTGTGTGGTTATTTTTGATAATTATTATAAATAAATTATTTTTTACTTCTAAAATTCATAGTGATTAGGTCTCAAGTTTTTGTTAATTTTATATTTACCATTATTTACTCATCATGTTATTTCAAAAACCATGCCTAGTTTTACTGTCAATCTTTAGTATTAATGAATTGAAATATGCTTGAAGAAAAAACATATTATTTCTGAAAAAGTGATCCATAGTTTGTAAACAATTATCTATTATTATAAAGGTAGGACAACAGCTCCAGCATTAAAATATGTGGATTAGGGGCAGGCCAAGTGGCACATTGGTTAAGAGCTGGCTTGGAACGCCAGCGGCCCTGGTTCAGATCCCACATATGAGAGCTAGTGACACTGCCCTCTACAGCTAAGAGGGTGGACAACAGCTCCACCTGGAGCTGGGCTGCTGTGAGTCCCAAGGACGGCATAGCTGCAGCCCCTGCTGCAGTGGGCTGCCACAGGCTACAGTGAGTGGCCGGCAGCCAGAGTGAGCTGCCAAGAGCCGCTGTGAGCTGCCATCCAGAGGCCGACACTGGATCTGCCTCACCCAAGAAAAGCGCAATGACGATACCAACATGGGCCAGTGAAGCAATGTCCTCCACAACTAGACTGAAGAAGAAAAGGACAGCAACTTGTCTGTTCCCCTTCTCTGGTTCCCCAACGCTGTTCCCCTCCCCCAGTTCCCCAATAAAATCTTTAAAAAAAAAGTGGATTAATTAAATCCAGAGTGTAGAAGGAATTTTCAGCATTAAAGAAAAGTAGTATTGGGCCGGCCGAGTAGCGCGGCAGTTAAGCGCTGGCTTGGGAAGCCAGTAGCCCCGGTTCCGGTCCCATATATGAGGGCCAGTGACACTGCCCTCAAAAACAAAAAAAAAAGAAAAGTAGTATTTATAACATTTGAAGAAATAAGATTAACAAGAATAAGTAAAACTGAAGTATGAAACATAAGGAAATATTTCTTAGAAATAAAGCAAATACAAAAAATTGTGATATCAAACTGATTTAAAAAACAAAAGAATTATTTTTGTGTGTGCATTGGTTCCCCTAGGCCAAACATAAACCAACAAGAACCAAAATATAGCTTTCTCAGTTGCTATGTGTTGTGGGGTCTACTTTTGGTTTGTCTTTCTGCTGGAATTCTAGCATACTAACCACTATATGATGGCCTTTTACAGCATTATTTCTGGCCAAATAAAACTAGTGATTAATAAAATTTGCATTTCAGTTTTCATAGGTTTGGCTATACTATATCTGGACAGGGAGTTCTTTGAGTTTATCCTTTTGGGGGTTAATTTACTTTCTTTAATCTATAGATTTGTCTTTCACCAACTTTGGGATGTTTTCAGTCATTATTATTTCTTCAAATAAACTTTCAGCTTCACATTATTTTTCCTCTCATTCTGAGACTCTAATGATTCAAATGTTAGATATTCTCTTATTGTCTGAAGTTCCTGTTTCAATTTACTGTTTGTTGTTGTTTTGTTTTTTTCTATGTTGTTCAGATTAGATCATTTCTACTAATGTACCTTCAACATTACTGATTATTTTCTCTGCCATTTCTACTGTTCTATTGAGCCCACCTTATAAATTTTTATTTTGATTATTGTATATTTTTCAGTTCAAAATTTTCATTTGGCTTTTTATAGCATTCTATTTCTTTATTGAATTGTCTATGTTTTCATTTTTTTAGCTGTATACAAAATTACTATTTGAAATATTTTATGACATCTTCCTTAAAATCCTTGTCCAATAATTCTAACATTTGTAGCATCTTGGTGCTAAAATCCCTTGATTGTCTTTTTTCATTTGAAATTTTTCTAGTATTTGGTATGTTGAGTAACTTTAGACTTTATTTTGGACAATTTGAATATTAGTTTATAAGATTACATTTCCTGGATATATCCTTTATTTTATGTTACTCAGGTAACAGTAATCTTTTCCACAGTCCTATCAGCATGGTTAAGGAGAAGGAGAAACACCCCCTCACTACTATGGGGAAACAGTGGAATTCAGAGTTCCATCCACATGTCCATGGAGAAAGGGCATCTTCCCATTAGGACAGGGCAGGAATGGAGATATATATTTGTATTTTAAAGAGATTAACCTGTTTCCATCTAATATCACCCAGCAGAGTACACCATCCTTGGGCAATTAAAAGATAAGTTCTTTTTAAAAAAATCTATTTGTTTTAATTTATCTGTGGATGGAGCAGGAGGATAGAGCTTAGAATATTATTCAAGTACAATTAATGTGCTACGTTTCTGTAGTGTGTAGGTTACTGGAGAAATTTGAGAAAGAAGTCAGAATGAGGGCACAAAATCATTAGAGAAGTGTTTACCAAAGATAAGTGTTACATTAGTATTCAGCTTCACCATTTTGACTAGGATTGACCGTGAATATAGAAAATGTCAGTTCTCTAGTAGATGATCGTAAAGGATTGAATACGTGATGAAAAGTGTGACAAATACTAGCTATCTCTAAATATACTTACTCCGGTTTCCCCACAGCAATAAAAAAATTTAGCTCGAGAAATACTCAAAGCCTGCTTCATGTAGGTGTGGCCATGCAACTAACGTAGACTTATTGAGATTGAACGGAAAGTCTTGGGTTCACCTTCCAGGTAGTGTCCTTAGAGGAAAGGGAGTGCCATCCACTTCCACCTTTCCTCTTCTCAGTGGTCATAATAAATCCTGAAGGTGAGTGCAGCATCCTAGGAAGTAATAGAGTGCCACCTGTGAAAGGGAACTTAGGTTTCTTTTGACTTTGCAGAACGGAGCTTTCAGATAGCTGCTTGGAATTTTATAAGAGAACAATTAAACTTTATCATGTTTAATTAATTTGTATTTGGGTTACTGCTCACTCTCAAACTCAAATCCAAACTAACACAAAAAGAAAAAAAAAGCACAATGAGATATAACATTTTCATGGCTTTAGTCTAACCTATCTATATTACAATAATTGCTAATTCGATAGTTGTTTGAATCATTTCATAGAAAGTCACAGAGGAAAATACCACAAAACTTTTTGTAATTGTTGGACAGCAAAGAATCTTATTACTCAAATAATTACACCTTTCCATATAACCTAGGAGCTTGGGGTATTTTTGTATGGTAAAGAGAATGTAACCAACTGAAATCTGATATGACTATATTCTAGTTAAAAATTTGTTTATGGAATAAACTTTAGTAAACATCTAACTTTGAAAGTCACTTTTCTAAAGTTGAAGTTTAGACTATTAAGTATTGTAATGACATGATACAGCTTAAATTCATTTTATTTCTAACTATCAGTATAAAGCATTAACATTATAGACATATTTTGGAATAAATCATCTATTCAAGGGTTCATACTGAAAAAAAAAGTTATAATATGAAATTATTTCTTATTTTCCCCAAAGGATATATCGTGATCATATTTAAACTACTATATTTAGAAAAGTAATATTCTTAATGGCGAAAGTACATGTTTGTTATACACTGATATGTATAAATAGTACTCCACATCCTACTGGCTTAAAACAACAATCACTTTATTTGCTCATATTTTTGTGAATCAAAAGTTTGGGAAGGAAAATGCACTGTCATCTTTCACTCTCTCCCTCTACTATGTGAGAATTTCCAAGAAATTCGATCACTGGTCTGTCTGGCACCTGTGTGCTACTTCATTTGTTCTCTTCCTTTCCACTGGGTTTCCCCACAAGATTGTGGTCACCTGCACTTCTTATGTGACAGCTGTCTTCCAAACAGGAACATACCAACAGAAGTGACCAAGGAACCATTGAGCCTCTGAAGACCCAAGCTTGGAAGATACAGTATCATTTCTGATGCCTTCTACTATTCAAAGTCAGTCTCAAGGACCACTTACATTCAAGAGGAAGGAAACAGTCCACTCCTCTGAATTAGGAGGAGGAAAGAATTTGAGGCCATCTTTAATCTATCATTACATAAAGCAAGACTTTAGGTATGAAGGCAGAAATATAAAGTAGTTGCACATATCCATAAACTGGAAAATAGAGAAGAATTAAAACACTTGCAATGTAAAATTTCCTTCCGAATATCAGGCAACTAAAAAAATTCTTCATGAATAATATGAAATTTCAAAAGACTGTAAGTAGAATTTGAATAGGCTGCTGGAAATATAAGATGTACATGATATATTTCTATCAAAATGTCTTTAAAAGTGGCAATAGTGATGAAGCTTATTTTATTTCCTTAAAATTGTATTCATTTTTCCCTACTTTATTGAGTTATAATTGACATATAACATTATATAAGCTTAAGGTGTATAACATGATCATATATATTGTAAAATGATTATCACAATAAGGTTAGTTAACACATTCATCAATTGAAGAAGTTTATTGACCTAAAAGGAAAAAAGAAAAATCTTTGAAAGTAGATTACCGATTGTCCAGTTTCTCAGTTCATGTAATTGTTTGTTTATTCATTGGTCCAACAAATATTTCTTGAGGGCTTATCAAGAGCCCAGGGATTATGTTAGGTAAAGAAGCTGTAACAGTGAAGAAAAAAATATTGTTTTCTTTCCTTCATGGTGCTTACAACTTAATGTTATAAATTAACTGGAAAAATAATTCAGCTGGAGCTTTGATAATGTAAAACAACAGTGTTTGTATAATCTATAAGTGAAGAATCTTGTATAAAAAAGATTAATGTAATATAAAACAGTAAAACACAAATTCATGGATGCATTCAGTTATTCAATCAAAGAAGCGTAATTTAAGGTTTTGTTATATTTCCAGGTCATCCTAAATCTTTAGGCCAAGGCATAAAATGTGTTTTAACAAAAACAGATGTCTCCCAGCACACAGGACAGTCACATCTGCTCTGTAGCTCCACATGGGAACATCTTCTCATTGCTAAGCAGCCCATGCCCAGTTCCAAGAACACATGAGCCTCTTAAAACAAAGTTGAAAATCTAGTGGCTTGCGAGTCAGCTGGCAGTGTGTCTGCATTTTTCAGCAGGCTTGGATATCGGGGAGAGCTTAGTGTTCGCTCTGTAACTGACCTCTCTGAGCCAAGTTCAGAGTGGTGTGAGTTATCAAATCTGACAGCCTTTTGGCGAGGCTTTGAAGGCTCTCAGGCCAGACTCCCTTCCAAGCTCAGCTGGGATCAATTAGGATAAATAATAGTTCTTGCAATAGCTAGGTCCTACCATGCTTTAAAAAAGTAATCAGTGTGCAATAATGCAATTTATGGCTTACCTGTACCGGGATATCCATTCAAAAGAAAATAAGATCAAATTGAAAGGTTAAAATGCTCTGAGTTTCAGAACAATACAGGGGAGAGACGGGAGACAAGAACCAAAGAGGCCAACATTTTGAAGACTCCTTACTCTCTACATTTATCTAAGACATGATTAAACATTTGCTTAAAAATCTGAATTTCCCCCAAAAGCAATATTTTAAAAGTCTGGTTAAAACATATCATACACACACACACACACACACACACACACACACACACACACACACAGAGCACATAATCAAGGTTGTTTGACTAACCTCAGCAACCAAAGAAACCTGCTAGTACACAATATGGATTTTTCTTTCTAGGACAAAACTTGAACTCAGCACAGGTTACTGGTGAATAATAAATGGTGAGTCCCAGTGGAGGTTAGTGGTCAACAGCAAATAATTTTCAATAATAAGAGGAAGGCCACATTTAATAACGCTAATGTTCTGGCTTCATGTGAACCAAGTTTTGTTTTTATTTGGTTTTTCTATAAACATGGCCTGGGAATAAGATACTACAACTATCTCATCACTGAAATTCAAATCTTTACTCTTTGCCATAAATTGTCTTTTTTGACCTTATTAGTTGCTTCTGGAATCATTAAACTATGACTGTGTGGGGTTGACATTGTTCTGCCACAAAACATAGCTGCTTGTTTAAAATAAACTTAAGTTAGAACATAGCCCTTTATTTTCCTTATAAGTGTTTTCTGCTTCATGTGGGTTCTCCTCTTTTTTGGCCTCACTTTCTCATATTTTTTTACAAGAAAAAAATTATTGTTAGTGAGACTTGTTTGTGTTTTAGTAGGGGTGTTTCATTTTTCATTCCAAGATGAAAAGTTATTTGAAGTCTATAGAAATCCTTTGTATAAGTGATCAGAAGGAAGTGTGTTTTGGGGTGTTTTTTTTTTTCAGAAAGATTTTACCCATTTGTTGAGTTATAATTAAAGTCAAAATGTATGAAGGTTATGGAGAAAAACGATTTAATAATGTGTAAAAATATCCAAACATCCATGAATGCAACTGATGGTTGGTTCCTGAAATTTGCTACAGTGCTCATTCAATAATGTTTCTACTAACTGCTAAGGATACAGTTATGCTTGGAGACATGCCCTGCTCTCCCAAAGCATTACATATTAAGCCTAGGTGAGTTGAGTGCTCTCTCCAGTTCAACCTCTAAACGTATGGAATTTGCAGAATTGAATGATATAGTGATGACAAATGGAATAGAGTCCTTAAGAGCTATTACTAGATGTTATTATTTTGGTGATTATCTAAACTCAGTATGTTTTGTAGAACATAGTTTAAAATGAACATAGCCTATTGTTTGGTTAAGTGATATATAGAGCATTTCAATATTTTTCACTGTGAAGAATCTGCAATGTAGTGTGTGTGTGTGTGTGTGTGTGTGTGTGTGTACATTCTCTTGTATCAAATCAGAGTATTACAATATATGTTCAAATTATTTTGCAAATTATTTTTAAATGAAAATTTTATTTATTTAAAAATTACAGGTGACACACAATATATTAGTTTCAGGTGTACAACATAGTGATTAGACATTTACATAGTGTATGAAATGATCACCAAGATAAGTCTAGTAACCATCTGTCATTTTATATAGATATTATGATATTATTAACTATATTATTTTTTCCTTTTTTATTGGTTTAAGAATTTTATTAAAAATATACCTAACAAAATATATATTCGTTTCAGGTGTACACCATAGTTACTCAACTTTTGCATACCTAAAGAAGTGATCGCCATGATAAGTCCAGCAACCATCTGACACCATATCATGCTATCACAATATTACTCTATTCCATATGTTGTACATTACATCCCCATGACTTATTTGTTTTATATCTGGAAATTTGAACCTGTTATTCCCCTTCACCCCCCACCCTTTTTTAAATTTTCAATTACAGGTGTGATTCAATATTATTTTATATTAATTTCAGGTGTACAGCATAATGGTTAGACATTTATAGAATTAAAAAAATGATCCCCCTGACTAGTCTAGTACCCTCCTTGCACTGAAGATTGTTATTACCATATTTATTGACTATATTCCCTGTGCTTTACTTTATATCCTCATGACTATTTTATTTTATTTTATTTTATTTTATTTTATTTTATCTTATTTTATTTTTTGGGCAGTGTCACTGGCCCTCATATGTGGGACCCGAACCACGGCCGCTGGCTTCCCAAGCCAACGCTTAAACACTGCGCCACTCGGATGGCCCCTTCTCATGACTGTTTTATAACTACCAGTTTGTGTTACTTAATCCCTTCCTTTTTCCCCTGATTTTAACCTCCTTCCCATCTGGCAACCATCAAAATGTTTTCTGTATCTATGACTTTGTTTCTGTTTTGTTAGTTTATTTTGTTCTTTAGATTCCACATATAAGTGAAATCACATTGCCTCTACCTTTCTCTGTCTGACATGCTCCACTCAGCACAATCCCCTCCAGGTCCATCCATGCCGGATGGCTGCAGATGGAAAGAACCCATTCACTTCCATGGCCAGAAATATTCCATTGTATATATGTACCACCTCCTCTTTATCCATTCATCCATCAACAGACACCCAGGCTGTCTCCATATCTTGGCCATTGTAAACAATACTGAAATGAACATATGGATCCACATGTCCCATAGATGTAGCATTTGGGGTTTCTTTAGATAAATACCCACAAATGGGATTATTGGGTCCTTCTTTGTCTCTTGTTATAGCCTTTGCTGTAAAGTCTATTTTGTCGGGTAAGTATTGCGACCCCAGCTTTTTCTTCAATTTTTATGAAATAACTTTTTTCATGTCTTTACTTTCAGTCTGTGTGTGTCCTTCAATCTGAAGTGAGTTTCTTATAGGCATCATATGTAAGGGTTTTCTTTTCTTATCCACTCAGCCCTTCTTTGTCTTTTGACTGGAGCATTTAATCCATTTACATTGAAAGTAAATGTTGTTAAATATGTAGCTGTTTTCATTTTATTATTCATTTTTTAATTTTTATTTTTATAAATAATAATAAAATTATAATCCCTCTAACCTTCCTTTTAATACTGATTTGGTGGTGATGAACTCCTTTAGCTTTTTCTTGTCTGGGAAGCTCTTTATCTGTCCTTTAATTTTAAATGATAGCCTCGCTCAGTAGAGTAGTCTTGGTTGTAGACTCTTACTTTTCATCACTTTGAGTACTTCATGCCAATCCCTTCTGGCCTACAAAGTTTCTGTTGAAAAATCAGCTGACAGTCTTATGGGAGTTCCCTTATAAGTTATGAGTTGCCTTTCTCTTGCTGCTCTTAGGGTTCTGTTTGTCTTTAACCTTTGCCATATTACGTGTAATGTATGTTGGTGTGGGCCTGTTTGGGTTCATCCTATTTGGGACTCTGCGCTTCTTGGGCTTGTATCTTTCCTTCACCAGCTTAGGAAAGTTTTCAGTCATTATTTCTTCAAATAAGTTCTCAATCCCTTGCTTTCTTCTCCTTCTGGTCCCCTTGTGATGTGGGTGTTGTTACTCTTAATTTTGTCCCAGAGGTCTCTTAAACTCTCCTCATTTATTTAGTTTTTTATTTTTATTTTCCTTTTCTTGTTCTGATTGGGTGTTTTCTGCTACCTTTTCTTCCCAATTCTCTGCTTCCAGTCTGATGGTGATTCCTTCTAGTACATTCTTCATTTCAATAATTGTATTATTTATTTATTTATTGTATTATTTATTTATTTATTTATTTATTTATTTATTTATTTCTGACTGGTTCTTTTTTGTGGTTGTTATGTCCTTTGTAATGCTTGCTATCTCTTTGTTGAAGTTCTCTCTAAGTTCCTTGCACATCCTTAAACACATTGTTTTGAACTCTGTATCTAGTAGGTTGCTTGCCTCCATTTTGTTTAGCTCTTTTTCTGGACTTTTCTCTTGGTCTTTCATTTGGGATGTACTTCTTTGTTTTCACATTTTTGTCTGCCTTTCTGTTTTTGTTTCTATTATTAGGTAAATCTCCTACACCTCTGGGTGTAGCCTTAAGTAATTTTGGCCCCATGGCCTTATGTAGTAGATGTCTTGTGGGGTCCTGGCACATTCTCCTTGATCACCTGTGCCTGGTGCTCCAGAAGTGTCCTTTGTGTGGGTTGTGTGTGCCCTACTGTTATAGTTGAGTCTCAATTGCTTTTGGGATATTTGTGGGTGGGATTGACCCTCAGGCTGATTGGCTGAGGAGTTTGACCATGTCCACAGCTTACAGGCTGCTGTGTGGGGGACTTACCCCACTGAGTGGGATTTGCCCCAGCAAACTGTTGTGGCTGTTGAGACCGCCCTCTGTGTGTGTTCCTTGTGGGCTAATTGGGTAGTGCTCTGCTGTCTTCTGAAGCCAGCCTCCAAGTATGTTGGTTTTGAGGCCTCTTGGGAGGGGCCCCAGTACAGGTCCAGGTCACTCAGTGCCTGTGACTGGCAGCTTCTCAGAGACTCACTAGGGTGAAGCAAGTGGAGCTCATCAGATCAGTTCAGATTCATATTTGGCATGCCTGTGGGGGAGGGCTCAACACAGGAAAATGGCTCCTACCCACCTGCTGCATAGAAAGAGGACCTCACACAGTGAAAATGCCGGAGCCCAGTATGAATGTCTTCGAGGGAATGAGTCTGTGCACAAGACCTTTATGGGGATGTCTGGGCTTCCTATTTCACCTGGATGGTCAGAATCCCCAGTTTTTCACAGGCAACTGTTGGGTAGGTCTCTTCTTTCCAGCACTGGTACTTTGGACTGGGAAGCCCAATGTGGGGGTAGGATCACTCACTCACTCCTCTGGAAAGGGGCAAAGTCCATGTCTGACATATCCCTCCCAATTCTCAACTGCCACACGGAAGTGGGGGGCTGGCCCATTCCACCATTCCACTGCTTCTACCAGTCTCTATGTGGCTTCTTCTTTATATCCTTAGTTATAAAATTTCTGTTCAGCTAAACTTCAGATACTTCTCCAGGGTGACTGTTCTATAATTTAGTTGTAATTTTAATGTGTTCATGGAAGGAGGCAGTGTTTACCTACTCCACCATCTTGGATCTCCTGCAAATCATTTTTTGTGTTACCATTACTGACTTTTAATTGAGAAGTCAGTTAAAATATAACCAAATTGTGCTACAGAAAAGAAAATTTAAAAATCTTAGATTGGATTATGTTTCACTTAACAAATATTTACAGTCTTAAAATATTCATTTACTGCTTGAAATATTGGAGACAATAGATACAAGGCTTGGCGTCTAGTCATACAGGTATTAACAATCTTTGTGATAAAATTTCAATAGTAAAATCACAATGAAAGAAGAATACAAGAAGACTAATAATCCGAAGTGATTGATACACCTGACAGCTATTACAGCATAAAGGGAGAGCAGAGCTGCCTTTGGACTGACATACTCAGGGTTTGTTGGAGAGTTATGACTTGTGTTTGCCAGTGTCTGATGTGGATGTCCAAAGTGGGGAAGAGAAAGGATAAAAACATGGAAAACTGAAAATCTGAACAACCTAGCAAGGGCTAAAAGATAGAGTAGTGAATATAGGCCCAGGCTACCTAATTCACAATTAAATAATCATCTTTAAATAATCAAGAGATGACTTTAGTTACAACTTTAGTTACAATCTGTAGCAAATTTTAGTTCTACAAATATGAGATTCATCAATTATATTAGCTTGTTTACCTATCCAATTTTCTTGCATTTATTTCAATAGAATCAGTTATATAATTTAGGAAGTGTTCCTTTGGTGACACATTGTATTTGTTTTGCACAGATTTCCTAAAAGCAAACACCTGCAGAAACCCTCTGCAGTGCAAGGCTAAGTCCAGAATTTTTTGTTAGAAATTTTACTTGACTTTTTTATCCGTTGGTTTGGTTGGATTTTATAAACATAACATTATTTAAAAATTAAAAATGTTTCTATCTTAATCATGATATTATCCACTCATATTAACTCTTGAATATTTTTTATCAATTCTCCCAGTCTTTCTTTTATTTTTGTTTGTGGCTTAGCATTTATCTTTCAAATTCAAAAAATTTTTATATAAATAAATTAACATTTGTTTCAGATATTTTTTCCTAATGGTTTATCATTATAGTTTTAGTGTTTTATGTTTATATAAAATGGAATTTATTGGGTTGTCAGAAAAGTCATGACATATTTTTTCTATGTTTTTTTGTTGCAAAAATGCATCATGACTTTTCCAACAACCCAATTGTAAGAGTACAGATAGATCTATGCTGTTAAATCTTCTGTAATTTACTTTTAAATACTTCAGAAAGGGCAACGGGGTGTATATGAATAGAAAAGTTAACTATAATCTACAACCTTGAGTTGTTAGATCGTATTTGAAGGATGGTTTTCCAAAATTAACATTACAAAAATATCTAGGAAAAGCACTTAGGATTTTACTAACTAAATATAGACTACCAAGAGGTTGGAACTTGTTGCCGAAGGTGGTCCCCCATGAACCAGCCTCCCAGAATTGGAACTGCTTTGTAGTCCTTGCCCATGAAGAATGATGAGCCAGTTCTGGACCTATCCTGTTGGTTTCTAAATTTGAGCTCTTGGGGACCCTGAGCCACCATTGCAAGATATCCCATCTGGAGAGAGTATGTGGAAATACCCTAAGGTCATGCAGTGAGGGAGAGATGCAAAGTGGTTTAGGCATTCCAATTGAGCCTTCCACGACTTCCACCATAGGCGCTATCAGACTGCAGCTACGTGAGAAACTTCTCATGAAACCAATAGAGAAACAAGTTAAAATAGGAACAAATATGAAAAATATACGCTGTCTGTGGAGACCGATTGTATTAATAGTCAATAAGAGAAGAGAATTTTGATAAACTTGATAAAGAAGCTTATTTACAAAAAAAAAAAAAAAAAAAAAGAACAACAGGAAACATCATACTTAATGATGAAAGTACTTAATCCATCCTGCTTAAAATCAGGAAGAAGGCAATGATATTCATTTTTACCATCTTTACTCAGTGCTGCACTAAAAGACTTGGCCAGTGGAATAAGGTAACAATCATTCAACCAATCTATTAAGGAATGCAATACAAATTTGTGTGCAAATGAGAAGTGTGTACATAAAAATTCCTAAATAATATACTAAATATCTCCTGCAGCTCATATGTAAATTTAACAAGATTACAGGATACATAGTCAGTATACAAATCTTGTCATTTGTTAAAATATCCATGTACCTTGAGAACATTATGCTAAGTAAAATGATCCAGACACAGAAGGATAAATACTGCATAATTACATTTATATTAGGAATCTAGGATAGTCACCCTCATAGATGCAGAGAGTGTGATGATGGTTGTCAGGGGCTAGGGAAAAGGGGACATGGGGAATTGTTTTTCAATCAGCATAAATTTTCTGTTATGCAAGACAAGTTCTAGAGATGTATTGTAAACATCACTCCTATAGTTAACAATATGGTGTTATGCATTTTAAAATACTCGTATTTCAAGAGGACAGATCTTTACGTTAATTTTTGAAGGTGATAGTTTTGTTTAGTAACTTGATTGTGGTGTTTATATCACAGGTGTATTCATATGTCCAAAATCATCAATATATACACACACACACACACACACACACAGTGCCAAAAAATGTGTACACATTTTAAGAAAGGAAAAAACTATTAAAATTGTAATAATACCTACCAATAACAAAATATGAATACAAGTCACGTTTGACTTCTGCTATTACAAGAGGCGCTCAAAGTGGTTACCATCAGTGCCCAGACACTTCTGATTATGGCAAACTACTGCTTGAGCCACGGTGATCTAAGTGCCAACTTGTATACATTTTTCTGGCACTTTGTATACATTTTATATATATATAAAATGCATGTGATTTTTTGTACATCAGTTATACCTCAATAAAGTTAAAGAAATCTAAAAATCTTCAATTGCCTTTTGAGCAATGTCTTTTATTTTCCTTTTATTCTCCATGGTCATTATTTAACAATGAAAAATTTAAAAAGGAAATGCAGGCATGTTAATCTCACTATTTTATTTTCTATGTATATTTCACCTTGTTTAGTTTTTACTACAAATTATATATATATATATATATATATATATATATATATATATATATATATCCCTTAAATTTTACTTGTGAAATAAACACAGAAAGAGAATTTATAAAGAACTCATAAATTAATAATAAGAAGGCAAATAATACAGTTTAAAAACTGGGCAAAATATTTGAATAGATATTTCACAAAGAATATATGCAGAGGCCAATAAATAAATGTAAAGATTCACAACATCACTGGTTATACAGAATTAGAACTATAGTGATATATCACTACACAAACACCGAAGTGGCTTAAAATAAAAAAAACTAACACGATCAAGTGTTAGGGAGACTAGGAAGTGGTGGGAACAGTCACACAGTGCTGGTGGAAATATAAAATCGACAACTACTTGGGAAAAGAAATTGTACACAATCATGCAATTAATCCTAGTTGGAAATAAAAAGGAATGGATTACTGATACTTAAAATGACATAGATGAAGCTCAAAAACATTATGCTGAGCAGAAGGAGCCATATGAGGAAAAAATAAAAGCATATGAGTATATTAAATGATTCTACTTAGATGACATCTAGAACAGTCAAAACCAATCATCAGTGGCTGAAATGAGATTAACAGTTGCCTGGGTTAAAGAATGGAGAATATTTACCTCAAAAGAAAACAAGTGAACATTGGAAAAGATAAAAGTATTTTATTTCTTGATTGTGATGATTATACTATACATACAGTTAGCAAAGCTTATCAAATGGCACTTAACATGATGCATGTCATTGTATGTAAATTATACCTCTGTAAAGTTGAGTTAAAAAAAAAATCACCAAAAGATACTATACACAGCAAGTAGAATGCCTAAGTTTTTAAAAAGATGAACCATAAGTCAGTTGATCATAAGTTCTTTCTGTTGGAGAGGATGTTTAGCAACTGGAAACTATTTTTTCTGTTGAAAGTGAATAATAGTACATTCACTTTGAAAAACATTTTGACAATTTTTAATAAAGTTAAAAATGCACATACTGTCTGACTCAGTAATACTATTCAGAGGCATTTACTTAAGAGAAATAAATGTGTTCATCAAAAGACCTGTACAAAAATATTTACAGCATCTTTACTCATAATATTCCTAAACTGGAAACAACCAAATGTCTATCATAAGCTGAAGAGATAAACAAATTGTATCTATTTCATATAGTCATACAATGGAATATTACTTAACTATAAAAAGAGCAAACTGCTGATATTTGCAACTGATTTGTGGATGAATCTCTAAACACTATGTTCAGAAAGAGTCAGACACAAAAGCACACAAAATTAATGATTTCATATATATTCATATTATATATATATATATATAATTCTAGAATAGAAAAACTAATAGCAATAAAAATAATATCAAGTGCACACAAAAACCTGTATACAATGCTTATAGCAGCCTTATTCATAATTGCCAAAACTTGGATGCATCCAAGATATCATTCAGTAGGTGGATAAATAAATTATGGTAAATATACTGTGCAAAAAAAGAAATGCGTTATGAAATCATTAAATGATTTGGAGAAACCTTAAATGCATATTACTAAGTCAAGATGACAATGTGTAAAGTTGTATGATTTCAACTATATGACATTCAGGAAAATGGAGGCAGTAAAAAAAGAAAACTATGGAGACAGTAAAAAATTTCAGTGAGTTTCAGGGTTTTGTGGGGAGAGAGGGATGAATAGGTGGAGCACAGAGAATTTTTAGGGCAGTAAAACAAGTCTATGTGATACAATAATGAAAGGTACATCTCGTTATACATTTGTCAAAACGTATAGAATGTCCAATGCCAAGGATGAGCATAACATAAAGTCTAGGTGAGGATCTGTCAAGGTGGGTTGATCAGTTTTCATCAACTGTGGCAAACATACCACAATGAAGGATATGGATAACGGGGGAGGCTGTGCCTGGGTGAGGGCAGGAAGGATAGAGCAACTCTTTCTATTTTCTGCTCAATTTTGTTGTGAACCTAAAGCTTCTCTAAAAACAAAGTTTATTTCAAAGGAAAAAAGATTATATCAAAATTTCCTGATCCAGGTCATTATTCTTTTACTGCAGAATCATGAATGAAGTTTTTTGAATGATAGAAATGTTCTATCTCTAACTTGATTCGGGTGGTAGTTACATGAGTGGATTTTTCCAAACTCACGCACTATACACTTACATGAATTTTATTATATGTAAATTGTACTCCAATAAACTTGATGAGAAATCATTTTTTAAAATGTATTTCAACAGAGGGATCATTGAATAGAGGTTTGTGACTTAGAGAAAAAGGTATATGTAGAAATAGAAATAATATTAAGTACACAAGCTGTTTGTAGCAGATTGCTTGCATCAACAACCCCAATTAATGACACCCCCTTCCCCAAGCATGTTTTCTGCACTATATCTTTGTAATGTCCTTCAAATTTTATTCTGGGATGAGTCATGTGACCGTATTTGGCCAATGGTAAAATAGTCAATTGTGCAGCATGCTGAAATTTGCAGAGTATACGTGCATTATTGCTCTTACACTCCTGTTTGACTGGGTTTGCTCATTAAGTCTCTGGCGTAACAAGAAAACTTCTTTAATTTAAAATATTGGGGCCTGCTGAGTGGCGCAGTGGTTAAGCGCTGGCTTCGGAAGCCAGCGGCCCCGGTTCGGGTCCCACATTTGAGGGCCAGTGACACTGCCCTCAAAAAAAAAGTAAATAAAATAACATAAAATATTGGATGGATGGGAGACATGTTGTTCCTTTTTCCCAGCCACCCTAGATAAGTTGTTCATAGAGAATCTGTCAGCCAGCCAACACTTTTACACGTGAGAAAATACAGATGAGACAAGGAGAGTCCCGCAGCAGAACCCAGACTAAATAATTGACCCACAGTGAATGCTTATTGTTTGAACCACTGAATTTTAAGATGATTTTCTATGGTCTGTGGAGCATTTTACATCAAAATTAAATAACATAAATTGTAGATGATTCATAATATATTTCTATTAAACATATTGTGACATGATAATTTGAAGAATGGGTTCAAATCTTTAATAACCCAGGATTGCCATATATATATATATATAAATTGAAAGTTAGAAAAGACTTTTTTAAGGCATAAAGTAAAATTTCTAAACAATTAATACAGTGTAATTCAAATTGTTGGTGTTATTTTGCTTTAACCGAAGTTGGCACTAGATATGAATGAGGTTAAGTCATGGACAGTTCTTACATTCAGTCTTTTCTTGTTTCTGTGGAATCCCATGACTTTTCAGAGGTCATTCACATCTATCACCTTTTTTCCTTTAATTCAAAATAATACTATTATTTCCTCTCTCTCTCTCTCTCTCTCTCTCTCTCTCTCTCTCTCTCTCCCTGCTCCCTCTTCTTCCCTGCCTCCCTATTATTTCTCTGTTGGTGAACCTGGAAATTTCAATACGATTCCTGAATACTGGAACTGTGGGATGTAACCAGTTTTGCACATCTACATCATATTTAAATAAATTATTTTGCAATGAAATCCATGAGGTTTAGTCATTTTTTTAAAATTGAACTACAGTCCTGTGTCCTGGCCACTCTTTAACCTGATGAAATACTGACTCGGGCTTGGCACTCTTTCGTGAAAAAAATACCATTTGTGATAATGATATTTTTCTTCAAGTTTAAATTACAAACTAGGATATCCCAGTGTAATACTTTCTCCCACTGAAATCTATTAGACTAGAAAGTAATCATGTTTTATAAAATAAAAATGCCACCAGGTTTACAAACAATACTTTCTACTACATTTTGAAAAAGTCAAAAGGGGCAAAATGTTATGGTTAGCCCTACTTTATTATTATTATTTTTTTAGCTGAGCCATCCTGCCACCTGTTGGCAGCTCAATGGCAACTTAGCTCGGGCTGGCCTCGAACCGCTGTTGCTCAGAGCTCAGCTTGTACTCTTGAGCGAGCTGGTTAGCCCTACTATAAAAGAAAAGATGCAAAGTATAAGAGCTGGCACACTGAATAAAAACTTTGGCAGATGACTATTAAAGGTACTCTGAATATGGTAAGAGAATAGATTTTAAAGGTGCTTATCACAAAAAAAAAAAAAAGTAACTATGTGTGGTGATGTATATTACCTGACCTATCATGGTAATAATTTTGCAATGGATACAGGTATCAAATCATTATGTTTTACACCTAAAACTAGTACATGTTATATGGCAATTATGTCTTAACAATAAAAAATAAGCACATTAATTAAAAGGGTGTGTGCAACTGGAAAAATGACAAGTCAAGCTACATTACTAGTAACTTCCAGAAACCTAAGCCAGATGGCAATAAATAGACCCATTACTAATTCAGTGAAGTGATAAAAGATACAGAGACTATAATACAGGGGATTTATTTATCTGAAATATCATGTATAATTGATAATCTCCATATTCACTTGGAATAATGGTTATTCATGTTTGATAGGTAATGTTTAACTTGTCCAAAACTGAGTTCTTTCCCATGGTCTGTCAGAAAACAACATTGCAGCCCCACAAAGCTCCATGTAAAACTAATTTGGCATTGTAATTAAGGCCATTAATTCTAGTCCTCTGAAAGGCAGGGACCCCAAGCTTGATTGTGCCAGGGCACAGGCTTGGCAAGGCACAAATGGAGCAAAGCTTCTGTCCTGTCAGATGACTATTGGAGAGGGTAGGCTTTTCTGAAATCTTGTAGCTTAGAAGCATCACAGTCATGAGGTCAGGACTCACCTCCCAGGGACTGATACCCTGCCTTTCCTGCCCTGGCAGACCTGTGTGTCTGGAATAAATGTTCACCCATGAGTCCTCCCCAGTGAATACTGCACGAACAGTGAACAGTGTGTGGTTGGGGGTGGGGAGGAAGGGGAGGAGGGACTTAACCATTGCCCTGATTTGCACAGCGATGTCATTTTTCTTTACATTCTTTTAATTTTCAATTTACTTAACAGTGTGAAGCTTGCCTTAGGATTTATTCTCCTCCCTTCATGTTTCTTCACTTTTTCTTCTGTATATTTTTAATCTTATCTTCTATCAACCTGCAAGCTTTTTTAAGGGGAGAGTTAAGAATAAATGTGAACAAAAAAGCAAGAATAAAACATGAAACTAAATATACCATTAATTTCTGTCAATAAATAGGTTCATTAGTTCCATGTCAGTGTTGTGTCGGAGTTGTTTTACCCTGATGTGGCCATATTATTTCAACAGCAACATGCAACAGCATCTGAATTTTACCAGCACTACAAAGATAGAGAGCATGGAGCATATATACCCCAGGGTATTGAATGAATGATTCCATACGTCCATGTTTGAGTCTAAGTTGTTTTATGGGAAGTTACTGGATCATCTGTTTATACAGAATAAGTCATTCCCATAGCTTTTATTCCATGATTAGACCTTGACAGTACAGAGCCATATTCAATTCTCTTATCTCTTCAGAAAAAATTTAAAACAAATAAGCAAAGAAACAATTACATAATAAAAAATGCAGTGATTTTAAAATAGTTACTGAAAGATTAAAAATGAGTAACTTCCCTGAATATTATTAAAAAATAATGTATAAACACACAGTATGTATAAATTGTTCTTACAATAAACACAGTAATTTTGAAAAATGAATCTTAAGATCTTCAATGAAAATGCATTTACGTATCCTTTTTAAAAAAATCATTTCAGGCACATGAATCATAAGGAATATACTAATTTAGCTTCTTTTGTTATTGTTGCCTTTCTATGTTTTTATTGCTCTACTTGTCTTTGGGTGGTGGACATAGAGAACTTGGAAGCTATTTTCCAAGTGGCAGCCATCTAACAGCTAGGCCTGCTTTGATGTTGGCACAGCATTTGTCATGCGGTCCGTTGCTCTTGAACTATCCACTACCCTTCAAGTCTTGTGCAACATCAGTTTCCATGAGTAACCCTTGATAAAATAATCTCAAGGTTTAACTATAATATCGGATAATTAACTTGTAACTATTTTAACGTAAAAGGATTTATGTTAATGCCAGGGGTGGGTGTTTGAGATGTCTGTATCTTAGTGCAACTGATAGCAGAGACCAATCATAAAGAATGTAACAGACAAGAAGCAGTTCCCCAACCCTCCGTTATAATCCTTCATGTCACTATGAAAACACATGATCAGGGGAGAGATTTAACAGAAAAGAGCAGAGTGGCATGAGAGTGTTTTGATTTAATTGTTTTATAATGAGAAAAGGGGGAAAAATGCAATTGCAGGAGTGCATATTTCTAGATTGCACAAAGGAAAAAAAATGATAATTACTTACATGCACACAACAACATTATTGGTGTCTAGCCAGAAAATTATGATCGGTCCTAAGAATTTTTCTTTCAAACACTGATATTCTGAACTGAGAAAGCTTCAGTTTTATTTAAGATTTGAAGGCATACTTTTAGAATTGTTATTATTTACAATTGGAAGATAATTTGTGTCTTTAAACTTTTATCTCAGAAGAAAAATCAATCATACCAAGTTTTATTTAATTTGGAGAGAAGGGCAAGAGGCAGGAAAATACAATTTTTTGATTCTCTTTTGATTAGGGGAGTTATTATTTTGTAATCAGTGCCTATCTAGAGTTCTACCTATCAGTTAGATAAAAATCATGGAATAGAGTAAAATAATTTTGGTGCTAATGTTTCCTATTTTTCACGTTTGACTAGAGCCTACCTTATATTTCACCATAAAATAATAATTGATAAACAACAAATATCCTATAGTGAAAATGCCTAAGTTAAAGCAGTAGAAGATGCCTAGGATGGCTCTATGATTGAAAACAAATTCTAGTTGTAAATTGTAAAAGGAAAGAACAAGTTTACTCTAATTAATAGTTAATTACTGTTATGACTAATCTACTTCTAACTGGAATCACAAACAGGAAACAAAATTTGAATTTCTAAGAGACAAAATATTAGAATTACCTTAATAAAATATAATTCAACTATATGCTTAATCATGCATCAATTTTAATTATATGAATACATAATTTTTTATCAGAAGTCCCAAAAAATCTTTGCATATCACCGAATTGCATTTTGTTTTGAAGTGTTACAGATTGTATGCAAACTTTGTCCTATTTGAATTTTAGATTCTCTGTGCAGTTTTTATTTCCCTGAAGACTTGGGGTATATATAATATGCAATATATCAGGGGTGCCAAAAAAAAAAATGTACACATTTTGTGGGCCAGCCGAGTGGCTCAGTGGATTAAGTATTGGCTCAAGAGTGCTAGCTGAGCTCTGAGCAATGGCAGTTCGATGCCCAGCCCAAGCTGAGCTGCCGCTGAGCTGCCAACAGGTGGCAGGATGACTCAGCTAAGAAGAAAAAAACAAAATGTACACATTTTAAGAGATGTTGTCCATGTATTACTTTTCAAAGTTGAATTGAATTACAGTAGCAACATGTAGTATGACATTCGCTCAAAAGATGGCGTTAATCAAATGAACGCTAGCACCCTTCATTGTATTACAATTTTAACAGTTTTTTCCTTTCTTAAAATGTGTATACATTTTTTTTGGCACCTTCTGTACATATATTGAAATGCCTGGATAATTCAAAGTGGGCGATATGAACTTCAACTATTAAAATGTTTTTCATGTAGTTCAAGCCTCAAGGTCCATTGAAATATGTTACTTGCACCTTTGATAAGTACACTAAACTTCTACATTTTATAGCATTTCTGTTTCCTCTCTTAAATGTTAATTTCAATAATTATTCCTTAGTCCTTTTCTGAAAAAAAACGAAACAAAACAAAACAAAAACCTAATAGTTCAATGAATAGTCTAATTTTATAGACTATGTTAAGGGGTAGCCTCCTGTCTTTCTTTATAGACTAATGCAATATAATGACAAAACCTGGAATCTTGTCACTAACTAGCTCTGTAACCTTGACAAAAAATGTCATTTAACCTATTTGACCTTGGTTCCTTTGGAAAATGAGGAAGTTTAACCTGCAATCTCTCCAAAGTCTCTTTTTAAATGTCAACTTTTATGATGTAAACTTTAATAAGAATGAATACATATTTTTAAAACAATGAATACAAAAGCAAAGTAACAATTTTTATGGTTTGCAAATTAATGTAAGTTAAAAATGAATCTAAAAAAGCATCACATACCTTAAAAGTCCATCTGACAATAGTCACTATTGCAAATGATTTTATTGTTTAGATTACACTATTCACCTGTGCCAATTCAATCACTCTGGAACTCTATTTATACTCCCCAGTGTAGCACATCAAGTAACAGAAAAATGTTACTCACTTATTGAACTACCCCCATGTAAATTTTTGCCAAAGTAGCATTTTTAAAAAAATGATTGACTTACCCCCATTGATTTTTTTTTTCAAATATTTCCTTCACTTGGATCATAAGCAACAACCAGCCAGTGGAAATTTTTGCAAAACTCTTGGCTTTCTGTACCAACCTAATAGCAGATGGATATTTCTCCACTACAGATGAAACAAATGTTTCTCTTTGGATAGGTTTTCCCATTAAATAAACTTTTGCCATTGAAATCTATGTTTAGATTTGGGCTGTTGGGACATCACCAAGTTAAATAGATGTTTGCTGAAATATCTGTTTTATTTTGCTGATTCAGAGACATGTTAATTATTCTGTGAATAAAGTAACAATCATCAAGTATTATTTTTAAATAATGACTTTGTCTAAAGGTGGTACTTCTGATGTTTGATTTTTTTGGCTCATGAAGGAGACTTCAATCTTATGATAATTGCTTAAGCTATCTACAATTCTTTTCCCTGAATACAAATGAATTGTTTCAACTTGTGTGTGTGTGCGACAATCACATTCTGCTCAAATTTGCCCACCGAGAAGTTCAAGACCAGAAAAACACATAACTGTTGTTTAATGGGGAAGGAGAAACAAAAAAGCATTTTTCAAAAGTTCATACCTATATTTATTTGAGGCAACTTGCCTCTTCTTGATCTCAGTTTCCTGTGTGTAAAATGATGAGTTTGCATTAGATAATTTCCAAAGTCTCTCCAGCCCTAAATTACTAGGATTCTATGACCCCCATTTACAAGTCTTACTGAACTAATTTACCACAGATGTACTCTGGTCCAACATCAATGCCAATGAACATCAGCACTGAGGAAGAGCTAATACTCACCTCAATGTTTTTGATGGTGCAAACAGATACGGATAAAAATGAAAACAGTTTAGTTCTCATTAAATAGAATTAGATTTCTTCATTTTTTTACCTATTGCTTATAAAGTTGAAATTCCCACATAATCAGTGTATTATCCTCCTTTTTATTTCCATCCTCACTTTATTCTTCATCTTCTATCATATTCTACAGATTCAGAAGGATTGAGTTGAGATAAGCACCTATTTAAGGAAAGTAAACCTATTTGTTTTTCAAGCCTCATCTTCCCATTCTCCTCAGCCAAATGCTCATATGGTCTGTGTATGGCTGCAAAACACATGCTTCTTAGGGATCAACATGATTACAAATTAAGAATAAAATGACCTGTGGAAAAAGTTGGGGTTTTTTTGTTGTTGTTTACAACACATCCATTTTTCTGCTTCAGTTTTATTAGTAAACCTCATATTCCCAGCCTCAGAAATTAATCTAAGTCAATTTAAAATGAAGGACATTCCTGTGTCCTTTAGAGAGCTATTAAATTTACCAATGTCCCTTACCTATAGCCAAATTCTGGACTATAAGAATTAAAAAGGTGGGCCGGCCAAGTGGTGCGTTGGTTAGGAGCTGGCTTGGGACGCCAGCTCTGAGCAGCGAGACCCCGGTTCGGATCTCACATATGAGGGCCAGTGACACTGCCCTCTATACATAAGGTGGTAAACAACAGTTCCACCTGGTTGCCTGTATAGCTAAGATGGTGAACAGCAGCTCCACCTGGAGCTGAGCTGCTGTGAGTTGCCAGCGCCGGCATAGCTGCAGCCTCTGCTGCAGTGGGCTGCCATAGGCAGCCGTGAGTGGCTGACAGCCAGTGTGAGCTGCCAAGAGCCACCGTGAGTGACCACCCAGAAGCCGGCAACCGACTGCCTCACCCGGGAAGAGCCCAATGCTAATGCCAACATGGGCCAGTGAAGCAGCGTCCTCCACAACTAGACTGAAGAACAGAAACTTGTCTGTTCCCTTTCCCTGATTCCCCAACACTGTTCCCCTCCCTCAATTCCCCAAATTAAAAAAAAAAAAATATTTAAAAAATATATTAAAAAAAAAAAGAATTAAAAAGGTAAGTCTGGAGAGGACTTTAACTTTCCTGATAAAGGGAGCCATGATTATCAGTACCACCCTTTTCTCCCTTGCTCTCAGCTTGATGCCTAGAGTTGGAGTGGCCATCTTTCGATCATAAAGAAAGACCAAGAGAAACAGACATGCAGAAGTCCTGATATCATTGAATGGCTGAACCCAAACTTTGGCAGTTATTAACATCTAGTCTTCTCGCCATGTGAAAAACAATCAGGATGTTTATTTGTGGTGAGTGAAGGGCTAGACTGCCTAGTTGCCCTTCAGGATTGCAGGATTTATTCATCAGTTTCCAGAAAGATTAGGAGCTGATGTCTTCTGTCAAGCCCTCTTCCAGAATGACATCAGATGAATGCCTGCTCACCTGAGGATATGTCCCCTTCCTGGGAAAGCCTGTATCTGGTGACTGGTTGATGTGGGATGTAAAAACTTGGGTGTCTCTCCTCAAAACAGGATAACTCTAAAGAGCCAACCATCTTGGAGCTCCTCACAAACTCTGCTGAGGTCTTCTTGCAAATTAACCTCAACCCAGCTCTCCCTCTACCCAGAGCCGTGCTTTCCTCACGTCCCCTGAGGTGATGTTTCCAAAAACACTGCCTATGAAAATTGACGCTGCTCTCTGTCTCAAATTGGCTTCTGACAAAAACCAGATTACAACATTGTTTCATTCACACTTAGACTTTTCTGTTACTTGTGGCCCTATTATTCCTAATTTATACATAACTTTATGAGGCAATTTGAAGACTGGTGAAATGCTCCTTAAATAGTAACCATGGGGAGAAACTGTATAGACTCCAACAGGAGACTTTGTGCTATGATGGAAGACTCATGACTTTTCATGGGGGTAAGGTTCAAATGGGCATAGAGTTCAAATCCAGGCCTGGTCACTTAACCAACAAGGTAACTTAAGTAAAATATTTAAGCCTCTTTAAGTCCCATTTTCCCTAAATGTTAAGGGAAATAATAATACCTGTCTCTATATATAGTGAAATGGTAACACATGTAGAGCATCCAGCATATACAATCATCCCTGGATCATTTTTTTTATGTGTGAGGATTCAACAATATAACACATTAATAATATGTAACATATTTAGCTCTCACTCTATAAATAGCAGCTATTACTATTACAGTAACTTGAGAATTGCTTTCCTGAAATGACACCGGTCCAAAATTATAATTGTTAAAAGCTTATATTATATAAGAAACTCTTTGGCATTTATTAACTTTCCTCTTTCAATGTTATTTTAAATGCATACGTGGTCCCAGGTTCTCCCTGGGATTTACAGAAGTGGCATGAGGTGGGAGATTTGAGAAACTGGGAATGACAGGGGTGCACACTCTGACCTGTCTCTGGAGCACCCCCAAAAGAAGTCCAGTGAGGAAATGGAACTGCCGTATGACCCAGCAATTCAACTCTTGGGTATCTACCCAGAGGAATCCAAGACGCTAATTTGAAAAAATATATGCACCCCTATGTTTATTGCAGCGCTATTTACAATAGCCAAGACTTGGAAACAACCGAAATGCCCATCGGTAGATGACTGGATTAAGAAACTGTGGTACATTTATACAATGGAGTATTTCTCCACTATAAAGAAGAATGAAATCGTACCATTTGTACGATATGGATGGACCTAGAGACTATTATGTTGAGTGAAATAAGTCAGTCAGAGAAGGACAAATACCATATGATCTCACTCATATGTGGAATCTGAAAAACTGAATGAATGAGCAAAGTAAACAGATAGATAAAGAGGAAAAACAGGGTTGCTAGTTGGGAGGGGGGTGGGGATGAGTGAGAAGGGGAAGGGATTAGACAGCAAAAATAGGCAACTACAATATTGCCACAGGGATATGAAAGACAGTTTGGGGAATATAATAATGTTGTAAATATTATGTGGGGTGTCAGATGGTCACATGTCTTGTTAGGGAGACCATTTCATGGATGGAGTAGAGACTTGATCACTGCACTGTACACCTGAAACTGATGTTGTATAATACTGTATGCCAACTGTAACTGAATATATAGATAGTCATGGATGTGGAGTATACTGTGGAAGGGAGTCAAAGGAATTGTAATAGATATGTATGATATGGGGGGAGGAGTGGGGTGGAGAATTGGGGGAGGGGGTTGTCACTTTGAGGGGTAAAAAGTACAACTATCGCACTGTGTTGTACACCTGAAGCTAATTAAAAAATAAATAAATAAATAAATAAATAACAATAAATACCAAAATTCCAAAAAAAAAAAAGGAGGTCCAGTGGGGCCCAGCTGTGATGCTTTCACAACGGCCTCAGCCCCAGGAGGCAACATGACTTCAAGAGGACCCGATCCTGGGACGTTTATGTGGACACCTCTGTGCCATTTTGACAAACACTCTTAATTCATCATGGCTTTTTGGTAAGACACTTGTTCTTTGTATGGTGCATGCTTACTTCTGCATCTGTAGCTTTAGGGCACTTAGTAGGACTCAATGCCTATTAACTGGTCTTGAAACATCAATTTATTTCTTTTTTCCACTATGTTGTGCCTTTAACAGGAAAGAATTCATCCTTCTTCAGAGTTAGTCAGAAGAGCTGCTTAGCCAAAAGACCAAAAATTATTTTTCACTCTTTATGTTAAAAAAAAAAAAGTAGGTCAGTGTTATGACAGGATCCCTTCTTAGAACATGAGGAAAGAAATGATGATATTATAGAAGAATCGTTGGTAAAATGAGACTTATTCATGGTGATTAACAGGCCTCAGTTACCATACAATTTGCTCACAAAGACTTTGGCATCTCTCAAGGAATTCCTGGTGCGGTGAGAAAGTTAATGGTTAAAGTGATGTGGTAAGAGCCCCTCAGGGAGCCTCGTGGGCTCCGCCCCTTTTGGAATCCCGATGGATGAGGGCAGCTGGAATATGGATGGATGAAAGCAGCCTGCCAGGGAAGGTTTATCAAGGTTCCATTTCTGTTAGGAGGACCAGCCTCAGGGGACAACAATTACTGAACAGATTACTGTTGGTGCTGGGCTCCAGCTCCAGGCCTCTAGAGGAGAGGTTGCAAACTGGCAACATGCAAGCTGAACCTGGCCAAGAGATATGTTTTATTTGGCTCCCATACTGTTTTTTAAAATTTTACCAACATTTAAAACTGGGAAGTTTCACGTAAAAACCCAGATTTCTGGCTTATCCTGAAAACAAAAATTGAAAGATCTGGCAACACGGGGCTCACATTCCTGCATGAGAACAATTGGCTTGATCTGTGTAACTGTTCTCCAAAAAGGAAAATAAATGTAGTCTCCTGTTTACCACAGTCCACACCACCCCCTAATACTCTCCAATCCTGAACCCGAGTGTCAATTACCATTTATCATAGCACTTATAATTTTACAGTGTAAAGAAATATTTCTCTGGAGGGGACTATGTCTTTATCAAAAGCAGAATAAAACAGATAGAATGGCATGTTCTCAGGGTTTGTTTTTTTTTTAAATGAAAGTATTTCCTTTTAGAGGTGAAGAGTAAATGCACAGAATTTAATTGTTTTATTTACGGAAAATTAAGGGAAAATCCTCATTCCTCTTTTGTGTTTGCCACAAAATATTGACTTTGGGATAGGATTTGTCATGAATGAATGAATTTGAGTAGAAAAAGACATAGGGCCATGCCATTTCTCATATCAAATAAATCATGCAGATGCTGAGGGGGTTCTCTGACCATTAGGGTATGAAAGAAACATGTGTGTTTTAAACCCCTGAAAGGATGTTGCAATCTCTCCACTAGCTGAGAGCACCTACACAGGCATGATGCATCTGCTTTTCCAAAATGTATCTATCAGATTCTTTCATAACATTATCTGATAGAGATTTTAAAGGATGCCCCAGGACTGTATGCTTAACATAATTACAGACAACTGCCTTCGGGGAGAGAATGCCTCCAAGGTGGTTTACAGGTTCAGTAATCGTGCCCATTACCCACGTTGAAAATCTACTTCACAGGTTCAACCCACATCACGAACTAAGGTCAAAAGTATCATTCCATGAAAGAAAAGAGATGACCTCACAAGAGAACATCTTAAAAACAAATGTGGGGAAAAGCTGAGTGAATAATCAATACGAATGAATAAAGTTATATGACCTCCACAAAGCCTAAGTAATCTCAGGGTACTAATATATAGAATGCCAGACCCCCCCACACTATGCACTTGTCAGGCCTTATCTAGTTTACATTTTTCATTCCTCAGTAAAACAAATGTGTGTGTGTGTGTGTGTGTGTGTGTGCACGTGCGAGTCAAAGGGAAATGGCAGAAGCAAAATATTGATTCAAGATTGTGTCATATGAAGAACTGTTAAGCACACTTGGACTAATTAAATTTGAAAAATGATAAAAAGTCACATAAATATTTAATTTAAAAGAAATGATTATGTTTAGAATAATTGGATCTATTATTTAGTACTACTTCTACCTGTAGCTCTAACAGGTAGAAGTAGTACTAAAGGATAAGGGCTCGATACAAGAAATACTTTTCTCATAAGGGGATCTGTTACACACCTCTCCCCCAAAAAATAAATAAATAAAATGCACTATCTCAGGGAAATTATTTTTCATTATTCCCTTCCATATTCAGCTAAAGCTTGGAGAAGTATCAGACGAGATAATATGTAAAGCCTTCCCATCACTGGGAACTGATCGTTTTATGAAAAAAGAAAAAATATTGGTCCTCAGGCTTTCAGAAAAGTCTAGACACTTGAAGTTGCCCTCACTTTATAGCAGAATTCTGCCTTGGTTTCATGGACAATTGTCATTTTTTGGCTGCTTAGCATCCAGACTCCCTACTTTCGAGATATTTGCTCTCTTTGCCTCCTGGCAGGCTTGGACAATCAGATATTCTTGCCTAGACGTTTGACTCTGGAATGGGGAACTCAGAGCAGTTAAGAAATTATTCATCACAGTGGTGCTGGCAGCACTGAGAGTCTTGTGGTGCCAGCAAACATCTAAGAGGAGTGTTCTAGAATCCCTTGATCATTTTATGAATCTGGTTCCCCAGCCCTTATATCACTTCTGTGTGCTTCTGTATGTTATTCTAAGAAATATCTTAGCTGCAAAGGTTAACCAGAGACGATTTCAGTTCTTAGTGGGCAATAAGTTGACTCAGCAAAAAGTTCATGAGAGACTATTTTATAGTAGTCAGTGTAAATGTATTAATTAACAACAAGTAAAACTACAAGAGGGTGTCTTTGGTGACAGGTTCACCCAGTACCTTTCACTAAAAGAGAAGCATAGATTGGAATCTACATTTTAATCAGAAGATCTGGGGAATATGGAATCCATGAGAGAGTTTATGACCCACATGGTTACAACTGGTCACAAGATCAAAAAATGGCACCTTGATATATATTCAATCTCATTAGCAGGACTTCTCTGCTATTGAGGTTTAAAAAAATTGGAGTTTCTCTAAACCACTTTAAGTATTTGGATGGGCACTATCAACTGTTTCATCTCTGATTTCTAGTTTTCAACATTTCATGATGATGCATTCTGATTGGTACACTTTCATGCCAAACTTGGCCCTTTGCCACTTCTCAAGTAATAATAAAGCACATGAGCCCAGATGCCTTAGTCACCCATTTAATTAACTGACTTTCCATAATTTAATTTGCAATACCACTACTTCTTTTTAAGTTGTTAGGACAACCCTTGCTATCCATTAGGCATATCCTATGGTTGATTCACCAATTATGTGCTTTTATGAAAACTTCAAAAAATACTCACTCTGGGCCGGCCGAGTGGCACGTTGGTTAAGAGCAGGCTTGGAACGCCAGTGGCCCCAGTTTGGATCCCACATATGAGGGCCAGTGACACTGCCCTCTACAGCTAAGATGATGAACAACTGCTCCACTTGGAACTGCGCTGCTGTGAGTCCCCAGGACGGGATAGCTGCAGCCCCTGCTGCAGGGGGCTGCCATAGGCTACAGTGAGTGGCCGGCAGCCAGCGTGAGTGGCTGGCAGCCGGTGTGAGTGGCCGTCCAGAGGCCGGCGACCAATCTGCCTCACCTGAGAAGAGCGCAGTGATGAACCAACATGGGCCAGTGAAGCGATGTCCTCCACAACTAGACTGAAGAACAAAAGGACAACAACTTGTCTGTTCCCCTTTCCGGTTCCCCAATGCTGTTCCACTCCCCCAATTCCCCAATAAAATCTTTTTTAAAAACCTCAATCTAAGGCATTGTAATCATAAATTATCACAATGTTCTGAATGTTTAGGAAAAGGAATTTAAATAGTCAGTGCCCTGTCAGCATAGTGATTTAACTCAACTGTTAGTGATGTCACCCTTTTCCAAATAGAATAATTGCTCTCTCTCACAAATATGATATTACCATATTTCCATCTATAACACCAAGAATGGGGTTTCTAAAATTAATTATTCCTTCTTGTACCATCTTTATTTCTTAAGAAATTTAATGTAATTGTACAAATAGCATGTGTGTCAATTGTCAACTTATTCTAAATTCTGCAAGAAATAACATATAGTCTAATGGGAAAAACATAGGTTTTAGAATCATATGTCTTGGATTTATGTTTCAATTTGGCTACTAACACCTTCCATGACCTTTCATAAGTCAGCAAACACAACTGCAATCTAAAGTGACCCTGTTTTTCTCTTTTGTGTAAGAGTAATTTTGAGTATGAAGATTAAATGAGATGAAGTGTGTGTTAAAAGCATTTATAAATGAAAACATTTCATAAATAATAGCTACCCTTATAAATTACAGAATAATGCTGTTATTGCATAAAACATGCATAGTCTCTCAATGTTAATAAAGTATTTTGGCCTTATAAAAATCATGAAGCAAACTTTCCTTCCTTAACTATCCTGTTATTCGTCATGCTTTGCATCATCATTCACCAATGTAATCAAAGTGGCTGCCATATAAAAGCATTATAATAAATGCTTGGAATGCCAGAAGTTCCTGTCTTCAGATAGCTAATTTTGTTCTTAAGATAAGTTGACATTTATTATGAGGATAAATAACGAAACACTAGAACATATGGTAAGCAGTGCTGAATAGTGTGCAGCCTGTGAGCAAAACATGAAATTTGAGGAAAGAAAACTCGCAGCTATGCCTGTTCCTCAGAAGACGGTGGCATCAGCTGAAACTTAAGGGAAAAAAGAGAGCCTTCATCCTATTCAGGGAGCATTGCTAGACAGAGCATGATGCTGGCTATCAGAGTGTGTTTGTGTTTTTTAAAGCCACTGTATATGTGGAAATGTTTTTGGCAACAACAGAGAGTGAGATGGTGCTTTATTGAATATCGAATAAGATGTCAGAATGGTTTTGGATTGGACAGTGACTGCGGCCGAATACATTTTGAGGTACATGTTCTAAAAACTTGGGTTGCCTTGAACATGCTGTTAGTAGCAATGTGAATGTTAGTGGTTCTGCTAGTGAAGACTCAGAAGGAAGTGAACAGCATGGTTGAGAAAGCATAGTTTGCCTTAGAAAAATATCTAAATCTTTGCAAACAGACTGCTAATCAAAATATGGACATAACAGGTGCTATTGGTGAAGGCTTAGAAGGAAATAAGCAACACATTACCAAAAACTGGAGGAAAGGTTTTCCTTATTATGTCATGGCAGAAACCTTAGCAGAATAGTCTCCTGCATCTGTGTAAAGAGCCAAACTTGTAAGTGATGAAATAGAATATTTAGCTGAGGAGACTTCCAAGCAAAGGGATGAATAAGCAGCCTCATTGTTTTTTGTTGATTATAGTAAAATGCAAGGAGAAGGAGATAAATTGAGAGAAGAATGAATAAATCAAAAAAGGAACTAAGGGGTGAGGATGGGAGATTCTGTGTTTCCAGATTGCAAAAGATGCTGAAATTAAGAGATACTGTCAGGAATGTACAATATAAAGAAAAAAACTGAAGGTGTGGCTGTAACAACCTTTTGCCGAAATACTTGAAAAGGATTAAAAGGTCACAAAACTCAGTTACACAAAGAGCTCTTTGAAGAGATTGAGAGTGGGATGCTTAGATCTCCTCAATCACACCAGAGAACATCTAGGAAATTTAAGCGTGTTGCCCATCAGATATTGCAACAGAAGTCAAAAACAGAGAGCTAACAATCCAAGAAATACCTGTGGAGGAGTCTCTTATTCAATGGAGTAAATCTCTGTGACATATATGGGACATTCACAAGGTTATTGAAAATTTTATACTACAAGAAACAGTGCCAGTTCAGACCAACAGGAATAAAGTATGAAATGAAAGAAGACTGTTGGACCCATAAAATTGTCCTGGCAGGAAACAAGCTGATAAAACTCTTCAGCTGCAAACACCTGCTATATTTCATGGAAAGGGAAGGATGGTTCAGAGGAGGAAGCCAGGAGCCTGGCAGAAGCTGGAAGGCATGAAGAACTATTCGCACTGAAATCTAAGGAAGGTACCCAGCAGGACTTAGAAACCACTGGGAGCAGTGCCTCCTTTGCTCCTTCCGTTTTCTCCCTTATTAATCTAGTATATCTATAACTGTTATCCTATGCCTGTCCCGCCATTGTGTTTCAGGAACAGATAATGTTTTTGAGTTTTTGTTTTTTGTTTTCTGGTTTTTTTTTGTTTTCAATTTTCACAAATTCACAAACGGGAAAGAATTGTGTCCCAGGATAGATTATACCCAGAGTCTCAGCCATACCTAAATTAGATCCTTTAGATGATAACCTTCTGGGACTTTTGAGTTGATGAGATTTAGATGAGATATTGGACAATTAGTTTAGACTTTTGAGGAACTGGGTTCAGTGAATGCATTTTGCATGTTAATTTTAGATGACCAGGATATGAACTGTATTAGATTGAATAATGATCACCCTCCCCCAACATGGCCATATCCTAGTTCCCAGAATTTATAGTTTACCTTATATGATATAAGGGATTTTACAGATGTGATTAAGGGTAAGACACTTAAGATAGGTATTTTATTATCTAGGTGGGCTCAATCTAATCATATGAGCCTTTATGAGCATAAAACCTTTCCCAGTTTTCCTTTTGTCACAGAACCAGAGAGACAGTAGTATGAAAAGGACGTGACCCACGACTGATGACTCTGAAGATGGAAGCAGGTGCCATAAGCCAAGGAATGTGGTGGTCTCTAGAAACTGGAAAAGACAAGGAAAGAGATTCTCCCTCACCCTCCAGGGACTTCCAGAAAAACAATACTGCCAGTACCTAGTGATGGGGTTAGATTTTAGCCCAGTGAGACCTGTCTCAGATTTCTTACCCATAGAACCATAATGACCATGACAAGCAATGTCTGCCTGTCTCTAAAGAGATAGCTATATGTATATAAATCCTGGGTCATAAACTAAAGTGCAATTCTCAATTTTAAAAGTTTGTAAAACACTGGCAAATATGGTATTTGAATAACTTTATTATCTAGTCTACATTTCCAGTTATACAGCCTTATATTCTAATCACTTAAAAAAAATGTACTTTCCTGAACATACATTGGGTTCCATGATGTTGCTCAAATTGCTTTTTCTGGCTGGATTTTACTACTCTTATTTATCTGGGTTATCCCCTACATATCCTTAAACATGTCATTCAAGTCAATCCCCATTGAGAGTTGTCCTGGGATCCTTGTTCCCATCCTTGTCATCTGTATGAAAAGCTATCAGTCTCTAACTATGTATCTGCTGTAGTCTGAATGGTTGTGTCCCCACAAAATTCACATGCTGGAATCCTAATGAGCTTGGTGATGGTGTTAGGAGGGAAGACCTTTGGGGTGATTAGATCATGAGGGTGGATCTCCCATGAATGAGGTTAATGCTCCTTAAAAAGGTTCCCACAGAGCTTCTTAGCTCTCATGTAACCATGCTGGCATCATTTTCTCATACTTTCATCCTCCAGAACTAAATTTCTGTTTGCTTATAAGCTACCCAGTCTGTGGTATTTTGTTATAGCAGCTTGAATGAACTAAGACAGAATCTAACTTTTTTTTTTCAATTAGTAGGAACTGCTGTGTGATAGGTCTTGAGCTCCACGAATTCCCATTGAAATTCTAATAAGTAACTAAACAACACCAAAAAAAATCAACAAATAAACAAACAAACAAACAACTTAAGCAAATATAAATTACTGTCAGTCATGGAAAACTCATGCCAGCGCTAGCGTGCACACACGAGGCCGAACGATTTAGTTCATGAACTTATCCTAGAAAAAGTGCTCCATACCTTATTGTTGAATATCACTATGGTCACCTTCAAAATACTCCCCTTGGGTAGCTATGCATCAATACCTCAGCACCTAGTCCACCTTTCAAAACAATCTTGGAACTCTTTTTTTTTTTAATGGTCACCAGAGCTGTCGTCGTATTACCCTCAATGTCCCGAATGTCATCAAACTGTCTTCCATTCAATATTTTCTTTATCTTTGGGGGGAAAAAAGAAGTTATTGGGCGCCAAATCAGGTGAATAGGGAGGGTGTTCCAATACAGTTATTTGTTTAAAAACTCCCTCACAGACAGTGCTGTGTGAGCTGGTGCATTGTCATGATGAAAAAGCCATAAATTGTTGGCGAAAAGTTCAGGTCATCTAACTTTTTCATGTGGCCTTTTCAGCACTTCCAAATAGTAAACTTAGTTAACTGTTTGTACAGTTGGTACAAATTCGTAATAATATCAGAAAACGTTAGCAACATTTTTGCAACAAGGTCGTGAACTTAATTGTCAAACCTCGTGTGTGTGTGTGTGTGTGTGTGTGTGTGTGTGTGTGTGAGTGTGTGAGTGAGAGAGTGAGAGAGCGAGAGAAAGAGAGAGGTGCATACACAAGTATTTTTTACAGAAAAATCACAATTATGAAAAATATTTTGACATAATTATGGAACTGGCTTAAGAAAAAGTAAACTAAAGAGAGAATTCATATCTGGATGAGAAAATATAAACAGGGTTCTCCAGGGATAAGTGATATAGCCAATTTTGTTCCCCATCTTAATTAAATGTCCTTTGGTGTCATTCAGAAACAAAACATTTGGTTATGCAAGCCATTAACTTTACTCAATGCGGCAACTTATGAAATCTTCATATGGGTTGGCTGTAAACAGCAACTCGTACAAATTATTAATCGTTTTTTAGCTAAAACCAGAAGTAAAATATGCAGCAGAGAATTTATTATTAAGTATATGCTTATATGTAGGAATGTTTTTAACAATTCAGTCATATTGCTTTTCTTCTTTTTGGTTAATGTAGTGAATTATAATAGGTGGTATGGACTCAGCAAGATAATCAATTTTATTTTTTTTATCATTCTTCATTATGCACAAGTTACATAGCACTTGTGTTTCAAAGATATTGCTTAAATCTGAGTGATGTCACATTTTTTATAGGCTTGAACACCCCCATATTTACAAGCAAAAGATTAAATTAATTTCTACTCTTTAGAGGTTCTTATCAGTTTTCAGGATTTCTTCCACTTTGGCAAGAATGAGAGATTGACAAAATCTTAATAATATTAAACAGGAAAATCATTTGCCTGTAAATTTCAGTTATTCAATAGGTATTATTAGTGGGAAAGAAGATTATTTTTGTTCTAGTTATCCCTTCTGATATTAAATACCAAAATAAGTGTCTTAAGTAGTTTTATGCCTTGAATGTTGTAATTGCCAAGATATATATCTACTAGTTTTGATTCTTGCTGCAAAGTACTTTTTGCATAGACATATCCTAATAATGTTTTTAAAGATTTTCTCACAAAACCAGTAGTGTAGGAGAAAAACATTTATATTTTTACATAAGTTCAGATTATTAAGCAGCTGAGAACTATTTGTATAAAAAATGTATTTAATATAATTATACATTTAGTAATGTACGCTAAATAGATAATCAATATAGTAATATTATGAGTTGTTTGTCATTTAGTATTCCATGTTTTAGAAAGTACTAAAACAACATTTCTTCAAAGTATTTTTTTAAATTTTTCTTCAAATTTTCTCCAATAAACATTTGTAAAGATATATAGACATATTTTATATATTTTTTCCAGAAACAATTTTGCAGAGTGTAAATACTAAATGGTAAATCCAAAGACTAAGAACATATACACAAAATGTATCAAAATTTTGTCAATAATCTGTGTTGATTCTTCTCTAATAAATTGAGAATATTATTGACATTCAGATCAAGGCCATATACTTTATCAGTGATTAATATGAATAGAACCATAGCAAAACTTTATTTTGTTATAGTGAATATGTTTCTTTGCAGTTCAAATTCTTTCAGCATACAGTGGACTTGAGGGTTTCAACTTTTTTATTTTTTCTACATAGTGCCCATTTCCCACTTTTCCATAATATGTATGAGTTCTGTAAGACTTTGTGGTTGTGATTAAAAACCAAAACATCATTTAGAGTGTCAGAGGAAATGGAAGTCTATGTATGCATCTCTAGTGAGTTTTCATACTAATTAGATGATTTTTATTTTAGGATATTTTTTTTTTCTGTTAATGCAAATAAAAAGAAAGTGAACATTTATTTATTATGAGCCAGGCGTCCTTCTGGCATTGTTTATAATTCTTTCCATCCCAATGTGAATAGTTATTATAATTCCCATTTTATAAAAGGGAAAACCTGCCTTTAAAATATTAGCTGTCTTGCCCCCAAAATGAGACGTCCCAGAAGATAGTGTGGCCAGAATCTGGTGCTCAGATCTCTATTAATTCTATGTTCATATGTTTTTAATATATTAATTTTAATTAACTAATGAAATATTTCAGAGGCAGGCTTATACTCTTATCTTTAATGTTGTCTTTCCCTGAGATGTGGTTTTGCCTCTTTTATATTTTGTACAACGCAATAAGCTTCCAGATTAAAATGACAAAAGTGGGCCGGCCAAGTGGCTGGTTGGTTAAGGCTGGCTTGGGAGCACCAGCTCTGAGAAGCGGGGCCACCAGTTCAGATTCCACATGGGCCAGTGATGCTGCGCCCTCTACAGCCAAGATGGTGAACAACAGCTAGACCTGGAGCTGGCCTGGCTTGAGTTGCTGGCAAAGGTGTAGGCTGCAGGGGGGCTGCAGTGGGGCTGCAGTGGGGTGCCAAAAGCTGCAGGGAGCAGCTATCCAATGGCCAGTGACGGATCGGCCTCACCCGGGAATAGCACAATGATCACAATATCAACATAGGCCAGTGAAGTGACGTCCTCCACAACTAGACTGAAGAACAAAAGGAGAACAATTTGTCTGTTCCCCTTCCCCGATTCCTGTTTTCTCTCCCAATTCCCCAATAAAATCTTAAAAAAAAAAAAAGTGACGAAAGTGATTTCAGAAAATGAAAGTCTAGATATTTTAAGCTGCTAAAATCAGACTTTTTGAGGGTAACAATGACTAATCCCACACATGATGAAGATGCTAATTATGGGATGGCAATGCTGTAGGCATAAGATAGGCTTTAACTATGGAGTTAAAACAAAGAGAATTATAAAATCTTGATGCAGAAAGGGAAGTTTGGAGCATCCATTTGTGTTAGTCTATTGGTAGAAAGTGCCAGAGCCTGGATACATGCTTTTTTTTTTTTTTTTTTAGCTGAGCCATCCTGCCACCTGTTGGCAGCTCAACGGCAACTCAGCTCGGGCTGGCCTCAAACAGCTGTTGCTCAGAGCTCAGCTCGCACTCTTGAGTGAGCTCTTAACCAACTGAGCCACTCGGCCGGCCTGGATACATGCTTTTCAAATCCTTGACATGGTTCTTCTCTAAGGGCTGTTTTGTGTAAAGAGGGGTGACATGAACCTCTGGAAGTAAGATGAACATTGCAGCATGCTGGGAGAGAATATCTTTTGGCACCAAATAATTTATTTCAGCTCCAGAAGGAACTTTGTTCTAAAGAGTATGATTTGGAAAGCTGTTTTCCAATAATAAATAATAATAATAGAAAAATTAATGGACATATAACTATTAAATTTTAAAAAACATATTATATTTAAATTATATACTTATTGTAAAGTGGTAAAGTTTCAAGCAAACACACATTGTTAGAGTTCCTTACTAAAAAAATAAAAACAAACAAAAATATGCTCTAACTATAACAGGTAGCAGGAATCCTTCCTTTTACAATGTATACAAATATCAAATTACAATGATGTTTAAATATCTTACAGTTTTGTCAGTTATACCTCAATAAAGCGAAAAACACAATAGAATCTCATAATGAGTGATATATTTTAATAGAAAATAGATTCTAAACTTTGTATGTATGTGTTTCTGAATTATCTCTCAATTGCCTTTTGTCATTTCCTTTTAAGGAAAGTAAAGAATCAGCCAGAAGGGAAATGCCTAATAAATAAATGTCTGTCGAGTGATTACGGGTTCTTAATCAAATAATGTTATTATAATTCTAAGTTTCACAATTCATGTATACATTTGGGAAATATTTAATATTTAATTAACATACATTAATTACAAAGGTTGTTGTGATAACAAGTTTCATTTCACAGACTCAAGCATTCTTTTAATACATGTTCAAAACAGCTTTAAAAATAATACATAGCAAAGAAAATGGTGGGATATTATTTAGCTGCCACACTTTTAGCCATTACTTAACTTTTTGTGCTCAGTATCTTCCTGGTAAAATGTGGATAATGATAACTGCTTCATTATGTTGTCTTGAGGATTAAATGTGTTTAAACATGTTAAATATTTAGAATAATGACGGTCACACAAAAAACATATTGTAGAAATGTTAGCAAATATGATTGTCATTGTTTACCTCATATACATCTGTGCACTATTCAAGAAAAATAAATGTTATGCTGTTGAGTAATATAGTGCTTCAATGTGATAACATTTCTACTAACAAAACTTTCATGAAATGAAGATGAAATTGATGATTTAATGACTAACAAATATTACTATGATATACCTGTTCAGGAAAAGTAAATGCCTCCTGAGTCACTTATAAAATAAAATAGTAATTACAGAAATACTGCTTAACTCTATGAGGCACAAATGAAAACATAAACAGGATGTTTGGATTAAGTACCACCAACAAAGACATTGTTTGCCTAGTTTTCTAAATTGGGGTATAAAATAAGCACACAAGATTAAATTACTGAATATTATGCAAACAGAATTTTTAAAGATATAACAAAAATGTCTGAGAACACTATTTAGATTTCAATTTATTTTTAAATTCATCCCTAATTTCTTTCCCTCCATGGAAGCTGTTCCTTTTGAAGTTGTTTAAGAAGCCACAAAGCAAATTAATAATGTATATCCTCATCTCCCTTTTCCTTTCTTTATTCCTTCCTTCCTTCCTTCCTTCCTTCCTTCCTTCCTTCCTTCCTTCCTTCCTTCCTTCCTTCTTTCCTTCCTCTCCTCCTCCTCCTCCTCCTCCTCCTCCTCCTCCTCCTCCTTCTTCTTCTTCTTCTTCTTCTTCTTCTTCTTCTTCTTCTTCTTCTTCTCTCTCTGTCTCTGTCTCTCTCTCTGTCTCTCTCTGTCTCTGTCTCTCTCTGTCTCTGTCTCTCTCTCTCTCTCTCTCTCTCTCTCTATATATATATATATATATATATATATATACACTCCTCTCTTTTTCTCTCTGTCTCTCTGTCTCTCTCTAAATATAGAGCTCATTCCACGGATATCTTTTCTTTGTGAAACCACATAGAAGGTAACTTTTATGACTAGTCTTTTTGTCATCAAAGAATATACACAATGACAAATATGATCCCAGAATCCTCAACCAACACTTTTTTCATTACAGAAGTGGTGGGAGAAGATAAACACAGCTGGTAGACTTTTATCACTAACCAGGGCTGTGTCCCAAATCCTATGTAGTCATTTTTATTTTTTATCTTATTGCATAGCATGAGATTCTATAACTCATTTCGTAGCTGTTAGAGGTTGACCAGATTATTTCCTGGGCTCCTTTCCCCAGGCCCTGACCCCATCTGGCTGATCTTGGCTATTAGAATCTTACCACTCAAATTATGAGAAATAGTTCAGAAAAGAAACACTCATGGAGAGGTTTCTCTTCAAGCCTAAGCAGAACTGGCCTTAGTCATCATGTTCATATCTTCCTTCTTTGAGACCTCTGCCTGTCTTTCTCAGCCCCAAATTTTCTGAGGCAGGAGGCTCAGGGCCAAGCTTTCTATCCCAGCCTCATTATAGGTTGATGGGGAGAGAAGAGGGAGAAGAATAATAATCAGTCTTAAAGGAAAACAAAAAGGATCTAAGAAAATGTTCCAAGAGTGGAGTCCACTTTCCCTAGCCCTGTTTTATTTAAACAGACTAGGACATTTTGAAGGAAAATGCAATTAACCAGACAAGAAGCACTAAATCGTTTGTCTTTATCATATTCTAGAAGAACAGCTAATATAGTACAGCGCACTAGGATAGTGAAAAAATGCCAATGAGGTAGGTAGTACTGGAAGAAAATCAAATACTCCTCCCTATGAGTCTCTGCTAGTCTCTGTTCAATATCCCTTCTCATTTCCTTTGGAATATGAACCCTATTTACTGAGAAACCAATGCCTCCACCCTCAGGCCATCTAACTTGGAGGGCTCTCATCCTGCTCCTTCTTCCAGAGGTGGCTATGATTTCCCTGGTGACTGAAGCATGTCTGAAGAGATAAAAACATCACATGGCAGCATTGCACTATCTTGGGCTCTTCGCTAGAACTTCGCAAAAGAGGTGTTTGTTTTCCTAGGATGATATTATGTTAGGAACCGAGAAGTTGGATCTTTTCACAGCCATTTTGTGAAATACTCCCTGAGAAAAAGGCCAACACAGGCAGGGGAAATAAGGGCCAGGAAGTAAGCCCCTGGACGCTGCCATCACAAAAATCAGCCCATGACCTGGGCTTCTCCAATATGTGACCCAACATACTTCTTTTCTTTTAAAAACATTTTAAAGTATTTTTTTCTAAGATAGGTTAAATAGGCTTTCTACAATTAACCCAAAGTCTTGACTAATAGGATCACCTTATATTTTTTTATCACTAGTTCCAATCAAATTAAAATAGAATTTTGTTCAATTTTATAAGACCTAGAGTCAAATTGGTTAATTACTGTTTGAAACCAATCATAAAAGGTACATTTTATTTTCTGATATTCAGGTCAATAAATGCTGATTCATGTTACTGTGAAGTGTATTTTTAAATTATTTGAAAGAAAACTGCTCTTTTTATATTTACGAGTAAGCAGCATAGTTTCATGTTTTCCTGACTTTTTCAACATGCGGTTTTCAGAACATGATGTGCTTTTCCATCAAGTAATTAGATTTTAAATAATCCATGAGGCTATCAAGATCACAACACTATTCACTTAATTATTTCTGTAGAAGTCACTTTATAATGTTTTCTTTTTTTTTTGTAGTTTGTAAAATAATAAATAACCTGTGACATTTTATGCTTGAAAAAAATACTCAAATTGTTTTCAATTACTTTGATATTGGCAAAAACAAAAACAGAAACAAAAAAACACAAACTTTTGCCAAACAAATTTTGTTGAGTTTATAAATGTGTGTGTTTTTTTGATAGAAAAATCCATATGTTTTTCATTCATTTACAATTAGCTGACAAAAGTATTGTTTTTCAAAAGTTTGATATCCCTTATTTTCAAAAGTGTGCTTAAATAATTTCCTTTTATCTACAGAATGAATGTTAGAAGGAAATCTACCTCAATCAGAATAATTCAATGTCTTGAACTTTTTGTTCTATTTGTAGACTCAGGTGGCATATTGCCAACAGATTAATTAAAGTTGACTATAAGAAACATTTTTCAATGCTAAATAATTTAAGTCAGAAGAATGATACTAAAAACTAAGCAATTGAGGGAAGACTGCACAATGAAACTAGATAATAAAAAGATAGCAGCTGGGCCGGCCGAAAGGCGCATTGGATAAGAGTTGGCTGGGGACGCCAGCTCTGAGCAGCAGGCTCCGGTTCGGATCCCATATGGGCCAGAGATGCTGGGCCCTCTATAGCTAAGATGGTGAACAACAGCTCAACCTGGCTCTGGGCTGCCATTTGAGTCACCGGACAGTGGCAGCCAGTGTAAGCAGCCATGAGCCACTGTGACTGGTTGTCCAATGGCTGGCGAGCTACTGTCTCACCGTGAAGAGCACAATGATAATATCAACATGGACCAGTGAAGCGATGTCCTCCACAACTAGGCTTCAGAACAAAAGGACAGCAACTTGTCCCAATAAAATCTTTAAAAAAAAAAGATAGCCAAATGACTCAGCCTCAGCAATTTTCCTAAATAACTACATCCTGTAAAACTTTGGGTCCACATCAGTTTCATATTTTAAGATACAGAACAGGAGCCTCCCTAATTGTACAATAGAGAGAAAGTACTACAATTCTGAGCACATCCTCAGCCAACCCATAGCAGATCCATGACCTGTGACTTTGCTGCCTCCTTCTACCCACTCCCTCCTGTAACATACCTGAGCCCCACAACTGGACCCAAGTGTGTTGGAGCCCCCCCAAGTAGTACTAGAGTAAGACAAAATCTCACTTTATATCCCAACTATTGAACACATATTCTGTTATTTTCTTTTATGCCACTTTTTTTTAACCATTAGATATGAAAATTTAGAAAACAAAATAGTCAAAGGACATATTCCATGGGGGTCAGATATTAGCAGTAATTGAACCTAATATCCTATCTGAGGAGCAAGCATTTGCACCATTTGAAAAATAATACATTCTTAATAATTTCTCTCCATTCTTAAAATAAATAGCATTGCCATTAAGACTACACAATTATCAATCACCCCCATATGTCAGGTTTTTTGCTAGGTGTTTTGCATGCATTATTGCTAGTCCTCCAAACAACAGGAAAATTAACTCTCATTATACATGTTTTCCAGAGAACAAACTCAATAGGCTCACCCTTCCCACAAGTTCCGACTGGTTCTATTATAGAAGTTTTATTTTCAGAAATATTTCACACTCCCCCAACACTTCTGAATTATTTGCTATAAGAAATATGTCTTACTACATAATTAATAGGGAAATATTTATATTACAAAGGCATCTGCATATGTATGTGTGAGTTTATACATGTGTGGCTTTATTTATTTCTAATAAACACTAAATATGCCCAACAAATTTAGGAATGTTGTATGTCTGCCACCAAGAACACAAGGCTTCCAAGCACACTGTAGGATTGGAGGGTCAAGGCCTGGAATTGGCTTATATCTCCTTCATTCACATCCCATTGGTCAAGCTCAGGTAGATGATGATGTGGTAGAAATCTACCGTTGTCTTTCCAACAGCCTACTACTCTGGTCACCAAACACTTTTATTCTTTCCATATATTGAACATACTTGCCACCTCCTATAGGAGTCACCTTTATCCAGTCCTATCACGTTATTGCATATGTTTAACAACCAGGATCAACAGGATGTGTAAGTCTCTCATGGGCCTGAATATGGCCCCTGTAGATATGTAATGACTTCTTAACTGAAATGACTTCTCAACTGAAATGACAAAGTGTCTGTCCCCACATACCTGATATAGTGAAAGAATGTCCACAACAAACATGTCCAATCAGAAGTGAGAAAAGTGCAAGACAGGCAGCAGTCATGGGTTGATAGAAATCCTGAAATCTCATTAGGGAGCTGTAATGAATGTGATCTACTCTGGAGTTCAGGGAGATTCTAGCTTAGGCCTTTCCCTCCTTTCTCTGGGAAAACAACTTTTAAATCTGTCTTCCTAGACTCCATGTTCTGAGAAGTCACTCCTTGCCCATGAATCTACTTGTCTACATCTGAAATGGAAATTCTTTAGGAGATGCTTTCCTCTTCATAATGAAAACCTAAGTTTTATTTTTTTGGTGTTAAACAGTCAATTTTTGGTGTAATATATTTCTGTCAAAAACTGAGTAGGTCCTGCTTTGTTACTTCCAATCAGTTCTCTGTGCCAGAAACCATACCCACAGTTCTTTCCTTGATTTAAATCTCAAGACTAATTAATTTCCTGGTTTCTATCACCATGCCTATCTTTCAACTGAATGGTGTTTACTTAAGATTAAGTGGTACAATATGTAGAAAGGTAACACCCCTAAATTCTATTTTCCTCAGTTCCTTTATTCAATTGAGAGTTGTATTAAACACCACAGGTTTCAGTCTGGCTTTTATCTGTGAGTTTCCCCAACTGATAACCATAACATGACTTCATCATTCAGTCTTTTTAATCCCATCCCTCATTGTTTGAAATTCAATGCTACAATGGGGAAAATCTCTTATTGTCCTTGTTTTCTTTCCTTGATGCTCAGAAACCTACCAATTTATTTCTGAGCTTATCTTGCTCTTGTAATGATTTGTCAAGTACAGCCAATAATAACTGTACACACTCATGCTTTCATTTTATCCTTCTGCATTTCCTAGTTTTATAGGCTTCCCGTCAAGTAACTACACATCCATGTATTACTAAGTATTTTCTTACTGTGTATTAGTGAACATCATCTTTCTAACCTCCAATACTTGAGTTTTCACCATGTGCCCAGATCTCTTCATTATTGCCACATATTTTAGTTTTGTTTTATATTTTCTGTATCAATCAAAATAGGGTGACTATGGGCTGGCCGAGTGGCGCAGTAGTTAAGCACTGGCTTGGGACGCCAGCGGCCCCGGTTCGGGTCCCACATACGAGGGCCAGTGACACTGCCCTCAAAAAAAAAAAAAAAATAGGTTAACTATATTGTGAAAACAAAGATTTTTTCAACATCTCATTGGCTTACTGTAGGAAAAGTTTATTTCTTGTTTATGTCACCATCCAATATGGGCGTGAAGGTCTCTGAGCTTTACTCAGCAGTTCTTGTCCATGCAGCAACTCAGGAACTAGGTTGCTTCCATTTATAGTTATAGCACTTGGTGCAAGTGTTGTCCAGAGTCACAGTGGGGTGGGAAAAGAGAATTAAAGCATCACCTGAGGGATTGTCTTAAACGCTATGCCTGAAAACATCTTGTATATCTCCTGTACACCATTGGTCAGAACGTGGTCACACAATGTGAATATATATTTAAGGGAGCCTTTCTGTGTCCAGGAAGAGGAAATGCGATGGTAAATACATAGTACTATCTTTGCCATATGACTGAGAATATCTAATTAAAAAAAATATGTTCCTTCATTCATCTTTATTTAATATTTGAAGGTTAAAACAAGAAATCCTGCTCCATATAAATTTCCCTTTGCTGTCTACTTCCCTATTACACTGATTTATTTCCTCTTTGAAACAAACACCACAAGAAGTTCTAAGAGAGACTTCTTTTTCCTTGTAAGAAAAAAAAAGTGCTTAAAAAATGTTATGAAAAATTCACCTGGCCTGGGAAATCTGGAGTTGGAGAAAAATGCAGTGGCAGAATTCATTTAACTATAATAGCATCCCTTTTGCTCCACCTACAGTCTCCGAGCTCTGTCTCCTCTTCCTCTTATTCATCTTTTAAAGGCTAGAAATACAAAGTTTGTGGCTTTAAGGATGGCATATGAGAAACATCCAGTGCTTTAAAATCTCTTTCTTACAGGCGAAGAAACTGAGACATGTAGCGATTAGTTGCCAAGTGCCAGACATTAGTAAGTAGAAGAGCTGGGATTTGAACCGAGGAATTATAGCTCCAGGGTTCATGCTCTTCCCCAGCACACTAATCTGCTCCTTTGTGTTCAATGTCTGTCCTTTTATTTATATTTTTTAAGTTTATACATCTTTGTCGTCTATTCTATTATACTAAAAACTCTATTGTTACATGGACAATGCAGTTCAATGCAAACTATATTTGATTTTTTTAACTTTTATTAATCATTAGGAGCTGATACTTGTGGGGACTAATAAACTTGGACAGTGTCATACAAAATACTAATACATAAGGAAAAAGACAAGGAAGAACTGAGAGAAATACAATGAAGCTGTATAAATTATGTATTTGCTGAAATTTTCTTTAGTAAATTCATCATCTTTCAAAGTTGTCTACTGCCTCAAACCATTGCTGAAACATTATATTAATATTTTAGTCCTTTCAAATGGATTACTTGCTTTGTCAGAGGTATTTAGTAGGGGGACTAAAATATACCTCAAATTTTAAAATTTCATTGCTGTTTAGAGTGTTCTTATGCATACATTATTTTTATATCAGCAATGACCTTTTCCTTTTTCCTGACATGAAGTAATCAAAAGTGACATAAATATGACAATGAATTTCTCAGGAAAACCTTTATTTTTAGCAAGTGAGAGCCGTTCCTCATGATATACATACGTCTTCCCTTTCCCAAGAACTAAATAAGTCTTAACTGATAAGGTTTTCGGTTTCATTGAAGGAGCATCATTTTTTTGTGAATCAGTGTCTATTAAATGTCTACTAAATAGTTATCAAAACAAGAATGAGAAAGGTTTGAGAGTCAGTGTTCATTCCCTCACAGTGATAAGTCATGTTCTATTCTATTTTAACCATGCTCTAACTTCCTATTCATGGAAAGATATGCATGGATAAATTACTGCAAATTAAAAAAATAAAACTCACACTCTCTTTCTCTCACACACACATACATACACACACACAAATATAAAAAAATCATTTTATTAATGCACTGATGCATAGAGTTCTTTTCTTTTATGATTTTTTAAAAATAACAGCTAATAGAAAATATAAAAAAATAGAATCTTTTTCATGACATGGCACATATGAAAAATTTTAATGTTCTATGATACAGTGAATCATATTATACTGTACACTACCCAGGCCCTATTAGATTTATTTTTTTAAAGACATGCTTTGATATGTGTGCTAGAGTGTATCTGACCTATTGACCAGACATGAATGATTCCTAGGTTCCTGCCTTAGATAAATGTTATTTAATTTAAAGAAAGATGAAACTGAAAGGTTTTGGTGAAACAAGCTCTGAATGTTTATAAATTTAAAAATGAGTGAACTCAACCAGCCTTGATAATACAAATAGACATAGGTGATAGTATGTATCAAGCTGTGTGTGCTTTATGAAATGTGGATACTGACACCTAGAGAACAAGCTATCTTTTTTTGTTTTTTTCATTTACAACAATATATCCTTAATTCTAATTATTAATGTAATCTTATTTTCTCTTGATTGCAATTGTAAAGATGAAAACAGCATTGACTGCCTCTAAACAGAAGTTATTTTTTTGAATAATCTATACAAGAAACTTTATTAATTTCAATCCAACTGAATGCAGAACAGTAGATTAATAAGACCTTTAGATATAATTAAGATATATTTAAGATATAAGTAATTAAATATATAATTAAATAAAAACAACTACGCAATCAATTTGACATCATAAGGACACATTTCTGCATTTCAGACATAGGTAGAGTAGGAATTCAGTTAGAGAACAGAATTTATGCAAAAAGGAAATGATGATGTAATCAAAGGAATCAAATGAAATTAAACTGCCATGTGGAAGATTTAAGTTACATACTACTGTGTAATATTGCTTTAGTACAATGCTTCAAGGAAACAAGAAACAGAAAACTGTTCTTTTGAATTAATTTGTTTAAGCTTTCTTTCTCCATTCTTTCGACATTGACCTCTTATTAGAGATGGTTTCTGTTATTAAAAACATACCCCAACAACAGTTCTTTTCTAACTTTCAATGAATTTGCTACATAGGAATTCAAGCCTCTGAAATTAACCCTCTCCATAAGACTTATGATTGTTTAATAAAAATTTACATAAAGAAAACTGGTCATTTAGATTTCCTGGGAAATGTTTGATTTTTCTTTTTTTAATTAGTTTCAGGGGTACAACACAGTGCAATAGTTATACTTTTTACCCCTCAAAGTGACAACCCCTCTCCCCCATTTCGCCACCCCACTTCTCCACCCTATATCATACATATCTATTACAATTCCTTTACTTGCTTCCACAGTATACTCCACATCCTGTGACTATCTATATATTCAATTACAGTTGGCATACAATATTACACAACATCAGTTTCAGGTGTACAGTGCAGTGATCAAGCCTCTACTCCATCCATGAAGTGGTCTCCCTAAAAAGCCATGTGACCATCTGACACCCCACAAAATATTTACATCATTATTATATTCCTCAAACTATCTTTCCTATCCCTGTGGCAATATTGTAGTTACCTATTTTTGCTGTCTAATCCCTTCCCCTTCTCCCACATCCTCATCCCCCTCCCAACTAGCAACCATCAGTTTTTCCTCTATATCTATGAGTCTATTTCTGTTTACTTTGCTCATTCATTCAGTTTTTCAGATTTCATATATAAGTGAGATCATATGGTATTTGTCTTTCTCTGACTGACTTATTTCACTTAACATAATAGTCTCTACGTCCATCTATATTGTTACAAATGGTACGATTTCATTCTTCTTTATAGTAGAGTAATACTCCATTGTATAAATCTACCACAGTTTCTTAATCCAGTCATCTACCGATGGGCATTTCGGTTGTTTCCAAGTCTTGGCTATTGTAAATGGCACTGCAATAAACATGGGGATGCATATATTTTTTCGAATTAGCATCTTGGTTTCTTTTGTGTAGATACCCAAAAGTGGAATTGCTGGGACATACGGTAGTTCTATTTCCAGTTTTTGAAATACCTCCATACTGATTTCTATAATGGCTGCACCAATTTGCAATCCCACCAATAGTGCACGAGTTCCCTTTTCTCCACACCCTCACGAGCACTTGTTGTTTGTTGATTTATTGATGATAGCTATTCTGACTGGAGTGAGGTGGTATCTCATTTATTTGCATTTCTCTGATGATTAGTGAGGTTCAACATTTTTTCATATGCCTGTTGGCCATCTGTATGTCCTCTTTAGAGAAATACTTCTTCATATCCTCTGCCCATTTTTTAATTGGGCTGTTTGGTTTTTGGTGTTGAGTTGAATGAGTGTTATATAAATTTTGGATATTAACCCCTTATCAGATATATCGTTGGCAAATATCTTCTCCCATTCAGTAGGCTGCCTTTTTGTTTTACTGATGATTTTCCTTGCTGTGAAAAAACTTTTAAGTTTGATGTAATCCCATATGTTCATTTTTTCTTTTATTTCCCTTTTCCAAGGGGATATATCAGTAAAAATATTACTCAGGGTAATGTCTGCAAACTTGCTCCCTATGTTTTCTTCTAGGAGTTTTATTTTTTCAGGTCTTACATTTAAATATTTAATCCATTTTGAGTTTGTTCTCATTTATGGTGTAAGTAGGTGGTCCATGTTCATTTTTTTGCATGTGTCAGTCAAATTTTCCCACCACCATTTATTTACTTTATTAAATTATTATTTTTATTATTATTATTATTAATAGTTACAGATGTACAAAACTATGCAATAATTATCTTTTTCACTCCTTACAAAGTGACTACCCCCTCCCCTCTTCCCAGCATCCCACCCCCTATATCATACATATCTATTACAATTCCACTGACTACATCCCCACCTTATATTCCACATCCCATGACTATATATGTGTTAAATTATAGTCAACATCAAATATTAATCAGCGGCAGCTTCAGATGTACAGTGCAGTAGTCAGGCCACTACACCATCAATGAAGTGGTCTCCCTAACAAGATATGAGCCCATCTGGTCCCCTAAGAATATATTTACAACATTATTGATTATATTCCCTAAACTGTCTCTTCTGTCTCTGCAGTAGTATTGTATTACCAATTTATGTTGCCTCGTCCCTTCCCCTTCTCCCTCATGCCCACTCCCATCCCATATCCCATCTAGCCCTCATCTGTTTTTCCTTTGTGTCTCTAAGACTATTTCTGTTTATTTTGCTCATTTATTCAGTTCTTTAGATTCCACATATAAATGAGATCATATGGTATTTGTCTTTCTCTGACTGACTTATTTCACTTAGCATAATGTTCTCTAGGTCCATCCATATCATTGCAAATGGTACGATTTCTTTCTTCTTTATAGCTGCATAATACTCCATTGCCCAGCACCATTTATTAAATAGACTATCTTTACTCCAATGTAAATTCTTCCTTCCATTGTCATAGATTAAATGACCATATATGGATGGGTTTATTACTGGGCTCTCTATTCTGTTCCATTGGTCTATGTGTCTGCTTTTATACCAGAACCATACTGTTTTGATTACCGTAGCCTTGTAGAATGTTTTGATGTCAGGTAGCGTGATGCCTCCCACTTTGTTCTTATTTCTCAAGATTGCCGTGGCTATTGGTCTTTTGTGGTTCCATATAAATTTTGGATTCTATGTTCTATTTCTGAGAAAAATGTCCTTGGTAGTTTGATTGGAATTGCATTGAATCTATATATTGCCTTAGGTAGTGTTGACTATATTAATTCTTCCTATCCGTGAACATGGTATGTATTTCCATTTATTTGTATCTTCTTTGATTTCTGTCTTCAGTGTCTCATAACTTTCTGAGTACAGGTCTTTTATTTCTTTAGTTAAATTGATTCTTAGATATTTTATTGTTTTTGAAGCAATTGTAAAAGGGATTGATTTCCTGATTTCTTCTTCTGATAGTTTATTATTGGTGTATACAAAAGCAACTGATTTCTGAATATTAATTTTGTATCCTGCTACCTTATCAAATTCATTTATCAGTTCTAGCATTTTTTTGGTGGAGTCTTTGGGATTCTCTATATATAGTATTATGTCATCTGCGTATAATGACAATTTTACTTCCTCTTTTCCAATTTGGATGCCTTTTATTTCATTTTCTTGTCTGATTGCTGTGGCTAGAACTTCCAGAACTATGTTAAATAAAAGTGGTGAAAGTGGGCAGCCTTGTCTTATTCCTAATCAAAGGGGAAGCTTTTAGCCTTTGCCCATTGGGTGCGATGTTTGTTGTGGGCTTATCATATATGGCCTTTATTATTTGAGATATGATCCCACTATTCACACTTTGCTAAAAGTTTTTATCATAAATGGCTGCAGGATTTTGTCAAATGCTTTTTCTCCATCTATTGATATGATCATATGATTTTTGTTTTTCATTTTGTTAATGTGATATATTACATTAATTGATTTGTGGATATTGAACCAACCTTGCATACCAGGAATTAATACCACTTGATCATGGTGTATGATCTTTTTAATGTGATGCTGAATTCGGTTTCCTAGTATTTTGTTGAGAATTTTTGCATCGGTGTTCATTAGGGATACCGGCCTGTAGTTTTCCTTTTTTGTAATATCTTTGTCTGACTTTGGAATCAGGGTGATAGTGGATTCATAGAAAGAGTTTAGGAGCCTTCCCTCCTTCTGTATTTTTTGGAATAGTTTGAGGAGAATAGGTATTAATTCTTTTTTGAATGTTTTATAAAATTCACCTGTGAAGCCATCTGGTCCAGGACTTTTGTTTGTTGGAACATTGTTGATTACTGATTCAATTTCTGTGGCAGTAATCAGTCTGTTCAGAGTTTCTATTTCTCTTTGGTTCAGACTTGGTAGATTGTATACTTCTAGAAATTTATCCGTTTCTTCCAGATTGCCAAATTTGTTAGAATATAGCTGCTCATAGTATTTTGTTAAAATTTTCTGTATTTCTGTGGTATCTGTTGTCACTTCTCCTCTTTCACTTCTGATTTTAATAATTTGGGTCCTCTCTTTTTCTTGGTGAGAGTTTGTCGTTTTTGTTTATCTTTTCAAAAAACCAACTCTTGGTTTCATTGATCTTTTGATTGTTTGCTTGTTCTCTATTTCATTTATTTCTGCTCTGGTCATTATTATTTCCTTCCTTATATTCCCTTTAAGATGGTTTTGCTGTTCTTTTTCGAGTTCCCTTAGGTGTAAAGATAGTCTGTTGATTTGAGATTTTTCTTCCTTCTTTAAGTAGGCCTGCACTGCTATGAACTTCCCTCTTAGGACTGCTTTTGCTGCATCCCAGAGTTTTTGGGTCATGGTGTTTCATTTTCGTTTGTCTTGAGGTATCTTTTGATTTCCTCCTTGGTCTCATTTTTGACCCACTCAGTATTTAGTAGCATTTTATTTATCCTCTATGTATTTGTAAGCTTTCCAGATTTCTTCTTATACTTGATCTCTAGTTTCATAGCATTGTGGTCAGAGAAGACACTTGATATGATTTCAATCTTCTTAAATTTGTTGAGACTTGTTTTGTGGCCTAACATGTGGTCTATCTTGGAGAATGTTCCATGTGCACTTGAGAAGAATGTATATTCTGTAGCTTGGGATGAAACGCTCTAAGAATATCAATTAAATCCAGCTGGTCTAAAGTGTCATTTAAGGCCACTATGTCCGTGTTGATTTTCTGTCTGGAGGATCTGTCCATTGGTGACAATGGGGTGTTGAGGTCCCCTACTATGATAGTGTTACTGTTGATCTCTGTCTTTATGTCTGTCAAAATCTGTTTTATATATTTAGGAGCTCCTATATTGGGTGCATAGATGTTTACTAGGGTTATGTCCTCTTTTTGAATCGATCCCTTTATTATTATGTAGTGCCTTCTTTGTCTTTTATTGTAGTCTTCATTTTAAAGTCTATTTTGTCCAAAATAAGTATTGCTATTCCAGCTTTTTTCTCATTTCCGTTTGCATGAAATATCTTATTCCATCCCTTTACTTTCAGTCTGTGTGTGCCTTTTGATCTGAGATGAGTCTCTTGTAGACAGCATATGCATGGGTCCTGTTTTCTTATCCACTCAGCCACTCTGTGTCTTTTGATTGGAGCATTTAGCCCATTCACATTTAAAGTGATTACTGATAGGTGCATATGTATTGCCATTTTGTTATTTGTATTTCTTGTCTTCCTGGGTTAGCTTGTTTTCACCTTTGTTCTGTTTAAAAATGCCCTTTCATTTCCTGCAATGCTGGCTTTGTGGTAATGAACTCCTTAAGCATATTCTTTTCTGAGAAGCTCTTTATCTCTCCTTCAATTTTAAGTGAAAGCTGTGCTGGGTAGAGCAATCTTGGTGGTAGACCTTTATTTTGTGTTACTTTGAATAACTCCTGGCACTCCCTTCTGGCCTGCAGAGTTTCTGTAGAAAAATTAGTTGTTAGTCTTATAGGAGTTCCTTTGTATGTAACCTGCTGTCTTTCTCTTGCTGCCTCTAGGATTCTGTCTCTGCCTTTAACCTTTGCCATTTTAACTATGATGTGTCTTGGTGTGGGCCTGTTTGGATTCAGCCTGTTTGGAACTCTCTGCACTTCCTGGGCTTGTATGTCAATTTCCTTCCCCAGGGTAGGGAAGTTTTCAGTCATCATTTCTTTAAATACATTCTCAATCCCTTGCTTCCTCTCTTCTCCTTCTGGTTGGAACTCTCTGCACTTCCTGGGCTTGTATGTCAATTTCCTTCACCAGGGTAGGGAAGTTTTCAGTCATTATTTCTTTAAATACGTTCTCAATCCCTTGCTTCTTCTCTTCTCCTTCTGGTATTCCTATGACGCGATTATGGTTGCGTTTCATGTTGTCCCAGAGGTCTCTAAACTATTTTCATTCTTTTTTATTCTTTTCTCTTTTTGTTGTTCCAGCTGGGTGATTTATGCTATTTTGTCTTCTAATTCGCTGATCCGCTCCTCTGATTCATCTGTTCTAGTGGTGATTCCTTTGAATGTGTTCTTCATTTCAGTTATTGTATTCTTTAGTTTTAACTGGTTGTTTTCTATGGTTTCCCTATCCTTCTTTATGTCCTCACTAAGTTCCTTAAACATTCTTATCATCAGTGTTCTAAACTCTGTTTCTGAAAGTTTGGATACCTGTGTTTCATTTAGTTCCATTTCTAGAGGTTTCTTCTGATTTTTTACTTGGGACATGTTTCTTTGTTTCTTCATTCTGGCTGTCGTTCTGTGAATGCTTCGATGTATTAAATAGATCACCTAGAGGGCCGGCCGAGTGGCGTGGTGGTTAAGCGCTGGCTTGGGAAGCCAACGGCCCCAGTTCAGGTCCCAGATATGAGGGTCAGTGACACTGCCCTCAAAACAAAACAAAAAAAAACCCAAAAAACAAAACTAAATAGATCACCTAGAAAGAAGAAAGAAAAAAAGAAAAGGAAAATAAAAAAAGAGGTGGGGGGGGCTCTCCATCCTCTTTAATCTGCAGACCATTTGCTCAGCAATAGAGAGTCTCTGGGTGACTCAGCACCAGCTATTGGGGGGAAGGGCTTAACGCGTTATGTGTCGGCCTCCCTCTCCGGCTTGCAGTGAGCTTTCCGCAATTTCCTGCTGTGTGCTCTGGAACCGTGCTCACTACCGAAAAAAAATCTTCACAGGTTGTTGCAGGTTGTCTGCTGCAAAAACAAAACAAAACAAAAAGAACCCCTCTGTGGCCTGCGGAGGTTGGTCCAGGCACCAGGGTCTCAGAGTGCCTCTGGCAACACAGCTCTAGGTGGGCAGGGCAGGCCCCAAGGCACCACTGGATATGGTCAGTCGCCCCCACCAAGTCAGAGCAGCATGCACTCTGCACCAGCAATCAGTCCACACAAACTCGCCTGGAAAGCCTCGATCTGATCACGCAGGTGCACAGCTCCCTGCCCAGCGCTCTCAGGAAAACTCCCCTCTCAGCCTGTCCCAATCAGCTGCCTGCAGATCAGGCTAAGCAGGCCAACAGCCAATCCCCAGCTTTGTAACTCTGCACAAAGAGTGCAGAGAGTGGGGACCCAAGGCGGCTCCCGCACTCCTGAGTCTCAGTGAACAGACTGATGGAGCTAGAGAGCACCTGCCCTGCGTTTCCCTGGCAACACAGCACAAGCAGGGTGGCGGGTGCGGATCCAAGATGGCTTGAGCATGCCTGCGTCTCAGTGAGCAGCCTGTTGGAGCCGGAGGGCACCTGCCCAGCGTTTCCCTGGCAACACCAACATGAACAGGGTGGAGGGTGGGGACCCAAGGCAGCTGGTGCACTCCTGCATCTCAGTGAGCAGCCTGTTGGAGCTGAAAGAGCATCTGCCCAGCGTTTCCTTGGCAAGGCAGCACAAGCAGGGCGGAGGGTGGGAATCCAAGGCCGCATGCGCAGGCACACATGCACACACACACTCCTGGGCCAATTTCACCAGAGCAATGGGATCCCAGATCTGACCCTCCATGGGAGGGCCCAACCCTGAAAAAATGTTGACCTCCTGTACACCACTCATTTGCAAGCTCAACACCAGGGGAACAATGGTCCCAAAACCTCCAGCTTCTGCACCAAAGGCTCACTTCAGTCCTTCCCCACAGGCTCCTGGGCCTGCCTCATACAGCTACTCCCTCCAACAGGAAGCAGGTGAGTGCTCGCCGGCGAGCGAACCCGTGCACCGGCCCCAGTGGTTCTCCAGCCGCCCTCAGCCTCACCGAGCCAAGCAAAGAGAGTCCTCACTAATTTCTACTGCCCGCTATCGTAGAACTCCTCTTCCTGGCAAAGCAACTCTGGGCTAGTGAGCTTGGTGTGGGGCCGGAGTGGGAAATGTTTGATTTTAAGGGCTATTTTAAACATTGGTAAAGATTATATACTGTACAGGGAATACCTTACTTTTAATTGGTGTGTGTGTGTGTGTGTGTGTGTGTGTGTGTGTGTGTGTGTGTCTGTATGTGTATTTTAGGGGACAAACCACATAATGAGCATTTTACTTGTCCACCCTAGGCTGGACCCTGACTACAACTGGGCCACTGAAAGAAGCACTAAAGTGTATACCTAGTCAAAAAGGGAATTTAAATCAGGAAGGTGTAGACTACCAGAATTATTGGTAAAGAAAACAAGCAGTGAAGCATTTTGATGAATCTAAGTAAGTCTTAATTACAAAAACAAAATAAATAAGGTGTATCTAAAATAAATAATTAATTGTTTTAACTGTCATATTATTCAAAAGTAGAATACAGAATTTTTGTTTGTCCTAAAGTTTATTAATAATGCATGTATTTTTGAAGTAACCTCTGATAGAATGGATATAGAAGGTGTAACTTGCAAATCAGTAAAGAAAAGATATATACTAGAATAAAATGCAATTGTATGAATAGATTGCCAGAAAGATTAGTTAAAGCAAAGAAAATCAAGGTATGTTAAAACATGCACAAATCAAGGAATGTCAAAGAGATTCAAAACATATCCATAAGCATGATAAAAGTAAATGCATTAAACACACTTGTAGGTGAAAAAAAGAATTGTACAATCCAGTGGATAACATGATATTCTTCGTATAAAACTTTTGAGTGCAATAAAAATACTACATTTTTGTTGGGTTCATGTATTTACAGCACACTTACAAAAACACAAATGGGAAAGATATACACTAAATTAAAAACAGCAATTATTTCTAATAAGAGAAGAAATTGTTTATAGTGTATTATTTTATTTTATTGAATAGTAAGTTAATTTTGATAATTCTGGGTGGTACATACATGGATATTCATTCTATTTTGTTTATGCTTTGTGTTTGAAATTTTTCATAATTGTAAACGTTGACTGTGTAAGTTAGAATATATGCCAACCTAATATAGTTCAGGCACGATCTGTGTTCCTAGATAATCCAAGGGTCATAGTTTATTTTGGGTGTTCTGTCATCCCCTTAGCACATGGTATGTGTCTACCTCTTCAAAGATGGCCTACCACCAGCAGGAAGGAGTAAAGATAATATTATAGGGTAAGAAGCTATCTTTTTTCTTTTTTTTAAAGATTTTATTGGGGAATTGTGGGAGGGGAACAGCGTTTGGGGAATCAGGGAAGGGGAACAGACAAGTTGCTGTCTTTTTGTTCTTTAGTCTAGTTGCGGAAGATGTTGCTTCACTGGCCCATGTTGGTATCGTCATTGCGCTCTTTCCGGATGAGGCAGATCGGTCGCGGCCTCTGGATGTCAATCACCGCGGCTATTGGCAGCTCACGCTGGCTGTCCGCCACTCACTGTAGCCTATGGCAGCCCACTGCAGCATGGGCTGCAACATACACCGTCACCGGGGCCCCCAGCCCAGCTCCAGGTGGAGCTGTTGTTAGCTGTAGAGGGCAGTGTCACTGGCCCTCATATGTGGGATCCGAACCGGGGCCACTGGCATCCCAAAACCAGCTCTTAACCAATGCGCCACTCGACTGGCCCAGAAGCTATCTTTTAAAGGCATGACAGTTCAATTTCACACATCATTTCTATTTATAACCCATCAGCTAGAACTTAATCATGTGGTTATACCTTTATGAAGAGGGGTGGGTGAATGTGTGTCCTGTTTAATACTTTGGGATTCTGTTACTAAGAGGAAATAGAGAAGCATGAAGATTGCCAGACCGTAAGCACACTTTTCTATAGAGCCAGCAATAACACGGTATTTCTAAAAGTGTGGGTAATGGATCATTGATTTTTCAGATTTTTTAAATTTTTTCTCTGGGGAGTATAGTTTTATGCTGGTAGTTCAGTATATTTTAGCAACACAGGGGTTTAACAGGAGGACTTTATAGTTATGTAAATTTTACCTACAAAATACAGAGGTGAGGGAAAGAGAGAGAAAGATGAGAGAGAAAGAGAGAGAAAGAGAGTTTTAGTTTTAATGAGAAAAAAATAAACAGTCCTTCAAGGGCTTGAGGGCCAGGCATGATTATTTCCATCAAGATATTTCATGAATTAAGACAGGAATTTTATTCTGAGCACTAAACTACCCAGGGAGGAGGGGGACTCAGGTAAGCTGGTGAAATTCTTCTCCTAAGCAAATGTCCTTAGTTTAAATAAAAGCAGTGCTCCTTAGCATAAATGTGCATCTGCAAGGAATTGAAATAGAAAGTCCTCCTGATATCATTAGGAGGAATGATATAGATGATGTCAAGATCAGATTACCTTAGTCCGTGGTTAAACAGAGAAGCCTCCCTTCAAAACTATCTCAGCTGGACATGGTGTTACTGCTTGCTACATTGCTGTCATTATTTAGAAATCCTGTGCCTTGATCTTCTGGGCCTGTGGTGGTGATAGCAGTTACTCTGATTTCAAGCATTTAAATGGGATGGGCGGGGGATGGAATTCTTATATTTTGCTCCTCTAATATCTATTATTTACGAGGAATCAAACGCAATTTTAAATTCTTTTGTGGTCCTCATATCCATAACTTGGTAGTAAGGTATGACGATCTCCTGAACGTTATGAATACCATACTAAATATTTGTTAACATGGTTTGAAAATGTAATTATTTATAGCTGTGTTCTGTCTTCAAGAAAAACGTCAAAAGCAGAAAATCCACAGAAGACACTGGAGAGCACTGAAGTCTTTCAAAGCAGCCAAGTTCTGCAATTTCTTGTTAAAGTTTTGTGAGGTGAGGTTGGCCTCACACAGATATTTTCCAGAGATGGGGAGTTGGCAGATACGGTGTACACTGGCATTTTACTAATGAAAAAATAAACGGGTTCAAGTGCCTGGAAAGTATGCAGTGTATTTGTGTATTATTATCTGTTAATGATCCTATGGTATAATTGGAAGCTATGAATATAACTCTCACAACTTAAGGAGTAAATGATTTTCTTAATTTGCACATATTATATCATAGTAGCTGCTAAGTTGAGAGAGCTTTCTCCTACTTTAAAATGTGAGCATTAAAAGAATATGGAATTAAAAAAAAAGAATATGAAATTTAATGAATAAAGTGGAAAATCAATGGATGTTAAAGATTGTAAACATTAACCTTTACATAAAAATGACATAAAATTTCTTTCCAAGTATCCTGTGAGAGGAAATAAAATGAAAGAATTTTTGTATTGTCTTTATTCACTGTGTTACTTTAGATGTAAGTCAAAGCTTCTATGCAGTTATTCAACACTGTGGGGTCCTTTACAGTTTTCTGAATACAATTATGCAAAACTGTTATAACAGCTTTGGAAGATACATATGTGAGAATGCAGAAAGAACAACTAAAACAAAAAGACATATTGTACGTTGGAAAACTGAGGACAAATTCAGGCACATTTTTAAATGTTCTGAAAATGCTAAGACACGCTTCTGTTATATTTGCTAACAGCAGCATAACACATGTAATAAGTTTCTTTAATTTCAGACAATTTTAATGCCATATATATCATATATAATGTCATATCATATTTAAATTTTGGTATTTTGATTTCCATTCATTTTCAGAATTAGCGATGACTGAATATTTAAACATTACTTTGTTTTTGAAAGCATGGATAATAAAGCCCTCCTTGATCCAGTGGATTGGTACTGGCCCTATGAAGCACGCAAATTATCCTTAAATAACATGCATGTGAGTTTAAATAAATTACAGGACAATAAGGCTTAGTTAACCATGATTCTACTTTCTAAAAAAACACAAATTTCCATGGAAGGTGAATAGCTTAACATTACTATACAATCATCTTCCAAAATTAGGAGACAACAGGTAAGTACACATCCATTAAGTGTGTACCTCATTCCAGTCTTTCCAACAACGAGGGAGAAAATGTGATCATGGACCTAATTGGCCAGTACTACAAATCCACAGGATTGAAAATGTACTGTAACCAAGAACGGTACAAAGCCAGGAAGCTTAGGAAATCCAGTGGGTTCAATGACTCCAAGTATTTCCGAAGAGTTTATCACCTAAGCTCATTACACTGATACATAAAACGCCAGGAAACTCCTTGGCGCCTCTTTCTGAAGCCTGCTCAGAGGTCTGGAAGAGAATGGTCTAGAAGTTATCACAGTTGGAAAGTTTCAAGTTTCTTTGTTTCCAAGTTAAGCAGAGCTGGGAGGATTTACTAAACTTATTTCCATTTCAAAATTAGTATTCTCAGAATGCAAACATTCAGGATATATTGATTACTTCTATGAGATGAAAGGTAAAGAAAGACAATACATATGGAAAAGTTACAATCAAACTCTGGCAATAGGCAATAAAAACATTAAGGAGTCTCATTACAGGGACTAAATTATTCAAGATGAAAGCTCCAAGGGAGCAAACAAGTTTCCTATTATGATATGAACACATAAGAATGTTCTAATATAATTTTATTAATTTAGCATGCTTCTGCCCTTCACCTCTACTTAGTACTTACTGGGTAAGTTTATGTGGAAAAAAAAAAGAGAGAGAGAGAAACATAAACCTGCCACAGCTTAGCCTGGCATAGTTACTATTTCCATGAGTTGTGATTTCCCAAATATATAAATTCAAATCCAGTTTTCAAACTAATTTAATGGTGATGGCCTGGTTGTGTTTCTGTAGCTGTTTAGTAAATATCTTGTATTTCTTATGTTTAAGTCTCGTTTAAAATGAAACCCAAACTTTCAAATCATTAACATTTTTTAGTAGTAAGCACACACAAAACCCTTCATGAAACCAAAAATAATTTGCAATGTTATTTCTGAGAAGTTATAGAAATATTAGTTTTGATGACAAGCTTTAAGCTCTAATTTCTAAGTGGTTTTAGTGCCCATGTAAAGATATATAACTCCCAAAATTTGCATTTGGGATTCTAAGATTAATTTCTTTTCCTTAGAATGCAGGGCTGTCACTGCTGCTGTAATATTAATGTAATAACAAAAGAAGAATATCAGTGAATATGGCAAGAACCAAGCCAGCTCAATTTGGGTTGCAGAAAATACTATTTACCTTTGGCTTCGTCATGATAAACACTGTATGCTAGATTGAATTTTGAAAATTCTAACTAATTAAAGAAGAAATTCTTTACTAATTCTTACTGACTTCATGGAGGATATAAATATAGAACATATTGAAAAGACGCCACTAGATTCAGGTAATTCACATTTAACTATATTTTCTTATTATTCTTATTGAATTCATGAACAAATGTATCTATATGTTCTTGTGAAAATTAAAGCTTTTAAAGAAGAATATTTTGTCCTTTAAAATTTTACCTCTAGGGTAAAATATTAGTAATAGAAAATTTCCTGTATATGTGTGTGTATTTTTGGCGTTAGGGCAACAATACAAGATATAATTCTAAAAGAATTTGACGTCTGAATAAACAGTGTTCACACTGAGAAATCTACATTTCCAGAGAATATTTTATTAGAAAACAAAATGGTAAACATGATAAACACAATCATAAGAGCAGTTCTAAGAGATGAGGCAGTCACATTTAGCCAGGGTAATTAGGTAATTAGGTAATTACCTAAAGGTTGGCGTAAGTACCTTGGTGTGATCATGGTTTTCTAAGATAATGTAATACCCAGTGAATGACTTTTTCTGGGAGATTCTACAAGATTATATTTTAGTGCTTTATCCTCTCTTGGATTTCTCTTTCTCTGTCTTCTTTATGGATGACTTCATTTGAATGTTGGACATTATTTCTTTTCTGAGCCCAATTCACATTTCAGGTCTCTTAGCTGGTATTCTGGCCCATCTAGTCAGCTCCCTAGGAGACAACTTTACTTTCTGAAAACAAACAAACTAATAAATAACTCAAAATTGTAAAAATGAACGGATTATAGAGACATGGAATGATTGGGAGGAGGGAGGGACTTTTTAAGATAAGTAATAAAGAAATGCCTCTTTGAGAGAGGCCACTTAATCCAAGGGTCAAAGCCAAAAAGTTACTCATATGAGTCAGGTGAGGCTCATAGGAGGGTTGAAAGCTGAGAAAAGATAGTAGCAAAGTCCCTATGGTGATGTGAGCTGTGAATGAATAAGGAAATTATTGAAAGTGAAACTTCAGAGTGGAATGTTCAAGGTTGCTTTTTCTCTATGACCTCTTGATTCTGCACAGGAATGGAAGAACATTCTTCATCAGTGTGAATGCCCTGAGATACAATTAGGCTCCAGGACAAAAATGGCCTACTGATTTCATTTGGCAATAGCAAAATATGGGAAAAAATAAAGCAATATAGAAATCAGAATGGATCCACTACTGACCACCTTTTATTATGCAAACAAATTTTATACTTCTACTGTGTGTCCTAAAACTCATATAGAAACTGTCTCCCAGCAAACTAACCCTCCTTAAATCTAGTTCAGTTGGTGGCCAAGCCAGAATAATCATTAGATACTTCAATGAAATTCCTGCTTCAAGTCTTCCCATAAGAATTCATTGTTGATCCAAAAATTTATAGAAAATTATTTTTGAAAAACAGGCCAAAGTTTAACATCAGTTTGATGTGATAATTTATGGCCACCTCAAAGATACTATTATTATGAAATTCCCATACCCTTAGGAAATGCCAGATTCTAATAAATTTCATGCTAACCATCCAACATGGTTTCACATATAAAATTTCTTCCCATTACTTGGAGGTTAGAGGGACCTTAACTTTCTATGTGTTGCCCTTCTGATGTATGCACGGAAGAGAACAAAGCCACTAGGAATAAATCCCTTTAGCAAACTTGTTTCCCTTTGAGCTATGGAAATGTGGTTAAACATTATTTTCAGTTTCATAAATGTTTCCCACATTGGTGGTCTAACTATATTCTACAAAAACAAATAAACAAGAAAAAAAAGTGCTCTTGGAGGAGTCAGTATAACTGAAGAAATGTTATTTTTAATTATTTTAGAGGGAGTTGTATTCATTGTAACACTCCTCAGCAGGAAAGAATTGGAGTTGGTCTCACTTCAGAAAAACACTCACATATCTGAAATATAGCCAAGTGTCTGGAGATTTGGACAAGATAGATACCGCGAGAGCACACTTTTATTGTTGGATATGGATGACTACCATCCTTTCCTAATGAAGAATGAAAACCTTGAAGCGTTTACAACGGCGTATCCTACTCAGTAGCCATGTGCACAGTGGTAAGCATGCCGCTTTCCTGGCGTTTTTCTGACTCGGTTGTGGCTGTCACAATCCCTTCAGAGCACTAGCTTGCATGCACAGCACACAGCACAACGGCTGAGGCTGAACTGATTTAAAAGGCACCAATGTGCTTCCACCATTCAAGAAATCTTCAAGTTCTTCATGGCACATATGAGAAAAGGGAAAACGCCACTTTACTGGAAAAACAAACTCTCCCATATAAATAAACATAGGCCTTTATAGCAGTACAAATTATGTATGAAAATAGTTTTACTTGAGAAGAAACAAGGAAAGGATGAACTTATTGTCTAATTAAATTGTTGCCACTGTATATATCTTTTCTTTTTTTTTTTTTTGTTTTTTTTTTGTTTTTTTTTTTTTTAGCTGAACCATCCTGCCACCTGTTGGCAGCTTAGCTCCGGCTGGGCAACGAACTGCTGCTGCTCAGCGCTAAGCTCACACACTCTTAGTGAGTTCTTAACCAACTGAGCCACTCGGCTGGCCCCTATCTTGTTTTCTTTTAATCTATACAAATCAATCAGGCTCAGACACTTAGCAATGCAAGTATTTTATAATATTTGCAGATTTTTCTTTTTGGTCAACTCTTTTAAGGCATGGATTGTTTGTTTAGGGAGGACAGAAAAAGCACCAACCATAAAAGAAGACAACAACAAAATTGATAAATTAGACTTAATCAAAAACGAAGAGAATTTCTCTCTGTTACATTCTGTTACCGAATGAAAAGACAACTCACAGATTGGAATACAATATTTTCTATATTAGCCAAATATATTTAACACTTGGTCTGTAATGTATAAAAAGTCTTTAAAATTCATTGATAAGAAAGCAGACCCAGCTTCTAAAACCTGGACAAAAGATTTTAAGACAAATCACAAAAGATAATGTACAAGGAGAAATGAAGCATTTAAAAAGATGCTCAGCATCATTACTCATCTGAGAAATGCAAATCGAAACTTAAATAAGATAACAATGAAAACCTACTAAGATGGCTAGAATTTAAAAGATTGACAGTACCAAGTGTGAGTAAGAATGTGAAACAACTAGATTTCTCGTACACTGCTGATATGAATGTAAAAGAGAATAACCACTTAGGAAAAACAGCTTGGTAGTTTCTTATAAGGTTAAATATACAAGTACCCAAAACATTTCATTCAATCTGAGCTAATTCTAGCCTCTTGTAGTTATATATAAATATTAGTTATGAGGAGATCAGTTGAAAGATAACTTTGTCTTATAATGAGGAAGTAACAAAAAATTTCAGAAGAGTGAAATAAATTGAGACTATTGTTCGCTGATAGAGCTATTGGTAGAGCTATTTGCTTAGAAAATTACTTTATGTGTCTTTATATATTTCTCTGTGTATATTTCTGCCAAAGACTAATGAGATTTATTTTATTCATTGGAATAAACAAATGTACTTCTATTCCCAAATCTATAGCTAATTAGTTTATGATTTTGCTAGGCTGCTTAAGTCTAGGCCATGAGTTTGTTCTTGTGTAAAATAGAAATACGAACATCTTTCTTACCTTTCTTCATAAAGATAGCTGTATAGACAACATGACATAATAGATATGTAAGGGCTTTGAAAAAATGTAAAACACAGGTCAAATTTAAACTATTATGCTCAACTATTAATTTAATCAATTTTATTGGATTTGGGCTATAAAAAGGTCTAAAATGATTAAACCTGATTTCTGCCATTAAGTGTCATCAATCACTACATAATAGACAGCATAATAACCAAATAATTCAATCTGTAAGACTAAAAAGGGAATAGATGTTACTCATACAATTATGAAAATGTTTGCTTTGACTGTATCATCCTAAAAAATAATTCTGTGTATGGTAAAGATATAAAGATTATTGAAAATTTGCCTTAGTTAAGTGCTTTAGATCTTTTTTCCTTAAACCCTGATATTTTTATTATATAAATAGCCCCTTTAATTGTGAGAGGTAATAAGCACTTATAATACCAGTTCCAAGTTCTGTAATATATACCATATGAAAAAAAAACCAGGATGTGTCAAAAATAAAATTCTCTTCAGGAAGTGACTGTTAGATGACTCTTTTTTGAAACCATGCTTCAATATGTATCCATATGCTTCAGAGGAATATTTGGCACATTCATTAAAATTAGTGGGAGAGGGTCACCTAATTTTAGATATGCTGATCTAGACTTTTTATAGCCAATTGTATTAAATCATAATTAGTAAAAATAACAAAAGATCTGCTTTAATGTTTTAAGAAATGCAAAGACCTACAAATGTTGAAATAAAACTGGAGATTAAACATGGTTCTCAAATTATAACAATGCATTTTAAGTTGTGTTCTGTTCATACTCAAATGGAAACTCTTCAGCTGCTATTGGAGACTGATTTTCATAAAGGTTCCAGCTAATGAGCTTTGAAAATCCCAGGGTACATTTACCATCTTTCTATAAATTTAACACTAATACATTATTTATTGAGGTAACAGATATATGTAGAAATAGAACTTCTCTATGCCCTGTAGGTATTGCTTTAAATGGCCATTTCTTCTCACACAATTATGTAGTCCAAAGCATGGCAAAGATCAAGTGATAAAAGATGATATAAAAGCTAAGGGAACACAGATTGATTTTAAGAAATGTAAGTGATCCTGATTTAGAAATAAAAAGAAGGGCCGGCCGAGTGGCTCAGTTGATAAAGAGCTCGCTCAATGGTGTGAGCTGAACTCTTAAGTAACAGCAGTTCGATGCCCAGCCCGAGCTGAGCTGCCACTAAGCTACCAACAGGTGGCAGGATGGCTCAGCTAAAAAAAAAAAAAAAAAAAAAAAAAAAGTAATAATCTGAAATAACGAAATAATTTTTCTGGATTAAAAACTACAAATTGATGTAAATATACACACCATATCAATAACAATACAATTCAATTTAAAGGATTTACTGTGTTCAATGCAAATATCTATGAAATATACCATTTCTGCAATAATTCTTTGATAAAAATAAAAGGAAAATGTAAAAAGTGTCCTGTGAAAACCTAGAGAGGAAATACCAATTTTGTCCAAAGGAACAATGTTCTTATTGGCATCAGTTATCAAATTTAAAAATATATGTAACAAACCACAAGTCTGCCACAGGGATATGAAAGACAGTTTGGGGAATATAATCAATAATTTTGTAAAGATTTTGTAGGGCATCCAATGGACACTTGTCTTATTAGGGAGTCCACTTCATAGACAGTATAAATGCCTGACACTGCAGTGTACATCTGAAGCTAAAGCTGAATAATACTGAATGTCAACTATAATTATATATATATATATATATATATATATATATATATAGTCACAGGATATGGAGTACAGCATAGGAAATAGAGTCAATGGGGTTGTAACCGCTATATACAAAGTCAGAGAGGTAGTAGATTGGGGGAGGAGGGTTATCACTTTGTGTGGGGTGTAAATCTCTATCACATTGCTTTATACACCTGAAACAAATAAAAAAATAAAAGAATATCAAAAGACAGAAAAAAATATATGTAACAAACATCATAGGATTTTGAGAAGAGTTTTGTACATGACTCTGCTAGAAAAATTCTATATATTCATTGAATAGTTCCCACCTTCTGCGTACCTACTTGTTTCCCAGACTCTCTTATAATTAGTTTGGGGCCATATGACTAAATTCTGGCCAGCGAGAGGTGGAAGAAACTTACATAAGGCAATTCTGGCTCATAAATACGTCCTATGGAGTCAATCAGTCCTCTTCTGCTTTCTACTGCAAACCAGGGATCTGTTCACTTGGCCTAGATACTGACTGGAAATGACTCAGAATTCCTGAATCACTGCTAGGAGAAAAACAACCAGACCTGCATTTGTGTTGTATATTAATAAGAATAAATGTGTCGTATTAGTTTCCTATTGCTGCCAAAACAAATTGCCATGAATTTAGTGGCTTAACACAAAACAAAACAAAACAAAACAAAACAAAACACAAATTTGTTATCTAACAGTTCTGGAGGCCCAAAGCCTCAACGGTTCTCACAGATTTAAAATCAAGATGTTGGCCCACCAGAATTCTTTCTGAAGACTTTAAGGGAAAATCTGTCCCTTGCCTTTTCCAACTTCTAGAGGCTGCCATAGTTTTTAGCTCATGGCCACATCACTCCAGCATCTGCTTCCATCATCACATCTCTTTCTGACTCTGACCCTCCTATATCCATTCCTCTTGTAAGAACTCCCCTGGTTATATGGGGCCTACTCAGAGAGACCAGGATAATCTCCCCTCTCAAGAGTCTTAACTCAATCAAACCTGCAAATTCCATCGTGCTGTAATAACATGTTCCACAGGTTTTGGGAATTAGGACATGGACATCTTGGAAGGTCATTAGCCTGTCTACCAAACTTGGATTTCTACAACCACTAAAGACATGGTGGCATATTTGTTACTGTAGTAGATAGTAGCCTATTGAGACTAATAAACAAAACAAGTTTTCCTTTAGCAAAACGTTAACCTGAAAACTTCCACAGAAATATAATGGCTCCAATATGGCATGCATAGTCCCTCTCTTTAAAACAAACTAGTGCAAACATATTCTTTTATTTGAGAAACAGCACAATTTTTAACTCAAGACTGCAGCCGTGGTTTAAATGGACTTTCCTTATCACGCATGAACCTCAAATTTAAGAATGTATGTGTTCTGCCTCAGCTCATCTTTGTGCTTCTGATTTTGTTTCATTCCCCAGAAATGTGCTTGCTGGGATGCGTCCTTCTGTTAATAGTTTACTCTGAATTTTTTTTGTTTTGACAGCTATTAAAAAAACACACAAAGCTGGCACTATCCTGTACTCATAATTGCTAAATCTGGTTCCGCTTCTCATGTGGTAGGGACAATCTTCTTGAAGAATTTGTAAGTTAAAAGAATTTTTTTTTCCTCAAAGAATTATGTGAAGTAACATAATGACTATCTCCCTTGTCGAAGAACTGACTGATAATATTCTGTGTGTTTAAATCCTGTGGTAAATCTGTTGCTTCTTAGGGTTCTTGACAGTGATCATGTGTCCTTTTATTATTATTATATTTTCACATATTTTCAACTGTTACCATATTAATCAGAGCAGTTTACTCCTTTAGCAAACAACTCCAATTCTTACTTAAAACAATATAACTTTCTGCCTGTTCATGTAATGATCCAAAGCAGGTTGGAAGCACAGGAGGATGTCTTAGCTCAGGTTACCTTAATAGGAACCATAGATTGGATGGCTTAAAAAGCAAAAAAATAAATAAATAAATAAACTTTATTTTTTCAGAGCTCTAGAGCTCAGAAATCCAAGATTAAGATTCTGACTAATTCAGTTTCCTGTGAGAGTTCTTTTCCTGGCTTGCAGATTGGTGACTTCTTGCCTTCTCATTGTGTCCTCACATGGTGAAAAGAGAGAGATCTTTGTCTCTTCAGCTTCTTATAAAATCACCAATCCTATCACATTAGGGCTCCCACTCATGACCTCATTTAATGTTAATTACCAGCTAAAAGCCCATCTCCAAACACAAATACATTGTGAACTCAGGTTTTAATATATGAATTTTTGGGGAAACAACTCATGCTATAGCATTCTACGTCTAGCCCCCAAAATTCATTCCCTTCTGACATGCAAAATACACTCATTCCACTCTAACAGTGCCAAAAGTCTTAACTGATTCCAATATCAAGTCTAAAGTCTAAAGTCCAAGATCCCATCTAAATAACGTATAAATCAAGTGTGGGTTAGACTCAAGGTATGATTCAATCCTGAGGCAAAATCTGTCTCCAGGTATGAACCTGTGAAATCTGACAGCATTCCTTCTTTTTTTTTCGGTCCAATTTGGTCCCAGGTGGCAGTGACTCTGCTGATATAGCACATCTTTATTCCTGGCTTCTACTGAGATAGTTGATTAAGTCCGTAGTCATACACATGATCTTTTAATCAAATGGTTATGCAGCCACACTTTTATTGTTCTCTTCAGAACAAGCTTTCCATGTTTGAATATGGACAGACTGACAATTTTTCAAATCTCCACCTTCTGATTCTTTTTTGCTTAACAATTTTGTCCTCAATTCACCTCTCTCCTCTCACATTTTACCATAGGCAATAAGGGAGATCCAACCTCCACCTTAAACACCGTGCTTGTAAATCTCTGCTAAATATCCATTTCATTGCTTGCGAGTTCCACCTTCTACAAAACACTAGAACGCAATTCAGTCATGTTATTTGCGAATTTATAACAAGAATCACCTTTCCTGTAATTTCTCATAAATCCTTCCTCATTTCTGTCTGAGACCTCAAAAGAACGGTCTTTAACATCCACACTCCTACCACCATTCTATTCACAGCAACACAGGCTTTTTCTAGGACGTGCTTCAAAACCTCTACAGCTAGCCATTACCCAGTTCCAAAAACTTTCATATTCCTAGGAATTTGTTATAGCAGCAACCCACTTCGTAGTACTAAATCAGTACAATGAGTCACGTTGGGCTACCATAACAAATATGATACACTGTGCAATGGACAGAATATCTGTGTCATATCAAAAGGTATATGTTGAAATTCTAACCCCAATGTATTGGTATAGGAGGTGGGGTGTTTGGGAAGTAAATATGTCATGAAAATAGAGTCCTCATGAATGGAATTAGTATTCTCATAAAAGAGACCCCAGCGTGCTCTCTCTCCCTCTTTCTACCATGAAGGATACAAGAAGCTTGAAACCCAGAAGATGGCTCTCACCAAAACCTGATGATGCTAACACTCTGGTCTCAGATTCTCCAGAACTGTGAGAAAAATAAATAAATTCTGTTGTTTATAATCCACCCAGTGTGTGGTCCTTAGTTGTTGCAGTCCAAACCGACCAAGACAGGCTGAGTGACTTAAACCACAGAAATTTATTTTCTCACAGCTATGGAGATTAGAAATCCAAGACAAGTTTCTGGTGGATTCAGGTGCTTGTGAGAGCTCCTTTCCTGGCTGGCAGATGGTCCTCTTCTCTCTGTGTCCTCTCTGAGAGAGGGAGGGAGGGGGAAAATGAGATCTCCCTCCTTTCTCCTTCTTATAAAGCCACTAATCCTATCTCATTAAAACCCAGACCTGATGACCTCATTTCACCTTAATTACTTCCTATCTCCAGATACAGTCACTGTGAGGGTTAGGGTTTCAACATACAAATTTGGAGGGGTTACGATTCAGTCCATAACAAAATGCAAAGATCAATATCTATTTTCTTTTCTATGTCTGGCTACATGTCTAAACTGAATTCCCCACTTCTTTAGACTAAGTGTGGCCATTACACTGAATTCTGGACAATAGAATATGAGTAGAATTGAGGCAGTCTAGATTTTGGTTTCTTTGGACCATCTGCCATTTTCTCAGGCCTCAGAGTATATTCAAGCATCGTAATCATTGGTTGTAGACAAAGGAGGGAGGGACATTATGGGGTGACTTGGAAAAATTTATATCTTAACTGAAAATAGCATATATCAATTCTACTCACATTCTATTGTCCAGAACTCAGTGTAATTGCCACACTTAGTCTAAAGAAGTGGGAAATCCAGTTTAGACATGTAGCCAGGCATAGAAAAGAAAATAGATATTGGTGTATGCTAGCATGTTCTGCCTGCATAACCCTTCCTTAAAAATTTATGTTTAAGAATCCACTAAAAAAAAAAATGAGCTATTAGAACTAGAAAATGAGTTCAGCAAGGTTACATAGTGTAAGATAAATACATAAAAATCAGTTATATTTCTTTACACTAGCAATGAACAATAAAAATGAAATTAATAAAATCCCATCTAAAATAGCATAAATAATAAAATATTTAGGAAAGAATTTAACAAAAGAACTTAACGATCAGTGTAAAAAATCATTTACATTTATATACACCAGAAAAGCATAATTATAAATGAAATTGCAAAAATAATTTTATTTTTAATAACATCAAAAAGAATAAGATCATTAGAAATAAATGTAACAGAAGAAATAAAAAAAGTATATTTTGAAAACTACTAAACATTGTTGAAGAAAATTAAGAAAAACCTAAATAATTGGGTAAACAACCTATGTTTATGGATCAGAACACAATAGTTTTAAAATGGTAATACTATCCAAAATGGTCTACAGATTCAACACTATCTCTATCAAAATCCTAAAGGGCTTCTTTGCAGAAATTGACAAGCTTATCCTAAAATTCATATGGAAATTCCAGAAGAGCCAAAAGAGTCTTGAAAAAAAGAAGAAAATTCAAGGACGTTCACTTTTCGGTTTTAAATCTTACTGCAAAGCTACAGTAATCAAGACAGAGTGGTACTGGCATGAGAACAAAGAAACAGATTGATAGAAATTATTTGAGATTTCCAATATAAATTCTTACACAACAACGTGTGTACTAAGGCACATAGTAGCATTATTCATAATAGTCAAAAAGTGGAAATGACTCAAATGTTCCTCAAGTGATGAGTGGGTAAACAAAATGTGATATGTCCATATTATTATTCAGAAATAAGAAGGAATAAAGCACTGAAACATGGATACATGCTACAACATGGATGAACTTGGAAAACATTGTACCAAGTGGAAGCAGCCAGTCACAGAAGACCATGTATTTTATCATTTCACTTCTATGAAATGCCTAGAATGAACAATATGATAGAGATAGAAATGGGAATAATGTTGCCTATGATTCAGGAGATGTAGTGCCTGGTGAATGGGGAGTGACTACTAATAGGTAAGGAGGTTAATTTCTGAGTAATAAGAACTTTTTAAACTTACATTTTATATATACATATAAAAAGAGAGATAATTGGTCTAAGAAAAGCCTACTTGGTAATAATGTGGAAACTTCATGACTAAAGAAGGCTTGTTCTACTCTTCAGGAAAACCTACTTCATACAGGAGAAAGGATTTTAATCTCTCATTGTGTGTTAGTAACTCAGGGAAACTACTTGGTCAATTTTAATATGCTGATATAGCTTTATTTGAACTGCATCCCATTCTTTTACAAACCTGTAACGGTTTTGTTTGGCTTTAGAGAAAATAAATGCTTTAAACATTATAAAAATAAGTTTAAAAGAAGAAAATTCGCCCACCTTTTAGAGATAACCATGATGGATGCTTTGTTCCACTTGTTGCCATTTTTTAGTGCATGTATAACTTTAAATTATACTATATATATGTATATATAACATAAATGATATATTAACTTTAGAATTTGCAAGTTTCTCACATGTGTCATGTAATATTTACTCATTGAAAAAATTTTCAAAATAAACTATGAAGAAGGACATAAAAATGACCACTAAATTCCACTGTCTGAAGATAAACCCTATAAATGAGTCTATTTTAGGTACAAAGGTGGCTCCATGCAGATGTTTGCCTATTTTAAGCTCTTTTGAAGAAACTTTCCTCATCATTCATTTCTCCTTCCTCTACGTCAATAGTTTTCCTCCCTGTCACCACTATAATAAATGCTCTGCCATCAGGAAGATTCCACCCTGTCTTCAGTCTTCCTCAATTCTTTCCCTGCTTGTCAATTTTTCAATGTGCTATCTAATTCCTTCTCATTGCTTTTGTCTGAGAACGTTTTACCTTGCTCTCATTTTTTCCCTGTGATATAATAGTATCCGTGAATGTCTCGTATTTCCTCCTTTTGTTTTTTCTGCTTACCTGGCTTTCCCATCTCTGCGATTTCTCTCCCCAACCATACTCTGTCAACACAACTCTCACTGTGTACTCTAGTATCCCTTTGGCTACTGCTGGAGTCAGCTACAAAACCTGTCATTGTAGCTATGCTACCAGAGTCAGGGTTTCGTACTAGGTCAGGCATTATAAGGGCACTTTGAGCTGCTTTTTGCTTTAAAGGTGTTTTTTCTGTTGAAATATATTTAACTATGTTTAAGAGAAAAAAGTTACCTCATGACATTTGATTTAAAATTAAGGACAAATAATATTTGTTGTTTTTTTTTTGTTTATTTGTTTTGTTCTGTTTTTTAAAGTTTACAGCAGAGGTTAGTTTATTAGAGTAGAAAGTAACAGCTCTCAAAATGAGAGGGGGTCCCAACTGGGTTGCCCCAAGGACAAATAATATTTGTAATTCATTGTGGGTAAATTTTGTTATTACTAGGAGGTCTTGTGACTCTATGTAAAAATGCATTTCAAACTCTCATTACATCCTAAATTGACATTATCAACTTAAGGAACACCAGTTTTTATGCATTTAGGAGTATTGCCTGCATAGTGTCAATACAAATTACTCAAAAAGTGTTTTCTATAATTATTCATGTTAACAAAGATGGTTTAACTTAATCAAGTTGGGACATCAGAATTCGCATGTCATTACAATTCTCTCCCAAAACATTAATATCAAATTATTGTATTATAGCAAATAAAACCATCATATCATGTTAGGTCTCCAAGTAAATAAAATGTATGTTACATATTTTATATGCTTTTTACTTTATCTTTTATCTCATATATTCCTTTATATATATGATATAAGATAAACTGAGACACATTAAGATGTTTATGAGTTTATCTGAGTATATATCAATTCGAACCAGGCAGCAACAAACCAAAGATAGCTAGGAGTGCTCCACCAACAGGAGCTAAGGGCAAGGCTTTTATAGAGAAGAAGCTGAAGCAAAGCAAAGAAATTATTTGATTGGCTATTGCTTAAGCAGTTACCTTATTTGGGAAATCCCATTTGGCTCTTTGTGATTGGTTTTTCCAAGTTTCATTTGCTTAGATTCCAGTGCATTGACTCTGTCTTAGGTTTTGGTTTGTTACCAGAGCAGTAGAACAAACTCAGTCTAATCACCTCCTTGTTTAATTACTTTAACAAAGATGCAATTACATGTCCATAAACTTAAATTAATATATCAAACAAATTCCAGCACTAATCAGAGACAATTGTGTCTTTCCACAATTCCAACAAAATAAGCAGTAAAAACTTTCCCCAATCACATGGATTGGTAAGCTACCTCTTATATATAATTACCTTTGCATTAGAAATTGAACTCAGGTATCAATAGAGGAAAAACGTTTATGCTTTGTTGCATATAAATGTAGTAAATATTTATATTTTTATTGGGCCTTATCATATAAATGGAGAATTTGTACTCACCATCTCATTTACTTCTCTCAATTATCCTATGAGGCAGGAATACCATGTAATATTTTTATTTTCTACATAAGGAAACTATTTCACAGTAGTTAAATGATTTATCCAAAAACCATCTGGTTAATTTTGGTGGGTTGACAAGGAGGAAGGATAGTGAACTGTCTTTTCTGAGATCTGTTGCCTACCCTTCTTTGGTTTTGCTGCATTTTATGGAAAACCCCATTTTTTGGCAGGAGCCTTTGCCCGCTAGCTCCCGGATGGAATCTGCATTGGAAGTCTGAGAACCATCATTATGAACAGAATGCTCCAGGAGGGAGAAACCATGGTATTTCTCCTTCTTTCTGTTCCTTTGGTGGCTCTGGTTGTAGTTGATTTCTCTGTAGCTCCAACTCCTGACCACAGCCCCATCCATCATGATTCCAGCAGCTGCGAGCCAGCCATGATTTCTGGGCTCCTGTAACACCACCTGTTCTCACTGCCCCTCTAATCCTATAACAGCTTCCTGCTCTTGCTAATTTCTGGGTGGTCTCACTCTCAGTTCCTCAAATCTAACGAGGTTTGATTTTTCTGCCTAAATCTTAATTGTTGAGAGATACTAATAATGATTCCATCTGTGAAATCATTAATAAATCCCACTCCAATTTTTCTGTTACATAAAATAATGTTTTTCTAACTTTTGCTTAAAATGAGGAATAGTTATATTTTATTACTCATTATGTATTATTGATGTAAACAATATGGGCTTATTGTTCCTGTATTTGAGTTCCTAAAAGTGTTTTCTATTGCATCCATTTGGTTAACATAAGACATAACATACATTTTAAAAGGCCAGTGTAGTGATTAAGTTCAAGGAGTTAATGTAATCCTTGCTCTGCCTTTCAAAAGTTGTATAACGTTGGGCTACTTTGATCCTGAGTAGTAGGGATAATAATTCATAAAATTTAGGACTCTTGTGAGGAATGAATGAGTTCATATGTGGGAAGGACTCAGGACACAGTGTATTGCCTGATTCATAAGCACTCATAAAAAGTAGCCATTTTTAAAATATTATGTGAGAATGCAGAGTAAAGCTGAGATTATTGTGGTTGATATAATTGCAGGTTTAAAACTATTTTGAATTGTGAGAATTTCTAAATCATTTATATGTATGTGTATAATAGTATATATATAAATGGCCATATATAATATGGATACACACATACACGACTGTATAATGAAATGTAAATAGTGTATGGTTTTCTAAGATCTTTAGATTTTAAACTTTAATAACAAGAAAAAATATTAATCTATAAGAATATCATTAATGCTTTAAAATGGTACATTTTTTATTATAACAAAATTAGTTTCAAAATGTTTTTGAAGAAGCATTTTCCAAATGCAAAATCTATTCCTAAAGAATATTTTTTAAAAAATTCCAGGAAAAAAGTTTGTTACCTTGGATCTGTTTATCTAAGAGAATGCTAGGGTCTTCAGATATGCAGAAAACTCTTTGAAAAATGTAAAATAAATTAGATAGTTTTCTTTTTATATAACTAGTTTTGGAGATGAGTTAAATTACTGTATAATGGTCTTGGTTTGGTTATCTCTAAAGTTTTAATTTCTTTTATCTGTTCCAGTACTGTGTCCTTAAGGATTTTTTTTACAACTACCTACAGAGGTTCTTAAAAATAAACAAAAAAAAATAGAAAAACAAACAACAACAACAAAAAACACTACAGATAGTACCTGAGGAGAGGTACCTTTTGTCTAAGGCTGGAGAGAAAGAAAAGTCCAAAACAAAAACCAGAGGGCCTGGCCCAGTGGTGTGGTGGTTAAGTGCTGGCTTAGGAAGCCAGCGGCCCCGGTTCGGGTCCCACATATGAGGGCCAGGGACACTGCCCTCAAAAAAAAAACAAAAAAAAAAAACAGAATGAAACAGAAGCTTAGGCGGTAAGACAATTGGACAGAAACAAATTCAATTCTGCCTGCATCAAACACAAAAGAAAGTAAAAGTGATGAAGACATGGATCTCCATAAATATGAAAATTTATAAGATTTTCAGGAACTATTACAAAAAGCAAATTTTGAGTACTGAATGACAAAACATTAGTAGTCAGTTGGGACCCTAAATTAATGAAAGACCATTTAGTCCAAATAACTGCTGACTTCCATATTGGAGAAGCATACTCTGCTGGCTCATTCCAAGTATACATTATTCTAAAATCAGATTTCAAAATTTAACCAAAATGGTACTCAAAAGAACATTATGTAAATATCACTTCTTGTTTCAATTCCCTCAAAATCCCTAGGCTCCATATCAGTAAAGGCTACATATGTGGACTAAAGCTTTGAATATATACAAAACACAAGCATTCACTGTAACAATAGTCATCCTTGATTTGCCCTTTTATAATGTACCCAGAGCTATAATGGGGTTCTGTAAATCATCCAAAACCTCCAAGAGTAGGAGTCTTTGTATGGAATTCAAGATGTTAATAGTTCCTTACTAACCAAATTAACTCCACATGTTTTCTGCTGCAACTAATCTGTTTCCTGTGGAATTAGGCATGGTCTGACTCATTCTTTATTTTTTGAACATGACAATTTACTCCAGAGTAGCCCTCGTTTTACAGAGCCTCAAGCTCCTTGGCCATCGCTATGCATTCAATGTCCTTGCTGATCTCTGTAGCAAAGGCGTGGAACTATTAGAGAAAATCCTGGTGCCTCTGGTATACAGGCTAAGGAGGCTTGGCCAGTCATCTCATAAATGACAGGCTTTAAACAGCATGTGTCTGGGGAAAACAATTCCTTAGGATGGGTAATTGATAATGTCCTAAGTGTCAGACCTTTATCCCTATTTAACAATAGTGCTAATCCTAACACAGACAAGGTAGATAATATAACCCCCTATGAATATGACAAGACATAACCACACAGCTAAAGTAATAGAGCAGAGATTCAAACTCTACCCTCCTGCCTCTAAAGCCAATGAGCTTGAAATGCAGTATGGCTGTCCTTTGCTTCCCAAAGGAGCGTGTGCACTACGAACCAGTTATATCTATGAACAAAAGCTCAGAAAGCTGAAGTGACTAGAAAGGCCTCAGAACTTACAGGCCGCATGTGAACAACGCCTTGGCTCTAAGGATGCCCACTCTTGTGCTTGTTTTCCTCCATCACTCAGAGCCTTTAGTGGAAGGCCCATCTGATATGGTCTTCTCCTGAAGAGAAGAGGGATAAACAGAAGGGGGAGAGAAAGGAGACAGGGAAGAGCTGAAGCTCTTGAAGGGCAGAGTCCACACATTATTTGTTTTTATATCCGGAACACCTAGTGTGGCGTCTTGAACATAATGATAGTAGGAATTTAATAGTTTCTATAAATGAATAAATAAATAAATAAATAAAGTGAATAAAAATAAGAACCATTTGTGGGTGTTTTTTTGTTGGTTTGTTTGTGGTTTTTTTGTTTGTTGGCATATAAGACATTTTGCACCTATCAGGAAGTAGTTATGTCAGAAACAAATATATACCATTCCATTTTTCTATTTTCCCACAATGTGAACATGTCTGTAAATATGTGATTAGACATATTTAGTCCAACAACATATAATGAATTAGAAGAAAAAAGTAGTCGTTTTCTAAGTACAAAGTGACACCCATGGTTTCCCAAATAGAGAGTACCTGAAAAAACATTCTAATACTAAAAAGAGTGCTGTGGCGTATAATTAATATTTTGTGAAATTTCTCATACTCTAAAATATTTCCAGTTTTAAGAAATTTTAGACAGAACAAGATTTAATATATGTATATTTATACCTTTAAAAGTTATTTTATCAATAAATATTTTCTTATCTTGTTAATTTTCCCCCACTTTCTTCACAACCAAATTTCTTAACTGATTTTATTCATTGCTTTTTTTGATTGAGGTTAACATTTTCAGGTGTTTTGATCAACATTTTCCCAAATATACATATGTATCTATCAGTTTTTCAAGCCTATACCAGCTTTTTAAAATTTCCATAAATGCCCTTCGGCCTACTTTCATCCTTTAACTAATGAGATTCACAGACTTTGAAAAGACAGTTTGGTTGGTATTAAAACAAACCTAAATAAAGGGATATCCTTTTCATTATTTTATTATATGATGACTCTAAAATTACATTTCTCTTTTACTATCATTTTACTTGGCAATGCCTAGAGGATTTGATTTTCATTCCTTGTCACAGACAGGTAGACCTCTGATGGTATAACCATATTTCAGATAATTCTTTCACTTGAAGTTAGTTCTTTTCATCAGGTAGTATCAATTTAACAGCTCTGCAGTCAAAGTAATGGATGAGTTTACTGAAAACTCAACTCTTTCTCATATTCTGCTAGCCAAAATATACTTCACAATCATAAACATGAAACTCCAGACCTTAACCTACTTCTGACAAGGAAAAATGAATGTGCCTTAGGGAGCAAGACACTAAGAGATGTGGTAAATTACCTAGCCCAGGAACTGGCCAAGTGGTACTATGGGAAAGCCCAGGAGCACGTGAGCTCCATGAGGTAATTAGTCTCCCATGGGCTTATCTCTCAATGCCTTGGCTGTGGGCCTGCGAAAGAGAAAAAGCAATTGTATTCTTACTTTCTCTCAAAATTACACACCATTTGCACTTGTGAAATCTTGCTTTATTTCCTCTCAGTGGTTATCAAAATTATTAACAAAATCCAGATGACTATATTACTTATTTTTAAAGTCTGTGTTTAATTAATAGTTATTTACAATGCACACATAATGTCATAACTTGGAAGGCATTACACAGGCAGCCTACAAATAATTAAATATTTTTGTAAAATGTTTCTTTGTAAACTGCAATAGCCAGTCATGTTCTATACAAGATAGATTTTGTCATATAATATAGGTTGTTACTGAAGGAGATAGAAAGAAATAGGGAGACCCGTCCTTATTTTGAGTTCAGAAGAAAGGACCTTGTGGGGCATATAAATGTCAAATCACTACATTGTACACATGAAATGAACATAATGGTGTATACTAACTGTAATTAAATTTTTTAAAAAATGTTAATTAACTTCCCTATGGTTACGCTGTCAGTAAATGGTAGAGATGGGATTTAAACCCAGATCTTTCAGAACCAACTCATCTTTAACAAGGGTTTCCACCACTTCTCGAGATCACAGGCCAGCAAACCATGCTCCCTGGGCACGACCTGCTTTTTATAAATAAACTTTTATTGAAACACACACACACACACACACTCACAAAGGATCTACCATGTGTAACTCATGATACTTTACTAGGCCTTCCTGACCAGAAAGCTAGAATAAGACATTTTTAAATCAAATAAAATTAATGTAATATAACACTAGTTTAAAGTTTTTGTTGTTCTTTTTTAAGGAAAGAATTGCGTTTTTTCTACTTCTAGTTAAATTTTTTTAAAAAGTAGTTTTCATAAGGACATCTAGAAATGCTTAGGCCTGGCCCAAAATTTCCAAATCTGTTTGTAAGTTAGCCTTACAAGAGATACGAAGTAATTCCAGCAGTGTTCATTATTCATATCTCTGACATTGAATCAGATACTAATCATACCCCTGGCACAACTGTCCTGTAATAAAGGGTTCAACTGTCATGCAATTAGCTGAATTCTAAACTCCCTTTTTCTAACTTCTTCACATCCAAAATATATGAATTTGTCATTTGTCCCTGATTATACCCAAGATATTTTCTGAGAAAATTGTCTGACTGGAGGAAATACAGTCACACTAAGGTGTTAGTTATTAGAATATCAATGAGATATCAGTTAAATAGAAAGAAGAACCGAGCCCTCAGCTACTAAGCAGAAGTGTTCAAAAACTATTGGGTTGTCGGAAAAGTCATGACGCATTTTTTCTATGTTTTTCATTGCAAAAATGCATCATGACTTTTCCAACAACCCATTAAAAGGAATTGGGGGCATTTTCTGATGCCCTAAAATTCCTACAATCGAACCACCTACCTGTAAATCAAAATAGCTTTCTTTGGTATGTGACAAGGGAAATGGAGTTCCGTTTCGTGATCCCCTGGGGAAATGCAGTATATTCCGGGACCAGATGGAGTTTTCACTATGTTTTCTAGCTCTAGAGAAATTTCAGATATGGAACGTTCTCTAAAAGGAACAGAAATACTATCAATTCACAAGGACATGTATTTGAAGATGAAAGCAATAGGCAGGATTTTTAACTTCAGCAGGATGGGGCAGGTTGTAACTCATAACCATTTCCATGATACCCAGAGATGTGAACTCTGGGCCCAGGGAAATCTTCATAGAAGGGTGGAAAGTAACCCTGGGGAATACCTGAATATGACTGGCTTCCGATTGCACCTCAAAAGCATTCACTGAGAAAACTTTAAGTGGACAAACAATAGGGCTTAGATATGGTTATCACACTAACAACCAAATGACTGTTCTTCCTGTACAATATGAAATTAAAACTAATCTTTAATCTCATTTCTCTTTGGCTGCCAGAAAGTTTTGAGCTAAATCTGTCGACCTAATTTCAGTAGCTATCTAGGAAATTATAACATGCTTATCCTTACGCAAACTTTTTCTAATATGTTCTTTGTTTTCCTAACTCTATATTCTATATCTTTTACCTCTCTCATGCAGAAAAGACCAGCCCAAGAATACAAAGATTTCTTTATATCAAATGCTATAACAATATTTTATTATATATTATTGTATTACATGCATTCTATATAATGTATTTAATATAATATATTTGAAAGCATATTGTTCATTGAAAGCTTGAATTCAGTTTCTCCCACACAAGTGTTTCTGCCTTGTCTCCCTTAGACTTCTTGGTTTGCTGATCCCCAATCACTCTCTCATCTTACTCTTGCTGCCCAGAACTAGGAGAACCAATATTGAGTTATATGGGATAATGTTGTCTAAGCAAGGACAAGACTGAAATTTCTCTCTTCCTTTGAGCTAGCTTAGTGACAGTGTTGCTAGGACAAGATCTGGCTCCAGCATGGCACATACCTCTGTTTGAATCTCAATCATTGGCTTTGGCTTTAGGTCTGAAAGAAACCCCCTAAACACCTTTGTCACCCCAAGACCTCTACATTCTAAATATTGAGACGAGCAGGCTCTGGTGTACCCACCTGAGTGAGAGAGAAAGATATGGCTGGATTCCATTTACCCTCCCAGGCATAGCATGAGAGTCAGAGAAAGGCCACCAAAATTTTAAGAGGAGTCCTTGACTTTGCCTGCCAACTCTGCAATGTGATACAGAAATGAGAAATCTCAGAGCCTGGGCTCCTTTCTTTGAAGCCATACTAGGGATTGCACACCCTGCAGCAATGCCCATGAATAATGAGAATTCATGAGAATCTCTGGGTTTGAATAATCAGATTAATTTCTTTCCCTGGGTGGGAGGTTGGGGTAGGGAGAGGGGACTGCTAATAAGTCAGTGAGTATAGGTAGGCCATGCATGATGGAAAGTGGCGAAAAGTCTTTCCTACAACAAGATTCAATGCTGGAAACATTAGTTATCTTCCTGCATTATTGCCTTAGAATATTAAAATGTTACTAGGGAGATATCTACAGAGCTTGAAACATTTTATTGGGGTTCCATTACATGACAATACTTTATTCTTATAATGAATAGCTACTAAGACTAGACTAAACATGTATTCTAGTCTGGTGATGACTTTAACCTAGGAAATCCTAGATGGTATCAGGAGCAGTGGGGAAACTGATGAACTAATCTTTACAATCACAAAAGATTAAAGTCAGTCCAATATAATTGGAAAATTTGTCCACAAGAAATTGTAAAAACACAAAATTGTACCGTTGAAGATTGCGAAAAAAAAAATATCAGAAGAGATCTCATCAAATGTTTTACTGAAATGAAGACACAATATGTCTGCAACATTATACAATCAAAACAGGAAAGGATATCCATTTCATATATTTTGGCAGAATTTGATGCTGCTAGGGTAACCACAGGTCATGCTTCTGGCCAATGAGATTTAAAGGGAATCATTGAATGTGATTTCCGATAAAGATGGTGAGAATGGCAGTCAGTTGACAGTTACCCTTCAGCCTTTGCCCTTTTGCCATTCACGCTTCCCTGGGGAAAAGTCAAGATACCCAGAGGTAGAGAAGTTTGAGATTACAGGACACGTGCTAAGCTGGTCTGTACAGAACACTTGAAAGAGCAGCGGTATCTGACAGCATCGAATCGAGTAGTTGCCATGCTAGCCCTGGATGCCGTATCTCCAGGTTTTTGTATCTATGACAAATATATCACTTCCCAGGTGAGTACCTGCTAATCAAGTTTCTAATACTACCTGTCAAATGTAATTTGGACAGAAAATTGTGTATCGGTTTGTTGAGAATAATTTTCTCACTTTATATATATTTATCTGTATTTACACAAACTTTGAAACAAAATCTTCTCTTACTTTCTTTAATTCATTATTTCAATGTTTAAATTTTACAGACATGGTATTAGTATAACTGTCCCAATGGAATTCATTCAAGCTCATCCTAATCTTTTGTTAAAACTTGAATTTGAAAAATGATTGTGTGCTGTTCAATATGCAATGATGACTATAAACCTACGAAGAACTTCTGCTTTTCTCATTCAACTTATTAACATTGGCATTAATATCTGAGGATGTTTCCTTTTGAGGGCAGGATGGGATGGAAGGGGATATCATAAAACTTCTTCATTTATTCAGTGATCATTCACTGATTACTACAACCTTGTGACAAGGCTGAGTGATAAGCAAAAAATTCAATGAGGCACCATGGAAATATGAAGGGTGTGATTTTTTTTTTAATCTTAAAACTCCCTTCATAATGATGGCCTTTGTGACTCAAATGCTTAAAAACACAACTTCTTCAGTGCCAAAAAACTACTTGAGAAATGTTGGTTATTTAGTAATAACAGTGACTTGCATATTCTCACTGTCTAGAGAGGAATACTGTCCTTCTCTACTCATCCTTCCCCATGAAATTCTCCATAATATTATAGGAAATGAATAATATGGCTCATATATGTGAAACTGTGCCTTGGTAATATGGATTATAAAAAAAATAGCAGTTAAATTCTGCACTACAGGAACCTAGTAATATCTTAAAAGCATGGCAATGAGTGTGATGGGGGTGGCATGCCTCCATCACGGTGAGATGTATTTTTACCTGGCCTTTAATGACGAAAATACTCTTCCCATGGCCAGATCACAGCAGAGAGCCTGTGCAAAACATTGCAGGTATTGATGGGATTGCAAATACTCCAGATGAACAAGAAATATCAAGCAGCAGAACCTAAGATGAGCGAGGACCTAATGTTTTCCCAAGTTAATAGTTAGTGTGTGTCAGAGTAGAGGCAAAGTGAATTTCCCATTACAACATAATTAACACAGACTCTGTTACCTTACAATCAAATGGAGCAATTAGAGACACAGAAGGAGAAATAGTTCTGTAATTTTTTTTTTTAATTTCTTTTTTAAGGGCAGTGTCACTGGCCCTGATATGTGGGATCCGAACCCAGGCCACTGGCGTCCCAAGCCAGCTTTTAACCACCACACCACTCGGCCGGCCCCAGTTCTGTAATTGTTAATATCTCTGGTGGGTGGACATGACAGTTCACTGTAACCCCCCCAAAGCCCCGAAAAAACAACAACAACAAAAAACAACAAGGCAGATGGAGAAGCAACAGAATTGTCCAGGCTGGACCAGAATAGAGCTCATGCATTTCTCCTAGCTAGTCCTTGTTTCAGGGTTTCACCCAAGAGGAAAAAGGAGAACACAAAACTCCATTGCACATTAGATTTATGTTATTCTATACAACCACGATCATTTATTTTGAATTCAGTAAAGTAAATGAGGCTCTCCTTCTGTGGAGTATGTTCAGTTACTTCCAAAACACTATTTCCACTGTTTCTTCAAGTTTTATAGGAAGATCCCTTTAGAGATTGGATGAATCCTGACTGACCTTAAAATCAAGATGCTGATGTCCTCAATGGGGAAAACAAAGTAAGTGGAGGTACTTTCAGCGATTTCAATCAACTAATCTTATTTAGCTAAACTTCTTATGAAAGCCCTTTCTACCCACACATTTTGTTCTCATGATCCGCATAAGAACGCTGTGAAACACATATTATCAACACAACTTTCATTTTACAATGAAGACGCTAAGACACCGAAACCAAAACAGCCTAAGGCCTGTAGAGTTTTCCACTGCAGGAACTACAAGAGGACTCCATGCTTATATTGCCAGGACTTTGAGATGGGAAGAAAATTTGGACACCACTTTTGAAAAGAAAACCTGATCTTCTAAGTCCTTCAACTTTCACCATATTTTCCACTTGCCATAGCCAATGTCAAAGATTAAGCCCTCAAAGCAACTTTTGAAGCCGTATCTTTTGCAAAATCACAGACTTAACTCAGTTTGTGCCACCCTGAGTAGCTCCACTGAAAGACCTTAGAAAGGACATTAATAGATGGCAAACTATGACGCAGACAGATCATCAAATACACTTACTGCAAGTGCATTTTGCTCAACTTCCGAAGGCAGTGATGCATATTGATATATTTGGAAATATGCCCACCAGAGACTGAAAGAGAAGGGAATTTTCATTTTTCACTTGGTTGACCATTAAGTCAAATTAATCAAAACACTGTGTCTCATGCATTCCAGTTAATACAATTTCACTGTACCAAACACATTTTTTTTTATAAAGGCTTTAGAGCAATTTAAGGTTCACAGCAAAATTGAGGGGAAAATACAGAGATTTCCCGTATTCTCCCTGCCCCCGACACATACATAGCTTTCTCCATTATCAACAACCTCAACCAGAGTGGTGCATTTGTTATAACTGATGAACCTTCATTGACATGTCATCACCACCCAGAGTCCAGAGTTTACATTAGGGCTCACTCTTGGTGTTGTACATTCTCTGGGTTTGACAAATGCATAATGGCATATATCCATCACTATTGTATTATACAGAGTATGTTCACTGCTCTAAAATCCTCCGTGCACCACCTATCCAAGGACTTTTTAACAATAATCATAACAATAAATACTTAAAACATTTTAATATATATTTTATAAAATATAATTTTTAATTTTGAAGCAATCACAAACCTACAGAAAACTTGCTAGTGCAGTAGTCACTATTTTTCCCTGAAATATTTTGAAGTAAGTTACCAATCTGATGTTTCATTACCTTCAAATGCTTAAATCATATTTATGTGAATTTTCTAGAAAAAAGGAAGGAAGGAAGGAAGGGAGGAAGGAAAGAAGGAAGAAAGGAAGAAAGGAAAGAAGAAAGTACAAAGTCCCCTTTAGAACCACACATTGGGATAGTCCCTCTGGATTTTACTGACTTTCATAATCCTGAACTTTTGAGGATTAGGAGCATGTGCTTTTGTAGAACTCCTCTCAATATAGATTTATCCGATGATTTCTTGTGATTAGATACAGAATACGCATTTCTAGCAGTAACAATACTTTAGTGATAGTGTGTTATTATCATTTTATTCTGTAAGATTGTGCACAATTCTGATTTGTCCCATTACTAATTTTCACTACATTTATCACTTGATTCAGGTAATATCCACCAGGCCTCTCCACTATACACATTTTTCTGCCCCACCCAATGTCTTTAGAACTAACTATTCCAAGAGAAAAAGACAGGGAAGGGTAAGGGAAGAAAGGAAGAAAAAGGGCCCCAAAACATGTTTGAGGTCAGGTTGCAGAATTTAACATCAAGTGTTCACTTCTTGATAGTAGTAGATTACCAAGAAACATATAAGGAAAATAAAAGGGCATTCTGATAACAGTAAGAGTGATTCATAATTTATATTTCCTTCCAGAGAATGAAAATTAAAAAGCAGAAAAAATTATTTTGGACTGTTTTTCCAAAAAGTCAAAAGTAATAAATAAGTCTGCTTGAGTAAGAGAGGGAAGGGGAAGGAAAAGAGAAAGCAGAGAAGAAAAGAGAGAGAGAGAAGAGAAGAGAAGAGAAGGGAAGGGAAGGGAAGGGAAGGGAAGGGAAGGGAAGGGAAGGAAGAGAAGGAGAGGAGGAGAGGAGGGGAGAGGAGAGGAGAGACAAAGAAGAAAGGATGGAAGGAAGGAAGGAAGGAAGGAAGGAAGGAAGGAAGGAAGGAAGGAAGGAAGGAAGGAAGGAAGGAGAGAGAAAGAGAAAGAAAGAAAGAAAGAAAGAGAGAGAGAGAGAGAGAGAAAGAAAGAAAGAAAGAAAGAAAGAAAGAAAGAAAGAAAGAAAGAGAGAAAGAAAAAAGAAAGGTAGAAAGAAAACAGTAGAAAAAAGTAGAAAGTGGAGACAGGAAACAAAGGGAAAGAAAGTAGAAAGGTAAAGGAATGAGATGAAGGGAGGGCACTATATTATGCTAAATATATAAACTATATGAAATGCTTTAAAATGCTATAATTTCAATTTTTATAACTTGAATTAGAAATATATATCTGGTGAATATGTTTCATTTGGTGGATAATTTTGCCATATATATATATATACAATATAGAAGTGTATATATACACTTTTTTCCCCCACAAATCCTTATTTGATTCGGGCCAGCAAAGTGCCTGGGGCCTAGGTGATAGATGACAATTTAGGTACCCTAGTGAGTTTCAAACAGGACAGTTTCACACTCCTAGGAAGCAGTTAGAATACAGTGGATGTATTTTTGGTTTTCAAAATGACTGGGAAGAGCTACTACCTTTTGGTGAGCAGAGCCAGAACAATGTAATATGCTGAAGAGTTATTCCACCCCAAATAACAAAAGCACTTCCACTGAGAAACACTGGTGTGGGTCTCACATTGCAATCCATATTCCATTTTCCCCAGCCTCTCTTGTTGCTTATACGTGGCTACAGTACTTAGTTCTGACCAATGAGAAACCTCAACAGAAGTATGTGGAGACATTGAGGGAAAGCGTTTTATTTCTATTGTGATGACATCCATTGAAGCCACCATTACTTTCCCCTTTGGTTCTTCCTTAAAAGCAGCCAACTGTGTCCAAGAGAACCCACTGACCATGACATAGTTGAAGAGTTGAACCGAATCCATACCTCCCTCCCTCCAGTTATGTAAGGAAAATAAATCCTTATTTGTTTAAGCCACAAAAGTCAGTTTTTCCATTACTTTTGGCACAACACATTCCTCACTGAAACTATAGTACTTTTATTTCAAGAAGGTTATATTCAATGAAATAGCTCAAGGAAATTTTGGCTTTGAGGGAATCTCCTGCTTGGAAGACATAACAATTTTCTCTTCCAAATTATCCTTATGCTTCATGGAGGATGGTGGTGACAAAGGGAAGAAAGGAGCCGGAAGAGGAGAAGGGTCCCCTAGTTTGGTGCATAATACATAGTTGAATGCCACCTCTTCTTAGTGTCCAGTTGGCTGTGGGCTATCCCATTTCATGAGAAAACAGCAAAAACAGAGGTATGTCTCTGGGGTCAAAAAGACCTATGTGTTGACACATTTCGTAATGTTTGACATTAGTCATAAAGGTAGTCCTTAGCCTCAGATTCCTGTTTAAATAAGAAGAATAATGTGTTAAGATGCTGGCCTTATTTGTATTTAGAGTTGGAAAACAGCTGTCTCTTAGGAAGATGGGAATACACTGATGAAATAACAATCACACAGTGATTCAAGAATTTAGACAGAGGCATTCAAATTGTCATTTTCTCCCATACATTTATTCCATCCACTCTCCTGCATACAACTTTTCACATGTGTTAAGTGAGTGGATTTATTTGTATTTAAAGTTGGAAACAGCTTTCTCCTAGGAAGATGGGAATACACTGATGAAATAACTATCAATCACACAGTGATTCAAGAATTTAGATAGCTATTCAAATTGTCATTTTTCTCCCATGCATCTGGATATAAGTCTGGATAATTGTTAAATATTTGACCCATTTACCTCATGACTTGCATGTATTCTTCCAGTAAATCAATATTTTATATTTGAGGAAAAATTGTGTGAAAATAGATTTTGTCATAGTACTTTACCTTTGTCTTTTGACTCAGAACATGCATCCTAATTCAAAGAATTGATCATTTTTCATATTAGTTTTTGTTGAATTTTAATAATTAGTTTTTGAATCAATCTGGAATTCATTTTTATTATGTAAGGAATGATCTAAATTATTATTGTTTTTTTGTTCAAAACAGACAACCAGTTTCCCCAGTGATGCTTAATGAAAAATCCTTCCTTTTCTTCAATAATTTCCAATATCACTCTTATTCTGAATAAAATTCTTATATGTAACAAAGTTCTTTTCTGAATTATGTGTTTGGGTTCATTGCTCTACGTTGAATGATGCCCATTTTACTAACTAGTTAGATAATTCTCTCTTTATTAATTTTTTTTAAATGTTCCCTTGCTTTTATCTTCCAGATAATTTAGAAAGAGCTTGTTAATATATTTTGGTTTGCAAATCAGTTTATTTAAAAGGAATCTTTAATAAGTTTTATTAATAATCAGAAACTAAGAAATAGTATAACTACACTTAACATGTAAAGTTTTCATAGTTTCCTGCAGAAAAATTAGGAGGAAAAAATATGATCAATTAATTCACATAGATAACTATTAATAAATATTTGAAAACAATTTTCACACTACTAATAAAAATGGAAACTAGAACAATGATATACCATTTTCATGCAAAACTAGAAAAAAGTTAATACACAATGTTTCTACGTTGAAATAGCTTTCTCAAATAATTCTGGTGGGAGACAAATTTGATGCAATTGTTTAGAAAAGCAATTTGGAAATTCATCTCAGGAGCATTAAAAGTAGTTGACAAGGATTTTTATATTTGTTTCTCAACTAGATTCTAAGATTTCTGAGTACAGATATTGTCTTCCTCGTCCATTTAGCCCTAAACTCCAAGCCCAGTGCCTGGAATGTAATAGGATCAATAACAGATTGTTGAATTGAATTCAATTGATCCTAATTGTGCTTTTTAGAGACAAACAAGAAAAATAAGACCAGGCTTCAAGTATATAAAAATTTTATGATTCCCTAAGAATTTTCTTTTCTTGACAGGATATTGGCCCAGTGTTTTCATACTCCATGTCACTGGTAGCTCATCTGGAGATGTGGTGCTGGGTGCCAGGGACATGCATGGAACAGACTCTGCTATAATTTTTCTTGCCTTCAGCATAATACTACAATTAATGGAGATCACATTAGCTTTACGATATGATATTAGAAAGAAAAAGCCACATTTGAACAATGATGTGTATATTACGATTTGAATTATATATGTATGTGCTCAAGGCATGGAATAGAATATGCAACAATTAAAGTTAAAATTGTATAAACATGTACTAATTTTATACATACTTCTGTTGTTGCTGAAACAGTATAATGTAAAAACAGTTTCTCCATTTTTGGCAACTGACAATATTGATTCATATGCAGTTTACATTCAACTAAAAGCCATCTGCCTTTTGCAAAAAACTGTTCTCGGTCCAGCTCTTTACACTTCCTGAATTTATATAATGGATGTTTTTTACCTACGATGGGATTTTTTTATTTGAAGTTTAATTGTGATATAGTCAAACTTATTTTAGTCTGTGCATATCCTTTTGAATCTGGATTCTTAAAAATTAACTTTCCCACCCCGCTTTGAGTCACATGAAAATATTATGTCATTTGTTTAAAAAAATCAAACACACACACACACACACACACACACACACACATACACACACACAATTAAGTTAAATAGGGCCAAGTATATATCATGTGAGCATGCATTTCAAGGTGATAGTGTTCAAATAATCATCTCTTTGTCCTTGCAGAAGTTATTTAATCATTGTGCATGTTACCAGCTGTCTAATTCTCTATAACAAAAGACCACAGACTGGGTAGCTTATAAACAATAGAGTTTTATGTCACACAGTTCTTGAGGTTAGATGTCTGAGATCAGGCTGCCTGAATGGTTGGATGAGCGGCCCTCTTGTAGGACAAACTTCTTGTTGTATCCTCATTTGACAGAAAGGCCAAGGGAGCTCTTTGGAATCTCTTTTATAAGAACACTGATCCCATTTATAATGGTTTTGCACTTGTGATCTAATCACCCCAAAAAGCCCCACCTCCAAATACTATCACATTAGGCATTAGGGTTTCAACATATGAATTATGGGTAACACATACATTCAGGCTATAGCACCAGCCTCCTCAATGTTTTAGGACGTTATTTTTCTGATTAACTTGGAAGAAATCAAGATACTCTATCAGGGATATTGTTTTACCATTCAAGTAATACTTATAGAAATGACAACACCAAGATGGTTCAGTTCTAGTCACTTCAACTGAAAAGAATTGTATACACATTTTGAAGAGGTTTTGTAACTTGAATTCACGTAAGAATCTCCTAAACAATACTGTGATACCTTGGTTTGTGAGCATAATTTGTTCCGCAAACAAACTACTCATATTGCAAGACATCATTCATTTACCACATTAAAATATATTGGAAATGTTTGCTCGTCTTGCAGAACACCCACAAACCACATTACTCGCAATCCAAGGGTTTACTGTATATATTTTTAAAATGCAGGTTCCAAGAACATTTTGATTCAGTAAATCTGGGGTAGGGCTCAGGAATCTGCCATTGTGGTAAAGACTTCCCCTTCCTAGATTTTTCTCCTACATAGTTGGTCCTCTGACCATACTTTTGAAAAATACTGGCAGTTATATGTTGATGAGAGGGAAAAAATTACTAATTTCAACCCAGAAAAATAGGATGTGGGCACATGCAAAACGCAATATCATCAATATTTATTGGGTACATACCCCATGTATTAAATTAAAAAGAACAATTAATCCAACAGGGAATATATAATTTTACATTATGTGGTAAGATAACATATGAATGGAATCAATAAGATGTGACAATAAGTATAAAACTAAGATGATTGCACATAAACATTGAGTCAGCAAACAATCATTGAATGCAATCACAGTATAACAAGTAACAGGCAACAACAATCGAAGTACATGAAAATCACAAATGTCACAGTACTGAATTTGAGTGTAATAAAAATTTCTGACCATCTGCTAGGCATGTGATATTTATTTGCCTGCACATGTGGCTACGCCAACCACTGGAATGGGCATACATTTTTCTAAGAATTATGAACTAGATATATAATGGGTTTTTTGACCCAGCAACATTCTCTGTACATAGATGGGTCTCTATTTGGCTTCCAGGATTTTTCTATATATAGGAACAAAATACATAAGGTGTATATTTCTAAAGAGTATTGGGTCTTATTGCTGCCACTATTCACATATTTCTTTTTATTCAGTTGTGTCTTCCTAATACCTTACAAAATAAATTATTTTTCACTTTTAGAGCATGACATGACTACATCCCACTATTAATATTTTTCAAAATGCAAATTTGGTCATGTAACTTCTTATTTTAAAGCCCTTCAGATTTCCCCAATTACTCTTTGGACAAAGTCCAAATTCTGAACATGGCCTACACTGCCACTGTAGGCTGAGTCCTCCAGCCACCCCTCTCATGATTCTTCCCACCTCCTCTTTACAGCCTAACCACAGTGAACTTGAGAGCACTCAGGAAGAGCTTGTTTATGTACTGGATACCATCTTTCATGCTTTACATTACCAAATCTCCTTTAATCCTCCCTGAAGTTTTCCAAGGTAGGACTAATTTCTTCTTATTTTCGAAAGCTGAGCATTTGAAAAGTGAAATAACCTTTGCCATGTCACATAATGTCACATCAAGTAGAAAATGATAAGGTTCTGATCTGAAATCAAGGAGTCTAAATCCAAAGCCCTAATTCTCTACCACTGCACAGTGGGGTGTGCTCTTCAATTTCTTCAGATTTTCAGCAACCCCTGGTTCTCTATTCTTCAGGGCTTTTTCAATGCTGCTGGGAAAACTCTTCATGCCCCTGGTATCCCCTTCGACCCACCTTTCCTCTGAGCCAGTTTAAGCTCTGTGTGTATATTCCGTTTCCTCCAGCACAATGAATCATATTGAAATTGTACAGTTAGTTATTTGCCTCCCTCAAAACATGTAGGTTTCATGAGAGCAGGGACCTCACACTTATCCATTAGCAATTATTTATTTTTCTATCAAACACAAAAATGTGAATCCAGTTTTGCTTGATGACTGGAGTAGAGTTTGAAAGAAGGAACATGAGTAGACAAGGACATTTTGAACCCCTGATGTTGTGTTTTAACAACTGTTAAAGTCAAAATTAAATATACTCAACTAACTACACTGGTATACAGTGAGGAATTAGGCTTTGTTAGTCATTAATCCACCAATAAGTAAAAAACACATAATTGACTTCTACCTTTTAAAACATGATCAGCCAGCTTTTTCAAATATCAAGTGCCTAATAGCTCAAAGTGTGTTTTGCTTTATAAATTTATGGTTCTATATATTTAGTGATGCTTGCCTAATGTTGCCTGTATAGCTAGAGAACCAAAATAAATCTTGATTGTGTTCCCTTTTTTTTTACATAACTATTCAATTATTCAAAGGCCAAACTTAGACAAAACCAATATGAATGTATTTTGTTTTGTTTTACCAAGCACTTGCATTGAATTCTCTGCTTTCTATTATGCTTCACTCTGTGGTGAGACATCGTAGCGCTCATTAAGAAATACTGGTGCCAGACAACCTGGGTTGAAACTGCAGCTCTGCAATTCATTAGCTGCGTAACCAGGGAAATTCATATAAGGTTTCCATGCCTCAACTACTCCTGTATAAACTATAAGTAGATAAACAACCGTGTCTACCTCATATGATTACTAGGAGGAATAAATAAATTAGAATATATGTTAAATCATCTCAGAAAAAAACCAACACATAGTAAGTTCTATGCATCGTGCACTCTTGTTATTTTTCTTATATGAATATTTAACATTATATTTAGACATATAAAACATTAGTTAATCAAGTTACTCATTCATTGTCAAAATTTTAAACTATAACATATGTAAAATATATGAAGTATAAAAAATATAACAAGATAATAATTGGGATAATTTCATGTACAGAACGGTACTCTTCCGAACTTAAATTGATTGCTACTGAAATTATAAAGGAAAATAATTTTGACCAGTCTCTTAATCAAATTCATTACGTGAAATGTAAAAATGTATGACAACAACACATATAATCATCAAATCACACTTTGGCCACAATAATGACTTTTCAGTGACTATGAACTTGACTTCTCTTTGATCTTGGTAGTTGCGCTAAAAGTTGACCCTTTAAAGTAAATGCTCAAGTTATCTAGGCTCCAGGTCAGTTTATGTCAGAATAAGTAAAGGTTTATCCCAGTGTGTGGTAAGGGTATATGTATTCCTTTGGCCTACTTGAGAGACAGGGTGTCTTATATCCTGAGACTGAAGGTGGATGCACACCACTCAATGTACTATGGCATGCTTTCATACAATTCACAGGGCAGAATTTCGCAGCCAAGTGTTGTGTGCCTACTAAAGCTTGCATGCACAATAAATGACAATGAACTCAATTAAAATGTTTTGCTTTAAAGAGAAAAAAAAAATTGTTACATAAGTTTTTCAAAGGCCTGCCAGATATCAATCAAAGCCCTTGCTTCACTCTTGGAAGCTGCAAGTGCTGAGACTGAATGTTCCAGAAGTCACTGGAGCACGTCCCAGCTTCTCTTCTCATTGCTGCCAGTCCTCCTATTATTTCATAAGGCAGCAACATAGGAGTGGGAAGAGTACTATGTTATCTTTCTCTAAATAGAGCATATACAAAGAGATAATAATATAATGCACACACACAATCATATACACACACTCTCTGTCTCATTCATCTGGTCTAGCCTCTCTTTCCCAAGTGTCTATAAAACTGAGATTGAACTTGCAAATTACACATCAGCAGCAAATGGACAGACCTGGGAATGAGTAGAAATTCTAAGGGTCCCAGCAGGAAAACTGGAAGGTGATTTCTTAGGTCTCTTTTTCTTCGCCAGTTACTGCACATATATTATATTAAATTACCATTAATGATATTAAAATTACTTATACTCTATTATTACATTACAGTACTATTAAAAATATTGAAACATATTCACATTTTAACTTGACATTATTGTAGTATCCTGAATGTCAAAAGAATTTTAAATAGAAATATCTTAATTTGATTTTAGCTATCATTCTCTCACCAGTATTCTGAACATTTGTCACCTAATGTATATGGTTATTTAATTAATATTATTTGGGTTTCATGAAACTGATATATTTCATAAGAATTTCTAGTTAGGAAAGAAGTAGGTCAAAGGCTTGGAATTTTAACCATAAAAAGAACCCAATCATGAGCTTCATTTAAAATTATCCATTATTATAAATTAGGGGTATGTTATTTGCATATGAATAGCATATACAAGTATTTTTAGATAAAACTTATCAATAGAGAATTAATACTCGGCTAACTTTAATACTGTGTTGCTATATATCAGATAATATATTTAAAATATTTATATAATACATTTTTTCAAGGTAAAAATTATAGTTAAATATCTTCTAGAGGAACCTTCTTTCTACTTTTTTTTCTTTTTAAAGTAAGTATCTCAACTTGTTCCAGAAAGGATCCTGGATTGGGTGGCACACATAGTACAGAGTGAAAGGAATGGTATAGAGAACCTCAGAAAAATGAGCTAATTTCATATTGGCTTCCCTGTTAATTTCACTAAAGAAAGCAACCAGCAGACATTAGGAGAAATAAGAACAGAAATTTCTTATATAAATTATATATCCAAATTCTGAAGGTGCTGCATGGACAACGGTTAGAAAAACATCGTTCTTTTTCTTGAGAATTAGACTTGATGTTCATAATTTCATAGTTATGCTGTTTCTTCCTCCTCTGTTTTTGCTCAGCCAGTGAAAGTGAAGTTAATGGTCTGTGTACACAAATCTGTGGGAGAGTGTGTGTGTGTGTGTGTGTGTACATGTGTAAATATGCACACAAGGGCTGGCCGAGTGGCACGGTGATTAAGATCTGGCTTGGGACTCCAGCAGCCATGGTTCGGATCCCACATATGAGGGCCAGTGACACTGCCCTTTAAAAAATAAATAAACAAATAAAAATAAAAAGGAAGAAAAAATAAATAAATAAATAAATAAATATGCACACAAGTGCTGTGTATTAAAATGTTGCTGAGCTCTATCCGTTCAGGCTCTCGCATGCCAAAGAGAACAGAAAACTCAAGCTGTAGCTCTCAGACTGGGATCATGTTTACTTCTTTCTTTCTTTTATAGATTAAAGCTTGCTCTCTCTGTATAAAATATACTTTCGCATGTAAAAAATCAAAACAGGCAAAGGAGCAATAGTTATGTAGGCATATATTTGCCACCAGTGGTGCTAGAAAAAAATAAAAATGAAGTGATATGTCAGTGGCTAAAAACATTTCTGCAACCTTGCCAAAAAAAGTCTAGGAATATGTCATGTATGTACTTGAACGGTTTGTTCTTGAGCTTACTTTAAGAATGTAAGCATGGCTAAGTGTCCCAGCTTCAAGCCCTAGAGACCGATCGCTTTCTTTTGTAATGAAAACATGAAAAACTGTGCACAATATTCATATTTCCCTCCTGAAATGACACATTTTATTTTCGCCTTCAGTGATCTTGAGTGTTTGAGATACAAGATAGCTAAGAGCGAATGGATGTTTTGAAATAATCTTCTGGAATTCTTTAAAACTTAATAAATGAAAGTGTTTCATGTAGATGGTCAAGTGTTCAACTTTTCGATATAATATGATTTTATATCTAAAAGTCAGAAAGCATCATTAAACAATACTGTATTCATTACAACTAAAATTTATAATAGGTAAGTTATATATGTCTTGCATAATTTAGGTATGCCAGAGATAAATACAAATACTAAGAACTTCAGGTACTCTTTAATTTTAACTACTTGGTTGATTTTGTTATAGCCAATTATTTTCTAATCACAAAAGCATGTTTCTCACTATCTCTTTAAAAGTTAGGTGGAAAACGAATTATGCCAACAAATTAATTAAAATGTACTTACACGAGTAACTCTAGTTGAAAAGTTAAAAACAAATGTATTAAAAATAACCATAACTACAATAGTTTGTGATTGAATACACAGTATAAAATATGTAAATTGTGACATCACTAGTATTAAACATTTCTGATACTAGAACTGCCCTCATTAGTTCATGCTCACACCAATGTATCATTAAGGTTTTGATAAAGAAATCAATAAGGAAGAGTTTCAAGCTCTTACACAGAGCTCCCAACTTTCTCTTCCTCAAATATTGTGTTCCAAATTTTCCTTTCCTCAAATCTTTGTTATTGTACATGTTATTTTAGATGTCATGATTAACAAATAACTCAATCTAATATTAGGCACATTAGTATTTTCTGTATATTTAAAATAGCTTTAAATTCATTTGAGAAATAATTATAACTTATCTAATCAACAATTAATATGCAATACATCTATGTATATTATTTAGAAATATAATCCCATTAAACTTGTAGGAAACTTAATGATTCATTTATCACAATTTTTAGGAGTCCAAAGATGTGAATGGTTCTCAATTGCAGATCTCTGAAGATAAACATAATAGCTATTGCAACATGCAGAATTTCATTGCTTATTAGAATGGATAATGAGAGAGAAAACCTGTTGTGGCTTATCTTATTCTCATGCATAGAGAGTCTAAAATATTTAGATACCAGTCATTTCATATAATAATGAAAGAGGAAATACAAATAATTTACATCAGCTTTCCTTTCTCTTCCCTCCTCCCCAGCCTTATTCCCCACTTCTTTCCTTCTCACGTAATCTATATGGGCCACACTGAAATACTGGCCTAAATATTTCATACCTCCCTATGATTGCACTTGCTTTCATCTATGCCTATAATATCTTTCTCCCTCTATTGTTTATTGGGATAATACCTCCCCCCACCACCACTCAAGATGAAAATGGTTTGTGAAACTTTCTCTGAACTCACACTGACCCTTCTCCCTTCCCATCCTGGCACTCTGAGCCAACTTTTTCTTTGGTAACTTTAGAAGTTGTACATAGTAGATGTAACTTTGCATTATCTATGTTGGTTTGCATGTCTGTTTGCCTACTAAGACTGCAGGCTTCTTCAGGCCATGGGTTTTTCATTCCCATATACCTGGTGCTTTGAGTAGTATATGGCACATGGTAGGTACTCGGTTGACTGAGTGACATATATTTTTTCTAGTTGAGCAAAACTTCTTGCACTACTTCCTTTAATCACAACAATCTAACAGAACAACACTGATGGCAAGGGCTCTATTGCTATTGCATTCGATATGAGTTACCACCATGATATTCTAGTTCAGAAGACTTCACCTATTATTAATTTTTCTCCATTAAGGCTTATTTTTTAACTGAAATCCATATTGTCCTTTTTTTCCCTGATAAGTTTAAGAAAACAAAGTCAACAGAAAGAATTTGTCTTACTGGTAGTCTATCTGCTTTTCCCCATAGTAAATTATTTTTTCTAAACATTCTTTAATGCAGTACCTTGCTCCATTTCCCATCCACATCCCCATTCCTCTCCCTTTCTTCTTTTCCTCTTCCTCCTCTTTTTTCCTCCCCCTCCTCCTCCTTCTCCCCTTCCTCTCCTTTTCATTCTCCTCCCCCTCTCCTTTTCCCTCCCCTTCTCCAGTCTCCTCTTTCTTCTTCCTAACAGTAATTTTTACTTATGTGCTGTATTTTCCTATAGATCCACTCTTTTTTTCTACCTTGATCTTCCCCCAAAAGTGACGGAGATGGAACAATGGACTCATAGCTACAAATTTTACTGATCTTACCCATGTTCCCATAACCCAAGAGCTTCTGGCTTATTGTAACAATGTCACGACAAACTAAGGGCTCAGTTAACTCACCAAATGAAAAACAACAATCTATAGGTTTGAGTTCTGTCCTACAAGACAAGTTATATGGCTTAAACCAGTGGTTACTAGATGGGGCCATCATTTTCATAACCAGAGTATAGGAAAAGGAACTAAACAGGCTCCACAACCTTAGGTTAAGTGGGTTTGAAGTTTTATTCCTTAAGGAAGGAATGCTTCCACCAGGAAATACAGTTATGGTCTATTTATTTGGAACCTGACACTTTTCTCTTGGCCATTCAGGGCTTCTCACACCATTGAGCCCATTAAAAAAGGAGATCACATACTGACCGGAGTGATTCATTCCAATAACAATGATAAATTTGAGTTCCTGCTACACAATCGGGACACAGATGTCTACGTGTAGAGCTCAGGGCATTTATTGGGTCACTTATTGGTACTTCCTTTCCCAAGAGCTCTGGTTAATAGAAACTATAGTGACACAGTAAAGACAGGACCATGGATTGAGATCATGCAAGATTATCTCACCAGGTAAAGAACTCCACACAGCTGAGGAGCTGGAGGAGGTAAAACAAAGGTGTATTGAGAAGTGAAGAAAGGTGGCTGTAAGTACCAAAGTAGGGCTCATGACTAGCATCAGAAATGAGGATGGCAGCAGTAAAATATTATGCTAATACTTGTCTATTTCTCACCTCCCTCCTCCATCACTTTCTTACCTCATGTGAGCACATTGGTGATGCCTTTTGTTTTAAGTTTCAGGTGCATAAATCACTGAAACACTAATGGGAAAATGTGTGATCCTTGTGTCAGGCCCATAACATTTAATCTGAACAAAGTACAAGACTAGGGACAGAAGGGTGAGCCCTGCTAGATATTCCCCCTTTGTCCAGATCCACTCTCCACTTGTCTCCACCCTGCTCTGCCTCCTTGGAAACTGACCTGTATACAAGGCATCAGTGAGTTCTCTCACCTTCTGCCTACCAGATGGGATCAGTTAATGGACTCAACAGCAGATTAGAAGGGAGAAGAGTGAGACGAAGTATCTATTTCCTAATTTCTTTCCTGTAGGTAAACTCTCTTCTTCTTTCAAAGGCCACAGCTCCTATAAGACAACTCTTTCATTCTTCATTCTTGAAACCACTCTTTCCTCTTGTCATTTTAGTGACCTTTAAGGCTTGGGGTATAAGCCTACCATCCCATTTTTACTAACCCCAGAGTGTTATTCCACCTGAAGTTGGTTCCCCTGAATTTGGTTCACAATGTTGGAATCACCCCCTGCCTTTATTAAAATTTATTTGATTAACATCTCTTTATGCCAAGAGAATTGATTTACTTCAACATTCAGAAATTATGTCTATAGCTAAATCATATTTATCAAATACTCCATTTTCTTTTATAATACAGTATGCTGAGCAATCTTTTTCCAATATATAATTGAAACAAGAGTAAAGATATATTATGAAAATAAGTAAATAAACTCATAAGAATGCTAAAATTAAAAACCACCTGCCATGAGCCGACAACAAATGTTAACAATATTTTAGAAGACAGTAAGGAAATAGGGTTGTACACAAGTATAATCTAGATCAAAGAAATCACATCTTAGTATATGCATGGGTCAAGGCTATAGATGATTGAAAGTATTCTCAGTGGTGAAAAATAAATCAAGTGGCTCAAAATCTGTAATTATGGATTACAGAGAGCAGGAGACAGCTCTAGGTGGCCTGTAAGTAAAGGCTCATTCACAGAACTGCTGTGTTATTCAGCTGCCACCCCCTCCTCCATATGTGCAGAGCAGTTGGCTATAGTCTTTTGCCCAGTTGAGGATCTCACCTGAAATCTGAGCAGACGATGGTCCTGAATGGTCCTACAATGGCAATTGCAGTGCCTGAGAATAGAGGCAGAAAACGGCAGTGGATGGCTCTGGAGCTGTTCAATGGAGCTGGGCGTTGGTAATAGAAAAGGAGAAGCAGCTCTACCCAGAATAACAGAAATCAAGTACTCCACCCTTACGGTCACTGCCAACCTACCTGCTCTAAAGAGAGACTTTAATCTAAAGAGAAGCTGTCTGGCAACGGGACTAACTCAATCAGGCCTCTTCCCACACAGAAAAGTGCCTGAGGGCAACAGACCTACAAATCTGCGGAGCAAACCCTGCTGGCAAAGAGATACACCAGCTCAGCAGCAATTTCCTAAGTGTTAGTGATACACTTAGCTTCACCAGTTATAAAATCTCCTCAGAGAAAACTGGGTAATTACAGAAGAAATGGAGACAATGCGAAAAATATAAATAATTTTTAGAAATCCCTGTTAGTAACCTCAGAGATCTCAGGGGATGTTGCACGACTAAAATAAGAATGGGTTGTCATAAAAAAAGAACAATAAAAGAACAAAAAGGAATATTTTGAAATTAAAAGTTATGTTTTCCAAAATTAATTGAAAAGAATCGATAAGAATACTTAACAAAATGGGCAATTCTGGATTACTATTCTGAAAGAGAAAGACAAAGATATCTTCCAGAATACAAAGTTTAAAACACTAAGAAATGGAAAATATTAGAAAATTTAAATGCCAATCAATTATGTCCAGAAGGTCCAATATATATCTATTGGAGGACCAGAAAGAAAGACAACAGAAAACTGATAGATATAAAAAGTCACAAAGATAATAGAAAATAAATCTCTAAGATAAAAACTCAAATCGAAGGACTCCACATTTATAAGAAAAATGAAGAGGTACACACTCAAAGAGAGAATTGTGAAATTTTAGAATTCCAAACACAAAATGAAGACCATAAAATTTCTTCTGATGGAGAAAAAAAGTAATCCACAGGGAAAGAGGATCAGATTAGCACCAGACTTCCCATTAGTACCATTACATGTCAGAAAAAATATGTTTAATATAGAATTCTATCTACAGGGAATTTTTCATTTAAATATGAAAAAGAATTTTAAAAGAAAATATTTTAGGTTGCAAGGTCCTCCTGTCCATGAGTCTCTTCTTAAAAATAAAAATGTATATATAAATGTATATATATAATATATATATATATTTTAAATTTACAGTTATAATACAGAAAAACAAAAAAGGAAGCAAGAAATAAGTCACGTATCTAAGAGAGCAAACCAAACTGAAAAGTGTACAAAAGAAAATCACAGGGTGATTTGAACAAGAACTAATATGGCACAAAAATTTCTTCAGGAAGAAAATAAATCTCATTACCTAAATTGTATGATTAAGAATCACCTGTATAAAAGATCCAGGGCAAAAATAAGTTGTACAAGAGTTGTGTGATCCTAACACAAAGACAATTGATTGAGTGAAAGAAAAAAACAATTTGACACTGAATTACAATATGCTGAGCAACACTCTGCTAGATTTTTTCAACATGTTAAATAATTTAATTGTCATAAATCTTGTAATAAGCATTATGATTATAAAATAAATGAACAGAAAACCCAATTGGCTCTTGAAGCGTTTGAGTCCCTTGCCCAAGATCTCTCAGATAATAAGGAAGGGAGTAAGATCTAGTATCTGGAGGCAGAATGGACAAATTGTGGAATGGTGATTTTCATGACACTAAAGTTAAATATAATTCGGATGCTATTTTTTTAAAGATATTAAAAGGACTCTTTATTCAAGAGGAAAATTGGATTAGAAAATGAATTTATTTTCTTTTTCATCTTATTCAACAAGTATTTATCAAGCTAATATGGGTCAGGCAACATATTGGAATACAAAGAAAAATAAAATATCTCAGCTTTCAAGAGGCACACAATTTAGTATATGATTAATCAAACATAAAAGTATGCTGGTAATCAACTGTGTTATTTCTGAAATCCCTTCTCTGCCCATTGCTACTTTAGAGATTCTCAAAATTTTTGTTTTGGTAATCCCACATCAGCCTTTTGAACTAAAAATGTTATAAACAAATGAGAGACTATTGTTTGGGCCCCTGACTATAAATAGGCACAACTGAAATTATTACAGTCTTCAATACTTTATAATGGTACTTCCAGATCTTTCTTATCCTATAAAACACTTGAGAAAAGGGCCACTCGAAAGAAGCAATGGGCCCACAATACTGAAGAAATTCAGAAGGATATGAAGATTGGAAGAGAAAGATGCCCCTGAAAACTACATGTTCAATTACGATGGTACAGAGGGAGGAGAAATTGAAAAGCACCATTTCTTAACCCAGCAACAGGATTTCATGGCGTGATCTTTGAAAAAAACGGAGGCTCCTGGTTCTATAATACATGATCCTGACATTTAAAATTTAATTTTGTATGACTCAACTTTGTCCAGTAATACTACTCAGTGTTTTAAAAGGCATAAACTTCATTGTAGACACATTAATTTCCAGAAGTGGTATGCTTGCAAATAGGAACTCTTTCGGTTAATTAATTTCTTTGAATGGTGGGATTTAAGGGACTCAATAAGCGTGAACGGGAAAACCATGTAAGTCAGTCAAACATTAACCACCAGGAATAACAGTTTTAAATATTTTATGCCCCATTAACTCACTAAGTTTTTTATCAACACAAGTTGAATAACCAATTGAAAACCTTGATCACATTCTGGAGTTCGGATTACATATATTTAAAATATAATCTCTTTTGTCTTTTAAAAAGAATAAATGCAACATAGAAGAAAGTAAGGTCACTTACATGGAGGATTTATAGTTTAATTTTTATTTCATAAAACATGTTCATATTTCTGTTGGCTGTTACATTTGTTTTGTGTTTTCTGTGAAGTTGCTCGTTTCATGATTTAATTACCTTACAGAAATGACTATAACAAAAGCTGAATAATCACAGTCTTTTGAAAATTAGAGCATTGACATGTACATGATCTGCTCTATCACCTAAAATCATTTTATGTGAAACAACAGCATGTTTGTTTAAATAAAGCATGTAAAAATGAGGGCCCACTAAGCTGCCATTAAAAAATAGAATATTTCCTGAATTAAATACTTTACTGGGATTATCCCATTTAAATCTATACCCTAGATACTGCTATTATTCTATCATTCTCATGTTGGCAATGAGGGGTCTAGGGCTTAGGAGATCCTGTGATTTGCCAAGGCCACTCAGCTAGTGAGAGATGGAACCAGGACTTCACTTCATCCATCAGGCAGTTAGATCCCAGAGCCAGAGCCTTTAAATAGCACGCAAAACTGAGATGTGTTCTCCTGCCACACTAAACAGTGGTAATTGTGATGTAACAAAACTGTCTGCATGGGATAATCATATTTTCTAAACACACACACACACACACACACAGACACACACACATACACACACACACACACATGCACACAGGAAAATGACTAAAATGTTATACACAAAAATAGTGATGATTATTACCAAATAGTGAGATTATAGGTACCCCTTTTTGTTCATTATACTTTTTTATGTATCCCCAATTTCTACATAAATATTGACTCTTTCTAACATGAATTTTGTTAATTAGCTCAGGCATCTTGAAATCACTATCTTTCCTTATACTGTTAATATTAATACATTTTGGATGTAATCTTATGATGATGTAAATGTATCACTGCAAAACAAACAAAAAAGGTATTTTACTTGATCTGGTAAAGTCTAAGTTTAATAACTGTTTTAGAGATATGAGGATTACTAGGAATATTCTGGTCTGAAAATATTTTTTACACCTGTTTGTTGTGTACTTGCTCTAAGGGATTAATATCATGCAACTACAAGTTCAACTACTTTTGAATTAGGCTACAACTGCTATTGGATTAGGTTACAACTACTACTGGATTACAGTATTCCTGAACAGTATCTAGTTGTTTCATGATTTAGGTAAGATAAATTATTTATCAACTGTATGCAGAATAAACACAATAGACATTAGCTAAGTATATAATATATAAATATTAACTGTCTATATCTGAAAAGGACTATCCAAAACATTAAGTATTTATTCTTGGAAAATAACATTTTAATTTTCTTATATATATATTTTAATTTCATGAAAGCTTTCTACATATTTTTCCAGTTTGATGGAACTCTATTTAACTAATTTGCTTGACTCTTTTTATTTACCCTATAAAACATCCTGTGCTAGTTTACTTAACACTGCTACCCTCTCCATTTGAGTTTTAGCTCCCAAATTAATTATGTTTTCCTTAAACCTGCTTATTCTATTCATTCCTATTATTTTAATCCTATACATTAATTTAAACATAACAGATTAAGTATATTAGGAAAAGATCATTTCACTGGAAACAATTGAATAATTTGGGAAATCTAAATTAAAATGAGTTTGTAAAAGAATTGCTGTTGATTTTAGGTGTGAATAAGTAAAAAGGCTTGGAGAAAAATTAAAACCTAAGAGGATTTTATATTTAAATTGCATGGCAATATTCATATATTCTTATTCTACTTTAAAAAATGTCAAACAATGTCTTCTACAAGCAAACATTTATATCTTCTAATAAACACAATGTATTTTAAATATATGTTAAACATGTGACTTAAAATAACTGGTATTATATGAAAATACTTGGTACTGTATGTTTTATCTACAAAAATATTTTACAACATGTGTAATCAGTCTCTTTAAGCTATTTTTGCAGACAGCATGCTCATTTTAAAGTAATAATTTTGGGTTTATCACTAGAGTTAACACCATATGACATGTACATAAAAATAAATTACAGTAAATATATAGAATTACTATAATGTGATGAAATATCAACTCAATTGAAAGACAGAAATTTAAGATTCCCAAAGATAAGACAGACTTACTTATGTGATATTAATTACATCTGTGATTTTCATAAATTTGATTTCATATTCTAAGTCCAAAGAAGTCATGAATTTTAAAGCTTAATAAATATTGAGTTGTCGGAATAGTCATGACACATGTTTGCAACAGATGACACTAGTTCATTTTTGGAAGTACTAGAGTCATTTGCTTCTATGTTATTGCTATGTCATTTGACAGCTAACAGTTCTAATTTCATTCTAAAAAAATAATTGAGAGATTTGGTTGAGTTCTGGAGATTTTACAAGTTGAAGATGGAAGACCAAACTGTGCATTTTTGCCATATTTTACTGTTTTACTTCCATAAAAGGAAAGAATGCGTGTCAAGCTTGTGAAAAGTTGCGTAAAGTTTATGGTGACAATGCTCTAAAAGAACGTCAGTGCCAACGATGGTTCACGAAATTCCGTGCTGGTGATTTGGATCTCAACGACGCTCCTTGGTCAGGGAGGCCCATGGAGGTTGATGACGACAAAATAAAGGCATTGATCAAGTCAAACCCATGTTACATAACTCGAGAGATTGCAGAAACATTGAACATCCATCATTCAAGCATTGATGACCTCCTGAAGAAGCTGGGATACGTAAGCAACTCAATATTTGGGTTCCGCGTGAACTTACAGACGTTCATTTGATGGCACGTATAAACATCTGCAATATGCTCATTAAACGTGAGGCAAACAATCCTTGTTTGAAGCAACTGATAACTGGTCATGAGAAATGGATTGTTTACAACAATATGGTGCCAAACGGTCTTGGTCCTGACGTGATGATGCGCCTCAAACAACATTGAAAGCAGACATTCATCAGAGGAAGGTTGTGCTCTCAGTGTGGTGGGATTTTAAAGGTGTTGTGTTTTTCGAGCTCTTACCAAGTAACCAAACAATCAATTCGACTGTGTATTTGGCAATTGGACAGTTTGAATGAATGAATCATCCAGAAACGTCCAGAGCTCGTTAATCGCAAAGGAGCTGTGTTCCATCGCGACAATGTGAGACCACACACAAGTTTGATCATCTGTCAAAAATTATTGGAGCTTGGCTGGGATATGTTGCCATACCCACCATACTTGCCTGACCTTGCACCGTCAGACTTCCACTTGTTTCGCTCTCTTCAAAACTCCTTGCTTGGTACAATGTTCAATTGTTCAATTGGGGCTGTAAATCAGCACCTTGTTCAGTTTTTCGCTGATAAAAACAGTCTTTCTGTGAATGAGGAATTATGAAGCTCACTGAAAGATGGCAAAAGATTATAGAACATAATGGACTATATATCATTGATTGATCTTTGTTCTTTATATAAATAAATGAACTTTGAAAAACATAGACAAAATACGTCATGAGTTTTCCAACAACCCAATATGGCAAAACATTTCCCAATGCAATTTTTTATTAAATACAACTTTGAGAAACCATAAAACGTCGCACAAGGAGCCCTTGTGAACCCACACATCAAAGAGGTCTTCCAAACTAGCATGTTGATGTGTTAAATTTAAATGAATGCTGACCATCTGAGTTTAAGAGATAGCCAATCCAATCCACCTGAGTTTAACAAATTATGGGTAGCTTTAAGGAAAATGATCTTGAATTTAATATGATTTTAATCATTTTAAAAACAGTTAGAACTTTCAAAAACATTTAGATACATACATCATCGAAATAATTGACTTCCCCATTAATGGCATTTTAACACCTAAAACATTTAATAGACATTGGCATATAGTATTATTGGTTTTCATATTATAAACACACTCAATTCATTGAAACTCCATTTCAATATTGAAATAATCTCTAGAGTTTTAATCATTTTGTGCTTGAAAGTGTCTTTTAACTTAGTTATCACACATTTAGTAGTTCTCAGAAATTATTAATTATGTAATCCAATTTTTATTCTTCTTTAAGCAATATTTTCCTTAGTAAAAATTACTACACAGTAAATGTAATCCAGAACATAAGAAAAAATCAACATACTGTTTCCTCACATTCCAAACCCATTCTCCCTTGAAAATAAACTTAAGAGTGAGTAGTTATACTCAGCATTAGGTGGGAAAATGTCACATGTAAGAATTCCTATGATGAGTAGCAAAAAGGGCGCAAATCCCTTTTATGTTCTATTTGAAATGAATATTGAAAGATTAGCATGAGAAGAAAAGAGATTACAAATTTTCTGAGGAAAAAAAATGTAGTCTACAAATAGTTAAGAAAGGAATGATCAAAACAAAAGAGCAGGTCGGTACAAATGCTGGAAGAAAAGTGCTAAATAAGAAAGAGCTGTGGCCCAGATGGTAGGCTGCTTTCACACCATAAATCTAAAAGTCCTTCATATAGAGTATATGCACTCCGAGATGCCAAAGAGTGCATTAAGATATCTTGGCTCTAATTGTGGCCTCTGTAAATGGCAGCACATTTATCATGCTGTTTAGGCACCACACTACTTAAAGCCACAGCAAAGGATTTATCTCCTGCTGGGTTGTGTTTGGGGTCAAAAGCATCCCCCAAAAAAGGTTTCTTCAACTTTCAAGTCTCTCTCCATTTTACTCAATCTTAATCAACACATGTGGCTTTTTGGCCCCTAATCTAAAAATGAATTTAAATTAAATTAATTAATGATTTATGAAATGTAAAGTCACTTAGTTTATTGATGATTCTTTAGTTTATTGATGATTCTATCATTAGAGAGTTATTTGAGTAAAACTACAATGAATAGAATGAAATATGCCTTCAAGAAAGCATAAAAAATGAGCTACTTTTTAATGAAAATTCAGTATTTTATTAGAAGCATGGCAAAATAAATAAGGAAAGGTGCAGTGATAAAAGCCAAATAAAAATGCATATGTGTTTGCCAATATTATAGGAAAGTCACAGAACATAACATATTATGAGGGATCTGCACAAAATACTTTCTACAACACTTTTCTGATTGTAGTACATTATTGCAGTGGTTATTGGCTAACTCTTTATGTTGAGCAAACCTGTTTTCTTTGGGTATTTAAATCATTGCTGAGGCCATTAAAATTAAAGACCATCAGTAAGAATCATCATTATATATTAACTCTTATTTAATAGATGCAATACAATTTTTCATCTACTTACTTGGTTCCAGACTGTTGAAAGAGGCCAACTCATAAGGAATGCATGCATTCAATCTTAATACAAAAAAAAAAAAAAAAGTGACAACGTGAGGAAAGTACCTCTCAATTATCCATGATATCACTTTTTGTTGTTCTTACAAGAATAATTTGAAATGAATATTAACTGACTTATCATTTACCTTAAAAGCTTCTGAGTAAATTTTCAAGCAAATTAAAACCTTCCTCCAGGCTTAGCCATTGTTCAGAAAAGCAGATACTATAAATTATTAAAGGAAAGCAAATTATTTATAAAAACTGTATTTTATTTGTGAAGCATGCTCAGTATATGTACAATCAGATCAAAATCATCTAGGATAGGTTGCAATTAAGAACAGAATAATGTGGTTCAGCCTATAAGAGTTCTAAAATTCAAAGAACAAAAAGAACGTTAATAAGATACAAAAGCGTTATCACATCACTCATTTTCATGCAGAGGAGCATCTAAACCATAAAGTGGCTTGTGCAAATCAAATTCAGTAATGAGGAAAGAGGGAAAAGAGCAATGTGTTTATTTACGAACTGATATGTACTGAACACCATCACATTGTCAGTTTATGGGGGCGGAGAGGGGCATACATATATCTCAGTTCTAAATATGTTTTTCCTTTGGTAAGAAACATTACAAGTTGCTTTTACAATGCTTGGCAAAGGATAGACAATAAATATTTGTTTAATGAAATGAATTTTTACAATCAAACAATATAACCTTGTTGGGCTAAGTTTCATGTAGATTTTTCACTGTAGCGAACTACCCATGCTGGGCTAAGCCTCTCCATAGAAAACTCAGCTTTGTCTCACTTAATCTACCTTAGTAGCAATTTAATCATACTATAGGTTTTATGTGTGGCATTTCTTTCCTCTTGCAGAGGAATAATCTGATCAATAATATTGAGAACAGCCTCTTCCATTGTGTGTTTCTGTTCTAAGCTTGTCAGGTTAAAACATGGGGCACCTAGTTAAGTTTGGATTTCATAGAAACAAGAAGTATTTTTGGAATAAGTATATCCAAGCAATTCTTAGTGTACTATGCAATACTTGGAACATACACTAAAAAATATTCTTTGTTAATCTGAAAGTCAAATTTAACTGGGCAACCTATATTTTTGTTTGCTAAATCTGGTAACCTTATTCAGGTATGCAGGCCATACCCATGAACTTCACTGAAATTGAGAGAATCCTGAAACTTTTACTGGCTTTCTATTCTGATGAAGTATTAGGTGGAATATAGGACTGGCTTACTCTTCTCACTGTAAACATGTTTGAAGTACTGTAATCTCTTACAATGTACCGCTCATTTTTTTTTTTTTTTTTTTTTTTTTTTTTTTTTAATTTTATTTTATTTTATTTTTAATTAGTTTCAGGTGTACAACACAGTGTAATAGTTATACATTTTACCCCTCAAAGTGACAAACCCCCCACCCCCAATACACCACCCCACAACCCCCCATATCATATATATCTATTACTCTTCCTCTGACTCTCTTCCACAGTATAATCCACATCCCGTGACTATCTATATATATTCAATTACAGTAGGTATACCACCTCCACTTTAGTAATACAGTGCAGTGATCAAACCTCTACTCCATCCATGAAATGGTCTCCCTAACAAGACCTATGATCATCTGACATTCCACAGAATATTTACAACATTATTAATTATATTCCCCAAACTGTTTTTCCTATCCCAGTAGCAATATTGTAGTTGCCTATTTTTGCTGTCTAATCCCTTCCCCTTCTCCCTCATTCCCATTCCTCTCCAAATTAGCAACCCTGATTTTTCCTCTATATCTATGAGACAGTTTCTGTTTACTTTGCTCATTCATACAGTTTTTCATATTCCACATATAAGTGAGATCATATGGTATTTGTCCTTCTCTGACTGACTTATTTCACTCAACATTATAGTCTCTAGGTCCATCCATATCATTGCAAATGGCACGATTTCATTCTTCTTTATAGCGGAGTAATACTCCATTGTATAAATATACCACAGTTTCTTAATCCAGTCATCTACTGATGGGCATTTTGGTTGTTTCCAAGTCTTAGCTATTGTAAATTGTGCTGCTATGAACATCGGGGTGCATAACTTTTTTTGAATAAGTGTCTTGGTTTTTTCAGGATAAATACCTAGGAGTGGAATTGCTGGGTCAAAAGGTAGCTCTATTTCCAGTTCTTTGAGATACCTCCATACTGACTTCCATAGTGGCTGCACCAATCTGCAGTCCCACCAACAGTGCAGCAGGGTCCCCTTTTCCCCACAGCCCCGCCAGCACTTGTTGTTTGTTGATTTGTTGATGATAGCCATTCTGACTGGAGTGAGGTGGTATCTCATGTGTACCGCTCATTTTTAAAGAAAAAAAAAAACAGGTTTTCCATAATGCTGGATATCTTTTGCTGCCAGTTCATCTCTGTGTGTATTAGAAATGGCAAATGGACGACACCTCAAATTTCTTAGGGAGACACAAACCATATCTTCAATCTCATGATCAAACAGAGAAGAAGGAAGAAAAATGTGGAAACTCCATGTGTGAGAAAGAAAACAGAGGTGGAGCTCAATTAAATAAACTTGTCTCAGGATTAATTAAATATACTCAGTACATAGTGATATTTTTCAAAACTTCAGAACATTCCTGACTGTCGCTGAGACACAATTCACTGATATGCAGTTTTTCTGGCCTCTGCATGAGGTATTTTTGAAAGTGTTCAGCCAGAAAATGATGATTCACATGCTATCAGTAGAGGTTTATCCCACGTAAGTGATTAACAGCGTTATTTTATGTGGTCTATGTGTAGCGGAGGGGGTTATTTTTCTATTTGGAATATCATTTTTGAACTTCCCTAGCACATATTGTTCTAAATTCATTGCTTCTACTGTTAAATCCAACGCAAACACTTGAAACAATACTCTGCGCTTATAATGCACACTTGTGCTATATGATGACTTGTTATTATGATTTGGACTTTGCCCTCGATGGGCTATACTTTGCATTTTTCTGCAAGAGAAAATAGAAGAAAAAAGGAGATAAAGGAGCTTTAAGTTATCCCCTTTGCCTCCCATGCTTGTTCCATTCTTATTGCGAACATGGCACAATACAATCATGTCCTGGAATGTTTTTGTTTAGCAGAGTTTTGTGCTGTGGACACCCTGACAGATTCCAGGGCGTATTTTGTGTCTCAGTTGCCTCCTCCCTTCAGCACGCTATGCAGATGTGCGGCTGGTCATATTGCATGACTAATTTTTCAAGTCTACATTTGGTCTTAAATGGTGAAAAATATGAGCATAGTTTTAATAGCTTTGATTTTGAATAGCCTTATAAAGGTAAAAATGTCACTTATATATTAAGGTATATTATGCCCAGAGCATATACTCTCCTAGAAGTGCCAACCAAACCATGTGTTAAAATGTTTTAGGGCCCCAGGCAAGTCAAATAAATTCAAAACCCACCCTTCAGTGGAACTAAACTGATGCCTGGGGCATGCCTTCCTCAAAGCACAGCATCCGCACTGCTCCCAGGAATAAACTTGGTACCTGTGGTATAATAAATCTTATGATATCTATATCTATCTATATCAATATCTATACTGACATCTGTATCTATACCTATACCTATATCTATATATATCATTAACATATATGTATATATTTGATCTTTAACTCAACCAACATTTACTAAGTATCAACTATGTTCCATACCCGTTTGCGGATGATCGGATTCATCAGTGAACGAGGCAATAATTTCTGCTTTCTTGACGCTTATGTTCTAGCAGCCACATGTGTAAGAAACCCCAGGGAGCTAGTTAACGTCCCCTCTAGACTGTCAGCCCCTGGAGGCTGTGTCTTTTCACCTCCGTCACTAAGGATATGTCCTAAAACGAAAGAAATGCTCTATGTACATCTGTTAAATTAATCTGAATATCAAGAAATAATATAACACAAGTCAGTCTATTTTCACCTTCTTTCCATAGTTATCCTGTTGTTATTTAAATACAAGGATTTAACATACTAGAAAGCCACTTACTCTCTTATTCTCTCTGTGTCTCATGCATTTTATCTATAAAAACATCAGCCACTAAACTGCCTTTTACCAAACATTTTGAAATATTATTATTCATATTCCCAATGACTCACCTCGTTTCTGAAATGATATACACATGAGTATTCTCAGCCTCTGGGAATATTAGACAACAAAATACACACTTGTGAGGATGAGACAAATTGGGGCAAAGCATCAGGGCATTAAACGCACTTATGCAATTAAAGTGTTTATTTTATATAAGCTATACATGCCTTCTGTGCAGTGTGATAACAGAACTAATTTGGTAGTAATTACCATTTCTGGATATACAATTCAAAGCAAATGCATTAAAAAATTCATCATCTTTTATGAGTGGGGCACACACAATTTTAAACCTGGGATAAATGACAACCAAAATGATAAAATGAGTGCGGGAACTGTGTGCAAAAACCTATTTTTACTGGGGAGAAATTGAATAGTTTCATGAGCCTAAACATGTTTTTGGCCCCAGAAGCAGAACTCATCTAAATGAAAACCATTATAATGGCTGGTTCCATATAACAAGTGTAATATGTCCTGGCATGTAGCCTATAGTAAGAGCAGTTGCTTGATCCAGTTACCATGAATTTTATTAAATGAAAAATTCTGTCTAACATATGCTTTCACCAGCCAGGCTATGTAAGGAACGAGTCTCTTAAACAAAGACATTGTTGTTTTAGTATTATCATTTTGGGATTATTGTATCTGAATATGATATAACCTGTTCTTAAACTTTAATAGGCTTTTGCAAAATATTGAATTGAGGTTTGGGGAGTGAAGTTTTGAAGAGGATGAAGGCCCAGGGAGTTCCTAATGGTAGAGACAACATCATTTAGCGACTAAAGAGCTAATGTGTGCAACAAAGGTGATATTTGTGAGTAAAAATCAGAATAAAGAAAATGGAATATAATATCCAATTGAACTGTGTATTTTAGCAAACATGAACAAATGTTTAAAATGATACATCTATGCAACACGTACCCCCTTCTTAGGAATCGGTGCATCTTAAAATTATATTTATATGTAAGGAAGTCAATTTGATGCATTCATTAAATTGTGATGTTTCTTGCATATGCAGGGCTTTTATTAGCAATGCAAATAATATGAAAACATGAAAAGAAACATGCAATTTTAATAATACAGGATGAGAAGCAAGAAGCTCTTTGATAATGATGAATATGAGGAAGGAAGTTGATCCAAACTTCAGTCTTGGAAACTGTGTAGGAATCAGCCATTCAGGTTGATAGTTTCATTGTTCACTTACTAGACAGCCATGAGAGCTTAATAATCAACCACAGAGTTTATTTATAGGATTTTTAAAACATAGCCCTTCTTGAGAGCTCTGGGCTGTTTATGGTCGTGCTCTCAGGGTTGACAAGGTCATGCAGCACTCCTGTGTGAAAAGAAAGAAACTGTAACCTCAGGGTCCAAATTCCTCAGGTTGAAGTGAAGGTCCCCTGGTGTGAGAATGTGATAAAAGCAGCCTGGACATGTTATCTCCCTCAGATCCTGCAAAACCTCCCATTGAAGGCTTTTTGACCTCGGTGCAATCCTGCCTCCCTTCCATTAACACGTGATTGCTCAATTATCTCAACAGCTTCTAATAGGGCTAAGCAAATTTACCTCAGTGTTCCAAAAGGAAACCAGACTCTTACAAGTGGCTACCATGCACTTACCAAGGCATGACCAGGTCACACGGAAACGCCTTATAAAGTTTACTGGGGTTTTTTGCGGCATACACTGCTCCCCCACTTCACTTCAAGCCATTTACCACACTAGGAACGTGTTTTCATTTTGTAATAATGAACATCTGCAACAGTATCCTTGCCAAAATAAATAAAATTAGGCAGATGATTCCGTGGGGTTATGCTAAACAATTTTTTTTAAAAAAACAGGTTCAGATTTCTTTCTAAGGGAGTACAAAATGTCTCCATATGCTGGTTCTTGTTTATTATTGTGCATGTGAAAGAGAGAGAGAGAGAAGTGCAAAGCTAAGAAAGAGAAAGACAAGGTCACAGCGGTAGAATCACCAAAAGCTAGTTAACGCATTTTTATAAATGATCTTATTTTGTTTACAATACAAACCAGGGGGCCTGTTCTCGTTAGAAAGAGTTTCAATAGATATTGTCTAAAATGTTTTTATTTCTGCCCAGAAGATGAAAGCCAGACTGTTTTAGTGTAGAATCTGCTGGAAGTGTTTTGCTCTTCACTTTTATCAGTTTGTTCCTGGCTATAGTAAAATCCTGTTATTCTCTTGCAAGTGCTTCTTTTCTGGATTTACATGTGCAAAGCAAACTTGTACAAACACACCAAGAAAAGGCAACAAAAGGCTGACTCTTTTCACTGGTTCACAGATGTGAGACAATCAAGACAGAATTGTTGACATACCCATGCTGGTTAAAAACTATTTTGTGTCATAATAATAGTTACACCAGGATTCTTTGGTTCCCTTACACAAGATGCAACTTTTCTTTCTTTCTTCACTTTCAAATTGTCTATGCCCTTTGGTTTTAGAAGTGTTTCTCATTATCAGTACGCAGTTAGAATTTTATTCTCTTACCTAGTCTGGAAAACATTATCTTTAATGGGATCGTTTATTTCACTTAATGTAATCATTGATTTATCACTGTGCCTACTTAAATCTCCCATCTTAACTGGTGTTTTCTGCCTCCTGCATGTTCTGCGTCAATTTTTCTCTCCCTCTGGGTTTTTCTTATTATTTCTTTTTTATTTTCATATTCTATCAGATCCCTTTTTCATTCCTGATTTATATATTATTGTCATTGTGCGTTTTAAGACAACGTTTTTCAACCACAAGACATTATTATTGTTTTATAAATAAATATTCATTTAGATAAGTTGTTCTCATCAGAGACAATCTTACCCTCCTGGAACATTTGGCAATATCTAGTGATGTTACTGGTTGTTATAACTGGGGGGGTTAGGAGACATGAGATGCTACTGGCATCTACTGAGGCCAAAGATGCTGCTAAACATCTTAAGATGAACAGGACAGCTCTTCACAGCAAAGAATATCCAGCTCAAAATGTCAATAATGCTGGTGTTGAAAAACCCTGATTCAGATTTACCACTATCTTTGCACTTCATTTTTCTTATTTCTCATACATTCCATCTGACCTCACTATCCTACTTGCAGTAAGGGTCTATTCTTAACACATTCTCTCTCTCTCCTCCTCTCCCTCTCCCTCTGTCTCTCTCTGTAAGCTTTGTAATTAACCAATATTAAAGTAACTTTTAAAAACATGAGATTTTATATGTAATGTTCAATGAATATCTATGACCTGTTTTTGATTATTAATTCCTAAAATTCTTGACATAAAGCTCATTGTTTGATGTACTAAGATGTTAGATGTCTAATGGATGCTGTTTATTATGACTTGGAGCTATTATGACAGTTAAAAGGCAAAATAAGGAAATTGCTATTTATATGGATATATTATTAATATATTGTCACAGCTAAAATTTTGATTTCTCACTTAATAAGAACTGTTCATTTTAGTTAGCCTTTGATGTAAAGATAATAGCTATTACAGAGTTGGTGTTTGTCATGTGTCAGGCATCTGTATTATCTCATTTAATTATCAAACTCTAGGAGGTAGATCATCATTTTACAGAAGAAAAAAAAAGAAGAATGAACAGAGAGGTTAAATAACTCAACTAAGGTCACATAACCAGTAAGCAATGAAGATAAGATTAACCTCCAAAATTCTCTTGACTCCATGCTCTTCTTAAATTGATGAAATGATTTTATTTCTAACTGTTGACTTCTATAGAAGCAACTTTATTAACTTATAGGAAGCCAGTAGACCATGCAGACAACGACAATAACTTTTCATACCTTGAAAAAACCAATAAATATAAATTCATGGCTTTACTTTGTCCTGGAAGAGTACTTTGGGACAGAAACAGATTATTCTCTTTACAATTTAATTGTAAATCTCAAGAGACTTTATTTAATGTTTTAGCCATAATCAGAAAAAATATATAGTAAAGTCTCTAAAGTAATGTAAAATTAAATCTCATAATTTCAATAATGTAAATTATTGATTATCTAACAGTGTGTTTTATAATTGATAAGCAGAGATTTTATTTTCAAAAACTCGTGATTTATATGAACCCATTCAGGACTTCAAAACTATTACTTTGCAAAGGAACTCCTCTCAACAGAATCAAACCCTTCCACATTAAGAGAACTTTCTGAGTCATCAGTTCAAGAAAATGATGGTTACGTAAGGGAAGTATGGACGAATTGCTATTATTCTAGCCAGGAAAAAAATAGTGTTACACACGATGGAAAACAATAGTTTGATTTTTTATTTATAAATATAGCCATCCATTGAAGGTTCAAATTCATTAAAAATCATGTGCATGTGTAATAAAAAAATGGATTTTTTTTCCCCCAAGATTTGGCATCTATTAAAAAAATGTTTGGTGTTTTAAAGGATAAGAAAAGGGTAGAGGAAATAGAATAGTTCAATCAAATTTTCCAAACCTTTTCCCAAATCTTCAAATACCAAGGTATTTGAATTAGTTCCTGTATTTGGCTGATGAATAATTTGGACTTGTTTTGAAATCAATTGTTGTCAACAGACTCATTAATTTCCTAAGAATTGGTCAATAGTTTACTTTCCTTTGCTGAAATACAATAATAAAATTGAGTAAAAGAAGTTGGATTGGAATCATGTTGATTGAATTGTTATTTGTTATCTTTGAAACTTTATGGGAGCAAGTAACCCAGAAGCATGCAGTCAGTCACTTTTTTCCCAGTTGAAATACACATAAATATGAATTTTAAACTTTACTCTTTTGAAAATCTTCTACTACAGGAATACCAAAATTGCTGTTGTATATATTTGTTTTGCCTTTAGTCATGGAACTTTCTCTTTTGGCCTCATCATCTTCTAAATGGTAGTTTATTTTTTATTTTTTTAATCAAAATAACCACTGAAACAAGACTAGGAATAGAATATATAACTTTGTTAAAAACTGTAACATAAAGAATCATGTGTCATTTTAGAAAATATAATGCCCAATATTATTTGCTTTTCTAGAGAATAAAGAAGTCATAAAGCTGATACATTTACTTTGAAAAACCAACAAGGTCAGTGAATAATTCAAATAATCTCAAAAGATGGTTTCATTGTATCAACGGTTTTGGAATATTAAGACTATCTAGGTTTGTTGTTGTTGTCTTGGTTTTTGGGTTTGCTTTTTTTTTTAAAGGAAGTTATCAGAACATTAAATCCATTTCCATTGAAGACATGTTGTGTGTGTGTGTGTGTGTGTGTGTGTGTGTGTGTGTGTGTGTGTGTGTGTGTATGGCAGTAGGAAAATGGCTTACTGGTGAGTTTTTGTGCGATTTGTCAAAATTACATTGCTATTTTTATGGAGGCAAACAGATAACATATAATATTTATGATATTAAACTGAAAAGAAGAAGGTTTTATGTGTCTATGTTTTAATTTCCAGTAAGGAACTTTGAAGAACATGATTTTTATTTTTGGTTTTAGTTATGTACCTAATAGAACAACACAGCAATATAGTCAAGAATTTTCATTTGGCCACTCATCTCTACTACAGGTTTCCAAGAGGTATATAGAGGAACACTCAGACAAATTCATATGGCTTATACCCATAAGGCTCTGGTCCTATATGGGTCCCATATTTGGTCCTATATAGATACATGGAACAGGTGGACAATACCATATATGAGCTTCCAAGACTCTGCTCCTCGAGACTCATAGTTGACATATAAATACCATTTTCTCTTTTCCCCGATATCCAAGACCTTCTATTTACCTAGTTATGATATAAAGAGACTCAGGAATAGAAATGCTAGGAAAACCACCCACAGAAAGAAATGTTTCTTTATTCCAGGGCTAGAGCAGCTGGTCCCAACTATCCCAAACTTGCCTCTTTTCAATCAATCTTACCCTGTTCTGGCTTAGAATCATTTGAGATTCTCCTTGATTCTCACACTGACCAACATCCTTAATATATTTTGCAGCCACTTTTGATAGTCTTCTCCAAGGTTAAATTCAACCTTTGTCTTTCCAAGCCATTACATTTATAATGTCAAACAAACACATTTCTACAGCACTGCCTAAAGAAAAGACGAATGAGGCTCAGTAGTGACTGAAATATTAAATCTCCCAACTCAAAAAAAAAAAAAAAAGATAAAGAAGTCAAAAGAAGTTGTTTTAAGGCAAGGAGAGACACAGGTGAAAGTTTTTTCTTTTAAAATTTTGAGTGGGACATGCTAGGAGAATAAATAGAAAACTACTAGACATTCAGAATGTAAAACAAGAGATTGTTAAGGAATACAAATATGATTTTTTTTAATTTCTAAAGCATATTCAGGGCTAGAGAATGCTGATATTCCTGGTTTTTTGTTTTTGTTTTTGTTTTTTCATAGAGGACAATCTCAAAAACCTGGCTGGCAAAGAGGTACTTACAAGATGTTTGCTTGAACATCACTTCTTCCATCCAGTTCTTTCAGTCCAAGTTGTTCCTTACAACAAAGACATACTTGCACCTGAAGATTCTTTCACTGACTGCGTTTTTTCCTCACCTTTATCAACAGAACTCTACAGTCAGTGAGTGCATTTGCTCAAGTGACGCCATGACCCAGTACATTATCAGGCTGTCTACATGTGGGAAAGTGATTGTGGATTGTACTGCTGAGGACCATGGGCCCTTATATAACTAGACATATTGCCTTTTCATCACAAAGATTATAGTCAAACTTGAGCCTGCTTTTATATAGGAAGATGGTGCCTAACAAAGAGATACAGGATTTGGGGAACTTGGGGGACTTTTCCAAATGAGGTTTCAATGAAGTTAGAGGAGTCAGAGAGAGGAATCCATATCAAGAGTGAATACAGAATACACTTCAAGGGGTTTCATGTTAAGAGAAAGACCAGAGTTTAAAAACAAACAAACGAACAAAATGGTAATAGGAAAGCAACAGGACTGGTAGTAAACCAGGACAGATTTACATTGTAGCAGTAGTGGAAGAAGTCAATGGACAAACACAGATTGAAATGTGACGGAGGAATGCTGGGATACTGGAGAGAGCAAAAAATATCTCTTCCATCTGCATTTAGAATCAATTGTGGTATAGACATAGGAATCACAGAGATAGAGATCAAATTACACAACCTTTATTAGTATCAACACTTAGTGGAAAACATAGGCTTAGATGTGGAGAAATGTAGGTTTGTTGGCATAACTGTTCAACCACAGGCCTTTCCCTCAAAGACAAGTCTCACACTGTCGGGCAGAGAAGAGGCCTGACTCTGAGTCTTGTGAACAGGCTGGGACCCCTTCGGAAGGGACTGAGTGTCTCATCTCAGTTGCTTTTCCCATTTCACCAATCAGCTATCTCACTCTTGTTCTGAGGGAATGAGAAGAGTGAGGGATGTGAAAAGAGGCCACATGGAAACAGGAGGAATGGTGACTTCATGACCTTCGTATCAAGAAAGAGTGACGGAGAGAAAAAGGATGAGCATGAGAGGGGTGGACAGTCTCATTGATTTTGTATATAAGTCTAAAGTAGATTACTCCTAGGGATTAGGTTATGGGATTTGTTACTAGATTTTTTTTTTCCATTTGTAAGAGAGCTTCTTCAGTTTTCTGAATTCATCATTTACTTTGAATAATAAATAATTGCCTCTACTTGTTAGATATTATTGCAAATAAGTATAATGGGCAAAGTGGTAAATTTGTGTCCTGTTAATGTAAACAGAAATACTGAGATGCTCATGGAAAGTTGATGTGAGTATATCCGAGTTTTTATTAACTAAGATTTATAAATGGTCTTTCATAGAGACAATGGTTTGGTAATCAACTAAACATGAACATTTAGAAGCTGATAACCAGGAAGATGTCAAAAAGGCTAAATAGAGAACATGCTTAAAATGACTATGATATTAAACAAAGTTACATATAATTTCTAATAACTTTAGAAACATACCACAATGTCAAAAATATGCTATATCTTTTTTTTTTTTTTTGAGGGCAGTGTCACTGGCCCTCATATGTGGGACTGAACCTGGGCTCCTGGCTTCCCAAGCCAGTGCTTAACCACTGCACCACTCGGCCGGCCCAAAAATATGCTATATCTTTAGTCAAGTGTAATAGAAGCACCAAACTAGGGAATTGGTGGTAAAATTAATAATGTAAATAAAGCAAGCCGATATGAATTTCAAAGTTGACATTGTTTGATAAATTTTTATGTATGCCATGCAGCTGTGATCAAATCCAAAGCATATTCTATTGCTTTCTGATGGGATTTTGCACAGAGTAAACTCATAAAATCAGTAAAAGCAAAGCCAATCTTGAGGCTTACCCTTTCTGATACAATTGACGGCATTTTCATTGCATGACAGTAAACAAGAATTAGAAACAGAAATCCTTGCAGATAATTCAAAAGCAAATTTTCTCTTTTAAAAAAAAATTTGATTTGGGTTATATATTGAATGAGTCAGGAATAGCAGATACTTGGAGGAAAGTGAGGTTCCTGATTTCAAACCAGAAAAGCAAGACAAGTTGCTATTTTACCTTGGTGGTCCAGCTTAAGAGTGTCCCAGAGTCTTTATATGCCAGTGTCTGGGTGTCTTTCTCCAAGCCTCTGTATTCCAGTGTCTGTGTTCATAAATCTGCATATGCCTCCTCCCAGGTGCCCTTTGTTGCTGAGTTCCTGGGTCTGTGCATCTCTGAGACTTTGCCTTCCGTGTTTGTGATTTGGTATTTATTCCAATTCTCCATTTATTTTCCCAGCTTTTGCCAATGTCTCTGTATTATTGTTTATTTATTATTGCTTCTTTATTTCTGTAATTATTAGTTTCTGAAGTTCTCCTATTTACACTTTCTAAAGTTGCAATTCAAACTTATAATGACATATTGATCACATATATAAAATAAAATAGACTTAAATAATTGATAATGTGGCTAATTCAGTACAATAGGTGGACTATTTAAGATTCCTCTAATCTAAACTGATTCAAGAACAAAAAATGAATGCAATGATCAGTATAAAATCCATATTTTAACTGTACTAATATATGTACATAGTTTTAAAACTCTTAAGAGTTTTAAAAATGATTATCCAGGTGCCAAAAGTTTCACTACCCTCTCTTATTCCATTATCACATCAATAGATTTGTAGAAACATTAATTTAAAATTAATGTTTCTTTATAAACATCTCCTTTAAAATAATTAATAAATGAAAAAGTCAGAGTATCCTCATTTTCTTTTGAGCACACAGACAGATTCTCATTAGCCCCATGAGCTATCTCATATCAACTTTGAATATAAAATTCAATGTTATTTTCTATGAAACTTGTAATTCATGGTAAGTAAAGTTTAAATGTCTTATATTTTAAATTGGGTATTATCATTCATTGCAGAGTCTCTATTTTTTTTTATGTCCGTATGTATCTGTGTGTATGAGGCAGAACAATCCAAATGAAAGACATAAGAAAATTAATATGTTTTTGTCAAAGTTTCAAATAATTGCCTGATAATGCTTTCAGGTTCACAGGTCCTCTTTGCAGAATGCCAGTGGGCATGACAATGACCCACAGTTGTGAGGACTTTGCAGCTCTCAGACACACTTACTCTCAGACACAAACCAGATACTTCACCATCTGCTTTGCTTCACACTGATCACTCACTTTTTAAGTTAGATAACATCCACAGAAACTATAAACAGATCATTTATTACATGATAATTATCCTTCTTTAAAGATAACAAAAAAGAAATCCATTATTTCACTTACTCTAGAGCATTTGCAATCCAAAAGGTGAGCAATATTTGTCCAAAAAAAGAAATAAGTATTAGAACATAAATTTTGAATATTCACTTATGAAATCTGGGGGAAATTCACATCCAACAATTTTCCTGAAACTGTCTTTGTTTGTAACACGTTAAATGAGCCTAAAGTGGGCAAACATAAATACATTTTAAAAATGTATTAGGCTATTCCACAGACACGCTGTGGAAAAAAAACAGAACAAAAGCACACTAAAAGTGCTTCTACTGTGTTGTACTATTGCTTTCTGTGACCACAATATGTTTTACCTCAAAATGTGATTTTTATGATGAGATCATACAGAAAGTGCTTATTCATGATCTCTCCATTTGCCAAATATAGAATTTTAAGAAGATGGCCTGAACCACATAACTCTAATAGCAAAGATTTGAGGTTTTGCAGTCTTTCCATTTAGGGACAATTTTGCGATTAACTAGGGTGATTTAGCACCTTATCGTATGTTATTTCCCTACTCATTCTCTCTAACTTCAAAGAGGTCTTGGATTTTGCTCATAAATCACACAACCAAAGGCAATGTTTATAGAACAATGTTGCTCCTTTAAAAAAAAGTCTTCAATCTTCTCTCTCTTACCCTTTTAGGGTCATTTATACCCACAGTCATACAGGTACAGTGACAAGATCCTATAACAAAAATTACTAATAGCAAGCTCTTCACTTGACTCAAACCATTTTAAGGGCACTAAACATACTTTATTCAAATTCTAGTTGTCCAGCCTAACAGTGAACTCAGTACTTAATAGGTTTGACAATTAATAGACTAATTATTAGGACAAAATTAACAGGACATAATAAGGTTGCTGACCATAACCAAAATTAGGAGTTCACAATCTCCTGGAAGAAACGCATTCATACTCATATGATGTAGTAGCTTCCAAATTAGGATACAGAAAAACAGTCCTTCCGTATTCCACTCATTCCTCTCCAGCTACATCTCTATGGCTCCACATTTCTTTGCAGTCAAATTTCTGGAAAGGTTTGTTTATAATTTCTGTATGGAGTATGGTGTCTTGGTTTTCCTCCTCTCTGGCCACATTTTGCCAGTTTCTTTTGAAAGCATACTATCTTCCTAATTATTTAACTCATGACCCAGATCTAAAGCCTCTTTCCTTTTCACTGTATACTTCCTCTCGTCAATTGACCTATGTCTAAATTTTCAAAAATAACGTTGACAGGTAACTTACATATTAATAGCTCCAATTCTATCTATTCTACCATGTACTTAATAATACCTCCCAAAAACATAAACAAATGATGTCGTTATCCATCTTCCAATGTTCCAGTGTTACCTAGCTCACATCGTTCAGCCAATAATGAAAAACAGAAAACTAAGAGTTATTCTGCTTAGTATATGAAAGGTCAAATCGACAGCATGAGATTGCTAAGAAGGTAGAAGGGAATAGGATTGCAAGCATTGGGTAAAATTGGCCATAAGTAAGAGGGTGGGAAATCCCTTTATCATATCATGTTTTGTATCAGAAAAATGCAAAAGTGTCCTCCTAATTGCTTTTATTTTCATTAGAAATTACAACATAAAATCACCTACTAAAAGTGAGAACAAAAGTTTGGTTGAAATTTTGATGAGAGACCCGAGAAACATGCTGAAATTGCCAAACAAATTTTAAGGGTCTCTTTGAGTGCACATGGTTAATTTATAATGAAACCAATATTTCCTGTGGTTCCAGTAGGGTTCAGTTCCTTAGTTAAGGTGTGTGGGGGAGAGGGACTAGCAGGGGGGAGAGGGGACAGGTGCACATTCGCAATCCCTTATCCATGATTCCAAACAGCATGAGGTGTCCAAAATGTGCACTAAACCATTTCTTTTTTCAGATTCTTTTGTCTGAAAACCCATGATCTGATATGAGGTCATTTTTAGTCGGTTTATTCAAATTAGAGTGAAGTTAATACATTTTGCTACTGCCATAGACCCTTTTAAAGGTGTTACATATTTGTTTAATTTTGAATTATGTTTAGACTCAATGGCTTTTGATAGATTCAGCATAAGGATCCACTTAGATTTGGAATTTTGTCCAAGAGCTTAATTTTTCCAAAGTTTTAGCAAGACAAAATCAAGAATGATGCTACATGCATGCTGGAAATTAAAAGGTAACTTGAGTTGTATATTTAAGTTCTATCCACTACTAATTTTATGAAAAAATAAAGCAACCTTTTGATACATCCCAGAACGCAATGCGACCAAAACTTTAATGGGACAAGTGTTTCAAGAGCCATTTGGCTCAATAAAATTAAATGATTCACGGTGGCTCAGTAATTCTCTTTTGTGGTCTTATTGAGAATGAATTCAAATAATGGGAGCATATTATCTTTTGTCACTTAACTGCTTACCTCATGTTCTGATTACTATTCCTATATGAAATAATAGTGATTTAAAATAGCAACACTTATTACGTCTCAAGATGTTTCTGGGTTACGAGAAGGGGTTCAGTTGGGTGGTTCTGGCTTGGAGTTCATGGCTTGACATGATATTCAGTCAGCTGGAGCTGGAACAGTGGGGTGGCGGGGGAGTGAAGGGGGTGGCATTCAGCCCACTACAACATTCTTAATCTAGTCTGCGGATTTAATTCCCATCTATTTCGAAATTCACATCTTCAGCCTCCCAGGTATGTTTTCTGATATATATATATATATATATATATATATATATATATATATATATATATATATATGCCTGCTCTCTCTCTATATATATATATATATAGATGCCTGCTCTACATCTCATTTGGATATCAGAAAGGTCTCTAACAATCAACTTGTTACTGAACTCACTGTAGGTTACCCTAAATCTGCTCCTCCAGTATTTTTTACCCCAAAAATGGTATCATGATTCATCCAGCTGTTTATGTGTTCAAGGTGGTTAATCATTTCATCTGCAGACTGTATATATAAAAAGATGTTTTATATCTAATATGTCTTCAATATCTCACCAATATCCTCAATTCTAGCCATTCCCACAGCTACCACTCTACCCCAATGCGGTTATCCACAGAGGGTAAAAGAGAACATTGCATTTTCAGGGATGTCAGAAGCCTGGTGTCATCATCACCACCCATGCTCTACATCCAACTAAGAGGTCAGTCTTACCTCTACTATCACATAATGCCTCTCAAGTCTTTCCACTTCCATTGGTTTCCACTGCTTTAGTGCAAGTCACTTGACCTTTCCCCCGGACAGCTGCAATGGCCTCCAACTGATCCCCCAGAATCCTCCATTATTCCCTTTCGAGCCATTCTCCAATGTGCCACCAGAACAAGCTTGCAAAACACAGATCTGGTCCTGTCACCCACTGCCTAAAATCTTCCAGTTTTTCAAAGATCGTATGAGAAAGCCCCAAACCTATAATGTGGTTTTTCGGGAAGTGGCCCCCACTGTGTACCTCTCCAGGTTCATCTCCCAATATGTCCCTACTTGCTCCCCGCACTTCAATCACGATTGCTCCTTTCATGGCTCTGTACATAATATTTCCTTAGCCTGGAATGACCTCTCCCTCTACTTCACTATATGAGCTGCATGAAATGAACTCCTACTTACTGGCCAAACTTTATCCTTAATGCCATTCTCTCAGGCTAACTCTCCCTCAGTTATGGGACTAAGTTTCTCTCTCCATTTTAGACTTTCATTGTATTCCATGCCTCTTTATATCACAAAGGCAATTGTGGTCATTATCACTGTATCTCATGACCTTGGAATCCATTCATTTTAACATACATTATTTAGAAAACATACTTCCAATTATACAATGGCATTTGCATTATTATCACTTGCAATTTTTGTTTGGCATAGATGATCAAGAACTTCTTTCATCTGTACCTTACCCAGCAGGTCAAAAAGCTGCCTGAGTCTGTGACTGCACACACATATGAAATTTTTCCATGAGATTGCATAAATATGCTATTTCCACCTCATGGACCAAAAACAGCACCTATTTGTCCCTCAACACACAACACTCAGTCCTCTTCCTGAGTCTCTACATTTGTTGCCTGTGGCGGATACTCCTTCCTCCCTAATCACTCTTCAGGTGTGATTGCCTCTTAGCTACCCTTGCCAAACCACCAGTATGCTTAATTGTTTGCACCTCTCCTTAGATAGCTCAGGACAAGAATCCAGCCCCAGAGGTTAGGACAGAATCTAGTGATGAGTGCTGGGCTGAGGATGAGCTCTCCAAAATCCTGTTATCAAAACTTAGCCTGAGGCCATACATAGTCAAGAAATCAGTGTGAGGTTTGGAAAAGGCTCACATTCTTCCCAGAAACACAAGGCCCACGAATTGACGCCATGAGAGCCAAACTCTGGAACACAGGATTGTTAAAGCTGGAGCCCAAAAAAGGACATTACAAATATTAAGACAAAAGAAGAGATTTGTGGTATTTTAGCAAAATTAAGGTACTTAGAGCACAAGACCTCTAAATGCTAATCCAGTGATGGTTTTTATTGGGTGTATTACTCTGTTCAGGCTGCTATAACAAAATTCTGTAAAGTGGTGGCTTATAAGCAACAAAAATTTATTTCTCACAGTTATGAAATATGGAAGTCCAAGATCAGGGAGGCAGCATGGTAGGGTTCTAGTGAGGGCCCTCTTTGAGCTTTTGCACACGGCAGAAAGAAAAGCTAGCTAGTTCCCTGGCCTCTTATTATAAGGGCACTAATCCCATTCATGGAGACTCAACCCTCATGATCTAACTACCTCTCATAGGTCCCACCTTCAAATACCATCACATCAGGGATTACAGCTTCAACGTATGAATTTTAGGGGACATAAACATTTCAGCTCATTACACTAGGCAATTATTATTTGTTAAATAAATGAAATTTGAAATACTATGATTCAACCTGATGAGATTTAGATAATAAGGAAAAAAAACAATAAAGACAATGTTTTATGTTAGAGTAAAGGTATTGTGGTAGATTGAATAGTGTTCCCTCCAAACCCATGTCCACCTGGAATCTCAAAATGTGACATTTGAAATAGTGTCTTCTCAGATGTAATTAGTTAAAGATCTCAACATGAAATCATTTTGGTTTTAGGATGGGCCCTAAATCCAATGACTGATGTCATTATAAGAAGAGAAGACACAGGAAGGTACATAGAAATTAGTTATGCTACCACAAACCAAGCAATCCCAGAAGGCACCAGGAGCTGAAAGAAGCAGTCTCCCCTCGACCATAGCCCTGCCAAAACCTTGAGTTCAGACTTCTGGTCTCCAGAACTGTGATAGAATAAATTTCTGTTATTTTAAACCTCTGAGTTTGTGGTAATCTGTTAAAGCAGCCCTAGAAAACTAATATAAATATTTTATTTTCCTCCTAATTTAATCCTCCAAACCACCCTAAGGAGTAAATACCATTATTCCTATTTTTCAAACATGGAAGCAAACTCAGGGAAGTTAGGTGGTTATGAGGACTACCCAGCTGGTAAGTGACAGAACTGAGATTAGAATCCATGTGTATTTGGTTCTAAAGTCCTTTCCTCTTTTTATGATGTCATGCACTATTTAAGAGAAATGGTATAGATGGTATAACTTAAAAGAAAGATTCCCCTTTTGAAATTACAATAAATATATTAAATTAAGAGCTTAAAATATTAAATGCTTATGATATAGGCACTTAAGGTTTATCTATAGGTTTATCTGTAGATTACTTTATTCAGAGACAAAGAAAAATAAATAAAGCATCACTGCAAATATTCTTACACAATAATTCTGTACTCGCTGTATGCCAAATTATATGTTAAAAGCTTATTTCAATCCTACGTGTGAGACACTATTTATGGTCCCCATTTTATTCATGATGGAAACAAGACTTAGAGGGTCCACAGAATAATGTCCTCCAAAGATACCACATAATCATCAGAACTTGTGAATATATTACTCTAAACGGAAAAATAATGTGATTTAAGTTAAGTATCTTGAGATGGGGGATTGTCCTAGATTAACTGTTTGGGCCCAATGAAATCACAAAGGTCCTTATAAAGAAAGAAGGGAAGAAGGAAAATCAGAGAAGATGTGATGACAGAGCAGAGGTCAAAGAGAGAGAAATTTGAAGACTGTGTTGCTGGCCTTGAAGATGGAGGAAGCAAGCGGCCATGAGCCAAGGAATGCAGGTAACCTCTAGAGGTTGAAAGAGGCAAGGATATAGATTCTCCCCTCCAGCCTGCAGAAGGCATTGATTTTAGGGCTTCTGACCTCCAGAACTGTAAGATAAAAAATTTGTTTTGTTTGAAATTACTAAGTCTGTTGTAACCTGTTTCAGCAACAATAGAAAACTAATACAGAGAAATTAAGAAATTTTTTCAATGGCCTTCATATAGAAGGTGTACCTGGAACCCAGGCCTCCCTGACACCAAGTTTCATCATGCTTCTCATCTTAGTGATGGGAAATTCACATCCAGAAAAAAAATGCAAAAAAACATACATATCCTTATTTTGCCTGTAGGAAAATATCCAATCCATACTAGGAAACAGGAATTGCCTCAGTTTACTGAACTGAAATTATAGATTTTCTACATGCACAAGAAGGGTGAAAAAAAATGAGCCAAATAAATATTTATGAATGATAAACTACCACCTGTTCCTAAATGCAGATAGAAAAAAAAAACTTTCATCAAATTTTATTAAGTTTAAATTTCTGGCCAGATGTATATCCCTTTGCTATAGATTCAAATTTGATCATTATCCAAGACTTTTTCAGTGTCTACTCTCACAGTAAGTAGGCTTATTTCCAAAAGCAGATGAAAATTACAGTTTTCCAACTCTGTTTGACTCATCACAAAATATATCTTTTTGTATTTACATTTAAAAAGGGAAAAGGTTACTCAAACTCTGTTAGATCATGGTTAGCCTCAAATGAGACAAACGTAAGAATTATTTTATTTTTCCAATAAATTTTTGTTTCATAGTCATTGTTTTATCTTTATTGTTAAATTCTAGAAAAAAAAGTGTTCAATGTATAATTTATTTATTTATGAGTTAAAAACTGTATTTTGAAAGAGATATTAGAAACTTAAACAAGAAAACATTCAGATATGTAAGCATATTTTTTATTATAAAGGACATTTGCCTTATTTTGACTTTCTAATATATATAATACCAAAGTGTATAGCCAGCGGCCCCGGTTCAGGTCCCACATATGAGGGTCAGTGACACTGCCCTCAAAAACAAAAAACAAAACAAAGTGTATATTATTTTTTAAACGCAATGACTTTGTACAACATAAGTCTAAGATACTGTCTCATATTCTACAGAGGAAATAGGATTCATAGTCCCTGTCTTCCAGGAGTTTGGTTAGGAAATCAGGGTATGTACTCAAGATATGGATAATAATGAAATTTCCGAATCTAACAAATTCTTAAATGCACTCTACTCCCTCTTTAAGCCATTTTTCCCATTGCAGTCAAAACAGGTGATATTAGCAACAATTTCAGGACAGATATTAGTTATCTTTTTGTCTTCTCTTTTTTGGGAAGGCTTGGTAAGGCTACATTGAGTAATTGAGCAATATATTTAATGTTATTCAGTAACCCTGAGTTGTCTCATCTTTAATGTCATTATAACAATATGGACCCAGCTTGCTCTCTGCACCTTTCTGTGCCGCAGTTTTCTTATATGTAAAGTGGAGAAAGTCATTTTTAAAATTAACTTAAGTAACTGAGGCAGGAGATTCACTTGTAAGATTTATATGAACTTTCAAGCCAGAGCTTCATGGTGTTAATTTTAGCCAGTCAGATACTTTTAATCCTCCATTTCAAGCTCAAGTCCATGCTCAAGAAGAGGCACACTGTTAGACCTCTGAGCACCAGACATGTTTCATGTTGCTCATTCATGCTCTGGTCATACATAAAAGGCAGTTACACTTCAGTTTACCACATCCAAGACCCTCACTTGATCATGGGCCTCTAGGATCAATTAGAATTAGAGCTAAAATATTTCATGTTTTAAATATATAACAGGGGTGTGTTTGTTTATATATATTTTTATATTTGTTATTTTTGTAATAACACCACAAAAGGTAAAGCTTCTTAGCAAATTCCATCAGTTTGTACTTTTTTAAAAAGTAAATCATTTTAAACTCAATAGAAAGTAGAACAGTTTAACAACAACAAAAGCTTCCTTTTTGTTGGATTCAAAAGGGGAGACATCTCGTTATCAGTTATTTCTAATTCAAGTATCTTCTCCTCACCCCACCCAGCTTTCTCACCCTTTCTACTCTACTGTTTTCCTCAAAACAGGAAATTATCTTAACAAAAGCAGGAAACTTTTCAATATCCAACGAATGTATGCAATAACTGAAAAGTTGCAAAATAACTCCTCATTTGCATTAGCTTTCGGACCCGATTTTTCGTCACTGGCTGGAGAGTGACTGACTGCCTCTTAAGCACCTCCATATCTGTCTTTCTGAAGAAAGATAAGCTGTGCTGTGGGCTGAAAGATGAGATAACACTATTGGTTGTGAACAATAAGCTAGAAAGTCTGGCAGATTTCCTGGAACAGACACCTTGGGCTTGCTATGATGGGCATGAAACTTCATTAGGCAGAGCTGAGGACCTAACACAAGGCTCTGCTATATGTAATGTATTGTGACCTTTTGACCTTAAACACAGGCAGTCTGGGAGACAGGGAAGAAAAGCTCTTGGCAAATTACCTATAAGAACTTATTTAGGGATATGTCTAATTTGGGATGTTTTTTGCTGTATTTATTTACTTGGCAAGTCTTTGACTTCAGTAAACGCAGAAGCAGCCAGTCGGCCAGCACATCTGACTTGATGGATTGTCTCTCTACTGTACAGCACTCTGAACATCAGCATTTTTTGTGAGGCTGGGCAGGAGATAAAAAGATTTAGTAGTCATTGTTGCATTGTTACATGGACAAATGGTGCCAGCCTCCCAATATATAAATAGTAAAAGAATTGAGGCCAGAAAGCCAGGGGGGAAGGGTTGTCAAAGCTGAAGCTATTTATACGATGGAATAAGTTAGTTGGAAACAGGTCAAGGTGAAGTCAGAGTGCTTAAAACAATTGGTTGTGCTTTATCAAAAAGGTTTTCCTTCTCCTTCAATCAGTCAACCTCCACATAATAACCATTAAGGTTTAAGAAAAATCCCACTGCTGGCATTAGCCTCTGTTAGCTAAGTCTGAGGTTTTCCTAATAGTCTATAATTCTAGAAATATCAACCATAAAGCAGTGAAGCTTGGACTATGGTATTTTGGCAGGGTAAAAATTTGTTTGGATCTTCCAAGTATTTGTTCTGTACTTATTTTCGCTATGCAGGACATTTTTATTGAAAATGCCATATTTTTTATTAATGTTGTTGTAATCCTTTTTTTACCTAGGGTTATAATCAGCTTTCAATTTTGAGAGGGTTCATGTGATGAATTCAGAAAAATAAACTTGGATTCCTATATCACATCAAATGCAGGTGTGGACCCTAGATCAATTAAAAATGTAAATGGGAATGGTAAAATTATGGTCTCCAAGTTCATGGAGAAAATGTAATAGACTACCTTTGAGGCAGGATCTTGAAAAGATATCATTTAAAAAATTCCAGAAGCGGGCTGGCTGAGTGGCGCGGTGGTTAAGAGCTGGCTTAGGACGCCAGCGGCCCTGGTTTGGATCCCACATATGAGGGCCAGTGACAGTGCCCTCAAAAAAAAAAAAAACCGAAGCATAAACATAAGACAAATAATTAATTTTTATTACATCAGAATACAGATTTCTAGTCAATGAATCACAGCCTATGCAGAGTTAAGAGAGAGATGGCTAGTGGAAGCAGATATTTGAAATGTCTTTAAAAATACACATAAGAGAATGCATACTATACACATTAAAAAGACTGTCTATAGGAGAAGAAACTAAGATTGAAGAAGAGAGACGAAAGATACCAAACAGATCAATGAATGAAGTGTGTGTGTGTGTGTGTGTGTGTGTGTGTGTGTGTGTGTGTGTGTGTACACAAGGGTAGGGGAAATTAGAGAAAAAAAATAATGAATTCTGGAAGGATGAATAGAAATATTTATCTTTCCTTTTGATTGTCATTTTGGTTTTGTGCTTCCAAGGCTTCTAGTTATGGGTCCCACAAGACTCCAGTGCAGTTATTACATAAACCAGGGCCTCTGTAGCAACTCTTCTTTTGGAATATAGGTACTCTCTTATTCTTCAACCATCTGTCTGTCTTTTATAAACACATCCAGACTCAGTCATCAACCACAGAAATGAGAAGACAAGGGGGAAAAATTGTTGCTATTGTGGAGTGAAGTCAACTATATTTACTATCTAATACTTTAAAAATACAGAAATACATAAAGCATACTGTAATAAATAGACATATCCATCTATCTAGAATTAGCAATGATAACATTTTCACCCATTTTCAATCATTTTTTTAAGAATTAAAATTTGGTAGATAATTTTCCTTTAACCATCATAACTCCTATTTCCTACCCTCCCTCTACATATCTATCTGAGACAAGTAGTATGATTTTGCTCTGCATCCTTATAGTTTTTTTTGTGTACTTAGACTTACACACATATTACACAATCCAATACTCACCATTGTTTTGTTATTTTTTAGAAAATATGCATATATCTAACATGGTGTCATTCTATATCTCCCTACTTTCACTCAATTTTTAAAACTTTGTTAATTAATAATTTCAAACTTCCATTGGGTGTAACTGATCTCACAGATTCACTGCACACAATTTTCAAATATCTAACAGTTAACTTAAGTATCGTGACTCATCGCTTCCGTATCTTCCCCCTCTAACCTATCACCAGTCGTGTTTGTGACTTAGTACAGTAAAGACGTATTTCATAGAGGCATCTTTGTGTGCAATGAATCTGTGAGATCAGTTGCACCCAACGGAGAGTTAAATATATATTACATTGCATAAAACTACAAAAGTATAAAATGATATACAGTAAACTGTACATATTCCTCCTACTTCTGAACTCCCATCACTCAGTTTTTTCCTGTCCCTTATTTAACTACCATTAACAGTTTTGGAGATACTCTCCATAGAAATTTAGATGCATATATGACCTCCCTGTTATACCAAATATATGTTCAAGTTTAAAATCAGCTCATCGAACATTGGTAGTTATTTCTTACCCAAACTGATTTACTCTTTGCTTTCTGTCCTTACTCTTCTTTTTCAAACTAGTATATTAATATACTATAGCAACAACAGTTAATTTATTTTTTATTTTAAGGTTTGTTTTAAACTTTTTGAGGCTCAGGAATGTTTTATCAATACTTAATTTTACAGATATGTTCTAAGACACATGTCAAGAAAGCTCTTATATGACTTTTCTACCCCTTTGTTCTTCCATTTAAACAAAGATTACTTTTTATTGAAAACCAATGTTGAAAACCAATGTTGAAAATTCTTTTTCCTTCATAGAGTTTCATCTTACATTTGTACTTCCTCAGTAATTTTCACATGACTTATTAATCAAAAGGGGAAGTGCATGGAGTTTTTCACTTCATAAGTAAAATCCAGATATCTAGATAATCTCAAACTTTAAGTGGTCTTTCCTAAATAGCCTTTCATGTGCTCCATATGCCCTGTGAGTTGGGACCATGTCTAGTTACATGATGAGGCCAATGGGGTGTCAGGGAGTCCTGGGAAGCTGCTAGCTGGAGATTGTAGTGCTGAGTGGGAACCTACAGTTAAGCATCTCTACAGTTCCCTGAGGTTCATTATATTCTTCCATTAAACTTCAGCCTGTAATCAAGGAGAGGGAGAATAACCATTACATAGTGGAAAATTAGGGTACTAATTTTAGTACACCAGGTAAGGGTGAAACCTTACGTTTGAAGGTCCATAACTGGGAGAAGCAAGACAGTAAAGAGATCTTGGTTTTCTAAGAACTCTGAGGAGAGAGACAGAGAGAGAGAGAGAGAGAGAAAGAGAGAGAGAAATTTTCTTTTCCCCATTTTTCCCTTTGGGAAAAGAGAGAGGCTGTTTTTACTCTCTTTGAGAAACCTCATCGATTCAATAAACCAGATGGATGTCCCAAATTCACTCTGAGGTAGATGAATCAACTCAATTGCTCAGGTTGATTTCCATAATGAAGATTATAACACGAGTGTGGATTCCCAGTCCTCATCCTCTTTCCTGTCCCCACCCCAGCAACTGCTCAAGTAACTTTAGTTGAGCTTGCCTTTCTACAAGCTGAATCCACTGGGCCAGCTCCCATTTGCAGGTTCCAGGAGAGAACTGGGCCTGCCCTTGTAGCTTTCTGCCTGGAACTGCAATAGGTTTTCATTATCTATGTCCCCCTTTCGCTCACCTTTTGGCTCCATCTATACTGACACCTGCATTCCTTTTGCACACATCTCCCTCAGTGGCTGGGTAGCTTATCTAATTTATTTATCTCACTTCTGTTTTTGTCAATCTGCTGACCTTTATCCTGGCTCTTTTATCCTTAGGGTAATTTTTGTAGGGCCTACATGTCTACCTGGTATAATGTTCAGAATTTTTCTAAGCTCCAGTTTTCACTTGCCAACATCATTGGACCCAATCATTGTTTCAATTAGTATTGAATGCAATTACTCACTTCGTTCTCCTTCTCCCAACTTCTGCTTTACAGAAGGCTATTCTTTCAAGCCTGGGTTGGTATCATGAGCCCCTTCTGCTTTTGTTTGACATCAACCTCCCTCCCATCTCCACTCTGGCTCCCAAACTGGTCGCTGGATTAGCACCAACAATGCTATTTTCCAGAAAACCTCCATTGTATTCACTTCATTTCCTTTGAAGGCTTACTCATACCATATCATGTCTCAACTTTGTTTGCTCTTATACCCATATCTTGGAAGATGTATCTTGGGACCAGTAGCAAATACATTATGTTTTTTCTTATTCCTCAAGAAGCCAAATTGCAGAACTGAATCATATATAGGAATAAAATACCCTCCATTGTTTTTTTTTCTCCATGATAAAATAAGGCAAAGATAGAAATTAAGAAGCACAAACATGAAGTAAAATGATAATCAGGTCCCCAACTGTTATAGGTTGAATTATTGCCCACCCTGCAAAAAAGGTATGTTAAAGTCCAAATCCCCAGTACTTCAGAATGCTACCTGGTTTGGAAATAGGGTTCCTGCAGACACAATTAGTTAAGATGAGGTCATCTTATTAATTAAATTATTTAAATATCAATGGTATCATAAAAAGATGACCATGTGAAGACACGGACACAGAGATAGATCATGCCATGTGAAGATGGGGGCAAAAATTGGACTAGACAAGCTAAGGAAGGCGAAAGATTGCTCGCAGTTACTAGAAGGAAAGAAGCATGGAACCCATTTTCCCTCAGAATTTTCAGAACGAACCAACTATGCCAACACATGGATTTGAGACTTCTGGCCCTCAGAACTATTGGACAATAAATTTCTGTTGTTTCAGCCATTCAGTTTGTGGTACATTGTTATGGCAGCCAGAGCAAACTAATACACCAGTTGTGGTTGATGTGCAAAACAAATAGGAGAGATACTGTTATTGAATTAATAGATTATTTGATTTATTTACATGGAGAGTAAGACTGTTAACAACATGAAGGTTAAGTTCTAATTTGCATAAATATGTATACTGTTCCTTGTGGTCTTAGTCCAGCAGAATGCTATTATTTATGAAAATCAAATATTATTTTCTATAAAACATTCTTTTCCACATCATAAAAAAAAAATATTAGATTACTAAACAATAAACTTTTCCAGTAATTTATTCGGTTTCATATAACAGTAAAATACCCAATACAGGAAAGAATGCATTTTATTGTGGCTAGATGATAAACTTTTTAAATTGAATTTGTAATATAACCAGTTTGTCATTTGTAAAACAAACAAACAAACAAAATGCTTAATTGGGGAACAGTGTGTGTTTCCAGGACCCATCAGCTCCAAGTCAAGTAGTTGTTTTAATCTACTTGTGGAGGGCGCAGCTCAGTGGCCCATGTGGGGATGAACCTTGGTGTTATGAGCATTGCGCTCTAACCAAATGAGCTAACCGGCCACCCCTATAATCTTTTGTTTTGATTTAACTTGCTTCAACACACATTCTTAGTTATAAATATGCAAAATAGTGTATAATTTTACTTTCAAAAACTGTAGAAATGTAAAGAATATTAATTCTTCGTCAATTAATCCAGCCTTCTTTATTTCATTATAAACTTACTACAAGATTAAAAAAAGAAAATCTGTGACCTTGCATGCAGAATTATGTGATGGTTGCTCATTTCTCCGTTTCTGTACTCTGTTCTGAGAATGGGCCCTTAGTGAAAGTGGTACAACAGTTGAGGTTTCTTGGAGACTTACTATGTGCCCATTGCAGAGCTAAGGCTTTAGACATTGTCGTACTAAACAGTAAACTCAAAAGGTTTGGTGGCATAGGTACCGATTGTTTCAGAGATTTACACATAAATCACCAAGTCATCAATTCCATGCAAAATTGAATTGGAGGCCACTTCAAACCACACGATTGATACCAGATTAATTTTTTTTAATATTCCAATGTATTTTTATGATGAATACCAGACAGTTTGTTATTCCAAGGTAGGGTTTCTCTTGCTTTATAGACATAGCTTGAATTTAGTACAGCAACTGTGAGACTGGGAATTCTTCTGACCACTAAACTCATTTTGCAATGTGCAATTTCCAATAGCTGGCAGTCATATAGTTTTGAATTGATGTTTAAAAACATTTGTCGATTTGGGCCCAAAATCATTAAATATAAGAAACATGTTTATTCATTTACCCTTTCTCCAGAAAAACTTGCAGAATTCTTCATAGGATGACAACAGGAAATTAAATAAAATCCAAATCACATGTTTCTTTTCTATTTTTTTTTTTTTTTTTTAATGTTTGGGAATGCTCACTTATATTATTTTCCAGATTCACTTCTTTATTCTAAAACTGACACAAGTTCGAAGGAACAAAATATCCTACAGTTCTCTTCACAAGTATATGCTTATTTACAGCAACAAAAAAATTCACCTCTACTAATTTGGCCTTAAGTAAATATCAGAACTAGATAGAAATCAATGGCCAGATTTAGGTCTAGGTGGCTCAAGTGATACATAGTTATAAAACATGTTTCAGTAATTTCTTTCTTTATGACTAGGTCAGGAATTTTCTGAGTTTGATTATCTCTCATTATTGAATTGTTTGATCTGCATTAATATTGTCTTTTCAGGTCACCAGGATTACAACTTAGAAGGCTCCAAAATTTCCCTCCTCCAATGGTTGTTCTGAATATGCAGCCACCCATGGAGTAATTCCCTCTCAGAGAAATCCAGAAACTAACTGAGTGACTCCTACACATTGGGTGACAGAGAAAATATCTACAATGAAATGGGTAAAAAAGACTGGGACATTCTCACTGGAAACTCTACTCTTGGCACAGTGCCATACAATCAGAAGGGAACCTTCAACCCCCAACTTCTCCCTGAGAAGTGAAGGGTTGGACCACACATCTAGCACTCCAACTTTTAAGGCTGCCACCTAAGGGGTGAGTCCCCAAATCACCTTCCTCAGAAAGCCAACAGGGCTTGTGTTCATGAGTCCCACAGGGCTATAGCAAACAAGGAAGCAGTTAACGCGCATAAGCAACTCATCATGACTATACTCCCAATGCCCAATGAAGAAGGAGCAGGCAAAAACACTTGTCTCCCAGTCTTTTCCTGAAAGAGGTATGACTGCATACATTATAAACTGATGCCTATAGGTCTGGATTCTTATTAACACGCATCTAGGTGCTGACTGTGATCCTACCTGGAGTCCGAAAGAGGCAATGAGCATTCCCCTTTCGCCTTCTCCCTCTGGCTTATTCCAACAATAAGACCATGTTGCCAGCGTATCCCTGAAAAGAGCATATCTACACATCTGGCACACCAACTGCTATGGCTCCCACCCAAGGGACTGGCTCCTGAATCATCTAGTTCTGAGTCCTAATGTGGGTTGTCATTCATGAGTCCCCAGGACCACACAAAACAAAAAGATTCTATTCGAGTGAACAAGCATTCCCAGTTACTATGCCCTCTGGATTACCATCGACTGTATCCAGCCACCCTTTGTCCCTGATAGGGGCTAATCTGCACATCTAACATTCTGACTTTATAAACTTTAGGAACAAACATGGAGTGAAAGTGAAGGGATGGAAAAAATATATCCCATGCCAATGGAATTCAGAAGAAAGCAGGAGTAGTTATACTTACATCAGACAAAATAGATGTTAAGCCAAAAACTGTAATAAGAAGGGGAAAAAATCATTATATAGCAATAAAAGGGTCACTTCATCAGGAAGATATAACAATTGTAAATATATCTGTACCTAACACTAGAGCACTGAAATATAAAAAACAAATATTAACAGATATGAAGAGAGAAATGAGAAGCACTCAATAATAGTAAAGGGACTTCTTCATGTCACTTACAACAATGGATAGATTGTCCACACAGAAAATTAATAAGGAACATTTGACTTAAATGACATGTTATACCAGATATAGAGAATATTTCATCCAGCAGCAGCAGTATACACATTCTTCTCAAGCACATATGAAACATTCCCCAGGATAGATCATATGTTAGACCACAAAACAAGTCTTCATAAATTAAAGAAGATTGAAATCATATGGCTGACTCAGCCATAAAAACAGATGAAATATTGCCATTTGCAACAATATGGGTGGATCTTGAAGGCATTATGCCAAGTAAAATAACTCAGATGAAAAAAAAAAATCTGTATTATTTCACACATAAAACAGAAAAAAAATAAACAAAACAAAAACAAACTCATAAAGACAACAAATTGGTAATTGCCGGAGGGAAAGGGGGATGGACGGAAGGTGAATGGGTAAAGGGGGGTCAATTATATGGTGATAGATGGAACTAAACTTTTGGTGGTCAACATGTTATGATGCATACAAATATCAAATTATAATATTATATACCTAAAAGTTATATAACATTATTAATGAACATTACCTCAATAAAAAAACAAGAAGATTCAAATAATATCAAGCATCTTTTCTAGTCACAACGGTATGGAACTAGAAATCAGTGACTAGAAGAAAACTGGAAAATCCCCAAATATGTAGAGATTAAACAACATGCTCCTGAACAACCAATGGGATAAAGAAGAAATCAAAAGAGAAAAAAAATCTTGAGAGAAATGAAAAAGGAAATACAACAAACCAAAGTTTATGGGATGTAGTAAAAGAAATTCTAAGAGGGAAATTTATAGCAATAATGGTCTACATTAAGAAAAAGAAATAATTGAACCTAAATATATATCTCAAAGAACTATAATATGAAGAACAAAAATACTCCCAAAGTTAATAGTAGGAAGGAAATAACAAATATCAGAGCAGAAATAAATGCAATAGTGATTATAAGGACAATGCAACTAAGAGATGTTTTTATTAAGATAAACAAAATTGACAAATATTTACTAGACTACCTAAAGGAAAAAGAAAGGAAACTTAAGTAAAATTTAAAAAAATGTAAGAGGAGACATTACAACTGATAATGCAGAAAAACTAAGGGTCATAAGAAAATATCATGAACAATTATATACCACCAAATTTGATAAACTGTAAGAAATGGATAATTTCCTAGAAACATACAACCTACTGAAACTGAATCATGAAGAAATACAAATTCTGAACAGACCAACTACAATAAAGAGACTGCGTCATGAATCAAAAATCTCCCAACAAAGAAAAGCCCAGGACCAGAGAGCTTCTCTGGTAAATTCTACCAAACATTTAAGAAAGAATTAATAGCAATCCTTTTCAAACCTTTCCAATAAACAGAAGAGGAAGGAATACTTCCAAACTCATTTTACAAGGCCAACATTATCCTAATACCAAAGCCAGGCAAGAACATTATGAGAAAAGAAAATTGCAGACCAATATTCCTGATGAACATAAATGTAAAAATTAACAACAATAAATTAGCAAACAAAATTGACACTAACATTAAAATAATCATACACCATGATCAAATGGGATTTATTCCAGGGATGCAAGTTTGGTTCAACATATGCAAATCAATAAATGTAATATACTACAGTAACAAAATGAATGAAAAAAATTATATGATTATCTCAATAGATGCAGGAAAAGCATTTGTTAAAATTTAACATTGCTTCATGGTAAAAACTCTCAACAAACTGGCCATAGAAGGAATGTACCTCAACAACATAACACAGACCATATATGACAAACTAACAGCTAACATCATACTCAATGTGGAAAACTGGAAGCTTTTCCTCTAACATCAGGAACAAGACAATGCCCGCTCTCACTACTTTTATTTAGCATAGTACTGGAGGGACTTACCAGAGTAGTTAGTCAAGGAAAAAGGAATAAAAAGCATCCAAATCAGAAAGAAAGAAGGAAAACTGTCTTTGCAGATAATTTGATCTTATATACAGAAAACCCTAGAGACTCCACCCCAAAACTGTTAAAATTAGGGCTGGCCGAGTGGCTCAGTTGGTTAAGAGCTTGCTCAAGAGTGCGAGCTGAGCTCTGAGCAAAAGCAGTTCGATGCCCAGCCCGAGCTGAGTTGCCATTGAGCTGCCAACAGATGACAGGATGGCTCAGCTAAAAAAAAACCAAACAAACAAAAAAACTGTTAAAACTAATTAACAAATTCAGAAAAGTTTCAGGATATAAATTTGATGTATAAAAATCAGTTGTCTTTCTATGTACTAACAACAAACTATTAGAAAGAGAAATTAAGAAAACAATCATATTTAACACCAAAGGGAATAAAATACCTAGAAATCAATATCACCAAGGAAGTGAAAGATCTGGACACATAAAAGTGTAAGACATTGATGAAATAAATTGAAGAAGACAAATAAATGAAAAGATTCCCTGTGTTCATGGATTGGAAGAATTAATATTGTTAAAATGTTCATGCTGCCAAAAGCAATGTGCACATTCACTGCAATCATTATTAAAATGCTAATGCCATTGTTCACAAATAGAAAAAACAATCCTGGAATTTGCATGAAACCACAAAAGACCCTGGATAGCCAAAGCAATTTTGGGAAAGAAGAAGAAATCTCAAGGTGTCATAATTCTTGATTTCAAACTATATTACAAACATATAGTAATTAAAGCAGTATGATATTGGCATAAAAAATGGATGCATAGATCAACAGGACAGGCTAGAGAGCCCTAAATAAACCCATACACATATGGTCATTAAATTTTCAACAAAAGTGCCAAGAAGGTACAATGGGTGACAAATAGTCTTTTTTACAAATGGTGCAGGGAAAACTGGCTATCCACAAAGAAAAGAATGAAACTGGACCACTATCCCCTATCTTATACCGTATACCAAAAAAAAAGTAAAAATGGATTAAAGGCCTAAATTTAAAACCTGAAACCATAAAACTCCTGGAAGAAAACATAAAGGGTAATCTTCTTGACATTGGTCTTGGCAATGCTTTTTGTGGATTTGATACCAAAAGCAAAAGCAACACAAGCAAATAAATAAGTGAGGCTACATCAACATACAAAACTTCTGCACAACAAAGAAAATCATCAACAAGATGGAAAGGCTATCCATAGAATGGGGGAAAATATATACAAACCACTTATCCAATAAAGTGTTAATATTCAAAATATTTAAGGAACTCATAGAACTCAGTAACAACAAAAAAATAAAATAATTCAATTGAAAAAAACAATGAGCAGAGAATCTGAACAGACATTCAAAGAAGACATACAAATGGCCCACTGGTCAATTAAAAGGTACTAAATATCCCTAATCATCAGGGAAATGCAAATTAAAATCACAATGTGATACCACCTTATATCTGTTAGAATGGTTATTACCAAAGAGACAAGAAATAACAGACCTTGGTGAGGATGTTGAGAAAAGAACCAATTTGCACTGTTGGTAGAAATGTCAACTGGTGCAGTCCCTATGGAAAAGGCTTCTTCAGAAATTAAAAATAGAGCTACTATATGACCCAGCAATCCCTTTTCTGATTTATATACAAAGGAAATGAAATCACTATCTCAAAAAGTTATCTGTACTCCCATGTTCTTTGCAGCATTAGTAACATTAACTAACATTGGAAACAACCTAGTTGTCCACAGATGAATGGATTAAGAAAATACATTACAATATGGTATGACACACACACACAGACACACACACACACACACACACACACACACACACACACACTCCCACAGAATAAAATTTAGCTGTAAAAAAAAAAAGGGAATTCTGTCATTTACAACAATATCAATGAACCTGGAGAGCATTATGCTAAGTTAAATAAAGCCAGACATAAAATCACAAATACTGCACGGTATCACTTTTATTGGAATTAAACAAACAAACAAACAAACAAATAAATAAATAAATAAATAAATAAAACATCAGTCCAAGTGTTGTGAAAAAATGGGGACAGGTTGGTAAAAGGGTATAAACTTTCAGCTGTAAGATAAATAAGGCATGAGTATCTAATGTATAACATCATGGCTATAGTTAGTAATGCTATATTGTATAATTAAAATTTGCCAAAGGAGTAGAACTTAAGTGTTCTACACAAAAAAAGATAAGTTTATGAAGTGATGGATATATTAATTAGCTCAATGGCGGGAATCGTTTTATAATCATCATGTACGTTTTAAATATATTACAATTGTATTTGCCAATTATACCCAAATAAAGCTGAAAAAAGAAAAAAAAAAGTCTTTCCTAGTATAAAAAAGGCTTCATGAGGTCAGTTTTCCCAGACACCGATTGAATTCAGCCATCTAATGTTTTCTAGTTCAAATAATGATTTTTACATGTAATTATATCATTTCTCATACAAACTTGTCTCTGTTTGACCAATAAATAAATTGAGAAATGTTGGATTATTATTAGTAGTTATACACCTAATTAACGTTAAAACTGGAGCATGGATTCAGTTATTGATTCTATACTAAACTCTTTGCATCACATTATACTATTGCTCTCTTCTCTGTTACTCCCACTCACGTTTAGCCATAAATCTAACACAGTGCTTTTCATAAATGCACAAAAAATATTCGAGAATGAAAGAGACCTTAAGATCATCTCTTTCCTCCAGCAGGTAAAAATTGTACATGGCATTTCAGGTTCTTTTTGCTGGCAGGCAATATTCAGGAAAGCATTAAACTAAGAGCCAAACTAAAGTGTCAAGCTCTTGTTATCAGGACAACTAAAACATTATGGAAACAAATTCTTGGTTTTGAATTTTTATGGCATGAGATCTCATGATTATAAACCAAGATTTTAAGACAAAGAGACTCACTTATCCCCAAAATTAAATAAAATTTCTTTGTTACAAAGGATTTTTCTTCTTTTAGTTTCTTCGAGGCTTTATGAAGCTTCCTGAACCATAATCATTCTAAAAAGCATCATGCATTTAAGGGAATAATAATAAGTTAAATTGTAATTTATTTTAAATATTGCATGACATCTTAGATTGTTCTTCCTACTTGTTTTTATTATGCTTGGAATATAAAAGACTGTCTGCATGACTCTGAAAAAATTTAGAACAAAAGTCAGTAAAGAAAAAAAAATGGCAATCACTGGATTTAGGAAACTGAGTCATCTGAAAAGATCATAAACACCACCTGCTTTTCAGCTGCAAATGTAGGTCAGGTCACAGGATGGAGTGGGAATTCTAATTTTATGTGTAGCTGAAAAGAAGCAACAGTAAGCAATTGGTGTGCTTATTTTTCTCTATCTCTGTGATTCTGTGTTTCAAGTTTTAAAGAGATTTGAAGTATTAGTAAATTTTTTATTGAGAGTTTTCTTTGAGCATAAGAAAACAAATGTGTATTGTTTTAAGCCACTAAATTTTGGAGTAATTTGTTACACAGCAATAGATAAATAACAAAAGCAGTAATTCTGCTTACAAAACCATGATTAAGGTCTATTTCTCAACCCAAGCATATTGTTTCAAATGGTTTCTAGGAATCCAACATTAAGTTTAGAAAAAGAGAGATGAACAGAGAGCAGGGGCCAGGAAGTAAAACACTGAAATCTTCAGGCTTAAAAACTATGCCAAAATGAGACCTTTAGCTCTGTTTATCCAAATATGGAATTGGCTTAAAGTAAATGACAAGATGATTACTGAGTTTTTAGAAAGTTTTATAACCAAGTATTCTTAAATCTGGTTAGCACCAGCCATTTAACCCCTAAAGCAACTCTAAGGCCCCAAAATCATAAGCAGAAAGTAGGCTTTGAGAATTGTGCAACTCCAAAAATGTCAAATTCTCCAATGTCATCCTCAGGGTCATCATGGAAGACAGTAGGCCAGGAACGTAATAGACATGGGACTTTCTTCCAGAGAATAGAATCTACAGCTTTCATTTAGAAGATAAGGTAACAGAAAAAACACACAATCAGAACAGAAAAAAGAATCCAAACAAATGAGGATACTTTAAGGGATCTCTGGGACAACATCAAGCATACCACCATGTGCATCACGGGGTTTCAGATGAAGATAGAGAATTAAAAACCTATTTGAAGGAATAATGATAGGAAACTTCCCTAACCTGGTGAAGGAAATAGACATACAAACCTAGGAAGCATAGAGAGTCCCAAACAAGATATACTCAAAGATTCTCACACCAAGACACATCATGATTAAAATGGCAAAGGTTAAAGACAAAGAGAGAATCTTAAAAGCAGCAAGAGGAAAGCAGCTAGTTACCCACAAGTGAGGTTCCATTAGACTGACAGCTGATTTCTCAACAGAAACGTTACAGGCCAGGAAGGATTGGCATGAAATATTCAAAGTGAAGAAAGGCAGGGACCTACAACCAACACTATTCAACACAGCAAAGCTATCATTTAGAATCAAAGGACAGATAAAGAGCTTCCAGACAAGAAAAAAGCTAAAGGAGTCCATCAGCACCAAACCAGTATTACAGAAATGTTAAAGGGATTTCTTTAAAAAGAAGAGAAAAAAAAAAGATTAAACATATGACTATCAAAAATTGCTTTAAATGTAAATGGATTAAATGCTCCAATCAAAAGACATAGGGTGGCTGAAGGGATAAGAAAACACCCTTACATCTGCTGCCTGCAAGAGACTCACTTTATATCAAAAGATAAACACAGACTAAAAGTTAAGGTATGGAAAAAGATATTTCATGAAAATGGAAATGGAAAAAAGAAAAAAACAAAAACAAAAAACTGGAGTAGCAATACTTACACCAGACAAAACAGATTTTAAAATAAAGCCCTATAACAAGAGACAAAGAATGACCCAGTAATCCCACTTCTATGAATATAACCAAAGAAACCTGAAATAATGCTGTTCCTTGCAGCATTATTTATAATGGCCTAGATGGGGGTAAACTGGGTGTCCATCAATGGTGAATGGATAAAGAAGAGGTGGTACATATACACAATGGAATATTACTAAGCCATAAAAAAATGAAATCTTGCCATCTGCAACAACATGGATGTACCTAGAGGGTGTTGTGCTGAATGAAGTAAGTCAGACAGAAAAACAAATGCTATTGATTTCAATTATATGTGGAATCAAATGAACAATATAAATGAACAAACAAAAAACAGAAACAAACTTGTAGATACAAAGAACACTTTTAGGGCTGCAGATGGGAGGGGGTTGGGGCATAGGTAGAAAAAGGGAAGAGAGTAAAAAATAAAAATTGGTAGTTACAAAATAGTCATGATGATGTAAAATATAGCATAAGGAATATAGTCAATATACTGTAATAACTACATATGGTATAAAATGGGTACTAGATTTATCAGGGTGATCACCTCATAAGTTATATAAATGCCTAATCACTATCTTGTATACCTGATATAATATTTTATTTCAACTGTAATTGAAATAATATATTTTTAAATATATTAAACCAAAAAAAAAATAGATGAGTTAGCCTTCCTTTTCCCCAAGGAGATTTTTCTCAATTACTATCTTCAATATTTTGACTTAACAGCATATGAAAATGATATAGACCATTGACTGCTATGTCATTTCAATGGTTGAATTTTTGAAAAGGGAATTTTTATGGCAGTGATCTTTTTTCTACTTCACCATCATACTGTCTGGGTTGGTGGTGGTACATAACTTGTATTTAAAGTTTAGAGGATACTGGGGTCAGTTGTGTGGCTCGTTAGTTAAGAATTGGCTTGGGAGCACTGGCTCTGAGCAGCAGGGCCACTGTTCAGATCCCACATGGGGACCAGTGATGCTGCACCCTCTACAGCTAAGATGGTGAACAACAGCTCGACCTGGAGCTGGGCTGCCATGAGTCACCAGCAATGGCATAGGTTGCAGTGGGGCTGCAGTGGGCTGCAGTGAGCTACCGTGAATGGCTGGCAGGCAGCATGAGTGGCTGGCAGCAGACATGAGCTGCTGTGAGCCACTGGGATCAGCCATCCAATGGCCGACAACCAATTGCCTCACCCAGGAAGAGCACAATGATAAATAATATCAACATGGGCCAGTAAAGCAACTAGACTGTCCATAGTCTACTAGTCTACAACTAGACTGAAGAACAAAAGGACAACAACTTGTCTATTCCCCTTCCCCGATTCCCCAATGCTGTTCCCCTCCCCAATTCCCCAATAAAATCTTTAAAATAGATAAATAAATAAATAAAAACAAAGTTTAGAGGATACTGGATTATGGTAATTCACATTAAGCCTGATGGAAATGACTACATCCCAGTGAGACTGTGAATTTTGGTTGGAAGTATTAACGAAGCAAGGCTTTGGGTTTGCCTGTGTTGATAAAGAGTGTGTGTCTTCTATGTGTGGTAAAACAAGAATAACTGCTGCCCAAATGAAGTGTACTGTGTTTACCCTTCTATTCTGGTAAAAGAACTACACATTAAATAGAACTATCATAAAAATAAAATAAGTCTAAATCAGTAGAACTACTGCATCAAAACTCCTACACCCTCTGTATTCTATCAAATAAACAGAAATGCTTTGAATTTCGTATCAGAGCTAGGCAAATGACACTATCTGAAGGCACAGTCCCCATAAAACATCTCTCACTTCAGGCTCCAGGTGAAAGTTTGGGGATCCCCAGGGCCATCTCCATTTCAAAACAGCTGGCTACAAATCCAGGGTTACCACAACCACTTTTGAGTTCAATAATTCACTAGAAAGACTCACAGACCTCTGAATATGCTTATAATCACAGTCACATTTATTATAGGCCAAGGATACAAATTAGAACCAGACACAGAAAAAGACATATAACACAAAGTCTGAAAGAATTCCATATATAAAGTTTCCACCATCCTCAAGTTTTGTTAACCTCTCAGCATGCAAATATTATATTAAAATATATATGTACATGTGTGTATACTCCATTTAATAAATACATATTTGTTAAGCACCTCATATATGCCAGGCGTTATCTAGATTTTAGAAGACAATTCTGTGCATGTGTGTGTGGGAGGGGGTGGGGGGGAGGCAGTTCTCTCATGTTTTTTCAAATCTCCTGGGAAGAAATATTGACAGCTTTTTCTTAACCAGACCCTCTTTTCAAGTGAGCAGCCTTGAAAGAGAGAGAAAATGTCTTCTTCCAAAGTAAAAGGTAGATTTATTTTATGTCCACGATTTTAAAGAAAATGCTTCCTCTGGGGCAGAGATTGGGCACAATCATATAAGATTGGGAGTTATTAAGTTCAGAGTTTTTCAGATATGATCAAACACTGTAAGATCAGCATCTAACTGGGTCCACTTGCACATCACCTCTATGGGATTTGAGGGACAGGAAGCACGAGAAACCAACATATATATATGACACTCGCAGTGCCTGCTGTGCCATAAGGAGCAAAGTCCTTTGTCTCTGACCCAGAAGTGTCATGTTTTCTGCCAACATCCATCCAACTGTGGCAGGCCAAATTGCCAATTTGTGATTGTTTGAAATCCCAAACTCTTCATAGCTGTTGACACTAGGTACTATAGGTAAAGTGGTAAACAAAACAGACAATAACCACTAGGCTGATGAACGTATAGCTGTAGATATGTTATACATGCATTTGTTTATGAGCATATGTAGACTACGTACTTCTATTTCCTTATGTCTAATTTGTTCCTCCTTGGATTTATGCTCACTGTCACTCTAATTGAATCACTCTTTTGAAGGTCATCAATGGCTTCTTAATTGCCAAATCTAATAATCTATGTTGAGTCTCACCCGTCTGGACCTCATCACAAATTTGGGCATGTTGCTCATTTCTGTATCTTGAAATCTCAGCTGATTCTGAAAATGCTTTTATTATGTTCAGTGAAATTAGCCTAGTAGTTTCTCATCTTTTCAATAATTACATACTAATCCACAACATATGGCCTTAATAAGAAGACTTGTATACATTGGATTTTGTTATGGCCATTTAGATGAGACTGGGAACTATGTATCCCACAATCCCCTTCCTTATATGGCTCTAGATTTGAGTTGGATAAAAGAGGAGTTTATTTGAGTGAAGAAGCAGATAATCTTGGAAGGTGGTTTCCTGAGGACAGGGTGATGAAAAATCACAGAGGTATTTATTGGTCTCCAGTTTCAGCTCATCTTTCTATTATTTTCACCAATCAAGAGCAGCCCCAAGCCAAGCACCCAGCTGTACAAAAATGGTAGCTTCTACAGACCACTTCTCAAGCCTCTAACCCCTGCCCCATATAAAGTTCGAATTTAGTAGCTAGATATGCACATTTTCTGAAGCTTTTCTACAAGTTCTGACCTGCCAACCTGCAACTGGCTTTTTTGGTGAGTGATTTTTACTGAATTTAACTTCCTTGTTCCAGATCTTCCTTTGCCTAATACCTTCTACATATTTGTAAGCTTTAATTTCTATAATAAATCTCTTATACCCATGATATTTTCAGTGCTCCTGATTATGGGCTGAACTCTAAAGGACACATGTGTTAGATTAAAATTAAATGATTATTCTTAGAAAATAAACCACATTTTCACATTGTATGGGTAAAGCATGGGTGTTCCTCTCAATAGTTATCAACATGAAATGCAAGGGACTTATTCAAGAATATGTCTGTACCTTTGAAATCTCTAAAAGTAAGATGTATCATTAGACTACGACATGAATGCAAATAGATTCAAGAGTGTTTACTTCAGTCACATATTTAGACTACTGCTATGGACTGAATTGTGTCCCCCACTCCCACCCCCCCCAAACTCATATGTTGAAGGCTTAACCACCAATGTGGTTGTATCTGGAGAAAGTTAAATGAGTTCCTAAGTGTAGGGCCTTATCTGACCAGATGGTGGCCTTATAAGGAGAGAGACAGTGAGTGAGAGACAGAGATCTCTTTCTCTCCCTCTGCCACGTAAGAACACAGTGAGAAAGTGGCTGCCTACAAACCAGGAAGAGAGCTCTCACTACAACCATGCAGTCATCCTGATCTTGAACTTCCAGTCTCCAGAACTGTAGAAAATAAATTTCTGTTGTTCAAGCCATCCAGCCTATGGATTTTGTTATAGCAGCACAAGCTGTCCAAGACACATTCTATATTACATCAGGCTCTGTTTGTCTGTAGAATCCACTTCAGGTACCCTGCCTTATATAACATTCTTGGGGAAGATTTTTGGAATAGGGAATTATAGGGGACACTAAAAAATTCAATTTGTATGCAGACTTCCAGCCTATTTTCCTATAATCATCACACCCCCACCATGACCTTGGCCTGCCAATAATATGGTGCCTCCATGTCATGCTCTTTGTGAGCTGAACTGTCTTACTCTTTATTGGTCTGACCTGTGTGGGCATTTTAGGATTATTAAACCTCACTTATAGCAATGGCTCCTTTCCTATACTCTCTAACCTCATGGGTTTTACCTTTTTTAATGCTTTCAGAGGGAATGAGAAGGAAAAGATAAATGTGAGACTATCTTGCGTAATCAGCAGTCCTAATTTGATATACAGCAGTCATTTTAAATTATTATTTGTTTGAATAATAAGAAATGGAATATTTTATTAAAATCTGGGTAATAAAAATGTGCTGCTTCAGGTATTATATGACTTTGATTTCTTAGTATAATACAAATTATTTTGGGAAAAATTATGTAACTTTGGAAGCCATGCCTTTCAATGAAGGACCTCTTTAGTATCCTTAGTACCTGTAAGAATTAACATGACTTACCAAGATGGCCAAGCCACTTCTAGGATATGACCAACACACTGGGGGAATCTGACTCATTGTGTACTGGGCTTTTCATTGTGGTGTTTAGCATGAAACAAGCAGGAAAGAAGCATACACATCCTAGTTCTTGCAGTCAAGGAGTTGGCATTTAGTGTTCTAGGCAGGCTTCACGGTCTTCTGGGCTGGATCCACGCAGCACAAACTCATAGCTAGATCATGGAAGCAAGACACCAGAGCTTTATTTCTAGGTCCAACATTTTAGTACAATCAAATGGAATGCAGCATTGAAATATGAAATGTAATGTTTCAGCTAAATCAATGTTCAGGTTGGCAACTTAGTCCATGCAGCCTGTTCAGGATTGAGGAATTTGCTATTGTCTAGACCATGCTTCAGACAGTGAGCCACAAATCCCAATGTAGAGGCTGTTCTGTTGTTACATAACTTGAATAAATTTCTCCTCCCAAAGTCATTTAAGAAAAATGCAAGAATAATAAATCTGTAATAAAGTTCTAACTCATGTCAAATAAAATTTATTTATAATCATATATTGTGACAGATGGCCAAATTCAAAACATCCTCGATATTAAGAAAACTAAAATCAATTTTATTGTGTACAGGAAACTGTCAAGTTAACAAAGACACTATTACACATCATTTGTTAATTAACTGTGTGCCAAATCCAGTATTTAAAATTAATCAAACCCACAATATATAAGATAAGTGATGTTAGTCTAGGGAAATGAAAGTTACTCACAAAAGAATTCTAATTTGTGTAAATAGATAGCAAGTTTTCATCTACAAACAGGTCATTTATAATAGTAATTGCAAATATCATTAGGCCAATAAGACCGTACAAAGAAAGTGATGGAGTTTTCATCTTATTTTTTTTTAGTCAGCAGTTAATCATTGAGACATAATACCACCAAAAAATGATTATCTTGTGCAGCTCATTAAATACAGTTCACTCTTAATAAGTTAGAAAATATCACTTCCAAATAGTTAAAGGTTATCCAGATCATTTGTAATAATAAAAAATAAGAAAAGCCAAAAAATTCATAAGACCTTTCCCACAAAAATAAAGAGCCAACTGGCAGTAACATGGTCCCGTGAAGGAACACACCATCAGAAGTTTTATTGTCCTGCCAACAAAGTTAGAAAGTTATCACCAATAATAATTTGGCCAAGGAAATGAGCTCAAATTGCATAATCTATGATAGAAAAAATGTGTATATGCTATTAATTCCTTAAACTATGTTAAGACTATTAAGTTATACTGAAGTTGAATGAGAGATTGGAAGGGGTGATCTCAAAGCTCTTTCCTAACTTTAAATTTTATGATGGTATGAATGTCTAGTAGTTTTGGAGTAGACTATAGATAAAGCAGACTAAAACACTAAAATATCTTCCATAATACTGACTATATTTATTTGATTTTTGAAAAACACACACACAAAAAAAGAGGAAAATTTGTCTTCATTGAACTTTCTTTTTATGTCTTTTCAATACTGGAACAGTTAGTACAGACTTTCCTTTCAAGCAGTTATGTCTCAATGACTTTTAAAAATAGGAGAGGCATAAATGACTATCTAAATATGAAACAATTTCCTGGTATACACTGTGCAATAGAAAAATTGATTTTGAAGTCTTAAGTAAACTTCTAAGTATATCTATTAATCAGAGACTTGCAAATATAAACTGTGAGCTCCCATTCACAAAAATTATTTTATTCCTTGCAATTAAAATAAAAAAGTTATAATTGAAGATTGGTCAATTTAAAGTTATGAAAGAAAAAAATACACCCATGTTAAATTCACTAATGAGATTAGATTCTATAATTTTATTATTGTAAGGAAAATATGATATTGAGCTGTCTGAGATTTGTGGCCAAGTATTACTCATCAAAAATTCATTAGATATTGATTAAATGATTTGAAGATATTAACTTCAAAACTTGTATCATATTAAAGTCATTTCCTTCCTTCATTCTTCCTTCCTTCCTTCCTTCCTTCCTTCCTTCCTTCCTTCCTTCCTTCCTTCCTTCCTTCTCTCTCTCTCTCTCTCTCTCTCTCTCTCTCTCTCTCTCTCTTTCTTTCTTTCTTTCTTTCTTTCTTTCTTTCTTTCTTTCTTTCTTTCTTTCTTTCTTCTGCTTTTCCCCTTTGCCAATTTCTCAGAAAGAGCATTTAGAAAGAGAAATTCTGGGTTCACATCCAGGCTTTAATTTTACAAACTGTATGATCTTGGGAAAATTACTAATTTCTCTCCAGATAGATTCTTTTATATTATAGAATTGCTAAGATATATTCACATTATACTATGATGTTTTTATAAGTGCTTTGTAATCCATACAGACACATAAAAATGTTATTTAGATAATGAGGCAGAGACAGTTGGCTGTCCATCAAAATTGCCTTTTCACTTCTGTTGTATTCTGTTGTAGCTGCTTAAAGGAACTAGGAGCTTATTGCCAAGACCACGTTGCAGCTAGCTATGGCCTTGTGAATGGTTCCTATAGGCAGAATGAAAATTATGTGTGTCACTTTCTGACCAAGGTAATAACCTAGTGCATCCTCCATGCTCTTTCTCCTTCCATACACTAGACTAAAAATGATTATGGCCCCAGGAACTGACTGAAGATGGGAGAAGCTTGGGTATCACAATAGTAAAGAACTGTCCATTAATCAGATAACCACCACTGAGGCTGTTAATATAGGGATGAAAATAATTTTCTTGTGTTAAGCCACTATACATTTTACATATATATTTTATCACAGCTTCACACACCCTTACTAATATAGAAATTAACATTTTGAAATTGAGTGTTCCTATTTAGAAAAAAAAACTAAAATATGTGGCAGGAGTTTAGTAGTTGGGAAATGAGAAAAAAAGATAATGTAAGCTGGGAAGTGGAGGATCTATGCTATGCAGTGTCAAAATATTTAATTAAGCTGTTGGCTGAGATCAATGCAAAAGCAGAACACATACAATTGTAGTTGTAAGGCAATTGTTGGAAGAAGCTCAAGTATTAATATGTGTTAGCTTTACATGCTGCTTTTAGCAAAATCTATCAAGAAAAACAAATAGCATACACATAACTGATCAAAAATTAACAGGGCTAGAAAAGTTAGCAGCTCTTGGAGCCCACACAGCATTTTCTCTCCAAATACTGTTAAGATCTTTCAGGAAAAAAGTAACTCAGCCATGCGGCAAAAGTCACATTAAAGGTATTGTATTCTCACCCAAGCTCATTGTGGTAGATGGTTTTAAGTTAGCACCTATTAACTTTGGAGAAACCGATATGAGGGAAAGAAAAGAAAATTATAAAGCAGACTTAAGAACCATGTCTAAGAAAGAATCGTGGGTATGATTATAGCTACAATAACTAGAAGCAAATATTTCTGAAGTCTAACAAGGTTTTGAAAGAACTATATTGACAGAGAAAGCATGAGCCTCTCTCTATTCAAGCCAGTGACTAACTAATATGACAAGACTTAACACTAGAGCCCTAAGTTTGAATGAACAAAGTCAGCTGTGAAAGCTACTCAGTCCTCAAGGGGGCAGAATCTCCATATCTGCTTCAAATGGGGCTGTGGGACAGATGGATGAGGAAAGAAACTATAGAGATGAAACGAGGCTCCACGGAGAACAATGGACAAGAGAATACCACCCAAGTGGCAAATACAGACTAATCTCTAATCTATTATTGGGGCCATTTCAATGCCTGCTGACCAAGGAGTAGTGATTAAAATGGGATAGATTTTTGACATAATATTCTACCCATCTTCTATCATTGTATACTTGGTATGGGGAAAGACAGTTTTTGTGTTTTTTTTTCATTTAACAGGTCAATGAATAGATAGAAGCTACATCTATACCATGTAAAGGACTATATGTCACCCAAAGATCCTGTGTTTTGAGCTAAATGCAGTAACAATTAGAATTTGAAATGTTTCTCTTAATGAGAAGGTATGTTCTTCATGTGGGAAGAAAAGTGCACACTTCCCACCCTAAGAATTAAGAGCAAAAGTAAATTTAATTGGCAGAGAAATGGACTGTGGGAATAGCTATTTCTCTCCTATCCTCACTGTGTACTCGTAGCTGGGAAGTAGCTATCCAGTAAAGAAGTACATTTATTTGCCCTGCTAACATCCAGATGTGCTCATGTATTTAGTTCTTACAAAAGTAATATGAAAAGAAATGATGAGAATCATTTCCAGGCAAAGAATTGAATAAATCGATTTCCCTCCTAAACATTCCACTTGCCCTTGTATTAGTAAATGCCAATGATGATGAAAGATAGAGCCACAGTCGAGAAGGAAAATGGGCCCTTGACTCACCCTGCAGAAAAGAACCACCTTGAATTATTATGTGAACTAGAAATAAACTTGTATTTCATTTGAGCCATTTACATCATTTCAGTGTCTTTTTGTGAGCACAGTTTAGTGTTGTATTCCAAAGTAGTTACATTATGTGGGGATGTTGTTTATTCATGGGAAAGCACAATCTTACTAAATTCTTTGTAAAATGTTCCCTTAAGAAGAAGAAAAATATGTAATGAACTATATGATGCATGTTTTAAAGAGCTATGCTTTTAAAAGGGGAAGTGAAAATTCCTTATGTGTAACTGAGATGATTTCCACTGTATAATATGACTAGACTTAGATTCTGTGATATCTTTGATTTTGACATAAATATTTTCTCTCAATATTAAAATAGTAACAAAAATGATTGTAGATATCAAAAGATAATATTATATATGAAGTGAAACTTGATCAACTGTGCCATAGACTAAATGTTTGTGCCTCTCCAAAATTAACATATTAAATGCTAACCCCCAACGTGATGATATCTGGAGGTGTGGCCTTTGAGAAGCATTAGGTCATGAGCATGGAGCTTTCATGAGTGGGATTAGTGCCTTTATGACAGAGACCCCAGAGAGCTCTCTCTCCAGTCAGCCAGGTGGGGACACAGTAAGAATGAAGCTGCCAAAAAAAAAAAAAAAAGAAAGAAAAAGAATGCAGCTGCCTATGAACCAGGAAATGAGTCCTCATCAGAAACCAAATCTGCCACCACTTTGATTTTGGCCTTCCTAGCCTTCAGAACTGTGAGATATGAGTGTTTGTTGTTTAAGCCACCAGACGATGGAACTTTTGTTATAGCAACCTAAACAGACTAAGATATAGTGTCGTGGTTCATACAATTTTCCCATTCTATTATTTTAAATATTATTTTAGACATTCTGGTTTCTTGATCAATTTACACACATAAGTGAAATTGTAGTACCCTGGTAATTATATCCTTTAGAGCCTAAGTTTTATTTCTATTTTGTAATTCATCTACTAAAATTCTGATCTAATGCAAAATCTACATGTCCTTAAATACAATTGCGGAGAATGTCTACAAATTCATAGCTCATCTGAACACGTTAAATTGAAAACAGCTGATTTATTATACAAGCTAGAGTTTAAAATGAATAACATACTCAATGTGTCACTTTATACAGTATCATCAAATTACAACAAATTTTTCTTATATACACCAACAAACGACATGACATTTTTTTAGAGATTTTAGGTTTAAGAATCAGACTGTATATTTCCAGATATATCAATTTTTTATCCTCAGTGACACATATCTAAGAACTATTTGTTACTTCTCTCCAAAATAATCTATATAAATTACTCTCCAAGAAAAGAATTCCTCTAAAATTAGTGAAATATTTTTATATGATGATTTTTAAATATATGAGATATGTGGGATTTTTTTTAGGAGGATAGATTTAATGGTTTTTATCAATTCACAACTGAGATATAAAGAGTAAGTGAAAAAAAAACTAAAACTGAAGAAATGTGCAATAGATAAATTATTTTTTACTTAAAAGGTGTCAGATACTCATTATGACAACACCTTTACTTAAAAGGTGTCATATACTCCAGTTTTAAATTGGAGCTAAGTAGTATTAAAATGTCATACAAATAAGCTATAATTAACAGAGCTAAATGCACTTCAGAAATTTTGAAACCAATATTTTTCTTGAAAAAAGAAGAACTATCTTTCTTGTTGAAGCAGAAATAAACCTTCAGAAGATTATATTGTTAATTTAATAGTAATGCTATGGTTCATGTTTCAGGATGCTTTGTGTTGTAGGCATTGACCTAAACTTTGGACAGCAACAAATTGCATAATTGCATCACTCTTATCTAAAGAAAACACTGAAATTTTACATTATTATTAGGCAATAAAACATATGATTATGTAGAAAGTACAAAGCAAAATTCTGTCTCCACAAATAAAAGCTTTCCTATGGGAAAACTGTATACATATCTATATAGAGATATAGAGATAGATATAGATGATGTAGATATATAGATATAGATGATATAGATATAGATAATTTAAGAAAACAATCTTCTACTATCTAATATGAATGAAGGAAAACTGAAAGGCAGGCAAACATATTTAGGGTGAAATACCTGAATTTCAGCAATATGTTATTTTGTAAATGATTATAGGATAAGTCAGTCTTTATACTTTTTATTAAGTTTTTTTTGGCCTTTGAAAAAATTAAGTTGACACCAGATAAGTGATTAGGAAAAGATATGAACAAGGCTATGATTGATATAATTTGTGCCTTCAAAATCAAGTAAGAGAAGCCACAACACAGGTGTAGGAGAATAAATGGTAGGAATCAAAAGACCTAGACAATTACCCAGCATTCACCTGCTGACTGAATTGGATCTCTGTCCACCCATTTCTCCTACTTCTACTTAGAGAGCTTGAAAGCTAAAAACTACATTTCCCAGACTCCCTTTGCAGATATTGTTTTGGATATAAAATTCTGCCAAGCATGGTTTAGAAGTCATAATGGGAAGGAAACCTTCCTAACAGTGCACAAATAAGTGTTTTCAGTGTTCTGACTTCAAATTCTATTCTCTAATTGCCATCATTGCAAGTAGCAAAAACAGGTTCCTAAAAAAATGATATGACCTTTTTCTCTTTCAGATATTTCTAGTTTTTAAAGGACCTAATTCCCTGAATGAAACTCCATTTTGTTTGAAATACCTGGAGTGCTTCCTCTTTTTTGTACTGAGTCTTCACCTATTCACTAATTATGAATGACGAACAAACAATTTGAACCTCACTGATCATGGGTAAGTATAAATAGATATGATTTCAATTGAGAAAAACTACATCCAGGTTTATACTTCCTACACTACAGAGAAAAAAATTTAAAAATATATAAATTTAGCAAAGAAATTTTTAAAAAGCAAAGAAACAAACGAACAAAGCACAGGAACAGAGTACCAAGTGTGTATGCTAGCAAATTAAATTTAAATAGAATGGCCTCATTTCACTTGTTAAAAGAAAATCAGCTAGCACATGAGTTTCTTTCCTCTCCTTTTGAAATCTCACTCAAAGAAGAATTAAATCTAAAGCAGAATTTAAAAAAAGGCATACACCTAGAAAAGTGAAGATAATGAGAAATTCCCAAATAAATAAGAAATGGCAGCACTTATCTGTAAGTCAGAGAGTGTAAAGAAGTGAGTAGACAGACGAAATGCGCAGAGGTAACCACAGCCTAGAAGGCAAAGCTGTGGGGTTGTGGGGTTCTCTCTTCCCAGTGGAATGTCTGCAGCACTGGGCTCACAGGCATCGAGCTAGGGGGAGGAGAAGGCTGAGGAGTGAGGCTTAAACAGATACTTAACATATGTTCTGCAAACGTGTGTTTGAGTACATTTTGCTTGTTAGAATACTTTCTGTCTTCCGGGATGTTTAAAATAGTCTGAAATTAATTTTTTAACTTGATGCTAAATATTGGAAAGGATAAGGAAAATGAGAAGTTAAAGGAAGTGAACCAAATAGTATCAGGAATCAATAACTATTTTTTTTTTCATTTTCTAAAGTGAACAGTCAAGTATTACAGGTATTTACATATGAAAGGAGACACAAAATCTGGGCTTAGAGGAAGATTGACTCCTTTGGCATACGCTTTACGCTTTGAGTGGTTTACTATGTGTAACCTATATTCTTGGCGACGGGGTTGGTGAATGTCTTCAAAGGAAAGAATAGATCAAAATGGGAGAGAGATATTTTTAAAGCAGGGTTCTTATTATTTGTGGTTTTGTGAGCAACCTAATCTTCCTTTTTGAAAATGTCTAGTTCTGATGTGTCTATTTGTTATTCCTGCACCATCCCATTCTGAGTCTCTAGATATCTGAGCAACTAGATACACAGGTTGCAGCACAGACACTGATAGCTCCAACACCCACAGAAGAAATAAGCTAAAAACCAATCACTAACAAATGGTTACTGATACCAGCATGCAATTACAGCATAAATCCTTACCATAGCTTCCATTATTGTTCTAACATTTGCAAACAAAACACTTCTACGTGGTGAAATAATTCATATAATGTAAAATGAATACGTATTTCTTTTATGTAAATGTTGGGAAATTTAGGCATTGATTTCCATAGGTAGGTAAGATTTAAAACGCAGAAACACTTCCAGCAGCATAAAGATCTCTGCAAGTCCTTTCCTCTAAAAGGCTATGAGAACACACAGAAATTGTCAAAATCAAAATTTTCACAACTCTGGAAATTAACTAAAGGTTTTCAATAATCTATAGCCTGTTTATGGGGAAAAAAGGTGGATGTTGGTAAGAACAGTTGAAGTTTGTTGTATTTTTAACTTGTTCTGTTTATATCTGTCCACTCTCCTTGAAGATGGGCAGCCACACAATTATGGTAGCTATAACAGCCACTCTGGGTTGGTCTATATGTTTAACCTTCTATTGACACCCCTTAACCTTGATTATTGTAGGCATGCAATAAGGTTTTAAATCAAGTAGGATGATTCTTCTCACTGTATTATTTTTTAAATTATATTAGTTATCTGGCCTTGCCATACAAATTTTTAGAATACTCTTGTCTATAGCCCCTAGAAGTCTTGCTGAAATTTTGATGGGAATTGCAAATTATCTACTACATATGGGGTGTATTGTGGCAGTTTGTGTTATTTGAGAAATTAGTCCATTTAATCTAAATTGACAAATTTATATATGTTGGTTTCCTGGTAGTATCTCCTTATTATTTTTTTGCTCTCTGCAAGGTCAGTAGTGGTATCCTTGTTTCATTCTTGATATTGGCAATTTATGTCTTCTCTTTTTCTTTGTCAGTCTTGTGAAAGTTTTGTCAATTTTATTCATTTTTCAATGAACCAGCTTTTGTTTCATCAGTTTTCCTCTATTATTTTTTGTTTTTATTTTCATTCATTTATAAGTTCCCTTTATTATTTTCTTCCTCGTGCTTGCTTTGGGTTTATTTTTCTCTTCTTTTTCTAGGTCCATGAGGTGGGAGCTTAGGTTATTAATTTGAGATTTTTCTCTTTTCTAATGTGCATATTTAGTTCTATACACTTTCTTCTCAGCACTAATTGAGCTGTACACCACAAAACTTTACAAGTTATGTTTTCATTTTCATTACATTTCATGTATTTTATTTTCCTTGAGACTTCCTCTTTAATCCATGAATTAATTAGAAATGCATTGTTTAGTTTCCAGGTAGTTGGAGATTCTCCTATTATAGTTTTCACTTTGGCTTTCAGTTTAATTCCATTGTGATCAAAGAACACACTCCATGATTTTAATTCTTTTAAATTTGTCTAGGTTGTCTCTGTGGCCCAAGACATGATTTATTTTCATGGATACTCCAGAGACACTTACAAATGTTTACTCTCCTGTTGGGTAAAATTCTATAAATGTCAACTAGACCTTAAAATATCCAGTGCATTTTTAATTGCTTGTTACTTTCAGGTGGGAATGGAAGCCCAGGTTCCCCACTTATCCTTCATTGCCACCCAAAGGTGATAGGGTCTCCTTGTTACTGTTGGTATCTGCTGGCATAATCCTGACTGAGACGAGTATGTGTGCTCATTGTGTGGCCTCCAGTGCCACCACAGAAGGAAAATGTGGGTAATGGTGAAAGTCCTAACTCTCTTCTAGGCCTCACCTGACACCACGTCAGGAAGGTGGATGCGTTCCTCCTTCTTTCCAGGTAAGGGTAAAAGCCCAAGTTCCACGAGTGGTCTCCACTGATACCATGGGAGAAATGAGAGTGACTTGTTGCCTTAGCAGGGATTAAAGTTACAACTTCTGCTTAGTCTTCTCTAACAACACCCTACACAGAGTTAAAGTTAGGCTCTCTAGAGCCTAGCAAGAGTGGAAATCTAGGTTCCGCACTTAGCCTTTACTGGCTGAGGTGGGGGTAGGAGCCACTGGTTTTTTGTGTGGTGTTTGGCCAAGATAGAGCAATTATTATCTAAAAGTTTTCTTTCTCAATAGTCTGCCCCTTTTCTTCTAGTCCTTTGACTAGAGAGAGCAAGTTTTTGTTGGGGATTTTTGTTTCCACATTTCTTAGCATTTATGAGTTTCCATCTTCTTCAGCTCCAAGTTTAAGACAAATGAAGCAAAAAGAAAACATAGGAAAGTTACCACCATACCATTGTTTGGGTTTCAAGATCTTAACTAGTCTGCCATTTTATCTCCATCTTTTAGAGTCTTGTTAAGCTTGTTTTATAATAGGTTTCAGCTGGAGTACATCTACTCCATCCTTTCCAGAATCAGAAATCCTCTTGAGATAGATTGATTTTTAACAGACTTGGAATATACTTTGTCCAAATGCATACATAAGCATGTATACATGATGTAAAATAAGGGCCTTGAGATCCATGTAAAGGTAAATAGAATGTGATAATTTTACTGAGGCAAAAGGATCAAACCAGAAGATGATGAAGGCTCATTGAATCAGCATAAGCTATACTGATTACAGAGGATAGTTACCCGACCCTTAGAGTCAAGATTCTGAAGCCCAGAGAGGGCAAAACCACACAATCAGTATCTTTTCCTGAATTCTATCACGAGCAAGAACCACCAATTCCCAGCAGCTACCTGCTCAATACTAGTTACTGACACGAAGATTTATATGTAATGCCAAGCAACATTTAGTACTAGGTTGTTTGGTCCAAATTTATTTTTGTTGCTAGTTGCATGAGCTGTACTCTGTTTTTGGATGTTCAACTAGTAAGGATCCATTCGTGTAATTTTGAAAATGTAAAAACACATGAAGCTTAAGTAAACCTAGGCACTCCTTGTAGAGATGGTAAATTAAATTTGAGAATAAACAAAATCATCACTGTGTGATGAATCCTCTTAAAATTAATGACTGGTTTCTGGTGTTTGGCTCCTTTCTGTAAGCTGGTAATTGAGTGCAATGCTATGGTGCTCTGACTCATGACAAAGGAATCACTTAAGCGACATGGAAAGACTCTTGAAAGTATTTATTCAGGTAATGCATGTCCCTTTGTAAAGAGGAACTGATTTAAGAGGATGATGACTTGCTCCCACACAACAATCTGAATATTATAATCTGGAGCCTAAGTTCTCCCTATTCTAATCATAAGTTTCGTTGTGTTTGTTTTTTTGTTTGTTTAAATAGATGAAGCTAGCTAGAACATATTAATCTATAACTTCAAACCTGAAGAAATGTAAAACCTTATCTTCCTCATAAAGAATGCCCACTAATTCAAAATAACTGGGTTTGCATTTTTAAAGTATGTCTTTGCACACTGAACACTTGCCTTGGGTAAGAATTTGGCAAACAAAAAGCATATGGCTATTGTTTTCAGGGTTGTATTCATAATGAATGTCATCAGCATTTCAAAATTATTTTAATAAGGTCCTTTAATAGAGTAAATGAGATGCCACTTTCAGTTTTCCAAGTGACAGAGATGTGAGGGAGGGGCTCTGAGGCACAGACGCAAACAGCGAGTTAGTATTAGTGACCCAGGGGCCAGAATGAAAGAGCCAAATCATGTACAATGAAAACCAAAACTCACAAATTATTTACTATGCTAAAATGGGTCCTGTCAAAGGTCTAGAAATGCTTTCAGTAGCTATCTTTACTAGTAATTTTTATATGCCTCTAATCGTGTGTCGTGTGACTGAACCAGAGTTGAAGAACTGACATTTGGTCAATCCCGGGCAATGTTAGGCGGTTTCAAAACCACAGCTATAGGAAGAGGAGATCCATGCATTTGATGTTTCCATTAGTGTGTTATTCAAATGTAAGCCCATTAGTAAACATTTTAAATTGTGAAATACCACCATGCCGTGGTGAAAGGAGCACTGGACTAAATAAAAATCCAAAGATCTAAATTTGAGTTCTTACTGCCACTGATGACACAACTTATCTTTTCTAAGTCTTTCCTTATGTGTATATTAGAATATTGATAACAGCTGCTCTGTGTTACTTTGGAGTTACTTCACAAGGTAACTCCAAAGAACAAAAAGAAAAAAAACCAAAAACATTATTTATCAAGGGGAATTCACACCAAAGCTATGAAGAAATCTGTAAGCAGAACTCCAAGTGGCTGTAGCTGGAGACTAAACTGACATCTGTTAGTGTAAATAGTGGGCAACAGCATGTGAAATTATGTGTGTGTGGTAGCTAAATTTCAGGCAGCATTAAACTTGAAGGATGTTTTTCTTAAAAAAAAAAAAAACAAGAACATCAAGGTATGTGCACACGCACACAAATTCACAAAATGGTCTAATGCTAATTAAAACTATCTAAATGTCTACTCTATTTCAGCTGTTCTGCTCAGTGATAGAGGAATAAATAATTCCGATTTAATCTGTCCTTTTACAGCGCATATGTTCTGGTGATGAATATAGGTAATCACACTATCATTTCCAAAAGTGTGCAATGACAAGTTGCAGAAATTAGAACAATACTGTAAGGAATATTCTTCATTATTTTAACATTACTATATTAGTGAATATATTGACTGATTTTTAAATTTTCCTCTCCCATTCCCTTAATAACTAACACACATTAATAGCAATTGAACTTCAACTCAGTATTTAAGCTCCAGGGTGTCCAAGATGGAATTAGAAATCTAGAAAAGGAAAGAGCATCACCCAAAGATGGCCAAATAGATTTTGTGTCCTTTTCTATAAATAGTTAGATGGTCAACATGCATTCAGTTGTTAGACAGAAACATGATATTTCTGTCTTTATTTGGAAGTTAAAAGATTTCAAGTTGAATGTCAAGTTGGCAGGGGTAAAAACTATGAATGTAAAATTGACAAGAGAAGGACTATGACCAGCAAATATAACAAGGGGAGGGTTATGGTAGGTTCATGTGGTGTCAGCTTAGTTAAGCTAGAACTAGTCTTTCAGAATCCTGTTTCCTGTATGTTTCTGAATTGGAGTTGGCCAAAAGAGAAATTGCTTAAGAGTTGGACAGTGGAAGCCAAGTAGTGGCTGTTAACCTCTGAAGGTCACTATAGAGTGCCAGGCACCCCTGCAGCTCACACGCATTGTCACTCATGGGCCAGATCACCTCATGGGCATGCACAAGCAGCCAGACCAGACCAACAAATCTTTCAGACCCTACCAGATGTTTTCCTTTCACTTCTGGTATATGTGTTGCTCCCAAGTAAAGGGTGCCCATTTCTACTACAAGACACTCATATCACCAAAGTTGGAGGGGGTGAGACTGAGACACTTCGCTTGTGGATTCCAGTTTGTTCTCATAGGTTTCAGTTGTTCTTGCTCTTTCTCCTACTTCATGCCCAACTTTTTTCCCTAACTACCAGCCTTGCAGAACTCTGGCAACTTCAGATCCATTACCAGATACAGTGGCAACAGTCTTCCATAAACTTCTTCACTAGCATCCCAAATTAAGTATGGTTTGATCCCAATAATATATTCTTTACTCTGTGGTAGCTCAGCCTCTCTGATTGAACCTTAACTGACACAATATACTGCAGCAGAATCGGGGTGGGGGGTGGGAGATGTAAAAAATAAAGACAACATTAGATCAATAAAACAGCAAATTCAACAACCCAGAAAGTTATGAATTATTAAACCAGGATAATAGTTGTAGAAATCAGAAAGCAATGAGTGGAGACAGATCGTAATAACATGGATTCAGTAGAGAAATCTCTAGTCAAAAGAACTCTGTAGAATAGATAACATGACTGAGAGAAGAGATAAAATAGAGGATATACTTAAAACCTCAAATAAAAAACAAACAAACAAAAAAGAAATCAATCAGAAACTCCAAGTAAAACAAGTATTTGCATAAGCAATTGTAAATTACTGGTCCAAATGAAAGCAGGAAGCCACTGACCTTCCAGAGGGAAAAATGGAATGAATTTTAAGCAATACATCGAATGAGCAAAAAGCTAGATGATATTAAGGACATAACAAAGAAAACATGTTTCCTTTCCTAGCTAGGAAAACAAAACAAATAAAAGCATTTATAAACCCCGGATAGCACCAGAAAAGCATGGTAACTATATGAAGGAAACTAAAATGGGTCATGATTTTGAGCATTTTGAGCACAGGAAGAAATGAGAACCAATTGGGACATTCTTCTATCCCTGTCCATGGGGTTCTATCAAAGGCATTGTAGAAAAGGAGACATAATTATATCATACCACTTGATGTTGTTGTAAAGGCTATTTACATAGACATGCCAATTTCATTGAAATGCATTGCTTTCCAACTTTTAGAATTGGCTTACATAATACACAGATGACTGAATTCTTAACACAAAACAGAATATAAGGGGAATCAACACTGAGGAAATAGAAGTAAGAGTATATTAACCAAGTCATAAAAATAAATAAATAAATAAGGACACCATTTGATGTGCTTCACTTGTTATAAACTTTTCAGAAAAAAATCACAATAAAATATAAGAGGATAATTTGCTGAGACAAGTATGGGCTTGAGTCAGGAAAATTATTCTATGTAATTTTACTTTAACCATAAAAACAATTTAGCATAGAGCATGAAGCATTGATTCACTATATTCCTTGAAAATTTGGATTTCTTTGAAAGTGACTCAGAGATTGTTAGGAGCTGAATATTTGTGTCCCCCAAAAATGCATATGTTGAAGAGCTAACCCCAATGTGGTTATATTTGGAGATGGGGCTCTCTACGGAGTTAATTAAGGTTAAGTGAAGCCATAAGGGTGGGACCATGTTTTGACAGGATTAATATCCTTATAAGAAGAGACACCAGAGAGCCCACTTTCTCTCACTCTTCATGGATGCATGGAAACAGGCCACGTGAGGATATAGTGAGACAACAACAGTCTACAACCAGGAAGAGGGCTCTCACTAGAAAGAGAATCAGCCAGAACCATGAACTTAGACTTCTAGACATCAGAACTGTGAGAACATAAATTTCTGTTGTTTATATCACCCAGTCTATAGTATTTTGTTATGGCAGCCTGAGCTAAAATAGGGACCAATGGCAGGATTAAAAAGGAAGTGAAGAGAAGATAAATGCCCCATGTTTCCAGTTCAGTTATCTTAGCTCCATATTTATTTGTCACTTATTGTATCTGATATCAGTGTTTTTCTGATGAAAGAAAAAAGAGTTCTAAACTACCAAGAGAACATCCCTGAAGCAACTGAATGTCAAAAGCACTTAAATGTTAAATAACTTCAGTTTCTTACTCTTAAATAATAATGGTTTTCCTTCACACCACCATTTTTATACATTAATATTTATTTTAAAATAACTTCTAAGTTACAAAAAAGTTGTTAAAAATTTACAAAGAATTACCTTACATCTTTCAACCATATTAAAAAAATTATTAACATTTTGCCAAAATTGCTTACTCATGCTCTTTCTCTCTTCCTCCTTTCTTCTCTCTTTACATGTTTGTAAATAATATAATAATATATACATATAAATCTAAACCTTTGAGACTAAGTTGCAGATATACTTTCTTATTTCCTGAATATTGGCAAGTACTTCCCAAGAACAAGGACCTTCTTTTACAATTGCCTTCATGACACTTTTGAGCTTTCTTTTTCCTTTCTCTCTATGTGTTTCCTATAATTCCCTTAGATTGTATCTGGTTAGTTCTGTTTACACCCATAAGTACATACCAGTAGTCTGAGTATGGTAAGCTAGGTAGAATAAGAAAGGACAAGTATATAGAAGAATATATACAATTCAGTTGCCATGGTGGGATTATGAAAATGGGTTTGATGAAAATTCAAGCAGAAATAACCATGGTGGTCTTCTCCATTTAAAATTGAAAAAAGCTGTATATAGCATTTTGAGATAAATTAATCCTGTGCATTGTCATATCATAGAGAAGTACCTTTGCATCTATTCTGTTTTTCTTGTTCTTACTTTTAGTTCTTCATGAAAGATATCCAAAAACTGATCTTTGCTGAAAAACAACACTACAGTCAAGCAGAAGATTGTTTTGGCAAAACATATTGGACTGATAAAAGACTAATTAGTATATTTGAGCTCAGGCCTCAGGACATTTCCTTCAAATGTTTTCATTTTTCTTCATAATTTAAAATTTACCTCTCTTTTATTTTGAAATATATACTTGTTTTGGAGACAGAAAGCTCTGGCGATATATAAAGGAATACGTTATAGCTAATTGATTTAAACAGTGTTTACCATGAATCTTGGGTAACAGTTTTTCTCTCTTAGAACAATAAAATCTGGCAAACATAATTCAGTGAGATGTTTAGTCCTAATCAAAGATGTTACAGTTTTGAATTAGATTAAATGTGAAAAGTGCCCTTCTTTCTCTAACGAGAAAGCTTTTTTGGTGATATAAATTAAAACAAAACACCCACGAAACACTAGTCTGCCCCCTTCTTAAAGTCTTGCCTTCTGTTAAACTATTTTGGTGTTTTGTACATCAGCAGTACTCACATTAGCTTATGGATACAGTGAGAAATGGAGAATTTGTGAGTGACACAATTAGGATGTAAAAAGGTTCTTTAAAGACTTAAGTCACAATTCAGAAACTGAAAATAAAATACTACCTCTAGGAGAAGAAATAGGCCCATTTTTCTTTTAAATTGTCCTTACTATTAGAATAGATAAAAATGTATCTTATTAATTATTGATCTGCTAGATGTTACAATATGTGTTTAAAAAACTAATGTGCAGACAGGACACAATTTTTTTTTTCAAGTTTTGTTAACCTATAACATTGTACAAGTTTAAGGTTTACCATGTGTTAATTTAATATACTTATAAGTTGCAAAATGCTTGCCATCACAGTTATCTAATATCTCCATCTTTCTTTTTTGTTGTGAGAACATTTAAGATCTATTCTCTTAGCAAGTTTCAAATATAGAATACAGTATTATTTACTATAACCACTATGCTGTAAATCAGATCCTCAGAACTTATTCACCTTATACCTGGAAAGTCGTAATCATTGACCAACATCTTCCATTTTCCTTTATGCCTTCACCCCTGGAAACCACAATTCTACTCTACATTTCTATGATTTTGGCTTTTTAGATTCCACATATAAGTGAGATCATATAGTATTTGTCTTTTTCTGTCTGACTCATTTCACTCAGTATAGGCCCTCAAGGTCCACCCATGTTGTCATCATGGCAAGATGTTATTCTTTCTCATGGCTGAGTAATACTCCATTGTATTTCTATACCACACCTTCTTTATCTGTTCATCTGTTAACGGATACGTGTTGCTATGTTTTGGCTATTGTGAATAATGCTGCAACAAACCTGGGAGTGCAGATACTCTTTGAGATAGTGATTTAATTTCCTTTGGATATATGCCCAGAAGTAAAACTGATGTATCATATGGAAGATCTATTTTTAAGTTTTTGAGGAACCTCCATACTGTTTTCTCTAGTGGCTGCCCCAATTTATATCCCAACAACAGTGCACAAGGGTTCCCTTTTCTCCAAATCCTCACCAACACTTGCTATCTCTTATCTCTTTGATGGCAACTATTCTAAAAGTTATAAGGTGGTATCTCGTTATGATTTTCTTTTGCATTGCCTTAATGATCAGTAATGTTGAGCATCTTTTTCAGGTACCTATGGCTCACTTGTATGTATTCTTTGGAAAAATGTCTATTCAATTCCTGCGCCCATTTGTTAATAACATTGTTCTGTTTGGAATTTTGTTTGTTTGTTGTTTTACTATTGAGTTGTATGTATTATATATATATATATATATATATATATATATATATATATATATATATATGGCATTAATCCCTTGTCAGATACATGATTTGCATGTATCACCCCTTCTGTATGTTGCCTTTTAATTTCGTTGATAATTTCCTTTGCAACACACCTAGACAGTTAAGGGTATTTTTAGTGTTATCCTGGACCATGCTCTCTCCCTTCACCCCAAACCATTTCCTATCAGCCACTGACTAAAAGTTCTGCCAATGGAGACATACTGTCTTGTGTATAGCTCAAGATACTTGGGAGAGATTGTGGGTTTTATACCATCAACATTAATGACCACAGACTAGGTTCTCGGTAAGTTTTTTGTTTGTTTGTTTTTAAATAGCAGTTGAATAGGGGAAGGAGAGAAAAAAATCAGAAGGCTAAATTTGAAGTCTTATTTATTGAAACCAGAGTTATTGTGAGGCTATCACAACATAAAGGGAATAAAACAAATAGAACAACAACATGCACCACGCAGTACATTCTCACTAAATTCTAATTATCTTCCTCCTGGGACATGCCCTTCATACCCCACACACCAAAGTGGAAAAGCAGGACTTTAGTATACATAAATATAAATTATCCTTAGTTGAAAAAAAAAATCCTAGCAATTCACTACAGATAATGGTCTATATGCAGATGTCATATTTTGAGGATTCTATCTTTGACCAAATCTATCTTTCAGATAGTCTGTATTCTTTTTATATATATGAATCATGCATTGACAAAACTAAATCTACCTTTAAAGTACATTCTTTTCCTTTTTTTTTTCAGATATCAGCTGATGATTGATAGACTCATACAAACATATTGTTTCTATCTCTGAAACTCACTTGTGCAAGTGGGGCACCAGGAGGGGGAATCCTTTCTGAGTTCAAACCTCCCCTTCCATCTGCTCCTTTTGGGATGATGGTAGATCTTCAGTAAAAGGTGAGAGCTGACATAGTCCCCTGCACATGTGGGAGGGTGGCCAGGAGAGGCCCCAAACTCACTATGGACCATGCTGCAGGGTGCAGGAAACCACAGTATTTTTAATGTGGTCTCTGCTCTTTATAATGTGTGTAACCTGACGCTGAGGTATGGGATTGGCTCATTACTATCTCTGGTCCCCAGGAGGGGCTGAAGGCCAAGGAAATATTAATAGCCGCAGATAGTAGAGCAAATGCCCAGTTGGGTTTCCCCAATGGTCAGGCAAATGGTGTGTGGCAGCTGACCACTTTGACTGCAGCTGGTTCCTATCCCATAAACCCTGCGCACTGACATTCCTTGGAGTTGTTGTCCACTTAAAATGTTGTCCAGGCCTGAAGGATACCACCTACTCACATTCCAAAATCAAAGACGTGAGAGAATTTTTGAGGTCTCAGAAATGAAACCCTCCTTATAGCCTCAAGTTCCAGATGTTTTACTTCCAATTACATTTTCCTAACCATTCCATGTAAAAATAAAATAGGGGCTCTCTATAGCTGTTCAATCATAGGATTCAATTTTCCGGAGTTCTGTTAATTCTAATATACAACGTTGACAATCTCTGCTACAATACAAAATTTTAGAAATATTTTACCAGTGGTGGTATCCGATCATTTTATTAATTTAACACTTTTCAGATAAATTCAAGAAAGTGTCCTTGTGTCATGTTTACTAGAATAGCTAACATTTATTACAGGTTATATAATTCATAAACAGGTATGTGGTCCTCACATCATATTGTGCTGCTATCTTTTACATAAATATCAGATAAAAAATATAAGATTACAAGATGTTCATGGGCTGGCCGAGTGGCGCGGTGGTTAAGTGCTGGCCTGGGAAACCAGCGGCCCTGGTTCGGTCCCACATATGAGGGCCAATGACACTGCCCTCAAAAAAGAAAAAAAAAAAAAAAGATGTTCATGCAATAAAAAATATTTCTTTTTTAGGTGAGAAAATCTAGTGTCCAGGTACATTTTAGCCTTTGAATGAAATTTTAACTAAAACTACATACTAAAATGATACCAGTTGAAAGTCCCTTTTCTAATTTGAATAATAAAATCATTATTGCATCTTGTAAAAAAGTACAACTTCCTGTTAAATTATAAGGTTCTCTAAGTAGCCCTCTAGTAATTTACTAAGCACATTTAAAAAATAAAGCTGATCATAAAACTATGTTCACTTTTCTTTAAGTATATAAATTACAAGAACTTAGTATATAAGGTTTTCATATTATGTAGTTCATTTTGTTACATGTAATATCACCTTAAAGTTTGTGGATATTTAGTGTCTCAACAATTGCCAACAATTGTTCTTCACTAAATTTTCGAAACTTTGAGTCAAAGGTAAGTGGCTTCAAAAGAGCAATTCTGCCCCCTGGTGTTCTGGGAAATCCCGGGTAGCTGTTTTCTTCTGGGAAATCGCCAGTAGTTTTTTGCCAACTTGAACGTTGTAACTCTGAATCAGAATTCTAGAATGATCAGCTGTGCCCCTCCCCCTGTTTTCTTTTTCCTGAGTTTGCACGATCCAATCACGGAAGCTGGTAACCTTAACTGTACTTGTGCCAGAGTTAGGACTCATTCCTCGGAATTCTTACTAAGATTTATAAAGCCAAATAATAAAACTTTAATTGAAACCACATGTTATCCTGCTTGACATTTTATTTTAAATATATAACTTTTTTTTAAAATTTAGGATACATTTGTACACCTGCATTGTTAAATTACTAGTTGATACCACAAAGTTAGTATATTGTACTACATTTTAACAAATACTAAGAACATTAAAAAGAAAACAACCTTACAATTTTTGAAAATTGCAACATTTAGGAGCTAGAAAAAGTTCCATGTGTTATTTGAGTTGAAACAATTAATAGAAATAAACCACCAAAGTTTTATAAAATTATCTTTCATGGGATAAAACAAACAAACAAACAAAAACCATCAATAAAAAGAGATTATCGGTAAACTAATTGATGTTCCTCTACCCTTCTAGTAAAAAGTGCTAGGAAACAATACATTATTTTAAGGTTTCCAATTTATCACTCTTCCCTAGAAAGATAAAAGAGAAGAGGAAATGCTATAAAAGTTGTCCTGCACTTTTGAGTCTTTCTTCCCTTGATACTTGAATTGCCTCTTTGTAACATCCTGTTCCTTTTGTGTATTTATTTTCAAATAGAGGACATAAATTAGTCTTCATAGGACCAAACTTAAAATTGAGTATCCCTAACCTTGGAATTCTTTGGAAGAGCTTCAGGAGAAAAATATCCATATGGTGGTTGGTGTGTAGAGAAACTATCATTTTTACCTGATTTCCATCATGACCCCCCCCTCAACACACACACACAAATGGAAGGAAATAACCATGAAAAAAATATCTGTTTTCTATAACGCTAATCCTGGTGATCAAGTCATAAAGGTTTACATGGTATGCTACTGCCATCTTGTGTCTACCAAGTATCTCAGTTTTCTGAATCCAACTTGTAGGATCTGTAGAAACTTTAGGAAATAGAACATAGGAAAAGAGTGAGCTTCAGGCTGTGGGTCCCTTAAAGCATCACTATAATTCCAGTACATAAGAGCTCTAACAAGGTGCAGGCTATACAGGATTAGAGGTTGGTCTTCAACAGTTTTATTTTTTAATGACTCATTTATACTTGGAGCAGAAATTAGAAATGGCAGGAATCCCATAGTAGAGGACATCTAGATGGTAACATTTTACAAGGGAAGGCAAGAAAGTATCACCATTTCATAGGGATGCTACAAGGAATTTTCAAATCTGAGAGCAGTGACAATTACTCCATCTCTAAGTTTCTGGATATTCAACCAACATGAACCAAACTTCAAAATTTTCTAAAGTTTAGGCCTTTCAAATTGAAATATATATATATATATATATATTTCAATTTGAATATATATATAAAAAATATATATAAATATATATATATATATATTTCAATTTGAAATTTCAATTTGATATTTAAAAAATATTCAAAAAATATTTCAAGATGATAAAAACTACTAAAAGAAGAAAACATTCAGGTTTATTACATAAAATTAGAATTTTTCAGCCTTGTGATTGATTTCTAATTATATGGCCAAATTGATATGTGTTCATTTCACTACTGTATATAAGTATTCAAAAGGTGAGTTTAGCTCTTAAATACCTTTGAAATCTAAGAAATATAAGTTTAGTCACAGAACACCAGAAAAAAATACAAAAGTTTCAATGTTTACCTGCTAATTCCACAACCTTATGACCCTTTATGTATTTTTGAATATGATCAACTTGTCAACTACAAGAGAAGATAATGGGAGAGACCTGGCAGCCATTCTTGAGTGTATCCTAGATCTCAGTGGAGGGAAGAACTATTAAATTTCTTTCTGGGCAGCCGAGTGGCACGTTGGTTAAGAGTTGGCTTGGGACACCAGCTCTGAGCAGCAGGGCCCCAGTTCAGATCCCACATGAGGACCAGTGACGCTGTGCCCTCTACAGCTAAGATGGTGAACAACAGCTCGACCTGGAACTAGGCTGCCATGAGTCACCGGTGACAGTGTAAGCTGCAGTGGAGCTGGAGTGGGCTGCCGTGAGTTACCGTGAGTGGCTGTGAGCAGCTGTCCAATGGCTGGCAACCGACTGCCTCACCGGGAAGAGCTCAATGATAATACCAACATGGGCCAGTGAAGCAATGTCCTCCACAACTAGACTGAAGAACAGAAGGACAGCAACTTGTCTGTTTTCCTTCCCTGATTCCCCAACACTATTCTTCTCCCCAATTGCCCAATAAAATCTTTAAAAAAAAAAAAAATTCTTTCTCACTCTTGTGACTACAAAATTATCTCAGGAAAACTTAGAAAAGTCCTAGCAGTTATTGTGGGGATATTTCCTGCCAACACATAATTTTTATTTAAGAGATTTTGAACTAGTCCTTTGGTTGGAAAAGGTTCTTGAGGATTGATCTTGAACCTATTTTGAGTAGCAAGAACATAGATTTGGAAGGTTTGTCCAGAGAGCATCACTCAATGCTGCCTTGGCTAGACTGCAAACTGTTCTTCCAGAGAGGTATAATGTGGCCTCACGATATAAGACTAGAGTCAATATAACAAGAAGAATAATTCATACAAAAATAAGCAAAAATAAAATCATCTTCTAAGGAGTAAATTCCTTCATATTATTATTTTTTTACCTGGGGAGTGCAGGTGCTAGAGACAGATGAGTTTAATTAAAACCTCCATTTCAAAAGAGTTAGTCATATTTTCTGGATCAATTTGACCTTTGTCTTAATCTTTGATCCTACAGTTGGCTTCTTGATAGGACTTCTCAAGGAATCTAAGAAGTATCCTCAAAGGAGCCTCAGTTAAAATAAAATGGGCCTGGACTCAAGACTCTGCTTCTTCCATTAACCAACACCTCTGAAGCCAGTGCTATGCACCTATTCTTTTGGACTCTCTTGCAAAAGAGACAGGCTAGCTCCTGTCTCTTTTGCAAGAGGGGCAGGCTAGCTCTCCCACTTGGCAGTACTGTTGTTAGGACACCGCATTGTCCTGGGTTTGCCCACCTGATATGCTTATCCTAAAGGAAGAGCTGCAGGAACTAATAGATGGCTGCACAGCCGTGTTTCCTTCCACTTCATGCTTCTCGACCAATGAAAACAAAACACAGGAGCGGAAACATCAGTAGTCACAGAACAAAAGAGCTCAGGCATAAACAGCTTTCATTCTGGACAGTGGAAACTTGGTCTTGTTACATCCTCCCCAAAATTTGCTTAGAAATCAAAAAACAGTACTGAAAAAGACCTCAAAAGGCCACATGTCACATTTCCTGCCACCAGGGGCCTGTTCTATGTGACCCTTGCTTCCCCAGCTACACCAGGCTGAGAGTATAGATGTCCTTCCTCTTTGACAATCTTTCCAGTTTGTCCACTCCAGTGGCAGCTGGGCTGGCCACTCCATTTCCGTATGGCCTGATTCTGCAGCTGTCAATGATATGGGCTGGATTTTGACTTGAAACTTCTTTTTGTTCCCACAGTGACCCCTGATGTTAGCCTGTTAAATCCTTGCACTGATGTGCCCCCCAGCCAACGTTCCATCACTGTTGGCACGACTCCAGACTCCCACCTCACTATCAGTACCTGCCTTGGATCCATGTCCTCAATACCAGCCTTGCAAAACACGTGACCTTCTCAAGGCCTCTATCAGCCTGTTCTACTGAGGACTTTTGCATTGTTTTCCCAGCACCTTCAACGGGGCCACACTGAGCAATATCACAATGTGTTACAACCAAAATGTCCACCCCTTTACCTCCAAGGCTACCCATTGGCCAGGATCAAGTCAAGGCAGCTCAATTATTTCCCACCTCAGGATAAGCACTTCGTGCATCCCAAGCTCCTTGGAAGGGTTGAAATGACCTTTGACCTTACTTTGTATTACAGGAAAAAATGTTAATTCCGATGTTGTCTGCAGTATTTTTTTCCCAAGAGTGTCATGAGTTTTCCATGAAGTTTTAGTGGCTTTTAGTCCTACCCTGAAGTCAGTAAAATTGGTATACAAAACATGCCTGCCCGTATGGGATATTCATTTCACTAAAATGTATGACTATAAACATAAATGATAAAATTGTACTTTATCCTGAATTTTCAAAGTTGGGATAAGGAGTCATTTTTGTTTAGATATGTATGATGCTCATTCCAGACTTGTTGAATACACATGGATATTTTCTAACCACTCTGTGTTTTTAAAGAAAATTTGGTTTGTTGTTACTTATTTACCAAAAACCACATTTTATGACCTCAAATCTTCTTCATCTTTTCAAGATGACACGCATTTGGCTCTTTCTGATTGATCTCAATATATTTCAGTTTGTAGTAGCATTCAAAGTCAATATTAATTTCTTTCAAAAAGATCTAAAGAAACATTCAGTATCCGTTCCCATAAAAAATAATTTTTAATAAGTTGTCCTCTCTGAACTAGTATTTATCTTAAAGAAAATTTAAAAAATAGAGCAAACACTTTTACCCTTAAACATGACTATGCTTTAAAAACTCCAACAAAATTGGGCTTTTCTTATAGTATCTGTATTCTATAATTAAACATTTCATTGTCATTTGTAAAAATGTGTCTTGTAAAATAGTTTTATTGTTACTTTCCTTCCATATACCTAAGTAATTCTGTGTGGGTGTGTATATGTGTATGTTTGGAAGTGGACTGGGGTATTATCTTTAAGAATCTGTGAAAGGAAGCAGGGTTTTGAGCTCCTTGATTTGAGCAAGTTGGGTGCCCATCAGAATCCACTTCCTTGCAGATAAGGTGACTAACCTCAGTATGTTTTGGAGAGAGATGGAACAGGGGAAGGCCCATATCTACTTGTATATACCACTGTCTCATATTCCAACCCCACAGTGTCATTCAAAATGTTGTTATTTCCTTATGATATTTTTATAGGTTCATAATCATTTATTTGCCATTCTGAAAACCTAAGAAACTGAAAGTTTAGGGTTTTTTCCCTAATTCATTTTATGACAAACTCTGAACTGAAACCATGCATAGTCTTTATTTACTTTGATCCCAATTAGTTCCTAGATTTCATCACAAATATGTTGGTGTATTTGATGACAAAGTGGGATATACACACCATATCACTTATCTAAGTATAAATTCTAAAATTTCTGAATTCTGAAACTTATCTGGCCCCGACGTTTTTATTTTATTTTATTTTTTAAATTTTTTATTTTTATTTTTTTTTTGAGGGCAGTGTCACTGGCCCTCATATGTGGGACCGAACCGGGGCCGCTGGCTTCCCAAGCCAGCGCTTAACCTCCGCGCCACTCGGCCGGCCCTAGGCCCCGACGTTTTTAGATCAGAAATTTGGGCCTATTCTGGATAGCACAACGACTTCTGGAAGGAGAAATGTCCTCGGAGAAGGGCCTTATTAAGCCACTGGCTCCTGACTGGCAATAGAGATTGCAGGAATACTTTGTTTAGGGGGACTAGAAATGATAAGTGGAGTGGAAAGCATAGAGTGATACAGGCATCAGGTGCTAAACATTTCCTGTATGGCATAAGTTCATAAGAAACTGCTCCAGGTCATCATCCAACAAGCAAAACTAAGGTGCTTCTTTTCTGGACCCTTCTAGCACCCTAACTGGGTGGTTCCACACTTCTGTAGGCACAACTGGTGCATTCCCTTCAGCATTAAGTATGAGATAGTGGATTCCACTGCTTATAAAGCCTGTGACAGTACAATTAACTTATCCAATGTCTATTTTCCTTTCTTATACATTATATACATATTATATATTATATGTATATTTGAAGTGCCAAATAACTGACTTTTTTTCTATTAAATAAACATTTGAAATGCAAGAGGAAAAAAATGCTTAAAATCAATAAACAAGTCTTTTAAATAATGTTATAAATTTATTCTCCATGTTCTTCTCAGAATCTACAAATATTCTGACATATTATTTCCAATTTGCCAAAATCTTAAGCCTATATTAGCAATAAGTATTTTAAGCAATTGAGACATTTTCTTATGCCCTTTTCTTCAAATACTTTCTAATTGCTGGTTTAAGTGGGGAGTTTCATATCAGCTATAAACAAGTCCCTTAAGAAATCAAAAATGCATAATTTTGAATCATAAACTTGATTTACTAATAACTTGGGAATTTGTTTTGAAATTATATTTCAGGCAAACAGCCTTCAGTTACAATTGGATTATGGACATGGAATTAAGCCCTAGTAACACTACACCAGTTTATTTCCCAGACACAATAGATAGGTTTTGTATTTGATCACATCCCCAGGAATTCCATGTGGCTCACTGTTGAGTGGAATCTTGGATTATACTCATTTACAGCTGGATGGGGAAATGACCAAAAAGGGATTTAACAGAAAGCAGACTTGGCCATATGGCTTCTAAATGTTTGCCCTTTGAAGCCCAGTGAGGGAGACCTGAGATATTAGGGCAAGGTTTTCCTTTGTCATGAAAGGTCTGTCTAGGAAGACAGCAAAAACCATGAATTTGACACGTTGGTTAAAATACAAGAAGCCTGAGCCAACAGATGAAAAAGCAGAGGGCTTGCAGCTGCTTCGAATGAATCCCTGTGGTGTCAAGCATCTTTCGATTGAGAGCCAACCTCAGAATATAGCCACAGAGTTCTTCTCCCTATGACTAAACAATGCTGTAAGTCCAAGCTCGAGAGAGATTCTGTTTGTTTCAATTCTGATAGACCCCTATTACATCAATGTTTTGTCAGTAACCTTTTGTATAAAAGAGATATAATCAATGATGTATGAAAATCAGCTAATTAAAACTTTCCCCAGAATTAGGTAATAATCTTTTACCTTTTCATTCTAGTTATTTGTTTAAAGATTTTGGCAACTATGTTTTTGTGAAATTCTGAGGCTATTTATTCTGTCCTGAACCTGAGATTTTTTTTTAAATACTGATCAAGTTCAACCTCAATTTGACTAAAATTTAATAAGCTTTCAAAATTCCATTTTGAGCTATCACAATCAAACGTATTTTTTTAAATAAATATAATTTTGGAAATATTAGTATCCCCATAGACCACATTTTTTATTCATGAGTTATTTATTTTGATAAGAAAAGATAGTGCATTCCTAAAATATTGGGAAATAATTTATGAATAAAAATATGAATTAGAAAATTGACTCTGTCGTTGAGTTTCTAAGGCATTGAAATAATTGTCTCCCAACTATGAATCTGCCATATTAAGATAGAAATGCTCATACTACTCTCATACTTGAAAATTAGCATCCTGGTGAAATTATACACTGTATAATTGTAGTAGCACCAGTGGGTTACTCATCACAGTATTTGAAATATTAGCCCATTTCAAATCCAAACTGTATCATTTAGTGCCATCAAATTAGGATTATCCAATTCCTATCTGGAGGAAATGTGTGATTACTTTATGGTAAATTACAAAAAAAAAAAAATTAAATAAGCAGTGACGTGAAAAGTAAAACAATTCGGAATTCAAGAGATATAAAAACTAAAGATGATTTAATAAGCTAGCTTCTTTCTATTCTCTTTTAACCTGCTCTTTATGGGCCACTGCATACATGAGAACAAGTTAGGGTTGTAATGCAATGCTTGGGTGGTCCTTCATCAATCATGTTTGGGTGTTATAGGAGTTCCTGGAAGAGCAAGTAAGGAGGGGACCAGTGGAGATGAGCAGGCAGCAGAGATAGGAAACAGCATATCTGTATGAAAGGGAGATAAAAATGTGCATATCTGTAAAAAAGTGCAAATTTGGTAGGTTGAGACTTTTTATTTTTTTTCTCATGACTTTTGAAAATCATCCACTGCGCTGACTTTGGTTATAACTTATAGTTTTGGCAGAAGCCAAAGAGTGAGTGGTAATAAGACCACAGCAAACCAATAGGTAGCAATTTAAGGCTACAAGAGGTCACCAGTATTGCCATCCTTGGACCAGCATGTGTGTTCAAGAGAGAGAGAATTACTCTTAAGAACTCAAATCCAGCACTTTTCACCAACTTAATTCATTGAAAATGTTAGAAAAACATGACTTTTTTTCTTCAAACTTATTCTGAACTGACTTGAATTTTCCCACCCAGGGAGCAATTCAGAAAAGATTCTTGCTGCCAACCTTTCATGGCTAAATTTTTCAAGCATGACATACCAGGCAGAACTTAGGCTGGTGTCTTTAAGAGTAAGTTGCTTCAGTCTTGGGATAACTGCCCTTTTTCCATTTATCAATGTTACTTTTTTGTTTCACCTCTGCAGGAAAGAATTTGTGTGGTTGGGGAAAGGGAGGGCGTCAAAGAGTACCTGCTTTCTCTGGAATTGCATGGTCTCATAACTGTGTTTCTGTCACTTTAACATGAAAATGCTTATAGCTAGAGTGCAGAGTCAAAGGAAATTAATGAACACTATTGACTGGTGTTCAAAGCTATGATTTCATACAAGTGCTACAATGATTATTCCATACTGGATGAAGACCCAAGCTGATGAATGGATTAATAACCATCAGCAACTAGGTGAAGCTGTTTTTATTAAAGATGGTGACCTGCTGTTCTCTGTCTCATCTGAAGACAAAATGAGAATAGAGATGCTCAAGCTGTATCCCCTGCAGGAGAGACATAATTAAGATATTCAGGATTTCCTGTTTACAGCAGGTGTTATGAAAGGAATTGATTTTAAGAGAGATTGCAATCAATTTCCTTCTAGGAAGATGGCATCAATCTGGTTAGAGGTCAATTTCCCTTAGTGAAAGAAAAATGTAGCTGATGAGGGGGTCTTCCACACTGCCAGCTAGCATGTTTTATAGGACACAAGCCCAGAACACTAGAATTTACCTTTATTGCACTGAAAGCAATAGGCTTTTCTCCCAGTTGTTTGAATATAAAAGGCCATTGAATTGATCATATTTATTTCAGAGTACAAAGCAAAAGAGTATAATGGCATTGGTTAAGTAATGTGCGTTGCAATTTCCAATAAAACTCATAGGTTACGCCAACCATCAGGAGTTAATTGTGTCCTCTGAGATCATGGTAAAATCTAAGATCTTTCCATCCGATCTGGTATCAAAGCAGATTGCTCTTCTCTGCGCATGCTCCGCCGCCATTGCGTCTCCTCTCCCTGCCTTTCCTCCTGCACAGTCAGCTCTGTGCTTGCACTGCCAGCCAGCCAGCGTAGAAACAGGGGTGCTCCCCAGAAGCCCTTACGAGAACCCTGAATGTCCGGGAAATGCATCCATTGCCCCATTGTGTCCCAGCCCCCACAGAGAACCCCTTCCTACCTCCTTTTGTGGAGGGAGAGCTAGGTGTCTGGAGTTCTCCATTCCAATTCATCACAATTCATTTCATCGCATTTGCTCTGGGTGAAGCTATAAAATCGGACATCCACTCAAGAGAAAATGATACAGGCATTAATTTGGGGCTGTGTCCTGGTGGTGTATACGCAGCTCCTTGCCTCATTTCCTCTAGTGCTCGGTCATAGAATTTAAAGGATTTCTAAAGACAATAAAGCTGAGAGCAATGGAAAGAAAGTTGGCAAGAAAAAGAAGAGAAAATAAGGCTTCAATATTAAAATCCTTTAAAAGGGGATGAAGGAATTACATTAAATGGCAATTACAGTACAGTAAGGAAATGACTCCAGGGCTGGTAAACTCATCATGATTTGGGGGGTAAATTCCACAACATTCCAAGCAAAGGCAACGCTTTGGAGCCAGAGCATGGGCACTAATGCATTTGTGACTAGGGATGTTGGTAGGGCGAAGGCCATAGAGGTTACGGTCTGCGGGGAAGACCACAACTGAGGCTTCTCTTTCACCTTCAGTGATCCTTGCCTTCCAGCACTGCTCTGTTTTCAGAGTAGCTGAGAAACATTATGGTGACTTCGGAACATCTGGCCAGGTGTTTAATTTACTCAATGGCTCTCATGAACCTCACAGGACCTCTCAGGTGGGGGTGATAAGAAATATAAGCAGTGGGAGAAAGAGTTATCCTCAGTTACTTGTTAAGGGTTAATCACAATTCAGTTAACACATTCTCAATCATCATTGCTCAAATGTGGCCTGAAGCAAACTTCCAAACAGACCCAGCCCAACAATTAACCTCTCCTCACAGAGCCCTAACTTTACATTGTAGATGGCTTTTTATCATGTTCACTGAAGTCTTTTTAGTCTTTCCTCCTTTCTCTTCCTTTCCTTTCCCTTCCCTTCTCTCTCTTTTCTCCTTCTCCTTCTCCTTCTCCTTCTCCTCTCTCTCTCCCTCCCTCCCTCCCTCCCTCCGTCCTTGTCTCTCTCATCTCTATTTTTATCTCTACCTTTCTTTTTCTCCTTTCTGTATTTTTCACTCTTTTTATCTTTGCTATTTTGCCCCTCCAAACTAAATTATGAGCCTCTTAAGAGAAAAGTAACTGTGTCATCCATCGTTACGTTACATTGTAAGCATCTGAGAAATAGTGCCAGCCTGACCAAACTGAAGGTTGTGGGAGTTAAGTCACTCTGAGGTTGAGAGACAGAAAGAGGAAGGGAGGAAATGAAGATATATAGCCCCTCATTTATGAAATGTACATAATATCTGTCTGTATTTTGATATTGTGCCATACATGTCTGGTATATGCTATACCCTCAATTAAGTGTTTGTTGATGTATTACAATATATTTTTATTAGTTATGATATTATTTATATTATTTTTAATGTTAATACTATATGTATGATTGAGTTCCTAGGTGGCCCTAGGGTGACTTCAGCTGCTGGGAACTTGAGATGACTATCTTTGTCACCCAAATAATCTTAATGACAGCTGAGAAAGACTTTACCACTAGGCATCACTCATCTTTTTCATGTTTGTTCTTTTCAGAGTATATTCTTGTATTTACTCTGCCTTTTATGCCTTAAATTTTTTTCAAGTTTTCTTAAGGAGACTTCTCCCATTCTAATGGTTTTAATATTTAATTTCTATATCTGATTTTAAAAATAAGCTGGTTGGCAAAACAGAAAAAAAAGGAATACGTGAGCAGATGAAGCTGGTGTTGGAAAGGCTGACATATAAAAATAATTTTTTTCAATGTGGAAACTCCACACATTTGTGGTATCTGGCGAAAGATGATTCTGGTCTATTTTGAGTCAGGTATATCCATTCAGCTCATATGGGAAATGGATTTAGTTTTTGGATGTTTCTCTTTTACTATTAGTAATAAATTGGTTAGAATAATGAGAAGACAATAGGAAACAGAAGAAAAGAATCTTCAATCTGTGATGCATAACTATTTTAGATAATAATTATTGCCACTTTTTTTTTGTATTATTATGAAAGTAAAATCAGACCAACATTTAAATTGTTTTATGGAAGGAAAAAAGGAATATTTTTTGTACCTGATAACTGTCATTAATTACTTCTACATATTATAAGAGATCATGCTTATCCATTTACTGCAATGTTCTGTTTTGAACTAATTGATCGTAACATTCTAGTAAATAACCCACATTCACACAATTGGATATTCTTATTTCTTCCCAGGGGAGTAGTTAGAACTTACGTATACATTTTAGAGTCATCAATTTTTAGGTAGTGTTTAATTAAAGCCATGAGACCAGATGAAATTATTTAGAGAAATAATAGAAATGCATAGGCATTATTATGTTTTCTTAATCATTGAAAAAACTGGTATGTAATCATTGAAAAAACTGGCCAAGTAACTGGTAATCAGTTTCATCTTCACAGAGAGATAAACAACTGTGGAAACAATAGGATAACAGAGGTATCAAAGTAAAACCCTGTGGGATCAAATAGAGGGCATTGGCCTAAACCCCTAAAGATGTTAGAGGTGATTTGAGATCCTATACACTCGGCAGAAGCCAATCATGGCTAGGTTTTAGTATTTATTTAAATGAACTTACCTAGAATAAAAAACAAAAACAAAAAAAGAACTTTTTATCTTGCCTTTCCTTGAAATTAGTTAAATTCCACAATAGCTTTTTTATTTTTCTAACTTCCATTCTGATTCAAATGGCCAAATACAGCTATACAACTTCATGACCCTATTCTCTTATTCTGTACTCAACTTCTTCCTCAGGCTAGCTCCTTTCAAGCCAAGATTAACATTCTCAGCCTCAGAGTAATATCAAAAGGGGGATCGATGTTCCTCATTTAGCATGCAGCAAAATGACAATAAATTTTATTTTTCTGCAACAACGAAGTAAAACAAACAAAAATGTCCCTAAATACACATGTATAAAGCTCCTAAAATTAAGGGAAATGTGAAAGAAGCAGGGATAATAAATTGTAAAAACTTCTGCTGTTTTGATATGTTTCCTTCTTTCTTAGATCTTTTGGTACTTATTTCGTTTTGTAACAGAAAACTGTAATTTTTTTACTGGTAGAAATAGTAGTGGTAGAAAGTAATAGTAGAAAAGATAGTAGTAGAAAAGGTATATTATGTCATGATTCAAGTGAGAATTTGTGAAATTAACCAGGAAACAGCCATGAAGTTTTCAAGGGCCATGGCAAAGATCAGCACAGAGCAATATGGATGTTGTAGTTTTGACTGAATCTCTATCCATTTTATTCAGGTCCTTTAAATCTTTAGATCTCAGCCTCATTTGCAAATCGGGGGTTAATGAGTTAGAAGGCTATTTTCACCTTAAACTGTCTCCAAAGTTAGGGCTGGAATGTTGTTACAGAAAGCTGAAGATCTATCCTAACTCCATTCTTACCTGGGCTCATAAACAATTACTTGTATGTTCATTTGGTGCATGAGTGCTGGAGTTGGGTTGGTTTATTGGGTCACAGTACTCACCCCTCCTCCTCAACTTAAAAGAGCTGAGTCAAAGAAGGATAGTTTCTTAACCCATGTTTATCTTCCTTAGGAATCTATATTTGGGCAGTGCTTGGAGGGAAGAGCTTGTCTCTGCTCCACTCAGAATGAGCTGGGTGGCTTCAGAGCTGGAGTTGAGAATCATTGGAGGGTTTGATCTCACATGTCTGATAGTTGATGTTGGCTGTCTGTTGAGATCTTATTGGGGCTGCCAATCAGAAAACCTTGTGGCTTCTGTGCTTCCTCACAAAATGGGGTGGCTGGGTTTCAGAGGCAAATGTTGTGAGAGAGACGGAGGGGGAGGGGGGGAAAGTGGGAGGAAGGGAGGGAGAGAGAAAGGGAGAAAGAAAGAGAGAGAGAGAGAGAAAGAGAGAGAGAGAGCGCACCACATACACTATATTCTATTTATCAAAGTAGTCACAAGTGCCATCAAGATTTAAGGGAATGGGAAATAAACTCTCCATCTTTATTTGGAGAGGCAAAGTTCCATAAGAACATAGGGAAGTACCATCTACCGTAATTGGTGTGCTCAACACACATAGGTACTATTCCAAAGAGGCATTTTGTTGTTATTGCTATGTTCTAAAGAAGTAACTTTTTTTTATTTAGAAGGGAATTGATGAATATGAAGAATATAAAAATAAAGCAATTAATAATTGTGTACATAGTTAAATGTTGATTCATGCTAATTATATAAATATTTTTAAATAGCTACTATTTACTTCCTGAATACTTGCAAGAGAAAATTCTTTCCATGAGATGGCTAAATATAAAACAACGGCTTTAATATACAGTGTTCTTTTTCTTCTCTCCACTGCTTCTCTTCCACCTTTTCCTGCTTCTTCTTCTTCTTTTGCTTCTGTGAAGTGATTTTTACATTATTGTTATTAAGGTAATAGTTATACCTCTTCACACTCCATACCCATACTATTTCTTCAGACTTCAGATTAGATCTAAATGCCAGTATATGACCAGTCTTTGCAGTCTTTGTCAAATTCAGATAAAATAATTTTTTAAAAACACTAAAAGATGAAAAAGAAGGGAATTAGAAAGGCAATAGGGAAACACATATTCTTACTTTCTTCCTTTTGGTGTGGAAAGGCAGAGAGTGGACAGAGAGGAGGAGGTAAAAGAAACACCCAGCTCAGTGAGGACAGAACCCAGTATCATTGGGGGGACGGGGGAGAGGGGATCACAGTGGGTACTTTCTGGAATGTAGTTTGGAGAGACTTCAAGTAGTTGTGTCCAGGTTAGGTTGGGAGAGATAACTAGATGAATAAATCCAAGGGCCACTCTTTATATCCAGTCAGGGGTACAGTCAGGGGTTTATCGAAATTTCCATGTGCCCAACAGCAAAGCACAGAGAACATTAACAAGCAGAAGTCTTGAGGTAGTCTGGCTGGAAAAGCCACAATAGGCAAAAATGTCACCACCAGTAACAAATGCCTAGGACTATGGACCCCAGTAACGGTGACATGAATGTTAACCACATAGCAAATAAGACCAGTCCTGTTTCCTTGATCATTGGTTCAAGGAAAAGACCAGACAAGACCCTGATTAGCAGAGACCAACAGGACTCAGAGGACCCATTGTAGACCTGAGAATGCTGCCCCCTATGTTCTCCCTTCCTACACACATGCAGGAGTGAGTGTGTGTGTGTGTGTGTGTGTGTGTGTGTGTGTGTGTGTGTGTCAGGGAGGGCGGAGGGTGGAGAGAAAAAAATCTGAATTCCTAAGTACTCACTTTAAAAAGGCTGATGCATCCAAAAGTACTGTATAAACTGGAAGGGACCATGATACTATTCATTCCAAGTTGCAATTTAAGTTTCCCTGATTACCCATGAAGCAGCTGTTAATGAGGAAGATCAGATGAGTTATAGCCAATTAAGAAAAGCAAGATTTTGCCCATCTGAGTTATAGACCCTTCTAGTAAATCTGTGAGCCCTTCCTTGTATTATGAAGTCTTGGAGAGTTGACTCTTAAAGAAACAATTTAGTCAATCAAAAAGAAGAGAATGTCTTCCCTTTAAAAATGAGCTTCACGAGTTCAATAACCCACATATATGTAGCAGAATAGAAACCAGCATTCAGGACATCTAGTTCAGAGCTTTTCCTGCCATGCTATTCCTCCCACAAGTCATCATGTCTGTCTCCTTCCTTTCTAATGGAAAGTCAATGTAGAAACAAGTTCAGATGGAAAAGGGGAGGCCAGATTGAAGATGTGAAAGCCCCAGAACTCTAATTGGCTAATGGCAATTGTTTCTTGAATTTAAAGGTCTCATCATTAAGAGACAATACTCATCAATAAGAATAGCATACTCACTCTTCCCATACCACATGGAATCATTAAAAAATATTACTGAGTTAACTGAAGAAAATCAAGGTCCATCTCAGTTCATTTCCTGTTGAAGACTGATTATGGAGAAGAGGAAATTTGCCTTGTAAAGGAATATTAGCCACTAGTACAATCATCTAAGTAAGTTCAACAATGTTATAGTAGATGACTTTCAGAGTACCTGTCAATTCACACCTGTCAATTTAAAGAGGCTACCTTTTAGAACATTTTGAAGTACCTGATATCACCCCCCAAACAGCTAGAACATAGGAAGAATTATAAGAATTACAGTTTTGATATCTTTGTTTTATGCTAGCCACAAAATCATAGTAGTATTTCTTTCAAAAAGTCATAATAGTATTTCTTGATATTGTGGGTATTTTATTTTCTTAGTCTGACCCATTTTATGATATGCTACACTATTTTACTATTTTGAAAATTGTAGCATTGTACGTATCATTCTTAGGCATATGTCCAGGCTGGGATTTTTTATGTTGTTTTCTTTTCTTTTCTTTTCTTTTCTTTTCTTTTCTTTTCTTTTCTTTTGCATTTAGCATAACTAAAAATCTGGTTTAAAGGATAATTTCTTAAAGTATGTTGTTTTACTATATGAACAAGTAATTTCTTCTATGTGAGAGATGTGTATATTAACTTAAAATTGAAAGTATGTAGCAGTATAGCTTATGAGTAGGAAATCTTGTTTGTATGCACAAGTAAATATTTTCATGGTGAAGTCAAATGTATTTGCATGTTCAAGGTTCTATTTGCATGCACAAATATGGGTTTCAAGTACCCAATAAAATTAAGTTACATAAACACATATGGTAATATAAATGCAGTATCGTTCTCAGATTCTTCTCTAGGTAAAATATCAAGAATGAATGAGCTCATTAGTTCCACAATAACCAATTCTTCCTTCTCAGAATATCTTATTTTAAAACATGAGTTTCCTCCATCTTTGTAAACTATTGAAATTAGAAAGAAGTAAATGAAGCAAAAAACATGAAAAATAACTTTGGATGGCAAATATCACATAAAATATGCACTTTAATTATGGGAAAATGGTAATAGAATTTTTTATTTTGTTTTTGAGAAGATTTTCAATTCTTTCTAGAAAGTTATATAGAAACTTATTAAGCAATTACTGATTTTGATACTAAATTCATCATAGCTACTCCCAGAAAGCAAGTGTGATTTCTTTGTGTGAAAACTATGATAATTCTCTTGGAATTGTTATTTACATTGGAAACTCATGTCTCTATTAGTCCTTAAATTTTTATACTTTGTTGGGTAATTAATCTCATTTTCTCATGTGTGGCATTTTAGGCAATAACTTTATTGAAGGAGGAGGAAATTGGGTCTTCAATAGGGGATAACTTTTTAAAACTGTGCTTAAATAATGAATTTTAGAAAAATATCTTTCCTCAATCACAACTTTTCTTAATTAGTAATATCTTTGCAAATTATTAAATTCAAAAATTACAATTAAAGTCTAAAAGTGCTTTTAAAGTAATTTGATCAGTTTTTAAGGGCTCAAAAATGATTTTTATTAAAAACTTGGAATCATTAATAAATTCATGCCTAACTTTTTTTATTACTATTTTATTATAACAATCTCTGGGCTAATGAATTCTCTTAGGTTCTCATTCAATGATGTATAATCATTGAAAAAATATACTTAGATGTCCTCCAAAACAAGCAATTATGAAATTTAACAAGGTTTATTTGGACTCACAGCATAATTTTCTTCAGAATGTTTTCTTATTCTTTTAGAGTATAATATAAGCAATGGATATATACATATTTTGTATAAGTTCATATGCATTTCCATATTCTGCTTCTTTTGCTATCATTCTCTATAAAATACTAAAAACTCCACTAAGCATATCAGATTCATTCGCCAAGCAATGAGTCTGTCAAAATGAATTCGATACCATTTACGGTGTACTGAAGAAGTGAGAGAGGGGTTGAAAGTCATGGGACCTGCTTTAAGGACATTGAAAACTGGGTGTGAAGAAATATGCAAAAAATAACCCCGAAAATGGTACATCAAAATATTAAATTGCACATCCCCAAAAATGTAAAGAAATGATCTGATTGGAATGACACTTGAACAGTGTATTTGGAGATCATTTTAATTGTCATGGAGAAGCACATATGGACAGAGGAAGAGGAAGGTGTTTTAGATGGAAGGAATGATCTCAGCAAAGGAATAGAAAAGAAAATTAGGACACCTGGACAGAAGTCCAGTTAAAAGCTGCTATAAACTTGTTAAAGAGGTCCACAATTGAGAAGACGTAATGCAAAGGAAAAATGGAATCATGCCAGGGACTTAGCACACTGAGGGGCAGCACACAAGCCAGCTTTAATGGATTGAGTAGCCTCTGTAACCACAATAGGGCCACAGCCCAGGGATGCATCACATCATTCTTTTCACATAATCTCTACTATTGTAGAATACTCCATGAGAAGCCATTTGTTCTCATTCTAGACTTAGGATTATTAAAAAAAAAAAAAAAGTTAAGCAGCATCCAAATATGCCCATGTCAAACCATCAAGGCCTGACCCTGATGTGTCCCCACTCTGATTTAAAATTAGTGTTGTCCCAATTATAGTAATGACCTTTGCATTCTGGGAAACACTGGAGTCTCTGATGACCATAAAAGAAGTAATTGCCAGTGTTCCATTCCAAAAGAGGCCAGGTAAAAAAAAAAAAAAAAAAGGGTTGAGAAAAGGAGAAAGTCTGGAAGAGAAGCTTTTTGTCCCAAACCCAGCTTCCCATTCAAAGAATTCTACATTGGCCAATGGTCTCATCCCCAAGAACTGGCCACATTTAACTTCTGGCCAAAGCCTCACATTTCTGTCATTTTTTTTATTTTTTTTTTAACTGGTCCACAGTGATGGAAATTCATGCATAAAAGGATATTTAGAGTAGTTGGGCACAAATATGGGTATCTTCTCTTCATCACTGAAGGTTAGTGTCCATTTCTAAAGGCATGCATACTATTCCTGCCCAATGAAAAAAGTAGGAGACTGAAAGTTCTATTAGATCATCTCGCCAAGTCTTTCTCTTGGTTCTCTCAATAGTCCAGGATACTGTCAAATGACACTGTCCATTTTAGGGTGTCTCCAAAGGGATGCCTTAGGAGTTTAAGGAGATGCCCAATCAGCCTGCCAGTCACAACAAGGCTTTATGATTCACTATAATAAACGATGAAAAAACATAATGCCCTTTATCATCACATGTCACCTCCCACTCTCCTAGAGTTAATAAACACAATGACACTGAATGCGGGGGGGGGGGGGTGGAAATAACTGTGTTTTTTTTCTTTTCTGCATTCATATGCAATGATTCTTTTCATTGCTATTAATAAGCTGGAAGACTCGTCCAGATGAATTCCCTCACTTGGTGTGTGTGTGCCTGGCTGGAAGGAAATCTCAGCATCATCTAGATCTGACAAGCCTGCTGCACCCTGCTAATGAGCCCTAACAGTTTTAACATATGTCCTCCACGGCTGGCCTACTTGACGCTTGTTCCATCATGGAAAGAAAAAAAAAAAAATTCAAGTTTATGGCAGAGCTCAATGGTAGGATAGCTTGAAGTGAAATAGTCTGTCAGTCTGTTCAGTGTCATGATCAGAACTCTCTGGAAATGTTGGGCCCAAACCCGTGTGCTTTTCTTACGAATTAGAAGGCTTTTCTTTCTTTACTAGAAAGGAAACAGATCAGGCAGCATGGTGAATAGCATCAGGCTAGTGCATAACAACCGAGAGTCCAGTGGGGCAGCCATACACATGTTCCCTTTCCTTCTGGGTCGGCAGGTCTTGTAATATTCGAGCATATGCCAGAGAGAGACATTCCTTCCATCTCCTTCTATAGAGCTAGTTCACTGATGGTGAAACTATGTTAAAAGTCTCCGAATGCTGGTCTGGGAGGATCAGAAAGCACTCAGAGATTTCTTATTGAATCCAGAATATGGAAGAATATATCCAAGTGAACCCCATTTCTCAGTCTTTGATAATCTGGTAGTTGAAAGTGTTCTCAGCTCCAGCACCTAATGCTGTGATTCCTGGTGAAGCATTTGCAGTCTCAGCACCATATCTATGGGGTATGTTAGGAGTCGTAGTATGTTCTCAACCCTGGCCGCACTCTAGCATCACCCAGGAGGATCTCCCTAAATGGCTTAATGGCCTGGGGTGTGACCAAGGTTAAAAGCTGATGAGCAGAAGCTTGAAATTAACCAGCTGAATCTGAAGTGAATTATAGGTATTAGTATATGATAACAATTTGTAACCCTTTGTTAGAAGACTTTCAGAAACTTCTAGAAAAATTTTCCTCTGCCCTAACAGGACTACTATCCCACTACTCCACTTTCTGGCTCTTGCATACCTCAGAGATCAGGAGCTCTTTGCTATAAATCTGGATGTGAGAGACAGCCCAGTATAATGATTAAGAAGGCAGCTTTTCTATTCTTGGATTCGAATCTTTACTCATATGTTGTTTAGTGGTATGATGTTGGCCCAGCTATGCGGTCTCTCTGTCCTTCAACTTTTCCCTCTGTAAAGTGGTAATAAGAGCTTCAGTTGCAAGGCTTAAAAGCTTCAATGTGAGTGAAATCTTTCCTGGGTGTCTGGCCCATAGGAAGGTCTACAATAGAATTAGCTGCTATTACCCCTGAGCTGTCCTTCACTGAAAAATAAGGGTGCACAAAAGTCCAAACCCAAACTGGTTCATGCATTAACAGGGTTCTAAACATAAAGAGTTGGCTTTTGTTTTCTCTGTTGTAGGCCTACCATTCAATGATCTTTACAAACTTGGAATTCTACACAGAACTCAGCCACATGAACAATTTTCTTTCATCGTAAAGGCTGTGTGTTTTTCTGCCAGTATTTGCAAATTTGGGGTCAGTTATAATCATATGTTTACTGACAGCATTGTTCTGATACTATGAAAACTATAGTTTTCAAAATAGTGCTGTATTCCCAGATGTCTTGTGTACTTCTCTGGCAGTTATGGTGATATTTGGAATGTAAACATTACGTAAACCCCAAATTTAAATTTCCATTTGTATGATAACAGGATTGACATGCTGTGGGTCCAAAGTGCTAGTTTAAAAAAAAAAAAAAGAAATGTTAAAAGACTTTAGTGTAAGCACAGGCTTCACTTAGCTAGTTTACTGACTTCATTGCTTGACAAAATATCACTGGGAAGCTATGTTGGTGCATACTATTAATATGGCTTAGGCTGTTTTACTCTATCAACTCTGAATTAGTGTTTTGCATTTAATCTGGAAGGGATATTTTCTCCAGGGCATCAGAATAAAAATTTCAGCCCTGTGAGGCTACAGAAGAAAACTTTTCTGCTGTTCAAAGACCCTATCTTTGTATAGCTGAAGGTGAAGAGAACTTTGACTTAATTTAATGTTGACATGATTGAACTTTGACTTCTTTCATTTCATTTCCAAGGAACAGTGGTTTCTGATGTCAGAAACGTCCCTTCGCTCAAGGCGGGAGCTTCTTTCTTAGAGGAAGCTTTTTCTATTAAGGGCCACATGTAAATATTTTAGGCCACAGGTTCTCTGTTGAAAATTACTGAATTCCTCTGTTGTAGCAAGAAAGCAGGCACAGATGATATACTCACAAATGAGTGTATCTAATATGGTAGGTCCCCAAAGGGACCCATGTCCTAATCCCTGGAAACTGAATGTTGCCTTACATGGCAAAGGGGATACTTTGCAGATGTGATAAAATCAAGGATCCTGAAATAGGGAGGTTACCTGAGTGGACCCAGCTGTCATCACAAGCCTCCTTGTAAGAGAAAGACAGAGGGACATTTAACCCCAGGGACAAGAAGTAATATGACAATGGAAGCAGATGCTAAGCTATTGGCTTGGAAGATGGAGAAAGGGACCATAGCCAAAGAATCCAAAGACGGTGTCTTTAGAAGCTAGAAAAGGCAACGAAAGATATTCTCCCCTGGAGCCTCCTGAGGGAGTAGGGGTCCTGCTGCCACCTTGGTTTTGTCCCAGTGACTGATTTTGGACTTCTGACTTCTAGAACAGGAAGAGAATACGCATGTGCTGTTCTAAACTACCAAATTTGTGGCAATTTGTTATATTAATAGCAACCATAGAAAAGTCATAAAGCTGCATTCCAAGGAAATTTTATTTACAGAAACGGAAGGACGCCAGATTTGTTCACAGGGCAGTGGTTTGCCAAGTCCCTCCTGCTCTACAGATTTGCTTTGCACCATTTATCCCATTATATTCTACATGGGTCCTTATTTATATACTTATTTTTTCCAAATTGAACCTCTTCTACAGAGGCCATGGGTCTTGGAGTCAGCAGTACTAGATTTTAATTCTTGCTCTGTCTTTACTACTCATGTGATCTAATCGCTAATCTCACTGTGCCTCTGTTTTTTGTTTTCCAGGTGATCACCTGGAATAAGTTAGATAATGCATGGAAAATCTTCATACAAGAATGCTTGGCACAAAGGTCAATACAGGTCACCTTCCCCACCTCCATATTCTTATTCTCTTCTGCATTTTCATCATTTCTTAGCACTTATCTGACACACTGTACTATTTACTTATTTATTATATTTACTCTGTGCTGTCTGAATCCCCAAAGAAGATAAATTCTTCGAGGGCCAGGCACAGAGAAGGTACTTAATATTTGCTGAATGAGTTATTGTGCATGGAATAAATATATCAAATGAGTGACCTATCGATTTCTCAAAGAGTCACAGAATATCCCAGAATCTAAGAGTAGTTCCATGACATAGGAGTACCAACTCCCATTTAGTAAAAGTACCTAGAGTTCAAATTAGTCTGAGACATACATTCCTCCAGATGGAGACATATAAATTAGACAATCCGGATGAAGAATACACAAAATGACTCCAAACAGCCTCCTCTCCCTGCCATCCCACCCACATAGTACTTTCCCTGATTGCTTAGCAGATGGGTTTCCTGCCTCTGAAGCCACATTTTCTTGAAAGCTAAGGGAAGAGTATATTCCATTCTGGGAATAATTAATTAAAAATATAAATTCAAATTTTGATAAGTTATTTGGCATTATTGAAGTCAACTCCTTTCATTGAAAGGAATTTTACTAGAATATGTTCCAATCTTGTTTTCATCATTATTTAATAATACCGAATAATTGCACTAAATGAGAAACTTTGAATAGCATAAAGAAAATAATGTTAAATTCCTTATTTGATTAATTTACATAAATAGAGTAAACACTATAGAAAGTGTCCCTGTCCTCATGGAGATTTCAAAATAGTACACACACCTAAGTTTCTATAGAGATTTGAAAATTTCAAAGTATCATCATACTCTCTTTTTTTTTTAGCTGAGCCATCCTGCCGCCTGTTGGCAGCTCGCGGCAGCTCAGCTTGGGCTGGGCATCAAACTGCTGTTGCTCAGAGCTCAGCTCGCACTCTTGAGCGAGCTCTTAACCAACTGAGCCACTCAGCCGGCTCCCTCATCATACTCTCTTACGTTATCCTAAATTCATCTAGCATTAATAAGGACAAATTAATATTTTCCATAAATAGTAAAGACCACATGTCTAGAAATACATGAGACTAAAAGCTAAACCTTGCTATTAAAAGCAGTTAGCTGAATGTGAAAATTTTTTAAACCACTTACTTTATTTAGCAAATTATTAAAAGATGGAGGAAGTATATGAAACCTAAAAGGAAACATCTAAAATATTTTGTGCATTATAAAACTATTCATGTGTAATTTATCAATCACCACTGCTCACACACACACATACCCATATTATCAAATGGCAAAGGAATGAAGAAAGCCGCTGGTTTATAAAAGGAGCCACACTGCTCATTTAGAATCTGTTGGCCCATCCTGCTTCAAGAGGACAATATGTAGCTCCTTTAACACTTAGCTCCATAGAAGAAAATCATAACTATCAAAAACCTTCAATTCTGTATGTATGTAACTTCTATGCATCTTTGAAAGCTCAAACCAGGTGACAAGTCCACCGGGAAGACTTCCTTGAAGGACCCATCCACCACCAAGACTATGGCTGGTCTGCCTACTTTGTCACCAATGACCCTCCATTACAGACACACATTGATTGTATGATGTGCCCCCTTATGAGACTGGTTCTTCCTCTGAAGCTTCACCAGGACAAGCCCTACTCATGCATGTATTTCTACCTGCAGCTTGGTGCTTAGAATGTGTTAAGTGCTTGGTGTACATTTATGGGAAGAAAGAAAATGACAAATCTCCATTAATTCAAATATGGGGTAAAGGTGTTCTCTAATTATCTAGGAGAAAATAGTTTGCAATTTAAAAACTAAAATAGATGCTTCTGGAGATGATGAGCATTCAAGCAGACGTATTAACAAAGGGCTTCCAGAAAGTTCAATAAATGCTCTCAAAACTCTGGAAATAAACACAGGAACAGAATATGAAAAAAAAAATTAAGTGCATTTAGAGAGCAAGGCTATAAAGTAAAATTTACATGCTACATTTAAAATTTCTTCCACAGACCAGAGTCAAATTTAATCGGGAATAGCTAATTCAGGATGACTAAAGTTAAGAATGGACAGAAGAAGAAATGGAAAGCTGATGAATAAGGCCTCAGTCCTTAGGGACTTGTCACTAATATTTCATGACTCGTCTGTGAAGCCACCACAGGACGCTAGGGGGAATTCTAAATCTAATACTGCTTTCTTGATGAGCCAAATATCAAATATGAGCAATTCTAGTTCAATTTAATACCAAAATCAATGGAGTACAACCTAGTCAACTAAATATGAAGAGCGCTACTCTCAAGTAGCATGATCCCCCATAAGAAAATGAACTGTACCAATAAAATGCTCCTGCTGGGATTTCTCAGTGCCAACAGTGATCCATTGTCTTGAAGCTACTAGATCTTAGAAATGGTGATAGGTTTATCACCTTTTGAAATAAAAATAGCCCATTCAAAATTATTAGTTCAGTAAGAAGGCTAGATTAAAAATATAAACATTTAAGAGGTTAAAAAGGAGAAACAGGGCCAGCCGAGTGGCGCGGTGGTTAAGAGCTGGCTTGGAACACCAGCGGCCCCGGTTCAGATCCCACATATGAGGGTCAGTGACACTGCCCTCAAAAAAAAAAAAAAAAAGAGAAACAACTATTATAAAATACCAAAGATTAAATACCAAGAGAATATATACATGTATATACAATGTGTTTATAAATATATATGCATGTATATATAATATATGTATACACATATAATTGTATTTGTACCTATGTAAGTACATACAGAAGTATATGTAATTTGCAATAGAAGATAAAACAATGGACAAAATATAACCACAATAAAGAAAAAATTACATACATTATTAAATTATATATAAAAATTTAGCGTGTGAAAAAAATGGCATTTCAAATCACTGGGAAGTATGATTATCTGACAGTTGGTCCTGAAAAATAGAATAATCATATTTAGAAAAGCAATTTGATCCCTATGTAATACCATATAACCACATACATGCAAAAAAATTTTTAAATTTACTTAGGAGAATTTATAGATTTATGTGATGTATCTAAGTCATTCCAGAAAAATAAAAAACAACAAAGGAAAGTTAAAAAGCCACCTATTAAAAAAATTTAAACAATTTCTCATTAATAACATTACATTAAAATTAAAAAGCAATTGAAAATGTGGAAGATTATTTTCATTACAGAGATGGAATATTTTAATTTATAAAATATTTTACAAATGAATTGAAAAGCAAATAACCCTAATATTAAAATGTTGAAATATAATAAATATATAGTTCACTGAAGTAAAAACACAAATGCTTGATCAATATATTCAAAGCTTCTAGCTTTACTCATGATCAAAAATATGAATAAAGTAATTTTAGGTAAAAATGATTATAGTCTTTCAAATATTAAGAGATGATCATATCATTATATTTGAAAGCATATGGAACAAACATAATGTCATACATAATATACTTTCTTCAAACACTTCCAGTGTTAGGAATTTATCCTAATTATTAATATTATTAATATTAATTTTTATCCAATGTTTGCCTATTTATTGTTTGTATGAGTAAAACACTGAAAGCAATCTAAAAGCTCAAACATAATAAAGTGATTTAAAATTACCTACAAATTGTTACATAATAGTATACTGCATAGTCATTGAAATAGCATTAGAGTGTTTATTTGTATGACAAATATTAAATAAAAATGTAGTTACTCCAACAGCATTCATAGTGTTCTAACTTACATATGTATAGGAGCAAAATATATAGAAATACACACATATTCTATTTGAAGGCATAGAAACAGTATTTTTTGTGTTGCAGAATTCAGGCAATAGTGTGTGTGTGTGTGTGTGTGTGTGTGTGTGTGTGTGTGTGTGTGATTTCTGGTGTTTTGTAATTGTTTTACAGTGAACACATTAATTTTTCTCATCAGAAATAAATTTTTTTCAGTACAGTGCAAATATCTACGCTTTCAGACATTTCCTTGTCCTATCTCCTCAAGCTAAACTTAAAAATATGACGGATGTTTGTACTGGCAGATAAATGAGATCTGAATTGTGCTTACAAAGGGATAAATGTGGAGGTGAGATATGCCTTCCAAGTTTATCAGGTAATTATCAGCGTAAGAAAGAAAAGGATCAAAGTTGCATAGTTTCTTGTAGATAGAGCTTAAAAGACTCATTAGAAGAAAATGAACACAAGAAGTTCCAGAGTCTCAGGTTCTTATAATGAAAAAGGTCATCTGCTGATCATTTTATCTCATGTTTCTCCATCCAAGATGAAAAGGAAGGGAAGCCTGCTGCTGCCCCAAAGACAGATAGACTGGGAAATGTTAGAGTAAAGAGGTTTAAAGTGGATTCATGTTTCCAAGTTACATTTAGTACAAATGTTCAGTTTTCAAAATCAAAGAAACAAAAGTAGAATGCATAGGAATTTGAAACTGATTGAAAAGAAGGGTGCTGTCAAAACGACAGTGAATCCTCTAGTTGACTGAAGAGTATAGTGTTAATAACAAAAATTAATAATAATAAATATTTTTTAAAGAGATAGAAGTGTCAAAGGCAGAAGTCATGTCAAGAGAAGAACTGATGACTGTGGTCTGGTTTGTGTCCAATATAGAAATATCCTTCAGAGACACAGACCAACAGTTTAGTGGTTACCAGAGGGTAAGGGGGGGCGCAGGGTGGTAGATGAGGGTAAAGGAGATCAAATATATGGTGATGGAAGGACAACTGACTCTGGGTGGTGAACACACAGTATGATATATAGATAACGTATTACAGAACTGTACACCTGAAACCTATGTAACTTTACTAACAATTGTCACCCCAATAAGCTTTAATTAAAAAAGAAAGAAAGAAATATCCTTTAACTTAGAGTTTAGAGGAGATATCAGGGCAGGTGTTAATAAATTGGAAGTTATCCATACCAACCTGATTACTGTAGCAATGAGCATGAATAGGGAAAGTGTGGAAAAGAGAAGAAAAGAGGGTCAAAGACAGAGTGTCCTAAACTTTGGTATATTACTGAAAATTAATAGATCAAAGACTAGAGATGTAGAAGCAAAATTCAGAGAGCTTGTTGAGACAGATAATTTTAGGAAATAAAGGGTTCAGAAAACAATCCACTGAGGAAAAAGATAAACAAAATGAGAAAACTATTTTGGAAAAACAATGAGGACCCACGTAAGAGGTATGGCACAAGTCTGTAGAGGAGCCAATCAAGGTAGCTTTAAGACAGTCCCTGGAAAACATGAAACCCATAAAACAGAAGCAAATTTTTTTTTTTTTTTAAATTAGGGGATTATCCGGGACTGGATACTGGTAAATGAGGAGCACTAAAATGTCAAGGAGGTTGCATAATATCTAAGAAAAAGCATGGATTTTGGAAGCAAATATACCCATGTTCACATACTGATCTGGGTAACCTTAAAACCCTAATCTTTTTGAGTCTCATGTTTCTTTCTATGTGAAATAGGAAGGGCTATTGTCAGTTCATACATTTGTTGGAAAGGTTAATGGAATAAAAACACACAAGATCCAAAACATGCTATGCTATAGGATACAGAGTTGTTTTTCAAAAATTTTTATTTCTCTTCAATAACACATGTACTATTATTTTCAGATTAACTACAGTAAGGAAACTGTCTATAATATCCACTGCTTGTTCATTCATCCATTCCACAGATGCTTAGAGTATTATGTGGCAAGGTGTGGTCAACTAGACAAACAGGGCAAATGATCCTACACAGCCTCTGGCATGTAAAGGCAGATAACAAGTAAGTAAAGATAAATATCATGTGGAGATCAACATAATCTGGAGAAATAAAATGGGGTGGGTTTACAGAGAATGTCCAGGTGGCTAGTTTAGATTGGATTGTCCAGGGAGCTTTCTAAAGAGGTATAGGGAGAAGAAGTCAGCCAGCTATGTGAAGATTAGAGTACCCCAAAGAAAGTCAACAGACAGATTAAAGGCTTTAGGAAAGGATGAGGTTGCATGTCAAAGGAACCCAGAAAATAGTTCAGCTGAGGTTGTCCAGTGGATAAGGTGAAAAGTGGGGTCAGGGGAGTGAAATCAGAGGGGCCAGGCCAGGCCATGTAGAGCTTGGTAAGACAGGCAAAGAAATGTGGGTTTTTGTACATGTGAAATGGGACATCATTGGATTACTGTCAGCAGTCCAGTAAAATGATAGCAATTTGCATTTTTAAAAGACCCCTCTGGCTATTGGGTGAAGAATGGACTATTCACGGCCAAAACAAAAGCAGGAGACAAATCAGGAGACCATTATGATCACATTCAGAGGAAAAACAAAAATTACTTGAACAAAATATGGCAGAAGTGGAGGTTCAGAGGAGTGGAGGAACTGAAGAGATGTCTTTGGGGCAAGCTTAATAGAGCCTACTACCTGATAGATGTGAGAGAAAGAAAAGTCAGGGGTAACACCTGGGTTACTGTTGGATACAAGTGGGTGCACACATAGGTGCCACTTAGTGAAATCTGAAAGCAGAAAATTGTGGAGGGAAAAAAAAAGAAAGTTGTGGAGGGTGGAGAGGAGAGGGTGGATGAGTGGAGAAAAGATAGTAAGTAGACAGCTGAATGAACATATAGTGAAAATTTGGGGAGCAGTATAGAAATGATCAAGATTTAGATGGAATTTCAAATCATAGGATGAGATGGGATCTTTGAAGGACAGTGTGTAAAAAGTAGAAAAAACAGATCCCAGCATTTCCACTGGGATATGCCAACATTTCAAAGTCACACACATAAAATATGAGGAGTCAGTCTGTAAAGCATATGGGGAGGAAGAGACCAGTGAAATAGAAGGAAACTCAGAGACGTATGGAGTCAGGCCAGCCAGGAGAGGAAGGTGTTACCAGAAGAAAGAAGTGGTCACGTTTGTCAAGTGATAAAGTACGTAAAACGTATTTCTAAAAGGTGGGTCCTTTGAATTTGGCAGCATGGAAGTCATGGGTGATCTTCCTAAAAATAATCTCTGTGGAATGTTGGGGACTGAAGCCCAAATAGGACTTTGTGTCCTTTTTTTCGCACAGTAGCATCCTAAGGATTCCCCCACTGTATTAAATGTCCTGTAAAAGGTAACTTAAAATAATGCATTCATTTTAGTTATAAAATTAATTAAACACGTATAATTGTATTTCATTTTTTTAAAAATAATCATGTTTATGTGCTACTTTAAGTAGTTTTTTTTCTTCTTCTTTTTTTTTGCTTTTCTACCTTATACTCAATATCAGCACTTCTCTACCATAAAGTAATACACACTGCATCCTAGTGGCTATTGTTCCATAATGGTCTATGTGTACATAATCCTACTTATGCATATAGATGCATAAATGTATATAGAAATACACAGGGCTTTTTATCTTTGCCCTTGTATTGTTTTACCTAAGTGGAATAATATCATAAATACCTTCTGAATCTTACTTTTGACTCACCAACATCTCATGGAAACCCTGAGTCAACCAGTACCATGCAACTCTGTTCTTTTTTTAATGACTGCATAATATTCCAGATGTAAATGTGACATAATTAATTTAACTATTCTCCTATTAATGGATATTAACTTTGTTTACAATCAACTAAGCACTTTTACCATAGTTCATTGGAGGGCAACAAATCCTCATTGAAAAAAATTAACTTTTGTGTAAATTAAGAGTCTTTCCCATTGTCCAGCACCTTTCCAATCTGTAACAGGCATTTGCTTTCTAAACACTTACAGGCTGAAATAAGGTATGTAAACTTCAGCTGGAAATGAGACTATTGGGTGTCCATTTATAACCGCTGGCATTCACAAGAAAGACAATTATGATTCCTACTAACCATTATCTTATGGGTTTTTTTGCTTAAAAGTCATTTGTTTTCCAGCCCTCACCTTATGTTCTAACCAAAATACAGTTTTCCACCAAGTCTATGAAAGTCTATGATGAAAGCATGGTTACATGCCTTTCCTGTACCTTGGACAACAGAATAAGATTTCAGTTGCTAAATCTCCCTAAAAGACAGCACTCTAAGTAAGCTCTGCAGAAAAATTTACATTTTAAAGAGTGTCCTGTGAAGTTAACTGGCAGTTTTTCAGAAAACAAGATAAACTCCATTGAATCAGGCACTTTGAAATTTCTGATCATTTTTCAGCCTGTTTTTTCAAAATTAGGAGATCTAGAACATTTTCCTTCCACTGGCAAATACGATTACACTTAAAAGAAACAGAGGACATATTTGCATATGTTCCTTAGTTGAAATAAAGTTATTTAATCATCAGAATCTAGTTTTAGACTATTCCTGGTTTTGAGAAAATGCAATTCAGTGATTGTCGGAGCAATTAGCTCAAGGATAAGCCTTAGCATATTGCTTTTGGCCAGACCAGTTATAAAATCATCAGGGAATAAACATAATCATGTTTCAGACAAGCCTACCATTCAGACATCAAATGATCTTTTACATTAATACATGATGTCATGATAGGCCTCATTTGAAAAGAGCAATAACTTAGTGAAAACCATGTGTATTCTTGCTATATTATTTGTATTGTACTAATTTAATCTCACCCATTAAATGATGGTGCTGACATTTTAGCCAGTCTGAGCGCAGGAAGCAGATGACGTATACATGATCTAAATGCATCACATCAAGATGACCACCTGGGTTGTATTCAGAGGAGTTGAAATAATTTAATATTATCCACTACCCCAGAGTCCTATTAAAAACAGGCAAGATAGGAGTTGCCTGAAAATTGTTTCTTGAATGAATAGGGGAAAATATTAATATACATGCAGTGTATAAGTTGCTTTCATTTCCATTTGTTGAGCATCTATCTTTGCCAGGTAACAAATTAGGTTTTAAAGGTACCTAAATGGATAAGCTACAGTACTTTATTTCTGGGAACTAGCTTAAATCTAAACCCTATAAGCAGGAACAGCGAGCATTAAGATGCCTTTACAAGAGCCGAAAGTGGTTAAATGTGATTAAATGAATAGTTCAAGTCACAGCATATTAAGCCTGGGTCTTAGGACGAATATTCAGGCATTGAAATTAAGTCCAATGTGCTTTGTACCATCTCTTTCTTACAGTCTCCCAAAGTATTGCCTCTTTTTATGAGGCGAACCCCAACTGACTTACTTAAAAATAGCTTCTCCAAGTATTATTTCCATAGCCATGAGTGATGTGTCCATCTATCCATTTATATATGTATGTATTTCCGTGTCTGAGTGTGTGTATACTTAGCTTTGAACCTGATTCTACATGATGCTAAATCAATTGCTAAGGGGGAAAAAATTCTGCTACCTATGTGTTTAGTATATTTGAAGACAAACCATCAAATTGACTATACTTTGCATTAAATTTGCAATTCTTTTGGTGAATATACGTAGCCGAGGCAGTTTCTTTCAAAGAAATTACTACCAAAAGCCATGACTGATGACATTACTCAAAATATTGAAATATTGTTAATAAATACTGTATTTGTAGTTTCGCTCACATTATCTTACATTTTTGTAATTTTTCTTCATGTTTTACAAAGTCTTTTTTTTTAGTAATTACCTCATTTAATTTAATCCTCACCATAATCTATTGAGAAAGTTTAGGATACTCTTGTTTTGGGTGTGGTACTCTTGTTTTGAAAAACTAAGAAATTAAGGATTAGGGAATTTAAGTGACTTACCCAAGATCACAAAACTCATAAAAGAATACAAACAGGGATTTTCTTTTAGGTTTTCTAACTGCAATTTGGAGGCACTAAATCATAAAAACTAAAATAATGGATGGGCTTTAGAACAAGGACAGACTTGGGTAGGTTCCTATTTATTCCTCTTGTTGGCTATTTATTCTGTTAGTTTTTTCACCTATAAGATGGAGATAATGAAAACAACTTCACAAATTTGTTATAAGAATTAGATGAGATAATGCTGGCTTATTACCAGCATTAAATAAACAGATTTTATAATTATAAAAGTCAGATTTTCTTGGCACTAATCCACCCTATACTCAGTCATGGTGTTTTATAATCACAGTATGTTTTCTCACCAAAGTCATCTTATTCACTGTTTGGAATAAAATACTTTCAGGCTATTTCATAAATTAAGTCTACTATCCATATTATAAAAATAATAATATCATCAATAATGACATTTAAAAGGACATTGAAAGATCCAAAGACATTCGATGCATTGATTATTTATGTTTTTTATACTGAGAGAATGTGAGAAATTATTTTCTTACCTGTTTTCTATTTTCTGGTTCTTTTATTGAATCTTTTTTTAATTTTCAGAAGTTAAGTTTGTTAGGATAAAAATAAACTCTTTTAAAATCTTAACAATAGAGAAAGCACATGGTTCCAAGAGCATCTGTGGCCATAATTTAAAAAGAGATTATCTTGAAATCATTTCACTGTACCTTTCCGTACCATGTTATTCCCTCTATGAGTTACCTCATTTTATTCAAGTATTTAACCTCCTACAACTTGGCCTCGGTAACTCTCTGTGTTGTTTGTGTACATTTTCTGCTCTGCTAGATTCAAGCACCCAAATAACTAACACCATGTGGAAAGGCCGCATTTCCTTTCCACCTCTCATTGCTCATGACACAACACCATTAGTTGCTTAGTAAACACATGGTAAATAAGATTATATAGGAAGTGTAACTTTATAACTTTAACTGTATTGTAAACATGCCACATGGCATATAAAGAAAAGTTTAAGATCTCCAACTTCCAATTAACACATATACAATTAAGACCAACTTCCCCCATAAAACTCTATGGCCGATGCACATTTGTCTCTCTGTAATGCTGAGTAGTACTTAAAATAAACAGAGGAAGTTTGTTAGTATGATCAAACTATGTATAAAATAACTTTATATTGGCTGAGGGCTTATCATTCCACATAACTGACATGGGTTTACAAATCCAGAGCACAAAAGAAGTTTAGCACTAGCAAAAGTTGATATTGCATAAGTAGGAATTCTTAGTAAGAAAATGTAAAATACAACAGGATGTTTGAGCCCACTTAACTGAAACTGTGATCCCATGTCACAGAAAGATGAAAAGAAAGAATTATCCAAAACCATGCAAGATAAAAAATGATGTTGGGTTGATTTTCTTATAAGCTACTTACATCATGTTTATCTTATAGCTAGATAGTCACAAATAGTAAAATGTAAAATGAAGAACTAAATTAGTGTTTTCAATACTTTGAGGGCATTGTCAAGGAATAAGATGCTGTTCCTTGGAATCAAATGCTTTTCTAACCTGAACCTTACCATTAAGTGCCCAATTTTTATTTCATAGCCATTCTGATAAAAAGTTTTATCAACTGGATTCAACACTTTCCTCTTACATTTATTAACTCTTTTTTTAAATTAAGATTTATTGGAGTGAAAATGGTTAGTTAGATTTCAAGTGTACAATTCTATAATACCTCATTTATATATCACATTGTGTGTTCACCACCCAGAGTCCATTTTCCTTCCCTCACCATGTATTTGACCCTGTTTAGTCTCTTCTACCACCCTCTCTCCTCTTACCCTCTGGTAACCACTAAACTATTGTCTCTGTCTATGAGGTTTTTTTTTACTTGTTTGTCAGGTGTGTTGCTGCTTTCAGTTTTATATCCCAAATATAAGTAAAATCACATGGTTCTTGACTTTTTCTGTCTGGTTTATTTCGCTTAGCATAATAATCTCAAAATCTACCTATATTGTCACAAATGTCACTATTTCATCTTTTCTTATGGCAGAGTAGTATTCCATTGTGTATATATACCACATCTTCTTTATCCAATCATCTATCGAAGGACACTTTGGTTGTTTCCATATCTTAGCCACCATAAATAAAGCTGCAATGAACATTGGAGTACATATATCTTTACGGATAGATGTTTTCAGATTTTTGGGGTATATACCCAGGAAAGGGATCGCTAGGTCATATGGTAATTCTATCATAATTTTTTTAGGAACTTCCACACTGCCTTCCATAGTGGCTGCACCAATCTGCGTTCCCACCAACACTTTCATAAATAGTATTTACTAAACATAAATTATCCTTGTATTGATGACGACAACAGAATTTTGAGCATCAACTCTTAAATTTTTTCTTCATATTAAATAATCCTACTTTCTCTTTGAGATTCAGTTCTTTCTTCTTCATTTCTTTGTGCACCTTCTTCTGGAAAACATTTTCTATTTTTACTTTTCTGAAAAAGTATGATTAAGATGCTTTTATTTGTGAGTTAAGTAAAAGTAGATTCACATTATGAAAGTTTCTGTGAATTTTCCATGGAATAAAACAAATAATTTAATTACATGAAAATTTCCACCATTTGGGATGTGGAAGGTGGACTAAGAATACATATGGAAAAGGTAACAATTAATTATTTGGTTTTGGACACTTTTATCCATTCAATATCCAACTGGGAATACTGACCAGGCAGTTTAGTAAATCAATGTTGAACTTTAGTGCTGAAATCTGAGCTGGAGGTATATGTGTGGGACCATGAGAGGTCTATAAAGGTATGGGACCAGGTGAGATTACCTGGGAGTTTGGGAGAAAACAATCAAAAGACTTTGAGGCACTCTAAAATTGAGCAATGAGGAAACTAAGTTCAGGGAAATTTGCCTAAGGCCATATAAAGTAGTAGACCCAGGTTTTTCTTGACCCAGCACCTATACTTTCCTTCCTCTATATGAGCCGTGGTTCTTGTTATCTTCCCTGAATACCACAGTTACTTCCTAACTGGTCTTTCAACCTTCCAGCACTTTTTCCTGAATTCCTGTAGTTCTTAAGTTTCCTTGAGAATAAGAATCACTTCCAGTGCATTGCACCCCCCAATAACCCAATATGGTAGATAATGTACATATTTAATTAGTGCCCCCATGTGATTCTGATGCAAGTGATCTGTGGATCACAGTCTTTGAATGGTGGCCACATTAATCATATTAAAGGGAAATTAACTCATGTCACTTTTTTTTTTTAAGCTGTGCTATCCTGCCACCTGTTGGCAGCTCAGCGGCAGCTCAGCTCGGACGGGGCATCGAACTGCTGTTGTTCAGAGCTCAGCTTGCACTCCTGAGGGAGCTCTTAACCAACTGAGCCACTCAGCCAGCCCCTCATTTCACTTTTTTGATTAATAATTGATAAGGTCCTGTATAGCATGTCCTAGACCTACATTTCAAGCCCAAGTCTCTAAGCCAGCCATACTATTTTTGTCCTTCTTCCTAGATAATACCTTTCCCACCTGCACACATTTGTAGCTGTTCTTAGTGACTCTTAGATATCTTCCTTCAGTTTCCTTCCCTCCATATTTACTAAATGAAACTCTACCTGTATTTAAAGGCACAGTTTAGGTTTGCACTGATTAGAACCTTTTGCTCGTTTTTCTAATTGTACCTACTAAGGGGTTTATCATATCTTGAGTTACAGTTTATGCAAGCATACGTTTCTTAACACACAACAGAATACTACCCTTGTGTGACTGAATTTCTTCACAGCAGTTTTCCTAGCACAGGCATACATTAGGGATGAGCACTATGTGTTTGTTAGATTAATAAATAAGTGGAGAGTAAGCTATGTAAAGACCTGACTTCCACTAGTAGTTGAGGCAAATTGAATATTGAAAAGGAGCTAAAGAAAAATCACATCTACTTCACAAGAGGGATTTCCACAACACTCAACATATAGATGGGAAGGTATTTTTAAAAATCTGTCTGCTGTAAACTCAAAGTCATAATGAAATTTCCACCAAGATTTATTGTTGGAAATAAGCAATCACGTTCATAAAACTATTAGAGACAGTAGGTACTTGCACCATCTCTTTTACTAAACCCCATTGAAGACCAACAAGGCAGGGAAACAAAATTTAAAAAAAAAATGGGATAGTGAATATAAAATCAACAACTGAAAGCAAGTAGTTAACAATCAAAATACAAATGCACAGCTTAGCAAATTCATTTTGCAGAATTCAAGTTTTGCCATTTCCTTGGCAACTGAAGAAGGCCGTGATGGTAACTGCTTAGACATCTACACTCCCAGAATAATCTGTCTTTAGAAACTAGATGATCACCTCAATGCCACTACAGCCCAGAATATACTACTCCTTAACAAAACCAAGTGAAATTAATGAAATCAAGGTTTTAATATGTGAATTACCTTTAGCTTAATGCCCAAAAGAAATTAGTTCTTTTTGTTTTCCTTTCCTCTGTAGAAAATAAATGAAAAAAACATGCTAATGGAAGGAATTTCCTGAGGTTTCTACAATGTGGGTGTGTGAGGCCCTAAAAACCAATCAATATAACCTATTCCTACATTCTCAGAAGATTTTTATTATTGTTGCTCTTGGTTTGAACTTGGCTCTTGACTAAGGACACATTTTGCTTATATCCTGTAGAACATGGGCATGAAAACCAAGAAACAGCCAAACTCAAGCAAAATTTCAAATGGTAGAACACCGCTATTTCCCCAACTAGAATGATTGCAAACTGACAAAGGACAAAAGCCAACTATGTAAAATCAAAATGGAAAACCCAAAGTATTTGGTATAATTCAAGACTGAGGAATTCTAGATATTTCAATTTTTTTTTTTCTGCTTTTTTGTGAATCTTCAAACTGGGGTATCTTTGATTTCTTAGCAGTCGCAGCACTCAGGCTGCCACTTGCCCTGTCTCTGATCCTATTTAAAAGTTTAGTTTGTTTTTTTTTCCTTCAAACATTAAGTTTTATGCGACAATGTGAGAATTATCCATATGTTGTTAGGCACAGAAGCACAGGAAACCCCATTTAAGAATTGCCCAATCATTTAATGAATTTCATTTTTGATTGCTACACATGATATAAGATAAAACTTATCTGAAAGTTAGAAAAGGTAGGCAATAATGGAAATAATTTTCCCCTTTAAGCATAATTCTATAACTATCTTTCTTTCTTTTTTTTTTTTTTAAGAGGGCAGTGTCACTAGCCCTCATATGTGGGATCTGAACCAGGGCTGCTGGCGTCCCAAGCCAGCTCTTAACCACTGCGCCACTCGGCTGGCCCTCTATAACTATCTTTTAAAGAGCATCCCAATATTCATTCATTCTCTCTCTCTCTCTCTCAGAAACGGAGGGTGAAGGTGGGCAGAGTAATTGCAAGTGGCCTAATGGACTATAGAGTCTCTGGGGAGACTCAAAGTACTATTTACAAAGTACTTCAAGGTGAAAATGCATTTTCAAACTCATGGACATGAAAAGTGTATATTGAGCATGTGACCATTCATGTTTGACATCTAAAAGAAACCCCATCCTCTAGAAGGGCAGCCCTAGAGAAGATGTCAAATTATGGCAAATTAGATATACAAATTCATTCATATCCATACAGCATCTCAACTTGAATTCATCTTTTGCTTTGCCCTAGATGAGTCAACACAGAAAATTGTTTTAAAAATCATAAGAGCTCAGGAAGCACACATACCAAACGATGCATCAAAATAATTGAAACCAACAGGAATGGGGTTTGGATTAATTTTCTGAGGCTGCTATAGCAAATTAAAACAAATTTGGTGGCTTAAAAGTATAGAAACTTATTTACTCAGAGTTCTGGAGTCCAGGGGTCTCAAATCAAGGTGTTGGAAGGTGTCCACTCCCTCTGGAGGCTCTAGGAAAAAATCCTTCCTTGCCTCTTTCAGCTTCTTGCTACTATCTGCATTCCTTGGCTTGTGGCCATGACTCTGTCTGCTCCATCAGGTTCTCTGTGTGGTTTATAAGAACATTTGTCACTGGATTTAATGAACACATGGAACATTCAAGACAATCTCCTCATCTTAAGACCCTTACGTTAATTGCATCTGCGAAGACCCTTTTCCCAAATGAGGTCACATTCACAGGTTCAGGGAATTCGAATGTGGACATCTTTTAATATGTCACCATCAACTTACTACAGAGCTTGTATTTCAGTGCAAATACTATTTTTTAATAAAGGGCATGGGTTTGTGTATTAAAAAATCAACTATTATGTCATAAAATTACTGATATAATTATTATTTATTAGTAGTATTATGTTGAAATCATACTAGAATGCTGTTTGCAGTACAAAGAATACTGTGTAATATACGTCCCTACCCAAAACAAATGTTAATTCTAAAGAATTGCAAGGCATTGATCCTCTGAACTCCAGCCACATGAAGATTAATAAGAAGAAGAAGAATTTAATGTACAAGGCACCATACTGAGTGTTTCACACATGTGTTCTAGTTTAATCCTCACAACTCATATGATCGAGAAATCACTGGGTGCCATTTTTTCCATGCTATAATTTCTTCTCTCCATTTTTTATAAAATCCCGCCCTTTTTTTTTTTCTGGTGTTCATTATTGGAAAAGCTGGGACTTCATTCAGTCAACTATGATAACCCCACTACCCTTGCTAGTGAGTGAATTCGGATTAGATATGTACCCAATTATGGCAGGTGATTTGTGAGGGAGAGTCTGATGATGGGGTTTCTGGAGTAAGGTTTCTGTGCACATTATTTTAGTTTGCTAGGGCTGCCATGACAAAGTACCACAAATTAGTTGTCTTAAACAGCAAAAATTTATATTCTCATATTTCTGGATGCTAGAAGTCCAAGATCAAGGTGTTGACAGATTGGATTTCTTCTGAGGCCACTCTCCTTGGCTTGCAAATGGCCAACGTCTTCATAGGGTCTTTCCTCTGTGTGTGTCTGTGTCCTGATCTCCTCTTCTTATAACAACACAGCCATATTGGATTATGGCCCACTTCAACGGACTCATTTAACCTTAATTACCTCTGTCAGGGCCTTATCTCCAAATATGGTTAAATTTTAAAGTACTGGGAGGTTAGAAATTTTAACATGAATTTTAGGGAGATACAATTCAGCCCATAACATACATAAAAGGAGAAACCTAGAAAAAGTTCTTCTCCATGTGATTGTTTAAATACTATCATATCTGGGTATAGTGTCTAAGGGAAGGTAACCCTACAGATGGTGAAATAGTGGAGAGAAACCGAGGACCCTTCTGATATCATTAAATCCAGCATTCCTGACCTAGGACTTCCTATTATGAGACATAGTATTTTTCTTTTTAAGCAATTGCAGTAAGAGTTTCCCTTCTGCTGCAGTATGTAATTGACATAAGTAAATACTGTTATTTTTATTGCCATTTTACAAATGAAGAAACTTAGGCTAAGAGACACTTGCCCTTAGTCACATGTAAGACAGAAAGCTAAAATTTAGATCCAGGTATCTAACTCCTGCATGATTGATTATACACATTGACTCTCGGATGTAATAATATTCTGACAGTCAATCATTCATTTCAGTTTCACAAAAGCCTGTTATGGAAAATTTAAAGAGGCAAACCTTAGAATGTTACTGGGTGGATATTCTAGATAACTGGCAATCAGGGAACTGTCTAAAGAAACATAAGTTGGCCATGGGAATATTTGGGGAGAAAGAGCAAGTCTACTATTGTAAGTCTATAGGGTAAAAAAAGATGCACTCAGTATAAATACAAAAAAGTCAAAAAATCTCTTCAAACACGGTCATCCTGCAAACTGCCTGACACAACTTGTGCTCTCTCTAAACAGTCTCTGCAGATAGTTTGAATCTAGTCTTTGATTCTCTAGTGGCAGAGATATGCAAACTTACCTTTAGCTAAATGTTCTATTGTCCCATCGGTTTTAATTATATACTATTCCCTTGACTCTATATTTTCCTTATTTCAGGGTAAGCCTCTTTAAATTCTCACCTAATGAGGAAATGAGTGTCTCTCTTTTTTCAAAACTTCCTTTACATGTTTGTATCACATGCACTTTGTTCACTTTTCTCAAGTAGACCCATTAAGTCTTCAGCCCATAAACTCCTCCTTGTCTAATCAGTTTAGATTCTTAATTTTTCGATGTTTATTAACAAAAATGTTTATCTACTGACTTTTTCTTCTAAAATGGAATAACAGAAAGAAATACGCAAAGTCTATTTTTCTTGCTTTGAAAAACATTAATAATTTGAATCACTGTTTTCCTTTTTTTTTAATCCAAATTCTTCAGGTTAATACCTTCATTTGACTTAGATCTGGAATGCCTGCCTGGCAGCATGAACTCAAGGTTAACACCGGTTTCCCACCCACAGCGGGAAGGACAGACGGCACCTCATCCGGCTGTGCCGGATGAATAGCACCTGATTTCGCAGAAACCACTTGTCACACACCACAGGTAGGCAATGTGCTTAAGGAACTGGCTGTCATGGAGGGACCCTGAGCTCCAGATGACTCACTCAGCTTACAGCCTCTCTGCCTTACTTTCTAGAAACATAGGCTTTGTTCTATTTTCTAATTTACTTCAATCCTATTTTATTTTGGGAAACGGTTTTCCCCAGTGACTTTTTACTTTGCAATTGCGTATAGCATGAGTACTGTGGCAGATTGTTTTGTTGACCCCGAGTAATGGCCTCCCTCTATCTACACCCTTTTCAACGTTAGTTTTGTGACTCCTCTCATCAAAATGTGGTGTCTGTTCTCCCAGTGCTTATAACAGGGATAGTCTTGTAACTTGCGTTGGCCAGTAGCATGTGGTGAAGGTAACAGGGGGCCACTGCTGAGCCTAGGTCTCAAGAGGTTTTGTGCACTTTCACTCTCAGAACTCCATCTTTGCCATGAGAACAAGCCCAGGTCTGCTAGAGAATGAGGCCATGTGAAGCAGGAACCAATCATCTCATCAAGATACCTTCAACTAACTACCACCTGTCTGATCCACCAACTGGCTGCAAATGCATAAATGAGCCCAGCCAAGATCAGCTGAGCTTGGCTCAGATCAGCAGAACCACCCATCCAATCCTAAATTCATGGGCAAAATTAAATGTTCATTGTTATATACCATGGCAGTCTTGTGGTTGTTGATTATATAGTATCAATATGGCCTAAATACTGATGCAAGCCCATTTCTAACTATTAATTCTTGCATTCTCCATTGCATACTTTTAATAACCTTTTACATAATCTTTCTTATTTTTGGACCAGGATTGCTTGACAGTCTTTCTTTCATTTTATTAAAAGTTGTGACATTCTTTATTGTCCTGAGAGAGGAGAGGGGCTGGATAATTTGACTTGCATATGAATATGCCAAGGAGCCAACCAGGCTCAAGTGAGTGTCTAAGTAAGACCACTTAGTGGATAATCACCAGTTTTCACAAGTTGACCTCACTTGTTATACCCATTCAGTTTCCTAGCCTGTTAATTTTGCAGGCTCCATTCTGTCACAGATCTGATCCATGAAACCACTGCAAGTTATGCTATCTACCCTTTGACCTCAGTCAATTAGTAGAAACATGTGCTGTCACCAGGCCAAGCTTTGATCTAGAAGGATGTTTCTGAGTCAGAGGAATGAGAATAATCACTATTCCAGTAACAGCAACAACACGTTGACAAACAAGATTTATCTGCAGGTTTGAAGTGAGAACAGATTTTTCCTTCCAATTTTGTATTTCACAAAAATGAATAGGCAAAAGCAAAATGATACTATAGGTACAAACTCCTATAATATCAGGTTTCTCTTGAATATAAAGCCTTATTCCCATGTTAAAGTAAGTAGCCCCCTCTACTTCCTAAATTTTTCATTGAGGCCAAAAATCCAAGACACTGGATTGTCATGCTTTGATAATTTCTCCCTAAAAACACAGGCTCCGGAGAAAGAAGACTAAACAAAACAAAACAAAACAAAACACTGGCATTCAAGATGGATACAAATTAACTGCCTCTAAGACTTGCATACAAAAGCACACTCTATTTGGCTGAAGCAAGACTAATTGGAGTGGGGGTGGGTGAAGGAAATTCAGGGAGTCTTAATTTCTGGAATCTTGATGAAGGATTTCTGACCTAACATCAGCAAGTGCTCATAATGGATTTCTGGGAAATTAGAGTCAGTGGGGAAGAGAACAAAACATAAGCTGAAGACAGGATCCTAAAAGAGAGCGCTAGATGCAAGGATGATGCACTAATGTGGAAAAACAGGAATGAAGACAAAGAGGGCTGTGGAGAGATTCAGGAATGCAGAGACCTGAATGGAGTGGGGAGAGGAAGTGGCTGAGCATGTCACACACCGATCACTAGCAGGTGACAATGCTCAGCCATGTGACTTAGCTATTGCATACGACTGAGTTGATAGAACACCCATAAGAGACTCAGTTGACTTCATCCCATTATCTGAAAGTGGGAAACAAACCAAAATAGAAAAACTACTGAAAACTAGATTTTCTTAAACAGCTGAGGGTACATACCACATAACACTACCAGAGATATGGTAAAATCAGAATGTAAGTAGAATGTTCAGCCGTTTGGGGAAGGAGCCATTTTGTTTGAGGAGTAGGTAAGCTTAGTAAACTTCAGACTCCTCTGCTTGCCAATTATCCTCTGGGCTGCAGCCACTGGACTGTGATAGCCGTGAGAATAGCACAGCATAGAGCTTCCTGTTATCGACTTCCCAGGTAACCTCATCCTATGACATGCAAGACTTGCTGCTCACTATGAGGTGCAGCAAAGCAGCACTGGGCCCCATCACCGCAGGGCATATCTGTTGCTATTTCAGAGTCCTCTTTGCCATCTGTTAAAAATGAGTCATAATCCATCTAGCTCACTCTCTGGTTTTCTGCCTTAAAAACTGGGCCATGAGTTAGATACATGAACAGAAACCATTTCACAACTTCAAGAGGATTTGTGAATTACAGACAGTAAAATACTTGACATATTATCTCTAAATGCAGGTAATCAAAGTTATAAAATCTAAGGTATAAACTCAAAATCTGATATTTTATTTGAGAAATGTATAGCAATAGTCATAGGCCATGATAGATTTAATTTACTTCATCTCTTTCCTTTTCCATGGTAAATCATACTTTAAGTATTAAACATGGACTTTATCTCTAAAAATAAAATAAAATAATCTTTATTATAAAACTGTCAAAAAATAGAATATTATATTTCATGCCTATAAGGGCATGCTTAGATCTACCACAAAACTGAAACCATATTTTTTAAAGAAAACTTACAATTGGATTTTATTAGACCCAACTTAAATAGAGCTATTTTCTTACTGTCATTGTGTATAATTGGCTTGAGATCAGAATTTGTATTATTAATTTTGTGAAAATTATCTGGTTATATTGATAATCTCATGAAAACATTTTTATTCACAGTATTTCTGTATCCTCTTTAAAAATATATTACTGTTTCTATAAATGGGAACATATCTATGACTATGAAAGTTAAAAAAAAAAAGATGAACAAAAATAACATATATCTTTAAGATTTTAAACAGTGTCTTTGTCTGTTTGGAGTCTTTCTGTTTCTTACCCAACAGGAGAACTCAACTGCTAAATACTAAAGAGGAAAATAAAATTTTACCTCAATTTTTTTTTTCCTGACTTTAGTCAGATAAACATATATACTTCCCGAAGGAGGCACTAAATCATCCCATATACAATAATAAAATGTTGTGTTAGAAGCCTGTTAAATTTGAAAATTTGCTTGAGAATACACTGAAGGATATATATATGAGATGGGCTACAAAACATCATCTGTGTAATGATTTCTTTCTCCTTTTGCAGTAAAAGTTTAAGCACTCTGAAAATTAAAAACACGAAGCACAGCAATCAAATAAAACTATCCTGGGCAATTCAGGTTTCTGTGGGGTCCTTCACAAAGCCAAAAAACTTTCAGCAAAGCAGTGGTCTGGGTAGGAACATGTTTTGCTAATACCTTTGTGGTTAATACTATGCCCTAATAAAATTCTCTAAAATTATTTCTCCAGAATTAAGTAATCCAAAAAGAAAAGGCAAAAGCTGGGTTGCAAGTTGACCATTACATCACTCATCTCCCTATTGTTAGATAAATATTTCATTACCTCATTTATAGAATGATAGAATGTACAAATAATGGGATATGAATGTACAAATTTGATAGGATGTACAATGAATTTTTGCCAGATATAAGGTGCATGTAATTGATGTATTAAACACATTAAATATTCATATTTCAGTGTATGTACACAAAATGAGAGAGGACTGAATAATTTTCTGAATTCAAGAAAAAATAGAGAAGCCAATATTAAAAGTAAAATATTTATCTGAATTATTTCAAATGGGTTAAAATTACATTATAGATATTACATCTTCTATTTCAATTTGCCTGTGCTTAAAAAAAAAGAAAGAAAGCCAAAATTAACATTCAGATTTTCAAATCAAGAAACTATTTGGAATTTCCTAGGGGGCAATATACTTTTCTACATGCTTAAATAGTTCTTGTTTGTGTAATCAATTGATAAAAAAATTTAAGCCATCTCCATTCATATTTAAGGTTAAAAGTCTAATTGTATGGCTATTTGGTTAGGGAGATAGGTAGATAATAGATGGTAAATGGATAAATGGATTATAGATTAGATAGGTAGATGATGAGAGAAAGATAGATAGATAGATAGATAGATAGATAGATAGATAGATAGATAGATAGATGATAGATGATAGATCTGATAGATTATATAAAAGTATAACTTGGTAAATACCACAAACTCAGTAGCTGCAAGCTAGTAAGCAAAAATTTGGGGTTATGTGACCTACTATGAGCATTTAGAATCCTCAATTTAATGGCTCAATCTCAATGCTTCCTGTCTTCTTGTGAGTTTACTTCTATTGTTTAATTGAGAATAATTAATCAAAGGCCCTTGAGGTCTTCCCTCTCAGCCCTCTAAATACAAATGTGACACATACAATGGTCATAAATAATGACCAAAACCAAGGGACTCTTCTTCCCCTTTTTTCTCTGTTAGCCTGGATGGGCAAGAAAATTCCCACTCACATTAAGAGTTTGCTGGTTATTCCCATGGGCAGAGCAGTTGTGAGTCAGATTAGTGAAGCCAGAATAACACTGGACCCTATTTCACTGAGAGGGAAGAGGTGCAGGGTTGAGGGTTGTTGTGCCTTAAAGGAAAGAGACCCATAGGCTTCACTTTCTGCCCCTGAGTCTCTAAGAGAACCAGCAACTTTACCCAGAGTCTCAGTGCGAGGAGCCCCAGCCATTCGCCTCCAACTCCTTACACTGTATCTTTCTTCCATGTGGCTTAGAAAATATTCCTTGCATTTCTGGGCAGGCCGGGACATTCAGGCTTGGCTCCTAGCTATCCATACAGTAAGATACACTGGCAATAGTGAACGTGCAGTTTATAATGTCATCCACAAAAGGCCATCATGTTATCCTTGCATAAATTTTTCACAAGCATTAAACGATATTTTTATTTCTAGTTGGTTTAACTATTTTACCTGTATCTATGCTGTAATATTTTTGATCTGTCAAATCATATTGATTACTTTCATCATGGCGTCTATACATCTTGGAATAACTGTTGGGAATATGAAGTAGGGTTTGGTGCTCAGTCTGTAAAACTCACCCACCTCCCTGCAGGTCCTCAATCAAGGCCTGGAATTTTTACCATAAGGCCTTATGCTGGGCTTTCGATCCACCTGTTTCTCAAGAATAGCCCATCTGCAAGCAGACCAAGCCTGACAGACCCAAAGCTCATGAGAAAAACATCATAGTACAAAGAGGGTTTTCAAGGTAAACAAATTAGCCCCAAAAGAGCCCTATATAGCCTGTATTTTTCCGAGGTGAAGATGGCAATTACAGTTCGATAAATTAATATTCAAAACTATGATTATGAACATCTAAATTGTTTATCAAAACAATATATATGGTGAGCTCGTTACTGAGGTTATTTTGTCAAGTCACAGGTAGTTAAAGATCAAACAATAATTCTCATTGTTTGACAAGCTCTCATTCTCAGAGTATAAAATGTGTGTAGAAGCATGATTTGCATGGTAGAGAATATCATAAGTAACTCAACTTTGTGAAGTCAAATTTCAACTCATTTTCAATATCAGCAAATTTTTTTGCAGATTAGAACCATCTCTAAACAAATTATAACAACCAAGCTCATTTTTCAGAGACAAACACTTTTTCTGTAATAACTATGTTGAAAGATCAGAGTGCATCTCTTAGAAGTTTAAATTTCGAAAAATTAAAGTTCTTATTTAAGACATATCCTTGTAGCAGACCATGTTTGCATATAACTTACATAACATCATTGTTCAGACTCTCTAAATAAATAGCACATAACAAAAGGATGATGTTAGGGTACAGAAATATGCAGAAAAGTACAGGCCAGAGGGAAGGTGGGAATAGGCATTGAGGGCCTAGAGACTTTTTAGGAACACAAAAGTTTTGGACAGAAAAAATATTATTTTTCTTTCTTAAATATCAAGAAAAAAAGGAATATCTATTTTACGTTATTTTCTTTCAAAATATATTTCATACTTTCTATAATATGTCTGGTAAGAGACTCAACTTTATACAAGTTAAAATTAATTTAAATTAAATGTTTCAAAAACAGGAAAGGAGGCAGGGGGAAATGGCAATTATTTCCTTAATGGTATCTAGGTTTATATTGTAGTTATTATTTTTCCAGGGAAATTGTTAACAAGATGCCCAATTCAGAAAATAGTGATAAGCAAATGAGATCAACAAATTGAGTGCGCATTCAGATTTTGCTGTGCACTAAACATGACTTGGGTGTGGTGCTCTAGAGAGATGGAATTGCAGAACATTGCAAAAGAGTCCCACAAGGAACTCTAATAGTTTTCTTCAGGGGAAAAGAAATAAGCATGAGCTAAGTGATGCATAGTTCAAGACAAAGGGGATGAGAAATCCAAGGATGCCGCCAAAGACAGGTCTGGTTTCTTAATTTTTCAACATGGGAGAATTCATTCTAGGTTGTCCAATTGAGATGGTTGTATTAGTTTGCTATTACTGCTCTAACAGATCACCACAAACTTAATGGCTTATTACAACACAAATTTATTAATTTGTATTTCTGGAAGCCCAAAATGGGTTTCACTGGAATTAAATCACGATGTTGGTAGGGCTGATTCCTTCAGAAGGTTCTAAGGGAGAACCTGTTCATTCTCCACTCCTTTCCCCTCCCCTACTCTCCCCTCCCCTCCCCTACCTTCCTTTCCCTTCCCCTCTGCTCTCTCTCTCCTGGCTTCTGGATCTTACCTGAATTTCTTGGCTCTTGGTGCCTCCCTTCATCTTCAAAGCTAACAGCATAACATCTTCCAATCTCTCCCTGACTTTGACCCTCCTACCTCCCTCCTATTAGGACCCTCGCAATTACATTTGGCTCACCTGAATAATCCAAAAGAATCTCAGGATTCTTAAAATGATATCTGCAAAATCCCTTTTGATATTCAAGATAACATATTCATATGTATTGGGGAGTAGCATGTGGACATCTGTATGGGCAGGGATATTATTCTCCTACCACAATTGTGGATTAGCATTTTGATTTGGTTAAAAAAAATTGAGAGGGCCGGCCGAGTGGCATGGTGGTTAAGCGCTGGCTTGGGAAGCCAGCGGCCCCGGTTCAGGTCCCACATATGAGGGCCAGTGACACTGCCCTCCAAAAAAAAAAAAAAAAAAAAAATTGAGGACTTTATTCTGTATTATACACACTTGTGTCTACACATGTATATATGCACAAATATGCACACATATACACACATATACACCAACCTAATCCCCAATATATACAAACACACAAAATATTCTTATTTAATTTTCCAAGCACCAGTCTAACAGTAAGAAATTTTGCTTTTCAGGGAAGCCTGGCTTAAGGATGCGGTTCTAAAATTAGGGTCAAAGACCATAGGTGTGAATGCCAATTAGGCCAACTGTGTCTGACAACTGGCAATTATCAAAATTAGGATCCTATCCTCCCTCAAAGACTGGGAGAGGCCCTCTCCTTCCTGTTGATGCATTTTAAATGAAGGCCTTTCAGGTCCTTGAGAAAGATACCCCTGAGTTGTCGAAGATTCATATAACACATCTCGAAAGGGCAGGAAAGATTCACAACTGTAAGGCCTTTTTAGTAAATGCTCTAAGAAAGGGTGGCCATGGGCCTATGTCAGGTGTTGGCTAGAACAAACAGTAAATGATTTTGGTGGCCTTGAATTTTCTCAGGCAGGCACTTTAAGGAGGGCTGGGTTCTTCCCAGGGACATAGCCTGGAGCCTTTAGAAACTATGTGAGTGTTTGTTTAAGCCTTTCAATGTGGGAGGAGGGGTGAACAAAACCATTCCTGTTCAAAATCTGTAGTTTTCCTAGACCAAGTTTGAGGCCTCATCAAGAAGAGGGCTCAGAGGAGCCTGGCTAGAGTTTGGTAAAGGAGAGAATCTTTGTCATGTTCGTTATTATAAGATTTTAAGCCCCGTTCACTCTTTAGAAAGAAGCAATTACTCAGCTCGTTAATACACAAATCTAAAGATACCTCCATCAGTACGATTGAAAACACTCAGTTCCCTTCTGGTGACTGGAATCCATCAACTCATTTATTAGCTTCATCCTTGCTCCTGGATTTGCTGACCATGGGCCTCTCTGACTCTTGGTCCCCCGAATGTAGAACCAATTTATTTGCCAACTTGGCCACATGCAGGAGCCAGTTGGCTACCCTCACTGTTCTCTGCACCAGGGAGAACCCAGAGTACAGCCTCTCCAAAGCCAGCTAGCCAGGCCCCAGAAAACCTGCCAGAAATGTCTGAAAATTTCCAGAGCTGGCCAGCTGTGCTAGACATCTGTGTTCCAGAGCTGGGTACCCTTAAGCCACGTTCCAAACTCATCAGGCCAACTTTTGCTATAAGATGGGGCTCCCATTTTCTATTTTCAGTCATCTTCTGATATTTTTGCATGTTCAGGGCTGGCCAGTTGTAATCGAAAGAAACAGATTTTGTTAGGTTCAACCTTTCCTAGCATACACGTACGTAGTTCAGTGCATTTTCCAACCCAGAAGATTCTTATTAAAAACAGTCCAGCAAGATTCTGGATTTTCCAGCACTCAGGTCCACACAACTGAATAAGAACACATGTGGGAAAAAACTACATGATAGAGTGAAATGCAGTGGCATCATCATCAGCATTTCTATTATTTTTGGTGTTGATAATGCTAATATTTTGTATGACATGTTGTCTCACAAATAGCTGAATCTGTTTTTTTTGTGTGTTTTCCTTCTTTTTTTTTTTTTAGCTCTACGTGCATACAGGAAACAGTCTTGTAGGAAAAAATCTAGTTTTTAGTGATTCCATATATAAACTTTGGAACACAATAATTATGAAATATATCAATGATGTCACTGTTGAGACAATATGTCTTGAAGATCACTTGAGACCTGTTTCCAGGTGTGTCTGAGCTTCAATTTACACTTCTATGAATTCCTACTGATATTACTCATCTCTAGATATTATTGTGAGAAGGAAATGAAATAACATACATAAAATTTCCAAGCATGTCTGTTACATCACAAAAACAAAATTAATATTTGTGTGCCTTGTTGGAAATGTTATTATTTTTTCAGTTCTAGATGTTTCTTTAGAAGGAATAGAGGGGAAATTTTTAGGTCTTTGCTTTAGGTCTTAATCTTCCAACTATCATCCCTAAACACCTTTATAACTCAGAATGTGAATTTAGTCCCTTTGGGTAGGTTGCGGGAGGGGGAGTTAGTTGTTTCTCTTTGTTTCTGTGTTCAGTGGATGATTTGGCCCAAACTACAGTTTTTAGTTGTATGTCTTCCACAGAAACTAGCAGGAAAAAAAATCATGTATGCCTTCAACATGATGAGATTTGAAGTCTCCTGTGTAAGAAATCTTAAATGCCTACTCCTTCCAAGATGCCATTATCCCGTTTTTATTCTTCTTTCTCTTGGAACTGACTTACATTCATAGAATCTCCAAATACAATGAAGCAAAGAGGAAACTTTTCAATCAGTTAAATATGTTGGGCAGTTGGTACATGCACAACATGGTCTTAAATTGAATAAGTGATCCACTTTGGATAAAAAGAGAGGAAGGGCAAAAATAAGTTAGGGAGCCGAGCCATAGTGCAGAAGAGGAAATACCAAACACACATTCAGAGACCGAGATTAGGCCATTTGGGCTGAAACCCATGGTTTATGTAGAAGAGAAAATGACAACATGCTTCCTTGTCTAGCTATCAATTCTGTGCTCCCTTTGGCCATTCATTGCTAGCCAAGAGCTCTGCCAGATTTTTCAAATGAATTCCCTACGCCCATTACATCTATTTCCTCTCCACCTACTTCCCCCTTCACCCCCTGGAGTTGGCTTTCTATTTCCAACAATGCACCAAGTTTGTGCTTATAAAGGTCACCAGCAACTCTATTATTACCATATCAGGTGGCCTCTCCGTTTTTATTCTACAGAACTCCTCCTGCACACTTAACACTTTCTCTTAACAATCTTCGCCTTGACGTCTATGTCTTAACAATTTTCTATCTTGTCTCCTTTTTGCTTTCTGACCACCATAGTTATTTTTCCTGGGTTTTTTCCCCCCTGCAATATGTGTGCATGGCTTAAGTTTAAAGATTTGCTCCCTCAGATCTTTTCTCCATATATTTTGTGTCGTGGAATGCAGCCATTCTCCTTGCTTTAACCATGCCATGTTAAACATTGCTTCTATGCTGCCTGATCCTAAAATATCTCCATGGCTCATTCCCACACTGACATGTTGTGTCCTCACTTGAGCCCTTCATGCACTGGCCCCACTATCTGTCCCGTTGTCATACATGACAGCACCTTCACTCTTGCCTGCTGCTCTAACCCTCTGGGCTACATGCTGTTCTGAGAATAAATATAAATGTGTTAGATGATTCATCTTCTCTTATGCTGCATATTATTGTTTTTGCTGGTACTCCCCTCCACCTGGAATGGCCTTCCCCATTCTGTGTAGCTCTTTAATATCTGCTAGTCCTTCAAGACTCAGCTCTAAGTTTCTTAATATGGATTCCAACTTCCCCATTTGGATGCCAAATGCTCCTCTTTCTTCTATGTCAGGGGTCGGCAAACTGCGACTTGCGCGCCACATGCGGCTCTTTGGGTACGTTCCGTCTCTAAAGTTTGCCAATGCCTGCAAGAGCCAATCCTGTCCCTCACAACAATTTAAAAATTATTTGAGAGCCATAAATATATTTTTACATAATCATCATTAGGTGAATAATATCCTTTAAAAATTTTATAAATGAAACTATGATAGTTTTATTTTCATTTTCAATTTTACTAGAGCCACATGTATGTACACAAAGAGGTGCATGTGGCTCATGAGTCACAGTTTGCTGACCCCTGGTGGCTCTTCTGTCTCAAAAGTTTGCAGACCCTTGCTCTATGTTAAGAGTTGTTTTTTGGAGACCTAGTCTCCCCTTTCAAGTTGTGGCTACTTTAAAAAGACAACCATTGTTTTTTTGCCTAGTCCCTCTGCTTCCAATGCATGGCATAACTTCTGACCCATCATACACAATCAAAACTTCTTTGTTCAATGAAAAAAACAAACAAAGCAAGCAAGTCAGTAAGTAACCCAGACTATCTCTCTTAGGAGTTTTCTAATCTTGTTTGTGTGACTACTTCTTTGGCATGTCCATTTCTACTAATATCAAGTCCAATGCTTTCAAAACTTGAAACAGTACCTCAGCTCACAATGGGGACCTCCCACCCTAAAGTTCATTCATTCTCTGAGAATTTCCCATTAAGGAAGGGATTTTCTGCTCTGATAGGCTGCAAAATTCTTGAATGTCGGGCTCATTTACCCCAGCACTCAATAATAATTAATCCACACAGCCACATACTTAATTAGCTGTCTAACTAAATGACTTGTTAAATAGTAAACACCAAACCTGAAAGCGTAACTTGGGGCCAATTGGTAGAGGACTAAAACTAATTGTTTGTTCTGCATAGAAGGCCTTGTACTTGGTTTCTGCCAATTTTCTTCTAGTATCAAATTTGTCCACTAGACTCTTTAGGTTTCCACTTAGCTGATGGTGCTTAGTATATGGAGATCTAGTATTAGAGTTATTTTTAATGTGCTTTTCCCACCCTATCCACTTTTAACAGTAAGCTAGCTAATGTCAGTCACATCTTCCCATTGCTTTTAAATCACCTTGCCTGAAGTAGGCATTTATGGATGTTTTGTTGAATTAAAAAACCAAGCATTGGGGCCCACAGAGCTCCTCAGAGATATTAGGTTGCAGTTCAAGAAATATGTCCCCAATTCCAATGTGGACTTTAAAATACTTAAGAGTAACTTGGAAATGAAGCTTCACTTTAATAAGCACCAGGATAATTAGTACCAAATGGTTTAGTTACAACTGTTCTTTGAAAAAATTTTTGATATTTTTTTGTTTGATTTTTTTCATGTCAGAGCAGATAAAATTTGAGAAGACTAGGCTGAATTCTTCCTGAAATGTCTCTTATTTATTTGGTGGAGGTAAATGAGATAAATTCTATGTGTCAACACACAGTAGACATTCTTACTCTGGAAATATGTGGACACAATACAGCCATCATAGAAAATAAATGATTGTAAATGTTTTAAAGTACTATTTCATTTTAGAAGCAAAATAAAACACCTATTTACTGGAAAGAAAAGAAAACTGACTTATTTCTCTCTTTTTTTTTTCAAGATCTAAAAAATGCATTCATAAAATAGGAAACAAATTTCCTAGTTTTGAGTAACAGTAATTTACAGTTATGTCTATCAACAAAATCTGTATTCCCAACTCATCTAAAAGGTGCTGAGGAATAAAATTAAATATAAAGGTTTTCCAAAATTGAGTGGTATGTTTATCATCAAAGAGAGATATTTTTTTTTTCATGAAGAATATTTCACTTTGAGGCTTCCATTTTTGTCCTCTCTATAACCTGTACAATGTGTTTTTCCTAATGTCATTTTTCCTGGCTGAGAAATACATTAACAAGAATAGAGTTTAAAAAAAAAAAAGTGGAGGTGGGAGAGCATGAGTGTTATGTCACAAGTGACTTCAAATGGAAGAAAAATACCAATTCCACATTTCATCCTGAAGAGAGAATGGAAATTTAAAGATCATGTTCACTGACTTTCCTTTTGTGCCCACAGTCAACAAGGATTTCTGTGTTTGATTAACCTAGCATTCATCCCACTAAGAAATTGTTCCTTCATAGAAAATAATGACTACTCCTACACAAAGTGAAGCAGTGTGAATGTTTTATCTTTTGCCATGCTGGATCTCATGAAAACTTGCAATGTTTAGGAATTGTACTGCACTTTTTTCTCCTAACAATCATTTGGGGTATTTGAATAAAGTAACTCTCCTTCATGTTGACTAACATGCATAGATGGTTTTTCAATTTTGTAGCTTGTTTACTTATTTATTTCCCAGATATATTGAGCTATGGTTGATAAAAAAAAATTGTATTTAAGGTGCACAATGTGATTTTTTTATATGCATACACATTGCAAAATGATTACCACAATCAAGCTAATTAACATATCTATCACCTTACATAGTTGCCATTTTTTGTGTGTGGTGAGAACACATGATCTACTCTCTTAGCAAATTTCAAGTATACAATATAGTTTATTAACTATGGTTACCATGCTATAGATTAGATCTCCAGAGCTTATTCATCTTACATTTCCAACTCCAGTCTAATAAGAAATTTTTGTGTGCACTGTCAATCAATATTAATATATTATTAGTGTCAGAATTAATAATCATGTATGAAATGCTCTTATCAGTTGGGAGAAGGAAATTATACAAGATTTTGCCAGTTTCTGGTGGCATTATTGCTTCTATTGGAATTAGCTGTAGGCCTTGATTTCAGAAAATCTCTCCATTGGCTTCAACGACTCTTGTTCTAATGATAATCTGATTCCGTGACTAGTGTTACAGCATCACCTACAGTAGCAGATACACAATAAATGATCCAGAAAACATTTTTTTCCCTTAACAAATCATTGTAACTTCTAGCAACATTGGCCAAGGAATAAATTCCCCCATCTCATATGCCCAGGGGCAGAAAGGATTCAGGGTGGGCCTGATGGAAATTAGGTCCCAAACCTACAAGAAATTTAATATTCTCGACCTCTTCAGGTTCCTTTTGCTTTGGTTTACATGGGAACCTGTGTTTGTAATGGAGTTTTGTGTTAATCAGCTCCAGATAGAGTACTTCTCCCCTTTGCTTTCGCAAATCCACTTAACTCTTTTTTCCTAACATTTATCCAAGTAATGTTTTATGGCTTGATATAATTTCCTTTTATTGATTTCAGTCTTCCCCTCTAGATTTCAAGTATCATGAAGGTAGAGGCAATCAATGTTTATTTGTTATTGTTATTGAGTTTTATTGGTTTTGCTTTTGCTTTTTTTTTTTTTTTTTTTGTTAACTGGTAGGTTGGTTTTGGTTTTATTGGCTTGTTACATTTGTGCACCTTGTACCCTTACTATATCAAACAATGCCCCAGAACATGTAGGTGTTTAAATATATATGTTTAATTAACATATGTTTTAATTAATTAAGCTTTCATGTTTTCTTAGGGTTCCTGAGATAATACTCTATCATAAGATTCACTTATCCCCCTCCTTTCCTTTCTCTGACCCCAATGCCTTAGAAAAGAAATAATTTTGCTGGGTTTCACATATTTCTACAAACTGGATTTATCAACACACCCCCATGCACAGCAACCACCTTCAGCACTATAACCACCACAGTCCTTGTCTTTTTGATGAAGAAACACCATCCCTTCTATCTTTTCTCCTGCAACATGGTTTGAATTACTCTTATGTGTTAGGCTTTCTTTCCTACACCAACTTTGTGCTATGGAAGAAACGATGTGGAGGAAATCATTCTTTGAAATCTACATAACAAAATTTTCAGAGTCATTTATTCTTTTCCGAAAAAGAAAGTTTATGCCATTTCTAACATATTACAAATGACTCTGTCAGTCTTCCTCTTACCTGGCCATGTTTTGGGCCAAAGCTGAGGAAACACTGATGAAGACTCATAGACTTTCAAGTAGCTTAAAGTAGAGTGGAGAGTGTACACGTGAGCAAAACTTATCATGCGATGACACAGTTACTATTATGTATGAATGGAGTAATGTGAGATGCTTGGAGGAGACCCATGTAGATCTGCTATAAGTACTTGTGGGAAAAGTCACCAGGAAAAAAAAAAAAATATATATATATATATAAAATGGTGACTTCTCTGATGATTAGTGATGTTGAACAGATATTTATTAGAAGAAATCCCCCAAAAAAGAAAATACTAATTTGAAAATATATATCCATCCCTATTTCATTGCATTCTTCATAATAGCCAAGATTTGGAAGCAACCTAAGTGCACATCAATAGATGTATGGATAAAGAAGTGGTGATACATGTACACAATGGAGTATTACTTGACTATAAAAAAGAATGAAAAGAAATCTTACTATTTGAAACAACATGGATGGACCTAGAGAACATTATGCTAAGTGAAATAAGTCAGATAGAGAAAGACAAATACCATATGATTTCACTTATTTGTGGGATCTAAAAATTAAAATAAATGAAAAAACAAAACAGAAACAGACTCATAGATACAGAGAACAACCTGTTGGTTGCTAGATGAGAGGGTGGCTAAGGGGCTAGGTAAAAAAGGTGAAGGAATTAAGAAGTACAAATTGGGGCCGGCCGAGTGGCACATTGGTTAAGAGCTGGTTTTGGGATGCCAGTGGCCCCGGTTTGGATCCTACATATGAGGGCCAGTGACACTGCCCTCTACAGCTAACAACAGCTCCACCTGGAGCTGGGCTGTGCGAGCCCCCGGCAACAATGTAGACTGCAGCCCCTGCTGCAGTGGGCTGCCATAGGCTACAGTGAGTGGCCGGTAGCCACCATGAGCTGCCAATAGCCGCAGTGAGCAACCATCCAGAGGCCAGCGACCAATCTGCCTCATCCAGGAAGAGCGCAATGACGATACCAACATGAGCCAGTGAAGCAACGTCCTCCACAGCTAGACTGAAGAACAAAAGGACAGCAACTTGTCTGTTCCCCTTCCCCGATTCCCCAACGCTGTTCCCCTCCCCCAATTCCCCAATAAAATCTTTAAAAGGAAAAAAAAAAAGAAGTACAAATTGGCAATTACAAAATAGTCACAGGGATGGAAAGCACAGGGAATAGAGTCAATAATATTGTAATAACTATGTATGGTGCCAGGTGGGGACTAGAGTTATGGGGGGATCACTTCATAAGTTAAATAGACGTCTAACCACTATGCTGTACACCTGAAAGTAATATAATATTGAATGGCAACTGTAATTTAAAAAACAATAAAAATGCTTTAAAAGATATAAAATTAAAATAAGATAAAAAAAGAATATGGTGACTTGAGTGATAAGTGTGAATTTGCTGGGCGGAGGAGAAAGAATGCTCTGGACAGTGAAAGCAGTGTATAAGCAATAGAGAGGAGTGTTTTCTCAGCTAACCTAAGTAATTCAGCAGTGTGTGTGTGTGTGTGTGTGTGTGTGTGTATACGCATGCGCACATGAAGGTGTTAGGGGATTCAATATTGAAAGATGAGTATACACAGATTAGCCAAGTTCAGCTAAATAAGTTTTACTCTATCCTCTGGGTGACCGAAGGCTATTTTATATTTAGTAATAGGAAAGATTTCTTACCTAAAGTGAAGAACTGATCAATGAGAAATGAGACTCAAAGCAAAGAGGATGATGTAACAGTTGAGGCAAAAGATCGTATGAATTGATGAGCTGTTATGACAACAGAGTCAGCGAAGAAAAATATTTTTAGGAGGAATGTTAACTAGGACTTGATGATGGAGTGAATAGATGCAAAGTGTAAGATAGAAGGGCGGGCAGTACTATCTAGGGTCATGGAGGGTGCTAGAAGAGTAAGCTGGAGATGAGGTGATGAGCTTAGTAATGAAACAAAAGGTGGAGATATCCAAATAGAAACAGAATGTTTTCCTTAGGAACTCAACTGAGGAACCTACCTGAAGAAACAAATTGAAATTCATCAGTAATTGAGTGCAGGTGAAAGTATACTTAGAAAAGTATAAAATTCCCCGTGTAGAGTGACAAGAAAAGAGAACTAAGAATGAAATGCTGATGAATCCCAGCACTTAAGCTATGGACAGAAGAGCAACAAAGAACACTGACAAGTGGGCAGAGAAATGGAAAAGAATTCATGTAAAAATGAACAGTAGAGGAGGTAAACAATAATAAGGTCATAAAGTGGGGCGTGTAAGAAGAGAAACAAAAATTTCCCATCGCACGTAATACCTTGGAGGGCAACTGTGAGGGTTGCTAGAAATTTTCAACAGAGTGGTGAGCTGTGAGGCCAAAGGGCTATGGTTAGTAATGTTGACAGAAGAGAAGGAACTGAGACATCTAGACAGTAGCTACAGGGTGAAACTGAGTCTAGGGAGGGTTTCATCTTAAAGGTGAAACAGGAAAATTTTATCAAGACTGAAGATAACATCAATGGGAAACAAGAAGTGGAAGATACAGAAAAGAGGGATAATTTTTGGACCAAGTTCCCCAAAGGGTGAGGGAGTTGTAGAAGAATATGAAGTAGAAGACAAAATGGTGGTATTAAGTGGGATAGTATTGGTGCATCTTTGCTAAGATGGAGCAAACAAAGGGGCAAATGCTGAGGAGTGTCAAGAAGAGAAGGCAGAAAGTTAAAAGCATTCCCTTCCAATAGCTTTTATTTTCTGGTGAAAACCGAAATAAAGATAGAGGAGAACTGGACTGGTGGAGGCTTGGAATAACTGTTGTGGGTGGGGGTCAGGTGTGGCGGAGACAACCAGTCAGAAGAGGACTAGTTTGAGTTTACAACTCCTTACACCAGAGGACCCTGAAGTGGTGTCATGAGTCTAGCCTCAGGAGGTGGGCCGGGCCAGAGGGGGACATTGGATGGCCCCATCTGTAAAGGAGGGACAGGCAGGCAAGTTTTCCCAGAAGAGAGGATGCAACTGAGCAAGTAAGGCATGGGTGGCACTATGAGCAGAACCAGCCCAGGAACACGAGGTTCTAAGGTATTTCAGAAAGTGCCTTACACAGCTTCTGACACAGCGATGGGATATTTCTTATCGAGACTTAGCTTTTTATTGATGTCACGCTAGAGAGCAAGCCATGTAGTGCTTGCTTCCAGGAAATATTTCTTCTGGGAAAATATGAAAGGCATCTGTGTGCTCGCTGAGTTGCCCTGGCCTGACCACAAGCTGGCTCTATCCAAGATCAAGAGGATTTTCAGATGTCTGTCTAAAGCAGGGAGATATGTATGGTGAATCTCTAATAGTTTACTTATCTAATAAGATACTCACACATACTGCTATTTCATGTCCCCACCCTTCTGGGTCTTTGTAAATATTAACTTAGAGTACTTTTTAAATATTAATTATATCCTCAGAACAACCCTCTGAGGTGAATACTGAGGTCTGTTTATAGACAAAAAGCCAGTAAGAGGCAGAAGGGAGAATTCAATCTGAGAAGTTCATCTCTAAAGTCTGGGTTCTTACCCACTGTAGCATGGTAGCTCATAATGAGAGAGCCCTTCAGAAATCATAGTGTTCTGTGGGGGGATTTTCTAGATAGTCCAATTCCTTCTTATCATATTATAAACATTTTAGAAGGTTGGCAACTAACAATTTCAATTTTGTTGTCTTCCTTAAAGGCATATATACTGGGAAGTTGTACTCATAAAGGTGGCAATTTTTTTATGTCATAAAATGTTTTCTTCTTCCCTAACATATCATCCACATCTTTGATTTTACAGTCATAGGATATTCATGGGTTCCCTGGCTATCACACCTATTTCCACCCCTTCTGTTTTCAGAGCAGATGTCTATATAGTTGGTCATAGTGACTTCTGTTTGCTTTGGGAAAGTTTCTGAATTAATAGAAGATAGTCTACTATTTGCCAGTATTCCACACATATGAAGGCTACTTGGAAATATATATATATATATATATATATATATATATATATATATATCTTTAATAAATTTGATTTTCCTTATTCTTAGCCAGTTACACATCTGTGTATGCATTAATTGTTATGGATCTAATTTTTTCATTGTCATATATATGTTTATTTGTACCTGGAAAAGATTATCCTGTTTAAAATTCAAATATATTGCTTCTTTAGCTAATAACCTACTCTGTCTTCAAAAGGGATGTTTGGTTTTTAAAGAAAAGTTGTGGAATTTTGGAAGATTTATATTTTAATCATTGAGCCAAACTCGGACCATGTTTCAAACGGAAACCTCTTTGATCAAAAGGTAAAGTATCACATTAACCTGTAGCCTTTGGATTTGAAATCTGAACAGAAGAATGATGTGTGAATTTGCTTATGATTTCCTGTTTCTGAGCTAGCTAGTTTTTGCCATTACCTATAAAGAGAGATAGTTCACAAAATTTTGTCTCCTAGTAACCAACAAGAAAGACATGATGGGTTTTTAACACAACTCAAATTTTAGAAAGGTGTCAAAAGGAGATTGAGGATGACAGTTTGATAATAGAGCAATTAAAGTTTCACTAAAAAGAAGATACTTTGAGTTGGTATTTAATCAACATACCTTCTACTGTGGTATTGGAAAAATATAAAGGAATAATTTTACAATTTTAAATGAAACCTGAAAAGTAAAAAATAAAACCCAAACCACAAAAACATTTCATCTCCTCATTGCAGTAGAAAGGTCAGCTAGCTTAAAGTATTATATACAACTCTTAAGTAGTCCCGAATCCTAACTTTCATAGCAGATCTGTTATTTACATTCTTGACAGCAATTTTTAGGTAGGATCTATGACCTAGAATATTAGGGGGGAACCTCATTAGTAATGAATAATGGTTAATATGAGTGCAGAAATTTATTTTTGGTAAAATCACTCGTTTGTTCAATTAAAAATAATTTGTTGAACATCAAATATGCACCTGACACTGAGTTAGGTAATAGAGTAACATGATCTTTACTCCTCCAGAGTTCCAGTGTACCAAGGGAGATAGTAATGACACATAATTTCAAATGTGATTACGTGATTGTGAAAGGCTATGTACAAATTGTCATGGCAGCCAACAGTAAGAAGGACTTCGTCTTAGGGCACGTAACAGACTCTGTGTGCTTTTAAAGGTAATTTCAGTGGGGGACAAAAGTAAGTGTGCTAAAAAGCTCAATACCAGCCTAATTTTAGCCATAAATTTCAGCATTCGCTACATCCTATGTACATGTATGTCTATTCTACTAAACATAACCCTTCAATCTGATTACATATTAGAAACGCTTGTAGAACTTTGAAAGCACACTAAAGCTTAGGTACGAGCCCTTATATATTCTGATTTAAGTGGTCTGCAGGGCAGCCCAGGCAGGCGTATAATTTTTAAAGCTTTCCAAGTGGTTCTACCAACACAGCCATGACCAAGAACCACCGCTCTAGGCCTTGAAGATGGAGACACCTGTGGTCCCGATGTTTATGCTCAGTGTCAGGCACTGTGAGGAAGCTGCACAGATTCAGTGTACAACAAATATTTATAAATTGGACTGAATTAATGTGATAAGCCCTAGAAATGCATTTCAAACAACTTCTTAAATAAAGAAAATCTTACCATTGTACTCCTATGTCCTTCCTTCATTTCTTTGAAAACAATGTAAACACAATGAAGACATCCATAACAATCTGGTGACTCATTTTCCTGCTCTCTCTGGCTGGGGAAGGGAGGCAAAAAAAGATTATAAGCTTATCACTTAGTAATTACAAGGAGTTTGGATTAAGAAATATTCATATTCACCCAAGGCCCATCTAGTTAACACAATTCTCATTGCTCATTTCATCTCTTCTCATCAACCACACATGAGTCAAATTTGTTCAACATTGGCCTGTAGAAAGCTCAACGGACTCTGAGATTTGACAATGCTTTTCACCAGCCAATCCTATCAACATGTCATGTCAGCCATGAAGACAGATGAATTCTGTGAAGAGCGGGACTGATTGAACTGTCCAGATATATTGTCTTGGAAGAGACAATCTCAGGCTTTCCCCATCAACACAAATTCCCATGAAAACCAAACCAGGAGACAGAGTATATTCACTTAATTTTGGGTCCTGTGAACATCATGAGATTTTCCCTAAATTAGTCTGGTTTCTTGGTGTCCAAGCCAGTGTATTTCTCCATGTCTGGTTGTCACTTTGAGCCAGTATTTTAACCAAACTCAGACAGTACTTGCCTAGAATAGCCTCCAAGGAGTTTTCTGTAGAGAATTTATGTGTAGAGAACTGTCTGCTCACCCATACTTCATAAAGCCTTTGTTTATGCAGACAGGAAAACACACACACACAAAACAAACAAACAAATAAACAAACAACAAAAAAACAACACTGTACTGTTATTATTACTAAATTTGCTGAGTATTACTCTATTCTTTTTTTTAGTACAGCTGCATTCTTCACTGACCACAATATATCTAAACCTTGAAATCAGATATGTGATTTTGATGATGATTTTTAAGGACATCAGTGATTTATATCTTAGTCAAATATAAACTAAAATTTCTTTTTCTTAATAGTTCAGAGAGTTGCAACATGAAAAAAAAAATACTTTTTCCTGTGAAAATTTACTCCCTAATTTACCTGATTGTAAATTGGGATTTGGGCATGTCAAGTCTTTCATTATTTAATGAGATGGATGTGCAGGTATAACTTCAAGAAAATAATATTGATCACAATTAAAACTGAAATAGAACTTTGTATTCTAAACAGACACATCTTGATTTGTTTGCCTATTGTATTCGGAGGAATTCAGTGCAGGACAGAGTAACCACTCTAAGTGTTTAAGCAGGGACGATCTCAAAATAGGGGATTGGGTACTTACAAAATCAGTGAAAAGCCTCAAGAAATGACTTCTAGGCTTGGCCTCCTGGAATGACTTCAAAAACAGTCGAACCAGACCCAAGAAGGTCGCCAGTAGAGCTGTGTTGGAAGGAAGAAGCCCAAATGACTTGATCCTGTGGCCTCTCCACACCCAAGAAGCTGAAGAATGGTTACTGGCAGCTGGAATTATCAAATTGGAAGTCTAGATCAAGATGCCACCACCTTGGTCTCTGCTTCTTGACACCCCGGAGCTGGAAAATGGACAGTGAAAGACTGAATTGAAAAGATCCTATTTCTTTGATCTTGCTGGTCGGCTTCAACAGCCTAAAGCTACAGGAGAATGGCTTGTTCCTTCCATCCAACCTCCAAATTTCATGGCTTTCAGGCAGATTGACAGATCCTCATTGTTTCTAAATCTCAACTACAAAGAGGTCTGGGAAATACAGTTAATAGCTTTCCAACCTCTTCAACCAAAGAAAGTTCCACTCATGAGTATATAGAACACAGGTATAAATAGCGTAGGATAGGCACTAACCATTACTTTGTTTACACTTTGAAATTGGATGTAGGCAGAAAGTTACAAATTGTGATGAACCAGTCTCCCTGCTTCATCATTTTTAGAGGAAAATTAAGGGTACATACTATACTACTTCAATCCTAGATACCATGCTTTCAGACTGTGGCTTTAAGCTCAAATCTTAGCTAAAGTTTCAATTCCCATGTCTTCAAGAAGACAGTCAAAGATCACCTTTGACTAGTATGCTCAGGGCTCCAACCACTTGAATTTTCTACTATTCAGCTTAGGTGTTTAATTTTTGCCATTAAGCTGCATGCGTTCAGTCTCTAGAAGTGTATTGTTCTGTGGAATGAACATAAATTCACACTCAAGTTAAGGAACACAAGATGAAGTTGCCTCTTAACATGTCCACTCTTCTGAATGTATTTCATCATAATCATAACTGATATCTTAAAGCAAATAAAGTGTTTTATGATGCGGCTTAGTGGTTCTATTAATGCCTCTTCAGGAAGCCAAGTGACCACAACATAAGTCTGCAAAAGAGTTAGCCTCTGTTTTTTATTAAACATGTATTGCTTCAAGCGATGGCAAGTAAAAAATAGTTTACTGCTAATTTGTATAAGCAGTATTTTTTCTGAGCCCTTTAAATAATGAAAGCTATAGGGTTAGTGGCAAAGGATAAAAGAAATTATGAAATGCAGTCTGCAACTCTTTTCATTCATATTCCTTGGGCTTTTCTTCTATAACTTGTGCACACAGGAAACAAATTGTATCTAGAAAAGTCAATTCATAAAAGCTTATTACAGAAATGGCTAAAACACATTTAAACTAAAACATTGATCCTAGAATTATTTATTTAATAGAAATTAAATAGGGAAAGTCTTATTAACAAAATTGTGTGGCTACATGTTAGTGTTTCATCTTTAAAATTGCTATCTTAATTAAAAAAGCATTTCTCACATGTTGCAAATTAATTCAACGATGAATCTTCAGTCCTTTTTAATTGTGCTTTCTACTGCCGTTTTATGTAAAACAAACTGAAATACAGATTTAGAAATTTTCCAGTTAATTTAATTAAGGTAAACCATAATGTAGAGATACCAGAGTTTATCAATTTAGGTCAAAGAAATAGATGCTGGTTGTCTGAGTTGATCAAAAGAGTAGATGGTCAACAAATTCTCAGTGTCTTTTGTACCTTGGAGATGTAGGCTAACAATTTATTCTGACTTTTCCTCTTTTTCTTGTTCATGAAATATATAGGAAAACTTGTCTACCTACCACCAAATGCAAGATGAAAAGCTTCTTAAATTAGTAGCACATGCTTATATTTCTCAAGATTAATGCACTGTGGATAGAGACCTATCAACCCACACCTCACGACGACATCAACTGAGGCTCATGTGGCACACACCTGCGGAATTTGGGACAATCTATGTGCTTTCCACTCCATCATATCATCTTCAAGGTCAAGTGGACTCTCCATATAAATGGTTGCGCACTTGCAAAATGAAATTTTTTTTTAAATGTTTGTTGTTCCATCTGCACACACACAAAAATTAAGTAAGATGCATTTGGATAAACAAATAAAAATCTAAGAAATCTGAAAGTTTCAATGACTGAATTGCCCTTGGGAATGCAGTTTTGTTTCATTGTATTTTCTTTGAGTGTCTAGATTACATGATCATTTTTTTAAACCTGATAATAGAAGTATAAGGGAATATTTATAACATCTTGAACCACTAAACTACAATTTCACTAATCACCCTTTCAATGTTGTATCTATCTATTCATTCACTCACACATTCATTCAAGGAACGACACTATTCATGAAGCTAGGAACACAGTGATGAACAACACAAAATTCCTAATTTTAATTTTCATTCTCTTTGGAGAAAGCAGACCATCAAAGCAATAGGTCTCATTAAGTATCAAAAGTGATATACATTAAACATATGTATAGGGGACTACAGAACCATAGCAAAAAGTACCTAATGCATTTAGTGATGGGGGATGAAGGAGGGGAGGTAACACCTGACTGATTTTGAAGGCTACTTAGAATAAGTAGCAGTGAGTTAGACATATGAGAGACAGAATAGTCATTACGTGCAGTGATAGCAGCATAAACAAAAGCACAGAGGAATAAGAAGTGTATTTGAGGGCCTGCAAATAGTCAATATGTTTAGGAAGAGTGGAAAGAGGAGTTGATCTTGGAGAAGTAAGCAGGGAGTTACATATCACATGCCTAGAAGATTGGACTTTATTCTGAAGGTAATGTGAAACAAGTGAGAATAGGAAAAATTGGCAGGTTTTGACAATGGAGTGTAAGCTGAAATAGGGCATGGGGTGTAGGATGATTGACAGCTTCATCTATGGTGATCTGGGCACATGGTGGTTCCTTTACCTGAGATGGGATACAGGAAGAGAAAGAGGCTTTGTAGGTAAATTTAAGAGAGGGAAAGGTGACAAAGCAAGTTAACACAAATAACAAGAAATTTAAATATTATGAAATAGGGGAGGAGGGGAAGGCTCTCCTGGAAGAGATATTTAAGAAGAAAGCTAAGTATAAGAATGGAATAGGGATCTCAAACAAAGTAGGAAAAGAGCTCAAGCATATGTACAGGACATTGCAAGGACCCTGAGCTGGTGGTCCCAAGACATCCTCCATCTAGACTAGATACTTACAACTGTATTCCATGACATAATGCCATGTATTGGAACAGAAAAATATGCCATTTGTAGAAATCATTGACAACAGCTAAATTGTTTGGGAGAGAAAAATCTCTCTTTGTTCCAACAGTTGCCTATGATATTTTAAACACTGAAAAAATCCTATCAAGATTGGAGAAATGGTTGGGAGTCTCAATAACATTGAATCCCCAAATGTTATCAGAGTTATACCTGGCACTTTCCTATTTAGCCCAGCATTCTTAGAAGAAAATATTCTCTTCCAAGTCAGGTATATTTCCAAAGAGTTCATCACTGAAAGTTTCCCTACACTTACCAAACCAAGGACTAAAGAAGAAAGTTCTTTTTGTTTTCTTATTTTAATTCTATAATACTCTTCAGAGCCTCTCAGTTTCCTTACTCTCTATAAATATCATTTATTACATAAGTACACGAGTACAAGCATGTGCACAATAAAGTACATGTGGTACCCTAAGATGGCTCCCCAAAGTTCTAGGACATTGGTGTAGACAAACAATCTCTCAGTTACTCAATCAAACTTAATTTAAGGGTTGCTGTGATGGAATTTTGCAGATGCAAGTTAGGACACAAATCACTGGACTTCAAGGTAGGTGGTAATCCAGATGGCCAGGCTTAATCACATAATCTCTTGAAAAACAGAGAATTTTTTCCAACTGAAAGTCAGAGATATGAAGAATGGGAAAGATTTGATGCACTGTTGCTGGCTTTAAATGGAGGAGCCATCTGTCAGGAAACTTCAGACAGCACTGAGGCCTTGAGAGTAGTTTCTCACCAACATCTAGAAGGAAAATAGGGAACTCAGTAGGATAACCACAAGAAAATGAATTCTGCCAAAAACCTGTGATCTAAGTGAGGATCCCAGCCCCACCTAGTAGTTTGATTGCAGCCTTGAGCCGAGGATCCATCTATGCTGTGCCTGGATTTCTGATCTTCAGAAACAATGAGATAAGTTTGGGATGTTGTAAACTGCTAAATTTGTGATAATTTGTTATGCAGCAATAGAAAACAAATATAGTGCAGAATAATAACAGTAAAAGTGAGGAGAATCCTGCTTTCTTTTTACCAACAGGTTTAGTCTATAGCTTGTAGGTAGTGTTATGTGTGACACAATTTGGATCATTTATAGTTAACACTTTTCTAGGATTCATCTATTTGGACAGTGCTAACCTCTTTATAACAGAGTGAGTGACATAAAATATACCAAAAGGCAATTTGCTGAGGAAAAAAAATGCAAATGGAGCAAGAATATTCCAGAGAACAATATCAATACAAGCCAGCTCTACTGGTACCAGATAATAGGGTGAATAAAGAGGCTGACTGGAGTTCATGAAGTAAGGAAAACTACCTACCTTGGGGATGAATGCTTTCCTATTACCAGTAAAAGACACAGTTGTGGGAAATCATAATGGTCAACAGAGAAGCATGTCAAAAAAGAGTCTTTGTTGTCCTTAAAAATCCTTCCCATGATGTAAATTACACTCCTTTATCCTCCCAATGAAGTCACAGCAGGATGAAACCGTATCATCATTACTTTTTTTTTTCTTTTCAGCAATATATTTTTAATGCTTTTATTGTGAAATAGATATTTTTTTTAAATTAGTTTCAGGTGTAAGACACAGTGCAGTAGTTATACTTTTTACCCCTCAAAGTGACAACTCCCTCCGCCAATTCACCACCTCACTTCTCACCCCCATATCATACATATCTATTACAATCCTTTGACTCTCTTCCACAGTATACTCCACATACCGTGACTCTCAATATATTCAATTACAGTTGGTATACAATATTACACAACATCAGCTTCAGGTATACAGTGCAGTGATCAAGCCTCTACTCCATCATGAAGTGGTCTCCCTAACAAGACATGTGACCACCTGACACCCCACAAAATATTTACATTATTGTATTCCCCAAACTGTCTTTCATATCTCTATGGCAATATTGTAGTTACCTATTTATGCTGTCTAATCCCTTCCCCTTCTCCCTCATCCCCCACTCTATTAGCAACTATCAGTTTTTCCTCTATTATCTATGAGACTGTTTCTGTTTACTTTGCTCATTCATTCAGTTTTTCAGATTCCACATATAAGTGAGATCATATAGTATTTGTCTTTCTCTGACTGACTTATTTCACTTAACATGATAGTCTTTAGGTCCATCCATATCATTGCAAATGGTACGATTTCTTTCTTCTTTATAGCGGAGTAATACTCCATTGTATAAATGTACCATGGTTTCTTAATCCAGTCATCTACCAGTGGGCATTTGGGTTGTTTCCAAGTCTTGGTTATTGTAAATAGAGCTGCAATAAACATAGGGGTGCATATATTTTTTCGAATTAAGAGTCTTGAATTCTTCTGGGTAGATACCCAAGGAATTGCTGAGTCATATGGTAGTTCCATTTCCAGTTTTTTGAGATACCTCCATATTGATTTCCATAATAGCTGCACCAATCTGCAATCCCATCAACAGTGCAGCAGGGTTCCTTTTCCCCACAGCCCTGCTAGCACTTGTTTGTTGATTTATTGATGACAGCCATTCTGACCAGAGTGAGGCGGTGTCTCATTGTGGTTTTTATTTGCATTTCTCCGATGATTAGTGAGGTTGAATATTTTTTCATATGCCTGTTGGCCATCTGTATGTCTTCATTAGAGAAATGCCTCTTCATATCCTCTACCCATTTATTAACTGGGTTGTTTGTTTTTTTGGTGTTGAGTTGAATGAGTGTTTTATAAATTTTGGATATTAACTCCTTATCAGATATATCATTGGCAAATATATTCTCCCATTCAGTAGACTGCCTTTTTGTTTTATTGATGATTTCCTTTGCTGTGAAAAAACTTTTAAGTTTGATGTAATCCCATATGTTCATTTTTTCTTTTATTTCCCTTGCCTGAGGGGATGTATCAGTAAAAATATTACTCAGGGTAATGTCTGCAAACTTACTCCCTATGTTTTCTTCTAGGAGTTTTATGGTTTCAGGTCTTACATTTAAGTCTTTAATCCATTTTGAGTTTGTTCTTGTATATGGTGTAAGTAGGTGGTGCATTTTCATTTTTTTTGCACGTGTCAGTCCAATTTTCCCAGCTTCATTTATTAAATAGACTATCTTTACTCCGATGTAAATTCTTGCTTCCACTGTCATAGATTAAATGACCATATATGGATGGGTTTATTCCTGAGTTCTCTATTCTGTTCCATTGGTCTATGTGTCTGTTTTTATGCCAGTACCATACTGTTTTGATTACTGTAGCCTTGTAGTATGTTTTGGTATCAGGTAACGTGATGCCTCCCACTTTATTCTTATTTCTCAAGATTGCCGTGGCTATTTGGGGTCTTTTGTGGTTCCATATAAATTTTAGGATTATATGTTCTATTTCTGAGAAAAATGTCCTTGGTAGTTTGGTTGGAATTGCATTGAATCTATATATTGCCTTAGGTAGTATTGACATTTTAACTATATTAATTCTTCCTATCCGTGAACATGGTATGTATTTCCATTTATTTGTATCTTCTTTGATTTCTCTCTTCAGTATCTTATAATTTTCTGAGTATAGGTCTTTTACTACTTTAGTTAAATTGATTCCTAGATACTTTATTGTTTTTGAAGCAACTGTAAAAGGGATTGATTCCTTGATTTCTTCTTCTTATAGTTTATTATTGGTGTATACTAATGTAACTGATTTCTGAATATTAATTTTGTATCCTGCTATCTTATCAAATTTGTTTATCAGTTCTAATAGTTTTTGGTGGAGTCTTTGGGATTCTCTATATATAGTTTCATGTCATCTGCATATAATGACAATTTTACTTCCTCTTTTCCAATTTGGATACCTTTTATTTCATTTACTTGTCTGATTGCTGTGGCTAGAACTTCCAGAACTATGTTAAATAGAAGTGGTGAAAGTGGGCAGCCTTGTCTTGTTCCTGATCTTAAGGGGAAAGCTTTTAGCCTTTCCCCATTGAGTATGATGTTTGCTGTGGGCTTATCATATACAACCTTTATTATGTTGAGATATGATCCCACTATTCCCACTTTGCTAAGAGTTTTTTATCATAAATGGCTGCTGGATTTGTCAAATGCTTTTTCTGCATCTATTGATATGATCATATGGTTTTTATCTTTCATTTTGTTAACGAGATGTATTACGTTAATTGATTTGTGGATATTGAACCAACCTTGCATACCAGGAATGAATCCCACTTGATCGTGTTGTATGATCTTTTTAATGTGATGCTGAATTCGGTTTGCTAGTATTTTGTTGAGAATTTTTACATCTATGTTCATTAGGGATATTGGCCTGTAGTTTTCCTTTGTCTGACTTAGGAATCAGGGTGATAGTGGCTTCATAGAAAGAGTTTGGGAGACTTCCCTCCTGTATTTTTTGGAATAGTTTGAGGAGAACAGGTATTAATTCTTTTTTGTAAAATTCACCTGTGAAGCCATCTGGTCCAGGACTTTTTTTTGTTGGAAGATTGTTGATTACTGAATCAATTTCTTTGTCAGTAATCAGTCTGTTCAGAGTTTCTGTTTCTTTTTCGTTCAGACTTGGTATATTGTATGCTTCTAGAAATTTATCCATTTCTTCCAGATTGTCGCGTTAGCATATAGTTGCTCGTAGTATTTTCTTAAAATTTTCTGTATTTCTGTGGTATTTCTGTATTTCTGTTGTCACTTTTCCTCTTCATTTCTGATTTTATTAATTTGGGTCCTCTCTTTTTCTTGGTGAGTCTGGCTAAAGGTTTGTCGATTTTGTTTATCTTTTCAAAAAACCACTCTTGGTTTCATTGATCTTTTCTATTTTTTTTTTTGTTCTCTATTTCATTTATTTCTGTTCTGGTCATTATTATTTCCTTCCTTACACTCCCTTTAGGCTTGTTTTGCTGTTTTTTTCCAAGTTCCCTTAGGTGTAAAGATAGTCTGTTGATCTGAGATTTTTCTTCCTTCTTTAGGTAGGCCTGCACTGCTATGAACTTCCCTCTTAGGACTGCTTTTGCTGCATCCCAGAGATTTTTGGGTCATGGTGTTTTCATTTTCATTTGTCTTGAGGTATCTTTTGATTTCCTCCTTGATCTCATTTTTGACCCACTCACTATTTATTAGCATGTACTTTAGCATACATGTATTTGTAATGTTTCCAGATTTCTTCTTGTAATTGATATCTAGTTTCATAGCATTGTGGTCAGAGAAGACACTTCATATCATCATTCTTTTTTTTTTTTTATTTAATTAGTTTCAGGTGTACAACACAGTGCAATAATTATACATTTTACCCCTCAAAGTGACAACCCCCTACCCCGAATACACCACCCCACTCCCCCCCATATCATATATATCTATTACTCTTCCTCTGACTCTCTTCCACAGTATAATCCACATCCCGTGACTATCTATATATATTCAATTACAGTAGGTATACCACCTCCGCTTTAGTAATACAGTGCAGTGATCAAACCTCTACTCCATCCATGAAATGGTCTTCCTAACAAGTCCTATGATCATCTGACATTCCACAGAATATTTACAACATTATTAATTATATTCCCCAAACTGTTTTTCCTATCCCAGTAGCAATATTGTAGTTGCCTATTTTTGCTGTCTAATCCCTTCCCCTTCTCCCTCATCTCCATTCCTCTCCCAATTAGCAACCCTGATTTTTCCTCTATATCTATGAGACAGTTTCTGTTTACGTTGCTCATTCATACAGTTTTTCAGATTCCACATATGAGTGAGATCATATGGTATTTGTCCTTCTCTGACTGACTTATTTCACTCAACATTATAGTCTCTAGGTCCATCCATATCATTGCAAATGGCATGATTTCATTCCTCTTTATAGCAGAGTAATACTCCATTGTATAAATATACCACAGTTTCTTAATCCAGTCATCTACTGATGGGCATTTTGGTTGTTTCCAAGTCTTAGCTATTGTAAATTGTGCTGCTATGAACATAGGGGTGCATAACTTTTTTTGAATAAGTGTCTTGGTTTTTTCAGGATAAATACCTAGGAGTGGAATTGCTGGGTCAAACGGTAGCTCTATTTCCAGTTCTTTGAGATACCTCCATACTGACTTCCATAGTGGCTGCACCAATCTGCAGTCCCACCAACAGTGCAGCAGGGTCCCCTTTTCCCCACAGCCCTGCCAGCACTTGTTGTTTGTTGATTTGTTGATGATAGCCATCCTGACTGGGGCGAGGTGGTATCTCATGGTGGTTTTTATTTGCATTTCCCTAATGACCAGTGAGGTTGAACTTTTTTTCATATGCCTGTTGGCCATCTGTATGTCCTCTTTAGAGAAATGTCTCTTCATATCTTCTGCCCATTTTTTAATTGGGTTGTTTGTTTTTTTGGTGTTGAGTTTCATGAGTGTTTTATAAATTTTACATATTAACCCCTTATCAGATATATCGTTGGCAAATATATTCTCCCATTCAGTAGGCTTCCTTTTTGTTTTATTAATGGTTTCCTTTATTGTGAAAAAAATTTAAGTCTGATATAATCCCATATGTTCATTTTTTCTTTTACTTCCCTTGCCCGTAGGGATGTATCAGTAAAAATATTGCTCTGGGTAATGTCTGCAAATGTACTCCCTATATTTTCTTTTAGGATTTTTATGGTTTCAGGTCTTACATTTAAGTCTTTAATCCATTTTGAATTTGTTCTTGTATAAGGCGTAAGGAGATGATCCAGTTTCATTTTTTTGCATGTGTCAGTCCAATTTTCCCAGCACCATTTATTGAATAGACTATCTTTACTCCAGTGTAAATTCTTGCTTCCCTTGTCATAGATTAACTGTCCGTAAATGCTTGGATTTATTTCTGGGCTCTCTGTTCTATTCCACTGTCTTGATTACTGTGGCCTTGTAGTAGGTTTTGATGTCTGGTAGCATGATCCCCCCAACTTTGTTTTTATTTCTCAGAATTGCCGAGGCTATTCTGGGTCTTTTATGATTCCATATAAATTTTAGGATTATATTTTCTATTTCTGTGAAAAATGCCCTTGGTAGTTTGATAGGAATTGCATTGAATCTATATATTGCTTTAGGCAGTATGGACATTTTAACTATATTAATTCTTCCTATCCATGAGCATGGTAGGTGTTTCCATTTATTTGTATCTTCTATGATTTCTTTCTTCAGTGTCTTATAATTTTCTGAGTACAGATCTTTCACTTCTTTGGTTAAATTTATTCCTAGGTATTTTATAGTTCTTGACGCAATTGTAAATGGGATAGTTTTCTTAATTTCTCTTTGCATTAGTTTATTATTGGTATATGCAAATGCCACTGATTTCTGAACATTGATTTTATATCCTGCTACTTTACTGAATTCGTCTATCAGTTCCAATAGTTTTTTGATGGAGTCTTTGGGGTTCTCTATATACAGTATCATGTCATCTGCATATAATGACAATTTTACTTCTTCCTTGCCAATTTGGATGCCTTTTATTTCTTTTTGTTGTCTGATTGCTGTGGCTAGAAATTCCAGCACTATGTTGAATAAAAGAGGAGAAAGTGGACAGCCTTGTCTTGTTCCTGATCTTAAGGGAAATGATTTTAGCTTTTCCCCATTGAGTACGATGTTAGCTGTAAGTTTATCATATATGGCTTTTATTATGTTGAGATATGATCCCTGTATTCCCACTTTACTAAGGGTTTTTTAACATAAATGGCTGTTGGATTTTGTCAAATGCTTTTTCTGCATCTATTGAAATGACCATGTGATCTTTATCCTTCATTTTGTTGATGTGGTGTATCACATTAATTGATTTACGGATGTTGAACCAGCCTTGCACACTAGGGATGAATCCCACTTGATCATGATGTATGATCTTCTTAATATATTGCTGAATTCTGTTTGCTAATATTTTATTGAGAATATTTGCATCTATATTCATCAGGGAGATTGGCCTGTAGTTTTCCTTTTTTGTGATGTCTTTATCTAGTTTTGGAATCAGGGTGATAGTGGCTTCATAAAAAGAGTTTGGGAACCTTCCCTCCTTCTGGATTTTTTGGAATAGTTTGAGAAGAATAGGTGATAGTTCTTTTTTGAATGTTTGATAAAATTCACTTGTGAAGCCATCTGGTCCAGGGCTTTCGTTTTTTGGGAGCTTGTCAATTACTGATTCAATTTCCTTGGTAGTAATCAGGGTATTTAGATTTTCTGTTTCTTCTTGCGTTAGCTTTGGAAGGTTGTATGCTTCTAGAAAATTATCCATTTCTTCCAGATTGTCAAATTTGTTGGCATATAGTTGCTCATAGTAATTTCTTAGAATTTTTTGTATTTCTGTGATGTCTGTAGTCATTTCCCCTCTTTCATTCCTGATTTTGCTAATTTGAGTCCTCTCTCTTTTTTTTTTGATGAGCCTGGCTAGAGGTTTGTCAATTTTGTTTATCTTCTCAAGAAACCAGCTCTTGGTTTCATTGATCTTTTGAACTGTTTTTCTGTTCTCTATATTGTTTATTTCTGCTCTGGTCTTTATTATCTCCTTTCTTGTACTCCCCTTGGGCCTCTTTTGCTGTTCTTTTTCCAGTTCCCTTAGGTGTAAGGATAACCTGTTGATTTGAGATTTTTCTTCCTTCTTTAGGTAGGCTTGCACTGCTGTAAACTTCCCTCTTAGGACTGCTTTCGCAGCATCCCAGAGATTTTGGGTCGTGGTGTTTTCATTATCGTTTGTCTCGAGGTATCTTTTGATTTCCTCCTTGATCTCATTTGTGACCCACTCACTATTTAATAGCATAATTGTTTAGCCTCCATTTATTTGTCAGCTTCCCGGATTTCTTCTTATAATTGATTTCTAGTTTCATAGCATTGTGGTCAGAGAATACAGTTGAAATGATTTCAATCTTCTTAAATTTATTGAGACTTGTTTTGTGGCCTAACATGTGGTCTATTTTAGAAAATGTTCCATGTGCACTTGAAAAGAACATATATTCTGTAGCTTTGGGATGAAATGCTCTGAAAATGTCTGTTAAATCCAGCTGGTCTAATGTGTCATTTAAGTTCGCTGTTTCCACATTGATTTTCTGTATGGAGGATCTGTCCATTAGTGACAGCGGGGTGTTGAAGTCCCCTACTATGATAGTGTTACTGTTGATCTCTGTCTTTATGTCTGACAATATCTATTTTATATATTTAGGGGCTCCTATGTTAGGTGCATAGATGTTTACTAGAGTTATGTCCTCTTGTTGGATCAATCCCTTCATTACTATGAAGTGTCCTTCTTTGTCCTTTGTTATATTCTTCAATTTAAAGTCCATTTTATCTGATATAAGTATCGCTACTCCAGCTTTTTTCTCAGTACCATTTGCATGAAATATTTTACTCCATCCCTTTACTTTCAGCCTGTATGAGTCTTTGGATCTGAGGTGAGTCTCTTGTATACAGCATATACTGGGGTCTTGCTTTCTTATCCATTCAGCCACCCTATGTCTTTTTATTGGAGCATTTAATCCATTTACATTTAATGTAATTATTGATAGGTGTGTATTTATTGCCATTTTGTTATTTGTGTTCGTAGTCTTTCATAGGTTGTTTTTCTCTTGTACTTAAAGAAGCCCTTTTAGCATTTCCTGCAAAGCTGGCTTGGTGGTAATGAATTCCCTTAACTTATTTTTTTCTGCAAAGCTCCTTATCTCGCCTTCGATTTTAAATGATAACCTTGCTGGATACAGCAATCTCGGTTGTAGGCCTTTATTTTTCATCACTTTGAAAACCTCCTGCCACTCCCTTCTGGCCTGCAAAGTTTCTGTAGAAAAGTCAGCTGATAATCTTATGGGGGTACCCTTGTAAGTAACTTGCTGCCTTTCCCTTGCTGCTTTAAGGATTCTGTCTTTGTCCTTAACCCTTGCCATTTTCACTATAATGTATCTTGGAGTGGGCCTGTTTGGAATCATCCTGGTTGGAACTCTCTGCACTTCCTGAGCTTGTATTTCGATGTCCTTTGCCAGGTTAGGGAAGTTTTCAGACATTATTACTTCAAATATATTCTCAATCCCTTGCTCCCTCTCTTCTCCTTCTGGTACTCCAATGACCCATGAGTTATTGCGTTTGATGTTGTCCCCCAGCTCTCTTAAACTATTTTCCATGTTTTTCATTCTTTTTTCTTTTTGTTGTTCCGCATGGGTGATCTCTGCTATTTTGTCTTCTAAGTCACTGATTCGATTTTCTGCTTCATCCAATCTGCTAGTGATTCCATCAAGTTTGTTATTTAATTCAGTAATTGTATTCTTAAGTTCTAGCTGGTTGCTTTTCATGATTTCTCTATCCTTCTTTATATTTTCATTAATTTCCTTGAACATTCTAATAATCAGTGTTCTGAACTCTGTCTCTGATAGGTTGGTTACCTCTATTTCCACTGATTCAGGAAGTTTCTTCTGTTCTTTTATTTGTGTTATGTTTCTTTGTCTCCCCATTCTGGCTTACTCTTTGTGTTTGCTTCAATATAACAGATAGATCCCCCAGATTTCTCAGTCTTTTCTGGGTAAACTTATATGGTGTGTGTCCTTATATTTGAATTACTCAGTCTCCCTGTTCTCCTGTGCTTGTATCTGAGGTGTTCCTTGTGTCGTGCGTCCTCACTTGTTGAAGTTTTAGTTTTGATTACTTTTGGTTTGTCAGTAGGTGGGACTGACTCCCAGATTGATTAGCTGTGAGAATCAGCAGCGTCTGCAGTTTATGAGCTGCTGTGAGAGGATTGACCCCTCTGATGAAACTTGGACCCTATGGGTCCTAGTACCTGTAGCAACTTTCTTTTGGGTGTGACTCTTGTATGTCAAACCCAGAAATGCTCTGGTTTTATCTAAAGTTGGCCTCCGGGTATGATCATTCTTGTGTCTGTTTGTTTGGACCCACTGCTACAGAGTGATTTTAGAGCATAACAGATCAACAAGAACAACCTCCGCAGCCACCAAAGGAAACCAAATGCTCGCACAAGTAAAATAAAACAACCATCAAACTACAGTCAACTTGTACAGAAATATCAATCATACTAATGAAAAAAACAAACAGAAACAAAACAAAAACCACACACTCAATAATAACAGAAGAGGAAACAAAATAAAATACAATATCCTAAAATAAAAAATAGAATAAACATGAGAAACCGATTAGCTATACCTAAAAATTAAAAAATAAAAATAAAGTAAAATAATAATAAAAAAAGTAAGAAAAATTAAAAAAATAAAATTTGCAGAAAAAAGGAAAAGAGGAAAAGTATAGCAGTGAGAAGAATGAATAAAATAAGAGAGAAAGTGAGGGTGGGGAAAAAAGAATTAGAAAATAAAGAAAAAGAAAAAGAAAAAAGAATAAAAATATATATATTTGTCTACACACCCATATATATGGACATATATTCACCTATATACACCTATATATATGCCTATATTAAAAACTACAATATGATTAGAATGAAATAGACATAAAAACCAAAAACAACCAAGATAAGCAGCTAATAAAGGGAAAACAAAACAGAATAAAACCAAACAAACCAAAAATACCCGTGCCGGTCTAGGCTAAAGTCCACCAAGCTCTCTTCAGTTTGTCTGCTGTACAAAAATTCCTGTGCGTCTTGTGGGAACAGTAGGCCACCTGATGCCTAGCGTGATCCTGGCGCTGCAGGTTTGCTGTACTTGAGTGTGGTTGTGACGTGTGATTGGTGGTTTTTACAAAGTCACTGCCTTTTTGCTTTTGCCTGTCCCAAGGCAGGCTGCACCCCCAAAGGCTCAATGAGTGTCTCTGGGCACCCTTTGGGTTGACAGCCGTGGAGAATTAAAGAATTCCTCACTACCAAAAGCCTGCTGCTAAGAATCTGTTAATTAGTGCCTCAGCAGGTGAACCTGCCCTGCCTCCCAAGCCTTGCCTAAAGGTGGGGGCGGGGTAGGTAGTCTCACTCTGCAGCCTTTACTGGGTGGAAATTCTCAATCCCCTGCAGGTAAGGATATCTTCCTAGTCGCCCCTATTGCTCCATTCAGGAGTCAGTTTAAGACTGACTTGACTGGGGCCAAAGTTTGTGGGAGTGGGTGCGTTATTGGTTTTTTTTGCTTTCTGTTCAAGAGTAGAAAAAGGAAAAAAAAAATAAAAAAACATAAAAATAAACAAAGCCGCAGTTCCAATACTGTTTTAAGCTAAGGCCTTTGCCTCTTATGCTCCAGCGAAGTTCTTGCTGCTCTCCCAAAGGGTCTGCCGGGATTTAGGGAATTGCACGCACCCTACCATGTGGCCAAGATCCCCGCTCCGTCTCTCGGGGACCTGCGTCTCTGCCCGGCGCGCTGCGTGTCCGAGTGAGTCTTCTTTTTCCCCTGCTCCCGGGTTTCAGGCTTCTGCCTCGGAGCCGGCACGCGCCTGCGCGGTGCTCCTGCTGCTCTCCCGAAGAGACTGCCGGGCTTAAGGGACTGCGCGCCCCCTGCCCCAAGTTTCAGATCCCCGCTCCGTCTCTCGGGGACCTGCGTCTCCGCCCAGTGCGCTGTGTCTCCGCACCCGAGTATTCTTTTTGCTCCTGCTCCCGGGATTCAGGCTTCTGTGCTCCGCGGGACAGGGTGGGGGTGGGGGGGGACAGAGACTGATCCCTGAACCGGGCGGGTGCAGGGACTGATCTTGCCCTGCCGCTGCGGGGCTCTGCACCCTGCTTCCTGGGGACGCGGCGAGCTGCGGGTGCAGCTCATACCTCTGCACAGTCGTCTCCTCTCTCTCCTCCCGCACTTGCCCGGCCTGAGCTTCTGCCTCAGACCGCAAACCAACGCGCTCTGGCTGAACTCCAGGTGGGCCGCGGGCCGCAGGGAGCGAGCCGGGGCAACACTCACCGTGACTCAGCAGCCGCGGGTGCGGGCTGCACCTCACGCGTCTCGCCGCCTTCTTCCCCTACTCGCCCGGCCTGCCCGCCTTCCAGCAATCCTTGTGTGGAACTCTTAGTTGCTCTGTGTGATGAGTAGATGTCTCTTTGAAGCGTATTAGAAGTTCAAATTGTGGATATTTCCAGGGGAGGTTTCATGCAGCCCTCCTCACAGCCACCATCTTGCCCCTATCTCTGTTTCCATATCATCATTCTTAATGCCAGGAAATTCAGCACAATCCACTAACGAGCCATTTTTTAAAACACTTGTTATTTTTAGTCTTTATAATTTATTTAAATTTCTGAAAAGGAATAACATATACAAGTCCACATCTTCCAAACTCCAATGTTTGGGGTTTTTTAATGTTTAAATAAATATGAGAGTAGTTTAATAAAACATGCCAAATTCACCTTATTTTATCCACAATGTTTATGGGTGCTTCAATATCACTATATTACTTAAAGAGTGGTGCTAGAGAAAGAAAATTATATGTCACAATATTTTCACATTTCAACGATAATATTTTTTACATGGTGATATCATAGTTTGACATGCTGGACTGTGTTATTTTAACCCTTCTTAAAGCACAGATTAGCTAATGCATATATTCATGGTAATGCAGAGGTCACATTCCCCCAGCCAGTTAACCACCATGGCCAATGTACAGGTGAGAGAACAGAGGCCCAAGAATCTTTAACAACTCTCCTATGATACCATGATGGATGGCTGATGAGGGAAATACTGTTGGGTGAAAATTTGTGTTTGAAAGATCAGAGTAAAATTTCTCATCTCTGTATTTTATCTACTTACTAAACAGAACCTTTAAATGCTCCCAACCTCTCAGCTTAGAGCAGGAATATATGAAAGGCAGTGAGCTCACTCCCCAGTAGAAGAGAATCAAGATGACAAGATTCCAGTTCAACTTGAGACCTGCTCAGAATCTAATCAAGGTGGACAAACATTTTCTTTTTTTTTTTTTTAAGTCAGAAGTGTTTTTTGTCTTGTTTTAATATCTCATCAGCTTTACAGGGTTACAATTTTCTTAAATATTTCTGAAGTTTAAATACAATCTGCATAATAATGTTATAAAATGTAAACTTTCAGTGTTCTTTTAAATTTCAAAATCACATTCCTTTGTTTGTGTGTGGTTTTTCTTTTTTTTTTTTTTTTTTTTTGGTCTTTTAAAAAGGTTTTTCCCCTTTTAATACCTGAATGTTCTGCAAAATTAAATCCTTATATGCCACCCGCACCAGCCAGGGTGACAGGTAAGGCATAACCAGGGTGACAGGCGAGGCCCAGCCAGAGGTAGAGTAGTCTGTTTATACCTTTTTTATTATAGTATTTTTTTCCCTTTAACCTGAGTTCAGGCATGGTCCCCACGCCATCAGACAAACCCCAGAGAAACTGAAATTTCACATGTCAGGAATGAAAGGCTGAATTTGTGTTTGCCAAGAAAAAAATGCAAAAGCAAGATTAAGGGGAAAAAAGGGTAGAAGTGAGCAAAAATGATAAAAGCAAGAAAAGTGGCTGGCTAAATGCACAAGTACTAAAAACTAACCCAGCCACCCCAAAGCCCCACCCGACCCACCTACCACTGGACAGCTGGACAGCCTTGCAGCCATTTTAGGGGTCAGAAGGAAGACTCCAGAAGCAGCCTGTCCACAAAGGCAAACATTTTCTTTAAAGGGCCAGGTAGTAAGCACTTTTGTTTTCAACGGCCAAGAGAGGGAAAAAAAAAAAAAAATATATATATATATATATATAAAACAGAGAACACAATTTTCCCAATATTTTTTATTGACAAAATTCAAAACATAATAACTATAGAGTATACTTTTTTTGAATATTGGTCTCTTAATGAGAAAATTGGAATTTTGGGGAAGAGGGAAAAAGATAACATTTCACTTCATAAAATTCAAAGGTAAAACCATTCCTAGCTTTGGACCACACAGTCAGTGAGTTAGATTTGACCCACAAGCCATAGCACATCCACCCCAACTTTTGGGCACAACACTGTATAGTACTATCCAAATGTCCTCCCATCTAGCCACAGGAAAATCTGTGCCAAGTTTCAGGTGTCAGATGCCATATTCCTTTGGGAGATAAGCCCTCATTAATATAAGGCCTATAACGAAAACAGCAATTGCAAGACCACTGAAAGAAGCCCAGTCTATCAAATTGACAATGGCACAGATGGGAAAGGCAGGAAGACCTTGAATCATGACAAGAGTATGTGTATGATGGATGGGTCCTGGGAGAATGAGGTCTTGGTCCAGCCTCTTTTGTGTAGCTATTCATAAGGTGAAGACCTATAAAATTGCTCTCAAACTGTGCAATTCTGTCCTTTAACGGCCTTCCTCCATGAAACATGCCCTGGAAGAGGAAGGTCACATATTCACCTTCCTCACCTTCAATAGGTTTCGTAACTGGTATATCAGTTCTCAAACTTTGAGACTTTGATGCTGAGATCCTTTTACCTGTCCCAAGGCTTGATCTTTCTGTTTAATTTTTTAGAGGTAGTCAGTTTTCTAAGAAAGGAAGAAATGGGATTCAAGACCAGGAATCTTTTAGGAGGTTTTTGAGATGAAGGTGGGAGGACAGTGTGGGATTTGGGACAGAAAGGAACACAGACAGAGAAGGTCCACTTACTAGATACATGTTTGCTGAATGGATGTCTTAGGACTCATGGGCCATGCCATTCATGGACGTGTTACATCAATAAGGTGCAATAAGTCCCTAGAACTCAGTAAAGAGCTAAGATTACATGCCTTAGAAGTTGCTAAGTAAGAATGTGGAAAGATTCTAGGGATAAATTTTGCTTCTAGCAGGAATCGTTTCCATGACTGGAGTTGGTCAACACGATGCAGTTACCACCATCCTCATCAACAGTGTAATGTTCAGGACACTTCTGTTGTCCATAAGTGATTCCACAGCATTGTACTCACTCAAGACTGCCGTTGCTGGATTTATAGTGTAAACAGAGCCCATGACTGACTGTGCATCACTTCCTTCTACCAGGTGAGGCTGGAAAAGCCTCATCAAGGATGTGATTTTGAGAGGTGAAAAGTATAACTATTGCATTGATTTGTACAACTAAAACTAATAAAATAATAATAATAGATAAATAATTAAAAAAGAATTTGATTTCATTCCACTTGCAAGCTAACAGGTTAGCCTGCTGCAGTTTCATGGAGTTGGACAAAAGACACCAGACTCCTAGATCAAAAAGAAAACAACTATTACCCAAGACAGAAAGCAGTATGAGCATCATGCTTTCCCACGTTGATGCTGCACACACAGCAGTTCTTTGCATAATAGATGAGCAAGCCCTTGCTTAAGAAACCCCACTTTTTTTATGATGAGCTGTGGGCAAACAGCTCAACCTTTGCCCCAGAGGGAAACATTGTCTTTACAAGACTGGACAGTAAGTACATCTGCCTTCTGCTCCAGAGATAGAAACTATCTTTATTTCTAAGGCTGTATGTTCTGCAGGCATCTTTCAAAAGATCATCTGAGGTGATAGCTGTCAGTGTCTCTGTTTGCAAGACATGCAGAAATGTGAGAAACCCATGGAGAATTGTCTCTCAACAGGCCCAGACTTGCTTAAATTCATCAGTGTTCTGTTTAGTTTCTTGAGCTTCCAGATAATAAATACTTTATCTAATTCTTCTCTTTCCCCTATTTCCCATCACACCATTAATTCATCAGTCAGAGAGTACGCAACCATTTATTGAACATCATTATAAAACTTAAAAGAGGTGTTTTTACTCCTATGCAGCTCAAAGTTTTGGGGGAAAATGTTGAGTGAGTCATGACTTCTCACCATTTTAAATAGTGATGATACCTGAGCCAAGCCACTCTGGCAATCAATTTTTGCTTACATCTCATTGATCAGAACTGAGTGATACAGCCTCCCATAATAGGGAAGGCTGAAAAATGAGTACATTGCTGGGAATAATATCAAGGTTCTGCTATTAAGGAAGAAGGATAACATGAATACTGGGAACATGTATCATCTCTGACACAAAAAGAAAACTGGCAAAAGCTATCAGAGGTCATACATTTTTGGTAAATTATTCTACTGATATAAAACTAGTTTTCTCCCAAATATGAATTAGGTATCCCTGTTAAGTGTTAGGTGATTATGGAACTAAACCATAAGAAGTAAGGAAATTAGGTTATCTACTTGTACTTATACCATTAAATAGAAAAGTACATTGAACCTCAGTTTAGCATTTCCATGTGCCATTATGTGGTAATTATCATGTAGTAATAATCTCAGAGCATACAAAGTTGCTTTAAAATTAAAGCAAGACAGGCCAGCTGACTGACGCAGTGGTTAAGAGCTGGCTTGGGACACCAGCGGCCGCGGTTCAGATCCCACATGAGGACCAATGACACTGCCCTCTTAAAAATAAATAAATAAATAAATAAATAAATTTAAAATTAAAGCAAGATCACCAAATTTTCAAATGGTTGGTACCATAATATTTTATACTATAGGCTCAGTGGTATTGAAGAATGTTTCAAGAACTCTTAGAACTAAGAACTCAAAGATAAAGGACAAGGGGATGGAAATAATAAATGAAAAGAGAAGTAATCTAGAAAATAGCAGAACTCTCAGAGTCATACATTAGAAATTTCAAAAGGAAATATGATGGACAAAGGAGAAACAGTAGTCAAATAAATAATAGTTGTGAATTTCTCTGAGCTGTAGAAAAATTAAATGTTAAAAATATTTAATGAAAGTAGAAACATAATGGAAGTGGAAAAGATTTTTCTCCAAAGTAAAGGGAAGCCAATAGGAAGGGGGAAAATAGGCTCACATATACCTCTTCTTCATGTAACAAACTTCAGGAGATATTTGAGCAAAATATCTACAGAGTTCAGAGAGGAAACTTTTGTGATCTAATAATTCCGTGGTCAACCAAACTAGGATTTAACTGGAGAGGAAGCTAAAGGGCATTCTCATAAATGCAAGTATAATTCTACCCAGAATCCCCACAACACCAAAAACACACACACACACACACAAAAAACAAAACTGAAAAAATACTCCATCAGTTGGAGAAATGAACAAAAATAAGATGCCCATGACACAACTGATGAGAGGAAATAGAAAATGTAAGCTCAAAACATGTTTCATAACATGAATTCATTTTGTTTTAAATTTTTTATATATCTACACATAAAAGCTTAGAAAGATATAACTAACACATTAATAGTTAATAGAGGGTTTCTTTTTTTTTTTTAACTGATGGGAGAAATAACTTTTAATACTCAGAGTCTATACCTGTATTGTCCAACATGGTAGTCAGTAGCTACATATGCCTAATAAGCCCTTCAAATATGGCTACTACTAGTGAGATGAGAGATGTGCTATGATGCACACCAGATTTCAAAGACTTATTATGAAAAAAGAATGTAAACTATCTCATTGATAATTTTTACATTAATTACATACAGAAAAATTATGTATTGATGTATCGGACTAAATAAAATATATTACAAAACTTAATTTCACAAGTTTTTTTTTTACTCTATCATAAATGTTACTACTAGAAAATTTAATATTACATATGAGATTTTCATTTTGTAGTTTATATTTTATATTTTTGGATAGTAATGATTTATCCTTTCTGTATTTTCTGGTCTTTTAAAGAATATGTCCATAAATTTTATAATTAAAAATAAATATCATTTAAAAAGATTTTTAGTTAAAGCCTACATAAAAGGAATTAAGTCTATATAAAAGCAACAGAGATAAACAAAAATGTATGTGAAGAACCGGGTGTCTGCCTGGCCATTCTCTGGTAATAGAAGTAGAAACACACGCAATAATGTTGGACAGAAAAAATTGTGCAGGAAAATTAATCTTATAACAAATGTCAATGTGTTCAGTCAGCTACAAAATGATTGGTCCATAGTGTTGTACCTAAGGTCTAAGAAGTTTGCAAAGGGTTTACACATTTAAAAAACATTTGCATGACTATCCATTCTATCCTTTCACCATTGAACTGGCTAAGGTAAGACACCATCCCCTCTCATCATCTGCATCATTCAAATGAGAAACCAGAACAGAGATTTCCAGAGACAGTCCAATTCTTAAGTCTGAGATGGTTTCAGGACCTAACCTGGGCCTTTGGCTCCACATTGTATGTTCATTCCTTTCCATCACCTTGCCACTTGGTGGCATTGAATGCTGCCCTAGAGCCTCCGAACAAAAATCTAAAATTGTTGTCCCCGTCTGATGAAAAGAAGGCCTTCCTCACAGAACTGTGTCTCGATGGATTTGAAAATTGCACATGGCTTTGTGAGCGGCCTAAAAATAGAAATTAACTTTGTCTTTGGGAATTCAAAGATAGGGAATATCACCAGGACCTTCCTGATTCAAATGTCCACTCTCAGAACAATGTACTGCTCAATTTAAATAATTACTGGGGTGGTAGACTATCCAATAAAAAGCTGGATTTTTCCTTTCAGGAATTTAGCATAGTATAACTCATGGCAGGGGAGGTAGAGAATCCAGTGAAGAAAATGGTCGCTGATGGGTTGGATAGTTCAAGACCACAAGGAAATAAGAGAAAGTGAAGACTGATTAATCTAAAAAAAAAAAAAAAAAAAAAAAAAATCAGAAAGAAATTAAAGAAAATGATGGAGAATAAATTCAAGTATCTGTTACGTGGAATAAAATAATGGTATTTCAGGGAAAATCATCAAAGTTATAAAGTTTGGCTTTAACAAAAAATGGCCAAAGGACTAACAATGTAAATTTCATTCTTGACCAGTGCCAATTGGACTAAAGTCTTTTGAGAAAATAGAAGGCTGGAAAATAATAATTTTATATCAAATTCAGAATTGAGACTGACAAATGTGATTTTGTGGGCAGTTAGATATTGAGGCATGCAAGTAAAATAATTTGGGGTCAAGGTTGACTCAAATTTTGGGAAATCAAGAAAAATAGGGAATTACATTTACAGAAGAAATGAATACTTATAAAACTCTGTGGATAAGGACAATTCAATGTGGGTGAGTTACATTTTTCTAACAATTACCCCAGTACAGTGGGGGAAAAAATGAGTTTAAGACTCTAGTAATCTTGAATACCTACTTCATTCCAGGCCAAAAAAAAAAAAGACTCTGGTCATCAAGTATAAAACATAATAAATTGAACACTTAGGTAATGCTGGATGTGTGTGTTCAGAAACTGGAATGTATATACCTCTTAAGATTTTTATAAATAGACAAAAATTGTTGCATTAAATCATATCTTCTGTCAGATACATTGCACAGAATCACATAAATCCCCTGAATTTTCTTGAACTGATGGGAGCACTTATAGTTAAAGACAAGACAGCATGGGATAGTGGATACATCCCGGTCTAGAATCCTGAAGACTTGGCCTTGAATTCAGTCTCCTCTGCCTTTTAGATAGGTGCCTTTACAAAAGTCAATAAAATTCTCTGAGTTCTAGTTTATTTATCCAAATTGCATGTGCTGCTAAAGGACACTGAGTGAAGATTACATGAAATCAATTTCCTAAGCAAAAATTATTGGGAGTTACTAGGCTCTGCATCAGTCAGAGTTCCAGCAAGAAATAGATGGTACACTCCAACTGAGTAACTGAGAAAAGTTAAATAAAGGGGATATTTACAAACAATGGGCAGGGTTAAGAAAAATCAAAAAAAGAATACTGAAACACCCTAAGCAAGATAAAGGAAGACATACATCTGAAGTGGGAAGTGAAGGCCCAGGTTCCAGAACCCAGCAAGCTGTGACTTTAGTGGTACATATATGAGAGGCTGCTGGCTGGCAGTAAGTGTGAGAAACTAGTCCTATCCTGCAGCCCAGCAGGAAGAGAGCTGGGGAAATCAGTATCCCATCATCTCCCTTCTTCTACCTTCAGATTTCTCAGTGGAGAATCCCATTGGCTGTGATCAACTGGAAGACAGAGAACAAGGGAGCTCAATGCACACCCATGCATAGATGTCATGGGAGAAGGAGAAAGAGAAGCAAATTTTCATTGTTGGCTGAATTCTAAAGAAATTCTCTTGCTCCCTCCACCCACCCACCCCCAGCTCACAGGTACTATCAAGAAGGGAGTCCCCCACTATATGAAGGAAATCACATAAACTATTAGGTTGTCGGAAAAGTCATGATGCATTTTTGCAACGTAAAACATAGAAAAGATACATCATGACTTTTCCGACAACCGAATATAATAATATGGCAGTCACTGTGTCCCCAACACAGCTAGCCACCTTGCCTCGCCCGCACACACATTTCAAAATCAGGAATTCACAGATGAAGCTATACGCAAACAAAGAAGGAGAGGAGGTGAAGAAGTGTATAATGGAGCCCATTCTTCCTTGGATCCAATCATATATTTTAAGGGGGCAAGACCTAGACCATTATAAACTTTGATGATTGATAAGCAACTTGTCAATGGAGCAAACTCCATGACTTTTTCTGTGTTGTTTGTGTTTTGTTTTGTTTTTTTTGAGTGCAGTGTCACTTGCCCTCATATGTGGGACCCGAACCGGGGCCGCTGGCTTCCCAAGCCAGCGCTTAACCACCACGCCACTCGGCCGGCCCTGTGCTGTTTGTTTTTTATTGTAGGTTTGCTTTTCCAAATATAGCTTACATTTAGTGAGTACTTACTATGTGCCAGGCAATACTGATATATGTATTTTCCCCTTAATCCTCATAAGGACCATATTAGGTAAAATGAAGACTCAATTTCAAAATAAAAATCACTTGACTTCCACTAAAGCCGTGCTCTTCACTTCAAGTTGTTGAATTGAGTAAAGTCAAAAATATATTCATATTGTGTGCCTCCCCCACTTACCCCTCACAAAGGATTGATTTCTGGGTTTTAACAGAAGAGACAGTGAACTCCATTGCAAAATGTACCTCAAATCTGCCCTTTCCACAAAGCTAATGTCATCGAACCAGAATATACTTGCAGGGATATATTTTCATCCCTCCATTTATTTTAGTTATTGAACATTAACTGAGCCTTTATCCTGTACTGATGGTGTGAGTCCCTGGGGCATTAAGAGAAATAGGTCTCAAGTCCTGTTTACAGAGGGGCTCAGAACTGGAAGGACTCGTATGCCCAAACATGTCATCTAAATCTGAGACATCTTGAGACATCTTCTGAGGTGTTCCCTACATTCCCTCCCCTCACTCCCAAACGCAAATGTGGTGAGGTAAACTGAGCTCGATATTTTCTTAAATTTATTGTCACACATTATATTAGGACTCATTTTGTTATAAGTAATAGAAGTTCTAATGAAATTATTACAAGTATAGAAGCGGAATCCATACTTCATGCATGCAACTGAGAATGCCATTGGTATAACTCAAAAAATGGAAGAACTATTGGCACCAAGATCCCTTTCACCACCCATCTCCCAGCTCTGACTTGGCTTCGTTCTGCTGGCATCTTCTCCCCACCCAGCAGAAAACATGTTTGCCAGCAACCCAGTTTCACAGTCTCCCAAGTAAAAGAAATTTTCTCCCCACATATTGATATATAACTGAAAAAAAAAAATGGCTCTAGTTAGCCCTACTTGGGACATATGGCAACCTCTGCACTACTGTTTCTTCTAGAAAGGTTTGGGTGACATGTGGACAGGAGACCAACAGGAGATTGAGGGGCAGGGCAGAGTGGGCTGATCGGATCACATGACCAGAAGGAAGAAGGAGGTGTTTTGAGAACACGGCCCACTGGAATCACTCAAGTCTGAAAACCATTATGCTGTATAAATGTTTTGTGAAATGAAATGTTACTCATTAGTCCATTATGACTCACATTTTGTCTACTATACAAAAGTCTGGAAAATGGTAGAAAATGAAAAGATTGGAAATCTATTTCAGGGATAGAATGTCCTGAGTAAGATTGCATGATCTGTTTCCGTTTTGCTAAAATCACTTCTATGACAAGAATTGTACATGTTTTTTGCTCTTGTCTGTTCCCACTATAGTCTGGCATGTAATCTATGCCTGCCTCTTATATTTTGTGAAGCAGAGACCCTGCTCTCTTTTTATTGCTGTAGACTTTGAAAGATCAGCAATTACAGATGTTTTCAAGGTTTTGCCTCTGTTTGAAAGCTCTGTATGCTACACCAAGGGAACCCAGTTTGGAGTATATCCTTGCAGGCCAGTTTCTTTCCAGCTAGAGGACCAGGAGGAAGTAGAGTGAAGAGTGATCAGTTGAAAGGATTGGCTGTGACAAAGTTTAGAGCAATCAGAACTTTTCTCTTCACTTAGTTTTCTGTTTTCCTTCCCTACTTAGATCCATCTCCTCTACTATTTACATTGAGAAAATACATATGTGCTCATGATTTTTTTGGATAGTGTTTAATATGTCATTAATAAATAACATGTCCGAGCTTTCTCTCTCCACTGTTACATAATATATGCAGCACATGAAGCAAAATAGAAACATTCAAGACATTACTTGATCATTTCTGCTTTATCTCAAACCTAAGTGTATTTATACCACTGCTGCTCATTAAAAATGTGTAACATTGATAGTAAAGAGAAAGAGGAAAAGAATGAGAAGGAGAGGCATGTCCTTCTTCATTTGCACTTCTGAATCTGTTGTCATCCTTCTCTCATTAACAAGCCATCTTACATATTTGGTAATGCCAACATTTTCTACTCTATAATGATAAATATTCACCTATGCTCTGATCTCTTATAATCTGCCTTCTTGGGACCAGGCCCACCTAGACCAGAGACTGTGAACAACCTGTGATGCAATTTAACAAAGAACCTAAGAACACCTTAGAAGAGCCCAGTATTCATTGAAACTAACAGTGTTTGTGCAGATCTGGATTTTATTTCAGTAAAATCCATATTCTTTGGAACCTCTTCAACCTCATGGAATGTTTTGCACTATAAAGGCCTTGCTCACCAGAGCATGCACTATTTGACAAATAGCAAGTCAGTAAGAAGTGCAAGGCACATGTGTACTAGTAACTCAGAAAAGGGAAATATCACTGTTGTGACATCACAGATGAGGGAATCGTGGTGTGTCAGGGCCATAAGAGTCCGAGCATTCAGGGCAGCAGTGGCCAGCCCTTGATCCTCCATTTCCAGGTAACATCATGGCCAAGGGCAGAAGGCACAACATGAAAGACAGATCAGAAATACATGAGAAGCAGAAAAATAGAAATTTTTTTTTTAGTAAACAACAACTTGACTTTGAAACCATGGGTGAGACCAGGAACACAGGTCACAGCTGGGAGAAATGAAATTAAAAGCGAAAAAAGCATGGAGGAACTGAGTCACAAGCCAAGGAAGGAACAAAAAGAACACAAAGTATGGAACATGATGAGTCAGCCATCCTCCAGATAATGAGCGAGGACAGCCTTTCCATAGAGCTCCTCGTGGGAGGTGCTGATGGCTGTGCCTCTGAGTCCTAACTTAACAGGACTTGGGCCTGCTTTGAGGCGTGTCACCTGACATTTGATGGTGGCCACAAGGACCCCAGTGGAAGGAGCTTTAAAAGAAGTCAGGTGCCACCGACAGGAATGAAGGGTATTATTCCAAAATGTGATCATGTAATAAAAACAAGTTGTTCTGAGAGCAGACACTGTATGATTTCTATTCTGTGAAATTTAAGGTGTGTCTTATGGCCCAGAATGTGATCTGTATTGGTTTCATGTGAGTTTGAGAAAAAAATGTGTGTTCTGCTGTTTTTGGATGAAGTAAGTCTATAGATATGCAATATTTACCATTTGAGTCCAATTTTGTTAAAGAGAGAGAGAGGCAGGGAAGGGGGGGAAAAGAGAGAGAGAGAGAGAGAGAGAGAGAGAGAGAGAGAGACAGAGACAGAGACAGAGACAGAGACAGAGAGACAGAGAGAGAGAGAACAAGAGAAGACAAGACAAGGGAAGAAAGAGAGAGAAGGGAAGAAGGCCAGGAAGGAAGGAAGGAAGGAAGGAAGGAAGGAAGGAAGGAAGGAAGGAAGGAAGGAAGGAAGGAAGGAAGGAAAGAAAGAGAGAGGGAGGGAAGGAGGGAGGGAAAGAAAGAAAGAGAAAGAAAGAAAGAAAGAAAGAAAGAAAGAAAGAAAGAAAGAAAGAAAGAAAGAAAGAAAGAAAGAAAGAAAGAAAGAAAGAAAATACAGAAAAAAGAAAGAAGGAAAGAGAAACAGAAAAGTTGAGAAAGGAGCAGATAGGTCCAGATGACAGAGGACTGACTTCCTGATTGAGTTTTTAACTCAGTACGTTCACTCCTGAACGTTCTTTGGAGGAGCAGAATATAATATAAGCAGAACTGTGTGTATAATAAAAAAGGATTTTCTCTTGTATTTTGAACATGTTTTATTTATATTTTAAATAAGTGTGATTTAATTGTTGCATGGTAATATTTTAAAATCATATAACATAGAATTCATAAATCTTGTAAAATGCTATGATACTACAGTTAAAACAATCAGTAAAAAAATGAATTCTTTTTCCAACATTTCCCAGACTCAGTTCCTCAAATTGTGTATTCATATATAATTAATAACTAACATACATTTTTATGTATATGTATGTACCTATATTTATGTATGTGTGTATTCAATAAGTTTGAGAAACACTAGGAAAACATTTAACAAGTTTCTTAACTTTAGAACTAACGTCATTTAAACCTCTAGGAATGGGATCTACATGTCTGTACCCTTTTCCCAAATTGCTTGACTTTGCACGATTTTTTTTGAAGTACCTTACATACATCGTTCCTGGAACTAGTATTCATTGGAATATCAGTTTGGAAAACTGTTTTAGTTTACTAGTTTGTTCCTAAGAAAACAAGCAGTTTGACTGATGCCATTCACTGAATGGGATGCTTTTCAACGAAGTAAGTCTTCAGGGGCAGAATCCACCAACTGGAAACTGCCAAATCCTTGGTACTGTTTCTACGAAAACATTTCACGCATAGCACACAAAATGTCTTGTGGAGACAATGATGTCCTGCTTTCAGGGTTCTAAAGGCATGTCAGGATCTTTGGTTGCCTTGTGGTCATTCCTTTTGAATTCCATTTTGATAATAAGAGAGAGAGAAGCCAAAGTTTTAAAAATGACTTAACATCTGGCCACCTAACTTAAGCTTATGTATCTTATGCAATGAGCGTATTTTCAGACACTAAAAAAATGGACTGTGATATTAGCCTTGGGATGTGCCTGGGGTTTCTTTTTACCTTCATCATGAACTTATTCTTCCACTAAAGTGAATTAGGGAGGTGAAAGTATGAGTATTTTGTAAACAGTTTAGCTTTATGCAAAGGCAAGTGGTATTAATCAGTAACTTTTGGTATAAACAATAATTCAGCATCTTTGTTTCACTGAGTGACAGTTATGGCAATAGTGTATTCATCTAAAATTGCATATTCTTTGGGTATATATTTACATTAAAACCAAGATCACATGAATAAGAATGATATAAGTCAAAGTTGCCATAGATTATCATTGAACTTACAGTCACATTGTGTAGATCTGCCTAGATATCAAGTTAGGACAAGTAGTTCGTTCACCTTTAATCTTAAAAAAATTTTAAAAAAATTTCCCTCCTATGGTTGTCTTATTCACTGCATCTCATAAACTTTTTATGTAACTGATTCACTCGGGCCGTTAGATCTAATTTCTTGTCTAGCACATCCCTCCATAAATCAGTAACTGGAAAATCAAGAAAAAAGATTGGATACAATGCCTGTGACACACAATATAGACGCATAACTGACCTAAGCACAGATTCTGAGTATTTTCATGTTACTCTGCAAATCAAAAACAAACTGTTGACGCACACAGTCAATAAATCAAACATGGAATCTTGGATTCCTTCCCCAGTTGTTCACTTTACCAGAGTTTCTAATTCCCATATTTCAAATTCAGCTCATTGAGACCTCAAATCTGAACACAGTTTAATCGATGAACTGTGGCTGTTGTTAAAAATGTCACTGCTGAGTGTTCAGAACAGGTGCTAGAAATTAACCCTGTTCCCCAGCGACTTTTATCTGATTTCTAAGAATGTAGTTGATAGGATTATATTTTGTTTCCTTTTGCCTTTCGTAAGACTCTTATAAAAGAAATACTGTCAACATTTACAGCAGAAACAAAAACAAACAGCCATACTGTCTACTAAACTGTAGAACCTACTAATTGACTGAAAAAGTAACGAATTACCCCCCACCCACCCCCCCAAAAAAAAGAATAACTGAAAAATAAGCTTCAGTTGGAGCTTAATTGTACATTTTCTAAAGCTGGGAAAATAAAACAAAACCATAATATCCAAATATTTTGCAAACACAACCTAGACATTTCATTTGGTTCAAGTCCCTGATTTATAGACATTATAAACAATTGGGCAAAGCAATAAGCTGCTGGAGCTTCTTCAAAAGAATGATGCAAAGAGCAGGAAGAAAATTAATGGGCAACAGATGCGGCCTGAGCGTTCTGTGGGACTGGTGCTGAGCACAGCCTGTGCTGTTTTGTTTGGGCACGTGTTTCCTCAGCATGTGCAATATGTGCGTCTGTAGATGGACCAAAAAGCCCCATCACAAGAGTCTTGGATGTCATCAATAACTATAATATAATATTAACAGAAGTCAGAAAGGCAAGTCCTGTGGTGAGAAACTATACCTTTTTTGTTTGTTTGTTTTAGCAAAAACCGCTTTTCCTTCGAAAACAAACATCATGGGGAAGAAAAGGCAAAGCAGTGGTTTGCCCAAAGAATCAAATGATGCTTGGGGCTGTGAGGCAGTTTTTAAAAGTGCAAATCAGTTCCACCCACGCATTCACCTTGGTTTCAAACCATTTGTTTCTGATGCATTAAGGGAAATTTTCCAAACAAAAGTCTTCTGATTGACACTGAATAGGTCATACCTCCACTCTCTGTCCATACTTTCATCTTGTCCACGTCCAGTTCTTAGCAAAGTGATATAGAACTAAGAGAGATTCAGCTTGGTTTGAAAAAAATAACCATATTGAATGTGTTTGTTTTCAATAAAAAAAAAACAAACCCACAAGGTTGAAGATTGAGTTATTTCTATCCTACACTGTTGTATTTTTAATCTTTATTCACTAATTCTAAAAGTATACAGTAAGTGCCTACTGAGCACCATGTCTTTTGAGCCAAGTCTATAATGATGAGACTGAAAGACAGTTTCTATTTTCACAGAATTTGCAATCCAACAAATAAAAACCTAAAGATAAAAATATATTTTACAGAGGCAAAATTTTTTTTAAATAACTGTTATAAATATACAAATTTCTTAATATATTATTTCTGTATGTATTCAGCAAATTAGTTTTGACATCCATCTACTGTATAGTCTTAATTATTCATTTAGTGTAAACATTCAGTTATTCACACATTTATTCAGCATGCATTTGTTCTTACTCTGTGCCAGATGCCAGCATCTTAAACCCTGTGAGACTGATACAAAGAGACAAAAATATTGCTTTGGAAAAGTTCAATGTCAGCTAAGTACTACAGAAAAGCAAATGTGTGCTAATACAATGTGGTCAGTGCCAAGTACATAGTAGGTATTGAAAAGAAACATATTCTTATTGTAACAGAAGAGGCGAAAGGGCTATGTGGCCACAGATGAGTTGACTAATTCTGCCTGAAGGGGCTGGAAAAGTTTTCCTAGAGGAAGTGGCATCTGACTTGGGCTTTAAGGGATAAATACACATTTCCCAGAGGGCAAAGAGCAAAGAGTCTATTCTGGGAAGAGGCAAGATCTTGAGCAAAGGCAAGGAGGTCCTCCTAAAAATGTAGAGAATAATCACGCATGCCCAATCTCAAGTTCTCCTTGTGTGAAATTCTAGGACAGATGGATTTACTCTCTGCACTATGTCCTTGGGGGAATTTTGGTTTCTGTGCACATGAATTTAAGGTCCTTCCTGCTGCTGATAATTACAGACATAGGAAACTAGAAGTTGGGAAGAGGAAGCAGCAATAAATCATAAGGTAGAGAGAAAAGAGAGGCAATGCAATAAAACTGTAGGAGAGAGCAAGGGAGCTCAGAGAAAGCCTTGCAACTCAACATTTGAGTTTATGAGTGGAAATATCCCTGAGGTTATGGGTGGGGATGGGCTTTGTTACGCAGCTTTCATGTTCAGAATCAGCACCACTCAGGGCTGTGTTGGGAAATGGAGGTTGAGAAACAGACTACCCCAAGCTTGTTTTCCAACTCAGGCAAGCACATGAATGTCTAAGGAAATACGGTGAAACCAAAATGATGACAGGGAATTCCAAGTCATAAAATCAGGAAGCCCTTGAACATGGAACTGGGAGACAGACACAGAAAATCTTACACGCAGTTGGTATCTCTGGGAGATTGGTTCCAGGACCCCCATGGATATCAAAATCCACAGATGCTCAGCTCCCTTACATAAAATGGTGTAATATTTGCATATGTCCTGGCACATCCTCCCACATACATTAAATCCTCTCTAGATTTCTTATAACACCTATGACCATGTGAATGCTATGTAAAAGTACTTATACTGTATTGGTTAGGGGATGACAAAAAGGAAAAAAGTCTGTACATGTCCAGTTCAGATGCAACCATCTTGGGCCTAACGACAGAGTACACGTCAGCAACAATGTAACAATTTTTTGGAATATTTTTTTCTCATTTGGTCGAATCTGCAGATGCAGAACTCACAGATACAGAGGGCCAATTGTACAGCATTTTAATGGCATCAAACAAAACAAATGTTTAAGAAATATATTTAGAACATGGAGAAAGGAGATACTGAAAAGTTACTGGTGATCAAAGAATGATGCATGAATATGTATCTATTCTATGTTATTAATTACCAAATGGGGGTACACGTAATGGTGCATCACTTGATGGGCTGTTTTTTGAGGTTCTGCTATGATGAATATATACTCCGAATTTTGATAGTTTCACTCATGACCTTATTTCCTCAATTTTATTTTTTCTCATTTGATTGAAAGCTTCTCACAGAAGGTTTACAGAAATATAACCATAGGCATTGAGAAGGGACTACTGTATTATTTTCAACTAAATTCACCAAGTCCCATTTGGCTGTATAAGAACACCTTAGGGAACAGCAAGAAGCAAATTTGGTAAGGTAAAACCCAGGAGTTTGAAATTTATCCAATAGTCAGTAAAATACTCAAGAAATGATTTTAGGGAAGACTGTCTTGAAAATAATTCAAGTTAATTATAGTTTATTGCTGCCTGCTTTTCTTCACCATTGAAGGTTTTTATAAAATATCATCTTTAAAATATGTTGTCTTTCTCAAAATGCCATCAAAATTTTCTTCTTTATCTAGAACATACGCATTAAAGAAAAGTGATATTGCATATGTAAGAATACAATATGAACAATGATGTAAGGATAAGAGTGTAAATTCTTCAAGCCCAGAATACAATCTACTTTTAGGCTCAATGGTTGAAAAAACAACAACAACAAAACCCTTTTTAACTGCATGTATTACTTCTTGGCCAAATAGAAATGAGGCAATCCTATTTGCTAAAGATTCAAGATTTCAGTCCTGAGTTACAATGACAAGTGCACAAGGGAAAGCCGGAAGCTGCATTCTGGCATTTACAAGCCAATCCCATGTAAACCACATATAGTATCGATCTTCTTAGTGCCAGAAAAGGTCAAAGCCACATGATATCAACCATCTCTATGCTGACGTTGTCCTCTCAAATCTTCCATTTGCCCCGTAGCCATCAGACACTGTGATGTTTAAAGCAGTTTCCCCCATTTGTGTTGCTCTAACAGCCAAACGAGGTTCTGTACTAAAGTAACTTATTTTTTTAATTCTCATTCAGGGTGTTGAAAGAAAATAAGATGTATTGATTTATTCCTTTAGTAGTAGAAATAATCACATGAATATTATAATATTAACTAATTTATAAACTGTCCATTTAAAAATATGCTTACTGTGTGTCTTCTTCAAAGACTAGATCGACCAGACTCCAAGTGATAAACAATGGCACTTTCAGAATGGATAATTTCAGATGAGTTTAATAAAAGAACAAGTTGTAAAAGTGTGGGCAAAACCAAAAATGGTAGTGCTGTGTCCTGGGAGTAACAAGGTAGAAGCTTGTACCGCTCCCAGATTGAATGGGAGGAGAGTACAGGCAGATTCCCAGAACCGGTGACCGTATAGAGAAAGCCATCTGCCAGGAGCTTTTGGTAGAGCTCAACCATGGTGAGTGGAGTAAGTATCCTGCATACACCCCTCTGCCTAATCTGCCCCTCATCTAAACTAATTCCACCTACAACAAACCTTTCCAAATAATGGTCTAAGGTAGTTGGAATTAGGATGTCCACATATCTTTTGGGGTGACACAATTCAATCCATACCACCAGTAGATACCAAAAACTGTACTGAATAAATGGCATAGCATGCCATACAATATGCAAGAAGCAATTTATTTAACAAAGCTTCACTGCTCATTTATTATGCACCAAATATTGTACTAAGGTATGAAGCTAGGGATATATACAGCATATTGCTATCTCTATGGAGCTCAAGTTCCAGTCAAGAGAATAGGTACATAAAAAATTAGGCAGGCAGAGTACAACATGAGCCTGGGGTAGACAGAGACCCAGGAATGCAGGTTATCAATGCTGGGCAAGTCTCACATCAGAATTCGTAACTATAGTTATCAGGGCTCACGGGGTCAGAGTTCTAGGTTCTGAGAACACCAGCAAGGGCATGGATCTATTTTTGTCTCAGAAAACTTATTGGAGAGTAAATTAGCCTTGGGGAACAGAAACAGGACAGCTATTCAATTACTAGAAGTGGGATAATAATAATCGTTATAATAATTTGATTACTGCTTCTGAGTTTACAGAGCATCTCATTTTGACAACACAGCCATGCTGGGGTGAAAATAATAGATGTTACACCATTTTTACAGAAAAGGAAATTTAGGTCATACAAGCAAGGAGGGAAAGAGTCAAGACTCAAATCCAGTTCTTCTGACTCAAATCCAGGATTATCCTCCCATACACGATATTGACTCTCCAGTATAAGATGGAAGTTTGGATGAAAGGCAAAAAGTAAAAACCCCTGATTTAGGAGCACTGACATAATCAGAGTGGGACCGACTGTAAAGTAAAAGCAGCTAGGTTATGATATAGAGATGTGTGAATCTCACACAAACAATATGTTCCCAAGGTTAAAGAATTAGCTGAATCTACACTGAGAACTACAAAGTCTGACAATTAAGTTTGCAAACTTGTTGCAACCATGTTGCTAACCTTTTCTGATAGAGGGATTATTCTTCATGAATTTGTACAAACTGGACAAACAGTTAACCAAGTTTACTATTTGGAAGTGCTGGAAAGGTTGCATGAAAAAGTTAGATGAAAACAACCTAAGGTTTTCACCAACAACTCATGGCTCTTGCATCACGACAATGCACCAGCTCACACGGCACTGTCTATGAGGAATTTTTTAGCCAGTAAACAAATAACTGTATTGGAACACCCTCTCTACGCACCTGATCTGGCCCCCAAGGACTTCTTTCTTTACCTGAAGGGGAAAGAAATACTAAAATAAAAACATGTTGATGACATTCAGGACATCAAGGGCAACACAATGACAGCTCTGATGACCATTGCAGAAAAAGAGTTCCAAAATTGGTTAGAAGGGTGGACTAGGCACTGACATCAATGCATAGCTTCCCAAGGGGAGTGCTTTGAAGGTGACCACAGTGATATTAGCAATGAGGTATGTAGCGCTTTTTCTAGGATGAGTTCATGAACTCAATATCAGACCTCCTATATAGCACTAGCTATGATAGGAAAAGAGGACAGTCATCATTACAGGCACATATAAGGTCAAGGGAGTGAGCATAGGCTGAAGATTGTAAAACGGTAGATTTTCTAAAATAAGAGCAAAGCCCCCCCCCCCATTTTGAAATTTTTCTTGACAATTCTCCTTCGGCAGCTGGAGTACGATGAAACAGCTCCTGATGGCATAGTCTCCACTGCAAAGCCTTCTGTGTGTTTCTATTAGGTGCTTGGAAGTGGTTTTACTCAACAGACTGTCAGAGTTTCCTCTTCACCAAGAGGATGAAGGATACATTGTCATGCCCTCAACACTGAAATGGAACAGTCGGACCAAATTCACTTCAAGGAAAATTGTGACTGAGCAAAGTTTCACGACAATGTCACTCAATCTAAAATGCATCATCAGAGCAACACAAAACATGGAATTTCATGCCTTTCCAACACACTAAATTGCTTCCTGTTTCCTCTCCTTTTCTTCCCATGATGCACACAAACATACTAGCACTTACACCAATTGCCCATCAATCATAACTATATACTAAGACTAGAAAGGAAGCTGGGTGAGTGTTTCAATATTCTTTTTTGAATTTATATAAGCATCTGTGAGCATAAATCTCAGTTTTCGTGGTTTCCAAGGTAACAGGGTCTCTTTGCTGATGGAATGCTCCTAATATTGACATAGGAAAAGGAGCCACAAAGAAGATGTGGGCATATTTACTTGGGAAAGCCAAGTAATAAGAATGAACAATGAAAGAAAAAAGGGGGGCTTCTCAGCAAATTGTAATTAAAAATGAAGAGCTTCCAAGAGAAGCAACTCTGTAAAAGAATAGCTCTGTAAAAAGAATGAAACCTTTCTTTTACCTTTTTACAACTAATACATATTGCTTTCAAGCTAATAAAAATAAATAAATATTTGAAGGAAAAAAAATTGATGAAAGGGGGCTCTTTTGAAGGATTACTCACTGAATCCATTTCTTTGCTTTTTTTATTTCTCTTTCTTCTCACTTAGGTGTTTCTAAGCCATCACTGAAGGTACAGATTCAAATCATGGCCATGCTGCAAAGGACCTGAAAATCATCTAGCAGTCCATTGGTTAAAACCATATTTTCTCCAAAGAATACTTTGTTCAAAATCAATAAAACTCCAATACAAAACATGATTTTGTCCTGGTTGAAGTTCACTTGGGTTCCTTTCCTCTCCCAGTCTCTACTCTGTAATGGTTCCTGAAGGAATTCTGGGAACCCCCATCCCCCAGAGCACTGGCCCTAGAACAGTCCCTCCCATGTCGGAATTAGGAAAATGGCACACAGAAAGATGAACGGATCCAACATCACAAAAGTGATAAACAGCAGATAAACGTTTCTTCTTTGCTTTTTCATCTCTTAGGTTTGTCTTCTCATCCTTAACTCATTTTTTAGGTATGCAGAAGGACTTCCCAGGCGAGGAAAACTACCCCAAATAACTGGAAACTAATTCACTTGTCTTTTCTTTCACTTGAAGAAATCCAAACACCTGGTTGTGTAACACAATCCTTTTGAAACTGACATAGAATCACAGAATGTTTCATTATGGCCCACTTACTGATAGTATCAGTTTTATGTGAACCCTTACGTGGCAATGAAATTTCTCAGGTTACCATTTTTTTAAATGTTTTCCCCTGTGCGTCAATGGCAAGGGATTCATTTTCCAAACCTGTCTTATTTCCTTAGTGAGTCAGTCTCTCAAAGCTTATATTGCAGTCATTGTTTGTACTATAAAAGTAATTAATCCCTAACGTAAGAAGAACAACTACATATAGTCTCTATGAAATTCCTAGCCTGAAAAGTCATTTCAAATGGCTTGCTTTCCTAAGGCTTGCTTAATATTACCTAACTATGACTAGCACTCTACGAAAATATGGAACACACGGGAGAAGGCTATGGCAACCGTGGAATTTAGGAAAACACGTGTCCTGGAAGGAAAAAAATATAATGCTGGTGGTCAATGAAGAGAACAATCTTGGAAAGTAAAAGGGAGCATATAAGAGTTTGGTGTATTGTGCTTTTCCAAACGTATGGCTTTATTTAGCAAATTTGGGATGGTCTTGATTTTTTTTCTATTATTATTACTTGTGTGTCAGCAGGCCTAGCTTGGCATTCTCTCTCATGGGCCTGACGCTGAGTCAAAGCTTAGCATCCAAACCACACATAAACTATTTTTTCCTTAGAAAGTGCTCATCTGGTGACTTAATAAAAGTGCTTTGATGGTTGGAAAGAAAAAAAGAAGTGTTTGCTTATTCTTTTTAAATTTAAAGCTGCTTAAGATTTCTAGAAAAATACTTATGTCAGCAACATTCAAAACACAAAGAGTCTGAGGCTGAAGCATACCTACCTCCATGGTACTTCTACCATTCTCATACCCGGAAGCCAGAGTGACACAGACTCGCATTGACCAGTGTGTCCTGAAGTCAGGACAGTTGACCACCGACTCGAGTCAACTCCCATAATTTCAATAAAAGCACAGCAAGGAAGGGTGAGAGACCGCAGCATTGAAGTCATGAGCAATAGCACCACCAGTAAGAATAACAGCCAAAATATTTTGAGCATTTACTATCTTTCAGCCTCTAAGCTAAGCACTACATGCGTTGTTCCCCTTATTCTCACAACAACCCTTTTATTTCTGTTTTGCAGCTGTGGAAAATGAAGCTTAGGAAAGTTAAGTAATGCATCCAAGTTCACAGAGCTAGTAAATCATGGAGCCAATATTAAGAGTCTGTTTTTCCCCTCACCCCCTAATCCAACACCCTGTGCATAATCAGTACGCAGATCCTTCTATCTCTGAAGAGAAGACGCTGGACCAGAGATTCTGTAAATTGTAGGCGAACTTTTCTGAGCTTTTGATTTCATACCCAAAACCGTCTCCCAAATCTCTGCTAGCTGGAAAATAGCACACTTCTCCCATACACATGGAAGCACAGTCATCAACAGACTTTTCCAACCTCATTTCTCAGGGCTACGTGCGGGTACCCATCCCATGCTCCAAGGCAGCTGAGTCTCATGCTCCAACTGAACAATTTCTGAGGCCTTTTCACCTCCCTGACTTTGTAGTCTCTGACGCATTTTGCTGTCTCACAATTTTCCCCCTTCTCTCACCGATACCTCTCAAAATCCAAACTCAGCTATCATTTCCAGACTGAATGCCACTTTTTCCACAAAGCCTTCTCATCAGATAACATCTGCTATCTGTACTGTTTCTCGTTACTGACCACATAGGTCCTGTGAGATGGTCTAGCCTTCTTCACCCCTACAGGCCACACACGCAGGGGCCACACCCTGAAAAGGGACAACGCTGTCTAATACCTTTATTTACCTGCTGTGGAGGTAGCTTATTCTTCTCTCACCCCTCACCCCTACCTACTTTCACATTAATTTGACTCAAGTACAGCCAAGGAGATCATAATGAACTGCTCATTTAAAATAATTTCTAAAGGACCTAAAAAAAAAAATCCAAAAATTATAATACATCATTTGTGGACATTATGTAACAGTGAATCCTTATACAGATATAAACAAGTAATTTAAGAAAATAATGCTGCTAGAACACAATTCTGTCCAAAAACTCTGAAGCAACAACACAACCAAAGATCTGTGTTTGACTACTTTGGGGGATGTTACAGCCATACTTGTAGTCCTTGCGATACTTTCTACTCTTTGAAATTGCATTTTAATAAAAGTTTCTTCAGCGGGAACTTTACAACCAGTAGTCAAAACTAATCTCAGCATCTTTGATTTAGGTACAAAACAAGGTAATAATAACAACAATAAAGAAAAGAGAGTTTGTATTATATAAACTTTAATTAAATAATAAAGTCTGCTATATGTCATAAAACATAAAAAATGTATCCAGAAAATTCAGATAGAGGATATGGAAAATGAATAAAGATTAAGGAGATAAGAAGAGCCCATGACAGATGTAGAAGCAGAGGAAGACAGTTGTGGAGAAGGATCAGTGATTCAAGGTACAGTGGTCAGAAAGCACAGATTCCAAATCCTGGACACAGGCTCCTCTGCTCTCAGCCTTCTTGGCAGCTGGGCCTCCCGCCAGGCTGGAAGACATCAAACACTCACCTAGATTTTCCCTTCCTTTAGAAAAGAACCAAAGCCTGTTGGGCTGCATTTTCTTTACAGTGAGGCCAATGTGAAGAGCTTGCCCTCTCAAGTTTTATGAAGCGCTATGTTTTATTATTTTTTAAAAATCTGGATATATTTGTATAAACTATTTTTATTTGTAGGGGATCTTCCAATAGGGATGTCTTAGAGTCATCTAAATTATGAAAATGCAACCTCTGACCCTTATTATACAGACTGTATATTGGTGGGAGTTCGGCATGGCAGGAGCGAGCAGCTGCAGCTCTTCGTTTGCCCTGATATCTGAATAGTGTCATCCCAAGGCATCTCCTGTTATAGGAAAGGTCTGAAAAGAAGCCTCAAGTTTGTAGCACAACTCTTCTACATTTTTGTAGTCTCAAAAGTCTGAAGGTAAAATAAGGACAATGAATCCAATATGGATATTAAATAGAATAATGCATGCAAAGAATTTTGTGATTCAATTTCATTATCTACTTGTAATATGTGAGTTTTCATACTGAAGATCTTTTTATTACAAAAGTAAAGCTCTTAAAACATGAACATTTCCATTTTCAATAAATGCATGGGTTAGACTTGCCTTATTTCATTTTATTACACAACCTGATCATGCCTTAAATTCTTATTATTTGACGGGCACATTCGGTTTAGGATTTTTCTTTTAAAAATAGACACATTAAGTTGAGTTTCTTTCAAAAATTAGTTTATGGCACATTGTTTTGAGGCATAACTTTACCCTTCATTAAATTTCAGTTTTATGCAGTTTCTTTTTAAAATCTCAATGTCAGATGTATGTCTACCTTAATATGCAAAATTATTAAGTGTAAAACATAAAGAATTTGCTGTCTAACTCCAGGGACAATCAACCACTTTAGTCCTACAGACCACACTGAGGATGAATAAGACTCATAGGTGACATCATACATCCCTGGTAGACCTAAGATATAGGTAGGGTGAAAGGGAAAATGATGCAGAAAAAGACACAAAGAGAAAGGGTGAGGATAGAGACTTAGAAACCAAGGAAGACCATTTGCTAAGAATGATGATAAGTCACGTGAAGAAAAGGTACTTCAGAGGACAAGTAGATTTCACATACAATAAGACACAGTCATGGGACCCACTCCTCATAGAAGAAAACATTGGCATTGGATCTACACTTTAAAATGGAAACCACTGCCCTATGGCTTTCAAATACTTTAACTTAGAGAGGAAAACATAGACAAAATCATTCCAATATAAGAAATACATTTTTCAAATGAATGAAATAGGCTGAAGAGCAGCCTCTAAACTAAGGGTTCCATGGCTTAGAGCCAGGGCTAATTAGCCCATGGCCTTGGTCAACTGTGTGTGGTTTTTCAGTTGCCTCAAAAATTCTCCACTGATGAGCCAGGCCACAGTAACTGATTCCAGAGTATGGTACAGTAAATTGAAAATATTTCACTGCTAATCTTTGGTTTTCTTACTAATGATTAATTTTATTATCTTAAATTATAAATCCTACTTAATAGAGCTGGTTTAATAAGAAACATCTTGCCTTATTATGGAAAAGAATACAGAAGTTTCTCTGTGTCACTCAAATTATGGCATATTTAATTCTTTGTGAGTTTCGTGTAAAAGATCCATGAAAAAGTCCAAAATAAATAGACTTGCTCAGATACAAAAGATAAAACAACTGTTAGAGACTTGGTCAGAGATTCTCAACATTTGTAAAAATTTAGAATCACCCAGGGAGCATAAAAAATAACTCATTCCTGGACTTCCACCTTCAGACAAATTATATCATATGTTCTGGGCGTTGGACTAGGACATGAGTATTCTCTAAATGCTTCTCAAATTATTGTAATATGTAAGTGGGTAGAGAACCACTAGCCTCACTATTTACCAATGAGAAGGCAGTAGGTTGGCAAAAGGGAAATTTTCTATATGTGGGAATTCAAGCTCAAATTTATACAAGGTGCCACTTGTGTGGTTTGGGGCAAATGAATCAGTCTCTTCATGCTTCATTTTCTTTATTCTTTAAAGAAGGATGGATATCTTCCTTTGGAAGTCCCTTGGGGTTGTTTGAGGGTCAAAAATCAGAATAACTGGCATGTGGTGATCATGTAATAAGCTGGGACTCCCTTCCATTCTTAGACCCTTTCTTTCACATTCTGTTACTGATCTGATATAAGCCTTTACTGACTAAATTATCCCCCCCCCCCATTTTACCAAATACTGCTCTCTTGTAAAAAGGAAATGGTGGTTATTAATTTCTAGGGATACTATAATACAAGTATTTGCAAATTTCTTCATTCCACAATCAAGATTGAGTACACTTATTTGCAATACATTTAATACATTTATTAGCAATAACCTAAAAATATGTCTTGATTACCTACCATGTATCAGTAAAACATTTACTCTTAACGTAGTGATCCTAACATGCAAATAGACCTCTCATAACCACGTTCATTCCTTCATACAAAGGACTATTTTAAAAATCAGAAAGCAACATAGGGCCTGCCGAGTGGTGCAGTGGTTAAGCGTTGGCTTGGGAAGCCAGCGGCCCCGGTTCGGGTCCCACATATGAGGGCCAGTGACACTGCCCTCAAAAAAAAAAAAAGGAAAGAAAGCAACATAGGAACAAGACAAACAAAGCAATAAAAACTCACAGACACAGACAATAGTTCAATGGTTACCAGAGGATAAAGGGAGAGGGGGGTGGTAGATGAGGGTAAACAGAGTCAAATATATGGTGATGGAAGGAGAATTGACTCTGGATGGTGAACACACACAATGTGATATATAGAGGATATGTTACAGAATTGTACACTTGAAACCTATGTAACTTTACTAACCACTGTCACCCCAATAAACTTTAGTTAAAAAAATCAGAAAACTGTAATTCCTAATCTCTTAAGTGCTTTTTATTCTTTTCTTCACTCATGTCATTTTGACAAAGGATCAAATAGAATGTCAACTATTTTAAACAATATTTAAAATGTCCAGAAGGACAGTATGATAAAGAAAACTATACAAACTAGTTAAGAGTGAACAATGTGAACGTGTAGGCACGAGCTATGACTTTGCTGGGCATAAACAATTGATGGCTCCCTCTGAGAATAATCATACCAAGTCATTGCGTCTCTTGCATACTTCTTCCTGGAACTCTGCCATTGCCACACCCACCATTTTGCACTAGTTCTCTCATTCAGGGCTTGTTTCAGGAAATGTTCTTTAAGTAACCAGACCATGTAGTGGCACACATGTGCCATGTGGACCACAATTTCACTACCAGTTCACATTATCAAAAGCAGATGCTACATGCCAGTGGAACCATCTCCAGGGATACTGTTTAGTCATTGAGTAAAAGTATCCAGTAGCACAGTTTGATACAGGCCAGACAACTCTTTCCCAGGCTGTGACATCCTCTATTTGTTGGAGGGGAGTGAGGGTTAGGCAAGGGGTGGCTGCTGACTGCTAACATTTCATCATGTCATCTCCCTCCTCTCCTTCATAAGATGTATGGACTTCAAGAGTTTTACAGTGTCTGTAGCCCTGAAAATATTAGGTATGATCCTTACCCTGCTTAACTACCAAACTTAGTTTTATACTAACCAGCACAAGCAAAACTGATTGAGGAATTTCAAGGATTTCAAAAATTAAATGTCTGCTATGCATTCATTCATGCCCTTCATGCATTTGCTTACTCATTAGAGAAGCAATTATTAAGTGTCTGTTATATACTAGACGATGTGCAAGGTAGCACAGATGGAGAGATACATAAGACATAATTCCTGCCTCCAGGAGTTTATCACCTAGAACAGGGTTTCCCAGCCTCAGCACAATTGACGTTAGGGGCAGATAACTCTTTGTTATGGGGGACGTCCTGCACATTGTAGAGTGTTTAACATCAATGCTGGCCTCTATCCACCAGATGCTGCTAGCAACCACCCCATCCCCATCCAGGCTTGTGATGATGGAAAATGTCTCCAGACTTCACCAGGTGTCCTTTGGAAGCAAAATCACCTCCAACAGAGGACTACTAGTTTAGAAGGAGGGGAGAGACATTTGAAAGTGCAACAAAGGATATAGATACAATGATAGAAAAATATGTAGGAAAAAATGGAAGCAAAGAGAACAGAAAAAATCAGAAAATGTTTTGAGCAGAAAAAAAAAACAATCAGGAGTTTGATCATGGACCTTCTTTCTGAGCAAACATGCTTGCTATTTCTGTTGTAAAGTGACCCAAGTCTAGGGTGAGATGCATCATGTGAGGCGTTCTCTTCTTAGAACCCCAAACCTTTTCTTATCCTTCCCACCCTCCCCTGGATTGAAGGGGATAGTTTTCAAATATCCCTTTCAATTTGTTTCCCTTCTGGATGAAACTACTCTAATGCCACCTCCTCCCCTTCCTTCCCTAGAGTCCAGTACGCTTATAGGCTCTTGCCTGGAAAGGAGTTTTCTTGCCTGTATCATCTGATTGCCAGCATGGTTAAGCAGAAGGAAGGTCTGGGGTAGCACCCTACATTCCCGCTCTACTTCTGCAAGGCACCAGGTGGCTCAGAAGTCCTCATGTGCCACGGAGAGGTTTCCAAAGGCAGGAGAAGTAAGAGCTGGTGAGACTGCAGTGGCAGGCCTTTGGTATGTGACTGAAGCTCAGAGGGGTCTGCAGAGCCTATATGAGCCAGGTAGTGTCAAGTCGGCAAGCAAGGACCATGATGGGGACCTCTGCAAGGAGGAACAGGGAACAGTCTTTCAGAAATCTGAAAGACTGGACATGAACTTAAAAGAAATCAAATGACATTTATAGAATTACAGAGGAAAAAACTGAAATAACATTGAAGCATTTAAATTCCTCACTAGAGTAGGAATCACTGAGGGACATGCTATCACTTATGGAAAGTGAATAAGCTCCATATCCTTTGCCAGTCTGCATTTCGATGTGAAGTCTTTCTATTTTATTACATAATAACTTCAATATTGGAAACATAGAGCACAGCAAAGTGTTTTAAACAAGTCTGGATACTCAGGGAAGACCTGGATGAAAAGATAATTCTGAACAGAGGTTGGATAATAAATGGGAAGTCCCCTGTGGAAGACAGAGGGGACAAAGGAGAGATGAGGAATGTTCTGGAAACAGATGTGAGAAACCAGAGATGTGAGGGAGCACCAGGTGAGTTTGAGAACTGTAGTATTTTTATAGTGTTGCTAAGGTAGGAGAGACATAATAGTCAATATTTATTCAGGATGTATTATATTCCTGGCACTATGCTAAATTCATTTTTTAAATTTATTTTTCAATTACAGTTGACATAAAATATTATATTAGTTTTAGGTGTACAACATAGTGAATAAACATTTATATACCTTACAAAGTGACCTGATAAGTCTAGTACCCACCTGACACCATATATAGTTATTACAATGTTATTTACTATATTCCCTGTGCTGTACTTTACATCCTAATGATTCCTTTAATAACTGGAAATTTGTGCTTCTTAATCCCTTTAGCCTTTCTCATCCATCCCACCAACCCCCCTCCCATCTGGCAAATACCAGTGAATAAAGAAGTGTGGTACTTATACACAATGGGATATCTCAGCCATAAAAAAGAATGAAATCTTACCATTTGCAACAACATGGATGGACCTAGAGGTATTATGCTAAGTGAAATAAATCAGACAAAGAAAGGCAAACACTGTATGATTTCACCTGTATGTGGAAGCTAAATTCTCTATGACATTATCTTGATTAATTTTAATAGCAAATCAATGAGTTTATAGCTTCACCCCTAATTTAGCTATTGTTATTGTCATCATCATCGTCATCATCACATCATTAGAGTTGTATTTTAGAAAGTGTGCTAGTACAAGGAATGAGTGGATGGATTAAGAAGAACCACCAGAAGACAGTCAAGGTCCAGACTAAGTCATTAGTACTTAGAATTGAAAGGATGATTCATGGGTAATAGCAATGGTAGAACTGAAAAAGACTGATGCAACTAACTGATTTTTTAAGTTCAAAAGAGAAAGGGGTTGAATATAAGGCCAAAGTTCTGGCCATGGAGAACAAACAGCAAACTGCTGCCACCAAGAGATGGACCAACAGGAGGTGGGAAACGGGACTGGGGACACAAGGACGTGGAAAGGGTAAGCAGTGACATAGGGAGCTAAGGTTTGCATGCAGAGTTTGAGGTACCAGTAGGTAGCTTGACATGACAGCTTAAGCAATGCTGTGAAAGATAGCCAAGGACTTAACTGAGATGACTTGCATAAATTTGAGATAATTAGGCGAAAGTTGAAGTCCTAAGAGGGAATAAATGGTAAAGAGAGAAGAGAGCAAATTAAAATGCATACTGACAGTCATGACAAAACAAAACAAAACAAAAGACCCATAGCACACATCCATAAGTCTACCCTATCTTGCTTTCTGATCAAACAGTAACAATATCAAGAGGCAAAATCAACACAGTTTTAGCTGATTTTTGTTCCTAAAGGACCAGGAAGAGTGACCATGGTTTAACAACTCTTCTTTTCTATGGCCTCCCCTGATACAACCATTTCTAAGCTTTCTTCTCTCTTTTACTCCTCAGAGATCTGTATGTTCATGTCATACTATGATCATGCCTGAGTCTTCCCTATTTCTCAGATTATGTGTCAAATCAGGTGGGGACTTGAGGAAGGAGGCAGGTACCTTACATCTCTGTTACATTGTGTTCTTCCATGTTTTAATCGTGTGTGTGTGTGTGTGTGTGTGTGTGTGTGTGTGTGTGTGAGAGAGAGAGAGAGAGAGAGAGAGAGAGAGAGAGAGAGAGAGACTGTGATTAGAGTTAATGAAATAGATGCATGGCCACGTACATAGTAACAATTAGAAGGCTTCTATGAAAGTACAGACCCTGAACTCTTCCCCCCAACTCTACCACTTCATATTGAAAATAGCACTTTCAACAGGAAAAAGCCACCCACCCCCCTGCGCATACATTTGCAAATAGGAACAATGCAATTAGCCTTCACTTCTATTTCCTTATCGATGATTCAGTTTTCTCCTTTCCACACAATGCGAGACGTTGTCATAAATGGACATTTGTATAACAGCTTGGAGGCACATATACCCTCAATGTCTGGATTCTTCCACACATGGCTCATTAGCTGTTGCTGCAAAACCCAATACGAACTCCATGCTGATGCAATTAAATGTGACTAGAAAAATACATGCTTCTCACATTTTTAGTTATACATGTGTATATATTTGGCAGACAATTCAATGTAGTCACAGGAATTTTAAAAAGAAAAGCTTTCTCCAGCCATGTCTGTTAACCATCATTGTGCTACTCCCTGGAAGCAAGGGAAAAATGAGTAGTACCGGGCAGCCGGCCACTTCACCCCATTGCCATAGTGAGAGAATATCTACTAATAAATAAATTCAGTCAAGTATCGGGCTGTCTAGCCCACTCTTCATGGTGGTAAAAATATGCTTCAATTTAAAATTATCCAGAATTGAGGAAAAAGAAGGGTTTTATCCAGCATTTCTTGATTTGCACAAACACAAAACAGGTGATTACTGCTAACACTCTTCCTCTCCTCACTGTCATCCTGAAGTGGCCTGAGAAGTGTGTGGCCCACTCTGAGTCAGAATGAGAACAGAGCTTCCCAGTACAGGGTGAGCCAGCCAGGGATGACAATAGCAAGGGGTTTGAAAGGGAAGCCGACTTTCCCTCTTTCACTTTCACTCCTCAGCCCCAATGTTGCCCTTTTTATGTTGAAGACAAAGGATCCCATGCCCAACTTGAAATGGCTTTCAAGTTTCTGCATGCGCCAGAGCCTCAGAAAAGAGAGGGCATCCTTCTATATTTGTTCTTTTAGAATTGTTACAAACTGAGAAGATGCACTTTTTGTTCCCTTTGTCGCCTACCATGGGAAAACATTGAGTTGCATAATATCTGTATCCTCTCTCACCTGAAATATCTCATGCTAATTCCAAACTAAGCAAACCTTAAACCAAAGGTGCTATGTCATTATAAATTAAATCACCCCAGTTGTCCTGGGAAACAGACATGCAGACTGGCTCCCATCAGATTTCCTGGGTACAGACCCTGGGATTCACATACAGGAGGTGTAATGACATGTCTTCTCAGAAATAAGGGAGTGATGGAAGCAGGGTTTTTCAGAGGGAAAAGCTGAACTGCAGTACAGTTTTAGTCTTCCCATGGAGAGCCTGGCAGGATATGAATCTAGGATGGTCCTTCAGAGATGTCTCAAGCTAAGTCATGGCTTTGAACCCCAACCAAGTTATTGGATGCTGGCTGTGCCCAGTAAGGGAACACAACCTTAAGTGAAGGTGAGTCCTTTCACCAAGGGCAATTCCCAGAAAGAGACATAGCACAGGCCCATCAGCAGTCAATACATTCCAGGTTGGAGAATAAGCATCTTGGATCTTGAGAGTATAATCTGGATAGTACACAATAGTATCCACTACAGTCCACCCTAATTTAAGAACTTGGATCTACTTGCTTCTGGTAAGAAGTCCTCCCCATCTAGAAACATATTCTTCCTCATTTTAATTGGTTTCATTTTCCAATGGAACTTATAAGAAAGTTAGGATGAACTACAGCCCTCTCCTTCACAGCTAGTGTCAAGGCTATAAGTGATACTCATCAATGCCCACCTTTGCTGGTTAACCTAGATTCTCCACACCCTCAGCTTACACCTCTGTTGGTCTAGGCTGCTTCCCTATCATGGTGACCCAAATCCTCGTCTCTGACGGGTATAAGCCCCTGGTCACCATGCAATCATTGGGTCATGGCTGCTGCACTTGTCCATTACCACCTGTCACAATTGGACATGGGAGTGCAAAGAAACACATTTTGGTTCCAACCTTCCTACAATATAAACAGCAATCCTTCTTTCCCTTGATAACCAAAGTCAACTGGCTCTATTGAAATGAGATCTATCTGCTGAGAGCTTCCCCATCCTGTACTTTAGGGGAAAATCTTATGGAGTTTTGCATGATAAGCTGAGAGTGGAGACTTTGGTACACCTCTCATCTTCCAATTTTAAGCCTAAAAAGAGAACCAGCATTGTTTTATTCTGGTAGGAAGAGCAATGAAATATTCTAACATAGTTAATTATCAAACTACTCTGACATTTGGACCAATGTCCGAACTCATTGTTTTGTTCTGTGTTCTTAGCAGTACTCCTCCAAAACAAAGTCTCAGACAAACATTTGCATCTCAGGAGTGTGTATGAAGATGTGACCCCACAAAGCAGGGGTAAGTCCAGGAAGAGGGAATCAGGGAATGGTACAACTGACGGGACTCACACCAACAAGACTTCGGAGGAACCTTATGAAATGCATTTAGAGCTGGAGTAAACATGGACCTCTGGTCTCTTCCCCATCTCACTAGTTCAAGGTGATGCCATGGGTATTAACTCTCCTTAATTTCCAAGTTGCACATGTGTGAGGGCCAAGTGGGTTCCCATGGCAACTGAGAATCTCCATGGCAGAAAGCAAGAGTTGTCAACGGAAGCCCAAGGAGAGATGCTCTCAGGTCTGTCTCATCTGCACAAAGCTGGTGAAACCTGAGGGTTCTGAGTGGTGCCTGAAATAACAGGTGGGACTGCAAGGACTTAGAGTGGTGTCCAAGAGTTATCTAAAAGGTGCATATTCTGGCTGGCCGAGTGGCTCAGTTGGTTAAGAGCTCACTCAAGAGTGTGAGCTCTGAGCAACAGGGTCGCCGGTTTGATTCCTGGCCCGAGCTGAACTGCCGCTGAGCTGCCAACAGGTGGCAGGATGGCTTAGCCAAAAAATAAAATAAAATAAAATGTGCATCTTCTGCACACATTTTGTTCTCAAAGACGGTAGTTTTTCTATTTCTGATCATAAACCAGCCAACTTGAATCCTAAGTCATGCTTCTCACCCTCTACAGAAATGTTATCACTCTGATTCTTCATATGGGTCATTTCTTACATCAGAGAGCCAGTGTAACATAAGAGTAGAGAGGATAGATTCTGGAGTTTGACATCTCTCAAAGTGAGCAGTTCTGATACAACTTGAGCAAGTTACTTAACATCCCTATGCTTATATTTCCTCTCCTATGATAAGACAATAATAACCACATCTGTGCAAAGGGTTGTTTATAACGATTAAATGTATTAATATTTGCAAAGTGTTCAGAAAAGTTTCCAGCACATGGTCAGAGTTCATGAATGCTATTTATTCCCTATTAAATAAAACTTCATCATTGATTTTTTTTTTTTAGGGTAAGCTTAAGGTTAGTTACAGAATTATAATTTCAATAAAACTTATGATTCAGTCTGATTTGCTTGTATTATGATCTAAATTAATGGGTAGACTCTATTTATTTGGGGCAATATATGTTCCCAATTTGTCATAAATTTGTAAAAAAAGGAACAAGGAGGTAATTCCCAAATATGAACTTATTGAGGGCAGTAGTCTGCCTTATTCATTTGTAAATTCCCTAAACCCAGTGATGTTTTATTTTCTTGCCTCTGTAGTCTCATCCCTTGCTACATCTATGTCCGGGTTTCAAGCTGTTACACGTATGTGTTGGTTTTTTGGTTCTTTGATCACACCATGCTTTCTCCCACTTCATGACTCTCACAAAATTATCCCTTCTCTCTGCATCGATATTAGTTCAAATCTTTGACCAATAGTATTCTCCAGGGCTCAGATTCTCCTGCCACTGGAAAGCCTTCCTGGATCCCCCTAGTCTGAGCAAGTTTTTCTTCCCTTATGCTCCCCTGGCACCCCATATTTTCCCCTCATAGCACTTGCCATCCAGTATTGTAATGTCCTGTCCTCATCTGTTTTCCTCCATGGACTAAATTTCACAGTTTTTGTTTTGTTTCCATCCCTCAGTTCAGTACTTGGCACATAAGGACTCCAGAAATGTTAGTAGAATCAACAAATGACAGCCTGAATGTACATAGAAATAAAATGTAGGTTAAGCTCACACATGGCTGGGGCCCTACCCATGGAATTCAGTAGAATACATTTGCAGCCTCTCCTGTGCACAGATACCTGCTGGTGCCTGTCTCCCATTGGCTTTCCAGCTTTGGCTGAGGCCAAGGACCTGAGTCCAGCTCCATCATCTTACCTAACAAGCAGAATAATATGGCTCCCTGTGGGAGGGTCTTTTTTTTTAATCTGACCCCAACTATAGTCATCATGCTTACATGCTCTTCCTCCATGGGGTGCACTGAGGACAGACTATAGAGGATCTGGTCCAAGGTTTCAAGCTTGGTTGGTGCAACGAGTGGAACCTCACTTTGGTATCACCAAAGACAAAAGCCACCCACTCCTCATTGATGTGAAGTCAATTTCCTTACTGATGTCAGCAGTCACTGTTTACTAGAACATGATTATAACCCCAAATGATTCCTCATTATGAATTACAATCCCAGACAAGTGGTAATATTTTTAAAGTGCATCAAATATTTTAGGTCCTCAATCTTCTTTCTCAGAACTCTTCTCCTCAATCCTCATGCCTTCACTTGAAGGTTTCTGCCCCAAAAAGAATCTTTTCATGAGCTTATGTGGTTCTGTGGCTGGCTCATAAACCTACCAAAATGAGGGATATGAAGGCTCAAGCCAGTATTTCCCAAAGTATGATGTTTGGACCACATGGATCATAATCACAAGTGTCTGCATCCACCACTCAATGCAGTAACCCAGATTATTTGGGGTGGGCACCCTAAAGGAATGTCATTCTTAACCCACCCACCCCCATATGATTACTATATACTCTCAATATTGAGATCCACAAGCTTGACTATTCCCAACATTTCCAAGTATTTCAAAGAAAATAACCTTGAAACCTCAAAGCAATGACTCTCTCCCTATATACCTAAACTGACAGCCCCTCACTCCTCCATAAGATTTAGGCTGGCTCAGATAACCATTGAGGTAGCTGATTTGCACTTTAAGATCAAGTAGGCTAATGGGACCATATGGAATTGAGATCACACCAACCTAGGGGGTTATTGACTCTGGCATCTGACAGCAGTTTAAACCTGAAGCCAGAATTTATGAGCTGCTTAGAGATATGTTTTCAGCTTCCAGGAACTGGATGTTCTTGGGGTAGCAAACACAGTTGGATGTCTATAGGGCCTTAATAGATTTACTGGGCTGTGCAGTGGACATGCATGATTACCTGAAATACTGGAAAATGTAAGAGAAATAGTAATGGTTCTGAAGAATTCCATCGAATTTGAAGAATCTGGCTATGGGTTGCATTTGGGTAGCATCCAGGGTTAATAAATTGGTGAGAAATGCACAGTGATACTAAATAAATGTAATAGTAAACAGAAAATATTTGTTTCATGAGTAAGGGAATTTCTAAGTAACCTCAGAACGTTTTTCTTCACCAACTAGCCATTACTTTCCTATAAAGACAATTTCTTTACTAGCAAGAAACATATTTATTTCTTGATCTGGGTAATTTTCATACAATGGTGAAGTTCCTCTGAGTGAACACTGTATACAATAATTGAGAATACTGCCTTGTTGATAGCATGTTAGTGTGTATTGTAACAAAATGAGGTGATGATAATCTTTGAATGCAATATTTTGACTAGAAGTTGGTTCTCATTTGGGGGAAAATATTGTAAATTTTTGTCTTTTGCTGAGAAAAGGCAGTCAGACCCTCCTTTTTCTATATATGGTCAGGCACGAAGATTCTGGAAAGAAAGAGTCTCCCACCCAAGGGACACTCAACCCCTACCCATCTCCTGATGTCCCAAAGAGCTCTATTCAAAGTGAGCTGGTATAACAGTCTGCTAAGGCTGAATCAGTACATGCATTGTTGCTAGCATTCATTTCGGATATGTCAAAACCCTCTAAAGGAATGAGAGATTCAGTTAGCCTGTGTGGGCCCACCCAGATGGACATTCTTTCAAAAGCACATGTTCTACTCATTACTAATTAAAATCTGTATATTTTTAGAAATAACACAATATCAAGTATCAGACAGTTCCCACACCCACACATTGATAAAAATGTATTTTTGCTCTCCCTAAAAGACGTTTAATTAAACAATAACAAGAATCACAAAAACCCAAATATAAGTAACACTATATTGAAAGAAATACTAGCCTTTGGTATTTTAATTTAAATTCATTCTTTTTTATTCACTAATGATGTATTATTTACTCTTCCCCAGCACCACATTAAACATCAGTAATTCAAAGGACAGTAAAAATGCACTGCCTTTGCCCCCTCCCCATTAATTTAAATTCAACAGGAGAAATAAACACATTAACAAATAATTATGAGATTGCGTGTGTTAGTTGTTGCAATATCAAAACGACTCTCTACACAAAGTCTTGGAGTTCCCTTAAAAATACTATTTGAGCTTAGTCTTGAAGAATGAGAAGTGGGGAGGGGTCAGGGGGTGAGCAGTCACATCAAGGAAGCTGCACATGCAAAGTCAGGGCCAAGTGAGCAAACACAGTGTATTCAGGGGCTGGGTGGAGGGTCCACAGCTGCGGCACAGAATAGATGAGGCACCGTGTTTAAGGGGCCATGAACAAGTCACCAGCGACCCTTCAGAAGATAAAACAATGTTTCAACATACTATTTTCTAAACCAATTACATAAAATTTTTCAATAAAAGTGGGCAATACGAAACGTTCCACCAAAATCAAAAACGTTTGTTGAAAAATAACACATAGCCGAGTGAAGCTTAAAATTCCATTTTATAGAATCATAAACATTGCTTTTTGAAGTCACAGGCAGTTCATAATTATAAGGAAACTAAACAGAAAGAAGACAGACTAGGTCAACAACTTAGGGCACTAATCATCTGATTCTATTTGGTCTATTTTAGATTCTGAAGGTTAATTCTTCCAATATGTGGAATTAGAGGATTGGCTTTTGTCTAATCTAAGTGCAGAAGTAACGTAAAAATAAATTCAAGGCTTTGGAGCTAAAAGTGGTGTGTAATTATTGGGCCACTTCAGCAGGAATGGGCATTCTTCTATGCTCTGCCCTCAGTATCACATAGCACTTAAGTCCTGTATTCACAGACATTCGAGGAAAAATATTAATCTTATAATGAAGGCCGATAAACAGGATAGAGTTTGCTCCCTCCTCAGCTAGTCTTCCATTCACAATCCCAATTTAAAGTACCATTTTAATGCAAAGGAAGATTTTATGAAAGCCTCTTCCAGTTGACCAAAGAGCAATATTTGTTTTAGAAAAGGAAACTTTACTAAAGAGATATGATTCAAGAAAAATGAGATATTTGCATCTTTGTCTTCCAAATTATGTTCTCATTTTGACCTTTTTACTTTTGTGACATCGTGTTCCCAGAATGCTTGCCATTTTTCATTATCTGGACTACCAAGGCCATATTCTGTGTTACTCTTATGCAACAGGATGTTCAAACTTTCAGAATATTTTTTTCAAATACAAAAAAAAATGAACCACAACATAGCATGAAAAATGAAATGAAACTATATGTTCTTGGATAATTTTAGAGAATTTGCATCAACACTGTATATTTGCTCTTCCCTCTAAATGGACAGTCATGACCTACATGTTATATGTTAAATATAATTGAGCAAAAATTATATATATTATTGGTGAGGAAAGAAATTACAGAGACCTTTTAAACATTTTGCTCTAACTTTCGTAAGTAATTATTTCAGCCCTCTGCTTTGCACTCATAGTGAAAAGCCTAAGACACACACATAAAATCTCTATCAATAACCACCTGTGCCTTAATTCATCAAGGACACTTATATTTCTAACCGAACTTTAAGAGTTCATCATTGTGAATTAGTTAGCTATTCCTAGGACTGAAATTATTTTTTCAATAGTATCACTATATGTAAAATTTTAGTTTATGGTCTAGTATCCTTAAATATCCAGAATTTAACAGAGATATTTTGTGGTTTAATTTACCACTTGGCAATTTCACTGACTCATATGATACTAACCATTCCACTGAAAACAACTAAAAAATGTGGATTAAATATTATGTATAATAAGCAGATATACGTATATACCAGTGTTGCCAAAAAAATGTATACACATGACTTGTATTCATCTTTTGTCATGGGTATATATTGAGTATTACAATTTTAATACAGTTTTTTTTTCCTTTCTTAAAATGTGTATATCTTTTTTTGGCACTCTCTGTATAATATATGTATATAAATATATGTAAATGTATAAATAAATATTTGAAGAGCTACTGAGACAGACAAGCCTTGAGGCATCAGGATCTTAAAAAAAGGAAGGAAAAGAAGTTGAGAGCAACGAGTTGGTTAGGCATTTGCCAGATCTTAAGTGAGCCAAAAGTCAAAGAGGCCAAATTTTTTTAAAAAAATATTCCACATAAAAGTGAGATCATACAATAGTTTTCTTTCTCTGTTTGCCTTACTTCACTTAGCTTAATGCCCTTGAGGTCCATTCATGATGTCACAACTGGTAGGATTTTCTTTTATAGATGAATAGTATTCATATATATATATATATACCCTATTTTTTTTATTTATTCATCTGTTGATGGACAGTTATGCTGTTTTCATGTCTTAGCTATTGGCTATTATGAATAATGCTTCAGTGATTTGGGAATGGAGATATCTCTTCAAGATAGTGACTTCATTTCCTTTGGATATTAATCTAGAAGTAGAAATGTTGGATCATAGGATGGTTCTATTTTTAGTTTCTTGAGGAACCTCCATACTGTTGTCCATAGTGATTACACTAATTTACAATCCCACCAACAGTGCACCAGGGTTCCCTTTTCTCCACATATTCACCAACTTGTTGTTTGCTGATTTATTGATGATGGCCATTCTGACAAGATGGAGGTGATACCTGATTGTGGTTTTCGATTGCATTTCCCTTACTGGTAATACTAATCATCTTTTCATGTGTCTGTTGGCCATCGGTATACCTGCTTTGGAGAAATGTCTATTCGCATCCTCTGGTCATTTTTTAACCAGGTTGTTTGGTTGTTTGTTGTTCACTTTGTAAAATGAGTTTGGGGGCATTCGTCCCTCTTTAATTTTTAAGAAGTGTTTCATTGGAGAAGCATTAACATTAATTGTTCTTTAAGGTTTAAGGTGGTAAGAAAAACAAAAGAATAAAGCTCTCCTAGCTTAAAAAAATAAATCAAAAAACAATCTCTTTGATTTTTATGTTAGAGTCTTTTCTTAACATTTGTAAAAAAAAAAAAAAAAAAAAACTGCTCTCTACCTAACAAGCTATAAGAAACTGAGTGAAGGTAAGAAAACAAGGGAGCCTACAAAAATTTTTGAGAACTTGGAGGAGTTGATAGGAGCTTCCTACCATCAAAACTAAAGTAAAACTATATTATTGCTGCTTTAAGGTGTATGGTTCAAAATCTCCAATAAAGCAGTGACCATTAAACTCATGTTCCATTTGAACTACTTACCACTTCCTATTATTTCTTTTGTTAAAATGTCTCTGTTGTGGTATAAAAAATATTATTTAGTACCTTTTTAATTTGGATACATAATAATATACTTGGATCTTTTCAAAATATGTGTATATCATATTACCTCACTTCCATGTCAAGATTTAAATATATCTATGGTAGGGTTCTACTTGTTCAGAGTGATAAAAATTGATGTTGAAGTTGGAGAGGAAAAATTTTTTTTTAAAACAGAGGCATGCTAAACATAAAATGAAAAGGGAAAGGGGAGAGGAGTGAGAAGAGGAATACAAGAGAGAAAAGAACACATGTGTTTCTAGAAATCCAAAACTTGTATGTGTCAACTGTCATTGGAGCTTAAAGTGGGAGCTGCAGAATATACTACCTAGAGGACCATCAGCACAGTTGGGAAGCCTGGTGGATGAAGAGAGACGCACAGAGTAAGGAGACAGAGTGAAAGGTGCATGGTCCATATAGGCCTCTGTTGCTTAGAAGACATCGAAGGAGAGCAGGAGATAAACTGGAGCGACAGAAAGAGACCTAACTTTTCCACCCAGAAAGGATGAGCAATAATGAGTTGACCTCATTTTGCCAAGTTGTCAAGGTTAACTCAGATGTTAATTTCTTACTAGAATCTTCTTTGATCAGATTAAAGACATTTTTGCTCTTCACTCTCCCTGCAGTACTTTGTCCTCTGTCTAGCTTTATAAATAGAGTGCCTATGAATCTCAGTCCATAGAGCTGGTACTTAACATTAAAAATTTTAACTTCATATCCAGCATTTAACACACACACACACACACACACACACACACACACACACACACACAAACCCAACAACAACACTTTAGATCTAATTTATAATCTGTCCCAGAGTCCCTAATTCACAGAGATCATAAAAAAAGTTAATCCCAAACAGCCCTGAAGACCCTACCATTTCAGGGCAGCTCCAGAATCCAGGATGTTAATGGGATTCCTAAAGTGTGAAAGGAAGCTCTCTCTATCTGTCCCTCATGGACATGACTAAGATTTGTGGTCTCTATCCAGGGATGGCTTGTAGGTTCTCTTATTCCAGGCCTTTGTTGAGATCCAGCCTCTAGAGTGTACCAGCTAAGGGCAACATAAACCTGAAGAACTTAGATCCATGCCCTTTCTGGGAATCAGTACTTACTCCCTCCTTTAAAAAAAAAAATTTTTTTTGACCATTCTCACTTTTCTCTACCTCAACTTGATCCTCAAGGTCTCCCCACTACTCTGGGCCGGCTGAGTGGCGCATTGGGTAAGAGCTGGTTTTGGGATGCCAGCCCCGGTTCGGATCCCACGTATGAGGGCCAGTGACACTGCCCTCTACAGCTAACAACAGCTCCACCTGGAGTTGGGCTGTGCGAGCCCCGGTGATGGTGTGGGCTGCAGCCCCTGCTGCAGTGCGCTGCCATAGGCTACAGTGAGTGGCCGGCAGCGAGCGTGAGCTGCCAAGAGCCCCTTTGAGCAGCTGCCCAGAGGCCGGCAACCGATCTGCCTCACCAGAAGACAACACCCTCTGCAGCTAGACTAAAGAACAAAAAGACAGCAACTTGTCTGTTCCCCTTCCCCGATTCCCCAACGCTGTTCTCCTCCCCAAATTCCCCAATAAAATCTTTTAAAAAAAAGGTCTCCCCACTTCTCTATCCCTCCCCATTCTCCTTCCTTCCAGATATTTATCAGAACCTCTTAGGTAACTTTGGCTTTTATAAAATATGCATCTCCCCTTGGCACAAAAGACCTGGCTATCTACCTGAAAGGGCAAAAGGGAAAAAACCATCAATTAGGTACTTTAGCTTTTTAGTCTGATAGATTCTCTCACTAAACACCTATTTTCATCCCATACAGAAAATTTACTCTGCATCCAGAGCTCACCTAGAACAGGATGGAACCAGGTTTCTACCTTGAATTAATAGTAACCCCAGCACTCATTCTAAGTCTGGCTGGATCTATTTGTCCTAATTTCTCTAAGCACTTGGTAGGTAAGCTTGGGTACTAGGCAAATTTCCGGCCTCCCAAAAGCTACTATCTACCCTTAGAGAAATTCCTTCCAACCCACACTAGCTATATTCCAACCAGGGGAGTTACTTTGTTACTAATTCAACAAATATTGATTGAGGCGTACTATATGCTAGGTACTGTTCCAAGCACCAAGAATAAGGCAGTGATCAAAATATACAAAATCCCTATCTTCATGGAATTTACATACTAGTGATGGGGGACAGACAACAAGCAAATATATTTTTTTTAAATAATAAACTATATAGTATATCAGATAGGTATAAATTCTAAGGAGAAAATTTAATCAGAAAGAATATTCCCTTGAACCATCATCTGTCAGGGTCTGGGAGTGGGGTAGAGAAAAGGGAAGTGGAAGTATTTTAAGTCGATGGCCAAAAAAATCTCAGTTCCATAGGCCAGATATGACTTTGGTGTTTTTGCATAAATCCATAAAGTAGAGGATAAGAAGTGGAGGGTGAGGGTAAACAACTCTTTGAGGCATAAAGGTAGCCAGGTGTTGAGTCAAGTCTAACAAGTGAAGGGTTGATCCTCTACCTGACTCCAACTCCAGCCATAACTCTTCACCACTAAGTCAAGACCTTTCTCTGGTTTCTTGTACCACAAAATTGTAAGGCCATGCTCTGGTAACTTGCATAAGAGACATTGGCTTGCCATGCTGATCTTTGCAACAGGTGACTTACCAGGTTGGGAACCCAGCCTCTAGCTCTAATGACCCCATCTTGGTTCCCTGAAAAAAGCAGAGTGTCAAACAAGCTGAGCATCCTGTGGGACCAAAGAAGCTCTCTGATCACTTTCTGGTTTCCTAAGATACTCCCTCGCACCAATATTTTCCTTCTCAGTTACTATTTCTGGTTAACCTTTGTGGGTGCCATCTTGCAGCAAATGTAAGTCCTAATCCCTTAATATTCTTCTGAAACTAGGGAGGACTCCCCCTAGGTATGTTAGAGGGTCTGGTGTTTGCTTAGACAACATATCTCCACATTTACTCTAGGCCATCAATGGCAGTGTGATGGTTAACATTGTGTCAATGAGCTGGGCCACAGTGCCCAGATATGTGGTCAAACACTAGCCTGTGGAGGATGTTGGAGGAGACTAACAGTTAAATTGGTGGACTGGATCAAAGCAGATTGCTCTCCCTACCTGGGTGGGCCTCATCCAATCAGCTGAAGGCATGAATAGAACAAAGACTGACTCCCCTCAGTAAGAAGAAATTCTGAAATTCTGCCAGGAGATTGCTTTGGGTTTGGACTTTCATGAGTCTCTAGTCTGCTGCCCACTCTGCAGATTTTGGTCTTGCCAAGACTTTAGTCATATGAACTAATTTCTTAAAATCTCTCTCTCTCTCTCTCTCTCTCTCTCTCTCTCTCTCTGACTGTCGCTCTCGCTCTCCAGCCCCATCTCTCTCCTGTTGGTTCTGTTTTTCTGGAGAACCCTGACTAATACAAGTAGATGATGCCTATTTGAGGCGCCTGATCCAGGTAACTTTTGTGATTCACTATGGAAGAGTTCTCCCCCCAAATCCTGCGATGTTGCAATCTAACTGTTTCATAACAGTGATAATTTCCTTCGCAGAGCACAGAAATCCTAGGACAAGCACCTGTAAAGGACCCTCCATTTCTAGCTCCCTGGCCTAAGAAAGGGAGCAACTAATTCTACTTCCTCCCCCTGATTTCTCCACTTTAGTAGCACTCCATAAATTATCCTACCACATAAAAACCTGTAGTTTTGTCTTTACCAAGAGTATAAACTCCTCAAGGGCATGAACCATATGCTATACACACCATCCTTATAGCACCAACACACCTATACAATACCTATCACATAGTAGAAGCTCCATAAATAGTCGTTAAAGGAGAAAAATATGAGAAAATTGCATGCTGAGACACTAGATGGGAAAGACTGACCTAATTTAACCCCAAGAACTAACCCAAGCATGCAGGTGTATCTGGTTTAATTTTGCATACCTTCTCTGAAAAACGACTTACCAAGCAAAACTTCACACATTGTGGTTATGAGGATGAATTTTTTCCCTGGCTCCAGTTCACATGGTTTCAATAGCATTTCATTTTGCTATGAACTTTATTTTCATTTGAAACTCCATGAATGTGAAACCATTTGAAGCAAACCAGATGCAAGTGTTCAGTATGCCCTGCGAGTTTCTTCCCCTCTGTTTTGCTTGTGAGACAATAGAATGAAACTCTTCACATCCAGTGAACTCATCTAGGGGTGTCCTTTTTATCTGACAGTCTTTCACACCTCTCTGTACTTACTGGATAGTTTGGAGAAAAATCAAATAGACTTCAAAACAGTTTTGCCTTTATTCCTTAAAAACAAGTTGTTGTTTTTTCCCTTCTCAATTGTAAAATAATACAGAAGTAAATAAGTATGAGTATTACATGTGCATTTATTGTTTGCATACTCAATTCACCCACATATCATCTTAGTTCACTGTAGTTTATATGGATGTATAATAATAGGCCAATTCAGGAATGATGTCTGCTTTAACATTAACAGAAACGTGAGGACAAAGTTTTCCATTGTCACATACACTACTGTTTAAGTATATAAGCTTCCAATGTGGTTGGCATATGAGAGGCAAGTAATACTTGTTCCAAATTCAACTTGGAACCTCAACCCAGCCTAAACATGATCTTTTCACTTGAGGAATATACAAGTAGGTTCACACAGATCTAGAAAACAAAAGGATTTTCAGCTATAGTATATTCTCCTCAACTATTCCCATTTTTTTTTCATTAAGATTGTACTTTGGAAATCCTATCGCCAACATAAATAACCAAGCAATGAGTGTCCAGATGATGGACTAGTGACAGATAATGTCATTTTTTCATCCAAATTCCAAAGTGAATGACCTCATTATAGTGAGCCCTACTACATTCACTTTAGAAACACTGACATTTCAAATGCATGTCTTTATATACAAACAACAATTAAAAGATGGAACAATTTCTGGGTAGCATCAATTTAGGGGAAATCATTTATTAAAAATGTGCACACAACAGGAAAATCATGATATACTTTAAAATACAGATGCATAGTAGAAAATGGTATTTTTGTGTTAGATCTATGATAGGAAATCACACAGAAAAATAATGAAATGCAGTCCCTTTGTCTTTTGCTTCTCAGAGCCACTGCTGTGGTTTATGGAGGAGGACAGAGGGGCGGAGACTTGCAAGTTGACCTGGCTAAGTACCATTGACAGTTCTGCTGGGGTATTCAAAATACACTACTAAACCAATGATCACATATACTCAATATCAGCTACATGCTGGTGCTTTGGAAGCCTTATTGATCCTCTCAACCATCCTGTATTTATCAAGTATCACTATACCCATTTTTCTAATGAGAAAACACAAGTTAAGGAGAAGCAAGTAGGCTGCCCCCTCCCCCCCCCCCCCGCAAAAAAAAAAATCAAAAAAACACACAACTAATAAGTGACTGGTCAAGATTAGAATTTTAGAACTGGTAACTTGAAAGTTCATGATTTTTCTACTATTATACCTTGGAAGAACAGACCACAAGGGCTGTTTTTTTTCTTTAATATTCCTATTCTGCTGCTTATTTATTAGTGATTCCAGATATGGTCCATTCTAAATTAAAGATCCTTAATTTCTCATGTTAGTTGTTGATCAAAGTAAAGGATTCTACTTAAGAAAAAAAAATTATTAGAGAAGGAAAAAAGAGTCTTACACTTTCTTTAAAAAAGAAGGGAAGTAGGCCTTCGTCAAGGGTTGAATGATGACCCCCAAAAAAGGTATGTTGATATCCTAATCCCAGGTACCTCTGAATGTGACTTAGTTTCAAAAAGTGTCTTTGTAGAGATAATCAAATTAAGATGAGGTTGTAAAGGTGAGTTTTACTCCAATATGACTATGTTCTTATTAAGAGGGGAAATTTGGATGCAGAGATAGACAAACAGAGAGAGAAGACAATGTGAAGATATAGGGAGAAGACTGCCATGTGAATGGAATGATGCATCTACAAGTCAAAGGATGCCAAAAATTGCCAGAAAACCACCAGAAGCTAGGAAGAAACAAGGAAGAATTCCCCTATAGGTTTTAGAGGGACATCTTGATTTTGGACTTCTAGCCTCCAGATATGTGGGACAACAAATTTCTGTTGTCCAGGTTGTGGCTCTTGGTTGTGGCAGCCCTGGGAACCTAATATAGCCTCCAAGGAACATAAATAAAGAACTATAAAGCCTTGTACTCACAGTGTGATCCTGGGACCAACAGCATCTACACCATCTGGAAACACCATGGAGTCCAGGCCAGACCTATGGTCTCAGAATCTGCTTTCCACCTACCTCTCCCTGTGATTTGCATGTACATTCAACTCTGAGAAGCACTAAGATAGAGAAGAGGGATCGCAAAGGGGATGAACAGCAACACTTGATTTGTAACTCAGAAGAAAAAGAGAAAAAAATATTGCCAGATATTCCACTTTTGAAATATTGTCTCAGGACTAGTTTTTAGGAAGCCCGTGACAGAAGGAGAAATGTGTGTGGCCAGGCAGGAAGTGAACGTATTCACCAGCGAAAACTAAGGATATGCCCAAAAGATAATGCAGGGACCTGGAATGGCCAAGAAAGAGACAACAGGAGCAGACCTGGGATGAACGTGGGAAGCAAAAGGGAAAAGTGGGTTCAAAACCAAAAGAAACCTAAGAGGCAAGTGTATGACAAAGGATGGAAGAATCGAGCTCTGAGCAGGCCCAGGGAACTGGAAGCGCATCTTCCACTAGTGTGAAAATAACCAGAGGGCTCTGGGGAGGGCTGGGACACAGCAGAGCCCTTGGTTATCGCATACCTGTTAACACCTTTGCATTAATTCCTGGTGAGTAAATTCTGTTCTATTAGTTAACTTTTTTCTCCAAAAGTATTGAGTGAGGCTTGCTTACCAAAGGGAAACTCGAACCCACCTGCAGCTTTTCACCCAAGTGCTCTGGGTCTGAGCTGGAGTTGGATTGGCTCCCTCCAAAGCACACAGGCCTGACTCGAATTGGGCCCAGTCCTTTGCTGGATTATGGGAACTTGTTCAACACACACAGTAAGATGAGTGACGTAAAGTAAGGGAGAAATGATGGATGCCAGCTAAGATTTGGAACCAGGGGTAAAAATGCAGCCTGTTCCAGATGTCAAAATTTACAGAGAAGAAACTTCTCATTCTGACGCTCAGTTTAGAGACACTCTGAAAAAGAAAACTGGAATGAGATGCCCAGAGGCTGAAACCAGGTGATGAATGGCTGATGTCGGTAACCTCAGCAGCTGCTTTGTGCTCAGCATGCCTACATCCCACCCTAGCGACAAAACTCTAATCAGCATAGTCAGTGGTCCATACAGTTTCAAATTCAGCCCTATAGATTCTTTATTCTTCTCTTTTTCTGTATGAACATCATAAGCCAAAAAATCAGTATAATACAGTAACAAAAGAAAATTAGAATCTTTACCTGGAAATAATACAAATCTCCAGCTTTTCTTCAAATTCTTAATTTTAAATCTCTCAAAGACTAGGACACATCGATAAATCCTATACAACTTTACTTAATTCTGACAAAAATCAAATCATCCGCACATTTTTAATTCTTCACTTTTCAACTTTGTAGCAATTAATATATTCACTTGAGATTTTTAAAAAATCATTTTTCAGTGAACTCCAATAGAAAATTTGTGACAGAAAAAAATATCTGTTTTATAGATTAGAGCGCTTGCTGAAAACAGTTGTCTACAACTATTGCATATGCGCTTACTTGGGATTCTTATTTTTGGGAATAGGTAGGTGGGGTTGCCCCCCAAAAATCTGTTTAACTGTTATGATGAACAGTCCAAATAGCCCACTTCAAGAGCAAATGAGATCGGCATATCAACATTTAATAACTATAACACGATTGCAAAATACTGAAAGACAGAAAAAGAAAAACCCTCTGGAAATGCGATCTTCCACCACCCTCCCCCACACAAACACTGCCAAGATGCCTCCCATTTTTTTAATACAGGAAACATTTTGTGGGACAAATGCAGAATAGGAAGAATTGTATCATGCTCCCAAGTCAGCTAAATTTGAAATAAATCAGAAGTTAAGGTCACTGATGCCTTGTCCTGTTTCTTCCTCTCTGCTTGCCATTTTTCTAGGTCCACTCAAAAAACTGCAGCCTTCCCAGTTTCAGTTGTGTTAATTATCTGAACCAAGCATCTGTTTCCTTTTATTGCTATGCATCTTAATGTATAAGAGAGATGTTTTCGACCAAACAAGATGAATGTCTTCAGATATTAGCCCTGGAGTCTTAACATTAAAATTAGACTATTAGTATACACATATTGAACCATTATATTGTATACCTGAAACTAACATACTGTCATGTGTCAATTATACCTCAATTTAAAAATTATTAATGATAAGTGCACTTTCAACAAAAGATGTTATTTAACCTTTTATGCAAAAAACCCAAGTAGACTATTAGTAGTACACTCATATTGTTATTTGAAACAGTCTAATACAAATAGTACAAGAGGGCTGAAGACCCAATGATGCATTTTAAGTAGAAAGACCAGAGCTGAAATGGTCTCCAACTGTCAGCCATGTCCCACCTTCATGCTGCCAGCCTTGTAAGGTATCCCTTTGCATATGATTTCATTCCGTACAACACCTGGTACGAAAAACAGTCTCAGGATGGTCACTTGCTTTTTCCAAATGTTTTATTTTCAAGAGTTTGAACATTGCTCATGTGTATATGCCACTGTTGAGCTCTCATTTCCCAGGGAAACCCAGAGGCATTCAGTGTTGAAGACTTTTTTCAGAAAGGCAGAGACGAATGCAGCATGTGTCATAAAGTAAGGTTCCAGGCTGCCAGCCTTGCCCTGACTAAATTCCCCTACATAACTGTGGGCTTATGACTTAACACCATCTCATGCCATGATCTCCAGACAATTGGAATGAAGCAGGGGAAAGTATGTCGGGAAAAATCATATGATGCATTTGTTTCATATGGATACAGTTATAATGCTATAAGTGGACAACTTACTCCAAATGGGCCCTTCGAAGCTGCCTAGATCATCATCTCCCCCTTCATTATAACGTGAAGCACATCATTGCTTCTGAGCCAGTTCTCCCTCCCTCTCTCTCTCTCCCTCTCTCTTTCTCTCTGTCTTTCCTTCCCTCCCTCCCTCTGAAGCAAAATTGCACACGTAATGCTTTCACAAATGTTAAAAACAGAGCTATGTGTTTTGTGATTTTTTTTGGCATCGCTTCATACCACCAGGCAGTCATTCTTTCTCTTCAAACTTGATGAACTCATAATGATTCATAAGCTTTGATTAGAATGGTTGTGTGATACACTCTTGCAGGGGCAATAAGCCTATTCTATTACCCAAATAAATGGGTTTAAAAATAATAAAATAGCTGCACTGTTAACTAAAGTTAATGTGTCAGAGGCTCACACAAGATTTTTAGTCATATTTGATACATCATATTTGACATGATTAAAATTAAGTCAGCATAAATGCATTGAGCTTTGGAAGTAACAGGTTCTCTGCTCCTGGAGGTGAACAAAAAGGATGAGGGTGACCATCTGTCAGGGCTGTGTTGGTTAAGAGGCGAGACTCTAACGCATTCATCTTCAAATTCCATGAAGCCAAGATTCTAGCACAGAGGGTTAAATGACTGGAAACAAAAGGAATGAGAGTTGAGGACTCTGAAATTATATAATTTAATCTTAAAAGAGTCAGGTCAGGGGAAAATGGCATTTTGGCGGATCAAAACAAAAGAGGAGGAATGTTGACCAGAGTCTATGGCCGAAATGAAACAGAGAATTACATCCTGAGAAATAAAAACAACATCTTAGAAGTTGTCTAATTCAGTGTCTTCATTGTGCAGGTAAGAAAACTGAGTAAGAAAAATACAATGATCTACTTAAAGCCATCTGGTTATGAGCAAGAAGAGAGATGGAACCCCAAAATGCCACTCACAGTATACTTCTCTCTCTACCATATGACAAAGATCTCTACACATTAATGAAATTCACCCCCCCAAAAAAAAACAGGGACCAGGGGTAGATAGCACCCTTATAGAAATCTAATGGCTATTGTATTTCATTTATGAAAGCTGCATCTTTCTCTATATTTACATAGTAATGTCCTAAAATGGATAAATTAACCCACTCACCAAGTTAATTTCATATTTCCAGGCATGTATTTCAACGATTACTTACAGAATGTTCTTTTTTTTTAAAAAAAAAAAAGGAAATTTCCATTTCACATACACATCAGGCTTGAACACCATTATCTGTCATCCATGCAAAGTAAAACAGAACATGTTTCCACTTTGTTAAAATGGTACCACCAATGTAAAGGATCACAAGCCTAGCTTCTTTTTAACAATACTCAAATCTACACCTGATTTTCATCTTAGTTTCCCACCTTGATTATTCATTAATTGGCACAAAAACAAACAAACAAACATCAACAACAACAAAAAACCAAGCATTGTTTCTTCTCTCTCCCAAGAACATTTTTGAGCAGAGAACACAGAGTATCACACAAAATATCACATTGACTACAGCCTAACTAGAAACCGCATGATCCTGACATTTGCTATTGTCCCTCTGTTTGCTAGTGCCATATCCAAAATTTACAATCTGCTGGATAATAGAGTCCACAAATTTGCCCCAGGGACACTCTGGTGGCAAGAAACCTCCTTAGAGATATAATCCTAAAGTTCTCACAAAACCAAACTTGTCATCTTAGGAAAGATTGTCAGCACTCAGGCTGCAAGTATCCAGGCAACACTGAAATGAAATACAAGGTTGGTCATAGGGCAGCAGGAAAAAGATGATAAGAATGGAAGAGTCACCAAAATTAATTAGGCCCATAATCCATTTGCCTAAGCACCACTCTTAATATACCACCAATTAAACAAGAAGAATTGTATGGACAAGAGTCAGCTTAGCACCTTCTGAGACTTGTCCTTTTCATGTCTCCTGACAGCCTGTGTCCCCTCCCTGATTTGCCCTCCTGTATCACTGATCATGCTCAAGCATATTTCTTTTTGCACCCACAGCTCCCTTTTCCCACTGGGCATCCTATCTCCTTGTTAATGTTAAAAGAAAAACATTCACTCAAAAAGCATTTATCTGAAATTGCAAGTGACTTGTAGCCAAACTTAAAGTGCTTGCATCACAAGGGCATTTTATGCCTCCAAAGAGGAACCTGTTGATCCCTAGGAAGGAATTTCTAATGCTGGGATTTGGGCTGAGATGTCTGGGGGGCTTGAAGCTTTTCTCAGCACTTTAGAAATTACACTAGATGAGTTTTCTCCATAAGTAGTTACAGTCAACTCTAGGGTGGAACTAGACTAATGGAAATCACATGAATTTAGTCTCAGGTTATTGGGGTGCTGAACATCAAGCAAAGACCTTCAATTCTCCTTCTCCATTTATTCATCAAATATGGGGTTGTTGGAAAAGTCATGACATATTTTTTCTATGCCTTTCATGGGAATCCTGAATCTAATATGTATGCAAAAGCATTTTACAAACATCAGTCACTTTTAATTATCAAAATTTGTTATTTTCCTCCTTGACATCAATCATTAGAGAAATACATCCTAGTGACTCTAGCTTTTTAATGGATTGTTGAATAGGGGTTGGCACACTTTGTAAAAAAGCCAGATAGTAAATAATGTTAGCTTTGCAGACCATAGAGTCACTTCAACTACGAAACTCTGCTGTCATAGAGAGAAAATAGCCATAGATAATATGTGAACAAATGGACCTGGTTAGGTTTGGCTCAGACTGCAGTTTGCCAACCCCTCTTCTAAAGACAAAGTACTAAAATAAGGACATATGTTCATTACACACTTGAGAGACCCAAGGCACTGGTTTTGAAATAACCGTTCATTCTTCCACGTCTTAGAACAAATAATCTACTTGACAGTGCCTATTTCTTTGACTGTCATCCTAGCTACCACATAAATCTGGTTATCTAACAAGCAGCTTATAAAGCAAAGTAGAAATGAGGTACATTCCTAAATAAGTGCAATATAGTTTCCATTCTGTGGCCACACACATTTATGGGCAGGCCCGGCTGACACCAAACTGCCACTTTGGGGGAATGGCTTGCTGCTCAACTCTCCTCACTTGCGCTCTCAAGTTGAGTGACAGGGGATGGATGAGGCCTCTGATGAGGCCAAGAGGCACTGATGGGTTAGGGTTTCTGGTGCAAAGACTTACGACCGTGGCTCTCCTCCGTCCCCATCATCACATGCTGTATCCCAACCCTGCCAAACGCACCATTGCCAGGTGCTCATGACCATCCCTTTGTCTACCTGCTGCCCTACCCTTACTCCTTGCTCTGGAACCACCACTGTACAACTTCTGCCATTCTCTTTACTCCAACCAGCAGGGGCAGGACTCACCAGGAAATCTTAAAAAGCAAAGAAAAGTATAACCTGAGTTACATTGAGGGCCTCTGGGGTAGGTTGTGCTAAATCAGGGTATCTACCTCAGCAGCCCCTAAACAACTGCACATGAATGGTCAGGGTCCACCCACCTTCTGGCCTCCACCCCAGCCTCCCGAATGCTTCCAAACATTGTTCCAGGGCATAACTTGTTACCATGCTCATACAGGAAAACACAGAAACAAAAATCAAATTTCCACATCTCTCCATCTCTGCATGTGTTCCAGTCTTTAAGAACTGCAGACTTAAGGTTCCTCACACTTAGGTGGTACAGCGCTTTCCTTTCACTCACTGTAACCCTCTGTCTGTCTAAGAATCTGATGGCTGTGGATAGGTGCTGAGGTGGAAGGCTGTCAGACAGATGGAGACCAGTAAAGATGAACCTCAGAGCCTTGCACTGTGACTTCTCTCCCTGAGGAATGTGGATAATCGGGCTTGTAACTTCTACTTCCTGACCTAATCGCTCTCAAAGTTTCATTGATTGTGAGTCCTGCATCTCTCCAGAGCTGACCCCTCCTCTGCAAATTCACCACTGGTACACAGGCTTATATTGATCACTTGGAACATTATTCTTTTAGCCGATCTCTCTTGATTCCCAGTTTTCCCCTATCTCATGTGCCCTCCAATATCAGATGGTTTCATCTAAAACACCAACCTGCCCCTTGTTTAGCAAGTATGTGGCTAGGGGACCACCATCGTCATAGCTAGTTAAAATGCATATTCCTCAGCTCTACTCTTGAAAATACTGAACCACAATCTAGGTGTGGGGCCTACAAATCTCCATGTCCTCATTCCTTAACTCCTCTCCATCCCAGCCACTGTCTTGTAGGCTAAGTGTTGAGAAACACTGGCTTAGAAGAACAGATCCAATCTCTAAAGATGACCTCTGACTCCGTTTCATGTCTACAGTGTCCACTGGTCCACTCGCTGCTTTTCCTACCCTCATCGACCTGGTGGAAATGTGATAGAATTGGTTGTCATGGTAGCTGAATGTTTCTCCAGGTTTTTTTCTGGAAACATAAGCTTAGATTCTCCAGGGTGCTATTTGTTTTTCACTTTTGGAGGAGGGAACTGCCCTCCCATAAGCTTAGGCACCAAACTACAGCCCCCACCCCCATACTCTCACATAGCTTCCAACGTGTGGGTGAAAGGTGGCCAATAGTGGGAGGATGTGGAACCTGAGTCATGAGCTGTGTCCTTCCAGCTGCACACTGTTGGCATTCAGTGGGAAGGCTGATGATAGGAGGGGTGACTTCATCAAAACATCACATTTCTGTATCTCAAGCTCCTCTGAGGGCAGGGACAGGATCTGTGACCCCAAGAGCTAGGTGAGTGACTGGCTCAGTAAACATTTGCTGAATGAATGACAGAAGGAAAGAAGAAAGAAAGAAATGATGGTGGAAAGAAACAATCAAATCAGTAAATGAACAAATGCATAAATAGCCCACATTCAGGGAGAGAGTGAGCTGAATACCTTGAAACACATTTTTGTTATGCACAGGCATGATTTTTGACAGAGTAATTCAACACATCTGCTTGTTGGTTTGTTCTTTGGGAATGAGATTCTGGAAAACATTGAGTATAAGAAATAGTATGAATTATGCTCTCTTTTGTGATTATTCCCTCTGTGATTTCACTATTAATCAAAGCCAATAAATAGTAACCTTCTAATTTATTCATTATTCCTACTGTTGAAATTATGACAAGGCTGCAACATAACAGCTTCCCTCTATCATCATTTTGGACAAGTAGAACATTCTTTAGAAGCAGATGGGTGTGTGGGTGTGGGCCTGTGGTGCATGGTGTGGGGGAAGGATCATGGAGGCCTGGAAAAAGTAATACTTTGAAACTCAAAAAGCAAACTGCACCTATTTCAGCAAATTGGAAATTGATGGTGTGTAACTCTGAAGGCCTAGCAGTAGCTATTATTTCCATCCAGGCTATTATTAACTGGTAATATTTTCTCTAGTAAACATTCAATTACCATAGCAACAGGAGTCATGTCATATGGACACAAGGGCCTCGGCTTTGCCAGAAAAATGGATGGCTTTTTAAACGAATTTTAGAAAATGCAAACAGACTTGCCAAAAAAACATTTTTTAAAATACTAAACTCAGTTTGTACTTGAGACAAAGCTAAGAATGCTGATAAAGTGGAGACCTCACAAGCCCCACTTCTGTTAGTCTGCATCCAGTGTCTTTTCAGCAAATACAGAAGCACCTCCCCTCCTATCTGAGCTGAACCCTCCACTGTGCTCTAGTTGCCATCCCATGTCCCTTTCTCACATACTTACTTATGATATTAAGTGTTGCTTTTAACTCCTCTAGCATCAATCGCTGCCCCCACTATCTTCCCATTAAAAATTTTACAATAATCATTGGTATGAATTTGCAGCATGCATGCAAAAATGATAATCATAAGAATACAGCTCAATAAATTATTTCAAAATGGACACACCTATATACCCACCACAAGGTCAAGAAATAGAATGCAATGGTATCCAGAAAGTCTCCCTATAGCCTAATCCATATATTGCTCCCCTCATCCACCCCCCAAAAAACAACTGTAAACTAATTTTCTTTGTGTTTAAAATGAATATACATTGACTTTCATAGTATATATTCTTCAGTGTCTAGTTTCATCCACTCAAAAACATAGTCAGTAGAATCTTTCATGTTGTTTCATGCAGGAAGAGAATGCGCATTTCATTGCTGTATTAGCTTCCTGAGGCTACTGCAACCACAAATTGGGTGGCTTAACAGAAATTTATAATCTCACAATTCTAGAGGCTAGTAAGTCCAAGATCAATGTGTCAACAGGGCTGATTCTTTGTTGAGGAAAATCTGTTCATGCCTCTCTCCCAGCTTCTGGTGATCTATAGGCAACTTTTGGTCTTATATGATTGTGTCCTCTGCCTTGGTGTTTATATGCCATTCTCCCTGTGCATCTCTTTATCAGCATTCTTTTCATAAGGACACCAGTCATATTGGATTAGGGGCTAATCTACTCTACTATGACTTCATCTTAACTAATTACATCTTCAATGATCGTATTTCCAAATAAGGCCACATTCTAAGGTTCCCGGGGTTGGGACTTCAACATATGCATTTGGAGGGAAACATAATTAAAGCCATAACAAGTGCTATGAAGCATTCTATGGTATAAATATATCACAATGCATTTATTCATTCTACTGTTGATGGATATTTGGTAATTCTTAATTGGGTTGTGCTCTAATAGGATGAAGGTTGATACTTAACTTGACAAAATAATAAAGAGCGTGAAGTTTGTCTTTGATGTTGCTCATTGCCCCATTCTAGGCTTTCTACTGTATATTTTCCTTCCTTCTCAATGCTTCTTATTCTCTGATAGGTTCTATCTGTCCTGTTCAAGCTCCTTAACAACTAATAACAATAAGACATTTGCTGATTTGGTTTTCCAAAGTGACTCTTCTGCCCAAGCTTCCCTTTAAAAGAAGATTCCAGAAGACCAGAAAGCATTTAGACTTAATGAATAAATCTCTAGACTTGAGCTTCAGGATGTGGGAAATATGTGGAGGAAGCTTGGCATGAGTTTTTCCCAAATCACACAGGAAAACCTGTGGAGGCTTTCATTACACAATATGACCCAGATATAGTGTATTAATAGATATCATGGGATAAAATGATAATAGATGCATCAGCTGCTGCCACAATAATGCTGCATACACACACACACACACACACACACACACACACTCACACACAAACACTAATAGCCACTTCAAAGAGTAGCGTATAACAAAAATAATTAATTCTCACACATCTGAGTGTTGGCTACAACTCGGCTAAACCAGCCTGGAATGCTGATCCAAGCCACAGGATGGGTCTTTCTGTGTTTATCCTGGGGCCCAAATTTCAAGGGCAAGAAAGCCAAGGTTAGTGTTTAAATATTAGGTTGTTGGAAAAGTCATGACGCATTTTTGTAACAAAAAACAGAAAAAATATGTCATGACCCAATACGTTTCAAGCCTATGCTCACCACACATCATTTCAACATCTAACTCACTAAAGTACATCACCAAGTAAACGTAAGTGCGGCAGGGAGGTACATTCCTCCCGTGGAAATGAAGGGAGTGAGTATTTGCTGATCAGTAAGGTAATCTACCACAGAAAGGACGAGAAGAAGAGTCTATAGCTAGGTAACGTGAGATAGAAAGGGAAAAAGCTAAAGTTATTTGTCTCAGACCTACTGATTTTCTCAGATCAGCTGAGGATTTCCTGGCTGGGCATCTTCCCTCTCTAATGAGCTGACAAGGTATAAGGTGGTTGTATTAGTTTTCCAGGGCTGCCATAACAAATACCACGACTAGGTGGCTTAATCAACAGGAATTCATTGTCTCACAATTTTGGAGGCTGGAAGTCAAAGAGCAAAGTGTTGACAGGGTTGCTTTCTTCTGCGGCCTCTGTCCTTGGCTTATAGGTAGATGGCCTGCCCTTCGTGTGCTTCTGCGTCCAAATTTTCTCTTCTTATAAGGACACCAATCATATTGGATTAGGGCCCACCCTATCGGCATCATTTAAACTTAATTGCCTCTTTAAAGACCTTATTTCCAAATATGGTTGCATTCTGAGGTACTAGGGTTAGGATTTATAGGTGTTAGCCAATGTTCTAGAATCCAACACAGTTGGGTTTGAATCCTGCATCTACAGTTTATGAACAAAGTAACCAACTTTCCAAACTCTCCAAATTTTCCAGTGTCTGAAATTGGAGATCATAATATTTCCATAGCAGATTGCTTCCCAGTGCTTGTGGGAGTTGAGATAATGCATATAAAACACTATCACAATGTCTGACACAGTGTTATAAAACTCACAAATAACAATTACTGTTGTGGTTTTATTTTATAATTAAAATATTTTAACAGGGCTCATTCTAAGTCAAGTACTTCATACAATGTATATATAGTTGGCTTATAAAGTAATGTAATATAAAAATGACTTTGCAGTATCAATGAAAATAATATACCTTAATGTGTAGGCCAGCAGCATCCTCTAAATAATTTTATGCCTTTTATAGCAACTTGTCTTAAAAAAAAAAAAAAAGACCCTGCTTTAGTCATTTCCTGAAAAGGTCTTCTGAACTAGGTGTGCATATTATTAAGTTGTTTTTGCTGCTAAAGAAACTGAAGCACATGGAAGTTTAGTGATCTGACTGTCAACGTGGAATTAGTGGAAGATAAGCTACTACTACTAGAACCCAGTGTTTTCATAGCAGCTTGGCTCACAGAGCTAAGCTAAACTGTCTTTACTACTTTCTTTGCTTTGATGATCATATATAGTTTGGAAAGTTACACTATAATTTCACAGGGATTACATGCCCCTGAAGATAATTTTGTAAGTAAATGTTTTGAAACCAAAGATAATTATTGTTGTACACCCATAACCCTTTTTCTTATGCCATACTGTCCACCAAGAATTTAAAAAGCTAAAGTTACACTGCAAAATCTCAGTAGTTGGCTCTAGGTTCTGATCTGCATTTCTGGAACTCCAATTCCATCAGGCTATCTGGAGATGAATTACTGTTTTCTGGCCTCTGGAGTAACCTTGATCCTTCTTTCTGCTTAAGAATACGAGCACTGACATTTAAGTTTGCGAACTTGTTGCAATGATGTTGCTGACCTGTTTTGATATCAGAGAGATTATTCATTATGAATTTGTACCAACTGGACAAACAGTTAACCAAGTTTACTACTTGGAAGTGCTGGAAAGGCTGCGTGAAATAGTTAGATGAAAACGACCTGAACTTTTCACCAACAATTCATGGCTCTTGCATCATGACAGTGCACCAGCTCACACAGTGCTGTCTGTGAAGGAGTTTTTAGCCAGTAAACAAATAACTGTATTGGAACACCCTCCCTACTCCCTGATCTGGCCCCCAATGACTTCTTTCTTTACCCGAAGAGAAAGGAAATATTGAAAAGAAGACATTTTGATGACATTCAGGACCTCAAGGGTAATACAATGACAGCTCTGATGGCCATTCCAGAAAAAGAGCTTTGAAAGGTAGACTAGGTGCTGGCTTCAGTGCATGGCTTCCCAGGGGGAGTACTTCAAAGGTGACCATAATGATATTCGGTATTCAGCAATGAGATATGTGGCACTTTTTCTAGGATGAATTCACAAACATAATTGTTAGAACTCATATATACAAAGAAAGCTGTCACAGCTCCCTCGACATGAGTGCTCTCAAATATAACACACTATGATGGGTCAGAACAGAGGCCTTGCATGATAAGTCATTCAAAAGTAGAACATCCTGTCCAGAAGCTCTGAAATAATGCTCTTGATTCTAGACATGCCAAAGGTCCTCCTCTCTTGTTAGAAACTTCCTACTTGTTTGATTACATTGTCTCCAGAACATCTCCAGGTTCCAGAATTCTCCAGGTTAGTAGCTCTGAGCTACCTCTACTGAATAGCTCTTGTGCAGCTCATAATCGTGGCCTTCCTTAGTTCTCTATTGGCAAATACAGCATAAAGCTACAATATTAAACAAGTACTAGTGACCTTTGTTTTAGGTAATCTGCATTGCCTACATTTTCAAATCTGCGTGGAATTTTTATAAAGAGTAATAAAGTTAAGATGATGTCCATTTATAGACCTACAGAGTGAATAAGCAATTCTTCACTGACCAGACTATAAATCCCAGAGCAAATGACACAAGAGAAGCAACTTGACAGTCACATCTTCTTTGGCATGTGACAATAAATTATATTTATCAGCTACCATGTTTCCAGAGCCACAAGATAAAATGTGACATTCTTTTTAGATGTTTGCTGCTTAAATTTCTTCAATCTCTGTCGCTTACTTCTCAGAGCCCTGTCTAGCTCGTGTGTGGTCATGTGATAAAATTCATCTGGAACACATAATATTTATATTGACTTGCCTTTTTATTCCATTTTCACTTTTTGGTGTAAAAGCAAAGCTTTTCTGGGCACAATAATCTTTTTCACTCTTTTCATGGCAATGATTTATAGAAACAGCAATGATAGCAAGTTCCATATTCACATTTCCCACTGAACTTATCATCAAATGTTCTCAAAGAACTCTCATTAATCACTTGCAGTCATTTCTTCCATGCAAATAAGGAGGCCTTGCAATGACTTGAGCAGTGCTTTCAGTGGATTCAATAGCATAATCTAAAATGATAATGTATTGTTTTTCAAAGAATTGAGGATGTGCCTTCATAATTCCTGAGGATCATACTTCCCTGAAGAAGGGAGGAAAAGAGAAGGCACCTCCTACTTGAAGCAGGGGGGGAAAAAATTTTTTAAATAAAAAAATTTTAAAAAAGCAAAAAAACCATTGTCTTTAGAACAGACAGGAAAATATATAATTTAGGTTTGAAAATTTACATTGTGTTCATTTAAATTTAGTGGATAGTGAACAATTGAAATCAAGAGATAATAAACAATAGAGAGAATCAAAATTAAGAGTGAAATCCTTGCCTGTGTGGACTTGTGTCTCTGTGTGTGTTTCCTTTAAATGGGCAAACCAGCTTGTGCTTTCTTTCCTCTGAAACCAGCTTTGGAACAGAATCACCCTTACAGAACTCCGGATACACTACTTAGGTGGGATTTCTGGATTGGATGCTGGAAATATGATCCCAATCTGCCCCCTTATTTCCTGTGTAACCTGGAGACCTTCATCTCTGTACCCTGTTTCCTCATCAGTAACTTTATTCAAATGTGGTGAGGCAGGAAGGGGGTGTGGAAGAGCCATACGGAGGTCAAGAGGGCAAAGGGGGATATATATGGAATAACTCCTTTTTAAGAGTCCTAACTTAGATTGCCTGAATATCTCATTAAGTCTGAATGGGCCACACATTTTCACTGGGAGAATTCATTCTTAAAATCAAGAGAGAGAAAAGATTTTGCATAATAATATTTTTATGTTTAATTATTTGTCATTGTAGTTCTTCATTTCTTTTACCATATTATCTATCCCCCCAATCATTGAAGTAACAACGAAGGCTTTTTTTTTTTTTAACACAACCCTGGACAGATATAGTCAGGAATAAAGTTACTTGAAGCACTGGATAGGCCTTTTTAATTTATAACAAAAGCAAATATCATGAAAGCCAAAATGATACATGAACCCATCCTGGGACTCGAATTACTTCCAAGAGATAAGAAGGTAAACGGGGAAGAGAGAATCATGAATTGGTGAAATTTAAATAGTAAATTGATAAATATAAATGCAGAGTGATTATGTTAACTTACATTGGAAAATGGAGGTTTCCTCAACAAGCAGCTGAGAGGCTGTTATAGTTTAGCTTGAGTATAGAATAGTTATTTTTAAAAGTACATTTGTGTAGGTGAGAATTTATACTTTTTAATGGCAACCCCCTATATCATATTCACCAGAGACAAAAGCCTCTAACCACACCTCCTTCCCCCACTCCCATGATCTTCCCAGTTCTGCTTGAGCCAAGCACATTCCTGCTATTTCCCTTCCACTGGCATAAGCAAACTCAGTTCTACAAGATATATATGTGTTAAAAAAAAAAAAGATATGTGTGTGTGAGAGTGTGTGTGTGTGTGTGTGTGTGTGTGTATATATATATATATATATATATATATATTAGATTTTTTTTTGTACCCAAGATTGGTAATACCATATAAAACTTTGAATTCACAAAATGCTTTCATGTACATTATCTCAGTAAGTGTCTCTATTTTACAAATAGGAATCAGGCAAGAAAGATGAAGTGACCTGCTGACAGTTAATAAATGACAGCTCACAGGCTAACATGGAGAGCTGCTTATTCTGAGCATAAAGTAAAATGGAGCCTGCTGGCTCCCAAGTATCCTGTGGTTGACAGGAACTAGTTTTGTGTCTTAGATTATAAGATGATCGAAGCAGAGCACCACCTTTTCATGTGTGTTACTCTGCACTGGTGGGTACATAACAGAACAATACTGCAAGGAGAACAGATGGATCTTAATGGTATTATGAGAGTGTTGTCATTGGCTTCTCAACAATCCATTTTATTTTATGGGGGCACCACTTTCTCCTGTGAGAGTCCTGTTCAACCTCCTTTTCATTCTGTGTTGTTTTTTTCTACTGTGGGTCTCTGGAATAAGCCTCATGGTTTACAGAAAGTCTGTGTCCTGAAATGGGAACTGGTTTGCCTTAGAACCCAAGTACTCACTATTTAAGCTTCTCTCCCCTCTTTCTCTAAAGGTCAGTATATAATGACATTGTTGCCACGCATGCTGTAATGTAAACAGTTCAATTTTATATTCCACTCTAGTGAATATAGTGAATACATATCATTCCTCTTCCTGTCCCCACCCTTCCCAAGGACCTATAAAAAGGGAGGAGGGCACAGGTGGGGTTTTCCCTTTTTTAATCAGGTTTCCTGGAGTATTCTATTGTTTCAACTCTAATGCCTTATTAATAAGCAATTAATATTCTGAAATTATCATCTTTTCACAGAAATTTCCAAATCCTTTCTGATAAATAAAAAATCATTTTCCAAATGTGTTCAGGCAAAGCTGACACATCCCTATCTACTAGTCCCCTAGGATAGGAACATTTCGTCATCATCTCTCGCAATCCTGACATAAAAATCATCACCAAATATAAACAGCAACTGCTTAACATTAGCAGTTGACTAGGAAAATTCTGGGACACAATCCTTTTAGTGTTGCGTTTTATTAAATAGATATTCATATTCCTTTGCTACTACCTATTTACAGAAGCTTACATGTAGGTAAATCGGGCTAAATACAATTATTTAGGAAAACAAATTCTCTAAATAAAATTCTCAGTAAGCTAGGCAGAAAGAAGAGAAGAAAGAGGGGTGGGGCAGGGAATGTGGAAGAGAGAGAGCCCATGCTTATCACTGGTCTCAGGGCAGAAGTAAAACTATTGCAGCTACAGATAGGGCTGCCCTTACGCGCTGGAGGCTTGGCAAAAAGACATACATGTGGAGTTTGCCTCCAATGAATATGAGTTGTCATTTCTATAAATGCTCTTTGAGATTTTATAAGACTGTATCTATTGCTGTTTAAGCAATCTCATCTTGTTCTGTGACTACCATCAGCAGAGAGGCTCCTGTCTTTGCCTTCCCCATCTCCAAAAGTCTACCTGACATCTCTGCTCAAAAGTTTCAGAAGCATCTGAACCTCATATGTCTAAAGTGAATCATTTCTTCTGCAACACAAGAAAAATGGATCAAGCATCTGACATTGCTAAATATGATATATTTTATGCCTAATGGAAAAATATGTTTAACAAGCGAATGCAAAGGTAGAATATGCTACTTAAAAAAATTAAATTAACTACATGGGAATTGGGACAATAATACCTTGATTAATATTATTCCAGTGTTGGCTTGCTTCTTTAATTTTCCTAAATGCACAAGTAATTATTAAATTAAAAAATAATCATCACATTAATAATCTTTATTATAATCAAAATATGTTGCTACTATATCATTTTATCCTCTAAAACTACAATTTGCCTTCCCTCTTTCTTTCCATTCTTATTTGCTTACCTTTTATCCTTCAGTTACTTACTTTATTATTTAGGGTCTTTAAGCGTCAATTAATTTAAAAGATTGATCAGCTCTCTAAACACACACCTTTATTACCAAAAACAAATATGGATTAACTGCCATTTAAAAACCAAATAAACAATATACCAGAAAATAAGCATCATTGCAAGTGGGCTTATTTTGCCACCTGGTTTATGATTACTCTTTCTAATCTAACAGTTCATAGCAATAATCTTTACTTTAAACAATTTCATAATGCAGTCATTCTACCCAGCAATAAGACATGACATTATAATTTAGCATTATTGATGGGTAAATCCCAAGCTAGAGGACTCAATTAGAGTGAGACCTCTGATTTCTGAATCAACTCTTTTCATACATTCTATTTTTAGAACAGGTTATATAGTCTGTGGTATGTCCAATAGGGTGAACGTGATGAAATGTATAAAACCTTACAAGTAAGAATGAAGCCCATTAGTCAAATTGTGCTTTTAATCTGTAAAGGCATTACATCATGAGTCATTTAGAGGAAAGGGTAGAGTTTCCTCTTGAATTCATTACAGCATGAAAAGTAACATTTAGAAGGTAGAGTGTACAACATGAAATTGTACCTCTCAGGTAGGAGTATTTTTCCCATGAGAAAGTACACCTTCTATTTCAAAAGTGACCAACAGTATTCTTTCTCTATTTCATCAGGTATAAATGACTGGAAACTTATGAGCTCATTCGTAAAATCTCTAGGACTCCTGATGCAGAAAAAGAGGGAGTGCAAATCAAGGCTATATAAAAATATGGCAAAGAGAGATCATTTTATTTAAGGACATGGTATATGTCAATGTTTTAACTTAAGCCTAGAAAAATTTTTTAGCAATATAAAAATTGAGTCAACACATCTTTCTTGAAGAGCACTGGATAACTAAAATTGATAGCTTGTCTCACATGCTTGTCTTATGATTACTAGCTAAATATTCAGGAATACCAAAAATGTACACAAAAATTAAACATTAAGACATCTGAAAATGAAAATTGTAATTATTTCAAAATGCGTAAACATGTAGCATTCTTGTGATTGATAGATTGCTATTTTCAATATTCTTTGCATTTAAGACATCTGAAAATGAAAATTGTAACTATTTCAAAATGCGTAAACATGTAGCATTCTTGTGATTGATAGATTGCTATTTTCAATATTCTTTGCATAAGTGTCAAACTGTCTAAAACATGGGCTTCACAAAGCTATAAGTTGCTCTCAAAGGGTCACTGTTTCTATACCTTCATCATCTGCAAATTAAGGAGAAAGTAACAAGCAGAAACGCCAGGAGTGAGGATCCTGGGAAATATAGCCAACAAAGTAAATATGGAAAAGGCTGGAAAAGTGAGTACGGAGGAGAGGAACAAGAAGAATGATGAATTCTCTAATAGCATTGTTTAGCCCTGTGACTAGAAATGAATACATCATTTGTATGTGTTGAGTTTCACCACATTGGTAGGGTCCATGATGTTGAGGTCTTGTATTCAGCTGTGGATAGATAAAGCTTGTGCCAAACAAAAATTTTAATTAAATGATTAATTATTATAATTATTAAGAATGGCATTGATAATCACCTAATTAAATAGATTACACATGGTCAGGTTAGCTCAGACCCTAACTCTTTCTTTCCCTCAGTATTTGTGTTCCTTCTTATTGTTTTTCCATGAATTGCCCAGATAATTTCCTCAACACTCTATATCGTTGCCGTTCTGGGAACACCCTGGGTATGCTGTCAACACAATGCTAACACTCAGAAAGTGTTCTACAGAACTGTGGCAGCATTTAACCTTGTGCCTGGGAGGCCTGAAGCTGCCTCTTAGACCAATTGTAGTATCAAATGTAAAGCATACTCAATAGTAAATCAAAGAGACATAAAAGTATATTTAATAAACATGTTTGGGGCACCTGGTGCTAGGAGTTGGAGCCATAAAGAGAAATATCACCAACCATGAGATTCTGTGGTCCACCAGGCCCATCCTCAATCTCTCTCCCAGCTGAATATAATGCACACATATCCAGTAGCCTCAGCTGAGTCCTTTACTAAGGTACTTGCATAACTTCTAATAAAATAAGTAACAAATAAGGTAAACATCAGTTCTAAAAAGCCTTTAATTGGAGTAATACATTGACGGATATATTTGAGTCTAGAGCAAATAATTAAAGTTTTTTTGTTTTTTGTTTGTTTGTTTGTTTTTTAAGATTTTTTTTTTAATTGGGGAACTAGGGGAGGGAAACAGCGTTGGGGAATCGGGGAAGGGGAACAGACAAGTTGCTGTCCTTTTGTTCTTCAGTCTAGTTGTGGAGGATGTCGCTTCACTGGCCCATGTTGGTATTGTGTTCTTTCCTGGTGAGGCAGTCACTCGCCGGCCATTGGTCGGCCACTCATGGCAGCTCACAGCAACTCACTAAAACTCAAGCCAGCTGCCCACCAGTCCCACGGCAGTCTATGCCATTGTCGGTGACTCAAGGCAGCCCAGCTCCAAGTCGAGTTGCTATTCACCATCTTAGCTCTAGAGGGCGCAGTGTTACTGGGTCCTCATGTGGAGTCCAAACCGGGGCCCTGATGCTCAGAGCCGGCCCCAAGCCAACGCTTAACCACTCAGCCAGCCCATTCAAGTTTTTCTATGCAAAGGCATATATATATATATATATATACAGCCTACCAAATGAAATTATTTTGAGTATTATTTCTTAAATTAGCTTCTAATTATACAGAGTTTAAAAATCAATTTTAGGTAAATATGGCAATATAGTTAAGCAGTGGCTTGCCTAAAATGCTGAAAATCATCCGTGTTCAAACATCACACCAGAGAAGGGAACTTGGGGAAATGCAAAGTTCTTGAAGTGTTCAAGAAAGGCCATCCTATTATAAAAACAGCAATGTTTCAGTCCTCTTTTTTTTTTCTCTTTAGCCACTAGAACACACTAAAATAATTATCAAGTTACAAATCATTTCAACAGAGGCAAAAGCTCAGAAAATCAAATATATTTAACTGGCAAGAAACCCTAAACTAAACAGGAAGTTCAAACTAAAATTTTGAATTTATAACAATAGTTATTTGTGTTTTATTTGAATCAGAAAATAATAATTTATAGCAACTAAATAGAGTCCAGATGAAGGCAGAGACATAAAAAAATTTCACCTCTTTTCTGGTAGCTCAAAATAATAATGGAAATACAAAATGTTTGAACTTGGCTGAGATACAGCAGGCAAGAATACCTTGTACACGATTCTTCATTCCCCTTGTTTCATCTTCCTCTCTCCTTCATGAATCCTGATTCCCTTCATGAAGAAGGAAGTGATGAAATGAGAGGTGGGGGGTAAATAGGCAGAATTGCTTTAAAAAAAAAGAAAAAAAAAAGCTTTCAGAGGAAACTGCCACTCAAGCAGGATCCTTCAGCCTCAGGCTGCCATTTTATGAGATTGATTTGATTTTTTCTTAAAACGTTTTATTCATGGGTTGATCGAGGTACACTTAGAATGAAAACCAGGCACAAGAGAGACTTCTGCACTTTCCAAAGCAGCTTCAGTTCAATTCCATTCTGATGCTTGAGGTGTGAAACCAGGTCAGACACACACTGCTGTGGTCCTTAGATGCAGCCTAGCTGCATTGGAATTGAGATTCCCAGATTATCTGAAATTAAAATGCAGATTCCCAAACCCCCTGCGTGGGGCCCAGAAATTTACATCTCAACAGTTGTCTAGTTAATCCTGAACCTGGCAATTTGGGAACTACTAGTAGGAAACTCAGAGAAACCTTTCTCTCAAGATGATCCTGAAGCCATCAAATCCAACCACCTTGCTCAGAAAACAAACATCACAAATTATTTACAAAGGCAAGCAGCATAGTCAGTGTTCTTCACTCTGTCCACAGGCACTCTGTGCTAGGAACTGAGCCTTTGTGATTTATAATTCCCCAGGGCCTAATGCCCTTGGAACAAAACAGACATAGACAATAAGTACACGTAATGGAATTAATGTTTTCTTCCAATCTCACCCATCTTTGAGTTTCATTTATTTGCCTTAACTTCTTTCTCACAACATTACCCTATTTAAGAATATGTCTTTCAAAAGCATAACTCTCTGCCATGACACCTTTTCTAGATGACATTATGATCCAAGAAGAATGTGGAGGACCATAGCAATTTGAACAACTGAAAATAAAAAGAACTAAGGGGTACTCATTCAGTTCAGAGCCAGAAGTTGGTAGGTAGAAAGTTTCTTGATCTATTCATCAGGGTCTACCCAATCCCATTTTTTGGTCTGGTTTCGCTGATGGATAAAATCCAGAACCCCTATGCTTAATTGAAACACTGACTTCACTGGTACACCCACCATCTGCATCAAAATCACCTGGCATTCTTACTCAATCTACACATCCCTTGCTCTCACCCCAGACATGTTCAGTCACAGCACTTTGGGGAGCAGGGGCCTGGGTATTTGCTTTTGTCATGAGCTTCCAAAGTAAATCTCCATGTATAATGCCATCATTCTAGAACAGCTGACCCAATTTCTAACTTCCTTGAGCTAAGGTTTTCTCCACCTTTTTCTCAAGGGGAGACCTTTTTTCATTCATTGAATATTTATTCAGGGCCTGGTTCTGACTTCTAGATTCAAAAAGAAAATTAGGCTGAGTTTTACATGTTAAGTATCTTTAACTCCCTACAGGAAAGTAAATGTTTAATCATGAAAATAATATATTCTACAGACATGGATTTTTAAAGTTGTTTTAAAATTATTCCTTTAGAGTAAACGTCTAATTGCAAAAGCAATTTATAATTCTTTCATTTGAATCCATCTTTATAAATATCAATAGCTCCACAGGAAAGGTTATAAACTTAGTTTATTAATAAACAATGACAGGTTTATCTGAATTGATGATACAGATCCAATTCGGGAGCATAATTTCCATTATACCTACGAGTATGACTGACATCATGGGTATTACACCTGTGTAGTTGCGCAGGGTCCCCCTTTAGAAGGGGACCAGCATTTGGTTTAATGTTCTGCTGTTGCTTTCTTAACATTTTTATTAATCCAATCTTCGAACTTGAGTAAGTGTAGCCCAATGGGACAATGAAGCATGTGTGTGAGCAGACAGTTATACAATACACAGGAAGGCAGCCAGCGCATGCTACAGGCTTAGGACCTTTCACCCTGGAAGCGGGTGACAAGGAGCACTTGACCTGGCCGATCATTGTGCACACCTGGGGTAGCCCTAGGCCCCTCAGGGCCTCCAGGAGCAGCTGTGGTAACACCAGGACCCCGATTGACATTGACAATGGCAGCGGCAGCAGCAGCAGTGACAGCAGTGGACACAGCCCCGGAGGAGAGAGGACCTCCCATGGAAAGGACCCTCAGTGGGAGACCAGTTGACCTGACCATTCCTGGAGCTCATCCTGGAAGCATCTGCATAAATATTAACTCTCTGACCTAAGCACAGACATGAACTTCTAGGACACAGCAATAAGCTATGTCAGTAATTATTTCGAAGTAAAAGTGTACACAGGACTTTGCAATAAGACATATCAGGAAGCTATTAGAATTTTTCAGAGTTTGGAACTTCTGGTTATGAAAACTGCTACAACATTGTAAAGCAAATATCCACAGACTCAGAAATAAAAAATAAAATTTAAAGATCATCACATTTGATGGAAAAGAAGTATTGTTTGTTATTCTTTTCTGGCACAAAAATACTATATTTTGTATTTGTAAGTTTATGCTGTTACACATTTGTCACTATTACTCGTTACATTTTACTAGTAATAAAATATTTATAAATAAAAAATCTTTATATTTTACTTCTTTTAATTGCACTTTTTTAAGGTTTTTTTTTTGTTTTTTTTTTTTGTTTTTTTTAGGGCAGTGTCACTGTGTCACTGGCCCTCATATGTGGGACCCGAACCGGGGCCGCTGGCTTCCCAAGCCAGCGCTTAACCACCAGCACCACTTGGCCGGCCCAGCACTTTTTTAAATTTGCTGTTTGAACAAGGGAACCTACATTTTCTTTTTGCACAGTGACCTTGCACTGTGCCTACGAGGAAAAGGGCTTTGAGACCATTTTATAATTAAGAGGATGGAAATCCATGAGGGTTCAATGGGTTGGCCATGCCCCCAAAGCTCACTAAGGAGAGCCACTCCTAGACTTAGAATTTGAGAAGGTAAAGCCTTGGACCCATCAACAACTCACCTAGAACCCATCTAATTATGAGAAGGGAAGACGCTTTGTTGTCCCTGGGCCTGGCAGGCCTCCTTACCAATGACCACAGGGAAATAGAGAAGCAGTCAGACATACACAGTTACCAGCCTCAGCATGGGAAGCTGAAGAAAAGGCGGGCTCTGTGTGCCTAGTCTCCAACAGGGAAATGCATCCGCAGACTTAGCAGAAATGGTGTATGTTTTCTTCTTGGTGAAAACCTGCTCTCCTGGGCCATCTCCTATGGGCATCAGCCCAAATTCCTAGACCTGATTGGTATACCAGCGCTTCCCAAAGTGGAAGGTGCCACTCATCACCTGGGGACCTTGTGGAAATGCAGATTCTGATTCAGCAGGTCTGGAATAGAGCCCAGCAATTTGCATTTTTAATGAACTATCAGGGGCAGCTGCTGCTGCTGGTGGTGGTGCAGTGGGCATGGTTTGAGAGACAAGGTTATAGGGACCACTATTTCTGTAGCAGTGAAGAGGTGAGATTCTACAGGTAGTTACTATAGGGCCATGCCAGTTGTGAAAATACTGACATGTGTCCATAGACTAGAAACCAGCCCCTGGAGTGCTCACCCTCCCCAGTCATCCATTGCCTCTCCAGACTGCTCACCCTCCCCACCCCCACCACCCAAGACCCAGCAGCAGTTTGCTGAGGCCACTGGGGGCCTCTTCAGCAGTGGCAGTGCTGCAGCCAGCATTCGTACTGATTGGTCAGTGACAGGCTGGCAAATTGTTCAGTGTCTCCAATGTTACTCTGGGAAGGAACTCCCAATGAATATACCTTAAATGACTCTATGGAAAGAGTTCAAGACTTGCTACGATCTAAACCCTGTTTATCTTCACTTTCTCTTCCCACCAACTTATCCAATCACTGGTCTTTTTTTTTGACAAACATTGGTCTAGTTCGCCCCACCCATTTTGCTAATGAAAAAAGTGGGGATCAGAAGAAGATCAAGTGATTCATCCAAAGTCAGCTAGCTAGAGAGAAACCAACACGGGACCGAAAGTCGGTTCTGAGTCCCGCAATGCCATGCCCGTTGAGTTTTCCTAGAGGGAAAGATTGTTTAGTTTGGCTATCATAGAGTGGTAACAACCTATAAAGTTTATATTGTGAATCAGTTTGAATTAATGTTACTTTAAAGAGATATCACTATTTCTTTCACTTGAATCCCTCAGTATTAAAATCAGTATTTATATCAGGGCTATAATGGGCTATATCAGGGCTATATATTTCCTCAGTATTTGTATCAAGGCTATAGAGATATGTGAATATTCTACTGTATCTAAAGGCTTCAGGTCATATTGTCCAATGCCCCTTACTACAGATGCAAAATTGAGCCAAAGTGGCTTGTCTGATAATATTACTGGCTATTTAGTGACAAATCCGAGACCTGAACCCAGACCCCCTTGCTCTCCCTGGAGAGCCCATTCCTCTCAACCGCAACTGCACTCGCTTCTGTTTTTGAAAGGAAATGTCTGCGTGCAGGGCCACAAGCTGCTGTCAGTGTAACCAGCGTCCCGACAACAAGTTTACTTTTCTCCAGGACAAGGTGCGAACAACCACATCTGAGATGTGAGCGGGAGCACAGCATGGATGGCGTGCTGTGGGCTGGAGGGAGCCGCCCTCTGCTGGGCTGCAGAGGTGCCACCTCTCAAAGGAGGGTGAGGTTCAATGAGGAATCAGGGGGCATGCAGAGATACTGGCGGACGGGAGCAAAGTCTTTTGCCATATGCCTTTGTAGGAAATCATTTCCCAGCTGCAGTTAGACTCACTTTTGCAAGGGTGTGTGCAGTTGTGACCCTGCTCAGCGTCTGGCTTCCCCTGCATGGCCCTAGGGCATATCTGTTACTGGGCTAGATGCTCCCCTATGGGAAATCCGGGAGCTACAGTTCCTTACCTTCCATCCACCCCAAACCATGAGGACACAGTGGTTACCTTTACGTGTTACCAGATAAGGTTACAGAAGGAATGAAAGAGGTGCCTGTTATTCAGCTTAAGGCCTGAAGTGCTACAGCCTGCTTACTGAAGGGCTTTATGGAGGAAATAAGCCCCATCAGGTGGCAAGCCTGATTTTCCTGTCCAATCCTGAAAAGGAACTGCCCTAATAAATCATCTTCCTAATGGAAATGACAGAATTATTCTCCCAGGAGGGGTAAACCCGGAGGACCGCACAAACCACACGTCGCTCTCAAGGGCAATAGGAAGGAAACTGAGAGCCATAGCTGCCTGGGAGGATCTAAGGCTGCCTGCGGATTTGTTCCACCTCTCTCCCTCTGAGGTCACTCCTAAGGTTTTCCACAAGACATTGTTTTCATTAAAGAGAGAGCCCCTCTTAGTAAGTATGCAGTATGTTGGGGAAAAAAAAAACAACTATCTCTGTGGTCCATCACAAGGGGAAAAAAATCATCATATATCTTAAGTAAAAAGGAAAGTCATAAAATTGTGTAAGATACCTATTTATAATGCCAACAAAATTAAATGTACTGGGAAAAAAAAACAACTGGTAATAGTCACAGCTTTGGGAGAAGATTGTATATAATTAACTTCCCTCCTGTGTTCTTTTCTTAATTTTTAATATGTTCTACACTTTAAAGTTGAATTATAAGGTACGTGTTACTTAAATTTATTTATTCCATAATATGTAACCTACAGTAAGGTTTGGAATGCCTACTAATATCAGTATCTACTAGTTAAAGTAGAGCAGAAATATATGAATATAATGGCACTTTAAAAACAGAACTAATAATTCACAGACCTTCACATTCTTCATCAATTGCATTACTTCTATTAAGAATTTGCAATGAGCTTTGTATATGACAACTGGCAAAGAAACTTTGGCTCATTCTTTTTTGAAATGAATTTGTTAGAACTCAAGGTTTCTTTTCGAATCAAAACGTTAGGAAATGCCACTCCCAAACTCATGGAGCAGCCAGTCTTTTGATTTCTGAGAAATTCTGCCCAGGTCACCAGGGAATGAAAGGTCAGTTTTGAGGAAGTTTCTGGAACAAGAAGAATCTCAGTGAAGTTGGCTGGAATTTTCTGAGTGATGAAAAAACAAAAAAAAAAAAAACCTCTTGAATAAAGCAAGATATATGGGAATTAAGGTCACAGTTTTATCAAATTCACCCTAGGCATTTAGTCAGATCCTTTGAAACTTTTTCCCATGATTAAAATTCTTATTTGTTGCATTTTTGGCATGATGGCTAAGTAATTTGGGGCATTTGCCCAAAACTCACAGGGTTTTTTGTTGTTGTGTTACAACAAATTAATAAATTAGAGGAAATATATATATATTTTTTTAACATTCATTGTGAATAGCCCATTTTGAGGGGGAAAAAAAAAATCACAATTTGTTATACGTTCTTTTTGCATTCTTAACTCTTTTTCCCAAAGGTTGTCATGATAAATTTTAAGGAAAACTTAAAAAGAGCAATTCTCCAAGTATAATCCAAGGAATCCTAGGAATCCCCAAGACCTTTTCAGGGAGTTGACAATTACTTCCCTCTTCTATCTAAAAACCTATGTGAAGCCAAAACTTCTTCCATGTTTCAACAACAGCAAAAAAAAAAAAAAAAAAAAAAAAAAGAATTGTAATAAAGGCAGAAGCAGACAAGAGAATTTATCGTCTATAAAGCCAGACAGCAGGAAGATTTGCAAAATATATATATATATATATGACATTTTTCACTTTTCTGTTTTAAAAAATATAGTTATTTTTCACAGAAATATATCATGTAAAAAATTATCTCTTTTTATCAATTACCTTTGTTTATTGCTATTTTTAATGTAGTAATAAATACACTTATTTAAATTTCTCAATTTTAACTTTTAATACAGTAAATGGCAACCATTATAACCAACCCAAACCAAAGCTCTCTAGCTCATCAATAAGTTTTAACAATGTCAAGGGGTAATAATATCAAACATTTTCAAAACTGCTGAGAAGGGAAATCCCTTCTAAAATGAGCTTCAGGAGGGCTGCTGGCAGATGAGAGATCACGTGGAGCAGGGCCCATGCTACCCCAATCGAGGCCCTTACTCCATCAACCACCCCCAGCTGAATCACCATTTGTCTACAGATTCCTGAATAAACCCAGCCAAGAGCAGATGTGTCTGGCTTAGATGAAAAGAACCACCTAGCCAAAAAGTAAATTTCTGAGGAATAATAAATAATTTTTATTTCAAGGTGCTAAGTTTTGGGGTGGTTTGCTGGGGATAAATAACTGATTTCTCCCTCCTCTAATCTCCCCAGAGAACTTAGCACATGCTTACAATGAGTACCATATGTCTATGCTTTATGACATATTGTCTTATATTGTAAATTAATGTTTCTAAACTACTTAAGGAGTTTATGTTAACTGTTATGTTTTGGCTCAATAAATATTTAATTAGCTCATGGACCAATTGGGAACCTGAAATTTCTAGTCTAAGAAGGATTCTTTAAAATTGTTCGTTCCTTACCTAGCACTCATTTTCTCCTCCTAATGTTAAAAGAAAGAAAACTTCCCTTCTGAGGAATCAAGCTTCTCTTTCCTGTGCTTTTTTTTTTCCCCTAAGACTCAACCTCAATGAACCCCAAAACTCAATGAGCATGGAGAACTTACAGCCATAAGATTACAGCTTGATCTGCCAGAAGAAAGCATTTTCAATTTAATAGCTTTCACATGCCTATCATTGAAATTCTAGAACTCTGTAATCTGCTTTCTCCATCACTTTTGTTATTACTATTATTTTGGAAACTGTTCAAAAGAAAAGTGAGTCACTGCCTAAAGAGAGATTGGATCCTGCTCTGTGGTAGCCTTAGAATGCTGCGTCTCTGAGGCACTCCCTAAATGCCTGGTCGCATTTGCCCTAAGTGCCCTGAAGCCTTGTGCTACAGGAGCCCAAGACAAAGTAAAGCTTATCTTCCAGATCCCCAAATTTCCTCATCTGTCTCCCTTTCTCCTTTCTACTCACCTTTCTACTCAGTTCCTTAGGAACCCAAGGCCTTCATGCCTTTTCTGAATAACAAAAGTCCCCATGATGCTCTCCCTTCAAAATATTCCATGTCCCAAAAGTTATTTGTTTTTTGTTTGGTTTTAATACTTAAAAAAAAAATTCAGTTATAGTTGACATACATTATATTAGTTTTGGGTGTACAACATAGTGATTAGAAGTTACTTGTTTTTTCCCCAGTTTAGTCCTTACCAAAGTCATCATCTTTACCAAAGTTCCCTTTATCTCACTTTGGTGTCTGGTATAATTCTACTAAAATACATAATTAGTGTGAATGAATGTTTGCCTAATAAGTTAACTTGGACAAGCATCTGCATAAAGGAGACATTTATTCATAAAATTACACCAATAGTAATGATGCTATTTGTGACGGAGTCTGCTACCTGCCCACCAAAATATCATGTTCTAACTCTCCTTCCTGGGCACACTGACTATTTCACATCCAGGGTTACTTGGAAACCACATGTTGAATAACTTAGATTTGTCAGGTTCCCTGAATGACTGTGTGGAGTAGGCTGCTTTGCTAACCTGATAACTACTGTGTATGCAATACAGAAACATTAATTTCGTTTAAAATATAAAAGTATTGGGGTTTATTCCCACACCAGCTATAAATACCCTAAGTAATACACCATCCTTCTTTCATAGTATGATTTATCCTTTTAATGGAACATGTTATTCATTCATTCATAGGCAGAGGTCATGAGACATTTTCTGTACAAGACCAGATAGTCACATGGTCTCTGTTGTGACATTCAGTTCTGTTATTATAGCATGAAACAAGCCACAAAAAATATATAAACTAAATGGGCATAACTGTATTCAAATAAAACTTTCATTATAAAAAGAGGAGGGAGGCTGGATTTGACCCATGGGTATACTTTGCCAACCCCTTTGAGAGGTGATAGATAAGCAAAATTCAAGCAACAGTTCCTTCAATAAAGAAACTAGAAACATATCTTTGAGGTATTGGCTGGAGTCACTCCTATAGCTGTACTCAATTGAGTGCTTGACTGGGACTGGTATTTCTAAGACGGACTCATGCTCATATCTGGTGTCTCATCCATTAGAGTTGAAACATCTGAGGGCTAATCATACTCAAGCTTCTTTACATGGTGCTTGATCCCAAGAGGTTAACAATAGATGCTGCCATCTTTAAGACCTTAAGGCAGGTAAATTGCAAAACGGTGGTGTGATGAGTATATCAATAGAGGTAGAGTGTGGGGAACAAAGAGAGTGAAGAGTGGGAAGGAACCCACTGTAGAGGCTTCATACAGAAAATTATACTTCAGCTGAGCCATGAGTGTAGCTATAAAATAAACTATAGTGTAATCAACTTTTTATTTCAGGAATATCATTAGTACAGATACAGAGGTTGAAAGTTACTAAATGGAAAAAGCCACTGGTCAGTTTGAGGATTTTGAAGCAGTCCACAGGCAAGAGATCTCAGCTAAGACCATGGAGGTAAAAATGAGCAGCAGAGGAGGAGATCATGATATATTTAAGACGCAGAAATGAATTAGATTCAGGAGATCAGAGGAAGTTCAGTAGAGTATGATCAAGCCCAGGAATCTGCCGTGGCAAAAGCACTGTGCCATAGAACAAAACGCAGGAGCCAGGGACTGACTAGGGCCAAGAGTGGTAATAGAATTACTGAGCTGGAAGTATCTCTCACATATTCAGATAGAGAACTACAAAAGACAGTCAAAAAAATCCACAAAACAGTTAAAAAGGTGAGTAGGAAAACCAAAAAAAATAAAATGGGAAGAAAAAGTTTCCAGATGAAGTGAGTATTCTCACTAGACTTGGAAGTTCAAAGATAATTGGTGAGGTCTTTCGGAAAAAGTTCAGTAGAGAGGGAAACCTACTTGGAGTAGGTGGTAAAAAGTGAGGGTAGGGCCGGCCGAGTAGCGCGGTGGTTAAGAGCTGGCTTGGGATGTCAGCGGCCCCGGTTCGGATCCCACATATGAGGACCTGTGATACTGCCCTCAAAAAAAAAAAAAAAGAAAAAAGAAGCAGTGAGGGTAGTGTGTGTAATCACCTTGAAGAACTTGGTCATAAGAAAGAAAAGAAAAGGAAGTTCGAAAAAGCTTAACATACAGAAAAAGTCATAACAATAATAATAATAATACAGACACTTGAGAGGCTAAGCAGGAGCTATTGCAAAAGTTCTGATAGAAAATAGAGAAGAAAGAAGTGTTCTCTTATGAATCAAAACTATAAGAAAATAATATGGGACAGGATAAGAAAAAGAGATGAAAATTTTAAATAGAATAATACCTCATCACCCCATGAAGAATGTATTGGTACTTAGGCAAACAGTTTATGCTCTAGCTAATCTATGAAGAAGGATTTAAGATTATCTGCACAGAAGGTGTAAACTATGAACTCTAATGTGACACAAAGGTCTTGCTCAAAAACTGTGCTAAGACCTTGAATGAACTTTAGCCTGGCTTCCAGCTACACTAGACCATGATCCTAAAGGTAACCCACACCCTCTTGCTAAGTTTTTGCTCAAGAAAATGCAACATCACCAAACTGCAAAAAATACATTGTCCCACTCACACTGCAAACCATTTTCAGTAGTGCTCCACCTACCGTCTTCTGTAATTTTTCCACTTCACATAGCACCTGAGAAACCCCTTTTTCACTTCCCCATAGAGCCTTTTTGTTCCATAACCATTTTCCCTTTAAAAACCTTGGTCAACTTTGTCTTAGTTGGAGGGAAGTTATACAGGAGTCTCTCTCAACCGACTACAATAGTCTGAATACAGTCAATTTGCTGCCTCTCACAAGTGGCAGGCTCCATTTTTCTTTAACAAGGGTATATGGGAGCAATTGGGGAAAAAACTGGGAAAGGGCACCATTTCCCCCTAAACTGCATCATTAGATCACACTCTATTTCCCCTCCTATAAAAGAGGTGTCTGAAAGTAAAATCATTTTGGACTTGGTGATTGTATCAGTTACCTACTGCTGCATAACAAACATCCCAAAACTTCATGGCTTAAGGCAACAATAAGCATTCTTTTTGTTTGTTTTTGTTTTGTTTTGCTTTGTTTTCATAATTCTGTGGATTGACTGGACTCAGCTGGGTAATTTGTTTGCTTCTCATGAGACTGGCTGGAGTCACCGCTTCAGAGCATTGGACAAGGTGTCTAATAGAGGCTGGCCTTCTAAGCTAGCTTTATTCTCAACATCTGCTGACTTCCCGGCATGACTAACATTTCTATTGGAGTTCAAACCTTTTTACACGGTGCTGCATCCAATGACGTGAAAAATGCTCCTTCAAAACCTAGCTCTGGGCTCACCCCATTTCATCTCTGTATTCTGTTGGTCAAAGCAATTCACAGGGTCAGCTCAGAGTCAGTAGGAAGAGAAACGGGCTCCCCGTCTTGAAGATGGAGTGGCTTATAACCAGACGTGGGAGGAATTGGCAGCCATGTTGGCAGCGATGCTACCATAACAATTCACGTCATTTCCACATGCAAAATCCTCTCGCCCATTCCCAACACCTAAGACCTCTTTGTATCTTGATCACCAAGTGTTATTGAGGGATCATGGGCAAATTCTACATACAGATGGAGGAGGAAAAATATAAAAAGGATTGGTCTAAGTTGAGAGTTTGTGGAAAGGCTTCATCAGGAAGGAGCAAAAAGCACAAATGCTTGGGGGCAACCTTAAAATAGTTCACGTGAGAGAACATGGGATGAGTCCAGGATGAGTAATGAAGGCTATGAGGTGAAGAAAGAGCTGATAGACTTTTACATTATCCCATTTGACGAGATAAATCATCTCTTAAGTGGGAAAATATTTGGGGAAGGGCCTCCTTCCTTATCCCTTTCAATTATATAACTGGGCTTTGGTCCTAATCCAAGGGAGTAACAGTTTCTGGTAGAGTCATTTTCTGCAAGCGCCTGCTTGTAAAAAAAAAAAAAAAGAAAGCAAAGAAAAGAAAAAAATGAAGAAGATGCAGTTCAGCACGTGCCTTTCAAAAAGCCAACTGTACAAACTGCAATAGTACTTTCAGATGTTTGCTATGCCTCTAGCATCTGCATTTTACAACTATTTGGGACATGAAATTATAGCTTCTAGCAATTTTTGTTCCACTGGGTCAGGAACTTCACTATTTTATCAAAGCAAATAAATTAACCACATTTGATATATGTCATGCAACGACAACGTGATGAGCAAGGTTTTCAAATCTAAATGCAATGTGCATCCTTGAAACAACTTATAAAGGAATGAGAAGCAAAGCTGGCATGAGAAGTTGTTATCAGTTGATTACCAAGGCAGGCGGAGTCTCCCAACTCTTCAAAGGCTGATGGAATTAGAGAGAGAGAGAGAGAGAGAGAGAGAGAGAGAGAGAGAGAGAGAGAGAGAATGAGAGATGTTTTTGCTGACACCAAAAGAGACACCTTTTATTTTCCTCTTTTTCCCCAATGTGGTAATATAGTAAGAATGGCAAATGTGTTGGAGAAGGGAAGAATAAGCTCATAGGAACTTCCAGGGTCAGCCACTGGGAGCTTTTTGGCCAATCTCTCAAAATAGCTCATTGCTGCATTTTACACCCTCTTTCCCCTCTCATTCCAGAACTCTCCTAACCAGATCAGTAGAAGATGCTTCTTAATGTCACAAGTCTTGACCAGATTTTTCTCAAATTGAGAAATTCAAAGTTGACAAGAGGGATAAAGGGGAGAGAGAGAGAGAAATAAAATTCCTCTTCTATTACATTTACTTTTTTTATTTTACTCTCTTTGTTAAAGAGACTTCTTAAAAGAAGTTTTATTCATTTGAACCTAGCACTTCATTCTTAAGTCAAACCATACACGAAACCAGCTCAGGTATGAGGCCACACCTAGCAGGCACTAAATAACTCTACCAATACCACAGACTGGTAACTGAAAAAAGTTCGAGGAAACTTATTTTTCAGTTCTTTATGTCCTTCAGGCTATACCCCATGTATGTCACATGAGGATGTAGAAATCCAACTGGGTTGTAGAAACAACTGGGATATTTAAAACACAACTGAAAAAGTTCTCTATAGAATTATGCATCAACTTGGATATATTTTTATGTTCACTTGTTTTTTTTCTTTTTAATTTTTATAATTTTTATTAAGAATCAATTTTTAAATTTAAATTTGTTTCACAATTATATAAACTATATACTTACATGAGGTCAGAATCATATCTGCTAAATAGGATGTATTCAAAGAAGCCTAATTTCTATGTGTCTCTTCCAATCTCATGCAACTTTTTAAAGTTTATGATATATGTATTATTTCTTTAATAAAAGCAGATACACAAATACAAAATGCATTTGTATCTCCCTGCTTATTAGATAAACTGTGATGTATACTACAAACTTGGTTCCAGGTCACTTTTTCCACTTAATAATATATCCAGGCAATTGTCTAGAGTAGTATATGGAGATTATATACAAAAGTTTCTCTTATTTTCCTACAGGTAACCTATTATAATTTCTCTATATAATTCCATTAGGTTCCATACTTGGTCATTATCGATTGATTTTCTACTATGACCAATACAAACATAACGTATTAATTCCATGTGTATTTACTCATGAATTTCCTCCTGTAAGCAATATTGAAATTAACTAGTATATTCTCCCCTCTTTTTCCCTCTACCTCATCATCTGGTGTGAAGTACTATCTTTTGCTTTCAATTATTAACAATAATTCTATATTTTATATGGTTTCCCCATTCTGCCTCTATTTTTTATATTTGTATTGTGCCTGCATTGCCAAAGGATATAGCTTTACATATATTTGTTTCCCTGTGATAGCCATCATTTATTTTTAATTCAACAGGTAAGTATATATCTTAAATTAATAACTATTTCTGTTGTCAATACCTCTCCAGTTGATTGTTTGAAAATCATTCTCTGGTAGATTCCTCAGGAAGGGCCATGAAAACAAGAAATTCTGAGTTCTCTCATGATAATAGTTTGGGTACAGCCTGCATAGTTGAAAGGCAGTTTGGCCGAAAATAAAATTCTGTCTGGCTCATGTATTTTCTTGAATATCATAATGATGTTAATTCACTGCTTTCAGGCATAAAGCATTGATATAAGCAAATATGGTGGTGATCTGATTTTATTGCATTATTAATTTGTTTTACAAGAACTTATATTGAGGTTCGTAAATCTGGGTCAGTGTTCTCTGTATCAGCGTTCTATTTCTGAGTAACAAATTACCACCAACTCAGCAGATTAAAACAACAAAACATATTGTCTCATAGTGTTCATGGGTCAGGAGCGTGGGCACAGGGTAGCACGATTTTCTGCTCAAGATCTTACCAGGATGAAATGAAGTTTCAGTGACTGAGCCTCTTCTGAGGCTCCTGGTCTTTCAAGTCCACTGGTTGTTGGCAGAATTTAGTTCTACGTAGCACTAAGATTTCTACTTTCTTTCTGGCTGTCAGTTGGGGACCACTCTCAGCTCTGGGGAACCATTACCATTCCCTACCATGTGACACTCTCTACAACATGGAAGATTGTTCCTTCTGAGCCAACCAAATAGCCTTGTTTTCAAAGGCACTATAAACATGCTTTCTTTTTTCTGAATATTTTTAGAAGTCACTCTTCCTGTATGTTACTTGTTGAGTTATATATTTATTCCATGTTTGGTTTTAAAAAGGATTTGTAATAGCCTAATCAATATATAGTATAAAAATTAGAGTGAGGAAATTGAGGCAAAGACAAAATAAGTACAGAGGGAATAATGGTATGCTAGCCAGGGTTCTTCAGAAAAACAGAACCAAAGGGGTGTGAATATAAGTAGAAAGAGATTTGTTGTAAGATACTGGCTCACAAGATTATGGACACTGGCAAGTCCAAAATATGCAGGCTAGGCTGGCAGACTAAAGACCTAGGAAAAGTCGATGTTGCAGTTTAAGTCCATGGGAGGTCAGTCTTTCAGGCTATTCATATCTTCAACTGATTAATGAGGCCCACCCACATTATGGAGAGTAATCTGCTTTATTCAAAGTTTACCAATTTAAATATTAATCTTATCCAAAAAACACCCTCACCAAAACATACAGTTTGACCATATATCTGAACTATAGTCCAGCCAAGTTGACACATCAAATTAACCATAACAAATGGCTGTGGTTAAAGTTACATCCCAAACTACAAAATGTGAAATTCTATTTACTTAGCTGCTCTACAATTATACTCTAAGTTTCCTAGCTACAAAAAAATCAGGGACTGAAACAGATGTTCCCCTGAAAAACTTTTTTTTCCCTAATAGAGAAAACTAATAGAAATTTCTACCACAGGTCCTCATGAAAAAGTGAAGTAAGAAACATCCCGGTCGACTTCATTAAATAAATCCAATGGCATATTTCCAACACACAAATTTTATAAAAATACTTTTATGAGCAAGCTTTTTGTGGCTTAATTCAGCATCATGTAGGGATGGAATTTAGACTATTTCCAGAAACACATGGATTATAAATTCTTTAGTCAGTTCTCCATGAATATTATTACCCCAAAATGATTTGTTTTATTTTGTTTTGTTTTTGTTTTGTTTTTGTTTTATAAGCATTGCATAGCAGGGAATTTTAAATTGTATTCCCTGGCTAGACTGAAAGTCATACAGAATGTAGGCAGTAGCTAACATGTCCTTATGCTGACATCCCCTCATTAAAATGAGGAGTGTAACCAAGAGTCAGGCTTGAATAGACTCTCATCTGACTACTGCAGGGAGCTGATCCAAGATAGTGACTGGATAAACTCAACATTTTACTTAGTTCTGGAGTTGCTACAACCGTGGGCAAATGAGTAACTGAGTCCCCAAAGTTCTCCATTGTAGGCTATGGCTGTGAGTATTTTAATATGGAAAATGTTAAGAGGAGTTACAAATTACTACAGCACCCAATTATAATGTCAGTAAAGCATCCACCTAACAATGACTATTAAACCCAGAATGTAAGCTATGTTAGCTTTCCAGCGACTCTTTATAGTGAATCAAAAAAGCTTTGTTATAAGTGTATATAGATTTTTCTCCAGCCCTACTAAGAAGCCAGGGAATAAGAACAAAAATGATCACTTAGATTGGTCCAGAGTTGAAAATTGTCAAGGTTTCCTGATAGATTTCTCATAAATTCCATGAATGGTGGGAAAGAAAAATGAAGCCTGTTAGATCTGGTGAACATAGCAGAGCCAAGAAATTGACAATCATGGTGAGAGTTGAAGAATAGGCAAGAAGAAAGTGAGAAAATTGGAACAGTAAGGGCCCTTGTGTTAAAATAAGAAATTTTCAGTTTTCAATTTCTATGTAGAACCAGTTTCATTTAGTTAGAATTTCCAAGGTGCTATAACAAATTAATTGGTGCTGTGAGATGAACAAAAGTGTTTAGAACAGAAAAGGTTAGGAGCTGTGAGCCTAGAGTTGCCCAAGACTCAATGCTCATTAAACTAGTATATGCTCACCTATCTCAAAAGAACTAGAAGCTGAAAGTCAACGATTTGCTAATTGCTAGTTCTTGTTATATAAGCTGCTTGTTTGAACTGATTGGTTGGAAAATGGTAGCTAGCAAAGTAAGTGCAAATTGATTTATAATTAATCCATTTTGTCAAGTTAATTCAATCCTGCATGTTAGGGACTTTGCCATCAACAGTGATGACTAATGATTGAAAAGGGAGATAAAGAAAAATTAAGTGAAGGAAAATAAGAATTTAGATTTACAGTAGGTTCAGATGACTAGTTTTGAAACATTGACACACTGGTAGTAAATGGAAAAGACTAGCAGTGGAGAAAGTGGTTAAAATTTCACAGAAAATCACCTCCAATAGAAATATCATTTTTGATTGCTCTTATAAATGAATATTTTTTTACAACCATCATTTTTCACAGAAAGTTTTCTTTCCTTTGTGGTTACTAATGTATCTGAATGCACTTTACAGTCTTCTCCAGTGTTGTGTATAAAAGGATCATGGAGAAATAAATCACTTTTTATAACTGTGTGTTGAACTGTGTCCCCCCAGGAATCCATATGTTGGAGTCTTGGCCCCCAGTGCCTATGAGTGTGACCTTGTTTGCAGTTAGATTTGTTGCTGATGGAATTAGTTAAGATAAACTCATACTGTAGTAAGGTGGAGCTGTAATCCAATGCTATTGGTGTCCTCTGAAAAAGGGAAATTTGGACACAGACGTGCACACTGAAAATGCCACATGAACATGAAAGCAGATTGGGGTGATGTGTCCACAAGCCAAGGGACACCAAAGATTGCAACAAACCACAAGAAGCTAGAAAGGAGGCACAGAAGCCCTCAGAAGGAAGAACCCTGTTGACACCTTCATTTCAAACTTCTGGCTTCCAGAACTGATTCAATAGATTTATGTTGTTTAAGCTACCCCATCTGTGATCCTTTGTTATGGAAGCTCAGCAAATGAATACAACACTACTGGGTAAATATTTTAGATATAGGTAGAGTAGTTTTAAAATTGTGTTCAATTGGTTAGTCCCTATAAGTTAAATCCCTGAACTAAGTAAAATATGACAGACAGAGGCAAGAATTAAGACAGTTCTCTGTTCTTCACGGACACGTGAGAAATGGGGAAAATTGTTAGCAAAAGTAATGACAGTCTTGTGTGCTTTCTTTCAGTTTGAACTTCAGACATTTTTATTTGCTAACTTCTCTGCATTTATTCCAAGACCAACTAAGAGAAGAGGGTTGCTGTCCTTCTTCAAGAGTTTGCGTTCCCTCCAGCAAGGTAATATGCTGTGAACCTCCCATTAGAGGGTCACAGTACCAGTGCCTTTAGCTCTGAGGTCCATCATTTCACTGAGGAATTGCTGAAAAGAACAGGAAGCTGTTCCATCGTGGGAAATGGAAGGTAAGGAACTTATAAAGATCACTATCCCCATTTTATAAATGAGGAAACCAATGCTTAAAGAGAAAGTATTCTACTCAAACACCTACAGCTAGTAAATAAGAGGCATAATCTAAATGTGGGAGAATGGAGAGGAATTTATTCAAATCATGAATAGGCTTGTCTGCATGCTGAGTTAGACTTTATCCTCAATAATAGGAGGAGACATCAAATGACTTTCAATGAAGGGGAAGAGTCTCATGATATTTGTGTTTTAGATGCCCTACTTATAAAACAGAGAGGAAGATGATGAAAAGAGTTTAAGACTAGCAGCCAGGAGAACCCCTCGTGTCATTGCAGTCATCTCATGGAGTGGTGATGGCTGGACTTCAGCAGTGGCAGTGCAAAGAAGGGAAAATGTGAGAAACATCTAGGAGATGCAATGGGCTCGTAAGACACTGGCTGGAGAACAGGAAAGAATCTACAAAGATTACCAGGTTCCTGGCCTGATCAACAGTGTTTATGTGGTGTCCTTACCAAGCAGGGAATGTAGAAACTGAAGGTCAATTTGCTAAAGATGTGTGGACTCTGTGATATCTGTGGAGCATTCTTTCATTGAGCACTGGGACATACTGTGTGAAGTTACGTCATGATGTGGTGCATAGGTATTGTGTCAAATGGGCTGAAGTTCTACTTCCCAGATTATCTTCTCTGCATCATTCTTGTGAGTGTGGGCCACAAGAGGTATCCTGAATGAGATCAAAGTAAAGTAGCGACCAGATAACGTTTACTCTCCAGAGCTTGGAGCTGGACACCAGATGCTGTAGCAACACACCCACATTTTATCTGCTGATACATTTAGTGACAACACTCAGCCTTTGAGCCTGCAGAATCTGATCCTTTCACAGTATCTTCTTCAGCATCAGATCTCTGACCCCTGGGCCTGGTGAATGACAAAGGGCACCAGCTTCTCCAACAAGGCACCTTCGTTATCAAAGTAGGAGGCTTAGAGGCAGTAAGAGACTGACAGGTTCCAGTTTATCTTCATGGGGCTACTCATCTCATAGGTTCCAGTTTGTCCTTATATGAGGTCAGACAGTTAAGTTCGCAAACTCATCCTAGAAAAAGTGCTACATACCTCATTGCTGAATATCACTATGGTCACCTTCGAAGTACTCCCCTTGGGAAGCTATGCACCGACGCCAGCGCCTAGTCCACTCTTTAAAGCAATTTTGGAACTCTTTTCCTGGAATGGCCATTAGACCTGTCATCGTATTACCCTTAATGTCCTGAATGTCATCAAAATGTCTTCCTTTCAATATTCCCTTTATTTTTGGGTAAAGAAAGAAGTTATTGGAGGCCAGAGCAGGTCAGTAGGGAGGATGTTCCAATACAGTGAGTTGTTTACTGGCTAAAAACTCCCTCACAGGCAGTGCCGTGTGAGCTGGTACATTGTTGTATTGAATTGTTGGTGAAAAGTTCAAGTTGTTTTCATCTAACTTTTTCATGCAGCCTTTTCAGCACTTTCAAACAGTTAACCATTTGTCCAGTTGGTACAAATTCCTAATGAGTAATCCCTCTGATGTTAAAAAAGGTTAGCAACATCGTTGAAACAAATTCGCAAACTTAATTGTCAGACCTCATAGGTTTTATTAATAGATCTACCTTTCAGGCTCCATCTATTCTCTTCCTGAAACTGCTCTGATAACTTCTGATAAGTAGCAGCACCAAATATAGAAGGAAGAGCCTCCCATATACAGTTAAACCAGCTCCTAAAATTACATAAGTTCAAATTTCTATAGAAAGTCCCTAGTGGTTTTCCTTACCTGGTTAAACCCTGCTAGACATACTGAGTGTAGTTTTTATAGAGCTCTCTTTCACTTTTCACAGCTTTGAATACATAGTCCAATTCTCCAGATACTTTTGCCGCTGGGACAAAAGGTCAAAAGTTTTAGGATTCCACCAGCCTAAGGGATCATTGTTCAGTTTTAGCATTAAGCCAGAGGTACATCCCCTCAAGCTGAGAAACAATCTGTATAATAGATGGACAATTTCAAGCAGGGATTGGGCTGGCAAAATTCCTTATAAAAGGCAGATAGCAAATATTTAGGATTTGCAGCCCATAAAGTCTGTATCACCACTACTCAGCTCCCATTGTCAAGCAAACACTGACATAAACACCACATAAATGAAAGAATATGGCTGGGTCCTCATAAAACTTAACTTACAAAAAACAGATAATGTGTTGGATATGGCCCATGGACAGTGGTTTGACAATACCTGACTTAGATAAAATAGTACAAGTTCTTTATCATAAAGATACACTTAGAAAAGTCATCAATGCATTTACCATTAAGAAAAGAATTACGGTCAGAGTCAGACAGCCTGGATCTAAGCACAGCTCCACCACCCTGTTGCTTTATTTCCTCATTTTAAATGGAGTTGAGAAGGTAAGCGCAGAGTTGTAAAATGCATCCACAAATTCTTTGACACGCTTCCTTTCAAAAGATGGCATCTAATTCACTTTCCCTTGAACATGAACTAAACAAACATAGTGACCTATTATCAATGAATAGAACGTTGCCGAAGTGGAATTTACATAATTTCCAAAGCTAAGTTAGAAAAGGAAGACTCAGCTTCAGCCTGACTTTCTCTTGAGGCATTGAGTCTTAAAACCCACCACCAACTATGAGGAAGCCAAAATCAAATAGAAAAGTCACATGTTATGTCCATAGTGCCAGCAGAGGTCCCAGACAACAGCCAGCATCAAAGGTCAGATATGCAAATGAGCAAGTCATCAGATAATTCTAATCCCCAGCCTTTGGGCTGGTCCAGTTCAAGCCACATGGAACAGAAATATGTATCTCCACAAGTCCCACCTAAATTGCATAAAGTTAAGTAAAGTGAATGTTGTCCTTGTGTTAAGCTACTAAGTTTTAAGGTGAGCTGTAACATAGCAATAGATTACTGGAATATAAGGATGCCCAGAGACGCCCGAGTTATTGCCATAAGAGAACTCTGTAGGAATCTCTCCAACATGGAGACTTGGATCATAGCATCATGCACACATATGTGTGTGCAGCTGACTATTGAAGAGAGCGTCCCAACAATCCAAAGGGAGGACAGATAAAATAGCAAGAATACTATCAAAAGCCACAGAAAAGATTTAAGAGGCAAAACACAATGACCTAACCTGGAAATTGGCCAGAACTCTGATGCTAACACTTCACTTTCAAATCCAACGTCATCGCACTTCTGATGACCAGCCTAGATCAAGAGTAGAGCTGGCCAAACAATCTTTATGTGAAATGGAACGCCACTGGAAACTAACAGGCTCGTGAATTTTGAACTAAAGAGTTTGGCCTTTATTTTGGCCACAGTGTTTTTCAACAGAAGTGTAAACCAAGTTTTAAAAGTTGGCTCCTGAAAGACATGAATAGCTACAGGTCAGTTACAGTAAGTTCATTTAAGGTTAATTCCTAAGCTTTAAGATAATAAGATAGAGTCCGGGGTATGGGGAAAGAGAATATCTACACTTTTGGTCTGAATATTTTGATAGATTACCCCTATGTTTGTGATCTTTCTTTCATGAGGTTGGAGATGATACTAGGGTGAAAGAAAAGAGAGAGAATAATCCTAGGCACATAGGAGTGTAGTTTGGTGGGATGATGTGTATATCCAGGCTTGAGAAATAAGGATGATGGTTGTGTGAATAGATGGGAATGAATATAAACACTGAAATTAAAGGATAAGCTTTAAAGAGAATGGAATATGAGACAATCCTTCAAACTTTATTTCTTTGAAACACCTTTTCCTTTTTCCAAACTACACACTCCAGTGACACTGACCTACTTACTCTCTCCAACTTGCCATGCTGTGACACAATGCCATAACGTTGCCACTCTAGGAACTTGTCCAGGAATGTCCTCAGCATAGTGTTTGAAATGGAAAAAAATATCAAGTCGCACAGTCCTGAATTTGGAGGTCACATATGCCTCTCGCTAACTCTATAAACTTGAGCCTTTGTTATTTATGACTATCAATTTCAAGACCTGTAAAATGGGGACAAAATATCCACCTATATGGTTGTTATATGGTTCAAGTAAGACAATATTCATGAAGCATTTACCACAATATTATAGGATAACATGTAGGGCAAGTTTAGTAAAGGATAGTTTCCACAGAATCCCTAATTCCCCACTCAGTGACTAACTCCCCACTTTACAATCCTGATGTTGTGTCATCTCTGTACAGCTCTGTCAAAGCCACAAGGAAAGCTTAGCTTCTTTGTCCAGGCTGTCATAGCACCTTAGCCACATTATATTGTCTTAATGTGATTATTTGTATGTCTATCCCATGTAGACTTGGGGCTTTATTAATTCCTTGTGTGTTTGTACCCTCATGATGATAGTCTAGACATTTTTGTTTTATAATAAATGCATTCATAAGCATGTCATTTATAAAAATTAGTATGTGCTATTTGAGAGACTTAAAATGTGGATTACTTAGTATTTAGAAATGTTTAGTCTGCATTGTAGAGGCCACCTCTCCTCTTCCTCTGGTCCCCACTTGCCAAACTGTCATACTCATTTGATTTATGGAAGTTCCCTGTTCTTCTTTAGGACCTTGCCTCTCATGATTTCTCAAGTCAAAGCTTTTCTTTTTTGGAAACTTATATTCTAATTAATAAAATATGACCAATGGATGCTATAAAGCACTCTTGAAATGTATAAATCAACATATTATACATTGTCCCAAGGGGCAGTATTGATTGCAAAGGATGGGAAAACCACTACGGTACCAAAGTATACTTTTAGGAATGCATTTTTCTCCTAGGTAAGACCTTATGCTTAAAAAGAGATTAAACTCTCATCCCTTTACCTCAATCTACATACTCTTAAACTGTTAAATTTGTAGAATTATAATATGACTAGTGTTTACTGAGTATTTAATATGACACAAGCACCAAACTAAGGACTTTTTATATATCATTTTATTTTTATCATTATGGCTGACATAAGAGAAAGAGATAATCATTATGTCAATTTCACAGATGAGTGCGTCCAACTAACATTAGACTAATTTGAATTTTTTCAACTTGGTTAGAACATTCCATACAATAAATATATGGACTTAAATATTAGGGGTGCCAAAAAAATGTATATACATTTTAAGAGATATTAACACTTTGGACAACATTGCTCAAGCAGTCGTTTGCCATAATCAGAAGTGTCTGGATGCTGACGGGAACCACTTTGAGCATCTCTTGTAATTGCAGAAATCAAACATGATTTGTATTCATCTTTTGTTATAGGAATATATTAATACAGGTGTTTTTTTCTTTCTTAAAATGTGTACACAGTTTTTTGGCACCCTCCCTATTTGCAGAATTAGCCACCATCTAGAGTTTATGATATTTTTATTATTACCTTCTCTAGCATTGGTGTTAGTGTATCAAACACCTATATTAAGACTTTACTGGCCATCAGTAAAGTGAATTTGGTTATGTGATTGTCTTATATTATCTTACCAGGATTCATATAAGTGGGAAACTAGATAAATATGTTTTATTAAGAAATTGGAAGCAGATGAAGAAACAGGTGAAGTTCAGGAATGGGTGCTTCTTACTAGATACTAAGAGGGAGGGATCTGGGCACTCAGAGGGAGGGCTACACGAGTACCTAAAACTTCCTGAACAGATGAAATGATCAAAGAAAAGCAGGCCATTCTGGCAATCATATTTACAGAATTTTACCAAAGCTTCTGGGGACCAAGATCTACAGTAAGCCATAGCTGCATTTACCCATTGATTTTGATGTGATAAGCACAAAACTGATCTGAGGCAGCCTTTCCAAATTACTTACGCGTATCATAGGATTATTTCAATATAACAATGAATTCTCCTGACTTAAACCATTTTATCTTTGTAAACCAACCACTCTTATTGACAGATACACATCTCACCCTGACACACATACAGGTAAAGACCCCTAAGTGGGTGCCTAAAGGGGTCCACTTGTCTCTGAGGGATAAATACTTGGGCATTTTTACCATCCATCAAATATGCATTCTTCTTCCCCCTGGCATCTTCTTAAGCTATCACTGTGGATTGCATCCAATAGCAAATCTCTCACCATGACAGGTTCCAAAAACTTGACCTTCCAAATGGATGAATGCAGAGAGGAAGCATATTGGGCTGCAGAGAGAGGAATTGCCTCTGCAGCCCAATATGCTTAGAGGAATAAAAGACGAAAGTTTTTATACTCCTGTTCTGTGATTAGTACCTCCAGAAATTTTGCTGTTTGTACTTTTACTAAGATTACCTGTATGCAGATTCTGAAACACCAATATGTTATTTCCAGATGTGATTAGTACATATGCTGGTTCAACCATCCCATCAAAACTGGCTGTAGACTTTACAGGCCTTCCTAATATATTGATGCTAAGTTTAGTGATAGTGATTAGTGATGCGGCAAGAACTGGATTTAGAATTGTAATTCACATATTCAACACTGTACAGTTTTGCCATGATGTACTATGATGTAGTAAAAGACATCATTTTTAAGATAAGGTGTCCTAAATTCAAATACAGCTTCTGATATTTATAAAATACAGCATAATAAGTAACCTCTTTGCACTCTATTTTCCACACATTTAAACTAATAATAGTAATATTTTTCCTGCAATATTATTTTGAGTATTAGAGATAAATGCTGTAAAATGCATGAGGCATGTAGTAGGCACACAATAAAAATTATTAATAATAAATAATTATTAAACATAAAAAATATGAAACAGAAAACACACAGTAGAGAAAATAAAACTCAAACATTGGGTGTGAAATGATTAAGAAATTTTATGAACCCTTAAAAACTAATTTTTAAAAAATGAATAAAGGAAGGAAGGAAGAAGAGAGAGAGGAGGGAGGGTGGGAGGGAGGGAGAGAGGAAGCGGGGAGGGAGGAGGAAGAAAGTGAGAACAGAGGAAGGCAACATCAATAATCAATTACCAATATTAGAAATGAATGTGGGGACATCACTACAGATCCTACACACATGGAAAGGTTAATAAGGAAATATTTTTAACAAATTTATGTTCAAAATAATTCAATAAATTCAACAACTAAAATAAAATAGACAAATTCCTTAAGAAACACAACTCTCCAGAACTTATTTAAAACCCTCCCACAAGGCTGCAAAGAAACCTTCAGAAGAAGACGGCTCCACCATAAATGCTATCACACATTTACTATCAGTCTTGTATAAACTCTTTTAGAATATAAATAATGAGGGAATACTTCTCAAATGATGTTACAAGGTTAACATAATCCAAATACAAATCTTCATGATGGCACCACAAGAAAAGAAATTACAAAATAATATCCTTCATGAACACGGATATAATATTCATATCAAAATATTAATAAATCAAACTAGCAATATATAAAGGGATCATGATGAAGTATTCAAGATAGACTTTACATTTGTAAATCAGTCAATATAATTGGTTAATAGAATAGCCGAGAAAAATTTTATGAATATCTCAATACCATGCCAAAAAAAAAAAAAAAAAAACTTGACAAAATTCAACATCTATTGCATTATTGGAAAAAATCAGCAAACTAGAGCTACAAGAGAACTAACTCAATCCTATTATTGGCATCTACAAAATAACTACTGTTAACATAGTACTTAATGGTGAAATACTGAAAACACTTTTTCAAGATCAAGAGTATCAACTTTTATCACTTTTATTTAACACCATCCGAGGGGTCCTGAACAATGAAATAGGGTTAAAAAAATCATAAGGTCTAAAGATTAGAAAATAAGAAAACAAATGTATTCAGACACTACATGATTGTATACATAACAAATCCTAAGGAATAGTATTAATATTCAGGATATCCCCAAGTCAAATTGATTCTATACTAAAGAGAAAAAGAAATATCCATTTATTGTCAATGCACTTTGACAGTTACCATATTCATCAGCAAAATACAGATTGCATTTGACCATTATCTCCACATAGAAGAATGTTAATTCAGCAATGAAACATATGTATGTTGAGTACTTATCATCAAAATTGGTTCCTGCCCTCAAGGAGTTTTCAGTTTTATGAATTTCAAGACACTATGAGACTTAGATCACACTTACATTTTCAAGCAAATTCACAATTAATTAGTATGCATAATGGCTCTACTACTCATGAGCTACAAGTTACTGATCAGCCCCTGCTGTTATCACTACACATAATCCAACTGTTCCCATAACCATTTGCTAGTCAAATGGGATAATAAGTAAATCTGAGAGGTGATCATTCTTGGGTGAGGCAGAGTCCTAGAGAACTTGTCACCCAACACAAGGCAAAAGATAAACTATCATTTGGACTATTATTCAGATTATCTTTAGATAATCTTTTCAGAAAATAGATTTCATGTAAACTTTTTACTATTTCTACTTTATAGAGGAGAGTAGAATCCCAACAGAGCAATGATTTACAATTTCAGGAGTCAGGAATTAAAGACTTGGGGCCACAATTATAAAACCTGTGCAACCTTTAATGCTATTCTTCTTACTCCATTGGTCAGGTTCGCCAGTCTGAGACTGGGATTTGTGTGCAGGAGGCAGCATGATTGAGCAGAGAAAGTGAACTGTGATGTGATTGCAGTAGAGGCTCGCGGTGATGCTTTGGGGAGCTCTAAAGCTGGTTGGCCCTTTAAGAGTCCATGCCTTTGCACCTTTGCATAAAGTCATGTGGGCTGCCCACCACTAAGGTTTAAAACCTTAACTATGAGCAAGGTTGTTTCCTTGGGCAGAGAGCCATTCCTGTGGAGAGCTGTGAGCTCGCAGCAGGTAACATTTCTTGAAACAGAGAATGAGTACCTCTAATGCTGAAGGGGGAACCCTGGCATTGTATGACAGCATCTTGTATACCCATGGTAAGTTGCGATAAAATCCTGAAACAAAAGGAATCAGTGTGCTTTTACTGAGGGCAAAAAAGAAGTGGGGGTTTGGGGAACTGAAGCCAAGAGAACTAAAGGAATGCCCAAGCAGAAATGTTGAGCAAGCAGCAGGCTGTTTGGGTACCTGCTGCTAGAAAGAAATAGAGGCAAAGAAGTGGTCCAGGCCTAAGAGGGAACTCGGATGCTGATCAAATGAAAAGTGGGAGTGTACAGAGCTCCCATCCATGTGACAGGGAGTGATGACTTGAAGTTAGTTGGGCATTGTTCCTGTACCCTATGTATGGCTCAGGTTGTGCTTCTCAGTAGACTGACAGGCCATGGAGAAATCAGAGTTTCTGGTGATGAGGCTGCAGCCATTACAAGAGGTGCTGTCAAAAATTACTAAAACCAAACCAGTAACAATGGTTATGTCAGGAGACAGAATAGAAGACACAGAAGATATATTTTTTGCTTCTTTTTTAACATAACTTCATGGGGCTAAAAGTAGTAGAATTATTAGAGATTTTTACTTTTTTTTGCATCTGTTCCTTAATTGTAAAATACAGTCATTGAATTAGTATCATCAGAGTCAACAAAATATAACATGAGAAAAACAATACTATTCTGTCATTTTCACCTTACTGCCATTCTATGTATAAAAGGCACTCTTCTAAGCTCAACTACTGTTTGAGCCATCAATGTTTCTTACCTTGCTTATATTTCCTAATATATATACACATATATACATATATATAATTAAAATATATGATGTAATATATTTACCTAATATATAGCATAACACATTTTATAATTATACATTTATATATAAACATATTTTATAATTATAATAAATATTTTACATGCTATTATATTTATTATAAATTATTATTTATTATTCTATTTCATTATGCAGTCACTTTCATTTGCTTTGATCTATAATAGCCCTTATAAGTTTTCTATATCCCCAAATGTATGCATTTGGGGTGAGTTAGATAAATAAGTTAGGTTCTACAGGAAATGAAATTTTGGTCTGGAAGAATTGAAAATTCCTTTGTCTCATATGGACAGAAACTCACTCCAAAAAAAAAAAAAATGCAAACCCACCCTAAATTGTTGCAAGACACGCCTTTGGCAGGGACCTTTTTGCGCAATGCAGCCACTGGGTTATCTAGAGTCGGGTTGAGTGAGCCAAAAGACTCGGAAATGTTTGGATAAGTCAGGGTCAGTGTGACCCGTGTGTCCTCAGTTCCTGGGAAGATTACGAGTTTACAGTGTCCGAGAATGTTTTGTAGAAAGCCAGGCAAGTGGTTATACACAAGAGAAATAGTTACAATTCCAAAACTGAAACTAGACCAACAGGTCGGAGATCATTTGCTGCTCTAGAAATTTGCAAAAGGAGATGATGGCAGCAGAGATTTATGACAAAATTAACCAAAATGCCTTGCATGAGATTATTGTTTGGAACACACTGATGGTTTTTAATGTAATTTCTCCATATTACCAATCAGTTTGTTAAAAAAATTTTAATGAGAATAAGTTGTAAAAAGCACCCAGAGTATTATTAGTGATTGGTTACAAAAAAAAAAAAAAAAAAAAAAAGCAGAGGTCTTTATGTCATATGCACGAAATTTCAAAATTTCATTCTGCGTGGTCATAGCAGCAGTCAGAAGGAAACATATAGCATGATAAAAGCTGAAGACACTGGGAAAATGGGCATCAGCTCCCTGACACAGTGTATGTTCAGTGGATTCTTCAGGAAGTAACTAAATATGGAGGAGGAACTGGGCAGATGTAGATGAGACCAATTTTTATAACTTAAAGATAAATGGTAACTTTATGTTGTATTCTGTAAAAGAGGGTAGCATTGAAATCAAACAAGGATGCATTTATATCCCTGCTTCTCACTTACCACACATATAACTTGTGAATATATTCTCTCCATGCTTCAGTTTACTTCTAGTTAAACTGGAAATTAAAAGATTACCTCACTCATTGATAGATGTAATAAATGATGAACATGAAAAGCAGCTAACTATGAGTTCTTACTGGTATGGAAACAAAATAAATGCTTATAATTTCCAAAATTATTCAACAGTTTCCTATAAGTGCCAGTCAGAAATACAGTATAAAAATATGAGATGTGAAATTATTACAGAGGAGAAGAAAAGATCACTGCTATTATTACCAGTGATGTAATTATATATCTAGAAACCCAATTAAAAACCAATGAAAAACAGTAAGCTCAGAAAAGTGATGGATTGTAAAGTTAAAATACACATAAATCAACTGTCAGTTGGAGTGCTCCCATCCCTTGAAATCTAGTTAATATGAGGCATTCTAGGTACTGTGGAAGGTAAGAGACCTCCTCAATATTTCTTTTCAGTTTCCAGGAGGCTATGTTCTCACCATTACGTTTGGCTCTGGGCTCCTATTTTGACATGTGCTGTGTCTCCTTCCTTACAATGCAATTTTGCTTGAGTTAGAAAAATCATATTCAATAATAAGTATATGGGCTTTAAAAGAGAAGTATGTGCAGAAGCAGAATTCATGAACTGACCATTTTTCATCCATGCTAAAATCAGGTTATGTTCGTCATTAGGTAAAAGGATTATTTCATAAGTTTTAAATTTATGATAAGAAATTTGTCAACTCTCTTAAAGAAATAGTTATGCTATTGGAATCTTTATAAGACAAGGCTTCCCTTTTACAGCTTTTAAAATTTCTCTTTGCAGATGTGAGAGATATTTGAATTAAATGTTTAAACTGTAAATAATATGATCACGATTTCATGAGTGTTAGTGTTGACTTGCATGTTACAAAGTTCTATTTTTTTATTTCATTATCTTAATAAACTGATGCATTCACAACATATGATTCACAGCATTCTTGAGAAGCTGTGAAGATTATAAATTCTAAATCTAGTTTTGTGTTATCTTCTACAAATCACAAGACAGAGATTTATTCTTGGGAAAAAACATTTTCTAGAGAAAAGTATTATTTAAAGTAGTTCTTACAAAAGAAATAATTTTAGTAGCTTTTTTTTTTTTTTTTAAGCTGAGCCATCCTGCCACCTATTGGCAGCTTAGCAGCAGCTCAGTTCAGTCTGGGCATCAAACTGCTATTGCTCAGAGCTCAGTTTTCACTCTTGAGTGAGCTCTTTACCAACTGAGCCACTCGACTGGCCCTGTAACTCTTTTTAAAAAGACTTTCCAATGATGAAACCAGCAAAATGTTGGAAAATAATTCCATATAATTATTAAACATAATGCTCTTTAAAAATACATAAATCTTCTCTCAAGACTCCTGTTCTTTCTAGGTATTATAGATGGATTCTGTGTGCCTGAGACCAACCTTCTGTGCCTGATTTGAATAAATTCTCCAAGCCAGTTATTCAGTCACTACCAAGCGCAGTAACACAAATGAGAATGAGAAAAGGACTGACATTTACTGAGTACCCACTTACACTTGGGTTTCTATGAAGCACTTTCACAGGTATTGTTTTATCCACAGTTTCACAGTGCAGACACTGAGCTTAAGAAATTTGGGTGAGGTCAAGGAAAGTCAGAGTGCAAACCGGAACTGCAGCCCTGGGAACATGTTTTTCTAATGGATGACTTGTGTGGCCTTTGCATTTTCATTTTTCATGGCAGAAAGGACCATCTCTGTCATTTATTCTATTCACAAAACAAGAAAGAGCTATATCACTGTGTATTTTTCCAATAACTTTTTTAATTGGGACATAATTTCCAACAAATAAAATGTCCAGTTAAGTATACAGTTCAATGAATTTTGAAAAATATCGACACCCACATAACCACCACCCAATAAAGATATAGAACACTGTCATCACCTTGAAAGTTCCCTTCCTGCCCTTTTCCAGCCGTCCTCCTTCACATCACCTCTGAGGTAACCACTGCTTTGATTTCTGTAATACCATATAAAGGGAACCCTACAGTATGTTCTCCTCTGCAACTGGCTTCTTTCAATCAACATAAACCTTTGAAATGCATCCATGTTTTTCCGTGTACCAATAGCTCGTTCTTTGTTTGTTCTTAGTAAATCTTTGTGTGGGAATATGCTTCATTTCTATTGTATAACTACATATGAGAGGAATTTCTGGGTCATATGATAGATATATATTTAATTTGATAAGAAATTGCTAAACTGTTGTCCAAGGAGTTTGTACCATTTTATTTTCGCACAAGCATGTATGGGCTCCCGTAGTGCCATATTTTTGACAAGAGTGCTGTCAGCCTTTTTCATTTTAGCCACTCTAATAGGTGTTAAATGTTATCTTATTGTAGTCTTCAGGAAAATACATTTCCCTTAGCACTAATGAAGTTGATTCTTTTCCATGAGTTTATTGACTTTTCATGTATCTTCTTTAGTGAACTATCTCTTTCAGTTTTTGCCTATTTTAAGTTAGGTTTGTCTTTTATTATTGAGATTTAGGAATTTAAAAAATATTCTTAGTACAAGTCCTTTGTCAGATATTTGTACTTTGAACATTTTGCCCAAGTTATGACTTGTTCTTTTCTTTTTTCTTAGCAACGTCTTTGATAAATAGAATTTTAATTTTTATAAAATCTAACTTACAACTTGCTTCTTTTATGGTTTTTTTCCTTCCTACATCTTATTCAAGAAATCTCTGTCTATCCCATGATTGTGAAGAATTTTTCTATATTTTCCTCTAGGCATTCTATAGGGTTAGCTTTTACTTGGTTTGTGATCCATCCCAAGTTGATTTCTGTGATCTATTCCCTTTACACGTTGAGATTTAATATCCAAAATCTCACTTATTTTCCCTTAAAAATAAATAAACCCTGCCACATTGTTGAGTAGAGCAACTTTCCATAATATAAAGTAAAACTCACATGTAGCCATAAAGAAAAGCAGAGATAAACATAACTGTAGTCGCCTGGCATCAACACAATCCAAGGTCAGGGTCATCATAGCTCTGACACTGCTGCCTCTCAACAGAATATCCTTCCAGAATATACTGCCACTTATGCTAGGACATTTGTCCTCCCATCTTTTACATTATGCTATTTCTGGAAGATGTCCCTTTTCCCCTTTTCCCTGGGTTGGGGGGGACTTCAAAGCATACCATATTTTATGAAGAAGATAACAATGTAAAATCACCTTCAGAAAGATGTGTTTTAGATGTGAGTTTTCTTCATGGAATGTTTGATTTACAATAATCATTCATTTTTCTGGGTAAGAAGAAAACCCTTGTTTCACTCCTCTGACAACTTCTTAGTTCCAAAACTAGTGAGTCATTCTTAACTCTTCCTTCTTCTTTAACCACACATTTAGGATTGTCAAGTAAAATACAGGTCACCCAGTTCCATTTAAATTTCAATTAAACAATAAATATGTTTTAGTATGTGATCCAATTATTGCTTGGAACACGCATATACTAAAAAAAACTATTTGGTATTTATCTGAAAGTTAAATGTGACTGGATGTCCTGTACTTTTATTTGCTAAATCTGGCAACCCTATCACATCCAACTCATCACCCAACCCTCTAAATCCTGCTGCCTCAATGTTTTCTGAATCAAGTCTGTTTCTTTCTGTCTCTACTACCACTATTCTTGAAAAGGACACCACGTTTATACCCACATTGCTTTAATGACCTCCTAACTTGCCCCCAATTCCTAGTCTAAACACTCTTTCTTCTTTGTTAAAGCTATACTGATTCTTTTAAACACAAAATTGAATATACCACACCCCTTCAGTTGTTCCCATTGCTTTTAACATAAAGTCTAAACTTCTAAACTTGGCTTTCATGTATCTGTCCAGTTTATCTCTAACCAATCATGATCTTGTACTCTCCATATACTGTGGCCATTTTGAAAGAACTTTCAGCCTCTTGAAAAAGCTAAACTATGCTTTTTGGTTCTAATATTTACACATGAATTTTCTGCCATGTAGAAATTCTTCTGACCCATAACATAAGTCTCACTCACCCTTTCTGCTGGACCTTAGTCTGTTTGCCCTCAGATATTTTCTTTTCTCCCTCTCTACTCTTATTCAGCTCTCTACAGAAATGTTTTAATCACTCCTTATTTATCCTGTTGGTGAAAGAGGGGTTCCCACCCTCTAGTTATGGGGATGGCTGAACAGCCAACACCTGGCACAGGAGAGATTGACAGTAACATTAGTCACAAATACTGAGAGCCTGGGGGTGAAGGACATCACACAGAGCCACACGCAAGTTGCACTTAGGATAAGAGTGAACCACCAGGAGCTGTGAGAGGCAGACTTTGTAGTATCAAGAGGGTGAGGTGCCCCCTGGTTACCACAGGTGGAGGTGATTGGCTTGCTTGACTTATGTGGGGTAGCAGAGAATGTCACCTCCACTCAGGGATAAGCAGGAACTGTGCATGATCCCCTTGATCAGAAGAGTTGTTGGCTAGGGGGTCAATATCCACAGAAGCTGAGTGAGGAGAAAAATGTACAACTGGACCATCTGCCACCCCCTGGTTTCACCAGATGTTAAGGCAGCACATATTGGACCTCCATTTTTGGTCTTCCACCACAACCAATGAACTTGTGAGAGTGTAAAACAGTTCATGCCTCCTTCTAAAATGGCATCTAAAAAAGATTAGATTTACCTCTCACCAAATTCAGAAATGCAATGAAATACGATGTCAGATGATTAGTAAAATCATCCAACAGTTAGAAATAGGCAAAAGAAATTACCAGGTGCCCTTTCAGTGGAATTATGGGTTCTGGAGGTTATGTGTTTCGACCAAACTGTGTTAATTTTAATTCTATTTCTAGTGATTAAACTATTTTAAAACTCTATAGGGGTACAAGTCAAATTATAAAAAACTGATGGTAATGCAAATGATTCTTGTGTATATCAATGCAAATTAATTCCCGTTGGTAAAAATATCCATCCCCAGCCTGTAGATGACCCTAAACATACTTCCTTAACATGACATTTTATCACCCTATAGGATATTAATCAGTTTTGTGCAATCAATTAGTAAATTCATTTCAGCATTCTTGATTATGTGAGTGTATGTGCCCATCTATATATGTATATATGTGTGTATATATATATATATATTTATAATATATATTATTTATATATTCTTCAAATTCTCATTTGAATATGTTAAAACATCTGACTAGGTCTCTCATTAATTAAGGAGTTTAATGTCATCTTTGATACATGTTTACATTTTCATGAGTCTTTATTTTATTTTTTTGAAAATTGTACTTTAACAATAAAGATAATGATTTAAAATTTTAAGTCATCTTAGAAAAGGAAATACAAACATACTGAAATGTAAATGTCTTGAATGAGGCAGTGAAACTAACTGTTTTTGAATATTAATTTTTAATAATAAGCTTTTATTAAATTAGTAAATTTTATTAAATTTGTAAATGTAAGATGATAAATATTTAAGAGAGCTAAGTAAGCATGCACTAAACAAATAAAATGGGGCAGGACAGATATACATGTCAATTAAGAAAGTGTGGTGATTTTTATTCATTCAAAACTATGCATATTTGTGACTCCACTTTAACACTTAGTCTACATCTAATTTTTTGCTTAGTAATACTAAAGTATGTTACTTTCTGGGCGTGCAGACGTCCCCAGTTTTCTCATCTTTCACATTCAAAGCTTGGCCGCACACTTCGGTGATTAAACTGCCTTTGAAAAACCTTAATTCCAAAGCTCTCCTTACCCTGAAAGTAACTTAGATCATGCCTGAAAACTTCGTGTCATTTGATTGACAAAGCATAAAAGAAGCTTGGCAGCAAGTTTTCTTATACAAACAAATAGTTGCTAGATCACAATTCTGGATCTCTAAGAGATCATTAAGAAACCTGACAGTAAGCAAAAACGGAGATTTTGTTGCCAAAAGGGAACATCATCAATGTCTGAAAATAGTTTACACGTGACTTGGATTTTACCACTTAGTGCACTTCTTATGTAAATGCACTTGGTGAGAAGCGGTGGCTGCAGGAAACAGATGGGCAGAGAAGTTCATTGTAAGAGAAGTAGGTGATCCTTCCCCCGAGCAAATGTAAGAAAGAAGACCCTGGAAAGGTTCTCACCTCACCTTTGGACCGGTTCCTGACATGATGGAGCCTGGTGGATTTGTACTTTTGTACCTCGGGGTAGGCAGCAGTTCTGTACGCGACCCTACAAGGTCAGATGGTTCAGAAAAAGCATGTCACCTGGGGCAATAGCTAGGAGCGGCTGGGCAGAGCTCCCCAACAAGTTGCTTGCTGAGTCCTGTTTAGCCTCCTGTCCTGCTTGCCACCCACTGGAGCCAAAATGACAACATCCCCTGGCTTCTCGTGCTCCACCCCAGTCATTTTTCTGGAGTCCAGCTGGCTTTGCCACAATGAGAAACCTTTAATGAACTGAAGAAAGCCTTGGCCTGCAAAATGAAAGTGATTGCCCTGTCCCCTGTAAAACCAGGGGTAAAAAAATGTCGCTGAAACTCACCCCAAATTCTGCCTCCTACATGAAACTCCCTCCAACTCAACAGGTAATCACTTCCTCCCCTCAATATCCATAAGCATGTATTCCTATTCCCCCGCCCTCATTCTGCTATGTGCATACACTGCTCCTGATGTTATTCACAAACTTGTGTATATGTTTTTCTTCCTCGACTAGAAAGTAAACTAAGAAAGGAACAGTAAGAAACCATGGGCTGTCCCTTTTCTCTTTCATATTGCCTTGATCAGGATCCATACTTAAGTATATGAGGGTTTCTAATGATGACTTTCCCAGACCTTGATACCCAATGTAGGTGATGGCCTTTGTTGTAGAACCAATGAGCCGTATTATTTTAACTTCGGAAGAACATGATAAATATCTTGCCTCTCCATACCAAAAATAAAGGCCTTTTGTTATTTCAAAAATTAAGATGAGTGATTTTAGTAATCTCTGAAATAAAAAAAAGCTTTATAGAAGCTTGGAATGGCTGACACATTGAGAACTTTAAAAATTTTCAATGATTTAAAAGTCATCATTGACAATGTACAGTAGATATAATTTTTTACTATGTCCCTAAAGACTAGAGAATGTTTCCAAAATATGTAAATTGTACAGGTCTTGCTTTTTATGCTTTCCCTTATAATATTACAATGAGAAGCATATTATCCAAATTTACTAAAAAGAAGTCACAACTTCTGAGCTTACTCTACCAGTTGGGGATTAGTTTATTGCTGAGTATAATAGAAACTTAAATAGCAAGAGACAGAACTATTGGGTTTTCTGTTTGGGGACCTCTCTGTCCATGTAGTTTAAAGTGAGGCTGACATTTTAAATGAATTTATTAGTCTCACTTTGTTACTAGACCAGACGGTACTCCAGCTCACACACACGGACACCTTCAAGGTTATATAACTTAATCCAAAAGGGGCATATTAGTATCACTTTCCTTCTTCCTCAAATGGTGAGCTTTCCAAGGTCAGCTTCTTGACTTGATGTTATGCTGTAGCTGGGAATTAAAATTTCCTCTTAAACCACCCAGGAATCAAGTATGTTTTGCCAGTAAAATATCATTCTGCAGATTGTGCAGTATGGTCTTCAGGGTGAGACTTTTGTAAGAAATGGGCTGGCTGCCAAAGGCTCTGAAGAGGTTCTGCCATAGTCCTAGAGCTAACTATTTAAATAAGAATAAAGACCTCCCAGGGAGCTAAGAAAATCAAATTCACAAAGTACATACTAGAAAATAAATTAGGAAATATTAAAGGAAATACTATAATCAGTGGCTGTTTCAATACAAGTTACCTTATTTCATTCATTCTCAGATATACAATTAATGACATCTCATAATCACTAGAAGCCAGGCTGATGTTATGACATTGTTGCCTGAATGTGAACCAATCTGATTATTTTTCCTGGTGGTATAAATATCAGCCAGCAAACCACTGAAGGTCAATTTGAGGAAGAAATGCGATTCCCAGTTGTTACCTGAAAACCTTCCTTTGATATTGGTTCTTAAGATCAAAAGAGCCCAGCATCAAAGTTTACAGAATGGGTGTTAATGGACGAGAATTTCAGAGACAACAGAGAAAAAGTCTCAAAAAATGCTGTAGTAGCAACATTCTTGATAGCACAAATTATGATATTGTTGGAAAAACACGAACACCAATGATTCCACGTCAAAAGGCATTTCTGAAGCATTGCTATCTGAATATGAAAGCACCTTAAAAATACTTTAAACAATTTATTTGGCATATATATTTTTATATATACTAAAGAATGATACATGATTTTAAAAATCTCTAAATGTAAAAGAGCTACTTTATTGATTATTAAATAAAAATTCTAGGTGATAAGACAGCTTTGCTACGTGGTTCAGTTGGTAGGGTTTTTTTGCTGTAGTACATGAAACAATGGATCTTCTTCCAGTTGGCAGTGGTGTCTTAGATGAAAAGACATACAATAGCTTTAGATTATTGGAAACCATAACAAGATTCAAACTAGAGGAGCCCTTTAGGAATTCTTCTTTTCCTCTCTTCGTGCAAAGCAGCAGCCCTCAGATCCCTGTGAGAGAGTCTGAGAACATTGAGAAGATGACAAAAGGAAACAGACCCTTGAAACAGGGCTACCCCTTCAAAATGCACAACTCCATAAAGTAGTTTCCTGAACATATAACCTCAGATTTTGTACAAATCAGAGTGCCCAAGGGTGTCTCATTATTTTAATTCCAGTAAATAATTTCAGAGAACACTCCTAGCCTTATGCTACCATTGGAAGACTTGATGAGAAAACATATGTTAAGCTTCACAGCCCTGTCTGTCCAAATCGTACAGCCTTTTGTGGTTCTTTGAGTGACATTCCTTTATCATTACATTGTACCTTCTTATAAAGTGCTCTCAAACCATTATTATTTTACACTGGAGCCCTAAAAGCATCTACAACCTACATCTTACTGTTCCCATTAACAGGACTTTACTATTCCAGGAACATAAAAGTTGATTTGCCCAGGAATATAAATGTTGCAAATCGCCTTATTTTTCATTCTGGGATCTTCCTGAAAGACCCATCAGATCTTTGACAGAAAGAATCAACAGACAATTTATAGTCTAAGCCTCTTTGAAACTCTTATTCCCAAATCCCTCTATGCACAATAGTCCTAAACAATTATATCAGGATCCTTACCCAATCATAACCGGGTCCCTGCATTAAAAGCTCAGCCTTAAACCAGGCTTCAAAATCCCATAACTGTCCCAATTTTGCCACTTCTCATCTGTGACACTAATAAGGCTCTGACAATGTCCTTAGGGTATGTCCTCTCTGGGAGTGGTGTTGTCACCCTAATGAGACGTGATCCCTCCTACTTCCTTGTATGTTCTTCTACTGATTTCAAACATTTTCTTTTCCTGGCATTTTTTGAGATATATTTCAGAAGGATTTTTAGAATCTTTAGTCCAAGATATTACTGGAAACGAATTCCTCAATTGGATTTATAGATTGTAAAAACATAATAAATGGGCCACTTAAAAACGGGGCCAGAGCTGCCACGCCAGAGGCACTGCCTTAAGCGTCTTCTGCCTCAAATCTTTGGAATGTTAAAACGGAAAAATAACCTTTGGACTGGCCTAAAGGAAACTTGTGTCCCAATAACTGATTTCTTGTTATCTTTATAAACAGTTCTTTGGGACACAAGGTTGCTTTAGGCCAGTGCAAAGGTTATTTTGCCCTGTTTTAACATTCCAAAGGTTTGAGGAATAAGGCAGTTCCTCTGGGATGGCAGCTTCAACTTCGTTTTCAAGTAGCTCCATTTATATTATTATTATTTTTGACACTTACAATGGATTTCCATGTCATTGGTAAACATACTGGAGTATATTTGTGTTCACATATATGTAAAACTCACCAAGATACATTGTTTTAATGTAAGCTTCAGAACACTGTACTATATAGCTCTTTTGGGTAGTAAAACAGACACACACGTTGCCAATAGTGGTGATCTATTGGAAATATTCCTAGATTGTGGAATTTTTTCTCCTTTTAGCTTTATACATTCCTATTAGTTTCCCAGTTTCTTGGAATGGTTCATTCAGAACTCCAGGGAGCCAAGTAACATTTTCAAACATGAGAGTCTCTACAATTAGGATACAAGCAAAGGTATCCTATTAATAGAACTTAAAAAGGTGAGGGTTGTAGAGTTCTTAAATGTTTCCATTTGTAAGAAAAGATAAAGTCACCTTAAATTGATAACCTGATCAGATTTGTTTTGGTGCTATAGAAAATATATTTGTGCTTCATGTAAATCTACTAATCCTTTAGTGCATATCCTGTTACCTGATTCTGATTTTATGGAGAATCACCACCTTTCCATAATCTTTGGTAGCTAACTGTTGGCAATGCAAATAATTCTTGTCTATAGACAAGCAATAAATTCTGTCCTACGAGGAAACACCTCTCCTCTGTCCAAAAGTAAGCCACTTTTGCATTGATTTGCAAATTCATTTCAGTATTTCTTCTTTGAACTGGTTATAACTTCTGCATGGATCCCTCATTAATAATGAGTTAATAAGAATGTTCAACATGAGTTCATTTTCTATCTGTGTGAGAGTCATGATTTTGACTATTTTAGAATGTTTTCAGTGGCCTGTGATACTAACTGATGATGAGGATAAACAAATGCTTTCTCTGGGCACTGTAATTAAATATTGAGAGCCTGGGTTATGGTTGCCTTATACAAGTGGAAGTATAATTTATCAAAATATTATTTTGTATCTTCTCTATAAAGTTGGGATAATATTTCCCTCAGGAGTTCTTCTAATAATTAAATGAGATAATAATTAATAATTAAATGAGATAAAATTAGTTCGATGAGAAAATTAATGAGGCAGACATTAGGGAAACATGTCTTAGAGGTCAACAGCCTATGCTAACAAAGTGACTCATGAGGGACCCCAAAATAGTTTCAGGATGGGGACTGGTTCTGTCATGCTGGAAAGACCAACCATGTGATTAGACAGTTGGAGCTTTAATCAAGTAATTTCAGCCCAACCTCTAGGGAGAGACGGGGAGTTAGAAATAAGTTCAGTGGGGCCGGCCGAGTGGCACATTGGTTAAGCGCTGGTTTTGGGATGCCAGCGGCCCCGGTTCGGATCCCACATGAGGGCCAGTGACACTGCCCTCTGCAGCTAACAACAGCTCCACCTGGAGCTGGGCTGTGCAAGCTCCAGCAATGGTGTAGGCTGCAGCCCCTGCTGCAGTGGGCTGCCATAGGCTCCAGTGAATGGCCGGCAGCCAGCATGAGCGGCTGACAGCCAGCGTGAGCTGCCAATAGCCATGGTGAGCGACCATCCAGAGGCCAGCGACCGATCTGCCTCATCCGGGAAGAGCGCAATGACGATACCAACAGGGGCCAGTGAAGCAACATCCTCCGCAACTAGACTGAAGAACAAAAAGACAGCACCTTGTCTGTTCCCCTTCCCCGATTCCCCAACGCTGTTCCCCTCCGCCAATTCCCCAATTAAATCTTAAAAAAAAAAAAAGAAAGAAAGAAGTTCAGTGGCATAGTCAATGACTTAATCAATTGCCCACATAATGAAACCCAGGTAAAAGCTTGTTTGAGCTTCCTGGTTAGTGATACACACATATCAGGATGGTAACATGTCCTGAGGACAGGGAAGCTTTGCATTTGGGACTCCCCAAACCTTGTCCAATGCATCTCTTCTTTTGATTGGTCCTGATTTGTATCTTTTTTAATAACATTGTAGTCATAAGTATCGTGCTATCCTGAGTTCTGTGAACTCCCAAATTTGTAGCCATTCATCAGAAGTGTGTGTGGCCTGAGAACCCCCAGAGCTTGCAGCTAGCCAACACACTGAAGGCGGTCTTATTATGGATTATGCCCTTAATTTGTGAAGTCTGTGCTAATCTGGGTATTGAGTGTCAGAATTGTGTTGCATTTGATCTTTCTGTGGGTCTCAATTTCTCCATCCATAAAGAGCAAATAATGATGCTATTTACCATTCGTATGGTTGTTATGAAGATCAAAAGTGTTAATTAGTTATGAAGCACATAGAATAATGCCTGGAGCCTAGTAAGCCTTAAATAGGTGTTTGGTAAAAAATATAATAATAATGATAAATAATAAATAACTTTACTGTTCTTGCTAATATTAACATCCTATAATTCTATGTTTTATTGGTAGAATTATTAAAGTATCTGCCATTGCATAGCTCTAGAAGACTCAGACATATTACCAAATGTTTTTTTAAAGACATATTAGGAGTGTAACTTATAAACAATCATGTTTTTATGCTTATTCAATATTTTGTTACTTAAATACAGTTTTCAATACATGTGAATCAAATCATGCAAGCCATGATTTTTTGCCAAATGGTTCCACAAAGCCAATTCTGATGCTCGGAGTATTTCTTCCAATATTTTTCAATTTTATTGAGAAATAATTGATATATTGGGTTGTTGGAAAAGTCATTATGTATTTTGTCTATATTTTTCAAAGGTCATTTATTTATATAAAGAGCAAAGATCAATCAATGATATATTGCCCGTTTTGTTTGATAATCTTTTGCCATCTTTCAGTGAGCTTCATAATTCCTCATTCATAGAAGGAGCTGTCTTTACTTGTGAAAAACTGAACAAGGTGCTGATTTACAGCCTCATCTGAATTGAATGTTATACCACACAAGGAGTTTTGAAGAGAGTGAAATGAGTGGAAGTCTGACGGTACAAGGTCAGGCGAATATGGTCGAGTATGGTGGGTGTGGCAACACATCCCATCCAAGCTCCAGTAAATTTTTTTTCTTTCTTTCTTTCTTTTTTTTTTAAGGGCAGTGTCACTGGTCCTCACATGTGAGACCTGAACCAGGGCTGCTGGCTTCCCAAGCCAGCGCTTAACCACCGCGTCACTTGGCCGGCCCTACAGTAATATTTGACGGTGATCAAACTTGTGTGTGGTCTCATATTGTCACGATGGAACAGAACTTCTTTACAATTAATAAGCTCTGGATCTTTCTGGATGATGGATTCATTCAAGCTGTCCAGCTGCTGACAGTACACATTCAAATTGATTGTTTGGTTCCTTGGTAGGAGCTACAAAAACATGATACCTTTAAAATCCCACCATACTAAGAGCATAACCTCCTGATGAATGTCTGCTTTCGATGTTGTTTGAGGCAAATCATCACGTCGGAACCAAGACCGTTTGCACACCACATTGTTGTAAACAACACACTTCTCATCAGCAGTTATCAGTCGCTTCAAAAAAGGATCATTTTCCTCAAGTTTAATGAGCATATTGCAGATGTTTATATGCGCCATCAAATAAACTCCTTTGAGAACATGCGGAACCCAAATATTGATCGAGTTTACTTACATATCCCAGCTTCTTCAGGTGGTCATGAATGCTTGAATGATGGATGTTCAATGTTTCTGCAATCTCTCGTGTTGTCTAACGTGGGTTTGACTTGACCAATGCCTTTATTTTGTCGTCATCAATCTCGGTGGGCTTCCCTGACAGAGGAGCATCATTGAGATAAAAATCACCAGCACGGAATTTCGTGGACCATCGTTGGCACTGACGTACTTGTAGAGCAATGCCATCAATGGCACTGTAAACTTTATGCAACTTTTCACAAGCTTGATGAGCATTCTTCCCTTTATGGAAGTAAAACAGTAAAATACCGCAAAAATGCACAGTTTGGTCTTCCATCTTCAACTTGTAAAATCTCCAAAACTCAACCAAATCACTCAATTTTTTTTTAGAATGAAACTAGAACTCTCAGCTGTCAAATGACATTAGCAATAACATAGATGCAAATGACTCTAATACTTCCTAAAATGAACTACTGCCATCTGTTGAAAACATGCGTCATGACTTTTCTGACAACACAATAAATCACGATGTAAGTTCAAGATGTACAGCATAATGGTTTGACTTACATATATTGTGAAATGATTACCACAATAGGGTTAGTTAACATCCATCATCTAACACAGATACACTAAAAAGAAAAGAAGAAAATCTCCTTGGGATAAGAACTCTTTCAATCTACTCTCTTAATAACTTTCCTGTATATCACAGAGCAGTGCCAACTATAGTCATCCTGTTTTACATTATATCCCTGGTGCTTATCCCCATGCCGTATTTATTTTATAACCGGAAGTCGGTACCACTTGACCCTCTTCATCCATTTTGCCCACCCTCCAACTCCCCTCCCCCGTGGCAGCAACCAATCTGTTCTCCATGTCCATGAGTTTTGTTTTGTTTTTTTTTTTTTCATTTTTATATTTTAGATTCCACATATAAGTGAAATAACATGGTATTTGTCTTTCTTTGTCTAATTTTTTTTGCTCAGTGTAATACCCTAAAGGTCCATTAATGCTGGCACAAATGGCAAGGTTTCATTCTTCTTTATGGCTGAGTACTATTTCATTGTATATGTATACCACATCTACTTTATCCATTCATCCATCAATGGACACTTAGGTTGTTCCCATATCTTAGCTATTGTAAATAATGCTGCAATGAACATAGGAGTGCATATGTCCTTTTGAATTAGTGGGGATTTTTGGTCCTTTAGATAAATACCCAGAAGTGGGATTGTTGGATCATATGGTGGTTCTATTTTTAAATTTTTTTAGGAACCTCCATACTATTTTCCATAGTGATTGTACCGATTTGCATCTCCACCAACAATACACAAGTGTTCACCTTTATCCACAGCCTCACTAACATTTGTTATTTCTTGTCTATTTGAAAATAGTCATTCTAACAGATGTGATGTGATATCTCTTCTTAGTTTTGATTTACGTTTCCCTGGAAATTAATGATGAGCATCTTTTCATGTTCCTGTTGGCCATCTGTATGTCTTCATTGGAAAAATGTCTGTGTAGAGCCCCTGCTCATTTTTAATTTGTTTTCTTATGTTTTGTTGTTGTTGTTATTGTTGTTGTTGAGTCTTATAACTAATTTTTAAGTGTCAAGTTATAAATATATTTCAGGCCTCATCTGTAGGTCTGAATTGACTTATCATGGTACATTGAGTACCGTGGTACAAGGAAAGCCCTATTTGCAATGAGAATATGTCAAATAAATCTGCTTATATACCATTTTGGAAGAAGAGGAAGAGGAAAATGGATGAAAATAGCCAAATGGTAAAACATCCAGCTATACAACAAATAAGTCTTGGGGATGCAATATACAGCATGGTAATCATTGTTAACAGTACTGTATTATACATTTGAAAGTTACTAAAAGAGGAGACTTTAAAAATTCTCACCACAAAAAAATAAAATTTTTTTAACTATTTGAGGTGATGGATGTGTTAACTAACTTTATCGTGGTCATAATCATTTTACAATATATGCTTATGTTAAATTACTATATTGTAGACCTTCAACTTGCAAATTTTATGTCAGTTATATTTCAATAAAGCTGAAGAAACATAAGTAAGGGGAAAAGCTAATGCATAAATTATGGAAACACTGACTTGGCTTCAAAATCTGTTTGTTTTTTTAATGTACAGAAATCTGCCTTGTATGACAAACCAATTGTTGTGATACAGAAATCTTCCTTATATGACTTATAAAATCTGTATAGCATGAGAAAGGGTTAGGAAAAAAGTTAATTCTATTCTATACAAAAATTTTAAAAATTAAAAAATAAATGTGGCTGTTTTTTAACTTATAGACCACTGGAATCTGACAAATTTAGGTTTTCTCCTGTGCTTCTGCTTGCCTTCTGTGTGGCCTTACATTCATTATTTAACCTCTCTCAGCCTCCCTGACTTTATTTGAAAAATTAGAATCTTTTTGATGGGAAATGTGGACTCACCAAAATTTTGTAGGCCTTATAGGACCTCCTTTTCTCAAAGGTCAATAGCTCCATAATGATTCCTCTGGTCACTCATGTTGGAATTATAATTGTTCCCTGCCTATCAACATTTTTATTAATTTGCTTGCATTTATTTTACTCAGCCTCATAGTACTTGTTATATCCCTTCCTTACCCAGTAAAGCAAGAGTTCATATGTTCACTCTTATTTTCCAGTAAGATACAGCTAATATTTATTGACCACATAATAAAAGCCAGGGTTTCAGAGTCATGTTTGCATTATCAAGGTTTCACACCAATCCTATGAGGTAGATTAGCCTCAGCATCATTCTTGTTCTGCACATGAGGAAACCATAACTCAGAGAGGTTAAATTATGTGTCCAAGGTCAATGTCAGCTAAGATTCACACCCAGTCTCTGTGACTCCACAGCTCCTGCTATGAGCTACTCATGCTTCGTCTTCCAAGCCTGATGCTGTGACTGTTAGATACAGTCACTAAAAGTGGGTTTTGTTAAATTGATTTATCTTACTCTAATTTTAAAAATAGCTATGATATATTGATATGGTAGATTAGTAAATCTGATAAATTGACTGATTTTTAAAAATCTACCCTCTAGTGGTACAGAATTTCTGTGAAATTACTGACTCAAATTGCTAGGACACCTAAGTAGCAAGCAACCTACAGAACTGACTTACCACATACACAAGTTCTTCTTTCCTTCTGACATGGGTTATTCACCATTTCTCTCCACAAGCTCCCAATGATGCTTATGAACGTATGTCGTTAGACCATTTTTTAAATAATTTACTTTCATCCCCATTAAACGACATCTCCAGCTATCCGTAAATGCAATGGGTTTGTATTTTTCATTAAAAAAAAAAACAACTTTTATGGGGCCGGTCGAGTGGCATGCTCTGAGCAGCAGGGCTGCCGGTTCAATTCCTACATGGGCCAGTGAACTCTGCGCCCTAGCTGAGCTGTTGCTGAGCTGCCAACAGGTGGCAGGATGACTCAGCTGGTGAAACAACAAGATTGCCTGTTCAATGATGGGCTATGCCCACCTGCAACTAAAAAGATTGAACTTGGCACCTTGAGTTGAGCTGCCGCCTGGATGGCTCAGTGGACAGGGAGTGTGCTCTTAACAACAAGGCTGCTGGTTCAGCTCCCACACGGGATAGTGGCTATGCCCACCTGCAACTAAGATTGAACACAGCACCTTGAGCTTAGAGAACACCAGCTGTCGATGGGAAGCCAGATGGCGACTGGCACCCTCCACAACAAAGATTGAAGAACAACTTGGCTGGTCCCCTCCCCTAATTTCCCAATAAAAAAATCTTTAAAAAAAAACCTTTATTTGCAATTTATCATCTCATTATCTCCTACATAATGGGTATTTCAGAAATCCAAAATGCAAACTGCTCAGAAACTCTTCTAAGCTCAAATTGATAAATTGTCCAAGTTTTGTTGACTCTCACAAGTCCCCTAGAGATGATTCATTTGCTTGTGGAGATTAAATATGGCCTACTTTGGTGCTCTCTGCACACAGAAAATACACGGGGAATATTTCTGTCAAAAGACAAGGAAACTGATGTTGCAAGACAACTTCCACACCAGTCCCAGCTGTGGCTGGCAGAAAGATCAGGGCTATTAAATGCAGAGGTGGTCCCTCACCCTCCTGGCCCATGGACATCTGAGATTAATACAAGCTCTTGAATAGCTGAAAGTTCAGATTCCAAAGCTTAGCCCCCTACCTCTTTCAAAGGTGGACTCATGAGTTATGTGGCAAATAAAATTCTCACATTGCAAAAAGAGGCTTTACTTCCTGAAGCTATAAGGTGAACAAAATGGAAGAAGGAAGCTGATTTTATGCACCTAAAAGGCATATCAAGCTTTTGGCCCCACCCATTGCTTCACTGTGTGGGAAACTGCCACCCTCAGTCATCGGCCCTTACACGTGGGTGGCTTTGTTATGTAACATCCACACATCTTTCTATGACCCAATGCACCTGCTTGAGCCAGGCAGCAGAGCTGAGAATTCAAGGTTTGCCATCCCACTTAGCAGGAGACCAAGATAAAGAAAAGTTCTGCTCAGCCAGGGATGATGATAATAAACTTACCTGATTGTTCTTTTTTTTCTTTTTCAACCCAGAAAAGGAATGTCAGTCAATTGATATAAAGTACAGAAGTTACAAATTATATGAAAAAAATGAGCAGCATAGAAGCCACCCAAGATGATACGATAGAAATCACCAGTAAAAAAGAAGAAAAAGAGCTAAATGGGGTGGGACTGGATTCACACCCCATGGGAGGTAAATGTAATTTAGTAGCAATGAGAGAGGTAGAAAGAGAGAGTCCAACATACTGGAACAGCATCTAGTTCCTCTTGCTGAAGAAACAAGATATCCTGTCAATTAAAGGCACTACAATAAACACTTCCACTTCCTGAGGGAGGGCAGTCACCAAAAAGCGCGGCTTCTACAACTGGGATCCCTAGAACCTGACTGCCAAGCTGATTCTTGCCTCATTGTCTCCCTGTGACTTCTTATTTTAAAAAACAAAAATAAAATAAAATAAAATAAAACAGTGAAGAGCTAATCTGAGAGAGTTATCCTTGCCACCAAAAGGAATGAACACTCTCTGCCTTATTGGTCTTCTGTGAGGACCTAAATGAGCACCGATTATCTGCCTTCACTGATTCAATACGGAACTATTTTCCAAAGTATACTTTTAAAACTTGAAAAGTGAAGTGATTATTTTTAGTTCGTTGTTTTTTATCTGACCCAACTTTTCATTTTTAAAAACTTCAAAGCTTTTTTAAAAAAGATAAAAGGCTTGAGCAATGAACAACATGTATTCCTCATCTAGATTCACCAATTGTTACAATTCTGCCACATTGGAAAGTAAGTTGCAGACAATATGACAATTCAACTCTAAATTCTTCAGCACCTATCTTGTATCAATGAGGACATACTTCTACCTATACCATTGTTAAACCTAAGGTTTTACATATAGATGTAATATTTTACATATAGATGTAATATTATATATATAATTTATATTTATATATATATATATTTATGTTATACATACAGTATGCTAACAGGATATAATATGACTATTTATTTATTTCAAATCCAAGTTACAATTAAGAGCTACACATTGAATGTGGTTGATATGTCTCTCTCTTTTTTTTTTTTTTTGTAACAGTCACCCAAAGAATCTTGGCATCTTATAAAATGTTCCACATTATGGATTTGTCCTGCCATTTTCTTTTGGAGTCTTTTAATTTGTTCCCTATTTCCTATAACCAGAAAGTTTGGTATTGATACTTGAGTAAACACAGGTAATCGTTTTTGAAATAATACTTCACAGGCAGTATTACACAACGTGGTGGTGTTACTCCATCCTACGTCACCTCAGAAGACCCCTACAATCAAGTTACCCTACTACCAATAATATTGAACTTCATCATCACCTATTTAAATGTTTATGTTATTACTTGTCCACCATTATGCAGATAAATATTTTTCTTTGTAATTTTGGGTGATAGTTTAACATTGTATCTCATGAACTTTTTTTATTTTTTTTCAATTATAGTTGACATCCAATATTATTTTATGTTAGTTTCAGGTGTACAGTGTAGTGATTAGACATTTATATAATTTGTGAAGTGATCCTCCCTGATAAGTCTAGCACCTATTTGGCACAAAAATAATTATTACAATATTATTGACTATATTCCCAACACTGTACTTTACATATCCGTGACCATCTTGTAACTACCAATTTGTAATTCTGGAGATGTGGAATCATGAACTTTCTACCCAATGATTGTGGCATCTAAAATGATCCCTACCAGGGCCGGCCGAATTATGCATTGGTTAAGAGCTGGCTTGGGAGGCCAGTGGCCCCGGTTCGGATCCCACATATGAGGACCAGTGACACTGCCCTCTACAGCTAACAAAAGCTCCACCTGGAGTTGGGCTGTGCGAGCCCCAGTGACGGTGTAGGCTGCAGCCCCTGCTGCAGTGGGCTGCCATAGGCTACAGTGAGTGGCCAGCAGCCAGTGTGAGCTGCCAAGCCATCCAGAGGCTGGCAACTGATCTGCCTCATCCGGAAAGAGCGCAATGACGATACCAACATGGGCCAGTGAAGCAATGTCCTACGCAACTAGACTGAAGAACAAAAGGACAGCAACTTGTCTGTTCCCCTTCTCCAGTTCCCCAACACTGTTCCCCTCCCCCAATTCCCCAATAAAATCTTTAAAAAATAAAAATTAAAAATAAAAATATCCCTACCAAATGAAATTTGATTAACATTTCATTTCTCTCTACATTTGAAGACTAGAATATTTCTTTGATTAAAAAAAATAAGTGCTTTTCTTGCCCCACTCCCCTTTCTCTGTCTTCTAATATGCCTAAGTAGTCACGGATCTTCTAAAAAGTCAATGTATTATAGTCAAGGACTGTCTTTTCAGTGCTTTAATTTTTCCAAAATTGGCCAGTGTTGGCCTTTCTATGATGGCTCCCTTTGACATGAACACACTAGTTTTCAAGCTAATTATTGTTTTCTGACACAAGAAGGTGACCCTGCTTCACCTTGTACTTGGTCCCAGACCAAAATCAATAATTTCTCCGTGGTTATTTTCTGTTAAACTTTGAAAACAATATCACTAACTCATAACACCACTTCAGATTTTTTACTAACCAGCTGGGAGCAACAATTTTGGGAGCAACCGTTAAATGCATACAGGTTTTTCCATAGTGTTTCATGCAAACCTTGCAAGTGGGATAACCAATTTGTTATTCAATTTTATAAACAAGACATTTGAGGCTTAGGGAAATGAAGAAAATTGCTTAAAGTCACAGAAATACGTCCAAATCTAAAGCACATACTCTCTTTTTCACTCTGCAAAGGTGTTTCTCAGAGACTTATAAAGAGGGACCTGTTATGAAAACTCTGTTTGTGTGAACATTTTTTTTTTTTTTTGCTGAGCCATCCTGCCACCTGTTGGCAGCTCACCGGCAACTCAGCTCGGGCTGGCCTCGAACAGCTGTTGCTCAGAGCTCAGCTCGCACTCTTGAGCGAGCTCTTAACCAACTGAGCCACTCGGCCGGCCCTTGTTTGTGTGAACATTTAATGTCCAGTTACTGAAGTAGGTGAGATACTAAAACAATCAGACTTAACTTTTAATATCAAATTCCTGAAGTCCATAATAAATTATTTGCTCAAAGAGCTAAAGGCTTAATATGTTATCCCCTAATAATGTATATTCTTAAAAAATAATAATTTTTTATAAATATAAAAAGAAGTTTTTTTCAAAAATGTCTAACAGTCAGTTTATATTGGAGTAAATCTATACTGGTGAGAAAAGTGTTTCATGCCTTATATGAATTGAATAATTGATATTTTTGACCATAATTAAACAGAAGAGATAAAAAATTATAATATAAATACCGCTATATAATTTTGTTAAAAGATTTCAAAAAACGTAATCAATGTCCATATTATCATGATTGAGCTATCCTTTTTCAGGCATGAAAAACCACGTAATTTATATTTCTATAATTATAAATATTGGCTTTAACCATCAACTCTTGATCTGAAAACCATGGCCACAGTAACCACCTCTGGTCAATTACTACTGTGTGTAGAGACCAATATGACTATTCCAGAAACGCAGAAACCACAAACGATATCACGGCCATCATCAAATGACTCGTCACTGTATAGTTACCGATATCTTTCTACAAACCTATGTCTTTTATTTAATATCTCGACACACAAGTGCCTAGCACTTTGTAGGTCCTTTATGAAGATTTATTAAATAATAAGAAAGCAGCAATTCAAATACTGATCATGGCAGGTAGAACATTTACATGGTATTATTTGATAAAGCCATTGATTAAACAAATATTTATCAAAGCACTATGGGAGATACGACATAAATATGAATCAGTCTATAGTTTTTAAAACTTTATGACCTGCAAATCAAAACAACAGTAAAGTACCACTACACTTATCAGAATGGCCAAAAGACAGAACAAAAAGAACACCAAATGTATGGGTGTGGAGCAGCAGAAACTCTCAAATTTTAGTTAACTTCAAATTATAGCATATTTTTATTCAGTAACATTGTTTCCCAGTCTGATGGGAGACAATGTGTACTGAGCACTTACTGTGTGCCAAGTACTATTCATATGTCATTAACCACCACCTTCCAATAACCATCTAGGAGACCAGTGAACTATTATTGATGATTCTGTAATGGTGGATATATGACACTATGTATTTGTGAAAACTCACAACTGTACAGCAAAAAGAATGGATTTTAATGTATTCACATTTTTAGAAACTAATCTATGAGCCCAAGGGATCCCAGGATGTGACAAAACAATCCGACTCTATTACAAATGTATGAAACAAGCTCACTGAAAGGGCTGGCAGAGTAAGGAACTGACCTAATTTTGGAATGAGTGAAGACCATGAATCTTTTAGACAAAGGCAGAATGCATGGACATTGTACTCTAGTTGATAAAGCTGCCTCTCACAGGAATAAGGGTTTAGAATTTTGGAGCCACTGTGCATGTAGGGTAGTGAGATTGAACAATTAAGTAATGGATGGTGGATAGTGGGAGTTTCTCAGTGTTGGCATGGAAGTTATTACAAGCAAGGAGGGGCAAGGTTAGAATCATCAGTGTGGCATATTGAATTGGAACTGGAGACATCAATATGAACTCGTGCTTAGCGTAATATAAAGATGGGTGCATACACAAATATTTATAGATATGAAAAGGTCAGACAATGATGCTCGCGAACATTCCACTGTGTTCGCGGACTTAATTGCCTGACTTTGTTGTATATGTACATGGAGTAATATACATACATATATTTCTTTCTTTGACTGTTGAGAGAATATAGAGGCAACAACACCCCAATAGCAATGAGTATACCTAACACCCAGATCTTAGTTTCTAATATCATCTCCAACAAACAGAACCAGGGTTCCGAGAACAGTAGTCCCTATAGTTATTGATATATCAGCAAGCAACACAGCGGAAATCAAAGATAAAGGTAGCGGCACATGGGTGTCAGAGTTTAGCACATCAGAAATGATGGGTAAAATTGCAGGGGATCATGTAATCTAGTTTGTGTTCCTGACCGTGGGGCACTGATTGCGACAAATGGTGAAACAAGTATAGTTGAGGGGATTAAGAGGCCGCGAGGCTAATGTGGCATAGAGACAAAAGGCTGAAACAAATACAAAATCCTTAATGGTGGGACAATGTCCTCTATGTCATTTCTTCTGTTCATACTACCAGAGAACATTAAAAGCAAATTTCAAATTGAAGTATCATTTGGGGAACTGATACCATATATTTTCATATGGTATTGTTATATCTGGTATCCTTGTATATGGTAACCTTTTCATGTGGTATCCTCAAATCCTTGTATTTAAGGCTTAGAAAGCCATGCATTTCTCAACCTCAGCGTTTTTGTTTTGTTTTGTTTTTTGGGGGGTGCTCAAATACCATCTTTCAATTTAGACCTTCTCTATTAACTCATTTTATAATACTATTTAAAATTGTACCACCCACCTCAGATCTTGGCACTAACTAGGCCCTCTGCTTTCTGTTTTTCCTTCCTAGCACTTGTCACCTTATGACATATTTTTTTTAATGTATTTGTTTATGATGACTCTTCCCTGGGAAGCAGGGAGGTTTTCTATATATTGCTATTTCCCTGGTTCCAAGAACTGAAGCTGGCTCACACTAAGCACTCAGCAGATGCTGTATTTGTTGAATGAGTGAATGTCTGTAAAGCAATGGAGAGTGCAGCATGGCTAATAATCATTTCATAATTGGCAGGCTAACCACAAAATCCAGCCTTGGACATATCCTGCCATTACCTTGTCAGGAAGCAAGAAATGAGAGGATCAAAGGACAGCTTCTCAACAGAATGCTAGGCGTCTAGTGAAGCATGCAATGTTCCAATCTTATACTGTCATCAAATAATAACTGAGCAGGCCCAATGTTTCCTCTTTGTGGAGAGAATTTTGGTTTCCCACACAAGGAAAAAAAAATTTTTTCTTGATATTCCTTTTAAGTACAAAGGAAAAAGAATATACTTGGACTTTTTTTTTTCCTTTCTAGAAAACTACACTTCATTGGTTGCCTTTGGTAATTTAATTATATGGGTTGTATCTTGTTAAAATTACTTTATTTTTCAGTTGTACATATATTTTTTTGAACACCTACAATGTGTTCACTTATTTATTTAATCATAAAATTGTTACTAAGTGACAAATATGTGCCAAGGGATGTGCTAAGCAGCTCAATAAAACTGACAAATTTATATTACTGGACTTCAATTTTCATTACAATAAAAATTATATGAGGGCCACCCGAGTGGCGCGGTGGTTGGGTGCTGGCTTGGGAGGCCAGCGGCTCCAGTTCAGGTCCCACATGTGAGGACCAGTGACACTGCCCTCAAAAGAAAAAAAATTATATGAGGGGCCCACCAAGTGGCTCAGTTGGTTAAGAGCTCACTCAAGTGTGCGAGCTGAGCTCTGAGCAACAGCAGTTCGATGCCCAGCCCGAGCTGAGCAGCCACTGAGCTGCCAACAGGTGGCAGGATGGCTCAGCTGAAAAAAAAATTATATGAAATAACTGAAACTTTGTACCTTATGACCAGCATCTCCCCATTGCTCCCTCCCCCCCAAGCCCCTGGCCACAATCATTCTACTCTCTGGTTCTATGAGTTTGACTATTTTAGATTCCACATTGTTATGGACTGAATGTTATGACCCTCCAATATTCATATATTGAAACTCCACTCCCCAATATGATGGTATTAGGAGGAGGAACTCTGGGGATCTAATTAGAATTAGATGAGGTCATGAGAGCAGAGCCCTATTCATGCCCTATTAAGGGTCCCAAGAGAGTTTTCTTCTCTCTCTTCTGTGCCACTTGAGAATACAATGAGAAATTGGCCATCTACAACCCAGCACCCAACCATGCTGGCACCTGATCTTGGACCCCCAGCATCCAGAACTGTGAGAAATAAATTTCTGTTGTGTATGAGCCACTCAGTCTGTGGTAAATGTTATAGCATCCCAAATGTACTAAGACACACACATAAGTAAGATCATGTAGCAAAGTTCCAATTATACAGTATAAATGAGTTCTGGTGATCTAATGTACAGCAATGTGACTACAGTCAACAATACTGTATTATATACTTGAAATTTGCTAAGATGATAGATCTAAAGTGTTCTCATCACAAAAAAGAAAATAAAATGGTGATTATATGAGATGACAGGTACGTTAATTAGTTTGATTATGGTGACTATTTATATATATACACTTTTTATGTCAATTCAATGTGTAATAAATCTGAAAAATTATATAAAATAAATAAATATTTGGACTTTAAAAATCATTGCATTCTACATTTTGTTCCTACGTATTAATCCTGAAAGTGAATAACTATCCATGACATGCCATTCTAAAATTATGCCTGCAGGTATCTGCTAAGCATCTCTTGATTCTTCTGTGTTAAGTTTGTACGGTGAATGGGCAATTACAACTACAGCCTTTCAAAAAGCACAGTAGTCAGGAGCTAGACTCCCTCAGGAATGAAGGAGTCACATTCTGAAAATCTACATCGTATTAGAAGGTAAGCCCCTTAAGTCAGAAGAGGATGAGAGGAGTCTTGGGTGAGTAATGGAGGTGGAGATAATAGATATGAGTTATAGTATAGCTTCGAGACCAACTTGGGGATAAGAATCACTAGAGCTCATCCCCCTAAACTTCGAGCTGCCATACTGAAGAAGTTGTGGCGGGATGGAGTGGGCTCCGTGCAGTTCATTTTACCAGCAAGAGAAGTGTCCTTAGTGGTCCTCCCAGATCTCCTTTGACCCCTTTTATTGTGTGTGTGAGCCCCACCTCCAAGCTTGGGGTCTGTTTTCTTCCACTGGCCAGCACCTGATACGCTTCTTGGGAGAAATATCCTCAGGAGTTCTTGGAGCTCATTTGCCTGCAGGTACCCCAGAGAGAAGCAAGCATTGGGGGGTTGGCAGCCCTCAGCCAAGGACTACCCCTCAAGCTGAGGCTCAACCCACACATCGGAGTTCTCCCGCTATCCTCCACAATTGATTAGTTTCATCTCTATCCCTGTCCTGCTTTTCCTGCCCTCTTACAGATTTCTCCTAGGGACACTTCCTAAATTTGTCACCAATCCTTGTATCAAAATCCACTTCTGGGAAATCTAATCTAAGTTATCCTTCTTAGCCTCACTTTCAGACACCTCACACAGACCCCCCCCCCTTTTCTTATCCTATAGTGTCATAGGGAATTCCTAGGCCACCCCTTAGTGACACTCGGAAAATGACAGTATTGCTTTCCAAAGGGAGCTCATATAGGTTCTCTCTTCCAAAATATATTTCCTGAGGAAATATATCTGAGTGTTGACGTGCATGTTCTAAGTTGCAAGGGGAAATATAGATAAAATCTTTCAATGTCTGGAATATTGTTTTTATTGAGAAGTGATTCCTATTCATATTTCCTTCTTCATATTCATATGACTCTGCAGCCTGAGGGAAGCTTTATGAGTATTTTTCTCTCTTTTATTCTCTGTGCTCACAATGCCATGATATCACTCATTGTGGTGTTTAGTTTTGGCAGCACTGTTGGAGGCTGCTCTTGCAAAAAAATGTACCTTCCCTCTTGGCTCAAAGACGGGGTGATGGCAGCATTGTCTTCATGGCAGGGCTCGTATTCCACTGGGTTCACTTTGACGTGACGGGCATGTCTGCCCAGAGGACGGTGGTGAGCTGTCTAGGTGGCCTGCCTGAGCTCGTCAATGCAGCAAGCTCTGTTCATCACCTGGCCTGGGCAGGACGGCTGCCATAGGGAGAGGTGAACACAGCCCTTAGAATGAAAGGCTTCTCTGGCTGGAAGTTGTGCAAGCCGTCCTGATCCAATCCCTCACTTTCTGATGAGGAACTTGAGGTTGCTCAAGATCATGGGACACTGTGGTGTCAGGTCTGATTAGAACCAGGGTGTCTGTATGCCCAGTCTACCCTGTTTCGAATAAGACTAGATTTTGTCTCTTTCTCATGAAAGAGGCCCTTTCAAGTGTCTGCCTGGGACAGTAGTGGTTTTTACCACGCCCTGTATGAGAAAGACAGACGACGGAGATCTTTCAGATGCGTCACAGCTTTGGCTTTTCATTCAGCAAATGTTCACAGTTGTTTGAAGTTAAATGTGTCCATTTTATTCCACCTTGACCAGTGAATGGCCTGGTATACAAAATGCTCGGCGACAAGGAAGAGATTAGAAGGCGTTGTTACTCAAGATTATAAAATAGAAACCCCTTGACTCTAAGGCATTAGATTTATATGGCCAATTACACTCCTGTGATCTGTACTAATGGCAATGTTATTTTTCTTCTTAACACATTTTTTGCGGGAAACGAGTAAACTCGTCAAATAGCTCAAATGCCCGCTTACAAAGTGTTAATTATTGAATATGCCAATAAAAAATAAACTTATAAACAATGGACCACTTTAATAATATTCATTGTTTCAAGTTCTAGTGCTTTCTTGACTTTAGGCAGCTATTTTTATTAGTAATAAAAATACTGATTGTTAATAGTTATAGCTAGTTAATATTTTTTTTCATTTAAATGAATTTAGATGAAAGGAAAATATGAGATTTAAATTTCATCAGGATGTTAAACAGAAGAAGAGCTAAGGAAAGAAAATAAACTGCAATTCTGACCATTCTTATTAATACAAGTTTGCATTTATAAAACACGATGATGGTTAATTTTATATGCCAACTTGACTAGTACATGAGATTCCCAAGTGTTCGGTCATATATTATTGCGAGTGTTTCTCTGAGGGAGTTTTTGGATAAGTTTAACAATTGACTTGCTAGACTAAGTAAAGCAGATTGTTCTCCCCAATGTAAGTAGGCCTAATCAGTGGGCCTGGATGCAACAAAAAGGCTAAACCTTCCCCAAATAAAGGGAATTCTTCCTGCCTGAATGTCTTGAGCTGGGACATCAGGGTGTTTTCCTGCCTTCAGACTCCAAGTGATAATCAGCTCCTCCTGGGCCTTGAGCCTATTGATCTTCAGACTGGAATTATATTACTGGCTTTCGGTGGTCTCCAGCTTACAGATGACAGACCTTAGGGTTTGTCAGCCTCCATAATCACATGAGCACTTCCTTATAATAAATATAACAAATATCTTCAGATATATACTATATGAATATAACCTATTATTTCTGTTTCTTTGGAGAATCCTAATACAAGCACCTACTATGTGCCAGGCATTATTGTTAATTTCAGCACAATGCAATGGGATACATGTAGCTTCTGTTTTCCCATGTGAAAAATGGGAAGAATAACATTGGTTTTAATGACAAACAGACTACATAGTAAAGAATATTTTCAGGATTCAAACTCAGGTCCATCTGCTGTCAAAGTCTAAATTCTACATACACCCTGTGTCAGTAAGGCCTCATCACACCGTTTTCTTTCCAGCTTTGCACAGATCTTCCTGAACTATTTTTATCTGCTCGCCTGCTTTGGTAGTTCAGTGGAGTGTCAAAGTTGAATCTCTCTTTGATGTGCTGGGACCATGCTATGCCTCTGGACTGCTGTTTTAGAGTATGAATTTTTCTTGTACATATCTGGGCATGCAACTGTTTTAAGGGGAAAGAACCATCTTAAATTTGTATGGGCCACAGTATAAGTCCTTGAATACTGCCTTCCTCCTGACTTTAGGCATGAACCATGTAGGATTGGTCCACATGTTCAAGCACTTTTATCAACTTTAAAATGTATGCATAACTTTAAACTTCCAGGCCTTGCTCTGCTCTCACTCCAAACTCCACTGTGCCTCCACAGATCCAGGGCAGGCTCTGCACCTGAGAACCAGGACTTTTCCAAGGGAGCTCCATTGGCGTGTGGCAGAGCACTGGAGTTTTTGTCAGACCCAGCTCTTCCCTGGGCCCAACTGTACACAGATATCCATGCTGAGTTGCAAATACAGTGAAAGCTGAAGACCGTCAGATTGTTTCACTGTGTAGTGGTTTCCTTCTGGGAAACTCTCTTTGAAGTCAAGGAGATGGATGCCTGCAGCAGATGCAGAGTGCAAAATCCAGTCGGGAATGGTGCTCATGTGTCACTCTTAAACACTTTCAACTTGGCTATTTTTAAGTCAAATGTCTTCAACTATGTCAAAGACACTTTTTCTAATTAACAATAAAGGCCATGGCAAGTTGTCTTTTTTTTTTTTCAACTAAGCCAATTTTTAAGCTCTTTAAACACAATTGAATGCATCTGGAAGCTTTTGTTCAATTATGAAAACCACATTTTTCCATTCTGATGAATGCCTAATTCCAAATTTCGTTACATTTAAATATTTTAATATACATATACATATGTAAACAAGCAGTCTATATATGTGCATATGTGTATCAGTGTGAGTTAATATATGTATAATGTATATGTTTATGTATGTTTATCAATACCAAGTATGGGAAATATTAGTCTCAAGACCAGTTTTGCATTTCCAAATACTTTATTAGCAAGTGCTAAAAACTAGGATGTTTCTATTTCAATGCCAAAATAGAGAAGCAAGAAAATTATGATAATTATGTCCAATTAAAAATATTTACAATAGCTTAGATGAAGAAAATTGACCTATTAGTGAATTTTCAAGTGTAATAAATTATCTTTGGCCAACATGTTGAAGCATAATTTCCATGAAAACACACATATACACACTTACACATCTTGTTTTAGGATAAGATAAAGAAATTGTTTAGTATCTTAGAAAGTAGCACTGGAATTCCCAGCTGAAATATCCAAAATTTTCCAAATCTAGAAGGTAAACTTGGAGTTGTAAGAGATATACAAGAGATAATATTGCAATGTGGTTAGTCATTAAAGCCAAAGCATCAAGAATTTGTTTTCACCAGGGCTTTTAAGGACCGGAAAATACTGTGTGTGGGCTAAGGACAAAGACAATGATGTCATAAAGAGATCTATAGAGACTGGGAAAAGTGTGGTATATCCATGGAACAGTGAGGAAATCTTCCTGACCTAAATTCAGTGCCTTAAGAATCATGTCTGAATGAGTAGGATGTGGCCAGATCATGGAGACTTCCAAAAGGTATTCAGTTTGGACTGGAGATTGAGGTTTAGTCCGTTTTTTTAGTATGAATGATGTGGTATAAATGGTGTTTGAGAAAAACTGATGTCATCATTGTAAGCCAAAAAGAGATCAGCTGGAGGTTTTTCTGATACCCAAGACTAGGTTAGGCTCATCTGATACATGCAAGTGAGGCTCTGCTCTTTATTATAGTGATGATACTTAAACAGACCTCTCTGTCTACCTCTGCCATGAACTGCAAACCTCATGGAGGCAGGAGCTAGTTGTCTTTCCACTGTCAGCGCTGCCATCTAGCATATTGCCTGTCACATAGCAGCTGCTCAATACATAGCTTTGAATAAATGAATAAGTAAATGAAGCTATTAAATACAATTCTAGATATGAAAACAGAGAAAGATACTGAAAACACTAAAAATTAGATTAGCATGGTTTTATATAGCAGATGCAAGGGGAACTGAGATGAAAATATTAATAGTTTGTATCTGGATAGGACTGAAGATTTACCTATTTCACAAATAACAATTTTGAGCTACTCTGCCCCATGTTTCCAACCCCAAATAACCAAAATCAGTTGATATAATTGACAAAAGTCCAAGAATTGAATTGCAGCTCGGGTTTAAAGACTATGAAAAATTCAGTTGTGGTCAAGTTGAATTTGGAAAGAAGGCAGAATATTATAACATAAATGTCTAGTAACAGTTGAACTCAAGTGAAAGGATGGGCCTAGAAATATAAACTTACAATCCTTCAATGATAAAAAATCATGAGAAACTTTCAGGTGAAAATTAAGTCTGTTTAATAACATGTATTCATTCTCTGATTATTAGAGATTCACTTTAAGGTAGATATCAATTGCATTTATTAATTTGTATATTCAAAACAACTAAAAATTCCTATTAGTTTCAACTAAGACTATTTTTAATTAAAAGAAATGGAGTTAGACAGATAGGCAATGTCCTCAAGTTCAAGTTGTAGTGCTCCTGTGCTGATTAAGCTTGGTAACTAGTACTTACATTTGCATTGTAAAGCATCATTGCAAAATTGCACTTTCTTCAAAAAGGAAGACACTCCTCTGACTTTCTCTAAGGGACAAGTACAATGCAGTGCAATGCAGTTTTCTTCCCAGGGCAAACAGTTTCATGAAAAAACAGCAAACTAATGCCTATCTCTTACACACATGCATTATGAGGTTCTTTGGAGGCAATGTGTGTTGATGGAAATAAAGCTTGTAATCTCTCTCTCCCTCTTTCTCTCACCCTCTCTCCTCTATCTCTCTGGCTCGCTCTTTCCTTCTCTCCCTTTCTTCTTCTCTCATTGTCTTTTTTTCTCACTTTCCTCCCCTTTCAGTCTCTTCCCCTCCCTCCCTCAAACAATGAGATTAGAATGCAGCACCAACAAAGAGGAAAGTTGAGTCAGCTCTGGGCTGCGTGAGCACTTCAGCATTGGCACCAAAGAGTTCAGGAGTGGACTGAGTGCTAAAGCTCTACTTGTTACAATAGGTGGTTGCCAAAAACAAAAAAAAAAAGAAAATGGTATAAGGGATTTTATTTGCCCTTATGGTTATTTCAAAACCTGGAGCAGGAGCACTTTTGTGTGATTCCTTGTTTGAATTTGGTATTGAAAGACCAGGCATGATGTCACTAGAATCATGACCCTTTTGATATGGAAATCTCTAAATCCATCTGCCTTCTGCAAGCCTGGGATCTTAGTCACTAATACATTATAATTAAGTTTGAAATGGAAAGGTTTATCGATTGTTCTTTTATTTATTTATTTATTTAATTTTTTTTTTTTTTGAGGGCAGTGCAACTGGCCCTCATATGTGGGACCCAAACCGGGGCTGCTGGTGTCCCAAGCCAGCGCTTAACCACTGCTCCACTCGGCCGGCCCATTTTCTTTTGTTTTTTGAAAACAATCTGCTTTTTCAGGAGATGAAGCAGTGACCTCAAAGGTGGGACACATAAATGACAGGAGGTGCAAGGGAACCCATTGATTTATGAGAACAAGTTACAGGTTACATTGATTTTCATATCAAAAAGGAAAAATTAATCTCAACCAATATTTAAAGTACAAATAATGGCATTTTCACTAGGCCTCTATACCAAGTGCCTTAAAAGTACATGAAATCCCTGAAGGGGACAGTTTGTAATAAATAGGTTGTCATTGGAAATGTCACTCTTTTGATCTCTTTCAACTTACTGATCAAATGGGATCAAATTATCCAGACATAATTGCTCTAATTTTCAAAAAGTGAGGAAGTATCTTTAAAAAAAATTCTTGGGGACTAAAGACAGTATTAATAATATAAGCAATGCTGCGTGAGTCCTGGCGACGATATAGGCTGCAGCCCCTGCTGCAGTGGGCTGCCATAAGCTATAGTGAGTGGCTGGCAGCCAGCGTGAGCGGCTGGCAGCTGGAGTGAGCTGCCAATAGCCGCTGTAAGCAGCCGTCCAGAGGCTGGCGACCGATCTACCTCACCTGGGTAGACCGCGATGATGATACCAACATGGGACAGTGAAGCGACGTCCTCCACAACTAGACTGAAGAACAAAAGGACAGCAACTTGTCTGTTCCCATTCCCCAATTCCGCAACGCTGTTTCCCGACCCCCAATAAAAATTTTAAAAATAAATAAATAAATAATAATATAAGCAACAAGGAAATGACATACCTAACCCCTCTTTTACTTTGGGAACAAGCTGTTTCTCATACACATCACAAAAATTATAAAATGGTAATTTTTATCAGATATGAAAAGAAGCCCTATAACTGAATGATTAAAAAATAATAATTTGAAATGAAGATGTACAACCACCAGCTCCGGGATGAACCTCACTTAAAAGTATTCACTAAAAAGATGCCATGAAGGGAGCCATCACAATGAGCAAGGTATTTTAAAATATTTTTTTACTTTATCACATTCATTTTAGCTTTCTATTTTGTGTCATTTTAAATAAAATAAAGCTCACCAGTTGTGGAGAAAAAGGAACCCTCACACACTGCTGGTGGGAACATAAACTGGTACAGCCACTATGAAAAACAGTATGAAGGTTCCCCCAAAAATTAAGAACAGAACCACAATATGACCCAGCAATTCCTCTCCCAGGCATTTACCCTCCCCGGAAAAAAAAAAAAAATCTAACATTTATCTGTAAAGGTATATGTACCTCTGTGTTCATTACAGCATTATTCATGGTGGCCAAGACATGGAAACAACCCAAGTGTCCTTCAATAGATAACTGGATAAAGAAGATGTGGTACATATACACAATGGAATATTACTCTGCCATCAGGAAAGAAGAAACACTGTCTTTTACAACATGGAGAGATCTTGAGATTATTATGCTAAGTGAAATCAGGCAGACAGAAAAAGTCGAGAACCATATGACTTCACTCAGATGAGGGATATAAAACTGAAAGCATCAAATGAATAAGACAAACAAGTGAAAAAACAAAAACTCATAGAAACAGACAACAATTTAGTGGTTACCAGTGGGTAAGAGGGGAGGGGGTATGATAGCAGAGGGAAAAGGGGATCAAATACATGGTGATGAAGGAGAATTGACTTTGGGTGATGAACACATAATACAATATATATATATATATTATAGAATAGTAGTACACTTGAAACCTATATAATCTTACTAACCAATGTCATCCCAATCAATACATTTAATAAAAATTTAAAAAACAATTAAAATAAAGCCCTCCACTCATATTTTAGATTTGAGAAGAAACTGGCGGTTTTGTATGAAAAGTTATCTTATTTTATAATAGTAATATATTTGGTTTGTAAGAAACTAGAGGTGTTTTAATTCTATCACCTTCAAAATTCTCTCTGAAACATCCCTGATATATGGCCAAAAAGTTCTACATAAAAATTCCTGTGCTGGATAGCCCCCTTGGAGGATACCTCAAAATTATCAGAAAATTATTTCTTTCATCAAATTGAATATACTGTGTCCTTGTAACTTCTTTTTCTATTTCTCAGTCATTCAACTGTTTCCAGGGTGAATATTACCCTGGAATATTCATGTTTTTGTTTTATTTATTTGTTTTGCTTTGTTTGCTCTTTGTTTCTTATCTCAGGATGGATTTCAGGTTTTCTCTTTCCAACTCTAAGAACTCAAAACACCCCTCAGGATCATATCTAATCAATATGGTAGGGAGTAAAATAATTCTTTTCTCACTTATTCTACAAATATTAAATGAAAAACTACTATGTGCTAAGTACTGTTGAAGGCACTGGAGGTACAGTGAAAACAACATAGAAAAATTCCTGTTTCACAGAGCTTAAAATTCAGTGAAATGGCCATGGACAGTTACCAAGTGAAAGAATAAACAAGAAAAATATGACATGGACATTAGAGCCAGGCAGAGAAGTACAACAAGGATATGGGACAGAGAGTGACTTAGTGGCTAATTTGAATTGGATGATCCAGAATAGCCTTATTGAGGAATTTTACATTCAAAGATCAGGGAAAGGCACAGCTTGTGCAAAGGCCTTGAGGTAAGAAATAGCTGAGCTTTGAGGAATTGAAGCAAGTCAAGCAGGGCTGAAGTACAGAAAACGAGGGACAACAGCACAAAATGAGGCTGGAGAAACAAAGATAGACCGAATACTGAAGGATCTTGTATGATGTGCTAAGAATATGCAGTTCTGTGTTGATTTTATACTGAAGACTCTTAAGGGTGTCAAATAATACCAAATCTCTCACTGCCTTCATTTCACATTGAAAAACTAGTTACCGCTGAGCTCCAAATCAGTCAATCACTGAAATAACTTTGAGGATATCTCAAAGTTACCTCGAATTATACTTCTCTCCACTTTGCAAAGCATTTGACCATTGTCATACAAAGGTAGGCAAAACTCATTCCTTCATTATCCAAAGAATCTGTTGATTCTTGTCACACTACAAGCCCACTACATGGCACTTTCTTATTCTATGCCTGGACAAAATAATATGTCTAAAGCTCTTCAATTAAAATTGCAAACCATTCCTGCAAATAACAAAATGAAAAAGCCTAACCAATGTCTACTATTTTGTTATTCGGAATTCTTGAGTGTCTTAAATATAAAAAGAATAACAGGAAGAATAAAACAACGTGGCATCAAAATTAGGATAGGAATTTAAATGTTATGGTATGAGTGGTGCAATAAGCATATTAAAATTAATTTTGCTTGAAATGTCACTCAAGAATTTCAAATCCCTCATAAGTCTCTCTCTCAGCCACTTCGCTTTTCAAAATAAAATGTTCAGGTTTTCTGATGCAATCCTATATCCACAAAAACAAAAATGTTTTTTTGCTTGACCTTCTTGCAAAAGGAATTTTTTGGCCTGTTTTCTTATAATTACTGTGCACTCATTCCTTGATTAATGGCTGATCTGTTGACACATAAGTCATAGTTCGTTTTATACTTCTAAATTATTCTCTAGTATAAGTAAAAGATTTGTGTCAAAATTTAACTTGAAATCTTATTCTGAATTGATTATTAGAACAAAGCCAAGTTCACTGGTTAAATACTGGTTAATCACAGGTGAACCTCTTTTGACTGTATATTTTGGATTGATCTCCCTTTTCCCTAAAATTGCTATGTAAACTAATATTGTTGGAAAAACGAGTTTTTAATCTGTCAGTGATCCTATAAACACTGTCTCATAACTCATGCTTGCACTTGCGTAAGAACACTTGCCCTCAAGTGGGTATTTTTACTTTTTGACTGTACATTGGCACACATCACACTCAAGAGTAGTGAACATTTTTAACAAATTAGTATAATGGTGAAAAATTAGACTTCAGTTTTTAAAATTCTAAGCTTAAGTTTATATGTGCTAATGAACTGATGTTTCTGTGGGATACTCCATGCACAGTGGTTGTTAGAAGCTGAATTGTGTCTCCCAAAAAAATTCTTGTAAAGTTCTAGCCCCCAGTGCCTCAGAATGTGACTGTGCTTAGAAACAATGACTTAACAGAAGTGATTAATTTAAAGTGAAGGCATTAAGGGAGGCCTGAATCAAATATGACTGGTGTCCTTGGAACAATGCAAAATTTGGATGTAGGTACCTACAGAGGCAAGATGATGTGAAGACACAGGAAAAACACATGAACAAGCCAAGGAGGAAAGACCAAACAGATCCTTCTCTCCCAGTCCTCACAAGAAACCAACCCTGTGAACACCTTCATTTCAGACTCTTAGCCTCCAGTATTGTGAAAAAACACATTTCTGTTGTTTAAGCCACCCAGGCCGTGGTACCTTATAATGGCAGCCCTGGCAAACTAATACACTGGTTTCAGAAAAGTGTTTGTGAAGATTAAAGGTAGCTCATATAATTTTATGTTTTACGAGACGTCATTTTCTAGTTACATATCTTTCAGAGCACATAAAATACTATAAGGTGGCATAAAGAAATTTAAATAACAAATTGATGCCAAAGCAAATTTACTACCATTTGGTCAATTGAATTCACTTTCACCAAATCACATGATACTGTAACAGATTACATTTGTGAAGCATTCATTGTACCACCCATCAGCATTTCTCCCAGATATTAACATAAACTAGGAAAAGAACTCTTACTGTTTCTTACCCATTGGCTACCATAAAAACCATTTTATCCCTGAACTTCATTATTACTCCTTCTCTTGGTGAAAGAGTTAAGCTGTGGTGAATAGAAGAACTACAGAATTCGCTGCTTTCCTTTCTTCTCCATTGTCGACAATAATTAATGTTCCTATTAAAGTAATATGGTTTTAATTCTGGTTTGGGTTGCTAAGAACCAAGGATAACACACAAATCAATAAAACATTAAGGAACTACGATTCCCTCAAACCATAATCTGTTATAAACACCATATGACTCAGTAAATCTAAGGAAATGTCTCTTAAAATTCTAATGCCAACTTGCAGGGCTAAGCAAATGCTTGCAGTTTCAGACTCATGGGCAAGAAAATACTAGAAATCTGTGAAACTCAGAAAATGTTATTGTCTTATCAGCAAACTACTTTTATTTATGTTTGTTAACTCCATTAACTAAAATGTATGATCCTTCTTCCAAAAGGAAACAAATAACAATAAATGTTCATTTTTGAGTTGTTGTAAAACCAAAAGTACAGAGAAAAAAGTTACTTTAGAATTTTACTCTGGACTTTAGAGAAAGTTTATGCTGAAGTAAACTATAGGAATTCCTAATGCTATGGTGAAGTAGTTTCTTCTATCCAAAAAGGTGCCCCATCATCTTAGCCATAAAATTTACTATTTGACATATTCTAAATCAAGCATTCTCTCTCTAAGACATAAGAAGTCACATTCTTACATTCGAATCTAAAATAAAGGATAAGAGAAAAAGGATAAAACAGATGTGTGATCTGTTTGCTGCTGACTTCCAGAAGGACTATCGATGTTAATAAAAAAAAAAAAAAAAAAACTAAGGTGGCTGCAGTGGTTTCTAGGTGGTGACCAAACTCAGTTATGTATCTGGTGCCATCACCAACCCAAAGCAATGGTCTATGCTATATCTGGATCTAGAGACTCCAGAGAAAGACTCTGGGAACAATTGAGGAGACTATCAAGTCCTAGGCTCAATGGGCTAGAGTCTAGAACAGGACCCAGTGAGGATAAGGAGCACTAACCAGGAACCCAAGGCAGAAACTCAGATATACCAACTGAACAAACAAGGCGGTGCCTGGACTGTCTGCTCCTGAGGCACTCACACTGACCCATGATTCAGCGCGACTACACCAAACACCAAAGAGACCAGCAATAGACCACATACTGTGGTAGGGATGGGCTTCTCCTATACTGAGCAGAATAAATCCACAGAAGCCAGGGGTCAACTGAACTTGGGACGAAAAGCTGAGCCTAACCACTTTTGTCTAGTAGGTGAATAGATAGATTTATGTTTACCATATTGTGGCTCACTATTAAAATGGGCCTTAGCCTTGTACGAGTCTACTTGCTAAACCATTCACCCAACTTACTGAAATCAGCTGAAGAAGAGTGACATCACCACTGAGTTATGGCTATATATTAGTAGAAAATAATGAGGAATGAGATTGAAAAACAAACAGGTAATTTCTTTTGCAGAGCTATCTTGTTTCAGGTTTATTTCAGGAAAAGAATTATTCAAAAAAAAAAAAAAGGCTCTTCCGAAAGATAGTGGCTCTTAACAGATACTGTAGAACTCATATTAAAACAAGCCCAGCAAAAAAAAAAAGATTTTTGAAAGTATTATAACATATAGGAACCCTAAAGATATTCTATTTCAAGTCATTTGTTTTGCTTATGAGAAAACTGAAGTTCAAAGAGATTCTATTACCTCATTTGTCAAAGAAATGCAACTATACCATAATTATTAAAATTAGTTGAAGACTGAAAATATCACAAACTTTAAAACACCATACAAATATAAGGTATTATTATTACTAAATATAATTAGAATTAAATCTGTAAAAGCTTGAGAGTTGTTTTTAAAACAATTCAAAGATGAAAAGCAACATGAAAAAGCAATTAAGAGATTTTCACTTCCAGCCAAGACAGAGTAGTAGGGACCTCTTTATGTTCCCCATAGAAACAACTGAAAACAAGAAAAATATGTGAAATAACGGTTTTTAGGAACTGGCTATCAGGCGATGAGAGATGAGAAACAATTGCCCAATTATTGCCTTGAGAGAATAAATCATGGCTCAGTGAACAAGAATGTAAACAGAGAACAGCTGACTCCTTGAGTTGAGTACATAGAACTGAGAGTCTGGGAAAAACAAGGCAGCTAATTCACAGGAGAAAGCACTGGATGTAATTAATAGTAAATTATATATTACAGGTACAAGAATTAGTAGAGCAAAAGCCATATCAATAATAACTAATACAGAGCATACAACAAAGAATTCCCCAAAATTGAAAATGGACAGAGCATCAGTGAACTACAGGACAACTTCAAGCAGCCTAATATGTGTGAAATTGGAGAACCAGAAGTCAAAGAGAGAGAAGGGAATATAGAAAAATATTTAAGAATTGGAGGGCTTATTTTTAAATATGATAAATCTATAAGCTGACAGATCCAAGAAGCTAAACAAACTTTAAGCACAAAACCATGAAGAAAACTACAGCAAGACATATCATAATCCCATTGCTCAAAACCAGTGATGCACAAAATATTATTTTTTAAAGCAACTACACTAAAAGAAATATTACATTGAGAAGAACCAAAATCAGAATGATAGATTTCTCTTCAGAAGTGAGAAGAACCAGGAGAAAAACCTTCATAGCCCTGAAAGAAAAGAAAATGTCAACCTACAATCTTATGCCTATCAAAAATATCTTGCAAAAATGATGATTCATTGAAAGTTGAAATGTTTGCATGGTTTCCCCTCTGAGTTAAGTTTGTTCCAATGAGTAAGCTTAGCACCACTGAGTAGCAATGATTTAAAATTTTCTTTAGGTCCACATTTTAATAATTATTAGGGCAATAATCAATATTTGTTGTTCTTTTCCATTTACAAACACTCATATATTTTACTGTACATTACTACCTTCAATAATCTAATGAGGTAAGCAGTGTAAATGTTAGTTAGCTCTTTGAAGGTAAAAAACCCAAAACCCAGAAGTTTACCAAATTGTTGAAGGTTACATAGCAAGGAAAGGAGTTAAAACTTGAACTCAGATCTTATTCTCTAAGCTTGTCCTTTCTCCTATGCTTCAGGTTGCAGGTTAATCAAAATTCATATATAATTTTCATTATATTTTTTGTTACCATAGGCTATCTTTCTTCCACTTCTAGATACAGGTAATATATCACTTCATTCTCTGTGTAAATTAATTTTACTTATGTTAAAAGTAGAAAAATCCAAATGTATGTAAAAATAATGTATGTGAAAAATAGAGATTAAATAGGTGATAATATGTGATTAACTATGTGGTCATATTTAACATGATTTTTTTGTAGAATTAACAAATAAACATCCTCAAAAGAAGCAACTGCAAATCAATTACCCTTAAATGCAAGACCAAACACTGTAGTTACACTATCAGCTGTAACCAAAAAGGGCTAATTTTTCCTAAGAATAGTTTAAATTAATAGGTAACATTTGTTATATTTATCTCATGTGAAATACATCAATCACCATTTAATTACACTAATTTTAACAGCTATTGTATGTGGGTGCATGTATTAATAGAAAAGGTGAGAGGTGTAGTGTCATGAACAGTAGCCTGGTTTTGGCTTCCACCTTTTTCATTAAACTTTTCAGGGTCTTGGTTCCTTTTTCTATAAAATGACAGAGTGGGACTAGTGGTTTTTTCACACCACACAAGTCCATAAAATTTGTTGTATCTGTTCAGCAGAGAGATTGAACAGAAAAGCACCTTAGTAATGTGAAGATAGGAAGATGATTGAAAAAGTAACACATAATTCATATTGATCTGACTTTCTGTTAGGTTTTACACTCAAATTTTACTTCATGTGGTTTGTACAGGTAGACATGGAAACTTAAAATCTGTAAGGGTTGGGCCAGCCGAGTGGCGCGGTGGTTAAGTGCTGGCTTAGGAAGCCAGCGGCCCCGGTTCGGGTCCCACATATGAGGGTCAGTGACACTGCCCTTAAAATAAAATAAAATAAAATCTGTAAGGGTCAAAGCTTAAAAATTGGGTACGTTCTCATTAAGGAAAGCAACAAGCCTGCAGGTGAACTGGACCCAGTACTGGTTTAATAGTTCATTATTCCTCTGTGATAAGGGGGATCTGTTAGTCTGGTGGAGATGAATGTCAGAATATACTACAGTTTGTTTCACAAACCCACCCACTTTTTTGGAGTTTGGTGAGGACAAGGATTCTACTAGGCCCAACTAGCATGATGAATAAATAGCTTTTGGTTTTTACTTAACTAAGAAAAACTGCTCAGGACAAGGGAAACCTCTGTTTCAGGGACTCATTTTTGGGTGTGCACAGCTTTGTTCATTTTCCATGATTCTTGATTTTTTAAAAAATTGACTTGTGTTCAGTCTGATAACCACATCATCTACATTAGCATCAGTGTTTTAAAGAGGTCTTATAATTCTCAGCAAATACAAAAGACTTTAGGCTTATAAAAAAAAAAGTATGATTATTAATGTGTGAGCCCTGAGGTGATGCTGGGAAAAGAGAACAATTGCAAGACACTTAGCTAACACCATTATGGTTAGAAATAGGTGAATTTTAACATGTAGTGCTCCCATGACCCCCTTTACTCTAATAAGTAGCAATTTAACCTGACAAGTAGCTATATTAGTGTTTTTTATTCCCTCAGTTGATTACCTTGGGGTTTTGGGGGGTTTTGTTTTTTGTTTTTTTTTTACTTAAAGAAAAATAACAGAAAATTCAAAAATTCCTTGGGTGTAATATGAAAGTTATTTTGAATTTCCTCTTTGGGAATTATTTTACAGTTCTCTGGTGGCTCTGGCCCACCTAGTAATACACTAAGAGATGGGCTTTAACATTATAATAAACTTTTGTTTCACTATTCTATCTAAAGCTTAGCTATCTAAAATGTTGGAATTTTGGGGTATAGGTTAACAAAGGTATTATAACACTTCGCATTGACATGAAAGGGGTTTATGAGGAGTATAAACCATAAGATGTGAACTTTAGTATCAAACAATCACCTATTCATTTCAGAATCTTTCCTTGCTTTTAGCAGAGAACCTGTGTACACTTTATGTGACTTCCCATGGTTTAAAAAGATCTGCTACAAAAGGTTGTTAAATGGCTTGATGCACATTGGGAAATTGTTTACCTCACAAATACAGATTCATAAGAAAAAATTCATGAAAATAATGAAGCTATGTTTGAGTATTTTTATAATTGCAATAAATAACATTTTTTCTAATGAAAAAAATGATGGTTAAATAAAGACTTGTTCAGACATACAAAAGTTTAAGTAGTTTATCACTACACTCACACTGAAATAAATGTTAAAGGAAGTTCTTTGGGTAGATAGAAAAATTATATCAGATGGAAACATGGATTTACACAGAGAAATGATGAGTACTAGAAATATAAGTAGAAGGATAAACATATCCATTGAAAATATCCTTTAAAAGCTTCCAGAAAGATCAAAAACTTCATTATAAGATAAACAAAAACAGAAAGAATTTGTCAGCAGCAAATATGCAGTCTACAAAAATATTAAAGAATATCTTTCAAGCTGTAGAAAAAAAAAACCTCAAATCTATAAGAATAGAAGACCACTGAAAATGGTAAATCAATGGGTCAATATAAACGACTTCTTTGTTGTTATTCTCGTAATTTCCTTGAAAAGACAACTGACTTTTTAAAGCAAAAATAGTAGCATTAAGACAGATTTTTTTGGATCCAAGATGGCAGAGTAGAGAAACACTGTGACTGCTTTCTTTCATGAGCACATTAAAATTACAACTAAATTATGGAACAATCAACCTGGAGATTTATCTGAAGTCCAGCTGAATTTTTTTATAACTAAGATATAAAAAAGCTACATTGAGACTGGTAGGAGGGGCAGAGATTCTAAACTGGCTAGCTCCAAACTTCCATGTAGCGGTTGAGAACTGAGAGGGAAACCTCAGCCATGCAGGCTCCCTCCCCACCTAGAGGCCCAAGGATCCCAGCCTCAAACCAGTCTTCTCAGTCTGGAGTACTGGTGCCAAGAAGAAAAGCCCCCACAACATCTGGAGAAACAGTGGGAATTCTGACCATCTGGGTGGGATGGAAGGCTGGGGAAACCCAGACATTCTCTTAAATGGCCGTGCCCAGACTCTCTCACTCCCAGGCACTCACCTTCGGCTCCAGCGGTGGGGCAATAACTCACAGTGTGTTGAAGGCATACCAGAGGACAGACCAAGGTGTGTTGCTTGGAGCAAGGGCTAGAGGACAGTCAGTATTTTCCCTGCATGGGGTCCTGTTCCTGTGGAGGCAGCAGTTTGGAGCCATATTTCCTGTGTTGAGCCCACCCCCACAAAGCCAAATCTGAACCTGATTGGCTAGCAAGCTCCACTCACTCCACCCTGCTGACTCACTGGAACACCACAACACCGAATTCACCCAACACCAGAGGCACTTTCTCCACAAGCAGCCAGCCCTGCCTGCACTGCACTTTTTCTTGGACAACTTTTGGAGTCCACTGGCTCCAAGCGAGTGGCAACTGGCTGTGGTATGCTCTGAAACTTTTGCTGCGTAGCTCCAGGCTCATACCTAAGACCCTATACCACCCAATTTGCATACTGCACAAGGCTTTATCAGTGGCTAAACTTTAAGGGAGCCAATAGAGGTCTTGCGGTGTCCTGGCAACGGGTCTTGGGGTGTGCTGGCATTTTGCAGAGCTACCCCCAGACATGGTACTGGTGACAGACATCCTCTGTTGGCATTGTGGCCTCTCCCATATGCCTCCAGGGTTAGCACAGGCAGTGAACAACAATGGATCACTTTGTAGCTACTGCCAGGTAGTCCCCAACCTGTCACAGGTGGTGGGTGACCTGGGCCTGCTCTGTAGCTCCTCACAAGAGGCCCAGAACTAACAAACTTGGAGGTTGGCTCAGACCACAGCAAAGCACCACCCAATTAGCCCCACAAATTGCATACACAAAGAGCAGTCTCAACAGGCACCAGAGCCCAGTCAGGTGAATGCCACTGGTTGGGCTAAGCCCCCTGCACAGCAGCCTGTAAGCTGTTGACATACCCACACCCACAGCCAATTAGCCTAAGGGTCAATCCCACCTACTGATGTGCCAATAGCAATCAAGGCTCAACTATAATAGGAGAGCACACAAAACTCACACAAGAGACACTCCTGGCTGTCTGCTGATTAAAGAATGGATAAAGAGGTGGTGGACAGATATACAATGAAATATTGCTCAGCCATGAAGGGAATGGGTTCTTGCCCTTTGTAGTATCATGGATGGAACTGGAGGGTACTGTGCTGAGTGAAGTGTAAGACAGAAATACAGATGCAATGTGATTTCACTTATATGTAGAATCTAAAGAACAAAATAAGCAAAGAAAACAGAAACAAACTCATAGATACAGAGCACATATTGATGGTTGCCAGATGGGAGGGGGGTTGGGGATGAGTGAAAAAGGGGAAGAAATTAAGAAGTACAAATTGGTTTTTACACAGTATCATGGGGATGCAGGGTATAGCATAACAAATATAATCAATAATATTGTAATAACTATATATGGTGTTAGATGGGCTCTAGATTTGTTGTGGCATTAGATGGAAGGGGTTTGGGGGGCAGGGTGAGAAAGGTGAAGAGATTAAGAAGTCAAAACTTGTATTACAAAATAGTCATGAGGATGTAAAATAAAGCACAGGGAATATAGTCAACAATATGGTATTAATTCTATATAGTGCCAGGTTAGTACTAGACTAGTCAGGAGGATGATTTCTTAAATTACACAAATGTCTAAGCACTATGCTCTATACCTGGAATTAATGTAAAATAATATTGAATGTCTACTATAATTGAAAAATTGAAAAAGGGACAAAAAGTGAAGGAGAATAAGAGATCCAAATTTCCAGGTATAAAACAAATTAGTCAGGGGATGTAATGTACAGCATAGGAATATAGTCAATAATAATATGAAAGCATAGTACAGTGTCAGGTGGTTGCTGGACTTACCATGGTAATCACTTCTTTAGTCATATAAATGTTGAATAACTATGGTGTACACCTGAAACTAATATAATATTATACGTTAGCTATATGTTTAATAGAAATCTTTAAATAATGAAATAAATTGGAAAAAAAAAGATGAAACTTTTATTTTAGAACTAAGGGTACCACAGAATGGCACAAAGGATGGGTGGAGAGGGAAATACAATTATAATATTATAAGGTTATTGCATTGAGAAGTGATCAAAGTTAACTAGGTACTATAAAATGTGAGGTAGCCTAACACTTATTCTAAATAGACTTGGATAAGCTTTAGGCATAGATTAACTACTAAAAATTAATTTTAAAAATGTATAACTAAGAAGCCAATGGAGAAAAAAATAGATACTAAAAAAAATTTGGTTAATTCATTATTAAGAAAACAGTAAAGCAATAACAACCTGGAAGCAAATATTTGCAATACATATATTCAGAATAGGGGCTTATATCATAATGTAAAGAACTCTTGCAACCTAATAAGACAAATAATTAAGTGAAGAATTAGGCAAAAGATTTGAACAAGCCAAAGAAGAAATGGCCAACAAACACATGAAAAGATGTTTAAGATCACTAGTTATCAGAAAAAAAAAGGGGGGGGGTGGTGCAGTGGTTAACTGAGATGCTAGATATGTCAACTAGCTTGAATGTGGTGATTATTTTTATATATGTATAGCCATATGAGGTCTGACAATTAAGTTAGCGAACTCATCCTAGAAAAAGTGCTACATATCTCATTGCTGAATATCACTATGGTCACGTTCGAAGCAGTCCCCTTGGGAAGCTATGCACCAACACCAGCGCCTAGTCCACCCTTCAATGCAATTTTGGAACTCTTTTTCTGGAATTGCCATCAGAGCTCTCATCCTATTACCCTGGGTATCCTGAATGTCATCAAAATGTCTCCTTTATCTTTGGGTAAAGAAAGAAATCATTGGGGGCCAGATCAGGTGAGTAGGGTGGGTGTTCCAATACATTTATTTGTTTACTGGCTAAAATCTCTTACAGACAGTGCCGTGTGAGTTGGTGCATTGTCGTGATGCAAGAGCCATGAACTGTTGGCAAAAAGTACAGGTCGTCTACCTTTTTCACGCAGCCTTTTCAGCTCTTCCAAATAGTAAACTTGGTTAACTGTTTGTCCAGTTGGTACAAATTCATAATAAATAATCCCTCTGATATCAAAAAAAGGTTAGCAATATTGTTAAAACAAGTTTATGAACTTAATTGAACAACCTCATATATGGATATATTTACTTAATTGTCAAATATATCCCAATTAAAAAACAATAATATACCACTTCAAACACAATAATATATGAGTACTAATGGTATGTGAACCAACAATTTTGCTCCTATGTACTTAATCAGGGGAAATAAAAATACATATCCAGGGAAATACTTGTATACGAATGTTGATATCAGCCTTATTCATAATAACTAAACGTTTTAGCTATTATCCAAATGTACATTAAGAGGTGAATGGATAAACCAGCTGTGGTATAACACTTTAATAAAATACTGCTCAGCAACGAAAAGGAACAAACTACTGGAATGTGCAACAACAATATCAGAAACATTATTCTGAACAAAGGAGCCAGCAGAGAAGAGCACATATTGTATGATTTCATGAGATTCTAAAACAGGCAAAATTAATCCATAGTGACTGAACTATGAGCAGTGGTTGCTTGGGGCTGAGAGTGTAGCTCACTGACTGCAAAGAGCCACAAGGGAAAGCTCTAGGGTTATGGAAATGTTGCATATTTTGATTAGGGTAGCAGTTACCCAACATTTGTCAAAACTCATTGAACTGTGTACTTAAAATGTGTGCCTTTTATAGCATGTAAATTGTACTTCGATACAGTTGATTGTAAAGAAAATAAAAATGTGGCCTGAAAACACATTTACAGTAAGTTCTTATCCGTGCTCCAAAGACAACTATTTCAACCTCCCCAAGTTTCAGTGTCCTGAGGTATAAAACAAAGCATTTGCAGTCAATGATTTGTAAGGCCCCTTCCATTTGAACAGGTTTCGAATAGTTTCAAATGCTAAAATTAAGTCAAGTATAGTCCAAAAACCTCCTATACCTAGTATAATCTGTGTACCTAGACATGTATAAATACGTGTGTATTTATACATATGTATGTGTAACATGTCTAAATATGCAGTATATATACATACATATGTAATTACATGTATACATTTATATATACACATATACACAGAGTATAGGAAGCTTACTACCTTTGCACTTGATGTGTTGGCTTAATGGTATTTCTAGTTAAAAATACCCAAAATATCGTGTTTTATTTCATAGTTTCAAGACTGATGTTAATTGATCTTTGCAACTATTGCCACTTAAGAATTGCTTATTATTACTGCGTTATTATAAATAAGACCAATTTGGATGCTTTCGTATTCTTATGAGTCTAGATGAGATCATAGTTTCTGCAGAGCCATCTTCTTGAACAATCCTGCAGGTTAGAACCTGTGAGCATCATATATCATATGTCATCATATGTCACATTGACTTCTTCCGAATTCCAAAGAACATTTAGCATCCTTCAGCCTTCTACTTTGATGGTAAATGTGTCCCTCACCATCAGGAATCATCCTTACTGAGCATGTGTTATTCATAGGACATCAGAATAAAATGGATCCTGAAACATTAAAGCAGGGTTTCCTGTTTGTAAGAATCACTTGTCCCCTCCCCCAACAGAGCTAGTGAGTGGAAATCTCTGGAAAGGAGACTGGGCTCTTTTAAATTATTTTAAGTAGAGCCCTCCTTCACCTCACCTCACCTCACACACAGTGACTTTCAACCTAAGACAAGTCTAGGAAACACTGGCCTAACGTGAGAAGCCACAGAATTTACCTCAGCCTGCGTAGTATGCTTCTTAGAGACATTTGACATTTAGTGTGCTCAGGTTTGGATTGTCTCTTTCTCTAAAGTCTCGCTGGTAGACAAAGAGGAGGGGATGGGTGGCAAATTATAACCATAAAGCCAGATTCTGGGGCCAGGCGTGAAGTCACTGTGGGCTTGCTTTGTGTTATAATTAAGTATTCCTAGGTCCATTATTGTCAAGGAATCACCTCTCCTCGTATGTCAAGCAGATATTTCAACCTGGGCCCTGAAAACCAAAATAAATCAGGGCATTTCTCAACTAAAATAGCCAGCATGTGAGTTTCCAAAGCAAGAATCCTAATGTAAGCAAATGTGCTTGTGGACACTGGGTGTGTCTCTGATAGCCAAACATTTGCTATGCGGACCAGCTATGAGAGTCAGCTGCAGGCTGGGGGACAGGTCCAGGAAACAGCTGGTTCATTTAAAAACATCATATTTGAAACCTACATTCTTCAAGCCTTAAAGACATTGCTGTAGCTGTCGTCGCTCCTTTAAGAGTCAGATGATCATCTAATTTTTCCATTGCTCCTGTCACTTGAAGCTTGTTAATCTTTCCCTATGACCTACGGGCATCCAGGTTTCCTCAGGAGTCTGGAAGTCACATAGTGAACAGATAAACCAGACCAGGGGGGTCAAAGGACAAATTCAGTCCACTAGTCCACTGAGAATCAATACAGCTTAGTGTCCTCAAACTCCCCTGCTCTCAGTTTCTTATGTCAATTTACAGAAAGTCACTAGAAAGCAAAGAGTCTCTCCAAAGAAAATATATGGGTATGTGCCACTCTGACCAACGTCATTGGATGGGAGTACAAAAGATTTCAATACTCTGAAACTGACGTAGGGAAATTTTGACCACAGTTTCAGCTCTCTCTCTTCCCGGTTTATGGATGGGCTGTTTCAGAAGGGCCAGCTGGTGCAGTCCCAGGAAAACTTCAAAAACATTATACCAGGAAATGCAGACAATATCCAAACTGTGATCTATAGAATCAGCTGAGCCTTTTTATATTATTATTATAAAAGTTCTGGAAATACTTCGGCAAATGTATTAGTAACATTTTTAAAATACCTAAACCTGTTGAATTTTTCCTACTTCTATAATTGTTGGTTGGTCAGTCAGAATTCTTTAATTCAATAATTTCCAAACCTGATTGCCAGATCTTTTTAAAAACACGTATTCCAAGCCCCACCCTAATTCAATGGTCTGGGATGAGATCCAGGAATATGTGCAGTAAAAACCCTCTTAAGTGACCAAATTATAACTGGCATTCTATTTGTTCAACACAAAAGTAGCAGAAAGCAAGAAATCAGAAAAAAAATATGGCATATGCACATCTTTAAGGTACAACAGTTTATTCATATAAACTAAAACATAAATATATCCATTTGCCACACTTTTGATATAAATAACTTTTTTTCTTATGTACATCTACTCATTGAACAGTAAAGCCATCTTTCTTACATAATTCACACCCACAAGGCAGGTATATAATTTCCAGTTTTAGTTTCTTTGAAATAGAGCAAGGACTTAAAGATACTTGGAAAGAAACTGAACAGGAGTTCTTGGTTTTTCTAATCCCAGTTTCCTTCTTCACATACAGCAATAAACAGTATCACTCTTCTTCACACTCACATTTTATTCATTTACAGTATTTACATTGTATCCTTAGTAGGTGTAGGAACAAGCACACAGGCCTAATCAGCATATACATGAAGTGGCACATGCAGAAATGCTGTGGAATACGAGAGAATAGGCTACGAGCTGGGAGCAGTCAGCTTGCTGTGGTCACCAGCCACTGTGATTTACTAGAGCAGAGAGCAAGTTTGGTAAACTAGAGAGCGAGTTGAACGAAGACTCATTAACAGAACTTCTACAATATTTCTTTTTTTTTTTTTTTTTTGAGGGCAGTATCACTGACCCTCATATGTGGGACCCGAACCGGGGCCGCTGGCTTCCCAAGCCAGCGCTTCAGCACCGCATCACTCAGCCGGCCCCTTAAAATATTTCTTAAGAGCTCCACACACAGATGGTTACGATAACCATCTAAGGCTGGGAAATATTACCCTAAACCAGGACTTCTCAAACTTGAACGTGCATACAAATCCTCTGAGAGTCTTGCAAAAATGGTTCAGTATGTCTGGGATGGAGCCCAAGAATCTGAATTTCTAATAAGCTCCTAGTTTGTTAGCAATCTGAGTAGGAAGGCTCTCAATGAGATCTTTATTATGTTACATGAAATTTTTGATGAATAGCAAAAAAAAAAAGAGAGAGAGAGAGATTTGGTGTAGCAGTAAAATTGTAGTATAAACTGGATACTCTTACATTCTAATCTAATTTTCAAATCTTATTAAAAATTAAATAACTTCTTTTAAACAGAAGAGTTTATTAACCAATCATTCTCCATAACAGTATGATTTGAGATTTTTGTTTGTTTGTTTTAGTTTCTGGACTAAAGTCTGTTTAGCAGAAAAAAGTTTTAGGGAGCAGTTGCAGAATGTATTTTTATTTTCTGGTATCAAGGTCAACATTCCCAATTCTGTTTTTCTATCCCCACAGTGATACAGAAATTGAACTATTTGCCCTTGTAACTTTTGGCTTAGAGGGAAGGAAATTATTAGGTTGTCAGAAAAGTCATGACGTATTTTTTCTGTTTTTCATTGCAAAAGTGTGTCATGACTTTTCCAACAGCCCAATATAATTTCTAACAAACTTCTCTCTCCTCCAAATCTTGCTGTACAGTTTGGGTTTACCCAGTAGCTAACACAAAGCCAAAATCTGTAATGTACTGGCAATAAATATCCCCTTGATGAATCATCACAGGAAAGACAGCAGTAGAGCTTGGCAATGGGATGAAGAAGAAAAGTAGAAGAAGGTGGAACACTTTTTCTCTTGTCACAGGTGCCTCATAACAATTGTCAGTATATCACAAAAGAAAATAGTCAAAGTCCTTTTTCCTTCCATTGAGTAGCTCCTACCATGATTGACATTTGATTTGACCCATTTTGGGTATTCATGACATTACTCTAACAACAGAAACCAAACTCTAATTGTGATGTGCTCCGACATTGGATGGGATTATGGGTATCACTCTCAAGGGAGCATTTGCTTCATGTGACCTGAGAGGAGGCAAGTCTGAACCCACGTGCAGGGAGGGAGAGGCTGAGCTCTACAGAGGTTAGGGGTGCAGCCCTTGCTCTTCAGAAAGCCTCCTGGCACCAGTGTACATAAGCCTGCTGAGCAGGTGAGCACAGCTGGGCTCTTCCCACAACCAGAATGCACAGTGCCTCATCTTCAAAGGACACTGTTTACAATTAAAATCCATATCCAAGACTTTAAACTTGACTTAGGTGCAAAGTGTTACTGTAAAAGCACACAGAGCAATTGTCATCAAAATAATGGCAAGGTTTCTAGGAAATAGAAGAGACAGAACCAGAAGTCTCCTAAATGAGTGGTTATTGGTAAAGGGCAGCATGACAGTCATGCCCACATTCCCATGTATTTTAAAAATATCCACCCAGGGTCAGCGGAGTGGCTCCTTGGTTAGGAGTTGGCTTGGGATCATGAGCTCTGAACAGCAGAGCTGCTGGTTCCGATCCCCCATATGAGGGCCAGTGACACTGCCCTCTACAGCTAAGATGGTGAACAACAGCTCCACCTGGAGCTGGGCGGCTGTGAGTTGCCGGAGACAGCACATGCTGCAGCCCCTCCTGCAGTGGGCTGCCATAGGCTACAGTGAGTGGTCAGCAGTCTGCGTGAGCTGCAGTGAGCAGCCCATCCAATGGTCGATGAGTGACTGCCTCAGCCTGGAAGAGTGCAATGATCATAATACCAACATGGACCAGTGAAGCAACATCCTCCACAACTAGACTGAAGAACAAAAGGACAGCAACTTGTCTGTTCCACTTCCACGATTCCCCAACGCTGTTCTCTCTCCCAATTCCCCAATAAAATCTTAAAAAAAGAAAGAAAGAAAAATACCCATAAGAGCTTTGAGGTTTTGTTTTGTTTTGTTTTGTTTAATTTTTATTGAGAGATGAAGACACTGTTTGCAGTGGATCCTGTTACTGAATTAGTAACCCAGCTTTTAAAACTCATCCTCACTGATAATGGTAGTAATGGTTTTGCTGTGATCCTGAACTGTGTTGATTACCAGGAACAAGGTTCTAATCTTTCAGAGGCCAGAGACCCCTTTGAGAATAGGATGGAATCTGTGGGCCCCAGATGTTTTCTTTGTTTTTGTGTTATCCCAGGACACAAAACAATCTTCTACCTACAACTTCCCAGGGGTTCATAAGATGCCTTAAAGATTGTTTTTCCTCTACATGGCTACCAACTTACAAATTCCCATTCTAATATAATACGGACATTCTCTGAGCCTTTCTAAAGAAAGAGGCATATGTACAAAACACTGTAAACTCTGGGTAAGAAGCCCAGCAATGAGTGTCCCTCTGCGAAAAACTGTCGGCTATCAGCCCCACCACCACCACACCCCACTCCAGGAAAACGTTGGGGAGGTAACAGGAATCACCTACTGTGAAGTTCTGATAGCCACCAGCTTCCTGTGCCGGGGCTAATGGAATGGGTTTCAATTATCTAAGAGTGTATTCAGTGCCAGCTCCAGTACCTGCTCAATTGTTCAGTGTTTCCACAATCGGGAACTCTTCCTCAAGGGCTGCCCATGGCGTCACTGCCTTTATGAATCATGCAAATGAGGATGTCATATCCTCTGACTCAGGATGCTTTATTGCATTGAAAATTATTTTAAGAACTGAAAGCAGAGAGTTGGTCTTTGCTTCGATCTGACATCCAAATGCATCACTTTTCCTTTTCTCCCAGGGATCCAGTCGATAAGGATCCGGGAAGCTGGGAAGTGAGCAGGGGCCGTCGGGTAGATCTCAGCTTGAGAAGCACGCACACATTTTGATTCCCCGGGGCTTGCCAATTTGGTGCAGCAGCTAATAGTACATTTCCATGTATGTACTTTCCTCCCTATTTTCCCCCAAGGGAAGGGTGAGTCAGGATATTCACACACAACACACAGGACTGAAATAGCCTATTTAAGTAGCTCGGTAGCTATTAAATGAATCCACTTGGCTTTGTCCATTTGGAGAACCACTAACTATTGTACACTGGTCAGGCAGCGTCCCATAGGCCAACTATCTTTGTACTCTTGTACTCTATACCAAAACCCTACATAGAGCTTTGTGCTTATTAAAAATAAATAAATAAATAAATAAATAAATAAATAAATATAGGATTTGAGTCCCAATGAACTAATTATGTGACTTACTGGCTGTGTAAACAAAGCAAGATAGTGAACCTCTCTGAGCCTCAATTTACCCAGCTATTATGGGGTGATAACGGTACCTATCTCGTAGAATTATTGAGGTGATTAAATTCATTTAATGCATGTAAAGTGCCTAGATTGGTGTGTGGCACATTTTAAGTATTGTGTGATGGTTAGCTTAAATTAGCATGAATTATCCCTGAAGCATTTTTTTTTTTAATCCAGAGGTAAAGCCTGACTAAACGTGTACTGTTTTTAGTTTATAGGACAAAAGGCAGTATAGCATAAACTTTGCAGTCTGGTAGCTCATCATACTGCAAAATGCTGTAGCACTTGAAAGTCAGCCAAGTTCAAAGTCCTCTCTTAGCTGAATGACCTTAGGGCTCAGTGCTCACAAGTAATAGTAACAGAGTCGTCCTCCTGAGATGTTAACAGCACTTAAATCAAACAAAGCAGGAAAAGCTCTGGTCCATGAGGAATTAAGTGTGTGATTAATGTTTGCCAAGATTTTCACTAAAAATTAACATAAGCATAAATATACACAAACTATAGAATATAGACAATAGACTTCCATTCATTTAAAAAACTTGATATTGCACTTACTCTGTTCCTGACATGGTTTTACACAATTAATTAATTTTTAAAAAGAGCCCATGTACTTAGCTGTCCTCACAACTCCAGGAGATGGGTACTATTAGCTCGCCTTATTTTGAATGCAAGGACACAGAGGCATGCCGTTACCACGCTGCACACTCAGGATTCCATCCCAGGCTCCCAAGAAGGGTGTTGTTCCAGCACCATCCAATAGTATAATGCTTTCCACCATATGGAACTGGTCTGTCTGTGCTATTCAATACTGTAGCCACTAGGCAGCTGTGATGACTGAGCCCTTGAAATGTGATGAATGTGCCTGAGGAGCATAATTTCTCAATATATTATCTAGTTTAAATTAATTTAAATCAAATTTAAATAGCCACCTGCATCTAATGGTTACCATATTGGACAGCACAGCTAGACCACCGTGTTTCTTTGCTGTACTAAAAGGCTATTTCCACTAAAGAGAGTGGTTAGTAGAGACCCTCATCCACACTTCTTGTTCCACGTGGATCTACACTGGTTGTAGTTCCTTCACTCAGGAACTTTATCACTTTTTTTTTTAATGTTCTTTTTTTGATACAGTAATTATCCTCAGTAATGGAGACTCTGCCTCCAAAACACACCAGTAATAATGGCTCATTGTTTAACATTTTACCACTTTTTCCAGGGAAGGCTTGTTGTGTTTGCTTTATGCCGGATATTATATTTTAGCCACATGCCACATGTGGACCGTTTTCCACACATGCCCATCCCAAGTTCCTCTAGATAGGGCAGGCGTTCTGTTTTGCTCCCTTTTACAGAACTGGCAACTTTCTGATTGGTGTCTCAACTGAAAGTGGAGCCCAGTTGGACAGAAATAGACGTGACACTTTCGATGTAATACCATGAACTTTGGCTTTCCTTTAAGCCACCAAATTACACTCTTGCTTTTGTTTCTATTTCATAAAATTAACTGCTTTTAGCATGGTTGTGTGATTGCAAATAGCCAGTCGTCACCTCCTCAATCTATACGCTCTTACCTCCACTGCTGTAATTTGGCAAATAGGACCTATCCATGTTCAGAGAGACTCAGAAAAAAAAAAAAAATCAAAAAAGAAGCATATTTCTCTCCTGAGTTAAATCTCTATTTCAGTGGAGAAGACAATTTCATTTGAATGATAATATATACATCTTGCTGCCCAATCTCATTTTTGCTTCTTCATTTTATTCTGTTATCTGTGCTCTATGCAAACAAGCACTGTCTGTCCCATTTGTAAGCAGGACAAAGAGTGACTCTGTCACTTTTACTTAACTTCCTCGTGCAGCATCACCTATAATCAGCATTTTCAAAACTGCATTTTTTTTTTTTTTGAGAGCAAGTGTCACTAACCCTCATATGTGGGACCCGAATAAGGGCCGCTGACTTCCGAAGCCAGCGCTTAACCACCACGCCACTCGGCCAGCCCAAAAACTGCATTTTTGAAATCACTATCAAACTGCATTTCCATAGTCACTACTGGGATACTTTGCTTAGAAGCCACATGACAACAGCACCACAGATAAACTTGAAATCCTAACAAACTTCAGAAATATGGCCTAATGATTATCTAATGATATCTGAAACGGAAGTCAGTGGCAAACCCAGGCAGGTCAGTCCACCTTGCTGTGCTCACCATCAATGGAGTAGCTCATGTGCAAACCTCCTGCTACGTCATTTCCTCTCTTTGTTATCAGACTGAATTTCCAAGCAGAATACTCAGCTCTTGTTCTGTAGATAGACTGACTCAGCCTTGCCACAATTTTGTGGGCAAAGTGGGTGCATGTGTTATGTGTTTATCTTATTCATTGTTTGATGATATTAGGATGGTGATTTTGAAAGAGTTTCAGTTCTCTTGTTTTCATTGGATTCTCTCTTCTCTCCCGCATTCATTCCTATCAATGTGCTCATAGTTTATCATTTATGTGATTTCTGAGTCACAATGAATCAAAGGGATGAACAGATAATTTGGATACACAATTTTTTTTTTCATTAATAGAAAAGAGGGCACCTGCCTTAGCCTGAACAGAAAAAAAAAAAAAAAGAAGCACAATATGTTGCTCCCAAGAGACCTGAGAATCCCATTATCATCAGTTTAATATTTTTCATCTGGCTTCCATTGACCTTCTTGCACGCTACACAAACGCCTTGCTTCTCTGCCTGAGGTTAGCAAATGACTGAAATTTGACTGAATAGTCAAAACTTGCATCTGCAGCTTATGAATGTTGAAAGTTCACAAGCTCACCACTGGATGGGTAGGAGTGAACTTTAAGACTGATTGTAGAATCTTTCTGGGAAGCCAAGCTGGATGAATTCACTAATTGTGAGTTCAGAATTATAAAAAAGAAAGACACCAGTTTTACCCTGAAGTTTTTCATTTTTGTAGCATTTTAATGTAATCATTACCATTTATAATTGTTGTGAGTGGAAAAAAAATTCTTTTTTTCCTTCAAATTTTGTGTGCATCAATAATGTTCATTTCAACTAGAAGGCAACTCCTTGGGTAGGAGAAAAATAGAATTTTGGGACATAGAAATGAATATATTAAAAACCATGGATGGGGCTGGCCAAGTGGCTCATTTGGTTAAGAGCTCACTCAAGAGTGTGAGCTGAGCTCTGAGCAACAGCAGTTCGATGCCCAGCCCAAACTGAGCTGCCGTTGAGCTGCCAACAGGTGGCTGGATGGCTTAGCTAAAAAAAAAAAAAAAAAAAAAAAAAAAAAACTATGGATGTTTATTATTGATCTCTACAAGGTAAAAAAGTGGCCTCAAATTTGCAGTGCTATTTTCTGCTGTGTTTTATTCATTTCTACATTCCTGAAATGTGGAACATTTATTTAATAAACAGGCAACCTGCTATGTAGTGGTACTACAAGAAGAATAAGATACAGACTTTGCTCTCAGGAAGCTTACAGTCTATCTAGAGGATATGAGCAGAAATATTTTAAAAGAAAGTCTTCTTTTGCTTTTCTTATTAAATTTATTGGGATGACATTGGTCAGTAAAATTATATAGGTTTCAAGTGCACAATTCTATAGTACATCATCTGTATGCTGTATTGTGTGTTCACCACCCAGAGTCAATTTTCCTTCCATCACCATGTATTTGACCCTATTTACTCTCTTCTACCACCTTCTCTCCCCTTACCCTCCGGTAACCACTAAACTATTGTCTGTGTCTATGAGTTTTTGTTTGTTTGTCTTGTTCTTTTGTTGCTTTCAGTTCTATATCCCACGTATGAGTGAAATCAGATGGTTCTCAACTTTTTCTGTCTGACTTACTTTGTTTAGCATGATAATCTCAAAATGCATCCATGTTGTCACAAATGGCAGTATTTCATCTTTTCTCATGGTCCAATAATATTCCATTGTATATATGTATCATATTTTCTTTGTCTAATCATGTATCAAATGACACTTTGGTTGTTTCCACGTCTTGGTCACCATGTATAATGCTTCAATGAACATAAATATGTTAAAAGACAGTCTTAAGTGCAGTGATACGGGTTTGAAACAGGAGAGCACAAGAAGAAACATTCAATCCATCAGGCTTCCTGGAGAAGGTGGGATCTGACCTGTGATTAGAAGGATAAGTAAAAGGCAGCTATGTGAAAAGGAGGTGGAGAAGGAGCAAAGGGACAGGTTCATACAGAGAATTAAAGTGTTTCCACACTGCTAGAGGGAAACTCTAAAGTAGAGATTGAGCAGAGATAAGCCTAGAGACGTCAGAAAGGACCAGATCTTTAGGGTCTTGTTTACAGCAGTGATGAAAAGCATTTTAGGGTTTTAAGCAAAGGAAAGGAAATGTCCAACCTATTTTTTTTTTGTCAAATGTTTTTTCTGCATCAAGATGATTATGCAGTATTTTTCCTTAATTCCGTTAATGTGCATATCACATTTATTGATTTGCATATGTTAAACCATCCTTGCAACCAAGGAAAAAATCCCACTAGGTCATAGTGTATGATCCTTTTAGTTGGATAGTTGAGGACTTTGTTGAGGATTTTTGCACCTAGGTTCATAAGTGATATTGGCCTATAATTTTCTCTTCTTGTAGTGTCTTTTTCTGGTTTTGATATCAGGGAAATAATGGCCTAATAAAATGAGTTTCAAAGTGGCCCCTCCTCTTCAATTTTTAAAAATTTTTAAGACTTAGCACTAATTATCCTTTAAATATGGTAGAATTCACCAGTGAAGCTAACAAGCCCTGAGCTTTTCTTTGTTAGGAGAAATCTGATTACTGATTCAACCTCTTTACTAATTAAAGGTATGTACACATTTTCTATCTGCATGATTTTAATGGTGTATCGGTTAGCTTGTGCTGCATAACAAATCACCTCAAAATGTAGCAGTGTAAAAGAATGACTTTTAGCCAGTTCAGCTGATTCTATTTGGTACTCTCATGTCTCTAGGGGTTGGCAAGTTGGCTGGCAGCTAGATGATCTAGGATGGCCTCACTTACATGATGGTTAGAGGCTATTTGCCTCCATTCATTGATTTTCCTCCATGTGGCCTGCTATCTTGGGCTCATTCACACCTTGCTCTCAGGGTTCCCATGGCAGCAAGAGGGAAAACTGCCAGGCCATTTGAGACTGGAGCTCACAGTGTGGTTGATGACATGACTGTTTTGAAATTTTTCAGGTATCCGGAAAGAGAGATGTTTATAAAATATTTCACAGAGTTTTGAGAAAGAGCTGAATCAACATGTAGACCCTATAAATAATTGATATGGGACTAAAGTAGAATCAAGGACTGCCGCCATCCAATGAAAACACTTTCACTAAATATATTTCAAGTATCTCTGAAATCCCTGCTTTTACAGAAATCTAGCCACCTGGAAATTCTTCTCCCATCACCACCTTCAAGTACTTCTGGGAGTCCCTAGCAGGTGTCGCATGTGAGCTGAAAAACAAATCCAATCAGCTAGGACTTACTTGGCATTCCTCAGTTATGTCTTTTTATCTGCCTCATCTGCCTTCTGGTTTAAGTACCTGGTTGTCGGGAAAGTCATGATGCAGTTTTGCAATGAAAAACATAGAAAAAATATGGCATGACTTTTCCGACAACCCAATAATATTCTACCCTCTAGTACCCCTGTCTTTTGTTCTGGGTATCTCCATTTCTGATTACTATTTCAGCATCTGCCAGACACCTCTGTCAGCTCTGATGTAAATTAGACCTGCTGCAAAGAATAATCACAGTGCCAAATTTATATGGTGTTCTGACTCAGTGGGGAAGAACATATCTCCTTTTCTTTCATATTCTCAGGTGGATATGAAAGGATTTATATTCTACCTTCAAATATTAGACATTTGAGTGAAAATAGTTGTAACAGAATGTACAAGAAGAAAAACTGACTTGTTTGTGCTGTTAGAAGAAAAACTTGTTTGTTGTTGTTTTTCTTTGCTTTCTTTTTGTTGTTTTTTTTAGTATTTTATTTTGCTTTATTTTTCATGATGTACACGTACAAAAAAATTTAAATTCTCTTCCTTCTCCCACTTTCACCTCAGATAAAAGATGCCAGCATTCCTCATCTTTGTCAGAAAGAGGAACAGAAGGTGATGTTTTAAACTGAAGAGAAGGAGTGTCCCAATCCTTAAGATGGCTTCCCTGAAAGAAGGCCGTGGTGACATTTTTCTCAAGGTATGAGAATTATGCCTCCCTCCCACCCATATTCAGGGCAGCAGGACCTCTGAGAAAGGGCTAGATAAGGCCTGAGACCTGATCACTTATACGTCTTCCTACCAGAGCACAGAACCATCCACTTTCTAATGGAACAGGAGGCCTTAAGCAATGAGCATCTCAGAAGAGACAATGATGGACCGAAAGCCAGAGGATCTTCACCGCCACCTTCCAGATTGGGAAAGCCCCTGGGTTGCTGTAAAGACCCTACAACAGGGTGGACAACCAGCAAAACATGACCAAGTTTGAATATGCTGCAGACCCTAATGGGTAAGAACTGAGATGGATTTATTTCAATTAGAAAAATAAATGCTGTGGTTTTTACACACAAGTGAAGTAAAGAAATATAGATTATACAACTTCAGTTTTTATTACTAATGTTCTCTCTCTCTTCCTAAGATCTAGGCTGCTGGACTTGGGCCAGGGATGAATCCAAAACAAATAGCAAGCTATATTCAGAGCAACTACTTTCTTCACACAACCACTGCTTTGTTATCATGCCAAGCTTATCTTCCTGAATCACTATTCCTGAGGATAAATTCTCTCCTGGAAGATTTGACAGCATCTATCAAAAATAGATTGCTGGTGTATCTGGCACATCAGTTAGGCAAATGTGCCCAGATAGTTCTGAATACCAGAGGTGGGTACATATGGGTACACAAGTCCTCATGTTGAGGCTCATAGGAAATATGATGTTGAAAAATTCAGGTCCCCTGACCATATTAGTAAATAGGCCATCTTCAGAAGCTGTATTAGGAAGTATTAAATACTGTTACAATCCCCAAACCTCAGTGGACAAACATGTTAAGAGTTTATTGCTTGTTCACATCACAGTCAGATGAGGTCAGCAATGAGCTGTGCTTCATGCAGTCATTCAGAGATGTAGTCTCCTGTCATCTCAGGGTTGTGCCGTCTTCCAAGGACTTATCCTTCTGTGTTAAGCTGGTGATGCGATGAGAGTTAACAATGGGACGAGAGCATTAACTACATGTGAGAAAATTCCATGGGCCAAGCCCTGAAGTTATGTGTAGCACTTACCTCCAAATTCCACTGCTGCAAATTCAAGTCCATGCCCCACCCCTGTTTTGCCCACTGCAAAGGGAGCTGGGAAGTGCATGTCATGAATTAGTGGAAATTCATTTGGTAAACATCTATCCAGTCTCAAGGTTCAGCCACAATAATCATTCTCTCTCTTCCTGCTTGTGTTTCTCCATTCTCCTAGATTGGCTGAGGAAATCGCAAAAGAACTCATCACTTTATGACTGCTTTCCAGGGACCTAAATAGCATATAGAATCTTAATCCTTTGCATGAAAGTTGAATCCTAGAAATAGATGGATCAACTCCTCATTTTAATAATTACTTAATAGTAAATCTCTAATTTGTTCTTGTGGCTTTGATGGCCAGGCAATGTAAACTACTAGAAATCTAATTTTTAGCTTCTCAAAAAGATACAAAAACTCCCTCACTCCATAATTTTATTAATGGGATGAGAGCTTGGTGTTTGAGCTCAAAATCCTCTCCAGATTGAGGTCACTGCTGTGGGCCCTGGAAGGCATGGCTTCAGAAAGCTAAACCATAGCTCCAAAGGCTCCTTGGTGAGTTCTAGAAATGGAACTGAATGTGCCTACCGTTGTGGTGGGAGTATCCTCATCAGGGATGCTAATAAGTCCCCTCCTCCTGCTCTGGAAGCCTGTGAAGTGAGTCTTTGAGGCCAAGCAGGTAATCTACTCCATCTCCCCTTGGCAGTTCTGGAGACAGGGCACACTTTGCTGCCAGATTCCTTTCCCAACATTCCACGCGTGCTGCCCTGCCGCTTTCTGAATGCTACAAGCCTACACTGGGAAATTAGCGTAGGGAGGGACGCAGATAAAACTGCTCTGGAGAATCTATGAATTCATTCTATCTTCAGCCTCCAATGGCTAGCTAGTGAATGTCTCCTTTTCTAAATATTATGTTTGAATTCTTTCATTTATCTCACTGTCAATTTTTGCCCTAGATCCTGTTCAGTTAGTGGCAGCCTAACATGAAATAAGAAAAACTAAAAAGTTTCAGAGACAGTTAAAAATGTTTAGGAATTCAGAAAAATTGACACAAATTTCAAGGGAGAAAAAGTGAAAAAAAAAAAAAAATTTCTTAGAGCGTTCCCCTGAACCTCTGCATAAAATCAACGAGGCTTCTTTCTTTTTCGTTCTGTCTTTTCCTTTTTTTTTCTTTTCTTTCTTTCCTGCCTTCCTTTCTTTTCTTTCTTTCTTTTCTTTCTTCAGATCCCTGAGCCCCACTATAGACCAACATATTCTGACTCTGAAAGGCAGGAATCAGAATTTTTAAACAAATTCCCCAGGTGATTCTCATTCATGCTAAAACTGCAAATCACTGAACTAAAAGATGTCTGAGTGTCTTGATAAAATACTTTTATTGCAAAAAAAGAACATTCAGCATGTATGTATGGAGCTTTGCTGTCTGTATATTATCATTATAATATAGGTTGCATAAGAATGACTATGAAGAAAACGTGTTAAGTGCTACCCCCCTCTAAAGGGAAAGCCTGATGTCCTGATATTATAGTTATGATCTGGGTGATTCATGAAAGCATATCCTGAAGGAGGTCATGTCCTATCCCCCTTTCTACATAGAAAACTAGAGTGAGGGGAAGACATGAGGAGGCAATTGTGTTTTTCCTAATCCCTCCCTGGGTGGTGGGAGTGGGATAGGTAGGGGAACATTAAAGTTCTCCTTCCTCCCTCAGTGACTTGACCCAATAGACCCTCATAAGGTTTGAGAGTGTTCCAGTTATCTATTGCTGTGTAACAAACAACCCGAAAACTTACTAGCTTAAAATAACAGTATGTTATCTGCAAGGTTCTTTTGAGTCAATGGATTGAGTTGGATGGTCTTATTTAGTAATTCTCACACAGTAGCCATCAGGTGGTAGCTGGATCTGGAGATCTCTGAAGGTTCATAGGCCAGGTGTGCAAAATGCCTCCCTCATATTGTTAGGAATTAAAGGTGGGCATCTGCTTGGGGCTCAGCTGGGGCTGTCCACCAGAACATCAGTAATTAGCTTTTCCATGTGATCCTCCATGTGACTTGGGCTAATCAGAGCACTGGTTGCGTATAGGAGTCTGAGAAGGATTAGTCCAAGAGCAAGCATTCCAGGCAGAAGCTGTAAGACTTCTCATGAACTAGCCTCAGAAGTCCTAGAACATCGCTTCTAATTCATTCTTTTGGTTGAACAAATCACTTAGGCCAGCCCAGACCCACGAATATGGGAAATGGGCTTCTCTTCTTGAGGCGAGAATGGAAGGGTACATTGAAGAAGAACATGAGGAGTGAGAGATACTATGGTAACCACCTTTGGAAAATATGATCTTCCATAGAGGGTGGCACAGAAATATGGTGCAGAACATCCTTCTACTTTGCTACCAAAGGGACTTGGAAGGAAATGAAGAAAGTAGCCAGGATCCTGAGGATGAACTAAGGCAGACCCAGAAAATGGTACAGAAGGTAGCTCTGGGGAAGTGCTGAAAGATCAGCCACAAACTCCACCCAACCGCAGCTCCCTCTGGTTCTTTGTGCCTTGGCATTACAGTAGAGGGAACAAAGGCTGGGAGTACCCACTGCCTATAAAAACAGCCCAGGGGTGAGGATTGGGACGTGCAGAAACCCATACTGCACAGCTCCCAAGTGGAGCCAATAGACATCACAACATATGCACACACAACCCATGACAAAGACCAACATAAAAGCTATCTATCTCTCCATTCCACTCAAACTCAGGATGCACTGGGCATTGCCTAGACCACACACAGGCATGAGGGCAAGAACGAGAGGGAGTTATTGAGAGAGATAGATGGGCCTTCCTTCATCTTCTACCAGGCTCCTTGAAGCTAGGCAGAAGACTAGGGAGGACACTGATTTCTTAAATGTGACTGAATATTTACTCCTCATGAGACTGATAGCTTAACAACTAGATTAAAAGCAAATCAGTGCTGAATTTATCCGCAGGGGCTGTGAGATCTTAATGGTGTTTTATTCTTACTCTTTTTCACTCTACCTCCTCCCCATCTACCCCTTAAAAGCATAAGCAAAGGGTTATGAACTTGAAAAATTATGATAGCTTAAAAAACATTCCATTCCATGTTTGGGCAATGCTAAAATGCTCAGCTTGCTCAAGCAAACTTTCAATGTTGCAAAGATTTTTTTTAAAAAATAAAATCATTTGACTGGATACTATTCAAACAGATAGAATCTGGCTGTGTCTGCAGGCTAATAGTGACAATAATTCCTTGCCTTTCCCCTCTCTCCTCAAAGTATGTAATTTAACTAAATTGAAAGGAAAAGTTCATAAGTAGAATTTCCACCAAAATTAAACCCATTTAGAAGGAAGGAATGCAAATAGAGTGGGGACTCTTATCTGACCTGATTCAGCAATAAGTTCATGGTATACAAAGAGCCAAAACATATTATCTCAGTGAAAAAAAAATTAATTCATTTATCCATTAAACAATATTTATTGAACATCTACTTAGCACAGACACTGTTTTAGCACAGAGGAGCCGTGGCAAATAAGATAAAGTCTGTTCATTCAAGTAAATTATAGTCTAGTTGGGCATAAAAAGGAGAATTTCTGAGAGCAATGAGTAATCAGAAGTGTATAAACATGATGCTAGGATACAGGATAGCTGCTGGGGGTGAGTCTCCTTTGGAGTCGATGATCACAAGTATTCCGAGGAGATGACATTTCATCTGGATGTAAACAATGAGAAGGAGGTTGCCATGATAAGTACTAAGATAATCGCAGTCTAAGAGAACAGCAAATACAAAGCTGTGGGGGCAGTATGATTTTGAGAAAAGTGAAGAGTAAAACTGAGGAAACAACTTGAGGAAAATTAAAATAATAATAATAATAATAATAATACATTTTTTAAATATGAAAATACATAGCATGTTTGGACACAATTCTGATGTGAGTATACTATGATATGGATGTGAATGAGGCTGAAAAACAAGGCTGGGGACAGTGAAGACCTTTGAAAGCCTACACTGTATTCCAATAATGGAAAATAAAAGGATGTGTTGGGATGGATGGATGCACAGAATAGATCGAAGAATAGAGACTAGAGGCAGGAATCCAGATAAAAGATATTGATTGTCCTGGTCTAGTTAATATTGCAAGGAAGAATTAGCAGGGTGGTGTTGGTCTTGGAAAGCAGGAGAGAGAATTAAGAGACATTTCAGGAGTGGAATAGCAATCTGTAGTGACCAATTAGATATAAGGGTTGAGAAGGGGAGGAGTCAGAAAACTTTACGGTTTCCAAACTGGGCAATGATGGAGGAGGGTGAACAGTAGGCAACATATGGAGGAACAATTCTGTGAAATAAGTTCAGTTTAGGTCATATTTGGAGGGTCAGACGTCTGTGGAATGGCCAAGGAGAAGCTGTCTGGCCAGCTCCTGGGAGATGAGGTCTGGTTTTAAAAAGAAAGATGTAAAAAAGCAGATTTGAAAGTCTTAGGCATATAATAGGAGTTAAAACCATGGGAGTGGGTGAGGCTATTCAGAAGAGGAAGGAGGGTGAGAAAAGAGAAGGTTGAGGAGAAGAGGACAGGGAAGGTGTGTAGGAGAGAATCTCAGGGAATTATTTTATTTAACATGAGAAAGAACAAAAAGGAGCCAGCAAAAGGTAGTAAAAATGGATCCAGTGGTAAGAGGGAAATCCAATGAGAATATTATGTCAGAGTGATTGAATGAGAGAAGAAGGAAGTCAAGAAATCAAAGTAAGGTTAAAAAGAGAGTAGACCACAGTTGGAGGTGTATAATTATTATTTCTGTGGATTGAGTAAATTCTTTTCTGAAGAATAGTTAGAGCTACATTGCTGTTCTGAAAATAAATATAAATGGTGCCAAATTGTACAGCTTTCTGCTTCAATGAAAGCTTTGCCAGCTGTCAAATACGAGTAATTTTAAAACTTAATAAGGACCTACTTCACAGTTAGAGGTATTCCTTACCTACCCCCACTGATTTCATGCAAATTATGAGTAAAGACTGTAGCAATTTTAATAAATCACTGCCCTTTTGAACTTAGTTATAATGAGAATATACCAGAAGAATGATTTAGAAGAACAACTATAAAAAGTATTCTGCTAATGTTGAATTGAATTAAGGCTTTTAGAGAGATAAATGAAATAGTAGTTTTCTAAAAATAGGGTAGGTATTTTGAACAAAATAGAAAGCTTCATGCTTGTCTTATGTATACAATTGATATAAAGTAGTGTTCTTTAGCTTCTAAATATTGTCAATTGAGTGGATGATCATCTATGAATTTTTAATTAAAGTTGCAATCTGAGCCCAATCAAAATTAATATCAAAATAATAGAGTGCATTTTCGTCTGTACTATATAATTACCAAAGTGACGTATTATCTTGCATAGTGCATTATCATGAAGGTCAGACCATGCTCTTTCAAACCCATCATTTTCCCTGGACTCTCCCATAATGTCAATCATCGCAAAGAATCTCTGGTAATGTCATTACAGAAAAATAGAAAATGAGGTCTGCTATGTTATTAATGTGACATTATTTTGCAATGAGAAAAATCTAATAGGAATTTAAAGAAAAAGGGTAGGTGGGAATGGGAAGAAAAACATATCAAAATGTGGAAATTAGATAAGACAACTTGTTCACATTCCAACAGTCCACAACATACCACAGTATACCTGTCTCATAAATTTTCCTTTAGCTTGGAGTAGAGAATTAAATTACCACATTTCTGCGATTTAAGAGCTTTGAATTTGATTTGAATAACTAACTGTGTTCCTGAAGTAGCTTCACTACATTTTTTTCCTATTCAGGTAAAGCTTTTTATTATTTCAAGAATTATTCACACCATATTTTTGGTCCTCTAAGATCTTAAAATGCAAATAGTATTTACTAATTTTATTAAAACATATAAATGGAGGGTTAGATAATTATAAATACTGTTGATTATCTATCCAACAACTATTCCTTCTTTCTTATCAGAAGCCTGATTTTATTCAAGCATTCACCCTATCCTCTTCACTGGGAGAATGCTAATTAGCTTAAGCTAATCTTGGGCATATCAGTGCACAGGAAATTGGTATTCATTCCAAAATAAGCCTACCTAAATCGGCCCAAATTGGAGAGAATAGCTTATACTCTCTTTTTCCTGCTAGACATGAACAAGAAACATGAAGACCCAGTTGTCACAGAGAACCATCTTGTTCCCCTAAGGAGAACTGGTCTTAGGATCAAGAATAGCAGAGCAGAGTTACAGAAAGAATCTAAATTTTCAATGGCTCCATTGAGCTGCTGTTCATTACACCTCAAGTCCACTTTGCTTTTTGGTCTGCCAGAAATGAAAGAAAACATGTCCTTTTTAAGTCTATTTGAGTTGGGATTTTCTTCTGTGAACAGCCAAAAGCATCTCAACTGATGGTTTTTTGTTTGTTTCTTTGTTTGTTTTACCAAACTCCTGAAAAACAGCATTGTGTATTTACTTCATTCTTTCCTCACAACTTTGGATGGCCTATTTCTAATACATGTGAGCACAGAGAGACACAAGCCAAATTCTGTACCAAATGTAATCTAACCAAGTTATGCCTAGAACTTCCAGGGCTTAACATGCCAACAATTTATGGTAGTCCTTTAAGATAGGCAATTTCCTATGGCACAAGCTACATATTTTTAGTCTCAAAATCAATGAGACCCAATGTTCACAAGCACCCCAAATTCCTCTGTTGCCACATTCCTCTAGCATCACCTTAATCTAAGTCACCATAATTATCCTCACCTGAAACACTGTACTTACCTTCTAGCTGCTTCTATGGCTGCTGTCTCTAAAATGTATACTTCCCACAGAAGCCAGTATGACCTTCCTAAAACATAAGCCAATCACATCACTTGCTTAACATCCTGACAAGTTGTCCACCACACTTAGAATAAAAACCAACTCCCTTAATCCTGGATTACAAAATCCTAAATGACCTGTCCCCAACATACTTCTAGGGGCCATGTCTTACCACTACCTCCCTCACTCAGCTACACCAGACTTTTTTCCTGTTCCTCTAAGACACTGCCTTTGTACCCAAATTAGGGGTCTTTGCCCTAGCTATTCACCCCTCCTGGAAGGTTCACCCCTTAATCTCTTATGACAAATGTTTTCTTCTAATTCAGATCTTAGTTTAAATGAAACAGCCTCACAGGGTTCTCTCTCAAACATCAAAGCTAAAATAGCTCCTCAGTCTAACTGTTTATCACTTTGACATAACCTTTCTTACCATCGGACAATTTTCTTGTTTATGATTTACATTGTCCAAATGAATGAATAAACGAAATCACTGCTTCTGTAGATCTCTCAGGCCCTTAATAAATGCACTACTTTTCAGTTTAGGCATACAATAAAAAGTTTGGAAATCCCAAAAACATCACTTGGATTAGATCTAATGAATGTACTAGCAACAGAATCAGATATCATTGAAAAATTGTGAGCCCAAATATTCATTTTAAAACACATCTGATTCTATGATTTAGGGGGTGGGGGAAGTCCAAATAACTTGTCCCTTAAAATCATTGGCTTTAAGTAAGACAGACCAGTGAGAGAGAATAAGTCCAGACATTGACCTACATTCACACTTTGTTCACTAACTGGAATTGTTGTTGACCAGTGAATGGTATTTGAAAGCAGTTAATGAAAATAATGGAATAATTATTGAGTGAACAGAGAGCACAGCAAACATGAAGAGGAAAATCAGATGAAACTCTGAGAAAAAAAGGGGGTTTAAGTCACAGAAAATTGCAGTGGTCTCCCTGTCTCCTTGTAATAAGGCAATCAGAACAAGTCCTTACAATGAAAGAGCATTGCGTTAGCTACCTATCATGGTCTATATCCTAACAGGCTATTAATTTGCTAATTTTAAAAAGAGCCAAACATTTTGTGCCAGTTGGTATAATCTCTACCCGCACACATTCTGGAAAAAGGCATGTTCACTAACTGCTTCCCTGGTTATCACCAGCATTTCCTTTCTTTGCTTAGCTATTCACTTTAAAAGATTAGCCTCAAATAAGTGAGAATTTTTATAATGGTGGAATATGAACCAAAGTTAGAGATCCATGAAACTAAACTCCAAAAAAAGCATAAGAATTGTTTCTGAGCAGATGCTCTCTCAAGTAGAAGATGCTAGAACCAACTTCCATCTATTTAGAAGAAATCTAACATACCTTTTTAATGTCTGTTAGTGTCCCATTTTCCTAAGCTCCCAGAGCTGTCCAAACCAAAACCTGGCTGCAGGTTCATCGTTACTGGAACAAGTAAATGAAACCTGCTTGCAATTCATCATTTTAGTATAAAGTGCCCAATTTTAGAGAAGTGGTTCCGCATATTAGGTTAATATGTTAGATTAGTTGTTCTTTGCAATGGGATTACTGTCAGTTTCTGAAAGTTTGGCAGCCTAGAGTCTCTTACACCAAGGACGTGAAATGCTGACTAGAAAAGCCAAGTGGCAGCTACTCACCTGAGTATCTATTTTGCCAAGGTATGCAAACGATGGGCACTTGTGGAAAACATCATCTTTTACTCTCTCATCACTCACTTCATGCTTCAGAAATATCCCTCCTCATAGTACATTGAACTCACCAGGAAGCTACATCACTTTCAATTCGAACATGCACCCACAAATTTCAGGCAGGTACTGTAGAAAAACTACAGGTTTTCCTAAGGCACATTTTGTGCCTAACACACCTTAAAAATGCCTTTCTTTTGCTACTAAAATATTATGTCAAACTGTTCTATCTGGGGAATACCCAAGTTCCTCGCCTTCCTCTAATTGCCTTTTCTATTTTTCACCAATTTCAACAAATACAGTAAGTTCTCGATTTGGAATTTGTTTTGGCAAATCAGCATAGGGAGAAAAATAAACAAATGAAACTATTTAATTAGCTGAAATTGCTTATAATTGTGATATAGTGTCCTGATGCATAAAAAAATTCATATAAAAGGAAAAAGTTAACTTGACCATAAGTAACTTTTAAAATAATTGATTTGAATTTACAAGGGAGGGCAGATAATATGTTTTCTTTTTCAATTCATCTCCATTGAATCAAAACCTCTCTGGGGCAGGAGGCAGCTCAGACCAGTGGATAGAACAGTGGGAATTTGAAATCAGACAGATCAGAATGGTAACCCAGATATTTAAATCACTTTGTGACCTCTGCCAGGTAACTTAGATTCTCTAGGCCTATATTTCCCAACTGTAAGATAAGGATAATAATATCTACTTGATGGGATTGTGGTGTGAATTGAAGTCCCAAGCATCCAACTCACAGTGAGCTCTCAGTATTTCCCAGCATACCCAGCTCAGGGCTTTAAGTACCGGATACTCAATGAATATTTCCTAAACAAAATAAAATTGAATACTATATCCACACTATGAAATATATGCTGTTACATAAGGAGTAATTACAAATAGTAGAATTTTTTTAAACTTGATATTCTTCTAAACTTTAAATGGCTTTCAATTTCTCATTTGTATTTATCCTACCTTCCCTCTCACTCCTAAACCAAAATGGAAAATTAGTGCATGATTACAATCAATTTAAATGTATGAGGAGTCACATTTCATAGACTAGTCTGGGTTTGGTCAGAAAACAAAGTCAATATCAGCATTATGGGAAAAAAATGGATGGAATATAGACATTAAGTCTACACATATAGGAAAGGACGCAGCAGTGAAGGTTTTAGAAGATGGTGGCTGGAGTACCTCTCAACTAGAGAGGGGAAAAGAGGCCTGGAAATCACTTTCTCTGCCCCAATCTAGAGAACTCAAGGTTTTGGAAAGCCTTGAGAGCCACTAAGTGGAAGCTGGGTACCAGCTGCATCGAACCCTCAGGACTTTCCCCAGATATAAGCTTCTTTACTTCCTCCTTCCAAATCTCATTTAAGTTCCTCCCATTGGGAAATTCTAACCCAATACCACATAGGGAAGGGATTTAGGGCAATGTGGTTCTCTGCATTAGAAGGAGCTGTTGGTGATGGTGCCAAGTTGAAAGCAGCCAACCCAGCAATATCCCTGTTAACTCATTAACTCAGCATCTATCCAATTACTATAAGCATTTTTAACTTCCAAATAAAGACAATGATGTCATGCTTCCACCTAAACTAATGCAACTATCCTTCATACAACCAAAGATATGCTAGCCATTCAACAAAAGAGGAGACTAACAAAAACGTCCACCTCACTGCTAATTCTTTAAAATACATAGCAAGCCCATTGTCCAAAGGCAAAGTAATACAGGAACTTCAGTTTAAGAAAGACCTGGGTTCAAATCCTAGCTCTCCTATTTTACCACTGTGTAACCTCCTATAAACTACATACCTCTCTGAGCCTTAAGTTTTCCAACTGAAAAAATAAGAAAACCTGTCTTCTAAGATGACTGTGAGGATTCACAATGTGAAATGTCTAGCTCATAGTTAGGGCTTAGCAAGTATTAGCTTTTATCATTATTAATTTTAAGTGGCATAGTAAGTTTATATTTCTTGCTGATAACCATTCCTGATGTTCAATAGCATACGAAATGGTTTTCATATCCAAATGTATATATGTTTGCACATTGCATAAACTCTCTAAGAGAAATATTTGCAGAAAATTTTCAAATTTAAATGATCAATTTCTTGTTCCTGCTTAGGTAGTCTAGATAGAAAGATAGAGAGGAGTGGTTAAACAGTCAACAGTTGGCAACAAAATCTAAGAAAAAGAGAGGCTAAAGATCTGAATTATATACAAGTTGCAAGATCAGCTCCTGAATAATAGGAAATTAACTGTTTACCCAAAAAGGCAGCCATTCTGTTTTATCTAAATTATGCCAGAGGTGACTTCTGGGAGGAATCAGCTCTGCCTGCCACCAAGATCTAACCCGTAAGTTCATAACTTAATGCTCTGACTTCATGTCAGAGGAGAAAAATCACAACTCAGTTACCCTACCAGAAAACATAAATTTGTTACACTAGCAGGCTACAACACCATGAAAAATTATAATTGGAAGGAAAAGACAAAAAAAAAAAAAAAAAAGAGAACTTGAGATGTATCTCTTCATAACCTGCATAGTTGTTCTTTTATTTGGACAAAGCATACTAAAGGGTTTTCAATGTTTTTACTGCAACTCATGCCATACTTACGATATAATAGCCAAAATGCAGCCAGAAATCCCAATTTTTAAGGCTGCCAACCAAGAAAAATTACTTAGCACAACAGTGATCTTTCTTAACCATAAATGACATTATCTCAGACCAAACTTCCTAAATAGACTTGGATTAAAATAGCACCTTATCCTAGAGCTATTGACTGTACTCATGCTTATTGATACAAGGGAAAGGGCAAACACAAAATATAAGTGAATTAAGTTAACTCTTAAGAAGTCAGCCAAGTGGTTCAATTGGTTAAGAATGAAAGCTCTGAGCAACAGGGTCACCGGTTTGGCTCCCACGTGAGCCAGTGAGCTGCACCCAAGCTGAGCTGCCAACACGTGGCAGGATGGCTCAGCTGGTGAGAGCACATGCTCTAAACAACGAGGTTGCTGATTCAACTCACACGTGGGATGGTGGGCTACGTCCACCTGGAACTAAAATTGAACACGGCACCTTGAGCTGAGCAGCTGCCGTGAGCTGCTAAAGGGAGGCAGGGTGGCGACTGGACTTGGAGTTGAGCTAGCTGTGCCCTCCAGAACTAAAATTAAAGGACAACAACTTGGCTGTTCCCCTTCCCCAGTTCCCCAACACTGTTCCCCTTCCCCAATTCCCCAATAAAATCTTACACAAACAAAAAAAAAGTTAACTCTTAAAAATACCACAAATTTTTAATAAATGAGGACATGGACTTTTCAAATGATAGCTCTTTGAGTTATGACAAGTCATTTTTTGCTGTGTTCTACGTGTGTAAAACTTCTAAAAATTGTAGGGTGCTTAAAATTATGTTTATGATTCCAAAACTTAAGTGTATGTGCCAAATATAGGTTGTATAGACAAATTTCAGTGAATCTCAATGCAGTGTTGTGATCTAACATTAAAATAACAGGATTTATGAAAATCTAATGTTAGAGGCATACCACTCAAAACCCAAATACTTTGAAACCAGAGACCCCTCTACAGTAACTCTTTAATTTTTGGATATTTCTAATGACTGCAAACTTTTCAATATGTAGAGGAGATATACACCTATCTCCCATTATTACTAACTTTGCCTTCTGGAAAACTGCAAAAACAAAATACATTTCCATTTGATAAGAACTCCCCAAATGATACCATGTTTTCTTTCCTCTAAGCAAAATGTGTATAATTTTTCTTAATATTACTTAGGTTTCAAATTCCTTCTTTATTCTGTGTGACTTTCCTTAAATTTTTTATTTTATTTTATCAGTATCACCTTCCAAGTGTAGCATCCAAATGAAGTGTGATTAATGAGATGAGATCTGGGCAATGGGCCATTATTACTCTATACTTGTCACCTCCTTGTCATTATGGCCTACCTGTCTATTTATGAAGTCTAAGATTGAATTAGGTTTTTAGGAGACATATTACATCATTGACTTGTCATGAGCTCATAATTGACAAAAACTGTAGTGTTTTTCATAGAAATTAATGTTAAGACACCTTGTTCATACCATATTTCTTTGGTCGATTCTTTAACTCATTCTAACACTTTACATTAACCCCTATTGCATTTTCTCTTGTTACACCTGGTTTTTTACTTTAAACTGATTCTAGTTCTCAGTTCTGTTATCCAATATATTAGTTAAACCTCCAAAGTCCATGCTAGCTCTGTGTTTCCTTATCACATCAGCAGTGTTGTGAAGGTATCTTCTCGAACATCTGAGGCACGTAACCAGCCAGTCAATGATATAGATTATTTTCCATAGATGCAACCTAGCATTCATGACTCACAAACTACCCTAAATATACTATCATCCTGACCACGTCTTTCTTTTGTCCACAAAGATATTTTCTCTATAACATAACAGGCTCATTTTCCTCATCAATCAACCTAGAAGCGTTTTTAAACAAAGGAATTTTGGAAATTTGAAAAGCCTTGTGTTAAGTAAATTCATAATCACGTGCAGCAAGTACTTCTGCTTTCCCAAAGGCTCAAAAGATGTCTTTTAAGGATTCTGTTGGAGTATTTTGACCCAAGTTAATTATCAAGGTCATCAATACATAGTGTTCAAAATCTTTGTTGTTGTTGTAGCTTTAATTTTAGGATTTTAATATCTATTCTGGCAGCATTGGCTCATTTCTAGTTTTTCAGCACTCTAGTATTGTCCAAGACATTTCCAAAGGGCCAAAAGAAGTTCAGAAGCTTATTGTCTTATTCTCCATTCATGAGGAAATGTAGGCACACAGAGAATTTTTTGAATGCAAGATTTTCTTCTATATTCATATCCCTTGGATTCAACATTTTAATATAGTGAAGACTGAACAGATTGGACTTGAAGATTTTTTATTTTTTTTCCTAACAAAACAGAAATAGGTAACAGAAAATCTCAAGCTCAGCTCAGAAGGTAACATTTTTCACAATTCGCTATCTGAATTATTCAAGCTTTGACAGTTTATCTTAGTATCTGGTAAGGTAAGTCTTCTCACCTTGTTATTCATCTTCAGTATGACCTTGGGTATCTTTGGTCTTTTTCAGTTTCACATCAATTTTAGAATTTTCCCATTGGTTACACACAAAATAAAATAGTGCTGAACTTTTAATTGTGATGGTACTGAATCTAAATGAATTTGGGGAGAACTGAAATACTGAATATAGTATACCTCTTCATTTATTTAAGTCTGTAAATTTTTTTTTTTGCAATAATGTGTTACAGTTTTATTTATAGGGGTATTGCACATCTTTTGATTATTTGATAATTTTTTTGATAATTTATTTTACAGGTATTTGATATTTTATATGATTATAAATAGTATTTTTCTTAGCTTTTTATCTTTTATTAGTTTTTTCCTGGTATATAAAATAAAATTGATTGAACTAAAACACAACAACTTTGATAAATTTAGAAATTAATTCTTGTAATTTATCATTATGCTTTTGAATTTTTTACATAAAACTTAATATCATCTTTAAATAATTATAACTTCATTTCTTCTTGTCTACTCTTTATAGTTTTTACTTATTTTCATTGCTTTCTTGAACTGACTAAGATTTCCACTAAAATGTAAAAGTAATAGAGGGCATCTTTTTTTTTTTTTTTTTAGCTGAGCCATCCTGCCACCTGTTGGCAGCTCAACGGCAACTCAGCTCGGGCTGGCATTGAACCGCCATTGCTCAGAGCTCAGCTCTCACTCTTGAGTGAGCTCTTAACCAACTGAGCCACTCGGCCGGCCCCTTTTTTTTTTTTTTTTTTTTTTTTTAGCTGGGTCATCCTGCCACCTGTTGGCAGCTCAGCAGCAGCTCAACAGCAGCTCAGCATCAAACTGCTGTTGCTCAGAGCTCAGCTCACACTCTTGAGAGAGCTTTTAACCCACTGAGCCACTCCGCCAGCCCTGAGGCATCTTTTAATTGGTTCTAATCACAAAGGCAAAGTTCTTACTATTTTACCTATAAGTAAAATTTAGCTGTAGGATTTTCAGTAAATATCCTTTACCAGGTTGAGAAATTTTTCCTCTATCTACACTAAGAATCTTTTTTATTAATGTTTTTTAAAATCATTAATTTTCTCAAATTACTTCACATATAAAAATTGCTAATTTACTGTGATGAATTACATTGATTTATCTTCAAAATTCAAACCAATTTTGCATTCCTAGGATATAAAACACTTAGTCATGGTGCAATATATTGTTAGATTTGGTTCATAATTATATTATTTAGAATTTTCAAACATTTGTTAATATGTGAAATTGTCCTGTAGTTTTGTTTGATTTGAAATCAAGATTTAGAGAACTTTTACAAAATGGCGATTGTTCTCCCATTACTATTTTTGGAAGAAGGTTTTGTGAATCATTGTCCCTAAGTATTTTTTAAATGTTTAACAGAATTCAGTAGAATTTAGATATGCAATGTTTCATTACCATTGCATTATCGTATCATTCATTTTTAAATATATGATGGTTTTTTATTTTTTAATTGATATTCAGATTAATTGCATTGTGATCAGAGAATCTCTGTATTTTTCAATCTTTCTTGAGAAATGCTCATCCTGAGTCTCTTCCACTTCACTTCCTGGTTCTAATGAAGATGTCCCACTTATGTGTTCTCCCTACTGTGAGAACCCCACATTTCTCTGGCCCAGCACTGCTCAACAGAACTTCCTGTAATGACAGGAATATTCTGTAGCTGTACTGTCCAATACAGTAACCAGTAGACACATGTGGCTATTAGGAACTTGAAATGTGGTTAGTGGAATCGAGAAATTGGGTTTTAAATTTTATTTATTGTAATCAAATTTATATCTAAATAATCAAGGTGACTAGTAGCTACTATATTGGACAGCACAACTCTAATCAATGCTTCCTCTCTCTGTTAGGATCCAATCAAGAAGGAATGTATTTATAAAGAAAAAGTAACACAAATAATTGTTAACTAAACTATAAATTTGTTAAGTAGAGAAAAAGAAGAATACTCTAAGGTATCACAAAATAAAACTATAGGAAACAGCTTCCTTCTCTAATGCTAAAGCAACAAAAGAAAGACTTCAGAATATTTAAATTTAAGAGGAGAGGTCCCTATGAGCGGGGACTTAGACCTCTAAGAAGGGAATAGGGGTGAGGGGAAGGAGTTACGCAATGAAGCTGGTTTGGAAAGCATAGGGGAACCTGCAAACTGTATGCTGCTTCTAAAGTGAAGGGGCGTTGCTGGGATGATGCTCCCAAGAACTTCAAGCAAACAGGAAGCTGGAACCAACAAGAAAAGGAGCAAGCCCTGTCAGCCTCATCCACTCTTACAGTCTCCCTCTTGCACCCTCTGTTGGCAGAGTGTAACAGACTAAGTGAAAAATGGCCTGCAGAGTCCCAGGTCTCAGCATCATAGGGTTGGCTCCAAGCTGAGAGCCCACATGGGCATACTTTCTTATTTGTTTCTCCATTCTCCCTTTCTCTCTTACTTTCCCCAAGCCTAATCTTATCTGGTCTCTGGGCAGGGGGCAAACAAGCAAGCAATCCTCTGAGAAGCTCCCAGTACTTATACACAGATCAACAGTATCTTAGATCTTTGTTTCAATTTCAGTGGAAAATAGGGGAGAGAAATCGGCCCTCACTGTATGAGAGAGAAAAAAACAGAATCCACTAAGAACAGTCTACTTTAAAGATATAACTTTGCCACATTTTTACCTAATTCTGGTAAAGACACTGGTAGAGAGAAATATTTTCTACTAAAGAGAAACAGCAAGTGCAATAAGTGGGAACTGATACCATCAGTGTGGTGAAGAGGTGGAATTTGGTGAGGACTGTGGAAAACACATGAATGCCTGTCTAAAGGGGGCAGCAGCTGCCCAGCCAGCCAGAGACTGCAGTGTGGTAATGTGAGCCCAGTATTCCCAGATCTCCTAATTTTTTCACAGGTGCCAAAAATCTGGATTTTTATGTGAAAGCTTCCAATTTCAAAATGTTGGCTCAACGTTTTTTTAAAACACTGTACAAGCCAAATGAAACAATGTGATGGGCCAAATCTAGCCTGTGGGCCATGGTTTGGGACTTCTGCAGTGTACCATGTACATGAAAAGGGATCCACAGCAAGATTTGGGGCTCAGGTATCACATCTCATGGGCCACAGGCAAGAACAACCTGGTTCAAAATTCTGTGATAACCTGAATTTTAACGCCATGTTGGTTTCTTAGGTTAGGCCTGATTTTGCTCTCGCTTCTTGCTGTTTCTTTTTCTTTCTTTCTTCCTTTCATTCTCTCTTTCTTTCCTCTTCCCTTCCTCCTTCCTCCTTCCTCTTCCTTCCTTCCTTCTTTTTTTTGTTATTGTTGGTGATGACATTAAGACAAAGTCAGCCTAACCTAGCACTGCCCGCCATTATTAGCATGACACTAACTCAAATATGGAGTTAATTAAAAAAGAAAACTTTGGAAGAAATAAACTGAATAAATCAAATATATAATCATTAATCTGCAGTTTTGGAATTTGCTTCAAGAGAGTTGGAGCCTTTTTAGTTTCACTATGAGAGCAATAGTAAATCACTATGGCATCTACTAGGATATGTAAACTCGAGGCAAACTGCAATATATATATTGGGTTGTTGGAAAACTCATGACATATTTTTTTCTATGTTTTTCGTTGCACAAATGCGTCACGACTTTTCCAACAATTCAATATATATTTCAATATATATGAGATATCTCATATATAAACATACATTTAATGCATGGTCTTTAGCAAAAACTTCTGTATAACTCTATTACGAAATGATAAAGTATATTGCAAAATAAAATGTTTAGACATTAAAACTGGAATTCAAATTTTTGTGTTATTTGTCAAACTTTTCAGTGGATTTTTTGATGCTTGATTATTTGTGTATCTGAAAATCTTTTTCCCATATGGAAGATTTACACATATTCCTAAGCCATATGGAATAGACACTTTGACTTGTACACAAAAGATTTGCGGTCTTTGCTAAGCCATTATAATTTCTCTTGTAGTACATATGAAGCAATAAATAAATATATGTACATGCATTGCATAAATTGTGTCATATGTTTTTGAGTACCTCACTCATCAGAATTAAATCACTACATAAGCCCACACTTTAAAGGAGTTGTAAACAGTGGATTTTATCAAATACAATATTTCTCTTTCTTTTCTACCTCCATCCAATTCAAATAAGTACTTTACCTACATTAGCCAACATCAATTTTACCAGTACCAAAGTTTATACTTGTCAACAAGGGATATTAGAGAGTATGGAAAGTATGATTTGTTTTCTCTTAATACTTTGTTGTTTTACATTTTTTAGTTATGTAAGCTACAGAGACAGATAATCAGTTAGAAATCTACCATACTGCATCTTCTTGTCTGCCTGTACTATGCTATGCATTTGCCACGTGTACGTCATGTTTAAGTCTCTAATGATAATCATTTCACAGGCTGAAATGCTCAGAAAGGAAAATAAAGTAGGTCTTTAGATGATAACAGCATTTATTAGTACTAAATGTGAGCTTTTCATACCCAAAAAAGGTAGCTTCTGTTCAAAAATTAGTTTTAAAAATTAGTATTTATTTATCAGAGTAATAAATTCATTAACCTAATTCCTTCTTAAACTTTTAAATTCAACATACAAGCTTATTACTCCATTTATACTCCATTTATAAATTATTAATGGTCATTTTAAAAACACAGGTCAATTTATAAACATGTTTAAAAACTTAGTTATTTGGATACTTAATTGTCCAATTAAAAATAAGTTTTCCAAGTGCTTAAGAAACTCTATATTTAATAAATTAATCATAAATATAATGGACATCAAGTTCTCTTAAATTTTACAACATCATTCATAAACTTCAATCTTTGAACTTAAAATCACAAATCTAAATTGGTTATGCAGATTGCACATTTTACGTTAGAATCCATATCTGATGTTATATAATGGCTGATGGTCAGCATTAAGACTAATAACCAATAACCCACATTCTTTCCTTCCAGATTTATGGTAAAAACGCGCTTTCCTGTTCATTGAAGTTAGGTTTGGCCATATGACTCATTTTCACCAATAAAATACAAACAGAAGCACATGTGTCACTGTCTGGTTAGAAACCTACAAGAGCCAGTGCTTTGTTTTCTAACCCCAGAAATATTTATCAACAATGCTTTCATCAGTCTGTCCCTGTGAGGACAGCCTTTTTCCTGTCCTGCCTTTTGCAGCAACATGGATGGACCTTGAGGGCATTATACTGAGTGAAATTAATCAGACAGAAAAAGACAAATACTGTGAGGTTTCTCTTCTATCTAGAATCTTAAAAAGCAGAAATCATAGAAATAGAAAATAAAATGGTGGTTGCAAGGAACTGTGGGTGAGAAAAATGAAGAGATGTTGACCAAAGAGTACAAACTTCCACTTATAAAATAAATGAGTTCTGCGGATCTAGTGTACAGCATGGTGCCTATACGTAACAATACTATATTATATACTTCAAAGTTGCTAAGTGAGTAAATATTAAATATTCTCACCACACACACACACACACACACACACACACACACACACACACACACAAAGGTAATTCTGTGAGGTTTTGGAAGTGTTAGCTAACCTTATTGTGGTAATCATTATGCAATATATACATGTATCAAATCATCATGTTTTGTACCTTAAACACATAATGTTATGTCAATTATATCTCAATAAAGCTGGAAAAAAATGAATAAAATTAAGTTAATCTTTTTAAAAAGTATAATTTTCTGCCTGTCCTTGAGGAACATACAGCATGAGCAAGAAAAAACTTCTAAGTCTCTGTAATTTGGGGGTTACTTGTTATCATAGTCTAAGCAAGCCTATCCTGATTGATACATCTACCAATTCTCTTAACTATTATAAACACTTATAATACCAATGTATTCTCAAATGCAATACATAAATTATTGATACCATAGATTTGGCTCTATTAAATACTCCTATGCTTGATTCTAAATTTTCCTGGGGCTAAAAAATGCTCACCCACTGAATAAGTAATCACCTCAACACTTGGAGTTATCTCCTACAGCAGTTTTTAAGAATGTCTTCTCTGTTAACTGAGATGTCTTAGCCTGAGACAGTAAAAAGAAAGTAAAATCTGAAATAGGGCTACTTTTCTCATAAGCCTGAAGCCAAACTAAGCCCTTTAATGTAGACACTATGTTGGGGGCTACAAATTTAAAGAAAAGTTTGGATGTGGAAACCATGAAACTGGTTTGGAGTTATGGCATTATCTAATTTTTAAATCATGTGAATTAGGGTCTATAACCCCACCTCAAGTGGTGGCTACTCCACTTGATTGGGTCCACCTAATACAAATATATTCTGTTATAACTTCTTTTCAAGACTTTTCTATCTCTCGAGGTCAGACTTATGTTTTAGAATGATATTCCAGTTGCATTTTGAGTGCTGTAAGACACAGCTGACTTTATGTGACAACTTCTGAGGATAGCCCCTTGATGGCTGGCAGGAGTTTTTACAGGAATTTTCTGATTTCCCAAGTTTAGTAAACTGTTCTCCTATGACTTTATTCCATGGAACTTGAAGTGCCTACCTGGACACCACTGCCAGATGACTGGATCCTCTTGATGTCCATGGAGATAGTTAATTTTATGTGCCCACTTGGCTGGGCCATCAGGTGCCCAGATATTTGCCCAGACATTATGCTGTGTGTTTATTTGAGGGTGTTTTGGAGGGTGTTTGGAAATTAACATTTAATTTAGTGGACTTTGAGTGAAGCAAATGGCTCTCCATAATTTGGGTGGGCCTCATTCACTCAGATGACAGCCTGAATGAAACAAAAGACTGGCTTTCCCAACCCACTGAGCAAGAGAAAAATTCTCCAGCAGACAGTAGACTCCATCTGAAACATAAGTTCTTCCTGAGTCTACCGGACTCAAAATGGAACATCAGCTCTCCTGGGTTGCTAGCCTGCAGGTCTGCCCTGCAGATTTTGGACTTATCAGCCTCCATAATCATATGATCCAGTTCCTTATAATAAATCTCTTTCTTTACATATCACATCCTAATGGTCCTAAATCTCTGGAAAACCCTATCTAATATAAACATATTGTTCCCCAGTGTCCCTGGACCTTTGAATTTGTTCCCATTGTTTGGGTTTTCAAAGGAAACATATTGGAAATCAATTTTTTCTTACTCTGCCACCAATTTTTTCTTCTTAATATTTAGAAAAATGTGTGGCCTTTGTGAGAAAATTGCAAAATGTCCTTTTGGTATTTAACAGTTGTATTCCCTTAAGAGTATGACTTCATCCCACTGATACCAAAGGACAGATCTTCCAGACAGAAAATCAATACAGAAACAGTGGCCTTAAATGACACATTAGACCAGTTGTATTTAATCAACATTTTTAGAGCATTTCATCCCAAAGCAGCAGAATATACATTCCTTTCAAGTGCACATGGACATTTTCCAAGAAAGACCACATACTAGGCCACAAAATAAGTCTCAGCAAATTTAAGAAGATTGAAATCATATCAAGTGTCTTCTCTGACCACAGTGCTATGAAACTAGAAATCAATTACAAGAAGAAATCAATTACATGAAGACTAAATAGTATGCTACTAAATAATAAATGGTTCACCGATAAAATCAAGGAAGAAATCAAAAGATACCTTGAAAAACACGAAAATGAAAACACAGTGACCCAAAATTAATGGGATGCAGCAAATGCATTCCTAAGAGGAAAATTCATAGCAATGAAGTTCTACCTAAAGAAACAAGAAAAATTTCAAATCAACGGTGTATCTTTACACCTATGGGAACTGAAAAAAGAAGAGCAAAATAATCCCAAAGTGTGTACAAGGAAGAAAATAATAAAGATCACAGTGGAAATAAAAGAAACGGAGATTAAGTAATTAATTAAAATTTTAAAAGATCAATGAAAACATGATTTTTTGAAAACATAAACAAAATTGATAAACTTTTAACTAGACTCATCAAGAAAAAAAGAGAGAGAACCCAAATAAAATCAGAAATGAAAGAGAAGTGACAACAGACACCACAGAAATACCAAAAAAAATTAAGAAAATACTATAAGCAACTATATGCCAATAAATTAGGCAATTTGGAAGAAATAAATAAATTCCTAGAAGCATACTATATTCCAAGTCTGAGTCAAGAAGAAACAGAAAATCTGAAGAGACCAATTACTACCAACAAAATTGATTCAGCAATCAACAAGCTCCAAACAAACAAACGTCATTGACCAGATGGCTTCACCGGTGAATTTTACTAACCATTCCAAAAAGAATTAGGACTTATTCTCCTCAAACTATTCCAAAACATCCAGAAAAAGCAAAGGCTCCCAAGCTCGTTTTCTGAGGCCACTATTATCCTGACCCCAAAACCAGACAAAGACATTACAAAAAAGAGAAAACTATAGACCGATATCCCTAATGAAGATAGATGCAAAATATCCTCAACAAAATATTAGCAAACCAAATTCAGCAATACATTAAAAAGATCTTACACCACTATCAAGTGGGATTCACTTCTGTTATGCAAGGTTGGTTCAATATCCACAAGTCAATTAACATGACACACCACATTAACAAAATGAAAAATAAAAATCATATGGTCATATCAACAGATGCAGAAAAAGCATTTGACAAAACTCAGCATCCATTTATGATAAAAAAACTTTTAGCAAAGTGGGAATACAGGCATCATATCTCAACATAATAAAGGCCATATGTAATAAACTTGCAATTAACGTCATACTCAATGGAGAAAAGCTCAAAGCATTCCCCTTAAAATCAGGAACAAGACAAGGATACCCACTTTCACCACTTTTTTCAACATAGTACTGAAAGTTCTAGCCACAGCAATTAGAGAAGAAAAAGAAATAAAAGACATCCAAATTGCAAAGGAGGAAATAAAATTGTCATTTTTTTGCAGATGACATACAGAGAACACCAAAGATTCCACCAAAAATCTTTAGAACTGATAAATGAATTTACTAAAGTAGGAGGATACAAAATTAATATTCGGAAATCAGATGCATTCATATACACTAATAACAAACTATCAGAAGTAGAAAATAACAAAATAATCCCATTTACAATTGCTTCAAAAACAATAAAATACTTAGGAATAAATTTAACCAAGGAATTAAAAGACCTGTACTCAGGAATTATAAGACATTGAAGAGAGAAATTAAAGAAGATACAAATAAATGGAAATATATACCATGCTCATAGATAGGAAGAATTAATATAGTTAAAATGTCTGTACTACCTAAGGCAATATATAGATTCAACACAATCCCTATCTAATTACCAATGACATATACCAATGACGTATTTCACAGAACTAGAATAATCCTAACATTTATATGAAACCATAAAAGACTCTAAATAGCCACAGCAATCTTGAGAAATAAAAAGAGTGGGGGGTATCACGCTAGCAGACATCCAATCATATTACAAGGTTATAGTAATCAAAACAGCATGGTATTCGCATAAAAACAGACACATAGATCAAAGGAACACAATAGAGAGCCCAGAAATAAATCCATGCCTGTATGGTCATTTAATCTATGACAATGGAAGAAAGAATTTACATTGGGGTAAATACAGTCTATTTCATAAATGGGGCTGGGAAAACTGGACAGATACACGCAAAAAAAATTAAGCTGGGGCCAGCCGAGTGGCTCAGTTGGTTAAGAGCTCGCTCAAGAGTGCGAGCTGAGCTCTGAGCAATGGCGGTTCGATGCCAGCCTGAGCTGAGTTGCCGTTGAGCTGCCAACAGGTGGGAGGATGGCTCAGCTAAAAAAAAAAAAATTAAGCTGGACCACCTCCTTATGCCACATACAAGAATAAATTCAAAATGGATTAAAGACATAAATGTGAGACCCAAAACCATAAAACTCCTAGAAGAAAATATAGGAAGTAAATTCACAGATATTACCCTTAGTAATATTTTTACTGATATGTCCCCTTAGGCAAGGGAAGCAAAAGAAAAAATAAACATGTAGGACTACATCAAACTAAAAAGTTATTTCACAGCAAAGGAAACCATCAATGAAACAAAAACATATCCTACTGAATGGGAGAAGATATTTGCCAATGATACATCTCATGAAGGGTTAATATCCAAAATTTACAAAAAAAAACCTCATATAACTCAACACCAAAAACCAAACAAACAAACAACTCAATTAAAAAAATGAGCAGAGGACATGAAGGAACATTTCTCTAAAAAGGATATACAGATGGCCACCAGACATATGAAAGATTCTCAACATCACTAATCATGAGAGAAATGAAAATAAAAACAAAATGAGACATCACCTCACTCCTATGAGAATGGCCATCATCAATAAATCAACAAACGACAAGTGTTGGTGAGGTTGTGGGAGAAAGGGAACCCTCATGCACTGTTGGTGGGATTGCAGATTGGTGCAGCCACTATGGAAAACAGTATGGAGGTTCCTCAAAACATTGAAAATGGAACTACCTTATGCTCCAGCAATTCCATTCATGGGTAACTATCCAAAGAAATCCAAAACACTAATTCAAAAAAATATATGCATCCCTATGATTGCAGCCCTATTCACAATAACCAAGATATAGAAACAACCAAAATGCCTACCAATAGACGATTCAATAAAGAAACTGTGATACATTTATATAATGGAATATCAATTGGCCATAAAAGAATGAAATCTTACCATTTGCAAAAACATGGATGGACCTAGACCATATTATGCTGAGTGAAATAAGTCAGACTGAGAAAGACAAATACCATATGATCTCACTTACATGTGAAATCTAAAGAACACGATAATCGAGGGAACAAAACAGAAATGGACTCAGAGATATAAAAAAATGATGGTTTCTCATGAGAGGGGAGTGGGGATGGGGAAGAAGGTGAAGGGATTAGAAAGTACAAATTAGTACTCACAATACCGTCATGGGGATATGAAACACAGTATGGGGAATATAATCAATATAATGTAAAGATTTTGTCGAGTGCCAGATGGGTACTGGACTTGTCAGGGGGACCACTTCAGAGACTGTAGATGCCTGACCACTGCGCTATGCACCTGAAGCTGAAGTAGAATAATATTGAATGTCAAGTATAATTATATATATATATATATATATATATATATATATATATATATATATATATAGGGTTGTCAGGAAAGTCATGACACATTTGTGCAATGAAAAACATAGAAAAAATACATCATGACTTTTCCAACAACCCAATACATATATATGGTCATGGAATGTAAGGTACAGCATAGGGAATAGAATCAATGCTATTGTAACAGTTACATACGATGTCAGAGGGGTAGTAGATTGGGGCTGGGGCTTATCACTTTGTGAGGGGTGCAAATGTCTAACCACTACATTGCTTTGTACACCTGAAACTAATAAAAAGATTTTTTTAAAAGAGTATAATTTCAAGACTCATTAAAGCAATTGTTTATTCAAATAATTTTTATTGTGCTCTTAATACAAGTTGTTGAGTTTGCTAATATATATGTCTTGTCTTTGGAGAATCTGACATGTAAATAAAAAGGTATCCTCTTTTAGGGATATTGTCTTCCTACAATGAATTAGTGTGATAGGTAATTAGATATAGGGACAATTTTGAAGATCAAATACTATTTTACACCGTGTTAAACAGACACATGACATGGTTTAGATTGACTAGAAGAAACAGTTGAGAATCTGTCCTCTACTATTTCATTAAAAGCAGCAGAGAGCAAATTGTCCCATTGATTTAGAATATGCTAATATATATTATATTTGTCCAGGTTGGAGGACAAAATAAAAGGATAGTAAATAGCTTAGCAGCTTTTTTTTTTTTTATTTTTTTTTTTTTGAGGGCAGTGTCACTGGCCCTCACATGTGGGACCCGAACCAGCACCTAACCACCGTGCCACTCGGCCGAGCCACTTAGCAGCTTTTTTTGAGGAATGAGATCTTTCTTGCTACATGCCAGTCCTGTTTAACCATTCATCTCACAATAACATGCACTCAGGAGAGACTGTAATTTAGTTCTTATCTAGTGATTTGAACTTACTATACAGAAAAGAGCTGAACCCATTTTAGAGATTTTTATCAGTCTCGCTCAAGGATGGTTGCACACACATCTTACCGCAGAGATCCGGAATCTTTCTGTTCTAAGTGAGGATTGGGCAACTCACTTTTCTAGGAGGAGTATTTACATTGTTTTACATAAAATGGGGTGAAATGTGGTGAAAATTGTTCTAGAGGCAACAACCAGTGGCCAAGAGAGCAGCTTCTGAAGTCAGCCTTCCCAGTGCTATGAATTCCTACTCCCTGCTGTGTGGCTTGTGTGAGCCCAGCACTTTGTCCATGAAACAAGGACAATAACAGTCTCTACCTTAGAATATCACTGGGGAGGATTAAATGATTTAATACATGCAAAGTATTGAGAATGGCACCTGGCATGTACTCATATGTTATTTACTGATTAAGAAAACACCAAAAAAGTAAAACCCCTTACTCTATCTAGGAAAAACAGGCCCTAATGGGGAAAATTCAGAATCAAGACCAACTCTGAGAGTGTTGTAAGTCCTGTTTAAATGTCTTTATAAGCTAATTTTCCTCTTCGCCAGCATTTTCCCATAGGTTAAGTCAAAATAAATACTAAAGATACTTCAAATTAGTCATTAAAAGGCATCTAGAAATATGAGAGTAGTATGTGAAAAGGAATTCAGAACCTCATTTTTGTCCCCATTTACTATTAGCTCTGTTTAGTTATTGGTTGTATTTGTCAGCCTTTGCCACAATAATGTGGTAGAAGAAACAGTCCACACTCTCATTGGCTTATAGCAACCAAGATTAATTTCTTACCTTGAATCTGTGAGGCAGCTACAGTAACTGTGCCCCAGGCTAGGCTATGAATCTGGTTCATTTCTGGAACATACAACATCCCTCACAGGCTGATGCACCTGTAACTACCTGCATAAGTTCTTCTCATGGCAGGGGGCAGAAACACAAAAGATAAAGCCTAATGATGTAAACAACTGTAAAATCTTTCTTGAAGAGGAAGTACGTCATAGCTGCTTATATTCCATTGGCCGAAATCAATATCAGAACCAGATCCAACAACTATGGAACAAAGACGTAAACACCTCCAGTGCAGGAGGTATTTGCTGAACAATAATGCCATCTATCACACTTGCCAAACTTCCAGGGTCCCATCAAGTTCAAGACCCAAACTGACCACTTCAGTTAACCTTACTCAAGTGATCTGAGTCTCACGTATCAAAACGGATCAAAATCACCTGAGGAACTTATTGAAAATATAAATGACTTGGCCCTCTGACAGTGATTCTGATTTAATAAATTTGAAAATAGGACCCAGGACCTGTATTATCACTAACCTCACGAATAATCCTATCATATACCAAAGTTTGAAAATCACTGGAGAAGTTAGGCCTAGAGATCAGAGCAAGTCACCACTGAGAGCTGTTGTCTTGCTGCCTCAGTGGAGAAGGGAGGCTAACACAATGCCTGCAGAAAAACAACAGAACAAATTGGGGTTTCTGATGGGTTACTCATTGCCAGCTCTTCTCCTCGCCATGTTTCCACACCATACTACTTGACTCTGCACTTCCTCTTACTAAACGATGCTAGACTTAGCCATGTGACCAATGTTAGTCAACAATATAAGGGTAGAAGTCACAGTGTGTCAGTGCAAAGCTTAAGCCATGTTCTTGCTTGGCACCTGAATTTCACCTTGAGAAAAGCGTCCCCCAGATGGAGTCTCAGAATTAACACCCATTGACACACCTAAGAACAAGCAAGAATCTAAGCCCAGCTGGACCCAACTTGAAACAGAGCTGCCTAACCAAGACCAGCTGGATCAACCAACCTCTGCCTGAAAATCATATGTGTGCAAGAAAAAAAATGATTGCAGTATTGAGCCAATAGCCATTGGGGTGGTTTGTTACTCCGAAAATGCTAATACGCACAGGGCTTACGAGTCACTTTCTGAGACACTGTGATTCTTTCTTCCCAATTCCAATATCGTTTGGGTAGCAGTAGTGGAAACAGTTGCTCCCAACATTGAAATGAAGCTGAGATTTTAAGCAAATTTTTTTAAAAAAATTTTCTGAAATCTCAAGATATATACCATGAGGAGACATTTTCATGTGAATTCGTACTATGTCATTTATTTGAATATATCTGAGGAAGAAGCAGATGAATGCAGACGAGTGAAATAAAAGTAAAGAGGAATATTTAGGTCATACAACAGCACCACATTTTTTTTTTCAAAATAGAAACAGATTGTTGTACAGGATCCAGCAATTCTGGTGGAAATACTCTGCAATGGAAGCATGTTTTCCATTAACTTAAATACTGTGTTAACCTCACTCAAAAATACACTTTCTTAAACTGAATGCAGAATTTATTGTCTTGAGAAACAGAGCCTGCTCTCTAAATATGCAAAGGGATTCATGCAAATGACTCTGTCCCACTTGACTAAAAACAATTCTTAGTTTTCTTTTGTTAAAATAAAAACCTAAAGCAGCATTTATTCTCCCACCCACCCAAGCATGTTAGCTAGCATCGTTTCAGCCTCCCAAGTATATTTTCCTTTCTTGCTGTCTACTGTCTTGAGGTCTTAAGGATGTAATTTCTCTGTATTCAATAAAACTACTCATAAAAACTTCTCGAATAAAGACAGCCTCTATCATGCTAAGACTCCCAGAAGCTGACATTGCATGGCAATCATCTTTCTACTAAGCTGGTGAGTCCAAGAAGTGTCAGGAAAGATCTGTGCTGTTAGAAAGTGACATGACAGGCTGCAGTTTGTGTCTGAGATGCGCTCCGGGCTTTTGGGGTAATGGAAGCGCCTAGCTATGCAGGACGGAGATGCATTGTATGGAGCAAGGCAGTCCCTTCATGGAGGGACTGGGCCTCAGAGGCTGCAGTCAGCTCTGGGTCTTGCCAGTGATTCATATATTTCTCCTGTCCCTCACCTTTGTCCTTTGAAGGACCCAACAAAATGTGAAAACCATTAATCACATCTTGGAAAGAAATGAGAACAGGCGGTGGAGGGTGGGAAATAGAGAGCTGGAAGAAAAGAGAGGAAAGGTCCAAATAGGTCTGGGAAAACTCAAAGCAAAAAATGAATCCTAGTGATGAGAGGAAGGTTTCAGGTTTATGCTATCAGCCTTCCTCCTTTTGTAGGCAAGCTCTTCCTCTGGTTACTGGACAAAAAAGAGTCCCTTACCGATATCCCCCTAGTGGAGGTAAACAGCCCAACTCCATATTCATTCTCTATGAAATCAACAATTCATGGATTAGATGAAGTTATTTCCCAGCTTAGAAGGCCATGAAGATGAATAAAAGTTAGATTAAAAAAAAAAAAAAAAGCTAAATGATGGGCAGTGAGTGTGGAAGGTGAATTACTTACTGTTTAATGTCTTCAGGAGACTTGGAATGGTTAATGCTATTTCCCCAAAGGCTGAGTTCAATACAGAAATGCCAGGGGCCTCATCCTTCCATAAATTTCATTCATGCCGTTAGTAACTAGGACACTTGGCTTCTTTAATTTCACTTTACGGTTGCTTCCACAATGGTAAACATAATCTTCTGAATCATTTCCACTCTTTGGAAATGTTGGTTTTAATGCCACACATGAATTCTGCCATAGCACCAATATTTACCATTTAATTTGCAAAATCTTTAAGCCAACATATGGTCTTTTCAATCATGCCATTGGCGAGCCATAAATTGCTCCAGTTGATTACATTCCTCCTACAACGGACCATAACAGTTCTCAGTCCGTCAACCTAGACTCATCATATGAGGAGTCATCCTCATTTTTCAAAGTGCACATTGTTTTTCAAACAGCAGAGCATGAACATTAGAACGGTCTCTCTTGCAAAGTAAACTCCCAACATAGAAGCAAGGTAAGCTAAATTGGTACCATCCTCAGTACTATTATGTTCTAGGCATTTCTCGAGTTTTCTTCCACTCTTTGAAGCACATTTTAAATCATTTGCCACTACCTTTTGTTGCGTCCCGTCCTCCACAAAGTTTTCCCTCTAGCTCTCTTTCACCCTCTGCCTCACTCAGATTAGCTGCCCCATATACCAATCTATAAGGGACACGATAGATATCACTGGTGTGCTAAATTTCCACTGGAAATCTAAGAAGACAGAGAAAACCATATTTACTATCATATTTTCCAAGGAGAAGATTTCATGTGTTTATGAGAACTTTGTTAAGTCCTTTGTAGCCAAGAAAATTCCTTAGCTAAGTCCTAGCATTGAACCTTTGTACCTGGTCAACTACCCCCAGGGGTGTGCAGGGTTCTTGATTGGTAAAGGAAGGCATGGAAGTTTGGGGCCAAAGATGAATTTCCCTAATAGAGATGAGAGTGAGCTCTGGCCCGCTCCTCTGTCATTTCCCTTAGAGATACTCAGCCCTCCTCTAAAGGCAAATATAGATAGATAGATAGATAGATAGATAGATAGATAGATAGATAGATAGATATAGAGATATATAATTTTTATATATATAAAATTTTTATATATATATAAAATCTTTATATATATATAAAATCTTTATATATATAAAATCTTTATATATATAAAATCTCTCTTGCTATATATATATATATATATATATATATATATATAAAATCTCTCTTGCATTATAATTGCTAATGTCTTTCAAGATGTGAAGAGAAAACATTCATTGGATTTAACCCCTCAAATAATGAATCACAGTCCCAGTCAGGGACCTCAGACATGCAGGATCCTAACTCATTCAATGGAGAACAGAATAACTGTCCAGTAAGACCATCTGGCCCCTCTGGAGATGAACAAGAGGCTTGCTCCGTGGTCTACTTCTTTATCCATGTGCCTTTTCATCTCCAGATTCTAGCATGTAATAATTCTTTGCTAGACACAGTAACTCTGAATGATTCATTAATGACACAGGGCCCTAGGAGCTAGAATGCATTGATAAATTAGGAAGTTTGCACTCTGTGTGTGATTTTAGCACACATACCAAGTGCTTTAAAACACCTGCCTTGTTTCTCTAGGTCAGCCACATATAAGAAGGTAGCACAGGTGTAGTCACTCCAGTTTTACAGACAAGGTTCATGGAAGTTCAATAGTAAACTTTTACTGCTACAGACAATATACATATGTCTTTAAATGTGATGTTCCAGGAGAAAAATGCATCAATACCAAAAGATTAAAAATTGAGAGGTCCCAATTGGTTGGGGTACCAATTATGTCAGGCAGAGCACAGCCTGGTTCATCCCATCCCAGTGTCCCTCTTTTGGGAAACCCATGATTTATTTAACTATTTTTAAGTGCATTGAATATCCAAAGTGACTGCCAACAAGACGGGGTGTGGGAAGGAGAGTATCCATCATTGACCATGACAGAGGGCAAGTTGAACACAAACATTCATTACCAGAGAGACAGGAGTGACACCTCCCAGGACATGATTTGGAGACTTTAAGAACTGATGATGCATTTTAAGGAGATCGGTGTACTTTTCTCCTCCTAATCTTGGAATTCATTTGGGGTTTATCTGAAGCTTGTGTGCTAACTGATGGAGCTGATTTTGAGGGAGATAACCTATAATAGCTGGGAACTGGGAAAGGAACAAACCTTGGGCCCAGTCCATCCTTGAAGATTTCGAACACAAAGTTGAGAGCTCATCCTAGCTCCTGCGGTACTGGAGACTGTGTTTGTAACTTGGAGGAGAGTTTCCCTCACCTGCAGAGAAGAGAATAAAAATGAGCCATACTGTCACATCTCTGCCAGCTCTTGCCAGCAGAGCCTGGAGCTGCTGCAGGAAGTTTCTCATTTGCAGTCTGGAGCTCCATCTTTCCAGAAGCCAGGTCCTCCTGCAGGGCCAGCTGGGCCCTACACTGACCCCTGGACTCACTCCAACACAGGACAGTGTTATGAGGCACCTTGCATGCTTAACCCCAATTCCAGTGCATGAGCCTTCAGCCTGGGCCAAAGCTGCCGCAACAAATAGAATCAAGGAGGTGGAATCTGAAATAAACTGGCCTGATGTATTAGTCAGCTAGGGCTGCCATAGCAAAGGGCAGCAGCCTGGGTGGAGGGAGAAGGGGGGGCCTTAGAAATTTGCTGTCTCACAGCTCTGGAAGCTGGAAGGCTGTGATCAGGGTGGTAGTGGGGTTGGTTTCTTCTGAGGCCTCTCTCCTTGGCTTATAGATGGCTAGCTGTCTTCTCTCTGTATCTTCACAGGGTCCTCCCTCTGTAATTGTCTGTATCCTAATGCAGTCACATCAGATGAGGGCCACCTTAACTGACCTCATTTTAACTGAATTACCCTTTAAAGACCTTATTTCCCAATGCAGTCTCATTCTGAGGTACTAAGGGTTAGGACATTGACATAATGAATTTTGTAGGAACACAATTCAGCTCATAACACCTGTTACCTCTGGTCGACCACTAACTCCCCTGAGCTCCAAGATCCCAGGTCAAACATCCAACTTCCCTTCCCTACACCGATCACCTATGACCTATGGATCAGGCCTATTGTACAAAGAATGATGATGGGACCTGACTGATCATGACCTTGTATGTTCCAAAAGCAGTAGTACCTCCAACAGAAAGAAGCTGAAACAACAACAAATCAATTGCTTTCTAGGATGTCACAAAAAAAGCCATAGCAGCAATCCCTTGTGAATTTAGCAAAAGGCTGTGGTGAAGGGGAGAGGGGAAAACTATATTAAGAGAGCAGGAGACTTACGACCCCACTGACTCTCAAAATGAGATACAGCTGGCAGTTAGAAACCTACCCCCGCTAGTTCGGTCATGCATACTTAGATCTTTTCAGGGGCCACCAAAGAAGGTTGAGACGGGGAGAGTTTACTACCCTCCCACAATCTGGCTACGAGATTTTAATGGAAACAAATCTCAGTCCAAATTCCCTCATACAGTCAGACATTGATTAGTAAATATTGGGTTGTCGGAAAAATCATGACACATTTTTGCAACAAAAAACATAAAAAAAAGTCATGACTTTCCCGACAGCCCAATACTTATCAGCAAGAAAGCATAAAAGAGTTTATACGACTTTATATGTGCTGGATAAAGCCCTTTTCAGTGGCCTGGGTAGGAAAAGCTAACCTGAAACAGACTTAGCAAGATTTCTGAGGCAGGATTTTGTGCCTAGAGGGCACTATGCAATGCAAAGTCCTTTTAAACCAATGTCTGAGCTGAGACTCAAGACATGAGTGTCAACCGTGAAAAGACTAGTATGGGCCTCTTATATCCTGTTGATAAAAGAGTGGACACCTATCCACATGTTCAAAATACGTTTTATTTCATCTGTGAGAGCTAGAGCCTGTTTCTAACATCTATGCTGCTGATGAACAATTACAAGATCTAGCAATGGAAACCCAAATTTGGAATGAATATGCTAATTCATAAAGCACCCACAGTTAGTCAAAAGGATATGGAGCAGAAAAGCCTGTGGAAGCTGTTTCTGGAATGGGCCCATTCTCACACAACGCCAATACCACCACAGGGCTGTTCTGTCCTGCCAGGATCATGTCTGATCACACAGAAGTCAAAGCCTAAATAATTGGTGCATACCAAATGTCACAAGGGCTGTAAGTGCTTTAAAGTAAATGACATAGATTGTAACACCTGTTGAACACAAAGCTAGATCTTGGCAATGGAGAACACCCTGTACCAGGGCTTAGGGCCCCTGGGTCTGATTCTAGGGCTGCCATGTTGGACATACCTTCTCTCTGGGTGTCATTTTCCTCTTTCAGAAAATAAAAGGATTGACTTAGATCGAATATCTCAGATTTGTTCTACAGAACTTAGGAATTTTATGGAGGTGCTCCAGGAATTCTACAACCTTGTGATTCATATTTTTATATATAAGTTTAACTATTTGTAATGTTTTCTTTAAAGAAAGAAAGCCCTATGTACATGTAAGCACCCACCAAAATTAAACCGAGTAGAAACTAGTGCTACCAGAATAACCTCTTTTTATTCAGATCTTAGAATAAAGTTTCTTTAATCATATCTGTAAATGATATATAAATACTATAATGTAAGCATGTGATTAAAGAGGTAAGTTGTAGTTCAACTTTTTTTTTTAATTTAGGTTTACGCATGTCAAGTCGCGTAAAGTATGTGAGGACATGACTGCAGGACACATGTGATGCACTCAGTTGTCAGAAAAGGCTTAAGGATGGATGCTGTCATCACAGCATAACTGTCAGCTATGGAATAGAAAGTGAATGCCTAATACTTTGTGCTTATTGTAAGTTCTGGCTAAAGTTTGACTTTTTAATTTAATTATAGAGTATTATAAGTCTTGGGGTCTTTTTATCTAACTTTTTCCTTTTCCCAGGCCAGAATAAATTCCCCTAAAGACAAAAATGAATATGCATCTCTGGTTAATTAAATTTCAAAGATAGTTTGTTGATGACTATGATAAATTGATGAGGCTCAAATTAAAAATGTCCAATTATGGTCAGTTGATTGCTCAACTAGGGTTAATTTAAATTACAGCACGATCAAGGAAAACAATGTCTCCCAAATTCACACACTACAACTTGAAGACAATAAAATGTGATGGTACATTGCCCAAGTCTTCATTTGCAAAATAAGTTTGACTCCCAACAAACATATAAGTAAGTCAGAAATAAAACATGGTGAACATATAACATAGACTCTCAGATTTTTTTTTAAACAGTAATTGCATAATCAATTTGTAAGAAAACATAGGCAAACAATATTTAAATCTAACAAAAAAAGTGCCTTAACATTTGTATCCATATGCTGTCCGATTGCAGGTCAGAGAGAAACTATTAGAAAACGCTTATTATATCCTGGACTCTCGACATCACCAACAGTAGGTCAACTAGAGTGTGTGCATGGTGACTGCAGGGACTTTTGTTATCTAGAATAGTGCCTGGTACATATTAGGTGATCAATAAATATTTGTTGAATGAATAAATGAATGAGAGTAAGAAGGTTGATGCAGAAATATACTTAGCTTTGTTACCAGAGCCCAGAGAAGAATTCAGATATGTGCAGTATACATTCTTGAAAAATTAGTTCAAAGACTGAAATCTTTATGCTACACCTAAGGAAAATATATTTTTTGTGTGTGCCTGTCTTCATTTTGGTTATTTTTGTATACAGTACTTATACAAGTGAATGCAATGAAAATATATCACTAGTAAAAAACTGAACACACACAATAAAAAAAGAAATATTTAAATGTGTAGATCAGAGTGTGTGCAAACTATGGCTTATGGGCCAAATCCAGCCATGCCCATTAATCTATGTATTGTCTATGTTTTGGGGGACTACAACGATAGTTGAATATCTGAAACAGAGACAATATGGCCTACAAAACTGAAAATATTTATTTTGCCCACCCCTAGTATAGATCAAGTTTGATCAACGATCAATTAAGTTAGCAAAAAATGTAATGATAGCTACACCGAAAAGTGGTTTTGAAATGGCAGGAAAACCAAAGGAGTCCTATAAAAGCTATCACCAAAATGTCCTCAAGCAGCCATATCCTGTGAACCAGAGCCCACCAGAAAGAATGCACCTTAAAGCCATGTTTAGTAACTCCATATGAATTGCAAATTTTATTGACATAAGCTTTTAGTGCAAATGTTTTAGAGTTACTTACAGTAATAAAAGCAGCCAAATCCAGAATTTACTTTTTTCATAACTACATTTTTTACCATTTTTAGACAAGGTAAAATTACAAAATATTTACAGCTAAGAAATCACTTTTTGGTTTTGTTTTGTTTTTTCCTAAAAAAAGGTAATCATCTTTGAGAAATATCTTTCAACTATCACAAGAAGGCACAGGTTTGGATATCTCAGTGATTTTTTTCAGTCTTTATATTTGTAAAATAAAATAAAAATACATTAAACAACACAAAACAAATGTATAAGGTAAAAAACACCCGTGGCAGGCAGAATTCTAAAGACATCCTCCCAGGATTCTAGTCTCCTGATTATTCAAACACCAGTCTAGGGACTGCTGTGAAAGGACTTTGAAGATAAAATTGAATTTACTCATCAGTTGACCTTAAAATAGGGAGTTTATCCTGGATTATCAAGGTGGGACCAATGTAATAACACGAGCCCTTTTTTTTAATTAAATGTATTGTGATAGTATTGGTTACTAGAATTATATAATAAATTTCAGGTGTACAACTTTATAATATACTATCTGTGTACTCTATTAGGCGCTCACCACCCCAAGCCTCGTCTCCTTCCATCATCCTATATTTGAGCCTATTTACCGTCTTCACACGAGCCCTTCAAAACAGAAGAGGAAAGCTGAAGAAGTTGCAGAAGAAGAATAAATCAGGGGGTCAAGGCATAAAGAGGACTTAACTCACTGTTGCCCTTGGAAGATGGGAGGACCTGTAAAAGGAAAGTGGTTAGCCTTAAGAAGCTGAGAGGTTCCTGGCTGACAGCTAGCAAGGAAACAGAATCCTCAGGCCCGCAGCCATCAAGAACTGAATTCTGCCCCAAAAAATCTGAATGAGCGTGGAGCCTCCAGATAACAGCCCAGCTGACCAAGAACTTGATTTCAGCCTTGTAAGGCCCATAGCAAAGAACCCAGTCAAGCTCACCTGAACTTCAGAACTACAGAACTGTGAGAGAATATTTTGTTTTTTTCAGCCACTAATTTTTTCGTAATTTGTTACAGATACAATAGAAAATATAACACTTTAAAACCCTCACCTAAGTTAAGAAATAGAGCTTTGCCAGCCACTCAGACGTCCCTCCACGTGGCCCGTCCCAAACAGAGCCATTTCTCTCCCCTCTCTTCTGTCTTGCCTTTACAGTAATTGCTTCTTTGTCTTCTATAGTCTTATCGCTAACATGATGAGCCCCAGACAATATATATAGAGTTTACTATTACCCAATTTTTTAAAAACTCAACATGTATGTTAAGTCGCTTTCACTCTACAATGCCATCTGCATTCCCTTCTCTTTTCAGTCATCTGTGGACAAGCACAGGCTATTTACCCTGCAGTTTCCCTCAACCTGGGTTCTGTTGACTGCACATGCACAGTGCGGTTCACCAAGTTTCCCTGCCCTCTCTACTTCCTGCAAGTTGGCAGCTGGGTCCAGAGCTTTGATGAATCTCGGATTTGATCCCTTTGGCAAAGCTATAGGTGCTGGTGTATTCTTTCATCAGGAAGCACATCACGTCTGCTTTACTCTCTTGTGACATTAACAGCTCAGTGTCTAGATCTGTATTTCATGTATGTTGCAAAATGGTGATATTATAATTCTATCCATATTTTATTTAAATTTATTCATTGGAATACTATTCTTTATAAAGAGTAGCTTCTTATCTACTATTTGGTACCCAGTGGGACAATTCATATGGGAAAGACAGAATAAATGCTTGGTGCTTTCCCTGTTTATTAAAAAAATCTTCAGTTTTCAAGACAATAAATTGCTCCTGTCGTTTTCCAAAAATAGCTAATTTTTTTTTTTTTTGAGGGCAGTGTCACTGGCCCTCATATGTGGGACCCGAACCGGGGCCACTGGCTTCCCAAGCCAGAGCTTAACCACTGCACCACTTGGCCAGACCAGCTGATTAATTTTTTAAAGATGGATTTAAGGATTTAAATATATTTGATGGCATCTACTTTATTAAAGCTCAAATTGTGCCCTCTTTGGCCAGTGAGTTGGCCTTTCAAGTTGGCTCCTGGTAGTCTCTGGCCCTGTTGGTCTCTGACTGCTTCCTTGAAATTTGGTTAACAAGTTACCTTATGTTAATTTTGTGCATATCCTGACCCAAACCTGGAATCAGCCATTTCTCCAAGAAGACCTGCATTCCTATAGTGGAAACAGTATTTCAACACCATAATCCAGGTGCTAAGATTAAGGATATTTTTAAAAATTGGAACAAGCTCAACTTGGCACTATACAGTTAGTGATGTTATTATGATTCAACAGCAGATTTAGTGACAACAAGGATGTTAGAATATGAAACTTGGACTCAACATGCAAAACAAATACAGTTGGCTCTTTTGAAACAAACTGTGACTATCTGACAAGACAGCACTGGAGATAGCTGAGATGTTTTTAATGATTTCGTTGAACATTTTGTACTTTCAGAAAGTAACATGTATTTTCACGAATGAAGTTTTACAGTGGTTGAAAAATCATTTATTGACTCTTTCCAAATTTCAAATTTTACCATATTGGAATCCAGAGAATTGCTAAGTATTAATCATAATGTGACTTAAACACAAATTTCCTATTTGTCTTCGTTCAAACTTCCCAAATGGTTTATTCAAATAATATAGTCTACTGGTTAAGTGTACAAGCTTAAGCGCCAAAGTCATAATCATTGGTTAACCCCACCCACTTTTAACTAAAATACTTTGTTACTCATGTTATTCACAGTATAACCTGACCCTTAAGATTCTTTTCAAACCTGAAATTCTATGACTCTCTCTCTCTCTCTCTCTCTCTCTCTCTCTCTCTCTATATATATATATATATATATATATATATATATATATATATATATATATATATATTAAATTCATTTCAGCAAACATTTGTTGAAAGGCTACTATTCCAGGTACTTGCTAGCTACTAGTAGAGTGGGAGGAAAGCCATAAAATTAAAACTAAAGCAATGTATTATATTTATAATGTACAGAAACATTTAAAATAAAAATGAGATGTACACAATTATTAAAAACTCTATCCTAGAAATATATATATATATATATATATATATATATATATATATATATATGTCAGTGAGCTGCGCCCTCCGCAACTAGATTGAAGACAATGACTTGAGTTGAGCTGCCGCTGAGCTGCTGATGGATGGCTGGATGGCTCAGTTGGTTAGAGTGCATGCTCTTAACAACAAGGTTGCTGGTTCAATTCCCGCATGGTATGATGGGCTGCATCCCCCCCAAAACTAGATTGAAAAATGGTGACTGGGCTTGGAGCTGAGCTGCACCATCCACAACTAGATTGAGAACAATGACTTGACTTGGAGCTGATGGGTCCTGGAAAACACATACTGTCCCCCAATAAAATTAGGTAAAGTAAAAATTGTAGAATATAGGACAGTATGCATATTTTGATAAAAAATGTACTTTTAAAAAAAATAAAAGTATTATGAAAGTAAGCAGAGGGCCGGCCGAGTGGCGCATTGCTTAAGAGCTGGTTTTGGGACACCAGCGACTCCGGTTCGGATCCCACATATGAGGGCCAGTGACACTGCCCTCTACAGCTAACAACAGCTCCACCTGGAGCTGGGCTGTGCGAGCCCTGGCCACGGAGTAGGCTGCAGCCCCTGCTGCAGTGGGCTGCCATAGGCTACAGTGAGTGGCTGGCAGCTAGCGTGAGCTGCCAATAGCCACGGTGAGCGACATCCAGAGGCCGACGACCCATCTGCCTCATCCGGGAAGAGCGCAATGACGATACCAACATGGGCCATGAAGCAACATCCTCCACAACTAGACTGAAGAACAAAAAGACAGCAACTTGTCTGTTCCCCTTCTCCGATTCCCCAACGCTGTTCCCCTCCCCCAATTCCCTAATAAAATCTTTTAAAAAAAAATTAAATATATAGCATGTTCCACACAAATATTTGTACATGACTGTTCATGGCAGCATAATTCATAATAGCCTAAAAGTTCAAACAACCTAAATATCTATCAACTAATGAATGGATGAACAAAATGTGGTATATCCATACTATGGAATATTATTCTATAATATAAAGCAATACTAATATACACTATACATAATGAACTTTGAAAACATTATGCTAAGGGCCGGCCAAGTGGCGTGGTGGTTAAGCGCTGGCTTGGGAAGCCAGCGGCCCCGGTTCGGTCCCACATGGGAGGGCCAGTGACACTGCCCTCAAAAACAAAACAAAACAAAGCAAAACAAAAACATTATGCTAAGTGAAAGAAGACAGTCATAAAAGGACAATATATATATTCATATGAAATATATGAAATGTCCAGAACAGGCAGGTCCACAGAGGCACAAGTAGATTTAGTGGCTGCAAAGGGCTGGAGAGACAGAGGAATGGGGAGTGACTGCTAATGTGTAGTGGGTACCTTTGTGGGGAGTTGAAAATCATCTCGTTTTAGGCGTCATGATTGCACAACTTGGTGCAAATACTAAAATCCATTGAAATGTACACTTTAAAGAAGCAGAGATTATATGATAGCAAATTATATCTCCACTAAAAATGAAAAAAATATGAATAACATGAAGAGTAACATAATTCATTTAACAAATATGTTGTTTATGTACAGATCTATACTGATGAGAAGGTGGGAGGAACGAGGGACGTCTTTACAAAGAAGGTGGCATTTATAAGGGGTCTTAGATGTAGAAGTACGTCAACATCTGCCCAAATTTTAGCAAGCATGACAAATTATTAAAGCTCATGCTATCATAACAATTGGAACTTGTCTAACAGGATTGGTGACATTTTTAACCTAACAAATACTCACTTTTAAGCCAGATCAACTGGAGACTAAAAAAATAATTCTGCCAAATATCAGGTATTAATAAGCCCCCCAAAGAATAAGGAAGTTTGTATTATAGAATGTACATTATAAATCTCTGATTCTCCTTCAGTATTTCCATTGCTGCAGGAGTAATGTTAAAATGATACCCATCAGGCGTGCCACAGCCTGCCAAGGTTGAATACATTTTTATCTTTTGAAATCACACCATTTTGTATTAGCAGAACGTGCAGAAAATCATGCTTCCATCTTTCTCATGTTAAACACAGTGAGCCCTCAGCAGTCCAGCTGATTTACAGAATGTAACTTGCCTTGAGCATGGCAGTTACATGTTTGCAATCTCAGTAATCTAAGATGCGCCTCTATCAATCGCGTTTTATACGCTGTCAGAAAGAATGATGAAAGCTCTAATTTTGTCTTTTTTAACTGGTGATTAGCTGAATTAAAATTCAACATGGGTTTTCCACTTCTTTATTCATACAATCAACCGAGAATTGTTTTTCAAAATATATTCAGGAAATGTGCCCATTTAGAGATTTACTTACAAATCTCGTGGATGGTGTAAAGAAAGCACCGAATCATTGCTAAGTACATCTGTTCAGCTATCACAACGTAACTACAAAAGTACTTCCAAAGGTTGATTTCAAAGAAGGGGTGGCTCCTTGTAATCACTGTCCTGGCCAACAATTTATTGGGCAATTTCATTCCTTAAGAACATTGGACATTTATACCCGGTACAGTCTGCAGGTTATTTTCTATTTTCTTTCCATTTGTTTAATGGTTAATGGACATCCTTACCTTGATTGGAGTCTGTTCAACATACAGAATTTACTCTAACCTAATTTGCAGAATGTCTAATACGTCTATATGTCATTATCCCATTTAACTAACATATACATCATCTTTGAATGCTCTTAGTACTATAAGAAAAACAACAAACAGAAGGCACAGGAAACATTTTAGGATAGCACTAAGAAGTCATCAACAAAGCAAGCTCTTCTTAAAATTCCCTAAAGCTCCATCCATAATTTCTGGTTAAAGTTTTAAACCCTTAGCATGACACACAACCAGTCATCTTCTGGCCTCTGCCTATCTTTCCTGCCCTCTCTCTTGCTGCTTTGCTTGACACATTCCAGATTGTACTTGTACTTGCAGTTCCCAAATCTCTCATCTTGTTTCTCTATCTTTCTTTTTCATGTCTTCTCTCTGCCAGGACAGCTATCTCTTCCTGGTTCTCTGAGTAATTCCTACTTTTTCGAGAGTCGACATTCAACTTTGTCTTCCTGTCTAGTTAGGCTGTGTCAGGAATGAAAGCTGTGATCTTTCATCTTAGTTTTTCTTGTGCCCAAGATACCCCCTAACCCATAGTTAGTTCAAATATATTTTTCTAAATAAGTGAATAATGAACTAACAAACGTCTAAGTGGCAGCATATCTAGTTTTAGCAGGAGTATGGGCTCTGGAGCCAACTGAGCTCATCTCTTACTAGCTGTGTGCTGTCAGAACAGGCTTCTTAACCAGTTTTTGACTCAATTTTCTCATTTATAAACTCAAATTGATTGCCTTGTGGGTTTAAATATGTTAAAATGATAAATTGCTTAAAATCATGCTGAACACATTACAAATAATCCATATGTTTAAGTTTTCATTGATATCATAATTACTCATATTATAGGATGCATGCCAGAAATATAAAAATTTGATTTCATCTCCTCAAGGACTTAAAACTCTTAAAAAGAAAGAAAAAAAGAAAAAGAAAAAAGGAAATGAGGGGTGATTATAAAAATATTGTAACTAATACAAGAAACAAATCAAAAGCTCTAAATAGGATCCTGCAAGCTCCCAAGAGCTAATATTGAACTATTTCAAAGTTAATGAAAACCAGTTATTTCTACTCTATATTCTAATGACTATTTGAACAAAAATATTTTCACTTATAGATGTGTCAGAAATACACCAACTTTTTGAGGAAAAAAATAAAACGTGTGCACCAATTCTTGAATACCTACCACAACCAAACCCCAATACTTGGGTGGAGAATGACAACCCAAGGCCAAAACTTATCAGAATTCACATTATCCCATGGTTTTACTGAATTCTTTAGAAAATCAACCAAAATATAAGCATCCAAATGAGTTTTTCACCTCTGAATTTCACCTCTTAATATCATGCATGTATTTTAACTCATATAGTGCTCAGAATATTGATGGAATTTTTTTTTTTTTTTGGAATGGTCGTCAATACTACTTCATGAACCACAAAAGAAAATCTAGATTATAGCTTTTAGTTAAAGTTATATTTTTAATAAATAATATATGATTCTTTCTATTCACTTGAATGGACTATATGGAAAGTTAAAGCCAAACTAATTAGCAGATACCTAATATCACAAGGGCTATAAGTACTTTAAAGTAAATTACATAGATTGACTGCAAATGAGTACTAGCCATTTCCAAATTTCAAACCACCCTCAAAGGATTGAAACTATTCAAGTAGGGTTCATATGCTATTGAACAATCTGGGAGAAGATGAAAAAAATCATCAAAGTGATATATTATTCAGAGATTAAAAATTCAAATAAGAGGGGCCGGCCGAGTGGCTCAGTCGGTTAAGAGCTCGCTCAAGAGTGCGAGCTGAGCTCTGAGCAACAGTTGTTCGAGGCCAGCCCGAGCTGAGTTGCTGTTGAGCTGCCAACAGGTGGCAGGATGGCTCAGCTAAAAAAAAAAAAAAAAAAATTCAAATAAGATTATTTTAAGGAAAAATATTCTCATTACTTTGCCATCAGCCTATTTGTGTGTGTGTGTGTGTGTGTGTGTGTGTGTGTGTGTGGAAATATTAACAAGGATTAAAGAGTACACAGAAGTATGTTTTCAAATAATTTGCTGCTCCTCCATACCATTCCTTCCTACTTGCTCTATCCCTACTGGTCCCCTCTTTGCAGGAGGATTATACTACTCACTCCATCACGTCAGTCTTACCCATATGACTTGCAATGGCTGATGAAATGTGAGTGGAAATGGGCCACTTCTGAACAAAACCTTTAAAGTCAAAAAGAGTCTTTCTACCATTGATCTATGCTCTCCACTCCTTCAGAGTGAAGAAGGAATGGAACAGAGCTATAACCAAATACATCCAATACGTCACACAAATGAGAAATACATCTTTGTCTCTGTAAGCCTTTGAGACTTTAGGGTTGTTTGTTACTGTGTCATAAGTTGGCCTAAAATGACATTTTTGAGTTGAAAAAAGGAACTAAAGTGAATACATGATTTGAAAGCTATACCCATTTTATTGTAGCTAAATATTTAGGATTCATACCATTCCCCTCCCTCTGAGCCCCAGGAAACAATTATTCTTATTAGTTGTACTGTACATTATAATACTGTAATTGTGCTTTATGTTTATCACAATGTGTATATACTGCACACACAAAAATTTACTATAGGTAGACTATTCACAAATACACTCACTGAATGAGTACATAACCAGAAGCAGATGGCATGTCCTAACTGTCATAAACTGAAGTTATGGGGAATGAAAGGGAAAAACAAACACCAAACTATGTCAGTATCAGCGATCTTATTGTGCTGTAAAGCATTTGCTACCTAAAAGGAAGAGTGAACCAACGGGTCCCAGATAAACTGAACTCGGGAAAGTAGAGTAACTCTCACATAGTTGGCTTACTCTAATGCTAGAAATGTTTTTTCAAAAACAATTTCTCAGGGCCAGCCAAGTGGCTCAGTTGGTTAAGAATTGGCTTAGAGCGCAAGCTCTGAGCAACAGGGCCATCGGTTGGATTCCCACATGGACCAGTGATGCTGCACCTGAGCTGAGCTGTCGCTGAGCTGCCAACAGGTGGCAGGATGGCTCAGCGGGTGTAACAACAAGATTATCTGTTCAATGGTGGGCTACGCCCACCCGCAACTAAAGAGTGAACTCGGCACCTTGAGCTGAGCTGCCGCTTGGATGGCTCAGTGGATAGAGCATGTGCTCTTAACAACAAGGCTGCTGGTTCGACTCCCACATGGGATGGTGGCTACGCCCACCCACAACCAAGATTGAACACAGCTCCTTGAGCTTAGAGGCCACCAGCTGTCGACTGGAAGCCAGATAGCGACTGGCGCCCTCCACAACAAAGATTGAAGAAACAACTTGGCTGGTCCCCTCCCCCAATTCCCCAACACTGTTTCCCTCCCCCATTTCCCCAATAAAATCTTTAGAAAACAAAAAAAACAATTTCTCAAAGCCGAAAGAAACAACAGGACGTCTAAGTCATTGGATGTTTACCACAGAGAACCCTAAAACACAGTAAAACAAAAACAGATTATGATGGCTGAGTAAATACTGCACTTGACTCTATAACCACATTAAGGGGAAAAAAAAAAAATACACTGAAATTGTCCAAGAAAGATTCTGAAGGTAGTAAACTCGGCCAAAATTTACAGCTAAGTGGATCATTCTGCTGAGTTTGAACATTTTTCAGGAACATTAATATGGGCCAAACAAAAATAAGAACAGACAAACATGTTTTGTTTTGTTTTGTTTTGTTTTTAAGTACCACTGACGTTTCCAGGTTTGACAAAGGTAAAAATAAAATGGCATACATTGAGCTTTCGTCTTGTTTCAGGTCTTCGGAAATTTAACAGAAATTTGTTTAACAATAACATATCATCAGTAAAAGGATAGAGAGTCGAAGGCAGGCATGTAAGTTCTTCATGAAATGTATTTAAGGAAAAAGTTTTCAAGCACCAACATGCCTCTGCCCTTTTCAAGTTTGAGATTGCTAACACTGCAGGGACACATGGTTCCAATAGGGCTTGTCATGCTCAGTGAGAAGGGAGCTGTAAACACTGGGTCCCCGTGCCAAGGATGCTCACTCACATTCATTTCATAGAGTTTTACTGGTAAATCCCTAAAATACTAAACATGTTCTCCACAATACTTAGATTTATTTATTCAATACAATTTAATAGGCTTACACCAATTTGCTTTCCCTCCAAACATCTAAATGCTCAATAGACCAGCAACGGATCCTTTAGGCGAGAAAGGAGTGCGAGCAGCTGCAGGCCGCTGAAGTAAGCAAGGTACCAAGGACCACAGGTTGTCGCTCTGGCCTCTTGCATCCCGTTTCCCTTCCCCAATGGTGAGCCCTTGCCCGTCTTCTCTCACCAGAGGACCAGTGTCACCTGCACTGTGTAGCTTTCCCTGAACTCTTCCACTCGCCCCACCCCCGACTTTGTTCTCAGAATTGTAACTCTGTTACAACCGTCCTCAACCTCAACACAATCTATAGTATTTCAAGTACAGTAAGTCTTTGAGTTGTGAACTTTCACAGATACGAACAGACCTCGCATTACAAGCATCGGTAGATGCGAACAAATCGCGGAAGCAGCTCACATGTCTGCCGGACATTGTCACAGCGGTGCTGCTGTGTGCTTACTGTGCAGTGCGATAGTGGACAGCAGTACAGCGCTCACTCTGAGCCCAGGATGTCTGGAAGCAAGAGGAAAGCAGCTCCACCATCTCCCACCTACCCGCCCTCCTCCAGTTAAGTAACTCTCGTCTTGTCAGTTCATTCCATGCAATCCTCTATATGCCAGTTGTAGTACTGTACTGTACCACCATTTTAAGGTACCTGTAAAGTAAAAAGAGTTTATTTACAGTATTTGTGTGTGTGTGTGTGTGTGTGTGTGTTTTATGCTTTACATTGTGTATTTGTGTCAAAGGTGTATAAGACTCACTTTGCTGGACTTATGAACGAATCCGACTTTCGAATGTTCTCCCAGAATGGAACTCATTCATAGGTCGGAGACTTACTATATTGGTTATATTTAGCTTTCTCAAAAAATAAAGGGTTTAGGGGAGAGCCCTGAAGAATCTCTGGCTGGACAGAGGGAGTGCTTAAGAAAGGGGGAAAAGGGGAAGGGATTAAGAAGTATAAATTGGATGTTACAAAATAGTCATGAAGATGTAAAGTGCAGCATAGGGAACATAGTCAAAAATTTTATAACTATAAATGGGGCCAGGTGGGTGCTAGACTTATCTGGAGGAGCACTTTGTAAGTTACATAACTGTGTAAAAAGTATGCTGTATGCATGAAATTGATATAATCTTGAATGTCAGCTGTAATTGAAAAAAACTTTTTAAATTGAAAATAAGCATTATTATCCTGGTTTTCTAGATTAAGACTCAGGGAAAGAATAAATCCCACCTCACTGAGCATCAGTGTGTCAGGGACCATATTGGATGTCTTGCTTCCTTTTTCTAATACGGTCTTTACAATCATGCTCAAGGTAGGTGTGATTAACACCATGAAACAGAAGAAACCCATGTGAGGAATTATTAAGTACAGTAGTTGCCCCCACCCATTATCGATGGTTTCATTTTCCATGGTTTCATTTTCCATGGTTTCCGTTACTTGCAGTCAACCAAGATCCAAAAATATTAAATGGACAATTTCAGAACTAAACAATTCATGACTTTTAAATTGCATACCATTCTGAGTGATGTGATGAAATCTCACGCTGTCCTGCTCCATCCCACATGGGATGTGAATCATACCTTTGTCCAGCGTCTCCACACTGTACAAGCTCCCTGCCTATTCGTCACTTATTAGCCCTCATTTATCACATCGACTGTTGTAGCATCCTGGTGCTTGTGTTCAAGTCACCCTTATTTATTAATAATGGCCCCAAAGTACAAGTGTGGTGATGCTGGCAATTGGGATATGCCAAAGAGAAGCCTTAAAGTACTTTCTTTAAGGGAAAAGGTTATGTTATAATTGTGCAATTTTATTATTAGTTATTATTGTTAATCTCTTCCTTTCCTAATTTATAAATTAAACTTGATCATAGGTATGTATTTATAGGTAAAATCATAGTAATAGAGGTTGGTACTAGCCACAGTTTCAGGCATACACATTGCTTCTAGGAGCATATCCACAGCAGATAACAGTGACTATTGTACCTTGGTCTCATGCTTCCTTTTTTTTTTCTTTTTTAAAGAAGGGCACAGCTCAAAGTGGCCCATGCAGGGATTGAACCAGCAACCTTGTTGTTCAGAGGACACGCTCTAACCAACTGAGCCACCCAGCCATCACCCATCCACCCAACTTTGCTCATCCTTTAGCTGAGGATGAAGAAAGGCCAAACCCAGGCCTCCTGACTCCTATTCCAGTGCTCTCTCCATGGGCCCAAGTAAAGGCAACCCTTCCTTGTGGCAGCTCCTACTACATACATTTCACATCTTACCTTGCCCACCCCTGCATTTTATCAGCATTCCCTGGTGCAAGAAAGAGCATGGTGTTTATAGAAGTACATTCACCCTGTTTAAAATGTATTGGATGCTCTGATTCAGAGTTAGTTACAGAAAAAAGAAAAAAGGCTACAGTATAATAACATTATATTTAATGAGGTGATACATTTTTTCCATCCTTCTCTTGGTATTTTAGACATTATTCTCCTAGGTCAGAACACCAGCGTTTTAACCCATGTTCATATGTTTGCAGTTTATTTGATCATGGTAAATGCTAATTGATATTGTGTACCTAGGAAACAGTGTCTGCCAATGTCACTTTATAGTGAAAATAGTCTAAAGTGTTATTTGGGACTTTAAGGGACAAAAGAGATAAAACCCTCAACGTAGTTCAGCTAGGAGATGGAGTTCATGGATGTTTCTTGTGCTTGGAAATTAACTAAATTAGCTGAATCATCCTAGACCGGTAGAAGAAACCCAGGCTAGTTAAAAATGCTGACTTTCTAGTTGCAGAGTAAAATTCAGACCTCTTAGAAACCTCGTTTCCTTCCCATTCTGGTTTCTTTTCAGCTGTCCAAATGAATAGCCCCTGCAATTAAACCTCCTTATACTCATGAAGCATTTTTCTAAGTGCCCTGAGACATCATATAAAATGTGCAGCTGGTTAAAGGTTTGCTTCCCTCGTCTCCTGATAGAAATTTATATTGGATCTGGGACACCACCTGGGTAAGACGCAAGAGATGAGGGTGGTAGCTCTAAACTCCTTGCTGAGGAGTTTTACTAGATGTTATGTTCCTTTGTCCGTGATTTTCAGCATGTTCTAGGAGGTTCTGGCAAATAATTATTCCCTTTCCACTAGGTTTATGAAATGCAGGTAGGGGAGAACTTGTCTGACAAAGTCAGATTCTTTCAGATAAGCCTCATTTCCCCCACCCCAACTTCCAGCTGTCATCTCCTAGGAAAACTGTTGGCCCTAAAATGGAGTAAAATTACTCTTCAGAAATTTACGGCCAATCATTTAAAACAAATGATTTATTTTACATAAAATTCAGTGACAAAGGGTACATAGTTTCAAAATAAAAATGCTGAATATGAACATAGCTGAGGCTGTCCTGGTCCCCATACCGGGCGGGCGGGAGGCGGGGGGTGTGTGGGGGGGGGTGGGGGGGGTGGGGAGAAGGGGCTGGGGGGAGGCATGTAAAAAGGCAGCAAGCACTGATGTTGTCACAGTTCGGCAAGCTTCCTGGCTGGCTCCACACCTTTCCAGCATTTCTCATTTCCCACACAGCCTGAGGGCCTCATCCCCTTTTCCCTGCTGCTATCATTTGTACATTCTGGTCTGTCCTCTAGGCATTTTGGCCCTAAGTCAACAAAGTTGCATAAGGGGAGGAGACAGAAACTGCTCTTCTCTCTCCCAGCAGCATCGTAAATTTTTGTTTTTCTTTTTCCCTGTTCCACCTTAACATTTCCCCTACCATGGCCATATTATTTGACTAAGGCTTTAAAAATTAACAAAAAATGTTTTCACATTTCTTTGGACCCATTCTCTTCTGTAAACTAAAATTTATAAATATATAAATCTTAACACAGTACATTAATTCACTGATTTCAGTAATTTTTAAAACTCTTCATGACTTCTCTTCCCTTTCTCCACCAAAAGAAAAGGTTTTTAGAATGCTTGCCCCTGGGAGATGCCTTCCTACCTCACTTCCTGTTAATCCCAAAGACATAAAAATGGGTTCTAGTGGGGTCCTCAAGAAAGAAATAGAAAAGCAACATGTTCCCCCTCCCTTAACCCCCTATCTATCTTATTATTTGGTCAACTGATTTAGATGGTATAAGCCCAAAAGTACTGCATCGGAAGAGAAAATGAAACGCTGGGAACTGAATTATCAGTTTCAACCCAGCTGTATTTATTTTCTACCAAAACAAATTACCATACATGTAAAAGTATAAGGCAACCCATATTTATTATTTTGCATTTCTTAAATTAGAAGTCCAATAAGGGTTTCACTAGAATAAAAGATGTCTGCCAGGCTGCATTCCTTTCCAGGCCCACTTGGATAATCTGAGATAATTTCCCCATTTCCACATCTTTAATATCACATCTGCAAAGCCCTTTTTTCCTTGTAAGGTAACCTATTCACAGGTTCTGGAGATTAGAATGTAGACATGTTTGAAAGGCCACTATTCTGTTTACCACATCAGCTATCAGTGCTGCATTCCCTGAGGGCAGAGTCATAGTTTAGTTGTTTCACTTCGCAGTAAATCTAACTTTTCATAAGAAGTCTCAAATCTGTCTCTAAATCCCATCTGTTTTCATGTAGAAGAGTTCCTTGGTGTATTTTTTTTTTTGAGTATTCAAAATCAGTTAGTTACAACTACAATAGCATTCAATCTGTTGCACAATGTTGTTTTGTTTTGCTTCCATTTGAAAGATCATCTAAAGACTCCACAGTATCTGGTTGTATTTTCTGAGAAATGGCTGGTCCTTATTAGGTCTCAGTCAAATGTTCCTTGTGTCTTTCTTACCATGTACATAGAGGAGAGGTGCATGTAAAACATGGCCTTGAAATGGCTCCACTGGTGTCAATTTTACTCATATTGGGAGCAGGATAACTTAACTAGTTTCATAAACTTTCTTTTCTTACATTGTTCAATTCTCTCTAAAATGTGATGGCTTCTTTCCTACTCATCTTTGAAAGCACAGAATTTCCTAAAATTTTTAAGAATTAGATTACTTTCCCAGACTTTACACTTTTTTTTTTTTCCCTCTTCATGGGCATGACCATCACAGAAAAAGAAAACCTGTACTTCCAAAATAATAATCTCAGTTTATAAAATTAGTCTTTGGAGACTAAATACTGAATTGTAGGTACTCACTCTGAACCCAAAAAGGTGAAATTGACATATCCCACACTGCTACTACCGTATTTTCTTGCTGTTACGTGACCTTTATTTTACCTTGGAACTGTAAGCCGGCAGGAAACTGCTTTATGCTCGAAGATAAATATAAATACCCTAGCGACTGAAAGAAATATAATAGAACCTTTGAAGAAGTAAATAACCATGTGCATAAAAAATGTGGAAATGATATTTGGAGTCACCAAAATCCAACAATTTCCAATTTTTTTGGCTTCTGCATCCCTTAACACTCTCAAAAATTACTGAGGATGCCCAAGGGTTTTTGTTCATATAGATTATATCATCTGATATTTCCAATATTAGAAATTTAAGAATTTTTTAAAATATTGGGTTGTTCGAAAAGTCATGACGCATTTTTGCAACGAAAAACACAGAAAAATACATCATGACTCTTCAGACAACCCAATATTTGTTTATTTATTCATTTTAAATAACAATCATAACCCCATTAAATGTCAACATAAATAATATTTCATTAAAAATAACTATATTTTTCCAAAAAAAAATTAATGAAAAGAGTAATGTAGTTTTACATTTTTGCAAATCTCTATTGTATGGCACAGTAGAAAGCAGCTGAGCTCTTATATCTGCTACTGCATTACATCTGTTGCAATCTGTTGCTTTGCTTAAAATATGTAAAGAAGTTTCAGCCTCACACGGATATGTCATTAGGAATGGGAGGAGTATTTTAATAACCTTTTCAGATAATTGTGCATATTCTTCTTTGATACAACACCAAAACCCGAAAAGTGGTATTTCTTGAAGGTTAATTGTAATGAACATTTCAGACTCTGCACACTCATGAAAGAGTGCAAACAAAAAAGATAAATAATATCATAACATTATTATGAAAACAGTTTTGACCTCACAGACACTCTGAATTTATTTCAAGTATTCCTGGATTTCCCAACCACCCTATAAAACCACTTCTATCATCTAGTAGCTGTTTGATAAGCAAACTCAAACTTGTATTGTGTGAACCTTTCTTAAGTCAAAATAAGTCACAACAGAATGAAAGAGAACCACTCTCTTATAAATAAAATTTGCTACCTACACCTAATCAATCCTCTCTTCTCAATAAAATGCTCTACCAAATAATATGAAATGTATGCGTGGAGTTAAAGAGATCTTTTGAAAATCAAATTTACATTTACTGGTTCCTCTTCCTATAAGTGTTTGGTGTCCTTCTGAAAGGGTACTTTTTTTTACCCATTATGTTCTCCATACTTACGTAGCTAATGACTATAATTTATCTTAGAATTTCCATCAGGTTGTTCCTGGTTATGATCCCCAACATTGATTATAATCTCCAAGGTATGGAAAAAAATCGCAAATAATCTTTCATATGGGAGCAGTTTAGGCAGGTGCAACAATTAGTTTAAGCCATATCTACAGAAGGATATTTGCAACAGTTCTCGCCATTGGTTATGACCAAAGAAAATGGGGTAGGAATCATTATGGTGTGCTTTTAAAAGACATTGTTTCCTTGGAAAGCTATAATAACAAAAATAATACTGGGCATTAACCAAAAAAAGATGTTAAATCATACAAATCTGCCATTCCTCATGCAAAACTGACTCATACACCTGGAATACTACGACTAATTGTGACTGCCAAATCTCAAAGAAAACATAGCTGAACTTGAGGAAGTTCAAGGATTTTATCCAAAATGCTTCAGAGAATGGAGGCCTTTCTCAAGAGATTAAAAGAAGGAAAGAAGGCTAAAAGAGTGATTTAAGCCTTGGAAATCATGAAATGTGGAGATAGCATATAGAGTTATTAACCAAATCTAAGAATTCTCAAACTGTCCTTAATTTGTGGAACTCATGAGTGGCACAATTATAAATGTACATAGGTTTCTGGAAGAGTCACAATGTAGGATGAACTCCGGGATGCAATTCTCTAATGTCTTGGGGTAGTTGTTATAAAGGACAATCATGCTTCCCATTAATAAAGCTCCCCTTGGTACTGTCAGATGAAATACCAGGAGTGCCAAAAACCATATACAAGTAGACACTTTTGTCAACATTGCTTAAGCAATAGTACATCATAATCAGAAGTGTCTGGATGCTGATGGTAACCACTTTGAGCAATTCTTGTAATTGCAGAAGTCAAACGTGACCTGTATTCATCTTTTGTTATTGGTATATATTATTACAACTTCAATAGAGTTTTCCTATTTTAAAATGTGTACACATTTGGGAGGGGCGCCCTCTGTATTTTCCTGTCCCCTTATCTGTATAAATACAAAAATGATTTTATACGGATTCCTTGCCTTTCCCAATCTTCTGTCCTATGAAAAGGGTTCTAGCTTTATTTAGTCTATCTTCCTCTTTTCTGCCTTCCAAAGAGCTCTCACTTTTTTCAGGCTGGTCATTAGGGCGTTTTTAGGCAGAATCGGGCAGGTGGCTGGGAGAAAAGAATAGGAAATTGGAGGGCTAAGCCTAGAAGAGAGTTTTCCTAGGTGAAGGACATTTGAAAGATAAAGGCTCAGGTACAGCTGCAGAGAATATGCCCAGTGTATGGAAGGGAAGTGAGAAAGGGAATTTTTAAAAGTATTGCTTTTGAGAGATGTAAAGGATTTAAGTTACTTTGAAGCTAATTTTGGTTTTGGTGCTGTGTTCTTTTGACCACAATATACCCCAGCCTTAATCACACCAGTCAAGACTTTACAAACATTCCCCACGTGGACTCATCTGATAATGCCCTTTGGGGTCCCTTGTTAAAACACCTAGAATTCTTAGTTAATATTCCTGCTCTACCACATGACACTTTTCAGTATAAAGTGGTTAAACTGAATAGCTTGGAGGACCTCAGAAGTCAGGTAATTGGAGCATAAGGAAGAATCTGTCATCAGATGACAGTAACTAAGTGAATTACAGATAAAACCAACATGAAGTGCTTAGAAGCAGAGGTTAAAATTTCACTCATTTGGCCTTTGCATAATAATGAATTAAACTGCTGGAGTGTATTGGCATTCTGCTGAGAATATGATATGGAAACAGAAAAACCAACCAACGAGTGGTTTGATTCTGTTTTTGAAAGTGAAGCAATACAGCCCACCAACCCTTTACTTCCCTTTGATTTGAAAATGCTATTTGTGATAGAAACCGTGAGATGCATAAGAGGATCTTATATGTCCTTTCTCAGGCGAAGAAATCTTCTCCACATGTGTGTGGACAACAAATCACCTAAATAATTTATAACTCAGGTACTGTGACAGCAGTTCAGTACCAATTCATTTCTTGAAAAATTAACATAGTCCACAAATCCAGAAATCACATCACCTTAAAAAGCAGCCAGAACTGGAGAGGGGAATAAAGAGCAGGAGTGAAGAGCCAATGCAACAGAAAGAATCAGAGGACAGTGCGTGCTGTAAACATGGAAAAAGGAATGAAAAGAACCAGTTTTCTCATTCTTCTGTTGGGCAAGAATCAAATAAGCTCGCTTTGATATGTATACTTAATGTAAAATACACTTGCTATTTTTTAAGGTTTTGTACAACATTCCTAAACTAAGGACCCAGCCAAAATCCAAGTTCTTTATTAAACTAGGCCTTGCATGACATTGTTTGTGAGAAAATTCTCCTGTTTTTAACTATGTGGTTAATGCCTCCCATATCCAATGATAAGGTTTTATAACCCCTGCTTTCTGCTGGTGGCACTTACACACTAAAAACAGTCAGACGCCAGAGCCTTGTTATTTTTCACTTTCCTTACAACACTATAAATTCTAGACCCCGATTTTTAATATGTTCACCATTAAAAATATATTAGCTAAAAACCCTAGTTATGTTTAATAAGAAACCCAGATCCCTGGCTGGCCGAGTGGCGCGGTGGTTAAGCACTGAAGCCAGTGGTCCCGGTTCGGGTCCCACATGTGAGGGCCAGTGACACTGCCCTCAAAAAAAAAAAAAAAAAAAGAAAACCAGGTCCCTACCACACTCCCCTCTTTTCCCCCTCAAATACCACATCCTCTTGTTTCAGAGGAAGAGAGAGAAGCCCTCATTACTGTATATGAGCTAGAAATAAGAAATTTATCTATGTATATATGGAAAGCGTTGCAGACATCATCAGTGCCTTCAGCATTCATTATTCCCCATTTACCAATGACTTTCAACCGCAAATATCTGCAACTCTGTCTGAGGGGCTTTCTGGCTGTGGAGTGGGTTTCTCCCAGAAGCAGAGCAGGCCAGGCCAGGCCAGGCAGGAAGTGCTAGGGCACCAAGGCCCCTTGGAGCAGTTCTCAGCCACTGACTGACATTAGGGGGAACATTTCCAGCGCCCTGACCTTCAGGTACAACAATCCTGACACTCTGTACACTGCCTCTCAGAGGTCCCAGAGGAAATGAGCCCTGTTCTCAGGCGAGCAGAGCTCGGCACACTGAGGCTCAAGAGCCGCATGCAACTCTTTGTGTACATACATATGGCTCTGAAGTACAATTGAAAATGAAAATAAAACTATCAGAGTTTTTGGTTCCGTTGATTAAGAGCTTGCTCAACAGTGCGAGCTCTGAGCAACCGGGTCACCGGTTCAATTCCCAGCCTGAGCTGAGCTGCTGAACTATCATAATTTCATTTATAAAAGTTTTAAAGGATGTTATTCACATAATGGTGAATTCATTTGTTTTATGGTTCTCGAATAATTTTTAAATTGTTGTGAGGGACAGGATTGGCTCTTCCATGTGAAAAATTTGCCAACTCCTGCCCTGGAGGCTGCCTGCTCAGTGACACTCTGGCTCTGGCTGCCTCTGTTCCCTGCCTCTCTGCCCCCCTTGCTCAGTGGCACCTCCTGGGATTCCCTCCCCATTGAGATTTCTTACACTCCAATCCTTATCCCAGCATCTCCTTCCAGAGGAGCCCAGCCTAAATCAGAGGGTATGCTGAGCAATGCTTACTAATAGGGAGGAAGAATCATCAGACAAGTTTTATTTTTATTTTATTTATTTATTTATTTATTTATTTATTTATTTTTAATTAGTTTCAGGTGTACAACACAGTGCAATAGTTATACATTTTACCCCTCAAAGTGACAACCCCCCACCCCCAATTCGCCACCCCACTCCCCCCATATCATATATATCTATTACTCTTCCTCTGACTCTCTTCCACAGTATCATCCACATCCCGTGACTATCTATATATATTCAATTACAGTAGGTATACAACCTCCGCTTTAGTAATACAGTGCAGTGATCAAACCTCTACTCCATCCATGAAATGGTCTCCCTAACAAGACCTATGACCATCTGACATTCCACAGAATATTTACAACATTATTAATTATATTCCCCAAACTGTTTTTCATATCCCTGTGGCAATATTGTAGTTGCCTATTTTTGCTGTCTAATCCCTTCCCTTTCTCCCTCATCCCCATCCCCCTCCCAATTAGCAACCCTGATTTTTCCTCTATATCTATGAGACAGTTTCTGTTTACTTTGCTCATTCATACAGTTTTTCAGATTTCACATATGAGTGAGATTATATGGTATTTGTCTTTCTCTGACAAGTTTTAGAATCTATGGATCTAAAGGAGGAGACTGATAGAAACAACTTTATTTATTTATTTATTTATTTATTTATTTATTTATTTATTTATTTTCAATTTCCAATTGCTAAGACCTGGAACTTCCTAGCCCGGGTTTTCCGGTTTAGGCTTATTTTTACCTTATTTTTTAAATTTTTTTCAATTACAGTTCACATACAATATTATATCAGTTTCAGGTGTACAACATAGCGATTGGACATTTATATAACTTAAAAAATGACACCCCAGTAAGTCTAGTACCCATCTGACACCATACACAGTCATTACAATATTATTGACTCTATTCCCTATGCTGTAGTTTACATCCCTGTGACTGTTTTCACAATTGGCAATTTGTATTTCTTAATCCCTTCCCCCAGCCCCCCAACCCCACTCCCATCTGGCAACCATCAATTTGTTCTCTGTATCTATGAGTTGAAACAACTTCATTTTAATTCTGGTCTGTCTGCGATATAAACTTACACCAGAACAAGGCAGTTTAGAAATAATGTAACAGGGATTCAGGAAAGCTTCAGAGAGGAGGTGATGTTCCAAAGTGGCCTCGACAGATTAACACAAATTCATCTGGGGCAGAAGTGCTTAGAGGACATCCAAGGCAGAGGGTCCAATAGAGTGAAAAACCAAATAAACAAGTACCCTTGGGGTGAGAAGGGAAATGATGATATTAAGGCAGGACAGTGGCTCAGGGCCCTGAATATGATACTGAATCCTAAGGCACAAATTTTATTCTCTGGGGACAAAATAATTGTTTGGCCACGGGATTAATGCATGATGGTTGTTCAGTTTCAGAAACCTAGGAGCAAAATGTGTAAGAGAGATTGTTACAAATATATAGAATTTATAAAATTTCATATACGTTTATAATAGAGCTAAATAAAGGTTTTGACTAGTCTAGACCAAATCTAATATTGTGGCAAACCTAATATTTTTGTGTATATGTGTTTTCATTGATGTATGCATATGAATATTGATGATTTTTCATGAATAAAAGTAAGCTTTTAAGTAAGATGAACACTGTGGTTTCACATTCTTGAAATTTGTCTGTGTATGAACACAAACAAAGGTACTCTGCCAATGGGGTGCTTTCCGTATTGCCCATGGCCATGAAACGCACCACCACAGGTTCAGTTTCCAACCCAGAAGACCAGGACTCGTCCTTTCTATTTCCATCTTCCTCAGCCACCATACCCAGCCCCTCAAGGTCCTGTCCATTCAACCTCCTAAGTGCCTCCTGGATCTCTCCATTTTTCTCAGTTGCTTTGTCATAACTCCACTGCAGCTCCATCAGCTCTCCCCGTAAAGACAGCAAGGGCAAGCATGGAGCCTTGCTGCCCTTCATTCTCTTCTACAGTGGGTCATGTCCCTCCCCAGCTTAACGTCGTGCATGCACTGGCTTGCCACTGCATTTAAGACAAAGGCCCAGAGGGAAGGGCCTCCACCCACTCATTCGGCCTCATCTCTCATAACTCACTCATTCACTCCCAATGCTCCAGCCAAACCCATGATCCCCAGAAAAAAACCATGATGCCCAATACCTTAGGGGCTTTGTGTGCATAGCAGGTACAGTTGGGCATGATATGTGTCATTGGCAAGCCACAATTATGAGGCCTAGTGACAGCCCATATCAAGGTGGCATATTCTTTTTGACGATTCATTTTCCTACAGACTACTCCTTCAAACCACCCAAGTTTGCATTTACAAAAAGGATTTATCATCCAAATATTAACAGTGATGGCAGCATTTGTCTCAATCTAAGATCACACTGGTCTTCTGCCTGAACTATTTTTAAAGTTCTTTTATCCATTTGTTCACTGCTATGTGACCCAAACCCAGATGACCCCCTAGTACCAGAGATTGCATGGACCTATAAAATAGACAGAGGTTAAGTCCAACAGAATATCCCAGGAATGGACTCAGAAGTATGCCACATGATTCTACCTAAGTTAGAGTAACCTGCATTATATATATATAAAATAACTTGTATGACAGATAGATATATACATATAAAGAAGTATAATATATAATATACTATATATAGTATATATATATATGCTTTCTATATATATAATATATATATATATATATATATGCTTTCCCAGTTCCCTTTCCTTTACCTATTTAACTCCCATCCTCCTTTATTTCTCAGCTCAACCTCACTTTTTTAGGGAACCTTCTCTGCCCCCAGATCAGGCCAGATCTCTCTGTTTTATACTCTCCTGATATTCTGCTTTTTTCCTTCTCCATCTACCATTATCTACCTGTGTGTGCCTATTCAATTGTCTGCCTCCCTCTCTAGATCACAAGCTCTGTGAAATGCATATAGCAAAAGCTTAAGAAATACGTTTTTAAAGAAATTATTTTAATAAGTTAACTTGCCTGAGGTATCTTGTCAATCACTTTAGAGGCATTATCTTTCTAGGTCCTTATACAGGTAAGCAAATTAAAGCTGAGAGAATCTTAAATAAATTGTTCAGTCAGCAATAATAGACCTGGAATTTTCCCAAATCTGTCTGACTTCAGCTGACACTTCTGACCACCACCCTATACTGCATGGACGAATAATAGGTGACATTTATGGAATTGTGGTAGTGTTAAGAGGTGTGGGCCCTTTTTCTACTCCAAATTTTATATCGTTGTGCTTATATCTCTTCAACAAAAATTGTCTTCTATGTGATAGATAAATTTTTCTAAGCTTTATCCTATCCGGGTGCTAATTTATTGATTAATTTCTTAGTATCCTTTTCCAACTTTGCTATCTGGCTTCCCACTATACCATATTATGTCACCTCAGATATATTTTTCCTACTCTTTGCCTATGTTCTCTCCTAATTTTTAGAAACTGCAATAAAGTGAAAAAATACGCTACCATTAGAACTTGTCAATTTTGTTCAAAGTATAAAGACATTTTCCTATGCAGGTAGGATATGGAAAGTGTTTTGGAATAGAGCAGAAAGAGATGATGAGATGAGGCTGAACTGTATGTAAAATAAAGACTAGAAAAAAAATCAGTTCAGATTTGGAAACAATGAAACCAGATAACAGTCCCAGTTAGAAGAACCAACGTGATTAAAAATGTCTACAGTGACTTGGGGTTGAGAAATAACACAGAAGTTTAAACATAATATTTATTTAAAAAATAAATAAATAAATTGTCTGAGAAGATTTAACCACAGGAGAGTTTAGTGTAAGGGATAACCTTATATAATAACACAGTCACTATATATTTTTAAATATGCTGCTGCTTTCTTGATGAAATTAGAATCATTGACAATATATAAATATATATACTTTTGTTTGTTTCAAACAAAAAATGGTTTAAAGGAAGAGAAAAAGGGTGAGGTCCCAGAGAATTTAAGAAAATCAGGTCAACTTGATTAATGGTGAGACAAAAAAGGGCAGAGGAAAATACCAACAGTCCTTGCATAATCTGTCTCTGACTGTGTGCGGCAAGTTTCGGCATGAGCCAGGGGGTTGTCCTGGCCCACGACCCTCTGCCTTTTTCCCAAAGAAATCTACTTCTGCCCCACACAGTCGGTTACCCAAAAAAAGGCAGCTCTGGATACCCCAGCCTTTCCAGCTCACTCGTGACTGGTGTCTGGTTCTCAGTGAACGCCTTCTCTCATGGGCTCCTCATCAGCTGACCATATGTCCCATCCCTGCCCCGGGGGTATTGCACTTGAGGATCACTGGGGGGCTTCTCTGCCTGTACCTTTTCTCAGCGTGTCATCTTGCTCATTCTCTGGCTCTGTTTGTACTTAACTCTGCCCTACTAAGCCCAAGGGTACCTGCACTTGGCTGCTCCACTCCCCAGGAAGGGAGGAAATAATTCACCATGTATGAGTGATTATGTGATGAAGTTTGAAAGAACCCAGTAGCTTCCCAACTGCCCACCCACATGTACTGGAAGCATCTCTGAACATGCAAATGCTGACAAAAGAGAATACAGCTGATATTCATTATTCCCAGATTTGCCTACCCGCTAAAATTTGTGTGTAAACCCATAATCAATACTTGTGGAGCTTTCATGGTCATCCATGGATATGCCCGGGGCAGAAGAAAGTTAGGTCACTCAACATATACGTTCCCAGCAGAGGGGAAACTTAGGGAGAATTTTTAATAAAAACTTAGAAAAAGTAGTGTACTGTGAAGTCCTATGTTTTCAGATGAACTAAGCTTTCCTAGGTGAATAAAAAGCAAAGTCAACAGGAATAGAATTTTATGGAAAAGTCAGAAAACTGTTAAATGAAGGGACTAGAGATTTGTAAAAACAAAACTGCCCAAGCTTCTTGTATAAAATTGTTTGTTCTTTCAAAGGTCATCTGAAAATTCTATGGGTGGTTGTTTCCATTTAAAGAATTATCATTGCATCCATTTATTATCCAATGGACTTTGAAATCTCTCCTGTGCTGGTTATTCCTGGGAAGGAGGATATCTAGGTGAGTCAGTAAAAGGGTCATGACTCTCTTTCATATCCAAGGGATCTAGCTCTCCAAAATCTGCCACAGATCTGTGGAGATTTCATTTTGAAATGCGGAGAACAATTAGTCTACAGGTCCCATCACACTTGCACCTCAGTCACATCTTCTGTTACACAGGGACACTGGCTGGTGGCAGGTGGCGTCACCAAGCCACTCACCTGGAAGTCAGAGGCAGAATTCTAAGTCCTTCTCTGTTGCTGACTACTCTTAGCCTCATTTTAAAAGAGAGGGGTTAGAGGAAGAGGAAGACCTACACATTAGTGGTTAAAAATTATACAACAATATCACAATATTACAATAATGAATTAAAAATGGAGTAAGAATTTGAATATGCATTTCTCCAAAGAAGACATACAAATAGCCAACAGAAATATGAAAAATTTTCAATGTCAATAATCACCACAGAAATGTAAATCAAAACCACAATGAGATATCATTTCACAACTGTCGGGATGGCTATTATAAAATAAATAAATAAATAAACAAATATTGGATTTTGCAAACATTGGCAAAGATGTGGAGGAATTGAAACCCTTCCACACTGTTGGTGGGAATGCAAAAAATGATGCAGTCACTACGGAAAAGAGTACAGAGGCTCCTCAAAAATTAAAAGCAGAATTAATTACCATATGACCCAGCAATCCTACTTCTGAGTATTTATCTAAAACAATTGAAATCAGGATCTCAAAGAGATATTAACATTCCTATGCCTGTACCACTATTCATTACAGCCAAAATATGGAAACAACCTTTAGTGTCTATGACAGACGAATGAATAAAGAAATGTGGTATACACATACAATGGAATAGTATTCAGCCTTAGGAAAAAAGGAAATTCTGCAATATGTGAAAATGTGGCTGAAACTTGAGGACATTTGGTTAAGTGAAATAAGCAAGTTATAGGAAGACAAATGTTGCATGATCCCATTTATATGAGGTATCAAAATAGTCAAATTCATAGAATCAAAGAGTGGAAGGAATAATGGTTGTCAGGGGCTGAGAGGGTGGAGAGGAAGTGAGGAGTTACTAACCAATGGGCATAAAGCTTTACATGAACAAGACAAATAAGCTCTCGAGATATGCTGTACAATACTGTACCTATAGTCAACAACCATATAGCATACACTTGAAAATGGAAGAAGCTAGGTTTCATATTAAGTGTTCTTACCACAATAAAATGGAAATGCATCCTACAGCTATACATCAATTAATAAAATTATCTAATCAAAATGAAGCCAAAGCTGCTAACAGAAATTATAACAAAGCTTTGCTCTTTGATTTTTACTTTAAAACCTTTTGGCTGCGTTACCTCTGGCAGACTGTTTCTTCATCTATAAAATGTATTAATAGATAATCCCTCCCACCTCACGGGACTAATGAAACAATGGAATGAGGCCATCTTTGTAAAAAGTGTACCCCAATTCCTAGCACAGAGTAGGAGCCAAAATATGATTTTTAAATTGTAGATGATAATTTAGCTTCTTTCCAGCCCAGACACAAGCAGCCAGCACTGCCTTGTCACTCTGTGTCTTTTTTTTTCCCTGACCCAGTCTGTTTCTTATTAACATGCTGCAACATTGCAGTGAAGAAAGAACTTATTCAGTAATTCTGAGCATCAAAAGCAAACCAACTGCCACCAATGCCCCAGTGATGATTCTAAGTGCCAAAAGTGAACCCCCATCTTTTCAAGTGGAAAAAGTGAGGACACCACTTGCTCAAGGTCAAACATGTAGAGGAACCACCCAAGAGAGGTTGGCAACTCTGTTCCCCCTCCAAGCCCTTCGGCTCTGCTTGTCAATAACTTATCAGTGTTATTAACACACTTATTACTTCTCTTTGGGTTTGGTCTTCTCTAATTGTAGTTATAAACATACCTCCCTGCTTACAGCTCAAGGCCAAATACTGGGAGAGACTATATTCTCACAGCCTTAAGCTTACGTGTTAAACCCTTCCCTAAAACACAGAGCCTTGTTTATAAGCCTTAGACCAGCGCTACAAGAAAAAGTAATATGTAAATTAGACGTTTTGTAACTTTACAGTTAAATAGTAAAGGCAGCACTCCAAACCTCAGTTAGACATTTACATAATTGCATTACTAGCATTTGCATGAGCCATAATGAAAGTTAAGGGGGAAATCTTGCTTATTTCCTACTAACTCCAAAATAGAACAAGATTCTTATTTGCCCTTACAAGTAAAGCTTAACTGCTGTTTTAAAACTAGACACTACACTTGGGTTCTTTTATGGTTCCTGGTTGCTATGAGGGAGCAGTAGCAAATTGCATAAGAAGGAAAAAGTGTTTACTGAAAAATTCCAAAAGAATTGCACTAAATATTCAACTTTATTATCTCTCTTCGTTTGCTTTCTGGTTTTTGAAAGATCAGCTTCTCATTACATATCATCTCTTTTTCAGATTAATTTCTTCAAGGTTGGTTTTTCCCAAATCTCTTTACGTACACTCGGTAGAGAGAGAATCAGATGATAACCCTGGTCATTCCATCTGATTAATTAACAATAAATAGTTACCAGGTGTCCCTAGAGCCAACCTAGAATGCACTCAATAAATTCTACATTGGGCCAGCCGAGTGGCACGGTGGTTAAGCGCTGGCTTGGGAAGCCAGCGGCCCCGGGTCGGGTCCCACATATGAGGGCCAGTGACACTGCCCTCAAAAAAAAAAAAAAAAAAAAAATTAAAAAACAAATTCTCCACTGAATTGAAATTAAACATTCTGTTTAAGAAAGTAACTTATGGTGCATGTCTTGGTTTGGATGTCCCCAAATGCAGATCCTGAAATAGAATTTGGGTGCAGGAACTTTATTTGGGAGGTGATGTCAGGGAGCACAAGTGGGGTGGTGGGGAAAGTGAGACAGAGAAGGGAGGTAAACTAAACATGGTGCATTAATGAGATGGGTAATTACCATGCAGCTGGGCTTTAAGCCCAGGAGGGCCACCAGGAGGAACAATATGAAACAAAATGGAACTTTATGAAATCCCAGGCATTTCCTCCACGCAGCCATCTCTACTTTCCTGCTCCTATCCACACATCATCTGCTTACCAGAAACTGCAAACTACTAGGTTCTGCCATTTCTCAGACTGGACTCTGCAAATTCTATCCTTCCCTACCCCAGACCCCACCTACTCTCAGAGGCAAGTCCACCCTGTGTGGTTCTTTCCAGCAATGCTTTCCATCTCCTGCAGCCTATAGGCTATTGATCTCACTTGAAATCTAGCTTTTAAATAATTATGGATTTTTTTTCTGAGCTGGTCTTCAACCTCTTTTACTGACCTCTTTCCTAAAATAATTCTAAAAGACTTTGTACCCCCTACCTAACACATTTTAAGTTGACATCTATACCTTTTTACCATAAGTTTAAGTAGTTGCTAGATGTAACTTACAGTAAATTGTAAATATAAAAAATATAAAATAAAATAAAATACTCTGCTCTTTTAAATGTTTCCAAAGAAATATAAATTCCAAAGGAAATTGAGACTCACTGTTGTCCATTTAAAAATGCAGACGGGGCCGGCTGAGTGGCACATTGGTTAAGAGCTGGCTTGGGATGCCAATGGCTCTGGTTCGGATCCCACATATGAGGGCCAGTGACACTGCCCTCTATAGTTAAGACAGTGAACAACAGCTCCACCTGGAGCTGGGCCGCTGTGAGTCCCCGTGATGGCATAGCTGCAGCCCCTGCTGCAGTGGGCTGCCATAGGCTACAGTGAGTGGCCGGCAGCCAGTGTGAGTGGCTGGCAGCCAGTGTGAGCTGCCAAGAGCTGCTGTGAGTGGCCATTCATAGGCTGGCGACCAATCTGCCTTACCCAGGAAGAGTGCAATGATGATACCAACATGGGCCAGTGAAGCGATGTCCTCCACAACTAGACTGAAGAACAAAAAGACAGCAACTTGTCTGTTCCCCTTCCCCGGTTCCACAACGCTGTTCCCCTCCCCCAATTCCCCAATAAAAATCTTTAAAAGAAAAAAAATAATACAGACTGTACCAAAACAAATGTATACACATTTGAAGAAAGGAAAAAAACTGTATTAAAATTGTAATACAATGAATAATGCTAGCATTTATTTGATTAATGTCATCTTTTGAGCAAATGTCACACTACACATTGCTACCATAATTCAATTCAACTTTGAAAAGTAGTATATAGATAACATCTCTTAAAATGTGTACATTTCTTTAGCACCCCTGGTATATACGTTCATGTATATCTTATTTTATAATGTTCCTTAAAGTCTTATTTGCATTTCATTTTCTTCCACAGAACTTTATTCTAATACAATAATATATTATAATTGAAAGAATTTTGCTAAATTAGCCTATCATAAGCCACTGCAAAAAAAAGGATGTAAATTAACACTTATTTTTAAATTTTCTGGGATTATACAGTTTCAATTTTTCTTTTTTAATTTTTCTTCTGACAAGATACCATTATACTGCTCAGTTAGTACACAATTAATCAAAACAATACAAATATATTTAAAATACATTAAAATTCAAATTCTCCCTGAAATTCACTTCTTAATAAAGTGGACAGGGCTGGTTTGTTTTTTCTAACTAGTTAATCTCTTCATAAATGAATAATTACTTATTGCTAGAATGAGGCAGAGGTCAGCGTTAATGTTATTTCTCATTTTCATAAATAGCACTGAAAGAACTTGGTAAAAAAATAATGAAGTAGGCAGCCCAAGTGCCCATCAATATGATTGGATACAGAAGACGTGGTACATATATATACAATGGACTCTTACTCAGCCATAAAAAGATTGTTATCTTACTTATGCAACAACATGAATGGATCTAGAGGATATTATACCAAGTGAAATAAGTCAGACTGAGAAAGACAAATACCATCATGTAATCTCACTTGTATGCAGAATCTAAAGAACCAAAAAAAAAAAGAGTAAACAAAACAGAAACAGATAAAGAGAATAAACTGATGGTTGCCAAAAAGGAGGGGAATAGGGGAGCTGGGTGAAAAAGGTAAAGGGATCAAAAATACAAATTGGTAGTTACAAAGCAGTCACAGGAATATAAAGTACAGCATAGGGAATAGAAGCAACAATGTTGCAACAACTCTGTATAGTGCCAGGTGGGTACAAGACTAATTGGGGGGAATCACTGCATAAATTATATAAATGTCTAACCACTAAGCTGTACATCTGAAACTAATATAAAATAATACTGAATATCAATTGTAAGTGAAAAAATAAGAAATAACTTTAAAAGAAAAAAAAACAGAATGCTTTACAATTAAAAAAATAAAAGTAACTGGAACTAGAATAGATTTTGTTGTAGCAATGTCCTTCAGTTATCTGAACTTTTTCAGAGTTATATCCAAACACAGCATAGTGGTCTGTCAGCAAAGATTATTTTGAATAATCCTGAGTAGGTCTTCAATTTTGTTTAAAGAAAAGAATTAGAAAACATTTGAGTCAAAAGAGGATATGTTTGCCAGTCATCAGAGCAGTTTGCTTTCTTAATATCAGTATTTCACAGGGCTCCTAAGTTTGGCACACAGGGTTTTTCCACCATAACAAGAATAAGGGTGAATAAGGGGGAAAACAGGAAAAGGGGAGGTTTGAAAAGAAAACAAGAAAAAAAAACACTACAGATCGTGTGTCTATAGAAAAATCCATTGAGAAAAGAGGGCCTAGGGAATTTGTGGATATGAGAGGTGATTTGCTTGATGCTACCCAAACCCCCTTGAGAAGTCTGTGAAACCCCAGGGCACACACACACACTCCCCTGTTTATAGTTCAATGATGTTAGATTAGACTTTATGACCCCCAAGTCCTTTGGAACCTTGCCATGTGAAATTCAAAGGCCAGAGCTTTTGAAACCCCAAAACCGAGAATTAAACCTTTGGTTTGGCCATATCATCTTTTGGACAAGTTAATAAAACCCTAAGTGCTCTGGCAGCTGCCTGAAAAGGGAGGAAGGGACAGAGGGCAAATAGTTACCTGGAAGAAAAAATACTTTAGTTAATATTTTGAAGTTGCACCTTGCCAGAAATTAAAAGCACCTGCTCAGAATAACAAGCAAACAGTGTTGTGTCCTGGGTGCTGTAGGATTCACCAAGTCCCCATAACTTGATTTGGGCTTTCAGTTGAGATTTAAGTTTAGCAGAAAAGAAAAGAGGGGCATCTTCTATGCTGAGGACAATAGATGACAATAGGGATACTGGAAATCATCAGGGATATTCAGGAAAAAGTGGAAAGAACAGTTTTGGTGATGTTCGTATAACAGACAAGGGAGAGACAACATAGAGAAACTAAAAGGGGACAGTGACAAATCAATGAAGAATTCCAGCTAGATTGCTGGAAGTGGCCATCCTTAATGACCTGGAATGTTTATTATGGCAGAAGAAATATGGACAGGTCATCAGGATTTTATTCCTCTGGAAGTACGTCAGGAAATTAAATAAAACCCACAGGTAGACAAACTCAAAAGAACAGCCTAGTAGGTCTTGCCTTTGTGTAAACTTCCCAATGACTAGTTAGATTTGTGTGGATGTTAAATATGCCTTTATTTTACATGTAATGTGTGTATTCATACATGTAATGATCTAAAACAGCCTGCTGCTACTTAATTACAGTGAGATGTGTAGTTTCAGGCAGTCTAGGCTGGTTAGTGCTTAAACTTATGATTTCTTTACTGAATGGTTTATTTATTGAATTCAGAGTGATTCCTTTTACAGCAGAGCAAGTTGGCAGACCAAAATGGTCTCAGTTACAGTTGAATTACAAAAATTTTACCTGGGAATTTATAAGAGAGCAGCAACAAAATGTGTTGTATCTTTTCTGAACAATAGCAATCAGAATGAAAATGGCCGTAGTCTTTTGTCTCATCCTGGCCTCGATAGCAATAATCAGATAGTGACCATCTGGGACCTTTTATATCATGACACCAAAGTGAGCTTCCTGAAAATGACGATGGTGAAAAGAATAATGACCCTCTCCCCACAAAAGATGTCCACATTCTCATCCCCAGAACCTGTTTATATGTTACCTTCCGTGACAAAAACAGCTTTGTAGATATGATTAAATTAAGGGCCTTGACACAGGGAGATTTCCTCGGTTATCTGGGTGGGCCCCCTGGGTCCTTAAAAGAAGGAGGCATGAAGATCAGAATGGAGATACAATGATGGAAGCAGAAATTAGAATGATGAGGATTCATGAGCGAAGGGATACAGCCAGACTCTAGAAACTGGGAAAAGCAAGAAAACATGCATGCCCCCTCTAAAGTTTTCAGAAGGAACCAACCCTGCCGACACCTTCATTTCAGTCCATAGAGACCCATTTCAGACTTCTGACCTCCAGAGCCGTAGGATCAAAAAGGTGTGTTGTTTTAAACACTTAGTTTATGGTAATGTATTACAGAAGCAATAGAAAACTAATATATAGTGCCTTAATGAAATGACAGGTATTTTTATAAATTAACTGTGTAGTCATATCACATGTTAACTATACATTAAAATTATATAACATCTCCTAAAATAAAATCTTTTTTTTTAAATAATTATCACCTATGACTTTTGATTACCCTGGTTAATCTAACACAGGTATGAAAATAAGTATATTAGCAGGGTAGGCCCAAAGGAAATTGAGAGAGGAGGGTAGCAGAAATTAGGGGTTATTAAAAACCATGGGGCCTCCCTAAAGGGTAGGAATTTATCAACGGTGCTTCTCTTTCCAACTCAGGCAGTTCTGTTTTCCCAGAAATCCAAGAAGATGAAAGAACTCTTAAGTATATCGTCAGTGGGCTAATACATGTTTTTTTCCCTAAATTCATGATGTAGAGAACAGGATTAAAGGCCAGAGATCACTGGGGGTGGAAAAGTATTAGGTTACAAAAAAGTGGATTTCATCCAAACGTCATAGGCCAGCTTGAATTCTGGTGAGCCTGATGGTTTTTGAAAAATATCTGTTAGAACTGCTCTCCATGCCAGGCTCCAGGGTAAAACCGCAAGTAGGAATTGATCTGTTGTATTTTATCAAATCCAAATGCTCTTTTCCTGTTTCATACTTAAAAAAAAAAAAAAAACCGAATCTGAAATACGATGCAAGGGAAGAAATCGAGACAGCGCATTTTAACTGTCTCAATTGGCCAGGCCATGAATTTTTTCCTCTTTCCCTCCAGAGGGGTCAGCAGTGCCCACACCCCACCTTCCAGGGAGCTGTGACTCCTAGTGAAGGGCTATTTGCACAGTGTCCACTCCTAGACCATGTTTGAAAAATGCCCAGGAGTCCAAAGCTTTGGAATTCAGTGCATACTCATTTATATTCACTGAACCGAGAAAGAACAAGTGAGAAAACACACAGGGTGCCCAAATGCTTGTAGCCTAGTTAACACTTTCTGGAAAGTCTTTAACTATTCAGTAATACTCTTTGTTTCTTTCTCTGCTTCTCCCCAAAGTAGCATGGGCATGCCACTATGATCAGGTGGGAAAGTCTGAAGTGACCTCAAAATTCAGCAGCTGCTTAACCCCACAAACTCCCCCAACAGTGCTTTCACATGAACTTGAAATATTTCACTGCTAAGACTTGGGCTTCGAATGGGAAAGTTTGGGATGCCAAGGCCATGGGATGGGATGACAAGGCCTTTGAATGAGATGACAAGGCCATGACAGTGTCTTTGGAAAAGTTAGTGACTCGGGTTTGGAGATGATGGGACATCAAAATGCATAGACCTCTGTCAAGTCCTATAGCAGTGCCTGGAGAGTGCATGTGCTTTTTATTGATAGCAGAGGAACTGGGAACGTGTTGACTCGGGCAGCTGGGTCCTTACTGCTTTCCTTGCAGTAATCCCTCTGGTAATTCCTGAAGACAAATCACGTCTTAGCAGAGCCTTCATGTTGAGGTTTTCAGTGGAGGGATTGGTAGGTGATACACACCACATGTCTCCCTTGTCTCTCATTAATACACAGTTGGAAAATAGGCAAAAGGAAAAATGCAGGTGGGGAGTGCACTGTCATCTTCACAACCAATATAGGCAAGGCTGGAGAAGGCAGGTGCGTCTGAGGGGTGAAGGGCTTCCTACCATGGAACACAAGAGTTAGCCGGACTACCCAGCTGCATTCATTACCTATTGCTGCGTAACACATAACCCAACCCTTTGCAGCTGTAAGCAACAGACTTGTATTACCTCACAGTTCATGTGGAGCGGCAATCTGGGCGCACCCCTCTCTGGCTCAGGGTCTCCAAAGAGGCTACAGTCACAGTGTCAGCCAGGGCGATGGTCACCTAAAGGCTCAGCCGGGAGAAGACTGGCTTCCTGACTCCCTGACAGTCGGCAGGATGTCGTTCATCACAGGCTGTTGGACTGAGGGCCTACTTCCTTGCTGGTTGTTGGCCAGAGACGTTAGTTCCTTGCTATGTGGACAGCGCCATAGGACTACTTCTACCCTAGCCGCTTGCTTCCCTTCAGAGCAAGGACCCCGTGACAGAGAAGAGGGGACCAGGAAGACAGAAGTCACAATCTCTTTGTAGCCTAGCCTCAGAAGCGACAGCCCATCATGTCTACCACATTTTGTTCTTTACAAGCAAGTCACCAGGCCCAGCCACATTCAGGGGAAGGGGAGATTACATAAGATGGTGAATACCAGGAGGAAGGGATCATAGGGAACTTCCTCAGAGGCAGCCCACCAGGACGGACAAGTCAGGCAGTGCTGGGGAGGGTGGTAATCTCTCCTTACCCCACCCCAGCAGAAAAGCTCCCTGCTCCCTCTAAGCAGCTGCCCTCAGGAGGAATCATAGAGGATGGGGTGCACTACACATGCTCTTTCACACCCACCAAGTGGGTAAAGAAATTGAATGAGTGAGGGAACAGTGGAAAGAGACTATAAGCCTTGGGCTGATCATGGGGAGAGGAGAAAGGGCAAGGAGGACGTCCTTCCAAATAGAAAGAAACATCAAGAGTAAGGAACAAGCAGTTCCCAACACTCACAATACCCTGTTTATATTACAATGTCCATTTTACATAGAAAGAAATTGAAGCTTGGAAAGATTGAATAACCCAAGGTCACACGGATGCTAGGGGCCAGAGCCAGAATCTATAAATACCCAACTCCTGACAAACTGCCATCCTCTCTATTATAATTATACTTCCCCATATTCAGAATCTGTTGGAAGCGATTATTTGATGAAGACATTTATACTTGCCAGGGAAAATATCTCATGTCAGGAATGGGACTAAATTATTTCTTCCATGCCCTTAAATGTCCCCTAAATCTGAAGTTTTATGACAGTGATGAAACAATACCTCTGCCAGAAAATAAAATACACACCTGGCTTGGAAGCAAGCAGTCACCGGAGTCAACTGCTGGTCCCCTGGAAATGCTGCAGGGCTCCTGAGGACTACAGGACTGGTGCTTTCAGCACAGAGACGTGCCAACAGTTTGTAACCCAGACAGAGGTGGTGACATCCAAAGGTTTGTCCAGAGTGCATGGGTGGGATGTGTCACTCCTGATAACAGGTCGCAAAAGCGCTGCTTTGAACTTGAAACAAGATCCTCGCTTTCCTCCACCACCCAGTCTCTCCTGCCCTTCTGTTCTGTGATATAGACTATAGATCAAAGATGGCGACACTTCGCTCCCCGCTGCCTTTGAAGTGCAGGGTCTGTACGACTCCTATGTCTAGCCCTACATGCTGCACAGAAATATAATACTTAGGGACTTCTGTCACTTCAAGATTTCACATCCTTTTTTTTAAAGTAAATGGCCAAACGCATTATTTTAACTAAAGTATCATTATATGTGCACTCTCATATTTTTTTCTCATTTATTCAATGGATATTTGAGTGTCTATCGAGTGCCAGGCAGTGTGATGTGTGCTGAAGGTCAGAGAGGAATGAAAGAGAGGACCTGTGTGCCAGGAGCAAAAGATCTAGTGTGGAGGGAAAAGATTGGACTCCCAAAGACGATGCAATGAGTGCCATCGTAAAAGATGTCTCAGGTCATGCTGGGTCTCTGAGAAGGGGCTGCCCATGTAAAGGGACTCACAAAGGCAGAAGACCCTGGGTCATGGACATACCTATGTGGCTCTCTCTCCCCTCTCCTCCCCTTCCTCCTCCTCCTCCTCCTCCTCCTCCTCCTCCTCCTTCTTCTTCTTCTTCTTCTTCTTCTTCTTCTTCTCTCTCTCTCTCTCTCTCTCTCTGTCTCTCTCTCTCCCTCTCTCTCTCTCACCCAGTCCACTGAGCTGCTCTTCCATTGCACAGAACAAAAGAAAGGTATAGGCATGAGGGGTGGGGTGCGGGAAGGGACTAGATGGTATATACACACAAATCCCCTGAGATTCCCCTCCCCCAGAGAGCAAGATTCCTAGAAAAACCGAGACTTTTGCTGAGTTTCAGTCCTAATCATTATTGCCCTTTCCTGAATAACCCACAGAAACCTCTTTCCCTCCAGATCAAATTTTGCTTGTTGGTAATATGCAGATTCTTCTACAATAGGGATTATGTGAGATGGAGGCTCAGTTTGCCCCCTGCTCTTTGCCTCCCCTTGACAAAAAAAAACAGTAAGTGAGCAGCTTATTGTTATAATAATATAAATGACATAAACAGTCATTTATATCATTCAGTGTCTTAATCTGTTCATGTTCCTGTAGTCGAATTCCACAGACTGGGTAGCTTATAAACAGCAAGCATTCATTTCTCTCAGCTTGGGATGCTGGGAATTCTAAGACCATAGTGCCAGCAGACTTGGAATCTGGCGAGGGCCTGCTTCCTGGTTCATAGATGGCCGTCTTTTCACTGTAACTTCTCAAGGTGGAAGGGACATGGGATCTCCCTGGAGCCTCTTTCACAGGAGCATGAATTCCATTCATGAAGGGTCTGCCCTCAAGCCCTAATCATCTCCCAAAGGCCCTGCCTCCCAAAACCATCACATTAGGGGGGAGGATTCAACATAAGAATCTGGGAGACACAAACATTCAGACCACAGCACTCATGACACAGCAACGTAGACTAAGATAAGCTGCGTACTTCCCCTCTGGGATAAGCTCCCTCAGGCATCTGGGATCAACTATGCGTTGGTTACACGGCTCTGCTTCCAGAAGCCGGCCGGCTCTCAGCAGGCCCTGCTCTGCTCTGCTCCATGGAGTCTCCCATTCTCCAGCAGGCTCGTCTGGTCAGGAGCTCATGACCTTGGCAAGGCTCCAGGAGAGAACAGAGGTACACAGGTCTTTTGAGACTGTGTTAGATTCTATTTCTGTGTGATAATTACCGTGAACTTAGCATCTTAATACAACAATTATTCATTAGCCCATAGTTCTTTAAATCAGAACTTCAGCACAACATGACTGCTTCTCTGCTCTGGGTATCACAAGGCAGAAAACAAAGTGGGCTGAGTTCTTATCTAGAGACTCAGTGTGGGGTGCCAGTGGTGGGGAATCTGCTTCCAATCTCATTCTTGGTGTTGGCAGAATTCAGTTCCTTGCAGTTGTACATCCGTGGTCCCTGTCTCCTTTCTGGCTGGCTGTCAATCAGCATCCACTCACAGAAAGCACTGGCTAACCACATTCCTTACCACAAGGTCCTCTCGAAGCCAGCAAGGGCGAATCCTTCCATGCTTCAGATCTCTGACTTCCCTCAATCTCTGACCTCTCGGCCCAGATTTACGGACTCATGTGATTAGGTCAGGCCCACCTGGATAATTTCCCTTTCTTAAATTCAGGTGATTTGGGAAGTGTATAGCTGCAAAATCCCTTCTGCTATAACATAGCTCATCATATTCACAAGTGCCATCAAGGTCAAAGCAAGGAGATGACACAAGAATCGTCTTAGAATTCTGCCTACAGCAGAGGCCTGGACTCCTCTGGCTCGTCATCACTTCTGCTGCCTTCTAAACAACAAAGCGGATCAGCGCAAATGCAAACGGTGGGGAGATCCATGCTACCTTTTTTTTTTTTAATTAGTTTCAGGTGTACAACACACTGCAATAGTTATACATTTTACCCCTCAAAGTGACAACCCCCCACCCCCAATTCGCCACCCCACTCCCCCCCATATCATTTATATCTATTACTCTTCCTCTGACTCTCTTCCACAGTATCATCCACATCCCGTGACTATCTATATATATTCAATTACAGTAGGTATACCACCTCCGCTTTAGTAATACAGTGCAGTGATCAAACCTCTACTCCATCCATGAAATGGTCTCCCTAACAAGACCTATGATCATCTGACATTCCACAGAATATTTACAACATTATTAATTATATTCCCCAAACTGTTTTTCATATCCCAGTGGCAATATTGTAGTTGCCTATTTTTGCTGTCTAATCCCTTCCCCTTCTCCCTCATCCCCATCCCCCTCCCAATTAGCAACCCTGATTTTTCCTCTATATCTATGAGACAGTTTCTGTTTACTTTGCTCATTCATACAGTTTTTCCAGATTCCACATGTGAGTGAGATCATATGGTATTTGTCTTTCTCTGACTGACTTATTTCACTCAACATAATAGTCTCTAGGTCCATCCATATCATTGCAAATGGTACGATTTCATTCTTCTTTATAGTGGAGTAATACTCCAATGTATAAATATACCACAGTTTCTTAATCGAGCCATCTACTGATGGGCATTTTGGTTGTTTCCAAGTCTTAGCTATTGTAAATTGTGCTGCTATGAACATAGGGGAGCATAACTTTTTTTGAATAAGTGTCTTGGTTTTTTCAGGATAAATACCTAGGAGTGGAATTGCTGGGTCAAACAGTAGCTCTATTTCCAGTTCTTTGAGATACCTCCATACTGACTTCCATAGTGGCTGCACCAATCTGCAATCCTACCAACAGTGCAGCAGGGTCCTCTTTACCCCACAGCCCTGCCAGCACTTGTTGTTTGTTGATTTATTGATGATAGCCATTCTGACTGGAGTAGGTGGTATCTCATGGTGGTTTTTATTTGCATTTCCCTAATGACCAGTGAGGTTGAACTTTTTTTCATATGCCTGTTGGCCATCTGTATGTCCTCTTTAGAGAAATGTCTCTTCATATCTTTTGCCCATTTTTTAATTGGGTTGTTTGTTTTTTTGATGTTGAGTTTCATGAGTGTTTTATAAATTTTGGATATTAACCCCTTATCAGATATATCATTGGCAAATATATTCTCCCATTCAGTAGGCTTCCTTTTTGTTTTATTAATGGTTTCCTTTGTTGTGAAAAAACTTTTAAGTCTGATATAATCCCATATGTTCATTTTTTCTTTTACTTCCCTTGCCCGTAGGGATGTAGCAGTAAAAATATTGCTACGAGTAATGTCTGCAAATGTACTCCCTATATTTTCTTTTAGGATTTTTATGGTTTCAGGTCTTACATTTAAGTCTTTAATCCATTTTGAATTTGTTCTTGTATAAGGCGTAAGGAGGTGGTCCAGTTTCATTTTTTGCATGTGTCAGTCCAATTTTCCCAGCACCATTTATTGAATAGACTATCTTTACTCCAGTGTAAAAAAAATATGGAACGCTTCACGAATTTGCGTGTCATCCTTGCGCAGGGGCCATGCTAATCTTCTCTGTATCGTTCCAATTTTAGTATATGTGCTGCCGAAGTGAGCACGATGCTACCTTTTGATGGACGGAACTGCAAATCCACATGGCAAGAGGGCACAGACATAAGGAAGGGTGAAGCATTGAGACCATTTTGGGGGATCTGCCACAGGCAGTATGCCTGAGACTTGCTTCCAAAGCCCATGCAGCTATACCTGGAGGAGCGTTTGCTGCAGCAAAGTGACCTGGAGAATAAGCCCATTTCTAATTATGGAGATGAGGACACAGATGGGTAGGCAGGAAATGTCAGTCACACAGAGTCCTTAGGAGTAAACCCAGCCTCCTGTATTTCCCTGCTACCCCGTTTCACAGAGCCCAATCTATCTTTGCCTCCTCTCTCTTATTAGTGCAATAAAACATCAGGATGCTTGCACACCTCACTTCAGGGGGCTCCGAGCTGGGGAACGTGCTGCTCTCAAACCGGAAACCTGAGTATGTGACTATCCTTTCGAGAAACCCTACTGACCATGTTTGTTTCCAAAGAAAAGAATGAGAGAGGCAGGTGCAAAGGAAATAAAAGCCTCAACCAATCCAGATGGGAAAATCAAAATGGGCAGGTCGGTTTCCTTTCACCTAGTGATATTTCAAGATTCCTGGGGTTTTAAATTTTATCTTTATAATATATCCTAGGAGTTCTCCCTTCAGTATGTTAAATTGAGGGGTTAGGGAGGTTTCAAAGAGACTACCCATGAATTTTGAATTAGAGAGAGACAAAAGTCCCAACTAATACAAAATTGTTGGAGAAAAGAAAAAATATATATACATATTTCCTGTCCTCAGTGGAGTTTTCTCTATTTATATGTAAGGTTTTTGAGGCTTTGGGGGCAGGGCCAGAGAAAACAAGACTTCAAATATCAGCCTCTTTTTTATTTTTTGGAAGTGTTGAAATCGTGGCCTACTTGTGTTTAAATGGTTTTTCAGAGCTTAATTAGTGCGTAGAATGTTTTTTAAAAAGGAAAAAAAAAAGAGCTAAGCTGCTGTATGATTCCTGGGCTGCCTTGGAAATTAAGAATTCTCAATAGTTGTACAGAATCGGACCTTTATATACCACCACTGTATTGCTCTCACATCTCAGCTAAATGGGCTACATTTACCAAGCTCTGCATAATTTCACAAGCCAGATCTGCCAGAGCTCTCAGAAGTTTCCATTGCTGATTGCCGGCTCGCCAGTAATATATTCCCAGCATCCAAGAAGGGCAAGAGGGGAGTGCAGAGTAAAGAATCATTTTCAGGGAGCAGCACAAGCCAGAGCAGGTTGAAGAAAGACAAGGAAAAGCAAACTGCACTGTGTTTTTATTTGGAGATTGCATTACTGGAGGGTGTGAGGACGGTTCTTAGCTTCTTCAGATGACATTCAGGTCATTGTTGCAAGTGGAGAACTCAGCACAGCAATAACATGCTGGCAAATTTGAGCCCTCCCTTTTTTTTATGTGTTAATCTTTTTTGTCACCTTCCATTTATGTATGTGTTAGTGAAGTAGCAACGGACATGTTGAACTTTCTTTTTCGGAAAAGTATTACCTTAGCTGGTGGTCTGTATCATTTCCACATTTGAGCAATAAAGCAGTGTTTCTTTTAAAAAATCGGACTCTTTTTTTTTCAGTGAAGTTTGCTGCCAGATGTCCCAAAGAGGCAGCTGAAGTCTATTAAATATGCTGATCATTATTATTTAGAGAAGGTGTTGGCAATCTTTCAAGTGGGGCGCAGTGCTGCTGATGTGTTTTTCTGACAACGTAAGGAGGAGACAAGATAAAGGGAAAGGAATCAGGAACAGGGTGCTGATGTGGCCCAGGGGGATGACTCCCTGTCACTGCCATCCTGCTACTGTACATCAATCAGCAAGTCCAGGATCCCTTTAAAGGGTAAATGCCAACAGGAACACTTAAATCTCTCAGTCTCCTGGGACACTTGGGCCTGCCTTTCAGAAAGTGTTCTCTGACACAGGAAACCACCACCTGGAGAGGCCAGGAGCCTGGGTCCCTATCCTTAGGGCCACTTAACCCAAGTCACAGCCTGACTCTCTGGATTGCAAAACAGTAGGGCCTAGGAAAATCATCCAGAGATGGCCCTGATCTCCAACATTTCTGCATCTATAGCTGAATAATACATGAACTGACTTTTTTTTTTTTCTCCCTCCCCTGAACTGACTCTTAAATACATTCATGCACTAGAAGCCAACAACAGCACAGGCACTTTGGGGACAAAACAGACACCACCACCGGTGCCTTCGGGGAGCTTGCTTCCTAGTAATTTTAATGCATTTTGCTTTCATTGTTTTTTCTTTTGTTCTCGATAGGATTATCAGAAAATGACCATTTTGATGGTATGTGACCACTTTGAGATCATTACCTACATCCTGAAATATACCTATACTAGGTTGTAAACCATGGCTAAAAGAATAAAGGTCTCTTTTTCCTGAAGTTAATGTGTACTTAAAGTGAGATCCCGCCTCCTCCAAAAACAAAAAAAGCTTAAAGCCTAACTTAGGTATTCACAGATACCCTCTTGAGAAATTCCGGAGAGCAGCAAGGTAAGTTGGCATGGGCATTTCCAACTCCATTTTGAAGACTTAAAAAGCTTCCTCCCTCTTAATATTCTATTGCTAAACCACAGTATTTTCCTGTTTGGTATAAATAAAGAAAATAAGTTTTTTGTTTTTTTTTTAACCCAAGGAGAATATGGAATCACCCACTCAGTTATTACACTAAGGATTAATGAGGACATTTCAAGCCCAACTAATTAAAGAAGTGTTTCCTGAAATTTGTGTATTATATTTAACTATATTTATATTTATTATATTTATATTTAATTATATTTATATTTAAAAGGAACTAAATATAAAATGTTACACATAAAAATAAACATAATCACTGAGTACAGGAAGGGGTGGGTTATGGATAAGTTTTGAGCAAATGCTAATAAGGTCTGGGATTTTTCTTCTCCATAGCATTCTACTCTAAACATTCTGTGTTGGAAGAAAACTAATTCTCCAATATTAACAACTCTGTGAGCAAAAATTTGATCTGTCACTCTCTAGGCCAGGGCACTGGCTAAATAGAACTGTTCTGTAATCATGGAAATGCTCTACATCTGTGCTGACCCAATATGGCGGCCATTAGCCACATGTGGTTATTTAAATTTAAATTAATGTAAACTCAATAAAATTAATGATTCAGTTCCTCAGTCACAGTAGCGATATTTTAAATGCTTAGTAGCAACACTGGACAAGTGGCCACCATATTGGATGGCACTGTCCTAAAATCTAGGAAAGATGTTTAGGTATACAGTGAAAATACATATTAAAAGTTTGCCAAGTAAGGGTGGAAAAAGAAAATGTTTCCCCCAAAACCTATGTGAAGCATAAGAAAAAAGTCCACTTTGTATCATTTGAAGGATTTTTTTCCCCTCTGTCCATCAAGTTTCAGCCCATAATTAAAACAAGTGAGCAGTGCTTTTCATCCCAACGCCTTGAGCAAATTCTAAAGTCTTCCCAGGAGAATTCCCTTGCTATGCTTTTACGCAACTGGTCTATGGAAAGCACACTTTGCAAGCACCCAATGTATGTTTTCCAGGTGAATTCACTTTTCTGATCCTTGGAGTGTATTTATAATGGAAACTCCCCCTACATAAAGCCTATATCTTTGCAACCACACTTTCCAAGGCTGTTCCATGAAGCAGGTTTCTCTGTTTAGTTTTGTCTATTTCTGCAGCCCAGACCAGGCAATAAGATTTCCAACCTGGCAAGAAAGATGAAAATAGACAAAGTCCTTGATTGTACAGGTAAGCCTCTGGAATACCTCCACTTCCCTGTGAGAGCTGACATAAAGCAGGAATTCAAATGACTCTATGTCAATATCTGAAGGCCAGTCACAGATTCTTGCCTACTTTTCAGTCAGTGGGCATTAGAGTCCACATGCAGAGGATAGAGTTTATTCATAGATTAATCCATACCAAGTATATTCACACACAGTGTAGCTTGAGGGGATTTTGTGTGAGAGAAAGCTAGCCTTAATCAGCCTCAGTTCCATGCTCAAGTTTTCATTTCTATTGTGTTCTTATAAGCTTACATTTAAAATGAGGCCAGGGGCGGCTGGTTGGCTCAGCTGGTTAGAGCGCAGTGCTCATAACACCAAGCTTGCCAGTTCAATCCCCACATGGGCCATGGAGCTGTGCCCTCAACAACTAGATTGAAGACAACGACTTGACCTTGAGCTGATGGGTCCTGGAGAAACACATTGTTCCCCAATAAAATCCTTTAAAAATTTTTTTTAAAAATAAAGTGAGGCCAGAAGCTTCAAAAGCATCCTTTCATCTCTACCTGCCCCAGAAGTTTTCCAGGGTGAATTTCTGTAGATGATTTGCTTTATTTTTCTGGGGTCTGCCCCCGTCTAGATAGGTGGGAAATAACCTAGCAGTTCAATCCCCTCAAGGGAATCTCTTCCAGAAGAACAGTCTAGGGTCACCCAGGACTCAGGCTGGCCTTACGTAGCCTTGAGGAGCTCGTGTTTGCTGATTTCTACAAACTCAGCATCTTTATCTACATCTCTATATCTGAGCCATCTTCAACCAGAGTTTTGAAATTGGCAAGTGGCCTCGAGTGAACCGTATTTGGAATTAGCACCTGTGGGACCTGCCTATTAATCAAACACATCACTTTTTTTGAGAATTGTTCGATGTATTTTGTTACACACAAGGAACTGTTCATATATGTATATGTACGTGACCTCTAATATAATTAATGATGTAATTTACTCCCTAAGCTGGTTGCTGCATTAATAGGTGCACACTTTACCTCCAAGGTACTGAAAAGTATTTGCTCCGTTGCCTTCATACTTACTGGGCCAGTTCCAAACAATCTCAAATCTAAGCCCTCATTCCTAAGGCTGAGCCCAAACCAGATGGCATTATGGGAAGAAATAAGATAAAAGGAGATATACCCAAAACAAAACTGTGATTAGACTCATCTCCAATATCAAGCTCAAGAGTCAGCTCCTTACTGCACCCAATCTGTCATTATAACTCCAAAAAAGATAACACAAAATCATGCTTGAAATATTTGTGGAAAGTAGGAGGGAAAAAAAAAGGGAACGTCGGCAAAATGTCTACAGAAGAGTTCAAACCTAATGCAGAGGTTGTCTACCTCAGAGAGAAAACAAGCCCAAATTTAGAGCAGACGCTGGCAAACTATTGCTCATAGCCAAATCTGCCTGCTCGCCTTTGTAAATTAAGTTTTATTAGAACACAGCTATGCCCATTTGTGTATGTATTGTCTATGGCTGCTTTTGGGGAACTGCAGATAGAGTAAGGTAGTTGTGATACCGACCACATGGCCCAAAAAGCTGAAAATATTTACTATCTGGACTCACAAGAGAAGAAGTTTGCTGACCCCTGGTTTGGAGTTTTCGATTATACCGAAAACAGTTGTTATTGGAGTTTCCTGAGGCAACTTTTTTTTCTGATTGGAAAAAAAATGGGGGGAAATTGAACTGTGTCTGCATGTCTGTTGTAGAGTAACAGGTTTGCCTCAGTCTGAAGGGCAGCTCTCAACTTTACTTTGTTGCCCTAAATTCTGAGAATAATCATTTCTTTGTTAACATGTGGTAAACTTGTCTTTAGGAACTTGAAAGAAGGTTGGGAACATCTCTGAGCTTTAATTTCAAAATATGTTTAAATCTAAAGCTGGGATTCTCCAAGCGGGTAGCTAGAATAACAAAGTGTTTGCCGAGAGGCTTTTCAAGGGGATGTTGCTGATTGGCACTTTGTAGTATAGGCCATGGGAGTGAACTTGAAAAACAGGCATAATTGCTTTTCCAAGTTTTCACCATAAATAATCATTTTTTAAAAGGTTCCAGTAACTTGCCCACTAGGAAAAAAGAAAAAAGGTGTGTGTGGCGGGGGGGAACAAAGTGGGACAATGACACAGTGGTTTTGCTCTAAAATAATCATGTGTGATGTCATACTGCCATCTACAGTATTTCCATATTTTCAGCCAAACATGGAAATTTTAATGAGATCTATAGATGTGTGTCCCTTGCACTGAGGGTGAAAAGCTTTGCCAGCAGAGCAGGAAGGGAATGCTACAGACCTAAATGTTCTCTTTGGCCATGGTCTTCTTTCTTTACCACCCAGTGGGCCACCATCTCTAAACTTGTTCCATTCCTTGATCATGCTAATGTAAATTCAGTGATATTAAATACCAAAATGAATTAGTGTGCTGTATCTGTTAAAAGTGCCATGAAGCTGTTCAGAAATGCTGTGATTCACTGTCTCTCATACTCAGGCAAAAGCAGTCAGGCACTATTGCCAAGTGTGCCAAATAGTGGAGTGTGACAACATCAAGGTGAGACATGAAGTCCAGGAAAGCCAAATAAAAGACAGAAAATAAAAAAGCTTTGGTAAATTTGGGAGTTAAAGAATCTAAGGGGAGTGCTCATCCAGTAGCATATATACTCAAATGAGAATGATACAGAGAAGATTAACATGGCACCTGCGTAAGGATGAGGCCAAAATTCCTGAAGTGCTCCATACAAGTATTAAAACAAAACAAAACAGGGCCAGCCGAGTGGCACAGCGGTTAAGCACTGGCTTGACGCCAGCAGCCCTGGTTTGGATCCCACATATGAGGGCCAGTGACACTGCCCTCTGGAAAAAAAAAAAAAAAAACTGAAGGGATGTATTAGTTTGCTAGGCAATTATAACAACATGCCACAGACTTGAAGCTTAAACAACAGAAAATTATTTCCCCACAGTTCTGGGGGCTGGAAGTCCAAGATCAAGGTGTCAGCAGGGTTGATTTCTTCTGAGGGCTTTCCTCTTGCCTTCATTGTCACTATGGCTACCAGTTGCTCTAGGGCTTCGGCGTCCTTATCTCTGTACCTACCTGTCTGAGCCCCAATTTCTTCTTATTAGGACACTCATTCTCCAAATATAGTTACATTCTAAGATACTGGGGGCTAGGACTTCAACATATCAATATGGGGCTGGGGACATAATTCAGCCCATAACAAGAATTAAGAAATTAAATAAAGTACTTGCTTCTAATGTTTAGACCCAAAATGAATGGAATATAGTAAGTAGCAAGGCATTAGGATGCCAAAAAAGAAAAAAGGGAAGGAGAGAGGGTAGGAGGGAGGGAGGGAAGGAGAAAGAAAGAAAGAAAGAAAGAAAGAAAGAAAGAAAGAAAGAAAGAAAGAAAGAAAGAAAGAAAGAAAGAAAGAAAGAAAGAAAGAAAGAAAAGCTTGATGAATGACTAGAGTCTAAATTGGTCCAAGAGATCTTGCTTAATTAAAAAGTTCACTATGGCTGGCTGAGTGGCTCAGTTGGTTAAGAGCTTGCTCAAGAGTGTGAGCAGAGCTCTGAGCAACAGCAGTTCGATGCCCAGCCTGAGATGAGCTGCTGCTGAGCTGCCAACAGGTGGCAGGATGGCTCAGCTAAAAAAAAAAAAAAAACAAAGTTCACTGTATCTATGGCTGCTATGGTAGGAGGAAGAAGAAGCATAAAATAAGAAAAGATGGTGAAAACTGGATGATCCCAGCCAGTAAGTCCATTGCTCATTACCCTTATATCATCCAATAGTGTCTGGAAGCATCAAGGTCACCATGGCTACCAGCTGCTCTATTGCTCTGAGGCTATTAAAGACACCAGACACCAAGCTGATCCCAGAAAAAGATGCCCCCAGAAAAGGTCTTTTAAATTTGCACTGGAGATTTAATCCAAATTAAGCAAAATAGAAAACTATGAATTTGCTATTCTCAAAAGGTATTAATAGTTCATGGCTAAACACTGTGGCCTGCATGTCTTTTGAAGGGTCCAACCCTAAGTTGCTTTTCATGCCCTGACACAGTCAGCTAGGGAGGCATAGGAGACAGCTCACCTTGTAATGTTTCCACTAAAGCGATGGCCTGATGCTTCACTAGCCACGCCTGTACCACACTAGCAAAGGACTGTGGCACTTACTTCCTAAACAGCAGGCTCCGTTTATCATGATCCCTTGCTGTTCCTGAGACTTGTGCTAGGCAGTTGACACACGTTCTGTTATTCGATAATCACCTTTGCAAACTCTTCAACCACATAAATGCATTAAAGAGAAAGCCCTTTTATACATAAACGATTATAAAATATGTAAGCCATAGAAATACCCATATTTTGTAACCATTTTTTTTATGCTTCTAGGGAAGATCCATAGGTTGCAATCCAAGAGTAAATTATGTACTAAACAGCTTTGTGTTGTTTTTGTCTTGCAGTTTGGCAGAGTTGATATAGCCTGGCCACAGGGATAATGTACATCAACTCACGTGTTGTTTAGTTTTTTTCTGTTCATAATTTTGAATCATAAAATACATAGAGTCACAGACAATACCATACATACACTCCCATCTTCCCCAAACAAGAACCGAAGTAAATGTAAAGCAGCCACAACTAACAACAACAACAACAAACAAAATAATGTGTTATTTACTTATGAAAAAGTACAAATATAGAATAATTGTTCTTTATAAACGTAATGCCAATGAATACAGCAAATGGGAAACACGTGTGATTGTAGGAGTTCCACCTAGTTTACCAGATGGAATCCTTGGTGTAAGCATTTTGTGGGGCAATACTGCCACCTAGTGGTTAACCCGAAATATTTCACATCTACTTGGGGAGGGTGACTTTCCTAACCCTTGACAATGTTTCAGGTCTCGGTTTATCCATTTTTACTCCCCTGATCTATATAGATACGGAGACTTTGGTACACACAGACACTGTAGAATCTACATGCTGTTCAAAGCTCATGGATGAGGTTGTTCCAGGCCTTCACTGCCTTAGCCCAGAAGAGACGGACCCTGTACTGTGCTCACCACACTCCCCTATTTAAAGGGCTTGCTCTGACTTTCGCTGGCTGTGCCCCTACCTATAAACCAAGGAGTCCTGGAGCTAAGGGACATGCTTGCCCAAACCCCAGGCCCATTCTTCCTGCTACTTGCCCTTTGTTTCACCTCCACCCTCCGTTCTACTTCCTTGCGTCCCATTAATGCACTAATGCTCTCATTTTGCCTGGAGTTTTAATGAATAATAGCCGGCTCTTGCTTCCCAGATATCATTTGCATTAGAGTAACTTCCCGAAATATCATGACACACCCCTTCCCAGCAACAATAATAATGAAAGGGGATTTTAAGATACAAAAACAGGCCCAGGGGATAACTTTTCTCACCCCTTCAAATTATACATGGTGTCTACAAGAATCCTGGAACGTTTTCCAAACCTTAGACCTCTGCTGCCATCTGCAGGACCCTTGTCATAAAAGCATGTTGTGCTGCTGCTGTTTACTGCATCAAAAATGTTACCTAGTTCTCATTATACAAAATGAGTGAGTTCTAGAGATCTGCTCTAACATCTTGCCTATAGTCAGCAATACTGTACTGTGCATTTGAAAATGTGTTAGGGGGTTAGATCTCTTGCTTAGTCTTCTTACAATAAATGAAAAATCTATTTAAGATAGATGGGGGGAGGAGAGAGGGAGGGAGGGAGGCTATCAGAAGAAGGAATCTGTCTGAATCTTGTCACCAAGACAGCTATGAAAGAGGAGTGCTTTACATTTAGTTTATGGTATCTCATAAATCTTGTAGAACATTTTATGTGCTACTCTACCAAATAATAGAATAATAAAAATAGCTAACACTATATATATATAGTACATATGTAAGTCATAAAAGCATATAAATGTCATGTTTTATATATATAACCAAACAAAGTGGTATAAATAACATGAGTATATGCACGCCCTACAGTCAGAACAGCTGACACTTGCATGGTGCTTACCATGTGACAGGCAGGGTTCTGGAACTTAATCCATGTCCATGTTTACACATGTAATTGTCCTACCACCTCCATGAGGCAGATCCCATTATTAGCTCTATCTATTTACAGGGGAGGAAACTGAGGTTCCGAGAAATTCTCTTGTCTGGTTACCCAGACAGTGAGTGGCCACGCTTGGATATGAGCCCTGTATATCTGCCATCAGAAGCAGCATCCCTTGCCCCTGGGTGAATCCTTGTCATTTCAGTAAGCTGGAAGATAATGAGAAAGCATGATGCTGTGAAATGAGAAAAATTAGACATGGCATCGCCCCTGCATTCATTCACAAGTAGTACTGACTGAGAATACAGAGGTGAATAAAATGAGCAAGGGCCTTGTTCACTGCCATACTTGCTAATATGGAAGAGAAAATAGAAGAGAGATGTTTTTAGAAACAGGAGTATTTGTGTGAAAAATATAGCTTATGAAATATATAAGGCATATTGAGAATCAAGATAGGGTGATGTGATAGAAAGTGACAGAGACTTGTTTTATATTGGGTAATCTGAAAAGAGGTAATATTAAGCTACACCCAATCTAAAAGAAAAAAATTTTTTAACGTATATGAAATTCTATGGAGATAGAGAGAGCACTCCAAAAAGATGTAACAGCTGGTGCAAAAAGCCTGAAGGGGCAAGCATCTCAACCTGCTTGAAAAGCATAGACAAGGCCCATTGTCAGGAGTGAAGAAAGATGGGGATGGAGAAAGTGGATGACAGAGGTCTGAGAGCCAGGCCTGACTGCATGTAAAGGGCTTGATCAGCCAGGAACATGCGTGGAGATTTTACATAGGTGGCAAGAAAGCCTGTGGAAGGCTATAGGTCTATTAAAAAAGATCTCCCTGGTTTCTCTACGGAGAGAGGTTTTAGGAAGCAAAGATACCCAGTCATAAGAATCACACAATCGTGCATCAAGGTGCAAAGATGCCTTCGACTAGCAGCAGTGTGTGTGTGCATGCGTGTGTGTGTGTTGTGTGTGTATGTTGTGGCTGTGGGGTCTACAGGTGCAGCTGCTGCTCCAATGTGGAAGACGAGGGGAAAAGATGAACCGAAAATAATGCCCAGATATAGGGGGTTGCTATGTCCTAGGATAGGAGGAAGTTTAAGGGTGAGTGGGGGCAAATCCAGAGTTGTCCAGCAAGACCCAGTGCAGGAAGCCCGTTCCGTCTTTCTGGTCATGTGACTCCAGCCCACCTACCTCACCCCACAGAGCCCCACTGAGCTCATCTGGAAACGTGCTGGCGCCATAGCTTCTCTGAGTCTATGTGGGATTTGTTGCATTTTGCAAAGAATGATTAAAACTTTTCAAGCCCATGGGTAATGACAGACATACACATTAGTTAACTTTGGATGATCCTGTGTGGAAAATATATATATAATCTCCCCATAGTGGTGTTCAACCCTCCAAGAAAACATCCAGAAATGAGGATGAAGTTACGTCCCGCAGTCACCATACTTACCACATTACTGACTTCAAGTGAATTTTCATGTTATGTAATTCTGAAGACTTCGGAGGGAAAATTTCTCCAGACAACAGGGTATCATCTGTGAATATACACACACGTTTAATGAATTTTAAAGTAGACTAGAGTGAGTCCCTTGTTACTTGACAATGTCATTGTTCTTTACACCAGTTTCTATCAAGTATGGGACCCTTCTGGCTCCATTCTTTTCCCCTACTTTTAGAGGGTTCTGTGAGATTTGAGAATTTCTGCTGAAATACATGGGTTTCCTCAAGAAAATTTCAGGGCATCGAAACAATTCTGAACATAGCATATGTGAATTGAAAATAGAGGCATGGAAAGACATATTCTATGTTTTGGGAAAACATGCAAAATTATCAGTTATATGCAGCTAAGCTGCGTTTTAAAAATCGGTCCCTCGTTCCACTCTTAGAAGAAGACTGTAAGGGTAGCATGGGAATATTCCTGCCCTGTTCCTTATGACTTTTATAGAATTTCCGTTCTCTAGTTTGCTCTCTCTTAATACTTGGAGGACAGCTGAATTATTCATCTTACTAAGACCACTAAACCATCTATATTTAAGCAAATAGATGATTGATAAATCTTGGTGTGCAATAAACACCATACATTTTGTGATCTACTTCTAAGATAGTGTCAGATTTTGAGGACCAGGTGGTAGGTTCCTGCTGCAGGGGTCATTGGCCAGCCAGTCGTGGGCAGTATTCAGCTCTCCAAGTTGACCTTACTTCCCAAGATTGTTATTGTAGGAGATTCAAGCATTGGCCAAGAAGATGGCTTATCTACTCTTGAAGAGTCCTTGGAACCCTAAACCTCTATTAGTCTCTGCTGTCTTCAGAAACAAGATGATTTTCTTCTCAATAGTAAAAATTATGATCAATATTTTTATAATCATAATAGCATATACTTATATAATTTTTATATGTGCCAAGCACTGTTCCACACACATGTTATATCATGTCATTCTCACAAGAACTTATGGGGTAGATACTATTATTATCCCATTTTCTAGAGAAGGAAACTGAGGCACAAAATGTTGAAATAATTTCCTCAAGGTCAGAGGATCCAAGGTGCCTTTCTCCAGAGTTTATTTTAAGATACTTGAGAACACAGACCTGTTTCTTCACATAAAGGGCTCTCAGATAAAATTTCACACAAAATGTGTAATAGCCATGTCACCTTTCAAAAGCTTCAAGAGTCTAAAATGGCCAAAATATGAAACACTGACAACTCCAAATACTGGCAAGGATGTGAAGCAAAAGAACTTTCATGTTTTCCTGGTGTGGATGCAAAATGGTACCGCCACTTAGGAAGAGAGTTTGGCAGTTTCTTACAAAACTAAACATACTCTTTCCATACAATCCAACATTCATGCTCCTTGGTATTTACCCAAAGAGTTAAAAAGGTATGTCCACACAAAAACCTGCACGGGGATGTTTATAGTATCTTTACTAACTGCCAAAATTTGCAAGCAACCAAGACGTCCTCAGCAGGTGAATGGATAAAATGTGGTCCATCCAGACAACAGAATTTTGAATATTCAGCACTAAAAAAAAAATGAGTGATTAAGCCATGAAAAACACAGAGGAAATTAAATGCATATTACTAAGTAAAAGAAGTCAAACTGAAAAAACTACATACTGTATGAGTCCAACTATATGACATTCTGGAAAAGGCAAAATTATGGAGACAATAAAAAAGATCAGTGGTTGCCAGGGGTTGGGTGAGGAGCCCAGAGGATATCTAGGGCAGTGAAACTACTCTGTGTGATATGATAATGATGGACACATGTCATTATACATTTGTCCAAACCCATGGGAGGTATAACACCAAGGGTGAACCCTAATGTAGACTATGGACTTTGGGTGATAATGATGTGTCAGTGTAGGTTCATCAATTATAACAAATGTACCAGTGTGGTGGGGGATGTTGATAAAGGTGGAGGCTATACATGGGGGCATACAGGAGGTATTTGGGAAATCTCTGTAGGTTCCTATTAATTTTGCTATGACCTGAAACTGCTCAAAAGAAAATTTTTTAAGAGTCCAAGTCAACAGGTATGGATACCAATATAGTTAAGCACTCAGTAACCTTGAACTTGACCTTCAGAGTATGACCTTATTGAAAGAGGCAATCTTGCTATAATTATAACATGATCTTTGCTCACAGCACAAAGAGAAAAATAATTTCAGAAGCAAGATGAGCATTATGGGGAAAGATTAAGAGGATATTGGCTCTCAGCCAATTTCATTGATCAGTCTATCATGAAATAAGAGTATAACTAGAGAGAGATTGGGCGCCCCTTACAAGAAAGAACATCATAGGTATTTCTATGGCTTGGTAATATTGACATTCTCTTCCTAAAATTGATATAATCTCTAACAAGATATCAAACTGTATGTTTACAACCCAAACAACTAGTTGAGAGATAAAAATAGCCAGTTATTAAAGCAGCCATTTTATCATAGCTGTTTTAACTAACCTAATTGAATGGGCCATTGTTTGCCAAGAAGCCGACAACCTATGCCCACCTTGAAGACCGAAAGGACTAATGGGCAAGTAAATATTTATAAAATAGACAGTATATGAACTTACAGTGTTCATAACACAGTGAAGAATATATTAATATATGAAAGAATTCAGGCATATATTTAGGTTAAGAAAAGAAAAGCACTTGAAAACCTTATTATAGAATGAGCTTTGTGGAAAAAGAAGAATCTTCTAGGTAAGTATGATATTAGGTTCCCTTAAGATTTTTAATCTTTAGCTGTGAGAGTCTTACTTTGTGTCTCACTGTTGTCTAGAACCTTGCAATATAGCATGTGACAATTAAAAGACTAATTTAATTACTGTGGAAATATCCATAGATGTCTACTAGGCCAAATACATTTTACAGATGGAAAACAAAGTCTCAGAGAAGTTAAGTGACTTCCCAGCTTCAGACAGTTCACTGGTATCAGAGGCAAGACTAGAACTTGATTTAGTCTCTCTTACAAAAAAATGAAAGAAATGATTTTTGGCAACCGAATTACAGCCGGGCCTTAGATATTAGTTACACAACTTTTCAGCCAGCTCTTCCAAACCCACCATGTTTGGAGACTTCAAAGAGTGTTACGATACATTAGTTCACTATCATGACACAGGGAAATCCTGAGGCCTTTGTTACCCAATACTTCTGAAGGCTGTTGGCTTCCTATCAGATCTATGAATTCTTCAATGGTATTAAAAAGAACCAACTATCATTTTGGATGACGCTTGTAAGCATATCTACTGTTCATAGAGACTTAGTTGAGTTTAGAATGATTGAAAGAGAGAAAGGTTAACATAGGTACCATATGCTACTTGAAAACTCCACCATGGATTATTCTAGAAGAAGTCAATAAAATTACTTTCTTTTCTTTTTCTTTTTGAAATCATGGACCTAAAACCAGCAGGTGGTCAAGGGCAGAGAGATGTTACAAGTGGAGATTTAGACAGGAAAATTTAAAAGCCAATTTCTAACACCTATGTTCTGTTTAAAACTATCTTAGCAGGGCTGGCTGAGTGACGTGGCAGTTAAGCGCTGGCTTGGAAAGCCAGCGGCCCCGGTTCGGGTCCCACTTATGAGGGCCAGTGACACTGCCCTCAAAATAAATAAATAAATAAATAAATAAATAAATAAATAAAACTATCATAAGCAAAAGTTCTGTGTTAAAAAAAAAATCCCTTTCATTCATAGAACAGAAGGTAAAACTCACTAAGTATAAAAACAGTCGGATTAGTCTGCTGTCTTGTTTTTAAAATGATTGGTTCCCACTCAAGGTTTTTAAATCTCTAAAAATTAAGTTGTTGCTTTTAAGTCCTGAAATCAATTTCTAATCTACATTTTCTCAGTTCCTGTTTGCCAGTAAATAGGCTCCGTGGCCTCACAGCACAAAAAAAAGTCCATTCTTACAGAGCTGAAACAAATAAAAAAAACGAAATACACGGAAGTAGCATCATCAGTCTGGGTACTTAAGTCATTCTAACAACCAGACGGTGAATCAGTGATACTCCTGATAGTAAAAAAACACCAAGTAAACAGCTGTTCTTTCAGTAGATAATACCTCACCCGGCTGTGCGTTGTCCCTGATAGCATAAAGTCCTTAAAAGACGTTTTAACTTAGGTGTCTGAGACTGAGTTTCAATCAAAATTCAGACCTGGAAACGCCCTACAATAATTTTAAAGCTTCTTCCAGAGGCATGTCTTGAAAATTATTATTTTCACAATATAGATACATGTTTTCTTCTATCATAAAAAAAAAACAGCAGTGTTTCATTTAGACACACAGCTTACATGATCCTGCATGCATCTACTCCATCTACAAACAGAACCTCCCTGGCCATGGATACTGAGTGCTGGCACACCGCAGGCAACTCCGCAATTAGCCATCAGGAAAACTGGTTTTCACTCTCAACTGGATCTTTTACTGACTGCATGTCCTTAGGCAAGTCCCTGCACTCCAAGTCCTCTTCTGGCGAGGAAAGAAGACAGAGGAAAGGGATAAGGCCAGCTGTGCATGCTTCCCAGAGTTGTTAAAGACAGTGAGTGTGAGACAAACTTGAAAAGTGGAAAGCACTATACAATGTAAGGTGGTGGTGTTGTTACAATGCAAAGTTGTAACGTCCTGTTGTCATCGCACCGTGAGCAGTAGCAGAGGCCAGGAGGTCTGAGGCAGGTGTTACCAGATGCCCCCATGTGCAAAGTAATCCCTTCCTTCTCTACCCGGGGTCAGCCTCTGAATGGGCATCACCACAGCCTCATTTCTATAGGATGACTTCAGAACTTAACAATAATGATCCTTCAGAATGAAGAGGTAAATGATGCCAAGACATGGCTCGGATGTTTCCAGAATCCCTAGTGCCCTCAATCATAAAAGTATGTGCTTCTGCATAGGGAACACAGTAATATTGATATTGACTATATATGCGATAACTAGGTGTATGTATAGTGCCTGTGGATACCGGACTGATTGGGGGAGGGATCACTTCATAAATTATGCAGATGTCTGATCACTGTGCTTTACATCTGAAACAAATATAAAATAATGTGGATGTCAATTGTAATTGAAAAAGAAAAGAAAAAAACGGAAGTGTGTGCTTTCCCACATGTGGTCAGAACTGACGGGGCAGCATCCCCCAGGGGCCTCCGCATCCCACAAGGCCCTGACAGAGCAGGAAGTTAACATTCTCAGCACCCCTGGAGAAAGGCCGCCATGGGTGATGCCCTGGGCCTTAACGGGCAGTGTCCAGGAACTCGCAAATCTTCCATTAGCCTTCAGGAGAGGGAATTTGAATTCTCCATAGTACTTCATCTCTGGAGAGAGTGCCACACAACTCTGAGAGAGTTAACCATACTATGTGAAAAGAAATATCTTTCATAAAACATCTTTCACTGTTTTGGAAATAGAATTTATTTTGCTTAGCCTTATAAACTTCTTTCCTATAAACTACCTACCGTTTTTTTGTGTTTTTTTTGTCTAGACAGAGATTCAGTTCTTACACACACACGCACACCGTTCTAATCTCTCCTTTTTGAGATGTTCCTCCATCTAAAAAGGCAGTGGAGTTCCAGAGACTACTAAATATATTTTGAGGTTTTCATGGAGCACAAAAGTAAAATAGTGCTTTCTTTTTATTTTATTTTATTTTATTTTATTTTATTTTATTTCATTTTATTTGGGGGGGAAAAGATAGTTTTTTTTTCTCCAGAAAGCAGAGAATAAGCCTCTTGGATTTTTTATCCTGGGATTTTCTAAGCTCATTCAGTACGTGTTTGGAAGAGAGCCCTGTTCACTTTCATGTCTACAAATCCCACACCAGAGAGTTCTAGAAGTGCCCTAGTCCTACATGCAGTTACCGTTAGTACCAGAGTGCCCCGGGGTCCCCCGCACACAGTTGAACTTGGAACCTCATGAATCTTCAGCTTCACAAAGTACCTGACCCTTGTATGCAGATGTTATTTCCTGGAATAATGGAAATGAATGGAAATTCATTTGGTATCGGCAGCCTGTCAACTCTTCCAGTAGCAAACAATAAATGCATCTGAGGAAGTTCTGCTGAACCAATCAAAAAGGGGGCTTTGTTTCTGAACTTGGCTGAGCCCACCTCATGCCTTGTAAATGTCAATGTGTGTACGTGTGAGCATCTGACATTACTCAGCAGCACATACCAAAGGCCAAGAATTTGGCAGAGCCGGGCTGATTAGAATGCCTAAAAATATTCCGTTTTATCAAAATCCATTCAGAGGCCTTTTAGCATGTGGGTAAAATGCTGGAGCAGCAGGATCTTTAGGAAGCATAAATTCTGAGAGGCTTGCCAAAACTCCAAAAAGACACTTCATTGTGTAAGACGTGACCCTTTAACCTAAGTTCTTGCTCTTTGTCTATTTTTATCCCAACAGAATTTTTTTTGCAAACCATGTAAGGCAATGCTCTCTCATCTATAAACATTTATAAAATGTAATTGAATTTAATTCAACAAATAGTTGCTGAGAACCTGCTATACACAAGGCACTCTGTGGGGCCCCATGGGGAATACAGAGTCAAACAAGTCACTGTCCTTACTTTGAATTTGCCTGCAATACAGGGAGAATTAAGATCTTTCCTGGAAATGAGCTGCTCTTGGGCCAAGCAAACCATGATCCATGTTTTAGAAGAAGGATAAACCAAGAGCTAGGGAAGAAGGGAGTGGGAAGAGGTTCATTTGGCTGGTGAGGATTAGCAATGGCTTCTTGAGGATGGTGGCATTTTGATCTGAGCCTTAAAGGGTAGGTTGAGTCACCCAGACAGAGGTGGGCAAGAGCTCTAGGCAGAAGCAGCAGCATGAATGTGCAGAGATACAAAGTGCAGGGCACTAGAGAAATTAGTGTGAGGTCTTCATGCTTTTCACATCACAGCTGGTAGGGCTTTCCAAAATGAGAAGGCTAAGGGATTCAGGATAATAGCTGCCACCAAGTCTGCAACCAAGAAAACAGATTACAAAGGAGCAGACTCTAAACGAGCGGGAAAATATTATTTCTGCAAAATGGCCAAAGCCACAAGAGTGATGATGTACGCTGGAGTTAAACAAAGCTTAATTTGGTGACGTGTTAAAGAGCTGTCCTTTGGCTGTCATATACAAGTACACACAAATGTATATGAATGTCCATTTCACTCTAAGCACTTCACCTCACAGTCATTCATTTTCAGCAGCCCAAATCCTCTTGGTCCTGGATTTTATTATAGGTATTTCCCACCATAATACATTTACAAAAAAGCTGCAACTCATGGTTTCAACCATGTTTCCACCATACAGCTTGGGGGAGAAAATCTAAGAGGTGTAATATCTTGGAAAATCAGAGGTTTGAGAAACTTGGTCAGGAATTACCTTTAATTTTACCTGTAAAATGATAAAGAAGAATTATCTAGCACATATGAAGAAGATGGATTGCCACGTTTTGACACTACCAGATTGGGCCAGCCATGTGACTATTACATAGCCATTCAACAAAGAGTTACTCAGTACCCAATGTCTCTACACGGATGAGGTGATGAAAATCCTGGCTGGAATGTAGTTAGTAAAATTGAGATAAGACCAATGCCCTTTCTTTAGAAGGAAAAGATTGGTCCATTTATTAATTGATTGGGTGAGGGAGAAAGAAAGGGACAGAAAAAAATAAAGGATGTATTCTAGCACCAAAGGTATATTGAACCAAATATTAAACTATTGGGTTGTCATAAAATTCATGACACATTTTTGCAATAAAAAACAAAACAGAAAAAAATACAGCATGACTTTTCTGACAACCCAATAAATGTGTAAGCCCAATTTCCACATTTCTAAAGCCTAAACTGCAGCAACCAAAGTCAAGTGACTTCCAATCATTGACACGGTTTCCATGAGTGTTCATAATTCAAGAGGACACAAGGCAAATTCAGGCATTTGACTCATGACCACTGCCTGTATACACACCTTGTTATCCATGCCACAGAAGGATGGTTCACGCATCCCTATGAGCTGTATACCTGCCCACCCTGAAGCCACCTAACACCACAACCAAGCTGACCTCAGCCCGCTGTACCACCATGGTGGCTATGCCACTGCATTCCATGATTCAACGTCCAATCTCTTTTTTGTTGCACCTTCCAATGCATGTAAATCACGCATATACCTTGTGCTCAATTTTTCTTTTTTTACTTTGGGACAGAGGGAATATAGTGGATGATTTTCCTCTCATCGGTATGGAGTGTCAGTCATGAAAACTAAGTAAGGTCCTAAGGAGGTAGGAAGCTGAGTACAATGAAGACAAAAGATGAATGAGGCAAGGCATTCAGACTGGCCAGTCACCTATTTCCTGACACTTCAACCATCCAACGAAGATGGAAGGGCGAATAGCAGGTCAAGACAACAACAGAGACAGTGGAAGCAGGAGCCATGATTAAGTGTGAGTTACACTGTGTAATCAGTTCAGGGGACAAAGTGGGGAAGTCAGTCCTCAGGTATAAGGTCCAGAAGTGGAGAAGAGAATCTGATCAGAGCAAAGAGGAAAAAGGAGAAAGGAGACTGGAAAAGGCTGCAAGTTGGCCCCAACATGAACTCATTCATCGTCGAGAACTGGAGAGGTTGGCAGCAGATGAGGAAAAGGAAATCCATGTGGCAGAGAAGGGCTCAGGAACTGGCATGAGAGAGAACTGTGGAGGTGTAGAAAACGAAGTTAGAAAGGAGCAGTGAGAAGAGAAAAAAGACTAAGAATAGAAATTCTTAATGGCAGGGCAGCAAGAACAAAACCAATATGCCCTTGTCAATACATGTGTGTTGCATTGTATTAAAGTCTTTGAAACATTTCCTGTGGAACCCAATTCTTAGGCATGAAAATTACAAGTCAAACCTCTCCAACATAGGTCACCTAAAAATAATATCACCGCAGGTAGTGGGGTGAGCTGGTGAGTAGGCTGGAGCTATGTGGCTTGTGGATCCAGACACGCTCATTAGATCCAGAAAGCACACAATCCAGCAACTCATGCCCAGTCGGAAAAGCATGCGCTGCCGATGGGGCCCCTCACCAGGGTTGCCAAAATCGGCTGCATGCTGGCTCCAGCTAGTCAGCTGAGAAGTGTGGCATAGACAGTTTTCAAAGTGCAACTGTCATAATCCATGAATAGGTGCCCCCGATAGCCCTTTGGGCTCCAGTGTCCAAGGCTCAGGGCCAGCTTCCTGGACATGCAACTCATGACTTTGCACAGGGTCCTGGGCTCAGATGGATCCTGAACTGAGTTTAACTCTCTGCTGTTGCCATCTTGAAATTCTTAATTGTTTGTTTTGTTTTATTGATTTTTGTTTTAACAAGGGCCCAGTATTTTCATCTTTCACTGGACCTTACATATTATGGAGCCAGTCCAACCTAGGATCTGTGTCTTTCCCTCAGATTGGACAAAAACTGGCGTATCATCATTTCTGGGATCACAAATGACAGCTTCTCCCCTGGACTTTTTTTCTCAGAGCACAAACTACCACACAGAGTCTAGGAGATCTCAAAATACAGCAATGGTCCAATGTATCTTACTGCCCCTATCTGGACCGAGGGGGAAAAGAAGCCGAAGTAAAAAAACCCCACTCCTAGGGTGGGACAGATGATGATGGTTCATTTATGTGTCAACTTGACTGGGTACCACAGTGACCAGATTTTTGGTTAAACATTATTTCTGGTGTGTCTGTGTATCTGGATGACATTCACATTTGATCAATAGACTGAATAAAGCTGGTTGCTCTCCCCAATGGAGGTGGGCCTCAATCAATCTGCTGAGGGCTTGAACAGAATAAAATTCTCAGCAAGAAAGAACTCTTTCTCTCTGCCTGTCATTGAGCTGGGACATCAGTCTTCTCCTGCCTTGGGACTTGGACTTGAATTTACATCTTTGATTCTCCTAGGTCTGGACTTCTCAGCCTCCAAGTTATACAATTCCTTACAATAAATTATATAGATATAGATAGAGATTTATAATATACATATATGTATATATTGGTATATAATATGACTTATGTATTGTATTATATATATAATATTTATATTATTTCTATTATATTATATCATATTTTATATATATATACATATATATATAAATATAGATATATATTCTATTGGTTCTATTTCTTGGGAGAACTCTGACTAATAATACATGATAGAAAGAAAACTTGTAGATAGATGAATTTCTTGAAGGCCTCTGAAGCTTCAGTTATGCTTTGTACCATATTTCTAGAACTGATTATAATATCAAGCCCATGAAATTCAAGGTTTTCATCATCTTCTGGAGTCAACAAACTTTTTCTATGAAGGACCAGAGAGTAAATACTGTAAGATTCATAGCTCATGAAACCTCTGCTGAAACTACTGAGCATTGCTGTGATAACAGGAAAGTACACACAGATTAATGTTAACCAATGGGCGTGTTTGTCTGCTGGTAAAACCCCAACAGCAAAAACAGGTGGTGAGCAGGATTTGTCCCAGGGGTCTAGTTTGCTAACCTCTGCTCCAGAGAGAAGAGTCATCTCATTAGATCAAAGATTATCGTACAAATCAGATGACCTGAAGTGTGTTCTTTTTGTTACTTATGTCATACTTGTATAACCCCTACTGAGTCCATTACTTTCTTGGGGCTTCATTTTCCTTATCTGCTCTACAAAGCTTTTCTACATTTTATTATCATATTATTTTGGAGGAGCATAAAAAGCCTTAAAGGAAAGATGGGTAACCTGACTTAGAGAGGCTTGTTGGTCTCTTTCCATTCTGTCCCCCAGTGGCCACATGCACACTCTATTTCATCAAACTAAGTAGAAGGAAGGACCTGCAGGGGCTTGCAATGGATTGATAAAAAAGATGATGAGTCAAGAAGATGAAGAGAAGCAAGAACTTGGAAGGAAGCTGTAGACCACAAAATGGGACAGTAAATTGGAAAGATGGAGATGGTAAGGGAAACAGTTTGCAGCCAAACCACGGAGAAGTCAACCCAGTGAGATCACTGAGACTCAGGTAGAAAAGGAAACCTCATGATGGACTTCCAAATGTGTTCCAGTCTCTGCTCATTAGAAACAAAGTCTCTACCATTGCGTATTCCTTACACTCACTGTAGAGTAAAAATGAATACCTGAGCTTGCTCTAAGGAAAGATGCTGCCTTCAGATTGCTGACAACCTGCAGGAACTCAGGCGAGAAGAGAGGAATACCACTTGTGTGCTACTCCTGAAGGTGCTCTCTCTAGTACATCATGTGTCACAGGATTTACTGTTATGACCCAAGTCACTCACATCAGCAGCTATTCCTATTATATGTTTAAGTCTTTGCACAAAAACACAAAGAACATGCCATGGATATTTTGAAAATGTCTACAATATTTTCTGCTTGACATATGAAGGACATCCAAGCCACGGTCTATATTCAAAATAAAAAAGGCTGAGTGTTTTCTTTGTATCCAGCCCTCTAGAAAAAGCAAGTCTTTTGTCACCTGTCTCACATTCTTAGGGCTCATGGGGTCCCCAAAATCCATTGAAAAAGAAAAATAAGATCTAGAGAGGGTATGTGCTTGGTCTAAGGTCCTGCAACTAATTGGATTGGGTAGCAGGCAAAGATTCAGGAAAATTATCAAAACATCTATGTAATTACAGAGAGCTCGTGTACCAATTTCAGCTTTGAGGAAACAGGAAGTTCAGAAACAGGAAGCCCAGAGAGAACTGCCACTGGAACATGACCCCTATTGCCCTAGGAAAAGTCATGGACTTTGTTGAAGTCAGGGCTTCTGCAAGCAAAGCTGCTTTGGCTCCTTACTATTTCTGGGAATCCCTGCTTTGTAGAGTAGTAGAGAGACCTGTCACTAACCAGTCATGTGATAATCAGTAAATGATTTGAACATTCTGAGCCCTGGTCTCCTCATCAGAAAAATGAAGATAAGAAAAATAGCAAGTGTTGGTGAGGATATGGAAAGGAGGGAACACTCCTGCACTGTTGGTGGGAATGTAAACTGATGCAGCCATTTTGGAAAACAGCGTCAAGGTTCCTTAAAAAATTAAAATTAGAACTGCTATATAATCCACCAATTCCACTTCTGGGCACTTATTTGAAGGAAACGAAAACAGTAACTCAAAAATGTATCTGTATCCCCACATTTATTGCAGCATTATTTATGGTAGCCAAGACATGGATACAAACTAAGTGTCCATCAGTGGATGAATGGATAAATAAAATTATATATACATATATAGTTTTTTCTATGTTTTTTTTTCCATTATACATACATCCCATTATATATATATATTCTATTATATATATTCCATTACATATATTCCATTATATATATTCCATTATATGTATTCCATTATATGTATTCCATTATATATATTCCATTATATGTATTCCATTATATATATATATATTCAGACAAATAAAAGAAGGAAATCCTGACATTTGCAACAACAGTGATGGACCTTGAGGGCATTATGCTAAGTTAAATAAGTCAGGCAGAAAAACAAATATATGATCTCACTTATATGTGAAATAAAAAAAATGAATTCATAGATACAGAGAACAGACTGGTGGTTGCCAAAGGTAGGGAGGAGGGCTAGACAAAATTGGTGAGTGATCAAAAGATACTGTGGATGGGAAAAAGGGTTTCTATGGAAAGTAACCTCACAGGGTGATTTGATTATAAATTTCTAATTGGGCAGGTCATGGTGGGGAGTCACACCCCTGGCACATAACTTTTTAGTAAAAGGTTTATCTTTGCCTTAAGTAATCCCTGTCCATTATTTCTATTATCTAGGTTAACACACCTTTGAAATAAGCCTCAACCAACTTCAAGAAAATGCAAATATCTTGTTTTTATTCTTTAATACAAACCCCACCTTGTTTTCTCCCACTGTAACCTTCCCTATATTCCCTCCTTAATTTCAACTACATAAAAGAAGCTGCAAAATCTTTATTCTGAAGCATTTGAGATCTTGCTCACTGGCATATGTCATCAGTTTGGCTGAAATAAACTCATAAAAGTTCTCTACAGGTTTATATGGTTCTTACATCGACAGTACAAACTTTCAGTTATAAAATAACTAATTCCTGGGAATGTACTGTACAGCATGCTGACTGTAGTTAGCAATACTCTACTGTATGTTTGTAAGTTGCTAAGAGACTAGATCTTAAAAGTTCTCATCACAAGAAAAGAAAATGAGTATGTGTGGTGATGGATGTAAATTAGACTTATTCTGGTGATCATTTTGCAATATATACATATATTGAATCATATTGTAAACCTGAAACTAATATAACATTTTGTGTCCATTATATCTCAATGTTTAAAAAGAAAAAAATCCAGTAGATTCAAACCTAAGTCACTGAGGAGTGGTGATGGTGGTAAGAGAGAGGTGTTGGGGGCGTGGGGGGGTGTCTATACTGACATAAAAAGAAATGAGGTGATGGGTATAGCCATGTTCTTTTTAGGGGACAAACTGAGAGACAGTTAAGCAGATGTGATAGGTGCCCCCAAACCAATGGCTTTCAACTACAAACCAGCCACTCTCTCCCTGAGACGATCTCTGGCAATTGTAGCCTATTTGGACCACATGGAACAGGTCAAAAATGCTAGGAAGTTAATGTACACCAGAGGTAGTTCTCACCCAGTGATTGAAAATAACTCATACAACTCAACAAGAAAAAAATAATAATAATCTAATTTAAAAATGGGCAGAGGGGGCTAGCCGAGTGACTCGTTGGTTAAGAGTTGGCTTGGGAGCCCAAGCTCTGAGCAGCAGGGCCTCCAGTTTGGATCCCACATGGGTCAGTGATGCTGTGCCCTCTACAGCTAAGATGGTGAACAACAGCTTGACCTGGAGCTGGGCTGCCCTGAGTTGCCGATGCCAGCCTAAGCTGCAGTGGGGCTAGCTGGCAGCTGGTTTGTGCTTTATGAGTTGCCATGAGCTGCTGTGAGTGGCCATCCAATGGCAGGTGACCGATCTGCCTCAGCCAGGAAGAGCACCATGGTCACAATATCAACATAGGCCAATGAAGTGACATCCTCCACAACTAGACTAAGAACAAAAGGACAGCAACTTGTCTGTTCCCCTTCCCAGATTCCCCAACATTGTTCGCTCCCCCAATTCCCCAATAAAATCTTAAAAAAAAACAAAAATGGGCAGAAGACCTGAACAGACACTTCTCCCAAGAAGACATACAAAAGGCAAACAGATATATGAAAAAATGCTCAACTTCACTAGCTATTAGGGAAATGCAAATCAAAACCACAATGAGATATCCTCTCACACCAGTTAGAATGGCTGTCATCAACAAGACAAATAATAACAAGTGTTGGAGAGGCTGTGGAGAAAAAGGAACCCTCATACACTGTTGGTGGGAATGCAGATTGGTACAGCCACTGTGGAAGGCAATGTGGAGGCTCCTCAAAAAATTAAGAATAGAATTACCGTATAATCCAGCAATCCCTCTCCTGGGTATCTACCCCAAAAATCTGAAAACATTTATCCATAAAGATATATGTACCCCGATGTTCATTGTTCCATTATTTACAGTGGCCAAGACATGGAAACAACCAAAGTATCCTTTGATAGATGATTGGATAAAGAGGAGGTGGTATATATACACAATGGAATACTACTCTGCCATAAGAAAAGATGAAATTGCAACAAATGGATGGATCTTGAGATTATTATGTTAAGTGAAATAAGTCAGACAGAAAAAGTCAAAAATCATATGACTTTGTTCATATGTGGGGTATAAAACTGAAAACAACAAACAAACGTGAAAAACAAATAAAGGAACAAAAACTCATAGACACAGACAACAGTTAAGTGATTACCGGAAGTTAAGGGGAAGGGAGGGTGGTAAGGAAAAGCGGGTCAAACATATGGTGATAGAAGGAGAACTGACTCTGGTGGTGAACACACAATGCAATATATAGAATATATAGATGATGTTTTATAGAATTGTACACTTGAAACTGATATAATTTTACTAACTAATGTCACCCCAATAAATTTTTTTTGATTTTATTTTATTATTATTATTATTATTATTATTAGTTACAGATGTACAAAACAATGCAATAGTTATTTTTTTCACCCCTTACAAAGTGACTCCCCCTCCCCCTTCCCTGCTCCCCCACCCCTGATGTCATACATATCTATTACAATTCCATTGACTCCATCCCCACACTATATTCCACATCCCATGACTATATTTGTGTTAAATTATAGTTGACATATAATATTGTTCAGTGGCAACTTCAGATGTACAATGCAGTGGTTAAAAAATTGTTGAGATTACTATGCAGTTACCAGATATCAGAACTCAGGATTTGAGCTCTGATATCCTCTACATAAACCTAAAGAAATGACAAGGGCAGCAATATAGCGCTAATTGGTGTAATACTCTTAATGAAAAAAGGGGTTGTAATATTCATCATGAAAAGACTTTACTGTAATCTGTTGTAGCCACACATGGAGCCTAGAAGAGCATATAAAACAGGACTTTGCAACATATATTATACAAGTCAGATCTTCTAACACATAAATGGCTGGGGTGTGTTTGGATGGGTGATAGTTCAGGGGCCTCAGGAACGGCTTCTGTCCTTTTTTTTTATTTTTTGGCAGGTAATAATACCGTTTATTGTTTATGGGTTTGTGGGTAGAGATATATATTTTTATTATGTCTCCCAACAAGTGCCCTTATGTCGATTTCCTCCCCCATGGGATTTTTTTTTTTTTTTTTAGTTTCAGGTGTACAAAATAATGCAATAGTTATAGTTTTCGCTCCTTACAAGCTTCTGTCCTTTCTTGAATTCATCCTGCTCAACTCCGTGACCAACATGGGTTCATTGACATTGGTTCATGAGACTTCCCTTCATGGCCAACTGTCTTGTAGCTGTTCAGGATAATCTCCCCTCCTAGGACTCTCAGTCCCCTTATCTCCTCTATGCACCCACCCCAGTGTCCTCCCTTTAATTCCCCTCAGCCTCCAACATGGTTGTCTGTTGTTCTGTTGCATATGTTTCCTCTATGGATGAGGAGTAAGTAATCAGGGCATCAGGGATGTGTGGGCAAAAGGCAGAAGAGAATCTGCCTCTCACTGTACTTCTGAGAGACTGAGTTCTCTCACAGCTAGAGGTGACCTGCTCTGAAAGCACATTTCCCATGTGGAATGCCTCTGCTTAACAGCTAGCACTTCTCTTACCCTGGACTTCACTTGGCTACCCACGTACCCAGCTTCAGTGGGAATATGGAAAGCTTTGGAGACTAGGGGAAGTAAAGGGCCATTCAATTATGCTCTCTCCTTAAACTGACTCTTTGAGCTCGCACAAAGCACGAGTTTCTCTTCCTCCCCATCACAGCCACAGAATTCTGGGAAGGACTGAGGTCATTTACTGCATAGGCATGCAGTGAGAAGCACCAGCCACTGGACAGTGTTGACTCTTTTCACATCCACCATATTTCATGTATCAGCCAAAAGCATGGAAGATTCCCAAATATTCTCTGTATGGAAATACCACTTCTTCTCCACTTCAAAACCCAACCACCCCACACTCCCCTTCCTAGCTCAGAGGTACTGGGTCCTTGCTCTGCCCTTCCCCAACTTTCATCCAAGAAACATCCTTCTCCTTGTGTTCAGCTTACCACGCACTCCTAGATAGGGGGGCAAAAGGAAGATGCAGCTTCTCTTTAGTCTCCTCCGGAGCACCATCAATGTAGCATCTCACAGGTACCAAAGGTGGTGGGTTAGGTTCCTCCCCCACCAATTTCTTTGGGGTTTTTTTTGTTTTTTTTTTGTTTTTTTTGTGGGCAGTGTCACTGGCCCTCATATGTGGGACCGAACCGGGGCTACTGGCTTCCCAAGCCAGTGCTTAACCCCCCACCAATTTCTTGATGGACTGAATGCCATTGGTCTAGGATCAATGCATTTTATATGCTAGAAAGGATCCTGACTGGGTCACTAGCAGGCATGAGCTGCCTCCAGAGGTCAATTGTCTTGGGCCCATTGGGGGACTCTTAGATTCCAAAACAACACCTAATCTTTGGCCTGAAGCCTCTGGAGTTGTTCCATGGATTATGTGTAAGTATTTGGGACAAAGGAAAAAGTAGCAAAAGTTTTATTCTAGGCTGTGAGATAGCTAACATAATAGTTAGACTCACATTTCAGCTCAGTAACATGTCAAAGTTCCCCTGTTGTCTCCCAAAAAATTGAGGTCAAAATCTACTAGAACTTTCAGCAAGGCAGAACAAAGCCAGAGGTTGGCTCTTGACAGCACCATATGTGTGCATTAGGACATCCATATGTAGAGTCCGTTGTCTTCTCTATTTCAGATGGAAATGTCCTACATATTAAAGTAAGATTGTAGGTTCCCTTGGAGATGATATAAAATAATTGTAGATAGATTTTAATCCCCCCCCCCCAATTTAAACATTTTCCACTGGAACAGGTCCTCATTCTCTCCCATTTGGTCATAATGATTCAAACAGGAGACCAGGGAACTAAAAGCATTTCTCCACAACATCCACAAAGTGAAGACGACTCCCTTGTCCTATGTGGAAAAGCCTGAGGTGCTAAAATTAGCTTGCTCAAGTTTTAGCTGTCCGGTTCTAAGGGAAAAAAATCAAAACTCTAGAACTGTAAAGATTTCCTATTCTGAATCACTTCTAAATAGGCTTCCTATATAAGCAGTGGTTTTCACTGAAGGAATTGCATACGAGGGTCACATTTTGACTAAACACCCTCTGCCTTTGGGCTAAATTTGGATGAATCAAGACATCAGCCCGTTCTCTGGGCACCATGAGGCAGTGCTCGTAGGTAAGAGTAGCTACTGTCTGAGCACTGGTGACATCTTTGGAATGCACCATTAATGCGTGGGGTTTTTTTTAATTTTTTTTTTAATTTTTTTTTTTTTTGAGGGCAGTGTCCCTGGCCCTCATATGTGGGACCCGAACCAGGGCCGCTGGCTTCCCAAGCCAGCGCTTAACCACTGCGCCACTGGGCCAGCCCAATGAGTGGTTTTTATTTGCCATCCCTGCAGCAAGCCTTTTCGTTGTTGAAGAAGCCATGTTCAGCTCACAAAGCATTCCTCAAAGAGGTGGTACCTGGGGACAGCTCCCCTATTCTTGTGCATTCTATAAGCCATCCTCCACATCCCACTCTTCAGTGGGCCACTGGGCTCGCCGTTGGTAGAAAAACACCTTTTTCTTTGGGACTATCCCACTTCTCTACATCCCATGGCCACGTAAGCTCCTTTTTCCTTTCCCTTCTGGATCTTCTGCTCAGACTTCCTTCATCTATTCAGTTCTACCTGTTTCCAGGTGAAGGGAACAGGATGGGGAATAAGGCTTCCCAACAGTGAGTCAAATACCTACAAGACACTAAGACCATCCCAAGCACTCTTCTTGGAATATCTCCTGAGTGCAATTATGCTACAAATCTCTCTCTTCCTCCACCTCAGTCAGTACCAAATGCCACCTCTCTTTCCTTACCCTAGCCATAACACAGGGTAGAGAGAGAGGGTTTTAAAAAAAAAAGAAAAAAAGACCCACACTTTTCTCGCTAGAATTTATGGAGCACTGACTCCATGCCAGACACTGTGATAAGTGCTTTAGAAACAGAATGTCAATTCATCCTCACAAGTAACCCTGTTATTCCCATTTTATAGATAACGATATTGAGATATAGCGACCACACAACTAGTAAGTGGCAAACCAAGATGCAAATCTGGGTCACCACAGAGCTCTGCAAACAGGAATCGTGGCAGCCAAGGGCTGTGTTACAATATTGGAACGTACATTGTCTGGAGTTACGATTCAGGGAGAGATGAATTGGAAATATAAAGTCGGATATTTTCTTATGAGTCTAGGGCAAATGTTAGTCGGCAGTGATTTCCCACCCTCGGGAGGAGGGACATTTGGCAATGTCTGGAAACAATATTAGTTGTCACGACAGGGGGCTGCTACTGACATCTCATTGGGAGAGGCCAGATATGCCACAAAACATCCTACAATGAACAGGACAGTCCCCACAACAAAGAATGTTCCAGCCTAAGATGTCAACAGTGCTGAGGCCCAGACGCCAGCTCTAGGGGTTTGGTCTAGTGGGCATATTTCCCACCCCCAACCCCATTCTTCTTTGTGGATTGTTATTCTTTTTGTCCATTTTAACAATCTTCTATTATGTTAATCTTTTACTGTGAGGAACCCCAAGTCCTTTTAGGAAACAAGGAGCCTGTAAATAATGGACAAATAAACTGACTTGCAAAGAATCTCCTGAAAGGACAGCACCTTGCTTGGAACACGCTGCTCTGAGGGCACTATTTTGGGTACAGGGACACAGCAGGCCAGCTGTCTGTCATTTTCACACTCATCACTTTCAGGGCTGGTGCTTCCTGGAATCCTGTCCCAGGAACGGGGTTGGGGATGGAGAGAGTGCTTACCCTGGAACATGCCGTTACAATGAGAAATCACGAAAAGGAAAAAAAAAAATTAAGTGAAAAAACAAATAAACCTGGAATCTGATGCCAGTCTTAAATATTTTCCACTGACCATAAATCAAGAGAAAGTGAAATAATTTCCACCACACTCAAACGGCATGTTCTCTGAGCTTTGCAGGAACGGAAAGAGAGATTGTGGAGGAAATGCATTGTCCTGTAGTTCTGAAATGCAAGTCCAATTAGTCAGAAGATAATTTCAACGGGCTTTGGTAATAAAACCGTATGTCCCAACCGTGCCTATGTTAAGCAAACCCTAAAAGTCAAAAACTGATGGACGATCAGGCGACTTTAGTCCAGAACAGCTTTGGTTACATTACAGGGTTTACATGTAATCTTTGAAAGTATGCTATCCTCTGAAGAAAATATTTTAATTGGTCTTTAAAATGTTCTTATGGGGCAAATTCAGCGTGTTTAAAATGTTGCCTGACTGGTGTCTCGTTATGACAGCTCATTACACTGTCTTAATGCCGTACGAATTATTAATCAGCATGTTTTGGTTTCTTTTAAAGCATTCCAGATTGTATCCAATTCTGGTTAAAGGGTTTTTAAAAAAAAAAAAAAAGGCTTAGAATGTTCTTAACTAATTCATGTCAAAGAAAAAATCTGGAATGAGTTATAATTATTACCTTATTTAATGTCTTTTTAAATTATAATGTTTTGGTAAATTTTGCTTATATAATTCTTTGAGCCCAGGATGTCCTCTTATCCCCTTCTGTTTTCCTAAAAGTCTCCTTATCATTCAAGACCTAACTCACATATCACTTTCCCCCCGCCAAAACCTTTCCTAATTCTCCATCAGCATTAACAGAATAGTTCTTTCAGCTTCCAATTATGTTGCTTCTATCTTCACTAAGCATTTATAATGATCATTTTGCTTTACATTATGGTTATTTCCTGTGTCTGTCTTCCTGAGCTAAAATACCTCCAGTGGGACAGACAGCATCTTCCTCATTTTGCATCCCAGGAAACTGACAGGGTGCTTGTAATTACTAAGCCTCCAGCAATGATTAAGTTACATGAAATTGTACTGATTTGGTCAGACATAAAATGTTTTTCAGCTTGTTCTCTTGGTTTGTTGGAAGTAGTTTGCTCATTTCAGTAATTATGAGACTCAAAACACATTTAGTTAGGACAAATAGTTCTGGTGCCTTCTCTCCTATAGTCCTAATTTAGAGTTACAGTAGGTGCCAGATGAGCAAAACATTTTCAGATGCATATGTTGTCTCGGATTGGGGCCACACCAGATACCACAGTCCAAGCGAGTGAACAATGCACTAGATATTTGGCCTGATTCTATGTGCCTGCAAGCAAGCTAGCCAATGATTCATTAAGGTAGACTCTTCCATAAATGCTTTGTTTTGAATTTCCTCTCTTGTTCCCTCACTCAGTAACTCCCTCATTTATTATCAACAAATGGTATGTTAACATCTAATAGGTAGTAGACATGTTTAACAATTAGAAATACAGAGCTTAGGGGCTGGCTGAGTGGCTCAGTTGGTTTAGAGTTGGCTTAGAGCACAAGCTCTAAGCAACAGGGCCACCAGTTTGATTCCCACATGGGCCAGTGAATGATGCACCTGAGCTGAGCTGTCACTGAGCTGCCAACAGGTGGCAGGATGGCTCAGCTGGTGTAACAACAAGATTATCTGTTCGATGGTGGGCTATGCCCACCCACAACTAACACTGAACTTGGCACCTTGAGCTGAGCTGCCCCCGGATTGCTCAGTGGATTGAGCGTGCGCTCTTAACAACAAGGCTGCTGGTTCGACTCCCACATGGGATGATGGCTACGCCCACCCCGAACTAAGATTGAACACAGCACCTTGAGCTTAGAGGCCATTAACTGCAGACGAGAAGCCAGATGGTGACTGGCGCTCTCCACAATGAAGACTGAAGAACAACACCTTGGCCAGTCCCCTTCCCCAATTCCCAACACTGTTCCCCTCCCCCAATTCCCCAATTAAATCTTTTTTTAAAAAAAAAGAAATACAGAGCTTAGTAAGAACAAAGAATGAACATCCTATAAAGAAATGTAGGAGCATATCAATAGAATATTCTACCTTTTAATATCTAAAAAATCCCAAAGATTGTTTTAACAGAAAATATTCACCCAATATATGCCCTAGATGAGCAAGGAAAGTCCCAAAGAAAGAAAGGGACTATTCTTATCGTTGCATTTCCAGTATATACAACATGCTGTTGAGATTGCAAAAATAATACAGAGCAAGGCAACCAGTCCCTTTATAGCCAGTATTTAGCTGCTAAGCAATCAACTGACACCTCCAGATAAAGCAATATCCAGAGAAGATGATGGGAGCTTCCTCTTGTGTCGCAATTGTTTTTAGAAGGAAATTTCCAGAAGCTCCCCAGTTGACTTCTTGTTAGTCCTAGTAGCTAGATTTAATCACACTCCCATCCCTAAATCAATATCTCAAGGAGAATGAGTCCACCATGGTTCCCTCAGACCAATCTTAATTCACTCCCAGGGGTGTTGTCCATAGGACTCCATACATGTTGTCACCTACCCTGTGATCATGGGAAGGTGACACCAGCATAAAATCAAGCCTCTGCCCTCAAGGAAAACGTGATGGGATGGAGTAAGGAAACAATTGTCACAACAGAATAAAAGAGCACATTTCACGGCGAAGGAGACTGGTCACAAATGAGGGCTTTTGCTGTGAGAGTGTCAACCTGTCTTGACTTCCCAAAGATGAAAGATAAAGTCACTACCAGTGCTTGATTTCAAAGAGATTTTTCAAAGCCTAGTAAGTGAATCTATTTATTTATTCAGCAAGCTAATGAGGATTTTGTTATCTATGAGACACCATTAAAATTCCAAAGTAAATTTCTCAATTCCAAATAGTATCTTTACTTCTGAAAAAGACCTCCAAAATCCCATGAGAGCCTTTCTTTAGAAACATAAATTTTCAAGTTTGAAAATGCTCTCAATAGTACAAAAGAATTATGCTAAATTTCTAGGTTTCACATCATTTTCTTAAATATCCAATTTTCAAAAAGGCAGAACAAACCTCCTGAAATATGCAGGACTAATGCAAAACACGATAAGCATGGTTTTATGTCTTTTGTCTTTAGCTGTCTCTCTCTCCTCATCCGTATGTTCACATCTCTCATTGATTCTTTTCTTCTCTTTTTCTCTTCTTTCCCCCACATCTTACCATTTTCACAATAATTTTGCACTATTGTTTTCTTTTTTTTCTCTCCTATCTCTCCATCTCTATCTGTCTTTTTCTTTTTTCCCTTTCTGTTCCTCTTTCATCCTCATTTTCCCTTAACTGGTCCTCACATGCCAAGTTATGCAAATGATCTTAAGTGTGAAAAGTCCTTTACTATTTAAAAAACATTTTTACATGTATTATTTCATTGAATGTGTCTCTTAACTTGTTTATGTTAAGGCTGGTCACCTAGTAGGTGTTCAATAAAAATTCATTGGAGAAGTCTTCACCTTTGCCTATTAATTATGCCTCTGTTATAGTTACATATATAAAATATCTATTGTTGCAAACCACCCCAAAACCTATTGCCTTAAAGCCATAATGATTTATTTCTCATAATGCTATAGATTGGCTGGGTGTTTCTTCTGCTTGTCTGACCTGGACTTGCTCATGAGGCTACATTCACTTGGTGACTAGGCTGAGTTGCAAAGTCCAAAGTGGCCTTACCCACATGTCTAGGCTTTAACAAAGGTGGATGAAAGGCTGGGGCCTCCTTCTCTCCATCTGCTTTCTTATAACTCAGTAGTCTATCTTGAGCACTCTTCTAAATGACTTGTTTCCAAGAGGGCAAAGGTGGAGGCTGCAAGACCCCTTAAAGCCTTGGACAAGAAATCATACATCATGATTTCCACCAATCTATTAACCATATGAGTCACAAGACTGACCTTGACACAAAGAGAAGAGAATCAGATTTCAACTCTTGATGGGAGGAGCAGAAAAAGGAAATGCAGGATGGGACAGATTGCTGGAGCCATTTTTGGAAATAATCTACCATAGGTGGTAATGTGTAAGTAAAACTTCAAATTCTCTATTTATAAATCAGTCATCTTTCAGAAATGGCAAGTTCAAAATCTTCATGTTGTCTAGACATAAGACCAATTAGTGAAATAAAATAGCATATTTGGAACAGACAAAAATACATAGGGAATTGAACAAATTGAACACATGAAAAAGTTGGGATGTCAAACCAGTAGGAATAGAGATGAACTTTTTAATTGATTTTTATTGAGATAATTGTAAATTTGCATGCAGTTATAAATGCAGAGAGATCCTTTGTATACTTAGCCTACTTTCCCTCAATGATGACATTTTGCAAGATTATAGTATAATATCACAACCAGTATTGACACTGACACAGTCTACCTATTTTACTCAGATTTCCCTAGTTTTACTTGTATTCATATGTGTGTGGAGCTCTATGTAATTTTATCAACCATGTAGGCTTGTGTATCCACTACCACAATCAAGATACTGAACAATTTTGACATCAAAAGGATCTTTCATATTTTCTTTATATAACTGTACTCACCTCCTGATCTCCTCTCATATCACCAGTGCTTGACAACCACTACTCTGTCCTCCACTTCTGAAATTTTATCATTTAAGAATCTATATAAGTACTATATAAGTGGAACATATAGAATACAATCTATGCAGAGTGAAAAAGAGGATTGGCTTCTTTTCGCTCTGCATAATTCCCTGGAGATATGTCCAAGTATATCATCAATAGTCCATTACTTTTCATTGCTGAGTAGTATTCCATGATATGCATGTGCCACAGCTTGTTTAACCATTCACCTGTTGGACAAATGGAATGATTCCAGTTTTAGATTATTACAAATAAAGACGCTGTAAACACTTGTGTACAAGTTTTCATACGAACATAAGGTTTCACTTCTCTGTAAAAGATGCTGAAAAGTGCAATTGTTAGGTCATATGGTAATTGCAGGTTTTGTTTTATAAGAAACTGCCGGGGGACTTCCGGTAAAATGGCGCAATAGACAGACGCTGTGCTAACTGCCTCCCAGGATCACACCAAAATTACAAGCAAATTATACAGCATTCAACCCTGGAGGCCCCCGGAACACTGGAGGAACAGAACCACTAAACGAAGAACTTAAAGAGGAGGCCACGTCGGGTCTGGTAGGACGGGCGGAGACGAGAGAGGGCGAGCCCCGTGGGGGAAGCCCCAGCCGTGGGAAGCTTGTCTGGTTGGGGGAGAGACCCTCCGGCCGCACCCCAAGCTCACCAGCCCAGAGCTCCTTTGCCGGGAAGAGGAGTTCTAAGATAGCCGGCAATACATTAGTAAGGACTCTCTTTCCTCAGCTCGGTGAGGCTAAGAGCGGCTGGAGAATCAGTGGGGCTGGCGCCCAGGCTTGCTCGCCGGTGAGCACTTACCTGGTTCCTGATGGAGGGAGTGGCTGTGTGAGCCGGGAGCCTGCGGGGACGGACTGAGCTGAGAACCTTTGGTGCAAAGGCTGGAGGTTTTTGGATTGTTGTTCCCGTGGTGCGGAGCTTGCACATGAGTGGTGTAAGGAGGGCGCCATTTTGTCGGGCTTGGGCCCTCCCACAAAGGATCAGGTCCGAGACCTAACTGGTCTGGTGGAATTGGCGAAGTGCGTGCCTGTGGCCTTGGATCCCCACCCTCCGCCCGGCTTATACTGCGTTGCCACGGAAACATAGGGCGGTGCCCTCCGGCTCCTACAGCGGCTCACTGAGACCCGGGAGTGCGCAAGCCACCTCGGATCCCCACCCTCCGCTCGGCTTGTGCTGCATTGCCAGGGAAACGCCTAGTGGGAGTGATCCGACTCCAACAGGCTGCTCACTGAGACGCGGGAGCACGCAAGCCGCCTTGGGTCTCCGCTCTCCACACTGCGCTTGCAGAGTTGCCAGGCTGGTGATTGGTTGTCGGGCTGCTCGGCCTGATCTGCGAGCGGCTGATTGGGACAGGCTGAGACTGGGAGTTCTCCTGGGAGTGTTGGGCCGTGAGCTGTGTGCCTGCGGGATCCAGCCAGGGCTCTCCTGGTGATCTATTTAATACATCAAAGCAATCCCAGAGCGACAGCCAGAATGGGGAAACAAAGAAACATGTCACAAGTAAAAGATCAGAAGAAACCTCCAGAAATGGAACCAAATGAAACAGAGGGATCCAACCTTTCAGAGACACAGTTTAGAACACTGATGATAAGAATGTTTAAGGAACTTAGCGAGGACATAAAGAAAGATAGGGAAACCATAAAAAACAACCTGTTAGAACTAAAGAATACAATAACTGAAATGAAGAACACACTCGAAGGAATCACCAGTAGAGTAGATGAAGCAGAGGAGCGGATCAGCGATTTGGAAGATAAAATAGCAGAACTCACCCAGTTGGCACAGCAAAAAGACTAAAGAATAAAAAACAATGAAAATAGTTTAAGAGCCCTATGGGACAAGATGAAGTGCAACCACCTTCGAATCATAGGGATACCAGAAGGAGAAGAGAAGAAGCAAGGGGTTGAAAAGGTATTTGAAAAAATAATGACTGAAAACTTCCCTACCCTGGTGAAGGAAATCAACATACATGCCCAGGAAGTGCAGAGGGTTCCAAACAAGCTGAACCCAAACAGGTCCACACCAAGACACATCATAGTGAAAATGGCAAAGGTTAAAGACAGAGACAGAATCCTAGAGGCTGCAAGAGAAAGACAGCAGTTTACATACAAAGGAACTCCTGTTAGACTAACAGCTGACTTGTCTACAGAAACTCTGCAGGCCAGAAGGGAGTGGCAGGAGATACTCAAAGTGACACAAAATAAAGGCCTACAACCAAGATTGCTCTACCCAGCATGGCTATCACTTAAAATTGAAGGAGAAATAAAGAGCTTCTCAGAAAAGAATAAGCTTAAGGAATTCATTACCACCAAGCCAGCATTGCAGGAAATGTTAAAAGGACTTTTTTAAACAAAAGAAAGGGGTAAACAAGCTAACCCAGAGAGACAATTTAAGAAGATTGATGTCATATCAAGCAGATATAAAGGAAAAACTGATGGTTGCTGGTTGGGAGGGAGTGGGGAAGAGGGAGAGGGGGAAGGTTTTGGACAGTATATGTGGGACTACAATGTTGCCGCAGGGTTATGGGGGCAGTTCTGGGAATGTAATTGATATTGTTGTGAAGAGAGACTATTATGTTGTGAGAAATAAGTCAGTCGGAGAAGGACAGGTACCATGTGATCTCACTTGTGTGTGGAGTCCGAAGAGCTGAGTGAACGATCAAAGTAAACAGACTCATAGATGTAGAGGAAAAACTGAGGGTTGCTAGTTGGGAGGGGGGTGGGGATGGGGGGAAGGGGAAGGGATTAGACAGCATAAATAGACAACTACAATATTGCCACAGGGATATGAAACACAGTTCGGGGAATATAATAATGTAAAAATTTTGTGGCGTGTCAGATAGTCACATGTCTTGTTAGGGAGACCACTTCATGGATGAAGTAGAGGATTGATCACTGCACTGTACACCTGAAGCTGATGTTGTATAGTATTGTATGCCAACTGCAACTGAATATGTGGGTGGTCACGGGATGTGGAGTATGCTGTGGAGGCGAGTCAGGGGAGTTGTGATGGATATGTATGATACGGGGGGGGGAGTGGGGTGGCGAACTGGGGGAGGGGGATTTTCACTTTGGGGGGTAAAGAGTATAATTATTGCATTGTGTTGTACACTGAAAACTAATAAAAAAAAAAGAAAAGAAACTGCCAAACTTCTCCAAAGTAGATGAACAATTTTACATTCCCACCAACAACATACGAGTGGTTCAGTTTCTCTGCAGCCTTGCTAGCATTTGATGTTCTTATTATATTTCATCCATTCTAGTAGGTATGTGGTGGTATCTCATCATGGTTTAAATTTGCATTTCCTGATGGCTAATAATATTGAATATCTTATCATATGCTTACCTGCCATCTATAAGTTTTCACTAAAATGTTTGTTCACATAATTTTCCATTTTCTAATTGGATATTTTTACTTGAATTTAGTTGATTTTTAAGAATTTTTATACAGTCTAGATACAACCTTTTGTTGGATATGTAGTTCACAAATATTTTCTCCCAGCCTATAATTTGTCTTTTCATCATCTTCACATAGTTTTCACAGAGTTAATGTTTTTAATTTTGATGAAGTCCAATTTATCACTTGCTTTTCTTATGCATTATGCTTTGGGGTCAAGTCTAAGAATTCTTTGAAAGATGGTCTTTTCGATCCATCTGTTACCATAAATCAATGGAACAGAATAAAAAGCTCAGAAATAAACCCTCACTTGTATGGTCAACCCATCAATGACAAAGGAGTCAAGAACATACAATGGAGAAATGACAATTTCTTTAACAAGTGGTGTTGGGAACACTGGACAGATACATGCAAAACCATGAAACTAGACAACTCTCTTATACCATATACAAAAATAAACTCAAAATGGATTAAACACTTAAGTGTAATGCCGGAAACTATAAAATTCCTAGAAGAAAACATGGGTCGTAAACTATTGGACATAAGTCTGAGTAATGTCTTTTTGCATATGTCCCCTCAAGCAAGGGAAACGAACGCAAAAATAAACAAATGGGACTTCATCAAACTAAAAAGCTTCTGCACAGCAAAGGAAACCATCAACAAAACAAAAAGACAACCTACTGAATGGGAGAATATGTTCGTAAATGATATATCTGGTAAGAGGTTTATATCCAAAATACACGTACATAAGGAATTCATACAACTCAATAATAAAAATAAATAAATAAACAACCTGATCAAAAAATGGACAGAGGACAGGAAAAGACATTTCTCCAAATAGGACATACAGATGGCCAATAGACATATGAAAAGATGCTCAACAGCACTAATCATCAGGGAAATGCAAATCAAAATCACAATAAGATACCACCTCAAACCAGGCAGAAGGGCCATCATCAATAAATCAACAAATAACAAGTATTGGCAAAGATGTGGAGAAAAAAGAGCCCTCATGCACTGTTAGTGGGATTGCAAAGTGGTGTAGCCACTATGGAAAACATGGCGATTATTGAAAATAGAACTACCTTATGACCCAGCAATTCCACATCTGGGATTTATCCAAAGGAAATGAAAACACTAATTCAAAAGATATACATACCCCCATGTTCACAGCAGCATTATTTACAGTAGCCAAGATGTGAAAGCAACCTAGGTGACTATCGATAGAGGAAGGGAAAAAGAAGATGTGATATATACACACGATGGAATATTATTCAATCATGAAAAAGAGTGAAATCTTGTCATTTGTGATGGATAGACCTAAAGGATATTATGCTAACTGAAATAAGTCAGAGAAAGACAAATACCATATGGTTTCACATCTATGTGGAATCTAAAACAATAAAACAAATGAACAAAGAAAATGAAAGAAATATGGACTCAGAAACAGAAACCAAAGACATGACTGCCAGAGGGGAGAGGGTGGAGGGATGAGTGTAAAAGGTGAAGTACAACGTAGTCAATAATATTGTGATACATTTGCACAGTGACAGATGATTGCTAGAATTAGTAGGGTCATCACATTGTGAGGCATAAAAATGGTGAATCACAAATTATACACTTGAAACTAATACAACTAATATAATATTGTACACCAACTATACTTAAATTTAAAAAAAGAAAAGTTATCCGTAAATGCTTCCTTTGTGCTGTCACTAACCCACATCAAATTACACCTATTCAAAAAGAAAATATGGAGACTTAAATAAAAATGTAAACTTCTGCATGTCATTAAAGAAATGAATAATTTTTAAAACTTAGATAATAATTACAATAGCTGTAATAAGAAAAAGTTTAATACTTTCAATTTATAAAGAACTCATAAAAAAATGTTGAACTTTAAAATTTTTTAAATATCCATGGTGATACATGAGGAGTGTTGCTAATGGAATATGGGTTTGGGGGAGGAGGGGATAAAAATATTCTAAAATATGATGGTTGTACAACTCCATGAATGCACCAAAAGCCGCTGAATTGTACACTTTAAAGGAGTGAATTATATTCAACAAAGCTGCTATTATAAAAAAACAGTCCAATCTTTCTATAAAATAAATGTATAGTAATACTGGCCAATATGTAAAATGCTATTTCTTTCAAGTGCTGATAATAGTATAGAGCAATGGACACTTTCATACAGACAGCCCTGAAAGTCATACAAATTGGTACTTCTAAGGAGGACAATTTAGTAGGATGTATCGAACTTTAAAATTAGGCATGTAGTTTTACTTCTAGAATTTACCCCACTGGTAGATCTCAAATGTATCCCCAGTTCTTCACCTCTCCCTGTATTCATAGCACTGCCCATATAACCTTGCGTATATCCCACTCTGACTTTGCCTCAGCCAGGTAACTTCTTGATGCAATGATATTAACAATATTACACAAGAAGAGGATCCAAAAAGTGCACAGTTGTGCTTAAATTCTTACACCTCTGCTATCACCATCAGTACCTGCCCAGACTAGCCTACTGGGTGAATTAAGAGGCTTATTGAGCGAGTCGAACCATTCCCATTGTCCCAGCTAACAGCTTTCCAATCTTTCCTAGACATGGAAACAATCCCAGACGAGACCAGAACCACCCTCCTCCATGCAGCCTAAATCACTGACCCAAGACTCATGACCATCTGCCACATACATCATGCCCCTTTTCCCTCTGCATATTTTAGTCCTATCTGAAATGCCAGCTCACAATTTCAACTGGCAACTCATGTGCATGCCTTAATTTATCCAGAAGCCCTTATAAACTCTTCTAAATTTTAAGATATTTATTTATACTTCTTGATCACACTTTTTTGTGGTCTTACATTATGCCTTTCCGCCTCTATACTACAAACTCCTCATAAGCAAGAACCTGGCTTTGTCTGGTTCTCAGTGCTTAGCCCAGTGACTAGATTCTCATTAAATGCCTGTTATACAATTGACAGAATTGACACTTATAGAGCCTAGCTTTACCACTTAGAGATATCATACCTCTGAGTTTCAGTCTTCTCTTCTATGAGATGAGCACAATATCATCTGATCACTCAACCTCATAAGGTTGTTGGATGGATAAATGGATAAAGAAAATGTGGTATTATACAAGGATATTATTCACCCTTTAAAAAGAAGGAAATATTGTCATATATGACAATAGAGATGGACCTTGAGGATATTGTGCTATGTGAAATAAGCCAGACAGAAGAAGACAAATACTGCATGATATCACTTACATGTGGAATTTAAAAAAAAAAAAAAGCCTAACTCATAGAAACAAAGAATAGAAAAATTGTTCCCAGGGGCTGCGGGGGTGAGAAAAATAGGGAAAGATGGCAAAGGGGCATAAAGTTTCAGCCATAAGATTTATAAGGTCTGAGGACCTAATGTAAAACATGGTAACACTGCATTGTGTAATTGAAATTTGTCAAGAGAACAGAACTTAAATATTCTCACAAAATAATTGTTTAATATGTGTGGTGATTGACGTCTTAATTCAATGGAGGAAATCCATTCACAATGTGTACATATATCAAATCATCATACTGTACACTTTAAATGTTTTGCAATTTTGTCAATTATACTTCAATAAAGCTGAAAGAAAAAGAAAGTCTCATAAGACTTTCAATTGTTGGTAGAAGCTTGAATAACTTAAAGGCATACAAAGTGAAAATAAAGTAGGTATTTCTTTTTTTAGACTTCATTTGATGCTGCCTCCATTGAATTTAGGATGGGAAATAATACAAAATTAGAAAGAAAAAAAAATTCTTTCCCAGATGGAGTTTGACAAAGCTAATGAATTAGATCATTAGGCATAAGGCAGTTAAGGAGAACTGAACTTTACAGAAGAGCAAACATGAATATAGACATATAAAAGCAAAGAAGAGGGAATAACTGCTCAGATCAACTTGTTAGAGGAAGACAAGATTTCTTTCTATTTGTGATATGAAGCTGCTTTGAGTGAAGGCAGCACAGTCACAGAACCAATGAGTGACTCTATATGAGACCACAGTCCACCTTAATGGATTTCCTGAAGGCCAATGTCATGACCTTAGACCTCTTCATTGAAAGGAATGAACACAATGACAAGTAGGGAGAAGGGGAGGAATTCACTTTATAACTTTTCTTTAGAAAATAAAAAACTCCAGTAAATCCTATAAAAAGGGAAAACAAAGCCTGTCCTGGAAAATAAACCATTAAACTGGCAATGACTTTGGGTAATGAACTATATTGATGAAAACTTATTAGGAGAAAGAACATTAAGTCAAAACAAATATACTGGAGTAAATAAAAGAAACATGCAAATAAAATCTTTGCTGTCGCAAATAGAGATGTAAATAATATTGGAACGTGTCCTATATAAAAAGACACATAAAAGAAAGGAAGCTTTTTTGCTAAAGCTCTTAATTTTCTAATTAATGAAACAGGAAGAGGGGGTTGATCTGGAATTTCAATAGGGGGCCCAGAATTTAAATTTAAATTTGTTCTCCTGAAAGAGAATCAACAACCAAATGAAATGTCAGTGTCATTTTTTTATAAAACCAATACAAAAGAAATTTGAAAGGGTAGCATGTTTAAAAATTGAGCAGCACCTATGTAATTAAATGATAGAAGAGACAGGCAAAAATCAGAGCAGCCATCGTTGTCTTTGGGATTGCAAGGATCTAAATAAAATAACATAGATGACACCCACCAGAAAATCAGAATCATTCAGGACCAAAATCACTATAAGGGATACATGGTCGTAGAAAACAATGAAGCAATAGTGTAAAATCATAGGGTATGGGTGACAGGCTGGTCATTATAGTTTACCAGTTTAGTTGGAAGGAAAAGAAATAATTTTAAAAAGAAAAAAAAATGAGTTCTTGGGACTATCTGTACAAGAAGGAAGCCTGTTCTAGTTTTCAGGAAAATACACCATTGTCGGAAGCGGAAAGAGAAGGGGGAGAGAACTGGATCATGAAACAGGTGCCGGCCACACGTAAGGCTGGGCATCTCAGCTGCTCCTCACAACAGCCCCTGCAGTAGGCATTCTTGATCCCGTTTTGTAAATATGGGCAACAATGTACTGAGTGCTTCTCGTGTGCCAGGAACTACACTAAAGGCTTCTCATGGATTATGTCACTTAAGACGCACGTTCTATTGAATGCCAAGGTCACACCATCTTCTTTTTTTTTAAGTTTCATCCGATTTTTTAAAATTAAAACTTATTGAGGTGACAGTGGTCAACAAAACTACATGGGTTTCAAGGGTATAATTCTGCAATACATCATCTGTATGCTGTATTGTGGGCTTACCACCCAGAGTCAGTTCTCTCACAAGTGGAACCTGAGGGTCAGAATGTTTCGGTCGCTTGCCTATGATCATACGTGCATTAACAGGGAGCAGGGATTTCAAGAACCCTGGACTCCTAAGTAGCCCATTCCCACTCTTCCCACTCTAGTACATTTAAACATTCCAATGAGAGTAAACTGAAGAAAGCGTGTAGATGAGGAAACCCACCCCAGCAAGACCAAGCCATCAGCGGCAGAACTTGTCTGCTTCTGAATCCCAGGCCAGAGCTCCTTCCAGCTCCCAACCAGGCCAGAATGAAATCTATCCAATCAGCCAACTCCCTGTATGTGATTCCCTTCTCACCAAAACAAAATCTCTCATCTTAACTTGATTTCAGACCAAAAATATATAAATAAATAAAGGTGTCTCATCCTGGAAAGAAGAGAGACTAAAGGGAAGTCATTAAAAAATAAAGTCATTAAAGGGGAAGCTATTTAAAAAGTCCCCTAAAAATTTTATTTTCCAATAATTTCATCCAATGGCCAGTTGGTAAATGGTGTGATGCGCAAGCATTTTAGCTAGCATATGTCAAGCTGCGCAGACCTGAGCCAGCCCAGGAGAAGGGGTTCCCAGTGTTAGACACCAATCACTCCCAGAGTTTATGCCTTAGGCAGATAATCACAAACCTCAGTCCTAATACTATGGGCTACTTCCTTTCTCTGCTTGAACAGGGGCAGAAATCATTGAATAAGCACATTTGAACAAAAAGCAAAATGTCAATCTTTCTTGATGATCATCAAGAGAGATGCCTACTGCTAGCTAGCAAATCCACCTCATAGGACTGATACCCAAGTTCCCAAACCTGTCAAAGTGCAATTTTGGAGTGAGAGCATCACAATGCATTCCATAGCCATAATGCAGTCATCCAGTGTCAGACTGTCTGCTATCATAGAGGTTACAATCTAGCAAAAGAGGTAGACATTGAGTAAGTAATTGTAATGATGATAAATGCCATGCATGAGAAAAGTTACAGAGCATGGACGCCTAACATTCTCTGGGGCCACAGGGAGTGAGTAAATGCAACTATAAAGGCTTCTCTGAGCGTGTGTGTGTGTGTGTGTGTGTGATTGAGAGAGAGAAAGAGGGAGGGAGAGAGAGAGAGAGAACCCAGGAGATGGGGGTTGGGGAGTGGCATTGTTAGTAGTCATCAATATCCTTGGAAAAAGGAACAAAATACACATATATTGATAGGAAATAAAAAGCACGGAACATTCGAGAACTAAAAGAAACTCATGGCTGGAGCAGAAAGAGCAGTGGGGAAGAGGCCTGGAGATGTGGACAGAGAGAGCCTGATTTCCTTCCTCAGCCTCATGAGCTTATTCAACAGGTCTGCTCATGAGAGATGAATCCACTCAATGTTCCGCCAAAATCCAGTTTGAGAGCCTGCAGGCCAGACCACCAAACCAAACATGACATCTGACAAGGCAAGGATGCGGACCTATCAGGAAACAGCCCCCCAGCCCTTTACCCTGAGACAGTCTGCATCATGGTTCTGCCACATGGCTACAAAAGCATGTTCTGATTTTCTTTTGTGATTAATCACAGTTTATCAGCATATAGGCAAAAGGATTCTTTGTTCTTACCTTGTGAAAGACAATTTATTGATTCATTTTGGCAAGAAGCTAAATATGTACTGGTTTCTGGGATTTTAGACATTGGCCAAATACCCACCTCCTTTAACCAAAATTGACTTTCTAATGAATCAACATAAGTTTCTTAGATTCCAAACACAAGCAATAGAACCGTTGCAAAAATTCAGAGTATGTTCACATTGCAATTTCAGGGCTTCTTCTGTGAACACCTTAAAGACTACCAATTGATAACAATTTAATTTAGTAATTCTGAATTTGATTATGTTAATTCCTCATAAAAATTTTAAGAGTATCAGATCTGAACCAAAAGCCCTTTTTCACAAGAAAAGTTTATGAAAAATCAAGCTTTCTCTTCATGCTCTGCCAAATATCTGAACACAATTCTGAAAAATAAGTTGTCATGTCTAATGATTATAAGTTTCACCTCCACACACAATTCCAGAAGCACACATGGCCCCACAACCTATGTTTAGAGTTTCTCTACATTCTACCAAATATCCATTCCAAACACTGAAGAAAATGAGTTCAAAATTGATATCTAATATCCAGATCTTGTATGTAGATAAAACACCCAGGGTTTTCTAACTGAATTTTACCATTTATAGTTCATTATCATTCGGTATATTTAAATATGTGTAGAAATCAGAAGGAAGTGATTACGCAGAGCTGGAAGAGGAGTCCCATGGGTATGAGTGGTTTGGCAAAGAGGAGCCTTAGTCTGTAGACTGGTAACATCCCTTGTGGCATAGCCCCACTTCTTAAAAGAGCCAGGTCAGACTGAACACTGACAATTTCACCAGAGTTTGATGAGGGGCAAAGAAAAGTATAAAACTATAACTCGTGTACTAAACATGAAACTATTAAAACACAATAAAGTAAAATAATCAATTTGAATTTCAAACAAATTTTTAGTGCAAATATGTCTCGTGCAACAATGTCAGTATTTTTATTTTCTAAATCTGGCAACCCGAGTGATAAGAGATGATATACTTTCTTTAATGCCTTCCTGCTTTATAAAGATTTGAGTATTCAAGTTTGGCTGTGAAGTACTGAGATTAAATTGCTCTTCACACGAAAGAGAGAGATGGATATCCAGGGGAAAGCTAGAAAGGTTAGTGCTAACAAAGAGGAAAAGAGGACACTTGGAAGAGGTCTGAGGGGCATGGAAGAAGGGACATTTATGAAATTTTATGCCATTTTACTGAGGTGTAAAATCATCCCCCTTATCCTCTACAAACGCATCAATAAAATCGATATTTCTCACTAGTGCAGTGGGGTAGGGGTAAGTAGATTCTTTCTAGAGTAAATTGTTGCCACTAAAAGGTGCCAAGTACTACAAGTTTGGCACAAAAAGCCAACATATGGATTACATGAATAATTGGAGAGAGAATTTAAGCAACAGGAAGTCTACATATATTTATTTCAGCCCCTAGACCAGCAAGTCTGCAAATTCAGCTTAAATAAATGTGAACCTAAGTAGATAAAGCTCTGCTTAGGGCTACACGATGACAGCTCCTGAGCAAATAAAAAAGAGGGTTTGGACTCAGACCAGACTAAAATCACTAACTTAACCACTCACAGAGAAGAATTGCAATGATATCCTTTCCAAGGAAAACTACAATAGTACCTATACAAAGGTTTCTGTTATTATTATTGTTAAACACTGGCCTAACACTATGAAGGTTATACACGAACATAGTACCGTTAACCCAATGCCTTGTGAGTTAACTTTCACTAACTTAGTTACCTAAGTTAACTAAGTGTTTAATTTGGTGTTTCCTTGTTTTAACATCTTAATAAGCTTGGCCATTTTACAAACACTTTGTGACTATAACATAACACATATATACAAATGAAATAAACCTTGGTAAAGCAAAGCAATGAACTACACCATAAAACATCTCTGAAATCTTGCTGAATGCCAGCTTTCAAAACAAAAGCTTGGAAATGTGACTCCGTTTTGATGATAAACACCTGTGATAAACTACAAACAGTTTTCTAAATCACTCTCCCAGGTCCATTGAACATCAAAGTGCTATTTGGTTAAGTTTGGGTGGTTTTATTGCTCTGGTTAAAAATGTTTTGTTTTATTCAGAAAGAATTTAAATCAGTGACCCCACACTCATCAGACATCTTGCAGGCAGCCACAAGGGTACCAAAGTGCAGGCTTTCTGCTGATTCTTTGTTTTGGACATTGTGTGACTGTTTTAAGTACAGCAATTTCCAAGTCATTAACTATGGATGACAGCTCACCACACGACAGCTCAGGGATTATTCCATGGCTGGTGTGGGGGGAAAAAAACACACAACATGAGTATCTGACAGAACAGTGCTGGGCACATATGGAATGGTCAATAAATATTCATTGAATCAATAAGTATTTGTCTATCTCTCCTCTAACTTTAGGAGGATACATTCATGAAAGAAAAACAATAAACTTTAAATGTATTTTGGAAATAATCTAAGTGATATTGTATATGTGTACATTCTAAATGCATTTTGTCTTCTCTAAAGGATATTTTGGAAATAAGGTAAAAAAAACTTCCTCTGTCTAGATAGTGTTTCAACTGTGAGTCGGTAGTTAGACATAGAAAAGAGTGGCTGTAACTGTATGGATTAGGGAGAGTGTGTAGACTAAGCGTTTTCAATCTTGTCTACACATTAATATGACCTCAGATGCTTTTTCAAAATCTCAGTACCCAGCCCATACCCATTAAATCAAAATCTTTATGGGTAGAACACAGACATTGGTATTTCTAAAAAGGGATTCCATTATGGAATCAAGATTGAGGATGACTGGTATAGAGTCTGATTCTTCTCTTTGTCCAAGAAAATTGTGCATATAACCCCATTCTAGACAAAGAATGAATAAAAACCCATTGTCCATTCCTGAGACATTGGGCCATTGTCCCTCTTTGGCTGAGAACCATTCATCTTCTTCTGTATTTGTGGTCCCAACTGACAATCGCAAAAAAGGTATAATTCTTTAAAAAGTGGGAGGTGGGCGCTAAGGGAATATGAGCATTCTATGTTTCTTCTTCTGACCAGATCCCTCTTACAATACTCTATTTGACAAAAGCATATAAAAGTTAACGTTTAAAAGAAAGACAGTAATTTTAAGAAATCTCTAATGGAAACAAAATTTTGCTATCAGGCAGGATCCAATTTGGGAAGCACTGCTCCAGTGTGTCTTGTTTCCAGATTTATTGGCGCCTGAGTTGACATTGAGTGAGTCAGTCCATTGGGAGCTTTAAACAGCAGGATTAGCCGAATCCACTGTGGTCAAGTCCCTTAAGCCTCCATAGGTACAAGGGATGAGACAAAACAGGAAAAAAACTCATGGAATCCACATCTTACCCAGTGGAAGGGCCTCTATGCCCTGCTATTATGGTTGTAACTAACAGACTCCCACAGGCTGTCTTAAATCACAAGGACTTACTTCATGCAATAAGATATATGTGAATTCCAAATTGTGACATGGTCCCACTTAACAATGGCTGTTATTGAGCCTCTGCTCCTAGGGTGACATGGCCACTCTCCCTGTGTTGGCTTCTACCTGCTCAGCGCTCTTCCCCTCTACACTGTATCTTTTCTATTCTGCACTAGGTCTGTTTACCCCAGAGTACAGCTTCCTGTGCCTTCCCATGAAACTTGCTGCTTTTTGTCTCTCTCTGGATCTTTTCAGCTTTTTCCCCCCAATGCCCAGGCAAGTCAGAATCTCTCATGTGGCACCCCAGGCATCAGTATTTTTTAAAGCTCCCTGGAAGATTCCAATATGTAGCCAAGGTGGAAAACCACTGGACCAAAGAACAGGGCCTGTGGGTAAGACAAGCTGGATTCTATTACAGCATTCACCCCTAACAAAGAAAACTATTGTAGACGGTATCTTGAAATGCCTGGAAATTCTATTTTCCTTGCATTTTTTTTCAAACTCAATGTTTCATTTTTCTTTCTACAGAGCATAAATTTATTATATGTATTCTAGTATTGCATTGTTGTATTTAAAGGGAAACAAAAACTGGCTGAGAAAGTGATGTTCTCAGTGCAATCACTTCTTGGAGGAACCACTAGTCAAGCGTTTGGTGCTCTCTAATGACCTAAGACTGCCATCTAGTGGTAACTACCTCTGAATTGCAAATATAAGGTTTCTCAACTTTTTACACAGCTCTTGGGAAAGTGGCTGGTGAGCTCCTGCCTAAAACAAAATACACCCATTGGTAAAAGTAGCTTTGCCGATTTCAAGCTGCATGTGCAAAAATCTCCAGGATAAATTTTTAAACTTATTAATGAAAACCAACTTCTTGATTCTGTCCAATAAGTCTGTTTTAGTGAATTCAGGGGTTGTGTGGGTGGCTAATAGGATGAAAGTAGGTAGATGTTATGAAATAGTTTATATACACCCAAAGTGAAATGGCTAGTGATAAAAGAGTATGGGTTTAGTGGTGGCCCCTGGAAAGACTTGTCAACATCCTAATGCCTGGAACCTGTGAATGTGATCTTATTTCAAAAAAGGATCTCTGTAGATGGAACCACGTTAGTATCCCCAGATGGGATCCTCTTGGATTATCCAGGTGGACCCTAAATCCAATGACAATTTCCCTTATAAGAAACAGAGAAAGGAGGGGGAAGACACAAGGAGAAGGAGGCAAAGGCCATGTGAAGATGAAGGCAGAGATTGGAATTAATTCAGCTACAAACTCCAGAACGCCTGAAGCCAACAGACGAGGAAGGAATCCAGGAATGAATCTCCACTAGAGCCTTTAGTGGGAGTGGAGAGATCGGTTAACACCTTAACTTCATTTTATGCTCCTAGCCTCCAGAATTGTAAGAGAATACATTTCTGTTGTTCTAAGAACTGGTTTGTGGTAATTTGTCATGACAAGCACAGTATCCTCTTCAGTATATCCCTTCAGGAAACAAATTAGCATGTTTGGAAATGACATAGATTCCTAAAGGGTTTTTTGTTTTGTTTTGTTTTGTTATTTTTGTCTGTCTGTTTGTTTTTTGTTTAATCTGATACAAGCAAATTCATTTGTCTACAATATTATAGAATGCTATCCAATTACTTCACTGCCTGGCTGTTATTTCCAGAAGTATTTTGATATCAAGATTTCATTTCAAAAAATTTTTTCACTAAAAACGCCAGAGCTAAAAGATTAGTCAACTAAAATTCTCCTTTCTAAGGGAGAGAGTGAAGTAACAACAGTTTTGCCTAAATATGGATATGGATGTGTGTAATCAGAATAACCCAAATGTCAAGTCCAGTTGGGACAACATTGTAAATTCAGCAAGAATGTTCATAAATTGCCCATCAAGTGAGGTATTTGGAAGATATGTGAACACTGAAAACAACAATGTCAATACAATTGAATGGGGACATTAATAAAACTGTCATTTGGATCAGCAAATAATCTTGTAACTGAACATTTGGGAATTTGGGGAAAGGGAATGTATGAATAATCAAAGTCAGCAAATTCCCTTCAGGAAATGTGGCATCCACACATTGTATCACAGGTTCAGTTTTACTGAATAATGCATGAAGATGTCTGTTTTGAATTATTCACTAACTACAGAGTTGTCAAGTAACCATGAAGAACCATGGGGTTGGCGACCAGGAGACCCTGTTTGATGTCTGACTCAGTGAAGGCTGTTTTTTTCTCTAGGGAGTGAGAGGTTCTATGTAACATGAGACTCAAGTCAAAAGTGTGGATTCTGTGGTATGCTCATGAGATGGTTTCATTAAACGTGCTGATAGAATTCTGGAGCCCACGAGCTTACAAATGAGTACCACTGAAGTCCACACCTGTTTGTGTAGCACTTGAATGTGTCAAAGTGTTAGATTCTGCCACTTTTCTTAATGAATATATCTGAACATAACATTACATAAAAGCTAATGTTACCTTATCGGATCCAATGAGCATTTTGACAGAAAATGAACGCTGTCTTAGGAAAGTACTATCTTCGTTGAATTCATTCCATCATTCTCCATCTATGCTGTTTCCAAAGCTTTTTTAGATACACTGAGAAAGAAGAAAGAGAGCGGCAACAGAGGTACTCTGATAATGAAGGCTCTCATTTATAAGTCCATAATAATAGTGATTTAATGGATGAGAAATCTAAAACTCAGAATAGATGAGGAATTTTCCCCAACATCATATGACAAGTCCTTCTCTCCCAGAGCCCATACTACTTCCTGGTGGATGGAAAAATACTACCTAATAAGGACCTCAAATAAAAATCTTTCTAATCAGTGAACCATTGGCCAAGAGTCTCTTCTCTCCAGTTCCAACTGACTCTACTGGAAGTTTGTAAAAAACAGGGTCCATGTCTCTTCATCTTTACATCTAGCCCAGTGATCATTAAGTACTCTTAAGTATTCACAAAGTCTCAATGAGTTTTTACTGAATGAATAACTAAAAGATACAGAAAAGAAAAGGGAAGAGTTTGGGGAAAGCAATATAGACTATTTCAACAGTGTTTGCCATTTCCATATGTAAATATCGATTATATATAAACACCCCAATCATGTTAATCCATAAAGTACATTAAAAGTAGCCCAATATTGGGCTGGCTGAGTGGCGCAGTGGTTAAGAGCTGGCTTGGGATGCCAGCGGTCCCGGTTCAGGTCCCACATATGAGGGTCAGTGACACTGGCCTTAAAAAAAAAAAAAAAGTAGCCCAGTATTCAGTAAATACACACTATTGGCAGGGTAAATGTAGGGCATACTTTTGGGAGCTTAAAGGCGGATCAAGAAGGAAATTTGATTCAGGATTTTGTAATGTTCAGATATGTGCCCAAAACAAATTATCCTAAAATGATATTGAAGGTTTGGTCCAAATGTAATGAAAATAGAACAATCTGAGTTAGGAAGCGATTAACAGTTGACTATTTAAAGGTCTATTGGTGGTTCCCTTGAATGTGAAAGCTAAAGGTACTTCCATATAAACTTTAGACAAAGTTTTAAGTTCTAAGTGATTTAATTTTTTCTAGGGTCACCATTTTTTTAATTTATATTTTTGGTTTACCCTGATGATTTTTTGTTTTTGTTTTTTATTTTGGGTGACTCTTAAGTATTCCCTAGGCCATTGGTTGATCTTGCTGAAGTTTCAAGGATGAAAAATGTGTCTTTCCTGGTAGAGCTGAGGAGTTGGTAAACTGTCTTGGAAGTCAAGATATTCTTGCTTTATGCACGCCTTTCAGAAATCATCAACAAAAATCTCTAGACACTAACTCTTCACCAAGACTGCTACCATTGTCATTGTTGAATGCACACAGTGCCCCTGTCCCAAAGTTTTAAGTTCTAAGTGATTTAATTTTTTTCTAGGGTCACCAAAGGGTCACAGGAAAGGCAGGAGGTGAGCAATGGCATCAGACAAGTGAGTCAGGTAGGAAGAGGCTTTCAACCTAAAATTTTAGAGGAAAAGTAGAAACTTAGAGACTTAAGCATCCAGTGCTCAATGTTAAAGGTCGGGGAAAACAATAACTTGAGTGAGAGCTAAAAGCTTGAAATAGATGCAAGGAAATGAAACCCAACGTTCTCACAGTGAAGAAAACTGGCTAGTGTAAAATAGGAGATAAAATGAAACTGCCTGATAATCAAGGTAAAAATAAGCGATTCTGAAATGTGTGGGTACACAAGGAGCTACTGAAAGACTTAAAGGGATATTTGGAATGGATAGAGACAATAAAGGTTTCTGTTGATTTCTATCTGCATGATTGATACCCACCAAACACTTCCCCCCACAACATTCTTCATGAATTTTCAATCCTTTGATTTCTGGTTAGAGCTCAATGAGCCCTGCCTCCTCTTGAGCTTAGTTGGTTTCTACCAACAGCCAGTCCAGAGGATCACTCACAAAAGACACTGATCCTGTTTTGCTGGAAGCCCTCTTGGGCATTCCAAAACCATCCTCTGCTCTCCCTCCTTGAGGCTGCCTCTCCTTCACTCACCAAGCAGCATCTATCCAAGGCCAATGCCTCTCAACACACAGGGTATAGGGGGACTCTGAGGTGCAAACCTCAGATGGAGTTTGGGTTGGGTGCCTGAAACAACTACCTCAATACCTCTTGACCGGTTCTGGGTGAAATCCCAAAACAATCATAATATAACAGAATACATAGTTAGTCCTACCTTTTTCATTTAGTAACTTTGTGGCTGTGGACAATTTAATTGGCCTCTAAGGGCCTCAGTTTCCTTATCTGTAAAATGGGGATAATAAAAGTACCCATCCCACAGAGTTGCTATGAGCATGAAATGAGATACTGTGTGTTCAGCGATTACTTTATAACTAGACTCTATGCTAATAGCTGAATAAATGAGATCAACAATTTTTATTTATTTTCATTATTCTATTTCTCAGCAATAAAGTTGGAACCCTAGAGCATAAATGAAAATTAAAATAAAGGGTCTGTGGCCAATTGTATTTTACTTTTGATCCCAACTCTATGCTTTTGGGGGACTTGACAAGAAAAAAAATGGCAGTGGCAGAGCATCAGTCATTAGAGACTAATAGCAATAGTAGTGGCGGTCATAGTAGAACTGCTACCATTAGCAGTAGACACTGTAGTAATAGTAATAATCTTCTATGGATGGCTTTGTGCAGGAGACTGTGCTAAGGACAAATATCTCCATTGTATCTGCCATCGCCACTACTTCTATAGCAAAAGATGTCACTGGTCCTGGAGCAGTCATATCTCCTCCAGAAAGGCTGCTTTGCCTCTTACCCAATATGTTGAGATGTTGTACGAGAACTTTCCTGAAGATCTTTCAAGATGCTCTGTCGACCTGTTGGAACCCTAATTTGAGGGCTGTCCTATAGTTGGAAATAATCACTGAACTGGTGGTTTACAAACTACGTTGTGCACAGTGCCAAGAATTCCAAATTCCATGGCACCTTCCTAGAATCTTCAGGGCAGGCGGCACAGCCAAGAACCAGGGTTCCGAAACCCAGCCATCCCTTCACCCAGAGGACTTCTGCTCTGATCTGCTTTCTGCATTGACTCCCCACCACCACCACCACTCCCTCACATCATTCATAAGACTTTGTGGACAAAAGGCTCACCATTTTCAAAAAACTGTGAAACCACTGCACTAAATTTTGTTTCCTTGTGTAAAATGACAGTTCTAAACTCTCGGCAATATTTTGATAGTCAAATCAGTATTTAATTTCTGAAGGTCTGAAAAGTCCTACGAGAGTTTCAAAAATGTTTCTTATGTGAGTTGGAAACATCATTTTTTACTTATCTTCTCATTCTTAGGTCTGTAGCTTTATTTTACAAAACTGTCTTTACAGCTTGATTTTGATCGGGTATAAAGTTGGGCATGCAAAAATTTGGAATATCCTTTTATGAGTTTCCTTTTCTTGTGGTTCACTGATGAGAAGGCCCAGTTTGAATCAAATAGCCAGATACTCATTTTTTATTTCTCCAAGTAATAGTGCTTTCCAAGAATACTTGAGTTTCACAGAATGCACTCTGAGACTCTCACGATAGCTTTGCCTATCCTGTTTTATGCATATGATGCTGCAGTTTATGTGCTCAAGTATTTTCCAAGACAGGAAACTCCTAATGGTTGTTTTGGTCCAGATCTACAATCAGTTGGGAAATCAAAACACTGTCACCCCGTATGAATTATCTGCTTCTTGCTTCCAAATGGCCCTTTTGTTTTAAAGCAATGGCACTTACATAATCACCAGACATTCATCTTATGCTTATGAAATTCTCAAACTTCGCAATCCTGAATTGCTTAATGTTGTGACAAAAACAAAAACAAAAACAAAGATTCAACCACTAAAACTTCCGGTTAAAACAAAGCCATAATGTAATCTTTTCCTTTTAAAATTTAGTGGAGGCAGGAAGAGGACATGGAAGTTTTATGTTCCTATCCGGACTTCACCCTCTGGGTGTCTTCATCTGGCTGGTCCTGATATGTATGTACTCTTTATAGTAGAACTATAATCATAAGTAGATATATGTTTGTAGTAGAGGATTGGGGGACCTCAAAGATTGGAAAAGTGCTAAACTCTGTAAAAAAAAAAAAAAGGAACCCTTTTTCAAGCTATATATTGATAATTTCAATTTTAGAAAAAGCCAATATTCAATGATTTCAAGGAGCTGATGCTATTCTGTAACAATCTCAGGCATCAAAAGTAGCCCCAAAAAAGCAGAATAAATTATCTCCTAAATAAGATGATCTACAGACACTTCAGTGACTAAAGAGTCTTTCCACTCATCTCATATAATCCCTCTCCCAAAGAAAAATAAAGCAACGTAAGTGAGAAAGTAGAGAAAAGAGGTATAAGGGCACATGGCTGCGAGGCAGGATAAGGTATCAGAGTGGGGACAGCTACCAGGAAAGAGGAAAGAAACTGCTATGGCAGGAAAAGGGGGAAGAGCTTCACATTTCTAAGACGAGCTCTGACAAATGTATACTGAGCACCTAAGGTGCACTCTAAACATCCATTAATCATTTGCACAGAAGGACATAGTGCTACAAGTAGAAAATATTGATATTTTTAAAAAAGATCTATCAAAGTACACTTTGATTATTTCCATGCCTTGGCCATCATGAATAATGTTGCAATGGACATATATCTTTACGGATAAATGTTTTCAGGTTTTTGGGGTAGATACCCAGGAGAGGGATTGCTGGGTCATATGGTAATTCTATTCTTAATGTTCTGAGGAACGTCCACACTGCCATCCACAATGTCCTTCGATAGGTGATTGGATAAAGAAGATGTGGTATATATACACAATGGAATACTACTCTGTCATAAGAAAAGATGAAATAGTGTCATTTGCAACAATATGGATGGGTCTTGAGATTATTATGCTAAGCGAAATAAATCAGACAGAAAAAGTCAAGAACCATATGACTTCACTGATATGTGGGATATAAAACTGAAAGCAACAAAGAAATAAGACAAACAAATAAAGAAACAAAAACTCGTAGACACAGACAATAGTTTGGTGGTTACCAGAGGGTAAGCGGAGAGGCGGGTGGTAGATTAGGATAAAGGGAATTAAATATAAGGTGATGGAAGGAGAACTGACTCTGGGTGGTGAACACACAATGCAATATATAGATGATGTATTACAGAATTGTACACTTGAAACCGATATTATTTTACTAACCATTGTCACCACAATACATCTTAATTTTTTAAAAAATCTGATCACTATTTTCATCTAAGTCTCTCAGTGTATCAGTCAGGAGTCTCCAAAGAAACAGAATAAGTAAGATAGATATAGATATAGATATAGATATAGATATAGATATAGATATAGATATAGATATATAGATATATAGATATATAGATATATAGATATGGAGAGAGAGAGAGAGAGTTTGAGAGGGAGAGAGATGTTTTAATGACTTGTCTCATGAGATTGTGGGGGTTGGAAAGTCTGAAATATATAGGGCAAGACAGCAGGCTAGAAGTGCAGGTAAGAGTACCTGCTGCTGTCTTGAATCCAAAATCCATAAGGCAAGCCAGACAAGCTGGAAACTCAGGAAGGGGTTTAGACTCTTGAAGTAGAAAATGCTTCTTCTCCAAAAAACTTCAATCTTTGCTCTTAATGTCTTCAACTGATTGGCTGAGGCCCACCCATGTTATATAGAGTAATCTGTTTTACTCAAAGTCGGCTGACTGTAAGTGTTAATCATGTCTAAAAAATATCTTCACAGCAACATCTTGGCTGGTGTTTGACCATACATCTGGGGACCATCACCTAGCCAAGTTGACACATAGCATTAACTATCATGCTCATTCTTTTTTTTTTTTTTTTTACTTTCTCCTGCTGTAAATCAGCTTCTACCAGCAAAATCTTTGACACAAAGCTGCTTACATAATAGTTTTTATGTCCTTAACTGAAACCATCATGACATTAAGATAATAAATTGTCTTAATTGGCACAGATTTGTCTCTCTTGCTAGATGTTGCAATGATCTCAACAATTAAAGCAATAAGGTACTAGCACAAGAAGAGACACAGCAATAGAAGAGACTAGAAAGTACCAATACAAACTCAAAAGTTTACGGGGATTTAGCATATGATGAAGGTGGTATATAAAGCCATTGGGGAGACAGGTCCTATTCCATAAATGTGTTAAGACAACTGAGTAGCCAACTAGAAAAATAAAATAAAATAAAATTGGATTCATACCTCACATCTCATACTGTGAAATATTACAAATACATCAATATTTCTATAATAAAAAGTAACTTTAAATGTTCTTTTTTAAAAAGACAGAACACCTTTAAAACATTGGAGTTATAAAGGAATTACCTTATGATTTTGAAATGGGGACAATCTCTCTAACTATAATTCAAAATCAATAAACCATAAAAGAAAAAAGTGATATTGATGACATAAAACTTCTGCATGGATAAAAATATCAAAAACAAGTTAAAAGGTAATTTGGGGAACAAAATTCAAACATATGAAAAAAGCTAAGCTCCCTGATATATAAAGATCACCTGGAAATCAATAAGGAAAAGACCAACATAATAGAAAAATAAGCAAAAAATATAAACAGACGTTTAGGAAATAAGCATGAAGTTCGGTTAAATTACATGCAATTGCAGTTTCTGTATGTCAAAAATGTTCAAAAATTGACAAACTCTTGTGGTTCAAATGAAGAGCTATTAAGCATACAAAAGGATGTGCAGTCCTCCTCATAATAAGAAAATTGCTAATGAGAACATCACTGTCATATTAGAAAAGAAAAAACGCAAGGGTGGGAGGAAGGAACCAACGTTCACTGAGAGCTTCTAATGCTGCGTGACCTATTCTAGGCACCTTACACACTCTGCAATTTACGTTTCTCAAACTACTCTGAGAGTTTGTTAATATACAGAAACCAGCACTGTCATTACATATACAGATTCCCAGGCATTTCTCCTAGAAATTAAGATTCAGCAGGGCTGGGGTTGGGGCCCAAGAATGCGTTTTTAACAAAATTTACTCTTGATGGCAATGCTGTAAAATGAATTTCATTGTTCCCATTTTGTAAAAGAAAAAAAAAAAAAAAAAAACAAAACAAAGCAAAACAAAACAAAACTGAAGCACCAAGAAATTCAACAATTTGTCAGGACACCCAAGTGGTACCAGGTAGGGCTCTGTGTTCAGTCTCAAGGAAGTTAGCTCCACAGCCAAGTGTATTACTATGCCACAGGCCAATACAACCCTATTTGCACTCTGTGCCTACAATAGTGGCCTCAGAGGAATGTCCATACCAGCTCCACCTCACCACCGCCTGTGTTCCTTCCCGTTACCTGCCCTTAGTATCCAGCAGCACACAGGCCCTTGATTTGTATATTACAATAATTCCCCTTATCCGTGGTTTTGCTTTCCACAGTATCCATCACCAGTGATCAACCATGGTCCAAATTATTAACTGGAAAATTCCAGAAATAAATGATTCATAAGTTTTAAATGGTGATGAAGTCTCTCACCCTCACCCCGCCTTTGTCCAGCGTCTCCACGCTGTACACACTCTGTGCCCATTAGTCACTTAGCAGCCATCTTGGTTATCAGATCAACTGTCATGGTATCACAGTGCTTGTGTTCAAGTCATCCTTATTTTACTTAATAATGGTCCCAAAGCACAAGAGTAGTGATACTGGTAATTCGGATATGCCAAACAGAAGCAGTAGAGTGCTCCCTTTAAGCGAAAAGTTGAGCACAGTATAATAAGATATTTTGAGAGAGAGAGAGAGAGAGAGAGAGAGACCACATTCACATAACTTTTATTATGGCGCATTGCTATAATTGTTCTACTTTATTATTGTTGCTAATCTCTTACTGTGGCTAATTTATAAATTAAATTTTATCATAGGTATATCTATATAGGGGGGAAAAACATAGTATAAATAAGTTTGGACTATCCTCAATTTCAGGCATCCACTGGAGGTCTTGGAACATATTCTCGTCAGATAAGGTGAATGACTATATAAGTTATTATATGAAAGGATTTTGCTTAGTAGCTTGAACAAAAAGACAAATGAATGATTAGCATATCATATTGCCTAGTTGTCTCTAACCATACTTCTACAAAGGCAAAAACATTAGTTAAAACCAAAACCTTTGGAAATGACAACTAGCCATTTCTAATTAACACAACTTGCCAGGAATTTGGAGTCTTCTGTCAGTTTAATTGCTTCTCCAGACAAAACACAGTCTCAAGTCCCCGAACCTTTCTGCTGGCTAATATCTCCATAGAAACTTTTGCATGACTTTTACATTGTTTTATTTAAAAATTCTGCTTCCTTGTCTCTGAAAATCGTGTATTTATAGGTGCTACATGCTTTAAAAGTGTACAACAGTGAAAAATGATGTGATGCTAAAACAAGCAAAGCCTCTGACAGAAAGTTGAAATGAAGGTTGTTCAAGAACTCAGCCAGTACATAGTGTTTCTGCTACTCTGAGTCTTCAGCAATTTTGTGAGCTTTTCCCTCATTTGTTTTTAAGTACACACATCAGTATGTGCTGTGGCATAGTGTTTGTTCTCCAAAAATCCAGAAACATGAATCAGTTGTTTGGCTGTTATCTACAAATTTGGTAATGTACTGTATTCACGGAATCCGAGTGTGTTTTCCAGGAATTGCATCTCGACGCCTCTACACTGACTGTCCTCATCCACATGTGATGTTTCTGGAGTGTTCCGCATTTATTCTGAGGGAAATGATATCAGAGAATATAATTATGGGCTCTTGTTTATTTAGAATGGATGTTCAGTGCAATGGATTAGGACATTCAATATTCTAGTTAATGTAAAATGTCATATATCATATGCAGCATGACTGTAACATAAGAGTATATTTTTAACTGTGTAAAATTGGTATAAAAAACAATTCTTGTAGAATCCTGTTATAGGTTGAACTGTGTGCCCTCAAGAAAGTTACGTTGAAGCCCTAACCCCCAGTAGCTCAGAATAATAAATACACTTAAAAATATGGTCATTGGGCCAGCTGTGGTGCGTTGGTTAAGAATTGGCGTGGGATGCCAGCTCTCAGCAGCAGGGCCCCGGTTCAGATCTCACATGAGGGCCAGTGAGTCTGTGCCCTCTACAGCTAAGACGGTGAACAACAGCTCAACCTGGAGTTGGGCTGCCATGCATCACTGGTGATGGTGTAGGCTGCAGCCCCTGCTGCAGTGGGCTGCCATGAGCTACAGTGAGTGGCTGGCAGCCAGCGTGAGCTGCTATGAGCCACCATGAGTGGCTGTCCAAGGGCCGGAGAGTGACTGCCTCACCCGGGAAGAGCACAATGATAATACCAACATGGGCCAATGAAGAGACATCCTCCACAACTAGACTTAAGAACAAAAGGACAGCAACATGTCTGTTCCCCTTCCCCAATTCCCCAAGGCTGTTCCCCTCCCCCAATTCCCCAATAAAATCTTAAAGAAAAAAAAATATGGTCATTGAAAATGTAATTCGTTAAGATGAGGTCACACTGGGGTAGGGTAGAACTCTACTCTAATATGACAGGTGTACTTATAAAAAGAGGAAAGTTAGATACAGACAGACATGCACAGAGGGAAGATTATGTAAAGCGACACATGGGGAGAAGATGACCATGGGAAGATGGAAGTAGAAATTGAGGTTATGTTGCCACAAGCCAGAGAATGCCTGAGACCACCAGCAGCTAGGAAGAGACAAGGAAGGATTCTACCCTGGATGCTTCAGAGGGAGCATGGCTCTGCAAATGCCTGGATTTGGGACACCTAGCCTCCAGAGCAATGATACAATAAATTTCTGTTTTTCTAAGCCACCCAGTTTGTGGTACTTCAAATGGCAGCTCTGGGAAACTAATACAACTCCCTTGCTGGTATTGGTAACTGTGACTATTAGAAAATGTCAGAGGGAGCCAGAACTAAACTGAGGTCCCTGCTTAAGTAAACTTATCTAGCTCAGGGCTTTAAATGTCACTTATATCATATGGCTTCCAAAGGTATTATTTGTACTCATGACCTTGCCCTGAGCTCCAGAATCTAATCTCCAGCTGCTCCCTGGATAGCTTCTTCTGAACTTCTAATGGCATCTCAAATTATCATGACCAAAGCAGGACTTTGAATTCAATGCTCACTCAAACTTTCCCTAGTCTGTTATTAGTTATGACCGTCTTTTGGTGGATTCTTTAAGGTTTTCTACATATAAGATCATATCATTTACAAATAGAGATAATTTAACTTCTTCTTTTCTGATTTGGATACCTTTTATTTCTTTTTCTTGCCTAATTACTCTGGCTACAACTTCCAGTACTATGCTAAATTGGAGTGGTGAAAGCAGGCATCCTTGCCTTATTCCTAATATTGAAGAAAATTTTCCAGTTTTTTACCATTGAGTGTGATGTTAGCTGTAGGGTTTTTGTGTATTTTTTTTTTTTAATCACACTGAGGTAGTTTCTTCCAATTCCAATTTTGTTGAATGTTTTTATTGTGAAAGTGTGTTGAATTTTATCAAATGCTTTTTCTGCTTCAATTAAAATGATAGTGTAGTGTTTTGTTTTGTTTTTCTTCATTCTGTTACTGTGGTGTATTTGATCGATTTTTGTATGTTGGACCATCTTTGTATTTCAGGAATAAATCCCACTTGGTCATGTTGTGTGATCTTTTTAATATGCTGTTAAATTTGGTTTGCTAGTATTTTATTGAGGATTTTTGCATTAGTGTTCATAAATAATGTTACTCCATAGTTTTCTTTTCTTGTAGTATCTTTTTTTTTGGCTTTGGTATCTTAGAATTGCTAGCCTCACAAAATGGGCTAGAAAGTGTACTCTCCTCTTCAATTTTTTGGAAGAGCCTGAGAAGGATTGATGCTAATTCTTCTTTAAATGTTTAGTAGAATTCATGAATGAAGCTATCAGATCCAGGGCTTTTCTTTGTTGGGGAGTTTTTTATTACTGTTTCATTCTCTTTACTAGATATAAATCTTATTTCTTAATTATTCATTCTTGGTAAGTTTTATGTTTCCAAGGATTTGTTCATTTCATCTAGGTTATCCAGTTTGTTGGCATACAATTAGTTGTTTAATATGGTATGATTTTTGCATTATTGTAAATAGAATTGTTTTTATTTTATTTTTCAGTTGTCTATTGCTATTAAATACAATCACGAACTTGCTAAATTCACTTACGTATTCTAAGGGTAACTTTGTCAATTCCTTAAGATTATCTATGCAAACAACCCTATCATCTGCAAATAGAGATAGTTCTACTTTTTCCTTCTGATCTTCACCTTTTACTTAAATACCTTTTAACTGGTTCAAATTTAGCAAATTTAGTAGTTTCAATTAGGAGAATGATATTATTTATGTTCACCAAGATGTCATTTTTAAAACACTCAAGAACAACAGGTTAAAACTATCATTGAACTCAGCAAATTTTTATGTACTCTCTCTCTCTAGTGTGGTAATAAAGTAGAATAAGATTCTTTCCTATATTTATTGTCCCAGAGGAATTCAGTCTCATTATAGAGGTGACACATAAGTTGTGACTTCAAAAAGTGAGAGGAATTACTGATCAGTAGTTTGAACTGAAGAAAGGGTTTTTGGAGAACAAGACATATGAACTAGCCTTTAAAGAAAGGGCAGCATTTGGAATGATAGGAAACATACAGGAATAAACAAAAGTACAACGGGAGACATACACAAAACATGTTCCAAAGGTAGAGATAGAGACCAAATTAGATTATTATGAGGGATACTGGTGTGTAATAGCAGAAGGTCTTAAATGACAGACCACTAAGTTCAAATTTCATGTTCTACTTAAGCAGGGAAGTATGACAAGAGGAAATCTTCCAACTAGACCATAGTCAGGGAAAGCCTGAGCTTGAATATAACAGATATTAATACCACTACAGCTGATGGTCACATAAAGGTTGAACAGAGTTTTCCCATTCCTGTGTTTATGCAAAGCCAAATACACAATTAATGTTCCTGATGATATCCTGATATTTTCATTTAAATGCCATAGCTGGAAGATCCCATGTCAGAACCTGTATTATAAGGATGACTTAAAACAACACTAATACACATTTAAACACTGAAATGAGGAAGCGCTTTGTGCTTTGTAGATAAAGTTGCTCAGGAAAAAGGTGTTCCATTCTAACAGTTTTCTTAAAATGTTTTGCTATACCATGCTGAAAACGTTTTATAAAACTATCAGTTATAGACAGAATTTGTAAGAAGTCAGATCTATCTTGAGTGCCATCCAAAAGGAGTATCATCTTTGAAATACAAAAAAAAAGTCTGAAATACTCAGGGAAATGCTTCAAGGAATAATTAGCAGTTGATTTAACCTTTGTAGGATTATCGATACCTGGGTCTGAATTTCCTTACATGCTCTCATTGCTTTGACTTTCCACATAGCCTTATGGTCCACAGGGCTACTGAAATGGTAAACAGCAAAGCCCAACAAGCCTGAATGCCTAGTGCCACTGTGGCCACGGTGTGTAGTGCCAATGGCCTGTCCTGCTAGACGCATACATCTCTCTATTCGGTAGCATCTATGCCTCTGTTTCTTGAAGAAACCATTTTGGAAAGAGCATTCAATTAGGCCCCACAAATGGTGGACACACTTTTCAAGCCAGTTCAAGCAGCAGTCATTTCCTTTTGGTCAGTCAAGTTTCCTGTAGGAAAACAGACACAACTCCTGGTATTTCAATCAAGAAATAATTGAATAAAGGGATTTGGAGACTTACAAAACTGTTAAAAGGACTGAGGGAACAAGAGCCATCAAATCCTCTTGTTCAGAAAGGGTAGGAATCAGAAAGGGTAGGAATCCCAAGAAATTCCCACTAACAGAGTGAGTAATTCTCAGGACACCCAGAAGACATTTGCAAAATCCCACTTCTGTAACATGCTGATGCTCAGCCTGACACTGCAACTAAAGATCAATGGCTCCTCCTTTTTTTCTTAGGAAATGTAAATTTTTAGCATTCCAGTCTACAATGCAGGGCAGAGATGAAAAGAGCAAGAACATTGTTGTTGACCAATAGACAGTACTCAGCACACCGTTCTCCCCTTCTCAGCCCACAGCCAAACCCCACCCAGGAAGTCAAGATTCATTCTCCACAGTATTTTCCTTGTGGTCATTTCCCCCCCTCACCCCCCAGAGTCTCACTTCAGTGTTCCTTTTTTCTCATTCTGTGTTCTGCTTGTCCTTGTAATCATATCTGCACCTCCCTCCCCCTGGAAACCACACCTTATCTTCCAAAGAGCCACTTTTCCAGAGTTCAGATAACAATTTGAGCATGGCTGTGGGCGGAGAGGTGGAGCAGGAATAACGTGGAGAGACTATCACTAAACCCAAGATTAAGGCTGGAACATGAAAAAAGATAAGTTGTACAATACCTACTGAACAGTGCTCCAGTGAGTCAGCCAAGCACATACAAATTCCAGAAGTGTGTGCAGTACCTTATTTTGGCACATCCCAACCCAAAGAGAATCCACAAGTAGGTACAAATTTGGTAGTGGCATATCATCACTATGTTTCTCATCCTCCATACCCTTTGTACATACCCCTTTTATAGTAATTCTGTATGTGTCTGACTCGCTCATGCATCTGACTCTTTCACTAGGTTGTGAGTTAACTGAGTGCAAGTGTCATCCTTGTATCTCTAGTACATAAAATAATGCCAATTATATAGTAGTAACTTCCATGGATAAATGGAATGATAGGATAAAGCTGGAAAAGCTTTCTCTGTGTCTCTAACTGGCTGGTCAATGTTTGTATGTGTATATCACTTAGTCATTTCAACACAACATATCCAAAATAAAATTCATCTGTTTCTTAAATATTTCTTCTCTCAACAGGTTAATAGTGATTTTTAATGATACTGTATTTCAGAAAGATAGGTGACACCTATGGTCAAGACGTATATGGATCTACATGGCTATTGAGGACATTTATAAGATGTGGGAAAAAAAATGGTAGAAGTAAAAATTGTCTAGGAAGATAGAAATGAAGATTGTTCAGCATTAGGCAACAACTATTTGTGATCTAGCCAGAGGTACTGATGACATTTTAAAAGTATTTGAATACTTACTGCTAGTGAATGATAATATAATGGCATTTCCAGGTTTATTTCATAGTATAAAATTTTAGAAGAAAAAATATGTATACATAAGTAATATATTATATATAAGAAATTATATATGTGTATATATTACTCCTACCTAAAATTATATGAAAAGTTTCCCCCCCAAAAAAAAGACATAAAAGAGGATAAATTCACCACTTTATTAGAATAAAAGAAAGTGGGCCATCTGAGGAGTTTCGAGGAATCCCTGAAAGGTGGTAATCAGACAGAATTATATCTCCAGAGTCACAAAACTGGAGAGAGCCTTAGAGTGAAATATATGCAGGAGAAGGCTACACACAGTTCAGAAACTTCCAGAGTCAGTAGATAAAATAGGGAAGGGTCTGAAGGCAGCTTTGAAGATAGGAAGCTAGTTAGTCCCTCCCACATCCTGCTAAACAGCTGTGAGAAAGAGATGGTTACTGGGATAAAGCATTGAGATGTTAGTTCCAGTATCCAAGACCCAGGTGCTATCCAGGTAGAAAATGACCCAAGGAGGAAAAGGGAACATCTGTAAATAGCACCTCTCATGCAGGAGAGCAGCCCTCCTCCCATTCAGTCACTAAAGATGAGCCACAGTTACCACAATCAACATCCTCACACAGTGACAATGATGAGAAAACAACCAAAAAATCACCAAATATGTAAGTAAAAGTAATACCATCAAAGAATGGTACCAAATCCAACCATCTAAATAACTAAGATCTAAGAAAACAGAATTGTTAGAAAATTGCAGGGAAAGATTTTTAAGTAAAATGTAGGGCCGGCCGAGTGACGCGGTGGTTAAGCGCTGGCTTGGGAAGCCAGCGGCCCCGGTTAGGTCCCACATATGAGGGCCAGTGACACTGCCCTCAAAAACAAACAAACAAACAAACAAACAAACAAAATGTATATGTGGTTATATTATGAACTGAAATGTGTCCCCTCGAATTTATATGTTGAAGCACAAAACCCTAGTACCTCAGAATGTAATTGTATTTGGAGCAAGAGTCTTTAAAGAGGTAATTAAGTTAAAATGAAGTCACTAGATGGGCCCTAATCCAATCTGACTACTGTCCTTATATACGAACAGAAAATTAGAACACCGCAAGAGACAGCAGACATATACATGCACAGAGGAAAGACCACCGAAGGGACGGCAAGAGAATAGCCATCTGCAAGCCAAGGAGAGAGGCCTCAGAGGAGACCAAACTTATTGGCACCTTGATCTTAGAATTTCAGCTTCCAGAAAGCTGAGAAATGAATTTCTGTTGTTGAAACCACCCAGTCTGTGGTTTTGTTTTGGCAACCCTAGCAAATTAATACAATAGTGATATGTTCAGAGAGAAATCAGGTGGATAGTGCCACAAAGAAAAACAAACTGAAGAATTTAGAAATTTAAAATTTTATTGTTGAATATTTTTGTTATCTAAATAGAACAAACATAACTGAAGAATTAATTGGGAAGCTGGAAGATCAAGCTAAGCAATTGTCTCAAACTGCTGAGGAAAAAAAAAAAAAGGGTGAGATTGAAAGCATGAAGGAAGAGACACGGAGGATAGATCCAAAAGTTTCAGCAGCTGTCTGATAGGTATCCCAGAATGCAAACAACAGAGATAATAAAAAAGAAGAGATAATGTAGAAGTGATTAAAGAAACTGCCCCAGAGCTGAAGAAACACATGAATCTTTTCATTCAAATGGACTGTTCAAGTGCCAAGCAGAATGAGTAAAAGAACCACAGCAAATCACATCCATGTGAAACTTCAGAAATCCAATGATAAAAAGAAAACCCTAAACACTTCCAGGGAAGATGAAAAGATGATCAACTAAGGAATGGGAACTAGATTGCTATCTGTCATTTCAACACTTGGTGTGAGAGAATGTTGGAGTACAATATTCAAAATTCTGAGAAAAAAAATGAACATTGAACCTAGAATCCTATGCCAAGCCAAATTTCAAATGAAAACACAAAATAAAGATATTTCAGATATGAAATGATGCAGAAAACATATTTGTTCACCCTTTCAGTAACAATTTCTCAAGAGATGCACTCAAAAAAATTAATAAAACAAGAAAGCGGAAGGTGTGAAATATAATAAATTGTGGAGAAAAAAATAGCTATTTCCAAATTATTGATGTATTTTTAATATTTAATAACCATTTATAAGCCAAATCACAAATATCCTCAACATGGCAGTTATGGAATTAAGCAAAGAGGAAAAAGTGAAAACTCACTTCTTTTGTTTGGAGGTGATGCTTAGATACTGATTAATTTGAGATTTCAGTTAAAATCATTAGCTTAAAATGGTTTATTTAACAAGTACTAATTTTTGAGAAATACATACCTTATGGGAGTCATTAAAGATGGAAATGAGGGATCTTATTAAGGTTAGTAATTGTACAAGTAGCCTGATGGAGTGAAGAAAATGGGCTATGAAAGTAGCAGAAAGCAATAACCTTTTTCAACTATCCTTCCATCCTTAGTCATTTGTGATGGGAGAAACACTAAAGTGATCGAAAGCATAGATTGGCGCAAAAGTCCCAGCTCCCCATTTACTAGCTGTGTGACCTTAGTCACCATACTTAACCTTCTCAGAGCTAGAGTTTGTTCATTGTTAAAGTGGACTTAATACCACCTTGCAAAACTGCTGTGCAGATAAATAATACGAGGTAAGACTCTGTTGGTGACCAACCATTGCACTTACAGACAGAAGCAGAGTGGTGTCTAGACAGAGGCTGTGACCCTCCCATCTCCAAACTACCTTCTGCTTTTCTCTTCTTTCTCTTCTTTTCCCACACTCCTCTTGGGAATTTCCAGTCAATCCAACTGGGACAGTTGTGAAGAGAAGTTGTCATGCTGGGCTTGCTGCAGCTGAACCCTATTGTGTATTCCCCAGAATGTCAGCGGTTCCCCATCACAATCCTTGGGATAAAGCTCTGGCAGCATCAACTTAGCTTCACCACTGACCACCACCATATTGAGGCAAAGAATTATTGTTTTCACATTCTCCTCAAATCATGTTAGGAGTGGATAGGACCACAAACAAAGGCATTAGAGCTCATTTCTTAATGACAAAAATAATAGAATAGGGGTACGTTCTTGCTGATTTAAAAGTTGCTTTTTGGTATGTTGACTTATCACCTATATTTGTTGTTTTGTCTTAAATGTTCTCCTTATCTCTCCCTTCTTTACCATTTCCAAGCCTAAGAACTGTGAGTTATCTCTCATCAGTCATTAATGTTTTAGTTACCTTCAGTTAATGAATACTTGAAGAAAACGGGAATTCCTGAAGCTCTCGTAGTTCCTCAAGGAAAAAACCAACAAATAAGTCTAGAAAAGCCTCAAGTAAGGAGCATTTGAGACCTTGCTCCCCAGCAGATGTCATCAGTTTGGCCCAAATAAGCTCTTTTAAAAATCAAAGAAAGGCTGGCCAAGTGGCTTAGTTGGTTAAGAGCTTGCTCAAGAATGCGAGATCTGAGCAACAGGGTCACCGGTTCGATTCCGGGCCCAAGCTGAGCTGCCGCTGAGCTACCAACAATGGCAGGATGGCTCAGCTAGAAAGAAAAAAATAATCACAGGAGGGAGGGAGGGAGAAGGAAGGAAGGAAGGAAGGAAGGAAGGAAGGAAGGAAGGAAGGAAGGAAGGAAGGAAGGAAGAGCTAGCCTCAAGTAAAACTAGATGGGTGGGGCCGGCCGAGTGGCGTGGTGGTTAAGCGCTGGCTTCGAAAGCCAGCGGCTCTGGTTCAGGTCCCACATATGAGAGCCAGTGACACTGCTCTCAAAAAAAAATCTAGATGGGTATTGTTGGGTACCCGTGACATAAGGATACACAGCCTTTTGTGTTGCAGAGTCAAAATGTGCCATCTAAACCAAATAACAACCATATAATTTATTAGCTTAAAAAAACCCTGGTCATTTAAATATATACCATTCCTGTGTTTATAAATATTTTTACATACTTCATGTTTCAAAACTGTTAACTTTTTTGATTTCAGCATAGGTAAAAATAAACTGAAAAATCAACTAACTCAAATACGTGAGACTTAATTGGGGTGATTTTTTTTTTGGCTTATTGAATTTCTAATTAGTGGAGGATTTACCAAATAGTCCTTCAGCTTTCAGCTTTCAACCTTCATTTTTATTTATTTTTATTTTTTTATTTTTTTATTATTATTATTTTTTAGAGGGCAGTGTCACTGGCCCTCATATGTGGGATCCGAACCGGGGCCGCTGGTGTCCCAAGCCAGCTCTTAACCACCGCGTCACTCTGCCGGCCCTCAACCTTCATCCTTTAATGATTTCTTCAAATAATCATTCCAGATCCCTGACTCAATAGGTGCATCACACTTAAAGTACATGACTTTTTTTCCCCAATGATTTCTTAATTTCAAATGCCTCAGAAATGTCATTCTGATTTTCAATTTATTGTAAGTGATATGAATTCAGGAGTAAAATATGGGAAGTTAAGCTGATAACATGCTCATCATAAATAATATTTGCATACCTTTAAAAATTCAGAGAAATTTGTGTTGGCAATTTATATCCCTCTCATAAGAAGTTAAGTATATAAAAAAGCATGGTGTCCACATGCTTTAAGGCATGTAACTTTTGATGCCTATATTTCTGACACTTATTTTTAGAATGTTTACCATAGTGGGTTTTCTTTACCCAATAAAAATGTGGAAGGAGGGCTGGCTGAGCAGCTCATTTGTTCAGAGTTGGCTTGGGACTCCAGTTCTGAGCAGCAGGGCCCCGGTTCGGATCTCACATGAGGGCCAGTGACACTGCGCCCTCTACAGGTAACGTGGTGAACAAGAGCTTGACCTGGAGCTGGGCTGCCGCGAGTTGCCGGTGAAGGCGTAGGCTGCAGTGGGGCTGCAGTGGGCTGCTGTAAGCTACCGTGAGCAGCCAGCAGCCAGCGTGAGGTGCTAAGAGCTGCCTGAGTGGCCATCCAGGGGCCAGCGACCAATCTGCCTCACCCGGGAGGAGCACAGTGATAATACCAACATGGGCCAGTAAAGTGATGTCCTCTACAACTAGACTGAATAAAAGGACAGTAACTTGTCTGTTCCCCTCCCCCAATTCCCCAATAAAATCATTAAGAAAAAAAAATATGGAAGGAGGCAGCCAGTTAGCTCAATTGGTTAGAACACAGTGCTCATAACACCAAGGTTGCTGGTTCGATTCCCACATGGGCCAGTGAGCTGTGCCTTCCATAGCTAGATTGAAACAACTACTTGACATGGAGCTGATGGGTCCAAAAAAACACACTGTTACCCAATAAAGTTAAAAAAAAAAAATGTGGGAAACTTAAAATGCAAGGAATGCAGAGCATTCTGGACTTCATTCATAAAGTATCCAAGCACAGTGCCTTCTCAAACACCTACAACAGAAGCTAAATACCAAATGCAGTCCAGTTCTCTTAACCCTCCTCATTCCCAACAAGTGGATTTCCTCTTTTCAGCCTTGCACAAACCAAATGCTTTCATTCCTTACACTTAAAAGGTTGTAACTCCTAAAGGAGACAGGGGCAGAGTAATGCACACCTGGTGAGATCCCTGAAACGTAGCTTTGGTCAGACTTGGGGCTTGTCCAGTTGTTCTCTTTTCCTTCAGGATCCCCACCCCACTCCATGCATTTGTTTCACTGACACCATCCAGAGCCTATTCTGACACATAGTATCACAGGGCACGGCAGTGGGGAAGCATGGGGCTCTGGAATCAGCAACTTCAGCCTTAGTCCCTGCTGACCCACTAAGAAGCAGTGTGATACCACGCAAGATTCTTAATTTGTCTGAGCCCCAGTATTCTCATCTATGAAAATAGAGATGATAGCACACAGGGGGAGTCATCTTGAAATGATCAAGAGTTGGCCTGAGTGAAAGAAACTGGCCCCTATAATAGATGCTCCGTAAACACCAGTTTCTCTTCCCTGGTTTGAGGAATTGAGAAAAAAGAACAACAATGTGTGTGTCTATTATCTCCTATCCCTAAGCCTTTACCTTAACAACCTAGGGGAAAATTCAAGGGCAGAGTACCAAAGAAAAGAGGTGAAAATGTTTGTGTGAAAAGCATCACTAAAATTTTCCGCAAAGTTTCCATAGTCTCAGCAGACCCGGCAAACTCTGACCAAGAACGTCCGCTGCCCCATCTCTAATTGCTAATAAGACCAACAGACCTGATACTTGTTTGCTGTTGGAACATTGTGGTGGCTCAATCTTCAACAAAATTTTAATATAATCAAACGTATTCAAATTAAAGCATAATTTAGTACTTTGTTTACAAGTCAAAAGGAATGTCAAGAGCTTGTCCTAGCTCTCTTTCCTAATGGAAAACATTTATTAGTTTTATTCTGGCTATTTTCGCTGTCCACTTCTTTGGAGCTAGGTATTGGAAGTTTCCCCTAGTAATACATCCTAGGGGAACAAAAGGTGGCATAAACACAAATATTAGGGCAACTGGTTAAGGGAATTTGAACAAACAACTGCCAAGAAGGGAGTTATTCTGTCTGGTAGAGTATCACATTCTGTGTGCCCTTTTTATGGGCATTTCATCCTGCAGAATTCTAGTGACCAGTTTAGTCACACTCGGAATTCATTTCCCTACTCAACATTATAGTGGAACCAATGGGTTTAGAAGCATTTGGGCAGGTACCTTATATACCAGTGGGGACAAAGAAAATAAAGTGTTTCTTCCTTTCCTTAGCAGTTCCAAATTTACCTAATGGTATCCGTCCAAATGAAGCAGAAAGTGGGGTGAAATTATTTTAAACATTTGGCAATTTGTGTTTTTAAGTACTATGAACACTATGAAGATACCCACAATGTAAAGCACCTGTCATGTGAAATAGTAATGTATTTAGAAACGCTGGATTTCTTGGTCCATGTGCTAAAAAGATATTATGAGGGACTGATTGCAGCAAGAATGTTATAGCACATTGGTGGAATAACATATGTGAGGCATTTCTCTACTTGATTTCCTTAAAATGAGCCACACCATACAAGTGGTGGTTACAATACACTTTCATGTATATAAACGTCTCTGTCTCTGGGCCCTCTTAATGGCTGGGTTGCCAGACTCACTTTGCCATAAAAGCGCTGAAGAACTCCAGCTGGAGTACTTCCTTTCCCCACTTGTGACTGAAGTTTTGCATTTATTACCTCTCTGAGCCGCTGTGATTAGCACCAACAAAGCATGGTACCCTAATAGCTTGAAATTGACTTTTGCAAAGACTATTACAGTTTGTTTGTTTTTTGTTTTTGTTTTTGTTTTTGAGGGCAGTGTTACTGGCCCTCATATGTGGGACCAAACCAGGGCCACTGGCTTCCCAAGCCAGCGCTTAACCACCGCGCCACTCGGCCGGCCCAAGACTATTACAGTTTGGATGGACCTTCTGAAATATAGCATTCCACCTGGCAGCCAATCCCAGAAATTAATGTGCATTCAATTTCCATTCCCGGCCCGCACCCCCCCCCAATGTGTTTGTGTACTGCTCACTGACAACTGTGAACATGTTTGTAGTACAAACAGTACTTTGAATTTGGAGTTTAAATCTGTTCAGGCTTTCTCATGAGGCTGGAATGTTGGCATAGCTCAGAATACAAAAGTCAACTTAAAAAAAAAAAAAGCAGTTGGTTTCTCCAGGAAGAGAGAGATCACTATCAAGCTTGACAAATGCAATGTAATGTGAACAGGGCAGCACGGCTAATTCTGTGAAGCGATTGCTATAGGCCTTTGCTTGTCTTGGATGGTTCGCCTTTTGCTGCATACAGGGTGGGCCCTTGTTAAACTGCCAAGTGGACAATTTTAGATCCAAAGGCACTCAACAATTTTCTATCTGGAGGCTTTGCTTCTCGGTTGTAATTTTTCAGCAAGAAAGTTCAAAGGGCTCTGGGGGCTTCTGTTTCTGAGGCCGTGATAACACTGAGTGAACTCAATGGATCATTGTTTGCTGAATCCAAGCTTAGAAACTAGGTTCTAAGAGAAAAATAAATAAATACACAATCAAATAAAATCATTGATTTGGATATCATGGTGCGCTCTGCAAACTTCTCCTGGCTGGAGCTTTTTAGCACTTAAATTACCTTGTCTGTGTCAAGATTGACTGAGACAGAGATCATTTTAAAAGTGGCTCCCAAATCCTAAAGCCTAAGAGCTGAAATCACCATCACTTGGCGGTCACAAATCAGCAAACCTCATTCATCACATACATATCAAATCCTGCTGTTAATCACATGTGACGTATGTGCAAAAATCTTAAACATCAGAGTCAAGGATTTCTAAAAGTCACCAAGTCTCCAACCAGCTGCATCCCAATCCTCAGGGAAGCTTGTGTACTAAGCACATGCCTGAATCCCTCTCCCAATCTACTTAACCAGACTGAAGGAAAGCCTAATTTTGTATTTCTAATATGCACCCCGCCACACACCAGTGATTCTTATGACTAATGATTGAGAACTTTTCTAGACCCATGACTCTCAAACCTGGCTACACATTTGAATCTGGTGAATATAAAACCAGCCATGACCTAGTACTACAGCAGATCAATTAAATCAGATCCTCTGAGGGTAGAAAGGGCCTTGGCATCAGTTTGTTTTTGTTTGTATTTATGTTTTTTTTAAGACATCTCTAGGTGATGCAAGGTTGAGAAGCAGCCTGAACAGCAAGCCCTACAGAAATTTGTAAGAGGGAGAAAAGACTCCCATCCGGGAAGGTCATATGCTACCTTTAATTTCTCATTATCTTGCAAAAAAAAAACAAAAAAACGTTTTGTTCTCTTCAGAAAGCATCTGCGTATGTGTTTATTATTGTTAATAAAATGACATGTTTATACAACATCCATCCAAGAAAGAGTATTTTTATAGATACCACTTAATCTCACTTATCTTGAATTCACCCCCTGCAATGTAACTTGAAGAAAAATTTATTACTGTCCAAAGTACAGATAAAGCAGATCAGTACTTTGCCTGAGGCCACATAGCATGTTCATTCTAAAAACCTGACGCCACTGGATTTGCTTCCCAGAAATGAAAAAAATAAAGATTCTTTAAACAGTCCTAGTTGAAATGTAATCTATTTAATTTTGAAAATTATTCAAATGCACAATCAGCACACCCACATGGCATAATAGACTGTCTTCCTTTTGCTTTCTTTCTTTTGACTATATATGAGAGGATATCCTGAAAGATCAATAATCCTCCTTCTATTTCCCTATTTCTACTGTCTCCATGAGTCAATAAATATCAAATACATCCATGGGCTTGTTCAGTTAGAGTTTTCATCTATACAGTTTCCCCAGAACTTTCCCAGTTTTAATACTCAAAGTCCCTTGTCCACTAACCCTCTCAGTCCTGGGAAAACTTAGACAGTTCCTATCAGAAGTAGAAGTAAACTTTAAGGATGCATGTAGGAATGGGAGCTTGAGGCTGGGCGGGAAGGCCACGCCATCAATGTGGGGAGTAAAACAATAAATATCCACCATGGTGGATACACAGCTTTAGGCTTCAAGGTCTAGCCAGCAAAGCACAGTGCACAATCTAGGGTAGTGGCTCTCAAATCTGAGTGTACATTAGAATCACCTGGAGATCCAGTTCAAACACAGATCGGTGGGCTTCAGCCCCAGATTTCCTGATTCAGTACATCTGGGGTGGGGCCTGAGAATCTGCATCTCTAACACATTCCCATGTGATGCTGATATGTGTGGATCCAGGATTACACTTGCAGAACCACTAGTGCTAAGTAGACTAGTGTTTAGTCTACTTAGCTGAGCAGAGGTTACAGGCGGTGCAGGTGGTGTTTTGAAGCAGACCACAATAGGCAGAGATATCAGCTGGAGACCAAGCTCCAGACAGATCTGAGCTAACATGGCAGGACCCGGACTGCATGGAACTAGCATATCAGGCAGATAATCAGAACAGGATCTCCATCATAAAGAAGTATGACCAGATCTTTTTATCAGATGTAAGTGCAAACTGTGCCCTTGACCTTAGCTCAAGGTAAAATTCAATGTTGAGGCAACAATGCAAGGTCACAGATTTCATGTTCAGTCACTGGATTAAAAGCGACTGGTACTAAGGCTAGCCGAATGGCTCAGTTGGTCAAGAGCTTGCTCAAGAGTGTGAGCTCTGAACAATAGGGTCGCCGGTTCTATTCCTGACCCAAGCTGAGCTGCCACTGAGCTGCCAACAGGTGGCAGGATGGCATAGCTGAAAAAAAAAAAAAGAGTGACTGGTAGTGAATTAAGAGTTCTTGGGCCGGCCTAGTGGAGCACAGGTTAAGAGCTTATTTTGGGATGCCAGCAGCCCCGGTTCGGATCCCACATATGAGGGCCAGTGACACTGCCCTCTACAGCTAACAACAGCAGCTCCACCTGGAGCTGGCTGTGTGAGTCCCAGCGACAGTGTAGGCTGCAGCCCCTGCTGCAGTGGGCTGCCATAGGCTACAGTGAGTGGCCGGCAGCCACTGTGAGCTGCCAATAGCCATAGTGAGCGACCATCCAGAGGTCGGCAACTGATCTGCCTCATCCAGGAAGAGTGCAATGACGATACCAACATGGGCCAGTGAAGCAACGTCCTCCACAACTAGACTGAAGAACAAAAAGACAGCAACTTGTCTGTTCCCCTTCCCCAATTCCCCAACGCTGTTCCCCAACCCCAACTCCCCAATAAAATCTTTAAAAAAAGTGAAGATGCTTGAATATTTTTTAAAAAAAAAAAGTTCTTAAATATCCTCTGACAAGAATAAAAGTAGGATGACTGACCATCCTGAGTTGCCAGGACTTTCCTGATTTTGGCACAGAAAATCCAGGGCCTGGGAAACTCCTCTGTCCCAGGACAGTTAGTCATGTAAAGTGATCTCAGGAGACTGGACCTTAGATCCACCTGCATCTCCTGGTCAGGTGGCTGCAGCTTTAAAAGAGGAAGGCACCGTGGGAAGAGGAGGGCCAGCTGGAAAGATGGACACCGAGCCAGAATGGTCATTTCAGCCTATGACCTTCAGGAGAGGAGAAAAAGGCACCCAGAAAAGTACACTACTAATGCTGAAATGCATTTGCTTTAAATGGTCAAAAAACGTGAAACAACTCCACAGGCCTGCAGTTTCTCTAAACTCACAAAAGTGGAAAAGTTCAAGACAAACAGAGCAGTCCAGACACTCCGTAGATGGAAGTCACCCTCACTGCCTTCTGACAATCATCACACACACTTCAGATCCCATTGGAAGTACAGCCTTAATGGGCCTTGATACAGGCACCCACGCACTGATAGGAAACAAATTTTTATAATTGTTGGCAGAGTAACCCACGTTGTTTGGGTCCCCCCCATGAAATAAGCTAAGTAGAATAAGCACACAGTTCAAGATGATTTAAATACTAAGGAACATTTAAACCTAGGGAATCTCTCTGGTTGGAATGTGGATTCCACGTAAGATTCTTCGTGCTATCAGCTAGCATGCCAGCCATTCAAATCTTTTCCACGATCCAGTATTAAGTAACATTCCACCTCATAATGGACACCGCAAAGCCATATTGGCAATAATACATCCTATGAATAATGATAGCTGTTTAAGGTGTTCCTCATGAAGGTCATCCACAAACTGTGTGAAAATAAACTAATAATGGAAAATTTCCCGACAGGAACAAGGATCCTCACCAAGGAAAGCACCCAAACTGGCATAAAGACTCTGCAGGCAGACACTGAACTCACCCATCCTCACAGCACCCAAGTAGCTCTGCTAAATGCTGCGTACATGGAAAGAATCTCCTCCGCCACCCTTGAAACATTCACTATGGTGATGACCATCAGCCTAAGTGGGTTAGAAAGAAGAGTGCTCCAATATGCTGAGCCTTTATGGTGGAGCAGAACCCAGACTAATTAGGCTCTTTTAAATGCAAATATGTGCTTTCTGAATGAGCCACATCATCCAAGAAGCTGACACAGAAAAATCCAACAAGGACACCTTCTCAGAGCCTAAGGGAGAGTGGAGCAGAGAGAAGAATGAAGGTGTCCCAGAGATTCTGGGAGAGAATGCCGGGAAAAACATGACCTTGCTCCCTCAGGCACTCATTCATTCAACAAATAGTTATGAAGTGCCGACAAAAAGCCAGATCCGACTCTGTGGACATTCATGTCCATGTCTCTCCAGAACTCATACTTTGAAACCCCACCCCCCAGTATGATGGTATTTGGAGGTGGGGCTTTTAGGAAGTAATTAAGTCTTGAGGGTGGAGCCCTTATGATGGGATTAGTGGCCTTATAAGAAGAAACCTGAGAGAGCATGTGCTTCCTCTCTCTGCCATGTGAGGACACAGCAAGAAGGCAGCCATTTGCAAACCAAGGAGAGGATCCTCACCAGACACTAAATCCGATATTTTAATGATTAATGTACCACTAAGAAGCAGAGTGTGTAGATGGCTCCAAATACCTACTAGGTTCTAAGACCTACTAGGTGAATACTCGCAATAGCAGTGCCAGGTTTGGACAACATATTTGGGGGCAAAAATGAAGCTTTTGGCTTTTATCCAAATTAAGAAGCTACTAGACACTAAGCAAATAAAACAGACCACAGATGGACTCTAAGCCACTGAGTTTATGGAGCCACTGGGACTGTCAATCACCCATAATTCAGAAACAGTAGAGAAAAGTTCACCATTGACAAGCCACTGTCAGAAAATATTCCCTTTCTCCCAGAAACTCCACACCTGCTCACCTTCTAAGAGTTTCCATTGGGTTCATTGACCTTTTACCTAAATAGTTGACTAGCACTTTACAAATATCCACCTTTTGGGGCTGGCGGAGAGGCTCAGTTGGTTAAGAGTTAGCTTAAGAGCGTGAGCTCTAAACAACAGTCGCTGGTTTGATTCCCACATGGGCCAGTGATGCTGTGCCTGAGCTGAGCTGTTGCTGAGCTGCCAACAGGTGGCAGGATGGCTCAGCTGGTGAGAGTGTGTGCTCCTAACAAGGTTGCCTGTTCAATGGTGGGCAACGCCAGCCTGCAACTAAAACTGAACTTGGCACCTTGAGCTGAGCTGCCACCTGGATGGCTCATTAGCCATAAGGCGTGTACTCTTAACAACAAGGCTGCCGAGTTCGACGCCTACATGGGTTGGTGGCTACGCCCACCCGCAACTAAGATTGAACACAGCACCTTGAGCTTAGATGCCGACGGGCAGCCAGATGGCGACTAGCGCCCTCCACAACTAAGAACAACTTGGCTGGTCCCCATCCCCAATACCCCAACACTGTTCCCCTCCCCCAGTTAAAAAAAGCAAAACAAAACAAATATCCACCTTTCTATAAAGAGCTGCAAAAACCTGTTTTGGTTTTTTATACCCATTAAGATTTAGAATAGCATTTTTTTTATGTAAAACATATATATAAAATATTTCATAAAATACATACAGTGTTAAGCATAAGTGGGGAGAGGGGAGGCTGAAATTAGTATATCAAGAACTTTAATAATTTTTTAATGAACCTACATTCTTTTACATTACTACAGTTTCTCAAACTTTAGTGAGCTCATAATTCATCTAGGGGATTGTAAAACTTGCCAATTTCCAGGACTCCTCCCAGAGTTTCTAATTCTGTAAGCCTGGAGTAATCCTCAAGAATCTCCATTTTTAACATCTGATTTTCATGAAGGTGGTCTGTGGCTGCCTCTTGAGAAACCCTTCTTTAGAACAAGTGAAATTTCTAATTATATAATAAGCTCTCAGGTCCCAATTCTTGTTAGTTGAGATTTGTCCCTTGGTATCCCATTTTCAGCTGCAGCAATTTATTTTAAAATACAAAGTTCTGTGGATGTTAAGAAGTCTGGATAGGGGGAGTTATTATGTGTGTCCTCTCAAGGAGACGTTTTCCTCAGACCAATTAGCCTACAAAACCCGTACTCTCAACTTGTCCCTACAACTTTGGGTAACAGGGCCGTTATTCCCATCAAAGCAAAAATTTCACACGATACCCATTGTAATAGATAGGTCTCATTAGTGCCAACTGGCATGGAATGTTCTGCTCATTTGGAAGAAATCTCTAGAAAGGACGCAGGCAAAGGTCCCACCTCCCAATATGGAGGCCTACAGGGCAGTAGATCTGCCAGCTCCTCATCAGAGAGCGGGTCTTTCCTGCACCAACATCTTAGGTGGGCTCTGACTCCCTAAATTCTTGCCAGAGTCTGATCCTCCACCCTATGAATTATCCCATACAGGTCCATTAAATTCTTTTTTTTTTTTTCCAACCAAAGTTAACCAGTGTCAAATCCTGTTATTTAAAACCAAGAATCCTGGGCATGGTACATCCATATACTTATAACAGAAAACAGCTGCAAAATATATATATTTTTAAAGATGGGTAGATAGAAGAAAGAAAGGGATGAGGGAGGAAAGCAGAATGGAAGGAGAAAACTAATGTTCTATCCATCAATGGAAAAAACAATCTTTTAAAAATGTGTATTGTCTTCCATTCTGATTTCTTTTGGACTCAACTTTATGGGTCTATGTGCCAACGACCACTGGTGATCACCAACAAGCAGAAGCAATCTGTAGGGGCAGGAGGGAATGCAACATGTCATGGTTACACAGCAGCAGCGTGATAATTTTAAGTTACAAAAAAAATAACCTTTCAAACAGTGATTGGTCCCTGACATCCATATGCCAAGTATTGTCAGATCTGTGTCCAATGGGTATCTGTATCGTTTTTACTATCTATGCACAAGTTAATGGAAAACAGAAACTCTGTTTAGTTCACATTCATTTTTTTAAAATGCAATGTATATAGCATAATTGTTTACTAAAAAAATTTGCAAGCCTTAATTTATTAGCAAATTGCTAAGAGGACTTTACTAACTAAACTATTGCCTGTTAAGAAGATACATATATTTATGTAGCGCTTCCAATCTTTAAAAGCACAATTATTATGCTTTAGGCTTCTGATTTTCAGTTTTCAAACATAAACCCAACCTAGCAGGATGCAGACACTGGGCATTTCTCCCTGGAGTCACTCTGCCTTATTATCAAGGCTAGACTTCAGTATCCTTCCCTGGAAGGGGCACAAGATCGCACATTGTAAGACAAACATTCTTGAGCCAGTACAAAGAGGCACAGTCATGTTTCAGGATGTGGTCTCGGCCAAAGGTGATACGATCACAAGGCCAGGTGGAGAGAGGAAATGACAATCAGGACTTGTCTTGAGCGTGTTCCCATTACCTGGAGTCTTCCTGTTCTTTTCCCTCTCAAACTCTCAGTTTCAGTTACCATTCATGTAAATAATTAGTAACGAGCCAGAAGCAAAAGCTTCGCAACACTTGAGTTCTTTTGAGCACAAATATAATAATAGTATTAAAGTAACAAATGCATCGCTGAATTGAAGGCAGATCCTACTGCACCAATGAACCTGTACTATGATATTAATTGAAAAGAGCATTCTAAACTACATGTTATACATATATACTTAGACTTAAAATGCTCTCAAAACATCATGCTCCACCTAAGAACCATTCACTCTCCCTTTCTCACACCTGGATAACAAATATTCACATTCTGGGTCTTTTATCCATCACTAGAAGATTCAACATACTACACTACATACAAAGAACTGTATGAATCACATTCATTCATTGATTCATACATTTAAGCAACAACTATGAATTGAGCGTCTGCTCTCAAGGAACTCAATTCAGATTCGGCTCCTATATTTTGAGTAACAGTATGCACAAGGTATTGAGCTGAACATTTCAACTTGTGTAGGCACATATCATGTGCTAGATTTAAGCTAGTTACTTTAACGTGTTATCTCACTTGATTATCATAACAACCTCTGTGGTAGGCGTTAGCATTTTTATTTTGCAGATAGGAAGCTAAGACTCAGAAACGCTGGGTGACTTGTCCAAAGTCATACATTCAGCCAAGATTTAAAATTGGTCTTGTGGCTATAAGTCCTCTGTCTCTTTCCAATTGGTAACATTTTCTATCTTATGTTTGTGACTTAACTTCCCAGCTCTATGGAAAAAAACAAGAGTTTGATTAGAACCCAAACCACTTACAGTTTGATCAGGAAGAAATGAAACCACATACAATTACAGTCAGTTTTGCCAATGGGTTGATAGGTTAGTCACACCTGCAACATCAAATCTTTTCACGGGCCAGCCGAGTGGCACAGTGGTTAAGCACTGGCTTGGGAAGCCAGCGGCCCCGGTTCGGTCCCACATGTGAGGGCCAGTGACACTGCCCTCAAAAAAAAAAAAAAAAAAAATCTTTTCAGTTCCTGCCCAAAGGTGACTACTTCTAACTTTACAACAGACACTAACAGATGCATGTAACATAGCCCAGCAATGGCGGTTACATAATTAAAAGATTTTTCTAAGTGACTCTTACAACATGTGCAAGATTGAGAACAATTTATAAGGGGCATCCCAGAGGTTTAACCAAAAAAGAAACCATTTACTAACAAAACAACCATGAATTATAGTATATCTCTTTTTTGGCTCCACTATTTTGAAATTTCTAACATGGTAAGGTTGTTTTTAACTTAATTTTTTTTTTTCTAAATCTGTGAAAAGAGGCCATGCCATATACACACGTTTATGTAAGCCTTATGCATACGTGTGAGCTGCTGAGCTGCCAACAGGTGGCAGGATGGCCCAGCTGAAAAAAAAAAAAAAAGAAACAGAAAAAGAAATGTATCGAAATGCATACATTTTTCACTAGGGTGAGGAGATGGAAATGAGAAAGAAGAAATCCACTCCTAGGTCACACTACCTCAGATAAGGTTTGACACAATTTTGATTTGATACTATGATACATATTTTGTATATGATCATAAAGAGAAATTTTACACCCCACACCTTGATCCAAAACTACTTGATTAAAAACTACTTCTGGGGCCAGCCGAGTGGCTCAGTGGGTTTAGAGCTCACTCAAGAGAGCAAGCTGAGATCTGAGCAACAGCTGTTCAATGTCCAGCCTGAGCTGAGCTGCCACAGAGCTGCCAACAGGTGGGAGGATGGCTCAGCTAAAAAAACAAACAAACATAGGCTCTAATCTTCTGGACATTGGTCTCAGAGGGTTTTGTGAATTAGACTTTAAAGACAAGAGAAACAGAAGCGAAAATAAATGAAAAGCATTGCATCGAACCAAAAAGCTTCTGCACAGCAAAAGAATTCATCAACAAAAGAAAAAAAGCAAACAACTGAATGGGAGAAGATGCTTGCAAATGATACTTCCAATAAGCGGTTAATATCCAAAATATAAAGAACTCATACAACTCAACCTCAACAAATATAAAAGAAGTGCAGTTAAAAAATGGGCAGAGGATCTGAATAGACATTTTCCTAAGGAAGACATACAGATGGCCAACAGACACATGAAGAGATGTTCAATATCACTAGCTATTAGGGAAATGCAAATCTAAACCCCAGCGAAGTATCATCTCACACATCTTAGAATGCCGACTATCAAAAAGACAAGAAATAACAAGTGTTGGAGAGGATATGCAGAACAGGAAACACTTTTCTGTGCACTGCTGGTGGGAATAGAAATTGGTATAGCCACTATGGAAAACAGTATAACGTTTCCTCAAAAAGTTAAAAATAGAACTACTATATCTTTTTCTGGGTACTTACCTGAAAAATAGGAAAAATAGGAACACATTAAACTATAAAAATATATATATATATATATCAGCATTATTTACAATAGCCAAGACATGGGACTAACGTAAGTGTCCAACAATGGATGAATAGATAAAGAAGACATCTATCTATATCTATATCTATATCTATTTATATCATCTATATCTCCATTTACAAGGCCTGACAATTAAGTTAAAGAATTGTTGCAACGATGTTGCTAACATTTTTTTGATATCAGAGGGATTCTTCATTATGAAATTGTACCAACTGGACAAACAGTTAACCAAGTTTACAACTTTGGAAGTGCCGAAAAGGCTGCATGAAAAAGTTAGACGAAAACAACCTGAACTTTTCACCAACAATTCATGGCTCTTGCATCATGACAATGCACCAGCTCACACAACACTGTCTGTGAGGGAGTTTTTAGCCAGTAAACACATAAATGTATTGGATCACCCTCCCTATTCACTTGATCTGCCCCCAGTGACTTTTTTCTTTACTGAAGATAAAGGAAATATTGAAAGGAAGACATTTTGATGACATTCAGGACATCAAGGGTAATACTATGACAGCTCTGATGGCCATTGCAGAGAAAGGGTTCCAAAATTGCTTTGAAGGGTGGACTAGGTGCTGGCGTCAGTGCATAGCTTCCCAAGGGAAGTACTTCCAAAGTGACCATAATGATATTCAGCAATGAGGCATGGAGCACTTTTTCTAGGATGAGTTTGCGAATGTAATTGTCAGACCTCGTACATTGAATAGACATTAGTACATTGATTGGTTGTTCACCATTTTAGTCTCCAGGTTTCTCCATATTCACATAACTATTTCAATCATTGACATTACCCACAACCACCAAAGGTGATATTTCTGGCAGCTAGAAGTGTGAGTGTACTACTTTCTATTGAATTCATTTACTCTTTTACATATAAACCATTCACTTATTCTCTTCATGTGTGAACACTGGCAGCTCCATCTATTTCATGTGACTCCATGGAGTTATTCTACCTAATCACAATTATTACTTTTTGTTAAAAAATTGTTTTGGCTATAAGACTTGGCCTAGGGAAATTTCTGGGGAATAATAATCAACTGCTAGGAACTGGAGACTGAAAATAAGTGGGTCACTAATTTTGTTAAAATGCCAAAGCTCATATCTGAAAATGGTGAGCAAAATAAGCCAATAGGTAACTTTTAATAGGTCGTGCACTTTTATTGCTGTTCACATAGAGGCTTAATAAATTTTCACAATTCAACCAAAATAGTTTCTTAACATTCCATCCAATAGGACAAATGACCTTTATTAGTTTCTGAGCAGCTCTCATATCCAGAGGCTATAAAGAGTTTACATCTGATTTAGAACTTATTAGTTTTTTTTTGGTGTCACATTTTTAATTTTGTACACCCATGGTATAGACTGGAAAGAGAATTTGTAATAGAGGATTCAGGCTATGGTCATGGTCACACCAGAGAGAAGCTACTGGCGTTAATGATCGCCTTATACTCTCTGGCAAAACAGGAATAATAATCTCCCACTCCATAACAACAGTATATACCCTGATGACATGAAGATTTTTCCAGATTCGTCTTCCTTGGAAGACATCTTGTAAAAATAGAATGCTATTTCTAGAATGCTGTATTTGTAGGGACAGAAATATTGCATGATCTTTACCAATTAAATTTATGAAAATAATTAAATTTATTACAAATACACCTGTAGAACAAAGGCCACCGATATTCCAGTGAAGTCATAAATTCAGGTCAGGAATTATGAATAGTGACTAAGGATTATAGTGCTGATTTGTACATGTTAAGGCTTGGTGGGCAAATGTAATTCCTACAACAGACATATCCTAACACATATAATTTACTTTAAACAACATATAATAAGCCAAAACAACTTCATATAGCAAAAAATGACATATACCAAACACAGAAAGCATACAGTTTACATTCTACAACCACATTTAAAGTTGGAAGGTCTCAGAGTTAGAAATCAAGGGCCCTTAAAATGATTGAGTCAAACTTCTTTCTATGACAGAAAATCTCTCTACTTCCTTTCTTAGCAAACAGACTTAGGGAAGAAAAAAAAAAACACCTCAATTTTATTATAAAAAGAAACTTGACACAGATAGATATAATTTAAAGTTAATGACAAATAGTTCTTCATTAAAGTTCTGACACTTGTAGCTACTGGACTGAGTTATAATTTATAGATTGCCTGAATTAAATATGAGGTCTATAGCTATCTATTACAGACCTACTATGCCAATAATAACAGTTATAACAATCAAAATATAGAAAGTAGGTAACACTTATTGGGTACTTATAATGTGCCAGGATTTTAACTATGAATATTTTATTTAATCCCCAGGACTACCCTATGAGGTGGTTGCTATTATGACAATAAATTATTTTGCAGATGAGGAAATGACAGTTTAAAGAAGTTCAGGTCATAGAGCCAGGAATAGGTGAATTCTCATCTAACCCATGTCCTTCAGAGCTAAACTATTTGTACCGCTCATAATTCAACAACTTGATATTCTTGAAATGCCATTTTTCATAACATAATACGATGGTGCTGTTTATAATAGGCAATCTGCACACCTGAGATGAGGTTACCATATGCTTCTTTCCTCAAAATGCTAATTTCCAGCCTTTTTCTCCTCACCATACTGCCTTCCTTCATTTCTCTCTCTCCTTGACCTCTCTTATCTATTATTCCTTCCCTTAACCAACTGCCATTTCCCCAAACTGTTCTCCATTATCCTTATCTGTACTCACCAGGAGCACCAAGCAATACCAAAAAAACTCTTAAAATGTGACCCTTCAGGGCCGGCCGAGTGGCGCATTGGTTAAGCGCTGGTTTTGGGATGCCAGCGGCCCCGGTTCGGATCCCACATGAGGGCCAGTGACACTGCCCTCTACAGCTAACAACAGCTCCACCTGGAGCTGGGCTGTGCGAGCCCCGGTGATGGTGTGACACGGCTGCAGCCCCTGCTGCAGTGGGCTGCCATAGGCTACAGTGAGTGGCCCGCAGCCAGCGTGAGCGGCTGGCAGCCAAGAGTGAGCTGCCAATAGCCGCGGTGAGCGACATCCAGAGGCCAGCGACCAATCTGCCTCATCCCGGGAAGAGCGCAATGACCATACCAACAGTGAAGCAACATCCTCCGCAACTAAACAGAAGAACAAAAAGACAGCAACTTGTCTGTTCCCCTTCCCCGATTCCCCAACGCTGTTCCCCTCCGCCAATTCCCCAATAAAATCTTTAAAAAAAAAAAAAAAAAAAAAAAAATGTGACCCTTCAGAGGCTAATGGTTCTTGAGCCAGAAATTGGAGACCAGAAACAGAATCAGGGAAAACAGAACTATTTCTGGGGCTACACAATAATGGAATTACAAATGGCTGGGAAAGGAGAGAATCCTGTTAGAAAGGATTGTGGGTGATATTAGTTTCCTGTTGTGTTCTAACCACAAATTGCCAGAAACAGAAATTTATTCTCTCCCAATTTCAGAGACCGGAAGTCCAAAATCAATGTTGAGCAGAGCCATTCTTCCTCTGCAGGCCCTAGGGGAGAATCCTTTCTGCCGCATCCAGCTTCAGACGTTCCTTGCCTTGTGGCTGCATCATTCCAATCCCTGCTGCTGTGGCCACTTTGTCTTCTCCTCTTCTGTGTTTAGGTGTAATCTTCTGCTGCCTCACTCTTATAAAGACAGTTGTCATTAGATTAGAGTCCCACATGGCAACCTTGTTGAAATCGAGAAGGGGCCCAACCCTCTGAAACCAAGAAGGGAGCAGCTTTGACCCTTGGGAGTGGCTCTTTCTTAGAATCATCTTCAGGCTTACGCTTCCCATTTCTTGGAGAATAAACCATGTTTTCAGCTAAATAGCTCCATCTTCAAGTCCTGTAGAATCCTGGAAGTCTGAGAGCCTTCTTCATTCCACCCCAATTTCTCTGCCCCCTTTAGTTCAAACTGGCGGTACCTCTGTCAGTGTAACCACATCTCTATACCCGGCTTCTGCTGAGACAGCTGATTAAATTCACGAGGCCCCATGTTCTCTTTATCAAAAGGTTGTTTAGCCATATCCTTATTCTTTTCAGAACATAGTTGTTCAGTGTTTGCACTATGGATAGGCTGAGAACTTTCCAAATCTTCAAATTCTGGTTCCTTTTTACTTAACAATCCCTTCTATTTATCTCCGTCCCCTCAAATTTTACTATAAGCAGTAAGGAGCATTCACGCTGCTCCTTCAACACTTTACTTAGAAATCTCATTGAAATATCCAATTTCATTGCTCACAAGTTCTACCTTCCACAAACCCTGGAACGTAATTCAGCCAAGTTCTTTGCCACTTTATAAGAAGGCTTGCCTTGGCTCCAGTTTCTAATAACTTGGTCCTCATTTTCACCTGAGACCTCACCAAAACTGCCTAGAACAGAGGTTGGCAAACTGAGACAGAAGAGCCTCCCAGGGTCAGCAAACTGGCTCGAGAGCTGCAGGCTCTGAAGTAAAATTGAAAACGAAAATAAAACTATCATAGTTACATTTATAAAATTTTTAAAGGATCTTATTCACATAATGGTGATTATGTAAAAATATATTTATGGCTCTCAAATAATTTTTAAATTGTTGTGAAGGACAGGATTGGCTCTTCCAGGGGCTGGCAAACTTTAGAGACAGAAGGTACCCAAAGATCTGCATGTGGCTTGTGAGCCACAGTTTGCTGACCCCTGGTCTAGAATATCTGTATTTCTTCAACACTCCCTTCAAGGCACTTAAGACTTTTTCTAGTAGGTACCTCAAAACTCTTCCAGCCTCTGCCTATTACCCAGTTCCAAAGCCACTTCCACATGTTTCAGTACTGTTACAACAATACCCCACTTCTCAGTACCAAAATCTGTATTAGTCAGTTTTGGCTGCTATTATAAAATACCACTGACTGAGTGGCTTAAACAACAGAAATTTATTTCCTCACATTTCTGGAGGCTGGAGGTCCAAGATCAAGGTTCCTGGTCATAGCTCTCTTCATGGCTTGTAGACAGACAGTCACCTTCTCACTATGTCCTCATATGGTCTTTTCTTTGGTTGAGTGCAGACAGAAAGAGACAACAAGCACTCTGATGTCTCTTCTATAAGGACACTAACCTGTTTGGAGGAGGGTCCCACCCTAATGACCTCATTGAACCTTAATCATTTCCTTAGAGGGCCCATCTCCAAATATAGCCATGTTGAGGGGTAGGATTTCATTATATGTATTTGGGTGGAATGGAAACATTCAGTCCATAACACATACCTTAAGTTAAAAAAAAAAAGAATATATATATATATATATATATATATATATATATATATATATATATATGATTGAAAGCAAAATGATGGACAAAGCTAAAATATGCTAAACACCAATCAAACAAAGCCTAGTATAGTTCTTCTAATATCACACAAAATAGACTTTCAGGTATGAAGCTTTACTGGCTTTACTGATAATTCAAAGGAACATTTCACGATAATAAAGATTCAATTCCCTGGGGTCAGCTGAGTGGCTCAGTTGCTTAAGAGGCTGAGCTCTGAACAACAGAGTTGCTGTTTGGATTGCAACAGGGTCGCTGGTTGGATTCCCACATGGGCTAGTGAGCTGTGCCCGAGCTGAGCTGCTGCTGAGCTGCCAACAGGTGGCAGGGTTGCTCAGTGGTTAGAGTGTGCATTCTTAGCAGTGAGGTGTCTTGTTCAACATGGGATGGTGGGCTGCACCCACCCACAACTAAGATTGAACATGACATCTTGAGCTGAGCAGCTGCAAGCTGCCAATGGGTAGCTATATGGCGACTGGACTTGGAGCTGAGCTAGCTGCACCCCCCCCCACAACTAAGATTAAAGGATGACAACTTGGCTGTTCCCCTTCCCCAATTCCCCAATAACATCTTAAGAAAAAAAATATGATTCAACTCCCCAAGAATACTTATTCTTGGTCCCACATACTCATTAGAATAACTATTCTAAATTGGGTCATCTGTTAACAGAGGTTCCAAATTTACAAAGCAGAAATTGAAAAATCTCTAAGGAAAACCAAAATATCTACAATCATAGTGGGAGATTTTTACACACCTCTGTCAGCGACTGATGAAACAAGCAGACAAAAACAAATCAGTAAGAGCATAGAAGACTTAAACAGCCTGAAGTCATCTTCAGAAAACCTGGCCGCCCCTGCTTCCTGATGAGCCCCTCATACACAGTGGGGTGGCTGTAAGAATAATGTGTGAACAGAGTCACCCTTTTTACCAGAAAACTGGCAGGGGAAAAAACAAAACAAGAAGAAAGGAGAGGGCCGGCCGAGTGGCGTGGTGGTTAAGCGCTGGCTTGGGAAGCCGGCAGCCCAGTTCGGGTCCCGCATGTGAGGGCCAGTGACACTGCCCTCAAAAAAAAAAAAAAAAAAGAAGAAGAAGAAGAAAGGGGAGGAGATGCTAGAAGAGGAGGAAGGGGTATATGTGGTAGAAAAAGTTCTCCACTGTCGAGTGGTAAAGGGCAAAGTGGAGTACCTCCTAACGTGAGGGGCTCTCAGACGAGGACAATATGTGGGAGCCAGAAGAGAACCTGGACTGCCCCGACCTCATTGCTGAATTTCTGCAGTCACAGAAAACAGCACCTGGGACAGATAAATCAGAGGGAGGCAAGCGCAAAGCCAACGCTGATTCTGAAGACAAGGGAGAGGAAAGCAAACCAAAGAAGAAGAAAGGTCAAAAAAAGCACAAGGTTGTCTAATCCCTTCCCCTTCTTCCTTATCCCCACCCCCCTCCCATAATTGAATATATAGATAGTCACCGGATGTGGAGTATACTGTGGAAGGGAGTCAAAGGAATTTTAATAGATATGTATGATATGGGGGGGAGTGGGGTGGCAAACTGAGGGAGGGGTGTTGTCACTTTGGGGTATAACTATTGCATTGTGTTGTACACCTGAAACTAATAATAAAAAATATATATATACAGAAAGAAAAAAAAAAAAAAAGCACAAGGCTTTGCCTGGAGTTTGGAGCCAGAGTGGAGTATTGGAGCTACAGGCTCTAGCGGAGAATAAATGTTCCTGATGAAATGGAAAAGCTCTGATGAGCCTGATCAGGTCCCTGCCAAGGAAGCCAAGGCCAAGGCCCCCGGGTTGCCATAGCCTTCTGTGAGGAAAGGTTGATGTGGCATTCCTACGCCATGGAGGATGAAGACAAAAATGATAACAAGAAGGAACTCTCAAGTGTACCAGCCCCTGTCGCATCTGACTGTGGGTTTCAAGTGGAGAGGGGAAGGAGTTGTACTTGTTTTGACACCATACAGGTGGCTTGAGAAGATGTCCTCTGAAGAGCCAGTATAGTTTCTATGCCCTCCAGCAGCCCAAGTGCTTTAGATATTTTTTTTTTTAAGCTGAGCCATCCTGCCACCTGTTGGCAGCTCAGTGGCTGCTCAGCTCGGGCCAGGAATCCAACTGGCAACACTGTTGCTCAGAGCTCACATTCTTGAGCGAGCTCTTACCCAACTGAGCCACTTGGCTGGCCCCCAAGTGCTTTCAATGCTAAATAATTTGCACACTCATCCCAGTGGAGGGGAAGGAGGATAAGTGTTTCAAGGCAACCCATTCTGCACTTTCCTGAGAAAAGCAGAGGGCCTTCTATGAAGAACAAAACTTACAGAATGGGTGTGTGGGAGAGCAAAAAGATACTATGGATCTTCAAAGAGCATCGCCATAATCCACAGCCTTCTTCCCAGTAGTGTTAACTCTGCATTTTTACAGCGTAGCATGTATGTAGTTTTGGCTATTATTGGCGTATCATTTGGGGGAGGGTGGGGTGGGGTAAAAAGGAAGGGAGATGGGCAGGATCATTTTTGTTAAATTTTGGGGCCTGATTGAGGGAATGATGAAACAATGGAAAGAACAAACAATTAATGATGAAAAAAGAAAAGAAAGTCATCTTTAAAATGCTAGAACCAGGGCTGGTCAAGTGGCGCATTGGTTAAGAGCTGGCTTGGGATGCCAGCGGCTCCGGTTAGGATCCCACATATGAGGGCCAGTGACACTGCCCTTACAGCTAAGATGGTGAACAACAGCTCCACTTGGAGTTGGGCTGCTGTGAGCCCCTGCTGCAGTGGGCTGCCATAGGCTACAGTGAGTGGCTGGCAGCCAGCGTAAGAGGCTGGCAGCCGGTGTGAGCTGCCAAGAGCTGCTGTGAGCGGCCGCCGCCCAGGGGCCGGCGACTGATCTGCCTCACCCGGGAAGAGCGCAATGATGATACCAACATGGGCCAGTGAAGCAACGTCCTCCACAACTAGACTGAAGAACAAAAGGACAGTAACTTGTCTGTTCCCCTTCCCGGGTTCCCTAACGCTGTTCCCCTCCCCTAATTCCCCAATAAAATCTTTAAAAAAATAAAATAAAATGCTAGAACCAAAGCAAAGAAAAAGATAATGCATGCCCTTCATGACCCCAAGTTATTCTAGAAAATATCAGCATAAATTACGGGGTAGTGATGGGGGAAGACAACAAAATGACATGAGAGCAAACTAAATGACTTGTCTGGTTCAGGGAGAGTAGGACATTGAAAATTTCAGCACTCAATAGAAGAAAATAAACATGACAATGGGCTTAAAGGAGGGACAACCATCCTAAGAATATAGAATGCATCACTTAGTAAGGGGTGAAAAAGATAACTACTGCATTGTTTTGTACATCTGTAATTAAACAACAATAATAATAATAATAATAATAAAGTTTTTTTAAAAGAATATAGACTGTATAGCTTTTAAACCTAGAGAAGAAAATTCAACCTATCCAATAAAAAGTGGGAAACTGGAATGATAGTCAAAAACTTCTCCTCTTCAAAAACACACTCAAATGGTGAGTTCTGCTAAACTTTAAAAGAAAACTGCATTTCCCAGCTCTATTACTGGAACAGTGGGAGGTTTGGGGCAGGTTATGTCACCCCTCTGAGCTTTGATTCCTTCTGTGACAGGAAGATGTTATTGCACATAAAGTACTTAGCATAGTGCCTGGGTAGAAGCCATTCAGCAAACATCAACTATGCTTTTACCAATCTTACTACTTTTATTACTATTAGTACTGCCGCTTACTTTTATTTATTATTCTTGTTTCTCTGAGTCCCTGACATAAAGGACTTATGTTAAGCCTATCACATGTTTGAGTTTGACATATGCAAATAGATATAATTAGACTTGCAGGTGTGGGGAGTGTTTCTTAGCAAGATGAGGTCCAGAGGAAAAGTTTGTGTTAACTCCAAAGAAAGCCAGAAGTAATATTAGATGATGGCATTGCCATGGAGTAGAGTGAATTAGAAAGTGTCAGTTACAAAGACTGACTGATTTGGATGTGCAAGTCCAATTCTTGCTCAGTTAGAGTAAGTTAGAAAGAACAACAAACTGGGAAGAGCTTATTCTTGTACGTAATTTGCTGGCAGCATGTCAGGAAGCACATTCCTAACTTGGCCTGTACTCCAAGCCCCTACGCTCCTGTTTAATAGGTAGCAAATCTCAACATGAAATTGGCTTTGTGCACAGTCAGTGCTTAGAAAATATTTATGAATTTATCAACTTTGGACATTTTGTCAGTTTAGCAATTTCAATTGCTTTATCCACTTATTGATCAGGTCATGCATGGTTTGCCACTTTTCTTCAGATACCAAGCATTCCCAGCACTGACGTGCTTACCAATATAGGATCTGCAGACTATAGAGACCTTCCTTAATGGAGTGAAACGCAAACCAGGAGTTTGTGTTACTTATTGTGGATGAACAAGAGAAAATTTTCTTTTATTATCAATCTCTACAAAGATAATGGTGATCTGTTCTACCTTTCAAGAAGTTTGACTTGAAAATTTGTTGGGAACAAGAAAAATCAACACCTGAACAGGATGGAAAACGTATCGAGGGCAAATGCCTAAGCTCATAGCAAAAAGTTTGGCAAGAAAAAGAATGTTAATTTTAGTGTGAAATACACAGTGGATTCAGTTATTAATTTTCCCATCACAGTTTCACTTCAAAAAAAACAAACAGTGCAGACTTGTCAGTGTTTCCTAATGGAACCAGAACATACCTTAGGAACTAGTTCAGGGAGATATTTTAGTTTCCTCGCTTTGTTTTTCAATTAATCATTTGAACTGTTTTGTGTACTTCCTTTCCTTAGGGATATATTCTGAATCTGATCTGACTGTTTTTTGTAAACCTGTTTTGTTCTGTGCAAAATACTTTTGGTATTTGCAAATTTACGAAATGTTCTTAACCTCAAGAGAAAATAAATGTTAGAGAAAATTAAAACAAGTCCAAATAATTAAGCACGTTTTCTGAAATCCCTCAAGTGTAATGAAGAATGTAAGTAATAGAAAACAAGTTAGGCTTGGGCCAGCCAGAATCTAGAGAAATCTCTGAAAACATCAAAAATGATTTCATATGAATAGCTGGGTTGTTGTTTTTTTTTCTTTAGAAGAAAGGGAGGAGTTGGAGGAGAAGAGTGAAAGAGGCAAGCTTATCAGAATTCAGATTTGGCAAGGATATTGTGGTATAGTGAGCTTTCCCTAGCCCATCAAGCTTAACATCCTACTGATGAGTCAATTCCTTTCAAATCAAGGTGCTATACTAGAAATGTTAATGAAACTGGATTCTTACTCACACTAATGATTTAAGATGATGAAACTGGTGGGCCCACCGAATGGCTCAGTTGGTTAAGAGTATGAACTCTGAGCAACAGGGCTGCCGGTTTGATTCCCACATGGGCCAGTTAGCTGCGCCTGAGCTGAGCTGCTGCTGAGCTGCCAACAGGTGGCAGGATGGCTCAGCTGGTGAGAGCATGTGCTCCTAACAACAAGGTTGTCGGTTCAACTCCTGCATGGAACAGTGGGCTATGCCCACCCACAACTAAGATTGAACATGGCACCTTGAACTGAGTGGCCGCAAGCTGTAGACAGGCGACGGGACTTGGAGCTGAGCTAGCTGTGCCTCCCACAACTAAGACTGAAGGACAACAACTTGGCTGTTCCCCTTCCCCACTTCCCCAATTCCCCAACACTGTTCCCCTTCCCCAATTCCCCAATAAAATCTTTAAAAAAACAAAAACAAAAACAAAAAGATGATAAAACTGGATTAAAGGGGAAAGATCATATTATAATGGTTTATAAGATTATTGTATAATCATATTATAAAGAAGATTTTTCAAGATCATCTTCTCCTAAAAATCCAAGGGAAATGAACTCTATTTCTCGCCTTTTAAATTCTTTCTATACCTCAAAGGGCTATTTTGGTTCCCCTATCTGCTTCAGACTGTACAAAGCTTTCCAGCTTGCTTGTTTATACTACAAATGTGATTCCATTATAAAGTCCCCTCTATTTGAGTTCTAAAAACATGGAAGGAGTGTCTTTTGCCTCGAGAAAGAAGGCAGCATAACATTCAGGAGCAACAGAGCATGGTGGCCGAGAGTATGCATGTGTGGACATAGTGGATAAGAGTCAGATGACTTTCGTATGAAGCCCCAGATCACAATGAGGAAGTTACTTAATCTCTCTAAGCCTCAGTTTCCCCATCTTCAAAATGGGAATATTAATTGTTCCTATCTCATAGAATTGTAAGCATCAAGTGAGGTAGCAACTGTACTTAGAAAACTAGTGGGCATAAATGTTAGCTATGATTCATGTTTGATGTACGTATATTCATTTATGCATTCCACAAATATTCCCTGAGTGTGTACTTTGTGCCAAATATTCTTCTAGATGCTGAACCCCAACAATGAATAAGATAGACAAGGTCCCAGGCCTCATGGAGCCTCTATTCTCATCTCAACAAGAAAATGAGCTCCATTAGAAAAGAGAGCATAAAATATTATACCATTTTGTATCTCTCATGGTGCTTGCAAAAATAGACAATGGGTGTTTGTGAGGGGGTGATACTAAGTGGAAGAAGGAAGATATGCTTCAAAAATCTTGTACTCCTGGGCAAAAAAATAAAAATAACAATAACAATTATGTAGACAAACCAATTGTATTCTGCCAAGAAAATCTGGAATGTAGTCCTCCAACACTTCTTAAAAGTCAATTCCTTGGTAATTGGAAATATAATGGATTGCACGAACTTTCCGCTGCACCATGCCATGTTTTGCTCACGAGGCAGAGGAATGCATGGCATGGAGCACACTTCTGGATTGTGATGTTCAGCCAGGTGAGCCCAGATCACCTTGGGTTTCATGGCTGGTCAGTCTGGGTCATCTGACTGCTATTTAGAAGGCTTGGCTTCGCTGTCAGCCCTAGAGCCACAGGAGATAATCACGTGGCCAGAATGACTGCAAGAGGCCAAGGAGGCCCAGGGATGCCTAGCAAAAGAGTTTCACTCCTTCAAGACTCGAATTACTATTAAAACACATGTTCCTCAAGGACAGTTAGTAATTGGGACTATTAAATTTTTATTCACTCTTCACAGTAAATGAGAATTGATATTTTCTTTTTCTAAAAAAAAATAAATAAAACTTCAGTAATTTTTAGTCTAATTATAAAAATGCTTTGTCCATTAAAAGAAACTGGATGCTATAACTTTACACACATACATGCAGTCTTTCTGAAGAGCAAGTTTTGAGAACTGTACTTAAAGGAATCTTGTAAGACCTTTGGCCTGGGAAGTCGGGAGACCTGGGTTCTAGTTTTGACTGCAATGAAGTAGTTTGGTTGAACTTAAAACATCTCTGGGGCCGGCCGAGTGGCGCGGTGGATAAGCGCTGGCTTGGGAAGCCAGTGGCCACAGTTCAGGTCCCACATATGAGGGCCAGACACTGCCCTCAAAAATAAAATAAAATAAAATAAAAAAATAAAACATCTCTGGACCCCAGTTTCCACATCTGTAAAACAAGAGTACTTAGGTGTCTCTTCTACCTCTTATTTATAAAAGTATTTATTTATTAAATAACCATCCACTATATGCCCATCTACTTTATACAGTATTAAAACAAATTGGTAGTTATAAAATAGTCATCAGGATGTAAAGTACGGCATAAAGGATATAGTCAATAATATTGCAACAACTATGTATTGTGCCAGATGGGTACTGGACTAATCAGGGGGATCACTGCATAAATTATATAAATGTCTAACCACTATGCTATACACCTGAAACTAATATAAAATATTGAATATCAACTGCAACTGGAAAACATAAATAATTTCTAAAAAAATCCTCGGAGGGCTGGCCGAGTGGCTCCGTTGGTTAAGAGCTCACTCAAGAGTGCAAGCTCTGAGCAACAGAGTCACTGGTTCAATTCCTGTCCCAAGCTGAGCTGCCGCTGAGCTGCCAACAGGTGGCAGATGGCTCAGCTAAAACAAAAAAAAAAAAAAAAAAAAAAAACAACTTTGGGGCTGGCCGAATGGCTCAGCTGGTAAGAGCATGTGCTCTTGACAGCAGGGTTTGCCAGTTTGACTCCCGCATTGGATGGTGGGCTGCACGCTGCCACCACCACCATCCCCAACAACTACCCTGAAAGCAGCAGCAACTGGACTTGGCGCTGAGCTGCATCCTCCACAACTAGGATTGAGGGGCGGTGACTTGGCTTGGAGATGATGGGTCCTGGAAGTGTTCCCTTCCCCAATTCCCCAATAAAATTTTACAAAAAAACAAACTAACAAAAACACAACTTTATATGATAGTTACATTTTACAACAAGAAAATTAAGGCTCAGATAAGCCCATTTATTTACTCACATATACAGGATATGGGGCAAAGGTGTGCTTCAAGAGTATCTCCTGACTCTAAGTCACATACTCTTCCTACGAAACTACAAAGCCTTTAATTTACTAAGGTATAAAATGGCTCTGGGTTTGAGAAGAAAAAATGACCCCGACAACAAAACCTCATTACCTCCTTGACCCTTTGCCTATAATTAGTTCTGTTCTGTCACTTACCTGGAGGAAATTCTCAGTGTTTTACATTCATGAGGTGAATAGATTAAAAGACTGAGTCTTAGAGGAGGCATCTGAGTTTCACTGACACTCACTAACATTCAGAAGATATGCTGTCACATAAAGAGGATCTTTGTCTTCTTTCCAACTGTGCCCCAGTGATTGTAGACAAATGCAATCAGAAAATAAGATGGTACATAAATCAAACCCAACCATAATCAACTCCCAAAGATGATCAGACATATCGGTCATTACTCCAGTCATATCTCCAACTCGGCAAAATTAAGCTATCCACCCATTCTTCCTTAAGCTACCCCTGTTTGGGTTAGGTGCAAAAACCTACCCCATGACTGTCCCATGACAGTCAATCCATAGATTGGCCATTGGGCTAAGCTACGGCCTGGCCAATGAATGCTTACCCAAACAGACCAGAAAGCCTATTCCAGGAATCTGAATAGTGAAATAGAGAAAAGAGCAGGCCATTTGGTAGCCAGGGGAGAATAAAGAAAACACTAGATGCGTAGTGTCTTCATATTAAAGGTTGGGTACCCAGAGTGAAATGAATAGACTCCTCCTTCTGAGGATTTCAAACTTGTTTTGGATTTCAAATCATTTTGAAATGATTCATTTTCCACAGGGATTGTTCTATGAAACTTGCCCATAGGTTTCTTAGAGACTATCTTCCTAAACAATATGTGTATATGCTACATACATTTATTTATTTATTTATTCAATTATTAGAATAGGTGACTCTCTAGTCTTTACAACCAAAAGAACTGAATAAAACTCTGTACAATTATTTTGCTATACTATCTACTACTAAATTCTAGTTAGTAGAATATACCTGGTAAAATAAATTGTATTTCGCAGAATAGTAAACTATTTTGTTTTACTATATACTGTTAAATTCTATTATGTCAAATAAGCCTGAAATGAAGAGGGATTTGGCACCTGGTCTGTTGATTCCAGGGCTTAATTTATAATTGCTACAGTATACTGCCTTTTACTCTTTTGGTTACTCCAATTGGCTCACTTATAATCATTTAGAATCTTAAGAATTCATAGTAGGACCTACGAAGAAGAAATATCTGGTACCATGACTTACTTATCAGCCCAAAAGATTACTTTTTTTCCAAGACCAATTCCTTATTCTCTGTGATTCAATTTTCAGCTTTTGATTTTAATCCATCTATAACTTCTATAACACTAAGAAGCTGGATTTTTTTAATGAGGTGGAACTATATGTAGAAATACATGTATCAATTACTTATGAAAGTATACAGCAGGGCAAGTAAGCTTCTCTTTAGAGAATCCCTCTGGCCAATAAAGTTGAGCCAAAGGCTTCCAACCTCTGACTTATTCATGGCCCTCAGCCCTCTGGATTTAATTTTCATCAATAACAATGAGTTCTGCATGCCTTAGAAAAGAACACAACATTTGGTTCTTTCCCTGTATTCTGACTCAATACATCTAGCTCATCTGATACTAGCAGGAATCCCTCTTCACGTATTTTAATTTAATTTAATGTGTGCATTTTCTTCATTGGCTCATTAACTGCCCTCCAGTACCGATGAACCAATGAACCCTGACAGAGGTCTCCAGTTGCTCTGCAAGGGTGATGAGCAATTCTCACCTTGCACTTCAGCCAACAAAAATGTTGTGCCATTTTACAAGCAGCAGAGCCCCAGAAGTCCACGCAGTTCCATGGCATAATATACGCAGAAAAATAATAAAAAGTTTTATGGCTCGGGGAGAGCCAACCTGCCTCAGCAATGCCCCAAGGCAGGTAAAGCCGGCGTGTCCTCACTCAGCCCAATGGCTTTACCCAGGACCACTTAGATGTGAAGAGCCTGGTCTGCACACATAAAAACAGCCCTGGATGTGGGATCACCCCTGCACTACATTCTGCCTAAGTGCATTTCTATCTAATTGGTATCTTATCTAAGAAATCAGATAAACTATTTATTTAAACCATGAAAGCTAAGTTATTTTAATGAATGGGGTGTTTTTATACCCTTGGCAAGCCAGGAAATTTACATTCCACTGCCCATTGGGAAAGAAACAGGACACTCGCTGATGGAAGTCCAGCTGGATATTAGCCTCTGGGAGCTGACTTCCATCCAAACAAAATGTTCCCTGAAAATGTTCCTTTCCCTTCTCCCCAATAACTTCCCTGCGCACACACCACACTGATAAACGTACACAGGGATATTATCAGGAAGTCGGTAAACCTTTTCAAAGGTTATCATTTGATTACAGGCCACTGTAGATGATCAACACTTACACCAAGCAGGAGATGCTAGATGTGGCAACGCCTCCAAAATACAGTGAAAAAATAGGGTGGGGGACAATGATCCAAGTCATTTAAGGGAAAATCCTCCCACCAAAATCATTTATAACATTTAGTCATTTATTAAAATTTTAAAGTTTGTATAAATTTCCTTCATATATAGATTTGCTTGTGCTGAGGATGAAACCGTGAAACTCATGTTTTAGATGACATGTGGCATTCCCAAAATGTCATGAAATGCCCAGAAGTCAATGTCTATCTTTGTCTTTTACCAAACATTTGTCACTTTGCTTTTGCATTTATATAACTCTATACATGCATATTTGAAATAGACATATCTGTACATATACACATGTGTATACGGGTATGTATATACATTCCTTATGTAACATATATATATATTCTACATATACAAACACAAACATATATATATTCCTAACAACACATATACAGTTTTTTCTTCACTCAACTCCAAGGTGATCACCACCCAAAATATAATTGCTTACAGATTCTGTTTAGTTTCCTAAGATTTCTTGATCCTACAAACATTGAACTGGTCCAGGAAATTACATTGGCTAGATGCCTTCATGAAACATTGATTGGATTTCTAAAGAAATCCTGTTTTTCAAAGGAAGAAAGATGTGATGTCCATGAGGTCTCTGTGAGAAGACAAAAAAGATCTAAATGATTGTAAATCTATCTTTACTGTCTGCAGGTAAAAAAGCCTGTATCCCAAATGTTGAAGCTGTCATACGAGTTCTCTCCATATTCCTAAACAATGTAGAAGTTCAGCAATGGTCTAGGCAGCTCTAACCTAATAATTCATTTGATAGCATGTTCTCTTCTCATCCAGACACATCTGTGTTAGTGAATCCAGAAGTTTTAGGTTTTTCCTAATGGATTCAATTGGATGATTTCATTCAGGCAAACTGCCTCTTCTTTTTAACTCTAAGCCTTCACTGTAACTGTTCCTACACCAGAGGAAAAATATGTTTTTGATTTTACAAAAAAAAATTACCTAAAGTTAAGATTTTCATAGTAACAATGCTTCATATTTATAGACCACCTTTCTTGAAAAATAAAAGAAAAAAAAACACAAAGATCACTTTTGTCCACCCCAGCAAACACTACCTTTCCCTATGTGAAAATGCCACCTTTGAGCTGTCAACAGGATTTCCCTCAATCCTTTAGGTTTTCCAACCAGATCTTTTTTTTCAAAGTCTGACTTAACTCATTACAGTCTATTTAACTTGAGATTGTGGACACTAGACGCTAGGAGGATGTGACTATAAAAAAATGGAGGTATTAATTTTAAAATGCATAAAATATATATAAAGAAACTCACTAATGCTCTCAACTGGATTGGTATATTTATTACTGAGTAACATTCATCGACATGGTAAATAATCTATACTGTTAATTACATAGAATTCACCTGTTTAGAGCAGTGCTGTCCAATAGAAACATAATATGACCCACAGGTAATTTAAATTGTCTCATTTTACATTCAAAAGCAAAAATAAATTGAAATTTAATTTAATAATATATTTTATTTAACCTAATATAGCCAAAACAGTTTCACTTCAACATGAGGTCAACAGTAAAAAACTATTACTGAGATATTCTACATTCTCCTTTACAAACTTCATGGTGTTTTTTACATTTGCAATACAACTCATTTCACCCTGGCTGCATCACTAGTGTTTAGTAGCCCCAAGTGGGTAGCCAGGGCAGCTCTAAAGGAGGCTTGTTATCAAAGGACTGCTCACAACCAGCTCCCCCAGCTTTGAATGTGCTAGTACCTGTTAGACGTTTAAATTAGCCAGTCTTTCACATCCACCATGCTTGTGTCTTTAGAGATTTGAAAACCAGAATCTAAAGTTTAAATTGCTTGTCATTGGTATTAGTTTTAACATGCTAAGAAAATCAAATCAGTGGGGATCGATGTATTATTTCCCTGCTGTAACAAATTACCACAAACATAATAGCTTAAAACAACATAAATTTATTATTTTACAATTTGGGAGATTCAGAAGTTTAAAAAACATTGGCAGGGCCGGCCGAGTGGCGCATTGGTTAAGAGCTGGCTTGGGACGCCAGAGGCCCCGGTTCGGATCCCACATATGAGGGCCAGTAACACTGCCCTCTACAGCTAAGATGGTGAACAACAGCTCCACCTGGAGCTGGGCTGTGTGAGTTCCTGGGTTGGCATAGCTGCAGCCCCTGCTGCAGTGGGCTGCCATAGGCTACAGTGAGTGGGCGGCAGCCAGTGTGAACAGCTGGCAGACAGCATGAGCTGCCAATAGCCACAGTGAGCGACAATCCAGAAGCCGGCGACCAATTGGCCTCATCCGGAAAGAGCGTAATGACCATACCAACATGGGCCAGTGAAGCAATGTCGTCCACAACTACACTGAAGAACAAAAGGACAGCAACTTGTCTGGTCTCCTTCCCCGATTCCCCAACGCTGTTCCCCTCCCCCAATTCCCCAATAAATCTTTAAAAAAAAAAACACACAAAACATTGGCAGGGCTGCATTCCTTCTTGTGTCTCTAGAGGAGAATGTGTTTCCTTGCCTTTTGTATCTTCTAGATGCTACCTGATTACCTGACTGTCCCCTTCCTCCATCATCAAAATCAGCAGCATAGCATTTTCAAATATCTATCTATCTATCTATCTATCTATCTATCTATCTATCTATCTATCTATCTATCTATCTATCTATCCTCTGCTTCTACCACCACATCTCCTACCCTTACTCTGACTCAGTTCCCTCCCAATTAGAAGGAGACTTATGATTATACTGAGCCCATCTGGATAACCCAGGTTAATCTCCCCATGTCATGATTATTAATTTAATCACATGTGCTTTGGCAGACATGATCAAGTCAGCCCTTTAGTTAACCTCCAGCTCCCCTGAGGGCTTCCTCCAGGCTGGAGACAAAGAGTAAATGTGATTATTGCTGAAAGCTTATTTCTCAGGATCTCTAAATGTGGCTTCAGTGTGAAACCCCCAAAAGGCATTTGCTACCAAAAAGAGTAGCTTTGCAGTTAAACAATTAATTATATTCTTGAAATTAAGTTTATGATGTTTGAATTTTTTTGAATTGACATCTCTAAGGAGAAACCAAATGATTAGGCAGGAATATGACATTTTTTTTCCTAATCTCACTTTTTAAAATATTTTTATTTTTCTTGAAACAAATTGATAGGGTAAAATTTCATAAGCCAGAAGAAAGATTCAGTTTATGATTTCTAAACTAAAAATATGGTTGTGCTGAAAAGAGAACTGAGTATCCACGATAAGCATTTTAGTGAAAACTCAGTTTCAGAAAGACAGTGAACTTCATTCACAATTTGTCTGTTAAAAAAACAAACCAGGCGGGCCGAGTGGCGCGGTGGTTAAGCGCTGGCTTGGGAAGCCAGTGGCCCCGGTTCGGGTCCCACATGCGGGCCAGTGGCACGACCCTCAAAAAAAACCCAAAAAAACAACAACAACAGAAAACAGCAAGTATAATCATTAACCATAGAGGTAAACTTGGAAAGGCTACCTGTTCTGAGCTTTATTCTGCATAAATGCAATGTAATTATGACTTCTGTTGTGAATTTCAATAAAGCATGATATGACACTACAGCAAGGGTGCCATTAAAATGTGAATATTAACTTTCCAATAATTTCTAGAAATTGTAATGAAATCTGTTTGGCAATAACGTGACATTTTGACACCAATAAAAATATTTTATGTAGTTATGTAAGTGATAAAAAGAAATGTTTTATAAAAATTTATCCAGAAGGACTTTTAACTAGGAAAAACAATCATAATTAACAAGATTTCATAAAGTACACAGGCGCCAAAGATAACTTTTATACCAGCTGAAGGTGATGAGGTCATTGCTGGTTCTAAGTGCATAAGAACTGACCACCTGTGGAGATTTTTTTTAAAGCACTTAAAAGAATTAATTTTTCAACTAGTGACAGGCTAAGAGAGTCTCCCCCTTTTACGTGACTCTCTATTCTGCCAAGGTAATGGATTTGAATGTGCACTTCAGCTTTTCAAGCAGCTGTTCTCAAGGACTCTGGAGTAAATGTGTAAACCTTACAAGTACCAGCTGGAAAAAAAAGACATGAATCCCTTATTTCTGAATGTATTATGGAGCCTAAATTTTGTTTCCAGGATACAATGTGTCCAAAGCAATCAAAGTTAAGAAGGGGATTGTGAAATTATCCAGTGGATGAGTAACCATCTTGACAATTCAACGGGCTGATACAAACCTGTGCGGGCAGGTAACCATACCACTTATTTGCACTGGCCATTCAGTATTGGAGGGGTCATTTTCAATATGTTTAATTGATATCATTATAGCAGGAGAATATTAACATCAGCAACACCAGAAGAATATATATATATATATATATATATATATATATATATATATATATATATATATATATATCTCATTCAGGGCATAAAAGATCAAATAGATATAAAATAAGATTCTATTAGAAGATTTAAAGAACTAATAAGGCAGATCCAGTTATTTTAGTGATTTTATACTTTGAAATCAGAAAATAAATTTTCTTTTCAAGAGCAGAGACTGGGAAAGACATTTTTAAACACAATACGAGAATCAGAAAAGACTCTTTGGAGATCCAAGATAGCAGAATAGATAAACACTGTGTCTGCATCCTTCTGTGAATGCATTAAAATTACAGACCAATCAATCTGGAGAATCATCTGGTCTAGTTGAACAGAAGTCCTATAACTAAAAATACAAAGAAGAAACCATGTTGAGACTGGTAGGAGGAGCAGAGACGCGAAACTGGCCTGTCCCAAACCTCTGTGTGGTGGTTGAGAACGGAAAAGGATATCTCGGCCATAGAGATCACCCCAGGGGAGTGAGAGATCACAGCCCCACCAGGGTCCCCAGCCCAGAGTACTGGTGCCACAAAGAGGAGCCACACAACATCAGGTTGCAAAAAACAGTGGGGATTCTGGCCATCCAGGTGGGGTAGAAGGCTGCAGGAAACCCAAGGACCCCTTTAAAGGGCCCACGCACAGACTCACTAGCTTGCAAGTATTCACCTTGGGTTCCAGCGAAGGGACAGTAAGTCAGAGGGTGTCAGAGACACATGGTAGGGGAGGCAGGCTGAGTTGTGTTGCTTCAGGTTGAGGATTAGAGGACAGTTGTCATTTTCCTGGGAGGAGGTCTGCCTCCCGTGCAACCAGCAGGTGGCTGCCATCTTTAATGTGTTGAGCACACGCCCCCATTCGCTTATGGCCAAATCTGAATCTGATTTATCTGATGAGCCCTGCAGTTCTGCCCTGCTGAGTCATTGGGACCCTGCCCCACCCTACTACCCCAATGCTGGAGGCACTTTCTCCAAGAGCAGCCAGCCCCACCTGTGTTGCACTCTTTCTTGGAAAACTATCCCAGTCGGACAGACCCCAGGGCGGGATGGCAACTGGCCTGGGTGTACTCTGAGACTTTTGATGAGTAGCTTCAGGCTCAGCACTGGTATGAAACCACAACTCTTCCCACTGTATTGAATCCCTGCCACCCTGCCACACCCAACTTGTGTACCGCATGAGGCTTTATCAGTGGCTGAACCTTAAGGGAGCTGGCAGGTAGCAGCAGGCCTTGGGGTGTCCTGGCATTTTGCAGAGGAACCCCAGACCTACCACGGCTGGCAGCCTCAATTCACAGCATGGTCTCTCTCAAGCGCCTCCAGGGTTAGAAGAGGCAGTGAACAACTATGGATTACTTTGTAGCTCTTACGAGGTAGTCCCAGCTGGTCACAGGCAGTGGGTGACCTGGGCCTGCACTAGAGCCCTTCATAAAAGGCCCCAGAACCAACATACTTGGAGGTTGGTTTCAGACCACAGCAGAGCACCACCCAATTAACCCCACAAGTGGCACACACAAAGGGCAGTCTCAACAGGCAACAGAGCCTGCTGGGGTGAATCTCACTCAGTGGGGTAAGCCCCCTGCACAACAGCTTGTAAGCTGTGGGCATGGCCAAACCCCACAGCCAATCAGTCTAAGAGTCAATCCCACTCACATGCCAATAGCAACCAAGGATCAATTACAACAGGTGGGCTCACACCCCACACGAGGGACACTCCTGGTGCACCTAGTGCAGGTGACTAGGGAGACTGTGCCACTGGGCCCCATGGGGTACCTACTACATAAGGCCACCTGGCCAAGACTGGGAGACATAGCAGATCTACCTAATGTACAGAAACAGAGAGGCAGCCAAAATAAGGAAACAAAGAAATACATCCCAAATGAAAGAACGGGAAAACTCCAGAAACAGAACTAAACGAAATGGAGGCAAACAACCTACCAGAGACAGAATTCAAAACAATGGTTTACAAGGATGCTCAAGGAACTTAGTGAGGACTTCAACAGAGAGATAGCAAGCATAAAATAGGATATAGAACCATAAAATAGAACCAGTCAGGAGTGAAAAATACAACTGAAATGAAGAAAGTACGAAAAGAAACCACCAGCAGATTAGATGAAGCAGAGGATCGAATCAGTGATTTAGAAGAAGGTAGCAGAAAACACCCAATCAGAAGAGCAAAAACAAAAAAAGAATTTAAAAAAAAATGAGGATAGTTTAAGAGACTTTGGGGACAACATCAAGCATAACAACCATCACATCATAGGGAACCAGAAGGAAAAGAGACAAACAAGGAATTAAGAACCTATTTGAAGAAATAATGACTGAAAGCTTTACTAACCTCATGAAGGAAATAGACATACAAGTCCAGGAAGAGCAGAGAGTCTCAAACAAGATGAACCCAAACAGGCCTACACCAGATACATTGTAATTAGAATGGCACAGGCTAAAGACAAAGAGAGAATCCTAAAAGCAGCAAGAGAAAGGCAACTAGTACGTTATAAGGGAGACCCCATAAAATTATCAGCTGATTTCTCAACAGAAACTTTGCAGGCCAGAAGCGATTGGCATAAAATATTCAATATGATGAAAAGCAAGGACCTACAAGCAAGCTTACTCAACCCAGCAACGCTGTCATTTAGAATCAAAGGACAGATAAAGAATTTTCCAGAAAATAAAAAGCTAAAGGAGTTCATCATCACCAAACCAGTATTACAACAAATCTTAGAGGGACTTTTTTAAGATGACAAAAAAAAAAAAAAGATAAAACTTATTATTACGAATAATCAAATGGCAATAGCTACATATCTATCAACAATTACTTTCAATGTAAATGGATTAAATGCTCCACTCAAATGACATAGGAGAGCTGAATGGATAAGAAAACAAGACACTTACATATGCTGCCTACAAGAGACTCACTTCAGATTGAAAGACACACACAGACTGAAAGTAAAGAGATGGGAAAAGATATTTCTTGAAAATGGAAATGAAACAAACACACAAAAGCAGGAATAGCAACATTTATACCATACAAAATAGACTTTAAAACGAAGGCTATAACAAGAGACAAAGAAGGCCTAGTAATCCCACTTCAGGGTATTTATCTGAAGAAACTCAAACACTACTTTGAGGGGACATGTGCATTCATATGTTCATTGCAACATTGTTTACAATGGCCAAGATGTGGAGGCAGCTTGGGTGTCTGTCAATGGAAGAATGGATAAAGAGGAGTTGGTACATATATACAATAGAATATTGCTTAGCCATGGAAGGGAATGAATTCTTGCCATCTGTGGCACCATGGATGGACCTGGAGGGTATCGTGCTGCGTTGAGTGTCAGACAGGAAAAGATAGATGCAATGTGATTTCACTTATATGTGGAATCTAAAGAACAAAACAAACAAACAAAATAGAAACAAACTCATAGATACAGAGAACATATTCATGGTTGCCAGATGGGCGGGATGTTGGGGGTGAGTGAAAAAGGGGAAGACATTTAAGTACAAATTTGTTGTACACAGTAGCCATGGGAATGTAGGTTATAGCATAGTGAATATAGTGACTAATATTATAACAACTATGTATGGTGTCAGATGGGCACTAGATTTATTGGGGTTATAGATGGGAGGAGTCTGGGAGGCAGGGTGAAAAAGGTGAAGGGATTAAGAAGTACAAACTGGTAGTTACAAAATAGTCATGGGGATGCAAAGTAAAGCATAGGGAATACAGTCAATAATATGGCAATAGCTTTGTATAGTGTCAGATGAGTACTAGACTAATCAGGGGAATCAATTCTTAACTTCTACAAATGTCTAACCACTATGCTATACACCTGAAAATAGTATAAAATAACATTGAATATCAGCTTCTATCAAAAAATTAAAAAGGGGGGGAAGGTGAAGAAGATTAAAGGTCCAAATTTCCAGGTATAAAACAAATAAGTCACAGGGATGTAATGTACAGCATAGGGAATATAATCAATATTTTGATAGCATGGTATGGTGTCAGATAGTTGCTGGGCTTATCATGGTGATCACTTTTTTAGGTATATAAATGTTGTATAACTATGGTGTTACTCTGAAACCAATATAATATTGTATGTTAGCTATATTTTAAATAAAAATCTTTAAAATTATCAGAAACAAAAAAATAGATTTAGTCGTTTTTAAATATCTGCATAGCAAAAAATATTGTAAACAAAAGCAAAGAGAATAACAAACTGGAGGAAAATAGTTACCAACCACATATGAGAAATTTCCATGTAGTAGACATTTTGTGTTTTTTGCCCAGCATTCATTCATATCAGCACCACCACAGTTTTGCTCTGGGGGTACCATTCTGGCTGTCCAGTTGTGGTGAGGCCCTATCCCAGGTCTCAACATCATTTTATCTGTCTCTATAGGATGGATTTAAGCATGAGCACATGATCCATTTGAGGCCAATAAGAAGGAGTGAATGATAGGACTTGTGTGCAAGCAACAGAAAAAAATCCTTCCACAGAATTTGGTGGTGTGAAGCTACAATGATGCAGCCATCTTGGTACCAAAAGGAGGCCTAGCCTGAGAATGGAGCTCAACAGGCAAAAACCAAGGGATGCACCCCACAGACATATACTGGTCCCTAAATAGATTAAATTGAAATAATCAGAATGTTCAATGTCTTTAAATGTATTGGAGTAGTGGGTGGCAGGGGTAAATAATTAGAAGAGATTTTGGGAATTCCAAATTGTGATATTCAGAAACCTATGCAAATGAAAAAGTAGTTATTACTAGGTTTTGTGGTTTAAATTGTATTCCTCAAAAAGACATGCTGAAATCCTAAAATCCCCATCCATATGTGTGTGTGTGTGTGTGTGTGTGTGTGTGTGTGTATATATATATATATATATATATATATATATATATATATATATATATGTCTTCTTTGCAATTAGGGTCTTTGCAGATGTAATCAAGTTAAAATGAGGTCATACTGAATTAGGGTGGGTCCTAAATCCAATGACTAGTGTGCTTGTAAGAGAGAGATTTGGAGATACACAGACATCAAGGGAAAAAGGCCATATGGGGACTAAGGCAGAGGCGGGAGTTATGTTGCAGCACGCCAGAGAAGGCCAAGAATTGCTGGTAACTGCCAGATGCTAGAAGAGGCAAGGACAGATTCTTCCCTGGAGCCTTCATAAGGAGTATAGCCTTTCTGACACCTTGATTTCAGACTCTGAGACCCCAGAACTGTGAGAGAATAAATTTCTGTTGTTTTAAACCAAACAGTTTGTGGTAATTTGTTATGGCAGGTCTAAGAAACTAATCCACTAGATCAAGGGTCAGCAAACTTTTGAGATGGGAGAGCCGCCAACGGTCAGCAAACTGCGGCTTGCGAACTGTGACTCTGAAGTAAAATTGAAAATGAAAATAAAATTATCATAGTTTCATTTATAAAATTTTTAAAGGATTTTATTCACATAATGGTGATTATGTAAAAATATATTTATGGCTCTCGAATAATTTTTAAATTGTGAGAGACAGGATTGGCTCTTCCTGGGTTTGGCAAACGTTTGAGACAAAACGTACCCAAAGAGCCTCATGTGGCTCATGAGCCGCAGTTTGTCAATCCCTGCACTGGATGATTATTAACTAAAAGGAAAAGCAAAAAGTTGTATAAGAAAGCAAATGTAACTGGCATAATGTGCAGATCAGTTTTGAGTAGCATTTATATATAATAGACAGAATAATGTAAAAAAAATACTAGGAAGATGAGGAGAGGGGAACTGGCAATTACACTTATTTTTTGGAAGCAGGAGAATTAAATTCTTGCCTTACCTCATGAGAACTATCATGGGATCTCAACAAATAATGTTAATGTTGAGAAATAAAGTAATATTATTATAAACTTGGTATACAGAGATAGGAAAAAATGGCCGGGAAAACAGCTAAAAGTTGAAAACAGTCACCTCTGCAGAATGGGACAAGAAATAGAGTGGACTGTTTCTTCAGAATAAATAATCTGTTACTGTTTGGCCTATTAAACTATGAAATGATTTCAACTTCGAGGAAAATAAAAACAAAATTTAAAAAGAAGCAAAAATGGACAATTCACAAAGGAAGAAACACAAATGATGAACATATGAATACAAGATTAATCTCACATAGCAATTAAACAGTAAAATTGGGGCTGGCCAAGTGGCTCGTTGGTTAAGAGCTGGCTTGGAAACTTGAGGTCTGAGCAGCAGGGCCTCGGTTCGGATTCCACATAAGGGCCAGTGATGCTGTGCCCTCTACAGCTAAGATGGTGAACAACAGCTCGACCTGGAGCTGAGCTGCTGTGAGTCCCCGTGGATGGGCATAGCTGCAGTGGGGCTGCAGTGGGCTGCCATAAGCTACCATGAGTAGCCGGCAGCCAGTGTGAGCCGCTGTCCAATGGCTGATGAGCGACTGATCTGCCTCATCCAGGAAGAGCGCAATGACGATACCAACATGGGCCAGTGAAGCAACATCCTCCACAATTAGACTGAAGAACAAAAAAACAGCAACTTGTCTGTTCCCCTTTCCCGATTCCCCAACGCTGTTCCCTCCTCCAATAAAATCTTTAAAATAAAATTAAAAACAGTAAAATTGAAAATGTGTTTATACTACAACCCTGTTGATTTACACTAGGTTGAAAATTGCTCAAAAATTTTGTACAAGGTCAGATAAAAACACATTTAAGAAAGTTAATTACTGTGTTGTGCTTAATAGTGAAAACCTGGAAAGAACTAAATGTTTATCAATCAATATTTATCCATTACAGATAGAAAAATGTTTTATATTTTCAAAGAAAAAAATACTATACAGCAATTAAAAGAAGTAAAATAACTTCATATATATATGAAAACATAAATCTCATATAATGTTGAGTGAAAAAGTTTAAAGAACAATATGCCCAACCAGGTAGCAGTTATACAAATTTGAAAACACATAAACTACATGTTGTTTATGAACATATGATTGCAAAAGAATAAAAACATGGGTTAGATGGATACACACCAAATGTATGAGAGACGTTTCCTTGGACTGAAGGTTATAAAACGGAACTGAAGCTGAGTACAGAAAGAACATCCATTTCATTTGTAATATTATATAGTTCTTCTATTTATAAACAGTTTTAAGGGAACATGAGAATACTAATAACTGTCCATTCTAGATGGTGGGTACTAAGAACTTTAAAAAAATGTAATCCAAATACTTTTCTGTATTTTTCTTTTCCAAATTAAAAAAGGAAAAAAACCAGATGTAAGCATGTTTTACTGGGAAAGCAATTTCATAAATGGACTCAAAAAGAATGCAAATACCTGAATAGTCTAATAACCTATAGACAATAACCCAAAACATCACAGAACCATCCCCTAACAAAGGTATTCAGTTTTATGGCTGAATTCCACCGAATGTTCTTAGAAACACTGCGCTAGCTCATTCTGGATAGCATCACCCTGATACACAATAGAGCTGGATTATTTGTACTTGAAATTCAGCCGTGTATTCAAAGAAAAATGCATCATCTGGCTTGAGTGAGGTTTCTAAAAAGAGTGCATTCACGATTCAACATCAGGGAGGCAATTTTTGTAATATACTAAGGTAAAAAACGAGACAAAAAATTAATTTTAATTAAGAAATTAATTTTAAACCTAAGTTGAGTGATGCAAAAAAATTAAGAAAAAGCAAAATTTAGTAAGCATCATATATTTTTCAATTCCTTGAAAATGGGAATACAACTTCTAAATGCACAATACATAGTCCCTTTAGTCAATAACAATCGACGCAGTCTGTCAGGTACTGACCCACACACTGAATTCAATTGAAATGTGCTAAAGAAGAAAGCAAATGTCAGTCGTGTAACAGTTGGTACACGTGTTTCCTTAGGAATTCCAAGCGCACCTACGGACAAACCGTCAGCAGGCAGCAGGCCAGACGCCCCTCTCCTCCAGACGCCCCGCCCCTGCGGCCACGCCTGTGCGCGCACACCTGCGCGTGCGCGGCGCTGACGCCAGTGCGCGTCATGGAGAGGAGAAAAATGGCGGCGCCCAGCATCCCCACGCCCCTCTACGGGCACGTAGGCCATGGCGCCTTCAGCGACGTGTACGAGCCTGCGGAGGATACGTTCCTGCTTCTGGATGCTTTCGAGGCGGAGGTGGCTGAGCTCAAGGGGTGCGAGGAGTGCGAGGGTCCCCGCGGGCAAGGGCTTGGGCGTCCTGGAGCGGCGGCGGCGGGCTGGGCCAAGGAGAGGGCTGTGGCTTTCCGCCCCGAAAGGGGGCGGTGCCTTAGCAAAGATTGACAGCGTGACGGCGTCCCTGAGGATTCCCCTGTGGACGCACTGAGCGTGCCAGGGATGTATCCGCGTTTGCCCAAGTGTGGTTTTAGTCTCAGGAGCGTCATCCCTCCTTATGGCAGAATGCACGTGCTCCTAAGAGCAGCGATGTTATAACCCATTTAAAAACAAAGATTCCGGAAAGATTGCTGATTAATATAAATCATAGTAGATATTAAAAGCAGTGGGGCGTTATTTATCCAGTACATGAAAGCCCTTTGGCAACGGAAGGGCACAAAAATGAAACGAGGTTGCGAGGCCCTGGAGTTGGGGAAGGGTTTTTAAAGTCACTAAGTAGCAGCGTGCTCAAGTCTGTAGCCACAAATGGGTGCTGGGCACGTGAAATGTGGCTACTACGACTGCAGAACCGAGTTTTTCATTTAATGGTAAAAAATTTAAATAGGTACCTGCAGCCAATAGCCTAGAGAATTTTTCCCTAGCTCATTACACAGAATAAATTTGATTTGTGGAAATGCTTGCTGTAAACTTGAATAACATAAAAAGCATGAATACCTATATTGTACATATTTTTTTGCATGAAAGGAATTTGAGTAATTAGATGACTTAAAGATCCAGACTTGAAAAGGGTGTTTTCTCAGGATGAAACAAAAAGCTGTCAGACGGGCAAAGATCTGTCTTGTGTTTATTTATCCCTTTTCAACCCGGTCAGATTTTTCCATGTGTAAAATATCCCAACTCTGATTAAACTGGTTTTTTTCATTATAAACGATGAAACTTGTGGATTTACGGGAATATAGAATGGAACAGCACTGTTTTATAACTTGTCCTTTAGTCTCAAGATAGCCCAGAACGATTTATAAGCACAAATTGCATTGCAAAAAGTATGCAGTAAAAGGAGCTGATGTTGTTATAAAGTTTTGGATATTTCTGGCCTTGGAATTTTAATTATTTATGAGACCACGATAGTTATTTTCAAGTAGAAGCTGCCTGGTAAGATTCAGCAGACCTTTCTACAGCATGTCAGATGTGTGAACTGGTCCCAAAAGTTAGAAACCCAAATAGTTTGTTGTTGGATATTTGGGAAGCTAGGTGCTAGAGACCCCTAAATCCCATTAAACCTATTTCTGTAATCGGGATAATTGGTGCTTTATCTATCTATCTATCTATCTATCTATCTATCTATCTATAGATTCATATATATATATATGATTATAAGCAAGGAAATAAATTTAAGGACAAAATACAGTAAAATGAAGAATAAATTCAGTAGCACTCTTAAAATTATTAATATTCTGAGATCATATACTTCAGTATTTTCCCAATTCAGTGTATAGCTGTACAAATATGGAATGTCTTTGATGCTCTAAATCTATTATCCATACAATGGGGGAACTTTCCGTCAGATATAGTGATGGATTTATTAATGTTATATACTTTTAAATGATGAAGAAGTGTCTTTCATAAATATTGTAATAATACTAACCCTATCATTTTGAGAAATACTAAACTAGGCTCTCTTTGTGGAAAGGCTGATGTCCTTCATATTAAAATTTCCAACCCTAAATTAACATCATTCCATAGCTTTTATGTAATGTTTTGTACAAATTAAGTGAAAGTCATCTATTATATTACTATTCTATTGGTTTAAATTACCCAAAATTTTAACAATTTTGAATTACGCAATATTAAGTGAGCACAAAGTAGTTGTTAGACATTAACTTATTTATACATTTATATTTCCATTGATTTGCAGATGAGTGATAACACTGGAGAAATATAGATTAAAAGTAGCATGAGAGTTATTTTCTGTGATGTGTATTTTAATCCTGTTGTACTAATATTATTTTCTTTTGTTTTTTTAGAGTGGAAATTTGCCTTGAAGTAGGTTCAGGGTCTGGGGTAGTATCTGCATTCCTGGCCTCTGTGATAGGTCCTCAAGCTTTATACATGTACGTAAGAATATCAAATGCAACCAACTCTTCTAGAGATACTACAAGTACTATAAGTATTGCTTGAATAGAATCATTTTTGTAAGTAGATACTGTGTATCTGATAGTGTCAAAGTATAGTAAGGATTCAGGTTGCAAATGAGCTTCTCTAAAAATTATAACTGCCTATTCAAAAGTGTTGTCAAGACTATATAATTATAGAACCAGTATAAGAATTTTAGGTCATTTTTAAATTTGAATTTTTTTAGGTAAATATTGGGTTGTCGGGAAAGTCATGACATATTTTTCTATATGTTTTTCAATGCAAAATTGCTTCATGACTTTCCCAACGACCCAATAGTTTATCAGAAAAAAATCGAAAGTTACTAAAATTATTTTTTAGAAAATTTGAGAATATAGAAAGAATAAACATTACGTATAAATTTTACCACACATGGTCCAACTATGTAGCCTTGTTTTTTTGTTGGTTTGTTTTGAGAACAGTGTCACTGGCCCTCATATGTGGGACCCGAACCGGGGCCGCTGGCTTCCAAAGCCAGCACTTAACCACCGTGCCACTCGGCCAGCCCAATGTTGCCTTGTTTTATTTTCATTTCTTATGTTTTTCATTTAATAGTGTCATTTTCCTTTCAAAAATTCCTTTTAAATTTCATTTTTGATGGCTTCATAGTATTCTGTCATTAGATTCATAATTTAATAAATTATTTCAGATGTGTGTGCAGTTATAGTATTTTACTCTTGCACATCGTATCAGTATAACAGTCTTTTTCATCAACATAACAAATCTCTTTTTATTTGCCATTATTAAAACATTCAATTTTTTTCTAAATCTGCTTTATGTAAGAGGAATGGAACATTCCTTGAATTTTTCCATAACAGATTTGTCTCTTCTTTCTTTTCTGTTTATAGGTGCACTGATATCAACCCTCAGGCAGCGGCTTGCACCCTGGAGACAGCACGCTGTAACAAAGTTCACATTCAACCCATAGTCACAGATTTGGTGAGCCTTAATCCTTGCCCAATAACAATTAAGGTCAAAATGATTTATAGCAAAGAAACTTGAGTTATTAGTTAACTTTTAACCCACTAAACAATACATCCCATAGTTCACAAAGTAAATTCTTGACTGATGTAATCCTTCTTGTTCACAATTCACAAGGAATTTCTATTGGCTTGTATAAATCAGACATCTTTCTATCAGAAGTCACAGAGAATCCAGTTCAAACTGGCTTTTAAACAAAAAGAGTGGGTGGCTTTAGGCACAGTTGGCTCTAGGAACTCCAGTGATATTACAGGCATCTTTTTCTTAGGACTGAACTTCTTTCTCTCTAGTGGTTCTATTCCTAGGCAGTCTTTCCCTTCATGGTAGCAAGAAACTTGCATGTCTATATCGTATTCCTCAGCAACGCCCCCATGGAAAGGAACTTTCTACTGTTTATCTAGCAAAAGCCCTCAAATGCATATAGTTTGGATCAACTTGGGTCATTGTGTCTATCTCTCAGTCTCCCACTTTGGCCAAGGGGGGTTGGACTGTGGAAATACTCTACTTGGGCCTGAGTCCTGGTCCCACCTGCCTGGGTTGAGAGAAACCCCGTTCACACCACTTGGATTGAGAAGGAGAGAGGCGGAGCTTCCCCATTGAAAGTCAAGGAGAAATAATCAGAAGAAGGGGATTGGGCCCTGGGATGGTGACAGCAACAGATGAAAACTACAGAATTGTCATTTTAAGATATATATCATATATTTTTCAGTTGCAGTTTTTAAATTATTTTACATTATATTAGTAAGACTTGGATAATTTTGAATTTTTTTAAGTTATAAATGTTAAAAGCAAAAAATCATAATAGCATATATCAAGGTGGTCATAGAAATATAAAATGTCTTCAGTGCTTTATGACCTGTAGTCTTAACACTGATAAGGGTATTTATTTAGCTTTTCTGCTTTATTATTCACAATTGGTTTTACAGCTCAAAAGCAATTAAACCAAAGATATCAGAAATTCTTTACATATTACTAGAGGTTGCCACTGCTATTAAAAACTAGATTATCAAAAAAGGTATTCAAATGACTGACATGAGATCAATTTGGTGATTTTGCTCTTTAAATTTTTTAACTTGTTTCTTTAATGTTTCCATAATTAGTATTAACTATGTTTTTGATAGAACAGTAAAACTTTAGAGATAGAAGAAGTTCAGAATATTTTTTTAACAAAGGTAGAAGCTGAGGTGAGGTACATTTTTGAAAGTCACATAAGTAATGAGAAATCCAGAATTTAAGCCCAGACCATATGCATCCAAATCTAGAGGTCTCACGGCTATTTTAGGACATGAGTGCTGTAGTCCATGCTAGAATCAGATCTCTCAGTAGTTTAAATTGGCCATGATTCTATTGACTTAGGGCAAAGAAAGAGCAAGAGATAGGTATGATCAGTTTACAAAACTCTTTACATGTGCCTATATTCAGAACACTGAACATGGATTATCACCACTACCATATGAAACAAAATCATTGTTCTTGGATAGTTTACCTGTTTAAAAAGAAGCACTTTGATTGTATTTCATTTGTAGTTTTAGAATAAAGTCTTTTTCAAATATGTCCTATGCATTTCCTTACATTAGTAAAACAAACTAAGCATAATTTTACCTCTATTGCTTCAGGGTCATTAATAATAAGTATCAGTTACTATTCTGTTATATATGGTAGTGACTCAGGCTTCTTCAGGCGTTTGTGCCTTTACACTAAGCAGCGGGAGCTTGCAGTAATTTGGAGCTTTTTTCTCTTTGTCTATCTTTTCACTTGCTTTATGGTGTCATAGTTCACCTCAACCTGTTGATAGCACAACCTCTCACTCTTTTCACATGCTGTGTGCTAGAATAGCAAACAACTAATTTAGTTACATTTGCATTTAAACTAAGAGTTAAGGGGCTCTGAATAAAGCCTCTCATATGAATGAAATATATGCATTTTGCTGAATGAACTTAAAATGTGCTTGTAAGAGGCCTGTTTTGCTTACTTCCTATTTCCTGGTATGTTCCAGCTCTGAGACTATCCACAAGCTGAATATGGGTGATGGGTGAGGGATGCCTGTAATCAGACTTTATATCCAGTCCACTGTGACTTTCTTCTTTAAATCCATTTTATTTATAACTCCAAAATTTTCTATTTATTGAATACCAATTTTTCCTGTATTTAAAATCCAATGATTTTTAGTATATAGGTGCAATGATTATTAGTATATATACCTGAGGGCCATCACAAACAGTTACAAAGCAAATTCTTTTTTAGTTTGCTCTCTCAACATTTCTGCCAAATTATATAAAAATTCTGGCAAATTGTTATAATTTGAGAAACTTAATTTCTCTATGGAATTGGAATATATTTGCTCACTTTTCCAATGTCATTACTAGAAGGAACAGATTACCTAGTCACCTGTATACTTGCATACTTCTGAATCACTTACCCCCAAAATGGGTATCTTTTCTCTTTTTAAATTAGTAGAGAAAGAAAAGTTACCTCTATAAACATCTCTTCGGAAGCAGTACTTGTGTGCTCTCTGAACTGCGTAGTTAGCAGGCTTCTGAAGATAATAAAAATGGAACTGCTTTTAGAAAACCAGGTAAAATGGCAATTCAAAGGCAGTTTCAGTGTTTGTAAATGGCCCAGTGACATGCCCAATACTTTGATGGTATGGCTGAGTAGTAAATAAATTTGAATCACATAATGTGAAAGCTGTTCCCTCTTCAATTTTCTTTTGGCATATCTGATTGCCTTAAGGAGAAGGTCTCAGTTTGGTGCTGTTCTTTAGCACCTTTTATAAGCTTAGAAACACCCTTTTGACAAAGAGAAAACGTGTCTGGATCACTCTTAGATTGGCAACAGTAACTATAACAGTATCATTTTTTCATTTATATTGCACTTATTCTTTTAGTCATTTCTAATTCCAGAATGTAATAGAGATTTTCCATAGTAAGTCTCCCTTTACGGCAAATTCATTTAGCAAATAAAGGCCCATTAAAGAAAAATATCCAGTAAATTATGGTATGTAACTGTGCAGATAGCAAAAAATTGTGAGACTGTTAATAGAATATAGTATTGGACACTGCCTTGAGATTCTTCAATATTCCATCTCAAGACAGAGACTCAGAATTCATGGGTAAGAGTCAGCATCCAGAGGTAACTTGAAGGAAGTGGCTTTAAGGTGACAACTCATCCGGCCACAGTATTTTCACTTTCCAATGCCTGTGAAGGTATAGGGTAATTCAACATGACTTTCAAAATATTTGTTTAGCTCAATCAAAGGAATACTTTAAATGGCATTTTGCCCTAAATATACTTTCATTAAAAGACGTTTTTCTTCTTGTTCAATAGAAAATTGTACTGTTTAAAGATTTATAAAATGACAAAAAACTGATGTTATCAGTGTCTCAGTATTTCCAATTCTTTCTTTCTTTGATATCTAATTGTTTCCAGTCAGTACATTTACAAATAGTTAAGTAGAAATAATAATTTAAAAAAATCCACCTTTTGACATTTTGTTATAAAACATTTCTCTTGGTTAAAGAACATAAATGTTTCCGTTAGTGGCCAAAGCTTTAGAGTTGTATACAGATCTGTACAGAACATGTGCTACAGAATGAGAGCTTGCCTTCCCCCTTAATTTATCTTCAAAAAGTAAGCCCAGAGCACAAACACGTGAACTGTTGGAGAAGAGATTTTCCTGAGCATTTTATGTTCATTCTGATAGTTTAATTTCCATATTTTTAGGTAAATTCATATAATCTTTCTCTGCATGAAAATGTAAAAATGTCTCAATTTTGTTTTATTAGTGTGACCTTCTAACACATATTTTTCTAAAAACATGAGAGATGTTTTTAAAGATTGACTGAATTTATACTCTGGCTGAAAAGTCTGACTGTTGAATATTTAGGTGAAAGGCTTGCTACCAAGATTGAAGGAAAAAGTCGATCTGCTGGTGTTTAATCCCCCCTATGTGGTGACTCCACCTGAAGAGGTACAGATAACATATAATTGTTAATATTTTCTGTTTTCTTTCTAAAATCAAATGAGTTTCATCATATAAGTCAGCTGCTGATTAAGACAAATTGCTCTGATTTTACTCCGAATTGTCAATGATTGGGTACTACTGGTAGATACAGGAAAGGAACCTAACATGGAAATACAAATTGACCCAAATCCTTCAAAATCCCATCCAAATCAGGCCATGATATTCAAATCCGTGTGTGTGTGTTTGTGTGTGTGTGTGTGTGTGTGTACATGGGCAGAAGCACAAAACAGTAAAAAGGAGAAGTGTAGGGTTTTTAAAGCTGGTATATAAACATTTGTAAAACGTATATGCTTGTAATGAAGTTTCTAATGAGGAAGCATATGCCATGTTAAATGAATAAAAGCAGAAGTCATGATTGTATATAAATAATTTAAACTAAAATGTGGACAAAAACCATTGAAGAAAATAGAAGGAAACTACTTGGGTTGGGTTAAAGTTGTTTTTGAGTGATTTCCTCAAAATATTCTTTAGTTTTGAAAACAATATACAATGGTAAGGATCTAAAGATTTTTAATACTTTATAAACTCACGGGTTTGTGTCTACAATAAAATTAGATCATTATAGGAAAAAAATGTGATAAGTGGGTTCCTAAAAATGGTCTAGATGATACATACTTTAAGTAATCTAAGACACCCAGGTGCAGTGGGGCATCTTGAAACTTTGTTTCTGCAAAGTAAATCTCTTTTTTTTTTTTTTTTTAGCTGAGCCATCCTGCCACATGTTGGCAGCTCAATGGCAGTTCAGCTCGGGCTGGACATCGAACTGCTGTTGCTCAGAGCTCAGCTCGCACTCTTTAGTGAGCTCTTAACCAACTGAGCCACTTGGCCGGCCCCTAAAGTGAATCCCTTTTTTTTTTTTTAAAGATTTTATTGGGGAATCGGGGAAGGGGAACAGACAAGTTGCTGTCTTTTTGTTCTTCAGTCTAGTTGTGGAGGATGTCGCTTCACTGGCCCATGTTGGTATCGTCATTGTGCTCTTCCCGGATGAGGCAGATTGGTCGCCGGCTATTGGCAGCTCACGCTGACTGCCAGCTGCTCACTCTGACTGCTGGCCACTCACTGTAGCCTATGGCAGCCCATTGCAGCAGGGTCTGCAGCCTACACCGTCGCCGGGGCTCGCACAGCCCAGCTCCAGGTGGAGCTGTTGTTAGTTGTAGAGGGCAGTGTCACTGGCCCTCATATGTGGGATCCAAACCCAGGCCGCTGGCATCCCAAAACCAGCTCTTAACCAATGTGCCACTCGGCTGGCCCAAAGTGAATCTCTTTTAATACAAGCTCTCCTTTCTAATTTCTTCCAGTTGTTCTAAGTATAATTACCTGTGTCTCAATACAAGCACTGTATTAATGGTAACAACTGTTAATATGTATAGGACACTGTTTTATAACTTTATATTTACTCATGTTTTTCTAACAGTGGACTAAGTAATTTTTTATCATTTTTCTAATTTTACAGTTGGAAACTATTGTTTTTCTAATTTTACCGGTAAGAGAAACAGTTAATTCACAAATACAAAGTTACACAAGGTCACAAGGCTGAGAATTGGTGGGGCTCAGACGAAACTTGACTGCCTCCTGGACAGCAATAGAATACAAAATATATACTTGTTTGGTGAATGTTACCTGTCAAAAAGATTCAGTTTGTCATTCTAAATGTGACTTGACTTGAGTCGAAACAAAGCAGTCTTTTTCCTGGTCACAGGTAGGAAGTCACGGAATCCAGGCGTCTTGGGCTGGTGGCAGGAAAGGACGCGAGGTCATGGACAGGTTCTTGCCACTGGTTCCGGATCTCCTCTCGCGAAGAGGGTTATTCTATTTAGTTACCGTTAAAGAAAATGATCCAGGTAATACAGACCAGTTTATCTTTTAATCATTAATTGTACTTTGCTGAAATCAGAAGTTAATAATGTGAAAGACTGTAATTTATAAAGTCACCTGGGATGTTAGGAATATAATCACTGACAACTAATATGGACAACACATGTTGAAAGAGAAGGATTTTTTTAGATTTGGGTTTTTTGTAAAGTATTGTCTTTTGGGGGAGGGGGAGTTTCCCCAGTTCATAAGCTAATATTCAAATATAAAATCTACAGATTTGTCTTCCAGCACCTCACCCTCAATATTGGGAAGTTTATCTCCGCTGCTAGTCTTCATGCCCTTGACAATTCTGCTATATCCTCTTTAGTTCATCTGAAGTTTTATCATGAAAGCTATCCCATGGTATAGACTCATAATCTTTCTTCTCCTTTTCTCTGTACCTCGGTTTGATTTTTTTTTTTTTTTGAGGGCAGTGTCACTGGCCCTCATATGTGGGACCCGAACCGAAGCCAGCGCTTAACCACTGTGCCACTTGGCCGGCCCAGATTTTTTTTTTTTTTTAGCTGAGCCATCCTGCCACCTGTTGGCAGCTCAACGGCAACTCACCTCAGGATGGGCATCGAACCGCCATTGCTCAGAGCTCAGCTTGCACTCTTGAGCGAGCTCTTAACCAACTGAGCCACTCAGCCAGCCCTATGTACCTCGGTTTGATTTTTATCTTATACTTTATATTATCCCCAGCCCCTCAAAATCACATCATGATTACTAGGTTTTGGGTTGTTTTTTTTTGCCACTCCATTTTCTTAGTTCATTCATTTTAGTGTTGTTTATAAAAAGGAAGGTTTGCCTTTTTCAGTACTCTTGCAATAAGCTACTTTACATTTAGTACCGCTGTACAGTGTTGGTATACATTGTTTTCTCAGATGAACAGAATTTCTAGAGTCTTTATCATTTATTAAGTTGTTTAGTGATTATACACACTTCACCAAATGATTTAATTAGATTTTACCTTTTAATTTTCATTTTAGAAGAAATTTTGAAAACAATGAAGATGAAAGGTCTACATGGGACTACAGTACTTTCCAGGCAAACAGGACAAGAAATCCTGTCAGTTCTGAAGTTCACCAAGTCCTAATATACAGGGTGTGCTCTACATTAGACTGACTGTCTATATATTGAATAATATCTATTATATCGAATATACATATTGACTGTCTATATATAATATATATGCTGAATGTATTCAGCATATTTCGAAACTGAAGTCATTTCTTGGTTAACAAGTAAAATTGTCAGAAATATGTTACAGAAAATGGTGGACGGGTTGGACATTCTCTTTTACTCAGGAATTAAGCCTATACAGATATTTGCATAAGTGCTAGTAAATACATATATATAATTTCATTTTATATACAAAAGGTATTTATATATGAAAGGATATTTATTTTAGCATTGTCTGTAGTAGCAAAACGAGGAAGTCAACCGAACCGCCCATCAGTAAAGGGATTGGTAAAATAGATTACAGTGTATCCATGTTACTGACCATGTGAGTGATGCCCAGCTATTATATATGAGTGGGGTCTGTATATATTGAACCAGAAGGGGTTCATGATGTACTTTTGAGAGAAAAAAGTTGCAAAACAATATTATCCTGTATGTATGTTTTTGAAAAACAGGGTAGGTTTATACGTATATATAAGAAGTCTCAGAAGATACCAGGTGGGAATGGAGGGATTTTCATCTTTTGTGGTAGCATTTCTATAATGATAATATATTACTTGTGTAATTTTTAAGTTTTTTATTTAAAAAAATTTACCTTGACTTGCTTATTGTCTTCATTATATTATTTAGAATTCCTTCTGCCTGCATTCTTCTCCCTAGTCAGATTTTTCTTTTAGCCTTTATCATATTTTTTGTTTTTTCTTACATATATGTTGTAAACTACTATACGTTTTTCTTAGATCAAGAATTGTGTATAAACTCACCACTTAAGTTAATCACATTTTTAAAAAGCTTGCACACGGGATGTGGAGTATAGTGTGGGGATGGAGTCAATGGAATTGTAAGAGATGTATGATATCGAGGGTGGAGGGGCGGGGGGGGAGTCACTTTGTAAGGGGTGAAAAAGATAACTATTGCATTGTTTTGTACATCTGTAACTAGTAATAATAATTAATAATAATAATAGTTTAAAAATAAAATGACCATTGATTTGTATAAGTGGTATATAGCTAGGTATTATGATACATATTTCATTATGTCTCTGTTTTACAAAGCCTTTAAATGGACAATTTTGAATAAGATGGATTGGTAAAAAAAAATTAAAATTAATTTAAAAAGTTTAAAAAAAAGAGTAATATGAAAAACAAAATGTAGAAGAAAATAATAAAGAAAAGCTGATCATTTTTAGGCAGTAAAGGATTTTGTGAGATTAAAATGAGAGTAAGTGCTCAGCCCTAAATCAGATGGCACATTATTTTTAACTTTATAAAATTTTTCAGTTACAGTTGACATTAAGTGTTGGTTTATATTAGTTTCAGTTGTAAGATGGCACACTTTTAAAGGGGTCAAAACCCTGAAAAATCTTGGCTACAGTAACATCCTTGGCCTCATCTACTTAGATGTCTGGAGAAATACACTGACAAGGGACAGAGTCATGAAATACAGGTCCTTGTTTGGCAGGGAAAATGTAGGGATATATAATAATAATTAATGGCTGAATGATAAGTAATCTGTGACTAAATCATATATAAATAAACAGAATTATTTAGCACTGTTTTAAAGTTCTTAACATTTAAAAAAATAATTCCATACAAATTATTTTTATGCCATCGCTGCCAGTCATACACATTTCAACTATGTTCTTTAATATTACACCTGCCATACTAGAGCTAAAGAAATAAACTTTGATCATATGAGGCATTTATTGGAAAATGGAGCAATAAGGACAAGTGTAATGGTGATAAGAAAGAGGTGACCCACTTGCAGCAAGCAGAAACTTTACTTCTCACACATACTTGAATTTGTACATGTAGGGTTTGGTGAATAAGCTATGTGCTTTTCCAGGGCTGGAGTCCAAGTAGCTTTACAGAACATATGTAATGCTAAACATTCTTGATGAAGGGTTCCCTTGAATACTTGGCAACCACTTCCTAAATCAATGTTTTCCAGAACTGTAGATCGAGGCTCATTAGTGGATTATGAAATCTATCTAAATATTGTGGATTTCAACCACGTTTTTTTTTTAAAAAAACAAATGCAAAACAAAAACAAAGAGAATATAACTATTGGGTTGTCGGAAAGGTCATAATGTATTTTTTCTGTTTTTCATTGCAAAGGTGCGTCGTGACTTTTCTGACAACCCAATATGATAGATTACATTTTAATGTTATCACTCATACTATGAACATGTACTATGGGGTCCGACAATTGAGTTTGTGAACTTTTCCATTAAATGCAAGGTGGAGAGTTCAAGGACTTAACTCTCAAAGATCAAGACTTGTCTGATCTTTTTTCATATCTGTGGAAATATAACCTTGTTATGGATGGTACATTTTGATATAGACATATAGACTATCCATTCTGTACACACACACACACACACACACACACACACACACCCCTAGACATTTAAAGGAGTACCTGGCACATTAAACTCTAATAAAGTAGGTTGTCAAAAAAAAAAAAGCTTGCATGTACCTTTCAAGAAATGTCAAATTACCTTTACTAAACTTTGAAACCTCTCCTTTCATTACTTCCATACCATTCAAAATCAATGAGCAGGGCTATGGAGGTCCAGAGTGAGGGGAATCCAGAATTCATTTTTTATTTGGCTACCTGAGAATCAGAATCACTTGTGGAAGCTTTTTAAGATAAACTCCTGGGCCAGCTGAGTGGCTCAGTTGGTTAAGAGCTCGCTCAAGAGTGTGAACTCTGAACTACAGGGTCACCAGTTCAATTCCCAGCCCCAGCTGAGCTGCCACTGAGCTACCAACAGGTGGCAGGATGGCTCAGCTAAATAAATAAATAAATAATTATAAACTCCTAAACCCCACCATAGACATGTGGAATCTTCTGCTGAACAGACATAAAAACTATATTTTTAAAAATGCACTTCCCAGTATTTCTTAAGTCTGCCAAATTTTACAATTACTGCTTTAAATAGCACTGTCATTTAACCCTTAGAGCAATTGACAGGAAGAGAGGAACTATCTTTGACGTTCAGAAAGGTTAAATAACTTGTTGAAAGAAGCACAGTAATAAAGGGTAAAGCCAGTATGGCAGCATTCACACACAGATCTGAATTCAAAAGCTTTCTATACATTTGCTTCTGCTGCTTTCAGCAGGAAAAATGTCAAAATTAGTATTTACTTGAATGTGACATCTGTAAATGGATTCTCCTTCCCAGAAATAGTGCCATCTGAAATCTTCAATAACCTCTTGTATCCCAGGAAGAAAAAAAAATATATGTAAAAAACCTTATAATGTTATAGTGGGTTTTTACTCATAATTTTGGGGAATGAGGTCTTGAATACTTTTCAGTAAAGCTTTGAAACACTTTAAAATTAGCACAGAGGACTTCTATCAACATAGGAGACCGAAAACATAGACATGCTACATAAAAGGCACTCAAAACTCACATACTAGAATTGTTATGGACTGAATTTTGAACCCCCCAAAATTCCTATGTGGAAGCCCAGATCCCAGCAGTTCAGAATGTGACTGTACAGGAGACAGAGAATTTAAAGAGACAGTTAAGTTAAAATGAGGCTATTAGGGTGGGTCATGGTCCAGCCTGACTAGTGTCTTTGTAAGAAAAGGAGACTAGTAGGTAAAGGGACACACCACGGTTGCTTGCACAGAGAGGAAAGACCCTGTGAGACAGGAAGCTATCTGCCAGCCAAGGAGAGGCCTCAGGAGAAACTGAACTCGGCAACACCTTGATCGTGGACTTTCAGCCTCCAGAACTGTAAGAAAATTAATTTCTTGTTTAAGCCACTCAGCCTGTGGTATTTTGTCATGGTAGCCCTAGCAAACTGAAACAGTGGCCAAAGACAGGGCAATACCACATTATTAGCCACAAAGGAAAGAATACCAGTGTGAAAAGTGGATGCTAATGCCCTGGTGATCAATGGGAACTGTGGCCAGGAGCCTTATGCCACAGAGCTGCAAATATAGCTCCTTCACCATTAAACAGAGCTGTTAAATATTTTAAACAGAGGCCTGTAAAACCATGTCATTTAGCCCAAGGAAAGCAGCAAAAAATTGACTTTGGACCTCGAATGGAAAGAAAAAATAAAAATCTGTGAGAAATAAAATCCCTAATCTGTGCCACATTCTGTTGTAGGATTTGTATTATCAGTGTGGAATAACATTAACATGAAAAAATTAACATTGAAACTATCTAAACCATTGATCACCAAGAAGTAAAACTGCAGTCAGTAAGGACAGAAAAAAAACAACAGAACAGGACACCTAAGGAATATTAATAGTAGAACCAGATTGTTGGAAATGTTTGAACAATTAACATAATCATAGAGCACACAAAAGAAGATACTTTTTTGGAAAGAACAAATTCAAGGCAACTTCTAAAAATGAGAACTAGAATTCCTAAAATCAAAAGCCACAATAGTCAGGATATACAGGTAGCTAAAAAGAGACTTAATGACGATGAAGGATAGAATGAAAAGGTCTAGCAAAACAAGAGTCCCAGAAAGAATGTAAGACAGGAAATATTTGGAAAAATAATGGCTAATATTTTTTTCCAGAATTGACTTTAAAAAGGAGATAGATCCTGGAAGCATAAACAGGATAAAGGGAAATACACCCCTCGACATATAGTAAAACTGCCAAACACCAAAAGCAGAGATCTGAAAAGGCAGTCAGAGGGAAGGTACAGATCACTGTTAGGCAGGGGCCAGCTAACTGTTTTTGTAACTCAAAGGCCAGAACACAGCCCTGCTGGCGCTATGCATCGCCTGTGGCTGCTCTGGCTGACAGTGGCAGAGCTGAGTGGTTGCACCAGAGACCACAAAAACCACATGGCCCACAAACTACAAAATACCATGTGTCCCTTTAACATAAAGGAATGATACTTAAAATAACAACAGATTCTCAAACAGCAACAATGGAAGCTAGAAGCCAGTAGAAAAACATCTTGAAAATGTTAAGAATAATGATCGACCTGTTGTGTTCCCAAAAAGCTCACAAATGAAGTTTTAAAAAGTACCATTTACAGATGCAAATGAGCAAGTTTACCAACAAGAGAGCTACAATAAATGAAGTTTTAAAAGAAGTATTTCAGGAAAAAAGGAAAACATCCCAGGAGGTAAACATCTTACTTAATTTTAAGTTAAATATGTACGTGTGGTAGGCTGAGCAACAGCTCCCCAAGATATCCGAGTTCTAATCCTCTCAAGCCTGTGAATATTACTTTACAAAGCAAAAGGAAGTTTGCAGAGGTGATTCAATTAAAGATCTTGAAATGAGGTGTATTCTGGATTATTCAGGTGGCCCTAGATGTTATCATAAATGTTTTACAAGAGAGAGGCAAAGGGAGATTTTAATACAAAAGAAGGTGTTACTAGTGAGGGCGAGATAACTGCTGCAACAATCCCCAAAAGGCCTACTGCTTAAGAAAATAAAAGTTATTGTTTGCTGAGGTCCCAGTCCAGAATGGTTGTGGGGCGGGGGCTGACAGGAGGAGCTGTATTCTATGGCATTGTATTCTATGGCGTTGTGCAGGAACCCAGCATGGACTTCCCATTGTATGATGCTGCCATCTCCAACAGTCGTTTCCAAGGATGGGAGGTTTTTATGGGCTTTTATGGGTTTTATAAATGGCTTCCCTCACTTCCTCCTACATTATATTGACTAGAACTCTGACATAAGACCCCAACCTGATTGCCAAGGTCTGCAAAATTAATTCGGTCATCTCAGGAAGGAGAGGAAATAAAAGGATACCTTGGAGCACTAGCAGCTTTTGTTCTCTGGGAACAATTCCCATGCATTGTTCTCTGTGATTCAGCTCTGCCTTGTCTACTTTTCCCTCGGCCACATTTGGGATGGGTGTTATCTGGTGCCACTGCCACATACAGATGTCACCTCTAAGTCAGCACGAAAAGGACCAAAGAAAAGGACCATGCATAGGAGTTTTATGGGCCAGTCCTGAAGTAGCATGCATCACTTCTGCCACTTCTGCCCACATTCCAGTGGCTAGAAAAAACATCTTGGGGACTGGGAAATTTTTGCTGTGCGTTTCCTGCCTAAGGTTTGTTTTAAGGTATATTCAAGAGTCAAAGGTTTTTTTTGGGGGGGTTAGGCTCTGGGTTTCTTTGACAACAGATTTCCTCAAAACTTCAGTAGGATTCTGATACATTTGCTGACAGTCCCATATGCCAATCACTACATCCGGTTTATTTTGTCCTACACATAGGTCTCAAAAGTGCTTTATATCTTCACTTTTTCACACATATGCTTCTCTCAAAAAAATGGTGAAATTGGATGGGAAGATAGCATTCTAAATCCGATTTTAATAAGTCTGTTTATTCTACATTTGGTATCTAGAAGTTGTCAGATTTTTCTTTCTTTCATTACCTTGCATTTTTACACTGACTTGCATTACTTTTTATAAACTGGTCCAGTTATTCCTATAACATCTTGCCAAATGCAGTCACTAACTCTCAGCATCCACTATCAATGGTTTTCCCAACCTCTTCCCTTAAAGCTCAGCTGGTACTTAAATATTACTGGTCAGTTTTACCAATGGCTTTGCCAATGGTTAACACAGGTCACCATCTTTCCAGTTTCTGGTGTCAGTTTCTGCTCTTCTCCCCACTCCCCAAAAGACTAAACCCAAACCATGTATCTTATCAAAATGGCATTTCACTTCAATGTGCTAAGTTCTTTATTAGTGAGACACAGTGTACTTTTTTACTGTTTACTCATTTTATAGTCTAATGTGTTTGTCTAGGGGATGGAGAGTGCTCTGTGCCATTCAATCATTTAGAGATTCAGGCAAGGTTCTTCTATTTTGTACCACTGTCACTTTTAGCTTCTAAGTCAACATGGTTACGGGCGGGGGTGGGGTGAGGGGGGCGGGGAGAATGGTAGATCACGGATGGGCGATTTTTTTGAGCCAGTCCTGGAAGTAGCATAAATCACTTCACATTCCAATGGCCAGATTTCAATCAGATGTTACCAATCTAGTTGAACTATATGCCCAAGAAGAGACAATTCTTTCCCCAACTCATTGTATGAGGCAAGTATAACCTTAATAACAGAACCAGATAAGGATTGTATAAGAAAGGAAAATTGCAGGCCAATCACATCAACATAGAGGAAAAATTAATAAAAGCTTCAACAAACTAAATCTAGCAGTCTTATAAATCATGATACACCATGACTAAATTGAATTTATCTCAGGAATGCAAGCATGGTTTAATACAAAAATCTATAAATTCCATTTATCATTCTAATAGATTAAAGTGGAAAAACACATTATCGCCTCAACAGATGTGGAAAAAACATTTGTTAAAATTCAATATACTTAGAAAACTTGGACGAGGAAGAACTTCCTTAACCTGATAGTGGCCTATATGCCAAAAACTATGGCAAGTATTCTTAAAGGAGAAACTCTGGAAGCATTCTCTGTACAAATAGAAACAAGACAAAGAAACCACCTATCAACACTCCTTTTTAACTTTCCCAGTGCAAGTTCTGGCCAGCAAATAAGAAAAATAAAAAGGACAGGAAAGGATAACAAAACTGAGATTATTAACAGATGATACTGATCATTTACTAAGAAAACCCCAAAGAAGCTACAGACAGTATAGCTCTAAGATCAATATTCAAAAATTATAATAAGAAAAATGTACTTTAAAAAAGCATTTACAATAATCACAAGCAATAAGTCACTGAAATGAATCTAATATACGCAGACTAGAATGCATAAAGTTTTATGACTTGATTAAAAAACATTTTAGATACCTAAATAAGTGGAGAATTACTCCATGTTCAAGAATAGGAACATCATTATTATAAAGGTAATTCTTCTTATACAATACAGTTCCAGTCAAAATCCCGAGTTTTTAATGGAAGTTGAACAAATGGCCAAGAACAGCCAATACACTCCCAAGTATTTAGAGGAGCATGAAGGAACACAAACTACCCAGATGTCAAGTATTTATTATTAAACAACAATAATTAAAATAGTTTCGAGCAGCCCCGGTTTGGGTCCCACATATGAAGGCCAGTGACACTGCCCTCAAAAAAAAACCAAAAAACAGTGTAAAATAGTTTTGTATTGGCCCAAAGATAGACAAAAAGAAAACTCATAAAGAAACATATATAGAAACTTATGTATGAGGGAGAAGGCACTGCAGATCAAATGGAATATTCTATAACTAGTACTGATATAAGGGACCACATATACATTAATTTATTTGGATTCCTATCTCACATCATATACAAAAGTCCACTAAATGGATTAAGGAGTAAATATAAAAGGCTGACATTTTTGAGTTTGGGAAAAATATAGGCAAATATCTTTATGACATCAGGTCAGTAATTTTTTTTTTTAATGAAGTCAGAAAATTTATTTAAGAAGAGAAACACTGACAGAGGAGTTGCTGGGGGCAGTCTACGATAGACAGCTGCCCAGAAAAATATTTTTATAAAATGATTAAAACACATATCCTAAAGGAAAAGATTGATAAATTCAGCTACATTAAAATTACAGAGTCCTGTTCATCAAAAGGCACCACAAAGAAAATGAAGACATTCACAAAGTAGTTTTCAACATGTATAGAGATTAGTAGCTAGAAAAAGAATTCTTATGAATTACCAAGTAGAAAAACAAACAATGGAAATACAATATAAAAATGCTTAAATGATGAGAAAAAAAATGTATAGTAAATATATGGAAATCCTAACCATACTGTTAATTAGAAAAATACAAATCAAGATTAAATGAGATAGCATTTTAGACCCACTAAGTTGGCAAAAATAAAATCTGACAATCCCAAGCACTGATGAAGATATGCTACTGAGCATCTCACTACAGCTCACACCAGATTAGAGAACTCAGGGGTGGCTCCAGCCTCTACTCTCAGGAGGGAGGCATGACCTGTGTTGATGGGACGTCAGTCCTTGAGCGCCCACTGGCCCTGTTTACTTAAGGTGCAAGGGATCTTTAGTGACGTATGCTCATATGAAGGGCTCAAGAAGCAGTGACTGGCATATGTAACATGGCACCTGTGCAGAGGGGGCTAAAGCTGCCACAGGTAGGAGCACTAGTAATAGAGAGCCCATAAGTGATGCTGTACTTTTGAGAGATGGTCTAAAAGGATCAGAGCTTGTCTTACTGTCTTGAATCACTTACTCTGGAGGAATCCAGATGCCATGTCTGAGGACAGTCAAGCAGGTCCAGGGACACATCCAAGAGGTGAGGGACGAGTCTCCTGCCCAAAGCCACGTGAGACAGCCATCCAGGAGAGGATCCTCCAGTCTCCATCGAGCCTTCGGATGATGACCAGACATAGCCAGGCTCCTGACCTCAACTGCATGACAGACCCCAACGGAGAACCATCAAACAAGCCCGCCTCAAACTCCTGGCCCAGAGAAACTGTTAGATCAGACCCCTTTGTTGCTTTAAATTGCTAAGCTTTGGGGTGATAAATAAAACCATAAACCCTGACGGCTTTCTACTAAGTGTTAAGTTTAAACTTAATGTGTACCCTGTACAATACTGTCAGATGTTGTATCTCCAACAGAATGAATTTCCAAAAGGTTTATTTAGTTCCTTGAATTTTAAAAATTTTGAACCAATTTTGGCACTGACTTAGCTGATTTCTTTTGATGTATCGGATGACATTGATATATAATACTGGCACCATTGGACCATAACGTCCTGCTAATGAAATGCATCAATAATTATTTCTTTGCTTTGCATAGGTGAAATAAAAAATTGGAAGAGGAAATGAAACAAGTTTGCAATCACCACTGATTTAAATGAGAACTCAGAACTCCAGAGTTGATACATAAATGCACTCTGCAGGGGCCTGTGGTAAAACCACCTTTTGGAGCAGATACCAAAAACGAACCATGAATTCCGGAAGTAGGCGGGGCTGCTTGTTCAGTGGATTGGTTTTGTGTTGAACTCCCTTGCTCCCATGGTGTAGAGTAACTGTTACTTTTTATTCATTGTATGTTTCCGACTGGATTTCAGCAAAATACAACCAAAACGTAGAGGACTCGTGGGGAAAGGCTTAACGCTGTTACAGGACACTATTCAATTGCACAGCTGGCTCTGCAAGGCTCAGTGCAGCTGAGCTCCGTTTATGACAGGCGGCGCAGAGACAAGGACGCGCTGCTTTGATGAATTGTTTTAACATCAGCTCAAGTGTTTCATAGTTCAATTAGTATAAAGTGGGTGTGTGTAAATGAGCTACAGGACTTGGTGGCAGAATATCACAGTTTGGAAGCAATCAGAAATTATATAGTTAGCGCAACCAGTTTCAAATCCATGTGTGCCTCACACTCTTATTTAGGAAAACTCTTGTGTTACATGGCACTGTGCTCCATGGAAGCCTGAACATGCGTTTTATCCACTGTGGGGGGTTGAGGTGTGTCCACCAATTCTGTGATGCTCCTCCTTTCAGAGGCAGGGCCTCCTTCTCTGCCTCCTGCCTGTGAGCCGGACTCAAGTGTTTCACTTCTGAGGATCAGAGTAAGCAAGGGCAAAAGCAGCCACACTGAGGCAGAAGTCATACCCACAGTGAAGTACAGGTAGAAATGAAGTCCCAAAAGTAAAAATAAAAACGATGGCCAAAATGCTTCCAATATTTTTAAAAGAATAAAAAAAAAGAAAACCCTCACTTATAGATAACTGGGTCCAACTAACAATCATATTGAAAATTATGAAATGAAAAAGCATCACGTATCAACACTTGTGGAATATGGTTCAAGAAGTACAGAGAAATACATTCCTCAAAGGTATCTATTAGAAAACAAAAAATAAGGACAATTAATTAGTAAGCATTCAACTCAAGAAGTTACAACAAGAAAAATAAACCATCAGAAAGTATAAAGAAATAACAGAAGAAATTCATGAAACATAAAACTGAAGAATCTGAGTGGTTGAAATAAAAACCTGTTCTCTGAAAAGATTAATTAGATAAGCCTCTAGTAAGGTTGATGAAAAAAAAGAAATATGGCACAAACAACATTAGCGATGAAAAGATCATACTCACAAATAGAGTACAAATATTAAAAATTATAAGAAAATACCATGAATAACTAACTATACCAATACATTTGAAAAAAGATGAAATGGATAATTTCCTAAGAAAATAAAACTTGCCCACTCATGAAAAAATAAAGTACTTTAAAGAGTCTATGACCATTAAAGAAGCTGAATTAGCTGGGTATCTCCTCATTCCATCCTCACCCCACAAAATAAAAGCAACAGGCCCAAGTGATTTTACAGGTGAGTTTTACCAAACATTCAAGAACCCTAACTCATTTTATGATACAAGCACATCATTGATACCAAAACCAAACAGAAACAATATAAAAAAGTTACAGGTTAATCTCACTTATGAATATGCCATACAAGATTATCATAGGTTGATTTAATTTGTGAAGATGCAAAACTTGAAAAAATATTTTTGAAATCCACAAATATATTATTAGTAATAGTACTGATCATGATCAAATAGGGTTTATCCCAAAAAAGGATGATTCAACATTAGAAAATCTATTTATGTAATCTACCAGGAAGGTAAAGGGAGGGGAAAACACTTGTCATTTAAATATAACAGATGGAGAAAAAGCATTTGACTTTAAAATATAAGCAAATAATAAAAAGCAACTTCTTAACACAGAGTATGTACCCCAAACCTATATATGTGTATTACATTTAGCACTGAAAATATTCCATTTTAAAGTCAATCAAGAAACAAGGAAGAATGCCATTGAGAAGTCTTGCCAGCAGAGAAAGCCGAGAAAAGCAGACGTGGAATTTCACAAGCGCCATCTCAGAGCTACTGTCCAGCAGACTGTGACAAAGTTCGCATCGGAGGGTCTTTAATTAAGGAAAGTGCTTTCTAAGAAAATGTAACTACTTTAAATGGCTAGAATGCTAGTTATCCGGAAACTCTGGAAAGATCTGACTTAAGCAATAAAGCAGTTTCTTCAGCATCCGGAGCACCATGAGTGGGTGGCCCACTGGAAGAGTGTGTGACACGCTATTCTCGACAAGCCCTCTAGCACCAAATCTAAAGTTAAGAAATACTTTGAAGTCTCTAGAAAACTATCAGTAAGGATCTGTCTGTGTGGGTCTGTTTAACTCTGGTCTGGACCCCTGCCAGCCACCTCTTCCCTTACCATCTGCCAGAGCAGTGTCTTCAAACTTTACTGCTTGCATGCCTCCTAAACAAATTTTGGGAAAGTATGTAACACTTCGTGCATTTTAAAATTGATAACATTTAGCATGATACATTTACGTAAATGTAAATAAGATAATTTCCAGTGGCATACTCTAAATACTTTCATTTTTAAAAAAACAAACTGTTGTTTTAATGTACCCAACAGAATCTAAATATTATAGCAATTTGATTCCCATCATCAGAATAATAAACTGAGGACATCTAGGTAGTAACACCCTAAGGATAAGATCTGGCAAAGCCAGAAGAGGCCCCTGGTCACATCAGATAAAACCTAACATGGACACTTGCCAAATTCTTTGACAAGACAACTCATTATGGTAAGGACAAATTGGCTGTGATAGTACACCAGCAGGGGGAAGGGAGTTCTTAGATAGCAGAGGGTTGGCTATACAAGGAGTCTTGACAAACGAGAGGAGGACTAGCCACCTACTCTTCAAGATTAATTATAAAGCTATTTTTTAAAGAAAAAAACCCACCAAAACTGTGTAGAAGTAACACTGATAAATAGATCAATGAAACAGAACGAAAGCCCAGAAGCCAATCTACACATCCAGGGGAATTTGGTAACATGAGAGGAGGCACCACGAAGTCAACGGGGAATAGGCGGACTGTTTAATCAATGATGCCATGAGAACCAGCTATCAATATGGGTTAAGACTGTTACCTGACAAGTCACAAAATTTAATTTCAGGTGAATGAGGCATATTTTGAAATTTATAACTTTATTTTTTTTTTTTTGAGGGCAGTGTCACTGACCCTCACATGTGGGACCGAACCGGGGCTGCTGGCTTCCGAAGCCAGCGCTTAACCACAGCGCCACTCGGCCGGCCCTGAAATTTATAACTTTAGACAAAATAAATTATATATATTTTTAAACCTCAGGGAAGCAACAAAATTTTGAAGACTATATAGTCATGGGATGTGGATTACACTGTGGAAGGGAGTCAAAGGAATTGTAATAGATAGTATGATATGGGGGGGGATGAGGGGGGGAATTGAGGGAGGGGGGTTGTCACTTTGAGGGGTAAAAAGTCTAACTATTGCACTTTGCTGTACACCTGAAGCTAATTAAAATAAAAAAAACTGTAAAAAACCAACCAAACAAACAAAAAAAACAACGACCAATTTGACTAAATTTAACTGGAAAAGTTAAATTTAACATTAAAGTCAAGAAACATACTAGAAGCCCTGTAACAAGTACAGCATTATGATCAGCAAGAATTTAAGGGCCGACCAAGTGGCGCGGTGGTTAAGTGCTGGCTTGGGACGCCAGCGGCCCCGGTTCGGGTTCCATATATGACAGCCAGTGACACTACCCTCAAAAAAAGAAGAAAAAAAAAAAAGAATTTAAGTAATCTAAGAGAAAAATAGGTATATAGGAAATAAATTCACAAAATAATGACTAATAAATATATGAAATGAAGCTAAGATGCTTGGTAGCCAGGTAAATATAAATTAAAACAAAGGCCTACTATCTTACAGCTCTTCTGATACGACTAAGTGTTGGTGATGAGGTAGGAAACCCAGAATTCTCTCACACTGCTGCCACTGGGAGTGCATACCACTTGGAGAGCAATTTGATACCATCTAAATTCACAGGGTACATAGTTACCTATCTACTACCTGAAATTCCATTTTGGGGCATATATACAAAATATCTAGCACATTTACACGAGAAAACATTATCAAGAGTGTAACATTTGAGCACTGTTCAAAATGGCAAAAAATAACAATTGAAATGATCATTAGTGGGAGAACTGGTAAGTAAACTGATACAAAGTGACATTAAACAGCAGTTATGTTGAGTGAAAAAGCAAGTCACGAAAAATTACATACAATAGGGTATCATATAAATATAAATTTTTAAAAAATGCTATATATTATTCATGGATATAAACATGGGGTAAAATCTTAAATAGAAACAAGTCACGCCAACTTCAGAATAGACTAGCTCTAGGGAGGGAAACAGGAAATGGCATCAGGGAGGAGTACAAAAGAATAACATTTTATTGTTTTTTAAAATCAGAAGCAAATATGGCAAAATAGTTTGTGAAGAGTACAGGGGCATTTATATTCTGTATATTTGAGATATTTTGCAATTAAAAAAATTTAATGGGCACATATGGTATAACAATCAAATAATAACAATATTCACACCACAAAAACTTATCTAGTAATAACATTAATTATTTAAGCCACAGAAACTTATGTACATACATCAGAGCATGTGATATGAGGTAAAAATAAATTCTAAAATTTGCAATGTACATTAGGGTTTTAACTTAATAATTTTCCTAATAGGCTTTGAATCTCATGCAATTTTAAAATGTCCTTATGCTAAAATTTTAAGGGATGCTTTCTAGAGTTGTCAAAGATATATAAATAACTTTAATTAATGTGGTTTTCTGAATTTCAGCCTTATTTTGGAAAGCTTTTTCTTTAGCATATAAACAGTACATTTATATTTATTTACAAGTCTCAAAGAAATGTTAAGAGTCGTTAAGTATGAAGAGCTGGTATCCCACGTAATTAACGTTTCACCAAGACCCTGATGCCTAAATGCTACCGTGGAAAAACAATGCTCCATTATTCCCTTTTCTTTTCTACTTGGGGTTTGGGTCAGAAGCCAAGAAGTACCAATACTGGAAAAGTTATAAACAAACTCTTATTATAAAACTGTTTTAAAGAAAATGTGGGCTGGACGAATGGCACAGTGGTTAAGAGCTGGCTTGGGACACCAGTGGCTTGGGTTCAGATCCCACACATGAGAGCCAGTGACACAGCCCTCTTAAAAAAATTAAAATAAAAAAATTAAAATAAAGAAAATGTAACTTTCACAGAGGAGTAACCAATCCTTTGGGATTATTATGTCAGAGAGAGACACAGAGACAATATTTTAAGAAAGGGGTTAAGAAGAGGTAGTAGAATTTGGTTATCTGTACTTATTGACAGAGCTTCAAGGCTATAAGATAATAACTAGTACAGAAAAAAAATTCAGGAGACAGAACTGGGTATGATACTGCATCTACAAATGTAACTCAAGAAATCTGTAACTCACACGTAATACTTCACTCTGGGCTATAATGCTCTGACTACGTTCATACTCTTTCATAATAACTATTTCACCCATTTGATGGTAAGCAGTAATTTTATTCAACATGAGTTGCTTTCAGCCAATTAAGCATTTGCAACAGAGATGGTTAGCTCATCTTTCAAGTAACCTTCCTGTTAGATATGCTAATATTTCCCAGGTCATAGGCAATGACAAAAGAATTATTCCAAGTTCTACATTTCCACAATTTTAAGGGTAATAATGTTGAGGCAAAAGGCAGTTTCACCTACTCCACTTCAGCCTGTTAGACTACCTTTTAGTTAGTATTAAAGTTCTTTACTTGGCTGGAAAAATTAGCTCCCCCAACTCTAATTCACTGTAACTTTGGTCAGTAAGAACAGTAAATTTCACTTATAAAATTGAAAACCATTTACAGCATTTACATTTTTGTTGTTGTTCTTTTTCCACCAATCTTAAGTTTCAGAAATACTAATTTATTTCTCCCCTCTCCATAGCGGGGTAAGTACCACTCTGCTTCCTGAATGAAATAATCTCATTTCTGTTTCTCTCAAATTCTCATCCTCTGGAGACTCACTCAAACTGGTTGATAAATTCACTGACAGGTCTGCAATTCAGTTTCACTAACACATGGAAATTCTCCTTCCACAACAAAAGCTCAGTATTATGAATTTAATTCTCTGAATTTCACAATCCTTGATAAATGGAGGCACCTTAAAGTTCAGTTTACATTCTCTTATATATGATTTCACAGCATGCTTCAAATAGCTTAAAATAAGCTACATTAATAGCTTTAGTGTCATTTTTATCATTAAAATAATCTATAAATATGAGAATACTAATTTCATTGTCATAACTAATAAATAAGTCTTAAAACACCTGTAGATATAAATCAACCCTCATTTGCCTCATGTGGACTGTTCTAGAACATAAATCAATAAACTGAACGGGTTTATCAATATAATATAGTTGTATAATGCTTTCACAAATTCCAAATCTGTAATTTAGTGTTTTTCCATATTTATTTTTTAAATATACAAAGAGACTGAAGTATTAATATAAATATTTTCTCTCAAATATGTTAATATTCTTAGGTAAAAGAAAAGGCTTCCAAACATTTACAGAACAATCTAAAGATACGTAAACCTGATTTTTAGGATCATTACATTAACCAAAATAATCTTCCAGAGAAGGTCCTATTTTTAGCTCACTGGCCTCCTCACATCAACTCTTTAAGATGGATTCAAGTCCACTGCCTTTGCTTGACTTACTTCAGGGATCACTTCCAATGGAAAAAAAAATCTCAGAAAAAGGTCTCACGACATAGTGGACAAGTGGATTTGTTGCTGGATGTAAACCATTTGTACTGAAAAAGAAAAGGTTTTAAATGTTAAAAGAACTTTTTAAAGCAGTCATTTTTACATATACATCTAAAGTAACCTTAAAATGATGAAGTAAAAAAGGAAGAACACTGAAATTTGTGCTCCCTCCATTCATCTCTCAAATCAGCACAGCTCAGTACTATTTCCAAAGGCTACAGTCTGATCCCTTCCACCCTGGCTCAGGCACATGACCACTAACATATATAAGGATGACCTCCTGCAAAGCAGCTACACATAGGGTGACTTTCTTTTCAATATGATATTTTAAAAGGGCCAAGAGCTCTGACGCCAGATGGCCTCCAGTTCCAATTTTTTCAGTCTCCTTTATGGTCTAAATCTTATAAGACCATCTATTTTTGAGGGCTGTGAACTATATTAGAAACTCCAATTATTAAAGTGCTTTGATGCTACTGTTCTCAGTAAATTACTAATTATCTTTTACAGATTGTGAAAAATCATTTTTAATATGTCTCCCATTAACTACAATTAAAGAGTTTAACACTGCTTTCTTTTCCAAAATTAGATATCATTCATGTAATATATATAAAACGTAAATAAGTTAATTTTTCTTTAGACTTACCAAGCAGGCTGAATGGAACTTTTTCTTGCATGTTCTACAGGCTTTTTTGGGAAGAGAATAGTTGAAACCATGAATGACTGAGAAACAGATCATGCAGTCTTCAACACCCTCAAAACGTTTGTCTACATTATTTTTCCACAATGCTAAGCCTTCCATAATACTGCCATTCTGTTAACAAGAAAAAAAAGAGTCAATATATATTGAACACCACCAATTAGTGATTTTTATTCAACTCCACGAATTTTAAAGTTGAATTAGACTTTGGAAAGAAGACAATCTCCTTCACTATATTCACATCTTCTGAGTTTTCTGAATGTTGGTTTTTTAGATGACAACTCAAGTTTTAGGAATCAGAGACAGTTTTTCGCCAGCAAAGACAGACATGAAAGAAAGGATTCTGCATCAATGCTTCAAGGTTTATAGTTTCGGCTTGTCACTTGATAAAACTCTTTCAATAATTAAATCACTTAGATTAGTTCTCCTAATTTTCAACAAAAAAATGATTAATTAGTCATATCTTCTCAGCTGTTAATTTGTTCCAGCTCTACAAACTGGTGAATACATTTGTTTTAAAATATTTCCTCACCATGCAATGTTCACAATGTGCCAACAAAACTATAGACTTTAAGTTATTTAAAAGTCAAAGATCTTTGAAAGTCCTGGGATTCCTATAACCTCAGAAGAAGAGTTGAAATGTAGGAATAAAAGCTCAGAAGATAATCACCTGTCCAGTATCTTACAAAATGATTCCCTCTCAAACAATTTTCCTTAGTTCCATGTATAGTTCTGAATTGTCTATGTCAATGAAGTCAATTCCTCTCAAACATCAGAAAAAAAAATTGGTAGAGCCTTAAAAATTAAAAAGCCTTGGCAGGTTCATGTCATTTAGGCATACATCTGTGTTCATGGAGGAAATATAATCTCGATTTTGACCTTAAGCAGAAGAAATGTATTTTACGCTTTGCTGCCCTGCAAACAGGAGGGCAGGCCCCCTGGTGTGGAAGCCACATGTATGCAGACCCTTACCTGGTGGGTGAGGTAAGTGCTTAGCTGCAGCATCCAGTTCCGCCATTGCTGAACAGCCACCCCAACTCTTTTCCCACTTTCCACTGTTATGGAACCCAATGGGTAGTTTGAAGGCAGTTGTATTATAAGCTCAATAACTATGTCCTCAATAGTATAGGTAGCCATTACTTCTCGAGTAGTAGCACGAGCTTTGACCTGCAACACATGAAAAGGTAAGTTTTTTTGGCTAAATTTCTTTCCTTTCTTTCATTCAAAAAACATCTCAATAGGGTAACTACAGCAGCCAAAGTTTTCATTCAAAGAAAATGCAGGTAAACACATTCATTTATTTGATACACTTAATAAATACCTGATGTACAGTTGTCCCTCCATATCCACAGCGTCTGGTTCTAGGACCCTCTTGGGTACCAAAAATCTACGGATACTCAAGTTCGTCTACCTGGGAGGAGTTCCACATCCCCGCATTCAACCGTGCTGTTCAATCTGAGGTTGGTTGAATCCATGGATGTAAAACCCCCAGATAGGGAGGGTCAACTATATGATAGTGATTTTATGACACAAAAAGATTGTCTTAAAAGAAACACACTGCTCATAAAAAAGTATATTTTACTATATGAGGTTTACCACATAATATAGTTTTCAACAGACAAATGACAGAATGGGTTATTAATTATTCCTGGTCTTCCATCCCAGAGTATTAGAATCACTTCTATTTAGATGTCTCCCAAGTCTTTGGCCACCACAGAATTCTCCTGAGCTTTACAGCCAACAATTAGCTGCCAGAATATCTATACCTTGGTTGCGGTTTTCACATATGCATTGCAAACTCAATATACAACACAAATTACCATATTTTACAAATTCATTCTTCTGACTTTCCTATTTCCAGGCTAAAAACCTGAGTGTCATCTTCAATTTCTCCTTCTACCACATCCCAGATATTTGCCAGCTGCAAGTTTGGATAAATCTCCCCATTTACATTCCCCCTGAGGCTGCCCTATTCAGGCCCTGCTCAGTGCTCCTAATTCTATACCAGCGTCTCTTCTAACTATTCCTCTGAACCCAAGCTCTATGCTAACAGCCCATGCCACTTATTGGAACCAGGGCAATTTCACAGATTATAGTTCCTATCATGTCACTGCCTCAAAGGCAAGTTTTCAATGGATAAATAGGACTGAATATTTCAAACAGTTATTTGGGATCTTTTTCCGATATGGCCTAAATTCATCATAGAAGCTGCTTGTTCTCTCACCATTCACCTTCAGGAATCCTACTCTGTATGAATACTGGGTTATTCGTCATTTCTTGGGCATCACAGAAATTCTTATTCCATGTTTTTTGCTTTTGCCATACTGGTTTCTCTATAGTAAATGCCTTTCCTCACAACAAAATCCTTCCCATCGCAGAGTAATCTTCCTTCCTAAAGTCTCACCTAATCCCCTCAGCCAGGTGAAGCCTTCCCCCTCTGATGACAGAGCACCCTTCCTCTTAACGAGCCAGTTTCGAATGCAAAACACATGGTCAGTATCGGTCTCTTCCCTTTAGTAGATTGTATGTTATATAGGACAGGAATCTACCCTATTCATTTCCTAGGTAAATGGCACACAAAGACTGGCATTGGCAGATATTCCAATACATATTTTAAATGAACTCATTAATGTTCAAAAACTATTTGGTGAGTGAGGGTAAATGAAATTATACCATTGTTCCAATCTATGCATGAATAGTGAGATCTCATACACAAGAATCATAAAATAAAGTAGGTAATTTATAAATTCTGAACCAAGGGCCACAACTGGGACGATATTGCAAATGTCAGACATAACCAATATTTAAACCACTTTTCTAGAAAAACTTCAAGGTTATACTAACCGTCATGCCATTAAATAGTTGTGTACTTGTTTGCACAGAAGATATTTCTTGAAAAGACAGAACATTGCTCACATACTTGCTTGTAAATCTATCTACAATATTGAAAACCCGCTTCTCACTGCTGTTCCACCATAGCCTAACCATGGCGGGCAAGTCTTTTAACGTCATATGATAAACGGAACAAGCCAAGTGTGGGATGTGGTAAGGAAGAGTTGTTGTTTCTGAGGGAAAAACAAATTCTTAGTTAGTAACATGTATTTCGTACATAGAATAACAGACTAATATTAATATTTTCCTTAGAAAGTCAATTTTAATTCCTCAACATTAGTGCTAGAGACAACAGACATACCAAAGAAACCAGAATCCTAGAGTATTAGCATTCTCCCGCATATTCAAAATTAACCATTAAAATGGCAAAAAGAAGAAAATGAAGATCTCAGTTAACACTGAAAAATCTGCTTAGAAATAGCATTCTATATTTCACATGAAATAAAATAAAACGGAACACACATATTTTTAAAAGGAAGGAAAATTACAGATTCTCTTTCTTGTAAATAATGAAAAAGAGTTTGGCTTCCTTCACTTTCCCCAGGGTTCACTGATGTATATGCAAAAGTCCTACCCACCTCAATGCTCAGAACACACAGCCCCATCTTCACAGCCCTAAGGCATTTAAAGAGTTATTCTTAGGAAGTCTCGTATAACACCGTATGTAGTACAACTAGATGTCTATCGCTTCGGCTACAATCTGAGCTCCCGCAGTGAAGCAAAGAAATTTTACTATTTTTGTACCAACCATTTCATTTTTATTTTTTTTAGAGGGCAGTGTCACAGGCCCTCATATGTGGGATCTGAACCTGGGCCAAAGGCATCCCAAGCCAGCTCTTAATCACCGCGCCACTCGGCCGGCGAAATTTTACTGTATTTGTTTCCCCAACTGAAGACTACTTATTTATAGTCCTACAAAACATTATCACGTAACAATATTTGTTTTCAGAACAAAAGAAACAGTTTCAGCAAACTAAGCTACAAAAATGTATTAAATTCTTAAGGCCCTTATCCACAAGATCTAATTCTATGTCCTATTTAGAGAAATACAGAAAATCTTGCACTTTGACATTCTCAAAGCAGGGGCCCACCTTTGGGGCTGTTCCCCATACCCTCGGAGTAAAACACAACCGCACATCTCACTGACCTCTAATACTCAACTGCAGTTCTTCCGTAAAGAAGGTTTTAGGTTCCTTATTTGAGAGCTCAGTAGCCGTCTCTGCATAGGTTGGATTTTCTGGCATAAGCCTGAACAGATGATAGAGCAATTTATTCAAACTCTTTGTTTTCCGAAGGTACATCGAATACAGAGCCCGAAGCTGGGGGAAAGCAAAAAAATTGTTAGTAGACCCAATTAAACCAAGACAATCAGTAGATTGCACAAGAACACACATAAAAAATTGCATTAATTTGAACACTTAGAATTACATGGAAGAGTTCTACAAAATAGATGCCACATTTTCACTTTCCAAATGTGCCACTTGATGGCACTGCCCCCTTTCTTCATAAACTAGCAGATGTTTTCACTACCCCTCCTTTATTTGACCTGTGCTTCTAACATCCTTCTCAAACTGTCTCCCTGTTAGTTAAGTTCACCTGCACTTGGGAGTCTCTGAACCATGTAAATCTATTCACCATTACCCATGGATGATTCACGCATTCTCCTCCCAAGTCTTCCACACATTTCTTCCACACCACAGTCCTTCATCTTTCAAAATCCTGCTTAAAATACATTCCAATTTCATAGCTGACATCACCTATATAAAACACCCCAGCATCCCTTTAGGACAGAGAGAACAAACTAGTACTCTAAAATGTCTTGTGGGGTCTTCTTACAGCTGTTTTATAAATCAGGATATTTCACATAAAATTTTGGATTTCTGGTTTCCTTTTTGAACAAACAGGAAAATCTGGGTGCACTCTAGGCATCTGTGTGGGACCTGTGCTTTAGAACTCTTTGTCCCTCAATGACATAGTTTTCATTTATTCACACTTAGCAGCTCTTAGGTATTTGTACCTGTTTTAAAATGACTTACTCCACCGTACCATACATCTCCTCATAGGCTAGACAACCGTTTCCGAATACCGTGACTACTCAATACAAGCATCAAGCCATAGGATTTGGAATTGATTCTTAAAATATACTGATCAAAGTACCTTTACAATGGAGACATCTGGAAGACTCTACCTTTACCGAGTAACCAGACTTAACATCACCGATAAAAGGACGCACTGACATTGTGTGCCTCGTGTGGTCACACACTGGGGACACATCACCACGGTGCAGTAAGCACTCTTAACCAGAATCTAATCATGAGGAAGCAATCAGACACATCCAAATTTTAAGACTGTCTACAAAATAATTAACCTGATGAATGACAAGAAAGAAAAAAAAGGTAGGGACAGATATATGACAGATTATAGGCACAGATATATGACAAGCAAATGCCAACGTGATCCTTGATTAAATCCTCAACAGAAAGGAAATAAAACTATAAAGGACATTATTGGGACAACTGGGGATATATGAATACAAATTAGATATTATTACATCGATATTAAATTTGAGTATAATAATCAAATCCCACTTATGTATAAACATATCCTTGTTCTTAGGCGACATATGTTGAAAAACTTTTGGAAAAGCATTGGGATGTCTGCAACTTTCAAATAGATCAGCAGGAAAAAAAGCAAACATAGAGAAAGCATGTGCAAATGTAGCAACATGTTAAAAATTTGTGACTCTAAGAAAAGGGTATATGACTTTTCATTGAATTAGTCTTCCAACTTCTCTATAAAATTTGAATATTTTTCAAAAAAAAAAGCAGGAAGAAAAGAATTTAAAAAATTAATCATATATACAAATAGACTTTTAAAAACACATATATATTACCCAGTAATCCCACTCTTAGGTATCCAACACAAGAGAAATGAAAACGTAAGTCCACATAAAAATTTATACATAAATGTTCATAGAAACTTTATTCACAAAAACAAGAAGTGGAAATAACCTAAATGTTCATCAAGAGATGAATGGATAAACACAATGTGGTATACTCATAAAATGGAATATTATTCAGCTATAAAAAGGAGTAAAGTATTGATACATGGTATGGCATGGATGAATCTTGAAAACATTATGCTAAGTGAAATAAGCCAGACACAAAGACCACATATGTAATGTCCACCATAGGCAAATCCAGAGAGACAGAACATAGATTAGTGGTTGTCACAGGCTAGAGGGTTTGAGAGGAAATGGAATGATTATAAATCACGAAGGGTTTCTTTTTCAAGTGTGTTGGAAATGTTCTAAAATTAGATAGTGGCAACAGTTGCATAATTCTGAGAATATTCTAAAGACAGCAAACTATACACCTCAAATAAATAATTGTGATGGTATGTGAAATGTATCTCAGTAAAGCTGTAAAACACACACACACACACGATTTGGTTTTAGTCCAATCTGATTAACTAGTGTTTTTTGGTTTTTTTTTTGAGAAAAATGTTAAAAACAACCCAGAGTTTGGACCAATTAAGGTTTTATAAAAAGCAACTCTGTTTCAGGATTCATCTAATTAGTGCTATTTAGTGGATTATTCTGATTTATCTGTCCTTAGTTCAGTTCAAGTGCCAGGCTGTATAATTTCTGCACTCCCTCCACCACTCTGGCTGAATGAAAAAGATGATGCATGCCATTTTCCAAATTTCTGAATATAAGAGGACAAGAACAAAATTCTTACATATAGAGGCCTTAATTTGCTACAATTTCTTTAGAGATCAACAACAGTTTAATAAGTGTAAAAGCCCAAGAACGACTTGAAGTACATCATCAGCAAATAAAACCAGCTCAAGTCACACAAGTTGCAGGCCTGAAGAGAAATAAAATGATTTAAATATCTAGATTAATGCTGCTTCTACGACTTGATTTTCCCTTGATATATTCTGGGTTGTTGGAAAAGTCATGACGTATATTTTCTATGTTTTTTGTTGCAAAAGTGTGTCATGACTTTTCCAACAACCCAATACAAATGCAAAGATGCATATGTTGATATATTTGTACCAAGATATGGGTAATGTACAACAACATAACTGTAATCTAAGCATTTGGAAAAATCACATTGGAAATGAATGCCATGACATTAAGCCACACTTTAAACATGAAGTGATAAACTAAGTCTTCTTGTATTGACCTGTTAAAGAAGCCATACTTTATTAAACCGACTCAAAATTTGATAGAAATTTTTAAAGAGAGAGTTTCTGCCTAAAATAAAATAAAATACAATAAAATAATAATACTGGAGTAGGATTTTCTAGCTTCTTTCCTGGACAACGAAGCCTTCCTAAACATGAGGCAACAGTGACATCTAGTGGCTGCAGAATATTTTGGGCAAAATTATTACTACAGGATCTTTTCAACATTTAGAGATTATTGTTTGAATTACATAGGTAATGTTTCATAGATCTTTCTCTAAACACTAATTTTCAAATAAGGTAAATTTCCAATAATAACTGAAACCTCCACAAGAGTCATCAGAAATTGACCAAAGGAAACAAAATAGCAAGATACAATTCTTTTGAAATTCTTATTATGGTACTACAAAATTAAATCATACAAATCTTATGTACTACAATAAAAGGACTTGGTAGCTGCATTCAGTTAGAAAGAAACTGATTCAGGCACAGTCCACAGACTAATTACTTTTGCAAAAACTGTGTGTGTGTAAAAACTGTGGGAAAGTGAGGAAGTAAGGACAGAAATCAATTTAACAGAATGGTTGGTTAGCCTGATAACATTAAGTTAAAACATAAGTCATTCCCCTATTTTTGTCCAAAGGAGGGGAAGATAGGGGTTTAGGATACTAACAGAAAAACACATATAGGGCAGAACTGTCCAAAGTTGTCACATATTTATTTACCTGAGATGAAGAAGCTTTAAAGAAAGTAAGTATTAACTTCCAAGTGAGGAGGTATCCCAGGACATAACAGAAGTCTTCACTCAGTGGCTTAATAGTGACTATCTGTCCAACAGGAACACACCCCAACACATTTTCTAGCAAGTCCTCTTGAGTGCTAAGAAGAGACATCAGCGCTGCTGGCGGTGACCTAAGAATCAATGATGAAACACCACAATTTTCTTCATAACTCATCCCCTTAACAAATTGATAGCATGTATAAACTTCAAGCACTTTAGAAAAACCTTTCTCTATTTTCCAAAACACATTTTAAAAGTCCCTCTTTATATATTCAACTTGAACTTCTAATTTCACATAATGGCAATTATAGATTCTGAAAGACAAATATATATTATATAAACATATATATGATATGATAAATACGAAAATATATATTATATAGTTTTACATTTCAAAATATGTAAATATATAATACTTATAAACATAACATTACCCATACTATATTGGGTTGTCAGAAAGGTCATGACGCATTTTTGCAATGAAAATCATAGGAAAAAATATATCATGACTTTTCCGACAACCCAATATTTTAAATATAAATTTTATATTTAATTATCAATATATATAAATTCTATAAAACTATAGACTCCAGAAGTTAGCAGTTAAAGACCCTTTCAGAAAACATGCATTCAACCTTTTGTTTTATAAATGAAAAAAAAAAAAAAAATCACACATCCAGAGAAGCTGAAATATTCGACTAAAGCCCCTTGGCTACTCGGGAATGAAGAGGGCTGCCGGGTCCTACCAGGTCCTTTGTTGTCCTATAATGGGTGCAGAGATCTCAAGACTGTATGTCTTTTCAGGTAAGTAAATTTAACATTCACATTAAGTCATGACAATGTTAGTGAAATTTCTTCTTTACTGAACTACTGCACTTAATAACACTTAGAGGTGAACTTAAGAGATTCTTAAAAAATGAAATACTTGAGTAAACCCTGTCAAATTCTGTTCTCTGCATTTTGGCTCAGTTCTCTCCTTTCACCTCTGTGATCTTTTCTCCCTGCGACTTCCTTCTCCCAGCCCATAAACACAGGTCTGTAAGCTTCTGCCCTAGGTTTTGACTTTTAACCCACCATCTCATGTGCCAACCCTTCTGTATTCCATACCAGGAGTCACTGGGTTTTATAAGCACCAGTTCAGATCTCTCTCCATTTTCCTCCACTGCCTCCAAGTTTATGATTTCTGGAATGGTCTCTACTTTGCTAGCTTCTCTGTACAATTCATTCTTCACACTATTACCAGTATCAGCTGGTGATATTCTAGATATTCTATCTTCTACCAAATAATGGCCCAAATGCTAAAAAATGTCATTTGTAAGGCCTCCATGACCTTCAGTGCCCCCCTTCCAGCTTTATCTTCCACTATGCCCTCCCTGCTTACTCCACACACACATGCACATTGATTCTTTCATTCAACAAATGAGCACTACTCGTGAGTCTGCGGTAGGCCAGGGATGATTCTGGGTGCTATGGACATAGTTGGGAACAAGAAACAAAAAACCCCTGCCTGCACAGAGCTTGTGTTCTGGTGGAAGAAGACGTAGACAATAAAAAATTGCCAGGTGGTGACTGCTACCCATTCCCCAAGCACATCCGGAACAGCAGCGCCTCCACGCCTCTGCACACCGTGTTCCCGTAACTTACATCGTCTTTCCCGCCCTGCAGAAATGCTACTTAACCTGAGGTCTGTGTGAATGTCTCTTCCACAAGAGGAAGTCTTCCCTTCTGGGCGCACAGTAGTGGTGCCCCTATAACATGCCATCTATCCTTTTTCCTAGCACTTGACATACACTGAATTCTCCTCTCAGCATTTAATTAACACTTTTCACAAAATGGGTGCTCAACAGATATTTCAATTAATCTGCTTTTCCTCAAAAGCTACCATGTGGCCAAAGAAAGTTTTAATAAATAGTAGCAAACTAAAAGTATGATTTAGGAACAATGAAGATAAATGAGAAACAATCCTTTTTGGGTGAACTCTAGATTTCATTAATATCTTAAAGATAACTTTAAAAGATCTGATGAATGAATATACACTCTATATTGAGAGCTTCTGTGTTGCCTCCGTCTTCTAAAGTCATTATAAGTGAAATGGGTATTGAGAAGTTAATAAAACAAATTATTAAAAAAAAAAAACAAAAAAAAACTTACAGGGCTGGTTCCTCTTCTTCATCTCCATATGACTTTAGATTAACCTGATCGTATTGTGGTAATTCAGGCATCAACCTGGATATTAGAACATTATTTTAAATTAAATTATCCAGTGTTAAAAATCATGCTTAAGAGCAGAAAAACTAGTACTTATTTTGTAATGAGTATATATATATATATATATATATATATATATTTTCATGAAATAACTACCTATGGCTAGGACTAGCTCAATGTAAACAGTATATGAAGAACCAAAAGGTCAAAAACTTGACATCCCTGTCATTAAAATACAAGGTCAAGTTTACTTTGTTTTCTTGCTTTTTCAACTTTGACCTTTTTCAATGACTAAGAGCTCAAACTAAATATCTATTCTATTTTTTTAAGACCTTTGTAACACTGATTCAGAATTCTTACTTGTACAGCATATGATAAACAGCAATTTGCACAGGCCGAGCTCTAAAGAGGAGTAACGGGGCCAGCGTATTCAGCACAGTCTGCAGATGCTCTGGCAAGTTTGTTTTCTGGCCAGCAACCAATCTTGCAGGGAGTTTGTAGCTCAAGAGCTGATCCTTTGGGATATACGTTAATGTTTCACACATGGGCTTCAGCATTGCATTCTGAAAGGATGTTTCAGATGTATCTTTGCTTTCTCCTGGCAACAAAAAGGGAAAAAAAGTGCACATCCCAAAACAAAATGAGTAAATACAGCTTGACTGATTAACAGATAATCAAATGTTATTTAAGAAAATGAAATAAAAACTTGACAAGCATTAGACCAGTCCTAATGAGAAACATGAACTGAATATATATTTCAGATACCCTCAACTACTCAGACTTCTATTATCTCACCCTTAAAAAAGAAAGGTTCAAGTTTCCAATGACCTATTCATGTTGTCTGAAATCCTATTATACTACTGTAATTTGCAATGATGGTTTTTTGATACCTTGCCATTTTTCCCTTTTTTTTTGAGGGCACTGTCACTGGCCCTCATATGTGGAACCCGAACTGGGGCTGCTGGTGTCCCAAGCCAGTGCTTAACCACCGTGCCAATACCTTGCCATTTTTCAATTCTTGTCATGAACTCAGTATATATGATGCTCCTGAGATGCCCAACTTTCTCTCTGGCTCTTTTCTTTTACTATTCTGTATTGTTTGACTTACACATCAAAGATTTTGTTTGGAATTTTTCGACAAGTCATTTTTAATGAATCTCACTTTTATTCCCTTTTTCACTTGCCTGCTGTAACAGTCACCAAAAGAGGTAAAAGCAAACTGTGGATGCCCCGGGAGAAAAATTCTTTCCATTCACTGATTAGATTTACAGGGAGAGTTGCAGTGTTAGCCCGAGTTGTGGAATCAAAGAAAGCACTGAGCTCGCAGGCCAAATCACAGCTGACGCAGGCGAACAATTGTACGAGTGGAACAGAATACAAGGTGTGATTCTCACTTGTTGTCTGAAAAAACAAAAATGAAATAGGTAAGCAGCTTCTATAAGAACATCACAAATCAGGCAATAAAGAAAAGTCCATTTCCTTTCTCGAAATTCTAAAATAAAAAGCAGTTGAAATGTATAGTTCCAAGAGATGTTTATATATTTTACATCAAAGTAATTTTTTTCAAAATTAAATACTAGGAGTTATAATCAATGTATTTATTCTGAAATGTTCTCTTTTATTTCTAAAACTACAGAAGAAAAATATCAATTACCATTTACCTAGTGAAATACATTATAGACACAATTAGAATCTTCTCAGAAGCCCTACTAAACTAGTCATTAAGTTATTTTAAAATAAGGAAACTGAGGCACTAAATAAAGTTTCAAATCCCAAGCTCTGCAAGCAGGCAAAGCAGGGACTCAGGTCAGTTCACCCCTGACTGACTTGATACGCAGGAGCCCACAACTATTGTACAGCTGGTTGCTGTGGCATGAAAAGAACACTAATTCCCTTATAGCTGCTTGCTCTCTAATCCATTACTCAGGCAATACTAGCACAGCATATTTTAGGAGTATTTTTTTTTTTTTTGACGGCAGTGTCACTGGCCCTCATATGTGGGACCTGAACCGGGACCACTGGCTTCCGAAGCCAGCGCTTAACCACCACGCCACTCGGCCGGCCCTTTAAGAGTCATTTAATTAGAACCAAAAAGTCCAAAAAAACTTGTCATGTAAAGACAAAACCTGAAAGGGACGTGTGGCAAATATTATATTAAAATGAGCTAATGGAGGGCTGGCCGAGTGGAGCGGTGGTTAAGCGCTGGCCTCGGAAGCCAGCGGCCCTGGTTCGGGTCCCACATATGAGGGCCAGTGACACTGCCCTCAAAAAAACACAAAACATTAAACATTAATAAAATGAGCTAATGGAGAGAACACTTTAATAGCAGTTAGATTTGGTCACTGGTTGATACTGGCAAATGTGAAACCTCTATCCTTTTACTATTCTGTGAAATAGTAGCTGGTGAGGAGGACATCTAGAAAGTGTTTAAATGTTTGCAAAGGTGCTAATTACCATCTTTACTTAAATATTGGGATTAGTAAATAGTTCTGGTCCACAGATGTGCCCAAAGACCCCACAGAGGTCACGACCCATCAGTATCATTTACCTCCAGCCACGCCAGCATGGAGCACATGATGAAGTCCCACTCGCTCTCTGCCAAGGTAGATGAGCACGATTTCAGAAACAGGGAAAGGAACCGGATAATTTCTATATTTACGCCCAGTATCTCTGGACTTACTTCTGATAGATTACTGTGATAAAGACAAGAGTGAAACAAAACAGAAAGCATTAAAGAATTATAGACATTCAGTTAGAAAATATTCCATTGTAAATCTTACATACTTATAAAAGACTGACCTAAATGTCTACCATGTTGTTACTCTACAAAATATATAACCTGGGTCCACACTGTATATCGGGGTGGGGTGGGGTGGGGGGGGAACACAGTATAAAGTTATCACCTACCAGCTGAAAAGAAAAATATCTTCATGATCTTTCTTCCAGCATATTAGAATTTTTAATATACCATGTAGCAGCTCTCCGTCATCTATGCTTTTGGTTTGCAGACAAGAATTGAAAATGGCAAGATGTCCAAAACCTCCTAAAGTAAAATTAAAAACGAAAATTAAAAAAATTTAAATTGTATTGTTACTATGAAAAAGAAAGTCTACTTTGAGATAGAGCAAAATTTGCTTCAATTGTGCTGTGGTGGGGGTGTCAGGGGCACCAACCTCAGTCAGAAATCCATATATAACTTTTAACTCTCCCAAAACTTCAGCTGTCTCTCTGTATCTGTGGGAAGTGATCTAGGAATCCCCACCCCATGGACACCCAAATCCGTAGATGCTCAAGACCCTTATGTAAAATGGAGATTCCCAATCATGGATCAAAGACACTGATGAGAAACTCAGGGATATGGAGGGGAAAGTGTACATTTATTGAAAAACAAAATCCGTGTATAAGTGGACCTGCAAATATTCAAACCCGTGTTGTTCACAGGTTCACTGTATAAAGCATTTAATCTTCCTCTAAAGGCAAGGGAAGGTTGTTTTTTTAAAAATCTTCCTAGCAAAACAGAAGTTATTCAAGTGTAATCAGAAGCAACAGATTTTCTACCAACTAAAAAGTATTTGTTAGCTAATTCTGTTTCAACACTTCAGAATAAAAGAGAACACTGGTTGACAAATCTCAGAATCCTCTGTGCTCCTTCAGGTGTTCTCCTGTTGGGCCTCAGCTCAGCTGTGTACCTTCCAGTCTGTTGACCCAGCAGCCCTGTGTCTCCCCTGCTTTCCCTCTGCCATCGCTAGGTCACGCCTGTGCTGTAGAAACCACCTCCATGCACTCCTCTCCTCTCTGCATAACCAGTTCAGCTGATCCCCATTCCAGAATTGCATATCCCAACCTAATCCACAGTCTAATTCTATAAGTGAATTCAACAGCAAAGTTTAATGTCACAAAAATGCAGTTTTGACACCTGCCAGTCTGCGGTATCATTATGGCAGCTCTTTTTTTTTTTTTAAAGATTTTATTGGAGAATTGGGGGAGGGGAACAGCGTTGGGGAATTGAGGAAGGGAAACAGACAAGTTGCTGTCTTTTTGTTCTTCAGTCTAGTTGCGGAGGACGTTGCTTCACTGGCCCATGTTGGTATCCTCGTTGCACTCTGCCCGGATGAGGCAGATCGGTTGCCGGCCTCTGGATGGTTGCTCACTGTGGCTATTGGCAGCTCGCGCTGGCTGCCAGCCACTCACGCTAGCTGCCGGCCACTCACTGTAGCCTATGGCAGCCCACTGCAGCAGGGGCTGCAGCCTACACCATCGCCGGGGGCTCGCAGCCCAGCTCCAGGTGGAGCTGTTGTTAGCTGTAGAGGGCAGTGTCACTGGCCCTCATATGTGGGATCCGAACCGGGACCGTTGGTGTCCCAAGCCAGCTCTTAACCAATGCGCCACTCGGCTGGCCCATATGGCAACTCTTTTAATCTGTGTTGACAGGCATATTCTTCTTCGATTACTTCTTCTTCCAGTCTTCAATCCAGTTTCCACTCATTAGAGACATGAAGCTTATTAGGGGGACATGTGGGGTTCCCACCCCGCCACATCTGCATCTGCGTTTATCCTGCGCCTCTCATTCCTTGTCTCAGAAGAAAGTCACTCCACCTACATAAGGTTGACACCTTCTAACTATTCTCGAGATCCCATCCTACTTGCCCTGCTCTCTCATCTTTTCAGTGGGAACTTTCAACAATCATTTTGTCTCTATTTTCTATTTCTCCTTTTCCTTACGACATATACTTTCCCTTTGACTTTTTATTCACCTCCAGGCTTCATCTTTTTTCTCCATCCCTTTTCACCACTTAGAACAGACTATCTGCCTCCACTTTCTCACCACTAGTCATTCCAACAGTGACAAGGCTAATGACATCAACTTTCAATCCCTAATTTTATTTGATCTTCTGTGGTATTTAACAAAGGTGGAGAATATCAGCTAAAAGTTCTCCTTTGCTTTTTTAGTCCTTATTCTCAAGTCTCCCTCCACCCATATGCCCCATAAATTATGTACTTGTGTTCCCTTGGTATTCTTTCCACTCTTCACTCTACCTGAACATGCTCATCTTTATGTATAGATTGATTATACTATCAGTGTTATACTATCATTTATGATAATATATCAGATTATACTATCAGTGAAACCCACATGACGTGGATTTCAAAAGCAGCATCTCTGTCCAGTGAATAGGCTATTACTTACTGAAAATCTCCATTTGAATATTTATTTCACAGGCACCTGATTCTACTATGTTTAAAACTAAACATCAGCTCCCTGTATACTCCCTCCCCCATGCACCCCCTAACCCTCAAATCCCCTACAGGGTTTTCTGTAAGGGCTAATGGAACTTCCATCTACCCAATTCAGAGATATAATCACAGAGCCTCTTCAATTCCATTTCCTGAATCCCTGTCACTCCCATCTCCTCTCTTCCATCTGTGCCTTGACGTAAGCTCTCTTTTTCTCTTATTAAGACTATTCTAATAGCTTCCTATCTGGTCTTCTGCCTCCAACCTCTCTTTTCTCACTCCTACCCTTCATACAGTTGTCAAAACAAGCTTTCTAATGTAAATGTGACTGTCTTACTACTCCCCTACCTAATTTGGGCCAATAGCTCTTTACTGCCTACAACTTAATAGTCCAAACTCCTTAACCCACGAAACCAGGCCTTTATGATCTACTCTCTCCCACTTCTCAAAATCTATCTTCCTGTGCATCCTAACATCCTTTGTCCTAAACCTTCTACCTTCAATGCCAGCTCAGCTGAACTATCTGCACTCATACGTTTTTGGGAATGAACTTCCCAAACTATGGCTATGGAAAACCATCCTTCAACACTTAGGTGAAATATTTCTCTTTGTGAAACTGCCACTGACAACTCAAGACAAAGTGGAAAACTCTACTGCCACTTCACACATAGGATATCTTTTTGCTATTTCAGTTATCACATGATATAACTTTATATATATCTTCTCTACAAAAGGAACTGACACATAACTAGTGCTCAATAGGTCTTTATTACATAAATAAACAAACGAACTAATAGGTGTCAGTGTCCAAAAATGTTTAGAATACAAAAGCTATTCCCTCATTTGCTTTTACACGTTCAATCATTGGTTGACTAGGGACAAATGAGGCATAGCTAAAAAAGATCCAGATGAAAAAGAAATGATCAGAGGTATCTGTGGTTGTAAACCTTGCCTTAAGGCTGTAGCACTTCTCTGCCACAGAATGTAACAGCTACTCTCCAAAGACACTCATCCTATAACTGTCAGCTTGTCATGCAGCAAAGCATAAACTAGGAACAATTCAGCTATAATTTAATTTATCTCCGCTAGATTTGGTTTAGACATTAAGAACACGTCTTTCAACCTAAGTAATAATTAAATTAATAAACTATTTATTACCAAGATACTAACCATTAGTACTGCAAAGATCTTCCTTAGTCCAGGCCAAAAGCGCAGGGATACACTGAGCAATGAATTCTTTCTTGTCTTCTTTTGACAAAAATGGACAGAGACTCTGAATGGTATGCATATTACCTTCTGTTAGTGGGAAAAAACTGTAAAGAAAAGAAAAAGTGTGAATTCTATTTATCCTAAATATGCAGTTATTTCAGAAAATTCCTGTTATTCAGACTATTCAAAAGGACTAATAATTCCACTCTAAAAATAATTGTATAGAAAGAAATGTAAAAGAAACTATGAAAAGATTGATAATTGCTGATTCTGCATGACAAAATTGTAAATAATTATTTTTTGCTGCTTCTTTCTCTTTTACATGTTTCTAACTTTAAAAATGAGCTTATGTAACTTCCCCATGTATGATTTTTTTGATTTACAACCAATACAGTTATGATCTCTTTAAGAGACAACTAATTCAATTTAAATAGTACCATTTGCCTGTCATTTCTATGAACTGATATTCACATATGTGTATGTATACAGTTGGATTTATATAATGAGATCACACTAAACATATTGCTTTATATTTGAATACAATGTAAGTTGTGTTATCTGTCACTTACATACTTTGTAGATTTTTATATGTCAGAACATAGAGATACAAATTATTCTATTTTAAAGCTGAGTAATACATCAAAAACAAAAATATTCCATACAATGAGGGGCCGGCTGAGTGGCTCAGTTGGTTAAGAGCTCACTCAAGAGTGTGAGCTGAGCTCTGAGCAACAGCAGCTCCATGCCCAGCCTGAGCTGAGCTGCTGCTGATCTGCCAACAGGTGGCAGGAGGGCTCACTAAAAAAAAAAAAAAAAAATATTCCATACAATGGATGTATCATTCTTTAACTATTTCCCTATTAGTGGACATTTAGGTTTATTCCCCAAAATTTCTGCCTGTATGAATAAGCAATAAATGTCTTAGAGCAGATATTATTCAGCATATGTGTAAATACCCCTATGGGCTAGATTCCTAGAAGAAGAATTACATGATCAAAGGATTTGAAGTATTGTAGTTGGTCATTTCAAATTGTTTCCAAAAATGCATAATCAATTTACACCTTCAGCAGAAATGTATACGTGACTGTTTTGTTACACATGTAATGAATCTTTTAAATTCCTGGCAATGTAGTAGATAAAATATGGTTCTTTTAATTGTACTTCTGTCATTATTAATAGGGTAAACTCTTTCATATTTCACATTTCATAAATGAATTACCTTTGAGTATTTCATTCGTGAATTACCTGTTCAAGTCTTTGGCACCTTTTTCAATTTGGATTGTTTTACTGATTAACAGAAGCTATTTATATATTATGGACATTAACTCTGTTAATTTGCAAATGTTTTCACCTATTTTGTCACTTGTCCTTTAACCTTTGTTTACTATATTTTTGTCATACAGAAGCTTTCTTTTGAAGAAAATATTTGTGGTAAAATATACATAAAATTCATCATATTAACTATTTTTAAGTGTATAGTTCAGTAGTGTTACATATATTCACATTGTTGTGCAACCAAACATCATAACTCTTTGTTTCACAAAACTGAAACTCTACCCCAAACCCCAGCAACCACCCTTCTACTTTTTGTCTCTATGAATATGACTGTGCTAGGTATCTCAAGTAAGTGAAATCATATATTGGGTTGTTGGAAAAGTCATGACGTATTTTTTCTATGTTCATTGCAAAAATGTGTCATGACTTTTCGACAACCCAACGGCATTTGTGTCTTTGTGACTGGTTTATTTCACTTAGCATAATTTCTAACAAGGTTCATTTTGTAGCATATATTAGAATTTCCTTCCTTTTTTAAGGCAGAATAATATTCTATTGTATGTATATACCATATTTTTATTTGCCCATTTATCTGTTGATGCATACTTAGGTTGCTAGTTTTCATCTTTACAAAAATCAAGTATCTATCATTTATGGATTCTGGGTTTGTGCTTTGCTTAAGATCTTCCCAATGCCCAGATTACCAGATTATCCAGTCTATTTTCCCCTAGTATTTTTATAGATCTGTCTAGTATATTAGCTTTCACCTGGACTTTAAAGTATAATGTAAGGGAGGAGTCTTACTATGGTTTTCAAACACATATCCAATTTTACTAACATCATTATTATTGACTCTCCTCACTGACTTGAAAGGCCACCTGTATCCAAACTAAATTCTCATATATGTATGGACTGGTTTCTGGACTCTGTATTTTGATTTACTGACTTGTCTATTCACCAATTCATACAGCTTAGATATTTATTTAGTAGGGCAAGTCCTTTTCACTTCTATCAGAAATTTCCCAGCTATTCTTGAGCATGTTTCCTTCAAACACATACTGTATTTAGAATAGTTTGTCAAGTTTTTCAAAAAAATGTTGCTGAAAAATTTTGATTGAGATTGCATTCAAATTACAGGTTGACAGGACCATTTTTACAATTTATTTTCCCACCTTCCTTTGTGATGTTTACTGGAGTTTTATAATTGTAGTATTTTGTTACATTGATTTGTAGGTATTCATATTTGTTAGTATTGTAAATGGAATCTTTTTTCCTCTGCCATTTTTAATTGATTAATACTGGTAAATACGAAAGTTATTGATTTTTGTATGTCAAGTATATATCCATCTCAGTAATAATTAGTTCAAATAGTTTTTTAGTTAATTCCTGATTATTTTTATAATCAGAAAAAATTAAAAAAGATTATGTTGACTAAAACAACCAATATCAAAAGATCACATACTGTACGATTCCATGTGCAAAACATTTCTATGTGACATAATTATAGAGAGGGAGAACAGATTATTGGTTGCCAGAGATGAGGAAATAGGGCAGAGAGGTGACTGTGGCTATAAAAGGGCATCACAAGGGACCCTTATGATTAAAACTGTGTATCTTAAACTTTGGTGGTGGCCACACATGTGACCCACCCAGAACACACACACAAACAGATGAGTGCACGTAAATCTGGTCAATAAATCGTATCCATTTTCTTGGTTGTGAAATTATACTAAAGTTATGCAAAATGGAATCAATGGGGAAAACTGAATAAAGGGTACATGGAACTTTTTTGTTTATTTCTTACAATTGCATGTAGATCTATATTTATCTCAAAATAATGTTTTATATATTTTTAAATAAGATTTAAAAAAATTAAAATTTAGTTTACAATTCTACTGTACCAGAACCTAGAAGTATCATTCCAGGATTCCTCTTGGTAAATTAGTAAATTCAAAATGCCTCTCGGCAAATTTCAGCCAAGCGTTTAATATGAATGAATGCTCAGCTTCTCTAGTACGATCAGCTGTAGTAGGTCTCTAGTATGTCACACAGTTTATTTCTTTGTCTTAAGAACACATTTATTGCATTTGTAGAATATATTACAGTAGCATGATCCTTATTTAAGAAGAGTAAATAACTTTCCTTATCACTTCTATATAGCAAATAAAGTGATGGAAGAAGGATATCAGGGAGGAGAAAAAGAAAGATTTCTACCAGAAAGCTTTTTGGGGAAAAGAGAACAAGTTTATAAAATGCTAATTGATTAAAACAAGTATAAAATTCCATAACAAAGTGTTATAAAGTCAAAAATTCTTATTACAAAAAGGTGTGTCCTGAACCTAAAACAACTGAAATTGTTTTAAAGTCGTTAATTCTTATTTCCTTTCATTTCTTCATCTCCTATACCTTGTTTTCTTGATTCATTAGAGATTGTTCATTAGATGGAGGTTACCAAGGTGACCAATCGAAATAAATTACAAAGTAAAACAATTTAAATAAATACCCTTCTTTTCTCCTATAATGCTGTTTTACTTCATCAGATGAAACACTTCGGGAAAGGATCAATTTAGCAATAATAAGAGACCATAGGGTCCCATGTTCCCTGGATCTAAAAAAAGGGGGAAAAAAAAATCCATTTTGAAAATGTACTTAAGACTTTTAAACACTGTTTACCTGGATTCTTGTCACAGATTTAAACAAATCACCTGTGGGGCTATCAATTCACAAAGGACTTCTGCACACAAACAACTGCCATTCCTGACAGGCCGGGGAGCCTGACACCTGGGCTAACTGAAGTTTCGGAATTAAGGAAGTAGTAATATCCACTGCGGGAAGTTCTGACTGTAAGTACGTGGAGTGGGGCTGGAGAGGAAGACCTGCTCCGCCTGAGGCCTCAGATACGAAAGCAAACTCCCAATTCTACAGGCAAGTGAAAAACTCTTAAAGAGAAAGCCATTAAACAGAATAACTTCAACAAGCTAAACATGTAAGTGCTATAACCTCTACAATGACTTGTTTTCATACCTACTTCCTCATCTAGGGGAAAGAGTTTGTAGTTATAATATTAAGATACACCTGTAACAGTATGCTAGCTAAAAGGCTGAATTTGAGAGTAGTGGGAGAATGGGTCCCAGATGACCAGTTAAAACAACTTCACAGGCTTCTATTTTTTTCATCATCTGTCCCTTGAACATGTTTATGGATTTAAATAACACAGGCAAAGTTCAAATAGCTCCCCAGAAAATTAACTCAAGTACTTAGTATCCACAGAATATTTATCTTTAAGAGTTGGGATTAATTTAGATGAACCCTCTAATTGAAAAATTAGCATGAAGAGGGCTTACATTTTACAGAAACAAAATCATAAACTAGTAAAATCGTCATTAAAAAATGGAAATTGAGATGGATTTTTACCTGTTAAATAACAGTTGCAAAAGGCCAGAGGTATTATTACCAAGTCCACATAAGTTATCATATGTAATATTCATCTTTTGAAGCATTTCACAAAATCCAGTTAGAAAACTAGGTGGATTGTCTAATTCTTCACACCACTGCAGTGAATAGAGCAGTTCTGCGACTAATAGAATGGACGACACATTATCAAGTGTACTTTGTGAACAGACTTTTCTATCATTTCCATCTCTCTGCCCCATTTTCTAACACTGCAATGTCCACTGATTTCAAAATATCTATGAACTGATTTTCAAATCTACTTTGAGATATTCAAGATAATGAAAACTGAGAACATTTGTTGGTACAAAATACCACTCTTCTCCCACATCTTACTTGGTTCCTATTCTGATTAGTTAAGAATGTAACAGGGACCTTAATTACCAGTGATACTGAAAGAATCTTCCTATTTTTTATTTTTTTTTTGTGGCAAGTGGTAAGAAGTTGTATTCAAGATAAACAACTAAAGGATCCAAGACCTGAACTGAGAAGTTCAAGCCAATGTGATAAGGAATGGGAGACAGCATGATACAGTAAACGGCATGGGTCGGCCTCACAGACTGGTCCGTCTTCAAATGAGCTGTACACATCGTTACAATGCCGATACTACTATCTACCTCATGGGATTACTGTGAGAATTAAAGGACCAAGTATCTATCACAAAACCTGGCATGTCGTGGGTGTTTAATAAATATTTAGTCACTACTCTCTTTTAAGAAGCCACACATGGTATTAATTTTGGGGTCCAAAGACTTGAGACCTGGTTTAAATATTTAATCCTATCTCTTACAAGCTAAGTAATTCTAATCAAGTCAAGAAAAGAAAAACAGTAATATCTAACTGATAGGACTGATGAGAAAATTAAATACATAATGTTTTCAGTTTATAATTAGCAATATAATTAACAAAAATCAATTATTACTTTAATTTCCAGTTTTGTTTCTGAACAGATACCCTCTGTGAGCAAAGCAAACTGTAGGCTCATGTCCTTGCGCTCAGCTGCCTGTGCAGCTGGCTAATAGACAAGTGTTGTCGCAGCTTTCTCCCATGGGAAACACATTCTCCTCTGCCAGTAACTGTGTTATAGCTGATGACTTACAAACAAGACTGACACAGAATTGTGCAAATCCTCTACTTTTCATACCATCGTGTACAGGTCACATTGCTGCCTAGAATTCTATACCATTTTTTAAATCCTTCTAGTTTTCAATATTTCAATCTCTGCTTGCCCAGAAAAAAATTATAGTCCAATATATACAAAGGAATAGTGGTCCAAAAACTAACTAAAAGTTCAGAATCCTTGAGGAAACACCAGATTCCCTTGGCCATTTTCTATGGGGTTGTGTGCCACGGGGTCTGCTTATACCAATGTCACGCCAGCTTGGAGTAACTGATCTTATGCCTTGGAGTAACTGGTCACGCCAGCTTGGAGTAACTGAAACTCTGCTCTATAACTAACAAGACTGTATCAAGATTTTAGTATGTCTCCATCCAATTTGCAATTTAATACTCATTACTTAAGTAACGTCAACTCTCTCATCACTAAGATAGTGACAGGAGCTGAAGATTCTTGATTCGTTAAAAATTTAAATTGCAGTATAATCAAAATTATTTCAAACATATTTATTATAATCATTTCAAAATTTTTATTTATATTATATCTGAATGCTCACATGCACTTACTTATTTTCTCAAGCTCATTGTTTTCCAGGACTATTTCCTTTTTCAGTGCAACGAGTATCATTTTGCTCAATAATGCTGAAGTACATAGATGGCTAGGAAGTTTCTTTGTATCTTCTTGTTTAAAATCTGTTTTGAAACACTCATAATTTAAACTCAGTCTCCCATCTAAAAGAGGTCTATGCAACCACTGTGGAAAGAATAAATTACATACAAAATCATTAGATAGTCTATTTGCTACCTATACAATTAAGATAGGGAACAAAAATAAAGTATTAGAGTATCTTCAAAATGTTATTAAATAACTTCAAAACTGAATTTATTACTAGTTTTATTAGCAAAACCACAGAAGCGTAGAAAGTTTGGTTTCTTCTAAGGAAATTATTGACATGTACATTTCTTTAAGACAGTTCTAAGGACAGAACTAGGTCTTATTCACCGTGTACTGTGGCTACTGCCGGTGTCAATTGGAGTCTTGCAAATAGCAAACATACAAGATATGAGCATTCAGAGGCATACACTCAAAGTAAGATACTCATTTCATTTTCTTTATTTCCTGCCCCGCCAAAAAAAAAAACCCAAAAGACAGTCATTTCATTTACTTATTTTTCTTTACCATAAATAAAAAAAAATCTTTAAGCTTGCATGGAATCCAAACTTCAGAATGCGTTTGGATTCATATGTACTCTCCAATTTGAAACATACCTGCATAGGAAGAGACTGTCTCATCTTTTCCCATTCACTGTTGTTCGGCATTACACTTCCTATATAAACTCCCAGCAGGGCAGTATCCTCACTTTCTAGAAGTTTATTTAGCAAATCGTCAACAGCAGACAAGAGACCTTGAAGACTGAAAATAATGCAAAGAACTGTTGTAGTTGTGCTGGGACTGACTTGAACCCAGGTACACATGAAACACCCTATGGCAGAAAACAGCTCACGAGAACAAAAAGACAAACAAAAATAAAGGTAAGCCACCCCTCTCAACACATAACATACACACACACACAGTCAAAGTGGGAGTTAATCCAACATTTATGATTTGAATGGAGCGCTGCCTCTTTCTCAGACTACAGATGACCTGACCTATTTCGGATCAGAGATTTCTGAAACGCAGCGCCCTTATTCCATGAACAGAGATTTCTGAAACGCAGCGCCCTTATTCCAGATCTTTCCAGAGAAAGATCTGACTCAACCCCAGTAGCCTCTGGATGCATTCTCCTAGTTTTCACTTTTACATATGGATTTAGGTATGAGATGTGAAATAGATTTCTAATTCAGTACTTTAAAGCAGTGGCTGTCAGACGCCTCAAAAATAATCAACAAGGAACAATCACTGTGTGTGCTGGCCAGGAGGTTATGGTAACATCCACACCAGCCTAAGACACAGAAGAGCACTGCCAGCATCACATCACTGACCATAAATTAGGACTTAAGCAGATATTGTTCAATTAAGCGAGTTTAAATGGATGATCATGAAAACCAATCCTTTTGGAAAAACCTGGATCTTCTCTAAACAATCCTATAGATTTCTTATATAACAAGTCATTTTTCATAGGCACTCACACTAATTATGGAATCTTATTTAAAGACAGTGATCAAGTATGAAGAGATACTGTGCAACTGAGCACAAAAATGGTTACCTTTGGATGTCCAAAGATGAGGACTGAACTTGGTTCTTCAGCCACACAGCAGACAAATGTAGGAAGGTACTCCGTTTATCTGTTATACTGCCAGTTTGATGGACCAATAAATTCACACCAGAAAGCCAAGTGTTTTTCAGTTTACTGATAAGGAAGTCTAAAATCAAGATGTCAACACTAATTTGTAATCCCACTGAAGTAACTATATCAGCACAAAATAACTCACTGCAAGTCTCAGATTTTTAAGGTACCATTTCAAAAAGAAAAGAAAAATTACTATTCAATTGTCAAAATAACTATGTCATAAATATACAATAATACAACCTAGCTCATGACATATAAATATAAAAATGCTAAGATTTTTAAAGTTAGTTTTTTTCTGCTCTGAATGTATTTATTTACAAGAGACTTGTCCGTTTGGGGATGTGAAAAAATAGTATACCTTTTCCAAATAGAGAAGTTAGTATTAAAGAAAGGGTTGCGGAGGCCGGCTTTCTATCAATAATATTTTGTTATATTTCTTTCATAAATAAGTCTGATTTAACAAACATACAAGGTGAGAATATAGTCCTTAAAAAGGCATCTGAATTTCATTTTGACATAAATCAAGGCTTAATGTTTTCAACTATAAGCAAAGGAGATTAATGTCCTCCTTTATGAATGCAGAACTGAGGCATGAGGAAATTAAGCCACTTGCCAGAGCTAACTGATAAAGGGGCTTTCTATTCTAACTCATTTATCACGGCCTCTTCGAAAACTGTTTCCTTGATATCAAGTAAGAACTTTATTTTTTATTTTTTGGTATAACATATTTTGTTTTTTATTTTTTAAAATTAGTTTCAGGTGTACAACATAATGCACTAGTTATAATTTTTACCAAGTAAGAATTTTAGACATAATACATACATACATCTTTAACTTGGTTTCTAAAGCCGAAAATGTTTAAGATTTGTAATCCTTTACTCAAAATGGTTTCCACTTTTAAACATATTACAATTCAATTAACAAAGCCTGGGCACTTCACTCTGAAGGTCAGGGCCGGAGATTCCCAGCAAAACATCTGAGCAGTAGGCTCTTACCTGGCAAGTGTGTTTTTTCTTTGCTCTGAGCACATAACTGAAAGAGAGTTAATAATAAATCTTCAGACGATGGCAACAGCAAGCATCCTTTGGCTGAGCTGAAATAGTTATAGGCCACATCACAGATAAAAGACACTGAAGAGTCACTATTTTCAGCTTCTGATAATTTGGTTGCTTTGCATAAAGTTTCATGAAGTTTAACAATAATTCTTTCAACATATACTTCTCCAATTAAGTAATCTAGAGAAAAAAACATTACAGACAAAAAATAAAAAACACTAGCAGTATAATTTTGAATTTTGGGTTAACTACCATTGGAGTCTTTTCATGTGTTTTTTATAAAAGTGTTTATTAGACAAAAGAAAATCATATCAACCAATCTGTTCTCACCAATAAAAACCTTCTCATAAAAGAAAAAGCAGTTTTAAAGTAAATTTAAAAAGCAATGCTCTACAAAATTAGGGTGAACAGCTCAGCTTTACCAAATTCAAAACCCTTTAGAATATAAAACTAAAAATATTAAATGTCTTCCGCTTTACCAAATTCAAAACCCTTTAGAATATAAAACTAAAAATATTAAATGTCTTCCAACTCATGCTACAAAGATTAATAAACATTTAGGGTGCTTACAAAATTAATGAATATTTGAATGAATTACACCTTATTCTCAACAAATATTAGCAAACTTAGCAGTATGAAATGCCCTCCCCGCCAAATGAAAGGATTATTCCCTACTAAAAAACAAACGCCTTATTTTTGCCTACCATTTTCAACATGTTGGGATAATACCAAGCTTAGAAGAGTCCATCCTTCTGAGAAGTGAGATTCAGGGGACACTGTAGATTCCAAGTCCTTATTACAAAGACAGTCTGCCAAGGTTACCAATTTTTCTCCAAGGACTTCTCCTTTTAGCCAAGGAATTACTAAAGTATGTTTATCTGAACTAGAACATGCCTAAAACCATAAAATTAAAGCAAAGATTAAAAGCAAGACCACAAAGTGTATCTGCCTACAATATTACTTGTACCATAACACCTTCCTTCATGATAAGGCCCCAACACTATCCCCCTCTCCTCACCCTCAAGTTCTAAGGCGGGTATCTGCCGTTCCCCACTAAGCCTCGCTTATGCACACTTCCATGCTTTGCTCATGCTATCTTCCATCCATAACCATTCCCCCTCTTCACTTAATGAAAATCTCATACATTTTTTGAGAATCAGTACAAATCCCACCTGCTTTATTGACGTCTCCTCCATCCTCTCCAGCCCATACTCATCACTGATGTTCTCTGGATTCCTAAAGCACTTACTGGATTGTATTACTATTTATAATGTTTCATCTGTCTATGTCTTGTTTCCAAAGAGAGTGTCAGTTCCTTGAGAGCAGAGACTGTCTTATACTTCTCTGATACCTTTTATCAGCACTGCAGATATGTTTAATGAATAATGAATGGCTGAACTTTGAGGAGAGTTTTAAAATGCTCTACAGATATTAAATTTTTGTTCCTTAATTTTGCTAAAATTAAAGAACAATTAAAATTTAATGATGGTAAATTACTTCAATATGAACAATGGCACTTATTTCCACAAATTCTCTGAAATAGTTACTGGAGCCAGATATCTGACAGCAATTGGTTTATTTTCATGGGGTGGGGAAGCAAGAAAAAGAAACTGCAAATCCACCCCCAGAAGCATGCTGATCCATGTTCCCAGAGCTTCTTTTGCTTTAAGGGCTGAGAAGAAAGGAATTTGCAACTTGGTTCATTTCAAAGCAATCTGGAAAAAAAAATCCAAGCATGGATTGGGTAGTGCCTGAAAATCTATTTATCCTTTTATTTAAAAAATTGTAGGTAACCAGAGCTTTTATGTAGCCCAAGCTTTACCAGTATTCTGCCTTTATGACCTAGGACAAATCTCTTAACCAACCTGGGCCTATTTCCTAATTTGAAAAACAAAGGTTAACCTAGAAAAGGTCTTAAGGTCCTTTTATGGATACAAAATTCAGGTTTGTTTTTTAAAGGGGACTTCAGATTCTGGTCATAAAGTATGAGGTGGCATAAAACAAGAAAAGCTAGAATTCAGATGGCTATAAAATTGGCTTTCCTACTATAATTTACAAAACAAAACCAATCTATTTTATAGAATCCTACAGAATCCAGATAATCAGCTTCTGAATTAAAATGTCTCTCGGGTTGGCTGAGTGGCGCCATGGTTAAGCACTGGCTTGGGAAGCCAGCGGTCCCGGTTTGGGTCCCACATATGAGGGCCAGTGACACTGCCCTCAAAAAAAAAAAAAAATGTCTCTCAGGTTAGTGAGACATGAAGTTCAGCTTTTCAATGTTTTAAGGTATCATATTATGGAAAGAATCTGACCAGCTTTGAGATGGGAAGCGAGTCAGTCACAGAAGTATAGGAGGTAACTCCTGGCTATGAACTTCAAAACACAGGTATCTGAACTACAGGTACTGTTTCACCTGGAAATAGGTGTATCTGTCTTCTCTTATCACAGTTTTAACTTCCCTTACTCTGTTGCTACACCTATCAAGCACCTTTCTGATAATTTGACTTTTCATGTAGCTTGCCTATAGGGAGAGAAAGTGCTGGATATGCAAATGATGTGCTGGTAAGTTATATTTCTCCTTGAAAAATAGTAAATTAATACTCTGTATTCATTTTTAAAAATAAACTACTGGGGGAAATGAAGAATTATTGTTTAATTGGTACAGAGTTTCAGTTTTGCAAGACATAAATTTTCTAGAGACTGGCTGTATAATAATGTGAATATACATAACACTACTGATCTGTACACTTAGAAATGGTTAAAATGGTAAATTTTATGTTATGTGTTTTAATATAACAATTTGACAAGATAGAAAAAAGAAACTTGTAAAGCGTTATCTGTGTAAAATTTTTAAATAATACAAAAATGCCCCCCAAAAAGAAGAATTTTAGGTAGCTAGCTATAACATTTCTATGAATGAAAGTGTGGCTAGTTATATCATTTACATCTTCATTAGGAAAGAATATTTAAGCTATTTTTTAAAATTTCCAAATTGTTTAAGCTCCTTGATTTAGTTTCATTATTCTTATCACTAATTTTCTTATTTAGTCAAGTGGCCATCAGACCAAGGCTAGATTTTTATTTTTTAATTTTTTTTAGAGGGCAGCGTCACTGGCCCTCATATGTGGGATCCGAACCCGGGCCGCTGGAATCCCAAGCCAGCTCTTAACCACCGTGCCACTTGGCCGGCCCAAAGAATAGATTTTAATTTGCCAATACAGTATTCCAGAGTAGGGTGATGTGTTCTAGCCAAAGCTAGAACTACTCCATCCACTTCTGTAGAAGGAAGAGTGAGTGGCTAGCATAGGAGGAGAAACCTGCAGCCTTGGGTTAAAAGACAGTAAAATGTTTAACTCTCCCTTTGTTGCCTGCTAGGGAAGTAACACTGGGTTTTCCAGAGGCTGTTCTTTCTTCCCTGATATTCCTAACCAGAAAAATACTACATAAAGGCAAACACTAAATATCTTCCCAAAGGGAAGTTATAATAATAAGGAAGTTCTGTAACATAGACACCTGACCACATACCAGTGTGTGAATATGACTGTGGTTTTAATTTTTCTATACCCATCAATACAAAAAGAAAGAATCCCTGAGATACCTTTTCAATGACCTGAAGGACAGAATTCCATTTCAGATCCACCTGAAAGAGGAAAAAGAGTTAGAAACAATCTGTTTGAAGGAATAGTAAAACATTTTACAAGTAGGTGAAGTAACCACGTAACTGCTATAAGACTAAAACTTGTTTAGGCAGTCCAACTTTAAATAAAAGTATGGACTGCAAGACCTTACCCTTCAATTACCAAATTTTTGTCATCTGAACCTATTTCTGCACACATACCCAGAAGTCTCACCCACTTCCCAGATCACAATCAAGAAATACTGCTTGGAGCCGGCCAAGTGGCTCAGTTGGATAAGAGTTGGCTTAGAACGCGTGGTCTGAGCAACAGGGCCTCCGGTTCGATTCCCACATGGGCCAGTGAACGCTGCACCTTAGCTAAGCTGTCACCGAGCTGCCAACAGGTGGTGGGATGGCTCAGCTGGTGTAACAAGATTGGCTGTTAATGGTGGGTTATACCCACCTGCAACTAAAAGACTGAACTCAGCACCTTGAGCTGAGCTGCCGCTCGGATGGCTCAGAGGATAGAGCGTGCACTCTTAAGAACAAGGCTGCTGGTTCGACTCCTGCATGGGATGGTGGCTATGCCCACCCGCAAGATTGAGCTTAGAGGCCACTAGCTGCCGATGGGAAGCCAGATGGTAATTGGCGCCCTCCACAATGAAGACTGAAGAACAACTTGGCTGGTCCCCTCCCCCAATTCCCCAACACTGTTCCCCTCCCGCAATTCCCCAATAAAATCTTTAAAAAGAAAAAAAAAAAAAAAAGAAATACTGCTTGGCTTTAAATTGACATGCAGTCAAGAAACAATCCCAAGAAGCACCCCCATGAGGTCTCCTTCTACTCATCCATAATGAGTGTGCCAGGATAAAGCATCACAGCTTAAAGACACACAGCGGTAATACCTCCGTTAGGTTATCCAAGACATCTTTTCTCTCTTCATTATTGTCACAGCAACAGAGGGCACTGTACAAAATGTCCACCAAGAAACTAGCCTCCTTCCTTTGATCTTCATTTAGCCAACCTATTAATTTCTGGTATAAAAACTGCACTGCGGGATTTTTTTGTATAAGTTTGCTTATTTCAAGAGGTCTGGATTTGATGATGCTGTGTTTTTCATCACCTAGTAGCACTTTAAATACTTGGGTTGAAGAGAAGGAGTTGAGCAGAGTGGAAAGAAACCTTAGGTGTCGCTCTGACTTTTGGTCATTGATATAATTAATACTCATCTCTGCTAGTCTGCAGACTAAGTCTTCCAAAGGCTTTTTCCGCAGCGGAGATATCAGGTCTGAACAACTGTGGGAGGCAGGAGGTTCAGCCATTAGTTCAGAGCCTTCACTGTTCTCTCCTTCTGAGAAGACACATTTTTCCTCCTCTTTGTTACTTTCGGGCATCTCATTAGCAAATCGAACCTTAATGTTTTTTTTTTTATTTGATTTCAGTGAGCTCTTCGGCTTCTGAAGGACTTGTAATAGACTAGATACACCCAAAACAGACTTAACATCAGCTTCTGGTTCATCGATTTTCTCGACACAGATCTCTGATAGTCTTTCCCAGAAATTTAGTAGCACTTTCTCCAAGTTGGGCGCTGTTTTTTCATCTTTTTCCATATCTGCTCTGGTTTCCCAAGAATTTAAAGTTTCTGCCAAATGGTCAAATAGCTGCCCATTTTGTAATCTAGGATCTTTGAGAACTGCATCAATAAAAGGAATCAACTGAAAAAGAAGGTGAAATACAAAAGTTCAGTTTTCAGGAGAAATAAGATTCAAACAAGGTATTTGTAAAACATTATAAATTTTCATATTTAATAAATGAAAAACATGGAATTCTTTTCCAAATCTGAAAAAAGTTAACTTGAAAATCATTTTCATATCATACAAAGAGCTTAATGATTTCATTGTATTCCCCCTGAATTACTTCTGTTTTATGATAAAATTGACCAAGATTACTGATCATTAACATATAATATAGTTTTCTCTGCATCTTCTGAACTTATTAAAGTTTTTTTTTTCCTTTCTTTCTAAGCCAATATGAAAGGCATATAGGACCCACAATTCAGAAATCTTTTTCTTAAATTACAAAGATAAGAGAGGTTAACTATCTGAGACATCAAGTGGGATCCGAGCTTACATAATTTCATTAATTAATTTTCTACCATAGGGACCATATTCTAGAACCTACTTTCATTACTGGTTCTAAGAGCCACAAACACCTGTTCAAAAAGGATACACATACTTGAGTATTTTAGAATAATAATTATTATATGATTTAAGCTTAATACAAAAGATCACAAATAGCATCTTCTAAATTCTGCCTTGCATTTCAACTCTCTAATTATACATCTAAAACTGACTAGTACGCAGGCATTATGGTATTATACTAGGAACCAGGAAAATCTTTACAAGGGAGGCTAACTAATTAAAATGGCAGCAAGATGCAATAAGCTTGATTCTTTACAGTCAGTGTGGAAAGGCAGTGATGGCTTTTACATTATAAATACCTGATCATTGATGAGCATCTCTTCAATTTCTTCCTCACCTAAATTCTGTTGCATTATAAAACGTAAGCATTCAAAAAAAGCAGATACTACTGCTGAGCATTCTGAGAAGCTGGTTTTGATTCTCTCTGTTGATAGCCTATGAAATAATAAATAACTGTGGCTTACTCGTCATGAAAAAGAAAATAAACAACTCAGAAACACCAAAATAAAGAGATGGAAAAGACATCATACTAAAAGGATAGGATTTTTAAAAAATAAAATTCTTAAACTAAAAACTAAGAATAAACAACCAAAATACAACCTGATTAGAATATGAACTTAAAGAATTGAAAAAAAAAAAGCATAGTTTCAAAAATGTGTCCAAACAAAAGATAACAGATATTTATTTTCTATTCATGAACCAATCCACCTACAAATTTAAAAGAGAGAACTTATATAAAAATTAGTGTGAAAAACTGTTTTGAAATCATTAATAAAACTGGGTATCTTTTATTAAGTTCAACAAATTCACTGAAATAATTTTTTAAGTATGGCTTTAAACATCTATTATATAAGTTTGTGGAAGTTTTAAAAACTTCACTGATTCATTTTCTGCATTTGTATTTATCAATATACAAGAAAATGGCTCATTTGAAAAATGGCCTATTGCCATCTAAGGGCCTTACCTTATTTAACTCCCTTTCTGCTGTATACCAGCACTGAAGCCTTGAAAGTACCCAAGGAAAAAATTACAATTTAATTCTCTGAAAACGTTAAAAGTGTTTAATGAACAGAAAAATAATGTGGGGGAATTTAAATAAGAAAGACAATAATGTATATATCATTCTACCCGTTTGTGAAAACAAGAAAAATCTCTTTTGCTTTCAAGATCAAGATTTTAAATTCCTTACCCTGTAACTAGAGAAGTGAGGAAATTTTTGAAGAAGTCCAACTTTGGAGCAGTAATGGACTGAGGGAGTTTACTGATAAACGGCAGCAGGTAAGGGTATATGATAGTAGCCAGGCCCCGACCGCCTTCACGAACCACAGCTGACAGCTTGGGAAACACACTTTTTTTTGCATTTACATGATGCCAACAGTCCTAGTGAAAGAAAATATTATAATAACAATTAGAGATCATAAATATACCTTCCCCCAATTAAGAGAGAAGATATAAAGGCCTCAGAAATACAAATCATGTATTCAACCTAAAGAGGCTAACATCTCTCACCACCATTGAAAACTAAACCTCTGAAATGACACGAAATTTATTACATATAGTAATCATGCATCCAACATGCTTCCAGGATAATATTCATCAGAAATAATTATTTAACTATAAATATTTCTATAAAAGCTGCTTTCTGAAAGACTGCAATACTTAATCTTAAATATAAGATTCAGGTATGCTTACTTCAATGAAACACACAAGGTTTACGGGATAACTGATACTGGCTAAACTAAAAGTAAAATGAAAACTCTATGCTGTTTTATGGTCATTTTGAGATTTATACCAAGTTTTGGATTAAGTATTTTATTTATAAGAAAACATTTTTCCAGTACATTTTAGATATGATAATTCAACGGGCTCTCTCGCACACGATCTCTAAGGTTTCTAAAACACAACTAAGACACTATTCCCAGATGTACTAAATGCACCTCTTGTACATACCTCAATAGTTGTAAGTGTATAAAGTACAGCTTCCCAGAGAGCTGGGCACACAATGGGGTCACTGTCATCAATGCTAAGTAGAACAGATGAGCTCACTTTTGGTGCTTCAGCTTTCATCAAACGCGGAATACGCTGGCACAAAGAGGAAACTAATTCAAAATAGGCTGAGCGGATCTAAAAGAAAAAATGAAAAGCTGAATTAAATTAAAGCCTAGTAAAACTATGATAAGCTTTAATATATGGTAATGGCAGACAAGTTATTCATATTAACCCTCCCTTTAATAAACTAAAAGGGCTACAACAATACTTTTTAAAATCTTCTTACAAGTATCAAATGGCTGGAAAGACATTAGGAATTACTAAGCCAAACGTGAAGACAGAAAGGATTCAACTTTCTATTTCTTTGGCTGAAAGAAATACAAATTCTCTCTCGTGGCAGCAGCCTTCATCGGGGCCCCTAATTATTCCGATGAATATATTAATACTAGCCAACAGCTCGACCTGGAGCTGGGGTGCCATGAGTCGCCGGGAACGGCATAGGTGGTAGTGGGCTGCCATAAGCTACTGTGAGTGAGTGGCTGGCAGCTGGTGTGAGCTGCCATGAGCCAAAGTGAGCAGCTGTCCAATGGCCGGTGACCGATCTGCCTCAGCCGGGAAAAGTGCAATGATTACAATACCAACATGGGCCAGTGAAGCGACGTCCTCCATAGCTAGACTGAAGAACCAAAGGACAGCAACTTGTCTGTTCCCCTTCCCGATTCCCCAATGCTGTTCCCTCCCCCAATTCCCCGATAAAATCTTTAAAAAAAAAAAAAAGTCACTTAGCAGAGTAATTTAAATTAAAAAGACAGATCATTTGAACTCCTACTATGCTGATAAAAATTAGGAAGCTGAATGATGCCTAATCATGGCTAGAACATAAGGCTATATAGGATTTGAACATAAAGTTATATAGGATTCATCACACATTGAGGGTTGAGTGTAGAAAAACAGCCATTCAGGTGGGCAATCTGGCACTACTTCAGAAAATTAGGTATGTATGCATATACTCTTTGACTCAGCAATTAAGAAACTGAGAGAATTTCAGAAAAAGAAATTCTCATGGATCTGAGAATACATGAAAGATGATGTTCATTGCTTTATTAATTGTGAGATCAGGAGTGGTAGGCAATCAGCATGTCTATCACTGGGGGGATGAGCTGGGAAAAAAGAAGGGATGCAAACTTCTGACTACTACACACCAGTTAGATGCCATGGACCAGACATACATATAGGAACATGATTTAAAATATTTTAATTAAAAAAAAATACTAAAAAAAGGGCAATAAACGAAATGAAATGTAACACAATACCACTTATGTGAATTAAAAACATATGCAAGAAAGCTGTGACATGCCTAACAGAGAAAACACATGTTAGATAAGCTTCATTCAGGCATGAGTTCTAGTGGTTATTGTCCATGAGTTCAATGTTAATGAATCAACATACAAGGTCAGACAATTAAGTTCACGAACTTGTTGCAACGATGCTGCTAACCTTTTTTGATATCAGAGGGATTATTCATTATGAATTTGCACCAACTGGACAAACAGTTAACCAAGTTTACTATTTGCAAGTTCTGAAAAGAATGCATGAAAAAATTACAGGACATAAGGGTAATACAATGACAGCTCTGATGACCATTCCAGAAAAAGAGTTTTAAAATTGCTTTGAAGGGTAGACTAGGCACTGGCACTGGTGCATAGCTTCCCAAGGGGAGTACTTCAAAGATGACCGCAGTGATATGAGGAATGTAGCACTTTTTTCTAGGATGAGTTCACAAACTCAATTGTCCAACCTCGTATATTTTAAAAAGCGTCTTTAAACAGACCCAAAAAACAAGGTTATGTATTGACCAAGTGACAAAAATGCTATGACCAAAGACTTGCAGGAACCTAAGCCCGTATTTTCCCTTTCCTGAGAGCAATGCTTCAATAGTCACTTGGGGGTGGCTGGTTAGCTCAGATGATTAGAGCGCAGGCTCATAGCACCAAGGTTGCCGGTTCAATTCCCACATAGGTCAAGGAGCTACGCCCTCCACAACTAGATTGAAGACAACTACTTGACTTGGAGCTGATCACCCTGGAAAACACACGGTTCCCCAATAAAATTAAAAAAAAAAAGTCACTAATTCAGTGTTTGTGGGGACTCTAGAGAACATTCTATCATGAATAACAAGAATCGACTATACAGACAAAAGGATGTGCATTAAGCACATTTAGAATAGGCAGATGGTGGAGGTGAAGAATGGAGAGGGAGATAAAAGACAAAAGGGAAAAAATAAATACTTTAGATGAAAAGAGCCTTGCACACACCAACAATTTTAAGGTGCCATGAATGGAGGAGTATGATAATCCAAATCTGACTCTGAAGTCCACATAACTAAAGAAAAAAGTGAAAATACATTAACATTCTGGTAAGAGAGGCAATTCAGTCCATGACAAAGATGCATTTGTAGAGTTCTAAACAAACAATAAACATAACTAACAAGCTTAGGGGAAAAAAGGAATCAGAGAAATGTCTTAAAATGAAAAAGATAAAGATACCTGAGGTATACTGTGTTTTCCATACTTCCAAAATTTATTCTGTGATAAAAGAGACTTAAATTTCTCCTCCAGAGACTCAAGCTCATTATCAGGTAAGAGGCAAAGCAATTTCTTTAATGCCAACAAGGAACAAGTCACAACTCGAAAAAATTTAGCTTCTCTCTCTTCCTCTGGAACAGCTCTTAATATGAAAAGGAAATAAATATGTATAAGTGTTGAGTATAAGCCAAACTATGTATCTGGCACTTCTATTTTAAATGTTTTACCATTAAATATCTACCCGAGTTGCTTTATTTCTATTATATATTTTATTCTTTCTGTGCCAATCCTCCCTTCAAAATACATACATTCTCAGAAATTTAATCACATATGTTTCACATAATACAAGATGAAAGTAGACGAAAAGCCAAACTTTAAATAAGTGCAACTGCATTGCTCTCAGTAGCAGTCAGGAGTGGATTTGTAGGTAGCAGTATCGATACATGTACAGGGTTGTCAGAAAAGTCATGACGTATCTTTTCTATGTTTTCCCAAGATCATTTATTTATATAAAGAACAAAGATCCATTAATGCTATATTGCCCGTTTTGTTCGATAACCTTTTGCCATCTTTCAGTGAGCTTCATAATTCCTTTTTCATAGAAGGAGCTGTCTTTATTTGCGAAAAACTGAACAAGGTGCAGATTTATAGCCTCATCTGAATTGAATGTTATACCACTCAAGGAGTTTTGAAGAGAATGAAACCAGTGGAAGTCTGACGGCGCAAGGTCAGGCGAGTATGGTGGGTGTGGCAACACATCCCATCTAAGCTCCAATAATTTTTGACGGGTGATCAAACTTGTGTGTGGTCGCGTGTTGTCACAATGGAACACAGCTCCTTTACGATTAACAAGCTCTGGAAGTTTCTAGATGACGGATTCGTTCAAACTGTCCAATTGCCGACAGTGCAATTTGAATTGCTTGGTTTGGAAAACATACACCTTTAAAATCCCATCACACTGAGCACATAACCTTCCTTTAATGAATGTCTGCTTTCAGTGTCGTTTGAGGCAAATCATCACGTCGGGACCAAGACTGTTTGCACACCACATTGTTGTAAACAATCCACTTCTCATCACCAGTTATCAGTCACTTTAAAAAAGGATCGTTTTTCTCACGTTTAATGAATATATTGCAGATGTTTATACGTGCAGTCAAATGAACTTCTTTGAGTTCATGCGGAACCCAAATATCGAGCTTGCTTACTTATCCCAGCTTCTTCAGGTGGTCGTGAATGCTTGAATGATGGATGTTCAATGTTTCTGCAACCTCTCGTGTCGTGTAACGTGGGTTTGACTCAATCAATGCCTTTATTTTGTAGTCAGCAACCTCGGTGGGCCTCCCTGACTGAGGAGTGTAGTTGAGATGAAAATTAGCACAGAATTTCATGAACCACCATTGGCACTGACGTTCTTGTAGGGCAATGCCATCAATGTCACCGTAAACTACACAACTTTTCACAAGCTTGACGCGCGTTCTTCCCTTTATGGAAGTCAAACAATAAATAAAATATGGAGACAATGCACAGTTTGGTCTACCATCTTCAACTTGTTGTAAAATCTCCAAAACTCAACCAAATCGCTCACGTTTTTTCAGCTGTCAAATGACATAGCAATAACACAGATGCGAAAGCCTCTAGTACTTCCAAAAATGAACTAGCACCATTTGTTGCAAAAATGTGTCATGACTTTTCGGACAACCCAATAAGATGACTGTCCCTCATGGATTCTCAAGAGTTTGGTTAGAACATAAGAATAAAAGTAAATGGAATGTTTTACTACCTTTTAATAGAACTATTCATCGTTCTTCAAGTATTATCAATCAGACCTTAACACGGTCCCTGCTGTAACTATCAACAGGTAAATGTGGGAAAAACCTAAAAACATCTCTTTGTAAAAGAACCAAATATGTCTTATAGCTTTCAGATAGTTCAACTTAAATGGCAGGACTTAAATCTGCAAGTGGAAGCAGATAAAACAGCAGCAGGCTATATATACAGCCCATATAAAATATTTTCATTTCTACACTTAGAATCCCCTTTTTACAACTGTCACATTGAAATTATCATTTTATTACCTGTGAATAAAACAAATTGTTAAACATGAATTACATGATATAATACAACTTACTGTGGGTCACTGAGTGTATCAGGCGTTTCTTTTATAAGATGATCCTGCAGCACCTACAGGGAAGGAGAAATCCCATAGCCTTGAGATTTTATTGAATTGTCATTGGTGATCAGAGAGAGCATAAATATCATCTTATCTAAAAGTTTTTACCCCTTCTCCACAAAAGTAGCAAAATTAAATAGCAAAACTAAAAAGTTTGAACTTTACCTATTTTTCTTTCCCTGTCAATCCCCAAGGTTGGCTGCTGTTAGGGTAAGAAGGATAGGGTACTTCTTTGAAACACTCCCAGTTGCCATCAAGAGGAATTTCCCCCTAAATACTCCTGGCCTCTTGCTTCTGCATTCTGCCTGCACCCAGCAGAAGCGAATGGAATATCCAACTAGTAACTTTGGGAGAGAAAGAGACTCTGCTTTCCTCTCCCCTCTTTTTGAGCACCTCCCTTCTCACAGAGAACACACACTAAGTTCTGCTGCATCACAGGAACATCTAAGATTCCATTTGAAATGTTGGGTAAGTCTGCCTACTTCTGGGGTATGGTACTTGGAAGCCCAATGTTCTACTATCAACATTACCAGCAATAAATAACATTTCCAGCAATAACTAACATTTACTGAGCTTTTCCACATGCCAGGTTTTGCTTTGAGCACATGTCTTGCATTAATTAAATTAACCCTTACAACTACTCAGTGATGTACTTTATTGAGTACTTTATCATTCCCACTTTAATAGATGAGGAAATGGAGGCATGGAAACTGCCAAGGTCACACACCTAACTAATGGAAGAGTGGGACTGGAACTCAATGGTATGACCCAGCGCCCATGTTCTTACAGACAAGTATAATATACTGTCAATAATTTGGTATTTTGATCTTCATTTGCCTAACTCCTCTCTAATAAATTGATTTCGTACTTGGAAAAGCTCAAACCCAGTATCTGTAATTAACTGTGACATAGAAAACTAAAGGAAAAATACCATGGAGGAAATAATCTACATGTCCAATGATCAGTTATCCATCCATAACAAAGCCAAGAACAAAAAAAACCAAACAAACAAAAACTGTGAACAGCCAAATTAGTAGTCTGAAAATCCATTTTCTAAAACTCTTAGTGTCCAAACTCATGACATTTCACTGCTGGAGAATATGATTAAAGCTACAAATCCTCTCCCTAGAACAACAAGCTTGGTACATACACCTGAGACATGAAGAATGGAAAAACCTAGAACCTAAAAGGGGACCTCGAATGCGTATGTGTGGGGATTTGGGAGAGGGGTTGGGCAAAGAGGTCAGATAGGTAGGTAAGCTGGAACTAGATCATGAAGATCCCTGTAGTCCAAGACTTAAAATCTGGACTTGTAAGTATAACAGGAAATCACAGGAAGACTGACTGACTGACTGACCAGAGGGAGGGAGGAAGTGAGGGGCAGAGGGAGGGAAGATGTTTAAACAGGATTATACGCAGGATGCTATGGAAACACAGCAGTACTAAATAAGGGAATGAATACAAGCATCAAGTTTTTTAAAGCCTCAATTTCCCCCTCACTCACAGTCCATTTACTTTTATTTCTTCATATAACACTAAGAAGCTTGGTCATCTGGTTTTTCCAGTCCGTATATTAGGAATAGCAAAAAGGAAGCAAAAAATGAGGAAGACAGTATTAGATACAAGTAAAACTGAAAGCCACAAAAGTTATGGCTGATATCAGTCTGGCAAAGTGTTGAAGAAAATTTCATTATCTGTTAATGGAAGTATAGAATTGTATGGTCTTTGAAAGGGCAATTTATCCACATCTATAAAAATTTTAAATGTTCCTTTGACCCAACATATGGTGACTATCACTCCCCCACAGGGTATGGAGAGATCTATTCAAGAATGTTCACTAAAGCAGTTGTTGTAACAATAAAAAAATAAATAAAAAGTAAAAAAAATGGGGGATAATCCCAAATGTATATTTTAAAAAGATATATAAACTGTTACACACCCATAAAAAGGAATACCAGAGAACAAAAGAGTGAATTAGCTCTGCATACATGGAAATATGGGGAAAAAATACGTTTAGACTTAATTTGTGGATTTTTTTTTAGGTTATATATTATAAAGCATATATCTAAAATTTTGATATGATAAATTAAGATTTATAAATTAAAGATGGAAAATTTAAATCATTTAGAAAGATCCAATCCAACATGTTAATTATACTAAAAATCCCAAATCAGCAATTGTGTTAAACACTATTTTAAAAGGACAATCTTCCATTGGAAATACTTCATGTACTCAATTCCCTCACAATGCCAGGTGAAAGAGCTGTCATTGTAATATGCCTTATACCCCTTAAATACTCAAGAAAAAAAAAAAACAGATGCAGAAGAGTTCTCAGAACTTACACTTATAACTTCATCCTTACAAAACGCTATGGCTTCAGGCTGCTTGCTGGGAGGGAAGGCAGCTTCAAAGGCATCTTTTGCGGCAGAGGCAGCGGGTGCATAAGCATCACACTGAGCCATTAACCAATAGCCCATTAAGCTTTTTAAATAAGGAGCCAAGTGTTTCCTCACTTTCAGGATAAGTTTCTCAAAAGCTTGCTGTGTGGCTTCTCGAACCCTGCGGTCATGGTCCTATTGAAATTATAACAGGGTTTAAAATAGACCTAGCCCATAAAAACAGACATTTCTAGATATGCTATGATGATCTATTAATAAGAGTTCAGCTATGTACAGAGCTAAACTAAAATCAATAACTATGTGAAATAATTGACTAATGTTTCCTTTTTCCCTTCTCCCTATGAGATGAGAACAATTTTCTTCAAGGTAAGAGTCAATGGTAGGCCTTGAACATTCTCATTCTTCGGCAGCAAATATACAAATAAATTAAAATGCTAAAATTTATTATGACTGGAAAGCATCTGGGTGATTCTGACCTAATTTTTGAAAACACAGACTCCCTATATACTTTATACAACCCAACATGATCCAAGCTGCATAACAAGACTGGCATAACATTTCATAACCCTCACCAAAAATAACATATAAACATGATAGTCCCCATGACTTCAACCAAAAAATATATAACAGAAATAAGCTATTGTAGTGAAGTCTTACTACTTACAAGTGAAATTTTGCAGAAAATTCTTGGCCAGTATGGAAGCACTCCTTTTACAATTTCTGTGTCTCTTTCTGTACACATGGTTCCAAACTCCTGCATAGCCTAAAAATAAATTAACATTGTTAAGGATCAACAACCATAACATTGGCAATTGATTATACTTACTCTGTTCTAGAAACTTGGTCTAATTTTATGTAATGAGAGAATACATTGTTTCTGTTTATACCACATGGGACTAATTTGAAGTTTCTTTACAGGCTATTATGGTAGAAGCTTTCCAGACGTTTTTTTAAAAACATAAAACACACACAAACAAAACGTCCTATTTAAAATTATAGCGTCAAATTACACTCTCTAGTTGAAAAAACTATATAGTCAGAAACACAAAGTGGTTCAAAAAAATGCAGAACAACAAACTAATTTATAACACAGGAGATAAAGCTTAAGTCTATCTGTTAGAAAAATGTACAATTGTAAAAGAAATCATTAGTGATGATTCATTTTTCTTTACATAAAATATGCCAATGACATTTTGTTTTAACAAAAGGATTATCTTGATCATTTTTATGAAAACAATAAAACTTGCTTTTAATTTTGTTGTGACATCTTTCTTGGAAAGCTTCCGTAGCACCATTCGGAAATCGGAATCGACAAGACTGTCTATTTCTTCAGCTCCTTGAATAGCAGGCACATAGCCCAGCTCACTCTGAAATTTTCCAAAACCAATAAATCCAGGCACGGTTCCCTGCTCTTTGGCAAGAAGTTCTGCAGCTCGACCACTGTTCGAAGGCTGATAAGAAAGTAGAGAGAAAAAAGTCAGAGTACTGGAAAAGTTCAAAATTTAACTTTGGGTTCTTTAGAGTAATTTCTTAATCATTCCCACAGTGGAACAAGCTTTTATTTGAGGACTTCTTTTTCTTAGCCTAAGATGTCATATATTGCAATGTTCCCCAAAGATGAATGTTTCTGTCACCAAGAACTTGTAAATAATCCTAGGAGCTATTTTCTGGTTTCCTAAAGATCTGAAAAATGTTTTTTGATTTTTTTTTTAAACTGGATGTAATCCATTAGTGGCTCAACATATCAATTTAATGGGTTATGTCAGTACTTTAAAATAAAATATTTAAGATCAGAGACTGCATCGTGTATGAAAAGCCTAAGCACTGTTTCACAAGTTTTGTTATTTCAAAATTTATATAGTATGTATTTACTCATATGTGTACTGTGTAATGATATAAAATTAACTCATAAATGGATTATATCTTTCCATTCATCCATCCATTCAACAAATATTTACTATGCAACCACCATAGGATAAGTCTAATGATAGCTGCTTCTAGGCTAGGAGTAAGTTCCTTGAGGGAAGACACACTGATTGTCACATACTCAAAGCCTAGCCTAACCACTTTGGGCTAAAATGCTTATAAATTACATTATTATGGATATAAACAATGATACAATGGTCAGGATATAAGATAGATTCTTTTATTTTGAACCACAGTCAGTGGTTTGCTTGACTGTACACAATATAGTAGTAGCCTCCTAGTAGTAAACATTCAAAGATTAGTTGTGACAGAGAAAAAAAAAAAAATTGAACTGTTGAAAGAAATTAACATATCATCATCTAATAGGAAAATGTCTCAGTTCGATGCCCAGGATGACATTACAAGCCATCTCAACTCATCAGTTTCTTATATCTCTGTAAGTATGCTATGAGTGACCTGAAATGAAAACGATGGCCTGAATTACTTTATTCAAAACAGTAGCATCTAAGACTAATTTCAAAAAAGGTTCTCTATTTTAAAACTTTATCAAAATAAACGTTATTCAGTTTGTCTTTTTCAATGACACTACAAAAAAAGTTAGTGAATTACAATACAATTCTGAAAACGAAATCTGATGACATTACATCAGAATTTTACCTATAATTCCATTTGTAAACAGCTTTATTATGAAACAGAATAATGAAATAGTATAAAAAAATAATTATTCCTAAAAGCTAAGGAAGTCAAGGCTGACTTCTGAACTGACCTGAATTACCAGAGCTGACAGTGGTAACTAAGTGCAGAGGAAAACCTGTCAGATTTCCAGTTTCCAATTTAAAAGTAACAAATTATTTTTAAATATACTAATTGTATCTTTTATTCAATGTCTACTTCAAATTTCAAATATATTTACTGTGGCTTATTACTTTCTCTACTGTATGTTAAATGTGTATACCCACAGTTCAAAAATTAAGAACCTCGATTCTATTTCTGGCAGTTAATTTTCTTATACTACATCTACGTCATTCTCTTGTACCTGTCTTACAGAGGTATTTGAGGTGTCTGTCTACAGTTTAAATACTAGAAACACTTAAAGATCTTTCACCAGCCAGCCTCCTTCTCCAGTCTTCTGCCACTCTTTCCCTCCCTTGTCCCACACTTCCTCCTCCCATTTCCAATTTTGCTGCCACTATTCATTTCAATCCCCAAATGAATTCAAGGTTCCCTGAATATCCTGTGCCCTTTCACCATCTGGTCTTTGTATAATCTTTTCTCTTCACTTGAAAACATTTCCTTCCTTTTCATTACCTGACACACTCCTACTCATCCCTCAAACCACTCATGTTTTTAACATTGGCTTCCCTCGGGTCAATCCCCGTTCTTCTCTGTCTCCCCACTTTCTTTCTACTCATACCTCTATCATAATTCATTAACATATTATAATTATTTGTTAACTTATCTGTCTCTATCATCAAGAAAAAGAGACATTTGTCTATCACCTTTGAGTACATGGCATTCAGGATTCAGTCTTCTGTTCAATCAATGACTGCCACTCAAATACCAACTTCCTGGTTACTTAGGCAAGTTAATCTCTAAGTCTCAATACCATCATCTTTAAGATGAGGTAATTGTAGCTAAATGTTTACTTGGGTTGTTGTGAAGATTAAGCTTAAGTTTTTTTGTTTGTTTGTTTTGTTTTGTTTTTTAAAGATTTTATTGGGGAATTGGCGGAGGGGAACAGCGTTGGGGAATCGGGGAAGGGGAACAGACAAGTTGCTGTCTTTTTGTTCTTAGTTGCGGAGGATGTTGCTTCACTGTTGGTATCGTCATTGCGCTCTTCCCGGATGAGGCAGATCGGTCGCCGGCCTCTGGATGTCGCTCACCGCGGCTATTGGCAGCTCACGCTGGCTGCCAGCCGCTCACGCTGACTGTGGGCCACTCACTGTAGCCTATGGCAGCCCACTGCAGCAGGGGCTGCAGCCCACACCATCACCGGGGCTCGCACAGCCCAGCTCCAGGTGGAGCTGTTGTTAGCTGTAGAGGGCAGTGTCACTGGCCCTCATGTGGGATCCGAACCGGGGCCGCTGGCATCCCAAAACCAGCACTTAACCAATGCGCCACTCTGCCAGCCCTAAGCTTAAGTTTTTAAACCACCATAGTAATAAATGATTCCAGTAAGAATCATCAAAGGATGCTAAAACCATTACGTGAAAATTTGTGGGAGAGAACGGGATATTCCCAGTCTCAAATCACCACTCAACATATTATTTGTCAATAGTCAATGGAAAAAGATACAAATGCCACCAATAATGGGATAAATAGTGCCCCTAGTTTGTGATGCACTGAGGGACACATCACCTATGTAGCATTCCTGTCAAAAATTGTTTAACCTGAATCTAACCATAAGGAACAATTAGACAAATCAATTGGCCTAGGCTCTTCTAAATTGTCCATGTCATAAAAGAACCACCCACTTTCCAGGAGCAGGGGAGGGGAGAAAGCACTGTGAAACTCTCAAAATCTAAATAACTAAATGGAATGAGTGATCCCTGACAGGATTGTGGATGTTTTTTAAAATGCTATAGCTCAAAAAAAAAAAAAAAGTTAGAGAGAACATTGAGATGATTACAGAAATCTGAATATCTGAATACAGTTCTGTATATTATTAGCTACTAATATTATACTGAAGTTAAATACTTTGTGATAATTGCTCATGGTTACATAGAAGAATGGCATTCTTTCTAGAATACATATGCTGAAGTAGTTAGGAATTAAGTGCTATAATTCCTACAACTAATTGTTATAAGGTTCAACAAAATACACATATTTAGAGAGAGAGAAAATATGTGACCAAATATTAACAATTGGTGAATCCAGAATATATGGGCTGTCGCTCTAATATTCTTGCAACTTTTCCTTAGGTTTGGCATATTTTAAAAATAAAATGTTGAGAAAATGTTTTAATAAAAATGTAATTGAGAATGCAAGTCATGCACTTAGCATAGTACTGGCAAAGGGTAAGCCACTATTATTGTTGTTGGTATTATCTTGCAAAACAGATTGACAGATCCAAGAAAATGTGGACTGATATCACTAGAACTGGATCAGAAACAGGAAAAAGCAACCTTATTAAATGGGGCTGTGCTATAACAAACCTAGTACCATAAAAAATATTATAACATCCCTAATCGTGTAGGTTTAATCCTCCGTCAGGTGCAGCTGCTCTCACAGATTGTTTTGAATTTCTGTTGATTTTTTGTACTGAATTTATGTAATACACATATATTGTTTTTACTTTGTGGCAAATTAAAATTTCATTCTGCATAAATAATAAGCACGCTTACACATTATTTTCGTTCATTTTCCATTTAAATAAATAAATGTCACACACACACACACACACACACACACACACCTCCCTAGTAGATGCATTGCGCCCTGACGCGAAAGTTTTGCATTGCGCCTGGCGGAGGGTGACTCCACGTTTGGGTCTTCTTTAAAAAGGCACGTCGTGAGCGAGCTTCTATCATATGCCAGCTCTTGGTCTAAGCTCTGAGTAGCAGATAAAAACATCTGCCTTCCTAATAATTATATCCTAGCGAAGCAAGACAGTGAACGAAACCAGGCAGTCAATCACACAGTACGTTAGAAGTCACAAGCGCCACGGAGTAAAATAAAGCAGAAAAAGGAGACCGGGGAGTAGGCGCGGGCCACAATTTAAAAGAGGGAGCTCCCGAGAGACCTCCCCGAGGCGTCTGGGCATCACTCGGCCTCACCTAAGAGAAGAGCGCGGGGGCGCCCGACGGGCCGGGCCAGGGCTCGGGGAGGGGGCGGCGTGGCTGCACCAAGTGCCCGCGGAAGGAGCTGCGGGTGGGGCTGCAGACGGAAGGGGGCGAGGGGCGCACCCCGTGCCGTGTACCCCACCATCGCAAGGGCTCCGGCCTTTGCCCCCAGGGCTGCGGGCAGCCACCGCGGGTTCCTGAGCCAAAGGGACAGGGTGCGAGGTGCCACGTACAGCAGGCTGACTCGGTTTCCCACCCAGCTCCCTGGTCCCAGTGCCACCTTCTCCGCCCAGGTCGCGTCCCCTTGCGGATCCTTAACCACTGAAATGCAAACAGCGTGTCAGTGTGTGTGTGTGTGTGTGTGTGGGGGGTGGAGGGTGAGCTCGGATGGGTGCAGCTCGGGCACGGAACGCCTTTCCCCGCACAGCTGCCCAATCCGCTCCGATACCCCAGCCCGCCGAGGGGGGCGCACACCACGGAGAGGTCACGCTCAGCACGCAGGCACAAGCCTCCCCAGAGCCGCGCGGGCCCGAGCGAGCCGCGGCCAGGCCAGGACGCCCGGGGCAGCTGGGCCGCCGCGCACTCACCCTCAGGTTCCCCTTGGTCCGCTGCTTGTTCTTCCCGCCCATGGTCGCAGTCTCAGCCGAACTCTCGGCCCGCAGTCCCAGTTGACAGGGCCGGGACACCACTTCCGGCCCTCGCCGGAAGTGGGTTCACCGGAACACTTTCCCCCCGGCCCGCCCCTTCCACCGCCCACCCAGCCTGCCTGCCGCCTCGCTTCTGCTCCCGCCTCCTGCCGTGTCCTTAACTATTGGCTAGCGTAGACGTCACTACCATAGCCACGCCCCCGTGTGACGCCACCGCTGTCCACTAGGAAGCCAAGCATCGGATCTGTAGAGCCAAATCTTTGGAGCGAGGTTTGTTCCCGTTTTAGCGGGTGGGGAGATGGCGCGTGTCATTTTCACACAAGGGTTGCAGTGTGATGATATGGTAGTGGCTGTAGGGAGATAGGAAAATGTTAGACCTTTTAAATGCAACCAGCATCATCTGAACGGTTACAAACACAGGCTGTCAGGCCCACTTGGGGACTCTTAAATCAGATTCTGCATTTTTAACACGATTCCCGGGCCTTATTAAAATTTGAGAAGCAGTGCTTTAGGCAACATTCTCTCTAAATCCTCTTCCTTCTTTTTTCCCCATATCATTTAAGTGTTCCGTGCAGTTTTTAGGAAAGAGGGTAATGTGGACAGCCTTAAACGTACAGTTCTCGTACTTAATTTTCTTTCTCAGAATCACACTAGAGGAACATAAGCACATGTTGCTGGTGATTGTCTTTCATGTCCACACACTCACCCTTTTATAGTCAACTCCATCATACTGAGGTGCTGCAAACGATTTCTCCTTTATTCAACTGACTTCCTGTTTGGTTCCATCAACAGGGGTGACTAGTCCTGCTAAAAGTAATATGTGCATCATCATCTGACCTCTTTGGTGGGGGATGTAATCCAAATCTGGAAGTAACTGGGGGAGTCCGAAACTCTAGACAAACAGCTGGTTATGGAGTGGCAACAGAGGAAGCCCTGGCATTTCCAGGGCAACTTACATGCAACGGGATCCTGGGCAGTAGGGTGGGAATCTGAGGAGGTACATACGATTCTGATCCAATATAGTCACTGCTGTAAATACCATTCTGATTCTTACTTGTGTTCAACTGTCTTTACATTTAAGACCTATTCACATTGCCTTGTTTGTTCTACTTTACTGAATAACATGTATATAGTGTACTTACTGATTCATTTAGTGATAGGCACACAGGTTGCCTCCAACTTTTTACTAAGATAAGCTAATGCATTGTGTCCCTCCCAACCTCCAACCCCATTCCTCTAACCAAATCTGACTCCTCAAGGAATACCCAACACACAGTACCAACCTATGTGCTAGCAATTAGTCATTACTTAATAAGCACTTTTTGAACTGATTTATGGAGGGCCTCAAAAACTAGGTAGTGTGTTTATTGACTCTAGGTCAATTTGCTGAAACTAAATTCACAGAAAGCCATTTGTAGAAAAAAAAACAAAAAAAAACAACGTCAAAATCCAATTTGCCAAAAATGAATTCTCTAAATTACAAATTGGATGAATTATTGAGGACTGAGGACTGTTAAAAATTTGAGCTGTGCTCATACCTCAGCCTTCTGTGAGAGGAGCCCAGGGGCAGGGGCAGAACATAAGTATATAAAAATAGAGATGAACTGTAAACTCCATTTAAGAAAAACTTCACCTATTTGTATCAAATGACCGGGGTAGATGCAAAACTAAAGCTTTGAGAAAATCTATTTGGCAAACTAGCTTTCACTTGCTAGTAACAGGGACAGAAATATAAATAAAACTCAATTTAGTTCATAAAAAGCTGTCTAGAAACAGGCCAGGGCTGGTGTTGCATCAGAGACTCAGCAACATGGGGATTGGCATCTCCGTGGTTCTCTTAGCCCTTCCTTCCCTCATGGTTGAAAGGACTGCTGCAGTTCCTGCCATCACCTTGGTATTGTGCCACCAAGGGTGGGAGACGTGCCCTAGGTGCGACTATCCTTTTAATCAGGAAACAAAATGTTTTCCAAACATCCCCTAGCCAAAGCGGTGTTCTGAGGCCACCTTAGTTGCAAGAGAGACTGGGGAAATGAGTATTTAGCTTTTCCAGGTTCTTCAGTGAAGGCAGGTAAAGGGGAAGGGGGGTGGGAATGGATGGGGAGTTGTACCACCAACATTATCTAACTCAAGTCAAATTAATTTCTCTTTCAAAATGGGTAGTTTATATGTCAAGAAATTTCTGTCAACAATTTTAAGATCATAATTTAAAATTCAGTTCTGATTTCAATCATGACATATTTTTAACAGATATATTTCAGCAATACCACTTTTTCTCCACCACCCCCCACCCCAACATTCTAGAATGGGACTAAAGTAAAATGACTTAATCTTTCAAAAAAGAGTGGAGAAAAAAAAAAAAAATCAAAGTCCAACAGTGACAAAATACTTGCAACTATTCGGCGGCTCAGTCATTGCCCTTCGACACCAAAAAACATCTGGAAAACGTCCCCACATCCCTTGGCATTTAAAAACTGATACAGCTGACCAAAGTCCATGTGGTTTCCTCGGGCTTCATTAACACTGAACACTTTTTCTTCAAAAGCTGAAAATTTCCTTTGTCTTTCCATTTCATCATTTGTACCATCAAAAGGAATATCTTCTCGATGGCGAATCAAAATTCTCTTCCAGTTTAATTTTCTGAGTCTGAAAACAAATTTTTCAAAGTAAACATTTTGAAACTGTGTTACGCATTCTAGAACACTGAAAATAGAAGTTATAAAACTGGTTTATCGGGCAGGCCGAGTGGCGCAGTGGTTAAGTGCTAGCTTGGGAAGTCAGCGGCCCTGGTTCGGGTCCCATATAGGAGGGCCAGTGACACTGCCCTCATAAAAAAAAACAAAAAAAACTGGTTTATCAATGTCTTTTCCTAGAAGTGAAGAAATCTACTTTTATCTCACAAGGATTCATTTTAATTCAATAGGATTCTGGTCATAATCCCATCCCTAAATTCATGCATTGCCGTTATCATTGCCTCCTATCAGCTTTTTCAAAATGTGGAAATTGTTGAATCTCAAACTCCCAAAGGGACTTCTCAAAAATTCATTTAGGATATCAGTAGAGAAATGATATCAGTAGAAAAACGTGTCCTGTTTTGACACTGAATCCTCATAAGATACAACCCCAGGGAGACACTTATTTGTACAGCTCTAGTATCTGGTTTAGCACTAACATTACTGATGCAGCATACAAAATTTATGAAAGCAAACCTTGACCAGAATTCTTCACAAGCACTTTGTGGGCCTTCCACACAAACGACACCAGGTTTCCCAGGCATGCTGAACCCAGAGAGGGAAAGCTCCTTCGCCCACTCTAGAATATCCTTTCTTTTGCATTTGTTGTAGATGTGATGGCTGTAGATCCAGAGTCTCGTGAGAATGAGATGGGCTGGCTGGACTGTACTTCCTGGAGTGGGAGAAGGGGTGATGTCTCTGCGGACATAACCAGTGGCATGCTCTCTAACCCAGTCTGTGGCGTTCAGTATACAGACGTCTCCAAGACAACTCTTTTGCAGGTATGTGGTCAGATCTGTGTTCAGCTGAGTCTGCTGGGATCTATTTAATAATACTGATCTGGTGGAAAAGATATAGGATAAAAAAATTCAATCAGTTTTCTTGGAACGGAAAGCAAACTCAATTGCTTTTTTTCTCAGATAAATTTTGACCTCTAAAATTGGCCAGTTTCTGTAACATACCTGACAGTAATTTCAGGCAGAACTGCAGGGTATTTAAAGGGAAGAATACAGGCCAAAGAAAACATCGCCTGATTAAAAAAGAAGAAAAATGCCCTAAGTGCTGTTTTAAATCTTGACATGTTTCAATACTTCCAAAAGCAAAATTGAATTACCATTGCTTCTGCAGATATGTCCAGGTTCATATTGATAGTAAAGTAAACTTTTGAAGATCGCCCTTCCATTGTCCTCTTTTCGATACAATCTTTCAGTTCTGCTAAAGCCAGCTGGTCATTCACTATGAGCTCATTCTCACCAGGGAACATACTGGCTAGCAGGTCTAATTCTGAGAGCTGGGCCTCAGCCTGTTCAATCTCAAGCATTTTTGGATATCTGTAAGTTTCTAAGGAGGTAAGAATAAGAGAGACAATTTACATATGCTGGGGGAACTCAATATATTAATATGGTACTTACTGAAAATGTATTTGATTTCTTCATAAAATGTGAAATTTAATCAGAGTATTTTTCCCCATTATTCTACTTTGTAATGTATGTTATATGTTAAGGATCCAAAATGTGGGACAATCCAGTGAGAGCAATAAAACTCTAATAATAACCAGGTACCAAATTCCTATCTATCTTGATAGTTGATCTGGCATCTTGACCTACCACAATGAGCAAATTCATTGAAGTAGTCTAATTATGTAGTCAAAAGCCATATCAGTGATATTACCAGGAGAGGGGCTTTGACTGGCTACCTTGGAAACCTAGCATTAACAGAATAAGAGAGCTTAGTTATATGGATGGTTAATTTTTTTCCTCTAACTTAATATTATTAGTTTTTTAAAAAAGCAGAAGAATGTGGAGAAAGAAAATAAAGGCTGTAATTATCCCACAGCTCAAGTAACATTGTTTTAAGAAGTACAAGGTTAGAAAATTCAAATAGTAGAGGAAAATTTTTAAATAAAGATATACTTTCCTCCTGATACTCTTTCCCAACCTACCTAAGTCACCAATCCAAGGCAAAGAATTTTTTTGTGTTTCATAATCAGAAAAAAATGTAAGCATTATACATAAACATATATGGAAAATGTATACTGGTATAATGTGTAAATATATGTAGAGAGTGAGATACATAAATATAATTAAAATATATCCAAAGGGGATCACATATACTTTTTTTCTTTTTCCTCTCTCCAACTCTTCTCCCCCCAATTATACTTTGGAGATCTATTCACTGTCAGCACACAGCCATCTATCTCATCTGTTCTAGTGGTTGACTGTCATACTTAATCATGTAGATTTCTCATAATTCATTTCATTCTTTACCTTGGACATTTGGGTTGCTTCCAAATTTTAGCTATTTGAACAATTCTATCATAGAGATTTTTGTTACATATACAGTTCGGTGAATATTGTATATTCAAGAATAAGTCTGTAGAGGTGGCTTGTTAGACTAGGTACAACATTTTAAATTTTGGTAGATACTGCCAAGTTGCTTTCCAGAAGGTTGCCATGTAGAAGTTCAAAATTTTTATGTAATTCCTTTCTTTAAAAAAAAAAATTAAAAAAAAATCTTAACACATAGTATTTTAATGGTGTTTTGTGTTTATGTGTGCCATTCAAACAGGTGCTTTAAGGACATATGGAACTATAATAAAAGATGTAACATTTTCATGTCATCAGAGCCCCAGAGGAGAAGAGAAAGAAAACAGAGCCAAAGAAGTATTTGAAAAATAATGCTGAAAACTTCCCAAATTTGTCAAAAAGCATAAACAGATTCAAGAAGCTGAACATATCTCAAGCAGGATGAATCCAAAGAAATCCGTATCAATACACATCACAGTCAAACATCTGACAGCTAAAGGTAAAGAAGAAAATCAGCAAGAGAGAAATGAACCTTAACTGTAAGGGAAAACAATTTAAATAAGAGGATATTTCTCATCAGAAACTATGGAGGCCAGAAGGAAGAGGCATAATATTTTTCAAGTGTTAAACGTAAAGAACTATTGACCTGCAATACTATATTCAGTGAAAATATCTTTCAGGAATGAAGGGAAAATTAAGACATTCTAAGATAAATGAAACAAATGTTAATAGTTGGTGAATTATGGGCAGAAAGAAGGGAAGGACTTTTACTTTTCAATTGGTATGCTTCTATGTCATTTGAAGTTTTGTGATTAGCCTGCAGTACTTCTAAATTCAGCAGAAAACAAGATGGGTTACACTTCTGAAAAGAAAAAGTAGAACTCAATCCCACTGCTATAAAAGAAAACATGGCTTACCATCCCTAAGAGAATTTACTGTGTGAAATCAAACACCATTATTTAGGGTAATGATGTCTTCATGAATTTTTTCTCATCTTTGGTAAGGTTTATTGATCAGCTACTATATGTAGAGCTTCATCTATCATTCCTTCCTGGAGCTTTCTATTTAGTTTGAGGATCAGGGCATATATCTAATAAGATCTACTACAATGAAGACAAAAAGACTAGGTGTTAAATGACCAGTATAGGTATTATCACAGGGATTAATTGATGTCATAATCAATGAAATGGGCCATGACGAAGGCGGCAGGATGAGTTGAGGCTTGAAGTAAGACAAGTGAAGTAGGAGGCTTAGTAGGGAGAGAGAAGGAAGTTCTGTGAGGCAGGAGAGCACAGAAAAATAGCACAGGCCTAAACATGTCCCTTCCTCACAACCCCAACTACCAAGGCCTACCTCAGGAACTCATGATTTGGACCATTTTCTCTTGTGATAGTTACTTTCTGTTTGTTCCCTAAACCCATTCTTGGCCCTTCTTTTCCCTGCGCTGGATTCTGGACAGCTGACCTCCATAGCCTATAGCACCCGACTCATCTGCCTTTCTTGTGGTTGAGTTCAGCCAACGCTCTGGCAAGAAGTGGGAGGATGGGAGAAGAAAGAATCCACAGTATTTCCTCACTACTCTTCTCTGCTTTGGTGGGATTCTGACAATGGCTGTGACCTCTAAAGACCATGTCTTCTGCAGGCAGTCTTTCCTCAGCTCCAGGCCTAGGAGTAGTCATAGTTCCTTTAAACCTGGCTATACCTCTGTAAACAGCCCCATTATTAAACAGTGTCTTCAGAGTTTCAAAGTTAAGTGTGTTTGTGTGTCTATTTCCTTCTGGAGCCTTGCCTCCTCCTACCTGGACTCTGCCTCTGATGTTTGTCCATCAACTCACACACCACACTGTCATTATACTGACTGTATGCAGTAGCTAATAGATGTATACTGAGACAAGCAAGAGAGCACCAACTATCTATTAGAAAAAAGTTCACATACTCTGTGACTGGGCAACAGTGATGCAATCTAAGAGAAAGGAGTCCTGATGCTAGATTCCCACAGGGAAAGGCAAGCTAGCTGATGACCCTTACAGCCACCCCCAGTGGAGTGAATTTATCCCAATTCACCATCTGGCTGTTAGTTTCACAGACTCAGAGGCACAAAATGCCAACACACTGAGAGTAAACCCACTTCCCAAAAGCTGCCGTGGATGATCCATTATCAAGCTCTCTAGGAACATGTCTCCTTCTTTAGTCAAGTTTTTGTTTGTTTCATCCAATATGGTTGGATCATTTCTGTAATATCAGAAAATGGTATTTATTTGGTCAACAATTCAGCTAGATCACTGTATGGTCCTTTTAAAGAGCAAAAGAAGTTCTACTGAAAAAGAAATGTGAATTACTCACAGGTGACAGATCAGTAGCTGCAATGGACCCTGTCGAAAACACATAAAAGATTATGGGAATGACTAAATGTGGGAGGGTATTGAATTCATTAGCATAAACTGGACATGAATCAGGACAATATAAAGCACTCTCACATACACTGGGATGTCTCTACCAATCAGTCTTACTTAAATCAACGCCAACACCACCTCATCCCTAATGCCAGTGTGTTTTCAACTGATGTCTTTAAAATACTTTACCAGGGTGTCAATGCCACACTGGGAACAAAAAATTACACAAAGCAAAACTTTATTCAAATAAATAAGTTCTTGAAATGCTGAATGACACAAAGTTCAACAAGTTTCTTTAGGGTGACCATGGGCCATCCTATTATTCTGACTGATTTAGTATTTATCCTAGATTTAATTTATTGTTCTCATTTGGACAATAAATTATACAGGCACACTTTTTGTGGGTGGCTTCTCAGTCTTTATTGTTAGATCCCAATGTGCACCATGAATTTCTAAGAGGACGGTTTAGTATGTGTAGCATCCCAAACCTATCTGACCCCAGAACATTTTTTTTTATTTCCCCAGACCTAATGATATGAGCTCTTCTCTCCACAGAACAGATCAGGAATCCCTGTTTTGTCATCCAGCCATCCCAATTTAAGTAGTTTAAATATTGCCAAGGCTACCTGTTATCTTCATTTTGAATTCTTTTTAAATAATTGCTAGAGCTATCCACTTCTCATTCCTTTAAACACAATGTTTACTAGTGATTGCATGTCCTACTATTTTCTCTTGGCAAATTAAGCATTAAATGTGTTATTAAAAAAAAAATCTTCAGTGGGCCAGCCGAGTGGCTCAGCTGGTTAAGAGCTTGCTCAAGAGTGCAAGCTCTGAACAACACGGTCGTGGATTCAATTCCCACATGGACCAGTAAGCTGCGTCAGAGCTGCGCTGTCACTGAGCTGCCAACAGGTGGCAGGATGGCTCAGCTGGTGAGAGCACGTGCTCCTAACAACAAGGTTGCCTGTTCGAGATGGTGGGCTTTGTCCGCTGGCAAATAAAAGACTGAACTCAGCACCTTGAGCTGAGCAGCACAACTGCACTTGGAGCTGAGCTTGCTGCACCCTCTACAACGAAGATTGAAGGACAGCAACTTGGCTGTTCCCCTTCTCCAATTCCCCAACACCGTTCCCCTCTCCCAAATCCCCAATAAGATCTTTTTTTTTTTTTTTTTTTTTTTTTTTTAATTGGGGAATTGGTGGAGGGGAACAGCGTTGGGGAATCGGGGAAGGGGAACAGACAAGTTGCCGTCTTCTTGTTCTTCAGTTTTAGTTGCGGAGGATGTTGCTTCACGGTTGGTATAGTCATTGCTCTTCCCGGATGAGGCAGATCAGTCGCTGGCCTCTGGATGTCGCTCATCGCGGCTATTGGCAGCTCACGCTGGCTGCCAGCCGCTCACGCTGGCTGTGGGCCACTCACTGCAGCCTATGGCAGCCCACTGCAGCAGGGGCTGCAGCCCACACCATCACCGGGGCTCGCACAGCCCAGCTCCAGGTGGAGCTGTTGTTAGCTGTAGAGGGCAGTGTCACTGGCCCTCATGTGGGATCCGAACCGGGGCCGCTGGCATCCCAAAACCAGCGCTTAACCAATGCGCCTCTCGGCCAGCCCCCAATAAGATCTTAAAAAAAACAAAAAAAAACTTCATAAATATTTAAAATTCCTAAATTTATTAAAATTTCAAAAATATCTTTTTTATTCTGTTTTGGAGTTGAGGAATCTAAGAAACAACTCATTCGATGGTTATTAGAGGAAATGAATTTACTTTTTTTGTTATATTTTTATTTGGAAATGTTTATATCAGTACAGTGGAACTAAATTTTAAGAGACGCTGGATGTCATTACTTTTGATATCATTAGTTTATTACAAAAGAGACATGGAAATTATTTACATGATGAGATTTCAGAACTTCAGTGGAATGGGCAGCTTCACATGATGCCATGTCAACAGTGATTGATTTCAGTCTACATACTTTCCAAGGATGTCATCATCTCTAAATAAGAAATAATCCTTGTCCTCTATAACTACTTTGGTGCCTCCATATTCTGGAAGAACTTTATCTCCAACTTTCATGCTAACTGGTTGTATCTCTCCGCCCTTTCCTTTAGAGCCAGATCCAACAGATACTACTGTCGCTTGCAGTACTTTTCCTTGAGATTTTTCTGGAAGCATAATGCCTCCTTTGGTTACAGTTTCCACAGCACTCCTTTCAATTCATACTCGGTCAAAGAGGGAGAGAAACTATCTAAATGCCTGTCCTGCCATGACTCTTGCAGCTGCAGTTCGTACTGTCTACTTTTTTTTTTTTTAATTGTAGCAGTTTAAGTATGTGTTCTTTTGCCAGACTGCAAAAGTGCCACTAAGCAACTATGTGACCTTCGGCATATGGCTTAATTTCTCTGTGCCTCAGTCACTGCAATCATTGACAGGGTTGCTGTGAGGATTTAATGAGGATATGTGGAAAGTGCACAAAACAGTGCTTGGCAACAGAGTAAGTGCTCCAAAAGTGCTTGCTATTATTATTATTGGTCATTCATTCAGCCAGTGTTTCTTGAGTACCTATTGTGTGTCAAACATTGTCCTTGGCACTAAGATTATGATAATGAACAAAAGTACAAAGAAAAACTCTGCTGTCATAGAGATTTAATCTAGTGGGAGGAGACCATGACAACACAAAACAAATATATATGTCCAGCGGATAACCGTTATGGAGAAGACTGAACAAGTTAAAGGGAATAGGGAGCAAGTGTGTGTGAGGCAGTAATTCAACTTTATACAAGGTGATCAAGGAAGGCCTATCCACTAGGTCGACTGTAAGGAAAAGACTTGAAGGCACTGAAAAAGAAAACATGTTTGCCTGGACAATGAGTTTTCAGGCAAAAGGAACAGCTCATTCAAAGGCCCTGAGGCAAGAGGATGCTAGACGAGGTGGCTGATGCACACTGAGCCCAGGACAGGGTTTTAGGAGAGAGGTTAGACAGGAAATGTACAGCAGTTTATGTTGGAACTCATAGGGCATCACCAGAACTTTGGATTTTATCCTGATATGGAAGGCTAATGGCGGGTTTGACTTACTTATGAAGAGGCCCACACTTGCCGCTGGGAACAGTGCAGGTGAACAAGGATGAAAGCAGGGAGACCAAGCAGGCATACAGTGACTCCAGCAGAGATGAAGGTGACTTGGGTTAGGGTATGGTGGTGGAGATGGTGAACAACGTTCACATTCCAGACATATAGAAAGTGTAGAACCAACAGGATTTACTGATGAATTACATGTGATATGTAAGAACGATTCCAAGGCTTTTTGAATCTGGAAGGATAGATTTGTCATTTATTTATATGGTGAAGATGGTAGAAATCTGAAGCTTGGTTTGAGACATACTAATGCAGTTCCTATAAAGACTCTTATTGAGTAGAGATGTCCAGCAGGTAGTTATGGGGTTTAAGAGAGATCCCAAGGGAGGTTATCATTTTGGGAGTAATCTATATTTATTTAAAGGCATACCTGTTTAGTCACCCAGGTAGTGAGTAAACGTGGGAGAAGACACCATAGAATGTGGAGGTCTGGAAGATGAAATAGAACAAGCAGAGAAGTTTGGGACCAAGCCACCCTGGGGAGAGCGGGGGTGGGGGGTGGGGGTGGGCTCCCCTGGGGGGGGCGGGGGATAACTACGGGAGTGTTGTCACAAGTAAACGATTTGTCAAATTATTTTTGCAGATGAGATCAAGTGTCATCTCATGTAAGATGAGTCTAAGAAAACTCCTTTAAGAGAATTTTCTGACTCAAGATTTCCGTGAATGCTGTAAGAACATGGAGTCAAACGAGTTTCCTGAACGGAATTGTTCTTTTTCCTTGCTGGGCATAGAAGCCTTCGCACCTAACAACTGATTAGGCCTTAGAAGGGGAAGGGTGGTGGTGGTGGTGATGGTGGTGATGATCATGATGATAGTGATGGTGGTAATGGTGGTGGTGGTGGTGATGGTGGTGGTGACGGTGATGATGGTGATGGTGGTGATGATGGTGATGGTGGTGGTGGTGATGGTGATGGTGGTGGTGGTGGTGATGGTGGTGGTGGTGATGGTGGTGGTGATGATGGTGGTGGTGGTGGTGGTTATGGTGGTGGTGATGATGGTGGTGGTGGTGGTGATGGTGGTGGTGGTGGTGGTGATGATGGTGGTGGTGGTGGTGATGATGGTGGTGGTGGTGGTGATGGTGGTGGTGGTGGTGATGGTGGTGGGGATGGTGATGGTGGTGGGGATGGTGGTGGTGGTGGGGATGGTGGTGGTGGTGGGGATGGTGGTGGTGGTGGTGACAGGAAACGCCGAAGCCCGTTCTAACCAATGAGCGGTGCGCAGGCCGAGGGAAGGCGGTGCCACTCTGTCGCCAAGTTCCGGGAACGAGCCCCGGGCTGTTGTAGTGACCCTGAGTCCCTCCCACTGGGCCCTAGTGGGCAGAAAACTCACCTCGAACCATGGGCCCCCTCGGTGCTGTAACCCCGGGTTTCCTGGCTGTGCGGGCAGTTGAGTTCTCCTCGGAGGGAGCCTCGGGATGCTAGCAGACGCTCCGAAGCGGGCTGCGGACTCGAGCTGGGCGGCCCGGGAAGGTGAGATCACGCCTCCCCACTGTGCGCATGCGCGCCGGCGCCGGAACCGCGCGCCGCGGGTCTCCCCGACTCGGGGTTGGTAGCGGACGGCTGGCCTCCCCCGCCATGTCCTGGGACAAGGAGTGGTCCGCTAAAGGAACGCTCCTCAAACTGGAACGTGGCGAAGGAAACATTTGGGGGTGGCATTCGGGGGGTAGCGGTGGGGTCCTATATTCTGCGTTCCTAAGATCTTCCCACGCCGTAGCGACCGGGACGGTCCTGAACGACGCTGAGTGCATTGCGGAGAGGAGGGTGAGCGCGGATGGCGGCGTGGCGACCTTGGGGAGGGCCCTGGGCATGCCCAGAAATGTATCCCGGCTAATAAAAGGACAGCTTGAAGGCGAGTCAACACGACAGTAATCAGAAATGCGTTTCTTCGCAACCTAAATATACGGAACGCCCTTTTTTGTGTGTGTGACATATTCATTTTGGAAATCTCCAGTAAGATATTCGTGGGTGCTGGTTATTATTGCTAACCTTCACCTTTTTTTTTTTTTTTTTTACAAAAATAAGATGTGTACATAAGTCTTTATAACTATACCTTCTGTTTGGTGTTTTGTAGGTATTTCTCAATGCCATTCAATAATTGCTTTTTTTCCTCCAACTTTTATGAAAAATTTCAAGCATACAGCAAAGTTGAGAGAATTTTACTGTGAAGCAGTTGTCAAGAGAAGGGGAGCGATTTTGTTCCCCCAGAGGACATTAGTAATGTCTGAGACATTTTGGGGTTGCCACAACTGGAGGGGTGCTTCTGGCATCTAACGGGATGCTGCTCAGCTTCCTACAAGGCACACGATGTCCCCCTCCAACAAGGAATTCGCTGCTCCAAAATGTCCACAGTACTGAGGTTCAGAAACTGACCTAAACACTATCATAACATGTGACTCTACCAGCTTTGTCATTTATCTATGCACACATTAGCATACTTCTTTCTCCCTAGGTACTTCAGCATGCATAACATTTGTATTCAAATTTAGTTTCTTTTGAGGTAAAAATGAAATGCATCTTAAGTGTGTATTTGCTGAGTTTTGACACCTGCACACACCTGTGTAACTTAAACCCTATTAAGATATAGAATATTACCAGAACCCCAGGAAGTGTTTTCAGGCTCCTTCCCAGTCAGTCCCTACCCAACCCCCAAGAGGAAAACACTGTTCTGATTTTTTCCCCCACAGTAATTTGATTTGCCTCTTCTAGAATTTCATATGAATAGAATTACACAGTACGTACTTTTAAGACTTCTTTCAGAATATTTTAGAGATTCGACCATGTTCTTGTGTGTATGAGTACTTTTAATTGCTTTGTAGTATTCCATTGTGTGACTAGACCACAGTTTTTCCATTCTTTTGATGAAAATGTGGCAACTTCCAGTTTTTTGGCTATTCTGAGTAAGGCTGCTATGAACATTCTTGTATAGCATTTCATTTCTAATGACTGTTTCTTCAATAAGTATCCATTAAGCACTTACTATGTTCCAGACACTGCGCAATACCAGAGATATAGCAATGAACGAGACAAAGATGTCCCTTCTCGCAAGGATCTTACATTTGCACGTTGCTGTGTATGTAGGAGGTGGGGGCAGGAGATAACTATATAGGTAAATATGAAAGAAAATCACAGATAGTGATAATTGTTAGCAGAGAAGCAAAATGAGGTGAGTGATTGGGTAGCTATGTTATTTAGGTTGCCCAGCTGATTTTTCTGTGAGAAAGTGACATTCAAGGTGTGAACATTATTAAAATGTTCAAGGTGTGAACATTATTAAAATCCAGGCAGAGGATAAGGCTATGTTCTAGAACAGAAACAAACCAAAAATGCCTGTATGCTGAGTGAAGATAGCTTCAAAAGAATTGTATCAGCATAAAGGGCAGGAGAGCCAGTTTCCTTCAAAATTTAGCCATCATTACTCTGGCCAATTCAACAGGTTAGGATGCCACATTCTTAACCTCCTTTTATCCTATTACTAATAAGGATGAACATGTCTCCCTATCTTTTATGATCAATTGCTTGTTTATATCCCTTGCCTATTTTTTTGTTGGCACCTGCATCTTTTCCCCCCTAGCAATTATTGTTTTCTGTATATGACTAAACTTTGGGGTAGCAAGGTTATGTTTCATTCACTTCACAGAGGGTTTGGTGCCAACATATTCTGAACGAAGAAACAGTAAACTGTCGCAAGGTTAATTCATGACAATTTACATAATTTTAGAGGTGGATTGGATCGAGTTAGGGGAAACTGCATAAAATTGAACTGTTCCCCTCTTAGCCAGACTTCAGATGTAATGTAATGTAACCATCCAGGAGACTCTAAACCTCTGACCACCACTAGATACCCATTCTTTAGAAGCATTAGAAGCGTTTTCATCCCAGCAAGGAAAACTCATTGGAAACCACACTCCTGGCTGCTGCAGCGTCTGTACGTCCTCCGCGAACCACGCGCAGGCGCCGATGAACTAGCGTCAGCAGCGCTGGACCCTGGGGCCAAAGCCACTTCCCACAATGCCCCGTACCGGAAGTTGTTGCTTTCTAGTGGTCACTCTGGCTTTGGCGCCGTCGCTTTTTATTCGTCACCAGGAGGCAGACGGAGCTGGCTGTCCAGCCCAAAGGCCCATTAGGGGATGCAGTTATGGGCGCTGTCGCCGTGGGTGAGTTCTGGTCCCAATGACTCGCAGTCATTGCCCGCATGACATCCTGTGCGCGGAGAGCCCGAATTTCCTGCCCTGAAGTCGTTCTCGTGTCGGAGGCCCCTCTTCTTCCAGCACGTTACTCATCCTCGGCCCCGTACCGCGTTCTCATTGGCTTTCTGTCCTGTCACTTCCAGGAGCTGGCCAATGAGTTGTCGGTGGTGGCGCGTTTCCCGACCTGGTGGACCCCGAGGTTTCCCCAGGGGTGCGGAGCAGTTGGCCTGAAAGGGGAGGGGTGGCGGGCGCCGCGTCACGGAGGGTACCCTGCGGGGCTGGCGCTGGCTTTGCTGCCGCGGCCCAGTGGCAGGTCGTAGGAAAAGCAGGATCTCACCGATGCAGTGCCCCTGGGATGGGATAGACCTGCCCAAAACTCCAAAGCCCTGTTTAAGACCCGCTGACAAAGTTTTCCAGACGCTTCTATTTTTAATGGAACCGAGCAGGCTTGGGAAGACGGGGAGGGCAGAGATGGTAGGGAACCGGGTTAGTGTGAGAACCGGCAAGACCAGCTTTGATTGAAATTTTGTGTGGAGTCCTCCTAAGAGTCATTTGGCCAAGAAGCTAAGTCGCATCTGAAGAATCGCCTGAAAAACTTAATAATACGATTCATTGACGTTTTACAGCGCTCTCTTCTCGTGACTCATTAGACACCCTTTAACCTTGTCAAAAATTTATTGGAACTCTTTCCACAACATTTAAAGTGACTCCCCTCCTGTCCTCTTCCTGCAGCAGTTACAATTCGTCTTTCAAGTTCTTTGGACTCTGGGGCTACTGCCGTCCTCAAACCAGATTCGCTAGTGCGGTCTTCACTGCTGCAGATTTCATCCTTTCCCCTTTTCTTTTTCACGGGGAACTGGGTTGCTTCGCTCTCTGTACCTTTGCGCCTTGTAATCATCCTTTTGCCTCAGGTACTATTCTATTTCCACGCAAGAAGTATTTCTTGAGGACCTACTAGGTACTAACACTATGTTAGGTGCTATAGCCAATTCAGAAGTAATGAAAAACACCATTAATTTCTCCTAGAACTTGAGATTCCAGATAGAGAAATAACATATGTTCAGATTTAAAATGTCCCAGCTAGAGATAAGAAGCACGGGGGCAAGTGTTTGGGAATGGAGGATACCAAAGAGATTGACTTGATTGGCAAGGAAAGGGTGATGACCAAAAGCTTCGTATAATTAAACTTTAGTGGTTCTTTTTGAGAAGTAATGAGAGTCAGAATTGCCAGAGCATTGGGACAATTTATAAAGGACTATGAGCGCAAGGCTGAGGAGTGTGGACTGGAAAACTTAAGTACTTTCAGTCAAGAGAATGAAATGATGGAAATGGCATCATTGGAAGGTATATCTAGTACTAGAACGCAGCACAGATTAGAGGGAAATTGGAAGGAAGAACTTGGGTGCTTCTCCCCCCCCCCCAAGATGTACAGTTCTGGGTAAGATAATTTAAATGTTATCTTTAGGATGAGAAAAAGCACATAAAATGTAACTAATTCTATATATACTTTGTATTTTTTTTTTTTTTGAGGGCAGTGTCACTGACTCTCATATGTGGGACCCGAACCGGGGCCGCTGGCTTCCCAAGCCAGCGCTTAACCGCTGTGCCACTCGGTGGGCCCCACTTTGTATTCTTTTGTTGTTCATTTACTTTGTATACGTGGAACCTTGTTACATTTTAGATTGTCTTTCGAAAGGTTAACAGTTACTTGATGTGGCACTTATTTTTCATGCCAATCTTTTTGAATGACCTTAATTACACTAACCCATCAAGAAGAGCTAAAAGAGGAATACTCCTAAGACTCAAAGACAGAGCAGGATGACAGCTAAGTTTCAGAATTAATCGGGATGTGTTTAAAACCATATGTTCCAAGTCTTATTTTCCACTATGCAATAAGAATTTTAATAAGCATCCCAGGTCAAATAACTATTATAGACATTTAAGTGATTTTGACACTAAGTTATTGTAGTGTATGTTAAATACAGTTTTTCAAAATCATTGCTATTATTTAAAACTAGGTAGACCTGTATGTACTTTCGGCACCATTCACATTTGCTGATGTTAAATTGTTGACTAAATAGGTGAAGATGTGATGTGCAGCTAGATTGTCATAGTATTCCAAACTGATTTTGGCAATAATATAATGTAAATAGTTGAGAATGCAGTTATAATAGATTCTCAGTTAATATCCACAAGGAATCCTGGTGTGGAAAATGCAGAACAGTGTGTCACTTTTTGTATTTGGCCTTGAAATTATTTTGAAAAATTTTCTAATTCGTGTTAGGAGTTTGTTTTCAGAATTTAAAATTTTTCTTAGAAAAATTATCAATTTAATTTGCATAGACTGCAGAGTTAAGAAAGGTAGGTTAGAAGAAAAGGAAGTCATCTGAGGTTTAAACATGCCACCGGCATTCCATACATTTATATAGTGAGTTGAATTCCAAATAGTGTAAAATGTAAAGTGCTGAGACTTTTCAAGATCTGTATAAGAATACCTAGATTCTCTCCTGACCTTTACATTTATTGAAAAAACCTCTTAACCTTACTAAGAGTCAGTTTCCTGAACTATGAAACACTGGAGTAATACTATCTATTATGTCTACTTCAGAGTTTTTATTGAAAACCAGGTGATGTATGTGAATGGTCTTTATAAATTATAAAGTATGATAGGTATGCAAAATATTATATGTGGCTGAGTTATATTACTTAGAGAAATATAAAACAAACTTTTTTTTTTTTTTTTTTTTTTTTGTCAAGCTAACTTTATCTTGTTTTCTAGATTGTTATTTTGTGTCAGTAAGTAATCCATAAAGTGCCAACATGGGAAAGAAACGGACAAAGGGAAAAACTGATCCAATTGATGATTCTTCTGAATCTTTAGGTATATTTCAATTGAAACTTTAAAGCAATGTTTATATACCTAAATGGACAGGGTTTAATGTGTAAATCTGGGATCAAAGTGTATATTGTTTGGTAATTTGCATTTCAACTTAATGTTTATATCTATATGTCATTGAATAGTCATCAGCATTTTAATGGCATGATTACTCCATTGATGTAAAAGACCATGGGTGTGTATTTCATGACTTATTTAGGTAATAAATCTATTGTTATAAGTGTAACCTTTAACTTTTCAGTATTATAAATGGACCGATAGTAACATTTTTACAGCTAAATCTCTGCGCATATCCATTTTTCTTCTTAGTACAGATCCTAGAAGTAGAGTTGTTAAATATTATAAATATTTTCAAGGCTCTTTTGGTTCTATTGCCAAATTGTCCTCCAGAAATTTTATAGTACTTTTTCACATCTCATTTGCATTTATATTCTCTTGGTGCAAGTTCACTGGACATAAAGCTCATTGGGCCCTTGACAAGTTTCTTAACCTCCAGGGTCCCGGAAACAACTGAAGCCCTTTAGAGTGGCTTCCAAAGCGTTTTACTGATCTGGTTCCAAAGCCTTTTCAGCCCCAAGTCCAGCTGTTTGTTTTTACACGTGTGTCTGCCATTCTGAGGAGATAGGCTGCGTGTTTACATTTTATACCTATATGCCTTTGTTCCTGGGATATGTCCTATTCAGATTGTTTTTACTCCTTGAGTAAAAAACACTTTAAACTGTGAGCTTTGAAGTGAAAAAGACTTGAGTCCAAATTCTGGCTTAGCCACTTAGTAACTTGGTGACCTTCGGCACTAAAACTTAGTTTTTTCATCTGTCTTTGAGGATGGTAGTGACTTTCTTCTAGGATGGTTGTGAGGATTAAGTGAGATAGGGTATGTAAAACATTTAGTGCACTCTCAGGCTCATGGTAAGTACATACCATCAGAAATGTTTATTACCGTTAATATCTTCTAAGACTGTACAGACGTTCAATTTTTGTTGACTATAAATTTAAGTTTTCAGATTAACAATTTGTGTATAGAGAAATTCATTCTTGAAGTTCAAGTGACGAGCAAGTTTTGAGATTATCTGAAGGAAGCCATATTTTACCTCATGTACTCCTTTATTATTTTTTTTGATAGAACCTATGTGCAGACACCTTAGAAAAGGATTGGAACAAAGTAATCTGAAAAAGGCTTTGGTGAATGTGGAATGGAATATTTGCCAAGACTGTAAGACAGACAATAAAGTAAAAGATAAATCTGAAGACGAGACGGAAGAAAACCCCTCAGTTTGGCTATGTCTTAAATGTGGTCATCAGGTATGCATTGATTTTGACCTATATGGGATTTTATACAACTCCTTGAACTTGCTTTAGAAGGTATCACCTATGTACAGTATGGGTGAGTAGGATGCTAGGTGGCCTAGGTCCTGTTCCCTGGGGAACAGACTCTGAGCCTGAGGTTTGTGAGATTTAGGTGGTTTACAAGGGAGTGTTCTCACGTGTTTTCACCAGGAAAACTGGGAGGAAGCAGGACTAGGCAGATGGAGAAGCTGAACAAAGAGACAGTACCACTGGGCCTCAGCTGACCCCACAATGAACTCTGGCCCCAGGGATGTCCTGAATTTGAGGCAGGGGCCAGGCCTGTGTATAGACCAATCACTGGATTTGAGCTGCCCATGAAGAGTGGGGTGGGCAACTGACCTTGGCCCAGGCAGCTCCCTGCCACTGACCATAATTGCTGGGGATGGACGGACTGCGCTGTGAGCTGTCAGGAGGCCACATTCTTGGCAGCTGCGCAAGGGAGTACCTTGGACTTAGGGGTGGGAGGGATCTGAGTGGCAGAACAGCTCGCAGGTATGTCATGGTACTAAAGGTCAGGGCCTCTTTGTGTCATCCTTAGTGGTGACAAATTAGGTTTATATGTTAGGGCTATGAGCCAGTCCTGTCATGAAGCTTGAAGATGAGACAGAGCCATTCCTTTTTTCTTTTCATTTTCTTTTTAATTGAAGTTTTATTGAGATAATTATAGATTCATATGCAGTGTAAGAAATAATACAGAGATATCTCTGTACACTTTGTCCCCTTTCTCCCAGTTGTAACATTTTACTAAACTATAGTATATCATCACAGCCAGTATATTAACATTGATACAATCCGTCAGTCTTCATCAGATCTCCCAAGTTTTACTTTTCTTCGATTGTGTGTGCATGTGTGTTGTGTGTGTGTGTGCATGTGTATATGTGTGTATTAAGTTCTATACAGTTTTGTTCACCTCTGCGTTCACCACAGTCAAGATACTGATGAATTCCAACAAGACGTGGATCTCTCACGTTGCCCTTCTCTGATCACACCCACTTCTCCACTGCCATCCCCCAGCCCCTGGCAACCACACCTCTGTTCTGTTTCTGAAATGCTGTTATTTAAAACATGTTGTACAGTGTGCAACCTTTTGGGATTGGCTTTTTTTTACTGAGCGTAATCACCAAAGATTCATCCATGTTGTGTGTATCGGTAGTTCTTTCTTTATTGCTGAGTAGTATTCCATGGTATAGATGTATCACTATCTATTTACCTTTTGCGGGACATCTGGGCTGATCCATTTTTTTGGCAATTATGAATAAAGCTCCTATGAACTTTGGTTCTGAAGTTTTTGAATTTCAGATTTTTTTTTTCTGGGAAAAATATGTCCAAGTGTGCAATTGCTGGGTCATATGATAATTAAATGTTAAGTTTTTAAAGAAACTGTTAAACTGTTTTCCAGAATCGCTGTACCATTCTGACCAGCAATGTATGAGTGACTCACTTTCTATGCATCCTTGCCAGCATTTAGTATTGTCAGAGTTGTTTATTTCAGCCATTCTGATATGTGAATAATGATATCATGGCCAGGCAATTAAATTTATATGTAGCAAAGAACATATTTATTTATTTGTATGTGAAAGTTTGTTGTTGAACCTCTTAAATACACTTGGTGAGCATGAATTTATTTTGCTATTTCCAATTTTCCAGAATACATTTCCTATTATAAATTTTACTTATTTTGCTACCTTTTTAATTCCTAGCATCAATATTAACTGTTGTTAACTTTTATGCCACTATGGTTATCTTTTGCACTGTTAGCAAGTTATCCTCAATGGCTGTCTTAAGACAGCTCATCTCATTCTGTTTCAAATGGTCTCAAAGGGTGTCATAATTTTCAAAATTAATATCAGTTTTAACTCATTAATTTTAGAATCAAATGTTGATTGGGAAAATCAAATCAGTAGTATTTGGTAGTATAATTAAGGGATTAGGAACCATTGATAAATATTTCCCCTCCAAAGTATATTTTTAGCTACAATAGAAACAGGACCACTTCTTGTACTATAGTCTCAGGGAGTTGGTGGCCTGGTTCAGATAGATACACAGCGAAGATGCATTTCTTAGCAGTGATTTAACCAGCTGGAGGCAGAAAATCTAGTCATGTTCTTTTATGAATAAGCCTATACATCTTGTAGGTAAAAATCTCTCATTTACTCATTCAATTAATACTTGCCAACCTCCATCCATTTGCTTGATTTTTTTGATAATAAAGTAACTCATTTTTTTGTGCCTTCGGGATTTATAGTCCAAGGGAGAAATGATATAAACATTAACAACTTTAACATAAGGGATAAAATAAGGAATGCCAGCAGGAATTTACTCCATGTTTGATAGGAGTGTGTTTATAGGAAGAACATGTTTTCTCGTCTGGAGGATAAGCAGAGTTCTGAGAGGAGTTAGCCTTTGAGCAACATCCTGAAGATGGGGTGGGATTTCAGCAATGGCAGTAATGGTAAAGGATCCCAAGACAAACGGAATAATGGGAACAAACTGTATTGTGAAGGTGCGAGTGTGTGTTTAGCAGGTAGATGGTAGGTGAATAGGCACATTATGGGAGTTAGCCCTATAAAGGTAGATTGGGTTCAGAGGGTATCATGTTTGTTGATTAGGAGTTTAAGAGCAATTTATAATTTTTAAATTGAATACATGAAAAGCACTTTGTTTTAGGAACATTAAACTGAAAAAAATACGTATGTGAAGAAAGAGGTTGAAGTTAGGAAAATATTTAGGATGCTGATAAGTAGTCCAAAGCAGACCTAGTGAATGACTGAATCAGCCTCGTTTAATTGGGGCTGGGAAGGACAGGTGGGAGACTAGCACTTTTAGTGCATGGTTTTCTAAGGACCCTCTTCCTTAGGTAGCCTCAGTTGCCTATTCATATTTAAGTTTTAACAAAATCTAGACTCTCTTTAGAGTCTAACATTTTATTTTCAAAATTGTGAGAATGGCAGAATTTCTTGAGTCACTTTCTTGTTTATTAGAGATGCCGAGTTCTTTCCTCCTGGTGAATGTTCATGGCTCTGAGATTGATGATTATGCTTCCCTAGGGCTGCGGCAGAGCTTCCCAGGAGCAGCACGCTCTGAAGCACTATTTGACACCAAGATCTGAACCACACTGTCTGGTTCTTAGTTTGGACAACTGGAGTGTATGGTGAGTTTCAACTCCTGTGCCCACTGACTGAAAATCATTTGAAATATTAGAGAGTGGAAGTATTTGAAATGTGTAAGGAGCAAGGAAGTTAAAAGTTTTGTATTTGTTTAAATGCCATCACTTTCAGAAGGCTGGCAATGTGGCATTATGAGACGCTTTTGCTTAGCATTGTACAAGCACAAACAGCGTGGCATGTGGAAAACTTAGGAAACTATGTTCTTGCTTGTGATTCTATAAAGCGTATGGTAGGTTTTTAGTTCAAAAGTTGGGACACTAAGAACAAATTCCAGATGAACTGAGAATATAGTAAAATGTTGACAATGAATTTGCATATAAATACATATCAGGCTGATATGTGTATTTCTCATATTTTAACACCATTAACACAAATTTTTGCATCTTTAAAAACCACTTATGTAGCAGGTTTCACTGAACATTATCTGTCGGTTTTAAAATGTGTTAATTTTGATGATGTAGGGTTTGTATTTTGAAATATGTATAGAAAAAAACTTCTGACTTAATATTATAAATAGCCATTTCAGTAAAATGTTTGTTTAGTGTCTTTTCACAGTATTTATATGTAGCCGTAATTTGGGCTAATCTTATTAATAGTAAACCAGAGTTAATATGGAAAATAAGGTTTTATTTTCAGTTTTGCTAGTAGAATAATTTAATGGTTACACACTTTGTGTTCCAGGAATTATAATTTGTCCCCTTTTTTGGTTGTCAATTTGTCACCTTTCTTCTCTGTGGTCTTTTGGGACACAGGTGTTACCTATGTGATAATGAGGTCCAGTATTGTAGTTCCAACAGACTGGGTCAGGTGGTTGATTATATCAGAAAACAAGCTGGTATTACAACTCCAAAATCAGGTAAAAAAACATCAGTTGTTTCCTGATATATACTGTAATGTTGATTTATATATAAATATATATCTGCTGATATTTAGATTAATTTACTGTATTGCCCAGCATTACATGTAGGTGAATAACATTAATTATGGTTGATTTCAAACTATGAAACTGTATTTGGTTAAGAATGTAAAACAGTGAGAATGTAGGTAATTCTAAGGTGTTAGAATTAGAAGGGAATCTGAGGAATTAGCTAGTGCAAGGTGATGAAGAGCCTAGACTAAGTAATGGCAGGGCGGTAGCGTCCTGTTCCCATACCCTGCCCCAAGGCCTTAAGGTGGACCTGCTTTATACCGAATTTGCTTTTGTTTGGATGATATGAAAGTAGAGTACGAGTAATTCCTTCAAAAGACCAAATACTTCATATTTTTCATGCATAATTAAATTAATTGGGTCAGCATGCCTCATCAGCTTTAAAGCTTGGTTAGACTTTCATGGCCACAGAAATATCTTTGGCAGAGCCAGAATTGTTTGTTCTTAACCTCAGGATTTGTCTTTGACCCACAGAATTCACTAAAAAATTTATTTCATGTCCATATTCTTTCCTTGATTGCTTTATATTTCAATTCACAAGGTAAGGTATGCTCATTTATAAAAAAAAAACAAACCACAAAAAACAAAAAACTTTGTGCATTAAAAAAATGGGTTTATGCTAAAGCAGATCCTGCTTGGTTTCATTTGTCAAAATGAATGCCTACATCAGTTCTGAATATTTTTTATGTATTGACTTTTCTCTCTTGATGGTAGTTAACTTATATTTATTAGAAAACATTTAAAAATCAAACAGGTTGCAAATAGTATTAGGTACAATTGCAAGTTCTAGTATTTTGTCCCAAGTATAACTTTGCATTTGGTATGGCTGTATTACATGTTTTGCTAAATCTTTTCTTCTCCCTTTTTTTTTTTCCCTGTAAAGTGGCAAAAGATAATGGTAACATTGAACTTGAAAATAAAAAATTAGAAAAGGAGAATAAAAATGAACAAGAGAGAGAAAAAAAGGAAAACATGGCTAAAGAAAATCCTCCTGTGAATTCTACTTCCCAAATAACTGTGAAAGGACTCAGTAATTTGGGAAATACATGTTTCTTCAATGCAGTTATGCAGGTGCCAGTGTTAAGTTTTTTCCCCTTTAAAAAGTCTAGTGTTTTCCTAATATTATAGGATGTTTTTGCATATTTCTTACTTACAGTATTGAGTTTTTTCCCTGTAAGTAATTTATTTCTGTATTTTCCAAGAAAACTTAAGGAAATGTTTACATTGCATATCAGTAAAACAATGGGCTATGAACTAGAGTACAATAGGGTTCTAAACAAAATGACCCCTGCTTTGGGGTCGGGGAAGCCCAGGTAACTATCTCTTAAGGAAACAATCACTTCTTTACAGGTGGTGGTAAGTGGTGGTGCAGGAACCATGCTGGTGTGGTAGGGTAGCTACTTGACATGGGGTCGGGGGAGAATGCCCTTCTGAGAGAGAAATAAGCTCAAAACTGAAGTATGTATGACCAGATAGAGTGAGGACTATGGCATGCCATTACTTTTTGTTTCCCAAGATATATACAGTAAAGATTGCAGTGTTGATAATGATTTATATTTGAATGAACTGATTTACCTTTAGATAATTTTCTTCCTTTCCACCCTACATTCCAGAATTTGTCACAAACACCAGTGCTTAGAGAACTACTAAAAGAAGTAAAAATGTCTGGAACAATTGTAAAAATTGAACCACCTGATTTGGCACTAACAGTATGTACTTTAAAACTGTAATCTGTAATTTTCCTCTCTGAATATTAAGAAAAATAGTAATTTTCTTCTGTCAACATTTTAAAGTATTTTAAAGCTTTGATGCTCCTTTTTCATCTTTTTTGTTTGTTTTAGGCTACCAAGTTAAAGATTTTCAGACCTGTAGAAATTATGAGGGGTCTTTACCTTTATTTGCTGTGTGTATGCCATGTTCTGCTATGCTCCAGTGACTTCCTTCTTGTGAATGTTGTTGATATTTGTGATGCCCTAGGCGCGCATTGTTATTCTTAACATCTTTCCAGGAGACCTAAATGATGCGTAGCCAAATTAATTTTGTCCATTTTTGTTGTTACATTTTTCTTTGGCTCTTTTACTTCTTAGGTAATGAGTTCCTAATAAGCCAAAATTAAAGCAGTAGAACCGAATTCTTCATCAAACAGTCCATGACCAGAAACTTGTATATCTTTTGAAGTATATTTTGGACTTTTAAGTGGACAGCTCTGTCAGGAACGTTGACAGTATAGATTGACTGGTTATGTTTTGCAAAAAGAAATGATTCCAAAATTGGACTGAAGAAGATTTGTTTTTTCCTTCCCATATTCAGGAACCCTTAGAAATAAACCTCGAGCCTCCGGGCCCTCTTACTTTAGCCATGAGCCAGTTTCTTAATGAGATGCAGGAGACCAAAAAGGGAATCGTGACACCTAGAGAACTCTTTTCTCAGGTCTGTAAAAAGTGAGTATCCACTTTGTGCCTTCAGTGTATCAGTAAGATGCTGAGAAATTGAGATGAAAAAAATTAATAGCATTAGAGTCAACCCAGGGCATGTACTAAAAGCATTGTTAATGTAATTTGGATTGGAAAACCACACTTTATGGGAAAATGAAATCTGCGAAGGGTGCTATTGGACTAAATAGAAATTCTGAGAGGACACTCCAAGATTTGGGATGTGATCCTAAGATTTTGTAAAAATAGTTTCATATTTTACTTGACTCATCATTGCTTTTCTTTTTCTTTTTTTTTGTCTGTAGAGCAGCGCGGTTTAAAGGCTATCAGCAGCAGGACAGCCAGGAGCTACTCCGTTATTTATTGGATGGGATGAGAGCAGAAGAACACCAAGTTAGCATATTTTGATCAGTGTATTTTATAATTCCATTTTCACTAGCTTGTCTGTCATTTGATAGCTTAAGTGTTATTAAAGCAACGAAAACTAGTTATTGAGGCCATTGTATTATATCTAAGATTCTTTTCTACACCAGCCTCTTCAACCAGTATGTTTTAATCATTAGAATGAATGACAAGAATTAGAAACGATTCTCCTTTTCCTGATGCTTCACATTTTCAGAATCATTGTCTAAGGATTCTGTTGTTCGGGCCTCTACCAGGAGGGCCACCCAGTGCTGGGAAATGTCTCTCCCAAAACAGGTCCCAGCTGGAATGCACCCTTACCCTTACTCTGAGGGTGATTCAGCACAGCTTTTTGAATCTAGGAAGTACAGCAGGTCCTCAAATAATGAATAACGTCATTTCATTTAATGTTGTTTCGTTATAATGTTGATGACATGCCATAGAAACTTAACTCTTGTTTATATCAATTAGCCTACGGCAAAATTGGTTTCTTTATACGTCATTTTGCTTAAAGTCACAGAACCTATTGACAACGTTAAGTGAGGACTTACTGTGTGTTTGTTTTATAAGAGACAGGGAACACTTGTTGCATTTTTAAATGTTTCCTAATTGCCAGGCTATAAATAACATATTTGGGGATATGAATATAATTAATAATAGTAATAATATAGTGATAACTAATAGTTATTTTGCTCTTGATTTATGTCAAGCACTGTTCTCAGTATTTTATATAAATTACCTTATTCAGTCCTCCAAGGTAGGACAACTGCTCCACAAGGTAGATGCTATTATCATTTACTCCCTCTATTGATTCTGAAGCTAGGATGTAGAAAAGTTTAATACTGGTTCAAGGTCGCCCACTAATGATGGAGCTGGGCTTTAAGTGCTGGAGTCTGTCTACAGCTCTCATTTAACCATTCTGCTGCTTGGACATGATATTTCAGTGGTGTTTCCAAAGGAGATCAGCATGTTCTGCAAAGCTTAAGTTTGAATAGGTTAAAATCTTGAAGTGATAGGACAGTGCCTTTATTCACAGGTTAATGATTGTTTTATAATTCTTTTTAGCTCCTTGAATTAATTTTTGAAAATGTGATTATAGAATTATTAATTTTTATTTAGTAAGTTTGCGGAGCTAATTCTTGATCACTTTCTTGACTTGAGTACATATTTTCTAAGGAAAATAACTATAAAATTTTAAATTTAATAGTATACATATATCCATTTTATTACTTTTAGAGAGTGAGTAAAGGAATTCTTAAAGCATTTGGTAATTCTACTGAAAAATTGGATGAAGAACTAAAAAATAAAGTTAAAGGTAATGTCTGACTTTTTGAATTAAACCACTATAGTTGAATTCCTTTGTACTTTAGGAGAAGGTTGCTGGCACATGTATTTTGAATCCTTAATTATTAACATATCGTTTATCATCATTGATTTTAAAAAATCAATACTTCAAAGGTGAATATTTTAGGAAAAAGTTTGACTTTTGGTGTATTCTTTTTATTCAGTATTACAGTGAAATTTATAAAGATAGAGCTATGATGACATCACAATTTTATTTTTTTCATTAGACTTTTCATTAGCAGTGATAGATGCATTACACTTGTCTTGAGTTATCGGTAGCTGGTTTATTAATCATGGAGCCCACTTCTTTCTTAATGTGTGGCATTTTAAAAATGTTTTAGCATAGATCTGTCTAGTAGAACTTTCTGTGATGATGGAACTCTTCTGTATGTACTCTGTCTGATACAGTAGCCACGAGTCACCTGTCGGCTGTCGAGCCCTTAAAATGTGATTGGTGCGACTGAGGAGCTAACTTTTTATTTTTATTTAATTTTAATTAATTTCAATTTAAGCAACCACAAGTGACTAGTGGCTACTGTATTATCAAGCACAATTTAGAATCAACATGTAGTAACTCTTTGCCTCTTTAGTAATGGAGAGAATTATTCCTGCTTGTACTGTCTGTCATAAAATGTGTTTCTGAATAAATAAACTTCTATCATTTGAGTAAGGCTTATAAATTTCATGTGTTTAGAAAATGGAGTGACCAGGTAATAAAATTATGTCACCTTATACTAAATTAATCAAGATTATTTCTGGAAACATAGGGAAATAAAAGGAGAATATTGTCTGAAACATTATCCTGAAACACTGTTTTGTTTTGTTTTAGTTTTGATTTTAGATGGAGTTCAGTCTTAGAGTTCACAAAGCAAGTTACATGCATTCTTTCCTGAGTTTGCTGCCAAGTGTTATAATGTTAGAGCTGGATGTGAGCTAAAATGTTATCCAGACTAGCCCGATCTGCTCATTTTACTAGTGGAAATATTGATGCACAGAATGTCTCACTGACTTGCACAGTTTATTTTCCACTGACTAGATCTTGAATAAGAATTTTTTTCATTTTCACGAGATGTGATTGTGTTATATTTTGTTATGCTCGAAAGTGGAGAGTATATGCTGCTGACTATAGCATAAAAATAAAATTATGAGAATGAATAGAGGAAAACAAGTCTGAGATAGGAAATTAAAAATAAAGTTTTAGGGTTAGATAGGTAAGCAAGTAGTTTTAGCTTATTCAGTTAATTATATAAGGGTAATTGATAAACTTGTTTCCCTTATAGATTATGAAAAGAAAAAATCTGTACCAAGTTTTGTGGACCGCATCTTTGGTGGTGAACTAACTAGTACAATCATGTGTGATGAATGCAGAACTGTAAGTGGATGTAGTGCTGTTTCATTCATTAAATAGAGTACAGTCTATCCGTTGCTTCTTTCACAAACAGGAACCTCTAGCTTCATAAGATACTCTGTTTTGAACTACCCAAATATTCATAGTTCTTTGCTGCAACTACGAGCACTCCTTATATCTGGAAGAATTTAGCGTAACATTTTGTTTTATTTCCCCTAACCCAGGGTCCTCAGTGCTTTCACTTCATTTTCTTAAGCCTTTATTTTAAATCTTAGCTCCCCTTCCCCAATTGCCCATGATCTTACATGATGTTTAAAGTAAATCTTTTTCCTTCCTTTTACATTTTCTTTTTTGGTTGGTTAAGGTCTCCTTGGTTCATGAATCTTTCCTTGATTTATCTCTACCAGTTTTAGATGATCAGGTAAGACGATTGAGTTTCTTTTGTTTAAGTAGAGTTTTTGTTTTCCTGTGTTAGATTTTATGGGGGAAGCCTTGTCACCTTCTCCAAGTTTGTATGTTACACCCCGTAGAGAATTTTTCTTCATGTATTTGAGATAGAAGAATTTTAAAGATTTGAATAAAGAATAAAGTAAACATATATTTTTAAGAGAATGGTGTGTCTAGAATTCTTTATAAATAATTAACTTGATTAATTTACATATAGGAAAGTATTTTCTTCACATTAAAAATTACTATTTATTTTCATTAAGACTCCCTTACAATCATAATTTCATAAATGTTAATAGAGAGTATCTCAGTCTTATGCCATATTAATTTGATTCCTATCCAGTAATAGTAGAAAAGAAAGAGAACATGTTATGAATATTGGATAAATTATTATTCAACTTAATATGAATTAAGGGTACCTTGAATTATTGTTACATAGTGATTAAAGCCTTACCGAATATACTTTATTTTCTCTTTCTCTAAAACTATCATTTACATGCAAAGGAAAAAAAAGAAAAAGGAAATAGCCTGTATTGGGACATGTAAATCACTTATAAACAGAAAGTGCATTTAGAAATGGGCATAATCAAGGGCCGGCCGAGTGGCGCGGTGGTTAAGCCACTCGGTTCGGGTCCCACATATGAGGGCCAGCGACACTGCCCTAAAAAAAAAAGAAATGGGCATAATCACAACGTGATACTCCATGTAATAGAATCTGTTACATTCCTTTCTATTATACTTGCATGTGAAGTTATTTTTTTTATTGTTCTGTTTGTTTACTTGTTTTTTCAGTATATAAAGATTGCTTTTTAATATTTGAGATGAATGGATTTTATCCTGGATATATTTTCAAACATTTTGGAAAAATAAATCTAGTGTAAAATAGGAGTAGAAAAATAAGTAACATGAAATCTCTTCACTAAATAGTAGTTGTAAAATTTTATTTTTGTCACATTTTCTCTCCATATTTTAAGAGTGGTAAGAAAAATATAAATGATAAAAATCTGAAAAAGACAATGGAGGATGAAGATAAAGACAGCGAGGAAGAAAAAGATAACGACAGTTACGTAAAAGAGAGAAATGATATTCCTTCAGGAACAAGTAAGCACTTACAGAAGAAAGCAAAGAAGCAAGCCAAAAAACAGGCCAAGGTGGGTCATTTGGAACAAAACCATATTTTTCTAATTTCATATTTTGAGCTATTGAGTTTGAAGTCTGAATGGCATTGCTAAACATGTCTCTTATTTTATATATAGCTTTTATTTGGCAATTACAGAATTAATTCATTTAGTGTTCTCTTGAGAAATTCCTTTGAGTATATGTAAAGAAAAGGTTGTGGTGTTATTTTTAATCCCATATTACTTGTGACAAATTAAAAAGATGTTTTAGTTCATTTTTAACAATTTTTGAATTGTTTATTCATCGATGTTCAGAATTTAAAAATATATAAAGGTGTACAATAAAAGTCATCCTCCAGCTCTGTTCTTCTATGACCCAGAAAACCACTTTCATTAGTTTATGCTTCTTTCTGAGGTTTGTTTTGAAAAATATGATCAAATTAGGTAGTCATGTTTTTCCCTCCTGTTAAAAATCATACGTATGGTCTGGCCCTCGTTTTTTGTTTCCACTTAATTAGATTGTTGAAGATCTTTCCATTTCAGGCCATAAAGATTTATTTTTCAACAGCTATATAATATTTCATTTTATAGATGTATCACAATTCATGTAACCATTTCTCAGTTGATTTAGGTTGTTTGTATTCTTTTGCTGTAATGGCCATTGCTGCAGTGAATAACCCTGTACAGTCAGGTGTCACTTAACGACAGGGGTGTTTCCTGAGGAATTGGTCTTTAGGCTATTTCATCATTGTGTGAACATTGTAGAGTGCACTGCACTCCCACAAACCTGGATGGCACAGCCCATTACACACCTAGGCTGTGTGGTATGCACTATTTCTTCTAAACTATAAGCCTGTACAGCCCATTACTGTATTGAATACTGTAGGCAGTTGTAAGACAATTGTATTTGTGTATCTAAACATAGAAATCATGAAGTAATACAGTGTAAAAGATAAAAATGGCGCACCTGTACAAGGCGCTTACTGTGAATGGCGCTTGCAGGACCTGAAGTTGCCCTGGGTGAGTCAGTGAGTGAGTGGGGAGTGACTGAAGGCTAGGCCATCACTACTCTACCAGAGACTTTGTAAACACTGTACACTTAGGCTGCACTACATTTATTTTTTTTTAAAGTCTTTCTGCTTTTTTTTTAGTAATAAATTGATCTTAGCATACTGTAATAGTTTTACTTTATAAACTTTTAAATGTTTTTAAGCTTTTTGACTTTTGTAATAACACTAAGCTTAAAATACAAACATATTGTACAGCTGTATAAAAATATTTTCTTCCTTTATATCCTTATTCTATAAACGTTTTTTCCTACTTTTAAAACTTTTTATTTTTTAACGTTTTTTAAACGTCTTTGTTAAAAACTAAGACACAAACACATACCCTAGCCTAGGCCTACACAGGATCTGGGTCTCAGCATCGCTGTCCTCCACCTCCACACCTGGTCCTGCGGGAAAGTCTTCTGGGGCAGTGACACAGGGACCTGTCCTCTCCTATGATGGCAGTGTCTTCTTCTGGGCCCTGCCTGAGGCCCTTTTTGAGGACGGGTCACTCCTCTCAGAAATCTGTCCATGGTGGTTTGCTTGGTTTCTTTTTTCCATCATGGATTTGCTTGTGAGCAGATAATGCACCATGAACACTGCTCTCTGTTAATGAAAACCTTTCGGTGTGGGGTCCATGTTTTCCAACTTTCTAAGGAGCTTATTGAGGTCTGCAAAAGCTTCCACTAAACTTTCACTGTGAATTTTTTGGGGGGTTCTTTTTCTTCACCCGCAGTTTCCTTTTCTCCTGTCTCTTCTTCAGCAATGCATTTCTCTTCCAGTTCCCTCAACTCCTCATTGGCCAGTTCCAGGCACCAGCTCTAGGAGCTCGGCCGTGCATACTCGCCCTCACCCATGTTAAGTTGTTCGCCATCTCAGCCACAGCCTTGTGGATTTTTAGCAGCGTTTGCACTATGACTATGGCATGACGATGGCTACGACATCACTAGGTGATAGGAATTTTTCAGCTCTGTTATAATTTGATGGGATCACCATCAGATGTGCAACCATTGTTGACCAAAATGTTGTTATGCAGCATGCGACTGTACAGATGTCATGTGTAGGGTATATTGTAAGAAGAGGGATTGCATTTGTAGTTTTGATAAATATTACCTAATTACCCTCCACAAAGGCTCTGCCAACTTATATTCCCACCAGCAACGTAGAAGCCTTGCTGTTTCTCTGTATCCTGACAGCAGTGTTATCAAACTTCTGGCTTTATGCCATTCTGATAGGTGGACAGTGTTAACTTCGTGAAGTTTTACTTTAAGTGAAGTTAGGCATGTATATGTTTAAGAGCCATTTATGTTTCTTTTCCTTCGAAGTAGCCACTTAAAATTCATTCCCCATTTTTATTTCTAGTATTTTTAACCGAAGCACATCAGACCAAGTTTGTGTCCTGTGTCCTGTGTGCTGCCCTTCAGCCTTCTGCTATTACAGATTTTCCTCACGGGGAGTGGCTTTTTAGTTATAACCAGAAAGGCTAAGCCCTTGAGTCTGTGCCATTCCAGTAACAGGAATCGTGATGAAATGTCCGCCCACCCCATTTGGACACAGGTTGTAAATAGCGAAGAGGTGATTTTAGTGGGGAAAGTCCTTCACTGCCCTCGGTACATGGGGCTTCCTTGCTTTCTTCCTAATGTGGGGCTATCGGTTTCCTAGGATGGTTTCCTCTGTCCTTCTGCCCAAAGCAGCCCTGTACTTGTTTGTCGTCAAGTTTCAGTTTGTGTATATGGTCAGATTCACCACGTGGTTTAATAGTTGGCTGCTTGGGTTTAACAGTTTTACTCCTCTGACTAGATCACTTCTCTTAGAACACAGATCATGTTTTGCACATTTTTATTTGCCCAGGTGTGATAATTTTTTGATGATGAGTGATGGTTTAAACCTACTTTCAATTAAAGAACTTTTCTTCATAATTTATTTGATTCCTGAGAGTAAAGGAACTTTTAGGATTAGAATTCTGGGAGTGAACTCTTCATGATTAACTATTTATTTTTGATTAATAACCCGATGTGGTACATGTACACTGTTTCTCTTCCTCTCACTCTACTTTTTTAAAAAAATGTTGTGTACTTTTCTACACAGAACCAGCGAAGGCAACAAAAAATTCAAGGAAAAGTTCTTCATTTAAATATCTGTACCATTGACCATCCTGAAGATCATGAATGTGACATTGAAATGTCACCTCAGGGAGAAGTGGATACCAAATCTGACCATATTTCACAAGAGGGAGGTACAGATACAGAGTATTGTGTTAATCAGAGAAACTTGAATGGCCAAGAAAAAATGACAGAAAGTGTAACTGACAACCAAAAATCCACAGAGGAAATAGATCTGAGACATGTCATCGTGGATAATGATGGGGAGGTTTTGTCATCTTCTCCCAGTGAATGTGCTAGGAACCTAAATGGTGCCTTCCAGAGCGAAGGGAGCAATGGAGAAGTGGACATTTCCAGTAGTTTGAAAAACCTTCACTTGGATGATGCTCTTCAACCTGATGAAATAAACATAGAAATTCTGAATGACAGTCATACTGGAACCCAGGTGTATGAGGTAGTAAACGAAGATCCAGAAACCGCTTTCTGTACCCTTGCAAACAGGGAAGCTTTCAGTACTGATGAGTGTTCAATCCAGCACTGTTTGTATCAGTTCACCCGAAATGAGAAACTCCGGGATGCGAACAAACTGCTCTGTGAAGTGTGCACGCGGAGACAGTGTAATGGACCAAAGGCAAACCTGAAAGGTACTGAGATTCTCTCCCAGAAAGCGCAGTTAATGTTCAGGGGCACCCTGGATGGCATCCTTAAGTCCCCTCTTCTCTGTAAATGTTGTAACGGAAGGATGGGTAAGCAGAACTTGATTGAAGGGGCTAGAACTCTGTCTCATCCCAACAGCAGTTAAAGTGGGACAGTTTGCTCTCGGACACCTGTCCCTGTGAATGAACCATCCCACTGACGTGTCACTACAGCAGGACCCTAACAGATAGCGGCTATGGCTTTGTGTCATATTTCCGGTCAGCATTTGCAATGGCCCTCATTTCCCTGGCTTCCAGGAAGCCCCACTTTAATTCATCAGTGTGCTAAAGTGACATGCCCAGAGCAAGGTGCTGGCAGGACAGGGCTTTCTTACAGCAAGTGCAGGACAGAAAGATAGAGTTTCCCTCCTCTTGTTTTTGTTTTTTCCCCAGCTTGGGTCAGTGGGGTAGGGAGCGATCATGGATGCCTAAGAATTGGTGAACCATTTCTAAAGTCTAGCTTTTCATACTTTACATGTCAGTACAAAAAGTAAATTATATTAATTTCATAGCAACTCTCTTTAGAGCAGGTTTCAGCGAACTACAGTTCACAAGCCAAATTTGGCTCGTCTTCTGTATGGTCTCTGAGCTCAAAATGGTTTTTATAGATGGATACTTGAAAATGATTTCATGGTGGAAAACACTAACTTTGAATCCCAATTAATTAAATGTTATTTCTCCAAAAATAATTCCATTCTTTTCTTCAGTAGATAGCAATTGTACTCAAATATTACTATATTTTGAATTCCATCAGTAAGAATTTGTGGAAGTATTTCTCTTATATATGAATACCTACAAAATATCCTTGATTTGGCTTTGGTCCACAAAAGCTAAAATATGTATCTGGTCCATTCCAGAAAGTTTACTGATTCTTGATTTAGAAGTTTGAAATGATTTTATAGCAAACTGAATGCTTGAGAGTTCTATTTTCACACAGCTTAATGTTTTCTCTTTCTTTAGGTGAAAAGAAACATGTTTACACTAATGCCAAAAAGCAGATGCTCATTTCTCTTGCTCCTCCCGTTCTCACTCTTCATTTAAAGAGATTTCAGCAGGTACCCCTTGTTTTAAAATTTGCTTTGTATGTGGTATCTTCTTGGACAAAAAGACATTGGTACCTTGGATTTTTGTCTTGGTGACTCCATCTCTTCTGGAAGACTTCTGCTATGAGCTGTACAATTGTCAAGTTCAGTTCCAGATTCCCAGAGTACCTGCAGAATGCTGTCCCTCCTGTGGTTGGCGTGGGCTTGACTAATTGGGTGGGTCTCTGTGAACAGCTCACTGCACCTGGTGAGAGTGTAAGGCTGGGAGGGTGAGCTTCACAGAAAAGTACTCTGTGACTGCTCAGCGTTAAGTGCCCAAAACCTGGACAGCTTGAAGCAGAAACCTCAAGCACTCAAGAATTTTCTTAGAGCAGCAGTTTTCTCAAGGTGTTGGGTCGTGTGTGTGTGTGTGTGTGTGTGTGTGTTACACTAAGCAAAAAGAAACCAACTTGAAATCACTTAGTGATCAGGCAGAGAGAGTCAACGACTGAACTAGGGTTGGTATTCTTTTGGGCATCGGAGTGGGACTGCGGTTTATTTAATGTGTACAGCTTTCCCAAGAAAAGAACTTAATCTGTTGCCCCTCTTTTTTAGGCTGGTTTTAACTTACGCAAAATTAACAAACACATAAAATTTCCGGAAATCTTAGATTTGGCTCCTTTTTGTACCCTTAAATGTAAGGTAAGTAAAAGTGGTCTTTTTGGGAAAATCCTTTAAAGGGGGATCATAGCTTACCAAATATTACAATAGCAACTCACGTAAGTTTGAAGTTGGTAAGAATTACTGAGTAGACTTTTGATTTTTGTACCTTTCTAATTTCAAGATCTGAGATGAATCAATTTGAATTTTGGGTTTATTATTTCAGTTCAACCTTTTTTTTGAGCCCCCCTTATTGAGGCAGACATTGTCTTGGGAGCTGGATAATCTCAATGTAATATGGTTAAGATGGGTCTGTTCCAGGGGTGGTGTGCACGTAAGCCAGCCTGTTGGTGGTTCAGGGGAGGCTCTGTGAAGCAGACTGTGCCTCAACTCGAGTTAGTGTGATGAATCGAGTCAGCAGTTTCCAGGCAGAGGGAACAGCAGGAGCAAAGGCAGCAGCGTGGCGGGTGGCATGGCGGGTGGCGTGGCGGATGCCAGGGATTGGCGGGAGCAGCAGGGCTAGAGCTTCCAGTACGGGGTCCAGGGAACCTGGGAGATGGAGCCAGAGACGGGAGACAGGGATGAGGTTTTGGAGGATAATCATGGCGAGGAACGGCTTTAGTAGTTATGCAGTGAGGAGCCGTCGAAGAGTTTAAAGCAGTGGCATGGCCAGATCTGTATGTTACACAGGTAACTTGCTGAAGCATGGTGGGAGGCTGGATTTTTAGGAGGAAACGACTAGAGGCAGGGAAACTAGTTAGGAGGCTGTTGAATTAGATCAGTCAGTGGATGATGAGGGCTTAAACTAGGGCAGGAGAGGGGGAGATTGAAGGAATATTTCAGAGGTAAAATTAACCAGACTTAGGGTCAACTGGCTATGGAAGGTAAAGCAGGGCCTTTCAGTGGATGCTGAGGGTGACTCAGAGAGTAGTTGAGCATGATTCCCAGGGCCTGGCTGATGACTAGGTGAATGGGCAAAGGGCAGCACCATAAATTGAGGCAGGAAATCCAGGAAGATCAGGTGGGGAGGTGGAAAAAGGATGAGCTGTTTTAGATACACTGACTTGCAGATAATTTTGAGATATTCATGTGGCTGGATGGTTAGACAGCATCTGTATGTACATGTCTGAGGCCCAGGGCAGAGAGTTTAGGGCTGGAGATGAGAATCTGGAAATCATTACATCGGTGGTGGTTAAAGCTGAGAGGATCTCACGTCGAGTATGGAGAGAAGAGGTGGCGAAGGCAGAACTCCAGTGAGCATGAGTGGGAGAAGCATAGCTAGAAGAGGACCAAGGATCTCAGCGAATCTGCGTGTTGAAGAACTTGGGGAATCAGAGAAGCTATACTGTTTAACTATATTTGAAAGAATGGAAATTCCCCTTCTCCTGAATTTAAAATTTTCCAAGAAAGGTATTTCAAAGCTGGTGGGTAGAGTGAATTATAATTATTTTTATGTTCTCACCATAGGCCAGGGACACTTTTTTTTTTTTAGCTGAGCCATCCTGCCACCTGTTGGCATCTCAGCGGCTGCTCAGCTTGGGCCAGGCATCGAACTGCTGTTGCTCAGAGCTCAGCTCGCACTTTTTTTTTTTTTTGGATTAGTTTTGGTTGGGTTAGTTTTGAATACAAGTTAATCAGGAATCCATCGTTGGCCTAAATGCCATTTCTGTGTTCAGGTTTCAAGGAAAGGGCCAAGTGCCATTACTGTTAAGAGTACCAGTAAAAAAGACTGGAAATTATTTATAGATTAGACAGATAGCAGTCATGGTAAATTTTTCAAGGATTGTTGGTAACTTCAATGAATAATAAATGAGAAAATTGAGAAATGAATAAGTATACTGGAGATAAAGCATGCAGATATGTTAGAGGCTTTGTTGAAAAGTGGTAGATCCATTAATTTTTTTTTTTTTTTTTTTTTTTTTTAAGTCTGGGAGACTAAGTAGGTTTGTAGGCCAAAAGGAAAATCTAGAAGTTGAAAGTACAAAGAAAATAATTGATTGAGCCAGACCATGGAGGCCAGAAGGGCTGGGATGAGGACATGAGGACACGAAGTTGGGAGTGTCACCTGTGAAAAAAAGGGCGAGGATGCTTCATCTTCCTGAGAGTGGGCAGCTTGTAGTTGGGTAGGCCGTTTTCCTCAGGCGGGAGGTGAGGGTAGGCCAATAGTAGAGGAGGAGGTTGGGGGATGAGGAGAGGCTGTGTGAGAAACTCCAGCAAATTCAGTTAGTAAGTTTCTAGTCCAGGAAACTTCTCAAGTGGCCTTGGTTTATCGTTCTTCCTGCGGGGAATATCAATGGCACCTTTCTAATTGTGTAAGTGTGACACTACTCAGTAGGCGGAGACAAAGTCAGAAGATACTCAAGGTTCTGTCTTCTCAAAGTGAAGGTCAGAGCCCTTTGCAGTTTGCCAACAGTATCTGTATAAGTGGGACTAGGAATAACTGATGAATTCTGTTCATTTTTAAAGAACGTTGCTGAAGAAAATACAAGGATACTGTATTCCTTATATGGAGTGGTTGAACACAGTGGTACCATGAGGTCAGGGCATTACACTGCCTATGCCAAGGCAAGAACAGCAAACAGTCACCTCTCGAATCTTGTTCTCCACGGTGATATTCCACATGGTAAGATGTCGTGTAAGATTCCGGTATTCAGCACACGTATGTCAAAACAAAAAAATAAGGAACTTGTATCTTTTCATGTATACCTACTTTTATATTTCCTTGACAGACTCTGAAATGGAATCAACCAAAGGGCAATGGTTTCACATCAGCGATACACATGTGCAAGCTGTACCCACCACTAAAGTACTCAACTCACAAGCATACCTCCTGTTTTATGAGAGAATACTGTAATGATTTTGGAATGTGCTTTCTCTGGAAACACATTCATGGCTTTTGTAACAGCTGTAATAATAAAGTAAAGACTGACTAAATCATGTTCACTTGAAATGCCGGAAGAAATCATGTTGACTGAAATACTGATGGGAAAAATATCTATAAATTTACAATGGCCTTGTAGTGTCACAGTGGTTATTTCTACTTAAACTTTCTGGAAAGGGATTTTAAATTAGGTCCTCTGTGGTATGTCTGGGTGGTAGGTTATAACACATCTATAAACGGACTTATCCCCAAAACTTGTTTTATTACTTAGAACATTGGAAGTTGTATGGCCTTACCCTACGAAATAACATTTTAAAAAATGTTTCAAACTGTCTAGGTAATGAAACTTCACTACTAGGGTGTGAATTTTATAAGCATAATTATTTTGATATTGGAATTCTTCTGATGCCGTACAGTGTGCACGAGCTGGCATGTAGGCCTAACTCTGTACCTGGGTCAAGGTAGACACTTGTGGACTCAGTAACTGGGTGTCAGGTCCCCCTAATGCCAACATGCCAGAGAACGCCTATGAACTGTCCATGTAATAAATTCTTTACTTAGCCAGCCCGTTTGAGTTGAATGCAACCATAATAGCCATAAGGATACTAAGCCTAGTCTTTGATGTACATTGAACCGTTTTTGCTATGCAGTCAAGGGGGAGGTATCACTCTTAACACTTGTTGAGTTTATCTAACAATCAGCCATACTGCTTCCAAAATTCCTTTGAAATACCAAAACCTAAAATTTCAAAGTGTTATCCAAGGACATTATATAACCAACACATATAGTAGCACACGTCCCATAAAGTCAGGTAATTTAACTTTCTACAATGTTCTTTGCTTTTTCAAAACTCCTTACTGATCTTAAGAAAAAATAAGGTCTGCTTTATAAAAACTGACTTAACTATTATATGTGAAGAGGTGTATTTTCAGTTGTATTGCCAGCACCCTGTTACTTTGCTACTAGAATAAAGTATTTTAAATCAGCCATTCAACAAATCATTGCTAATGAAACGTACTTTGAATAATCTTTGCGTTTCCAGTTGTGAAAAAAACACTGAAAAATCTAGTCCAAGGGTCAACTGACTTCCTGTGAAGGGCTAAGTAGTAAGTATTTTAGGCTTTGTGGGCCAGTTGGTCTGTCACAGCTACTCAACTCTGCCATTCCCTTGTAGAACGCAGCCACAAGACATCAATATATGAGCATGGCTATATAAAACAGGCAGGAAAACAGGCAGCTGGCCACCTAACACATGGGAAACAACAGGCCCCTAGTTACTTGGGTGACTTGCCTCAAGTCCCACCGCTCGTTTCATTAACAAGGTGGAGAGAGGTCTTTAGATCCAGGAACAGTGGTCATCAGACAATGAGGCTTTGATAGTAACAACACGTTTATTGTACCATCCAGCCAAGGATACAAACACAAAACACTTCTTAACTTAAGAACAGGAAAACAACAGGCAGTACTACTACAACTATAGCCTTCGCCTATAGTAAAAATTAAACCATTCAATCATTTTGGTCATCATCCCAGTCTTTCTTCCCACTTGGAGGCTTGGGCCCACCAGCTGGTTTTGCCATGATTATCTGCAAAACAAAAACCACAAGCGTATATTTTAGAATGAGGAGGAAACCCTTTTTTGTCAGTCTGATTCAAGATTAAGCAATCTATTTTGTTGTGCATGTAAGACACTATAGCATACAGTTAGCTTCCAGCAGAGTTTCCTGCTTTTGTGGACATTAGCAGCAACGAAATCCACACATTAGTGACGGGCACTCATTCGTTCTACAACATGCACTTCAATAACCAATGAGCTGAATTTGCATGCATAACTGGTATCAATCAGTTTGGCACCTGATTTACTACTTATATATGAAGTTCATCTTGCCAACCATCTTTATCCCAATTTCCTTGAGGTTTAGGCACTTTAGGTCCACCTGCCAGTTTTGCCATTATAATCTAAAGTGGTTGATATATAAACATACATTAAGTGCAACACTGAAAACTTCTAGTACCTGTATATGCAAACAATTCAAGTTGCAGGAAGTATGTTAATAAAAATGCAAGTACCTAGTCCCTGGTAACTTAAAAATAAACAAAAACACACCAGAAGCCTCTAATTTAGCTACAATGCACTCACCCAGCATTTTCCAAGTATAACTAGCATTTTTAAAGGATTTATTTTTGGGAAAAAAAAGGAGAGGAAGGTAGCAGCTTTGGGCTGAAATAAATTTGGGAGAAGCTAAATTAAATTATTTGGCTTTCTTCAAAGTAGAACTCAAACTCTAATATACATTCTGAATCTCAACACTGAAAATAGTATTCGTTGCTTCCCAAATATATGATTAAGAGATCTTTCTGTATTTTGACTGGTGTAAAGCAACACAAACTGTAAAATGTCTTTACTACCACCTCCAAAAGATTCCACATCCCTTTTCAGAACCTTCTACAAGATATCTAAACCTGAAGTTCTTGGAATACCATTTTACTAACTGAGGGTTAAGTTCAGATCAAATTAAAGGTGTTAAGTATAATTTTAGAACCTAAGTGTTGCTTGATTTTATACCTAGAATAGTAGTGCTTAAACTTTGGTGGGTATCACGTAACCACAATCTTATTGCTATACCTCCCCAAGTTTCTGATTCAGTGAGTCTGGGGTAGGCCCAAGAATTTGTATGTTTAACAAGTTCATAGGTGCGTTGTCGCAATTTTGGGAAAATTTGAGAACTAGTGAAATAACATTTGAACGAAGATTAATTCAGCCCTCCTACATTATTCAATGTTCCAAAGTTGATTTTAAAGTCCTTCCCAGAATACGTACTATACACAATTAGGTACGACTGTCTTTAAAAAACAAGTTCATGGGCCGGCCGAGTGGCGCGGTGGTTAAGCGCTGGCTTGCGATGCCAGCGGCCCAGATTCGCATCCCACATGAGGGTCAGTGACACTGCCCTCTTAAAAAAAAAAACAAGTTCATTAAAGTAACACTGGTTAATACAGTCGGATGGATTCTTCAGGTACCTATTTTACATACAGAGCACATAACAATGGATACCTTCCTCTATGACAAAACAACACAGGCTTCCCGTTTAAAACCAAAATTCAGAAGTGCCTCTGTTACGGAGGCACTTATGGTAATTACTGTCTTGCTTGTATAATTGACATTCAAAAAGCTCCTCTGTTAAGGAACTTCCACTATTAGAATTTCTGCTTACCTCATGCTTTAATCTACTTACCATCTCCTGTCCCTTTCTATTTCTGGTTCCCCTTTTTATTCTTAGCTACATACTTTTAGAACAAACATTTCCTTAGGCTTCTATTAGCTAGTTTATTTTAAAACTCAGAAATATATATTCTTCCACTGAAAACTACCTAATACAGATATAAAAACGCCCTATTAATAAATCCAGTATATAAACATCCAGTTCCATTTCTGATCATCTTCAAGTAGGAAAAAAAAGTTTCTTTTATTGAAATGAAATCTGTATTGCTGTAACTACCAACAACAGGTCCTTATTGTGTTTAGGTTAAGTCCAATTTCCACCTATGGCCTGCTTCTCCCAAGATTAATCTGGCATTAATGGATTTATACTGTGTCCCTAGCAATTACAACTTTTTATTAAGTACTTACAGATGCTTCAATGCTTAATAATCACTTCTAGAATTTTCTAGGAAAATTAATTTCATTAAGTCTACTAGAAAACACCTTGAAAAATTATGAATTCTGGTTTGTATCTGAACCCAGCATAGTCTTTACCACTGTTCCTCTTTGCCACAATTCAAAAAAGAAGGGGGGCGGGGGCAGAAATACTATGAATTTTTAATACCTTTAAGATCCTTCAGTAGTATCTCAAGACATAATTTGTAATAGTGGAAATTTTGAACACCCAGGTCCTATCATCTCCATGGACAAGAGGCACCCCTTTCCTTAACGCTGGCAGGGTGCAGTGCCTGCTTCAGGCCGTTTGGTCCTCCCACAGTCCACAGTAAGATTCCAGATTAAACTTCCTCGCAGGTTAGAAAGGCTTAGGCTAAAAAAGGTCTGAAAACTATGAATCTAAATCACACTTGCTTTACCTATTCCAGTTTAAAAATAGCAAATGTTTCCTTCACAGGAAAGGTCTTCATTTTAAATGAGCTGAAATATATTCAATACAATTTAAAACTATAATAGCAGAGGAAACAATAAAAATGTTTTTAAGGGGCACTTTGGCATCTCTTGGATGAAGGTGAAGGAATACTCCTTTGAGTAGAATGAGTACTGTGTTATGTTCTAATTCCGTGAATACACTATTGAACCATAGGAAAATTAGTTTTAAAGATCAAAGCTTGACCTAACTGTCCACATACAGAAGGTAGATCCTCGGCATGGGAAAAACTTCTAAATCTAAACTGTTACAGAGGTCTTGTGACAGCCAGATGTTTTCTTGGTAAAACATCTTATATGTTCTCTGTAGTTACTATTAATTCTGTTTATTTGTGATCTCTGTCTGAAATGGTTTTTGATTGTGGTAAGATGCTTCTAGCTCTGGGTGGTGTGACTATTGGGTTATCTGAAAAATCTTGATGCGTTTTTTCAACGAAAACATAGAAGGAATACGTCATGACTTTTCCGGCAACACAATAGTGTATTTGCTTGGCTCGAAAAGATTAAATGTTTATATAAATTAAGAAGTAAAATACAAACTAACCTAAACGCTTTTCAGGATCAGACCTGGTAAACTATTTGATATTAAAGCTGGTTGTAGGGCCAGCCGAGTGGCGCAGTGGTTAGGAGCTGCTTGGGACGCCAGCGGCCCCGGTTCGGGTCCCACATCTGAGGGCCAGTGACACTGCCCTCAAAAAAATAAAATAAAGCTGGAAAAAAAAAAGATCAAAGCTTCACTTTCACTCACCTGATCCACTCGAAGGACAGTGACAGCGGCGTTAGTAGCCAGTTTGATGGCCCAGTATTTTCCCAGGTAAGTATCTAGAATACCAGCCTCCAACATGTCCTTTACAGCAGGAACTTCAGCCTGGCAACACAAAATTTTGTTTTCACTTCACATTGTTTTACATAAAAATGTTCATATTCGAAGATAAAAATGCATGGCTCCTTAATACTAGAAAAGTAACTAGGCACAAGTACTACCCTACACACCCTATAGAACAAAAGGTTATTAAAACAGAAGTAAAACTAAATGTCAAACTATGTATTAAAAGCTAACTTACAAAAATCATTGCTTACAAATGAAAACATTTTCTCATTGATTTTTCTTTTAAGCTCACTATTTCTATTTTTAGGTTGTACATTCACAAAACAAAACAATTTAAGTTCATAGTCTTTTTCTCAAATACCTCAATATCTAATCCCACATTTTTATTTCCTTCTTGATGGACTGCATAAAGTTTAGAGATTACTTCATTGGCCTTAACCCCAGAATTTTCTGCCAGTGCCCGGGGAATAGCTTCAAAGGCCTCAGCAAACTTCTTAATGGCATACTGTTCGAGTCCAGGACATGTCTAAAACAAAAATGAGGCTAGTATTACATTTTGCTCAAACAACAAGAAAGTCAATTTATACCAAGAAAGCTGTACCTCTCCATATGATGTGATCTGTTTGGCTAACTCAATTTCTGTTGCTCCACCTCCAGGCACCAGACGTTTATCCTATAATATGTAGTTCAAAAACAAAAGAAGGAACTAAGAAGCAGTTTGCAGTTTTCTAATCTCAGACTCCAGTTCTCCACCACAGGGTTTCTAGTCAGGCACTGTTACTCAAATTCTAATTACAAATTTTATACAAGTGTAGTGAGTGATTTGGACAAATTATCTTATTGTACACTGTGCCTGGTATATAAAAGGGAGGACCAAAGTGAAGAATGGGGACAGCATATTACCTTATTTGCATTTCTATACAGCCCTAAAATAGTGCTTAAGCAACTGAAGGTACATTATCATTAAAAACCACCATCAGCTGTCCCTTTAAAACAGTATTTTAAAAATACTCTTGATTTGCTGTTTATTCCTTTGAAAACTAACATATTTATCAGCAATGGACACATAAGTCTAGGCTTACATAACAAAGATACTTTGCAAATTAATAACGATTACTGCTGATACTGACCCTTGTGAGGACTTTGAAAGTATTGACACCATCGTCGACTGCCCTTTCTACATCATCCATCAGGTTGTCTGTAGAGCCTCGAAGCACTAGGGTAGAAATAGCACCATCTTCCTTTTCTGTCAATAAAGTCAATATTATCTGGGGATCAGTAAAAGGAAATGAGCACCCACGCTTATATGAGTGTACTGTACCATTACTACATACCATGCTTAAAAACAACCACCTGGGTGTCTCCAACTTCTGAGAGGTAAACATTGTCACAATGTCCCATTTCTTCCAGAACAGGAGGAGTCTGTAAGAAAGCAACTGTTGTAATAATAATTCAAATAGGTTTAATTATCTTTTAATGTTGTCTAAAATGCATACCAATCTAGGAAGAGCTGTAGCACCAACTGTTTTACATAGTCTTCTGAGATCCCATTTTGAGTTCAGCCTTAAAAAAAAAAAAAAAAACTAAACTAAAAAACAGACCTTCAACAGAAGCTTTAGTTCCATCATATAAAATAAAATGCAGAAACTAAACAGGAAACTCTATACTGATCCTGAAATCACATTTTTTTGGACCCTCAAGGTTCAAACTTGAAATAGGCCTGGAACTGCACTATGCAATCCAGACACAGGCATTCATGATATTATTCTAGAATTGCAAGAGTTCAAGTGTCTTTAAGACGTTAAGGGTTTATAGTTCTAAAACACCAGGGAAGCCCTGATATGTAGAAAGCTTTTGCTTTGCTTTGGGTAATCATCATGTTATGCGAGGAAGGAATTTATTCTGCCCTTTAGATGGGGTGCTAGGAGACGTGGGAATGGGTAGATGTCTAGTGCACCTCATAAATGTGTTCATGGAATTAAGTTCCTGACCCCACACTCGAGCTGACAACGTGCACCAGGGCCTGTGCCTGGTCTCTGGAGCTGTTTCTTTTGCCTAGAATGCTTTCCCCTCTCCCTCTTCAAATAACATCTGTTGATTGATCCTTCAGCTCTCAGCTCTAATGTAAGTTTTCTCAGAGGTGTTTTCTGCCTCCTTAGATTAAGTTAGGTCCTTTTGCTATTTCCGTTTTTTAACAGTCTTCATGGTTTGTTGAATTTGTTTAGTGTTTCACCACCAAGAAGCCATTGACAATATAGGTTAATAGAATGATGTAGCTCTCTTACCTCACCAACATGACATTGTATTTGTTTGCATAATGAAGAGCCATGTCTGCCACTTTGCCACCTGTGACGATGACGTTTGCCCCGCTATCAGCAATAGCTTTGACTTGCGCATCCATAAGATTTTCTTCTCCCTTACTAAAGTTCATCAGTTCTTCAGCAGTCTTTATCAATACCGTTCCCTAACAAAACAAGCAAGCACTCTCTTTAAAACCATCACTACTTAGATATTCAAAGTTATAGGACAGCATCTTACTGAAGAAACAACAAAGATTTAAGAGAAAATATAAATATACATGTATTATGAAGCAGAATACAAAATCTGTATGAAAATAAAAGAAACTCAGCTTGCCCCTAGAAAACCCCCAGTCCCAAAACTGATGCATTTGCTCTCTGACAAGCACTTTGATGGGAAAGATGGAGAAATACCTTCACTTCAGGTATGCCGGGGGAGGCATCCTGGCACGTCTTTTGACAATGTCAACTAGTATACCAAAAAGATGTTGTGGTTCTCAACTTGCTCTGAAATGTGGACTAAATGACCAACGCCCCCACCTCCACACCTGTCAAACTTGTAAATCCATCAACAACTCAGATTTCAAAAATTCTAAATTCTTGAAATTAAAAGTGACCTACAAATGTATTACTTCAAACCTCATGACATGTATTTTTAAAAACTTATCAAGTACAAATTATATTAGTATATTTTTGTTACAGAATGCTACAGAATCTCAACATTTAGAAAAAATTTTCATGAAGAGCACAAAAATATTTGCATTCTTTTCAGTGAGAATTTACCAGCTGAACATGGTAGTTCTTTTAAAAGTCAAGAACTGTATGTTATTATACAAGATAAATAATACTGTCACCATGTAGATTCTAGTATTTAGTATTTGAATTAGATATACAAAGGATAGAAGTCTGATTTTAAAAAACAGATACAATCTGTAGTTTTCAATAATTACGCACTATTCCCTAGACAAAGAGCAAACTCCGCCTCAAAACTTTAAAATCATAAAACAATCTGAAAGGGCAACCTCAAATTTTTCCCTTTAATTTTAAAGTTTTGAAGTCTACATACCTTAGTTTCTGTTATCATGCCATCAAAAGGACAAGAGTACACTGCTATTTTTGCATCTTTGACAGATGTTACATCACCTTCGGTTTCCTTCTTAAAAACCATGCCATGCAATACCGAAGAGGAATAGATACCAGAGCCCTAAGGAGTTGAATGCCAAAAGCATCAGTGATCTCATGAAAACAACATTAGAGCTAAGTTGTTGATTCTGCAATGTACTAAAAATATCCTTTTCTAAATTAAGTAATACATACACCAAGGCAGTGAGTGACTCCTGAGCATGAGTGAGGTTAGGACATAAAGCATCCCAGTCTGCTCAGGGCAGACATCACTGTGGGACTGAGGCACGGGTCGGGGTGGGGAGGGGAAGGGGCCCTTCAGTATACTGGGAAAAACCAAAGATACAGAACAACTGCTCTAAGCCACTCATTCAAGTATTTGCTGCTGATGTACCATTCACAGCTGACAGTACTGGGTACAGAATAGGGAACAAAAGCAAAGTTACTGATCTCATAAGCTTACAATTTAATAGGGAAGGGTAGTAAGACATGGAAGGAGTCAAAAAACGCACAGCATATATACATTTATATCTAAACACACACACACAGCACATGTACTGATGAAAGCTAAACTCAAGTACATTAACAATCATACGCCAATGTGCAAAACAAAGCCACTACAATTATAGGTTTTATTGTATCAAGCATGTAAATTTTTTTATCAAAAATACTATTTCAATATTAACATTAAAGTGAATTTTATTGTAGAGTAAAACAATTTGCATCCCATTCAAAACTGCCTTCTAAGCTTATTGCTATAATTCAGCATATTTGAAGAATGCAAAAAATTCGTATTTTCTTTATGGAGTATTCTCAACCTTTAAGCTGTCATGGAAAAACGGTAACTATAAGCAGACAATGTTAACACCCTTTTAAATTTAAGACGGAGTAGTATTATAACCTAGCAAAATCAAAATGTTATATAAACGATGCTTCAAAAGGAAGTCCTAAGTGTCCACAACCAGAGCTAAAATTTAGGTTTACATTAACACAATCTTTTTTCACAACTGACTTCAGTGTTATCTAGATAATACTAATTCATTTTCCAAACTTACCAGAATCTTACAAACTCTGATGTTATCAACATTGAAATGGCCGGAATCAGGAAAAATAGACACTGTTAAGAAAACAAGACATATCAAAAAATATAATGGGACAACAGAGAAAATATCTTAATCACACTAAGCCATTTTTCTTTGGATCTTTACATTTACTGATATTTACTCACCACATGCTTGAGCAATAAGCTTGGCCAGAAAGGCTTCACTACCATATTGTTTACTCATGATGGAGGTATGAAGTAGGGATGACACTTCATCAACATCTCGAAGATTTTTTGCAGAACAACATACCAAATCAGGGAGAATCTCATGGGCTTTTCGGCAGGCTATTTCATAACCTTCTATGACCTTACATGTAAAGAGCAAAAACATGTCTTAAAAAGATAGAATTTTGTCATGACTTAAAGTAGCTTATTTTGGTAACCCAATGAATATGGACATTTTCAACATGAAACAACAAAGCCTACTTCCAAAATAACATTCACAGCAGAGCCTACTAATTAACACATTGAGGATGGGACATTTATTGTAAATATATAGACGCAAATCTCATCACTGGTCCACAATGTGTTAAAAGTGTAGACTATGGTGACCAGCTGTCTTTTAATCCTCACTGCCACTTACTAGCTGTAAGATCTTGAGCAAGTTTTCTAACTTAAGCCTCACTTTCCTCATCTAAAATAAAATAGAATTTTAATAGGCCTCACCTCATAGGGTTCTATGAAATACCACAGGTAAGGATGAAATACCACATGTAAAGCTATGTACCACAATGCCTGGCACACAGTAAACTGCTCAAAGTTAGCTACAATAATAAATGATTCTTATTTCAGTTTGAAGTGGGGGGGGGAGGGGGAGGGGGAGATTGTGTGCGTATGAACACTTGCCTCTGAAACTGACAGGCCAATTCTCAGAAGCTCTTCAGCTAATTCCAGAAGAGCTCCGGCAAAGACCAGAACAAAGTTTGTGCCATCTCCAACTTCTTGCTCTTGCATGTGAGATGCCATTACAATCATTTTTGCAGCAGGATGCTGTACCTGGTAGAGGGGTTTGAGTGTAAATAGCAAATGTAAGCAAACAATACATTTCCATTTCTTCTTAAATTAATAAACTCCAATCTCCCTGTGGGCCAGGTAACTTCATTCAATCACATTGCTCTATGCTACTGATAGCGTGGCCATAAGAAGACAATCCAAGTCCCTGTAGGCCTATCAGCATAAATGCATCACTGTAAGTGAAAACACTTCAAAGTGCACCTTCTTTTGTTCAGTCATCTAGCAGATATATCTCCACACATAGGTTCAGAACAGTATTTACTAAATTAAAAAATTAAGTGAGGGCTGGCCAAGTGTCATACCCTATAAAACGAGACAACATATTCAGTTTGGTATGATTTTTATTTAGTAAATATACTTTTATCACAATAAATCCCTCCATAAATAACTTAGAAGACTGAGTGGCTAAAATGTTAAACCTAAGAGAACTCTTTATAATTAGAAAAATCTGTATAATAAATTTTCAAGTTGGGAAAAAAAAAGTCCCTTAATTATCCACTCTGAAATAAAAGGTTTTTTCTATGTTAAAATATACTTAATTTGTGATGTCATCAAAACATTTCTTCGTTTTCTAAAAGAAATAACTTACTTCTAGCTCTCTTAAAATAGTCGCAGCGTCATTTGTCACAAACAACTTCTCCAGGTGGTTGATAACCATCTTGTTCATTCCTCAAATTAAGTTAGAAAAACAAATCATTACTACTCAAATCCTTCTCCAAGTACCAGGAAAATCTAGTCAAGAAATATACATTTGTATGCACTTCTTAAAATAACGTTAGAAGCACTCAACACACACTATCTATTCTTTAAGTTTATCTCACAACCTCATGGCTCTCCCTGACTGCGTGCCCCTATTATTTCTTTCTTTTCTAATCTCCTATGTTTACTAGGGAGGATGTCAATGTTGTCTCTTTTTTATTCAATAAATATAAATTATACAAAGGGCAAAATAATCTACTTAAGAGTTTATTTCATTTTTCCTTATTCCATAAGTCTGTATCAATTATACTCAGTAGATGGTAAGAGAAAAGAGAGAATTTTCTCCCTTCAATCATAATGTCACTTTATATGAAAGAACTATTCAGCATTGAACATGAGGTACTGTCTCGATGGTGAAAGAACAATAAAGTAACTTTTTGATTCCTATTTTTCTAAAGGTATCTGAATTGCTGACTAAAACCTGGAAACACTGTAGATGTCACTGAACTATGAAATAACTTTTAAAGCTATACTCATGATGGTGAAAACTCAATTTACATATAATACTCTCATAGTAAGTTTGAAAGAGCTAGTACATGACATTCTACTACTGTATCTCTTAAAAGATTAATTCAGAGATTACCATTTGGTCCATATGCTGTACGAGTCGTTTGGGCAAGCTCCTTGCAAGCCTGTATGTTCCTGTACACAGCTTCTTCTAATCCTGAAAAATGCTGTGGAAGAACTTTTGATTAGACAGGACAGCAAAACACAGTAATTTTCTTCATCTGTAAAACGGGGTTAATAATAATAGTACCTGTCTCACAGGACTATGGAGGCAATCAAGTAAGATTTGTTTATGTAAAGCATGGTGTTTGGTATTCATAAATGATCCATAAATTGGCTCACTAGTTTAAAGAATAAAGCATAACAGATTTTAGGGACCACCAGTACCTACTTACACGTTCAAACTTAAGGTATATATATCTATATATATCTATATCTATATCTGTATGTTTTTTAATGTAGTGGAAAGTGCAGAGAAGAGTGCTAAGATTGACTAGAGAAAGCACATGCGCTATTTCAGGTAAAAATACCTCTTGTTTATCAGTACTTTCTAAAAACTGCAATGTGGTACGAATACTTTTCTAACTGTGGTGGTGCCTGAGTAATGTAAAGCTAACAGTTCTATGTTCACCAGGAATTCCCCTGAACGTACCTGCCCTCCCAATGTTGAGGAACTAAAGTATGCGGACTTGAATGGCAACTCAATTCCAATGTGTCCATATTGACAACTTGCTGAATCCGTCACAGCACTAAAATTCTCAAGTTTCACACTGGACTTCTTTTAGACGTGATCTCCTTGTGACCTATTCGGTTTCATGAGCCTATTTGTTCATGTGAGCCTTTTTCTAGAGCTACTTTACTAACACAGCAGGCATCAGCCACATCTGGCTCTTTAAATTTTATGTAACTAAAATGAAAAACTCAGTTTCTCAATTGAACGAGCCACCGTTCAAGTGCCCAGTGGCGACAAGTGGCTAGCGGAGACCGTGTTGGGCAATGCTGATATATAGATTTCCATCATCGCCTAAAGTTCTATCAGACAATCCTGTGCCAGAGCATAAGGTGTGGCTTTTATAATGTTCACCAAAACTGGGATCCATATGCGGTTAATGATCACTACTCTAGAAGGAGTGTCTTCAACAAGGGCTGGGCTTGTAGAATAGCACGTAGTGGGGTCTCCTGCCTCTGGCCTCTTCCCTGCCCCACCCCCATCTCTGGAGGCGCAGCTGTTGCTGATGCTCAGCAGGATCCCGTCGAACCTTTCAATGATTTCCTGTAACTCTTAGGGTCCATTGTGAACCCCTCCTCAGGGCGCCCAGGCCTGTGTGCTCTGGCTCTTAGCTGCGTCTCCTCTAAAATCATCGCTTCTTATTCCTTCTGCCCTTGGTAAGCATTTCTCCTGTTTTAACAGCTCAAACTCAGTCCATCCCTCAGCCTGGAACACGTTCCCTTTTAACCTTGGCAGGTTCCCTTGGTCACTCTGCACTGACCTAAGAGTCCTTTCTTGAATATCTTCTTGAATTGTTCTAGCTCTCCCGACTCCCCTTGTGTTGGTGGCAGACGTTGTTACTTCCTGTCATTTTTCAACTATATAGCACTATTTACTTCCTGTATCATTATTGGACATGATCTATTTTCTTTGATCCCTCTTTCTGCCTCAGGATAAAAACTATGACGTTTACAGCCTGACTTTTCTTTTTTATATAAAGTAAGCAGCAGTCCATGTCCTTTTCAGCAAAGCTGTGTCACCCATATTTACAGGAAACCCTTATATTTATTTATACTCATGGGATCCCTAACGTGTCTCCTGCCCAGAAGAAATTAGTTCCCTAAACCTGTTACCTTTAAATTGTACGCACCACTGACCTACATATTTCCTTAAACACAGGAAATTTGGGGGACTAAAAAAAGGACCACGATTGAACACCCCAAGAGACCAATTGATCAGCAATACATTAAATAAAGAAATATGTATATATGTATATATATATATTAAATCATGCTTTTAAAATGACGTTCAAGGTTTGGCCCTGAAACAAAGCGGTTTTCCTTAGGCCAGGAGGTCAGTCCCTCACCCTACAGGGTTACACAGGGAGGTCTGATGGTTCCAACTCAAAGGGACCGCCTTTTGGTCCCAGCTCCTCCGTTTAAAAACGAGGAAAGCAGGACCTCCACCATGACCGCGGCCTCGGCGGCCGAGCCCGCCGGACTCCCTTTCTGGAATCTTCCCTCCCTTTCCCCGCTTCGCCGGGGCGGGGAAACATCCGGCCCGTTCCTAGGCCGCTGCAGCCCGCCGCCGCCTCTCCCCCTTCCTCCATTCCTCACCTTCGCTCCATCCTTGAGCATCTGGGCAAAGCCCGGGGCCTTGGGGACATGAAGCGCCATGATTAGACCGCAGGTACCGTCCACACGCCGGCTCGCAAGCTCCCAGCAGCAGCAGCGATGGGCGCGCACAGCCTCCTGGGAACGCAGCGTGCAGAGGCCTCACGCTCTTCCTTTCTCCGCCCCCCACTAAACCCGCCCCCTTCCCCGGCCGCGCCGGTGGAAGCCTCGCGAGATACCCTGCCACCAGACCCGAGTGGACGATCCTCGATCCGGTCGATCGAGCGAGCTGATCGCAGAGCGCGCCTTCCGGCTTCGAGCCTACGCACGCGCAGGCGGCCCAGGCCGTGGAGGCTCGCGCCGGACTTTCCCCCACCCCCCCGTCGAGACTCCAGGGTTGGAACGTTAGGCTTTGGCTATGTCCGGCCTGGCAGCCACGCCTCTCTCCTAATATTAATGTCCAGGTAACGTTCCAGACCCACCCGTACCATCAGGGGAGGTGTTCCCATTTATCCCGAAGCAGAGCAATCTATCTTTGGAGCTCTGCTCTGCCTTGGGAAGAGTAAGAAGTGCTTGGGACGTGGGAATAATAATTAAAATCTGTAAGGGTACTACGTACTAAACTGAGTGCATGTGCCACACTCTGTTATTTGCTTTCCATGCGGCATCTTAGCTAATGGCCAGTCTTACGAGTTAACTATTATTTTCCCCATTTAGGAGAAGCGGACACAAGTTTACAAATGGCCATGTGTCCAGCATCACAGCGTTAATGTTAAAGCCAGAATTCCTTCCCAGATCAGACCGACTGCAGAAAGCACGTTCCTAACCACTATCAATAGTACTTTTTTACTGCTTTTCCCTTGAAATACAAATCCGTTTTACTTGCCCAGAATGTTTTAAAGCCTGATCTGTGTGTCTTCCCACATCAACACGTGGCTGATTTCAAAAAGGTTGAATGGCAATCGAGTCTTTTTAAGAATACTGTCATAAAAGTAATCCCCCCTCTTGTTGAAAATTCGGAAAACACGAAGCAGGACGTGTTGGCTCGGCTTTTGTTCTTTGACTTGGAGGGTACAAATGACTGTTTTCTTTACATTGGGACCGATTTAGTGTGCCTTAAGGAATAATCACATATGGCTATCATCAGTTATCACGTTTTCAATTTTTTTCTCAAAAAATACATAGTTATTAAAATTTTTTAAAAAAATGCTTTTTTGCCACCTCCAATGGTTTGTGAACCACCTACTGGAAAGCATTCCAAGAAATCAGCGGTTCTCAAAGTGTGGTCCGGGGACCCTGCAAGTGTGCGAAGACCTCCCAGGACCCAACTATTCTCATAATAATACTGAGACATTTGTTCTCTCATGGGAGAGTTTGCCAGAGGTTACGGAATATGTGCGACTAAAACAGTTTGAATGTAAAAGGCAGGAGAAGCTAGTTATCTTCAGTTAAACCAGACATAAAAGAGATTCACAAAAATGTAAAACAATGCCACCCTTCTCATATTTTTTTAATTTTGAAAGATAGTTATTTTTAATAAAATATGTATGTTATGTGATGGGTTTAGTACTGTTATTTTTTAAATTACTATTAAAAAATATCAGTTTTGGTTTATAAAACAGGACATATTGATAGCTATAACCCACATAAATAAAAGCTATTTGAGAATATCAATAATTTTGAAGAGTAAAAGGGTCTTAAGACTGAAAAATTATAGAACCACTGCAATAGGTCAGTCTTGAACAATAATAGAACAACTGGAGATTTTTCTCATTGGTTAAGAAATGAAACTCATTTATCTGACTCAAAGAGAATATTATTATTATTATTATTATTTTTTTTTTTTTTTTTGAGGACAGTGTCACTGGCCCTCATATGTGGGATCCGAACCGGGGCTACTGGCGTCCCAAGCCAGTGTTTAACCACCGCACCACTTGGCCCGCCCCGAGAATATTATTTATAACCCAAAATAAAAGGGGTTAAAATTACATCTGATGAAGGGCTGGCCGAGTGGCTCAGTTGGTTAAGAGCTTGCTCAAGAGTGCAAGCTGAGCTCTGAGCAACGGCGGTTCGATGCCAGCCCGAGCTGAGTTGCCGCTGAGCTGCCAACAGGTGGCAGGATGGCTCAGCTAAAAAAAAAAAATTACATCTGATGAAATTTCATTAATAAAAAATGACTAAGAAGTCAAATCTTTATTGGATAAAGACCATGGGAAATTAAACTTGAGAACGAAATAAATGATGAATCAAATTTCCATGGAAAATTTATAATAAAAAATTGATCTCAGAGTTAATTTTAATAAATTAAAAAGGAAATAGAATTTAAATCAATTAAAATCTGTATGGTAATTTATCAAGAAATTGAATTGATTTAATTGCCAAGAAGATTGATTTTTAGATGAAAATTCATTAATTTTGTATTGCATGGGTTAAACTGTATTCATAATTACAGAATCAGAGCATCCGGGTAAATTTTCCACTGGATCCAAAGAATAGGCCAAATAATCTTTGCCCAGAAATGAAAATAAACACAAATCCTTAAGTTGGCTTTAAAGCCTAGGTCCAGTCGCTACTTATCCCCTGTGTGTCTTCTCCTTGATCTTCCAGTCTGTCTTCTGCCCACAATAGCCTAAATATTTATCCTGTCTGTTATACGTCTTCTTTATCAGGGCCTTTGCCTCTGTTTTCTCTACCTGGAATGCTCTTCCACCCCCTTTCGGCTGAGTTAGTTCTACTTCAGTAAAAAGACCCTTTTGTTCGAAAGTCTTCGAAGACTCCCAAGACACTCCCTGTTAGTCTTTGTCATAACTTCTGTGCTTCTCCTCTACAGCACTGATCACAGTGGTAATGACAAAATCATAATCCTCAACCACTAGGTAGGTGCCGTGTCACCAGCACCTATCACTGGGCATTGCATGGAGGAGAGTCTCAATAAATCATTGTTGAATGAACAAATGGATTGTCAAATGGGTGTCCAGAAGAGTACACCAAAGAATTGGGAGGTGTGCTCTCTATTCGTTTTGTCCAGATGTACATGCTGTAAAAACAGAGAATATTAAAAAGTAATCAAAAGGGCTTGCCCAGGAGTTTGCAAAAGGCCAAGGAGACAAGGTTTCTGCTATTTTGATTCGAGAGCCCAGGACCCTCATGTTAGGTGCCAACTGAAAATGTGGCCTTTAGCTGTCTCCTGGATTGAGGGTGCCTGCTCTTTCAGCTCCCTGTATTCAGGAGGAACGCCACCTTCGCCCTGGGTGAGGATGCCTAAGCCACAGGGACTCTACTAACCAGTCACCATTTGTTTCCAGTGACTTTGTTTCTATTTTTTCCTCTTTTTTTTTTTTTTTTTTTTTGCCATTGCAGAATTTTCTTTAATGTTTTGGCCTTGTCTATGTGTTTTAAATTTTTTGGTATTCTTATTTAATTTTACGGACTTTTACTAAATCTTTAATCTTCTGGCTTTTCTTCCCTTCCCTCCTCCCAATTTGTATTATTGATTCCATGTTACTATATCTTATATTTTTCACTATTTGTCCATCAAATTTGATTCTTTTTGTTTGATTTTGGATTTTATAACTCATTTTGTGTTGGCTTATTATTTTACTTCAATTTCTTTTTTTGTGTGAAAACCTCAATTCTCTTTTATAAATTTATTTATTTTATTTTTAATAAAAGTTCTTGGGGCTTTTGGGAACTCCTGTTTTTTGGAATTTGGAAACACATGGGAGCCAGACAACTGGGATTGAGAGTATTACACGTTGGAGTACATGGCTTAGTGTGAAAGCCTAGGCATACTTGTCTGTGATCGCCACTTTGCACTAAATTGGAGTAGAAAAGAAGAAAAGAGGACGATAGACTTTGAATGGGTTAACTTTGTTAATCTGTAAATAAAAAGCCCAAATAAGAGGCAACTAACATTTATTTGGGATCAATATAATTGCAATGAGGGAATCACAGATTCAGGTAGAAACCCAAATAGTATCCCAATACAGGGTGAAGGCAGAGGGTTTTTATGAGAAAAGGAAGGGGATAATTACATGAATTGAAGAAAGAAATTTCTCTTGGTGGTAACAAGCTGAGTTACTCTTTATACATGGCTGGTTACCTAGTCTATCTTTAGAAAGAAACTCCATGATCATCAGTCTTTGTGGTAGGGATGTCTGCTTTCCTGTTAGCTTTGCAAGCAGTTGTTTGTAAGACAATGTTCGTTTGGCTCAGTTCAAAGGTTATTTTGCCCTGTTCAAACACTCCAGAGTTTCAAGGAACAGGACATGCAAGGCAGTTCCTCTGGAATGGCTGCTTGAAATCCATTAAAAAATACATAGTTTCATTTATGTCATTTTCACAATTCTGTAATCAAGAAAGGTGGCCCCATGTCACCCACAGCAAAGTAAGGATTTTGAGGCAAGGGGTTCAAAGAATCTTGGGATATAAACTGGCATTTGATACTTTTAATTGAGTAGTTGATGTATCTTTCAGGAAGTTGCTGGAATGAACAATAAAGTTATTTGGAACTTTTTCTTCCTGAGTCCATGTTTCCTGGAAAGAAGTTATTGATGAAGACACTGGAATAGTAAAGTCATGTTAATGTGGGTCGCAAGCTGTGTGGGCACAGGTGGTTTTAGTTGTTACTGCTAATGCTTTTTCTAGTGACAGAGAGGATCCTCTCCGGTTAGTTGAGTCTCCTGTGAGCTCAGCATTAGGACTGGTGTCCTGGTCCAGAGAACCTGATCATTTCCTTTGCTCCGATCCTGACAGGGGAGGCCATATTTGGATTCAGAAGAGGGAGCTAGGCTGATGCTGAGTGCATAGGCAGATGCAGCATTTGCTGATGTCACTCCTCATGCCCGGACCAGTATGCCTACTCTCTATTTTTGGTTGTTTGGTTGGAAGTTTGCTTCCTTTCCATTAAGAAGATTCCTGGGCTGGCCGAGTGGCGCGGTGGTTAAGAGCTGGCTTGGGACGCCAGCGGCCCTGGTTCGGATCCCACATATGAGGGCCAGTGACACTGCCCTCAAAAAAAAAGATTTCCTGTACTAATGTATGGCATAGTTGTGGCCTTAAGATAATGTTCTTACACTACCTTACTTTAAAAGCTTCAAGCAAAATGACGTATCATTCTGACTATATTAACCATTTGACTGCAGGAGGCCTTAAATCTAAGGTTTTTGGACCCTCTTTTCCTAGTTACAGGGGGAAAAAATTTCACAGAGGTAAGGATGTGCCAGTTATGCTCACATTTTTCAAACTTATTGGGGAGGGGGTAAAGGGATGATGGCTCCCAAACTCTCCTAGTTAGCTCAGGCTGCCATAACAGAATAACCATAGACTGGGTGGCTTAAACAATGGGAATTTTTTTTCTGACAGTTCTGGAGGCTGAGAAGTCTGAGGTGCCAGCAGGTAGGTTTCATTCTAAGGCCTCTTTTCTTAGCTTGGAGGTAGCCACCATCCTGCTGTGTACCGTATCTCTGATGTCACTTACAAGCACACTAATCCTGTTGTATCAGGGCACCCCTGTTCTGACCTCATTAAACTTTAATTACCTCCTGTAGGCCCCATCCCCAAATAGTTACACTGGGAGTTGGGGTTGCAACATACAAATTTGGGGAGAACACAGTTCAATCCATAACATACTTTTTCTCAAAGGAACTTTTTGACCTGATGAATTTCTCTGATATATCAGATGAGATTTACCTGGATGCATATATTGCCCTTAAAAGATCAACCACTGTCTGCTTGGGTGCTGGGCCACATTTCTGTCATCTTTGGACTTTCATCTGTTCTGTGAACCCCATAGCAGGAAAAACCATTGAAACGTGGTCTGGTAAAGAACAGATGGAGACATTCCTCAAATCTCCAACCAGTGACAATTAGAAGATCTACCTTCCCCTGAGCTACTTGTAGGAGGACGTCGGGGACTTGTGGAATAGTAAATTCCTGACCAACTTCATCCGCATACAGAGCTGCTCATTCTGAATGGTGGCCCATGGGATACACCATTCCCCTCTCCTCTGGGAGCAGTGGTGAATGAGGTAAGATCTTCAAGTTTGCAAAGAAAGGAAATCTACATGCTGAGATCACTTTAGAGGGTGCTTTTATTAAGGATTACAAAAAAGTAAGAAATTGCACAAGTGTCTTCGAGCCAGAAGACTACATGAATGCCACCAATAGGCTGAGTGTCTGAGCTACCCTTCTTGTGCCTTAGTTTATCTGTCTCTGTGGCTTCTACCCGTGTGGCATGTGCATTTCTTCACTAATTTCAACCACTGACCTCTTTCTTCTCTGCACATCTTAGCTTCAGCTTGTTTCCTTTTTTCCATATGTCTACACTTCCTTGCCCGCTCATGTGGGTCTCTGTGTGTTTCATATTTAAATACCCAAGAGAGAAGATCTGATTGGTTCAGTTTATTGCTCTCCAATGAAAAGGCCACAGGTTCTGCTGAAGTTTCACATCAAGGATACTACAAGCCCCTGTGGCTATGTTGGCCTACGCAAGAATTCCTCACAGTCAATGGAGCCTGGGGGGCAGGATCATCTATAATCTTAGTGTAAGGAATGCTTTGGGGCTGTTTCATTCCAAAGTGAGCTGTGAACATGGCTTACATCGAGAGTTTCATAAGTAGTCCAGTCAATCATCCCAGGCTATGCTGTAATTAGTAGCTCCGTTAATAGTCTTTCTGGATCAAGACAATAAGACACGAAATATTTAACAGTTAATCACTCTCTGTTTTACCATTCTGAAAGTGGAGATCTTGGACTGGATGAAAGTTATAATTTCCCCCTTTAAATGTTGGCTTAGTTGTCCTGGTGCTTATTTGTGCCTAGCCATGATTCAGATGGTTAGATTATGAGGATGAGGAAGGTGGAATGGGGCGAGACACATTTACATTCTGTTGGTGATGCCTTAGATCTCTGGAGATTGATGAAATCTCTATCTTAGGTGACTTGAGAGAGAAGTCTCCCTTCAGCTTTTATCAATGGATTGTTGATAAACTAAAACTGTCTTTAATCAGTCCTTTTAGTAAAATGAGAAGTTGCTTCCGTAATTCCTCTGATGGACATGCTAGATTGGCACACGTATGTGGTCCTGCATTGCAGACACCAGAGAGCTGAAGCTGTATTTCCCAGGTTCCCTTGCAGCTATGGTTCTGGGTATAAATAAGTCTCCACCAGTTAGATGCCTTCCTGTGAGGGTTGGAAGGTGGTAGGGTGATGAGGTCTATTTTCATGCTGCTCTGTAGTTCTCCCAGCAAGCAGAGTCACTAGAGGGTACATTTTTGGCGTCAGTATTCCAGTAGTTACTCTGTGGGGGGCAGCTTTGGAGATGGTGACAGCTTCCTCCTCCTGGCTTCCTGCTCTCTAGATTACAGCTGGCTGTGTGTTCTCAGTCTTGGGATGTCCAGTGATGCTTCCCTACCTTTTGGATTATCCAGAAAGTAGGCTTCCAGGGTGGGTCAGCTATGTGACAATCTGGAAGCTATTCCTGAAGATCTGTCTTAAAGCTTGTCTTTTCCATCTCCTGGTGGATTTTTGTAGCATCTGAATCCTTGTTTTAAAACCCTTTTCTGCTTGTAATACCTAGAGTGGTTTCTGTTTCCTACATGAGGTGTTGATCGAGACAATTCCTGTGTTATTCATGATTGTTAGGAAACTAAAAACAGTCATGGCCAGGCTGGTGAGATAATATACAAAGTGAAACTCAGAAGTTAATCAGCACCTTACCAAATCCAATATTTAATCTTGATTTTCTTTTTAAAATTAATTCCTTGTGGCTGCCCCAGAAAAAAATGTATAAATCTCCTTTCGAATTATAGATTTATGAGATTACTATTCCCCTCCACCCCATTTTAGCCAGTTTTTCATGACAAATTGCAAGTCTGGGTTTCTCAGGCCAACATCCTATGCAAGGAGCAGGATTTGACAAGGCTGTTCCACTGTAAATTACTTTTCCTTTCCGCTTATTTCAAGAACAAGGTAAGATTGAGCATATCTTTTATTGCTCTTTACTCAGTATTTGACTGTAGATAGAGCTATAGGCTAAATTGTCAATAGTGAACCCAGTCCCGATTCTTATTCATATTTCCCCCTCATCCACAGTTTCGCTTTCCATGGCTTCAGTTACCAGTGATCAACCATGATCTGAAAACATTAAATGGAAAATTCTGGAAATAATTCATACGTTTTCAATTGAGTGTCATTCTGGGTAGAATGATGGCATTTCATGCTGTCCTGCTCCGTCCTGCTCCATCCTGCCTGGATGTGAATCATCCCTTTGTCCAGCGTCTCTACACTGTAGACACTCCCCACCTATTAGTCACTTAGTCTCAGTTATCAGGTCTATTGTCACAGTATCATAGTGTTTGTGTTCAAGTCACCCTTATAGTAGCTTAATGCTACAGCACAATGCCCATGTCATTTACTTTACTTCATCTCTCACATAGGTATTGTATCCTCTCACATCACAAGAAGGATGGATGCAGTATAGTAAGATATTTTGAGATAGAGGCCACATTTAAATAACTTATTACAACATATTTTATAATTGTTCTATTTACTGTTGTTAATCTCTTAACTGTGCATAATTTGTAAATTAAACTTTATCATAGATATGTCTGTATGTATGAGGTCTGACAAGTTCGTGAACTTGTTGCAATGACGTTGCTAACCTTTTTTGATATCTGAGGCATTATTCATTATGAATTTGTACCAACTGGACAAAGAGTTAACCAAGTTTACTATTTGGAAGTTCTGAAAAGGCAGCATGAAAAAGTTAGATGACCTGAACTTTTCACCAACAATTCATGACTCTTGCATCAAGACAATGCACCAGCTAACACGGCACTGTCTGTGAGAGAGTTTTTAGCCAGTAAACAAATAACTATTGAAACACCCTTCCTACTCCCCTGATCTGGCCCCCCAATGACTTCTTTCTTTACCTGAAGATCCAGGAAATATTGAAAGGAAGACATTTTGATGACATTCAGGACATCAAGGGTAATATGATGACAGCTCTGATGGCCATTCCAGGAAAAGAGTTCCAAAATTGCTTTGAAGGGTGGACTGGGCGCTGGTGTCGGTGCATTGCCTCCCAAGGGGAGCACTTCGAAGGTGACTGTAGTGATATCCAGCAATGAATTATGTAGCACTTTTTCTAGGGTGAGTTCACGAACGTAATTGTCGGACCACATATGTATAGAAAAATGCAGTATGTATGACAAGGTTCAGTACTATCTATGGTTTCAGACATCCCCTTGGGGTCTTGGAACATATCCACTATGGATAAGGGGGTGGGTGGGTGGGAGGGTGCCGCTGCATAGAATTTGCATGTTAATGCCAGCACAAAGATCTGGGTTTGGAAGAACAGTCTTCTGATCAATTAAGTAATTATTTCAAGATGAGTAAAACAGGGATGTTTTGATTACCCCCTTTCTTTTTATTTGTTTCTTATATTCAGTATTACTTTTGGATGAGCTAATGGAATACTTCCCTACTCACTTTGAGAGCAAAAATAATAAGTTTTATTTACTAATATTATCAAGCTCTAGAAATGACTTTACCAGCTCTTGGTCCTGTTTTCTAATATTACATAAAGAAATGGCTTCAATTTAGGCCGTATAGTCATTAGCAAAAGCTGTATCAGTTAGCATTCACAAGCCACTCCAAAATTTAATGGCTTAAAGCAACAGCCGCTTACTAGTATTTCTCACAAGCTTAGGTCTGATTGGGCACTTTGGCTGACTTTGGCCAAGCTTTGCTGTATTAGGCAGGAATTGTTTATGTATCTATAGTCAGCTGCTGAGTAGGATGAGCTCTTCAAGTGGTTTCATCCTCCAGCAGGCTACCTGGGCTGGTGATTATGGAAGCGGAGAATTCCAAGCAGAAATGTACGAAGGCCCTGTCAAATTTGCTACTATCCCATTGGCCAAAACAGGTCACATGGCGAAGCCCAGGTGGGCAGTATCAAACAGTGTAGATACAAGGAAGCATGGAAATGAAGGACCACAGTGTAGTCAATCCACCACAGCCACTCAAACCCCAATCATCCTTTTGCAAGAGTTGTCCAATATTCATTTACTTTGTATTCAACAGTTCCACTTAGCAAGTTATCGTAGGAAAATATTGGGACCAATTGACCTTGTAGGATTCACTAGAAAACAGTATTACTTAAATTAAAATTTTCTTTTGGTGTTTTGCTGAGGTTTGTTTGTTTGTTTTTCTTGAGCCACAGTGAGTGACTGGTAATACCTGTATTGAAAAGATTCAGGCTAAAAGTGAATGTGGACATTTTTTGTGTTGTTGAGCTTTGGTGTCTTACTTTACCATTTATATTTTGAAATGAATTCAGAAAATTTTGGAAGGCACAATATTGGTCCTTTTTAAAAAGTATTTGGGTGTTTAGCCTGGTCAATTATCTCTGCCTGACTCTACCACATGACTTATCTGCGCCCTGTATTCTAGTTTGAGAATATAACTTTTAACCATCTTTTATCCAATGTTAATCCAAAGCATAACTGAAAAAGTGTATGTTTGAGAGAATGTCCTGAATGCCATGTAGTACACCCTCATTTAGGTAAGTGGATCAAGCCAGACCATTAGTGCTCTCGTTTTTGGAGAGGTGAGTTGGACCAATCGTATTTTGGTATCATGCCATTGTCTTATAACAGGATAGTGAAAGAAACAGCTAGATATAATGGGCAGTTATCTCTACTCCAGGCCTGCTTTTGTGGATGTCAAACATTTCGTTGCATGGCATCTCTTTTTATAGGACCTGTGGGGAAGCCTTATCCCATCATTCAACCATTTTTTTTTATGGTCTCTATAGTCTTACAACCTTTTTGTTTCGCTCGTAAACTTCTAGAAACTTTGAGCCAAATGTGTAGCCCAGCTCTACCAACTATATAGGACTATAGTGTGACATTTCTGTATATTACTCACTGTTTGGTTTTATTATATTCTTGCTTTTTCTGTCTTGTTTTTCCTAAACTATCTCAAAAAAAAAATCCTTATTGATTTTATTTGTTTTTATAAGCCCCATCAAATCCTTTAGGGAATGAGATGGGGTATAAATATGTTTTTTTTAAATGCTAGTTTATAAATTTACAGATGGTTTGGAGATGATTAAAGGGGTTAGAAGCCTCACTTCTGAGTAATTTTTTTTCCCATCAATTTAGTAAGAGGGATTTGCAATTTTTGCTAGAAACACCACTACACTGTAAGTAGCCCAACACCAACAAATAAAACAAGCTGTAGACATTACATTACTGTACATTGATTCCATTAAAAACAGTGAGGGGTATAAGTGGTCATTGCAGATGTTTTTTCCCTTAAGTTAGACACACAAATTGATTTGTGTAAGATGGCCCCCGATTTCATTTAGGTACTCAGCTCATGAGCCAGTACTTATTTTTGTGGTTGGATTAGTAAGGATATTTGGTGGTTGAAGGGCTTATCAGCCATCGTCATTCTCACTGGTCCTATTCTTAATTTTTGGCTATTTTTATGACAATGATTTCCACTAGGATTTTCATTAGGGGGCAGTCATTAGTCTCAGGGGAATAAAATTAAGGAAGGATCTATTTATGTAGTAGTTGGATAGAGCAATTACATTTTCTCATTGCTATTTGGTTCAGCTGTTTTCTGTTTCTTAACAGATATTGACTTATTTGCGCTTCTGACTATGCCCAGTTCACCACCGAGGAAAGTTATATTACATCAGGAATCCTGGAGAAGATAAAAGGTAATGGCTGTGAAAAATCTCCCCTTTCCAAAAAAAAAAAAAAAAAAAAAAAGATCTTTTTACTGCCTTACATCATCATACAGGGATTTTTGACGAAAATATAGTCTAACAACAATTAGAAATTAATTTTCTGAGATAAATAAGAATATTTATTTAGAAATAAGAAATAAGAGAGACTATGTTTAGAAAAAATGTAACAATACACAGTCACTTATCTCAAGATGACCCTCAAATGTTGCCAAAATATTACAAAGGAGAAAAGTTAGTAAGAAAGATGCCTGTCTCCAAGTCCACGCACTTTCTTCTCACTTGAGACAGGGAAAGCCTGTTAGGCCCTCACCTGGGGCTTTAGCACTGAAAATTGTAAAATAATGCCACTATTTCCCATAAGCTTTGTTGTTTGATTTCTCACACAGAGCAAATGAGAACAGGTGTGGGAATTCACAAGGTAACAGTCAGACCTATGGATATTAGCAAGAAGTGACAGATAATAGCCCGCCAGACAAGGGCCTGACACACTTAAGGGAGACTTAAAGACCTGGGGAAGCATAATTGGGGCTATTCAGTGAAATCATTGCATGTATCAGTGCATTACACTTAAAGTGATCATGGCTATGAATAAAAATAATCAATCTTGTTTAAGTGGTCATTGAACATGTCAACTATATTTAAATTCTATCAAAAATGATTTAATTTTTAAAAACATCTGTTGGTTCTTGACAGGGGTGGTGCTTCACTTGTCTGGAAAATTCATTTATAGAGAAAACCTCATTCCTCCAATATTACATATGACTGAAATGCTACTATATGTAATATTCATCAAATGCTAATGACATGGTAATTGTGTTGTTCGAAGCAATGTTGTGATGGCTTTGATGCAGAATCAACTCTTTATCACTCTCTGTGAAAGAACACAAGTAGCTAAATTACTTCCATGCGAAGTGACCAGGCGGTTCAGATCATTGCAACTTCAGTGGTTACATGGGATGTGGCGACAGGTCTTAATATATGCCAGCCCTACTCCAACCTCTTCCTATAAGACTGTCAACTGTGGTCCTGTTTTCATTGAAAATACTGTAGAAACAAAACTGTAGGAAAGCAGCAGGGTGAAATGCACCTTGGACCCTGTTAGCTGAGTCTTGCTGTTGGCAACCCTGGGAGATCTGCAGGAAGTCAGTCTCCTGTTCTGTAAGGTGCTGATTGAAACTCTGGGACACCAGTTCTTTCCCTTAATACAAAACCAATTTGGAGCCAAGTCATTTCAACCCTTTTGAAAACTGACTCTAAAATAGCATGTGATATCCTGAGGAAAAAATAAACCATGATTTAGTAAACTAAATGATCCACGGAGTAAGGATTGCTTTATATGGTATTCTCACGGAAAGAGAAGGGACAGATGATCAAGTGTGGCCAGGAAAGAACTCCTTGATGCGCCCATGGGGGTTCTAACTTGAGATGGACCTCTTGTGTTCCCAGGCCAGTGCGTGTTTGCTTCCCACCAGCTCTGGAAAGTGGGTGGAAGGGTTCTCACCAATCTTGGGAAGACGGAAGTCACCCAGTGATGCCCTAGGGGCAAGTAAGGAATGTTTATGTCATTTCAGTGACCACAGCATTTTTAGGATTGTTCCTTCAGATTCATTTCATCATAGGCAGGTTGCCATGTTGCTCCAGATGTCAAAAATCGAGAGTGGTGAATAGTGCTGGCCTAAGATTTGACTTCAGTTTAATTGATGATAATGATGATGGGAAAGATAACACAGTAAAACATGCCCCACAGGCCAGCTAAGTGGCTCAGTTGATTAAGAGCTTGCTCAAGAGTGCGAGCTCTGAGCAACAGGGTCGCCGGTTCAATTCCCATGTGGGCCAGTGAGCTGTGCCCGAGCTGAACTGCTGCTGAGCTGCCAACGGGTGGCAGGATGGCTCAGCTGGTGAGAACAAATGCTTCTAACAACAAGATTGCCAGTTTGAGATGGTGGGCTATGCCCACCCGCAACTAAGACTGAACTGGGCACCTGGAGCTGAGCTGCCCCCCAGATGGCTCAGTGGATAGACCGTGCGCTCTTAACAATGAGGCTGCTGGTTCGACACCTGTATGGGATGGTGGCTACGCCCACCTGCAACTAAGACTGAACACAGCACCTTGAGCTGAGCAGCACGACTGGACTTGGAGCTGAGCTTGCTGCGCCCTCCACAACTAAGACTGAAGGACAGCAACTTGGCTGTTCCCCTTCCCCAATTCCCCAACACTGTTCCCCTCCCCCAATTCCCCAATAAAATCTTAAAACAAAACAAAACAAAAAACATGCCCCACAATAATGAGAATTTGGCTTTATGGTGATTGCCAGTTAACTCCTATCTTCATCTTGTGCTCTGTCCTCACTTTGTTAATATCATAATAACTTGACCCTTAATTTTACAAGAATGAAAGCTTTGTACCTCACTTCCGGCGTTACATGAGTATGTAATTTTTTTTTTTTTACAGAATAACAATCATTCTGATGACACAGACCCTTGGTGAGTGTTCCCTGTGCCATGGACTCCTTTGTGCTGAGCCCTTCTTGTATGTTACCTCATTTCCCCTTCACAGCCACCCTGATGCAAACCCTCTAATGACTTCCCGCTGGACTTAAAATAAAGCCCAAACTCTGTTCCAGGGCCTCTAACACCCAACATGGTCTAACCCCTCTCTACCTCATGTCCTGCTTCTTTTCCACCCATTCTGACTCGCTTTTTTCTTGAAACATGCCAAACTCATTGCTTCCTCAGAGCTTCCCACCAGCTGTCCCCTCTGCCTGGACAGCTCGTCCCCCAGACCTTAGCATGGGTGACCCCTGCTTGTCATTCAGGCCCCAGATTAAATCTCACCTCCCAGAGAGGGTTTCCTAGACAACTCTGTCTAAAGAAACTCATCAATACCTCATTTATATCACTGTTTTATTTTTCATCATAACACCTAATAGAGCCTGGAAATTTTCATGTTAATTCATTTTTAAAAGGCTCTCTCTCCACCAATAGGAATGTAGTCTTCCTGAGAATTGGGACCAAACATGTTCTTTATGACTGTGTTCCCAGCTCTTAAAACAGTGTTTGGCACATGGTAAGTATTCAGTAAATGAATGAACTCCAATTTTTGCATCAGGAAGCTGAAGCCCAGAGAGGTTAAGATGTCTATCATAGGCCACACAGCTCCTAAAGGATTAAGCAGGATTTATCCAGGCTTTATTCCAAAGCCCATTTTCTCAACCACCTTAATGCTGTAAGACACCGATTAAGAGATTTTTTTACATCAAATCTGGACTCATAAAGGTTACAGTGAAAACTAAACTTAGATGCCCAAGAGGGGAATTCTGGTTTTGTTTTAATCTCCTAAGTTAATTGAGTAGGTAAGAGCTTCTTTATTGAACTATTAGGCATTAAATAGTGCCCATATTTCTCAAAAGTGCTGAATTCCCAGACAGTACACTCAGGAGAGAGCAGAGCTCTGAAAATATTTCACTTATATTCTAATAAATCTGGTAAAAAATAGATGCTTTTTCAGCAATTTAACTCTGAAGAGTGAAGTTTAAATATAAACACACAATTTTGGCTGTTCTACATATCCTTGATTAAGGAGTTTAAATATAAGCATAAGTAACAACAACTAATAAATCCTATCATTTTCTGTTGTGCTCTCCAGCAAGTATTTATTTTAAAACACGTGAACTGTATGTGACAAAAAAGGACCCAAGTTTGCAGGCTTGAATTACACTTGCATCATGTTTCGAATTATGTGTAAGGAATAAATATAACTTCTGGGTTCTTTCAAGCTCCTGTTCAGAAGCTCTCCTTAAGTTATTTCACACCCTGCAAAGTTTAATTTAACCATGCTAGTTTTATTTGATAGGTTAAAAGGAATTAAATTGGTTTAAAAATAAACTGCTGCAAATAAAAATGCAAATAGGAAGTACGTTCCATAACATTAATGCTGTATTTCTTGAGGCTACCAAAGCCCAGTTATTATTACTATTGCAGGAAGTCTTAGTGTGGATGGGTTTATGAAATGAGTTTTGGTGGCACAGGCAGAAGAGTGAGTGAGTGTGTGTGTGTGTGTGTGTGTGTGTGTGAGTGTGTGTGTGTGTGTGTGTGTAAGAAGGCAGGGACAGTCTACCTTTTGTGGTCCTGCTTTCTCTGATCTCATGATGATGAGCACTTTCCTTTGTGTCTTTTATTCTCCAGTTTGGAAATCTTGGGGTATGACTGTCCTAGTGAGTGAACTTCCTTTTTTTTGCCAACAAACAAGCTCACAAGGCTGGTGCTAGGGTGTCCCAGAGGCATCTCTCATTCCTAAATCGAGAAGCTGGGGAGGCTGCTTTTACTGCGGGGGAAGGGAGGATGGGCTCCTGAGACCCCACGTTGGGCCTTATCTTTGTCTTTTCCCCTAAAAATACTATTCTATATATTACTGTTTGGTAGAGTAGAAATAATGGTACAATTAGTGGTCTGTCTTATTATAGGTTAATGTACATTTGCAAACTTGTCCAGGGAAAAAATGAGATAGATTTCCAGTTCTAAACAACGGCATGTCAACTGCCTCTGGGAAGATAAACCTTGCCCAACTTGAAGGCTGCTTACCATTATGTACTTGACAGTATTATGTTTGTAGTTGATGGATAATTGTGGTCTTATTGTTTCCTGACCTTGTCTGTGAGGTTGAGCTTAGAAACATGAACAAAGTGTTAAGCTCATATTGTGTAGAAATAAGCAGCATACAGCTCTAAGTTGAATTTGACCTTGTAGATTCCGTTTTTTCACATAAGACTTTATTTAAAAGGGTGTGTCTCAGCCTATTCAAAGAGTGAAAGAAAGAAAAAGATGAGTGGAAGACAGGAAGGCTGGAAAGAAGGAAAAAGGGAGGGAAGGAAGTGCGGGGGAAGAAAACAAGAAAGGAGGAAGACAGGAGGGACGGAGGGTAAGAGGGAAGAAAAGGAGAAACAGCTGACACGACCTAATAATAGCTTCCACATTATCAAACCTGTTTCTTTGACTTGAGCCCCATGGTGACTGAGTCCATGGTGAAAGCTGTAAACGCAGTAATGTGAAATCTAAATCATTCATTTGTTCATTTAGTCATTCTACATTATTTTTACAGTCTCCTTCACTGTAACTATTTTTCTTTTAAAATATTACTAAGTAGCCTGCAGAGGGTGCACTTTCCTTAATTTAGATCTTTCCAAGCACTTGTCCACAAGGGGACAAGTTGTTTTATAGGATTAAAAACTTTTATCCATGGAAAAGAGGTAAAGGGGGTGGGGGGGGGGGTATAACTCCTTTTTTCTTTTGTCTACCAAATGTTACAAAATGGAATATGTAGAAGTCATAGGGAATGCAGTCTTTTTTAGCTTTATTGCTAATAGAAAAATCAATCTGGATGATTTTATTTCTTTAAATGGAAATAGGATCATCAAGCTTGAGTCCACCATCAGGAACTGGGGGTTTTAAAATTTCTTACATTCTTGGGCCTTCCTTTTTTCCTCACTTGTGTGTGTGTGTGTGTGTGTGTGTGTGTGTGCGCGTGTGTGTGCCTTCCCCTCTTTCTACACCAGCATTTTCTGATAAAAATATAATGCAAGTTGCATATGTAATTTCAAATTTTTTTAGTAGTCAACATTAAAGTAAAAAAAAAAAACAGGTGAAATTAATTTTTAAATATATTTTCTTTACTAGTAAAATATATAGTTTATCCAATTTTTACCATTTTAAGGTATAGCCAATATAAAAATATTAATGAAATATTTTACATTTCTTTTTTGGTACTAAGTCTTCAAAGTTTGATGTGTAGTTTACCCTTATGGCACATCTCAGCTGGGAGTGCCCACGTTTCAACCACTGAATAGCCCCATGTGACTGGTGGCTACTGTATTAGACAACACCGTTCTATATTTTGCTTCTTTCACTCACTATTTCCCCATCCCCAACCAGCAGAAAAGAGTGTATGTATTACAAAATGGTGCTATGTATGCAGGGACCCAGTATGTCTAATTATCTGTTGGTTTGCATCGTGCAGGAAACATGAGAAATGGACTGTGTTCCTTGGAGGTGCTGTCATCTACCAGTTCTGAAATCTTTTTCGTTGAATGTAAGTCATATTTCTCAGCCAGTCAATTCCTAAGTGGCTCTAATTTCCCCTATTTCCCTATGAGTATAGTAGATTTGAATCAAAACCTTCAATTCTATTTCTCTGAGTGCCAGATACATGACAATAACTATCACCTACTGTGTACTTCCTGCGTGCCAAGGATTGTGTGCTAATTGCTTCTCCATGTGATTCCATTTAGTAGTCACAACAGCCCTTTCAGTGAGGTACTATTATTGCCACCTCTATTTAAGGATGAGGAAACTGAGGATAAGAAAGGTTAGGGAGATGTCCATGATGACACAGCAGAGTAGGGATTTCATGTTGGGTCTGCAAGAATGCACATTGTGGCTACTTTAACTTTATGTGTGTTGTTTCCCAAGGTGTGAGTATGTTAACTGCAAGTTTAGGATGTTGGTAAAGAGTAGAATTCTACCCAAAGAAGAAATTTTGTAATCATATTTCTCTGTTTCATAGGGAAAAAAATATAACACAAATCTAAGGCCAGGGCAGGCTGAGTGGTGTCTCTGTTGAACTTCTAAGGAGCCAGGCCTTCTGACTCCAAGCCCAGTGCTCCTCCCTCTGATTGGATTTGTTTCCAGGTTTAAACTCCGGTTTATAGGACTATCAACGATCCCCTCTAAAGAGGAGGCAAGAGGTTTTCAAATTCTTCTCAGGGCAAAACAAACCAAAACACAAAAACAAAAAAACCCTGACATCCAAAGGTTTGTTTGGGGTCATTTGTCTCATGGTGACTTTGATTTGGCCTTGGTCTATATTTAGCATTTCAGTTTTATGCTCTGCAACAAGTTTGGCCATGTCGGAGGACCATCCAAAGGTCAGCCAGTTGGCTGCCGGCAGTTGGTTGTAGGCTCACACAGGAGCCAAAGTCTATTATCATGTCTTGGAAATCCCCAGCTCACCTCTGAATGAGGATCGCATCCACTGTCTGGAAGTGGTGGGCTTTGCAGGCCTTTGGTTTGCTGCGCTAAGGGAGCCTGATACTGGCCAGGCGGTGCTTTGCTCTGCAGCGCCCTGGCTTGGGGGGACACGATGGCCCTGCGGTGTCCTGGGCATCTTCTTTCTCTCTCATTCCATCAGTGGTTCAGATTCAGTTTCACTTTCTCATCAGGGGCCATGGTTTAGAGGAGAAAGACTATATTCCTGAATGTGTTTAATTGTGATTTTTAAAAATTTTTTAATTTTATTGAGGAACAACCAAGGTCGTTGGTTACACATTGTTTTCATGCTACAATGGCATAGTTGTCTCTTTTTAGGGAGAGCACAACTCACAGCGGTCCATGCGGGGATCGAACCAGCAACCCTGGTGTTATCAGCACCAAGCTTTAACCAACTGAGCTAACTGGTCACCCCTAATTGTGCTATTTTGCTTCTCTGATTTAAGTACAAATCTCCCTGACATCTTTGACTAAGGCTCACGATAACGATCATAAAGCTGTTCTTTCCAAGGACTAGCTCATGCCAACATCAATGGGTAGGCTAACCCTGATCTTGGATACACAACACATTTTTCATGTTGAACACTCTGTTTAAGTGTTTCTACAACTGTTACTGCTCAGCCAATATTGAATTTGTTCTAAGAGCAATGACATTGTTCAAGATGAGAAATATCCCCCCATAACCTGTTCAATAAGATAATTCTCTAGTTTATGTACATTGTCACATATCTGTGAATATTTAAATACAGTCGAACAATTAAGTTCGCAAACTCATCCTAGAAACAGTGCTACATACCTCATTGCTGAATATCACTATGGTCACCTTCGAAGTACTTCCCTTGGGAAGCTATGCACAAATTCCAGTACCTAGTTCACCCTTCAAAGCAATTTTGAAACTCTTTTTCTGAAATGGCCATTACACTTGATGTCCTGAATGTCATCAAAATGTCTTCCTTTCAATATTTCCTTTATTTTCGGGTAAAGAAAGAAGTCATTGGGGATCAGATCAGCTGAGTAGGGAGGGTGTTCCAATACAGTTATTTGTTTACTGGCTCAAAACTACCTCACAGACAGTGCTGTGTGAGCTGGTGCATTATCATAATACAAGAGCCATGAATTGTTGGTGAAAAGTTCAGGAGCTCTATCTAACTTTTTCACTCAGCCTTTTCCATACTTCCAAATAGTAAACTTGGTTAACTGGTTAAATGTGCAGTTGGTACACATTCATAATGAATAATCCCTTTGATATAAAACAAGGTTAACAACATCTTTGCAACAGGTTCGTGAACTTAATTGTCAGACCTCATATAGGTTATGGACATGATTGTTTATATATCGTGATGTAGACTTGGACCAGTCTAGGACGTAGTTTTTATTCTAGGACCAAGGTTCTCAACTGGGGCAATTTTGTTCCCTCAGGGGATATTTCACAGTGTCTGGAGATATTTTGGGGCATCACATTAAGGGTACAGTGATGGATTCCAGTAGAAAGAGGTCAGAGACTCATCTAAACATCCTAGTTAGTCAGTAGTGCTGACTTTGAGAAACCCTCCTCTTGAATAGTGTTTCTCAAATGTTAGAATGCATCCGATTCACTTGGGGGCCTTATTAGAATCCAGGTTGCGGGGCCCTATCCCCACAGATTCTGATTCCGAAGTCTGGGGTGGGAGCCAAGAATTTGAGTTTCTAAGAAGCTCGCAGGTGATGCCCATGTGGCTAGCCCGGGGACCACACTTTGAGAACCATTGCTGGAGACAGTTCCATGAGTAAGCACTGGCTGATTTCATCGGCTGCTTTGCTTAGGCAACCAAGCAAAATACCATCTTTACTAGCTAAATGGTGCAGCATTTGTATCAGTTAGTGGAGGAGTCTGGCTCCAGGCCCAAATCCTTGGCGTGATCGGTGTGTGACTATAGGCAATGACAAGGCTTCGCCCGGCCGGCCGCATGGAGGGAAGCTGCCCTTCCCACCCCAGACTTGGTGCACAGCTGGTACATTCCAATTTTCTGGAAGGAGTTGTACTCCGGTGGCCCACCTGCCCATGCTCATATGCCTAGCTGCCATTCTAGTCCAAGTGCCTCCATTCTGAGGCCTCTTTCTTGGGGCCTTTGGCTATGACACTTCACTTTGACTCACCATTCCATTCCTAGCCCTTCCCCTCCCCATGTCCCCAGGAAAGGCAGGTCCATAAAGAGGCAGGAGCCTTTGGTTTGGGGACTCCCTTGCTCTTGAGTAGAAGTCTCTGTCTGTTCTGCATGTCACCTGATCCTCCCCTGTGGAAGGGGGGAGGGGAGCTAGAGCCTTTCTCTTTTGTCTCTGGCTTGCACTATTGTAGTAAGTGAGTAAAGGCTTGATTGTTACTCTCAGTTTGACTCATTGTCCTAATTGACCACCTTGAAACCTGATTGTTCAGTGGCCAGTATGAAATACGTTCTAACTTTACCCACGGTCTCCCCTGAATCCATGTGCTGTGAATACAAACATGATGGTGCAAAAATACCTGGTGTGACTAACTACTCAAGAGCGGGGGTCCTCGGCTGGCTGTTGTTGGCACAACCTGCGGAGCAAGTTAAAATGCGGTTTTTAGTTCAGTAGGTCTGGGGTGGGGCTTGAGATTCTGCATTTCTGAAAAACTCTGAGGAGATATCAGTTCTGCTGGTCCAGGGACACACTCTGAGGAGCAAGACTAAAGTTCCAAGGAACTGAGAGTTTCAGCAAGGGAATTAGAGCGAATATACAGACGCACAAAACAATTAGTGATAGAACCCAGTGGAGCCAGCTGTTTCTAAGATTTTTTTTTTTTTAATAAAGTAATTTTAGAACAGTGGTGCTGAACCCTGGCTCACCTGAGGAGTTTATTATTTTTGTATGGAAATGTGTTTTTGGAATTCGATGTTTAGAGTGACAAGTGAGCTGGATTAGGAGTGGAAATATCACAGGTCGAGCCTAGTAATTGGCATTCTGAGCGGCAGGAGCTTAGAGTAATTAATGTCTACAGGTTTGATTCTATCTGTTAAAAAGTGGGAATGAAAATACATCCTATGCTTTGACAATATGTTGACAATATTCATAGATTTGTTGTTAGCTGGAAATGAGAACGTATATGAGAAGACACCATTTATTTACTTGTTCATTCAAAATATTCACTAGGTGACTCCTCTGGGCCAAGCACTACTTCTTGGTTCTGGGGAAAACATCAGTGAAAAAGGGCCATAGTCCCTGGTCTCAGGGAGCTTGGAGTCTAGTGTTGAAGACAAGCATCAAGGCGGCAACAATAATACAGCAGGGTGAGTGTTACGATAGAGGAAGCCCATGGTGTCCTGGGAGCTTAGAGCTGGTGAGTTCAAGTCAGGAAGGACCTTCTTCTTATGAAAGTGATCTTTATGCTAAGATCTGAGGGCAGCGGCTCCAGGCAGAGGAATGGTGGGTCCAAAGGCCCTGCTCTGAAAGAGCACAGTGACCAGAGAGAGTGGTCAGGCATGGCTGGAGCATGGAAGTGATGGAGAGCATGGCTCCTTAGGAGCTTAGAGCGATATTCAACAGGACACATTTGGTTACAGGTGGCAGAAGCCCAGCTCGTAGAGCTTAAGTATAAAACAGCAAGTGTTGGGCTGATTGAAGTCCATGAGCAAAGCTGGCTTCTGGGGGAGCGAAATGAGATCATCGTGCCTGTCTCTTTGCTCTCTTACGTTCTACTTTCCTCTGTGTGCTGGTCTTCCTCTCTCTCATTTCAGACACGCTTCCTCCATATGTTGGGAAATGACAAGGTGTAATTCGAGGCAGCTCAAGGTTTATAGCATCCCAGTGTAGCTGCTACAAAGGAAAGTGAGGTCTTTTTTCTTCCAGGATGCGTATTTTATCTTCCAGATAAGAAATATGATTGTATCATATACCATTGGAGGCCAATGATTGTGACTGGGGGATGGGAAGAGAACTGTGATTGGCTGTCCCACTAAAATCACAGGTGGGAAGAGGGATATTACCTTAGTGAGAAAACAGTTGCTGTTATCAAAAAAAGAAGGTGGAGAGAGAGGGCAAAAGGATGCTGGGCAGACAGAATCAAAAATTAATCACTACAGGGCCAGCAGAATGGCTCAGTTGGTTAAGAGCCCGCTCAAGAATGCAAGCTGAGCTCTGAGCAACAACAGTTTGATGCCCAGCCCGAGCTGAGCAGCCACTGAGCTACCAACAGGTGGCAGGAGGGCTCAGCTTAAAAAAAAAAAAAAATTAATCACTACAAGCATCTAGTAGGTATACAGAGGGAGTATGCAGGCCACAGTAAGACCTTAGAGTTTTTGCTAAATGCAGCTTAGATGGTAAGTTTGGTTGTGAATGATAAGTTTGGTTTGTTGAGGTATATATGGACTATATGGTGGTCAGCAGATATTTGGGACTCACCTAAGGAAAATGAGAAAAGAAGAGAAAGGGAAAAAAAAGAGCTTTTATAAATTGAAAATATTACTATTGCACACAAAATATGATAGAATAAGATTAAAATTTATTTTGTATTTTAATATCACCACTGCAGTTCCCCTTAAGTCAACCTTAAGATGGCTGCTAAGTACCTGTGGTGTGACGACAGCTTCAGTTCTTCAGCTAGAAGACAGATTTATTACTGGTGCTTCCTTCTGAGCCCTTTTGACGTTAATCATTTCTATGGGCATTATGTCCAGATAACATGATAGATAGTTACCATAGAAATTGATTTCACATAAATTAGGCAGAAGAGCAATATTCCAACTTAATTAAAACACACAAGGATATCATTTATATAATGTTTACAGTTGATCAAGATGGGTTACCAATTAATGTTATGATATTGGGATTAATAGAAGTAGGAGAGTCTTGGTAATTTTTTTTCAGGTCTTAGCTCATTTAGCTAGGACTGGCTGAGCAGTTAAGATTGGACAAGACCATAAGTGTGTATGTGAAAGCAAATTGTAGGTTCTGTAAGTTATTGTATCTGTATAATTTGAAGGGATTATGGGGGAAGACATCTAAGGGGTATATTGCCTCAAACTGTGCTGTCCAATATGTTAGCTATATACATTTACATTTTTTAAAATTAAAATTTAAGAATCACTTCCTCAGTCACCCTAGTCACACTTCAAGTGCTCCGTGGGCACACATAGCTGTGGCCGCCATGGTGTGCAGCCCCCGTGCAGAATATTTCCATCATCACCAAAAGTTCTGTTGGATAGTGCTGATCTGGACAGCATCAATGAACGGGTCAAGTTCACCCTCGTTGGGATATAATTACCTAAATAAAAATTTTCACACCAGTTTTTCTCTCTTCTCATATCCATAGAAAGTTCTGCCAGCTCTCCTTTAAAAACACATTCCAAACCTACCCACTTCTCTCCTTTTCCACGGCTACCCTCTCAGTCACAGCCGTTATTGTCTCCCACCAGAACAACTGCAATAACCACCTGCTCACTTTCTTGTTTCCATTCTTTCTGTTTATGTATGATCTTCGTAGCAGCTGGGGTGATCTTTTAAAGACATAGATCAAATGTAAATTTCTGAAGAAAAAAATACAAAAGAAGGAAACTGAACATTTATTGAATTCTTACTATTTGCACCACAGTGCGCTCTTCTTTCAAATAAACTATACCTTCCTTGATCTTCACAGTAATACATGAGGGAGGTATTATAATTCTCTTCTTTTTGCAAAGGTGGAAATTTAGGCTCAGAGAAGGAAAGTAACTCGTCTGTGTTCACCTAGCTAGTAAGTGGCAGAGCTGTTGAGGAAATGAATGAATGAATGAATAGATGAATGAATGAACAATTAGATAGCAAAGTCCATAAGCTTCCAACTAGAGTGCCTTGTCAAACAGTATTAAACCTTAAAGGAGATTTGTTATTAGATATCTTTCTTTTGAGAAAGAGAAGAACTCTTCATATCTTTATCTACCTTCTCTGTTTATTTGGACTTTGCATCCTCAGTTATGAGTATAGCAATCTCCTCATCATATTAGAGTTGAAGGTCTCTATTCCTTTAATTCCCAAAGATGCAAAATGGCAGGTAGAGTTTTGACATGGCTTATGCTAAGAGTCCCCTTCCTGACCAAGTTAGGCCATTGTCCTAGGGTTTAGAGCAGTGGTTCCCCACTTTTTTGGGTGTGAGGCCTAGTTTAAAATGTTAAGAGGTTTTCAAGGCACACTTACAGGGGTTGGAAGCTTCAAAACAGCACACACACACAGAAAGCCAATCATATAATCATAAAGCATAACAGGGTAAAACAACATCTCAATATATGTAAATAGGTCCACAATTATCATACTGTTGATCGTGGTACCCCTCTTTCTCTGCATCACTCCACGTGTTCCATTTGTCATGACACAATATTAAGAGTATGTACACTGAATTGCAGCAAAAGTAAGTTTTATTGCTTTTATTACATTGTTGCAGCTGGGGGATCTCTGTGAAGAGACTGCAATACAGCAGTTGGTCAGAGTAGAAGCCTCTTTGTTTACTCCAAGAAATAGACCTCATTCCCCCTATATACTCTGAGTGGCAGCACTGGGGACTATGGGAAGCTCTCAGTATCAGCTATATAGTCAATAGAGATTCCCAAGCACCAGTGGTTTTTTATTTCAACATATGTATTTCTTCATCTAACTGAACTCATCTTTAAATCCTCAGCCCCTCAACTTTCCTTAGTATGAATAGCATTTAAATTTGCTTCTTGGGCTGTGGATAAAGCCAAGGAGGGGTGTGAAATTTTATAACATTAGAGATGGATAATTTGTTTCAATCAAATTAAATGGATAATAAAAAAAGAGATGGATAATTTGTTTCAGAAGAAACTGACTACTAGTGAGAGGTTGAAGCCACTTGCCCAAAGGTCATAGAGCTAGATAAGGGAAAAACTTATTATTAGTGGAAAAGAGTGTAGACTTTGAAGACAAACTGGATTTAAAATTGTAACTCTGTCATTTACTTGGTATTTTAACTTGAGAAAGCCATTTAAACACTCTGAGCTTCTGTTTCTTTATCTGTAAAATGAGGATGGTAAAATTTAGGCTGCAGGATTGTTGGTTGTTGTAATTTAGAGAGATCTATTATTACAAATCATTTAGAAGAGTATACTAGTGATCTATTGCTGCATTACAAATAACCCCACAACTTAGTAGCTTAAAACAGGAACCATTTTTTATCTCATAGTTCCTGTGGGTCAGGAATCAGACACCCCTGGCTCGGGGTTTTCACACACTGCATAAATACATCATGCAAAATGTCATTTATGTAGGTGTGAAAAGCAGGAGGCAGGATCACTGGATACTTATCAGCCTCCATAATTGTGTGAGACAATCTCTCATAATAAGTCTCTGTATCTATCTGTCTATCTATCTATCTATCTATCTATCTATCTATCTATCTATCTATCTATATCTATGTCTCTATATATCTATTTATCCCTCTCTCTCTCTATATATATATCTATATATCTATCTATACCTATATCTATCTATCTATCTATCTATCTATATATATCATTGGATCTGTTTCTGTGGAGAACTGCGACTAATACACTGCGTCTAGGTGAAGTTATTGCCCCTCTCTCAGCAAGAGCTATGATTGACATTTAAACTATTGCTGTCCTGGAGGAAAAACCCTTCTGCACACCTTTAAATGCGTCCACTTTTCCCGTCCCATGGTACCCAGCCTATGCTGGGAGGCCCACAGTAGTCATTTCATTTCCGATTGCACATCGGGTTGAACAGTAAGCAAGTCCTCCACGCGGAGGCGGGCTTTGCTGTTTCCGAGTCTGCACAGAGCAGCCTCACCCACAGACCGTGAATTTGAGAACCTCCTTTGCTCAAAGGGAAAGCTTGTCTGGATTAGAAGAGTCCTGCGTAGAAACTTGACACTGTCCTGAGCCGGCAGTATTTGGAATCACACACAGGAAAGGGCTGCGTATTTGTGGACCTGCCTAAATGACAGAATGTGTGTGTGGCCATCTCTAGTTACAGCACTCCAGGAAGCATCACCCCGAAAGTACGCTACAATGAACCACAGCATGTCCTCCAGCTAATCCTCACTAACCGAGGTGGGGATTCTCTTTCTGCATGGACCATCTCTCAACGGTATCCTTCCTGCAGCCTTTTCGTGCCTTGGCGAGTCACTGGCCCATCCTCTGGGCCACTCGGGCCCAGCTTTGCCCCTTACCAGATACATTCAATAGTTATTTAACAGTGACTTGTGAATAATCAGCTCTCCTTAGTCAAACTCCGTGTCCCCTTGAAGGATCATGCACAGGGGCCTGGAGAGCCACAGACAGGAATTCTCACCCTATGGGGCACGGTTTCCTGAGAAGGGAAGAAGTTCTCATTGGCAACCTCCTATTGTACCAGGAACCACGTGGTTCCCAGCCGGGCAGCGAGCCCCAGCTTAGTGATGGGACCCCATTCCTGATTAGCTTCTGCACCAGTCCTGATCTTTTGCTTTGTGTGTCTAGAGCTGGTCTTGGGGGAATTTTATGCTTACGGGAGGCCTTCCCATCTGATCTTTCTCAGTCGTCTTACATATGTTCTTTCCTTCTCTTCCAGCCCTCCCCCAAGCCATTGCTGATTGTTAACCTTCCACAGCCCAGACGCTGCCCTTCATCCTTACCCTTGCTCATTCCATGGAGCTCCTCTAGCACTGAGCTAAAAACCAAAATCACATGGCTAAGGTCTTTGGGCCTGAGGAGGCGTTTCTTGCTTAGCCGTTACATCATACCCCAAAACTAATAATCCCGGTGAAATGTGATGAGTGACCTAACGGACATTCGGGCTCTTTGGGATCCTTGAGGATGGAACATGTGCTTGTTTACCAGGAGGAGAAGTGGGGTGGGGAAGGAGAGTCCAGGCAGTGGGAATGAACATCACACCTACAGGGACAGAGGCAAGAGGATACGCTATACTTCCCTATAAGAAGGCCACTTAAAGGGACATTCCTTTCCCAGCTCAGTCTGGAAGTGCAGTGGGGGAGCAGGGATGGTGACACTCAAGGGTGCTTTAACACACCTACCCACGCAGCATAGGACTGAGTGGGTGTCTGTGCAGTTACCCCGTGGCTGGAATGCATACGGTCCTGTACCCTTACTGTGTTGAAAGAGGACTACCTGGAGGGAGATTCGTTTCAGGGCAGGACAGAAAGAAATTCTCCTTAAAATATTGCTGAAGAAAGCTCTGCAAAATAGGTCCTAGGTAGCCTCCTTTTCTCCCCACCACTGGGATTCCTTGAACCTCCCAGTCTTCCCAGAATCCCAGTCCCTAGTCTCTAGGTTCAAGGCAGACAGGGCTACAGGTGACTCATATGGAGTTTACACATGAATTACAAAAAGATGCCTTCTTATGGGGGTTCAGGCCTTGGCAAGCCTGAGGCTCCTTTTTGCATAGCAAAGGGCAGCCCTACCGAAGAGGGTGGGACACCCCCCCCCAGATGTAGCTTAGCTGTGGGGTCCTGGCTTGAAGAGCAGAGCTGAGCAGGGCTGGGGCCCCCACCCTCTTCTCTGGGCCTGAGGCCCTTGCTCAGATCACGGTCTGCACAACCACTGCCCTGGAGCGTGGCCTCTGGCTGGAGAGGACAGTATTGCAAATCTTGGAACAGGATCACCACTGCCACTAGTTCCCCTCTGGCCTGATGACTCAGCTCTGACCTTGGCTCTCTGTCCCAGACCAGTTCCTACCTTGCTTTCATTCTGAGACCCTGACCCTACCATGTGCCCAGTCTGTGGGAGCCACCCTCTGCCCTGCTTTCTGCCCTGGAGCCCCATCATGAGAACCTGTTTACACTGCTAGTCACGTAAGTATAGGACTCTGCCTTGCTCTTTCCTATTGCTTTGACCAGTCCTACCCAACATGTGGCTGTTGTCAAAGAAAGAAGTCAGGGCTTTCGGGCTGACTGCTAATAGAATAAAGGTGGCTGGTGTTCAAATTCTGGGATGCATTAAATTATGACTTTAAGAAAGTTGGCCTTGGGGCGGCCGAGTGGCACGGTGGTTAAGCGCTGGCTTCAGGGGCCAGTGGCCCCAGTTTGGGTCCCACATATGAGGGCCAGTGACCCTGCACTCAAAAAAAAAAAAAAAAAAAAAAAGTTGGCCTGATCTGGAGGGTTAAATCTCAGAAATGGAAGGAAACAGTATAGAAACTGCTGGTAGCCTATAGAAAAGTAATTTCCCTTTTGTGTCTCTATTTTATTCAGATAGAAAAGTGGTCTAAGTTAATCATACAAATCTTATTATTTCCCTTTGCAGTGATTGAGAGTAGCCATGTGACCCAGTTCTGAGGAAGTCTGCTGAGGGCTTCTGGGAAAGATTTCCCTCTCTTAACACTCCCACCTACCTTTGGAAGTCATCATGTGGGGATGTGATGTGTAGAGCTGCTGCAGCCATCTTGAGACCATGAGGAAATAAAGTTCTGAAAACAACAGGGGAGCTAATAAAAAGCCCTGACTTGATTGAGCTGTTAAATGAACCAATCCCACCTCTAATCTTCTCGTTATGTGAGAGGGTAATTGTCCATTGGTGAAGCCATTTTTATTGAGTGTTCTGTTAATAGCTAATGAAAATAACTTAACTGACATGGAAACTCATTTGCCAGGCACTGTGCTAGAGCTTCATAATATTCGTAACAACTCCATGCAGTCTGTATTGCTATCATCTCTCTTTTAGGATATGAATACAATGAAGTTCAGAAATGTGAAGTGTTTTGCCCTACACCATTGCAAGCAGCATCCTTGTACACATATTTTAGTCGAAGTGAAACACCCACAGTTACCTTGAATAGAAGGGGATGGAAAAGGTTTGGAAAGGAAAATCAGAGAGCCAAAGGAGTCCAGATGCTTCTCTCCACCGAGGACTCAACCTTTGACTCATAGCCTTCAGAAATCTTGACTTTTTTCTTTAGTATTTGATCAGCTGATGCAAGCCTTTTATTTCCGTTTGCCCATTGGACCACAGGGCCACTTGGCTGTTTTCAGGTCTATAAAAGGCAGTAGGGAGAGTGCTCACGTTGATATGCCCCTGCTCTGCTGTGGCATTGCCATCCTTGGCTAACTTGGTGTTCCCCATGTAGGGCCTCTGGATCCCACTCCTAAAAGCTCTAATTTGGGGATCAGAGCTTGAAACAGCCCCACAGGGATCCTGTTTAGTTTGTCATTTAAATAGCTAAGCCCTTGCCACGACCATTTAAAACCCTCTCACCTTTCCTATAGCTAAGCAGTTCTTTTTTCAAATTTGGCCTGATTGTGAATGCAGACATCTCTTTTTCTTTATCCACTGCAATTCTGCATCTATAAAAAGCATCGATTGAAGGAGGATGGAGTGAAATCAACATTCCTTTAATAAGTGACCTCGTTGGAATTGCAGAACTGTTAGCTGGGAACTGTGCACAGTGGCTTTTGATGCCCCCCTGTGAGCACAGGGCTGTGCACGGTGTGATTCCTGGCTCCATTAGTGACCACGCTACTTAATCGCCCTTTGCCTCCGTTTCCTCATCTATAAAATGGAAGTGATAATAGCTGTAACCTCTTAGGTCGGACTAGTTACATCGTTTTCAGAGCCCCTTCAAGTAAATGCAATGACATGCCGGGTCCTTATTCCGATGTGGTTCATGATGGTGACAGCAGAGCCTTAAACCAAGTATGGGGTCTTGCTGAACATGGGGCCCAATGTCCTATGACCACCCTGATACACACGATTGTTGTGAGGATTAAATGATTGATTGTAGTTAAAGCCCTTAAAGAAGCACCTGGCACATATGCAGTCTCTGTAAATGTTAGTTAAACCTAAAAAAATGACAGCTGGGTAACCTGGACACTGAAGAGGTTGTCATAAGCTCAGGGAAACAGAGGGAGTTGGTGGTAAAGCCAGGCTTAGGCTCTATGTGTTCTGTGGCTTCCCACACAACATCCGTTTATCTCCGTATACTCCATGTTTGTAAGTGAAGTGAAGGCCTTTGAAAGTGAAGGCCTTTCATCCAACCAGCATTGTTGAATGCTTTTAATGTTCCGTGCACAGTGGGAGACAGTGACAATATGCAGCTCGTGAGTTTTGTGTTTTGTTATTTGTTTTTTATTTACAGTGCTATAGACTCTAGAATAGACCTCAGGATATACTAACTCTGTCAATGGTGGGCCCTGGGGCTCTCACCTCATTAAGTCATATGAATTCAAACGAGTCAAGTAAATGACTTTGGGATCTTGTCATCAAAATGTGAACAAAACTTATAAGTGTACATTTTTTTAAAAAAGATAAATGTAAATATAAATGATGGACGAATTTCCTCATAGGTTAAACCAGGACATATTTAGGTGACCTAAGAGAAATCTTCTAGTTCTAACATTGGTAATATCATCACATTCTGTGTTACTGTTGAGGGAGACACCACTGGAAATGTCTAGATAAAATCACTCTGTTTGGGGCAGGCTGGGTGGCCCAGTTGGTTAGAGCATGAGCCACCCCGTGGTTCGACTCCCTTATGGGATGGTGGGCTGTGTCCCCACAACTAGATTGAAAGTGGTGACTGGACTTGGAGCTGAGCTGCACCCGCCACAACTAAGATTGAAGGACAACAACTTGATTTGGAGCTGATGGGTCCTGGAAAAACACAGTGTTCCCTTCCCCAATTCCCCAACACTGTTCCCTTTCCCAATTCCCCAATAAAATCTTAAAAAAAAAAAAATTACTCGAGTTTTTGTTCTTAATGTCTCCTTAAAGAAAATTATTAAAAACATCACAGTTCAATGGCAGATAAAATTTTCTTAAAATCCTAGTTTAAAAAAACATAAATGGAGTATAAAATACTATTCTGTCTATATTCTGATGAATCTTCACTTATTATTTTTTTTTCTGGATGAAAAAAGAATGTCATTCTTTTTCATTGTGAATTTCAGAATCTAAATTTGGAAAGAGAATTCTGAAAGCATGCTAATAGGCTTTGCAGAGTTCTTTAACAATTTGAATATATAAATAATTTTACCATTCAAAGAATGAATTAGTTATAGTTAGTCCAGAGGGCTTTTCAAAGGAATAAACTTTTCCATGTTCAGGAATGTTTTCCTGATGGATAAATGACTGCCATTTTCATGAACTCGGGCCATGTGTAGTACAGACTTGTCTAATTTGAATTATTTGGATTAATTTGGCAACCTGTGAAATTTCTCTTTGCCTCTTATCTTGGTCATGTTCACCGTAAGGCTTTTTGTTGGTTAATAATGCATGCTCTCATCTCAAACATGAAAGCATGTGTGAACTCCATCCTAACTATTGATAGATTTCTTATATTTAATATATTCTCAGATCTCAGGAGGAGATAATCTCCTACCCTCCACCGGGTCTTTCTGTTCCAGGAAAATGTCAGTTTCTATTTGTAGACTCTTCTAGGAAACCTTCATTCTTGTTTAGCTGGAGTAATGGGAAGCTGTCCCTTCTCCGATGGACTTAACAATGCTATTTCTGTATCTCATTTGAGAGGCTGGGCAGCTATTCATTGATGGTTAATAGTGTAATTTTTAAAATGTATTTTTAGGAAATGGATGGACATATCTGAAACTCCATTTTAGTTTGAATGCTATCACTGCTCAAGCACACACAGAACTGTCAGCAAAATGCCCTTTGTGTTGGGCAACTCCTATGAATTGAAAGTACCTAAGCTAAAAAAGGGAAATTGACAGGTGTCTTATTAGGCCTTAGCTATTAGTCATTTTTGTATCTGCACAAGTAATTGAAACTCTACTTCTAAACAAGGATTGTGCATTTACATGCTTTCAGGAAGAAGTTTTGCCAGGTGATTCTAATCCACTATTTTAGGATGTGATGGCTTAATTTGAAAAATGTTTTGATGAATAAAAACATGATCTCTTCCTTGTCACTTTTCTGGCTGTCCTCGGGTTGCACAGTGTAATCAGGGACTGAATGAATTTTGCTTGGTGTGAAATATCTGATGACTAAATAGGTTTGAGGGTAATTTGGGGTGGTATTTGTAACCGGCTTCAACAGGAAAAAAGGACAGGGATTATCTTCATTTTGTTCTTTTCTTAACGATTGCTGTAAAATGTATTTTTGGTTGATTACAAACCAGGTGATTCCTTACTGAAACAAAACTAGAGAAGGAATTCTGAGGATAATTTTTTTTTTTTTCATTTTGGGGCTGCTGTACTTCCTAAAATAAAAGAATTTAGAATTCTAAAGAGCTTTAGAGAAAATGAATTTTTAATCTGCTTTCCAGATGAGAAACTATGGCCCAGAGTTGTGAAATGACAGTTTCAAAGTGGCTAAATGAGTTATAGACAGAAACGATGAAAAGGTTTGATGTTTTGATGCCATTTATGGAATTAGAGTCCCCTTCCTTATATTTTTGTATTAGTGACTTTTTCCACAAAGGTAAATTGCTAAGCTATGTCCCCCCCCACCCCACCCCCCCGCTACTGCACTTCTGTGTTATTGTACTTTTGACCCAACCTCTGAAAATGTTGAATATATGTAAACTGATAATTAAATGGAGAAGTTTGAGTTGGTTGATTAAATACCACCACTATCACCAACAAAATGTTTCCAAACTAGTGTCATTGAAAGACGCTCCCAACCTACAGAAAGGTGTAAAGAGTTCATCTAAGCCAAAGCTTAGGGAACAGTTCTGGAAGCAGAATCTCAAAGGATTGAGACAGTGCTCCAAGGATTGGCAGTTTTGCAGTTTATTTTATGCATTAGAATCAAAGGAGAAGATGTAATGAAGTTTACATGAAATCCATTGGTGGTAGATTATGGGAGAGGGAGAAACTAACACGGGGACATCTCTGGGATTGGATACAAAGCAAAACAGAGAGACACCTGGATAGTTAACACATGCCGCTTACAGAGATACATGGGTAAAAAATAACAATGAGGTGTGCCGGAGCTGTCTTGCCCTGGTACCAGGGCTGTTTAACTTTGGAGGTTTGGAGAAGAGATCCTTTTGACAGTTTGACTATTTAGGTGCATAAAAACAATGGCTAGGGCTTGCTCAAGATGAATCTGTCACATAGGTCTTTGGCTGTGACTCCCCATTATAACCCACTCAGTTTGGAATTTTTTTATGATTAAAACATCCCATGTGGTCACTTTCAGTTATTGAAGCTTGTCAGGCTATCCAAGGTAGCTGCTTTTTTCTTCACCAGCAACATCTCATTTATTGAGACTGTCTGTGTCATTGTTTTTTGTTGTTTTTTTTTCAAGCTGAGCCATCCTGCCACCTGTTGGCAGCTCAGCGGCAGCTCAGCTCGGGCTGGGCATCGAACTGCTATTGCTCAGAGCTCAGCTCGCACTCTTGAGCGAGCTCTTTACCAACTGAGCCACTCCGCCGGCCCTTGTGTCATTGGTTTTTGTGACACTCCCATCATGCCCAACAGTGACTGTGCCCATTGGAACCTCTGTTGGCTCCCACAGCCAACTTTGAGTTCAGACTCACTACTTCTCTACATCCCCCAAATCCACAACTCCAAAAGTGTTGGTGAATGATACGGATTTTACTGACTGTTTCCTAGGGAGCTAGAGAGGATGGTTTCATCACATGCCACACAGAAAAACTTAGACTCTCCCTTAGGAAGTTCATGTTATCCCATTTGTGGTCCCCGCTCCTCAGACCCTTTCTCTTACACAGCTCTATAAATCCCCTTTACTTTCTGGAGCCACTCAGCTCTGGCCTGAAGACTCTATGCCCCTAGGAACACAAAAGCCTGTGAAAAAATGAGCAGGTATCATCTTCAAACATGTCTTTTAGGGTGGGAGGGGTGCCTCGATTCATTTGGTCATACCTCCAGCTTTTTAGCTGCTGATTCTTCACACACACAAAAAAAACAGATCTAAAGTTATAAGGTTAACTTGGATCCAAATCTAACAGAAGACAAAATGAGAGAGACAGGTGAAGTAAACCAATATCTCTTAACTTTTTTCCTTGTGTCCCTTCGTGTATGGTCCTTCCTTATAGATGCTTTTCTTCCAACAAATGGATCTTTAAACCTTTTAATTTTTATCAAAATTTTACATGCTCACACCTTAAAGGTTTGTTACCAAAAACCCCGGCAGGGCTCAGTCCTCCTCCTTCCCATCTTCATTCTGGAGGTCACCACTCTGTAGATGATTATGTTGGTCTTTACCTTCCACCTCTGCAAGATGTGTCTCCGTTACCTGTCTGCATTACCTATTGCAGCCATTACCTGTTGGCTCCCCACTATGGGGGATGAGGATTTGAATCTTTTCCCCCCTTACCCCTCTCCCATCACACACACAAGCACCGTTCCTATGCCCCCTCCTTTCAGTAGTGCAATTTTAGTGAGATCAGTGTTCAGTATTTAGATTATTAAGGTCACGTAAATGCTATTCCCAGCTAAGGCAAACAGACTGCCCCTGGCGTTCATTTTTTGTTTGTTTGTTTGTTTGCTTTTTTGGTTCATGTACTTACCACTGATTTAACACGGAAAGTCTTTGCTCTTCTGCCAGCTGTCTAAGTCTCTTCTCGAATACAGTACCAATAAGGTCTGTTCTAAGGAGCTACGCCTGTGGCAGTTAGATCTGCTTCTGTGGGACTGCAGATGGGTTGCCCTCTACTCCTGGCACCCAGGACACTCCGTGATCTCCTTTACTGTCATCTGAAGGGTTATTTTACTCTCTTTTATTAAATTGTTCTGTTTCCTATATCCAAGGCTGCCTCTTTCCTGGTTTACTCCAGTAGCATTCTGAGAAAAGTGTACAGGATGTAATTTTTTTTTTTTTTTACAGACCTTGATCCTTAGACTTGATTGATAGTTTGGTCAGGTATGGAATTCTGGGTTGAAATTAATTTGTCCTTTAGGATATTCAAGACCAGCTCCATTTCCTTGTGGTTTCCAATATTGTTACTGAGAACTTCCAACACATTTCTCACTGATTCTTTTATTTTTTTCTCAGGAGTATGATCTGTTTTGATTCTCAGCTTTCCTTCTTTAAGTCTGATTCAACTGTCTCAGGCCTGCTTATCACTTACCACTCTTTCACCTGCTTCCCAGCTCATAGAATTGTGTTCCCATTGTATTCTTACCTTTCCCATTTTCCTTGTCCTTGTAGATTTATGCCTAAAAGCAAAACAAAACCAACAAAAGTGAAAAAACAATTACAACAATAAAACTTGACTATCATTTTAGTAGGGTTTTAGAAATAGAAAGCGTTGAATCTGCCATCTTTATCTGGAAGTTGTTTAGAAATAGGGGTGTGGATCTGGGTTAGCAGTGCTTGAAGCTCCTAAAGTGCTGTTGGGGATACAGGGTACAAGTCACAAATGCCCTCTAGGACACATCATCACCACGAGATGACTGATGGCTGTGCTCCTCCATGCTGCTCTGCTGTGGGAGTTGACACAGAGGGTGGTGGGTTAATCTTTAAAGTGTTTTCTACACCGGCTTAGCTAACTACATACTTAGACTCTATATTGAGATGGAGAGCCACATCCATGTATTGCTAGTGAATGTATCCCCAATTCAACTCCCATTTAGCCCAATTCCCACAGTTACTCCATTTCTACTTAACACAAGAGGAAGTGTGACAGAGGGGAAGCCGGAATGGTAAGAGACAGTCTTAACTGATGCACTTAAAATATCTCACGTATGCAAATTTTACAAAGACGTATGACCATGTGAACCCATTGCAAAGACACCACGCAGGACCTTGGAAGGGGTCTGTGTGAGTGAGGGTCCCTGAAAGCTGCCTCTACTCAACAGATGCTTTCATGAAATTATGTAGTGATTCAGTCCTTTCTTTTTAAAGGCAGGCACACAGTGGTCCCTGTGTGAAGAATGATTTAGAAAGGAGTCAAGGTAGGAGCTTAAGTGATGAAGTCACCACTTAGATGTTGTAACGCATCTCTGAGGAAGAATTCACCCAATTCATCTGCAAGTTCTGCCTGGAGAGGTTACAGAGAGGAAAGTCCTGTGTGAGAGGAGTCAGTGAGATTAGGGATTTTTTCCTACCTCACTTCCACCTTTCCTTCAAAATTTAAATGTTAGAATCCCTCCGTTCTCTGAGTCTTAGTCTGCTTTGAAAGGTAATATTTGGTTGGTATATCTGTACTTCTGTATAAATTAGAGTTAATAAAGACGATGCTGCTGGAACAGGTGTGGACTTTGAATGGTAATCTTTTCCCTTTTAGTCCTTCGGTCTAAAGGTATAACTCTTTTCCTGGACTTCAGTTTCCTTCAAAAGGAATTGGATTAAAATCTTATTGCACTGTCATATTACATGTTTCTCTGATGGCTAATTAGAGAGGATTCATATTGATTTCTTGTACAAGGAATAACTCATGGTTTTATCCACTGGGAGAGGAGATCAGATTTGTACCTACTGGTTTTAGCTGAAATAAGCAAACCTCTTTGAACTTCCTGAGACTTCGCATTTCTCATTCACTCAGAAATGGCTTTTTGAGACACCCACTCTGGCACGAGAAAAAAGCATCTCCTATAAAGGCAGCTTTAGCCATATGCCTGAACAGGATTTTGGTTTGTAGATGAAGAGATTTAGTTTTGGCAAACAAATTGGCTGTAATACTTTATTAGCTCTATAACTTTGGACAAATTACTAAAACTTTCTGATTCTCAGTTTGTTCTTATGTAAAACAGGAATGACAGCAGCTATTCTAAAGGATGTTTGGAGCATCGAGTGATGCAATGTATATGGAAAGAGCTTAGCCGAGTGGTTGGCACATACTGTTTGCCCCATCAATGTCATTTCTCACCACCATCTTAAAACCAGAGTGTCTCACGGGACACTGACTTTTTTATAGTGGCCTTTCTTTCCCTCCCTCCTTCTTTTTTTCTCTCCCCCTGTCCCTCACTTTCTTTCTTCCCAAAATCAATTTATCAATTTGGAGAAGAATTCTCCCCTACCCGGCTTTATGGGTGGGCCCATGATGCAGGCCCCAATTTTCTGAGTACTTCTACTTCTTGTTCAAGCTTGGCCAATGACCACCCTAGTCAAGTATTCTGAGGAAAAAGATATCCTCTTTCCATTGGGTTTATAAAGTTGGTAAGATGTAAGTCTAAGCAGTTAGTGGCCATCTCATGAGGAGACATCACCTGAGAATAGAACTAACATAGAAGAAAGCTGACCCAGGAGGTACAGAAAGACAGTTTCCTGATATCTTTGTGCCTTTGGATAAATCCATTTCTGAAACTAGAATGTCCCTGAATGTTGTATTTATGTGAGCCAATCAGTAACCTTTGATATTCAAATTAATGTTAACTTGGTTCTTGACTCCATCAAAGAAAAGAATCCCAATTCAGATCTAAAACTTCTTTTTTCTTTCCCCTTGTTCACGTGGGAGGTTTAGCTGGTGTTTGGCCACCTCTTGCAATAAGAGGCTTTCAAAGTAAAGACACACGGAAAGGCAGATGGCCACAATACTTAGTAGTCCATGCAGGTCATTGTTTGGGAGTTTCAGAAATAGTTCAAGGAGTTTCCTTAATACTTTCAGTAAAGTTAGGACCTGAAAACCGAAGCTCATTTGAGAACTGTCTGAAAGGCATTCAGGGTACACGTGTTTAGGCCTTCTGACTTTAACAGGCTTGTGTTCTTGTGCTAATGGGGCACAAAAGAAGCAGGTGTGGTTGGAAAAAAAAGAGGCCAACGTTTCCAGACACCAGGTGCTCAGCCCTTTCCTCACCATGTGTGCTTGTTTTGTGTCAGCCAAAGATGTCATAGGTGCCAATCAAACACAAGTTTCAAAGCAGGTCCCAGGAAAAGTCCCACGAGGAACCAGTCACATGCCCGTAGCAGTAGGCATACCAGAAACCTGCATGCATCTGCATATGGAATGAGTGCTCTGTCCAAGTGATGTGCTGTCCCTCATTTTCAGGAAAGTGCATGTCATATTCCATTACTGTGGTTACATTGTATTTTAACTTTGTTGTTTTATTTGTATTTAATTTGTAAGCTTGGTTTTATAAGAGCTTAATAATTTGGCTTTATAAGAGTTTCATCAGAAGCTTACACATGGTTTCATGCTTGCACTTAAGTGATATTATCATTAAATTTTTCTAAGGCAATATTGGAGAATATTTTTTTCTTTCATAAGAATGTTATTCACTGCCTATGAAGTAGCCCGGCAACAAACAAACAGACAAACAAATCTGACCTGAATCTGATCAAGTTTTATATCCAAATGTCAATTTACAGGAATTCTAGAACACAGAGAAGCATGTTACATGACTGTGGAGGTGCAGCTGTGGGAAACTCTACGGCTTCCTTGACAAATAAATTGGAAAAGAAAAGAGGTGGAGGGGGCACCTATAGATTCTAAATAATGCAAAAAATAGCAACCAACCATATATTTGGAACTTGTTTGGGTCTTGCTTAAAAATAAGAAATAAACTGAAAACATAATTTAAGACATTTGCAAGAAAAATGGAGGTGTAAATGTTGTCCGGATATTTGCTGATGTTGAGGAATGTGGTGGTTGTTGTTTGGTGTGATTGTGCTACTCGGTGATGTTACAGAGGGGGACATTCTTGCCTTTTGGGGTACACACTTGGGTATTTACAGGTAATAAGAAATGTATTTTTTCCTTAGGATGACATTAACATGATAAAATAAATCTTCCTGTACTATAGTAACAAGTTTTAAAACTTGTTTTTTTTAGTCTTTCTAGGTGATATTCTTGGGAAAGATGCAAATGTTGAAATATAAGGTAAATATAATTTTCTCATAGTCAAGGCTGTTAAAGGGAATATCATTCTCTCTTCAAGAACCTGCTGTCTAAGTTATTATAAAAGTAGGAACACGCTGTCAAATCTAATCAACTATAAATGATAAACTCATATAGTATAAAACCATTTAAATTTTATATAAATTGTTAAAAGGCCAAATCCACCCACACACACACACACACACACACACACACACACACACACACCCAGTTCCCGTTTGGGGAAACCCTGAGTTATCCCATGCTTGCCTTTTGGCTAATTATATTGATTAAGGGTCTGAAAACTATAGATCTCATCAAATCTGGCCAGTGTTTTGGTGTGGCCTATTAGCTAAAAATGGTTTTTATGTTTTTAAATAGTTTACATATCAAGAGGAGAATAATACTTAGTGAAATTTAGAAATTGTATGAAATTCTAATTTCAATGTCTGTAAATATAGTTTTACTGGAATACAGCTCGCCCATTTATTTACTTTTTTTAAAAAATAAATACAGTTTTCTTGGAATTTGTCCATCTGTTTATATATTGTCTATTATACTTTCAACACTAGAAATGGCAGAGATGAGAAATTGTGACAAGAGACTGAATAGCCTATACAACTTAAAATATTTACAGGGAAAATGTACTGACCCATGATCTAGAAGTAAATGCTGAGGCCCGGACGTGTGAAGTGCCTGGTCTGAAGTTGTACAGCTTTTAGAGGCAGACCCACAATTCAAACCTAGTTTTTCTAGTTTTTCTAATGCCTTTAGGTGTGGTTTTCCCTGTATTTTTGCCTTCTTGAAATAATAATTTCTACTTATGTAGTACTTATTGTCTTCCTTGCATTATTATAAGGACTTTACTTATATTAAGTCATTTCATCATCAAACAGCCTAAAAGATAGGTACTATAATTGTGCCTCATGCTTGGGGAAATTGAGGCACAGATTAGTTCAGTAACTGCTGCATTCCCACACCAGCAAGAGGCAGAGCCAGCTGGCGACCCGGACGGCCTGTACGCTGTCTGCCTCTTTCAGGGAGTGAAGCCCAGGGCCCAGGAAAGAGACCCTTTGAGTGGTTTGATGGTTCAATCCTACTCACTCCTCTCTTGAGCTTTAGGGCAAAAATGGTGTACGGTTGATCATTCTGCTGTCGTAAGCCTGCCATGAACTTGGGTTAAGGCAGAGGCCCGCAGTCATCTTTAAAATGGAAGGCTGGGACATGTGTGACCAGACACTCATGGGGAGGGTTTGTCTTGTTTTCCAGCTTCAATCTTTGCTTTGTAATCTTTCAGTGTATTACCCTGACAAGCAGTTTTGAAAGGAATGACGACATTGATGCAAGGAAGGAGCACACAGAGGCTTTTTGGGGAGCGCGAGGAATCTTACCTGAGACTTGACAGGCGGCTGCAGCAAAGGAAGAGACCACTCAGGAGAGCAGACCACAGTATGTAGGAGCGAGTCCTCAGGACGCTTTCCCGCTCAGTCCTGTGATCCGATTGGAAGAATCTCATGGTCTGAATTGACACAGCTTTATTGTGACGCCTATCATGACATCTAGCCTTCCATTCATTAGCTCAAGAAAACCTGCTAAGTCTTTGTAGTTATTCATTTAAGTATTTATTCATTTGTGTTTCTTTCAAACAGACGTATCAGTGCTTTATAGAACACTGGATTAATAAGTAACTTTGGGGCTTTCGTGGCACTGACTGAAGAAAATACGATATATTAGAATATTTTTGTGAGAATAGAGTTGGAGGGATGAATGGAAGAGAGGGAACCGAGAGTAGCAGAAAAAGAGAAGTTCTATTTCTCCAAGGAGACTCTGCCCAGGCCATATGGTGCTGTGGGGAGCTGTGCCTTGGCTGTCCACCGGATGTCAGATGAAGTTGTAAGGTGAGGCAGGAGTTGGTAAACTGTGGCCTGAGGGCTGAATTCAGGCTGCTCTCCATTTTTGTAAATAAAGTTTTATTGGAACATAGCCACACCCATTTTCTTCCTGTTTTTATAAATAAAGTTGGAGCTCATCCATTCAAATACATCTTCCCTGTGCCTCCTTTTGTACTACAATGACAGGGGTGGTTAGTTCTGACAGAGACCGTAATAACTCATAAAGTGTAAAACATATATTATCTGGCCCTTTACAAAAAAATAAAAAAAATCCTGACTGATGAGTATTTCACCATCATGAAATTTTTCTTTTTGGGAGACTATAGGCTGCATATATCACATAGCAGTGGAGAGCTAACGTTACAGCATTGGTGAAAATGTCTTTCAAACCGTTCTCTAAAGGCTGTGCAGAGACACTTGTGTTTCTTGTTTACATTTACAAAACACGGTACCCACCCCGGTTCTGCTGAGTCACCGCCATGGCAAACCCTGGTATTTTTTAAAAGCCTGAATCCAATATGGAGGCCATTTGGGAGCTAGCCTGGAACATATTAAGTCTTCCCAAAGTGCTTATCGAGTTAATGAGATCCCATTAATGGTGACAACAGCCTAGCTGCTGTGTGTATTCTATATCATAATTCAGAAGCAAGTCTACAGTTCATTCCCTGAAAAGCCCTTTGAATGCTATTAGAAATAACTTGCCACATAACAGTCAACATACATCTATTGCTGAAAAGAAGAAAATAAAAATTATACATACTGCTACCACCCAGAGTCACACTGTCAATCTGTTAATATTTTGATGTACACACACAACCCCATCTGGATTGAATTAGTGTAATTCTATTGAATTCTCAAAATACCATGTGGTTATTTTGGGTTACAGTTGTGGGAAGGGATTTCAGATTTGTTTTAGATTTGTTGCTTTCTTGGAAGTGTTTAGCTAAAGAGCCAAGAAATATATTGTTGCTCCTATGGGAACAGAAGGACTGGTGAATAGTAATTATTATTTGCAAATCTTGAATTTATATCATCAGACTTGGACAGAACACATTGCACATTGAGACTGTTTAGATGTATTCTTGTTGTTTCTTTTTTGTTGTTGTCAAGTTACCCTTAATGAAATATTTTCCTTTGTAGCCCTTTACCAACCTGGGCATCGACCACACCTGTCAATGTCATCTTTGATGTCATGAGGATACAGCTGTGGAAATGCAGCCCATGTGCTGGGCAGTCCGGGATTGCTTTAATGATGCTGGAAAAGTCTCTGGATAAGGATCTCTGCTGAATCTGTCAGATGCTTTGGAAGATATCATAAAAGGTGATTATTTCCATTGTGTTTAATATGTAACTGCCTCTTTCTATCTCTGGGCGGTTCCCCAAGGGCTTTGGTGAACAGGGCAGAGGAGGAAGGTGCAAGACCCATCCTGGGTTTTTCCATCTGAAGGGTCAGGTTCCCTGGAATCCGGGCACTTTCAGCCACTGATTACCTTGGCAATGTCAAGGTTACCACCAGCTTTTCTGAAGGCAGACCCAGGAGCCAGTGCAGGTGTGTTATCCACTTTCCCAGATGCATACAGAAAATCCACAATTTTCATGCCCTTGGGGTTTTAGTGAAGCTGGCTGCTATCAGATGAACCTAGACATTAAAGTTATTCCTTTGTCTCCTCTGAGCCAAAAGCTGAGAGCCGGACTTATTGTTAATGAAACAATTGAATTAGATCTTTCATACAAGTACATTCTAGTGTAGTGGGAATAGCATGAACTAAAAATTAGAAAAACATGGATCCTGTCAGGGTCCTTTGTTCCATAATGATCATTTATCCTTGAGTTAAATTGTACAAGTTTAACTGTTGGTTAAATTGTACAAGTCTCAGTTGGCTCTTCTGTCCAATAGGCAATGCGGATCATGATTGTTTTATAAGATCATTGGGGAAATGAAGATGAGACTGCCTGAGACTCTTTTGAAAAATTATAATGCATTATGTAAGGTGATCTTATTAATCATAACATCTTAACAGTAATAGTAATTCCTGGAAAGATTTGCAGTTAGAAATGTGAATGCTGTAATCAACTGAACCTATGCAGCTTATTGTGTATATCAGAACAAGTTAGCCTTTCATTCAATAGGTCAAGGAAACTTGCTAAGAACTTTTATTTATTTAGTTAACATCATTTTCAGCAGCTTTAAGCTTACAGAAAAACCAAAATGAGTGGAAAGCACAAGTTCCCATATGTTCCCTTACCCCCTCATTTTCCCTGCTATTAACATCTTACATTGGTGTGGCACATTTGTTACAATTGAGCCAATATTGACACGTTACTATTAACTAACTCCCATAGTTTACATTAGGGTTATCTGTTGGTGTTGTACACTCTGTGGGTTTGGACAAATGTTTAATGACATGTATCATTCAGAAGTGGCCTCTGTGCTTCACTAGCCACCTCCCTCCTTCTCCCAGAACTCCTGGCAACTAATGATCTTTTCACCGGCCTCCATCATTTTGTCTTTTCCAGAACGTTACGTAGTTGGAATCATACCATATGTAGCCTTTTCAGATTGCCTTCTTTAACTTAATAATATATACTTAAGTTTCCTCCATATCTATTTGTGGCTCCTAGAGCTCATTTTTTACCACTGTCGGGATGGACCACATATTGTTTATTCGTTCACTGTCTGAAGGACATCTTGGCCGCCTCCAAATTTTGGCAGTTATGAATAAAGCTGCTCTAAACTCCCAGGGCAGGTCTTTGTGTGGACATGTTTTCAACTCCTTGGGTAAATACTAAGGAGCATGGTTACTGAATCATATGGTAAAAGTAGGTTTAATCATGTAAGAAACTACTGAACTGCTTCCAAAGTGGCTGTCCCATTTTGCACCCTCACCAGTATTTGGTGTTGTCAGTGATTTGGGTTTTGGCTATTCTATTGTAATAGGTGTGTAGGGGTATCTCATTGTGTTTTAATTTGCAATCCCCTCATGGTGCATTGTGTTCAGCATCTTTTTTCACATGCTTCGTTACCATCAGTATATCTTCTTTTGTGAGATGTCAGTTAGATCTTTTGCCTGTTTTAAAATTGGATTGCATGCTTTCTTGTTGTTGAGTTTTCAGAGTTCTTGTCATATTTAGGATACCAGTCCTTTATCTGATTTGTATCTTGCAGAGATTTTCTCCCGGTCTGTGGCTTGTCTTTGCATTCTTTTAATCCTTGTTTATCTGTAATTATCTAATGTCCTCATCACCACCCAACTGTTTTGCCTTATGATTGACTTTCAGATTCCTAGCTGTTCAGATGGCTGAACACTCCCTTTCGACTTACTATTGACTCACTCTGCAGTCGGTTGCATGTGTAGATGGGATCAAGTGATCAAGCCCATCAACGGTTCAACCTCAAACCTCACATTCTTAACCAGGATCGTTGCTACTATCATCCGAGAGTCGGCCGATGCCGGTCCAAGTTGGCTGGCTCTCACGGAGCTGATTGGAGCAGCCGGCATTTTTGCTGACTGGAGTCATGCTATCTTTGCCAGTTTGCTGGAATAGACACAGACACCGATTGGGTCACGCTGAAGACATTCCTGTCTTGTGAAGCAAGTCTGTTTGTATTTTGGGTTTGCCAGGACTAATGAATTAAAACATTTGGACTCCCCACAACTTGCTGTTTATCAATGCCTCTGACAGGAGGAGGGTTTTCTTTTGCTCTTGCTTTTTCTAGAAGCATGACAACATCCTGGCTGTCGGAGAGGCAAGGAAAGGAGAGAGGGGTTGCAGCGGGCAGCGGAACAGGGAGGCCCCGTGGGACGCCGGGTCTGGGGGAGAGACAGCAGGTAGCAGCGAGCCGCCCTGGCAGCTGTCAGTGCTCCTCAGCCTTGTCAGTGGCTGCTATGCAGCAGGTGCAGCCTGCTCCCTTACTGAGTCTCCACTCCACAAAGGCAGCGACTGGCCAAGGCAGCGGCTGGCCCTGGATTACACAAGTGCAGACACTCAACTAAGTGAGGTAAGGCAACAGGTGCGAAAACCCGACTAAACGCTGGGAGCACCAGCAACCTAACCAAAGCTCTGTTACAGCCTAGAGGAGGAATCAGTGGCCCATTCCCCCAGGCGGTGTGATGAAAAGGCAAGTTGGTTTAGGGGCTCCTGTGGTGGAAGCCGTGTGGAACGCGAAGTCCCCTCAGCTTCGCCCGTGGCATCCTTTTGGAGGCAGACAGATGCTCTAAGCTGTCCGGAGGGGAGAGGCCCCATTGAGCTGTGTTTATCAGTTCTTTCCCAGTCGCTGGAAACCCTACCAGAGATCCATTGACAAAACCCTGGAGGCAAATTTCCACCTCTTGTGCTTTTATTTCTTGGTTTAGGAAAGCGGTGGGAGATTTAGCCAAAAGTGGAGCGCAGCTTTTCATCCTGAGATGTTATGATGAAATGGCTTGGTGGTTGTACAGTGTGTAACAATAAGACCTTTCCTCTTCGCTTCTACTTTAAGGGGACTTTTGTTGTTTGTTCTGTTAGATTGGAGACAGTCTGTTCTATTCCCCAGGAACAGGTGGCTAACAAGACGCTTGACTTTAAGCAGATGAAACTACCCGGAATGTATCTCAGGGTTGGGGCTGAGATAAAACAAATCCTGAGTCAAGTAACAGCGATTTTGTGTTACTTTTTCTTCTTTAAGTTGAATGTCTCATTTTACGACTCTTTTCTGACTTAGAATGACACGACTTGAAGTGCTTTAGGATTCATTAATATTTGTAATGTTAAATGAATGGACCAAATATGATTCTAAGTGGATGGTAAACCATTGCTGCTTTTGTTTTTTGTTTTTTGTTTTTTTTTCCCCCAGAGCTATACTATGTATTTAACATAAGCCTATTTTCTTTCCATATACTAGGTAAGATGATTTCATATGTATGTATTTCTAAATATATACATGCACTCTCTTTGGCTCTATAAATAATTGTAAAAACAAAATTCAGTGTTCTGGGCACTATTTTTAGATAGAGAAAAGTTATGGGAAAGGCTCAGAAACCTTGCTGTGAGAAAAACGTCCTGCTGAAGCACTTCCCAGAATCTTGCCAAGGATGGCTAAAGAGATGATTTATATTTTGCCATTTTTAGAGACATTTTCCTTAAAATATCATTCAGAGTTATTGGTGTACTGTCTACATGAAAAGGGAAGTAGAAGGTTTAGGGGAAATGACTAAAACTAGAAAAGTTAAATATATGTATTTAAATAACAAAGATATGTATTTATAACAATACCTATTCCTAGTTCCAGTGAACAAAAAATTATTGTGTATCTTGTTTAAAATATATTTGGATTAAATTCTCTTGTTATAACAAAGAAATAGTCATGTGCTTTTGCCCACCCCAAGCCATCTTACCTGTAGGATATGTTTCCATTCATTCTACCTTAGTTTATTCATTAAATGATCATTTAATAGGTGAGGTCAAACATCAATAGAATGTTTTCAAGTTTTGCCTTTTGCTTGTATCGTGCATTGTTAAGATGAACAAACTTAGAAACGTTGATAGGTTTACAGGTAATCAGATATTCAAAGGATATAATATCCATAATATAACTGTGGAATATTTTAAAATAGTCTTTGATATTCTTTAAATGATTTCACAATACCCATTCGTTACCACTCCCAGATCAGTAATTCACATCCAATTTAGACATTTCAGGGTGATGCCCTATTAAGATATCTTTATCCTCCTCAATTAAAAATAAAATGTAAGACCTTGAAGGGTCAAGGTTGGACTCATCAGTGTGAAGGGGTACTACAAAAGTTGGGTGGAGATTTTGCTCCATCTTGTATACTTCATTCTACATGTATATTCCCAAAGCTTTTTTCATAAGCCAGAAAAAGGGTTTTAGATGGGGCCAGTGAATACTTTGAATGTAGGGAACAAAAGCTAGGAACTAGGAGTATCTTTAAAATAAGAAAGCAATGCTTGATGACTTTCCCCTGATTTCCAAGGGCCTCTGAGCATTCGAGGGATGGCATTGGGTAAAGTGACCATGGCTCTCTCTGTCCTCACAGCTGGAAGACCCAGGGGAAGGCCGCGGCTCAGGCGCCCACATGGTCAGCACAGCCAGGGTGCCTGCGGATAAGCCAGTGCGCATTGCCTTCAGCCTTGATAATGCCTCAGGTACGCTCTGCTCAGCGAGAAAGGGCTGCCTCCCTGCCTGCCGCCTTTTTACCACCACCTTTTCTGCTTCCACAGCAGGCCTTTCAACATGCATGCCTGGCATGACATCGTGATGGAGAGTGTGGCTTTCATCACGACTTGTTTGAGGGTGGCTTCCAGAAGCGCCTCCGGTGATGCTTCCCTCCTTTCCCATGTTTTGGTTGTTTTAGCACATTTCTTTTTCTTTTTTTTTTTTTTTTCTTTCCCCATTTTAGCTTTCTTGTATTATAACATTCACAGGGCTATAACAATTTCTAACGATAGCAAAGTAAGTCACTGTTAAAACTTCATGAGGAAATGTTTATTAAGAGCTGACAGTTGGTTGGGGGGATATAAAAATATCACTGTCCCGGTTCCAGCAGCATTTCCTGAAGCCTAAGTTCCTAACGCTGGTTTCTCACTGGTGCTCCCACACTTCCGACTAAGTAAACAGACTTCAGCCAGAGTGATGAATGGGACAGGTGAGGCGGACCTTCTCGAAATAGTAAGGTCTGAGGTGAGGCTGCCATACTTAGAGCCTTTCGTCATGGCTCCCCTCAATGACCTCTTAACACACATATTGAATTGCACTACCTCTGACAGGGGCCCCCAGGTGGTGTGGGGTCACAGAGGTGACAAAAGGAAGGCTTGGATCTCTTCTACTGGTGTCTGTCAGCCATTATCCTCAGTCTAATGTCATCTGTTAACATCACATCACATAATCACATGCTCAAAGGACATTACCATTTAAACTTTGGGTCTTTTGAACATTGATTCTATCATCTGTCTATCTATCTATCATCTATCTATCTATCTATCTATCTATCATCTATCTATCATCTATCAATCAATCAATCATGTATCTATCATCTATCTATCTATCATCTATCTATCTATCTGTCATCTATCTATCTATCTATCTATCATCAATCAATCAATCAATCATGTATCTATCTATCATCTATATCATCTATCTATCTATCATCTATCTATCTATCTATCTGTCTGTCTGTCTGTCTGTCTATCATCAATCAATCAATCATGTATCTATCATCTATCAATCAATCAATCATCTATCTATCTATCTATCTATCGATCTATCTATTTATCTACCTACCTATCTATCTTCTACCATGCCCATGTAGAGGTATTGCTTTAAAAAGTAATGATTAAAAAGGGACAGGTTCATCCCCAGACAATGCACAGTAAGGACACTGGCTCTGTGCAGTCTGCCATTGCACAGGCAATTCCAGCTCTACTATACCAGTGATTCCAATGGTGACACGTCATCCCTGGGTTCCGGGACTGTGCAACCCCAATGGAGGGTGGGTTCTAGAGCAGAAAGAGGGGAGGCCTCCACCCTTCATCATCTGTTTTTTCCACGCTCTTCCCACACCCTGCTCTTGTCCTATATCCTCACTCATTCCCATACATATGTCCCTGTATGTGTCCCCTTGAAGGACAGCAGGGAAGGGAAATCCTCCCAGTAGGCAAACCAACCCATCCCATCATAGAAATGACAACTAGCATTAGTTGCATTTGTCTTCTGTGATAGGCATTCACGTATATTATTTCTAATCTTTAAACTAGACAAGCAATGTAGGCTTTAGTATTCCCAATTTGCAGAGACAGAGGTTGAGGCCCAGAAACCATCTGTTAGTGAGTAACGGAGTTATGATTTAAAATAAGCTTCCTAGACTTGATAGTCTGAACTCTGCATCATTCCATGCTGCTTCTCTAAGAAGAAAAAGAAAACTGTGTGTGTAAGGAGACAGGGTATATGGGAACTCTGTATTTTCTGCTTAATTTATCGGTACACCTAATACTGCTCTAAAAAAAATAGCCTATCGATTAAAAACAAACAAACAAAGGAAAAGCCCCTTTTGTTTTTATGTGTTTTGTAAATGCAAGATTTTGAGGGATAGTGCTTGAGTGGCTAGCTGTCTAGATGGACCCATGTAAACCCAAATCCAGGGAGAAAGAAGATATAAAATTTTCTTCCTTGTGTTTAGGTCCCATATAAGCAGAACAAGTCCTGATATAAGCAACAGTGTTACAAGGAAAATTTCAGTATATTAGTCTTGTTTATTCTAAGTAATAAATATTAGATCATATTTTAGGACAAGACAAATAAATGTGCTGTTCCCTCATCTTCATTTTAATAGAATTTATGTACAGAAGAGAGCCGTGGAGAGGTGAATCTTGACCTTGGGGTTGCATGAATAGATTCTTCCTTGAATAACAAGATGTACAGGTTATAATTAATTTGCCACCATCCTTTCATCTTCCTTGGCTTCTTACTGGGAGCTCTTGCATGTTTTGTCTTCTTTTTTTTTTTTACTTCAGATTGATTTGTTCCAGTGTCTTTCAAATGTCCCAAGAATTCCCACTTTTGAATTTTTTTGGACATGACAGCTTCAACTAGGGGTGGTCATTTATTTCAAGTAATTCCTACCCTGTAGCTCCATAAAAAAATACACAGGGAGCCTTATAAAGAACCTATCAAAATTAAATTTTTTTCTTACAATCAGTGTGTCCCCATATCTCTAGAAAGAGTACCTAACTAGAGAATGCAAGACAGGTACTGGGATTCTGTGTTTCCTTACCTTTCTTAAAATAATCATCTGAGAGCACTCATCAAAACCTACACATGCCGGGCCAGCCGAGTGGCATGGAGGTTAAGAGCAGGCTTGGGAAGCCAGTAGCCCTGGTTCAGATCCCACATATGAGGGCCAGTGACACTGCCCTCAAAAAAAAAAAAAACAAAAACAAAAACCTACACATGCCGAGGTCATACTCCCATATATTTTGATGCAGTAGGCCCAGAAATCTGGTTTTCTGTTGTTTTTTTTTTTGCATGCACAGGAGGTTGCAAGTGCAGTAAAAGATGCTTGGCACATATTTGGGGACACTCCCTCTGAATTCTTGAATAAGGAGCATGCGGCGTGTAACACTGAGCAACACTTGCCAGCATGCACACTGTGCATGCCTTTTAAATTCCAGTGCAGGAGTGAACACACAATGTGATATACAGATGATGTATTACAGAATTGTACATTTGAAACCTATGTAATTTTACTATCCATTCTCATCCCCAATGAATGTTAATTAAAAATAGTGTTAACTATGTTACTTGTGACCTTACAAATAAAGATAAAAATTCATACAAATAAATAAAGTAAATTCCAGTGTGTGTGGCATATGGACCACACATTTCGGGAGCAAAGAAAGGAAAGCATCCTAGACTTGTAGTAAATGGGACGACTGAGGTGGACTTTTGGGGAGTAATTTCATTGTTGAATTTGTGGTTGAAGCATAAGAAGGGTCCATGAGGAAAGAAGACACCTGTGCCTGTGAATGCTGCCTTGTTCATTTCTTAGGGGCCCAACAGAGTGCTCATTCCTCCACTCATGTTAGGACTATTTCTTTTTTCGCACACTTCTCTAAAGTGATTTGGTATGGAGGTTAATGACATAGGGCTTTAGAGTCAGAAAGACATGATTTCTTGACCCATTTCCATCACTATTTGTATGACCTGGGGTATTTTAACTTAGCTAAACATCAGTTTCCCATAAGCTGTGTATGGTGATTTACAGAGCTGTTGTAAGAATCAAATAACACTATACAGGTGAAGCATTTAACAAAGTGCTTGACACAAAGTGAATACTCAGTTGGTCCCTGTATGATAACCGTTTTGGAGTATTACAGAAAACATGAACCACTAAGCAGTGTTGTGTCCTGCCTACATCTCACACTTCTACTTTATTTCAAGGGAGAGTTTGTCGTACAAGTGACCTGCAATAGTTTAGGGACTAGTTATCCAGATGGTGGATTGTGTTACCCAGAGATGGGAACAGCTTCTTGGAAGACACGACAGCCAACCTAGGCTTGCAGGCCAGTAGGGTGTTGAAAGGCAGTGTCGGAAAGATGCCATTTCTGGGTACCAGGTACAACAACATACATCTTTGACCAATTCTCCATTTTCTCTCTAAACACAAAGCATGAACAAAACCAAAGAGCCAGGGAGAGCCCGATACATTTCAGAAATCATAAAACTCTTGTCCCCTGGGGCGGAGGTCTGAAGTGTGGAAAAGTAGTATGTGGTTCACTGAGCCCCGCTTTCAGCCAGACATTTGTGCTGTCACCTCGTGTGGCACATGTATCTGCTTGGAGAGCATTAGGCTAGAATCACCAAACCAACCTTACAAGACCAACAAATGCGTTTGGATTTGATCAGAAGCAATCGTGTCAAAAGTTCACGAGCAAGGGAGTAATATGGTGAAAATGGTAAATGTCTGATTGGTGGAATAGTCTGGAATGTGGAGAGGAGAAAACAGAAGAGGCTTTTTATAAAGGTATGGAGGCAAAGTGATGAGAGCCTGGATTAAAGAATGGAATGGGATCGCTGAATTCAGAGTACATTTTGAAGGAAGGGTTGAAAGGACTTGGTGACAGGCTGGCCTTGGTACATGCGGAGTTCGTTATTGTTCCTTGATAGCACACTGAGCCGCAAGACTCCAAACAGACCATGGATCTCCAGGGGCTTAAATAAAAGAAGAAAGTTTTAGGGAAGGGAAATGCCCTTTAAAAATACCATCACCATTTTTGCCTATCATCTGAATCCTTCAGTAAGTAGCACATAGCTACATAATTCCTGGAAGCAGAAATACCTGTTTTTAATAAACTAATATGATTAGCATTACTTCCAAACTAGGAATTCTAAAGAGCAACTTTCTAAATTGGGACCTTCATGGAATTAGTTTTCCCAATAGAAAATGTGCAGAGGAAACATAAGAATCCCACCTCTTGGGCCATTATGGAATCACTGGCCCTTCTCCACTTAAGGGAATTTAGAGTTGGACTGAGATGAGGATTTCATGTTAATTACTTAAGAATTTTCTTTAGCAGAGCTAAAGTCTGGCATACTTATATAAAGTTAGACCTTGCCCTTGGTATTTTCTTTTCTTTTTTTGTTTTTTAAGGTTGTATTTAGAAAGAGTCAAGGATACTGCTATCAGCACAAGCTGATAGCTTTCAACATTTTTCCTCCCCCCAACATTTTGTTTTAAAAAAAATTCTTTCAAGCTATCAAAATTTTTCATAGCTAGGCATGAATCAGATATTTGGTTAAAAAAAACCCCCAAATCCATTCTTTTGGTGTCTCTTTTAAGTCATACTGTTTTCTCCTCACATATCAGGATAGTTTTGTGGGAACTATGTGCAGTAGCTGAAATAGCTTCCCTTGAATCTAACTTAACTGGGTGTTGTGTGACTGTCTTTTTGTGTCAGTTTTGCACAACTGGCTCTCAGCAAAATTGTGATACAGGTAAATTGCCTCGTGTCATTATCCCCTTCCTATAATATTTCATACGTTTGGTGCATTTTGTTGTTATTTCCCTTTCCCACCTCAGGGCCCTAAAGTTCCTGGTACTCTCTTCTCTCTGTGTTCTCAATCCTTATTCTCTGGAAAACCTCATTCACACTAAGCAGTAAATGAATATTGAGGTTTACATTTTTACTTCTCTCAGGTGGGTATTTTTGGTTTTTTGTTGTTGTTTTTTCATATCCATAAGGGAATCAGCGGGAAGTCAAAGGATAAAGTTCCAACTGGAATTTTACTAGCTGACTTGCTAAGGATGGTAGTTGGGGAAATGGGGGTTGGGGGAGCCATTTTTTTATTAGTTTCAGGTGTACAAAACAATGTAATAGTTACACATTTACACCCCTCACAAAGTGATAATCCCAGACCCCCAATCTACTACCCCTCTGACATCATATATAGCTGTTACAATTCCATTGACTCTATTCCCTGTGCTGTACTCCACATCCCATGACCATATATACATATATATTTAATTATAGTTGATATTCAGTATTTTTCAGCTTCAGCTTCAGGTGCACACTGCAGTGATCAGGCATCTACACCATCCATGAAGTGGTCTCCCTAATAAGACAAGTGCCCACCTGATACCTTACAAATACTTTACAACATTATTGATTATGTTCCCCAAACTCTCTTTCATGTCCCTGTGACAATATTGTGGCTACTAATTAGTATTTTCAAATCCTTTTACCTTCTCCCTTATCCCTACCCCCCTCCCATCTAACAATCACCAGTTTTTTCTCTGTTATGTCTATGAGTCTATTTCTGTTTAGTTTGCTCATTTATTCTGTTCCTTAGATTCCACATATAAGTGAGATCATATGGTATTTGTCTTTCTCCATTTGACTTATTTCACTTAGCGTAATATTCTCTAGGTAGACAACTGGATTAAGGAACTGTGGTACATTTAGACAATGGAGTATTACTTGGCCATAAAGAAGAATGAAATCTTACCATTTGCAATGATGTGGATGGACCTTGAGAATATGCTAAGTGGGGGAGACTTTTTTTTTTTTTAGAGTTTTAATCACCAAATTGCTTTATTTAGTCTCAACACATGACCATCAGTGTAAGTTTTGATCTCTACACCGACCATCATTCCTCCAGCCCCTCCTCTGAAGCAGCCTCGGACACAGCAGCGCTTTTGGCATCTGAGATGCCTTCGGAGTTACTTGTACTGGGAGAGTCCTCATTGTTGGCATCTTCCTCCTTGCTTCCTGCTTCCTCCTGGCTTTCTTCCTCTTCCATGGCTGCTCTTCCTCCTCCATTGGATTCTCTTCATTATTTTTCTTACTCTGTCTGTAGTAACAGACCAGTAGCGTCAGCTCTTTCCCTCCCCTACGCTTTCCCGCACTCTTTTGAAGGGTTGATTTCACCTTCCTCACTAATTTCCAATTCTTCTCGTTGTTTTGGTCCATTTCACTAGGGGTTATCTTCTCCCCTGTGGCATTCGGAGTTTGTTTCACACTTATGGCTTTCGGTTGTGTTTGTGAAGAACTAGGCTCCTGCTTCTCACTTGTGTCTTTCGTCTGTGGCTCTGTAGCAGAACTAGCCTCCTGCTCCGAGCTTGTGGCTTTCGGTTGGGTTTCTGCGGTGGAACTGTGTCTCTGTTTCTTAGTAGCCTTACCCATGTCACACCAACACTAGCCTGGGGGAGCCTTTTTGAAATCTCTCAAGTCACACTCTGTCTCAGCTCTTACCCCACCTTTGAAGCTGCCTCAGCAGGCAGTGACAACAATCCCTCATGGTTGGGATGGGAGTGGGCGTCTCCTATATTTACATCCTTTCCAGGGCACCAAGTGGAGAACCATAGGAGAAATTTAACTATCAAATACTATGAAATCAGTAATACAGTATCTATAACCGTTATTCTGACATCACATGAAGATTCTTTGAGATAACTAAATTTACTGGTTGGAATCTGTTGCTTAAGGCCTTAAAGAAAGGCCAGAAAGGATGTGAGTGTTTAAGTATATAGGTACTTTTAGTTGTATCATTTCATCAATTTAGTACTGGGAACAGCTCTATAGGAAGATATTATTGTACCCATTTTACAGATGTGAACCATTGGTTAAGGGAGGTTAAGTAACTTAAATCAAGCAGTTAATAAATAGTAAGACAGGATTCAGAGTCAGGCCCTTGGGCTGTTTTTACTTTATTACCCATTTGGAGGTTAGGGTCTATGTAATGAGAGAAACATGACTGTTTCAAACAGCAAAGAGCTTCCCCCGTGGTCACAGGAAATGATGGAGGAAGGTTAGCTCTGACATATTTTTATAGAGTAGGAAAGAAGAAAAGTAGAGGTAAATTTTATTTGGTGGTGTGTGCTGAAGAATAAATATACTTCCAAGAGGCTCTTTTAGAAGCAGATGTTTCTTGGTGAGTATGTTATAAGCTAAATAAGTAAAAATATTCTTACAAAAGGATAAAGCCGTAAGATTCACAAATGATTGTTACAATAATATGTGACTAGACGAATGTTTCTAAGAAAGATAAAATCTATCTTTAAATTGAATCAGGTCTCTCTGTGCAGAAAATAGCATTCAATCTATATGATGTATGATCTTGTTTGCCTGATAATCTTAGGTACTGGTTGAGGTAACATGGTAATTATTATGAACTGTAGAGAACTGAAAATCTGCTAGATGTCATACCAAATCTCTACCTGTATCCATATCTGTATTTACATCTATATACATATCTATACTCTCAATTTTATGGGATCTGAAAATCTAATGTGTATTTTAAAAAATTCACATCTCTAATGCTTAATAAGCAGGAAACAAAGTTTTCAAAAGCTTCTGATGTGTTTCAAAATGATGGGATGCTCTAATGAAAACCTACATATTTAAAAAAAAGAAAACCTATGTATTTAGACATTTTTTAAAAAGTTGTTTGATATATTATTAATATGGGTTGGCAGACTTATATTACTTATTTTATTTCTATAAATATTAATCTTGATTTAGATTTAAAATGAATGTACTGAAAGACCTTTCATGCATAAGTTAAATTTTTATGGTCAATATTTCATATAGAAGCGTTTGCTTTGATAGGGAAGTGAAAGCAAGACCCTTCTTAATTCAGACTGAAGTTTGGAAAAGAGTAAACCTACAGGACCTGAGGCTGTTACCGCACCAGGGAAATCCCTTAACTGGCACAAAGAGAACTCATTAATTAAAGCCTGCCTGTTCTTTTTGGGTTATTCAGATGCTGAAGAATAATACCCTGAACTGCCACCATTGCACGCAGACTCACGTTCGTGTAGACTCACACGTGCCTTGCCTCCCCGCAACTCCTGTGGTCAGATTTATGGTGAAAAGCAATGGAAATTAAATTTGATTATATTAAGTGATCATTGTTATAACTGATTATTTCCTAGGTGCCAGGCTTTATGCTAAATGATTGATCTATGTCTTCCATTACTAATAACAAGCTCCTGAGACGGGGAATATCATGCCCATTTTGCAGAGGAGAATACTGAGTCTCAAAGAGATTCCATTGGCTGTCCATATTCACCAATTAGAAGGTGGCTGACCTGAGCTTCAAATGCTGGTCTGTGCTACAGATTGCTGAGCCGATCCACTGGGTCTTTAGTGGTTAGGAGCCTTCACAGGCAGACAGTTCCCAGGAAAGTTTTTGCCGGAGCCTCAACACTGTAGCCACTGCCCAGACCCACTTGTCTTTCTTTCTTTCTCTCTTTCTCTCTTTCTCTCTTTCTCTCTTTCTCTCTTTCTCTCTTTCTCTCTTTCTCTCTTTCTTTCTTTCTTTCTTTCTTTCTTTCTTTCTTTCTCTCTCTCTCTCTCTCTCTCTCTCTCTCTCTCTCTCTCTTTCTTTCTTTCTTTGTTTTCTTTCGTTTTTTTATAATTAGTTTCAGGTGTACAAAACAATGCAATGGTTATCCTTTTCACCCCTTACAAAGTGACAACCCCCCACCCCCAATATCATACATATCTATTATAATTCCATTGACTCCATTCCCACACTATACTCCATACCCCATGACTATATATGTGTTAAATTATAGTTGACATATAATATTAATCAGCGGCAGCTTCAGATGTACAGTGCAGAGGTCAGGCCTCTACACCATCCATGAAGTGGCCTCCCTAAAAAACATGAATCCATCTGGTCCCCTAAAAAATATTTACAACATTATTGATTATATTCCCCTAACTGTCTTCCCTATCCCTGCAACAAGCCTGTAGTTGCCAATTTATACTGTTTGGTCCCTTCCCCTTCTCCCTCATCCCCAACCCCGTCCCATCTAGCAATCATCAGTTTTTCCTCTGTGTCTTTAAGACTATTTACTTCTTGCCTTTTAAGTGTCAGCTTGTCCCTGGTGCCCTGAAGCATGGCCTCCAGGACATCAGCACTTGGGGGTCATACTGCAGTCAGGAGCAGCTACATAATTTATGGAGGGACAGTGAAAAAACTGTGGAGCCCCCTTGTCAAAAATTAAGAATTATGAGACAATATAGCCAGATCGGTCAGCCAAGTGTGGGCCCACCTGGTCCAAGGGCTGCGTGCGTCTGCGCAGACGCATCCCCAAAAGCCGCAGTGGCTGCAGGAAAGGTAGACAGACTGAGTGGATTCTGAGCAGGTTTCTCTTTCAAATTGCTGGTTGGGACGGGGTTGGAGCTTGGGAATGTCCTCTGAGGGTGGCTTCTCCCTCTCCTGGGGTCTTCTCTGTGTGGATTTAGAGTTCTGCAGCCTAGACCCCAATCATATCTTAAGATGCAGAGCGCAGTAAGAGGGGGTATAATTGACTCCAAAGTCCAGTGAAGATGTTGTCTAGAACAGTGGTTCTCCAATGCCGGGTCGCGGACCTGGTCTGGCTTTCAGGAAGTTTTCACCTCACAGATGTCAAACAAGAGAAGTAAGAACACGACTGTGAGGTGTTTCTCTGTGGTTTTTGTCTATAAAGCTAAAGTGACCCCACATAATGGAACACTCTTAAGGTTGTCCTATGATTTAGGTGTTAAAATGTTCTCTCTGTCATAAAGAGATACTAGCAATACACAGTAATCATTTTTAAACCATCTTCAGTAGCTGTATAAACAGTTGGACCCTCGAAGGCATGGTTCCCCATGTCTTGGGGAAATCTTTACTGGCTTATGAATAACGTAAGTGTGCAAACTCATGGGCCAGAAGCTGAAGACCAGCAGAGTGGTATGGCCAAGAGCCCAGGGCTGGGAGGCACCCGTTAGTCTGAGGAGACGCCCTCCGCTTCTTGAGACCCTTGCTTCTTACTATACACTGAGGGTGCTGGATCAGACGATTGCTTAGTCCCTCCCCGCTGCAGTGTTCTCTGAGAACCCTAACTGCATGGCGATATGTACTACATAACAGTGAGGATTTAGGTTACTCCACTTATTTGATTCATGGAGAAATGCAGAAAAGACATTGTAAGGAAACCTGGAACAGAATAACCATGAAACCAGCCCAACAGCTGTTGAGTAGATGCTGAGATGAGCCCATCATAAACTGTACTATGGTATGTCATGACGGTTGGGATACCAATAAAAAAGTTCTATTTTAAGTGCCATTGACTTAGTCACATCATGTTTGTAGAACAGGCAGTGAACATCTGCTTGATGAAAAAAAAATTCCTCTTCAATTCTTTAATTTATATTTCATCCTTTAAAAGAAGTTTCTTAGGGTATGTTTGGCTTGGTCCATCAAGCCCACTGTGCTGTTTTGAAAAGGAAGCCTATGAATTATTTCCTTAATACATTAAAACACATGATAAAACAATCTGCCAATTTAGCGTGGAACTTCTGTTATTGTCTTGCATGTAATAGGCATTCAATAACTATATGGTAAATCAATAAATGTTAATAAAAATGTGCTTGCATACTGATTTTGTCACATTATAAACGTATCTGGCAACTGCTCTTCTTTTTTTAAAAAAGGCAAATTTGCCAAGGGTGTATCTTGCATAGCTACTGTACAATCCACTTTGTGCTTCTGGAATTGTCAAAACAAACTTAACTGCTCTCAGGAACTCCGATCCAATATCACTGTCAAAATGTTTTACAACGATTCGGCCAAATGTTTGTGGAACAGCTGTGCTCCTCGTCTGCCTGAGTCACTTTCCTGCTTTCCTTTTGGCCCAATCCTGTGATTCATCATTCTGCTTTTAGAATATTTGCCTATTTTTAAAACCAGTCAAAGACAGCAGCCACTGTTTAAAAGTAAACACACCACACATCAACGTGGGGCAGCTTGGTAAGCAGCTTCGCAAGCCCTGAAATTTCTGGCTAGAAGGGATGCCAGCTAAACCAGATGGTATCGAGCAGTGACATACAGGACTGGCATTCAGGCTCAATAGTTTCCTTACATCTGTCTTTGGTTTTCTTCTTTCCACGGCCATTTCTTCTTTGGATTAATCCAACTCGATTATTTTTTTAACAGAAGTCTTGTTTTAACTGTCATTCTAAAATATCTATTATATATTCATTTCTATGTAAATCAATCAGGCTTTTCCAGCAACTCAAGGAATCCAATGTGAAGCCTTTTCTTGTCTGCAAGATTATCAGCATGGTCACATATGTGTGCCCTACATGGCGTGGCTATAAATAATGATGTAGATTTTTATAATGGGCTTCATTAATTTTGGGTCATATGAGGTATACTATATATATGTTTTATATGTATATATACAGAGGGTTCCAAAAAATATATACACATTTTGAGAAAAGAAAATCTATTGGAATTATAATACTCAATATATACTAATAACAAAAGATGAATAAAAGTAATGTTTGACTTCTGCAATTACAAGAGGTGCTCAGAGTGGTTACCATCAGTGTCCAGACACTTCTGATTACGGCGAACTACTGCTTGAGCAATGTTGGCCAAAGTGTCCACTTTGTATGCATTTTTTGGCACCCCCCGGGTAATACACACACACACACACACACACACACACACACACACACACACACACACACAAAGTAAGCAAATGAATAACTTGTTTCCCTTTTTATAATTAAGCAGGAAGGAGTGTGACTTTAGAGGGAGCAAGGTGGATTAAGTCCCGTTAAGCCTTGAGTTCCATTCCTGGCTGTCTGTTAAAATTCTAAAATGTGCTATGTGCTCTGGTACTTTACAGAAGTGATTTCTTCTTCCAACAAGTGCCTGCTCATCTATGATTATTAGGGTTGGGGCGCCAAAGTATAATATGTTCCCATTTACCCATGCCAAATTGTTCTGGCCTTGAACTCAATGAGCTAAAATCATCAGGATGTCTGGGTTAATTGATATTTTATTGGAGTACATTTAAATCACCTTTGATCCAAATCAGTTTCACAAACTATAGGTTTTAAAATGAAGGCTACTTCTAAAGGGTCAGTTGGCAATAAGTGAACATTTCTGTCATTTGTCCAATTCTTTGCAAACGATGGGTGGATTTAAAAAGCCCCAGTATTTGGCAGAAGTTGTCACCTCCAATCTGAGAGGGATGAGAGCATTCAGCCGGCCTGGGAGTTGGATCGCGTTTCCTCTTAAGACAGTCCTCCAGCCTGCAGTTAAGGGTCTTGGGAAGATTTCCCATTTCTACTTGATCTGTGAAGCTAATTAGCATCAGTGAACCCATGGGCCTCCATGGCCTGGCAGAGGTACAGGAACAAATGGATTCAAATTTGGGGATGCACTGTCATTGTCTTAAGCCACTTCCAAGTGGGAGTATTATTATACCACCCTTGACTAAAATATACCAGAGCTATTAGGTGACGTGACTCTTGAGGTGTTTGGCTGAGATGAATACTGTCCTTGTTTGAGTTATCGTTCTGGTGATTATCTTTGGTGCCTTCAAAGCAATGTAATCCCTCAGCAGTCAGGCGCTCCTGTTGCTGCGCTTCATTCTGGCCTGTGCTCCCTCCAGTGAGTAGGAGAGGCTTCTGCGTTGTGTATCATTTCCTCTGGCTCCATGGAACATCAACGGTTTTTATAAAGAAATTTGATTATGGTAGTGAGAACGTAAAAAAGATTTCTTGTCTTTATTATAATTTAAAATTAGCTTTGGTTTTTAATTATTCTTTGTGCTAAGTTTGGTCTTATTCTCATAGTCTTGTTCTAGGCATTGTCAACAAGGGGGTGGTGGGCAGGTGGGAGATGAATGGCCAATGCACCTGCAGAGCCAGCATCTGCTTGGAGAGGTGGAGGTTCTGCTGACAAAGGGGTTGCCCTCTTGTGCCGGGTCTTCGTCTGCAGCATGTTCTTGAAGAGATTGGGGGTGACTTGGATATTCGGCCACACTCCTCAGGTTTCCTCTGATGCTGCTGAGAACTGTATCTTTTGATCCAGCCACACCTGCCCATTGCCCGTCAGTCCATTTTGCTCGTCTCCCTCAGCTCAGGCTCTCCCGCATCCGGGCAGTGGGCTGGGCTTCAGGTTGGGGGTGCTGCCCTGATTGGGTTCCTGCCTGTTACCTACTGTAACCCAGGATGAGGCTCTGGTTAACTGCCAGTTAGTGGTGGTTTGTGGTAAGAGAAGAGAGCAAAACCTTCAAAGCTTGCCACCCTGCGAGTCATTCAGAGCAGACCTAACACTTCAATGTTTCACTAACATGTTCTTGTGTCCAACGTCCAATGGAGGTTGTTCTGGTCACCTCATTAGCACTTTGTTAAGGCACTTTCCTGTATATCATATCATATATGAGATATATATATATATATATATATATATATATATATATATGATGTATATCACACACACACACACACACACACACACACACACACATGGTCAGACAATTAAGTTAGCGAATTCATCCTAGACAAAGTGCTACATACCTCATTGCTGAATATCACTATGGTCGCCTTCGAAGTGCTCCCCTTGGGAAGCTATGCACTGACGCCGGCACCTAGTCCACGCTTCAAAGCAATTTTGGAACTCTTTTTCTGGAATGGCCATCAGAGCTGTCATCTTATTACCCTTGATGTCCTGAATGTCATCAGAATGTCTTTGTTTCAACATTTCCTTTATCTTTGGGTAAATAAAGAAGTCATTGGGGCCAGATAGGTAAGTAGGGAGGGTGTTCCAATACACTGATTTGTTTACTGGCTAAAAACTCCCTCACAGACAGTGCCGTGTGAGCTGGTACATTGTCGTGATGCAAGAGCCATGAATTGTTGGCAAAAAATTCAACTTTTTCACACGGCCTTTTCAGCACTTCCAAGTAGTCAACTTGGTTAACTGTTTGTCCAATTGGTACAAATTCATAATGAATAATCCCCCTGATATAAAAAAAAAGGTTAGCAACATTGTTGCAACAAGTTCACGAACTTAATTGTCAGAACTCGTGTGTATGTATTGTGTGTGTTGTGTGTGTGTGTATGTATGTATGTATGATGTGTATCACCTTCCTGTATATCATATATAGTGTATATATATATATTGGTTTTGACTAATGTAGGAGTATTGAAAGACAAGCAGTACTTCTTTTTTTTAAAAGATTTTGTTGGGGAACCAGGGAAGGGGAACAGTGCTGGGGAACCATGGAAGGGGAACAGACAAGTTGCTGTCCCCCTGCTCCTCAGTCTAGCCTTGGAGGACATCGCCCCACCGGCCCATGCTAGCATCATCACTGCTCTCCTCTCGGGTGAGGCAGATTGGTCCCCGACCTCTGGACGGCTACTCACAGCGGCTATTGGCAGCCCACACCGGCCGCCAGCTGCCCACGCCAGCCACCGGCCACCTACTGCAGCCTGTGGCAGCCCACTGCAGCAGGGGCTGCAGCTATGCCATCCCGGGGAATCACAGCAGCCCAGTTCCAGGTGGAGCTGTTGTTTACCATCTTAGCTATAGAGGGCAGTGTCACTGGCCCCCACATGTGGGATCTGAACTGGGGCCCGTGGCATCTCAAGCCAGCCGCCAACCGTTGTGCCACTTGGCCGGCCCAAGCAGTACTTCTTAATTGGAGAACTACCAGAGAACATTTGAGGAGTCTGATATGTTTGCACAATTTTGGTCTGTCCGAGTAAGCACTCCATGCTTCTGTTTGTACCAAAAATGAGTGAAATTGTCGTCTGCATTCTATCTGTCCCCAACTAATGTGATGAAAATAACTGAAGCAGTAGATATGGACAGATTAACTCTGCAAGTCTAAAGGCGGTTTAGCGGCAGGAAAACCCTGGTGAGATAAAGGGTTCTGTGGTGAAGAATCATCTTATTTCCATATTTCAGATGATACACCTCCTGAAGACTCCATTCCTCTGGCCTTCCCAGAATTAGACCAGCAGCTACAGGTAAGGATTTTCCTGGTCTCTCTTCTTTGCTTCTTGGTTTCACAAAATACAGCAACCTGAGGAATGGCCTAACTGGGAAAGTCTAGAGACAGAGTGGGGAGTTTACACGCCATCAAGGTTTGCATTTCTAGAGCCCCAGAGTCAGGCTGAAGACTTCGTGCCATGTCCTGGTCTGATTATCTGGCTAAAGCACCAGAATATCAAGAACTTACGGTGTAAACCAGCTTCATGTTTGAAGAATCTGGAGCCTAGGAACAGGGTTGGTCCCTAATTTCCTTTCTGTGAATGGCTTCCGGCGTTGCAGTCTGGGCCCTTTTGGGTTAGTGATTTAGCAATAAACTGTACTGAGGATACTTCCACATGTGTCAAGACTTCAGAATACTTCCTTTCTCTACTCCTCTCCCTACCCTCCCTGGTTCTCTGACAGCGTTTAATAGAATATGGTTATTTTATGTTAAACCTTCTGAGCACTTTCTGGTTTGATCCATTTTGTGTACATAGTTTATGGGTGATCTATGAAGGATATCCTATTTTAACACATCAGAATTATTTGAAAGGAGCTAATTTATGACATTTTAATTTTCTTTGGATGACATATTGTGATTCCAGGCAAAGATGGCTTTAGAAAGAGGTTCTGCCTAAAATGCCTGGCTACTGGCCTTGGTCAGGCGTCCACTTGAGTGCTTCCCTTTGCAGGCACATTTAGACACGTCCAATGGGGGGTTTTGAATCCTGTGCACAGAATTTCACTCAGTCACCATATTTTCCTCTAAATATTGCCTTTGAAAGCCTTCAGGAGGGGTCTGCAACCTCCACTTCCCAACAGGCCCTGAAGTCCCTGGTTATAACCAGCAGCTATAACCCATCAGGGGCTATGCTTGGTCTCCTGAAGTCCTTTAGGTTTGGGACCCCAGGTCCTGAACAGCCCTTGAGGTGGGAAGAACCAAGATGATGTCCCTTTTCGTTGGCTCCGGTTCTTGTCTCAGTCCCCGGTGCACTGAGATGAAAACCTGGAAGCTGGTGCTCCACTGCTGGGGTGGCCTCTAAACATCAACGCAGCACCACTCAGGTGTATCCAGGCCTCTTATTGGAGGCCTCATTCTCACCTCTGCCACAGTCCTGGGCATTATCACAGCCCTCCAGTAGAAAGCCTGCTTAACAGAGCAATGTCAATTCCGTAGAGATTACGGAAGACTGTGCAGGAGGTGGGAGGGTGATACTGAGTCCCTCATAGACAGCTCTGTCTTCTTCTAAAAGTTCTCTGAAGCTATTGGCCATCTGATCTCCCTCTTCTCCTGTGCCCCACGCAGGGTCTTCAACCAGACCAGCTATCCTGGTTTCTGATATCTAAGGATATCCACCAACATCTCTTCTTGTCACCATGGAGAACAGCTCAGCTCTTTCAACATAGAAGGGTTGTAGATGTGCTGTTGGTGGTGTAGTTGGGATTGTAAAATAATAATTATACATTTTTTCCTCATCACCGTTCTTTTTTTCCCTCCATTATTTTACTGTCACCCCAAAGCTCTTTTATTTTCATAGAAGTTAGATGAAAATAAGGAGGAAGCATGGTTTGAAAATCAAACAGTAAAAGCGTATTCATATTCTTGTTCCCCCATCAAATTGTGGACCATTAATTCTACTTTCTTGTATTGGCAGAGAATTTTTTTCCTTTGGGAACATTAATGCTCTTCTCTGGCTCATAGATCACTCTCCACAGGATTCATAACACCCCTGGCAATTGTCCAGGTAATTTTTCTGTTAAAGCGTTGTGAGATCCATTTGAATTTTATAGCTCTAATTCTACTTGACATATATTAGAAATTAAGTCTATTTAATTATTCTAATCCAATGAGACCATTTCATCCTTATTGATCTTTAATGAGTTGGGCTGCTTTCTAGCTCATGCGTTTTGATCCTCCCCTACCCTTAAAATATGGAATTGCTTTTCCTTTCATGAGCAGAGAACCCAGCATTACAACTCAAAGCAGTTAAGTAATTGCTTGTTTGTTGGGTGAAAGATATGATTGAGTTTGTCATAAACATTTACCAGTTGTCAAGCCATTTGGTTAGTTTTGCCGTCTTCTAGGGCCATTGCCTGTTACCTTTATTCTCCACTCAGGGCATGAGTGACTCAAAACCAAGATGGCAGGGATTGAGAGGAGAAAGCTAACATAGAAAACTACACCTAAAAGGAGATTCTTGTTTCCATGCTTAGCATAAGCATATAAATTTAAGCCATTCCACAGCAGGAAGTCTCTGTACTGAAAGCAATGAAAATGCTTTATGTACAAAAGGAACAATCCATTTCAGGGAGCAGGTCATCTTCACAGTCAGTCTCATGCACTCTCGTCACATAGTAATGGCTCTTGAAATGTTCCCGACCATCATAATCCTCTATGGAAGAATAAAAGTTATGAAGTGCCTTCTGGTTGTCACTATTTGCTTGAGGAAGAACTGACTCTTGCTTATCTCTACTGGAGCCTTAAAAACTGGCCTAGTGAAAAATAAATGATGCCAGGTGATTACTGCTCACCCTACTCACTGCGTACTCTTAGATTTAAATCCCACCCATGCACATTGAGTACCACCCGGCAAGGGATGTGTCCCCACAAATGATCTCATTTGACCCTTGGAACAATTTTATAAGCTAACTATTATGTCTCCACTTTAGCGATGAGAAACGTGAAGTCAAATTTTGGACTACATATAATTTCTAATTCGGATTAGATCTCTGATTCTGGATCTAGGTGCCCTTTTTTCCCTTACATCTTTTGTTTAGAACCTGTGGACTGCTTCACTTATTTAATAGGTGGAGATTTTTTTTGTTTCTGGTTTCCAAAGTTGCCATAATGTGGCTATAGAAGAACTTTGTAAAACCTGTTCTGTCTCTCCGATATGCATGACACATTCTGTTGTTGTTTATAAAATGCAGCAATAAAATACCTATTTGGTAGATACTCTATCACCAATTTGACCCCCAAGATTCTTCTGTTGCTTTGCCAAGAATGTGGACATGTTTGAGCATGTAATTCGCGGTGCTTCTATTTTCACAGAAGCCAAAAAAAGCCTTGTGCAAGAATAGCAGTGACAAACATTTCTCTTGATGTCTCTATTAATGCAGAATGTTGGGCAAGAGACCTTGGGGCAAGGTAGGTGTTAAAATGAACATGTCTTGATGATGTTCATTTGTGGGCCTGAGGCCTCAGGGGCAGATGGTAGGTTGATTCTATTTTGTGCGGATTCCTTTCCTGGAAATTGGTTTCTCAGTTCTCCATGCCCATTATAGGCAGTGTTTGGGTAGAGCTAGTTCAGACCATACAGTCAAAAAGAAAGGAGGCCCAATTATTTTATGTCTACTTCTAAGAATGAATGGAAAATCATTACTTTTCTTTCAACCTCAGTGACCTTTTGTTTGAAAAAGAGTTAGTGACAGACCTCCCTCTCATCCGAAGGATGGCACATTCCTTTAATAGGCCTAGGGTCTCGGTCAGGACTAAATTTGTCTTCAAATTTAACAATGTAGGTTTTGGAGATCATGGTTTGATCTACAGATGATCCAAAACTAAGCTGCAATGTTGTCTTAATTATTAGCATTGGAATGAGAAACATGTTTTTACCATCAGGTAGAGGACATGCTAATGAGTAAATTGTAATAAACTTCCTTCTCTAGTGAAATCCTTTATTGAATGAAGTATTTAAGGACTAGTCATGTATAATTATATGTGTAAAATGAAATAAGAGAAGCATCTCTTTGGAGTTTTGAGGTAGGGGTAGAGGTTCTGATGCCCTCTTCTTTTCATTAAGCTAAGGTACTTGGCGAGCAATATGACTTTTTATATATTTTTTTAACCAAATTGAGCAATACTTTCACCTCCTCCTGAAGTCCTCCCATCTAATCTGAGAAGACAGTGACAGGTGTCCCTGTGGCACACACTGAACTTGCCTCTTCTCAGACAGTGTCTGGTACGTCCAGAATCTGATGTCACTTCCACAAATAAACAATTCGTAGCTTCTGTTGTGTACTATAATATCTTGTTATCTGAATAGTTTCTTCAGACACTCCTTTTAGGTTGTGCACCAGTGTATCGCTTGATATCTGGGAAAGGAAAATGGTAGAAAATGGAGGTCTTAGCATTCATTCCAGGATCCTTGAACACCCAGCTGGAAATGCAGTTGGGAAATAGTCCCACAGGAAACACTGGAGATGTCTGCCATAGTCTCTCTCACACACGTTGAAGGTATTTTACAGTGCTCATTGGCTGCTGTGACCACAGAGAAAATACATATGGATACTTGGAGCTTTACAGTGGTACCTTTAATTTTTTTTTTTTTTTGAGAAACCCAGTGGTCACTAGGATATGCCTTTTTGGAAAAGTTTGAGACACTCTTAAGTTAGTTCTCCCTTTAATATTGCTAACTAACATAGATAGAAATGACTTAAATATCCTTCATGTCAATGTTATATAATGTGTAAGATATGCCATGTTTACTAGTGTGGACTTTGACCATAATGTAAATCCTATAGAAATGTCAGTTCTGAAAATATTTTTTTAAATGCCTAAAATTCTAAGACAACAGAGTTTTCAAATATTGCATTTAGTTCTGTCTATGTTTCCCCATTTAGTTTTAACAAATTATGTTTATTAATTTGGGGCCATTAAAGTACAACATAAATTTAAACCAGACACCCTCCTCCCCCTCCCCAAATAAAGGTAACAGTGAGAATCAAGGAATAAATACGAAGTCTGCTCAGCAACTGTAGAATATTTAGCTTCCTAAATATATCTTGTGTGTGGGAAGCTGGGAGAGGAAAATTAAATTCTTACATTTCTGTAGTGGATGGGACCAGTAGTATTTGAAGAAGCCAAGTAGAAAACGGAAACGCTTAAGCTGGCTTTGCCCCTTGTGGCGAGGTGCTTAGCTGGGTCCTTTCCCACGGGGCCCTTTCCAGAGGACTGAGTCCATTTCAGGAGGAGCTTGCTATAACCTGATGGCCCCGGGCAGAGAGCGGAGATGGGCTGGTGTGGCTCAAGCTGGCATTCTTGGAACAGGAGCCTGTGGTTTCTCTGTTACTTCATCTTGTTAAATCGGTCCTGATGAGTGGGGTGGATACCAGAGATAGTAGTCGCTCACCCGCATTGCCATGTAATTAAAGCCCTTGCAAGCTCTGTCCTCAGGCAGCAGCTGGAGGAGGAGGAGATGGAGGAAAGGGGATGAAGAGGAAGTGCCCCCTCCTAGGCTCTGACCTCACTCAAACCCCAGTCTGTGTCTTGGAAAAGCATTTCAAAGTTGGCTTGAGACACTGTTAGGAGGTCTTAATTTAACCTTCTGAGAAATGGCTGTGTTGTGAGAAGACCAATGCAATGGCGTGAGTGAGGTGCGTCTGAAAAGTGTTCTGTGATCCCACAGCATCTGTGTGCTAGTACAGGAAGGTACCTTCACCTTTTCATGTTCAAATCGAGCGTCTTTGGATTCCTTTGCCTTAGAATGTCATATTTTATTTTTTAATCAAGAGTATGGGATGCAGGTATCCAAAATATCGGAGGATGTAGTATAATTATGGAGAAAAGTAACAAGGAAATTTTCTCTTCCGGATGCAAAAAAGAAATTCACCATCAGTGGGAAGAGTTTAGCTATTGCTAGTCCATTCCCGTCATTGGATGATAACTCCAAAAATCTCTTGGACAAGAATAGTTAATGTTAAGTAATGAGAAATGAAATAAATATAAAAGTGTTAATTCTTATTCCAAGAAGTTAGTAGATTTTGTTCACCCAGTTACCACAGCATTCTTTTAAGTTATTTTTTTAGTTTTCAATGTGAACATGTGTTAAACAGTATCTTAAATCCATGTGTAGCCAATTAATTCATGAGTGCCAGTGTTTTAAATGTCATATGACATAAGCTTACTGTTAACTCCATTTTAAATTGGAAACTTAATTCTCATGTTTGAGTTTTATGAATCTATTTCCTCGGGCAAAAACATCAGTGAACACTGTTGGTCACACATGTGTCTCTTAGTTTGAGGGGTTTTGAGAAGGTGAGGACGTTAAGTTGCTACACACATACATGCAAGCACACAAACACACATTATATCACAACGCAACCGGAGTGTTCTATGTCATACAGAACAACACATTCCATTACTCTGTAATTCTATTTTTTATATCAGATATAAAACCTAAATATCTTAGAACTCCTATTCACCAGAATTCCTGTTGCGATAAGAACATGTGTATTTTAAAACTTCTTTGGTAAGTTTCCTGGGCTGGAGTAAATGTTCAGGGATGTCAAATGCCTTCTAAGGACAGTGGGTCCTGCTGACCAGAGGGCACTTTGATTTGTCCAGCAATATTTGGGGTTAGCTATGAATGGCCCTGGACTATAAAGGGGAGAGAAATTTCAAGTTCACTGGGGAGAAAGTTTGGGCTCAAATGAAATGAGCCTCAGGTGGGAAATCCTGGTAGCAGTGCTTAGTTACAAAATGAGCTAAGAACAGCAGAAAGATTTAATGATCTTTTTTTTTTTTGCATTAATTCTTTTTGTGTGTAGTACAAAACACATCACATAAATTTTACCATCTTAATCATTTTTCTCTGATAGGATGTGCTTATATTTACGTGGTACATTTGAACCATCTTATTCATTTTGTAAGTGTATAGTTCAGCAAATACATTCACATTATTGTGCAGCTGATCTCCAGACCTTTTTCATTTTGCGAAATTGAAACTCTACACTCATTTAAACAACTCCTGATTTAAACAACTCCTGATTTCTTCCTCCCTCCAGCCCCTGGCAACTAATAAGATAATTTTACAGTGTGGTATGTTGTGCAATATAACTTCTGTCTTTGCTTTAAAAAAATCTATATTGCTCTCTAACGCTTTCATGAAAATTGGGAGAACTTGAAATGGTGCTGAGTTTTTGTGTCGGGTTAGGGTGAAGAGAGAGCTTGAAGGAGCTGGGGCCAAAGTGACATCTGGCATCCTTTTACTCCCTGAAACACTGAACATTAAGTATTTTTGGCTTGTTCTTTTTAAATTTACACTACTTCTTAATTGTGGAAAATTTTGAAAATATTTTTATGTATAAGTAGCATGATTATCCTGCTGAGAACATCTGAGGACACTGAATATATCTTGAAATATTGCCTATCCTCATATACCCTTAGCATCATGATCACGCTATATATATTAGTACCTTTAAATTTTCCACAGTTAAGAAGCACCAATAAAAAAAGAGCCAATGAAAAAAATTCCCACTTAATAAAAAGCATTGCAGGGTGGCAAGCTAAGGGAGGGAAAGAGGCCTTTCTCTTCTTGAAAGAGTTATCTATGTAATTTTCAGTTTTCCTTTTTAATTATTGCACAAAGGGTACTTCTCCCTTTATATGGCTGCTCTCATCTATGTCCTCTACTGCACACCTTTATACAGTCAGAGAATCCTTTGTCTGGTACATACATAACTATGCTGAATCGTGGTTCAGGTACCTACATGTAACAGGTTATAGATTGAACTGAGTATCGTTTAGGAGTGTTCATAAGGACTGGAAATATCATATTTTGCAGTGTATAATTCGAACTTTCTTGCCCAAATATGTGAGGGAAAAATAAGGGTGAGCCTTATACCTGGGCAGTACTAATGCCATATCTTTATAAATGTTTTAAGTTCTTTTATTTATGCTTATGTGTTAAAAGAGTAACTCTGGAAATCAATAATGATATACATATGCAAAATAACACCTTGGAATATGATAATAGATTTTGTTGAACTTATGACAAACTCGCAATGACGAAGAGTTCTTGGCCTTCTATGATGTGTAAATACCGTAAATTTGTTACCGGTACATAAAATTTCTTGTATCTGTTCTTGTGTTTTGTAATTATTTGTTATGTAAAATTTCTTGTACCATAATGTTAAAAAATGAATGCTAAAATTTCTTTATAACACAAAAAACAAGTACCTACGTGTAACCAAATAGAAATAGAATTAAAAAATTAAAACGAAAGATTTTTTTCCCCTGATAGTTTGGGCCAAAAATGTGGGTGTGCATTATACATGACAAAATACAGTAGGATGCATGGAGTCTCGGGGCCTTTCAATAGGCAAATCCTTTAACAGGACATGGATGATTTAATAGCAGCTTGGCTACAGTGCCCAGAATAAACTGCTTTCATTCTCCTCACTGTTATACCTGGTAATTTGCCAGTATAACAGGTGAGAATTGATGAGGGGGTGATGATTTCAAGGGCACAGACGTGGAGAAGCCAGTTTTGGCATCAGTTTTGGCATCAACTTTATCTCATGGGGTGAGTTGTACTGTAATAGTAGTGGGCACCGCTTTGCCATTATTTATTTCTACAGAGAAAGGGATAACAGTTCCAACACGTTGACTTTATGCTGTGAGTGTGTTTGTAAGGCAATAGGGAAAGATGTTATATAACATAATTATCAGTGGATTTTCCATGAATTAGAACACAACAGATCCTCTGAGGTAAATTTCCTCCAAATCTATTTCGAATTTTATGTTCTTTAGAAGATCTCTACTCAGAGGCCTCATGATAAATAAGAAAAGTCATCTCATCTATCAGTTAGACAATAAACTTGGTACAATTTCTATTACATCCTGGGTGGGGTCGCTAAGTATGACACCCAAAGAAATCTGTGTCCTTGAGAGGAACAAGTAGTAAGAAAGTCATTAGTTCTCAATTAACTGATATAAAATTAGTGAGAATATGACCTCGTCAGATATGTGCCTTACATGTATAGACTACTGTGAAAAAAGGATTAGAACCCAGATAACAATGAAATTGTATTTTTCAGATATTATATAACATTTTCCTATAAATAATTAAAAATGGTGGTTAAAAATCTCCTTAAATGACTTTTAACTAGCGTTTCTAAACTTAATGGTTTCAATAACATGTTGCTAACTAGAAATCAGAATTATGAACTCCTGAGCTAGTTCTTTAAAAAACAATTCCTAAAAGTAGGGTTTTCAACAAGTTACTGTCTAGCGAGGCTTGCCATGCTGCCTTCCATTCCCTCGTGCACGGGAGAAAAGCAAATGATTCCGTGCCCTTAGATGTTACAAGCATCGCTTTGCTTGGGGTTTGATCTTTCAGATGGTTGGTTAATCCTTGCAATCATCACTCCCAGCACACCGTCATTCCTTCAGTTTGGACGCATTTCTCAGAAGAGAGCCTTCCTTGTAGGGCTACTCCACTCTACAAGGTGAGGCTATGCCTCTGGGCTGCAGAGCCAGAAAGCAAGGGGCCATTGAAACCGTCAACTGAAATACTTACCCCACTGCTACCCTTCTCCACAGCAGAGATCAAGACCTGTGGGGAGAAGTGCAGAATCCTGAGGAGACCTATTTTTACTTGAACCGCATGGCAGGTAACTGGCATGTAGTGCTTGGGTCTCTCAGCTCTGGCTCTGGCCTGAGAAAGCCAGTGAAAGACCCCAGAAGATGAGTGTGGGGAAGATCGGTCCACCTCTCTTATTTTTAATCAAGGAGAATCAGCCCAGTTCTGTCCTATGTTGACTGACAATGCTCTGCTTGTGCAAAAAAAAAATCTCTCTCTAATGAACATCAGCAAAGCAAAGATGGTTGGTAATTTATTCTGATGCAAGAAAATGGACTGATTCCTTCTTGTTGTTTATAAAGCCTCTGCCTCCTTGTCATGGCTCCCTGGAATCCATGCAGGTCTTCAAACAGCACTGCCAGATAGCGGAGGAGTATCATGAGGTCAAAAAGGAAATCGCTCTGCTTGAGGAAAGGAAGTAAGTACTGGGCGCTGTCCACTGTACTGGTCCTGGAGGGGTCGTGGCGGGGCGGGCTGAGGGGGTGCAATTGGGGAAGGGACGGGCTGAGCTTGGGAAGAGAGGGAGGGAGATGGCAGGGGAGGAGACCCCACATTCCAGGGTTCAGAGGTCACGAGGCCACTTGCATGTATGCCATGTTTAATTACAGAAATGATCCAAACGGCGCTGCTGTAGGTTAAGGGCTTTATGAGTAGTGAGAGAAACAGTAGGAGTGCTTCCTTCCCCAAAGCTTCATTTCTAGTAAGCACTTTTAGTTCAGGAAATTAAAAATGCCAAATACCACCTAGAGCCAGTGCTCCTTTCCCAGGGAACATGCTCAGAGGACCCAGCACACTTAGGCTGGGGGTGAATTTCAATGAGTGCTTATATGGCGAAGTTCCCACATTAAGTAAAGAAGCCACTGAGAGGCTCTTTGAAATCAGGTAAATGTATTGGTTGATTATGTAGAGTAGACTGTCTGCATTTTATAGTCCAATAATCTGAGTAAGTTTTGATCTTGATAGCTTCTATTATCATTAATGTTCAGCCACCAGGAATTATATAGGTTTATTAATTAAAGCACTTGAATTTTACTCATAACTTTTTGTTTCAGAATTCTCCTCCTTTTTAATTGGACTTGATTTTGCTGATGTTTACCCCAGTGATCCCTATTCTCCCATACTTTTAAAGCATCAGGCACCTTTCTGTCATCGCACTGGTCAGTTTGTAATGACACATGTATTAGGGAAACCTCTCATTAATGCTTCCATCTCCTGCTAAGTGGTCAGTGTCAGGTGTTGTTCGCCATTGTTCTCCCAAAGTCCAGCACAGTCCATAGCATGTCAATGCTGTATAAGTTTATGTTGAATGAGTGACAAATAATCCAAATGCATTGTCTTTAGCTTTTGCTTCTCTCCTTCCTCTTACTAAAGTGATCTATGATATACATTTATCACTGGATTTTTAAATCAAAGCTGAAATGTATTTTGTTTTGAGAAATTTATGAAATTCTTGGAACTCTTTGGAGACCCCCCAGAATGGTGGCTGGACAGAATGACATGGTGGGGGTGGTATTTTGTGGGGGTGTTTTGGGGCCAGACTCCTATACTCACTGTAAGACCTTAGTAACCATGTTACAAGCCTTTTCTTACTTCCTCCCTTTGCTGTATTTCAAACATAAAATCATACCTGGACTTTGGGTTATAGGGAATTAGAAGATGTTTATGAGATCAGAAGCACAACTTTTTCCTTATATGTCTGAGACTTTTGCTAAATTGTTTGGAGTGTGCATATGGCACATTGATACCCAATCTGAGTCCTAAGAAAAGTTTCATAAAGGAACTAAAAAAGCCTATTAATGCCATGACGAATGATGAAGTTAAAGGAGGATTTATATAATCTCTAGGTTACAAATGTCTTTTCCTGTGTGTGTGTGTGTGTGTGTGTGTGTGTGTGTGTGTGTGTGTACTGTGGTGTCACAACAGAAAAGAAATAGGTAATTATATATTTATTTGTAAACTCTTTAGATTGAATGTCCTGGTTGACTTTGTGGTTTAAATTAACCAATATGTGGCTTTTTATTTGGGGGGGGGGACAATGCAAAACTCACCCACTAACTTATATGTTTTGTAAGTGTATATTTTTGTATGTTGCATTTAAAAAAATATCATAGAGTAATGATACGAGAGTGACTCATCTGGTCTTTGACTGAACCATATTCCTGCTGCTTGTGTCTAGAGCATTGAAAACTGGGGGTACCACCACAATGTTAAGATAAGAAAGGCAAAGTTGACTTCTAGAAAGAAAGTAGCTAGCAGACCAGTGGATATACTTTATACAACCTGCCAAACCACAAAGATGGTGGCTAACCCCCTGACTTAGCTGTTCATAAGCCTTCCTGAATAATGCTACGTGTGGGGCAGAGGCCAAATTCTTTTATTATTATTTTTTCTTTCTTTTTCATGAAGTCTTCCAAATTCCTTTTTCTCCAGCCCTGCTTCTGCCATTTGGGATTGGGACTTGGCACTTCAAGTCTCCGTCAATGTAATATTCTAACCTGTTCCCAGACTCTGGTTTCCCATTGCTAGAAAAGGACACCCAGTTTTTGGCCTAGATTTGAAGACCTGCCTCGGTACTGCCTTCGTACCTTTGTAGAATGTTCAGTCTCCTGCTACCCTGGACTATTCACTTGTCCTGCCTCTGTGCCCTTGCTCTCACCAAGCTCCAGGTCCAGAGTGCTCCCTCCTCCCTCTTAGCTTGCCCAATGTCACCCTCCTTGAGGAAAGCTTGGCCCATAACCCCGCCCCGGCCAACCCCCAGTGATCAGCTGGACCTCCGAGGGGTTTTGGTGATCATTGGTTTCATTAACACTTTACTGAAGCGGTAGTTCATTTTGCAACACACATTTTCCTAAACAGGGTCTGTTTTCAAGCAAGGTCATTTGGATTTGACCCAAGTAATTGGCTCTTTGTTTTGTTTTTATATGGTTTGGATGAAAGATTCTTCCTCCTCCTTTCATAATGTGTGGCTGACTCTATTGCCTCTGGTGACTGGCTAGTGTAAGCCAGTCGCAAAGAGAGATGCTAGCTGGCTCAGGTATTGTGGAAGTGAGTTTTTCTTTGTTGGAGTCAGGAGGGACCAGGCTAAGCTGAACTTCTCTCTCGTCTCCAGATGGGGTCTCCCTGGATCAGGTTTGGGCAACTGCAGAGGAGCAAGGAGAGTTGCTTATAACTATTGTTTTAGATCATGTCTATTGGCTGGATAAAGAGCATCAAACATTTTCTAGGATTATAAACCCAGCATGGAATGAATTTAATTTAAAAATCACTTCTGGGTTATTGACCAATAATGTAAGAAAAGCTTGGTCTTACTTGCATTTGAAATTTTTTTTCTTATCAATTAGGGGGAAAAAAAAGCCAATTTTGTTGCTTTAAAAAATTACCAAGAATTCTGACATCTTTACAGAACGCTTGCTATCATTTTGCGTATTGCTTTTTATGCCTTTTGTATGTGAATAAATACTTTTTTATAATTACATATATAGTAACATGAAATATGTACATGCTTTTAAAAATAAATATTGTAAGCTTTTATATAATATCTATAGTTTTTTTGTGTGTATATAAAGGAAATGCATGGAAGTGAAATATAGACATTTTATTTTTTTTGAAATTTGTTACAGAATTGTTTGATAGGAAGTTTTTAAAGTATACCACTAAACAACAGTTAGATCTACAATTAGATTTACAATTAGTAAAGGTTTCTTTGATCCAGATAGAGTATTTTATCTTGTTCAAAAGAGAAACCCCTTGTCTGTTCCTAGTAAGAAATATTGTGCTAGATGCTGTGGCATTTAAAAGATTGACTTAGAATGTAAGAAAAGGTGATAAACTCTTAGAAAAGTCAGGTTGAAAACATGGTATGTAATTAGAAAAAACAGTTTAGTGGTTTTCAGTATACTCACAGAGTTGTGCAACCATCATCACAATTTTAGAACATTTTCATCACTTTAGAAAAAAACCTTATACCCTTGAGTCATCACTCTCCATTTCTTCCTCCCCACTGCCAGCCGGCCACTGGCAACCACTAATCTACTTTCTGTCTCTATGGATGTGCCAATTCTGGATATTTCATATAAATGGAATCAGACAACATGTGGTCTTTTGTGATTGGCTTCTTAGCATAGTGTTTTCAAGGTTCATCCATGTAGAATGCTTGCATCAGTATTCATATCCTTTTTATTGCTGAATAATATTCCATTGTATGGATAGACCACATTTTATTTATCCATATCATCAGATGATGGACATTCAAGTTGTTTGGCCATTTGGCTATTATGAATAATGCTGCTATAAACATTCATGTGCAAGTTGTTGTGTGGACATATGCTTTTATGTCACATGTGTTGTGTACCTAGGAATTTCTGGGTCATATATATATATATATATATATATATATTTTTTTTTTTTTTTTTTGAGGGCAGTGTTACTGGCCCTCATATGTGGGACCCGAACCGGGGCCACTGGCGTCCCAAGGCAGCGCTTAACCACCGCACCACTCGGCCGGCCCGCTGGGTCATATTTTAAGTCAATGTGTAACTCTTTGAGCAACTGTCTGACCTTTTCTAAAGTGGCTGCACCATTTTATATTCCCACCAGATTTGTATGAGAGTTCTGATTTCTCCACATCTTTACTAACATTTATGATATCTTTTAGATTATAGCCATCCTAGTGGGTATGAAATGATGCTTCATTGTGGTTTTGATTTACACTTCCCTGATGGCTATAAATGCTGAGCCCCTTTTTCATGTGCTTTTGGATATTTCTGAGAAATGTCCATGAGCTCCTCTGTCTAATTTTTGAATTGAGTTATTTGTCTTTTTTATTATTCAGTTGAGAAAAACCATTATAGAGTTTTAATGGGTTCATGCAAAAACATCAGAAAAGAGTTTTCATATGGAAATACCAGAATCAACATCAGACATATTTTCATGTCTTTTAAAAATATATAAAATGATGAATGGGGGAGCAACAGTCTCATTGAGGGGAACATATAAAGGTGAGGAAAAAGGGAGCACATGTAATTTGTAAAAGCATAGTCTAAAAATAGTCCTCTTTTGATTTAATTTTAGTCACAGTATTTAATTTATTCTGAAATTTCCAGTGACAAGAGATTTTAATGTTTGGCCAGAAGTGTTTAGTTCTTTAGGACATTCCTGAAGGCAGAGGTTTTTAATCTGTGTTCGGGGGAACTTCTCAAAGATTGGGAAAGGAGAGGTGTCAGGCAAGGGACTGTATAATGGCCAGGCAGAGAAATCCATTTTATCTGTTTTATTTGTTTCCAGGTATGATTTTCTTTGAAAAGGACCCCACAGCTATAAAACATTGAAAACTAAATGTCACTGTTATATTCAAGCATATTTTCTTATGTAACTAGTCAGCCCCCAGCATGAGGTTTCCAGTATCATAAAGAAACAGTAAATGGAGATATTACCCTATGAGTGTTTGCAGGGTATGTAGCAATGAGGGGGAAAAACTTCCGTCCTCTTTGCTAAGATGTCTGATAGAGTGAGAGGCCATGTGGATGCGGTATAGGGTTTCACTTCATTTTCCACCAGGGGAGATTGCTTCCTGAGATTCACCTGGAGAGCAAGACTCCAGGACAGTCCTGGTTTGCAATAGGATTTCAATAAATATTTGCTGAGCGAATGGAAAAAGGACCAAAGAACTGTCTTGGCTCCTCAGTTTACTCAAGGAGGCAGAGATAGAGCCAAGGGGATTCTTTCGGTTTTAGTTTCATGAGAAACCCCAATATTCCAGACTTTTTGGTCTGCAAGATTACACTTTCTGTTAATGCCCCTACTTGTAATGGTCTGGGCCCTTTGTATCACTTAATTACATGAAGTCCAGTCTTCTAACTGAAATTTCATTCCTAGGTGTCTCTCCATCTAATTCTCTCCCTGGAACCACATGAAAAGGGAGAAAATATTTCCCTCTCTTCAATGAGAGTGTCTTTCAGTAGATCTCCCTTGCTGAGGAAAGAGGCTCCAATGTCCAGGGGAGCAGAGTGATGAAATTTTACCTTTCACCTTTTTCCTAACCCAGGATTAACTCTTTTGGGGGTATAGTGAAAATCTCCATTCTCTTTAGAGTAATGTTTTTTAATCAGGCCAGTTCCTCTGCCCGCCCCCCCCCCCGAAGATATTGGCAATGTCCAGGGATATTTTGTGTTGTAATAACAGGATGGGGAGAGATAATACTGGCATTTAGTGAATAGAGGCTGTTAAACCTTCTATAAGGCCAATGTATAGGACAGCCCCCAACAACACAGAGTTATCTGGCCCAAAAGAGCAATTGTGCCAAGGCTGAGGAACTCTAAAGCAAATTTCACTTTCCCCCACAAGGGCATAGTGTTGCCTTTCATTTCCCCAAAAAATAGAATGCATGTATTCATTATGCGTTATTCATTTGTAGGTCCTCAACACCACAGTCTAGACTGTGCTTTGGAAAGTCCATTTCAGTAGCATTCCTTCAGCTCCATGAAATGAAGACAGGCTTTCACATGCTTCGTTTTTTTATCTTAAGGCCTCTATTCTTCCTCTCCTGTGTATAAATATTTGTACCAGAACTCATATCTCTCAAGAACCAGCAGTGCAGTCTATATCACTGCTTAAAATAAAACTCTCCCTAGCATGAAGATCAAGTTATATTATCCAGAACTCTTTAGCTCACTGGGGCCAAACTGTCTAGGATTTTGTCTTTTCCAAAGAAAGTCTTCAGTCAATTTTGAAAGTTCCAAGAACCATGGTAGAGGTCTTTCTGGAAGCAGGGCCCTCTTTGTCCTAATGATGAAGCTGTGTCCTAACCTTTTACAATATAAAGAATCTCCTTTATTGTGGAATCAGTTTCCACAAAGTTTCAATGTTCCCTTTACCAGTTCACTTGGTCTTCCCTTTTCCCCATTTGTTTTAGCAAACAAAAACTTTTTCAGGCATGTGGCTTAGAATGGGCACAGCAGGTGATTTATGGGGAACCCGAGGTTATGGCCTTTTCACTGGTGGGGTACCTCATGTAGGAAACTATATTACAAGTTCTTGACTGCAGAAATAAGATTCCTGTAATGGCGTTCTTCTCCCCCCATATCACATTATCTAGAGGGGAATGATAGAAATGATAAACAAGAAGTCAAAGGCAGGGCCACATTCTAGCCAATTACAGATATCAATTTGTTCCTCAGATCATCTGTTTATAAGATTGTTTCTGTAGCTTGATGTGCCAGGTTGAATTATGAATTGTTCATGGATGAACATAAACATGTCTATATAAATAGTTCTCAGACAGGAGATAATAGACATTTTGACAGTATTTTTTGAATGTATGTATAATTTCTTATCAAATACATGAAGCTAATTTAGAAACCCTATCAATTAAGTCTCCTTGATTCCAGTGAGGAAGAAATTAATATTGACTTTCTGCAATGCAAGAAGATTGGACTAGGTAATCAGGACCATTTCTTCTAGTTGTAAAATCTGTGATTTATTTTCTCCACCAGTCAAAACTACTAACAGATGTCTTCAGGAGTTTTAAATGAGAACCAGAACAGACAGTAGCCATTGTTATATCCAGTACACCAACTCCCTGGAGATGTTTTGAAAGCAAAACTCTATTTCTACCTGAATTATACTCGTATCTGTGACAGTTAATTTGAAAGGAAAAAAAGAACAGGAATGAATAGATAATCTGATGGGTGGAGGGTTTAGAGGCCTGTTTCATTTTTTACTTATAATAATTTTACTGATCAATTTCTTTAAAAGAGTTACATAAGGGACTTTACTAATATTTAATTATTGATATTTACTGCTTCAAGGATGCTCATTGGCAAAGAGCACTAAACATTTGCTAAGAATATTTTGACATCTGACTCTTTTTTTTTAGCTGTATAACTTTTTCAATTAAATGACACATTTTGAATTTCTGTTTCCTCATCTTTAAAATATATTCTATTTGTCTCTGAGGTAACTTGCTCTCCAGTTACTCACTCAGCAAGTATTTATTGGGAGTCTTTATATTTTAAACACCATAGCCGGTCTAAGATCAATAAGAGTCCAGAGGAAATTTGTGTGTGTGCATATCAGTGTTCCAGGTTATCTTCCCTTTGTCCCTGTTGCATCTCTCAGGCTCCATGGCCCTAAATGCTCCAGTATCTTCCTAAGAACAAGGGCACTCTCTCACTTAAACACAGTACAATCACTGAAATGAAGAATTTTAGCATTGATATGGTACTATTCTAATTCACCGTCCATATTTAAATTGAATCCATTTCCCAATAATGTCCTTCACAGCTATTTTTCTTTCCAGTCCAGAATTGCACATGTCAATTGTCTGCAGTTTGTTTAAATATGGAAAACGTCCTAACATTTTGAAGAGCCTAGGCTTGCAATTTTGTCGCATGTCTCTCCCTTTGAGGTTGGTATGTGTGCCTGGGGCAGGAATGTCACAGAAAGGGCGCTGTGTTCTTGTTGGTGCCTGTGATAGCTGTTTATCTCCATTGCTAGTGATGTCAATTTTGATCACTTGATGGAAGTAATCTTCCAGGCTTCTCTGCACTTCTCCCTACAGAGAAGGAAGGAATGTGACACACACTTACATTGAGGCAAAGGAGAACTCAGATCTATTTGGAATTAACTGACCCACATATGGGGAGTAGACCTGTTCTGGATTGTCATGCTTATGAAATATAAACATGAACTGAAAATCTTGAGCTCTTTATTACATGTATTTGCATCAGTTAATTATTTACAAATATGTACTGAGAATTGAATCTGTTTAAGGCGTTATCACTACAAGTTGTCCCCAATTACCTCGGCAGCTTCCTGAGTTCTCAAGTCAGCCCAGCACCAGTTGTAGATAATTGTTTCAGTAATTAGGACTCCAAGATATGTGTAAGGACTGGGGACAGACATGGAAAATAATAGCTGTGGGAAGGAGGTGGATGGAATTCTCGAGTTCAAAGATCTAGTAAAGATTTGTTCAACTGAGGAATGAAAAACAAGGGAAGATAACTGAATTTGGAGGACAAAGATTAGGTAATGGACAAACATAGTTCTCCTACCCATAAGAGAATAGAAAGCATCTGAAATTATAAATGGGTTATTCTGTTTTATTTTCCCCCTAAACTAGGTGGAATTTTTATAATTTGTTGTTGTCTTAAAAAGACTGCCTTAATTGACTGCCGAAGGATTTATTGAGAATTTTTTTGACATATGTGTAGTATTTTTGATGTGTCTTGTTAGAGGTGCTAGAATAAAAGCTCGTGAGGCTGGCAAAATCAAAGTAAGTAATCGGAGACAAGTGAAGACGGGTAAAATTTAGAGGAGCACAAGGGAACACTCTGCTTCCGTTATGCTATTACTGTACAATTTAATTTGTTTGCATTATATTTTGTGCTTCTTCCTTGCCCGCCCCTGAACCTGCAGAAAGGAGCTCATTGCCAAGCTGGATCAGGCAGAAAAGGAGAAGGTGGATGCTGCTCAGCTGGCCCGGGAATTCGAGGCCCTGACGGAGGAGAACCGGACCTTGAAGTTGGCCCAGTCACAATGCGTAGAGCAACTGGAAAAACTTAGAATACAGTATCAGAAAAGACAGGGCTCATCCTAACTTTAAATTTTTCAATGCGAGCGTAAGACGTTGGTGACTGTTATGTGCTGGCCAAAAGATTTTTATTTTGTAGGGACAGTGAGTAAAATCGATCACTTCTCTTTATTACCCACGTGGCACACATCTGTAGTGAGTTTAGTGCCTGCTAGATCTAGTTTGAAAGGAGGGATATTTTATTTTAAATAAGGTATTTAAAAAGCCAACCTATTACCAGGATGATTTCAGAGATCGTTCGTTTCCAAAGTTTTTTTTTATTTTATTTTTTTTTTATTTAGGAAGACATGATCATACTGTACATCAGGGTAGAAAACGATAAAAATAGAATATTGATTGATGCCGCTAAGAATCATAAACAGAATTAAGCCATGAAACAAACCGGTAAGATGCTCACTACGGTTCCACATCAGTGCATTTTAAAATTTCACGTCTTTGCTGTTTCGACTGTGTTCAAATCTGAACCATTAGAAACTTCTCCTCATATATTTATGTTCACCAGAGTTAGATTTAATTCCCCAATGACTGACTGTACTAAGAATAGATGGTCGTATATCATAAAAGCGTTCTCATGAAAGTATTAGCAGAAAGCATGTTTGTGCCAAAAACACATTTGCCAGTGCAAACTTGCTGTTGTAATAAAAAGCAGATAAGGCCACATTTTCTTTACGCCACGTTGCTTCCCAGTAAACATCTCTGCCTTTGCTTGTGTGTGTTCTGGGGCATGAGGAGATTGTTTAGACATTACTTTGGTGAGTTTCTATGAAAACATCAGTAAAATTATAACTATGACTTTGTTTGGATTTAAGGAGCTGTTTTGGGTCAGTAATAACCAAGAGAAATGTATGACTAAATTCAGGATTAAAATGATTTCCCCCTTGTTCTTCCTATCACTATATTTTCTCAAATTGATCTCTTTGTTTTATGTCCATTTCTATTCATGTATCTTCTTTTTCATTAAACGTGGATCAAAACTGTCCGTCTGTACTTTGCCCCTTTGTTGGCCCCCCTTATTCTGAAACTTGGAATTGGCTAACCCTAGTCAGAATTTGTTCTTACTTGTGTTTGCATGTGCCAAAAAAGCAGCAAAATCACTTCTCTTGGAAAGAAGCATTAGCATCTTAGGTATTTGTCCAGAAAACATACAAGAGAATATAAAGGGAAAACAAAAACAAAAACCAAAACCAATAAGATGGCCTGAGAAAGACCAGTCGTTATCAACTGGGGGTGATTTTGTGTCCAGAGGATGTTTGGCTAAGTCTACGGACATCTTTTTGTTGATGTTGTCCCACCTGGGATGAGCAGGCACTGCTGAAATCTAGAGGGCAGAGGCCGGGGATGCTGCAAACATCCAGCAGTGCCCAGGGCAGCCCCCTGACAACAAAGACTTGTGTGGCCAGTGGCGCCCAGGCTGCTGTGCGTCGTGCCAGGCTCATCACGGCCGCATGGGCAAATGAGAAGGGGGAGCCCTTCGCAGGGCCCTGGGTCCCCTGCCTTGTGCTGTGGAGACCATGAGGTCCAGAAGCATCCTGGCCCACGGTTTCCGCGTTTGTAAAATAAAGCTTTTCCAGAGATCTCAAAGTTTAAATGTTACACGAACCTAGCCATCCTTAAGCGGTTTTAGGTTTGACCAAAGGGGAAAGTCCCTATTATCCTGGCAGAACCTTTTTTTTTTTTTTTTTTAAGTAACCCCAGGCTTATAAACACTAATACAAAGGAAGGATTGTTCACTAAATTTATACAAATCTAGAGTCAATGGAGTGGGAGGAATAGGGTAAATTACTGACCTTTAAATACAGGATAAGTCATGGCCTCTTATAGAAAATGGGAGACAGGGAAATATAGTTCCAAAATCTCTTTGTTCTACCAGAATAAAAATAATTTAACAGGGTTAAAATATTTGAACACTACTGGTATTACATTCAGGAAACACTGAGCAAATAATTTTCATATTTGTGCTAGTCTCAGCCTGAAATGTTACTGTGCGTTTCCAAAAGATAGCTACTGGTGACTCAAAAGCAAGCATTCCTCTAGGTGTGTGTTCAGTCTTTTATTCATTTATGATATGAAAACATCACCTATTTTTATAACTTAGAGAAATCTTAAAACAAAATTTCTTACATTATCAGTCTTTCATTTGGCAAGCTTGCCCTCAATCTTATTTACCACTTCATATTATCTATAGAATGGGGAATCGTTTGAGAATTTACTACCTTCAAATATATTTACAATAATCTTGCTGTCAGCCATAATGAAAATGCTATAGAGCCTTAAAAAGCAGCACAGAGATCCATCAGTATCAAGGTGAACATGCTTGCTTTTGAGCTAGAATTAAAGGAAAATCTAATCAGCATTATATTTTGCAATTGCTCTCATAAAGCATTTACTATTTGTGGGTATTCACGTAGATGTGAAAAGAATGTGGTTACATGTGTCTGGAAGTCAAATTTCTCATCGTAGGTGTTGGCAGAACAGGTTTCTCTATATCATCTTGGTACTTGAGCTTGGGTGGATCATGAACTCAGCACAAATAAGGAACTAAAAGAGATGTGGAATTCAATAATTCAACGAAAGCTTATGATACACTTACATTGGTTGGGTCACAACCTTCACGGGAGCTTCCCAGGTAAAACCTGAAACTGGCCCCCATACACAGAGAGCAGGGAGAGACCTAAGAAGAAAGGCAGGCCACTCCAGATTGGCCGGTGCAGGTTTAACAAGCCAGGGAACTTACTTATGGACTTGTCTTGGCCAGCCACAAGACAAGTTATTTTCCACACCCTCCCGCCAAAGCTTAAAAGTTTATGTGGAGGCACTAAATGGGTTCAGTTATGTACCCAGAGTTCTTCAATTGATTGTACCCAGTCCAGATAGTCTCAACTCTACATTCCACCTCAAGGTATATCCTTGCGACAGCTTCTGGGGGCAGGGAAGGTGAGCGGAATGCACATTCCCAGGACAGGGCAGGGGGTGGGAGCCTCCAGTTGCTCTGTTTGGGTCCAGCTCTTGGGTCAAACCAGCGTTCAATGCTTTTAAAAAAAATTTTAACTGTAAAAATGTAAAAGGAATTTATTAATTTTGCTTTTGAAATTATTTGGCCTGAGTTACACATTTAATTTATGAATGACTTTGATTTCTCAGCAATGAATATGGATATTCAGGATAAGTGAGAAAAATCTAACCTATAAATTATTTTCACATTACAGACTTTTTAAAAATTAAATGCTTTGAGGTACTGTTGGTTAATAACTTGGCGTAAGTTTCAGGTGTACAACCTTATAATTTGTCTTCTTGTTGACTTTCCTCAATAATTTACCAAGTGCAGAGCAGAAGAACAATAGAAGATGCAAAAATGAATGACACAATCCCAGTCTTCAATGTGCTTCCAATTTATTAACGGAAATAGCACACACATTCTGGTTCCTGGAAGACAAGGATGAACATAGGCACAATAATATAAATATAGTATATAATAGGGGTTCAAAGAAGGAGAAATGGGCCTGAGGAGAGGCACAGTCGTTGGGAAGCATGTTGTGAGGGCCACATATTTGGGGGCGGGAAATAGCTTTCCTGTAGGGTATGTGTAGGGGGATAGTGAGAAGTTGAGTTGTAAGGTTCTACTGCACCTTGGGTGTCCAGGGTAGTTTGGACAAAAACATTTTGGAAAGAGGAGTAAGTGATCAGTGCTGGACTTGAAGATAATACGGTGGGAGGATTGCACTAGACAGAAACTAGAGGCATGAGGAATTGTTAGGAGGCTAATAGAAAGGACCACGCAAGAAGAGAGTGGCAGCAATCAAAATGCACTGAGGGATGGGAGAGACCCAATGAGAAGCAGAATCCATGTGGCTTGAGATGGATTGCATCTGTAATTTAAGCCAGGAAAATGAAGAGAAGTAATGTTTAATGATCCCCTTTTGTGCCAGGCTATGCTATATGCTTTGTATAGGTTATTTAATTCTTTTTTTTTTTTTTAAGATTTTATTGGGGAATTGGGGGATGGAACAGTGTTGGGGAATCGGGGAAGGGGAACAGACAAGTTGCTGTCCTTTTGTTCTTCAGTCTAGTTGGGGAGGACACTGCTTCACTGGCCCATGTTGGTATCATCATTGCGCTCTTCCTGGGTGAGGCAGATCAGTTGCTGGCCTCTGGCCGGCCACTCACAGTGGCTCACGGCAGCTCACACTGGCTGCCTGCCACTCACTGCAGCCTACACCTTCACCTGCGACTCACAGCAGCCCAGCTCCAGGTGAAGCTGTTGGTCACCATCCTAGCTGTAGAGGGCAGTGTCACTGGCCCTCATGTGGAGTTCGAACCGGGGCCCTGCTGCTCAGACCTGGCGTCCCAAGCCAACTCTTAACCAATGAGCCATTTGGCCGGCCCGAGGTTATTTAATTCTTATAACAACCTGAGAGGTAGCTATAATTATCCCCATTCTCCAAAATCAGACCCTAAGGTTACATAATTTGTACAAAGTTCCCCAGACTTGGGATTTAAATACAAACTTCCTCCTCCTCCCTCCCTCTCCCCTCCTTCTTCTCTCTCCTCCTCCTCCTCTTCCTCCTTCTTCTTCCTCTCTCTCTCTCTCTCTCTCTCTCTCTCTCTCTTTCCTTTCAATAACTATTTATCGAATGCTTCTGCTTTGCAAGGCATTCTGGAAGATGCCAGGGATACAACAGTGAACAATAGAAACATGTTTTCAAGTTGCCCTTAGTCTAGTAAGGGAGGTAAATATTCACCTAAATACCCACTTGGAGTAGGCTTAAAATATATCTAAAATATATCTAAAAATCTCCTCATAAGGTAGAGCCTAATTCCCCTCCCCTTCAGTGTGGCTTGGACTTAAGTTTCTAACAAACAGAATAAAGCAGAAGTGGCAGTATGTGACTTCTAACACGAGGTCCTAAGAAACACAGGAGCTTCCTTCTTGCCTCTTCTCTCTCAGATCCCTGGCTCTGGGGTGCGCCAGCGACCGCGTTCTGAGGAGACTCGGAGGCCTCGGGAGAGGCCCGCATCGCAGGGGACTGAGGCCCCTCAAGAGAACCCGGGGCAGAGCCTCTGGCTCCAGGCAAGACTTGCAGTGGCCGCAGCCGGGCTGACGTTCGGAGTGTGCTTCATGAGAACTCTGAGCTAGAACCACTCGGCCAAGCCGCTCCTGGTTCCTGATTCTCAGAAACTTGGAGCTAATACATGTTTGTTCTTTTAAGCCACTCAATTTGGAGGTGATTGGTTATGCAGCAATACATAACAAATACACCAAATGAGTGAGGTCAGTGCCAAACAGAAAAGAAACATAGCTTATGAATGCACATAAGAAAGAGTGTAATCGAGATGAGGAATCAAGGATGGTTTCCTTAAGATGGTGACTGCTGAACCGAGATATCTCATGGATGAATCAGAGCTAACGAAGCAGACAAAACAGGTGGAGGACAGCATCGAGACAGAGTGGAAACATGTGCAAAGGTCCTGTGGCATATTCACAGGCTTGGAGGAAGGCATGAAGAGATAGGGGAGATGGTGTACAAGCTGAGGTTGTAGAATAAGGCGGGAACTTAAAGGTCACATTAAGGATTTTGAACTTAATCCTAAAAGCAGTGGGAAGAATCATTAAGAATTTTAGGCACCGGGCAATGTTAATATGTTAATATAACAGGGGCAATGTTAACAATGTTAATATAACAGTTTTCTAAGTTATGTCATTTCAAGTTGCTTTGAGTGCTATGTACATCATGCACCACTTAACATCAGGCTTACTTTCTGAGAAATGCATTGTTAGATGATTGTGTCATCGTGCAAACATCATACAGCTCCTGGGCTATAAGATACAGCCTACTGCTCCTAGGCTGCAGGCCTCCATAGCACTTCACAACACGACGCGAATTAGACCAAAGCAAAAAAGAAAATGATGCACTTAGGAGATGAAGAAAACAAGATGTGTGAGGTGTTTGCTGGTGTCATACAGCGCACTGCTTTTTGAAAAAAATTTTAAAATAATTTTTATTTTTCAATTACCGTTTACATAGACTATTATATCAGTTTCAGGCATACAACATCGTGATTAGACATTTATATAACTTATTAAGTGATCATAGTGACCTACTGTTTTACAGCAAATTTTTTTTTCATAAGTAAAAAGAGTACACTTTAAAATAACAATAAAAAGTATAGTATAGTAAATACATAAACCAGTAACAGTAGTTTATCACTATCCAGTATTATGTACTGTATATAATTGTGTGTGCTGTACTTTTATATGAGTGGCAGGGCAGTAGACTTGTTTATACCAGTATCACCATAAACATGTGAGTCATGCATTGTACTATGATGTTATGACAGCTCTAATGACATCACTAGGCAACAGGAATTTTTTCAGCTCCCTTATAATCTTATGGGACCATCGCTGTGTACGTAGCCCATTGTAGACCAAAACATTGTTATGCAGTGCATGACTGTAGTATTATTTATATATACATATTTAGATGGATGGATAGATAGATAGATACATGATGGGTTACTTATACAGGGTTATTTTATGTATTTTACATGCAGTTATTTTAATGATTATTTTTGTCCCTACAGAATAACTATACCCTTAGTGGTAACATGTGACCTCGCAAAATGAAAGACAGACAGAGTCTACCTCCGGTGTCGCCATTAACATATTTAATTGACATTAATAACCCTACCTTTTTATGAAAATCTACAGTCCCCCTATTTTTTAATACTTATCTCAGGTTTAAAGACACCAAGCCCAGAGCTGCTAACAGAATCTTCTAGGCAATTAGAACTCTTAATATTTTTCACCTGTCTTTTTGTTACTTTTCAAGAGTGAAATAACCAGAGATAGGAGTTCAGATCACCTCAAAGATGAATATGGAACGTGGAATGTCCACAGGCAGAGATGAAATAACCCAGGAAGCTCATAGCATTAACCTGAAGATTAATCGAAGACCCTTCCATTCTAACATCCTATGTTTCACTGCCCTGGGAATATATTCTTTTTTACTGTTCCAAACAAATGTTCCCTGAAGGAAAAATGTCTGACGGTCAAGAGAGTTTTAAGTTACAGTTTTAAAATCACACCCATTTCTTTTGGCTCTCTGAAACTTTGTCCTTAGCAGTTCTGTGGAGCACCCTTCTCAGGCAGCTCTGGGGCAGGAGATAAAGGGAGTGGCTTTTATGAGTGTAGATTATTTTGTGAGGTTAGATTATCCCAGCTATAGAGAATGACTGTGAGGTGATGGCCTCAGTCACACAAGCTGGAAAATATGTTTTCCCCTGAGAAGTTGGTCTGTTAAAAACTTTTCACTGGCTGCTTTTGGACTAAGGAGTTCAGGAAAAGATTCTGAGCAGAAAGGACTGAGCCACTGTGAATAACGGAGGAAACACGTTTTTCAACAGCCAATTGAGGAAGGGTTTGGATTTGCAGACTGCTACATGCAAGCTATTTAATCTGTCACTGAACGTGTCTAGGCAGTGGCTGTTCTCTGAGGTGTGAACCTTGACTAGGGAAAGATAAAGAGCTACTAGAACAAGGGAAAATGATGTGTGAAACAGCTTTCTCCATAACTTCTTGATTGCCTGCTCACTTCTCAAAAATGGAATAAATGCTGAACACGCTGATTTCCCCCCATCATTCCCGTAAATAAGGATGTGACTCACAAGCCTTGCAAACTCCAGAATGCCATAGATACTATGGTGTTTCGATTATTTAAAAATAGCTGGGAAAAAGCAAGAAGTCAGTCATGGGTGTGTTGGGGTGATTTCTTTCTTCTTTGTTTAAATTCGTTTTTTAAAAAAATTTTATTAAAATATAGCTAACATACAATATTATATTAGTTTTAGGTGTACATCATAATTATTCAATAGTACCTACCTGGCATTATACATAGTTATTACCATATTATATTACCTATGCTAAAGAAGTGATCACCATGATAAGTCCAGCAACCATCTGACACTGTACCACGCTATCACAATGTTATTGACTATATTTCCATGCTGTACATTACATCCCCAAGACTAATTTGTTTTATACGGAAATTTGAACCTATTATTCCCCTTCAACTTTCCCCTCCCTTTTTAATTTTTCAGTTACAGTTGACATTCAATATTATTTTATATTAATTTTAGGTATACAGCATAGTGGTTAGACACTTATATAATTTACAAAGTGACTCCCCTGACAAGTACCCACGTGGCACTATACACAGTTATTACCATATTATTGACTATATTACCTATGCTTTACTTTATATCCCCATAGCTATTTTATAACTACCAATTTGCATTTCTTAATCCCTTCACCTTTTTACCCTGACCCCAACAACCCTCCCATCTATCTCCCCAACAAATCTAGACCCCATCTGACACCATACATAGTTATTACAATATTATTGACTATAATCCTTATGTTATACCCTACATCCCCTTGACTACTTTGTAACAACAAATATGTACTTCTTAATTTTTGTTTTCCCCACCCTCAACCCCCTTCCATCTGGCAACCATCCAAATGTTCTCTATATCTATGAGTTGGTTTCTGTTTCATTTGTTTGTTTGTGTTGTTCTTTAGATTCCACTTATAAATGAAATCATATGACATTTGTCTTTCACTGTCTGACTTACTACACTCAATACAATATCCTCAAGTTCCATCCATATTGTGGCAGATGGCAAGATTTTGTTCTTCTTTATGGCTGAGTAATATTCCTCTGTATGTATGCGACACCTCTTCTTTATCCATTCATCCATTCAGGGACACCAAGGTTGCCTTCGTATCTTGGCCATTATAAATAATGCTACAATGAGCGTATAAATGAGCATTTCTCCATGAGGTGGTATTTTGGGTGTCTTCAGATAAATACCCGAAGTGGGATTGCTAGGTTCTTCTTTGTCTCTTGTTATAATCTTTATTTTAAAGTCTATTTTGTCTGGTATAAGTATAGCTACCCCAGCTTTTTTTGTTGTTTGTTTCCATTTCCATGAAACGTTTTTTTCTATTTTCATGAAATATCTTTCTCTATCCATACTTTAAGTCTGTGTGTGTTTTTCAATCTGAAGTGAGATGTAGGCAGCATGTGTAAGGGTCTTGTTTTCTCACCCATTCATCCCCCTATATTTTCATGGAAGTATTTTAGTCCATTTACATGCAAAGTAATTGTTGGTACATGTGTAGTTATTGCCATTTTGTTATTTATATTTTTGATTTCTTTTTTTCCATCTTAAAGAAGTCCCTCCAAGATTCTTTGTAATGCTGGTTTGTTGGTGATGAAATCCTTTAGCTTTTTCTTGTCTGGGAAGCTCTTTACCTGTCCTTCAAATCTAAATGATAACTTTGCTAGGTAGAGTAATCTTGGTTGTAGGTCCTTGCTTTTTATCACTTTGAATATTTTCTGCCAATTCCTTCTGGTCTGCAAAGTTTCTGTTGAGAAATCAGTTGACAGTCTTATGGGAACACCCTGCTAGGTAACTAACTGCTTTCCTCTTGCCTCTTTTAAGATTCTCTCTTTGTCTTCAGCCTTTGGCACTTTAATTGTGATATGTCTGGTGTGGGTCACTTTGGGTTCATCTTGTTTGGGACTCTCTGTGCTTCCTGGGCTTGTATATCTATCTTTTTTTAATCAGGTTAAGGAATTTTTCTGTCATTATTTTTTCAAATAGGTTTACAATTCCTTGTTCTCTTTCTTTTCCTTCTGATACTCCTATGATATGAATGTTGGTACACTTGATATTGTCCCAAAGGCCCCTTCAACTCTCCTGTTGATTCTCTCTAATGTATTCTTCATTTCTGTTATTGGATTCTTTATTTCTGACTGGTTTTTTATGCTTCTTCTCTCTTTGTTGAAGTTCTCCCTGAGATCATTGAATATCCGTATAACAAGTGTTTGGAAGTCTGCATCTGGGGATTGCTTGTCACCATTTTGTTTAGTTATTTTTCTGGAGCTTTTTTCTGTTCTTTTATTTGGGACACGTTTCTTTGTCTGCCCATTTTGGCTGCCTTGCTGTGATTGTTTCTATGTGATAGGTAGGGCTACTATATCTCCAAGTTTTTGTTTGTTTGTTTGTTTGTTTGTTTGTTTTTGAGGGCAGTGTCACTGGCCCTCATATGTGGGACCGAACTGGGGCCGCTGGCTTCCCAAGCTAGCACTTAACTACCGTGCCACTCGGCCAGCCCGTATATCTCCCAGTCTTAATAGAGTGTCCTTATGTAGTAGGTGTGCTGTTGGGCTCAGTGGCGCTGTCTTCCTGGTCACCTGAGCCATGCACTCCAGGTGTGTCCCTTGTGAGGGTTGTATGTGCCCTCCTCTTATAGTTGAGCCTTGGTTGCCATTTGCACATCAATAGGAGGGATTGACCCTAGGGCTCATTGGTTGTGAGGACAGTGGACTACACTGTGACTACAGTGGAGGAGTTGTGTACAGGGACTGACCCTACAGAGCAGGGTCTACCTCAGCAGGGCTCTGGTGTCTGCCGAATCCGCCCTTTGGGTGTGTTGTCCTTGGAGGCGGATGGGTGATTCTTTGGCTTGTTTAGAAGCTGGCCACTGGGTGTGCCAGCCCCAGGGCCACCTGGGGAGGGACCTGCTGCAGGTTAAGTTCATCCAAAGCCTGTGCCCCACCCAGGGCCACCTGGCAGGAGCCACAAAGCAATCCACAGATGACTGTCACCTGCACTATGCTTGGAAGTCACTTGAGAGGCCAATTCACTAACCAAGGCTGGCTGGCACTAGTGCTGAGTTTAAGGCTGCTCAGCCAGAGGTACAGGACATGCTATATATAGCCAGATGCTGCTTCTCTGGGTTCCATGAACCTTTGAGAGACCGTAGGAAAATCTTCAGCTTGAGCCAAGGAAGGCGGTTTGTACAGAACAGCAAATGGAAGTGGTGGCTTGAGTGTGTCTGAAAGTTGGGTGGGGCGTGGTCTCAGAATCACCAACATGTAGCGAATGAATGGTGTTAGCTGGCTTGATGAAGACTGATATGGCGGCTGCCTGCGTCTGCACGCCGGGAAGGAGGGATCAACAAAGAGATAACGGCTGCGACCAGCTCCTCTGTCTGGGAAAAATCTGCCCCTCCAGCTCAGTTTTTCTCACCGCATGTACCTGTCGCCTCTCCAGTTGCTGCTCCAGCACTGGAGCTCAGAGCCAATGAGTCCATCAGTGAGTAAGTCTGTGTGCAGTCCCTTTAAGAGGAGCATCTGGGATTCCAGTCAGCCTTCATCTCTGCCACAATCCCCACTAGTTTTCAGAACTAGAAATTATGGGGACTTCTCTCCCTGGCACTGGAACCCTGTGATGGGGAGCCTGATGTGGCACTGGGAACCTTTGTTCCTTTGAGGGAACCTCCACAGCTGAGATACACCACATAATTTTTAATGGTCACATGTGGCTGTGGGACCAGCTGGTTCCGCATTTCTGCCTTTCCTACCAGTCTGGAGGTGCCTTCTTCTGCGTGTCCTTAGTCGTAGGGCTTCAGTGCACCAAAATGTCAGGCAGTTCTCAGTGATGGTTGTTTAGTAGTTTCGTTGTCATTTTAATGTGGTCGGGAGAGAAGGTGAGCACAGAGTTTACCTACTCCACCAACTTGACCAGAATTCTCTCTTTCTCTCTCTTTTTTTCACTTAACTTGCTCTTGTGTCTAGCCCTAAGTATTCTGAGAACATCTGGTTTATCAACTAAATTTTAGGGTTTGATGATTTCTGGGAACTAACACAGTGAATGCAATAGTCAGATCTCGGATCTCAGGCAAAAAATGGCTCAAGTCTTACCACGGGTCACTGTGATCTGCCTGCAAATCTGTTAGGTTGTACATTCTCCTTTTCTGTAAAGTAGAGAGAGACGAGTATTGATGGCATTTGCATACACTGACCCTCCCCACCCTCACACTGGTACACAACCAGGGCAATATTATACATATATATATTTATAATTATAATAATGCAATATGATAAATACAATATTATAAATACAGATATTTAGGGTACTAATAATAATAGTGGTAGGAGTAGCCATAGATGATATGAAGCCTGCTGAATGGCTTTCATTGATCTGTAGCTAACTGACTCAGAAATGGGAAACAAGGACCTTCTTTTTGTTGCTGCTAAAACCCCCAAAGCAAGGCTTTCTGCAAACCTAGGTTTGAGTTTGAGATTTCAGATGAAGGTGCAATCAGGGAATCTCAGTCTTACCCTCTATTAATCAGGGCCCTGGTAGGGAAGAAAAGCACACTCAAAATAGGCCAATAAAAGATAACTTAGTGAAGGGTTGGACTATGTACAACATTGGCGGCAGAGCTGAGGGAGTTCTGGAGGGCTGGTGAAGCCCTTGGGTCTGGCAGCCTGTAGAAAGTTTCTCCTGTGTCTTCAAGGGTGAAGGAGGGAGGAAGCAGTAGTAGGACCTGGTGGGAACTGTCTGTATGAGAGCCTTCTGTAGACTGCACCTCTCAAGACCTGGTCCTTTGGTGGGGGAGTGAGGCCACAGTCTACCCAGGGCTGGCAGGGAAAAGCCAGGAGGATAAATACCTCATGTTTTTTCTCTTCCTGTCTTTCCGTCTTCTGCTGGTGGCTCCCATTGGCCAAAGCCAACTTAAAGCCAGAGGACAAGGTTGCTGTGGTCCATACAGCCCATCTCCCAGAGCACAGGGCAAGGAGGAGCCGGGCGAGAGCAGAGCTTTAGGGGCACATGCAGAGTGTCCAGCACAGACCACCAATAAGCTAAAGAGATGGACATGCCAAGAAGCTAATAAAGAAAGTAGGATGGCCAGGCCTGTGCTTTTCATCCTGTGGTCCTTCCAATTTGTTAAGCCCCATTATATGTCTGGAAATATGAACCAGGGCGACCAGCAGCTCCTTTGCTCTGGGGATAGATCAGAGATAGTGTTAGACAAAATGCAAGAGGTCCAGTTAAAATTACATTTCAGAAATCAAATAAATATTGATATATTTTTTTTGTGTAAGTATGTCCCAAACATGGCATGGCACATACTTATACTAAAAACAAAAAATTTAAAAAAAATATTCTGTGTTTCTGAAGTTCAATTTTAACTGGGAATCCTGTATTTTTATTGGCTAACCCTGGCAATCCTGATTAGGGAGGGTGGAGTGGAGAAGGCTCTGTGAGTGTATCTGTGTATCCTACCCCTCCTAGTTCCATCCTTCACTGCGGTTTGTTTAGTCAGAGGAAAGTGACTTGGAAATATAATGTGCGATGGCATTTCCGAAACCGTGCTCTTGCAACACCAGTGCTTGAAATGTTAAGTATTTCTAAAAAAAAAACAAAAAAAACAACGGAAAAGAAGGAACACTCTGTCATGCTCAAATAAGTTAGAGAAACACTGGGCTGAATCAAGTTAGAGTTCTCCCAGCTGTAGGATTTCTCCTGGGATTTAATATTAACAAGTTTTTGACACCAATAATAGTGTTTCCTTGCTTTATTTAGAAATCATCACAGCAAACAAATAACAGGACCAGAGGTTTCTATTGAAATGCAGTGTAAATTTAGCAAAGTCATTTTGGTGTCCATATGTTAAAACAGAATTTTACCATTATATCTTACTTTAAGGCTTAATTTGCATTTACAAAGAGTTGTTTTTTTTTAAGTGATAGCATTCTGTTCGATAAGATATTAGATTGTCCACTTGATCCTGCTTGGTTTTTCTTAGCCTTAATATGAATAATCAATTAAAGCCAAATTATCATCCAAGCAGGGACAATCCTAGATCTTTTTTTTTTTTTTTTGAGGGCAGTGTCACTGGCCCTCATATGTGGGACCCGAACTGGGGCCGCTGGCTTCCCAAGCCAGAGCTTAATCACCGCGCCACTCAGCCGGCCCCAATCCTAGATTTTTCAGAGAGAAAAATAAAGATAAAATATCTGTGTCCTCTGCCTCAGAAGGTTATTTTTGGAAAGAAAGGAAGCAATGTTGTGAAAGGCTGCACAAAACATTACTGTTTTGTACAAAGTTTTATTAATACCCTCATGGTAGAGTTGTTGGGATACACAGGTGTTATGGTTTTTCTCTCTTTCTAGTAATAGGTATTGTTCATTTGCTGCCCATTCCTTTATTCTATCCTATAGTGTGAAATGGGAGAAAAGGAGGAACATCATTTAGGGTTAGAATCAGCTGCGAAGGGCAGACTCCCACCACCCAATCACCACCACCAATAACAGTGGCTTAAATAAGGTGGAAGTTTCTTCTCCGATGTACAAGACTAAAATGTGGAGTTCTGGGCTGAATGTTAAATCTGCAGGGCCTTGGGCCAGCCGAGTGGTGCGGTGGTTGGGCGCTGGCTTGGAGGGCCGCAGCCCTGGTTCGGGTCCCACATGTGGGGGCCAGTGACACTGCCCTAAAAAAAAAAAAAATCTGCAGGGCCTCAAATTTCTCTGTCATTGTTGAGGCATCTCTCTCAATGTCATGGTCCAAGATGGCTGCAGCCAGAGGAGAAAGAGACAGATAAGAGGTGGGGCCAAGGAAGTGGGCTGTTTATGCTGGAAACTGCCACAAATGTTTCCAGTTACATCCCTGAGATGCTTAATTTTAATTTTATGTCAACTTGACTGGATCACAGGGTGACTACCTATTTGGTCAAACATTCTGGGCATGTCCCTGAAGGTGTTTTTGTGCAAGATTTACATGTAAATCAGTAGACCAGGTAAAGCAGATTGCGCTCCCTAATGTGGGTGTGGGTGGGCCTCATCTAATCAGTTGAAGTCCTGGATAGACCATAAAGCCTGACTTTCCCACAAGTAAGAGGGAACTCCTCCTACCTGGCTGCCTGTAGGACAGTTCTCTCCTGCCTGTAGTCTAGAACAGAAAGATGGCTCTTTCTGGGTCTCAAGCCTGTGAGCCCTCTGGTTGGAACTATACCTTTGGCTTTCCCGAAAGCCTACCTTGCCCATGACAGATCTTGGCATTTAACAGATCTTGGCATTTAACAGCCTGCGCAATCACCTGAGACAATTCCTTACAGTAAATCTCATTCTCTCTCTCTCTCTCTCTCTCTCTCTCTCTCTCTCTCTATATATATATATATATATATATATATATATATATCTTTTGTTTGTTTGTTTCTTTTTTTTCTGGAGAACTCGGACTAATACAATCCAATTGCCTGGAACTTAGTATGGCAGGAGAGTGAGTACATGGGATGAAATGTGTAGGAGTGCAAGTAGGAGATTGTGCCACAGGAGAGGGATTCACACCCTTTACAGTAGCTGTGAGTCAGCAGAGAGGTTGCCGCTGTCTTTCATTTGGGGAGCTGGTCAAGGGCACTGCCAGACCAGCAGGCCAGGCTCTCCATGTGTCAAACTGGGTAGCAGGGCCTTCATCTGTCATACCAGAAGAAATATCTTCTTAGAAGATATTAATCATATCCAAGCTCCTTCATTTTTAATATCTATCCAGAGTATGTTAAATACAAATATCTTTACAAGTAGAAAGCTCTGTCGCTTCATGCAGTGATGCACGTGTGTGTTCATATAAATGTGTGCATATAGAACATGGGAATAGAATATTTGGTCTATCTTAAAGCCTTAAAAGAAAGTAGGGAGATGACTTTTGTATAGCAGGTAATATACTCCCAGATTGTTGACATTTTCTTTTTCTTACATCAGGCGAAGTCTCTCAAGGATATAGGGTAATAAGGGAAGTTTTGGAAAATGATGCCAAATTATTTTTCTCAGTTCCTAGACTGGGGATTTAGCAGACATTTCATGGCTGGGGCCAGTGTCACCCCATTATTAGAAGTCTAGTCCTTGATTTTATTTATTTTATTTTATTTTTTTTTGAGGGCAGTGTCACTGGCCCTCATATGTGGGACCCGAACCACCGGGGCCGCTGGTGTCCCAAGCCAGCGCTCAACCACCGCGCCACTCCGCCAGCCCCCTAGTCCTTGATTTTAGAACCAGGTATTCAAGCTCTTGTAAGAGCTGGTAATAGAAACTTACTTTTCAAGCTCTGTCCAGGACCAGCTGTACGTAGCTCCTGATGGTTGTTGCTTAAAGTGATGCTTGCCTCCTGTTCTTTTCATCCATGGGAAGAGCATGGGTGTGTGGGGTCACAGTTTGATTTGCTATTAGTCTTCAATCCAAGCATAAGGTCATCAGACTAATCAATAGGTGGAAAGTTGAATAAACATTTACGTCTAATTTATAATTGGTTGCCAAAGTTAAAGAAAGCTTTACTTAGCATCAGGATCAATTGCATAATTTGCAGGGCCAAGTGCAAAATAACAATTTGGGGTCCCCTATTTAAAAATTATTAAGAATTTCAAAATGGTGACAGTAAAGCTTTAAAGCCAGGACAGGGTCCTTCTGAGGGCATACCCTGAGCAGCTGCACAGCTGGCACATCTGTGAAAATAGCCCTGCTTACCATTGTATGGTTAGCACTTTGATGTCCTGAAGTCCCCATAAAGCTCTGTCACCTCATCCCCTCCTGTAATGTCCTCAAAGCTTTCCTTTCTCTTGAAAATCTTTACATTTTTATAACACTATGGGATAACAGAAGGTCTTATGAGAAAGAATAAATTGGCTTTATCATAGATATTTTTTTCCTTTTTATTCCTGAATATCAGTTCACAGACATTTCTGTGTCCTGACTACCCTCATGTGACACAGTCCCTTAGGCAGCTTCATTGCTCTGTATACACAACACATGTGGCCAACATTCATGGGGATGTTTGTAGGCAATTCATTCCTATCAAATAAGCTAGGAATAATTTTCAAAGACCCTTGACATTGAATATGAAAAAATGGCCTAGAAGAATGAAATTATCCTCATGTAGTGAAGTGTGAGCTAAGAGGTGGGATGTAACTAGATCATGAAAGATTTGTATAAGGCAAATTAAAGGCAGGTACTCATATTCTAATCAAAGTAGCTTCTAGTTTCCTTATTTCTTGTGATATTGTATTAGTCAGGGAGAGAGAGGGAGAGAGAGAGACAGAGAGAGAGCGAGAGAAGGAAGGAAGGAAGGAAGAAAGGAAGGAAGGAAGGAAGGAAGGAAGGAAGGAAGGAAGGAAGGAAGGAAGGAAGGAAATTATATGTGGTTGGCTCAGGCAAGTTCCAAGACTTCCAGGGTGAGTCAGTAAGCTGGAGGCTCAGGAGGGCTGTTAAGGTATTTCCAGTCTGAGCTTGAAAGCCTGAGAACCAAAGGAGCTGATGTCCCAATTTGATAGCTTTCAGGCAGTAAGAATTTTCTCTTACTTCTGGGAGGCTGAGTCTTTTTGTTCTATTCAGGTCTTCAATAAATGTGTCTCACCCACATCAGGAAAGGCCATCTGCCCTTTTCTGTCTACAGGTTTAAATCTTCATTTCATCTGAAAGCACCCCCACAGAAGCACCCAGAATAATATTTGACCAAGTATCTGGGCACCTTATGGCCAGTCAAGTCAAGTTGAAACATGAAATTAACCATCCTAGATACCCCTGTCATCACAAACTCTGTATATTACTTAAAATTCCTGACTTTTCTTAGTACGTTGCTACTATTTATATTTGTTCAATTCTACCACGTCGCCATAATTAAAGGTTTAATTAGAACAAAAGGTAAATTCTTACATCAATAGTTTACTGAGTGCTTATTTTATGTGGGAGCACAGCTAAGGCTGCAAAAATGATTAAGAACAGCTGATTAATACAAAGGACATTGGTTAAGAAGCACCTTAATTTAAATGGGGTTCACTTGAGAACTTCCTTCCTTCATTTTTTGCCCTTTTCAGCAGGGATGTGACTTGATTTTCTCCTGTGTTTGCACTTTTAAAATTGGAGCCCTAAAGATGTCATCATCACCGCTGTATGACATATGGTGGGGTTATATAGGAAATACAGAATGAGGGGTGAGCAGAATTAGAAAGTACTTCTGATTCCAGGCTTCAGATTCACGGGGTAAAAACAGATGGAAGGAGAAAGCACAGAGAGAGAGAGAAAAAAGAAAGAACCTTGGATGGAGCAGAATGAGAGCGAGTGGAAGAAAAGTGAGGTGAGCTGAGACAGCTGGTCCCTTTCAGCTCTGCATTTTTTGAAGAAGATGCTTAGATTATACCCAGGAGAAAAGAAATCAGCCCAGAGCTGATGTGGTAAGAGATAAAAGAGCTGTCATCCCTGGATTCCTTGAGAAAAACTGTTACGTGGCTTCAGGCCTCAAAAGACAGTGGCATCCATGGGTCTGAAGAAGCTTGAACTAAAAAGCAGATCTGATACATTAATTAAATACCAATAAATAAGGCCGATAACAATAAGCTTTGGTTCATGCTTGTCTCCTGCCTGGAATGCCTCCTTTTTGCCATCACCTGGTTAACTCCTATTAATTACTTGGTGTAGAATTATTACTAGCATTGTTAATTATTATTGTTAATATTATTAATAGTATTATTAAGTATATTATAATGATTCTATATCAAGTCTTAGATATTATAGCTTAGCTGCCATTTCTTCTCCTCCTTTGAGCCCAAGGAGTCTGGGTTTGGTGTACTTCCCCTGTGTTCTTATCTCACCCTATTTTGGAACTTAGCATAGTGACTGAAATGGCTGTAAGACCTGCTCCTTCTGATCAAGCTGGGAGTTCCTTGATGGCAATGGTTGTGTCTTGTTTAAGGTGGTATCTTCAGAAGAGACTTCAGTGCCTGGGACCCGGTTGAAGTTTAATAGCTGTTTGCTAACTGAGAGAAAGAATGAATGAGGCCCTGCTCCTGCGCTCTCAGTGGCATTTAAGACCCTGTGCTGGGGGTTTGGTGGTAGAGCGTCAGGAAGGGTGTGGGAGGCATGTGCTGACACTGTTCCTGGCCTCAAAGAACCTGCCATGTGGATAACACGTATGACCCATGGCGTAATACAAGACAGGTGACATAATACATACAATACTATAGCACAAGAAAGGAGAGTAGGGGTGCTTTGTTTAATAAATAAACAGGGTGCCCAATTACATTTGAATTTCAGATAAGCAATCAATAGTGCGTATACAGCTCATGGAATAGTTGGCACACACTAAGGCGAAACGTTATTAGTTGTTTATTAAAATTCAGATTTGACTGGGTCTCCTGTATTTTATCAACCCTGCAAGAGAGGAGCATGGCCCATAAGAAATGATTTGTGCTTTTGAGGGGGCAGAAGGGGGCTACTAGAGAACAGGAGATGATTCAAGGAAGATGTTTCCAGAAAAGATGGGAGCTGAGTTGAGTTGCAAAGGATGCAAGCCAGAATGTGAGGAAATGTAGGTCTCCTAGACGAGCTCTCAGGAGAAGAGGCAGGGGCAGTCAGAGACCGGATGGAATCTGGTTTGGCCAGTGTGAGAAGGTGTGAGCAGGGGTGGTGAGAAGCCCAGCCAGATGGTTGGGCAGGACCTGGTGAGTCCACACGTGTCAAAGCCGCAGTGCTCTGGGCAGCCCTGCCCCTCTGCCTTGGCCAAACTGTGAACAGGCCGGACTAGATCCTTCTGTCTGGGCAAAAGCTTCATGTACCCAGTTGAGCAGGGTTGGACATTAGCCTCTCTCTGTAAATAATGAAGACGAAACACCATGAACATTTTGCAAACAATTGCTCAACCATTTGCATTTTTTTCCCCCGCAAACACTGGTGTCAAAATAGCATCTTTAGCCAAGTTGAGGAAAAAGTGAATGCTAATGATGACTCTTCACAGGAGGGGATGACATGGAAAATGCTAACAACTTCTAAGATATCTGTAATTATAGCTTTTTGCAACTTTCTGTTATAACATCTATCTAGCATTAAATAGTAAATATATAACCCTGTATAGCAAATATAGAGGGTGTCAAAAAAAATTATACACATTTTAAGAAAGGAAAAAACTGCATTAAAATTATAATATTCAATATATACCGATAACAAAAGATGAGTACAAGTCATGTTTATATATTTTGGGGGGCACCTCTGGTATATAATGAAACAGACAAAAAATAGCTTATTTATGATGTAGGAGAGCAGTGGAAATGCTTATATAACTTTGTTGAGTACTTACTATGCTCCAGGAGGCAACATATGTAATTTCTCTTGATCTTGACAATACTATAATACTATTGTATATATAAGCATATACAATAATACTATAACTCTGTGGTGTAAGTAGATAGTATACCAATTGTTATGTGCATCTTGCTGAGATTCATAATGTTTATTTGTTCATGCATGACTACTCAGCTAGCAATTAGTTAATTTGGAATTCAGATCTGATTTGACTTTAATATCTGTATTGTTTCCATTATATCACGTTTATAGACCCAGGGATAAATACCAATCACTGAGCACTTACAGCATATACACTGTGGAAACAGGTAGGAAACAATATCTAATTCTGTCTCATGGGCAGCAAGGATGCCTTTGCAAGGGAGGCAACGCTTGACAACATTATCTCACTGCCTAATAAGATTAATAACAGGCAAAGTGTGAAGAATACTCATACGTAAAAGAAGTATTAGTAGTTTTCAAAATAGATATTTTAGTTCATTCTAAAAAACTCTCATTAGTTTTCTGTAATCTTTTATTAAATGTTCCATGTGGATGACACACACTTAACTTTTCATACGTGCTCCCTTTTCTTACTAAACACCCACTAATATTATTAGTCATGTTTATTAAATGGTTATTAGTTATAATTTCTAGATACTTCTATGATTATAGTTTGGTACCTCTTTTATTAGAACACTACACATTTACACAGAAATATTTTTTTAAATGTCTTTATAATTCTATAACCTACATGAATGGTTATATAGTTGGGTTGACTAAATTCCTCCCACATAATTATTTCAATTATATAAAGTGTTACATAACTGGAATGGGATTATAGTTATTAAATATTCAATTCTGTAATTATGTAAGATTAAAGTAAGTAAAAAGAAAGGCCTGAAATTTTAGCAACATATTCTCTGGAGAAAAGCTGAACAGTTCTATTTCTGTATTTTTAAAAATACAACTTATAAACTATGAGCACAAAGTGTTTTGCTTTCTCGAAAGACATGAATCAAATTTTAATTTAACACGTCAACGTGTCTTGGTTTTGAATACACTCTCATAAGGTGAGGTGATACTGCTGTCCTTTCTAACTGAAACCTGGTTTCCAAATCCTCTCTCCCTGAAGCCCTCTAGACAGATATTAATTCCTTTAGGTTAACTGATTTGTATGTTGCCTTAGAAGCTTTGCAAGTTTTTTTAGTATAGAAAAAGCTATTCATAATGCTCAGGGCAGCGCCGGCCGAGTGGCGCGGTGGTTAAGTGCTGGCTTGGGAAGCCAGCAGCCCCGGTTCGGTCCCACATATGAGGGCCAGTGACACTGCCCTCAAAAAAAATAAAAAATAAAAACAACAAAAAAAAAAGAAATGCTCAGGGCACTGCTCTTTATTCAGTGAGCTTAGGCTGGAATCTTTGACTGACTAATTTTTCTAACCATGACTCCTCAGAAGCCACAGGAAGAAGGGAATAATTCTGACCTTGGCTAGAAAATTTGCAAGGAGGAGAGCGTGTTTAAAGGCCACATGTGTTCCTTAGGGAGCTATCTAAATTTGAAGCTCATACTTATTAAAGGATAAGCTTTCAATGAGGATAAAATTATGAATTTCATATACTGTAAAAGGAACATGTATCAAAGATTTTATTTAACTCAGGAATTAATGAGGGACCAATAGGTATCATACCCAACTCAAAAGAGAATCACACATTTATCATCAGATAAAGAATGTGAAATGAATTCACAAATAGATGCAAAACTGACAAAACTGGTCAGCATCCATAGGAACATAATTTGCATTTTTATGAGCAGAAATTTATCTGCATTGCCATCAATTTTCTCCAAGCTAACATCTGTATATAAAACGTTGCGAAATAGCCTAGTTAGAGGCAAACAAAGGAATCGGTAACTGAGATGCATGATCTCAACAGGACACTTAGTCAATTTCAGTCTTTCATATTTGTTTTCTCACGTATTCTTTCTTTAAGGGGTGTTTCTGGTGCTGCTAATATCTTTGTAGTTCTAAATAATTCAAGATCCATAATTTAGCTAGTGAATAACAGTTGGTTGGCAGTGGGGGTGAGGTGGGGACATCAATGATTCACATACAGGAATTTGGCATGGAAATTCATTTTGGGTAATACCAAAACCTGAGGATTCTTTTGAGGGTCTGGCATTAACTAATTATACTTTGACACAAAAACTGGAATATAATTCTACTTTCTGTATATGGTCCATGAAATACAATGTAAGCATTCTGAAGGATTTGGATCAGCCATCCATCTACGAGCAATGTCCATCACTCACAGATCCACTTCTATAATAATAACAAGAGTAATAATGGTAAAAACCAAGACAGGAAAGTCTTACTGATCCCTTAAATGTTCCAGACACTATTTTACTGATAATGCTTTAGGTATATTATCTATAATTTTTGAAATTTAATTTGCATAACACCACATACAGTGAATCTAATTATGCTTATTTTATGGAATACCAATTCATGCCTTCCTTCCTGTATGTCCCTCTTCTTAATAAAGAAATAAAAAATAAGCAAACATATTTCATAGAATGCCCTGAATTTTAGCATGTCAAAGGCAGCATGGTTCAGCACACTAAATGATAATCCTTTTTTGGCTCTGGTTTCCTCAACACCTTGGCTTCTTTCTCTTCTGTTCTAAGTTGTGGATACCTTTATACAATTGCTGATGTTTAATCTGTGTATTGCTTTGAAAAATTTCTCAAGATATGAAAACCTCGGTCACTCCTCTTTTTATGAGTGAAGAGACCCAGAAAGGATGTGAATGTTTTGCTTTAACAGACAGATTTAGAATCTGGACCTGTTGACTTCTAGCCATTCCCACAGAAAACATCAGAAAAACTAATGGAATTAAAACACAAAACAAACATTGTTTGGAGAACTGAGATACTGTGTAGACTACCCATATTGGAAAGCTAATTTATGTTCGCACTAATTCTTTTCTTTGTGCTCTTCTTTCCCCTTTTTTTTCTTCTTTCCGTTCTCTATTTTGGCTTTGTATAATTGAAGAGTCATTTAGTACCTGACCACAAAAAAAAAAAAGAGAAAGAAATATGCTGAGTTTGACTTTCTTTTTTGCATGCATTAGGGAACTAATTTTAGTATGTGTTGCATTTATTTTACAGGTGACTCTTTCTTGTTGTCCTGTAGTTACGGTTCTAAACTCTATCTTGCTCTGTGTTTTTATTTCCCTTCTTTGCACTGTGGCAAAAGGAAAACAAAAAACAATCAACATACCAAGGGTGCCCCTGAATAAAGATGGCTTCCCCCAGGCTGACTGTGAGCTTTTTCCACCCCACTGATGGAAAGTGTTAGAATAAGGAAGTAGCATGAGTCATTACTATTGCCACACCCTCAGGAAAAACCCCTTCTCCATCTTTTTCTTGTGCTCTCTCTACCCAATGCCATGGGTCATATGAGGCAAGTGTTCAGAACATATATTCAGGAGTATTCTGTAGAAACACAGCATCAATTTGATTATAAACAATAGAAAAAAAGGGCACACATAAAGTATCTTTGAAGAGCAGAAGAATAGGTCTGATCTAAACATTTATTTATAAGCTGGTTATTTGGGAGTGCGAATGCAGTTTCCATTTCTTACATATCCTCTGTGGATGCCTAGATGAGCTCACCCAAGCATATCCTACCCCCAAGTGGCTGAAATATGTGTAGTGTTGTTTCTGTGGGGAAGATACATTCTGCTTTCCAATTTGGTTACCAGAGACATGTTCTCCCACCCTTTGCTGTGATTTTAACAGCTGGTAGGGGACAACCTTCTACACAGTTGGCTAGGCAATGGGAATAGGTCTTATCCTGGAACTATACTTGTCATAGAAATAGGACTCAGAAAGGGGAGGGGAAGACATTGATTCTTATTATAGGGGAGAAGTGAGTTGGGCAACTGACTGGGATCCATGTTCACAGATCAGAAGAATTAATATGTTAAAATGTCCATACTAAACCAAAGTCATCTATAAAGTCAATGACATCCCTATCAAAATTCTAATACCATTTTTTTTCCCCACAGAAATAGAAAAAAAATCACCCTAAAACTTTTATGGAACCAAAGACCTTCAGTAGCCAAAGCAATCCAGAAAAGAACAAAGCTAGTGGTATCACAATTCCTAATGCCAAACTATAAGACAAAGTTATAGTAATCAAAACAGTACGGTATTGGCATAAAAATAGACACATAAAGTGATCAAACAGAATGGGAAGAGTCCAGAAATAAACACTTGATATGCGGTCAAGGAATATTTGACAAAGGAGCCAAGACTCAATGGGAAAAGGATAGTCTCTTCAATAAATGGTGCTCTTTCTGTTGGTTTCTACAATAGCTATTCTTTGCTCAACCCCATCAGACTGAATGATGTTAAGGGGATCATTATTTCTAACCTGATGCTTTGGTCATCTTTGAAAACTCTTGAGTGACTTAAGCTTAAGTATAAATCACCAATTATACTGACCAAAGTAGTATCGATGAATTTAAGAACCAATGAGACTTCAGAACTTATATTTAAAAACTCACTGTTCTCAATAGAGGGAAGCTTTTGCAGGAGGTGTTAAAGGTTTACTATGACGAAAGTATTATGTGTGACCAATTCCTTTAAAGATTCATAGTATACATTTGTGTTAAAGGCTCTTCTTAGAGCCTTGTAGTTGCGCTTAAGTCAACATTTTCCAAACTCCTTTGAGCATAGGTCACCTTTGTCACTGGTTTATCTAATCCTATCCAGTCTGGTAAAGACAAGTGTAGAAGATCTGAGGTGATTTATAAGACCAGATATTTCACAAAATCCTATTTCATTCGTTTATGATCAAATGAAGTAAAATATGTGATGGCCAGTCTTAGATAACAAAGCATCAATATGAATGTGAATTATTTAATGATAATGGCAATTGACTCAACGGTTTTGTTACTTAAATTGTGGTGTATGGAAGGTACAGCATCATATTACCTGGGAGCCTGGTATAAATGCAGAATCTCAGGTCCTAATCTTGATTTATTCCATCAAAAACTGCATATGGACAAGATGTGATTCCTATAGACTGATATTCCTAAGCACTGATTACAGCATGTGCAGTCTTACTCTTCCTGATTTAGGCTCATTCCTGTTACCTCTTTCTCTTACTGCCAACTCCATCATGAATTCCTTGTGATGCTTTCCTTCCCAGAAATGAAAAAAAACTTCACTGTCCAATTCAGTCTAACCCTTTGTTCCTCTTTCCCTTCTCTGAATTCTAATATCCTTTGTGGTTTATGTATACCAATATTATATTTGGGCTTGGAAAAATTCTAAGAGGACGGTAGTAAATTTTAGAAAAGTAATTACATTCCCTAAATTGTTGAACACTGTCAGTCAGTTTTCTAAAGTTAGTTTCTTTAAGTCTTTCTTTAATTGTAAGAAACAGTGTGTGTGTGTGTGTGTGTGTGTGTGTATTAATGATCCTGTTCCATTTAAAAAGGTTCCTAAGAGTTAAAAATATAAATTTCATATATATGAAAAATAACATTCTTTATCACAATAATTTATTTTCAGAAGTCTGATTGTCAGGATCATGTAGTGGTTACCACAGTAACCAGCACACAAGTACGTATATAGAATTCTCCTGCAAGGTTATTCCCCTTTAGGCTTCACTGTCCCAGGATGGGATTGAGGTATTGCCCTGTTGGTGGCCATATTGCATGTAAAGGGATGATATCTTTTCAGTTCCCTTAAAATCCACTGAAAAAAATTTAAAAATCATAATGAGAATCTACAGGTTAAATATAAATTTTTTTTTTTTGCCTACTCCAGGCATATTAAATACAGTATTTTGATCAGACACTAGATAAAATTTCTGAGACTGGAATATGTGTTCACTAGACAATGAATGTGGTTTTTGATGACTCAGCCCTTCAAGTCTTTCAGATGAAACAGTTAGAAAACAATTTAAATTCTGACAAAGATTTATTCATCTTGTTCTTTGATGGGGGAGCTGTATAGAGAAATCTAACATATTTAAAACTCATAATTGTTTTTTTGTTCCAAGCAAATAACAAGTCTCTAGGTTCTTTTTAGACTCTGAGATGAGAGAATTCCAAAAATGTTCCTTAAAGTTGTCTTCTTCAATACTGACACTAATATCTATCCATGTCAGCAAATAACACAGCCTTAATATATTAAAATATGTATCATGTAAAAGGGAAGTGAAAATTACCAATATGGGGAAAGAATATGATACAAAGAAATACATTCTGTGTTTAGTAGAGAAACCGTGAAGACTTCTGAGAAAAAGTTAAATGTGTGAGGTTACTAACTTAAGATATTGAATCTCCCAGTGCTGAATTTTTATAGTTTACAATCAATCTGAAAGACATTCAGGCTTCTAGGAAAAAGTTTTACAATTCTGGATCTTTGCCTGTCTTTTGGCCCAAATAAGACTGTTAAAAAAAAGTTATCAAGAGAACACGACCTGTTTTTATAATACAGAATAATATAATGCAGAATAATATTCTGCTCTTACAAGCTTCTGATATCACATACTTTCTTACTTTACAAAAGCTCAGTTTCCCTGAGGATTAAAATATTAAGAATCTCGTCATGCAGAAAAAGCAGGAGTTGTTTTCTCAGTGCCAAAAATGGTTGGCTCTGAAACCCTTGAACAGCACTGTCCAATAGAACTTTCTATACTGATGAAACCATTCCATCTCTACACAATCCAATATGGTAGTTATTAGCTACATGTGGCTGTCAACCACTGGAACCATGGCTAGTATGATTGAGAAATGGAATATTTCATTTTTTAAATTATTTTTAAAGTTTGAAATATAATTGACATATACCATTGTATTAGTTTTAGGTGTATAACATAATGATTTGATGTATGTATATGTTGTGAAATGATTACCACAACAAGTTCGGCTAACATCCATCAATTTTTTTTTTCTTGTGATGAGAATTTTTAAGATCTACTCTCTTAGCAACTTTCAAATATACAATACAGGACTGTTAACTAGAGTCACCATGCTGTACATTAATTGCATCCCAAGAACTTATTTATCTTATAACTGGAAGTTTGTGCCTTTGGACCACTTTCACCCTGTTTCTTACCCACCTCCCCAACACACACACACACACACACACACACACACACTTCAATGCCTCTGGCAACCACCAATCTGTTCTCTGTACCTATGTGGTTTTTAAGAGTTTACATATGAGTGATCTTCATCTTTCTCTGTCTGACTTATTTGACTTAGCATAATGCCTTCATCCATGTTGTCACAAATGTCATGTTTTCCTTCTTTTTTATGGTTGAGTAATATTATTCCATTGTGTATACCAGGGATGCCAAACAAATATATACAAGTGGACACTTTGGTCAAGGTTGCCCAACCAGTAGTTTGCCATAATCAGAAGTGTCTGGATGCTGACGGTAACCACTTTGAGCACCTCTGCAGAAGTTAGATGTGACTTGTATTCATCTTTTGTTATCGGTATATGTCGAGTATTACAATTCTAATATAGTTTTCCTTTCTTAAAATGTGTACACATTTTTTTTTTGGCACCCTCTGTATATGCCACATTTTCTTTGTCCATTCTTCTGTTGATGGTTGCATTCATATCCTGACTATTGTGAATAATGCTGCAATGAACATGAGGGTGCACATAGCTTTTTCAGATAGTGATTCCATTTTCTTTGGATAAATAATCAGAAATAGAATTGCTGGATCATGTGGTAATTTTAAGTTTTTAAACCTTAATTAATTTCAGTTTAAATAACTCCATGTGGCCAGTGGCTACCATGTTAGACAATGTAGCACTAAGGGTCTTTTCTTTCCACTGGTACAATATTTTTTTTCCATTGGAATGTGGGAAAGTTCATCTCTGATAAAGTGTCCCCACCCGTTCTTTCCTCTTTTTGGTGCTATCCCACCTTCCTGCCCCCTGCAACTCCTGCTCCTGACAAACACGGAGACACAAGCACACAAACCCACAGACACACACATTCACAGAACCTACATCTGGAAAAACAAGCCCTTGGTCTTCATGCTTCATGTTTATTCTTTTTGTTTTCTGACCCTTTTACTATAGCATATGAGCCATTTTAAATCTTCCAGTTTGGTGTGTCATGCTCGGGATTCTCCTGCCTCCTACACCCTGACAGGATTTATGGTCTTTTGTCCTAGGCCCTTAGGTTTTACTTTTCACTTGCGAGTCAGGAAAAAAATAATTCCTGCTAGTGTTGCTGGTGAAAGGAAAGACATTAACGTGTGATACCTCTCAGGTTCCCAATGCACACACCCGCCCAGTAAATGGCCTTTGGGAATTTCCTGTGCTAACCCACAGGAGCGTCTCAAGTGACCAGAACTCAAGGCGCTGTAGTGGCTGGCAGGAGAGATACTTATGGCCCTTCAAACCTTCTTTGTTCTCTTTAGTTCACACCATGGGGACAAGCTTACAAAAAATTTCCTCTGGAGTTTATGTTTTACTATTGAATTGGTTTTGGGGGCTTGGCCAAAAATGAGATAGAAATAAGTTTTATTTTCTACACTGTTACATAATGGATATTGCCCAGATTTTTATACATTAAAAAAAATGTGATGTTTACATTTTTTTGCAAGTAGAATTATTTATCAGTAAGTTTTAAGGGGCTTTGAAAATATGACTAGAGTTCCATGGAGACAAAATCTTCAATTTACACAAGTTGAGTAATAAAGCTTTTCACTCTTCCTTCCTCTTCATTTGTCTTTAAATAGCAAGTATTACGAAGTGAACTATGCAAACTATGGAATGTACACAGTATCCCCCACCCCGTTCCAGCCTGCAGTCAGGATCCATTATCTCAGTAAAGATTGTTCCAGCAGAAATGCAAAGAGAATCAAATTTTGGCTTTTGACTGCCAAAATGGGCTCTTCCATCCTCCCCACTTCCTTTCTGTCCTCTCTCTGGCTGACTTCTATTCATCCTTTGTCACTTGGCTGTGGTCTGGTGTCTACAGAATGACTTCTCTAGTTTCCAGTAAGTTCTCCTCCTATATTGCCTTCCTAATGTCAGAGCATCCCTTTTTTCTCAGTATTTAACCCACCTTGAAATCACCCATGTTACCTCTTTCTCAGCTCTTAGCATGTTCTTGGCAGGAGCTTTGTCTTATTCATCTTGGTACCCCTCCCCTGCAGTGTCTACTTCAGTGCCTACCACATAGTATGTGCTCAATAAATGCTTATTGGCTAGAAGGAAATAGATAGAATCGAGAAGTATTCCTGATCACATTCTGAAGGCAATGAAACTAAGAGTCACTCAGGACAGACAAGCTCTTTTGGTAAATGGCCAGATAGCAAATATTTCATGCTCTGCAGGCCATCAGTCTCTTTCACAACTATTCAGCTCTGCCATTATAAAAGGAAAGTAGTCACAGACAATACATAAATGACTTGGTGTGGCTGTGTTCCAATGCAACTTTATTTACAAAAACAGATGGCACCGAGCTTTTGCCTGAGGGGGTCCAGATCCTGCATGAAACAGAGTGGTTGACTGGCTTGACTTAATTCCACACCTGGAGTGTATGTGAGTGTGGCTGTTGTTCCTCAGAACTGAACGTAATTTTACATATTGGAATGAAACTATATTATGATGGAATAGTAATCTTCTAATTTAATGGCCAAGATTTGATGTCCAATCGAAGAGAGGTAATTGACAACCAAGAGGAAGCTTCCTCATGAAAGGAGTGCCATTTAAGTCCCACTAACTCTAATGTATTGGGTTGTCGGAAAAGTCATGACGTATTTTTCTATGTTTTTCGTTGAAAAAATACGTCATGACTTTTCCAACAACCCAATACTTGTTCGTGGGAAGATACAATTAATACCAGCTGTTCAAGAAAACAGTACATTCTTAACAACAAGCTTCTCCCCTAGGGTCTCCCATGTCACCAAGAGAATGGACATTTTAATGAACAAGAATTATGTACTTAATGAAATTGTAACACTGGCTCCACTTGTCAGAGGAAGTGCTCATTATTCACAGTTTTATATTTCTCAGAGTCTTCCTGTTTTCCTCCATTTCTTGACATTAATGGCATCCTGTCTCCTCACAGGCCTCCGTTTGGTCCACGCCTGCCCTCTCTGCCACGGCTAAGATGTGGGCGTGCTGGGAGGACAGACTCCAATATCTCTGGGTTCCCATCCGGTCCTCAAATCTATAAGCTTCTTTCCTCACTCCAAATGCCTCTTTTCCACCCCAGCCCAGCTCTGCCTTGGCACAATTTCTAAGTTTAAATTAGCTGTTCCTTCTCTGAACTCCAGTTGCCTCTTTAGGCCACAGCACTATGGCAGGGTTATCTTGAATATTAATCTGAATTCTCTGTGTTTCCCTTTTCTTCTGTGTCTTACCTTCACTTGAACCCAGGGGCACCCCAGACTCTAATTAAACACCTACTTACTATTATATTATTACATTAAAAAACCCCTGAGGATCAAATTTTATTCTTCACTTATTGCACATGATGATTCATATGACAGGATATCATCAAGAGATGAAGCTTACGGGAAGCCTTTCCTGAAATTTCATCATATTAATGTCACATTTATGGGTCTTTGCAGTTACAAAAGTTCTCCCACGTGGAATGTTCTTATTCTTCCTTCAAGATTCAACTCAAATGCCCCTTTTTCTGTCATGCCTTTGTCAACATCCCTTTGCCCCAGCCTCCTCACATCGGTTTATACCTCTCTTACAGATATCACATTGTGTAATGATTATTTATTTGCATGTATGATTCTCCTGCTCATTTATGGGCATTTGGAGGACAGAAACAAAGAGCTCATGTTTTGTTCATCTCTGGGCCCCCACATTTGCACCATCTGACAGCATAAATGCTCCATGTGGGTTAAAGTTGGAAAAAGTCCTGCAGTTTCTGGGATTCTGCTGGTGTTTGCAGGGCAATCAAAGTTTGGAACCCTGGTAAGTGTATATGAATGCTCCTTGGGCCTGTAAATGCAGCTTGGAACTAAAGACATTTGCTCTACTATAAACATCTTCTGAGTGGTCTCTGTTCCTCCATTTTTGTCTCCTTTCAATCATTCTACAATAATTGCCAAAGAGAACACTCTAAAACAAGTGTGTCACTTTCTTGGTTAAAACTTTCAAAGTCTTCCCCTTGCTAAGGCATTGGGAGGCAATTAGACCACGAGTTAAGGGATAAAGTTAAATTTTTTTGGATGGCATCTAAGACCTTCCATAACTTGATCCTGTCTACCTTTCAGGACTTTTCTTTTCATGCATCTTTTTCGTTCTTTGCCCTACCCACCAGCAATACACACAACTATCCCATACACTCTACTCACCACCCTACCTACCCACTTTAGAGATGCTGAGTTTCAGCTATTTACCTGGATGGAGCATGGCTGCGTTAACCTCTGCTCTTTGTCTCTTTCATCTTCATCCTGTTCTCTCATTGTAGTTTCTATTGCTTCTTTTATCTCCTTGGTGATTTAAACCTTACTTATCTTTTGTCATGCTCAGGCCTATTATCTATTATATCTAATTTTGTGATGTGAATTCCCCATTTGTTACATTTACTGACTCTTGTATGGTGGATTTTTTCCTAGTGTGTCTCTGTGTATATGTTTCATTTTTATTTATTTATTTTACTGTGGGTTCATCTTCATTTGGAGTTGATTGTTCCCCCATGGAAGTAGTGTCCTACATAGTAGAAATACCAGTTTTGCCAGTTTCCCAGTGGTTTCACTGGTCCTAAACCAGCTTTATGCTAATGTCTTAGCTTGGGATTTTGATACCATTGGAAAAATATAAAATGGGTCCTCATATGCAAGTGTGTCTTAGGTTTGTGGTTTTCATTTCCGCCACACACACTGAGTTCCAGACAGATAGTAAGCGTCTTCGTTACTTCTTTCAGTTTTTTGGTAGAGTATTTATAGTTCCTCTTTCATAGATGGCTGTGGCTAAGTGCAGAGGTCTGAGTCTGAGCTCTCTACCTCACATGAGCTGTGTCCCTTTCCTTTTTCTAACTGGACATTAAAACTCAGCTTCCATCCTAAGGAAGGCTGACAGCCACTTGGGAGGCTGCTACATCAGCTTGATTGACTAGTCTGCATTTTATTTCTCTCTTCATTCCTTGAGCTTATAGGTTTGTTTTCTTTTCCTTCTTTCAAGCTTGGCTAGTTTTTCTTAAGTTATTTTATCCAGCATGTGAAAGAATCTGTGTCGTTTTTGTCCACTAGGTTGTTGGAGGGCCTCTGTTTTACTTTTTACCCATTGAGGTTGTCCTTATATCCTCTTCTACATATAATGTTCTGTCCTCAAACCAACCCAGACCCCAGGGGAATCTTGCTCATCTTTCAGAACTCAACTCAAGCATCCATTTCTCAGTGGAGCTTTTCCTAATCTTTCTCCAGGATAGAATTCATCTTTCCCTCACTCAATCTTCTGTGCACTGTTCATTTTTCTACCTCAAGGCCTGTGATATTGATCTGCTTAGTAATGTATATGACTCTCTTTTTTTCCCTTAAGATTATATTTTATTTATCTTTGTGCTCTCAGGGCTCTGCATATATATGTAAATATAAAATATTATGTATATATGTATAGGTGTGTGTGTTCATATATATACATATATATGTTCTTAGATGTTCCTACTTGCTTTCAAGAGTCAACTCAACCATCCCTTTCTCTGAATGGCTTTTTCAACACCCTTCTGCCCCAGCCTCCATATATATATATATATATATATATATATATATATATATATATATATATGATGAATAAATACATGAACACATAAAGTGAGTGCAGAAATAAGGAATAATGGGATTTAATAATCCATCTGTCTTCCCTTTTATGCCAGGTTTCCATAGTAGGCTTCATTTATATAAAGACATTAAGAAAATCAAATATAAACAAAGAATTTTATCCTGATAAGTGAGATATGAGCTGTGCAATGAAAATAATAACAGCAATTACAGGTAGTGCTCACATGAGGCAGATGCATGAAATTAACATATTCAATTTGTACAACAATCTTAGAGGTAGATACTTCCACAACAGGCAGTGAAACTGAGTCACCAAAAGGCCAACTTGACCAAGCTCAAAAATCACTTGACCAATCTCATAAATGGCAGAGCTAGGATTTGAGCTCAGGTAGTCTGGCTCCAGAGGCCATGCTTGTAACCGAACTCTTAGACAGCCTGCCATTATTAATAAAGGAGACATAGTGAAGTTTCTGAATCCTTGATCATTTTTTTAAAAGCAATTATTTGTAAGTAAAATTATTAGTTGTTTTCTGATGACTGCTCAGGGTCTTCTTAAGACCCTGCTATGTGGGAAGTTTATAACCTTGCCCAGTAAATCATGTCTATATTTAACTGAATGCCCTAAATATCCTTCCACAATTGAATCTAGATCTCAGATGCTGTTGTTTAAGAGCCTCATGCTCTACCCACTGAGCTAGCCAGGCACTCCTCAGATGTTGCTGTTTAAACACTGGCCTTCCTTTTGTTGCATTGTCCTTATTCATAGTTGACAAAAAAATAAAAAAATAAAAAAATACAGCAACCTTCTCCTTATCTTCCTGGAACAAAAACTGAGGGTTTACTGTATCCCTTTTCTTTGGAATCCAGAAAGCATCTGCCAATATTTTGGACATGCTGATACAAATGCATCATGGCCCTGACTCACTCTTCTCCACTGACCAACACGTTAAGAATCAAGACATAGGGCTGGCCGAGTGACTCAGTTGGTTAAGAGTTAGCTTAGAGCACGTGCTCTGAGCAACAGGGCTGCCGGTTTGATTCCCACATGGGCCAGTGAACTCTGTGCCCTAGCTGAGCTGTTGCTGAGCTGCCAACAGGTGGCAGGATGGCTCAGCTGGTGTAACAAGATTGCCTGTTCAATGGTGGGCTACGCCTGCCCGCAACTAAGACTGAACTTGGCACCTTGAGCTGAGCTGCTGCCCAGATGGCTCAGTGGATAAGGCGTGCGCTCTTAACAACAAGGCTGCTGGTTCGACTCCTGCATGGAATGGTGGTTACGCCCACCAGCAACTAAGATTGAACACAGCACCTTGAGCTTAAAGGCCACAAGCTGCCGATGGGAAGCCAGATGGCGACTGGCGCCTTCCACAACGAAGATTTTTTTTTTTTTAAGATTTTATTGGGGAATTGGGAGAGAGGAACAGTGTTGGGGAATCGGGGAAGGGGAACAGACAAGTTGCTGTCTTTTTGTTCTTCAGTCTAGTTGTGGAGGACGGTGCTTCACTGGCCCATGTTGGTATCGTCACCGCGCTCTTCCCGGATGAGGCAGATTGGTCTCCGGGTTCTGGATGGTCGCTCACCGCGACTATTGGCAGCACGCGCTGGCTGCCAGCCACTCACACTGGTGTGCCAGCCACTCACTGTAGCCTATGGCAGCCCACTGCAGCAGGGGCTGCAGCCTACACCGTCACCGGGGCTCACAGCCCAGCTCCAGGTGGAGCTGTTGCATAACGAAGATTTAAGAACAACTTGGCTGGTCCCCTCCCCCAATTTCGCAATAAAATCTTTTTAAAAGAACGAATCAAGACATACTGCCCCAAAGCAAAGGGCCCCACCGACTGCCATTCTGACTTTCACACCGCCTGCGAGTCATTATGCAACGCTTATCCCTGTGGATACGACACCCAGTGATTTCTGCACTGCCAGTATGACCTCATCTCTGAGCTAGACTCCTTTAATGGAATTGTGTGGAGTAGTGATTGCCTCCTCTGAGTCAAAGCATGGGTGAACAGATCTCAACCCACAAGACTCACTGACTATAAGCAAAATGGGAGTAAATTTTTAGAGCAGTAGAAGTTTGTTGTTTAGGATTATTAAAGAATATGCTGAAGTAAGATAAGCAACTTGAGCACTTGCTAAATATACCAAGAGTGCATGGGGCTGAGATATGTGGAGTTACGGGCAGCTGAACAAACAAAATGACTATTTCTATAGAGACCCTGGGGGTTTGACAACGCACCTTACCATTAAAGGAGCACAGGAGAATTATCTTATCAAGTACAGACTAGGTCCTTCTCTTCAAGAGAAATTATTCTTACATATTCAATGGCCCTCGAGTAAAATATACCTATTATAAAAATTACCTAACAATTTACATTGCCACCAGTTGGTACAGCCAAGGAGCCATGGTGAGGTCAGAAGAAACTAGACCTAACTGGCACAGTATAAGAAACTTCATTTTTCTTTTCTACAACCAACTGGCTGCATTACAGCGATAATGATTTTCAGAAAATGGATGGTTATTGAGATGAGAGTTCTTGTGAGGGATAATTTGGATTATTTGGGTGAAAAAAATTTTCTTCTTTTTAGGCCTGAACTACTCTATTTAGATTAATGTTCAAATACATAGTAGATGCTATTAAAAGTATTAACATTTAAATGGTTGGCATTTAATGAATGATTGGCAATCTTGCTTAGGGTATGCTAGCCATGCATAGAATTGAAGTAAGATTTTTCAAGTGACAAGAAAGAAATGATACTGAAAGACAGTATCTGATAAAGGATTCATACGGTTTGAGTTCATGTTTGAACAAGTTATCAGGCAAAAGATTTATTGTTTGAGAAATGAATCTCTCTTGTAAGTGATATCGGAGGTGTATACGAGTTCCTGGAACTCACTTATAAAGCTTTAGTTGCTTTTCTCAGGGAACTGGGAAGTCCCTCTTGATTGTACTTGTGTTCTGTGGACAGTGCTCCAGCGACAGAGACTGGGTGATCTTTCTAGCTAAAGGAGAAAAACTGGAGCAGAAAAGCCGACTGGACACAGGGGCCCTGACGAAAGGATTTTCTCAGTGCTCTTCCTGCTGGAAACTCCGTTAGTTATAATTCTTTAGTTGAGGAATCAGATACTTGTCAAAAGAACTCAGAAAGAGAAACACATTCTTCAACTTTGTAAGCATATGTTTTTAGAGTCAGACAATATGAGAGGGGATCATGCAATATCAGGATACTTGACCTGTACTGACTAAGCAGCCTAATCTGAAAAAACAAAAACAGTGGCTTATTTGAAAGTATAGCTAACGACATACAGAAAAGCAGTAGGAAACTCAGAGAAAAAGTAGAGAGAGTGTTCTGATGGGTCAAATCTGGAGAACACTGAACCTAACATGGCAGATCAAAATTATAACACAATTGCTTATTTTGTACTGTGACCTTTGGTCAGTTCCAAGTGAAATCAATAGACAAGAGTATTTTTCAATGACATCTAAAAAAACTAATTACACCCATTTTTTGATGTATAGTTACAGAAAGGTTAAAGAGCAACAATGAAGGAATACATTAATCCTGTGGCATAGAAAATCACCTATGAGTCATCTTTTAAAGTAAAAATTTTTTTCATAGTTATTTGAATTGAAATGATGAAGAAATAAACTCAGATGAAACTGAGGAAGTAACTGATTTTTAGACTGGTTTCTTAATCCCCCAAAATGATATTCTCTGTAAAACATCCTCTTTAAAGGAAAATATATTGGACACATTTTAAAATGGATTTTATCTGTTTTAAAAACAATGTATTTTAATTTTAGATTATAGTTTTTAAATACCCGTTATGAAGATGGTGATTTTATAATATCACATTTCTTTTCCCTCCCCTCTGTTACAGGGTTAGGAAACTCCAACCATATCAGGCCAGCTGCCTGTTTTTATACATAAAGTTTTGTCGTGACTTGCCCAATTGCTCATGTTCATTTGTTTATGTGTTGTCTATTCCTGCTTTTGAGCTATAGCAGTGACATTAAATAGTCTTGACAGAGATCTTATGGCCCACAAAGCCTGAAATACTTACTATTTGGCCCTCTTCAGGCAGAGTTTGGTGACTGCTATTATATCATTACGTTTAATATTATCAAGATTTATGATACTTATAACCTGCTTTGTAAGTATAATTCCCACATTTTTTGGTATTGTATTTACATGGATACAGAGCTCACCACTAGCCCTCTTTGCCAGGACTTCTCCACTTTTGAATCCTTTATTTTGATTCTTTTCTGGATTTCATCAAGTAGTTCCTTCAATAAAGGCTTATGAGAGCTTAATTTCCTTTTTTGTATTCAAAGATGTATGCTTGTTACGAATTACTTTACAACATCTCTGGTGGCTATTATAGTCTTTCCTAAAGAATTATGTTGATCAATGTTTAGTACCCACATTAAAAATAATGTATAGAACAGGTAAAATTTATTCTAACGTATTTGATTTAACCTAATATGTTGAAATATCATTTTAACATGTAGTCAGTATAAAACATTATTAATGAAATTTTTAAATTCTTCCGTTTTTCAAAGTAAGTCTTTAAATTCCAGCATATGTTTTACACTTACAGTACATCTAAGTTTGAACTTGCCAAATTTCAAGAGCTCAAAGACCATAGGCAGCTAGTGGCTATAATACTGGATAGCACACTGCAGACAATTCTCATTTATGGTTGAGCATGAAATGTTGTTATGTAGAAGTTGAGGTCTGTCTGATTTTTACCCCACTTGGAGGTGAGATTAGTTTTTTCTAAAGCCTGAATAATTATTTTTTCATTCTTGAAATTCAACTTCATAGAGACATATTCGTATATCAATGTAAAAAGTTCTATACCTAATTTTCATGTTCATTCACTGTGCATATTTAGTTCTTCATTTCATGGATATTGTCTTGTACTATCTTTGTAATATTATTATTGCCCCACTTGTTATTTTCTTCTAGGGTGCCAATTATACATTTGTTGGGGCCTTACTTTGGTCTTCTACAGTTTCTCTATGATTCTTTAAGCACCCCATGTTCCTTTGCATTACTGTGAAGATCATAATCTTTAAGTAAATTGTTCTTGTTTTTGTTCTTTCAGCCTCATTTATTTACTTGTTTCATATTGTTCTTAACTTGCTTATTCTTAATGACATTGCATTGGTCCTCATTTTATTTTCTGAGAATAGTGTTTTCCCTTTTCATATTATAGTGTTTAGTGTTCTTTATAGTCAAATACTTGTGCGTTTATTTTGTCATATTCAAGTGGTTGTTGTTAAAGTATTCTATTACTCATGCTCTTCTGAAAGTTTTCGTTCTGTTTCTTGTTTGCTTTGATTTTTCTGAGTTAAGGTCTTTATTATTTACATATTATATTTTCTTTCTTCTCTCTTGTTCTGGGTGTCATGCCATTTATTATTTTTTAAAAATCTCATTCACACTCCTCTACCCAGCAGATTCTTTGTGTTTTTTAAGATACTGATACCATTGGACTTTAGGTGATTCTCTCTAAGAAGCTGAAGAAGGCATTGCCGATCTACCCCCACCCCCTTGAAACTTCGAACTTTTGCACTGTTTGCTGATTTGACAGTGAAACAAGGAGAAAGTAATTTAAACAGAGTCTGAATAGTCATTCTTACCAGTACTCAAAACTGGACTAAGCTAACCTGGCTTCAGTTTATTGCTTCACACCTCACTACCACAATAGTTTGTTTTGTTCACTGTCCTGTAGCCTGAGGGGATGGTGTGTGTGTGTGTGTGTGTGTGTGTGTGTGTGTGGTGTGTGTCTGGCCTCTGTTTCCACTTTTGAGGCTGTCTTTAATGTCAGGCACCTGGATTCTCTCTACCTGGTTGGGAAGTATTCCATACCTAGACCTTGGATTCACAATGGTCCTCAATTCACAAATATCTCGGGGACCCCATTTCCTTCACAGAGAATCAGCCATTTTGTTTACATCAGCTATGTGGTTTACATCTTCTGCTTTTCTTTAGGGCCCATTGTTCACCCTTCACAGTCAAAAGAGGGAGAAGATAAGAACGTATACTATATTAACTTCTTTTCAGGTGTGTGGGTGTGAAGGTACATTATTGAGAATTGTTAGGATTTTTTTTATGGGCCAATGTGGCTTCTTAAGTGGTAAGAAGCTGGATCATGCCCTCCTATCATGCACATAATCTTCTACCTCTTTCCTTTCTCTTTTTTAAAGGCTGTGTCCCTTACTTTGCCTGGAATCTTCCAGTAAGCTTTTTCTTTTGCAATTTTGGAAATACTTAATATTTCTTAGATATTAGGTGAAAGCTATTACAAAGCGGCTTCATTCCTCCATCTTAAACAGTAACTTCTTTTTCAGAGGTAATGTTTGTGTGTATGTGTGTGTTAACTCTGAAAGAAGACTTTTGAGATATTTTCCAATTCAGAAGTTGTTCTCTTCTCTCCAAAAGTCAGGGAGACTTAAAATGTCTCCAAGACCATACTGCCCAAAGGCAGTGGGAAAAAGAAAGAAGTCAATTTTCATGGCCTTCATTAGAGGTGAGTTGGAATTTCTAAAGTTCAAGCACTGGTTCAAGCAGTTGCTGGAGTTATAGACAGATGATTTTGTGTACTCTATTTTGAGAACTGAACTTGGGGCTATTTTCATATAGAAATGTGAAAATCTTTAAAATGTGTAAATCAGTAGTACATGGTTGACCATTGATTTAAAATTTGTAAATCAGTGCATGGTTGCTCAGTTAGCGTGGGACATACTGAAATGAATCAAAGGATAACATAGAATTCCAACGAAAACAGAAGAAAATTACCGAGAGTTGACCCAACAGACATTTTGGAGTAAGATTCTGGTAGCCAGTCCAGGAAAAGAACTCCTTTTCAAGAATGATACTCAATTAAAGCTAGTTCTCATGGGGGACTGCATCATTAATTAAACTTCTAAAATTAAAATATATGCACTTACCTTTGTTCCCTACCTTATGCCTGAGGAATCTTGGTTACTCAATGCAGAAACCATCTCGATAAAGAATTTTGCGTATTATTTCATTGTATCCTATAAAATAAGTATAAAACTCCAATTTTATACATAAGGAAACAGGAATGAAATGTCCTTGAATATGTCTTTTAACTTTAACATTAAGAAATTCAAATTAACATGTGGTAAAAACTGACTTTTATCTTTTGGTGTAAAGTTCTGTGCATTCTGACGCAGGTAACCACTACCTCAATAAGGATACAGAATAATTCTCTTACCCCCAATATTTCTCCTTTGTTTTCTTTTTAAAAAAATAAATTTTATTGGGGTGACAATGGTTAGCAAAGTTACATAGGTTTCAGATGTACAATTCTGTAATACATCATCTATATATGACACTGTGTGTTCACCACTAAGAGTCAGTTCTCCTTCCATTTGTAATCACATCCTCTCCCTACAGCTAATCTCTGACAGCCACAGATCTGTCCTCTGTGATTACAGGTTATCATTTTGATAAATGGAACCTTATAGTATCTAATCTTTTGACACTAGCTTCTTTCACCTAGTATATTTTCTTTGAGATTCATCCAAGTTGTTGTATCATTAGTTTGTTCCTTTTTATTGCTATGTAGTATTTCTTTTTATGAATGAACCACAGTTTCATTCACCCATTGAAAAACACTTGGATTCTCCCCAGTTTTGACCAAATGCGATGACAACATCTATAAACAGTCATGTAAAGGTTTTTTGTTTGAACATACATTTTTATTTTCCTCAGATAGAGATGAGGGGTGGGACTGCTGCATCATGTGGTAAGTTTGTTTAACTTTATAATGAAATGCCAAAGTGTTTTCCACAGTGTCGGTACCATTTCTGCATTTCTGCCAGCACTATATGAAAGTTCCAGGTACTCTGCCTCCTAGGCAGCATTTGGTATTGTCAGTAATTTTTATCGTAGAAATTCTGATAACTATGTAGTATTATCTCGTTCTGGTTTTCATTTACATTTCTCTAATGGCAAATAATTTTAAACATCTTTTTTTAAAAAAGATTTTATTAGGGACTGGGGGAGGGGAACAGCATTGGGAAATCGGGGAAGGGGAACAGACAAGTTGCTGTCCTTTTGTTCTTCAGTCTAGTTGTGAAGGATGTGGCTTCACTGGCCCATGTTGGTATTATCATTACACTCTTCCTGGGTGAGACAGTTGCTTGCAGGCCATTGGACTGCCACTCGCGCTGGCTGCCAGCCACTCATGGTGGCTCATGGAATCCCAACTCCAGATCAAGCTGTTGTTCACCATCTTAGCTGTAGAGGGCGCAGCGTCACTGGCCCTCATGTGGTATCCAAACCGGGGCCCTGCTGCTCAGAGCTAGCATCCCAAGCCAACTCTTAACCAACATGCCACTCAGCCAGCCCTCTTTTAATATGTTTATTTGACAGTCTCTTATTCCCTTTGATGACGTACCTAAGCCTTTTACCAGTTTTAAAATTTACTTGTTAGATTTTTCTACTGTTGAATTTTGAGAGATCTTTATACAATCTGGATACATGAAGACTTCATGATCCAGGCATGTGTCTATCTCTATAATCGTTAAATCTACTGCATCCTATAATATACACTTACAGTGTGCTCTTTCCACACATCCCAAATCATTTTACAATATTTGTAGGGCAATGAGGAGACATATTTCTGAGAAACATGGGAATTTTCTAAGGGGATAAGAATTTCTCCATTTTCATGACCATTTGCACATGATTTGCTGGGGTGCCTCACTATTTGAGCCCTGTGGTTTCTTCCGAGTTTCTGCTGTTGTTTTTGTAGTTGGTTTCTTCTTTGGCTTTCTTCTCAGTTATCTCTGCAGTTCATCTTTTTCTTCTTTCCATAGAAGTAACTGTCAACAGCACAATTAAGCTGTGTATGATTTTATTATTGGATAAAGCCTATCTAAATAATCCTATAACAAGATAGAGTCGTGGGGGGGTGGGCAGAGGGAGGGATGGCTGATGCTACAAACTGATGACTTTTCAGGTAGTTGGACAATCTCACGAAAGGATATAAATCAAGGGAGGTCGACCTGGCAGGGAATTTCTCCAGACATGCCAGTTTTTCGTTCTTGCCCTTTTTGGGTTAAAAATCTTATCAATGACTTGGACATACACATAAAAGCCATGTTTATAAAATTTAGAAATTTACAATTTACAAAGCTAGAGTTGAAAGATGGAAGGTTCTAAATAATCTCTTTAGGCTAGACAACCAGCTGTGAAATGACATGAAAATCTGAGTTTTCTATTGTCAACTTCAAAAGGTCAATTTTACAATAATAAGATATAACATACATAACTTTATAACAGCAGTTTTTGTGAAAAACAAAAAAATAAAAATGGACAAATCTGTGAATTGTGAATTTGCTGTATGACGAAAATACCACATGGCTGTCAAAAATTTATCATAGCCTTACACTGTAGGTATTGCCAGAAGATCTGAGTTCTAAGCACCATGTTTTATGCCTCTCTAAATCCTCAGTGGCTTGCAAGACAAACCACTCTTGATCATGGTTTGTAATTATAACAACTATAATGGTGAGGACTTAGGTAGAGGATTGCATTAAAATTTGACTGTCACATTTTAAGGGTCAGTTGCTAAGCTGTAGTGCACACAAATAATGAAGGCCCCACAGGAGGTCCAGTGGAAGAATGAGGAATATGCAGAAGAGAAGATTAATGAGAGACAGGCTAACTATTTTTGTCCAGACTTGTTTTATTTGTCTCAAGGGAAGAATTTGACCCATCTTACAGGGTTGATGCTTTAAACTCAATATTAAGAACTTTCTATAATTAATAAAGACCATCATGTGCCCTATTGAATGACCATCTGTTAGGGATGTTGCAGAGGGAATTTCTGCTGCAATATATGGTGTAGTGATTTAGCTTGAATGGCCTTCCCAACTCAAAGATTGTATATTAACTAGTAAGATTTAGTCTAATTTTTTGAAAAATGATACTAAATGTGTGGAATATAGGCATTCTTCCATTAACTACAATGCTTCACTGAAAGACCTTTTATTGTCACTGATTTAACCAAACAAAAGCCTTCTACTTTTTCCTTATTAGACTATAGTTTTATTTTTTTCAATTTGTCTTAAATTAGGAATCAGTAGGTATTTCCATTATTTTGCGAAAATGTGGCTATCTCTTTGTTGAATTTTTAATCCTTTATTTTTCTTCTGAAATTAAGAAGTGATTTTTACAGCATTCTTTCATATTCAGATCATTGTGGTTATTAGCAAAACTAATAATATGTTTCTGTTTCTATGTATTTTACATTTTTTGCATACTTCAGTGAACACTGAAAATTAAAATTTTTTGAAAATGCTAGGTTTTATTATGTAGTACTCAAATACCTCAATAATGAAAAGCCAAGTCAAACCAACTGCCTGCACTCATAATAGTGCAATGTAACACTTATTTCAATTTGCTTACAACACAAATCAGCACTTTGCTCCTTAGTGCATTCACCACCTCATCCTTAATATTACTTGACCCTTGATCTCTGGAACACTGTGTTTTCCGGTTCTGCCCTGCGTCACTTCCTTCTTCACAGCTACCTCTCTCTCATTCTCACCTTCATTATCTACTCAGATGAAGTCCTTGTCAATTTCTTATGTCTTTATCATTTTCTGCTTCAAGATCTCATTTATTTCCATGCCTTACATGGAGGAGAGCTCTTATTTCCAATGCTAGCCAGGTCCTATCTTACCTAGCTCTTCCATAGGGCTGCCAACTGGAGTTAATAGATCTAACATCGAACTCACTAGCTTTCCCCTCAAAACAATGTTTGGCATCTTCTCTGTGATGCAACCATTTTCTCAGCCATTAAAGTTCAGAATATATCACAGTTTCTCCCTGCGTGGGGAGGTAGAGTACCATGATTGTTCAGAGTATAACTTCTTTTTTTTTTTTTTTTTTTTTTTTTTTTTTTGAGGGCAGTGTCACTGGCCCTCCCATGTGGGACCCGAACTCGGGCCGCTGGCTTCCCAAGCCAGCGCTTAACCACCGCGCCACTCGTCCGGCCCCAGAGTATAACTTCTGACTCAGTCTGTTTGGTTTCAAATCCTAGCCCTTCTCTTTTCCAGTTGCACAACTTGAACTTTTTAAGGCCACATTTTTTGCATTTGTAAAATGGAGTCAACAGTAACAAACTGGGAGTGTTGATATCCACGTAGTTGGAGTAAGTGGTATGGATGTGTTTCCCAAACTTCTAGGCTGAGCTTTTCATTATTTCCATTATTCAGACAAGACTCTGATGAACTGTGTACATTAACAAAACATTAAATGTGAGAGACAGCTTATATTTCGTCTTTAAGTAATCCTTAGTGGTGAATTTTAAATACTAGGGTATGCATTAGGGTATGCACTTAAACTGTGGAAAAGTTAATATACTGTATTAGTTGGTTAGGGCTGCCATAACAGAGTTCCACAGACTGTGTGGTTTAAACAACATGAGTTTATTTCCTCACAGTTCTGGAGGCTAGAAGTCTGAGATCAGGTGTCAGCAACATTAGTTTCCCCCAAGGCCCCTCTCCTTGGCTTGTAGATAGCCACCTTCCTATGTTTTCACATGGTCATCCCTCTGTGTGTGTCTGTGTCCTAATCTCTTCTTATAAGGACACAAGTCAGATTGGATTAGAACCTACCATAACTATCTTATTTTACTTTAACTCCCTCTTTAAAGGCTTTACCTCCCAAAACAGTCACATTCTCAGGTACTGGGGATTTAGGGCTTCAACGTAAGGAATTTCAGGAGGGGGACACAATTCATCCCATAGTATAGACCTACCTGACATTTTAACTGGTGGGAAAAAACTATGAAAGATTAGTTTGGAGGTTATTTCTTAATGACCAGGTAATTAAAATATTTGTGATCCCCTTTTTATTATTTACTTATAATATTAATTATGATCAGATCATGTGACCTATAAAAGTCTGTACTTTAATAATACCTGTCAAAGTTTCTTTGGTGAACAAACACACATATATTTCACTAGTTCCCATGAGGCAATCTAAAGTAACCTGGGGAATCTAGGTGGTTTTTTAAATCAGTTGTTTTGTGGTATTACATCATTATTTCTTGAGTGGAGGGAAATGAAACTCTAACTGGCCAACCTGGTTTCTCTGACAACAGCTTAGCTCACCCATTTTAGGGAGGGTGATTCTGAAACTCCAGACTAGAAAAGGCTTTTAGATTATGTGTGAATCTCTCTCTCTCTCTCTCTCTCTCTCTCTCTCTCTCTCTCTCTCTCTCTCTCTCTCTTTCTCCTTCTCTCCCCCCCCCCCCCATCATGCTTTGTGATCAAGAGTTGGCTATAAAGTTACTACTCGGGACAAATACCAAATTTCCATTCTAACATCAATCCTAACACCAATATTGTCCTATATATAATGCATGTTTGTGTGAAACTTACAATCAGTCCATTCAGTATTTTCCTTTTCGTAGGTGGGTTTTAGTTCCTTTAGGATCAGGCTCATGGTCTCGGGTGGTAGTCCAAGCTGGGGGCAGTGGGAGGGTGGAATTTGCTTTAAAGTGAGTATGGGCTGAAGTGCCCTCTTGTGTCTGCTTTGACTTTCTTTGCAGAGGGAGAGCCCCAGTTACACGGAATCACATCCCCCTTCTAGTTTCTCATTCTCTCTTAATTTTCAAACAGGTTTTAATCAGATGATAAAATCATTTTTCAGAAGGGGTCAGCTGTCTCTATGAACCATGGAAACCCTTGAACTCACACTGTTGTTTGAGCTTTGTCACAGCTCAGCAAGCCCCAAAAGCTATCCTGAGGTTATTGTGCGGTTTGTGCAAAAAGAAACTGGTCACAGTCTGCCCCAAGTAGCAAAAACAGGCACCACAAGAGGCTGTATGACTACATGAATCCAGCAAGTGCTAGAGAAGTATTTTCCTGAGATGGTCATTATTTGGTGAAACTCAAATGCAACTAAGTGATAAAGGGAAGAACATCTCCCATCCAGCCTGGCCGGAGTTGTAGGATGAAGTAAAGCTGCTTTGCTGATAGTGGAAGATGGCTGCCTAAGATCTCTTGTATTATATTTTGCTGAATGGGTATTTAGAATCTGATTTGGGAGGAAATGAAAGTATGACAACAGGCAAGGGTGAGGGAGGTCTACAGAAATTTGCATTTTCTCTATATTTCTAAGATCTTCATGTCAATCTAGTGTTTTAAAAAAACAGTGTCCAGTTTAACCTACAAGCATTTTAAATGCGTCCTCTGGTCTGTTTCTCATATGAAAACCTATGTAGCTGTGCCCACGCCAGCCAAGTTCTTTGTTTTCATTCAAGTCAGTAAGTGTTTTTGCTAAGCACTTCCCTCATCTTCCTTCCTCTTTGGGCCCCTTCCACCCCACCCACCTGACTTCCCCCCTCACCTCCCCACCTCCTCACTCCCGCCCCAAATGGAGTGTGATGTATTTTACTTATGCTTTATGGAATTCTCATTAGGGAGGATCCTTATCACTGGCAGTATGGCTGACTTGTAGAATTCTCAAGAAAGTTTCAATGGTTTGGAGAGCACATGTTTCTTGTTTGTTTCCACCTCTCTCCCCAACGCCCCCCCAACGCCCCCCCACCCCCCCGCCACACACACATGCAGATCATATCTATACAGCAGTATCTGGTACTTCTACTCTTGGTACCTCTATACAGCTGAAAAATAAAAAAGCCTGGGGATGATTATTTGTCAGTTGCAACAAGATTCATAAGTTCTTCCTGTTGTTTTCACACCTTCCTTCCTTTTGCTGACCTGGACTGGATTTTGGGGGTTCTTGCAAAGTCCTTATATTTATTGTAGGGCAATGTGGAGCCAAAGGAGGAGCTCTCACTGGCTGTACGGGAAATTCAGCCCTCAGCCCTGCCTCTGCCATGCTCTCACTGGCTGTATGGCCTTGGGTGGGTCATTTCACCTCTCTGGGCTCAATTTCTTCATCCATTAAAGGAAGGGAAGGGCCTATTAGCAAAAACTGGCTCTAATGGCCTTTCCAGCTATGGCTGCTCCATGATAGGTCATCCTTGGACCAGTCTTGTTTTGCTTCCATTGGGCTTTGCCTCCATGAATTCCTTCTGTTCATCCTTTCCCAGATTTGTACATCCCGGAAGATGAATCATCCTCTCAAGTTGGTCTAGCCAAAGTGTGAATCCACTTTGTTCTGAAGAGTAACTCACTCCAAAGACATTAGACGTCACCTCTGATTATGCCAGTAAGCTCATTTCAGCTACTCTTATGAGGCGTGAGCCCTACCACCGCACTAAGCTTGCCAAGAATTGGGGCGTGGCTCCCACAGCTATGCTTGAGGTCTGTTTCCCAGCTTGTCTGTCCTTCCTGGATTAGCCAGCAGCATTCTAGGAACAAACCCCCTCCGCTCAGCCATACTTTTCTGATGTCCGACTAATTTTCTGAATCTCACATTTCTCCCCTCCCTGCTGGTCCTGGCAAGACTGAATTTGTCAGGCCCCGTAAGTCCCTGTGGGCATCTGCAGGTGGTTCGGCTGTTGGTTGCTCTTGGCTGCTTCTCCAGATATTTGTAAATGCTTTTGATTGATTTGAAAAACAGGCTAACTTTGAGTTTTAAGGGATTTATAATTGCACCCCAAGGCCACTGGCTTAGCAGTAGAGTTGTCAAACAGCCCATAAATAAACAAACTGAAAGGAAGAGGTGGGGCCAGAAAGGCAGTTGCAGAACTGGGAGCCAAAAGAAGCAGTTTCTGTTTGGTGACTTTTTAATAGCCCAGACTATGTGTGTTTATTCCCTGGACTCTGGGAATAGAGGACAAAATAACTTGCTATGGATTCCAACAAATGGGATGTAGTGTGGCAATTTTAAACCTATGCTGTGCCTGACTCCTTCAAGGCTGACCTACTTCATGGACACTCCCAGAATTGTGGAATAGTTTACGACTTGCCAGGATAACTATGTCTTACCTTACAGCAACCCAGCTCTTCTAGGATGATATAGTAGTTGTTCTTTCATCCCTGGTACCTTCTGACTACAGATAACATAGGGCTTGAACCAATCCTATATAATCTCCATTGGCTCATCTTTAAAATAAAATAGGATGCCCTTAGTGATGGGATGCTTATCCCAATGCAGTTGTCTTACTGCTTTTGTGGTATCAGATGTATTAGTCACCTTAGCTGCAATAACTAACAGTCTTCAAATCTCAGGGGCTCACGCTAACACATTTTCATTTTCCACTTTTATTACATGGTAGTGGTTGTGCATTGGTTGCTACAATTCTGCTCCAAGTGTCTTTTCTTTCCAAGAATCAGCAAAGGAGCAGCCTTTAGTTGGGACATACCATTTTTGCGGCAGAAGAAAAAAACAGGGAATTGGCTGAAAAAAATGTGATTCTTCAAAATGTTTGCTTGGAACTGGCACACTGTCACGTCAGCTTACATTTTCACTGGTTCAGACAAGTCATATGGCCAAACCTGATAACAGAGAAGAATACTCCGCCTATCGAGAGGCACAGGTTACCTGGAAATAGGCTGGGATATGTGATCACCTTACAGGGGAAAGAGCCAATACCAAGAAGAATGCCATAATCCATCAGATGGGGCTGACAGACTAGACATGTAACTTCATGAGAAAGGTCAGGCTCTGGTCAGAGGACTGATCCATAAATTTATCTTTCCTATCCTCAGGTGCCGTCATATAAAGGCGATGAAGGTCTCTCTGCTTGTCACATTTCGGGAGGCGTATACTAGTGCTCCATTTATGAGATGAAATCTGGCTTCGTTCTAACCCTCTTGAGGTTCACTGATGCCTGCTTTGCCCCATATCTCCTCTACTATAAGTTGCTTCCATTTGTTTGACTTCTTCTTTTGATTTCATTTGGTGGCTTTGGTGTTTATGAAAGTTCACTTTGCTCTTCTTTGGGCTGACTCTGAAACAGTGCTCTTGTGTCTGCAAAATCACTGTGGTTTGGAGCCAGTCCAAAAGATGCAGGAGTCAGCATTTGCAGAGACCTGAGTATTTTGGCTGCAACACAGATTCAAGAAGTAGAGTGAGATGTAAAAATAAATGCATCTATGTCTCTGATTTTAATGAAATGTTTGATTGATAAATTCATTCATGTTAGGATCACTTAACATGAATCAATATCCCTGATTTTAGATAGATTACAGAAATTAACATTTTTGCTCACTTTCCACTGGTGGATTTTTTGGATTATTTTGATGATTTTGAGTGTGTCTTTTTCATGGGACATACAACCTAGATGGTGAAACTATTTTTCTTGGCTTTTAGACTTTCTTGGAAACCTAAAGGAAGATGGGTGCTTCTGACTTGTGGCAACAATAAATTCTTAGAATAAAACTTGGAATAGGAGAAAAATCTGATTTCATTGAAGAATAATTGGAGAATTTCCCTCTCCAGAAATCAAAATGATTTCTATATATGGAAAACATTTTTGCCAATAAAGTGAAATAAACCCTCCTGTAATTCTTTCCTTTGATTGGCTTGTTTGAAAAACAGTACATAAGTATTGTAATACAGAATGTCAGTAAAATATTGTACCATATCTACATGTGTACTGGCACCGAAACCCGTGGCCTTTCCTCAGAAATGGAATTGCATGGGAACATCTCTGTAAGCCCGTTCTCTTCATCACCCAACATTACATTGGTCCGTTTCCTTGTCTTATCCTCTCCTGGACCTTGGCGTTTGAAAGAGCTTCAGCTCGCAACCATTTTCTGTCCCCTTTCCCCACACTTAGTGCAATGCCTGGCATTAGTGTTGAATGGAATGAGTAACTAAACACATGAATTAACAAAACACCAGTCTAGTTCCAAAAAAGAAAAGAACACCTAATGCAGAAAGGCATCTAATGCCCCGGTTCCTCCACTTCTTTCCTTGGTGTCTGCTTTTCTGCCCGGCTCCCTCGTGGGACTGAGGTACACTAGTGCTAGGACCCCCTGCATTTGCTTCTCTCTTTCAAGTCCAGGCAATGACAACATCACCTTTTTCACTCCATGTTGACACTTTGAATAGAACCCAGTATTTTCGAGAAGAACTTGATTGAAATACCAAGGGAAAACTATACAAATAAATGAAAACTAATTTCCATCACCCTCAACACAAAAGATGAAAAGTAGTGGCTACCACTTTTTGACCTTTTCCTGTATGACCAACCCTGTGCAAAGGCCTCTGCAGGCATGAGAAGCGAGACTGGTCTCTTCATTTTGGAGATGTGGAACTGATGCCTAGAGAGTTAGTTATTACTTGCCCAACGCCCCTCAGATGACAGCAATGGTAATTGGATTCCACAACTCATGCTTTGAAAGAAGGTATTGCTAAGTAAAATGATTCTAGTGCATGCACCAAAGAAATTGATTTAGCCCCAAATTCCCTTTCTGTTTTTCCTGTCTCCTTCTTTCCTTCCTTCCTTCCTTCCTTCCTTCCTTCCTTCCTTCCTTCCTTCCTTCCTTTTCTCTCCTTCCTTCCTCCTTTCCTTTCCTTTCCTTTCCTTTCCTTTCCTTTCCTTTCCTTTCCTTTCCTTTCCTTCCCTTTCCTTTCCTTTCCTTACCTTTCCTTTCCTTTCTTTCTTTCAGGTGTAAAATTCCCTTTCTTAAGATTTAGTGAGCTACTTGCAGCCACTTGGGTTGACAGTTTTACAGCCAAGTTGTCTGTGTTTTCTGCCCATGTCTCCAGTATGCTCTTTTATCGTCTACAACGGCTTTTTTTTCAAAATGAACATAGCTATTCTTCTTTATAATTTTTGTTTGGTGCCCACACCCACATACTTCAAATCCCTCATCATCAAAGGGTTTTTTTTCCAGAAAGTATGTCAGGCAGGTGGTGTTCCACCTTTAATTGCAGAGCAGTGGTCATTGACATAGGAACCTAAACTTAATTGCAAATATTTTCCACTTTTTTAGTTTGTCTGTGAATCATTAAGTCCCTCAGTTCCTTTTTTCCACTGTACCAACCAAAGGAGTAGTCTCGTAGACTCAGGGCTATACAACATAAATATATTGACAATAACATACTTATAATGAGGATGCTAATTATGCTAACACACTTTATATAATTATGATGTATTTGTTTTTCAGTATTTATCTTCTCTTCTAAAAAAATACACTATGATTAGAGGATGGCAATATCTATCCAAAAGCAAGGAAACTTATTTTTAAGTGCCGCAATTATGTCAATCATATCATGAAACCATCAATTGTGACTGACTGTCAAAATGTGCTGTATTTCCTTAGACATGCCAAAGATGATAAATTCCCAAGAGAACTGGCTGAGGTGTCTTTGCTAAGCTGACATATTTGATATAATTCCTAGATAACTGACATGCTCAGAGAGATTCGCATTAAGCAACCCATCCTTTGAGCAAGAGGCAATGGGGCTTTTCTCAGCCACTCAATGTTTAGGTGAGTTGCTGATTGTTTAGCCAGCTAAATCAAGTTAACCCTCTTCCCATGGATGGCAGCATTCATTAAAAAAAAATAAATTATTGAGTGCTTTCTATGTGCCAGGCACATTTCCATGTGTTGAGGACACGCAGTGAATAAAACTAGCATCTGCCCCCGCGCCCCCCAATCTTGGGAGTTTACACTGTAGCATTAAGCATCAAAACAACATATTCTGAATAACAAATTTGGTTAATTTTTAAGGCTTAACTAGTTTAAAAGTGTCAGAGTGTAGATTTCTGTATTAAACATCTTTTAAAAGGTCTTAGGCATTTGTCAGTCAGTTTTTGTTATTAATGTACTGCATTTCTGACAAGCAATTTCTTGCTGTTTGTCTTTCAGTCTCTAATCTGTAATATATTTGCAAAGTCAGGAAACATCGGATAAACTTTAACTAAAATGGTATGTTAATTCTATTTTCAAATTATTCAAGCAAAATGTTAATTAGATTTTCAAATAATAGGCTCAAGATGCTTTCAGGTGAGCTGGATTGGCTCTAGATTTAAAGCAATGGGCCTAATTGGTAATCTGGGTGGGGGGAACAACCTCTAATAAAACACTACTGACTGCTCCAAATTCTGGAAGTGCAGGGAAAATAGTATAATTACTGTACTTTTTACAGGGTCTGAAAGTTGAAGAAATAGAGACTTGAGTGGTTTGTTTGACAATGTAACTGACACATTGTCCAAAAGGGGTTTATCCTGTTTCCGGACTTTGTGGGATGCCCACTGCAATAAGGAAGCTGACACTTTCCGATAGTTCAAGTATTTCTCTTGTTTTATCTCCTCTTTATTCTTTCTACATTGTGGAACAGAGGCCAGGATTGGCTGATATAAACAGATGAAATGGAATGCCGATTTTCTCTAGAACACCATTTACCTCAATTTTGACAGTGCAGGTCTGTTTTAATGCAAAGAGATCGGAAACCCATCTTCTGACTCTATACCAGCCAGCAAAGAGCTTTATGACTTGAGCCAATCTGCTTCCCTTAGTGTCCCTCTATAACATGAGGAGTTGGAGGGTAGATATTTTCTAAATCCCTTCTTGCTCCATCATCATGTAATTCCACTCCAGATGTATCCTTTGGAACTTGAAAAGGGGGAGGGGGGAGTCCCATTTCTTCCCACTTTTTCGATGTCTCTGCCCATATTTACCATCCGATTAAGGGTTTAGGTTCATCATTCATGCCAATAACAATTCTTTCATGCTTTATTAACAGAGAACTAGAAAGTCAGGTGACTCCTCTCTTAATTAGCAGTTGTATGAAAGAGTGAGAAAGGTACAAATTGCGGGGGAGAACAAGGACAGTACCCCATTACTTGTTCAGGATTTTGTGGCTTGTAATTATTATTGACTATTTTAAGTACTTAAAAAAACCGTAAGGACTTTCAAGAAAGATGTTTTCCAGAACTCACAACTATGTTAGTTCTTGTATTTTCTGGGTTGGAAAATATAAATCAATTTTGTTAAAGGTGATGTGTTAGACATCAGGAAGGTACAGCCGAGGATAGGCCGAATGTTTTAACGTATTGTTCCCCAGGAACTTTCACATGGGTATCTTAAAAAATGAAGGAAGCTAAACTAGGAGGTTTCCCCCAAAATCTATAGGCAAACCAGGGTGTATGGCAAAGGGTGCTGCTTTTATACATACTCTATCCAGTAGGAAAGCTGAAAAATATTATTTTCATAGTCAAATGATTTAAATAGTAATGGTTTATTTACTCTCTCCAAGTGTCATTGGGAAATACGCTAGATTAAAACGCAGGCAACTGAGTTTCTGTTTCTGATCTGCCAGCTTCTAGGGTAAGTCTTTCTCTGTGGGCTCATCTTGGCAAGCACCTCTACAGGCCTTTCCAGAGAGACAGGAAACAATGATGACAGAGTCAGGCAAGCCCAGGCCCCACATGGGCCTCCTCTGTAATTTTGGAGAGTCCTGGAAACTGGACTATCAGCCCTAATTACCTCTGTCAGGAATCCTGTGAGCGTTAGGTCTCATTTCTCAACAGCTTGCCGGAGCCATGCCCCTAAAAACAGCTCAGACCTGCTTCACACGGGCATACATTCTGGCAGCTGACAAGGGTGAACTCATTTTAGGCATGTCTTTCTGTAAACAACTGAAACATCCACTGTTATAAGCACAGATGTGGCCCAACTGTGTTATAGCTGCAAACTGTCTCGCTTGTGCAATGCTAGAAAAGGTACACACTTTCACCTCCTAGAAGATCTTGGTCAGATAAATGTTAGCGAACTTCCAGCTCCCTGCCCACTCTCTGCAAACTCAACCACCGAAACCACAACCACCTCCACCACCATTACAACAAAATGAATTTCAGTGGTTTGATGTCATTCCTAAGTTGTTTCTCAGAGCCATCAAGCTAAATGGAACAAGCAAACTAAGCTTCTCGTGCCATCAATGCCACTATTTGAGTTCTTAAGTGGGGCCATATGTCTTTTACCCATTCTTCAAATGCCAAACTGTGAGGACCATTATAAAACAATGGCCATTGTATAGGCAAGAAAGCCAAGGTTAAAAGCAATTGCCCAAAGTTACAGCTGGCCCCTAATTTCTTCACTCTTTCATTCCATACAGGGCAAATGTTAACAAGCACAAAACAATACTTTTACCAATACTTTATTTTCAACCTAGGATTTTGAGCTTTTTTTGTAGATAATTTATTTAAGTTTTATGATAAGAATACTAGTATTAAAGGTTATATTATCTTATTACACCTGAGTGATTATATGCTATAAAGATATGATGATGTGACTTGCAAATGATTCTGAGAAATATTCTATGAATATGCCTAAAATTTGTTATTTCTAACTAATTGAAATTTTGTATTCATGAGAAATGGTTTAAGAAAGGGAAAATGTACCACACTTTTTATTTGATGCTTTTTAATTTATTATTTTATTTTTTATATTAGTTTCAGGTGTACAAAACAAGATAATGATTAGACATTTACACCCCTCACAAAGTGATAACCACCCCAAGTCTACTACTCCTCTGACATCGTATACAGCTGTTACAATTTCATTGACTATATTCCCAATACTGTAATTTATATCCTGTGGCTATATGAACATATATATTGAATTATAGTTGACATTCGATATTATTCTACATCAGCTTCAGGTGTATAGCACAGCGGTCAGCATCTACACAATCTATGAAGTGATCCCCTCATAAGTCCAGCACACATCTGGCACCCTACATAATCTTTTTTTTTCTTTTTTTTAAAATTCTTTTATTGTGAAATAGATATTTTTTTTAAAAAATTAGCTTCAGGTGTACAACACAGTGCAATAGTTATACTTTTTACCCCTCAAAGTGAAAACACCCTCCCCCAATTCGCCACCCCACTCCCCCCCATATAATACATATCTATTACAATTCCTTTGACTCCCTTCCACAGTATAATCCACATCCCGTGACTATATATTCAATTACAGTTGGCATACAATATTGTACAACATCAGTGTCAGGTATACAATGCAGTGATCAAGCCTCTACTCCATCCATGAAATGGTCTCCCTAACAAGACATGTGACCATCTGACACCCCATAAAATATTTACAACATTATTATGTTCCCCGAACTGTCTTTCATATTCCTGTGGCAATATTGTAGTTACCTATTTATGCTGTCTAATCCCTTCCCCTTCTCCCTCATCCCCACCCCACACCCAACTAGCAACCCTGTTTTTCCTCTATATCTATGAGATGGTTTCTGTTTACTTTGCTCATTCATTCAGTTTTTCAAATTCCACATATAAGTGAGATCATATGGTATTTGTCTTTCTCCGACTGACTTATTTCACTTAACATAATAGTCTCTAGGTCCATCCATATCGTTGCAAATGGTACGATTTCATTCTTCTTTATAGCGGAGTAATACTCCATTGTATAAATGTATCACAGTTTCTTAATCCAGTCATCTACCGATGGGCATTTTGGTTGTTTCCAAGTCTTGGCTATTGTAAATAGCGCTGCAATAAACATAGGGGTGCATATATTTTTTCGAATTAGCGTCTTGGATTCTTCTGAGTAGATACCCAAGAGTGGAATTGCTGGGTGATACGGCAGTTCCATTTCCAGTTTTTTGAGATACCTCCGTACTGATTTCCATAATGGCTGCACCAATTTGCAGTCCCACCAACAGTGCAGCAGGGTCCCCTTTTCCCCACAGCCCCGCCAGCACTTGTTGTTTGTTGATTTATTGATGATAGCCATTCTTACCGGAGTGAGGTGGTATCTCATTGTGGTTTTTATTTGCATTTCTCTGATGATTAGTGACATTGAGTATCTTTTCATATGCCTGTTGGCCATCTGTATGTCCTCTATGGAGAAATGTCTCTTTATGTCCTCTGCCCATTTTTTAATTGGTTGTTTGTTTTTTTGGTGTTGATTTGTATGAATAATATATATATATATATATATATATATATATATATATATATATATATATATATATATGATATTAACCCTTATTAGATGTATCACTGACAAATATCTTCTCCCATTCAGTAGGATGTCTTTTTGTTTTATTGATGGTTTCCTTTGCTGTGAAATAACTTTTTGGTTTGATGTAGTCCCACATATTTATTTTTTCTTTTGCTTCCCTTGCCCGAGGGGCTATATCAGTAACAATATTACTAAGGGTAATGTTTGTATGTTTACTTCGTATATTTTCTTCCAGTAGTTTTATGGTCTCAGGTCTTACATTTAAGTCTTTAATCCATTTTGAGTTTATTCTTGTATATGGTGTAAGAAGGTGGTCCAGTCTCATTTTTTTTGCATGTATCTGTTCAGTTTTCCTAGCACCACTTATTAAATAAACTGTCTTTACCTCAATGTAAGTTCTTGCTTCCTTTGTCATAGATTAAAATGCCATATAGGTATGGATTTATTTCTGGGCTCTCTATTCTGTTACATTTATCTGTATGTCTGTTTTTACCCCCAAACCAGGCTGTCTAGATTACTATAGACTTGTAGTATGATTTAATGTCAGGTAGTGTGATACCTCCAACATTGTTCTTATTTCTCACGATTGCAGTGGCTATTCAGGGTTACCTGATGCTTTTTAATAATTATGAAGAAACAAACTGATTAGAAGAATGAACTATAGACTGAATTATAGAATGAATTAAAGACTATATTCTTTAATGCATTTCAGCAAATATTTTTTTAAGAACTAACCATATGCAGACTTCTTTGTTAGCCAAAAGGTCACTAAAATGCTTGGTTTTAAGAGAAATTATTTTATAGGTTTATCAGGGGCATTATGTTTTTTCTGCAGTTTTATTAAGAAATAATTGACACACATCACTATACAAGTTTAAGGTATACAACATGATGGTTTGATTGACATATATTATGAAGTGTTTACCACAAATAGATTTAGCATCCATCCCCTCATATAAATACAATAAAATGAAAAGAAAAATAATTCTCCTTGTGATGCGAACTCTTAGGATTTACCTATATATAATACAGCAGTGTTAGCTAAAGTCATCATGTTGTAAATTACATTCCTAAGGCTTATTTCCACTTGAACCTGGGTTTGTTACAGTAAATATTTATGGAGTAATGTCCACATGGGATATGATAGCCACCTGGGACCTGTTGATTTTACAAATGGAGCAACTGAGGCCAAGTGAAGTTGTGTCTTGTTAAAAGCTTCTAAGAGTGAGCAGAGTCTCAGAGTTCAAGCCACTTGCTGGTTTCAGCAACACCCAGGTTGTTTTCGAAAGGAAAAAATTCCTTCACCTGCCAGCTTTGCAAAATGTATGCAAGAATATTAATTTGAGGTTGGCCGCTCTTGAGGCTATGCCTCAGCAGCAAAGGACTGGAACATGCAGAATATTTTTCCCATCAAGAAATGACACTGAACATCTCACCAAAAAAGATATACAGATGGTGAATAAGCACATGAAAAGATGTTTAAGATATGTCATTCGGGAAATGCAAATTAAAACAACAATGAGATACCACTACCCACCTATCAGAATGGTCAGAATACTGGCAACAACAAATGCACGTGAGGGTTTGGAGCAACACGAACTCTTATTCATGGCCGGTGAGAATGCAAAACAGTACAGCCACTTTGGAAGATGCTTTGGCGGTTTCTTATGAAACTAGACATATTCTTATTATACGATCTAGCATTTGTGCTCCTTGGTATTTACCCAAAAAAGTGGAACGCTTATGTTCACACAAAAGCCTGCATATGGATGTTTATAACAATTTTATTCATAATTGCCAAAACCTGGAAACAAGCAAGATGTCTTTCAGCAAGCAAATGGATAAAGATACAGTGGCACAGCCAAGCAATAGAATATTATTCAGTGATGAAAAAGCTACCAAGCCATGGAAACACATGGAGTAAACTTAAGTGCATATTACTAATTAAAAGAAGCCAATCTGAAAAGGTTACATACAGTATGATTACAACTGTATGACATTCTGGAAAGGGCAAAATGATGGAGGCAGTAAAAAGATCAGTGGTTGCCAGGGATTGGAGGGAGGGAGGAAGAGATGGAGAGGAGGTAATTTTTAGGACAATGAAACTACTCTGTATGATACTATAATGGTAAATATGTCATTATGTATTATATTTGTCCAAACCCATAGAATACACAACACCAAGAGAGAACCCTGATGTAAACTATGGACTTTGGGTGATTGGTGATTACATGTCAGTGCAGGTGAATCAACTGTGACAAACATATATTTGTGGGGGGGATGCCTACAACGGGGGCAAATATGGGAAATACCTGCGCTTCCTCTCAGTTTTTCTGTGAATCTAAAATTGTTCTCAAAATAATGATTGTTAAAATAATTTTTTCAAAAAAGAAATAAAAGTGGGAACTATAGTCACATTTAAAATCACATTTTATGGGGGTGGGGGTTGTCACTTTGAGGGGTAAAATGTATAACTATTGCACTGTGTTGTATACCTGAAACTCATTTAAAAAAATAAATAAAATTAAAATAAAATAAAATAAAATAAAATCACATTTTAAATGGATTGTACAAGGTGAAAAATAGGAAGTGTTTTTACATCTGTCTTAAGAATGTCTATATGAAGATTTCTTTTCTTTTTTTGAGGGCAGTGTCAATGGCCCTCATATGTGGGATATGGGACCCGAACCGGGGCTGCTGGTGTCCCAAGCCAGCTCTTAACCACCACGTCACTCGGCCGGCCCTCACATGAAGATTTCTTATACTGTAAAATCCTTGTCACAAGGAAGGTGAGAAAATGTAGCAGTGAACTTTATTTTGACCTCTGGTAAGAATGTGGCATTTATCACTTGCCAACAGAAAAAAACTTTGGTTTATGCCCTCCATCTCAATGGCTTGTAACTGTACACTTCTTGAATTAATTAAAAATAAAATTGTTCGATGTTATTTCATGCAGCAACGAATTAGCCATTTTCCCTCTACTATATAATAATTCTTGTTCACATGAAGAAAACAGTCAGCAAAAAGGAGAATACATATTATCGAATGATTATTTTTTTCTAATAGAATTTTTGCCTTATGGCCACATGAATTTCTAATCGGGGTAGTCAGCAAATTTTACAAAACTTATCTTTCTTACATTAATCGACATTAAGACTCTCATTCACATTTTCTAGTTTCAGCTTATTCACTATTTGATACAGTAACACTGAATGTTTATTCACAAGAGGAAGAGCTTATTTCCCCATTTTCATCATAATTCCCAAAGTGTTTTTTTTGGATTATTTCATTTCTTCTTCCAAGAAGAAAGTTGGCTAAACAGTCCCTTCAAAGTTATATCCTACAGCAAGTCTTTTGATGTTTTGCTTAGTCACAAATGAGAAACAGAAATCTAACAACATGGCTTTCCTTCTGTGTGGTGCACTGTGTGGGTGGGAGGGAGTCAGGATTACTAGGAAAAGACAAAAATCTCGTTGTCCTGTTCCAGACTCTAGAAATTTGGGGTTCCATCCATGCTTTTGACATTATATAATTTCTATCTGTCACTCCTCTGATAAAAAGGCTATATATATAGATTTTTAGACCTCAACTCTTTTTTCACCTCATGCTAGGACTGGAATTTCTCTTCATTTTCATGTTTAAGACCAACATTTCTAAGCTTTCAAATTTTTCCTACAACTGGATTCTTTGTTCAATGAAGAACAAAACTAAGAAATTAGAACTTGGCTTTAAAAGAGTATTAGAGGTGTGTATGTATGTGTGTTTTAAAAGATGTTCAGGGATAACAGTATATCCACTTTTCTGTAGTTCTTATGTAATGAGATTGATAGATGTTTAAAATCATATTTGGTGTTCACAACTGTTTTTGACTTTAATTAAAATTAATCCAGAAAATATTTAAATGTTGTCTTTATGATTTGGGTTCTGCATAAGAATTCATTTGAAAATGATTTCCAATTTTTAAAAATTTAAAACCATCGCTTTAGAATACTGACTTTTTTCCATTATACCATATTTTCATTAAAACTATTTAAAAAATACAAAAGAGTTAAAATGTGCCAGTAATCCCACCTCTACACAACCAGTAATGTCTGGTGTTTCCTTTTTTTTTTTCTTTTTCTCTCCTGTATAGGTTTTCTAAAATATTTTTATAGTCATATAATACAGGCAATTTTGCCATGCCTTAATATTTTATCATATATATTTTCCATAGTATTACTACCCCTCTGGTAAAAAATATTAGGGCCGGCCGAGTGGCGCGGTGGTTAAGCGCTGGTTTGGGAAGCCAGCGGCCCCGGTTCGGTCCCACATATGAGGGCCAGTGACACTGCCCTCAAAAAAAAAAAAAATATTAAACATGTTTTTTTGCCGATGTAACCTTTTAAATTGTGTTATTACAAGAGTAAAGCAAAATGGACATGTGATATCTCCTACTCTCTGCTCCTCCCAACAACCCCTCCCTGTCTCCTGTCATCCCCTAGAGAGAACCACTTTTAAGGTCTCAGATATCCTTGCAGAAATTTCCAGACATATAAAAGTGTATTTTTACATAAGGAAACATTTACTACATTACATGTTATCCAAGTGTGTTATCATACCTTGAGAGAATCATTCATACTTTATTTACCTTAAAGTGTCTTAGAGGTTTCTTTTTTCAGATCAGTCCACATACATTTTCAGCATTTGTTTTTAAAAATTCTCAATTGCATTCTAATTAATTCAGTGATGAGCATTTATATTGTTTCTATTTTCTTGCAATGATAAAATATGGACATAAGGTAGCTGCTAACTCCATGGTGTCTTTGTGTGGATTAGAAAAAAAACGCTCTTCTGTTAAGGATTTCTTCCAGGGACGCCTCCAGTTCCACTCTCTCCCAGTCTCCGCCTTGCTGTTTCCTGGGGGCTAATGTGCATATGTTTCATGTCACTGTACTTCCTTACAGGGCTGGCTTTTGGTTGGTTCAGCTAATGAGAGCGGTGGCAGGAAAGTGGATGGAGGAAGTAAAGAGAGGTATTTATTTAGTCCCCAGGCTCTCTTCCTGGCTGCTTGCTGGAGGCTGGCAAGCTTTCCTTCTGCCCCAAGCTCCTACTTCCCTCCTCCAATACCTGCCCCCTTACTTGTCCTTCTAGTCCTGGGACACTACATTATCCTCTCTGGTTTCTCTACACCGTGCCCTTCCTTTGTAAGGAGCTTATTTATTAGCCTCTGCTCAAATTGCCCAATTGCCTGCACCAAAATTTCCTGTGAGGACTCTGGGATACTTTTCTCTCTACAGATACAGCTGCACACCAGAATGTTTGGTTTGTTGACTGGAGCAAGTGGTCACTCTCCACGCCCCCACCCCACCCGGATCCCCTGCAACCTTGTCCGGGTGCCCAGTGCAGACCACAGCCTACACAATACGTGGCAGTCTTGGTTGCAACCACCATGAATGTGTGTGTGTGTGTGTGTGTGTGTGTGTGTGTGTGTGTGTGTGCAGGCATGTATGGTCTTTCTGTGCTTTTATGAATGCCATAGGATAAACGATTAGCAGTGGAGTTTTTGGGTCAAAGGTTACGTATACTTTTAACTTTGAAAGAATTTACCAAATGGCTATCTAAAAATAAAATCTGAATTTACATCTGTTTCATATTTTTGTCACTATAGGTTGTAAAACTTTAAAATTTTTGCCATTTTTACAAAGAAAAGTTGCATCTTATTTTTTTCTTTGACATTACATTTCTCTTATTATGAGTTCACCTCGACATTTTTTTTTCATATATATCTTGGATGTTTACATATTCTTGTTGATTTTTCTATTGAATTCATTTTATCTTACTTATTTAAAAGTACTATTATTATATTAAAGAAATAAGCTTTTTGTCTTATGTGTAGCAAACATTCTTTTCCAGTTTTTCATTATATGTGGATGTTTATAAATTTTTACACAGGCATTTTATATCAAATTTTTTCATACCTTCTGGATTTTATGTCAGATTAAAAAATGCTTTTCTCGTTCCAAGATAATACTTGTTAAAAATCTTATGTCTACTTCTAATATTTATTATTCTTTTACATTTACAGTTTTGATCCATCAGGAATTAATTTTTATATGAAAGAGGGAGGCATCCAGATTTTTTTTCTCAGACAGCTAGCTAATTATTTGTTGGTATGATTTGGAGATGATTGCTATGGCAATGACATTATGATCAATAGAGATTTTCATCATTAATATGGAATGTCATCTTTATTATATACAAAATTCTCGAAAGGATTTGGGTCTATTTATGAGTATATATTCTTCATGTTTTTCCGTTGGCTTGTCTCTCTAGTTGTGGTAGCAATATGTGTTAAGGTGGCCCCCGCTGATCTTGGTATTCCTGCCCCTGTGTAATCCCCTCACCTGTGGGTGGGACCTAGTGACTTGCTACTAATGAATAGGAGACTGCAAAAATGACACAGCACTTAGATTACAAAAATTATAACTTCTCATTTTACTAGTTCTCATTCTCTCTCTCTCCCCCTCTTCTTTCTCTCTCTCTCTCTCCCTTCCTTCTTCCATCCCTCTCTCTCTCTTCCCCTCCTTTCTTCTCCTTCTCTCCCTCCCTCCTCCTCTCTCTCTCTCTCTCTCCCTTCCTCCCTCCCTTCCTTCTCCCACCCTCTCTTTCTCTCTCTCTTCCTCCTTTTCCCTCTCTCCCCCCCTCTCATTTGCTTGCTTTGATGAAGCCATCTGCTATGTTGTGAGCTGCCCTATGGAGAGGGCATGTGGCAGGGAAATGAGGGAGACTAGCCAACAGCCTGTGAGGAACTAAACCCTCCAAGAGCCAAATGAGTGAGCTTGGAAGCTGGTCCTTTCCTTGCTGAGACTTGAGATGACTGTAGCCCTAGCAGATATGCTGCTTTGATTGTAGACCCCCAGAGGCAGAGAACCCAGTTAAGCCATGTCTAGGTTCCTGACTCACAAAAGCTGTGAGATAAAAAGCTGGGGCTGTTTAGGCTGAGATGTTTTGGAGACATTTGTTATGCAACAATAGATAACTAATGCACTGGTCCTGACACAAAATGTTTTTGTTCCTGTAGTTTTGTATGTTTTAATATTTGATAAAGGAAGTCCTTTCTCATTTTGTTTTCTCCAGATATTTTTTCCTGGCTATTCTGATATATTTAATCTTCCATATAAACTTAATATAGTTATGTCAAATACCTCCCAAAGTCTTGTTCTTGATTTAGTAGATTTTTTTTTTGAAGGTTGGATTGATAATTTTACAGCTTTTTCTATGTAGGAACATTTACTTAACTTTCCTTTTATGTCTCCTCAGTAAAGTAATATTTTCTTCATATCTGTTCTGCACATTCACTGTTAAGATAATTCCAAATTATTGTTTTTGTTTTGCTATTGTAAGGCTTTATTTATTTTTTCTCTTATTATGTTGTGTATATAGGAAAATTATTCAATTTTATAAATGGCATTTTTTTAACCAGCCAGTTCAATCTTTTCATGTAATCATATTATCTCCAAATGAGAATTATGCATCTTGGCCCTATCAAATATATAGACTCCTTATTTATGGCTTTTGATGGGATTAAATATAAGAACTGATCTATTTTGCTTTATATCTTGGATGGCTATTGGGTTTTATGTCATTTCTGCATGTATTGAGTTGTTTACCTGATTTTTCTCATGCGAACTACCAATACTATAAGTTACACTTATAGATTCTCTGACATTCAGCAGTGAAGTTAGTGATTACATAATATTCCACCTTGTGAAAGCATTGTAGCTTGCACTTCTCTGCAAGCCAGTTTTTGCTTTTAGAAATACCTCTTTTACAAACATCATGACGTATAACTTTGTCCTTTGTTAACAAGTATAATGGCTAACGGAGAGAAATTTCTCTCCCCTGCGCACTCTAACATCTTTATGACCTCATTTTTAAAGAATTAGAACAACCTTATGAAATAGGTATTACTTTTATGCCCATTTTACAGATGAAGGACTGGAGGAACAGGAAGGTAACTAACCTGCCTAAGAGGTAGAGCAAAGATACAGACCAGGCAGATGGGGACTAGTGAACTAGACAATGGCCACCATCACAGTCAAACTATAAAACATTTCCATCCCACTGGCAAGTGTCTTCCAGCCTCTGTGCAGTCCATCCCATATCCTGCATGGCCCCAGGGACCACTGATGTTCTTGTATCACTGTAGATTTGTTTTCCTGTCCTAGAATTTCATATAAACAGAAATAACATGGTATGTATATTTTTATGTCCAGCATTTTTGGCTCATCATCATGTTCTTCAGATTCATTCATGATGTTGCATATATCACCAGTAGTATCCTTCTGTGTGGGTTTCCCACAGTTTGTTTATCCATTCAGCTCTTCGTGGGTATTTGGGTGGTTTCTAGTTTTTAGTATACACGAAAATTCTCTACTTATACGGAAAAAAAAAATCATATGCTGAGGTTGTTAAGACCTATGGTAAGAATAAATCTCCTACCTGTAAAATTGCCCAATTTAGAAATTAAACTTTATCATAGGTATGTATGTATAGCAGCAAACATAGTCTATATAGGGTTCGGTGCCATCCATGGTTTCAGGCATCCACTGGGTGTCCTGGAACATACCCCCCACAGAAAAAGGGGGACTATTGTAATTGCTGACACCTATAGGATGCTGGGATCTAGGCTACCTCTTTACCTCTATTATTTGCTCTCCACAACAAACATATAAAGCAGTTCTGTTACCTATATTTCTTAGAGCAGAATACTGATGGCCAGGGAGGTTGAATAACTGGCCCAAAACTATGTGGTTTATAGGTGCAAAGTCAGGATTGCAGGGTTTCTGCCTGGCTTTGGACCCCACTGTCATTTCTCTATGAACAGAGGCAGTTCAAGAATATCAATGTTCATGCATATGGATTATAGTTTTTTAATACCTCAAGGAATTCTTAACGAAAGTTACTTTTTAAAACACCTTGCTACCTAAAAAACAACATGGGCAAAAACCAGAGTTCCTGGGATTTTTGAAAGGAAGTGACCTTCATTAAATATTTCCTATTGTGCCATTTCTCTCAGGGTTCATTCCTTTTAAATATCTCTTGAATACTCATGATGTCTCTAAAGTATGAAGGAAGAAAACATCGTTTTGTTTTTTTCCCAAGGACTTTAGACTAACGGACTTCAGAATGTGATGTCGTAGAGAAAATGTAGACTTTGGAATCAGATGGAGCCTCTAAATCTGACTTGGATAGTAGAGAGATCCAGGTACTTCGGGGCAAGTTCTTAATTAAACTGTTCCCTGAACTGTCAAATGGAAATAATCCCACCTCCTTCATGGGACCTGATAATCAAAACACTAAGATAACATGTGAAGAGCTTCTGTCTCGGAGCCTAGGGATACATTCAGTCAGTGTAGGTCTTTCTACTTCCCTCCTTTTGCAGCCACGATTATGTCACTAACACCGAGTCAGCCAAGCGGTACAGAGTATGGACCACATAGGGGAGATGCTAAGAGCTGGCCCTGTTTTGAGGTAATTTGGCCGTTTATACATAAAATGATGCTGTGCAGTAGTGTTCACAAATGTGAGACACCCCAAATCAATATGATTTAGTAGGTATGTAAAATACAATTCCAAAAGTTTAAGGGAGAAGGGACATGAAGAGACATGGATGATAGAGGTTGGGGCCAAACTAGGGCTTGTGACTGATTGCAGGAATCCTGCTTTCTGCTGGAATGAGCCAAGGGAAGGTCGAACAAAATTCACGTCTCAGGAGGAGCTGGAATCTGGGTGCAGCCTCCTGGCACGCCATTTGTCCTGCACTTCCAATTTCTGGAGGCTGTGCCTACGTGATTTTGCCTGCCACAAAGCTCAAATCAATCATCTCTCTTTTTTTAAATTGCAGCAAATTGTCCAATCCTTTTTTTGTTTGTTTTCGTTAGGATTTCCTTTGCTTTATCACTGGCAGGAAAAAAAGTTATCCTTTGAGATTTCCTCTGGGACACGATTATTTTTAGTAACTATAATTTAATGAATGTGTGAGGATTTCGTCCTGATTTATCTTCTTTTTTTTTTTTCCACTCTTAAATACAGTTCCTTTGTGTTGGGCTGTTTTTCTCTTGGAAACTTTTGAATAATTATTTTTTAAAATTATCTGCAGCATGTGTGTGTGTGTATGCATTTGTGTGCTGTATGTATCGCTGATCATACATATAGTGTTTGTGCTTCATTATTTTGGGACATCCTAGCTTTATATCATAAGATGATAAACTGCTGCGTCTTACTCCCTCTGCCACTGTCAGCTCAGTTCAGACCATGAACATTTCTTGCTCAAATACCAGATCAGTCTCCTAGCTTACTGTTCCTGCCCCTCACTTTCCAGTCTTCTAACACACTGAAGCCAGAGCACCCTTTTCCCAGAGAGAAGATCTGATCATATCTGTTTAGTATCTTCCCAGGACATTCTCAGAGTCGGATAGCATGATCTGGTCCCTGCCTGTCCCTTCAGACCCTCTCATGCACTCCATGTCCTCTATGTTTCAGTCACACTGCTGACTTAACAATTATCTAAAGGTCTTTTTCCCTCTCCCTCTCTTCCTGCCTGCTGCTACTCTCTCTTCCTTGATACGCTCATCCTCGGCTCATAGCCTCTTTTTTGCCTGCTTCATCCCCACGAGTTGTTTAAGGCCTGACTTAGACATCCATTCTTGCTGGGGACCTTCTCTACAAGGGGTTCTGTGCTCTTTTATCACTGCTGTTTGCTAGGCCTATCATGACATCGTGTTCTTTTCACATTATTCGATGGCCCCATCAGGGCAGGGCCCTGCCTTGTGAAGGAAGCATTCAATAAATACTTGTTAAATGAGTGATGAATGAATAAAGGCATTCACTGCCTTAAGGCAGTGTGGTCCAGTGGGCAAGAATGCTGCAGTCAGATGGCCTGTGTCTGGGTCCTGGCTCCACCCCTAACTAGATGCATGACCTTTAGCCAGTTATTGCACCTCAGTTTCTTCATCAGTAAAATGGAGATAGTAAGAGTAAATACCTGCTCAGATTATTGTAATGATTAAATGTTAATAGATGGAAGCAGAATGGTAACAGCATATGATACAGTTTCATTTCATGTTGGCTATTATTATTGTTATTATTATTGCCTAATCCTTCACCTGGCAACATAGTAACCACCAATGCAGAAGGCACAGCATCTGGCGTGGTCTATTAGGAATTGTGTTCTCAGCTCTATAAGAAAATTCACAAGATTGATTTATAAAATTCCATATTTCTATAGCAATGCTGCAAGTGATTTTAGCTGTAATGTATGACATAGGTATCGTATAATTTAATATTGTAATTATACAGAAGATATATCTTTGATTATGTTTTAATATGTACTGGTTAAATATGTGTTAAGGAAATAAGATCTATTGCAGGTTAAATTTTCAGTAACACAGTCTTGACGACAGACAGAAATATGCCTTAAGAAGTCTTCCCCTATAAACCATATTTGAGATACTGATCAGAAATTGGCTAGTGGAAAGTACAGAATTTTTCAAATAGAAAACATTGATGAAGACTTAGAAGAAAGCTGTCAGGGAGCTCATAAACTGGAGAAAGCATGTTTTGCTCACATCAACAGTGATGGTGTGGTTAAATATCTTTCATCTACTAGGTCCAGAAATGAGAGATGAATGGGGGTGGAGAGGGAGAGGGAGAAAGGGAGAGAGAGAGTGAGAGAGACACTCAGAGGGAATATTTTTCATCATAAATTGTAGGCTTTAGCTATAAACCACACTTTTTAAGGAGATCAAAGTTTGGTTGAAAGTGCCTGTAAGGCCTTTAGACACAAAGATGCTGCAAAGCCAGATAAGCTCTGGGAAACTCAATCTCTACATTAAGAGATTTTGCATGCTGTTGAAATATGGATGTTCATTGGTGTCCATGGGTGTTTCCAGGACTTCCGTAGATATACCCAAATCCCCAGATGCTCAATTCACTTATATTTGCTTTTAACCTAAGTACATTGTCCCATATACTTTAAATCATCTGTAATTATAATACCTAATTCAACATCAATCCTATTTCAATAGTTGCTTTACTGTATTGTTTAGGGAATAATGACAAGAAAAGAAGTCTGCACGTGTTTAATACGGACACAGCCATCATAAGCCTAACTGCATAGTACATGTCAGCAATAACGTAAATTGTTTTCCAAATATCTTTGATCTGCAGTTATTTGAATCCAGGGACACCAAGGGCCACTGTACTTCAATCAGAGAAAAAACAGAAAAAAATTAAGCAATGATTCCAAAATGTGAGAGGTCAATAGCTGTGATAACTATACCTAAGATAATAATATAGATGATCGATGTCTGAGTGTAATCTTCTTTAAAATTTAGATTTTTGGTATTTTAGGAAAAACATTGACTAAATGAAAAGAATACTCTCATATATTTTCTTGGATGTAGTTCCCTCTGTCTATAGGAAAGAGCTTTTTGGATAGGGAGACCGTGTTCAGTGTAACACGGGCTACCTATATGACCAAGTATGAGAGCCTGCCCTTGTCTGAGGCCGTGTGGTGCAGTGGTTAAGCGCTTCGGGTCCGGTAGCCTGGGTCTTTATCCTAGTGGTAGCCAATAGCTTAAAGGACATTTCCCACTTCCCTAATGCTATGTTTATAACGCTAAGCCTGCAAACATACTCAATTCTATACATGTCATAATTGTGACAGATCTCTTCATACTTAATGACAGCTGAAAGTACATGTGGCTATTTAGGTATGGGGCTCATTTTAAAATTGTGTGATACGTTATAAGTATCGTGTAGTTTCATACCAGGTAGTGTGATGGACCCTGGACCTTGCCCTGCCAAGAAGCCTGAAATAAGTTTTACCTCACTTTAGAATCCCACTCTTCTTTCCATCTCTTGGACACCAAATCCTACAAGAGGAACTAAATTGTATTACAGTTAAATGCAGTGCTATATAAAGAGCACATAGCACAGAGCCTGACACATACAAAATGATCAATGGACTGTGTTTGCTCTTAACTGTTCTCATTAGTGGTAGAGGCGTTTGTCTTTGCGATACATGTTGGATGCTTTGCTGGGTTGTTTATGATTATAATCACATCCGCAACTCAGAAGAGCCATGAGGCTTAGGTGATATCATCTCCATTTCTAGATGAAGAAACTGGGGCTCAGAAAAGTTCAGGAATTTGTTCAGAGCCTGCATTTAAGCCAGGTTGCTCCAGTGCTGGAGCCCTTCGCCCACACCTGACAGCCACTCCTCTTCTAATCTCTGACCTTCCAAGGGTGGCCAAGCAGAGTTTAGCATGAGGGGGCCCTAGAAAAACATTCTTCTGTTCATCTTCCACTTTCCAGGTTTTGTATTTTATATTTTAATAACTCAATTAGCAAGCCAGAATTCATATTTTGTATACATATATAGTATTTAAATATACACTCTTGTCTCTACTCAAGGCTAGTACTATATACTTTCATTAAAGCAAATTCCCACATACCAAGTTATATCTTTCCTAGAATTCATTACAAAATTGGAAATCTGTTCCTTAAATATTCTGACCACAAGATTGAACATCCCTCACATTTAAGCAGCAACAGAAGTGTAAACAACCACTTATTAAGAGGTAAATTTAATAAATTTTGATTTACATGTTGAAAGCTTATTGATGTAAATCCTAGACATTCTGATAGGAAACAAAGCTTAAAAGTCTAGAGCCATTTTCAAACCTGACTGCCCCATAAGAATTGTCTTGGAGCGACATGAGACAGTAACAGCAGCTAAAAAAACCCAACCAACCAAACAAACAAAAAAACACCATGTGTCTGGGACTCTCCTCCAAAGTTTGTATTTTAACTGGTCAAAGACGTCATAGTGTTTGATAGCTCCCCAGGTGATTCTAATGGACAGTGAAGGCCGACACTCACTGGTCTGAATGAAATCAAGTACCTGGGGCTCTAAATAACAAATCAATCCTCGCATCTGTCCCGCAACCATTCAAGGATCTTGCTTTGATCTTTTACCCTCCCTAGAGGCTACCTCCTTCCCTCAAAGCTACTCATCTCTTAGGAGTAGAGGCTACTTGCATTCCATTTCTTCACTTTTCCACCCATCCCAAGTCAGCAATCATGATCCCCACCCTCCTGAAACGGATCTTACTAAGCCTCAATCGGTAATTCAGTTAATATATATTAATATGTAATATATGATCAATGCATAAGACATTATATACTAATACAATAACAGAATATAATCAATACATAATATATACTAATATAAATATATGTTGAAGGCTTCTGTGGGTCCTAAGCAGTGCTATTTCATACCTTACCTTCTAGGAATTGATAACATTTTAGAGCTGAATAAAGATTTGAAGATTACCTTGTCCTGCAGTTCAGTTAGTGGTAAAAGCATTATAGCTCCTGAGGTCATAATACATTATGTTTAGTATGCCCTGGGCCCTTTCTATGTATGCCACATGTAGTAACTTACTTAGTTTTCAGACAGTAGTGTGAGTGTGGTTATTATTATTCCCATTTTATAGAGGAAGACATAAAAAAAGGAGACATTATATCACTTTCCAGTGTCACAGCTAGGAGTGCACTTAAAAGCCATGCTCTTGATATACAATATTGTAGTTACCAATTTATGCTGTCTAATCTCTTCCCTTTCTCCCTCATCCCCACCCCGCTTCCAAATATATAGATAGTTCGGGGTATAGAGTATAGTATAGGGAATAGTCAATGGAATTGTAACAGATATATATGATATCAGAGGGGCAATAGATTTGGGGAGGGGGGTTATCACTTTGTGAGGGGTGAACTGTCTAACTATTACCTTGTTTTGTACCTGAAGTAGTAATAATAATAATAATAATAATAATAAATAAAAATTTAAAATTAAAAAAAAGCCATGCTCTTAACTGCCAGTTCCCTACCTGATATATACAGAGGGTGACAAAAAATTGTATACACATTTTAAGAAAGAAAAACTGTATTAAAATTGTAATACTCAATATATACTAACAATAAAAGATGACTCCACATCACATTTGATTTCTGCAATTACAAGAGGTGCTCAAAATGATCACCATCAGCATCCAGATACTTCTGATTACGGTGAACTACTGTTTGAGCAACGTTGACCAAAGTGTCCCCTTGTATACATTTGTTTTGGCACTCCTGGTACATGGTGCATATCTGGTAACCTACACCATACTTACACCATGTCTTTGTGCAAATACATTATTTAACCAGTAGATCTTTAGAAGTAATGGCTTATCATGTTGCAGACACTGGAGATGCAGGAGTGACTAGGAAACAAAGTCCCTGCCCTCACAGACTCTGGTAGAGGCAGACAGTAAACAAATAAGAGCAATTACAGGTCAGACAGGGGATGATACTGATAAGAATGTATGATGGGGTAAAGCCAGAGGAGTGACTGGGGGGGGGGGTGCATTCTATTTCATATACACTTATTAGATTGGGTTTTCCTCCAGAACAGGGCTACATTTCTCATTTACTTTTTAGGATAGTACTACCATCCTAGTAGTTTTCTTTCTTTTTTTTTTTTTTTATTAAAGATTTTATTGGGGAATTGGTGGAGGGGAACAGCGTTGGGGAATCGGGGAAGGGGAACAGACAAGTTGCCGTCTTGTTGTTCTTCAGTCTAGTTGCGGAGGATGTTGCTTCACTGTTGGTATCGCGTCATTGCGCTCTTCCCGGATGAGGCAGATTGGTCGCTGGCCTCTGGATGTCGCTCATCGCGTCTATTGGCAGCTCACGCTTGGCTGCCAGCCGCTCACGCTGGCTGCGGGCCACTCACTGCAGCCTATGGCAGCCCACTGCAGCAGGGGCTGCAGCCCACACCATCACCGGGACTCGCACAGCCCAGCTCCAGGTGGAGCTGTTGTTAGCTATAGAGGGCAGTATCACTGGCGCTCATGTGGGATCCGAACCGGGGCTACTGGCATCCCAAAACCAGCGCTTAACCAATGCGCCACTCGGCCGGCCCCTAGTAGTTTTCAATAAAAAAAAAAAGTCTTTTATATCTGTTGAATGTTTTATGTGTTACTAGTGGGAATAGTAATAGATATAACACTTTGGAAACTAGATTAGCATTATCGCTTAATGCTGAATATTCATGTACCAAGTAACCTGGTAACCCTACTCTTAGGAATATATCCAAGAGGAACTCTTGCCCATGTGTGATGGGCAATGCCAGAATGCCTATGTAAGGGTGTTCCTAGCAGTACTACTTACAATAGCAAAAGTCTGGAGAGAACCCAGATGCCCATCAATGGGACAGTGGATTAAAGAACTGCTATATAATCACAGAATAAAGTATGTAGCATTCTTAACTAATAAAGTACTGTAACACCAATGACTGGAGAAATCTTATAATATGAAGCTGAAAATACTAAGTGCCAACAGATTATCTTTAGCATGCTACCTTTTTGAGAATGAAGGTAAAAATGAATAAAAGTATATGTTTTAAAAATACACAAAGATACATTTTAAAAAAATGCTTGTTGAAGTTAATATAATTTTTTAAACTAACAATTTCCTTACGTAGTAGTCCATAAGCATTAGATTTCAATTAAGGTTCATGGTCACCAGCCTCCAAGATGGTCCCTAGTGATGCTCAACTCTTCCAGTTCACGCTCATTGTAGTAGCCCCCTCCCACTTTCATCGGGATGGAGTTGTGCAACCCACTGAGATGTTGCAGAATAACCATGTGTGACTTTTGAGGCTAGATCATAAAAACAATGTGGCTTTTGCCTTGCTCTCTTGGATGGTTCTGTTTTGGTGGAAGGTCACTATGTCACGAGGATATTCAAACAGCTCAGAAGAGGAACATGCAAAGCTTTTTGCCAACTAATAGCAGTAGGTGAGTGAGTCATCTTGGAAAAGATGCTAAGCCCCATCCAAGCCTATAAGTGACTGCGGCCCTAGACGACATCTGACTAGACAGCGTCATGAGACCCCCCCAGCCAGAGCCACCCAACTGGCTGCTCCCACATACCTGACCTACGACAACTGCGAGATAACAAATGCTTATTTATTTATTTTTTGGAGTTGCTACAATGTACAGCAATTTGTTGTATAGCAATATATACTTAATACAAAGTTAACTGGTTATTGTTCTTTTAAAGCCAGGCTTCCACTGGTTATTTTTTATACCAAGCACCTTGATGTTCATATTTTAATAATAAATTGTTTTAAAATTACTCTTACTCTGTTGTGTTTCATTGTTTATATGATATAAACATTGTTCAAATGTCTCATAGGTTAAATTTAAAAAATTACCTTTATAATGTTAATGGTTTTTTAATATAAAGGCTTAAGCTTTTCTTTTCTTTTCTTTTTTTCTTTTTTTTTTTTAGCATAGTAGAGAGTATATCTGGAGTTTGGTAATTGATGTTAGGCTAGTGAGTAAACAACTTTATTATGAAAAAAAAAAGAATCATAAAAGATGAATGTATCTCCTAAAATTTAAAGTACTATTTTATCCCTCCTATTTATTTATAGTTTTCAAATTGAATGTGTCTATTTTTTTTAAAGATATATCTCTATGTTGAATGTTATAATTTTCTGACAGTTATATAATTTCTAAAGCCTAAGATTGTTGACATAACTAATAAAATTCACTTGTTAAATCATTTTAACAAGTAATGTGGAACAACTGGATATCTTTGGATATCTATATGGGGAAAAAAATTAACCTTGGTCTCTACCTCATGCCATCCACAAAAATCTATTTAAGATGGAAAGTGTAAGATCTCAGTGTAAAAATTTAAAAGATAAAACTTCCAGAAGAAGCATAGGAGAATACCTTTATGATTTTTCTATTTGCACATATTTCTAGGATGGTACTCAAAAAACACTAACCATAAAAAGAAAAAAAAAGATAAATGGGACTTCAGAATAATATACCAATAAAAAAATTAAAAGGCAATCCACAGACTAGACTAAGATCAAGTGTCTCTCTCTCTCTCTCTCTCTCTCTCTCTCTCTCTCTCTCTCTCTCACTTTCACTGTGCTTGTGTGCCTCTTGATCCACAATACATAAAGAACTCTGACAAATCTATAATAAAAGTATAAATAATCAATAAACAATAGGCAAAGACTTGAATAGATACCAAACAAAAGAAAATATGGGAATGGCCAACAGACATATGAAAGGGTGAAAAGATGCTCAACATTATTAGTTGTCAGTGAAATGGAAATATATTTCAATGAGATATAATTTCACACCCATTAGAATGAACAATGTTTAAAAGATGACAATATCAAGTATTGGAGGGGATATGAAGCAAATGGAATGCTCACACACTTCTGATGGAAGTGTAAAATGTATTTTTTTTTTTTTTTTTTTTGAGGGCAGTGTCACTGGCCCTCACATGTGGGACCTGAACTGGGGCCGCTGGCCTCCCAAACAAGTGCTTAACCACCGCACCACTCATCCGGCCCGGAAGTGTAAAATGTTACAAAACTTTGGAAAACAGTTTGGCAATTTCTTAGAAAGTTATACAGACACTTCTCCTATGCCCAACAATTTCACCTTTAGGGAAATAGAGGGATAAAAATATATATCCATTAAAAAACTTGTACAGGAATATTTATAGCAGCTTTATCCAAAGTAATCCAAAACTGAAACAACACAAATGTCCTTCAATAGGCAAATGGATAAACACATTATTGTATAGTCATACAAGTGTATAACTCTCAGCAATGCAGTGAATGAACTACTGATACATGCAAACACATGGTCAAATCTACTTCCTGATTCATTTACATAAGGCTTAGAAACAGGCTGAATTAAGTGGAGGTAGTAGAAATTAGATCAGTGAGTGGTTGGGGATGTAAGTGACTGCAAACAGGTATGAAGGAGTTTCCTGGAGTCTTGGAAATGTTCTAGATCATGGTTGGGATTATACATGTGTATACATTTGTCAAAAATACAGAATTGTATCCTTAAAATTTTGTATAAATTTTACCTCCGTAAAGTTGATCGATGCAAACCAAACTCAGTTAAGAGATTGGAAAAGCAAGCCACAGAATGAGAGAAAACTGATAGAGAACATATATATCCAGAATATATAATTTAAAATAATCTTCCCAGAATTCAGTAAGAAAAATACAGACAATCAAATAGAAAATGGTAAAAGACTCAAATGAGACAACATAATGGGATTTTGAATGGCCAATATGTTTATGAAATGGGGTTAACATCATGGAAATGCAAATTAAAATCACAATGAAATATCACTACACAACTACGAGAATGGGTAAACCTTTAAAAACTGACAATGTAAAGTGTTTTGTTGATGTGAAACAACTGGAACTCGCATAAATCGCTAGCAGGATTGTAAATTAAACGGCCATTTTTGAAAATCACTAGGCAGTATCTACTAATGCTGAACATCTGCACACCCTTTGGCCTAGCAATGCCAGTCCTAGTTTTATACCCAATACAAATGCATACATTCATTCATCATAAAACATTTACAAGTATGTTCTTAAATCTTTATTCATGTAGCCCCAAACTGAGAACAACCCACATCAACCAGCAGTAAAATGGATACATACATTGTGGTACATTCATATATTAATAAAATGTGCATATCAATAAAATGTGCTACTCCAATTTTCCAAAATGGTCATTTAATTAACATCCCTACTAGTGATAATAACAGGGATCAATTTTGCAAAAATAATGTGGAGCTAAAGAAACCAGACAGAAGACAGTATAGTATGTAATTCCATTTATATGAAGTTCAAAAAACAGGCAAAACTACTTTGCGGTGTTATCTTTTGGGGACACAGGTAATTATTGGGAGGGGCACCAGGGAGTCATCTGGGGTAAAGAAAAACTTCTATATATTGATCTAGATTGTGTTTAAATAGGTGTATTCACTTTGTTAAAATTTTAAAGTTATACACTTACGATTTGTGCATTTTTCTGTACATATGCTCTATTTCAATAAAAGGTTTACAGTAAATTGAAATAAAAGAAATGAAAAAGTTCTGGTAGTGGGAATAGAGAAAGGGAGCAAAGTACTTAATATTAAGGATATTTCAGAGGTAAAATCCACAGGATTTGGTGATTGGTTTTGAGGAACCCAGAGGAATCACAGATGAGAACAAGGTATTCTGGTAGAGGATGGTGGGTACCATTAGTGGAGACTGAAGTGTAAACATTGAAGGAATCTGAGTTGAGAAATGAGATGGGGTGATGTGCATAGTAAGATATGATGGAAGCACTAATGAGTTAATGGGCCATGAATATGCTCAGGGGCAATTGAAAATAAAGATCTGAAGCTTAGAAATAGGTTAGAGATTGAGATATTGTCTTGCCGTCATTATCATATGAGGTATTTAGGTCATCCATTTTAGTGAATTTCGTTTTGACTTTATGCTACACTGTGGTCTGGTATGTAAGTATCATCTCTTTGACTCTTCTAGTTTCTCCTTCCTTATATAAACTCATCTGATTTTGAATTGATTGGATGGAGGTTTCCTACTTCACCTGACTTTCTATGAAAGAGCTCTTAATTGTTTTGAATATGATTCTGTGCATTACTTCTTATCCTGTCAACTTTTATGGTTATGCAATCAGTCCATTCTAAATTTGTTAGCATTGTGCAGCAAGATGCCTTTTCCTATGCTTGAGGTTTGTTGAGTTTCTTGGATATATATGTCCATAATTTTTGTCAAATTTGGAAAATATTTCAGCCAATATATCTTTAAATACATTTTCTGTCCCCTCCCTTCCTTTGGGATCTCCAATAACAAGTAAGTTAGGCTGCTGAAGTTGTGCCACAGTTAACTGATCATCTCTGTTCATTCTTTTTCTCAGTGTTCATTATATTTCATTTTGGATGGTTTCTACTGGTGTGTCTTCAAATTAACTAATCCTTTCCTCTACAGTGTCTTATATGTTGTTAATCTCATCCAACTGATGGAATTTTCATTTACAATGTTGTGTTTTTTTCTGGAAGTTCGATCTGGGTCCTTTAAAGGTATCCCACAGCTCTACTTAAAATGTTTAATCTTTCCTCTACCTTCTTAGATATATGGACTATAGTTGAAATAACAGTTTTAATGTCCTTGTCTACTAATTCTATCATTTGTAGATCTATCATTTATTGATCTGTTTCCATTGATTATTTTTTTCTCTTTATTATGGATTTTCATATTTTCCTGCTTCTTTGTATATCTGGTAAGATTTGATTGCATGCTGTTAATTGTAAATTTTATCTTGTTGGAGTGCTGAAGATTTTTTTATTCTCAAAAATAGTCTTGAATTTTATTGGGAAAAAGTTATGAAAACCGTCTGGTTCTTTCAAGGCTTGCTTTTAAGCTGTTAACTGAGACCAGAGCAGCCTTTAGTTTAGAACTACTTTTGCCCTACTACTGAGACAGTAGCCTTCAGAGTACTCCACTCCACATCCCATAAATTCAGAGATTTTCCACCCAGTTTTGTAGAAACCTGAAATAATCCCAGCCTTTCATGAGCTCCAGTATTTTCTCCTTTGCTCCTTTTTTTATTTTTTCACCCCCATCCTCCGGTATTTTCCTCACAGGCATACAGTGCCCCTTATTAAGCTGAGCACTTGAGGGGAACTCTGCAGAATGCTGGAGTTCTCTCTGTGTATAGCTCCCTTCCTTCAGCATTCTGCTCTATGAATTGCAGCTGCCTTGGTTTCTCCAGCATACCAGCTCCAGCTGCATCTCCTCAACTCAGCTTGACCACTGTCCTCCATGTAGATTCACTCTCTCTAGATAATAGTCTGGGGCATTCATAGGACTCATCCTGTGTGTGTCCCCTCTCTCAGGGAGCAATGTCCTTTGTTGTCATAATCCACTGTCTAAAAACAATTGTTTCATATTGTTTTCTTATATTTTGGTTGTTTCTGGTGGGAGGGTAAATACTGTCCCTCTTACTATATCTTGGTCATAAGCAGAAATCCAGAGGTCTTCTTCTGCAAATACTATTTTTTCCCTTTCTGCTTTCATTTAAATGTGTGTAAGAGTAATTTTTCTCATCTTTTCCCACTGGCAGTCTCATAAATCTGTCACATTTCTATTTATGAATAAGCAGTAAACAGACCACACCTGTGTGACTTTCTTCCCTGGGGAACCAAAGGAAGCATACCTGGCATTTCTAGTATCTCATATCGTTGAATTCTATCTGTATGACTATTTCTTGATACTATTTCTTGAAACAAGGTTTAGTTCCAGCCCTTTTTCTTTTTTATTGCTTTTTTGGCTGCTCCCAATGCTATCTGATCAAAATACTGAATTTACTTGGATGGCTCTTAAGCATGAGTGGCCAATCAGAGTTGGATCTGAGTCCTGGCTTAATTACCAAGTAACAATAACATTCCTTGAGCTCTTACCACCTGGCCAGGCCTGTATTAAGTGCTTTTTACATGGACTATTTACCCAATGCTCATGAAAACCCTACCTAATAACAAAATTGGCATTATTATTTTTATTATTATAAGTTATAATATGACAATCAGCATCAGAAGTCAGAATGCCTGAGTTGAATCTGGCATTACCCCTTATAAACTTTCTAATATGAGGGAAGTTCTTTAAGCTTCCCAAGCTTTGGATTCTTCATTGGTGAAGTAAGAATAATACTATCGCCCTCATAGAGCTGCTGTGAGGACTATAAGAGAAAGATATATGAGGTGTTTAGCATAGAGATCAGTGCCCTTAAGTGCTTGCTAAAAGGTGACTAGTTGTATTATTTTTATGTGAAACACTGAGAATAAAAAGGGGCATTACTTTAAAACATTCAGAGACATTTTGTGAACCTGATACAGTGGCTATGAAAATATACTTCCTAGACCTTCTATTACAGGGAGTAACTTTAACTGACCAAGGGCTCCAGCTGCTAAGCTTTGAAATGCAATGGCATCTTTGTTCCATCCTCCCATAGGATGCTACCTGCCAGTGATGGAGTCCAGTGGGGGATACTAAGGCAGACCTGTTCATGGAGCCATGGGACTCTTACCAGGGTCGGTGTAGGTTCAAGGACGTCCTAATGGCTTTCCTGACCTTTCATTAGACTGTACCGAGTTCTAGGACACTTTCATGTATCCTTCTCTCCCTCTCTCCTTTGCTTGAGTTCAGACTTGCATTGGAGCCCATGCCTCTGCCAGTCTTTTCTGGCAGGTCCCTCTCTACCTCCTTCCATAGAGGCATTCTTCTTAATCCAATACTTGAGCATGTTTAATCCTGTCTTGGCATCAGCTTTTTGGAGGACCTGGACTAACACACTTTAGTTCTTGTTTGGTTTACTCTGGTAATTATGCTAATCACAAGCTGCAAAGAGTTTTTCCTGACCCTAATCTCAGGGAAATGATAATCACCATTATTCTTCTTAGAAGTCTCTCTCCTTTCTTCCAATGGTTCCTTCTGACTTCCTTCACTTAATTTCCCACCATGTTTTCACATTGAGAGCCTTGCTCCCACATCCCTGATTTTCCCTCCTGCTAGCTATATTAGTAGACCATTCTTCATCTGCCCCCTTTGCTCTCTCTCCGGTGGAAACCTTGAACTGCCATCCTTCAGCAGGATGTTCACCGGGCTATGCTTCATACACGTTTGCACTTTCTCAACCTTTAGTTGCAGTCTACTTTTGGGAATTTGCATGGAGTTATTCTTCATACAACTGAGTTACCCATAATGGAATTTTACCTTTTTGTGTGATCTACTTGTATAATTCTACATTCTATATTGGCTTCTCATTCAGTGTAGTACTGAACAAATAAATTACTTCTTTGACCCTCACATTCCTCGTCATGGAATAGGGATGGACATGCATATAGGTATTCTCCACTTTTTGAATGTTTGCGTTATGCCATTTCTCTTTTACAGAAGACCTACACTAGTGCTCGTTTTCCCTAACCAAAAGGAATCTGAAGAGGATTTTTGCTTTTATGAAAAATGGTGAGAAGTGAAAATAGTGTTCAGCATTTGTTCTGCAGCAGCTGGTACAGAGGCAGCGAGACTGGCCCCACCAGTCCCCTTCCCTGGGAACCACACTCAGCGTCAAGCCAACATCGCTTTGAACTGTGTCTGTGAGCACCTGTGCTTTATCTTGATTTATTTTGGGCATCCATTAGTAAGAGGTGCCCTAAGCTAATTGCTTCTTCACTTTATACTATTTCAGCTTATAAAAGCTTTCATAGGCGAGTGGCGTGGTGGTTAAGCGCTGGTTTGGGAAACCAGGGGGCCCGGTTCGGGTCCCACATATAAGAGCCAGTGACACTGCCCTCAAAAAAAAAAAACCTTTCACAGGAAAGTTCTACTTTTGGATACAGAGGGAAACCTGTATCCATTTTGGTTGCTGTAAAGATTCAATGCAGTAACATATTGATGGACTCTAGCCCTAGGCCCAACATTCAGCAAATATTGGTTTGTTCCTCTCCCTAGGCTACTCAAAATCCAAGGTGGTTCTGGTTGTGCTTAGAAGAAATAAAATACTACTTAAATTGAAAACAGTCAAGGATGGGAAGCAGGCACATAGAGGTTGACACAGCTAAGTGGCAAGATCTGAACTCAGAGGTTGCCCTAATTACCAAACATTTATTATAGAATAAGACAAAAAAACACATCTTCACTTCTGCCTTGGGTCAGGTTTTCCAGAAGCAATAATTTATTTATTATCTATTATTTTCTCCCAGGGGAAATCAGGAAGCAAATGAAGGAAGAAAGATAAAGAAGGATGGGAGAGGGAAGGGAAAGAAGCCAAACCAGGGTGCAATCTCAGGGAGGAGCCCTGCAGGAGGCCGGCTCAGCCTGACCCCACAGGGGAACTTGGAAAGTAAGGTAGACGGTGCCGTGGTACCGACCCACCTGAGGCTGTCAAACTCCTGCGCCCAGCATCAGCCATATTCCAGGGGAGCTCAGTTCCCAGGTATTTCTAGATGTACATGTGTGAGGAATTGGGGGGAGTGGCGTCAGCAGACTGAGGGGAGACTCCAGATGCTGACCTTCAGGAGCAAAGCACATGGAAGCTAGAGGGGTGCACAGGAGGGTAAAAGGGGTACCAGGGTCCTGGGGAGACCACCGACAGTGTCCACTGCACCTCCCAGCCTACTCCCTGTGAAGTGATTCCTGGGGTTCTGTTTTCACCTTAGAAGGTGCTCATCTCAAAGCACACGTTCGTTCTTTATTCTGAAAACTAGAATCAGATTAGTTAATAGTTGAGATTTAAATTAGAGTAGAGAACTCTCGGATAGTTTCACACTAATATGATTAGTATTCCCGTTAGTTAACTGCAAAACTGCAAAATGCTCCGTGTTGTCATCTCCTCACTTCTTCATGCTCCCTGTTCTCTTCTCAGAATCAGCAAGTTGGGGTTGGGCAGGCCCCGATGTCTGCCTTTCCATAGCTTTTTTTTGTTTGTTTGAGGGCAGTGTCACTGGCCCTCATATGTGGGACCGAACCAGGGTCGCTGGCTTCCCAAGCCAGCGCTTAACCACCGCGCCACTCGGCCGGTCCCTTTCCATAGCTTTGAATTTGTAGATGTCTAAAATATTCTTGGCTTCCATAATAATAAAGCTAATATTTAGTTAATTTGTATTATGTGCTGTTCTTAATGCTTTCTGTGTATTAACTCATTTAATATTTACAACTGCTATGCTAGTAATGAGTACTAGAGTAACTCCCATTATGGTTGAAGAAACAAGCACAAGTGGTTCAGTTAGAAGAGCTGAGATTCAAACAGTCTGGTTCTAGGTTCCATCCGTTTTCTCATCAATGACTCCCTGTCGACCTGAATTGGACTAAGTACTTAAGACTAATAAGTACTTAGTCCCTGAACTTGGTGATTCGGATAGCAGGAGTCCCAACTTAGCTTTCTCCTCCAGCTTCTATTCGAGGCCATCACTGGCTGGCTCCATACTCCCTCCCAACAGGACTGAACAGAGGCCAGAATTTTGCCATTTTGACCATCAGAAGTAGTATGAATATAAGACTGTCTTCTGTAAATCCTACTATAATCGAGTTGATAGATACTTTTTATAGAAATGATCACAAGTTATACATTAAAAAGGATATAACTGGAGCCGGCCGAGTGGTTGGTTAAGAGCTCGCTCAAGAGTGCGAGCTGAGCTCTGAGCAACAGCAGTTCGATGCTCAGCCCCAGCTGAGCTGCCGCTGAGCTGCCAACAGGCAGCAGGATGGCTCAGCTAAAAATAAATAAAAAAAAAAAAAAGAAAGGAAAGGATATAACTGCACATTGTATAATACGAAACTTTTAAAACATACATATAAATCAGTGTGAGAAGACAATATTGAAATCTGTGGATTGAAATTTATTTTAATTTTCCCTGTATTTATATATGGGATCTTCAGGGAAACTTTCAAGTAGAGGAAAGGACTTTTGGTCAATGGCTTCAAAGACTGTAGGACAACCTTTGCCAGCTTTTGGCCTCAAAAGTCAGTTTCCTCATTTTAAAAATGGGATTATTTCTATTCCATCTAACTTAAAGGGGTGGTATATCAAATGAAACCAAATCTATGAAGTTAGTTTGTAAATCATTAAAGTATTAAATATGCACACGGAATATATTGAATGATAGCTGTATCTGAATCTTTCCTGCTTTTTGTGGTTTTATGAAGTCTGCTGTCCTTTATTTTTGTACTAATCATGATGAATTTATAAATTCTTAGGATATTTTCAATATCATTCTTAAAGATGAATTTTTAAAGAAAGCTTACTGAATAGGTAACACTTGTTTTCAAAAGTTGTGCCAGCTCTTGGCAGTAATTCTGCATTAGACTCTGTTAGCATCCTATTATTCAGCATTCAGTGCCCTCCCAGTCCCATCATACTTCTCTAAGGCTCTCATAGTGGGCCTGGCTCCCAGGCATAGCCTGCTGTTTCATATATTTCCTTCCACTTCCCCATTAACATGCATTTGAACCCATTAGCCATGAGGAATTTTATAAGCTTATTCTCACTTGAGTGATTGTGATTGTCCTTGAATGTGGTGTGATGTGTTTGGCTTTTGAAACTATTGTTATTTTAATAGAACTTCCGAACATGCAAAACCTTTATTTCCCAAAATTAATCGCTAAGAGATTTCAGGCACCAAATAGAGAAGCACGAAAGGCAAAGCCTGACCTATCTGGATATGGTAACAAACTTTTTTAAAATGGGTTTTTGTCAATTAAAATGATAGAAGTGTCTATGATTATTTATTGTTCCTTTTTATGACACATCATGTGGTGCTTGCAAATGGTTTTATGCTTGACTTCTAATGCTAACAATAAAGAATCAAATTATGTTAGAGCTTGTTTTTGGAAACCCAAGGGGCACGCATAGGTAATTAGAGATATGCCCTCGGTGTCCTTCCCTTGTGTATCCTAAGGGATGTAAAAAATATTTCCAATGGTATTTCCTCTAGAAATCTTTTTTAGCCAGGAGACAGTTTTCTAGTGTCCTAATCAATTTAAATTGATGGTTTTAGAATTTTTACCTTAATTATTCATTCTAAAGCCTTTCACTTATATAAAAAATCGCAAATTATTAGTACAAAAAGATATTTCCTTTTACTAAATGGAATTCACCTCATCCTCATTCCTATACCTTCATGGCATAGATGTGGCTGTCTTTATTTTGGCAGCTTTAAGTGGATCTGCCTGTTTCAATCCATGTAATTTCTGATGCAGATTTTTTTACTATTCATTATAAAATGCATAATAAAATAGGAAAAGTTTAAATTATTGGAATAATTCCATATAATTTCTTACACTCTCCCAGTTTTTCTGCAGAGCTTAAAGCCATGAAATTGTTGCTAAAGATTTAAACTTCCTTTTTTCCTCTCTTTGGCAAGTGTTCCATGTTTCAAAAGAACCATTTCCTGGAATTTTATCAGAGTTCTTTTACTGGCTTATCTACGTCTCTGTTTTCTTATTTGTGATCTAGTTATATCTGAGAGCAGATGGCAATTCTAAAGTCAATAATAACACTCTTCATAATTTCATAATAAGATCCAATTTTTGCCCTTGTACTACTCTCAACAGTATTATACTATATTCACTAGTATTCGTTTGTCAGCTTCTGAGGTCATATATACAGGTTGCCTTTTTTCATAACAACGCTTTAATTCCCACATAACCTATAGGGTGCATGATTTCAGGGCTCTCGGTGCATGCGTTTAAACCACATGAAATAGGGGGCCTGTCAAAGCCCTGAGATTAAGAAGATATGTGAGATATAAAAATGAAAATAACAAAGGATCAAGACAAACAAATGAAGAAACAAAAAGCCATAGACACAGACAATAGTTTAGTGATTACCAGGGGGTAAAGGGGCAGGAAGGGTGGTAGATGAGGGTAAAGGGGGTCAAATCTATGGTAATGGAAGGAGCACTGACTGTGATATATAAATGATGTACAACAGAATTGTACACCTGAAGCCTGTGTAACTTTGTTAACAATTGTCACCCCAATAAACTTTAATTGAACAAAAAAGGAGGGGTTTCAGTTAAGATTGCATTTGGCTCCATGTAATAGAAACTCAACTCTAGCAGCTTAACTGAGTAGGTTTTTCTTTCTTTAGTATAAAAGAAGTGTGAACCCCACAATCAGGGCTGGTCAGCTGCTCAAGGAAGCCATCAAGGACCCGAGTTTCTTTCTAGCTTCCTGGGCTGCTATCCTTAGCCTGTGCTCTGCATCCTCATGACTGAAGGAAAAAGCTTCACCTCCAGTCATTTAAGGCAAAGAGGGCAGAGGGCAAAAGTGCACGGCAGCTGATTTGGGCTTTTGTTATCAGGAAAGTAAGAGCTTTCCTGGAAATTCCATCGAGTGCATGTTTGCTTATAGCTGGTTGACCAGAACTAGGTCACATGGCTAAGCGAGTCTGTGGAGGTGTTTTTAAGCATATTCAATCAGGGTTATGTGAAAAAAGAAAGAAAGGGGAATAGATATTGAGTAGGCAACTAGCAGCGTCTGCCAAAAAGGGATTTAGGGAAAGGGAAGTGCCTGGGGAATAAAGTGATCCTGATCTAAAGGTCAGTCCTGAAGCCGCTAATGATGACTACAAACAGTGTTTCTGTGAAGTGGGTACAACCTGGACCAAGCCACCTTAGGCTGTACCCTGTCAAACTCACAGTGATTCTGAACTTGCAGATGCAGAAACTGAACTGCCCACGCCTCAGTGGTGACCCATCTTTCAGATGCACACTCACCCAAAGCTGCAGAGGCGGGAAAACATGGAAAGATAGTTTATCAGCTTTACAATGAATAAATTGTCAGCAAGTGTGCCAAATGTTTGTGCTCACTAACCAAACAATCTCTCCCTGTAGGCAAAAGCACACACAAAGCCAATGCATTCACAAAGGGATAAGAATGGGGTGACTCTGATGGCTAATCTAGTGGAACCAAGCCTCAGTAGGTAGCCTGTGGCTCCAGTCTTTCCCACATCCTGCACATAACAGTATCAGGAATAAAAAACCATGCCGTTGGCCAATGCATCCTGGTCAGTGTAAGGGATGTGTTGCTTGTGTTTGCACCTCCGGTTCTGTTTTTCTAGGTTTCAGATTTTGATGAACTCCTCTTTTTGACAGTTCCATTCTTTCCTTATATGTGTTAATACATGTATTTTGGTTACCCCCAACTTTTGACCTGGTAAGTCAGTCAGGAAACTGACAGGAAACATAGGGGACCACTAACAAAGATGAGGGTAGCTAACCTGCATCCTGGGACAGTGGCACAGCCTGGGGCTGACGGAGTAGCAAGTGTCACCGCCCCTAGGGTGCTGTTGCTTTGGCCATAGCTCTGGTGAAGGTTGCCTGACAGAAGCTGGGTCTTCAGTACAGAGGAATATAGCCACAGCCAACCTATGGCCCGTTAGGGAGACAGCTGTGTTCCTGCTGACACCTCCCATGATTCAAATACAACCAGAAGAGAGGGATCAGGGGAACCCCTAGGTGCCGTGCCAAGAGGCCTGCCTCCTGAGGCACAGAGCAGGGTAGAGAGGGCTGGCGAGGGAATCCGGAGGGGCCAGTGGTGAAAATCCAGCACCCCAAGTGACAGTTCTGTCTCTTCATGGTAATACCCGTATCTCTTCTCTGATCCAATAGGTCTTATTTTATGGCTTTTAAATCACAGAGCTCATTCTACTCCATTTCCAAAGTACTTCCTACATGTGGCAGCCTGGTCCAGGGAGTGGACTGTTGTGCTGGGAGTCACAGCCTGTACCCCTTTTCTCTTTTTCTCTAGGATTTCAGTCCTTCTTCCTCTCACTGTGGTCACTCCAGTCCTACCCCCAGTTAGCTCGGTATTGACTTATCAGGTTTCCCTTTTTACCTGGCTGCTAGGAAGCTACAAATAATTCGGTAGCTCCTCTTAGTCAAGGATATGTTTTATGACATGTGTTTTTAGCTCCTTCCCGGGTTCCATTGTATTTTATTTCCATTTATTTCTTTTTTTCCTTTATACTTTCTTTTATTTTATTTTAAGATTTTATTAGGGAATTGGGGGAGGGGAACAGCGCTGGGGAATCGGCGAAGGGGAACAGACAAGTTGCGTCTTTTTGTTCTTCAGTCTAGCTGCGGAGGATGTCACTTCACTGGCCCATGTTGGTATTGTCATTGCGCTTTTCCCAGATGAGGCAGATCGGTCGCCGGCCTCTGGATGGTTGCTCACTGCGGCTATTTGGCAGCTCACACTGGCTGCCGGCCACTCACTGTAGCCTATGGCAGCCCACTGTAGCAGGGGCTGCAGCCCACACCATCACCGGGGCTTGCAGCCCAGCTCCAGGTGGAGCTGTTGTTAGCTGTAGAGGGCAGTGTCTCTGGCCCTCATATGTGGGATCCGAACCGGGGCCGCTGGCATCCCCAAACCAGCTCTTAACCAATGCGCCACTCGGCCAGCCCGCTTTCTTTTACTTTATATACACATATTTCATATTGGAACACGAGTACCCCTATGTCTGGGCATTGATACTTTGGGCCAGAGAATTTTTTGTTGTGAATGGAGAAGGTGTCTTTATTTACAAAGTATTTTATCTATGGGGATGTTCTGTGCACTGTAGGATGTGTAACACCATCTCTGGCCTACTAGATACCCATAACCCCCAACCCTCATATCCTTAGTCATATCTCCTGGGAGGCCCAAATTGGCCTCTGTTGAGAACCATCATTCTAGATGAAGTGGTATATGCAAAACTACGAGTTAAAATACAATGAGGCTACATTTCCTTCATCTTACCTCTACTCATTGAGTGAGGTCACTAAAAAAAATTTTTTTAAACGATTTTGAGAATACTTTTATTATAACAAATACATTATGGAGTAGAATTTAATACTTGCATGAAATTTAAAGACAACAGAACAAGAGCTGCAGGCTCTAATCTTTGATGTAAACATCACCAAATACATGTACCAGAGCTATCAGGGGCTGGGTTTCTCTGTCATTTACAGACCTGTGACTGTGGCTGAAGGCTCTGTATGTGCTGTTTCCACTCAGCACCAAGCACAACCATCACTGGCTCCACCAGAAGGCACCTTCACAAAGCATTCAGTAGCTTGACTGTGGGCTTGCGGGGTTGCTCACACCACGCGGTGTGCAGCCTTCCGTCATCTTTCTGGCTCCAGCTCCACATCCCTCTCTCTCATCTCCTCAGTCGGGTGCAGAACAGTCAGGCTACCCCCAGAACCTCATTTTGAGATATATATTTATATAGAGATATATGTACCAGGGGTGCCAAAAAGTGTATACACATGACTTGTATTCATCTTTCGTTATCGGTATATATTGAGTATTACAATTTTAATAGTTTTTTCCTTTCTTAAAATGTGTATACATTTTTTCAACACCTTCTGTACAAATAGATGATTGATAGATATGTATATCTATATCTATATCAAGTACAATTTCCAGCATTAGCTTCTGAGAGAAGAACAATTTCTGTACTTCATTATACAAATATATAGAGCAGAGTGAGGGAAATCTGGGGTACAACTAATCTGTAATTGAGTAAAGTCTCAAGTGTCATTTCAGATCAAGGAGCTTCACACAAGTTTAAAATTAGTCTCTTCTTCTTCTACATATTTTCTGTTTATTTATCAAAATTTCCCTCTAAGCCCTGATCTTCGGTGTTCTTTCCCTCTAAGCCCTGATCTTCGGTGGTTCTTCTTACAAGTTAAGGTACATTTTCATGATTTGGCCATTATCAAATATTTTCTTTACCTAGGAGGTTCTTTTGGCTGGCGCTGCAGTCATGTATAAACTTGACTAGACCAGAACATCTAAGATGGCTCACTGACATGACACGACAATTTGATGCTGACTGTTGGCTGGTTGTTCTGCTGGGGCTGTGGACTGGAGAGGCTACACAGGTTCCTATGCTGGGCTTCTCAGAGCATGGTGGCCTCTTCTGAGAGGGAGTGTCCCAAGAGCGATCTTTTCAAGAAAGAGGGAGTGGAAGATGCCAACTTTCTTAAAAACTAGACTCAGGGCAGCCACAGCATCACTTCTGCAGCGTTCTCTTAGCTATGCAGTTACTGGGCCAGCCCCAGTTCAAAGGGATTGAAAATAAACTCCCCTTCTTGATGGGGAGAGTGACAACATTTTGAGGCCATCTTTAGTCTACTAAAGCTGTCAATTGGTTTTTGGAGGCACATGAATATTTCCCTACTTGGGCCCTAAATTGAGCCATGTTGGTTATCATTAAATCTGGTATCTGAGCAGCACCTCTTTCACATTTGGCCGCTGTCCCACTGAATTCTTCTGCTTCAATATTGTCTTCTTCCTTTTCTTTCCTTCCTTCCTTCCTTTCTTCCTTCCTCTTTCTCCTTCTCCTCCTCCTCCTCTCCCTCCTCCTCCGCTTCTTCTTCCTCTTCCCCCTCCTCCTTCTTTTCTCCCATTCTCTCTCTCTCTCTCTCTCTCTCTCTCTCTCTCTCTCTCTCTCTCTCTCTCTCTCTCTCCTCACCCCCCCTTACATCTCAGATATCACCTTACCTTACATTTCAGATATCAGGTAAACATGAGAGCGTGTTTGCCCATCTGCTACAGGAAGTCCTCTTTGTGTTCTAATAAAATATGTTCATTTTCCACAAAAAACTTCCAGTCTGGGATAGGGTTGGTATGGTTTCAATCCATAATCACTTTTGAGGGAAGAAGTGTCAATTGCAGCTTTTTTAAGTTGGTGAGACCTAGGCTTATTTTATCTTGGTGATGCCCCATGGCTTAAAGCCTGTTTTTTTTGTTTTTTGTTTTTTGTTTGTTTGTTTTTACCTTCCCCACCCAATTTGGTTTATTACATTAGGGAATGACTATTTAAAGACAGAAGGATCTAAAGTAATGGAATTGGAGCGAAGTTCTTTAGAATTAGCTTCAAAAAACCATCACATGACTTAAGAAGACATCTAATGGGGTAAAGTCCAAACTCTAGGCACAGTGCAAGAGGTCCTGCCCATCTGACTTGGTTTGATTTCATTCTCTAGCTTCACTTTTCCCCCAGGCCCTACCACACACCATAAGTTATAGCACAGTACTTCTCAAGTGTGGTTTGAAGATTATCTGTATCACTATTAAAAATGCAGATCCTTGGGTCCCACTCAGATCTATGAAATCAGAATTTTTAAGGGTAGGGCTCAGGAATCTGCATTTTAACAAGCACCGAGTCTTATGCAGAATAGAGTTTGAGTTACTCCTAACTACCTTCATGTTCTCAACACCTTGGTATACCTTTCTAAGCTTTTTCAAATAATGAAACATACCAGAGTGTATGCCACGATTTTTGGGATAGAAAATATCACCACCATCATCTAGAGTAAAGATGGAAGAGTTCCTGGGAAACAGGAACAAGAAGTCTGTGCTTCTACAAAAAAACAGCAAAGGTGTGGGAGGAAGGGAGAATATAATTCCATTGATCCAGGATGGAAGGATAGTGAAGCCTCAAAAACGCTCATATTAGGGCTGGCCCAGAGTGGCGTGGTGGTTAAGCATTTGCTTGGGAAGCCAACGGCCCTGGTTCGGATCCTACATATGAGGGACAGTGACACTGCTCTCCAAAAAAAAACCTCTCATATTGTGTACAAGAACCCCAGTTCTTTCATGGTCTATGCCAAACTGTCCTTTCCCCCTTTTGCACTACATATCTGTCTCCCTCGGTGACCTCAGGCAGCCCGGAATGCCATCTGCCTTTCATCTTTGGACTTTTATATTATATATGCTCTTCCCTCCCTGGACTGCTGGACCCCATTCTATCCACTTAAGACCTAATGCAAAGGTTTTCTCCTGCCCTGATTCTAGGGCACAGTGAATCACCACCCCTTGCAATCCCATATCATTTCATTTAGGTCATTTTCTCACGTATTTTTACTCAAATGGCCCTAAGTCCCATACCTTGTGAGTACAAAAGCAACCACATTCATGATAATAGCTGACTGACTGTATCATCTTGGTAGCCCTTTTTTTTTTTATGCCCTGGGAGCTCCAGGACTGTCTTCCTGTGTTCAAGAATGGGTCTACACACCCTGGTGCTACTGCTGTTCAGCCACCAATTTCTCCTGGTCTCTGGTCTCTCTCCCCTTGAACTCAAAAGCCCATGGCAAAAATCCCTTCACATACATCATCCTGACTCCAGACAGGTTGGCTGGCATGGTGGTCCCAGTGTGTGTTCGCATCTTGCTCCAGATGGAGGAGGCTTTGCCACGGGCTCATCTCTCTTCGCAGAGGCAGTGCTTTGAACTCCAGAGGCGTTCAAATGGCTCGGGAACATAATTTTAAAACTGACAACTGGTTCAATACCAGAATAAGCACCAGAGGACGACAGTCCCACTGAGGGCTTGAGTTGAGCTTGCTGACACCACCGGGCGCTGGACCTGACTCCAAGTTTCCTGGCAGCCACAGTATAAGGGGAACACCTGTTCGCCGATGCCGTTGTTTTCTTTTGTCAGACGGAAGTAGGGCTGCCAGATGCTTTCTACAAAATCCTGGACGCGCTCGATGCATTCCTATCAGCAAGCTGGAGTCCCTGGCGAACCTGGGCTCCCGGCCACCCCCAAGGTAGGCAGAGGATGCGCTCCGCCCAGGGGGCCTGCGGAGAGGCGCGGGCAAGCCCTTGTCCTTCCTCCGGTGGCCCACTGGCACTCTGGGCTGTCGGTGGCTGTGCTGGATCCCGCGCGTCCTGGCACCACTTGGGGCGAGGAAGCAGCCAGCAGCCTTTCCCTCCACGCCCTCAGCAGCACGCCAGCTGGGGCCTCGCCGGCTCCACAGTCCGGCCTCTAGTGAGGGCGGAGTTTGGGCGCCCGGGAGAGGGCGGGGCGGGGCCCCCAGAGGCGGGCGTAGGGGCGTGGCCTTGCGAAGGCGGGGCGTGGCCTTGCGAGGCGGGGCGGGGCGTCGAGCGGGGGCGGGGTTTCGGCGCCCAGAGGCGGCCGCGGCGGCGGAGGGGAGGGGAGAGGAGAGGGCAGCCGGCCGCCGGGAGGCAGCGAGTCACCTGATCGCTGCTCGCGCCGCCCGCCGGGCTCGCTCGCTGCCGTCAGTCGGGCCGCGCGGCGCCTCGGCTCTGGTGAGTGGTTCGGAGGCGCTTCGTCGGGAGGGTCGGGGCGGCCGGCGGGCAGGTCTGGGGCAGGCGGCGGGGGCGACCCGGGCGGCGGCTTGCAGGGCGGGGGGCGCCTGCGGTTCCTGGAGGCGGCCGCGTCCGCCGGAAGGGGCGCCCCGTCGGCGCCCCGCAGCCCGAGGCGCCGGGCCCGCGCTGTCCTCCGGGCGCGGCGCGGGGAGGTGGCCGCGGGCTCCCCGGGCGTCCCCTCTCGGCCACCGGGGTCCCAGCCCGCGGCTCCCCAGCCCCGCGCGGCCCCGCAGGCCCGGCCCGGGCTCCGCATTGTCCTCCCGCGTCCGGCGCGCCGTGTGCCGCCGCCGCCGCCGCCGCTGCTGCTCGCCCGGGCGTGTGTCGCGCGTGTCATCGCGTCAGAACGACCGAGTTGGTGGCTGGAGCAAAAAAAAAAAAAAAACCCACCAAAAACACAAACAAAAACCAGCACCTCGTGGGGGGCTGGGCGTAGCCGAGACGCGCTCGGAGGCCTCCCTTTGTTGGCGTTGGGCCCACGCGTTGTAAGGCCAGCCTCCCACAACACGGTGACAGGCACCCGCTTTGTGCGGCGCCCGTTGGAACGCGGGTGGCCATTGCTGCCTCCTCCTTGGTCAGCAGTGTCCTGCCGTGGAGTAGCGAAGGGAGGAGGAGGCTGCTGTTCCCTGCGCTCCAGTGGCGCTGATGGAAGGTGTCAGTGTGCGAGGAACGGCGTGCGGGGGCCACGCGAGCCCCAGGGCCGTGCTCCGGGCAACAAAGGCTGTCCCGCAGGGATGCTCCTCTTTCTTGTGCACAACTGTGTCCGTGTGGGGACGGTCACCCCGGGAGGGTGCCGCGACCCGCCGCGGGTCCCTGGATGGTAACCACTCCTGGTTGCATCTCGGAGGCTTTGCGTGGAAGACAGCTGGGCGAAGGACCCCGGGGTGGGGAACGGCGGACGCGCTCGGGACGCAGCCCTGCAGCGCTTTTCACTTGGTCTCGCGGAGAAGTGGGAAGAGCTCGGCCTCTTCCTGGTCTCGCGTCGTGGTGCAAGGGCCGGGCTCCAGGGCGCTCGCCACTTCTGCCTTTAGTGGGGTGGGGGGACCTCCGTGATGAGTCAGCTTGGAGTAGCGTGGTCTCGGTTTAGTGATCGCACCGCGCTGGCTGTTGTCTAGCCCAGGGCCGTGTCAAGTGGTTTACCAGTGGTTCAATATGTTGGTTGGATAAGAAGGTAGGATGATGACTCCTGAAAAAAAAGTTGGGCTGCTGAGTCATTTGTCCCAGCCTGAGAGGTAATGAAGAACAGCTGGTACGGATCCGCTCCTCACATGCCTCCACTAGAAAGGGCCAAGGAGCACTCGAGAGGGGTGGCTTCCCAGGGCTGAAGGGGACCCAGCGAGGGATGTGTGCTTCGGTGCAGGTCATCAGTGGGGGACGGGCAAGGTCCCTCTTAGGAAGGGGCCAAGGAGCGCCCAGGTGGTGCCCAAACCCTCAGCAGTCTGGTGACCTGCTGCCTGACAATGAGTTTGTGCTGGAGGAAGACATTTACAGCCAGTAGTAGCCTAATCACAGCGTTTCAACAAAAATGTGTTCTCCTCTCACGTATTTAGTTTTTTTTGTTTGTTTGTTTCCCCTTTGTGGCTTTGTTGTTCTGTGGTTTATACATTTCACAAAGCGAGCTTCATTTGTTCTTCATCAAGATTTCTTTAGGAGAACCCAGGAGACTTCCTCTTGGTTTTCATGGCCCTTGGCTTTTCCTGCACACACCCTGGTGGCAGGGACAATGGTTTGGATAGGATGCATGCAATTAACAGGTCTCATTGGATCAGATATAGAAAGAGCTGTCTAATGGAAGGCAATCTTTTATCTGTCTCATTCTTTTAGTTATGGTGCTAGTGTCTTTACATCTTAGATTGTTCCTTCTTGCTTTAAAAATGACAGGGTCAGCGGGGAGGGGCTGGTAGATGAGGGTAAACGGGTCAAATATATGATGATGGAAGGAGAACTGACTCTGGGTGGTGAACACACAATGTGATATATAGATGATGTATTACAGAATTGTACACCTGAAACCTATGTGACTTTACTAACCATTGTAACCCCAATAGACTTTAATTAAAAAAAAAAAAGACCCATGCTTTCTAGTCCCCAGTGCTAACAAAGTTTAGGAAAGGGAAATGGAGTGGGGATCTGGCCCATACCTTTGGTTGAAAGAATGACTAATTCTTATTGATGGTAGATTATTTAAAACATTTGTATTTGAAAAAATGATTAATTTGGTGCTCTTAAGTTTTGGACGAGAGATTAGAAATCACGTTTCTTTGTTGTTGTTTGTTTTTGTTTTTGTATTAGGGTCTCTAAGGTGAGGTACAAAATGATTCCTTTGGAAGAAAATATGAAAACTGATTTTTAAAATTTTACTTTTATGTAAAATAAGATACTAACTTCAAGATATAGATTAACAGTCATACATTCATAATATGTAATATGGGTGCATTCCATCCACCTTTTTCTGTTGGGGTACATAAAGAGTTTATTAGCCACTGCCAATAACATTCTTTCAACAACTGGAATACTTAAAACAAAAAAAAAAAAAGAAAAAAAAAGAACTTCTAATTTCCTCATAAGAGCATTCTTTCAAAATGTTCTTAATAGTCATTTTTATTTCGTATTTAGTTCTATTCTTTTTATACTGTACTTTAAAGTTTAGAAGCTTGACTGTAAATTTTTTTTTAAATTAAAGGGGTGACAGTGGTTAGCAAAGTTATATAGGTTTCAGGTGTACAATTCTGTAATACATCATCTATATATCACATTGTGTGTTTACCACCAGAGTCAGTTCTCCTTCTATCACCATATATTTGATCCCTTGTAAATTTCTTATTACATACACTGTTGCTGTTGAAAAAGGAAATATAAGAAAATACAGAGTTGCCCATTATATTTGATTCTGTGAATTTTGAATTTGGAGACAAGCCAGGTAGGTGGTTGATTTGTTTAAATAAATGATCTGAAATGTAGCAATATGAGAAAGGGTATAGTGGGAACACCTGACGATAATCTGCACACTGGAGCCTGATTTTTGTATAACAAATTGTTTTAAAACTGTATTGTTATTACTCCTTGAGGTCTGCATTTTTGTGGGGCCAGGTGTACACCTTCTTTAACAAGGGTTAAGACTACATACAGGCTGACTTATTTCACTTAGCGTTGTATCTTCTTGGTCCATTCATGTTGTTACAAATGGTAAGATTTCATTCTTTTTTATGGTAGAGTACTACTCCATTGTATATCTGTACCACAGTTTCTCCATCCAATCATCTATTGATGGGCATTTCTGTTGTTCCCATATCTTGGCTATTGTGAATAGCACTGCAGTTAACATAGGGGTGCATATACTTTTTTGAATTAGTGTTTTGGATTTCTTTGGGTAAATACCCAGGAATGGAATTGCTGGGTCATAACGTAGTTCTTTTTAATTTTTTGAGGAACCTCCACACTGTTTTCCATAGTGGCTGGGGGCGGGGGTTGGGGGGTGGGCGTTGGGGGGATGGGTGAGAAAGGTGAAGGGATTAGGCAGTATAAACGGGTAGTCACAAAATAGTCACGGGATGTGAAAGACAGTATGGGGAATATAGTCAATAATGTTGTAAAATCTATCTATCTATCTATCTATCTATCTATCTATCTATCTATCTATATCTATCTATCTATCTATATAGTGTCAGATGGGTACCAGACTGATAGAGGGATCACTTTATAAATTATATAAATACCTAACCACTGTGTTATACACCTGAAACTAATATAAAATAATATTGAATGTCAACTATAAGAAATATCTACATATCTATATATAGATATGGACATAGGATGTAAAGCACCACAGCATAGGGAGTGTAGTCAATGGTATTATAATACCTGTGTATGGTATCAAATGAGTGGTAGACTTGTTGGGGTTATCACTTTGTGAGACGTGTAAATGTCTCATTATTATCTGGTTTTATACACCTGAAACTAATAATAAAAAAAGACTACATATTCAGCAAATCACTTGGGAAGTGACATCCCTTCTCCCCCGCCGGCCCCCTTCTGCCAGGAGAATGTGCTTTATTCAGAAAATCGACTTTGTAGTTATGCTGGGTGATTTACCATTGAGTTCAGTTTCCTAGGCCATATGCCTTCTACGCTCCTGGACTGTGAGAAATGATGCTCAGAATAAAGATTGTGAAGCCCCTTAAAATGATCCTTTGAGAGATTCTCTTCACAATGCTGATCTCTCCAAGACATAAGCTTTAGGAATCACCTCCTCCTTCCAATTTTCTACCTAATATTCTGTTAATGGGGGAATGGCTTTAACCCTAAAACTTGCATTTCCTGAGCGTTCTACTAAATGGAATGTGTATTTTACATGGTGGGATGGATGATTTATGAAACTATTTTGCCTTAAAAAATAGGCCAAATAAGGTAATCTTACTGGAGCCCAAGATATGCGTAATTTGAGCACTATTTGCCAAAATCCAGGACTCTTGGAGAGAGTAAATATTTCAGGACTACAGATAAAATATAGACTCACACCACCATGAAACCTGGGCTTCTGGCTTACTCAGCACATAGCAGGAACAGAGCCGAAGTCAGCGGACAGAGATGCAGTAAGCAAAGCAGTTAAGAAGGGGAGCTCAGGAGCCAGACTCTCCAAGGTCAAGTTCTGCTCTGTTACCCGCTTTGAAGCCTTGGACAAAGTTCACTTGGTTGTGCCTCCATTTTCCTTGTGTAAAATGGGGATGATGATACTAGAATCTGCATCATAGAGATTGTTTGCAAATTAAATGTGTTAATAGGGTTAAGTGGTTAGAACATCAGTACATGCTAGGTGTTATTATCTTGCTCAAAATCAGGGGCGTGCTTGGCTGCACAGCCATGCTTTGCAGCCCCCTTGAGCTGAATTGCAGCCACTGATCAGAAGGAAGATGGAGGAGAGCATGGGGGTGTGTGCAGCAGGTGGCTGCTACTGGAAAGAATGCAGGCCAGCGTTCTGATGGTAAGGCAGCGTGGCATCTCCCTCAGCACCCCATTTCTGAGGACCAGGCTGAGTGAAGAGCCATGCAAATTGCTTTAGAGGCATACATTACCAGGTAGCTGGAATAGGCTTTGGAAGAAATAAAGACACTTGCCATCTGCATCCAGTCTGTTCTCCATATTATAATTGAGGACTTTGTGGTCCGGTAGGTTTAGTAACCTGTAACGTCAGTACATAACTCATTTATTGATGCTCATTCCTAGGCAGCTTGTTGGGGACATTTGGACTGTAAATTTACTTTCCATTTACTTCTGAATATTGTATTTATTTTTTAATCACCTGCCTATGCTAATATAAAAAGGTCACCCGTAATAAACAGTGGATATGTTTATCATATGACTTCTTGCACCTGTCAGTAATTGAGAAAGGTTATATCAAATATTTTGACTATTTCAACAAGTATAAGTTTCTTGGTGATGAAGATCCTGTCTTCTGTTTATCTCCCATGGAACACCGAATGTGCCTTGGCTGAGTTTGTTTAGTAAACTGTTGGTTGCTGCACTGGTGGTAATATATGGAATCATTTTAGTTCTGTGGTTTTGAAACTTGGGAATTTTTAAAAGTGAAGGAAAGAACATTATATGTTATATCTATTAAGCTGCATTAAATGTGTACTGAGTTGAAACTCTTCATTTAGAAATCTGTTTTCATCATTGGTATAAGTATTAAGGAAACAGCTGGATTTAAATCATTCTTTTAGTTCACCTCCTGAGATAGAAAGAAAAATTATCTTGTGGCTTCTTTTTACTTGTAAGTGACATAGAATGGAATTGAGCAAATATAATTTGGGCTGTCTAAGTGTCAAACCTCTTATACATCTAATACTTTAATATCATCACTCTGCTAGAACGGATCCTTTGTTTTGTATCTGATCAGGGACAGTTTAGAGAATATTAATAGGATAATAAAAGTTTCCCCTAAGCGAACATAAGGAACAAAGAAATAGTGGTTGCCAGCATCTTGGTTGTTTAGTGACTGTTGAAGGATCACAGTGGGCATGCAGTGAAGTTGGCAGGCTGCTGGGTCCCTTCTCAGGACTGGCACAGTTTTAAAAATGTTCCCTTAATGCAGCCGTAGCTGTGTACAAATCATGTTCTTTTAAAAATTAAATTTAAGTCAATTTCTTAATGCCTTAGGAAACTCATTATTCAAAAGAATATTTTTGTAATAAAATATTTATCCCCAGTTTCTATCTGGTAAAGTTCGTTTTACTTTTTTTTAACCTGTCACTTCTTACATTGGATCAGGTTATAGGTGACAGTTGCGCCCCATTTCCCCAGCCCCCATTAAAGTGGAATTACACTAAAAAGTGTATATAGTGGGGCCATTTTTTTCAATTCCTTTTTAGCTTGGACATTGGTAGTACCCCACCTCCAAGGTTCCAGACTAACTAGTATAGTAAGGGAAATGTCTTGTCCCCCTCTTGCCTTTTTTCTACTGATTTCTTCTTTTTACTGACTTTTCTGCCCCTGGGATTCCCAGCAGAGATGTTTTTAGCTTAAGGAGGTGAATGCTCATGTCCCTGTTGAAGGAATGGGGAGAACATCCACTCAACTCCTTGTTTTCTGGTATTTTCCTATTTTTAATGCCTTATTCCTTCTTTAAAGTGTGCCAGCATCTTTTAGAAGTTAGAAAAATCAGTGAAGAGAGTTACTCATCCATCAGAGAATTTGTTATAAAATGTATGGCTATAAAAGATTTATTAGTCTTTTAATAAATTTACTAGGTTATAATTATTAGGTTGTCATTTTGTAGTAAGTGGTTTTGGTAAGATCAGTAATTTCATTAGTGTGCATTTTGCACTTAAATATTATTTTTTAAAGTGTAAAGTGGTTATTAAATCTTGGCCCACAACACTTCATTTTCAGTGTCGAATGTCTCTATTTACTCTGTTTTTCTGAGTATTCCCAGCATGGCTCCGGGTTCTCCTCTAGATAGAATTTACCACTTAAATTAGAAGGAGAAGCAAGAAAAAAAGCCCTCCGCCCTTCTAATCATTTTTTCCACATTCATAAAAGACTTGAAATAGAAAATTTCCCAACTGAATAGGGTTACTTGCTGACATTCCTATCTGTCACCCAGAGAAATCAAAGGAGATGCCAGTTGGGATAAGTCGGTAGCTACTATCAACTTGGCCTACTTAATCGGCCCTTTGTGGTAAAGGACTGTCAGGAGTACTTGGAAAACCCTAGATACATTTCTTTGTGCTTTTAAAGAAATGCCTTGTGCCTCTGGGGGCATGCCTGTTGTCATTGGTCTAGTTTGTTGTTTGTTCCAGACCAGGAGGGCCGGGACACCCTTTCCTTTCAATGAGCAGGTTGGCAGCAATGCTCGCCAGCGGCAGAGGAGCTCAGATACTGGCAAGTTCCCTGCTGTTGCTTCTCAGATGCCAGTGTGGAAATGTCCCCCCCTCTTTCTGTTGAGTTGACTTTAAGCAGCTGTCTAATCCCTAGAAAGTAAGGAGGAATTGTGATTTTAAGTTTCAAGGCACTTTCTTCTCTCACCTTCCCGTGCCTGCTACCCCTCTCCCCACACTTACATATAAACACTTTCGGTGTGTGTAGATAGTAGGGTTGCTAACTTCATTTCGACATTTGTGCTATGTTTACATGTTTGGTATTAGATTTATGAAACTAATATTTATGCCTTTATAGGCCAGGGACTTTTGTAGATATTGGCAATACCGAACTTTTCAGGAGATAAAGTCAAGTAGACAAGCAAACCATTGCCAGAGCACATGTTAATTGCTGTGAAGGCAACAAGTAAAGTGTGCCCTGGAATCATAGAATATGAAAAGCCTACCTTTTGGGAAATTAGGAATGTCAGTGATAAATGATTTAGTGGAGGAAACAGCTTGTTTTGACAACTCTTTTGAGAAGTTTAGTAACGGAGTAGAGGAGAGAGATTTCAGTAGGGAGAGGTTGGGTCAGGAAGGTGGTTGTCTGTGTGTGTGTGTATGTGTGTGTGTATTTGAAAACAAGGTCAGTGGGGAAAGTTTGAAGATGCAAGATATGTCTTTCCTCTTACTGGTTGCAAGATGGCTGCCACAAGGTCAAGTGTCATAAGTCAATATAACTAAGTTTCTTGGAAGAAGACCATTTTGTTCCTGAATGACACTTTATCAGTGAGAAAACCCCAAATCCTCATAGGTAGATGCCACTCCAGCCATCTCCTCTCTGTTCATGAGCCAACATTGCACAGGAGCCTGTGCCTAAATCCACCGTTGTCAGGGAAATGGGATCCCTGCCGTTGGCATAAACGGATCGTGATGCATCTTGAGTTGGGCTTGGAGTCTGCTTCCCCAGAAATGCATGGCCTTGGATAGAGATTTGTGAGAACAATCGAGGTTTGGTTAGAGAATGAGGGTGTCGGAGGTCAGCAGCAGCATCCTTGCCTGCTGCCTACACCACTACACACAGACATACTTCTGAGGAGAAAAAGAAATGTGGCTGTTTTTTGGTTTGGAATTTTAGGTGACTTTTTTTCCCTTTTATCTCATTGTATTTCCTACTATTACCAAGTATTACTTTTATAATCAGATCGATCAAATTAATGTTTTATTTAAAAATTATTTAAACATTGAAAATGCCCATTCTACCCCCAAAACTACAAGTAGAGGAATATATTTCTCTCAGTATCCTAAATGGTTCTAAAGTTCTTTGTCATTCTTGTAATACTTTCAGGGAAAGGAGAATATATCATTATATTTTGCAGCTTCTGAGTGTATGTATGCCAAGAGAAGCGCCCTCTCTCTCTTAATCTGCAGGGCGTACCCACCTGTGATACCCGTGGCCCCCACTGAGTGATGAGGCTGGCTAGCTCTGCTTGAATAGAGTGGCTGATTCATTGACTGGATGGTCCAGGATTTTTTGGAGCCCGAACTCTTGAATCGGAGATACAAACAGGAACATCGATCGCCCTCTGCAGACACGTTTCCCCTCCTAGGAGAGAAGGCTGTCTCGTGGGTAGCTCATCTGCCATTCTTTTCACACTTCCAGAATAATGCCGCGTTAAGTTGACATGGTGTTCTCTCCCTCCTAAACTTTTCAGAGCACTTTGAAATGTCCAGAGGACCTACATGTGTCATCCTTGTCTTTCTTCTCAACCCCAGGGTTTGGTGCTTTGTATGCTATGTGAAAGGCAAACAAGTAATGTAAATACATAAACAGTGTTGTACATTCACAAAATAGAAATTAATTGCCAATTTTTTTTTCTATTTGATAATAACTATAAAAAGCTGTTACAGATGGTTAGAGTAGGCTTCTGAAATAGTATTACTTTCTTGGATAGAATTTAGAAAGACATAATATAGCTAAAATAATTTTTGTCTAAAATAGAAAACAATAGTATTTACCTACTCAGTTGTTCCTCAAACAATATTGAACTGAGAAATATTTCAGCTTTTTTTTTAACAGGCTTCAAATTATTATTTGATTGAATCTTCTGGTTATTATATTTTGGAGTAGCTACTGAGAGCTTAGGTTGCAAGTCTACAGCTTGGAAAGCCGCATTTTAGAGGTGGATGGATATTTGACTCCCAAGTTAACATAAATAACAAGAAATGGATTTAAACATTTTAGTTTTAGCTGTGTATGGTGGCTGTCAGGGATTAGTGGATTAGGTTATTTTTAAATCATTTTAATTTAGTATCTCTTCTTTTTTTTTTGAGAGCAGTGTCACTGGCCCTCATATGTGGGACCGAACCGGGGCTGCTGGCTTCCCAGGCCAGCGCTTAACCACCGCGCCACTCGGCCGGCCCTTAGTATCTCTTCTTAAATTAAAAAATTTCAAATCTGTGACTCATGCACTGTTTTAATTGCTCCAGTGTAACTGCCGCCCTATTTAATTAAAATTGTTGCTTAACATTTTTTACTCTTAATTATTTTTTTTTTTTTTTTTTTTTTTTTGACTCAGATTTATTATGAGTTGGAGCCAAATGGTGTTTAAGGAATTGTTGGGAATTTGAAAGGTACTTTTTTGGTTGTTCTTTTTTTTAGTTACTTTGCATACTGTATGTGTCAACGTTTGGACCTATAGAGGGTCATTCTGACCTTGATCTTGTTGTAGGCCTTTCATTTCCTCTAGGTAATCAGAAATAATTTTAATTATGGTTATAACTTTTACAGTTTGAAAACAAAATGACCTATGAAGAATCTTTACTATTTCAATTTGAATGTAGGATATGGACACTTAATATTCTGTGTTGAAAGTAACTTTTAGTGAAATATCTCCTAGCATTCTGTCCTTGAATTTTCCATTTGTAGTTGGGTATAACTATTGACTTTGATTTAAGTTCAGCATAGTTTAGTGTCAGATTCCTTTTAGTGATATATGAAAATTTTTATGTAATCTTAGACATGCTAATAAGAAATTAATTACCCAAATATTGAGTAATAAGGGAGAATTTTGTATTCCTTAAATATCCTTTTAATCTGTTTAACATTGTTCCCATTACACACAGAGGATACTTGAGGCATTTTCTTCTATTTAGACTTGGAGGAAGATGATCTTTTGAACTTTAAGTTACCCTCTCAAGGGCTTCAGTTTCTTCATCTGTTACAGAAGTGGGGGTTACACTGGAAGAATGCCCTTTTAATCAGAAAATCTTTAGCCTTGTGAAATTAGCAATTATCTTGAACAAACTTGTGCCGTTTTAATTTTTTCTTTTACCTTGTTGAGATCTTTTTTATTTTTCTATTAGTTTCAGGTGTACAAAGCAGTGTAATAGCTAGACATTTAAAACCCCCACAAAGTGATACTCCTCCCCCCGAATCTACTACTCATCTGACATCATGTATAGTTGTTACAGTACCATTGACTATATTCCTTCTGCTGTACTTTACATTCCATGACTATATATACATATATATTGAATTATAGTTGACATTCAATATTATTCAGCTGCAGTTCAGGTGTGTAGCTCCGGGGTCAGGCATCTACACAGTCTATGAAGTGACCCCCTGCTAAGTCCAGTGCCCATCTGGCTCCCTACAGAGTCTTTACAACATTGATTATTCCCCATACTGTGTTTCATATTCCCATGACTAGATTGTGACTACTACTTTGCACTTTCTAATCGCTTCACCTTCATCCCCATCCTCACCCTCCTCCCATCTAGCAACCACCAGTTTTCTCTCTGTATCTCTGAGATTGTTTCCGATTAGTTTGTTCAATTATTCTATTCTTTAGATTTCACATGTAAGTGAGATCATATGGTATTTGTCTTTCTACGTCTGACTTATTTCACTTAGCATAATGTTCTCTAGGTCCATCCTAGAGATGGTAAGATTTCATTCTTCTTTATGGCCGAGTAATACTCCATTGTATAAACGTACCACAGTTTCTTTATCCAGTTGTCTATTGATGGGCATTTTGGTTATTTCCATGTCTTGGCTATTGTGAATGGCTCTGCAATAAACATAGGGGTGCATATATTTTTTCAAATTCATGTTTTGGATTTCTTTGGATAGATACCCAGGTGTGGAATTGCTGGGTCATACGGCAGTTCCATTTGCAATTTTTTGAGATACCTCCATACTGACTTCCATAGTGGCTGCACCAACCTGCAGTCCCACCAATGGTGCAGCAGGGTTCCTTTTCTCCACATCCTCACCAATACTTGTTGCTTTTTGGGTTATTGATCCATAGTCATTCTGAGTGGGGTGAGGTGGTATCTCATTGTCATTTTGATTTGCATTTCCCTAATAATTAGCGACAGACATTGAGCATCTTTTCATATTACATCTGTATGGCCCCTTTAGAGAAATGTCTCTTCATGTCCTCTGCCCATTTTTTAATTGGGTTGTTTGTTTTTTTGGTGTTGAGTTGTATGAGATTTTTATCAATTTTGGATATTAATCCCTTATCAGATATACAATAGGCAAATATCCTCTCCTATTCATGGTTTCCTTTGCTGTGAAAAAATGTTTTAGTTTCATGTAGTCCCACATGTTTGTTTTTCTTTTTGTTTCCTTCGCCCAAAGAGATTTATCACTAAAAATATTACTAAGGATAATGTCTGTGAATTTACTTCCTATGTTTTCTTCTAGGAGTTGTATGGCTTCGGGTCTTACATTTAAGTCTTTAATTCATTTTGAGTTTATTCTTATATATGGTGTAACAAGGTGGTCCAGTTTCATTTTTTTGCATGTATCCATTTTCCCAGCACCATTTATTACATTGACTGGCTTTACCCAAATGTACATTGTTTTTTCCATTGTTGTAGATTAAATGACCATATAGGCATTGATTTATTTTGGGCTTTGTTCTATTTCTGTGAAAAATGTCATTGGTAATTTGATAGGGATTGTACTGAATCTATATATTGCCTTAGATAGAATGGACATTTTAACTATATTCTTTCTATTCATGAGCATGGTATATGTTTCCATTTATTTGTATCATCTTTATTTTCTCGTTTCAATGTCTTATAATTTTCTGAGTACACGTCTTTTACTTCCTTGGTTAAATTTATTCCTAAGTATTTTATTGTTTTTGAAGCAATTGTGAAAGGATTGTTTTCTTAATTTTCCTCCTGATGGTTTGTTATTGGTGTATACAAACGCAATTTATTTGAATATTAATTTTGTATCCTCCTACTTTACTAAATTCATTTATCAGTTCTAATAGTTTTTTGGTGGAGTCTTTGGGGTTTTCTCTATATAGTATCATGTCATCTGCAAATAGTGACAATTTTACTTCCTCCTTTCCAATTTGGTTCTTTTTCCTTTTCGTGTCTGATTGCTGTCGTTAGAACTTCCAGTACTATGTTGAATGAAAGTGGTGAAAGTGGACAGCCTTGTCTTGTTCCTGATCTTATGGGGAATGCTTTTAGCTTTTCCCCATTGAGTATTATGTTAGCTGTGGGTCTGTCATATATGGCCTTTATTATGTTGAGATATGATCCCTCTATTCCCACTTTGCTAAAAGTTTTTATCATAATTGGATGCTGTATTTTGTCAAATGCTTTTTCCAGCATCTATTGTTATGACCACATAATTTTTATTTTTCATTTTGTTACATGGTGTTTCATGTTAATTGATTTGCGGATATTGAACCAATCTTGCATACCAGGAATGAATCCCACTTGATCGTGGTGTATGATCTTTTTAATGTATTGCTGAATTCAGTTTGCTAATATTTTGTTGACTTGTTGAGATCTTTATTAGGCTTACTGAATTTTTATTTTTAAAGGTTTAGAAATCTCTGTATTTTTGTAACTAACTCTTGGATTTGCAGAACCTTTTAAAATGAAGTTTTATTTTGGTCACTTGCATAATAATGGCAATAATAATGATAAAATATTAGTGATCTTGTGCCAAGCAAGCCCTGTGCTATTAAATGTGCCAGACCATTTAATCCTTAGAGTAAGTGTTGATGTTATTTTTCTTACGGGGAACCTGAAGCATTAAGTCAGGTATCTTATAGAAGATCACACAGTTGGTAATATCAGCAAATATTTTATTATATCTGAGTACTCCTGTTCATTCTAGTATTATACTGTTGGTAGTGTTAAAACAACCTAAAATTGATTTTCCTCTGCATTTCATAATTCTGTGATTTGATTAGCACTGTATCCTTTTCAAAGGGCTTTGTGAGACAAGAAGGATGGGACCTACCTACTTAAGTCTCATGGATGCACACTGCTCTTGTTCATAGGGCTAGAACTGAGTTTGATGGTTCTTTCTTCCTTCTTTTCCCTAACAGGGTTCTCTTTTTTTTCATATCAAATCATTTTTTTTCTTAGATTTCTATAACACTTAATTTTTTTCTTTAGTGATTACTGTGAAGATATCAGTGAAGGCTACTGTGTTTTAGAGTTGCCCATGAATTTTCTACATAGTGACAAACCAACATCCACGGATGAGTGAAGGTAATATCCATTATAAAGGGGTAAAAAGGAACTGACATTTTTGGGGAGGCTTCCGGACAATTGAAATAAATATGAACTGCATTTTTAGTGAAGGCACATTTGCTTATAGTTATTGCCTATTTTAACATTTTTCTGATTATAAAGTAGTATGTGTTTATAGTTAAAAATTTGACAACTGGGCCGGCCGAGTGGTGTGGTGGTTAAGCGCTGGCTTGGGAAGCCAGCGGTCCCGGTTCGGTCCCACATATGAGGGCCAGTGACACTGCCCTCAAAAAAAAAAGAAGAAGAATTTGACAACCAAAAATCACCTAGATTTAATCATTGCTAATACTCTGACATATGTCTTAACTAGAAGTGGAGGAACCAAGGTATCTGGACATGTTACATGTGAGTACAAGTAGTATTTTTTTTTTTAGCTGAGCCATCCTGCCACCTGTTGGTGGCTCAACGGCAACTCAGCTCGGGCTGGCCTCGAACAGCTGTTGCTCAGAGCTCAGCTCGCACTCTTGAGCGAGCTCTTAACCAACTGAGCCACTGGGCCGGCCCACAAGTAGTATTTTGACTATGCAGTTGGATACATGAGTGTGAAGCTCTAGAGGGTAGTGATGATTAGACCAAATATGAGAGTGTATAGTAAGTCCACGAGTGATCCTGTCTTCACTATGGGTCTAGATGAGTTCACCTAGGCAGTGTGCGCCAAGAGGAGAAATAAATCAAAGGCTTAAGCTCTGGGATCTCGAGCGTTTAGAGGTTTGGAAGAAGAGGAGGATCCACCAAAAAACAAATTGCTAAGTGTTTGCCAATAAGATGGGAAAACAGAGGATTGTGGTATCCTGGAAGCCAAGTGAAGAAAAGATTTCAGGGAGGAATGATTAACCTGTTAAGTGTTGCTGAGAGGCTCTGTAAGAAGACTGAGAATTTGCCATTTGGCAATGTGCGGGTCATTGAGCCTCACACAGTGGTTTTCAGGGAGTGTGTGTAGGGAAGCGTGATATCAGTGTGCTCCAATGAAATTGGGAAGAGAGGGAAGTGGGCATGGTGTGACTATAAATGGCTTTTTGGGGGCAGTTCAGTAAAGGGGAACAGAATTTACTGTAGATAAGAGGGTATGGGGAGAGTCAAGACATTTTATTTCAAGAGGAGAGCTATTGCAATAAGTTTTGTATAATAATAGGAATGCTGTGTATTCATTTTTCACCTCATTTTTTTTGGCGAGACTGTAGAAGTTTGTCCATTTTATTGGTTTTCTCAAAGAATCAGCTTGTGGTATAGTCAGTTCTACCAAAAGCAAATGCAAAATTTTATGAGTGATTTTCTTGGTGGAAGCACAACAGATTTCATCAGATTCTATAAGTCAGAGAGTCAGTTCTCTAGTGGTTTGGCAGTTCAACAGCTCATTTCTTCAGAAGATACCCTTACATTTTTAAAGAATCTATTTGAATTGGTATTGCTTTCAAAATAAATGATTAAACATCATGTATTTTATTGTTCCCAAACAGGAAGAAATCTTACTATATTTTTCCTACCCTTTCCATCTCCTGATTTTATCAAGGTCTAAGATTTTAGTTAAAGGTTGATTTTTTTTTCCCCCTATCAAATTCCTTTTCTATTTGTAGAACCTTTAAAAAGTTGCATTAAGACTCAAAATCACGTGGTCAACAGTTAGACTTAACTGAGATTTACTTTTTTGTTTACTATCTATTTAAACATCTTTTTAGTTTTATGTTTTTAGTCAAAGTAATACATGTTCTTGGTTTAAAAAAACAGAGATTTATCATATAGCAACTTCATCTGTTGCATTCCATCCTACCTCTAATTCTTTGTGGTTAATATTCATCTTTATTCATTTCTGCTATTTAATTATTTTGGTAGTTACCTCTGTGTCTCTAAGATGTTTACATTTTTAGATGTCATAAGAGTATTTATGAACTTAAGATATCTGTTGATTTCCTGTTATTATGGATGTTGATTTTGTTTGCTTCTACCATCTCCCAGCCTATATTTATAATCATATTATTTCATTTCTGTTCTGCAGAGTTACCTCTGCAACTCCCAACATCATCATCATTATTATTTTTCAAATTTGGCCTCATTAACCTAAGGTAGTATCTGTTGACTTGGCGCATTCTAAGTCAGATAGAAACACTACCTTTTCTTTCAGTTCTCTCTGATTCCATCTCCAAGCCTGTCAGTTTTACTTTTATTTTGTCAAGGTGAATAATATTTACATTCCATCCTATGAATGTAATTAAGTCTTACATTATTTGGCTATTCTGAAAACCAGTGAACAATGTTCATGTTAATTATATCTGTGCTGCACTGGGCACTGAGAAGCTAAGTCTTGTGCTGTTACTCTTCTTTTCCTGGTTTCAGTCTTGCCTTGTGCCACTCAAAAAACGTTTCTAGCATCAAATTCAAACAATAGCAAACAGTTATTGAATACTCATTAATTACATGCTAGGCACTGTTCTAAGAACACCGTGTATGGTATTTGATTTGGTCCTCCAACGAAAAGTACTATTCTTGTCCCTACTTTACAAAACAAACAAACAAAAAAAAATGGAAATTTTCAGAGAGATGGAAGATTTACTTAAAGTAACTTGCTCAACTGGCAGGGGAGTTATCAAGTAATAAAAGACTATTCTGTACTATCCACACAGTCAACTCGAGAACAAGCTGGCTGCTATGCTTGAGAGGTTGTGGTAGAGTACTTTCAGTTCTTAGGTGTGCTCCCTGATAACCACTCTGTCTTCATCTCCAATCCCTGATTGTGGGATTTTAGGAATGAGGATATCATTGGAGGAGGCTGAGTGTGTTTGGGAATTGCACTCTTGAGGGGAGTTTTGGGAAATTTTCACTCTTTTCCTTTATAGGCGCCCTAAGTTAACTGGGATAGTAGCTACTGCACCTTCCTTTTTGCGTATCACCTGCTCATCTTAGGAAACCTATAGTTTGAACACTACTTTCCTTATGAGGGAGTGAGGCAAGGATGCCCTCTCTTACCCTCTCACTCTTCAGTCATTGCAATAGGGAAAAGAAACAAGTGTAAAGATGGGAAAGGCATAGAACTCTCTGTTTGCAGATGACATGATTATGTACAAAGAAAATCCTAAGGGGTCTACAAAACAACCATCAGAACTAGTAAGTTAATTAAAGCTGCAGAATTCAAGGTTAATATTTAAAAAAAAATCAACTTAATGTTTACATAGTAGCAACAGAAAACCAGAAAATGAAGTTTAACAAACAAGTCCATTTATAGTAACTACAAACAAAACAAACAAACAAACAAAAACCCATAAAATACTTAGGAATAACTATAACAGAAGATAGGCAATTATACAATAAACTTTATTAAAAACATCAGAATAATGCTGAGAGAAATTAAAGAAGACCTAAGTAAATGGGGAGCTATTCTATGTTCACACATCCAAAGACTCAATATCTTAGATGTTGGTTGATACTTAGATTCATTGATATATATAGATTCGTTGCAATCCTAATGAAAATTCTACTGGCTCTTACAACTCAGTAATAAGAAAACAGCCCAGCCAAAAACAGGCAGAAGAGTTGAATAGACATTTCACAAAAGAAAATATACAAGTGGGCAATAAGCACATATAAAGATGCTCAACATCATTAGCCATCAGGAAATGCAAATTAAAACCACAGTGAGATACCACTGTGCATTTATTAGGATGGCTAAGATTAAAAAGACTGACAATACCAAGGGTTGGTGAAAATGTGGAGCAACTGGAATTGCCATACACTGCTGGCAGCAATGTAACATGGTACGATTGCATTGGAAAACTGTTTAGCAATTTCTAAGTAGTTAAACATAAACCTACCACATCACTCAGCTCTTCCTCTCCTGGGTATTTATTTACCCCAGGAAACTGAAGCATATGTCCATGCAGATGTTCACTGCAGCTTTATTACAATAATCCCAAGCTGGAAACAATGCAATTGCCCATCTTTATTACAGCAGTCTGTCAACAGTTCAATGGATAAACGAATGGTGGTATATCCATATAAGGGAATCTTCAGCAATAACAGAAATAGCTGATGTACACAGTATGATTGTCATTAAGCCCAGTGAAAGAAACCCGACACTAGAGTACACAATGCGTGATTTCATTTGTATAAAAGTCATGGGGAACAGGGAAGGAGAGACCTCAAGGGCCTGTGAAACTTTGAGGAGTGATGGACATTTCTGTGTCTTGATTGCTGTGGTGGTGGTTTTGTGCACATATACAAGTGTCAAGAGTCATTGAATTATACACTTTAAATGTGCAGTTTGTTCTGTGCAATCATATTTTGAAGTTGATAAATAAAATAGTGACCAACAACTACATGACAAAATATGTATTCAGTAAATTAGCTTTATTGGTGTGGACCAGTTCTAGTTGCTAGTTCATATTTTCATAACAGTCTTATTCCATTGAGATACAACTATCCTTTTAAGGATCAAGTAGCTGCCAAATATGTTAAGCAAATAAAAGACTTCATTGTTTCTTAAGTTCTTTGTACTAAGAAAGTGTAACAGTGGCATCGGTGATTATTATTTTCTTTTTTTTTGGTGGAAAGAAAAGCAGGTTTATTCAAAATGCCGGCATTCTGTGAGGATGGTGGACTCTGGCCCAAAATTTATCCCCGGAATCAGCTATTCTTGTTTTGGTTTTGTAGCTTGGATTTCTTATGTTCCCTCTTTTCTTCTTTTATTCCCTTCCAAGCTATTTTAAACTTATTACTGAGAATTATCAAAGTTGGATTTGTTCACTTGGGATGTAAAAAACCCTACCTTTTCTTTCTGACCTCTTAGTAGGTGAATTTGTAAACAACTTCTTCAAACTTCTCTAGACATTCAAACTGCTCCCCTCTAAGTATAATTTTAGTTTTATAATTTCAGATATAGAATTATACCAAGTAAATATAACAGATCAGCAATTAAATATGTAATTGTTAACATTAAGAGTACTAAATGAAAAAAAAAACTTTCTTTGTATGCAACCTCACGTGATGTTGACATAATCATGAGCTGTAAAAATTGTAGTGAATCTCTCCCCATTTAAAAAATGTTATGGCATCTTTAGTTATATAGTTTTAACATACAATGATGAGTTGCTTTCCCATATATCATTGTAAAAGTACTTTAAAACAATGTCATTGTTTTTGGTGTTTCTATAAGCCTTTCTGCTACTTAATTTAAACTTTTGTTTTCCGTTTTCATTCAGCCTTTTTTGATATATATTCATCCAGATACCTTATCCAGTCATATTTAAGATTTTTTTCATAAGGCTGAGAGAAATAGAATTAGAAAATATGATTATCAGATATGATGTTTAAACAAATGCTATACTTAAGATCTGCAAAAAGTTGAAGAAAATAGCAAATCTTGGTCACTGAGCTTCTTCTTAGCTCTTCCTGGCAGGTGAGACAAGTCTAGAACATTGGGAAGAATGTCAACTTAAATTATTGTCTCTGACTGAAATTCCCACAGACTTTTTTAGGTGTCATTAATTACTTTATCACTTTTCTTACGTGAATGTAAGAAAGTATGTGTAAGGGAAATATTGGACTAAGAAACAGTTTTTTTTTTAAAATTTTAACCCAGTAGTTTTCATATTTATTTATTTATTGATTGATTGATTGATTGATTTAATTTTTAGGGAAGAGGAAGGCAGGTAGTGGGTTCTGGTATGTTCCATGAAATATTGTCTCATGATTGTACAGTCTCACTCCTCTGTCAGCTCTGTGCACCCTGTGATGTTACTTCTTAGACCTGCTCTCTTCTGACTAAGGTCAGTGTCTATCTAATAAGAATTAATGCAGAACATGAAATCTGTAATTTCCTTTTTTTCCATTTTGTTTGTATGTTCTGTTCTTTAGGTTCCACATATAAGTGAGATCAGATGATATTTGTCTTTCTCTGTCTGACTTATTTCACTTAGAATTATATCCTCTAGGTCCATCCATATTATTGCAAATGGTAAGATTTCATTATTTTTTATGGCAGAGTACTACTCCATCATATATCTGTACCACAATTTCTTTATCCAATCATCTACCGATGGGCATTTCAGTTGTTTCCATATCTTGGCTATTATGAATAGCGCTGCAGTAAACATAGGGATGCATATATCTTTTCAAATTAATGTTTTGGATTTCTTTGGATAAATACCTAGGAGTGAAATTGCTGGGTCATAGGTAGTTCTATTTTTAATTTTTTGAGAAAACTATGTTTTCCATAGTGGCTGCACCAATCTGCAGTCCCACCAACAGTGAATAAGGGTTCCTTTTTTTCCACAGCTCCGCCAGCACTTGTTTATTGATTTATTGATGATGGCCATTCTGACAGGTGTGAGGTGATATCTCATTGTGGTTTTTATTTGTATTTCTCTGATGATTAATGATGTTGAACATTTTGTCATATGTCTGTTAGCCATCTGTAGGTCCTCTTTAGAGAAATAGCTATTTAGGTCTTCTGCCCTTTTTTTTTTTTTTTCAATTTGATTGTTTGTTTTTTTGGTGTTGAGTTTTTTTGGGGGAAATTTTGGATATTAACCCCTTATCAGATGTATCATTGGCAAATATTTTCTCCCATTCCGTAGTATCTGTTTTTGTTTTGTTGATGGTTTCCTTTGCTGTGCAAAAGCTTTTTAGTTTGATTTCTTTAGTTCCATTTGTTTATTTATTCTTTCGTTTTCCTTGCCCAAGGGGATACATCAATGAAAATATTACTAACAGTAATTAATGTCTGTCTGAGAGTTTACTTCCTGTACTTTCTATTACGAGTTTTATGGTTTTGGTTCTTACATTTAAGTTTGATCCATTTTGATTTTATTCTTGTGTATGGCCTAAGAAGGTGGTCATTTCATTTTTTTTTTTTGCATATATTTGTCCAGTTTTCCCAGCACTATTTTTTGAATAGACTGTCTTTACCTCAGTGTATTTTCTTTCTTTCTTTGTCACATATTAAATGACCATATAGGCATGGATTTATTTCTGGGCTCTCTATTCTGTTCATTGATCTGTACAAATCAATGCCTTGGTTTGCCAGCATAATTTGTTCTGGAAATAAACTACTTGTATTGCAAGACATCACTCATTTACCATGTCAAAATGTATTAGAAATGTTTGTTCGTCATATGGAACACTCACAAACCAAGTCACTTGCAATTCAAGGTTTTACTGTATGTTTTTATACCAATACCATGCTGTTTTGATTATTCTAGCCTTGTAGTATAATTTGACATCAGGTAGCATGATACTTCCAGCTTTATTCTTCTTTTCCAGGATTGTTGTCCCACAGACTTTTTGATGCTAAGATTTTTAAATTGGAAATGGCAAAAAGAAAAGCCATGTCTTTAAAGAAACTCTTAACGGGCCGGCTGAATAGCATGGTTGTTAAGCTCTGGCTTGGGATGCCAGCGGCCCCGGTTCAGGTCCCACATATGAGGGCCAGTGACACTGCCCTCAAAAAATAAATAAATAAATAAATAAATAAATAAATAAAATAAAATAAATAAATTCTTTCCTGTGGCCATCTCCACCTTAAATAAACAAAACAAACAAACAAAAATTTTATTTATTTATTTATTTAATTATTTTTATAAAGGCCATTAGAGGAAAGAAAAAGGACTGAAAGTATACACACATCACACATGATACTGTTGGGTCTCTGTCATCCACATGAAAAATAGTATGTATGGATCACCTGTTTCCAGAGAGCACTCATATTCTGGGTATCTTGTAACAATATCTGGCTTAGAAGATTTGAAGCTTAGGAGAGAGCCAAGAATTATGAAGTGATAAGAGGAATTTGCCTATCTTCTAAGCCTTTGGAGACTCTGCCCTGAAATTGAGTGAGGCAAAAGTAATGGACAGCGTGCTGGAGGTGTGTTAGCCGACGCAGTAAAGAGAAAAGGTGGAAATTCCCACGGCTGCTAGGAAGAAGCGGAGGTCAGGTTGTAAGGAACTTGATCAAGCTGCAGGTGGAGGCACTGCTTTTCTGGAAAGGCCGAAACAGTTACCTGTTGCACCATTTCTGGTATCCAGGGTCACTAATTGCTTATGTTTACCCTCCCCCACCCCCCACCCCTACACACCCTAGACTAATAAAACTATTTTGGAAATCACTGTTCTCTTTAATTAAATATTATGCTTAAATGAGAGTTGATCAGAAAGTAGTTTTTGTTTGAAGACACTGCAGATACCTTTAGAAATACCACATTCTTGTGTAAATTGATGAGAATGATCATTGTATCTTTCATCTCAAGGCATCATTTTTATTTTGAATATCACTAGGTTATGTTCTTGAATGCAGGGACTGTGTTTTATTTGTATTTTCATGGCACCTAGTTTATTGTTTGGCACAGGTAAACTCTTCTAGCTAGAACATTCATCATTGTTCAGTTAAGATAAAGAATATTGAAAGATAGTCTTTTTTTAAATGAGTCCGTGGTGTCGGATAATTTTGTGTGTGCTTCTACATGGAGAATTAAAACAAAACAAAACACTGAAATCCTGTGAGACTTGAGGTAAATAAGATTCCAGCTCTTTTATACACATGAAACTTTATTCTCATACAAATTATCTTCTGACTTTGATTTTTTGTTTTTTGAGGGCAGTGTCACTGGCCCTCATATGTGGGACCCGAACCGGGGCCGCTGGCTTCCCAAGCCAGCGCTTAACCACCGCGCCATTCGGCCGGCCCTCTTCTGAGTATCTGTTATAAAGCATTGTAGACTTGGCCCCATGATCAGATATTTACCTTAGGTCTTTCTAAGTTTTTTTTTTTTTTAAGTAAATTATCCTTAAAATTATTAAAATGTGATAAAGCCACAGCATCGTGTTTTATTTTCTTTATGACTTTGAAAGTAAAAACATCAAGTGGCAACTGTATTAAAACTTAAATTGTCTATATTGACCAGAGAGCAGAAGTTATTTCCTAATTGAGGTGCAGGAAGCTTTAAAATGCTTGTTCATCCTTTCTCAGTATTACTGAATGAATCAGCAATTTGCAAAGGTCAGCAAACCTTTATTTTGAATTTTAATAATTATGTATTTCCAAGAATATAGAAAAATTTAGGTGTAACATAGGAATCTAAATTTGGTATTAACAGAATTTTAGGTCTGGAAGGTTCCTTTGGAGTGTTATATCTTACTTTTTAGGTTTGAGAAATGTTAGAAGGTGACATTCTTACCTGACTTAGTCATTATTTAGTTATATTACTGGGTAAAAATGGATTACTGACCACTTAGATGGTTTTCGGAATTTGGAAGATTGATTTTCAGGTTAGCTTTTTGTAGTGCCCCTTGCCAGTGAGGCCAAGGTCAGGGTGGCCTCATACAAATCAGTTGCAGTGGCTGTGCTTATATAGTTGCCAAGCCTTGCTCTTCTTTGGTCACCGGTCTTGCAGGTATATTTCTAGCTCCCAGAGGATGAACTAGGGCTCTCTTTCATCCCTCATGGCTCCGTAAAAGCTATCCAAGGACTTCCCCGGAGTGCTTGTCTCAGTGGCACTGTTCCCATATGTATTAGAATAGCTGACTGTGCTGTGTTTGGTAGAAGATGTCCATGATCTAGGTTTCGAGTTTATACTAAAAATGGCCAAGTGATTCATTCAGATGCAAATGCCTGCATTGGACCAGGTACTCTGTTATATGCTTGAGGGCAGAAAACAAGTTCAAGTTTTGACATTTAAGCTTTGAGACCTGAAAGGTGAGGAGTTAGCCAGCTGCAGAGCAGAAGCCCCGGGAGCAGCCACAGCGTATGCAAAGGCCCTGAGGTCGGAAGGAGCTTGGTGCCTGTGGGGAAGGAAGGAAGATGGTGAGGCTGGAGAAGAGCAAGAGAGAGAGACAAAGGCTTAAGATAAGGCTGGAATAATAGATAGAAAACCTGACCAGATCTGGAGGACATGCTAAGGATTTAGAATTCATCATCAGACATTTGGAAGGCATCATAGGATTTTTAGCCACAGAGGAATCACTTTGATGTGGGAGAATAAATTAGAAGGGATCAAGAGGGCTGGAAGGACTCCTTCCATCTCTGGCCATCGCAGCTAGAGGGGCTGTCGCCATGTCCGAGCATCTGCAATGGATGGTCGGACGTAACCACTCCAGCTTCGGATCAAAAGGAACAGCAGACGTACAGCGCCAAACCCAGTAACTGAAAGCCCTCAACGCCTCCCCCTACGGCGGGCGGATGCACTGCAAGCTGGTGAGTGCGGAACCAGCTGCTGACTTGACTGCAAAGGCGTGGTGTTGGCGGCGGTTGTCAGGAAGCGGGAGACCCGGCCAGCGAAAGCCGGCCGCCTCCTACGCGCGGACCACCATCGACAAGAACACCGCGCCCCCCTCAGCAGCGTCCGGCACAGGGCCCGGCCCTGCGCGGGGCGTCATCCGCGGAGCCGGCGCCAGCCTGCGCGCCCGAAGCCCGTGACGATGAAGAGGATGCGGCCGCCCGCACAGGAGCTCCTGAGCACCGTCTCCCCCTCGCTTGCCACAAGCAATGACGCGTCAGCCGACTTGACTACACCAAAAAAAGGGGGGGGGGCCCGCTTGAAGGGAATGAAACTTGTTATTATTATCAATAATAGCAGCTACTATTTTTTGTTTGTTTTGGGCTTGACAGTATGCTAAACCCTTGATTCTTATTATCTAATGTAAATCTCACAACAGCCAGGGGTGCTGTCCTTATCTCTGTTTTACAGGTGAGGAAATGAGTGAGAATAAGCAGCTTGCCCCAGGCCATATAGTTAGTAAGTGGCAGAGCTGGGACTTGAACCCAGACAGCATAAGATTCTAGACACTGCGCTGTTAGCTACTTGGCTTGTGCTTTCAGTGCAGGAGGTGATCTAGTAGCAGTTTTTGAAGTTGAGTGGATCACAACTGGAAAATTTTCTTGACAGAACAGAGTAGAAATTAGAGTACTTGGCAGTAGTAAGAATAAAATATTAATATGTGAAACTTGGTTTCACTTTTAATTTTATGTAACTATATTTGTGCATGGCTAAGCTTGTCAGCCATTGCAAAATGTAAGCGCCTGTCTAGACAGGAGGCACTGGCGGCTTGGATTGCATCGTGACGGTGCAGTGTGGAAGCAGAGGCACCAGGTGTCTAGAAGAGAGTGGATACAGGGCTGAATGGAGGGAGGTGTTGGGTTTCTGGTGGGAGCAGGATCAGTCCTGGTTTGCAGGTGCTCAGTCCTCTTTAAAGGAGACTGACCCTTCTTAGGGAGGACCTCCCGGTGGCTGTTTCTTTTACTACCTGATTCCTCTCAGCTTCTCTCCACTGCAGCGGATGGGACTTGGGGTTGGCATGGCATCCAAATCTGTGTCTTACAGCAGATTTGGAAGCTGGCTGTGAGCATATGGTTTGATCTGTCACCCAAAACTGCCTAAATGGCCGTTAAGCCAAGAATTAATTCTCTTTCTGGAATTTGAGGTGAGTAGTGAGCAGGCCACACAGGCACACACCTGTGGGCTAGCAATAGCCCTTGAGTGAAGGTACGGGGATTGGTTTTTTCCATAGTCCCCGTGGGACCAAAGAAACCTTGCGGTCCAGTGTTGATGAGTCTTTCTGAAGTTCAGGCCCAGTTCATTTGTTCCTGGCTTTCTGTGAGACCTATTTCCTTACGCTCATGCAGGATGTTTTAGTAAAACCCGGCTGGCTAGATACTGTGCATTCAGCAAATACTAACGAGAAACAAAACATGGAGTAGTTAAGTGCTTCCTATAAATCCCCCTTCTCCATCTTAATGGTGTTCTGAGCTTGGTCAAGGCACTTCTCACTGAGCCTCAGTTTCCTCCTCTGCATAGTTGGGGTGATATGAGAGCATCAGTGTCATGTGGAGTCAGTGACATAAGCTGTAGTATCTAGCGCTCAGTTCAGTGCCTAGTGCAGAATTAGAGTTACTGAGTATTTGCTGATAGTAGTTGGTATTTTTGGTTGGTATTTGATGGTTCTGGAGAGACTTAAACATGTTTATGAACAAAGCCTATAGGAAAGAGCCCAATGAGGGGAGGGGGGCAGGTGGGGAGAGAGAGAGATTGGACATAAAAGAGACGGTGTTAAGAAAAGGTATTAGATTCCAGAGAAGCAAGGATGATATTGTTGTTGGAGAGCGGGCCTTTCTCGGCGCAAAGTCCAGGTCCTTGGCAACTCGAGCAAAGAATTGAACGAGATACCAGAGTAAAGCAGCAGAATAAGTAGTTTATTAGAAAAGATAGTACATTTAGAAATAGAAGTAGACCTGAGTACTAGAGGATGGCTCAAGGGCCCATTACCAAAGAGTGTGGAGGGGGCACATGCAAAGGCGAGGCTTAAAGGGAAGAAGTGGTAAAAAGGAACAGGGAAAAAGCAGCCGCGTGCTTCCCTCCCAGGACTTCGGGTTTTTATCCTTTTTCTCCAGCATGGGCTGTTCTTTCTGAGCAGGAACACTTGATTGGCACCTGTGATTAACAAGAGGTCCTGTGTAGGTATGAGTGACTGGTCTGATCCAGTTGGATATTTTGTGTCCATTTGCTCTTCCCGCAGGGGTAGGTAATTACAATACAACGGGGAGTTTTGGGTGGAGAGGGGAAGTGCCTCAGACGGTTGCACTCTGTGGGACGTGTAGGAATGCAGAGACCCAAAGCCTGCCTCTAACTGCCTACCTAGTTTCTCCTTGAGAGATGTGATCCCCATAAAAATCTCTATGGGAATCTGAGGGACAGGAGGTCTCTTCTTCTGTATCTGCTTCCTGCTGGGCAGGGGCGTAGAGCTGTCCCTGCCTATTGGGGTTCACGGAACTCTCACCCTAGCTGGTCTCAGATGAGAGGAAGGGGTCTCAAGCTCCACCTGGAAGACCATGTTGGCTTCTTTGCTTGTTGGGGTATCTCCTGTATCCTCAAGGCTCCTGAATGAGGACAAAAATATAAATCTGTTAGTTCTTATGAAACTTGTGGCTATTCAGTCCATCACTCGGGTGGAGTCAGTTGTCTGGACACAGAATGGGTTTGGCATTTAGCTTACTGGCCTGGGGATATTAGGAAGTCTCAGGCTTTCAACTAGTTATCTGAAGCAGGGGTAGGAGACTTATATTGTTTCAGATTCAGGAACTAATTTACAAAGCAATTAAGAAGCAAGGGGGATCTTCAGTCCAAGATTCACAAACTGGTTAGAAAAGCAATCAAACCCAAAGAGCTAAGAAACTAAAGAACTAGGGAGGAGACTTAACATTTTTATAGAAAAGGAAACATTGACGTTTTTCAATGGTAGGGGTTGGTGCTGTTCATTTGGCCAGTAACAGTATGAGATCAAGAGCAGACATTAGTGGATTGTTTCAACAGGAGAGGAACCCCGTGGAGTTGGGAGGAGGGGCGTATTTTCTGAGATTGGATCCCAGTTGTGGTGTCTATGGAGAGATGCTTATTGAGGAGAAAGCTGACGACTCCGAAGGCTGCTGTGAACCGGAGATAGGGACACACAAAATAATTGATGAACAGTGCTGAGACCCTGAGATTGCACACTGTTAATATTTAGTGACACCAGTCTGCATGTCTGTACGGTTTTGCCTGGCTGTGCTATGTTCAGCAGAATAACAAAGTGTGAAAGTAAGATTAGTATAGTTTTAAGGGTTTGCATGACAGATGTAGGGAGGCTGGGGACTTGGTGCAGGGATGTAGTAAAGTGAGTGGTCAGCTGTTGAGTCCCGCTTGGCCGGGGATGGTGACAGTCTTAGGGAAAGTGGAGGGCAGTGGTCTGTGTGACACACACGCGCAAGGGACGTAATTTCCTTGAATGATGGTTCTTCCATCCTGTGCTTACCACTGATTCCTTGTGTTGATAACTGAAATCTTAAGACCAATTCCTCAAGGGGATTTACTGCTTTTTCATACGTTGAGTTAGTTCTCATACATAATGTTGAAGTTGCCATGAGTTCATGTGAATCAGTAAATAATAGGTTGTGATCCTTAATGTCGGGCACAGGTTAAGCACACAATGAGAGATTTTATTTTCATTGATTATTTCTGAGGAGCTTAACATTTCAGCTAGATTGAACACTTTACAAATAAACACAAAAGTAGAATAGAGGTTTTAGATGCATTTCCGTGTTTGTGACTGAAACAGCCTGCCTTTGGAGGTCGGAATCAGCCATGACCTGGGCCTACTCTGTCTGAACTTTGGTAGTCCTTATTTCTCCTTTCGCTTGTATTTGGAACATAGTGAATCGGAAAATAATGACACGTTTTCAGTCACAGCATTTGAGGATCTTCCTGTTTCAGGCAGTGAGTAAGGCGGCAGGTGAGCGGCACGGGAACGATCCCGTGAGGAGCTCGCCAGCTCCCCTCAGCGTGGGCAGCACGCCACAGTGGGGCACGCCACACAGCTTGCGGGGCTCGCCACTGGGTCTGGAAGAAGATATTAGAACTTCTCATTCTTTCTTTCAGCCTCTGTGTGTTTTTTTTTTCTTCTCTGTGTGTTTTAAAACATGTAATATATAAGAATAGTAGTGCATTTCTGAAATGTATAGACAAACATATATATATCTAGTGATTGGGTTACCCTATTTTTTGCAGGTAGTCTGTATGTGATCAAAAAATGTTTGGAGCCTGCAGTTTATTTATATTTTTAAAAATATACATTTCTGATAACTTTCGCTTATGATTTAACATTTTGAGAAACCCAAGAGTTTCTATGAATAGTAATCCGCGTTCTGAATGGTGAAGGACTTGTACTTGTTGCACATACTTTGTAGTGTGAGGCGAGACTTGTTATATGAAAAGACTCATTCCTAAGGCCTGGCCTGACAGATTTCAGCTTTTTTCCTTAAGGAAGTCATTTGCTTCTTTGTGTTGGAGGAACTCGACCTTTTGTAGAAGGATCCCTTGTTAGGAAGCACCAAGTCCCCCTGCCAGCTGTCAGATGTGGGGGAACAGGGCATGGAGAATGGTGGGACACTCTTCAGCCCCACCCCAAACTGTAACCCCTGATGACCCCCACACATACCCATTAATGTCTTAAAGTGACAGGAATGGGGTACCACCCAGAAATCCACCAGCCCCATCTACTTGCTCATTGTAGGTGTTTTCTCAGTATGACAGGTCTCACTTTCAGAGAGCTGTGGAATCCTTCGTTCAAAAACTTCTTTCCCCCTGCACCCTGAGAAATTTTTTCCTAAAATTAGTTAGAAAAACTGCTATCAAGGCCCCTTTTAAAATGAGGTAAATTGAATAAATGCTCCTAGATTCTCTAGAGGCTTTTGTTTTCGTTTTTGTTCTAGTGATGTGTATTTTAATTTATATTTGACGTTGTCATTTTTGGAAACATTTTATTATAAACAATATTTTATGTAAACGAAATCTTGCATGTGTCTTTGCAGGTCTGATGACAATCAGAAGCATGCTTTCACTGCACTGCCCAGCCCCATTTGTCACGCAGGATGTCTCTGAGTGAGAGCGCAGTGTTTGCCTATGAGTCTTCTGTGCACAGCACCAACGTGTTGCTCAGCCTCGATGACCAGCGGAAGAAGGACTTGCTGTGTGACGTCACCGTGCTCGTGGAGGGCCGGCCCTTCCGCGCGCACCGGGCCGTGCTGGCAGCATGCAGCAGCTACTTGCACTCGAGGATCGCGGGCCAGGCCGAGGCAGAGCTGAGCATTACTCTACCAGAAGAGGTGAGAGGGAGGCCTGTGCCTTCGCAAAGCACCCTGAGTTTAATTTAATTTAACTTAGATAAATCTCTTAGGGTTTATGAAATTAAAAATAAAACAGTCCTCTTGTCATGAGGCTCAGGGGCAGTTGGCAGGTTCTGGAACAAAACATTTCTTTAGTTTTTTAAAATAAAATTATGGCCTCTTACATGTAAAATTATTAATTTTGAATGTTAGTTAAAAGTGTTTATTGAGTTACTTGGTCCACCGTTAGGACATTTGGAGAGGTCATGCTCAGGGAGGCCACCCTGTGTGCCCTTCTCTCCCTTTGGACCTTTTCCTATGATGGAAAACTGTGAGTGGGTTTAGGGTTGTATAGTTATTCATTTTTCTAAGACATGCCCTCCTGGAAAGTAGGTGCTCCATAAGTGTGCTCTTTCTCTCCTCTTCTTTCTTGAAGATGTGTCTGTGCATTGGTAGCAAAAAGATGATTCTGTGCTGTATTTACAGAGCACTGTTTTTCCACATTTTTTTCCACCAGCCTGGTTGGAGCTCAGGCCCCTAAATGTTTTGTCCCTGTTAGCGTCCTGCCTTCCAGAGACCTGTCTGGGCTGGGGAGTACTTGCCTGCGCTGGCCCAGATTGGACAGCTTGCTTTAGTTAGTTAGTAACTGAACTGGAGGAGCGTTGAGCCTTGTGGCATTGGGACACAAATTAGACTTTGTTAAGAGGAATTTGGAGAAAGTATATGGTACTTTTTGTGTACAGCAGGCCTGTGTGGGCTGCCCTGTGATGGATACTAAGGCCACCCTGGCCAAGCATACTTCCTTGAAATTGTATCTGCGGGTTGGGGATCAACAGGTTGTCAGTTCTGTGGCAGAGGTCAGAGCGAGTAATGCATTACCAAGAAAGGGACAAGGAAGGCCAGTATAGGTTGCTCATTGTTTCTAAAATGTAGCAGTGCATATGGTAATGGTAAGCAGTGCATATACTTAATGTGGTCTATATTTTCAAATTACTTAATAAGACTTTCCAAGTAGAGCAAAGTTTCATTCATGAGTATTGAAGGAAAGGTGTATAATATATGCATTCATTCTAATTTGAGTGTAAATCTTATAAGTTTTCAAATATTTAAAGTGTCTCATCATAGTGGCAGATTGAAAATATCATTATATAAGTAACTCACTGTCTTAAAAGTCTTTTTTTGGTTATTTTAACTTATTTTTAAAAAATTAATTGAAATTCTTATTGAGATGATTATAAATTCACAGAGAAAATGCAGAGAGATCTCTTGTACACTTTGCCTAGTTTCCTCCACTGGTAACATTTTGCAAAGTTATAATATCACAAAAAATGTATAATGTGACAACCAGGATATTGATATTAATACACTGCGCCCATCTTACTCAGTTGTCCCTGGTTTTACTTGTACTAAGTGTTTGTGTGTGTGTGTGTGTGTGTGTGTGTGTGTGTGTGTGTGTATAGTTCTGTACAGTTTTGTCCCCTGCGTAGGTCCATTAATCCACCACCTTGTCAAGATTCTGAACAGTTCCAACACCCAAGGATCGCCTGTGTTTCCTTTTGTAGTCACACACCCTTACCCCTGGCAACCACTGATTTGTCCTTATTTTCTAACGTTTTGTCATTTCAAAATGTTATGGAATTGTAGTCATACACTATGTGACCTTTTGAGATTGGCTTTTTTCCATTTACACTTACCTTATTTCTTTTGAAATTCATCCAAGTTGTATGTATCAATAGTTTGATCCTTTTTATTGTCAAATAGTATTCCATAGTATGGATATACCAATTTTTATTTAAGTATTTACCTATTGAAGGAAATCAGGTTAATTCCAGTTTGGAGCTATTATAGATAAAGTTGCTATGAACATTTGTGTATAGGTTTTTGTATGAACATAAGGAGTTTAATTGTTGGGACGTATGGTAATTGTATGTTTAGTTTTATAAGAAATTACCAAACTCTTTCTCATAGTGGCTGCACATTTTACATTCCCATCAGCAGTATGGGTGATCGAGTTTCTCCACATCCTCACCAGTATTTGGTGTTGTCACTATTTTTTATTTTAATCCATTTAAAAACTAGATAAGTACTCACAGCTTAGAATATTTTTAAGAAGATCACAAAAATTATATCTTGATCACTTTTGTAAGTACTCTGTTTTAAAGTTAATTTTGTGTTTTAACCCAAAACGAGTCTTTGTCTGCATGTCAGGATGTTCCACTGCCCCTCACTTTGCAGGGGCAGGTTCTATGTAAATGTACAAGTTTCCATGTAAAGGTTTTGTCACCTAGAGTCCCTGAATCTTTGCTGAAACAGTGCTAGGCATGGTTTTTAGAATTTCACTTTGGTCACTTTTTAAAGCTGAGTCTTTAAAAATATTATTAGAAATGTTTGGCATGAGATAAAGATAATAGTTACTATTTACTGTGCATTTGCCTTGGACCGGGACTCCTTCATGTGCTTTAGATATATTGTTTTTATCCTTAAATTTTTCATTTTTGTAGTTTATAGCAGTTGGAGTTTACAATCTAGTGTTTGCATGGAGCTGGGTGGCAATAGGCACCTGACACTTGATTACGTGTGTGTTGCAAGTGTGTGCCCCCTGCTTTGTTTCATAGATTATTTATTTCAGCTAATGTGGGAAAACTCTGATAATATTTATGTCTTAATTTACCTCATGTGAGTAAACCCTAATTCATGTGTCACTAAGGAGAAGACATGGTTCCTATAAATAAGGTGTGATAAACATGCTTTTCCAGCCTCCCTTAGCTCTCCTTACCAAATTAAAATAGTTATTTTGGAATTATCACAAGTAAATTATTCATCTCCTTCTCCTTCTACTTCTTTTGTATTTATCTGTTAGACAGCTCTAAGTGATGCTGATGCATTTGTTTTTGTTTTATATGTTAACAGGTGACGGTTAAAGGATTTGAACCTTTAATTCAGTTTGCCTACACTGCTAAACTCTTTTTGAGCAAGGACAATGTGGGTGAAGTGTGCAAGTGTGTGGAGTTTTTAGGTGTACACGATATTGAGGAATCCTGCTTTCAGTTTCTCAAATGTAAGTTTTTGGACTCCACTGCAGACCAGCAAGAATGCCCAAGAAAAAAGTGCTACCCACCACACTGTCAGAAAACAGACCTTAAATTTTCCCTTTTGGACCGGAGGGATTTAGAAATTGATGAAGTGGAGGAATTTTTGGAAAATAAAAATGTTCAGACTCCTCAGTGTAAACTCCGCAGATATCAAGGAAATACAAAAACATCACCTCCTCTACAGGACAGTGCCAGCCAAACATGTGAGTCCATGTGCTTAGAAAAGGATGCTGCTCTGGCTCTGCCATCTTTATGCCCCAAATACAGAAAATTCCAGAAGGCGTTTGGAACTGACAGAGTCCGTACTGTGGAATCCAGTGTCAAAGACACTGACACGTCTTCAGTCCAGCCGAGTGAGACATCTGCACACGAGTGCCTGGGAGGCGTCCAGGACTGTGCAGATGTGCAGCTGATTTTAAAATGTGAAGCAAGTAAGTTAGCCGTGGAGCATGAAGAAGAAGCCAAGAAAGAGCCTGCTTCTCGGTGCCCATCCGAAAAAACAGAAGTGACCCCTTTGGCCCGCAATTCTTCTACAGACTCTCATGGACTCTACTCCCTGTCTCTTCTACACACATATGACCAATATGGTGACTTGAATTTTGCTGGTATGCAAAACACAACAGTGTTAACAGAAAAGCCTTTGTCAGGTCCAGATGCTGGAGAAGAGAAAACATTTGGTGAGAGTCAAGATTTACATTTGAAATCTGACTCTGGCCCCAGGGAGGATAATAGCCTTGCCTCGAGCGACCGGAGCAGCGTGGAACGCGAAGTGGCTGAACACCTCGCGAAAGGCTTCTGGAGTGACATTTGTAGCACCGACTCTCCCTGCCAAATGCAGTTATCACCTGCCGTGGCCAAAGATGGTTCAGAACAGATCTACTCCCCAAAACGGTCTGAGTGTCCCTGGTTAGGGATCAGGATTAGTGAGAGCCCAGAACCAGGCCAGAGGACTTTTGCAACGTTGAGCTCTGTCAACTGCCCTTTTATAAGTACTCTGAGTACTGAAGGCAGTTCAAGCAATTTGGAAATTGGGAATGATGATTATGTTTCAGAACCCCAGCAGGAACCGTGTCCATACGCTTGTGTGATTAGCTTGGGCGACGACTCTGAGACGGATACTGAAGGCGACAGTGAGCCATGTTCAGCCAGAGAACAAGAGTGTGAGGTGAGGGGAACTGGAGTGTGTTGTTAAGTCATTGTTTTACCACCATTAGTTGGGATTTAGTTTGTGTCAGCTCCTTTGCACCACACAGGAAATGGCAGGCTCAGGGAAGGAGGAGGAAGCCCATTCCAGTTAGTTATCAAACCATGTGATCAGTGGCAAGAGTGGGATGCAGTCAAGGATTTCTGTGTCCATATATTTCATGCACACGTGTTTATGGGAACCATGACATGGAGTCACACACTGGCTCTTTACCTGTGTAGGTCAAATGCTGTGCCCCCAAGAGGGAAACGAAGAATGATTCTGTGATCATTACATGGGCTCTGAAAATGTAGCGTATATTCCGTCTTCTTCATTGCCACATGGGTCCTAGACCTATAGGGCCAGCCGCTTGGCAGTGACTTAGCAGTGACTAGGTGTAGGAATGGGGCTTCTAATGCAGAATTTTCTTTATATTAGGTTTTCATAGCCATTATATTTCTCCTATTTTCCCTTAGGCATTTAAGCTGTTAATGAATATATTAATTTAGCATGTGTTGCGTGTAGTTGGATGGGGTTAATCATACCAACCTTGATCTGTGTACTTTGGGCACAAATATTTGTAGTTGATAGCCTTTTTTTTTTTTTTTTTTTTTTTTTTTGTAAATTGTTACCATAATTTCAGTAATAATAAGAACTTAGGAGTTCTTTATTATTTTCTGTGGTTTTATACCTGTTGGAAGACATAGGTTTGAGAAGTGTTTTTTTTCCTCGGCTTTGAAAGGAGGGAATTGGTGATTTAATTTAAGTAACGTATGCATGAGTTATCTCTATAGATTTGTGTATACATTTATAAATCCAGTGTTTGCAAAATCTAGTGTTATGAAAAGAATGTTAAAAATAAAAAATTTAAGGAATTTTAAAACATTCTGTTTAATTTTTATAACAAAGTAGGTTGCCAGAGGAGCTGACCAGTGTTTTATGTGCATTTTTGGTCATTATAATTAAACTGTCCTACAGTTTTGTCATTAAAAATGTATCTTCTTTTTTTTCCAAATATGTATGTTGCAAATGAATTTAAAAATATTCATAAGATTCTTCTAATCATTTCTACATTGGCAAGTGAAATGTGGAGCTTTTAAAATGAGTTATGTGAAACTACCATTGCCTGACAGAAAGATAAATTTTTTGAAATGCTTTATAAGTAATAACATAATTATAGCAGTGTTAAGTCAGAGCCACACAGTAAATCAAAGAATAAAATTGATTTTTTTTTTTTTTGGCTTTGGTTAAATCACTTTAGAAAATGGCACGAAGATATCTGTAAGGTATTAACATGCCCTAGTAAAATAAATTCTGTTTTTTCATTTTAAATATGTGAATATTTGTATTAATATGTTTGATTTGCTGATAAAACACCTGCTCGTCAATTTATTTGTCTTCTGCACCCTCCCTAAAACTGACTAGAAATCTCAAATAGGGATTGTATAGAAATTGGGAATAGAACTCTTATTTCTTTTTTTTTGCCTAAATGAAGTTCTCTGGATAACAAAGATGTATATCGTCCTCTTCTTAGTTTTAAGTGTAACTACAAAATACAGCAATAATTACTAATGTTTTATTTCACATTCTAGGTAAAACTGCCATTTAATGCACAACGAATTATTTCGCTCTCTCGAAATGATTTTCAATCTTTGTTGAAAATGCACAAACTGACTCCAGAACAACTGGATTGTATCCATGATATTCGAAGAAGAAGTAAGAACAGAATTGCTGCCCAGCGCTGTCGCAAGAGAAAACTAGACTGTATACAGAATCTTGAATCAGAAATTGAAAAGCTGGTAAGTATATACAAGTTTCTTTTTATTTAAATTCCGCCACACTCATTCATTCTTTTTTTTTTTCATAGAGGAAATAGCTATTTCAATTTCGAAGTCAGGTTATAATGCTCAAGTATATATTAATTTTAAAATGTACCAGTTACCATTTTAAGAAAATAAATTGTATGACATTTCTAGAAAACTTAGGAAATAAAAAAAAAAAAAAATGAGGGTTTTCATTGAATATTTTACTTAAGTTAGTATGCTGTATATTTAGCATAATAGGCTATAATATGTAAGAGGAATTATTTCTGGGTCGTTTTAATTTTTTTTAGAGGGCAGTGTCACTGGCCCTCATATGTGGGATCCGAACCAGGGCCGCTTGCGTCCCGAGCCAGCGCTTAACCACCGCGCCAGTCGGCCGGCCCTGGGTGGTTTTTTTTTTTTTTTTTTTTAATGATTTACAAATTAAGGATAATTTTACTATCTACCTAATTCTTAGGGGTTGAGTAAAGATTAAAGAAATTATAAAGCACTTGAGTCTCTTTGTGCTGTGTTTGGTGTCTATAAAAGTTAATGGCCCAGTTGTTAGTTTAAATAAACTGTAGACTTGAATAACTTGTTTTGGTTAGTATCAAAACAAACCAACCAACTTGGATCTTTCATCTAAGGGAAAAAGTTCACATGCCTATATGAATGGAAAATTTTAAGATCTAATGAGACCTTAAGTGTGAAGAATGGTTACTTAATTGACTCTTACTTTCTGTTTCAACCTCAAAACCCAAATTAACCGAAAAATGGATTAATTTGCACCCATGTTTTTCTGTTCCGCTAGTGGTTGGTAGAAGGAAACTGTGTGTGAAAAAAGATAGCAGTGCGAGTGCAGGCCAGCTAAAGCTAAAACAGGATTAGAGACAGTACCAACAGAAGTAATCAAGACATTCCTTGAATGTTCAGTTTTGGGTCTTTGTTAATTATTGGTGAAAGTTGAAAATTGTTATTGTAGCCAGTCTTCAAGCATGAACAGTCTAGCTATGAAACGTAGTTAAACAGAAATAATTTAGAAAAAGAAAACCAGGCCTTTATGTAACTTCAAAAACAGTGGAAAAATAAAAAACTTATTTATGTATTTTGTATATACTTTAATTATGCAAAAAGATGAAGACATACAACTATATAAAAAGATGAAGCATAGCTGTATACAAAGATGCAAGAGAAACCAGATGTTTGAAAATGGAGGAACGAGACATATAAAACACCTATGTGATATTGCTGAATGATTAAAGTGGTTAGGAACAAAGAAGAAAAGTTACAAATTCAGTAATATTTACCCAGTATTTTGGGGGTGTGTATTAGTCCAAACCTATAAGTGCTAGTATTCTTTTTTATTATCTAACTTGAATTAAACCCTTGCTGTTAGAGTATATCATTTTACCTTTAGTTCTTATTCCTTACTGTACTACAGAGGTGCCTTTAGACTGTTGGGTCAGGTAGAGTTATTTGAAATCTACGTGAAATGACACTGTTACCTTTCTTGGACCTGCTTCTTGGAGTTCTGTCTTTCCCCCGCAGCGGGTGAAAATTTACAGCTGTAGGTAGAATTTATCTAGTTTTCTTCCTCTACTAAAAACAGAAAAGAAAACAAAACAAAATCTTCAGGCAGATAAAGTTTGTTTCATCAGTAACTTTATTTTATACATGGATACTAAGCAACTATGTGGGGGAGTAGCTATTAATTACCCTTTAGAACTATTGGTTCCTGGCTCATAGGTCTTACTTATATTTTTTTGATTGAAGCCAGATATTGGATTGCTGGACAGTTGATGTTTATACTAACTTTCAGACATCTAGGATGATGAAGCCTTGCTGCTTTCTTTGCACTTACTGCCCTCTCTGCCTTTGCTTCAACAGAGAGAGGAGTGGGAGATACAGTGGTTGAAAGTATGGAATTCTGAATCAGACTTCCATCCTTCCATCTGTGGCACTTTGTAACTTTGGGCAGGCTATTTAATTTTTTAGTCCCTCAAGTTTCTCATCTGTAAAATGGGATCATGCTAGTTCTTACTCTATAGAGTGGGTGTTTATTTATGAAGATTAAATATATTTAAAGGACTCAGGAAACTGCCTAGTGTACATAGTAAGCACTCAATAAATATTACCTTTTTCTTATTATTATTGCTCTACTATTTATGAGTTTTCAGTTTTGTCTCCCTTAATTGCTTCTTTCTTAATATCTCTGCCTAAACTGTAAACTTTGAGTTTAGACCTCACCTTTAAATTGCCTCTCTCATTATAGTAAGGCTCCTTTCATATGATCAATGGAATAACTGTTGGCCAGTTTCTGATACAAAGGAATGTTTGGTTTCTCAGCAGTTTTTATGAAATAAAAAATCAGAGTGGTTTGTATCCTGTTTACCTATTGTATTAATTTGGACTTTGGCTACAAGAAGCAGAGGCCATCTGAATGAATGAATGAATGAATGAATGAATTTGTTGTAAGGATATAGGTGTGTCTAATTTAGAAGCCAAAGACTGGAGCCAGGCCTCATAAATAATATCGAACACGACAGTGGAACACTGCCAGGAACCCCAGGAAGCTTCTCTAGGCTCATCTCTGTGTACTGCTCACCGTGCATACCACAGGAGGGCTTTGTGTGTGCTCCTGTGTGGCCAGGTGATGGCAGCACAGCTCCTGAGGAGTGTCACTCCCTCGGGACTAGTCCAGAGGGAGACTACAGTTTCAGTCAGTTCAATGAATGAATTAGTCCATGTAGGTAGGAACTAACACCTATAAATTCAGTTCTGAATTCCCAAGGAGGAGAGCATCTAGCTGGCCTGTTTTGGCTCGGGTGTCCTCTTCTGTGGCTGGTCAGCAGGGAAAGATATCAGAAACATGGCTCCTGAGAGCCCCACTTTCTGGGCAGGCAGTGCAGATGCCTGGCAGATGTGCCCCAGTCTGAGCTCAGCTCAGTCTCTCCGCTTCCAGATGTCCTCGGAGAAAATACATTAGAGTTCTTTTGTCAGAGTAGCTTGCCTTTTGTTTCAGCTTCTGTGAACTCTGCTGTGGCCTTCCCACTCTGCCTGCCCTGGTAGTTCACACAGGCCAACTCCAGCAGCAGAGCATAAGGGGCTCATTATAGATTGCAGTCCTGCTACAGATGTCTCTCTCAGATGCAACTAAGCTTACAAGGATATAAGGATATATCCTTACTGGCTTATAAGGATAAGAGAGCTGGCCCCTTTCCTAGAAGTAAAAGGATTTGATGCTTAAGATATTTATTACATTAAGAAGTTTACTTAGAGCTCAGACCCTGGTGATTGGGTGATGCTATGGGTCTTATTGTCTTTTGTAAAAAGAAGGACCACCAGCAGTTAGTCACCCTTCCATCACAGATTAGGTGTGTGGAGAGTATGGTGGAGTGTGACAGACGTTCTGTTTTGTTTTGTTTTCATTGAGATGTCGCTTTTTGGAGGCATGGCCAGTAGACAGGCAGTGTTTCCTCTCCTTACAGTCTGGGTGGGATTATAGTAAACCTATTTAAGTGGAATGACTTGTTTCATAAACAGCCATTTTTGTATAGCCAATGATTGATCAGGTTAATATATAAATAAATTCACAGTATATTTGCCATAGTCTGGCAATATTCAGGCAAAGGGCCCCATATTTTAGTAAACTTGGCTGTTTCCTATTGGCTGTAAGCGTTTTGCAGTTAGTTCTAAGAGTCAATAGCATAATAGACTGTAGATGGATCAGCACATGAAAAACTATGTTTTGATTACAGTAGTACAATGATTCTAAAGTGCCTTCAAGGTGGGTCAAGAGGATAATTATATAAAGGACACTTTTATAGTCTTAATGTGCAGGGAAAGCCAAGAGAGAGACCTTAGTTCAAATTCAATAAATTAATGAGTTGTATTTTTCAACAAAAAGTTCTGTCAGAGTCTAAATAGAACCTCTGAAGGAAAGGAAAGGTGTGTATTTGTTTGGTGGATAAATTACTTTAAACATTTATTTTGAATTTGCAAGTATGTTAGAGGTTAGGCATTAATTCAGTATTGCTTTTACTAAAGATTGACAATATAAGGTCTTAAACAAAGTTCAAGAATCATTTCACTTCTGTTTTGTATTTGGCATACAAAGCTCTTGTCTCTGTAGGATTCTTTACAAGCTCCATGTCTTTTCTTTTCTGGAAGATTAATTCAGAAGTTAGAAAATATATATGCCTCTATACCACTTAAGCCTCAAAGGAAACCTAAAATGATGAGAACCTTGTTTTTTAAAGAAAAATTAAATTACCAAAATGTATTTCTCTTAGAAGGTGTCAAATATTGATTGAAATCAACTTATAAGTGATCAGAATATTCACAAAGCACTTGAACCCAGTGTTCAGACACCATTTTGTTTCATTGCCTTTGTGCATGGTGATGATATCGGAGTAAAGTGACCTCATTTGTCCTTAGTATTTTGCATTTTGTGGTAAAGGTGGTATTATTTTATTAAAAACAAACCTGTTTTGTCACATCTGGCTGGCTGCTCTGCCCACATGCACACTGCCACGTCTGCAAACACACGCCCACGGGCCCTCCGGGAACCTGGCCTCTGCCACTCTGCGACGCCCGTGAGCAGCACATCTTGAATGTGGTCTGTGTACCGGTGGCAGCAGAGTTATCTGGAGATGCTTTCTCAAAATACGCATTCCTTAGTCCCATCCCAGACTTGTGGGAAGGGCGCAGGAACATGCATTTTATACAAGTTTCCAGGGTGAATTTTTATTATGCATATTACATTTTGAGAACCTTCTGCATTAGAACACAGAGGTCAGATGGAGGCTTGGGAGTCAAACACCTAGAAATTCTGCCTGGCCACTTGGGAGATTTGTGGCTTGAAGGAGCTATTTTACCTCCGATACCCATGATCCCTTATGGGGATAGAATAGTGTCTCCCTCAGGATTGGTGTAAGGTAAGAGTCAGATGTCATCAAGGATGGAAAGCTTTTTGTACTGCTCAGTGTGTATTCAGGGCTCAATAGATATTAGTAGTTGTATTTTCAAAAAACGTACTTCCCTCTTTTTTCTGTAAACATCTGCAGGTCACTACATATTAAATATTATACTACCAGGAAATCAAGAGATAAATGAGATATGGCCCTTGCCAGTAAAACGCTTATAGTTTCATAGGGAGTCAGGTTTATGTTTTAATTTTTTCTTGAGATTCATCCCCTCTCCCCAATTCTAAAAATTTTAAGTTTTCTGAAAAGTTGAATAACATAATAAACAACCTCATGTATATGTAACAGTTACTGATATTTTGCCACATATGCTTTTTCTTGCTTTCTGTGGGTCCCTTTCAGCCTGTTGTGTGTCTCCCTGCTCCAGTTGGTTGGTCTTGGTCTCTGTCCCCATCAGTCAGTCTTGGCCTCTTTCTAACCACGATTGGTTGAGCTTGGTCTCGCTTTCTTACCTTTCCATCTCTATTGCTCTCCTTTTCTTTTCTGAATCCTTTGAAAGCCATCACATTACGATATTTCACCCTTAAATGCTTAAACATGCATCTCCTAAAAATAGACATTTTTACGTGTTTTTATTACATATCTTTTCCCGTATCTTTATCATACCTGAAAAAAAATTAATAAACTCTCAATAGTATGTGTAGTCCCTGTTCAGATTGCCTTCATCGTTCCCCAAATATAATTCACATATATGCTTTTTGTGTGTGTGCAAACTAGGGTCCAGTCATCACATAACTCACTTGGTGGTGTCTTTTAGTTGCTCAGTCTGGAACAAGTTCTCTAGTCCTCTGTCTCTTTTTTTTTTTTAATGACAGTAACTTTTTGAAAAGTCAAGGCCGTATTTCTCATAAAATGTGCTATTGGTAGTGTGCCCTTCACATTGCATGACTTGCGGGGGGTGAGGGTGGGGGGTAACTGGCACACCATGTCAGGGCATCCACCTAGGAATTGCCAGATTATTTTCAAAATTATATTTTTGCTTTTGTAATGGTTCAGTAATCTGTGGAGTGTGACTTAGATTCTTTGCAAATATCCCGTTCCCCAATACCCTTACATGCTTTGGTTTTTAGCATATGTTGATGGCCTTTACGATGGGATTGCAAAATAGGGACTTTTTAATTCTGTCATTCTACTTACACCTAATTGGTATTCCTGTTTAAACAGAACTTTTCCTTTCCTCCTCTCTTGCTCTCCCCTTAGTATCACTATGGACTCATGGATTAATTTCTTTTTCCTAAGTAAATTTCTTAGAGTCCATAATAGTCCTTAATCTTTTTTATGTTGACATTTTTTCAAAATTGGCCAGGGAGAGCCTCCGCAAGCTCCTGTGCCTGTTTGGCCCCGTTAGTGATTTCGTGCCACTAGGACAGGAAGCCACGGGCTCACCTGGACCTCTCTTGTCCCAAGATTGAGAATCACCCCTTTCTCCAGAATTCCCTGGTTTCTTTCAGCAGATACTAGACTTTAGAAAGCATGCTTGCTGCTGAGTGCTGCTCCTTCCAGGCCCTTTCAGTAGACAGAGCCAAGAAGAGGGGTGTGTGTAAAATCCTAAGTGCATTCAGTATGTATATCATGGTTCAATAAATAAAAGTAAAAAGTATTAATATATTGAAAATCATGAGTTCATGTAGGTATTTCTAAACATATAGCAATGTAGAGCTTTTTGTCTTTGCTTCTTTTTTATGTTTGCAGTTGATCTTTCCATTATAGGGATAATCTTGACTCCCAATTCATTAATATATTTACTCTCTGTTTTATACTAGTATATATAATAGTCACAAAATTACAGTGTAAATGTTGTTATTAACAATAAACAGATTAGGGCCGGCCGAGTGGCACAGTGGTTAAACGCTGGCTTGGGAAGCCAGCGGCCCCGGTTGGGGTCCCACATGTGAGGGCCAGTGACACTGCCCTCAAAAAAAATGACCTAACAATAAACAGATTAAGTAAAATTTAAGATTTTGTTGCCTTTTTTTGTTCCTTAAATATATACCACGTACTGAAGTTTAACGTTTAAAAGTTATTTGACGTAATTCTTTGTCTGTGTTAGCAATTCGATATATAATTAAATTAACTTCTGTTTATATTTATTACTAGGATTTACTGTTCACATTTTTATTTGTTTAATTTTTGACTATATAAAACATTTTTGTGGTTGAAAAGTTAAAACTGTGTTTAAAAAAAGCTATACTGTGAAGTCTTGATCCATCCTCTCCCTGTATTCTATTCATAGCTATTTCCTATAGGTAATCAGTTTCATTGTCTCCGGATTTTTGTTCCCCTTGTGTTTCTTTTCTAAAAAAAGGTTAATATTTTCTGTGTATTCTTATTACCGTTTCTTGCTACATAGAATTATTCTATATATATATATACTGTTCTGTATTTTTCTCTTTTCACTTAAGAAGTGATTTCCAAGAAATTTTTTTCTGAGTTCAAAGAGGTTACCATTCGTTTTACAGCTCCATAATATTAATTGTGTCTGTAGCACGGTTTATCCAGACCAGTTTCTTATTGGTGGACCTTTGGGATGCTGCAGTGGATAACTGTATACATCGGTTTTTGATGTTTAAGGAGCTGTATCTTTAGAACAGATTTCTAGGAGTAGAATTGTTGGATTAAGGGTGAATACACATGTAATTTTGTTAGATCTTAATACATTCCGCTCGGTGGGGGTTGCAGCGTTTTACCTTTCCTCCACACTGTGGGCAGTGTGTCTCTCTGCCCACAACCTCAGCAAAGAGTTTGTTAGCTTTTGGGTTTTTTCCAGTCTGATAGTGAGAAGTGGTATCCTATGCTAGTTTTTATTTTTATCTCTTATGAGTGAAATTGAGCATTTTATTCATATTTTTAAGGGCCATTTGCATATTTCTCTATCTGTTCAGAGGTTTTACATTATAGAGAACGGTTAGTCACCTTTTTTCTTGTACCGAGCACTCTTTAGCCTAGAATAAATGTCACTGTCTTCTGGCTCCTTTAGTGCCAAATTCTTCCATTCCATATCTTTATTGGGTGAATCATATTTAAAATGAGTTTTTAAAGCTTCTTATTTTTGAATGAAAATGTGGATTTGTTGTAATATGGATGTAAATTAATTTTGTTGTCATAAAATGCAGATTGGTACCAGGACACCCAATTTTACTCATTTTTTATAGATATGTGATTAAAGCCACAGCACTTCAAACTTCTGGTTTATACAGTTGCATTATAAGAAAATGAAAATATAGAAATAGCAGGACACTGGTTGTATATTTGGGCGGTGTCTTTAATAATGATATCATGAAGTGACGAAATTGAATTACTTTGATTTATTTAACTGTGAGTTATTATACTGGGTGCTATTGCAGTCAATCTTTGTTTTAAAATTAGAGGGAAATGGAAAAGTCAGCTAACTTCCTGGCGGCTTATTTGTGTAGGAGTTAGCTCAAAGTGCAGAGGATCAGATGGGAGTTTTTAATCTATAGAAATAGTCATGGGAGAGTTTCAGGGTTGTGCCTATCGGTTTTAGTTGTAAAGAAGCAAGCCATCTGATTGTGTAGGACAGACTTAAAAAGGACAGTAATGCGATCCTTTGTTTAGCGTGGTAGCTGTAGTGAGAATATTTAAGATCATGTTGGTGTGTATCTAAAGCTATAGAAGTTATAAAACATTCGTCATAGTATCTATAGGTTAAGTGTCTGCTGACTGCATTAAATGTGTTCCTCCCCTGACAGGTAGTGGTGGGAGGCCCTGTTCTCACCCTCAGGCGCCTGGGAACTCACTTTATCAGGAGACTGCAACTGAGACACCCCCTGAGCGTAAAGATGTACTTGTTGAACAGTAATCTTGGCTTTATTTGTGTGTATATATACTATATACAGAGGGTGCCAAAAAATGTATATACATTTTAAGAAAGGAAAACTATTAAAATTGTAATACTCAATATATACTGATAACAAAAGATGAACACAAGTGATGTTTGACTTCTGCAATGACAAGAGGTGCTCAAAATGGTCACCTTCAGCCTCCAGACACTTCTGATTACGGCAAACTGCTGCTTGAGCAACGCTGACCAAAGTGTCCACTTACGTACATTTTTTTGGCACCCCCGGTATATTGACCTATATACCTGTTTTTCCAAAACAGAACAGTTGTGTAAAAATCTGAACAAATTGGAGAATACTTTAAAATATAAAAAATTTAGTACTTTGTAGTCATTGTACATTTTCTCAAAATATTAGATGGCCTAGGAATATTTAAAAACTGCTATAATAGGATTTACAGATTTTAGAAAAACTTTTTTTTTTTTTTTTTTTTTTTGAGGGCAGTGTCACTGACACTCATATGTGGGATCTGAACCAGGGCCGCTGGCTTCCCAAGCCAGGGCTTAACCACTGCGCCACTCAGCCGGCCCTAGAAAAACTTTTATATAAAACAGTAATAGTACTTTTATATAAACAAATGTCTTTTTATGCTTTTAGCTATTTTTATTCCAGAAAAGACTGTTTAAAGGATGGTCATTATAGATTATCACTATGAAATAACTCACCTAAATGTTAACTGACTATGTCAGCTGTTCAGAACCTGCCAATGAGCAGCAAACCAAGAGAACTGTCACAAGTTTCACATGAGAAACCTTTGACCTTCTGGTAACATTGATTTACTCTTAAGCTTACAAATAGCTTGATTATTTGGTTTCCTGGCTCTTACTAGATTAGAAGCAATGCAGTAGTACAATAGGAAGGATGAGGTGGGACAGTGATGGAAAAGGCTTGCTGTCAGCAGCAGCAAGTGATGGTGGACAGGAATGCGGGATCCAGGAAACTTTTGAAAAAATTCTGTGGTAGACTTTCCTGTAGAGGTAAAAATTTTAAATAATAATATAGCAATGAAAATAATTCAGCATGAAATCCCCCACCCCACCAAATTCTTCACACTTTAGTAACTCATACACTAGCTTTCTGACTGGACATGTTAAGCTCTGAGTCCCGTCTGTAAAATGGGTTTAATATTGCGTAAGGCAAGAGTCATGGTGTAACTTACATAGCTGAGACTGCGTATTTGAAAACATTTAGCACAGTATCTGGCACACAGTAAATGCTGCACAGCTGTTTGTCATTTTTAGAAACTTTCAGTGATCTGAGTTGTAGTAATTATGATCAGTTGTACTTGTACTTTTTTTGGTTGATTCTATCCAAAATGTCAAATCCATACTTGTTATCTGCAATCCAAAAATCTAAAAAGGCTCTGAAAATCACATAAGTTTGTCACATACTGTTTCGGCCAAAAAGCTGATGCAAACTGACATCAGGATATGTTGAGGCTTTATTTATCCTACTTTGTGCGTTACTTGAGATTTCAGTGTTATACTGAGAAATGCAGAGGTGTGTGATAGTGGGGCGCTGCCGCAGACAGTACTAGAGGAATTATGTGTGCATCCTTATTATCTTTCTAATGTCTGAAAAATTCTGAACCCCAAAATACATCTAGCCTAAGAGTTCTGAATGAGGAATTATGGGCCTGAGGTATTTAATATAGTTTTGAATTGAACTGAACGGAAAAATTCGATATGGTCTTATTGAATGAGAAAACACTGTAGATAGGAATGTTTAATCGCCTTAGGAACGTTGACTGAGCTAATAAACACAAGTTGTATTCTCTTCCTCACCTTCACAGCAAAATGAAAAGGAGAACTTGCTGAAGGAAAGAGACCACATTTTGTCAACTCTGGGCGAGACAAAGCAGAACCTCACCGGACTTTGTCAGCAAGTCTGTAAAGAAGCAGCCCTAAGTCAAGAGCAAATACAGATACTCGCCAAGTACTCAGCATCAGATTGCCCACTTTCATTTTTAATTTCTGAAAAAGAAAAAAGGACATCTGATGGTACACCCATGTTACCATCAATTCTGAGTTTACCTGCGGGGCCCCCAGCTGTGCAGCCTGTGGGTGAGCAAAGCCCTTGCTGTCCCAGTGTGAAGGGCAGTGAGTCTGGCTGGGTGCAGGGCCAGGGGTCAAGGCCGACCTCCATCGCAGCCTCTGAACCTGCCAGGCTTGGGGAACAGTGTCGGCAGAGCACAGGCATCTCAGATTTCTGTCAGCAGATGACAGATAAATGTACTACTGATGAGTAAACTCGCATTCACTTCCTGGAAACCATCTAATATTCTACTGAAGTTTGGACACCTGTCTTGAAAGCCTAACATACCATCTGTCTGTTAACAATATTGTTTTTCTCCCTTGAGTAGTTTGCTGCTGAGGGAATTCTTCTGAAGTCAGTCCTGACTTTTCTTCCTGACTCCTCAAGAGATGCAGAAATGATTCGTCTCCTGGACCAGAAAAATACCACATGAAAATGTAGTAAAGTTTTAAAAACTCATGTTTTAAAGAATAACAACTGTTAGTAATAATTCTTCCTCTTATTCAAAATGAGTATGAGAATGAAAACTGCAGCCTATCAAACAACAGCTGAACAGCTTTTAAGCTGTTCTGCAGGTAGTTTGTACTAAAGAAATAGCCTGCAAAAGTTTAACAGCCTGACCTTTTGCAACACACTGGGTTAAAAGAAAATTTCTCCCCAAGTAATGTTGCTCGAGTTCAGATCTGCTCAGAAGTAGGATGTCAGCTACTGGGAATACTTGTGTAGAACCGTGGTGTGAAAAAGAAAGGCATCTTCTCGCCTGCCCCCTGGAGCTCCACCCCAGCCCTTACCAAAACCAGGCCTGATTGGCCTGCACCGTGACTCCTAAGCCACATTGGGAACATTGCGGAAAGAGGCAGGCAGCTGGCCTAAGGTAGGGGTTTCTGTGCCTTCTCAGTGTCAGCTTTAGAAATTCTGGCTGAATACATAACGGATAAGTGTCATTTTTCCTCTTTTTTTTCTCTTCAGTCTCTACCACAGCTGAGTCCATCCTGATTTTTCTGTCTCCTGACAGTCTTGTCCTTTTGGAAGAAGAACTAGGACTCGGGATACAGAGGCATGAGTGAGCCCATTGGTAGGGTCATCCCAGCCTCCCTAGAAGCTGGTGCTTACCAAAACACGAGGCTGTTTGCCCTCCCACTGCAGCTCGCCCGTGCAAGGAAACCAGGCGTCACGGGGAGAAAAATTGCCTGCATTTAGGAGGAGTGGCAGTTATTTCTCATCCTGTTTTTGAAATCCTATGGTTTACTTGTAAAAAGCATTATTATAGATAAAAATATATCTACTATAACTGTGCAGGTTTGTAAAATAGGATGAAACGCGATCTTGTTTCATGGTGGGTTTGAATTTGGAAACCAGATTTAATCTTATTCTCTTCCCCAAATCTGGTGTATGAGGGCACACAAATCATTTTGACTTGGGCATTTAAAAAAATGAGGCTTTGTGTTTATTCAATTCTGTTTTAAAACAGTTTCTATAAGCTGAGCACTTGCACCCTAACATTTTACAGTGGTTCTTAGCCAGTCTAGTGTTACAGACTTGTTTGAGAGCTATTGAGCTTCTCAACAGTTACAAAAAATTGCATATATTCACATTTGCAGAACCCAGTTTTAATAGTTACAAAGGAGTAATTTGTTGTGTTTGGATTAGAAAGTACTTCATTTCACCAAGATCAGACTCCTGAGAAACTTTTATAGATCGCATCCTGAATCTAGCGACGGGTCTGTGTAGCTAATATGGGAGACGACTGTCCCTAGTGTGGGAACGTGTCTGAAGCAAGTAGACCTCTGCTATGAGAGTATAGGGGACCACACTTAATACTCAGAGCAATTAGTCAAATGTTAGTTACCTTTTTTGATAGGGGGTGGGTTGGGGAAGATAGTCCTCGTATATTTTCAGTGGTTTGTATTTATCTCTGTTACTGACTCAGTTATAAGAGAAAACTAGTTGCGCTTGTTTATTTTCTAAAGGCTTTTATAAATACACTCAGTGATTTGTCAGGGAGAATGATAGTCTATGATAATGCATCCCATACTATAAAAAATGTGTGTGTGTGTGTGTGTGTGTGTGTGTGTGTACACACACATACATCCCCATGTAGCTATTTCTTTGATACTTGTAATTTTAAATTTTAACTTCAAAATATAAAATAATATAAAGACTTTCCTGGTTTACAAAATGTAAAATCTTACACAAGCCAATGTAAACCTTGATCTGCTACCTCAGTGTACACTCAGCTGTTTGGCATACCAGTTTGTGTGTGTGCAAATGTCATATGATCTTTTGCTTTAATTGCTACTGTACATAACTACTTTGAAAGCTTACTTCCATTTTAGGGTAAAACCTAGTTGTCTCCAGAGTTTAAATATGATTTTTACGACATTTCTCTCTACATATGAACAGTTTAGCATTAAGGGTTTATTTTAACGATATTCTCTGATTATTGGCCAAGTGTAATATTTTGTAAAATAATAGCCAGCGTATAATAGAAGTAACTACACTACCTCATACCTCCATAATTTTCAAGTTGTAATTCAGAGGAACAGAAAGATAAAACAGATTTTTGTCTTGGTGATAAGGTGGAAAATTTTCTATATGTTGCATAGCATTACACATTTATTCCTATTTTAAAGTTAACTTCTAAAGAAGTTTTTTCCTAAGAAAATTTGTTTTAAGTTGATTTTTTTTTTTTTAAGGGTGCTGGAGACAAATGACAGGATTATGTGTATACAGTGTATATCTTTTCCTTCATGCAGAATTTTGGAAAGGTTGTTTTCAGTTTGTATATTGCATATTTACATGATCATTGTTCCTTATTTTATGAATTGGCCTTGTCAATGCTTGATGATTTTTAAAAAGCTGTTATGTCTAACTCAGTAAAATAACATTATCTTAAATTTATTTTTTTCATTGTTTGAGTTCTACACCTATAGCAAATAATTTGTTGTTAAATTGTTATAGTCAGAGCAAATATGGATATAAATCTTGGTTCCATTTGCAAGTTGTATAACATAATTCACTGTAGCTTAATGCTTAACCAGTTTTGAATAAGGAATTAAATATATCGGATGCAGTAGACGATACAGGTTGCATGTGGACATTCAGCCACGTTAACAACTTGGAAAAAAAAAAATCAAACCAATGGCAATGTTATAATGATTTCTCAGGTGAAATTTTTTCAGTTATAAAACATCTATTTTGAATATGTAAATATTTTAAGTGTTTTATTAAGGCATGTAATAAACTGTTCTTTGAAACCTGTTGGGTAAATGAAAATTTAAAGCCATAATGGCATACTAATTGTAAATAAACATCTATTGATTTTTTTTGTATCTTTCTTAATATAATTTTCTAACAATGCAATAAAACCACTAAATTTATATATCCATATCCTATTAAGATCATGTTTCATGAAAAGTAAACTTTCATCATATTTAATTTACATTTTCTTCTTAATGTGCTTATCCAAATGTAGCAAAACTATAAATGTTAGATGTTGATGAGAAATTAACAGTTAAATAAAATTCCCTAAAATTGCTTCTAATTGAATAGAGTTGTACATTCCATTTCCATTTTCTCACCTCTCACGTGAATTCACGAATCTTAGTCTTTTGATCAGTAATCAGTATGACGATAGCATTTTTTTCTGAGGAACTCTTTCATTATTTATTTATCCTATTAGCCTGAAAAATATATGTGTTACCAGCACTCAGGTGTTTAAGGAAGCACAGCCTTCTGATTTATTAAATGTCAGTCTCTGGATAGAGATGTAGGGCTTTTTAAGGAGTACTGTGTCTATCAGTCTCTATTTTAAAGATTTACCTGCTGAGTCAACCCTACCATGTTATATTCAACTTCTAACCAGGCCTTTGTAATCAAACTTTGAACTCAGAGCTGTTGGCAATCCATTACATGGGCTTCTGGTCTAGCAAGAGTGATGCACAATGGGATGATTTTGCATCCTAGGTGTTTGGCAATTCCCAGAGACACAAATAGTGGGGGCAGGATATAGGATGTGGCATCTAGTGGTTACAGGCCAGGGATGTTGTCAGACATCCTACAATGCACAGGGCAGCCCTCACAACAGAGAATTATCCACCCAAGGTGTCAACTTGCTGAGGTTGAGAAACCTTCACTAGACCAACAATGGAGTCAAGATGACATGTAAGAAAGTGCTGTCACGTGAGACAGTGTGAGATCTACAGGAGTTCAAAGAAGGGAGTGTGAAATGTGGAATTTCACTAGGCTTTGTCAGATTTCAATACAAGGTTAGTCTGGGAAGACAAGGCAACATGGCACCAGTAAGCCTGGTATATTAGTGGAAAAAAGGGGGGGTGTGTTACAGTGGAGAAGGGGACCCAACCTAGACTATGAGCTCCATGAGGACAGGACACTGAGTGTCCCCAGCATCTTACATAGTGCCCTGAACAGATTGGCCTATAAACACCGAAGGCCCGAGGTCAGACTTCAAGGATTTTAAGAACAGACGCATAAAAAATGAGGTTTCTGAGGGGGACCAGTAAAGAACACCCTCTCCCTGGCCAGTATTTTGGACCATTTGAGGAATAAAAAGGTGGTGAGTGAAGTCCACATTGCTGATGGAGGGACAGGGGTTTCTGGTGAATTTGCTAAAAGTCAACTCTGGAATTAGGCAGACTTACTCAGTCCCACCCAGTTGCCTCAGCTCACAGCCTTTTGGGCAGAGCCCTTGGGAGGAGCAGGAAAATGTGTTTGCCCCTGGCAGGCAAGTCCCAAGACAGGACAGCTGAGCCAAGTGGGCTTAGTTATGCTTACAATTGACTGATGAGAATCAAAGACCAACTCTGCAGGGCCAGTGGGAGTAAAGGGATGCAGAGGTCAGGGGGAGTTTAGGGAAAAATACTTCCTCTGGAAACCAGGATTGGGGAAGGGAGTTCCCCTCTTATATTCCTCAGCTTTAAGCTCTCTTGAAACACTGGGCTTCACCATGCACCACTGCTCGACCAGGGCTGGGGCTAATCACCTGGAGAAGGAGAGCAGACCTGTTCTCACCTTTATGAGGCCACTTCCCTAATACCAAACTGCTTTTTTGGGTAGCTTCCTGGGCCTGTCAGTGAGTGGTAAATCTTTGGTCTCCCAGAAGTTCTGAAATGAACCCAATGCTAATATTAGTAAAGTAACTCAATGGCTACTTGGTACCAAAGACTGAAAAGTCACTATTTTCCATCCTTAACTCCCTCCTGCCTCATTGTCCAATATAGCATATCAGAGGTTCTGCAGTGAGATTAAATTCCAACATAAAAAGATTCCCAAAAGAAAATGCATGGAAGATAATCTGATAATAAAATGCTAGCAACATAATGATAGCTCACATGTGACTATAAATCCCCTCCCATTAGTATTCTTGAAGCGGGAAAACAGTTCAAAGAGTAAATCCCTTTGGAAATTAAAATCCAAAGACAAAGTCTACAGGAATTAACAAATGAAATTATTTTGTTGTCATGAGTTTGAAGTACACAAATTTTAGGGAAAATAAATCCAAAAAAGATTGTCCCAAATTTCTCATTCGGATCCGCCTTAGCCAGATTCTTGGGTGGAGTGGAGGTTCTTACAGAAGCTGTAGCTGGAATTTTCTGTCATGGGATGGTAGTTCCTGCTGGGCCCCAGAAGGAACTAGGTTCAAGGCCGAGTCTGTGATGTGCTCAACGTTTTAGAATCTGAAGCCTTAGCACATGAGTCTCACAGCCTTGGCCCCACACCCAGCCTTGTTTTGAAACAAGCCGTTCCCAGGCTTTAAAGCCGTTACAGACAAAACTCCATTCCCAGCTCCCAGTACCTGTGCTGCCACAGATGAGTAGAGACTCTGGTATTTAAAATAATGATGGAGAATTATGTTGGTCTCAGCTTCCCCAAGATGCCAGTACTGTGGACCTCACAAGCTGTGATCTTAGTATCAATTGGGAGAACTCTCAGAAGGGGCTTGATTTGGGCCTTACCTATTGGTCATTTGGGGGATCAGAGAGACCTGACCATTGCATAATGCCTTCATTTACATGTGCCCCTTCCAGTAGGTGTTTCTGGCACCCAGGACCCATTGGATGAGAGCTCCCTCTAGGGGCTTTGAAAAATGCATGTGTACCAGCATTTTCAGGGGTGTTTAGGCTGCCCCTTGCAGGGCAATGCTTATGCCTAAGAGAGATGCCTCCTAGGGATGGATTTTCCTTTACGTGGACTTAAGCACTCCAGATGCAACTATAGACAAGTCACATAAATCCAAGGCTAGCCCCTCACCAGTCCCTCCTTGGGCCTAAACTCAGAATGGAATTTGGGGCGGTGGGTGTAGTGCTGGCGACACTGGCCTGGCATTGCCACTTCAAAGCTAGAGCCTTGCTAGCACTCTGAAGTGCTTTGGAACCCAGCTCCCTGAAAAGAGCAGGAAGGCAGCATGCGTTCTTCCCAGGCCTGCCTGAAAGCCCTGCGACCTCGCCTGTTCTCCTGGAAGCTGCAGCAGTGGGGCCCTGAGGCTGCCTTCCTGGGCTGAGGGCCGCCGGCAGCGGCTGGATCTTTGCTTTTAAGGCTGCTGTGCTGTGGGGTTCGGAGAGGACACCCATAAACCTGCTGCCTGCAACTTAACTCACGCCACATTGCTCCCATTTTCTAAGGCCTCTGGCAGCCCACCAAGGCGTGGGGGGGCTTTTGGGGATAGTTCTGCCAATTGAATTTAAGTTCACAATAGATTCGAGACAGTGGGCACTGACTGACAGGCATCAAGGGGCAACTGATATAAGGACTCGCCACCTAATTTCTTTCTTTGAGGGCACACTAAGTACTGTGTTCCCAGAATGCAACGTTTCCTGGGTGAAATGCTGTAACGGCTAGAGATTGGCTGGCTTTCAAAACAGGTGGCACAAATGCTGTCATAATCTTGAAGTTTTCATTATTAACCCTGAGTCACTTTAGACTCTTAGCGTTGAGCCAATACAACTGAGTGCCTGAGGAAGTGTTCCCATTCTTATGAGGCGATCCAAACCTCTGCTGAGGTCCTGGTGACTTTTGCTTAAAGATGCCCACTCAGCCTTTTCAAAGGAGGGCAGTTGGGACTTCACAGAAAGTCACGTTCTGTGAGTAAAATACCATAAGCTACAAAGACCCTCCAGATTCAGTGTTCACTGGCTGCTCAAAAACCTTTCATCCAGGCCGACTGCACTGCTGTGAAAACCCACTGGGCCTGCACACCCTCGAGTGAAAATTCCCTGGCCTCTGCTACACTCCATGCCTCCAGTACATCCCAGATCCCATGTATATTCTGCTCCCCAAGTTCTAATCTTCTGATTTCAATTTCTCAGTGTCTCTCAACACTACCCCCTCCCCAAATATTGGGTTTCCAGAGGAGCATTTCATATTCCCTTCCTGAGTTATGAACAATGAGAAAAATAAAATGAAAGAATGGTGGATGGAAAAGCAAAATAAAACCTGTTATTCATCAAGATTAGTCGAAGACCAGTAGCTTAGACCAGGAGCCTAGTGTGAACTCCAGAATGCAAGCTTACCTGACCAGTTGTGTCCTGCTGTTAGAGAGAACTAACTTTTCTCCACTCCTGGTTTCCATGGAGAGATTTTCCTCGCAGCAGCAGCTCATCACCCTTACTGCCTCTCCGGGATATGAAGGGCAGAGCACAATCAGTGCCACTTGGAGACAAGCATATCCCAAGAGCTGAAGAAGGACCATGCTGAGCAGAGAACAACCAGCTATTCTCACATTTATCAATCCGCTTGGTCACCCCAGCTCTCCAGGGACACAGTGAGTAGAGAGGGTAAGGGAAGACCTTCTCCCAGAGGTTGGAGCATAGGAGGCTAAGGAGAGGAGTCACATGGAGGCAGTGAGCCTGGAGGTTTTGGAAAGGTTTCTAGAAAGAGCTAGATATCCAGAAAAGTAGCCCCCCCTGAAAGTCATGAACTCACCCACCCACCCTCCCATCCTCCCACTCCACCCTTACGGGAACATAAGTTCAGGTTTAAAAACAAAATGTTACCTTGTGCTTAACCCCAAACATTTCATTTGCCTCTCCCTCACCATTATTATCTACACTTTCTTGAAATATAAATGAAAAGATAATGGAAAAGATACCAAAAATGGAGTGCAGCACATTCCTTTTTCATTGAAACGTAGCTGACTTTTCAGCAGACGCCGTTTTCTGTCTTGCCTCTCAATTTACATTGACTCATGGTTCAGAACACCAGTTGTTTCCTAAATAGGTAATTCCTTTCTTTCAGGGGACTGAACCTAAATTGTTTTCTAGATACCATCTTGATACGCAGGTTTTTGATTGATAGTAATCTCTTGCAAGGAGAGCCTATTAATAATACCCAGAGTACCATTAAATATGGAAATATCCACTATAATCTTTCGGAAGTAATACCTCTTTGGTCTGCCTCAGAAATTTAGAGTCCTTTTGCCTTGGACTGTTAATCTCAAAGAATTTTCCTTTGTGCACTAACTGTACTTGTTTTGTTTGGTTTGATTTTAAATGGTAACCTTATATGAACAAGAACACTAGTAGTAGTTTTAAAATAAAATTTCTCTGAAGAAAAAAAAATTTTTTTGATGCCATGTTTTGGCCTTGTCTGAGCTTTTTATCTGGTTTTTAGAATTCTACACTCAGCATCTGATCTTCCATACCATTCCTAGGACTTTGGTGTCAGCTCAGACAGCTCTGTTTTGACTACATGGATGGATGAGAAGGATGTGGGAGTGGGGCCTGAAGTGGAATCAGGGATGGAGTTGGACACCTGAAAGAATGAGGCGTGGAGCACGTATAAATTAAGGAGATCCAGCTGCTAAGATAAGGTAGGGAGCTTGGCTGGTGCAAGCACTTCAACAGACTGGGCTGTGTTCACTAGGGTCTGGGAGGGCAGACAGCTGCGAGCATATGTTAGATAGGGTGAAACGAAGTCTGCACTGAAGGACTGAAGGAACGGCGCTCATTTAGGCAACGACTCGGGCCCTTTCAGGAAGGGAACTGTGGGATGAATAGGAAAAGCCTGGACCTGGAGTTCACACAGACTTACTTCTGAAGCCTGGTTTTGATGCTTAATCACTGCATGGCCATAGGAAATGACTTAGTGTCTCCCAGACATAGTTTCCTTATCTTCCCATTTTCCATATTTGGGTCTTCTGGCCTTTGAGATCAAAGTAGGGTTGACTCAGACTTCCACTCACACCCTGTGAAAATCCAGACTCACTATTGACACATATTTATTGAATGCTCTCCTTAAATTAGGGAGGGGGGTGGATTTCTGGAGACTGTGGGTGTTAGTGATAGGGCTGGTTTGGAGTCTCATAATCACCTCGTCTTAGGCACCTGCTTCCATCAAATTAGTTCATGTTATCATTGTCTTGTGCTGTGTTTTACACATTGTTAATGAAGCCATTAAACCCAGTCACTTCCTTTAGTTCCACAAAAATGAATAAATAAGTAAGGAAATAAATAAATTCCCCCAGCACTAGACTTTTATGAGTTGAGTAGTTTTCATTGAAAATTTGGGAAATGTTGTATTTCTGTCACAGCAACACAGACAGCTTCAGAGTGAACACTGTTAGGTATCTCTGTCTTAGCATCTTCCCTCCACTGGGGAATTTTCACAGGCTATCCAACCTCATGCTGTGTCTCAGCCTCATGCCATCCTGCTGGCGCCTTCACCTTGATCGCCTTAGGGACCATACATTCTTCTGTCTAGAACACTTGGAACAGCCCAGCCCTTCCTTGTCTCAGCCTTTGAGGATGGCTTTAGACCATGTTCACTTCCAAACCCACACAAAGGCTCAGCAGAACAGAGGGAATTTTGTCAAGCAGGATCTGCTTTGTCTAGAAGGCAGCTCATCATTCATTCATTCATTCATTGATTAATTCAACAAATACATACAGAGGAAGCCCCAGGGGTAAGCACTGAAAACTCTTCTGGATTCCAGGGATCCATTAGAGAAAGCAAGAGACAAATCTCTGCCCTCACTGAGTTTATGTTCTACTGAGGATAAATGGGCAGTAGAATTATAAATCATAGAGTGTGTTAGATAGTAACGAGGGGCATGAAAAAAATCAACACAGAGGAAGGGTAGTTTTAAACAGGGTGGCAATGAAAAGTCACCTGAGAAGATGACATTTGAATAAAAACCCAAGGAGGTGAAATGAATTTAGTTGGTTGCACATTGCACATTATTGTTGGCTTAAGTTATAAGTAAAAACAGAGAAAATGCCAATCTTGTATGGTTGTAGTGAAGATCAAACGATCAAATGAAACAATACAGAAAAGTTCCTATCAGCAAGGCAGTTAGGACTTATCTAGAATATAATAAATTTGAGTCTTCTTATACATTGGGTTGTCAGAAAAGTCATGATGCATTTTTGCAATGAAAAACATAGAAAAAAATACATCATGACTTTTCTGACAATCCAATAAAATGGTGCCATCCAATACAGTACCTACTAGCCACAAGAGGCTATTTTAACTTATATGAATAAAATGAAATGATATTAAAAATTCCATTTCTCAGCCCCACTAGTCACATTTCAGATTCTCCATCACACGTGCTTAGGGGCCGCCATTTTCTACAGTTCAGACAAAGAGCATTGTTCGCTGTACAAGTTCTATTGGATAGTGCTAAAGAGAACATCTAACATTGATCAATCAAGGAAAATGTAGCTTATATATATAACGGGTATATATAATGGGACTTGGTTGCCTGGATTTCAGTTCAAGCCTCAAAGCTGAGGATGATGGAAGACAAATACTGCCACATGTTAAAAAGTGATGTCAACATAGACACACCCATGCGGGACTTACTAAAGGGGACCACATTCGTCTTTGGAGCTGACTACCTCCGGTCTCCAGCCTAGATAAGAGAAGCCTCGTGATTCAGAGACTACATGCTTTCAAGTGAATTCGCAAAAGAGGAGAGTGCTGTGGAGAGTGGAGGGGAAGCTTCGGTCCCTACCAGTCCAGCGAAGGGGCTGCCAGGAGAAGGACACAAGAGACACGGGGTTGTCTGGCAGAAGGGGAGGTGGACACCTCACCCCTGGCTGGATGCCTCTGAGCTGCAGAGACCTGTGTGTTCCCCGTCTGCTGAGGCAAGTAGGAAAGGGTTCTTGGCTGGACCCTATGTGTGTGCTTAAGAATTCAGGAAAGGTGTGTGCAGGGAATAGGACCTGCTCCTCAATGGTGAAGTCTGATAACAGGGAGGCTGGCTTGTGAGAATCGGCTGAGGAGAGAGAACAGCAGGGGAACAGCCTGTCCTGTCGCTAGTGGCCACCACAGAGGGGTCCACATTGTCGCCAAGTGTAAGCCATGTGGGGGAGGTAGGCTAAAGCCTTATAAGCACTTGCATTCATGACAAGGGACACGGTGTGTACGGTGAAGGGCATGCGTCTGGGTGGAGTGGTAGCTGTCAGTTGGAAGGTGTCCCAGCCACATCTCTGAGGAGGATCTCTGAGGAGCCCACACATATGCCACCCGCAGGAGAGCTGACATTTGGTTGACTGCCTTGACAAGTGCTGCAAAGAGGAAACTACAAACGGACCCATGAGAAAGAGGCATGCAGAGACTGGGAGTGAAAGGAGGGGCCACTTGTCCCTTCCCTGGGGCTGGTGCCAGACAATGAGACCAAGCCGGTGAAGTGAATGCAACTCACAAAACACAAGGAGCAGGACTCGGGGCCAAGGGTGCTGGCCCCGCCCCAAAGGGGCGGGCGCTACTGGGCTCCTGCCCTTTGTGGCGGGGCAGCCAGGTCCAGGGTTATCAGACCCTAGGGTTTTCAAAACAAGCCAGACTGATGGATTTTTGTGTGACATGATCCGATGTTCAAAAATAGTATATATTTTAAACAGATCCTGTTCAGTTTTTTAATACCTGAAAATAAAACTATTGTTTTAGTCAATAACAATGGTAAAATTTTGATGTTTGCCTGAGCTACCACCAGGGGGTAGGGAAGTGTCATCAACAGAGAAATGATAAGAAGTGGTGGATGAAAAATCAAACCGTGACTGGAGCGTATCTTCTGAGGTTGCCTCATTTACTACACCAGCTACGTATACAACTAAAAGGTTTAGTTTTTATTTCAACCTCTAGTATATACTGTTGCACCGAGGCATTTGCTAGTAAAATGTGCATTTTTTTCTTGTCTATTTCCTACTTATGGTCATGTAGTCTGACTTTCTTTCCATGTCTTTCTCATGAAATTGGCTTCTAAAATTTTTTCTTTGTAAAGAGCTGCCCTTCCAGTCCCTTATTCTGGGTCTTCACCATTGAGCAGGGCATCTTGGGATATCTTATGTATGGCCTCGGATTCGTTGACACTCCTATTGAAAGGTGGGATCTATGTCCCCTCTCTTTGAATCTGGGTGGGCTTGTGCCTGCTTTCACCAATAGAATACAGAACTATGGAAATGAGTCTATGTGACTTCTGAGCCTAGGTCACAAAAGCCCACATTTCCACATTTTCCCCCCCATTCTCCTCTCCCCCAGAATACTTGTTCTTGGACCCCTGGATCACCATGAAGTAGCCCAACCACTCTGAAGGCATCAGGCTGTGAGAAAGCCCAAGTTGCATGGAAAGGCTATGTAAGCACTCCCACGGACAGTACCAGCTGAGCCCAGCCCTCACATCATTCCAGGCTCAGTGCCAGATGTGTGGGTACAGAAACTCCAGATGGTGCTACCCCAGTCATTCAAACCATGCCTAGCTGTTTAAGTCTCCTCAGCTGAGACCTCAGATATTATGGAACAGGGACAAGTCAGCCTTGTCCCTGACTCACAGAATCCATGAGCATTAAAAAAAAAAAAATTGTGGTTATGCTATTAAGTTTTGGGGTGGTTTGTTATATAGCAGTAGATAACTGGAACACTCAAAATTTGGACTCTACACTCCAACTGCCTTCCTAATCTCACTATTTAGATGTTTAATAATCATCTTAAAGTTAATATAACCAAAATAAACTTTGGATACTCTTTCCCGACCCGAATCGTGCTCCCCTTCCGGTGATTTCCATTTCAGTAAATCACACCATTGCTCAAGGCAGAATCCTTGTTCTCATTCCTCATTTCTCCCTTTACTTCATTTCTCAAGTTCAGTTTACCAGAATGCTGGTTGGTTTATCACAAAACAAACCTTTAATCCAATCAGAGGTCTCCTTACCTGACACCAACACTCTCATCTGAGTCATTCTCCCTGAGTCTCCCTGAGCCACTGAGATGACTTTTAACAGGTCTCCTGATTTCCCTCCCATTCCATTTACATTCCATTCTACACAAAGGAATGAGAGGGACTTTTGTGACATGTGAGCAATTTCCTCTTTAAACAGTCTAATCACCAGTATTATTTTCTTCTATAAAACTGTTTTGAGGATCACTGTGCCTTACCTAGATTGCAGAATGTCAGGCTAGGGAGAAGGGAACCTGGGGTGGGGTATCAGACGAGTTGCCAGAGACCAACTCTGTTCTGTCCTCTGAGATCTGTCTGAGCTAGTATAATCCTTTTCCTTCCCATGCCTTCACTCCGGCTGCCACAGGCCCTCCGGCTCTGTCCACATGGCCTGGCGTCTGTCCCCTCACTTCTGCTCTTTTCTTAGGCTCTTCTTCTGGAGTGACTGGTCCAAGGAGATGGGTTGATGCTCCATCCTGGACCCACTTCTTCTGCCCTTTCTTTTCATAGATTCAGGCAGGAAGCATGCTTCAGGATGACGACAATTAAGGGGAAAAGCAAAAACTAATTTGGCACCGAGATTTAAAGCAGTCACCCAAAACAAGAGTTAAAGGGCTAATACCTTTACTATGTAGATATTTGACAAAACTCAATAAAAAGAACACAAAGCTTCAAAGGAGGAACGAGCAACACACAAGATCAGGTAGTGTGCAAAAGGGCCAAGAAGAACACCCAGCAGTACAAAGCCAAGGACTGCAGAGCCAGGCTGAATAAAAATCTCCTCCCCCATTGTTACCTGTGTATCTCTGCACAAGCTAGTGAATCTCTCTACATCTCAATGTCCTCATTGTAAATGGGAATAATGATGATGATGATAATTAAAATGGCACCTGCCTTACATGGTTGTTTAAGTACCCGTGAGTTTATGAATGTAAAGCTCTTAGGCTGTCCCTGGCACATACACTATTTAAGTGATAGATGAATGTCATTATCATTATCTCATTTGAAATGTAAAACATGCTAAGTCAAAAAGCAATGGTTAAGACCGGCCTAGTGGCCTAGTAGCGCGGTGGTTAGGCGCTGGCTTGGGAAGCCAGCGGCCCCGGTTCGTGTCCCACATATGAGAGCCAGTGACACTGCCCTCAAAAAACAAAAAACAAACAAACAAACAAAAAACATTTTGGTAAAGAGTATAACTATTGCGGGCTGGCCGAGTGGCTCAGTTGGTTAAGAGCTCACTCAAGAGTGTGAGCTCTGAGCAACAGTGTCGCCAGTTCGCTTCCCACATGGGCCTGGGCTGAGCTGCCGCTGAGCTGCAGGATGGCTCAGCTGAAAAAAAAAAAAAATTGGGGGCCGGCCTAGTGGCGCGGCGGTTAAGCGCTGACTTGGGAAGCCAGCGGCCCCGGTTTGGGTCCCACTTATGAGGGCCAGTGACACTGCCCTCAAAAAAAAAAAAAAAGAGTATAACTATTGCATTGTGTTGTACACCTGAAACTAATTAAAAAAAACACCAATGGTTAGAAATTTTCTGTTAAATTAGAAAATATTGAAACACTGAGGGATAGTGAAATTGGTACTCTCACAGGGGGATGATAGGATTTAAAATATATAGGTTTCATGCTTTAGGAGAGCAGTTTGTTATATAAAACACTGTAAGCTAGCCATTAACTTTGGCTCAGTAATGGTACCCCTAGGAATCCATCCCAAAGATTAGTCCTGAAAATTTCATTATGTACCAAGACATTCATCATAGTATTATTTAGTATAGTCAATAGTTTGGATTAAGCCTTTAGACATGGAAAAAAGTAAATTTCTAGATATGAACTCAAAGCTCAGATGTATTGAGGGCTTCTCCTGTTCCAGATACCATGCCCAACTCTTTCCATGAATTTTTTCACTTAATCCTCACAATAACCTCCAAAGGTGGATACAATTATTACCCTCCTTCAGAAGTGTTACTCAACTAATAAACTTTTAATTATAAACATGGAATAACATGAAAAATGCTGGTGATAAATGCTAAATGTAAAAGCAAGACACTTATGTATCCAGAATGATTATAACCATCCATAGTAAAATCTTTCTGAATATATATATATATATATATATATATATATATATATATATATGTCTAAGGTGAAAGGTTCTCATTCATTCAAATTTGCTTTTTTATCAGTACACATGAGTCTTGAGACAATAACTTACCATCACAGTAAAACTATCAAAAACTATTTTAAAAAACCAGAAACCTGAAAGAGAAAATTTTAAGGGCATGTCAGCCAGAAATCTAAAAACAAGAAGCTCTGTGTCACTTATCTAAAAGCCAAAATCTCACCTGTGGACCCCAAGGTCTTCCATGACTGGCTCTCTCTTCTCTCAGGTTTCATCCCCTAGCCCTCGTCCTCTCTTGGGTCCCCAGCTCCATAGGACTCCTTTTTCTTAACACATCAGGCACTGTCACTCCACGGGGCCTTGGCCCAAGTATGACCTCTTCCCAGAATTGTCTTCTGGCAGAGACAGATGTCACCTCAGTGAGGCTCCTCTACTAATGAATGCATCATATCTCCATCCTATGATCCTAGTTCCAACCCCATATCCTGCTCTTTACTTCTCTTTCCACAACATCTGTTGCCTTCCAACAGACTAGAATTGGCTTATTTCTTTTGTCTAGTGCTTATTACCTGTTTCACTCCACTAGAATGTAAGCATCTCAAGGACAGGAGATTTGTTTGGCCCATATTGCATCCCAAGTACCCAGGACAATGCCTGGAACACAGGGGGGGTCTCTCAAAAATGTTTGTTGAATGTTGCTGGTGGTGGCATCCTGGAGTAAAGGACTGGAGTGATAAAGATGTTTGTGAGGTGAGTTCTGGGAAATGGAAACAGCGACTTCCTTAGAAAATGATTCTAGTAGATCTGACACCATTTGACTTAACAGTATTGTTGATCTGAAGGCATCTGCCCCACCAAAAAAAACTGGGTTAAGGCTTTGCAGCTGTAATATTGTAGGACTTGCTTTATCTATCTAGTTTTTATTTTGCCTGCAAATCAGTCAATATCTTATAATGATTTTAACATATGGAAAGGCAATAGTAGTATACTTTGGAATGTATTTTGTCCTAGCTTCTTTTTCTCCTGTCCCTGTCACTCTTTTCAATAGTTGTGGCTTTGTCAAAACTTGCTGCACATACTCTTGTTTTTCTTTCTATCTATAGATGGCAGCACATCACTACTTACAATCAGAAACACAGGCAGAGTTTGTAAGTCAGAGCTGCCGGTCAGGAGAGAGCAGCTAATGAGTAATCAGTCCAAGCTGAATGGCAAATTAATGTCTTCATAACATGAACTAACCAGCTTTCTTTATAAACAAGGTCAGAGTATTTATAACCCAGTGCATTTCACGAAGCACAATCCATCTACACAGGTGTACCTTCGCTGTGGAACTCACAAGTTACCTGCATGAAACAGATGCCAAATCTCCCTTGGAAGCCACCTTTAATTAAGACAGGCACCATTCTGATCTAATCATTAATCAAAGCCACCCTTGCCATGGAGCCTCATTTCTCTCACATGAGGCACATGAAAAAGTGGTTACCTTAAACAGAAGCTGCTCGTACACGATGGTATTGGGTGGCCTATTCCAGGTTGAGTTCTTACTAATAAAAACGGAATATGGTCTTTATCAATCAAATTTGCCACTTAGGTTAGATGAGAGTTTAATTAACATTTAGAGTGGGTGGCACAGATATGAAGTTTGATGTTTACCGTCTACTATGTGTCACATTTAAGGGACTTGGATGTTTAATTTTGCCATCATTGTCACAAAGGTGCAAAAACTTTTCTCGCAAAGTGACCAGGCCTCAGGGGCCTGGTGAATTTCCAGTTTGAGATCAGTACTGCCCAATAGAAATGTAAAACAAAGCACATATGTGAGTTGCATATGAAATCACGTTTAAAATTGTCTGGAAGCCACACTGAAAAAAGTTAGAAGCGGTTAAATTAATCTTAATTCTGTATTATATTTTATTGAATCTGATAGAGCAAAGGTTATTTTTTTAGCAGGTAATCAATATAAAAATTATTGAGGTGCCATACCTCCTTTTGTCCCCCCACACTAAGCATTAGAAATCTGGTTGTATATTTTGCACTCACAGCTCATCTCAGTTCAGCCTAGCCCCGTTTCAGGAGCTCAATATCCATGTGTGGCCAGTGATCACTGTAATATCCAGCTCAGGTTGAACAACGTAGCACCTGTTACAGGTTGAAACGTTTCCCTCAAATTCCTGTGTTGAAGGCCTAACCCCCAGTACCTCAGAATGTGACCTCATTTGGAGATAGGGTCTCTGTAGAAATAATCAAGTTAACATGAGGTCATTAGGGAACACCCTTGTCCCATACGACTGATGTCCTTATAAAATTAGGGAATTTGGAGACAGACTCACACAGGGAAGACACCATGTAACAAGGAAGCCAGAGGTGGGGTGATGTGTCTACAAGCCAAAGAGCCCCAAAGATGGCCAGCAGCCACCAGAAGCTCGGGGAGAGGCCTGCAGCAAAGGTTCCTTCACAGCTCCATTTCTGTTGGATAAGCCACCCAGTGTGTGGTGCTTTGTTTGGCAGCCCAAGGAAACAAATGCAGGTTTGTTTGTTGACAGTTGTCAATTTGTTCCATAACTCTGTACCTTCCTTTTTCTTGCTTTGAGTCCTTTCTCCTCTTTCTGCCCTTTTCCCCCTGCTCTCTGCCACTCAGCTTCCCAGCACCCTCTCATGGAATCTCCTCATTCTTCCCTCCCATGGTGTCCATGGCAGGAAGCTTGATGGGCTCACTGTGAGTCACCAGCAACCTAGCTTGCTTCAGGTCTCTAACAGGGTAATATTGCCCACTAGGCTGTCCCCTTGCAGCTGCTGTTATGCCGGTTGAGTGCTGACTGAGAAAGTGCTTTGAAAACCATAAATGACGGCATAGGTGAGGATGAGTATTTTGTGTAGCTTGCTTGTACATAGTAAACATTGAAAGACAGAGTGAAGTGTTCCCCGAATTACTTCGATTTCTTCTCCCTGTATTTACCTGGGGTCCCCATTTCATTGAAGGGAGTGAATGAAAGAGGGTAGGGCCTGCCACTTTCTTGTCATCTGGCTGTAGTGGATTTCTACTGGTCACCTACCTTGCCCCATCCAGTGCGGAAACACACCCTCCCTCGTTCACAAACCATGTGTTTTGCATGACATGCATCCCACCCATCTCTAGAAATGGGCCCCAAAGTGTATACGTATATGTGTATGTATAGACACACACACACACACACACACACACACACACGCACCCACACTATTGGTCTGGTTCTCTGGGGAACCCTAATAATATCCATTTTTCTTATTAATTTAGGCAAGGGGAACACTACTGTATAGATGTCATACATGCATAAAAAAATGTAATGTAAGGGGGAGGACACCTCTAGCACTTAACCCAATTTCCTACTGCAATATGTATATCAAAAGCTGGATCAACATCTACCCAATAGTTATAACGATGTAACATCATTTTTAAAGTCTTTAGTTAGCAGATTCCTAAAGGCCCCCGATTTTAGCCTTTGTTTTGCGCTAGCCCCATCCCAGCTGTTTCTACTAAGTCCTCAATTACCTGCCAGCTGTTTTCAGGTCATCGTGGGCCCAAGGAGAAGCCTGTGGGGCGGCACATCCATAGAACCGTCCTTGTCAAATTATGAAATTTGGAAATAGTTTTTGGCAGCTTCATAACTGAAAGCTATTGATCCTCAAAATGCACTTCCCAGCAAGGCCCAGCTGCCTACCGAGCCTCTTTCTGTCTGGCTTCTTTAGGTTTCAAACACTATTATGTATATGCCTTTTCCCTAGATGGGGCTGCTCTCACCTTTCCTCCTGCAAATTTCCTGCCCTTGCACCTTGTTCTCTCTCTTCCCACTTCGATTTGGGATGGGTTCCTTCAGAGGCAGCCATCCGAGTTCTCAGGGTTCTCCGCTGTGCTGTGTTCTGCCTTGCCTTCCAAAGATTGGCTTCTGTGGTTGTTCCCAGATCTTTGGAACCAGAATTGGTGTGCAACTCTCCTCTTTGTACTCTCTGGCTATCAGTTTTCATCCCTGCTCTGAGCTTACTGTTTCTTTCTCCTTGCCTCACTTTTCTAGCTAGTTTTTTTTTTTTTTTTTCCTGTACCTTCTCCTACTAGCTCAATTCACTTTAGGCCTTTGCATTTTGTACCAAATAGTGGTTTATTCTAAGCCCTTGTCTTCATGCTGGTAGCCAGAAGGCAGCAAAAAGATATTTAAGGTGGCCTTTATGTCTATGAATTGAGAGACAATATTCTTGACTTCCCTGGGAAAATAGTTCTCACTTTTCTCAGTTGGGGTAAAATGATATATATTTTTAAAATCTATTTCTTTTTTACTTAGATTTAAAACTAGGTTTATTAGCAAAGGCACTTTTTAAGAGATGTTTATGAAAATATATAGCTAACATACAATATTATATTAGTTTCAGGTGTACACCATAGATATTCAACATGTATATACCAGGGGTCGGCCTAGTGGCGCAGTGGTTAAACGCTGGCTTGGGAAGCCAGCGGCCCCGGTTCAGTCCCACATATGCGGGCCAGTGACACTGCCCTCAAAAAAATAAAATAAAATAAAATAAAATAAAATAAATTGTACCTACCTCAACATGTATATACCTAAAGAAGTGATAACCATGATAAGTCAGCAACCATCTGACACCGTACCACACACTATCACAATATTATTGACTATATTCCCCATGCTGTACATTACATGCCCATGACTTATTTGTTTTTTTATACCTGGAATATTGGACTATTAATTGCCCTTCACCTCCCCCCCTTTTTAAAAAATTTCAATTACAGTTGACATTTAGTCATTTTATATTAATTTCAGATGTACAGCATAATGGTTAGATATTTATATAATTTAAGAAGTGATTCCCCTGACCAGTCTAGTACCCACCTGGCACTATACATAGTTATTACCATATCATTGACTATATTTCCTATGCTTGCTTTACATCCCCATGACTATTTTGTAACTACCAATTTGTACTTCTTACTCCCTTTACCTTTTTCATGCTGACCCGCAACACCCCTCCCGTCTATCACCCCGATAAATCTACAATAGTATCCGTCTGACACCATATGTAGTTATTACAATATTATTGACTATAATCCTTATGCTATACCCTACATCCCCATGACTACTGTGTAACAACCAATATGCACTTTTTAACCCCTTCCCCTTTTTCATTCACCCCCAACTCTCCTCCCATCTGGCAACCGTCAAAATGTTCTCTGTGTCTATGAATTTGTAGGTAACTAACTGCTTTTGTCTTGCTGCTTTTAAAATTCTCTCTTTGTCTTTAATTTTTGCCATCTTAATTGTAATATGTCTTGGTGTGGGCCTCTTTTTTAAAATTTATTTTTATTTTTATTTTTTTCTCCTTATTTTTATTTTTTCACTGTTTTATTGTTATTAGTTTCAGATGTACAAAGTAATGTAATAGTTAGACATTTACACCCCTCACAAAGTGACCCCTTCCCAGTCTACTACCCCTCTTACATCCTGTATGGCTGTTACAATTCCATTGACTATATTCCCTATGCTGTATTCCACATTCTGTGACTATATATGTATGTATGTATATATATGTATATATATTTATTATAGCTGACATTCAATATTATTCTACTTCAGCTATTATTCTACTTCAGCTTCAGGTGTAGAGCACAGTGGTCAGGCATCTACACAGTCTATGAAGTGATCCCCCTGATAAGTCCAGCACCCATCTGGCACCCTACATAATCATTACAACATTATTGAATCTATTCCCTATACTGTGTTTCCTATCCCTGTGACTATATTGTGACTACCTATTTGTACTTTTTAATCCTTTCCCCTTCTTTCTCATCCCCACCCTCCTCGCATCTAGCAACCATCAGTTTTTTTCTCTGTATCTCTGAGTCTATGTCTGCTTAGTTTGCTCATTTATTCTGTTCTTTAGATTCCACATATGAAAAATATGTAATGCTTCACGAATTTGCATGTCATCCTTGCACTAGGGGCCATGCTAATCTTCTCTGTCTTGGTTCCACTTTTAGTATATGTGATGCTGAAGTGAACATGGTGTGGGCCTCTTTGGGTTCATCTTGTTTGGGACTCTCTGACCTTCCTGGGCTTGTATGTCTAGGACCTTCACCAGGTTAGGGAAGTTTTCTTTCATTATGTCTTCAAATAGGTTCTCAATTCCTTGTGCTCTCTCTTCTCCTTCTGGTACCCCAATGATGAGAATATTGGTATGCTTGTTGTTGTCCCAGAAGCCCCTTCAACTGTCCTCATTTTGGGGAATTTTTTTTTTCTGTTTTGTGTGGGTGTGTTCTGCTACCTTATCTTCTAAACCATTGATTCGATTCTCTGTTTCATCTAATCTACTGTTCATTCCCTCTAATGTATTCTTTATTTCAGTTAGTTTATTCTTCATGTCTGACGGGTTCTTTTTTATATTTTCTGTCTCCATTTTTTATGTTTCATATTCATTTGTGGAAGTTCTCCCTGAGATCATTGAGCATCTTTATAACCAGTGTTTTGAACTCTGCATCTGGTAGGTTGCTTGTGTCTATTTAGTTTAGTTCTTTTTTTGGAGCTTTGTTCCATTTTATTCGGGACATCTTTCTTTGTCTCCCCATGTTGTCTCCCTGTGTGTGTTTCTATGTATTAGGTAGAGCTGCTATGCCTGCCTGTCTTAGTAGAGTGGCCTTATGTAGTAGGTGTCCTGTGGGGTTCAGTGGCACAGTCTCTCCCTGGTCACCTGAGCCAGATTCTCCAGGTGTTCCTTGTGTGGACTGTGTGTGTTCTCTTGTAGTTGAGCCTTGGTTGCTGCCTGAACATCAGTAGGAGGGATTGACCCTTGGACTGATTGGTTGTGAGGACTGACTGTGACTACAGTGGACCAACTGTTGTGTAGGGGCTGATTCTATAGAGCAGGGTTTGCTTTAGCAGGGCTCTGGTGCCTGCCCAGTCTGCCCTTTGGGTGTGTCCTCCTCAGAGGTGGCCAGGCGATGCCTCAGCTCAGCTAGAAGCTGGCCACCAGGCGTGCCAGTCCTAGAGCCTCCTGGGAGAGGCCCCGCCACAGGCCAAGTTCAGCTGCAGCCTGTGCCTTGCTGAGGGCCACCTGGCACGAGGCACAAAGCAATCTGCAGATAGCAGCCACCTGTGCTGGGCTTGGAAGTGCTTTGAGAGGCTAAGCTGTGAAGCTGGCTGCCACTCGTTCTGGGCTTAAGGCTGCTCAGCTAGAGGTTCAGGGCAAGCCGAAGCCAGATGCTGGTTGTTTGGTGTTTGTGAACCTTTGGAAGATTTTAGGAAAATCTGCAGCATGAGCTGAGACAGGCCTTTTGTACAGAAAAGCCACTGGAAACATCTTGAGTAGGCCTGAATGTTAAGAGAGGCAGGGTCTTAGAATCACCTGGGCAAAGTGAATGGTGTTAGCTAAGTTGATGAAAACTCAGCTATCACTGCAGCTTGCGGCTGCGTGCCAGAACCGGGAGGGCTCAACAAAGAAACAGTGGTTTCTGCCAGCGTCTCTGTCGGGGAGAAAGCTGTTCCTCCAGGCCTCATCCCGTAGCTAGATAACTCCGTTCCTCCCTGTGTGTCCCTGGCAGCTTTCCAGCTGCTGCCCCAGCCCTGGAGCTCAGAGAGGGTGAATTCGTCAGCAAGTAAGTCTATGTGCCTGCTCTCTGTTGGAGCTCCTGGGAGTGCAGCCACCCTCTGGCTCATTCAGCCACAATCGCTGCTGCCCGTTTTTATAGCCAGCATTTACGGGGACTTCTCGGCCCGACATGGGACCCTGGGCTGGGGAGCCTTGCTCCTCAGGGGGTCCTTCACAGCCGAGAAATCCCTCCTGATTTTTAAACACCACACGTGGGAGTGGGACCAGCCCGTTCTACATCTCTGCCTCTCCTACCAGTCCCCACGTTGTTTCTTCTGTATGTCCTTAGGTTTAGGGCTTCGGTTGAGCTAGACTTTAGGTGATTCTCAGTAATAGTTGTTCTGTGGTTTAGCTGTAATTTTGATGTGGTCATGAGAGGAGGTGAGCACAGCGTTGACCTACTCTGCCATCTTGACCAGAAATCCCAAATGCACTTTTAATGTTTTTATTTTATCTAAGGAAATATTACTGCTTCTTGTAGTTTTGGTGAATATTGCTTTTGTTTCTTCTTTTCCTTCTTCTGTCTCTTTACTCTATGGCCATAATGGAGATTTAAATTACACATGGTTTCATTATTTACTGTATTAACTAAACTCACCTTATGTTAGTTTTAAAACATGGATGATGGAACTATTTTAAATTTGGTTTTTAAAAAATATGAGTGTATGTTACCAAGTAGAAAGTTATCATTTTTCTCTGACAACTGGTACCATTACCCTGTTCTTAGATACCTGAGTGTCTGATGACTGAGCCTTTGAAACAAGCTTCTCCAGGGACTTGTCACACTAGGGCTGGGAGAGAGAAGCCACCTGTCTGTATTAGCTATGGCTGCATAACAAAGAGCTGTAAGATCAAGGTAGCTTAAAACAGTGAGCATTTATTTAGCTCAGGCATCTGCAGGTCTGCCAGGCAGGCTCTGCTCTTGTCGGCTGGGCTTGGTCATGTGTCTTCAGGCTGGAACTTGGTTGACTGATGGAGGCTGTGACAGCTGGGGTATCTCTAGTCCATACTTCAGGTTTGCACATCTGTTTCCTATGTCTCTTACCTCCCAGCAGACTAGGGAGGGATGTTCCATGAGAGACCAAGTCAAAACATGCAAAGTTTTATAGATCTAAGCTCAGAAGTTACACATTGTCACTCCTGCCCATATGCAATGGCCAATGCAAGTCATATGGACAAATCCAAAAACACAGCAGAAATATACCATCTGTGAGAAGGCCACTGCTAGCATGTGGGTACATGGAGGGGTGAAGAATTGGGACCAGTCATCCACTATACCACAGCCCTTTTCCTCTTTGGGCATGGAGCTGGTGGGAAGGAGCTCCATTTGCAGACATCTGTCTACAGCAGAACGCAAAGTCCAAGTCTAGATGGAAGTAGATGGGAGAGAATTATAATCTCATTCTTAACAAAGTCTCTGGTGATGGTTACGCTTCTGAGGACTGGTTGCTCTGTTTCTCTGCAGAACCCTGACTCACATAGTGGATAAGCACATTTGTAGCTATAAGCCCCTAAGATTTGGGAGTTACCTGTTACTGCAGCATAACCTGGCCTATCCTGGTTCATACAGAAGGATTTTTCACAAACACAAAGGAAATAGAATACGGAAGACTCAACCCCCTGTTGGCATCCAGTGTGGGGAGTTGATCTGTTGTCTTATTTGGTATTTGCAGACTGAAGGCCTCTGAGCCTTTAGGGATAGTCTTTCACTTGTACTTGTAATTGGACTTTTATGTCCAGACTTAAGAGTTTATTTATACTTCTCTGAAGTGCCTTTTCCTCCACATAAATGGTGTATTTGTTAATTCTCATGAGTCCTAATCTCAATTTTTACCTCTAATTTTTTCCCATTATATAACGTTCAGGGACACTGTAGTGATAGCTATCTGGTGAGCACTGTACTCGATCTAATTTACAGAGAATGTTTGATGAACTTTGGTTTGATTTGTATAGAATTGTCAAAAACTATTTGAAAAAAGCAATGGAACCTTTGATAAAACCTGAGCATTTCTTTATTCTCCAAATTTGCATATTAGACAGTCAATCTGAGTATTGTGGGTTTTTTTGTTTTTTTTTTTGAGAGCAGTGTCACTGGCCCTCATATGTGGGACCGAACCGGGGCCGCTGGCTTCCCAAGCCAGCGCTTAACCACCGCGCCACTCGGCCAGCCCTGAGTATTGTGTTTTTAAGTGCAATTATTTGACTTTAGGCTGATAATTTCAAATGAAAACAAACTGTGCACCTCCACAAAGACAGGGACCTGGGTTAATTAGAAAGGCCTCATTGGTTGCAATGGAGGGGGTGTTGATAGGAACATCCTACTGGCAATAGAGGGGCAACTGCAACGGGGTGGGTAGCCCTAAGCTTTACTCAACAGGCAGCCCTCGTAAATACCTACATTGCTTACTCTTCTGCCCAGGTGTCTCTTAGAAAAGGCAAGTAGAGGAACCAAAGCAATTACCCAGATAATTAAAGAAAAACAAACCTCTGTGTGGCAGGTAACTTGGGAAGCTTCCACTGAATTTTCCAGGCAGCCATTTTAATTCTTCGCCTCCCTGTTGTCAGCAGGAATGTGATCTGGCTCACAAGAGCTACTTTAACAATTATTATGTTCTCAGTTGGTAAATATTGCTTCATAGGAACTCCCCTATTCATCAAGCTACTCTTTGAAAGAGCTCTGTGAGATCTCAGAAAGAGCTCTGTGTTGTTCTCCTGATGTGTGGCAAAACCCCAATAACTGCTGTGAATATGTTCTGCTGTTTGGGTAACTTTGGGAAGCAGCTTCTAGAAACTCTTGCTTGTTTTCTGATTCTGAAATAAGATGAGAACCGCACTCTCCCATGTTGGGCAACGGCTATTCCAGTTGTGATGGAGGCCAAGGACGAAGGCAGTACTGTCAGTCTCTGTCGGAGACATTTGCGGTATCTTACCTCCAACACCTTCCCATAAGGCAGGTCCCACTACTATCGCTTGAGAGATGAGATAATGGAGTCTCAATCAGGCACACAGCTGGTGAGTGGCAAAACGAGAATTGGAATCCAGATACATTTGATTTCCAATCCCCCAGTGGTTTTGGGAGAATCCAGGGCACCTATAGTTTTAATAAGCTCCATGGCTATTTCTCGTGTCAGTTGGGTTGGAAACTGTATATTAAGGCAGTGGTTCTTAAAGTTTAGCATGCATTAGAACCACCGTAAAGCTTTAAACACGCAGATGGCTGGCACCACAGCAAGACTCTGATTCAGGCCTGGGTTGGGGCTCAAGATGCTTGGGACCTGGAGATGACACTGTGAGAACCACTACTGCAAAAATGAGCTCAAGGCAGCCAAGTTTGGATTGAAAATCAACATTAATGGGGATGGAATCATATATCTGCAAAGTCATCTTAGAATCGTTGAGATATAAAGATACTATGTCTACCGTAGGTGGACGGTCAGAAGAGAAACATTAAATAATGGGGCAGCAAATGTTTCCAACAATATCCACCTGAAAGGAAGAAGTGATGCAAGGGTCAGTTTCTACCTTTCCTTCTGATTCCCTGGCCACCATTAATCAATTTAATTCATTTAATTAATTTATTTTGTTTTCCCAGGTATCTGAGATCTGAAAGATGGTCACAAGCATGACTTTTTCAGGACCACTGCTTTGCATAATCCCTATAGCAGCCATTTCCGATGAATGTTATGTAAATGGTGCCCTCTGGAGGAGTGGAAAAGAATATCATCCCTTATACGTGAATGATCCAACATTCTCATTTATACCTGATTTGTGTGTCCCTAGAGATTAATCGTCTTATATTAAAATGGCTAAACCAAGGACCAGTTTCTGGGACCTATGGTAACACTATCTCTGAGCGGCCTGCCCTTGAGAAAGGTTTTTGTAGGCATTACTCCAAGTGACCCAAGACCTAAAATTCTTGAAACAAGGGAAAATGGTAGGAGAAGGTGATTAAGACATCCAAATGCTATCTCAATGTAGACCTTTCCTCTTTGTTTTGTGGGGATGCAATTATTTCATGATTTGACTTACAAACCAGGAATTGTGACTGAAACCTCTTGTTCAGGTCTCATCTTTTAGAGCCTATAGGAAGCCCTGTGGCTCAATGGGGACACCTCAATGAGAAAATGTATGTCTTTTTGAGGGAGCAATAAGTCTCTTGGTTTGAACCCTTTGGTCTAGAAGAGTCATTATTCTACCAAGGCTATGAAACCTTGAAGAGGCTCTGCATAAGACCCACCAAGGCTCCATGTCTCTTGGACTTCCTTTCCCATTGAAAAGTCGTACTTGCTTGTGATATTCATGCTTCTCTATGACCTATAATTTTCCAAGAAAATGTATATTCAAAGCATAGATCTATCAACTCATAGCTGGACCTGAAAGGCCTTCTGTTTCCTTATTTATGGGATGGTTATAACGATTACAGATAGAGAGATATAGATAGATAAGGCTGAGAGGCTCCTTGTATTTTATAAATGTTACTTGTTATTGTTATTATTCAGGCAGGCTTGTTAAGGGGATGATTTTACATGTTGGGTCCTGAAGGGCTTGGAAAATATTTAATTAGTAGAGATAGCCTTGAGGAGTCTAATCCATGTACAGTAGGTTGAGGTGGAGAGATCAAGGGAGTTTGAGAAGGGAACTTATCTAAGTGTTCTCCACTTATAAGTGGAGACTTCAGAATTCCAGAGGAGAGCAGGTTATCAAGAAGATGTGTTCCTAGTCTAATGGTGGTGAAGGGGCTGTGGAGGTGGGAGATGCATTTCAGAGGGAAGAAGTGATGACGTCCAGGCCAGTGCAACCCAAGCTTGCCCCTCCCTCTTAAGGATCATCGCCCTTTGGTGAGAGTTTGTTTCCACTATCGTCACAGACTGTTAGGGCCCAGAAATCAATGTATAAGGGCTGTGACCAGCATTATAAAAACAAAACAGAGAGAATATTAAACATCAGTGTCCATTGTGCATATTGTTTTGTAGAGCTTTAATCAGTTATGTATGTACATGTGTACTGGGTCATGATGTAAAATAGATTTTTTACGCTGGATCTTGGTACAAGGGTGTGAAAGTCACTGCTCTTGTGTATTCATTGGAACGGAGCAGGGTGGGAAGTTTTCTCCCGTCTGCTCCCCAGGGGCCTGTTGCGTACTTACTCTCCAGGCTGACTTTTCCTCCTCAGCCTTTTCTGAACCAAAGCAGGTACCTAGTCGCTGCCCTTCTAGTGGGGGCGTGGGGCTCAGCCCACCCTCTGATTCAGTGAGATTGCCACCTCTGAAAAGTCCTAGAGGGGGGAGGCGGGGACCTGCTCTCCCCTCTTTATTTTTATGGTCCCATCCCTCATTTATTTCCAACTTGATATAAACCTGTACCAAGCTTTATTAAATAAAGTATTGGGGAAACTATGAGAGGAATAATTTAAACCTATCTGCTTAATTTTACTTTTCCTGAAGTCCAAGAGAAGAACATCCTAGAATTTAAATCCTGTGCAGGGTCACTTCCTAGAGACTCCTGGTTTGTCATTGTCATTCCCTGACCTCAGGGCCACATCTCTTTCTGCAGGAGGGCACTTCTTCCAATTTTATACCTGCAAATATTTATTCTTTTTCTTTTTGGAGGGGGAGGGGGGAAATTCTATCTTATACTCTCAGAGTTCCAGACATTTTTTATTTTTTCTTCTGAATACTTTTAAAAGGCCAGTCAAATTTAAAATAGCCACTTCAGATCCAATATAATCCCATCTGTCTCCTCCCAGGACTGGCCATGCTTCTCCATTGAGACTTAGAGTGGGGACAGGCTTGGTCCACGTTTTCACTTCTTACCTTCCTCCCTCAGGGCACCTTTCTCTTTGACTGGGGAGGGGAGATGGAAAGGGATGACCCTGTCATTCCTAGATGTACCCTGGTCATCTCTTGGCCGTTGTTTCTGAGGCTGAGAAGGACGAAGGACCAATGCCCACTGAGGGCCGACATCCCAGGCTGCTTTCTTCTTGGGGTGTATGTGTGAGTTCTTCATGGGCCACCCAGGATCAGGGAAGGGGGCGCCTCCCCATGTTTCTACCCTATTCCCTAACATGGGAGATCAGCTGTAGTTCAACCTCTTTGAATCCCACCCTAGCTTTCACTGCCAGTAATAGAGCCTGACGCTTCCCATTGCTCCACTCTGAAAGTGGCCCTTGTTTGGGATACAACAGAGTGGCTCAGCCCAGCTGCCCCCTGCAGGGTCCACCTCAGCCACAGAAGACTCAGGCTTTCTTGAAACGCCAAATGGCAGGGGGGCAGTCTCCCTACTGTTGGCCTCTGTCTCTGTGCAGTCTGTTCTTCCCTTTGCTTCGAGAGGCTCAGAGAGTGTCTGCTCCACAAGCAGATGTCCCCCTGGGGATCAAGATGCCTATCTCCTCTTGTTTCTGACACCCCCACTGCCCTCTATGGAAAGCACCGAAGATCTACTCTGCACTGATGACTCAAAAAATCAATTTCTCCCTCCCCTCCTCTTCCTAGTCTTCTGCTGGTTTGGGGTGGGAGGAAGGGGAGGGGTTCTGAGGATGGCTGGAAGCAGCGGAGCTGCTTAAGTCCAGGCAGTTATAACACCCTGGAGGGGTTCATGGCCTCCAGCTCTTTATTATTTTAAAAAAAATTAGTTTCAGGTGTACAAAACAACATAATGATTAGACATTTACACCCCTCATGAAGCAATAATCCCCTATCTACTACCCCTCTGACATCGTACATAGCTATCACACCACCATTGACTATATTCCCTATGCTGTACTTCACATCCCATGACTATATATAATTTGAGTTGACATTCAATATTATTTTATATTTCAGGTGTACAACACAGTGGTTAGGTATTTAGATAATCTATGAAGTGATCCCCCTGATAAGCCCAGTACCCATCTGACACCCTACATCGTATTTACTACATTATTGATTATATTTCCCATACTGTTTTTCATATCCCCATGACTATTTTGTGACTACCAATTTGTACTTTCTAATTCCTTCACCTTAGCCACATCCCCCAACCCCCGTCCCATCTAGCAACCATCAGTTCTTCCATTGTATCTATGAGTCTATTTTTATTTTATTTGCTTGTTTATTATGTTTTTTGGATTCTACATATAAGTGAGATCATATGGTATTTGTCTTTCTCAGTCTGACTTATCTCATTTATCATAACGTTCTCTAGGTCCATCCATGTTGTTGCAAATGGTACGATTTCCTTCTTTTTTTTTATAGCCGATTACTCCATTGTATAAATGTGCCACAATTTCTTTATCCAGTCATCTATTGATGGGCATTTGAGTTGTTTCCATGTCTTGGCTATTGTGAATGGCTCTGCAATAAACATAGGGGTGCATATATCTTTTCGAATTAGTGTTTTGGATTTCTTTGGGTAAATACCCAAGAGTGGGATTGCTGAGTTATAAGATAGTTCCATTTTTACTTTTTTGAGGAACCTCCATACTGTTTTCCATAGTGGTTGTACCAATTTGCAATCCCACCAACCGTGCATAAAGGTTCCCTTTTCTCCACATCCTCGCCAATTCTGTTGATTTATTGATGATGGTCATTCTTACAGGTGTGAGGTGATATCTCATTGTGGTTTCTATTTGCATTTCTCTGTTGATTAGTAATGTTGAACATCATTTCATATGACTATTGACCATCTATATGTCCTCTTTGGAGAAATGTCTCTTCATGCTCCCTGCCATTTTTTAATTGATTGTTTTTTTTGGTGTTGAGTTCTATGAGATTTTTATAAATTTTGGATATTAACCCTATATTAGATGTATCATTGGCAAATATCTTGTCCTATTCAGTAGGATGTCTTTTTGTTTTGTTGATCGTTTTTTCCCTTCCTGTGAAAAAACTTTTTAGTTTGATGTAGTTCCATTTGTTTATTTTTTATTTTGTTCCCCTTGCCCAAGGAGATATATCTTATTGTAAAAATATTGTTGACAGCTCTCTTTAGAATGTGATGTTCCTCCTGTGTCTTTGCCTTCTGGTCGGGTCTTGGTCACTGATTCTGACACAATAGAAACAGTACTGTCAACAACCCACCCACTGCATGTGGGACGAGAAAGCCATATTGTCCACTTTGTGCATATTTAGAAGACTTAGCTTGGAAATCTCTAAAACTGATGCTTTGGAGCATCTTTGAATATGCTGGAACATACTACCAAGAGATGGTGTCTCAATGAAAGCTGGTCTGTTTGGACAAAGGCCCGTAGGCTTGAAGGTGGACCGGCCCACTCTATAGCAGCAACACTATCCTCCAGAGGAAATTTCTCAGCATTAAAGGGGAGACTAAACTGCTCCAAAAGAGGAGAGGAATTCACCCTTTTATCTTGGTTTAGAACGCATTTCCATTAAATAGAAGCAACTAGAAAAAAAATTCATGTTATATTTCCTTTCAGTGGAGTTTTATTTTCAGAAACTCCAGAATGCATAGGATTTTTAATAGAGATCAGAAAAAAGTTATTTTAAAACCACCTGTACATTATTTGGCCATTTTAGTAAATAATTCACCATACTTGGAGTGTGGCAAATGCAAATTTTTGTTGTTTTCTTTTTTCTCCGAATAACATCTATTAATTTACCATCGTAGAAAGGCTTAGCTATGGTGAAAAATTCAAATGGTAAAAGAGGTACATTAAACCATCCTGCCCACTCCTTTTTTTTTTTTTTTTTTACACAAAGTCGATGTTATTCTGGTAGGGTACAGGGGCAAATCATCCCCTGGGGACAGTGTCTCTGCTCTGAGCTCTCACTCAGAAGCAACACTGGAACCTCCATCATCATGGCCTCTTGGTCTAGTCATGGAGGTGACTCTCAGTATCCATGGGGACATAAGTTTCCTTGCTGAAGCTGCCAGAATTAATGTATTTTATCATCTCCATCCTCTGCTCACCCTGTGCCCCTGAAGCTCCTACATGATTTCACTGCTGTGTTGACAAAGTCCCTTCCATGGCTACAGGTGCCAGTGAGTGTTCCTCCAGTCTGCCCAGGTGACACGGATGTGCGATTTTGAGACACAGTTTCCTTGTGGCTCTCACTTATCAAGGGAAGAGTGCTTGTTTCTCACCAGGGCTATTTTTCCTTTGATTCCTTCTTTCAGGTTCTCATGCCTTCCCAACTCACGTTAAGCTTGGTACAGTTACCCAGCACCTAGACTGGAAGGAAACACCAGCATACCTGTAAAACTACATCCCAAATCGTTTATTCTTGGCAACCACATTTGGGGCTCCTCCTGACTCTCACTTTGGAGTGGGGTGGTATTCAAAAACCACTTATCTTGGGCACCATGATGAAGTTAGGAACTCACCAATCTGCATGGCCAAATGAGTGCTGTAGCTTAATATTAAATTGGGCAGGGGTCCCAAAGAGGCAGGCCTCTGGGCCAGGTTGCCAGTAGATTAGTTTTGTTTGGAATGCCGAGTGATTTTGAACTCTGTGCCTGAGTGTCTTTAGGCTAGGCAGGCACTCTCCCATTCCCAGTCTGCCCATTTGTCTCATCTTGCTAATTTATGTTACCGTGGGTTCCTGAAAAATATCTACATGTGCCAGACTGTTCTCAAACCTTTTTTTGTGGTACAGTCTCTGTCCAGGGGCTATTAGCGCCAATTTGTTTCTTAACACATCTTCCCAGATGGGGGTCAGCCCTCATACACATGGAATTACACTAGATCTCTTACGGTTGCTGGGCTTACATTTCCACATGAAGTCTTCTCTGTTTGCTAGGCACCCTGTTCTGGATCTGAATTACACCAACATTTCAGCTGCATGTGAAATTATAATTGATTTGGAAAGGAGAGATGAACCAACAATGGCCAGACCATATATAAAAATAGAACTCTGACACACAACCTACAGCCACCTGCCCAGGAAACTGCCCCACTTATGTACAATAAACAACCCAAGAAGCCAGCCTACTCTGAGTCAGATGTGTAAGAAGTCAGACTGCTATCTCTAATAAAAGTCCGGGAAGCTAAACAACTTCTGTAACAATCGGTCCCAAATGGCCAGGACTTGATGAATAACTAAGAGAGCTTCCCTCATTTTTGTCCCCGCTTTCAACTTAGGACCAAACAGAGAAAGCCAAATAGCATATGAGGTCCCTTGCTACTGGTTAGCCCTCCTCAGGCCTAATCAGTGCCCACCTGAGCCTTCCCTTTTCCTACTAAGAGGTCTTCCCAAGCCTCTGCCTGCCTTTGAACCTCTGTCAGGAGGCTAGAGACTGACCCTTCTTATTACAAACCCTGAATAAATAGCCTTTCCTTGTTCTCATTGGGTTGGTCTTCATTTATTTCCACAGAAATAAATTCAATTCTTATTATTTAGATAATAAAAATAAAACTAAAGGCCTTCAGTAACATGGCAAAATATAGTAGAGAGGGAAAATGAGAATATTTGCATTCTATCAAAGTTTCGGGGCAAGGAACTCCCTTTAGGATGTTTTGAATGTCCATTTGGGTCACTTTTCTTTCTTTCTTTTTTTTTTTTAAAGATTTTATTGGGGAATTGGGCGACAGGAACAGCATTGGGGAATCGGGGAAGGGGAACAGACAAGTTGCTGTCCTTTTGTTCTTCAATCTAGTTGTGGAGGAGGTTGCTTCACTGGCCCGTGTTGGTATCGTCATTGCACTCTTCTCGGGTGAGGGAGATAGGTCGCTGGCACTCACTATAGCTTATGGCAGCCCACTGCAGCAGGGGCTGCAACCTGTGCCGTTATCAGGACCCGTGCAGCCCAGCTCCAGGTTGAGCTGTTGTTCATCATCTTAGCTGTCGAGGGCAGTGTCACTGGCTCTCATATGTGGGATCTGAACCTGGGCCCTGCTGCTCAGAGCTGGAATCCCAAGACAGCTCCTAACCAACGCGCCACTGTGCTGGCCCCGTCTCTACTATTCTTATCCACAATGGCAAACATTGAGAAAATGAGAAATGCAAAAACGTAAGAGAAAACACAACATTGTCAAGAGGTTTAGTTCATGATCAAGGCTTTGAGACAATCCAGATGTTGGGTTAGAAACTTAAAAATAACTATAATTAATATTAAAGTTGTAGAGCATAACATAATATCGATATAATTTAAATCAAGTTTTGAAAATGAAAAGTAGAAATTTGGATTAATAAATTGATGGTTTCATTGGTTAAAAAAAAACACAGTTCTTTTAAAATTGTTATCCAAATTCCTCTCAGGAAGACAACTGTATTAATTTGAAAAAAATATCTTAGTAAGATAATTGAGATTGGGTAAGACTTGAATGTCTTGAGAAAGACATTAAAGACATTAGCAGAAGAAAAAGATATAGGTAAATTGTTCTTTATTTAAAACAAGCAGGTGTTTAGATGTGGGAGATAACCAAAAAGCAAGAGAAATAAAGGGATGTCCAGAAATATGGCAGTGTCTAAAGAATGAGAGTGTTGAGTGTTTCTAAGGTGCGATGAGTTCTGTAACCACATGACACCCTCCCCTTTTTCTCCTCACAAACGTTTAGTAAAGTTGACTCCGTACACAACAGTTTTGTGTGATGTTTGCAGTGACATAAGGGAAGAAACAAAGGCATGGTAGAGAGAGGCATAGCTGAGAAAAAAAAATTAATTGAGCAGAATCAGAAATAAGTCTTTAAGCAAGAACCAAGAGACTTCACAAAATTCTGGAGTTATATTTTGCACAAACTACAGAGCATGGAATGGGGGTTCACAGCCGGCTTTTATGATATTATGGACAGGGAAACTTCACCTAATGTCTAAATTGGATAACTATGTCTAGAAAAAGAACCATTCATCTATGCCCAATACATACTTGCATTGTGTTATTTTTTAAAGGTACATTGAAATAATTTTTATTCAGTTCTATAATTATCAAACAAACTTTGTCACTCACGGAAAGAAACAAAATTTTACCATGAAGCTGCTGACAGTGCCACTCCTCTGGCAAGTTAGGAAAGAAAGGAAGATTGTGGAAGAGTAACACTGAGGGCCTCCATTTCTCCATTTTTTGTGCATTTTTAGGGCTGAGGAGAATATAACTTTAAGATGGATTTCACTTGAGAAAAAAACTATAACATTTTATCCAGAATATTTTGTTAAAAAAAAGCATTTTCTTTTAATGACTTTTTATTGGGTCACTTTTCTAATTTATCCTGTCACCACAGATATTTTTAATAAAACAGCCCACTTTATAATGCTGAACTTTGTTACTTTCAAGCTGAAAACTTTCTTGACAGTTAAGGCAAGTTATTTCTGCAAAAGATGGCTTCTGGGTTTATTAATTAAAAAGAGTGCAGGGAATATTTGAAATATCATCTGGGTGACTTTATTCTACATAATATAGTTTCACCATAATGAAGGTAAAATGAAAAGAGTTTGAACTACGGTAACTGCTTAAAATGCAGAAATAATTCCTTTTAGCATGAATAATTGTCCAACCAGTTTTATCACCAAATAACAATCAAAGTAAAAGAAAAACCTAGGGCATTTTAATTATGAGAAATCTTATGTCTTCTGGGAAAACAGAAACATTACCACATGTTCGCACTGCATCATCATTCTAGAAATTCTCTGAAGACTTTCCAAAGAAGTAGGTCCTATGGGCACGCTTCTCCACACACCCAGCAGCAAATATAAAGCTCGATATGAGGTATACCTGGTTTTGAACCCAAAGATGACAATGTACTTCACATTTGAACTGAGATGCAGAGTAGAAATCCATTGTCTTTGGACATTGTTTCTCTTATTTATTCTTCTAAAAATGTAGATTTTTTCCAAGTTTTTACCCTAGATGGAGGGAGGAAAAGGAGAGAACTCCCTTGAAATATTGTTGTATTTTCTAAGTTTCCAGGAATGACTTTAGAGTTTACTATAGTATCGCTTAGACATACACACATTACTCATGTTATGATTTTAAGGCCATAAATCCTTTGGAGAATTCCCCAAATATCCCTTTCTGGGTGTCTCTGTTGCTTGGTGTATGTTGAAGAAATTGACATCAGAGGTGTTCGATAAACACTTGTTGGTGAATTGATTCAATGCAAACCAATTTCAAATGGAACTCAATTTGAAACAGTCATTTAACACTTATTTTGTATTATCTGACCTATTCCTCCCCACATTTTCTATAATTAATTCACATTGACTATGTATCTTTGGATTTCTTCACTATCCCCTTCCCTCTTGTGTAAAATGAGAAGGTCTTATGTACTCACCCAGCGCTAGGTTTTTAAGGAATAGTGAAAGCTGCAATGTTTTCTCAAATCTACCCTTCCTTTGTAAGCATCACCTGCTTTTCCTTTTCCTAGATTTTCATGTGCCTAGCAATTGCCTGGACTTCTAAAACTCGGACTTCTAGGCCCCACCCCCACCATTTCTGATTCAGTCAGTGTAGACTGGGGCCCAAGAGTTTGGATATATGACTAGTTTCCAGATGATGCTCCTGTTGCTGGCCTCAGTACCACATGTTAGGATCCCCTGCTATTGTACCATGTGCAGGAAACACGATTTCCACTGTGTGTTTCTGTGTTGGCGGTGATGGTGATGGTGGTGGTAGGAGTAGAGAGTGAACAGGACAGGACCTGGACATAGCAATGCTTGCTGGTGTAAATCATCATGTGGAAACTGCAAAAGTGATGGAATGAGCCTGGGTCCCAAAGGTGTAAGTGAGAGGGGGAAGGGAGAAAAGACAACCCGATGTGTTCCTCACAACTGGATGCTTCTCCCATTTGATTTTACTGAAATGAAACTCCCAGAAGGTTTAAGCACTCCTGAGGGGTTGCTAAATTGTCACATCTCAGACTTATGCACACTATTGGTATCTGGGTTTTATGCTTTTAGACTACATATTAAAACCCTGTGTAGTGATGGAGTCAGCTAGATAAATATTTGTACATTTGACTGCACACAGATACTACCGTTGTTTCTTCGTTCTTCTGTTCTGTCTCAAGGAATCTGAGTCAGAGGGTTCAATTCCTGGTTATGAGGTAATGGGCTGTGAATGTTAATCCCATCACAGTCATTCACCTGCTTCAAGAATGGCCAGCTTGGGTGCTTTCCTTGAGTCTAGTAATTTTTTCTTTTTCTGCCAAATGGTAAAGACAAGAAGTTCTTCACAGGTTGCTGGATGGCTCCACTTATTATAAATTCTTATAAAGATACTCCTAACAGGTAAATGTCAGTTTAATAGAATGGCAGCACACGTTGATATTTGGATCATTCTGGTGTGATAGAAAATTGCAGGTGATTTCAGGCTCTGAAAGGGTCTCCTACGCCTCAGGTCTCAAGACTTTTAGATTTTAGTGGCACATTGTTTTTTGATTTTGACATTGTTTTACATATTTTTTATGGAAAATTTCAAACATACACAGAGCTGGAGAGAATAGTATAATGAACCTTGATGGTGCTGTCACCCAGCCCCAATAATTATCAGTATTCTGCCACTTGTGTTTAATCAGTCTGCACGCCTGGGCCACACTAATTTTATTTGGGAATACATCAGTATGATTTTCTAACAGATAGGAGCTTTGAAACAATGTAACCAGAATAGTATTATCACACCTAAGAGAGTTATTTGAAATGTCATTCCAGCCCATGTTTAAATTTCCTTGATTATCTCAAAAATATTTTTTAATAGTATGTTTATTCAAATCAGGACCAAACATGGTCCTTTATTGAATTTGGTTGATGTGTCTCTTAAGCTTCTATCATTTTTTAACAGTTTCTTCTCCCTCTTTTTTTCAAGCCAGTTATTTGAAGAGACGAGTCATTTTTCCTGTTTAATTTTCCACATCCTTTACTTGTTTGGTTGTATCTTTGTGACATTGTTTCTCTTGTTTCCATATGCCCCATTATTTCTTGTTAACTGGTAGCTAAGTCTAGAAACATGATGAAATTTAGGCTTAATTATTTTTGGGGGGTGGCAAGAATATTTCACAGGCAGTGTTGAATACTTGCTGTTACATCACTTCAAGAGGCACATGATGTCTGTTTAACACTTTTAATAATGCTGGGATTGATCAGTGGGTTTTAGGTGTCAACCTTTTACCCGATAATCTTAGCAGCACCCACTGATGATTATCAGAGTCTAAATCCATTATACTTCACTGGGGGTGCAAAATGACCTTTTTCGAATCCAGTCATTCAATCTGAATTACCTGGAGTCTTATGGGGAAGTACTTTCCCTCACTTCTATTTGGTTAATGTGAAACACAATTTTATAAAGGAAAGGCAAGATGCATGCTTGATTCTTACCTTTATCTAATTTCAGAATCATGAGCCCAGCAATATTCAAATGTGAGTAATGAGGTTTTCATTTTTCAAGATATTATTATGAATTTAAGGATAATATCTATATTATCCTTATATAAAAATATATAATTTTATATATTTTTGTTTCATATATTATTTTATGTTTTAAAATATGTAATATATTTTATATATCCAATCCATTGCAGTTGATTGAAATATATGCTCAACTTGTTTCCCTCTAATTAAAGAGGATTACTCTTTTCTTTGAGCTGACTTTATTTTTTTTTTTACTAGTTTCAGGTGTACATAACAACATAATGATTAGATATTTATATCCCTCACAAAGTGATAATTCCACCAAATCAATTACTCCTCTGACATTGTACATAGCTATTACAATGCCATTGACTATGTTCCCTAGGCTGTATGTTACGTCCTGTGACTATATGTGTGTGTGTGTGTGTGTGTGTGTGTGTGTGTGTGTGTATATATATATAGTTAAGAGTCAATATGTTTTATATTAGTTGCAGATATACAGTGCAATGGTTAGGCATTTATATAATCTATCAAGTAATCTTCCTGATGAGTTCAGTATCAATCTGACATTCTAAACAGTCTTTACAACATTATTGACTATATATTCCCCATACTGTATTTCACATCCCCGTGACTATTTTGTGACTACCAGTTTGTACTTCCTAATCCTTGCACCTTTCTCACGCATCCTCCAAACTCCCTCCCATCTTGGAACCATTAGTTTTTTCTCTGTATCTATCAGTCTATTTCTATTTTGTTTGCTCATTTATTCTGTTCTTTATATTCCATATAAGTAAGAGCATATGGTATTTGGCTTTCTCAGTCTGACTTATTTCACTTAGCATAATATCCTCTAGGTCCATCCATGTTGCTGCAGATGGTAAGATTTCATTCTTCTTTATGTCTGAATAACACTCCATTGTACAAATGTACAACAATTTCTTTATCCAATTTTCTTTTGATGGGCATTTCAGTTGTTTACATATCTTGGCTATTGTGAACAGTGCTGCAGTAAACAAAGGGATGCATATATTTTTTCAATTAGTGTTTTGGATTTCTTTGGATAAATACCCATGTTTGGGATTGCTGGGTTATAAGGTAGTTCCGTTTTTAACTTTTTGAGGAATCTCCATACTGATTTCCATAGTGGCTGCAACAATCTGCAGTCCCACCAATAGTGCATGAGGTTTTTCTTTTCTCTACATCCTCGCCAGCACTTGTTGTTTGTTGATTTATTGATGATGGCCATTCTGACTGGAATGAGGTGATATCTCATTGTGGTTTCTATTTGCATTTCTCTGATGATTAGTGATGGTGAGTATCTTTTCATATGCCTATTGGCCATCTGTATGTTCTCTTTGGAAAAATGTCTATTCAGGTTATAAAAGGATTACTCTGAAACTCAGTATAACTGCTTTTGTATCATTTTGGTTATTTTTTAATAACCATACTTAGAACTAAAATTGTGCTTTTGTAGAAAATTTAGAGAACAAAGATTCATTAAAAACAAAAATGAAAATCACCAGTATTCTGGGCCAGCCGAGTGGCGCAGTGGTTAAGCGCTGGCTTGGGAAGCCAGTGGCCCCAGTTCGGTCCCTCACATGAGGGCCAGTGACGGTGCCCTCAAAAAAAAAAAAAAAAATCACCAGTATTCTCCTCAGTCAGAAATAATTCCTTTAAACATTTTGTTAAATTTCCTTCTATTCTTTTGCTCTTACTCATATGTTCATCATTAAATATTCTATGGTCCATCCTTATAATCACTCCCTCAAGTATTCTCAGCTCCTTTACCCCTCCCCTTCATCATACGTGTCAGCCCTCCATCTTTACCTGAATCTGAGCAGGTGAATGTTTCCAGAAAATGTCTAACTGAACTGATGTTTCCTTAATGTGATGATCTAAAGCCTCAGCTTTTACCCACTATGACCTAGAAACCCACTTACATTTCCCAGAACGATTTCATATGTTCTCCTTAAACCACCCACAACTCTTTCCTCTTTTACCCTCACTCAGCTGTTGATCTTGCCCCATACTTAAGTGAAATAAAAGCCTTTCAACTGTAAACCTAAAATTCCCAGTGCAAACTTAACAAAGAATACCCTCATCTGTAGCTATCATCACCTTTTCCCTTTTGTCATGATGGAAGGCACTTTCTTCATCCTAGCCAATTCCAATCCCTCCCCTTTCCTCTGGATCCAATGTTCTTTGACTTTTAAAAACACTTTACTCGGGTTATGCTCTCTTCCTTATCACCTTTTCCCCATTCTTTACTTATTCATTTCTGTAATCATATTCTAACATTCTAACCCTATCTTAAAAACAGCACCAATAACAAATCATCAAACAAATCATCAAACAAATCATCATGCCCTGAAAGTTTCACCCATTTTCTCATTGTCTCGCATAACCAAACTTCTCAAGAATTTGTAACTGTATTCTGTCTGCTTCTTTAACTCTCCTTTTCTTCAATCCATGACAATATGGCTTCTACCCTGCCCCATCACTACACTGAAATTTCTTGTCTCAGGATCACAGGCAATCCCCAGACAGCCAAATGCAATTTATACTTCTCTGTCCTCCCCTTACCCATCCTTTGAGTATTTGGTAGAGTGGGCCATTCACTTCTTGTAACACTGTCTCCTCTTAGCTATTCTTACACTGTTGTTCCCTAGCTATCCAAGAACTCACTGGCTTCTTGCATCAGTTTCCTTTTTCAGCTGTCTCCTATTCCTCCTAAGTGTTGACATGCCTCTGGGTTAGATCCTGGATCCTCTTCTCTTCTTTTATTCTTTCTCCCTGGTGATCCCATTGATTTCCAGCCTTTTATCTAGATGATTTTTCTGAGCACCATATCTAACTCCAGTTACCTGACAGCTCAACCTGTATGTCTTACAAATTGTATAATACAAATCTAAGCTAGAACTTCTCATTTCCCCTTCCCCATTTGCTCTATCTCAATAAATGGCACCGTTATCCTCCAGTTGGTCATTGCAGTACCTGAAGAGTTAGTCCTAAATTTCCCTTTCCTCTAACCCCTATATACAAGGCATCTGTAATTCCAATTGATTCTGTCTCTGCCAAAACATCCTGACTCTGTCAACTTTTCTCCATCTCTACAGCTAAACACCTTGGCCATGGCCCATTCTTCATGGTCTATGTCAACGCCACTTTGATGGTCTTTCTGATTCCACACTTGCTCCTCTACAATCCGTTGTCTACATTAAAGCAAGAGTGATCACTTCTAGAAGATACACCTTCCTTAAAAATCTTCAGTGGCTTTTCATTATACTTGTAATAAATCCAACCTTCTTACAAGGGCTGGATGGCTACATGATCTATCTCTGCTCATCTCTGCAACCTCAGGCTGTGTGACTCCCTCACTATATTGGAGCCACTCTTTATTAAACACACCCAAATTTTCCTGCCTTAGGATGCTCATGCTGCTGCCTTTATCCCTTTCTCTCCACTGTTGCCATGCATGACCTCTTATCTGTTGGAAATCAGCTCAAATATTGTCTGACATGTTGATGCCTTTTCTGACCAGTCTGACTAAAGTAGGTAGCATTTCTCTTCCATTCACCTGTGAATGAACTGATCTAAATCTCCCTCAAATGACAACTGCTTATTTTTCATCTGGTCTCCTCTGAAAACAGTGTATTCCCCTATTAGCAATATAAAACACAGTGATCTATTCTTGGAAAAGCCAATTTAAACATATGCATATGACTTTGATCTGATAGCGCTTTGATGAGAATAGGCTTGGATTCAAATGTGAACTTGGACTCATTACTTTTAAAATCAACTTTTTTTCTATTTCTTAATCAGTAGGTGATAAATCAAGATGAATGAATGAAAATGGAGGTACAATATAGTTACTGAATGATAGGACAACATAATAGGACTCCTTGCATTTAGGGGCAGAAGAACCATGAAGGAGAGAGCCTGACCTGTGCTAGGCACCATATAAGTTAACTAACTGGTCCAAATTTAGAAAACAGCTAGGCCAGAGCCAGAGGCTACTAACTTAAAATATTTTAGAGCTGGAAAGCATCTCAAAGGTCATTTAGGTTATTATGTGATGAACTTACCCATTATGTGATTTCTCCATCAGTACATGTATGTTATCTGATGCGTTCACAGTCGCCCTTTGAAGGCTCTACCTGCCACTGCAGTTCATTCTAATTCTCAGAAAGTTTTAGCTTAATGGTTTATAGACCTGTCTCCATGTAATTTCCACCCACTCTTCCTGTGTAGCCCAACCAAGTCAGATGAATCTGTCCTCCCCATGAGGGTCTTCAGGTATCGGAAGTTGACCATCTTGACCAAGTGTTATCAAGATGATTTTAGATTTAGGGTTATTGTGACTTGATGCTAACTGGCCACATCCAGGATTCCTCGCCTCATTTTCCCCTGTGGCTCTGGGCTCAGTGTGCATAGTTGAGACTATTTCATAGCCCTTTCTCTTGAAATAAAGACTTTTTTTTTTTTTTAAGCTGAGCCATCCTGCTACCTGTTGGCAGCTCAACGGCATAAAGACACTTTTAAGGCATAACGATGCACCTGTGATTGTTGTCCACAAAATAGCTACCATGTAAGTGTCTACAAAGAACTTGGGCTTTATGTATATTAACTTGAACCCACACAGTATCTTTGGATGGTAGGTATTAGTTTGTACCATATGAAATTATTATTTTTATAGGTCAAAAATGGTTGAACATCAGTAATTTCAAGTGGTTCAAGTGGTTACTAATCTGATGTTGTAGATGAGAAAAATAGAGCCTTGGAAATGTTGCATACCTTATTGAGGGCTACAAAACCAGCAAGAGTAGGCTGAGGTCTGCACCTACTTCCCTCTGGCTCTAAAGGTGGTTCACTAACTACAAGTGCTGCTTCCTTAGGCATCATCTTGCACTCCAAAGTGCAAGGATTCAAGGTAAAGTCCAAGAGGCCACAGTCCTTTGTAACACAGCATAGCAGAGTGGAAAGGAAACAGGAATTCCAGGTATTTGTATATATTCTACGTAAGCCTTCATCCCACCACTTGTTGTGTGTGTGATCTTGAGAAAGTTGCCGAACTTCACTGAAATCCAATGAGCTCATGTCTAAAACTGGCTTATTCATATTTAACTTGCAGTATGTATGTGAGGATTGACTGGATTGACATTCTGTCAAGCTCCCGCCCAATGCTTTCCTCTGGCCTGGCTGATGTGGATAGCCTCAGCCCATTCACAATGTGCTTCTCCCACCTGGAAGATCAGCCAACTTTTCCCTAAAAGGCCAGGGGTAAATATTACAGGCCTTGTGAACCAAGAGCAAGTGCCCTCAACTCTTCAAGCCCCTGTTCCCACTGAAAGGGTAATAGTCACTTTTATAGTTTACTTAAAAAATGTAAAAAACATTCTCAGCCACACAAAAACGGGCGTCAGTGAGTCAGGGGCTGGAGATTGCCAGCCCCTGAATAGCTGACTATTAATGTAGCTTCTTCTTTTTTCCTAAGTCTCCAAGAGCTTCTCTCTCAGGCATAATATTGCTTCTTCTGTCATTGAGGAAACAGAAGCAATCAGAAAAGACTGAGCACCAGCTCCCCCTGCTGCATCTCCCTTGATTGTGCCTGCATTCTCTTGTCTCTGGGCCTTTCACTTACTCAGAACATTGCCCTAATCACTCTCCACAGTCTCCTTGAAAGCACTAACATTTCTTCCTCCCCTGAATCATTCCCATCAGCGTGCAAACACACTGTGGTTCCTCCCAGCTTCAATAAACAAAGAAGCCCTCCCTTGACCCCACTTTCTCCTCCACTTACCACTTCCTCCCTATGTCTCTAAGCAAAACTCCATGAGTGAGCGCACTATGGAGGCTAAGTCCAATGTCTCTCCTCATTCTGTCTTCGCCATCAAGGTCGGAAACGACGTCTAAGTGGTTTCCGTTAATGCACAGTTCTCAGTTCTTGTCTAGTCCGAGTTATCAGCAGGTTTGCCACAGGATCATTCCTTTCTCCCTGAAACTCTTCTTTCCCTTGTCTTCTGGGGGCCCAGGCTCTGCTGTTTTTCCTCTTTCATCCCTGTGGTCCTTCTTAGACTCTTTTCTGTTCCTTCTCATCTCTGCTACCTCTTAATGTTGGAGAGTCCCAGGAATTAGTCCTTGGAATTCTTCTACTTTCTATCTATATTTACTCTTGTAGTGATCTTTCAGAGCCTCATGTTTTATCTACGTGTTAATGACTTCCATATGTAAATTTCTAGCCTGGCCCATTTTCTGGACTCCAGATTTTTATACATGACTGGCCACCTGACATCTCTCCTTTGATATCTAATAGGCATCTAAAACTTAGCATGTCCATAACTGAGCTCCTGATATTTCCCCATTAACAAAGTTGATCTCTCTCATTGTCTTTCTCTTTTATATAAATTGCAACTCCATTCTTCCAGTCACTCAGGCTAAAAACCCTGGCTTCAACCTCTTTTTTTAAAAAATTTTAATCAACTTTTTGAGGAATAATTTATGTCCAGTAAACTCTGTTCATTTAAAGAATATGATTCAAAGAGCTTTGATATATACCCATGGAACCACTGCCAGAATCAATATACAAAACATTTCTGTCTCCCTTTGTCACCCATTCCTTTCTTCATTTCTGTTCCCTGGAGGCCACTGATCAGCTTTCTGTCACTACAGGATTCGTTTACATTTTCTAGAGTTTTATATAATTGGAATTATATATGGTGTCTGCATCTTTCACTTAGAATACATTCATATTTTGAGATTCATTCATGTGTGTGGTGGTAATTCACTTCATTTTGTTGTGATTAATATCTCACTATACGGATATGCCACCACATTTGTGCTTTACAGGTGATGGGCATTTATTTGGGTTGCTTCCAGTTTTCACTATTCTGACTAAAGCTGCTGTGAACACTCAGTAGAGATCTTTGTGTAGTTCCCTTTAGGAGTAGAATGTCCAGGTGGTATGGGAAGTCTATTGGGTAACATTTTATGAAACTGTCCAGCAGTTTCCAAGGTAGTTGTGCCATTTCACTCTCCCACCAGCAGTGAGCTCCAGTTCCAGTTCCTCCACATCCTGGCCTGGCTACATCTTCAACTGCTCTCTTTTTTGCATATCTGAAAAGCTAACCCTGTTGCCTAAACCTTCAAAATACACCTAGGACCCTATCCCGTCTCATCCTACTACTGCTGCTATTTTCACTCAAGGCATTCACCTCTCTCATTGGGTTTTGCAGTAGCTTCCTGTTTGTGCCCTTGTTCCCTGTCAGTGTATTCGAAACACAGCAGTTGAAATAAACCTGTTAAAATATAAGCAGTTTCTCACTCCACTATTTAAAACACTCGTTGGCTTCCCTTCTCAGAGCAAATGCTAAGGTCACTACAGTGGCACATCTGGCCCTCCCTGATCCCCAACTCCCTTACTTTTCTATCCTCCTACTGCTTTTTTCTTCTTTTCCTTCTCTCTGTGCTACTCTTCGATCACACCAAATTTGCTCCCATCTCGAGGCCTTTGCAAGGCTGTTCTCCAGCCCACAAGTTTCTCAGATACACACTCTCTGAGATATACACTTTCTTCAGATCTACATTCTAACAACCCTTCCTTTGTGAGGCTTTCCTTGATTCTTGCATTTAAAATTATACCCCTTCCACTTCTTATTCAATTTTTCTACCGTTTTTTTTGCCACTACACTTGTCACCCTTTGGTAATCAGTATATATTTATTGACCCTCAACTACGTCCCAATGATCATTTCAGGCACTTGGTATGCAGCATTAAATGAAACAGTCAAACATCTTTACAATCACTGAGTTTACACATATTTTACTAATTTATCTTGTTTCTCAATCATCTTCCATCCACTAGAATAAAATCTCTGTGATAACAAGGATTTTTGTCTGTTTTGTTCAATGTGGTATGTCACTTGTGCCCAGAAGAATGCTGATTAATGGTAGGATTTCAGCAAATACCAGTGTTTGTCCTTTTATTTTTCCAAATAAAAAAGCAACCCCTGGTCCAAGCTTCATTAATGTAGACTAGATTTTTGCAGTGTTCTACTTTGGGCTTTGAAGGAATCTGCAGCCTGTGAAGATGGAAGACGCTATTGAATTGTTAATTAAAAATAGGAACCAGTTTAATTCTATGATCCTCTAAGAATGAAATTTAAACTGTGAAGTAGTATTAATCTAACTTTTTGTTTAACTATTAGTCAAGAAAGCTCCAGTTCTCTACAGACAGCCTCTTGCAAGACCTTTGGGTCGATGAGCAGCTGTCTGAACTTTGAGCAATGAGGTCGCTGTTCCATTGATTGTCCCTTCCTCAGGGGACGTGTCTTGTGTCACACTGTCTATATCAGTGTCTCTTGACCACCTGCACTGGAATTGATTAACTTGAAAACACTGAATCAGAATCTCTGGGGATAGGATTCTGAAATCTTCATTCTTTACAAACTCCCAAGATGGTTGGCTATTTGAAGCTTCCAATTATTTGCTTTAAAACCTGAGTCACTACATGACATCACTTCGCATTTCATAAAGAAATAAATTCAATTTAGAAGAAAACCAAGGATAATATCTTGAAGACTTTAGGGCAGAGAATAAATAAAACAGAATCTAGGAGGATTGAATCACCGTAATTGAGAGCAGGTATTGCAAGAATCCTCGCCTGTGTATTGAGATATCCAAGTGAGGGTTTGAGGCTTTGTTTGAAGGCCAGCGTTCATATCTTTGGCTATGCCCTTGTTATGGGTTGAATTATATTGACCCAAATCAAAGTCCCAACTCCCAGTGCCTCAGACTGTGATGACCTGGTTTGAAAATAGAGTCATTGCAGATGTAAATAGTTGAGATGTGGTCATACTGCAGTATGGGGAGTCCCTAATCTGATTGATAACCTTATAAAAGGAATTCCATACAAAGACAAAAACACAAGGAGAATATGCCATGTGAAGACGAAGAATTAGAGGGATGCACCTACAAGCCAAGGAACACCAAGGATTGCCAGCAAACCACCAGAAGCTAGGGGAAGGCAAGGAAAAATTTCCCTCCCGATTCCAGATTTCAGAGGGAACATGGCCTTGCCAACACCTTGATTTTGGGCTGCTATCCTCCAGACCTAACAGACAGTAAGTGTTTGTTGTTTTAAGTGATCCAGGTTGCGGCACTTTGCTATGGAAGCCCAAAGAGCTACCAGAGCCTTCTCTTCCTGGTTTATCAAACCACTAAAATGATATTAAGATGGGAATATAGATAAAAGCAAAGGCAAGAGTGGGAACTTCAGGGCCTTCTGGAACTCAGGAAATTTAAAATGTAGGCTCCACATTTCCCTAGAGGATAAACAAAAGACCATGGAAGAACAGGGGACCTAGAAAGATGTTCACACTTACGTGGAAAACTGATGTATGACAGAAGCGGCATTGGTAGAGAGTGAGAAAGAAGTGGACTCTTTAATTTGGCTCTCCATATGCAAAGATAACATTAGAATCTTACTTTATATAAAAATAACTACTCACATTTATTAAGCAGGTGCTGCTCTAAGAGGTTTTAAATGTCCTAGTTGCAACTTCATACTTATCAGTAGGCACTATTGTTTTATACCCATTTTACAGATTAAGAAACTGTGACACATAGAGGTTAAGTGACTGGCTAAAAAGTGGTAGAGCTGAGATGTGAACCCAGGCAGTCTGGCTCCAGACTCCATGCTCTTAGTCACTATACCGTACTACATCCCACTTTATAAAGAAATAAAGAAAAACTTGACCATGATAACCAACACTTTACAAACTTATAAGAAAAGCAAGGAGAATATTTTCAAAACTTTAGAGCAGGGGATAAATAAAACAGGAAAATATACAAATTATATGAAAAAAAATTGATGGCATATAGTACCTTAAAATTTTGTTCATCAAAAGACATAAGAGTAAAAACGTGACATTTGCAGCATGTATAATCAATGGAGGATTAATATGCAGTATGTATAAGTGTATAAGATATGCACATCAATAAGAAAAGGACAAACAACACAATTGAAAGGTAGGCAAAAAACATATGAAAGACAGTTTGGAGAATATAATCAATAATGTAAAGATTTTGTAGGGTGTCAGATGGACGCTTGACTTATTAGGAAGACCACTTCATAGATGGTATAGGTGCCTGACCACTGTGCTGTACACCTGAAGCTAAAGCTGAACAATAATGAATGTCAACTATAATTTAAAATATATATAGTCACGGGGTGTGGAGTACAGCATAGGGAATAGGGTCGATGGAATTGTAACAGCTATATATGATGTCAGAGGGGTAGTAGATTGGGGGAGGGAGTTATCACTTTGTGAGGGGTGTAAATGTCTAACTATTACATTGTTTTGTACACCTGAAACTAATAATAATAAAAAAAGAATTTGGCTTTGCCCAAAGAGAAGGTCCAGTCTTTGCCCTCAGCTTCTGGGATGTAATCTCCAGACTCCTGGAATGTTATACCTAATTAGAGGCTTTGGGTCATGCAGTGCGGCTGGGCCTGGAGGCTGAGATTAACTACATGGGCAATTAATCATTAATCATGCCTGTGTAACAGAGCCCCAGCAAGCTCAGCTGAGCTTCCCTGGTTGGCAATACTCTGTGCATATTTCACACGCTAACTTCAAGAGTGACATGTCCAAGGGCCAGCCGAGTGGCTCAGTTGGTTAAGAGCTTGCTTAAGAGTGCGAGCTGAGCTCTGAGCAACAGCAGTTCGATGCCCAGCCCAAGCTGAGCATCCACTGAGCTGCCAACAGGTGACAGGATGGCTCAGCTAAAAAAAAAAAAAGAGACATCCTGAGTCCACATTCAGAGGACAGTGGAAGTCTTATATTTGATATTTCTCCTAGAATCTGCCCTATTTGCTTCTTCCTTTGGCCAATTTTAATCTGTAAACTTTCCCTGTAATAAATAGTAACTGTGAATATGAAAAAAAAAAAAAGGTAGGCCAAAACCATGGAACTTCATAGACAAGGAAACATAAATGACTAATAAATGCTTGAAAAGATAATGACAATTTCACAGCCATCATATTGGCAGAAACTTAAAAATCTGTCAACACTAAATGATGATGACAAGGCTATAAAGCAATAGCAATTCCTATACACAGTAAGGAGAATGCCAACTGGTACAGCCACTTTGGAGATGGAATTTATAACATTTAATAAAATCGAAGATGCTGTTGCCCTATAACTCAGCAATTCACAAGATGACACTCCGGGGCAACTTGCCTGTGGAATCAAGGAGACAGAGACATGTTCACAGCAAAACAGTCTGTAATATAATAGCAAACAATCAGAGACAAACTTAGTGCCTGTCAGCACAAAAGTGGGTTAACCCATGGGGGAATAGTTATGTAATGGGATACTATGAAGAATTGATAAGTAATGAACTAGAGCCAATTATACAGAGGGAGCCAGATATGTATAAACATTTTAAGAAAGTAAAAAACTATTAAAATTTAACACTCATCTATACCAATAAAAGATGAATGAATACAAGTTATATGTATACATGGTTTTGGCACCTCCGGTATTCATGAAACATGATGTGGCTTGAGAAAAGCAAGTTGCAGAAGAATGTATAAAAGTTAAAAATTGATAAACAAGATGATGTAAAGCTTTGAAAAAATAAGAGAAGAATATATAAAGGTTAAAAATAAAAGAAGACTTATAAAGGTTAAAAAATAAAACATGTAAAAGTTAAAAACAGAACACAATACAAAATTGTTAAGGGTTACATATATGCAGAGTAAAAGTATAGAGAAATGACTAAAGAATTCAGGAAATAGTTACCTTTGGGAGCAAACAAGAAGATATAATTTGGAATGGGCAAAGATTTGGCATCAAATGTAATTGAGATAATACTATTTTATTTCTCAAACTAGGTGGTGGGTGCATAGGTACTCGTATTATTCTTCATTTCTTTTTCTATGTATTAAATATTGCAAAAATATTTTTTCGAAAAGGAAAGAGATTGTCTGGCAGCTCCAGAGACCTGTAGGAAGCAAGCAGGCCTTCTGAATGTCATATTTGCTGGGGCTACACATGAGAGGACGCAGGGAGTGTCCCCTGTCTTTGCTTCCTCTGACTTCTCACTCCCCTCCTCCTATTCCAAACAGATGGTGGGAAAAGACAAGTGCTGTAAGAATCAGTGTCCTTTTTTCTGAGATCCGGGATCTTCATGTTTCTATCCTAGGATTCACTTCCTTTTGGTGTGGATAGGGCACTCTTTGGGCAAGGCAGGTTTCTTTTCAGAGGGAGTACTTCTTTTTGCAGCATGTGGTTTCACTGTGGTTTCGAGTCCTTTGTGTTGGACAAGCTATTTTGATTTAATGTTTTCTAGTGTGCCATTTATTAACATGCTCTTAGTGAACAAATTCTTTCACAAATAAAGTGTGACTTACATACAGCTAAAGATTTCCCCTCCACACAACCGAAGAGTCTTTTAGACAAACAATAAATAAATATCAAAGAGCTCAGGGTCTGGAGTGGCTTATAGCGTATCTCTGGGAATCTGGTATCAACCAAAAAGAACAGCTGAAAAGAGGGAGCTGTTTTTCATCCAAGTTAGTAAACAGTCTTGCTGTAGCTTATGCTCCTCTGTACACCAGCATCAACAGAAAATAGTTTGGTTGTGGATGTTGTCACTTAATACTTGGCTGCAGTGAGCTTTGCCCAAATGTTTTAATATAATGGATAAATATGCATAGAGGTGAGGGCAAAATATGGCTCTTTTTGTGTTATTTCAATGATGCTGTCCTCCTAACAGCATTCTGGGTGTCACCAGCCTTATTATGTGTGAAGAAGGACCTGCAAGGGAAGAATGTAACGCAGCCGACACTCTTTGTTAACACGAATTTAGAAGGATCCAACCTAGAAAAGTCTTTCAAAAACTGAAGCTATGCTCTGTCTCCCCCTGAAATCTGTGTGTTATAAGAAGCATTATTTTGGTCACAGGGGCTGGGATATGTCTTCTTCCCAAGAATTTAGTGTGTTTCATCATTGTGGGGATATTTGTTGCATTTTGTCCATTGTTGGTCATTTAAATTTAGTTCCACTACTGAAACTGAATTTGAAACCTGAATAATTGGAAGACTTTAATAATATTATTAAAATACGTGGCTCTCTAAAGTGGTAACGGGGAGGTATGACCTGGATAAGGTAGGATTTGGGTCTCAGGAAAAAGTGCATCCTCAGTATTGTCCTTGTTTCCAGGGATGTTCCTCTATAAAAGTTGTTCAGGGTGGGGCATGGCTGAGCGGACTTGCCCCTGGAGTCCTGTGTCACATGCATAAAGAATGCATCAGGAACCATTTCAAGTATTTGTCTGGTTATGAAGATCCTGTGATGCTGGAATGATGACTTTATCAGCTGGCTATCAATCTTCTCACATCCAAATATTTTACCAGACATATGACTGAGTTTCTTCAGTAAACAATTTGCACTTCACAATCATTTAAAGAGAAGAATTTTCCTATAATGTTATTTAATTCTTAAAAGCATATTTATCTCTCTGGATCACCTGCATCTGCTTGCTTAGAAAAGAAAGGATGAAAAAGTCCTTGTTGAATGCAGTCTATAAAAACAGACATGCCGGTCTGGTTCGTACTCAGTATGAAAATGGAAAACAACGTCTGCCCGCAATAGATGAAAGAAAGGAAGAATTAATGAATGACTAGGTGACAGATTGAACATGGAATGTTAACCATTATGCTCCTCATATTCATTCTCCTACAATTTCAGAATACCATTTTTTTTATAAATAGGCCTACAGGAAGATATGAAGAGTAATAGAAGGTGCCCAGTAACTGGAAAGGAAGGAAGTCAGAGACAGGTCAAAGCTCTCTAACCATCTTTTATTTTGTACACACAAGCTTAAAGGTTTCCTCTGAGTTTTCATTAAGAGTTCATGGCCATAAGATTAAATGTCGATGAGTCAAATTAGAGCTGGTTTAACTGCAATCTTGGAATTCATCAAAGCAATCCCTGCCACCCCCTCTCTCCCATTAAGCTGCCTTTACAACATGGGATTAGAGCAAACCACCTAAGACTTCCTGTCTCTCAACCTCTCTGTCACCTCTTCTATGCAGCTGTCCTCATGCAGATCACAAACAATTCTCTTGTCAAGCATCAAAGCTCATTTCCTTTCGAAGTTTCTGTTTATCCTCATGACTGAATTCATTTCAGTGCCTCTACACATTTTTATTTATTTTGGTGACCTGCAGGGGTCCTGTATCAGGTGAAACATGTGTTCGTCTTATGCATTGTCATGAAACACATTAAAACGTAGTACACTTGTCTATTTTAGAAAACACCTCCTTAATCATTCCAGTACTTATGCAAATGTCCCATGGGGCTGGCTATAAACATGTCTTTCCCTTCTTGAGAAGCCTTCTGATACCCTCTCTTTGGAAGTCACACTAGAAGGCGTGTGGGCAAAACGCACAATTAATAACTCCACGGAGGAGAGGTTAATACAGTCATGAGGCATCTGAGAAATGAAACCGTCATTGCTTTATTCAAGGCTTTAATTCAGTCACAAGCTTGCCTGGTCATGATAAAACAATTTTAAATAAATGAATAAAAGGACCAGAAAGAAAAATGTCAATCTTAATTCTAGACTGAATTCTAGATTCAACAAGTGTGTTTCCTTTTTTGACGAATGAGATCCACTGCCCTTTAAAAGTGTCATTTGTTGCAAGAAAAGGTAAAAGTCTAAGGAAACTCTATGCAGAATTTCCTACTTGAGGCTTAATGCCTGCCCAGTAGCTTCTTAAGCATATGGAACTCCTGGGGTGTCATATTTTATATGACACAACTTCTTCAGAGAAGAGATGATCAAGTTTAATCATTTAGGTTTTCCTTTCCCTTCTGTGGGTGGTGACCACAGGTTTGAGAAACTCAGTGTCATTTAAAAAAGCCTACATTAGGTCCGGCCCAGTGGCGCAGTGGTTAAGCGCTGGCTTGGGAAGCCAGCGGCCCCAGTTCAGTCCCACATGTGAGGGCCAGTGACACTGCCCTCAAAAAAAAAAAAAAAAGCCTACATTATCTTCCTTTTTTCATCTCACTTAGTAGCAAAGAAGACTAAGAGAAATGTAAAGAGGTAGAGTTTAGGTTCCTATACAAGGTCCAAATATATGAAAGAGAACTCATGATCGGGCACTGATGTGTGTACAGTCTCAAAAAATGGGGAATGTCAGATGTGAAGATAAGGAAACCCTATTTAGGGGTGACATGGACACTTTAAAGAAGCTGGGACAGGGACGAGCCATAGACTCCTGACCCATGGTGGCCAACCCTGGCTCTGGGTAGCTGAGTGAGGGTGTGGATGCTTGGGACACCCTGACCAGGTCATGGAGTTACAATCTTCACTGCAAATGTCTCCAGGGCATGATGGGAGGATTCTCCTGGAAACAAATGGAGTAGCTCTTCCAACCTCTCATAGTGGAATGCAGTGTTCCCTGGGAAAGATGAGTCATCAGACATCTGGGGATGGGGAATGGTGGGGAAGGCTTTTCTGGTCAAATTGGAAACCTGGACTTTATCCTTTTGACCATATAGTGATTGGAAAATTTTGGATGAAGGAATAATAGGAAAGAAGTGGTATCTAGAGGGTATGAATTTGGGTACAAAATAACTTGAAGAATTTCTGAATGAAACATTCAGAATATATTTTTGATAACCTATGCTTGAGAACATAAAATATGAATGGTTTGTTGAGTGAGGTGAGCTCAATAGGGATAGAAATAAGAATCAGTTTTATTTTTCTTCATCTACACTCTCTGTCCAACCTCCTTTCTTTACCACTGGAGAAGATCTCATAGCTTTGTTGTCCTTTTTCTGATTAGACACGTCTTATTTTACTGTGAGGTAGTAAACAGTCTGGACCAGTCTAAATGAGAACTTCAGTCTCATATCTGATTTCAGGGTTCTCTTCGGCTCCCCAACTCAGGTCCGATCTATCACCTAGGAAAGGGGTGTGGTCTTCCCTTTATTCCTCCCATTCCTTCCTCTTTTTCTCTCCCTTCTACCTCCTGCTGCTGGCATGGGAAAGAAGGGGTTAGAGTGACATGGAGAAAGATATTTTTACCTAGTTCATGTTATTTGTAGGTTTCTTCTGACTGTTAATGATTCGTGTGGTAGGCCTCCAAGTTCGGGCTCATTTGTGGGGTGCTATATACTCCACGACTGTGAATGGTGTGGCAGGAGATTCACTCTACAGTTGGCCTTTCCAACCTTACTCTGTCATTATCTCCCCTGCACTATGCTGCATAGCCTCTCACATCCCATCAGGATGGCTCAAGCCTGGCTGCCTTCCAATGTTCATGGAACCCATGGGGGATGCATGGCTTCTTGTCATTCTAAATTTAGGCTTCCTCTGCTGTTTCTTTCCTCCTTCCCGTTGGCATCCCCATCTTCTACATTCTCCAGTGGGAGGCAGGCTCCATGTTCACATATGACCCTAAGCTCCAGTGCATCCATGGCAGGTGCTCCAGAGAACAGTTCCACCATGTTCTTCTCCAGGGAACTAAGCGTTTCCACAAGTTAGCAAGCCTCCAGAGAGAGAAACTGTTACGGGCTGAATTGTGTTTCTCCAAAATTTATATGATGAAGTTCTAACCCCGAGTTCCTTAGAATGTGGTTGTACTTTGAGATAGAATCTTTCATGAGGTAAATAGAGTAAAATGTGGTCATCAGAGGAAGGCTCTAATTCAATATGACTGGTGTCCTTATAAGAAAGAGGAGAGTGGGACACAGAGAGTGAGACATACAGAGGGAAGACCATGGGAAGGCACGTGGAGAAGACAGCCATTTTCACCCTGCCGACACCGTAATTGTGAGAACCCCAGAACTGGGAGGAAGTGATGCCACTTGTCATGGCAGTCCTGACAAACTAATATAGGTAACCGTGTCTATTTTGAACAGACACCCCTACTTCTACAAAATGAGAAGTGTCCAGCAGTTTCTTGGTTATGTCTTTAGGATGCTTCCTGTCCTAAACTTTGCAGCTTCACTTGGTTCTTTGGCTGGGGTAACTTTTTGTTGTGGTGTTGAAGCAGTGTCTGCTTCTGAGTTTTTCTGGGATCTATGTAGACTGTTGCTTACTGATTTCTCCTGTCTTTTCATCAAAAAACATATGTTTGTGATACAAAACTAGGTAAAATGGTGCTCAGACTGTTCAGACTGAGAAGTTTATTATAATTGATATCACTGCAAGATTTTTTTTTTAAGGTTTTTTTTTTAAAAATTGGGGAGTTGGGAGAGGGGAACAGCTTTGGGGAATCGGGGAAGGGGAAGAGACAAGTTGCTGTCTTTTTGTTCTTCAGTCTAGTTGCGGAGGACGCCGCTTCACTGGCCCATGTTGGTATCATCATTGCGCTCTTCCCGGATGAGGCAGATTGGTCACCGGCCTCTGGATGTCGCTCACCGTGGCTATTGGCCGCTCACGCTGGCTGCCGGCCACTCACTGGAGCCTATGGCAGCCCACTGCAGCAGGGGCTGCAGCCTATACCATTGCTGGGGCTTGCACAGCCCAGCTCCAGGTGGAGCTGTTGTTAGCTGTAGAGGGCAGTGTCACTGGCCCTCTATGTGGGATCCGAACCGGGGCCGCTGGCATCCCAAAACCAGCTTTTAACCAATGCGCCACTCGGCCGGCCCAATACCACTGCAATATTTTTGAGATTCTTCGGTGACTTGAAATGTGAGGAAGAAGGAAGAGTGACGATGACACCATGGGTATTCTGAGCAGTGGGAGTCTAGGTAATTTGACATAGCCACCACTCTATCAGTTCTGATGCTTGCAAACATCCTTTCGGTTCCACTCTTTTTGCTTTTTTCACCATATTCTGAATTTAACCAGCTATATTAATAAACTATTTGCATTGCAGGTAGGATCTCTGAGGCGATGTCCTAATGGTCACAGGATTGGATAGATTGTTATGATTACTTTGTTTTGCAAACTAGAATGTTGCATCTTCATGAGCGCCATCTCAGGGAGTGAGAAAACTGTTGCCTGGTACATGGAGGGTGGTGTATGGTGAAGAGTGAAGCATTCATTCATATTCTGACACTGCCACTCACTCACAAGCTTTGGGGTACTGGGTTGGTAACTTAACTACTCCGATCTTCGATTTCTTCTTCTGTGAAATGGAACAAAATATTTGTACCTGTTGATTGAAGCTGTTAGCTGGACTAAATGAGGCAGCACATTTAAAGTTCTCAGCAGAGTGTTTGGTCCTTAAATAAAGGCCCAAGAAATATTAATAATGGGATGATGATGCTAAGAAATTGAACTTTGTCCATGTGGTCCCAAAAGGTGGGGGTGAGGACTAGTGTTGGGGTGAGTAGACCCTCATGAGGATAGAATATTTCCTAAGTGGTGAACCCCAGCAGAGGCTGCATGATCGCGTAACTCACTTAGCCAGGATGTTAGAAGGGATTCAAGAAAGGAGAGAAAAGAGAGGCCTCTTAACATAAAAGCCAGCCCCAGGGTTTATCACATCACTCCAGAGGGGGAGGGAGGGAGGCAGAGCGAGGCATCACGTGAAGGTGTGGATCTCAGTCAGGAGTTTTGAAAAACCCAAAACATGCAGTTGAGCTCTAAAGACAAGGGTAGAGCAGTGGCCTGAACAGCACCAAGAGCTGTTCTGCACCGGTGTCTGACCAGCTGACCAGGGGAGGTCGCAACCTGACATCAACAGCTCCCTGGTTGGGCCCTGAGCTTGATCATCGTTCAACTATGAGTATCCTGGGAGCATGACTGCAGTCTGTGCCCGTCTGTCCTTTATCTCTATGCCACGCTGCCTATATCTATGCTTATATGTTTTTTAATTCTTTCAGCATAGATATTCACATTTCTGCCTCTTTCTATTTCTGACACAACAGTAGGCAGGATTTTCTTTGAATGTCAGTTGGTTTCAGGGAATTTTTATTTGTACTTATGTGTGTATTTTTCTCTTTCACATTCCTGTTATTCAAGTTAAAAAAAGGAGAGGAAACTAACCATTTATTTGAATTTCCACTCTGTGCTTTATTCCTTTTGATTGTGAGCCTATCTTGAAATTCCAATTTGGCTGGCATTTGTTTCAGGACTTAAAATAATTTAGGATTCTTTTAGTTGAAAATGTGAAATCAACGCCTTTTTGATGAATAGAGGTTTTACATCTGAATAATAAGTAGGTTGCTTTTTGTTTTCATCAATAGCTGGGGAAAATCATAAACCCCAGTTATCTCCTGTCATTAATCTCATCCTGGAGATGTATGAAGTTTACTTCAGAAATACTTAGAAAAATAAGTTCATAAATATAGATTATCCAAAGAGAAAACATTAAGTGTTAAATACAAAGAATATTAATTTATTTGTTCTATATGAGCACAAAGAAGCTCATGAGGGATGCATGAAATGGAGCATAGCACCACAGTAATTACCAAATATAAGAGCCTTCAATAAAATCCTTAACATTTACATTTATCTCAGGTTGGTTTACCAGCCACCATGTGGTCAATCTTCTAGTGGCCATAATGGATGATGGATATCAAGCATAATGAATAGCACGTCCTTTCTGATTGTTATCTTGCTAAGGCAGGGAACTATACCACAATCAAATCATCATCTTACTTCAATAGTTAAAAAATTAGCATCTCTAGTTTAAGTGTTATAGGCATGGTATTTGGTTATCTTATGAATTTTGGGTCTGTATTCACTTTAAAGAATATATCTCCCCCAAATAGAGCCCTTTTGTGATTCCGCTTGGGGGAAGACTTGTATTTCTGCCATTTTCTTCCAGGAGCAAGTTTTAGGTCATTAATTTGAGCAGAGAATATATAAGTTACCAGTTTAGAAGGACTGTCCTGGGCCAGCCGGGTGGCTCAGTTGGTTAAGAGCTTGCTCAAGAGTGCAAGTTCTGAGAAACTGGGTCACCAATTCAATTCCTGGCCTGAGCTGAGCGGCAGCTGAGCTGCCAACAGGTGCCAGGATGGCTCAGCTGGAAAAAAACAAAATAAATAAAATAAATAAATAAATAAAAGGACTGTCCTTTTGGTGAAGCACAGGGGAAGGGAATTTGGGGGACTGATCGTAAAATTAATGTGTGTTCAGTACAGAAAGTTTGTAATGTACAGAAAAGAAACAAAGCTTAAATTCTGCTACCCAGGTCACTGCTACACCAACAGAGGTGTTTCTCTTTTTAGAAGTGGTATATAAGGATGCATGGTTTTTCTGCATATGCAAAGGGTGCCAAAAAAGTGTATACACATTTTAAGAAAGGAAAACTATTAAAATTGTGATACTCAATATATACCGATAACAGAAGATGAACACAAGTCACATTTGACTTCTGCTATTACAAGAGGTGCTCAAAATGGCTGCCATTAGCATCATTTTAATAGTTTTTTCCTTTCTTAAAATGTGGATACTTTTTTGGCACCCTCTGTATTTTAGGTATCCTGCTTTAAATAAGCATTGTTTTGTGTTATTAAATATTCTTTAAAATTTTTTTTGAGAGAATTGTTTATTCACAGAGGTAAAGAGGAGTCCTATGCACCCTTCATGCAGTTTCTGCCAATAGCTACATCTTACATAACTATACTACAATGTCAAGGCCAGAGTATTGACATGAGTGTGATGTGTATATGTCATTTTATCACACTTACAGATTTGTGTAACCACCATCACAATCAAGATACAAAACTTTCATCACCGCAAAGCTCTCACTTCTGCTACCGTTTTCTAGTTACGCCTTTTACTCTGTCCCCTGCCATCCATCACTGATGCTAAGCAATCATTTGTCCTCTATAATGTCATTTGGAGAAGGTTATATAAATGCAGTCATCCAGCATGTGACCTTTTTAGATTAATTTTTTTCCCCACTCAGCAGAATGCCCTTGAGAATGCAAGTTGTTGCATGTATCAATAGTTCAACCCTTTTAATGCTGAGTAGTGTCTGTGGTATAGATATATCATGGTTTAACCATTCACCCATTGAAGGATATCTGAATAGTTTCCTATTGTTTGCTATTTCAAATAAAGCTGCTATGAACGTGTATAGGTTTTTCTGCAGTCCTTAGTTATCATTGTTTTGGGAATAAATTCCAAGAGTGTGATTGTTGGGTCATATGGTAAATATATATTTAGTTTGACTTTATTTTTAAAGAAACTATCAACTTATTTTTAAGAAACTGACAAGTATGAAAAACTGCCCAGTCATATGGTGTAGAGTGGCTGTACCATTTTGCGTCCCCACCATGAAGATATGGACGTTTTTCCATATCCTCATCAGTATTCAGGATTGTCACTTTTTTGTGTTAGCTGTTCTGACGGGTGGAGTGATATGTCATCATGGTCTTATAAATATTCTTTTAAAGTATGCTTCTTTTTTTTTTTTTCTTAGCTGAGCCATCCTGCCACCTGTTGGCAGCTCAGCAGCAGCTCAGCTCAGGCTGGGTATCAAACTGCTGTTGCTCAGAGCTCAGCTCACACTCTTGAGTGACCTCTTAACCAACTGAGCCACTTGGCTGGCCCTTGAAATATGACTTTTAATAGCTGGGGTTATCTTCCACCAGCATTTACTTGAGACCTACAGAGATGAATTTTTTCTATATCACCATAACTAATAACTGCTACTATCTCTTGAACAATCTTTTCTCAACAATTCTATTTTTACTGTAGTCACTTATTGAGCAATTAACTGGTTAGGGAAAATAATTCTCAAATTGTTTCTTTACATAAAATAAGTCATTTATGTTTTGCCTTTGTCTTATCTACTCTCTGATTGGCTTGCAATGAGAGGGAGTGAGGGAGGGAGGAGAGAGAGAGAGAGAGAGAGAGAGAGAGAGAGAGAGAGAGAGAGAGAGAGATATCAAAGTGTGTCCTGATTTAAAATGAATACATTTGCTGCCGCTGCTCACATCCAGGCTGTGAGGTGGTTGTGTGGATTTTTGCCTGGTGTGTATCACCCAGAGGCATTTTAAAGCCCAGTTATAACATCAACACAAATGCCCTTTACTGCCTCACACAATGAGTTCTTGTCATCATTCATCAGAGGGTGGCTGAGCAGTCGCCTTTGCCTTTCCAGAGGCCAGAGCTGGTTGTCTGCACTTTCTTTCACTGACAACCAGAGAGGGCTTCAGAGGGAGGGACAGGAGGGCAGGGATGAATGAGGAGGTGTGCATGGGTGATTAATGCAGTTACCTGAAAAGGGTTTCTCTGAGGGAACAAAGTGCTACTTCATTTGTGGGAAGACGAGATTGAAAAAGAGCTCTCCTTAATGCATCAGGCAAGAGCAGGTCAATAGATACATTTGCCAAGCTCCCTTTCTAGGAAGAAACTAGTCTTCCAAACCTGAGAGCTAATGGTATGGAAGTGAATTTGAAAATGGACATTAGACCCAAAGAAAATGTGATGCCCATTAAACTGTAAAGGTTACAAAAGGGGACACATAATTAGAGGGTAAGTCTGCCTGCTGCAACAGCACACGCCCTGGGAAGATGGTTTCACCAGGATGATGCTGAAGTCACCGCTGGGCTGAGTGGGTTCACCTCTTGTTGCTGTCACCACAGATAATCCTGGGATATGAAGTCTTAATGTATGGGTTCACCAAGGCTAGATTTGAGACTTAATAACACCACAAATCCCCAGCAGACAGTCTTTCTAATTGACTACTTAATAACAGTGTTTATTGATGATGAGCTAAATTTTTAGAAATCAATTGCTAATTAGTGACACAGACAAGAAAATGATATAGACAATGCCTAGAGGGCAGGAAAAGCGATGAAAAAAAAAAAAGTGAAAAGCTACCAGATAAAGAAAACAACTAAAAGGCAAATAAGATCGGAATGAAAAGCAAGTCAGCTATTGCAAAACTCCTTAGGCTGGAAAGCAGGAAGCCTAGAACGTAGTTTTAACACCGCTATGAGCTCTGCAAGGCCATCCAGCTGTCCTTACCTTCACAATACGAAGTCGCGTAGAGAATCTGATGTGGGGTCATTTATTATTTTCAAATAGATTTTGTGTGTTAGAGCAGTTGTATGTTCACCACAAAACCTAGCAAAAGGTACAGAGATTTCCCACATACCCCTAATCCCCACATATGCATCCTGTCCTACTGTCAAAATCCCAAACCAGAATGGTGCATTTTCCACTACTGATGAACCCACATTGGTATGTCATTATAATCCAACGTCATAGTATACATTAAGGTTCACTCTTGGTTTTGTACATTTTATGGGTTTTGACAAAAGTGTAATGACATATATTCACCATTATGGTATCATACATAGTAGTTTCACTGCCCTTGAAAATCCTTCGTGCTCCACCTTTTTATCCCCTATGAACTCCTGGTAACCAATGATCCTTTCATTGTCTTCATCATTCTGTCTTTTCCAGAATGTCACATAGTTACAGTATGCAGCCCTTTTGGATTGGCTTCTTGCACTTAGTAATATGCATTCAATTTTCCTCCATGTGTTTTCATAGCTTGACAAGTCATTTCTTTTTAATGCTAACTAATATTCCGTTGTCTGGATGGACCACAGTTAATTTATCCTTTCACTAAAAGGCACCTTGGCAGCTTCCTGGTTTGGACAATTATGAATAAAGCTGTAAACATCCATGTGCAAGTTTTTGTGTGGACGTAAGTTTTTGGCTCATTTGGGTAAATACCAAGAAGTACAATCATGGTGTCAGTGGGTTCATTGTCTAATGAGTCCATCATTCTGGTGAATCCATCTTCCTAGGGCTGCTTACTGCCTAGATGGCCATCTTTTAGCTGTAACTTCACATGGTGAAGGCAGACAAGGGGGCTTTCATAAGAGCTTGAATATCATTCATAAGGGCTCTGCTCTCATGATCTCAAAACCACCCAAAGGCCCCACCTCCACACACCATCACAGTTGGATTAAGTTTCAATATATGAATTTTGGGGACTGTAAACATTCAGACCATAGCAGATATTAATTTGGGGAAAATTCTCAGTCATTATTGCTTCAAGTATTTCTTCCTTTCCTCGCTCTCTTCTCCTTCTAGTATTCCCATTCAGTACATGCATACCTTTTGTAGCTGTCTCACAATTGAATATCCTGTTTCATTTTGTTTTCTGTCTTTCTTCTGTTTGCTTTTTTGTGTGTTGGAAGTTTCTACTGACATATCCTCAAGCTTAGAGATGCTTTCCTCAGCTGTGTCCAGGCCACCAGTAGGCCCATCAAAGGCATTCTCTATTTCTGTTAAAAATGTTTTGTTTTTAACTTTTATTGGGGAACAGCCATGGTCACACATTGCCTTGGTTACACATTGCCTTCATGCTACAATGGCATAGTTGACTCTTTTAGGGAGGGCATAGCTCACAGTGGCCCATGTGGGGTTCGAACCGGCAACCTTGGTGTTGTCAGCACCACGCTCTAACCAACTGAGCCAGCCACTCACCCTTAAAAATCATTTTGATCTCTAGTATTTATTTTTGATTCTTTCTTAGAATTTCCATCTTTCTGCTTACATTGCTCATCTGCTCTTGTATGCTGCCTATTTTATCCATTAGAACCCTCAGCACATTAAAAATAGTCACTTTAAATTTCTGGTATGATAATTCCAAGCTCCCTGCCACATCTCTATCTGGTTCTGAGCTTGCTCTTTCTCTTCAAATTGGGTGTGTTTTGCCTTTTCGCCTGCCTTGGAGTTTTTTCCTGACAGCCAGACACGATGATCTAGGTAAAATGAACCAGGGAAAACAGGCCTTTGGTAATGTGATGATGAGATGTGGGAGTAGAGCGGGTGTTCACTGCACTATTCAGCCTCACTCTTTTTATGAGCTTGTGCTTCTGGACTGTGAACGTCACAAGCGATTCCCAGTCTTCCCGCAGTGGGACAAAATGGCCACTGTTGGTTATTCCCCTTCCCTTACACAGAAGACTAGAGCAGGCTAGAGTTGGGTATCCCTCTTTCCCCAGGTTTATTAGGCTTTCAAAAAATTCCAGTCATTTAGGCTGGGTAAAAATAGGTTCTTTTGTGGTTAGGTCTTATTAGGAAGAATTGAGTTCTCTGGTGTATTTGAAAGTGGTTACTGTCGCCCTCCCCTCAATGCAAGCAAGAGGGGATTTTCCCCTATATTCACTATTCTCCTATATTTACTGTTTTTCTCCTGTATTCACTGTGAGAACCAGGAAGTATTTGGGCTTTTCAGCTTAGCTTCTTTGATTTAGCTAAATGCATATAAATTTCCCCTCATGATTTTTTGTTGCTTGACAGCTCAATTTTTATGATTAATTCATCCAACCATTAGTTATTAGATGAATACCTACAGCTGGTATTGGCTGGGACCAGAGACAGAAAGACAAATAAGTAATTGCTTTGCTCATATGAGCAAGTGGAGAGATAGCTGATTGAACAGTGACACAGCTGTGAGGATAGAAAGACATGACAGTAGGAGGCGAATGCGGTGAGCAGGGTTAAGTGATGGTTAAGAGTGGCAGAACAGGAGGCTCTAGAAGTGTAGTGGAGGAATCGAGGCTTGAAAGTAAGCTGGACCAGCTTCCCATTTTGCAAGCCGGGAAAGGGAAAGAGAGTGTAGAAAAAACCCATCAATGGAGACATTAATATGGCAAAGGAGAGTGAGAAAGGGAGACAGAATCACGTCAGGAAGAATTCAGTTTTTCTCATAAGATAGAAGAACCTCTCGTGGTGCCTAAAACAAAATTAACTCCTTTGTCCTGAATAACCTGAGTTTTGATATAGGTGATTTTCTACCAAGAATTGTAGCATTTTACAAGTGGAAGGAACCCTGATGGAAATTTTGCCTAAGTCATTCATTTTGCAGATGAGGAGACAAATGGCCAAAAATGGATTTTTCTTGTTATTTAGAAAACAGAAGCATGGGGCTGGAAAGCAGGCTCTTATTCTGATTTCAGTGGTCCTACCCTTTCAAAAAAAGAAAGAATGATAGGTGAAACTGTTTCTACTCAAATAAGAAGTGAGTCCAGACAGTTTGAACATTCCAGTTAGAGCTGAAATAAAGAACTTATGAATAAAAGAGGAAGATAAGAACAACTGAGGTGGGGAGAGAAAAAAGGAATGCAAAGAAGAAAGGAGCAGCTTGTCAGAAAGGCGAGAAAGATCTGTAGAACACTCAAGGTATTTGATCCCATACTTTAAAAGAATGTTGCCAAATCTATGGGGTCAAAAAAAATTTAAAAAGTGCTGGACAATTTGGAAATTCCAGACAGCCCAAGGGTGTATAGGAATAACATCAATTCAAGGAGGGAAATCAAACTCTTGTTGTCATCTTTTGAGAAAATCTCAAGTATGAAGTCATGATTCTGAGACCAACACACTCTCACAAATTTTCCCAATTTGGTCCTTGTTTCTCCAGTTTTCCATGTTGCTTTTTCATGTTGTCCTAGGAGATTTTGGACATGAGAGCAACTTGTATTCTACTGGAGGAGTTGCTGGCACGCTTACCTGCTTCTGTTGGGCTTTTCAGAGTCCTGTGGGAGGCTGTGTGTGACCTCAAACAAAGGCCTGGAGAGGGTTTATAGAGTCTCCTTTTTGTCCTTTAGCTTTTCCTCTCCCTCTTCTCTCCTCCTCCATTCCTCTTCCTCTTTCTTCTCTCTCTCTTTCTTTGTCTTTTCACCATGGACTAAGATTGTTGGTACCCCTCCCAAACTATCTTCTATGACTAAAACGCATGCTTTTGTTGACTGACATTTTAAATGGCTCTGCATGTTTCCTTCTTCCCCTCCAGACAGAGATGTTTTCGTTTACTCTGGGGATGAGGAATGGTGGAGTGTGGGTGGCAGTGACAGGGAAAAGAACATTTTGTAAAATGAAAAGCTACAACGTGGCCTCATAGTTCTCTGGGTGAGTTGCGATGGTATGTACATGGAACATGGGACCTGGGACTTTTCAGTCGTGCAGCCTGAGTGAGGAAGGGTGTGGCCGAGTGGGTGTAGGGTGAATATAAGTCAATACATCACAGTGTATTTCAGCATATATGCAGTGTTTTTAGTTTCTGAATAAAAGGGCAAATGTATTCAGAGCTGAACTTCATACTGTTTTCCAAATACTTTGCCTGTTTCAGTTTTGTCCAGAAAGTGCAAGTTTATATAACTCCTTTGTCTATTGATTTTACCAATGGGCTCAAGTCTTTTAGTTTGAGTTTATTAAAGTAACCTTCTTTTCCTGACCTCCAACCCCGTATTTAGATGTGTCTTAGAAACTCCCAAAGCAAAGTCCAGTGGAAAGGTATGGTAAGAGATTGGAGGCGGAGGCAGGGTGTGAAAGGGAAGGAGGTGATGTGGGCTCAGGACCTGGAGAGCAGGAGAAATGGCAGCCCATTCCGACATAAAGAGTCACGGAGGGCTCCCTAGAGATGACATTTGAAGTGGGCTACGGAGGATGACCAGGAGTAGCGTAATCTACTGTCACACTGATGGGGATAGCTATACCCGTAGTCCATGCAGCGTCTGAGTCTCAACTTAAGGATGGCTCCAGGTAGGTTCGCTTGTTGGCCGACTAGCTCACGGGCTTCCTTATTTCGCTCTGATGATGGTTTTAACCCTTGGATGAACAGTTTTCATGCTGGTGTTCCTCCTCAGTGACCCTGACTGGCTATGGACTTACCCCCTGGCTCAAACTGCACCTTTCTGGGCCTAGCATTTCATAGTTTGAATGTGGATATGATAACTGCAGGAAAGTGGGAACTGAGTTGCTAGCAGTTATATTCTAGAAGGAAGTTTCTTGAACATGGGGGTGGAGAAGCTATTGGAGCTCCTGTCCCCTACATCTCAGGGGTTGACTGTTAAACACTTGTATTATAGTTAACAGTACCTACCAGCACTCTCCTAACATTTGTTTATGATGGTTTTACAAACAATTTCTGGTTGGTTCCAGTACCTTAGCTCATTCACTCTCCACCAAATTGCCTTTCAAAAATCTCCCATCTTGGGCCGGCCGAGTGGCACGGTGGTTAACCGCTGGCTTGGGATGCCAGCGGCCCCGGTTCGGTCCCACATATGAGGGCCAGTGACACTGCCCTCAAAAAAAAAAACAAAAAAAAATCTCCCATCTGCTACCAGTACTGTGCTTCTTTCCCTTGGATTAAGGCAGTGGTTCTCAAACTTTAGATCACAGCAGACCCCCTGGAGGGTTTATTAAAATACAGATTGCTGAGACCCCTCTCCCTGCCTAGCGAGGCTTTGATTCAGCAGGTCTGGGGGTGGGCCATGGGGATCGGGGTTTCTATTTCTATCAAGTTCCCAAATAATGCTTATGTTTCTGGTCAGGGAACCACACTTTCAGAACCATTGATTTATGAAGTAATGACTTTGGAAGAGTTCTGTAAAAATAGAAATACATCATGAGATGCATTCACTTAAGTGTTTATACTTATATGACATAAACATCCAATGTCTAAGCATCTAATGCCTGAGCATAAGTGGGATCAAATTAATTTCCAATTGGAAGAGAGCTGGTTTGGGTATGGGTATGATGATCATATGCCCTGGTTATCCCAGATATACCAATTTCAAATAATTTTTTTTCCTTTCAGTAATGTGGGCCGTTACATGCATAATTAAGAATTTAATTTTTATATTCATAGTAAATTTCATTTAAACACATTCACAGAAACATTTTTAAAATTCTATTGTTAGATCATAGGTCCTATTTTTTTTGTTCAGGGGACAGCATCACCATGGCATACAAGTAAAATCCTAGTAAAGAAAGAGGGGAAAGGAGGTCCAGGGCAGGGCCCATCAGACTCTTCCCGGTGGGTACAGATATGACAAGGTGTGAGAGTGTATCTGTTAGCATTCAACCAGAGAATTGGGACCAGTAGGAAGGGAGGGTCACAGGATGGCTCTCCATGGCAGAGGCCAAAGTTGTTGTCCACAGGTGGAATTTCCTCGTCTGTTAGGGAAATCTCAGCCCTGCTTTTTAAGGCCTTTCAAGATTTTACACCAGACCCACGAGATAGCTAGGATAATCTCCCTTAGCTGACGTCAACTGAGTAGGGACATTAATTAAATCTGAAAAATCTTTCACAGCAACACCTTAGTGTTTGATTGAATAACTGGGAAGTATATAGCTTAGCCAAGCTGATACAGCAAAAAAAAAAAAAAAAAAAAAAGAAAAAAAAAGAAAGAAAAAAGAAACACAGAAAGAAAAAAAGAAAAACAAACGAACAAAACGTTACAGATAACATGGGCTGACCTGAAAGGGAGAGTTCCAGGAAGGGTTAAATGGTGGTTTTGAGAGTCAAGAATATAAATCTTCCTCACATCTCAGATTTGGGTATGCCCTTCATCCAGGAATTGTCTCCTAATAGACTTGGAGAAAGAAAACAAAAAACAACAAAACAACCTTTAATAATAGTTTCTGCAAATGTGTAAAAGTTGAATGTGAGGGGAAAAAAATGTTTTATTGTTTTCAGGAAGTAGGAGCTGGCTCACCTTTAGCAGGAAAACCAGCTGCAGCTAGCAAAGTGGAATTGGGTGGCAATTTGCACTGGATGGCAAAATTTATCAACAAGCCGGCAGGGGAGATACTGAGGACAAAAGCTGTTCTCCCTCTGCAAGTCAGTAATGCAGCCTTGGACCAGCAGATGAAGAGTGCAGCCTGAAAAGGAAGCTTGTCTGCCCTTCCGTCTGGGAGCCTTTGATGAGAAATTGGACAGGTGGATCAGTTTGTTTTAGTATCTCATACAAATGACTCTGGCCCTCCTCACTATATCTGAGGAAGGATCTCTGGGCTATTAATTAAATATCTCCCCTTAATTTAAAAATCCATGATTGTCAGGATATCAATCACTTAGCAATGTGAGGTAAACTTTTGAGAATTTGGAACACAATTTGATTTCCATCTCAGAGAGTCAGAGATTAATCTGCCAGCCAGAGTGGATAATGGTATGTTTAGTAAGAGTCCACCGTGAGAGCCTGGTTACCGAATACTTAGCAGACAAGTGCTATTATCAAAAGACGGCAGAAAATGCTACTTTCATAAAGTGCACCTTTCAGAGGAAAACTGCCTGAAAAGGGTGGAGTCCACATGAAAACCCTGAATTATAGTGCACAAGGAGGAAAATACTCAGCAGGGTTAGAGCAACTAAAAATAACGGCTTTATCTCCCTCTCGGTCACTTACTTTAGAGCCACTGAGCACCATTTTGATGCCCTCTGGGTACGCAAAGGTCTTTTTCAAGTCTTGTCTCTTAGGTTTTTGGTCTGCCATTAAGCCTTTCCCTCCCAACTTCCTTCTCTTAAAACTTAATTCTCCTGTCAATAAAACTCTGAGTTCTAGTTCTCATCTTCTGACTTCTGGGAGATGTTCTGATAACAATACCAGTGCTGACTGTGGAATTTACTCACTGGTGATAGGATCCTTGACTACAACGCCAACTTCCTCCTAGTTTGATATAGAGATTTAAGTGTTTCTTCATCCAGTTCTTTCCTGCAGAGGAATGATAGAATGCAAATACATACTTTCCTCCATTTCCTGGGAAAGAGAACTATCTGGGACTGCTGGTGATGGAGTTTTGATGGGCCATCGAATTCCATTGAAAAAGAAAGAGAGGGAAGGAAGTGTTTTAGCAGAGAATACCTGGGAGTGTGTACTTCTCTTCTCCACCCAAGTTCAGAACCAGTTGAGGATGAAAATAATGGAGTAATGAGGCCCCAAATTATCTTTATTACTAACATAGCTGACCTTGGAGGATGTGGCATATCCATAGGCAAGCGGGATCCTGATCCTGAACCCAAGAAGCAGACAGGCCTACCCCCCATCGCAGGCTATGCTGGAGCAGGGGAGCAGGGGCCAGGCAGGCCTCCCAGAGGGCTGCCTCTACAAGGACTCCAGTATGGACTAGCAAGGAGGATGGCTGCTCTTCCAGGCACTCTTTCCATGAGGAAGAGAGGAAGAAAGAACAGGGGGTACAAGTCAGTTCCTTATCTCATATTCTCGAATCAGGTGAATGTTTCTCTCATAATCCTTAGGGACAGGGTAGGTGAGGTGGAGGAATTATCCTCCCCATGAGAAAGAATGGATTTGGAGAGATTTCCCTAGATTGGTGAAAGGAGAGACCCACGGATGCTATGGTTCTGAGAGAGCCATCTGGTTCTGTGCCTCCATAGCTCTGTGCCCAGCTCCTGCCAGCACTCCTGGAAGATGGTGAAAACTGAGATAAAAGTGCCTGTTTGTGTGTGTTTAGAGAGGCAGATCCTCAGGCATTTGATTCATCAGCCTTGTCAGAGATTAAGACACACAAAATCTTGGCCCAGAGGTGGTAGAATGAGGTTGAATTTACCATCAGGCTTTCAGAATAGGGGCTCAGAACTGAAATACACTTGATTCATAGAAAACAGTGGAGTGGGCTATTATATTTCATGATCTCTAAGAGTCCATTCACTCTAAGATGTTGACTTATTTTATGTTCCACCAAGAAATTAAAAAAATAAAAGCCTATTAAATTATGACATAATGCTATCATATCCCTTGGTGTTTGGATTTTAGACTTATGAAAAATGTTTTTTTCCTAGATTTCTCTAGATATGGAATTCTTCCATTTACTCCTGTGCATGCATAAAAAAGAAAACTAAGCAAAATCAATTTTAACCTCTTTTTATTAGTTTTTCCCATTTGAAATCTTGCTCTTCTGAGTCTCCTTTTGATTCAGAGTTGTTACTGTTCGTGTTTCTCTTTTTGGTATCATTTCCTGGGCTGCAAGAGCACTGGCCTGCAGTATTCATTAGAAGCTTGTTCCAGCATTGTCTCTGGGACTTTCTTCCAAGCCACTTGCCAGTTCTCTTGGCCAAAACGTGGCAACCATCACATGGTGACAGTAATGGTAAGAAACCTTTGATTGTAAGAAACATCCCAATTTCAGAGATGTTAAGATGTAAATTTAAAAATGTGTACCCTAGAATGGATGAATAGCATTGTTTTTTGGGTTTTTTTTGCACACCTAAATTTTATTCCCATTACATTTATAATTGGGAGATAACTTAAAGGTCTGTTTTCCAATATTTACAAAAATGGTAATAAACCAACACTCATAAAAGTTAGGTGAGGCCGGCTGAGTGGCTCAGTTGGTTAAGTTGGCTTAACAGCATGAGCTCTGAGCATCACTGGTTCAATTCCCACATGGGCCAATGATGCTGCTCCCAAGCTGAGCTGCAGCTAAGCTGCCAACAGGTGGCAGGATGGCTCAGCTGGTGAGAGCACGTGCTCCTAACAACAAGGTTGCCTGTTCGATGGTGGGCTACACCCACCTGTAACTAAGACTGAACTCAGTACCTTGAGCTGAGCTGCCTGCTGCCCAGATGGCTCAGTGAATAGAGCATGTACTCTTAACAAGGCTGTTGATTCGACCCCTGCATGGGATGGTGGCTAGGCCCACCCGCAACTAAGATTGTAACACAGCACCTTGAACTTAGAGGCCACAAGCAGCCGAGGGGCAGCCAGATGACAACTGGCTCCCTCCACAACTAAGATTGAAGAACAACAACTTGGCTGGTTCCCCTCCCCAATTCCCCAACACTGTTCCCCTCCCCCAGTTCCCTAATTAAAAAAAAAAGGTAAATTTTCCAGAATCACACAATCTTTAGGGTTTTAATATAATACTAGTTAGGTGTATGACACCTTAATCCTCAGCAATGAAAATTCCTTGTGGGCTCTGGGCAGTGGGGCACATGACTGATGACTGTAAAATCTGGGACCGTTTTTGTTATCTCTTTAAATCACATAAATATGCACCATCTACTATCTGTGCCTCAGTAGAGTTGCTTTGTTGGCCATCGCAAAGAAGCATCAGACTAATTCAGGAACAAAAAAATAGGATACACTTACTCCAACACATATGCCTCTCAGTTTCATCACTGTTTGAATTAACCAAGTGCTAAATGTTTAATTGATGCATAGGTTAGTGGAAGTCTACCGAACTGTATGATCTTGGATAAGTCACTTAAATTCTCTGAGTTTTGGGTTACTTACTTATAAAACAGGCAGGTTAAATTAGATCATCTTTCCATACTACGGTTCTGTGTTGATCTGTAGCTCATCATGGTTTAAGGTATAACATCTATGGGAAATAAGATCTAAGATATGTGGTTTGACTTCACAGATAAACTGCAAAACCCAAATGGTTCTGACAGAATGATTAATGGCAAATTGATCCCTCTAAGATCAATTCTGTCAAAATTTATTTATGCACAAAGGACTGTTTAGTCACTCTGGACAATTAAGGTCATTATCTTCAAGTGATGTCATCATAGAGAGAACTGCAGCTTTTGGTCTTTTCTAAGGCATTTAAACCATTTTAGTGGGGCTGATAATTCCACATCAAATCATAACAATAAGATAAAGTCCAGAGGCTCGAAAATTACCATAAAAGCAGAGAAAGGAATTTGCAGCAAATCCCCAAGGTAATGCCTGCTGCAGGAGTGTGTATTCTCTAAAAGCCAGCCCTGTGAATGATGCTGATCCTGAACCTGAGAAATGATCAGTCTTGCAGCCTTCCTGTCAGCGAATCCCCCAGAGGACTGGCTGGCCCATTCCTCAGGTATTCTTCCCGCTTCCTTCTTTTCCAGCTGCAGTTGTTTACATTCCTCTGTCTAGCTTTCCCCCCAGGATCCTTCTACGCATATATTTCCCTTAACGTTCCCCTGCATTTGAGGCAAACCTAACTACTTTCTTTTATAATTATGCATTTATATTGCTAAGGATTGTGGGAAAACATATCAGGATTGACAACAGGTACAGACCTCAGAGAACAAATCTCAAAATATACGAAGAAGGTAACTTTCTCTAGAATTTGCTGAACTGTAGACAAGGCTGTATAGACACACATTCTGGCAGCTTCCTTTCCAGACTCTTTCCATTGATACTCCTAACTTCCTCTGTTAGCTTTCTTCTCTACCAGGCCGGTCTTTGTTGGGTTCTAGCCCAGGATGCTCAGAAGCCAGACTGAGGTCCAGTAGGTTTGTCATTATTGGTCCCTGGGACGTCATGCCTTCATGCATTTCTTTGTGATATTCCTTCATTAACCATTAAGCTTTTTCTTTCTGTTTGAAACAGTCCTTTAGTCCAAATGTATGGCCTAAGGTGAGGTGGTCTCTATAACATTATCATGTTTGGGTTTATTTTTTGGTTATTTTCTCCGCTTTTAGCCTTGATTTTTGGGGATGTCAAGTTTTGTTTGTTTGTTTGTTTTGATGGTCTCTATTTTCACTCCTTGGTTTGAGTCAAAATTTCTCAACAGACCATCTTAACTCCAAATGATAGGTTCTTTCCAGTGGTATTCTGGTAAAGGCTTAGCAATCAGCTCTCAGAAGCAGAAGAAAAACCTGACTTGTAGCATTTGCCAATTTCCATGGTGTAAAAAACAATGGCTGATTTCAAACTACCAACATGATGCCACTAAACTTAGAGTTGCAAAGAAATGCACATATGAGTAACTGGCTCTCGTTAGCTGACTCCAGCATTGCACTAACCAGTTCTCTCACTAATTGATTGAATTATGGTAGTTGGCCTGGTGCTTGGAGAAAGCAATTTGATTCTTACTAACCACTACTTCTTTATAAAAACACTGTCATTTCTCCCATCATCCTGGAAGAAATTCCAGGCAGATTCCATAGCTTCTCTAGCTACTTTTTAGTATGAAAATGTCCATTCAGTATACTGTTCACATAAAAGAGGCTGCTGAGTGGTCTAGTGCCCAGGGGACTGCTGCCCATTTCCTATCCCAGGTCCAGGTGACCTCAAGGAGTACTTTCAAAGCTAACAATGTTAGGAAAATCAGAAATATTTGTTCAGAGTCTTGGCTTTATTGATGTGGGTCAATAGTCCACGGTCTGGTCAGATTGTAATGGATGTAGATAAATAAACATTGATGGCATGTTTAATTCACTCAGTATTGGGAATTTCTCTCCTCCTTCCCCTCCTCCCCTCCTCTTCTTCCTCCTCCTTCGTTTTTAGTTTTTAATTTTTTTTTGTGCAGTGTTTTTAATCTAACCTAACAAAGAGTTTATGAATCCTGAAACTAGATTTCCTGGTCTCGAATCTTGACTTTGACACTTAGCAGTGTGACATCGGGCGTATTACTTGACCTTTTCATGCCTCTGTCTTCTCATCTATAAAATGGGAAAATTAATGGTATACCTATTTTATAAGTGTTGTTTCTAAGATCAAAGAGTTATTATGTATACAGGATTTACAACAGTGATTATGAGTAGTAGATACTATATATATGTTAGCTATTATTGTTATCACTATTCCAAAATGATGGCAGATGATAATATTTGTTTCAACTTTGGAGATATTATAAACTATAGTAATCTCTAAAAAAAAAAAAATTCACTCAAGCCTAATACAATTGCTCATTCAAGTTAAAACTTCCTCCATTTCCAGTTGGGACTCTGGCTGGCTATCACCCTACTGAAGCCAGGAGCGTCATGGTGGGTTGCAGTGCCGTTTCCTTACTTGCTCCCTTACTGCTCCTGTGCCCACCATGCTGCTTCTGGTTTCTCCAGGGCTGAAGACTGTCATGGTGGATGGTGTTGGTAAATGGGAGAGCAGGTCTTTCGTCACTGGCACAGTTGGTGGGAGTGGGGTGGCAGATGTCCACAGCTGGCTTTCTTCTGTGGAACACTGTTACGGCGTCTTTGGAGGTACCCTCGGAAGACCTTCAATTCCACTTTTCTAACAAGGAGATACCTCTGCCAGCTGGCTGTTTCCTCATCTTCCTCAGACCCTAGATTCTGGCTGCCCAGGTCTAGCATCTTTATTCATTCTTATCCCATTCAGCTCAACACATACTGGCTACTACCAATAAGATGCTGCCTTTTGTTTCTGCCTCCTGGCAGGCACTGCAGCCAATCTTACACCGTTGAAGGAATACAAGACCTCTGCTTGGTTCTGCTAAGCCATCTGATCTTCCCCTGGTTTAAGGAGGTAGCCCTCACTGCTCTCTGGTGGGGAAGGTAAGTGCCACTGCAGAAAGCTGAAGCATTTCTCCATCTTCAGTCTCTTCAACCTCTGCAGAAAGCTGAAGCATTTCTCCATCTTCAGTCTCTTCAACCTCTGCAGAAAGCTGAAGCATTTCTCCATCTTCAGTCTCTTCAACCTCTTCATGCAATTCATCTTCCCCGTGGTTCTTCCTTTTGGGCTAATAATTCCATTCCTGGGAATCCATCCTAAGGAACTGAGTTCAAATAATGAAAAAATCTATCCAGCCCAGATATTCATTTTACCCTTCTTTTTGCTTTCTATTATCTACCCTGGCAGGGGGTGACTATCAAAAGCTGTTAGACCTAGTTTTAACCACTCCTTTGCAAATCTTACATAGATGCCACCCTAATTGTAAGGCTACTTGGCAGTGAGTGTTCTGCATTTGGGGTTTCCAGTGTAAGTGTAGGGCAGGGGGGTTGCATTTTAAGCTCCTATGCACAGCCCTTCCTGGATCCTACCAAGCACCTCCTTGTTCAGTCTGTATCCCCCATATTCTATCTGATTAGAATAGTTTTCTTCTATAATTTTTTGTGTCTTTACAATTATTTTCTTGTGACAGTCTTCTGCAGCACTTCAAATGTTTACCAAATATACCTGCTTTCTAATTTATCTAAAAATGTGTCCTTTAAAATTTTTTTAAAAAAGAAAAGCAATTGGCCCACACCCTGTGGCTGCCAGAGTATTTTCCTCTTTTTATACATTAGATCTGATGGCAAGAAGATTAAAACCAATTTTGAAATAATATGTTATTACTCTGTACTTTTTATTCATGTTACAATTCATAATAAATTAAAGCAGGAGTATTTTTCACAAGCTCCTACCACTGCACATTTTCATAATCAAATACGTAAGAGGGATGGCCAAGGAATTAGAATCAGTTGAAATGCTCATGAAAGGCTTTAAAACCATATTTTTTATTTTAAGAATTCATTTATGGTTCTGATAAGTGTCATTTTACATATAGTAATAAAAAAATGGGGTTCATTTTAAGCATTCTTTACATATGGAAATTATGAATAATTACAAAAGAGTCTTTTGCTTTACACTAGGACACTTCACATCTTAATGAATATCATCAATTTTATTTGCAATAACTTGTTTTTTGAGAACATTAAAAAATCAGTTCCTATTAAATTAACTTATATCCTCAGGACTATAAATCTAGAGATATGGAATATCTGGTTAAGACAGTGAAATAATAAACACATATAAACGATTGTAAATACACGTATATGAAGCCTGTGATAGAATTAGAAACTTTAAATTACATTAGGATTACATTACATTAATGTACAAGGTCTGACAATTAAGTTCACAAACTTGTTTGCAATAATGTTGCTAATATTTTTGACATCAGAGAGATTATTCTTTATGAATTGTACCAACTGGACAAATAGTTAGCCAAGTTGACTATTTAGAAGTGCTGAAAAGGCTGTGTGAAAAAGTTAGACCACCTGAACTTTTCGCTAACAATTCGTGGCTCTTGCATCACAACAATGCACCAGCTCACATGGCATTGTGTGTGAAGGAGTTTTTAGTCAGCAAACAGATAACTGTATTGGAACATCCTCCCTACTCACCTGATCTGGCCCCATCACCTCTTTCTTTACCCAAAGATAAAGGAAATATTGAAAGGAGGACATTTTGATGACATTCAGGGCATCAAAGGTAATATGACGACAGCTGTGATGGCCATTCAAGAAAAAGAGTTCCAAAATTGCTTTGAAGGGTGAACTAGGCACTGGCGTTGGTGCATAACTTCCCAAGGGGAGGACTTCAAAAGTGACCGTAGTGATATTCAGCAATGAGGTATGTAGTTCTTTCTCTAGGATGAGTTTGCAAACGTAGTTGTCAGACCTCATATTTATATGATATGTTTACAATTATATATAGATTATATTATAATGTGTTATATTATTAGAAATCCTAAATAATGTCAAATGAAGAACTATTAAATTTTATAAAAGGGTAAATAATGAATTGGAATATAAAGTAAAAATATTTCATTAGGTTTTCTTGGTATCTCTATAACTACTTAGATTACAGAGTATAATGAAATAGAGAGTCCATGAACATGAAACAATACAAAGCTAAAATTATTAGAAATAATATGAATAATAAATGAGCAGGAACCATATAAAAAAACTAGAAGATTACCAAATGACCTAAAATAAGGTTTTAACAAATGAAAGACATACTATTTCATTGTGTGGTAGGGTTAAGTATTTATATAATTATTAACTTGTCACAAATTAATTTGTAATTTTAATATAGTTATTGAAATTCCTGATGGAATTCTTTTGGGAGGACATTATAAAAAGTAATAAAACTTTTACAAAGAATAAAAAGATATATATTTTTAAAAGAGGGGGTTAATAAGTGGTTAGGAACTCTACATTAAGATGCATTATGAAGCCTGGATACTTTCAGCAGTGCAGGTCTGATATGGCCCGATCACTAGCAGCAGATAGCTTAAATGAAACCTTTGATATGTAAGTTTCAATGTATGGTAAAAGAGGCAAATAAATGGTTAAAGGAAGTAGTATTTAGTAAATGGTGGTGGGACAACTAGTCATTTGTTTACAACAAACCATGGTATCTTTGGATTTTTAGCTCATATCATACCCTCCAACCAAAAAAAAAAAAAATTCTACAAGGATAAAGAAATTATTGTAAAAGCCATATAGTTAAAAAAGTTTAGAAGAAACGATCAAGTCTCTATATGAAGGAAGACTTACTAAATTTAATAGTAATGTAAGAAACCGTAAGGGCAAAGACAGATTTTATACTACAAAAATAAAACTTTGCCTATAAAAAGAATCAGAATTAAGAGGTAAACATTTTGGGGATTTTTTAAATCAATATTTTAAATCACATTCATTTTCTGTATTATAAAATAGCACAAAAATTAGTAATAGAAACCTTAAAACCACAACAGATAAAAATGTAAAAATCATGATCAGAAAAATCACAAAAGACACCAACTAATAAATGAGCATATGGAAACATTTTCAACATTACAGTAATCAAACACTTGCAAATTAAGATAATAAAATATTTCTTCCCAGCAAATTAACAAACATAATTTGTTTTCAGTGACCTTACTGTTAGTAAGGTAAGGGTACAATGGAATGGGTGCAGCCATACCTTAAAAAAGAGTACAAATTATTCAAGTCTTTTGGGAAAGAAATTTGGTAACATATATCTTGAAATATTTCTTCCCTTTGAACTAATAGCTCCATTTCTGGAAATCAATCCTAAGGAACTAGGCACAAATATGAAAACGTTTTCTGTTCAGTGATATTCTTTTCATGCTTTATGTAATAGTTAAAATTGGAAACCATTTTAACATGCCACAGAATAGTTAAATAAAGTCATGTAACACCACTCCATGAGATATTATATAATTGTTTTAAGAAGCTTTTGTAAAAATTTATGGTAGGAGAAATGTTCATTCCATAGTAAAGAAAGCAAGTATATATTGTATTAAGACAATGTAAAGAAAGTTATGTATTTATATAAATATAGATATATGCTTATATATTTATATATACATATACATATGTATATATTTATGAAGTTGCATATACAGAATGAACACAATTATGTAAAACCAAGAACTGAAAAAGGATAAAACAAAACCCCAAATTCCATTTAGATAAACAAAAAAAGAAAAATCAATTCACCAAATGTTAACACTGATATTGTTTTGTATAGTGAGAGTAAGATTGATTTTTTTCTTGGCTTTGTTCTTTTAATTTCCATAATGAGCATATATTACTTAGAAAACAAGAGTGTTTTAAAAAGTAGTACACCCACACAAAATGGTTTCCCAGTAGTGATTTACACATAGATGTGTGATTTTATTAAGCAGAAATCCATTAGTGCCCATATCCACCTTGTATTATAGTTTGTCACTTCAAGCAGTTATTAAGAATCCTTCCCACCTTAAAGAATATAAACCTATTTCGATGGTTCTTCAGTCTAAGTTAAAAGGTGGGGTAAATGCTAACACATTTTTTTTTTTTTAAAGAACAATTTCAATGTAGACTCTCCACTTAGCCCTGAAAATGTCATGGGAAAATTGTAGTCCTTAACAGCTTAAAATCTAAATTATATGGATGAATCAATTTAGATTCATGAATAATATGAAAAAGTATTTTAATCATGCAAAGATCTAGACAATAAAACAAGTCACTCTTTCTGTAGAAGATGAGATTTTGTTTTACCCCCGGAAATAGTTGAAACAGTGAATGTTGCAGCTGAAAATCATTCCAAGAGTGCAGGGAAAAAAATAGAGCTATAAATAGGATGAAGAGACAAGTGAGCAATTAGGAAATGGAGGACCAAACTGAATGCCACAACAGAGACTGGGAGAACAGCAGTGGATTCAAAACTGGAATCTGGAAATATTCCCCAACAGCGAAGAGAGAAAAGAGACTTTCCATAATACGTGGACTCGTGTGATTCTCAGACATCTGGTGTCATGTACTGTAAAAGAAGAGGATAAGTTAGGACCTTTAGAAATAAATAATCTTTTGCTGCCATTACAAGAAAAATAACATGGATAGCTATTAGCAGGAAGAATGAATAAGTCTAATAATAGCTGAAATTCGCTCGTCTGTTAGTTTGTTAAAGAGTTTTCACATGCAACATCTACAAAATTTTAATTCATTCTACAACCGTGATGTGCAGAGGGAAATAATTTTTTTTTTCCCTACAACTAATCTGTTCTTTTTCTCGAGAGCTCATCTTCTGGTTAGTGGGGGGAAAGGACCTAAATGTGCAAGTCGGTTTAAAGCTTAGACTAACTGGATGAATTAAATGGCAACACTCAGACTCTGATGTATAATGGTTTTCAGTGTTTTAAGAGAAACATCTCCCCCTAAGATGGAGGAGTCCAGGTATATGGAGGAATCCTTGGCAATGGCTGACGCCTAGTTTGGGCCGAGACTTGATTCTGCCTTGGCTGCTGTCTTCTTCTTTTGGGTCCTTTTGGATCCTGTCTTCCAGTATGGTGACAACTTTGTAGCTGGAGAACTCCCAGTCCCTTTTAATGGTTTAGGCCACATCACCAGAATGACCTGCCATTTCCCCTCAGTTCTTAAATGGCACTAGGCTTTGTTTGACTAGATTATTTCCTTAAATTTACTTGTATATGTGTGTTTGTATAGGTACATGTGCATTCATGTTCATATATATATATATATATATATATATATATATATATATATATGAGTGTGAGTGTGTTGTGGGGACAGTAAGGAGGGGAGAGAAAATGTAGGTAGTGAAAACTATTTTGTGTCGGTAAGGTGCGAGGCATTTATAGGCATCATTATCATATTTACTCTTCACAGAAATCTTAGTGAATCTCACTGAAGAAAGTGAGGCTGAGTTGTAATATCAGAAATGGAATCCATGTCTATTTGAGCTCAAACTGTATGCTTGTTCCATTATCTCTTGGGAGTGGTAAAAATGGGGAAAAAAAGTATTATGTCCCTTGATGTTCATTTTGCAATATCACTGTCCAAATCAGTGGTACCAGTTTGCAGTGTTACAGATTGTGCATAAAAGTTCTAGTGTGATGACATCTTCATTTGATATGCTCAATCATGATGTACTCTTTCACTCTAACACATCAGTGTTTTTTTTTGCAGTTCCAGGTTTATTTTTTCTTGTACTATAATTTACAACATGTTTTTCAGATCCACTTGTTGGATTCTCTACCTCAGGGGTACCGATTCTTTTTAGAATGGATCATCTTTGTCCTTATTTAAATATCTGTATCTTTTTTATCTGCATTCATTGGCTTTTCTTTCAACTTTCCACTTGCCAGTAATTTGCTCCTTAGCAACATTTATTGAGTTCCTTGCTAGTTCTAATATACTCATATTTTTTTGTTCCGAAGTGATGTTGACTTAAGCATCAATTTATTGTCTTAGCTGTGTAATCTCTTTTATCTCCTTCTATCATCTTACTGTATTTATTTAATAATTACATTGTTTTATAGGATAACACAATTTTTAGAGGAATTTCCCTCTGTTCATTGAGTCATTTTTCTTTTTAGGTTTGTTCTTTGTCTTTTTGATATTCTGCTCCTATCACTGTTACATGTTTGCTAGTTGCTATGCTGTTTCTTTCCACCTTGCTTGTGCTTTGGCAGTTCTGTGTTGACATTCTTTTTGGTCTGATATACAGCTAGGTGACTTGTTAACCCTTTTCTTGTCGTGTATGAGAAAAGTTTTGCTTTCCTCTCCAAGCTACAGTTTGAAAGTCAAGTTTTTTGTTGTTTGTTTGTTTATTTTGTCTTCTACCCATTTTTAAGTAGACTAAGAAGAAAAGAGAGATGAGGAGAGGTCAGCAGATCTGTTCTGCCTCCAAGATTTTATTAAATGTTTGCTACCCTGAGCTAGGCAGTGTATTAGATTTCCATGGGAGAGGCGTATCCTTGGGTATCAGCATCAAGGATCTCCTTGAGCATTCCTGTTCAAGGTGTATCTCTGGAACCTTCATTTTCATCAGAGAGTCACCCATTCTGACTGCTTCCTCCATTTAACCTGCTTCACCCCAAAAACTATTCCATCCCTCCTCTGTTGAAAGAAGAAAAGGATGAAGATATATACTCAGAATGCTTCTGTTCAGGGGGTATAAATACAAATTTCAGGACTGTTTAACTCCCCTGATGCTTCTTCTGGTAGTAGGGATGTAGTTAAGAATGGAACTCTGTCCTTCCCTCCACCCAAAAGTCCCCCTATTACTTTACTTAATTTATTTAATTTCCTCCCATTACTTTAGAAATGTACATCCCTAACTTAATTCTTTATCCTTTTATTGGTTGCTGTAGCTTTTCCCCCCTCATTTGCTTGGATATAAGTGGAGGGAAGTTCTGTGTTACAGCTTAAATTTGTTCCTTTGACCCAGAAATCCTGCTAAATGTGCTAATAATAATGCTGTGAAGAGGCTATTGACACACCCAGCCTGCAGAGACTGACAGGGCCAGAGTTAAGTAATATGCTTATGAACATATAAATTAATAAGGGCAATGAGCATAAATCTAACCCATTTCTTTCTGTTCCAGACTTTTGCTTTTAACACTACGGTCCCCTAAACACCAGGTTCATTAATTCATTAATTAAACAAAGTAATTAATTTTATTATATATATATTTATTTACATATTGTTTTACTGCACTTGATATGTTTTGAAAATTACGAGATGAAGGGTCTTTTAGAAAAAAACCTACAAGCTGATTTCTATTTGTTCAATAGATACTTTCCTAAATAGCTGTGTATAAAGTTAATTCTTCTAGATGGTATAATTAAAATGCATACTTGTGTTCACTATTTCTTTACTTATTTACTTTCCCCCAGCTTCATTGAAATACAATTGAGATATAACATTGTGTAAATTTAAGGTGTATGACTTGTTGGTTTAATACATTTTTGTATTGCAAAATAGTTACCACCATAACGTTAGGCAACACCTCCCACCAGTCATAATTACTGCTTCTATTTTGTGATAAGAATATTTGGCCTCTATTCTCTTAGCAACATTCAAGTATGTGATACAATATTAGCAATATTCACCATGGTATACATTAGATCCCCAGAAGTTATTGATCTTATAACTGGAAGTTTGTACCCTTTGACCAATATCTCCCCATTTTCCCCATATCTCACCCCTAGTAACCACCATTCTACTATGTTTCTGAGTTTGACTTTTTTAGATTCCACATATAAGTGATAACATATAATATTTGTCTTTCACTGTTTGACATATTTCACTTAGCGTAATGCCTTCAGGTTTCAACCAAGTTGTTGCAAATAATAGAATTGCCTTTTTCCTCAGGACTGAATAATATTCCATTATATATGTATATATCCATTCATCTGTTGACATACACTTAAGCTGTTTCCATATCTTGGCTATTGTGAGTAATGCTGCAGTGAATATGGGGGTACATATCTTTACAAGATCCTGATTTCAATTCCTTTGGATATATATACCCAGAAGTGGTATTGCTGGATTATATGGTTGTTTTGTATTTAATTTTTTGAGGAACTTCTGTACTGTTTTCCATAACAGTTGTATCAATTTGCATTCCCATCAAGAGTACACTAGGACTCCCTTTTCTCAATGCCCTCATCATGTGTTCATATTTAAAATAATCCTGTAGAAGACATCCTCTAAATTAAGGAAAATTTTAGTAATTTGATTTTTAAAGTACACGTTTTATTTTGTTTCTATAATAAAGCACAGCCATATCAGAAGTTATTGAGAGATTTGCCAAAACCTCCCTTGGAAGGGTTTAAACCAGGAGGAAATTTTATCTTGCTGTAATGGTTTATGGGAAGCTGAAGACAAGGGGAATGGACTTAATAATACTGATATGTTCCAAGTCTACAATAACTTTAGAAAGCAGATTTCCCAAGATTTTAGATTTTCACATCTCATGGTGACCCTACATTTTTTTCCCATTCTTCGCTTATCTCATATGTATTCTAGTTTAAAATCTCCTCAAAGAACAATAGTCTTTCAAGTTCAAAGCACTTGACCAGCTGAAATTGGGCCTTGTGTTGATAAAGTATCTTATGCCGGTCATGCGGTGGAATATCACCATCGGTGCAATTCACCTTCACTGCTGACAGCCCATGGTGATTACTCTGCATTATGGGCCTATCTATTCCTACTCTCCCAAAGTTATCGTCTAGAGGCATTTATGAGTTTGTTTCTCACTTTTACTGGGCACTGGGGCATTTGTTGGAAAGAATACGATAAGGACCGATGTGTCTTTATTTTTGCCAAAGCTAGGAAGTTTTGTTTTTATTTCTTCTCTTGATCTCTACTCAGCTATTTCTGAGTGTAATGTGTAGAGGGTTCTGTTAGCATCTGAGTCTTACTTGTACGCTCACTGCTTTAATCTTCTGGTTCAGTGGTTCTTATCCTATACTGCACATAAATATTGTCTAGGATGCTTGTTAAAATATAGTGGTCCCCAGATGATTCTAAGGAATGTAATCCATCACCCACATTTTTAGAAACACCCCTTCAATCACTTAAGAGTTGGGAACTTGGTCAACCAAAAAGCGCTTCCCAAGATTTGTTATCAGAGTAGTAGTTCCACGGTAGTCCTGATAGATAGAACATCTGATATAAAATGATGTTCCAAGTTACATAAAAGGAGAATAGGTACTTTAAGATAGTATTGTTAGAGGTAAACATTCGATTAAGTAAATTTATGTAGTTCTCACTATCACTAACTTGTTCTAGAAAATATGCAAAAGCAGATGTTAGAATCTTACTGAAAAGAACAGGTTTTTTTTTTCCTTTCTTTCCTGGTTTTTTTTTTTTTTTTTTTTTTTTTTTTACTAGAAATGGTGGTGTGACCGTTACTTTTATGTGTCACAATTGGCTAGGGTATGGTGTCCAGTAATTTGGTCAAACACTAGTTCCTAAGTTGTGAAGGTATTTCTTAGATGTGATTAATATTTATAATCAACTGATTTTAAATAAAGCAGACTACCTTCCATAATGTGGGTGGGCCTCATCTAACCAGTTGAAGATCTGAAGAGCAAAGACTGAGGTTTCTGGAAGAAAATGAAATTCTGCCTTTGTTTCTAGGCTGTCAGACTGCAGATTTTAGACTTGTCAGCACCTGCAATTGTGTCAGCCAATTTCTTAAAATCTCTATCTTTTTCTGTCTGTATCTGGCCTTGTATGTATGTACAAGGCACAAGACACACACACACACACACACATTTTTATCCCTTATTGCTTCTGTTTCTCTGGAAAACACTGACTCAAAGCTTCTTCTTGACTTCCAAAGAAGAGCTTTGAGTTTGTGACTAGAAGACATGGATCCAAATTCAGTTCCACCCTTAAATAATTGTATGATCTTGGACTAATTACATGTTTCTAGTTGTAGGTTTCCTTGTTTGTTAAGAGGGGATAATAATGTATTTCCAGGCCATTTAAAAGTTTTTTTGTGAGGCTAAATTATGATAATTCATGGGTAAGCTCTCTGAAAATCATAAATTGTGATACACTCAAGAGTTTAACCATCATTGATGTTCCCTGCCATGAATGCAGGACATATGTGACAGTCTTGCCCTTAGAATCATTTCAATGATTGGTAAATTGGAGTTACTTGTAGAAACTTTAATTGGTATCTTTAATTTGGTACCTGCATCTGGTTTCCCTCCTTTTTCTTACTTGTCCTGCCATATATATTGGCAATGTCTGCAAAGAACAATTCACGTTCCTGTTCTCTTTAGGGGAATATTATCAGCCATTATTTTCTGGAGCTTACATTTGTGTATTATTTCCCTGTGTGAACCTTACAAAATGGGAGTCAGATCTCATCTGTGATTTCAGCTAAAGGTAGTTTGGTAACTTTTTGGAGAAATTCATCATTAGAAATTTACTCTGGAGGGAGCCCATTTTTTGCTTACTCTACTGTTTCTTTTGACCTCCATTTTTATTTCCAGAGTTTGACTTATTAATGCCATTTAGAAACAAGGGGAAACAATTGTTCTGCATATTTATCAGATAATTCACATCACACATTCCTGCAATTCAGAGCTTCCCTATATTGGATTTAACCTGAATCATTTTAAGGACTGGCCATATTTGCCTAGCCTCTGATTATAGATGAATCATTATGTCTGCACTCTAGAGGGCTGGCCATTTTTTTATTTCTGCCTCTCTGAAATGGAAGCAAATATTAAGGTGATCCCAAGGAATGATAGGGAATGTGCCAGAACTGTTTTTTCTAAGTCTGTCACTAAGGTCCTTTGGATTGGGGTTGAATTTGTTAAAGCATTTGAAGTAGCTGTGTTTATTAATCTCTGGAAGTAAGTGGGAAACTAGGAAAAGACAAATATGTAATCACCATAAGGCAAGTTTGGGGCCTAAGAAAGTAAATGAAATCGTATTTATCAGGAGGGGGCTACTATTTAGTTCATAGACACAGATGCCTGCATTTGACGGAAACACTGAATCAGCTTTCTAATGAGTGTTGTCTTCCCTGAGGGTCCTTCCTGTTACTCTTTTCTCCTTGCTCAAATTTCAGGGTCCATCTGCAATCCTGGGAAAGGTGATGTTTCACTCGTCTTCATTAAATGAAGGAAAGGGAGCAGGCTTTGGTTCCAAACATCTGACGCTGCTGGTATTATATCCTTTATCAAGTATTCTTGGAAGAAAGTGTAATGGTTTTACTTTACTTCACCGTCATTAGGTGCATTAAATCCCACGAGTCTTGGTAAACTATTAAGCAATTATTGATTTTGTTGTGGTGACATCAAGATGTATTGACTTTCACTCCAGTCAATAGTTTCCAAAGGCATAACAAATCTGGATGTTTATGGAAACATGCACGTATATCTCAGTGTGTATGTATGCGTGTGTGTGTGTGTGTGTGTGTGTGTGTGTGTGTGTCAATACACAGATATTTATATTATACTCTTTCTGAAAATCTTTGTAAAATACTCTTTTTCCCAAAAATACTATTATTTTTTTGGCTTGTTTGTTCACCAGTTCTTTCTTTTTTCTTTATGTTTATGACCTCATTTTTCTTTCCTTTAGTAGAAGATAGTAGGAAACACTAAGGTTTGTGACGAAGTCTGTTTGCCTTTCACAAACTAATGGGGTTACTCTTCCTGATGAGCTTGTGAATAACAGCAAAGCAGCTATCACCTTCTATCTCCATCCATGTCAAGGTTCAGTGGAACAATGAGGAAGTGAAATATTTTCACTTTCCACATCCATCCAGAATGCTTTATTACAGCACTTACCAGACCAATATGAAATCAGGGGAACCACATGTGAGAATGCACTTCATTTAATTTCAATAGTTTTTTTTCCAGTTATATGGTACATAGAGGCAAACATAAGATGAAATTTGCATTGTCAAAGTTCAGTGATCAAATATATGATACAATTGAATAAGTGCAAAATAAAAACAAACAAACAGAAAAAGTCTCATTGTCTCCCATACCTTAAATTCTACCAGCAGAAATTTAAGTGTTCTCTTAGGAAACTTAAGCTGCTCGTGGGTAAATAACAATATCAGTTAGTGAACCAGTACCATCTATTGGCTGTCTACTACACTCATATGCCTAGTTCTATGCTATCCTATTGAGTTGACACTTTATACTTGGTTTGCTCTGTGGTCTTTATCTACGTTCCATGTTTCTTTAATCTAGCTACTGTTCCTCATATATTAATTGGCTTCACTGTCATTCGTGGGATGAATGAAATAATGCCTAGTTAATCAGCAGGGTTTTTCCTCCCAGCTAGAAAAGTATATATCATTTAGGAAATGGGTGCTTTGGTGGCATGTGAGGAAGGCAAGAGAAAGGGATAAATTTAAAGTAAAGCAAATTACCATCCTACATATACAAAAACCAGTCTTTCTCATTAAAACAATTGCCCTAATTGATGAATGCCTCCGAGTGTTCCATAGCAGCAAGGGAAAAGTGTTAGGCAGAAAAAAAAAATGGTTCTTGCAAAAAAGAGAAAGCTTTGATGTGACAGAGACCATATGACAATGGCCAAGTACACTTTTCAGAAATAATGATCTTCAAATGCTCTGCATAGTGCTTAAGGCTGATGTGGAGAAAATAACAGCTCCCGTCCTATTGATGCATATTTAAAGCTGAAAACTTGAAAAAATGAGAGTTTTTTTTTTTTCAAATTGTTTTCATCACTCTTCTTAGAGCCAGTATGACTCCTGATAAAATACATCAGCATGGTTTGCAAATACTACATGGGAATGAAAGAAAAGCCTTTCCGAGCTTAAATATATAGATTTTCATGAAACCTTTCTAGTCAAAGTAGCCTTTGTACATTAGGCTTCTAATGTAAAGAGGAATAATATTTAAGGCATTTCAGGTAGAAGCAGAGTATTGTTCCTGTGGATTATAGGAATAGATGGCAAAGTGATAGATGACTTCCTTTTTCTTTCTTTCTTATGCTATGTAAAACTTTGAAATATAAAACATATCTGTATGAGAGTCTCTTTTTGCCCGTTAGTGCTCACAAAGATCAGGAGATGTTAAAATGTTTAGCTGCCTGTCCTTCAGGGTTGCCCTGATGGTCATTTTCTTCATGGCTATAGACATCTCTGGACTTGGATTTGGGGTGGCACTGGGGTTTGGCGGAAGGACAAAGCAGTTCTTGCCTTTTGTGTGTCTTTGCTCCCTGTTCAAGAAATGGTTCATGGTGGGACTCTATGGTGGTGGAACCCTGCCCCACCCCTAGTTGTCTGCCGGCCCAGGAAGTCTTCCTCTTGGCAAATGGCGAAGAGAGTGAAGTTTGGTTTCAATACCCGGACACCAGTCTGTTTCAGTTCCTTCCCTACTTCAGCAAATTTTGCCCCATCATTAATGCTTCTATGTCCTTAATTCATTATGCTAATATTTTATATATGAGTACAGTTTATCTTATGGCCTCATTCATTAAAAGTAACATTTTGATATGAGTAATGTGTGGTTGTTACAGCTAAACAATATTACTTGTTATTTATTTTTATTATGTAATGAAATTTGTTCATTATAAAACGGGATTTTAGGGACAGCAACAGATGGGGAAGTGCATTGGCTGTTGGGGACCTTTAGCAGTGATGCTGACATGACTGGTTTCATCAGCCATTTTGTCTATATGGCCTTGCCTTGCAATCCCTGGAATTGGCGTCTCTAAGCTTTCTCATCTCTCAATTCTTTCCTTTTCAAGTTACAAGCCCGAGAAGGACTTTATGCAGAGAATGGACTTTATGCAGAAGAAAGTATAGCCTAGAACAGTACAGGCAGCATGGCATGGTGGAAAGAACATGGGGATGAATAACAACAGGTGCAGATTCTTCTTTGTGCTTAACATCAGTTGTATGATTTGAGCAAACCACTTTACTTACCTGGCCATTGCTGTTTCATCCGTAAAATGATGATGATGATGATGATGATGATGATAATGATGATGGTGGTGATGATGACAACGACAGCAATGACAATGATGATGATAAAAACCAATTACCAAACACGAACTGTGTGCCAGGTGGTGTTCTATGTGCTTGACAACAGTGAGCTCATTTAATCTTCTCAACATTGTAGTGAAATAGGTACTGTTTTTCTCATTTTACAGATGAGGAGACAGAAAAAGGTTAAATATAGTTCTGAAGGTCACACAGCAAAGACAAGGTTAGAACCATGTGGACTGGCCCCAGGGCTCTTGACAATGGCTAAAGTCCTTTTAAAGTCTAGGATTCTATTTTAAAGGAAACTCACATCTGTGAAGAAATATGTGAAACAATGTATTCCAATGGATTTGAAGGCCATTTAATAAACCAGAAACATAAATTAGTAATTTATGTTTTAAAAATACATATCTCCATATCTATCTATCTATCACCTATCAATCATTTATTTTAAATGTAAACCCATGAGGGCCGGCCGAGTGGTGCGGTGGTTGAGCGCTGGCTCGGGAAGCCAACAGCCCCGGTTCGGGTCCCACATATGAGGACCAGTGACACTGCCCTCAAAAAAGAAAAAAAAAAGTAAACCCATGAATCAATCTGCTTAAGCTGCTCTCAAAATTCTTATACCTAATTAATGGCTCCTAAGAAAAATGAATAATTATCACCCATTGCTAACCACCACTGAGAAGTATTCTGTCGAATCAGTTTTCCTCTAATGTCTGTTTGTGTCACAAAAATATTAAGAAGAGAGAGAAAACAACAGCAAAAACAATGGCAGGGCAATCAACTCTATTAAAACATTGATGATATATAATAATACCACGTGGTTTTGTTACTGCTTTCTCTGAGAAGCTCGAAGTGTTGTATAGATTTGACCTTGCTCCTTCTTATGCTAGCTCGATTATTTATAGATTTAATCTTGTTCTTTTTATGTTATCTCTATTGTAGGCTTATCATGGTGGTGTAATCTGATGAGCTGTATATGAGCCCTTCCTACCAGTAGCCTCCGTGTCCCAACTATCTCTGTTTCTTTAGCATCTCAGTATTGGAAGTTCCCTTTCACACTGTAAGTAAAAGGACAAGTGAGTTGTTGAAAAGTTTTCCTTCTTCAGAATGGAGACTTCAGATTCATTTCATGAAGGCCTTCATGATAGCCTGGTTTACTTACTGAAAGCTTCAGTTTTCCTTCAATGTTTAGGATATAGATATGATAAATTCATCCACTGAAACGATGATTTCCTCTTAGTGTTTTCAGAGGCATCTGTAGGAATTACTTGAAAGAGAATGAGTCTATACCCAAATACCATACACATACCCTTTCAATGAAATTGCCAATTCACTCCATCCAGAAGTTGGTAGTGAAGAACATGAAAACAATGTAAGAAACTTTTGCAACTTCATGCTGACAATGATAGTGCATTTAAATTATGGAATAGAACAAATCCAGGATCTAAAGAAGTCTTTGTTAATTTGTCTAGAAAGGGAGGCTAGAAAGAAAGTGTGAACTTATCAAAAAACAAAACAAAACAAAAAACTGCAAAGTTAGGCTGTGGCTATTAGGGAGTCCCACAGTTATAATTATTTCTCTAAAAATATCCAGTCAGCATCTCTGGGTCTTTTCTCATAACATCTTGAAGAAAGAAGAGAGAAGAAATAAGAGTAAAACCTTCTAACTTAATGTCATTGAAATATAATCAATGGTTGTAAGCTCCTTATTCCTAGGTCCTTTCCTGAGAGCAAGGAGTAACTATAACCATAGGCCAAGACCAAGGTGGGTACCAAGATAGAACTTGACTGTGTTCAAACAGGGGTGGGCCACATCATGTATTCAATGTGTTCAGAGTTCTGCTGTCCAATATGGTAGCCACCAGCCATTTGGTGATTTCAATTTAAATTAATTAAAATGAAATATAATTGAAAATGAGTTCCTCCCTCATAGCAGCTACAATTCAAGTAGTTACTAGCCACATGGGGCTAGTGGGCGTTATATTGGATAGTGCATATATAGAACATACTATCATTGCAGTAAGTTCTTTTGAACTGGATTTAGGAGTGGTTCAGAGGGGGAGCTTTAACTGTGAGAAAGTGAGCAATCTCTGATTAGAAAGTAAGGGATCACTGGGGGCATTGCTTAATTAGATTGAAGGTCAATAACTAAAATTTGGCTCAGAGCACAATAAGGGTGACCAGGTGTGTTCTGAAGCATTGCTCTTTTCTACTTAACTGTTGACCCAAAGCTGGCAGAAAGTGACCTTTTTGGAGGGAAAGGAGATGGGAACTTCGACTTGCTTATATTTCACCTTCATTGGAAACCCCATCTTGACTCTGAGGTGAAGTTCAAAGATTTGCTTCCTCCCTTGCTGTTCTGTATTCTATTTTAATAGATTACAAATTACTCTAGAAATTCTCATATCTAGGGTTTATGAAGATTGGTATGTTCCCACACAGACCTGACCAAAAACTTCAAAGCTATCTATATGCCTCAGGCTTTCTTGCCTGAAAGTGTCTTCTGTAGAACCTTCTGTCTGCCTCTAGCTGTCTTTTTCAGTGAGAAAATCTTCCTAAGGACTGCCACTTCAGATTAGAAAGCCAAGAATTGACCCTACAGAATAAAATTCCATGCAGTGGTCATGATATAAATATAAGAAAAGGTTCGGAAGAGATGAGGGGCCTGCTGCAAATATACATTTACTCACTTGGATAAAAGTTGAAGCAAGAGGGGTTTAGAAAGGAAGATGCAGAGTCGATTGCTACAAAACTTAAGTGACTTGTTCAATCTTTGTCCTGAGAAGTTTTTAATAAAAAAACTTGAATACTTGGTGAACAGCTTTTACCTGGTCAGTTGCAATCACCTTCTAAATAGTGTCCTGTCCGGGCCGGCCGAGTGTCTCAGTTAGTTAAGAGCTCGCTCAAGAGTGTGAGCTGAGCTCTGAGCAACAGCAGTTTGATGCCCAGCCTGAGCTGAGCTGTTGTTGGCAGGATGGCTCAGCTAAAAAAAACAAAACAAAACTAGTTAAAGAGTCTCCTGTTCTTAGCATTGACCTTGGTGGCCCCAGAAAAGATATGTCCACGTTCTACTCCCTGGTACCTGAAACTATGACCTATTTAGAAAAAAGGGTCTTTGCAAACGTAATTAAGTGAAGATTTTGAGATGAGATCATCTTGGATTACCTGGGTGTGCCCTAAATCCAAAGCCAAGTGTCCTTATAAGAGACAGAAAAGGAGAAGACACAGAGACACAGGTGAGAAAACCATGTGAAGATGGAAGCCGAAATTCGGGTGATGTAGACACAGCCAAGGATGCTGGCAACCACCAGAAGCTGAGAGGCAAAGGATGGGTTCTTCTCTAGAGCTCCCAGAAGCAGTGTGGCCCTGCCAACACCTTGATTTCACACTTCTGGCTTAGATTCTTGGATTGCAGAACTGTGAGAGAATAGATTTTCGTTGTTTTAAGCCACCAAGTTTGTGACAATTTGTTATGACAGCCACAGAAAACTAATACAGATCTCCTCTGTTATATCCTCCAAAGAACTTCGAGAATGATCAGTTTAAGACCTGAACCTTATTACACAAAGTATAAAGTCCTAATTCCTTAGAAGAGCTTCCAAGGACTCCCTGGTTTGGTCTCTGCCTGCTTTTCTTACTACATATCTCTCAGTACACATTACATTTAATAAAACCAGATTTCTTTGTTCCCTAGATGTATAGCCAATTATATCCCACTATGTCTTTGAACACAGTTCTCACTGTCTGTAATGTCCTTTGAGGCTTGTCCATTTATTGAAACTCTTGAACATCTTTCAACATCCTACTCAGTGTCCCTGTCCCCCAGAGGACATGTCACCTGATGTTACTCTTCAGTCTCTCCTTACCACTGTCACCTCTGTATCTTGGATATACACCCATTATGACATAGTGCTTTTTTTTTCTTCTAATAAGCATTCAACATTTAAAAAAACAAAAAAATCAGCTTTCATAGATAATACATTTGTATGTTTCAAAAATAAAAATAATTTTTAAAAGAAATATTCAAGAAGACTTGCTGCCAATGTGGTCGCCATTCATCTTGTTTCTCCCCATTCCCTACAGGTCATATTTTAAAATCATTTTACAATAATTTGCTTCTTTATGCAAATACTTAAAGTTTCCTTATACAAAGGCAGCATAATATGCTACATTTTGCCATGTATAATGTACTCTTCGTGTATAATGCACACCCATATTTTTGTCCCAAACTTTCAGGGCAAAAATCTTTCGTTTTAATTTTTCTGTACTACCCATATATAATACTCATCCTTATTTTTCCCTCAGAAATTTGGGCAAAGAAAATTGCACATTATACCATACAAAATAGGGTAAATACATACATACATACATACATACATACATACATAGAATATATATACATATAGTTCTGAAGCTTGTTTCTTTCCACTTAGTTAAAAATCTTGGAGATTTTTTTCCATATCATTATATAGAGATCTTCCTCATCAGTCTTTTTATATGGATACATAATATTCCACTGAGTAGGTGATCCTAGATAATTTAACCAATCCCCAATCGTGAGACCCTTGGTTTATTTGTTATTCTGAACACTGCTTTAATGAAAAGTACACATCTCATTTTATATGTGTGCAAGTGTAGGATAGATTTCCAGAAATGAGATTGCTGGGCCAGGTGACAAATATAAATGTCACTATGCTAGACATTGCCAGATCCGCCCACCCCCCCACCCCACCCAGGGCATTCAGCTATTTTGTCTTCCACCAGCAATGTGTCAGAGGGCCCATGGGCATAGCTTAGCAACACAGAGGATTGCATGCCTTTTTATTTTTACTAACACGATTGGTGAGTGTAATAGTTTTCTATGGTTGCATAACAAATTACCACAACTTAGTAGCTCGACACAACATGCATTTATTATCTCACAGTTCTGTGAATCAGCAACGTCAGCACACTTTAGTTGGGTCCTTTGTTCAGGGTCTCATGGGCTGTAATCAAAGTGTCAGCTGAGACTGCAGTCACATCTTAAGTTCAGGGTCTTCTTCCAAGTTCGTGTGGTTGTTGGGAGATGTCAGTTCCTTTTGCTTGTAGAGCTGAGGCTTTCAGCACCTAGGTGCCATCGATAGTTCCTAGCCACGTGACCCTCTCTGTAGATACTCGCGTCACATCAGCTTGCTTCTTCAAGGCCAGCAGGAGAGTCTATGTCATCTATTAAGATGGAGTCTTATTTTATGTAACGTAATTATGGAGTGGCATCTATCCCATGTGTCACATAATATAACCAAATCAAGGAAGTGACAACCCAGCTCTGTTGCCATATTCTATGGGTTAGATGCGAGTCATAGGTCCCAGCCACACCAAGGGAAGGGGATTATGGGGGGCCTAACACTAGGGGATAAATTAAAGGTCATGGAGTCTTCATAGAATTCTGCTCATCACAGTGAGAACTATAGTTTTAATTTGCATTCTTTTTACTATGAGTATTGTTCTATGTTTAATGGCCATTTGTATATATGTGTTTTCTTCATGAGCTGTCTGCTCATGTTTGTCCGTATTTCTTCTAGGTTTTTGCTATTTTTTCTTTTAAATTTCTAGTACTTTATATATTAGTGTAGTCATTTAACAGTGATATGAATTGAAAATTCTTTCCTCCAGCTTGTTCTTATGCTGTTTTTGAATGTAGTTTATGAATCTGATTTAGTTGAACTTCTGAATCTTTTCTTTTCACTTTTTATTTCTTAGTCATAGCTATAAAGGCTGCTTCTATTTTGAGGCTTTAAAGGAATTCAAGCATGTTATGATTTTTAAAAAAATCCTAAATCCTGAATCCTAAATCCAACTGAAAATTTTCTTTGAATATGGAGTGGTTTTTGAATCCATTGTTTCATTTTCCAGAAGGCTGTTTAGTTGTCCCCAGCATTATGTATTAAAGCTCATGTTTACCACCACAGATCTGAAGGACCACCTTTATCATGTACCAATTTCCAGATAAATTGGAACCTGTTTCTGGAATTTATCACCTTTTCTTTGGTCTATTCTGTATGTCCTAATACCACACTGTTTTAACTATTAAAGTTTATTGGCTTATAAGTCTTTTTTCTATTTCAGAGATTTCCTTGTTATTATTACTGGTTTATTTTTCCACATGAACTTTACAATTAACTTACCTAGTCCCAGAACAAAATTTCTTTTATACTATTCTTACTGGGATTTTTAAATTTGCGAATTAGCTTAGGGAGAACTGGCATTTTTATATTAATCTGTTTTTGTCTACAAACTTGGTATGTCTTTCCATTTATTCAGTTCTTCTCTTGTGTCTTTTAGGAATCTCTCCAATTTTGTCTCATATTGTTTTTCCACATTCCTTGTTAGGTTTATACGTAGGTATTTGATCCCTTTCACAATTATTCTTGCCATTAGAAATGGATCTTTCCATTATATCTTCTGAGTGTTGTTGTTTGTATACATGAAAGTTATTGATTTGTACTAATTTTACACATGACGGCATTACTACTTTGAAAATATTAATTGAATACCAAACAATTAGGTGGACTTCAGTACAGGAACTGAACTCACAATACACAAAATAGTCACAGCCCTTGTTGCCAGTGAACTAATGATCTAGCAGAGAAGACAGAAAATAAAAATGTAAGCAAGCAAATAAATGTATAATGACGACTTTTGATCAATGCTCTGAAAACAATGAAGAGTGTTTAGTCATAAAGAATAATTATTTGAATGTGTCTTATGCAATTATAGAATTTCTGAGGATGTGGCCCACACTTCATTTATATCTCTAGGTCTCCAGAGTGTAGTGCACTCACCAGGAAATAAAAGGCAGAAAATATTTATTGAACTGAACAGAAATCACTTGCTCTGAGATCAGGGGCAAATGTATGTTAAGTCTGTTAGCATTATGACCATGCAGTCCAGATTTTTCAAACAATTTTATATTTTAAATACTTTTTCTATAAATGCATTATCATACCATGGGTCTTAAGGATTTGTTTGGAAATTGGCCACCACAGTTACAGTTTTTATTTAAAGAGTGCTTTCATGTCTCATTCCATGAGCTGAGTCAACTCTCAGCCCTCAGCATGAGTGTTTTGAAGATAAATTAGCTGAAAGACATATGCCCTTTTTAAAATTTTGATTAAGGTGTCAAAGTTAAACTAGTTTACTGAGCCTAGTTAGAGCTTGTGTGTTCTTGCCATCATAAATGTTAAGGTTTATACCAGTAAGAAAGAAAATGCTCTAATGGAGAAAATTTGATTTATATCTGTAGGCTTTTCACTGTTTCATTTTTTTCTCTCTCCAAATCTTAATTAACAGTAACTAAAGAATTTAGAGTTTCACCTGTTATTTATTTATTTATTTATTTATTTATTTATTTATTTATTTATTTATCTATTTAATTTAGAGTCTTTGCAGCTCTGGAAAGAATTCAGACCAACTTAAAAGTATATATAAAATGCTGCAAAGCATTGAAAAAGAATGAGAAAGAAATGGGCTACAAAAAAAAGTTGGAGACATAAGATAGACTTGTTATAGATCAGCTCCAGTTTGGGCTTTTATCTGTTAGACAATCTATTGAGTGTTAACACAATTTACAGTTCAATTAAGATTTTAATAATTCCTAAAATAATAGCAAAAATATACTTGGTGTGTGTTCTGTTCCAGGCATCATTTTAAGCTTTGTAAAATGCACTACTTAGTTTAATCCTTGCAACAAGTACCTGATGAGATAGGTAGTAATACTTTTCTATTTTATAGGAGAACAATTATTACTGCTTTGGAGACAAGAAAGAAAATTATTGAGAGGATTCATTTTAAAAAAGTTTTTTTATTGGGGAACAGCCATGGTCATTGGTTATACATTGCTTTCATGCTACAATGGCATAGTTAACTCTTTTAAGTGGGGGCACAGCTCACAGTGGCACATGCAGGGATCGAACTGGCAACCTTAGTGTTATCAGCACCACACTCTAACCAACTGAGTTAATCAGTCACCCCGAGAGGATTATTATAAAGATGATTCAGTGCAATATAGTGAACAATTGCTCACAATATCTGTGCAGTGGATATTGCAGTGAGTTTTGTCTTTTTTGTAGCATCATTTGGTCCAGTGGCCTCATGCTGGGCTCAGAATGATTCTACATGGTGGCCAATGCAATAAACATAGCTCTGCTGGTGTAGCCTCACTCAAGGGTGGATTTCAGAGTATCCAGGATATTGTTTGAATATCATATAGGCATTCTTAAAAAATGTTGTCTTCTAATTAAGTGACAGGTAGAAATAGGAAGTGTTGACTATGAGATGATTTCAAATTTTGGATTAGAGACTGGATATCAGTGTCTGAGTCTGGCAGCCCTTGACCTGTAAGCATGACTAGCAACCTTCCTTGTCCCATTAATGTCTGCACCAGATGTGTGAACAAATGTGTGGCAGTTAGGCAATGCTATGCTAGACTGCTGTAACAAACAAGTCCCTACCCTACAGTGGCTTTGTAGCAAAAATTCTTATGTGTCCTCCTATAAGACCCAGTTTATTTGTGATAGCTCTCTTATCTTGTAATAGTGCCCCCTGGAGCAAATAGCTTCCAAGGTCAACATAGCAGGGGACAAGAGCAATCTCAGAAAAGGAGCACCCACTCTTAACCATTCTCAGATGGGAATTGGCATATTGTTTTTGCTTGTGTTCCATTGGTGAGAATTGGTCACATGACACTACCCTGACGTATGGGTTTGGGAAATATGGAGAAGAACATGGATACTTAGTGGGCGCTGACCGTTTGTGCCACATAAGGCGGTGCTTTCTTCTGTTTCTGCTGTGCATTTCTCTTCCCCTTGCTTGTCTCTTGTTCTTACCCCTTCAGACCTCTTGTTCCATTAGACCATGTCCTTATGATTTCAGGTTCAACCTCTTCAAGCCCTCGGTCTTGGCTAGAGGAGGTGTCTATGAGGATCAGTGAAGAAGCAGAAAAGCTGGATGGGGAGAGAAAAGGGAGGGCACATCCCTTGAACTGTCATTTCTCATTTCTCTGCCGCTGGTTCTCATCTCCATTCCTCACATCCCAGTTCTCGCCGATGGTTGAGAGTGGGAAAGAGATTAAAGAGAAGAGACAGAATTGCATTCTGCTGCCCCTGAGGCACCTCATTTATTTCTCCTCCTTCTTATCCCCTTCTTTTCCCTTATTTAATAAGCACTTATCCTATAAACACATTTTAGCACAACCTATGCCAGTCACAAATAGGCTTTGGGTATTCAGCCCTGCATTGTATACGGCATTTGTGTTCCAGAGACTCTCAGCTTGCTGGTGAATTCCAAGAACTATACAGCAATAGATAAAGTGCAAAGCAGAAATATATATATATATATATATATATATATATATATATATATTTTAAAGTGAACAAATGAATGATTCACTGCTTGACTGGAAAGTATACTCAGGGCTTCCACCTTGCATGTGAAGAGAGGAGGCTTGCTTTCTTCCGCCAGTGCTGAGGTTGAAGGCAAGCAGGGACAGACAAAAGGAGACAGCATAGGTGCCAATCATATCACTCTGCGTTATCTCCAGTCTCTCCCCTCTCCCTTGACCCTTAGTCCATTCTTCTCTTACTGACAACACAAGTCCTGATCTTATTCCTGACAGCCCTGCTCTAGCTCTTGCCCTCTACCTTCTGGTGGAATCATGGGGTGGAGACAGGAAATGTTTCTGCTTAGGTCTTGAGACTGCAGATATGTCTGTGCTGCTGGCACCTCCAATTTCAACTCGGATCAGATCCCGTTTTTTTCCATGGAAACATTGCAGTACAGAGTGGGAAGATGCTGTACTACTATGAGTTTATTTCATGTATTAGGGTACTTTCTGATGTAAACACAATTTTGTAATGTAATCTAAAGACTTAATTGTCATTTATAACATTATTTGCTTGGCAAGGATGATATAAGGGGTCATTAAATATCAGAGCAGGGCTTGATCTGAGTGATCTTGGAGGCTCTTTCCAACCCCTAAAGTCTATGATTGTGTGGCAATGTATGTATGCTCTAGATTTTAAATAAGTGATTTGAAAATGAGCCTTTGGCACATAAATCAGTGGTTAAGCGAGAGATTGCCTCTGATGGATGTAGCAAGTTCTGATCTCTTCAATTTTTCCTCATTCTTAAGTTTTCACCTGTAAATTATTCTGATTTCTTTCTACTCTTTCTGCATATTAACATAGGATTCTTCCTTGATCTGAAATTGCTGCTGTTTCATTGTAAGCAGTTCTGAATCTTCATTGGTTATTTCATTAAGCGAAATAAATACATCTCCAACAAGATAGAATATACTTCCGAATGAACGACGAGGGAATATATCATTAATTTGCCTCTCAATCGTTGCAATCACAAACATTAAAATGTTTTAATGATTCTTTTCCTCTAATGAAATGAGAACTGGTTGTTAATTTTTTATCACTCCCCTAAAACAAACAAACAAACAAAAAAACCAACCACTGTACCATTCCTAAAGGATATATGAGCAGAATCAATCTCAGATCGAAATCATTAGTGATATGTAAAGAGGATTATGGGAGTTTCTTACAATATTGGATCAAGAGGTACATTTTTCCTGAAGACAGTTTGCATTTGTATTCAATAGCTTTTGTGCTTTCTGCTGCACATTTTGAATCTTAGAAAAACAAACTTGCATACAACTTGGGCATAATAATGTTGGCTAGAATTAGACTTACGGAGGTCATTACAATCATCCCTTGCTTCCTCCCAGGCAAAGGAGGATTCATTTTGAAATTTCAGCTACTCAAGTCTCTGAAGTTCACAGTCTCCTTTGGTAACTAATTTTAATATCTAACAACACTTTCTGTTCAGATTTTTTTTTCCTCACAAACAATGAGACTGAAATGACTCTTGCCATTTTTCACTTTTTCAAACCTTGTGGAATAAGGTAAAACAATGACAATTCTTCATAAAGTCATGAATTTATAGGAAAATCATGAGTTTAAATTCATGTGTCTTTTATTAAACTCATCAAACTAAGATTGCCTTTTTCTCATTTTTTTCAATCAATTTCTTTAAAATGACTCTTTATCAATTTCTTCAAGTTTTATAGTCAGGGACACATTTATAAATATTGTAAATCTCTCCAATATTGTAAATATTTATACAATATTTAGGACATAGGACAGACGCTGTGCAAAGAGGTGAGAAGAATTTCAATGGAAGTCACTTTGTAAACGGGATGCTGCTGAAGGGAATTTCTGTGGGGCTCGGTGTGGAAAGGAAGCTATTAATGGAGACTATTAATGGCTGCTATTAAAAGAAGGAGCAGGGCGAGTCATTGGCCCAGAGAAGAGATAAGAAGGAACTGGACTGAAGGAGCTAAAGTTAAGCAATGGGACATATTTCAAGATCACTATCTTTCAGAAGAAGTGTGTAGGAAGTAGACTTGGTAGGAAATGAAGGCTGTTTTGACTTCTCGTGTGAGAAAGGAGAAGTGTGTGGAGGCAGAGGGCAACACTGCAAGCAGCCCACAGATGAATGGCCCATCTCTTGGATGTGGGAAGGACAAGGCTGGCTCCCGAGAATCTCTATAATGAGCTGGATGTATGGCGCTGTGCAAGGCTGAGGGCAGATAGCAGGACATAACAGGGAGAGTGTGGTAATGACCTAATCACTGGTCTATAATCAATCAGAGGTCGGTTTCTGTGTGGAATTCTCCTGGGAGATTGTTAGGAGGAAAACAGAGCTAAGGCCAGATGCTGACTCATGGGGGGCCCATTGTTGCTTTTTTGGGGACAGACATTTTATTTCTGTACATGTAGAAGTTCTGTTTATTCGGGAAGCCAGGAGGAATAATGGAGAGATCTTGTGTTTTCCTTTGTGGTCTGTTTTCTAGAACACAGCAAATATCTGAGTGGAACTTAGTTTAATAAATGTTTGGAAGAACCCAATAAAGGGTATATTATTCTTTTATCAGTGGCTTTGATTGGGCACAATGTATTATGTAGTCTTCTACTTAAGTACATAATATACTTACAAAAATGTGTATGACACTCTATAGACAGAGATACAATGACCAATTTATATATTGTGAGTGTGTGGGTGATGTGATTGATTTGCCAGCATATTAAGAAATATTATAAGCTCGTGATTTTTTTCCCCCTAACCTTTCAGCCTCAATATGTGACAATATATTTCTAGTATCTCATACATATTATTTAATTATCTTCTTTTCATACAAAACTAAAGATGCTAGTAACTGATTTGCATATAATGTGCGATAGATAGAGGCTAAAAATACCTGCTACTTTCTCTACATTGAGTCTCATCCTTATTTCATTGGACTTTGCATCGAGGAGACCTGTGCTTTTTGTGTTTGGGGTTGAAAATCTCATTTTTTTATGTTTTATTTTCAATGCATATTGTAACAAATGCAATAAAATCAAATCAGGATACTCGGACACATGCGGCAGTTTTGATCAAGATGGCGCTGTTGGTAGAACTGAGCTGTTAGCGGATCGGTGAGTTTATGCTCTCACTGATCAGTTAATGTAAGAGTCTCTGTTTGCCGTGTAAAAGCTGGTTTAGTGGGATTAATACACAGTGCATGAAAGTGATGTTTAAGTGAAAGTCCAATGTGTCAAAGTATATGACTCCTCAACCTTAGCAAAACTAGACTCCCTGTGACCCAGTGATGGCAAAAATAAGCTCCCAAGCATTTTCTGTTCTTTGGGGGTCTTTGTAACTCATGAGTTCATAGATTTTCTTAATTATTGTCATTAATGTGATTATTTGATACTTTACTACACCTTCCCTTTCTTTTCAATGTGTAAATACTATATTAATAGCTATGTTATGAGCTGCAAACTTCAACTTAGCACCTCTTTCCTGTCAGGTAGAAATATCTGCATTAAAATATCTGCATTATTTGAAGCTGAAGGATCTTCTAAGTCGTCTACTATGTCTTTCTACCAGGAGTTAAAATAGGGGAGGGGATGCCAAGAAGAGTGGGCCAAATTCACCACCAAACTATGGAGCCTGCATGTGTCTCTTTCTTTCTTTCTTTTTCTTAATTTTTATTACATTTATTGGGGTGATGTTGTTTAGTAAATTTATATCTGTGTCAAGTGTACAATTCTGTAATACATCATCCATATATCACACTGTGTGCTCACCACCCAGAGTCAGATTTCCTTCCATCGCCATATATTTGACCCTTGTTTCCCTCTTCTATCACCCACCCCCTGCCCCTTAGCTTCATGAAAGATGGAGCTTGGAGATTCTTTGTGGCATATATTGTTGCATGCATACCATAACTTGTCCTTTCCAATGTGTATGGGAGTACATTCTCCTGTAAGGAGCAGAATTGATTAATAAAGATACGTAATCTCCTGTAACAAGTATGGTTACTTCCAGATGTGGGGCAGCAGCTCAGAGATGTCAGCAAGAACAGAGATGGTGTCTATCCTGCTAGCTCTCCATCGTCAGCCTATAGGCTTTTAGACCTAGTGCTTATTTATTGCAAGATGCCTGAGGAGCTGCTGCAGGATTCCAGGCATCAAGATGTTACTTGAGGATCAGAGGCGGGAGGTGAGAAATCCTCACATGGTTCTCTCTTCTTTGACCAGGGAAGAAACATCTCTCCCAAGAGACTTCCCTTTTAATCTTAGTGGCTAGGACAGTATGACATGGCCAGTCCTTCCTGCAAAGTACAAGAGAGGCTGGAAAGGAGAATATACACACACAGGAAGTGAGAAAGTCGTGGCTGACCTAACCACATGCACTGGGTTCTGACTGTGCATGACTACTGATCTGTACAGCTGGTGAGCTGTTTGTCAGAGCAGCTTGCTCTGCTCCCACAGGTGCGAACCTGGTCCCTCACCTGATTGCCACAGCTGCTACATGCCAATGGGCTTGCAGCAGTGCCCATTCTATGGGACTGTCCCACATACAATTTGCCAGCATCTTCTGCACAAACTGTGCCTCTCATCTCATTCCCCGATGACCCTGGTGAAGCATGAGGAAAGCTTCATTGCTCATTTCAAGTCACAAGAGAAAATGTATTGGTGAGTTTTCCAGAGAAATATATATATATATATATATATATATATATATATATATATATAGAGAGAGAGAGAGAGAGAGAGAGAGAGAGATTTTAAGTAATTGGCTCACTCTATGGTGAAGGCTGACAAGTCTGAAAACTGCACGGCAGGCTGGCAGACTGGAGACCCAGGGGAGAGCTGACGTTGCAGCTTGAGTCTGAAAGCTATCTGGAGGCAGACTTCTCTCTTCCTCAGGGAGTCTTTTTCTAAGGCCTTCAACTTATTAGACGAGGCCCACCCACATTATGGAGCATAATCTGCTTTACTCAAATTCTACTGATTGAAATGTTAATCTCATCCAAAAAATACCTTCACTGTAACATCTGGACTAACATTTGACTACATATCTAAGCAAGTTTACATATAAAATTAACTATCACAGAGAGGCTTCTGGGAGGCTACTGAGAAGGCTTACTACATGACCTGTGAATTTTGATGGAAACACAGTGAAGTGTGTGACTCTCCCAAGGTAAATTTAAAAGGTGAGAGACATTCTGCCTACTCGCTTTCAGGGCAGAAGTAAGAAGAAGTTTCAGTTGCGCCTGGAGTGGCCTCTACCCTTTTTTCTTGGGACATAGATTGCAGGAGTGTTTCTCATGGACCAGCTGTGGGCCATGTCAGCAAAGGTTAGCATGGTGTTCTTTTAGATCTTGTCCAAAAAAAGCTGCCTGGAGAGACACAAATATCTCGGTAAAGAGGAGCAGTTAGTATTGCTGCATTCCAGGGTTGAGGAAGGAATACAAAAAGAGCCCAAATAAGGACACACTCAATGCTGAATACAAGATCAAAAACAGAAATCAATCATATTGCTATTCAGCAGTAGTAACATAAATGAAAGCAAAAGTAAATAATATTTAAGATAATGTCAAAAATATCAAATACCTAGAAATAAATTTAACAAAAATATACCCAGAAAACTATGTAACACTGAAGAAAAAAATAATAGATGAAAGGATATATGGTGGCCATGTACTGGAAGACTCAACATTGTGTAAAGATGTCACTTTTCTCTCAAATTGATTCATAGATTCAGTGCAAATGCATTAAAATGTGAGAGGCTTAAAAAAAAAAAGACACTCACCCGGTGTATTAGTCTGCTCGAGCTGTCATAACAAAGAACCATAGGCTGGGTGGCTTAAACAACAGAAATTTATTTTCTTACACTGCTGAAGGCTGGAAGCCTGAGATCAGGGTCAGGTGCACCATCTTCCTGGTTTGCAGATGGCCGTTTCGTTTTGCTCTGTGTGCATGTGGGCTTTCCTTAGTGTCTCCATATGGAAAGAGAGAGACCTGGTGTCTCTTCTAATTTAGATTCTGATTCCATCATGAAGGTCCCCATAGTGACATTATCTAACCTTAATGATCCTTCCCAAAGCCCGTCTCCAAATAAGACTTCAACCTCGGAATTTTAAGGGGATACAATTCACTCCAAAGCACTCAGTTTGAGCAAATACTAGGTAGGAGATCCCTGGTGACAGGGTCTTTCAAGAATTGATGAAAACACCGAGGAGAGGGACTACCCACTCATTTAGAATTCACTTACCTTCCTCTCCCTTTTAGAGCCTCAGCCCAGAGGTGGAGGTGGGTGTTTGGAAATTGAAGCAAGAAGAATGGGAAAAAAATTAGAAATGCTAAGCGGGTAACAGAACATCTCCTTTCTTTCTTTAACAGTCAGGTTTCTGCTAGATTCTGGCCAAGTTGGGGTTGACTCATTTTTAATGCTAGGTTGAAATTATGACCAGTTCGTGGGGCCAACTATTTTAATTAAGTTGCAGCAATGTTACATGTAACCAGAAAAATCTTGGGGAGCCTGACTTTTCATCCTGGAGCAGGGAAAGAACCAACCTCACAAAAAAAGTTACGTTTTAGGAGGCTTGCTTGTTCAACTTAATTATTAGCTTTGTTTTGCCTCCCAATCCATTTATTTTTTTTGGGGGGGGGGTGCGGAAATAGAATTTGTCAGAATAATGGTTTGATACAGTGATGAAAAACTCCTAGGACATGATCTCTAGATTTGAGAATTTTTACATGTAAGTTATTTCCTTGGGGAATCTTGGAAATTAAAACCATTTTAAGTAGCTGTAATACCCGCAGTGGCCGTTTGGTGGCAGCTGTCCACGAAAACTGGGCCTTGCTTCCTGCCCTTGGAAACCCTGTGTTTCTGTGTGAATAGCATTTTTTGTCTCAGCGCCCCCAGAGACGTGCCTATTCCTGCTTTTGATGGAGCTTTGTTTTCCATGAGTGTTTATTTTTTGGTTGATCCCTCGTTGTTCAGCTCAGGAAGGCCAACATTGGTGATACTTTCTGAATATCATGTATTCTGGTTCTGTTTATGTTAATGCAGTTTGGAGGAAAGTTAACAGCTTGAAATCTCTGTTGATTTGGAGGGGTTTTTTTTTTTGTACTCTCTTTTTAACTCAAACACTGATTGACACACTTAGAATGAAAAGCTGCTCTTACCTTTCCCTGGAAAAGTTTTCTTAAATAATGCAGACTAAACACATCAGAGAGAGAAGGCTGTTTTTCTGCTACCTTTGAGTCTTCATTATTCATGTTTTCACATGCCGTTAGCGGGGTGAGTTTTCTTTAGATTTATACCAGATGGTGTGATATATATATAAATTTTGGGAAGGGGCATAGAAATTTCCTTCATTAAAGTTGACCACAAATTAATCTTTCCTAATTGGTTCATTTATTTAATAACAAAATTTCACTTATAAGGACCCAGTAGCCAAGTGTTCTCTTTAGTGCCCAGGGGGGAAAAATTGATTGTGCAAACCAATTACTTGTCTATGATTCTTTAGAAATAAAAGTCAGCTATTGTATGGATGGAGGTGGTTGTGTGGGGATTTAGAAAACCTTGCCAGTTGGGGTTTGAGCGAGCTGCTTTCTAAAGCTGGGCCCAGTGTTTGTGGCTACGCTTGCTGTGTGTCCTGAGGCACAACAAGAATTAGGTTTGCTCTGAATTTTAGATGAAATCATTAATTCAGGCAAAAATCACTGCCTATTTGGCAGGTACTGTGCTATGTGAGCTGAGTGGCATGATGACCACAATAAGATACAGTCCCTGAGCTCACAGCACATACTGTTAAGTGGACACCACTAATATGATTTCAATGAAACACCCCAAGAAGTGCATTTATAAACACAGACTGAGGTTAATGCTCAGAAGAAAAGGAAGGTGTTATAGAAATATAATAAGCAGTTAACAAAACCTGATCCAGGCTTCAAGGTCAGGCCTCCCTAGAAATTTGACTTCTGGTGAAATCTGAAAGATTGTGACATTAATCAGGGACAAGCTAGGTGATGGAGAAGGGGACAGTGTGAGTGAAAGAGAAAGAGCATGTGCAGGGGCCAGAGGCAGGAATGAATGTGGTGTGTCTGAAGAACGGAAGGAAGGTTCTGGAGGTTGGAGTGCAGAGGGAGGGGGAAGAGCTGTCCAGTGAGGCAAGAGAGGAAAGTATGGGCCAACCCTGAGGCCCGTGGCAGGAGTGGGGTGCTGTTGGTGAGAATGGTGGTCGTGATGTGTGAAGGCTTGAAAATAGCCCTCTGGCTGCACCTATGGAACATGGAAGTGAAGGGTGGCCAGGACACCCCAAGAGCAAAGGGGCAGCAGTACTAATCCTGGCAGAAGAGAAGGGAGCATGGACCAGAGGAGAGAGGACCAGGAGGCAAGAGACTGGATTCAGTAGATAAGTAAGACCTAAAAGGGACTTCACATTGAGGTAAATTGAATGGGGAGGGGATATTTAGGAACAGGAAAGTCATGGGGCATTTTGACTTGAGTAACTGAAAGCGTGGTGTTTCTTCACTGAGGGAGGAAACACAGGTTGAAGACAGATGTGAATGTAAAACATGACCCAGCTCTTCTCAGGGAGAACTTCAACAAAGAGATAGGAAACATAGAAAAGAACCAGTCAGAAATAAAGAATAGAATAACCGAAATGAATACATTACAGGGAATCAACAGTAGATTCGATGAACCAGGAAATCAAATCAGAAATTTAGAAGATAAGGTGGTAGAAAATAAACAGAACAGAAAAAAGAAAAAAAGAATCCCCCCGCTCCAAAAAAAAAAAAAAAAAAAATTAAAAAAATAAAAACAGTTTAAGGGACCTCTGGGACAATAAGAAACATACCAACATTCACATCATAGGGAAATTCACACCAAAAGAAGAAAAGAGAGAGCAAGGAATTGAAAACCTATTTCAAGAAACAATAACAGAAAAATTCCCTAACTAGGCAAGGAAAATGGATAGTCAAGCCCAGGAAGCACAGAGAGTCCCAAACAAGACGAACCCAAAGAGGCCAACCCCAAGACACATCATAATTAAAATGCCAAAAATTAAAGGTAATGAAAGAATCTTAAAAGCATCTAGAAAGAAGCAGTTACTTACCTACAAGGGAGCTCCCATAAGGCTATCAGCTGATTTCTCAACAGAAACTTTGCATGCAAAGAGGGATTGGCAGGAAATATTCAGTGATGAAAAGCAAAGACCTACAACCCAGATTACTCTACCCAGCAAAGCTATCATTTAGATTTGAAGAACAGATGAAGAGCTTCCCAGACAGGAAAATGCAAAAGGAGTTAATCACCACCAAATAAGTATTACAATGAATCTTAGAAGGACTTCTTTAAGACCAAAAGAAAAAAAAATCAGAAATATGAATAATAAAATAGCAATAACTGAATACCTATCAACAAGTACTTTCAATGTACAATAAATGGATTAAATGTTTCAATCAAAAGAAAGGGGAGTGAATGGATAAAAAAAATAAGACCTTTGCTTATGCTGCCTACCAGAGACACTTCAGATCACAAGACACACACAGACTGAAAATAAAGGGATAGAAAAAGATATTTCATGAAAATGGAAACAATCAAACAAAAAAAGCTGTGATAGCAATAGTTCTACCAGACAAAGTAGACTTTAAAAAAAGGTTGTAACAAGAGACAAGGAAGGACCTGGCAATCCCACTTCCGGGCATTTATCTGAAGAAACCCATAACACTACTTTGAGGGGATGTGGTCATCCATATATTCATTGCAGCATATTTACAATATCCAAGATATGAAGGCAACCTGGGTGTCCCTGAATGGATAAATGGATAAAGAAGAGGTGGTACATGTATAGAATGGAATATTACTCGGCCAAATAAGAATGAAATCTTGCCATCTGCAACAGCATGGACTGACTTAGAGGGTATTGTGCTGAGTATATTAAGTCAGGTAATGAAAGACAAATGTCATATGATTTCAGTTATAAGTAGAATCTAAACAACAAAATAAAGGAATAAATAAAACAAACAGACTCAGAGATACAGAGAACATTTTGATGGTTGCCAGATGGGAGGGGGGTGGGAGTGGGTAAAAAAGGGGAAGGGATTAAGAATTTAAAATTTGTTGCTAAAAAGTAGTTATGGAGATGTAGGATACAGCATGAGGAACATAGTAATATTGTAATAATTACGTATGGTGTCAGATGGGTACTAGAGCTCTTGGGGTGATAGATGGGGGGGTTAGGGGAAACATGAAAAATGTGAAGGGATTAAGAAATAAAATTGGTAATTATAAAGTAGTTATGGGATGTTAAGTAAAGCATAGGGAATATAATCAATAATATGTTAATAACTAGGTATAGTGCCAGTTGGTTACTAGACTAGTGTGGGGGAATCAATTCATAAATTATATAAATTATATATAAATTATATAACCACTATGCTGTACATCTGAAATTTATATAGAATAATATTGACTGTCAACTGTAATTGAAAAATTAAAAAAAAAGGGGGGAATCAAGGGGAATAAGAGATTCAAAGTTCCAAGTACAAAACAAATAAGTCATGGGGATCTAATGTACAGAATAGGAAATATAATCAATAATATTGTGATATCGTGGTATGGCGTGTAATAGTTCCTGGACTTATTGTGCTCACTTCTTTGGAATAGGAAATATAATCAATAATATGATAATAACAATGTATATAGTGCCAGATGGGCACTGTTGAATAATTATGATGTACACCTAAAACTAATATAATATTGCATGTTAGCATTTTTTGTTAAAAATTTTAAAAAACATTTTGATTTTAAAGCATCTTTGACTTTATGCTTTTACACTTTTCTGTATCTTCTAACTATACATAGTTATAGTGTGATTTTTTGGCGAGTTACTTAATCTCCATTTGTTTTAGTTTCTTAATTTGAAAAATAGGTTAATAACCTTATGGTGGAATAATTGTGCCTTTCTAATGGGTTGTTTTGAGAACTAAATAAGTTAAAAACTTGTAAAGTGCATTATAACACACAATAAACTTTAGCTGTTATTATTAGCTATTGTTAAGGGATAGGAAAGAATAATAGACTGTCAAACCCAGAGATGTAGCTGGAACTTAAGCAGTGGAGGTTGTAACTATGCTTATGGGACCCACGAGGTGGAAACCAGTGTTTCCTGAAGTTTATGATGCAATCGGAGGAAGTTTAAAGGTTTTTCTTTAGTTAGTAGAAAGAAGGGAAAGGGTGTTCAGGGTTGTATGGGAAGATGGAAGAATAAACTTGTGTTTATACCCCTTTGTGTCTCTTTGAATAGGACTTTTCTGAGTGACCTGGGAAATGTTGCCGCAGCTTAATAATAAGTCATAGAACTAACATTGAGTGCTTCTATAATATATCACTGACTAGGTGGGAGTTAGGCCCTTGTCAGTCCCTTACCCACTTATCTCGTTGAACCTGTAAGAGCCCTATCAGGTAGAATATTTTCTCATCTTCATCTTAGCAATGAGAAAACTGAGATTGCATAACTTACTCAAGGTTACAGTGATCATTAAGTGGCGAAGCTGGGACTGAATCCAGACATTCTAACTTTAGAGCCAGACTTGTATGAACAACCTCTATTTCCTCAATTTCACTTCCACTCCTAATATGCTCCCAAATGTCCAAAATTTCACACTTATTTTTTCTAAGAAGAAAGCGATCATGCACACTTTCCTTTCTCTACTTTGAAAGAGGAGACTTGAATCAGGGAAGGTACATGTTGGTTGAAACAATCCTTAAGGATACACCTTAAATCCTGAGTTTCCAAAGCTCTATGAATGAAGAAATGAATGAACTCAAAGATATTGATAATGATAGAGGTGATAAACATAGTTGTGCAATCAAATCACTGTCTGATGGCTGGTCACTAGGAGTAGGAAAGACAACTGAATGAAGGAAGACAAAACAATCAGATTCCTACCATCCATATTTTGAAATGTATTTATTCATTTAGTATAGACATATTATGTCCTACCATGGTCCACTATGCTATGTTATCATATCAGAATCTCTGTATTCAAGATGCTGAAAGCTTTGTGGAAGAGGGATGTAGGAAAAAAACTTTTCAAGTACACTGATAATTGTGGGTTTTAATGTGTGCACGCGTGTGTGTGTGTGTGTGTGTGTGTGTGTTGTGAGAACAGTGAATCGATACCTAGTGAAGTGTGGTTAATACAAAAATGTGAATGAACCATGATGAGGAGTATGAAAAGTATAGGTGGATTTGGGAGGCGAACAAATTATAAACAATAAAAACAGAAGAATCAGGGGCTGGCCAAGTGGTGCACTGGTTAGGATTTGACTTGGGACACCAGCTCTGAGCAGCAGGGCCATGGTTCGGATCCCACATATGAGGGCCAGTGACGCTGCACCCTTTACAGCTAAGATGGTGAACAGCAGCTTGACCTGGAGCTGGGCTGCCGTGAGTCGCCAGCAATGGTGTGGGCTGCAATGGGGCTGCAGTGGGGCTGCAGCAGGGCTGACCAACAGTGGGTGTGAGCTTTCATGAGCTGCTGTGAGCCGCCATGAGTGGCCGTCCAATGGCCAGTGAGTGACTCCCTCACCTGTGAAGAGCGCAATGATAATACCAACATGGGCCAGTGAAGCGACATCCTCCAGAACTAGACTGAAGAACAAAAGGACAGCAGATTGTCTGTTCCTCTCCCCCAATTCCCCAATAAAATCTTAAAAAAAAAAAAATAAAGGAATCAGACTCTGGCTGAGAAGAATGATGAGAAGGACAATTTTGAGGGAAAGGATCAGAGGAGCAGGGTGAGTTCAATGTAGGAATTTCCTTTCTCTCCAGGGTGTCTTAAGACACAATTGATTCGGAATCATGGCAAAAATACTGTCACCAAATCTAACATGAGAGCAAGGCAGAATTACAGACAAGAGGAATCAGGGGATAGAGACAAAATGATAGAGATTATGTATTTTCTCATTATCATAGGCAATATTCTATTGGCAATCTCCAACTCCATTTTGATTCTGCAGTGACGATAATGTCTGCCCCTGTTATGTGTCACTTTTATAAACTGCTGTGCTCCATGTGGCAATGTTAGCAGGAAGTGTCCATAAGTGGGCAGTTGCAGGGGAGGTAGTTAAGAATATAGCAGCCTCGAATTAGTCAACAAGGAATTCATACACATTTCATGTTCAAGTAGGAGTATAGAAATGTTGCCAAAGTCTAGTTTTTTTTATTCTGTTGTTTTTTTCCCTTTATTTACTCTGTTCCTTTGTCTGTATGAGTTTATACTGTGTCTACAGGAAAACTCAGGACTTTTTCATTCATCAGCATTTCTAAAACTAGGAATGTTGGTGAGCCATATTTGGGTTTTTCTGCCCTGGCTTGGTTCCTGAGATAAACCTCTGGAGTCGGTTCATTTGGGCCATATGAAGATGCATGGCTGATAATGAGACAACTGTCCTCATTAACTGAGCCTTAAGAAGCAATTATCTCAGCCCACACAGTGGGCTACCTTTGCCCTCATTCACAGGACTGGGCAGATGGTGGGTTCTGGGCGGTTCGAGGCTGATTTTCTTTGGAGTTTCAAACAGAAGGTTTATTAAAAGTTAAGGATTAGCTTTAATATGTTTACTCCTGCACTTTCCAACCAGTGGTGTTCTTGTGTCATTCAGAGGAGTGGCAGGCCAAGGCAGGAGAAGGTCCTCTATTTGAGGGGTAAGATACACTCTTTGCTTGCTGGGTTCATGGAGGCCGACTTGATCATTTCATTCTGCTGATGCTCACAGTTCCATCCTTTTACCTTCAGTGGAAATAGATGTTGTCCTCAAATGGATTGCTGTGTACTGGGCTCCCCTGTGCTCCTGGTACCTCCCCTGTCTCCCTGTCCATTCCCTCCTCTGTCTGTTGTCCATTGATCTATATTCATCGTTCACTATTGTTGCTTTGTGAGACTCAGAGAAAGATCCCAGGCAGAAAGCAAGGCCTGGTTCTCGGGGAATAATGATGTTTCTGTGACCTCATTACCATTTCAGCACAAGTTTAAAGAAAACAAACACATCTACTGACAACACTCCTAATGTGTCTAATATTTCTTTAATACACCCTTATATATGAGTGCACCAACAGATAAAATAAGCCAGTCTGCTTTTTGGGCAGGAGTTTGGTAGATTGTGAAATAAATCAAATCAAATGGCTTTAATAATCTTCCGGAATAAATTGATTTTCTTTCCCCTCGGCAAATGGCTATGTGAACAGTGGCCTTCAAATGGAATAGCCACTTGGTAGGTCATTGGCTGCAAGTGCCAGAGTTATTATCTTTGGAAACGCCTTTCTTGCCTTGACAAATAAGAAGGAAAATATAATAGAAGCTTCAAAGCTAGTATAATGAGGGTGACCTAACTGGGAGAAGAAGCTCTACTGTAAAACCTTTTTAATTCTCACCAATGATAAGACAAATCATGTTGGAGTCCAATTAGCAAGCAAGAGACTCTGATTTAAAAAAAAACAAAAAACAACACAACATAAAAACAGGCGCACTGCATGGCAGGGTGTGTTTTGGCTTTTTATTTTGATAAGTGGTTTTAAGTATTCATTATAATAATCCACAGCCCACGGACTAATGGCTGTAGTACGTCTTTTAACTGCGATAAAGTCTTGAGAAAATGAAGCCTTACTGTAAGCACCTGCAGTTAAATCTTGGTTGTGAAGTAAAATGAGACCACTTTTTTGATCACAATAATCATGTTTTCTGTTTAATGAAGTGAAAAATAGATCATTTCTCCATGTAGAAATTACAACACCCTGTACACAGCACTATGAACAAAAGGCATTAATTGCTATTAATAGCCTTGATGTCTGTCCTTGAAACATCACATTTAATTGCTTTCTACAGTTGCCTTGTTCAATTATTTGGATCTCTCTTTCATTATGGATGAACAATTCCCCCAGTTTTATGGCTAGGTCTTCTAACATTAGAGCTGAGGTTCGATTTCCAATGCTGCTGCTTCTTCTGCTGTCTTGTTTTGTAATGTCGGTCTTAGTCACTACTTACTCCTCTTTTGTCCCTTTCTTCACAGCTCTCAACTGGCTAGCTGTTGAGGTTGGGGGGACAACGTGCTGGTGTGTTCAGGGGTTGAGACCAACTCTTATCACCTCTGCCAGTTTTATTTAACCCATTGCCCTGACATTGACTCAGTACAGCTTGTGAATGACCGTACTCATGTGACAGGTGGTGAAGAAGTCCCCAGTAGATGGTAACAAACTGATAATGTCCTATCTAATTTGTAGACCCAAGCAGAACGAATGTGAAGGCAAATCCCTTAGCCTTGATGTGTTTGCTCAGAGTGGACAAGAGCCTGAGTGATCGATGTTACTCGTTCCTTGTTCGGGACAACAGGGAAGTGAAAATATCTGCCTGTCAGTTATTTGAAGCCATTCTGAATGCAGCACGTTCCTAAATGATCTGCTGATCTCCTTAGCTATTGAGACCCTTACCAGACATTTTTTTTTTTTGAGGGCAGTGTCACTGGCCCTCATATGTGGGACCGAACCGGGGCCATTGGCTTCTGAAGCCAGCGCTTAACCACCGCGTCACTCGGCTGGCAAACCAGACAATTTTGAGTTCCCATACATTACCACTGGCTGTACAAGCGCCGAAGGGCTGGGTTTACTAATAGACCTTTGTGTAGAGTGTTGCTGGGAATAGCGATGTCCTCTCTAGACACATCTGGGTCATTGAATGCCAATTGCATCCTCGGCTTCTGGTCCCCCCCCGTCCTGCAGACGCTCTTCTTGATTTGGTGGACCTTTTGGAACATCTTCTCTTGCTGACACACTTTGGCCTGCCAAGCACAACTTCCAGGTTAACCCAACCCTTCATCTTTGAAGGCCTTACTGAAGGTAATGCACCCCTCTGCAATCTGCAGAGACTTTCCGGGTAAGGCTCATATCTATCCACGTGTTCACTAAGAATTGTTAGCGGTGCCATCCTAGACACATTCTTTGCTGTCCACTGGTAGGCTCCCATCTTGTCTTGTAGCTATGCAAGGGTTCCAGAGAAATTTACTCTAAGGGACACTGTGCCTGGCTGAGACTTCTTCACCCAGATTCCTCTTTCTCTCCTCCTTAGTGAACATGACCATCCCATGCACAGGCCCAAACCATCTCTTGATGATCCTGTCCCTTAAAGCTCAGGGAGAGTTCAGCCTGGGCCTTTTCTCTTTTCCATTTGGGCCTCTTTGACCCCTCTAAACTGAGGACTTCTTACTCTGAAAATCTAACCAACCTGTGTTTTAAAATCTCAGAGGAAGATGACAGAAGGAAGACTTCAAGAATGTCTTTAATCCTAAGACCCATATTCAGGATGTTTTCTTCCGGTTGTTCTTTAGTTATCAGAGCTGCAAGTTAGTTATTTAGGTCACACTTTATGTCTTGGATAGATATACTTGTAAATGAAAATGTTGCCTGTCTAAGTATGTCTTTTAACCAACCTTCATGGGAACTTGTGATATAATCTTTTTCTCTTAGTCATGTGGATGGCTTATACTATTTTACTGGCAGTTTCTCACCTCTGTTATCTTGGGACTCACTATCTACCTTTAGAAGTTGGCTAACTAAAGATGAGGGTGTAAAAATGTGTTCTAAGGCCAATTCCAGCATGTGTTAAAGTGTAGGGGAGTGGCGTTTCCCCACACCAAAAAGAAGCAATTCTCAGAAAGTAGCTGGGTGTCCTACAATTCAACTGAACTCTGATACTGTCTATCCAGAGATAGTTTCAGATACCTCAGGTTAAGGACTCAATCCTACAAGACTGCCCTCCAGCTTTAGACAACAGTTGTCATTTGTGCTAAAGATTGGAGGTTCCCTAACCCCTTCCTTGGGCTCAGATTGATTAATTTGCTGGAGTGGCTCACAGAACTCAGAAAAACATTTTAGTTACTAGATCACCAGTTTATTGTAAAAGGATATAACTCAGGAACAGCCAGATGGAACTGATGTGTGTGGGGCAAGGTGTGGGGAAAGGGCATGGGGCGTCCATGCCCTCCCTGAGTACTCCACTTTCTCCAAATCTCCACATGTTTAGCAACCTGGAAGCCCTGAACCCTGCCCTTTTTTTGCTTTTGTAGGGACCCTGTATTCCATAGGCGTGATTGATGAAATCATTGGCCACTTGGTGATTGATTCAACCTCATCCCTCTCTCCCCCACCCCCAGAGATGGGGGAATAGGATGGAAAGTTCCAACCTTCTTATCACATGGTATCTCATCACAAAGGATAGGTCCTAGCATCAAGACCTATCCTTTGGTTGTCTAGGAGTTTTCCAAAGTTCAGCACATTAACATAACAAAATCTTGATCACGCTCAACATTTACCAACTTCCTAGTGGTTTAGGAGCTCTGTGTCAGAAACAGGGATAAATACCAAGTATATATATTTCTTATTATAAATCACAGAGTTACAGGATACACTTCCTGGCCATGGAGCAGAGCCAAGGTCCTGACCCTAGACTCATCAGAACGGGCTCTAATTGGTTGAATCCACCAGCCACAGGAGATATATAATATATTATTATATAGAGAGAGATATAATAATTATCTACATGAACATAGTGCCCCCTTATCCATTGTTTGACTTACTGCTGTTTTATTTACATGTGATCAACTGTGGTTTGAAAATATTAAATGAAAAATTTTAAAATAAACAATTCATAAGTTTTAAATTGCATGCTGTTCTGAGTAGTGTGATGGAATCTCATGCCGTCCTGCTCTTCCTCCCAGGATGTGAATCATCCCTTTGTCCAGCACTTTATACATTCCCCGCCTATGGGCCACTTAGTAGCCTGTAAGGTTATCAGATCAACTGTCACAGTATCACAGGGCTTGTGTTCAAGTGACTCTTGTTTTACTTAATAATGGCCCCAAAGTGCAAGCGTAGTGATGCTGGCAATTGAGATATACCAAAGAGAAGACAGAAAATGCTTCCTTTAAGTGAAAAGGTGAAAGTTCTTGACTTAAGGAAAGGAAACAGTAATATGCTGAGGTTACGAAGATCTATGGTAAGAACAAATCTTCCAAAGTTAGACTACAGTGTGTGAGAAATGCGTAGTTAAGATGGAAAAGGCATTAAATTTGTGGGCAGAAGACAGGAACAGAAAATGTGTTCAGATTGATGGCAAAAGTGTTGTACCAGAAAGCAATGAGCCTATACAAAGACTTCAGCAAGGGGCCCCTGAAAAGAGTGACACCAAGCCATTTACTGCAAGTGACTGATGGTTATGTTGCCAGAAAAGAGTTTTTGGTGTCATAACAGGACAGAATTCAAGGACACACCGATTAAGCCACGAAAGCCAAGCCAAGCAAGTAGTGGATTTATTAAAAGAAAAGAAGAGAGTACACTCCAAAAATAGTAGGAGCAGGCAGGCCAGGAAAAAAGCAACGGCGCTGAAGAACAAAGAGGCGTAGGGTTTTATTAGAATGAGGGAGCGAAACACTCAAGCGTTAGGGGTAGTGTTATAGGCATTGCCAGGCAGGTGCTCACTGACCACTCCTTCGTGGAGGGAGGTGGGATTCTCTCGTCCTTATTTAGTCCGTGTTGGAACTGTCATGGCAACACTAAGGGTGGAGATGTTTCCCTGCCCCCAATCCTGATAGTATTATGGTCCATTACAATCAGCTGACGTCCACCTTGAGGCGAACCAAGATGGTGTCCTGGGTCTGTTCTCCGCCACCAAACTCTAGTTCTAGCCAGTCTGCTAGCTGTACCTTTTCTTAAGAATGACCTCATCTCCTCTCTTCTTTGTCTCCCCTTACTTCCTCCTTTCTTCCCTTCCCCCTCTCTTCCTGAGGCCCCATTCTTTCTGCCTAAGGTAACAGTTACACAGATTCAGGAATAAGTTTGGACTGAAAAATATAAAAATTACTGGAGAAGCTGCATCTGCTGCTGAAGAAGCTGCTGCTACATTTCCAGCAATATTGGGTTTGGTAGTATCCATGGTTTAGGCATTCACTGGGAGTCTTGAAACGTATCCCCCAAGGATAAGGTAGAAGGGACTGCTGCACATGTTTTTAATGTGTGTATACATACTGGAAAGAACTGGAATGGAAAAGCAAATGCATATGATGATTAATGCAACCAGAATTTTATATATTTGCTGATGATATAACATTTTCCTTTCTAGAGTAGAGTGTAAAGCCCTGGGCAGGAAAGAACAGTGAATTATTAGTTTCCTTCAAGTCTTCATAAATAAAAGATTCTAGACCTGTGCTTTCATAAGTTTACCATGCGAAGAGTCTCCAGATATAGAGCTGTTATAGGTCTCAGATATGTATTTAACAGCAGCTGCTGCAGGACACATGCTTTCTGAGGTCAGTGGACCAGAATCTCTTCATCTTACCACACCACCCATCCCTGAAGGCTCGTGTCTAGAGAGCAGCCCACAGTCTGCCTTAGAAGCATGCAAACGGATTTATTTCAGTTATAAGAAATTCCAAATCTCTTTCCTGCTTCTTGTAGGGGCTCCTTAGAAAGCTTAAATTACTCCATCTGGACTAGTGATAATAGATATAAATTTATGCATTATAATCTGGATGCCTTTTTATCTTTTTTGATGGTCATATCAGCAGTGTAGATCTACTTTTTTTTAAATAAAAATGTATCTAGCACACCTTTTGTTTCCTTTTGGTGGAGAGTTTTAATTGTGTCATTATAGGACCTGATTTCCCAAATAAAGCACAAAGAAAGAAAGAGAGAAAGAAAGAAAGAAAGAAAGAAAGAAAGAAAGAAAGAAAGAAAAAGATTTAGTAGTGTTCCTTGTCACTAGAATCTATCCCCCTGCCACCAATACCACCTAGCTGAAACCCTGTCTGTGTTATTCAATGACTTTTTCTTAGGGTAGTCCTCTGTTACAAGAAAATGTGCAGACAAGTTAATAGACCATTTACTTTTTGTTTCCAAAAACAGTTCATTTGCCCAACACAAGACTGTATTGTGGCTGAGGCGATTAACAGGCAAGGTGGATAAAGCTTAGAACATTATTCAGTGTCTAAAGGAAGGTCACATTCCCTGTGCTAGCTTAGGCGCATGCAAATGGCAGCAGGGGCTTCAGTTCTTTTCCTCTCACAAGAAAAGGCTTTGTTAAGTATGATAATTAGTCAGTTGGGAAAGTAAAAGTTTCCTGCAAATATTATAGAAACGTTTTCAATAAGTATTATAATGGGAATAAAAAGTGCACTCTCATTTAGCCAAGTAGTAAGAGACAAAATAAAAATGATTGTAAAAGCTGGTGTAAATGGAAATCAGGTCAAAATTCTTGATATTAATAATAGCAAAGAACCTACTTATTGAGCTCCCTGATTTACCCAAAGAAGATCTTTGAGGATTCCACAGCAAACTAAAAAGAGTTTGTAAAAGAAATTAGATTTATGGCAATGTATTCATGTCTGTGAAAGAATGTTTTAATGGCAGTAAACCCTAAGGTGGGGGAGAAGTGGCTGGAATTTTAACCATCAGCATGGTTGCATTATTTAATTACAGCAATGAGTCCCTTACTTTGTCTACATATGGCTAGTCAGCCTCAAGTTATCTTAAAGAGATCAGGCAGAGTGTGCAGTTGTTTTGTGCTTGAAAAGGAAAAACAGTTGAACAATGAAACTGATTTAATCCTGAATGACAACAGTGTCAGAGGGGGACTGCTTTTGTGACAGAAAACCGAGTGGTTTTATATCTTGCAAAGGGCTGAAATGATACTTTATGCTTGTATTATCACATATACAAGTTACATCTTAAAAGTTTAACAGAGAATTGTGTTTAACTTAGTCCTCTAGGGAGAGTTCGTATTAACTGTCTGTTACACAGTGTAGAAACTTCTGGAAGAGAGCTATTTAGGTTCTACTTATGAACTGGCAAAAGTGAAGTAAATTTCTGAACAATCTTTCAGACCTTTCCAAGCAAACAAACATACAAACACCTAAAGACCAACATATCAAAACCGAGTCTTAAATATCTCACAGATACCATAGCTTATTTTAAGGATCCGAGTTGCTGAATCAACAGAAGGTATGTTTTAAATACTCAACATGAGCTTGGCATCAGACCATTCGCAACTTGTGGCCAATTCCTTTCTCATTATATTTCCAGAGCCTAGTAAAGTATCTTTCTTAAGATGGGCATGTTAAAGGAATACATGAATGATTGCATGAATGCATAAGTGAAATAATTCTAAGCTTGGAGACATGGCTCAAAGGGAGCCTTGGTATTTTTATGTGGGTGGGATGTAATTCAAAGAAACATCAAATGTTCTCTAAAATGAAGCTAATAATATTCTTCACAGCGTTTTGTGAAGAATGTATATAAGCTCTTTAAAACGTGCCTAGCACATGATAGAAGTTATATAAGTGTTAATTATTGTATTACACTGAAGGGGGAAAATTAACCCAAGTGTAACTTGCAGCTTGAAGGGGCTTAGGAAAAGAGAATGTGCAGTTCAAACTGCACTGAGGTGATGTCCACTGCATTTTGGCTTTCCTGAGCCCCGAACACTTTTGTCTTGGGGGATCCCATTCTCTATTTAAAACAAAATTTACGTTTTATGATTGTATTGGTATACAGAGGAACACAATACAGGCTGCATTCATTATTATATATGTATTATTATTCTTATTTTATATTCATATTTTTCTTCTGATTTAAAAGAAATAAAATTAAAACATTCTTGTGGGCCCCTAAAAGTTTCATGGGCCCTAGGAACTGTATGTACAATGGATAAGTGGGGGCTCTGGTGGGGTTGTGAGTGAGGTTGTTGGAGAGAGTGAGGTACACAAGAATGACAGTTCTTATGTGTAGTGGTTCAGAACCTGGGCTCTGGGTTCAATTCCAGACTCTGCCATTTACCGATTTAGTAACTTTGCATCATTTGTTTAATCTCTATAAACTTGAGTTTCCTAATTATAAAATGGGATAAAATAATAATACATGCTCATAGGATTGCCTGTAAGGATTGAAATGAGTGTTAATTCATATAAAGAAAGCACTTAGCACAGTTGCTGGTATGTAGTGAATATTCAATAAATGTGAGCTATTTTATTTTTAGTTTGTGCATTGATATATTTTAGGCATTGGTGTCTCCTCTTCACTCCACTCCCATTTTCCCCCTTTTGGAGTAACTTCCAGCCTTCTCTGGATTCAGAGTCATGGCCACCATTTTCCATACCCTAGCAATGGTTCTTATTATTCTGGAGTTTTGGAATGTTCAAAGATGTTGATAGTCTCATTTCAGAGTTCATAGTATTTATACATCTTTCTGAGGGCCTTCCCCTTCCGTTCAATCTCTCTCTCTCTATCGTTACATCATCCACAACACTCTGCTCTGTGCTTTGCACCCAGAAGATGTTCATGAAATTGAAGTGAACCAGAGTCAAACCTTTGAAACAAGATACGAGGAGCATAGCATTGCCACACCAAGTTCTATGGCACTACGGAGGAGAGTGCTTGAGTATACTAGGAAAATACTCTACAGAAATACTAGCATTTTGAGATTTTGAATTCAAACCCTGATTGTGACAGGACAGGAGAATATGCCTGTGATACCTCGCCTGTGAACAAGGTCTCCTCTGTCAACAGGTGCAACATGTAGATGTTGTCTGGAGGTTTATGTCTTCCTTTACTCTTCTTGGAAAAACTCTCATTTTCTTAGAAAGATTGTCCATTTAAGCTCCCTATTTCTGTGAAAATACACATGGACAGGAAAAAAGCAGCAATCAAGCCTGGTAGCAAATGGAGTGATAGATATCACAGCTAATATGTCCTCATGTCTAATAGCAGGTCATCCCATTGCCCAGAAGACAAATTTCCCCACTAGGGTTTATATGAAAAAACAAACAAACAAACAAACAAACAAACAAAACAGAAGCAAAAAAAAACAAAACCCAGAAATAATTAAATTAAAAAACTTAATTCAAGCAGTTTTACCCTTCTGTTTTATAAATTTTAGCTGGAACTAGTTCCAAGGAAGAAAATAATCTCATTAGAATCCTATAATGACACAATTTATTTTCTTGAATAAAATTGCCGAAAGTTAGCTAGTAGAGAAACAAAGGATGTCAATGAAGATCAAACTTAGTAGTCAACCTCAGAGTCATGCAGGATTACTTGCAATCCTCCAATTTTTTAAAATGAAGATTTATTTCTTCTTTCAATGTCTTGCAGTGAACCTTGTACATTTTTCCAGTAGTTAAAAAATAAAGACATCAGACTATCATGGTTATATTGCAAGAAGAGATTCCGTAACAGTCACCAGTGAGTGGGTGGGTATTCTGTCTGTGATGCCATATGAGGTCTTATCAAAATTACAGAAATTTAGAATTTTTCATGATGAGTTTCAAAAACTGTCATTATGTGACCATATTGTTGCCAACATCCATGACACCATATTAGCTTTGATTTCCTTCTCCCTTCTCATGGTTCCTCTTCATCCTTTGCTGTCACTCATCTCTATGTAACCCTTAGCTATTGGATTGCCTGAGGATTCTTTTCCAAGCTTTCTTCTCCTCCCACTCCATATACTTTCCTCTAAAGTTTCATTCACTCTTATGCTTATGGCCCCTGATGCCTCATCACTAGTCTAAACCTCTCTGGAATCCCACCTATAATATCTAATATCTATTCTAATTGATAAGCTTGATTATCTTTCCTTCTCCTCTCCCTCTTCAAAAAGTGCTCTTTTCCAGTTATTCCTGTTTCAAGGAATGGAAATCACCATCCGTTTGTCTGACAGTTGGCTATCACCTTTGGCCATTGCCCCTCTTTCATCCTACATTCAAACACCATTGGGTTGTTAGCTCTGCCTTTTACTTGCATTCCAGATGTTTCTGCAGCATATCCACTTGTCTTCCTCCCCATTGCCACAATTCTACTCCCGCTACCACTGATTCTCTCCTAGATTTGGCAATGGCCACATCATTGGACTACCAATAACTCTTTTACCCCCGTTCTAGGTAAAGCAGGCCATATTGAAATAGTGGGTTTTGGTTTTTTCCAAAACCCAGATCTGATCACATCATTTTCTGTCTAATGAATTTTAATTGCTTTTCATTTCTTTTAGGATAAAGAACAAGTTCTTGCCATAGATTATGAAAACACTTTAGCTTACTAGATTCACTTTCTGTGGAGCCTACAAGAGATACCTTCTGTGACACTCACTAGTGTGGGATGCCCAATAGTTCTGTCTCAGCCAAATTGTCCACCTTCATCAAATGTTCTTTTCTCCTTTGTCCACTTGCTGTACTCATTAAGTCTTTGTTCAGTTTTCTGCATATGCTATGTTGTTTTGCTTGAACATAGATGTTTCTACTTATCACCAAACTTCTGGTCACCTTTTACATCTTAATTTAAAAGTGGTTTGCCTGGTAGGACTTTTCTGAATTTCCTTTGTTTACTTCTATAGTACTCTCTATTTTTCCATTTGGTAGAATTGTAATAAGAATTGTAATTATTTGTTTAGTGTAGTCTTCATGAGGGGAGAGACCATTTCTATCCCCAGAACTTAGAATCAGGTCAAACATGCAGCTATAGCTCAGTAACTTTGTGAAATGAATGAAGGAATAAATGAATATATAATGGAAGAAGACATATGGGATGAGTTTTGGGAAAGACAGTTACACATTCTGCATTTTAATATAAGGTTATCTATATATGTATATATTTATTCAGCTTAATGGATACCAAAATAACAAATTCCATTTTAGGGCAAGGAAATTATTGAAAGTCAGTTACATCTAGTGGAAAAAGTGTTTGTCTAGTTATCAGGACACCTGGGTTGTGTTGCCACTAACTAGTTGTTATCTTGGTATCCTAAATTGGAAATGAAAATAAAATAATTACCACTTTACTATCTGAAATAAAATTGCAATTGTAATGGAATTTTATTATTATTATTTTTTATTTTTTTTATTTTTTTTGAGGGCAGTGTCACTGGCCCTCAGATGTGGGACCGAACCAGGGCTGCTGGCTTCCCAAGCCAGCGCTTAACCACCATGCACTCGGCCTGCCCTATGATGGTATTTTAAAAATGTAAGGACATTATATTAATAAAATTTTCTTGGGGCAAACCTATTCCAACTTCCAATATCTCTTCATGTTCCCTGTTCTGAAGTAAAGTGAGAGCTGTCTCTTTTATAGGCCAATGTTTTTCAAAGTGTGGCTTGTGGACCAACTCTTCATTTGGAAGTGTGTGTGGTAACTTGTTAGGAATTTAGATTTCTGGAACTCCCTTGAAGATTTTCTGAATTAGAATCTCTGGAAATAGGTCCCAGGGAAATCTATCTATCTAATCATCCAACCATCAAGTATGTATGTATGTATGTATGTTTGTAAGTATGTATGTATGTTTATAAGTATGTATGAACCATTATCTATCTATCTATCTATCTATCTATCTATCTATCTATCTATCTATCTATCTATCATCTATCTACCTACCTATCTATCTATCATCATCCATCCATGCATCTTCTATCTCTCTATTTCTTTATCAATCAATCAATCATTATCGACCATCTCCATAAAAGCTCCCAAAATCATACTTAGGCTTACTGAAATTTGAGAATCACTGTTTGCCTTCCTTCATGCTGTTCCTCTTAGGCGGGCCATCCTAGGTTTGTCTCTTTGGTATCTATAGCCTTCATATCTTTAAGATTCATCTTAAATCACTTGCTTCATCTTAAAGCTTTTCCCTATTACTGCAGGAGTTCTCATTGAACTTCCTTTGATGATATGTTAAGGCTCTTAGAATTCACCAAATTTAGCACTCAACTACACATACTGCTCTGTTTTGTGAACTAATCATTCCTGTGCCAGTCTTACTCCTTCAAATAGATGTTAAGTTCCCTGAAGTGCAGAAATCTGGCTTATTCCATTTCCATATGCCCCTAGTATCTGGAAAATGTTGAGCATAAAGTAGGTGCACAAACATTTGAAGGGAGAAGTCTGAAAGAGACAGAACTTTTAGTAGCTAGAGAAGGTATAAAATCGTTTTGTCCTTTCTCGTCTTTGCTGCTGTCCTTGTTTTCACTGGCATTTTATTAGATATCCACATTATATTTAAAACTTCCTGCTAAGCTCTTTGTAAATTTAACACAATGCTGAACAGAACACACATTTAGCTTCTGGTGGAGGTTCTGCACGTGCCGATTTACAATGTCTAGGAAGATTTCCAGGAGCTTTTGCAGAAGGTGCCACATGTTGGGCAGTAATTAGTTTTAGAGACTGATTGTAAAAGTCATTTTCTGGTTGTGATTTTGTAATCTTACTTTCCAGAGAACTGTGGTCATTTCTGACAGGTTGGTCAATGAGCAACATTATGGTGTCTTTCTTCATCAGTCATGATTTATTTTTCTTTGCGTTGATTTTTTAAAAAACACATGGAAAGGAAAAGTGAAATAAGATTTGTACTGGCTTGAGAAACAGGTAAAAGAATTGTAAAAATCTATTCAGAAGGAATTATGAGAAAAGGACAAAAAGTCTTCTCTTTTCTTATTTAAAAGATACTAAGATTTACTAAAGATTTTTGTGTAGGGCTGCTCTATTAAAACAGATGAATACCTAGGGATATCTGCGAAGTGTGTGTGTGTGTGTGTGTGTGTGTGTGTGTGTGTGTTGAAAGTGCTTTGCAGAACTGGAACAGGGAAGTCTAGGAATAAGCAGAATCCAGCCACCATAGCCTTTTGCGCTGTTGAGACACTGCTACAAGTAATCTGGTTATTAGAATTTTAATCAGAATTTTTCTGTGCACCTGAGGGCCAGGTCACAGAATTTGCACCACAAGTATATAATTCCCATACAAATGACTTTGACTAGCAAAAAAAAAATAGTAGCTTGTTACCTTCAATTGGTGCGATTTTGATTGTGTTTTTATTTTTCTGATCTAATTTTGATTTTAATCCTCATAACACTCTCACAAAACAAGTAAACAGGAATGACTATCCTCAGGTAGAAGCACAGTCCATGCTACCATTTCAAATTTCTCCCAGGTGATTTGTTCTGTAGCATATTGCCAGTGCCACCTTCTCTGTCTGCCTAGAAATATTAGAATATGTAGAAAAATACAAGTCTTTGAAAACAGTACTGTGTTATATTCATAAGTCTAATTGATAGAAAAATGTGTGTTACATACATCAAATACAATTAAGGGTCACTCTTGCCAGTCTGAAGAGCAAATGATATGGTCCAGTGTTGCCTGACATTCATCTGTGACAGTTAAAGGACCCACTTGGGATCTGGCCCAAGGTGACCTTATGTCCCAATATATATGAAGAGATACTGAAATTGCTTTTGATAAAGAAGAAAAAAGAGTAAACTCATATAAGGCACACAATTACACAAATATAGCTGGGACTGTATATGGCCATTGAGAATTCCTAGGGATCCTTTGTAAACCTACTCATTTCCACCCTGGAAACCTTGGGGTGTGAGCTGCTTTATGGAGTAGTCTTCCTGTTATTGTCAAGTATCCTACATGAGCCACCTGTTTTGTGTCAGTCTCAGGTAATCAATAACCAATATTATGGCAGGACAAATCCTGTGCCTCTTATGATTGCAGGAAAACCATCAGGAACCTTTGGGGAAAAAAATAAAGGTTTATTACTTGCAGACCTGGACATTATAGAGTACGCTTGGGACAACACAGAGAGGTCACAGGCAGACAGGGAGTGCATGAGCCTGGGGTTCTGCTTTTATTGGGGTCAATGGTGGAGGCCTAGGGTTTCACAGGCTCACTTTTTATTGGTGAATTTAAAACATAAGAGGAAGAATTTAAAGGGAGGAAAGAGAAAAGAAACAAATAGCCCAAACTGTCTGTTATCGAAATCAACCAAGGTCTTTAAAAAGAAGGCACTCCACTTGGGTAGGGGTGGGGAGGGGGAGGCAGCCTGGCTCTTTATTTGGCTGACAAAGTGTTTATTAGTGACAGCCATTTTTGAAGTGTATGCCTCTTTGAAATGGATGCTTTGGCAACTGAAGCTAAATCAGGTACTTGCATTATAGAAAAGAAAAGAAAAGCAACTGTCAGGTCTTATACTATCCCTCCACGGCTTCTATAACAAATGTGCTCTGGACACCTGTTCATGGATCCATCTCACTTTTCCTTGGACCCCATATGCTCTGCTTCCTGGATGCAGTAAAAACAAATAAACAAACAAACAAACCACCAAAACCCCAAAAACAATAAACTATCTCTGTATCTCTGGTACTCCAACCAGAGCTCTGAGTGCTTGTGCTGTGATCTGTGACAGCCATTGAAGCTACATGTAAGACCAGCATCAGTGGCTGCCCCATCAACTCCTGATGTTTGAGCAACAATCACTTGCTGACCCAGCTAGAGGGCTAGGCGTCCTTTGGGTGTTTCCTCAGACTCCAAATCCTTCTCCTCTTTCCCTTTTCCTGAGCTTCACAGAGACTCAGTTCTAGGCCCCCCTGTGTCCCCTAAAGGACTTTCTACCCACTCAATCCTCCAACCCTCTCATCTCATGGTATTCTTGTCCTGTAATTCTCTGACTCCATCCTACAGTTGAAGGAGAAACAAGACCCTGAGAAAGTAGCATGTTAAGCTGTGGAGCTGGGATTCTAGTCGGGTCTGTCTAAAGCCAAAATGTGTGCTTCCATCACAACCCCAGAAGATTATTTGTCTTTTCAGAAGATTGCCTCTTAAGGCTGTGGGGAGAGAGTGATAACAAAGTGGAAACATGGTGGAAGGAGAGGCCTTTGTTGTTGTTGGTTTTTTAGGTTGGAAGGAATTCAAATATGTTTTTGCTCCAGAGACGAGCCTGAGAACAGAGGTTTGGTGTCAATTAGAATGAAAGGTGAGTAAAGGAATTCTAGGGCTCTGGAAAGAACAAATGATCCTTGCTTTGGCAATTTATTGCCATAAACTAGGATGATGAACCCTACTCTTCTCAACTTATGGATGGTTTGTTTAACATGTTAATGAGTAGAGTGAATTGAGTTGCAAAACAAGTGGTGGAGTGAAAATCTATTAATTTTAAGTATAATCATAGGTCGTCTAACTAGTGTCTACAATGTTAACAAGCAGAATTGTAAGAGATAGAGTCTGGTACATAGATACAGTGGAATACTACTCAGTTATAAGAAAAGATGCAATAATGACATTTGTGACAACATGAATGGTTCTTGAGATATTATGCTGAGCGGAGGAAGTCAGATAGAAAAAGTCAAGAACCTCATGGTTTCACTCATATGTGGGATATAAAACTGAAAGCAACAAACGAACAAGACAAACAAAAGCTCACAGATACAGACAACAGTTTAGTGGTTACCAAAGGGTAGAAAAGGATAAAGGGGATCAAATAGTGTATGGTGGCAGAAAGAGGTTGAACTTTGGGTGGTGAACACGCAATGCAATATACCAATGAAGTATTATAGAATCATACACTTGAAACCTATATAGTTTTATTAACCAACATCACCCCAATGAATGTAATAAAATTAAAAGAAGAAGAAATGTAAATACAGTGGTCTGAGAAACCAGCCTAATCCTGGGATTGTGTTCAGTTATTGTTCAGCTCTTTGTGACTAGAGGTGACATCTTCCCTGCCAGTGTCTATTTACCTGAGCTTTTATTTATTTTTCTTAGCTGAAGTAAGTGGAAGAATAAGTTGACATTTCAGGGGTGGGATGGGGCTGTATTAGTTTCCTAGGGCTGCCACAAATCACCATAAACTAGGTGGCTTACATGACAGAAATGTATTCTGTCACAGTTCTGGAGACCAGAAACTCTAACTCAAGGCGTCCGCAGGGCCGACTCCCTTCAGAAGCTCTTGGGAGGATCCTTCTGCCTCTCCAGCTTCTGCTGTGGCCGCATCACCCCAGTCTCTGCCTCTGTCTTCACAGGGATTGCTTCTCTCCTGTGTCTGCGAAGACCTACAAAAGATCTATGTTCAAATTAAGTCGTATTCATGGGTACCAGATGTTAGGACTTGGACATATCTTTTTGAGGGACACCATTCCTCCCATAATGGGCAAAGGCATTTGGAGAGAAGGAAAGGAAGAGGACAGGAGCATGTGAGGCAGCAGCATATGTGCTCCCCTCCCCCGCCATTCCAGAGTTTGGCAAAACCAGTTCTCATCTCTAATACGGGAGTAGTTTAAGCCAGAAGCTTACAGGTTTCTTGTGAATCTGGAGCATGAGCAGAAGAACTTTGAGACTCACATGGAAAAGGTGATTGAAATCATCTCCCTACCATCCTAGGGGGATTGGGACTTCACGGTGGCCCTCAGGCGACCAGTGGGAATATCAGCAATCCCTGTTTTCTCAGAAAGTCTGAAAGCCATGGAACAAATCTCCTCAAGGTACTTCCTTCAGAGCAGGCGGTGGATGGCATATGTGGCCGAAATAGGAGTCCATGAGTGAGCAGGCATGTGCAGAATCCTGGAATCTCTGAAATAACTGAGAGGGTTTTGAAGGCTTCCCTTTGGTCCTGTCACTAAACACGGGGGCGCCAAGAGCTATTGTGATTTGGATGTGAATTTTCATGAAGCTGCATTTGCTCTCCTAAGCGGTGGAAGTTGGGGAGAGTGAGCTTATAAAGGTGCAAGAAAGATGAGAAGCACCTCCACCTAAATGTGTGGGGAGACACACGTGTGGGGTTTCTCCCAGCTGTGAACTGGAAGCTGCATTTTGCCTCGTTTGGAAAATCAGGAGGAAACAGTGTCTGAAGGCTGTGCTGAGTGGTGTTCTTAGCAGAGCTGTCAGGTGCCCTGGAAGGATTTGGGGGGAGGAGCATTTGGGGGGTTGACTGGGGAAAGAGAAAAAAAGGGTGAAAAGGAAGGAAAGCGGAAAATAATTTTAGAAATAGCAGTATTATGTGATCTAAAAGGAGCACACATTCCTGTAAATCTGTAAATGAATATGCTAATGAATTGACAGGGAATGTGGGCAGCACATTTGGAAGGAAACAGAGGTTGGTACCCACCAGGAGAGAGAGAAGAAGCAGCCGGAGCCTATAGCTGACAAGCTTTGTTAAGGGCTCTTCTCAGGATTCGGATAAAGGGGTGATGGCTGAGGGAAAAACCCTCCTGAACTGGGGACTAAGGCCCCCCATCAGGTCCTCATTCCCTCCCTGAAGGCTGCCCCCCTCCTCCCTCCCAGTATTCACCCCCTTGGTTGTATTCCTTACCCTTTCAAGCAGGAAAGAGATGAATTTACATATGTTCAGTAGAAAAAATGGGAAACACCAGCATAACACTTTTCTCTTTCTTTTTTTCTTTCTTTCTTTTTTTTTCTTCCTTCTTTCCTTCCTTCCTTCCTTCCTTCCTTCCTTCCTTCCTTCCTTCCTTCCTTCCTTCCTTCCTTCCTTCCTTCCTTAATAAAATCTCTGCTGTCACTTTTCAGAAGAGATGACCAAAAAGTCTGTGGGTGCTAAAAGAGGGTGCTAGTGGGGTTTAGAAAATGTTTTCCTGTCAGAACAAGTAAAATTGAGTTGGTCCTATGTCAACAACCCCTTGCTCATACCTTAGACAAAGAGGTCAGCATACACCCAAGGCTGGTTCAGTGAGCCACATGGGGCCCCTGCAGATCCTGGCTTGGGGTTACAGTCTCTGCTTCCTTCCTGCAGCAGTTGGTTGAGTTCATAAATTTCCTTTTAAATGATGGTAGATGGGCCCCTTGGTAGGTCCAAGAAAATGTCCCTGGGAATAGATGAACCCATTCACCGAAGGCCCTACAAGGGGGCGGCAGAGAACTGGTGTCAGGCAGGGCTGCTTGGGTGGCTGTGGACTGTTGCAGCCCCATCCCTGCTCCAGAAGGATGGCTTCTGGACACCCCCTTGCCCTACCCCCCAAAGAGTACAGTGGAGAGCAGAGCAGGGAAGTTTGGATACACAGAGAACCTCTGATCCCTTTGTCTTTGTACCTGCTTCTGCTGCCTTCTGGAGGCTCTGAGAAGTCTCCATCTCCCAAAGCTCTCAATACATTGCTTTCACAATAATTTATATGTACCACCCAACTGGAGATGCCCAAGAGCAGGGCCTTAGTCCTCACCTTTATGCTTCCAGCCCCAAACACAATTCTCGTCACATAACAAGTGCTCAATAAATATTTGTGGAGTTCCTCAGTACTTCTCCATCATTCATGATCAGAATTCCTTTCAAATATCCATGCTACATCATGGTTAAGTTGAATAAAAGAAATAAAAATGACCAACATTAGGTATCGTAAGAAAGGAGGGAGTTAGATCTGATCATTCAGTGTCTTCTTACATCAAGGCAAACAGGGCAGTAGTACCATGTTCTGATATATCATTGAGCAGGGAAGACTTCAGTGAGGTAAATGGGAAGCAGATATTATAATAATAATCACTCATAACTTTGCAAGCCTATGTTCCTATGGTATTGGTGATGATTGGTCAAATTCTGACTACTTAAAATATGAGGCACCTGATATATCTATGTCATAAAGGGTCATCTGCAAAGCCACAAATCCCATTTTTCCTTATGGAGAAGAGAGGAAGATGCTATCACAATGAATGGAATACTATTGATCCAATACAGATTTTCACACATGAGAAGAGGCCACAGGCAAAGACGGTAAAGGATTCCTTTGTAAAGAAGGCTTGAAAATAGATACATATTGTGAAGGCTTATTTGGGGAAGAACAATAAGAAACTTTCAACTGCACCTCAGAGTAAACTTCATGTTTCTTCCAGCATCACAAGTCTTCTGTTAAGTTTTTCCCTCCATGCCACCCTATGTGGGACAAATGCTGTGTATGTTGAGAGAATGGAAACTGGTTAGTTGAAATATTCTATGTCCAGGATACCACTGATGGCATCCTATCATTTCCATACTACCTATTTTTAATTTTCATTAAGCCATGGATATTTTCCTATGAAAATAAGTGCATTGATTCTTCATTGTGCATGAAAAGTGGCTCTAGGTTTTAAGCTTGTTCTATTTTCCTATAGTTTTCTTTCCCTGAGAAGATCTATTGGCACAGAAATATTTGTTGTCATACTTATCATTTGCAATCATCCTCCTGCACATATTTGCCTCATTAACTCCACATTTCTTTTGAGAACTCAGCATGAGAATATCTTTTCCTTTCTTGCCTAACACCAGTTCATTTTTCTCTGATCACTATTATTATTTATTTAACCTAGAGTCATATTTTTAGATTCATTTTGTAAAAAAGATACTATACCAGATAAAAGCACATAATGCCATATTCACATATCACAGACAAATAACTCTTTAGGTGATGGGTGAAACTGGTGATGCTCTCAAGGTAGAAAAATAATGAGTGTGTTACACAATGTGGCCATTTTTGTTAAGCAAATGGTGAAAGCAAAATTAGATGTAATGTCCTTACCAGTCTTCCAACAATACTGAAAAGGAGAGACTTGGGCACATCCCAAGCTGTTGACATAGCTTGCCTTTAGGCTTTCTTCATTAGTCATTTATCATGTCTATTTATATAGATCTTTTATTTTCTTTTGCTTTGTAATTCAACCACTGGAACCACCAAAGGTTCTCTTCTTCAGAACACCAGCTGGGTTTCTTTTCTACTAACTGGGCATAGTGTTCTGGGCAATAAGGCATCTAACATGGAAATGTGTCCTCTTTCTTTGTAGAGATGGCTTCAGTTTGAAAATAACTTTCTTAAAGTAGTAATTTGTCATAGCAGGGGAAAATATTCACTTCACTTATTGAACATTGGGAGTAGGGAAAAGTATGGGGTATTACTTCCTTAAGAGATCAGGAGATGGTAAACCTTCCTGAAGCTTTGCCGAGCCCTTTCTTTCTTTCATTTGCAAAGGAAGAAGGCAATTGTGTTTAGTCAATAAAGGACCACAGTGGTGCGACTGTCTAGGCCTGGGGGTGCTCCACCTTGGTTCTATGGAAACTTCTCAGCAAAGTTCTGTTGACTTTCTGCTCCTTAGTGGGAAAAATGAGAAGTGAGGAGACTGAGAACTGCTTTTCTCTTTAATGGGTAGGATTGTAGTATCTGTCCTCTTCAGAGGAGAATCCATGAGGACAATATTCAACATGTAGCCAGAATTGTGGGACCAAAGAATAATATAGTTAATATACAGCTCAAAGAGAGTTCACCCTTCAGTCATCCCAGACAGCAAAAACTGTATTTTACATTTAAAAATTAAGAAAATAGAAATGCCATTGTGGAATGTCCAAGGAAGAAGGAATGCCATTTTTAAAACTTTAGGCAGACAATGAGGGTGGAGGTTGCTAGGACTTTGAGTTTCTGGAGATAAGACCTACAACCTTTTGGGGTTGAATTCCCTTTTTGGTGAAAATGCTAGGATAGGCCACATAGGTCTGCAAATAAACGACTAGTCGCCATCTATGATTCTTGGAGAAAATCTTGAAGTTTCCACTTATCTCCATTCAGATTCTGCTGTTTGCTCACATAAACTGAATATTTTTACCTGGTTGTGTTTTAATGGAGACCTTTTAAGAGTTTTTTCCCAAAGGAAAATGAACTTATTTAGTTATGGCCTCTCACATGCTTTGAGAGGCTCACATAATTAAATTGTGGTGTAGAAACTAAGGTATATTTCATGAATGGTTGAACTGAGATTGAGCCATTCGCTATGAAGGAGGGAAGGCACTGGGAATCCCTGAGGCTGCCTCTCTAAGCCTTTTCCTGTTCTTCTGGGGAGTTAGGAGAGAGAACTACGTCTGAGCCAGGAGAAAGTGAGTGGAGAAGATTTGGTTCTGGGATCAATGTGTGGTGATTCTAGAACCTGGTATGTCCCAGCACCATTGACTCTGAAATGCAGAGTCTGGGTGGCACTGTGTGTGTGTGTGTGTGTGTGTGTGTGTGTGTGTGTGTGTGTAGAAAGCAGTTGTCTCTTGAAATGAGCAGGAGATAATGGGGATTTGGGAAATTGATCACACTCTCTGATAAAATTAACCCAAGTGGACCCCTTGGATTAGGTTAGCCAATGTAAGTACTCCTTGGAAATACCCGGGGAGGAGCAGCTTCCCCAAATTCACTAAATGGTGACTGGGGATCAAAACTCACTGATGTCTGGGACTGGGACTGTAACCGTGTTACATGGTTGTGCACTCACAAGAGTAGGGATTTTAACAATCCTAGCTGGTTTTGGCTACAGAAGAAAATTTTGATGAGATTAAGATTGAAAGACACTCAAAATTTGTGGCCCTAAATCCCTGGCAGGTAGCATAGTCTTGGCAAAATATTTGTGGTGTAATAACATTTTGCTCGCTTGCTTGCTTTTTTTCTCCAGGTATTTCATCTTTTACCTTCTATTTCCTGTCATCCAATAAGATCATTGACTTCGGGCTTATTGTCTAAGGGGAGAAATGGAGAGGTAAATGTTTCAACATTGATTCATACCTTAGAGAAATTCAGGAGATTTGAGGCAAAAACAAAATGTTATAATAAACACTACCAGTTAGCCTCTGCTTCATGACCAACTGCTCCAACATTTAGTGACTAACGGAAGCATCATTTGTTGTTGCTGTAGTTCTGCTGATCTGAGCCAGGCTTGGCTAATTGTGGGTGGGCTCAGTTATTGGTTTGGGGTCTCTGGGCAGTGCATGGCCTCCCTCCCTTGTCTAGTGATTGGCTGTAGTTGGCTGAGGGGATGGGGAAATTTGGCCTTTCATCTACCATCATCCAGCAGGCTAGCCTTGGCTTCTTCATGTGATGGCGAGCTGCCAAGAGGGAAGGCAGGTGTATGCAGTCCTCCTTAGGCCTGCATTAGCACTGGCACAGCATCACTCCTGCCACATTCTGTTGGACAAAGCATCACAGGGGCATCCCAGGTTCAAAGATTGGGAAAGAGCCTCCACTCTTGATGAGAGGAGTTATGAAGACACATTGCAAAGGGCCTACTTAAATGAAGAGCAGCACCTCACCCTTCTCTGCAGCTGCTCACATGACAAAATACTGCTCTTTGCTATTCTGGGAAAGGTAAAGGTCAGAGAGTAAGTAACAAAGATAGTGTCTGGACCAGTGATTTAGGGGCAGAGTCCTAGGATATCTGCAAAACCCCAAATGGGTTTGTGGGGCCAGAGAAAGATTCCCTGGAAAAGGAGAATGTCCTGGAGAGGGTTTGACTGAAATGGGAGGCAAGACCAATGGGCCACAAATGCCTCATGGAGATTCCAAGTTCCCAACCAGCCACAGAAATTGATGGGGTGAGTCTTGTGCCTGCAGGTGTGGCAACGAAGCAACATGGAGAGCCTGTTACCAAGCCTGAATGAGGCCATGTAGATAGGAGTGGAAGCCATCTTGGAAACTCCTGGATGGACTTATTACTGAGGACAGAGACCTCCTCCTCCCCCTTGTCCACCCCAACACTTTAGCACCAAGTAAGTCATCCCCTCATTATAAACATATCCACAGGTAAGGGAGAGGGATATCCTGAGATTGCATTTCTGCCATCCTGACAAAATAGGAGCTCAAAAAAATTAAGGTGAAAAAAAGTTTTTTTAGGTATATATATATTTTTAGTGGTTGAATTTGGAGGCCAGGATTTAGTTCATTTTTAATACAAGAGATAAGAGAATGCATATGCAACTTCCTGAGAGTTTTTAAAGGCTCTCTTATTCCCTTTAAAATGTTAGGAAAGGGAAATATGTGAAAAACACCTCATCTGAGGCTCTGGAGCAGTAGGAATAGACAGTCTATGTGACCAGGTTCCTTGGCCATAAGAATAGCTCAATGGCCCCAAGTGTGAACATTCTTCCATAGGTTAATATATGGTGATGTACTGTGTTGGCTGTTCATCTTACAGTAGAAATAGTGAAGGTCTGTGATGGTTAATTTTGTGTGACTTGACTGGGCTAAGTTTTGCCCAGAGAGCTGGTAAAACATTGTTTCTGGGTGTGTCTGTGAGGGTGTTTCCGGAAGAGATTAGCATCTCAGTCAGTAGGCTGAGTAAGGATCTGTCCTCACCAATGTGGGAGCATCATCCAATCCAGTGAGGGTCTGAGTGGATTAGAAGGGGGAGGAAGGGCAAATACTCTTTTCTCTTCTTGAGCTGGGATGCCTATCTTCTCCCTTGGGCATCAGATCTCCTGGTTCTTGGACCTTTGGACACCAGGACTTATATCAGCAGCCCCCTTGGTTGTCAGGCCTTTGGACTCAGACTGAGTCTCCAGCATGCAAAAGGCATATAGAAGTATATTTCAGCCCCCATAATCACATAAATAGATTCTCATAATAAATCTTCTCTTACATATCTAAATATACTTATTGGTTCTGTTTCTCTGGAGTATCTGACAAATACTGTATATAACACTGAAATTGTATAGAGCTGAAGCTCTAGGAAGTATTATTCCAGCCTTGGAAACAGGTCTTTGAACCACTGGTGAGGCCAGCTGTGGTGATGGGACAGGAAAGGTGAGTACCAAATGGAAGTGGGGAATGTTGTGATGTCTGGAGAATGTTGGAGTCTCAGAGGTGCCGTGTTTTAAGTTATTCATATTCTCAAGGTGAAGAATGCTTCTGATTCTGAAGCCAAGGCTTCACAGAATGTGGAGCTACCACTGGGAATGTCAACAATTTCTTGGTAGTTTTCACTGGGTGGGAGTCAAAGTCCTGCATTTGTGTTAAGACTAGAGACACTGGTGCTGAATATGGGATAAAATGAAGCAGTAGATGAAGGAAACAGATCACCTGCACCAGGTGAGAAGTGGGGACATGCTAAAAGAGAGAAATGCTTCTGATGGAGCCCATGTTTCCCAGATTCTTCCAGTTATTGAGTCTGATCAAGGGAGGAGGTAGCTTGAATTAATGAGTTGAAAACAAAGTCTTTCGGGCTTGGTATAAATTAAGAGTTCAGTGAAAAGTGGAATCGCCTTAACAGGGCCCTGAAGGAATGGACAAATGAGCTGGAAGGCTGCACAAAGGGAATGAGTGGGGAAAAGACCAAAATAAGCATTCTATAGATGGGACCAATGGGCCCACGGGAAAAGAATGTGGACACAAAGAAAAATCGGCTTGAGAGTTTTATTCTCTAGCTGTGAATTATTTAACTTCTTTAGGTCTAACTTTCGTTTTCTGTATAATGAGGATAATGATAGTACCAGTCTCTCAAGTTTTGGATTCATATGAAGCATTTAATGCTGCACTAACATCCAGTAAATGCTCTCTCTCATCATTATCACATGCTATACTGAATAATATCAGAAAATAGTAAAGGAGATGGGGATTAAAATCATCTTTCCTCTCTCCTTATTGCTCCAGTTCAAAAGCTTCTAACTAGTTTAAAGATCTGGCCCCTAGGATTGATAAGTCACAGTGTCAAAAAAATAATAATAAAAGGGGTTTGATTCTCAGTGGTACTAGGAAGAGAATTAAATTTCCCATTGTAAAGATGGAATAGACTGGGATGGGCTCATTTAGTTAGAGAAGTCTGTTCTTATCTCTGTTAAGTGACAATAAGCTGGATTTCTGGACCAGCTTGGTGTGAGTCTTGGAAGAAGTAGGTTGTAATAAGAGTTGAAATTTGTTGAAGTACTCAGTAGTTGCCAAGCACTGTCATAAGCAGTACTTAGTGTGGGCTAGGGTAAATTAATACAAAAAGTCCATAATGAGCAAAATACCAACATTTGAAGTAATGACAGGATCACTGAAAGTACCGTGTTGAGTCCATGTTGGAGCCTGAGGAAAAAGGAAAAATCAGTAACACTGATCCTGTCTTTATTTAAAATTGTGATATTTGGTTTACTAAGGATTTTTTGCATTAATTGTGATTTTTTAAAATACAATGTGCTCAAATATTACTTATCTCAGTTACTGAATTTTTGGCACCTCCCTAAATTTTGTGCCTGTGGTTGGTGCTTCCTGTCCCTTCTTCTCCTCTTAAATAAATCTGAAAATTTATTCTCAAACCCACTGTGGCAGGTCCTACTGTTATCCACATTTTTACATGTGAACAAAAATGAAGCATAGGTAAGGCAGTATTAGTTTTCTATGTCTGCTGTAACAAATTACTATAAATGCAACACAATACACATTAACACACACACACACACACACACATACACCACACATTAACACACACACACACACACACACATACATTTATTCTCTCATAGTTGGAGGTCAGAAGTCCAAAATCAGCTTCACTGGCTGAAATCTGGGTGCTGGCAGGGCCACACTGCCTCCAGCTATGACAGAGAAGGCTTTTTCTTACTTTTCTAGCTTCTAGAGCTGTGTTCTTTGCATTCCTTGGCTCAGGGCCTCTTATTTCAGCTTCAAAGTTAGTGGAAGAAGACCTTGCCTCAGCTGCCACGTGCGTGGCCTTCTTCTGTGGTAGTCACACGTCCCTCTGCTCCCTTCTTATGAGGACACTTGTGATTATAGTTAGGACCCACCCAGATAATCCAGGATAATCAATGTCATTTCAGGGTCTGTCCCCTTTATCACATCTGCAAAGTCCCTTTGCCGTGTAATGCGACATCCACAGGTTCTGGTGATTAGGACACAGGCCTCTTTGAGGGCCATGAATTGGCCTCCCGTCAAAGGGAGAGTAAGTGGCAATGTTCAGATTGGACAGAGGCAGACTTGCTTCTTCATCTCTGCTGGGGACAGCTGATGTGTCCTTAGGCCCAGGTGGTAGGCAGGGGGGAGGCTGCATGATTCAGTGCATCAATTTTAATCGGCATCAATTCTAATCCCTGTATGGGGTCTCCAGTACTATTGTTGGCATCAGGGACATGAACATGGAGAGTCCTCTTCATCCTTGTCTTGCTTACAGAACCCCACGTGGAAGACAGAGACAGAGGAAGCCTCATGCTCAGCATTTGGAACCATATTTATTTGACCCTGCCAGGTGATGAGACCTTGTTTTATGCCCTTAGCTGACAGGCAGGAAGTTTGAGTAACAAAGAGAAAATTGATGCCCAGCATTCTCTCACCCCCATGTTTAACTTTCTTCCTGTCTTCTAGGAAATTCTTTTTTTCGAAATACCCTAAATCCTTACTGACTTAACTCCCATGTTCTTTGGTTCTCTTTTTGGGAAGATGGAAAATAATCACCTCTACTATCTGAATGATAGCGTTTATGATTTTAGTGGCTGGTGACATTTTAGCCAATTTTAATTTATTGTACACAAAGTAAAACAATAGTGGATATGTGAGAAAGACACAGTGATTTATTATATTTGCAGATGGATCTTAGCATATATAGTGAGAATTATCTTTATTTTTCTGCCAGCAGCTCTTTGTAAGTTATGCATGGTCATCCCAGGACTCTACCATTTAGGGCAGAGTTGGGCAAACTTCTGTGAAGGGGGAGAAAGAGAAAATATTTCATGCTTTGCAGACCATGCAATCTCTGTTACAACTGTTCAACTTTGCCCTTGTAGCACATGAGCAGCTATAAACAATATGTAAAGAAATTGGTGTGGCTGTGTTCCAATAAAACTTTATTTATGGTCATTGAACTTGGAAATTTATATAGTATGTATATGTCATGAAATATTCTTTTGCTATTTTCTGCCATTTATAAGCTATTCTTAGCGGACAGGCCATACAAAAACAGGTAGTGGGCTGTAGTTTGCTGACCCTGGAACTGGCAATTCTCAAATTTCATAGCTTATTCCTGGATGATATCTTAATGATAAAGTGAAGTAGGTTGGCATGACATTGTCCTACACCCTTAGCCTTGTTGAGCCTCCCTTCCTAAAATCCATCAATAAATTAGCATAAACTGCTGAGATGGGATTTTAAAATAGCTCATCTCCCATCTAGTTAATCCTTCTGCCTCCAGAACTTGGTTTGACTCTGCCACACACCCTGCCTCCAGGATTCTCTCCCTTTCTTCTCCTCTTATCTTCACAGGCCTCTATTATTTGCATACATTTCTGCCTCTTCCATCTTCCCCACCAGGACATAAGTTTCTTGAAAGGTGAGACCAAGGACTTATTAATCTTTGCCTCTCGAGTGCACTTATCACAGTGATAGTGGGAGCTCCCTAAGTGTCTCTTACATATAAATTCTTCTCCAAAATGACATGTGGAAGTTGAGAGTCAGTACAAAAAAAAAAAAATAGAGATAGTAATGCCTCCGTTGTGTTTTCATACGTTACACACTTTTGACCCGATTAATGATTAAAAAAAAAAGAAACAGTGGAAATACCTACATTTGAAGATACCACTTTTGGGAAATGTGTCTTCTTTCTCTGGGGACTGAATCATCCATCACACTGCCTCTACCCTTGGCCAATCTGAAAAGAAAACAAAACAAAACAGTCCGGACTGGAGACAAACCAAAGAATGAAAGAATACGCAATCAGATGGTAAAGAAAAGGTGAGTACACTCAGGCTGATTCACACACTGGTAAATTAACGATGCTATTGCATTCTGATGACAAAGATTTACTTCCAAAGAAACTAAACTTGATAATAAAGGATTTCCAGTTAACTGAAAAGGAAAAGGAGTCTCAGAATACTTAAAATGACTGCTCCGTTATTTGGAAAATATTTTCTAGTGGTGCTGAGTCCTAGCATCAGCAAAGAAAGAATTTATTTGCAGAGGTATAAATGGATTTAGAATTTCTCCAGCATGCCTTTCATTCTGTTTAAGATGTGGGCCATGTCTTTGAAGAATTGTTGTCTATGGGTTGTCACGAGATGGTGAACAGGATGTAAGAGCACTTGCTATAGTATTCAGGAACCCGGATGTCACCAAAATTTGGTTGGGATGAATGTAGCATTAGGAAATGTTCACAAAATATTGTGTTGATGTTAGGACAAAGATATCAATGAACAATTTAAAAATTCGGTTGTTGTGCTTAAGGGCAGTCACCCTGCTGTGTGAGTGACAGTGCATGAAGGCCAGGAAATTAAAAGGCTTAACCACATGCCGGAAAACGTCCCAACTACTTTATTGTTCAAGTGAAGTGAAATACATACACAAATAGCCAGGAGGATGAAATTTAAATTGAACTTCAAAATCATTTTGTGTTTTAACTGTCTACGATGTTCTCAGCACTGCAAATAATAAGTCCACTTTCTTTGGAAGCCTAAAAAAAGATAATAATCCAATACAAAAAACTCCCCAGCCTCTATCTTCTCATACTCTTCTTAACATGCTCTCCATGTTCACTTTGAAACAAAAGCTTGAGCAGGATCTAAAGTGAGGTGACGTCGGTACCTAAGAGGAATTTCTAGGCTATGATGACCATTGCTAATGGCTTTCTCCGAATGAGATCTGGTTTGCAGCAGGAGTTCAGGCCAAAACTGCTGTGTTTTCCCTCATTAGGTGGTTGTGTTGAGAACTGTCTTGCAAAACAGACATCTGCAAGAGAATCGTTAGGTCTCCTCATTACTGCTTTCTGGCTTAGTGTGTTGGATAAGCATTCCTGTAGAATGCCTGTTCCTTGGCAAGTTGTGCTGCTGAATTCCAATCAGGAGATAGATATGGATGGGAAGGGAGTTTTTATGAACAGTTGAGCTTTTATTCTTTCAGTCAGAGACCACCTGCAGAAATCCCCATCTGTGGAGAAAGGTTGGGACCCACACAGGAGCCAGGGAAGAGGCTCACGGGATTGGAAATTCCATGCTTTCTCCCCCAGGTCAAGAATCCTTCTGCCTTTTGAAAAGTTTGGGGTCATTCCACCCCCCCCACACACACACACAAAATTCAACTTCATAGAGTCTGAAATTAAGGTGATGAGCAAAATGTAAAATGCTGAATGTGATAAGTTAAATAGCATTTTTTTTTTATTGGTAGGAATTAAGCAGGCTCTAAATGTAGTGGGCTATGAAGTAAAAGTTGTAAGTTTCTCTTTCCCTACATCCATGTAAAAGGCATTTATCATATGTGTTATATAGATGTTGTTTCTTTAAGAGGGATGGTGGCATTTAAGAAAGATATTTATGACAAATTCTAAACACAGGGTTTGAAGTAGGAGAATAAGAACAGAAAAAAAAAGTTTAAAAAGGGAGTCTAGTTTACAAACAGAATGCAGTTCCTTCTGGCAAACCTGGTGAAAGGGGCCAGGGTCTTCAGGTCCTTGTAGGCAGCATGGGTGTCTCCTGACTGCCTCACCCACAGCAGGCAGCAGTGCTGAATCACTCAGATCAAGCTGCTCCACAAGCTAAGAGAAGTTTCTGTGTTTGAGCGCGACTTTCCATTTCTGACTTGAAGGAAGAATTCCCTGTGTTTATTTCTTGACTTGAAAGTCCTTTCTCCTTAGGCTGAGACAAAAAAGAAAAAAAAAAATCTTATTAGCAGCCAGGAGAGATAGGGAGAACTTTCCCTGCGACTTTGTGGCTCAGTGTTCTTAAATTCTATCCAAATATGCCTTGACATTCCTCCCATCATGAGATAGAGTCTATACCTCACCCCTTGAACATGGGCAGGCTTTCATGATTGACTTGGTGAATAGAATGGAAAAGAGTTATGCTGTGAAACCTCCAGCCTAGGGCAGATAACACCATATGGTTTCTGTGGTTTGTCTTTGGGGCAGTTGCTCTGGGAATTTTCAGCCGCCATCTTTGAAGTCTGGCTGTTCTGAGACAATGTGGAGAGACATTGTGCAGTAAAGGATTTACTCGGCATATCTAGATTGTCCAGATTCTACGCATTCAAAGTAAGGTTTGGCCTTTGCTTAGCTCCTGGGAGGTAATTTCTAAGCTTTTGGAATATGCTGCCTGTTAAGAGTATCTTTGTATCTCTAGGCTTTGGGCAATGCCAGATAGTTAATGTTAATAATGTGATTTATAGTGAGGGCCGTGGGCTATAGTTTCAGCTTGAATCCTGGATAGCTTAGGTCAGCCATGTGAGCTATCAGCCATGCCTGTATGGTTGGCCTTCAATGAAAGCATTGGACACCAAGGCTTAGGTGAGTTTTCCTGGTTTGACAATATTTTGTACGCATCACCACACATCATTGCTGGAATTATGTGTAGTCCACATGACTCCACTCGGAGGGGATAACTGGAAGCGTGAGCCCAGTGCCTCCTGAATTCTTTCCTATATACCTTTCCCATTGCTGATTTCAATCTGTTTCCTTTTTCTGTAATATATCACAATTGTAGGTATAACAGTTTGGCTAAGTTCTATAAGTCCTTCTAGTGGATCATTGAACCCTACAGGATATGTAGGTTGGCTATGACATCTGAAATTATTTTGTCTGATCATCTTCCATGGAACTGATTTAAGTCCAATAATACATTTTGTAGATGAGGAAACTGAGACTTGAAGAGATTAAGTCACACTTTCAAACGCATACTAGTCATTTTTTCCTCACAGGACTGTGTTTAAATCTGCTGTACAACATTATTCCAATGGTGCATTCATAGGTTTGTCATTTCATTTGACACTGTATTCAAGCGATTTGGCTAATAATGAAGCCAAATATGTTTTCAGATTTTCAGTGTAGCTTTGAGGCCAACATTTCCTCTAATTTTGTGGCTTTGATATCAGCGAGTATAACAATGATATGCTTTAACTTTTCATCCTGCCCTGATAGTCAGGCATGCCATCCATTCATTCAAGAATGCATTGATTTATTCCTCTGTGTGTGTTCCAAAGTATATTGCAAAAAATGTTGCTAAATACAAAAGACTATTTGTGTCCCATTTTTGACACTGTAGCCACTCTTTTCCTCTATGTTCTTCTCCTTGCTGCTGACCCATCAAAGGTTCTGCCCCATAAGGGGGTAACTTGATGTTTCTGACATTCTTAAAGGGCAGTTGTGGCTCTATAAGGAATAATTCATGTTTTATTTAAGAGGTTTAGACCTATTTTGGCTGTAATTGCCTTCATTTATCAGAGAATGGGGGTTTGTTGTTAAAGGGATAAATGTACAGGGAGAAATTTCAGAGGCTGACAGTTTTCTTCAACTCCCATATTCCCTTTATATAAAGTATAAAGCCTCCCATATAAATTAGGAATCTAATCAGAATGGCATGCTCTACTCAACTGAAACAGGCTTAATTGGGAAATCTGTTTAATCAGGACACCTCCCAGGGAACTGATTTAAACTCCACAATGCATAATGGCTATGATTGTGGCTTAAAGTGGGTGGCAATTCTCCTTAATTGAGACACTTTCAGGTAACTCAGTGCTGCTTGATATTAGGTGTGTGCAAGTGTGTGTGTGAGAGTGGTCTCTGATTTTTTCCCCCCTATATTAAGGTGTGCAGAATTCAATATACATCAGTTCAGTGCTGTCCCAGGTACTCATCCCTGGTCACAAGACAAAGGAGGTTAGATTCCTTGGCAAAGAATCGCCATGCTCTTTTTCAGCAACTTGGAACTGGTACTTTAGCCCATTTCAAGGTGCTATTGTGGTCTAGTTAGCATTTCTGTTATAACTAGTATCAGGCAGCGGAAGAGATTTTCTTTCCATTCTGTAATTCTTGTTCCTCCCTGGCTTCTGAGTGCCCTTACTGCTAGAACCTTATACAAAAGCCTGTAGGTTGATCTAATTTTATGGGGTTGAGCAGCATTTGAGAATAATCAGTTGCAGAATGCAATGGCCTAAATTGGGTCCCCCCAAAATTTATATGTTGAAGCCCCAACCTTCAGTGTGATAGTACCGGAGATTGGGCCTTTAGGAGGTTATTAGGTTTAGATAAGGTTATGAGGGTGGAGCCCTCATGATGGAAGTAGTGCCCTTTCTAAGAAGAGGCAGCAGGAGTAACATCAGCCTTATCACTTATTTTTGATATCAAGAAGACATCACTTATTTTTGTCTCTACCAACCCAATGACAATAATTTGGCATTTATCCACAGACAAAAGTGCCTTTGTGAGAAGTGTGGGTTTCAGAAACATCTGCCAAGGAAACTAGGAGGACTCTCATCCACTTGTATGTTGGGTAATAGGCATACAGACTTTTGTCCCAGCTGAGGACACTGCAGTGGGCCATGAACTGGCTCTAACTCCTCTGCCTGGGATCCAGGAGCCCCTGAAAAACACTGTTGTGGACAATCACCCACAGGCAAAAGGCTCTGTGAAAGTCCAGGTTTCCAGAGAACTTCCAGCACACAGTTAAAGCAAAAAATACGAAATTGGACACATTGGAGAAGGCAGTTAATAAAGGCTGAAAGAGGTGACTTCTAACTCTGAATGTGAAGACAGCAACACAAAACTTCAAGGAACATGAAAAATCAAGGATACATGATACCACCAAAGGATTACAATAACCTTCTTGTAACCAACCTCAAAAACATGGAGATCATCGATTTACTCGGTAAATCATTTAAAATAGCTGTTTCATGGAAATTCAATGAACTGTAAGAAAAGAAAAAGACAATTCAATGAGTCAGGAAAACAATACATAAAGAAAATGAGAAGTTTAACAAAGATACACAAATCATAAAAAAGAAACACAGAAATTGTGAAGCTGAAGAACACAATGAATGGAATGGAAAAGATGCAAGAGAGGGCATGTCCTGCAGAAGGGATGAAGCAGAAGAAAGAATCTACTGAGAAGGCAAAACCTGTGAAATTATCCAATCAGAAGAGATAAAGGAAAAATGAATAAAACAGTGAATAAAGCTTAGATGATCTGTGAGATACCATGAAAAGATTCAGTTTGCAAATATTTGAGTTCCAGAAGAAGAGAGAGACGGTGGGGGAGGGGGGCGGGCAGCAGAAAGTTTATTTAAAGAAATAATAGCTGAGAACTTCTCAAATCTGGGGAGAGATTTGAAGTATCTAAGTTTATGAAGTTCATAAGAGAGAATATTAAAAACAGCAAGAGAGAAGAAGCTTATAACTCTTATGGAAGTCTCCATGAAGCTATCAATGGATTTCTTAGCAGAAATCTTAAGGGCCAGGATTGAGTGAGATGACATATTCAAAATACTAAAAGAAAAAATGAAAAAAAACCCCAAAACACTGTAGACCAAGAATACTGTATTCAGTAAAGTTGTTATTCAGAAATGAAGAAGAGCTAAAGACTTTCCCAGACAAACAAACACCAAGGGAATTCATCTCTACTAGACCTACCTTACAAGAAATGCTAAAAGCAGTTCTTTAAGATGAAATGAAAAGAAAACATAATACCATAAAAAAACATATGACAATGTACAACACACTGGTAAATGTAAGTATATAGTAAAATTCGGAATACCGTAATACTATAACATGGTGATGTGTTATTCACTTAACTCTAATATAAAGGTTGAAGAACAAGATAAATATAATTGTAGCTACAATAATATGTCAATAAATACACTATAAAAAAGAGGTAAATCATGACATCAAAAACATAAAGGGGAGTAAAAATGTATGTGATCCAAGTTAAATAGTTATCAGCTTAAATAAACTGTTATATTTATTTCAATTCAGCCTCATGATAGCAACAAAACAAAAACCTGTAGTAAAGTCATAAAAGATAAACAGCAAGAGATACATCAGCAAGAGAGATATCAAAGCATACCACTATGGAAAAATCATCAATTCACAAAGGATGATAGTAAGAGAAAAAGAAAAGAACAAGGGAGCTATAAAATAGCCAGAAACAATAGATGGCATCAGTAAGTCCTTAGTTATTCATAGTTACTCTAAATGTAGATGAATTAAATTCTCCAATAAAAAGGCATAGTGTGGTGAATAGATAAAAAACAAAACCTAATTATATGATGCCTACAGAAACTCACTTCACCATTAAGGACACAGAAAGTGAAAAGATGCAAGAAGATACTCCTTTCAAGTGAAAAATAAAAGAAAACTGGAGTAACTATACATATGTCAGACAAAACAGACTTTAGGCTAGAGGGTAACAAGTGACAAAAAAGATGATAAAATGATAAAGGGACCAACTCACAAAGAAATTATAACAACTATAAATACATATATCCCCAACATTGGGGCACTTAAATATCCCTGAGGAATATACATGCAAAAATTTTCAGCAAAATACTAGCAAACTGACCTCAACAACACATTAAAAGGATCATACATCATAATCAAGTGGGATTTATCTCTGAGATGCAAGGATGTTTCAACAGTAAATATGATACACCACATTAATAGAATAAAAAAAATTAAATTATATGATCATCTCAGGGGGCAAGAAAGCATTTGACAAAATATAGCATCCTTTCATGATAAAAACTCTCAACAAATTAGCACAGAAGGAATGTACTTCAACATAATGAAGACCATACATAAAAAGCCCACAGCTAACATCATACATGATGGTGAAAGGTTGAAAGCTTTTCCATTAAGATCAGGATCAAGACAAGTGTACCCACTGTCACCACTCCTATTCAAGATAGTACTGGAAATACTAGCTAGAATAATCAGACAAGAAAAAAAAAAAATAGAAGACATCCAAATTGTAAAGAAAGAAGTAAAATTGTCTTTGTGTGCAGATAATATGATCTTATATATAACACAATTTAAAGATTTCAATGAAAAGCTGTTGAAACAGTCAACAAATTCAATAATGTTGCAGCATACAAAATCAAAATATATAAATCACTTGCATTTCTATGCACTAACCATGAAATATCTGAAAAAGAAGTAAATAATCCTATATATGATAGCAACAAAGACAATAAAATACATTGGAATAAATTTAATGAGGAAATGAAAACTATGGAGACTGAAAACTCTGAGACTTTGATAAAGAAATCAAAGAAAACACAAATAAATAGAAAGATATCCCATGATCATGCATCCGAAAAATTAATATTATAATGTACATACTACGCAAAGCTATCTATAGATTAAACACAATTTCTAACAAAATTCCAATAGTATTTTTCACAGAAATAGAAAATACAATCCTAAAATTTGTATGAAACTATAAAAGACCTCAATAGCCAACATGATCTTGAGGTATTACATAGCTGGAGCCATCACATTTTCTGATTTAAAACTATACTATAAAACTATACGAATCGAAGCAGTATGGTACTAGCATAAGAATAGACACATAGATTAATGGATTGGAATCGAGATACAAGAAATAAACCTCTACATATACTGCCAACTAATAAGTGACAAAGGAGCCAAGAATACTCAATGGAGAAAGGATAGAATTTTCAATAAACGATATTGGGAAAAGTGAATAACCACATGCAGAAGAATGAAATTGGACAAACATTAACTCACAATGAATTGAAAACTTAAACATAAGACCTGAAAGGATAAAAATCCTAGAAGAAAACAGGGGAAAAGTTCCTTCATATAGGTCTTGGTAGCGATTTTTTGGTATGTGACACCAAAAGCAAAAATTAATGAGTGGGCTATATACCAAATTTAAAAGCTTTTGCATGGCAAAAGGAAAAAAAAATCAACAAAATGAAAAGGTAATCTACAGAATGGGAGAAGATATTTGAAAATCATGTATCTGATAAGAATTAATATCCAAAATATATAAAGAGCATATACAACTAATAGCAAAAATAAATAAATAAATAAATAAATAAATAAATAAATAAATAAATACTGCAATTAAGCAATGAGGAGTTGAATAGACATTTTGCCAAAGAAGATGTAGAAATGGTCAACAGGATGACTGTTATCAAAATACAAGCTATAACAAGTATTGGTTAGAATGTGGAGAAAGGAGAACCTTGTGCACTTTTGTGGGAATGTAAATTGGGATAGCCACTATTGAAAACAATATGAATGTTCCTTGAAAAACTGAAATAGAACTAGCATATGATACAGCAATCTCACTTCTGGGTATATTTCCAAAAGAATTGAAATCAGGATCTCAAAGAAATATTTGCACTCTTCTGTTCACCACAGCATTGCCCCCAATAGCCACGATATGGAAACAACCTAAATGTCTGTCTATGGATGAATAATAAAGAAGACGTGGTATATATGCATATAATGGAATAATATTCAGTCATAAGAAAGAAGAAAATCGTGCCATTTGTGACATGGATGGACCATGAGGACATTATGCTAAGTGAAATAAAAATCAGATAAACAGACAAATGCGCATAATATCATTTATATGTGGAGTCTAAAACGCCCAAATTCATAGAAATGGAGAATAGAATGGTGGTTACCTGGGGTTGGAAGAAGGGAATGAATAAATGTTTCTCATAGGGCACAAACTTTATAAGATCAGTAAGTTTTGGAGATATAATGTAGAACCAGGTGATAATAATTAACAATACCATATTATATATTTGAAAGCTGCCAAGAGAATAGATTTTAAATGTTCTCACCATAAAAAGAAATGGTAGTTTTGGGAGTAATGGCGGTGTTGGATAATGCTACTGTGGTAATCATTTCACAGTGTATGTGTATCAAATCAACAGACTGTACACCTCTAACTTTGACAATCTTAAATGTCAATTACATGTCAATAAATCTAGCATGGGGTGTGGGAAAGACTTTGTGTAGAAATCTTTTATTTTTCCTCTCTCTTCCTGCCATGTGAGAACAAAGTGAGAAAACAGCCACTTGTGAGGCCAGGAAGACAGCTCTCACCAAAACTGACCATGCTGGCCCACTGATCTCCAGCCTACAGAATAGTGAGAAATGCATTTCTGTTGTTTAAGCCACTTAGTCTGTGGGGTTTTATTATGACAGCTCGAGCTGACTAATACACAGGGCAATGGCAAATGCATCAAATTTTATTTTTTTTAGATATTTATCTAAATAAAAGATGGAAAATTGGAATGAGGAAATGAGGGGGGGTGTTTGTTATTAACATTGATTGGATATTTTTTAGTCCTTTTTATCTTCTTAAGAACTGAATATTAAATTGATTATAGTCCTCACTTCATGTTACACAATCACTATTGATTTATGCATGAAACACCCTAAATTTATTCATTTACGTATTTAGTGACTCAGTTATTTATTCCGTTTTGTCCCATACACACTCTCACCTCCACTTCTCTTTCTCTCTCTGCAGGCCAACATTATAACATGTTTCCTGTGACAGGTTCCTGGTTCATAGAGGACCATCTTCTCATTGTATCCTGTTATGGCAGAAGAAGCGACGGAGCTCCCTGAGATCTCTTCCATAAGGGTGTTAATCCCATTCATAAAGGGTCTGCTCTGATGCGTTAATAACCTCCCCAAACTTCACCTCCAAAATACCAACATGTTGAGGATTAGGTTTCAACATATGCATTCTGGGGGAGACACACATACTCAGTCATGATGTGCATCTACCACATTTTACCTATTATATTAGTTAAGGTCACAATACACATATAACTCGTAAACGCTTTACCTTTCAGGGGCTTAGCAAAGCATCAGATTAGTTCAATTAACTTTAAAATTAACATTCTGGAATGAATGCTCCCATTTAGGTGGTTTTCTTCCAAGGGGTGATTCAGGACCCAGGCTCCTCCCATCATGTGGTTCCATCATCTTCCACACATGGATCCCATCCTGCTCTAGGGAGTATTTCCATCCAAACAAGTTGGGAGGAGAAAGGAGCAGGGAGGTTTGCACTGGAGGGGTTTTTCTGGCCAGGTCTGCAAGTGGTCTACCGACTTCTAGCCAAACATTCTTTTTTCTGGAATTCAGCCACAGGTTTACAGCCGTAAGTTCAGCCATAGGTTAGTGATAAGGTACCAGTTTCTGCATGTGTATATTCTTTCCCAAAGATTGATAGCTGAATGGCCTCTAGTTCCCTGCCACCAAAATTAATACCTCAGTGAACATGCTATTCTTACAATCTGTTAGTTGTTTGTCTGTTTTTGTAAGAATGCCATTCTTGTTTTTCTTACTGTGACTCTGAATTATGTCAATATCAGGCATATTAGATTTCCTCTTTCCTATTCTTTTTAAAGATTGACTTAGCTACATGTGTGCTTTTATTTTTCCATGTAAATATCGGAATGTGTTTATTTAATTCTAAGAAATCTACCTATCATTTTGATTGGGATGCCATTATATGTGTAGGTTAATTTGAGGCCCATTAACATCTTTATAATATTAAGTCTTCCTACCCAGAGGCAGGGACTGACTACCCGTCCAACTCACTTTGTATGCTCTTTATGAGCGTTTAAAATTTTTATCGATTGAGTTCTTGTGAATTTTTGATTAACTTAGTTTCAAGGTACTTTATAATTTTTGTTATTATGAATATAAAACCCCATTTATATTACATATTCTGAGTAGTTACTGCTGGTACTGAACAATGACATTGATTTTTGTAGTTTGGCCATATATCTTGCAGCCATGATGGACTCAATTACTTTCCATAGTTTGTTGAGATAGGTGATATTCCTAGGCATGTGATCATGACATTTTCAAAGAACATTTTACCTTTCCCCATAATATGTATACGTACATGCTCACTCTTTTTCTATTAATTTCTGATCTCTAAATGGTAGTTCTATTGGGGAATATCCTCATTTTGTTCCCATTCTTATAGGAAATACACTTAAATTTTCTTATGAAGCATAATGTTTGATGTGTTTAGTTTGGGTAATTAATCTTTATTTAAACATTGAGTTTCCTTCTATTTCTATCATATTCTTACATAAGAATATTTTTTAAAATATAATAGAAATAGAACCTTTTTCAATGCTTTTTGCTTTGTATTATATAAGATGATAATGTATCTTTTTTTCATTAATCTACTAATGTGGTTCTATTGATTTATTTTATATTTGGAAACTCCTTGCATTTGTAAGATAAATGTAGCTTGTTCATAATATATCATGAACTTCAAAGATAAAACAAGTATTATTGCTGCTGAATGCAGGGCTATTTACTAAAAATCAGGCCTATGAAAAGAAGCCCTTAGTTAATCCCAATCTTTTGTTTTATCCTGCATTTCTCACTCTATACAAAGTTATGTTTTTTTTTCTTTCTAGGCATTTACATAAACAGTTTTTGCTATTTAAAATCTTTTAAAAACATTAGGGCTCAGTTTTTTAAAAGTTCTTTATTGTTTCATTCTCGAATATCAGAAATTTCAGAAAATATAGAGAAGTAAGAAGAGAAACAATCACCCAACCACTGTGATCCAGAGAGACCTCTTCTAACGTGTGAACTCAGGTAGCTACAGCATCAGATGCTTTTCCAGGAGAGCTACACTGAATCAGAAGGTCAACTGCATAGGGAAAAACGGCCACATCCTGTTACTCACTGCACCAGTGAGTGGTGCAGAGAAGGGGCTGTTGGCTGAAATTCCGCAGAAGCCACGGACATTATTTTTGTATCTACTGCAGGATGTTAGCAGTGAGCAGTCCTTCTAGTTAAGGTGCCAAGTGGCTAGAGAGGGTTTGGGCTCAATGTCAAGTCATATATCTCTCAAATATATTCCTGGGGAATAAAACAGACATGGACCAGCTGGTGAGACCTGGAATGAGCGAGGGTTCTGGAATGGGCATTGAAGGCAGGTCCAGAATATTTTGAAATATCTGCTCAAGGGACAGAATGTTACGAAGTCCTTTGTGTTGTTTGGCCATGTGCTTCAACCAGCTCTATCAGAACATGTTGGGTATCTTTCATTTCTTTGCATTCTCCCAATAATGGGCAATGATTCCCTGGATCTGAACATGCCCTTTATCTTTTCTTATGAATAATCTCGTATTTGGTCTGTCTTGATTTGATTTCACAGAGCTGGCTATTGTCCATAATCCTTGTAGATCTGTTCTATACACTTCTCTGTTCTGCTTGGTGTGCAGGAAGAAGGCTGATTTCTCAGACTGTACCACTCTCTCGGGCTCCCTGGCTATGTGGCTTCTAGTTGGGTTTGTCCAGGGTGAGGCCCTGTTACATAATATTCCATAATATCCCCACTCCCCCACTCAAGTGCTCTATGGTGTCACCAGAGGCAGTGTTTTTTTTACTTACTCCCATAGCTCCTATTCGGTGGTTTCTCTTCTCTGGCAAAAAACCCTCACTGGGCTTTGGTACCGTCATTCATTCCCACTGCCCCCTCTGGTTAAAGGATGATACTGTCAGCCCTCCTAGGTTTTCTGCATTCTTGCTTTCACCTCTGTAGACAGTCTCATCAATAAAACCTCTTTTATTAATTCCTTGAGTGTGCCATCTGTTTCATGCTAGGACCCAGCCATGTCCCACAGACTGGTATATTTTGGAGTTAGGAGGCTATGACAAGCTTAGAACAATGCCTTCCTGTTCTTTGGAATCAAGGTACAACCTATTTGATTTGGATGTACCCCAGAAATGAATGTGGCAGTTTAAAGATGACAATGGACATGAGGAGCCCCCATATGAGCTTGCAGAAGCACCATTTAGGACTCTGAAGGCATGCAGGTACTTTGGTCACTGAGTACTGTAGCTTAACTGTGAGCTACACGTGGAGGCTCATGGTTGCCCATTGGGTTTCTCTATGAGTTTGTTTTGAAACCAGATAGAGACTCCCTCGTAGAGTTTCTTTCTATCTTAACTTTACGTTAATAATAATAATAATAATAATAATAATAATAAATATACTTTGAGTCAGGATGATGTACAGACTGTTAAGAGTCTCATTGCTAATATGAGGAAGCTAAGGACCAGGCAGAAGAAGTGAAGTAATGTTCTCACGTTTATACACACAGTCAGCGGCCGAGCAGAAACACACCCCAGGTCTGCCTAACTCCAAATCCAAGCATGATTGTCTCTTGCCCCTTCTGGAAGACCTTATTGGCTATATTCCACTCTTTTGCTGTCACCCAGAAATGACTTATAGCATCAAGTTTCTGTATGAGTTAAGGTAGAATTAGGGAGGCATATTGGATTTCACTTTGAAATGCCTAATGATAATATATTAGCTTTGAATGGTACTTATTACTTATTGATCTTCATAAATCCTAATATAGAAGAAAAGCACTGTGCTGAGTAGTCTTTGTTTGTGCCTCCACACCCATTTTCCAATGTGTCCTGTAGCCTTGGAGAGTGGCTTTTAGAGCCAGAGTCACTGGACATTCTTGACAGTGGGTCCAGTATGGGTTCTGGCTGAGTTGAGCCAATATGAGATGCCACCAGAAGATCAGAGTCTTGGAAAGGAGTGAAATCTACGGTCCCACTGGCTCTATCCCATTTAAATCTCAGGTTGCAGTGGACAGATTTCTCCCCTGAAGCTCACGGCTCCTATTGGATGCCTTTTTTCTGAGGGAATCTGTAGGTTCTAGTAAGTGCTCCTTTCTTTTTCTCCTTCAGGCTCAGGGGTTATAACAGATCTTCAGTTTTGCTACTATACGTCTGCCCACAACTCAGGAAACAGGCTCTTATGAAACTGCCTTCATGGCCCCTGTGGACTGTGCCAGGGGTTCCAGCCATGGCCTTCAGGTGAGAAAATTTTATGAGTTACCCAAAGCTGAACAATGAGTAAGTAAAAGAATAAAACCCAGAATCAGGACTCATCTTGGGTCCAGGAGACTGGAGGGGCCTAGTCAGCCTTAAAGAAATAATTGTGATGGGAGGAATAAAGGGCCAAATCACCCCTACGGACCAACAGCCCTTCGGTGGGGCCCCAACCAGTGTCTGAAGCATTTCATACCCAGTTCTTTTAAAGGTGCTCAGGAAACTGCCATTGCAAGCTGAACTAATGGTTTTAGGCCTTTTTCAGGCAGCCACCTGTACAGCCGACACCAAACCTTACCTGTAGGAAAACAGAGTTTTAGAACATTTTGATCGAAAATTGATTCCTTCTTTCCCTGTTTTCACTAAAACTCAACAATGTCTAATTATACTGTCAGTAAAAGAAAGGGACTATGTATCTTTGAGTTAACTAGATTACCACCTTTTCATGACTCATAGCTACAGAAATGATTTTTAACTATCAAAGCAATGTGATTTGGAATGAAAACTTTAGTGCACAGCTCAAGAGTGGCAAACCCATTGTCTTAGGACCACACTCTAGCCCCGGAACAAATGTGAGATAGAAAATGACAATGTGGACTTTTACAGATGCTGTGATTAAAAGCAAAAAAGGTGTCCTTTGCAGGATCTGAAGTGAAGGAATTTAAAGAAGAAAATAAATGAATAAGCAAAACAGAAACAGAATCGTAGCTACAGAGAACAAACTGAGGGTTGCCAGAGGGGAGGGCAATGGAGGTGGGTGGGTGAAAAAGGTGAAAGGATTAAGAAATATAATTGGTAGTTACAAAATAGTTGTGGGAATGTAAAATACAGCATAGGAAATATTCAGTAAAATTTTAACAACTACGTATAGTGTCAGGTGGGTACCAGACTTATGGGGGGATCACTTTGTAAATTATATAAATGTCTAGCCACTATGCTGTACCCCTGAATCTAACATGAAATAATACCAAATATCAACTGTAATTGAAAAAAATAGCTAAAATAATAAAAACAATTCATGAAAGTCTAAAAACCGCATAATGTTGGCATAAAAATGGTAGTTTGAGAGAATATACTCATGATGAGCTCCACCCCTTTCTCTGGTTAAGCTGTTGATCTTGTGTATCTCTCAGAACTGCCCTGGTGTGTCCCCAGGCTAAAGAGTGGCAAGTTCAAAGGCATGCCTCTGTGAACTACTTCATCTGCTCTGATGGGCATGGGGTCACCTCAGCTGGTCCCCTGCAGAAGTATCTGGTGGGGGTGTGAAATGCCAGCCTTTCCTGCTCGAGGGCTCCCCTCAGGTGATTGGTGATGCTGGTGGGGAGCACATCTCTCACTCAGAGGGTAAAGGTACCACTTTCCAAGGAGGATAGACTGGAGGTCTCATGCTTTGTTCTTTGTAGATCTCTGCTTATGAAAGGTGAGGAGTAGGAAACAGCAATGATAGTTAATAAGACCTGAGAGATGTACCTAGCTGCATTTTTGTAGCATTGGTTAGAATGTGCACTATGGGATGCTTTTTTGTTCTCAGTTTTCAGCCCTAGTTGCTAATTCAGGGGTAAAAGGGATAGTCACATTTGATAAATTTAAAATAGCTTTTAATGGCATATAGAACAATAAAACTGGCTATGTGTTTGGTCGATCTTACAACCCATCTTTCTACGTTAAAGGACCAGAGTATCTAAACCACCTCAGACAAATTAGAACCCCTGTAATTCTTTCGAAGAGCTGGCATTCGTATCTATTGGTAATTGATGCTGGCATTTTATCATTACTATCAGGAGAGTCCAACTCAGTTACAGCCTACTTCCTTCAGGTTAGAGATAAGCCCCTCTCTCTTCCTTCTTCAGGGGAGGAACGTAACCATCCATTGCCATATCCCAGCCTGTCGCTCTTACAAATGTGAGGGTGGCTGCTCTTTAACTGAACCCAGGAGCCCTACCTTCCCCGCTTCCATCTTTCCTTTTAGGCTGTTAGTTTGATATTTTTGAGTAAATGTATTTTATGGTTGTATAGTCACCAGTGCTAACATGTTACATAATTTTCGGGTCTGGGTTAGACTTATCTTTTATTTCACAAATGATCTCTGAGATTGCCAAAGCAAACACACCCATCTGTATTAAAGAAGAATCTCCCTAACATGGACCCTTGCTTGAAAGATCCTATGCGCTTTCTGAGTTCCTGAAAACTTGCAACGTTTTGTTATAATTTGTGAAGAAAAGTAAAACCTGGGATATATAAAGAGCAAAGGAGATAGGGAAAGCATGAATGCAAATTCTTTCCTGGAGAGTTTCTGAGGGGAGGAGATGAGTCAAGTTTTATATTTTATGGGGGTAATCTCAAGGAGGTGGTTTGATTTATTTGCACATTTAATAGGACATCTTGCATTGCGTGAGCCAGTCCTTGGGAGTGGAGTGGCATAGAGGCTGATGTAGGTGTGAAACAAAATGATGAACAAATTGCCAACATGGGCCAAGTAATTTTAAGGTCAAACTGCCTAAGTGCAGATAAACATCCAAGTGCAGATAAAGTGGAGAGAGAAACTGGAGAAACTTTCATGTAATTAAGGGCATTTGACCATAGTCTTCACTTCAAATTCAGATAAAGAGACATGGAAGTGAGGAGAGAGAAGAGGAAAGATAAAGGTTTCATATAAATAGGAAAACGTGGGTCTGGCACAAGTTATAGATGTTGGTTCGGTTCTGGTTCGACAAAATTAACCTGATATGTGGCTTCTAATGGCATTATTTTCTGGAGGAAGTCATCCAGGAAATCTATGATGAGATCATTAAACATTTCAGTGAAAGATACCCTTGCAATTAATTTCATTTGCAACATCCATGCTTATGAATCACTATATTTGTTGGGATGTTGTGAAAAGGTCAAAACTAATTATATATTTGTTATGATGAGCTTAAAATTCTAGCTGTCATTTGCTATCCCGGTTCCCTTGAGACGAGATAGACTTAATTCCATCCCTACATTGGAGCTTTGAGTGTCATTTTTTAAAACTTTAATGAAAATGTTTCTTTCATCACTATAATTTGGTTTATTATGCTTAATGTCACTAAATTAGTTTTAAATCTTGGCATGGCTTTATTAAAAATGGTCTCATTTTAATTTGCTACTCTAGGTACAAAATTCATCATGAAGACAAGGGAAAGCAGTCTGCCTCTTCAGAGATATCCTGGAGGTAACTTAATGACAGATCTGTATGTGCTGAAGACATTATGAACAGATTTAAAATTTCCTCTTTTGTTGGTTACTTGAAAATCTTTACCGTGTGTGTGTGTGTGTTTCCTGAAATTGTTATACTTTCTTAGTTTCTTACTGAAGAATTTGCCAGCATGTGTTTCTTTGGGCAGATGGGGGTATAAACTCTAAACTCACCGGCATTCACAATCACAGTCTCTAAAAATGAAGTGTCTCAACAAAATTTCACCTTTGAAATTTGACCTATTCAATTTTAGTATTCTCAACAAGGACTGTATTTGACCTATTTGTTTGTAATATTCTCAAAGACAAAGACTATCTTTTTCAAAACTTGTGGTAGGTAGCTACATGGCAAATGCTGAAAAGATTGTCATTTACTATTCAGGAAGTCTTTGTTTATTACCCACTACATGCAAGATGCTAAACATCTTTTATAGAATGATTGATATTTAAAATAAACATTCAGATTCACCCTTCTAGGAGTTTATAATGACCTGGGAGTTTATAATCTAAGGGTCTCCTGTGAGATTGCTGGAAACTCTATGAGGCTTGAGATTCTCAGAGGAACTATGACATCATCTCATTTCTATATTTTAATTATGATTTCAATGGCTTGACTTTGGAATGAGAAGTGCTCAAAGAGTAATTTCAAATTAGTAACAAAACTAGTCTGCAGATTTGGTGCAGATTCATTTTATTAAATATTAAGTGTTAGTATATGACATTGTATTGTTTAAGTGCCCTAGCAGCATTGGTGTGCTTAAACAGTGCTTCCAGGACCCACCCACAGCTATCTCTCTATCTATTGTATTAAATGATGGTGGGAGATAAATAATTGTCCTATGGATAGTTCTATAAAAATTGAGACAAGATTTATATTAGAACAAAAAGATAAGACTGTAGAGTGCCCTGGCTAAGAGCCTCTGGACTCTGAGACTGTAGTTAGAATTTTGGCACTTCAACCAACAGGCAATCTGATTTTGGGGAGCTCCTTCACATTTTCGCTTGCAGTTTCCTTTTCTGTAATGGAGATCAGAATGCAAAGTGCCCACTTCCTAAGGCTGATGAGAGGATGCTATGCGGTCGTGTATGCCCAGGGCAGAGCCTGAGCGTGGCCCATAGTACTTAGACTCTAACATTAGCAGGGGGAGGAATGTGGTGTGGTTTGATGATGAGGACGGTGACACTATTTACCACTTGATAGTTAAGTGATTGTAAGCAAGCTGCCTCACCTCTTTGAACCTGTGCTTTTAACTCTGTAAAAAATAATATTTACTTTAGAGTTGCTATTATTATAATACAAACAAATGTTGTGTAGCTCAAATAATGTACCAGGGTTTAGCACATCCTCATAAACTGATAGCTGGTATTACAATTAACATATGATGACATAATCTTGGTATTTACTGAGACCATAACCCATGGAATCTCTATCTATGTCTACCTCTATCTCTATCATCTCTATCTATATCTACACCTACAGCTATAGCAATAGCAGTATCTATAATCTTTCTCATAATGGCCAAATGAAATGTCAGTCAACCTGACATTCTTTGGATGAGGCTCCTCTTTTATCATCAGTAGATATTTCAACTTTATTCATAGTACGGTGCAGCTGCCAAGATGAGAAAGCTCGAGAACCAAAGAGTAAAATAGACTATGATTTATTGTCCAAACTGAGACACTTTTGTGAGGGGCAGAGCATGCTTAATCTGTGGGATGTCTAATGTCAGGCTGAATGTAGAACTGTTCAGTGCAATCAAGGGTGTCTGGGGACTCCACCAACGAAGAAAAAAGTGTTGGGAAATGAAGGCAAAAATATGGGAAGAAAGATATGAATTAAATACACAAATAAACCAGGCAATACAGACCCACAAATTCATTTTGGAATCTCAGTGAACAGACTAGGGTGTGTAACAATGAAGAAACTTCTCAGACTGGGTATTTTGTGGGTAAAGCTTAACAGCGCATCTCTCTGGTGCACCTGTGACGTTCTCTGAGGACACTCGGCTGCAAAGCCAGCCTACATGTTTCTGGATTTCTAAATGTCACTGTGTCAGGGTGGTTTAATGCTGGTCATTTCACTCCCAAGCCTTGTAGAACTTTTGAGTTACTATGTGTAAATATAGTATATGTCTTCACTCCGTTGGATTTACTGTTCCTATTTTGTCCTGCTTCTTTTCTCTACACAGCCACTTGTTAGGACACATAAATAGAAAAGATTTCTCTATATATGCAAGACTAGACGTGGCCAACACTGAGCACTGATGTGCATTTGAAGTCACTGCCTCCCCTTTTATCAGCTCTGCCCCACTGCACCAGGCACCTTCTCTGACACTCCATACCTTAGGTGGCATGGTGCACTTGCCTTAGCCCTGCACACTTGTGACACGCCCTTGGACACACTTGATGAGGCAGTGCCTGTCCTCTCATTGCTCTATATTGGAGCTGTCGACTAATAAATGACGCGAGCAAGTGGATGGTTAGTTACTTGGGTCTCTTTTAGATAGTTTGTTACCCAATGCATTGGCCCTTGACATTGGGGAGAAGCTGGTCGGCCATGCATTTGGGGACTGGTAGACTTTGTTTCTTTAAAAATCACACTGCTTAGATAACCTCTAGGAATCCCTTTCTCGGAACACACACTCCTACGTTATTCCTCCTTTGGAACAACAGAGGAGCTCTTGATTAAGGGCATATGTAGACCTTTTCAGATGAGGCAAAGAGTTAAACAATAATGGCTGAGGAAGAGAAAAGAGATGCTGTTCAAATATACTGGGGGTGCCAAAAAATGTACCCAAGGGGACACTTTGATCAGCGTTGCTCAAGCAGCAGTTTGCCATAATCAGAAGTGTCTGGACGCTGATGGTAGTTGTTAGGTCTCTGAATGTTACATCTCAGACCTTGACTTACAGACAGAATCTGCAAGAAAACAACAAAATGTCTGTTGGCCTGCACCTGCAGACAGAGCCAAACCTGTGACAACAGAAAACACCACAAAACAGCTACTGGCTTACAGGCAGTCAGCATTTTCTGTTCAAACAATGCTACCCTGTTAGCTCCGCCCCTATATAAACCCTCTTCAGGCCCTCCCTCAAGGCTGCAAGTCTCCTTTAAACACATAGCCCAGGCTGTAGCCATCTTTGCTCAGCCTGAAAGACTCTCTCTTAATAAAATACACTTTCTTAAACTTTCTTAATTTGCCTGACTGTGTGCGTTCCTTTACCGGCCTACCTATCAGTAACCACATTGAGCACCTCTTGTAATTGCAGAAGTCAAAAGTGACTTGTATTCATCTTTTGTTATTGGTGTATATTGAGTATTACAATTTTAATACAGTTTTTTCCTTTCTTGAAATGTGTATAGATTGTTTTGGCACCCTGTGTGATTTATCTTCATCTAGTTTCCTTTAGCCCATTTCCTTCTTCTTTGTCTCTGTTCAGCTACTTTCAGGCTAAGAACTGAAAGCTCTGAGCCCCTAGATATTTCAGTAACCCTGTAAGGTGAGGATCAGTAGTGAGTTGCATCTCTTCTCTTTTCTTTACACTGGAGGTAAGAAGGACCCAGATTGAAATTTGAAAGGAAAATAAATCTTCATTGTGAACATGATCTTTCAGTCTACACTGATCCCCCTCTCTCTTCCTGGGTATTTTACCTATTCCTATTAGCATCAAGGAATTACTGAAGGAATAAAGGTTAGATCTAGTTTTAATTAACTTTGCTATTGATTTCTACCTAACTGTGTATGAGTCACTGTTCTTGAGTGAAGGGAGGGAAATCTCAAAGATTAATGGTTGTTCTCAGGGATTTTTCTGGACCAGGCTCCAGATAGTCTGCAATTTCTTCTTTTTCTCTCCTCTAAACTCACTAGCTTCCTCTGTTATTCACCCCCATACAGAGAGACACACAGAAAATATGAACATGTGTGTACACCAAACGTGCTTTCAGAATGAAAATATTGAGGGGGAAAAAAAGGTGATTATGTGCTACATTTAGTAGTTGACGTAAAAAAGTCCTGTTCTGCAATTTTGCCTAATGTGATATATATTTTTTTTAACAAACTAACTCATAGCCATCATTATATACCTTGGATGAAAATTCAGTTAACAATAAGTGAAGAAGAAAGTGGTTATCTATAAACCAGATTGACATATGATATATTTTAGATATTAAATATCTTTTCCCACAAATTACTATAACAGTATGTGAAAAGATACAGTAATATTTTCTGAAATGAGCAGAAAATATACTGTTACATTAGAAAATGTAAAATTGAATGCCTTTGGCATAATTTTTAATGAACTGAATAAACTACATTTCCCCTCTAATGTATTATTAGTCTAATCCATCTTCAGTTAGTTGGATTCATCATATTTCTATCTATAAGTTTTTGATGTAGGTATCTTAATGCATTTTTAATGAACTACACTCTTCTCTTTGTTGTTAATAAAATCCTGATTGATCCCAAATCTGAGTGTTTATTATAATCACAAAAAGTATCTGTCCAATATTTGTTACTGCGATTTTAAAGGTGATGTTTTCTTTTCATGTCTGAAAATATTTTTGCACTTGAACTCCAAAGGGAGTAGGTTAAAAGTTTCTTTTAGTTATAGAATAATCCTAGGGAAACCAATGGGATTTAATTATAAGAAATATTGATCCAATGCCTGCTCCTTTCCCATTTTGTTTTCTATTAATAATACAGTGAATGATGCCTCAGCACCCTAGTTAAGCCCCGTCTCCTCCCCTCCCCTCCCCCCAGCTATATTGGTCTCCCTCTGGGTTACTCAAAGAATCTTCTAGGTGACCTCCTTCTTTCTTCTTCTCATTCTTCTTTCTATCAATTCTTTCTCTAGTCTCAGCCAGGGTGATTGTTACCTGTGAGCCCCATTGCATTCTCTTGCATACTCCCTTTTCCTCTATCATTTTGGTCCTATTTTCTCATATTTCAGTGCCTTTGAATATTCTACTTAACCCATATTCTCTCAGCTCTGACTTCCACTGAGGAAGTGCTAGTCCTGCTTTGAGTAATAGAATGGTTTTCTTTTACATTTTGCTATAAACTGCGTGAGAGCAAGGACCATATCAGCCTTCCTCACCATGGTATCCCCAGAACCTAGAATGCTACCCAAAATATGATGGACACTTTTACTTTTTGAATGAGTTTTCCCTTTTCAGTATCCTTTCATCTTGAACTCACTGATGTTCCAAGTACCATTTAAATTATTTATAAAATTAGATTTTAAAACACAAAGATGAATGATTTCACTTACTGTAATAACTAGGTATTTGGAATAAAATAGAAGTATTTTTTTAACTCAGGTAGAAATGGCTATCTGAACAGATGAGAGGGTTCATCAAAATAGCAAACTTGACAGCTGATGACACTTGGCAACCAGTGTGAGTAGGAGCAGGTAATGGGAACAAACCAACACTGGAAATTGTTCTAGGAAAAAAACCCCTGTTGTTTTATTATTATTTAGAAAGCTTACAACAGCAATTTATTGGGATGAAAGAGAAAAGGCAAAATACGTGAGCATACAAATTCATTTCAAAAGACCAGTGTATCTTTCTAAGTCATATCTATATGAGTTTTTTAAACTTTTGTATTTCTCATATCTATATACATACTCAGAGTTATGTATGCAGATATGTGGAAATACATTACACATTGAAGGAAATCCTGTTCCCAAACAGCTGTGGTGAACATATCCTGTTTCTTCCTGGAAGCTTCCTGCTTTCTTTCTGAAAAGGTGTTTTCTTGGATCATGCCACAGTCTCTTTTCTCTGAGTTCGTCTCTGATGACAAGTAAGAATACTTGTGAAGGAAGATTTCCCCTTAGTTCTTGACTTTTTCTTTAACTTTTTCTGATTTTTGAGTGAGATTCCCAGTTCTTCCATGATGGCATTGAAAGAGAGACACTGGGGAACATGAAATAATACAGCATCAGTTTCACGGAGCTATCTCCATCTTCCGTTGATCTGTCTCTTGCCTGGGTTTTTTATAAGTACAGGATATTAGTCTAAGGCAACTTTGCCACAAAGTAAATTCCCGGCCAGTTCCCACACCTCCTCCTCCACCCGCTGGCCACCCACCTTTTCTACTGGGGGAAACTGAAGCAACAAGATAACAGGGCAAAATTGGGGGTTTCATTCACAGCCGTAATATAAAACCACCAAGGTAGGCTCTCAAAATAGACAACTTACCTTTGCCGAGACACCAAAATAGAGTTAAAATAAGTCATTTCCCCCATTGAGATGACCCAAACATTGAGAGGTTGATCAAGGCATACGGACACTTCAGGAATGCTATAGAAAATGAACAAACCTTCTCTACACCAAGGCTTTGTTTTTTTCTCCCATGAAACCTTACTTTGTTCCTAAAATAAAATCTAATTCTTGATGACTTTCCTTTCTGATAAAAAAAAAGAAAAAAAACAATTTTAAATTGTATATTTTCTCCAGAAAACAGAGATCTGGCAGCAGCAATGATGCAGCTGTGGTGGAAATGAAAATAATATGGCACTGAACTGCACAGCAAAGATGATGCATCATACAAAAAGAAAATGGAATTGTGATTATAAAATGTTAGACATATGCAGATGGCGTATATGTGTGTATGTCAATTACAATTACACCATATCTATTCACATGCACAGTAGATAGATGGCATAATGAAATATAATTTGCTGTTCTTTCTTCCAGTCAGGATAAGATCTTTGATAAATTCCTGCTTGTAGGGATTCCTCTAAAATAGTATTGTTTTCGATGAGATTTCTCTTAAAACATCCTCTAAAGAAATCAAAACGTTTGGTAAAGTGTATGGAAGAGCAAGCACTACTCCTTTTCCCTAAACTCACAAAATGAATATGGTTGAAAGTTAAATGATAACATGCAACTAGATAATTTGTCTAGGTTGTGGGTGCCTGATAGGGAGAAATTGGTGTCCTGTGTATGTGTGAAGTCAAGTGTGGTCCTTGCATTTCAATGTGCAACATATATTTTTGAAAATTTACACTCCATTTTGTTCCATAAAAGAATTGATGTAGTTTAAATAAGTAGCGTTTTTCATTTTACTACTTTATTTGAAAACCAGACATATATATTTAGATCCTAGATGTAAATTATTCGCCTACCAGACATACAGCTCCAAAAACACTGGTTGTTTGCATGTGACTTCTTGTCTCTTTTACACATAAGTGTTAATAGGATTTGAATTTCATTTCCATTTTCCTATGGTGCTAAAAAATGAAAATTCAGGTCATGAATGTTAATTTTCTTTAAAATGGTAAGTGGTAACTTTAGTGAATTGAGAGGGGTCATGTCATACATACAAAACATTCAGTAATGTTTTCTATGAATTACACTTCAAAAAATGTTACAGCAAGTATGTCACAAATGCAATATAATGATTTTTATAACATTAATGCTATGTGAAGATTATATGTTGCCACTAAAATCAAATGGATATTTTATAATGTCATTGTGGTAGATAGTGTGGTGTTGGAGTTTTTGCAACCTTTGCTCAGAATTTCATTTAAAAGGAAGAGCGCTTTGCACAGGACATTTCTAGTTTCAGGAATATTGTTAAAATGGAAGGAAGGGAGGGAAAGAAGGAAAGAGGGCCCAGCACTTTACAAACACGTTTTCAGATAAACCTCCCAACAAGCTCACAAGGAAGGAGTTATTATGCCCATTATATAGATGGGGGATTTGCTATCGGAGGTATGAAATCATTTGCCCAAGAAATATGGTTCTTAAAAGGAAAAGTTTGCATTTGAAGTCAGCCCAGCTCACTCCCCAAACTCAAGTGCTTTCACTTGAAATCTCTTATACCTTGATTTATTTATTTTTTTTATTAAATCACTATAAGAACTTTTTTGTAGATTCCTTTTTCCATGAAATATAACTTTCTGTTTTATTTGAACTGTTAGATATTTGTTTTTAGACATTTCACTTCATTTTCCATTGAAATAACCAAAGCATGTCTCCATGCGTGGCTCAGACAGGAGACACAACCAGGAAAGGGCTTGTTGAAGACTTTCCTTTCCTGTTTTAGATAAAGAGACGGTCATAGATCTTATCTTGACAACAAATGTCACATAAGTTTTTCTTTAAAAACAACATCCTCCTCCAAATTTTATATCACCTTAAAATACAACCATCTTTATTCTTTTGATGAACCCCAAGTATTTATTTCTTGCTGCCAGTGTCAGAGTGAATATAAATATAGTTTTATCAGTGGCCTGGTTTCTCTGTCTTTAGTCACAAACTGTGATTTCTTTTTGAGCCTCACCTTGTCTCCAACTGTCAAAAAGAAAATACCAAGGTACTGGGGCTGACCTTTTTGCTTCCAAGTTTTTCCTGTAGTCACAAGGAAAGATGGATGACCTTTAAGGCCCCTACCAGCCCAGAGTTCAAGAAAACCACACACCGTCATATCCACAGGAAAGGAAACTGTGAATGTCATTTCTCAGTATGGAGTGACATAGGAGGGGCTTCTGTTCATTAATCAACTTGCCTTCTATAATCTCAGAATTAAAGAGACGTATAACATGTGTAAATTGAGCTTGAGTTAGGATTAAATTTATGGTAGCTTTCCAAAGCTTCTATTTCTAGACTTGGTTTTCATGAACTCTCTTTATGTTCATAGAGTCATAGAAAAATTGTGTTTAAGCATGAAGATTTCAATTCTAAATTCTAATTTCATCAGAAAGTATACAACATAATGATGTTCACCTAGCTGCCTTGTTCTAAAGGAAGGGAAATTGGGGGCAGGCTATCCCAATAGTATCTCCAAGTGCTTTGCAGGTTGGAAATTGCCCCTGTATATGCATTTTAGGCTCTCCCACTTTTCTTGGAGGATGGGGTTCAACTTTTGAATGAATATACATATATATATATATCTCATGGATTATAGTTGTGAGTTGGCCCCTGGTGTGAGAATGCTGGAGTTTAAATTTCAGCTATGCTGCTTAGTAACTGGATTATACTGGGCAAGGTCTTGATTTTCTCTTGTACTCAGTTTTATTATCTGTAGAGTGGAAACAATAGTAAAATCCTTTTCATAGGGCTATTAGGAGGATCATTGAGAGCATGTATTTATAACAATTAGCACAATGCCTGGCATGTTGTAAGTACTCCCTTTCTTTAAAGTAAAATTCTATATATTACTGAAAATATTTTTAGTCTATGGTCCTTGCTGACATTTTTTTTTTAATAGAAGAGAGGAACCATGAAAAATTTGAAGCTTCTATCATTTTAGCCATCATGTGCCCTTCTATGCACCAGTTTCTTTGAATTGTATATATTAGTGGTTTAGTTCAGGTAGGTTCTATACCTGCTTAAAGCATAGAATTTTCAATGCTTGTTATGATTTGTTTGACCCAGCACCTAACTTACAAATGTCAGACAATGAAGTTTGCTAATTTAATTATATTAGTAATAGGCTTTTGTATGTATAGTAATAGGCTTTATGACAGCTTGTGTCTTGTTCATGAAGGGTATGTGCTCAATTACAAGGAGAAAATGAAAACTATCTGCAGCTCCTTGCCATTCAAAAAAATTTACCATCACCGTGCTTATCAACCCATTTATAATCAATCCTCATGATGATGTCTGACAGGAAAGTTCACTTATAAATGAATTTATACTAATAAACTACGTTCCTGCCATTTATTCTGTTCTTTACACTATCCAGAGATAAAGTGGTGTGTGTGTGTGTGTGTGTGTGTGTGTGTGTGTATGTGTGTGTGTGTGTGTGTTTGTGTGTGTGTGTGTGTGTGTGTTCAGGGTTTTCATTCACTGGTGTATTTAGGAGAACTACTTTGGATGCATATCTTTAAGGGTTTTTCTGACAAACTAGTTTTTAGAAGGTCTGATATAGATAGGAATATAATATAAATCTTACATTTTGTATAGGTTTCTCCCTACTTAAATAGGCTCCTTATTAAAAGACACGTGAAGGTTTCTGTGATAATGTCTAATAAATTTCCATTTACACATGGCAGAAGGGTTTGGATAATATTGTCATTTTATAGGTGTGAAATCTTTCATTTTATGTATAGACCTGGTAAAACTTTAAGGCAAGCTATGCTTTGAAGTCTTTTTATAAAGACCATTTTCAGAAAAATACAGAATGTCAAGGAATAGGTTACTGAGAAATAATGGGGTTATTATTGCTAGCTATGATTATTTTCTTGGTTTGGTCAAATTACTGCCATAGTTCTGTGGGGACAGCATTTCACAGATTTTTTTTTTTTTTTTTTTTTTTAACAAGAAGGCCTAAGCATTCACATTCTTAAACTCAGAGGAATACTGTAGGAGCAAACCTAGAATGTTCCAAATGTTTCTGGCATAGATCCAGGAAACTTTTAGGAATAAGGACAGAAGAACCATATTTGTGCATTTGCTGAGGCTTTGGAAAGTCTGGTCACCTATCTGCACAAGTGTTTTATGTCTTCACAGAACAATGGATGATCCAGGGGCAGAGATTAGGCTTCTGTGATTCCCCCACTAATTATGTGAAGGAGGAAGGTGGGAGATTCTTGGAGTAGCTACGCATACACCATCTTTGTGTGAAGTTCTTGTGTTTCAAAATTTAGGATTTGGGTACAATTTATTAGGGCTTTATCAGTTTTCTGAGTTCATTCAGAATCCTTGGACCATTTTTCATGCAGCCATCCTTGGAATTAAAAGAAAAAAAAAGGGGGGGTCTGAGAGGTTGAGAGTCAGCCACCATATTTGCTTCCAGAGTAGTGGTTATGATGAATTCTGCCCGAGAGCTAATGAGGAAACTGATTGTCATCTTCTGAGTCTGTGCCAGAAATCTCAGGAAGGAGGAAATCTAGACACCAAACTTAGACTTCAAAGGGTGGTCCCCACTTCTGCCCACCTGTAACCCAGAAGCCATCCCTTGCCAACACTTTTCCCTGCACGTTTGATGTTTTAAACTGGTACTCCATAGATGACTGCTCACAGCAGCCCGTCTTCCCTTTGGTGGTAGCACGTTGACTCCACTAACCTGTTTTTCCTAGCTTCTTTTAATCTCTATGACATTCTCACCATCTCTATGCCCCTTTACCTCTCTTCTCTATTTTCTTTGTTCTCACACCTGGAGCCATGCCAACATCTTTGCCCTCTGAGATCCTAGATTTAAGCTTCTAATTCTTTGCATGAATGCATGCCCTAGAATTCTATTTTCCCATCTGAGCTCCTTCAAACCATAAAAATATACCTATGAGGGATAAAGGGTGACTTCACGACACTGGATACACAAGGATCATCTTTCTTTGGTTCTTCTTTATTTAAAGATTTCATTAGAAAACTTTTTCTTCCATTAAAATAAATTAAGTATCTTGTGGAATGGTGTGCGTGTGTGTGTGTGTGTGTGTGTGTGTGTGTGTATGTGTATATATAATTTATTTTTAAGAATTCTTAAAGAAATTTTTCACTGGCGGGTGGCATCGAGGGCTGGTTATACCCCCCACCTCCTGGGGTAAAAGGGTGTATGCATTCATTCTCCTCTAATTTAGGGATAATTTCACAGATATCTTTGAAAACTGAGGCTAACACTGAGGCAATGTAACATTTTGGTATTAATCCATGTGCTTTTTTCCAATTCTTCTGAAACGCAACCCTTTTTCCCACTTTTAAAGGTAATGCAAGAGCTTTTACATACGTTGCCCTCAGGGTAGAGATGACATGAAAGAAAGAAAGAAAGAAAGAAAAGAAAGAAAGGAAGGAAGAAAGGAAGAAAGGAAAGAAAGAAAGAAAAAGAAAGAAATGAAAGAAAGTCGAATTTGCAATTTTGAGTTCTTAAATAGAGTTTCATGGACCTACAGAAGCCACTGCAGACTTTGAAGCTAATAATTATGGTAGCCAGGTGTTTGAAAGAAGGAAAAAGAAGGTAATTTGAATTGAAAAGGTTTGCTTTAGAGCCTTTCAGACCCAGCATATAGGATTGAGGGCGGGAATGAAGATAGGACTGTTCTGTATCTGCTTTCAAGGAAAAATGTCCACCAGGCGATGGGAGAGCCTACAGGCTGAGGAATATGTGAGAAAGTCCCTCAGCTGCTACTCCTGAGGTTAAATACCCATGGGGTGAAATAAGGAAACAGATGTGGGAACAGACAGCCTAATAGGTGTGGGGACCTGGGAACACAGGGAAATTGTGCCCACTCTCTGTCCCAGACTCTCCGAGGAGGCAGACATTAGAGGTGAAAAATATCAGAGCCCTTTATCAGGCCACAGTCCCCTGAGTGCCCCATGGCCTCCAAATGGTGCTCAAAAACGGCTGAAACTTCCCTCCCCAGTAAGGGCACAGAAGGGAGTGGAGGCTGCAAAGTGGCACCCCAGCCTTTGGGCACAGAGCAGAGGGTTGCTTCTGCTTCAGGTGGGCCTCACCTATCCAGAGGGGAGCAGATCTCCTTGCTTAAAAATGGCAAAAAGATGGTCTTGCCTGCCAATCCAAAGTACCCACAGTGCCTTTCTCCTCTCTGGAGTCATTGTCAGAGGCCAATGTGACTTTTTTCTCTGGCCCTTTGGCTTCTTTCTGGCTCCCCTACATCTCCTGAGCCTGTCTCAGCCCTGTTTGTAAGCTTGGAGCCAACACACTTCCTCTGAATATTGGCCTCACATGTATAGGACCAGTGCTCTGAGCTGAAGGTCTGAGATGATACTATGGGGAATGGCTGTCTCTCACCTCACAGAGAAGCAGGTCTGCTCCTTTCAGCAACTTAGAGGCTGTTAGGGCTATACAAATAAAACCCCAAGAAATTCTTTGCATGTCCCTTCTCATACAGCAAATGGACTTGGCCTCAAGGTAAATTGACCCTAATGGAATGTTTTAGTTGCCCACAGTGTATGTATATACTACATGTAGAATCCTTCGGTACCAACTTGTGCCGATATGTAGTAAGTACACATTTTTCTCAAGCTATAAACTGGGGTGTGTAAAAAAAAATTACATGATGCCACTAAAATAATTATCATAGATATTACCTCGGCTTAGAGGTCCCCATCTGCTAGTAGATCTTGTCAACTAAGGTAACTCACTTTTGGTTGACAACTAAATTGTCTTTGGGCTTATGGCTTAGTTAATGTAGGTATCTCCTCATCTCCCTTTTCCTTCTCTTCTTTCTCAGGGGCATCTGGGCTTAGAAGAGGTTTGAGAGGGTTGGGGCACTAGTGAAAGTGGGAGCAGCTGGTCCATGGCCACACTCTGTCCTTTTGACTTCCACTGGGGTGTGACATCCTACTAGGCCATGTGTGCTGTTCTTTATCTCTGCCAAGTCCTCTGAGATGCCTGTGGTTCCATCGTGGTCTCCAATGTGAGGTCTACACATCGAGTCTTTTCCACGCCAACCTCAAGTCTTCCAGTTCATGGGTTTTTTCAACCCTTCCACAAGGCTGTTTGTTGGGAAGGGCCATGAGTTTTTAGGTGCTTCCCCTGAGTTGAGCAGGATTCTATGAAGATGTTCATAGGCTCACTGCCTAGATATTATTATTCTACCATTCACAAAAGGGTGGGATGTAAAATTTTTCTACAAGCCTTGCCATCTCCTGGGCTACACCCTGTAAGTCTAACAATAGCAGTTTCTGCTCTGGACTCTCTGAACACTCCTGAGGTTTCTATTTTCCTGTTCTACCCTGTTGGGATTTGTCTCAGGGATGATCATGATGTCCTCTCAGGGATTTGGGTAGCATCTAAGCTCTAATACTTCCCTCTGATATTTTCTTTCTTCCCTTGTGGTCAAAAATTGGTCAGGGGTAGGAAAATGAGGTAGGAAAACATCATGATATATATTTCCCCAGCTTTGGTCCTTTGGGTGTGGCTCTTGCTAATTAGATAAACTTTCTGAATTGAAACAACTAACTTATTCAACAAAACACCTGGATCCTAAGATTGAAAGCCGTGATTTTTAAGATTTTTGTCTGTGCTAGAAATCTATAAAGTCAACTTAAAACTCAAAAGCTAAGAGTGACTCATTTCTAGCTCGGAAGCAGTGCATGTAAAACCTTGATGCTTGATGGTGGAGGAAAGGTAGGGATAAAAGCAATGGAAAATAAAAGCACATCATCCTTTCCCTGCTCTCCATGTGTCTCTTGTTAGCAGAATTACTTATGTTTTTCTTAGACTAAAGCCTTTCCTGTGCATCTGAGCCCCACTGATCTCCTACTTCTTGAGTTTTGATTATGTAATCAGCTCCAAATAGCTTCTTAGGTACATGCCTTGGTTTTTATTTTTAAAATTTTATTTATCTAGTCTGTAAGCTTATCAAAGTCAAGAATGATTCTATAACATTCACTGTATTTGTAATGATTTGCTTATGATTAACTGGATGGGAGCTCTCACTCTTTGATGTCATAATGGCTGTAGCCCATTCCACGCTGAAATACTAGGGCAGGGCAAGATAATTTTCTTTATTGAAATGAGGATTTAACATGTCTGAGATAACTGCATTATATGTATCTAATTAAATACATATATTTATATATTTTTATAAATTTTAAAAGCCTGGTAGAAAGTAGAAAGAAAATAAAATGATAGAAGCAATGCCAAAAAAAAGCTTGGGGATTACACATACATATTTATAAAAATATATTTTATATGCTTATATGTTTATAAATATATATTTCTTTTCTTTTTTTTTTTTGGCATTACTTCTATCACTTTATTTTCCTTCAATTTTCTACTAGACTTTAAAAATACCATGGTTGGAAGAGAATTTTAAATGCAACCCCCTCTTTCCAAAGATGAAGAAAGTGTAAGGACGAGGGATGTGCAATAATTTGCCCAAAGGCACACAGCCATTCAACACAGGAACCTGAATTCTTGGCTTATGATTCCCAAATCACATTTCCAATGGGCCACAAACATCTTGCAACATTTGTTCGCTTTATAAGACAGTGCCAACTTGTACTTTGGAAAAGACACTTGTAAATGGATGTTAATTGTTTCCTGAACTCTTTGTTAATTGATGAATGTTTGGGCATCCAGGCAAAGGAAAGCCTCTTTGCACACTTAGAAAAATAACCTGATTAAAAGAGACTTCTCCAAATAGCTTATTAAAAAAGATGATCAGACTACCGAAGAAATGAAGCCAAGGGCCCTTGGAAGCACTGGGTACTGTGCCAAGTGACACTGAGGAAAGCAACACTGAATTAGGGTGGTTATCTATGGACTGTCATTTCCCAGTTCTTATGACCACAATGTGATCAAGGCAACTTGCTTTTTTGAATTTCAAAAGTCTGAATATTTGAAGTTTGAAACTCTCCAGTTGAAAAAATCGGGCAGAAAGAAAGTGCTGGGCAAGCTAAATTCACAAGTTTTAAATGATAAGCGGAACTACATTATCTTCATTATGCCTCTCAGGTCTCGCTCCTCATTTTCGTGTGTTGCTGGATGTCTACATGGTGACCAGGAAACATGTTGTCGTTGAGTTGGGACAATGAGCCCTGTTTGGGCGGGCGCCTCCCAAGCTCAGATACTGTCAGGTGTGAAAGCACACTGTACATCTGCAAAGTTGGTTTTCTATCACAAGAAAGCCCTTATCTTTGCAAATAGCATGTCTTTGAAAATGTAAAGGAGAATCCTATTTTCTATGAGATCAGGCTCTATGGAGAGGATTTGGACAGCAATGATGTTTTTAATGTGCTTGTGCATCTGGACATAAAATTTCATAACTGTGAAAAGCCTAATGAGATGGATCTTAAAGTTAAAACTGCAGCACCAAGGGGAAATTTTTCATTATCTCTAAGAATTAATTAATAATGCCATTTGGCACTGTTAGGTGTATAGAAAATTGTACTAGAAATGAGAATGCTTCGCCTTCCTTTTGACTTTCAAGGCTGTTCAGGCCACTTTTAAATTGCTTACTGGGAAGTAGACCTTACAATAGAAGGGTCATGGGCTTGGAAACTAATCGATATTCATTGTCTTGCTGCTTTACCACAGATGGCTCATCTAGAACATAATATAATACCAGTCAAAGGCGGTGTGGTGTTTGCAAATAATTTTCCTTAGATAGACTTATAATCATATCATGCAACTGATTTTCCTAAGGGCATAATCTCTACCCACCATGTATTCCTTGGAGGGTTTCAATTTTGCTGGAAGAACTCTAAAATAATTCAATTCATAATTTTAGTCTAAAGAAGAATGAACTTTATTTTTTCTTTGATTGCATTAGCTTATAGACAGTCTTGTTAGGAAACAAATTGGATAGCATTACGTGCTACATGACTGTTGATACACTTATTCAATGTTTTCATACCTCTGTGTTCTCTTCCTCATGCTAAACAATACTTTTCAAAGTAGAAGCTACCAGATACCCTGCCAGTGTTAATAAAAACTCACACTTACCACCAAATTTGAAGTCAAAATGATGTTTTAAAGAGAACTCTTGCTTCAGAACTACTTTTAAGGATTGTTGGGGAAAAAAGAAAAAACTCGTTTTTAGAAAAACTATTTTAAAAAAACAACAAAAGCTTCGTATTGGAAAGTTTTAATGAAAGCTCATGTACGTTACCTAATTTTGGAGAAAGCTGCTTATTAAGTCAAATTTTTATGAAAACTGAGGTGTACAACTAGTTTTAAGCACTCACTTTCAGCTTTTGTTAAAAATGCCAGTTCCTGGACTATATTCACTGAGGAGGAATCTCTGGAGGTAGAGCTTATCATCCATATTTTACATAATTTTGCCCAGGTGATTTTTGAGGTACACCAAAATCTGCGAACTAGTGATAAAAAATAGAGAGTTTGAAGTTTTTCTTTCATGTACAAGCCTTCCCCCTCCCCCCGTCTGAATTTTACTTATAATGCAATAACCCTTGGTGGTGTCACTTAGTGGTCATTTACTAGATGACAAGAATTGATTGTCTGAGAGCATGTATAAAGGGAGAAAGGGGAGCAGGTAAGGACCCTCGGCATCTGAAATAAATGGAGGTTCCTGAAGGGAGAAGCAGGACACAGGGAGAGCAGTGAACCGTCTACTTCATCATTTTGAGTAGGTCTAGCACTTTGCACTAAACATGATGATTATCAATTGAATACAGTGAAATTTCTATCTCCAAGATGTGCACAGTATCTCCCTGAATTCTCCCTTTAAAGGGTGTATTGCATGTTGAATGCTAAATATGTGCTGCCTATCTTGCTTAGAATTAGTCGTCCTACCTCTAGAATCAATCAATAGATAGCAAAGGCTTATCTAGTGCCAGTTATACATGTAAGATTCTGCTTTAGAGTGCTGCAACACAGTAGAATCAACTGAGTACCCTAAAAACTACTACTGTCCTGCTCCCATTCTAGGCTGTTTAAGTTAGAATTCCTAGAGATGAGGGTCATAACTTCCACTCCAGATTGTCATGTATTGCCAATTTTGTCCTTCTCTTGGGTGCAATGAGCTTGCCGTTGATTTTTATTGCTTGTATGAGGAAAAGTGGTCTCAGAGACAGTTTGAACCTCTAAATTGGAAAACCTATTTTCTAAACCAACTTTGTTTTAAGATGCATGATAAACTATGATAAACTGTACTTACTGCCCGAGTGATCAACACTTAATTTCTCTATAAGGACCTAATACCTGTTAACCAATATTTATTAATAGCACTTTTATAAATTCTTTTTTTTTTTTTGAGGGCAGTGTCATTGGCCCTCATAAGTGGGACCTGAACCAGGGCTGCTGGCTTCCCAAGCCAGCACTTAACCACCGCGCCACTCAGCCGGCCCAAATTATTTAATATTTTATGCCATTATATTATTTCATTTAATTCTCATGGCAAATACTGAGTGTGCAGAAAAATGTATACACATTTTAAGAAAGGAAAACTGTATTAAAATTGTAATACTCAATATATCCTGATAACAAAAGATGAATACAAGTCACGTCTGACTTCAGCAATTACAAGAGGTTCTCAAAATGGTCACCATCAGCGTTCAGACACTTCTGATTACGGTGAACTACTGCTTGATCAATGCTGACCAAAGTGTCCATTTGTATACATGTTTTTGGCATACCTGGTGTAAGTCAATGCATTATCTTCATTTGACAAATGAAGTCCTAGGACTGAGGCTCAGATGAGTTAAAAAATTACCCCAAATCATAAATATATTATTTAATGAGTGGCAACTACATTCCATGCATGGTATTAAGTGTTTTGTAGACTCTTACTGCATAAGATACCCATCATACCAGTGTTTCTGGGAATATGATCTGTAAACACTGGTCTCTCAAGATGCTTTGGGAAAAAATAGATCCTGTGATCTAAGAAGTTTGAAAAATGCTAGATATTTTTTCATCTTGTTGAAAATTATAAATGTATTATAGACAACATATTGCATGCACTGAGATGTTGTTCAATACAGGAACATTTAGCATAATACTCCATGGGTTCCTGGATCACACAAATTTTATTTGACTAATACCTGTCAGTGGAACCTATTTTGAAAAATATTCCTTCAACACAACTTTATGAGCTAGACATTGTACCCACATATTACATATTAAGAAACCAAGTGACTTTGAAATGCAGTCACTTGTCTACATTCACTAAGCATGTAGCTGAACTAGAACTTGCATCTAAGTGCTGCTGATTTAGAAAATTCTCTTCTGTTTCTAAAGCCTAGGACTCCAGGTTGTTGGCTCTAATACCTATTTCTGTCAGTAAAGGTGAAATAAAATTGTAGAAGGATTAAAAGTAACGTCATATGTGAAAATATTTGAAAGCCATAAAGTTATATATAAGCATCAGAATTAGGTAGTATACAGCTTAAAGGAGTACACAAATATTAAATTTGGAAGGGATCCTTTCTTTATCTCAATCTCTGAATTGCACTTTTTTAAAGGATGGTGGCCATAGAAACTGAAGTTTTGTTTCCGTCAACCCTGATCATCTATATTTCATCAATCACCCGTTTACTATTCTTGGTAGCATTTTTGGTTTATTAAATAGCTCTTGGGAATATAATTTCTATACATGGAACCAGTGAATTATGAAGCTAAAATAATATAATATTTAACTCGATATCTGATTCTACTAAGTGTGAAGATGTGAGCTCTAAACTAGGGCAAACAGTATGTTGCATTCACTTCAATAACAACAGTAAATAAATGTCAGTGTTATTTACAAATAGTTTTTGAAAAGTATGTTTATTTAAAGAAGAAAGCAAGACTGAAAAACAATCAGGGCAAGAGTCCACTTTCTTGAACCTTCTTTCATGGAGGCATATCGAGTTGACTAGAGAGACTTGTGATTCCAAAACTGGGACCTATTTAAAGCTAAGCAAAGTGAAGGCAAAGTGTTACATGACTGCACAGATGGCATATTTCTACTTCTGAGAAAGATGGTTGGGGAAGGGGTCACTTCATATGTCAAAAGGTGATCCCATTAATGAGAACAAAGAACAATTGCTCCATTATTGGGGGAAGATGAAAGGTATTTTCAATTCCCCTATTCACTGTAAAGAGGACACGAGCCTAGAGGGACAGCAGATAACCTCAGTCACAACAAATTATATATGCTATTGGCTTCCTATGTCACCAAGCTGAGTTAGAGGAGGAATTATTTACAGCACTTTGAGTGCGGGTGGAAAATAAATCTACAGAGATCTGTAACTAATGCGTATGGAAATTCTTTCCTCTATTTTCTCCTCCTTGCCCTTCTCCCCAATGCACTTGGAATGAATGGATAATGGCAAAGGAGCCAGAGAAATGAGTGTGAAAGTGCCAATGCTCAGAAAAGATTGCTCCAAGAACAACCACTCTATCCTGGGTGAGTGGGAAGGGAATGAAATAACATCTTGTGAAAAGATGATCATCAGTGCAAAGAGAGAGAGTGAAGTGAGTGGAAAATAGAAGATGCCGTGCATTAATTCCTAGCTGAGGACCTTGCTTGAAGCTTGGAAGAAATATCAGATAGCTTGAACAACAACAAAATAAACCCCCTCAGTGCCTTTGAGACTCTGAGAGCACTATCTTTCTGAACTTACTGATAGTTGTTGAGCTCTACAAGTAACTGCTACTGGAGAGTTTGATGTTAATGAGTTCCTACCCAGGAATGTTGCTTGACCCCGCTGTGCCTTCCTAAGTGATGTTATATGCAGCTCATGGTCTTCTGTGACCCAGAGGTTTCAAGTTCCATTTTCCTTTTCCGCATCACATTGGTTTTTTTGAATCTTTAAAATCTAAGACATCTTTGAGTTTTTGTCTAAATAATACATTTTAAATAGTGAAATGAATTTGAATTAAAAATTAACATTGTTCTGGAATTAGAATGAAAAGGTAGGGCTTTGTGTTGTTTGAAAGTGTGTGGATCTACAGAACATTTTGGATAAGAAAAAAAAAAAAAAAGGTTCACAAGATGAAAAATAGTCCATAAAATTAGTGTTTTGTTTTCATGTTTTGTACTGTTTAATGTCTAAATCTACTTTTTCCTGAGGAAAGAGTTGCTTATTTTTAATGCATGAAGACAGAACTCAGACAACTTGATGGAACAGCAGATTTCTCTATGGACACACATCTTGGAGCCTATATGCCTCAGTTATGCCCCTGTTTCAACACACAATGCACACCTGTTTCCAGTGCATTGAATTTAACATCTAGAGTACATGAATTTTTCTATCTTAAAAGGATACAGAATTATGACTATTTATGCTTCCTAGGTACAGATAGCACTGACAATGCCAATTTAGGAGGAACAATATCTTCTGGGAACACTTTTTTTTTTCTTTTAACTGATTACACAGTATGAACTGAGGACTGTGTCTGAATCCCTCTCTCCTCTCGAATTAATTTGCCACATTCTAAATCCGTAGATAAAGTGGTTCCGGAAGTAGAGTTGGTTGGATGGGTTTGCTTACACTGCAGTCCATAAAAGAAACAAAAAGCCTTGCATGCAAAAGAAATGAGAAAAGAAATATAGAAAAATGAATAAATCAGAAGCAAAAATGAATGTTTAAATGAAAATTTAAATCAAATGAAGCTGGCAATCATGAGAAGCACATTAAAGCATAACATATACAAGCTTTTATTTGTCAAATTAGTTGCATAAAACAAGACACCTCCAGAGCAAATAGAAAGTTAAAACAAAGCAGACCGGTCCATTCTCCCTTTTAATTAGACACTTTTCTCTAATAGGGTTCAGAAAAGGAGTCCTTAATGTTCTCACAGTTGCCTTGTGATTTGGGGAAATTTTTCATGATGAAACCAGGTTATAATCAATCAACCCGATTTGGGAGCTTAAGGGGAGATTCCATGTGAAGGAAGTGGGACTAGTGTGAGAATATTCATCAGAACTGACTACATATTAGGTTGTCAGAAAAGCCATGATGTATTTTTTCTGTGTTTTCCATTGCAAAAATGCGTCATGACTTTTCTGACAACCCAATAATTTGCAGGGCTCAGTGCAAAATGACAATGTAGGATCTCTGTTCAAAAATTATTAAGAATTTCAAGACAGTGATAGCTGAGCATTGAAGTAGCCCTGTTAATAGTTCATCATCTTGACATTCTAACAATATCTTTAAATTCAGTATGTGGCCTAATATACTACAATGGCCATGAGTTCTGTATTTTATTTTTTCTAGTATGTTTATTAAAGAATCATCTTTAGTCACATTCATCTGATTCAGAATGTAAACTGGTACGATTTCCATCAAAAATAAAAATAATAGACAAAAGCAGTTGGCTGTTGAAATCAACCATAATCCAAAATATAATTTTGGAAAAACAAAGTTTCTAATATATTTTATTGTCATTTTGTGTTGTTTATCATATTCCTAGCAAAAAAATAAAATAAAATAAATAAAGGTGAATTATCTCTTACAAAGTATACCTTGATAGAGGTAAGAGCTCAGTTTCAAAATATTATATTTATATCTTTATATAAATTGCTTTGTATCAGTACGTGGGCTCAGCATCTGCATTAAGGGATGGTAATATTTCTCTCAAAGATCTTTTTATATCTTTTCCAATTTTGGATTTATTTCTTCCCTGTTCTATCCAGGGTTTCTATCTTAAGAGCAAATCACTGTTCCATAAATTAACTGAGTTTGGAATTTCTGTACTGTCATTCCTAATAGCACTAACTGGATTTAATGGATAAGGTGCTTTGCTTTCTTTTCCTCATTAATAAGTGATGATGTTGAAGTCTCAGCAGCGCCTAACAGGGATTCAATAGCTCTTTGCTCTGACACAAAAATGGCTCTTCTGGGCATCTAATTCAATAGACTGTTACCCAAAAAAGTACAAACATCTTTAAAAAGCAAACAAACCAACCAAACTTAAGACAGATAATACTAAAAACTACCCAAGCCTAGAAAAAGAGGACTCACCTGTTCAATGTCATTGTTCTTCCGTGATTTGTATATGAATTCTCCAATGGCTACAAATACAGAAAGGACCAGTCCAGCAGCCAGAACAATGAAGATGCCCCCAATATTCTCTACTCCCAGAGCACTGGCCTCTTTGTTGTCTTCCTCAGGGCAGCCATTTCCCCGCCACCACTTCTCTTTCATCATATGCAGTTTCCCCTCTTCTTGTAATTGAAGGATAGCAATAGTAATTTTGTCCCGGTAAGGAGAACCTATAAGTAAGGTCGTTTGGTTATCGGTCACCAAAAGGTGCAAGATGTGAAGGATTATTGTCAGAGGTAACTATTTTATGGCTGTTGGGAAATCCACAAATTGACTGGCAAAGGGAACAAAAGTTCAATCCTGTAGTTTGAAGGCTCTAAATAATTGGAAAGGGGGTAGCTGACATGTTGAGATGAACTCTTGCCCAGACTGTTTGTTCCTTTTAGAGAAGAGTTGGGAATTCTGTGATATACCTCTGCTCTTGGTGATATTTTCATGAATCTTTTCTGACATTAATTAGGAGATTTGGGTGTTTAGAGTCTATTTTTTCTAGGCATTTGATTGTCTGATATTGTGACATCCTGGCTAGATACTCACTAGTGTCACTTCCTCTTCTTCCAAGGGAGTAGCTAGATGTTTCCCAGGCTCCTTTACAATTTAGTGGGGTGATATAATCAATTTCTAGCCATTGGAAGCTAAAGCGATGTAAGATTATTTCCAATCCTGTCTCATAAATGCTCACAACATGATCCTCTACTTTCCCTTCCCCAAATACACAGCAGGAAGTAAAGAATTTCAAGTCACTGTGGGTAGTGGAACCACCAATTCCAAGGAACTTGGGTCCCAGGGTGACTGCATGAAGCAGAGTCTCTTTCAATCCACTTTGGACCATGACAATGTCAAGAAATAACCATTTATTGTGTAGACCACTGAACATTTGCAGATGTTGGTTATAGTAATTAGTCTATACTAACCAATACACCTACTAATATACTATTGAAAGTAGGTTTTAATTAATTCAAAGGTCCTATAAAATTTGGTTGTTTGGAAAATTTGCAAGGCCTTTATTGATATTTTTATACTCTATCTTCCAGTAATGTCATGGAAATTTTAATTATGTTTAAGGTTAGAAAGCACCAACATTTGCCTGTGGCCATAGCCTGCCCAGTATTGGCTTCCTATGTCAATCAATGCAAAGGCAGAGATGAAACTATGGGAAGATTCATTTACTCAATATCTCCTTGGAGGCTAAGAATTGTTCGTATTTGTTTTACTTAGTAGGAGTACACCCTGGCTCTTTCTGTTTGCAAACTTTTAAGTTTGGGGTAGAAATAGAAAAAAACCAAACAAACCCAAAAAATAACAGAGAAAAATGTGGCATCTTAGAACCAAGAGAGAGCTTAGGAATCATATAGTCAAGTGCACTAATTTTAGAATTGAAGAAATTTAGTGAGTAAAAGCAATAGTTATTGGCAGAGCCAAGAATTTAACTTAATTCTTCCCACTCTTCTCCTTGTGTTATTTCCATGAAAGCTTTTTTCTCCATCTCCTTTGTGTACCCACCCCCAAATCTCCACATATACTTTCTGTACTATGGCAATGTTTAAGTTGGGAAAGTAGTGTTAGCATTTTGTCATTTGTCATTTTTTTTTCTTTTCTCCCAAGATTTCCTAAAGTCATAGTCAGTACCCAAAATCAAGTTTAAATGAAGAGCAAAATGTTCTGGAATTAGATGGTGGCTTGTCAATGAAGAGTATGGATTTTTAGTGAGAAAATGGCTCTTGAAAGCCAAATGGGAAGATATTGATTGCTTGATTAAACATCCCCAGAATAATAGTGTCAACATAGCACAATTAACATATCCATAGCATGTAAGCAAGTAAATGAGCCAGGAGAGCTTTGTTTTAATGTTCATATAAGTGCTTTGAAGAGTATAAGAATAATTCTTACAGTGGTGGCTGCACCAGTAATCACATAGTACCCACGGTGGGCACTCAGTAAATGCTGACTGACACTTGTCTGTCTTCAAGTTGCACACACCTATTATAAAACACTAGAAAGTAAGTTCTGTCCTCCTGGTAACCTATTTAAGCCTTAACTGCTCTCATTCTCTTGAAGTTTTATTTTACATCCCTCAGGAGGCAGATTTGTCAGAGATTCTGTCCTGAGAGTCTTTAAGAAGCAAAATCTTCCGTTTTGTGCTGTGACTGAATTGACTTTGCCAATCTTTGACCATTGAAAAGAGTTTGGAGTTGTAAGGGACTCAGGCAGGGCAGGACCTGAAGTGAGCAGAGCATTTTTTATATCTGAATATATTTTAGCTTCAATCTTTGTTGTTGTTTAAATGGACTGAATGACATTGGAAGAGATTTATTACAAGTCAGTTGAAAAAATATATATGTATACACACAGATCTACTGAATAGCAACTGATCTTTCTTAAAGAGTCAATTCATCATAGAAAGAAATATCTCACAAATTTATCCAGCAGCTGTATTCCCAATGGATGTATTCTCTGTGAGCTCTGCCATCTGTTCCAATTATTCCCTCATTGTTTTTGGTTTAAAAGCATGACAGGTTTATAACCACTATGAAAAATTCCTGGAGCATATTTCTTTTCATATAGGGAGGGGGAAAGAGTCTACAACTTTGGAACTTGTATGTCCAAGTGTGGATGAGGTTGGCTGAAAGCAAATTGAACTGGAACATTCAAATATCTTTATATCATATTATATAAAATATATTGATACTCATTCACATCAGTCTCATTCACATGAAGGCAGAGTAATTTTCAAAGTGTTGTATTAATTCAGGGTGTTGCAGAAAGGATCCCCTTGTTTCCTTCCCATTCAGCCCCCCAGAAAAATTAGCTTTAGAGTTATATTCCATTCAATAGTAAAAATACCCATTCATAGTCTCATATTAAAGTGGACATATTCTCAGAAGGAGTGATATACGTTGTTATTTTCTATCATTATTACTAGGCAGGAAATTTAGTGGGCAAAGAGGGATGTTGAAAGGTGGTTGAGGTGGGGTTATGAGTGGAACGTGGAATGATAAAAGTGCAGTGAAAACTTTTGTAATTTAGTCTAAGTATAGTTCAACTGAGGAACTATCGTGGCTCCCCTAAAAATGTGCAGCGTATATCACAACCAATCCTAAGATCTTGATTTTGAAAAGATTCAAGCAAAGGCAACCCATTCCTGGTGTTCTCGTCTAACTTATGGCCCATTTAACTAAAAGCAGTAGTGATGGAATTTTAAAAAATACCATCTCTCTATCACCCTTATCATCTAAAATGAGGTGACAATGCTTGGTTAGGGAGATAGGACATTGCTTTTCAAATCAAAAGAGGCATACTCTCCTTTTAGTTAATGTCTAACAATTCCACTGGCCCTCTGCAGACATGTTGACTTAATTAATTGGAGAGCTTACCACTTGGAAAAAAAAATACATACTTCACTAGCAATATTGGTATTTTCATCAGGAAAAGTTATTGAAAATAAAGGCATAAAAATGTAGATGTAGCTTCCCTAGCCTAATCATTCTGTAATAGATTTTTAGAAGACGTACATGATAACAATAATAGTAATAAAGTTACTTTCTCCATAGTATATATTCCTAACCAGATAGATAATAGAGAGTCAAATTGGTTATGTATTCATGATAAACAGTGAAGTGAGTTGACCTTTCTCTGTTTAACCAAATTAGTATTGATCAAAAGTTTGACTTGGAACACATAGCCTTTTTTCTTTAAATGAATTTGTTGCTAAATTAAAAGATCAGGACAGTTCACCTAATATCTGATTTTTTTTCATGAAAAATGGAATATCTAAACAACCTTGTGCTTAAATTCCCACATTTACAACGGACTGACCTGAAAGACAGCTGCCTCCTTTAGATGAGTCGTGTGGTCTCTAACTCTGCATAGCTGCTACCATTCTCTATTGCCCCCTCAAGCAAACATGCTTTGTTCATTTATGATGTCTGCTTGGTCTCTGTGGGCATTTGAGTTTGCAATCCCTGTCTAATTTTGAAGGTTGAACTAAATAATCCCTTTCAAACAACAAAAATAATAACACAGACAAGCAAACTGAAGCTACCTTAGGTCCTTAAAGCCTGACTTTTCTGTAACTAAGATTTCTACTTATTGTGCTAGTCCAGTGGTTGAGATATCCCCTGGTTCTTCTCCTTTGAAATGCTTATTTGAAAATTAGCAATAACTTACTTGAGAAGAGCGGCTGCCACTCTACTAGAATTTTATCCAAAGAGAGTTTTATATAGAGAGGGACTTAGTAATTATTCCTTGAATACAGAATAGAGTTCTATATGTTAGACATGCAAGAAAAGTTTGCTGTATAAATCTGTATGCCTAGGGGCCGGCCGAGTGGCTCAGTTGTTTAAGAGCTCGCTCAGGAGTGCAAGCTGAGCTCTGAGCAACAGCAGTTCGATGCCCAGCCCGAGCTGAGCTGCCGCTGAGCTGCCAACAGGTAGAAGGATGGCTCAGCTAAAAAAAAAAATAAATAAATCTGTACCCCTATAAGGCAATAATATCCCAGAGCAACAGTATAAAATTAAGGAATAGGAATATTTGGAGGTTTTAGACAGTTATCATTGACTGAATCTAGCATATTGCCTGAGCAAATTATAATTTAATCTTTATCCTTTTTGTTTTACAGATATAGTTTTGCTTTTACATCATTGACATGGAAACCTAGCCCTTCAACTTTTATCTTTATGCATAATTAATTTTGTTATATTCCAATATAAAGTAGAAAAACTATATAAAATATGTATAGGCACTGAAGAAAATGTCAAGAAGATTAATCAAGAATATATTCTTTTAAAGATATTTGGGATAAAAATAATAAAATCTACAGACTTAAACATATCTAGTGGTAGAACTTGAAAGAAATAGTGAGGTCAAAGTGTATTAAGTTAAATATCTTCGATTTTCAATTGCAAACATGCCTGTGATCTAAATGGGCCTTCCCCTCATTCATGAGTCCTCTGAAGGCATCGTAGCCCTTCTCAGGATGTGGGGTATATATCCCTTCTATGCTTAAAAATTGACATTGCCCTCTTCAGTCTTGGCTAATGGCTTTTCTCTCTTACCTATAGGCGTTCCCACTCCATAACCTTTGGAGTCAATAAGGCCCCCAATCTGAGTGAGGTTGCAATTTCTCTGTGTCACATACTCGATGCTGGTGGACTCCATTAACAGAGCGTAGTCTGTGGTAAGTGCTCGTTGTATCCCTTCGTCATTGTTTTTTATCAGGGCAGTCTGCTGTCTGCTGCTCATGAAAGCCCACATCTTCTCATAGGTGGAGATCTTTGACTTCTGCAGGGAAGGAAAGCATACCCATCATCAGAAGAGTGCTGAGAAAAAGCACTCTTCCTGAAGCTATTCAAATCCCAGTGGCTCCAAGATTATAGGGAAGATTCTTTCTCTTCAGGGAGGAAACCAATATTGAAGGTCCTAGGACTTCAGTTTGTAGTGGAGAAGAACTCAATTTACACTTAGAGACACTGGGGCAACAACTGAGACAAAGGAAATCTTGCCTGATTGATGTAAGACTTTGTCTCAATGTTCTTTTGTTGATTTCAGTTCAGGAAGGAAGAACTTTGGTATCAATGACAACATTTGCCTAATGAGCTGTGACCACTTAAGAACAAGCCCTCAAAGCCCAATGGGCCAAAGGATGAGTAGCTCCCTCTAGGACTTTACTCATTTACTCCATTTCCCTTCAACCACTTAATTCCAGTAGGCATTATTTTACTGATTTCTGATGTGTAAGTCTCAATACCTGAGCCAACATTCCTTTGCTGGGAATAGCTCTGGGATAAGTCACATGCTTTCTCTGCTTTATTTATGAAAGAACTACCATCCACTTTTATCTTTTCTAGAAAACGTAGAATACAAGTTAAAATCCAGATCAGAAAACTCTTTGGACTGTATTTATATGTCTTTTAATGTATATATTCAATTTTAATTGCAATTATATTTTAGATAATGAAGGTCGAATATTTCATTCCAAAGTGTTCTATGTATTTGTCTTTTATTCCTTGCTTTTTTGATAGATTCAATAATAAAACATATATGATATATGTATGTTATATAGGTATCTATACATTCCACCATCTCATTATCTTATTTTCTTTGTTAAAAATACTGCCGAAGTTTTCATATTGCTTAGATATAAATTTTCTATTCTTTTGAATAGTGATCTATGATTACACATCCCACATTTTACTGTGTAATTTCCATATTGTTCCAATTATTTTTTTCTAAATTCGTCTTGATTTGCATCAACCCTTCCCTCTATTTATTTGGAATATGAAGGATTTTATTGGAATTACTGATAATTCAGAGCTAACTCCAGCTCTCACACGTGTATATGGTGCCCACACATTAGACAGCTTCCTTGGCAGGCACAGGGTGTATCATCTCAGGAGTGCAGAGAAGCTTAAAACATGATTTGGGACCATAAGTTACACAAGTAAATGGAATACCTACAGAATTGACTCTAGCGTGTGTATTCATCCTCAAGTGTTCCTGGGGGCTCACTCATTTCCTAAATCTATTTAAGACCTAGCTTAATGCTGTAGGCTGTATGAGTTAGGGGAGGACAGATGGCTTTATTTTGGATTGTTAGGCATTTGAAGAGCCTCTTGAGAAAGGTCTTGTGAGACAAACAACAATTCAATAAACAGTACCTTATAGATACTGGTATTTTATGGAAGCCATCCTGTCATGATGAGGCCCCTGTGAGTTACTCCTCAACCCCAGAGATATCTGCAAATTGAATCTCATGTCTCCATGACAAAGGCATTTTTGGGGGGGTCAGGGTTATGCTTCATTTGTTGTGTGATTTCAGCCTCTAAACATCTGATAATGCTACATTTATCATAAAGAGTCACTTGTGCAAGTGCAGGAAGGTCAGTCTATCTTTTGGCAGTAAATACACAGCTGGGAAAATTATTTCTCCATCAGGAAACTATGTTAAGGGAAGATATTTTTCTTAGAAGAATGAAAATTTAAAGTTGTCAGAGACTTTAGAAGCTGCTGTTTTCAGAGGAGGAAATTTTTGGCATAGAAGGTTTGGAGACTTTGAGAAGGTGAAAAAACTGGTTTGTATCAGAGCTAATACTGGATCCCCGAACCCCTGATATCTAATTCAGTGCTCTTTCCATTGTGCCATGCAGATTTTGGGTAGGTAGATGCCCACGTTGCCAAAACTCTTCTGAGATGTGACTCATATGAACTCTCGACAGCCCTCAAAGTCATCTACTCTCAAGAAGTATCCACTGATCATACCTTTAGTGCTGCCACAATACCTAAGAGCTGCAAAACTTTTAAACACTTACACTCAATTTTTCCCTTGTTATATCACAGCTTAATGACACAAGTCAGTACATTTTTCACACCACACTTTGAGTAGTGTTTTTCTATGGAGCTAGAGGTCATGGATGTAATTCAACCACATTTACTTCTTCCTACTTGAAGGAGAAGGTTGTTCTTGGCCTGAAATCCTTGAGGTGTTGGAGGGGGAACCTAGCTGGCATGGACTCCTTTGAACCATCAAGGGAAGAATATATTCTTAGTAAGAAAACTCTCACTTGATGGAGAACTTGGTCTAGTTGAAGATACATGAAATGTTCTAAATTCCTTTGACCTTCTCCTGCTATTCTTGCTTCAGGCTAGTAATGGTCAACATAATGGGACAGAGAATAGTACTCTTCTATTTTCATTTAATGTTCTCTTTCATTGTTTAAAAAGTTTATAGTTTGGAGCTCTAAGGAATTCAAGAGTTGGAGATATAGACTATTTGAGAAGCTGGGGAGCTCAGATATACAGGAAGATCCCAAAATGTGGCTAAGGAATAACTTTTTGAACAATTAGAAATATCTGTGGATGGCTCAAGCATCTTAAGATACGCTGGGTTTTCTACTACTGGAAATCTACAAGGAGAACTTCATAGTTGAAAAAGTTTCACTTAAGGATCCTTCAACTTCCAGGTTCGGCTTTCTAGACCTATCTTTTCACATAATTTATGCAGGTCCTGACTTCAAAGGCAGCTAATTGACACACAGAGGTCATAGTGGTTAGTGAAAGAGCCAATTCAGAATGAGAGTCTCTTTTCCCCTTACTTCTGAGTTCTGTCCACTTTTATACCATGTTCTGTAATGTATATTTTTTGTTAGGTAAAAAAGTACTATCTCGGGAGTAGTTAAATTAGATTTATTCCTTTAAAGATAGATTTTCCATTTTATGGCAAATCTTAATAATTCCTAAAAATAGTAGCACACTTCATGAAAAAAATGTCATAAATATTAAAAGGCCAAGCAAGTTATTTGAATGACAGCCTGGATGTTTTTGCACTTCTAAATCTTCTATAGTCTCAGCATGCTAAGTTGCTTTAAATAATACATAATTTAAAAATAGAAACAGTGATTGCCTCTTATTTTAGTGAATATGTCAAAGGTTAATTAGAATATTTGTAAAGTACTCTGAGCTTCTTAACAAGTCACTAAAACTGAAAAGGCCTCATTTATTAAATCTGAAATCATCTAGTTTTTTTTTAATCCCGGAGGAGCATCAAGCTTAGGTAAATTTATTTTGCCTGTTTAAACCTGATAATGTGTCTATTCTGAAGCTGATGAAACATTGTTGACAAAGAATAAGCAGTTTTTCATCTGAAAACTGTAATAAGGAAGTATTACTGTATCAGCGTTTGATGACCATCACTTCTCTTTTTTCACCTGTAATTCATGCAAGTTAAACACTTACTGGGAAATGATCTACAATGTTTTTTTTTTTTTTTTTTTTTTGAGGGCAGTGTCACTGGCCCTCATATGTGGGACCCGAACCGGGGCTGCTGGCATCCCAAGCCAGCTCTTAACCACCACGCCACTCAGCCGGCACAACAATGTGTTTGTATGAGGTTAAAAACTACTTATTGAAAATGGTAATAATAACCAGCACATACAGTTTACTGTATCCCAAGCACTAATATAAACACTTTGCATTTATTAATTCATTTAATCTTCACAGTGATCATACAAGAAGGATGCTATTATTTCTTCTTTTTTACAGATGAGGAAACACAACACACCATGAAGAGATAATGAAGCCAGGATTTGATCCCAGCAATCTGGTTCCAGTGTCAGTGTTCTTAACCAAAAGGGAATCAACTATTTGTTTTAATACACAGAACATCAAACTCATGACGTGGCTAATGTTTCAAAGGAATTTAATTTTCTGAAGACATCATTGCAGTAAGTAGCTGTGGCATCTTTCTATTACAACCAGAGCTGTTGCAATTCTTATAGTCATCATATAATGTATGGGAACTATTTAAATGAATGTAGGCCGCTTAAATTTGTATGGATAAAAAATTAGACAGTGTTTTAAGGTGCAATATTGGAACCTAGAAGAAAATGTGGATGTTGTTTATATCTTTTTATTTAACAGTATTTTGTATTCTATATAGTTCCATTGTTTTCAGTTGCAAAGTATCTGCTATAACAGGTAAAGTATGTGAAATTCTAGTGTAATCATGGTCTTAAATCTGATAGAACCTCCAATTTATAGATATATCCCTCTAATATCTTATTTTTATTGAGGCAAGCATTACTTATCACATTAACCAGGTTATGGGAGTTCTACAGTGAAGATGTATAATCTTATTATTCACTAGAATGAATAATATGCAATTCTACTTCAGACTAACATGTCTGGAGATTTTATTTATAGAACTATGTTTATATGTGTTTATTTTTACATATATGCTTAACCCCACACACATATATACACACTGGGGAAATTTTTGATATTTGATCTTTGTTATCTTATCAAAAGTGATCTTCTGAATTTGGTAAATATAGAGGGTGTCAAAAAAGTACATACAGCCCACTCAAGAGTGCGAGCTGAGTTCTGAGCAACAGCAGTTCAATGCCAGCCCGAGCTGAGTTGCTGTTGAGCTGCCAACAGGTGGCAGGATGGCTCTGCTGGAAACAAAACAAAACAAAACAAAAACAAAAACAAACAAAATACATACACATTTTAAGAAAGGAAAAAACTATATTAAAATTGTAATTCTCAATATATACCGATAACAAAATATGAATACAAATCATGTGTATACTTTTTTTGGCACCCCCAGTATATGCATATTGAACAAATAAAGTACCAAAAACAATTATGTTTTAAAATCTCCAAAATTGTTTTACATTAGGTATATCCTGATTTACGAAAACCTTAAAAATCAACCAAAGACATGGAATTCAGCTATATAGAAATCCAAACTTGTGAAACAGATATATCAGAGGAGAATAGTTGCCTTAAAAACAACTATTTCCTCTAACACATGATTAAATAAATCATTTCATTAAATAATAATTTTCATGGTATTTTAAAAATATGATGTAATTTATAAAAATCACTTAGAAGGAAGGGTATTAAAAGAAATCAAGTATAGTATAATGAGGGGCCTCTGTCTTTCAAGTATATATAATATAATCATTGCAGTTGATTATACTCTTGAATTGAAAGTTATGACATTTGTAGAATCTCCAAGGTTTTAAAAATTCATGTGTTCCCTTTAAAAAATTCCTTCAGTGGGATTTAAACACCTTTGCTCAGACATTTTTCATGTTTTCCTCCTGTCTAGAGTTAAAGATTGGTCCATTACAGGCAATATAGCTGGTTTTGATAAAGGTTAACTTAAACTGACCTCATGGATTTCTTTCCAAACAAATACATTTTTAACCTACAGGGACTTAACATTTTGGGATACTGATGATAAAATTTAGCTGGATCTTTTAAACATAAGCTAATAGCACTTATGTGAAGAGTGACTTCCTATGGAGGGAAGTTTGAGAAATATCTTTCATCTCGTGCTTTCTTAAATGATATTTCTGCCTGGAACCTGTCTCCCTATAATGGCTCATTGCTTCAATTCCACTGGTGCGGTGCTCAGTAACTTTCTTGAAATGTCTTTCGGGTTGCTGACAGCACCTAGCCACTCTCTGGAAAGAGATTATAAAGGTTAGAGAGTCCCTTATTCCCTCAGCTGGTCCAAAGTTCCCAGACCATGAAAGCCAGAAATGACAAGTCTGTTATGACTTTTTAAACCTATTTTATCCAAGCCATTTTAGACTGAATCATGATCTAATCTATGTAATCCTCTGGCTTGGGTCTGAGAGGATAGTGATTTGTTACAAAGCAAACTTCTACTGAGATTCATTTATTACATGAGTATTTCCTAGCCAAAATGGCTCACAAGAACTTCTTCCGATGTACACACCGCTTCCTGACTGCACAACACACATTTCTTAATCACGTGTTGCATTGTATTCAACAGGTCTGTGTGCATCTTGTCCCTCTATTGCTATTCATGTCTTCAAGTCTTGTGCAAAATTTTATACCTGTTTCCTCCCTACCCCTTACAGGGCCAACCTTAAACACTGGTCTTACTGAATATTCTGGAAAAAATATAAACTGAGTTGAATTAAGTTAAATTGCCTCACTCTGCTTCTCAGCTGACTTCTGAGGGCAGCCTCACCATCTGTTGCCTACCTGCCATCTGGAAGTGGCTCTTGTGAAAATACAATGTATACACTCCTGAAGGGCTTTTCAGGACTCAGGTCTCTGTCTCCTTGGCCTCTGAAGGTCTTTGACATCTTAGGCACTGGCACCTGCTCTGGACTTCTCTGTCCAGTGGTCACTGACAGGAAGAAAGCTGAATAAAGACCAAACTAGAGTTTTGTTTGGTTTTTGTTCTCCCAGAGGCATTCATAAAATAGGACAAATAGCTGGGGGTATGGGTTGGATGCTAATGGTGATGATGCTGGCAATGATGATAATACTATCTCACTTTTTTATTGTTTATAATTTACTAAGTGGTATTGTAAGCACATTACCTGTATTAAGTCATTTAATCCTTAAAATAATCTTTTGAGTTAGATATTATCCTTGATGTATGGGCAGGGAAATTGAGGCAAAGGGAGTTTAATTAACTCGCCAAGGACTATACAGCTAATAAGCAGTAAAGTCTGAATTTGAACGCAAGCTGTCTGGCTCCAGAAGATGCAACCTGAAGCACTTCACTGTAAGTTTTAATTGCAGAGAGCTGAGAAACCAATAGAGTTAATATATAAGTAATTAGTATTATCCCAAGTAGTAAAAATAGAAGAAAGTTTGTTGAAAATTTAAATGAAGTCTCTTGGAGTTCTGCATTATTAACACACTAACTTATAAAAGGAGTCCATTCATTAGTTGATGATCTGACAAGGAGAAATAAACAAGTCCCCTGATTTGGGACAATTTTCTAAAACATCTTCAAACAGTCTCTGGGCAGTTGTTAAAATGATCTGCCTCTCTTTAACTTTGTCCTTCCTGCTAATTGGCCTAGGGGTGACTGACATCTTTTGACCAAATAGGTATTATATTATTCACAGTGCTTAAGTTTTTAAGACTCAGAGTGCTGGTGACCTTGAGAAAATTCCATGGTTAATGAACATCATTAACTGAGTGACACTGGCCACACAACTTCAAGTTGTTCTTTTTTTTTTTAATGGACAATATCAGCTAGAATCTCGGCATGTGCTTCTAAACCTTGAGAATGTATGTGGAATTGAATTTATGATTGAATCCTAGTAGTTTTGTGCAAATTGAGTCAATGATCAATGTTTGTTCCATGTACAAAAGACTCAGTCAAGAAAAAATGCTTCAACCTCTCTTGTCTCATACTCAACAGTTGCTTAAAGAATGTCAGTCATTCCCTCAGCCTTACCTGAATTTAGACGATGGATGGTGGAACCTCATCTGAGATATTTAAAAAAACAAACAAAAACCCCAAACACTAAATTTGGGTGTTTTTTTTTTGAACAGTGTGTTTTTCCAGGACTCATCGGCTCCAAGTCAAGTAGTTGTTTCAATCTGGTTGTGGAGGGCACAGCTCAGTGACCCATGTGGAGACAGAACCGGCAAACTTGGTGTTATGAGTACTGAACTCTAAACAACTGAGCTAACCTAGCTGTCCCCTGGGTTTTGTTTTTGTTTTTTCACGTTGAAAGTCAAATATCCCAAACCCAAACTCTAAGGTCAGACTGTTTGCAAGAATAGCAAAGTCTAAGAAGAAAAAGTCAATGGATTTTGACAGAAATTTCAATGAGCAACTTCTGGCCACATTTTTCAAGGAGAAACTTCCCTAAAAACATACCTTGCTTGTGGCCCAGAGATCAAATGTGAGGGATTAGCAATTTTGCTTGTTCATAGATTTTGGTAATTTCTATAGTGCCTTCCTTGTAACTGCCTATTCGTTCACTGTAAAACAATTTAGAATCAACTTGAAAGCAAAGAGACAGGTTTCTACTATTTGGATGCTGCCAAAAGTATGTGTCTATATCTATATCTATATTTAATTTTCTTTTTCTGGGAACAAAAGCACTTTAAGTTTTACACTGTGTGATGAGAAATGCTTCTTACTAGACATTTTCTTGTACTTGAGTGGAGATGGGACCCATCTGAGCAAATGGCTCATGTCCCAACAAGGGATTAGAATGTGCCAGGTTAGATCAGGCAAATGTAACTTTCCTTATTCTTTCTGGTGCTCAAGAAAGGCATTGTCCTTGATGAAGAGAGAATGGAAGAGGGGAGGGAGGCCCTGATGGACAGCAGAGGTGAAGCATTTAATGTGGAGCCAGGTCAGCGCTGAGTCCCTGTGAGCGTAACTGCTGTCACTCACGGACTGAGGGCGGAACTACCCTGAGAGCTAAAAGGCTACAGCGTTTCCTTCCCTTGTGGAATAATCTAGTTTAAGAACACTGAATGTGTATCCCTCTGCAACTTTCTGACAGCTTGCCTCCCTCAAGGGGAAAACAAAATCGGATTTAGTCCTTGTTCTCTGTTTGCAAATAAATTCCTTCCTGATAAATAGGGTTACTGGGCTATGAGCTGACTTGTAGCTCAAGGCACTAGACAGGCAGTGTCTCTCCTACTGTGTGAATCTCTACAGATCCTTCTACTGTGGTCTGAATGTGTTCCCCCAAATTCATATACTGATATTCTAATCCCCATACTGTGTTTCCCCCAAAATAAGACCTAACTGGAAATTAAGCCTTAGCATGATTTTTCAGGGTGTTCATAATATAAACCCTACCCCAAACATAAGCCCCAGTTAAGATCATCAGCCAGACATGACTGTTTGAATAAATGTAGAGTTTTGTACATGAATAAATGAATAAATGTAGATTGTTGGAGCAAAAGTTAATATAAGACCCAGTCTTAGTTTGGGGGAAACATGGTAGATGATGCTATTCGGAGATGAGGCTGCTGGGAGGTGTGTAAGTCATCAGAGTGGAGCCTTTATGAGTGGACTCTGTGCCTTATAACAGCCTCCAGATAGATTCCTTGCCTCTTCCATCATGTAAGGATACAGCTCAGTCTATGACCTAGAAAAAGCCCTCAGTCTTGTATGGCCAGCCTCCAGAACTGTTGTTTATAAGCCACCCAGCCTATGGTTTTTTGTTACAGCACACTTAATGGGCAAAGACACATTTCCACAGCTCCCCTACCCTTCCTCCCTCTCTCCCTCCTCTGATAGAATTCCATCTTTCTGATTTCATTAGTGCATTTGTTCATTTGTCAGAAACATATTTCCTGAGTGCCTACTATGTGCCAGGCACTATCTTAGGTCTGGGAAGGTAATGCAAACAAAACAGACAATTCTCTACCCTCAAAGACCCTACCTTCTAGAACACTCTGAAGTTTTACTGAACCCTGGCTTTTCCATCAAATCATTTTGAAAATTTCGGCCAAGTTATTTCACTGAGCTGTGCTTTGTTTTCTTTATTGTACAATGTGGATAATGTTAGTACTTACCCCAATTGGCCTTTATAAGGATAAAATGAGATAATATACTAGTATGTTCAGCATTTAGAAGCAGAGTATGTGGTTATTATGAGTTAATGTGCAATATGTGTTCTTATTCTCATTGTTGTTGGCGTTACCATCACCCTTCTATCTGAGATGCTTATTACCTCACCATTTGCCTGCTGGCCTGAGAGACCACTTTCCCGTGTGCCTCATTTTCAGGACCAGGGAGCAAGCAGGCAGGAGCCCTGTCTAAAAATGCCATAAGAGTAGCACATGATTGTTGTGGGGAAAAGAACAATCTGAGCACACCTTCATGTGGTCACCCCAGGGTCCTGCCAAAATGAATGGGAACCAGCACTCTTTATATTCAAAGAGGCATGTGAGCAAAAACAAATCAAAGTGAGGCTAAGGGATGCTTTGTGAATGCAGAGATTGTTTGCATAGTGGCAAAGTCACTGCTTTTACAAAGGGCAGCCAGCCACTCCCTCATTGTATTTATACTGCAGTAGAAGGCGGAAGAATCTACTCTACGAGCCCATTTCCCCATGCTTTAAAACTTTGATTTTTGTGAAAGAGGCACATCATTTCAGATATTATAAAGACATACCCAATTCTACTTTGGCAGTGTCCCTCCTTCCTGTATGCCTTGCAGGTGACTTTCCTGGTTTCTGACAAGCATCATGATGAATCACTAGCTTGGGGTAACTTGTGTTTCTTCACACCATTGATTTGAGGAAAATCCAAGCTTTCAGGAGCTTGGAGAACCATATACTTAATGTCATTTGTCCTTAAAGCAACACTACCCAGGGAAGAAACAATCACCACACTTTATACATTCATTAAATCAATGATATATTTCTTAAAATGAAAAGAATGTTTAAAGATCATCTTTTTAACATAGGGGAAAGCAAATCCTAATGTTTTACATTACTTTTTTTTTTTTGAGGGCAGTGTCACTGGCCCTCATATGTGGGACCTGAACCAGGGCTGCTGGGGTCCCAAGCCAGCACTTAACCACCGCGCCACTCGGCCGGCCCTTACATTACTTTTTGATAAACCTCTACATGTAGTTTACTCTTAAAGTAAGGTTGTATCAATTAATTTGTATTATTAATTATTAAACCAAATTTACTGCATAGGTGACACCTATTTTGGTGAACCAATACTGTCGTACAAAGAAAATGGTTAATTTTTCTTATCCTAAGATTTTGTTTCTAAATTAATATTCTTCACAGGTCTTTGGCCACTTGGTCCTAGGTGTGAAACCTTGACAAAGGTATATTTAGAGTTTATTTTGGTTACTACTGCTGTTTTCCGTTTTTCCACAGGCATCTCTTAAAAGTAGGTTCTAACCCATATCTGTCGTAGACCAAGTATATGACTTTGACCAGATAATTTAGCTTTTGAAGGCTTTGCTGTCTTCATAAGTAAAGGGAAGGCCTGAACTTTGATATCTAAGGTGTTTTTGCCATCTCTAAACCTCCCTAGATCTATTTAAATCCATTCCCCACCCCCCACCATGGGAGCTATAGTATCTGAAATTTAATAATGAAAGTACCAACGTTTATTCCGCAGTCAAGGCAGAAATCAGTTTCATTGCTCTGGGTAAGTAATTTAAAAGATTTGAACAATGAAATGCACTTGACACTAAAACTATATTGACTGAAACATCACTCTCCTTTGGTGCCTCGGAAGGCATTCCTGGCTATTAGAAAGTTTCTGGCCATGCTGGGCACCCTGTCCTCAGTGCAGATGCAATATTAGACTGGAGTCCCTGGGATTATTATTTTTTTTTAATTTTAGTTGTCCAAATAAATTCCAATATCAACACGTTTACTTGTCATCTGTTTCTGTTTCTATCTCATCAAGTACAGAACACAAAGGACAAAACTATGAAATTCAAGTATTCTGGTTGTCAGGATTTCAGGTGAAGGCATCTTTATTTTGTGGGTTCCATACATGAGTGATTAGTGAGTAGTTAGACTGTATTTGAGAAAGACCATGTGTTTTTTTGTTCCCTCATATAAAGGCAAGAGAAGATATTGAAGATACTTCTCTGTGGATCTCAGTGTATTAAATCAGGGATAGAGAGACCAAGGAAATTGCTTCATGCTGACTGCCGAGGGCACATGGGTTCCTTGTAATGGAATTGTGTCCTTAAAATTTTTGTTTTACAAAAAAATTGCCTAGCATCTCTTGTTTTTTGGAGAGACATTTCTATTCCACATCCCCCTCCACCCAGTATGAGATAACCATTAAGAATACAGCGTCAGTTTCTTACCTTGAAGAAGGTCATTGTCGATCCATCTCTGACTGCCCCGTATTCTATCTTGGTTTGCTTTGCCAGATCATCAGCAGAGTCTATGGGGGATTCCATTCTCTCTACTGTCAAGAAGGCGGCCAGATTGGCAGTGTAGGATGAAATGATGATTAGGGTGAAAAACCACCATATCCCTCCAACTATTCTGGTTGATAGAGCTTTGGGCATCAGCTCTGATCCTGTGATGGTACCATCAGAAAGAGTGTTAAACGCAGTTAGGAGAAAAAGGAAGACTTACGATTTCAACTGGTCTAGGGAGATAATGCATATTTGTGGCATAATAACTGTAAATCCATCAAGGACTTACTCTCTTTCATGTAGGTGAAATTGATGCATTTTTTTTTTTTTTTAGAAAATGGAGCAAAATTTAAATGATTTTATCATTAATCACTGCTGCTGCTTAAAACATAGTTTATTGACATTTTATGGCTTTAAACGGTTTTAACCCTGAGATAATCTATGTCTAAAATTTATAGTTAATTTCATTGCTTAGATTTGAGTTTGTTTGCTTGTTTCGGATGAAAAGTCACTCCCCAGACTTCTGACCTTTTATTACTGTCTAATATACATTTTTATTGTGTGAAGTAAAATGTTCTGGGTCTTTACACAACTATGAAAGCTTTGAAATAGTAACATTTTTATTTAAAATTAAAGAATGTGAGAAACTTTCAAAAGATTAACATGTCATGCTGTTTATCATATGTTCTTTAATAAAACTGGGATTTTACAAATCAAATTAAAGAGGATGCAGTGATATTTGACAGTAGATGAATATTTTTTGTTGTCTTATGTTACTTTTAGATTCAAAATTAGTTTTTTCCAATGTACAATCTAATTCGACTGAAAAAGAATATATTCACTGAAAAACATTGGCTCTGTAATTGGCATTTCCTCCATGAACTTGGAGGTATGACAGAGTTTATGCAGCTATTTAAAATACTTTAAGTTTAAAACTCCAAAGGGTTAAGTGCAGCAGGTGACATATCTGGTTTAAAGAATTCTTTCACTATTCTAATTGGGTGTTTCAGAGTTTTGTAGTTAATGGTTCACAGTAGAAAAGGGAATTGGAGTTTAGCAATCTATAGATAAATAAGTTTTTGCTCAAGTGTAATCTATAAACAGACACACATATTGCTCAGGAAATTAAAACCAGCTTAAGGTTCTTGATAAGCAGATCAAGGTTGACAGACTTTCTGGACTTTGAATTAAAGCATATGTTCTCCTCAAGCTATTAGTTATCTTTGTGGTTTATTCTCTTATTGAGGTATCTGATTTCACTGTGGTTTATATTTTCTTCTTTTTTTTTTTGTTTGTTTGAATTTGGGTGTGTAATATTACACAGATTTATAATAGCTTCCATTAAATTGCCTCCAAGGATTTAGTGGAATAGTCTATTGCTGTTGTTTTAATCTTGTGACTTAATGGGATTTATATGGCTGTGTGTGTGTGTGTGTGTGTGTGTGTGTGTGTGTGTGTTTACTGCCCATGGTTGTTTCATTTCTTTGTACTTAATTGATCTAGCAGCCTTGTGGCAGTGTAATATTATTTTAGATCTATTGTTTAGATTGTTTAGTGGGTTATCATTAAAATGCCATTTATTTCATAATATAGCCATGGGAAATAAGTAATACAGTTAACAGATATATTTTCTTAGCTTATAGGTATAGATTTTCTGCTGTAAATGTATCCTTATGTTATTTGGTTGCATTTATAAAAAATAAGGTTTCAAGTTTATTACTTGTATAATTATGTATTATATGGCAGTAAAACTGGACAGACAGGTGGATATAACCAACTGTTGACATGTAATAAGAAATATAAAATCATAACTATCATACTGTAAAACATATATTTATACTTTTGGATAAAATTGTCTTGGAAGATAAAAACTAATTAGTAGAAAACTACTCAGATTACATTTTAAACCATTGATAGATGGTATGAATTACATTTCTCAGCATTTCATTATGTTTTTTTATTTTCACACATTTTTTTTTTCTTTCATGACTCTCAACATTAATTGAAGTACTTAGAAATGGCTTCCCTCAAGTAGAGATGATTTGTCTAAGTTCAGAGCTCTAGAGGATGAAGTTATGAAAGGAATAAAAGTCAAGTAAAACATAATTTGGAAATACTTGGGATGAGAGACAATACTTGCTGAAGTCTCTTTAGTGCCTTTTACGGCAGACATGACAGCCAATCCTGATCCAGACTTTGCTCACGTGCTGTAGAAAAGAGAAAGTCTGATCATGACATTAAAAAAGAAATTAAACAATATGGTTTCCAATTGAGCACAGTGACAAGCTTCTGCTAACAAGAGAGAGCGCAACAGTCGAACAGAAATTAGCTACCTGGTCCAATGCCACATGCTAAGGACAGATGCACTAGCAGTCACTAGCACCACAAATTTGTACATGGCAATATTTGTTTCACCTGACAAATATTTTTCAACTTCTTGAAAAACAAGCAGAGTCTGGTTGGGGCTGACTGTCATGTACCCAAGGTAGTGGTAACTAACAGACACTGCATCCCACAGAGTGCTGTGGATGATGGTAAACTCCAAACAGGTAGAATATGAAAGAGAAGTTTGGGGGAGTGTGTGCCTTCACATGACGGAAGGCAGTCATAGTCATGCGTGCCTGCACAGACTTGCTGCATGTTCTGTGAAACCCATGTCTGTATTTTTCTATCCCAATAGTACGGGAAGGCCAGCAATAGGGAAGGAGGGGTCTCCTTCATTCTTTGAAAGTGACTGCTCACAAAATAAATGCCCTGAAATGTAAATGCACTGGTAAAGCAGTATATGCCTTCTAATTAGGGTTTTCTGCAGGACTTATAGTTCTCTGCTGTGCTTGAAATTCATGTAAGTAATTCCTAGTAAATCAGGTGCTATCTCTACACCTATTTAGCAGCACCCATGTAAATTATGCTTAATTACATGATGAGAGGATTTACTCACTTTCCTCAATTATTTGGTATTTCCACACTAGAGATGTTTGTTCTCTCTCCCTCTAGTTTGTAGACACAAAATAATAAACATTTCAAGAAGTATGATAACAACTCCCTCATGAGAAGCCTTAGGGGTCACCCCAAAGTGACAACCATGTTTAATATACAGAGGGTGCCAAAAAATATATACACATTTTAAGAAAGGAAAACTGTATTAAAATTATAATACTCGACATACACTGATAACAAAAGATGAATACAAGTCATGTTTGACTTCTGGAATTACAAGAGGTGCTCAGTGGTGACCATCAGCATCCAGACACTTCTGATTATGGTGAACTACTGCTTGAGCAAAATTGACCAGTGTCCACTTGTATACATTTTTTGGCACCCCCGGTATATTTCAGTTGAAGTTGCCTTTGCCAATTTATTTTGCAGCTTATTGTCAAATCAGCATACATTTCAAACACAACAGAATCTGAGACTTGTGATTTTCTTAGATTAATGCATCTAATCTTGGGAAGTATTTTTTAGACTGTGCACCTGGAATCAAAGCTGAGGAAAATCCACAAAAGAGCTAGATTTTATCCAAAGGTTAAAAAAAACCTCACTCCTCCCTTCCCAACAAGATCAAAATTCTCCACATCATTCAAAATGTATAAATTATATTACATTTCTATGGTTTAAATTTTACTTCCCTAACCCCTACAGTTTACTGTTGATATGGTTACCAAATGAGGGAGTTTGTAAAAAGTTACAGGGGAAACTAAGATGAATCCCAGTGGAGTTTGTCACAGTGGTAATTAGGTGATAGTTTTAGATATTGTCAGCTATTGAAAGAATATAAATCAACTTAATTTTCAGGGGTTTCAAATCTCATTCCTTTCAAACCTCTGACTTGTGAAGTTATAGTTGAAAAGGAAAAGACTGATATCTCCATCTATGAAAATTTGTAAACAATTCTTAAGGTAATTTTTTCTTTATTTCTTTCTAGGAAAATTTGTATTCATTGCTTGAAAGAAGTCTTATTTTAGATGTATAGCCAATGAGTTCCATTTAGCTCATATTTTTGTCTTTGTTATTTCTAGAACCAGCTAGGAAGTCAGGTTTTAATTTTTAAAAATTCTTGAGATAGTTTTCAGCCTACCCTCTAGCTTCTTGGTGGAGTTTACCATCATGAAAGCCTTTCAGCAGACTGTGGGATGAATCTGACAAAGATGGGTAACCGATGTACCTTGCTGCATGAGAGCTCCAACTCCAAACCAGAAACTATTTAGTAAAGTAAAATTGTTTTCCACCACGTCTGAGTCAGGGTTGCATGGGTGGGGGTTATACCACTCGTAGGGTGTAAACCTGTGGTAGTTAACAGAAACAGTCTGTAAACATCAGAGAAACACAGGTGGGACCAGCAAAACCTGCTGAACAATACAGAAAAACCCAACAATTAATGACGAAAGCATCAAACCACAACAGTAGGCCATATTCATAAACTTAAAGTTTTGGCAGACAAAATGCAAAAGAGCCTTTAGACACTGTATTTACCGGACTTGCTTATTTCTAGGTCCTCAGATCTACGTCTACTGAATTCTTCCTAGTTTTGATTCGTTTTCATTTTACTGAACACCTAAATGGACAGTAAAGAAAGGTTCACTCGTCACTAGTGTTTACTCCACCAAGTAGCACAGACAGCGGTGCACACTTGTTATACACCAACTACAGGATCCTGTGTTGGGAGGTACTGCGGGACACACAAAGGAGAGGGGTGCCTGGCCTTCAAAGGGGGTCTCTGGAGATAAGCTTAAAAGGAGTCTGCGTGCTCTAGAGATTTTATAATGCATCAAAGGAGCTGCAAGGTTGAAAAAAATCAGTGAACAAAAAGGAGGTCTGGATTAGGGTAGTATTTTTAGGACGGAAGCAAAAAGTCACAATCCTTAAATGAAGAGACAAAGTTTAAAATTAGAAGCATCCCCACCCAGGACTAGGGTTCATTAGTGTAACTCCACAACATGTCTCACTGGAGAATTTTAGGCTCAGAATTCCCTCTTGATTTGTTTTTAATTTAATTGTTTCCAGAACGATGAACTGTAGTCACTTGATCTCTAACCCTAGTTAGTTAAGAAGTTGACTTAACCTCCCTGGCCTCAGTTTCCTTATTTGTAGAGAAGAGGGAATCCAGATATCTCTGAAGTGTGTTAAAATCTGCAGAACTTAATAGGTTTTTGATTCTTTCTCTACTTTCTAAACATCTGTCTGACTGCTATAGCCCAGAGGAAGTCCCTGCTTTGTGGTTATTTGGGGGGCTATCTTGCCAAAATTTTTCCAAAGAGACATTAGCAGATGCTCTGTGCAGTGATCTGGCAATGATTTAAAATGCGGTCGTTCTTAGCCCTGGAAGCTCGCCATTGGCTATGGGAGCCTTGTAACGCAAGCGGGAGTGTTAAAGTAATATTAAAACACCACGATGCCGACGAGAATATATGGAGTGCTCTCCAGCCATAAGGTTTCAGCAGTAAACAATAGTAAGCTGCTGACACTTGGGGGGGAACCAAGATTAAGGTGAATACATTATTTATAGCCCAAAGCAGGGCACACTGAATTATGCACAAGGAACTGGGCAGACAGTTTCTCTTAATGGAAAAGCATTCTCTAACCTCCCCCCTCTCTAATCCCCCGAACTTCTGGAAAGTGTACAGTGTCTCCTCATCAAATCTTAGGGTGACAGGGGCAACAGCTCTGCAGTTTACTCTGCAATAATGTCATCTGGCTCGTTACTGTGCCTTCTCCACAGCTGCAGTGCACACGGTACAAGTTCCCCGCTCAGCTTATGAATATAGCTTTAATTGACAATGCCATGCCAATACATTTTAATTACAGTGTCAACAATATAATTAAGTTTTGGATTTATACACTCTTATGGCCAGAGTAGTTTGCTGAGCTGAAGAAACGAATGCCAATGTTAATGAACCTACTAATTGAAGCAATATGCAGAGTAAAGATGCCGTTACTTAAACATTATCATTGTCATTTCTACGATCATTTAAAATATTAATTGCAATAAATTGAGAGGCTTATGCATTCAAAAGAAAGGGGTTTTCTAAACCGACCATAAAACCTGGCAACCATGAGCCCCTGATATTCTGGCATTTCTCCTGCACAGAAGCTCTGATCAATGGGCTCACCACCTCGCTCTGTAGAATGCTGCTTTTAGCTCGGTCGTGTTTCAGTAGTTTATACTTTGTAGTTACGAGTGAACAATTAATCTAATTTTCTATGACAAAAAGGAAAACTGAACAGCGATGTGATTCTGCCTGTTCTGCAGGATATTTTGGATTCTTTCTCTTCAGGTTTCTGAATGGCTTGGGGAATATGTGGACTGAGGAGTATGAAATTAAATGATATGATGCTTTTCTGTAAGACCTTGGCTTTTCACAATGCAATAAACCTCCATGCTGCCTGAATGTAAATATTTCAGCTTGAAATTCCTAATGTCTGTTTAAAGATAGCCACTGTGACAGCAGTGTCATCATCAGAAAATCTGGGGGAAAGGTTAATGTATGACCTTCACCAATGATAGTCTGAAGCTGCCAGCCCCAATTGATACTGATCTTTAGCAAAATGACAGAGAAAAGGACAAATGTGCTTAGACTCTGTGTCAAAACTTGCATATCAAAGAGTATCATTATATTGAAACGCAAAGGTTCACTGTGAGTTTATGTTTATATATGCCAGGCTTTTACTTGAATGGAAGATATAAAATGATGATCACACTGAAGATCTTTAATTAAGGAACTCTTTTTTATGGCTGAGAATGGATATTGGGATGCATTGAGGAGAGAGAGATGTGTTTCTCTTTTAAAGCACTATTTGAACTTGTAATATAACTGTTGGGTTTGTATTATAACCTTAGAGTTATACTCAAAGGTTTTCTTAATTTTTTTTTTGCCAGATGACAACTTAAAAATACATTCATTTTTAAGAAGACAAACATACATAAAAAAATGTAAGCACACATTATATCTGTATATTTCATCTATTTAAACTGTATGTTCATCATGGACATAATTTCTTCAGATTAAATATTCTTCAAAAAGTAATTAGAAAAAAGTGTCAATGATAAGATAAAAACACTGACACACTTGTAACTAGTCATAGTAATTATAATTTTTATATAGTTTTTTTTTTGGTTTGTCCCACTGATGTTGAACTTTATAAATCCAATTCAGTTCAGCAAGTGATTTTTAAGCATCAATGTAGTGAGAACATTAGCCTAAATGCAGTGATGAGCTTTCTTTTTCCTCTTTAAAGGGAAATAAAAGGATATACTTCAAAACAAATTCAAAAGCCTCTGTAGCATGAAAGATGATTAAGAGATTAACTGTTCCTTTCTACTTCACTAACTGTGAATGCAAACCACTAAGGTGGTAACGGAAAGCCCTTTTACATCTTAGATTATTGGCTCTGAGTGACCAAGTTCATGGGAACTGATACTACTGATTCAGCCAGGATTTTTTCTCTATAAATCACCTCCAAAATACATGCTGTAGCTTTATGAAGTAGATAGAAGCAGGAATGGACTGAAAGGTGTGGAGAAGAGGAATGTCGTTGAGAGTGTGATCCTCATGACAGAGCACCTGGGTATCACAAGGAGTTATGCGTCTTTTCTGTTTCACCACCATGCTGTTTGCAAGCTTGCATTTAGTGTATGTCACCTCCACCCCACTAAGACCCAAAGCGAGACAGTGAGAAGGGAGCGACACAAAGAATAAGCTAAATAAAGAAAAGCTAGTTTATAAATGGTACTTTTGGTGAGTAGGAATACTGAGTAGATAGTAGTGATTGGAGGGAGGAGGCTGCTTTCTTCATAGAAATAGAATGAAGTCAGAAAATGTAGGGCTCTGGGTCACCCAGAGTGTATAGAAAACAGACAAAAATAAGAAGGAGCTAACTACAGAATGCTACATTTTCCTGACATCCTGATGACAAAAATAAGGCAATTTAAAAGCACGGTTGGGGTCAAGTGTACAAGGGTGCTTTCAACCTGTGCAATTGTGAGAACTTCTGGATGCTGCCAATGTGTGTTTATTCCCACTGGCTTTGATTAAGTCAGTGTGATAAGTAGGGTACTTGCTCATCAACATTGTCTTGCCTACTCTACTCTTTAGCATCACTGCCTAGACAGAGTAGCGTACAGAGGTGTATGGAAGCTCACTTCCTTGTTGGCCTCTGTGGCTTGGATTTCTTCACTGTCCCTGATATCATCCAACACGTGTGGGGCCCAGAGCAGAGGTATGGAACAATGAGCCAACATAGGATTACTTATTCATTGTTAGAGGGTACATCACCTTAGGGGAGTTATTTATTAAATGGCCATTCTAGTGGCCATTAATTTCACTTAGGAGCCAGTAATGAGAAATGCACTTCCAAAGGTGAGCAACTTACCTTTTAAAATTTGATATCCAAAACAATATTTTCTTTAATTATTTAGAGCAACCTTGGTGCTATTGACATTTCATGGCAATTCTTGGTTGTAGAGCACTGTAAGATATTCAGAAGCATCCTGGGACTCTACCTACTTGGTACCAGTAGCATCCTCCACTCTCAGTTATGACAACCCAAATATGTTTCCAGAACATTGCCAAATATTCCCCACAAAGTTGAGAACCACTGATCTAGGGTATTAAAGTATCAAAGGATAATATCACTATAAGTACTGTCAATACATTATTTTCTGAGGTAAGACTTATGGAAAGAGAGATCTGGTCATTATTTAAAAGTAGTTTAATATTTTGTCAAATTTTGGAAATCTGGGATTTGATAATGGTACACTTTAATAGGCATGGAGAAAAAAAATTCATTTCATAGTGAATGTATAAATACCCACATGTGAGAGCACAAGTTTGTTCAGTTTGAATATATCTGCCTTGGGTATCTTTAAGACCTTTCCAACCTGGGATATTTTCCCAAGCTTTCTTTATAATTATGCCAGGGAAAGAGTTACCTGGCATTAATCAAGACCAGACAGTGGACAATGACAAAGAGCTAGCATGAAGAAGTATTTCTCTTAGAAATTCCTGGAGGGAAAACAAAAATCGATTAGGGAAAAAGTTCACTGACTTCTATTGAAAGATGAAAAAGACTGAAAATGAGTAGGGGACATTCAAAAGCAATTATTATTTTTTTGCATGATTTATCTAGGGATATCAAATGTTTAAACCAACTGAAAGATCAAATAGCAATGTTTGAAATTCAGCATTAAAGATATTTAGAAAATATATTATACTGAAAGATATAAAAATCATTTGAAGAATTATGTAGCGTGGGATGGTTAAACACAGAGTTATCTCAGAAAATAAAACGTAAACTGAATCATCAGTAGTGGCATAAAGATTGCATGCTTCCAGACCCTATATGTAAGTAATCTTTCTTTTCATAGTCATTTCTAGAATTCTCTTGTGAACTCTCTAATGTTTTAAAAAATAAATTTTATAAAAATATTAAAGTATTATTTTTTATTCCTGAGGATTTCACAGTCTCCCTTTATTCCTGTTTTTCTTATTTGCTACAGTAATTCCTAGCTAACATTTTTCTGTTTTTCTTAACCAAATATTCCAGAGGTCAAATATCTGGACACCACTTTACTCTTTCTGTTGAAACATTTTAGATTTATTAACTGAACTATTGCTTTTGTTGTAGCCTTATTCCAGAGAAATGGGTAAATAACCATTTTTTCTTGCTTGAAATACTGAGAAAATTAGATTAATATGAAAATTATTTTCTTATTCTCTTTTAAAAGTACCTTGATAAATAATTGGAAGCCATTCATTTACACAGTTGGCTTTTACAAGGGAGAACTTAACAGAATAGAACACTAGGCAAAATTACAATAACTCTTTGAAGTTCTTAATCTATATTTACCTCTAAAGCAGACAGATCAACCTAGATCTGTTATAAATTCAGTAGTCCTTGAACTTACCTTGCAATCACAAAGAGTACACAACTGACTCCCAAGCAGGCTAAGAGCACATACATCCAAATGTCAGGAGACAGGGGGTTCAGGAAGGAGAAGACTCCTGGATTGGTACCATTGGGTTTCCTGTAGAGAATGCTGATGCCCAAGGTCATGAAAGGCTTGGAGAAGTCGATGACTTTCTCCCGCACGTAGGTGATGGTAAGAGGAGCGACCGCCAGATCAGCCCTCTGCGAAAGCAAGTTCAAAATCATTGTCTCCGTTGTCTAGCTTCCTGGCAAATGTCTGGACTTACCCTGAGTATTCCTGATCTTTATTCTCAACTCCAAATGTTTCTCACACAAGAAGCTTCTGTAATGACTGGCTTTCATATAACAATGGTTGATTAATACAGTTATGTTTATGAAAGTGTATTTATTAGGAAAGAGAAACCAGATGGTGTGAAATACACACACACAGACAGGCAGACAGACAGACATGTATACATTCTGAAACTAAATGAAGAAAGCTGCGGAACGATGTCTTTTAAAAAAGCATGTGAGAAAAGCAAGGAATGAGTAAGTTGGCCATATAATTAGTTGACAAAATGAAATTTTGCTCTGAGCTGCAAACTTTAGATCTCTTTGTCTAATTTCAGAATCGCCCAGGTTTTTTTGTCAGTATGGAGGATGGCCTCATACATTTTTATCTTCAAGTTTTATCCTTACTTGCCCTTCCAAGTAAGCAAACTCCATTTCTAGATTGTTTTTTCCAACTTTTTGAATCATTTTTGTGATTCAAAAAAGAGAAACATTTCTTCTGAGTCAACAATTGTTTCCCCTTTTCTTTTACTTCTTCTCATTATGCATTTTTTTCAGACCTTTAATACCTGTATATAGGAGATGTATTTTTCTTACATGATCTATAAGTTCTTTGACCATTCCATTCCACTCTCCTTTGTCGTTCTGGGCTCCATATTTTCCATCAGGGACAAGTTTAACATCATAAATAAAACCCAAGATGTTTGATAGTTCCTTCAAAAGATCCAGGCAATATCCTTCAAATCTGTCATTTCCATATAGGGGCTTATCAGATTTCCTGTACATCACATAGGGTTCTTCCTATATGAAACAAACCAAATATGAAAACCCTGTTATAAGGGAATGCAGAATTTTCTTCTACAAACTCCATCAGCAGCCAGGTGTTATAAACTATTTGAAAATGATTTTTAAGATTTCAGAGTACTGAAGCCAATCACTTACCTTCCTGACTTTGTTATATTCACCCTCCCTATACCCTCTGCAAATACAGAAAACTTCACTTATTACTTTCTCTCCCGCCTCTCTCTTTGAATGAGAAGTTTTTCCTCTATTACTGAGGACAGAGCTGTGAGTAAATGGTGTGATAGAGACTCAGTCACGTGTAAACTTTAGGACTGGCACAGCAGTCAGTGGGAGACCAGATGTCTAGAAGTCTGTTCTCCAACTATATCTACACCCACACTTCCCTTGCATGACCTGCCCTCCCTCCGGGCTTTTATCTATGAGCTTCACCTACTAACAAAAAGGAAATCAAAATCAGTAAATGTACCATCTTGTTCTTCAAACTTACTATCTTCTGAATATTCTTGTTTCCTTATCTCTCAGCTACATTTTGTCTCAATTTCTCTCTTCACTGATGATCTACATATTTTTGGTTGGTTTCCTTCAGGGTGTCTTATTCAAAGACTATTTCTATGTCATCTTCCACCAGCAGTTCCGTTTTTTTATTTGAACTCACCTCAGATCTTATATCTGGTAATTGTTTGCTTATACACTTACATAATAAATCCCTTATTTTATCAATGGACATTTCCTTACAACCATGTATCTACAATCTTAATTATCATTTGACTAATTGAAAATTTATTTTACTTTATAAAATTCTGTTAGTTACTATAATACTGATACGACATTTTATTTTTTCTCGTTATGCATTTTCTCAGACATATAAGGCCCATTTAAGCTTATCCTCATATAAGTTGATAGAAATCAAAAACTCCATATTTCCATGAAATAGTTGCGGAGGAAGTAGTCACCAAAAAACAAAACAGTTTTTATATTGGGTGAACAATTCTCAGAAGTTAACAATTTTAGAAATACATTGTTCTGACATTATGAGCTGAATCAAATCAAGCAGGAATGTCTGAAAGTGAAGATTTTAGACAGAGCCACTCCTGCCCTTTATCCCTTGGGTTAGGTTTGGGGAAGAGGGAGGATTAACAACCTGTGGTTTTTTGAGTATATAACCAGGGTTCCAACAGGAAACAGGAAGCACCTTTACCTGGGCTTTTGAAGAGCAGTTGTTAAAGGGGCTATTCACAAAGGAGTGAGAAAGGCAAATGGAGACAACAAAGATGGAGGTAAGAGAAGGAGTGTGGTGTAGACACCCAGGGACCAACACCCAGGAAGCCCATACCACTTAGGGCTGAGGCAGGCAGGAGGAAAGAGTATTCCTGGATCCTGGAAGTAGGATCATTGGTAGCATAAGATCTATGCTTGTGAAGGACAGAGTTTCTGACAAAGCCATTGGGAGGCAGGGAAAGAAATTTTCTTATATGTCTCTTCCCCCACTTTCCTTGTCTCTTGCCAGAGTCTCCCCTTGGTTGAAACCAACCCGTAGCCAGAGAACAAGGGATGCCAACTTGGTGGGGTTAGGGACTGGGGCAGAGCAGAGTTGAGAATGGATTGGAGGTGGGAGGTTTTTAGCACATTCTTGGAAGCTTATAATCCAATCAGTTCTAGGTATATACAGACATATGTTTGTAGTGTTCCAGTTAAAAACAGACATTTGCAGACAGAGTTGTTGGCATAACAAAGATAGCTGAGGAATCTTTCAAGGCTTAGGGTAGAAGTCTGGATAAGAGGGGTCTGGATAAGAAGCCCTGAATTCCACATAGTTAACTTACCAGAATGGTGGTGACGATGAGCGTTCGGTTAGCTAGTGAATCGGTGATGTTGTGGGTCCTGTCTTTGTTACCGTCCGTCATGTTAAGCCCACTGTTGGAATTCCAAATCCCAATCTACATAGAACACAGTACATCAGAGGCTGCCGGTTGTCAGTGATGCCATTTACACTAAAGAGAGTCCCCCTTCTACACCAGGAATGGACACACAAGCTCATAGTCTGGGAAGAGGACCCCAGGGCATCACAGGGGAAGCTACTGATTGTGGGAAAATGAAACAATAGAGGAATGAGTCTGTAGATGGCACAGGAAAAATTTGTGCTATTTGGGGTGGAGCAGGGAGAGATCTTTTTGTTTTTGATTTATTAAGCTCACTAGTTTTTAAATTAAGAATTCTTAAATGAGTATAAATTTTTTCTTTCGATATGTATTTGTTGAGCACCTACTTATATGGCAGTCGCTGTTCTAGGCATTATAGGACATAGCAATGGATGGGACAGACACAAATGTCTGCCCTTGTAGAGCTTGCAGTCTATTAATACAAAATGGTACCATCAGTGTCTTTAAAATGTAGAAGGAATGGCATGAAGGGAGTAAAGTGAATGATGGAGAGACTGAGTGTCTAAAATAGACAGGTAAGTGGAAGAAAAGATGTGAATGGGCAGCAGACTAAGTTCTGGGCCTCTTTTCATTGAAAACCCAGCTCTGGGAGGTGCGTGGGCAGACCCTAGTGGACTCTGGACCTCTATTCTGGGCCTGCCTTCTGTATTCTTCTGTTTACCTGTCTTATCTGTCCACTTGACTAGGAACTCCTTCAGTGAGAGTATTCACTTTTATTGCTCATTGATCTTTATATCACCTAAGTACCCTTGGTGACTGGCAGTCAGTGAAACCCATTGCTCTTTTAAAAAATAATGACCCACAATTTTCTCCAGTGGCCAAGTCAATCGTGGGTGGTTAAGCCCTATAGAAATATATTGATGTGTTTAGCATCAGGAGGAGAACCTCAGAGAATGGAGCTATTTGTCTGAAGCGTCCTAAAGGCAGTTACTGCCAGCTTGGTGAGACAAAATGCAGATGTGTTCCAGAGCCAGGAGATCCTAATTGCTGTGTAACCTTGGACAAGATGCTCACCTTTCTGAGCTTTGGTTCTCTGTAAAGGACGTCATAGGGATATTGAAATTATCAAATGAGAAGATGCATGGGAAAGTGTTGATATATATTATATTAAGAGCTACATAAGTGTTAATAACACAGGACATCCAAATGACCACCACAGTTATTTCTTCAAGCTTGCCCTGCTGTGAAAGTTCTTGGAATTGTGTGTGTGTGTGTGTGTGTGTGTGTGTGTGTGTGTGTGTGTAAGTTTAGAAGCAGATAAAGTAAGTAAACGAGATATGAAAAACAGGGACAGTTTAGGAACATGAATATGTGGGCAAACCCTAGTATAGACTGGGTTGACCTATGCTTGATCCCTAAATATTTCCCCCCACTGGGAAGACATTAGGTTAGTGGGATGGAGTATGATGAGCTTTACAGGCAGATTTTTGTCCAGATCCTAGCTTTGCAATTTACCAGGACTGTGACCCCGGGCAAGTTAATTAACACTGCTGAGCCTCAATTTCTCCTCCAGCCAAATGGAGATAGAGGCTTTTCTGATGATTAAATATCACTTATGGTGATGCTAGGACTCCCCTTTCCTATTTCTTTACTTTGATTTACCGCCTAAGTACATCAGCTGGAAATTCATTTAGTTTGACAAATATCCTTTTTAGAAACAGAAATTCTTTGAGAAAGTTTCAAGGACTATCACACATACACACAGCAGTGTGAACCATTTCAGTTTCACTGTTTGTTGTCTATACTTAATAAGGGTTAGTTGGTTGGTGAAATAAGGAGGTAGTTTTTGCATTTGAAAGTATTTTGATCCTGTCTGTATAGAGGTTTCCAGAAGTAGAGTTGGGATGTAAGACAACACCTTCGATAACCATTCAGTCTTTCGAGGATCCAGTACTTAGAATGCACACAATGTCTGTTAGTTGAAGAATCTTCAGTTTTCTTTGGCTGGCTTTAAACCCCAAAAAAAGGGATATTTTCTTCTCTCTCTTCTCAACTTTCACCCCTTCTCTCACTTTTTTGAGGCAGAGACTCTTGCTTCTAAAAAACATAACTCATGCTAAACATACCTGGAATCTATTGGTTGTCATCTAAAGCTATGCTTTAGGTAGTGAACAATTGACTTCTAACTTTATACAGACTGTGTATAAATTGGGCCTGGCTGTACTTATAATTAAACTTTGACTTAGACACTGGGGACAATGGAACCTAATTTTTAATTAAGTATTGAAAAGTAGAGAAATTGGCTATTCTGTTTGTAGCCAATTCATTAACTTCATTAAGTAATGGAATGTGTTCTCGTTAACTCTTAGTTCTATAAATGCCAAGTGTGTGTTTAAAGATACTATACTAATATTTGAAAGTGGCAATGTTAAACAGCCTCATAATATTCTTTTTAAAAATGCCAACTTGAAATCATAGACAAATATACTGCACAGCTTAATGTCTGGCTTTTATTTTTTTACCAGCCCTACTAAAAGTGCAGAGGTTAGATATCATTGCTGCTGCATTTCCAATCAACTGAGCCCCAGAGTTCCATTTATTGTGAACTTTCTTCCATAAGATCAGAAAAAATAATATTTTTTTCCTGTTTGCCAAAAATTCCTTTAAATCTAGACTAAAAGAGTATCAAAATATAGTCAAAGTCAGGCTATTTCCAGGAAGTGATCTTTTAATCCTTTTAATCAGCAAAGCAAAAGTGTGTGTGCGTGTGTGAGTGTGTGTTTTAAACCTAAGTAATCAACTATCTTTACCTGCCTGTTAATTCAAGTAAATGAACATCAGTAATTGAATGCCTCTTTCTGAAGAAGCAAGTCTCATGAGCTGTGTATTAGGAGAAGGGATGGAGTTACCAGACACCTAGACATTTAACATTTTAGTCCTGGACTTCCTCCAGGAAATAGAACCTCAATTTTCAAAATGTATATTAAAAGCACACAGCAATAATTTACCAGTGATAAGTAATGGAGGGTGGATCAATTATTTGTGGGGAGAAACACTCAAAAGCTAAATAGTCTGGTCCTGCCTACTTTCACTTTGTAAACGGTCACATGGGCGCAGCCATTTGTTACCTAGGACAATTGTGAGGAAGTGTTTCCAATGACTGCCCAAGTGACATTAAGCAGACATTTCTGTTTTTAAAAAGGTGATGCAACAAAAGTACGTTCAGAGAGTGACTAGTATCTATCTTCCAAATTGAGAGAGTGATTCACACAGACTCAAAATCCAAAATTGCTGAGGAAAAGAATGAAACAGCTAGAAAAAAAATGGAAGGTTTATCTGTTTCCTGTATGACGAGCCTTATGAACACCTATTCTAGTGATGGGGTTTGTAACGATTGGTACACCCCTCTTCTGGAAAAAATTTATGGTGAACTATTCTGTACTAAAAAGGGTCAGAGTGCAGAGAAGAGCTTCTTGAATTGGAATGTGATAGGGGTGAGTCCTGTTTGTTGGGAAAGGACCTGTGTTTGCCGGGTCTGAATGGGTCTCATGTGCTAGCACTTGTGTTACTGTGCAATGCTGATGAGCAGTCATAACACAAACAGCACACCACAGCATATGAGACTTACAACATGGGCAATGGGGGGTCAGCAGGAAGGCAGGGACACAGAGGCAGGGAGGAAGAACAAAGCTGAGAAGGTGCATCCCTGGGAAGTGGGGGTGATGATTGTAGTTTAGTGACAAATAAAGGACACTCTCTGCCCCTGCATATAATTTCAGAACTTGGGATCCACCCTCTAGGATATCAGGTTTGAATTAATTCGACATTGTATAAAGCGCCTGGAGTCTCCAGCTGGATTAGTGTAGTAAGCTTCTTTCTGGGTGCCAGGTGGGTTCATCTGTTTATTAGAAGTGAGGAGATGGTATTGCCTTCTATGGGCCTTTGGTAGCCTGATTCACTGAAGGGTAAAACAAGGCTATTAAATCTGTGGGGTTTTGTTAAACTTAAAAAGAGGGCATCTTTGAGCTTCTCTATTGAGTCCTAGCAAGAAAGAGACAAACTTTTTGACTGCAGGAGAAACTGTTTACACTTTCTGTGATCTAACCGATAATTCAAAAGATGAATGTTAACTGGACAAAGCTGTTTAAACTGAACAACCTGAAGTAATTTAAGGTCCATCTGTCAATCAGTAGATATTTCAGCAAGTAATTTTGGAGAGAGAGAATAAAAGGCAATGTTTGCATATTGTTGGGACATTTATCCCATCCAAGCACTTTTAATGTCTAACATTTGCTTATATAATCTGTGCACATTCCTTGGCAACATGATACTGTAAAATATGAAATAATGGGTGTTATAATTTATAAGCTCATCTAATTTCCTTTCCAGAGTCTCTAATGTTTTTGTTCTCTGGAAACTGTTCTATTACAAATTGTGAGAAAATATGACAAAGATATCACACAAAACAAATTTAGCTCACAAGAAAAGGGAATTTCTGAAAAGGGCTCGTATTTTGTGGTGGGGACTTTGAAGGTGAAGTCCTAGCCTTCTGAACCTTAGCCTACCTGACCAGTCTGATGAATCAAATCTATTGTTGCTTTCGTGCCCCTTAGGGAAAATGTTTAGTGATTTGAGAAGGAATATAAGTATACCAGTGTCTGCTTCTGTTTCAGTTACCTGCTTTCGGTCCTAACAAAGACTGATCCTGCCCGGGAGAAACAAAAATAATCTCAGGGAAAATATTTAATCCATCACTATTTAATCCATAGCTAGCCTGTTTTCAATTCACGCTGGGGTAATGTTGTTGAGAGACAGCATATTCAATCACCCTGGCTCTCCCTTTACATAGACTATCGCCTCTAAACTGCAATTGGAGGGCGACTAGTCTGGAAAAACTGGAAGGAGGCAGGCTTTTCCTCTGACATGCCCCACCCTAACCCCAGATTTCCTGCAGTTTTTGTTCAAGTACAAACCTTCTTCCACACTTTATATAAGTGTTTAGGCACTTCGCCAGCAGCCTTGGTTTTCAGAGGGAAAGATAAAAATAGCACTTAATTAAAATGGAACACGGAACCCAAAAGGTAACATGATGTTAGAGTGCTCAGCGTTACACTCCCTACCCACTGTTTGGAATCTTGCATCATAAATCAATATAAAGCCTGAGAATAGGTACAGTAAACAGATGAACCAAGTACTTGGGTCCCACAGAACTTGATTTTCACTTCTTTCACACACCAAAAAAATTATTGCAGGTTCTTTTGATTATACACAGCTATGCTGTAGAGTTAAAGGGACTACATTATTCCTTAAGAAGACCTCGTGGAGGCATTCATGACCACCATCAATCAATCAATCAACCCATCAGTCAGTGCATACACACACACACACACACACACACACACACACACACACACACACATTATTCTTAAGTGAGAAAAAAGCATGCTCGATGACTTATTATTTGATTATGGACTTCGGAGAAGTAGAAACTTGAGTGCAAGTGAGAAAATGGTCTGTTTCTAACAATTTTCCATGTGGACCCCGGAGAAGCTGACATGAAAAGATTGGGCATTTCCTCCCTTGGCTCCTGAGGGAGATGAGTTCGCTTCCCCTATTGCCTTAAGGCCCAATCAGCCTTCTCAGGAATTGAGCCCAAGTCACCTGAAGAAAGAAAAGTTATTGCAAACAATGAAGAGATAAGAAACAAATTGAGAAAGCACTTTCATCTAATTTGATTTTGCCTTTGATGGAAAAACACCAATAGAGTGTGCATAATATCGCAATGTATAACTAGCTGTGAAACATAAAGCATAACAAAAGCTTCAGCTATTTCATCACCCATCTGAGCCAAAAAGATGTTTCCTTAACAGCTTTTCTTCCCCCATCCGTTCTGTACATTATGAGAGGTGGAGAGGGAGAGAAAGAGGCAAGCATAGAGAAGCAGACATTTTCTTTAAAAAAATAAGCAAATCAGCGTGAAGAAGTACAGAAGTGGGGCGGGGGGAAGAGAGAGCAAGCGAGCACTGGAGAGCGCTAGAAAGAGAGAGAGAGGGAGTGAGAGAGAGCATTTTTGAAATGAGGAACCTACATGTATAATGTGGACTCTCAAAGCTGTAAATTAATTATTTTCCTCAAACATTTCAACACCAGTGGTCACCTTCTATTACATTTAGCCTAATTACTCTTTGTTTTAATTAAGCTATTTGGGGTGGGGCATAGTTAGAACCTAAACAAATGTGTCCCAGTTAAAAGCAACAAAAGAGAGGGGCCAGCCGAGTGGTGCGGTGGTTAAGAGCTGGCTTGGGAAGCCAGTGGCCCCGGTTCGGTCCCACATATGAGGGCCAGTGACACTGCCCTCAAAAAAAAAAAAAAAGCAACAAAAGAGAAATGGAACTTCTCTCATTTTAAAAACCAACCCAAATACTTAAACTAAATAAGTAACTGTTCCTAAAGAGCTACTCTTTTATATTAAGCATACCTTCTTGTCCACTACACCAAAAAAAAAAGTTAAAGAGTTTTGATGTTCAGATGAGTGTTTTGGGGGTTTCAAATCTTTTTTTTCTTTAAGATTCTAAAGGCCAAAATCTTCACACACTAGTGTTAACTAATTCCAAATTATAGTTGTGAATACTAAAATTAATGTAAGAAAATTCACCGAGAAGCCAAATTCTACTATTATTATTTAACTAAATAGCTTACATTTTAATTGCTTTAAATAGTAACTAAAATGGAACTTTAAACTTTGAGAGAGTGAGAATTACACCTAAAATAAATCCTAAGATTAGAACCCAACATTAAAATACATTTTTTGGTATATTTCCTCCTAAAATTAAGGATGCAGAGTTAGATCACTCCAGTAAGCCTTTTCTATCCTACTTTATTTATCCTGTCCCTCTATCACGAATCTCAAAATAGACTACAATTAAAATTAATTTCTGAATAGCATTTGGATATCATTCCAAAGAATCATCATTGACAGCATCTGATTTTTTAAGTTTAAACTGAATTTCTTAAAACCTTTGCGAAATGGGGTTAATGACAGCCACCCATAGGGTTTTATATATGTACCGATATAATCATGCTTGCTATATAAACCAAGCACCATGAACGCTCATCAGCATTGCTATTAATAACACGTATAATTTCGGAATCTAGTGTGTCAACATCTATCTGGAGATCTGGGAGAGAGATCTAGAAAACTGGGCATAAATAAACACGTTGAGAGAATCATTTTCTCATCCCTCTACTTGTCCATGGAATTAAAATGCTTGAGCAGTGCTCTTTATTTTATTTTTAAATTTATTGTTGAGGAGGTTACCTTCTCAGTTCCTTCCTCTTTGAGACTAATAATGTCCAGATCAAAATCCTTCCTCAAGCCATCGGTTTTATTGAAGGTGATACGCCCAGTCAAGCCATCCCACCGAGCCTATGGACAAAAGGAACGTGGTGTTACTGTTTAATGCTGATCATAATCCTAACACCATCAACATTGTAATTCCTCAAATTCATCACAGTATCCAATTATTCGGTTTCATCATGGGGTTATAAACCATCGCCTTGGTTCAGTAGCTCGAGAGCAGAGCACTCCACTGTTTTATTAGTGCTCATTTATTTTGTCAGTTATAACATCTTAACATCAGTCAAATCTATAATAGTACTGATCTAAATGGGCGGGATGGAAAAAAAGTGACTGTAAAATAGCCGGCACAGGGAGTAAACAAAGTCTGGGAAGTCATCATATCCTGTTTGCCAAGGTCAATCCCAAACATTTGCAAGGTACTCCCCCTTAACCCCGTTGTTTTTCCTCTGTGAAAAGGACATAATTCAGTGAAGCATTATTGAATTTTTAGGGTGTTTTTGAGGGTCATTTAGGTCTTCCAAAGTCATCTGACATTATATTAGTTTCCTGCAGCTGCTATAGAAAATTATCATACATTTGGTAATTTTCCAACGATAGAAATGTGTTCTCTCACAGTTTGGGAGGCTGGAAGCAGAAGTCCAAAATCAGTATCATGGGGCACAATCAGTGTCAGCAGGGCCGTACTCTCTGGAGGCTCCAGGGAGACTGGTCCATTTCTTGCCCCTTCCTGCTTCCGGTAGCTGCCAGCTATCGTGTCTTGTGGTTGAATCACTCCAGTCTCTGCCTCTGTGGTCACATGGCCTCTTTTCTTCTGTGTACCCTCCCTCTACCTTGCTTCTATAAGGACACTTGGAATGGCACTTAGCGCCCACACGGATAACGCAGGACGATCTCTCCATCTCAAAAACCCTTCATTGAATCATATGTGCAAAGCCTTTTCTTTTCTTTCTTTTTTTTTTTGTTTTTTGGTTTTTGTTTTTACCATGTAAAACCTTTTTTTACAGGTTTCAGGGATTAGGGCATGGATGTCTTTTGGGGGAGCCACTACTCAGCCTATCACATGAATCAGCATCATTTTAGGAATTAAAAATCACAGCACTCAGCTCTTCACAGAACTCACACTGGACATCTTTGGGGGTTTCGTTAAATAAAAATTATTGGCTCTAGAGTCTCTTGAGCTTCAAAGTTTATTAAGTGATTTTTGGAAACCGTGTTTATTTTGAGTTGACTTACAAATGAGGATGCAGGAGAAGTTGGCCCTTTGTATACACTGAGCTGTTTGTTTGTTTGTTTTTTCCCTCCTGACTTTACCAAATTCACTGGATATGGGTAAGATCTGAAGAAGATCTGAAGAGTTATATTTTATCGCAGTATTTACTCACTTGGCCAAGCGATACAGCAATGCAGTGGAAAGGGCTTAAGTTTATCACAGAGGTAGATTTGAACCTATGAAGTATGATTGCAGGCAAATTATTTAACCTGGATTATCTCTGATTTCAGTGTTTGATTCATGCAGGATTTGGGGGAGATTTCTATGACATTTAACACAATGTTTAACACACTGAAAGCCTTTAAAATTTTATCAATGTTTATTTTTACTATTACCTCTTATTTCCTTTCCACACGTTCCTAACTCGACAGTTTGGCTTATATTCCCTCACACATCAGGACTCACACGTGCAGTGTTTTTGTTTTGTTTTTTGACTTTTCTATATTTTATTTTACAAATTGACAACAGAGTAATTGTCTCAAAATACAATTTTCACATTCATGCAATTTCCCCCAACATATGAAGTACATAATGGATCCATGCTACCTACAGATTAGTCTAAACCTTGACTTTACATTTGAGGTTTTGCTGGTTAATTTTATGTGTCAATTTGACTGGATCACGGGATGCTCAGATATCTGGTTAAATATTACCTCTGGGTGTGTCTGTTTTAATCAGTACACTGAATAAAGCAAATTGCCCTTCCCAGTGTGAGTGGGCATTATCTAATCAACTAAGCGCCTATATAGAACAAAAAGACAGAGAAAGGGAAATTTTTGTTCTCTGCCCATTTGATCTGAGACATTGGTCTTCTGCCTTTGAACTGGGACTTGCACTATTGGCATCCTAGTTCTCATCTTCTCTGTGACAAAAACTATCTGGGGGTATAGCACCTAGCAAGTAACAGTTTAGTAAGAACAAGCACATTCATGTATTTCAGTGGAGCCCCTTCAGTGTGAAGATAAATATTGGCCCACAGTGATTGAAGAAAGTAGTATGGAGAAGGACTTATCCCAACTGCAGGGATAGAAAGAGTCAGCAAAAAGATTTCTGGAGGACAGAAAGTCTGAGCTCTCAAAGGATGAGAAGTTGGCCAAGCAAAGATCTACAGCCTGAGAAAAATTATGTTTGTCATGGATCTATAATGCAAGGTGAGGTGTGATGAGAAATGAGCCTGAGAAGGCAAGTAGGTGCCCATTCATAAAGGTGTTATGAATCATGCTAGTTTGCTTGGACTTTGTTCTGTAGACATTTGGGAATCACTGGAGTGTTTTAAAGCTAGGGGTGTCATGGTAAAAAAAAAATGCATTAGAAGATTTTAGCAGAATTGGTGAAGATGACTCAGAGAAGGACAAGATTGTAAGCAGAGGGTTGGTTAGTAGGCAGTTCCCATAGAACAAATTTATGGAAAAGTATTTACATGCTCACATATAAACTTAGAAACAGCATAGTCCCTTCATTTCCCTGTTCTAACCAATTTTCACACCATTAAATATTAATGGAAATAGTTCCACGGCAGTGTGGACAGAGCTTCTTGAAGAAAGCATTGTCTTAGAAGTTCTTACATAAAGAGTATGTTATGGTATCAACTTAATTGTCAGGAACAGACACAATTAACCAAAACTGATTTTCTGGCCATGTTCAGGTGGAATAGATGTCCTGATAGAGGTACATTTTATCACTTAATAATACTGGAAGTTAAGTCAAATTAATGTCAGGAAATGATGTGTAGACAGGAGAAGCCTGCAACTCTCACTTGAGCCTTCTTTATGGGCAAACACTAACATCAGCTTTCAAAAAGAGGTGGCAGATTTTTAAGGTTAATAGCAACACCTGTTGTTACACTTGCTGAGATACAGCTAATCACATTCTCTGGACCGGGGACAAAAAAAAAATCAATATCTAATGCAAGTAGGGAACATCATCTTTGTATATTTATGTACACTTGGCACTGCAGTATCCTTTTCATTTCCATCATATGTGTATGCTAGTCCTGCTTTCTGTATTCTGGTCACTTATTTTGCAACTCAGGGCTGGCTTTGTGGATTGATGGGTTAAATGAGAGTTGCCAAATAAGCTACTCTGTTAGGGTTATAGCATCTGCTGAGTGGGGAAACAATTTGTCTAAGGCTTCGATTTAGTGGAAATCTCTATTGTGTTAGGGGGTTGGGCTAAGTTGGTTTTCAGGTTCCTTCTTTGTGCTTCTAAAAGTGTGCTGTTCTAACCCTCCTCCCGATCTGTTTGGAAGGAGGTGGTTATCTTCATTAAGTTCTATAGGATTTTCAGAAAGCATTTGGCTGAAGGAAACTTTTTCTTCATGGGGCTCATGCTGTGAGTCAATTCGACACTTTGTCCGGAGTTTATGGAGCGCTCTGAAAATATACAGAATTGGGAGCATTTATCTCTTGATGTAGCATATAGCTCATAGCAGGATCTTAAAACCCAGTTCAGAAATTCAATTTCATTTACACTAAGTGTGTCTATTGTGTCCTTTTGTTTGGATTCTGTTGCATTGGTTTTATTCTTTAATTTAGTGTTCCAATCACTGGTGCAGAGTAATTCCTACTTTTTCTCGCTTCTCCTCCCTGCTCATCCAAGTGGCAAAAAAAAGTACTTTTTTCATTCTTTCACAATGCTTCCTTCCCTGCCTCAAATATCTACAAAGACTCCCTGCCTGGTTCTTTATTGAATTGAAATATCTTTTGACCTTCAAAGTCAAGTTCCCCTTACTGCCACAATTACCTGTGTCTTTCTGCTTCCTATCCCTTGAGGAGCATGTCTGTATGTGTTCGTTTCCTTTTTTTGCAAACTAATTGTTGATAAGCATTTATTAATCACCAATGAATTATTGACTAGGGTGAATAGATAATGACTAATTCCTGGATATGGTGAATAAAATCCATAAGAATCCATTTACTGGGACAGGGCTGAAGCATATGTAAGTTAGATAATGATATATAATTATATATATTAGTCATAATTACAATTTGCTTGCCTTATGTATGGCACAGGGGACAATTATAGTATACTTAACTGAAAACAATACTTAAGCTATTGTCTTTATTTTAGGAAAAAGCTTTAATTCCTACCCTGCATTAGACCTCTTGACAACAACTGCTTAATAGCAATGAATCAAATGGTGTGACTTTTTCTTTTCTCTTATCAGACACATTATCTGATGGCCCAAGAGACAGAACTCAAGAGATAAAAGAAGAAAAACAAAAGTTTTTATTAATGTCTTGTTTATGTCCTCTTTTTCAAGATGATACTTGTCCAATATAAAAAAAATACATATGCGCACACACACACACACACACACACACACACACACACACACAGGATGTAAAAAATGTATGCACATTTTAAGAAAAAAACTATTAAAATTGTAATACTCAATATATACTGATAAAAAAAGATGAATACAAGTCACGTTTGACTTTTGCAATTACTATCAGTGTCCAGACACTTCTGATTACTGCAAACTATTGCTTGAGTAACATTGACCAAAGTGTTCACTTGTATACATTCTTTTTGGCAACCATATGTGTATATATATTAGTATATATATATTAGTATTGAGAAAGTAATTACCCAGCACTTAACTCTAGGCTCTGGGGAAAAATCGTGTTTATATGACTATTCTATGTGTTAGGTAAACTTATCAAAACTTGAAAATAAAGGAAAAAAATGTAAAAGACTGCATGGCTTTTCTTTGTCATAGTGGCTATTGTCTAGCAGACTCATATAAGGATGCTTTGATCCTCTAGGGAAATAGATCTAACATTTTAATTTATTGCTCTTTAAGGCTCAGAATCTGTAAAATGTAATCTGTAAGATGTAAACGATCTCTATCTAATAGAAAAGATAACCCCCAAATTATAATTTTATTGCCCTGTCATTCATTAACCTGTTTTGGTTTTTCTCGTGGCCTTCAGAACCACTGTTTCTCTAGATCCCCTTGCCATGATTTTTGCCACCTTGTCAGTTCCCTCAGAGTTACATACATCTTGACACTTGCTTGCTTTATGTCCATGTTAGAGTCGCATTTATAACTATTTTAAAATTGTGCTATGACTGGGAGATGGTCCTAGCAAGGTTCCTAAATAGGCTCACCTGCCAGAGCCAACTTTATAGGTCACTCATGCTCAGAAACATTTTTAAAATTTTTTTCCAATCCTGCAGCACATCCCAAGCAGTAATAGAATTCACCTCTGCTGACTCTTTTCTCTTGTATTTTTTTCTTTCCATTTTATGTCTTCTAATTCTGTATTTGGATTCTGATTTTCACCCAAGTCAGGCAATCTGAAAATATCTTGCCTAACTCATAGTTTGAACTATTTCTTTTTCCAAGCTGGGTGCAGAGACAGGTAGATCTGTGTCTGATCCCAGCCCATTTTTCCATCTCTACTACCCAGCCAGGTGAGCACTTTGTGTCTCAGCAGCTCCCGGTTTAGGCCATGACCAGGTCCAGTGACTGGTCAGCATTTGAATGTTAGTTTAGTCTCAGGAACATCACCAGGAGAGCATCCTGTGTATATGTGAATCTGATTCGCACCAGTTGCTCCTGGTAGAGACAATGATTGGGAATCAGGCATTTTGCTCTGATTATGTTGTGACTTGTCAAGTAGGTGAAGGTAACCTAATTCTCTGCCTGTAGAGTGAGGAATAACTGAAAATCTGGTTTGCTAGCCTTTTCCTTTATGTCTCAGGTGCACTGGAAAGGAGAACTACCCTTTGAATTCAGTCCTCATGAGTTTTTGTATTCCATGTTTACTTTCAGCCCATGGCTAAGGTGGTGCCACTGTGGCTGCAACCCTCAGGGATGGTGTCCTAAGTGTGGAGATGAGAAGAGCCTCTCCACCTCATTTTGTGAGTGTGAAATTTATTCCTACCTCCAGAAAATATTATAAATTAGATTATAAAATTTTACAAATTAAAAAATGTCTGTTTTTATTGGTTTATATATTTGATTGCTTACATTACTATTACCAGGATTCTTATTATATAAACAGACATTTTAATATATTTCATGCACTACCTTAAAAAAAGAATTCATAAAAATTGCTAGTTCAGAAGTATTTTTAAGTAAAAACCCAAGTTCATCTAACCAAAGTGCGTATTTAACCACATTTAATTGATTTCTTAAAATTAGCTAAAAAGCCATTACACCTCCAATTTTATCCACCTCCTTCCTCCAATTTTATCAGTATGAATTATAGTTAAATTGCACAGGTTTTTTACAGGTTTGGTTTTTGTATCCTAACAAAGAGGCTAATTAATTTAACTTTGTAAACTTTTTATACTGGTTGACTTAATAGATAAGTTAGCATTGACACCTAATGTTTAAAATGAAGAAGATGTAAAATTATGTATATAATTATATTGAATTAGAATTGACAATATTTTATATCAACAGTAATTATGCTTTGTGACATATCAGTTTAAACATAATTTCCAAGTTTCTTATTAAGTTTAAGACCTTGAACTAATGCTAAATCAAGTTATTCAATGGATAATTTTGGGATATCTGGATCATTTATTAATAGGAGATAAGGTTACCATATATGTGAATGTATGTGTGTGTGTGTATCTTATTATTTTTATATATTGTAGAGTTCATGTTAATTAACATGTTTATTTTTGCTACTTTTATTTTGTTCAAAACATATAAGGGGTTCTAGGGGGCTGTATCATTCATGCTTATGTATACAAGGTAATGGGCTATATTAGGGGTTGGCAAACCGCAGCTCGTGCCACATGTGGCTTTTTGGGTACCTTCTGTCTCAAAAGTTTGCCGACCCCTAGGCTATATTATTGTTTATAAGGTGATGACAAAATATGTACCAAATTATTAAAAAGTACAGAGGATGAGAAATACATGAGCATGCATAGTATAAAAGTTTTGAGGACACTGAATTATTTTTACTGTGGAGTATAATATCTACACATGATGAGTCTGAATAAAAACGAAGAAGTGTGTCACATTTGTCAAAGTTTGCTTAGTTTTGATGGGTTGTTAATAAGATATGTATTTGAAGTTTTGTGAATCCTTTATGCCAAATGCAATATAAATGTTGAAATTTTGTTTTCTTTCTTTTAAAATGGCAGTTGTTCTTGGAGTATTTAGTTTGCTCTTAGCAAGAAGATGTAAAGGTTTATAATTTACCATCTATATAATTAGATCAGACACACTTTCCTTCTCGGTATCAATAAGTGGTTTCAGCTTAATCCTCATGTTTGTCTGAAGGTTGTGCTGGAAACTGGGCCTTTGTCTAAGAATGGCAGTCTAGGAGTCTCATGGAAAAATGGTGTCCAGTAGTCTTACCTATTGACCCTTTAAGAGGTAGAGTCATTGGTACAGGCCATGGAGCTAAAAGTGACATCACTTAGACAACTGTGACTATACAAGAACAATAATCAGGATTTCCAGGACTTTCCTGAGTAGATCCAGGGTAGAAGGCCTAGTGAAAGCAGAGTGCTGACTCAACATCCAGATGGAGACTTAAGTAGGATTAAACAAATGGTAGAAGGCAATATAATTGTGGTTATTTGGATTTGGGTATTGGTGCTGTGGTTTTAAATGTACTGTCAAGGGAGTGAAAATATTCTTTCTTTATCTTGAACCCTCAGTGTAGTAGCCTGTCATTGACACATTCTTATATAGCAACTTATTCACCTCAACCCCTGAGAATTCAGTGACAACTCACAAGTTTTTATGGCAATGTGGTTATGTGAATCAGATTTAAAAAAAAAAATGGGTCTTCTGTTTTTATCAGGATGTGGTTGGATACATTGGTTTTATAAATAAAGTCATACCAAGATTGCCATATCTGAGAATCAATCTCATCTAATCAGGTATATAAAATCCACTATAAAAAACAATTGTTTTCCTTCATGTGTAGAGCCAAGGTTCATAAAGCCCTCTCAGGGCATTGGTCTGTTATTTGTTGTATTGTTGACAGAATCCTAGACTTACAGCTGACAAGAAATGTCATTTCCTGGCAGTCAGGGTGTTGGGCACCTCAAAGAGAGAGAAATTAATCAAAATGTATAGGTACTAAAAGAATACTGTACAGATTTAGTTTCTTACCTATGTGGGGTAGGATGAATAATGCCCTTATATCCCCAAGTGTCGTTGTCCTAACCCCCAGAACTTTGAATGTGGCAAAAGGGACCTTGTAGATACGATCAAGTCAAGGATCTTAAAATGGGGAGATGATACCAAATGATCTAGGTACACCCAATATAATCATATGGATCTTTATAAGAGTGACCCAGGAGAAGTCATACAAACAAAAGCAGAGGGACAGAGAGAAAGAGATGGAAAGATGCTACATAGCTGTCTTTGAAGATATAAGAAAGGGGCCATAAACTAAGGATTACAGGAGGCCTCTAGAAGCTGGAGAAAGCAAGGAAGCTGATTCTCCCCTAGAACTTCCAGAAGGAACCAACCTTGCCGATACCCTGATTTTAGCCCAGGGAGACCCATGGAGGATTTCTGAACTCAGAATCATAAGAGAATAAATTTGTGTTGTTTTAAACCGCTAAGTTTGTGGTAAATCATTTAAGTAGCAATGAGAGCCACACAAATATTTCTGGAACAAGAGAGGCTTTTGAAAATTCAATCAGAGATTTGTTTTGAAATTTCTATATAGAAGTTAAATTTTCTGGCCTCAGTAGCTGTTTACAACAGTAGCTCTGAATTTGCTGGCCCCTCAAAAAGGCTTATATGGTTAATTAGCCCCTATTACTACATTCACATTAATTAATTAGGTCCAAACACAATGACACGAGGCTTTTTGTAATATGAATAACCTTTGGAGATTATTTGTGATACAAGAGAGTACAGATGAGCAAATTATCTAAAATTTGGAAATACAAAGTATGAGTGTATGTTCTTTCAAGGTCATGTGGGATCATTGTCAAACAGGCCCACCCAACAATGATTTACTTCTCCAGAGGACTGCACTGTTATTTGTTTTATTGTTTTCTATGGTTTAGAGTCAAGACTATGAAATTACATGTTAATTTGTAGATTTTTGTCAGATAGAGATGCAAATAATTCACATCTGGTACAAAAGATAACTTCAAAGGTTGTGGTTTTATTGCTCTGAGGGAAAATAATCAGTTGTGTGTCTAACTCAGCATATTTATTTCAGTTTAGCCTTTCTCAGTGGACTATATTATATAATCAGTGTCCCTCTAATTCTTCTTTGAACCAGTTTTACTGTTCTCCTGGTTCCATCATTAAGAAGCTAAGTGTATTTTTAGTACATGCTTACTTTACGTTTGCATGAGAGTCCTGTTGATAACTTCACAAAGTTATATATTGACAAATGCTAGTGGTATGCATGTGTCATCTAACTTGATCCCAACAGCAGGCACAGAAGGTGAGCAGGGTTGTCCCATTTTAATGAAGGAAAAAGATCCCACAGCTGGTGAGATGCACTGGAGGAATTCAGAGCCAGGTCTGCCTCATAGTCTTTGTCCTTGACCACATTGAATTCCCATGGATAAGGTCATGAGAAAGACAATAAAGTGGTATGGGCTACTTGCTCCCATTTTAAATCCTCATACTGGACTTTGCATGGGTCATGAGGAGAGGCCATTCTCAAGCTAAGAAATTTTTTAAAAAACAGATAAATGAAAATTTTAATCAGCATTAAAACCCTGACTTCTCACTAATTCAGTGGCATGTTTGAAGCCTGGGTTGCCCAAATCGACCTCACTTGGATCTGTCTGCTGGGTTCAGTTAGAAAGATAAAAACCTCTGTCCTGGCTTCCAGTATCCTAGTTCTCAGTGTCTGTGCTTCATCCAATACTGAGCAGTCTCTCCTGAAAGCAAAATCACATGGCTGGAAATTACTGTCATCATGAATAAAAACAAAAGAAACCATCAGCCTTTTTTTTTGTGCAGTTTCTTCCAATTGGGATACTATTCCAATGGCTATTAGGGTTCAGAGCAAGGGGGATGTCTAGAAAGTGTCTGAAATCGTCACATTATGCTAATTTGGTTAAATGCATCCAATTTTTTTGCTATCACTGACCTTCACAGCCCTTCAGAAACCCATTCTGCTTGTTGATCAGTGGATTAAATGGGTCCCAGGATGGCCCTACTTCCTACAATTTCCATTTTGGGTTTACTTGTATGTGATGGTTCATTGACTTTTTACCATAAATGTTGGTGACTTTTGTTGATATAAAACTTAACTGTTAGATGGTGGGGCATGTTTTAAAGTCCTTTATCTCTGGTCACAATGAGCCTTCTCCTTTGAAACCTTCTTCCTGGATGTCTTCCAGCTTCCCTTCTCTTCAGTACACTGTCTTTCTCATTTTTCATCAAGCTAAAAATATCTCCTTTTCTGTTCTTCTGAGATCTGAATGGTGCCTTGACCTTCATAAGGCATATCACACGGCAACATGTGACAGAACCTATTTGTGGTTCAGAAAGCTCTATGGAAAACATGAAGCTTTGAAGTAAAACTGGAGGATTTAATAAAACCAAAAGTCAATGTGTTTTTATGAACCTAACCAAAGGGGGGAAAAATCACATATTGCATTTAAAATTTTTTTCTTTAAAAGTACTGCTAATAGGCACTTCATTAGTTTTCACAAACAAATTTAGGTCATAAACCTGGCATCGTAAACAAGATGCCTTTCAACAACATAGTTAAATTTTTATTGTTGCCAAGTTTTAACATCTGAGCATGGTGTATTAGGAAGAACTTGATTTTAGAATCAGATGATATGGGTTTGAATCTTGGCTCTGTCTTTAATTAGGTAGATCACAGGGCAAGTTACTTAACTTCTTCAAGTTTCCTTTACAAAAATTCATACTATCTTTACCTAGTTGTTGTAAAGACTTAAAAGAGATGTTTCAAAGCATCTAACACAGTACCATCAGAAGAAAGCTCAATAAAAATTCAGTTCCTTTATGATCTTGACCTAGTAAAAAATTTCTTACCTTTCCTCAGACACATGGTTACTCGTAGACCATTTTGAAGTGAACTTGGTCTATCTCAGAGCCTTCCTTTATGCTGCTTGTCAGAGAAAAAACAACTTTCTTCCTACGTTATGAGTTATATTAATGCAGTGGCTCTCAAATTTTATTGAGCACAAAAATCATTGGGGTACTTTTGTGAGGTAGGAACAAGGGATGTGCTTTTATTTCTAAGTTATCCATTTGGTTTGATGAAGATGGTCCTTACACTATGCTTTTAGACTCACTGAAATAGGGTTCAAAGCTTCTCAACGTCATAGACCCTGTAATGCCCATGTTTGCTGAACAAGCCAATGATTATTAGCAGCTATCATGTATGGAGTCTGATTCCAGTTCTGAAGGAGTTCACACTCTGATGATTAAAATATTATCTCTCTATCTCTATTTATCTATCATTTATTATCTATCTATCTATTTATCTATATCTATCATCTATTTGGAATATATAATTAAGAAGTAAATGAGTGACACTGATAAAAGTTTTACAGAATTAGGAAAAACAAGCTGTGGCTGGTGTGGTTGGTGCAATTTTTAAGAGAAAATGGAGATTGAACTAGTTATTGAAGATAAACAGGACTAGAAAAACTGCATACTATTAATTCCTTCAGTATGGTATTGGTCCAGTGAAACACCGTCATCATGTCATTAGGCATATCCCGATTAAATCTCATGCCCCTATATGGTAGGACATCTTTAGAAATAACACAGACCCCTCTGGGAGAATGTTTTTTGGTTTATTTCAGGCAAGGGGAACCTATTGAGTCTTTTCAAAATCTTTGCTTGCCTTGAAAAAATAATTCCCCCAAAGATCCTGGCTGCTAAAAAAACTTATATCCAAGACTGCAACTTTAGAAGACGCAAAAAAGACATAATTTAATGAGAAATTATTTTAAAATAACATGAGCCCTTCTCTGTTAAATGTTCCAATGTCAGAGACGTTTTTAGTTCTACTTGAATCACAATATGATAGCCCTATTTTGCCCAACCTCAGTCCACTATTACTTTGGATTCCCTGAAAGGAACAAGACCTCTGTGATTGTGGGGATATCACTTCATCTCATAGGGCTTCCATGTATTCTTCTATAGATGAAGATGTTAATGGAACAATCTCTGAGAGTCCACCATTCTGTTTCTGGGTTGGAAATTTGCCCAAATTCCTAACATGTGCTTATATAAGCATCTGTTGCCTCAGCACAGAGCCCATCCTAGACCTATTTGAAAACTAACATTACACTTTTGAAAGATAAACCAGAGAAATGACCAATCCACAGAGGAATGTTCAGTTTTCTAATGAATCAATCAAAATCCGATGCTTAGCAATCCTTCTAACATAGAACCAAATCCTCTCTTTTACTCTCTCCTCTCTTTGCTGCATTCAGCTCCAGGAGGCTTGCTGAACTCAGTTCTTGGGACAGGTAACCACTCTTGTCCATTAAGCAAATAAACTTAGCTTTTTAAAAGATTTTTTTCTTATTTGAGTTTCAGAGGCCTTTAATTATTGTTTGACAGATTCTTGTGCTTTATATGTCAAGTGCTCATCTACCTACAACTCCTTAATTAACCCTTTTGCAGCTGTGCCCATCAGGGCACAAAGAAGTGAATGGGGCATACTTAAAGCAATATCATGATACTTGGTTTTAGTTTTAGTCAGCCCTTTAGTTTGAGTCAGCCCTTTAGTTTTGTTTTTCTAACATCACATTAAGCAGTGTTAGTTCAACCCCAATACTTTTCAGCATTTATTTCCTCATGACAACGATTCTGAGGTTTAGATTCACTCAGGCTCTCATGAAATTTCAGTCAAGTGAAGAAAAGCCAGATAAATCCTATGGTATTTCATAAAACTGCCTCAACTACAAAAGACTTAATTAGTCTATGGTTATTTGACTTAATGATGTTTTAAAACAATATTCACAAATTACGGGTGAGGCAAAGATCACTTGGTGCCATACTTTAAAGATGTCACTTTAAGCGGGAAGCATCGTGAATTATTCTGCCTATTGCAAAACAATTAAGTTGAAATGGTAAAAAGTCAATTGTTTTGATATCGTTAGAGTTCAATTGAATCTTGTTAATTAGGATAGGTTGGGCTTGTTCTCATTTAGATCAGCTTAGTTTCATTCTCTCTGTCTTGATCTAGAGCAAAACTTACTATCAGTCATCACTGAAAAAAACTTTTAAAATAAGAAAGCACAATTACAGAAGATGGGCTTTCCAGACCCATAATTAGCAAATTACTTAGAAAGTATATTAATTGAAGTATAACTCCAGTTTTAATTTTTAATAATATTGTTACCGCTGCATTAAAAATACATATAACAGCCTTCTGAGAAGGAGAACTCAGCAACATGGGAGCATCGGACCTGTCACTGCTGCTTAGCACTGAGCATGCAGCCCGTGAACATGGTTCTTTTATGGCGTTAAGCCTCATCATTCAATAATAGTTGCTGACAAGTCAGTTTCTTTGTCTTGTCAGGTATTTATGGCACCAATACCAGTGTCCTTAAATTCTTGCCAGATCATATACCCTAAGGCAGGTTTGAGCAGCTGACACTGAATCGGACTGATTTTGGACGAGGTATGAAAGGAGCTCCATAATCAAACAGTTAATAAGAAGATGTTCTTGAAAGATGGGTGCCAGGTACTGAGGCTCTCACCTCTCCACAGTTTCCACCAAACCCCCACCCACTGCACAGCTACCTGGAGCAATGGCCTGCCCAGTTCCTGGATGGGCATGTTGCCAGAAGCTGCTTGTAAAGGGGTCACACTCCAATTACAAAGACAGGCTGCTTATTTCCATTTAATGTAAATTCACTGAGCACAGGGAATACAAGCTCATCTGCCATCAATGTTTTGCTTAGTCTTTTAAAAACTACACATTGGCAAAGGTTTGGAGGATGGCCTCACTTTCACCTACGTCCCCCTGAATCTTAACTATGCTTAGGCCAAAGTGCCTTCAGCGGAGCCCTTTGGGCTAGCATTGTATGAGCCCAGTGCTGGAGAACCACAGCGGCTTATTTGTTTTAGACTATGTTTATTCCAAATCTGTTTCTTCCTTATTGCTTCATGCTAATTTGCACTTGAATTTCCTTCTCATTGTGCTCTGGCATTTGGCTTGAATCCCCATGTTTTCATTAACCTTCAGTTCCAGTCTATCACACCCTGTCTGAAAGGCGTGGGATAACCTAGCGTTCCAGTGTCATCTTGATCATCTCTAACTGTCCTTCAGGCTTCATCTTGGGCTGTTCCTTCTTCCAAGAAGCCCCAGACCTCAAAGTCTGGGTCAGGTATTCTTCCTAAGTTTTCCGTAGTGTTCTGTACTTTTCCCTGTGAAAGCCCATGTTACTCTGACATTGGACTGATGGCTGACGTGTCTGCCTCTCCTATTTATTCCTTGATTCATGGATGATAGGCCTTAGTGCTTCACAAAACTTGTATTATATGTTCTTACTGTGTCACTTGTGAGTCTGTCACTTAAACATACTGAATATAAATTCCTTTAATGGAGGCAGTTTGAGTATAAAAGGAGCAGCCAGGATTTTGGCATCACTGAGCCCCAGAACTGTGAAACTTTACCAGTTGGATAGGTTGATCAAACCAAATGGATTCCATTTTCCTTTTTTGTCAGATGGGAATACAAATGCCTACCTTGCAGGAATGTGGCAAGGATGAGAGCTAAAATATTCTTTATAGCTGAGCATTAAAAGAGGACCAGAGACGGTCATGGTTCCCTTGACTCCTCAGAAATAGCCATTTAGTGTAGGGATTGAATTCAATGTCTGTCCTTAGAGACGCTACATTATCTGTAAAGTTAACCTCCTTATAAAGACATGTGTGTATGAAGCATGGGAAAAGCTTGTCATCTTAGGAAGTTATTTGCCAATGAATTCAAACATGCTAGCTAGCTTGGATGTTGGTGGGGACCCCAGCAATACTGAGGGGGTCAGAGCTAAAAGCACGCATCAAGTGTTGGATACTAGCTGAGACGCAGCAGGTATTTCTGTCGCCAGGGGATTTTTTCTTGCAGTAAATCACTTTGTGATCTCACGCAAGGTTTCCAGCAGTGTTAATGGGACAAGGGCACCCCATGTGAAAGTATTACAAGGCAAGAATAAAACGAAATTGGAACTCGAGCAATTTGTGGAAAGCGATGTCTTGCTTCCACCATGACCCTTCTTTATACTCCCTTGAAATAGAGGACATGCTCTCCATTTGAGGGCAACCACTCTGTCAGGCTCACTCCAGAAAGATCATCACCTATTTTCATTCTCTTGGGAATAATCTGGCCTTTTCTGAACCTTAAAGCTTACTTGTGCTTTCCTCCGAGCCCAGAGGGTTGTCAGAGCTGTGCCTTGGATTAGAAAAAGTGATATAAGAGGCACCTCATGACACGATCCAGGCCAGGGGCTGGGGCCAGACGTTGGAAAGTTCTGGATAAAGACACTCAAGTCAACTCAAAACCAGGATGTATTCACTTCCTTCTTATTCTCAGAACATGTTACTTAAATGGCATGAAAGTTAGCAAATCACCTAAAACCCTAAGTATTTTATCTTGGCTCCACATGATTACAACATTGGGTACACAGCTGTAAATTGATTTAGCCAACAATGTACTTTCCTAAATAATAACAGTAGAAAATCTGCTTTCAAATTGAGAGATGACAAAATTCTAGTCTCACCATGGCCAGAAATAGACACAGGAATAAATAAACTGCTTTTGAATCAAGAGAAACCTTTGCTCAGATACCTGCTGACAGAGACCAGGGATGACCTCCCAAAACTGGCTGGAGATTTCAGTGTCTTCCCAAGAGCAATCAAATATGACACCTGGCAGAAATTTTGTCATGGAATTAGAAAACTTTATATAAAATCAACTTTTCAAGAATTTGGCATGGGTTGGGGTGAGGGAGCAATGAAGCAGATCTAAAATCCACTACTATTTGTTTCATTCTTAATTTAAAATGTAGCAGGGCAAGTTATGCATCTATATAATCTCAAACTAAAAAGCCAAATACATTAATTTCTTAATTCATAGTTACAAGGAATCTGTTTGCTGTAAATTCCAGGTAGTGTGACCAATCAGTCTTGATTTGCTCAGGATTGTCTGTTTTTCAATTCTAGCTGACATTCAATATTATTTTATATTAATTTCAGGAGCATAGTGGTTAGACATTTATATAATTTTATGAAATGACACTCCTGATTAGTCTAGTGCCTGCCCACCTGGCACTATACATATTTATTACAATATTATTGACTATATTCCCTATGCTATACTTTACATCCTCATGACTATCCTGTAACTTCCAAGGTAGATATCTTTGTACTTCTTAATACCTTCACCTTTTTCACCCAGCCCCACAGGTCCCCTCGAATCTGACAAACATTTGTTTGTTCTCAGTATCTATGAGTATGTTTCTGCTTTGTTTGTTCATTTATTTTGTTCTTTAGATTCCACATATAAGTGAGATCATATGGTATTTGTCTTGCTCAGTCTGACTTATTTCACTTAGTATAATACCCTCTAGGTCCTTCCATGTTGTCACAAATGGTAAGATTTCATTTATTTTATGGTCAAGTAATGTTCCATCGTATATCTGTACCACATCTCCTTTATCCAGTTGTCTATTGATGGGCACTTAGGTTGTTTTCACAACTTGACTATTGTAGATAACACTGCAATGAACACAGGTGATGCATATATCTGTTAGAATAAATGGTTTGTATTTCTTCAGATAAATACCTAGAAGTGGAATTGTTAGGTCATATGGTAGTTATATTTTTAATTTTTTGAGGAATTCCAAACTGTTTTCCAAAGTGGCTGCAAGAATTTGCAATTCCATCAACCATACACAAGTGTTCCCTTTTCTCCACATCCTCGCCAATTCTTGCTGTTTGTTGATGTATTGATGATGGCCATTCTGACAGAAGTGAGGTGATATCTCTTGTGGTTTTAATTTTCATTTCTCTGATGATTAGTGACATTGAACGTCTTTTCATGTTTGTTGGCCATCTGTATGTCCACTTTGGGGAAATGTTTATTCAGGTCTTCCGCCCATTTTTAAATTGGATTGTTTGGGAGTTTTTTTTGTTTTGTTTTTTTCAGTGTTGAGTTGTATAAGCTTTTTACAAATTTTGGATATTAACCCCTTATCACATGTATCGTTGGCAAATATCTTCTCTCATTGAGTAGGCCATCTTTTTGTTTTGTCGATGGCTTCCTTTGCTGTGCAAAAACATTTTAGTTTGATGTAGTCCCATTCGTTTATTTTTATTTGTTTCTTTCCCTAGCCTAAGGAGATATGCTAGAAAAAAATGTTACTAAGAGCAATGTCTGAGAGGTTACTGCCTGTATTTTTTTCTAGGAGTTTTATGGGTTTGAGTCTTACATTTAAGTCTTTAATGCATTTTGAGTTTTTTCTTAAATGTGGTATAAGAAGGTGGTCCAGTTTCATTTTTTTTTGCATCTATCTGTCCAGTTTTCCCAACACCATTTATTGAGTCGACTGGCTTTACCTCATTGTACATTCTTGACTCCTTTGTCCTAGATTAAATAACCATATAGGCATGGATTTATTTCTATGCTCTCTATTCTCTTCCATTGATCTGTGTCTGTTTTTATGCAAGTACCATGCTGTTTTGATTATTATGGCCTTGAAGTATGATTTAGTATCAGGTAGCATGATTCCTCCAATTTTGTTCTTTCTCCAGATTGCTGTAACTATTTTTTGGTTCTGTATAAATTTTAAGATTATTTGTACTAGTTCTGAGAAAAATGTCATTGGTATTTTAATAAGGATTACACTGAGTCTATAGGTTGCTTTGGGTAGTATTGACATTTGAATGATCTCAATTCTTCCCATCTGTGAACACAGTTTATTTTCAATTTATTTGTATCTTGTTCAATTTCTTTCAGTGTCATAGTTTTCTGAGTGTTGGTTTTTTATCTACTTGATTAAATTTATTCCTAGATTTTTTTTTATGCAATTGTAAATGGGATTAATTTCTAAATTTCTCATTCTGATAATTCATTATTGGTATATAAAAATGCAACTGATTCCTGAATATTAATTTGGTATTCTGCTACTTTACTGAATTCATTTATCAGTTCTAATAGGTTGTTTTGTTTGTTTGTTTTGGTGGAATCTTTAGGGTTTTCTCTCTCTAGTATCATGTCATCTACAAATAATGACAGTTTTACTTTTTCCTTTCCAATTTGGATGTCTTTTACTTTTTTTCTTGTCTGATTGTGGTGGCTAGGACTTCCAATACTATGTTGAATAAAAGTGGTGAAAGTGGACATTCTTGTTTTGTTGCTGATCTTAAGGAGAATGCTTTTCGCTTTTCCACATTGAGTATGATCTTAGTTGCAGATTTGTCATATATGGCCTTTATTATGTTGAGATACAGCCCCTTTGTTCCCACTTTGCTGAAAGTTTTTATCATAAATGGATGTTGGATTTTGTCAAATTCTTTTTTTGTATCTATTTATATGACCACAGAATTTTTATTTTTCATTTTGTTAATGTGGTGTATCACATTAATTGATTTGTAAGTACTGAACCAAACTTACATACTAAGAATAAATCATACTTGATCATGGTGTATGATCATTCTAATATGTTGCTGAATTCAGTTTGCTAATTCTTGTTGAGGGTTTTTGCACCTATGTTCATTAGGGATATTGATCAATAATTTTCCTTTTTTTGTAATGTTCTCATGTAGTTTTGGAATAAAGGTAATGGTGACCTTGTGAAATGAGCTTGAAAGCTTTCCCTCCTCTTGAATTTATTGGAATAGTTTGAGAAGTATAGTTGTTAATTCTTCTTTGAATATTTGGTGAAATGCACCTGTGAAAACATCTGGTCCAGGACTTTTGTTTGTTGGGAGCTTTTTGATTATTGATTTGATTTTATAGCAATCGATATGTTCAGATTTTCTGTTTCTTCTTGATTTAGTCTTGGAAGATTGTATGTTTCTAGATATTTATCCATTTCTTCCAGATTGTCCAATATGTTGGTATATAATTTTTCATATTTTCTTATAATCCTTTGTATTTCTGTGGTGTCATTGTTACTTCTCCTCTTTCCTTTCTGATGTTCTTTATTTGGATTCTTTCTTCTTTTTTTATTTATCAGTCTGGATAATAATTTTATCTTGTCAAAGAACCAGTTATTGGCTTCATTGATATTTTATATATATTTTTAGACTATTTTGTTTATTTCTACTCTCTTTTAAAAAGCTTTTTATTAAAATATAGCTAATATACAATATTATATTAGTTTCAGGTGTACACCATAGTTATTCAACATATACATATATATACCTAAAGAAGTGATCACCATGATACATCCAGCAACATCTGACACTGCACCATGCTCTCATAATATTATTGACTATATTCCCTATGCTGTACATTATATCAGGTATACAGTATAGTGGTTGGTCATTTGTATAATTTAAGAAGTAATCCCCTAAACTAGGCTAGTACCTACCTGACACTATTTATAGTTATTACCATATTATTGATTATATTCCCTATGCTTCACTTTACATCCCATTGACTATTTTGTAACTTCCAATTAGTATTTCTTTTTTTTTTTTTAAGATTTTTTTTTTTTTAGAGGGCAGTGTCACTGGCCCTCATATGTGGGATCCGAACTGGGGCTGCTGGCATCCTAAGCCAACTCTTAACCACTGCGCCACTCAGCTGGCCCCCAATTAGTATTTCTTAATCCCTTCACCTTTTTCACTCTGCTCCCACCTCCCATCCCATCTATCACCTCAATAGATATAGTACCCATCTGATACAATACATAGTTATTACAATATTATTGACTATAATCCTTATGCTGTACCCTACATCTCAATGACACTGTGTAACAGCCAATTTGTACTTTTTAATCGCTTTCCATTTCTCATCCATTCCTTCAAACCCCCTCCCATCTAGCAACTATCAAAATGTTCTCTGTATCTATGTGTTTTGTTCTTTAGACTCTACACATAAGTGAAATCATATGGCATTTGTCTTTTGCTGTCTGGCTTACTACACTCTGCACAACACCATTTAGGTATATGCATGTTGTTGCAAATAGCAAGATTTCATTCTTTCTAGTGGCTGAGTAATATTCCATTGTATATATTTACCATCTCTTTATCCATTCATCCATTCAGGGATACAAGGTTGTCTTCATATCTTAGCTATTGTAAATAATGTTGCAATGAATGTATGGATGAACATGTCCCCCTGAAGTGGGATTACTGTATCCTTCCTTGCCTCTTGTTATATCCTTTGTTTTAAAATCCATATTGTCTGGTATAACTATTGCTACTCCAGGTTTTTGTTTATTTTTTTGTTTCCATTTTCATGAAATAACTTTTCCATCAATGTACTTTCAGTCTCTGCATGTCTTTTGATCTGAAGTGAGTCTCTTGCAGGCAGCATATGTAAGGGTCTTGTTTATTATACATTCAGCCATCCTGTGTCTTTTGATTGGAACATTTAATTCATTTACATTTAAAGTAATTGTTGATAGACATGTAGTTATTGCCATTTTATTATTCATATTTTTTATCTATTTAATTTTAATTTTTTTTTCATTTTAAAGAAGCCCCTCTAAGATTCCTTATAATGCTGATTTGGTGGTGATGAACTCCTTTAGCTTTTTCTTATTTGGGAAACTCTTTGTAGGTTCTTTGATTCTAATTGATAGCCTTGCTGGGTAGAGTAATCTTGGTTGTAGGTCCCTACTTTTCATCACTTTGAATACTTCCTGCCAATCTATTGTGGCCTACAAAGTTTCTACTGAGAAATCAACTGACAGTCTTATGGGAGCTCTCTTATAGGTAACTAACTGCTTTACTCTTGCTGCTTTAAGATTCTCTCTTTGTCTTTAAATTTTGGCATTTTAATTATGATGTGTCTTGGTGTGGGTTCTTTGGGTTCATCTTGTTTAGGACTCTCTGCACTTCCTGGGTGCAAATATCCATTTTCTTCACTATGTTAGGAAAGTATTCAGCCATTATTTCTTCAAATAGTTTTTCAATTCCTTGCTCTCTCTCTTCTCTTTCTGGTACCACTATGATATGAATGTTGGTATGCATGAAGTTGTCCCAGAGGCCCCTTAAACTGTCCTCATTATTTTTGGTGCTTTCTTTCATTTTGCTGTTTTGTTTGGGTGTTTTCTGCTATCTTATCTCTAAATCATTGATTTGATCCTCTGCTTCATCTAGTCTACTGATTCCCTCTAATGTATTCTTCATTTCAGTTATTGTAGTCTTTATTTCTGACTGTTTTTTCATAGCCAGATGTCATAGGGTCTCTTCTTTCTGACACAAGTTTTCTAGGCAGGAGAGCCCAATGTAGGGCCGGGGTCCTTCTCTTCTCTGTGGGGGAAATTCGTGGCCAGTAATCAATTCTTAGCCATTACATGCAGGTGTGGGACCAGCCCATTTCATATCTCTGTCCCTTCTACCAGTCTCAATATGGCCTGTTCTTTATATCCTTAGTTTTTGGATTTCTGTTCAGCTAGTCTTCAGATGTTTCTCCAGATTTATTGTTCTGTAATTTAGCTGTAATTTTTATGTGGTCATGGGAAGAGGCAAGCAATGTATTTACTTACTCTGTCATGTTGCCCAGGCTTCTCCTTGTCTGATTTTTAAAACTGACAGTCTTGTGTCCAGAGGACAACTTCAGTCCCAGGTAAACTAGGACAGCTGATCATCCTAATTCCAAGACAGTTCCAATATTGAATTGTCCTTTTTCTCAGTAAGTAACCTCATAGTGTCAGTCAAGTTGTAATTTTTTTTCTTGAAAGTTACAAACTATTCTTTACTTACATAACTGAACTAGACTAGGTCTTTCTGGGTCATGTGTTTCAATATATTTTGTTAATTTTTAAGCTTTATTGAGCTACAATGACCATTAAAAATTGTATATATTTAAGATATCCAACTTGATGACTTAATACATGTACTCATAAGGTGTCCCAATTTCTAAATCATTAAAATACAGCATCCCACAGCTACAGAATTCACTTTGTGTACTTGATGGGTTCATAGGCTTATAGTGCTGGAGAAGATGTCAGGGGTATCTAAGTCCTAAATTTTGTAGGCAAATATATGTAAGTCAAATTCAATGTTCTAAGAATATTTCCTGTTCAAAGAACTCTATAATGACAATTTCTTAAAAATGATCAATTGTTCTCACATTTGGTCTTGAAAAACTGAATTGTCGTATTGGTGTTGTTTAAGTTGTCTATGTTAAAGTGCATAATTTAGAACGAAATCTATGTCATTGAAACCTGTCTTTCTTCCTACATGTGCACCTGCCACAGAAAGTGTTGGCTGCTGTTCGCCTGTAAGAGTCGGCCAGCTCAGAAATGCCTGGGAGGCTATGCCCCAAACTCCCAGTGGTCTATAACCAACAAATGAGTAATACTGACATGTGTTAACCTCATAGGGGGACCATGCATGCTGGGGTGAAATGAATGGTATAAAAGTCCCTACGTGGAATAAATCTGCAGCTAGATTTCTCCTAGTTTCTTTTTTGTCCTACCCAGCTTCCCTTATTCCTTTACTGGTTTCTTTTGAGAGAGCTCTCTCAATAAATTACTTGCAAAAGAGTCCCCATCTTTGGCTGTGATTCTATGGAACCTGACCTATATTATATCTTATGATATGTGAATATATAATTTACTAAAATTTTATTCAAAACTTGCAAGTTTTCTACTATTTATTTGGCCATTCATGTTAATAATGATAATATCTTCAAGACAACATGGAAACTTTCCATAATGTCATAGAGGGGTAAGAAGATGGGAATTAAAATATTGACTGCCTATTAGGTTATACATAACATCATTTAATTATGATCAAGAGCTTGTACGTTAGGCATTTTTATCTTCTTTTATCCATAGGAAACTGAGTCTCAGGTAAGTCAAGATAAAATTATTAGTTAATAGGGAATTCAAGCTTAACTTAGGTTGTCTCATTTCAAAGACTTTGTTATTCTTGTTTATTTTTTGTCATTTTACTCTTGTTTTCCTTTACTTCTCCCTCTTATATTTAATGCCTCAATTTATAATTCTAACCTAAAAATAATGAAAATACTTTTATTTCATTAATTATTCATTTAATTAATTCATTAATAATTACTTACTTCAATAATTATTCATTATTCACCAATAATGAATAATCTCATAAATGGTCAAAGTAAAACTTATTGGACTTGAATTTCTTATAAGCTATAATTAATTTTAAAAATTTATATCTGAAATAATGAAAATAGAATGAATATGGAGCACTCATATGATTTAGTTGGTAGGTTTGACCCTATGTAAGAGTTGACATATTATGCACTAAAGTCTGAAATGTGAATTTTATCAAGCTAAACAAATGCAGAATAATTGTCTAAAGCTCAGCTAACCTTTCAGAGAGAGAATCTCATTTACTGTCTTTATTTTCAAAATGTTTTGTTGGAAATGCTTGTTGGTAAATGTGAGGACTGTGAAGGTAACTGCAAATTTTGGCTAGATGTGTGCTTTGTATAAAAATGTTCAGTTTCCACTTATAATAACAGCAAGATGAAAAGAAAATGTGTAACTCATTGAATGCAGCAAACTTAATCCAGGTTCAAAATTAGGTCAACAATTTGTCACAATTACAAATATTCATTATTTCTTTTAAACCAAATCTCTTGCAATCGTTGGAATTGTCTTTTAAAACATTTGACAGGGCCTATTCATCACTTATATTGATTCAAAAAAATGTTTGTTTTTCAATTTCTTGCTAAGAAGAATTTTAATCACAAATACTGTTACTCCCTAATTAGATCCCTCCCATCACACCATTTCTTTTTTTGTCTGATAATGTTGTTAATGGCCTGTTTGACATTGGTTCAGAATATGTACTTTAAAAGGGTATAGCGGGCCGGCCGAGTGGCGCAGTGATTAAGCGCTGGCTTGGGAAGCCAGCGGCCCCGGTTCGGTCTCACATATGAGGGCCAGTGACACTGCCCTCAAAAAATTAAAAAATTTTAAAAAATTAAAAATAAAATAAATAAAAAAGGGTATAGAATATTTAGAATGGATAAAAGAAAGAGGCTTCCTTAAAAGACATTGCCTTTACTCTCCTTTATCATGCCACATAAACTTGAAAACTGTATTTACCATGGAAGCAATGAAAGGAAAGAATGAGTAAAAAACATCTAACATTTATCCTCAAAAGTTCAGCTCAAGATATTAGTGTCAAAACCTGACTTTCCAAGGCAAAACATTGATTTACATAAAAGCCAATAATGAACATTTTTCACCCTTTTTTCTTCATGTTCCTTTATAGGCTGCACACAAAGGGAGTCAGTATTCAAATATAATTTTCAAGTGATAATTAGCTTGACGTTCAAATCACTGGTTTGTAATTTCAATAATGTAAACAACTAAAGCCCTGGCCATGGGCTGAATTTGTCATTTGTCCCATGTAGGACCAAGGAGGGAAAGTCTGGAGAGATTTGCCCTCCTCTGACATGCCCACTCCTTTCCTCTCCTGCTGTTTTGAAAATTAGGGGAAAAGGAAGGTTGGTCTAGGCTTTCTTCTTTTCTTCCTACTACTTCCTGTTCCCCTTATTAAGTGCATCACTGCTCTGTATTGCTTTGTTTGATCTTCACTTAGATCTAACATCCTGAGAGCAAAGAGGCCATGTTATTTTGGCTTAGGTCTATTGATGATTTTTTTTAGTATCCTTCCTATTGTGAACAGTAATGAAAGTTTACTTATGAATAATGGTACAAAATAAAGCATCAGTATACCTCACATCATTGGTTAGTGGTGAATTATACAATACGCGGGGGATAGAAGGTGGACAACATAATTGAACTTCATCTTGGTACCTAACACGCAGTCTTTCTCAAACCGGCATAAGGCATTATCTAAGTCTCTGAAGACTGAATATGGGAAATAATTTTCTAGCAGTTTTTTCAGGTACACAATATATTTTGAGACTCTCTGGTTTACTGGATCGCTCCGAATCATTAGCACATCATAGAAGGTCCTTTATGAGAATGGGTCTTTGCCTATCATCTACTATTTTGCCTTCTCCCATAATTGACTCTCAGTCCACAGTCTCCAAGTATAGAGTACCCCTCCCCCCCATGCTGCGCGCCCCGTTCCAACGCATTCTCTAAAGCTGAGCTAACCCTCATTTCTTCGGAGAAGGCTTTTAGAGAAACTCGGAGGAACACTATTGCCCCTCTGTATCTTAAAGATACTTCTACCCGATAGGTCAGTTGAAGGTGAGGTCCATATTTGCTTTCATGTCTATCCGCATTCTTGAACCTGCTTTCCTTGAAGTCAGAGGCCATGTCTCACCATTCTTTATTTTATTTTATTTTTTTAATGAAAACTTCCCTTTAATTTAACTTTCATGGTTATAATTTTATATAATATGTATTTTAAAAGACGATATTAAAATTATATTTACTTGATTATTTCTCTCCTTTATGTATTTCTTTTTTTTTTCTTTCTTTTTTATTTTGTTTATTTTTTAATTCAAGTTTATTGGGGTGACAATGTTTAAGGAAAGTTACATAGGTTTCAAGAGTATAATTCTGTAATACATCCTCTATATATCACATTGTGCGCTCACCACCGAGTCAGTTCTCCTTCTGTCACCATATATTTGATCCCATTTACCCTTATCTACCACCATTCTTATGAGTATGAATCTTGTCACAATTTCCAGCACATAATATATCTTGCTCAGTATTAATTGTAGAATAAATGTTTCAGAGCAATCTTGGTAAATGGTATGTGTGAGTATTTGTTCCTTCATTAAATGGTTCTACTCAGGAAGAATTTCCAAGTGTAGGTGATGTGGCTGATACCCACTTCATTCCATGCTACAAGGAATCCTGATTGTTCTTCCTAACTTTCAGCAAATGATGTTGCTTTCTATCTCACTGAGAAAGCAGACGCAGGGAGTTACTACCACCATGCTCACTGATCTAATTACCATCATCTCTGCTTGTATTCTCTAGTTTCCCTCCTGTCACTACAAATGAACTGTCCATGCTTATATTCACTTGCTCACCAGACTTCCCCACCCCCCCACCTATACAACAACATTGCTCCAATAGTTCTCTCTCTCTCTTCCATTATAACATGCCCCTCTCTGATTGGATCATTCCATTCAGCATACAGATGTTGCTATAAACTATTTCGCCTTTGGAAAAATTCTCTCAATTCCATGTCAAATATACTGAACATTTTCACAAAAGCTATTTCCTTTTATTCTTGTAACTGTGTGAAATAGGAAGCATTAGCCTTGTCTGATGAGATGAGGGTGTGAGGTACACAGAGCTAATAAGAAACAAGACATGGATCTATCTCCAAAGACAGTGCTCAGCTGAAAAGATGACAAAGTGTATTAGAATAGAAGCCACAGAACATACACGTTGACTGGTGCATGGTGTCCAAAAGGATCTCTCTGATCTATTTTTGATGCTCAGAGACTGTTATACTTATTCCTCTATCACAGGTTTCCAACAGCAATATGAGGGAATTGGGGAATTTGCCACATCCCCATTAAACTTCATCAGTCTACCATTCTATGATACCATCTATGGAGTAAAAACATAATTCTATAAGATGGGTGAAGTTACTGACTAACTGAACATTAGAGAAGCTATTTTCAGTCTAAAGCTTTTCAATTCTTTTAATATCCTGGAAGTGTAAATGAAAGTAACAGGAAATATACTGGACGTGGTTATAATTTGCATCAAAGAAGTCTGAACACTTACTGGCCAAAGACAGCTAGATGCAGTACAACTCCTGATCCTTTCATTCTTCAGGGCAGAGCTAAGCTCAGGCTGTCAGAGGGTAGGAAGCTCATCTACGCTACGCACTCTGAGGAATTTGGCTGAGTGTTCTGAATTTCCCACGATTGTTAGAAAAATTTTTAAATAAATAAAAGCACATACATAAATAAAGAAGTATTATGAAGTGTTTTGGGGTATGCTAGTTAGATAGCATGGAGTAGAAATTAAAGCTCTGTCTTCAAATTTTGGAACCTGAGATTCGAGAGGCAGTGGAGCACACAGATTGAGACCCCTGGCTTTGCAGTGTAATGGCTGCAGTTGGGTCATGTTCTGCCTTGGAACCTTGGGTCAATCATCAAACCTTGCTAAACCTGTTTCCTCATGTAACAGGGAAATCAGGCTCATTGGGCTGCTGTGAGGATCAAGCGAGCAAATAGATTTGAAGCATTGAAAACTTTGCATGTTCCTAATTATTCTTGCCCCCAAATTATTATTTCCTTGTAAAGCCTCTGAATGCCAACAACTTATCTTCAAAGTAACCAAAAATGGTCTCACCTTAACCCAGCACTGAGCTTTGGCATCAGTTTCTTTTTTCTGCTGAGTGCATGAGCTCTCTTAGAGTCAGCCTTGGGCACCTGGAAGGATTTACCCCACATCCCACCTCCCTTTTAGGTGGGTAGTTAAGTGAGGAAGATTCTTTACCAGTGGGCACTACCAAGACCCCAGGCTCATATTAGGATTCATCTGCCAGTCACCACCGATGCAAGTTCCTTCTTCCTTCTCCGTATTTCCTTCCAAATGCATTTCTGTGATTTTTGTTGCTGCTAATAACTTCAGTATAACACAGTTTGGGTGGACCGAGAACTCCCAGTGTAATTGCCTTTCAGTGCTCAGAGATGTGCTCACCTTGCTTCTGTCCTAGGCCCTCTTGAAACATTCAAGGAGGTCCTCCTCGCTATATACCCCTCACTGGAAGGAACCACCATCATCTTTGCTTCTCCCCAAAGGCACACATGTGAAACCACTGAATTAAATTGAGAGGAGAAACTTTATGCTCTAGTACTCCAAACTGTGGACTGAGCAAATAGGACAATTCTTTCAATGGTGTAGGTAAAATCTGACCACCAAGTTCATATAGACTCTATTCCCACGGGCTGCTCACAGGTGTGAACTTATCTCTTTATATGATGTTCCTGGGTTGTCTGACATGAGGCACAGAGAAGGAACCCAGGAACCCAGAGTAAGATTATTAGAGTGGAAAAGCACTTGAACAGACCTCCAGGCCACTTTTTAGAATATTAATTGTAAGAACAAAGACTCAGAATTTTGAGGTTACTGAGTCAATGTGGCTTGCCCCAAGTCACGTAGCATGTGCACACACACACACACACACACACGTAGCTGTATTAGAAGCACAGCCCCTTAACACATTATGAGAAATAGTTAATGGAAGGTTGTTAGACATATATACACTGCATACTATTAAGCTTTCCCTCTTTAATAGATTGGTCCACTCTCTAGTCGTCGAAAGCACATGACTTGCTGAGTCCAACACACAAATCTAACAAAGGAAGATTGTGCTTCTGGCTCCTGCTTATCTTTGTTTAAAAAAAAAATCTGAATTTAAATTTTATCATCAGAACCTTCTAGCTTTAAACTATGGCTGGCTTAGACTGACTGCAGTGGTGGAGGTGTGAGTGCACTGCTGGCCTGAATAAAACTGGGAAGCATGACCTCTCCTTTCATTTGTATTTCAAATAGGAATTTTTTATTAGTAGGTCAGTGCTTGACAATTCTTTCTCTAGTTTTTGTTAATTGATTCATATACTCTGGTCCTAAGTTTATTGATTAACATCAATGTTTAGCACCATCATTTTTTATACAATTGAGCAACTATTTCTAGTCTGGGAATTATGAAGAACAATCAATTACACTAAACAAATCAACAAACACATTTTCAACCTGAACATGTAGCAAGGAATCTCCTTTTTTGTCCCTGAGTGCCTAAAGAATAGGCTCCATTAGCAATGCAGTACTTGAAAAACAAATGCTGCATATTGAAATGGGCTATTGAATCACCTTTCAGATGTTTTGAAGCCATTAGAGGGGTTTTTCCAAAAGTGACTGCTCAATTGATGGTAAAGAATTGGAGATATGGAATGCAAATAGCTTGAAAGGGAAAAATGGTGATGGTCTCTGTGTTCTTGTAGGGGCTACCTGTTAACTCTTTGGCGTACTTCATTAGGTCTTGTACTATGTTAACTAAGTTAACTATTACCTTAAATCAACTATATATTTATTGTGTACATATACATAATAATCATATGTTATATTAACCTATTTGTGTTAGCTATCTCTTCTCAAATTGATTATTAATTTCTTGATGGCAGGAAATGTTTTACTTATTTTTGAATTCTACCATCTTTATTTGATAGATATCCAAAATGTTTGCAGAAGATATGATTGAATAAAGTAGCACTTCCAAAAGTTACACACTTGTAAGTAGTGAAAGAAAGGTAGAGGGAAGGTAGCAAGACCTGGGGATCTGGAAATCCCTCTACTAGCCAGGATACCTTGGAAAGGCTACAGAATTACAATGATGGGAAACAAATATCTGTGCCCCACCCCACTGACCTTTTGTCTCCTCCTCGAAAGATCTGGACAAGCAGACTGTACAACCTGCAGATCAACGAGGTGAACCACTTGACCTCCTCAAGGCCATGGTGCCTATGATGGTAAAATTGGAGGGGCAGTCAGATTTAATTCATTTGCACCCTCCAAATGAACTCTTACTCCTCAGTCAAACTCTAAGGAAATTTGTCTTTGAATTTTGCAGGCTTTCCAAGTTTAGAAATTCCTTATTAGACTCTGAATGTGCATGAAATGAATGACACCTTTAAGCATTCACTGACTCCCTAATTAATAGTCACTCATTCATTTAGATAAATCGTGTTTTGCTAACGTTTTATCATGGAATTACTAAGTAAGATTAAGAGATGAAGGTACCGTGGGGGAGATGGTACAGAGAAAAGAAAACAGAGAAAGAATTTCATGGATTTCAAAAATTTGTCTACACTTTGCTCTGTATCCTGAATAGAAGAATTAACAAGTGTAGTTCATTGTGGTGTTATTTCATTTATTTTTGATTAAATGAGGCTCATTCTCTAATTGTATTGTATAAATGCAACCCCAATGGACCAACTGTACAATTACTGTCTTACTCAGGCCCCCAGAGTATGATACAATCACAAATGTCCGAGATCCACCCTTCATCTCAGCAATGTAACCTCTGTCCAATCACCCTTAATGCTAAGCCAATTCTCAGAAAAGCTATTTAAAAACAAATGTAAAGTATACATAATAATGGTGATGAAAATAAACATTAAGCAAAGGAAGAAATGATAAATATAACCTTTAGACCACATTACTTCCTTGGATGTCAGCTATTTCAGGCACTGAAATGATGCATTTATCATATTCTCATCTGTTCAATATATAATTATTTTAACTATCATGTGTGTTGTTTATAACCCATTATCTTGCAATAACAGCTTGCATGGATCACTGCATAATTTAAAAATATAATAGCTTTTCTTGCCAATATTTGATTTCCAACTCTAAATCCGCTGACTTTATATCTATGCCATGCATTCTGGGTAAACTTATTTTTATTTCCTAAGGATTTATCTTAGGATATGCACCTGGTCTTTCTTTTTCAAGAAACTAGTTTCCTTTGGTGCTGGTTCATGTGAGACTTGTTTGTCGAAATGTAATAAATTGGCTTCTGTACTTGCAAGTCAACTAAATGGGTGAGAACACAAATCTGAGGACCAGTGGGTGTGAAGCGGAAGTGAATAGGGTACTTGTCTAATTATGTAGATAATGTGATCAATAAAACCTGGAAATTAAATCACTTAGTCTACAATAACTCAAATTACTTTGGTTCTATTAGTCAAATTAGTGTCTTTGCTGGGTAGGTAATTATTATTATAGCTAATCAATATGTTCTTTGTCTAAGAAGATAAAAATTTAGATCCTACATGGACTTAATTTATGTCGTTCTCTAGTTAGACTGGTTAGGTGGGTACTGTATTAAAAAAATGCTTATTTATTTGGTCACCAAGATTTACCAAGCACTTGAAATGTTGCTAGTATAAATTGAGTGCTGTAAGTTTAAAATACAAACTAGATTTAAAAGACCTATCATGAGAGTAAAATAAAATAATTTGTATCATTACTATTAAAATAATATTTTTGCTCTATTGGGTTAAATAAAATAGATTATTAAAATTAATTTCACCTGTTTGTTTTTATTTTTTAATGTGGTTACTAGAAAATCTAATATCTATGTAACTCACATAACATTTCTACTGGACAGAGCTGAGATGTTTTCTAGCTTATATAAAATAGGAATGCCCATTTCTTTCTTTAAGGATGCTGCACAACCTCTTATGAGCTTTTTTTTTTCTTGATAAGCCTTGTCATCATCTGATGTACTATATATCCTTTCATATATGTCTGATTCCCCCACTAGAATATCAGTTCCATGAGAGTGAAGACTTTGTTTTGCTCACTTTTGCATCCTTAGTGTCTAGAATGGTGCCTGCCACATAGTAGGTATTCAGTAAACATTTGTTGAGTAAATAAAGAATGGAATACTAGATTTCAGTGAAAATCAATGAACCAGATAAATAAATATGAATCCACTTAGATGTATTTCAAAACTTAAGTAAGATTGATTGGAAAGGCAAACAGTTGAATAAAAAATATATATATACACAAATATATGTGTATATACACACAAATGCATATCCATATATATGTACATACATATACATGCCTAGTGTATATATATATATGTGTGTGTGTGTATGTGTATATATGTATACACACATACATAAAATGACATTCATTTCAGTAAATGAAACACATCTCTGCTCATGTGCACACTTACACGTACACACATATATGAGTGCATAGCAGACTGTGGTATAGAAAGCAAGTTCTTCAAATCAGTGTGGTACAGAACCAGTATGCGAGTAACTGAATGGGAGAAGGAGTCTCTGAGTGCTGTCTTATAAATACAAATGTTATTTAAAATCATACAAACCAAGGAGAATTTGACAGAACTTATGTTGACACCCCCTTTCAAAATTTCTGACATGTGATTGGTCACCTTGCCCCTGACGGATGACGTCAGGGATAGGTACCTTAGCACCTTAGTATATATAAGACAATACGTGTAATTGGCAAAAATGGTAAACTATGAACGTTTAGGAACTGACCTCATTTCTCTATCCAGCATTCTACAGGGAATTGAGAGAAGTACCTGGAAAATCCACCTTTTCTTTAGGTCTAACTGTCCTAAGTGTGAGAGGGTGCTGAGACAAATGGTTTTCATTTACACAGTGCAAACTAGGTTGTGATGCTGAAGAATGAGGAGTTAGAATGCAGGTACATTTCAGTAGGTGCAGAATGAGAAATAGGAAATGGAAGCTTTCCAAACAGTAGAAATTGGAATGAGTATCCTGCCAGATCCAATGTCATCTAATTAATCCAAGGGACAGCTTGTCCTGACAATCAAAATCAAATGGCATGTAATGAGAATTGTTGCTCAGTGGAGATGCAGTAGGATAAAAACATGTCAAAGCTTATGTTTCTCCAGGGATTTCGTTTTTTTCTACTCTGTAGTTTTTCACCTGGATCCCATATATTAAAACAACAACAACAAAAATGAATACTGCCCTACTAGGTAAAAGTCCAAATAAATATTAAGTCAAATATAAGTGCCTCAGTGGAGAATTTTATCCTTTACTCTGATTTTTACAAGGTTGAATTTAAATATCTTGTTTGTATGCTTAAATTTATAATCTTCATTCCATCAAAACTGAACTAGTAAATCACATTTTCATAGCAGAACAGTGGCAGAAATCTGCCCATATTTTATATAACTCTCAGTGAAAGCCCATATACGTTGGCCTTGGGAAGTAATTTTTCACTCATATATAGTAAATTTGTTTTGGACCAGATCAATTAGGAACTGGCTATATAGTTTCAAATTAAGTATTTGTTCAGCAAAATGTATTAAGAGCTTTCTAGATTTTAGTTTCCTGAGTTCAGTTCAACAAACATCTTCTAAACGCCTGCCATGCACACAGTACTCAGAGGACACAAATGTGCACTGGCTTTGTCCTTGTCCAGGGGAATGTTCTTTCTTCCAGTATCTGAATGAAGCATGATCAGTGCTAACATAGACATACACAGGAGCTATTCAGTTCAGCAGAAGACCCATCTCCACATAGAGGTTTGGGAGGGGCTCACAAGATAAGATGAATTCTGAGTAAGAGAGCCCAATTAAAAACGGGAGGCAGTGCTTTCCAGGCACTTTCTTTCCAGAAAGAAAAATTCAAAGGTGTGCTATAATGCAGGCTTTAATCAGGAAAAGAGGAACCCATCTGTTCTCCACTGTATGAGAACAGCATGGTGGACACAGAAAGCTACAAGCAGATCTGTGTTTCTACAGGGCAGAATAGTTATTATGCATTTATGTACATCGCTTTGCATATGATGTGTGGACAATAGTTATAAAAGGGCTGATATTCAAGATACTGGGCCTAGCTAGAGGCTATTTTAATAGTCCAGGTGAGAAATGATGAGGGCAGTGGGCAAAGAAGGTTGTTAAAGAATATGTAGGATAGAATATTGACAGGATTTAATGAGTTAGGTGAGTGTGCTGAGGCAGATGGAGAAGTTTAGACAACCTGTAGATGTCTGATTTGAATGACAAGTTATATTTTACTGTAATACTTCAACCCAGGTACCAATATGATAAATATCAGTATACTAGAGTGGATAGATAGACACTTCCAAGTTCCCTATGCATATATACAAAGGAAGTGCCCCTCAGAGATTGTTCTAGATAAGAATTTATTAAAGGGGTCATATCTATGGTAGAGGTGAGTGCTGGGGAGATTTCTCTGGAGACAGCTGTTGCCTCTCTGTGAGTTTATACTCCTTTGCCTTCAGGGTACCACTCACTCATCCCATTCTCAGTGAGCAGAAGTTTCAGGGCTATACAGAGAAATCTGAAATAGGTTGGCTGCTGTTAGAGAGGCAGGAGACCAATGGCTGACTCAAATATGAGAAAGTAAAGGTGGACAATGGATTATAGTGTGACTCCCAAGTGATAAAAGAGGGCTACACAAGGGCAGACGAGTTAAGGTGGTGGGCCTACCAAGAGAAGTCTGCTGCATCGCAATTAGAGGCATTGTCAGAATTTCCAAGGAAGAGATAGATGAGTGGGTATTTCCTGTGGTCCAGATTCTGATCTAGAGGATGTTGATGGGATCATCCTGCATTACAGTCAACAGGAGTCTCTAGTGGAGTGAGGAGACTTCAGCAGAAAGGGCAAGAAGTGAACTACTGGATATCATTGGGCTGAGAAAAAAAATGTATGCTTCCATCTGAAATAGAGATCTCTTAGTTAGGTCAAAGAAACATCAGGAGAGGCAGCCCAAGAAGAACCCAGAAAGAGTCAAAGAAAGTAGTTCAGGAAAAAGTTAGTTTTAAAAATCGCCAAAGCTTACTGGGGACACCAGATAAACTAACAGCTGATCCCATAGAGCACAGAGCAGCAACGCTCACCCCCACCCCCAACTAAGAAGTGTCCTAACTCATTTTGAGCCTTGTAGGGGGTTCAGCAGCCAAGGGTGTGTTGAGGAAGGAAGCAAGGAAAGGAGAAAGAGGAGAAGCCAATCATGGCCCTCCAGTTTCCTAGAGTCTTCCAGCAGACTCAAGAAGAAGAGAAATTTGATGTTAAACCAAGTTGGACTTCTGTTTAATATCTTAAAATAGATATCCTAATTACTAAGTTGAGATTCAATTTAAAGGGAATCTAGGGCTGTCATTACCTTCAATAAACAAAAAAAGTCATGGACTCTACCCAGATTTTCACTGAATAATTTTAAATGGGGAGTTAAAGCAAAAAATACATTGGTTTTTCTATCTCAGTTGTAGTTATTTGACATACCAGTTACATTAATTGACATGAGCCTACTGGAGCAATAATAGATTTAATAGATAAAATGATGGATTCTACTTAGGAATTTGTTGATATGGGGTTGGCAGCAGGACATCTAAGTGGATTTGTCTAATAGGGAAATAACTGGATGAATTTAGACCTAAGGCAGAAATTAAGGTTGTACTTAAGCACCTGTATAGTTAGTTCTCTTGAACCAATTCCTTTCCCTTTTAGCTCTTCATGAGTGATGATTCCTTCCAAACCAAGATGTCTACAATTCTTCAATAGTCTGTGGGTTTATCTGTTTTAATCAAACTTACACATAGACATCAAGGTAAACTATTTGAATTATCCTTTTGTCTCTGCCTTAAAAACAGTGTATCAATTGTCAATCAAATTTGAATTTCTCAGCTCAGCAGGCAATTCCTATCAATTATCTTTCCATATTCACTTAAGCTTATTTCTCACCACTTCCGCATGGGACTAGTCTATTTGAGCCTCACAGGACTCCTTACGTTTCATTCATATTTTTTCTGTTCACCATACTAGAAAGCCCTTTTAACCAAATTCTACTTTCATCACCCCATTCAGACACTCTTAAAATGAATTTCAAGGAACCCAGGATGTTTATGAAGGCCCCTGAAATTGCAGACAAATTTGTATGCCTTTTGTGGGAACAAGGAATCCATGGTTTAAATCAGTTGTACTATAGTCTGCGACCCAGAACGTAGTTAAGAACCACAGGCATAACCTAAATCTATGATTCACTTGGCTGTACTCACACACAGTTCACTGCCCTTCCCAGCCCCTATGATTATAGAACCACTCATTTCCAGCTGCCTCAATGTGCTTGTTCCTTCTATAGCTGCTCCCACGGTTTCCTCATGGCCAGCTAGAACTTACTCTGGATTCCAGAGTGACTCATCTCAGGCGGGAAGTGCTTCTGCTTCCCCAACTCCCACATTCAGCTGTCAGTTCTCAGCCTGACCTGGGTTGTGTTTTGCCATGGTCTTCTGGTGGCTCAGCCTGGTTGGCAATTACCTAATGTCTTAGGCCCCTTCTGAACAATCAATCATGCGTGCTCGATGATCGAAAGTTCCCTCATTCCCTGGCATCGTTGCAGTTGGTCTGCTGTGTGCTGCATGTCTGTCTCCATGGAACTGATTTTTCACTACCAGGTCCTGTCCTCCTTTTTGAAAACACTGTTGCTTCATCTTGGGCTCCAATAATAATAATAATATGATGATGATGATGCCAATAATAACAATAGCAAGCTCACATTGCTGACATATGCTATGCAATGTACTAAGTGTTCTATGTGCTTTGCCTCATTTCTTCCTGACAACCACTTTGCATGATAAACATTTTTAGTAGAACTTTCCCTTTAATGGGAGCTATGCTTTATTGAACCACTACTGCATGCCAGACGTTTTCTGGGCTGTACTAGAATATATGGAACTCCCAGAAACATATGAGCGAGCATTTTTATACCCATTTTATAAAAGGGGGCACTGAGAAACAAAGACACTAAATGACTGAGTTCACACAGATAGTAATCTGTGATTACATCTCAGGGTCTGCATTTGCATTGCTAGCGTTATGAAGGCTGGCCTATGCCTGAGACCCCTGCCCCGTTCTCCCATCAGAACTCAGATCCTGGTAGAGAAATCCAGTTCAAGCCCTGGCTCTACCTAATTGAATTGTTATGATATTCATGTACAGAGAGTGTCTTACAGCATTTCCAGATAGGTTGTGTGTGTTCTTTAGTTACTTTGCTTGTTCGTTCATTCATTTATTTATTCATTCACTTGTTTGGTATCTATTTATTGGGTGCTCATTCTATGCCCAGCAATGTGCAAACACTAGGGACTCAAGGCAGGAAAAGCACAGCTTGGAGATAGACATGCAAATAATTGTGACGGTCTAACAACAACCATAATGGAGTAAAGAGCCAAAAGTGGTGAGTCAGGGCCAGCAGATAGGAGCTAGTTCTTAAGCTGAGACATAAAGGATGGCCTAGAGGAGGCATTTAAATTGGAGGCAAGATAATTTAGTAGGGGCATATGGCGAGTTTGGGGAGCTACAATAGGTTCAGCAAATGCTGGGGATGGGGCAGGAGATGAGAAAGATGGCTTAGGGGGTCAGGAATGAGGTCACCAGAGACCTTGCATATCCTGCTGATGAGGGGAGGTTTTATCCTGAGGCATAGGAGAGCTTTAAATGAAGCCTGCTCTTCCTCCTCTATGTAGAATTTGTATTAGTAGGTAGTAGACACCACATCTTCTAATTTGGGGGAAGACATTTCTCTAGGGAGCCAAGTTAACGTTTCTTATATAAGGCAATCCAAGTAATGCTTGTTGAGTGGGAATTTATAATCTCCTAAAATGCATTTGTTTAGCAAATGCCCAGAGAGATGATGCTATAACGCACTCTGTCATGTTTAAAATGTTCTTTAATTCTTTCCCTCTTTCTAGTCAGTCTAAACCATTGACATGTAGCCTGAGAGACGTGTCAGAAAGGCTTAGTGCTTCTAAATGATGGATGGAGTTAGGACTCAGTACACATGCAACTATATACTCCTCTGCTCGGGAAGTGTACCTCCTGTGACAAATTCAATCTCTACCCACAAATTCAATCTGCTGACTTGCTCCTTTACATTATTCCTAATTATAGTTTTGGGAATTGCTTCAAAAATCGTAGTTACTAAAGGTAGCTTTAGGACCAAGTACCTTATTTCATGTTTCCCAATAAAGCCTGATACCTGCAGTTTTGTTGAATTATATATTTCTTGAAAGACACTTCTGTATTTTATCACTTTTGCATGTTTCAGTTGGCCTCAAAATTCCCTCAGTGCCAGTCCTTCAACAGGCTGAGGCATTGCTCCTGGTTACCCCCAAATCCCATCTTCTCTGCAGGTACCTACGCTCTGCCAAAGGTAGCATATGGCATCCTGACTCAGGACACAAGAGACAGAAGAGAGGATGGGCATGAGAGTGATGAAGATTTTTCCAACTACCCTCCCCCCCTCCCTTCCACCTCCAACTATAGAATCTGAGAATGGAGGCTTTACTCTTTGGAGTAAATGTATTTAAAATGCTTTCTTGCTTTCAACATGGTCCCTCATCTTGGAGCTCATTATTTCTTTAAGTATGTCTACATGTGGTTTAGTAATTTCACCTTCTTATGTAACTTAAATAGAAGCAAAAAGGGGCAAGGGGTGCTCCAGGTGTCTGATCCTAAGCTTTCACGTCACTTCATGCCTCTCCTTGTACTGGTAGGAGATGAAAGGAAACAAGCTGTTTTCTCGTTTAACATCAAGGTCATCAGGATGGTGATTCAGGACATAACCATGATCACCTCAGGGACAGGAGAGGCTGCGCAATATTTTTCTATTAGATATAGGTGTCAGATTTATGTAGCTGACAGAAAGGGCACTTTATTTCATGCCTATTTGTGCTTTCTTGGTTGTTTTGTTTTTGCCAGTTTTAAATTCCTGACATCATCCTCAGTAAAGTGAATGAGGCCATTATTAATGGCCCATTCCAGTGGTAAGAGAATAGCTAATACAAGTATATCAGATTCTTACTACCTTCCTGCATGGTTCTTCACAAGTATTCCCTCACTCATTATCCTCACAGTAATGCTGTGAGCTAGAAGATGTTATCCCCATTCTACAGATGAGAAAACTGAGACGCAAGGAGTCTAAGTAACTTGTTTACGTGGCATTGCTCATAAATGTTACTGAAGCTGGGATTTAAACACAAACAACCAGACCAGGACTAGATGAGGTAGGAGACAGGCTCAGAACACAAAATTTAGGATATGCTCCCTTTTAGTGTCCTGTGAGTGCAAAGTTCAAACATAAGAGTAAGTGTTTCCTGAAACCATGTGTTCAGGATACTTCTTGGCTGCTTTTTATGTCCTAGTCCCAGCTTTACAAATAGCCTTGCTTTGGAGCCTGGGTACTGTTAACCCTCATCCATCCTGCCTCTCTGGTCCTCACCCTTATGGATCATAGTCATCTTTAAATGGGGAAGTAGATTGAACAGCCTGAGAGAGAGAGTGTATGTAGGTGGTGAAAAGACCAGCAGAGATAGAGGCCAAAACTTTTAGATTTCTTTCTTGCTCTTAGCTGGGAATTTTTCTCTTGCTCTTTGTTTCCTCCCATTTTTCTCTTTGATGGCTTTGTCTCACCCCAGCTTTCCCCAGTACAGAGAGGATTAAAGATACTCTTCACTTGACAAGTAAATCTTTGCATGCCATACAGAAAGCATTACAGCAGCCTCAGAGTAAGGTGTATATATACTCAGGCAGGCCTGACTGCTCCCAATTGTCTTATTTCACCTTGTTGAGACCAGATACACCCTGAGGTGTGTGTTGGGGTCAAAGATAATCCAAGGCTACATATCATAGAAAATTTTGAGATATTAAAACAGGGTCTTGCAAAGGGAAGTCAAACTGCCTTAAAGAAAAGGAAAGGATCAGGAATAGTCCAGGATCACAGGGCAACAGTAAAGAATTCTCCTCCCCCAAAAACCTGTCCTCTTGATAAGTACTTCCTGCACTGGGTAGGTTTTCAATGGAACTGAACTTTTCCAGTTAGCTGATAATTGGCACAATAATCAGAATATCATTCAGACCAAGAGTTCCTTCTGTTCAGTTCTGTACAACCCACTACTTAATAGACCACTGGATTATGGGCTGACAAGGTAGAAACTGTCTCTGGCCCCTTCAGTGATGGACCACCCACTCTGCGACTCAACAGGCCTTGGAATAAGCACCTCTGAACTCTATAAACACCTGTGGAAGGAGGGCCAGCAGCAGGTGAGGCCATAGTTATAACGAAGGAGGGTGAATCTTATGATCTGGTAGCTTCTTTACACTTCTCAGCATCACACTGGAAAATTTCTGGTAGTTCTAGATAAGCTTTTACCAATAAAATCCCAATCTGGTTGAAGATGGCTCCTCCTCCCTTGCAGAGATCATGCCAACAGAGCCATATGGAAAGGACCACCCAAATGGACAAGTCAAACAGTGCTGTGCTAAAGAAAGAACAGGACTGTAAGTGAGCCACACTTGCCTCTTTAATTAGGTTCATAAATCTGGGTCCAAGGCGCCACGGCTTGTGTCGATGGCACTGTAGGGAGCTGACGGTCAGCTGGGAAGCCCGGTGAGAAGCAATAGCCACCATGTACACGGCATCATACATCAGAGCTGCTTCAATCTGTGGAGGTAAATGCACACCAAATTTTCAATTCCATCTTTGCTTACCTTCCTTTACTTGTGGAATCACTCTGCCTGCTTCCTTATCCCCTATTTGTCTGATCTCAACAGCCATTTTATTCTTTAGCTGAACTGTTTTCATTCTCCAATAACCATTTCTCTCTAAAATAATACCTCATACTCCAGAGTAAATTGGAGTCATGGCTCTGCTTTGTTTTAGTTCTTAAAAAAAAAAAAATGCAACTCAGATCAGCCACAAAAGACTTGTTTTAGAGAACAAATATTTTTGGAGTGTCTTCTGGGTTAAAGCATAGTGTTAAGATCAACTATATTGAGTTAAAAGCTACTGAAGTTCAATATTTCAATATCAGATTTTGTTTCCAGTATTTATATCTATTGACCAGCCTGTTTACTTGTTTATATTTGGTGGAAAGAAACTGCTAGAAGTAAAACTAACAGGTGATTTTCAGATAAGTATAGTCGTATTGGTCACTTCCATTTACCAGAGTCAAGAAGATTGTAGTCATGGAATTAAATTGAATAGGAGTTCTGGGGAGACCCTCTGAAGAACAGACATGTGTAACTTCCTCAGAATATGCGTGCTTTTTTCAGCATTTGCTTTCCGGTTAGAGATTGTAAGTAGTCATTTGTTTTGGGCACCGGGAATCTCATTCTTCCCTTCCTCATGAAATTACTCTCATATGTAAAATTTCACATAATACTTCTAGCATTTTATAAAATATGCTGCCTTGTGGTTTTCTTTAAGGATAAAATCTTATAATGCCTTCCCATTGTACTTGAGGGTTTTTATAGCAATTTCAAATATATTTGAAACTCTCAACACTCTCACAAAATAAGCAGAACAGATTGATAAAACTAATTCCTATGTAGGAAAACTGATCTCCAGACGGTATATTGACTTGGGTAGGGTTATACATACAGTCAATAATTGGTAGAGTTCAACCAAGAATCCAGGTTGAAGAATAAAGATCATCACACGATTTTCCCAAATCAGGTGACTCATTGGTGACTCATTCAATATTTACTATGCATGTATTGAGCATGTTGCGATAGAAGTGGAAGGGTTAAAGGTGACTACACCTTGCACGCTAGCAATCTTTGAGTCTAGAGCATATCTCTACTTTGAATCCTTATTATCTTGTGTGCTTGTTATCATTGCCTATTTTGAATATACTAGTTATAGTCATTTGTTTTTGCATCTGTTTCACAATAAGAATGTAGGTTTCTTGGTAGAAACTGTTCTGCCTCATTCTTTAGTGGCTGACATAGTTCCTGACATATAAAAGATTTTAATAAATTTTTTGCTGAAAGAACTAACGTTATTGTATGCCTTAAAATATACTTTTGTGAGAACCCTATAATCCCAGGATTTTAAGATGTATGTCTATGGTACATCATTTTACTCATAGTTATATGATTGACATATAGAAATTAGATTGGTGGTTGTGATTGTTAAAGCTTAAAAATGTTTTGATTATTTCAATTCAAGGCTAATATAATGCATTTGGTAGATGAGAAAACTGAGGCTTAGGGAAAATAAGTGATCAGTTCAAGGCCATTCAGCTGATTAGCTGCATGGCCAAGTCTTGAACCCACAACTGCCTGATTCTATCACCCATGTTCGTCGTTCCACTCTGCTATACTCTTTTTGATTTCGTTGAGGAAGAGTAGTCTACAAGCAGAATGAGTTTTTAAAATGCACTCAAGTATAATAGCTGACATTTATTGAGCACTTGTTATATGTCAGGTGCTATTCTAAATAATTTGCCAACACTATGTCTTCACCATAACCTTCACTCCTTTATCGATGAAGAAATAACAAGGTTAAATGATGTCCTCAAACTGGTGGTGGGAGAGCCGAGATTCGTACCTGGGAAGTTGGTGTGAGGGTTCGTGTTCTCAGCTGCAAAGCTGAGCTGCCTCTAAGCTGCTTGTCTGATAGTTTTCAAATTATAGTTATAGCTCAGTCAGGTCCGTATTCATTGATAATTTACTGCACACCAGACGCTATAAACATTTTACACACATTATCACTTTCATTACTAAAATTAAACCTTTGAAATAGGTATTGTTCCCATTTTATGAGGCATGGAGATGTAGGACAGAACTGAAGGAGTGAGGATTCCATCTTGGGATGAGAACTTAGAGTTCAGGGCTCATGCCTTTAGCCACCAAACTATGGGGTCCTGGATCTTTTTAGCAGCAGAATGTACTTTTTAAAAATAAATTTGGGCTGGCCGAGTGGCGCAGTGGTTAAGCGCTGGCTTGGGAAGCCAGCAGCCCCGGTTTGGTCCCACATATGAGGGCCAGTGACACTGCCCTCAGAAAATAAATAAATAAATAAATAAAATAAATTCGTATGTGTATTCGCTACGTGGCTGAGTGATTGATTTGATAGCGAAGTGTGAGGAGAGGAATTCCAATGATCTAACTTTTCCATAAACTTAACTAAAGGATTTTGACTTTCTTTGTCAGGGCTGCCTCCACACCTGGCTGGGTAATAACACGGTTCAAAACTATAGGCCTAATCAGTGCTTTTCAAACTGAAAGAAGAAACCCATTTATTCTGAAATGATGCTTCCCCATCATGCAATGTTTTCTTCGATAGAGGGGATCTTTACTGTTTTATAGCACTATAAACCACCACCAAATGTCCTCCCCCTTTCCATTTTGTGCTGGAGGCCTGCTTACTGCACAGCAACTCCAGAGTCATTTCAGGTAAATGTAAAAGAAATTGGCCTGTGTTTCAAATTTTATTCTTCCGAATGTGTTTACATTCACATTTTATTTACACTGAAAGTCTGGGTGAAGCCACATTGCTCAGTGCCCCTAAGGGAATCTTACCTCAGCGTGGATCATGAAACAAGCAAATTAAAAATGGGCTTCTCTTCCACACTGTGTTTTTTGGTTATTACAAATGTGCAAACAGAGTTAACTCAGAGGGCTTCAGATTGTCAAACCGTGAACATGCCAAAGAAAAGACTGGCCTTTGGCTCCTGGAAGGTAACCTCTACATCCTTGGAATATTCCGCCTGATCCTAGTGTCTTTGTAGCCCTGGGGTCTTGGGTAATGCCAACTGGTTTATGCTAACAACATGATTTATGGTGAATGCCTATTTTTGTTCACCTGGGGCTCTGGGCCGTGCTGTATCAGTTAGACCTATAGAATGACTGGAGGCTGAGTAACTGAGGTCAGCTATATGGGAACTCTCTGCCTAAATGACTGAGCCCCAATGAAATCCCTGGACACCAAGGCATGGGTGAGCTTCCCTGGTTATCAACACTTCACACATGTTTCTGAGAGTGTGAAGCACTGTCAGTGCCACTGTTCTGGGAATGAACCACCACAAGCTCATGCTTGGTTTCCCTGGGCTTTGTCCTTTGTGATTTCTTCCTTTGCTGAATTTGCTCTGTATCCTTTTGCTGTAATAACCTGTAACTGAGTATAACAGCTTTTCTGACTTCTGTGAGTCCTTCTAGCCAATTATCGGAGCTGAATGTGGTCTTGGAGGCTCCCAGTAGAAACCAATGAGATGCTACGTCACCTTAGGGATGAGGGTTAATAACACAATATGGCTTTATAGGGTCCCCACATTTTGCTGCCTGCCTGGTACGTAACTGTTAGAAAAAAACTAGAGGAGTTTGGGGTGCTGACGGAAGATCTAGTCTTTGGAGAGCAAACGGACAAAAAATGTAGATTTCTCATCTTTTCTCTGAATTTGAAAACATTTACTAACCTGATATGGATTGAGACGGTAGTTTTCTAGTGGGGGGATGTACTCCCAGGTAACACCTCTCCCCTCATCTCTTGAACTTCCTCTCTCACTTGATGTTAACAGGTTCCTTTATTAAAATCTGAATGTCCCATCTATAGCATATAGCTAACAGTAACTTGCTTCTTAGTATGAAAGAGCTACTTTCCCTCTTTCCTGCTACATGCCTTTGGAAATCATGAGGACTCTAATAAGGGTGGGGGAACTAGTGTGTTGCCAGCAGGAGCCCTGCCAGAGGGCACTAGCTTGTGGGGTTGGATGCTGCTGAGGGTGCCAAAGTGCTGGCAGAGGCTGAGTTTCCAGAGTACCTGGAAGTACGGAACAGCAAGTCACAAGCAAACTGGGGTTTGGAAACGGGTTGGGGACTCACAATCTAGAAATTCAACAATTAAAACAGCAGCTCCCCCAGGTTTAGTGAGGCCTGTCACAGAACTTTTGAGAGAGACCAAGAAATTGGGGGAAGAGGACTATATGTGAAATTGGAAAACACTACATGGGTGATCCCGTTGGTCATACAAGGTCACACATGTCCCTGGTAAGTGGCCATCTTAGTCTACATGCACAAGCCAAGGAATGTGTCTCTTGTAAACACATGAAATCTATCTCAGTATTTCAGAATGCTTTTTTATTTTCTTCTTTTATTGACTACTAATTGGCAAAACAGCAGGTGCCATCAAGGAAATTCCATTCTATGTCCTAGAGTCTTATCTAATGTAATCTGTAGAGTAACACTGTAAAGTATTAATATATAGATTTAGAGATGACAATCAGAATCAGAGAAGCTAAATAACTTACTCGGGTCGTTAGTTATTCAGGGTACATAGGCAGGACTTAAAACTAGGCTTTTCTTATCCTGAAAGGTCCACTAACCCCACTGCCTAGTGTCTTTCATCACAGGAGGAGCGTGGCCACTCAAAGGTGTCTTCTCTGTGTATCAGGATTATAGGAAGTGCTCACATGTAAGATAAGGCTATTGACAACTTCATATTTGAATGCATTTGAAGAACTGGGAAAACAGATGACAGATGAATGTTGTATGTTTCCATGACTCTTGTGCAGTATTGAATCATACACAATTTGGGTTCACAATCAGAGAAAAAGCCATCTGACAATGGGCCACTTCATTACCCCAGTCTATCCGAAAGCTAAGGGCCGAGAAAAATTTAAATCTAGTGAAAAGGAATAAAGCGTTAATTAACGTTAATTAACACTTCAGTTGATAAAACATTCTTTTTAATCTCAAGATGCTTTTGAATAATGAGTTTCACTATTTTTGAACTCTATTGATTCAGTAACCGTTTTCTTAATTAACTCAATTTTCACCCTAATTTTAAAGTCAGTATTCTTTCCTCAAATCTATGATTCTTCTTAAATCTAGAAATAACATTTTTGAACTTGGATATGATGTCTTATTTTCAGATTCGGATGTATTATGACATATACAATACTATTATTTGAAGATATTTTTATTGCATGTTTAATAAATATGTAATATTTACAAATATTAAAGATGAAAATGGATAAGTAGATGCGAAATAAAAAAAACATGAGTTTTCAATTTTTAAAAAATCCTGTATTATATATCCACATGGGTATCAGTATGTATACACAAAAATATGGCTATAAAGGGCTATAGGGAAAATTGCCTTGGAGAATAGTGGGATCATACATAGAATTTTGGAGAATGCAATTTTATTACAGTAATGACTTAAATTTTAATAGTGATTAGTCTATGGAAATTTTTAAAAATAATATTATTACTTTAGAATAATCTCTGTCTTCACTGATCATTCCTCTTTCTTATTTATGGGGCCTCTCTTTAAACTTTTATGAAACTATTTCAGGGCTATCTGAATATTTTTCATTTAACATCTTGAGTCTTAGCAGAAGCTCAATTTGTGTTCACTTAGTACAGGAATTCCTTTGTTCAATACATGTTTATTGAAGGCTTGCTTTGTGCCAGATCTTTTCTAGTGCTGGGGATAGAGCAGAGCACAAAAAGACAGCCTCTGTCCTCATGGGGTTTATACCTTGTAGGGGTGGACGCTAAACAAACAAATCAAAATATAACACATTGGGCCATCAGGGTTAGGAAGAAAAGTAAAGCAGGCTAGGGGAGAGAGAATACAGGGAGGGCAGTACTTTTTATTATGTAGTGGGTTCACAGGTCTCTCTGGTGAAGTGGCATTTGAGCAAATTTGAATAGAGGAAGTTTCTAGGCAGTGTGGGGCAAGAAGTCCTGGAGACACAGGAATGAATGACATGCAGTATCTGAGTTATATACAGACCCACTGGAACTGAAACTACAGGGAATTTACCTTTAAGGTAGAAGAAAGGATTTGAGTATCGAGGCAACTTGAGAACAAAATTTTGTTGACATTGGGCCCAGGCGTGGGGACATGGGGTGAGTTGTGCTCTCTTTTTGTGTGTGTGTAGGGGGAGGGCATTACCTTTTCGTTCACCTACATAATTTATTAGATGTAATAGATTTATAAGTTTTTTAAAAAAATTTCTAACAGTAAGCATGTAATACAGATTTGTTGAATGAATAAGTAAATTCATATGTAAAATAATATTGATGTCAACAGGTGTACAGAGCCAAAGAAATTTTGGTTCACCATGAACTACCTTTTTATTTTTAAAATTTTTGAATTATAGTTGACATAGAATCTTATATTAGTTTCAGGTGTAAAACTTTGTAATTCAACATTTATATACTTTATAAAGTAATTACAATTGTCTAGTAACCATCTGTCACTGTACATAGTTTTACAATATTATTGACTTTATTCCCTATGCTGTATATTACATTGCTATCACTTATTTTATAACTAGAAATATGTATTTCTTAATCCCTTTCCCCTTTTATGCCCATTCTCCCACTTATGGCCTCTCTGGCAACCATCAATTTCTTCTCTGAATCTATGAGTTTGTTTCTGTTTCATTTTGTTTGTTCATTTATTGTGTTTTTTTCAGATTCTGCATGTAAGTGAATTCATACAGTATTTTTTTTCCTCTGTCTCACTTATTTCATTATATCTTGGTTATCGTAAACAATGCTGTAATGAACATAGGAGTGCACATATCTTTTGGAAATAGTGTTTTGTTCCCTTTAGATAAATGGAACTGCTGGGTCATAAGGTAGTTACATTTTTTAATTTTTTGAGGAAACTCAATCCTGTTTTCCATAATGCTGCACTAGTTTACAACCCCAGTAACAGTGGCATGAGAGTTTCCTTTTTTCCACATCTGGATTTATTGTTGATTTATTGGTAATAACTATTCTGACAGGTGTGAGGTAATATCTCATTATGATTTTGATTTGCATTTCCTTGATAATTAGTGATGTTGAGCATCTTTTAATGTGTCTATTGGCCATCTGTATGTCTTCTTTGGAGAAATGTCTATTCAGGATCTCTGCCCATTTTTTAATTGGATTTTCTTTATTTTTTTATTTTTTTATTTTTTTACTGTTGAGTTATATGAAGTATTTATATATTTTCGATATTAAGTCCTTATTGGGTATATTGTTAGCAAATATCTTTTCTCATTTAGTAGGCTGCCTTTATGTTTTGTTGATGGATACCTTTGCTGTGCAAAATATTTAAGGTTTGATGAAGTCCCATTTGTTTATTTTTTTTTTACTTTTGTTGCCTCTGCCCAAGAAGAAAAATGCAAAAAATTTTGCTAAGAGTGATATCAAAGTGTTTACTGACTATGTTTCCTTCAAGAAGTTTTACTGTTTCAGGTCTTACATTTAACTCTTTAATCCATTTTGAATTTATTTTTGTAGATGATATAAAACAGTGCTCTAATTTCATTTATTTTACATGTATCTGTCCAGCTTTCCCATAATCATTTATTGAAGAGACTGTCTTTTCTCCATTGTATATCCTTGGTTTCTTTGTCATAGATTAATTGACTATATATGCATGGGTTTATTTCTGGGCTCCCTATACTGTTCCAATGATCTATGTGTCTTTTTAAGCCAGTGTCATACTGTTTTGTAGGATAGTTTGAAATCAGGGAGCATGATACCTCTAACATTGTTCTTTCTTCTCCAGATTGTGCTGGCTATTCAGGTTCTTTTGTATTTCCATATAAAGTTTAGGATTATTTGTTCTAGTTCTATGAAAAATGCCATTGGTATTTTGATAGGGATTGCATTGAATCTGTAGGTTGCTTTGGTAGTATGAACATTTTAATGATATTAATTCTTCAAATCCATGAACATGATATATCCTTCTATTTATTTGTGTATTCTTCAACTTCTTTCATCAGTGTTGTATAGTTTTTGGAGTATAAGTTTTTTACCTCCTCAGTTACATTTTTTAAAGATTTTATTAAAATATAGCTAACATACAATATTATATTAATTTCAGGTGTATACAATAGTTATTCAACATATATTTGCATAAAGAAGTGCTCACCATGATAAGTCCAGCAACCATCTGACACCCTACTATGCTATCACAATGTTATTATCTTCCCCATGCTATTCATTACATGCCCACGACTTCTTTTATATGAAAATTTAAGCCTCTTATTTCCCTTCACCTTCTCCCCCCCCCTTTTTAAATGTTTTGTTGTTGTTTTTGTTGTTGTTGTTTTAAATTGGGGAATTGGGGGAGGGGAACAGTGTTGGGATTTGGGGAGGGGGACCATTCCTTTCTATGGCTGAACAATCTTCAATCTTCAGTCTTAGTTGTGGAGGGTACCAGTTGCCATGTGGCTGCCCGTCAGCAGCTCGTGGCCTCTAGCTCAAGATGCTATGTTACAATCTTAGTTGCGGGTGGGCATAGCCACCATCCCATGTGGGAGTTGAACCAGTACCTTGTTGTTAAGAGTACATGCTCTATACACTGAGCCAACCGGGTGGCAGCTCAGCTCAAGGTGCCAAGTTCAGACTTAGTTACTGGCGGGTGTAGCCCACCATGGAACAGGCAGTCTCATTATTAGGAGCAGGTGCTCTTACCAGCTGAGCCATCCTGCCACCTGTTGGTGGCTTAGTGGCAGCTCGGGCGCAGCATCACTGGCCCATGTGGGAATCAAACCAGCGGCCCTGTTGCTCAGAGCTTGTGCTCTTCACCTAACTCTTAACCAACTGAGCCACTTGGCCGGCCCCTTTTCCCCCTTGTTTAATTTTTCAATTACACCTGACATTCAATATTATTTTATATTAATTTCAGGTGTACAGCCTAATGGTTAGATGTCTATATAATTTGAGAAGTGATCCCCCTGATGAGTTTATTACTCACCTGGCACTATACATAGTTATTACCATATTATTGACTGTATTCCCTATGCTTTACTTTACATCCCCATAACTATTTTGTAACTACCAATTTGTACTTCTTAATTCCTTCCCCGTTTTCACCCATTCCCAACTCCCCTCCCATCTGGCAACCATCCAAATATTCTCTGTATCTATGAGTTTTTTCTGTTTTGTTTATTTCTTTATTTTGTTCTTTAGATTCCATCCAAGCAAAATCACATTGCATCTGTCTTTCACTGTCTGACATACTTCACTCAGCACAATACCCTTCAGTCCATCCATGTTGCCACAGATGGCAAGAATCCATTCCCTTCTATGGCTGAGCAATATTCCACTGTATATTCCACTGTACCACCTCCTCTTTATCCATTCAGCCATTGACAGACACCCAGGCTGCCTCCACATCTTGGCCATTGTAAACAATGCTGCAATGAACATATGGATGCACATGTTCCCTAGAAGTAGGGGTTTTGGGTTTCTTCAGATAAATACCCAGAAATGAGATCTTTATCTCATTTCCATTTTCATGAAATATCTTTTTCCCATCCATTTACTTTCAGTCTTTGTGTGTCTTTTGATCTGTAGTGAGTCTCTTGTTGGCACCCTGTCTTTTGATTAGAGCATTTAATCCATACAATTAAAGTAATTATTGATAGATATGTAGTTATTGCTTTTCTTTCTTTCTTTCTTTTTCTTTCTTTCTTTCTTTCTTTCTTTCTTTCTTTCTTTCTTTCTTTCTTTCTTTCTTTCTTTCTCTTTCTTTCTTTCTGCTTTCTTGCCTGCCTTCTTCCCTCCCTCCCTCCCTTCCTTCCTTCCTTCCTTCCTTCCTTCCTTCCTTCCTTCCTTCCTTCCTTCCTTCCTTCTTTCTTTCTTGTCTTAAAGAAGTTCCTTTAACATTCCTTGTAACACTCCTTTGGTGGTGATAAACTCCTTTAGCTTTTTCTTATCTGGGAAACTCTTTATCTGTCCTTTGATTTCAAAGTAATAGTTTTGCTGGGCAGATAATCTTGGTTGAGTGTTGCTGCTTTTCATCACTTTGAATATTTCCTGCCAATCCTTTTGGCCTGTAATGTTTCTGTTGAGAAATCCACTTACAGTCTTATGGGAGCTTTCTGGTAGGTAACTAATTGCTTTTCTTTTGCTGCTTTTAAGATTCTCTCTTTGTCTTTTTTTTTTTTTAAAGGTTTTATTGGGGAATCGGGGAAGGGGAACAGACAAGTTGCTGTCCTTTTGTTCTTCAGTCTAGTTGCGGAGGACGTTGACATTGCTTCACTGGCCCATGTTGGTATCATCATTACACTCTTCCCAGATGAGGCAGATCAGTCACCGGCCTCTGGATGGTTGCTCACCGCAGCTATTGGCAGCTCACACTGGCTGCCAGCCACTCACGCTGGCTGCTGGTCACTCACTGTAGCCTATGCAGCCCACTGCGGCAGCCCACTTGCACAGCCCAGCTCCAGGTGGAGCTGTTGTTAGCTGTAGAGGGCAGTGTCACTGGCCCTCATGTGGGATCCGAACCGGGGCCGCTGGTGTCCCAAACCAGCTCTTAACCAACACGTCACTCGGCCGGCCCTCTCTCGTTGTCTTTAACCTTTGGCATTTTAATTATGATATGGTCTTGGTATCATATCATAATTATGATATGATATGGTCTCTGTGCTCTCTGGCTTTGTATATTTATTTCCTTCATCAGGTTAAGGAAGTTTACAGCCATTATATCCTTAAATAGATTTTCAATTCCTTGTGATCTCTCTTCTCCTCTGGTACCCCTGTGGCGTGAATGTTGGTATGCTTGATGTTGTCCCAGAGGCCCCTTAAACTATTCTCAATTTTTTTTTTGATTCTTTCTTCTTTTTGCTGCTCTTATTGAGTGTTTTCTACTATCTTACCTTCTAAATTGCTGATTTGATCCTCTGCTTCATCTGTTGATTCCCTCTAATGTTTTGTTCATTTCATTTACTATATTCATCATTTCTGACTTGTTCTTTTTATGTCTTCTGTCTCTTTGTTGAAATTCTCCATGACTTCACTGAGCATCCGTATGACCAGTGTGTTGAACTCTGAATCCGGTAGATTGCTTGTCTCCATTTTGTTTAGTTCATTGTTCTGTTGTTTTTTTTTTATTTGGGAAGTGTTTCTTTGTCTCCCCATTTTAGCTGCCTCCTTGTTTTTGTGCCTATATAGGGCTACTATGGCTCTCAGTCTTAGTAGAGTAACCTTATGTAGTAGGTGTCCTGTGGACCCAGTGGGACATCCTCCCTGGCCATCAGAACTGAGTATTGCAGGTGTATCCCTTGTGTGGGTGGTATGTGTCCTCCTGTTGTAGTTGAGACTTGATTGCTGTTTGATCACTGGGAGGGATTGACTCTCAGGCTGATTGGCTGTGAGGACTGGCTGTGACTGCAGTGGAGGAGCTGTTGTGTGTGGGGGGCTGTCCATACAGAGCAGAGTTTGCTTTAGCAGGGCTCTGGTGCCACCCAATCAGCCCTTTGTATGTGTCTTCCTTGGAGGTGGCCAGCTGATGCTCTGGCTTGTCCAAAGCTGGTCACTGGGTTCACCAGCCCTGGGGCCTCCTGGGAGGGGACCCACTGCATGCCAAGTTCAGCAGCAGTCTGTGTCCTGCCCAGAGCCACCTGGAATGAGCCACAAAGCAATCCAGAGATAGTCATTGCCCACACTGTGTTTGGAGGTGCCTTGAGAGGCCATGCCATGAACCAAGGCTAGCTGTCACTAGTGTCAGGCTTAGGGCTGCTCAGCCAGAGGTATGGGACACACTGAAGCCAGATGATGCTTGTTTGGGTTTTGTGAACCTTTGAGAGATTTTAGAAAAGTCTGCAGCATGATCCAAGGTATGCTGTTTATATGGAAAAGCCACTGGAAATGGATTGGGTGGGCTCAAAAGTTGGGTGTAGCATGGTCTCAGGAAATCACTAGGGTAGGGCAGATGAAAGGTGATAGACAGTTTGATGGAGACTCAGATATGGCATCTGCCTGTGTTTGCAGCAGGGATTAGGAGGGCTAAACAATGAAACAGTGGCTTTCACCAGCTCCTCTGGCTGGGAGAAAGCTGCCCCTCCAGCCCTCATTCTATAGCTATGAAATTCTGTTCCCCCTCCGCCCCCAACTCCCTGGAGATTTCTGAGCTGCTGTCCCAGCACCGGAGCTCAGAGCAAGTCTATCAGTAAGTCCACGTGTGGTCCCTTTAAGAGGGGTGCCTGTAAGTGCAGTCACCCTCCGTCCCATTCTAGTGGGTGCTGCATTCTACCACTTTTCTGGAGTAATATTGACATGACCTAACATAGCTACTGTACCCACTTTTAAAGAACCCTGGTGAGCCACTATCTTCTGTTCTGATAAATTCCCATTTTACTTTTTATAGTTTATAATAATAACAACAATAGCAATAATAACAGAGCCTGAAAACCTCTTTCTTAGGTGAGAGAACAGCAGTAAACTCTAGGCATAATCGGGCCTCTTCCGTCCACGGGGGCTTGGCTATGCCATGCTTCCCGCCCACAGGACTGCCACTTGCCCAGGCCACTGTCATCGGTCTGGGGGGAGCAGCGGCCCCTCAGGCGCAGCTAGGTTCCAGTATGAATTGTGTGGCTCAGTCTCTCTCCCTCAGTGGTTTTCCTCATCTTAGTCAATATATACAAACTGTTCTGTCATCTCAGTGTAATTGGACACAAAATATGCTTTATTTTGGTAGATTAAGCCATACTTGTGATGGGTATTTAATCTTTGGCATAAATCCACATGTGCATTAACATAGCTCCAAACTAGCTCTTTTAGTGGTACATACAAAGTGCAGATAATAATTATTTTAGGTGTCATCCTGTGACAGAAATCTTGCAGGGAGTGGGGTGTGGGCAGAGGATTTTGAAACTCATTGAAATTACAAATCCAAGAGAAGGGAAAACCAACAACCAACAAGAGAAAAAACAACATACTATTTCTCTCTCTCTCTCTCTCTCTCTCTCTCTCTCTCTCTCTCTCTCTCTCTCTCTCTCTCTCTCTCTCTCTCTCTCTTCCCCATCACTTTCAGAAGTCTAGCGTTTGCCTGGATATCCTCTACTTATTTTTATTCAGACCAATGTTTCAAATCACCCCAAGAATCACCTGTAGCAGGATGCATTCCATTATTATCTCTTATATCACTGTATATTTCAAGAGTTATTTCAGCTGTGAAAAACAGTCAGGAACCATGAACATGGGAACAGCCAGAACCACTTCATTCATTCATTTATTTCTTCTTTTAATTTATTCCCCATAAGAAAGTATAAAAAGGGAAAAAAATCCCCAGTTTTCATTTCTCTGTGAGGTGATACCTTTCAGTTATCAGTAAATTGCGTCTTAAAAGCAAGAGTACTTCTTCCGCTGATGGGAACAAAGAATGAAATACTATGCCAATTTAAAATGCTATTACCTGCCTACAGTCCCAATATCTTTTCTCTTAGATGACACGGTTCCTACATAGAAAGCTTTCTAAAAAACAATGCCCTGCTATTTTCTTCATCACACAGAGAGTTTCATTAGAGAAATACATCGAGGGTAGGTGCATTTGACAACAAAAGACAAATGATGCTAGTGAGGCACTCTCGATGAGGCTGTCTGCAATATATGGGTTCAGCAGAGAACCTCTCCCTTGTCAGGAGGTGGGCTTGGCGTCTGCTTCAAGAGCAGCATATGGCTGGCATGAAGCACTGTCAATATGTGCACAGGTGTGCCTCTGAGTATTCAGGACAGAAGAGTGTGAATGCAGCAACTGTACGTGAACCTGGCTTTGTTCTGCTTGTGCTTCCTCCAGCTGAAATGTGGCAGAAGTGGGGAACACAAACCAGCTCTGCACAATGTTTATGGGCAGCTCGTTTCTCCTCTTCCCTCCCTCCTTGTCAAGGTCACATTCCCAGAGGTAAAACTCTCTTCACTTGCCCTTGTTTTGTTTCCACGTGGCTGACCATGATGGCTACTCTTAACTTTCTTTCATCTGAGACAAGTACAGTCAGAAAGCTGAAAATAGCAGTTTTTGATATAGCCTTGCATAGTCTTTCAAAATACCAAAAAAACTTACTCCTTTTTCTCCCTCATCCAAGTTAGGGCACAGGCTATATAATGCTTTTTCTCACACTGTAGAAGGCAGAGGAGGTCCTTAATCTAACCCCAAAGAAATTCAAAGGTTCTCTCCAATTTTATTTTAAAGCTACTTACTGTCATCATGCCATTCAAAAGGCCAGTCTCAGGCCTGGGCAGGGCCTGCAGTCTCTCCATGGACCACTTCTCGATAATGGACGACACGTGAGGATTATCAATATTCAGCAGCCGAAACCCAGTCATGTTTACACCGCTATACCTGTACAGCTCCAGGTCTAAAGCAAACAAGTCCTGTGCAGTAGTCAAAATGATAAATGTAGAGTTAATGTTTTCAGTGCTTTATACGAAAAAGGGAGTTCATGATTGCAGAAACCACAAATAGATTAAAGCAAAAATGGCAGTCATTATCACATTGTTTCTATAAGAGTACATTTCTCATTATTTTTCATTTGCATGGTTCCTGAGAAAGTCTGAGGCAGTAAGCAGTTTTCATTTGTCATCCATTTTTGGCAATACTGTTAGAGTTTGGAGAAACCACAAAGAATAATTTGGGTGCCAATAATTAGCATGCCCTTGGGCACAGGATATGACATCCTGAGAAGCTAAAAAATTATTTTTCTAGGATATAATCACAGGGAATGGGGAGGGCTCTTTGTGTCCATTGGGTTCTATGCTTTTATTTTATAAATAAGGAAACTGAGGTTGTGAGTGGTGCGCTGAATGGACCCAAAATGATCCACTTGTCAGCGGCAGTGCCACAGTTCTTCATCACATGTTGCTGCCTCAGGTCTTTCAAAGGAGGTGAAATTTAGAAATTGCATATGCATTTGACAGAAAGATCATGCCCAGCAGGAAATAAACCATCCCCTGACTCTCTGAAAATAACCCATATCCCCATACAATGAGGCATGAACAATGCTCCCTGGGTACAAGCTCAGAATAAAACCAAAAGATTGTCTTCAGAGAATAAGCTGGAGCATACAATTGTGTGGATGTGAGTATCTTAACAGTAGAACTTGTTCCCTTTGCAGCAATGTTTCAGGAAAAAGTGTTTAACCCATGCCAGTGTTTTCCATTCCAGATGAGGCTGAGTATAAAAAATAAGCTTCTACAATGATTCACATTTAAAACAGACTTAATGTGATCACTTCAACTTTTTTTTATAGGAAAAGTTTAAATATATGATTAAAATATATGATTAAAAATATATAACACATTTCAGTATAAACCAAGCTTTCAAAATAACATTTAACAGGGGGAAAGAAAACCAAAAACTTTCATAAAACTTTCCTAGCAGTGTACGTGACTGGCTTATGAAAGTCATGGCAAGAGAGGACATTATCCTTGAGGATAGTAGTTATAAAAGAGAAGCAGCTTCAGAGCATTCTAGGATTTGCAGAAGGTGCATACAAATGTATTCTTCTGAATAATGCGTCTCTACACCACCTCCCTTTCTCCAGACAACTTTGGATTAGATGGTAGAACTACATGAGATCAGACCTGTATTCCTGGTTCAGTATCAGAAAAAATCTATTGCCTTTTCAAATGTTACATAGTTTTTTTTTTCCCCCTTGCACTGAGTAGTTTTCTTTTTTCTTTAAGTTTTGTTAATAATACTCATGGGTAAGAGTGGTAAGAATATAAATGCAAAGTAGGGCAGAATTCAGATGAAACAAACAAACAAACAAACAAAATATATATATATATGCTTAAAGAAGCAAATTTGAAGAATAAAACACAAGAATGAATGATAACCTTTAGCATACTCAGTGAAAAGAAGGAAAGTTACTCAAGCCACAGGAGGTCTGACAGAAACTTCCAGAATGTCTATGAGTCCCTCATGGATTAAACAGTACATAAATGCAATATGCTAAAATGAATACTAAACACATGCAAAATTAGGTTGACCTACAAATTGAGGTTTCTATACCATAGAGAATGTAGAAAGCCTAAAGTTTGATTTCCAACATCCCCTGGTGATGAAGGATGAGGAAGCCAAGAGTATGAGGGCAACTTGCTCATCTCTCAAGAGTTTCCATTGAAGACCAGCCTTCTTAAGTTTCATTGTTCACATTCTTTCTCAAATTTCAACAAAACTGGCTCTTAAGGGTGTATACAGATGGGGATGATAGAAAGTTCTGAGGCATGTGGTCATTTCGCATTGAGTAAAACTCAGGTGTTTATGATGATGGGGGGAGGGTTATATTTGTGAGCAGAGTAACACACTTTTCAGATTTCCCTTGACTGTTCAGACAGAGGACCTGATCAGGATGTCAACGAGGGAGGGAAGACCGTGGAAATAGAAATGTTGTTTCAGGAACTTCTGCCCTTTGCCCCATAAGCCCAAGCTCAGGAACAGTAATGATTCTGACAACTACCCCAAAGCATTTGTGTTATGATGTCCTCTACAGCCCTCATGCTCTCAGACATATCTGATCAGGAGTGGAATTGACTACTTCTGTCAGTAGTATGTGTATGACCACTGCCTGGTCCTTATTCCAAATTCTTTGATTTCCCCTACTCACCAGCCTACCTTGTCAGTTTTATTTGGATTAGAAAAGGAGGTTGGCTCTGTGTTTTCTTCTCATGTAAGAGAGTAGAGTATGTGTGTGAGGGAGTGTGGCTTATGTGTAGGGAGTGGCTGTGTGTGTCTGAGTTTTGAAATTGATTGAGAGCTATCACATCGTTTTGATGTGTTAACTGTCCTAAATCATTCCCCCATGATCTGATAATCTCTCAGAATTTAAGGTGTTATAGTTTCTTTTGAATTTCTCAAGCTTATTGCCATGTTTTTTGATATGGTGCCAAGTGTTCAATGTCCAAAGCATCTCCCAAGCTGCTCTTCTCGATGGTCTTCAAAACACCTGACAGGCAACCCCTGCCCTACCCAGCTATGTGCTGGATACAGGCAGGTAAATCATGTCAGACCACAGAATGCTGATACACTTCAGTGTGCCTTCAATTGTATATAAATAAAATGTACATGATGCTTCTTTATGAATAGTTTGTACGCTGACAGTTTATTTAATAGAAGTTTCATAAGTTTCATTTTAATCTCTTTCTGGATGTACATGCATTGATGCTAGTTAGAGAGAGAGTTTTGGGGGTGGAGAGGGAGGGGGAGAAGGGGAGGGGGAGAGAGAGAGAGAGAGAGAGAGAGAGAGAGAGAGAGAGAAAGAAACCTGCTTTTGAGCATTTCAGGATTTGGAGGATTCTTAGAACTAAGTCAGGCAAATCTCCATGACAATATCCTGCTTTTGACATTGGTGGGGATGACTTTAAAATAAGTAGAGTTGTTTCCTATCACATGGAATGCATTTCTACCAGATGTGCTTACCAGGGTGGTGAAAAAGTAGTGATAGTACTCAGTCATCATGCCCATGAACAGAATCTGCAAAAGACAAATAAGGGGAAAGAACCAGAAACAGGATTAGAAGAAATAGATAGATAACAAGAAGGGTGACTGCAATAGCTTGGGAACATAGAACAGCAGGGGCCTTGGGAAATCCACAGGCTCAGTAGGTCAGAAACCTGGGATGAGTCAATGGCTGATGTGGAACTATGATGCCAGCCAGCTGTTGACATTCATCCAGTGCTCTTTCATTATACTGTGTTCGGCTTATAGCAAGTAATCAGACTGATGATCAAATTTAAAAATCGTTTGTGCTTAACAAATTTTATATTTGGAGTTGTCCATAACAGTGCAGGGTTTTGCCTTCTCCACTGCCTAGGTTCCTGAGTAATCCCATGCTTAGATATATATTTTATTGATCTTAGCTTTAGCATTTATTATAATGCCTCAGAATAGAGCTCATTAAATGTTGACTTGGCAATGCTGGTATGTAGATGTTCTTGAATGAAGATTTATAAATAAGTGTCTCTTTGAAACCTTTCTCTCTGCCCCTTATCTTATAGATAAGTAGGGAGAAAAAAGGATTTGTTTATAGGGGAAAGATGGGAATGATTCTTATACACATTTCACACTGCCTCTTAATTCTGATTTCTCAGTTGCCTACTTGGGATCTTGTTAGTTTTAGATATTTTGTGTGTGTTGCTTTTATTTGGTGAGGGATGGGAGAAAAAGGTGGGCAGAAAGGACAAGGGTTCTCAGTAGAGGAAGTTTATTAAACTGTTATTTAACTTGGGGATTTCCGCAAATGGTGTCTACTGAGAAGAAAAAGTCGCGGATGGCCTGGAGATAAACTATTGTTTCTAAATCTTCTAAATCAAGACCATCACCTTCCTCAGTTGCCAAAAATATGATCTAGGTATTGTCTTTTTGGTCTTTATATAGAAATGAATGGAAAATATTCAGAAATCAAACATCCACAGCAGTTTTCCCCAAACTCTGATAAATTCTGGATGCAAATGAAAATCCCCTCTGGAAGCTTTACAATCAGATATTCTTAGACTCCATCACAGAGACAGCCTGATTTAGAATTCCTGAGAGTGAAGCCTGCATTTTTGTGTATCAAAGGAATAGTTGAGAATCACTGCTTTATGATAACATGTCTATTTGCATTACAAAACAAAGACTTTTATTACTTCAAGTGAAAAGATGTATTGAAAAGGTATGGGAAGAGGCAAACTAGTAATAAGAGGTACTGGAAGGTGCCTAAAATATGTAAACTAAAATGATTTTACATGAAAGGGGATAAAGGGTAAAGAGGTTATTTGCTGATAGCATATAACACACCAATACGGCACTGCTTACGCCCTCTTTGTTCACTTGGAAGCCAGAGGAATATTTATAAAAATTGTAATGTCATGAAGATAAGACAAATGACAGGAAACTCTCCCTATGAATCATGAGCCTACAACATGTATGTCACTCTTATGGTGATAATAAGGCTAGACACACAAAAGGATTTTTAAAAGGGTAGTATTGCTTTAGGGCCATTAATAACATTTAATGCCATTCATGGTGAGGTCTTGTTACCTAGTTTCTTACATCATTGGAGCATAAAGAGCTAACCTGCTAGGGTCAGTAAGGAATCCAATTTTTTACTTTAGTCATTAGATAGTGTCATTGCAGCCAAGATTACTTCTTGAAAGGGAACTGGGCAAGTTTTATGTCAAGATATAGACCTGGACACTGATGTTTAAAATACTGTTTCTGGAAGTAAAAAGAAAACATAAAGGCACCTGAGTTTTTCAGCTTTTCACTTGGGCTAATGTTTTTTTTTTTAAACTTCATTATGGAGGTGTTTGATCACCACTTGAGGGTATAGATTTTGTTGTTGTTGTTGTTTTGGTTTGGTTCTTTGATATTGTTAAAGGGATACACAAAACAAAAAGATCTAAAATATGACATCAAAAATATAAAGTGTGGAAGGGGAGTAAAAATGTAGTCCTTTTAGAATATAGTTGAACTTAAATGCCTATCAGCTTAAAATAGACTGCAATAGATATAGAACGATATACATAAACCTCATAGTAACCACAAACCAAAAAACTACAAAAGATACACAAAAAATAAAGAGAAAGGAACTCAAACAAAATACTAAGCAAAATCAGCAAACCACAAGAGAGGAGGTCAAAAGAAGAAAGGAACAGAGAAACAGAGAAGAACTACAAAACAACCAAAAAATCCCTCAAACAAACAAAAAACAATTAACAAAATGATTATAAGTATATACTTATCATTAATTACTTTAAATATAAATGGATTATGTGTTCCAATAAAAAGACATAGGGTGGCTGAATAAGTTTAATATGACCTACCTATATGCTGCTTACAAGAGACTCACTTCAAATCAAAAGACACATACAGACTGGAAGTGAAGGGATAGAAAAAAATATTTCATGCAAATAGAAGTGAAAATAAAGCTGGGGTAGCAATACTCCTATCAGACAAAATAGACTTTAAAACTAAAGGAACTAGAAAAGGAAGAACAAACAGAACCCAAAGTAAACAGAAAAAAGGAAACAATAAAAATCAGAGTGGAAAGAAATGAAGTAGAGATTTCAAAAACAATAAAAAAGACTAATGAAGCTAAGAGATGCTTCTTTGAAAACATAAAATTGATATAACTTTAGCCAAACTCATCAAGAAAGAAAGAGAGCCCACATAAATAAAATCATAAATGAAAGAGAAGTTACAAACCACACCATAGAAATACAAAGGATCAGTAATGAATACTATAGACAATTGTATATATGCCAACAAATTGGACAACCTAGAAGAAATGGATAAATCCTAGAAGCATACACCCTTCCAGGACTGAGGAAAAAAATAGAAAATCTAAACAGAGATTTGAGAACTAGCAATACAATTGAAGCAGTAATTTAAAAACTCCTAACAAACAGAAGTCCAGGACCAGATCGCATCATAGGTGAATCAAGTGTGGAATCATTTTTTGTAAGCAACCATTTAACTAATTAGTTTTATTATTTCCTTGTAATACCTGAAGGCAAATATTCATTTGATATACTTCTTATTTAATGCTAGAAAAGAGTTATGAAGATTCAGTGAGTAAACAGTTAACAGGTCTACTTTTTTTTTTTTTTTGAGGATAGTGTCACTGGCCCTCATATGTGGGACCCGAACCGGGGCCGCTGGCTTCCCAAGCCAGCGCCCAACCACAGCGCCACTCGGCTGGCCCTAATAAATAGGTCTACTTTATTGCAAAAAAAAAAAAAGGCTCTCTTGAGTCCTCCAGGTTACTTTTATTTGGTGTACTAGAAACATTGATTGTGATTGTTCCTGATTTTCCTGCCTAGTGCCTGGGTCAGTGCCTTCTGATTCTGTCCTTGAATTTATTGGACATGGAAATTAAGAAACAAGTATAGTCATGGATCAATGACCTGTCAACCTTGATGACTATCTAGGACCCACTGCATAAGAAAGTTCCAGATAAGATTAAAGCCAAGAGCAACAAAGGTGGTCCTTTTAAAACAATTGTCTTTATAATGGCCTGTAGACTGGTTGTGACTGGAGTGCTGTGCTGGAATAGTACTATACTTTATCAACAAAAGCACTGCATTCACACAATGATTTTTTTCTCTGTATGTTGGTATTTCAACTAAAAATTATTAAGGGATTAAGAAAATGTCACATCAAGATAAATGTCAGTTTTAAGATAAAAAGAAAAATCAATACATGGGGAATTTTCTAATAGTTCTTGCAAAACTGACTTTTTCCTAAGAAACACTACCTTCTTGGAATTTTGATATTGTACTTGTCTGCTGGACTGGTCAGCTGGTGCTGATCTAGGCAGTATATGCCTTTCCAAGGCAGTATGGCTACAAACAGTTAGTCCTGGCTCTATTTAAGTCATTTTTAATGGCATAAAAAGAAATCACATCACACACACACTGATATGTAATAACATGGCTGTCAATATTACTTGAATTGATGACATATTCCCTTTAATGGTTTCCACTAATGTGTTCTTTTAATAATGTTATTATTCCTAACATAATTATTCTTATTACATAATCCTTTGAAATAATTTCATTGACTTAGATTGATAGATGTAAAAGTCCTTTCAGTAATACTGTGTATCTATAATAGGGATAGTACTGAGTATTTTCTGCTCCTCTAATTTTGGAAGACCAATAATATGGGAATCGACACTCTCCCAACCTGAAGGGCACATGATAGGATTACACTTCCTGGCCCTCTGAACTTGGGTAGGGCCATGTGCTTGTTTTGGCCAAGGAGCAGGGAAACGCACTTCAGAGATTTCACTCTCCTTTACAGGTAACTAGCATGGTTAAAGGAGCAGTTTTTTTCTTCTTAATAAACACAATTCCCTGTTTCATGCATACTGCAGGTTATGTAAGCACTCTTGTTCATGACTTTGTTTTGATTGCTAAGGAATTGAGGGTCAATATTACAGGTCCTCCAATAATAACTAATCAGGAATGTATGGTATATATTCTATGTGTGCTAATGTCATTTGACTTTATAGTTTTCTAACCCAATGTCCCCCCTTGGTACCACCTCCTCTCCCTTTTAAAAAATATTTATCACTTTGTTTCAAAATATATGTTTTGAGGCTGCTTCAATTCTTTGTACAATAAAGATATAACAAATCAATAAATAATCATGCTTGGGAGAAGCTGAACAATTTTTTCCCATTAAGAGAGATGAATTACGCATATTCTGATCTGATGTAGCTGGGTTGGCCTCCAACAAAATACCATGCATAGTTAATCATAGTCTGTCCCTGAAGAATCAGTTAGAAGAACTTAGAAGAGACTGTGAGAGTGAATTTCATGTTTCAATTTGACCGAGCCATTGGATGCTCAGATTAACCATTATTTCTAAGTGTGTCTGTGAGGGTGTTTCAGGATGAGATTAGCTTTTGAACTTGCCACTCAGTAAAGCTGGTAGCCTTGGCCAGTGTGGTGGGCATCATTTAGTCCACTGAAGACCTGAATAGAACCAAAGGACAGGAGGAGGGATTCACCGCTTTTGCTTCCTGCCTGACTGACTGTGCGGGAGCATGTTTTTTTCCCCTGCCCTTGAACTGAGATTTTCACTATTGGCTCTTTCAGTGCTCAGGCCTTCAGGCTTGGACTGAGATTACATCACCAGATTTCCTAGGACTCCAGTTTGCAGATAGCAGATTGTGGGCCTTCTCAGCCTCCATACTTACATAATCCAATTCTTCCTAATCAATCTTTCTCTAGATAAATTGATGATAGATAGATAGATAGATAGATAGATAGATAGATAGATAGATAGAAATTCTGTTGGTTCTGTTTCTTTGAAGAACCCTGACTAATACAGACAACATACCAAAAGACTTAAATTCCTGCAGATTTATGACACTGTATTGTGTCTAGATAGCATAACCTTTAAACTAGCAAGGTGAAAGTGTGGCTTTATCTGTATTACGCTATTATGGAAATGCCACATGATTATTCTGTTGTTTCAGTGGCTAAAAAATAAGTACTGTTTGCTTTCTTTTGTAGTTAAATTAATCTTTAGAAGGCAGAATTAAACTCAATGCCAGTTGGCTCTTAAAAGGACAGTTATAATGGTCCCATTGTTATAAACATACACTGGGTCACAGTTATTACTCATTAACAATGGTGGTCCCTACCCTGGCCTATCTACTTTCTCAAGTTTCTGCAACAGAACTCTCATGACCATGACCTTGTGCACAGTAGCACTGACTTTCCTCTGTTTAGCCCTTCTGTTCTTGGCAAAGGCTATCCCTTCATATTAGAAATGATCACATACAGCCTAGCCACACCCAGATTATGTTGTAGTTTGTCTGGAGACTCCTCATTCAAGTCTAAATGAAGATGACCAAGACAGTTTTTAAGGTCTAATGCCTGCAGTAGATGAAAGAGTTGGTTTATAAATACCTGGAAAGTCTCTGGGTAAAAGTCTTCCAACACGTCCTGGTATCTTAAAAAGCTTGCACCATATTTCAACCTGATCATTTCCCAGAAGTGCTATGGAGACAGCAGCAAAAAATTCTCCACAAGTTCTCAGCATCCATTACTAAGGGAAGGCCATATGTCACAAATAATTGGTATAATGCTGCTATCGTGGTAGCAGAAACTTAAAATGGAACCTGGTGTGCTCCTCAGCAATTTTGAGGCATTCTTGTAATATTTATAAGGGTTTGTATTACTGCTTATTTCCATTGAAAAACTAGGTACCTTAGAAGTTTATACTAATTTGAAGTGTATTGCTCCTTTTATGGCCTTCTCAATATGAGGATAAATTCTAAACCATCAGACCTAGTTTCTAGTCAATTATTTCAAATGAACAACTTAAATGTGTAACTTGCACTGTGGTAAAATAATAGTTTTACCTCAAGATAGGAATAAGCTATTTTAACATAGGAATAATCTGAAATCAGCTGACAAATATCAAGCCTCAGAGCAGCACTTTTAAGAAGAAAGTTCATGCTTCTAAAATACCAGTTGTGGTATTTTAGGCGACACCTACACCAACCTCTGACCAGGATGCTCCTTTGGCCACACACCTTTTCATGTTAGTCATCAGTAGAACAAGCTAGGAATTAGTAGGCCTTTAGATCAGTTTTCATTGATGAAAAAAATAAAAAGATACTCATGCTATATTGAATGATTATAACTCACATCTGCAAGGGAAACAGTGGAGTGTGTAGAAAATAGCATTGGGTCCCAGAAAACACTGATGTATACAAAAATACCTATCTCCTTACAAAGTAGGCTGAATAATGGTCCCTTAAAACTGTCCACATCCTAATTTCCAGAACCTATTAATAGGTTACTTTACATTGAAAAAGGATCTTTTGGGCCGGCCGAGTGGCGCGGCGGTTAAGCGCTGGCTTGGGAAGCCAGCGGCCCCGGTTCGGTCCCACATGTGAGGGCCAGTGAAACTGCCCTCAAAAAAAAAAAAAAAAAGAAAGAAAAAGGATCTTTTCAGTATTAAGTTAAGGATATTGATATAGGGAGACCAGATTATTCAGATGGGCCCAATGGAATCATAAGAATCCTTATAAGATGGAAGCAGACGTGTCAGAAGGCAGAGAAGGTGAGGTAAAAATGGAAGCAGAGGAAAAAAAGGCAATGGGATGTGGGGCCACAGCCAAGGAATAACAGCCTGTAAAAACTGAAAAAGGTAAGGAATTGGCTTCTCCCTGAAGCCTTCAGAAGGCATGCCAGCACATTGATTTTAGACTTCTGATCCCCAGAGCTGTAAGACAATAAATCTGTATTGTTTTAAGACATCACATTTGTGGTCATTTGTTCCAGTAGCAATAGGAATCTAATATACCTCATTTGGTCTTCTTCCCGTGATTATGGCACACGAGACAGCACAACTTTGGTATATTAATGTCAAGTGCATATATCAAGAGGAAAAATGAGTTGTTTGAAGTTGGAAACTTTCTAAATATGCCTGTGCCCCTCCATTCACATACACATAGTAACCATGTGCATGTACATAGATACAAGCTACCCATAAGGGGAGTCCAGGGTTTGCCCTTCCATGGAAAGATGGTGCTGTACCATTTACAAACCCAGGCCACTTTTCCTCCTGCCTCCAAGTGAAATCAGAGAAAAGCAAAGGATATTCCACAAAGCGAATGGAATGGGTGTATAGTTTGAAAGTGTCTTTCAGTTTTAATTCCTTTATATCCTCCTCTCTTCAGAGGTATGATCAGGAGAAGGGAAACTAAAACTAATAGGTATTAATTAATGGAGTGGAAACCGATAGGGTTTTGTTTAGCTTTAGATGATAATCTTTCTAGAAGAGCCAGGGTGCATCACCCAGGGGCACAAGAGATTACACTACTTAAGGAGTGCAGCCTGTGGACAACAGAGCAGGGCGAAAAAAGATACCCCCTGGCAGAATGAAATAGGCAACCTGGGAAACAGGAGAGAGTGGAGCTTTTGATGGATTACAGGAACCTAAAGAATAAACTCTCCGCAATATCCAGGGAGAACTGGTGGAAAGATGATGTGTAAGAAAGAATACAGTGGAAGAGGTTTTAATAGCAAAGTACTGAGCAAATCTAGAAGCTGGAAAGTTAACAGAGAATATGCTGAATACATTATAATCTTTTTGCATTAGGATTTTTTTTTAATATTGCTGATAAAAATTGTACCTCAAATTTGCCTGAAGGTAACCTTTTGAGGTAGAGAGAGTCATGCAGCCATTAAATAGTGATCTTGCTGGTCTCATAAGATTTCTATAGCCTAGTAAACTCCTCGTGGCGCTGGGTCCCTTTCCTCAGCTTTTATGATGACATTATTATGCCAATTTACCTGATAACTATTAGGTTTAGCTAATAATTCTTTATGGCATGGTTTTTCTGTGCCTTGGAACCTCCAAAGAACTTTTTAAAAATATCGATGCCTGTACCCCACCCTTAAATATTCTGATTTATTTGGTCTGGAGTGTGTTCTAGATATTGGTATCTGTTCAAAGTGCTCCAGGTAATACTTACATATAGCCAGGGCTAAGAACCACTGATTTATATTAACCAAATTCATATTTTTAAGCCATAACTGTATTGACCATAGCTGCCTTTTGCTGAGTGCTACAGCATGTCCCCTGCTATGAGAGGGTCTTTACATACTATTGGAAAGGAAGTGTTAGTCTCAATTTATAGATTTGAAAAATAGAGCATAGTTATAGTATTTGAACCCAATACTCTAGGTTTGAATTCAATCCGAGGCTCTTTGTGCTATACTAATTTATTAATTGTTAATAAGAGGTTTGTATGACAGGAATGTCAAATTTTGCACCAAGTCCTTCTGGACTGTAAGAACCAAAATAGAAGCGCATGGTTGTTTGGAAAGGGCAAAGTTAGATCTACAGGCATTGGAGGTTTACCTTAAGGAATGAATCTACCAAGCCCAGAGAGCTTGATACGTTGCCCATCCTGTATTTGAGGGAACTTCCTGTCCAAACTGCTGCACCCAGGTCTGAAAGGTTGTGCTTTGGAGGACGTTGCAGGTATTATGGGGAGGCTCACCCACACTTCCTCCTTCTGTCAGAAATTCAGACCCACATTGCTCTGCCATTACAACATCTCTTTAGATAGCAAAACAAATTAGATCCTATTTTTTAATCCCTTTGGTGATGTTTGAGAAGAACTTTAATCTCTGTAATGGAGTTATCTTTCATCAGGAAAGGACAGTTTGTAAAAAAAAAAAAAAGTAACATATTTTTTGTTAAAGTTATGTAATAGACCTAACAATATTTTGTGTACTAACATTATAATGGCAGTGGGCACAAGATGTGAAGTGCTTTTCAAGGCATGATAAACGATGTGTTTCTTCTACTTAATCAATGAGGGGTCAGGGGAGGACACTCAGGAATTTCAAACACGACAGGGATAGGTCTGATATTTTACTTAGAATGAATTGTTTTTGAAGCTACATGGAGTCTGAATGGGGAAAGTGGGAAGATCAGTCTTTCTGGTATAGGATGATGATGAGAGAGATGGAGAAAAAGAGATGAACCTGAAACATATTCAGAAAGCAGAATTTGGTAACTAATAAATAGGAAAGATGAGGGAGAGTCAAGTAGCTTCCTTGGCTTCTGGCTTCAGTTATTGGTTGGTGTCACCACTATAGTCAGCAGAAACTCGTTGGTTGGAGGAAGAATGAGGAGGGAGGTGCAATGTGTCAAGTTTGGCATGGAGATTTAATGACATTGAGTGAGATCTTCATAAGATAGGGAGACTTGGTGAGTCGGGCTGAGACAAAGTTTGGGAACCACTGTTGTGACTGAGTGAGGGAGGTGATGCCATGATAGAGTTAGGATTGGGAAGCACCGTGTCACTCTTGTGGTTGTGACTAGACACAATGCCACTAATAATAATGAGGATAATCTCCAACCTGGGACATTTCATATATCAGTGGTTGGTACATGGCCTCATAGGCATTGTTACATTTAACTTTTCTCAAATCAATGTGAGTTATGTATTATAATATTCCCATTTTACAGATTTAGCAAATAACAAACCACTAGGCCCTCTACTGAACAATTTCATTTAATTCACTGGAGTTTTTCATCGTATTTTATTTCCCCTTTACCCTGGAACAGTCTGTAGCATATAGAAAACCCCCAATATATGTTAGCAGAATAAATGGTGAACTTGACATCTTAGAAGATCATCCTTATGACAAAGGATTTGGCTAACAGTCAGGGAAGGTAGGGAGGAGAGATGCTTTTGGGAAAATCCTGCATTTTTGAAGGGTGGAAGAAGCAGATGTGGTTAGCGTAGCAAAGTGATTTTTAACCTACTTCAGGCTTCTTTAGGAAATCTGATAGATGCTATGAATTCTTTCCCCTGAAAAAGGCATGTTGAGGGGCATGGCCATTTCCCAAAATGTAGACTAAAGCTGAGGTTCACTGATCCTGCCACAGGCTTCAGACATGCTTTGATATTCTAAATTTCCCTCACTTTTATTGCAAGAATAATTTCTCTTATCACCTATTACAGACAAATTTTGATGTAGCTAGAATTCAGGATTTCTGAGGCATATATGTGATTTTTATTAGCAATTCAGATAGAAACAAATCTAAGTCCTTTTTGAAATCTCCTCTTTGGAGTTTTTTTGAGAATCCTCAAATGGGCACACTAAGAATATGGACAAATGGCAAACTCCTTCAGTAAACTGTTGGTTACCCATAGACATCAATAAATTTTTGTGTGTATTTCATAACATACCCATGAACCACTCTCTACAACCAAATTATGTGCTCAGGAAATGTAAATCAATTTTAATATCAGCCTGAGAGAAATCTAATTAGGATGAGACTGTGCTGCCAAAATAATGAGATAATATACTACAAATTATCATCCAGTTAGTAGAAGTAGAAATTCATCATTATTACATTGTCAGGATTTATCCAAAGTTAATGAGCTCATCATCAGTTAACTGTTTAAAAGACCAACAAAGGACTCTAGGAACTTTAAAAAAGAATGAACTATAATTATTTCCCTATTTGAGAACCTGCTAAGTGCAAGGCGATGTGTGAATTCTGTATGTCTAGAGTAGTAAGGGGATCGTTGGTCACTTGTATGCATGGAAGCTCAGAGCTGAAGGGAACCTTAGCAAGATTAGAATCCAACAATCCTGTTTTACAAATGAGGTGACTAGGTTGAAGAAGAATCAATAGACTTGCTCAAAATAGCATATTTAGAGAGTCATAGGCACGTTAGAATCTGGTTTGAAATTCAAGCTCTGCAATTCAGTGTATGACCTGGAAACTCATTTTTCTCATCTGTAACAAGGGATATTTTTGAGAGGATAAAAACATATCATTTCAAATGCACAGCACATTCTGGCACATAGTGAGTATCCAATAAATGGTAATTATTTTATTCTATTGGGTAAAGAGCAGAATTTGCAACGGGGTCTCCCAACTTTCCAAGATCTTAGTCACAGTGTCTTCTTGCTTTAGAAATTAGATTCCTGGTCTTCAACCAATTTGTAGGCACTGGATAGCAATACTCTAATAACATTTATTTTTAAGGTCTCCTTTTGCCTTAAGGAAGCAGAGATTTGAGTTTTTTGTTGTTTTCACTTGTGGTACCTTTATCACCTTCAATCAGTGCTCAGCAAATATGTGTTGACCGAAAGAATGAATTTCTCTACTGTGTCTGTACCACACTCTCCATTTGGCCATGGGACTTTCGATACAATCAGCATTTCTTCAGGATTTATTAAACTAGAAATGATTGGATATTTGAACATAAAATGAAACATCAGCATTCAAGGGCCACAAAGGTTAACTAAAATGGGTTCTACGTTCCAATACTACGAGACTCAGTTGACATCTTGGTGTATGTAATAGTGACAGAATAGGATGCTTTCTTTTACTCTTAAATCCTGAAGTCAGTTTCAAATCCCAGCCCAGTTATTTGTTGGCTCTGTGACCTTGGGAGAGCTACAGAATCTCTCTGAGCTCTGTCCGTTCTTTGTCTACAGAATTTTTCTATAAAAGTTAAATGAATAGAAATAATTATTTTGCTAGAATGATTAGCATGCCCAAGAATAACTATAGACTTTTCCCCAATTTTTACTTTTAGATAAATGTCAAATATCTTCCCTAAAGTGCATTTAATTTTTTCCCTTAAAATTCATTTAAAAATGGTAAAATATGATGAAGGTGCAGGGAAATAATGAAAAATGTGCACAAAAAGAAAGCCAAGTTAACCTGGCAAAGAAAACGTTCTCCGCAGTGATTAGTCACCAAAGAAGTAAAAGCTATTAATACTAATTTCATTGAAAGAGACCAGCAGCAAGTGGTGGTGTTTCTCCCATAAATTTCTGGACTGACATGGTTATCCATTCTGAATGGGGGCCCTTCACAGTTAAGTGGGCATCCAGGCTCTGAGCTCAGGTGGCCTGGAGACCGTAGGGCAGCCTGGCTGTGCAGAAAGTGACTTTGTGTGGGGCGCTTTACCTCCCGGAGCTTCAGTTTCCTCAGCTCTGAGGTGAGAATGCTAAATTTACCTCAGGTAAATTCGAGATTGTGTGAGCTGATATCTAGGATAGCAGGCACTGTCACATCATTGGCACCTGGTGGGACCCTCAGTAAAGGAGAGAGATGAGTCTCCATCCTTCATTTTCTTTCAGGTAAAGAGAGCTTGGTTGAGTGGTGGCTGGACTCAGCACCCTCAGCTCCTGACTTCTCAGCCCCCCTAGAGAGACTCTCGGCAGACAGCTGCAGGGAAGGTCTCTGCCTCTGCTTCTGTGGGCTAATGGAGCAAGTTAAACTGGGTCATGCAGAGTACTCCTGCCTCACTTTGACCAGAATAGTAAGGTCTGGGGTCTTTAATATCACTTTTCAAATCATAACAGCTTCTTGGAGGGCCACATAAAACCCCATGAAGACAACCTTGGTCCTTTATCATGATTTCAAAAAGCAGCAGTTGTCCTCTTCCATGCAGTAAGGTAGGGCTTTCATGCTGGAACCTTGTTATCTTTTAGTTGAGCCAACCTGCCACCTGTTGGCAGCTCAGCAGCTGCTCAGCTTGGGCTGGGAATCGAGCTGGCAATCCTGTTGCTCAGAGCTCGCACTCTTGAGCAAGCTCTTAACCAACCAACTGAGCCACTTGGCTGGCCCTTGGAACCTTTTAAAATGTTTCACCTCCCAAATAGATGCAGATCTTTAGCTAGAGGAAAAAAGTGGATGAACATTCTCTAGTCACTTCCCCCAAGCCTCACAGCCAATCTTACCACTCACATAATTAGGGAAAGTAAACACAAGACAAACTGATAAGACAGACGATAAAGGAAAAAGGGTTCTGTTAATGGCTGGTGCAAAACTGAGCTAATCCCACTGCCCCTTACCCTGCATGCATTTCTTGGGAGAGCTTCTGTTAGAGGGATTTTGGTTTGTTTTTTGGAAAAAAAAATAAAAAATAAAAAATAAAATCCTTGTAATGATGTAATCTCTATGCTACCAGGAAAGAGCCACTTAAATCAAAGGAACAACATGTCCACATTTATAGAAATGGAGGAAAAACGCTACCATGGCTGCCATGTGCTTCTCTTGCCTATTTGAAGACTGCCCTATGGGGGACATATGGCCTGCTATGTGAGCCAAATGGGTATCTAACCAAGAAAGGCCTCATCAGCAAATCATTTTCTTAAACGAACAGAAGCCCTCATCCTCTGTGGTAACAGGCTCTTGGGAAAGGATGGTTCTTTGCGTTTTGAGTGCTACACAGGAAATCTGGTTTCTCAGTTCTGTTCCACACTCCATTACACACTTTAATGAACTGTATTAAAATTTTCCAAAGGGGCCTTAAAATTAAAAAGCTGCTGATTGTATTTATTTACCTTTAAAGTTCTTTAGCTGTTAACATCTGCAACATGCTCGCTTTATTTACTGAGAAGATAATTATAATATCTAAAGATTTGTTAATGCCACTGTCATCTAGAAGTAAGTAACAACTACTTTCCATGTCGCTGGAGAAGGAACAGTTCAGAGTGGAGAAAGGACCTGATGGTAGAAAGGGGCTGATTGCCAGGGTCTGGCTGTGTGACTCAGGGAAAATCATTTTACCTCCTCCACAGAGAAAGGGTTAGCTTTGATGTCCATAATTGTTTTCAATGGCAACTTCAAATATTTCTATGACTCTAAAGGGATTTGTTTGGTGTAACCATCCAGGAGGTAATAGAGACATCTAGTTGACCTGCCTGGTTGTCTGCTTCCAGAGCATTTAAAAGCTTAGCTCTGAACTTAAGAGAGATGCCCTTCAAGTATAAGATATGGTACCGGAGAGTCAAGCCAGATGGCTGCTCTAAAGGTGATCCAGAAGACCAGGGTCCTGCATTTGTGTGGAGAGGTTGGTCTCTCCATGAAAGGAGTCCATTGCCAGTCAACCACATAGCATCCCTCCCTCCCTCCCAGATATCTTAAACAAGGGAGTGCAATAACAGCTTGTGTCATTTTAGGTAAGGACATTGTCTTATGCCACAGTAAACACTCATAAATACCAGGAGACACCCATTAGGCCCCGTACGTAGAATCTGACTATTTTTTCCTGCTTGTCCCCAAGTTCAATCCTCTGATCTTTTATTAATGCTTCCATTTTAAACATCCGGCTGACCTTCCCCACTATCTTTAGCTATGCCCGAGTTTCTCAGCCTCAGTGCTATTGACATCTTAGGCTACATAGATCATTGTTGTGGGTGCTGTCCTGTGCATTGTAGGATGTTTAGCAGCAGCCCTGGCCTTTAGTTACTAGCTGCCAATAGCATGCCACTGTTCTCAATACGACAGTCAAAAATGTCTCCAGGCATTGCCAAAAGTCCCTGAGGGGGCAAAATCACTCTGGGTTGAGAACCAGTAGTCTATGCTTTAATTTTTGAATTTTCTTTCTTGAGTATAAGACCAATGCTAAATCTGAAGTGTCCAGAAATTATTATTCTGTTGTTATTATTCTTAACAATGCTGACATCTTTCATTTATATAAGATTTTACAATGTATCAAGTGTTTCTACCCACATTATCTTTGGAGTTTCATGCATGGCATCTCATTGTCTATCACAGATGAGAAAAGAGAAGCATGTTTTCTGGGACTGCCCCTATGCCCTGCTTCACTCTGCTTGGGATCCTGTATGTCTGACAAAAGAGGTCTTGCCATGAGGAAGATGTGTTTAGGACAAGTCAGGCATGGTGTAAATGAAATCTGGCTCAGCCTTTTCAAGAGACATAAAAGAAAAGGAGAGAGAGAGAGAGAGAGAGAGATGCCTAGATGCTTAATCACCCTGAAATGATATCTTCTCCTCTCCATGTCTGCCGGCAGGATCTACACGCCTCCCAGTTAGATCTACAACTATGTATGGACAGGTGACTTCAACCCAGCCACGCAAACTCCCTGTGCCCTTTGGCTCTTTAAAGGGGTTCTGAAAATGGCAATCCTCAGCCTAAACAGGATTGCCGCAATCTAATCATGCTGCACTAAGTGAAACCAGAAGGCATTTTTGAGAAACAGAAATGAACATTTTCCCTGCACTTCGACTTCCTCCCTACCCCAGCTTACCTGCTTAAGGATTTCAGCGGCTGTTTCATGTGAACAATCAAATATCACGTAAAACTCCTTGCCCTTCTTCATCTCCTTGAGTAAAGGCTTGGCATCTTTATTCCCAGAGGGTAGCTGGCGGATTTTGATTTTGATGTTATATCTGGAGGGAGCTTTGATGAGCTCTTGCAGGCGAATTAGACCTAGAAAATGACATCCAATCATGCAACAGATTGCTCTGTCAAAAGAATATTTGTTTATTGCCATTTACAATCAAACCCATATCATTCCCAAAATGTATCAAGAGGCTTCCTACCTAAAGGTTACACTATTGACTTCTCATTTGTCATTGCTCTTTCTGTGGCAAATTATACTGTATTTGCCTTTTGCGGGTAATGTGTGGCTGGGAAGCACACATTTTTCCAAGTGCAGTTTGAATTTATTTGGAATGCAGTTGTCTTCTCCAGCTTGCAACCAACACCTCAAATGTTAGTCTTAACAAGTTAGTCTGTAACTGCAAAACTTTTATAAATAAAAAGTTGCTTGAAGTTTCCAAAAGTGCTCAATGAAACAGATAACAAACAGAAAAACAAACAAATAACAATAGAATTCTAGAATCCCTTGGGACTCTAAACCCCTGTACATCTTTCATCAAGTACTTAAACATAGCACACTCTTTACAAGCTAATTAGTTGTGCTGCTCTATATAATCTTCCAGTTCCTGTCATATAAATGGCTCATTATATTCTCTTTCTAATGATTGCACATTGAGTTGGGAAATCCTTTCTTGGAAAAAATAAAGACCATAGAATTTTTAGACATTATGATGATAAAAGCAGAAACACAATTCTTTAAAATCCACCATTGGTAATGGTAGGAAAGTGTATACAGCCAAATCATTTGACAGAGAATGTTTGATTTGCCACAGTATGAATCTACTGAGCGCCGCCATTTTTTAACAGAAATGCTTTGCTAGGGCAAGACAAACCGCTCCATAAAGCCTCCATCTCATTTCCCCTGATGTTAACGGTGCTTGCTACACTGCGTGATGTTGGCTCTCAGTCAACAACTCCCATCACACTGGAAAATTGACTTATTATTTTTTTTATTACACAGTTCTGTGACTTCAGGATTTGTCAGCTTCAAGTAATCAATAGGAAATATTAAGCTTTATTAGTATTCAGATGGAAATTGTGGTATGCACCGTGCAAGATACATCATAGAAACCAGCTACCTCTGGACTTAATGCATTTTTTCTATTTTCTTGTTTAATTTATTTAGTTTCCCTGCCCCCACCCCCCCAGCCCCAGAAGCCACATTTGGGTGGCTCACATGTTAGAAGATTCATCTACTACTATGCATAGGCTTGGTTCTGATGTACAGTAAATTTTTAATTAAGCCATTCTTGAGAGTCCAATGGATGGAGGCAAGGGAAGGAGGAGTTGAAGAACCATATCAAAATGTAGTGCTCATTATTCTTTTTAATGTTTTAGTATGAAAATAGGAAATGTTAGAATGATAGCCTTCCTGGATTCTTGCTTTCTTTCAAATCAGTCAACATGGCTGAAGACTCGAAAGTGCCAATAATGAGCTTACTTGCCCTCTTCCGGAATCACTTGTCCTGTGCCACTGATGAGTACAAAAAATGGAAGAAAACCAAGCACAGGGACTTGTGTATTTGTTAATCTTCACAATGATCCTAGGAAACCAGGATTATTGTCTCATTATTTCATAAAAGGAAACCAAGGCTTAGAGCACTTATGTAACTTACTGAGGGTTGCAAAGATAGGAGGAGCCATAGATTCAAATTGTTGTCTTTGAGTCCAGCCAGCCCTCCATCTTTTCCCTTCACCATCCTGCTTTACAAATGGAAATTGTTGGTGCAAAGGAAATAGGTATGATTTTGGATTATTTGATGAGATGGGGAAAAATTTGAAACAGGGACCCATTCTTCCTGTTTACTCCCAGCTGCTTATATATTTCTCTCCTGATTTTTCATATCACCCTCCTGCTTTGCAATTGCATACTTTTTTTTTTTTAACTTGAGCATGACCACAGGAGAGATCAATGTGGCATTTAAATAAAATGGGGGGAAAATGTCAGAAGTGCACTTCATATGCTGCCATGAAGTGCTCTTTTGTTCTTTAAGGAATGGAATGTCAATTTTAAAGTGTGTCTTGCTTATCATGATGACTTACACACACATTTATGGCATTTACAGTTGAATACATTTTCTCACTTCATTCATTCATTTTTATAGAATAGCATTTCCTGGATATTCATTTTATGCCAACCATTGGGGGTATGACATAAAGACATCTCGCTTTGACATCCTTACAGCTCCATAGGAGGATTTTATCCCATTATATCTCATCATGTGGATGTGGCATAAGCTATTAATTTTGTAAATTAAGTGCTGAGGCTGATGGAGGTTGGAACAACTTGCTCAAGGTCATGGTGAGGCTGTTAAATGGCAGATCGAATGCTTAATGCAAGGTGAACCTTTTGACTTCTAATCTAGGGCTCTTTTCACCAAATCAGTGGCTCCTTCTGACTTTTAGAATTCAGATCAACTGAACAACTGACTGAATCACTAACTAACTTTATAAAAAAAAATAACTGCAGAAATAAACAGAGAAAGAAAACTTTAGATCAGCATAAAGCCTTCAACCTTTATTTGGCATATGAGGCCATTTATAAACACACTCTCTCAACAAAAAAAAATGATCATGCACTTTCACAGTTGTTTTACAAAAGAAAGTTATTTTAGTACCAATAGAGGAGAAAGGACAAAGACTCAGTACAAGACCAGTCTCTAATTGGATTACATTTATCTTTGGGAAAGTACACTAGTAAGCCCATATGTCCTCATTTTGTCTGCATGCAGGTGAATGGCCCTCAGGTGGGGAGGAGATCTGCAGATATAGAGATTACTGACCCTGGTTGTGGGAAGAACCATGATCAAGGAACAGTGAGGTTTACTTTCCCTTTTCAAAGCAATTGTTTGTTTAAAAAAAGGCTTTCTGCCTTCATTAGCAAATGTTCCAGAATTTATAATTCAAAAGGCTTTTTTGTTGTTGAGTTCACAGAATTGATAGAAACGGTTCCCTTTTGTTTGCATTCTACAGTAATCCATCGAGCATTTACACCTCCTTGTAAAGGACAATTAAAAATTATTTGTTACACAAATTATGTCTTCAGGGAAAGGAAATCGATGTAGGCTCACATCCTGACTTTGCTTACAGTCCGATATTTGGAAGCCAGCTCTGACTGAGTGGGCTGGTGCTCCCAGCATGGACTCCAGTTCCAGAGAGCAAGGGTGCACACAAAGCTGATACCGGGGATGGTTTTCCTAGCCCACGCTGGTGGAGAGGCTTTACAAATAAGATGCAAAGGGGGAGGCAACCAACTAACCCAAAGGAGAGACATGCTTCAGTAAAACCCACCTGTGCTCTTTAAAAATATCAAGGTCATGAAAGACCAAGGAAGGCTGAACCGGTTTAGACCAAAGGGCAGACTTAAAGGACATGGCAGCTGAATGCAATGAGAGATCTTGGATTCCAAATATTACTGTAAGGACAATTATTGGGATAATTAGAGAAAGTAAAACTATCTACCTGTCTACCTATATCTATCTAGCTCTATCTATCTATCTATCTATCTATCTATCTATCTATCTATCTACCTATTGTGTGGTCAAGTTTTGTTTATTTTAGAAGCATATTGACAGGACCAGATCCAGCATAAGTTTTGCCTGTGTGTGTGATCAAGCTGACCCAGCAACCCCAATCAGCCTTTCCGTGTGAAGAGAGACTGTGAGGGCAGCATGGGCACAGGTCACTCTTCCATAAGGGTGGGGGTGGGGTAAATTGCCTCTGGGCCCCTCTGGTCAGGTGAGAAAGGCCAGAGGACTTAATAATAGCTTTGGCCACCAGCATTCCAAGCGGGCTCTGTCTGTGCCTGGAACAAAGCCACATACTGGAGGTGAAACCAGTGCTCTCTGGTCACTAGAAAGGCTCCCTGTGTGTAAGCACAACCTGCCATGAGGCCCCTGGCCAGCCAGCACCGGCTTCCCCAGCCCTAGGCAACTCTGCGGAGCCTTCTCTCTTTTCTTTCTTTCTTTCTTTCTTTCTTTCTTTCTTTCTTTCTTTCTTTCTTTCTTTCTTTCTTTCTTTCTTTCTTTCTTTCTTTCTTTCTTTCTTTCTTTCCTAGTATCATATTTATATGTGATAACAGTATTGTATCAGAGGTAAGTTTCCTGTATTTGATAATTGTACTGTGGTGATAACAAGGAATGTGCTTGTTCTTAGGATACACCCTAATTTATTTCGGGGTAAAAAGGTCATAATATCTGCCACCTACTTTTAAATGGTTCAGCAGTACTGCTCCTTACTTATTATAGTTGTTGTAATCATTTTTCTATTAAGACAGTCGGGGAGCATTGAAGCATATGTGGCCAAATGATAGCTGCTGAATCTAGATGAGGGGTATATAAGAGTGCATTGTACACTTCTTGGAACTTTCCTCTAAATTCAAATCATTATAAATAAACAGATACAAACACGTAGCTATGAAATAGTATAACAGCCTCCTTCCTCCACTCCCACCCCCAGGAACGCAGTTGGAAACCACACTTTTGGCTATAGCAAGGGGCCCGTGAATTTCACATGAGTTTGAGCTGGGCTCTGCATGTAGAGAGAACCTCTAAAAATGTCCAAACGGCCTATTCTAAACACTTGCTTTGGTCACTTAGCTACTCTGCACTCACATCTGACAAAGAAAAAATGCTGATTTGCATGCACATCGAGTGACTCTGGAAACAGAGGGAGTCTATGGAGGAGGAAAAAAGAACTTGCTATTTTCAGTGGGCGTTTAACATTTCCTGTGACTTCTCCTTAAATAATAATACACTTTGCTGTTTACATTGCCCCTTTTTATGAAGTATGCGACATGCCTTATAAATAACTCACTAAACCTCAGAATATACCTCTGAGGTGAATAGGTGTCAGTGCTGTTTTACAGTAAAGAAAGTGAGGCAGAGTGAGGTTAATTGTTTGGATTGGCCCTGAAAATGAGTCACATATTCCAGAAATTGGAAGGGACCTTAAGGGTCAAACCCCTGCTTGATGCATGAATCCCTGCTAGACAGTTGCTGTTGAACACCTCTCTGTTTGAGAAATTCTCTTCCCCACGTTGCAGCCCAATCCATTTCTGGATGGCTTTAGTTATATTTAATGAGCATCAGTTCAAAAGAAAAGTGCCTAGGTTCTCTTGACTCTTACTTAATCCAATCCCCTGTTCATTAAATGAATCCAGTGGGTTTGATGCCATACAAATAAATGTAATAAGCCATTGGGACCCAAAGATAAAATTACACATTTTAAATGTTAATCTTCATTTGAACTTAGAAACATGCAAAATGGCATTTCACAAACTTATTGGTATATTAATATACCCAAATCTAACAGAATTCTTAAAGGGATCTCTGTGCCCTCCAGATGGGAGGAAAAAATCGGAACTGAAAAAAATTGAAATGTCTGAGTGAGTGATTTACATGGGGAAATACAGTACTTTTAAATGCAGATCTTCATACATACACTTTTTAAGAAAAATGCCTCAAGGAAAGCCTATACTTCCTCAAAGAAAAATTGTGCCCCTTGTTTGCAAAGAACCTCGTAGAAGAATCTAGTCAAAATATTTGAGATTACCCATGTTGCAGTGAGCTCCACCAGTATATTTTGGTCCTGAATCTAGCTAAGATCAATGGTAGTTAAAACTAATATACTTGGCATGCAATACCTGAAGATTGGTTTCTGAGCAGGATTCTGAAAATGTGAATAGGATTCTGGTCAAGAGATGGGGTGGATAAATATGAAGGGGAGAAAAGAGTGAGAGCAGAGAAAAAGAGAAATTATAATTTATGATCTTGTTGGTACTAAGTGCCAAGGATATTCTATTCCCCAGCTCTTTCGGGTGGGAAGGTATATGGCAGGACTGTTTTGGCTCGCACAAGTGGTTATAGCTACGCAGTGGGGTGAGTCACTGACTGTGAAAAGATTCTGTTATTTTTTATTCAGCACTGGGTTGGTCATCTATGCCAAAATGTTAATTTTCTTCAAGTCTAAATTTTAGGACTCTGTCAAGATTCTTGGTTCTTGACTATATATTCTATGTGTTTTCTATGGGAAAATGGCGGGAAATATAATAAACATAGCAAATCTAAGTCTCTGTTTAAATACAGCCATAAGAGCAGCTATTTTGCTTATTCCCAGAATGGTTGAGCATATTAAATGGTGTGATTATACAAAGTAGTTAGAACAGTGCAAGTCACGTGGTGCTCAAGAAGTTAGTTATCGTGATGTTTGTGGTTATTTCCCTTGTGTTTTCTCCCTGGATTTATTGTTTCTTTCAATCACTGCGTTTTTATGGCTGTTAATCTCATTTCAAATTAATCCTCACTGTAAAGCTTTGAGACTATATATCAAGTGAGAGCTAATAGCTCTTTATTGTAACCTGCATGTTAGAAATCCTGGGGCTCCAATGCGTTGAGAAAAATGACTTAAGGCAACCATGGATGGAAAAAACAAAATAAAACAAAAACTTAAGAGCTATTAAGACAGGTTAGTTAATATAGCAATTAGGCAGTTAGGAATTCCCTGGTAGAATGAACAAAAGATAATTAACTCCTTCCAACCAGAGGCATCAATCAATCACCCACTGAGTCAACTGGACTAACAAGGTCTCTGCCCCCCAAGCCCTGACCCTAAATGGTCCCAGCTTTAAAGATTATTTTCACAGATTATCCAATTACATTCTAAGGCAACTAGATTCTTTTATGAAAAAGCCTCCTCCAGTCTGAAACGGCCAACGAAATAAATCTAACCTGTTCAAACAGGTGCCAGTTTTCTCACCTGATAGGCTGGGAAAGCATATAAAACAGAAGCCCCCCCCCCCCGAATCAGCAGGCGCTCCAGTTTCAGATGCTCCCTCTCTTTTAGAGAGCTGTATCTCTTTGCTCTAATAAACTGTCTTTTCTGCAGACTTTGCCTCTCTGGTCCATGTCTCCATTCTTCTGTATTATAAGACCACGAGTCCCGGTCACATGCAGAAAAAAAAACCCTGCATCACTCACTATCTATTATGAACTCAGGGCTAGAGGCATCTGGCTGGACCTTATTTTCTTGGTGGCCTCATCTAGTCCCATCAATATGCTGAAGACTTTCAAATTTGTATCTCTACCCCATATCACATTCTTGAACTATTATAGACTTACATATCAACTGCCTGCTCATCACCTCCATTTGAATGTTCGATAGACATCACAAACTCAAACTTCCTATGTTCATGACTGAACTCTTGATACCATCCTTAGTCCTCCAAATTAACTCCATCTTTTGGGTCAGGTCAAAAAGCTTTGAGTCATCTTTAACTTCTCTCTCTCTCCGTGTCTCTCTCTCTCTCCGTCTCTCTCTCTCTCTCTCTCTCTCTCTCTCTCACTCTCCATATCTCTGTCTCTATCTCTATCATTTCTATCTCTCTCTCCTACTCCCACAGGGCATTATGCCAGCTTGACATTCAAGGTATTTCCAGAATCTGACCCTTTTTTACTCCTACTGGGATCACCTTCATCTCTTGCTTTGATTTCCCTACCCGCCACCTGTTTGTATAATCAGTACAGCAGGCAGAGCAGTCTTTTTGTGATGTAATCTGATCATTTCACTCCTCTGATGAAAACTCCAATGGCTTCCCATTTCATGAGGAACAGCAGATCTTTGGTGGCCTACAAAGCCCTTGATGATGTACAGGTCTCTCCTCTCTGACCTCCTCTCCCACGCCCTTCCCCTCACTCTGATCCAACAACACTGGCCTTGTTCTTTGTTGTCAATAAAGATTTATTGAGACACATCAGCCTTTTTCACTTCCATGTTGCCTGTGGCTGCTTTCTTGCTACCTCAGCAAAGTAGAGTGCTTGTGACTGAGACCCAAGGGCCCACAAAGCTTATGCTGTATATCCTCTGGCCCTTTGAGAAAAGGAGTTTGCTGGGCCCTGTTCTACAACAATGGCTGTGGCTGCTTCACTAAGTCTGGCCTTGAGCCAGCCGCACGCATTCGGTGCTCAGCTTCTCAGCTCTTTTTGATGCCTGTGAAGGAATAGAAGGCAGGCTTCCACCAGGCGTCTAATGAAGCAGAGGGGGTGACCAATGAGTAACAATTTTTCATTGCTTAGGGTCACCTTTAAATGTAGGAATCAGAGAAAAGTAGGTGACTAATGGAAAGAACATCCAGGCAACAGAGAGAGAGAGAGAGAGAGAGAGAGAGAGAGAGAGAGAGAGAGAGAGAGAGAGAGAGATGAAGCGAGACAAAACTTTACTCCCTCCAAGAGTTCTCAAGAATCTTTCTACATTTTCACTTCCAAAGGACAGACTCCTGCCTGGTAGTATTTAGTGAGATGAAGCGAGACAAAACTTTACTCCCTCCAAGAGTTCTCAAGAATCTTTCTACATTTTCACTTCCAAAGGACAGACTCCTGCCTGGTAGTATTTAGTGAATTGAATTTCGACATCCTCAGAGATAGGCACAAGGCTCCTATTGACTTCAATGGGAGTCACGGGTCATTTGGTCCCACAGACATCTGTGCTGGCTTCAGGCTATTTAACAAACTCCTAAACAAATCTCAATAAAGTGCTGTTTAATGGGTACTTAATCCTGGTGTGAGGGTGGGTGTCGAGCACACCTAAGTCTTTTCCTTCCCTTCAGGTTTACTAAGTTTGCTCCTTTTTATGGCTTAATAATTACTGCAACCGAAACCCTGAGGCAAGCAGTATTAAACTCACTCAAAGTCAATGTCTCTTTTATCGATCTCAGTTGACCCGTTTGCTCCCTGGGCTCCGATTTAATGCCTCAATTGATTATTCATTTACATTTTTAATGTCTTTGTGGGAAAATTCATTTTAACATGAATCATCTCTCACTTAATGGGCAACACACAATCTCATTTTGGATTTTCAATTTCAGCAAGTCTTTATTGAGCAACTGAGCTCACGTGAACTTAACAGGGATGGGTTGGAGATTTCAAATTTCTTGCAAAAGATGATAGAAATGATAACTTGATATTCCTTCTGTGCAAAATGGCCAACACGTATGGGTGCTCGCCTGGAATCAGGATCGTGATTAGGACATTGACTTTTGAGTCATGTTTTTATAAATTACATGTTCTCCAAGTACAATTTGAAATTTACAGCATTTATGCTCACACCTTTAGTTGCACTCTTTCTTTAATGAAATCCAGAAGTTTCTATATAATTTATTGATTTGTCTTCCTTTTTTGTAGTCCTGCTTTGCTGGAGATGATAGAAATGGTGTGAGAAAACTATACTATAGTGTGCACTACATAATGAGAAATAGTATGATTGTATTAGGTCAAGGAATTCTCTATTTGCATGGAGGTAACATGGAACATCTAACTGCACTTACATTTACTATGCAATATTCTATCTCAAGGTCTTCATATATGCTTGTGGAGTTCATTTGATAATATGTTCTTCCTTCACAGTAAGCAAGTGAAGCTCTAAAACTTTGACTGCCTGTGGCTTATCCTTCCCAGTAGGGCTGTTTTGAATATCATATTTATAAATTACAGATCCAATCACCTACCTTCACTTCTTCCTAAAATGAGATAAAATGGAAGAAAACTACATAAATGCATATTTCCAGCCCGAAGAGACACTTTTATCTGACAGTTTAAAATGGAGCCAGAGTTCGGTGCCAAGTAGAGGAATCTCACTATTCATCCTCTGGGGAGCAGTGAGTATTAGTGCTTAGTGAAAAGGACAGTGAAAAATCAACACTTTAAAAGTTTGAACATGCTTTGCTTTATTAATTTTCACTATTTTTGTTAGTCTTACTACCAAATGTGTATACCAAAGAAAGGAGCTAATTCCAATTCTTGGAGAAAAAATATTCAGAAAGTAAACACAGCCGTCCCTCCGTATCCATGCAGAGCTGGTCCAGGACCCCATGGACACCAACGTCCACAGATGCTCAGTCCTTTACATGAAATGGTGTAGAACAATGCATACAGTCGGCTCTGCACATTGCGGATTCCCAAGAGCAGGTCAGAAATCGTGTTTTGGATCCACACTTGGTTGAATCCACAAATGCAAAACCCAGGATATGGAGAGCCAGCTGTATATTTACTGAAAAAAAAATCCACATACAAGTGGACTGTGTTGTCTAAGGGCCAATGGTAATATTATTTTTTCTACATGTCATTATTAAGCATTTTTTATATGCCAGGACTATGTTAGGTAGCAGATCATAAAAAGAAATAAGATAAAATTCCATTTTTTTAAGGAATTTCTAGGCTCATAGACATGTAAACAGAAAATGGAAACATTTAATATAATGGTTATATTTACAAAGTGGTATCAAACCCTTGGTCTCAGAGAACTTTAAGGAAGAAATGATATGTAAGTATAATCATGAAAATGAGGGAAATCACCACCTTGGGGGCTGTGGAGGATCATCCCGAGTGAGGGGTCATCCTCCTAAAAGAAGAGTTGGGGTGAACTTGGGGGCATTTAAGAAATGGCAGACCCTTCATCATAGCTGATATGGGACAATAAAGAATGTAGAGAAACTAGTTCCTAGATTGATGAAGATGAAAAGGGATGGGTGGTGAACAGTTTTCAATTAGGAGAACTTGCACTTTATTATGTGGACAATGGAGAGTCACCAGCAGAACTTAAAGTGAATAAAAGGGGGTCTGAACTCTGACAAACCTCGCAATGTAACCGGAAGGCGAACGGGGAAGGTGCCGTTAAAAGGCACATCAGTGGGGGAAATGTCAAGCCAGAGCAAGGCGCTGAGCACCATGTTTCCGACCTTCACCCTGAAAGAAGTGGGTGACAATGCAAGCTTTACTAAGTAAGGGCTTGTCACTGGAGGGTCCCAGTCTCTTACCCACGAAATGGTCAGCTTTATTGATCCCACCTCCAGCTGGATCTCTCTTTGTTAACCTTCTTTAGAAACGTTTCTAGACATTTCTAGCCGTTATCCTGCTACTTACGAAGTTGACATCGTACTTTGTGATCGTTTTCAAACTTTCTCTGCACTATCTAAGTAAGGAATGAGGCCTAGGGCCTAGTCTTAATAGAGTTGGGTAGATGAAATGACATCTTTAATGTTCTGATTGGATTACAACATATATCAAAAAGGTAATATTTCTTTTAAAAAAAAATCCTCCTGCGTTTGATGATGAAAGGATCAACTCACCAAAAGGAACTGGAATTAGCTAGACATGCCATTCCTAATTAGAATACTCCATCAGCTTCACTTTCATGCGCTCCACCTGATGAGTTCATAACTATGGAACACTTTGGCTCCCTTTGTTCAGACCAGGCATGGCCAGGTGAGGTCTTGTGCGCGTCCCATACCTGTGCTGTCTTCATACACCACCGTCACTGTTTTCCAATTGTAGTAGAGGACCAGATCCAGGACTGCTCTGCTGATAGCCGCATAATCTGGATAGAGGTTGATGTAAAATAAGTCTTTGTTGTCCACCGAGGGGTGTTTCCAGCGGGTCTGTATGTGTGGAACTTCGAGCGCATTGCAAATAGACTGCACAGCACTGACAGAAGAACTATGGGAAGGACCAAAGACAGCAGCCACACCAAGAGCCAGCTGGTCACATGCTGATACCCAAAGACAAGGAGGGGATAGAAAGAGAGGGCAGGAAAGGGAAAGAGAAAGAGAGAGTTCTGTGAATGTAATCGTTCCTCCCAGGGTTCCTCTTTTTATTTTCACTATTGGAAACTTGCCTCCACTCTCCCACTGCATGCTTAATCCAACTTCTAGAATTCCTCAGATACTAAAATACTGAGAGATGTAAATATGGAACTGATTAGCAACATATCTCAGGGCCAACTCCCAGCAAATAAAAATGAGTTGCAGGTCTCACTTCATTACCTTTAACCAGATGGAATCTAAATCCCTTGCTTGGTATGATGCTACCCAGGAGTGCTCAGAGCTACTCTACAAGCTATTGGCTAAGAGAGCGCCATGTGAATGAAGGTATGTCATATGGCAGGCTGGCTGTGGGGATATTAATGTGGCCATAGAATTCGGAAGACTCTCTGGGTGACTGCAAAGTGCTTTAGATCCTGTCTTCCAAAAACTTAGAAAGGAGTTCCAGGCTATTGAAAAACTGCTAAAGAATGTTAAGTGATTCTGATACCTAATTAATTACAGAATAACAGAATAGCATAGCTTAACAGGATCCTAGAAGACATTTTGTCTAGCGCACTAATTCATAGACAATGAAATATGTCAGAGCCACTGGATAATGGCAGAGCTGTACCAGAGCCCAGGGACCTTGCTCAAGGTCAGGCCACTTTCTAACTCAATGTCACTCAACATGTAGTCTAACAAAATCAAGTCAACATGTATTTAAAAATTAACTTATAGGGCCTGCCGAATGGTGCAGTGGTTAAGCACTGGCTTGGGAAGCCAGCGGCCCTGGTTCGGGCCCCACATATGAGGGCCAGTGACACTGCCCTAAAAACAACAACAACAAAAAAGAAAAAACACAAAAAAAATTAACTTATAGGATGTATTTATTTTTCTCATTGCAAGATTATATATACTTATTGAGAGAATTTAGAATACTTAAAAGTGTAAGGAAGAAAAAAAGGCTGTGTAATTCCATCATCTTAGGACAATGTTTATTTATATTTTTGTGTTCTGATTTATTTTTAAAAATTGAATTATTATATAGATAGTTTGATGCATTGCTTGCTTTATTAAACACTAAATGTAACACTAAGGCATGCTTTTTTTCCCCAAGCCATTAAAAATTCTTCAAAAGTAGATTTTTAGTGTTTATAGAATAGGCCATTCCATGAGTATATCATCATTTATTTAACTATTCCTGAATTCTTGAATAAAACTGAATATTTAAACTGCTCCTAACCTTTGCCTATTATAAATAATATTATAGTAGTTATCTTAGTTCTTATATTTTTCTCAGAATTTTAAATTGTGTTCTTGGAGTAGATGTCCAATAATTCAAGGTACTGATTTTTTTTTTTTTTTTTGAGGGAAGTGTCACTGGCCCTCATATGTGGGACCCGAACTGGGGCTGCTGGCTTCCCAAGCCAGCACTCAACTACCACGCCACTCGGCCAGCCCTGATATATTTTAAATTGATATAAATTAGTCAAATTCTTTTCCAGAAAGTTTGCACATTATCTTCTACAACCATGCAAAAATAATGCCTACTCATTTTATGTTAACATAAATTTATGCTGGCATTAAATATAAATTTAAGAGCATTTCAAATTTATAACTTTAATGCTAGTTTAAAGGAATTTGAAACTGCCGAGAGATAATTAAATATTTGAATTAAGTTATAGCAAATTTTATAAATGAAATTATATTAATATTTATGATAACGTCATTTGACAAATAAAAGCAGGTAGAAAACCATATGGTTTAGTCAAAGTCATCTAACTTGATTTAGAGAGAAAAATTAATAAATAAAATTTTGAGATTCATATTCCAAATATCTGTGGGACAGCAAATGTTGAGTCATTCACAATGGAAATGTTCTCCCTTTGGCATTGATTTACCACATGAGATATGAAGACATATACTTTTCTTCATTAAGTACTGCAAGTGTAATTGCCATTGTCCCCAGAAGCTCATTTTCTGGGTGTGTTTTTTATTGTTAGCAAGATAAAACAAGATAATAAGAGTATATGAACTGTTGTTTTATCTAACATGGGCCATGAATCGAGATTCCTGCTAATATTTAGCTCTGGGACACTAATATTACTTGACAAAAAAATCAATCCTTTTGAATTCTGTTTGCCAGCAAATTACTAGTTTTAAGAAGCTTTGGGGGTGTTTAATTTACAAGCACTGGCAGGTACTTCAGATCACAAAAAAGCTTTCAATTTTATGTGGATTAAAGTATAATTGTCAAATGTGATTGGCTTTCTGAAGTATTTACTCAACAATGCTTGTGAGTGTGTGTATGTGTTGGGGTGTGTGTGTGAGGGAGAGAGAGAAACAGAGAGAAGGAGTTAAGAGATCTAGCCCATAGAGATAATTTATATGAACATGCCTTGTAAACTTTAAAGTGCTGTATAAAGTTTTATATTTGTTCATAGACAACTCTGACTTGTATATCATCTGCAACTCCATCCACCTTTCAAAGAAAATATTCTTGTTACTAAGACCATGTCATAGGTAGAAAAAAAAAATCATTATACTATTTACTTTTCATCTGTGCTCCCAGGAAAACAAGTTTCACATTTCATTTGTAGAGAACACCAAGAGTCTTATAGAAGAATATATGAATAAGTGAACACATCCTACGATCCTAACTAGGTTAATTCCATTGGATTGTCAGAAAAGTCATGACGTATTTTGTCTATGTTTTTCAAAAGTCATTTATTTATATAAAGAACAAAGATCAATCAATGATATATTGTCCGTTTTGTTCCATAACCTTTTGCCATCTTTCAGTGAGCTTCATAATTCCTTGTTCATAGAAGGACCTGTCTTTATTTGCGAAAAACTGAACAAGGTGCTGATTTATGGCCTCATCTGGTTTGGTTTTTTTTTTTTTTTTTTTTGAGGGCAGTGTCACTGGCCCTCATATGTGGGACCGAACCGGGGCCGCTGGCTTCCCAAGCCAGCGCTTAACCACCGCGCCACTCGGCCAGCCCTTATAGCCTCATCTGAATTGAACATTATACCACGAAAGGAATTTTGAGGAGAGCAAAACAAGTGGAAGTCTGACGGCACAAGGCGAGTATGGTGGGCATGGCAACACATCCCATCCAAGCTCCAATAATTTTTGATGAGTGATCAAGTTTGTGTGTGGTCTCACGTTGTCATGATGGAACACAACTCCTTTACAATTAACAAGCTCTGGATATTTCTGGATGATGGATTCGTTCAAACTGTCTAATAGCCGCCAGTACATTTTTGAATTGATTGTTTGGTTCCTTGGTAGGAGCTTGAAAAACACAACCCCTTTAAAATCCCACCCACTGAAAGCATAACCTTCCTCTGATGAATGTCTGCTTTCGATGTTGTTTGAGGCAAATCATCACATCGGGACCAAGACCGTTTGTGCACCACATTGTTGTAAACAATCCACTTCTCATCACCAGTTATCAGTCACTTTAAAAAAGGATCGTTTTCCTCACGTTTAATGAATATATTGCAATGTTTATACGTGCCGTCAAATGAACTTCTTTGAGTTCATGCGGAACCCAAATATCGAGCTTGCTTATGTATCCCAGCTTCTTCAGGTGGTCATGAACGCTTGAATGATGGATGTTCAATGTTCCTGCAATCTCTCATGTTGTGTAATGTGGGTTTGACTCTATCAATGCCTTTATTTTGTCATCATCAGCCTCGGTGGGCCTCCCTGACTGAGGAGAGTCATTGAGATCAAAATCACCAGCACGTGATATTGTGAACCATCATTGGCACTGACATTCTTGTAGAGCATTGTCATCATAAACTTTATGCAACTTTTCACAAGCTTGATGCGCGTTCTTCCCTTTATGGAAGTAAACAGTAAAATATGGCAAAAATTCACAATTTGGTCTTCCATCTTCAACTTGTTGTAAAATCTCCAAAACTCAACAAAATCACTCAGTATTTTTTTAGAATGAAGCTAGAACTATCAGCTGTCAAATGACACAGCAATAACATAGATGTGAATGACTCTAGTACTTCTAAAAATGAACTAGTGCCATCTATCGCAAAGATGTGTCATGACTTTTCCGATAACCCAAAATATGTTGTACTGGTTGTAACTAAACCAGCATAAACATGGCGTTCATTGTGTTCTGTTTATTTGGGTGTTGTTGTTGGGCAAAGCATTCCTCTATGAAAGAAAGAGCCCCGCCTATTCTGGTGTGAGGAGCGGTGTTTGTTTTCATAGGAACACCTGTGTAGAGTCTCAGCTCCCTTGTTAGAGGCCAAGGTTCAAGGACATCGCCTGATACCCGTGCTTCACAGTGTCCTTTTGGAAGTGTCTGGAGGATCCTAAACAAGCCCTACAGTTCCCATGGCTCTTTCCATGGGACAAACTTTGCAGTCTACATATAAATTAGATGACTTTTTAGACAGTTTTCTGTTCAGAAGCAAAAGAGAGTCAGATGATCAAATGCAGAGATTATTCTCACTGGTTAATCTTTTTGTAATTTTAATTATTATTAATTTTTACAGTAGATATCCTTTCCACATTTGAAGCCTGCAGAGAGCACAAGGAACTCCTTTAACCTCAAGTCTCCTGCTTTATTTATTTATTTATTTGTTTGTTTTTTATTGTATGATTCCATTTATGTTCTTTTTTTCTTTTTTTTATTGAGGTTTCATTGACCTATAACAGGGGTCTGCAAACTGCAGCTCACGAGCCACATGAGGCTCTTTGGGTACATTCTGTCTCAAAAGTTCGCCAACCCTTGAAAGAGCCAATCCTGTCCCTCGCAACAATTTAAAAATTATTCAAGAGCCATGAATATATTTTTACATAATCACCATTAGGTGAATAATAACCTTTACAAATTTTATAAATGAAACTATGATAGTTTTATTTTCATTTGCAATTTTACTTCAGAGCCACATGTAGGTACCCAAAGAGCCGCATGTGGTTCTCAAGCTGCAGTTTGCTGACCCCTGGCGGCTCTTCCATCTCAAAAGTTTGCAGACCCCTGAACTATAACATTATATCAGTTTTAGGAATAGAGCATAGTGATTCAAAATTTGTAATCTTCATATTTTTTATGATCCAGTGGAAAAGGAGTTAAAAAAAAAGTTGAGAAGATGCCAGGTAAACCCACTAGCTCATAACCTGTTAAAATTGAGGTGACTTATGTGCACCGTGGGCATTTCCACATGCACAATGGAAATGACCTTCCACAAAGTTTTATTTGACTGCACTGCACAATTTCATGGTGGTATCTCAGCCTTGGGAAGGAAAAAAACAGATCAAGCTTGACATTTTCCATTCACAGCTGAACCAGTTAATCATAGAGTGGAGGGTACTGAAGGGGAAGCTTATCAGAAAGGCCCACAAAACAGAGCTGGGCGACATCCACTAGGACAGTCCAGGTCGCACTGGACAGTGACATCCAAGACTGATTGAGAGCACCTGCAAACCATTTGCACAAAGATGTCCACTTGAAAAGAGGGCAGGTAGCCAAAAGGAGGTGACAGGTAGAGCAGACATATCACTCAAAGAAGCTTTTAAAAGTATGAAGATGGTTACCTCTCCGTGAGGCTTCAAAACTGTCAAAAAGGTTAATTCTCTGGATGTCATAGGTTAATGTGGTGTTCGGCATCAGGGTTCGATTTCTGTTAATGCTGGTGACGGCGAACTTGAACGCTAATTCTTCAACGTTAACAGGTTCATTTTCCACAGTTTCAAAAATCCCTCCTGCAGAAGCAAAAGAGATGCGTGAGAACCATTAGTCACTTTGGTCAAGCATTTTTTTGTTTTTTTGTTTTGTTTTTTTGCAAAGAATAAAATACACATGATTCAAACAAAAGGCCCAAAACAATCAATGTAGGCATGGGAACAAATCCCAAACCCAGTGTTAAAAGTGAAGTTTATCAGCATGTGTGACATGCAGATAAGCAGGTCTCATTTCACATGTATGCTCATATTTTCAAATCCAGTGTTGTACTGTGTAATCCCTCCCAGATGGCAAATGTATTCCAAATATTTAGTACCATGGAAAGTATAACTGATAATAGGTAGGGAGTGATTTCCTACAGTCTGGACATGAATCACATTGTGGTTGACCTAAACGTTATTTGAACTGTGTCCTAGTAAAACCATCCTTCCTGCAAATGAAGCCCTTTCTATTCAGAGGCAGACGTCCTAGAGGCATCATGCAGAGAGTTGAGTGGGGTCAAAATGAGACATACGTATACTTTTAGAGTTTTCAGAATAAAAATCCCTTTTCTTAGGGGCTCAGAATTCTGGGGTCATATTCGAGTACTTTCCAAAGTTCATGGGACGATTTAAAGAACTGTCTTTTTTGATTCTTTGTTTTTGTTGTTGTTGGTTTTTGTTTTGAGAAACTGTTTGGCCCTGCTCAAAATTAACCCTGCCTCCTATCTCTGGAGGAATATGTTCCTCCACTGTGCAAGAACACATATACCGAGCCTCTGATATTTTAGACATCAGGCTCTCATCAAAAGCGAGCTACACAATACCAGCTCTTAAAGCCTCATCAGAGAATTCAGCTCTGAACTTGACACACTGATGCTGACAGAAGCAATTGAAATATTATTAATGGCACATTCTTTAAGTTCTCTAAGAGCTGTCCTGGGATTTTCGATAGACACAGGGCATACAGTAGAGGCTCTTAACTGGCCTCTATTTCTCTTATTCCTTGATGGACTAATATTCCCAATTTCCTTTGGAAAAACATCAATTGGTGCCCATGGTATGTGGATACTTGTAATGAGCAGATGGCTACTTATATGCTCTCACCATTGAGTGATGCCTTATCAAAGGTTAGTTGTAGGTTTATAGCAAACTTATCTTGGTTAGATTGATTTGCATGGGCTTTAAGTTCTCTCTCCACTCAAAAAAAAATGTATACATATATTATATATTATATATATTTGTATATGTTATATATAAATATAAATTATATATTATATACTTATATATGTATGTTACATATAAATATATATTATATATAAAAATATGTACATATACATAATATATACAATATGTAAATTCCAAACTGAAAATCAAAATAAATATCTATAGACGCAGGTATGATTTAGATATACTCCTTCTTAAAAAGAGAACTCCAAAATTGGCAGTCTAATTCAAAGAAATTATGTTGATCCTACTTTAAAAGAATAGTAAACAAGTATATATTTATAACTTTTAAGTTAAAATTATTTTATTATTATTAGTTTTTGCAATGTCCTCTCAACTGACTTTCTCTATTAAATAATCAATGATATAACAGAACTCAGAAATGTGTTGAATGACAAAAAGAATAAATAAATAATCGATGATAGTTGTCATGTTGGGGAAACTAAGGAAGTTGGTACTGAACTATTTTGGTTCCTTTTGGAAATATCTCTGGCTTTTGTGATTGATGACGGATGTTCACATGGAGTTCATGTTCTCTGAAAAACTAAACTTAAACGCTATGTGACCATGGTACATTAACCTTTACCTATGGATTCATATTGGACATTTATTGTGAAATCAACAGGAAGATTGTTGCTCATAAGTGACTTTTTTCCTTTGTTACACAATGGTGAGCAGGTCCTTGGATGGTCTTTCATTTCTCTCAGAATTCTTAGTGGATGCCCTACAGCAAGGTGGTAATCTCACATCACAGTTAGTCACCAGTAGAAGATGGAGGTATGGTGGGTTTACTGCTACAGTCAAGGTGACTCACAATTGGAATATCCCTGATTTCACATCAGAACCTGGTGTTAGGGCTTCCACAGTAATTATTTGCAACTATTTGTATATTTGTCTCCTTAACACATGGTAAGAACTCTCAAGAGAACCTGTGTCTTATTCAGGATCACCATTCTTATGGAGACTAAGGTATCTTAAGAACTTCAGCCTGAACTGTTTAGGGGAAAAGTCAGTTATTGGCTCAGATGTGAGCAGTTAAACTGTAGGAGGTAGGCTGGTGGGAGGGGACAAACAGCTGAATAGAAATCAGAGGTTCTAAATTTTGGAGCTTAGTCTACTTACTCCCTCTTTGAGAAGGGTTTTTAAGTACCAGTAAGAAAGTTACTATGAAATAGCTCTTCTACTGTCCATATTTCATTTAAGCCTTGTGATATTTATGGTAGGAGATAGTATTCCTGTTTTTATGAATGAAAAAATGAACAGGGAGATCACACATTTTGCCCAGCTTATTCAAAATCACAAACCACTGTCTGATAACTCAGGTGTTTGATTCTATTAAGTATGTGTGTGAACGTGTGTGTGTGTGTGTGTGTGTGTGTGTGTGTGTATAGATTGTCAGAAAAGTCATGACATATCTTTTCTATGTTTTTCATTGCAAATATGCATTATGACTTTTCCGACAACCCAATATATACATATATATGACTTCATCAACTTATTTCTGATATCCTTCACCTCTAAATGTGGCCTAATATGGCTGCCTTGCTTACCTTGGAGGATTTCTCTGTAAAAAATGATGTAATTCAGGAGAGTGCCCTGAAAGCTCAATCATAATAAATTATTATTACACATGGATAATGAGGATAAAAGAAGGAAATGGCGCTTGTTGTAAAACTGCCCACTCACATCAGTATTATTCCTTTTGTATATAGTTGTCATTTACATAAAGCAGAATGTATCTAAGTTTAAGAGAATTCTAAGTGTTTTTATTACCTACTTAGGTGGTGTGTAGGTGAACTCTGTTTTGTTTCCTTTTTTTTTTTATTTGGGGGGCAATTTTCTTTCATTCCTTCACCAAGCAAGCATTATAAATGATGTCATTAGCTCAACTCTCCACCACACTATCTTTTTTTTCCTTAGAGAAGGCTGCGGATAGTACCAAAATCTAGAGCGAAGTGAGGTATGGAGAGGGTGGAAACAGGATAAAGTTATTAACTGGACTGGATATAGACTGGATATGTGTGATACTGTGATTTAGAACAAGAAATACATGTTTACAAGAGCTCTATGACTCCACTTCTGGAAAAGAGCTCTTAGAAACCTTGGAATTTCCTAAGTGATAACCTCAATAAATGTGTATGTTGTTATGTTAATGAGGTGACTTTCTGAAACCACCTAAGGAGGATGGGGGCTGGAACACCAAACTTAGAGAGATGGAATTTTCATTTTTTTACCCCCTGACCTCTAGGGAGGAGAAGGGAGAGAGGCTAGAAGTTGAATCAGTCACCAATGGCCAATGATTTAATCCATCATGCCTCCATAAAAAATCCTGAAAGGGTGGGGTTCTGAGAACTTCCAGCCTGGCGGATACTTCCTTGTCCTGGGGGGACAATGAACCCCAACTCCAGGGAAACAGAAGTTCCTGCACTTGGGACCCTCCCAGACCTCACTCTATCTATCTCTTCCTCTGGCTGTCCATCTGTACCTTCAATCATACATTTTAGTAAACTGGTAAACACAAGTGACTGTTTCCCTGAGTTCTCTGAGCCATTCAAGCAAATAATCTAGTGCAAGGGGTTAGGCAGTCATGGGAACCTCCGATTTATATTCAAGCCATACAGAATTGTGGGGAACCTGGGGACCTACTACTTGTGACTGACATCTAACTTTGGGGCAGACTTGTGGGACTGACCCCTTAACCTGTGGGTCTGACACTATCTCAAAGTACATAGTGTCAAAATTCAGTTGAATTGCAGGACACCCAGCTGGGGTCACAAGAAATGCTTGATGTGGAAAACCTCCTCATATTTGGTGACCAGAAGTGTTGTGAGTGTGATGGTAGTGTGGGAGTAAAGGAGAAACACAGGGGGACTGGCGTTTTCCAACTCACCCTGGTTTCTGTATTAAGAATGGACTGAAGGGAAGAGAGGGGCATGAACGAAAGCAGAGATCTGCTACAGAAGCCTTTGCAATAACAGGCTATTGTGATAAGAGGCTACAGGGAAAATCCAGGTGAGAGAGGATGGTGGCATGCTACAGGCTAGTGATAGGGAATGGTGAAAAGTGGTTCAATTCTAGAGAAACATTGAAGGTAGGTATTGATGAACTAACCAAAAGTGGGAAGAGAGTATCAAGGATGACATCAAATTTTTGGTCTGAAATTGCCAAGATGAGGCAAAGTGCAGGTGTTTGATTTGGAGCATGATTCATTTTATGGTGCCTAGTGCAAATCCAAGTGGAGATGTCAGCTAGGAAGTTGGATACAATGATCTGGATTTCATGGGAGAGGTCTGGCTTGGAGATAGAAATGTGGAAGTCATCATGATACATGTGGTGTTTAAAGCCATAAGGCTGATTCATATGATCCAGGGGCAGGTGTAAACAGAGAGAGGCAGAGGCTGGAGTCACAAACCAAGGGATGACTAGAGCTGCCAGAAGCTGGAAGAAGCAAGGAATTGAATCTCCTTTAGAACCATTGGAGAAGGCAGGGCCTTCCTGACACCATGATTTCTCAGACTTCCGGCCTCCAGAAATGTGAGAGAACAAATTTCCCTTGCTGTAAGCCACCCACTTTGGGATAGTTCATTATAGCAGCCTTAGGGAACTAATACAGTATCCTGATCGTCTTAAGAAAGTTTTACTAGTGGTTGCTTTTAATTACTATAGTTTTTCCTCTCTGTAAAATGTTACTTTATTCAGTATTTCAAATAATAACCTCTAGCTCTGTAATTTGATTTTGTAAATAAAGCACGTAGCTACTCATATACCACACACTGCACTGAGTTTCTTTATTACAGTTTCCTGTATTATTTTGAATGTAACGGGACCAAGATATTATCGTACATATTTAAACAAACCTGACTTATTGTCTTCACTAGCTTCAATGTGCCCATTGTGGCAAATTGAGCGATCACCCAGGAACGGAGAATAAAACTATGAGCTGACAATCAAGAAATGGAAAGCTTCAGTCGTGTTGACTCCTGTTTTGCATTTCAGTGGACTAATAACTGTTCCACAAGCTATCAACAGAAAACAAGATGGCAGTTTGATCGATTCCTTTGCTAATAGTTGCTCCTTAAATATAAAATACTATATTGTCTCTCTTTATTACCACATCCATTATCCCAGTTTATTACATCATTACTATATAGTACTACAGAACTATATTTACTGCACCTTCAGTTTCAAAGCTACCAGTTTAAATTCTTAGATAAATACTCTCTTCCCCACTCAGCTTACCTCTTCTTATTTTACTTTTGTGGACTAACAGTCTAGGTAAAGATTTCATGCTGTATGGATTTGGATGGGAAGCAGGCACCCCTTGACCTAATGGGGCATGAAAGGGCAGGTCTACCTGGATTTTGACCTTTCAAGAGGTCCTGGGTAAGGACAGAGCTGTGGGTAAGGAAAAAGACAGAATCAGTGGTCTGGCTGTTGCTCAAACTTTTTACAAGTATCTTCGGATCCTGGTGTCCTTTGAGGAGGGAGAGTGGGATTTGATGTCACCTCTGAGACAATAATCACATCCAAGCTCTCTCCTTGATGTCTCAAAGAGAGCTGCACAAATTCAGTAGGAATGGCATTTGAGGAGGAAGAAAAAATTTCTGGAGTAAGGGATTCCCAATGTGCTTCAGGGGGTATCAGTTATGGGAAAAGCCAAATAAGGGAAAAGTTACAGTTTATAGGTAGTTTAGCAGATGCTTCCAGCAAATTTTAAAAATACATTTGAATTGCATATTATTCAAAGCCAAAGGTATTCTTGTCCCAGTGATACTCAAAATTCAATTCATCAAACATTGGCCATCTATTGCTGTCTAGGATGAAGCGGACAGCCGTGGAGGTTACACAGGTGAAAAGCAGTTGGCTCTTGCCCTCAGCAGACTTCCAGTCTATCGGGACAGGTTGAACTATTGGTGATGACAGAAAAGGAAACCATGTACAGCAATCAATGATTCCATCAACAAAACAAAAAGGCCACCTTATGTCCCTCCAATGTGAAATCTTTCCTGATTCTTCCAGCCAGAGGTGAACTCTCCTTGTCTTTTGATAATGACATCTAGCTCATATCTGCAGACTTAATTTTGTTGTAAACTCTTAAGCTGGGAAGCTAACCTTTCCTGGAGGATAGGGACAGTGTTTAGTGATATGCTTGTCTGCCAGGACTACATACAATTATTTCAGCACAGCACACTGTCTCCAACAAACGATCAGTCAGTTGAGGTCTCTCTCTCTCTCTCTCTCACTCTCAGTCTCTCTCTGCCTTAACAGGGTGCCTGATAATGTGGTATGTTCTACCAGGGCAAGGAGGCTTCTGTGAAAAGTGCGAAGGAAGGAGGGTAGTTGCTGAGGCATACAGTGAGACTGCTCAGCTTTCCCCTTACTGCATTTATAGCAGTGATTGCTCACTCTCTCACAACCATTATCGTCCATTGTCCCCAAGCACTTAACAAAGCTCTGATCCTATCTAAAATCTCACTTCTCATCAGGCTGCTGGCACCTTCACATCATGAAGAAATGGTTTATGTCCTATTCAACTGCAGATTTCAGGAGAGCCTCAGGGAGGTTGCCAAAGGATTCAAGCCAAATGTTTATTCTTAGGAAAAATCTGTGACGTCTCTAATCTCTTGAGATCAGTTACATCTTTAGCTTTAAACATCTCATTTAAATGACACATATTCATACTACAGGGCTCAACTCCCATCTATTCCCTTATTAATTAAATGAATGGAATGTGTCAAGTTCATAGCCTGCAGTCCAGGGAAGTTGTGTTTATGCATTTCACCGCAACTTTCTTGTTTTCTTCCCTTTCGTTTCTGCTACTTCTCAAGATGAAATTTCTTCTTGCTGAGAAGGAGATATTGCCATTAAAGATGAGAACTGATGTCTAACACCAGAACAAATGGAAGCTCACAGCTCCAACAGAGCAGTATTTACCAATGTGCTTGCATGGAAATCGCCCGTGGGGCACTCCACACAAAGGGAGTTCAGTGGTCAAATACAGAGGGTGCCAATAAAATGTACACACATTTTAAGAAAGGAAAAAGCTTTATTAAACTGTAATACTCAATATATAATGATAACAAAAGATGAATACAAGTCACGTGTATACATTTTTTTGTCGTCCCCAATATGGGGACGTCCCCAGTTTGGGAAGCATTGCTCAGTATCACCCCTTTTGGGAACTTCACATGCACAATAACACATAGAAGTCTCTCAGAAATCCTATAGTAAAAAAGCAATTCGCCTCTGTTTAACCCAGTGTTTCTCAAATTAATTTCATAATAAGACAGTTTTCCTTGTTACTGGGCATGCAGTGAAATTGCTATCCTGAGAAACACATTTTGAAAAATTTGATCCAGTGAACTGCTCCCTTTGGGACTGACTAAAATAAATTAAATATTGTTTTTGTGCTCATTTTAATGAAAAGTTAAAGATTAGGTTCTTGATCAGAAGTATAAACCCTCTAATGATGACACTGCTTTTTGAAAAATTAGTATTAGATTTTATACCATCAATTTTTACCTTCTTTTTTATTTGCAAAAAATAACCTTAACATGAAGATGGTCTGTATTTCTATGCAAAAGCTTATCTTTAATCAGTCATCTCAAAGATACCTTATGGGAAGGATACAAATTCTTCACACTTAATGTAAATATTTAAAAATACAAAATCCTTTGCTACACGTTCTTCTTATTTTTCTTTATTATTTTCATTCATTTTTAAACACCTCTGTATATTTACTTGAAAATTAAAAAATGACTTTTCATAAATTTTTCATTTACTGATTTAAAAATGTGCAAAATGGTTTGCTAGGCAATAGTATTTTAGAACATCTAAAAAGGTTACACTGTCTCATGTCTCAAACTTAAACACTGAACTACCACATCCCCCTTCCTTTAAAAAGTCCCAAATTGAAACTCTGTGTTTGTTATTATTCAAGGATCCCAGAGTCCGGAGGAATTCAGTTGGTCTCACAGTCATATTCTAAGATACAACATTATAATAGGAACAGTTTATGTTGACATGAAAGGTAAGTTCTGTGGAATTTAGTTCTCAGAGAAAAATGTGTTTTGTAAAGCATGTAGGTCCCAGATGAAGAAAGATAAATTTGACTAATACAAGTATCTAGGAAAGCTACAAGTTGATTAAAAAAAAATAATAACGAGCAGTTAAATGTCATGTCACAGAAGCTTCTGCACTCAGAATGCCTCTAATGGGAACTTTTGGAGACATGCACCACTTATTCTAAAAGTGCTAAAATCTGGAAATTCTCTTTGCTTCTCATTTACATATATTTTAAAATATGTTGCACTCTGTTAACTCCCACAATGGATGCAACAGTCTGGTGTGTGTATACAAACTCTAAATAATTAAATAAAGGAAAAAAAAAAAACCAGACCCATATAAATTGGGTAAAAGTTGAAGGAAAGGGGAAAAACAACAAAAATCAATCTCACCGCTGTGAAACAATTATTAACATTTTGGTGAATTTTCTTCCTTTCTCTTCCTATGCATATGTGAATTTTCTTTGAAATAATGAAGGTGACATTATCCTATTATATCCTGCCATTTTTACATAGCACTGTATCATAGTCATGTCTTCTGCTCCCCAAAATAGCCCTGCTTTATAATAGTTGTCTAATATTTCATTGTTTGGATATATCACGGTTTACTTAATCAACCTCACTTTTTTGATAAGTTGTTGCTAATTCTTCAGTTATAAACCCTATAATGGTTGACATTTGGTGACATTCATGATTTTTCTGGAAGAAAGAAAATGCCTTGAAATGTAGTGATGAGGTCATAAGTTATAAACGTTTAAGCTTTTGTGATATGCTAAATCGCCATGAAGAAGTGAAGGCTGACCAATTTGTACTTGTATCCACTGTGTTAGAATTGCCCAATTGAATGGCAAGCTAGCTGAGAATCGCTAATGTTTTTAAGTTACTTTGTGACAGGCAGAATTTATTATTGCTCTAATCTGCATTCCTTTGAATATGGATAAGTTTCATTTTTAATACTTATTTACTACCTATTTGTATGTCTGCAATTTAAATTGCTTGTTCCTTTACCTTTTTATATCTTGAGATAAGATCATTTTTGTTATTGATATAGATTACCGTTGAGCAAAAGTTACATGGATCACTTCCTGGACAGAGAATTGTGTCACTTCCTGGACAGAGGCTTAACTGCCAGAGAGGGGTCCTCTAGAGCTCTCTTTTGTTCCCTCTGTCCTGGTGACTGGGACAATACAAGTCACAATACAGTTGCTTCATCAGCCTCACATGGAATAGATCCTGAAATAAGCTTACTATAGCCATGTCAGCAAGACAATATCTTTGGTTATTTTAAAGCCTCTATTTGGGGAGCTGTCATTCGTTAGGTAACTGAGTCTAGCCTTGTGAGAGCGCTGGGATATTTATGATTAAAAATTTCTCTTCTATCCATCAAATTTATAAATGTTCACATACATTGTTACAACACAATATTAGGACTATGGAAGGAGAACTGACTCTGGGAGGTGAACACACAATGTAATATACAGATGAAGTATTACAGAATTGTACACTTGAAACCTATGTAACTTTACTAACCATTGTCACCCCGATAAGCTTTAAAAAGAAAGTGTCAAAAAAAAGATTTGTTCTATAATTTAGTTATTTAATGCATTTGAAGTGTATCCTGGTATATGGTATTAGGAGGAAAGCTAATATAATTATATATGCTACATATAATTATGTATATATAATTACCTACTGATGTTATGCCATTTTGTGATATATTGAATCATTATGTAATTTAAGTTCTTGACTATGCTGTTGTGTTGACCTTTCTGCTTATGCATATGCTAGCACTGTATTATGTTAAAATTAGTTTTAATGCCTGTTGAATAAATGACCTTTCCTCCAGAATTACTCTTTATATTTTCTTAAAAATTTTTGCCTGTTTATTTGTTGATATTCTCTTATGAATATCATTAAAGGTATAAGTGATTTTTTTGAAATATTAAAAAAAATCTATCCTCCTATGTAAGAACATGAGCATTTATATCAAGATATGTATATTTATTAGTTTTATTTCATCATTTTCAAATAAGTCACACATTACTATCTTCTCTTAGATATTTTAGGGTATTTTTGACAGTTGAGTTTGATCTTTTATAATATTTTGTGTTTTTGTTATTATTGATTTTATCTTATTTCCCAATTTTCCTGAGGAATAATTGACAAATATAAGTGCATTTAATTTTATATTGTGTGTGTTTATCTACATCTAGTTGCTTTTTTGCACTATTATTAAATGCTTTAATTTTTCACTCTATTATGTTGAGTTTTCTCATAATGTAATCATCTCCAAATATCCATCATTCCTGTTTTGCTTATTGCATTGACAATACTTGAATTAAATGCTTAAGCTCTTATATAATTATGTCAGTGTTTTTTTGAGCTCAAAAGTTCTTAAAATGTGAGGTAGAAGATCAAGTACATTTGTAGTCGTATTATTTTTGTCAGGCAAAACTTGATACATATCTAGTGTAATGAAGCAGTAACTCTTCCCCTCGGGACAAATGCTAAGGAATCAGTTTGTTTGCCTTTTCTGAGATTGAAAAATGGCATCAGTGTGACTTTGTGGATCTCCACTTACATTTAAACTGTACGTTCTGTCATTTTAGCTGTTAAAAAGTTTATAAATGTATCTACACTCCTTTCTATTTATTGAAGCATTTGGCTTTACATATTTATTTCTCCATATAGCTTTAGATGTATTTCACACATTTTAACATGTGTTTTTGCATTTTTATTATTTTATATATACTTTATAAATACATACATTATTTCCTCATGGATTCCAAAGTTAGTCACAGTTATTTTTAAATTTTAAAGTTTGAAGTTTCTTTAAGTACTTCTTTTTCCTTATTTAAATGAAAGCAGCTCCAGTACAATACTGAAAATTTGGACTATGTGGAAAAAGGGGAAAAAATAATAATTTAAAATTCTACCACTCAATGAGAATTAATAATATCAAGATTTAGGTTTATTTTCTTTCAATTTTTTTTTGTAATATGTAGATCTATACTAGGAATAATGCTTCAATAAATATATCCTTATGAAAATATTAATATTTTTTCCATTACTCTATTTCCTCAACTCTTTTATATAGAATTCAGGTTTAATAATATGTTCATTTTTAAAGGTCTTGATGCATATTACCTAATCATCCTCAAGAATGATTGCATTCGTTTACATGCCTACCATGAGTTTATGAAAGTGCACATTTCTTTGAATTACTGGGCACTGTAAATAAAAAGAAATCAATTTTCCAGGCACAAATTTTGCAATTGATAGTTATTTAAATTCACATTTTGTTGATTATTAATGAAGCTGATCATTTCACACAGTGTCCTGTTGTATTTCATTGTATTTGTTCTTTCGGCCGTTCTGAAGTTCTGGTCCTTGTCCATTTTGAATGGGCTATCCACATATATCTTATTCATTTAGGCCTTAAAGAATTATCTCCCCATAATCATTTCAGATACTTTTTCTAGTTTGCTATGTATGCCTTTTAATTTTAACTTTTTTTCTGATTATGAAAATTTTGTATTTTTATGTAATTCAATCTATATTTTTATAGTGAAAATGTTTACTCCTCTTTTTTTTTTTTTGGAAGCTGCTTCCCTCTCTCATGCTTCTGTACCATTTTTGTGGTAAGGCAGGAGTGATCATATTATGCTATGGTGACAGCTAAATGTTCCAACATATACCAGTGTCTCTGTTGCTGAACTTCTGTACCGGGACCAGGAGAAAGTGAGTTCATCTTTCTGCAGGTACTCAGGCCATAAGATTGAAAGCTCAGCAGCTGTTGGCACACTGCCTTTCATCATATTGATTAGAAAAAGTGGAGAGGGTCATATGCAGTGATGAGAATGAAGGAGGTGTAGAGAGGAGAGCAGAGATAAAAAAGTGCTAATGCTTCTAGTTATTTCTGGGGTCCAGCCACATTCTTGCCCTTGCATCTCAGTTTACATATAACAAATTCCTCATTTCAGCTTAAACTATTTTCATATCGGTTTTTGTTAAATGCAACCAGAATTTTAACCAATATTTTATGGAATGCTGTTTGTTTCATTTCTGTAATGCTTAGAAAATTCTCTTCATTGTAAGATCAGGGAAATGCTGCCTAATATTTTTTTCTGTTGATTTAAACATATTTAGTGCTTTAATGCATTTAAAATTATTTTGTGTATGTTGTGAGGTGACCATCTTTAAAAAAAAAATATATATATATATATATCCAATCATAAATACATTAATAAATATGCTATATTAAAATCAGTTCTAATTGTTGTGAAATTTTAGACAAATTAATAGTAAATCTTGTTTAGGGATTAGGATATGCTTCCTAAACTTTTCAGTTTAGTTATGAAGGATGTGTGGAATTTTGAGATGTACAAAAACAGGGAATATATCAGAGGCAGAGCATTAGAAAAGACATTGAAGTTTGGAAAATATTGGCCAACTTGAAACAGATGGTCCTGGAAATAAGTTGAACCTTTCCCCTGCCTTTTTATTTTTCCAGCTGTAGAGTTCAGCTATGGCACCTGTTAATCTGTATTGCATCAATTTATTTATATTAGTCCCCCTTTCTGAGCTATTCACTTAAACTGCCTTATTTGTCTTATAGTCTCAACAAAAGTACAGTGCATTTCATAGAAGAGGTGGTCAACAAATGTTTCTGAAATGGATGAGGGGAGATACCCCAGAGGTTTGCCTGTAAATTAACATGGTCTAGATTGTGTTTTAAGCAGGTTGTTTTATAGTTACATTTTCCCTATGCATATTTAGAGTATCTAACTTTTTGCTCCATTATTTTTTTGTGGTCATTTTCAGACAAGTGAGGTACAATTTGATTTTTACACACTTCTTTCTGGGGTTGTCTTTAGTGTTTCAAAGGCCCATTGCTTATCATAAGTTTAAAGTATTATGTAAGAGTAATGATGTTTCCTATTATCAAATGCTGAAATTAAATGTATTTTGTGTGAACCATTAAAATGGTAAATCAATCAGGAAGAACAAAAAGAAAAGAAAATCAATATGCATTTGCAACATGTAAGACATTTCTGGTTAGCAACTTGGATCACCAACCATCCTGGTTTGCTTGGGTAGCAGGACTTTTAGTGCTAAAACCAGGACACTAGGTCACCCTATATCCTAACGAATATGAACATCTTTGACACTATTGAGAGTAGGTGACAATCTATGGGCAGCACTAGACAGGGTAATCCATGCCATGTGAAGGCAATCTGATGCATTTTATTCCTAAAATGGAAGAACCCCTCATGTAATGTAATTGTAAGGGCAGGAGAAAGGACTAAAAAATCTCAGGAGCAACAGTTACCTCTAGCTGTAAATGCTTTTTATAGCTTTGATTCTAAATTCCACTGTGATTCTTCATAAATAAATCTTTTGTTCCCCATTTAAAAAAAAAACTTATCAGATGGGGCTGATAACACAGTGACGAGTCAGAATTATGATAATGCTGAATGATTGAAAGCATTCGATAAGTATTGTGCCAGTTTTCTCCCAAAGCCTAATCTCTGAGGATGGAATTTGGTTAGATAGTTCATTGTTTTCTTTAGAATTCAGAGTCCAGCTCATCATAGAACAAGGGACAGTGAATTGTAACTTGCTATTGGATGAATTCTTAAATGTTCTGGGGATTTGAAGATCACTAACCGCCTCATCTCTCATAAATGTCCTGTGGAGTTGGATAGAGTCCCTTCTTATTGCCACATAACTCAGTAGAGTTCAGAAATGTGTGCACAGGTAGAGGCACTGGCTCATACTGAGAGCCATAATTTCAGCTAAAATTGCACTCAATTTCATAGCACAGGAGGATTCGCTAGTGACTGCTGATGGGGGTTGTCTAACGAGCTGGCAATGACCCCAGGTGGCTATCATAATCAACTGATAGAATTTGGCTTGAGGGAAATAGGGAGCACACCATTCTACACTAAATGTGCTCGGGTGAGGAGAGGGAACCATAAGACTCAGCAGCCAGGATTGCAACTAGGGTCAGGCCATCGAGACCTTGGCTAAGATCAACAATTTAAAGAGGCACCAACAAAATCAGTAATCACGATAAATAATATTTCAATTCAATATTGAAAAATCTAAAATTAATGCAAAAAAATCTATGATGAACAAAATATTTACATTATGGATAAAGTCAGGATCCTGCATTGGCATGACTGAGCCTACTTGCCTCCTTCTAATTCTGACCCTGCTAAGGTGTATACTGAGGAAGTTGTTGGCCACAGTGACATCAGAGTAGCTTTCTCACCAACGTCTTGGTAGTTGTTGTAGATGCAACCATCTGCAGTGTACTATGTCTACTTCAGTGGTAAAATAGAAAAGTTAACACCAATGTTCCTTCTGTCTACTTAAGAGTAACTTAGGCACAAAAAATAGATTTTTAATATATATGAGGGCTCTTCAAATGTTAAGCACTATGCTAAGTGTTTTATATACATTATTATCCCATAATCCCTCCAATAATTACCTTATGAAATTAATGCCATCATCCCTATTTCCTAGAAGAGCAAACTGAGGTGATATTAAGCAGCTTTCCCACTGTCACATAGCTAGTGAATATTAGAGTTTGCGTTGGCATTGAGCCAGTATGGTTATAAAACACTTGCTTTAATTTATTACTCATCTGCTGACCCCTAAAAAGCACAGAATTAAGTGGAATAACTAAGAGTCTCCAGGAAAGTGCCTATGTGTATCTACAACATGAATACCTGAATAAGAAAAGTAACACACACAAACATGTTTTCCTGGGAAATGCGTTCTTAGAATTTATTGAAAAGCAAGAACCAAAATTGCTGTTAGTGTCATTGTTAAGAAAGTGATAGCAAATGGCAGGATTTTTAATAAAGTGATGATGAGAGACAGGATAACTCAGGATCTCAGATTTGCTTCTAGATTTCTGACTTAACAGTGACTCAAAGGGATGTCATAGATTTTGCATCTTACACAAAATTTACTAAAATGCTATCTCTATTATGCACAGGATAGAGCTATGGAAGTGGCATGTGTCCGTAGCACTTGACAGTGGCAAAGCATGATCTCCTGTGTTGATTACTGCCCACCAAGCCCTGAAGTGGGTGAGTTATCAGAGTCTGAGAATAACCAATGTCATCCAGATGCATGATCAGAAATGCCTTTGTTACTACGCATTCCAGTGCTCTGAGGCTCTAGTAATGCTTGCCTTAGCTCTTGTCACAATGGCACCCTTTAAATTCCTTCAGGGAGAAGTTGGAAAAATGCCTGTTTCCTTAAAAATTATAATGTGCAGAAATTATAGGGACATTCTATTGCCTTTTCAATTTTCTTCAAACTTTTGTTCAAGTTAAAATAGGTTTGACTTTGAAGATATAAAAGTGGATACAAAATTCATGCCTTTGGGCCAATATTTATGGTAGAAATGTATATGGAAACTCTTTATCCAGATGGAATGCTTTTCTCATGATGGTGTATTTTATAGTCTTTTAGCTTCATTCACTCAAGAACTGAGTAATTTTTCTCTGAGTCAATTTTAAGAGTCAAATTACAGGTGGGTCCAAGATAGCAGCATAAAAAATTCCTGAACTCACCTCTTTCATGGACACACTAAATGTACACCTACATATATGCAATTTCCCTTGAAGAAGAACTGAGGACTGATTGAATGCTCTGCACAACGATAGAGTGACCACATAGAGAATGATAGGAGAGATAAAGACACAGTAACGGTGAGAAACTCATCCTTGACTTGGCAATCTTCAGTGGAGGAGAACATCATCGAGGAGTTTGCATGCAGATTCACTCAATAGTGGCAAAGTTAAAAAAAACACAGATATTTAGAGTGCACCTAGATTATATGTGACAGAAATTCATGCACTAACCCTAGAGCACCTGCCAAATAAGCCAGGAACTACTAGAACTCTTTCTTGGATTGCAAGTTCTGACGTGTACCCAAGGACTTGCCTCCATGCCCACTCCAGCTTCAGCCAGCCTATCAAAGCTGTCTGGCACACATAGTATACACAGAGATTGCCTTTATACAAGGCCACTTGTTCAAACCAAGAGAAGTCACTGTTTTGCCTAATTCACAGAAACAAACACAACAAGTCAAACAAAATGAGGAGAGAGATGAGTATTTTCAAAACAAAAACAAGATTAAACTGCAGGAAAAAAACCTAAAGAATCAGAAATAAGTAATTCACCTGATAAAGAGTTCAAAGTAATGGTCATAAAAATGCCACTATACATGGGAGAAGAATGGAGGAACACAGTGAGAACTTCAACAAAGAGTTAGAACATGTAAGAAATAGCAAGTCAGAACAGAAGTATACAATAACTGAAATGAAAAATACACTAGAAGGCATCAACAGCAGATTAGATGACACTGAAAAATGGATCCACAATCTGGAAACCAGGAGAGTGGAAATAACCTAATCAGAACAGCAAAAAAATTAAATAAAAAAAAATAAGGATAGTTTAAGGGACATCTGGGACAACATCAAGCACAGTAACATTCACATTATAGGGGCCCCAGAAGAGGAAAAATAGAAAGGAGCAGAAACTTATCTGAAGAAATAATAGCTGAAGACATTCCTAAATTGGGGAAGGAAACAAACATCCAGGAGCAGCAAGGTGAACCCAAAGAAATCCACACTAAGATATAATTAAATTGGCAAAACTCGAAAGATAAAAAGCATCTTAAAAGCACCAAGACAAAAACAACTAGTCATATACAAGGGAAATCTTACAAGACTATACTCTGATTTTTAAGCAAAAACTTTGCAGGCTAGCAGAGAGTAGCAGAATGTATTTAAAGTGCTGAAAGGAAACAAACAAATAAAGAAAACAAACAAATAACAAGTATTTCCATTTTTCAGTTTCATCTAATCTGCTGTTGATGCCTTCTAGTGTATTTTTCATTTCAGTTATTGTATACTTCTGTTCTGACTTGCTATTTCTTACATGTTCTAACTCTTTGTTGAAGTTCTCACTGTGTTCCTCCATTCTTCTCCCATGTATAGTGGCATTTTTATGACCATTACTTTGAACTCTTTATCAGGTGAATTACTTATTTCTGATTCTTTAGGTTTTTTTCCTGCAGTTTAATCTTGTTTTTGTTTTGAAAATACTCATGACTAAAAATACTCTATTAATTTGGAATAGAAGTTATTCAGAATTTAGGAGAGCATTATTTACAATAGACAAGACTTGGGCCGGCTGAGTGGTGCGGTGGTTAAGCGCTGGCTTGGGAAGCCAGCGGCCCTGGTTCGACTCCCACATACAAGGGCCAGTGACACTGCCCTCAAAAAAAAAAAAAAAATTCACAATAGTCAAGAGTTGGAAACAGCTGAAATGCCCATTGGTAGACAACTAACAACTGGATTAAGAAACTGTGGTACATTTATACAATAGAGTAGCTATAAAGAAGAATGAAATCGTATCATTTGCAACAATATGGATGGACCTAGAGAACATTATGTTAAGTGAAATAAGTCAGTTGGAGAAAGACAAATACCATATGATCTCACTTATACGTGGAATTTGAAAAACTGAATGAATAAGCAAAAGAAACAGAAACAGACTCATGGATATAGAGGAAAAACAGGGTTGCTAGTCAGGAGGGGGGTGGGGATGAGGGAGAGGGGGATAGGATTAGACAGCATAAATGGGTAACTACAGTATTGTCACAGGGATGTGGAGGACAGTTCGGGGAATATAATGTTGTTAAAATTTTGTGGGGTGTTAGATGGTCACATGTTCTGTTGGGGAGACCACTTCATGGATGGGATGGAGGCTTGATCACTGCACTGTGTACCTGAAATTGATGTTGCATGGTGTTGTATGCCAGCTGTAATTGAATATATAGATGGTCATGGGATGTGGATTATACGGTGGAGGGGAGTCAAGGGAATTGTGATGGATGGTATGATATGGGGGGGAGAAGTCGGGGGGGAAGAATTGGGGGAGGGGGTGTTTGAGGGGTAAAATGTATAACTATTGTACTTTGTTGTGCACCTGAAGCTAATTAAAAAATATATAAATAATAAAAAAAAATGAACAATAACAAAAATTGTCTCAAAAAGTCTTCTTTAAGCATAAAAAAGGCCATAAATACAAATAAGAAAATACATGAAAGAAATTTCAATGGTAAAGGCAAACATATAGTAAAGGCAAATGGATCAACCAATTAAAAAGCTAGTATAAAGGTTACAAAACAAAAGTAGTAAAATCAAGTATAACTGCAATAAGTTGTTAGGGGATATACAAAATAAAGGGCTATAAAATATGACATCAAAAAATAAAATGTAGGGGGAATAAAAATAGTGTGCTTTTAGAATGCATACACACACATACACACACACTCCACTCACACTGTATTAAAATTGTCATACTCAATATGTACTGATGACAAAAGATGAATACAAGTCATATTTGATTTCTGCACTTACAAGAGGTGCTCAAAACGGTTACCATCAGCGTAAAATTTAACAAAGTTTTTTCCAGTCTTAAAAATGTATACATTTGTTTGGTACCCTCTGTATGCATATCACATGGTACCAAAACCCTAGAACAGATGCACAAAAAAAAATAAAGAAAAAGGAACCTAAATACTAAAGAAAACCATCAAACCACAAAAGAATAGAGGAACAGAGAAAAACTACAAAAACAACCAAAAAACAATTAACAAAACAGCAATTAGCATGTGCCTATTAATAATTCCTTTAAATATAAATGAACTAAACGCTCCAATCAAAAGATACAGCGTGCCTGAATGGATAAAATAAAAACATAAAAAGAGACATAAAATACTCAAATGGATAAAAAAAACTAAAACAAAACAAACAAACAAATACTAAGACCCATCTATATGCAACTTACAAGAGATTCACTTCAGATTGGAAGATACACATAGACTGAAAGGGAAGAGATGAAAAAGAATATTCCATGCAAATGGAAATAAAAAGAAAGCTGGAGTAGCAATACTCATATCAGAAAAAAAAACAAAAAAACATAGACTTCAAAACAAAGCCTGTAACTAAAAACACAGAAGGGCATTACAGAATGATAAAGAGGCCAACCCAAAAAGAGGATATAACATTCATAAATATATATGAACCCAACATGGGAGCACCTAAATACATAAAGTGAACATTAACAATCACAAAGGGGAAAGAAATGACAGTACACAACAATAGTAGGAGACTTTAATACCTCACTCACATCAATGGATAGATCATCCAGACAGAAAATCAATAAGGAAATATTAGTGTTAACACACTAGATCAGATGTACTTAGTAGATATATATATATAGAAAATTTTGTCCCCAAACTGCAGAATACACATTCTTTTGAAGTGAACATGGAACATTATCCAGTATAAATTATGTTAAGCCACAAAACAAGTTCTCAATAAATTTAAGAATATTGAAACTATATCAAGCATTTTTTCTGACTGAAATGGTATGGCACTAAAAATCAATTATAAGAAGAAAATTGGAGAAACACACATACATGTGGAGACTAAACATCATGCTACTGAACAACCAATGGGTTAATGAAGAAATCAAAGGGGAAATTAAAAAAAAAATACCTTAAGACAACACACACACACACACACACACACACACACACACACACACAAACACACACCCCAAAAAACCACAACCTTTCAAAATCTATTGGATGCAGCAAAAATACTTCTAAGAGGGATACTCATAAAGCCTACCTAAAAAAATGAGAAAAATCCCAAATAAACAATCTATCTTTACATCTAAAGGAGCTGGAAAAATCAAGAACAAAGAAAAACCCAAATTAGGAGGAAAAATGAAATAATAAAGATCAGAGCAGAAATAAATGAAATAGAGATCACAAAACCAATTGAAAAGACCAATAAAATGAACAGCTATTTATTTAAGATCAATAAACCTTTAGCCAAACTCCTCAAGAAAAAATAGAGGACACAAGTAAATAAAATCAGAAATGAAAGAGGAGAAGTTACAGCTGATACCATAAAAGTACAAAGGATCATAAGAGACTACTATGAACAATTCCATTGCAACAAACTGGAAAACCTAGGTGAAATGGATAATTTCCTAGAAACAAACAACCTTCCAAGACTAAATATAAATAAATAGAAAATCTGAATAGACTAATTACAAGAAATGAAATTAAATCAGTAATTTAAAATTTTTCCAAAAAATAAAAGTCCAGGGCCACATGGCTTCATAGGTGAATTCTACCAAACATTTAAAGAATAGTTAATACCTATTCTCATTTTATCCCAAAAAATTGAGGAGAAGGAAATGCTTCCAAATTCATTTTATCATCAAAGGTAGCATTACTCTGATTCCAAGATGAGATAAAGACATCAGACAAAAAAGAAAATTACAGACTAATATCTTTGATGAAGACAGATGCAAAAATTCTCAACAAAATTTCAGCAAACTTATTTTAACCTTACATTAAAAGTATCATACACTATAATCAAGTGGAATTTATTGCAGGGATGCAAGTATGGTTCAACATTGCAAATCAATCAATGCGACACACCACATTAATAAAACAAAGGACAAAAATCATGATCATCTCAATAAAAGCAGAAAAAGCATTTGAAAAATCCAACATTTATTTATGATAAATACTCTCAACAAAGTGGGTATAGAGGAAACACACTTCAACATAATAAAGGACATACAAGCACCTGCAAATCATACATTTGAGAAAGGATTAAAATCTAAAATATATATATAGAACTTACACAACTTAATATTAAAAAAGAAGAAAGAAAGAGAAAGAAAGAAAAGAAAAGAAAAGAAAGAAAGAAAGAAAGAAAGAAAGAAAGAAAGAAAGAAAGAAAGAAAGAAAGAAAGAAAGAAAAAACACTCCAATTAAAAAATGGGCAGAGAACTTGAATAGACATTTTTCCAGAGAAACATACAGATGGCCAACAAGTATATGAAAAGATGCTCAACATCACTAATCACCAGGGAAATGGAAATCAAAACTACATTGAGATATCACTTAACACCTCTTAGAATGGCTATTATCAAAAAGTCAAAAAACATCTTAAGAAGATGTGGGAAAAGGGAATTCTCGTTCACTGTTGGTGGGGATGTAAAATGATGCAGCCTTGATGGAAAACAATGGAGGTCACTGCAAGCAATTAAAATAGAACTACCTTATGACCCAGCAATTCCACTTCTGGGTCCCAAGAAAACTAAAGTGCTAATTCGAAGAGATACAATATATGCACTCCTGTATTCATTGCAGCATTGTTTATAATAGCCAAGATATTGAAGCAACCTAACTGTCCATGGATAAATGAATAAATAAGATGTGTTTTATATATATATAATGGAATATTTCTTTGCCATAAAAAAGAATAAAGTCTTGTCATTTGTGATAACAGGGATGGACATAGAGAGTGAAATCAGTCAGAAACAGAAAGACAGTACCATATGATTTCACTTACATGTGGAATCCAAAAAACAAAAAAATTAACAAACAAGACAGAAACAGACTCATAGATATAAGAAACAAACTGGTCATTACCAGAGGTGAAAGGTTTGAAAAGTTGGTTAAATAGGTGAATGGAATTAAGGGGTACAAACTTCCAGTTATAAAATAAATGTCATGAAAGTATAATGTACAGCATAAGTAATATAATCAATAATATTGTAAAAACTTTGCATGATTACAGATGGTAACTAGCCTTATCATGAGGAACATTTCAAAGTGCATATAGAGGGCCAGCCGAGTGGTGCGGTGGTTAAGTGCTGGCTTAGGAACCCAGCGGCCTCGGTTCGGTCCCACATAAGAGGGCCAGTGACACTGCCCTCAAAAAAAAAATGCATATAGATATTGAATCACCATGATGTACACCTAAAACTAATAAATATTGTATATAATTCACACATTAATAGTCAATTAGTCAATGAATACAATGAACAAATAATGAGAGAACTTTCTAATGTGATGGAAATATTTGATATCTTGCAGTAGATAGAAGAGTGTATAGAATTTTCAAAACTCATAAAAATAAACACTTCATACTCATGCTCTAAAAATTAAACAAGTCAATTGACAAGGCAAAATCCTGAAACTCCTGGGATTTTCCATTAATAAAGTCACAGTTTTAAGCCTAAGAAAGCAGAGTTTGTACCTTCATATTCATCAGTTTTTACATTTCTTTGTCAGAGCACAGTTTTTGTAAAATCAGGACTGTATTTTTTCAGAAGAACTTAAAATATACAGGTTTCAAATATTCAACTAAGTCTCAAAGAAGATAAGAATGCGGGTTCACAGAAACGTTCTTTTTTTTCTCTAGCCAGTAAGGTCTTCATTTCCTGTCAGAAATCTTAGCTTTAAAAGCTCTTCAGCATGTCCATATCCTCTTTGACAATAGCTTCTGTACAATATAAAGATCCCATTATGCTTATTAAACAGTGAGATTCTGTTTCCCAAGGGGTTCTGTTTGAACTAAGAGAGATATTTCCCAAAGGACCAATTGGCATAATTTACATTTCACGATTTCTAAGCAATTTGTCCCTCTCCCCTTTTTTAAAGAGAAAAAATATTATTATCTTTATTTGCATACTTAATATATTACATAGACAATAGCCAAATTCAGGAATACTGGTTTAAATCTACTTATATTAAGAAGTCATCTATGAATTTTCTTCTCTTCCATTTTAAAAATATTCTTAAGTTGGAAAGAAACCTGAGTTGCTCAAGGCTTCGTTAAAATTTGGACACTGATTTCTAATTAGATTTCTTGTGGTCATGTTTCTACATTTTCAAAGAAGTAGAAAAGAAAATTATTCATCCAGGTAATAAATAGAACTCCTACTATGGCTTCTCAATCCCCAAGCTCCATCAATCATGGTTGTCATATTATTAAATGCAAGTATGGTTTGCGTGTTTTGAAACAGTGCATACGTATTTCTCAGATGATTAATTGATTTTATTGTTTTGCTTCCTGTATAAAATATAGCTTCTTTCACTTTCAGCTGTTAAGAGTCAATGGACATATTTCCTATTTGCAGCCTAGTGTCAGTTATGGCATATCATCCTATCTCTGATCCAGAAAATCCTTCTAGTGCCTGTGTTAGTTTGGGTGTTTGGGGGTTACAGTTCTTTGTCTCAGGCATTGAATTTGGCTTGTTCATTTGAAGTTGGTAAACCAACTGGGGAAATGTAAGCAGCAATGGCAAAAGGAGCTCATCCTACTAGAATAAACTGAAACTCCCAAGGAGCTTCTGGAGCAGCTGGTGGGCTCATGGGATGCCTCTGAAGGATGAGAGTTTAGTATCCACCTGCAAGATGGAGTTGTACACACTTGCCTTCTCTACGCCCCCTGCTGGAACATTCTTACTTCTCTCAGGGGCATCTCCATGAGCGCTTACTGCTTCCTAAATTAGACACAAGCCTCCCAGACCATTATTAGAATTCACATCTCAAGGATATTACAAGGACATCAACTATCTAATTGTAATCAAGATTTTATGACTAAAAGTGTCTAGAAATACATTCAATGAAATATTAATAGCAGTTAATTTTAGGAAATTGGATTATAGATGACTTTTAATTTATTCTTTATATCTATCTTAATTTTAATTTTTTTTTCAAGTAACATCAATTGCTTGGTAATAAAATATTTTTAAATGTTTACTTGCTAAAATGCATAATTTGGATATTTTCCACTTTAAATGAAAAAATAAATTTTATTAATTAACTAATTTTAAAATTTGAACATGCTAAGGTAGTCTTCAACAAATACATTGAATCTTAGCTAATGGAATTTTATTTATATAAAGACACCTCATTATAGAGGTGTCTAGTATAGAATCTTAACCATTAAATTTATTGCAAGAATTTACTTTCTAAAAAAAATTTTATCATTTAATTTTTCCTTGTGTTTTACAGATTTGGTAAGCTATTGGCCTTCATTTTCCTAATGAATAGCTTTAAAATATTTTTTCTCAGATTTCTGAGATGATAAAAATCATGGGGCACGGGGAAAGGGAAGCTTATTAAAACACAAAACCAGGTAAACAAATTCCCAGAAACTCCAAGTGAGCAACACAGAAATTTGCTATGTGTTTTAATAACCTCCCCAGTTAATTCTTATCCCAGGAATTGGAAAACACTATTTTAGATTGCAAGGTTTGTTTGTTTGTTTGTTTGTTTTTAGCTGAGCCATCCTGCCACCTGTTGGCAGCTTAGCAGCAGCTCAGCTCGGGCTGGGCATCAAACTGCTGTTGCTCAGAGCTCAGCTCGCACTCTTGAGCGAGCTCTTTACCAACTGAGCCACTCGGCCGGCCCATAAGTTTTCTAATACTATATAATTCTATAAGCATATTCACAATTAATGCATGTGGAACAATGGACCAGCCTTTAAAATATTTCTCGTGATGGATAGTGGATGATTACACTCCTGATATTTACCCTTTTCTTTTTTTTTCAACTATAATATTGTTTTTACTGTGTCTATATATTTTTAAAGCTTATTCAAACAACTGTAAGCAAAGAAACCGCCCTTTCTTAGCATTAGCCTCGTAGTTTTATTGGTATCTAAATTCCAGTAGATGTTAGAATAACAGTTTCATTACAGGTTTTATCCTTCACTTTCCACACATGAATCAACATAATGAATAAGTATAACTGCCCAGAAACAGTATGCCTTATTGGTTTGAAGTTCTGTGTCCCCTTTTAGAGATGTACATAAGTAATTTTCTGGAGATTCATTTGGGCTCTATAGATGGCAGAAGACAGCTTTACTATGAATTATAACTTCAACCACCAAATCAATGCTGACAGCCAAGCAATTAACCAGATAATTCCTCTAGCATAAAATCTGTCAAATAGTTGTTTCAATGTCCAAAATTTTGCAACTGGTTCCTTTTGATGATGTGGAAAATTATAATGCAATAATTCCCTGTGCAAAAAAGCCTACATCACTGATACTTCCTGTGTTGTAGGAGAGTTAGATCAGGTGTCTGTGATTTGAGTCTTACTGGATAATTATCAGGCTGGCGGGATCCATTTCTTCATCCACTAAGGGCTGCTTGCATACTTGGAATTCCTCATTCTTGGTTTCATTAGTAAATCCCAAAGCATCTAGTGAAAACAGACTCCCCCCCTCCCCTCTCCACCACCCCTCACCCCGACCACCTTTAGAGTTTTGTGGATGTGTTAAATTATGCAAGAACTGGGAGTCCTTTAGAGGGAAGCCAAACAGAATCTACAACAAAATATGGCTGAGATGTTTTTATGATGCCATTGACTTCTTTGTAAAGGATACATTATATATATTTTTAGATGGCTACATTTTCGTAATGATTTAAAAATACTGAGCTTACATTGATGAAACAAATACTTTCCCAACGGTGTGGAATAATTGGATAGAAGACCATATGGGTCTAATTCCTATGCATAGGGACTGAATTAAGGGGCGACGGGCTCTGAGTAAGTGCTTCTCACATTCTTGCTGTGTGGGAGCACATATGTCTTTTTAGTATATATATTTTTTTCTCAGTTGGATTTACTTTTTTTTTTCTTGAAGGTCATTTAAAGTGCAGATTTGGCATTTAGTATTTCATTCCATTTTCATACTGCTAACGTGGTTCTTTATTGAATTCAATGCAATTCCTTTACAAAACTACTGAAACTTTCATCACGTTGTCTCCTATAATGAAACTCTATGATCACATGGGATATTTAAAATTATTAACTACGCTTTATCCAAGAGTATCCTCAGCCAATACCCCAGTTGGAAAGAAATGTGTTTTCATGAAATGCTCAACTGTAGGAGATTGCAATAAGGTGACTATCTCCAATAGCCTTTCAATAAGAAATAAGAAACCGAAAGCATAGTAAATATTAACCTTGTGAAAAAAAATGGCCCTGGCACATGCTAATTTCTAATATGTGAACTCTTGGGGGTAAACAACCACATATCTATACTGCTTTTCCATGTCGAGGGAAGAAGATGAGTGACTCACTGTATTCTATATTTTCAAATGTTCAGATGTCTTTCTTGGCCAAAAGAACGTGAAATCACCCAGGTAAATTTTTTTCTTTGATGGTTTTGTGGCTCGCTGAGGCAAAAAGCATATATAAATTCCTTAAATATGAATGGATTGATAAAGCTACAAGTTCTGCTGGAGCCCAGTGTGAGGCAAGCAGCTGAGGTCTGAAGTCCCACCTGCCTCCCCACAATGGCTTACAATAGAAACACAGAGACTGCACACCACCAGGTGTGGCGTAATGTGGCACTATCAGAGCCCTGGTTTCACTGTCAGAAACTTCATTTGAATGTCCATAAAACCACCCTGATACAAAGAATGAACTGTAATAGCTTATAATTATGATAGTGCATAAAGTATGCCTCACAACCCATTACGAAGCCATAATTTTAGCATAAAATCCATAAACTAAGAGAACAAAACTTGAGAACTTGAGAATAAAATTACAGCTTTTGTAACAGCCCAATAGAGCATACCTTTCCTTTTTTTTTCTCCACAATACGTGATTGTCTCGTCTGCCTCCCACATGCAAAACAAGGGTGGATTTCTGATTCTTCAGACTTTATACTATAGCATTTTCCCTATGGTGTCTTAGAGCTGGTGTATTAATGCACTTCCAGAAGATATTTGAAAGCTCATTAGATGGAGATCTGGTTTGGGGTGGAAGGACAGTTATTATTTATTCATGTTAAAATGGGGAAACTAAGATGGAAAGGCTTTTTGGCTGGGTCTCCTTAAAAAGCCCATCCTGTCTTGAGGAAGAGGAAGTGCCTACTTTGATCATCAAACCAAAGCAGTTAGGGCTGAATGAGATGTGTCAGTCTTTATGTGACCACAGGGAAGTGAACATTTAAGAACTGCATTTTTATGAAAATAACACCAGAAATTTAACTCCTTGTTAACTTTCTTGATCTGTTTTTTTAAAATTAAAATTTGTTGGGGTGACAATGGATAGTAAAGTTTCAAGTGTACAATTCTGTAATATATCATCTATGTATCACATTGTGTGCTCACCACCCAGAGTCAGTTCTCCTTCCATCACCATATATTTGATCCCTTTACCCTCATCTACCACCCCTCTCCCCTCTTATTCACTGGTCTATCATGTTTTATTCTTTGTTTGTTTGTCTTGTTCCTTTGTTGCTTCCAGTTTTATATCCCACATATCAGCGAAATCATATAGTTCTCGACTTTGTCTGTGACTTATTTCAGAGTTTTTTAAAAGTATCCTGCTTTTTTTCTTATAGTTATAGATAATGTGTAATTTATCTGACATTAACAAGCCAAAGTACTCTTTATATTTAATCATGTATATTACATACACACATATGTATCTTCTGAAATGGGAAGTCAAAATGTCAGTGCTTCGAAATGCACTTTTAAAATATGGCATTCATTATTATTATTATTGTACATGAACAATCAAATTGAAATCTAATATCCCATTGCCAAGAGATAACCTTGCTTAATATTTTGCAGTATTTCTTTTTTCTTTCTTTCTTTCTTTCTTTCTTTCTTTCTTTCTTTCTTTCTTTCTTTCTTTCTTTCTTTCTTTCTTTCTTTTTTTTGAGGGCAGTGTCACTGGCCCTCACATGTGGGACCCGAACCGGGGCCTCTGGCTTCCCAAGCCAGCGCTTAACTATGCACCACTCGGTCGGCCCTTGCAGTATTTCTTTTGGATATATATTTTCAAAACATTACTAAATTCTCTATATATTATTTTATATAATTTATTTTTGAAAAGATATTACATTGTGATAATTTTCATACCATTGTGTAAAAAAAAAAACCTTATATCAATTTATTATAGTTTATTAAACCTTCTTATGGATACATATCTAGGTTGTTTATGGTTTTCTGGTATTATTTCTATGTGTGTACATATTGCCTGAATATGTCTACTTCTGTAATTATTATTTTGGCATCAATTTTTAGAAGTGGAGCAATGGATAAGAACATGGTTTTAGGTCTTTGTATAATTTGCTAAATTAAAATGACAAATTTTGAGGTTATCATTTATCACATTGGTTTTCTGAAGATGATGCTTTAGTCATAAGGAAGATTAGAATCTTCTACAATAATAAAACATGATATAAAAAAATGATGCTGCATATTGGCAATGACTTTTGAATCTTCTTTCCTCTGTGCTGTCTGTTATGTTTGCTCAGAGCCAACCCCTGCTATGGGTCATGTGACCAGTCTCTGAGGAGAGAACCCAGGCCACCCAGTGTGGGAACAAAGAAGTCGTACTGTGGGGAGAGATAAGCTTGTAAGTGAGAGTAGGTGAACATTAGTAGAATTCACACCTGATAGTTCCCATTTTCTCTTTGAAATATGTGATTAGGGCTTTGCTTAAGGAACCTTGAAGGGGGTCAGGGAAACCTGGGAGGCTTAAAGTGCAAACATAGAAGAGTAGAGGATGGGACAGAGAGCTTATCAGTGACCAACCTGCAAAGCCCCATGGAGGTCTCAGCTGAAGTTCAAAGCCATACTATTGTAATAGCATCCACACAGTCATATTTTCTCCCATGGTGATTGGCCACTCAGGAATACAGGATAGATTCAATAATGTGAGTTTGGGAAATTGCAGGACACGTGTGATAGAAGGTCAGGACTAGCACGGTCTAGTGAACTGGGGAGCAGAAATTTGACATGAAGGAGGGTTGACCTAGGTTGACCTAGGTTGAATAAGGAAGAGAGTAAGAGTATAATGGACTGTAAGCTTGGAGATGAGAAAAGGGCCAAGGAATGTGGATGGCTGGACAAGATCTATGCACAAGTGCTCTGTGAGTGAGGAAATGAGAGCTAGCCCTGTCAGTCATATTTCAATGCTGCGAGTCATTACATTAGAGTGTCATTTAAGAGGTGTCTCAGAATAGCTCGTAAATGAAGAATGCAATGTGTCATTTGGATTCTTCAGTCCTTCAGTCAACAAATAATTATTGATTATTTACCATGTGTCATATAAGGGCAGACAATTAAGTTCGCTAACTTTCCATCATGCACTTAAGTTTGTAAACTTCATTGTCTGATCTTTCATAAGCCAGATTACTGATCAAGCTGTGCTATTTATTTGTTATATCCAGTATCATTTATGCAACAATAATTAATAAGCATCTATAGGCACCTTTTGGGATAATCAGTGAACAATGCACAAGATCCATGTCATGTGACTTTATATTCTAGAAGGGTAGACAGGGCAATAGACAATCAATGTAAATTGTGTGGGCTACGTGAGAACTGTGGGTTAGAAAAATAATAAGACAGCAAAGTCCTGAGAATCTCATTTATGAAATGAAATACCTGAGCTTCTTCAGTTTTCACTACTTGCAGGTATTTTTCATGTCTATATCTATAGTAGAGAAAGATGAGGTTTCTGGAAGTGTTACTTTAGATTGAATTTTCCTTACAAGCCTGAAAAACACTTTGAGGGCCTAAGAATTCTGGAGAGTAGTCTTAGCTGCTTTTAAATGCTTGTGGGTGTCTATGAAAACAATTAGGACGTTTTAACAACCCGTTTTCACTCATTAGTCATCCCTTAAAATGAAAGGGAAAGGTAAATGACAAGGTGCATGGTTTTTGCAGTTATTATACCAAGCATGTATGATAATCACTACGTTTCCCCAATCGTTTTATTACCTTACTTTAAGTATGGCCTCCATTTCCAGGGAAGCAGAATTTATGAGTTGTGGTAGTACAATCAGTAATTTGTAAACATTGCTTAAATCTTTAGTTAGCCAGTCTCTCTCTCTCTCTCTCTCTCTCTCTCTCTCTCTCTCTCTATATATATATATATATATATATATATATATATATATATATATATATGAAGGACCTATTCAATTTCATGAAATATGTAATTAATGTTTAAATTTGTTTTCCCATTTTCCTCAGCCCAAATGAAGCACTTATGGTAATTATTGTATTTTTCCACCACCATCTGAAAGTCTGGCATCTTGGAAAGGTACTTTTATTATGTAAAGTTCTTTTCAGAGAGGTAGATATTTTACAATATATGTATAAAACAGGGCAAGCAGAGGGAACATAATCTCAGCACTGTCCCAAAATACCTCAGGAATGGTATATGATTTCTTTAAACAAAAGCATTTCTATCAATATCCTAAAGAATTTTTCAATGAAAACGGGCATTTAAAGTGAATGTTTCTTAGAAACCTCATCTAAGATTTCAAATAGCTAATTATACTAAATTTGGTTGGTGTAATTAGCTATTGAAATCTGAGATACAGTTTGCCATTTGCAAGATAGACCGTAGCTAAAATTTGCATATCTGTTCCTTGGCTCCCTTTTTGTCGCTTTGACTTCTTGTAGATTATTGTATTAGCTTCTCTTCCTCAGCCTGCTCCACAACTTTTTTTTAGACCATTCTCTCTTTCCTGTTCATAAATTTGGGGGGGATCTCACTTATTGTCATGACTTTACAGCTACTGTAGTCTAGCCTCCCCATTTCTCCTAGATGATCTGTACTTCATTTTGGATCTCTGTTTAGATTAGGGTAACCAGTGATCCCAACATACCAGAACTGTTTAATAGAGACTATCCCGGTTTTAACACTGAAAGTCTGGCATCCTGGGAAAGTTCCTCCCCATTATGTGAAGCGTTCAGTTTTTTGGGGGTGCTGGAGGAAAGGTATAAAACCCATACACCTCTGCCCAAAATAGGAAAGCAACACTATTTTGAGTACCAAATAGATACAACATAGATTGCTTTCTGTTACTTCTGTCACTGTTTTTTTCCTCAGTTACTGAAGTTGGCAATCATGATTTATGGTTTATAATAAGGGCTCATTAATTGTTGCTTGTCTTCAAGTGACGTGTCTTAAGTGGGCAACTTAAGTGGATTGCAATCATGAGTATTAATAATCCAAACACACAATGTGATATATAGATGTATTACAGAATTGTATACCCGAAACCTAGTAACTTTACTAACAATTGTCAGCCCAATAAACTTTAATTAAAATAAATAAATAAATAAATAAATAAATAATCCACCCTTGACTTGCCAGTAGAGTAACTGTAGTGTTTTGTATCAAGATAGAGAAGCTTCAATTTGTTAAATGTCAAATATTTAAAATGTCACCATTAGAGGAATATACCATTGGCTGTATCACGCAAATATCAGGAATATATTTAAATAAGAAAATCTCTCAGAGGATTGGGAGAGGATGGCTACTTCCTCTGTGGATGTGTTAGTAGCGAATAGGGCAATTAGAAAGGTAAGCTGGTACATTTGCCTCCCCCAGCATTGGATCAACACAAAATGTGATCTGATTTACCATGTGATTATATATTGCTTTAAATATTGTAGGTTCTAGTTCTGTATGACTGCAGGTCACAAAATCTCAAAGTAATAACAATTTAATAGGCAATATTTGTAGCCGATTTTCTTGGTGAACAAATCACGTGTAAAAAAAATACCATGGGTGATGGCATTATATGAATATGTTCCATGGTTTCAATTGAGAAGTATTTCTATTTAAGGTGCATGTGGCATTGAACTTAATTTTTATGGGAGAGATGAGTGAAGCTTATGTTCCATTTTTATGGCAGGTTACATTGGCTAAGGAGGATGCGTTCTCAGTGTTGTTCCTTGGATACCTGCTCCTTACTACTAGGTGAACATTTGCCCCACCTTTTGAGGTTTTTTTCTGAATTTTTGTATGCCATCAAATATACTCGATTTTCAAACTCTAAATACCAACATAGGGGAACTGTATCCAGAAGATGGTTAGTCCAACCAGCTCTCAAAAAATATATGTGGGTGCATGTGTACAAAGTTTATTATAAATTTTACTAGCATGGGAATGTGTAGCAAAGAATTTACAAATAATAATAAAATATACAATACCATTTATTTTAAATTCCATGTAGCTGATTAATTATTACAGGACAGTTTTGCTGATATTTGGCAAACTCCCATATCTGTAGCCAACTTAGAATTAAAATGTAACCATGATTTTACAGATGGACTTGCATCCTAATTCACTAAATTTCCCCCCAAAAAATATTGTCATTACATTTATGATTTATTTTTAAACTACTTATTACCCTTGCACAAATTTTAATTAAATAAAACTTCTTTCAACTTCAGCACTTGACATGGCACATTTTTAAATTAAATCCTCATTCTTAACTATAGATAATCAGCAAAACAATACATCAAATTCTGATGTTTGGTGTTCACAGATCAGTAGTCCTCTCTTATTTGCAGTGTTGCTTTCCAACGTTTTAGTCACCCGTGGTCAACTGAGGTCCAAACATATTAAATTTCCCCAACCAATGACATCTGCTCCTGACATTCAACCACTGACATTGTCATGGCTGAAAGATCTAAGATCACCTGATCAGATGTCCTTCTTCTTGGTGTAGCATCAGGAGGTCAATAGTAACCTAAGCTATGGCACAGTGCTTACATCATTCATTCAGTTCATCTCATTATGTAATCATTTTATCATCTCATGTCATTACAAGAAGAAGGGTGAGTACAGTACAATGAAATATTTTGAGAGAAAGAGAGATCACATTCACATAAGTTTTATTGCAGTGTATTTTTATAAGTGTTCTATTTTATTATTAGTTGTTAATCTGTTATTGTACCTAATTTATAAATTAAATGTTATCATAGGTATAGAAAACACATACTATATATAAAGCTCAGTACTTTCTGTGCTTTTAGGCATCCACTGGGGGTCTTGGAAGGTATCCTCTGTGTACAGGGGAGACTCTTGTATAAATTTACATGGGGTAAATACTCCCATCATGGCCAATTTAAAAAAGCACTTTATTGACATACAAAAAGCTGTAATATTTAATATATACCACTTGATAAGTTTGGAGATAAGTGTATACCCTTGAAATCATCACCACAATCTATACCATAAACATATCCATCACTTTCAAAAATTTTCTCCTGTTCTCTTTATTATTAGTTATTATCATTATTATTATCTTATGTAACAAGAATTTAACATAAGATCTACCCTCTTAGCAAATTTTTAACTGTACTATGCTGTATAATACATCTCTAGGACTTAATTCACCCTGTATAACTGAAACTTTGCATCCTTTGAGTAATATATTTCTGCTTCCCCCCCCTTACCCCACAACAATCATTATTTTACCCTCTGTGTCCATGAGTTTGACTATTTTAAAGTTCTCATATAGGAGGTATCATATAGTATTTGTCCCCCAGTGTTTGGCTTGTTTCGCTTAGCATAATATCCTCTAGGTTAATCCATATTTCACAAATGGCAGGACTTTCTTCTTTTTCAAAGCTGAATAATATTCCATTGTATGTAAATACCACATCTTCTTTATCACCATGGCTAATTTCAATGTACTGCCATGATGTCACTCAATGTAAAGTTTGGAAGAAATGGGCAGTAGTACGTATTATGTGGTATTTTTACCATATAGATACAATAGATGTTAAAAAACAAAAAAGCCCTAAAGACATAGGTAATAGTAAATACAGTAAAACAATTAGGATGCAATGCAATGTTAACATTTATTACCTTTTTTAAAATATGATATATTTAATTGTAGTTTATATGTATTTTTTCATGATGGCGGAATTTAACAGTAGGCCTGTTGCATTCCTGAAAATTTAACAATTAGCTCTTGTGAGTCAGTACAAACTAACTCTATCATATCATTGTCCTAATCTGAAGAGCCTTTATTGGTGAGAGAAAGCAGCATACTCAACTTCCAAGCACCTCCACCACTGCCACTCCTGAACTACTGACATTCTTCCCAGGATCCCTGTGTGGGTGACTATGTCACCCCTGCTGCCCTCAGCCCATTTACCACAGTACAGCCAGAATGATTCTTTTCATGGCCATGTTAGATCCCAGAGTTCCTCTTTCCCAAGTTCCCCAATGGCTTCCTTTCTCACTCAGAACTCAACCCAATGTTCCAGCCACCGCTGCCTCTTTGACTTAGCCCCACCGACCTCTCTGTCTTGTTTCATACTGATGCTGCCATTTTGTTCCCATCGGTTGGCCTCCTTGCAGTCCTTCCCACATACATAGAGCTCCTAATTTAGTGCCCTCACCCTTTGCTTCCTTGGCCTGGCATGCAGGAAACCCCACCCCCATTCCCCCCCACACACACTTCCTCCCAACCTGCACACTCCCTAAATTGCCTCATATCCAAGCCAATGTTACCTTCACAAAGAAACTTCCCTGACAATCTCATAATAAATAGCATGCCCAAAATCTGTAGACGGTCTGTTTTCTCTTCCCCTACCCTACACTTTGTTGTTCTTTATGCCATGTATAAGAACCTACCTTTTTGATATTTATTTGTTTATTTTCCACCTCTCCAACAAGACACGCATTTCATGAAAGAAGGGACTTTGCTTTATCCACTGTTGTATCCTTGGAGCCTAGAAAACTGCCTGTCATATGATAGACACTGGTAAATATTTGTGGAAAACATATATGAATCCTAATTGTTGTTTACTTTAAAATTGGTTCATTCTGGGTGAAGGTCACTACCATTTCTCCCAGGGTAAGTTATTCAGTGGGTTGAGGAGGCAAGAAGAGGCCAAGTTCCACTAGTTATGTGAGGCTGTATCCTCTTGGCGAGGGGTCTGTTTCAAATTCCTGCAAAGATGTCATATGGGCTCATGGCAGCCCTTGGTTTCATCCCATTGAAAATTATATGTTTTTCTCTTCAATACACTTAAAACTTATTTCGTAACCAAAAATGTTTTCTTTCCTTATTGTACTAATATACTCATTTCCTCAATCTTTTAATGACTTAGGGCAACTTGCATTTGGTGTCCTGGCTTGCTGGGAGAGAAGGAGATATGTGGATATGACTAAGCAGCCAGGATATCACACTTTTAGGGTGGGTCTGTGAAAAATTAAAAAGTGGAAACATCTTTTAAGAGATCAATACATGGCTTACTCTACAGAAAATGGGATGAGGAAAGGAATTAAGGAGAGACCATAACTGCTTACATCTCAGGAATGTTAAGTTAAATATAAACAGAAATCAAGCCAATTTTTTTTCCTTACTATGACCCAGCAATGAAATTAAGTCTAAAGACCCAGAAAGAAATTAAAAGTCATTGTGATTGTGCTCACAGAATATTTGTAAGCAGCCTATTCAGATATTTACAGTTCATGCTCTCATTTTAATCAAAGCAAAATTATTGTTAACATGGTCTCATCTTTTTTTTTTTAAACATAGCCTTACTTTATCTATGGCCAGGAAATCAAATAGGAGGATGGAAAGAAAGCAAGACAAGAGGTACCTCACCCCAAATTCATTTTTATACTAGCAACACAGCCTCAATGTCAAGGGGTACTTTCATCCAGAGTTGAAACTCTAAATTGATGATTGTAGATATTTCCTTTAGACTTTGGTTTATTTTTATGTAAAATGGTCATATAGTGTTTATCTCCTCAGAAAAAAATCATAAAATCAGATAATATCTGCAAACTGGTATTATTAGCCTGAATGATATGTTTTATAAATTAAATAGTTATTAAATCGGCATTTTTATGAAAGAAAAAGTTTTCTTAAGACTTTAACGCTGCTTGTGTTAGTCACAAAATATGTGTCATCTAATTAAGGAGTGTTTTCAATATGTATGCTCAGATTTTCAGATGTATTCTGCATTTATGATTTATCCAATACTACATAAAGTTCACTGATGCTTAACAATTTCAAAAAGCAGTTGCATCTTTCCTAGAAGTCCCCTTTTAATGCAGCCTGCTAGTGGCGCCCAGGTGGCTTATCTGAGGGTCTTGGCAAAACTCGGGCCTGGGTGATGATGCTGCTGCAACAGTTCTGCCTCAGGCACAAAGAAACGGAAGGTTCATTTCCCAGAGGTGGGGGCAAGTTGTAGCTCTAACTGTTTAAAATTGGATTTTGCTGGTAATGCTTCAAAGCACTCACTTTGCATTTCTGCTAACAAAGCTGAACGTTTAGGCAAAATATTGGAAAGGAAATCGTCAGGCAGAATGAAACGATAGAGGAGGCCCGGGAAATGGGGAGCCAAGCCAAGAACAGCAAAATAAAAGGGGCACATTCCAGAAGGAGAAATGAAAGAGGAAACTGTTTTTAGCAGATGGGTTGCCATCTCCTTGTCCCACAGCCATACCCAAATCTTGGAAATAACCAATTCTTCAGTAGTTTTTTTTTTCCTTTCCCTATCTTACACTCATTTAAAATCCTGTGCTATTTCATTCAAGAAGACTTTAGTTGCTCTTCTGGGAAATGCAAGCTTCTAATACAAATTAGTGTTTACTATTTTAATGGCAGGTGCCACAGATGGAGGTCAGGAAAATTTTCTGCCCCAACTCTGGAAATAAAATGACCTTAGCATTCATGCAATGAATAAAATAGGTGTTCTGAGCAAATATTTCTGTCAGAAGCAGTCATCACCTGAAACAGGTCTGGGAAGCATTTTAAGCTCTATAACAGGACTCTGAGGGTAAACACATGTACTTGTTTATCTCCTACTAGGATAACTTTATACTATATTGATTTTTCCATAAACTCATCTTGTCCTTGAAAAACCAGATTATTTCATCATGAAACCAATCCCACCCAAATTGCCTGAGCGGATTATTTAGAAATGGCTAAGAGCTATCATAAAGACAGCCCAGGAAGCCAGTCCAAATGGACAACTCAGAATACAGAACGGAAGTGAGCAGGAGTTGGTTGTGCTGGGGAGAAAAGAAGGCCTGGGTAACCTGGTTTCAGGGAACTTCCCACATTGGTCATTTTGTCAAGGTGCCTCCCTTGTGTTGCTAATCCCTCAATCTCTGTGTGTGTGTCTGTGTGTGTGTGTGTGTGTCTGTGTGTGTGTGTGTGTATACATTTCTTTTATAAAGTCATCTTTACAAAATCATAACATACACCACCTTTCTACCTTTGAGGAAATTCGAACTGTACATTCAGAAAACACAACCATGTTTCTAGGTGTCAGCTCCATGATACCTGAGAAGACAGCAATCAAATCTTCCTACCACCACTTGGAGATAGTTAACATATTTTGCAGTCTCTTGCATTGCTAAATGATCCACAGAAATGAAACCAGAGTTGGCAAAAAGCAAAAAGTGACACTTTGTGCCTAAGTGATTGCTAAAAATAAGCTGCGTGGAAATAATTAATGAAGAATTTGAAAAAAAAATGGAATGACTTTTTCCTTTTCTTTTAGATTTGAAATCTGCAAGTAGTTTCAGCGGAAAAGCTGTTTTTGAGAGAATAGGACTTCATGGATTGTACAAGGTAACGATTTTTAATCCATGTGTCTGTCTTAAATGATCATAAAGTCAAATAAATTAAAGGCAACTTGGTCAGCTAGTGAAATTCTCACTCATAACTTTGGTTCTTTGGGAACGAAACCATTTAGATGTTGCTAAATATTGCTCTTATAAAAAAACAACAGCCTTTTTAAATATATTCAAGTCAATGCACATTTGTTACCAAATTAAACTGTGTTGGGGATACAGAATCAAATATGACACTTTCTGGATCCTGTGTGCGTTCATCTAAAACGTTAACGGGTATCTAGAGTGGGCCAGGACTGCTTTGAGGTGGTGGGTGCATGAGTGGAAAAAGCAACACCATGTTGCTGCTGCCTTCGTGGAAATTATAGTTTAGCAGAGGGAAAATAAAAGACATTAAAGAAAAAGATATGTAATACAATGACAGGCAGTGTAAAATACTGCAATTAAAAATAAAGCAAGGTAGGGCCGGCCGAGTGGCACTTTGGTTAAGAGTTGGCTTGGGAAGTCAGCTCTGAGCAGCACATGGATCCCACATGGGCCAATGATGCTGCTGCTTCTACAGATAAGATGGTGAAGAACAGCTCGACCTGAAGCTGGGCTGCCGTGAGCCGCTGTGAGCGGCCCTCCAATGGCCTGCGAGTGATTGCCTCACCCAGTAAGAGCACAATGATAATACGAACAGGGACCAATGAAGTGACGTTCTCAATAACTAGGCTGAAGAACAAAAGGACCCCAACTTGTCTGTTCCCCTTCCCCGATTCCCCAACGCTGTTCCCCTCCCCTAAGGTGCCCTTGTGGGCACACTCAGAACTCCTCCACACTCTTCATTTTGTTGCTTTTCTTGTCCTTAAGAAGCTTCTTGTCCCTTTCAAACATTGCTTTATGTGATTTAGGAAACTGTGTCCCCAAGGTATTAAATGGCTATCTCTGGCCATGGTTTGAAATTACAGACCGGATTTGTAGTATGTTGATTAAATCCCTTTATGATATTCAGTGTTTGGCAGGTTAATGAATATTTTATTGGAGTATTGATCCATTTTTGGTCCCTGTTAAGCTGTAAAGTAACAATTTTAAAATGCTGCAGACAGTCAGCCAATGTGGATGATGGTGGGGGAGCAGTATGAAAGCTTGGGGGTGCAGCTGCTGCTAAGTATCATTTCAAAATGTATTTTTAAAATTACTGTAAGGGAAAAAGACTTTCCTATTTCTATCCTTGGAATTCTGGAACCATTTAAAAGTCATATTGATTTAAAAAATAGGTTATTTAAATTTAAATAGGCTGTAGTCCTCCTAACAGACACATATTTCTTGAAGGATACAGAAGCCTTTCTGATATATTAATTTTATATCAGAACTTTTCAGAGCTTGCTGGTTGAATGATCTGTTGGAACATGACCATTTTTATTAAACTGTCATATTTTAACTTATCCAACATTACTTTTTTAGTGTAAAATCTCATTAGAGATTTTACATGTTTCCACAGGTAGAGTGGTGGAAAATTGATTGCTGTTGTTACATTTGACAAATTCTTGGATCCTTACATATTTTCTTGCATTTGCCCATCACCAGGAAATGGAATGTTATCACTTTCCAAGCCTTTACTGTAGGAAGTAAACAGAGTCCTTTTGAAAGCTCTGGGTAATGTTTGTGAATATTTAATCATGAGGTGGTACAAGGGGCTCATTTACAGCAATATGTCAAAATTAATTTCATGGTGTTCTGTCAAGGAAAGAATCTTACCATATGCCCTCAAATAAAAATAATGAGTTAGGAAAACTCTGACAAGGAGTTTACCTAATTCTGCAAAATCTTTGGATGCAAGATTCCCTTAAATGAAAATAGAATCATTCATGCAAACATAATTGAGTTTAATTTATTTCTGTTTTTAAAGGGGCATTAAAGAAAAAAAAAAAAGGACTCCCATCTTTTATGCTTCCAAATTCACACTGACTCTCTTTAGTACACAGTCCCATGGTTTTATTAGAAATGCATTAAATGTAAATTAAGTATGAAGAGAGAGGAAGAGCAAGCGAGGGCCTGACAGACTTAATTAAAAGGATGTCAGATATTCCGATTGGCGATACAGTGAGCAGACACTCCAAGTACTACATTTGGTCTCTGGGACCAGGACAGCATTACATGTTGGTGAGTCACCCAACACATGTTCAGAGAACAATCTCAGAGAAAAGAGCCTAGCTCTGCCCAAACATATGAAACTTTAGTCACCACTGAATAGTAACCCCTACTGCTTGGTTCAGTAAATATATGGGAGACAAGCGGGTTTGTGGGTAAATGTCTTAACCAAAATTTCACTTTTTGCCATGTGTTTGTTTTGTTTTTGTTTTTAACATTTTTGATCTAGTGAAATTTAACTGTTTTGATATTGTACCTGGAGTTTCTTACACTTAGGTTATAAAGAAATTCATACATGTTTGTATAATTTCATTTTTTGCACATAGATATCTAATCCATTTGAGGTTTATTTTTATGTATGGAATGAATGCAAGTATACACTTTTCCAAATAGCTCTCCAAATTTCCCTACAGAATACATCTTTTCATCATTGTTTTGAGATAACACCTTTCTTGCTTCTAAATTTCTATATGTAGTTGAGTTTCTGGGTATTCTATTCTGTTTCATTTCTGCCTAGTCATGTTATACTACCACAAGGTTTTAATTATAGAAGCTTTATTGTATGATTTAATACTCAGTAGGGCTAGACCCCTCCTCACTGCTCTTCTTTTCCAATGTGTTCCTAGCTATTTATGCATTTCTTTAGGAGGAAGTAGGGCTAGCACGTTTTAATATCTGTAACTAACTCTCAAATGAATATATGCATATGTATACATAAAGAGAGAAAGAGACAAAATGAATGTAGTTAAATGTTATTGAGCAGTGAATCTTGAAGAAGGGTATATGGGCTTTCTTTGTAGGATTTTTACAACTTTTCTGGTGGTCTGTAAATTTTCAAAATACAGTGTTGGGAAAAGAAATAAGTTGGGGGGATATCAAAATTGTTCCCATTAACACTTTGTGGGAGGGTGGGCGGACATGGGGATGGGAGCAAGGGCTCCCCAGCATGTATTTTTGAAGTAATATATTGTTTATTTTGAATGATCTAAATTTATTTGCTACTCAATATAAAACAAATAAAACAGAAATCAAAATAACTCCCTCTACATATGGGAGCTGTGAATTGGATTTCAAACTTCATCTAGGTTTAGCATTGAGAATTTTATACAGTATCATAAAATTCCTGAAAATGGCCCAGCTAAGGGAGCCCCTCTTGGTGGTCAGAATATCCCTGGTAGATGAGACCACTGCTTGAAAGCGTCCAGGAGCAGATGGCCTCTCATTTCCAGAGGATGCATCCCCAGAAATGTAGGTTCTTTTGATTTAGAGATAGCAATCCCTACTTTTCTTTCCATGTCCTCTCCCTCTCTAGAGATTTCTGTATTTATTCAAGGTGATGTGCAAGGATGTCACTGTGTTGGAGTTTGCTGGTGCTTGTGCACGTGTTTGCATACTTCTGACACCAATGTCGCCTTCTCTGGGTCCCACTTTTCAAGCAGGAATGCCAAAGAGGAGAGGGGGCAATGAATCCTGCACAGTTCTCAGTCTAGCTGGCACCACCACGCTCTCTTGGCTCCAAGGCTTCCTTTCTCTGTTGAATCCCAGTGTCTTCTCACCTTTCATCTAGCTAGTGCTGTCTTTAAGCCAAGCCACCATATAAGCTTCACTTGTTCTGAAAAGTGTGTCTGTACTTTTCAAGATGTTGTTAGGTGTTCCTCCCATGTGCCCCCATACTCCTTTGAAGAACCTGAACAATGAACATTTCATGGTGTGTTGTATTTACCTAATAATAACAAACATTTATGGAGTGATCACTATATAACGAGGGCTTAAATATACTATTTGATTTTCACATCAATCCCTTGAGGTAGGTGATATTTTGACCTCAATTTTAGAGCAAAGGGAAGTAGGCTTAGAGGAATTTCATTATTTCCTAAAATAGGCGGACATTAACACAACTCCCAGGATGCCACCTCCTGGTATCCACATTCCTATGTAATCACTTTCCCGTGAGTATGGGCTGGACACAGGAAGTGCTTCTGAAAAGCAGAATACAGAAAAAGTAATGGACGACATTACTTCTGTGATTTGGTTATAAAAGACTGTGACGTCTATCTTGCTAGTAGATTCTGTTTTTGCCTTCTTGGCTTGTACCATTTGATGAAGCAAGACAGCAAGTTGGGCAGGTCCACATGGCAAGGAACTGAGAGTGGCCTCCAGTTAACTGCAACTAATGTCCTCAATCCAACAACCACCAAGGAACTGCATCCTGTCCACAGCTGCATGAGTGAACTCAGAAGGAGATCCCTCCACTATGGAAACTATAGATGAGAGCAGTCATGGGTGTGACTGCAGCCTTGGAAAGACCGTGGCACAGAGGGCACAGCTAAGCTATGCCCAGACACCTGACACATGGAAACTGTGAGATAGTAAATTTGTGCTGTATGAAACTGCTATGTTTGAGGGTAAAAATAGAAAACTATATATAATAGATAACTATATAATAGATAACTTAGCAACAGATAGTTATCAATAGACAATCAGTACATTTAAGCCTCACGAGTATAAATAGTACATAGTTAAAATCCAAGGGTTCTGATTCTCTCTGATGAAATTTTATGTCACGTGGCCTGGTTATTTTGCCAACTGTTTCTTCTTCTTCTTTTTTTTTTTTTTTTTTTTTTTTTTTTTTAAAGATTTTTTATTGGGGAATTGGGGGAGAGGAACAGCGTTGGGGAACCAGGGAAGGGGAACAGACAAGTTGCTGTCCTTTTGTTCTTCAATCTAGTTGTGGAGGATGTTGCTTCACTGGCCCATGTTGGTATCGTCATTGCGCTCTTCCCGGATGAGGCAGATCAGTCGCCGGCCTCTAGATGGTCACTCACAGTGGCTATTGGCAGCTCATACTGGCTGTCAGCTGCTCACACTGGCTGCCGGCCACTCACTGTAGCCCATGGCAGCCCACTGCAGCAAGGGCTGCAGCCTACACCATCGCAGGGGTTCATACAGCCCAGCTCCAGGTGGAGCTGTTGTTAGCTGTGGAGGGCAGTGTCACTGGCCTTCACATGTGGGATCCGAACTGGGGCCGCTGGCATCCCCAAACCAGCTCTTAACCAATGCGCCACTCAGCCGGCCCAGCCAACTGTTTCTTCTTACTTTAAACATAGTGTGACTTTTATTCCTAGCACTTAGCCCTCAGGTGAGTATTTTGTATGTCCTTAATAATTAGGGAGTGAAAAGTGGGTTCATGAAAATTGAAGTCTTGTATAGTGAATTAGCCAGTCAAAGCACCATTTTTCTCAACTTTGACTTACTTAAAATTGGGTAAAGAGAAGACATACACATAACATACTGCTTTGGAAGTATTCTGCAATTTTCTATGCTCACAGTCACATCAGCACCATCAATTTTAACATCTTTCTCCCATGGAATATGGATCAGGGAGGCCCTAATTTAAGGTTAACTCCTGTGTCAAACATTTGTTTTTCAGCTTCTGAATTTCTTCCTAGGAGCCAAGCCCTTAAATACAAAGCTGGATAGACAGTGTAGAGGGCAATATCAAATGCAAATTGTGACATTATTGTATGACCTGATAAGTGATTTAATTGATGTTTGAACAGAGGACTGTAGGACTAAAGGATTAATCAAGTGAACTTCCATTGGTGGTCTCCCTTCTCTATCTTTCTTTTCCTCTCTCTGTCCACATGAGTGCATGCCTGCGCCTGGGTATGCACACATTGTAGAGTTTTTACTAATCCAGTGAACCATAAATGTTCATTCAGTAAACTTAGAATTTTTTTCAATGATTTTAATTGTGAAGTGATTATGAGAAAAAGTTCAACTGAAACTACGTGGCTGATCTGAAGTAGGGCATTATTAATTTCAGTGAACCATGGAGCAGCAGAGGTGAGGGGCTTGACCCTAGAGCAGACAACACACAAATAAGAGACAGAGAATTGCCTACTGAGGATGAACAGCTGGAGAATCAATTTAAAGCTTTGTTCTTTTGATGTTCACAGTAACTTCTGGTAGTTTTTGTACATACACAGAAGTCTTTTTTTTCTATACCAAGATACTGCCAAACAAAACAATCAAAAAGAAAAGGTATCATTTGCCATTAGCCATTATATACACTCCATTCAGGTTAAAAATCCATGTTTTTACAGGTTTATTAGTAGTGAATTTGCATTGCTGCATCTCAATAAACTACTTGATAATGGTACTTCTTCTCAGCCTACATGGATATCATAAGGTATCATCCAAGAACATATGGCATTTAAGCTAGACAATGAGCAAAGCTATCTTTTTGAGTTGGATATATTCAGCTTTTATAAATTGGATTGTTAACCCACATTCTAGCTCTGTTCTCTTTTCATGTTCAGTAAGGAAATTTTCAATTGCTCTCTGACTTCTCTGAGGGCGAGTGAAGCAGACCCTCAGAAGAGGTGAAGGAAGAAATGCTTTGTCAGTTAGTTGAGAAAACAGTGGAAAGTCTGAACAGCGGTTGTAGACACAATTTTAATAGCTCTCAGAGGAGATATTCTTTGACTTGTTGCCAGTCTTTTTACCTTTGCACTTTTGATCAACTCTTTCCCCCATTAGAATTTAAACATGCTTCATCCACTCTCATCTCAAACAACAAAATGAAATAAACACACAGCCACCACTTTTACAAACAGACTTCCTCCTTGAATCCCAAATAATACTGTGAAAGCAAGCTGTATGCTTATTAATGCTATTCATTTAACTTGGGTTTCTTCACCTCTTGTTTTTCCCTCACACTGAGAACAACCTTGCTGAATTTCCCAGTAGCATTTCAGTTATGCTATGCAGATTCAAGAGAAGCATTGTTTGTCCAAGCTGGTCCACGTCAGTATAAGAAGGACCAGCCTTCAAAGAGGTCATCAAGGAGAAGGCCCAAGTCCTTAGTGAAACCTCAGTGGAAGGAGAATCACAGGGATGGGGTTGGCACTGCAGGGCCCCGCCACCCTTGTCATCAGAAGTCTCCTTTGTCAGTCTGCACCACTCCAGTCAGATTTTAGAGTTTAGTACTGTCCTGAGCAGCTTAAGAAAGCATAAAGCCTAAAATTCCTAAACTGTAGAAATAGCCCACCCACATGTATGACTCCTTTTATTTTCACAAATTTGACCAGAGAAATGACAGGTTGGGCAACTCTGTGCAGTGTTTTACATTTAGCAATGATTATGACTCAAACTCTACTAGGCAGAGTGGAATAAGCTCTTGTAATCAATACCAAAAGATCCACCTAGTATGAAATCCAAATTTCAGCAATCAGGTAAGATTGCATGTTCCGGGCATTCCAAGACACTTGCACACCTAAGAATGCAAAATGCTGAAGCAACCAGTAGAAACAGTTGTGTTTTTTTTTCCTTGCTATGAACATGAAAGTGATAAGTAGCAAAGAGCAACCAACAAATGAATACTCTTTTCATATTTCTTATGACAGCTACCTGGAATGGGCAGGAAAGAAAAATGCAGAAAAGAAAATTAAAACCACAGGCCCCCAGTGGCCAGTGACAACTTCTGATCCTAATTTGATCTTGAGTTGCAAATGCAGGGAAGTTCTGTAATGGTTTCTTCTGCATGGAAGAGCACTCTAACTTTTCCGGTAACAGCGTCTCGTTGGAAGCTACACAAAGTCTGCTTTGATTGCCTGTGATCAAAGCCACAAAGGCACTCCTGCAATATCTTAGCTTCAGAAAGCCAGGGAAACCAGAATGCTGAATCTATTAATAATTCCTAAGCACACTTTAAGGTGAGTGGTGCTTCTGAGAGAACGTGATCATTACTAAAAATGATTCGTTTCTGCCCTTCACGCTCGCTGTACATGTGGAAAAAAGTTAGCCTTAAGTCTCTGATTAGCAGTTTGCATGTTTTGGTGGATTTTGAATGGTATATTTAGTGGTTCTACTCAGAAATTGTGCAGTGATCTTATAGCGTCAGACAGGAATGAAGAGACTCAGCTTTGTCTTTGATTAGATATAGCATAATGGGTATGTCCAATAGCCTTGGCCTCAGTGTCCCTATCTGCAAAATGGCATGAGGAACTGGAGCTCCATGCTCGCTGTAACTCCTTTGGGGTGTCCTCTTTAAAGAGGTTCCTATTTGATTGATTCCATATACCCTCATTTAGAGCTTGAGCTTGCTCCTTGGTTTTCTTTCCTCTAAGTGTGCACTTTGCATCAGGTTTTGTGTGTCTGGCAGCAGGAGAGGTACAGACATCTTAATATGAATTAATATAAAGCTCCTGACCAAGAAGGATAGGATTTGTCTTTTTAAAAATGCAGAAAAAAAAGAAAAGAAAAGAAAAGAAAAGAAAAGAAAGAAAGAAAGAAAGAAAGAAAGAAAAAGGAAAGAAAGAAGAAACCTAATATGTATGTGGGGGGATGAAAGCATATTTTAAAGTCAGAAAATGTACTTGTGTATTACAAGTGTGCAATTTATTTTTTGTGTGAATTTCATTAAATTATTTAACTTGTCTAAGTCTCAATTCCTTATCTGTATAATAAAAGCTACTCTGGAAGGTTAAAATAACGTTTAAAAGGTGAACTGTTTATGAAAAGTGTAAATTCCTATTTACTATATAAAGCATATAATTAAAATTGTGAAGTTGGTATTATTTTTACCATTCATTTACATTTATTTACATATTTTATGAATTTTAATAGTAGTGGTAGTAGCAGAATATTAGTAGGAATGGTTGTAGTGACAAGAGCTACCAAATTATTTTTAAATGATGACATTTTATATCACAGTAGAAGAATTAATTGAGGAGAAGATAGCATCTTTCTGGTGTAATTAAAATATGACCATTCTTACTATTACGTATAAACTAGTCATCTGGAGTGTTTTTTTCCTCCCTTCCTCCCTCCCTTGCTCCATTCCTCCTCCTCCTTTCTCTCTCTCTCTCTCTCTCTCTCTCTCTCTCTCTCTCTCTCTCTCCCCCTCCCTCTCTCACTCTCTTTTTCCTCACTTCCTTCCTAATATACATACACTCTGCATTAACAAACTCCAATCCTTAATGCACTCTAAAAAAAAAGTTTAGCTGACTACAAGGTAGAAACGTCACCCTGGACCAGAGTTCTGTAACTATTTCATCTGGAATTTTGAAGACTTGAGGGTCAAAATAGTAGCTTATATTTGAGGGCTAAGCCGGGGTATATAAACAAAATATGCCACCATGCTTGTCCTGAGCTGTGGCTTGCTGAGGTGACTCATCTTCTAAACATACGACTCGAGGCAATATCGTCCAAACTCCCCGTGGGTTTCTAACTAGAGTCAACAGTGAGGGAGCAAGGAGTGAGTAGTGAAGCAAAAATTGGAAAATGTTGGAGTCAGGCTCTTATAGATTCTCAGAAGGGAAAGGAAAACCTTGTGATCATGACACAGATTTCAAATAAGATCCTTTGGCAAAACACTTCCTCCCACCATCCCACCTTAACTTCAGCCTTTTGCACATCACCAGTCCTGGCCAATAATCAGAACCAAGATGGTGGGACTGGACTTTTCTTCTAGCTCATCTCACTCAAGCTGCTTTGGTGCCATCTTTCTCCTTCAAGGTTGCTGGTGATGCTGAAGGTTTTACCTTCATTAATGGGAGTGGGGAGTGAGCATGTTATATAGCCATTTCTGAGTGATAGCCTGGGCCCCTGAGAACTCTCAACTGTGTGCCCCAGAAGGCTTTTTCTATTCCTTCCATCCACACAGCAGGTCTGCTTATGCTCTCAGACTAATGTGCCCTATCCATCTGTTATGGGCGAGAGGGTTTTTACTATAATGGGAAGATATCTTTGCCTATAGCCTGAGGGGTACTTAAGTACATAGGTTGTATGCAATCTGACCAGTTTCTTTAATGGTCTTTCAATGAGCATTTGACTGTTCCCATTACTTCCCATTCCAATTCCACCAAGCAGGGTTTTCACCAGAGGAGCGCACTGTTTTCCCTACCTGCCAGTAACACATTCACAAAGTTAAAGAGCTCATGTGCAAATGATGGTTGACATCACCATTTTATTTGCTTCCAAATATGGCAGGCAAAAGCTGTCTCTGTTACAGAAAATCAAAATTAAAATGGTTCATCTTAGTAGTACTGGCAAGAGATAATAGCCACTGAAGCAAGGGCTCTTCTGAGAAATCCGTGATACCTCCACGGCCTCTTTAGGGTTTAACAAGATGCCAATTTCTGTCAATCACATCATCTTGTCATATTGCCCTCATTTGCCCCAACCCAAATTAAGTTCTGTCAATATCATGTTGCTTTCTCTTCAAATACCAATTATCATCATTTTCTAAGATATTTTTCTGGCTTTATTTTTAGGAAGAAATTTTTAAAACTTTTCTTCTCATGCATTGATGTCACAATTGGATTTTAATTACCAAGGATCCTGGCCCAGAAATGCTCAGTTCTTGTCTAATAAATTGGATGAACTCATTGTAGCAGGACCTTTCTTACAGGGACCTTTGGCTTTGTTCTCCTCTTGATCTCCCTGAGTTTTTAATTTTTTCAGTAAGTAGTGATCTGGTGACTTTCATCAGATGAGGTTGGGGCTACACAGGGCTTTCGTTAGCATACGTCTGAACACTTGACCCTAGAATCATACCCACTAGCTTCTTCCATTCAGTCATCCCACCTACCATTTAACACTTAGTAAAAACATAGAACTTTAGGGCCCGCCGAGTGGCGCATTGGTTAAAAGCTGGTTTGGGACGCCAGCGGCCCCGGTTCGGATCCTACATATGAGGGCCAGTGACACTGCCCTCTACAGCTAACAACAGCTCCACCTGGAACTGGGCTGTACAAGCCCCTACGACGGTGTTGGCTGCAGCCCCCACTGCAGTGGGCTGCCATAGGTTACAGTGAGTGGCCGGCAGCCAGCGTAAGCTGCCGATAGCCGCGGTGAGCGACCATCCGGATGCCGGCAACTGATCTGCCTCATCTGGGAAGAGCGCAATGATGATACCAACATGGGCCAGTGAAGCAACATCCTCCACAACTAAACTGAAGAACAAAAAGACAGCAACTTGTTTGTTCCCCTTCCCTGGTTCCCCAACATTGTTCCCCTCCCGCAATTCCCCAATAAAATCTTTAAAAAAATAAACAAAAAACAACAACCCAGAGAACTTTATTGAGGTAGATAATCAGGAAATTATACTTATTCTTTGGCTATATGCTGTGAGCACAAAGGACGTATAAAATTTGATAACAGAGGCAGTCTGTTGTGTTTGAGAAGCTTACCATTTCTTGGAGATCAAATACACAGAAAAAAAGGGAGGATTAAAAACATTCTACAAAGTAAATTCAATGTGTGGAATGCATTTGTTGCTGAGCAGTAACAGGGAAAGAGGTTACTTAAAAGGTTGGGAAAGGTGGAGTAGAGGAGTCTGCACAAGACAGTCAGAGAAGTTCAGATTTCATTAACAGTCTGCTTTAGTTCCTGTTTGGAGAAGTTGAAAAATAATGTGCACAAGATGTTATGTTTTTGTTAGAGTATAACAGGCCAGAAGCAAGAGCTCTTTCTTTGGTGTGTGTGTTTTATGAGTTTGCATACTATCTTCTGTCATCCATTCTTAGTGGAAAAGAATAGTGGCCCAGTGTATGAGCTAATAACAATTTCATAATATAAATTGGCTAGCACAATATCGGAAATGGATACCCTTTTCTCCATTAATGACAAAGTATGCTTTGATTAAAACAAACAAACAAATCCTTCATCTGCATTACACAAATAGATAAGAGGTAATTGATGGGAAGATTTTGTTTCCTTGCTAGGAAAATCAATCATGTACTCGGTTTGCTTGGCTTCCTGTCAAGAAAACATCTTAATTCTCCATGCACTGAAATGTCTTAGAGTCAAACAGTCACTCATGACATGAAGACTACAATGAAATTAGTGGTGGACCCTCCACAGACAGTGGGTCAGTTTAGCAAAGACAGAGACAAGCTTCTTATGACTGCCAATGACCATCAAATTGTCCCTAAGAAACCGCAGAATATTTTACCAAATCCCAAACAGCTACAGGGCAAGAAAGAGAAGTGGGAATAAAAGATAGGAAACAAATTGCTCACGCTGTTCTACAGCATAAAAACATGTTGGCAGGGTGTCTTGTAAACAACTACCTTTAAAAATAACTCCTTTGTTTTGCTAAACAAAAGATTCTCTTTGCTTTCATGTACAGATATATGGGATATTCTAGGTGCACAGTAGGAAGACCCGGGGGAATATTCAATGTGTCTCAGAAGGTGTAATTGTGTGTGTGATTGGATAATCTGTGTGCTTGTGCATAGGTGCCTGTAGTATCACAGGTACATTGAGTAAACGCCCCCTGGATCTAGATACGAGATGACAATTAAAACCTATTGGGTTGTGGGAAAAGTCATGACGCATTTTTGCAAAGAAAAACAGAAAAAATATGTCACGACTTTTCTGACAACCCAATAGATGACCTATGGACAGGTATTGGGATCCTTCTTCTCAAGGGGGAAAATCCTTCCAAGTCAAGTACTCTTTGCTGGATAAGCTGACTTATTACCACAACTGCAGTATGCAGATAAGTCTCAGGTGTTCAGAATCTGGCCTTGATATGGAGATATCTCCATTGTAAATTTGTCTGATAATAAAATATTCTGAATAACCCATCCCTCTTACATAGTAACATACCAACCAGATACAGAGACAGACCAAAGTTAGAACAAATGGCTTTGTTCATATAAATTACTCCGTACTAATGAATTTAAACAGAGAAGTGGATAGTAGAAAACAATGGAAAAATCCAATGTAACTTATACGTGGCTTTGTTATATCCCTGGAGAGAGATGAATAGTCATGGACACCAGACTTGCTGAAAGAGCCTGAAGTCTCAGGTAGGAGACCAAGTATGTGGAAGGAAAAGCTAAACTTCCTATGGGAAATGTGTGTAAGATAGGTTTTATAGTCAGCAGGCAAGGGTTCAAATCTATTTAGTCTAGTTACACAACATCTCAGATCATGGAACCATAGTTTTCTCACCTGTGAAGTGGGGATAATCCCTTCCCTGTGGGAATTCGATGAGGAGATAATACAAAAACATGTAAAGGTCATGTGATGGCCAGTTTTATATGTCAGCTTTGGCTATGTTACAGTACTCAGTTACTCAATAAGTTTGTTGAATAACGTGAGTGTTGCTATGAAGGTATTTTGTAGACATGGTTAGCATCTGCAATCAGTTGTCTCTAAGTAAGGAAATTGTCCTCTATGATCTGAGTGGGCCTGATCCTACCAGGTGAAAAGATATAAGAGAAGAACTGAGGTTGACCTGAGGAAAGGGTCAATTCTGCCTGTGGACTGCAGTGACAGCCCCTGCCTGAGAGTTCCCATTTGTCTGTCTATCTATCTATCTATCTATCTATCTATCTATCTATCTTCTATCTATCATCTATCTATCTATCTATCTATCTATCTATCTATCTATCTATCGTCTATCTATATCTATGTAGCTATCTGTCTAATTGGTTATGTTTCTCTCATAGAATCCTGACTGATATAAATGGGAAACCCAATATGTTACTTCCCTTATAATCCAGATATGAGGGTATATATTTGAAAACATAAATTCTACATTTTTTATCAATCTGTAGTGGTTGATAAAAAGTAAATATTTGTTTTCTTCTCACCTTACTAGATTAAACTATAGGAGAAAAGAACCATCCCCTGAGGCTTTCCGCACGGCTTCTCCTGTTAGTGTATTAGTATGGTTTCATTGATTGAAGGGGTAGTGATCATACATTCAGATAGCCTGACCTTGAGGGGATTGGGCATAAGGAAGGTGGATTTCCCTGGCTAAGAAGGGAGGAAAGCAGGATTTAAGGGCAAGAACATCAGCATCTATGTCAACATGAAAGACCGCTTACCATGTGCCAGGCACTATTCTTAATAGCTAACTAACAGACATTCACTTATTTCATATTCATAGGTTGTAAGCACCACTGTCACTCCTTCATTCTAGATGTGGGCTTGGTGGCATAGGGTTTAAGTTACTTGTCCTGGAAATCGGTCAAGCCACAGTGGCCATGGCAAGAACATGGCTGTACAAAGCAATGTGGCCACAGAACAGAAGCATCACTTATCTGGAGAGATGGAGCAGGCAGGTTCCTTCTCACAAGAGCACAAGCCCTGCAGCATGCAGCATCCACAGCAGGCCTCAGCTGTGAAAGGGAAACTGGAGAGAAGAATGCAAAATTCTAGGAAGGGCGAAGGGGGAGGAATCCTGAAAGCAGGAGAGCTAGGCAATGCGTCAGTGTAGGGACCAGGTCTCCGTCGTTTCCGGGTCTCTGGAATTGAGCTCAGTGCCTGGAAATTAGTAGTACATGCTCCAGATACCTGCCATGAATTGAATAGAAAGGCCAGGGCAACATTTTACCAAGAACTGACCTACATATTATGATTGGAAGAGAAATGCAAAGCACATCCTCCCTACTGTCTGTGTGATTGATGCCATGGTTATCTAAGGCTGTCTGATTTGTAAAAACTTCTTGAAGATCTCAAAGAACATGTCTGAGTTAAGTAGGTGTCTCAAAAAAACATTAGAGGAAAATCTGATTATGGAGATATATGAGATATTTGAAATAAATGAGATGATTTGATTGCATTTGTACTCTTCAGTTTGCCACTTGAAATCCAACCCAGGGACTCAAATGTATACCATCCAGTTATAGTTCTAATATCACTTTTAAAAGGGGTTGGTTGTCTCAGTTTAATACCCACCATATAAATGGCTTCAATTGCTAAATCTCTGCAGAGAGAGCAGTGATTCAAAAGTCAGGATGGAAGCTTCCCTTTACTTTCTCAGATTAACTATTTTGGTAACTAGTATTAACTCTTCCAACAGAGTGCTAATTTTATGATGGTTAAACCTAGGATTTAAATGTATCAATTACCAAATTGCCTTACTTCTGTGAATAAAATATGTTGTTTGTTTTTCTAAATCTGTCCATTTGATTAACCAGCTCAGTTCCTTAAATATAGAAAATTTGAAACATAAACAGTAACTACTTGTATGACACTGAATTTTGTTCCTAGTGCATTCTTCTTTAAAAGATTGTTGGCAGTAAGATAGCATCATCATTTTCTTTTTCTCAAGTTTTTGCTCAAAGGAGTCAGTCAATCAATAAAAGTGTATTGAGTGTCTGCTAGATAATCTTTCTTTCAGAGGACTTAATTTGAACCGGAGTGCTTCAACCTTGGCTCTAGTGATGTTTTGGGCTGGATAATTCTTTGCAGTAGGAGTAAAAACAGGATGTAAAAAGGGTGTTTAGCAGCATTCCTGACCTCTACTAATTAATGCCCACTATCACCTCTCTCCCAGTCTCCAGACATTGACATATATCCTCAACGGGATAAAATCACTCCCAATTGAGAAACACTGCTTTACATTGATGAAATAGATAGTATTAAAGAGCACAGGCTATCTGTGACAAACACTCCCAGATCTTGGTGGCTTGAGACAATAAAAATTTATTTTTTGCTCAAATCGGTGTATAGTGAGGGTCATTATGATGGGAAGGGGATGAAGCATGTTCCATGTTAGGGAGCCTTTTATTTTTCCAGTTGCTGGAGACACTTTCCTCTGGCCAGAATTTAACCATGTCAACTCACCTAAATGTACCAAAGGCTGGGAAATATAGTCTAGTTGCATGCCAAGGCAGGACAGGAAAAAGTTTAGGTGAATGATAGCAAATCTTGGCCATGTGGATTATAATAAAATAAAGCCAACAGTTTAAAATAAGCACACAGATTAATGTGATGGCTTTGGAAGGGATTCTCACAAAACTTTATTAGAATAATTTGCTCCTAATCAAGGAAGCCAATACTTGCTGATATGGCTGTCAAATGCTGGGTAAGAAAAACAAAAAAACAAAAAAGAATGGGTGAGCCTGAAGCCAGGTCATGAGTGGGCATTTTGTGGGATACTGGAGTCTCTTCTAGTCCACAGACTCTTTGGATCTTTCAAGCTCATCTCAGATTTATCAGTGTATACAAGAGTGGTGCCTCTGATTTGCTATCTCTGGATTTACAGTAGTCAGAAAAATAATCAAGAAACAGAACAAAATCAACAGGTATCTCTAATTTAGGGAAGTCCGCTAGGATGGCCCTCCCACACCAGCATTGGGAAGGTAATAGATGGGCCTGGATTAGGATTCTGGCTTCAGAAGCAATTCTCTGTGGGGCCTTCAATAATACTCATAATTTAAAAAACATGTCCAGTTTCCTTATTTGTGAAAGGAGAATGCTATACTTTCAAGATTGTTGTTATTACGATTAATTGAACTAATGTAAAATGCATTGTGAATATAGTACCTAGTACAGTGGTACTCGTTTTTTTATTTACTTCTTGCTTCACTGAAATCATAGATTATGCTCTCTGGAAGCACACCAACAGACACACAGACACAACCAGAACAAGAACAGAAAGAAGAGAAAACAGGTAAGCCAGAAGTCAGAGGCCACAACAAAGGAAGTGACTAGAAACAGATTTGGAGAGTTCAATGAAGCTGTAGTAGAGAGTTCTGAAATATTAGGCCTAATTGTAAGTGGGATGAATTCTTAAACTCCGAAAAAGAATAATTTCATTAGTTTCTCTGGTTTGCCTTTGTTTTTTTTTGCTATGTGATGACTGCTCTTATTCCCTTTTTGCCTACTTCTCAGCCCCCTGGAAGACAGGCAGTGACAACTGCTAAGATTGCTTTGTTCTGGACAATCTTAATAAGCACATTTCCTTTAAAGAATTCTTTTTTTTTTCAATTCTGAGCAGCCCCAAACTATAATTTTTAATAACTGTTTCAACATTTTTATAATGATAGTAATAAAGAGTGCTACCACTTATTGGGTGTCCATAATAATCTTTATTATGCTTCAATTTCAGTTCTTATAGCTGTCTACATGAGAAGGAGTCCTGTGTTTACAGGAGTGGAATCTGAGATGAACTGATTGGCCTAAGGGCAAGGTCCTGCTATTTGAATCAGGTTTTCTGACCTGACAGCCTGCCTTGTTCTCTACACATTTTCTGCCTATTCCAGGTATAAGCAGTGTTGCTGAGGTCTGGTGTTGTTCTAGGGCATTTTCTTTTCCCCTCCAACATGCTCATGTTCGTGGCCTGCTTGTCAGATTACATGATCTGAAAAGCCCTCACTGATACAGACAAGGTAGCAGGTGAGTAAAGCGATTCCCTGGGAAGCTTAATCATGATTCAGGCATATCCCCCTAAAGAACAGGGGGTGCCATGGGAGGGCCAAGCCTTTAAATAACAGACACTGGGTGTTTTCTGCCACTTAAATACAAACGAGCTTGGGGGATAGAGAGGGAAGTTATTTTGCATCTGACAGTGTTTTGAAACTTCCCCATTTCACCATTAATGGTGGCATGTAATCAAATTAGCCTTTGAGAGCAGCCAGGGCTCCATGGGGTGGCACCATGGTGCATGAGGTGCTTCAGACATTTTAATTCTCTCTAACAGCTTCCCACAGTAAAACAGTTACTGAATTTGAAAGTCGTTGGGAGTAATTCCAGTAGATCTTGTTTATATACCATCTTGTGAAGGCTTCTCAAAAGCTAGTGGTATAGATTGAGTCATTCTCTAAAGTAAAACTATGTAGTTCAACATTTTTTTCACATGGAGAATTTTTAAATATGGAGGGTTTTGTTTGTTTGTTTGTTTGTTTGTTTGTTTTGGTATTCATAGCTTCCTCCATGCTCTATTCCAGGCAAGGGGACATGGTTTCTCCAGTTACCAAATAGTTTGTCTTTGGAAATGACTCATCTAAATGCCAATCATCATACCTTTCCAAGAGGCCATCACCATTGCAAAGTGCTACTGTGTGTAACATTCTGAGAGATCACCAGAAAGGCTCATCTAAAGGAAAAATCATACATGTACTAGAGTTAATTTGAAAACCTACAGCTTTTCTTTCATTTTTCAATTATTCTTCTCTCATCCAAGAAACAATGGGGCCACTGTTGCATGCTGCAAATTGCTGGGAATTACTTCTGAAAGTAAGTAGGTCGCTTAGAAGTTTTCCTTCCTGGTCTTCAATTATTACAGCTATTTAAGTAATAATTGCTGTTCTAATTCCACTAGGACTTGAACTATGTTTGGAAGAGAGATGAATGACTTTTTAGGGACACACACTCATATTTCCTTGATTAGAAGAGCCAAGAAGACAATACGTGACTCTGCCTTTACTAACTTTTGACATGTTCTGTTTGTGCAGTAAGAATTCCATTGTAGTGGCAGCAGAAGGATGGGACCACCCTGCATTCAAATTCGGGGCCTCTGCACAGCCATGCTTTTCTCACAGGACCAGCCAGCCCTAATTTTCAGTGCGATTTAACTTCATTTAAAGGTTAATAAATCCCTGTCAACATGTCCAGTGTAGTACTCTATGCATCACACAGCTGACATTATCTTCTGAAGTTCTAAGATTCTGATTTCCAAGGAAAAGATAGCAAGGCAGATTCTTCTCCCACTTCCCCCTGGTTCCTAACTTGGACTTTCACTTCTAAAGATAAGTGGGTTTTCCTCCCCCAAATTAATGCCAGGTTTTTATCTGCGGAGGGGTTTGAATAACAACTAAGAACAGAAAGCCACAGGGTATTGGAGCTCTCTGTCTATTGATGGTCAAACTATTTGTGGGGAGGTAAAGGGGCAGGCTTGGGGTCAGTATTTAAGCTCACTTACAAACTGTCTTTCTACTTTTTATTCTGCCTTTTCTTCTGTCCTAGAAGTGTTAGAGCCAGGAAGGTACATTGAGTCTGATGGTGGAACAAGAACCAAATATATTCCTGCTGCTTCAGTAAAGGTTGAACTTTACTGAAGCCCCCAGACTAAGGAAGGAAGCCCCAAGATAAGGAAACCAAAACAGAGGGCATGCTGGGCTTTTGTTGCCCATCACAGTTAAAACATTGCCTTAAAATGACTGCTGCTAATACAACTGAGTAAATAGAACTTCTCAGCTTGTGACTAAGGAATGTACAATTTGACTTAAATTTAATTTCTGGCAGTTTTTAGATCTCAGTTTGGAGTAGTCCCTCACTGTGGAAGCTGCCAATGCAGAAAGAAATGTTCCAGAACTTATGTATTTCCTGAACACATTGTGGGTGCCAAATAAAATGTTGGTTAAATGAATAACGGAGTTAGTTTTTCAAGAAATACACCAATTAATTTTAGATTCTTCTGCTCTCTTAAACAGACATGCACACATTCAGGAGCATAATTGGGAGGGACAAAGAGTGGAGGGAAATATGGAACTACTGGGGGCTCAGCTGGGGATGAAAAATGATGTAAGGACTAGGTTAGGAAGACCATTTGGGTGTTTGGGAACTGAGAGAATGAGACACAGATTAGTAGAATAAATAAAACAAAAACAAAACAAAACAACAACATAGATGGTGAAAATGTTCTCTAAGATTAAGTACCACTTTCTAGTTTAATAGAACCTGAGAATATGTTATTTTTCCACTGAAGTTCAGAAAGCTTTATTCCTCCATCCCCTCACCAGTATGGCAAGAGTACAGGGACTTTATGGGATAGCACCATGCTAATTTCATACAGCTTCTGGGACTCTCTCTGGGCAGAGTTAATTAATATTATTTAACAACATTAGTGTTTCCACACCATAAAAAAAGTAATTTCTCTATTGCAAAGTCATCTAAAATTTTGTGACGGCTCAGACTCTCCTGTTTCTTTGAATGTCATTCAAAGGGAACACCATTAAGAAACGCAAATTAACTTTTTTGAGATGGTTTCAAAAAATTCAAAATTTCATGCCCAAATTTCCTAAGCAGATCAACAATGAAACCTCCAAAACAAAGCTGATCTATCCTCCTGAGTGAGTGACCTTATCATAAAGGTCATAGGTTATCAGTTTCTAGAGGTCCACATAATGCCTCAAATCAGGAAAATATCTGTCCCCTAGGAAAGCATCAGAACTATAGACATTATGAACTCACTTTTTTGGTAGTTTGGACACAAAAGTTAAACTCTTTGTGTACTTGAATAAACTTCATTTTATCTATTTTTGATGAATTCAATAATGGAACTTAGAGATATTAAACTTGTGGATTCAGAAAATATAAGGATTTCAGTCTTCAGGCTATTTATAAAATGTGTTCCAAGCCCTTCTAGATATTTTTTTACTTTACTACTGGCTTTAAAATATGAAACTGATAGGTTGAAATAAAACATTTCAAATCGGGAAAGAAGTACTGAAATTACATTCCTTTTAGAAGGTCATGACCTCTTTGCACATCCATCTGCCTTCTAATGACCCCTGCAAAAGCACAGGCTTTTAAAAGAACAGAGGTCTATGCTGATGGAGTGCCAAGAAGTCAGAGACCTCTATTTATTTTTAATTTATTTGAACACCTTGCATGCACTGTACTAGTCTATAGCATTTTTTCTCTACTTTTATCTTCTCATACAATCCAGGATGTATCATTTTGCTTGCTTTTGGGAGTAGAGATTACACTTTCAGGTAATAGGGAAATCTCACTTCTCCACTGTGCAATTTCCTTTCCATATTTCTTTTCTTATTTTCCCACCTTGAGAGGTCTCCTTGCTATTTCAAACCCTAATAGGTTACTCAGTGTGCTATAGACATGGCCACAGATTTAAGCTATCATATTTCCTCTCCCTTCTATTATTCAGCTTCAAACTCTTTTAAAAAATTCCTCTATTTCTAGCCTAAGATTGGCTATTTAAGATCACTTTCCCCAGTAGTCGCTGAGAGGTCCTTCAGAGAAAAAGATGCTTTGTAGCAGTACCCTGGACCACCATATTCCTTCCAGGAGCCATTAAATTGTGTTGAATGAGAACTAAGGGAAGTAAGGGACAGTAAAGTAAGAACCGGGTAGGCAAATGCAGCCAACTGAGGTTATACTTGTGATATTGTGATATAATAAGAAATACTTACATTCAGTCTTCTTCTCCAGTTCCTAGCGCAGACCTCCTAAAGCCCTTGTAATTTCCTGAGTGGTAAGGATGGCAGGGTTATACCTGTTATAATGTTTGGCCTCAGTCAGTGGATCCTGTTACAAAAGTTTGTAAGTGAATCTCTGGAGAAATAAGAATGTCTTTTTTGTATGCTAGTGAGATGATCGGTGCCTGGAGGTCCCTATATAGCTTCAGGATGGTGGCTGGAAAGACCAACATGTGATTAGTGTTGGGACTTTCAGCTTCACTCTGGGACATGGAAGAGGAGAGGGGATGGAGCTTGAGTTAATCAATAATGGCCAATGATTTCATTAATCCTATGTAGTGGAATGGCCATTAAAAAACACTAAATGAAGGGATTCGGAGAGCATCTGGGTTGGTGATCGCATTGAGGTGCTGGCAGGAGGGTGTGCCTAGAGAGAGCATGCAAGCTCTGGGCCCCATCCCACAGACCTGGCCCTATGCATTTCTTCCACCTGGCTGTTCCTGCAGTGTATCCTTCGTAATAAACTGGTGATAGTAAGTAAAGCACTTCCATTACTTCCGTGAGCCATTCTAGCAAATTATCAAACATGAGGAGGTGATTGCAGGATCCTCCAGTTTATAGCCAATTGGTCAGAAGTATGAGAGTCCTGGACTTGTGATGAGTGTCTTAAGTGGGGGCAGTCTTGTGGAACTGAGACTTTAACCTGTGGGGCCTGTGCTAACTCCAAGTAGTTACTGTCGGACTAGAACTGAGTTGTGGGACCAACCACCCAGTTGGTATCCAGAGACTTGGAAAACAGGTCAGTGTGGGAAATCCCCCCACCAAACATGGTAGGAGTGAAAAAACACTTAGGTTTGTATACATGTGCAAGCCAGGAGCGGTGCTTCTCCAACTCCCTTCAGTGTCCCTTGACTGCTGTTCTTGTTGGCTCTAAATGTTGTCTAAGAAAATTGTTCCCTAGAGAGCCCAGTATGCTCACAGCATATCCTGTACCTGGACATGGGTTTCAAGACAAAATCTTTCTGAGCAGGGTGCTATTAGCATAAAACAATGGCTCTCAATTTTGTCCCCTCAGGGATATTTGACAAAGTCTGGAGGTATTTTTGATTGGGTTGGGGCTCCTAGCATCTAGTGGTTAAGAGCCAGGGATGCTGTTCACCACCCTGCAATGCACAGGACAGTCTCCAAAGACCACAAGGGACAAGCTTGCAATAAATATCTGTACTGCTGAGAGTGAGAAACCAATACACACAGGTCATACAGCCAGCAATGATGTAAGATCTGGTTGAGAGGCATGCCAAGCTTTTGAAAACACCAAGTTTCACATGTTATTTTACTGACAAAATCAAAACTAATACTTCATCAAGGACTCGAGGGTGCACTAAGCATTGCCGCAGTAAACAGCTACTCATTTTTACACATTCTTTCTCCTACACGAAGACAGCTGTCCATGAGCATGGTACAATACACTTCATCCCAGGGACCCCTCTGAAAGCTTGTGTAAGGACAAAGAATAAAATGAAGTTTGTTATTCCCAAGGGCAGCTTGTTCTTTGAAAACAGGCTCTTTGAAAAAAGCTTTTTTCTCCACTTCTAAATCTTCTTGAGGCTACAACAGAGTATTTTCTTCAAAGTTGCCTCCATCTGTCTCTTTTTATGAAACAAGTTTCCCAAATATGTGAAAGTCTGTGCTACTGCATTGTTTCCCAAAGACTGTGCATTCAGAGGTCTAACTGGCTTAACAGCAAAATAGGGAGACATTTTACAGGGTTGGTCTTCTCATAGCATGTTCTTGGATCTGCCTAATTATAGGAACCTCCCAGATAGGGAGGTTGGATGACCCTCATATACTTTATCCAAAGGAAGATAGAAAACAGCCTGTGGAAAAGGGAGGAAGAAAATGAGAGAATTATAAAGTGTATTAGAGCCACAAATCCATTGAGTATTAATGGATCATAAGATCAGGGAAAATGGTCAAATAAAAGAATGGGAATATATATATATATATATATATATATATATATATATATATATATATATATTACTAAATCCTATAATTTTGAGTCTTGTTTTAGATATATTTTCAAGATGTATGTGGATGTCAATTGTGGTAAAACAGGGTTATTATCTGTAAATTACAGCCTCTTAATGGAATATAGAATGATAATGGGATTCCTTCAAACATCTTCTACTATAATTAATGGCAACTTATTCATATGTATGGAGCTTTAGTGCCATTAAGAGCATGCAACCTCCCTACATTATGGAACTTGGGGTGACCTTTACAGAAGAAGAGTTTGTTTAAACAAAAGGTGCAAAAACAGAAGAATTTCAAAACAAAAATCTTTTTTAAGTTCTGTATTTAAAACTCTGGACATCATGGGAGGAAACACGTCGTTAACATATTTCTCGAAAGTAGACAAGTCTCCGGCAAAAATCAGGGAACAGTTTTAAAGGTCTCAAAAGGCTTTTGTGCTGCAACTTTTAATTAGGTGGTGGCAGAGGCAATTCAAGCAAGTTTGTCTTTGAGTCAAATGTCTCTACTCTTCTTCCCTTTCTTTTTGGTTCTAGTTTCTCCTCAAGTTGAAATTCTTGTTTTTCTTTGTATACTGGGAAGACCCTAAGAAGACAGAACATTTGCACTTGATTTTTAGTTTTACTTCAGATAAAATTATTCTTAAGATGCTGGGGTCCTGGCAGCTGGGAGCAGCTGCCATTCCTCTGTGCCAGAAGTGACAGTACAGTAATGCTTTCCTGCCTGAAAGCTGCTTTAAGTTCTCTATGCCTGAAATGTGGTAAATGAGACCTTTCAGATTGGATGGACTTTTTTATGGAGAAAATCTTTATGAAGCTGAGCGAAGTCCTTATTCTGGGTGTGCCTAAATGTGCATGGCTTTGAAAAAGTCATTTATAAATCAATTGTGTCCACCTCTGAACTCAGATAACAAAATCTGATACCAGCTGCCTTAGACTGGCTTCCCTTGAATGTAGGGCCTGATGTCATGGCAGGTAGTTTGGTTGGTATTGTGATTTTGGGGAGCAACAGCATAGGAAGAGAGAGTAAAATAGGGAAGGAGGAAAGACAATAGGATGCATTATTGAGTCGGCCACCACTTTGGCTAATTGACACTTAGGACCTTCTGAGAGCCTTATGAATGGCATCTCAGAACTGTCCACCCAGGAGTTGACAGGAGGAAGCATGTTTTATTGGTTTCTACCCCCATTGGTTGAAAATGGCAGTGGGTGTTGACGCCCCTCCACTCCTGGTTGCATGGGCATGGGTGCATGGAAGATGCCCCTGAAATCCGTGCTGAAGATCACAGAAACCCAGGCAGGGAGTGAGAAGAGTGTGGCACAGACCAAGCTGAAGAATTGTCTCGTTGCCCATCTCTGTCGCCTAAAACCAGATTAGATAACTCTCAGTTCTGTATACTTAACTCTTTCTACCCTCACCTCTGCGAATTCCCTCATGCAGTTTTCCTGATGTGCCTTCACCTTTGAAGAATTTCTAACCGTTATTCAAGCCTAAGTCCAATATAACCTCTCTCCATGAAGTCATTTCTAAATGTGGTAAGTAAAAGCTGTGCTCACCTGATAGTGCTGCTGTGAGAATTAAAAAAAAAAAAAGAATGTTTGGAAAGCGTTTAGAAGTCTCAGGCATCGAGGGAACAATGAATGAATTGTTGCTCTCGTAAAATTATATTTTAATCTTAGTGACGAACTATGTTTGCTAGATAATTAAACACAAGGAGGGAAGAAAATGTCTTGACCACCTGTAAAAGCCTCACGCAGTACCTGGTAGCTGGTAGGTGTTTGTTATGCTGTGAGTTGAATTGTTTGACTCATGAAAAGATATATTGAAGTCCTAACCCCTAGTACTGAAAATGTGACCTATGGGGAAATGGGGACTTTACGAGGGAATTCAGTTACAATGAGGTCATTAAGGTGGGTCTGAATCCAATATGACTGGTATACTTATAAAAAGGGGACATTTTTAAGAGAGACAGATATACATAGAGAAAAGATGATATGAAGACACAGGGATGATGCCATCAATAAGTAAAGAACAAGTGAGGTGACCAGAAGCGAGGAGAGAGGAACAGATTCTCTGTCACAACCCTCAGTAGGAACCAACTCTGCCAATATGCTGATTTCAGGCTTCTAGCCTCCAGAACTGTGAGAATAAGTTTCTATTATTCTAAGCCACTCAGTTTTGTGATACAGCAGCCCTGGGAAACAAATACAGCACTCAATGAATATTTGAATTAATTTGAATTGATAGGTAAATGACAGATCTGAGTGTAATTTTGTGTTTCTACTGGTTCATCCTACGTGACTTTTAAAATCCAGATAAATTCCTACAAGCCCCACAGTCCTTCCCTGACTTTTTGATGGCAGGGAGAGCTTTCCTATCAGCAAATAGATCGTCCTTCTTTTTTCGCTTGATATGGACAGTGCTTTGTGACTTTTCTTGAATAAAGAAACAACTTGTCTTTTAAAATTTATGGTCCAAGTATATACGTAAGTCTTTTTCTGAAAAGGAAACATGCCGTGTCACCCACAGTGCTCAGCTTCCTCTCCGGTGCTTACTGAATGCCTTGAATGTTAATGTCCAAACCTGCTTCTCAACCAGTGTCCATGTCTGGGGATGAGGCTTTGTTCCCATCCATGTATAGCCAGTCTGACATCAGTGTCATGAAATGAGAGGGCTCCCGGGGTGTTGATGGCTCCACCAATGACTCTCATCAGCACTCATGGTATTTGGACAAATAGCTACTAATATTTATATGTACTTACACAAAACATGCACAGGTAGCCATCACCGAGTCCAGGTAGGCAGCTGAGCACAGCGGCAGCTGGCCAGAGGGGAAATATACCCATTTGTTAGACACACACACCCTTAACTTACAACAGGAGTTTTTTAAAACATATGACTCAAATATGTCTAGTTGATTGCTGTTGTGCAAACAGATTAGTATTTGCATTACCACCTCTTGTCCCAACTTGCCTCATTAAGAACAACTAATAGAACCCATGACTTTTGACTTATCATTACTGTCTAGTCTCTTTATTCTTAAGCTTAACACTTTTTAATGATCATTTTTCTGTGGTTTGTGGGGCTTAAAATTTTTTAATGAGTGTTTGCTAAGTAATTGACTCTGATTTTGTGTGTAGGCTTTCTGTGTTGCCACTTTCCCTAGTCAAGCTAGGTAGGATTGAGATATGAAAAAAAGAAAGAGGGCTGGCCGAGTGGTGCGGCGGTTAAGCGCTGGCTTGGGAAGCCAGCGGCCCCGGTTCGGTCCCACATGTGAGGGCCAGTGACACTGCCCTCAAAAAAAAAAAAAGAAAAAAGAAAAAGAGAAAGAAAGAACACCTAATAGAAATAACTTATTTCAGTATTTGTTCTTGGTTTGTGCAGACATTGTCTTTGAATAATCATCTCAAAATGCTTTCATGAGAAATTTATGAAAACACTTATATGCCCAAGTTCTAAGTAGTGATTCATGCAAAACTGAACAATTAATATCACTTTATTCTGGCATGAAACAGAAAACAGAATTATTTTCTTTTTAATAAGCCTTCTGAATTAGTAAGTGGGATGGGTCAGGAGGGAATTACTGACACCAAAGGGTAAAACGATTTAATGAATATGGATATATTTTGAAAATCTAATTAAACATGGTTTCATATTATAATTTGTTCTGATATTTTATTAAAATGTTTCCATGTGTAACTATCAAAATCTGCATACACCATGCCAATATTTTTTAGTCATTTGAGGTTTACTCCCATAAAATGTTTAAATTAAAATCAATGCCAACATTTTCTTTTGAGTTACTATAGCTTCTGTAAAGTGTTTAAAAAAATACAAATAAAATACCCCAAAAGCTCATACTGTGTCATTCCTCCAAAAGAGTTTCTCATTCAGCTTTCTCCCAGAGAACTTCATACACGTATTTGACAGAGCAGGGACTCTCTCTCTCTCTCTCTCTCTCTCTCTGTATGTGTATATATATATATATATATATATATATATATATATATATTTATTTTTTTTTTTTTTTTTTTTTTTTTTTTTTTTTTTTTTTTAGCTGTGCCATCCGCAGCTCAGCGGCAGCTCAGGTCGGGCTGGGTATCAAACTGCTGTTGCTCAGAGCTCAGCTCACACTCTTAAGCAAGCTCTAGAGCAGGGACTTCTTATAATTCACAGATGCAAGAAGGACCCCAATGTCTAGCAGAGTGAGATATATGAAATACAAACTTTGTGGGGGAAAATGAGTCAATTAAAGGACTAATTATATGGACTTTTATTTACATTTGATGATGACTGGCGTGTTGCAAGATCAGTAGGGTGAGTGGTCACCACACTCTAGTTTTAGGACCAGCTGAAGTCTTGGGTGCAGCAGAGGGCATGCTGGCCAGTGAAGTGTCACTCCTGGGCTTTGGTTTTTATTTATTTGTTTGTTTGTTTGTTTGTTTGTTTATTTTTCTTTTGTCACAGATGAACGCTAGTACTGGTTGGAACCTGATTCATGAGAAAGGTGTTCATATACCTGAAATCACACTGATGTAAGAGTGCTTGCTGAGCTGTTCAGCTAGTACACAAAGCCAAGCCAGCACAGGCTGGACCTCACGGAGGAGTACATGACACCCCCTTGGTGAAAATCTCACCAGGTGACATCAACCAGTAAGCACCTGTTGGCTATGTCAGTAATTAAAACATCAAACTACTCCCACATAGTTGGTAAATAGCTGCTGTCTTAAGACCCTGGGAGTTCCCGCCGCCCCCACTCTTACCCTCCCTCACTGCTCCAGCCTCTCTTGTTCATCCCATGGAGCCATCTCTATTCCTTGAATTCTAGGAAGTTAAAGATGAACACTTGGCAAGCATGTAGCCTCCGGGGTCAGCTCAGGACAGGTGGATCTATTCTTATTAATTGATGCCAAGCCTCTGAAATGTGAAATATTTTAATATAATTTCTGAAGTCATAATGTTATCCTGATAGCTGTTAGTCAAAACTCACTCATTCTCAAAGGGTCAGTGTTTCTTTGGTTAAAAAGAAATAAATTCAATTCATTTTGGAAGACTTGTTTCTTTTCATAGGCATATTTCTTTCACTACATTGAATCTTTCTAAATGGAAATGTTTAAATACTCTGGATATTTTTTAATGAAATGTATGTCTTGGTCCATAAGGCAAGGAAATCAATCTAATATTTTTTTTTTTCATTACTGAAAAAGGCCTTAAGTCATAATTTGAAAGTGTTTGCGGCCGTTTTGCATTTAAATTATGGAAAAAAGGATTTTAATTAAAACTAGTATTTGAAAGCATATGATTAACAGCAGTAACACTCTTAGGGACGAAAATTTCCTGCTGCCATCTTGGAACTTATTTATAATTTACCAATAAGCTGGTATATATAATTTCTCACATGCTATTTCAACAAAGCCAAAACTCAACAGTGAAATGTTTCAAGCTATGAGGACATGGTCTTCCATCTAACCAAGGGCAAAACTTGATTTTTCATATCTTTTTGGAGAAGAACACAATTAATTACTTGGCATCACCCTTCCTTGTTTTTTGTTGTTGTTTGTTTTTGCTTGTATGTTTGTTTGTTTGACTAAAAACTAATCACAGGCGTAAAATTTTCACCATTAAAAAAGGCACTGGTAAAAAGTAGGTTGTAAATTTGCATATTTGAAACCCAAGGAAGAGGTCCTTAACGGATTCAAGTACTAAACGTGTGCAAAGAGCCACAAACAAATTAAGCAGAAGAAGTTTGCACAGTAGGTGGGCCCATTTGCTTTGCCACTGTAGACTTACATTGACATTTAATAATACTTATTATAAATATTATGTTTCAGAGGGTTTTTTTTTTCAGTTTATGTTGGTTTTGCCACTATGTATTTCATATATTCTCTGTGTCAAACTTTATGTCCTGGATTTAAAATTCCTAGAGGTTAAAGATTACATCCCTTGTCCTTTTGTTGAAACCTGTGTGCCTCCATTTAGAAGCAGAAGAGCAATTAGCAAACATTGTTAATGATGACACTGCAATGGTGTTGAGGAAGAGGAGGCTGATGAAGATCAAGGGTCGTTCGTTGAAAGTATAGATGGAGGTCAGCATTTAATTGAATTTCTCATTAGGAAGTCTGAGGCTTCAAACCTGTTACAAACATACCTTTTTGCATCAGTTCCATCAAGACAAAGCAGTAAGGAGCAGGGTTCAGGGCTCCTCTGCATCAATATAAGTTCTGCTTTTGAACATTCTACATGCCTGAGAACTAATGAAAGATAAATGCCCAGGACACCGAGGACGCTGTTTCTCCGAGGTTCCCACTCATTTTAGCCAGTGGCTTCATGTCCTGGAAATATTTCAAAGTGAGCACTGGCAAATGTTCCTGGTACCTGGCCTTTCTTCACCCGTGTTAGGTAATTAGCATCACCTTTAGTGTTCCCATGTTTTCTTCTTTGTCTACCAAACCTGAGCAGAACATTCTTTTTGATGTATGGCTACCTGTCTTTTGTCAAGGTAAAGTCATGAAATGTTTCCCTCTCCATTCTTTATCACACCCTACAAAGAGCACACATTACTTCATCAAACATAGGCAGTAACTAGGCACTCCCACTTGGGTTCCTATATATTTCTACAAGTCATATAGCCAGTGCTTTCCAACCTCTTCCACACCACAGCTCTCTTAAAAAAAAAAAAAAAGAAAGAAAAATGATAAAAATGTGTGCAACACACACAGGCAAAGGACTGAGGGCAGAGGGGGAATCAGTATCTCAGCACATTTGTAACCTCCCAAGGTGGGCGTGCATGTACCTGGGGGGAATTCTGCCATTGACTAAGGCACTGGGCACTGCCTTCCTTCAGCATGTAACAATAGCAAAGCAACATACCTTTACATGTCTTGCCCATCCTTTTTTCCATCTGAAAAATCTCTCACTCATTCAGTTGAACTTTTATTGTTAGGCTATATATAGCTAACTCTATGCCTCTGTGCTAGATTAGGCATACAAAAATAAGGATGCCACATTTTCTGCTACTTAGTGAATTTACATATTTCTGAATAGAAACTCTATCAGCAGGGCATTCATTTTTCTCTCCCACACCCCCAAATCGATCTGTCTTCTATAGTGAATTATAATATCCTTATACCACTGGTTTCTTGGTTTATCAACAGAAAGCACTTTGGTCCTCTTGGCTTACTAAACAGTCAGCCTGCTTCTCTTTTCCTAAATATATTGATAGAACTTGAAAATATTTAAAGTATCCAACATCTTAAGCAACTCAAACTCTGTTAGAAAAATGGAACTTTGTAAACCGTAGATACAGATTTGTCATGATAGGATATCATAATTGGAGCAGGAGTTAAGAAAACCAGACACTTGTCAAATGAAATGTAGAGAAGTGGGTGCAGTTTCTTGATCTCCCCATTTTTCAAAGCTGGTCCCCTTGATCAGGGCTGCCTTCATGGGCTTGAGACCTGTGCAGTCACACAGGGTTCTGTGCTTACAAGGACCCAATGTTTCATGTTCTGCCATCACCATCTTGAATGTCTTCATGTTTGGACAAGGGAGCCACATTTTCACTTTGCATTGGGCCTGTGAATTACATAACATGTCCTGCCCCTGATACGTTGCTCTGGGGTTCATTCATTCTTTGCCTTTCTGCTAAACAGTCCCTTGAAACCTGTAGTGGTTTTGACAATAGTCAAACTATTGAGTAAGTGTGGAAAAGTGGTGCCACCCAGCACTGAGGACTTGCTGGGATTCCCCCCTCCTCACACTGAGGGCCACTTTTTCCTGCCCCCTCTCTCCAGCCACCAACTAGCTCAGTCAGTCAGCTGAGGTGTGAAGAACAGCAGTCACTTCGTGGGGACTATCTCTGTCACTCCTGGCAAGGTCTGGGGAGACTCTCACCTTCTGGTTGCATTTGCTGCCCACCTTCATCCCTTTAACTTTCCTCTTTTCAAATCAGAACAGAGAGAAAAAAAAACAAAAAAAGCCAGGTCTCCTGCCTTTCTGCTCAGCACTGAGCCCTGTTCAGCTGTGCGGTATTTTACTCCCAAATAGGTCCCAAGTTTAATCCTGTTACCATGGTGATCAGTTGCTCTCTACACAGCCATTTTTTACCTTTCCCTTTCTTCAACAGGAAATTTGTATTTTATAACCTCTCCTTGAAGTCTTTTCCTCTTAGCAGCCCAGCATCACTTCTCTTACTGGATGAAAAGTCTTCCTTTTTAGATTTAAAGGAGCTCAGCCCCCTTTGAATAGATTTACACTGAATTTGTACATGATTTAACTGTTTTTCTTTACTCCATCACATACCTTCATAAGATACTGTGCTTTAAACTTCAACATAGTGTGGTCAAATATTTGGGTTGCATACGGTGAGTGTTAACACAGTTCATGTCCATAAAACACTGCTCAGGGACTTGTACTTGGCACATAATGTGACTTGCTATAAAGTTAAGAAAAGGAAAGATGAGATTACTAGAAAATAGTGTTCAAAAGAGAGGCTATTTCTCAAGTTTTGTATATAGGGTTGAAATTTAAACCTATACAATTCTGTATCACCCCAATTAAGACAAGGGAAAAAAAAACTGGAGGGACAGAAATTACATTTATTTCTTAGTGTGGAACAGATGGATGCTGTTTTATAAATAGTGACAAAGAGGAGGCTATTTTTAATCTTTTGACATTTTGATGATAAAAGGAGATGAACTTGAAGCTTAGAAGAGGTTGTCACAGATGGTTTAAACAAGAAAACTCAGCCTTTTCAATGAAATAGACATTTTAGTGAGTGGGGGCGGTTGAGGTAACATTAGGCAATAATCATTGGCCAGGAATCTCAGGTGAACATCCATTCAACATTTGTTTTTTTTCAACACATCTTAATTGAATAGTTGCTAAGTCTGAGTGGTTGTGCTAGGAATCTTATTAAACTGATCAGATCCAGTCCCTACCCTAGTAATCATTGTCTACCAAGGATGTAAAACAATAAAAGAAAATAAATGGGTCAAGTGTCAAGATGGGGAATGACAAAACTGCGCCTAAATTAGCCTAAGGAAGACGAGCTCCTCCCTGACTGTACATTAGGATCACCTTGGAGAACTTAAAATCAAAAGCCAAGAAAAGAACCAATTCTCCATCCCCGCTCTAGACCAAGTAAGTTAAAATCTCTGGAGGCCAGCTGGAGGCCTCAGTGATTGCATAGGCTCTGCAGGTGATTCCTGTGAGTCAGGGTTTACCCACAGGACAGTGGTCTCAAACTTCAATCAGTGGTTCAATCACCAGAAGTGCTTGTTAGAGCTCGTGTTCTTGAGCCCCAGACCCAAAGAGCCCGATTCAGCAGCTCTGGGGTACAGTCCTAGAATGTACAAGTTCCTGTAACAAGTTCCCCGGTGTCACAGAGACTGTTAGTCAAGGGACCGTGTTTTCAGAACGACCGGGACCACTTTCTAAGGATGTGATGTTTTGCCCAGGACCAAAAGGACGTGTGGACACAGCAAAAGCAGGTAATTGGAGTGGGTTTGGGGCATAGAGAATGGCTTGTGAAAAGGCCCGGGTTATGAACAAGCCCTGGAGAAATGGAAAAAAGTCTTTTATGCTTGGAACACGGAGAGTGATGTTCATTAAGAGTGTTTAGAGATATAGCAAAAGTGGTGCACAGGGAATGCATCTTTTTTTTTTTAAGTTTTGTAAAAGTTTGTTTGAGCCAAACTGACGATATTTGCTAGGACCAAAAATCTCACCTAATTCAGAAAATGCTCCCAGAGAATGTATCTTGAATGACATTGTAAACCGTATTGAGTTTGGACCTCCTCCTACAGCCAATGATAATCCATTGACAGATTGTAAGTAGGGGGATGACACGATCTGATCCTCATTTTGGAAAGCTAATGCACATAATACCAGTCAGGCTAGAGGCGGTTGCAATAATGCTGATGGCAGGGCCCATGGAGAGAAGGAAACAGATTGAAGGTTGAATCCACTGAACTTGAAGATGAATTGTGTGATGGCTGGTCAAAGTCAGGGAGAAGTCAAGTATGAGTCCAGCTTTTTGGGCTTGGAAGCTAGATGGAGTGTGGAGCCACTTGCTATGACATGAAACAAAGAAACGTGGACACTGTTATACAAGTTATGTGAACTTCAGCAGATCTAATTGCTTTGAACTTCAGGCCAGGGGTAAAATACTTGACATAGAACCTAGCTTGTAAGTTTCCCTACCGCCTGTCGTCTCCACTCAATATCTATTCTTTGTCTCAGCTGTGGAAAAGCACAGATCTCTAAGCACATAGTTTTATATTATTAATAATGGCCTCTCACAGTGTTATTTTTGCCTTTCCTACTCCAAAATATCTATGCTTTTAGTCATAGTAAATTGACAGAAAACCAAGATGGTACCACAGCTCCACTGAAATCAGAACACAGGGTAAGGACCATTCTTTATTTTCTCATTCTGCCAATATTTGCAAAATGAAACTTTGAGTTTCAGGAAACATCGAAGTCTACTTTCTTGAAATGACTCACTGTTTCATATTAGCAGTGTATTTTTTGTGTGTGTATGCTGGGACCCCTTTATGAAAGATGTTTGATGGACAGGACTAATGTTTGCTTCATATGCTGACTCTTATCAGGACTTTTTCTGTGTGTACTTAAGCTTCAGAGGAAATTATTTGACCTGGGATAGAACAAATCCATCTAATAATCAATGATGTTTTAGTAGGGTTTTACTCTACATGTGCCTTATCAAGAACGCAATCTGTTGACCATTGCTGCGCTTTGTTTTGTTCCGCACACTAAAAGTGCCATAAATATTGAACTCCAGTTTTTTCAGATTCGTTGCTGGTGGGTGAGTTGGTTTTTTTTTTTGAAACAATATGGCCTTGCAGGTGGAAATCTTCGACTGAGAATCTTAACTTCAATGAAACATTTGTTGGCATGACCACTTCTGGGTAATTGTCGGCCCTGTCTGTCATGAAACACCCCCCTACCACCTTTATTTTGTATATTTTTAAGCCAGAGGGCTTTGCAGAAAAAAAGGGTATTATAATAATTCAAAATGATTTGGGAAAATATTTTAAAGTCCTTTTCCTTGAAATATTCCATTTTGAATTATGGGATATTACCCACAAGAAAATGAGCTTGTTTGGTCTGAGCACATGATGAGCTCACCATTTGAGCACAGGGCAAGCTCAGTTTAGGATGAAAAGAAGCAGAAATATTCCGTTTTCCTAATTCATTGAGAATTACTTTTACAAAGGTGACATATTTGCTTTCAACCCCCAAAGCAACAGCCATTTCTATACTTTATCCTCTGAAAAATATGTCAGATTTCCTTGACTCTGTATGAAATGCTTGTGATAAATCACACAAAACAATTTTCTCCTTTGCCATGAATACAATAAAAATAAGGTTGGGGCCAGTGAGAGAGAGAGAGAGTGTGTCACAGTCTTAAATGTGTTACTGGCCTTATGATTTTCAGTGATACCAAGTTTATTTCTGTTTTAATTAAATAGCTCTATATTTTGCCCTTTCATGCTATGTATGTGTGTGTGTGATCCCAACTAAAGTGTTTCCCTTTTGACGTTATCGTATTTACCACCCACACAAAAGTCAACTTCAGGCTGATTTCAGAGGTATGCAAGGAACTATATAGGGGGAAACTTGATGGCAGGAAATGTTTATTCTCTGCTCAATATCTTTTTTCTCAAAAATCTTAGGGGGCTCAGTGGCTGAGCCAAATTAACTGAACTCTGAAAATTCCAGTATTTTGCTATGATAATATCTTTTGAATGATGTGACCTCATAAAAAGCTACATGCATATGGAATGATTTTGCTGGAGGTATTTAGCTGACAAAGTGTATGTATTCCAAATTGGTGAAGGTTTATTACCGATATGGCTGTGACTTGATCAATGCAAGTGCAAAGAGAAAGAAAAGTCCATGCCTGGATCTTCTCCTTGGAGCACTAAAGACTATGAAGTAATTGAATTTGAACTTCAGTTTTGGAACTCATTAGCTTTGTGGGCTTAGTCAAGGTATCTAACTTCTGTGACTGCAAATTCACTTACTTGTGGAACTGGGATAATCATACCTGTCTCATAAGTAGATAGCACCATTACTTAGGAGGAATCAATGAGATAGACTATAGAATATGTAGATAGTTTTTAGGTGCTAGCTAGTATTTGTCTACTTTCAAATTAGTAAATATTTGTGAGGATTTCCTGAAACTCCCTTGTGGGAGATACCATTTTCAGCAACATCCCTCTTTTCAGCAACATCCATGAGATTATGGGACACCTCCAAGATTTATACATTTTGGATTTAAACTAAACATACCACCTTGCACATGATTATCCATTATTTCATCATAACATAATTGGCATATTTTATAAACATGGTGGCATAGAAAACTTCAGGGCATTAGACAATTCAGGAAAATACATGCATTTTGAAAAGAAAGTAGGAGCTATCACCTGAATTGTTCATATTGTCAGATGCCCCAGTTTGCCTAATGCTTCATTTCCCTTGGCTAGGGTACACCTGCTAGGAATCATGGGGATTTTGCCAGGGTATCCTGCTGGCAATGATAGAAACAGGAGCAGCTCAAAGCAGGCAGGAGAACTAAAAGTTTCAGGGGAAACCAGGCAAGCACCCCTTGTGGGCTCAGCATCATTTTATTGCTTGGGTTCAGTACAGAAAACTTGTTTCTGATGGTTAGATATTGTTTTTAATTACAGAAGAAGCATCTTATGGATTTTTTATCCATCTTACTCATGCATTTCAATATTTTTCTAACAAAATTATTATTGCTTCTGTCACATCTGCCTTACATTTGACATATGGGAGGGTAAGGGAAAATGATTAGAGACAATGTTTATATGAAAATAAAGTCAGGGCAGGGGATCTGCTCTGAGTGTATTATTTACTCCCACACCTGAAATTATTCCACTACCTCACTTCAGAGGAGAGATATAACACATCCCTATCTGAAATAGCCAAGCAATACAAAAAGAAGTATTAAAGAAAAAGAAAAAAAAGTCCAAAAATGGCAGCCCAGGATAAATTTGGGGTGAGCATTCTTTCAGACATCTCTTTGTACAAATACACATATACATGCACACAGGTATATATGCACATTTCTGTATAAATGGGGTCATACTATATATACTTCTTTGCAACATGCCTCCTGTCCCCGTTCCTTCCTCCTCTCCTGTTTCCCTCCCTCCAACTCTGTGCATTCCTTCCTCTCTTCCGGTCTGCCTTCCCTCCTCTCTTCTTTTTTTATCCTGTTCAAGAACCAGGAGTTAATCATATACATCCATCCATAGCACATTATCATTATTAGTCCGTGCAGTACCCGTCTTTATAAGCTATATGTATATGCCATTTTATCCCCATCCCCTGCTTCATTACAGTCTTCCCCATTCAAAGCTGGTGACCATTCACTAGGTCCAATGCACCTCTTTTCCTTTGTATCCAGAAAATCTATACTTGTCTTGTTTGCATGCATTTTTAACTTCCATGAATGTTACTGGTTTTCAGATATCCTTCTTTTTCTTTTTTTGCTCAATACTCCTTGCTCATATGTGTGCAGTTAATCTTGTTTCTAATAGCTGCCTCTCAGGCCGTGGGTTGCCTTCTTTGCCCATTCCCCAGTATTGGGCATTCGGTTATTGGGGATTCATTGCCCCTTATAAAACACTGCACCAAATATTGTCTTAGATGCTTCCTTATTATGGGTTTGTAAGAAAATTTCTTTGGAGTGTTGTATATCAGGAACAGAATTGTTGAGTCATGGAGAGAGTTGATACATAATTTGACCAAATGTGCAAAATTTCTCTCAGTCAACATTCGTGAGTCTAATATTGATGGAGATTCTGTCATTGTTACACAGAATCCTGATTTCTCCGCATGACAAGAGCTGGTCAGCCGCTTGAGATGATTCATTAAGCCTCTGTGCTCCCCTGGTGATTGCAGGCAAGTTATTCTAACTGGCTGGCTGCATGCCTGTCCTAGGCTGAGAGACAGAAGCCTGGGTTGCTCATTGAACCCATTTGTATTGAAGATTTGAATGAGTTATTTCTCACAGAATGGGCAGAGACTTCCACATGGGTAAGGTTATAGGTTTTAAAACCAGATTTTCCTCATGACGGCATGGATATATTTCTCAGTTGATGAATGTAACTTTTAATGGCACCGGAGAATCCCCTTACATTTCCTTATACTTTGCTTCCTTTTATCAACCCTTTAGCGGTATGTGTTAAGGATCACTTTTGCTTCTTTATCCTTATACACATTAGCACAGTGAATATTCTCATTCATAAAAATGGTTATGCACGTGATCGCTTTTCTCCTTAGTATAAGATCCTAACTGTGAAATTACTTCAGTAAAAGTCATATATATTTTACTTCCTGATTTGCATTGTCAGATTTCCCTATAAAAAGGCTGTACATTTTTATACAGCCTCCCCCACAATGTATGAAGGTATCGATTTCCTTCATTCTTGATAATGCTGAATTTATCAATCTCTAGTAGTCTGATATAAGTTTTTATACTTATTCTTTGATTTGGGTAAGATACATATTTTAAATATATTTACTGGCCTTTCTATAAATTTTCCGTGGCCTTTGCAAATATTTTTATTAGCATATTTGTATTAGTATTATTATTCGTATCTCCTTAAGGGCAAAGGTTATGTCAGTGTCACTGAACTCAATTTCTTATTTTCTAGCAATTAGTAGCTGCTCCATAAACAGTTGTTGAATAAACACTAATACAGTAATACCTTGGTTTAAGTTCTGGAAACAAATTATTCATATTGCAAGATATCACTTGTCTACCAAGTTAAAATGTATTAGAAATGTTTGCTCGTTCACTCGCAAACAAAGTTACTCACAATCCAAGGTTTCACTGTATTTTGTTTGTCACCTATTTTATAATTTTTATTGTTTTCTTTAAATTTTATTTTATTTGTACTACAACTATACATATATATCAATGTCAGTCTTTTTTTGCTATGATTTTTAGCTGTCATGTATTCTTAGCCCACTTTATTCCTAAGATTATAAGCATATTTGATACCTATTTTATTATAGTACTTTTATGGTTTTACTTTTTAACATTATTTATTTTTCCAATTCCTGTGGAATGAACTTGCTGTGATTTAGTGAGATAGGGGTCTTGTTTTACATTTTTCCAACCACTTTTAGTGACTGGCCTACCTTTTTCATATGATACCACATTTACCTTATACTAAATCTCTATGTATGCTTGGGTCCACTTACAAATTCTGTGTTCACTTTCACTAATTTGCTACTAACATGATCTTTCTTATCACTTAAATTTTATTTAGTTTGAATATATAATACAGTCACATGGCTCAAAATTCAGAAGATACCAAAGGGTGTACAGGAAAATGTTTCTTCTACCTGTTATCCTACCAGTCAAAATCTACGAGCAAGGGCCTGCCGAGTGGCGCGGTGGTTAAGCGCTGGCTTGGGAAGCCAGCGGCCCCGGTTCGGTCCCACATATGAGGGCCAGTGACACTGCCCTCAAAAAAAAAAAAATTAAAAAAATCTATGAGCAAACAACTGGATTATTGGCTTTTTTAAAAAAATTGTATATTATACCATGCATCTTACATTTTGTAAGGCTCAACAATAAATTATACTATATCAGTACAAAGGGAGCTTCTTTAATCATTTCACTGTACGAGTGGAATGTAACATGTTTGAAAAATCTCGTATTGATAGATATTTAGGTTTTTACAAACTTTTACTGTTACAGAAAACACGGGAGTCATTAACCTCATACAAAGTTAGTTTTGTATGTGTGAAGAATACTTCCTGGAAGTGCAATTGCTAGGTCAAAGGCTAATACATTTGTATTTCTGACAGATAGTGACCAATTGTCCTCCATAACAGTTAGACTAATTTTTATTTCTACTAATAATGGATGAACGTGTTTACCCTCCATGCCCCCCGTACACATACATTCTATGTGTGGTTTGGTGGTATTGAATCTTTACCTAGGCTATTTTTAAATCCCATTAAATAATTAAATAGCAGGTTTTCTTAATTCAAAGATTTATGGACTATGAGATATTTCTACTTCATAAAATATGCCAGACATAGAAAATCTCTTGGGTTTTTATTTTAATTTAAATATTCACTCATTTTAGTATCTATAGTGGTTTGTTTTGTCTTCTTTTAATGTAAGATTTGTAAAGATTCAATTAAATATAGACTGTCCATTGCTTAATTAATACTCTCTCACACATCTAATACCTTATATCCGTTAATCCCTTAAATGTTTGAAGTTGTGTTTCAACTCTAAGACCACACACATTTAGATATGTTTTAGTAAATTTGAATGCAATGAAAAACGTTATAAATCAAGGATTTTCTCAAGCTCTCTGATTTTGATCTCAAAGGAGACTTTGTAGCTCGTAAGCCGAATCAGAAGCTTCATGTAGGGAAAAAGAAACAAACAAACACACAAATCCTAAAATAAATCCTGCTGAGGAGAAATCATAATTGGGCTTATAGTTTCAATAATTATTATTAAAGTTGCAACAAAACAAACATGGAATAGTAGTCAAGTCACAAATAAGTCAGAAATGATTCTCATACCCAGGTTTTCTAGTGCATTTTAGAAGTGTGATTGCTTTAAAAAATGTTTTCCTAACAAAATATTGGAAGCGTAATCATTTTATAAAGAGAGGCTTGCCTACATACTGCTGTCTAGAGAGACTAGTGTACTGAAAAGCTTAGCATGAACTTGGAGAACTTATTTTTACTTTTAAAACACCCCCTCATTTTATGCTATTTTACTTTGGTATTGAGGGATCGCATACACCTAGCAAAATGCATACAATGCACTCCTTGAGTGCTGGCTGTACGTATTCCGAGTAGCCACCTCCTAGCACATTCCCTACACTCCTTAGCATCCTCCTGCACACCTGTCCAGTTTACCTCCCTGTACCAGAGGTAACATTTTGTGTTAGTTTGCTGTGACTTCTGTAACAAATGACCCCAAACTCGGTGTATTCAGTAATACAAATGTATTCTCTTACAGTTTTAGAGTCCAGAAGCCCAACATTAAGGCATCGATAGGACTGCACTCACTCCAAAGTTCTAGGGGGAGATTCATTCCTGCCACTTCCATCCTCTGGTGGCTGCAGGCATTCCTTGGCTTGTGGCTGTATCACTCCAAGCTCTGCCTCCATCTTCATGTGACCTTCCCCTCCTCTGCTTCTCTCCTCTGTGTGTCTGTTATAATGGACAGTTGTCATTGGATTTAGAGCCCATTTGGAAAATCCAGGATGAATCTCATCTTGAGGTCCTTAACATAATTACATCTGTAAAGACTCTTTCCAAAGAGGATCATGTTTATTGGGGGTTAGGAGGGAACATATCTGGGGGGTGGGGCACCTTCAACCCTGCTACACCCCTATTCTGAATTTTACCACTGTAGTTAAGTATTGCCTGCTCTTGAATGTCATATAAATGGAATCATACCTATGTCCTCCTCAATGCCTGGATTTATTCACTGTTTTGCTTTTTAACAAGAAATGTGATCAGAAAAGGCTTCTGAAGCATCTCTACAGCTCATTTACTTTCCTGTGAGATCAGAGGAGCAGAGCAGCGATGACTGTCCATAGCTGATAAAATCTGGCAGCTTCCGTGAAGCCCTTGGCAGCCCGGCCTCCCGTGTAGCACATCCTACAGCCAAATCCGACACTGGATCCAGGAATTTTAACCTGAGATTCCCCAGTTCTGAGAGATTCAGGGTGTAGAAATTGAACCCACTCCCACTAACCCCCACATCCAAGTGTCTCCGAGGGAATCAGTTGAGGGATAGCCTTGCTTTCAATAATATCCTCAAACTCAAAAGGATAAGAGACCGTTTTATGATTCAGTCCTTTCTACTCTCCTGAAATTCATTGGAATGCATTTGTTTCCTTCTCTTTAAGGAATGGATGTGGCTTACCTAAAATTTATATAGTATTTTCAAGTACATATTTATGATATCACTGCCTGTGCTCAAGCAGGCAATTTTGAGGTGATCTTTAAGTATAACCAGGCAAATTCACAGCTCGAATGAATTCTGCCAAGGTATTTCTCATTAATCTTGGGATGATCGCAAGTGCATTTATTAATGCAGAGGACTTCGTGTTAGAATACAATGATCCTTGCTGACATATTAAGCCATTTTTAATTTGCTCTTATCATTGAAAGCCCTCTCTTTTTCAAAGATATTAGATAACTCTAGGGTGTTAAGCAACATAGAGTAATTTGGGGGTGCAAGGGAAAGGAGTTATTAGTCTTATGCAAATGTCTATCTAATTTTCAAAGGATCCAGGCACCACCACAAGTAGGAAGATCCATGGGCTATCTGGGGGGAAGATAATTTCCTGTTTATTTAATTGATCCTCTGTAACTTTTCTCTTGGCAGGTATAGTTCACTAATGGAATTTGCACGGTGCAATCATTATTAGAAATGTCAGTGTGACATTTGATTAATCCAGTCCGTTTAGATTTGGAGCACAAATCATGCATTTATTCTAACAGCGTAATTACTTACTATTCTCCCTTTTGCTTTTCAGTATATTTAGAGATTCTCTTAACACTTTTATCTTTAGCCTATAGGTTCATTATACCTCTCTGTAGATTGGGCCCATTCCAGTGCGATATTGTAGACTGATATTGACAGAGTATTAGGAACTTATATCAATTTTGTTACTGGTTTCATTTTCATAAATTATTCACTTCTTTGGTGATTTCTAGTGCTAGCAATTAAGTACAGGATTTTATAGCCATCTTCATTTAGGGCTCCTTGTTTTTGTCCTCATTTTGCCTAGATTCCTAGGAAAACCATTTCTTAAACACTATTCTTTCAGCAAAGTTTCCCAGCCTGAGACAATATAATTAGTTGTGTTCATTCATTTGTTCATTCACTCACTTAGTCTTTGGTAGCTCATTCAGTCGTCTAACAAAGAATTGTAGGTAATGATGATGCCGCAGTGAATTAAAGAGACAAAGTCTCTGGTGTCCCGAGTTTACATTTTAGTGAAGGAAGACAGACAGCAAAACAACCCAAAACCTTCACAATTGTGATAAGCGCCATGGAGGAAAATGTAGCAGAAAGGGGAGCTTGGGGAATGAGTTGGTATGAAGAATTGTTTTATTGTGTAAGGTGGTCAAGATAAGTGAAAAGATTGCATTGGGGAAGGCAATGAAGGAGGAAGCTGTGGAAATATCCTGGAGAAGAGCATTCCAGACAAAGGGTGAACGAGCTAGAAATCTTGGGGTGGGAACACCCCAAGCATGGAGACCGGGGAGGCCAGTGAGGGCAGATGAGATGCGATGGACCTAACTCAGAGAGCTGGTGGAAGTCAGATCATGGAGAGCCTTGTAGACCACAGAAAAATATGAAATTTTACTTTGACTGAACTGCACAGCCACTGGAAATGACCATGTTAAACTTTACCTGAGCCCTGCACTCCTGGAAATCATCCTTGGTTAATGGAATCCCTCACAGGGAAATAAATGGCTTACTGCAAGGAAATACCTTTCCCCCCATGCCTTAGATAAAACTTAGGGGTAATGTCCTTGTTTATTCAGAGCAGGATCAGACACTGACCCTCTACATTCTTATTCTTTGTCTCATAAATGATTAGCTGAACTATTTGTCCCCACTGAGCAATCAGAACAAAATACCTGTTAATGTGACTTGACCAAAGTTTAGTTAAGTTTTATTCTTCATCACAGGATCCTAAACTTGACTCAGCTCTAAGGTTAAACAAACATCAGAATTCAGAACAACTCTCCTTAATGACCTCTCCTGAAAATCATTCCCAAGGAAAGACATCTTGGGGTCAACTGGCCAATCAAGCTATCTGCTCATTCTATTCTGCCACACATCTTTCTTTCTAGCCTGGCTTACACCTCTCCATAGAAGAAAATGCATTTTCTACTTGACTTTTGATCTGCTTGGACGCCTCTTGGTCTGAGCTTTCTCCCTATTGCAATAACCCCCTTCTCTTATGGCAGTAGTCTTTTTGAATGAAATCTCTCCTTATTTAAGTCAAGATTTGTTTTTTATTTGACAAAGTCTTTGAACCGTGGATGAACATTGTGGAGGTTTCTGAAGAAAGGGCTCAGCTTGGGTGTTGAGTGGAGAAAAGCATGAAGAAATGTGTAGAGCAACAAAAGAAGTAGTGGGGGATTTGTGTTTGTTTATATGTCGAGACACTTTGAGAGGTTGTTCAAAAAATCTCCAAATAGTTTGGTTAGAATTTTTCCTGCCCATAGGCTATGGTTGGTCCTTGAAAATCAAGTATTTCTGAAGCTCATGGGTAAATGAAGATTGCTGGGTAGAGTAGACAAGCTGGGTGACATGTTCACGTAAGTTTTCTTTTGCCATATTTGAGAGGGATATTAACAGTGGGAGGGCCCAGGAAATGATGTAAGTTAAGATGTAAATCATGATGTACATCCAGGTTTGGAGGTTCATCTTGTTCACCAATTTATTTAATCAACACACGTTTTTGTAGGTGCCTTTTTTTTTATAGATAATACGCTAAGTTCTAGGATACTACAGTGAAAGAAGACCCATATCTTCGGGTAATATGCATTCTAGATGGAGGATATAGATTCTAAATAACTGATGAGTTTGAAAGAGTGACAAATTGTGGTAAGAAGGACGTCAACAGGCTTATATGACAATGCCTGAGTTTAAATTAGATGGTCTGGGAAGACCTCTCTGAGGAAGTGACAACGGAGCTGAGAAGCAGCTATTACAGTTAGTGTGAAAGTCTTGATGAGCCAAGGATTAGGCACAACCCAGGAACTGAAAGTAGGTCATCATTGCTGGGTTTGTTGGACAGTGTGGTGTGAGCTCTGGTCAAAGGCAGATGCTAGATCCTGAGGCCTGTGGGACCTTGTTAGGCATGAGGAGTTGGAAATTTATTCTAAGTGTGATGGAAAACGAGAAAAATCTGGGATATTGATGCTGGGGACCTCTTTCTACTAGAATTTTTCCTGCTTCTGTCTACTCCCAGAAGCAGAGAAAAAAGAAAAAAAAAAAACAAGGAAAAAACAACAATGTGGAGCTTTTCTTGGTACAAGCCTGGAAAAAGAACACTGTTTTACTTGAATGGCATAGTTACTGGAGTAATAAAGTAGATGTGGTGTACACCTTAGTAGTTTCTGTGATATAGTGCTATCACTCCTATTGAGTTCCAGCATAACCCATCAGATTCAGCTGTACACACATATGAGGGGGAGGGGAGAGGGAGAGAAAAAGAGGGGAAGGGAGAGGGAATAATTTAGATGGCATAATTCAGGTAATCCAATGTGGCTAAAAGAGTCAATGCATCCCCTGTTGAACCTTATGAAAAAAAGCGTCAAGTATTTTAATGGATTTCCAGTCTTGGCAAAAAGGGGAACTTCATTCTTCAGGTGGATAGGTAATCGATTAGTAGTGGCTTTGTAGTAGTGTAGTAATGATTAGTAATGGCTTTGTAATAGTGTAGTAAAAGTAGTTGTAAACCATAGAGAAATGTTGACTAATGAAGAGTTAGAAGCCTGATATAAAACACTATGCAGGAGAGGATGAAGATGACCATAAATGGAAGAACTGACAAGTTCTTCTTAATATATTTGTTGAAATGCTTTAAGCAGAAAACCCTTAAATAAATTAATTTCTGAATATGAACTCTCTCCATGGAAATATAAATTCATCACACTCTAAATATATTTATACATATGTGAATGGACTGGATTATATATTGCAAGACAATATATTTAGGACTTTCTGGGTCATGTATGAAAATTTTTCAATTGATTATATATAATTTTCTCTTTATTTCAATTTAAGAACATAATCCTCCTAAGTTTGAACTGCTACTTGTAACGTTGATAGGAAGAAAATAAGTTTCAAGTTTTAATAAAATAATTTACATATTAAATTTAGAATTTGACTCATCTGTAAATTGAAAATCAGCTTCTATGCATTATATTTATGAAACTATGTATTTATAAATTCTAATATATAATATATATATATATATATATATATATATATATATATTTATTTATTTATTTATTTTTGGCTTGGGTAGACAACCTTTAAGTTTATTGGAATAAGGTGCATTTTTTCTTTGTTCCATTTGTAAAAGATGGAAAGGATTCCTGTGGTTGCCATGATTATATGACACATGGCAGAATTATGAAGTCTGTGTGAGATAAGTGCTCATGGCCACCATTATTTGAAATTTCTTGTGGACGAGGTGAGAAAATAAGTTTGTGAAAGTCCATTTACTCTTTAAGGGCACTCGTTTGTTATTCTCCATCATTATGAAGCAATTTGCTGAAAGACACATCTCTCTCAACATGTGAAATCCTAGAGCATCATGAAAAGTACGCAGTAGGCACTCCATAAATGTATGCTGAATGGATTGTTTGAACAGCTGGTGGTGATGATTATAATTTAACTATAACCAGATGTCCATTATGGTTTTTAAATGTGCCATCTCTGGAATATCTCCTTCACTTTGCTCAATGCAATGTGATGCATGGACTTGCAGAGCATCAGGCAGACTCACTGCTAAGGTTGTATTGCATATTGCAAAGCATATCTATTCCTATTCATGATGTGTCTTGGTATGAAAGTGATAGTACCAGTGTAAACAACCTCATTAGCAGCATTTACTAAATTTAAATTGGTAGCATAAGGCATAATTGTTATATGGGGAAACAAAGAATATATGCTTTTTTATTTTTAATAAGTTTCATCAGGCCATGGATGGAATAACTTCCACTTTTGTCTCAGTAGCACTTAGTGCAATGGAACCTATTTAATGTCACGGTTTCTTATTATTTTATATCAGTTGATACACCATTGTTGCATGTTTGCACATCAGAATCTCCTCCTCACACGAAGGTTGCTAATGAAAGCCCGTCTATGTTAATAGTCCAGAAAAGCAACACACAGAAGCAGGGTAGAGGGTAATACTCCCCGAAATGCACAGACACAACATCATTGAACTTGCACCTAGTGTGCAGTCCAATTTAGGGGATCAACGAAATTGAGCCAGATGGCATGAACAAGGCTATTGCTTGGGATACCCGGGTAGGCGCAGTTGTGTGTGTGTGGTGTGAGCTACAATTATATTACTGTTAGGGCCATAGCCTTGGACAACCCCAGGGCTAACCACTCACAGTAGATGTTGTCCATGTGAATGGCAGCCCCCTTGAGTTCTACAGTGCACAGCCGGAGCCTAGGTAGTCCTGCCACGGATCACACTCTTGTGTATCTTCACTGGGATCTGCCTTCTTGCTCTTTTCTAATCCTTCCAACATTTCTCCTGGTCCTCTTCCTTTTTCTTCCTCTTTGTTTGTTTGTTTTCCCCTCTTTATTAGATAAAGGAAAAGGCAGAGGAAGACAAATTGACAAAGAAAAGCAGCCTCCTCCTACTGGAGGGGAAATATCATAACAATGGAATCATTCACTGGGTGGATAAATAATTCAGGTTAACTAGAAAGGGTTAATGGATCAAATGAATTTCTAATTTATTTAATTAAGAATAAGTTTTAAAACTATTGCTTTCAAATATGTACAACAAATGGAGGCTCAGGAAATTCTGCCTATAGTTGTACTCAGCTGATTTGCTTTCATGATATATGTGTAATTCACATGTAACTGTTAGTTAAATGGGTGCATTGTCAGGACATCAAAACATTACATGTGCTTGATTAATGTTTATAAATGTTGTGCTCATGAAAGCCACAAAAGTTCATTTTAGCATGAGTCTGTCCAACCTATGGCAATTATAGGAATGCAAGTTTATGTACAACACATTTAAAAGACCCAATAGAAATATGGAGACCAATCTCAATTAAAATGTTTATATAAATAAATTTTCATTTAAAAAAAGAATTAATGAGAGAAGAAGAGAAGTGTTTTGTAGTGGGAAAACAACAAACGTTGTTTTACCTCCAAAGTGACTCTGATGAATCATTTAATCTTTATAAGTATTACACTTTTGTTTGGTAAGTTGATGTAATTATACCTCCTTTTATTTTTTAATGTTCCATTGTATCAGATAAAATAATATATATATAATAAAATAATATATAAATGAAAATTATTTCTTTAAAATGGCTTGTAAATCCCAATGAGAATTTGATACATAGGAATCGTGGTTGTTATTTAATGACACAACATTTGTGTATGAGTATTTGTAAAGATCAATTTGAAAAACCTAAATAGTACATCACATTAAAATTCAGATCTGTAGACGTTACTATGTTAGAGAATCATTAACTTTTTAAAGCAAGCAAATGTTTCCACAAATTTGAAATACTATCTGAGGAAATCATTTTTGGATCAGTCTCAACTGCTACTGTTTCATATTTGTCAAGCTCTGAAACATCATAGTCCCACTTAAAAGTGGAACCAAAATGCACCAGTTCTTTGTGGATCTGTGCATTAACCCATGTGAGGGACTTGCTTTCTGGGCAGTTAGATAAAATGTCTTATGCATCAGAAATGAATTCTCTTTGGTGTCCTGATTCTTCTGGGGACAGGAAAACACAGTGGATTTACTGGACTTTTTTGTTATCACATAGTGTTTTTTAATGGAAGGTAAAATGCTTGAACCAAAAGAAATTAATGTTCGATGTAACTGATGAACTTGGTTCTTGCTAATAATTTCCTTCAAGTATTCTTCAAGTAATCCAGAGAAAAGTAGTGAAAGAAGGCTGCCTCTGCATGAAATGTCTTGGAAGGGTGACCATAGAACTAATTTATCGTCCAAACAGGAGAATTTTTTAGTGCTGATAAAACATATAAATCAGAGTTATCCTGGGCAAACAGGAGTTAAAGTCAGTCAGTCACTGGACAAGCTCCTGAGTTCCTTGAAGCTTTGTTCCCTGTGAACCTCAGCAATCCCCTGTGAGTTTTTCCCCATTCTCTTACTACCAACTCTTATCAGTGTTAAACTAATACCTCCCTGCTGACCACCCTCACTCCAGGTTTATCCTGGAGAAGATTAAAATATCGTATGCTATATAAAACATATATATGTTCTATTATATATCACATAAAATAATGATATTATATATCATATAAAGTATAAGCTATTTTATAATTTTATGTACTCAGCAATTGACCTGATTTCTACTATAATGAGTGCAGCTTACCTCTTTTTTATTTATTTTTTAGATTTGTTTTATTACCTATAGTTAACAAACCAACATCTAAACCAGGATTAAAATACCGTAAAACCTTGGATTTTGAGTAACTTGGTTTTTGAGTGTTCTGCAAGACGAGCAAATATTTCTAATATATTTTAATGTGGTAAACAAGCGATGTCTTGCAATATGAGTAGTTTGTTTCTGGAAAGAATTATGTTTGCAAACCAAGGTATTACTGTAATTTTGTTAGTTCCTAATGTACTAGTACAAAAGTAAACATTTTGAGTAGATAAGATAGAAGGTGAAGTTTTTCGGTCAGGAAGTCATGTAGCCTACCATCAAGATGGCAGCAAGATAGCGTCCTTACCTATGAAGGAAAAAGATGGAACGGAGCCCAGAGATGGGTTGATCCATTGTGTTATGTGGGGAAAGGCAGAAATCATTTTCTTAAGCCTGTGTGAAACACGTCTCTGGTAGGCTTTCTGTCTTTGCTCAGGAGGGGAGGGCCTGAGGAAGCCACACAGAAGGCATCAGTGGCCATTGAGTAATTATTGTCAGTCAAGCCTTTCATACCAAGAGTTCTGAAATGAAGGACTTATCACATGAACAAATGAATTTCTAACTTGACAGGCTGCCACGAGCGGTGATATTTGGCTTCTGTCTCCCATTGATTATATTACAAATCTGTTCCTAGTATGTAGAGATGGAGTGACACTGAAGCCCTGGACACAAGGAAACTGCATTATACATGTATACCTTCATTTTTTACTCACTGATACATTTCTGCCTGGGCAAAGTGATTTCTTCACATAGTCTCAGAACTCTTTCTAGTTAATCTATGACATCTATGCAGTTAGTTACATTTGTCAATAGAATAAAGTAGATGGTTGAAGTTGCCAGGCTAGTCGGCTAAACAAATCACTGATTTTTGATCAGTTGGAAAAGGACAGTTCCATTTGAAAGCTGTGGAATTCGAAATGAAAGGCAATGCTCTGCCTGAACTTGTCTTTTTCTTTAACAATGCTTTGCCTAGTTCTTTTTTAGCAAAAAAGCAGAAAGTTTTCTCCCATTGGATAAGGTTTCCTCTTTCAATGTCTAACCATCCCTTAAATATTGTCCTTTGAGTAGATACAGGCTCCTGTAGTCCCCATGAAATCTAGGTCTTTCTTTAGTGTGACTCAAAGTCTGTTTCCCAGTTTGTTCCTTTTTAGTCCCATACATGACTAAAATGTTGCCTTCTTTTGCTTTTATCCTCATGAGTCTCTAAAATACTTTTGAAACAAATTATATAGGGTAAGTAACATCTATTTCACCATGATGAGTCTTGAAAAGGCTGTAAGAAATTGACTGCATTTATTAAATATCCTCTCTACAATCTTTTATATTATATTAGCTCTTTGTCTTGCATTAGTCCAACCTGATAATAAGCTTTATTAGGTCCCTTCTAGGAACATCCAGGAATAGTATTGCTAAAAGTTCTTAGAAGAACAGAAAGAAATGACTTAACTAGATCTTCCATTTAGGCTTTCTTGGTGACTACAGAGAAAAAGCTAACAATAACATTGATAGATTTAACTCTATTAAGCATACCAAGGTTATCTTTCATTCCTTCAGTGTAAGTGATACTGAATAGTTTAGTGTAACTTTAAATATGCTATTGGTTCTTTTTCTTACAACTGTGTGGCTTAGAGCCATAAGGTAATTTGGCTGTTTGGGCTTTTTCTTCCCTAAAATTCTGTAACTTACATAAAAGAACTCTATGTGGCACGGTCTTACTGTGTATCACATTACACTGAAGAAGGGAAAGCAGGACAATAATCACAATCAATTTTAAAAATTCTTCCACCAGGGCCAGCCGAGTAACTCAGTTGGTTAAGAATGCAAGCTCTGAGCAACAGGGTCATCAGTTCAATTCCCACATGGGCCAATGAGCTACATCTGAGCTGAGCTCCCGTGAGTTGCCAACAGGTGGCAGGATGGCTCAGATGGTGAGAGCATATGCTCTTAATAACAAGGCTGCTGATTCAACTCTTGCATGGGATGATGGGCTGCACCCCCCCAACCCCCATCCCCCCCCCGCCCCCCCGGCAACTAAGATTGAACATGGCACCTTGAGCTGAATGGCAGCGAGCAGCCAATGGGTGGCCAGATGGTGACTGGGCTTGGAGCTGAGCTAGCTGTGCCCTCCACAACTAAGATTGAAGGACAACAACTTGGCTGTTCCCTTCCCCAATTCCACCTCTCCCCACCCAAAAAAAAAAAAAAAATCCACTACTTGCATTTCTGGAAGAACTTCAGAGTGACTCCAGTGAGCAATTCACAGAAACACATTCTGTCGACTTTTCTCTCAGTTCTAATTTTGTAATGCAACTCAGCATCTGCAAAGCATCTTTGGTGTTGGGACAATATTAACTATAGGCTAAAAATGTCATCAGCTGGTCTGAAGTCATCATATGACTGGTTTGCTTTATTCAATGGTAGGTTTACTTAGACACTCTTCTTGGTTGAGGTGAGAATGAGGGTTGGAAAGGAGCTGACAAGGATTAGTCAATTTCATTTGTCCTTTCCTGGAAATCAACAAATGATGACCTCCAGAGCATACTGTCTCAGAGAATATCTGAATGTTGAATATCTGAATATCTGACTATATGAACATTGCCTGTGATTGCTATATTCTAAGAAGGCCAGCAACACTGGGGTAAACCTCATCTACAATAAAATTTACCAACACTTTCCCCATATCTGTTATGTGACTTAGACACATTTTTTCTTCTCCTGTCTTGGACAGGAATGTGCTATCATCTATTGGGTTTAAGAATCTGCTTCATATAATGTTATACTAAGTAGAATGTGAAAATGAACTACAACCATCAGATATTGAATCTGGAGTGGGCACTGCCCACACATTGGGCATGATTTTGTGGTGTACATATAATATCTCATTTAAGGTAGAGCCTAGACTATATATCATCTAACAGGTAAAGTGGACAAATGTTTAAAGACATCAGGTGACTTGCATAGGGTCGTCCTATGGGCCTAGCTGGGATTTGAACCAGATGGGTATGATTCCAGAGCCTAAGATTCAGAGTTCTATCCTTTTAAAAACATCATTAATATTTATATTTGGATAGCAACCCTTTTTATGAAATTAGTAAGGAGGTCATTTTAAAGTTAAACAATTAATTGCTCTAAAATAAAGTATGACAATATTTTAAGTGGAAAATGATATCATTTATTTAATCATAAGAAGGCTCTCAGAACTGCTGTAAGATTGCTGTACTAGACAGTCTGATGGGTCCTGGCTGGCTAGAGGAGTGCATTGTTCTCTGGTGCCGTGGCATGAGAGCTTAGACAATTCCTTTTTATGTGAGGATGTGAAAGCAAATCCTTATATGCTCTCTGGGTGACAAAAATGAAATACACGCTATGGCTTCCTTGAAGCCTCTGTAGCCGAAGGCACCGTTGTGTTTGCTGCTCCCTCTGGACGTGTAGTAATTCAATACTAGCAGTTGTTTTCTTTCTTCTGTGTTAGTTTATTTCTGAGAACAGCAGAAAGTGATTTTACAAATAGAAAGGAAGATGACCTTTCTCCAGCGTGTGTGTGCCTGCATACACACCCATCCACTTACCTATTTTCCCCGCTCCAGCTTCAAATATTTCAAAAAGAAGACACCTCTATCATGCAAACATTACAAGTTGGTGCTCGTGTATTCTCATATAATTGGCAGTATGGACTGTCTCGAGAATATGTGTTAAGCTCTTGTGCCTTTCAAAAGGGAATGGGTTCTTCTTATTTCCTGGTCATTGATTGTTCATATATTGCATTTGATGACTTCTTGTTGGAATCTCTGTTGACCCATTAGACCAAAAGTTCTCTGAAAGTAAAAGGTCTATTAATTAAACAAACTGACTTGCTCACCTGGCTTTTGCTAAATACTTGCAGTATGCCTAATACTACATTAGGCAGTAATGGCGATGCAAGAAAATATAAGATTGGACTATACCACAAGATCTTATAGGATATTGGGAGATAAAAAGCTATTGGAGGCCTGGCTAAGTGGTGCTTGGTTAAAAGCTGGCTTGGGACGCCAGCAGCCCCAGTTTGGATCCCACATATGAGGGCCAGTGACACTGCCCTCTACAGCTAAGATGGTAAACAACAGCTCCACCTGGAGCTGAGCTGCTGTGAGTCCCCGGGATGGCATAGCTGCAGCCCCTGCTGCAGTGGGCTGCCATAGGCTACAGTGAGTGGCCAGCAGCCAGCGTGAGCGGCTGGCAAGCAGCCAGTGTGAGCTGCCAAGAGCCGCTGTGAGCAGCCATCTAGAGGCTGGCGACCAATCTGCCTCATCTGGGAAGAGTGCAATGACAGTGAAGCAGCGTCCTCCGCAACTAGACTGAAGAACAAAAGGACAGCAACTTATCTGTTCCCCTTCCCCATTTCCCCAACACTGTTCCCCTTCCCTGATTCCCCAAAAAAAATCTTAAAAAGAAAAAAAAAGCTATTGGAAAAGTAGTAAACAAAAAAAAATTAGTAAAAAAATAGATGAAAAAATAGATGAATAGACAAGGAGGATAGAGAGCCTGGTGGAGTTAGGAGAAGGAGCCATAGTAATGGGTGCAGCACGACGCAAACAGCTGGATGCAGGAGCGAGGAGAGAGAGAGGAACAGTGGCCTATGCCACATGCATGCGGAAGGGCCAAGCAACTGAGGTGACAAGGCAAAGGACAGCAATTGGGACACCACGAGTCTAAGCCAACAAAAGGAGGGCCATGATTCATTATAAATAAATATAACAAGAGATCCGGCTCTGGCAGTTGTCACCTTTAACTCTCTCATTTTACAAGTGAGGAAACTGAGGCAGACCAGTGGTAAGTGCCTTATTCAAGATCACACAGCTGATTTAAGGACAGAAATGGACTTAGCAACCCAGCAACAGTGATTCTTTTATGCTGTCAAGTGTTCCATTTCCTTCACACTGCACCCCAATTCGAACACTTATTCTTTTACTTACTTTTCCCAGTGGTACTTACCTCTTTTTAAATTTAGCTGACCTGGTCTAAAGAGTGGAAAAATCACGGTCAATTCTTTTTAGTCAGGCTATTGATCAGGGGCTTGGATCAAGTCCCCAAATTGAATTCAGACTTCACTAATTTGCTGAAGCTTGAAATGAAACAACCTTGTAGTTAGTGGTACCTGCATCACGTTGTCCTTTTGTTTGACTACTGATAAGCATTCATTGGCATAGTTTCAGTAAAATTGAGATTAACTGCTTTTTATAAGACTGCATGAAGGTATAGGGATGTGAAATTCTGTGATTATTTGTGTATGTTTTCAAATGATTTTCGTATACTATACCTATCTACAGATTATATATATATAACTATGTGTATAGACAAGGACACAAACATTTTTTCAGAAACAATTCTGAACTCAGCAGTTATTGGTTAAAGGAAACAAATTACATCCCAGCAATCATTCTAATCTAGGATTCTACCAGGCTTTATCATGAAAAATTTCTAGCACTTGAACTTCCCCCACCCCCGTCCAAAGGTGAGAGCTTTCTTTCAAATTCCGCTTTATCAGTTCTTGTGTAATGAAGAGAGGCTGGACATAGAAATTCATAGATGAAAACCATTCCTCATGTATATCTTGGCATTCATTTCCGTCTGATGGAGCCATTTTAGAAGCTGAGGTGGTGTTTTGTTTGTTGTTTTTCAATGAAGCTATTAATGAGCAGAAACAGCTTCCCTCAACAGCAGGACATTTGGAAAGAACTGGGAGGTTCCTCAATGAATAACAACATCTGAATTTTCAACTGTCTCCCAGTGCCAAAATTAGGGCATTAGCATTCTCCCCTTTTCCTTATATCATAGTGTTATCAAGCTCTGCTGTTTCTTTTTTAGTAAATATCTTTATGACCTGCCATACTCATTATGTCTCTGTTATCACCTTAACTTCACTCTTTATTACTACATGCCTTCAATAAGTACCACGAGGCTTTTTACTTTTGCCTCTTGACAATTTGTTTGATCTCTCTCTCTCTCTCTCTCTCTCTCTCTCTCTCACACACACACACACACACACACACACACACACACAGTGAAATAAATGATTTAGTCTTCAAAAAATATATTGCTTTCATTACTTTCCTTCTCAACAAACTATTGTACCAAGTGAAAATCTTTTTGTCCGGTGTCATCATCCTCAACTCCCCTCCAACATGATTTACCATGCATCATGCTTTCTACACTGCACAGGCTTCTAAGATTACCTCTGTGGTTTGTTTCAGGCTATTCACACTGCCTGAAATGCAATTTCAACCCTCCATGTCTAGACCAACCATAGAAATTGAGACTCTAAAGAATCCCTGTTTCTCTATCCATCATCTGGGACCCATTTCAAGTCCCCCGTCTTCCAAAAAATGGATCTTGACCAGTCTGGCCAACATAAAGTGTGTGACTTATTTTCTCAGTTACAACTTAGAATTTAGTCCCTAATCTTTCTTTAGTGTTTTTATATGACTCACAATAAGTTGAATGTTCCTTGAAGGGAACTATACTGTTCATAGTGTTCATAGTTTTATAAATATGAAGATTCATAGTGTTTATCATCCTATAACTATGAAGATTACTTGTTAATTGATTAATTATAGTACAATTTCATTGCACAATGCTATACTTTCGTGTAGGTCAGCTGAGAGGTGGATACTTGCAATCAAAGCGGGATGAGTGGTAACCACCCCTTGGTAGACAATGTTGCAGTTTATTGAAATAAATGTTGTAGTTTACTGAGATAGGTTAGTGCAAGCATCTAGGGCCTCTCCTTGAAAAGAAACCACAACTCCGTCCAGCTCCACGATCTTCTAGGTGAGATTTGACCCATGCCTCCAATTTTATTTATTTTTAAAAGTGATTTTATGCAATGCCTAAAGGGCACTTGACAAGTCAGAAAATGCCAGTTGTGGTTCCTGTGGAGCTAATGTATTCATCTTTCACAAGCTAAATGTTAAGTCATATGTCTAAGTGCCAAACAAATCAGCAATTATATGTACCTCATAAGTGAATGAACATCTCACAACTACAGACTTTCCATTTCCTGGCTGCTGTCCTCAGAGCATGATTCAGAGAAGTGTCAACAAACCGTAGGAGATTGCTCTGTGTTGAGCTGACAAATTTTTCTGAGACTGGGCTCTACGATGAGCCCTGAAGGCAATACCGGATGTAGGCTGGTGGCTCTTTTCTGGGGCAGGCCCTTCAGTAGGTGTCTGGCACCAAGGAGGTGTATGTGTACCCAGCAGAGCTATGGACAGTGGTTTAGCTACCTTCCCAGCTCTATGAAGATGCTGTCCACCTCTATTCAAACCCACAACTGCCTCGCTGCCTCAGAGATTTGCTAAACCAGGAAAACATCTCTTTCATCTTCCTATTAACAATTTCCCAGCTATGGTGGCTACAACTTTCCTACATTCAGCATCCTTCTACCCCTTTAGCTGAGCAATAGACCCCACTTTTGTCCACAAGGCTGTGAACATGATTGAATTTTCCTATCTACAGTTGGTAAGGAAGAGATTCTTTCCTCTTGGGTCATGGAATGAAAGGAAAGGGGAAATAACTGAATACAGCCGTGTGTCCAGCATCTTGTGGATAAAGCTGGTCTTGGAGAACAAAGGTGATACATGAAGGAAGGGATTGGAAGGTGGATGGAAGTTTATGATGGCATCAGAGTCTCTGACCCCCATCATTTCAGTCTTTGCAAAGCCTGGCAGCTCAGCTTTTCTTTTGAACATGGGATCTGCCTCTCATCTTGATAATAACTCCCCAACATACCCATTTCCACCCTAACTTACCTCTAACTCATAATTAAGCTTATCTAAAATATCAACCAAGTGAGAAATTTTTAAGGTAAGTTTCATCTGAGGAAAGGGGATTCTAATGATTTTCTATTCATCATTTCCCATCAGCGTATCTAGTTTCCATACCTCACTTGGAAATTATTGTACCAAAGTGCTTCATGAGAAAACCTTGTGTGCTTAAAGGAGATATTTTTAATTAGTCAATTTTTCAACTCTGAAAAAAAAAAACACAAAACTTTTCTCAGTACAATATTATTTGAATGGAATGAATATAGAATCTGAATCTAATTATAAAGTCACCAAATGACAATATCAAGATATTGAGGTTAATGTATTGAACACTGTATGATAGGCAAATTACGTTCAGATTTATTGTGAGCCTTTCTCTAAAGAAAGAAATAACACTTTCTACATTATAAATTGCTACTAATAAGTTTTAAAAATATGAACTGCTGGCAGTATGGGGACTTGCTTATGCTATCATTCTACCATGCAAATCCCATTTTGCATGTGTAAAAATAAAGGCATCTGAGGGAAATAAATTAGATAGCAAGGCCATCAATAATAATAATAGCTAAGAATTATATATTATTTACAATTTACCAGGTACTATTCTAAATTTTCCACTTATATAATTTCATTTACTTTTCATAACAGTCATGAACTTTGACTCCCGTTTTACAGATTAAAAAACTGAGGTGCTGGAGTAGAGGACATTTAACTTGGCCTGATTTTGCTACTTGTAAGGGGAAGAGGCAATGTTCACGTTTGGGGTTCTAGCTCCAGAGGAGGTGCTCCCAACAGCCATGTGATGTCACACCCCCAAAGGCAAACTCATAGGTCAAAGGTAGACACCATTGGTGGCTCACCCAGGCTCTCTTCTACCACCACCGCCCCCCCCCCCCGGCCCCACTTATTTTCTCACAAGGTCCTGGATTTTTGTGATGATCTGCAGTCCGTGAACTTCGGGAAGTTCAGCCTACTCAAGATACAAGAGTGAAGCCTGGAAGGTGAAAGCCAGTTAGTACATAGCATTCTACCCAGCCCAGCCATTAGTTCCAGAGCAGTCATGGGACCTACGGGGCAAATCCTAGACTTGTCAGGATGCAAGAGCTGACTGTCACTCTTCCAATCACAAACAGGGTGTGGCTATGAAGCCTGGAAGTACTCCAGCAACTTAACCACCATGAGGGAACTGGTCTAGCACAAGCTGACAGTGTGGAAGGCAGAGAAAGTGATAAAAGCCACCAGGGCCCTCATGACACCATTCAGCTGCCGATCAGACCCTGAAGTCTGACTTCCCATGAACTTCAGTACTGAGCCAATAATCTCCTGTAGGTGTTAAAGCTAGTTTGAACAGACCAAATCTAATTCACCTGCCTTTTACGTTTTGAGGACTCAGAAGAAATCAGTAGTGTTCCTGTGGTGTGAGTGGAGTGAAATTAGGTATTTTATAAAGCCAAATTAATTCAGGTCAATAGTACAGCCAGTAATATACGTTTTTGCTTTTTAAATGTTTGATATTATAGGTAGGAGATGGCAATACTTAGGATGCTGACCCTTCCCCTTTTGCCACCCACTGCAGATATTGCTAATCAGCCATGACAGTACCTCTGTTGTACCAGCATTTCTTCTTGTAGTTGTGCTTCAGGGAACCACAATCCAGGTATCAGAGTTTGCAAACAAAATGTGTGATCACTGATATAGGTAATCACTGATTTTTACTACAATATATACTTAGCAATTTTGCAAAATGATTTTATGATAAATCAGCATTTCTCTATAGAAACATTGTATTTGGGAGTTGCATGGTAGTCTAAGGAAGCAAGTATGTTGTAAATCGCAGAATTCTGGAAAATGAGATATGAAAAACAACTCAACTAGAAGCCTCTATAATAATTTAAAATAAATAATAAAATTGCACTCTGAAGCATGCAAGAAAACTTAAATTTAGTGTATGCAGTTATTTTACAAGACATCCCAATATACTATCAATGATAATTACAGCTTATTAAATTATAATTCTGTTTTCTCATATTTTTTTACATAAAATGAATCTATAAGATGATATAAATATTAACTGAACTTTTAATCGACATTATTATTTTAATTTAGATAGGCCTTTTTGGTGTGATTGGATGGCCCAGGTCATTCGAAAACCAACTAACCAGTCAGCAAAGAACAAACGAATTATCTGACTTGAGAACTTTTCTTTTTCTCGATCAAAATACCCTACAGAAAGTGAATAAATCCAGAATCATTTCTCACATATTACAGCAATACTCAGGTTAGTAGGGTTATGTTAATGGTTGTGGCATTTTTTTTCCCCACTGAAAATAACTTTAAAGCAATTTCATTTGATCTTTTACTGTCCTGTCAATTATATAAATGTAGCTATGCCATTATCATTTAAATATTAATTCTAAGGGGTATCATCCATGTTGATAAATCACTATGTAGAGGTGTTTTTAACAGTTTGTTTATGGGGCGATTTCATAGTCCTTCCTGAGGCATTATAGGAATCCAGCATTCATTCACATGTGGGTCTCTATCTTAGCCTGCGCTCTATTTTAGGCACTGGGGACACGTAATAATAAACCCACAGGCTCCCTGTCCTATGGAGCTTACCCTGGTATTTGTTCAGTGGTACAAAAGTTAACAACAATGAGCATTCATAATTATGTCAGTCAATAGTCTAAATGTTTTTAAAGATTTTACAAAAAAATGCTGTTACGTTGGACATGAGTACTGAAAACATATGTATTTTAATATCCCAGACCACTCTGTAGGTGGTTCCACCTTTTGTCATTGAGCAGTCCTCTTGTTCCCTTTCCATGCTACTTGATTCAGGTACACAATCCAAGCCTCACAGCCATTCCGCTCTTGGGGATGTGTCAGCAGGGTGTGAACACAGCGGAATGACAGCGTGTCCACACTTGGCACAGTGTCTTTTCGCCTATCTCAACAGTTCTTCAAGAGATGAATTGAACCTTCTTTTAGAAGCTCTTGATCATGGCCTGGTAATTAACTGTATTTATGGAGATCCGGTGAAGTATGAATTATCCTGATAATTTTTCAACAGAGTGTCACTTCCCCATGGCAGCTGTGTGGTGTGACACAGAGATATGTCACTCTGTGCACAGTTTTCCAGCGGTGGCACAGCTTTGATCTGATTCTCACATCCTTTTAAGTCATTTTGGCTGCAACAAAACTGAGGATGCCAGAGGGGATGATCAGCCCAGGGGAAACCCTGAATCTAAGATTCGACAACCTACCTCTTGCCCATGTTTCTGTAGAGTTGAGTTGCTTGTCTTGCTAGTCTATCTTGCACAGGTAATAATAGCTCCTTCCTCCAATAGCTGACCAAGTACCTGCATTGTTGATCTTGGTGGCAATCTGATTCTAAGGTGGGGACCTGATCTATGGTGACATTGTGTGAGCCTCAGTTTTGTTTGAACTAACTTAAGCTCACAGTTTGGGCACTCTGTGAGAAAAGTAGCCAGGAATTTGCTTCCACCCATCTTCCCTTCCTTCCTCTCTCTCTCTCTTTCTTTATGAATTAATGAATTCATTAGATGAATTAATGAATTACTTAGTCCCTCCTTTCTTTCCATGAAGTTCAGTTTTGTACAGAGCTTTGTACTCAAAAGGTTGATATTGTACTTTTGTTTAAGGAAATAAGAAAAATGCATAATACATGTAAAAGTGGAAATATGCTCATTAATATGGTTGTAGGTCAAACACTGTCTAGCTCTTCACCAATTTCATTTCCTTTTTTCTCACAGCATACAGCTAGGCTGTGTTTCCTTTCTTTCTTTCTAGTTAGGTGTGACCATATGAATGAGTGCTGGAAAAATGCGGTGTGAGCAGATATGATGTACACTGTTCCCATCCCTGGCTATTAAAACTTTCCACTCATGGTCTGCCAGCTTGACACAGATAAGCATGACAACTCTGGTAGATGCATAAGGGAAGGAACCTGAATCTTAGAGTCACCACTTGCAGGAGAGGTAGGTAGTATTAGAATCACTTGCTTTGAAACGCTAAGAGCTAGGAAAGAAAAGTATTTGGCCATTAAACATTTTGAGATTTGTTTATTACAACAGCTAGAGTAACCTTAACAAATACAATTAGTTCCTGTAATTATAATCAAAATATAAATAATAAAAGTTAAGGCAATAGAGATGGACTTTCAGGTAGAGATGTTCCAATTAGAATTGTCATTTCAAAATCCATAATTACAATAAAACATAGCAATAAAGAAGAGAATTCCAGAGCCAATTTGTTGGTACATATTTGTACACGTCAAAGCATATAGTTCCTTATTACCTAAGATCTTTAGATGCTTCCTAGGACCAGACCCATCCACTATTTTTCTCTCATGGATTTGGAATAGACGAGAGCACTAAAGTTCCTTTTTATTAATTTCTCAAGATGAGCCTGGAACATTAGTGCAGCAGTGAGTGTCTGGATTTAGTGATGGTTTCTGACAGTCCTGTCTGTGGAAGTGGGTTTCCCCAGTTTAAAGGCTCAGCCGATTGCCATGGTGATAAGCACTGGGCATACCTGAGGTCTCCTCCCTGAGGGGCTTGGTGAGGAAGAGGGTGACTTTACAAAGGGACTATGTGAAAGTTCTAGGATGAGGAGAAGAAAGGGTCAGTGGGCACTCAGAGCTGACCTCATCCCCAGTGAACTTGACGTTGCCTTCCTGGAAATGATAGATGGAAAAAGGAAGGCAGGAGAACTGCAATTCCCATGTTAAAACAGAAATTTCCAGAATAGAGGAAGAAAGGTTTCAAGTCAGAGCTGCATTGACAAGATTTGTGAGGCACTGAAGAAAGCCAGAAATAAATTGATTCAATTCCCCAACCTTCATTGTTTAGGCTCTCAGACACAAGAGCCCAACGTATTGGTGAGTTCTGATGATCTGCTCACACACTGAATAGCTGGACATGGACCAAATATTGCAACAGCTGAACAGTGAGTGGGCATGCCTCTGGCCCACAAGAGCAATAAACAGTTTCCAAATTCATACTTACTGGCAGCTTCAACAATGGAACGTGTCACTCTGGGCCAGCCTTGGCGGGAGATGATTTTACTACCAACCTGATATGTTATACATATTCAAGTAATTACCAGGACATTCAAAGGCAGGGCCGGTTAACAGAAGATGGGTTGTTTTAATATTAGCAGAAGAATAGAAGTTACATCAAGCGAGCATAATTTCATTTTGAAGTTCTAGTAGCATTCAATGCCAGTGTTTCTCATTCATGCGTTGGCTGTTTCCAAAAGCACTAAAGAGCTGAAGGGAATTGTGTGCTGGTACGACAGACCACTTATCCATAATTCCTTTTGAAAATGTGTCTTTCTGCTCTGCTGCTTTCAGGATTAGCCAGCCCCTGCAGTGCCCCCTGTCCTTCAAGTTACAATTTATAATTTTCCTCACCACCCCGCTCCCCATTCTCCTGCCTCTGCAATGTGTTGGGTGAGTTAGAACAAAAGTGTGGAAAAGCAGTATACTTGAAACACACAATTCTAAGGCTCCTTCAAGTTCAAAAAGTCTGATATGCCCTTCTGATCTCAAAGGATTGGCTAAAAATGGCATTCCAAGTTGTGTTCCCATTTAAATAATTAGTCTTTTTTTCCCTCCCTCTCAAACGATCTTTTTTCCTCAACCCAGATTTTTCTTATTCTGATTTGTCACAAGTATTTTTTTCTCATTATTTCTCTTTCAGTGCTTTTTTCAGAAGCATAATAGAAAGTCAAAAGAAACATGAAGTAAAGCATTGTAATTTCACCCAATATTTAAAAGCAACAATTTTGGTACAGATAAAACGGTGTGATCAGGCATAATTGGCTAAGATAGTTCCCATTTTCCTCCTTTCAAGTCAGATCTTGTTTTGCTAGGCATGTCAGTCTTTGGAAAACACAAGCACATCACTCCTTTTTAAGTCTTGCTTTCCTCTTCCACTTATTGAAACCAGGAGAGAGAAACAAAGTTAGCCATCTCAGGAATTTAACATAGTATCCGTGTGATAGCAGGAAAGCTTAGAGAACAAGTGAAAAAGATAAGTAGCAAGAGCTGACTGGAAATTCTGCCATGATGCTTGGTTTCTGTTCCTTCAGCTTGAAGCATTGATTAAGCCTTGTTATTCCTGCACATGAGGACACCCTGCATTGCCGGAATTACAGGCTCAGACAACAACCAAGGTGATATGGCAGCTGGCTTACTCTGGGAATGGGAACACAACATCCCCCCAAAGTAATAACATTTCTTATTAAAAGGGAAGATATCTTTAACCAACCCTTCACTTCCCCCTTGAGACTGACAGGCAATTTCGACTGTTTATTTTTACTTAGCTCCGATGAATGACGCTATTTTATTCAGCTTCACAATAATTTGGTGGTGCACGCGGCTGCTGGCGCCGAGTGGAAGTCTAAGTGAAGGGCGTCATTAGAGGCATTCCAAAGCAATCTTGGGGAAATTAGTTTCTTTGGAAACTAAATCAAGCCTTAGTTTCAAGGAGGGGAAGCTGGACAAGGCAAGAATAATGTAGAATTGGCTGAATTACTCCTAGCTTTCAAGGAATTAGACAAGGTCAGATTAGACAAGTTTAAATTATATTTCCACTTAATGTGTTCACTGTGTCCATAATAACTAGTTAATGAGCATATTGATATTTACACCATGTCTGTTTACTTTTAGAGAGCACATTTCCATTAAGTTGTGCAATTGTGGGTATACAAATATAGTGCTAGTTGAATTGCTTTATTCTCTTTGCTTGAACAATAGATTTGAAGTACAGCATTGCAAATGGTAAATGGGGACAAAGAGAAAAACTTATATACTAGATCCTCTTTTCTATTTGGTATATGTTCAGTGAGGTTTCCTACACCTCAAGCATGTTCCCACCTTTGAGCTTTTCCTTTTACATCCCTCCTACCTGGAAACCTCTTTTTCCATATCCTCAGAGGGCTTGTTAATTCTCTGTATCCGATCTCTGTTGAAATGTTACCTCCCCAGAAATGCCTTCTCAAACTGTCCCATTTACAATCAACCTCAAGTCATGCTTTACACCACGCCTGATTTATTTTCTATATGTCTGTTACCTCCATGGGAAACAACAATACATACATAATTTCATTACTTTTAAATTTTCTACCTCTCCCAACAGAAACAAACTTTATGGGACTTTGCCTGTCTTATTCACTGCCATTACTCCAGCCTCTGGAATAGCACTGGGCACACAGTAGTGCTCTTTATTTATTTGGCGGTCAATGAATGAATAAGAGAAATGGTGCTGCAAAGGAGGTGAGGGGAGACATGACACTGATCAAATTCCCAGGCAAGTGCCTCTGACTCTGCTTTCAACATCTCATACAGAAAGCAAAGGAGAACACAGATGAATAAAGTGATAGCAGTAGAATATTTTGGAACCCTTTGCAATCTATTTTTTTTTAAAAAAACACTTTTATCTGAAACTTCATTTTAAGTTACACTGGTAATGAGTTCCTTCCAATAGTGATAACAGCGTGTTCCAACATCTGTCTTATGGCCCCATAGTGTGAATGCAATTGTGACTATATCAGGGTGACAAACTTGTATTCTCTTCCTCTCTGAACACTTTAATTACCTTTGGTTTTCTCACAAATAAAATCACCACCATCTAGCATCCGACACCAGCTCATTCGTGGAGCCACTAGGAAGCCCACAGCTGAAGGAATGTGCTCTGATTCCAAAACATGCCAGCCCAGCTCAGAAGGGCTGCTGTCACTCAGCTCCCCTGTGTCTCATTGAAGGGTCTGCCCAGATCAGCGTGCTAACATTTCCAAAGGAGAGAAATCTGCACCAATATTTCAGATGATGCATTTGACAGCTCCTTTAAGTATTTCATTCTCTGTGACTGAGTACGTGGACAGAGTGGATAAAGTTTTTACATTCTAAGAGGGAACAAAAATTATACATAGAAAGATATTCTGGGTAGAGGAGATGTCCCAGCGTTTTCAGTACGTTTGTGTCAGAAAAGTGAATATAACACTTGGTCACCTGGAACAGCCTGGTCTGCAGTCTCTCCAGGCAGCTCTTTCAGCAGCATGCAGGATTTTCTCTTCTTACACGCCTGACACATGCACGTAAGAGTTTGCACTATTGAAAGCTATGCCAAGGTTTGGTGACAATCGGCATTGTGGAATTGCTGGTATCACCCACCTGAAGTGGGATCAACATGGACCAAAAAATAATTTGGACTGAGGTGCTGCTAAACAGTTTGATGCATAGCCTCAAACTAATATGTTGGTTCAGTCATATTTCTGTACCATCAAAATGTCAGTTTAATTACTGCCTAAATAGGTGCGTCCTCTCAGATGAGGAACACAAGAGAAATTGCTAGGAAAATCCTGTCATTATCACGAAAGTGATGAAACACTTGTGCATTTTGTTGAGAAACCAGAGGTCACATATATATTTGTAACAGTCTAGAATACTGACCTTCTAAATACAGTATTGCTAAGTATTTTGTGCATTGGGATAAACATGGGTGTGTGGCATCACATGAATATGGAATGTGTCTTAAGCAGTTGTGTATGAAGAATGGGACGTTCAGTGTGGCCTCGATACTTATATATCCCATATACTGCAAGGTAACAGTTCCTTTCTGGAGGATAAGGATCATGATTTACATAGAGGTTTTCCTTGTTTTATTTGATTTGATTTCCTCACACAGTACTGTAATGCAGACCAGGTTCATGGGCATTCCTGATCCCAGATGACAAAACAGAAACCCAGGGAAGTGAAGTGAGTTGCCTCTCCATCACCTAGCAAGCACTGAGACCACAGGCTAGATCCTAAGACCTGATATGTAAATGGTAGGAACTGATATGTAAATGGTAATGCCTCAGGAGCTGAGACTGTCATGTTACTACTGGGAGCTTATGGTGTACTTCTTAAATAAACAGAACTATTAACAGGAAACGATATTTATTTATTTATTTATTTATTTATTTATTTATTTATTTACATATGCCCCTTGGCCATGGGGAAAACTCTTCAGCCCCATAATGTGAATGGGGGTGTTCTATACAAATGGGGGAAAAGCTAATTTGGGTCCTCTGATTAAGGGACAAGAATTCCTAGGGCCAGGTTGTATTCACTAGCTGTTATTTTTCTCTTTGTCCCCCGCTCTGGACTGACAACATACTGATTTCTGGTGTACTCCTTTCATTAAATAAGAAGGGGCCTAGAAGCATTCTCTTTTGCCCATTTGATTGCAGCAGTTGTGGTCCCTTTGTGATAAAGGAGAAGTAGGCAGGTGCATTCTTGTTTTCCTTTACTCAGTATAATTTTTAATGTAAAATAACTTCGATGCTCCTCCCATTCTGACTTTGGGATGCTGGGTGTTGGGAGAGCACGCATATGGATGCATGATGTCCCACTGGGCTCCCACAAGCCAGGAGTGCACAGAGGCAGCTGCACCGTTTACAGCCTAATTGGCAGTATCGTAGATCACAGGACTCCCAAAGTTCACAAGGAGGAGATAAAGATGTCAGAGAGGACCCCTGAAGAGATACATCAAAAACTTCTCCCTGCTGCCTCTCTCCGATAAGGATTCCGACTGTGTATTGCGGGTTGTGGGTTGTTATGGTGACAGGAAGGGAAATATCTTGAGAGGCAAAGGGGAAAAATAAATGGAAAGTAATTCATCTTTACGACCTTTGCATGCAAGATAGGTTGGCAATATTGAATATATTTTGGCTATATTGATATAGTTGGGCTACTGGATGAGAGTGGGCATTTTGCAGTTAGTAAAGTTTCCGAATTTTTTAAAAAATCAGGGCAATAGTGCACGAAGCCTAAGAGTATAAACTCTGATACCAGAATGCCTTGTTTTAAAAGTAGCCTCTGCTACTGAACTAGCTGGACCATATTGCTCTAGGTACTTTAATTCTCTAGACTTATAAAGGGGGGAGGGTGACAACACCCGTTTTATAAGTGTGTTTTGAGTGTTAAATGAAATAATGCAAGGAAATAATGCCTTATTTATAATAAGTGATCAGTGCTTTGGCTGTCATAATTAGTCCATACTTTCACAGGAGGTAGTGAAGTATGTGGGTAACATGAAGCCACCAGAGTTGACTTCCTGGGTTTCATTTCTTTTTTTTTTTTTAAGATTTTATTGGGGAATTGGGGGAGGGGAACAGACAAGTTGCTGTCCTTTTTTGTTCTTCAATCTAGTTGTGGAGTATGTTGCTTCACTGGCCCATCGTGGTATCGTCATTGCGTTCTTCCCAGCTGAGGCAGTCGCTCGCCAGCCTCTGGCTGGTTGCTCACCGCAGCTATTGGCAGCTCACGCTGGCTGCCGGCCACTCACTGGAGCCTATGGCAGCCCACTGCAGCAGGGGCTGCAGCCTACACCATCGCTGGGGATTCAGTGCAGCCCAACTCCAGGTGGAGCTGTTGTTCACCATCTTAGCTGCAGAGGGCAGTGTCACTGGCCCTCATATGTAGGATTTGAACTGGGGCCCTGCTGCTCAGAGCTGGCATCCCAAGCCAGCTCCTAACCAACGGGCCACTCGGCTGGCCCTAGGTTTCATTTCCTGTTCAGTCTCTTTCTAGCTGTGAGACTTTGGACAAATCCCTTAACCGATCCAAGCCTCAAATTTCTCATCTGTAATATGGAGATATTTGTAGTGGATATTTCAAAATGTATTTTTATTTATTTATATTTGTGAACTTCATTCTCTCTCTTTAAAACATTTTTTCAATTACAATTGTCATTCAAAATTATATTTGTTTCAGGGGTACAGCATAGTGGTTAGATATCTACATAATTTATGAAGTGATCCACCTATTTAGTCTAGTACCCACCTGGCACTATACATGTTTATTACAATATTATTGACTATATTCCTTCTTTACTTTATATCCTCATGACTATTTTGAAACTACCAATTTCTACTTCCTAATGCCTTCATCTTTTTTACCCAGCACCACAACCCCACTCCTTTCTGGCAACCATCAGTTTGTTCTTTGTGTATCTATGAGTCTATTTCTGTTTTGTTTGTTCATTCATTTTGTTCTTTGGATTCCACATATGAGATCATGTGGTATGTCTTTCTCTGTCTGACTTATTTCACTTATCATAATGCCCTCAAGATCCATCCATGTTGTTGCAACTGGTAAGGTTTAATTTCCTTTTATGGCTGAGTAATATTCCATTGTATATATGTACCACATCTTTATCCAGTTGCCTGTTAATGGGTACTTACGTTGCTTCTATACCTTGGTTATTGTAAATTACACTGCAATGAACCTGGGGCAATATATCTTTTTGAATTAGTGTTTTGGATTTTTCAATAAATACCCAGTGAAATTGCTAGGTCATGAGGTAGTTCTATTTTTAATTTTTTGAGGAACAGCTGTACTGTTTCCCATAGTGACTGCACCAATTTGCAATTCCACCAGCAGTGCATGAGAGTTCCCTTTTAGCTCATGGATAGGAAGAATTAACATCATTAAAATGTCCATACTACCCAAAGCAATCTATAGAATCAATGTAATCTCTATCAAAATATGAATGGCATTTTTCACAGAACTAGAACAAATAATCCTAAAATTTATATGGAACCACAAAAGACCCTAAGCAGCTAGAGCAATCTTCAGAAAGATGAACAAAGCTGGAGGTATCACACTACATAGTACAAGGCTACAGTAATCAAAATAGCATGGTACTGGCATAAAAAAACATGCACGTAGATCAATGGAACAAAAGAGAGAGCCCAGAAATAAACCCATGCTTATATGGTCAATTAGTCTATGACAAAGGAGACAAGAATATGCAACAAGAGTAAAGACAGTCTTTTCAATAAATTGTGTTGGGGAAACTGGACAGATACATGAAAAAAAGAAAAATGAAACTAGACTACTTTCTGACACCATATACAAGAATAAACTCAAAATGGATTAAAGATTTAACTGTAGACCTAAAATCAAAATGCACTTTTAGAATAAATGGGAAAACTCCTTTAAAACAACAGTGCCTATCACATTATAAGTGCTTCATTGATGTGAATTGTCATATTATACTTAAGGAAGGTGACAGGGTCCCAGGACTGCGGGTAGTACCAGTCCTAACACTGTGGTATGTTATTATTCGGGGTTAGTAAGAGTTTTCGCTTACTGAAGGAATGTGATCCATACCTTTTCCCTCTCCACTTTTAAATACGATTATTCAAAATGTACCTATAAAACAGTGTATTTATAAAAAGACTGTCCTTATTATTCTATCATAGACATTGTTAAATGATTATAATTATTATAGCAATGAACACAATTAAAAATATCCAGCAACTATCACTGGCTAATATTTATAGAAAAATTTGGTATTAAAATGTAATGTCTCTTAACTCCTAATTACCTCCAAAATTGAAAATAAATTAAAGTTTTATGACTCCATGGTTGTCACTTAATAATAGTAAATTAGGATGTGTTTATTCTATTGTTGTTCCCTACTATTCACTGCTTCCCAACAGGCAGAGAATGCTTTTCTCTTTTCATGACTTTGGGTTGGGCCATACATTTTTTTTTATCAATGGAGGGTAGTTGGAAGTAATAATGGACTGGTTTTGAACAGACACATTTAGAAGCATCTTGGGTTCTTGCCAGTCTCTTGCATTTCTGCCCTCCACTATGCAGCAGCATGCCCCAGAGAATGGCTGCTCATTCAGAGGAGTCACACGGAGCCCAATTGCACCGAGAACCTGGGAAAATCAGAGCAGAATGGCAGCCATCATTAAATGTGCACAATAAATTAAATACTTGCTGTTGAAAGTCACAGGCATTTAAGAGTTGCTTGTTACTGCAGCAAAAGCTGAATAATAAATACAGAGTCCTTTAGAGAGGACTTGCTATGTGCCCAGTGCTTGGGTAAGCATTTTATCCTCTCCTTATCCCTATGAGCTAAGCATTATTTTTCCTATTTAGTAGATGAGGAACAGAGTCAAAAACATTGAATAATTTGCTATATAATGTCTTGGGGAGTAAGTAGAGATTCATCTCAGAACTATCTACTTCCAAAGACTGGAAATAGACAATATGGTATATTGTGTTCAAAGGATGAAAACTATTAGGGAAAACCCTACAAAATGGTTAGTTTTAAAGGTGAAATGTCTAAATCACAGCCATTAGATACAGTTCAACTTAAGAATTCTTAATATGTATGTATAAAAGCCATGAGAAACAATGCACACAATATTTCCTGACCAGATCCAAAATTAAATGATAAATATTGAGAAATAATCAAATCTTTTATGAAGCTGGATTTACTTAGGTGATTCAGACACCACCCAAATCACCCTGAATTGTACCCAAATAATTGAAATTCTCATGAAAAAAAAAAGAAACTGAATTTTTAGTCTAATTCTTCTGGATTCTTAGCATAGTTTCCACGATCCTTGCTGTATAAGTACTGGCCTTAAGAAAGGCCCCTGGGTCTCCTTGACTTTCCCTCCCTAACCCAGCTTTAAGGGTTTCTCTTAATTTGAGAAATGAATAATTCAGAATTAGAAACTCTACAACAGGAGTCTCACCACTCCTCAGCCTCTCAGCTTGGTCATATCCTCATTATGGGAAAAGCCATTCCAAAAGGCAAACAGCTTTTCATAATTGTTATTTAATGGCTCTTGCCTGCTCCTGGGATTTTATTCTCAGTATCTATTTGTAATTCAAAGGTCAGAAATAATGCCACTGGCATACACAAGGATTCTGAGAGATTTGTACCTCCTGATTGAAATTCAGACACAGTGGCACAGTGGATGAGCCTGGAAGCCTCTTATGTGGTGTGGGGCACAGTGAGGATGAATCTGACCTCATCTGAATTCTGGGTCTTCACTAGTCACCTGGAAAACTTACCTACGAAGGTGGACTAGGACCAGGAGTGTTTGTTCACTAGCCTAGCATATGGGGGAAGTCACCAAGGGGAGACACTTCATTATCTCTCCCCTAACTGGCCCTAATGTCACCTGAATGGGTTTCTTCTTCAGGTAATTTAAACAGGAAAAGGTGGCCCCATAGAGTAATTTAGGTTTCATGTATGCACATACTTGCAGGATTTATGGCAAGTTACACTTAAATTAGTAATGGCAGTCTCATTTCAAAATATTATATATTGAAATATTCAACAAGATAGCTATTTTCCAAGCAGGCATGGATGATGATTATTTATTAGATTAAAATGCATCCCTTCTTCCCATCTCACCAAACACCACTTCCATTTCAAATGAGCTTGAAGCTCTCACACACTGCAGTTCATGCATAAAGGCTGACTGCTTAGAAACACTTGTGGCTTGAGCTACTTCTCTTTAGAGGAGAGAAAAGTACTCCTCTAAAGTTCACAATATTTACGGTAGATACTTGTTTACTTCAAAAACAGAGCCAAATTAGAAATCAGAAAAGATAAATTCTAGGGCTGCCAACATGGTGTGTATGTGTCTCTGTGTTAGTTTTCTTCTTTCTGTTTTTATTGCATGATATTTAGAGTTTACTGTTGAGGTTATTTCCAATCAAATTGCATTCAAGTCTAAAACAATGTGTAGGTTGATAGCATGGACCATCGTGGGTTATGGACAACAAATCTTCTAGGCTGAAATGGTGTCTATAAAACTAATGTCTGTAAGGTCAACACAATTCCTCCACCCCCAGAGAAAATCTGATAGTAATTTGAGGATAAAGCCTTGAAGGAAGGAGCCAGCAGTACTTGAAATAAAAGCTAGGAGAAGGGTTACAACTTTCAAAGCAAGCAAGGTCAAGGGATTAAATTTCTGTATGAGACCCTGGCATCAGTGACAAGGATCACCCTCCAACAACATCCTCCCACCCCCACTGCACCATCACCCCACTGAGTGGCCAAGCATTGGTCTTGTTCAAATAGTAGCTTACACACACATCAAGACTGGGCCTTGATGGAATCTGATGCAGAGGCCAATCATTTGTTAAACATTAGATACAGTAGGCTTTGATACATGATGTGATCAAAGAAAATGGTCTTTTTCTGGAACTTACTTTAAGGTTAAAAACATATGATAAATGCTGTATGTGGGGCTTTAAACATAACGTTCCAGATACAGTGAAGATCATTAGCTCTGAATAATTAATGGAATATGTGTGCAGGGTACTGTACAATACAAGATTTATTATTCAGTTAATCCTTCAGAAAGTTGTCTAAACTCACTATTTCCAATTTTTCCCTCCTGGTCTTACTTGCAGTCCAGCCAGGTTGTCACCCTCATCATTTCACTCTAACTACTTTTATTAAGGACACTATTAGCACCTGTCATGGTAAACCCAATGATCATGTTTCAGGATTTATCTTTTCTGACCTATCAGCAGCATTTGATGTACTATTTTTTTTTTTGTATTGATAATAAAGAATGGAATAGGAGCCTGAGAAGTGTCCTGAGAAAGTCTAATTAGAATTTTCTTTCTGAAGAAAAGAGAAAAGATATGCCTGCAAAAGTAGATGGTGGAAATGGGAGACATGACATGGATACCATGGGCATGAGATGCCCTGTGTCTGAGTCAGGGCTGCAGAAAACTCACTAAAAGACAGTGATAAGCACTGTAGTGTCCCAATCACTGGAAAATTCTGAACTCTGTGGGCTGTAGTTCTCTCCCTCAGGCTAATTAAATGAAAGCTATAAATATTTTTGAGTAGGAGAGATAAATAGGTAAGATTATCAATTGTTATATGTATCAAGCATTGATTTAAGGTAATTACATGCAATAATTGACTTGTTTCTAGGCACTCAGGATTTTTATCCCAATATTACAGATGACAAACTGAGGCACAGAGGTGAAAAACCTTACCCAAGGTCACTCACCGAGTAAGTAAATGTGCCAGGATTTTAACAGTAGGAGAGTGACAATCACCATCCCTAAACCCACAGCATTTGGATCCACCAACCTGGTCAATAATCTGGGACATTCTGAGAAACATCCTGTAAAGTTGAGATGCATGAAAATTGTTCAAAAATATGGTTCTTTTGCTGTACCAGACAATGTGCTTTACTGGAAACACGCCAGGCACCCTTCTAGGGGCTTCAAATGTGCTAATGTAATCCTCATAATAACTCTGTAAGGTATATAAATACCGTAAAACCTTGGATTGCGAGTAATGTGGTTTGCAAGTGTTACGCAAGACGAGCAAACATTTCTAATACATTTTAACATGGTAAATGAGCAATGTCATGCAATACAAGTAGTTTGTTTCCAGAAAGAATTGTGTTCGCAAACCAAGGTATTACTGTACTATTACATTCCCCATTTTACCAATGAGGAAACTGAGGCATCAGTAATTTGCCTTCGCTCTCATAGATAGTTAGTGTACAGCTGGATGAAAACTTAGGTATGCCCTATTTTATTACTGCTGTACATGTATATATGTAAAAATTTTTTAAATACATGTATTGGGGTTTTTTTGTAGGAGGTTCTCTCTTTATATTAACTAGGTTAGGTAACTAAAAAAAAAAAAAGTCTATTTTAAAGCCTTAGGCCTACTGATCTAGAGCAGTGATCAGGACACTTCTGTAAATGGTTATATAGTAAATATTTTTTTTAATATATTTTTTCTCTTTTTATCTTAGTGAGTCTAGCCAAGGGTTTGTCAATTTTATTAATCTTTTTAAAGAACCAGTTATTTATTGCATTAATTTTTTCTATTGTCTTTTTGTTCTCTATTTCATTTAGTTTTCATTTTTATTATTTTCTTCCTTCTGCTAACTTTGGGTTTGTGAGCTGTACAATTTCTATTATAACCACTCAGCTCTGCTAAGGCAGCTGTAGACAATACATAAATAGGCATGGCTGTGTTTCAATAAAACTTTATTTATAAAAACTGGTGGTGGGCTGAATTTGGCCCATGGGCTACAGTCTCCTGACCCTTGAATATTCTGTTTAATGAGAATAGTCCATAGCCGTTTCATGGCTATGGCAGAGAATGCTACTTGATCCCAATATACCCATTCTTATTTTATCTCTTGAAAATAGAACATGTATTTTTTTTAGCTGGACATATGGCTGTCCAGAATAGAAGTCACTCATCCCCAAGTTGTGACCCTGTTACAAGTTCTGGCCAATGGAAAGTTAAGCAAGTGCGGTATGCATTTCTTCCAGGAAATGTCTGCAAAATGAGACAGTCCTCTGTGTCTGGTGGGCTGAAATGTCTGCAAAATGAGACAATCCCTATTTCTGGTAGGCTGATATCTGGGTGGGATATTTGGAGTTCCAGCAACTCTTTTGGACCAGGAAATCACCTTCAGGGTGAAACTATACATGATGGAGCACAAAGATAGAAGAAGCTTAAGTCCTTCAAACCCTGGGGCACCCAGACATCCTATATCCAGTCTTCTTTTACATGAAAGAGAAATAAGCCTCTATCTTGATTAGCTTGCTACTATTTGGGTTTTCAAACACACTCAGCCTAATCTACTCCTACCTGATGTAATGGTCTTGCATCTTTCTTAACTTATCAAGAAGATGCACTTGTTCCATGCAACTAGGGAAATAACAGGATGGGAAGGTAACAAGAAAGGACAACAGAAACGGAAGTTGTGAAACCTGGCTCTGCCCGTTCCTGATGACTCTGGGTGAGCTGGTGTCGCATCACTGCCAGGTTCCTCATTCATGAAATAGAGTTGGCTGCCATTAATTCACAGGCGTGTTGTGAGGTTAAAATGAAAAAAATGCATGAAAGTGACAGGGTAATGTTTAAACAATGTATGTGGAATGTATATGTACATAAATCTGTGTGTGTATGATTTATATTACCATGGAAATATGTATGTGGGACAACAAGGACAACTCTCATACAATTGAAATTATCTATCTCAGCACAGTGAGACTAAGGACAGTGTGATATATATCTAGAAATATCTATCTGTCTGTCTATCTATCTACCTATCTATCTATCTATCTAGAACTATCTACAAACAATATATAAATATAGCCTAATATAACACCAGACAAATATGGGATCCATGTTTATTGAAACTGAATCTGATAAACTGCAAAAACTATTAGTTGTGTAGATCATATATATATATATATATATATATATATATATGATCATATGTATATAACATATAAAATCATATATATTTATCATATGTACATAATCTACACATATAAAATCATATTTGATTCACAAGTGGAAGAAAGAAAGTCAAAGGCAATGTTAAGGAACTTGACCAAGGGGCATTCTTCTAGCAAGGCTGAAGTGAGTGTATTCCAGCCATTCTGAATGACAGCATTTCCTGAATGTAGTAAGGATCTTTCATCTCTCTGTACATTGACCATTGACATATGCCATTCCCTTACCAATAAACTTTTGCTTATCTTTATTTATGTATTTATTTTTGAGGGCAGTATCCCTGGCCCTCATATGTGGGACCCAAACCGGGGCCGCTGGTTTCCCAAGTCAGCGCTTAACCACTGCGCCACTCGGCCAGCCCGACTTATCTTTAAACTCAAATGTGTTTTTCCAGCTCTTTCAAGCAGAATACATTTTTTTCTTGTAATTCTCTCATACACTATAAACATGTTTTAATAGCATTTTATAGTTACAGTATTTTCCATCTGTGGTTGGGAATCCATGAATGCAGAGGGCTGACTATAGTTATACATGAATTTTTGACTACGTGTGTGTGGCGGGGAGTCAGTGCTTCTAACCCCCTTGTTCAAGGGGCCACTATATGTATTTATTTACATTTATTCCAAAGTAGAATCAAGGCCTCTAAGAAACCTTCTACTGATTTGTCATTCACTCAAATTATTATTATTTTTTTAGTGTTGCCCATATGTCAGGCACTGTTTACATTCAGGGGTTACTGTTGTATACAAATAGACAAACACGCTTTCGTCAGGAAGCTTACATGTCATCAGGGGAGACCAACAACAACAACAAAAAAACCCTCAAAAAGTTAAACGTATAAAACGCCAGATGGTGATAAGCATGGTTAGTGGATGGGAAGGGAGCAAGGAGGTGCTTTTCAGAATATTCAGAAGAGGCACCTCTGATCAGATGTCACTTGTCACTTGCACAGAGAACTCAATAAGGAAAGGGATGAGCTGGATGGGTATTGGGAGACCCTGTAGCAAGAGCTTGCTGGTCCTGGTGAAAGGACTACAGGTAAACCCGTGGGGCTGGAGCAAAGTGAATGTGAAGAGACATAATTGCTCATCAATTCAGACGAAGAGGGCACGATTATGAAAGTCCTCATAGGTCATGACCTTTATTTTTAGATTAACGGAAAGACTGGAGGCAAGTGACAATCTGCTTCCCAGGATTTCACTGACTTGCCTGCAGAGGATAGATCAAATGGGGGCAAGATCAGACGCATAAGGGAGGAGGTTGCAGTTGCTCAGCTGAAGGTGAGATGGCTTTGGTGGTGATGGAGGACATGGTGAAAAGTGGTTTGATCCTATTACAGATATATTTGGAGGTCAACTGGAAATTATTCATGGTATCTCTAGTCCCAGAACAAATAATACATGTTTGTGGGAAGAATCAGTTATTAGAATCAATTATTTAAGATTTGAACTAGAGAGTCTTATCATTTAAATGATTATTAAGAAATAATTCAGTTTTAGTTCCTAAATGGAGAGTCATCAAAGAAGCAAAAAGAAACAACAACAACAACAAAAAAAAAAACAACAGAAAAAAAGTTCTGTGTTTCTTGGATCCTTGTTAAAACGTTGCAAATTTTTGGGAAAACACCAAGTTTGTAGTTGAAAGATCAAAGGCTTTAAAAAACAAAGGATTTAAACAAGAATGAAGGCTTTATGTTTTATTTCTAGGTTTTTAAACAATAGCAAATTATGATATTGAGAGTGTCTCTAGGGATATTAAGAAGTCAGTAGTGTTTAAAAAGCAAGAGCATTTTCATTTCACACAACATAACATAAGCTTAGCTTAACAAGAGACAAATAATAAAAATTTTACAAAATCTCTGATATCTGTGACTTGGGAGAGAAAAATATTCTGGACATTTGCATACTTTTAAAAATGATACAGTATATCTTTGGATATCATATGGGTATGTTATTATGCAAAATGATAACAGATGATATTTTATTGGCTTTCTGGTTAAATAGGATATTGCAGCTAGGGTTAATTGTGATGAGATATTTTGCTAGAGGGACTTTTAAATTACTATGAATAATTTTGAGATATCACATAAAAGAAAAATATGAATTCTGTAAGAATGGCCAAAATCTCACATTATTCTTAGAGAAAAGAAGTGTTGGCCTAAAGAAAAATAACTTTAAAAAATGTGTTTGGGTTTTCAATATTACCTCTAGTAGCAACTTTACATAAATTTTCAGTCTGAAATACACATGTAGTGATATCCCGGGTCATAATTATTTAGATTTCAAACCAGGAGTGTTCTGAAACAGCTTATTTAAATGCTTTTTAAGGGAATAATTAGCTCCTTTCCCCACTCAAATCTACATGATCTTATTTAATAGGCATTTCCACTCTTTAGAATAATTTCAACAAGAAACTTGCAGCCTTTTCTCTGCCTTCACAATCATTCACGTCCATGAGAAGGTAGTGCATCAAATCATATGATTGAGGAAGGAGTACAGCACATGGCTTGGGTTTCCTCCCGAAACTCTGCACACAGTCATCTCTCTTCCTCATATTAAGATACGCGGATGAACGTCTGTACATTGGTCACTAAAGTGGAGAGGTTTGAGTAATCATCACTCCATTCGGCCATTTGTCTCAGCCATGGCCTATTCAAATGTCATTACTAAATTTCTCCATCTATTCAATGCATTAGAGTCTCTCTCAGTTGGCTTAGATCTTCAGGTGAGTGAGATGGCTAATTTTATATGTCAACATGGCTAGGCCACAGGGCACATATTATAGATGTGGTCAAGCATTATACTAATGTTTCTGTGAGAGTGTTCTTGGATGAGATTAACATTTAAATTTGAGTAAAGCAGATTGCTCTCCCTAACATGGGTGGGACTCATCCAATCAGGTGAAGGCCTTCGAATAATACACTCTCCTCCCCCATGCAAGAGGGAATTCTGTAGCAGAATTCTTTTGTAACTGGACTGAAACATTGGCTCTCCCTAGGTCTCCAGCCTGATGGTCTTTGAACCTGCATTGCACCTACCAGTCCACTCTATAGATGTTGAACTTGTTAGCCTCTGTAATTGCTGAGTCGATCCCTAAATACAAATCTCATTTACATCTATGTCTATATCTATCCATCTTCTATTTGTTTTGTTTCTCTGAAGAACCCTGACTGACACAGTATGATAGAGGGATTTAAATAATTATCGCTTCTTAAACCCCAACAAATATTAATTTCAACAGAAGAATCAGTTGCTTGTAATATAAACCTAAGTAATAATTTCCAAAGTCCTCTATGTGGTACCAACAGATTTGAAATTAGAGATATTCTCATGGGAACCTGTGCTTTCATTTCAATGGCAAATTAAGTAGTCTTTGCTTCAGACCATGCTGTTGTGCTAAAGTAATTCAGCTGGATCATGGGGGTAAAGAATTACCCCTCTTGATAAAGATTTGGGCTGTTCAAACTCATTCATCTTCAATTAAAAATGTGGCTATACTTTAGGGTTACATAACTGGTTAAGTATAATCAGAAAATCCTGATTATATATTATATAATATATAATATTATAATAAAGAAGTGGGAATCAAGTTGAAGAGATGTACTAAAATTTAACTTTTGAAATTCTTATATTTAGGGTTTGAAATTGCTATTTGATTCTGAAAATAACACAGATTTTAAAGCAGGTTGTCCTCTGGACTCAAGCTCTAGGTGAAACTTATTTTTTGCAGCTTTAAAGAATATCAGAATCCAGCAGAAATAGAGATTAATGAACAATGAGGATCTTATGAACACAAATATGTATCGCAATATTTTATGATGCCCAAATCAGGATGAGTTAACAATGAGTTACATTACAGCAAGTTGCAAAAACATGAGGAGTTTTAAGTGATTGAATGTTCATGAAGGTGCTTTTACAGAAATATTCTCATGAACTCTTGTTTGGTATAATGTTCAGCCACCGCAGCCACGTGGGTTGGATTCTCAGGTTTCCATAAATCCTGTTACCTTTCAATTAGCATGTATCATAAATGCTGTAAATGACTCATGTGATATTTTACATCATCTTAGAAGGGTTTTGATGGATTGATCAACTGGCAATTAGTGAAAGAAGCGCATGAAAAAATGTAAAAACTGTGCACAGTAGGAGAAGGGAATGAAGGGATGAGAAAAAGATCTGTTCAAGTAAACCCCCCAAACCTTAGGGTCTTAAAGCAAAAAAACAAACAAACAAAAAAGGATCATTATTCCCAATTTGAGCTGGGCTTAGCTAGATAGCTCTTCTCCTGGTCTTGCCAGTTGTGACTGTGTGTGTGCGTGTGCGTGTGTGTGTGTGTGTGTGTGTGTGTGTGTGTGTGTGTGTGTGTTCAGCTGGTAGGTCAGTTGGGAGCTTTACTCAGCTGGGACACCGAGACCACTGAGGCTCTTTTCTATAGCCTCAGCATCTTTCTCTCTCTCTGCTTTGGGCCACCAGCAAAATCACAGGATTTCTTACATGGTGGCTTGGGGTGTTCAAGAGAGCCAAAGCAGAAGCTGCCAGGATTTCTTAAAGCTTAGTTCTGTACTTCTTAATCCCTTTCACTTTAGGATTAAGAAGTACAAATTGCCAGTTATAAAAATAGTCACATAAAGTACAGCACAGGGAATATAGTTAATTATAATAGCTGTATGGTATCAGATGGGTACTAGACATCAGGGTGAGTACTTTGTAAGGCATGTAAATGTCTAATCACTGTGTTGTATGCCTGAAACTAATATAATATTGTATGTCAACTGTAATTTAAAACATAAATTAAAAAAAAAAAGCTTAACTCTGGAATTGGCACGGTGTGTCTTCTGTCACCTTCTTTTAATTACACCTAGTCAGACAGCCTGCTCAGATTCACTACACAGGGATGTGGCTCTCTGCACATGTAGTTTATCAGAGCTACAGACTGCCATGAGCCTAATGCCATTTACGTCTGAAAACCCTTGTAGGAGATTCAGATATAGGTAAGCCTGTGCTTAAAGTGGATTTCAATATTGCCGAATTAAATGGAATATTATCAATATATAGATACTTTCCTAGAAATCCTGGCATTATTCAATACTTTATAAAAGGCAGGGATGATACAAAGTACTTTATATAATTTTTTAAGTTCTTATATCACCTAGTGAGGTAGGTTTTCATTATTAGCCCCATTTTACAGATGGAAATTGTTAAAAATTTGTTATGGATATTGTTAAATATTAAGGATGTTGTTAAAAATCCATCCTGGGTCACACATAGTGCCATTATTCAAGTCTGACCAGTGATACTCTGGATCAAACCCTTTAAACCAGCTCTTACTGCTATAATTTAGACTTGGACGAAATCTGCTTGCCAGGGGTCCATCATCATGAAGTTAATCGATTCTCTTCTTTTAGGTCTAAACTGAACTCATTTTCATATGGTTTAATACAAGAAAGAGGAGGAACCTAAAGTAAACTCCATAGCTGTGTTTAAGTTTCATAGGAAGTTGTTCCCTAGGTAAAAATCAAGGCACAAGTTGGTAAATACCTCACCCCATGTTGCCATGACTCTCAATACTCTGATACAAAGTGATAAGTCTGGCCATTCTAGTTACTAATTTTAAGAAGAACCTACTTCTGGACCATTATTTGGTGTTATATTCTCTCTATAGGCAAAGTATGTTGGCCAACTTGTGTCAGCTTTATAACGGGGATCATAATGAGCTGCAATTACTTTATTTTTATAGCTCTACAAATGGGGGTAAGGTGTATGGCATCAGATACTGTATTATACTTTTTTGTTGTTGTTGTTGTTGTTTTTGTTTTGGACCTTCAACATTGAACACCCTGCAGAACTCAATCAACATTTGTTGAATGACTGTTTGGTGGTGACAAATACCTAAGTATTTTTCTATCCCTGTTGGCAAGTAGTGCCACTAAATGTCATTTCACTCATTCTAACTGATCGATTCTGCCACCGAAGCAGAAACACAATGAGCTCATGCAGATGAATTAAAGGAGCCTTTGAGGACCCCTCTGCCGTGGAGTGTTGCCTGATAGAACTCAACACAGCCCGCTGTCAGGTATGAATTATTCATTGACACTTCACTTCCGCATCATTATACCTTTCATTCTGCTGTGTCTGAACAGGTAGGATTGATTCACATATCATACCCTATAACATTTATAATAAAAAAGACTGGAAACATTTTCACAGAGAAGAAAAACATGTGAGAATACACTTAGGATAATCACGCTGGTAATACGTTTTTCAGTGTCCAACTAAACAAGAGAAATGCTGGAAGAAAGAAAAAGTATGCGCTGTCAAAATATTCATTGTTTAAGAAGTCATTCCAAAATAGAAACCTCTATTTTCAAAAGGCCTAGGAAATAGAAATCAATTTGTGAAATGTTATACCCCATGTTCCAAAATAGGGTATTTTGCTGGCAATGATCAGAAAGCACTGTCTTAGAAAATCTACACAATCATTTTAACTCTGGAAATGTATGAATTATGAACTCTGTTCTGAATTAAGTATCGTGTGTGTGTGTGTGTGTGTGTGTGTGTGTGTGTGTGTGTAGTCTTTCCCATGGGAAATAATCCGTAACTGTTGCATTAGACACACACACACACACACACACACACACACACACACACACACACACTTTTAGAAAGCAAAGGAAATCAGATCAGAAACAATCCTGGATTTAGGGAAAATGTAAACCAATTCTACCTCTTCTTTTAATTTTCTTTCTGTTTATAAAAATAAATAACTTTATTAAAGTGCTACTATTCTTCAATATTCTACTTCAATATTCTTTTGTTGTACTGAATACTCTCTATACTAAATACTCTCTATACATTTTGAGAGGTCCTGGGAATAGAGTGAGCAAGATAAATACAGTGCTTGCTCTATAAAGCTTAGAGTCTCCTTGATCACAACTTGTGCTTAACCTAGCATATCTCTTTATAATTTATTTTTATAGAGTTCTAGAAAGTTCTACAATCTTTGCAATAATAATTGCAGATTAGATACACATTGAATGAATGAAGGACAATTCAGAAAACTTAGTGTCATAGAAATAATTTCAGTTTTGGATGTTACAAATATGTAAATGCTAATAGAAACATGATTATTTATGCTATTGTGTGATGTGTCCAATGATCATAGAGATTCTGATAAGGATAAAAATGGAAGAATTCAAGGAGATTAAATAATGTACCAGAGGTGCAAAGATATTTATAATTAATTTGAAGCTAAACCACAAACAAAATCATATATGTTTGGTTGGGAAGGGATATGTTGGAACCCAAACAGAAGAGCGAACCCCCACAGGTCTCTCTATATGGACATTTTTCATTATTCTTTTGTTTTGTTTTGAGGGCAGTGTCACTGGTCCTCATATGTGGGACCGAACCGGGGCCGCTGGCTTCCCAAGCCAGCGCTTAACCACCGCGCCACTCGGCCGGCCCTATATGGGCATTTTTTAAAATGCATAATTGCTTAGAGTAAACATCTGCTCCTTTAAGGTACACACTATAATTGTCTATTACCATGTTTTATCGCAAAAGATGAATATGTTAGAGATTTAAGTGGTTATAGATTTCACTGAAACACACAAGATTTGTTAGAGGTGAAGATTTTGTAAATGAGGAGTGAGATAAAGGCAGGAACGCTTGACTGGCCTACCTGGTGCTGCCTGCGGAGGCTCCTTTGCTTCCGCAGCTTTGCCTCCCACCATTCCAGCCCTTCAACCCCGCTGACCGCCTTTCCACCCACTGCGTACGTCAGGCCTCCACCCACCAGAGGGCCCTTGCAAATATTATGCCCCCTTGCAGAAATGTTCCCTCTACCTTCCCACTCTCCTTCAACCAAGTAACTCCCAATCGCCCTTCCACTTCCTGCCAACCAAACACTGCATCTGCCGAAGGCCATTCCTTAACTACCATGATCATGGAGAAACTCCATTACACACATCCAAGCACCATGAACTTCTCCATGGCATTTCTGGCAGCCTAAATTGTATATGCATATAACTATGTTATATATAAAATTAATTGTATGTATGATTTTATCTATATACTAACAGAGGTCTCTCCCACTACATAGGGTTTACTGCAGACCAGTCACTTCGTAGATTCTTACTCTGTCCTTGTTGAATAAATCAATGTATGGGAAAGGGGAGGCATTATGAAAATTGAATAGTTACCATAAATTGTGTAGTTTTAATATGTTTTAGAAGGGTGATTTGATAATTTTTGCTACCCTGGATTGGGCAACTATATTATTTCTATCTAAGTCTAGTCAGGAATTTGGAAGGAACTTTATATTTTTGGAAGCTATTTACCAGAAGTGACAATATTCTGAAAAAAATATATATATTATGATGGTCATTAGGCTAATGGAAGAGATTACTCTTATACAGCACAACCTGTGACTGCTAGTGATGATCAGTGAAAATCACTGTTGGAGGAATTGAGGTAGATCACCCCCTCCCACCTCAGCTGAGTTCTCCACTCCTTGGTTAATTCCTGTGTTTACTTGACGCTTCACCTTCTACTTGACCTGGTAAGAGTGGTTAAGAATGTGGGCTTGGGACTGTGACAGACAAGGGTTTGAATGATGGCTGTACCAGTATACTTCACCCTGTAAGTTCTCTAGCTCTCAGCTTCCTAGTATATAAAATAGGAATAAAAAATCAACTTCATGATCTTGTGAATGTTTAATGAGGTAATGTATGTGAATTGCTCAGCATATTTCTAGTTAGGATTCAATACATAGCAATGAAAGTTTTATTATTATTATTATGCTTACACTTGTCTTCATTTCTGTTCCTCTGGTCTGATTACAGGTTTGGCTTTTTTGATTTTCACTGTCCATCTGCCTGTAGGCATAGTGTTTCTATGTTCTTTCTAATCACAGATACTTGACATAACTTGTCAAGCAAACTGGCATGCCCTGTTTAGACTTCTTTGGGTCTTCATTTAATTCAGTATAATTTTCTTTTCTTCTATTTTCCTCTGTGTTGTTTTTTTTTTCCTTTTAAGATTTTATTGGGGAATTGGGGAAGGGGAACGGTGTTGGAGAAATGGGAAAGGGGAACAGCCAAGTTGTTGTCCTTCAGTTTTAGTTGTGGAGGGCACAGCTAGCTCAGCTCCAAGTCCAGTCACCATCCGGCCACCCATCAGCAGCTCACAGCTGCTCAGCTCAAGGTGCAGTGTCCAATCTTAGTTGTAGGCAGGCACAACCCAGCATCCCATGTGGGAGTAGAACTGGAAACCTTGTTGTTAGGAGCATGTGCTTTCACCAGCTGAGCTATCCTGCCACCTTTTGTCAGCTCAGAAGCAGCTCAGCTTGGGTGTAGCTTACTGGCCTATGTGGGAATTGAACCAGCGACCCCATTGCTCAAAGCTCATGCTCTTAACCAATGGAGGCACTCGGCCAGCCCTCTTTTTCCTCACTTTTAGCTCACTCTACTGTTGCTATATTTTGTCTGTCTTTGTAAGCCACCTATAAAACTTTCTGCGATAGAGTGGGTACTTACCCAAACTACTGAACTAAGGCATCTAGAAGCTTCTGCCTGTATTTATCAGTTCACTTAGTATACTTGCTGTGGTCCGCTATCCAGGACAAGGGGTTTGTTTGTTTGGTTGGTTGGTTGGTTGGTTGGGTTTGTTGTTGTTTTCAGAGAAATGATTCCAGGTAGACTGACTCTGGGGGCAAAACCATGATATCCCAGGTCTTGTTTCTTCATCTTTGCTATTTTCTCTTTTTTTCTTTTTTCTGTTTCCCACATGCTTTCAAACTCCTCTGAAACTATCTGTCAGATCCAAGCATCTAATTCATCAAAACCTTGTTGAGAACACAATTGTGCTTCAAGAGTTCTCTAGAGCCTCTGAATACTATAATCAGACAACTGCATGAGGATAACACACATCTCCAAACAACTGATCATTTGATGAAGGCATATTGGGGTACACAAGCAGCCAGTGCAGAGAGGAATTGTGGGATTCAGGGCCTCTCAGGGTCTTTGAAACTACATTTTGTGTTTCATAAATACGTTTGGTCCTGGGTCCTAAACACAATAATATCCCTCAGCCCTAGTAGCATGAAGGTACCCATCAGCCCTTAATAAGTCCCATTTAGGAATATATTGAGGTGGAACAATGATTATGTCCTGTTTCTTTTTACTTCTTAACTTGTTTTGTCACCATTTCTGAAAAGCTCAACGCAAAGCTAGCAATTGCCTGGTGACATGGGTGCCATTGGGTGACATAATTCTGACTTGACAACCTGTTCCTGAACAGCAGATGTTTTTCCCTCAAACTATGTGAGTGTTTGTCCCTTCCCCACCTCATGGCAATGGACACACTAGAGAAAGAGAATGCGGAGGCTGTTCCTGTTGAAAGCAATGGTATGTCACCACCTTCAACGCTGCCCAGGGTTCTGTTACCATTCACATTCATTTCCGGCAGTCAACACACTGCCCTTTGTAGATTGGGGAGTATAATTTCTTAGAAATAAAAGTAGGAAGCAGAAATCAAACAGCAGGAAATTGAACTGAAGCACTGCCAAATTTAAGAGAAACTGGTATTATTTTTGATTTTTACTACAGTGGAAAAAATAATCACGAGAAGCAACATTTTTTTAGGGCCAATAGGAAAAGGATAGCTAAGGAAAAGTACTAAGTCAGATTTCAATCTCTAAATGATTATGACACATACAGACAGACACAAGTCCCTGGTTTATTTGCAGATGTTAATTTTAGGTTATTTGTATGCAGCACGGCATCTTTTTTCCTAGTCAATTTCATCTGCTTTATGAAAAGCCCCTATGTACAGTGGAACAATTATGATAATTACAGTAAGACACATACTACATAATAAAGTTTCTCCTAGATTCAGATTAACTGCTCTGATTTGCCATGGTTGCATGTGAATCAGAAGTTTATAAACATACAAATTCGATAAGTATACATATATAGCTAAATCATATATGTTTATATCTATATAGAGATCTTTACATACATGCTAGCATGAACTCACAAATCTCATGGTATGAGCCATCACGCAAATGTTATGCTGACCCTACTCCTGTGTCAGTACCTTTCTCTTATGTTGAAACAGTAATTTCATTGGTAATGCATAAGACATCAGGTTTAATTGCATTTCTCTGAAATTCACCTGGGGTGGTGATCATTGGGAGAGTGAGAGAGGTGGGGGAATAAAAGAGAAGATGACATTCATAGAGTTCTGTTTTGAAGAGCCCAGAAACTTTTACTTTCAAAACTACCCATGGTTTTAGCGATAAAGTCCAAACTCTTAGTTTAGCCATTGTTTTTTCATGGTCCAGCACCCATTTCTTCTCAAGCCACTTTGATGAATGGGGACCCTTTGCTGTAAGGTCACCCTGAAAGCTGTAATCTTCAAAACCTGAAATGCTATTTCATAATCCACACACCTAATTTTATGCATGGGATGCTCATTCCCTCATTTTTAGAATAGCTGACCTGGAACTAATTCATAACTAATCTCCTGATTTTAATGTCCCATGTGTATACATTTCTTATTTTTTCTAATGTCTCTTTCCCTGACTCAAAGGAAAGTGCCTGAGTTTCAGGGTTAGGTTTACAATAACCTTGTATTTCTGTGCCTGGCTCAGGCCTGGCACATGGAAAAGGCTCAATAAATGTTTGTGAAGTAGAGGAATAAAGGAGTGATTGACATTGAACTTCCCATGTTCCATCCTGTTAACCAGTAGTGCTTTTAACAACATCTGATGCTTGTTGACACAGATATATAGATATAGATATGGATATAGATATGGATATGGATATACAGATATAGATATACACACACGTGCATGAAGGTCTGAAAATTAAGTTCGTGAACTAATTCTAGGAAAAGTGTTACATATTTCATTGCTGAATATCACTACAGTCACCTTCCAAGCACTCCCCTTGGGAAGCTATGCACTGATGCCAGTGCCTAGTCCACCCTTCAAAGCAATTTTGAAACTCTTTTTCTGGAATGGGCATCAGAGCTGTCGTCGTATTACCCTTGATGTCCTGAATGTCATCAAAATGTCTTCTTTTCAATATTTCCTTTATCTTCAGGTAAAGAAAGAAGTCATTGGGGGTCAGATTAGGTGAGTAGGGTGTAACAATACAGTTATTTGTTTACTGGCTGAAAACTTCCTCACAGACAGTGCTGTGTGAGCTGGTGCATTCTCATGATGCAAAAGCCATGAATTGTTGGTGAAAAGTTCAGGGCATTTAACTTTTTCCCACAGCCTTTTAAGCACTTCCAAATAGTACTTAGTTTATTCTTTGTTCAGCTGCTACAAATTCATAATGAATAATCTCTCTGATATCAAAAAAGGTTAACAAGGGCCGGCTGAGTGGCGCGGTGGTTAAGCGCTAGCTTGGGAAGCCAGCGGCCCCGGTTCGGGTCCCACATATGAGGGCCAGCGACACTGCCCTCAAAAAAAAAAGGTTAGCAACATCGGTGCAACAAGTTCTCAGACTTAATTGTCAGACCTTTGTTATCGCCAAAGAAGAATCACTTCTTGATATTTCCACCTCATTATAAATAAAGAAATTACTATGTGATTTTGTTTAGTTAGAGTCACAGGAGGAAGGGCTATGAGAGGACTGAGAATCTAAGAATAGGGCAGCCAGCCTACCACTGAGGTGAGGAAAGCAGCAGCATGGGGAGGTCTGGGAAAATAGAGTCAACTTTCCTATGTGTCACTACTTTTTTCTGAGTCAGTCTTACTCCTGGATATAAATTTCATATTTAATTCTAAATATTTCAGGGCTGGCCGAGTGGCGCAGTGATTAAGTGCTGGCTTGGGAAGCCAGCGGCCCCGGTTCGGGTCCCACATATGAGGGCCAGCGACACTGCCCTCAAAAACAAACAAATAAACAAAAAAAAAACACCCAATAAAAAATAAATAAATAAATCTAAATATTAAGAGTCTGTAAAGAATAAGCAAAAAAGAAATCAAAGTGTTTATAAGTCAAATTTAAAAGCAGACCCAGTGTGGTGATAAGATGTAGAATATCAAAAAACTATGGTTTAGTAAACAATACAACTGTTCCACATCATTGGTGATTGGAAGGAAAATATACTGGCTGTCTATAATATGACCTCCGAGGCCCTGAGTGTGGAAAAAAAAAACCCAGTATTCCATATTTTACCCCAAGGCACCTCATATTTCTGGACAAACTGAAATATACCCTCCAGTATTCTAAATAGGAAGGCAAATGTAAAACTTCAGAAAGGGAATAGGTTTGATTGCATACTATTAGATTCTGGAAAAGAAGATGGTTCCCAAAATTTAAAAAGGTAAATTTTGTATGTTGTTAAATGATCTCAATAAAGAAGAAAATAGGAAACTGCTTAAAGTAACAAGGATGTGTGAAAAAGACTCATTCGAAGAAGTCAGACATGAAAAGCTCATTCTATTCATAAGAGGAAAAGAGAAACCACATGATCCAAGGTGAGTACAGGATTACAGAGGCCCATTGGGGTGCCAGAAAGTCAAAGTTCTCACTGCTGGAGGATGTGGACACTGAGTCAGAAAACCAAGAGGATAGCTTTGTGTTTCAAAGTACCTGCAAGACCAAAGTTCTCTGAGGAACTCAGTGATGCCATGAAGATGGACATTATATTGTGATACTGAAAAACAAAATCAAAGGTAAAACAGTTCAGTGGGAAGTAAATAAGTGGGGACTGAAGTTCAAGATGGGTTCAGAACTTAAAAGCGGATCCCTGCCCCCATCACCTACACCCCTCTCTGCAGCTTTCAGGGGGCTAAACCTTAGAAACAGAACTTCTGTGCTCTTAGAGAAATCACAGCAAATAATGGAAATGTCAGAAGGCTGGTGAAAGGCAAATCACTCTCTGGTTTTCAACAAAATAATGCAAATTTCACAAACTGAAACCCTGAGTTTGACGCTGATTATAGTAAAGAATTGAAGTTGGATTATTAAAGGAATGTCCGGTGATCTCTTAAGATGAAATAATCATTACAAGGATCTACCATGGTTTGCCCAAGTAAAATCATGAATATAAGGCTTATCACCTTTTTGTCAGAAGTCTGAGGCCCACAGATCACAGAAACTTCATTGACAATATTTAGATAGTATGAAAGAATTTGGCAATATTTTACTATGTTGTAGACCAGATGGAGAAAAATGTGTTTTGGCAGGACATTAGATGGTTCAGCTTCTGTCTTTGAAGAGTACATATTAATGGATCAGCATCATGCTACAGGGAGTTTTCTGATTGTGGTTTGATTCAGGAATCTGTCCATGAAGTTACTAAAAATATTTGTGAAGTTTGTAGATAAGAGAACATGAAAGAATCTGGATCCAAAAAGTTTTGGTAGGCTATATTGATGGCTTATATCTGAATGTAACTTGTGTGATACTTGTGAGTATTCTTGGATTTTAAAAGCAAGAAGACAATAACAGAAGGGAAAAGGTGAGGCTTATTGGCATTGTAAACCTTTAGGGTTTGAATGGACAAAAACATTGGTAGGAATCACCAGTGAGAAGTTACGAGACTAATGCAAAGATCTCAGTCCACTGCATTGCAGAGATGGTTCCACTCAACTTCATTTGCTTAGGCTATATCTGAAATAAGGTAATTCTCGGTGGGTCCTTCGTTTTAAGAAAAATTTAAATTTGTAGGAAAAACAACTAGGATAAAACTCAACACCGATGTCTTATAAGGAATGGTTGAATACTTGGTAATATTTAGTATGAAGAAAACCAGTTTCTCTAGTGATAGGGCATGTTCTCTTTGGCCTTATGTATGTGAAAGGTTTTCATGGGGAAGTGAAGTTAGATTATTCTATGCACTCCCAAAGGCTCAAATTAAGACAAATTGATGGAAACTTAAAGAAGGCAGAGTTGGACACCATCAAGATCTTAAATGATCAGCAATGCTCAAAGAGAGACTTGCTTTCCTTGGAAGTACAGGGAGCACTTCTGGTTATATGGCATGGGAAGTGAAGGAGGGGAATGTATTGGACTTCTATGATGCTATGATTTGGAGAAAAATGTCTATATCCCTATTCTATCTCTTACCATAACTCACAGATTAAAAGAAGAAAATCAAACAAAAGGAAAAATATGAGATTAGAAGACACACTTTACTGGCAATGCAAACATGACTTTTAAGAAAGTGGTTTTGAAGTTTCAAATTTTTCAGGATGATTAATACTTTTTTTCAGCCAGATCCTTCCAAAAGAAATCACCCCTTGTCAGTTCACCTTCTAGAAAGACATGAGAAGGGATAGTTTGAGTTTCATGTCTGTAAATAACCTTGTCTTTTATGTAAGACATTTTTCAAATTACATCATCTTTTGGGTCTTTGAAATGGATGGGAGGATAAAGTGCAATCATAGCTATTTATCCAACTGGAATTCCTGAAACTTACTTTCTAAGGAGGTCCCCACAGTTGACTTGAGGAATCATTACATAACCTACATACAGAAAACTATCATGTCAAAACAATCACACAGAAGATGAATTAAGTTTTACAAGGAGCTAAGAGTGATGGGACAATGATTTTGTGCAAAATAAATTCCATGATGGTTTTGGCTGAAAATAATTTGTTTTACACTGTGTCTGAACACTTAATGACATTTTCTAGTATTCTTTTGATGAAATATCAAGATGACTCTCAATGTAGAACAAGAAAGCTTAAGGCAAAATCTAAAAGTAATGTGCTATATAAAACAGCTCCCAAACTCAGCCACCCTGATAGCCACAATTTTATAAAATACACACTCCAGCTGGAAAAAAATATAGACAGGAGATTTGGCTTGCCAAATAAATGGGAAGAGGATATGACTTAGCAAGTGGCTGATTATATTGGTTGACTGAACTTTACATCTGGATGGTTTGGCATTATTTAGCTATCTAGCAAAAGTAGATATAATATTTGGCTTTTATAGTTTTTATTTACTTGGATATCAACTGCATTTTAATTTTCATAAAATTGTGTAATATGTATACTACCACAAATTAGACACTGAGTTATACTTAACTTGATGATAGTGATAATCATTTTCCACTGTCAATTGAAAATCAATATATCTTTAGTGGATTCAGCAAAATTAAATTGCATTAACCAATGGACTAGTTTTACTTTTGTACAGTATGTTTTGTACAGTATCAAAATTATATGAGCTTGTCCATTGCTTCTTCATGGTTTGACAAATACTGAAGATTTAGATTCTGTGGCAGAGATTTTTAGCACTTGGTAATCCTTTTAACTTCCATTTGAGGATGACATGCTGCTTCTGATTTGAGGACAATATTTCTGATGTCTTCCAAGGAGTGAAGGAGTTATTCTTTCAATAGTGATGACAAATGTGAGCTGCCCTATTCACTCTTTTGCCCCACCTCCTTTGAAATAGAATAATGTTTCCATCGATGGCCATGATAGAGTTAACAGGTCCACATATGTCCAGGGCCCACAAAGGAATATAAATGATTCACAAATCAAGCAAACTAAGCTATCACTGTAAATATCTTGCCTCTGACAAATCTCTCTCCATACCTCTCACTGTACTAGGATTATGTCATCATTATCATAAAGAGATGGCCAAGGTAAATATCAATTTCTACTATACTTCCAGTTTCAACAAATTTTGTATTTCTTCTACAATTACTTTATTTTATGGCCTTTCCTCCCAAATACCCACCTTCATTCCTGCTACAAAATGAGCAACACTCAGCTCTGTATAAATACATTTTACTGATTCTCAGCCTCAACTTTTCCTACTAATTGTTGACTCTGTCTCATACAATCACATTTTTATTATTTCCGGGTGAATTATTATAGGATATTCTAAACCTCTAGTCAATCCCTTTTTGCTATGTGCTACACTTTAGCAAAGACAACAGTCTAATCTACCAAAACCAGGTAATGCATTACAAAGCCAATGACAAGTAATCCTGACAAACCCACTGTTGCAAATCACCCAGGCCGTTGTTTGCTTCCCATAGTGAATATTCAAGCAATTATGTATCTTTTGGTTTTCCCTTGATGGTACAGAGAGGACATAACCAGAAATGCAATATAGTTTACCTCCCTATATCTGTTTATTTTCATGGTGATTTGAAACTGTGTTGAGAATAAAAATAAAGTATTTGTTGCAAAAGGACACTTGTGTTCCTTCTTCGGAGGAACATAGAGGAAGTTAGAAATGGTGAAATAAAGCAAAGGGAGGAAAGAATTGCTCTATTAGATAGGGGCCAGTGTACTTCACATTCTGATAGCTTACTAGAAATTTTCAAACGTTTTCATGCACATTTTGATGGGTCAATTTAAGATTGTTAATTTCAGAAGGCCTAATATTCAGTCCTTAGCAGAGCAGTACTTAGATTTTAACATATATATTTTTGATCATAATAGGAGTCAATTCCAGTGGTGAAAGTTCATTACTTCCATCATTATAATCAGGAAAAGAGGGGAAAAGATTTGCAGTGATAGCTCAAAAGTATTGATGGACAAGTCGACATTAACTTTTTATACCATTATTATATTAAAAACCTTATCTTTGCAGTATACTACCCGGAAGGAATCTTAATATTGGCTTTGAATACAACAGGAATGGTAATGATTTTTCACTCTCGATGGAGAGCCTTCTCCCAGATTCACTCATAATTAAAGACCTACAAAGACTTTTTGGGTGACATTTTCTCTAGAGAGCACGTATTTCATTTAATGACTGATTTCAGAGCAATAGTACAGGGATTAGGCATAGCAAAGGAGATTTAAGAGTATATTTCTTATTATATATATTTCTGGACCTACATTCCAATTATTTGTTTACTTCCCTCTTTTTCCATCTGTATCCCCGGCCCTTGAGCAACGTAGCTTTATGAATGGCATATGTGTAATAACACTCAATGAATATCCATAGAATATAAGAATGAATCATTGAACACAGAGGCTCCTCTGAGTACAACGCACAGATCGAAGCATCACATTTATGGGATTAGTTGGATTGGTTCATGAGAGGAAACACTGAGTCCCCCACTAGGAATCCAAGGTAGTGATGGTGGCAGCTCAAAAGAGCAGCATATACTCAGAATCAGGACCCCTGAGCCCAATTCAATTCTGCTTGCATTGTTGCTTGACCTTTGGAGGACATGTTTTTCTTGTTTTAGTTTTTAATTTTATTTTCTCAAAAAAAACCAAACAAACAAACATAGATCTAGTAACTTATCTATAGTGAAGATTGAATGGGTGTTTTCAAAAAATGAAATATCATACAGATATGATACAGATATGTGTGATGCCTACATAACTAATTGTGCCAATATTTTAAGATTTGTTGAAAGTGATTTTTTTTTTTTGCATGAAAAGCATTAGACATTTTCCTCATGTGTAAGAGATGAGGAACTGATGGTTTAAAGGATTTCTTATTTTAGAATTCTGGTTCCTGCTGAAAACGTCAGAGAACAGCTGGGAGAGAGAAACTTCCATTTCTATAGGGGGAGGAAATCCCAAGAGAAGGTGATGGATTTTAATTTAGCAGGGATAGACCTACAAATTAATTCAATGGTCAGGGTGAGGATGGGTGACTAACTAAGGGGGATAATTTGGAACCAGCTCTTTTTCCTTCAGTAACAGAGGTCTGCTTTGCTGCTGATTTAAATGTGTGTGCTCACTCCTTCTAGAATGATGATTCTTCCTTTTGACTGGCTCAGTCCCTACAGACTCCTGGTTGTAAGGCAGAAAGTGGTTCTGTCACATCCAAGTTTTCACTCTGATAGTGCATTGGGAGTAGAGCTGATACAGGCAACTGTCAGTTTCTGACAGGAGAGTGACAAGGGGAGTTGTACTCAAACTCTCATTATGCCATTTTGAAAAGCGCAGTGTCTCAGGAGTAAACACTCAGTGGTTTATTAAGCTTATTTTGATGTTTGCTCTAATAGATATCTCTGTCATTCCATTTTTTTCTTTTGCTCGATTTCATTTCATTTCCTATAAATAAAGATTTTTTTTTTAAAACTCAAAGAATGTAGATTCCCTAATTTCTTTTCCTTATGAATGTAATGCCTTCTTGCATTTCTCAGACTATTCAGTCAATGCTACCAAACATCTGACATCATCTACCAGCTAGTAGCCATAAAACCTGAAGGTCAAAATTAAACCTTCCTGGGGTCTGCATACTGTGGGAGTACCTCAGGCCCCAACTTTGGATAGTGATTTGGCACATACTCTTCTTTTTTCGTAAGTGTATTGAATTTAAGGTGAAATGCACTTAAGGAAAAATGCTAAAGTGAAACTAAAGGAATTGTTAGAATTTAGGTAAATGTGTTTTCAAAACAAGTTACTTACTAAAAATCCCTCTAGATTTAAGAGAACTGAAACATAAACCATGAATGTTGGGATCAATACTGGTTTATTTTTCAATTTTTTATTTTTTTTTTAATTAGTTTATTGGGGTTAGTAAAATTACATAGATTTCAGGTGTAGAATTCTGCAATACATCATCTGTATATCACATTGTGTGCTCACCACCCAGAGTCAGTTCTCCTTCCATCACCATATATTTCACCCCATTTACCCCCATCGACCACCTGTATTCCCCTTACCCTCTAGTAACCACTAAACTCTTGTCTTGTGTGTATGAGTTTTTGTTTCTTTATTTGTCTTGTTCCTTTGTTGTTTTCAGTTTTATATCCCACATATTAGTGAAATCATATGGTTCTCCACTTTTTCTGTCTGACTTATTTTGCTTAGCATAATAATCTTAAGAGCCATCCATGTTGTTGCAAATGGCAGTATTTCATCCTTTTTTATGGCAGAGTAGTATTCCATTGTGTATATATACCACATCTCTGTCTAATCATCTACTGAAGGACACCTTAGTATCTTGGTGGTTTCCATGTCTTGGCCACCATAAACAAAGCTGCAATGAACATCGGAGCACTTTATGGATCAATGTTTTCAGATTTTTGGGGTAGATACCCAGGAGAGGGATTGCTGTGTCATATAGTAATTCTATTCTTAATTTTTGAGGAACCTCCACACTGCTTTCCATAGCGGTTGCACCAATCTGCCCTCCCACCAGCAGTGTATGAGGGTTCCTTTTTCTCCACAACTTCTGCAACACTTATTATTTGTGTTGATGACAGCCATTCTAAGTGGTGTGAGCTGATATCTCACATTGTGGTTTTTATTTGCATATCTCTGGTGATCATTACTGATTTTGAACTATAGATTTCAACTTCAGATGGTATCTCTTGATGCTATAAAGGAGTATCATTAACAGTGGCTCTTATCTGCAGGCCAGAAAGGAATGGCAGAAGATATTCAAAGTGACACAAAATAAAGGTCTACAACCAAGATTGCTCTACCCAGCATGGCTATCACTTAAAATTGAAGGAGAAATAAAGAGCTTCTCAGAAAAGAATAAGCTTAAGGAATTCATTACCACCAAGCCAGCATTGCAAGAAATGTTAAAAGGGCTTTTTTAAACAAAAGAAAGGGGTAACACAAGCTAACCCAGAGAGACAATTTAAGAAGATTGAAGTCACATCAAGCAGATATAAAGGAAAAACTGATGGTTGCTGGCTGGGCGGGAGTGGGGAAGAGGGAGAGGGGGAAGGTTTTGGACAGTGTATGTGGGACTACAATGTTGCCACAAGAATATGGGGGCAGTTCTGGGAATGTACTTGATAATGTTGTGAAGAGACTATTATGTTGCGAAAATAAGTCTGTCGCAGAAGGACAGGTACCATGTGATCTCACTTGTGTGTGGAGTCTGAAGAGCTGAGTGAACGATCAAAGTAAACAGACTCCTAGATGTAGAGGAAAAACTGAGGGTTGCTAGTTGGGAGGGGGATGGGGGGAAGGGGAAGGGATTAGACAGCATAAATAGACAACTACAATATTGCCACAGGGATATGAAACACAGTTCGGGGAATATAATAATGTTGTAAAAATTTTGTGGGGTGTCAGATGGTCACATGTCTTGTTAGGGAGACCACTTCATGGATGGAGTAGAGGCTTGATCACTGCACTGTACACCTGAAGCTGATGTTGTATAGTATTGTATGTGAACTGCAACTGAATATGTGGATGGTCACGGGATGTGGAGTATACTGTGGAGGGGAGTCAGGGGAGTTGTGATGGATATGTATGATATAGGGGGGAGTGGGGTGGCGAACTGGGGGAGGGGGGTTTTCACTTTGGGGGGTAAAGAGTATAACTATTGCATTGTGTTGTACACCTGAAACTAAGAAAAAAACCAAAACTCTAATGTGGCATTGGTATCTCTGCTAGAATGTAAGAGACCTGAGGAGTATTAATGGCCATGAATTATTGATCTTTGTGTCCGTATGTCCTGTGCAAGAAACACTAATTGAACATAAAGACTACCAGAGCAAGGATCTGGTCTGTTTAGTTCCTAGAATAGTATCTCATACTAGAAAAATATTGCACACTAGAACAGTGTCTTACATATACAGCTGGCACTCAATAAATAGTTGTTGATTGAAAAAAAAAAAAGAACAGTAGCTCTTATCATATGGAAGAAGCACTAAGTCTCCTTACATGTATTCTCACCTCCCTTATTTTGTCACCAGCCCCTTTTGGTGAATTACCTCATTACTTTTACATCATTGCAGTTTATAACATTTCCATACATTTTATCAAATTATTTTTCACAGATTGATTGATCTCTTTGCTACTATTAATAGGTTTAATTTTGATAACTAGTCTTTTTCACTACAGCTATTCCATTTCCTAGGTCTTTATTTTGATTTACCTGTCCTTTGGCTGGATATTCTCATCAAGTTAGTTTTCCAGGGAAAGTGGTGAGTTCTTGTGTGCCCCAGAATTCCTGTTATATTTGATGGACAAAGGAGGGAACAATAGTCTTCCTTTTACAGCTTGTACTTTTACTTTTACAACTTTCAGGGCTGCCCACTGTCTTTACACCTAGAGTGTTAGTAAGGAGAAGTCAGAGGTCACTCATGTTCTTCCTTGTGCTCATGTAAATATTTTCTTTATCTTTAAAATTAAGAAGCTTCACTATACTATTTAAAAATTGTGATGTTCTCTTTTTTTCCAGGGACCTGGGGTGACTGCCCAGAATGATCATTGCTTTTTTTCAGGAAAATTTTTCTCCCTTATATCCTTGAAATGTTTTCCTCCATTTTTTGTTATAATATCTTTTTCAGGAATAGTAATGAAGCAAAAGATAATTACTGTCTTCTGTATCTGTCACCATTTTTGGTGATCATGTATAAATCCCCGTTCTTTGACGTTTTGCTTTGTGAGACTTCTCAAGCCTGTCCACCAAGGTTGTATGGTTCCTGTTTCTCTTAATTCTGTTTTGGTAATTCTAATGTGGCTTTTTCCTCTAAAATATTCATGTTATTCTTTCATCCCTTTGTTAGTTATCTAAACTTACTTACCTTCTTTTTCCTTATCTCTGATTCTGCATGATTTACCTGCTCTCTAAGGGACCTCTGACCCTTCCCTCAGGAGATCAACATGTCTACCACATTTTAGAGAAAATGAAAAGTTCTCTACAACCTTTTTTGGTTTCCTCTTGAAGGATTTGTTCTCGTTTGCCTTTTGCTGATTTTTATTTTCCCCCTTTTATTTCTCTGTACTATGTACACCTGTGTTCCATGTTTGACCCTTTCAGGTTAGTTTTCTTTTATAGGCTCAGTAGTTTGTTGAAGCTTTGTGTGGGAAGGGGTAGGATAAGGAGTGGGTGGGCAGACTGCAGTCCTGATTGCAGTTGTTCCCTGATAACCCTCTCTCACCTTGTTACATACCATGTCTCAGGCAACCTCTGAGCTTGCCTTTCGAAAACATGTGGCTTAGAATAAAGTCACTGATTCACAAGCCCTGTGATTGCAGTTTTATGGTCACTGCTTCCCTTTCCCTTCTTTAGTTTCTTTTGCCCCAGGGTCCTTTCTTCTCTCTTGGCTGAAATACCAATTGGAAGACAAACATCTTCCTCACACACCAGTCCTCTGAGTTTTTATAGAGCTGTGCTGAGATTCACTAGGACAGTCCCTGTTTTGTTTTTCTGTGACCTGTCTTATCCACTGTTGCTTTACTCAAAGCATCAGCAGGGCTTTCTAGTACTCTGACATATTTATTTTTAGGGGGAAATCTGTGTCCTGCTTAAAGACTGAGGAGATATGTCTTTCTTCTTGTTATCCTCCTTCATTTTGATTCGGATCTGATGGTATTTGGCAATTATCTTTATAGTTTCTGGATTGGGGTTATAATGATTTCCTTGTTTCCTTCTTAAGGAAATGTTTCTTCATCCAGTTTCCATGTGTGTGTGTATGTGTGTAATATATATTTATATATATTATAAAAATATAATATATATATATTTAATGTTTTGGGAACATTTTTGAATAGAACTGTTGTATAAAAGTGTGACTTTGTTTAATTGAAATCCTACTCTCTTCTCAACACTCCTTTTTTTTTTTTTTTTTTTTTAGCTGAGCCATCCTGCCACCTGTTGGCAGCTCAGCAGCAGCTCAGCTCGGGCTGGGCATCGAACTGCTGTTGCTCAGAGCTCAGCTTGCACTCTTGAGCGCGCTCTTAACCCACTGAGCCACTCGGCCGGCCCTCTCAACACTCCTTTTTTATTTTACCGGCTCTCTTCATTCTGTCTTTCTGACCATGTACTTTCCTCTTATCTCTCTTCTTTAATGAATTCTTTTCCTATTTATACACTTTAGGATTTCTAAAAGTGTGGTTCTTAACCCCCTGTTCTTCTCTTTACTCTCATTGTCCTTTTTTACAATGCTTTCCATTATTTTCCTCCTCTTCCTTTCTTTCTCTCTCCTTCATCTTCTATTTCTTCTGTATATTCTTTCTCAGCACTTCAACTTTACTTCTATATAGATTCCTCTCAAATTTATGTCTCTAGGCTCGATCCCTCTGAGGCTCTATGTCTGCATTGCGATAGCTGGCTGTCTTTCCGTTACCTCAAATCAAACATCTTCAGAAATAACTTATCATTTTATCTTCTATATTTACTCTTTTGCTGGACTTCCATTTTGCTATCAGTTCAATCTGGATATTGGATGATGGCTTCAAGAGCATATATGCCCATCCCTAATGGTGGTGTTGTGATCCTTTCTAATTACTTAGTTTTGTTTATTCTATATTCTCTCTTTCTGTCTCCCTCTCCCCCTCCCCCCCTCTCCCCTTCTTCCCTTCTTCCCCTCTCTCCTTCTCTCCCTCTCTCAGAATTCACCATCACACGGCTTAGCTATAGTTAACTAATTGTAGCATTAATATTTTGACAGTCACCCAAGATTAAACTTGAGTTTCCTTTGACTTTTCCTTCTACCTTGATCCTCACAACCGATTAGATTCCAATGTTTAGAGACTTTGCCTTGGCAATGACCATCACATCTGTCCCCTGCTTCCCATTCCATTGCCACCACCCTGAAACTCCAATGCCCTGTTCACGGACTATTACTCTAGATATCTAGGGACTCACTCTAAATTCTCTTTCCACGTCTCCTAATACATAACACATGCTGCTGCCAAATTAGATTCCCTGCGCTGGAGCTCCAACAGTGCCACTCCTCAGCAGTAATATTGTCTGTGACTTCCCCTCATTCCCTTAATGAACCATTAATTTCTCCACATTCTCCACAATGTGTTCTAGCCTGTTTCTGTTTCCACTCACATTGCATATCATTCAGCTGCTAGAGCTCTAGCCTCCACTTGTTAGGGTCCAAACCATACACAAACTTCTGCGTCTAAGCTCCTGGAGTTGCTTTTACCCAGAAGTCTTGCCTTCCTCTATCATATCTATCAACATCTTGTTCATCTTTCTCAAATAGGAACCTTCTTTATGAAGCCGTTAGGTCCCTTTGGCTATATATGCTCTGTCTTTCATCCCTTACTGTCATCTGCAAGGCTCTGTATGACCTGGGCCTCTGCATACCATTTATTAAGCTCCATCCTGCTGGCTTTCTTTGGGCTCTTTTAATATGCCAAGCTTTCCCCTTTTAGGATCTTCACACTAGCTGTTTAGTATACCTAGAGTGTTTTTCCCCTTATCCTTAGAATGTACTGCTCCTTCTTAGATGCCAGCTCCTATTAAAATCCTTTTTCAGCCATATTTAAGTTGATTTTGAGAACTTCCTCCCATGCCAAAGGGTTTTTTTTTTTTATCACAGCACTCTGTTGTCTTTTCCCTAATTGACTGACAGCTCTATGAAGATAGAACAGAACCGAAATCTATTTTGTTAATAATGTGTATATAACATGTATCTACACATAGTATAGTTCCTGGCATACAGTAGGTACTACATCACTTATTAAGTGAATGAATGAGTGAATAAGTATGACATTAGTACATTTTCTTATCATGTTCTACTCTGTATTATACTTTCTAATCTTTTTGTCTTACTATTTTTATAAGCTTTTAAGTCATTTCAAGTAAAGAAAAGAATATATATATATATATATATATATATATATATATATATATATATATATATATATATTCATATTTGGCATCCCTTAGTACCTAGCATGGTGCCAAGCATTTGTGACATTAATTAATGTTTGCTGAATTAAATTGATTTGAATTAAAATGTCAGAACACTATTAAGTTATTGCCAGGACATCCCAGATGGTAAATGACAAACTCTGTTGCTAATGGCTTCCAAGGCTGATGATGAGATAAAGTCAGCCAAGCACCCATAAAGATGGGAAATGCTCCCAACTATGAAATCCTCTCTTTAAAGTCATTGTAGTGTTGCCTGTTGATCATATTTAGTTTTTGTTCTGTGTTCCCATCTTTCCTGAGAGTATCAAGCATAGATTTTATGTGTCACTGTGGCCAAGATAGGTATGAGGGGACAACAGGAAGGAGAAAAAGCCATGAAAAAAATAGGCTGTTTGATTTGGGCGATATTCTTGATTGAAGACGTGCCTAGGTGGTTTTTGCTCCTTTCTTCTGACTTAGCTCTCTGACTTCAGTTTTTCAACCTACCTCTGATGAAACAATGTGCATTAACTTCAAGGTGTGGACCAATGAAGGTTTTTAAGAGCTTGTGCACTTCAAGTGCATGTTGAAAAAGCTCCCCCAGGGCTCTGCAGGTGTTAATTATGGTAGAAGCGATCATAAGGTGGAAAATGTGGAGGGCTAACTCCTCCTGGTCTCCATGACGTCTAGTGCCCTCTAGCGCCCGTAACAGGGAAATGCACCAAATAACAGATTGCCCCCCGCTGTTGTTGGAGATGCTCTGTTACCACACATACTTGGATAGAAGAAGAGAGTGGCTGGCCCTCAGAAACACACATGCTTTTTAGTGTGCATAAAGCTGTGTCAATCCTAAAACAGCATATGCCCATGAAATTTATGCGTAGTCTTTTTAGTTCTTTTTCAGTCAGTGACCTTCAAAACGATCACAATGTGTTCCTCACTTCATTCACGTTTTGCCCATAGAAAATGCTCAAAAACTCTCAAATATTTAAGTACTATCTTTCATAACAAAAATCATCTCTACCAGAAAGTTGACTTTGCACGTGGCTCTTGAGTATGGTTTTTTAATTCCTGCAGATAGAAACATAACTCAATAGATGTAAACCTTTCCTTTAAGGATATAAAGGAAGCAGCTTCTATGTTTTTAAGTCTTTATGTTTTAGACATATGACTCTGTGTGTTGCTCATTTTAAGGTGTTCAAAGTTAAAGATAATGCTGCCACAGGTTTAATGTTCTAATCACACACACACCCTGCACCCAATTTCTGGCATCTTCTTTCCTGACTACGTCTGTTCAAAACAACAACCACCACCACAGCAGTACAGACATAAACTAAACCCAGTCTCTATCAATAACTTCCAGGAAATTTTCCCTTCCTGGATTCAAAATGAAATTTATTAATTTAAGAGAGTCTAGCCTGAAAGCAAACTTTGACTTATGATATCAGTGCAAGTTAATTGAAAAGATGTCAATAATACAATTCCTATTTTTTTTGTAACTGTCAGTTTCTACAAACCTTTAACTTCTTTTAGGATCAACGAAAAGATGAGTCTCTCATAATGACTCAACTACAGATGATTTCCTGAGACATGAGAGCAGCATAACGTTGTGTCATGCAGCTTGGTTACAAAAACAACAGACAATAAAGGGAAACAAATGAATACATGTGAACAGCATCCCTTTTCCATAAATTGGGATCATCTGGGATCCCACCTTCAGCTTGTTGGATTTTTTGCCTTTAACCATGGAACATAGTGGGGACACAGAGTTGGACTGATCTTAGGTGGAGTCCTGGTTCTGCCTCTTGCCAGCTCTGTGAACATGCACTTATGATCAAGCACATTCATCAGCATCCCTGGGACACATGTCTTCTTCTGCAAAACAAGCACCTCATAACTTACTGAGCAATGAACTTAACTAAGAAAAGTGTATGGACAGCACCTAATCCGAATGGCTCCCTAACTCATCCTGTGGCTTCAGCAATCTTAGCAACTAGAACATTTCCCAAAATGGCATCTGGAGTGCTGACTGGCCTCTATTCTGAACAGCAGCTCTCTATTTCCATCATCAGTCTTGATATCTTTATTTGGATGAAAGGTCTTGTCTTCAAATTCCAGATGTTAAAAATCAAACATGTTTTCTGTTTTCCCAAATCTTCGCTGATTCCTAGTATCCTGGTTTCTCTTAAAGGCATCATCCTCCCTCTCACTTACTTACTTAGCTACATCAGAACCATCTTTGATCCCTCTCCCTAACTCCTGACCTGCATGGAAGAGTAATCAAGTCCTACCATTTCTCCTTTAACAGTTTCTTATACCTGTCCCTACCCCTCCATTCCCATTGTCAGCATCCAGTTCAGACCTTGGTGATCTCTTTCTGATCTCTTTCCATGGACTCCCATCTATTCATGCTGAGTTCAGCCTCTGCTCACATCTCATCTATACATTTCTTCTTGAAAGATTTCCCTTAACACCTCTTATCAGGTCAGTACTTTTTTTACCTTCTGTCTCATCCTTATGCCAACAGCTTAATAACCAATTCTTTTCTGCAGAGTACTTTTTTCATTTATGCTGTACTCCAAACAAATGTAAAAAAAAAGACAGTTACTGAATCATTCCCACAACTTGGGCACCTCCATCCACTGAGGCTTTGATCATGGTTCCTACTAGGAAGACCCCCCACATTCCAGATTTTTTTCCCTTAGGAAATTCTACTCATTCCCCAAGCTTAGATTAAAAGCCACCTGCTTTATGCAGACGTCGCTTATCCTGCCACCTTTAGCTAAACTCCTTGTCACTTCCACTTTGCAGTTTAGTTTTCTGTATGTGCATCTTACCTCTCTTACTCACACAGCTCATATCTTCTTCATAGTAAGTACATAGCAGATATTAAACATGGTCTAGAAATTGAAGTGAATAAAAAAACGCAACCACGTAAATATGCAAGTCATTTAGGAAACTAAGTCAAAATATTTATCAGCTGATGGATGCTTTATACAAAGTAAAGTATTAAAGCATTTCATTATGATATATAGGAGAATATTTTCTTATGTGGGTTTGAGAACTATTATTTTAAAATCTGTCAAATTATAATATTTCAACTATAGATTTGAGACTGCAGTAGAAATACATTTTTATTTTAGTGCTTCTTAATTTATAAAATTTCTCTGATAAACGTCCCATATTTATCAATAAACTATGTAGGGCATTAGATAAAAACCTTTCGGTAACATAATTCATGCTGATCATATAGCTTAAAGCCCCAAGAATTGCAAAATCACCATATTTTCTCACTCTTAAAACACTATTATGTGCCATTCTAAAAGCAGTAAATTATTTTGTAATATAAAAGGAATTCTAGCTTCATTGAACGGTTTAAATAAACCACTTTTCCTCAGCCTTCTACTGGCAAAATATTTTACATTATCTTTAAAAAACCTAACAACTTAAAGGAAATGACTGTGAAATTTGTGGCATAATGAATCTTCCTTTTAAGTAAGTAAAAGCTTAATAAGTAGAACAAGAAATGACTTAACATTTATCTAGTAGAACAGCATTTCTCAACCTCAGCACTATTGACATGGTCGGGATAAAGTTTGGTTGTGTGGGCTGTCCTGTGCGTTGTGAGATGTTTACCAATGCCTGGATCTCTACCTGCTAGATGCTAGTAGTGCCCCCAAGCATGACATCCAAAAATGTCTCCGGACATCACCAAATATCTCTTGGGGAAAACATCACACCATTTGAGAACCATTGCACTAGTAGAAGCATATACTGCTTCCACTTGTGGTTTATCAATTAATCTGTTCAACTCAGCTTTTTAAAGAAAAAACAAATAGCCTCACTGTGTTTTTCCCCTACTCAAGCGTATACGATTCATGGCCGTTTCTGATTCCCTCCATCTGTTAGGGCCCTGGTGGTAAGAATTCAGTGAGCATTCAGTAAGGAAATGCATATTGAATACCTACTATGTGTTATGCACCCTTCTAGGCACTGGAACAATAGGTGTAACCAAATAACACAAAAATTCCTAAAACTTTCCATTCTAGTGGAATAAACAAAACAATAAACAAACAAATAAAATAGCATATCAGACGGAGATAATGGTAAGGTAGAAATCAAAGGAACAATAAAAGGAATATGGGAGCAGAGGGGACCTGGGAGAGAGGGGTGGGGTTATGATTTTAAATTGGGTGATAAGGGTCAGCTCCTGTTGTCAGGGCCCAAGAGCTGTCCCCCAAATTTCCCACAATGACATATTGATTACTTTGAATTAAAGTTACCTGATAAGCCGCCAGTGCCAGAAAGATACCTTGACCCCTCCTTGTCTCCTTGAATACAGGAAATAAATCTTCAATGTGACAGGTGTCCTCCCTACACCTCAAAGACACCCCTTCATGCTAGAGTTAAACAGCTCAGAGTGGGAAAGTGCATAAACAAATCTTTTCTGATCTACTACTTTGTTTAAGTTCCTCATTGATGAACACTCAAACCTTGCTTAGATTCCTTTCTAATGAGCACAATTTTTTTGGCCTGCCAGTTTCTCACAAATTCATTGCATCTTTGTCTAAAAAGTATAAAAAGGTTCCTGGTTCAATCATCTCTTGGAGCTTCATTTTATGATCTGAGCATCATATGACCTCCCACGTACACATATTAAATTGCCTTTCCTCCTGTTAATATAGTCTTTTGCCAATTTTATGATTTTATTACTAGTCTAGCCATAAGTACTAAAGAAGGATGAAGGGAGGGGGGAATTCTCTGCCTCCCCAACACTGTGATAGTGACATCTGAACAAAGACCCAGGAAAAGTAAGGGAATGTACCTTAAGACACTGGGCAGAATAGCTTTCCAGGCAGAGGGGACAACTGCAGAGTCCCAAAATAATGACACCCAGAAATGATGAGGGATAACAAGAAATTTTGAGTTCTTAAAATGGACTAAGAGATGGGGAGAGAATAGGAAGTATTCCCAGAGAACAGAGACATGCATGTAGGTCACATAATGACCTTGTAGGTCATTGTCAAGAATGAAGGAATGATAGTCAGGGAAGGTCATGTATAAAATAGTAAAAAAAAAAAAAAAGTGTTTTATTTCTCTTCAGTTGCACTCAGACTCCTGTTCATGGTGGGCTCAAGGACCCCAAGAGTGATGTCACTCTAGTCAGCTTTCCCCAGCAATGTCCACTCTCTGGGTCATTCCTTCCCTCTTCTTTGTTCAAACTTAAATAGTCTAGAAAATCAGTCCTTTAAGATCTTGCTAAGAAACTGACTTATTGAACTGCGGTAGACATGCATATGAAAGTATTAATGGTTTAATGATGCTTCACTCAGAGATATTTGCATCTTATAGGAAGGTCTCCTGGAGAATTGATTTTTGAATTCAAAAAGTAAATCATTAGCTTGAGAATTGAAGTCACCTTAACAGGCCAGGGAATGATCTATTTAGGGCACTGTGGGCCTTTTCAACACTTGAACTTTGGTTCTGGATCTAATGTCATAGACAATTCATATTGTATCATCAATCAAACCAATGTGAATTGGAATCTTTATGATGTGCCACTCATGATCCTTAGTGCTGGGGAGGCAGCGGTAAGAAAGATATGTTCCAGCCGTCACCAAGCTATTTTCTTACACAGTCAAAGAGACACAAAATAAAATAGTAAGATAAAAAGAAATGTTATCAGTTACTGCTAAGCTCTACTGGTACCATTATAATACAGGAATATACTAGATGGTTTGTCTGCAACTTCAGATGGAAAGCCAAGAAAAAAAGTGGTGATATTTAAGGCTGAGATCTGAATAACAAGAAGGAGCAGGAGAAAGCCTTCCAGCAGAAGAAATCACTAGATCAAAGGTAGCAATAAGCTTGACATAAGAAAGGTCAGTGTCTCAGGCCAAGTAAATTATGTAGTCAGTAGAGAGATAGTCAGAAAAGTGGACAGTGGCCAGGCAGCCGGTAGTCCATGATAAGGCATTTTGTTTGTTTCTTTGTTGTTTTTTTCTCCTCTGTAATGGGTACCCAAAGGAGGATCTTAAGAAGGGAAATGAGAACCTCTTAGTCTGTGCTCTTAGAAGATCATGAGTAGGATTTGAGGATAGATGGCGAGGGGGACAGGCGTAGGAAAGACTTGAAACTGAGACCAGTAAGAGATAATGGTGGTAGTCAAGGTAAATAGAAATGGATAGATTGGAGATGGTTTTTGGAGATAGAGTCAATAAAAAGGATTTCTGATGGATTTGAGGTGAGGGATGAAGAGCAGAAGAAAATCAAGAGCAGCTCCTAACGTTTTGGCTTGAGCAACTGAGTGGTTTGGGATACATTTAGTAAAGTATAGCAGGGGATGCGGAAACACATTTGGCGAGAAAATGAAGAGTACAATTTTGGAAATGTGAAGTTTTCCATTATTAAGAGTTCAATCTTGGAAACCATTTATAGATGGACATTGAGTAGAGATGTCAAGTTGGCCATTGGAAAGCACAAGTCTAGAATCCTCGAGAGAAGTCATGTCTGAGTTGCAGAATGGAAACCAGCAACAGTGATTGGTGTTTCATATCACGGGACTGAGGAAGGCGCTCAGAGAGACTATACAGCTGGAGATAACAAGAGGTCGTCGTGCCCATTCCTGATCTATATCCAGAGATGACTTGGAGGGAAGAAGATGAACCAGCAAAAAAGATTTAGAAGTGCAGGTAGGAATTTAGAAGGACAGCTGTTAGCATCAGGTGTCAGAGAACCCAAAAGCATGGAGTAGCCAATTATGTTGAAACCTTTCAGGAGTCAAGAAAAATAAGAACAGAGAAGTGGCATTTGATACAACTACATGACAGATAGCCTCTTAAATGCATGCAGTGCCCCTCGTGCATTGTACATACGCAATGAATGCTTGTGAAATAAAATAGAGCTATGCACAAAGTAAGAGCCGATCAGAGTAATGCATTTTTGCTGGGTTGAAAATTATTCATTCTAAAAATGATTCTATTCTGAAATATTTACATATCACTTTCCTAAGTGCCAGACATTGTTTAAGCTCTGGTGATACAGAAGTAGAAAAGTCAGACATAATATAATGCTTGCTCCTCTGGCACTTACATTCTCATGAAGAAAGTTAGATAACAATCAAGTGACTAATAAATAATTTATTTCCATATAATGTTAAATGCTATGATGAAAAACAGTAGGGTAATGGAAGTTCCTGAAGAGAGGAAGGAGTAGCTTACAGGAATCTCGGAAGAACAAAGGCTGGAAGGATTGGGCACTATGTAACATTGTGAGGAGTACTTTAGGCAGAATGAAGACAAAGTTTAAGGTCTGAGGTTCGGATGAATTGGTTGTGTTTGAGGAACTGCCAGGTTGATGGCATGGAGGAATAAGGGGGAGGTACTAGGAGATGCGGTGAGAGAGCTCAGGGGGCACAGGTCATGTATTGGGTTGTCGGAAAAGTCATGACATATTTTTGCAACAAAAAACAGAAAAAAAATATGTCATGACTTTTCTGACAACCCAGTAGAATCATGGGGGAACACATTGAATTTTATAATTTAAGGTATAATTAGAAGTCATTGGGGGATTTAAACCTGGAGGTATTTGTGTATATAATCTTGTTTCAGTGTCAGAAATATAACACTAGTGTTGGTGTAGATAATGGATTATAGGGGTAAGTATTGATGTGGCCCAGGGGGGAAAAAAAAAATAAGATGGTGGCTTAAAGTAGGGTGATAGAAATGAGCAAAGTGGCATAAATGGCAGAGCTGGGATTCCCACAGCGCTCCTGCCTGACTTCAAAAATATGTTCTTTCCCATTATTCCACAGTGCCTTCTCAAGCCCAGTGATCCATCAAAATTTGGCAATAATTCAGGCATCAAATCTGTAGGTGTGTGCCAAGTCACCAAGAAATTTCTCTTATAACGATACACAAATATGACAAGCTTGGCATTTATATAAGGAGTTTACATCAGATCTATCTGAGAAATAGCAATGAAAACAGTGAATTAAAACACAAATAGGAACAACTTGAAAACGTAGGTAGGCATTTATGAGACGTTTAGTTAAATAGTGGCTATTTCTAGAAGACTTCTATCACAGTAATTTATTTGTTATTGTTATTAAGAGGGTAAGTTTTGCAGTGAAAAGTTAAAACAAAGAACAAATGTTTATAGTAAAATGGCACTACATGAGTTATTTCAATTATAAATGGACAAATAACAATCATACAGTTATATATTGTAACATATGTCTTTTCTTTGATTCTAACCTGGCCACTTGTAGATTCTAAGATTTGAGTCATTGTGTTAAAACTCTAAGCTCAACTCCAAATTGCTAAATGTCCATCATCCCCTAGTGTCCTGTGAAGATGAAATTTAAATTCTCTGAGAAAATAAAGGCAACAGAATAATCACCCCTCTATCCCCCTTAACAGGCAGACATGGGGAATCACCCCCACATGCACTCCACCCAGAAAAATCACATTTTTCAACATGACACCTCTTGGCCATGATATATGGTACCCTGCATGTGTTCCTTCTCTGCCATATCTCTTTCATAGCAGCGTCTTCCATGTCAGCATCTCCTGGTATGTCCTTGGAGCTTTTAATAATAGTACTTAGCATTTGTGTCTGTCAACTCTGGTTGCTGCAAAAGTGACCTCTCAGGGGCTGCTCCTGTGGGGTCCCAGATGTTTCTTACTTTCTCTTATTGCTAGAAAAATACCCAGGACTTCTGGTGGCAGTGACACCATTCAGCTCTGAAGTATCAGGGCAGCTCAGAGCAGTGTCCTTCAGAACAGCTGCAGGAAGCTCTTTCAAGGAACTTGTTTAAGGGACCACAGAGCACAGCCATGGAGAAGCAGCCAGTTTCATAAGTCACCACATCATGCCAAGTTATACCTGCAGCTCTGCTCAGAGGCAGAGCCTGGCCCTTGGTTGCTGCAAAATCTCATTCTTTTTCAGGAAGGTTTACTTATATAGAAAAGCTCTTTATCCCATCCTGGTAATATCAGAACTCATGTAATCAAAGGACCAATCCCCCAACTTCTGTGCATACCTCCCTATGGAAAAAGGGGTCCTAGCCAGGTTTCAGCAATTCCAAAGTTGCTCAAGAGAGAGATAGAAACTAAATCCTACAAAGAGCTCAAGAATCATATGAGTTGGAGGAATGTATTACATAGCACTTGTGGTCCCACTGCCCTCTTCTAGCCTGAAGGGGTGTCAGTGAAAACATAAGAGACTTCTATGGAAGTGCTTGACTGTCAAAGGCACTCTTGTCCACTCACACTGGGAAGAAGGAGTGGAAAGCTTCTTTCAAGTCCAACAGTGATGCTCTTGCCTAGCTGACATCAGTGGCAGGACTTGAGACTACCATTGTCAGCACTGTGGGGGTGTCATCTGAGGCCCCAGTTCTCTGGTGACACTACATTCTTATCTTACAGGGCCTTCGAGTGCTCTTTTATGGTGTTTTGGAATTTGTCACCAGACAGATCAGAGGTTGAATTCTGCTTCTGCTCTTTTCTAACTGGAAGGGCTCAGGCGAGATATTATAACTTCTGAATGTCTCAGTTCTATTTTGTGTAATGGGATAATAATGATACATAACCCATGGGGTTGATGTGAGAAGTAAATGAGATACCATTTATAAAACACCCATTGTGCATCCTGGCACACAGTGGGTATTGGATAAATAGCAGTGATTGTTATATATGTCTCTTCACTCACAAAGGGAGAAAGTGAGATGCATAAAGGAAACTCAGCTGATGTCTCATGAAGGCATGTTGTCAAAGAGTAACAATCAAGAACTTGGAATATTTGCTCTGAGCCAGGGTTTGTTGAGAGACCGAAAGCATCCAAGTGAGGTGTGCTGGTGTCTGAATGATTTTTTCCAGTCAGTGGAGAGACTCCAGAGAAAATAAGAGGCTGTTCACTCTAAGTTCTTTGCTGGAAACCTCCCAGCTGCAGCTTGAGAGCCTTAGGCAGAATTACAGGCTGCCGCTGTCGCTGCCAACCTGAGGAAACAACAGTTCAATTGGATGCTTCTCTTGCTGCCTTTTGGCTCCAGGAAAGGGAGGAGAAAACCCACCTGCAGCAACAAGCAGAGTCAAGGAGACCACGAGCCCGGGAACTCCTATGTCCCCCTTACCAGTCTGCCCCCATCTTTGACCCACTCCCCTTTCCTCTGAGCTCCCCTCTTGAATGACTCAAACCACAAGGGGAAAATTATGTGAACAAATGTGTCAAACATACTGTGTTCAATGCCAGGTTGCACCCATGGCCTTTGGTAGTGAACTCACTCCTTGACAGAACGTTTGATGTGTCCAGGTGGAATGTGGCCTAAGTGGAAGATAGGAATTTTGAAGGCTTAGTACAAAAAGATAGGAAAATATTGACTTTCAACATGATTGCATATGGAAAAAGATAAAATTTGGGGTATATTGGGTTAGTGAAACATATAATAAAATTCATTTCACCTCTTTCTTTTTACTTCTTTCATGGTGGCTACTAGAAAAAGTAAAATTACATATGTGATTCACTTTTGCAATTATACTGTATTGGATAGTGTTGCTTCAGACCCAAGTGCTTATTTTATAGATGAGGACACAGGATCCGTGAGGTGATATCTATTATTATATGTGGTATTTTATAAATGTTCTGCCAGGCTAGATGACCACATCATGTATGTTATACAATTTAAGTTATTGCATCATATATTTTCTAATTCTTTTTAGTTTGTGTGTATGTGTATGTGGTACTTAAAGTTGTTAAAGTTTTGTTGAGAAGCATGAAATGCCATCCATGTACATCTAATAACAAGTAGCAAGTTACAAGTTCAGACACTTGTATTAAAATTAATATTAATGCTTTATCTTTTATTCATAATTTTGAACACATTGCTGAATTTTAATTGAAATTTTTATTGAGATAATTATAGGTTCACAGGCAGTTGTAAGAAATATACACAGATCTCTTGCACATTTTGTGCAATTCCCCATAATGGTAACATTTTGCAAAACTACGGTATAATATTGGGTTGTCGGAAAAGTCATGATGCATTTTTGCAATGAAAAACATAGAAAAATGTGTCATGATTTTTCCGACAACCCAATATTACAACCAGAATATTGACATTGATACATTATACCAATCTCATGCAGTTTCCCCCAGTTTGCATGTACACTTGTGTGTTAAATTCTTTACAATTTCATCACTTGTGTATCTACTGTGGTGGTCAAGCTGAATAGTTCCATCACCACTAGGATCCCTCCTCTTGTCTTTTCATAACCACACCAACCTCCCTCCCTTCCCCAACACTAATTAGAGTAATTTCTCCCACTCTGTTTTTCTTTGTCAAACTGTTTTGTTTACTCTGAGACCTGTTCCTTCCCATATACATTTCAGAATAACCTTGGCTATGTATAAAATTAAAAACCTTGCTAAGATTTTAATAGTCTTCACGTTAAACCTCTAGATCAGTTTAGGAAGAATTGACATCTAGGGGTTGACCAGCTCTCCAAAATCATTAGTCATGCAGTGTGGGTGGCATGGCTTATCCTTCTACAACCTTATTCATTTGCAATGGCATCAGCTGGACAGCAAATCACCTTTGTACGGGTTCTTGTGTTTACTGTAAGAAACAAAGAACTGACGGTTGGAGAGGAGGCAATAAGCAAACAATCAGGGAATATAAGTCTTATAAGGAACCCCTTGTTTGTAAAGACAGATGAGTCAAATGTCTGCTAGTCAGAGTATTTATATTTATGATACAGTGATGAATTGAAGGTTGACTACTCAGGGTTATGAATTGAAGATTTAAGTGCTATTCTAAGCACAGAGTTAAACAAAGTGCCTAGCAGATGATTTTTTTCATGACAAACTAGACTTTAACATTTAGTCTACTGTCATTATTCCAATGTCAATGGACAACTATGTAAAGACATAATTTCCAGTGGTGGAGGACAGCTCTCTCTCTCTCTCTCTCTCTCTCTCTCTCTCTCTCTCTCTCTCTCTCTACTGCTCACATATTGGACCATGAAATTTTTCACCTTGTTTTTGTAAATCATGTCCTGAGATTTTAATACCTGAACATCATATATAATGATTTCCACACATTAACTTGCAAGTGCATCAATTGGGGAGCTTTTATGAAAATGCTGATTTTGTGACTCAGTTGCTAGAAATTCTGATACAATAAGTCTGAGATGGAAGTCTAACATCACACATTATGTTTCATTCGTACCCAAAGACTGTTAGTGTAAGGTTTTCTAGGATTGCCCAGAAATTTACAAAATCAATTTGTGCTTTACGCCATATATGGATAAACAAATGCTATAAGCTTATTGTATAAAAGAGAAGTTTCCAATCTACCCTCATGGCTCCTAGATTCTGATCCCCAGGGTATCTGCTTTTAACTCCTAGATATTTCATTTGACAGTTACACATATTTCTAAATATTATGTTTACTATGTCTTGATTTTTTTCATTGACATTTTGAATTATGATAAAGGAATCAATAGCTCACTTAGAAACCACTGACCTTTTTTTTCTTATACCCCTGTTACTCTTCTAATGTTGTATAATCACAAATTTTACAAAAGGAGTAGTCAGAGTTTTCACCATTTTACTTATTTAAATATTGCTCATCGCTGAGGCATATAATAAACTGCTTCATTTCTCACACAGCTCTTTGTTCTTCAGGTAATATTGTTTTTCATTTGTTTACTTTTGTACAGATAGCTATCACATATTCTTCCCATCTCTTTCACAGAATTGCACAATCTTCCTCAACAAGGTCAAACACATGACATGATCTATTACTTCAATTCCCGCTCACCCCTTGGAAATACTCTGCCAACATCCTTTCATCCTCCTGTTCCAACAAGAATGAATTCTTTTCTAGCTCTGCTTTATAACAGAGGCATCCCCCAATGATATTTTTTTTTGAGGGCAGTGTCACTGGCCCTCATATGTGGGACCAAACTGGGGACACTGGCTTCCCAAGCCAGCGCTTAACCACCGTGCCACTCGACCAGCCCTCCCCCGCCCCCCGCCCAATGATATTTTGAAGATTCTCTTCACCACTCTTTTTTTATTTGGATCCCTCCTCATTTTGGTAAAGTTTAATCAACAGAAGCTTTCTAAGTCAGTACATTTGAGGTATATTTTTGAGACATGCATTTGTGGTGATGTCTATATTTTGCCATCACACTTAATTGATAGCTGGGCTTATTGGAAATGTCTAGTTAAATATACTTTTGTTCAAAAATTTGAGAATAGGATTCCATTGTTTTCTTTTTTCCTTTGCCACAAAAAGTCTGATGTTATTCTGATTTCCAAGCATCGCATGTAGGACATTTCTCATTATTTTTTTGGATAATTTCCTCTACTGTCTTTTCTCTGAATTTTGACCTTTTAAATTGATCCTCAAATCTTACTCTTCTTACTCCATTTTCTATTTATTTGACCTTTTGTTTTACTATCTGAAAGAATTTTTCAACTTTATCTTTTAGGTCTTCATTAAGTTTTATTTCAGGCAATGTAATTTTAGTAACTGAGAGGTTTTTATTATTATTTTACATTTAAAGAAGAGCCTATCTTTATTCCGGGGATGCCATATCTAGCCTAATCTCTCTAAGGATATTAATAATAGTGTATGTAGTTTGAACTCTCCTCCTGCTCCGTATATTGCTTTGTTTTTCCCTGTCCCCACCAAGCTTGGCTCATTTTGCTCATTGTCTTTATACAGAATTTTGTGTCTATTGATCTTTTTTAAAAAATTTATTTATTATTATTATTATTATTAATAGTTACAGATGTACAAAACTATGCAATAGTTATCTTTTTCACCCTTTACAAAGTGACTCCCCCCGACCCCTGATATCATACGTATCTATTACAATTCCGTTGCCTCCATCGCCACACTATATTTCACTTCCCATGACTATATATGTGTTAAATTATAGTCAACATCTAATATTAATCAGCGGCAGCTTCAGATGTACAGCGCAGTAGTCAGGCCACTACACCATCAATGAAGTGGTCTCCCTGACAAGACATGAGTCCATCTGATCCCCTAAGAAAAATATTTATAACCTTATTGATTATATTCCCTAAACTGTCTCTTCTGTCTCTGCAGTAGTATTGTAGTTATCAGTTTGTGTTGCCTCGTCCCTTCCCCTTCTCCCTCATGCCCATCCCCATCCCATCTAGCCCGCATCAGTTTTTCCTTTGTGTCTCTAAGACTATTTCTGTTTATTTTGCTTATTTATTCAGTTCTTTAAATTCCACATATAAGTGAGATCATATGGTATTTGTCTTTCTCTGACTGACTTATTTCACTTAACATAATGTTCTCTAGGTCCATCCATATCGTTGCAAATGGTACGATTTCTTTCTTCTTTATAGTGAAGGAATACTCCATTGTGTAAATGTACCACAGTTTCTTATCCAGTTGTCTACCGCTGGGCATTTCGACTGTTTCCAAGTCTTGGCTATTGTAAATAGTGCTGCAGTGAACATAGGGGTGCGTACATTTTTTGAATTAGGGTCTTGGGTTTTTCAGGATAAATGCCTAGGAGTGGAATTGCTGGGTCAAAAGGTAGTTCCATTTCCAGTTTTTTGAGATACCTCCATACTGACTTCCGTAGTGGCTGCACCAATCTGCAGTCCCACCAACAGTGCAGCAGGGTTCCCTTTTCCCCACAGCCCTGCCAGCACTTGCTGTTAGTTGATTTATTGATGATAGCCATTCTGACCGGATTGATCTTTTCTAGCCCATTATTCTTAAGCTCTGTGAGCCTGGGTGGGACTTGGGTGAATTTTACAGTACGGCAATGCTTCCCAGCCCAAGGAGATTTTTTCCCACCATGCATATCTGGTAATATCTGAAGACATTTTTTATTCTAAGAGCTGAGTGAGGGGTGCTACTGGCATTTGGTGTGTGGGATGCTGCCGAGCATCCAACAGTGCACAAAACAGCTCCCACAATGGAGAATTATCAGGCTCCAAATGTTAATAGTACTGATATTGATAAAGCCTAACATAAAGTGATACGGAGGCAGGGTCACAGCCAGTCTGCTATGTTCTCCTACATGTTAGTGTGCAAGGGACTTTATTTTCCTTTCACTAGTCATTGTTTACAAAGGAGTCTCCAAACTCCTGCCTACCTTAGGTGAGTCAAACAATTCTTTAGAAATGCTATGACAGAAGTACAACATTAAAAAAGCATACTTATTTTCCATTAAAATTTTATGTACTATGATTTATTTCAAATATAACTGATTGTTTCCTGTAGATTTTGCTTTTCAATCCTCCCCCCGCATACACACACATGAAAACAACCATGCTCTGGGCTTCTATCATCTACCATTCTACATTTCCTAAAAATATTCATAAATTCATTAAATTTGACCTTTTTATGAAAACACTTTCATGCTATTTTACAAAATAAATATGTAAAATTCTGGTTTCAATTGGTGAGTTCTATCATAGTAAGCACAATGAAATGTGTAAACACATAAAAAGAGGCAGATTTCAACAAGGACACTCAACTTACTTTGCAAACATTGAGAACCTTAAAAGTCACATAAATGGGGATAGTTTTGCATAAGTTATGTTGCATGAAAATGTCTGAGAAAGTGTTATTCAACCATTGACAATGGAGAGTTTTGAATTAATGATATAAGAAATACGTGTCATAATATTGAGTGAGAAAGGCAAACTAAGTTTGAAACATACTTTGGCAACAATTTTCAAAATAAAATGTGCATATATATATCCTTTACACATTTCACATTTAAAAATTTGTAGTAGGGGCATGCCCCCCAAATTTGCAAATACAAATGTATAAAGATGTTCGCTATTGTTTGTGATGTCTGGCAAACGCTGGAAGCAGCCAAAATGTGCGTTAGTAAGCAATGGGTGACATAAAGCACACAAATTGTTGTTCTTGCATTCAATGAAACTGCTGTCGTTTAGAAGAACAGGAAAGATAGATGCATGTTGATAGGGGAGCATATTCCTTGTTTATCATAAATTCCAGAAGAGTTCTTACATTTTTAATTGCACAGAAACTTTTTACAAGGAAATGCATGCAACCATACCTGCTTTTATCTATGAAGTGTGGGAATAGGAGTTAGGAGGTCACAAAGTTTCAACTTTTCAATGGACTCTCTTAGTTGCTGATTGAGATTTTCACAATCAACATTCTTTTTTTACTATTAACAAGAAAAATCAGTCCAGAAATTTGGCCACGGTGGTGGTAGTAGGGGAGACTTAAGGGCTTGGGATTCTAAAATTTGGGAGTGGAAGCAAAATCATTGGGGAAGACAGTTTAGATGGACAGAATATGTACAAAGGAATGAAGACAGGAAAGATTATAGCATGCCATTAAAAAGAATATTAAAATATGAGTATGGCATTCATTATTGAACAATGTTTCAAGATACTATTCTTAAAAGAAAAACAAGTTTGAGCTCAGCATTCAAAATGAGTTATGACATCTCATCACAAAATTGACTCGAGGGGTGTCTAGACTGGGGAAAAACAAATTTCTCCAAAGTACTTGAATATTTACATATCGTTTCACTTTGGCCCTTTGAACTGTTCAGTTAATTTAATACATGGGCCTCATGTAGCTGTTTGAACCCAGGGAATAGTCAATAGATTTGCATGTTGCATTTATATCACTAATACATTACAAACAAGGCATTTGAGAGCAAATAGTATAATGGCACTGTTAGCATATGCTTAATAACCTTTTAGAAAACACTCCTAGCCTTTTGTTTGTGGTGCAGAGTGACTTCTAATCTGTTAGAATTGAACCGCTTGCAGAACTACTTTCTTGCTCCTTGGTGTGGAGTTGCAGCAGTGAGTTAGAATAAAAGATCCTTGGGGACAAAAGCTGTAAAGCTGTTTCTCAAAATGAAAGAAAAAGAGACAGTGCACCAAAGAAGAAATGGGCAAACAAACAAACAAAAAAGAACACTAAGCTTAAGAAAATAGGAGAAAGTGAGAAAAAATCAAGAAAGGAGAGGGAAGGTAGAAAGTGGGCGACTGCAGACAAATGGGGCTCGAGAGAGGAAGATTATCCTGGCATGTACCTAATTTATCCCTTTAGAACTGTCCCTTTAGTGTCAGCAGTCAATCAGCAGGGCTTAAAAAAAAATAAAGCTAGACAGTAGATGGTGGAGAGCGGTGGAGAGAGAAAGAAGGTGTAAGCAAAAGCAGGTGTTGGGGAAGGAATACCTTAGAGACCCTTGCATGTTACACCTGCTTTTCAATAGGCTTCTTGCAGAGTTCTACTGAAAATCAGGCCTGAAAAGACAGCGGTGTGTCTGTTTTCTGTTTTTTGTGTAACACTTATTTCTCTGGTAAGTGCATTGAAAATATAGTGGAATGAAAAGTAAATTTATTTTCAGCAAGACAGTCTGGTAGAGCACCGTCATCCTCGGTGTATTGCGGGAATGTTGCTGTGGGCAATGATCGGCCTTCAGAGGCAAAACATTGAAGTCCACTTGGGGAAAGAAATCTTGAAGCTCTAAGATGTTTTAGAGTCTTTCCTTCCATTTTTGTTGTTTTCAGACGCCCGAGTCCACTAAAGTTTCCCTACAAACATATCTTTTTACTGATCTTTATTTTTCTTTATATCCATTTTTATGGAGCGTGTAGAGTACATTTCTACACTGGTTTTTGCCAAAGCAACTCTGGGAAGCCGTTAAGTTATGGAACTGGGATCTAAATATACACCAGGTTAAGCCTAGTGGGGAATGCCATCTAATATCCCTGATCTTAATAATCTCTTTTATGCATTCTGTGTTTCTACAAATATGTACCAAAGCCCTGCTAGGTGACCTGGAGAAAACAAGCCTTTTGCTCTGAAATATAAGGAAGGTATTGGGGATTGATGGTGGCGGTGGACGAGATTTGACGCAGGGGTAGTGGAGTGATAACTTAAGCTGAGAAATGAATCATAGTCCTGGTTTTATACCATAGGTGATACTTGAGGAAGCTTTGTATCAGATAGTAATTTTGGGGAATCAGTGGATCTTTTGCCTTACATGACTCATACCTGTGGGCCACTGCCAATACTAAAAGAAGTAAAATTATACAGGAACATATAAATACGTATATACATGCTTTTTCTGCTTATATAAAAGACTCATGCTTGTTGTAGAAAAATATAAAAAACCACTAAGAACAAACAAAATCTATGATTGAACCCCAGCACAACTAATGACCACTTATGTCAGTTCAGTATATTTCCTTCCAGTCTCTTTTCAAGCCATACCTTTTTTTTTAACTTTTTTATTATTATTAGTTGCAGATGTACAAAACAATACAATAGTTATTTTTTTCACCTCTTACAAAGTGACTACCCCTCCTCACTCCCTTGCCCCCCGACCCCTGATATCATACATATCTATTACAATTCCATTGACTCCATCCCCATACTATATACCACTTCCCATGAGTATATATGTGTTAAATTATAGTTGACATATAATATTATTCAGCAGCAGCTTCAGATGTACAGTGTAGTGGTAAGGCCATTACACCATCCATGAAGTGGTCTCCCTGACAAGACATGAGTCCTTCTGATCCCCTAATTTACAACCTTATTGATTATATTCCCTAAACTGTCTCTTCTGTCTCTGCAGTAGCATTGTAGTTATCAGTTTGTGTTGCCTCATCCCTTCCCCTTCTCCCTCATGCCCATCCCCGTCCCATCTAGCCTTCATCAGTCTTTTCTTTGTCTCTAAGACTATTTCTGTTTACATTGCTCATTTATTCAGTTCTTTAGATTTCACATATAAGTGAGATCATGTGGTATTTGTCTTTCTCTGACTGACTTATTTCACTTAATATAATGTTCTCTAGGTCCATCCATATCGTTGTAAATGGTACGATTTCTTTCTTCTTTGTAGCTGCATAATAATCCATTGTATAAATGTACCAGTTTCTTAATCCAGTCGTCTACCGCTGGGCATTTCGATTGTTTCCAAGTCTTGGCTATTGTAAATAGCGCTGCAGTGAACATAGGGGTGCATATATTTTTTCAAATTAGTGTCTTGGGTTTTTCAAGATAAATGCCTAGGAGTGGAATTTCTGGGTCAAAAGGTAGTTCCATTTCCAGATTTTTGAGATACCTCCATGCTGACTTCCATAGTGGCTGCACCAATCTGCAATCCCACCAACAGTGCAGCAGGGTCCCCTTTTCCCCACAGCCCCACCAGCACTTGTTGTTTGTTGATTTATTGATGATAGTCAAGGCATTACTTTTTAATCCCGATTAGTGAGTACACTTATAAACTATACTTTAGCAGGTCCTTTAAAACTAGGGTTGTCAGATTTGGCAAATACAAAACACCTAGATATTAGGGCCAGCTGAGTGGCGCGGTGGTTAAGCGCTGGCTTGGGAAGCCAGCGGCTCCGGTTCGGTCCCACATGGGAGGGCCAGTGACACTGCCCTCAAAAAACAAACAAACAAAAAACAAACAAAAAAAACAAAACACCTAGATCCATTTGAATTTCAAATAAACAATAACTTTTTAGTTTAAATAAGTCCAATGCAATGTTTGAGCAATCCCATTTAAAACACATAGTGATTATAACTTTAAATATCTTCAATTGATATATCATAACTGAGTACTTATCCATAGCCTTTGTTGGAAATACATATTTTTAATTTTTTATTCTGAAAAGTGTTTCATTTTACATTATTTCCCCTAAGAGATGCCTAGATATGAAATTATTAGGCCCAAGGGCAAGAACAAGCTTTTCAATTCACGACAGCAATTGCCACGTTGTACTTGCTTTCATCTTCCTTTTGCCAACATTATAATTACTTTTTATACTTCTGGCCAATTTAGAATATGAACAATAATGCATTTATTTTACACTACATAAAAAATGTTCAATGTAATAATTTTATGTTAAGATATACTGCTTTGTAATTTACATATTAAACTAATCAGTACATTTCTACTTAACCACTCAGACCCGTGCTGCTTCTCCAATCCAACATTTTGTATTTAACAGACAGCCATAATCCTAGTCAGAACCTCTTTGTATTTCATTTGTCTCCTAAATTCAGCCCTGCCTTCTACCAACCTCTATAACAGACTGAGTTATATTTATACCATAAATCTGACCATATTTCTCTACTGCTTTAGTGCTGCATTGATCTACTTCCTCTTACCCCATTAGTAGGATTATGTTTAAGTACCTTTGAGACCTGTAAGATTTTCAACATCTGGCTTTCAATATCTAAAGTTCCAGCTCACTTTCTACCTAATACATGCCAGGTTTCAGTCCCATGGACCAACTTCAGTTCCTCAAGTGCCTCAAGCCATGTGACATCTCCAGGTCCTCCACAAATACCTCTCCCTCTGCCTGCAATGCCTTTCTACTTCCCTTCTGTCCTTCTAGACTTGGCCCAAAAGCTGCCTTCTCTATGACCCCTCTCCTGCTCTCTATGGATAGAGCTGACCTAACTCGTCCATCTTAGCTACACTCTTTCTCTTACCAGGCACCAGGTTTCTGAGGGCAGGAATTGTGCTATATTCGATTGGTTTCATGGTCTGATAACATGCCTGGAACATGGTCAATTTACAATTGATCAATTTACAATAACAGTGACAATAAAACACCCAACATTTTAGAGTGCTTCAAAATTGTCAGGCACCCTGCAAAGCCTCTTTTCTCTGTATTAATTACTTTGTTTTTACACAAATCTAATGAATTAGGTAATGTTATTGTCTCCACTCACTTTAGAGGTAATGAAACAGTCCTAAGGAGACTAAACAACTTATTTAAGAATATGGCTTATAAATGCAAGAGCCAGAATCTAACTGAGATTTGAACTAATATTTTCCCTATATAAATGGATCAGGGACAGAAGGAAGTTTGCTCTCTGTCATGGAGATACTTTTAGTGTAGATCAGAAAAGAGACATGCATGGTGATATTGCTGGTGGTCTAGGCTAATGTAAGTTTTTTTGGGGGGGCATAACTCCAAAATGACCCTCTGAATTTTGAATTATGGCTCTTGGTATTCAATTAAGATCTGCACACAGGATGAAATGAGGGGATATGACTCTTGGCAAAAGCCAGTTCTTCACATGTGAATTGTATACCATCTCCTTTGTGTGTCAGTATACTTAGATCTGATCCCAGTGCCAGAGAAAAACTAAGGGAAATTAAACATAATATATTTGTGGGCAGTCAGGAAAATGCTTCAGAGTAAAGATGGGATTGAAGGGGTGTACAGGGTACCGAAGATTCAAATAAGAGTAAGTTTGAGGAAATTCTAGGGACAAGGAATGAGGTAGGACCTGAAGCGCATTTTAGGGACTTGCAACTAAACTATTTAAATGAAGTGAAAGCCAATGAGTAAAGAATTGGAAGGCAAGTCCTGGGAAAAATAAATGTTTAAGTGAGAAAAGCTATTAGAAATCACTTAGTTCAACATTTCCTAGAAAGAGTTACCAAAAACCTAGTTTTATGAGGATGTTAAAAGGCATTTCATGAGGGATAGCCGGTTAACTCAGTTGATTAGAGCATGGTGCTGATAACACCAAGGTTGCCGGTTCAATCCCCTGAGCCACTGTGAGCTGCATCCTCCTTAAAAAAATAAAAAAATAAAAAGGCATTTCATGAAATGTGTTTCCTATAGTAAAGGACTGCTTGCTGAGACAAACCCCATAGAGTTTTGCATGTCTGGAGTTCTCAGGGATTTTAATATGCTAAAAGTCTGCTGATGCCCAGAAGAAGGGGACCCAGAATCCCTATGTTTAAGAGCTTGGGGTCCAGAGTCTAACATACCAGGGTTCGAATCCTGCTTCTGATAATGACCATGTATGTAACCTCAGAAATAATCCTTGCCTTTCTAAGTCTTAGCTGTTTTTTTTAATCCATTAGTCTGCTATGTAGACTTGTGAGGATTAAATAATATAAACCATATAATGCTCTTAGTATCTGACACAAAGGAAATCCCTAACAAATGTTAGCTATTTTATTATCATATCATTCAGCAGTTTCTAACTCCATTGATCAGGGAGCCCTTTTTATCTGTGAAGCGTCTAGCAGGACAACATCTCCAGAATATCACTGGGAAATATTACTCTAGTTCAATGTTGCCCATGAGAAATTTTGGAAGCAGCTTTGAATGTCAAAGAGTTTGATTTAATCCTGTAAAAAATGGAATGTTTCCAATTGACTAGGGGAATAATGTGTTGAAAACTCTGTTTTAGAAAAGTGTATAGCACGAATGGGGTAGAAGCAAATGGAGTGTGGATGACCAAGTGGCAGGTCCATGGCAATTGTTCTTTATGTGGGGGTAAGAAACAGAACTGGGGTGGAAGGAAATGGTGATAACCTTGAATGTGACAGACACCATAGAGCTACAGATGGAGAGAGCTTGGCAATGGATTGTCCATGGGTTGTCTGGCTTCCATACTTTTAAATCTCAACAAATAGATGATTTATGACTGTTATAAAAGCTGGTTATTTCTAAGTTCCAAATAACATTTGCAAAACTGCTGTTTATTAAGAATGGTCATGATATTGATTTTGGTATTTTTCCTAGCAGAGTTTATGTATAATAGTTCTAGTTTCTAAAATAAAAGCATATGTGTTTATTTGGTCAATTAATACTTTCTTGTTTCCTTAAAAATAATTAAGCCTGCCAAGAGTAGCTTTCTTTTCACCTCAGCACCATTTTATCAGTACTTTTTTCTATTTATAGTCTGTTTTCTCTGGACAACTGAAAACCAGTTTACTGTTTAGTGCCTCTGGCATTGGCTTAAGAAAACACTTTGAGTTTGGGGGCCATCATTTCCACCAGTTTTCAAGGTTGAAATTATTACTCTAGTTCCTCATTTGGTGATGCATTGAAATCGACAATCATTACACATTTCCCAGATGTCAAGAATCTCACCCTAGCGTAAAAGGTAGAGCTGGATTTGGCCCCAAAGTATCCTTCGTTTGAATTTCTTTCTGCTGCTGCTTGGCACCATTTTCTATTAGCTGCCACCCCTGTTGATAGATCCCAAACACCTTTTGCAATCAGCTGCAATGACATCTCCTGTGGGCTGCAGCAACAACAGTGATTTCCATCAGGTCTCTCAGTAGGTGCTTCCACTAGGGGAGCTTCTGGAAGCAGTGACTCCAGCAGTTTCTCTTCTCTCTTCCGCCTTCCTTCCTCTTCCTGCCCCTTCTTCTCCTCCTCCTCCTTCTCCTTTCTCTCACCCTCCTAGTCCTCCCGGTCCTCCTCTTCCTTGTGTGTTCTTTCTTTCTCATCTTCGTTGCTTTTTAAGCCACCGTATTCTTAGAGCCCATCATGACCCAATTACATACTGGGCCTTTCAGATATTTATTTTAGCTTAATCCACTTACGGGCCTTTCATATATTTATCTTAGTTTAATCCACTTACTACCTTTGGAGGCAGGAATTACTATGTCCATTTTGGACATGAGAAAAAAAAAATCTCAAGTATCCAGTGGGATTTGGGAGCCCAGCTGACTTGAAAGCTCATACTCTGACTCCTGAAAACAGTGATGGCAGCTCCTCATATTGGTGGCTCCCTTTCATGGCAAGTAATAGGCTTCCTCATGAGATTTTCTTATAGTCCCTGCCAAAATATCTGGAACATCTAGTCTCTCAGTCATCTAGAGAGCATTGGCTTGTCCTGGAGAGCCACTCAGTGCAGCCTCCTACCCTAGCTGCTACTGTTCATGATATGGTGAGAGATTCCCTCCAGGGTACCTCCGTCAATTAGGAGCAAGGGCAGCCTCAAGGGTTTTTTTTATTTTATTACACAGTCCAAAGGGATGTGTGGAGGGAGATTATATACAGTATAGTATTAGATATATATACACACACACATATATACATATATACATATATATGTATGTGTGTGTGTTTGTGTGTGTATGTGTGTGCACACACATATATATGCCCTATTTTCATCTTTTCATCTATTCAGACCCCCAGTAGTCTCGGTGATGCCCCCACACTGGTGAGGGCTAATCTTCTTTACTCAGTGCATTGAATCAATTGTTCATCATTTCTAGAAACACCCTCACAGTCACACCTGGAACTAATATTTCACCACCTATCTGGGCATCACTTAGCCAAGTCAAATGGACACATAAAATTAACCATGATGCATATATACATATATATGTATATATGATATATAGAGGCATATATATATATACACACACATTTATATGTGTGTATAATATAGAGAAGATTATATATATGCATATATAGGATATATACTGTGGGTGCCAAAAAAAATGCATACAAGTGGACACTTTAGTCAATGTTGCTCAAGCAGTAGTTCGCCATAAACAGGTGTCTGGATGCTGATGGTAACCACTTTGAGCACCTCTTGTAATTGCAGAAGTCAAACATGACTTGTATTCATCTTTTGTTATCGGTATATATTGAGTATTACAATTTCAATACAGTTTTCCTTTCTTAAAATGTGTATGCATTTTTTTTAGCATCCTTTGTACATAAACACACATACACACACACACGATGTTATGTATATGATTTTTATGTTTATGGTTTGTGTGTGTGATATATCCTGGCATCTGTTAACTACTGGGTGCATGGGTGACTTCTACAAAGATTTGGACTTAATTTTTTTGACATGTAAAAATATTGTTAATAATACTTAAACCTCATAGGACTCAGCGCTGTTTCACAAAGCAGCTTATTGAAAAGTGCTTAGCGTGATACCTGGCATGCACTGAGTAGTCAGTAGCTGATAATAATCATTCTTTTCCTTTCCTTTTGCTTTACATCAAATACATTATTTCCCAAAAAACTATAGCAGTGTGTTTGAGTCTCATTGTCCCAAGCTCTGAATGCTATAATTATCTCAATTCCACAGATGCTTTGATGATACCAAAGCCTACCCCCTACCAATGTGTGTTTTTCATCAATGTATTCTTTTTTTGAAAATTATATTCAGCATGCATGCTTTTTATGCTGCTTTTCCTATATACTTCTCTGGTAGTCACATCTTGTGATGCTTACGTTGCCCTTGAAAGGGTTATCTCTTGGAATCACACCAATGTTATTCCAGTACTATTAAATTGCATAGTTGTGCTTCTCTGCGGTTCCTCTAATATCTTTTTGGAAGTTCATTGGATTAAGAGTTAAAAACTCATGTGAACATTCTTTATTTCTTAAGGAATTTGTACCATTTTGGGGAATTCTTCACTTTTATCACAGACGTGATTTGAGTAACTAAAGTTTGATCATTCTTTTAGCTTTTGGGAAATAATTATGGTTCATCAGCTATGCCTCCTAGAGGAATCACTGAACCAAGAATATGCTCTCCATGATAAATTACAATGTATTTAATAACCTGCAAATTAAGAAGTGTTAGCTCCAAGGAATGCAAATACACAGGCTCTGAAAATAAAGCTTGGTTAACACAAAGTGAGACCTCAAACGATAGATGTAAAAGGTGTAGATTCATTTATATTTAGAACAAAAACTTGCTAACATATTCCTAAAGTGTATCTTTTAGAAATCTGTATTTCCATATGCCATAACAAAGATCAATATTTATTTATGCATTTACAATAAAGGCAGTGTTGTCTTTCTCCTCTGAAGTCTGAAGAAATAAAATACTTTGCAGCCCCTTTATATTTTATAAGTTTAAAATTTCATTGAAGCAGCTGAGGAATAATGCAGAGACATGCTCTCCTTTGTGAAGGAATTTTAATCCTTAATTAATCATTTCTACAAATCTATTGCAGAAGGATCTTTTGAAGATTAATGAGAAAATATTTCAAAGCATGTTTTCATAAATTCTCAGAATCTTAGATAACAGGCATTAGGTAAAGTGAAAAGGATTATATGACTATTATTTACAACAAGAAAGCTAGGATATCAAGTAAACTTTTAACTAAATTTTATAGGATGAAATATATAAATCGCTAAAAGTTAGTTAAGACTAAGTGTCACCCAGTTCAAAAAATAATATCTCATACTATGTTGCAGGATGTGAATTAGATCTTTTCACAGCTTTAGCATGAATCATATTGTCAATATTTAGAGGTAGATACATCTTCTATTATTATTTTCGGTGGTCAGTGTTGTTTTGTATGGCAAGATTTTGTCCTTAACATGATTATTGGCATAAACAGGATCCAACCCAATCTAAAGATTGTTGTTTTGTGGTTGTATATAAGTTAGTTGAGAATCATTAAATGAAATTGTACATAGTGTTAATTGTGCACAGTGTCAGAGGTGCATAGAGATGAGAAAGTCACCTTTTGTGCCTTCTATAATCAAGTAAGAAAATCAAGCCTGGCAAAGTACCTTGAACAAAAGAACAATTAAATAAAATAACAGAACAAATAAAAGAAGGAGGAAAAATGATTTTGAATATAGGTGGGATGTAGTGAGATTAATTCTGTCTAGGATATACCCTGGTCAGCTTTTTGGAGGAAACCTATGAATAAGATTCTTAAGCATAGAAGGCATTTCCAGAAGAAGATGTGGAAGTAAGGGTATTTACCCTGGGAGGAGGTAAAAGTAGAGAGGTAGGAAAGTACAACTCAATCAGAGCTAATAAGGAAGTGGCTGGGAAGATTTTTTTCAAGCACACATTGAGCACCTCCTGTATGCTGGGAGATAGGTGCAGGAAGGTAAAGGAGGTTACACTACAATGTGAATGGGGGACATGATGGAAGTAAGCATAGGTACCATGGAAACATCCAGCAAGAGCACCTCTCCTGGGAAGGGGATGGAAGGAGCTGTCTAAGAGAGATGGAAGATATCAGAAAAAGGAATGGAGTTAAAAGACTCCAAAGGTGAATCAACAGGTCCCGCCACTAAATGGTTGAAATAAGAGCAGAAAAGAGAAGACTTAACTATATATCTGAAGTTCCAGATCTGAGACAGGAAAGTCTAAGACTGAACAGAATTAGGAAACATAAACGAAGGAACAATTTTGGGTAAAAGATAGAGAGCTCAGCTGCAGAAGTGGTGAGTTTGAAACAATTGAGGAAGGCCTATGTAGAAGTTCTCAAAACATAATAGGGTCTGCAGTTCACAGGGGAAGTCAGGTGTAGAGGTGTCTATATGTGAGTCATCAGCATAGAGACTATTAAGACTCAAGCAAGCTGTCACAGGAAGAAGGGCTAGTGAAACAGCGAAGAAGGCACAGTTACACTGGGCACAAAGTTACACAAGTCCAGTCATGGAAAACTACCACAGTCTAAGCATACCTGAGCACCCCTGACAACTTTAAGAGTGCATTTTCTTCTCTATTTTCTTTTTAATTAGATGTATTTAGAACTGGTTCCAGAGTTTTATTCATCTTCTTAGAAACTGGTGATTGTAATGTTGATACATGGTTCCTGTACTATTGCTTTTTGTTGTGTTTTTTTTCTGTAAAGTTAAAAGTAGTAGAACAATTAGCCACCTTAATCTTCCATCTAGATAGAGACATTTTAGGGAGAACAGTAGCTCTTTAAACAGTTATTTTATTCAAAAGAAACAGGATAATAAAGCCAAGTAATTTGCAACTCTCTTCAACTCATTTTCCTTAGATGCAAGGTAATAACAACCTCTTCACACAATCCCAGTTCTTTGAGTATTTTCAAAAATAAATGCTTGGAATCAAACAGGAGATGAAGGAAACCTCAAGCAAATGATCTCAAAAGCCTATGAGCTTTTATTAATTAAAAATATCAACCTCTTAATATTTTTTGGTAAAAAGAGTTTTACATGTGCAGTTGGTACAATAATGATTTCCTGAAGCCCAGGCGGGGGCTCAATGTTACAGTGGAGCTACAGATTTTCAAAGTACAATTTTTATTATAAGTTTAATCAGGAAGCAAGGGTTCTCATACTTCACTGTATTTTAAACACAGCACTATTTCACCTCCAATGTAATCAAATATTGAGGTATTAAATGCAATTATAACCTTTAAGTCTATATTATTAAATGTACCATTTATATTCCTTAAGCATTAACAAGAAGTGAATATTTACCTTTCATTTGTCAGGGGAAAAAACCCAGAATAAGCTCAACCTCATTATTAGGAAAGTCTTTACCAAGCCATTTCATGTTACTTTGAATCAGGATAATTACATTTCTCTGCCAAGGAAATGTTGCCAACTTCAGCTGTGCATTAAGAATAATGGTCTAGCAAGATAGCAAATTCCAATTTCCTATGATCAGAGAATCTTATTACCTTTATGCTCTCCCTTCCTTCCTGTTCACATAGGAAGTGAAAAGATTTTTTTTTTCTTTTTTGCCAGTTTGAATTTGCTTAGCTCTATATTCTCCTAAGTGGAAGGTGAAGTTCTGGGGATGGGCAAGCACTAACTGCATCTAAGAAACACAGCTCTGTAGCCCAGCTTTGTTTCTGGTTGCTATTGAATTTCCCCATTTGTTGTTAAATGTGCAGATTTCAAAGTAGCATATTGTTCGGGACAACTTTTGCACAATGGTGGAGAGCTGCAGATGGTGTGCCTTTTCAAGGATGATAAATGCCTAAGTTAATGCTGATTTGTGGCAATCAGGACTGTGCTGCAGGCTCTTTAGGCTCCCGGATGTCTTCATCCAGGGACAGTGGGCGGGCTTAGGCATGAGTGTGGGACCCAAAATAACAGATGTCGCCTATTGTAACCCTTAAAGAACTCAAGCTGGAGGAGACCACTGTTCTTAAAAATGAGCTGGTGAAAGCCCAAGAAGGTTAGGGGGTAAGGTCAAAGCCTTTTGGGCTGGTGGTGCCTGGGACAGGGGACACTGGACAGAACCAATGTGATTTGTTCTGAGAAGCACCCAGGTGGACCACAATCTCAACACTGAATTTTTCTAGAAAAGTCTAAGCCCGATTGGTCTTTATAATCAGCATAAATCCTGACACATTGTAAATATCATAAGCATTTGTAGAATGGAAATGAATTACAGTCTTCTGAGCTATCTGTACCTTTTGCTAGTATTCTCCTCTTTATGACGGCTTGGTCTTATTCCTCCTCTAATGTTTGACCTATGTGCCCCATCTGAGTACTAGATACCTTCCTACTAGTCTTAAATTGCTATTTGGGTGTATGTTTATTTATGACTATTAAAAAGATAAAGTTAATTGGGTTAACAATGTTTTTCTAATTTTCTGAGGGCTTCAACCACAAGGCACAATTGATCAAAGAAAGTGAGTAGATTCCAGAGTCTAAAGATTCTCAGTTTTCAAAGGAAGAATTAAGGATCAGAGAGGCTAAGTGGCTTGTTCTGGACCACACTGAAGCTGAGTGTCTTATTTTGTACGAGGATGAGGTTCATCTAATGTGTGTCTGGGGTTCTGATGGGAATGTTACCTATGAAAATCTTGCTTAACAATGACTGGGTTCCTCATTTTACAGGCTAGGAGGCCAATGTCCAGAGAGCATAGAGCACAAGTAGAAGGTTCCCTGGTTAGCAGGAAGTGAAATTGGAGTATAAATCAAGATCACCTGATTTTTGTCTCCTTTTGTCTTTGTACTGCACCATGACTTCTTGGGATAGAGTGGGAATGCAATCTTTTTACATGAGTTTGAGTCATCCCTTCATAAAAAGAACTACAGATATTTATTTGCTTTGGTAGTCATGTGTTTCCCAATGTGGTATTAAAATCAAAATCTATGCAATTTTTTAATTCAGAAAAAAAAAGAGCAAAAACACTGCAGTCCTTTATAGGTAGTACATTTTCTATTGTCTTTGTACCACCATCCATTCATTTGTTCTTTCATTCATGTATTGGGCCTCCATGATAAAGCACACATAACATGTTAGGTCATGAGGATGAAAAAAATTAATAAAACTCAATCCTTGGTAACATGGGATTTGTAGGATAGAAAGGAGAGCAGATGGTTGGCGTATGGGTGTTTGGGGGAAAGTTTTTAGAGATAAAGATAGATATAAATTAAAGAAACAACAGTAACAATAAATAAGAAAATAAGAAAGAGTCTCTAATAGACATTTTTTAGGAAGAGATGGGAAATTTAGGTAGTTTTACTATTGGTAAAAGGATGAAATTTAAGTATAATAAATCCTTGGAAGGGATTTTATAAAATATATTCAAGAGGATAGGTTGACTGTCATACAAATATGACATGATTTTCACTTTCTTGTTTTCATTCCTGCCCTCTACACACAATGAATTCTATGGTTCCCTGTTCACTACCATAATATTCCTAGGTTGGTTGTTGTTGGTTTTGTTTTGTTTGTTTGTTTTTTGTTTGTTTGTTTGTTTGTTTTACTTTTGGAAGAGCTGGCCCACTCTTAATGTATTTCCCAATATTCACTAACTTCAAAATTTTAATCAGCTGTTTCCTTCTTTGTCCATACGCCTTTCCCTCTATCACTGAGGATATGCTCTCGTGTTAGAAATATTTCACGATCAAGAAGTATGTTGAAAGAAAAAGTACTGCTGGGTAGGACTTGCTCATGATGTCTCTCTTCCAGGTCCACGCTCTTACAATTACACTGTAATTTATGGTTTGGCTCCTAAGAGGAGAACCCCATGATGGGAAATCTCCAAAAGAATGATGGGTCTCTATCATCCCATCATCCCATTCATCAGCTCTCTTCATAGATTAATGCCTAAGCAATATGTTTGTTCACCATGAATCAATTTATTATAGGCCTATTCCTCATACAAGTTGTTGGCTCATCTGAAATGTCCTCTGACCATCAAGGTCTTGCTCAAGTCTTAAAAGCTTAGGGCAAGTTCCACTTCCTCTAGGAAACCTTGCTCTTATTGCCAGTTCAGACCCAACTGGCCTTTCACTTTTATTCTCAGAACATGACAAGGGTGTATAATTAGTATTTATAATGGTTTTGCAAATTGCAATGTACCTTAAAGTTTCATTCAAGATATATGATTTGGTCTTATTCTTATCTGCATCTCTCAATATATTTATCAAACATATATTTAATAAGTATCCACTGTGTGCCAAGCATTATTCTTAGCACTAAAATTGATGACTAATGATGCAGACAAGATTCCCACTATGCATAACTTCAGGAAAATTATGAAAACATAGCATGATAATAACACACTATAATGTGTTATGAGAAATAAGCAAAATAACCTGGGTGATATACTAGAGAGGGTACATTTGGTGATGGTGGGGAGAGGGTGACTAGCTATATAGAGTGGGGAGCTAAGAGATTTCAAACAAGATAGCCTTTATAAGATGAAGAGGCCAGCTAGGAAAAAAGCCACATAAAGGACACTTGAGGCAGTGTGACTGATTAAAGATGGCCACAATCTCTTTGCCTCTCCTCCCTTTAGCTATTAGTTTGGCCTATGATTTGCTCTGACCAGTAGAATGTGGTAGATGAATTCATGTCACTTCTGAAGCTGGACCACAAGAGATCTGTAACGTCCTCTTCCATGCAGTCGGAACACACCCTCTGAGACCCAGCCTTATGCTGTGAGAAGCCCAAGCTACATCGCGTGGTCACAGTGAGGAGGCCTGGCGCATTCTGGTTGACAGCCTCAGGTAGTTCTCAGCTGACAGCCAGTATCAACTGCCAGGCATGAGAATAAGCCATCTTGGAGGTTCCAGCCCATTTGAGCTGTCAGGTGACTGCAGTCCTACCGATACCAAATGAAGCAGAAACACCCAGTCAGGAGAGAGAATACATGAGGTTCTTATTTGAGTTTTTTTGTTTTTAAGACACTGAGTAGAGGGATGGTTTGATATGCAGTGATAATGAAACAGGTAATTAGGGAAACACATGTCAAGAGCTTGGGAAGGGGAAGAGCTTGTCATGTTCACAGAACAAAAATGAGGACAGAATTACCTTGCATGCATGCTCCCTGGCCAGTTATAGGTACTAGATAAGTGTGCATAGTAATGGAATGAACCTGGAACTTTCTATTTCCTCCACCCATGAAAGCTTATTCACCCTTTCAGACGCCAGTAAAATTTGGCATCTCCCTGAAGTATTCTCTATCTGTTGCCATTTATAGACACCTTACTTTTTCTTATCAATTTTTATAATAACAATTGATACAAGCTCCTGCACTTTCTTGATGTCTAATTTCTTTGTGTGTTATTTCTTTCTTTCCAACCAGCTCCCACTGTCCTTGCATTATCTCCTTTTGGCTCTAATGAGGTGCTGGACTCCTTAAATCACTGGGCGTCTGTTGCTAATACCCAAGGGACTCAGTTCAATACTAATTCAACAATGTTATGCCCACCTGGAAACAATACTCAATGCATTTGGGAGATAGCTTGATTCGTTTAGTGGTTTTCAAATATGGAGCAGGGTAGAAACATGTGTTTGCAAATTCAGGGAGTAGTTTTAGTTACCTAACTATCAGCGACCATTTAAATTTACCTCATAAACAGGTTCCGTGAAACAGTATGAGAAGGCTTAATAAGTGAAATAGAAGCCTGGTGAGTGAAATAAAAATAATAGCTTCACACTTGACCTTTAGCAAATAAAGAATTCTGAAGTAGATGAACTTGCAATGGTTCTACTTCATTAGGTTACTCAGTAATGCATCAACTAATTGTTTATTCCGGAAACAAATTCATAACTAACCAACAGGTCATTTTAATACTGGCCTCTAAGTTCCCAGACTTGCCACAAAGGCAAACAGTACACATCTTTCCTCAATTGAAAAAAATAAAATATAAAACATGAAAGCTCCTTTGACCATTTAAATTCAGATACACAACAGACATCCAGGAAGGTATTAACATAAGTAGTTATCAGGTAATAAAGAAATCGGGGTATAATCCTGTGAGATACTGAATGGAATTAGAATGGTTTGGTTCAAAATGATTTAAACGTGTTAACATTTGTGGATTTCTTCTCAAAGACCACTTTCTTTTGTCCTCATTACAGGACATTAGAACAGATACATTTCAATGGCTCTCAAATTAGGATAGCTACATTTTACAGGAAAAACAGAATAAATATGAAGAAAATACCTAACCGAAAGCCAATCAAACACCTCCCAGCATCTTCAACAGGCTTCCTTCAGGCCTAACTCTCCCTAAAAGGGGAAATGCTTGTGCAATAGATTGATAAGAAATGAGATAGACAAAAATCCTATTGACTGCCCCATTTTCAACAGAGAAGCACACTGTCGACAATTAAATAAGGAGTTTTCTTTGAGTGTGGTTCAATTATCTGTCTATATCACTGCTCTATAAGCTGCCATGAATAAAACATGTTATCTATAATGAAAGTTGGAAGAGCAGGCAGACAAATGAGTTTTCCAACATTCATGCTTTCACACAAAGCCAGGTTCCTACACATGATGGTGTCTTATAAACATATATATTTGTCCATTTGAAACTCTTTCTTTCCAGGATGACTTTGAAAACAAATCTCATTTTACTATCCTATCGTCAAATATTTTTAGATTAAGCAGACTCTACATATACCACTTATCATTTCTCTCAGTATGGTAAGCGGTAGAAGAGCTTGGGTGTGTTTTGTTTTGTTTTATACAAGGAGATAATTTTGATATCCCCCGTCCCTCCAACCCGTACTGTAGCCAGGGAAGCAGGAAGGAAGCTGATGAGAGAACCAGGGAAAGAGTTACCTTATGGTCACTCCCCTCTCCGTCTGTTATTTGATGATAGGTAAGAAAATGTGAGAATGGGGGTCAATTTTTCTAACCTAGAAAATAAACTTTACATACTCCTGAGTCAATTATTAGGGTCTCCTGAGCCATGTTGCATTAGTAGTAACATCTGCAAACATAGCATACTGAGTGTCAGGTATTGTGCGAGTTATGAAATAAATGATAGCAAAGCCTGTTTCAAAGATAGCTAGTATATAGCCAGTGTATGGGTAGCTGGAGTGGTTAGTTAGGGGGAGGAAAATAGTAAATATCTTCAGATTAAAGATAAAACAATGGGAATTTAGAAATTGTCACTTGGCTGGTTAAGATGGACACTAAACCACTTGCTTTTAACCACCACCTCCTGCTGTGTCCATGAAGTTATGATTACTGATTGCTGGAAGGGAAACTTAAGTGAGCACCCAGGTTTCATTCATGGAGTTATCCAGAAAAAGCCCCAATCACAGAAAGACCCTGTTCATTTAACATCAATATTCCTCAAACTTGTTCCATAAAAGATGGTAACCTGGGCTGAAGAGTTCTAATATCCTTTAAATTATTGGCAAAGTCTCCATATTCTGGGTTACGCTGAGGGAGAATGAGCTGTGTTTTGACCATAGATTTGCTTCCTGGGCCCCCTACGTGTATGTCAGAACACTGTGAGAGGGTAATGTGTGGTTAAAACAGCGACTTCAACGTCTTACTCTAAGCCTTTGCTAGATGGATTCCCACTAAACACCATTCTATGCCGTGTATTTCTCACCTCACAACACTGACCAAGTTAAAGTTAGTCCAGAGTGGGACTTAGATGGATAGGATTATTTTTCATCTTACATAAGAAAAATAAATCCCTTTCTAGAGATCTGTGAATAGTCATATGATATAGAATGGTGAAGAGAGGGTGGGTGCAGAGATCTAGAAGTTAGTCCCGGATTAAATGCGATACCTATTTTCCATTTAGAATTTTGGTGAATTTTGTCTGATGAAAGCTGTTTCAAAGAAAAGAGGTTCATGAAACTGTACAGGAAAGCACAAATAGTGCCCAGATTTCTATCTTGGTATCAGTGAGCATATGACCTCATGTACTGATCGTGGCATACTACAAATGCCCTCATTGTCAGTGCCTTCCTCTGACAGAGAGGATCACTTTGCTATCTCATAGTAAGCAATAAAACTCAGAAGGTGAATGAACTGCCCTAATCCATCAAGAGCATTCCAAGCTGTCCTCAGTTTGAACGCCACCAATTATCTATATTTATAACGGATATAAACAGGAAAACCTGAATTCAACCTTTAAACTGCTGCCTCTTCACCATACGGTGTTCTTTATCTTCCCCATTAGAACCATTGTTAGTCTAGCAATCTTAACTAATTCAGTGGAAACGTCAGTAGGAGATCAATGGATGAATCCCTGTGGCCTATTTAACGTTAAAATGTTCCTTTTATGAAACACTCTTCCTATAGATTTAGAACCTGTTACTTGCTGCCGTTTCAGCCTGACCTGCACGATTCTCAGTAAACAGCTTTCCCTAATTACACAGATGCATGCCGGGTACAATTATTTTTAAGACTTCGATTATAACATGAGATTAGTGGAACAGAATCTGAATTTGAACAGGAAATGCTTGCGAGTTCCAAGGGGGCATAACGAATATAACTGTATTTTTCTTTTATCCAGAGAGATAAAAACGTATTTTGTCTCGCCCCCTTCACCTCTTTCTCAGGTTGACCTCGTTCTGTGTTTGCACACATTTGTAATGAAAACCACTACTGCTGCAGTTTGGAGACATAGCATCGTTCTGAGACCCCAGTAGGTTCATCGCATAGGCTGACAGTTGGAGTCCATTCAGGAAGAGAAGCACTTCATGCACTGATTGTAAAGATGAAGGTGTGGGGCAGGCAATTGTTTTCTCTTGAATGCCTACTATGTACAAGACACTGTAGGGAACTACAACGTAGAACTAAAAATACATCCTTTTTTGGCTAATAAAAAGAAACTCCAAGGGCAAATTCAAAAGACCCAAGACATCTACTTTTTTTGCTTCTCTTTTCCTACTTACAATGGGTCCCTCCAATATTTTTCCATGGCTTATCCTCTCCTCCCTTATCTCTAGGTTAACAGAATTCTAGGCAAGATTGACAGCCCAAAACAGGAGCGTACGCACCAACATAAATTTCTATATGTGCATATATATTCAGAAGAAAAGAGAAGGAATTGTGAGTGATGAGAGAAATGGTAACAAAGTCTGTTTCAAAGATAAGTGCGTGTATCTGGACATAGGTGTAGGTGGAGCAATTATTTAGGGGAAGGAAAAAAATCAGATGAAAGTTAGAGATACTTTATCAGATTTATTTCAGGGGATGATTAAGGCAGAGCTCATTAAAACTCCTTTAGTCTTTCTTATGTTTTTCACCATAGGCATGTGAACTTATGCCACTTGTGTGGTGGTTTTATAAATAGTGAGGTTTTCTAACTGAACGTCAAAAGCACTTTGATTCTAAACTGGACAACTTTGGATTTACATGAACTCTTTCATGACACTGAGAGAGCCGCTAAAGGATCATGAGTTTTCAAATCACTTTTTTTGTGGCTTCCAAAAAATTGCAGGCATTTTTCAATTTACTTCCCATGAAGTCACTAATTTGCTTCTTGGAAAAAGTTTGGGCATTTGGAAGTTCTAACTCAGTAATCCAGGTCATTCCCATGACTAGGGATCCAATATTCCACTTGATTTTCAGTTACCTATAATAGAATATAGACATTGAGCTTTTCTGTGGGACTCCATCCACCAGGTCTTCACGTTCATTAAGTAGTCACCTGGGGACTTTAGACATTGATAAGTCAGAGTAAACAATGAAATTAGCACAGCTGTTTCTACTATACCAGGGTTATCAGTTGGGACTGTGCTGAGCTACCAATAACAAAATACATAACCAACAGTGACTTGACCATATTTTGTATAATTTTTTCTCAGAGAACAAGAATGTCAGAGGTAAAGGATTGCTTGCATGATTTCAGCTGCTGTCTAATGCCAGCCTGGACCCACATTCTTATTATTATTCCTCTTTTACCTCCTCAGCACGTTCACATTTTCTCTTATACTGATTGTCTCATGTGTTGTAAGATAGCTTTGACAACTCCACACGTTGCATCTGTGTTCATGGAAGGAGGAGGGGAAGCAGAAACTCCCAGTGAATATCTGCTTATATATCATTTTCCAGAACTGCATATATAATATGGTCAATTCAGGGAAAATGAATAGCTCCCTAGGGCTAGGTATAGAGCTTTCCTGAACAAAACCAGGGTTCTGTCTACAGGAAAGAAGAGGAGAATGGGGTTGGGCTGGCAACTAGGGTGTCAGGTGAGCGAAAGTAAACAACAACTTCTCAAGTGAGGTGCCTCAATGGATTAGGGGGCTCATCAATGAGGAGCTTTCCTTCCTTGTCTCCATCTCAGAGCCCCTCCCTTCTTAAGGTTTTATTAAGACCAGTTCTGTATTTCTGAGAAACTAGGTCCAATAGCTAAGAAATACCCAAAATATTCCTAAATACACAAATAGAGCGATGCAATAATTGACAGCTGATATGCAGCATTGAGCAGCCTGATCTCTTTTTTACATATATTTGCAAGGATCTCAAACACTGAGGTCTCAAACGCTGGAAATCTGTCCTCACCAAAGACATCCACCATCTGGGCACCACTCTGGTGGTGGTTTAAATTAAAGGAGTTTATTTTCCCATATCCTTTGAAGAACAGGTAGTTGCTCTGACCTTCCATCATAGAGAGGTTTCCCTCTTATAAATGACAACTCAAATAATCCCATCCTAGTTTTTTTTTTTTTTTTTTTTTTGGTAACTCTCTCCTGAATTCTTCACAGAAATGCCCTAAATCTGTTTAAGTTTCTGCTTCTTAAAATAGCTATGAGGAAGTTGACTTCTCACGGACAAGAATCTTTGTAAGGACTTCTTAGAATGAGGCAACCATACATCTAAAATCTTCTCATTTGAACTGAAAATAGGCCAATTCTTTAAAAACATATTAGGGTTTTTTTTTGTTTGTTTTTTTTGTTTGTTTTATTTTTTACTACAGAGTACAAAATAAACTGTAGATAATGATTGAACTGAATAAGTATATGTAGGCAAGGTTATAAAAAAAATGAAAATGTTATATAATGACAGTAATATTTTTCTTTGACATGTTCTTCTTTAAGGATGTGTTTATATGCAGTTTAAACTCTAAAGGTAGAAGAGGCATTTACTCATTTTTTTTTCCATTTAAAACATACTTTTAAAGGATAGCAGAAACCTTTATTTCTAAATCAAGAATGAGTATTTACTTTTACTGTGGAACACTCCAATTAAGATAAATCCAGAATTATAATTAAGTCTACATCTTTCTTTAGAATTTTCCTTATTCCTGAAAACTTTGCTTTACTTTCTTTTTCCCCTCTCTTTTTTCTCTTCCTCTTCGTTTCTTTTTTTCTTATTCCAGTGAACGTTCTATATAATAGGTATCTAATAGTGAGCTATCAGATGACATAGCACTCTGTAAATCTTTTATTCATTTAACAAAAATTTTATAATGGATGTGATCTAAATTACTACTAAATAAGTAAATCATCCCCTATTTTAGAAATCCTTTTTTCTAATTTCCATGGCTTGTTCAATCTCTCTTAGCCCAATTTAAAATAGTTTGTTTCATCAAAGAATAAATAAAATCAGTGAATTAAAGATTGATTTACTTTATATTTTGATATCTTATTTTTAGGAATTTTAAATGCACCAAACACAGGGGATAAAAGCTCCAGATAAGTCCATAAAACATGTCATTTATAATTGTAAAAATTAATAATGCATTTTTTGAAAAACTATGTTTGTCTACAGCTTTTTCTTTGAAACACCAACACAAGCCCTATCTTATCTGTGACCCTCTTGGGTCAGGGTATGTTGTCCACCTCTAAATTCAATATTTGTCTTTCATTTGACAATTAGCCATGTGACACCTCTTGTCTGAATTATAGCTTAACTTATAATATCATAAATATGTTTATTCTATATCTCTCTAATTAGAATGCAAAATTTATAAACTATTTTGATTTTCCTCAGTGTCCTACACCCAGTAGGCTTCTCAACTGATTACAAATTGGTTTCCCAACAGTAAACTTCTTTAAAAATGACAATCCTGTTTTGTACATTTGGAAATAACCTAATATAGGAAATCAATATGTAAAGTAAATCAATCTTCAACTCACTTCCTAAAGGATTATTACCATAAACTTCCTTTTAACTTCTTGAGTTTTACTTTCTACTGATATTTCAAGTTTTTGAGTTTTCTGCTAAGAGAGCTTTGTTCATTCTCTTCATCAATGCTATCTCAAGGAACCACAGAGCCAGCGAATAATTACTACCTCACTAGCAGAAATCAGGCCCATGTTTCTTTATGTCCTGTGTAATTATATATACAGATGTAGATCTGTTTCATTCAGAAAATACAATAATCCATATTGTGTGATACTAGGATCATGGAAATACAAGATGAAATGTTTCAGAGTTCAGATGTCACTATTCAACAGAAAATAGCCTTGATTGTGCCAATCTGGTCTTAGTTGTCAATTCTCCAGAAATCTGCAGCCGAGACTGTAATTGGCAGGCACATAGTTTAAATGCCACACACATGGTTGCTCATATAGAATCATAAAAACATAAAACTCTAAGAAGATGCCTTTGCTCCACAAACTGGCAGAAAAGTTAGAGATAAAGAGAACTCATTTATATACACCAGAGTTGGACAAATATAAAAGGGACCAGTTGATCTTTTCCTCTCTTCCAATCTGTAGCTCATAGGCCACCATCATCTGTAGAGTGCTTATCTGTATCAAGAAGCATTTCATTAATATCGAGTGACTAGAATATCTTAAACTGATCCACGCAAAGTTTCTAATAAAACATCTCTTGACATTTAAGTCTAAAATTGACTAAAAACTCATGCCTCGGTGGACTGTGTGATACATTAGTAACTTCTGCCAGAATGAAACTAATAATTTTTAAATCATTTTGATAAGAATGGGCCTTCTTTCATTCGCATCCCTTTTGTGGAAAAAAAAAACAAAAGAAAACGTCAAGCACTTAAATCAGTTATAAAAAGTGAAATATCTCTGGAATGAATGAAATCATTCAGTATTCTGAAGAGTCTCACACAAATATCATACCTAAAATATTTTCATTATATGAATCGAACGTGGAGAAGGGCATTAGTCTATGCTCGGTGTAGGAAGGCAGCCAAGCGCTTTATCAACACCCTTTAAAATTTGGATTTCATTCTGTTATATTCACAATGATAGCTTGTGTGGTATGCACAGTGCATTCTTCTTCTAGAAAATGGTTATGTCTAAAAATTCCACCTCCTCCTTTTTCTGTGATAAAGATGGGTTTTCAGCATCATCAATAGCTGAAGTGATGCTCATCTGTGACCATCTGTTTTCATTATAAAACAGTGGATTTTGGCAGGATTTTCAACCATTGAGCTTGTTCAAATGTTAGAACACCTGTTTGGTCTTTACCAAAGCAGGCCCTTTGGATGGTTTAGTGTAGGTGGGAGGTCAGGCATAAGGAAGGAAGGGTTTAATAATTTCTTTTCAATTGGGAAGCATTAAATGAATGAATTCATTTTTTCAATTGTTGATGATTATTCATCCTCTACTGTTAGAAAAAGTTACAGTACTAAGTGTCGAAAACTATGATTAATGCTGAAATAGCTAGTTAAATGGGGAAAATACAAAAATGTGTTTTTGATCATTCCCACATGAAGACATTATTATCATTTACTGAATAAATACCTTATTCCTAGAGCAGTGTCACTACATAGAGGGTACTGAATATCCATGTGCTTAATAAGTAAAAGTGTGTTTAATCTTCACAAGGCTGCGAGTACTGAATATCCATGTGCTTAATAAGTAAAAGTGTGTTTAATCTTCATAAGGCTGTGGGACTTGTATTAATATGCCCATTGTACAGATGAGAAAGACTGAGGCTAAAATAATTTGCAGAGCTGTGACTCAGAGCTATTCCTTCATATGGTTTTCCATTAGACAATGAGAGTAATTTGGTCTCAAAGGCTTTCCCACTCTTAGTGACTTTTCAATAGATACTAGAAAGATTAGAAATACCAAAGCCAGGGAGGATTGGGTTGGAAAAGCTAGTCAGAAGAAGTGACTTTTGAATAGTTTTGAAAGCAGAAGCAACATGTTTGATAATCTCGAAACAAAGGAGGCAACATGAATTCACTACAGCACTGTCTCAAGCAAGAGGTGGGGAGCAATGTTCCTATTTACATGGAGGGAGGGATCATTGGTAGAAAGACGATACAACCTATAACTGAGAGCTTGAATTTGGTACAAAGCAGAATCGGGAAAATGATGGATGTGACTAAGACAATAGTGGTGGATGAGCACCTCTGCTGGGTGAAGAATGGATTGGCAGACATGGGATGCCTGGCTGCCTGGAGTGCTGGCACAGCAGTACCCAGCCCAAATCAGGTGCCGATGGCACTGGATTTAGCCAAGACTAAGAAATGCTGTTGAGGCAGAGTCTACAAGTTTGAGCCACAGTATCTGCAGGCTTCATCCTGTCATTTAGAAAGCCCTGATGAGTGATGAAGCACCTCATTTTGTCTTTTTCCTTAAAGTATCATCTTCCTACTGTCAGTATATCAAATTTGTATGTAAACTAAAATAATTTTTTTTTCTGTTTTTTTTTGTTTGTTTGTTTGTTTTCCCCCATGAAGAAGCACTTCCAAAGCAAGCAACAACAAAAAAGAGTCTGGGGTGATTTAAAACACAAAAATAAAATAATTATTGGAACTGGAAGGAGATTTGAAGATTATCTTGTTTAGCTGTTTCTTTTCTTTTTCTTTGTTTTTCTTGTTTTTGGTTTTTGTTCAGACAAGGAAATTGGGGCTTAGAAAGTGAATTCACGTATTCATTTAGCACAAGTTTTGGATTCAGATTCATCATAAATTTGAATTCTGGTTTTCCATTTATTATTTGAGTAATTTTGGGGAAACCATTTGATGTTCTCAGTTTCTTCATCTACAAAATAAATATAAATATAGTGCAATAATCATTCTAATCAGAATAAAATATTATTTTTCAAAGCATGACAGTATGGCAGTTAAAGGTATTGTTCTGGGGCCTGACTGCTTGGTTTTAATCCTCACCCCAACCACAACCAATGAAAACTTATACCAGCTGCCTATCTACCTGTGCTTCAGTTTCCCTCCTCTGTGAAACGGAATATGATTGTCTATATTTATTCGGCATTAAATGAGAAATATATATATGTGTGTATCACCGGACTTCAGGACAATAACATTGAATAAATGTTAGCTGCAACTATGATAGCTATTGTCATTGTTTTGTTGAACATCCACTATGTGTTGGGAACTGCATAGATGTAGAATGTACCCTTAAGAAAGGCATAGTTCCTTTTCTCAAGTTGCTCAGAGTAGGCAGGTACATAAAGTTACCACAACTGTAATCCAATGCAACTGCTACCCTGGAGGTTTCCTCTGTGTCATTCCTAGAGCTCAAAGAGGTCTGGGTGAGTCAGGAACAAGTTTTTGGGGGTGAGTCATTCAAGCTGAGTCTTGAAAATGGGTAGTTGTCAACAGACCTTGGAATGAGGGAAAGGAAGAGTTTGTATGTGTTGGGAGCCTGGGGAACAGAGAACAGGTCAGTTAGACAGAAAGCATGCACTTAGCATTAGAGAAAGGCCGAGGGCTGATGATCATTTTGTATGGTTGCCCAAGAGGAGAATTGAGAGGTGGGGATGAATAGTTACACAGTGACTTCATGAATAAGGGACTTGTTAAATGCACTGCAAAATTGTATGCTCTTTATCCTGAAGGCAACGAGGTACATTAACATTTTTTAATCTGGGGGATGGCCTGATAAGATTCTCCTTTTTAAACACTGATAGATGCCCCCTGGCCCACTTCTGAATAATGGATACTGCAATACCATTATCTGTTGACTGGGCTGTTTTCCCTTCTCCTACCAGGTGATAAGTTTCTTGAGGACAATGAGCTGTCTTTCTATTCCCGGCATCTCTTATGATACCTGGAAGAAGTAGGTACTTAATAAGTATTGAATAAAATGAATGAATGAATGAATGAATGAATGAATGAATAGAAAAGACAAAGCAAAAATTCAGTTAAGAGGCTGTTTTCCTCCTTCATTCACATGATTTAATACGGATTTAATAGTGTCAAGGGCAGGGGACACAAAAAGGGGGCAGGTTCAAGAGATATTTAAGGTATTTAAGTAAGACAAGTATTAGAGTTAGAGACTGAATAGGAGGCTAGGAGAACTTGTCTAGAATGACCTACAGATTTAGAGTTTGGTCAATTCAGTGGATGGTGATAACATTCACTGAAAGTGAATATCCAGATTCACAGGTAAAGATAATGTGTTCACTTCAGGACAAGTCTAATTTAAGGAACTTGTGGATCAAATGAAGGGGTCTCTGGAAGGCCCCTTGGTGAATGGAGAGAGTTTCATGCCTTTTAACTCAGAGTCCACTGCACTTTCCCCTATGTGATGATTTTTTTTAAAAATATCAAAACAACAATTAGAATGTAAAATAATTTATACATATGGTTTTTTGATGGTTATAAAATCAAAGAGGATATTTTTCTTGACCATCTGTCTAGAATGTCCTTAAACCCATCTTTGTTTCTTTTTTTTTTTTTTTTTTTTGAGGGCAGCACCACTGGTCCTCATATGTGGGACCAAACCAGGGCCGCTGGCTCATCTTTGTTTCTTTTAATAAAAATACCCACTCATGAGGGCCCAAGTTGAACAACAACTCTTTTAAGAAAGCTTGTCACCTCCTTCCAGATATACTGATCACACACATAGCATTTGATTTTCCTTTGTCTTTAGCACCCGTACCAGTGTATTCAGTATTTGAATTCATTTTCCTTGAAGATATGCAAGATAGCATGATAATTACTATCATGGACTTCAGAATCAACAGATCAAGTTTTAAAATCTCAACTTGGTCACTTAGCTGAGTGGTCTGGGGAAGTAGTTGGCCCTCTCTTAGCCTCGATTTTTCTCATATATAAAACTCAAAGGACTATACCTACCGTGAAGGGTCGAAAACCCCCACCCTTCATCACACTCAGCGTAGTACTCTCATATCTCATCTCATTCTCTTTTCCATCCATGTTGACCTCCTCACTGACCCTGGAATGACTGAGGCATGCTCTTTCCCCCTGGAGTGCTTATCCCTCAACTATCTACATGGTTAGCTCCCTCGCTTTTTAAAAGCATTTTTTACAAAAGTCATCTTCTGTCCTATGGCTATAGTAGAGAGAAAAATGCTGCTGAGTCTAATATGGAACACATGCATGCATATTGACAGAGGCTGGAATGAAATTCACTCCAAAGGAAATTGTCTCAAGGAGGAGAATTATGTGTACAATGTTGCCCTTATACATTATCAACTGTGATGCGCTTTGACATTTGAAATGCAATTCAAAGTTCAGCTTCTCAGTGACAACTTCTCTGGGTCTTCAATGTAGAATGCCAGTTCCACACCACAATACTTTATATTAACTTTATTTTACTTATTTATATTTTTATACAAAACTGAAAAGTTTCTTGAGAATGAAGATTTTAGTCTGTTCCCAAGTCCTAAAATATTGAATTACCTGGCCCATAGTAAGCACTCAAAATTATATGAATGAATTACTTAGGTAAATTGCTTAGCATAGCATCTGGCATACTGGCATATACCAAGTACTCATGAAGTGGTAGTGGTTATTGTTGTAAATTTTGCTAATATTTTACAAGATCTTTAGAAGTCATGATATACACTGTATTCATTATCTTATTACTACAAGAAATGCTTAATGGATGGATGGATGGATGAATGAATGGATGAATGAACTGGCCTATGAAATGTAAAGGATAGTTACTCGGTCAATGTTGGTGGTATGGTGTTGCCTCTGGGTCAAGACTTAAAAGCTGAAAAGGCGCTAGAAAGCAGAGTGGGGTCAGCTGAGTGGCTCTGTACACCTGAGCGATTCCTCACCTTACCCCCCCTCAAAAAAAAATCTCTCCTCATATCTAATAAGTAGGTTAATACCAAGGGCACTTTGCAGCTCTCATAGTCTCTGAGTCCATGTGTCCCAAAAGTTGAGGCAAAAGGTAAAATCTTTCACCTTTTTAACTTTCTTTTAAAATCATATTGCCTTCTCAGTGAATGAGAAATACATTTAAAGCAATCAGATTGTATACTTCTTTCACAAAAATGTGCACGCGTGCACACGCACACACACACACACACACACTTACACAATCTTGACCTGATCATTTTTCATCTATTTTCATGCCTTTGTCTCAGTGATTTGTGGCAAGTGTGAAGACACTTCCAAAGTGTTATTAATGACTTGGGTAGTAGAAAGTGTGTCTGTCCAAAACAAGCTTAGCTAGTCTGGCAGCAGGCGGTACCAAGATGGGGTGTAAACTCCAAGTTTAAATTACAAAGGACTATTGATCCTGATAGTAAAGCATGCTTGAAAATGAAATTGACTCGGAATGAATATGACATTGAAATATTATCCTAAAATTTTGAAAAGTGTGATAGGAAATTCACCTGTATACCCACAGGGAATTGGAGAAAGTGAACAATTTGGTAGCGATCTTTCCTTCAAACATGTATTTTCCTGTGTAGGTCATGCTCACTTGCATATAATTAGTTACCGTGGTTTCTCACGTCTTCATTTATTCAATTTCAATAATGATTTAGTTTAATAATTAGAAAGTTTCAAGTTCATGTGAAATCCAAAACAAATTTAAAAATGCTGCAGAAGTCATTTGAGCCCAGGTTACAAAACAGAACTTTGGTCCAGGACTTGGACTAAGCTAATATGACACCTTCAAAGCTCTGTGTGAGACTCCAGACATTGTGACAGAGTGCCATGAACCACGGGCAAGTTATTTAATCTCTTTGGGATTCTTTTTCTGTAAAACATGAGCATGATCATTCCCACTTCATTATTGTTGTTCTAAAGCATAAGTAAGTTTTGTGATTGAGTCAGGCACTTATAAGAAGCCTGATAAAATTCATTTTGACATATGTTTGAATAAAACTCTCATATAGTGTATAGGATCGCACGATTATATAAAAAGCCAGGAGGAGATATACAGTTATAAAATGCAGTTGTATTTTATAGATGAGGAAACATGCTCAGAAAGGTGACGTAACTTGCCCTTGGCACCAAACAGGGGTTTAAGTTCATGTGATTTTTGGCCTAGTGTTCTTCTTTGAACCACTGCTTGGTATTCCAGTAGTCTGTTCTTGGGTAAGGCTTGTAAGTATCCTAGTAGGATTTTCCCCCTTTTCTTTCCCAAAGACCTAACTATAACACACATTTAGTGAATTTATTTATTCAGCAGCTGCTATGTGTTAGGCGCTATTAAGCAGAACAAAAGTCTCTACCCCATGAAGCTCAGATTGTGGTGGAATTGGTTCATTCAGTATGAGTGCTATTGCATCCCAGACACAGTGTAGGAACTAAAGATTTAACACACCCGTGTCCTAACATCGTGGATGAGGAAAGACTGAAGATATGGCAGGTTAAAACCTCTGCCGGCTCAGGCGTGGAGGAGGACGAGAGGGTTTGGTCAGCCCTCACTTGTCCAGGAAGTTTTCCCAAAGATCCTGACCAATAAACTTGGTCTTGGAGTAGTAGAGGGTAATCCAGTTACCTGACACAAATATGGAAGATCCCACCTGGAGAAGGACCTCGCCCTTGCTCTGAAAGTTAGTATGTTTGGTTTATAATTAAATTAATATAACAGTTGGCAGTGAGAAATTATTTTAGTATATAGTAAAAACATTTATTCATATAGCTTGTTTTCTCCACATTCTTACTATATTATAGCATATTTGAGCTCTAAGGCAATTTCCGGCTAGTCCTCATTTAAAATGATTGAAATATGAATTAAATTTTAAAATTAACTGAGTATATGTAATACTGCTCAAAATGTCTTGAAATTACTCCGAAGGACTTAGCATTAACAGTACCTAAATTTGTGATTAAGTCTGGGGTAAATCATGGCTTTGTGTTACTTTCGATTTTTTTTTTTAAGATCTACTAAAGTTTAGCTATGATTAAGTATATACTTCTGGAGTACCTAAGATTTCCTGATACATTTTTGTACAATAATCCTTTCTAAGCCTGGTTATTACAGCAGCTTTCTATAGTTATACAGGCTTGTCTGACTGGCCTCATTTATTGTTTTAATCCAGTCTTCAAAGTTTTCCATGCACCTTTTGATTTTTTCCTGTCATCCTGATACACAGTCGTGTGTAGCAGTCATTGGAGAAAGCAATGTTTTTGTTTTTATTCTTGTACATTTTGCTTCTATTTAGTCAACATATTTATATGCCACCCCCTGAGTTGGTAAGCCTAGTCCAGTTTTTAATCTCTCAGAACAAAATTTGGGGGAGAACCTCAACGGACTGATTATAAATGTGTCATGTTCAGGCAAAATCAAGGAGACTATTTGGACTATTTAGGGACATCTGGGTGGCGTATACCACATGCTCCTTGGGCCAGATCTGCCCCAGTCTGAAGTAGAAGGAAATAACACAGGCAGACTTGCTCAGTTGGATTGAGGCTGAAGAGAGATTGGCAGGGCATGGTAAGGAAGAACTGACTCCCCTCATGTGCAAATCACACACCCAATTAAACGCTTATCATGTGTTCAGCCCAAGAATATATAGTTTCATATACTTAGCAAATGTTTCTAATACTACTATGTAATAAGTACTCCGACGAGTGCTGGGGACGCAAAGTTTAAAATGATACATTCCCTGCCCAAGACAGCTCACAGAATTGTGGACACTCCTTTCAGTAAAAACAAAAACCAAACAAAACAAACAAAAATACTCAAGTAAAAATCCAAGTTCTTTTTTTTTTTAATTGAAATTGCAACTGTTTTGAGAGTGCAGTAGGTGAGTGAATACAGAATCGGCCAGAAGAGATACTGAGTATCTCTTGCTCACTTTTCTGTTCCTAGTTGAACACATTCCAGCACAGAGTCGTGGGCATCAACACTTATGGAGCAAATGGATGGAGTGATTGACCCGTGTGTTCAGCCCGCACTGGACCACACTTCTTAGAACTACTACAATCTGCTTACATTGGGCTGGCATTATGCCCTGTGTGCTATCCTACATATATCCATTAGATTCACCGATTCAATCATACACTTCTTGTGCAGGGATCTGGGAGGGCCGTTCTAAACTTTCCAAAACCAAAACCTCTCCAGTGCCCAGACCAGGAATTGCTGGCCTGACCAAGGGCACTGTGCTGTCCCTGGCTTTGTTCTAACAAACACTTGTCACTTCTGTCCTATGTTAAGATGCCTGCCCTCAAGGCACTGCTCAGGAATTATCCAAAACATTCCTGCTGCCTCCTACAGCATTCACTTGGCTACAGCCTGGGTGAGCTGACAGGCAATGACTCAGTAGTTCCATAGGGTCACACTGGAACAACTGTTTGCTGGCATCGTCAGGCTCCTTGAGGTCCTCTCCCAGCATCCCAGCAGTCTCACGACCCTGGGAGGTGTGAGGCATATTGGAAATTCAGAGTCAGAGACTCAGAGTGCCGTGATTTAGACCAACTCATTTTCAACCTGGATCAACGCCAATGGACCACGCAATTTAGGGCATGGTTATTTGCTTACTGAACGGGCCTAATTTGGGCTCTTTCCTTACATAATCAGGACAAAGCATTTGGGAACTCAAACCTGAAATCATCAGTTACCACACATGAGTTTCCATTCATGGATTAAAGAGCAATTTGAGTTAAATGACACTGTCCTGTCTCAGATTCACTGAGGATGAGAAGGACGGGGCTGTCCCAGAGCTGTAAAACGCACAGATGGCAAGATGGCTTAAGCAGAGGACTTTCCAAAACTAACTTGGAAGAAATATGTCTTTCCTTGTGTACTGGGGTATGTGTATACATTTTTGTGAGATTTAAAAATATCAGATTCTCTAAGAAATAAAGCAATTTAGAGGAATACCAATTGAAAAATATACTCCGTAGGACGTAAAGCTAATAAGTTTTCATCAACATTATGGAGAATCATTGAAAAGATGTAACAGGGAATATAATTTCAGTGCATGCTATATATTTCAGATTCTTTGTATGCTTCAATGTATTGTTGAGTGCTATATCAGGCTTTGTTCTAATGAAATATAAACTTCAGGTTATATAGAAAAATGGCTGATAAATTGACGTATTTTATATTGAATACATGTACAAATCCAATTAGATGTTAGGAAATAACTTCACATATTATATTTAGTATACAACCTATATAACTTAATGTTTCAAAAATATAACAAGTAGTAATACATTTTATTTCAAAATTTTTCATGAATTGTTTTCCATTTTGGCCAGTATTTATTTATTTTTTTTTTGATAAATTGACACTTTTTTTTTTGACTAAGTTATATTCAATTCTTTATTTACCTTAATCTCATTGTGTATTACATTTTATATCTATTCACATAAGCTCCAGGCTATAGGCTTATGAGGTTTAAAAATGTTATAGGTAGCAGACAAAGATGAAGACAAAGATAATTTAAGAGGGAAAATAAAAAGACAAAATGGTTATATAGTTCAGACAAAAGGGTTAAAATAGTATTTAGAGGAAATTATCCTCTATAAATTCATTTATCTCTGGATGTCAGGTTTGATAGGCTTATGTTCTTGAATTATTTGGAGGATTTTCTATATTTCTAAATGTACTCCATTTTCTGATGAAAAACTACTTTAGGACTGAATAACCACATGAAGTGTTAAAGCTTGACTGCAATATATTAATATTATATGGTGCTTACTGCAGTTAAAATTGAGCATAGAAAAAGATTTGATGCATTCCTAATGAGGAACTTATTACAAGTCCTGAAAATCCTTTGTTTTTGAGAAGAAAAGAATGAAAAATTAAGAGATTCTTTAAGAAGAATCAAGAATAAAAATAATAATGATCCATAGCAAAACTAATAAATAGTATCTTGAATTTCTGCAAATCACACAGCATGCATATTGTAGCAATCTACTTGCTATAAGTTTGCATCATCAAAATTTGGCAATTTCCAAGATGTTTTATCATTTTTACATATAAAAAATGAGTTAAGTGAATTCACCTCAATGGAAGAATGAGAATAAAAAATAAAATTCAGAGTTCTGACCAAGTTTCATTGTTCTTACCTGCTATTTTGTATGTTTTTGGTTAATTATATAAATCTTGAAAACTCAAGTGTGTGCCACCCCAAGAAAGTACCAAGTAAAATTTCTAGATTTTGCAACAGAATCTATGTTCTAGATTAATCAATAATATTTGACTCATTACATGATAATTGGATGCTTATCATATTAAAGGCAATAACAGATCTGTGCTATAAATCATAATCCAAGGCAAGCTACTTCAATGTCTTTTATACTCATTATTTTCAGTAACTCTGAATATATATATATATATATATATATATATATATATATATATAATTTTGCAATGAGAAACACTTGAGAATTTAAATTCAGTGAATGTATTTTAAATCAATAAAACCATTAACATGATTTATTAAATTTTAAAAATTCATTATATATAAAAAATAAGTAATCAAAATGCATTGTGTAGCATGCGAATGAGAGCTAAACCTGACAAAGGACGCTGAAGGAGACGATTCATGCCCATGGCTACCTCAGCGTACCAACAACTTCCACTCTGTCCAGAACCTGCTACTGAATTCAAGAACGCAACTTCAAAAGAGAATAGGAACGGTGCTGGGAAAATTGGAAAGCCAAGCAATTACCTCTCTGTCAACAGAGGACAAGTAAACATGATACTATGGGAACAAAAGAAAGAATAGGAATTTAATGTATAGTAGTTGTCATTTAAAAACTCTTGCTTAATGTTAGAAACTGCGCCAGTCCATTCTGTGTTAAAAACCAATGAGATCTTGATTAAATTCAGATCACATGTTTGTGATCTGTGGCAAGAATCCCACAAAGATGATGTCTGGAATTGTCAAATGATGCAATATCTTGAAGAAAAAAGTCAAGTGAGAGGAAAATTCTATTAGGTTATGAGAGAATAAAAAGACTCAACAGCAAATACTATGCAAATATCTTAGGATCCTTATTTTAAAAATAAATAAAGCAATAAAGGACATTTTGGAGATAATATTGAAAAGACAACCAATGAGATATAACTAAATGGATGTATAATTATATCTATAGGGTTTATTATTGCTTTGGTGAAAGCCAGGTTCTAGTCATTAAAAAAAATATCTCCCAGTGATGTATAATTTTCATCTATACATTAAACAAGTTCAAGCAATGATCCCTTTGGCCTTGATACACATAATAATAGTTAACAATTACTGGACTCTTACAATACAGCAGACACTGTTCTAAGGTTTTACATATATTAAAAAAGCAATAACATTTGCTAATCAAGTTTATATAGACTAAAACAAAAAGAGGAGGCAAAACAGTTTTTGTTTTTCCGTTTCATGGGTTCAACCAGATTTTACTCATTTATAATTTCATTTAAATAAAAACATAATAAAAATAATCACCTTTATTATTCCCCTAATTCTCAAATAAATACATTTCCTGGGTACCAACCTGCCTTTCCTCCATTTTCTATTGTGACCTATTTCTTTTCTCATTCCTCCTCCACCTCAGTCACCAGTTTCTTCCTATCTCATCCTATGTCATGTTGGCTAAATCTATCCTGCTCCAATTTCCTGCTGGTGTTCTTCTAGAGCTGGCCAAATCTATAATATTGCAGGATGGAAGCTGAACAGCAGAGGGTAGCTTCAAGAACTTTCTTCCTACTCTTTCCACATAAGGCAAGTTAGAAACCAAAGTATATTCTTCAAAATAAGCCTCCAAAATGTGTTTTTAAAATCATGGTACTTTACTAATTGAGCTAAGTTGCCTGTTAGGCATCTGTATTTTATGATGTCCATTCAATGTGATTCATTATGGTATAAAATTAAATTATATATTTCTAGGGTGTTACAAGTAAATAAGTAACTAGTATTATTTGCCCATTTATTTAATGAGAACAAACGATTAAAATTTGATTTTTCCATTGCTAAAGTTAATATGGAAACTTAAGCAATGAATAAGATTTCTTTGTTAACAGTGACACTTTATTTAATTTGACTAATGCAGATGTGACTTCTGCTCATAAATTATTCAATGAAGTGGTAAAAGCTTTTCAAGATTTTTCTCTTTTATAAAATGCCTTTACTAGATGGATTTTTTTTCTAGATGCACAAATTACATAAACTTTCAATTTTAGGTACAGAAAAATCTTTATAAGAATACTTTGAAAGTATTTAATTTTTTATATAACTAAATTTCATTTAAAAATGCTTGTCTGACTTTGTTTCATATTGTGCACCCATTTTTGGAGAAATTCTTCATTAACAAACATCCAACTTAAAAAAAGAATTGTTTCTACTCTAATAAACAAATCAAACTTTCTTAAAATGACAAATATAATATTTAGTAGTGATCTTGCAGAGTTGCAAAGACTTTTAAAGACTTCAAGGTGACTACAAATAATTTTATTGGCTGCTTCATCTCACTTTTCTTTACTACTTTATAAAATATTTAATCAAATTATTGGCTATTCTGTGAGATTTTCTAACGGTTATTGTACAGAAACATAAATGTATTTTCTGAGAGATCCTAATAGTCATTATTCTATGATTCTTTTACTAAAATATGACTACAAATAAGGTGAAACTATACTCATAAGATTGACATTTTTTTTATAGTTAACAAAGTCAGCATAGTCTAACACATTTAAATTAAAATAGCTTTAATTTAATTCATTGAAATCTAAGCTAAATAATAATTAGAAAAAAATAAGCTAACAGTTACTTTGTTAAATTCAGAGGTGGTCTAGTTCTCTAAGCCTAAAAATTCTGAGCAGTTGGCAAAGTGCTCCAGAAATTACCTCCTGAAAAATCACATAGGTATTGATTATTCTTTTAAGGGATCGGTAGAGAAGTAAGGAGACCCCAAGTGATTGGGGAAAAGCAATATGGAGCCAGCTTTTAAATAACTTTATTGAAGTAACTGGGGATCACAAACCTATAAGCATAACTTTTATCCCTCAAAAGATTCAGGGATGAATCATTTAAAAGAGACATTTAATTTCCAGGCACTTGGAAGAAATAATACTGTGAAGTAAAAGGCTGAACACCTGTCCAAAAATACCCCAAAGATACATGTCGACTTTGAACAGAACTTTTCAATAAAAGATAACTTTTCAAATCCCTCTTTAGAGAGGGATTCTTGAGCATTATAATAAACTTTGATGACCTGTAGCAAACTTGGTTTTTCCCTTTAGATTTGCCTAAGCATATGGGCATCCTTTTTATCTCGTCTTGTTTCCACTTAGATCTGTGGAAGTCACTCTCTCTTAAGTGAAAATAATCTTAAATGGACTTCTTCCATTTTGAATGTTTGAAGAGAGTAGAAATTACCAATGTGTAAATTTCCCTAAACTGAGAGAATGATGGCTGACATTTTCCCCTCATCAAACAAAGTCATGGTAGATTTCTCTTTCACCTTGTGATACTGTATAATACAGAAAATTGAATTGGGATTAGAGGAAGCTGATATCTGAGTAGCTAGAGGAAAAAAAAGATTTAATACTGCAAAATATTCAATTCAATGAGAATTAACCATTTGTTTTGTGGATGTGTAAATGCCTGGCATATAGTAGTGTCTGCAACTAATTCTTATGAGGAGTTGTATTATATCTTATACCCTTTTCACGTGAAGCATTTCATATGGGTGTAGTAATTTTATGTAGCTCTATTTATCCTGACAGCGTGTGGCTCTAGTCTGATGTAGAATACTGCTTTTCTCTTGCCTACTGAGAAAGCGTGGGTAAAGATGCCAGCAAATTTTCTTTTTAAAAGAGCAGTTTCATTGTTTGGAAGGACACTTTATCAGAAGTCTATACTGGCAAAACACAAGACTCCTCATATCCCAAATATGGATGGCTCTTACATTATTTCAGTTATTTAGCTCTGTATCAAGTGAACACTGGATATCAATAACAATAATAATACAATAGTAAGCACAGATAGGAGTTTCTGTGTCAAGTATTGTTCTAACTTCTTGGTATATCCTACCTAACTTGTGGAATCTGTCCAATAATCCTATGTGGCAGTTACTATGATTATTCCTGCTATTTCATATATGAGAAATTTCCAGTTCTTTCCATTTTGAATTCCAGTCGAAGGCACCTATGCGTTCTGGCAATTTGGCAGAGCATTGACATGAAAGAAGAACTGGGTCCCAGCCCCAGCTCTGCCACCAACCATAGTGCTATGTGACTATGGAAACTGACTTTGCATTTGCATTTCCGTGACCTCATCTATGAATTGCTGTGCTATTGTGAAAATCCAAATGGGTAACTCTGTAAAGCGCTTGGCACATATTAAAGGCATAATATATTTCAGATATTTAAAATTTACTTATATACATTTTCAAAGCAGGTAGAAGAAGGAGCAGTTTTGACAGAGAGGGTGTGCTAGATAAAATATCCACTATTTCACCCCTGTATTTAGTAAACTTAATAATATTTAAATTAAAGTACATAGTTCATGCTTAAGCATGACTCAAGATTTTTTCAGAAGACCTGGAGTAAGATGTAAATGTCTTTATGGCAATCTAGAAAAGGTGAAATATATAGAATGCAACTTGTAAAAATAGAGTCGATTTGAATTGATAAACACTGAAATGCTTTTGAGGGAGTATTTCACAGCATAATTGCCCCAGCTCCCAACTAAGGCATCATTGAACACAATTAAATTTTTTGGTAGTCTGAATATCAGTTATGATTATTGCTATCATTTATTCTTTACTTCTCTGTTTTCTTTGTCGTTACACATATATCTGAACTTACAAATGATAGCTGTCATTCAAATAAAAATATATATTCAGTAGTCCTAAATACTGACAGACACTATTGATTGTACCCCTGATTGCCATTTCTACTTTCTCTTTTGCTGAAAGAACTCAAATTTTGTTCTGGCACAGTGTGTCCAGGCTCAAGGAATGAGCACTGCCTGATTTAAGTCAGGTTTCCGCAACCTCGGATACTGACATTTTAGACAGGATAAGTATTGTAGGTGTTGTACGTGTCTTACAGGGCATTTAGCATCATCTCTGACCTCTACTCATTAGATGCCAATAGACCCCTTGCCCCAGTTGCAGCACCCAAAAATGTCTCACCACGTTGCCAAATGTCCCCTGGGAAGGCATGTGGTTGTAAAGTCATTCCCATTGGAGAGCTACTGGTTAAGCCAATCATGGACAAGATAATCTCAGAAATGTCAACTTCTAGCCCAAACTTCACTGACCTGCTATTCCAACTCTAGACTATCAAGCATGGTGTTTATTGACCTATTTCACAAATATTCTAGGTCCTCTTCTTTCTGAGAACTGGAATAGCATCGCCTTTTCCTGCCCCCAGCTCCCTGGAAGTTAGGTGTGCTCATGTGACTTGCTTTGCCCAGTGCTATGTGTGCCACTTTGGGGCAGAAGCCTTTCAAAGCATCCCCTGACATGTTAAGGATAGAGTCTACATCTGTTTGGGTCCTTCAGGCCCTCCCCCCCATTCTCCTCCCATAAGAATCCTTGACAATCTTCATGGAATGTGTGGAATGTGCAAAAATGATGTGTGGTTGTAAGCCACTGAGATCTGAGGGTTGTTTGTTACAGCAGCATTATTAAACCTAATCAGACTGCTACATTTACCTCTAAGTAATTTGCCAAATAAATTAACATCTGTATTTTTAAGCCACTTTTGATTATTTTTTTTTAAATTAGGATTCTAAAAGAACCATAAATAATGCAGGATATTTGTTAATTTTTAAAAAATTTTCTAGAGAAATATAGGTCTTGCACCCAAAATGTTATCAAAAGTTTACTGTTAATCAAATAATAAAGTCTTTAGAGCAGTGCAAGATTCTACATGCATATGTGCTCATTTTCAGTCCACTATAAACCCTTTTCCATTCTATATGAATGCATTCAAACACACACACACACACACACACACACACACACACACACACACACACGCACATATCCCTTCCTCCCTGATGGAAAGGTAGGAAGACAGTGTGCAAATATTTAGGTAGAGTCTTTTTTTCTTTGGTGCATAGATGCTTGACAGAACACACCAGAACTGGCATTTTCATATCCAACAAGAGCTCTGATATATCTATTTAAATATTTGAGCATAAGTCATTTGCTAGCAAATAAGATTCACAGTTATTGTCAATGTATACACAGACTATTTAGTGGTTAAACTTTATATAACTAAATCATTTATTCATTCATACATTCAACGATTATTTATGGAGTGCTTCTATATAATAGACAAGTATGTTTTCATGCATACTGTCCAGCTATTCTAGTTTTAAACATGAACTCCTTCTCCCACAGAAAGTTAATGGATCCCCTGGAGACCAAGGTGACTAGTTCAGTGTCTCCATACTGCCAAAACACCAGCGTTGTGTGGCGTAACTTTACACCTTGTAGTATATAGTTAACAATAGCAATCAAAATAAATGCCACCACCACTGGACCTGCATGAGTTTAAAAAAATGGCTCTGTCCCTAATAAGCAAGTTACTGAACCTTTCTGAACTGCAGTATCATTTTCTCTGGAGGGTCTGTGACAACTCATGATGTGAGGTATCTAAAACCCAACAGCCCAAAAAGTTGGCACAAATTGGAGACTTAATCAAGATTTCCTCCTTTTAATGTGGATCCTGAAAATCACCTTTCAATGTTCTAGCATTGGAAGAAAACACTCAGTAAAAATTTATGATATACTCTAAATCTACCCTTTTATGCTCCAAAACTGAAAAATAAATTTGATAAAGTTAAAAACTGTCACGTCTATAAAAGGACTGGGTGAAACACAAATGAGTTAAGGTAGGCCTTCTTCTCTTTTATATTTATCATTGCAATTTTCTTACAATCAGTTATCTAGTTTCCTGTCTTTGAAACATCAATATAAATGCAGTACATAGGAAACTATACAGAATGAGGAAAGCTTGAAACTGACATTTCCACAGAAAAATAATGTTCAGGATATAAAAAAACACATTTCAAGGTATTAGTATCCATTTTATAGTGTTGTAAGAATTAAGTGAGATTATACATACAATATAGTACAGTCCTGGACACAGAATTGACACTAAGTAAATGGTAATTTATTAATTTTTGCCATTAACAACTCAAAGTGAGAGACAGAGAAAAGCATGTTTCTGTAATTAAAAAAAGATATAAATAGGGAAACAATCTAAATTAGTTCATCAGGTAACATATAATAAGACTATTAATATCCTCCCATTTCTTTAAAAAATAGAGTCTAATATCCCCCCAAAACAAACAAACAAACATACAAACAAACAAAAAACTTTGATCATAACTACAGAGAGAGGGAGAAACAGAGGGAGGGGAGAGAATCTATAAGAAAAAGGCTATTTAATAAAAGCAGTGGAATGGCAGCAGCTGTTGTATAGAGACAAGGAACAAACATTTCTCTTGATAGTAAATTCATCTTATTGTGACTAAATCACTTGTAAGAGCCCTGCTTGTACTTCACAATAAGAAAGCCAAAGTCGATTAAGATTTCAAGCCTTAAATATCACTGGGTTTAATATATGTAAACTCAATGTTCCTGGTTTGCAGCCTTGCAAAATAAATAGACGTAATTGCAGGCAGTGGCATAATAAAAGGAGGGTAACACTTATATATTCAGAGATTGGTTTACCAGTAACACAAATCGTGTGTGTGTGTGTGTGTGTGTGTGTGTGTGTGTGTGTAAATTCTACAAAATAAGCTGGCATCACAGTCTCAGTTCTTCCCAGAAAATGTAATGCTGTGTGTTTTCCTCCCAACCAACATGCATCTGATGTTTTCTAATTATACTCAGCCTGATTAAGATTTTAGGCATTTTGTTTTATTTATGTCATTTTGCATAGTTTTGTTTGCATGTCTAAATACTTCAAAAATGAAGACTGAATGTTAACATAGGGTAGGAAAGGATGTTCTGTTTCATGCTTTACCGTGTATTTCCCACAAAAACCAGAACACTCAAAGGCAGACCAACCTTAAAACATATTTGCATTTTAAGATACTGGGTCCTCGGACTAAAACTGTGCAAACTGAATAATTAAACATGTCTGACTTATTGGACACATTTGCACACTGGTTTCCTCTTTTTGCTGCCATTTTATTATGGCACTCAAGGGAACGAGACGTCAATTTCTGCTCCACTGACATTTTAAAAATAATGGTGATTTATGCTGTGGTTTTTTTTTTTTACTCAGGTGTTATACTAAAGCATATGAAAAACAACACAACAATGATTTTCTATAATCCTACTATGTGCAAAGCATTTACGTATGAACATTTTCTTCTTACCTGAAAGTCTTCAACTGCTTCTCTTTGAACTGTGTATAAAACCCCATCTCCTTGTCATCACCAAGGACAATGGTCTCCTGGCAATTACTTTGTTTTACTTACCTTTAAAATAATTTAGAAAAACTAGAACTTACTCCACATATTTTAAGCCAGAATGTAAAATCTTCAATATAAGCTGATAGATGGATAGATACATAAGAGATGATGATGATGATGATGATGATGATGATGATGATAGATAGATGGATAAATACATAGAAGATAGATAGATAGATAGATAGATAGATAGATAGATAGATAGATGAGTGAATGTAAAATCTTCAATGTAGCTGATAGATGGATAGATACATAAGAGATGATGATGATGATGATGGATGGATAAATAGATACATGATAGATAGATAGATGATAGATAGATAGATAGATAGATAGATAGATAGATAGATAGATAGATGAGAAAGAGATCTTGTTACAAATATTTCCCTGGGTAAAAGGAAGCAGAACTCCTTTTGGTCTTCCTTTGCCCTTCTACAGTCCTACCTCAGGAGCATGGCACTGACCAATGCCCTGGCACTGCAGGGAGATAGAATTCAAGGTGGGTGGCAGGTGTGCTTTCTTTCGCTCAATGGGAAAATGACAACTATGGGAGGTGAGAAAGGAGACCAAGCAGAGCACAGGTGCAATCTCGGTGGGTTCAATTTTAAGAAAGAATGAATATTGAAGTGGAGAACCTGGAAGGAGATTTCCTTACATCTGTGGATGTGCCCTGCAAAGTCTTCCTGGACCTGCACAGACACATGCACCTGTCAGAAGAACAATGGCCGAGGGGCTCCAGCCTGAGCTAGGGCTTTCTGTCCGCAGCCTCTCTCCCCGCCCTACTGGTCTTTCTTAGGTGTTCAGAACCTGCCTTGAGGCTTGTGCACACGTTCCATCCCCTTATCCAGAGCATCCTTGCCCTCCACATCTGACCTCTATAGGGTGTCAGCTTCAGTTGCATCTCTGGCCATGTAATATCTTTGTCAATGCCTCTCCTCCAGTAACTCACTTGTCCAATCTCTACAAATTTCATTTCTTCTCTTTCACAACATCGAACTCTATTTCTGCTTCTTGTTTACTTCTATGTGGTCGCATCCACCAGGGTCCTTGTAGGCAGGAATTCAGTCCCCCTTTCTACCAGGGTCGCCCTAGTTCTTGCCTCAGTGTCTGGACCCTGTAAGCTAAACAGATAAGCCCTCAAAGCCTAAGAAAATGCAAACATGACAAGAATTAGCTCTTTATTGGTTGATAATATAAAGCTACTCTGGTCCTACCATAGTTTCATTCTATTAGATAATTAAGTTTTTACTGTATACTGGGTTTGAAATTTAGTCCAGAATTATCTCAGGTAAAATTAAATACGTGAACAAATTTCATAAAAGTATACAAAATCAGTCTTTAACTGTTATGGAATGTCTACTATGCATACATATTCAGATTTATCTGTTCAGAATTCTGATAATGATGTAGTATTGAGAAGATAAGTATTTGATTACCAAACAAAAAAACAAACAAACCCAAAAAATAGAAGTAAAAACAAAAGGAACTGAGATGATGAGATAAAAGTAAACAAAAACAAACAAATGATAAAACCTTAGCTGGAGGCAACTAAAAATCACCAAAAGATATTTAAAATAAACATAGAAAATCTTAAAAGTACTGACATGTTTTAAATATTTTCAGTGGAAATCTGAATAGTACACAACCCATCTAAAACAATTATCAGAAATAGAACATTAGGGAACAAAGAAGAAGAAAGAAGCCAAGAATAATAAATTTGCTGATATGAATTTGTAAAAAAACTGTCACCAATATGATTGAATAAATCATTAAAGTACTTCATTACAAAAAGTCATTGAAATTAGAAACTAATTGATAATAGGAACAGCTTTATACGAATTTAATATATGCTATCACATAACTTTATGGTATATAGATTTTTATTATTTCTTATGAATATGAAAAGTGAGACAATGCATTTAACGATTTAAAGTCAGGGCTTTATCTATTTTGGGTTTCTCATGATGATCTAAATGAAACTTTTTTTTTTTTTTAATTTCTAAAACTATGTGGGCTTGTTCTGTTGTCATAGTTCTATTGGTTGATTAGTGTCTTCCTAAACCTTCTCTGGCTGAGTTAAGTCAGTATCCTTCTCAGAATCTATAGCAGTCTATGTCTGCCACAGAGCAGAGATACAATATGTATTTCCTGACTGTATGTGTGTGGGAGGGAGTAAAATAAGAAAATAATTTAAAATTCAAAAGCTTTCTGACTGATTAAATAAGAACCATCTATCTCTTGGATGGTATTTATTATTCTAATGCACCATGTCAGTAGAATTTCCAAATAACTAAGATTAAATCATCTTATTTAAAGTGATTTGATTTCCAAATGGCTTCACACCTTTTCCCTCTAAATTAGCTTTTGTAAAAATAAAACACCTTCTAAAATGAAATTCGCATTTCTGAGCTGTGGTGGACCTCTTTAGGTTATAGGAAACAAAAAGAATGAACTTACAGTAAATAACAACGAACAGAATCTCCCTGTCAGGAATTTAATACCTATTTCAAATGAACCGTATCTTTCTTGCTATACATTCAGTTTTTTAGGCATGATTTTATTGGTTATAGCAAGGATTTTCTATAAACTTATTGCCACAAGGGGAATTTAATGAAGCCAAGTCAAGTCTTTGAATTTCTGATGCTCAGGAATACAGATATTTTTTTCCCCTGAGCATCAGAATTCAGGGACTTTAACCCCATGTGTGAATGACTTTCTGAGAAATTATAGCATCTATAATACTTATTTTGTGACATTTTGAGAAATGTAGTATATTCTAAGATAAAAACTTCCCAAACAGTTCAGCAATCTTGGCTTATCACTGATGATGTGAATTTGAATATATCATTTATTCTCTCTCATATTAAAGTTTCTCACCTCAGAAACGGGCATACTAGCCACACTTAGAGTTGCTAAGTGTTATGCACTAAATGTTTGTGACCCTCCAAATTTCCTGTTCTGAAACCCTAACCTCCAATGTTATTTGGAAGATCATTAGGTTTAGATGAGGTCATGGTAGCATTAGTGGCCTTATAAGACGAGAAAGAGACTCGCTGAGCTCTCTCTCTCTCTCTCCCTCATGTGAGCATACAGCAAAAATGCAAACATCAGGAGGCCAGGAGGTGGGAGTCTCGCCAGATACTGAATCTGTTGGCGTGTTGGTCTTAGATTCCAGCCTCCAGGACTGTGAGAAATAAATGTCTGTTGTTTAAGCCACCCAGTCTATGGTAATTTGTTATGGCAGCCTGAACCGACTTATAAATGACAAAGATAAACGATACAAATTTCTCTAAGAACCATAAATAATAATTTGCAAGTGAAGCTATAGTAACAATAGTGATAAGTTAACCTTTCTTAAACATTAACCATGTCCATGACATTGTGCCAATCACTTTTCACATGTGAGATCAGCTAATCTCAAAAGCCAAAAGTTGACATAATCAATCCCATTTTACAGGAAAGAAAATTCAAGTGAAGAGAAGCCATGCAAATTTTCCTAACTTCCCACCCATAGTGACATGTGGAGCTGATTTAAATGTATAAAATATTCATAATTGGCATCTTCTATTTTTTCATATTTGTCCATGTATGTAATATCTCTTTTATTTAAGCTGAAAGATTTTGAAGGCAAAAACTAAGTCTCACATTTTCCTGGCATCTTCATAGCACGTAGTCATGCAGGGAAGGGGTGTCAATGTTTATTTATCGAAGACATTCATTAAAGTGCACTGTACTGGTAACTGACTGCAAATTACGCAAATAAATAAATGTCAAGAAACAATGCATATATCATACTATTAAAATGACATTTTCAGGAAAAACCTAGCTGGAATGATTATGTGTAATGGGAAATATCTGATATACATATTAAATGGAGCAGTTATTATATCTTTTTGTGTGTGTGTGTGTGTGTGTGTGTGTGTGTGTGTGGGCAGTGTCACTGGCCCTCACACGTGGGACCTGAACCGGGGCCGCTGGCTTCCCAAGCCAGCGCTTAACCACCGTGCCACTCAGCCGGCCCAATATCTTAATGGTTTCATTGTCCTATCAAAAATGTTCCAGCCCAGTTGCATCAAACTGTCTAGGTCATGTCTTTGCAGAAAGCAGAAGGTACACTCACAAGAGGTGACAGAAGTGCTTTTAATATGTGACAGGTGAAATGAAAGGTAAGGTATAGTAAGGTGACACCTAGGTTTAACGAGTTGTAGATCACCGCCACCCTATCTACCCTAGGAATAAGGGGTGAGACACTTAGACCTTTAGGAGAGAGACACTCAGAAAGAGCTAGGACCTGTGGGGAGGAACTCAGGCACTGACAACTCACAGAGAATCAGCAGGGAGGGAGTCAAGGGGACAACTAACTAAGCCACAATTAGTTCCTGTCTTCCCATCTGCTGGTGTTTTCTACTGACCAAAAGCAACACAAAGCCAGAAAGCAAGAGAACCTATTAATACAACTTCTAAAGGTCAGAGGAGGTTAGAGAATGTTGGAGAGTGGACCTGGGTAGGCAAACAGAACATTTCCATTGTAGCCATTGGAGAAGAGAGCCTCCTATCAGATGAATTGTGGCTCCAGTGATCTTGGGAGATTCATATGTATGCACACAGAGGATATATTCCAGGCTTTCTACAAGAAATATTACAGCAGTCTATAAAGCAGATGTAAATCCTAGGGTGTTCCATAGGCACACACCTAGATAGCCAGTTCAGGATGTACTCTGTTTTCTTGATTTGGGAATATGGGATATACAGAGAGTGCCAAAAAAAATGTGTACAAATTTTAAGAAAGGAAAAAACTGTATTAAGATTACCCTGATTGAAACCACTTTGAGAACCTCTTGTAATTGCAGAAGTCAAACATGACTTTTATTCATCTTTTGCTATCGGTATACATTGAGTATTACAATTTTAATACAGTTTTTTTCCTTTCTTAAAATGTGTATACATACATTTTATTTGGCAACCCCTGGTATATTTTTAATTCTTCACTGAGCAAAGGCAACATTCCATGAACAGCTTATAGGAGAATCAAGAATTTGTGAGGAGACAGATCTGGCTGTCTACCTGACTTCACTGAGTAGATTAAATTTAAGAAACTCTCATTTGATACATTCTTAAACCACATTCTTAAATGACTTATGCACTCTTACAAAGCATAAGTTTGCGTATAGTGTTTGTTAAAGGTCCAGGGTATTAAAAACAACCAACCTTCAGCATGCTTCAGGATTGTACTTATTTTGACAGTAGATATTGATCTCTATATGCCTGTTTGCTTAATTTGTAAAAAATAATGTTGTGAGTCCTTAGTGGATCTGACATTCTCTGATCCTCTGTGTTCTTTGACCAAGAATGGTGGTGGAGAATAGGAGAAAAATATCACGAAGATGAGAGGACTCTTCCAGATGCAGAATAGGATGAGTCAACAAAGACTTAGGCAAAGTGAAATATTTTTCTTTAATTTTTTTTTTTTTTTGCGGGGGAGGAGCAGGGATTCCCTATTCTGTTGTTTTGTTCATAGTTCCTCTGGGGTGATCAGAACATTATATTTCACTTCTCTGAGTTGTTAAAGGGAAGACTTAAATTTTTATCTTTGGAGAAAGCAGCTATTGGGTACATAACTAGTTATGTATTGCAATTTTAACCTGAGAAATAGCTTTATATATAACATAATATTTTAACATAATAACATAATATTTTCCCTATTACCTAGAAAGGGTTACTAGAAAATGGTTAATGCATACAAATACACACACACAGTCAAACAAAAAGTATTGGTAAATGAGCTAAATTGTCAATGCAGACATACTCCTTTCCAACTTGTTTGGACTTTCACATATGTTGTTCTCCTACTTGGAATCCTCGCTCCCTTTTCCTAGTCAGTTCATACTTCTCTTAAAGGTTTCAACTCAGTAATTCTTTACCCTAAGGAAGTCTGTTGGACCTTCTGAAACCTTGCCAGTTCCTCCCATTAGCTCATGATACCATGACATCCTCATTCATGATTTTTCACAGTTTACAATGAAATGTTTATTTGTATAATCACTTAATTCATGTCCATATGACTTTCTTCCACTGTAACTCCATTAAGACAGCCTGTCTGCTGTGCTCACTGACATATATGCCCCATGTGCATAGGAAACACCCCCAAAAATTGGCGTGACATGCATCCTCACACCCAATTTGGTAACTCCCTGTAGTGTCTCCTTGTGTTTCAGATCGACAGTTCTCAGAAGAGATATCAGGAGTGTGGACAAGGGAAGCATTATCTCAAGGTATGTCCTGATTCGTGGCAGAACATTATTATGGTATGCTGCTTCTGTCCATACCATCTGGGAATATGTGACTGACTGTTTTATTTATTATTTTCTGTAATAAGATTTCTAAAGCAGCTATGTAAGCCTCTCCTAGATTTTCATTCATAATCCCTTATTTTAGACCGTTCAGTCTCAGTACTGTGGATATTCTGGGCTGATTAATTTTTGTTATGGGAGCATTTTAGGATGTTTCGCAGCACTTCTGATATCTGCTCACTAGACGCCCACAGCAGCTTCCCTACCCCCCATGTTGAAACAAACAAAAATGTGTCCAGACATAGCCAAGTGTCCCGTGGGGGACAAAAACCAATCCTGGTTGAATATCACTGTGCTAGTGGAAACACCTGACAGATTCAAATAAAAATACATGGGCAATGGAAAAGTTCTGTTGAAATCCTATCTTGAAGTTGTTTCCAATATATTACACAGTAAAAGGAATGGTTGGCATGTTAGTCTTCACTGCATGGCCCACTAAGACCATTATTAATTCAAATTGCTGCCTTCACGGTTTTATTTTATAGTTTCAAACATACCTTAGTCTGAAATCATTCCCTGTGGGTTTTCAAGTAAAAGTTGAGTCTTTGTAAATCAAATAAATCAAGAAATAATAGTCCAGCATAGGTCAGACTTTTAATACCTAAAATTTCACTCAGGGTCCATATGGTTTTAATTAAGACTTTGGAATTTAGTTATATTTCTCAGCACATGAGCTCCCTTCACACAGCTATGCAAATTAATGTGCACTGAAAGCCTGAACAATAGTTAGGTAAAGTTCTAAGAGGAATCTAGTGGTAGTAAATTGAGAATTTTAATTTAAAAAGTCTTATTTAAAACATGGTTCTTGTATTTCTTCAGGTACCAGATGCTTATTACTCTAAGGAAGGACAGAATTGATTCTGAAGGTAAGTGGATTTACCTTTTCTTTTGATGACACACTGAAATAGTCCTGCTGGGTGATACTATTGTTCTGTACATAAAAGCAGATTCAAGGAAAGGTTGGCAATTATGCAAATACAGACTATATGGGCAATTAAATTGGACAATGTGTTCACAAAATGTGTTTTCTCTTGCTGAGTTGAATATAAGACCTTTCTTTACTGACTTGGTTTTGTGCATGAAATCTGGCCTCAATTTCCAATTAACAAAATGGTTATATTAGGAATCACTACCTTCTACTTTGGAGTAACAATGCAGATATGGCATATAAACATGCATATCATATGATCCGTGTCCAATACAATATTTACATTTTAAAGTGAATTGATAAAATGACTAACATGTTTTAATTTTGAAATGTTTCTGATCAATTTCTTCAACAAATGCTATACATTGTGGAGAATAATTCCTGTGGATTAAATAAAACTGAATTCATAATTATCTTATAAATGTATATCTTTCTACTATTCTTCATAGACTTGAATAATTTAATATACACTTAGGTTTTCATTATACAGAAATGATTATGTCTTTAACAGTGTTGCATGGATACTAGGAAAAGCAATCCTAGAGGAAAAAAAAAACACACAATAAGTATTAGGAACAACCCAGATATACTTGTCATTTTCTTTCCTCTTCCACCAATTTTCCTCATGCCTACATATTAAAAATTACTTTGACCTAAGTTATTCTTTGAAAATAGATGGAAATAGCTCTTTGGTTAAAAACAATTAAAGTACAAACCTATTATCTCTGCTGCTGTATTACTCAATTTTTTTTTTAACTTTACTTTAATTATTGGGTCCTGCATTTGCCGTCCCCCAAACAAATCACTTTCTTGATTCACTTTTTGGGATAATATGTAGAGAGGACTGTGGATTTTTCTTTGGCAGAAAGGGTCTTAAATATTAAGGTTAGTACATAGATTGGACTGCATGATGTAAAATGGTTTCCTCAAGTATACACTAGCCATAAAGGTCACTTTTTGACTATCTAAATGGACTTCTGTGCTCGATTTCCATGAACATGTGCCATTTGGGTGTGGTCGTGTGTGTGTGTGTAAATGGGTGTCTCAGCAAGGAATTTTACAATTTCTTTTGACTATGACTTATGTTGTCTATACTTATATGAAATATGATGCTGATTTGGATGGTCATGCATTGACTTATAATGTGACGTTTTTCCCTCTTTCAATGGCCCTAAAGAAGTTGTTGGCTTTTGTCCTCTATCACGCATATTACTTTTCCGTGGAAATGCCAGTTCCAAGCTTTTCACATGCAGCTATATGGGGAAAGCTCGACTTCTGCATAATTTGTTATGTGCTGCACTCACATTAATGTTCAATACAGAGGACACTAGATAATGATTGTAAAAATGTTTGCAGTGATAAACATGTGAAACAGAAGGAACCCATCATGAACCCAATTTGTAGCTCACCTTGTCATTTCTCAGATGTGACAGGAATCTTTAGCGTTATCAAATTATTTGTCAGCTCAAAGTGTAAAGGTGTGGGTTTAGAAGTGAAATACATTCTGAAGTTTTAATGAGTGTCTCTTTCTACCAGAAAAAAAAATGGTAAGAAATTCTACAAAATTTAAAGTTGTTATTTATTATCCACAGAGAAAGCCCAAAACCTAAGATGGAAACATACCATGTTTCAGGTTTTATTTGTTTGCTTTTAAATCTGAAAACCACTGTAGTACTGAAAAATAAGGAATCTAAAGAAATTTGGACAAATTTGACTTTCAGGACACAGACCGAAAAACAAAATTTAAAGTTGCTGTCCTTCACTCTATATAATCAATGATCTTGTTCCATGAAATAGCCTTTTCTTAGAAAAGATGGCTGGGATTTCAAAGGTGTATTTAAAAGGTTCAGAGGTGAAAGGAAAAATGTAAGCTTTACTACTGACTAGGGTATGTAAAGCAGATGCTAATTAAAAACAAATACAGCAAATAGCACTATTAAGCAAATATAAAATACAAAATCTAAGGAAACAAGTTAGTACAAAAAGTAGCAAATAATTTTCTGAACTCTGTGGTGTGTACACACACACACACATATATATATAGTGTTGAAGCACTGACCTCAAGACGACACATTTTATTCTGTTTTCTGTAAGAAGAGCTTAAGATCAATTGCTCTGAAACCCAAATCATCATGGGGGCAGACTATGCTGAATATATCATTAGCTTATAGAGGATCCTATTGGAGGTCAGTGTGTGTACGGTTCCCATCTTACCTGTCTTAGAATTACCTGAAAGACACATAATTTAAATTTGATGTCTCAGAGAGATTTTCCCCCTTTCCTCCTATAGTTTCCTTTTAATGGTTCTAGTCAATACTTGACAATATTCTCCACCTTGTTTTCCAGTGTAGACGAACGCATATCACCCATTGCGCATTTCGTGTGATAAAGTCAGAAGTATTTTTCTGAGCAAGACTTTGGCCTGCTTACAAGTGTTTCATCCACACAAAAGTGAGGTGGTCTATTCAAGTAGTTATCACATTTGGGTTTCTTCATTTCATACGACGACTTCCGTATTTTCAAGGTTTGTGATCTGCCTTTAACAACAAATGCACCTTCATCACAATCTTGTATCCCCTTAACTTTCCACTGTTTGCCTTCCAATAAGCTCAGATTCAAGAAACAATAATGATGAATGATTGGGAAGTGATATTTAGTGAATCCATTCCTCTACATATTATAAATTTTAGTTTTGGATCAAAACAAACTACTTGAGAGGTCCGTACTAGGATGTTTTGCGTTATTATTTTTATTATTATTTGGTGTCTTTTCATAGAGTTCTTTTGAGCACTTTATAAGGAACAAATATATGGAACGTACTATTTATTTCACCATAGGGACATTATCTACAACATCATATTATTTCCCTTTATCAAAATCACAGTGCAAATTTCTTTCATGTTTGTTGGGTTTTTTTTAAACTAAAAATCCTGTAATTCATCTGAGCAACTAGACTCTCTGATCTTAGCAATTTGTCCTGTTTCCCTGCTTACTTCATCTGCCAGAAAGTTCAGATGAGAAATTTCTGGTCCACTTGTGGCACCTTTTTCAAGGATATCATGCCTGGATTTATCTTATTTCACCTTTAGCTCCATTTTCATTATGGTGTTTGTATCAGTTTATAATGTATGTATTTATGTAAGCCTTTGGAATATTTTTATAATAACACCAGTTATAAATAGGAGAATGAATAAATGAATAATGAAATGATGGGAAGTGTGTGAAAACAAAAAACTTCATCCTTGGAAGGGAGAAGGACAGGTCAAATATTACTCTCAAAACCCAGAAGTTAATTTGAAAGATCGCTTCATAGGAAACAAGAGGCAGTATAGACTTTAGGGAAAAAGCACATTTTTATTACTATGCTCTACAGAAATTATTTACCAATTTGTTTTTAATAAGCATCACATTAATCACGCATCCCACCTTGCTTTCTAGATCCGATGTGAGGTGGGAAGATGAAACCCACAGTCCCACAGCATGGACCGCCTGTCTGACTTTTTATGACATTCTCAAAGAGCAAATGATAGATATTACTCCTTAGACCCCTCCCTTATATACACACGCATTTAGCGTAACCCAAGGCTAATACTCGCTTGAATCACTCCAATTAAATTAGAGTAATAAAACTATAATGTCGGTACACACTAATTATTCTAAATTGTTAGGCTATATCTCATTCATGTGTAATTGCTCTTTTTAATTATTTTCTAAGAGTGCTTTCATATATGAAGACATTTCTGCACACTTAAGTAAGACAAGTTGACCAGAAATGCCTAGATAACTTAGTTCCAAAAAAATCTGAAGGTCTGTACAGTTTAACACATTTTTCTTAAGATTTCTCCATTGATATTTTCCTCAGATGTCAGAAATTCCCTGGATTTTAATCTTTCAATAATTATCACTATCTAGACTGTGCCTTACCTCCATTCCCATACTCACTCTGTCCTTAAAACTTAACTTCCCTACAAAAAACCATCCAGATTTAAAGAAACCACAGCAATTAGTTCTACGATCCTTGTTGTCTGGAACTTTTATATATTTTATTGATGGATTATAATTTCTCATTCATTGCAACATGGATTAAAAATTCTCAAATGAGTCATATGAGAAAAAGCTGCAAGAAGATAACACTGAGGAGCAAGCTTAGAACTGTGGCTGGACCACTGAGTGTCTATATTAGTTTAGTTTCTGGGGCTTCAATCTTCTCATCTGTGAAATAAGAAAACAGGTTGTTCAGATCTCTGAAGGCCCTGCTTGGTTTTCATTATTGTTTTTAATGTATTTATATGAGACATTTTCTTTGTAAATATGTATTATATGCATTTTTTTTTGGTATTTTTATGTCTTCTATAGCTTGTTCAAAGGGATATCTGGGTCTGATTTCTCGTTACCGTTTAGCTATAATCCCCAGAAGAGTATGCGGCATATATTAGCTAATGTAAAATATTTGTTTTTATTGGTGCTTCTCTGGTTGTTGCCTTAATTTTAAAAGGGTTGCTTTAAATGCCACAACAGTGTTTATGCCTGAACCTCAGAGTTCAGATAAATGTGTCATACTGGAAGAATTCAGCCCCCAGTTTCCCCTTGCAATTTGGAAATTGAGGTTGGTCAATGGACCCCGTCAGGTTTGGGGAGGGCCTGTGCAGTTGGGTACCCTGGGAATGGACAGGCAGTACTGTGTACACTTTGCCTCACAAGGGCATGAAGGAGATGGGGGCATCGTGTGCCTAAACAGACAGGGCCTGAGATGGTTGTGAGCATAAAGGTAACTAGAGGCTGGGTGCTGCTGTGGGAATCATGGGATACTTCTTGATGAAGTGCTGGCAAACAGCCCACAGAGGATCAGCAGCCCTAGGGCGAGTGGAGGTGGGTTCCCCATCAGCAGGTGCCCATACCCAGGATCAGACAGGACAAGCTGCACCACGGTGTGTGTCCTGGGGGAATGACACCAAATGTCTCGTCTTTAAAGACAAGGATCTTTGATCACTGTAGGGAGAAGGGAGAAAAAGAGATTCCTAAAAATTTACATTTTAAATTGAAAGTGAAAATCTTAATGTGGGCCCAGGGGGAAAAGGGGCTTGTGTGCCTAGTTAGGTTAAATTTCAGGGAAATGAACAGTTTCATTTCTACACAAGTGATGCTATGGATACATGTCTTTAGGCAGCATCTCAGTTCAAGCCACTGGCAGTAAATCAGAGACAACACCCTAGAAGGCATTGCAGATCTGGAGGGGTAGCTGATGCCCCATGTACCTGTATACCACCAGCTCCCCTCTGACAGGCAAGGAAATAGGTTTACTAAAAGGCTGTGTGACATGGTCCAGTAAGAATCACCAGAGCAGGGTGTATTCTTATTTCAATTCACTTTTCACTATGCCAAACTGTGTGCAAATGATTGCTAGAATAATCTAGAAGCTAAAGAATGGTAACTTTAATCAATGATTGTTAAATTGGGCAAAGAACATTAATAGAAATCAAAATCAGAGAAAAATTTTACCCACAATTCCACCTTAACAAAACAAATAGGCTTTTTTTCACATTCATTCTCTTTTAGCTCGGCTCTTTAAGCAAGGATGACATGTATATATACCCACTGCAAAGTAGGTAAAATCATATCATACTATGATCTATACTATTTTCTAAATATTTTGTTTTAATACATAAATTTCATCATAAGGATTCTATTTAATAGATCTTTCTTTCCAAGTCTATACAATTCTTTCCTTAAGCACCCCCACCCCCCATCCCCCCTTGGAACATTTAGATGATTCACAGTCATTTATAATGGCTCTTGCCAATTCAATGGGACTGGTATAGAAATAGCCCTAAGATGCAAATATATCCTGAGAACAAAAGAAACACACACTGCCCAGAATGCCAAAGGCAAATATTGCCTTTAGACTTGAAAGATGGCTCTAGCTGACTAATCTGTTATTAGAAGATGAAATACAATAATATCTTTTATAATATAAACATAGGCAGGTTATCAGAATGCAGCTTCTATTTATGGGTTGCCAAAGTATGAAATCCAACATTTTAGAAGCTTCAAATTAAAGAGAAAAAAAAAAGAGAAAAGAAAACTCTTCAAAGTTGTAATTGAGTCCTCACAATAACAAAACAAAACACTTGATTTTCACTATTCTTTCCCCAATTTGAATTACAAAGTACTTTTTTTGCTCTGGGAATTAAGTATTGACTTTTTAAAGGCATATTTAGACAATGCTTCTAAGAAAAGGAATCCATTCAAATAGTTTGCTGTGAGTATTCATTCAACGACATAACATTTCATGACTGAGTTCTTTACAATGCTTGAATCAATATTCAAAGTTAAATTATATTTAAATAAGCACAAAAATCATGTGACAGTTGAAAACCTAGATGCTAATGGATAACAACAGCTAATGTCTGATTTTCCACCAACTCATTACAGAATTCTAAAGCAGACATACAACCATCACATTTTATCAATAACAATTTTTATGTAAAGTTTAATTCCTTAATGATTTTCTAACATATATGCCATTGTGTTTATTTTAATGATACTCTTAGAAAATTCTTTTTGCAGCACATAGTATGGAATTGACAATTCTTTTCTGTTTCCCTTGATAAAATTATAATTACAAGGGCCGGCCGAATGCCTCAGTTGGTTAAGAGCTCTCTCAAGAGTGCAAGCTGAACTCTGAGCAACAGCGGTTCGAGGCCAGCCCGAGCTGAGTTGCCGTTGAACTGCCAACAGGTGGCAGGATGGCTCAGCTAAAAAAAAAAAAAATTATAATTACAGATCTTTATGTACTGCAAAGTTGGTAGGAACAGTCATAGCAGAAGAAAACTTGGTGTGAGTTTTTTTTTTAATAGACCGTATTTTTTTTAAAATTTTTTAGAACAGTCTTAGATTTACATAAAAGTTGAGAACTACAGCGACTTCTCATATACTCCATGTCTAGTTTCCTGTTGTTAATACCTTTATATGAGTATGGAGCAATTGTTAAAAGTAATAACCAATATTGATACACTATTATTAAGTAATAACCATCTTTATTCAGCGTCCTTAGTTTTTGCCTAATGTCCTTTTTCTATTGCAAGATCCCATTCGAAACACATTACATTTATTCATCATTTCTACTTAGGCTTCTTTTGGATGTCACAATTTCTCAGACTTTACTTGTTTTTTTATGACCTTGATGGTGTTGGCAAGTATTGTCCAGGTATGTTGTAGAATGCCAACCTGGTAGTATTTTGGTGTTTTCCTTGTGATGACAGTGGGGATATGGATTTTGGGGAGGAAACCCAAATGGGTACCTATCACATTGAAGGTAAATGCTACCAACGTGATTTATCACTGGCCATAATCACCTTACTCTTCTGCTTGGGACATTTGTCTTTTCTTATTTATTTATCCGTATCAGTATGGACTTTTGGATACTTTGTTTTATAGTCTAAATCATTTATCTATATCAGTATGTATCTGTGTGTGCTTTGGTTTTTATTTATCTATATCAGTATGGTCTCCTGGGTACGTTGGTTTCCAATTTACTTTTTAAAACTTTTATTGCTCAAATTATTCTAGCTGTAGCCATTGGAAGTAGTTAGTGCCTGTGTCTCTAACATATTCTCATCAATGACATTTTTTTGGTTTTTTTTTGAGCACTTCCTCTATAGGATACTCCAGGATCACCTTATATATTTCCTTCCTCAGTCCCCAAATTTCTGTAAAGATGCCTGGGTGTCAGATGTGTGCTCACTGTTACTGGGATGTCATTGTTTGTAGGCCCTTTCAGCTGACAGAGCTGGAAATAAACATAGGTGGGTAAAGTTTTAATAAATCAAATAAAATATTTTGCCTTAACATAGTCTATAATCCTGAACTTACTCCATTAAAATAATTTTAATACATTCCCTTTTGCATATTTTAAGGAAAATAGTAAAGTGGTAATGAACCGTTAGTCTCAAATTTTATAACTGATGACAATAGTAAAAGTTAAATCATTGAATTTCTCTTAAGTAAAAACAAACATACACAATTCTACTATAAAAATGTACATTGTTGAGCTCCTTTTAAAACATTATTCAGCAGAAATTTTAAAGCATGTTGAGACTTTTGTGTGCATTTTTTTTTTTTTGTATTTTGCTTTCTCCAGTCAGGATAGCAGTAAACTAATAATTCATCAAAAGAAATAAGATAGACCAATATTTCAAATGGATTTTGTTAACAGTGCACCAAATAATATATTAAAGAATCTAGAGAGCTGTGTGATTGATTTGTGGTAGTAGGAGTTTACTCTTCCTGTAGTCAGTACCATTGTGCCTTAATTCCACTTTGTAACTAATCTTCCCTTGTACTTAATAAATATGGTAACCTAGCATTACACAAATTTGCATTCTTAAAATACCCTTAAATATTTAATAACAACAAAAAGAGTATTTTTATTAGTTTAGTAGTTCACAAATAGCATAAATATAAAATCAAACATTTTTACTTCTTTGCTTTTTTTTTTTTCCTCTCTAGGATAAACCATTTTTCCAATCTATTTATTATTACTAATTTTATAGCATTAAATGTAATAAGATGGTAGGTTTTTATAATTCAATATGACAACTTGATTTCCATATAAATCAAGACCAAAAATTCATAAAGCTCATGTAGCTGGTATACATTCCTTTTAATTTAAATCTTTCCATTTTTCTATGAACATTTTATCATTGAGAAAATGAGGTATGAATTTGAAAATAAATAAGTAGGTTTAACTTTCAAATATAGACCTTTAACTTACTACAAATTATATTTCTAAAAAAGTATATTCTAAATATAACAGAATTTTTCTCCTTAAAATACTATTAAAAAGTAAGCCTAGTGAAAAAAACAAATCAGGAAAATGACCCATATCACATTTTAAACTAATAAAAATGATATACCTTCAGAACAGGTTATGAGCTTTTTAAAATGTTTTCTACATAGTAGAGAATAATCAAGATCTAAACAGTAATATTTCCTCTTGAAGCTTTATGAAAATGTTCTGAAGTAGGAAGTGGGCAGAATTTTAGTTAGACTGCAGAAGCAGTAGGATGGGGCCATATAAGTTTTGATGTATGTATTGAGCTCTCAATGATTTTATTAGCTAGTATTTTCTCAAATTTATCTTCCAAAGAACACGAATTCGGTGGACATTAATAGTTGTGATGCAAGTAAGAATCTTCTGATAATTAAAATGGAGGATATACTGAATTAAACAAAATAAATAGATTACACAGAATTATAAAGAGCCTTTAATATACAAACCTGCCTTGTGTACCTCAAAGGGAAAATATTTCCCCAGACTTACTTAACCAGAGAAACTTTTCTAAAACACACAACTTCTACCCTATTCATTAACAGAAAGAGGGAGTTACCTTCATTGATGCCACCATATGCCATTTATTTTACACATACCGCATTTCATCTTTGCAACAAACCCATGAACGTATGATTATTATTTCTTCTTCTATAGCTAACAGAATACACACGTGCGCACACACGCACACACGCGTGCGCATGCACGCGCACACACACACACACAATTAGAACCTTCTCAAGGTCAATTAGAAAAAGACAGAAATGAGAATACCCTTCTACCTGCAATTCTCCAACACTTTCTTCTAGTCAAAATAACTTCTGACAAATTTTAGAACATAGGTAAGATATTTTTTATATTATATGGATAATTACCAGTGAAACAGCAAAAGAGGATTGAGAGGCTATGGGAACTCACCACTACCACTACTGTATCCATCAATTCTCCCTCAAAACCATTTCTATGAAATGTGCAATGTAGTTAAAAACAGTGTGTTTATAACAAGGCTTCTCCTCAAAGTTGATTGCCTTCCTTAATTGTGTCTTAAAGAGGAATTCTGAGGGTCCAATGATAATACCAACTTTCCTCTTTGCCAATTGCCTAATGTATACTCAAATCATACTAACTTTGATTTATGTATTTACCTCTGAATAACTAAGAACAACAGTTCGTTTCTCTTATATTTGATTTCAGCATAGTTTAAACAGTTATGGAAAGCATACACAAGTCCATACATTATACAGCATAGTTTCATGCAGAGAGCTTGAAACGTGACAGGAGAATAACTAGCTTCAAGTTCCAGCATTTCTAACTAAGCATGAGAACTCAGGTAAAGCCACCAAGTCATGGTCTTCTCAATGAAAACGGGAGATCATAAACCACATAGGAAAAGTAGCTACAGCTCAGGGCTACATGGTGTAGAAACATTAGGTCTGTAAAATAACAGTCAAGAAAAAGATGAGTTATGCAGATAAGAAGGTAGAAAATCTCATTTAGAGAAATGTGTTAACATTAGCTGGCCACTCCCTTTTCATCACCCTATCAGAGCTTCTCTCCCAGACTTTTCAAATGCTAGTTGGAGTTATGACTGACATAACTCAGGATGAACCCACCTCAGATTGAACAGATGTTTCTAAACTAAAGCAGGAGTTTTTGCTCCAGGTTTGACAGCATAAACCCACTCTGTCCTCTACACACTTGGGGACTTGAACCTATTCTATGCTGACCATGCCATTGATGTAATAAACCAACAGCAGAAGGTTAACTGAAAAAAAAACTCACTAATACTAGTGTTTGGAATAAAAAATAACACGTGCTTGCATTACAGGCCTGGTGAAAATTGTTAATGGTAACATATATTATAAATCACCAGATTAGAAGCTCCAAGGGGGCAGATGCTTGTCCGTTCTGCACACTGGTGGATGTCTTGCATCTAGAAGTGTGTCTGGTTCATGGTAGAAGAGTAAGCAGTTGGTAAATATTTGTAGAGTGAAGAACAAATATTAAAACAATGAAAGAATTCATTGATTACAGATTAAAGTTGTGAGCTTTTGTACCTTTAAGCAAAAATATAAACAAATATATAGTAAACATTATTTGGAACTTGGGGCGTCCTTAGGGTTAAATATTAAAAAATTATTCAACAGCCAACTTCGTAATAGACATAAAATACATTTGAACCTCTCTTAATGAAATAAAAGCATTCGAAAAATTGTATTGGCATTTAACTTTCCACACTTGTAGTTATGTATAAATTTCCACAATATTTCTCTTTGTATGTTATATTTATTTATATAATAATGTTGTACCTATTTGGTGGCTTGTTTGAAATTATGAAAATTAGTTTATTTGATATTCTGCTGTGAACTAGGAAAGGCAGGTATTACTGCAAGTTCACAGATGAAGAGATTTGGGCTCAGAAATGTTAAATGTCTTATGGAAGTATACCACATCAACTATTATATGCCTCTTCATAAAGAAAATGTCAGTAATTAAAAAAAAAGTAAAACCAAAATAATTATAGTTGACTTTTAAACAATGTGGGTTTACAGGTGATGACAAATGTGCACTCAAAAATCCACATGTAACTTTTGATTCCCCCAAAACTTAGTTGTCCGTTGATACCCAGGAGGCATTGCTTCCAGGAACCCCTGGTGATACCAAAATCCAAGTATGCTCAAGTCCCTTATATAAAAATGGCGTAGATGAATGCATACAGTCATCCCTCCACTGCTGGTCCTAAGCAGTAAAAGTATTTGTTGAAAAAAATCTGCATATAAGTGAACCTATGCAGTTTAAACCCATGTGGTTCAAGATGCAGCTGTATAATGCAAGTAATGTAATGGCTCAAAGCCATTTCAAATTCTATGTCATGTACTCTTAACACAATGACATCATGAGGTTGCAATTGTTTTAATTCAATTTTTCGGAAGCAAAACAAAGGCCTGGTGAGATTGAATAATTGTCGTTGAGACACATATCTAGTAAGCTTTGGAGATGGAACCCAAACCTGTGTTTTCTGGCAACAAATCATGTGTTTGAAGAGCTGGCTACCCATCACTTAACTCTTAAGACTATGCTTTTACCAATACTTCTATGGTTATGTATGTTGAGATGATGAATGACAGTGTACTATGTGAATATACCTTTCTGTTATTATTATTGTTAGAAATATGACATATTTGTCCCAGAAATTGCACATGTACATGGAATTGTTTTTCTTTTTCTTTTTCTTTTTTCCCACTAGTGGTGGTGTGGGCCACCCTTTTCTCAGGTCACTTTGACCCTGCTCTAACTAGTAGATATTAGGTATAGGTTGGCTGGCCATGCAAAGAGGATGTCTATGACTATAAAACTCGTGTGTGTGTGTGTGTGTGTGTGTGAGAGAGAGAGAGAGAGAGAGAGAGAGAGAGAGAGAGAGAGAGAGAGAGAGAGAGAGGGGAACAGGCTGTTAACATACACTGGGGTTCAAGAGATGCAGGAATGCCCTCAGCACCCCATAGGGAATTCCCAGGAGCAGGCGACATTTAAGCTGCTGGGAGCCCTCTAGAGTGTAGTAGTAATGTTTAGTGCACCTCCATCCTATAAGCCCTCTTCATATCTCTAAACTGAAAGATTATAAACTTTTCAACAGATATTCTCAATATATGCAAGAGCCATGCTTATGCACAAACTCACTGACCTCTTTAATATTTAGTATGCATGAACTGTGTCTTAATTTTATACCTTTCACTCACTTTCCTCAATAGCCGAAGTGTAAGCAGACACTCTGGCAAGAAAAGTAGACAAGCAATTAATCCATTCAAGCATTCAAGTGCCTTCTCTATATAAGCACATCGCAATGTGCCTGGCATTCATGATGTACCTTACTTCAGCATTTTTAAATTACTAAAAAATTATTCGAGTTAATAATCAAGAACCCCTTTTTGTTGGTTGGTTGGATTGTTAGATAGTTGGAGGTTTGTTGGAAACAGAAAGGAGAGATGAAAAATAAAAAATGCATTTTAATTCTTCTCTCTCCTTCTCTGCACACACACACTTACTTCGTTCCCCAACTCCTTTGATACCTTGTGTTCAGTGTTGGACTTAACTGACATAAGAAACTCACTGTAGAGAGGCAGGTTCCTGCCCCCTCCCGCCCTCCCCTCCGGCCCACTACCACCCCAAGCTAAAGCTGTTTTCCATGGTGCTGAAATGTCCATTTAAAAGTAAGCATGGTCTGTACGTACATACAGGGTTGGGTCGATGCCCATACCAACCACAGGTAACTCTCAGCCAGAAGAAGGAAGACGTTTGTACTGCCCATTGGCAACTCCAGGCGATGCAACTCTATGCCTCCTGGCTCCCATTTAGAAAAAAGGAAACCTCATAATTAAGATCAGTGAATAATGCTGGGTTGTTTTCTCTTTAAATCTACTTTTAAGTGGATGAGTGTGATTGCATGGAGTTTGGATAAGTACTGAGATCTGTGAACAGATACATCTTAAAACATTCTTTTTAAGAATTCCACCTCCTGGAATTCCTTTAGATTTGAGGTATGTAGGGGAGGAAAAATGCTATCTTCAATTTGTTGTATAGGGAGAGGGGGCTATTGGCTGGCACAACCCCATCTAGTTTGTCCTATGTGTCTCTTTAAAAATGTATAAGATATAAGAAAAACACCAATTAAGATAATAAGCATTGGAAATTGTAATACACTCATTTATTTTGTATTGTTCACAGGAATTGTTCCTGGAACCTGTAGGGTTGATTACACCCAAAAACACAGGACATTAAGGCTAGAACATATCTATGACAAAATATATTTTAGTTATGAGTGGTACTTCTTTTTTTTGTAAAATGCTTTGAGACTGTTTTAATAAACAGTCTAAAGTATCCAATAAAATGCACATGATTATCATCCGTAGTCTAGAAAAATATGTCTGTAGTAAAGTTAATATTCAGGATCTTTTCTTTCCTTGAAAACTAGATCACACATGCCTAAGGAAAATAAGTTTCAAAGTACTAAACTTACATTTTTCAAAAGAACAATGAGCATGTTCAGTGACAAGAACTAGTTCTGAATATTTGCAAAGAGATTTGCTGATTGCAGGTCAGACCAACTAAAGGCACTGAGAAATTTCAGCAGCTCGCCAGGGAGTGCCCGGAAGGGTCCGTGCACATTCTGTCAGTTCCTGGAAAGGGCGAGTTAGAAGCCCCCAGAGCTCAGGACTTCAGGCTTGCTGCCTAACGTGGGGAACTGGAGAAGCTGGGAGACCCATGTGCTGTCACCACCTCACCTGTAGCTCTCTGACTGTCTCCAAGGAGCATACTTGATTGGGAAAGGAGGACACACTGAGACTAAAGAAATAGAAATTGGGTTTGGTTTGGAAAGAAGAACATTAAAGAAGGTGAAGAGCCTTTTTCAACTCCAAAAGCAGCCCAGAAATTGCTCCATGCCTCTGCAAGTCAAATCTTGGTCATTTGTACTGTTCATGTAGTTACGTGAATCCACACACTAGCAAAACATCCGTCCCCATTGCCCTTGTCTAGCCTTGCCGAGGTTGCCCCAGGACTCCTATGGTCAGCCTTCCAGTCTCTTTTTATTCCCCTTGAGCTAGGAGTCCTGACTGGAGTTACCTTGACTGGACTGGATGGTGCTCAGAGGGCAGGCAGATTGGGGAGCGAATGGGAAACGTGGCTGCTTGCTCATGGTGCTGACTGCTCATCCTCCCCAGTCCACGAACCCTCAGTCAGAAGTCAGGTGCAGACTCTGCCCTATAGTGGAACCCTCCAGACTTTGGAGAGTCCGTGTGGAAGAACCCAACTTAGGGATGAAAACTTGGAGGCTGGAGGCTAGCAGGCTCTTGGAAATCCGCCCTGTCCCTAGTGGTCCCCTAACTCTGCTCTTGAGAACTGGGCATGTCTGAGAGCACTCAGAGCCCCGGTTGCCGGGGACCAGGGCTGTGCACCTGGGCCACCCGATGCGCACCCAGACGTCCAGAAGAGCGCATCTCCGCACCCAAACCAAATGGCTGCAGCTGCGCGTGACCCCATGCCCAGAGTAGGGTACCAGCGGGGGTGAGCCTGCACCCCTGTACTCTTGCCCACCTTCCTAGAGCCCTGGTCAAAAAATCCGCCCACGGTACCTAGCTGGGAAGCTGGCACTACCCAGGAGGCACAAGCAGTGACGCGGCGCCCCCTTTCCCAGCGCCTGCGGGCGCGCTGACCTCCACCACCCCCAATTCCCGTCCCCACGCGGGTGCGCACTGCCTCGCCCGGGACCAGTGGCATTCGCGCTGGCCGCGGGGAGCAACCACATCCCCCAAGCCGGTCGCCTGGAGCGCTCCCCAGGGCTCACTCACCGATCCTGAGTACTTGCGGGGCGGTCTGGGGGAGGACGTAGCAGAGGAAATAGAAGAGTGCCCAGCTGGTGTCCGTGGACCAGAGCCCGGGCTGAGCGAGGAGTGTGCGGCGCTCCATCTTTCTAGCTTCTTAATTCATGCCGCGACCCAGCCGCTGCTGCGCACCCACGAGTTGCGGCCGGCTCGGGCCGGGTCCCACCTCATCCTCCCTGGGATGCTCGGCGTCTGGACCCGGAGCGCTCCCCTCCGAGAGAGAGATGGAGAGAACGGGCGTGGGAACGCAGCGCAGGCTGGCGCCGCCGGGCTCGCGGGGGGCGCCTCGCTTCAGTCGCTAGCCCATCACTGCTCCGTCTCCTCCTCTTCCATGGGCCGCAGACCCCGGAGGGTCCGCGAGCGTCTGCCCCCGGAGCCAAGAGACCCGCTGAGGAAAGTTGTTGCCCCAATTTGAGGGAACGTCTCCCTCATTCGTCCTCGGGCCCGATGCGAAAGTGGGGGTTAGGTGTGGGGGCTGCAGCAAGAGAAAGAAGGGAAAAGGGGGAGACAGGCGAAGGGAGAAAGCGAAAAGGGTACCCGGTGGGTTGGTGCACGGGCTCTAGCAAGCAGGACAAGCTCCAGCAGGTTAACTGGGATCCGAGCCACGCTCTCGCTTCTCGCAATCCTTGCTTTCCTCCTCCCGTCGCTAGCCCCACCCTTTATTTACGGCCCGCCCCAACACCGCTGCTCAGACCCTCACACACAAGCACACACACTCTCCCTCTCCCTCAACTTTGCGCTGTGCTATTGGAAAGTGCAACGAGTGTTGTTGCATCCTCAAAGCAGAGAAATTTTAACCTACTGCTCAGAGCAGAGGCAGCCTCTGCTGTGCGTGGTGAGAGGCAGAGGGGCCTCGCTGTGGTCCCCTTACGGGGTCTTAGAGATGGTCAACTAGGATTTAGTCCATCGCTTGGAGCATCGCCTTCCCGGACGCCAATATTTCAGAGAATAGCAGAGCTCCTCTTTTAACTCAAACACGGATGGAGAAGAGGAGGAGAAGGAGAGAGATGAGGAGCCTTTGGCACTCTAAGATTAGAGTGGTTTCTTTCCTATTCAGACCGGAGATAATCTCTTGTAAATTGCTTCCACTTAGGCCTGCAGATCTGGGAAACAGGCAGCCTCCAGAGCTGCTCCTTTTCTTGGTTTCTTTTGACTGTCACATTTGAATGCTGGAAAATAGGTTATTTTAGCAATGTAGGTTTGGAGGCTATTTCTCTGTAGAAGGACAAGGACACTTCTCTGGGGGAAATCATCAGTATTTGATCACTGTATCTTAATTTCCTTTGAGCTTTGTGGGGAGGGTTCTATATAAGTGTTTGCTAGTTCTGCATTAAAATTCATAGAGGTTTTTTTGTTTTTCCCCCCACTAAGTATGGATTTTGGAGAATTGGCCTAAACTGAATCAACCCCTCTGAAAAACATGTCCACACATACATGAACCTGGAATAAGAAACACTTTTAAAATAAATCTAGTATATCCTAAGATGCATTCATTCATTCATTTAACAAATATCTACCTAGTATCTTGTATGTAGTACCAGAGACACTACTTTTCACTTAAAACTCTATAGTGGAAAAAATGCACCATCTGTCCTCCAAGAGGGGTTATAAACACACTACTGGAACCTAGTCTGTTCAAACCTCAAGTAATATGCCTTGTTCTGGATACTTTGGGATGAGAGCTGACAAAACAGAAGATCCAGAGATAAGAAGGATTGACCTGGATTTAGGAATGCATCTTATATATGGATTGAGGAAACCAAGAAGACTTAGGGGCATATGCTGGTTACCTTCAGAAATTTGAAGAGGTCTTGTATTAAAAGAAAGTTGTCTTAGACACTGTTAGTTAAATGAGAAGATACAAGAAAAATAAGACTATTGGATGGAAGTTATAGAAGATTAAATTTTACCTTATTTGGGGGGGTGGGTGGGGGAGGAACATTTCTAAGTCAGCAAAGTATCAAACAATGGTGTGACCTGCTTCAGAAAAGAGTCACACACTCCATTTATTCATTCATGTATTCACTGGTTCATTCAATGAATATTTGAGTGACTACTTTATAGGAGGCATCATGCCAAGCCCTGGAGACACAGCAGCAATGTGGGTGCTGTCATCATGAAGCTCATAGATATTAAAGAAGTGTGATGAATTTACAAGATGGTAACTTGGAGGAATTTAACCTCATTTAGGAGCTTGGGAAGGGCTTGTTAAGGAAGTGATGCTTCAAACCTAAAGAATGGGTAGTTTATAAGTAATTAGTAAGTATTTCTTGAAGTGAGAATAAATATAAAATTTGTGAGAGGGCTTAGTTTTTAAATCTAAAGATTCATGTTAAGCATATGCAATTGTCAAGTTTTTTTCTTGATACCAATAGATAGTAAATATTGTGTGATCAGATCTTGAGAACCCATAGTCTAGAATTCAGTCAGCTTTTGAACAAACCGTGCTTGAATCCAGGCTTTACCTAATTCTAGCCTTGTAGCCTCGGTTAAATTACTTTCTCTCTCTGTAATAGAGATTGCTGGTGCTTACCTATATCCAGTTCTCTTCTTGCCAGGCACATTAAAGCTTGTACGTTTTAAGTTAGGTATAATTGTTTGATTATTTTTAGTCAACAAAATGTAAGTGAAAGTGGCATGCACCAATTCTGGATAAAAAGGAAGGCAGTGAAAAGATTTCACATGACCCTCTAGGACTCTCTTCTCATGCCAAAATAACCCCGAAAGTCACAAATCTAGAGGCCAAGATGGAAGAAGCCTGGGTCCTTGGGTCGCCTTTTGGAGGGGAGTTACTCTGGATAGTTCTCAGACAAAACAACAAATTGGTGACAAGTCAGTGACAAATGAATTTTGTGTTTTAGATCTTGAGATCTATTTGTCACAGCAGCATAACCTACTCCCTACTGACTGATAAACTCCTTAAGACTTGATATCCTCATCTGTAAAATGAGAATAATAATATGATAAGGCCATTGTAGGATTATATGAGCATATACTTAATAGAAAAGTATTTTCCATATGAACTATAAAGTATTTTCCAAAGCCCTTGTTATTCAGCATACTCGCACATTAGTTCATTTATGGTAATTACATTCTTGGTTAGATGAATCTGCACATGCATTTCTGGTTTAAAATGCCTCAGATGGCAGAGACTAAAATATTTTATCTGGTGGGAAATGAGTCAACAGTATTGGTTCCATTAATTGTATAGTAATAGTAATTGGTCCAATACTGTTAAGGAAATTTTACTACTTTTTACCTGCATTACCTTCAGTCTATGAGTAAACAGCCCTTTTTGGTTGTTAGAGATAAGAGAAAGATTGTATTTCCTGAAGTAGTTTTCTTAAAACATGCCACACTTAAGTTACTTTTCTGTTATAATCTGTAAAATTCTGTGGAGCTTAAAACTGAAATTTATTTCCTTGTTAAAATGCTTTCCTCCACTGCTCATATGCAGGCTCATGGTGTTGAGTTACTCATGAGTGATCAGCAGCTGCTGTTAATTTGTTTCGTGCTTTTTAAAAGGACTGTATTTTGCATATATATGTGAGTCTAGTTATTTTTTGCCTAAAATGACTATGTTAAACACTCTTGATTCACATTTTTCACAGTGACTTCTTAAGAATAAAAATGCCCAATTGAATGCATGCTGTCTTTTTTCCCATTCTCCAAATCTTAAGCTTGAATTGATACACTGTGGTTAATAATAAAGCAATAGAGTAGTATGCCGCATTGTGCTTCCTATGAGAGCAGCTAACATTACTTAGATACTAATCCATTTAAAATTACTTACATTTTTGATGATAATTAGATACAAAGAAAAATAGCTTAGAATAAACTAAGGAACCCAGATGTTATAACTGTGTTTCAAAATGTGGTGAGTATACTTAAGTATATTTGTAATGTTACCCACAGCACCGAAAGCAAAAGATCAAGTGGCCTTTAGCACCTCCTAGGAATGTGAAGCTGATTTAGGATCACAGCCCTCATTTCTTGATTACTTCTTTATCTATACTTTTTTTTCCCTAGGTGATGATATATATCTCTAAGATGTTAAATATCTGTAAACCAAAGATCCCCAAATTTTGTCTTTTGCTCAGAGCTTGCCTCTGAACTCCAGATTCACATAGCCAATTCTAATTACTATTTTTCATTGACTCAGCATGTCAAACTCTTGATTCTGTGCCATAGCATTCCCCTCTCCCAAAGTCCTCTTCCAAATTTTCTCATTTCAATATATGTATCACCATCCACCCAGCTATTAAAACTGGAAGCACATCTTTAATTTACATCTCTGCAGCTCTGCTGCTATCATACTGGCCTGGGGTTTCTCACCTTCAAAATGTTTTTGGACACTTTGAACCAAAAAATTATTGATTGTGGAAGCTGTCCTGTGCATTGTAGGATGCTTAGTAACTTCCCTGGACTCTATCCACTAGATGTCAGTAGTACCCTCCTCCCAAGTTGTGACAACCAAAAAATGTCTGCAGACATTGGCAGATGTCCTGCGAAGTACAAAATCACCCCTGCACTCGCCCATGTCACCATGGCCTTCCATCGGGTCTAATTATTATATACTCTTAATTGTCCTTCTCCTGCCTTTTCCCTCTTTCTATCCATTCTGTTCACCTGATCTAAATTAGCTGTTCCCATTAATATTCATCATAATGCCCGATCTAATTCCCTCATGGTCACGATCAGCTCTCTAATTGTTTGTTTACTTTATTATAAACTCAGTGATATCAGGCTACTCTCTTTACTTGAAACCTCGCTCTTAATACTGTACCTGGCACTTAGGGGAAACTTGATAAATGCTCATTAAATGAATGAATGCATGAATGGATGATATTTCATAATCCATACAACCTATCATTCATAAGTGCATATTTGTAAGAGTAAACTAAATAATGAACCAAATTTCTCTTTTGATTTCATTCAAAGCTCCAGCATGGATCAGGTCATATTTAGTGTTATATTCAGGACACTCATATGGTGCACTGAACCTTGCTACACTGGAGAATAATCTTACATGTGTGTCTGCAAATTTCAGTGAAATTCTCTGTGGAGTAAAGGTTTCTCTTAACATTTCATTTTTCAACACCATGGCTGTCATTACACACACCTTTACAATTTTACATTACAGACACCTTTACGCATTTTGTATACTAACACTGGTCCATTTGCTAATGTACATGTAGTAAAATCCTTGAAAGAAAAAAAGGTATTTTATTTATTCATATTTTAACATCCCACTATAACAACCTGAGAGTGTAAAGACATTTAGTCATGTGAAAGGTCTGAATCAAAGTGGGATTTAGCTACCTCTGCACACAAGTGAGGCTTCTCCAAGAGTAAAGAATAAATGACCTAGGCTGGGCCCTCAGGAGGTCGGGAGACCTCAGTCCAAACCCTGGGCTGACATAACCATGGCTCACCGTTCTTGTGCAAGTCACATAACCTCTTTAGATCTCAGCCAGAACATGGAGCGATTGGCTAAAGTCTAAAAATCAGTGGCGATGCATGTTCTCCATTCCTCCTTTCAGGCCTAACAGCCATTCTCATTAAGAAAAAGCTTATAATTCATCTCTGTTCTCTTTTGGTTATAAATAAGCTTTTCCTTAGGTGAATGAGCATTTATTTTGTGCTTCTTACATTTGTCTGGCACTATTCTTAGTGCTGGTATGTGTATTAATGTATTTAATACTGACAGCAACCTTGGGAGGTAAGTAAGTACTCCTTTTGTGCAAATGCTACCGATGAGGAAACTGACCCACAGAGAGGTGACCTGACATATTAGAAATCACACAGTAAAGGACAGACTCAGAATTTGAACTAACACTGGTTCCATAGCTTCCACTTTTTTTTAATTGAGGTGAAATTTACATAATATAAAATTAACCATTTTTAAGTGACTAATTCAGTGACATTTAGTACACACAGAGTGTTGTGCAGTCACCAGCTCTAATCTACCTCCTTCCAGTGTGTCTGGAAAGTCATGAGTGAGACAGAGTAGTAAGGGTGAACTCAGAGAGACCGTGGGTACTTAGCTCAGCATTTACACATCCCGTATTTCAATGCAATATACAGATGTAGTTCTTGTTGGCCTGATCCTTTTCAGGTAATGGCGATCATCCTGTCACGGTCTATGAGATTTTAACTCTTTGACACGTCATCCTATTGGCTTTCCTTTATCCTCTTCTTAATATGCTAAGATTGTAGGCTCAGTCACTATTCTGGGTCTACATTAGATTCTGCTGGTATGATGTACAATTGAGCACTGTGGGATGCTGTAATTACATTTTCCTCTTACTCTGTTTTCCCTGAATTTTTGTCTTTTTTTTTTTTTTTCCCTTCCCCATTGGCTTGATTTCTTTGGAGGTCCCATTTTCCATAGATTCCTTTTGATCCAATTTTCAGAAATTTGCTTGCATGATTTTATTTTCCCTTGGTGACATCCTTCATGGATACTTCATTTTCCTACTGTTTTTAGGGGGCTCTCTCTGCCTTCAACACAACTGTCATCTTGACACTTCCCTTCCACGCTTGTCTAGGCTATTCCTAGTTTGCTTGTTTGTTTGAATCTCATGTGCCCAGAGTTAGCCAAATTTTCAGGTTCTGGGAAGGCAGACTTCCCAAGACTTCCCTCACTTCTGACACCAAGCATAAGTTTTGGGGATTCCTAAAACCACAGTCAAGTTTGTGATGATTTGCTAGAAAGACTCACAGAACTCATTAAAAGATATTATACTATGCTTACAGTTTATTATGGGGAAAATATACAGATTAAAATCAGTCAAAAAAGAGACATATGGGGCAAAGTCTGGGTGGGTTTCAAGTGCAAAGCTTCTGTTGTTCTCCCCATGGACTTAGAAACTGTTACCCTCTTGGTGTTGGCATGTGACAATATGCATAGAATATTGCCAATCGGAGAAACTCCCCTGAGGGGCAATGTTCAGATTTTACACTGGAGCTTCATTACATAAGTATAATTGTTCACATGGTTAAACCCACTCTCCAGCTCAAGTGATACCATGTGACCAATTTACCCCCTACATCATATGGTTGGTCATTCTGCCATAGCCAGCCTCCACCATAAAGCTATCAGGTGTGGTCAGTCTCCATGCTAAATAGAGACTTTCCTATCAGATATGATATAGACTACCTCCAAATTCCAGGCCAAAAGCCAGACCAAATTCTTTATGACATACATGTATTCCTTTGTTTACTTCCTTGTTTTGGTAGAACAATTGCTCAACAGCTCTTTCATGGGTTTTTGGGGGGTTATTTTAGAACAATAGAGTATCAGAAGTGGTAATAGTGACTGTCCTTTATATGGCCATCTCTTGAATTAACACTCCTTTAATCAGGACAAGTGGTCATCTACACAGGTCAGTTTCCCTTCTGTAACGCTACCCTCACCCTCATCTTGGGATTCTCTTTTCCTTTTTCCCATATTTTGTCAGTTGTTTTTAGTTTTTGTTTCAGCTTTCCCTTTCTGCCTTCCCTTCCTCCTTTTTATTTCTTTCTCTCTCTGTTTCTGTCTCCATCTATGTCTACCTCTCTCTTTATTCCTTTCTCTCAACACATACTTGAGTAACTTTCTGATCAAATGTGCTTACAGATCTGTCCTTCTGAAATTCTGTTTATTCAAACATTATACCTGTTGCACTCATCCCTCCCTTTGTCAACTTGTATAACTTTCTGAGACATTCTCTCTATTTTTCAATTCTGTTCTGATTTTTTTTAATTTCTGCTATTGTTTTTATTTTATGAGTTGTTTTTTCCTCTGAATTTTTTAAAAAAGTATCTTGTTTTTGTTCCACAGATGAAACAGTTTTTAACCCTCTGAGGATATTATTGGGGGATTTTCACCCTAAGTAGTGTCTCTTGCTCTCAAGGTACTTTTTTCTGTATATTTTTGTTCCCAACTTTCATGATGGGAACTTTCTCAAATATCCTATAACCTTTTATTGTATATTCATATTTAAGGAAGGAGGATTATAATGCTGATTGCAAGCTCTGAATACAATAGGCAAGGCTGTGAGTTCTAAGCTTTGATAAAGAATAATGTAGAGAGAAATCAAGGAACCTCTGATGTCAGTATATTTAAGAGTTTTCTCTTGGCTGATTACATTCCCAAGAGAAGGTTCTTCTGGTGCCCTTTCTTAAGAATAAGGGTAGGTGAGGGTAAATGGGATCAAATATATGGTGACGGAAGGAGAACTGACTCTGGGTGGTGAACTCACAATGTGATCGATGATGTATTACAGAATTGTACACCTGAAACCTATGTAATTTTACTAACCATTGTCACCCCAATAAACTTTAATAAAAAATAAAAAAAAGAATAAGGGTTCCACTGCCAGTGAACAGGGAGGCCAGTGAAAGAAGAGAGGTGGTTGGCTTCAACTTCTGTTTGCATCTGTGTTAATCCCCCAATACAGACTATTATTTCTGCCTTTAGTTCAACCTTGCATCTACTTGTTCCCAGAGCCTCTGTTGTATCCTCTCCAGAGAATACGCTACCAGTTTTATGTGAGGGTCACAGGGAGAAGAAGTTATCCGGTGGTGTGGATTTATGTGCTTCTTAAAGAGCTTTCCAACAATCCTTTTAACATTAGCTCGGCATTTCCCCAGGTCCCAGAGGGGCTCCAGGCTACCAGTTCTGAGCCATGTGCATTTTCTGCCCTGAATGGCAGGTTGGCTCTTGCTTTTTGGCAATGCTAGCTTAATATTTAGCATTCTCTAGTTAACCAGATACGTTTCCACTCCTGAATGACTGCATTTTCTCCCAGTCCCCGTATTGTGGTTTCAGTGGAATTTCTGAAGGAAATGTGTTCAACCTTTATCCAGAAGCACTTCTTTATAACTTTTAGTATAAATTGCAGTAGCAGATGCTTTCAGTGCCCCACACATATGCTCTCAGCATTTACCTCTGCATGTGAACATAACTTTCTGAAAACATCTGGGACTCTTCCTGAAGGCTTTTTCTTTACTTTGCTTTTGGCTCTGGCAGTTTGGCTTGTGTTCAATAGCAGGGAGTCAATGTTTTTGGACGCAGCCCTGCCATTGGGAGATCTCTGAAGTGTGTTCTACACTTTCTCCCAAAGTTCATCAAGGGATTCATCCCGTTGCCCGTGGTGATAACTTAGTACATAGTGCATCTTCTAGCAGCTTCCTTTTCTTCTCATACCCTCACTCCTTTACTGGCCTTTCCTGGAATCACCACCCAAATTAACTTACGACAATTGAATTCTTGTCTCTGCCTGTTTCTGAGAGGACTTGGAAGTCTACTTCTCTACTGGTTCTCAAACATTTTAATATGTTTTACCTACCCTGTTATTTTTAGCTGGCTTGTAATTATTAGATAATTGCTTCAGATAATTATTAGATAAATATCTTTCAGAGTTGAGTTATTAATCTTATCCTTACTGTTCCAGTCACAGCAACATAGATCAGAGTGATAAGAATCATATTTGAATGTGTTTGTTTCTGGCAAGCAATTTCCTACTATAAGAAGGCAATGTATCTCCTTGTTTAGGAAGTCATACATGTTGGGAGACATCACTCGATTAAAGTGTCCTCAGTTTGTCCAAGGCCAGTCAATTTTAGAAGCATTCCCAAGTCTGTGCACTAATTGCCTTTGAATCATCTGTAGTATAATAGCAAGGTGAAAGCAGAGTGACCTCAGTCATAAAAAGCCATTAAATCCCAAATGAGTGCAAACAGAAATGCATTACTTCCGTGCAACTCGGATATTTGGGGCATATAAAGTGATCTCTAAAAGCTGGCTACACAATGAGCAAAGAACAGATAAGCACCCAGTCAGGTTGATATTTACCCCACGGCAAGGTGTACAAATTTCCTCCCGCCACAGCACAAATTATTGAGCTGAAAATTCACACAGGAAGCCATGCCCGTTTATCAACTGATTCTCTGTTTATCTTTTAAAATCCTCGAAAAGAGAGCCGTTTGTAAAGCACTGTTACGAAGTACCTGTATTCTACAAAATTACTCACACAAGCAACTGAGGATCTTAGAGAAATATTGATTTTTGTCATTGACTAGTTCTACAATAATCAATGAGAACATTTTTCCCCCCTCACAGCAATAGACATTACCAATGTTTTAACTCTGTATGTTTTGTTTTTTTCTCTAACAACAATAAGAGGCAATTTGAAGCATCGAAGGTCTCTGCTCTCCAGTGGTCACTTCTGGCGTTCCATATCTCTCTTTTTTATAACCTCAGCATAAAGCAGCTCTTCTGGTTGTGTCCTCTACACAACTGCCACAGACATTTAGAACCATATGTTCCTGTCTGGTGCACACCGTGAAAGGGTGGGGAATGTCAAAATATGGTTTACAGAGTCTCTTGCAACAGCCAATGAAAACCCTCCATGACATGTTGCCACACCCCAGATGGCAGTAGCGATGGAAATCAACCTGGGATGGTGGTGAAGGAGCATACAGAGTGCACGCTGTGGCTTTACTTATCTCTTTCGCAGTCATCTTGATAATGCTCCTTACATCCCTGCCTGTGCCTATGTAGTCAGGGCAGTTTCTCTTTGTGGACTCATGTAGCTACTTCAATGGTAAGAACTGTGTGATTGAAATGAGATGTAGAACCAGATACTTGTGGCTTTGACCTTCTGCCCAGCCTTACCATGAGTGATGTCAAATCTACGTTGTACCACCACAAGTCTCAACCATCACTGAAAACATTTTTTTTTAAATAGATGATGTTCTAGCTAGTTGGTACCAGAAGAAACTGAGTCACTAAGAGGCTTCAATATTTTTGTTCTAAATCACAAAGCAGATGTACTATGCCCATCCATTACTTCACCTACTGCGCTGTGCTGCTTCTCAACTTACAGTTTTATTCATCAAAGCATTCATTTACCAATGTTTATTCTGTCCTGAACAACGCATGATAATTCTCTCTTCTGGGAACCTGAAAAGATGTATATATGATTCAGAAATGAACCAAACACTTAAGGATGAAAGCTGCTTAGTTAAATCACATACCTACATTATTTGCATACACAGTCAAATATAAGATAATATTTTATTTTATTTTTTTTTCCAGGATTTTTATGTACTTTTATTTATTTTATTTATTTATTTATTTATTTTTAATTAGTTTCAGGTGTACAACACAGTGCAATAGTTATACATTTTACCCCTCAAAGTGACAAACCCCCCACCCCCAATACACCACCCCACACCCCCCCATATCATATATATCTATTACTCTTCCTCTGACTCTCTTCCACAGTATAATCCACATCCCGTGACTATCTATATATATTCAATTACAGTAGGTATACCACCGCCACTTTAGTAAAACAGTGCAGTGATCAAACCTCTACTCCATCCATGAAATGGTCTCCCTAACAAGACCTATGATCATCTGACATTCCACAGAATATTTACAACATTATTAATTATATTCCCCAAACTGTTTTTCCTATCCCAGTAGCAATATTGTAGTTGCCTATTTTTGCTGTCTAATCCCTTCCCCTTCTCCCTCATCCCCATTCCTCTCCAAATTAGCAACCCTGGTTTTTCCTCTATATCTATGAGACAGTTTCTGTTTACTTTGCTCATTCATACAGTTTTTCATATTCCACATATGAGTGAGATCATATGGTATTTGTCCTTCTCTGACTGACTTATTTCACTCAACATTATAGTCTCTAGGTCCATCCATATCATTGCAAATGGCACGATTTCATTCTTCTTTATAGCGGAGTAATACTCCATTGTATAAATATACCACAGTTTCTTAATCCAGTCATCTACTGACGGGCATTTTGGTTGTTTCCAAGTCTTAGCTATTGTAAATTGTGCTGCTATGAACATCGGGGTGCATAACTTTTTTGAATAAGTGTCTTGGTTTTTTCAGGATAAATACCTAGGAGTGGAATTGCTGGGTCAAAAGGTAGCTCTATTTCCAGTTCTTTGAGATACCTCCATACTGACTTCCATAGTGGCTGCACCAATCTGCAGTCCCACCAACAGTGCAGCAGGGTCCCCTTTTCCCCACAGCCCCGCCAGCACTTGTTGTTTGTTGATTTGTTGATGATAGCCATTCTGACTGGAGTGAGGTGGTATCTCATGGTGGTTTTTATTTGCATTTCCCTAATGACCAGTGAGGTTGAACTTTTTTCATATGCCTGTTGGCCATCTGTATGTCCTCTTTAGAGAAATGTCTCTTCATATCTTCTGCCCATTTTTTAATTGGGTTGTTTGTTTTTTTGGTGTTGAGTTTCATGAGTGTTTTATAAATTTTGGATATTAACCCCTTATCAGATATATCGTTGGCAAATATATTCTCCCATTCAGTAGGCTTCCTTTTTGTTTTATTAATGGTTTCCTTTGTTGTGAAAAAACTTTTAAGTCTGATATAATCCCATATGTTCATTTTTTCTTTTACTTCTCTTGCCCGTAGGGATGTATCAGTAAAAATATTGCTCCGGGTAATGTCTGCAAATGTACTCCCTATATTTTCATTTAGGATTTTTATGGTTTCAGGTCTTACATTTAAGTCTTTAATCCATTTTGAATTTGTTCTTGTATAAGGCGTAAGGAGATGATCCAGTTTCATTTTTTGCATGTGTCAGTCCAATTTTCCCAGCACCATTTATTGAATAGACTATCTTTACTCCAGTGTAAATTCTTGCTTCCCTTGTCATAGATTAACTGTCCGTAAATGCTTGGATTTATTTCTGGGCTCTCTGTTCTGTTCCACTGATCGATGTGCCTGTTTTTATGCCAATACCAAACTGTCTTGATTACTGTGGCCTTGTAGTAGGTTTTGATGTCTGGTAGCGTGAGTCCCCCGACTTTGTTTTTATTCCTCAGAATTGCCGAGGCTATTCTGGGTCTTTTATGATTCCATATAAACTTTAGGATTATATTTTCTATTTCTGTGAAAAATGCCCTTGGTAGTTTGATAGGAATTGCATTGAATCTATATATTGCTTTAGGCAGTATGGACATTTTAACTATATTAATTCTTCCTATCCATGAGCATGGTAGGTGTTTCCATTTATTTGTATCTTCTATGATTTCTTTCTTCAGTGTCTTATAATTTTCTGAGTACAGATCTTTCACTTCTTTGGTTAAATTTATTCCTAGGTATTTTATAGTTCTTGACGCAATTGTAAATGGGACAGTTTTCTTAATTTCTCTTTCCATTAGTTTATTATTGGTATATGCAAATGCCACCGATTTCTGAACATTGATTTTATATCCTGCTACTTTACTGAATTCGTCTATCAGTTCCAATAGTTTTTTGATGGAGTCTTTGGGGTTCTCTATATACAGTATCATGTCATCTGCATATAATGACAATTTTACTTCTTCATTGCCAATTTGGATGCCTTTTATTTCTTTTTGTTGTCTGATTGCTGTGGCTAGAACTTCCAGCACTATGTTGAATAAAAGAGGAGAAAGTGGACAGCCTTGTCTTGTTCCTGATCTTAAGGGGAATGGTTTTAGCTTTTCCCCATTGAGTATGATGTTAGCTGTAGGTTTATCATATATGGCTTTTATTATGTTGAGATATGATCCCTGTATTCCCACTTTGCTAAGGGTTTTTAACATAAATGGCTGTTGGATTTTGTCAAATGCTTTTTCTGCATCTATTGAAATGACCATGTGATCTTTATCCTTCATTTTGTTGATGTGGTGTATCACATTAATTGATTTACGGATGTTGAACCAGCCTTGCGCACTAGGGATGAATCCCACTTGATCATGATGTATGATCTTCTTAATATATTGCTGAATTCTGTTTGCTAATATTTTATTGAGAATTTTTGCATCTATATTCATCAGGGAGATTGGCCTGTAGTTTTCCTTTTTTGTGATGTCTTTATCTGGTTTTGGAATCAGGGTGATAGAGGCTTCATAAAAAGAGTTTGGGAGCCTTCCCTCCTTCTGGATTTTTTGGAATAGTTTGAGAAGACTAGGTGATAGTTCTTTTTTGAATGTTTGATAAAATTCACTTGTGAAGCCGTCTGGTCCAGGGCTTTTGTTTTTTGGGAGCTTGTCAATTACTGATTCAATTTCCTTGGTAGTAATCAGGGTATTTAGATTTTCTGTTTCTTCTTGCGTTAGCTTTGGAAGGTTGTATGCTTCTAGAAAATTATCCATTTCATCCAGATTGTCAAATTTGTTGGCATATAGTTGCTCATAGTAATTTCTTAGAATTTTTTGTATTTCTGTGATGTCTGTAGTCATTTCCCCTCTTTCATTCCTGATTTTGCTAATTTGAGTCCTCTCTCTTTTTTTTTTGATGAGCCTGGCTAGAGGTTTGTCAATTTTGTTTATCTTCTCAAGAAACCAACTCTTGGTTTCATTGATCTTTTGAATTGTTTTTCTGTTCTCTATATTGTTTATTTCTGCTCTGGTCTTTATTATCTCCTTTCTTGTACTCCCCTTGGGCCTCTTTTGCTGTTCTTTTTCCAGTTCCCTTAGGTGTAAGGATAACCTGTTGATTTGAGATTTTTCTTCCTTCTTTAGGTAGGCCTGCACTGCTATAAACTTCCCTTTTAGGACTGCTTTCGCAGCATCCCAGAGATTTTGGGTCGTTGTGTTTTCATTTTCGTTTGTCTCGAGGTATCTTTTGATTTCCTCCTTGATCTCATTTGTGACCCACTCACTATTTAATAGCATATTGTTTAGCCTCCATTTATTTGTCAGCTTCCCAGATTTCTTCTTATAATTGATTTCTAGTTTCATAGCATTGTGGTCAGAGAATACAGTTGAAATGATTTCAATCTTCTTAAATTTATTGAGACTTGTTTTGTGGCCTAACATGTGGTCTATCTTAGAAAATGTTCCATGTGCACTTGAAAAGAACGTATATTCTGTAGCTTTGGGATGAAATGCTCTGAAAATGTCTGTTAAATCCAGCTGGTCTAATGTGTCATTTAAGGTCGCTGTTTCCACACTGATTTTCTGTCTGGAGGATCTGTCCATTAGTGACAGCGGGGTGTTGAAGTCCCCTACTATGATAGTGTTACTGTTGATCTCTGTCTTTATGTCTGACAATATCTGTTTTATATATTTAGGGGCTCCTATGTTAGGTGCATAGATGTTTACTAGAGTTATGTCCTCTTGTTGGATCGATCCCTTCATTACTATGAAGTGTCCTTCTTTGTCCTTTGTTATATTCTTCAATTTAAAGTCCATTTTATCTGATATAAGTATCGCTACTCCAGCTTTTTTCTCAGTACCATTTGCATGAAATATTTTACTCCATCCCTTTACTTTCAGCCTGTATGAGTCTTTGGATCTGAGGTGAGTCTCTTGTATACAGCATATACTGGGGTCTTGCTTTCTTATCCATTCAGCCACCCTATGTCTTTTTATTGGAGCATTTAATCCATTTACATTTAATGTGATTATTGATATGTGTGTATTTATTGCCATTTTCTTATTTGTGTTCGTAGTCTTTCATAGGTTGTTTTTCTCTTCTACTTAAAGAAGCCCTTTTAGCATTTCCTGCAAAGCTGGCTTGGTGGTAATGAATTCCCTTAACTTATTTTTTTCTGCAAAGCTCCTTATCTCGCCTTCGATTTTAAATGATAACCTTGCTGGATACAGCAATCTTGGTTGTAGGCCTTTATTTTTCATCACTTTGAAAACCTCCTGCCACTCTCTTCTGGCCTGCAAAGTTTCTGTAGAAAAGTCAGCTGATAATCTTATGGGGGTACCCTTGTAAGTAACTTGCTGCCTTTCCCTTGCTGCTTTAAGGATTCTGTCTTTGTCCTTAACCCTTGCCATTTTCACTATAATGTGTCTTGGAGTGGGCCTGTTTGGAATCATCCTGTTTGGAACTCTCTGCACTTCCTGGGCTTGTATTTCAATGTCCTTTGCCAGGTTAGGGAAGTTTTCAGACATTATTACTTCAAATATATTCTCAATCCCTTGCTCCCTCTCTTCTCCTTCTGGTACTCCAATGACCCTTAGGTTATTGCGTCTGATGTTGTCCCCCAGCTCTCTTAAACTATTTTCCATGTTTTTCATACTATTTTCTTTTTGTTGTACCGCATGGGTGATCTCTGCTATTTTGTCTTCTAAGTCACTGATTCGATTTTCTGCTTCATCCAGTCTGCTAGTGATTCCATCTAGTTTGTTATTTAATTCAGTAATTGTGTTCTTAAGTTCTAGCTGGTTGCTTTTCATGATTTCTCTATCCTTCTTTATATTTTCATTAATTTCCTTGAACATTCTAATAATCAGTGTTCTGAACTCTGTCTCCGATAGGTTGGTTACCTCTATTTCCTCTATTTCCACTGATTCAGGAAGTTTCTTCTGTTCTTTTATTTGTGTTATGTTTCTTTGTCTCCCCATTCTGGCTTACTCTTTGTGTTTGCTTCAATATAACAGATAGATCCCCCAGATTTCTCAGTCTTTTCTGGGTAAACTTATATGGTGTGTGTCCTTTATATTTGAATTACTCAGTCTCCCTATTCTCCTGTGCTTGTATCTGAGGTGTTCCTTGTGTCGTGCGTCCTCACTTGTTGAAGTTTTAGTTTTGATTACTTTTGGTTTGTCAGTAGGTGGGATTGACTCCCAGATTGATTAGCTGTGAGGATCAGCAGCTTCTGCAGTTTATGAGCTGCTGTGAGAGGATTGACCCCTCTGATGAAACTTGGACCCTATGGGTCTTAGTACCTGTAGTAACTTCTTTTTGGGTGTGACTCTTGTATGTCAAACCCAGAAATGCTCTGGTTTTATCTAAAGTTGGCCTCTGGGTATGATGATTCTTGTGTCTGTTTGTTTGGACCCACTGCTGCAGAGTGATTTTAGAGCATAACAGATCAACAAGAACAACCTCCGCAGCCACCAAAGGAAACCAAATGCTCGCACAAGTAAAAACAACCAACCATCAAACTACAGTCAACTTGTACAGAAATATCAATCATACTAATGAAGAAAACAAACAGAAACAAAACAAAAACCACATACTCAATAATAACAGAAGAGGAAACAAAATAAAATACAATATCCTAAAATAAAAAATAGAATAAACATGAGAAACCGATTAGCTATACCTAAAAAATAAAAAATAAAAATAAACTAAAATAATAAAAAAAGTAAGAAAAATTTAAAAAATAAAATTTGCAGAAAAAAGGAAAAGAGGAAAAGTATAGCAGTGAGAAGAATGAATAAAATAAGAGAGAAAGTGAGGGTGGGGGAAAAAAGAAAAAGAAAAGAAAGAAAAAGAAAAAGAAAAAAGGAAAAAGAAATATATATATATATATTTGTCTACATACCCATATATATGGACATATATTCACCTATATACACCTATATATATATGCCTATATTAAAAACTACAATATGATTAGAATGAAATAGAAATAAAAACCAAAAACAACCAAGATAAGCAGCCAATAAAGGGAAAACAAAACAGAATAAAACCAAACAAACCAAAAATACCCATGCTGGTCTAGGCTAAAGTCCACCAAGCTCTCTTCAGTTTGTCTGCTGTACAAAAATTCCTGTGCGTCTTGTGGGAACAGTAGGCCACCTGATGCCTAGCGTAATCCTGGCACTGCAGGTTTGCTGTACTTGAGTGTGGTTGTGACGTGTGATTGGTGGTTTTTACAAAGTCACTGCCTTTTTGCTTTTGCCTGTCCCAAGGCAGGCTGCACCCCCAAAGGCTCAATGAGTGTCTCTGGGCACCCTTTGGGTTGACAGCCGTGGAAAATTAAAGAATTCCTCACTACCAAAAGCTTGCTGCTAAGAATCTGTTAATTAGTGCCTCAGCAGATGAACCTGCCCTGCCTCCATAAGATAATATTTTAGTCTTTGTTCATGGCAATGCAATCTTGGTTTCCCTTTTCTGTCTGTCTCACTCCTGGAACCACATCCTGTCTCACAATTTCACATATTCCTGACTGCCTTATTCACATCTGATTTTCAAGTCATTCTCATTCTATGATCTTGGTTGGCTTTAGGAAGATATAGCATGAAAATCCCTAAAAAGAAATTGCTGTTATTTACGTACTATTATTCTCCATTTTTTTCCTCATCAAAAGGAGGGAGGGAGGGAGGGAGGGAGGGAGGGAGGGAGGGAGAGAGAGAGAGAGAGAGAACACCAAATGTTCAGTAAAAGTATTACAAATAACAATGTCTGAATTTAGACCATAAAAATATAAAATGGGGGTTTCTTATCTAGTAGCTATAGGCCTTGGAACTGACAATGATAAAAGTTGTGTCCAAAGCCACAAATACAGTGTATCATGGATGGTGTTATTTGGCTCAAAATAGACCTTTATTTTGGCTTTCTTTCCTTAACCACATTGAGAATAGAGAGAACAGTGACGGGAACCAGCAGGAAGACAGAACAAAAAGCTAACAGAAGCATAAAAGTGTTCAAACTGCCAGCTAAATTCACTGCACATCTCAAACTCAGAAATATTTCAGGTGACTCTGTTTTTGACAAAATGTGGGAACCACAGGATCTACAACACTTATAAGCAAAACTCAACAGCTTTAATAATAGTTACAGAAGTGAAAGCCAATTTGGATAAAATAAGACATTGACTCAAGTCCTTTGAGAGAAGATCTTTGAAAACAAAGTTTTTAAAAAAATCTCATTTTGCCTTTTGGGGAATCACATTCCTTATCACCTTGTCTATATCCATCTGGATTTCTTTATTCCTGGGATTATTTTCCTGCAGCATTTCCTCTACCTCTGACATATGTATGGTACTTTTGTTTTTTATTATAAAGTGACTAAAAAGCCATTGCATTACTGGCCATTGACTGAGCATGTAGTTGGTGGCCCACCTTCCCATAGAAGGACACGGGTGACATAAGTGATAGGATGCAAGTGAATTCTGTGTTTTCTGCTGTTCAATGTCTCAGTGCCTATAAGATTTCTAATAATTCATCCAAGAGGCAATAGATACAAATCCAACCTTAGTGTCTATCAACTCATTCTCTAGGAAAGGCAAGGATAGCATAATTAGTATGAAACTCACATAAACTATGCTTTATCACTGCCGCTTGTGTTGTACTCTGGTTCAAGTTCATCAAGTGGTCATGTCCACATGTGATCAGAAACTTAGCCAATTGTTCCTGTGTTGACACTATTTTCAGAATGTGTAAGATGGTTCTCCTCCCTGGGTAGTGAAAGCCCATTTATTAGACTTAATATTTGGATCATGTTTATGCATATGATCTTTCCCGAGCCTATTTAATATGCCTTTTGTTAATTTGAAAACAATAAAATAAGCAAATAATTTTTTTCAAGGGTGAGATTGAAGAGTTGCACTACAGTTCTCAATACCAAGGGGCCTGGAGTAAGGGGAGGAAAGCTGAACATGGAATGAGAAACCCTAGTTCTGTGCCTTGTGTCTGTTGGGCAAGTCATTCTTGTTGACCTATTGAACCTCAGACTCTTTCACTGTTAGATGGTAGAGCTGGGATCAATGTTTTTTAAAACACTTCTGTTTTTAATGTTCTATGGAGTTTCCATATTCTTCTGCCTTGCCAGTTAGACTCATTCTGCTCATCAGCTGGTTAAAATCTAACATGATCAAATCGGTGTTTTAATAAGATTACTCTGAATACAATGTGGAAAAGAGCTTGGAGGGGAATATGGTGTTTAAATGGGATAATACAGGTAAGAGGTGAATCTAATAAAACTTGAGTAAATTGATGGGTATGGTCTCATGGTGTAGGGATAGATAAAGGTGAAGGGAGTTAGGAGATATACAGCGGGTGCCAAAAAAATGTACAGTGAGTCCCCAACTTATGAACGAGTTCCATTCTGGGAGAGCATTAGTAAGTTGGATTCATTAGTAAGTCTGCCAAAGTGAGTCTTATAAACCTTTGACACAAACATACAATGTAAAGCCAATGGTTGAACAATTCATGTTATAAGAACGAGTGACGTCTACCATCTTTTTGCCTCAGTCCAATCTCTCAATTATTTTCACTTTTGTTTCCATGGTTATTGCTTTGTGCTTCCCAGCAGTCCTCTCCACATCACCACTGCCTTTCCTCTTGCTTCCGGACATCCTGGGCTCTGAGTGAGTGCTGTACTACTGTCCACTATTGCACTGTACAGTAAGCACACACCAGCAGAACTGTGACAATGTCCGGCAGATACGTGAGCTACTCCCGCATTTGTTCGCATCTACAAATGTTCATAATGCGAGGTCCATTCATATCTATGAAAGTTTGCAACTCGAATGTTCGTAAGTCTGGGACTTACTGTGTACACACTTTAAGAAAGGAAAACTGTATTGAAATTGTAATACTCTATGTATACTAATAACAAAAGATAAATACAAGTCATGTTTGACTTCTGCAACTACAAGAGGTGCTCAAAGTGGTTACCATCAGCATCCAGACACTTCTGATTATGGCGAACTACTGCTTGAGCAACAATGACCAAAGTGTCCCCTTGTATACCTTTTTTTGGCACTCCTGATATGTGGTGTTAAGCTGTCAGGAAGCAGCTTACTGATTCAGGTTTGATAAGTGAGGAGAAAGGAGATGTTAAGGCCTCTGGTTTAGGTCAACTGTCCAATATCTGCACCCTTCACTGAGATGGGGAACACAGCAAGGGCATCAGCTTTGGGGAACAGAGATAAAAGTTTGATTTTGAACCTGATGAATTGGAATCTTTTTGGGACATTTCCATGTGACTGCTACTTTCCATTTGAGAGCGGTGACTTTCACCCAGCACACCCCTGAAATTATATCACCACATGCCATGGCATCTGGAAAAAAATTCAAAAATCAAAACTAATTTTGAAAGCAATGCATATTTTAATGGAAGTTTCATTGGAAAATCAGGGAAATGAAGTTACATTGCATATCATAGATAAAAATTTCTTAAAAATTATCATTACATGTAGTTCTGTCTCTGAATCTCAGCTCCCCATAATAATTTCTAATCATTTTCTTTCCCTCTTTTATAAAAATGCTCTCTTTTCCTCTAAACATGATCCTTCAAATGCCACAGCTTTGTATCTTTCTTTCAGTTAAACATGAAGTCGGGGTACCAGACTTGGTCTTGATGAGTTTCAATGCATCCTGTCACACTTATATCTCTATTTTATTACAGAGCATATCATATCCCGATTAATTATGTATCAGTTGCCTCTCTTCCTTTATTTGATGTTGAGCCTCTCAGGCACATGGTTAATGTTTTTTAGGGTTTAATATATATATATATATATATATATATATATATATATATAATGCTAGAACTTATGTTAAATTTATATTGGGTGAAAAGTATATATTTATTTAGTGGGGGAAAAAAGAATTACACTTAGGCATTGGCTAATTATTTTTCAAACTATACTTTTTAATGAAACTTTCCCGGGTTTCCCAGTTTGAAAAAAATCTTTCCCATATAGGCTCCAAAAACTCATTAACTTTACCTCTGGCATTTAATTTCCACTTATCATCTGCTATATCATATTTAGCTAATACCATACATATTATGTTTCTATTATGCTAATCAAAGTCTATTAGCCTTTGTATTGCCAACACCCATCCTATGATCTGACTATGTCAAGTGTTCAAAAAGTTTTAAGTACACTTAAGAAGGTATAAACGAGCAAAGTCATGGTCGAGTGCTTAGGTTTATGCCTATGTGCTGTCAATGATCTCTATATTTTCTCTCTCTACATGAAACACTTCTGATTCTGATGGTTCATCTTGTGTTGTGTTCACCCAGTTTTATTTTGACTGAGAACAGGGACCAATTCTTTCCCTAGTTTGTATCCTTTTATTCCATTTCCTACTTACATATTTTGCTAAATACTAATTGCTTAAAATAGATTTATCGAATGAAGCCAGGCAATCGCAGCCCCATGGAATATCCAATCTGCCATCTGCAGAAGATCTCCCCGGAATCTGAAAAATAAGTGTCCATTAGTAATTGAACAAAGTTGAAATCTTTAGTGAAGAACAATAGGCAAAAGTTACTGGAAATGCCTCTGATAGTGTCTACCCCAATAGGAGACTGTATGTTCTCAAGAACATGTTTAAGATCTTGTATATGTTCACAAGGAATTCTTAAAATATTAATATGTGGTTGCATAGCCTGCATCTTTATTTTTTAGCAAAACATACATCTAAGCGTTTTCTCCATTGGATTAAGTGCTATAGCAAGTATGTCTATTTTACCTTGTATGCCATCTGCAAGGAATTTTAAGCATTTTATTCATCTTCCAGGAAAGAAAATCTTACCCAACTTTAAAGTACAGAACACCTCTGGAAAATTAGAGGAACATGGTTTAACTGTACCCAAACAGGCCTTCTGCACAGAAAATGAGAAATGTCCCTTTAATGAGAGTGACAGCAGGACTCTAGGAAGGCAGAATTTAATGTAATTAAAATTGGAAAAATCATTATTTAACTAGACTCATGCTGCATTTCTTGAGGAAAACACAATGAAGATCTTTTCATTTCATATGAGTCAATAATTTTATTTTCATATGCCTCTTGAGCCTGTTCTAATGAAAAGAGAGGGAAGGTAAATTTGTGGAAGCATTCTACACTTTCTTAGTCTCAACAGAAGGCTTTTTCTTGGGAAGTATGTTCACAACATTAAGTTGAATTTCAGAAAATTATACTTTCAAATCTAATATGAGTGTGGGAAACCAGGACTATTGAATAAGTCAGAGAGCATCCAGGAATAAAGCATAGTACTTAAGGAATGAAAGCTATAGCTGTACCACTTCTTCTCTATTCATTGCTGCTGGTCTGCTTGGACATTTTTTATTAAAGAGAAAAAGTTTTACATGAGCACATCCTGAGCTCATCCTAAGCACATCATGTAAAAAGTTTTACATGAGCACACCTATATGGTGGATTTAAATTGTAAGTTACTCATTGTTATTGTATGTCAGGTTTCACAGCCTTGATTCTCCTAATTAAGCATATATTTAAGGGTGAGGCACTCATTTTATCAAGAAGAGAAAACACAGATAAAACAGTTGTTTTACTCTGGGTCAGAAAGGGCATAAAATGTTGTAAAATAAACTGTACTGTATCACATATTAAACGAGAGGAAAACTGCTTGAGGAGAACTAAATTGTTAGTGTACCAGTGGAAAGAAGAGGATTTTTAATTGGTGACAGTAATTACACATTAGATGTGGGTTTAAATGTTAGTTTCCACCACTACTAAAGGTATGCGAGGCATGATGGGGAGAGTCTTTGTCCTGGAATTTCCTCCACCATTGCCACTTTGTCAATAATAAGAAGAATGGAAATTAAAGTGTATTGAGTTTAGTATGCACTGGTTACTTTATAAGTATTATCTTTCTTAATCCCCACAACAGCCCTCTGAGCTAGTTCCTATTATCATCATTCCTATTTTTCAGAAGAGAATTTGGAAACACACAAAGGTTAAGAGAATTGCTCCATATCATTTGGCCAATAAGATGTAGAGCCGAAATTCAAATCAAGTAGTCTGACTCATGAGCCTATGCTTTTCAGAATTCAGTGTTCTAGAGTCTAAGTTTATGTTTGTATATTATCACTGACTATTTCCATATTTCCTCTTTATGTATAAAACACTTCTCTTCTCATGATTGTTTGTGTTGTGCTAATCCAGTTTTATGTCAGTTGAGATCAAGGACCATTTCTTTTCTTATTTCGTAGCCTTTAATTACCTTTCCTACTTACACATTCGTCCATTGCTAACAGACATACTAATAAATGCTAAGAAATAGGTGGAGCCAAGATTCAATCCAAGCAGCCTAACTTGCTTGGCCTTGGGTTCTTCACCACTAGGCTTCACTCTTCTAGGGAAAAAAAATTATCTCTCTACTTCAGTTTCCTGGTCTATAAAATGGGGTGCAAAGGGAGTTTGATGGTCTTGAAGGACTTTGTCACCTCAGTAGCTTAGTCATCATAGACAATAGGTATTCTAGGCCAACATATAGCTAAGGAAAATATATCTCTGTATGGAAGGAAAAAATAAACATTGATTTACCAGTATGCTCAATGGTGGGAACTAGTCTTGGTTTCCATTTCCACAAGATCCTGCCCTCAGACAAGAATCAGAAAATAAGTAGTTTGGGAGGTGATCCCAGGATATACCTATAGGAAAGTGGAATGGTGAGACAGGGAAGTGGACGAAAGATATGGTATATTATCAACCAGGTTGGGAAACTCTGAGAAAAGCATAGAACACAACCACATGGTAATATTACCTGAGAGTCAGGCTGCTGGGCCACTTAGTGAATGCTGCCCCAGGGGCTTGTTTAGTTGTAGACAGAATGGGCACTGGAGTCCAGAGGAAGCATCTAGGCAAGGCAATGAAGTTGTTAGCCATTGTAAGTCAGACTTGCCCACCAAAAAGTAAGGGCAAGTGAGTGAACATGCCTGGAACATTTTCCACAGGTGTGCACTGGCACACTTAGCTTTTAGATTAAGAGTTATTCTAAACCATTGGCTGGTTGGTTGGTTTGCTTATTCTTCCTGGTGGAATTAATTTTATTTTCTGGAACAGTATAATCTTCTTTATCCTAGTAAATAGAGTGTAAAGAACACAATTGAATCCATGTGATGGTTAAGTTTCTTGCCATCACTCAGAGCCATTATTATGACCAAAGTTTGGGTGTTTTCATCTGACCTCAGAAAATGGTTTCACATAGCGTGATGCCTCAGAGAAATACTTCATGACAAAAATCTCTGCACATACAATGGATGAATTTAGAAGCCTAAATGATTGCTGTTATTTTTTTTTGCCTAGACTTGGAGAAATGCACATATCATAACTGCAATTTTAATCCTTTTAGAGAAATGGTTTCCAACCCATTTGTTGTGACTTCTCAGAGCACCTTAGGAATATTATAAATTACTCAGAAGAAAAAAACACACACGTAAAAACAACTAACGAAAGCCTGAATCAATACCAATTTAGTTTGATTTTTAACACATGGGTATTTCATGGAACACTTTTTGGGAAGTAGTTCCATCTAATAAAATAAAACCAGAATAATAAGTGTTATAATTTGCAAAGCTTGCTAGTAACTGCATTATTGAGCCAAGAGAAAAAACAAACAAACATTGATACTAGAAGCATTATCAAGGGAATATATGTACTGACCAAAAGTGGTCATTTCTAGAACTGAAAAAGAAATTCACTGAGTGAAGGGAGGGAGTAAAGAAATTATTGCACATGAGAACTGGACTTTTCTATGACCTCCAAATGTATTTCTCTAGCAAGCTAGATTCATTGTTGCTCTTGTATTTCTCCACTTCTTACTATACAGGAGGTGCCAAAAAATGCATACACATTTTCAGAAAGGAAAAAAACTGCATTAAAATTGTAATACTCAACATATACAGATAACAAAAGATAAATACAAGTTACATTTGACTTAAGCAATTACAAGAGGTGCTCAGAGTGGTTACCATCAGCGTAATTTTAATACAATTTTTTCCTTTCTTAAAATGTGTGAACATTTATTTGGCACCCTCTGTCTATTTTTTTGTTAGTTGAGATATTCTATCTGTCTCTCTCCCCTTTCCTCTTACTCCCTTCCTCCCTCTCTCCCTCCTTCCCTCCTTCTCTCTCCTATTTCTCTTTCTCTCTTAATCAGTGTGGGGCAAAAAGACTATTATTACAGAAGTTTCTCTCTCCTGCCATCCTAAACATTCTCGATTGTTTCAGAAGAGACAATCCGGAGAAATCTATAAACAGTGCTTTGTATTTTCTGTTTTCCTCCTTTCAACAAATTTATGAAATGATATCCAATTTATTTGCCATACAGGATTTTAGGATCTTTCTAGATGGAAGTGATTTAATGCTAAAGTTGGATATAAAGTTTTGTCTTGAAAATGCTTAAAGGGTACCCAAAATGTCAACAAGGGATAGCATGGCATCTTTAATGCCAATATTATTAGAACTGGAAGTTGTTTATATGGCTTTGTAGGCTACTAAGTCATTTAAGTTCATGGTAATAAACACATATTTCAGTTTATATTGATAATATCTCTTTGGAAGAGACTGCTGTCCACTGACATTTTTTCTCACCTTTCTCTATAGTAAGATTTGTAACAATACACATGTTCAGGGAAACACTATTTATTAGAACCTCTTGAGGCTAATTTAGTTATTTAGGTCATATAACTAAATTCTTGCCAGGGGAATGTGAGCAAAAGAGGTGAGTTCTATTTCTGGGTCTGAATCTTAGAAAATTGGACATATGTTCTCCCATATTCCTTCCTTTGCCCTCTGTAAGGAACATAGTGTTGAACATTCAGGGGAGGGCAATGCACTAAGAGGTAGAAATCCAAAAAATATGAGAACTTGAGCCCTAAATGACTGCATGGGACAGAGTCTTCTGCCAGTGTCTACACTGCTTACTCCCCAGGCCATGTGAGTGAGAAATCAACGTTGTTTTATTTTGTTCCATCCTGTGTTTTGGAGCCTCTTTGTTATAGAAGCTCAGTCTTCACGCTAACTAATGCATTCTTCAATAGGCTGGGGAGTTTTATCTCCTGAGACTACACCCATTATCTCAAAGAAACTTGAATGTTCTCCTTGCCAGGCCAAGGAAGTTAGCAAGCACAGAGCTAATTAAGGAAGGCTTTCAGTTTAGGCATGTGGGGGCAGCTTGTTTCGTATAACATTAAACTTTTGGTAGCAGACACTTAAGAAAATTACACACACACACACACACACACACACACACACACATTTATATGGTTGTTGGAAACTTTTTTTTCTATGTTTTTAGTTGCAAAAACGCATCATGGCTTTTTCAACAACAACAACAACTATATATATATATATATATATATATATATAAATTCCTATCAAATGGAAAATCTTATCGATTTGATGGTGACTTAAAATGAGATTTAAATCTCAGAAGTGAAATTACTATATTAACAAATACTCTGGTTGTAGGGACGGGAGATTAGCATCCTACCTATCTGTCATGAATCTCATTTAATGTCATGATGAGCACATAATTTTGGATTATCAATCAGAGTTAACAAAGATAAGACTCAATTATTGTGATGATCATGATAATGATAATGGCAGATAAGGAAGAAAAGTATAGAGATGGGTGAAAGAAGAAAAAAGTAAGGAAAACCTTGTATGATTACTTCAAAAGCAAAAGGAAAACAAAAGAGTTGGCATATACAATTCCTTATTTTATAAGTGAGAATCCAAAAAGCCACACAAGATGGTAGAGGGAAAAACACCTGGTGTGTTGTTGGGCTAGTATGTCAGATCTCCAAGGAATGTCTTTTTGAATGGCCATATTAATAAAATTTGAAAGCTTGTCATATTTTTTATATTAGTTTCCTAGGTTACTGTAAAAAAACCATGACCTCAAGCTGGGTTGCTTAAAACAACAGAAATTTATTGTCTCACAGCTCTGGAGGCTAAAAGTCCAAAATCAAGGTGCGGACGGTGTGTGCTCCAGCCAAAGCCTCTTCGGGGAGAATCTTCCTTGCCTCTTTTAGCCTCGGGTGGTCCCTGGCATTCTGTCACTTATGGCAGCAAACTCCACTCTTTGCCTCCACCTTCCCTCAGTGTCTGTGTGCCTGTATGTTCACATGTGTTTCTCTCCTTTTCTCATAAGACCCATTTCCCTTGGTATCTTCTCCCTATGTGTTGGAGTCTCCCCTTCTTATAAGTAGGGCCCACCCTACTCCGATATGACTTCATCTTAAATTAACTAATTACATCTTCACTTAAGCCTGTTTCCAAGTAATGTCACATTCTGAGAGGTACTTGGGGTTAGATCATCAACGCATCCTTTTACTGGAGACATATATCAACCCATAACACTTATTATTATAGGTACTTAATTTTCCAAAATGAAAACTAATACTCTCCTAAGGCTGGTCTACTTTTAATTCTTCTTCTTTCTAATATATTGAAGAACTAAAAAATATGACTTAACAAAACATCAAAAACAATTATTAAAGTATAGAAGTAAGAGTCAAATTAGTTTTGCTTTTAAGATAAAAGCCAAAATGTGTCAAAATTCTAAAAGACTGTTTTCAATGGCAGTTCAGTGAACTCTGCATCTACCTGCAAGCTTTCTTCTGTTTCTAGAAATGGCATGGAAGACTGGCTCTGCCAAAAAAAAAAAAATGATTTGGACACTCTACAATGGAATTCTACTTGGCATATGAAAGAACTTCAATATGCTTCTTAAAAAGGTTGTGCTCGTGGAATCATATCCATAAATGTACAGACATTAAAGCTGCCAAGGCCACAAATAAAAATCCAATTGTAATAGGTTAAAGAGCTTATATTTCTTAATGACTCCTTAAATTGATTTCTAAATAAAGCAATCCAAGATATCTCACAAAAATCTCCCAACGTTTATACATATTTAAAAAGCTAATATCATCAGATTATTTAATCTTGGTCCCTATGAATTTTACTTGACCATTCTTTTTTTTTTTCTTTTATAATGCTTTGTTTCGTTACAGGTGCCTTGAAATAAAAAAGATTTTTCATCTATTTTTCTCTGTTTCCCAAAACAGCTTTATTTCTGTGGGAACCAGTGAAGATTTGGGCAAATCTTCCTTTTCATGGAACTGGTGAGAATTTTGACCGTCTGGCTGCTAGCCTGAATTGGGTGGCACATCTGTAGTTATAAATATAGAATTTCAATTATGTAAATCACCTTGAAAATGCCTTTTTAAAAGTTAAAAATGAACACTGTATCTTATCCCCTGTACACTTTAGTGATATTCTTATGAATTAGGTCTATGCTACAATCAAATTAAAAGCTACATTGCATGCCATATTTTTTAAAAAGGACTTTATAAAAGGTTTGAGTTTCTTCAAATGAAAGAAAAGAGTACATCGTTAATTGTGTTAAAGGTTTAGAAAACAGGAAAAAACAAACAAACAAAAAAAACCTTATCTCTATCTTCTCACTTCTCTAATATTTATTATAATCTATGACCAGGGGAGTAACATATGCAATAGGATCACAAGTAGAGTCACAATTTCACTATAAGCAGGCTTATTTCTTTTTTTCCTGTTTTTCTCTTTAGATGTTATGTGGGCAGTTACCAACTCATTATCTACTTGAGAACAGTAACATGACTCCATTTCCTACCTATTCTCTTTGAAACTTCCTCTGGGGAGAGGTATCTTTCAAAGCTGAATCCCCAGCATAAACCTTGGCATATATTAGATACTTAATAATTGTTTGCTGTGTAAATGCGAAGCCATAGAGAATAAAACAAAAACAGAACAAACAAACAAACAAGAACAACAACAAAATAGCCAGTGAAATGGTTTTTAATGTGGTGACCAAAGCAGACACTAGCATCCCCACAGGCCAAGTTTCCCCTTGTTTCCTTACTGATCCCTGCTTTATACCAGTGGCTATGTATTGACAAGCTGTGTCTGTGTCAGAGGGTCATCTCTCCTTGCACTAGGAGATTTTTTTTTACAGGTGTTAAAGGGCACCCAGAGGACCTTCTTTGCATTTTCAAAATCCATTTAGAAATCATCAGGTCCTCTCAAAGGAAAGTAAATTACGGTATAGCGCCCTTCTCTGGCAGGAGGCTTTTATAGCTCGGTACTTTGGTTCTGAATCCATCAGTGTTAGTAGTATATTTTGTAAAGGGGCCATTCGTGGAGTCTTTGCCTTATACCTTCCATTTTGTGGACTGCTGCTTTTTTTTTTTTTCCTTTGTAATCCTTGACTTCAGCCTAATTCACATTCTGTCCACTCTCTTATGTTGCTGCATGAATGCCTTGCCTTCTACTAGCTGATGACTTTTCTGTTACTTGACCCTGCAGAAACACTTTACTGCCTTTTTGCTACGAACAGGACAGGATAATATATCTCAGTCAAAATATCTCATTTCTCTCTGCTGAACGTGTCTAAAAATTCTTGTTTCCATCAACAGCTGCTGAAACACCCACTTAGAGAAATACCAAAAATGTCCTCATTGAGGAGATACTGGCGGCCCTAACTGTGCTCTACCTTTCCACTTGTAGAGTTCACCGTGGACGCTTCAAGCCCAAAGAAATTCAGGCTTCCAAATGTAGCCTAGTGAGGTCATCTTTTACATAGCCTCCAAGAAACTCCTAGGAGTGCCTGTAAATTTTTGGAATAAATAAGTCAATCCACAGCTTCCATAACTGCAATTTGGACTGAGACATTAGATATCAGCCATTTTCTACACACACAGCGGATAGTTTTCCCCTGAACCCTAATATCAAGAATGTTTAATTCATGCCACAAGACATAATCAAAACAAAAAGATAGTTATCACTTTTAATGAGTACATCCTTTCCTTTCATTGTGCTTTAGGTGTTTTTTCTTTTAAAGTGGCAAATGTACTTTCGATCTTTATGTCAGCAAGAAATATGTTCATTTTGACATGTTAAAGCAGTATTCAAACGATAATTGTTCTTTTTCTCCTTTAAATTATAAAATTATTTAAAATTAGCAAATTGTTTCTCCTTTTTACTTGAAGTGAACATTTCCGGTGCTTAGAGTATTCACAATAGGTTTGAAATTATTTCTTGGATCACAATATAAAATTGTGTTTTCATAAATTCCTGGAGCAAAACATTGAGCACTACCTCATTGTTTTAAAAAATAACTTTTGATCAGACTTTAGTGATCTATGTTTTTAGTTATTTTTTGTGTGAAATAGAATTCCCTTTTAATTGTATTAGCGGTAACCACTGAATAAGGAATAATTTTTTGATATATTTTGAAAAGTACAACTATTTATATCCCACATCCAAGAATATTGAAATCTTGGTGCTACACACAAACAGTTCAATAATCACTTTGTGGAGTCTCTTAATAGGTCATAGATTTCTTTCCAAGTTCTGCCAATGCCTACAAATCTTGGCTTCATGTGAACCTTTGGAGATACAGTTCATGTCAAATTAGTTTAATGGATAGTGTTTACGTTTTGATCTTCAGTTATAGTCCTTCTGTAACTTCCACAGACCAGTAAATGAAAAATGAAATAATAGCTCTAATGTATGAGTTCGTACCTTCTATTGGACCTTCTCTCCATGAAGCAGTAACATCTCAGACAAAATTATTCTAAAATCCTTAACCGAATGTGCAGCCCAAAGAACGTGAGGAGGCCCCCTTCTCTGCACCTGAGCTCCCCACCGCTGCCCAACCTGACATCAGTGGTCTCCCTCAGGCCTGCTTCAGTCCTTGAGGCTGATGATAGCCTGAAAGAAGGTTAGTAATTCTTAAGAGTAACACTTCATGTATTAGTCATCAGGTACCAGGCTCTGGGCTGAGTCGTTTACACAAGTTATCCTTAATTCTCCAACAACCAAATGAAGTACATGTTAATCTATTTAATAACTGAGGAAACCAAGTTTTGGAAAACTGAAGTAATGGCTCACAGTAGTGCAGCTAGTAAGTGTAGAAGCCATTATTTGCTTCCACATTCTGGTCTTAAACCATCCCCAGCTCAAATTTGGGGCAATTGACTGCTATAGGCTTGCAACTTAATTGTCTTAGGGAATACTTAGTTGTCTCAACTCTGAGAAATGGGATCCTGTCTTTTTCCTTCATCTTCCTCCAAGACCTTGTCTCTTTGGCATAGGACCAAGTGGCTAACAGAGAGACGTCCTTGGTTTCCTCACCATCTGCCTCTCCTGACACATCGATGTCACTTAATGCTCTTGATGTCCTCCATTTGCACCCCACTGCTTTGTGCAGAACAACATAAGAGCATATGCTTTGTGGAACTGCAGTTTATTTTCTGAACCCGTATAACCTAAATACTGTTTCCTGATTTGCCAAATAGACTTATTTCTGAGACCCAAACTCAGTCTTCCCTCCCCCAACCACCATGATTGGCCAGATTTATAAAGTTCAATAGTATAATAATTTATGAGAACTATAATTGGTTGTTGTGGTTAATTTTCATGTGCAATTATAAAATGACTACTGAAAAGAGTAACAGAAATGTAGCAGTGATTATACGAACGAAAAAAACAATCATTGCCATTGTTCAGGTCCTCTTTATGCATGATCTATGAGATGGACCTCACCTCCTCTATTATCTCCTGATGACCATCTTTTATCCTTTTCAAGTAGTTATTGAGTCATTTTTTCTTATCAAGTGCTTTTCTAGATGCCAGTGATATGTAAGTGAACAACAGAATAAGATCCTGCCTTCAAGAATTTAACATTTTATTTGAGTCTGGGTGAGGACTGAGGACTGGTGACTATACCTAAATAAATAAGTAAACAAACAAGAAAAATACTGAGTAATGATAAATCCCATGCAGAAGGTTCAAAAGAATAGATGCTATAGAGAATGATCATTTTAGTTTGGCAGTTTGTAAAAGGTATTTCTGAAAAAGTCAGATTTAAGCCAGTATCTGAATGACAAAAAGAAGCCAGTTGTGCAAACATCATGGCATCTGAATGCCACTGGATTTTTATCAAGAATATTAGTGATTCAGTAACGAGGCCTCAGCAGGCATCTTAAACTTTGTGTGAAATCGCTCTGAAAATGAAATATTGTATGGGAATTCCATGGAAGATTTCACCAAACTTACCTCCTTCTCGACTATGATGAGCCAGGGTTGTTCAGCCAGACTGGGTGATGTTAGCCGAGATATCTGTGTAGGACACTGTAGGCAGCTGTTAATGAAATAATGTGAAAAATAACTGCATTAAATGTATACCTATTCATGGTGCTTTTTAGACCATATCACTGAAGACTGTATTTCTAGAAATAGCCCTGATGCTTTCTTTGTCAGCCATACCTACTTCTGGATTTAGACCCTTCACAGCTTTTTCAGTACTGCATTTAGGCCATACCTGCCTTGTTCAGAGATATGATAAAGAGCATGAGTACTCAGGCATAGACAATAAACATAGTTTACAAACACATTCTAATTATCTTAGAATTGTGTAATTGAACTATTGTTTGTGAATTTTATTTGAAAAGGTGCTATTTCATATTAAATTTTGTAACAATAATGCTTTACCATTTCTGTTGCAATGCAATCACAAAGAAAGTGCAAAATGTGTTGAATACTTTAGAATTAAAGCATCATAACATTGGAAAACACACTCTGGTTTTAGGCAAATGAGTACCTAAAACATCTGCTGTCTAATTCCTTTTTAAGAGTGCCAAGGAGGCAGACTCCAAAGTTTCATGAAAGAGACATTTAGTGTTTACTCATCTGAAATATAAGAAATTCTCTTTTGTTCAAATAAATGGACATAAATCTCCTTTTATGTCTATCCGTTGGGGTCTTCAGGGAATTAAAACACAAGTGGCCACCAAATAACTTATGAAAGTCCAGGCATAATTCAAAGGCTTCTTAGTTCCTTCTTTCCATCAAAGCAATATGTTTTTCCATTTCCTCAGAGTATTTTCAATGGATTTATATAGTCTGTATAAACTCGTATTCCAAAAGGATATAGCATGGCTTGTGTTATTAAACATAGTAAAACTAAAGAAATTAAAATAATAAAACAGACTGCTGACTCCCACTTCTGCCATGGCAGGATGACTAGTAGTTGACTTGCCCTCCTGCTGGAAAACAACGAGAACACTGGACAAAAGGCTTGAACAACTCTTTTCAGACAGCTCCTCAACAGGCAGCTCAGGATTGTGGTCCCTGAGGAAAAGGTAACAAATTTGGTGAGCCCTACAAGCACCCTGACTTTCTGCCGAGGAGCGTGTTTTGGCTCACAGAGAAAAAAGGGAAACCCAAACGAAACACGAATTCTGACTGAGACCAGAAGACAGAAATTAGTGTGTAGCGGGTTGATGCACTGGGGTTTGTCAAGCAGAGTAACCGAGAAGAAGGGGAACTACACAGAAAAAGCATTCCAGAAATCTGTAGAGGGGTCTCTTTGAGTCTGTGGCTGAATATTAATCCACATCAATTAACAATGGAGTGAAACGCATGAGACCAGGCAAAAAGCTACAAGGGCCTGCAAGTGGAATAAATCCCTGAGTTTATATAGGACTGAGTGATGTGGGTTCTGACCAGCCAGAGGAGGGTGACCTTGATGAATGGCAAAGGTTATTTAATAGAGGTCTCAGGAACATAACACCTTGGTAGTAATACCTGGCCCTAGAATAAAGCATATGTTAACTCCACCCTAACAAAGCTCAAAAACAAATTTTAAAACGATCAAGATGAATGTCTAGTAATTTGACCACCCCCTAAAAGAAAAAAAAAATCATTCTTTGGAGAAAGAAAATGAAATCTAGACACTCAGCAATTCAACAAATAGAATGTTCAGAAGGGAATAAAATTTACCAGATATATCAAGAAACAGAAAAATGTAATTCATAGCCAGAAGAAAAATTAGTCAGTTGAAACAACCTTAAAAATGGCAGAGGTGATGAGACTACCTAGTAAGAACAGGCAAGCTGCCAAGAATTTAAAGAAAGACATGAACATATTGAAAAGTAAAGTAGAATTTTTTTTTTTCAAAGGTGGGGACAGGGGTCAAATGAAACTTCTAATGGAGAAAGGTACAATATATGAAATGAAAATTTCTGTTGATGGGATTAGCAGCAGATTAGAGTTTGGAAAAAAAAAAATCAGTGAACTTTCAATCATAACAATAAAAACCAGCAAAACTAAAGCATGGAGAGAAAAAAAAAAATGACTTAAAAAAAGTTAAATAGAGGGCCGGCCGAGTGGCACGGTGGTTAAGGGCTGGCTTGGGAAGCCAGTGGCCCGGTTCGGTCCCACATGTGAGGGCCAGTGACACTGCCCTCAAAAAAAAAAAAAAAAAGAGTTGAATAGAGCTTTAACAGAAATCATGGAGACTCTTTTACTGAGATACAGTTGTTTTCTAAGAAGCTAACCAAAGCAAGGAAGGTGGTGGTTATCTGAGAGACCTTCCATAATGCAATGTTTTCCATTCTGGTTTCAGCAAAGACACAAATGCTGTTCAGATAAATAATGCATGTACCAAACATCTTTATAGAAAGTACAGAGCACTTTATTTGCATCAACTGAGGCAATAGGATTCAGGAACATTTTCACTTCTATGCATCTATTCTAACTCGTTAATGAACTTTATGGGATCTAGGAGAATACATAGTTAATGCGACCGTCAGACTAACTCTTAAATATCTCATTTCTGAAATGAGTCTGTGAGAAAAATCTTGATCATAATTAATTAATAACTGAATATTCTGAGAAGAGCTTTTAGTACAGGTGTTCTAAGTTGTGGGCTGAAAAGAAAACTATGCACTTTAAATACCAGACTTAGGGGAAGCAAAGTTGAATTCTGTGGGAACTTTAAAAACTGAACTTATGTTTTCACACAAACAGGAAGCCATCACTCTTTAACTCAAATGGAGATGGTAAAAGTGATTAGATATTGAATCATTATCTCCCCTGAGAAAGTAAAAGAAGCTTTGGGTTGCCTCAGTGGTTGAAGCCTTAATTGCTTAATATCCCAATGTTCTGTATCATGTGATTAGAACAGAAAACTATCTATTTTTTAATCCTTTGACATCTCTGTGTGCTCCCAACCACTTCTGAAATTTAGCAAATCTTTTTATAAAATGGGTTGAGGCTCTAGGTGCTGGCAAGAAGGAGTAATTCCACAAAAGCTTATCTCTCCCAGGGATTACACTGAAAACCAGACAAAAGACATGGAAGTATTAATAAGTTATTTAACCAAAAACACATACCTTAACAATGGGTTCTTTGGTTGGTTTTTACAGAGAAGATCCTAGACCAGCCAAGTTTATTACCTTTATTTTCTGTCACACAGTTTTCCTTCTGAACCCGCAGCTCAATACATTGCCTCTCTGAGGAGAGTTGTGCTTTTAGCTTTCATCCTGTGTTGAATTAGAATGCATAGCACATACTCAAAATATGCTAAACAAATTGATTTTAAAATTAGCATTTTAAGCATTTAAGACAATTTGAAAGGCACTTTGCTGAAGAACAATTACTTAATATATTTTGTACCTAAATATTAACTATTTTTTCTATTCTGCAGTATTGGTATTCTCTGAATCTATGCCAGTCTCTGGTAGACCATCTAGCTAATATTTTAATTTTACTCATTATGATTTTCTTTTTTGAAAAAGAAATTACTCCTTTGTCTCTTCAGTAGATTATCAAAAGGAGAGTACTGGATTAATTCAAGACATTTCTTTAATAACTTGAGAAAAATGTACAGCACTCATTTTATCACCTCCCACACAATGCCTTAATATTTACCCCTAAGGCTAGTATTATTTTTGGCATGACCCTATCATTAATTACATTTTCAACAGAAATAGGCTGCATTGCTTTGAGTTTCATGAACCTCATGTTGATTTGTCCTAAGATGGGCTAGTAAAGGTTATTAGTTGGCTTCTTTGTAGGAAGCATCAAATTTTAACATAACTCCCTGGTCTGTTCTGTCAGATTATACCAAGGAAGGTCCAAGGAACATTTGCCATCTTCCTCTCCCATTTTAATTAGTATCTTTCTGTTGCAAAGGTCAGGAAACATTTCACACTCACATCTTTAGAAAGCTATCAAAGAAATTGGTGACATTGTAATAAATACACTTCAAAACCCCACCAAAAAAGTGGTTCATAGAAAGCCAAATGTTCCTAAGCTTGGCATTCAGCTCTAATAGTCTTCACCTTTAAGACAAGTAATATGCTTTACAGTGATGGTCTTTATAGGGACAGGAAGGTGTGTCTCTCAGGAGAAGAGTTTGTTCCACGGCAAACAGTTCATTATTTTCCGTAAAGCTACCATAGAAGCAAAGGAGAATGTACTAGAACTTCAGCTTCTTCCTCTGGAAGAGGGGACATGCTTACTCGATGAGAACAGAAGATGAGGAGAGAGGACTTATCCTTTGTCAGCTAAAATTAATTCACACTGCAAGGGAAACGTGTTTGGATGGTATTTGGAATTGCTCTAAACAAATGCAGGAAGGCTGCAGTGCTTACAAGGAACTTTTGTCAGAGAGTGGTTGGCAATTGTATAGGGATGCCCTCTCTCTTTTTTTTTTAATCCTCCAGAAGTTTCATGTATTTAATGTGTGTGGCAAATTGTGTGTTGAAATAATATTATTTTGTTTTTCATGTATATCTTGCTGGAGAGATGGAGAAGAAGAAGGGACATGAAAGACATAAAATACATAGGATTATGATACAGCAATCCTACACAATATAAACAGTTTAATTAAATGAATATAACTCTCTTTAAATGTATGGAGGCATAGCTTTTTAATAAGTCTTTTCAAATGCAGAGGCAGAGGTAATTTAAGCAGAGTAGCACTGGTTGCATAATTAATGGAGCTAGTCTGGCCTCAAAAATAGTATTTTTATCACTAAATTCCATTTCTGTTTCCAGTTTTGTGGATTTTTTCCTACATGCAGTATAATGTTCCACATTGAACCTGGGGTGAATGAATTCATGAAGACTGGAGTTAATTTGCCCGTATGGGTGTTGAGATTTTTAGGCAGCCCATAGGAATACATAAGAAGCAGCATAATGGTTATTAAGGTAAAGCCTATGAATCCTGATTTAGCCCCTTATTTTTATTGGGGTTTGTAACCATATGGACCATCATCTAAAGAATGAACATTTTGGTAGCAAACAGATTGCTGGATATATACTGGATACAATAGCATTTTAAACAAGTCATCAGCTTTGTCCTTCAACCAAGCAAGAGCAAAAATGAGTTGTTCTCACTGTGAATTTCTGTAATTCCTTTGACCTCAGTAAATAGCAAAATAATTTTCCCTCCAAAGAAGAAGCAGTTCTGAAAATCCTGTAATGAACTTGACTCCCTCTTACTGTTCTCGTTGGGATGGAGGAGGCTAGGATGGAAGAATGGCAAGTACCAAGCTGCTGTAAGCCCTCATTGTCATAGGTAATGAGGTGGAGTGCAAGGTCAGAGCTGTCTGGAGAATTTGCATATTCCCCCTCCTTTTCCCTCCAACAGGCATGAAGGTGATGCTGTGCGCAGTTCCACAGTCCTGAGGGGAGGTGACACGCACTAGTTAGGGTCCTTAAAATAGCTTGGCCATCCAGCCCATTTGCAAGGAGCACACGAACAGCCACACAACTAATTTGTATCCTTTCAATTAGATAAGATAATTGCATTGCTAGAGGATCAGTGGGGATCCTCTACATACAATTTCTATGTAGAGGAAGGTTAGGCATGACAACTGTGAGAAATGACTAATAAATGCATTACTTTGATTTGCAGGCAATTTTTACTTAAAGCTTATGTTAATTTGAGATTGCCTTTGGTGGCTAGAGTAGTGCTAGTTAAAGGTTGTACGTGGAAGCCAAATATGCAGATCAAGCAGAAACATAGTTTTAGCTGGACTGGCTGTGTTGAACTGTTGCTTCCAGGTCCCCATTTAGCCCTTGGCGATGCCACTGAGCTGAGTGGCCTTTTCTCTGCTCCTCACAGTAAGAATGCATGTTGAGTGACCTTGGAATTCACACACCCTAACTTCCATCTTTGCTCTTGTATCACTACGTAGTAAGCTACATGGCAACCTGTGCTGTTAAATCCCTTTGAAATGTTTTAGTACTTTTTGAAATATCCCTTGGAGACAGTCAATTTCCATCACTTTTATTGCTCTAGTAAGGAAACTGAGGCATGGCGAAACTAAACGTTGTGCCCAAAGAAATAATACTCACAGGCTTACAACTGAGTCTGCTAAATTGCATTAATACATTCTTGAGAGAAAAATATCTATTTTTTTCCAAAGGGATTTTTGAAAGAGGTAAATGTTTATCATTTGTTTATAGATATGAAAAACTTAAAAATGATTTTATAGAAACGATGTATCTTTATTATTCACCCTAAAATGAACACCAGCTCTTATTAATGTAACTGGTTATGAAGGGAACTTTACAAAGTCTAAATTATTTAAATGTTATTCAACCAAGTAATAAAATTTTGAATGTACAAGAAAAATTTATTTTTATTATGAGAACGCATACGTCGGTAACAGATCTTATCATTAGGAAATTCTCATTAAGATTCCTTCATGGTAAGCTTTCTTTTTTTTAATTTTTTTTGGCACTTTAACATCTTAAAGGCTGAAGCACTTATGTTACATTTAAGGAAATTTCTGTGAGATGGCTGGTTATGACTGAATTGTGTAGCATCGGAGTACCCTGCTTTGTACACTTCAATTACTTTAATTTAAAGTTAGGAGGTACCTAATGCTATCATTACTGAGATGTTAGTAAAAAGCTACCTGATCAGTGCCATACATTAAAGCAAGCATCGGTGAACTCACATCGATTAAAATAAATATTTTTCTGATTGTCTTATTTTCTTACTTTCATTTCAGTAATAACCTTCTTTACATAATAAAGTAACAGGTTAGCCTATGGAGCACTTGTGAACTTCGATTGCAACCAAAATGGCATTTACAAAATGCCTCGAAGAGCGATTTATTTCCTTTAGATTCTGACTCGGAATGTTATCACATATCTGGTCCATGTAATCATATCTCACCCTTGAGGTTTACAGTTGTGAACTTGAACAAAGAGTTGGGTACTCCAAGAATCGTGAAGAAATTCATCAGTGTTATGTCATCATTTCACACCACTTTAAAGCACTTGCTCAACCTCAGCACTATTGAAATTTTAGAAGGGACAGTTCTGTTGTGAAGGGCTGTTCTGTGTATCATAGGATGTTTAGCAGCATCCTGGCAATCTATAACACTTGTCCAGTTTTGACAACTAAAACTATCTCCAGACATTACCAGATGTTCCCTGGGGCTCAAAATCAATCCTGGAGTGAAGAGTACTAAATGATGGTAGGAGCCTGGCATAGCTCATGGCACCTCATTCATCCCCCATAAGGCAGAACTTGGCAGGCGCTGTGGAACCCTCAGATAGGGCAGATAATAGCCTTGCCTTGCTTTTGGGATGGAGCCTGGGAGGGCAGCAAACTTCACCGAGAACGCTGCCCAATGTGTTTCTGGAACAGTGGACCAGAAATTGCTGGGCACTTATCTGAGTCAAGGGATTAAAAGCAGACTGAGGATATCTGAGCACGTCATAACAGCCCTGAGAAGCAGGTCCTCCTGGGGGCTCACATTGAACAGATGCTGAGATGCAAACGGATGCCAAGAATGAGCAGCCTTGTGTTCAGGGAGAGATGAGCATAGTAGGGGTCTATGGGGACCCGGAGTATCACTGTAGAGGCCAACAGCAATAGATAATGATGATTTGGGACTAGTTTCCATTCCTCTGCCACTACAGAACTGATCTATTAATATGTATATATGACCCCTAACCATAGATTGTATCCAGTACCATAAACCGAGTGAATGTTCATGATCCTGAATTAGATGAAATTATATTTTAACCAACCCAGTGGAATGGGGATCCCAGATAAAATTAAACCGAGTTATACCAAAAAGTCATGCCTTTACATACGTATGTGCCATGAGGGTCATATCTGCTATTTGCTGTTATGGAATGGGGTGGTGTTGGGACACCATCTTCCCAGGGCCACCAGCAAATAAATGTCTTCTTTCCCTGTGACTCTTTTCTAACCACTCAAATCAGGTTTTTTTTTCCCCCTTTATCTGTATTCTTTCAAAAGAATTGCTTAATCCTTGAATCTGTGAGGGTTTCAGAAGCCAAGGTGGTTTGCTACTTTGATCTCCTGTATCTTCTTTCAAACCCAAGAAAATATATTTTAAATGGAGGAGAGGATAAAGAAGTAGAAAGAAGGGCCGGCCGAGTGGCGCGGTGGTTAAGCGCTGGCCTGGGAAGCCAGTGGCCCCAGTTCCATCCCACATATGAGGGCCAGTAACACTGCCCTCAAAAAAAAAAAAAAAAAAAAGAAGAAGTAGAAAGAAGACATGCATGGGGGAAAAGCATGTAAGCCCTTATGTCCATCTATATATTTATAACTAGATATATATTTTACAACTTTATGTCTTTATACGCTTTTTAGCAGGACTATAACTAGAAGGACGGAGAGAACCCAAGATATAAAACCACCTCAAAACATTAAGTACTATGGATTGGCCCTAATAACACAGTAGCTACAATTGAGGTGGAGTCTTAGAGCTGGAGTGACAGATTTAGCAAATGAAAAATAGGATGCCCAGTTAAACTTGAATTTCAAATAAACACCACATAATTTTGTGGTATCACCAAATCCCCCCAGATATTTGGAAAAAACTTAGAATTAGAAAAAAAAATTGCTTATTACCTAAAATTCAAAATCATCTGAGCTTTCTATGTTTTATTTGGCAACCCTAGTCGCAGAGAGAATGAGAATGAGGTGGGTTCTGAAGTGTTGGGCAATTTAGCACTTTGCTTGCATAAATCAGAGACCCTTTTCACTCCATTGTCTGTTCCCTCTGTCTCCCTCTCTCTCTGCTTTCCCTCCTTTTACTTCTAAAGGTCTCCAGTATCAGACCCAGTGACCTATGAATTCTTTCTTTGCTTGTCTTACTACAGTGTAGACAGTCTCATAGGTTTTTCTACACTTTAGACCCTGCAGCAAGTGCCATAACTCACATTGAGGATTTATATGGGATTTACGACTACTACTACAAAAAGAAAAGTAGGTAAAGAAAATTCTCTCCCTTTCTTCTGTGTTTTTCTGTCTTTTCCCGCCCTAACCCTTCACAAAGCCTTTAGAAAAGACTGAGGCAGTACAAGTTATAAATGACAGATCATGGGTATTCTGAATATATTTTATTTACATTTTGGTAGTAAAACCATATTCTATGTATCTTCTCTGTGTGTCTGGTGGTTTTAAAATAAGAATTCAAACAGGCTGAGGGGAGGTGGATGGGATAGAGAGATCCAATCAGGATAAGTAGTGCTGCCTCTGCACTTCTGGGAAGGGGGCAGATAAATGGAGAAAAGCAACTAGGAGGGTGGAAGAGTTCCCCCCCACCCCAATCACTTTGAGCAAAGGGGCAGGGCTAGGCTTTCAGAAGCACTTGGTTCTAGCTTGGAGGAAAGGCAGGTAGTGGGTAGTGTGGGCAAAGGACATTTTAAGCACTAAGAGCTGGAAGTTGCATCTCTGTACCTCCACCATAGCCATTCCTTAATAGCATTCACAGGAAGGGTGCAAGTCACTAAAGCATATGCAAGTTTCAAACTCCTAAAATGAGCTTACATGCTACATCTTGGCACAGTTGGGAAATCGCATAGGAATTAAAATAAGAAATAATAAAAGATCAACATTCACTTACTTGAGATTAACGAGGTTACATTTGTCCAATCAGCACTTGAGGTACCTCATTATACAGACATGACAAAGACCCTGTCATGTCTCATTTCCATTCTTCTATTCTACATGCTTCTGTGTCCCCACTGCCCCTCTCCTCTGTGCCATTTACATCTAATTTCACTCGGTACACATCACATCTTTAAACTGGTTTACTTTTCACTGAGTTCAAACATATGGAAAATATTTCAAAGAAAAATCTCTTTTTAGTTATTTCCATTAAAAAACAAGACACTATTACTAAAAGCCAACTGTTCCGTGTGAGATGTTGTAGGGTTCGAAGGACTTAAAGATTTTTATTTTTTTTTTAAGTAGTAAAAGGACAAAGAAACAATATGGCCAGGAAGGCTGGTACTTTTCCTCTCTGCCTACCTTATCGTTTCAGTTTGCTAGCTGAATTACAACCTTTCTAGACCTTATGGTGATTGCATCATCACCATTAATGCTAATGTTCAATTCTCCTTTACAAACTTTAAATGAGCAAAACCACACTGGCAAACGATAATGGAAGAAATTAAGTTTAAAAAAATTAGAAGCCACTCCCTTAAGTGACATAAAGACAGCAGATTTGCCGAAAGCATTTGATGATTTATCCCCCATTGGCTCTCGCCTGAGCCAATGCCAAAATAAAGACATGTCAACTCCTTGTGAAATATGGCAAATTGCTTGCTTTGCACTTATGTCAGGAATGGAGATAAAATATTTTAAAATGTATTAAGGGAGGCAGTTGAATTCTGGAGCAGAATACCAAATTTTACATTTAATTGGAAGGTCAGAGAGAAGGAAAGAAACAAGCTCAAAATATACACTTACTGAGCTACACGGACTATCTTACAGACATCAATTCCTCCCAGGCTTTTATTATGGTAGCATAAAACATATTGATTAAATTAATAAGAAAGATGGAGTAGTTAAGCCAAACCTCTATGAAAGACTAAAGCATAAAAACGCACAAAGCTGAAATTCTTGTAGCACAGATATAAATGTTTTCTAGCAGCCAAAAAGGAGTCCATGTAACAAGACGTCGGGTGAACTATCAATAGTTGAAGTAACTAGAAATTCAATTAAAGAAGAAAAGAATTTAAGGTTCTCAGAGAAGCAGAAAAAAACAGAATAAATATAATAGCACTGCTCAGTGAAGCTTCCTGCCTTCTTATCAAGGCAATTGGTGTGCTCTTCCCACATTACTTCATATACATGCCCTACTCAGAATAGCTTGTTCAGATCATGAAACACTGTGCATCAGGCCTCATCCGTTACTGCTTTAGACCAGTGGGCTGTTTCATTTTAAAATGGCTAGTAGTGACTGGCATATTCCACCCCAATTTATTCTTAAGATATCTATGAAGAGCTCTCCTCTTTGGCCAAACAACACCACAATGTAGGATTGTAAATTAACCCATTGCCAGAATTTTGGAGGAATTTCAATTAACTTAAGGGTAATGGATTACTCAATTAATTAAGAGTCATGGGAATGAATGTGAAGCACGAGATTGGACTGTATCCATTCTAACCTTCCCCTTGTCTCTTGGAATGCACACCGTGACTATATAGCTGCTATGTTGTGCGTGAACCTGTCCTCTCTCTGTAACACCTCTCTTTATACTTGGAGACAGCACGTTCCAGAAATTATTTGTGCCAGAAATAAGGATTATATGTTAGAGGCAGGGAAAGGGTGACTGCAACAGAATAGAATGTATCACTCTGAAAATAAAGGCTTGTTGGTGGAAGTGGGACATGAAAATGGTCAACAATGCATTCTAAAGATTGCAGTTTTAGAAATACTTATATTAGAGACCATTCCAGCCACATGGGCTCATATTAGATAAAAATGACAGTGGAAGATAAGAATATAGATTCGTATTTAAAAAGAGCAAATGTAGTGTCAGTGGAAACCACACATTCTGTTTGTTGGAAAATATTTGTATAGATAAATCCCTCCTTTACATGGTAATTAATGAACATATAAAAAAAATAAAGCAAAATACTTGTAATTCTAAGTTGAAGCCTAAGAAACCATAGCGCAGTATAAATGAAAACATTGAATATTTAGAGAAATGACATATTTTGATGCCTTCAGTGAGATGCACAAAAACAAAAGCTGGCATGAATCTATAGGACTGCGATGCTCCAAGTTAAAACCAAACCAAACAAACAAACAAACAAACACAAAAGATACTAATGGTTAAGAACAAAATTCCTGTACTGAGTGCCCCTGAGGAGAATTTAACCAAGACAAGGAGAAGGGACAAGATCTTTGCCTGAAGTCAGAAAGTGCTATCCTAACCCTGAGAGGAGGCTGAAAGAAGATGGTGGCATCTGTTAGCTGGGCACACAGTTCATAGGATGCTTTGGTCTTAGGAAAGTGGGAGGACAAAAAAAGAGCCTTCCAGCAATGAACTGACGTGATTTGCCATAGCACCATTGTTATCATAGTGCTGGAGGCAAAACAGGAAGTCAAGGAGAGCCCAAAAAAAAGAAAAACAAGTTCTAAAACCTCTGGCTCAAAAGAATCTGGAAAGCCACAAAAAATCTATTGCTGAGAATGGCAGCCAACACAATGAAGAATCAAAATATGAATTCACTTGAGATGAAATTAATTTTATGGAAACAGTTTGACATCAACTTTCAAGTAAGTTCAGTTAGGGTATTCAGTGAAGGAAAACTGTTATAAGTGATCAGAAAATATAAAGAAGTATGAATGAAGCAAATATATATCAACATGTAAAAGGATCAATTTTAAATTGTCAATGAAGTAAAAAATACATTGAACCATTGCAAAAACATGGAGAATAGATTTACAGTTTCTGAAATGCTTCAAGAGAAATTTCAGAAAAAGAGAGTAAAGGGAATGGCTTGAAAATTAAAAAAGAAAAAAAAACAGATTTGTTTCTTATTTTTTAAATGAAGAAATGTTAGAATCTTTAGTATCATTGCCACTAAGAGTACTGAGCAGTACAAAGAAAAATATATTATCATGATCCTGAATAAGAAGACTTAATAAAAATAGCAAGGCTTCCCAAACACATCTTTAGATTTAATATAATTCCAACCAAAATCCCAACTAGGCTTCTCATGGAACTTGGTGATTCTAAGACTTATATGTGTGTGGAATTTTACCATTACTAATCTGTTTACATTGGGGATGTGTTTCTCAGTAGCCCCTTCCCTGTACTGTTCCTTGTCAGAGTTGCCAAAGGAAAAATTTGAGAGGAAGAAGTAAACGCACAGCCATTACTTTTTGAAAATTGACATGGTTAAAGGTGGTGATAGACTTACCCAACAATGCTTGTCCTTAATCTCCTATGCTGTGTGTCAGTGTTTTTTGTTTTTGTTTTTTTTTGTCTGCTTGTTTGTTTTCTGCCTGGTACTTCTGATAACCAGATATGGTCCCAGGCACACCACCAGACACTTAACAAGAACCCAAAGAGGCAACAGCTTCCCATAGAATTCTTTACTACCTTCCCCTTTACAATCCAATTTTCGAAGTTAGATGTGCTTGGCTTCTAGACAGATGGACTGGAAGCATCTCTGATTCTTCAGCTTCCCCTATTTCAGTTATCTATTGCTGCTTAACTAACTTTATTTTGCTTTCATCATGTGGGTAAGAATTTCAGGAAGGATTTACCTCATAAGTCCTGTTGTTTTCATGGACTTCTGGAGTGTCCAGGGCTAGAGGACCCACTTTTGAGTTGGCGTCCCTCACTCACAGGTCTTGTACCTTGATTGGGATTCTTTGCTTTACTCTTCATCCACATGGCATGTCATCTTCCCAGGACTCTTCCTGTGGCTTGGCCTCTCACAGCGTGGCTGCATCCTGATTGTATTTTTTACATAGCAACTAAATTCTAAGAAGCAGAAAGAAGAAGCTACCAAGCTCTTCCCATTCCTTTTACATTTTCACTCACAGGCATATCTCCTAAACTTCCTTGCATGTTGCATCCTGTCTTTGTGTCTAATTCAAACTTTATGCCAATAAATTCAATAATTAGATAAAGTTGACATTTTACTTGAAATACACAAATAAAGCACATGCAAAATAAAGATAATGTGAATGGCCTTAAAGGAATTAAAGAAATTAAATTCATAGTTTAACACATTCAAAGAAAAGTAGAGATATGGATTCATTGGTGAATTCTATCTAACATTTTAAGTCATAAATAGTATAACTTAATATGATTCCACATATAAAAGGAAAGAACAATTCCAAAATTCTCAACTCATTTTTAAGGCCCTGTGACCAAAAAACAGACAAAACCAGACTGATTTCCAATGAACATATACATAAAAGTTCTTAACAAAATTTTAGCACATTGAATCTAGCAATGCAAAAGGATAATTTTATGTGTCAACTCACCATGAGGTATCCAGATATTTAGTTAAATATTATTCTGGGTGTTTCTGTGAGAGTGATTTTTGGATGAAATTAACCTTTATATTGTCAACTGTTTGTTGTCATCAAATTCATTGGTTCACTTTTGCTCCTTTTAATTAGGAACACGGGGAACTTTCAATAATAAGGAAAATATTAAAGATACTAAGCTCCAAACATTTATGCTTTTCAGTAGTGCTAAGGAATGGAAGATCAAACATCCTTGCTCATTATAATTTTAACATTGTTGAAATCAGTGCTCACTTTTTTAGGTAAAGACATTTAATGAGATAAAAAGAAAGAACCACTTCTTTGAGCTGTTGTCTCTTTGACTCTTTTCCAAAACATGGTGTTTTAGATATTTGTGATTTTGCATGGCTCTCCAATCCATTCAATCTAATTTCTAAATTTGAACCACTTGCTCTTAAGAAAGCATTTAGAGTATTACCCCATTTTATAATTGTAATTTATCTCCTAATCTGACAGTTTAGAGAAGCCACAGCATTTGAGAAGCATAATAACAAATAGAGACCAGCAATGTGATAAAATTAGCATTAGGATCAGTATTAATGAATGGTAATTTTGCAGTTGTTGGCATTATTGCAGATATTTGCATGATAGGGAGAACTTACAAATGTGTATTCAAAATGTTTGGTCCAATTGTTCTGTTCTTCAGCCGGCACTCCCCTGTGGAGGGGAGAGCCCAACTTACTTTTCATTGGTTCTAAGAATAAGTCATACATGACATATTTTAGTAGCTTAGATAATCGCCATATCCTCTCCTTTGAAAGCATTATAGTTGTGATACATAGGAAGCCAGTGAATGTTGGTCACCTTTGCAGCCGAGAGCTGTCCAGTATGTATTATTTCGTAGAATACTTATTTGGATTATTCTATGTATTCCTAAGTGGTAGAGCTAATGTTTGGACATCAGCAATGTACAGTGTTTTCTTTATACTTTTGTGGTTCCTTAAAATTGTAATAGTTAGTCCTTTGTCAAATATATTTTTTATCATTGGACATAGATTATAATTTTTCCCATTGGATATAAATTTTAGGATATGCACAAATAATGTGATATTGATAAAAGATTTCATTTTCTACTAAGATAATTTGAAATCACTATTATACATGTCCTTCAATGCTTCAATTGTTTTCATTTATGACTTATTTAAATATAGAAATATCATGATATTACAGGGTTTCTGCACAAGAAACTTTATGTATCCACAACTAAAACAGCAACCTGCTCAGCTGTTTAGAGTAAGGATTTATCCACTTTTCTCTTATGATTTTGATTCCCCCAACGTTATCTGACATGTATATAAATATCTTTGTTACTATCGTTTTTTTGTTCCTATTTGAAAACAGGCAATTTAAACTGTTCAAATTTCACTAACATATTCTTCTGTAAAACAGTGGCTGTAATCTACTTTTATATTTTAAGAAAACATAACAAACTCATTGCAACCTTTTGTCACTCTGAAGTTGTTCCCCTGCTATGTGTGAAATTGAGTCTAAGTATTGTAAAATATTCAACTTAATATTGAATATTGGTGAAACACACAAAATCCATATTTATGACCAACATTATTCATTCAGATAAAAGAGAAGCATAATAGGAATTGATAATGAGGTACAGTGATAACATTTGTCAGGGTCTGAAAGTCCAGTGAAGTGCCATTTGTGTTTGAAATTCAAGTCTCAATCTATTTTCTCAGAAAACTGAAATTTCTTTTGGAAACCATTAGACATTTTAACCTGATTTCTTCATAAAATGTGGTTAGCCTCAAGCCTGTATCACGGTGGGCAAATAGACTCATAGAAGTTACTCTGTTCCTCTAAAAAGAAGAAGACCAGGCTACTACTTTCTAGGGACAGGAGGTTGTTTAAATACATACTTAGTTTTAAGACCCTCAATCAGCACTGTGCTGGATTTGTTCCTTTGACATGCACGAGCAATTTGCACATTTTATCTCAAGTCCATGTTCAATGTCACCATGTCAGTAGCATGAAATAGGTCATAGAGGAAACATTACAAATCAGGGCTTTTTAAGACATGGGCATAACACCGCCCTGACCCAAAGTTCTGATGCTAGTTTTCAAAGTTGTACCATTCAGAACAAATCTAGAGAATTTACAAGTAATTGATTATACAAAGCAAGTACAACCAACTGTGTAAAGAGAACTGATATGTGATCATAGAACATTAGCTCTCTGCTTTTAGAAAGGGTATCACACACTTGTCCATGTGGGGATTTGAGGAGTTGATTTTAAAAATAGATTTGTAGGGCTGGCCAAGTGGTTTAGTTGCTTAAGAGTTAGTTGGCTTAAGAGCACAAGCTCTGAGCAACAAGGCTGCCGGTTCAATTCCCACATTGGCTAGTGATGCTTCACCTGAGCTGAGCTGCTGCTGAGCTGCCAACAGGTGGCAGGATGGCTCAGCTGGTGAGAGCATGTAATCCTAACAACAAGGTTGCCTGTTCGATGGTGGTCTATGCCCGCCAGCAGCTAAGACTGAACTCAGCACCTTGAGCTGAGCTGCCACCCGGATGGCTCAGTGAATAGAGCATGCGCTCTTAACAACAAGGCTGCTGATTCATTTCCCACATGTGATGGTGGCTACGCCCACCCGCAACTAAGACTGAACTCAGCACCTTGAGCTTAGAGGCCATGAGCTGCCGATGGGCAGCTAGATGGCAACTGGCACCCTCCACAACTAAGATTGAAGAACAACAACTTTTCTGGTCCTCCTCCCCAATTCCCCAATGCTGTTCCCCTGCCCCAATTCCCCAGTTTAAAAAAAAAATAGATTTGTGAAATTTAGAGTAAATACACTATATGGCATGGCCGAGGTCATTGATTTTTCCAATAGAATGGACCATATAATAGATTTCAGTATTAAAATTTAAAGGAAGGAATATTAGCAAAGGAACTTTTTTGTTACTACCCAAGGAATTATGGAGGGGGGTTGGTAATTTAGTTAGGATTTACTGAATTTATAAAAATATTAAGTTCCATGAACATGCATCTTTCTCTAATGGAAGTTTTTGTGAACTGTCTTGTTCATAAGCTAAAACGTGCTTTCTTCTATCTGTAGTATATAGGAGTCATTTTCCATTGTCTTTAAAATGGCAAAACTGAGCCAATGTAATGTTCTTCAAACATTTGTTCAACAAAGCTGGAATATTATTTGAAAAACAGACGTGTAATCACTATTTGACTACTCATAAACTGCAATAATGTCATAGAAACCTACTATTTATTTCCTACTTTTAATACTATTTCCTTCATACACTAGTCCAAGGATTGACAAACATTTCTGTAAAGAATCAGATGGTAAATATGTTAAACTATGCAAATCCCATAATGTTTCTGTTGCAAGCACATTTTCTTGTTGTTATTGTTTTGTTTTTTTTGCCTCATTTATTATTATTATTATTATTATTATTATTAGTTACAGATGTACAAAACAATGCAATAGTTATTTTTTTCACCCCTTACAAAGTGACTGCCCCTCCCCCCTCCACTGCCCCCACACTCCCGATATCATACATATCTATTACATTTCCATTCACTCCATCCCCACACTATATTCCACATCCCATGACTATATATGTGTTAAATTATAGTTGACATATAATAATGTTCAGTGGCAGCTTCAGACATACAGTGCAGTGGTAAAGCCACTACACAGTCCATGAAGTGGTCTCCCTAAAAGGACATGCATCCATCTGTTCCCCTAAAAAAAAATATTTACAACCTTATTGATTATATTCCCTAAACTGTCTCTTCTGTCTCTGCAGTAGTATTGTAGTTATCAGTTTATGTTGTTATTGTTGTTATTTTGTCTTTTACAAGCCTTTTAGTCTTAGCTTGTTGGCAGGATTTGACCTACAGACTCTACTCTGGCTACCCTTGTCTAAACTACATCCTTGTGCCTTGTGCCCATTTTCACTCTCTCACATTTATTTTCCAAACAATGTTTGGTCACATTTCTCATGAGTTTTGTTTGTTAATCCTGCTCTCATTATCCTACATACCCATATTCTCCCATCTCATAAACACTGCACACTTGTATATGAGGTCTGACAGTTAAGTTCGTGAACTTGTTGCAATGATGTTGCTAATTTTTTTGATATCAGAGGGATTATTCATTATGAGTTTGTACCAACTGGACAGTTAACCAAGTTTCCTACTTGGAAGTACAGAAAAGGATGCATGAAAGTTAGACAATGTGAACTTTTCACCAACAATTCATGGCTCTTGCATCACAACAATGCACCAGCTCACACGGCATTGTCTGTGAGGGAGATTTTAGCCAGTAAACAAATCACTGTATTGGAACATCCTCCCTACTCACCTGATCTGGCCCCATCACCTCTTTCTTTACCTGAAGAGAAAAGAAATATTGAAAGGGAGACATTTGGATGACATTCAGGACATCAAAGGTAATCTGATGACAGGTCTAATGGCCATTCCAGAAAAAGAGTTGAAAATTGCTTTGAAAGGTGGACTAGGCACTGGGATTGGTGCATAGCTTCCCAAGGAGAGTACTTCAAAGGCGAAAGCAATGAGGTATGTAGCACTTTTTCTAGGATGAGTTCATGAATTTCATTGACCTTGCATGTGTGTGTATGTATTTTTTTTTTTTTTTGCCAAATTACATGTACTTCTCTCCTTTCCTCTTAGTATTTCTTTCATTGCTGTTTTTCTGTTTTTAATGTTCTGTTACCCTCTTTTTTAGGGATTAAATATTTTAGATATTAGAAAACATTCTAATTTCTATTTCTTTGTGACTCATTCTCTTTTATTTAATATAAAGTGTATTTTTTTTCTCTCTTTTTTTATACTTTGCCTTTTTGACTTCCTCTTTATTATTTTACTCTCTACTTGTAGGTTTATCTTGTTTTCTCTGCCTTTATTCTGTTTTGTTTTTGTTGTTTACCCTTTCACATCTTGTACAATGTACTTGCTGACAGCTACACAACAATTCTTTCAAAAGTAAAGTGAGAAAGAAGTTCCCAATAAAAGAGCATTTACTATCAGTGCTTTACAAATGATAACTTTTATCTTTTATACCTTTCCATTTGTAGACGGAAAGCACATAAACAACCCCATTTAAATGCATCTCCTTTTTCCCTAAATGACAGCATTTTTTTTATGAGGACCCATGAGAAATTTGAAAAATGTTTAGAAAATTGTATATATATACATATATATATATATATATATATATATATATATATATATATATATATATATGTATATATATGCATATGCATTAGGAAAGCTGCAAAGCTGTTGTTCATGCCTCAGATGTTTCTTTCGGAGATATTTTCCTGGAAGTTCTTTGACATTTATTTTAAAGAGGAATTACGATAAAAAGAAATAAAGGCCATCTAACCAAAAATAGAAAATAAAAATGATTATCTTTCCACATTAATTTTAAAGAGCAAAAAGAAATAACTGGAATTTCGAAAACCTGAATAGCCAATGTATTTTTTAAATTCTCCATGTTATTCCGGATACATTAATATAGAGGAAAATACTAGTATACAATATTCTCATAATTGTTCAAAAGGTTTATAAAAGTTTATAAAGAACAAGTATTCTCATAATTGTTCAAAAAGTTTATAAAAAACAATTTAATTTATATGTTTTTTCCATTTTCTACTCATTGTTTTTTATATATACTTTAAGATGTTTTCTTTTTTTTTTTTTGAGGGCAGTGTCACTGGCCCTCATATGTGGGACCGAACTGGGGCCGCTGGCTTCCCAAGCCAGCGCTTAACCACCGCGCCACTCGGCCGGCCCTTAAGATGTTTTCTTTAACAAATATTACCTCCAACTTCAATGGGTTTTTACTGAATAAATCAAATTGGCTGCTTCATGGGTGTCACTCATAGTTAATTCCAGCAAATTGCAGACCACTTTTCTGAAACTCTTTCAAATAGGAATCAGTTATGTTATCAGAGTGCCCTTTTAAATTACTTTGTAAAAAGTAACTATACTACCGTTTCTTTCCTTTCCAAGTCTTTGAGAAAACATTTAATCTTACGCATTCTAAGAATTAATCAGAACATGAAACGTGTTGAAAAATTGCCTGCTTTCCAATACAGCAGTATATTGGTCTAGATAAAAATTGGATTTTAAACTTGATTCAACTTTTAAACTTAGATAATTAATATATAACTCTTCAAATAAATTTCTGTTACTGTATCAGAGATGTTGATATGAAATTTTTGTTAAACAACTTTACATGATAAATCTCCAAGTGGCACATATCTTTTTCAAATAAATTCTAGCACAAGAAGCACAAACTCTCTTTCCTCTAGTAACTAAATAAAAAGTGCATATTTCAAGTTTTCTCAGGTTTATAAAAGGGAACTTTTCTGGATATTATTAAGGCCATATGTGACAAAGGGGCTACTACAAAGCAGATTAATAGATTATGTAATCCATAGTTCTAAATCACATTGGTTTTTCTTATTTTAACTTAATATTCTTGTTTTAGTATTTTAATATCTCCCATTAAAATTAGATATTGATTAATTTATATTCACTTGCTTTCTTTTATAGTTAAGATACTTTAAAGTAAGCAATATGGAATACTTTTCTAATTTGTTTCATTTTTTTAAGCAACTTTATCCAAAGTAATTTCCTAAATCTCTTTCATCTACTTAGGCTTATTTTGGAATTATAGAAAATTGCAGATGGAAGCAAATTTTAAAAAAAAGAAGATTAAAAGACTAAGCTGGGGAAGGATCTGGAAAGAGGGGAAGATGAAGATATAACTATAGTAATACTATATAATATTAACATTATGATTCAGGAATATGAGTTTTAAAGCTTATAGACTCTATGTATATTAGATATTAGACACTGTGTTCAGACCTCAACAGAAAAATATACCACTGACCATTAAACCATGCCATTAAATGAAATGTACATTGAGTAGTTTGCCATAAAGATATGTCTGAGATACCATTGTACTTTTAAGTGTTTTTCTCTCACGAGTGTTAGTTTTACTGAAACACATCTTTAGTATTCCCTAAGACTGATACTTTTCCTGGAAGAAGGGTGGACTTGCTTATTAGTAATATCTCCAGGGTACACTGCTTTTAGTGCTCTCGGACTATATACTCGTCTTTCAGCATAATCATAAATATGAGCAATGGAACATAATATTAAATCTTACATACCTAGCACTTAAAGGAAAGTGCTAGCACAATGAGTGCCATCATTCTTTTAATGCCGAAAATCAAATAGGTAGAAAGAAGCAAATCATTTTATCCTACGTAGACATTAAATAGCTCACAGTAATGTTATGTTAGGTTACTCATACTCCCCAAAGTATGGGTGAAGAATAAATCTGTGAATGAACACTAACTCATGAAATTTGAATCAACATTAAATGCTGATTATATATATTTAGGAAAAGAAATTCCTTATACTTATTTTTACCCTTTTTGTTGTTATTTATACTGAAAACTTTATAATACTGTTCTTGGAACACATTATTAGGACTTCTAGGGTATTGCCCTACTTAGAAGAAGAATGCGTAAATGTCTATAATATTACTTATTAAATAACAATGAGAACAAGTTATGGCTCAATTGTTTAACATCATTTTTGAAGTATCTGTCGTATTTCTCTCCTTTTCTATGGCTATACCTCCACAAGAATAATTTGTATTTATATCTGAATTTTTTAAACCATCAACTTAGTTAATATATATACTATTATATTATTATATATATGTGTATATATATATATATATATATATATACACACACACACACATATACATATATGTATATATACATGAGTATGTGTGTGGATATATATATATATATATATATATATATATATATATATGCCTTCTCCTATTCCTAAATTTTTGCAGCTCATTCAATACTTGAGGTGTTAAATTCTCATTCCTAAAATGGACAGTTATGGACTTTCTCAGTATGACCGGAGTCAAGTATCCTTCCTCTTCTCTTGTGACATCTCTGAATGACTATTCATCCCCAATCTAATTTTTCTGAGTAGCCTTTGTCCACACTCTGTGCCTTTCTTCATGTCATTTCCCATGGCTGGAAATGCTACCATTCATAGTTCTGTTCCACCTTTACCCAGTGTAAAGGGCCAGCTTGAGTCACAGGAAACTCTATCACAGTCTTCCCATGTCTATTATTTTTTCTATAACATTAAAAATCTAATCTGTATTATTAAATCACCTAGTAAATAGTTTAGCCTACATTGCTTCATGGGGTAAGTTCACTACCATTCTGTTGTCAGATGTCTTTTAATGCATTTGTGGACGGGGTTGTACACCCAAACACCTCTGGTGGTCAGGGTGATAAGGCAGTGACTAACTCAGCCCTGTGTGAGTGCAGCATGTGTACATGGCAGCAGCATGTTGTGACAGCTGCTGTAACCTGCACAATGTGCCACTCCATCCAAAGGAGCAGCCTTCCTCAGCTTTAGCCAACTGGTGCTGCATAAAGATGCACGGCTCAGTATTGCCAAATCTTCCTATTAAAAATAAACAGATAAATAAATAAATAAATAAATAAATAAATAAATAAAGCATTTCATTAATAAATCGGAATTTTTTATATAAAATCTCCTGAGTTTTAAAAGTTGGTTCAAAATGTTTTACAAACACAATATCAATGAAATTCATCTGGCCATAGGTTCCAAGTGTGTGTGCAAACTCTTACCGATATTCCTATTGAATCCATCTGTCCACACATTTAACAAATACATACTGAATAATTTTTATGTATCAGGCCCTGTGCTAATCACTAGAAATGGTGGTGAATAATATAAAGCCCTTACTCTCAAAGGGTTGCAGTCAAATCAATACATATGTAATAGCATTTTCCAGGCAGACATACTGTGATACATATTTAACATTTTGATTTGATTGAATAGTACAGCCTATAGCTGATAGTAAGTATGTGCCAGACTACAATAAAAACAGGGCTAAATAGCAAAATAAACATTTCATGTAAACCAACAAAGAAAAATATAATATTAATCAGCTGCCCTCTTGTTTCACACACATACACATATATGCACACATGTGGACATGGGTGAAATAGACCAGACGATGCTATATTCTGACACTGAATCTTCTGGCCTGCTTATCTGGAACTGAGAAATATGTTGAGATATCACCACTGGACTCCAAAGCAATATTCTATCACAACATTTTTGTATTTTCTCAGTTGAACACTGGTTTCAACAAACAGTCTTTATGACCTTCATGAATAGTCTGATCTTTTTCAAAATTTCAGACAAGGTGACAGTATTGAAACACTAAGTAGCTTTCTAAAGAGATAACACATGTGCCACCAGAAATAACCAAAAATTCTATATATTTTTAAAGCAGAACTAGTCACCTACAGCGTTCTGAAAGTGACCAAATTCTCCAGAGAGTTTAAGTCTATCTTTACAGGCTGGTCTTTTCTGAAAATAAGGGACATGTTTGTGAGGCATTTTAAAATCTTTTGTTCCAATAAATCTATACAATCTATTTTAAAATTGCTTTTTTTTATTCATTCATTCATTCATCAGTTCATTCGTTCTTATTTCAAAATGTCCCACAGGTCTACTGTGTGAAGTAGCCAAAGGAAATGGATAATAAAGAGAATGGAAAGGAATGAGTATGGGAAACAAAATGGGGTATTTAGTATATACTGCAGAAAGTTCTAATTTTCCTCTCCTCCTCCTCCTCTTTCTTATAAACAGAGAAAGTGTTATTCATAAAAATATAATTAGTTTGTCTCACATTTAAGTACAGGAAGCACAGTGTTTTATGAGTTTGATTGATACAGGCTGTTTAAGAAAGTAATCAATAGCCCCAGCCCATTTATTAACAACAGATTGTGCCATAGATCATTTTAAATCGAACATAAGACACAATGAAATATAAGGCCTGTGTTGATTATACAACCTATTATGAGAAGGGAAAAATGCTTTCCTTTATCTCAGGGCAGCTACAAGCGATTGGATTACAGTTAGAAGGTCAGTGTCTCCTCCGCACTGGACACAAATCAGTTCTGATATGAAAAGCTGGAAACAGACACGATTAAACTCTGATTATTTCTTTGAGGATGAGATGTTTTTAAATCAGAGTTGGCAAATCCTGCCACAAGTGCATCTGTCAGGGATCAAACTCCGTTGACATTAGAGATTCATTCTAAAATCCAAAACGCTCTTCATTAAGGATTTCCCTCTAAAGCAATCATGCACTTTCCATTCACAGCAAGTGCATGAGGTTTTAAAGGACTTTAATGAGCAATTAAAAAAAAACAAAAAAACTTCTTTGATGTCTAAAAATTTCTTGAAGGAAAATCATTTAAAATTAATTGAAAGTGAAATTTACTAAAGGCACATGTTCACACAAATCAATTAGTTCAGGTTCGATCTGAAAAGTCAAACCCTCCAACTTCTAAATGGAATTCTAAACTTTGAAAATGAGGTCTCTTTTCCATCTGTAGAATAATTTGGGACAGAAATATGAAACTAGCATGATATAATTAGACTTCGAATTCCAAATAGTAACAGTCAGGGGGTGTTACTATTTGCTAAATTCTCCTAGCATGTGAGTCACAAGTGCTCCTCAAAAGTAGGATTGGTAGGCAGACACAAGATTCTTAATATCTTAAAGTGAAAAAGGTCATCTAAAAAAGTAAACACTGAAAAGAAATAGGGACGAAGAGGAGATAAGGTGGGGTACTGAACAGGCAGCATTTATATGGGCGTGCCGTTGCTCTGCAGTTGGGATTGTTGGAATTCATAGAAAGATTCAGCCACTGAGCTTATTACTATGGGAAGAAGAGACTGCAAACATGGATAATAAGAAACAGAGAAAAATCACAATAAAGAGTTGTAGAAGTGCTAAGTACAATTAGATATGTGTTGCTTCACATAATACCAGGGATGGTTTTTAAGCACTTGCTATATGCCAAGCACCTTCCAAAGAGTTTACACACTTTGATGTATTCACTCTGATAACAGCCCTATGAGGAGGGAACAGAGAGTCAGAGAGGTGAAGGACTTGCCCAAGTTCACGTGCCAAAAGCAGCTGCCTCTGGATTGAGCTCTGAGTCATCAACCATTATTGCATTTGGTAGAAACACTCCTCTACAGTGTAGCTTGTCAAACCCAGCAATAAGTTAAATAGAATAGGCAGCTATGGGTTACTTCAACCAGCATCTCCAAGCTATCTTACGCTTAGGATATCATGTGACCTGTATTCAATATACGTACTATGATTTTATATCCAGGTAGTAGGGGATGCGTTTTCCACCTTTCCGTTTTCTTCTTTAACAGTAAGCGTATCTTCTCTGACTCCTCTTTTGCCATGTTTCCACTCTGCTAGAATCCCATATTTTCTACCTTGGCAAGATCTTTTTACTAGATTTCCCAGCAGAGCTCCTGGGCAGAGGTGGGACTTTTTCACTTTAGATTGCTCTAAACAAAAGTAATGGAGGCCTTTGGAAATGAGCTTCCTTTATCATAACAATGATCAAAAAAGAACTTAGTTGTTCAGAGCCACCTATAAAGCTGACTCCTCCCGCTGCAGTCTAAAGACACTTCCCTCATTGTTACTCTGGTGTCTGGTGTCTGTTGATCAAATTTCCCCTCTGCAATCTCTGTTTGTGGCCTGCAATGGAACAGTCAGTATATACCTGAAGTCCCATGGTTCTCTAGAACTTGCAATAAATCCCAAATAATTATAATTGTAGTTCTTTATATTCAAAATAAAAGGCTAGAGACAGGTGGGAGCAGCAATTCAGGAGACCCCAAGTGTTGAGAGGGAGATGATTTTTTTAGGCTGGAGTTTTCTACAAAATAAATTTCTTTTTGTTCTGGGGGTCCATTGAACTATGAGTACTGAGCACTTACTTCTTTCCAGACTGAACTGTTAAATAAGATTTCAGTTTCTTCTTCAGTGGGAAAGTTGACACAAACAGAAGCCAGCGCAAACAATACCGGTGCTGATATCCTTATTGTTGACTCAGTTTGCTTTGGAAGAAAGTAACTCAAAAATGGCATTACCGTTATGGAGTAATAAGAAATATTTAAGGGCATGTTAAATATGTTACTAATATTTAGCTTACACAAATGAAAGCTTAAATGAAAACTCATCTATGGAATTAAAAGATAAAACAAAATAAGCATTCTGAGTACAATTTATCTGTTGTAAATTGATGTTTAAAAGTATCAACCAGTATTTCTAAATGTTTTGAGGTACTATGGAAAATATGGACCCAGGATTTTTAAATGACTTGATTGTTTACTAAGAACTGACTTTAAGAAGGTGGGAAACATGACTCAAAAGTATACAGCTTCAAGTTTTTCAGTTCCTTACCATGGCAAAATTATAGCCTTCCTTCCATACAGGAATAGAAGATCTTTTCCAATAACCTGTAGTCAGTGGGGCTAAAGAGATTTGTGACACTCAAGGGTTGTAAGTAAAACTTGATGATACTCAGAGAAGGGAAACCTTAAAGCATTTAGCAAGGGGGACAGCAGGAAAGTAAAATATTAGTCAGCTGAAATTGTAACTCTTTCTCTAACTGGCATCATACATGCCATGGAACTGTGTCTATTAGAAAGGCTGCTTTCTCTGTCTGCATCATCAGTTCCCCTCCCAGATACCTGTAATTTCAGAATGAAAAGAAATTTCACCCCTTGTACCTTCCAGGGACAATGGGAACAAAGAATGGCAGGGTCCCCCTTCTACAGGTGCCTTTGAGGTCTCTCATTCATCACTCCTGTCTTCTAGACAGTATCATGGATGGAGTCAAACATCTCTAGAAAATATCTTACACATATTGATAGACTAAATGTTATTTATGCTGGTCAGGGAAAAAAAAGAAATGTGTGTCAATGGCAATTACATTACACTGTGTGTATTCTTAACTCCCATTTTACAAAGGCTTTAGGTTTATATTGCATATTTAGTTATTGTATTTTTCCTTCCAAATATGAGAGATGTAATTTTCTGTGGACCTGGCTCAGTTTAGGTACTGTTTGCCTTTCTCTCAATGGATACAGACCCTATTCAATTGATACCAAAACCACCTGTTAAGCTCATGACTGGTAAAGATACTTTGCTCCTTAGCATCCCAGGTGAAGGATCATAAATTCACTCTGCTTTTCTGTTGTAAGTCATCTGTATTGAGGACTACAGTATTCTGATACTTTGTGTATTTCTTCTATTATCTAATATAAATAACAAGAAAATATGCATCTTATTTTAAACTGGTACAGCTGTCCATTGAGTAGGTCACCAGGAGTGGGTTCCTCATAGTTTGTTTTAAAGAAAAAGAATACTAATAATGGTTAATTTTACCAGAATTTGCTTTCCTATTGCTAAGACCTGACCTGGGGGAAACAGAAATGGGGATGGTGTATTGGGATCACTTGTAAGTGTCAAGACCAAGTTGAATTTTGGTAACTTAGGAAAAATTGATTATCGGCTTGCATAAAGAGCCCATAAAAGACAAAGAGAAATGCGTTACTGTTGTTTCAGAAAAATATGTTTTCTTGGCCTAAGATTATGAAGGTTGCAAAAAATCCTTTTCCCTGTCCCCTCATCAGAGCAGTGGTAAGATAAACTATATCAGGATGGATGGGATCAATCAGCTTGGCCCAGCCACTGTCCTCTGTCCACAGAGGAAAGCTTCCAGGTTCATGAACACTGGGCATCTCTCACGTCTGTGCACGTAACCCCTGAGGGACACAGCTTTCCTTGGCCTTTTGGTCTCTAACCATGTCTCAGATCAACATGTTAATAAAAAATGCTCAAAAGTATGTAGACTTCATTTATCTACTGAGGAAGATATAAATCATTCAAAGCAGACAATGTTTATCACTGATTGACTTCTTTCGTTGATAATAAAATATGATCCATAAAATTTTTTCCTTGATTGATCCTGGGGTAAATGAAATCTGGAAGCTTGATGCCTAAGTGGAGAACCCACAGTATTTACCCAGTTCTTACCCAAAGCACCATAACAGTTAATCAAAGGTTTTTCCAGTTATTCCAGATTTCTGACTAGACTAAATATAAAAGTCCTATTTTCCGTGGAAGAAAGAAATTTAAGAATTTGCTAAAAATACAAGCAATAGACTTCTTCATAATATATTTTGTTATTGCCAGGATTTAGATACATCATCATCATCATCATAATTAGGAGGAGGAGGAGTGATAACATATAGTACCTACTATGTTCCAAGCACTATTTCAACTGCTTTGCATATAGTATATTAACTTAGTTAATCTTACAAAGCTCTTTGAGGTTGATCGTATTATAATCTCCATTTTACAGATAAGAAAACTGAAGCATAGATAGGTAAGGTAACATGCCCAAGATATCACAATAATTAAATAATATAGCCTGGATTTGAATCCAGGCAGGCTAACTCTTGAGTCTAGGTCTCTGACTCTGACATTGTTACTGTATATGTCTCTGTTTTTGCCATTTATCAACACGTGTCCCTTGTCATAAAATGACCTGATTGACACCAACCTGGACACCATTATTCTTAAAGATTTCTTTTATAGTAAACCCCTTTCAGTATTATAATCCATTTTATAAAAGCAAAACATTTGTGAGGTTCACTATTAGTAAGGCATTATATAAATGTTTGATTTTATTTTACTCTATTGACAAATAATGAATTCTGAATTATGATAGATCTTGAAAAAGCTATAATACTGCATCTGGGGCTTCCATTTACTTGCTCACTTTGTGGATGATTTCAAGCAAAGTGCTGACTGTCATTCATAGTTGATTTGATTCTTGAATCATGGTAAATAGTTATATCTTATGATCAGGAGTGTCAGGTCAGATTTGGTCCTTAAAGAATTGGGTCAACATATTCACCTGTGTGCAGAATTCAAGCCTCATGTCTCCTTCCTACCTTAAGGTTCCACAAAAGTTTTAATACATGTTAGTTCTTTGTGGGTTTTTTTGTTGTTGTTGTTTTGTTTGTTTGTTTGTTTGTTTGTTTTCTCTGATTGAACTGAATTCTGGAGTACTTGTTATCAAAATAATGTATAACAAATTTTCATGTGTTTCAGTTCTATTGCATCAGTTTTTCTTGTGAGGTTTTTACTCATATGAGATTAATTTTGTATATCTTGGACTATTTTATTTGTGACTATCTTTGTTCATTTTAACTAAAATTTGCCTTTTGCTTTTGCACTAAGATTCTTTTCATTTGGCATGTCCAGTTATAGTTTCTATCACTACATGGGTAGACATAATGAGTTTTCCAGCAATTTTAAGCATGACCTTTATCTATCTGTGTGTGTTTGGAATTTTACTTTCTTTAAAGAATAAAACAATACAATGGAAAGTCTGGTTCCCTTTTGATAGTTAAACTCACATGTATGATTAAAAATGCAAATTTTATAAAAGCATACATATTATCAAAAGAGGACTCAAAGATAAAAGTATTTAGAAAAAAAATAAAGTTAATCCAGAACTTGGAAATATTGGCTCTATATTTAAAAGTAAAACTATATGTAAAGGAAAACAAAAACATGAGATTACCAAGATTACTAAATTTACAATTAGTCTGTTCAATTTGAAAAACCAGGATAGTTTTCCTTCCATGTCAGATTAAGATGTAGAAGCACATGAAATACTTTTGTTCTTATGGTACCAACAAGATAAATAAATGAATACAGTACAAATAATATTTCTGGGATGATAGAAGAAATGTAAATGCAAAGACACCTTTAGAGATTGAACTCCAAAGAAAGTCAAACTTTTGATAAATATAGAGGCCTAGAAGATTTAGGCCTATGTGCAGTCATCAGGAGAAGATAGCCTGTCTTAGATTGTATTACTTCACAGGGATGAGGAAAAATTGGACACGCTTTTGATGAAAGAGTTTGGCTAGTAGAATGTATTTGGTTCTAGACAAGCTCTAAGTAAGAAACTAAATCTCTCAGTCCTGAAATTCTATGCTCCATTCCACACTACTGCCAAATTTTGTCAAGAAACAGTAGTGGAGAAAAAACTGAAAGCAAAGAATTCACAACCTCACATATTCTTAGAGTTCTTGAGTTTCAGTTTCTTAAAAGGGTTGATTAAAACATGAAACTCAAACCACCTGAAATGGTGGATAAAATCCCTCTCAGATTAAAAACACACAATTAAAAAGTTTAGTCCCTAAGTGGGAGCAATGAGAAGCACTCCATCCAAATAAAACTGTGACAAAGAGGTGAAAGGACATCGTTGAATCTGTAGCTGAGTACCCTTTCTACTCATATCTGGGAGAAATCTGAATAACTATTACCTCTTCCTAAATGTACAGAGGGAAAGGGTTTCACTCTTTTGGAAAACAATAAAACCAATCCAAACCAAGCAAATTATATTTTACTCACCACTGTTCTTTTATACACAAAATCTGGATTACACTAAACCTTGGCCATGTGAAGAAGCAGAAAAATAGCATCCATAATCAAGAGTTAAAAGATTCGATAGAAGCAAATCAACATATGACATACATTAGAATATCTGAAAATAAATTTAAAACAACCATCTTTAAAAATGTTGAAGAAGAGGACCGACCGAGTGGCTCAGTTGGTTAAGAGCATGCTCAAAAGTGCAAGCTGAGCTCTGAGCAACAGCAGTTCAATGCCCGGCCCAAGCTGAGCTGCCGTTGAGCTGCCAACAGGTGGCAGGAGGGCTCAGCTAAAAAAAACACAAAAAAGTTGAAGAAGAAAACATGCATGTAATAGGAGACGAGTGTTTCAAATGAGAAATTGAAACTATAAAAATAATCAAGTGGCAATTAAAATATATAATAAACAAAATAAACATATTAACTTAATAGGTTAACAGAAAATCAAACAATATAGAAGAAAGAATTTGTAAATTTGAAGACAGATTGATATAAATACTCCAAACAGAAGCATAGAGAGACAAATAAAACGGAAAAAAATTATCAAGCTGACATTGGCCTGTGGTACTATATCAAGTGGTTGAATATATGTGTAATTGGAGTCACAGAAAAAGAGGTGAAAAGATAGAAAAAGGTATAGAGGAAGAAATTATTGATTATTTCTAAATTTGGTAAAAAAAAAAAAAATCACTCATAGATCCAAGAAAAATATCAACCACCAATTAGGATAAATGTAATGAAAACTATAACTGTGAACTGTAGTCAAACTGCTCAAATTAAAGAAAAAGAGTCTATCTTAAATGCAGCCCGAGAGGAGGAAATACCCAAGTAAATATAGCAAAACAACTGCAAAAATAACTGTTGATGTCTCATCGGAAATTATGGAAACTGCAAGACAATGAAATAACATTTTTGAAGTGAATGAAGGAAAGAAAGTTTTTATCACAGAATTTTGTCCTACATCCAGAAAAAAGTCCTCCAAAAATGACAGCATGCCTGCACCCAAAAAGCTAAATGAAGTTCTTGAAGCTGAATAAAAATTATACTTAATTTAAACCCTAGTTTATAAGATAGAATTAATATAATTGAAAATGTTAATTATGTGGGTAAACATAATTAATTGATTTATTTATCTTAACTTCTTTAAAAGACTATTGGCATTTAAAAATAGTATTCTATATAGTGTGAGGTTATGTTATTAGTAGAAGTGAAATATGTGAACAAAATTAGAAATAATGGGAGGGTGAAATTATACAGTTCTAGGGTTCTAACATTCTATGTGAAGGGGTATAGTATTAATTTAAGGTAGACTAGGATAAAATGAGGATGTGTATTAAAATCTCTAGAACAAACATTCAAGGAATGAAGAACTAATGAGATAAATAGAAAAATAGGAATATGGTGGACTTCAACCAACCATAGCAATAAATATATTAAACAAATGGACTAGATTTTAAAGCAGAGGCTTTTGTATTGAATAAAAAAAAAACAAGACCTAAATTTGGATTCTAGACTGTGCTCTGGAATTAGTAGTTTAGTGATATGTTTGTGGCTCTCTGTTCCTTTATCTGTAATAAGGGAGATAGCAGGCCTGTCCCATAGCAAATGAGAGTGTTTGGCATATAATAGGTATCCAATAGATTTGTTGAATGAATGAAAGTAAATGTAAGACGGCAACCAAATTTATTATGCATACAAAAATTAACCTCAAATTCTTTGTGAGTTTTTTTTTTTTCAGACAGTTTTTAACACCAAGAGATGTAGCCAAAGAGATGTTATTAGTGACAGATGGAAAACAACCAGACAGAAAAGGGCGTTTCTGAAATGACAGCAAGTCCCAATGCTGGATTTAGTGGAGAAGAGATTATTTTCCCAGCAAGAGCCAAAGAGGACGATGAAAGTGGCCTGCTGTGCCATTCAGAGGCACGGGCTATATATGTGGAGATGGGCTCTCCCAGGGAAAACTACACTCCTAGCAGTTCACGTATTTGAGATGCAGGAAGAAATCACAGTGTCCCCAGAAGAAAGGAAGTTGACACAGTGGACTTGACCCACAACTTTCAGTATTTATTATTGCAAATAGCTGTGCTTAGTTAGTTACTACTTGCTACTTGGGTAGCCACATTCCATGGCCAGAGACAAAGAGCTAATCTGAAATGCTCAAAATTTTTAGATAGACTGCACAGTAACATGCTTGTTAGAAAGAACATTGTATCTATAATTATTATCTTAGAAACATGTAAAAAAACAGTCTTCATTTTTCCATTTCTGAATTGTTGGCAATTGATAGCAATAATTTTGGCAAGCATTTTTGTTTAAATATTTGACCTCCATAGACTTTCAGCTATAAGGGATTTTCTTTTTTAAACCATTCTTCTAAAATCTGGGAAAAAACAGAAGTTGAATCAGTAACAACATATATTTTGACATCTCAATATTTTTCTCCTACTTTCTTTTTTTCTTTGAACTCTTTATATTTTAGTGACATTTACACAAAAGATGATTTATCATGGATGATGTTTGATTGTCATTTTGGAGTGTTTTTCCTTCTTTCCTCCAGATAGCAAAGTTTATATTCTGCTTCTAATGTATCTTTATGGAGGTGTGAAAAATTTCCCATGTGTTTTTTGATTCACGATCTAAATAACATACATTTAATATATTTAAAAATAAAAGGAATCCTTAAAATTTGTTTTGTTTCAGATTGTAAATAGCAGTGTAACAAACAAGTTTATAAGGCCAGTATATGTTTATACTTAATCTCTATTATTCTGTTTTATGTTATTATTCAGATTTTACATACATTTGTTAGCTCAAAAATAATGCATCATTCTTAAATTTATTTAGCTAGTGTATTTTCTCTTATTTTTGTAATAATTATTTTATTTCCATATTTAACCACTTGAAGGTTCTTCATTCAATGTTATTCATTCAAACAGCAGCATTCACAAAAATCATTAATTTTCTTATGCAGTAATAAATAATCATTATACTTTATGACTGGGAGGCTATTAATATAGAGGGTGCAAGAAAATGTGTACATGTTTTAAGAAAGAAAAAAACTCTATTAAAAATGTAACATTTAATATATACCAATAATGAAAGATGAATACAAGTCAAGTGCATGTATATTTTTTTGACACCCCCGGTATATAAAAAATGAAAGAAAAAAAACAAATAATGTGGTTCACTAAACTCATGTGGAAATAGTCAGCTATTACTAGCAAATCTAAATAAAACACTTTGTTCATGTTACTGATACTTTTTCTGGCAAAGGTTTGGTGATTATGTATGTTACAATGGATCATTAATCATGCAAAGGTCAGTTTTGGTAGGCTAGAAATGACATTGGAATAAGCACCCAGATCTTCAAACTTCTAAAGACTGACACTAAAATTCAAGCTGAAAGGCAGATTTTGGCCAAATCTGTTTGTCAAGTCCAGTTTCTGTACATCTCTAAAGAAAATATATTGATAAAACAGAATACCAGTGAGGGATATACTTTAACTGAGTTGTGGTCAGAAAATTTCAGTTCAACCTAGTAACTAAAACATGGGTCTAGCATCATAATTTTTGCAAAATTAATAACCCCTGAGTCAAGGGTAATCTGAATCTAGATTACTGAATCTAGATATACTAGATCTATACACCAGTATCTCAGGTCTGTATCACACTTCTTGCTTTATTGAAGTTAGATTTTTCTGCCACTTGTATAATCTAAAGAATCATACTAGAAGGGAAGATTTTCAAATGTAGAGCATTATAGTAATAAAAGTAATATAGGAAACGGAGCCTTTAATTAAAGTCAAATAGGAATTTGTCCTTTAATTAAAGTCATTTCATTCATAAAGCTACAGGATATGCACACCTATGAGAAAGTAAAGTTAAATGGATGTACTGGCCTACAGGGGAAAGTAGAAACTTTTCCTTAGGGGTTGGAGGATGGTGAGGGTAAAGCCTAGATTATTGATTGATTAATTCATACCTCAAAAAATTTTTTTTAAAGAATTTAACTGAGGTAATGTCTTTCTAAGGTATGAGCAAGTTTAAGGGAAACCATCAAGGAATGGTGACATATCCCATAACTAGCAATAATGAGAAATCATTATGACCCCCAAATCTGAAAGGTAGGGAAGTAGGAATAGTTAATGGAACCTAGTGAAACCTCTAGGGTTGCATGACAGGCACTGAGATCTTAGCTAGAGGAATGTAACCACTGCCAAACTGAAGAGAAATCTAGGCAAATAAATGGGCATGCTAAGCTGTCCAGTGAAGTGGTTACTTTCTGTTCATCAACTCCAATTGGCATGGCCAATGTAATGGACTAGAGTGATGTCCAGTGAAAGAGAAACACAGTCCAGTGAGAGAGAGAGAGAGAGAGAGAGAGAGAGAGAGAGAGAGAGAGAGAGAGAGATGCTCCTATCAGGTGCCAAGGGTTGTGTTCATTTGTTCCATTAGCAAAACCACACCTGTAATAGTAGATGCATTGAAATCACCACCTAATAACATTTACATGAATCTACTTTATACTGCAAGCTCTATCTTCTGCTTAGGCCAAATAGGCAGGTTGAATAAAGACATGGTAGGAAATACCATTCCTCAGTCCTTCAAGTTCTTGATGGTGAGCTTAATCTTGGCAATTTTTCCAGTAATGCAGCATGGCTTTCAGTTTACTGTCTTAGTGGTTAGAGGCAGTTCCATTGGCTTCCGCTTGGCCTTTCTAATCCTAACACCCCTCATTCCATAGGACAAGAATCAGTGTAGGCATTCTGCCAGTTGCTTGGTATGTTTATTCCAACAATGCATTCCAGAACTGGGAAATAAATGTGGGTTGAGTTTGGGGACCCATTTATCCTACTGACATATTACTAAGCCCAAACTGCACCAATCAACTCGTTTCCATATACTGCCATTCTGATTGGTAAATCACAATGACATTTTACATCTCTAGGTGTTACTGTAGTTGGTTTAGAGCCAATGTCCTGTAATCACCAAAAGCCTAGTTATTTTCTCTTCCCCTGTGCAGTCACTCTGATAAATATCTGCAGGTCCCTTTGGCGAATGCTAGAAGGAATATTCGTAGCATAACATTTGGATGACATGGCAGGGTCTTTCTTTGGGGTGTCCCAGTTTCTCCTTCATTCAAGGGGCTTTGGAAATGTGAATTGATCAAGACTGAGAATTATTTCAGGCCATGTGACTCTACTGTGGTGATTTAAATTAGCCTTCAGTTCCTCAGGTCTAGAGCTTTTCCACTTACACAAATCAAGTAAGACTTTGAGTAAGCTGCCCTCCTATTTTATTCTCAGGGACATAATGACCAATTAACTTAACATTAATATTCTCTGCAGGTCAGGCCATTCTTATTACTGATTTTGTTCTGCTATTCAGTTCAGAAACCATGCTTATCTTTGCCTTGACTATTGAATCCAAACACTTGGCCCCTATCACTCCAAGGTACATTATCCCCATTAAATTTAGAGAATTCAGTTTAGTGGCAACAGTATGCTGTCTCATGCCTGGCTGGCAGAGAATAATTACTATAGAACTCTTCAAGGAAGGTGGTGCCCCCTCACCGATGTAGTTCTCAAGCCATGATAAATAGAGTGTCCTCTGCAATCTCCTACAGAACATAGTTAGAGGGGAAGTAAAGTAAGGAGATCATACAATAGACCAATGTCAGCATTCTAATCAGAGAAGTTTTATGGTTTATAATTGGACCTTGATTGTGGCAATTAAAGCCCCAAGTTCATTATTTTCTTTTTCTTAGGTGTCCAGCATATTTTAAAAACAACCAGCCGAGTCCGGAAGCTTTATACTCTTCAGTTCCCCTAAAATATCCTATAGCAGTAGCCACCTGCCATAGAGTCCTGCCTTCTAAGGGAACTCAGGTAGCTACAGGTGACAATTTGTACATTGTCTGCCACTGTGTGCTATGGGCTGCTAGTTTACTGTTTATGGTGGCAATAAAGGAATTAATGTCTTTATGTCTAGTCAGATGAGAAAACAAATTGCAGAGTCCCATCTTTAAGGTTCTGTTCTCCCGGAATCACTTCTGGAACCAATCACTTTAATTGTTAGAATTCAACAAGGAAACCAGAGCCATTATTGCTGTTATAAGATAGTGATTCATTATATAAATTAGACCTTCTACAATTGTGAGCAGAGCAGGACCTTCAGAAAGGGAATTTACGGACCAGAAAAAAGTCACTAGCCATTCCTCCGAAAGTTCTCAATATGGGCCAAGTTAGAGGGGATGCTAGGACACCTGGCATGTACAGTGACCAAGGTGGAACTGCAGAGGGAGCTCATGTGGAGGTCTATTGAAAGCTGGTGCATCTGTGTGGTTATTGCCTCTGGGTTTGTAGCCAAAAATTTCGAGGTGGTCCTGGGGTTGCTGTTATTCAACTGGAACAGCAGTTGGGACAAATATCCGAATATGGAGCACAGAAGAAAGAAGCAGAAATTTGAAAACATGGTTCCAAGATCATCCAAATTGACTTGAGTACAATCCAGCACATCATTCTGATTCTGATTCATTGGCCACACTGGTCTCTGGAGGAATGAGGTGGGCAGGTCAATGAGAAGAGAGAAACAGGAAAAGCAGACTTCCTGGTTTTACTTTCACCAGTCACACTACGGCAGTTTTTCAAAATCCCAGAACCTCTGCAGTTATTGGTTCCTTTTACCATGGCTTGAAAACTGAACACTATTTTTTGTTTTTCTTACATCTGTTTTACATGAGACCTCGAACATAAGAGGTTCTCACCATATATATGTTGGCTGTATGAATAAATTCATGTGTGAATGAAGGAGGACTTGCTTTGCAAAGTCCTCTTACCACTGTCTATCTTCATGTTTCTGCTGTTTCTGCTTCCTGTACTGATAAGAGCCACTTGCCCTAAAGGTAAGAAACTCAGTGACCCTGTGGCAGATGCACAATGAAAAGAAGAAAAAAGCGGAGTTGAGCATTTCCTAATTGAGGAGGAGATTCTTCAGACCATGCAGATTAAATATAGTGCTCTCATCCAAGTGAAAAGATCACCAACTTCCTCTTAAAAGAAAACATGTCCTCTCCTGACACATTGTGCAGAAATGGCCACCAGGAGACATGGCTATGCCTAGAGGAGGAGGAATTTAAGGAGTGAATGATCTGTCAGTTAGTTCCCTCCCTACTTACTGTGTAAAGCACCTTCAAGAAAAACCTTCTGTCCTGAAAACTATTTCTGTGTAGTCTGTTGCTAAAATAGATAATAGTCTTAAATGCCCATATACAGATTAAGGTTATCAAAACTCTCAGAAAAGTTATATGGTCTACGTTTTTGTATAACTTAATACTTATTAGAAGCTTTCTTTAAGCAAAATATAATACTAAGTTATGAATAAAATTATATGCTTAATTAGAACAATAAAATCAGCAAGTTATAAATATAAAAAGCAAGTAGCTACCAAAATTTAACAACTCTCTCCCCAATACAACACAATATGTTTTATTAATTAACTTCATGACTCACCTGTGTTTAATAATTTTCCCTCCATAATTTGGCATCTATACTTTTTGATTCCCTCTTCATATGATAATCTTCTTGCCATATCGTTTCTATGGGGCACTTAGAAAGATAATTTTGTCTTTATTGTAGCATGACTGATTGAAATATGTTTTTATTGATAATTTAGAACATATAATTTGTTATTGGTAACATTAAAATGTTTTGAATTTTTGTCATGTTTGCAAAAGCTTTGTCAAACTATCTTCTTATATGAGCTATATGATTTTAGGGCCCCATGTTCTCGTGCATTGACCCCTGTTTAGAATTGATGACATACATGAAACAGTTTCCATAAATGTTCTCACTACCGTGTCACTGACAATGTCAAGATTTCATGTCGAATCAGCAGACTTCATTAAATGGCTTATCATGCAATTCAAGAGCTGCTCATTACATCTGTTTAAAATTTTTCATTACTTTAATTAATGACTTTGATCTGATTTAAACATTCTTTACTTAGTTTTTTCACTACATCAACATAATTTACAATAATTAAATCACTCAGCGCTTTCATTTTGTATTTGATTCATTTTACATAAATTTTCCCCAATATTTTAATAAACAAATTTAAAGAAGACAAAAGGACGTATTATTCCTATGCATCTAAATCAGGAGCAGGCAATTTGTCACTTATTTTATCAAAATATTCCAAAACGACCTTCCAAATGTAAATCATGCATTTGAGCTTTATCAGCTTTTGAATAAACTTTTGCATCTTGGTTTGTTCAGGTTTCTTTCAAATATTCAAAACATATTTTAGAATTCTTTAATTTTATAACAACTTCTTAGTAACTGCTACTAATCAATTAAGAGTGACATTGTTCTTTCTTGTGTTTAACACATCATTTTGGTGCATTTTTATTTATTTGCACAAAATCCAAGTAAACAGCCAGCTTAATTAATTTCTATACAGTAGTCTTGAAGGCTTTTAATATATTAATCCAGAAAATCTGAGTTATGAAATAGCATTGGTCTTGCTAAGAGTGGTTTATAAATAAAATAATATACTTTGTAATCTTCAGTTTTGGATTAAGGTAGCCAGCATCATATACAAGTTTGGCCACTTTTTTTTGTTTTGTTTTGTTTTTTGAGGGCAGTGTCCCTGGCCCTCATGTGTGGGACCGAACTGGGGCTGCTGGCTTCCCAAGCCAGCGCTTAACCACCGCTCCACTCAGCCGGCCCTCAAGTTTGGCCACTTTTAATTATCTTAATTCTGTGTTTGAGGAACATCTCTTTTGAGTGTTATACATTCTGCCTGATTCACTGTCGATATTATTAAGATTTGATTTTGAAATAAAATCTGATTTTCTTTAAACAATACTGAATGAAATTATTTTTCATTGTAGCAAGCCACAGTGTAGGATCATGCTACTTACTTAAGTCAATAGATTCGTCAAAATCAAGGAGCTATTGATCTCTTGAATGCTCTGGTGTCTTTTGTCCATACAAACTGACTAATTTTAAAACAATTTTATTCTTATTCTGCAGGTTGTCCTATTGATGGTGTCCTGATTCTCATTATCTATGTTGTCTAGACTGTTGTGATTCTACTCTTATCTTCATGATTTTTACCAGTTTTAACTTTCAGTACTAATGTATTAGAATCTTTCATTTGTAGATGTTTCAGTCTCCTTTCTTTCAAGGTAATGTTTTTAGTTTCCACAAGGATATTTTCTTTCTGCCATACCTGAATTTGAATGAAAAAAAATCAATAATTCTGAAAAATTACAAAATGAATCAGAAATTAAAACATGTACATTTTAAATGATCCCATTAACTCCATCTAAATGTATTCCCAAATGAATGTCCTTCTTAGACTAATTACAAAAATATTGATTGAGTGCTATGCCAATGTCACCAACGCAAGGGGAAGAGTGATAGAGCAGAGTCAGAAAGAAAAAAAAAAAAGGCAGGCTTAAGGGATTGTAGTTAATACATTTTACTTTTGCAAATTATACAGACTTGTGACAGGAAGGACACATAGCAAGGTCTTCTCCAGGGCCCAGCTAGTATGAGTGTAAGTGAAGGGTCCTGCAACTTCGCTGGCATCATGGTACATTCACCCTCTACTCAAAACTCTTTTATCTTCTAGTTTTCAACTTCTGTTTGAGTAATAATACAAATGATGTCTCATGAACCGATGTGGCCCCGTTCTAATCAGACAGACCAGCAGACGCTGTAGTGACAACAGCTGCAAGGAATACCATAGAAACTCTAGGCACAGGGGTTTCTAATGCTTAAAGTAAAGTGTCATTTCTTTCAAGATGCCACTTCCTGTCGCCCTCTTTACTCCTTTTCACCAGACTGTGGGTGTGAGTCCTGGACCCCTCTTGCCCTTACAAAGAATACATTTTAAATGAACGGATTTTACACATCTTTACATTCAAAACAAAGAAGATGGGTTGTGGGGCAGATGCACAAACAAAGCAAAACTAAAAAGCAGGATTCTGAGAAAGGGAAAATGATTCTATGTTTGTATTATTAAAAATATAACCTATTCTATATATTTCCTTTTGCCCATTTCTCTTGAAAATGACCCCTTTGAGCCATGGCTCCAAATACCAGCTCACAGATGCAGGGTAACTATTCCATAGACCCAACATTGAATCAAAGCCACTTCCTACAATTGCAGAGAGTGACACAGCCTCACTTACCCAGTTTTTCTACCAGTAATGTCACTTTCTTTGCACTGAGACTTGGTTCTTCTATAATGTTCTCATTGAAGCAGTTCTAAAAGCAGCGGAGAAGGGCTCTGTCACAAACCCCTCTGCACACACCCCAATTCTAACCAGCAGTATGGACTGGGACCCTTGCATAAGATTCCTTGTTTTGTAAATCAAAATTTTACATGGCATTGAATAATTTTTATATTAAAACTATTTCCTCACGTATTTGTCTTGTGTTATTAGTATTATGTCCCCACCCCCAACTACACATGAGCACCACAAGGGAGCGGATACTCACCAGTGTTTCACCCAGGGTATCCCTGGGCCTAAACCAGTACCTAGGTCAAAGAAAACCCTTTTGTTGAGGGAATGCAATATTCCAGTAAGGTTCATGCTCCCGAGAGATGTATTATGTTTACACTGTGGATTAGCAGAGCTATGTTTCTAACCCTCTGTATCTGTGCAAGCATAGGACAACTAAGCCATGCCTCTAGAAGGCATCAATTAAATATTTTTCTGTTACTCGTGAGATAAGATTTTAATACAGATTCACCTAAGCTAACCGTCAGCTAGCAGGACCTTGAAGTCATATGACACAGAGGAGCTATTAATATGGAGGTCAGGAATGAGAGAAGGGAGTATATGTGTTCTTAGGACCAAAAGGACAGACTGGGGTCTTCAGATAAATTACAGTGGTCTCCCAGTTGTGTGTTTGTTTTAACATTTCTGGCAATGGTTCTGTTTTGGTATGATTGCAGCATTTCCCTGAATTTACAATTTCATTTCTGGTAGCTTGGTAGCTTATCTTCTGGACTCCATCCATATCTTTGAAGCTGCAATTGGAAATTCTGACTGCAATCTGAGCACAATTCCACAGTTGATTTGCCTTTTTTTTTTTCCCGAAGCAAAGCTGGTTGAGCAAACCAGCACTGCAGACCTTGTCTTTCCTCTGCGATGTATTAACTATTTTCACTCCATCTGCGAAAGTTCACTTTGTGGTTTGTCCCTAACATTTTAAATGTTTACGAGTCAACCAAAACCTTAATTAAAAGTACCTTCTTCAAAATACAGCCAAGTCACCCAATCTGGAAAACTTTTAAACTTTGGTTATAAACAAAACTCTGAGGATAGCAAGTTAGTCTCTAGATTCAGGGATGCAGGGCACAGAGGATTTTGTCCCTTAATTGAAGACCAAAGGATCTTGTGTTCTGACCTCCACATGTATAAGAATATTTGTGATTTGTCTAGATGGTAAGCAGAACTTGTATCTAGAATATCCCATACTAACAGTTTAATTTTACACATATTTAAGCATTGCATTTCAAGTCTCATGTGTTTCTGATACATGCTTTTTATGTTTTTTTATGTTCCAACTTGATTTTCAGTATGCTGATTTTTAAGGTCAAACATACCATTAATTAGAGAGAGGGCTAATTGGTCCAATTTGGAAAAATGCTGAGACTCAAATTGGTATACCTTCTTGTATTACAAATGACATTTTGAAACAGTTTCCAGCTTTTAATTATGATGAGCTTGCATTTCAAAAAACTAATTAAGGTTCCTTATTGTTTCTTTTGTAATCACAAATTTTACCCCTAGGCTACCTAGGAAGTAAAGACAAAGGCAGAGATCAGCAAATTTTTTTTTTTAAGAGTTTTATTCCTCTTTATTTCTCTATTTACCAAAAAGAATGTGTGTTCAGATTGCAGAGGGCAAATAGGGGATGGGGGGAGTGATACCAGAGTATTCCTTGTGTTCTTAGCACCCCTAGCATGATTTAGTGATGGTTAGATAAGTCTGAATAGATTTCCTTGGTAGATGAGTGAACAATAATAAGAATAAATATAGATTCACTCATTCATTCAAGAAATATTTATTGCATGTCAACCAGAGGCTGGGCAATATTCTATGTGCCAGTGGTGGGAGTAATGCATAAATAAAATCTTTTTTCTTCTGGGACCAGTGAAATAGTAGAGGAGATAGAAAAATGCGTATGTAGACAAATGCCTGGAAAACAGACACATGGAGAAAATACACATGTAGGTAAATGTGTAGAGAAAAATCACATGTGGCTTATTTATTATTACATGATTTCAAAATTATAAAGTGAGCGTGATTTGTAACTTGCTGAGAGATGTATGCCCTCTGTGAAAGGCTGTCTGAAAAAGCCCAGATCAGTACTACACAATAGAAATGCAATGTGAGCAAAATATGTAGCATGTGAGACACATATATAATATTCATTTTTTTAGTAGCCACCTGAAAAACAAGTAAGAAAAGGCAGCTGAAATTAATTTTCACACCCTATTTTATTTAACCCAATATCACCAGAATATCTTTCCCACAAGACAATATAATAAAAAAAATATACAAAACATTTACAGTCTGTTTTAGCAATAAATCTTCAAAGTTCGCTATATAGTTTACGTTTATAACATATCTGCATTCAGATTAGTCACATTTCAAGTACTCAACAGCCTCTTATACCATGCAGGTATCTAGACTATTAAGTCTGGTTGTCAAAAACTATTTTCTGTCTGTCTATATATTTTCTCTGTACAGATGTTTCTGATTTATTATTCACTTATTCCACATTTAATAAGTATGTATTGGGCAACTAGTAGTTGTTAGGTGTGACTCTAGGTGCTAAATAAGTAATGAATAAATATGTAAAAGTCTCTGCCTTTATGGAGTTTACATTCTAGTAAATATTGTTATCTGGGATAATTTCAATTCCCAAAGTATGTTTAAGAGTGTTAGTCCTTCTTTGCTAGTTTATTAGACAGTGTTCACAGATGAATTTATGAAGCTTAATCTTAGTAAAACCAGAACCTTTCTTTACATTTAATAATTTCCATACTTAAAATCCCACCAATCCAACCTATATCACTCTGAACAAGAAGTGTAATTGTTACAAATGATGGTGAATGGAGAGGAATGCATTGGAGGTTGAAATGGAGGTCTTTTGCCCCAAGCTTCCTCTGCTCTTCCTGTAGTGATTTACCAATTCATTTTTAATGGATTGTAATTTGTCTCCTCTTTATTAGAAAGTTGATTTAGGAAACTGTGGAAGGAGTTCTTGTTCTGGGAAACTGATTTGAATTTCTTTTCCGACTCACAACCAGCTTTGCTATCTTAAATACCCAGACAAGCAAAACAAACAAACAAATAAGAATAAAATGCAGTTCTCTGAAACCACTGGCAGTATCTCATTAATGGAGGGGGGAAAAACAGGTTCATTTTTGTTTTTTCCAGTTTGCTTTTGTTTATTTGAAAGTAGTCCTTCCCTAAAGAAAATTTACTAATATAACCTGAAGACAACTTATTAGGCTGGGCTTGTTGTTTCCCAGCAGTGGTTCTCAATCTTGGCTGAAACCGGAAATCAACTGAAAAATTTTAACATTGTTTTAAAATGTTAAGTTTTATTACTATTTAGGTATGGCAACATCAAGAGATCAGAAGATGACTGCTGTTGGAAATATAGCTTGTTATACTCAGAGATCCCAACAAAAAGGCTACCATCATGCCCCCAGGGAAAACCCCATGAGGAAGTACCAAGGTTGGACCAGAGGCGGAGGGAATGGGGGAAATGTGGGCAAGAGCCTTTATTCTTTCCGTGGGAAAGAATGGGTAAAGCTAAGTAAGGAGGTTTAGGATCGACTAGTCTGATTAATTTCAGCATGTTCTGGGCCATAGGGGCTGTCCCTAGTTGTCTGGTACCTGCCCTATGGTGATTAGGGCAGGGGAATGGTGGCCCAGAATGTGGGCCACTGTCTAAGGATTAGCTAGTCCTGGGAGAGGCAGTCCTTCCAGAGTCAGCAAGGCCTCAAGGGGTCAAAACATCAGAGTATAGAAAAGAATAGGCATGGGTAATACAGATGCCCAAGCTAAACTCCAGAACAATTAAGTCAGTATGTCTGGCATGGGATGCAGGCATCAGTATTTTTAAAGCTACCCAGGTGATTCTAACGTCCAGAAAAGGCTGATTATGAACTCTGCAGGCATCCCCTACCCCTAGCATTTCATGAATTCTTCACTGAGAAGTGAATATAGAACTTTTCTCTGTTAGTGTGAATGTCAATGTGAGTTGAATCTCTTAATTCATTTGAAGGTTATCTTCCCAATTCCTGAAAACTCTTTCAGTCACATTCAAAGGCCACTTGTAAATAACCTTGACTATTATTCACAAGACATTGGATGTCAGAGATAAGTTCATTTTGATGTGGCATTTAATTATGATGCAAACATCTTTAGGAAATTGCAGAGATGGCCCTAATATTAGTAATAAAATCCACTGACTTCCTGAAACTATTTAGAGCCTAGCTTCTCAAAGTGTGGCCAGGAGACCACCAACATTGGTGTCCCTTGTAAATTCCTTACAAATAATTCCTGGGACCCACCCCAGACTCACTGGATCAGATTCTGCATTTCAACAGGTTCCCTAGGTAATTAGTGCACATGATAAGCCCAGGGTTAGTGTCAATTAGGAAAAAGCCATCACCAATTTGATCGGACATACTCAGTGTCCATACTAATTTCTTCAGTTTTCATGCATTTCTACTAAGGTGTGCCAAAACCAGTGGCATGCACCTTGCAGGCCTCCCAACAGTCTTTCTGCTGAAGAATACCTGTTGTGAAGCAAACAATGAAAAGGATTTTCTTTTTTCCTTAAAGAGCAAACTGAGGTCAAAACATCCCAGCGTGAGCTTACCAGTGAGTAAGGGTTCTTTATATTGGTCTCCACTGTCTGTTCTCATTCATTTCTGCAGACTTGTTTGATGAGTTCTCTTACCCACCCCCACTACTTTCTTTTCTTCTGTCATCCAGATTTCTCAACCAAATATGCTTGTCACCGAGAGGTTAGCAATTATATTTTTTCTTTTCTTCAATGTGGGCCTGAACTTTAGCAAGGCTCACCTCGACCCCGCTTCTAGGCAGAGCTTCTCCCATATATCAGCCCCTCCATTTTACAGCCACTGTCTCCCTTTTATTTTCCTTGGCAGCGTTTACCTGACTGTGAAATACAGAAAAGCATTAGAAATGTAGTTGCAATTATATATCTCAAATAATGAAATAGAAGGTCATGTCGAAGGCCATTTTTCCTGTCCTTATTCTGCTCCACATCCTAGAAAGATATTTTGCTTGTTTCCTGTCTTAGCATTTCTTTTCTGCCTCTGAAACTATCTAGTACAGTATTAAAAATCAGCTTTTAAATATCTTAGCTGAAACGGTTTGGGGAGAAAAATAAACCTCCACCAATTTCTTTTGCTAAATCTCTCAGTGTACATACATAACGTTAAATCCTCCCCCCCTCCCACCCCACAGACTGATACAATGGTTCTTCTGGTGGCAGTAATTTTGGTTATTATTGTTTTGTTTTGTTGCTAACATACTGACTCATTCCAAGCTCTCTGGTTTTAGACACTGATCACTCATTGTGGGTTTGGGGAGTATGATATTGTGACTTATAATAAAAAATATGTACTTGGTGTTTGTCCCACTTCTGGCTCAGGGCTCCTAAGGTCTTTGGATTTTCCTAAGTGATAAAAATCCTGATATTCAAAACAAAATGTTTTCAACCATACCTGGGTTTATGTTAATAAGTGACATATGGAAAGCAGTTAAGTGGGGAGCGAGGGCTGGTTTCCAGGGAAACCAACCCTGTGATTAGTCCCATACCCCTGACTTCCAGAGAAGGGAGAGGGGCTGGAGGTTGAACCAACTGCCAATGCCAATGATTTAATTAAAAACCCTTATGGAATACAGCTCCCTAAAACCCCCAAAAAAGACAGGGTGGGGAGAGTCTCCAGGTTGGTGAACCAGAATGTTTACATGTATCACTGTGCTGGGCCCCAAACTCGACTGGGACAGAAACTTTTTTTGTTTGTGACCTTGCCCTATGCATCTCTTCTTCTGGCTGTTGATTTGTTTCCTTTAATATCCTTTGTAATAAACTGGCAATCTAGTTGAGTGAACTTCTTTCCTGAGTTCTGTGAGCTGCTCCAGCAAATTAATCAAACCCAAGGTGGCAGTCACGGGAACCTCTGATTAGAGCCAGTCAATGAGAAGCACAGGTAACAACCTGGACTTGCCATTGGCATCTGAAGTGGAGGGCAGTCTTGTAGGAAGGAGCACTTAACCTGTGGAATTTGATGCTATCTCCGGTAGATGGTGTGAGAATTGACTTGAATGGTAAAGTATAAAGCCAGCGTCAGAGAATTGGTTGCTTGGTGGTGTGGAGGAAAAAAAAAAAAAAAATAAGCACACTGGAATTGGTGACCAGAGAGGAGGTAAATTAGGTCTTGTCATGCCTCACACTATCTTCCATCTTTCTGGCAACAGTGTTTTGGCCAATGGGTGATCATGTGACTTTTGCAAAGCCAATCAAAGGTCTTCCCTGGGACTGATATCTTCCCATTAGAGAATTCAAAATTGGTCTTCCAGTGGTGATATCTCTAACCTTGTGGAGAAGATCTATTGGCAATGTAGAAAAATAAAAACAAATAATCAGGAGCAGAGTCAAGCTGAGATATAAGAGGTACTAAGAGTCCCCGGAGGCATACATTCCTACAGCTCCTTTCCTTTCTGCCATTTTTCCCTCATGTTTGGACCAATAATTTAGCCTTTTGCTTAAGCTGATTTAAGTGGGACTTTATCACCTGCATTTGGAGAAGTCCCAACCAATGCCAGTGTAATTCCACATTGATATGTATCCACTTCATTTCTTGTTGGTCTCCATTTTGCCAAAAGTTTATCATGAGAATAGCATGTTTGACTTATATTCATAGGCAAGTCCTCAAGGCATTCCTTCCCTAAGCAAACAATGATGGGACGAGGTCAGGAGATGAGCTGTTTTTGTGTTGGACATCCAGATTTAATTCTAGACTCACCACAAGCTGCCCACAACGTAACTGTGGAATGGGCTTGTCATAGTGAAATCCTGCAAAATAGCCCTCCGAAGATGACACTAACTCTGGGGCCAGACTCCCTGGGTGACAATCCTGTCCCCACTACCAACTAGCTGCATGACTTTTACCTAATTCTCGGTTTCTCTCTTCATCTGTACAATGGGATGGTAGAGTTATTATGAAGATGAGATGAATTATTGTTTTATAAAGAATTAAGGACGGTGCTAGGGACAAAGTAAGCATAATACAGTATTTACAGAAACAAATGGGTAATCCATTTCTCTCTTGAAGATATTAACTTCTGGTCATAGAACCTCTGGTAATCCCAGCCTCAGGGCTTCCTAAAAGGCATCTGGTGGGAATCAGCTTGAAGAAGGCATAGCAGAAGAAACTGTGATCTCTAGATAATTCCATAATTCTGAATACAGGGAATGTCGTAGACATTTCTGGCCCTCCTTTGAATATAGGCAATACTTCAGAATTACTTTCTGAGAAAAGAAAGAATATGTGAACATAAGGGGAGAAATGCAATCTAAAAAATAAATGAAAAGAGATTTCACTGTTCTTTTGTGAAAAAGCACACCGAAGTTTGTCCTGCATTCTTTTCTATAATCAATGTAGGAAATATAAGCAACCCTAACATATATATTTCAGTGACATAACTGACAAGTGGACAATAAGAGATCCTAATTGTGATTTGTCTATATTGTTTAAATTATTGACTCCACTAGAGCCCAACCCCATGCCTCTTGTAGGTGGAAATTTTTTAATCTCTACTGACAGATTCAACCCAAATTCTAATTTAGATTAGATTGAGTGCACCAGATTATTGTTATTAAAAGTGTGTGCCCACCAGTATCACTTGGGAGCCTGGTAACAATGCAAATTCATGTGCCCTAGTTCTAGAGTGATGATTTGTCCTGGTTTGCCAAGGCCTATACCAGGTTTCAAACTAAAAATCCTGAATTTCAGAAACTCGTATTCTTCTAAGTGCACTAATAGTAGGTCATCGTACCCCAAATCTAGTGAGTCTGAGACTCTGAGGTGGACCCAGGAATCTAGGTTTTAATAAGCTCTCCAAGAGGTTTCTATATCAGCTGCACTTGGAGAAGCTCTGCTTTAAGATTATCTGCTCAGAAGTCTGAGTGTCACCAGACAGTGTGTGGGCACTGGAGTCACCTAATTTATCTGTGCCCTGTCCACTTTCTAGTTTTAGGTATTATGTCCAGCTGACAAGATTCACTGAATTCCACTCACCAGTGCCTGCTATGCTGTCTCAAAATACTTCCTGATCTGCAGAGCCCGCACCACAGTCCAGCCACCAACCCCCAATTCATTTAGATTCATTGTCTTCATCACTTAAGACAATAAATAAACTCACTGCATGCTGGCAGGGCTGGGTACCAGGCCACCCTTCATTCCCCCACCGCCGGGACTGTCCTTATGGTTCTCACAGAAACACTTAGAACAGCCCCGCTGGCAGGATTTGCTGCCTCTCCTATGTTGCTCTGTCTTTGCATTTTTATTTATGCACATTGCACATGCCTCACAGTGTGTAAAGACTTTTTATGTGGTGTCTCAGTTACTCTAACTGGCTTGTGAACATGTGACTTCAGTTCTATTGCTCATCCCTTGAGGTGGGCTCTCCCTAGGGCTGTCTGGAGCCCACCTTTGGCAGTCTTCAGCAAATGTGTTAGTTTTTAGTTTTATTGCCATCCTCAAATGAAACTGTGAGTTGGGCCAAAATTGACTGTCACCTAGTGGTTGACCTTCTTTCCTTCCTGAGTTTTCTCGTCCCAGTTTCCATCTCGATCATGAGTTCCGTGTTGGCTCTCTGAACTCTCAGGGAACCCCTGCTAAGGTACTGATAGATACAGTGCTCTCTTGGAATAAAGCGTGACACTTCTTCCAATGTAAATGGAAGACACCATAGAGATCTCAGGAAAGGTGACTGCCATTGAGGAGTTAGTGTGGCCAGCATATTGAGAGCAGAGGTCAGCTGTCCCCTGCTTCTCCCAGGACGGCTCTGAGTGCAGAGCAGGGGCCAAGCAGCTCGCATTCAGAGAGGGAGCTCTGCTCCGATGGTCTCCACTTCTCCGGGTGGGCAATGTAGCATGGGTGAAGTTTCTAAAGAAAGAAAGCATTCAATATACTCTGTTCACATGCTAAACAAGTTTGTAACATCCTTAGAACAAAGCAAATATTCTAGGTGAGTGACAGAAATAACGTAGGCTGAGCTGAAAAGTTATCCTGGTCATGAGCTCTTCTAATTTTGATTAGTAGTTATATGCCAGTGGCTTTTAGCAAACAATGAAAATAGCTTGCTTAAGAAATTGTGAAGAACTAAGCATTTGTGCAGCAAAAGAGAAGGCAGTGGGAGGCAGTGTCCTTTAGCTCTCCCTGCATTTACTACTCTTTACTCCAGTGCCCATAAGAGACACTCACTGTATTGAAATCCATTTCTGCCACTTAGGAGATATGTATTTTTATCTGACAGTTATTGGTTACTGTGCTTCTATAGATTTTATTTCTAGAGCAGTTATAGGTTCACAGCAAAACTGAGCAGAAAGAGCAGAGATTTCCCACATCCCCTCTCTGCTCTCCCCCCACCCCCCACAGGCACACCCCTCCCCCACCTTCATCCCTCACCAGAGCGGTGGGTGCATTTGTTACACAGAGGAAGTTGCTGTTCTCCACTCACCAACATTTGTAACAACTACACTTCTGATTCAGAGTGATGGGGATTGGGTTGTTGGGTTTTTAATGTACAGAAATTATTAAATGTAAAGAATAAGCATCCTGAGTTCATCCGTGAACAGAATTCACCCAGCATTTTCTTCTTGTTAAAATTTAATCACAAGAAGAATATGATGTAAAAAAAGTATTTGGAGAAAATATTATTTCCTCTATTAGGAAAAATATTCTAAAGGGGAGCTTTTAATAATACATTCTATGATAACTTCAATAGCTTCTACTTAAAACAAAGGGTGTGTTTTTGTTTGTGTGTTTGTTTGTTTGTTTAAAGGACCAGATAGTAAATAATTAAGGTTTAGTTTTCCTGGGCCATATGGTTTCTGTCACAACCACTGACTCTGCTGTTGCAGCTCAGTGGCCTCATAGGAAATAGTGAACAAATGAATGCCCTTTTATATGGCAACAAATCTCTGTTCACAAAAACAGGTTCATGGGCCAGATTTGGCCCAACGGCCACAGTTTCCACACTGTTGATTTGTACAGCCCATTACCATGATGTGTACTTTGCAACTTCATCAAAGTAAACAAACAAATATGTAGGAAAACACCCCATAACCCAACCACCTCAGATATTCCAGGCCCTGGATATCACCAAATGTTTTTTCAGAATCCTGTAGCTTCTTGGCATGGTGCTACAATAGATCTTCAAAAGAATTCAGAAACCATTCTTCCAGTTCCAGCTGTACCCCAAATTGTGCAAAATGTCTTTTCCCCCTTCTTTTTGTCCAGTCTTTACTATTGCCACCACTAACAGTCATTTGGGTGACAGCATTTTATACCTGGTTCTCTTTCAGACCCTCCCAGCAGCCCTCAGATTCTGGCTTAACAGTTTGTGTGTGAGTGTGTGTGTGTGTGTGTGTGTGTGTGTGTGTGTGTGTGTGTTTTCCAGAAGCTTAATATCTAAAAGAAGACATTGTAAAAGGTTTACAGAATGCTTTTCATTCTTTGTAGATGAACATAACTTTCTTTTATGCACACAATGCTTTATAAATAACAATGAAAAAGTGGAAAAAAATGGAACTATGTGATGAGGACAGGAAAAATCAGCAATTCTACACTGTAGCACTTTGTTTGAACTTAATTATTTGAAACTAGTAATAAGAACATTTACATTGCATCTCAGTTCTCAGCTACTAGAAGATGAACATTTATGAGTATTTGAGAAGTTGAAATATGGAAGCACCTGCCTTATTTTTTATCCTCAAAGTAGATCAGAGATTGTGTGAGTGAAACCATGTATTGCTCAGACCTGCTGTAAATCAAAATGAGGTGGATCACCGCTTTTTCTCCTTTCTTATTGTCAGCCACTCACTCCTTCCTATACCTTTAGCCTGTCTATTCCAAAAACATCCTGCTGGGATCCTTATCCTTTTCTTTGATATTCTAAGACCATGATGGATTTGTCAGACTGGTTTGACCAGAAAATGTGAAAGTTGTCAAAACAATTTCTTTCGCTTGGAAAAACAACAGCACTATAACATGAACAAACTTCAAAATCTATTATGTCCAGGGAAGCTTTAGGTGACTTTTCAAAATCCAGAGGATGTAAGATAACTGACCAATGGAGCTTGCCTTTCCATGGAGCGTAGCAGAATAGCTTATTTAATAAATCATGGGTTGAAATATATTTTCACAAACAACTTCCTAATCCAGTCAGCGTTTGAGTATCTTGTTGCTTACTTTGACTTGAGCTGTGTGAACTATCTAAATCTTTTTCAAATGTTTCACAAAAATAACATTCCAATGTGTAAGTCACCCCATACTTCATTAATTAACTCTCCCGTGGTCAAAAGGCAAACAGAAATGACTTCTGGAAATTCTCTCAATTGGACCAGAAGGTACCCATGATCTTGTGCTAACCAATTAAAAGATCAAAGACACAAGAACACACAGATGACGGATACAAAGTTGAGGGTAGTTGGACAAAAAATACACCTTAATTAACTGATGGGTGAAACTGATGGATTTTTCTTTGTTTTCTTCTGATATAGGCTAGCATAATTCAGAATCCTCTACCTGGACCCATTCATCCATTCCCAAATATGACTTGGAGACCAGGTGTTAGCTGATCTGGCTCTCTGCTTTTCTTGCGTGTATAGCACTTGTACTTCTTTCTATCCTCTGATCCTTAGAAGATTGAATGAGTCCATTGGAGATGGAGAAAATTATTCTATTATGAAACAAAATTAAAGGAAAAAAATGCAACCTAGGCTATAGTCAACAGAATTTACAGTACAAAGCCAGGATATAGCAAATTAATTTTTGCAAGGCAGTTAATATTTTTTCAGCAAAGGTAATATCATTTATGAGTAGTTTGATTTTGGTGTCATTGTGCTTCTTCCTCAGCATGCTGAGACATGCTTTCTTGATTTATCAAAAAAGTTAGTTCTCATTCTTTAGATGATAATAAAAGCTCAGTTGAGAGGAGTCATAGCTTTCACAGGCAGAGACCGAGCCCTTTTCTTCTGGAAAGAAGAGGAGAAGAGAAAGGGAGGTTAGGATTCTACTATAAATGCTTATTAATTTAAAATAATCCCTTCTCTCTTTCTCCTTTCCTTCCTTTCCTTTTGATCCTTCTTTCTTTGTCCCTTCCTTCATTTTTCACTTTCTTCTTTTAGTTCTTCCTTAATAATTGGTTATAAAAGCCATTGTTTGCAAATCTGACCATTGGCAGCTGGGAGGTGGCAGTAGTGTGCTGGGGGTGTCAGGACATGAATATGACAAGGATGGCACCTTTGCAAAGTTGGGGTGTGGGGTGTGGGTAATGGCAATGACCAATAAGAGGTGAAGTAAGCTGTGTGGAGGGAAGAGAGCATCCATGGAAAGGTGAGGGCAGGAGTGGCTTTATCCCAGAGTGGATTGAGCATCCAAAGAAGTTTGAGAAGGCATGTACACATAGGAGTGGCAAACACTAAGACCGGGTTGTTTCAGCTCAATTGTGATAAGGAGGACATTTGAGTAGGGGGTAGCACTAGTAGATTGGCACAAGTGGAATGGGGTGAGGAGGAGGTCTCTGCTGACAGGGCGCAGCCAAATGTAGACGCTTGGGCACAGGGTATCGAAGCCTGAGCAGGTAGTGAGGGTGTGCAGTTAGGGAGCTGGGGATGGCCCACAGCAAGGTGTCAGGTCTGAGCAAGGAGCAGAGGGCGTCTGTTGAGGGGCAAGGGCATGCCAGATTGATGGTAAAATGTTACATCCAAAGATGATTCATGCTATTTCGAGATTAATGGGACCCTCTTTCTCACTATTGGGAGAAATATATTTTAAAACACGAAAAGAAGTAAAGTTGAATGAACCCTTTGTAGTTGGTTTGGAATGGGAGTTATTAGTGTGAACTCATGATTTTCAATATATACAGAAGTAAATAATGATGTAAATGTGCCATTTTTAAATTGTGTTGTCATTTATGGTTGAGGCGTTCTTTATACTGGATATAAGTCCCTGATCAGTTATATCATTTGCGGATATCTTCTCCCAAATCTGTGGGTGATCTTCTCTTTCATGATGGTGGTCTTCAGATCACAATGCTTCTAATTTTGATGAATTCCAATCTATCACTTTATGGTTTAATGTCATTATCTAAGAAATCATCACCTAATCCAAGAATGCAAAGATTTATTCTCATGTTTTCTTCTGAGGGTTTTATAGTTTTTAATCTGTCACATTGCTATGTCATTTCTAAATCTCTTAAATCAGTTTACATTCTTCTATTCATTGTGTTAAGGAGATAATTTCTAAAGTTCTTTTAAAATTCCTATGTTTACTATATTTTTTAGTTATTTTCTTAGTGATCGCCCTAGGGATTACAAACATACATTTATACTGTCTGTTATACTTTCTTAGAAAGTTACTTTTACCAGTATGATTTATTTTTTCATGTGGATTAAATTTATGTTCAGTATAATTTCATTTCAGCCTGAAAGACTCATTTTAATGTTACTTATAATACAGATCTTCTAGCAACAAATTCTAAGTTTTTGTTTTTCTGGGAATGTCGTATCTTCGCCTTCATTTTTGAAGGACAGCTTTGCTGAACACAGCTGACAGGCTTTTTGCTTTCCAAACATTCAGAGTCTTGCATTGCCTTCTGACCTCCATCCCTTCTGATAAGGTGAGCTATTAATTTTATTTAGAATCCCTTACATGTGGTGGGTCACTTTTATCTTGTTTCTTCCAAGAGTCTCTTTTTGTCTTTAGTGAGTTTAAATATGATGTGTTTAGGTTTGGATTTGAGTGTATCCTACTTGGAGTTAGTTGAACTTCTTGGATGTGTAGATTACTGTTTTTGAACAAATTTGGGAAGTTTTGGCAATTATTTCCTTAAATATTCTTTCTGTCCCTTTCTCTTTCTCCTCGTCTTCTTAGACTTCCATTATGCATATTTGTTACAGCTGATGATACATTACAGATCTCTAGCAGCCTCTTCACTTTCCTTCATTCTTTCTCTGTGTCCCACTGGACAATTTTTAATTGATCTATCTTCTGATTCTTTTTGCTACCAGCTCAAATACGCTGTTGAGCCTCTCTAATGAATTGTTCTTCATTTCAGTATTTTACTTTTCAACTTTAGATTTTCTGTTTGGTTCTTTATATACTTCTAGCTCTTCATTGATATTCCCTTTGTGGTGGACATTATACTCCTACTTCACTTTAATTCTTTTATACACACACACACACACACACACACACACACACACACACACACACAATGTATATAGCTGTTACAATTCCACTGACTCTATTCCCTATGCTGTACTCCACATCCTGTTCCCTTTAATTCTTTAAACATTCTTTTCTTTAGTACTTTAAATATATTTATAATATCTGATTTAAAGAGTTTATTTCCTAACTCCCAAATCTGGATGTCCTCTGGACAATTCCTACTGACTGCTTTTTTTTACTCATGTATGGACCATTAGTTTTCTGTTTCTTTGTGAGTCTCATAATAACTTTTGTTGGAAGCTGGACATTTTATTTTTTTAATTTTTTTAATTTTTTAAATATTTTATTGGGGAATTGGGGGAGAGGAAAAGCGTTGGGTTACTGGGGAAGGGGAACAGATAACTTGCTGTCCTTTTGCTCCTCAGTCTAGTTGCGGAGGATGTTGCTTCACTGGCCCATGTTGGTATCATCATTGCGCTCTTCTCGGGTGAGGCAGATCGGTCGCTGGCCTCTGGATGGCCACTCAGGGCGGCTATTGGCAGCTCACACCAGCTGCCAGCCGCTCACGCTGGCTGCTGGCCACTCACTGTAGCCTATGGCAGCCCACTGCAGCAGGGGCTGCAGCTACGCCGTCCCGGGGACTCACAGCAGCCCAGCTCCAGGTGGAGCTGTTGTTCACCATCTTAGCTGTAGAGGGCAGTGTCACTGGCCCTCAAAAGCTTTAGTTTCTTATTTTTTTTCTGTTAGTCATTGAACTCACACCAACCAAACGTACCTTTCTTGAAACACTCAGATCATAGTGTGATCTTATTGGGAATAAGACAGCTGTTTTTTAAATTCAAATTTTTGTCTTTTTCATTAGCAGTTGCATTGTTTTCATGTAAGCTACATTGCAGATATATGCACTACAATTAGCACTGCAGAGGGAGCTGCATCATTTTTCCATTTCAGTAGAAATGGCCATCACACTAATTTACAAAAGAAGATATTCCCCAGGGACATTTATTATTGACAGAAGTTAATCAAGGCAAACTAGTTTTTTTAACAAATAGACAAAGGCTTATGTGACATCAGAACTCTGAAATAAAGTACAAATAACATGGGTTATCATGCTTATTATAAACCAGGATGCTTTTTGTATCTTCTTTATTTTTCGTGTATCTTATTCTTTAAGTTGTCCACTGTAGTAGATGTTATAAATATTTTTGTTTCTCAGAAGTTGCCTAAGGAAATGCTCCCCATTTCCCTCTTCTTCCCCAGCTTGTGTCTAAGCCTTCTTTATTTCTTTTTCTATATGCTCATTTCTACCTGGGAATACGAATCTCTGTCCAATTTCAATCGCTGCAGTGCTGCCTTAGTCCACTAGAGGGCACTCAGATGGCTTTCTTTTTCTGGTTTTCTCTTTTCTCATTTGTTTACCATCTTGACGTATAGGACAGATTTATGCCAAAGGCTTCGACTAAAAACAAAATGGTACATATATACATGTAACTATAATTAATTTCTTATGACAGATGAAGGTTTATATATTATAAAAATTAAAAAAAAATAAAAAGGGGGAGACTGAGGCATCCAATATTATATCCATGACCATTTTATATCTTTCCCCTGGAAAGATTTAGATAATCTAAGAGATATGGCTCCCGGGAAGGAGGCGAGGTACATGGAAAACCTTATATATTCTGTACTGATCAAAGGTGGCTGATATTTGATCATTTTCTTCTTTTTATTTTGTTTTAAGATTTTTATTAAACTATAACTAACATTATATTATATCAGTTTTAAGTGTACACCATAGTCATTTAACATTTATATACCTAAAGAAGTAATCACCATGGTAGGTTTAGCAACCATCTGATACTGTACCACGCTAGCGTATTTTCAAATTAAATAGAACAGATAAAGTCTTTTTTTTTATTTATTTTTCAAATTAGAGCTGAAAAAGTAAATTCAAATAAGTGTTGGAGATGATTATAGATTTAAAAAATGATAAAAAACATAATACCTGAGTTTTGTCAGAATAACATAGAAGATGTTAAGGAAATATTTGCTTCACCGGCATTAGGATGGCAAAAACATACAGAAATAACTCATCATTATCATTTTTTAAATCGCAGCATATTGCTACCATTAGAAAGTATATGAGAAATCTTAATCCATTTAAAGACAATTAAAGTTGTCTTTTTCCTATGAAGTTAGACTGGCATGAGGAGAAGTGGAGTGGCCAGGTGAGTAGGGAGGAGATGAGGTGTGTACTCTCAGCCATCCCAGAAACTATGTATTATTCTAATTTTATGGGACTTTTCCTGGCCTTCCTGGTAAGAGATAGAACAACACTACAAACATCTTTTGAAAAGGACATTGCCTAACTTGAAGGTCACCAGGGTTGACAAAGAAAAGAAAGATGCCTGTTTTATGGGACTATTGCAGAAGAGGCGACTGTTGGCATCAAAGAACAGAATCACTGTTATCAGTTTTTATATTCTACCCAAAGAATCATGTCATGATCCCTGAGTTTTCCCTGAATTTTGAGTATACTTTGATAGCACTAGAATCAACAACTATTTGATAACTCTATGAACACCAGGGGGCAAAGAACAATATCAAAATCTAGCATGATATTCATGCAAAGCAAGTGCAATTGTTAGATTTTGTTTACTAGTTATTGTTTTGGGGTTTTAAAATTCTATTTGATGCCTTCATCTTGGTCCCTAGTCATTGGATATTGATTTTCTAAAACAACCATTTAAATTACTACCGTTGATAGCAATAATCAATAACATTCTCAGATAATCAGCTATTATTTTAGCAAAGAGGATTCTTTTCCCAGGAGAGACAATTAGCGAAAGATGAAAATTATCCATGCCTGAGTGAGTTAGAAATCACTATAATTTGATAGATTGCCTTTGGAAATTTAATCTTTGTTAATTAAAAAAAAACAAAACCTCAATATCCCCTTTGGGGCAAAGGAATTGCTAGTTTTATAAACACAAATGTCTTTATATCAGTTTCTAAACAGGAAAAGAATATAAGACATGATTGCCTTATGAATCATTTTGACTTATACTCTCTTTAAAACATAGGGAAAAAAGTGACATAAGAGTACATATTTTCTTTAGCACACATTTTATTACTAGAATTATTAGAATCCTGAAAACCTATTCACATCTGTCATGTATTAGTTACCATTTGAGTTTTCCTGCAGCATCTGGAAGGGCAGATAGCACTAGAATGGCCCCCTTGGTAGCTGATCACCCTGCTATTGCAGGTTGGACAATTCTGTGCGTTGAGCTCAAACATGAAAGCCAATTATGAAGTCTGCAGAGACTGTATTTTAGCTATTTGGGACCCAAAAGCCTTCCAGGTGCACCACCAGACTGATTTTCTTCCTAGCATGACACTTAGTTTATTTGACAAATATCTGGACCTTGATGGCAAGCAGAAGCATACTTTCCAATGTCTGTATCTTTGGAGGTGATTTTTAATAAGTTACCCATTTCTGAAAGTAATCAACAAGAGGGCAAAATAACCTCAAGGATATCTGTGTGTGTGTCTGAGATCATTAGAATTCAGTGAAAACACTACTATTACATAATTGTGGCTTTTTGTTTTGATTTGTTTTCTTTTCTTTTCAATGCCCTCTATCCTTCCCTCAATAAAATGTATGGATGCCACTCAAGGATAAGTGTAGATTTAATATTATCTCTATGTCTGCAAGCTTCTAGCATAACTTAAGAGAGAGGAAATTAGCCTTTAAAGCTCAGTTTACTTACCATTTGATGTCAGTGTTGCACTGTAAGAGCAAAATTAATGTGGGGTGGGGGGTGAGCGCTGTGGTAATAAACTATTGGGGAACAGGCATAATCTGAGTGTTAAAGATGATCAGTTTTAGATAACTCATCACAATCTGAAATGACACGTCTGTGTGGAGACTGGCACAGCCCTTCTGTAGGAAATCAACCATCACATCCAACTACCTCTCATTGAAATTCGAAACATGACACCTGTTAAAACACAAGCTGATTTTTTTTTTTCTTTTCCAATAGAAGAAGCTACATTAAGGTGCTTGCTAATCTTAGAGATCCAAAATATCTTCCATCATTTTGAATGAAAACATATGCATATTCTATTTCCAGATGAATAAAATGCAACTTAGCCATTGCATATTCAGCTGAACCCTGTCCCTCCATTTAATGTGGCAGTTGTTTATTTATGTTTACAGGAAGACATTCTTTTCAAGGACAAATTTAATAAGGACAGCTTAAGAGGTTATAAAAAAAGTGGTGTGCAAAATGGAAGATGTGGGGTGATTTCAATTTAGATATGTACTTAGCTGGGTCCGCGCTTATGCCAGGTATCAGAAGGCAGCCCCTCTTAGAAAACAAACGTGGACATATACTCTCAGGTCCTCTAGGCATGGCTTTTTATGGAGAAGAATGCATAACTTGGATTTGTTTATTGTATAGTTAGGTAGGTACCTTCTCTTCATCAACACAAAATTCACTGCTGAGGGGAAAAAAAACTATTCCTATGTGCTTGAAAGAATGAATACCTTTAGATGACTCGCCTGCATTAGCTTGGAGGATGTGGTACATATAAATTGCTCAAATTTAATGAAAATAGAAACGTGTGTCAGAACTTGAGGAATTTTGTTTTTTACCGTTATTGTTGGTTTAGAGCTCTTATACACTCTTACATAAAAACTCCCTGAAGTCTGGGGAACCTATAGAAACTAGACCACAGATGCACACAAATCCTTTACCCACTGAGGACGCGAATACAGTCAATAGCAATGTACTAGCAATAATTATAAAGTGTAGGCAACCAGTCTTTCCATAACACTTTATTCTCTACTTGCTGCAAATCAAATTATAGACATATGCATTCACTATTGAATTACTTTTGTAAAGTGCTTTCCTCTTTGACACACTATTTAGTCTCCTAAGGTGACAGCTTAACTGTTTTGAAATAGTATTTTTATTGCTGCCTCATTCAGCTCTCTAAGCTAGCAAAATATGCCCTTCTCACCCACCTCTGCTCTCTTATACTAGAATATTAGCCCCAGAAGAAACATCAATAAACTCCTCCTCCATCATAGCAGGTATTGAAAGGCGCTCCACCATGAAGGAATGAAAACCCATGTAGGCAAATCCACAACAGCAAGATCCTATACTGGAAGGAAGGCCCTATACTGGGAGGCCTCACACAGATAAATAAGGAGGTAGCTACAAATAAAATCTTACAGAGCTAAGGCTTTTTGTCAGGATTTGGCAACTTTTCTGAGGTGACTGACCAAGTATTTCTTAGGAAGTAATGACTCAAAAGGATTGCATAGGCTGAGGGTAGTGGAAAACGAAGGTGAGAGAACAAAGACAAGTCAGTGATCTCAGAAGTTCACGGGCACAAATCCATAGGGGTCTTGTTAAAATACTGGTTCTGATTGAGTTGGTTTGGTGGGTGTGGGGAGGCCTGAGATTGTGCATTTTGAACAAGCTCCCAGGTGCTGCTGGTGCTGGTCCATGGACAGCACTGAGGAGCAAAGGTCTAAGGCAAAGCATTTCAAAAGGGAGTCTGAGGGTTGGAGAAGACCAGCATCCCTGGAGAATAATTAGAAATGCAGGTTCCTAGGCCTTGTGGCCCATGGTGTAAGTGAGTATATCTTGATGAAATGTATTTTTTAAACATTTCCCAGGAGCCTCTGATATAGAACTAGATTTGAGATCTGAATAAGATGAGATTTTCTCCAGTGAGCAGCTGGCAAATGAGACGGTAGCTGATCTGTTGGTAATTATAGCAGCGTCGATTAACTCTTGAAAAACAGGGGTGGATAAGGATTTGGCTAAGTCACGTGTCTCATCTTCTGTGTGTTTGAGAATAAGCATTGTGGAACATGGTCTCAATGGAGAACAGAATCTATGAGCTATGAGAAGGGAAACTGTATTTGATAGCTTAAATTCTTAATTGAGAAATAAACCAGCATAAGTAGAACTCAGTGCACCCTAGGTACTTACGTTCATGTTCTTATTAAGCCCTCACATCATCCTGAGAGGTAACTTTATCTCCATTGAACAGTTAAGGAACTGGGGGAACGGCTATTAGGTTAGTTATATAAGGTCCCCAAGCCCAGGTGCAAGAGGACTGCGATATGAACATGGGCCTCTCTAAAAACTATGTTATGCATGTGACCTGAGGTCCATGAAAACCTCAAGAGACTGGTGAGCTAGAATGGTACAAAGTTTAATTCAATACTTTTTGAAACTTTGCAGATTAGCCATGTGTGTTATGTTCGGCACTTCATTCTATGTCTTACCATATTGGTTAATGGTAAAATCTTTAGAAATTATTCATGTGCTGATGCAAACGTATACATTTGGACATAAAATGATGAAAGAGAAATAGCCTTTGAGCTGTCTCCACTTATTTGTGGTGATGGTGCTGGCAATGGAGGTGCCCTGCTTCATCTCTGCACTCCTGACCTCCCAGCTTCCTAAGTCATGCATCTCCTCATTGCTGAAGCATGATAAAGAGGATGGGTGTGGCAGACAGCAGTCACAGTGATCAGCCAGGACATTTTGAAAGTACGCCATTCTGACATCCCCCGGAGAATCTGCAGGCATTTAGAAGAGAACTAGCAGAGCAAATGAAGCAGGAAAGAAAGGCTGGGTACACTGCGATCTGTGAATTTCAATATTCATGTTCATTCATATATTTTTTGCAAATCTCAGTATGAATCTCACTATGAGTTAAGGATGTCCTGGGACACAGGAATGGATCCCGCTGGCTAGATACTCATCCAGTGGATGCTCCTTATGGGTCTGTGGTCTAAGATGAGAGGAAAAAAAGAATTTCCATCCTTTCAGTGGGAGCAGCATAGAATAAAAAACAACCAAAAAACGAAATTATAGTTTCCTTTTACTATCCCAGGTGATGCTCCTCTTTCAAGACTATAGATTAGTGGGGACAGGTGCCGCCTTCACAGCCCAATTACCTGGCTTTGAATTCCAGCCCTGCTCCTCTCTAGCTGTGTGACCTGGACCAAGGTATTTAGTCTCAGCTTCTTCTTTTATAACATGCAAATAAGAGCATTGAAGACTACGCTGTTGTGAGAATCAAATGAGTTAATGACTATAAAGTGTTTAGAACAGTGCCTGGACTGTAGTGGGTGGTAGTTAGAAGTTACACATCGTGAGAACAAACTGTTTGAAGATTTCAGGCACTGTGGCATACACAAAAATTGTTCCTGCCCTAAGGAAAAATTGTAATTTTGAAAAATAATTTATATTCCCTCCACGGCACCCATATCGTGGCTTGATAACCCAAATAAATGCCATTTGCCTTTTGGAAATGAGTATTTGGAATATGATAACAATGAACACCTGCATTTTATAGCAAGGAGTTAAATATCCTGTTACATGTACGACACTACCTGCAGTGGCAGAAATGGGTGGTCTCAGGGATGGGAGACAGACTCAGAAGTCTGTTTTGGTAAAGCTCTGGGTCCTATGAAGTCACCAACAAAATAATTTACTTCAGAAATGAATGATTCAACATCAGTGTATTATTGGTCCTTGTAGTCTGAGCTAATGCAGTATTCCTGGACTTTTTATTTAGCATAGCCATTTCTTTTTTTCATTCTGTAATACATGCCTGCCCTGTAAGCTAGTGCTGTAGTTGTCTCCCCCAGAACACCCTGAAAAGAGTTTAAGTCATGGTCACATTGCCCGTTTCTGCTGATCTTTGGCAAGTCTCAATAGTCTCGTTGGAATACAAACAGGTAACCGCTCATTTCAAAGGCTTGTAGAGATCAATCACCTGCTGCTTTTGCAAATGTCTTTGAGATTAAATGCTTTCCCAATTTAAACAGTGTTATCAGGCATCTTAGAAGTACCTCTCCTAAAACACTCAGATTCATAACCACGGATTATAAACCACATGACCCTCAAATATACATACAGACCAGACGACATTCTTTTTCATCTCCGGACACAATTACCTACAAGATAGAATTCCTCCATGTGTGTGTATGAGCAGTACAAACAGGAGAAATTGCTTTGAGAAACTTATTTACACTCAACCAGCATTGTAGTCATTCAGTATAAAGCACTGTGCTCTGATGTTTGGCATCACATAAAGAATAACACTGTCATCTGATAAAGAAGTTTAAAACCTAGTCTGTGAGATTCTATATCAAAATTTTGCATGTCCACAATAGAAATGTTAAATCAGTGCCATTCAAACATTTTTCTTCCTCAGGATAGTTTCTTAAATAAAGCTTAAGAGGGAGCCCAATATGTAAAAGAGATACTCCTGTAGTGGTTCTGATTGGAGCAGTAGGGGCTGAACTCTGATTCCCACCTGCCAACATCCTCCATTTGAAAAAACTCTAGAAACACAGTTTGAAAACCTCTGATTTCATTAATAATTCAAGACACCATAGAGAAAATGCTGGATACTACAAAGGATTTTAGCAAACACTGTTGATTTTCTTCCAACATATACTCTCCTATCTTCCACCTTTTAACAGGGCCTAAGACTCAAGTTCCATCCACCACGTAATCATGGCTCAAGAGAGGCTGCTCTATCTCTAGGCCCAAAGCATAAATTCTGGTTGGTTCAAGCCACAGATTATCAAACTGTCTCAGGACATCTTTATACTCACAGATATTGAGGACTCCCAAGAGCTTTTGGGTTATAGCTATCAAAATTTAACCAATTAGAAATAAACCTGAGGGAGCAGCTGGATAGCTCAGTTGGTAAGAGTGCGAGCGCTGAACAACAGGGGAGCCGGTTCAATTCCCACATCAACCAGTAAGGTGCACCAGTAAGCTGCGCCCTCTACAGCTAAAATTGTGAACAACGGCTCAACCCAGAGCAGGGCTGCTATGAGTGGCTGGCTGGTGGCCGTCGTGAGTTGCCATGTGCTGCAGTGAGCGGCTGGCCAATGGTCAGCAATTAACTGCCTCAGCCAGGTAGAGCACAATGATCATAATACCAACATGGGTCAGTGAGCGGTGTCCTCCACAATCAGACTGAGAACAATGGCTTGGAGGTGGAGGGGAAGTGGAGGGGGGAAAGAAAGAAATTAAACCTGAGATATGCTGAAAAGATTCATTAAATATATGCATTAACCATTTATTAAAAATAAGAAAAATAAGGCCATTATTATTGCATTAACATAAATAACACATTTTATGGAAAATTGCTATACTATCCAAAACACAAAACAAATAGTTTAAAAAGTGGCATTGTTTTATATTTTTGCAAATCTATTTTTTAATATCTCCCTTAATAGAGAATACCTATATTCTCGTATCTACCTTGCATTCAATTTGTTGTATTGTAAAATATTATTTTGGTTGAAGAATGTGAGAAAACTGAGGCCTGTAGAGTTAGATTGTTGGGAAAGAAAGAGTATTTTATAGACCTTTCATACAACTGGATATTCTTCTTTGACAGAACATCAAAACTTATTAATTGGTGATTTTCTAACAGTAGTACTATGAATTTTGCAAATACATTGATGAACTTTTTGGTCTCAGTTAAAGTAAAATTCCTTGATCTATATGCATTAAAATGGATCCTTAATCCAAGCATAGTTTTATAATATTCATTGATCACTTAGGAAATATTAGTTCAGTGAGTTATGCAAGTCTTTGAATTTTGACACATTTCATTTTACAATATCAAAATATCACATATATTAATATTATCATCAATCTCATCAGAAAAGCCTTCAAGTATTAAGAAGCTGTCTAACTCATAGTGACAGAATAAAGCTTTCCCAAATTTCAATTTTTGCTTGGAAGCTCATGTTTTCTCTTTTTTTTTTTTTGAGGGTAGTGTCACTGACCCTCATATGTGGACCCGAACCGGGGCTGCTGGCATCCCAAGCCAGAGCTTAACTACCGCGCCACTCGGCCGGCCCTCATGTTTTCTCATTGGTAACAAATAGTATCAACTGTTCTTGAAGTCACAGAATCACTTTGTTCTTTTTAAAGATAATATCTGCCTAATTTCCAAATCTGAATAACCATATTTGTTCATCAGATTTCATTCCAGGACAAAATGGTAGTTTATGAAAATAGTGGATGATTCAGTTCATAACTTAGTCAATTGAATAAGAACTTCCTTAAACATAACCAGAAGTGCTTTAAGTATGCTTTCCATTTTGTCTCACAAAATAATAAAAGATATGTGCTCAAGAGTTAACATTTATGTAATTAATAATTTTTACTGCTTTATCAAGGGCATTCTTAAGTGAATCAAACTTTTAAAGTATTTGCTTAACTGATTTTATTTTTTTTTAATGAAGATGTGGTGGTGAAGATATAGTGACACTACTACAATTTGGTACCACTGCTTAATTGGTATTAAAGCACCAGTTGTTTTACTTACCATTGCTTTTGCACTATCAATGGACATCTCAATGAAGCAAAACAGTGAAACATCAAAATACTATTTTGATCTCGTTTTGTTTTTGCCAACACCCTGAAAGAAGTTTGGCAACAGCCAGGAATCCATAGACCACACATTGTGGACTGTTGGTCTTAGCTAATTGTGAATAGTTCAATCACAGGCCAGTAATTGGTATGCAATTCAATTCTGGCTAGGGAGATATAAAAGACATGCTTGGGGTTTTCTGGGAAAGCTCTTGCTTACAGAAAGACATTGGCTCAGGTAGCTGCCTTCTTCCTTTGGATTTTGTCATATCTGTATGTGGCATCTTGAATTGTGGCAGCCATTTCCTAATTATGGGATACAGTTAAGCTCTGATGAAGTCATCATAGAGAGAATGGCAGAGCTTCAAATGAGGTAGAGCCTTGATCCTTGATGATACGTGAAGCCACTTAAATGACTAACCCCAGTCATGCTATCTCTGTACTTCTGGCTCTGGAATTTACTAAATTTCCTCTTTGGTTTCTTATTACTTATAATCAAAACCATTCCAACTGGTATTAAGAAGTATCTTCTTATTTTCCACTTGGCTGGGGCCACATTATGAATGGAAGAAAGCTAATCCAGTCACTAGCAAGGGGAAAACGTTAGGATTTATATAACTTTTCCATCAATATTATGTAAGAAAAGAAAGAAATGATAGTTATATTTTGAAGTTTACAAATGGAGCTTATTTGAGCAAATGGCCCCACTTATAACACCCTGCTGGCTAGAGTTTCTTTGGAGGGCACCGTGTTCTCGCCACCGAACAAATGAAATACTTCACAAGAACATCAGTGCAAAAATAAAAATTATAAATGTATAAAATTAGGTTTCACTGACCTAAGTTATAGTTATTTAGGTGCTCCCTTCCTGAACATATTAACTACCATACTCTTTTTCTATGAGAAAGTTAACTTATAAAGTAAGTACAATCACTTTATGTGGTATTTTTTTTTTATCACTTATTAAAATTGGAGGAGGCCAGGTCAAACTGTGAAAGAAAGCAAATACGTGTATGCTAAATGTGTTTTAGCTGAAAATATCATTTGAGCAAAAATATTGTAGATCAAAACTTCCAACGTGTCTGTCATATCCAGTAATTTATTTCAAATATTTATCTGAAATATCTGAGAAGTCAAGTCAAAACAAGCAAATGATGACATTTAGAATTATCATTTTAGTATTGATTCCATCCTTCAAAAAAAAGAGAGCAATCAGTAAACCATATCACTGAATTGATGAATCTCCTTCTGTTATCTTTTTTAGAAACCAAAATAACTGTGGAAATAAGAAGACTGAAAATGATTTTAAAGCAATACTCAACTTTGTTATTAAAACATGGTTCATTAAATGTCAATGCTGATTATCTAAAGCCTTAATTTCTGAATCACCCTTGAACATAGTTTAGAACAGGGTTCTAAAATAATTCCTTTTTATTTATTGCCTATATATTTTTTAGAAATATAGTACATAGTATAGACATTTTCCATGAGAATTATTTAAAAATTGTAGAATTGCATCTAAATGTTAAAAAATAAAAATTATAAATTATATTTTGATGAAATGAATCAATATATATTTAATATATATGCTAACTCTAAAGACTTCCAACTTAATACGATATTTTCTATACCTTCTTTCTTTCTTATGGAAAATTATGTGTTTGAAGGGCTGTCTTTTTTTTAGTCTATAAAATAAGAGCCTTGGTTGATCATTAGAACCCAGTTCAGCTCAACAATCTTGTGTACTTGTACTTCACTAGGAAGCTAGTTGACAGCTATTCTGCTTCTCATTTCAAGATTCAATTCCTTTTAAAAAATCTAACAAATTACTGTTCATTGAGATAATAAAACTAGATGATCATAGCATGAAGGTGTTATCTACACCAGACATCTATTGACTAAAGCAGCAGACAATTCTTCATATTAGCGTTAATCCTTTCTAGGGGGATTCATTAACCAGCACTACTCAAGGTATTAGAAATGTGTTAAACTCCAGGCTCACCTATCAATGTTCTGAAAAGGGAGAGGAGCAAGCTGGCATTTATACAGAATTTACCATGAGTAAGAAACTCTATAGAGACTACCTAACGTATTCCTCAAAATAATCCTGTGAGGCCAACATAATTCCTGATAGAACGATTCTTTGATATAGGCCACACAGTAAAAGAGATTGAAGAGGAAAAGTCTAATGCTTTAAGTATAAAAGAGTAAAATAATTGTGAAAAAGGCCAGGGCAGGGAACTCAAAGTTTAAGAAGGTTCAGGAGAACCTACTCTGGCTTCTAGGTCCCTCAAATCATCTTGTTTATACTGTAAAGTGTGTTTTGTAAGATAAAATAGCACTCCTCGAATGTAAAACACAAGTGCGGAAGTAAAACAAAACACCCTCTTCTCTTTAACCCCCCCCCATTTATATTTTGAATCACAGTGGAACCTAAGAAAACTGATGCTAATGACCCAGGAATAAGTTATTGTTTCTTGTAGCTAGAATGTGTTCAAAGACATTTTGGATCTCTTTGTAATGAACAAAACACAATCCCACTAAAAATGTTATTTATACTCCTGTGGCTCTTTTCGTCTTGCATAAAGCAAGAAAATAAACCTAAGCATCACTTCAGTAATCTTTGACCAAATTACTTTTGTACTTAACTATCTATTCAGGCTGTAAAATATACCCTACGGGTGTTCTGCTCTGGTCTCCGAAGAGTCTAATGTGCTTGGGTACATTAGAATCTGGTTCCTCTTTTCTGGGAGGTATTAACCACACTGAAGGCAGTAACTGCATTGTTCTACTTAGGCCCAGTGGAGCACTGTAATGAGTTGGCCACACTATTATTTGAAAACTCATTTCTTCTTTGATCTAGTTCCTGATATTTTTCAATGTGTATTTTTTTCAAAATGTGGTAACTTTTCCAAAAAGAGCACAAAAGTAGGTCTTGTGAAATTATACAAACTCTGCTCTTATCCAACATCTATCTCCCTTTTTACCTTGCCATCTTCCTGCCTCCACCATCGTGGTTCTCTAAATAATTCTGCCAATCATCAACCTAGTCTCTTCAATTATCCTTTACAACATTGGCATACTTATCTTTCAATCACGTCAATACACACACATATTACTCCACAGAAAGATGTTTGGCTTAGTCTTATAATCAAACCAACCGTCCTGGTGCCTCCTTTATTCCTGCTTTGTCTGTTAAGACAACCCCTCTGCCTCCAACCATCATTGATGAACCTCGCACTCTTCACCTACTGTTGGCAGAATACGCCCTGTATTCTCTTACTTCTAAATCCTCCATCCAGAAGCTTCATCCTAGCTGTCCTGAGGGGGCCTGGCTCTGTTCCCATAATTGTATGGTACTTTGTTTATCTCGCTAGTTTTATATCTATCACAGTCTTCTTTGAGACTGAGTTGTTTATGAATGTCTTCTCCCATGATGAAGTACACGAGGTCAGCAGGGACTATAGATAATTTACCTGGGCAAACTCCCAAATGCTCAACATAATCCTTTATACATAGTATCCATGAATAAGTATTCATTGAAATGAACTGAATTCTGAGTACTTTAAATTTGAAGTAATCTTATATTCAACCTCAAGAACAAGGAAAATAATATGAAAAGCTGAATAATTTTTTTTTATTTCTTTTTGCAATAATGTGGGATAATGAATTCCCAAAATCACTTGTCAAAAGATAGGGGTCAAAATCAATTTTGAGTTCTAACTCTTTCTCATCTCTGCCTAGTTTCCATTCACATTCTAATGAAAGTAGGTGGAATTTTATTTTCCCCAATCTTCCTAAGGCTTCTCATTCTTTGATACCTAAGTGTAATATGAATCAGCAGCAATGACATCAGCTGGGAGCCTGTTACAAACATAGAATCTCAGGCCTACTCAGTGCCTACTGGATCAGAATCTGTACTTTTAAAAGATCCCCAAGTGATCTCTTTGCATGTTAAGTTTGAGAAACACTGCCACCATATATTCTCTAAGAATACTACCCCTAATACACAAACATATACAAATCTGGGTTGCCTTTTGAGGCAATTTCAGGTTTCTAGGTCCTTAAGAAAGTCCATATGACTGCTAAGACAATTTGGCGCTACTGTTTGATTGGTGCTAAGGCACCAGCTGTTTTACCTGCCATTGCCTTTTCACTATCAGAGAAAATCTCAGCAAAGTACACAAAGCAAATAACACCGCAGCACAATTTTGATACAGTTTTGACTTTGCTAACACCCTAAAAGAAGTTTGGGGACAGTCAGGAATCCATAAAGCACATGTTGTGAACTGCTGGTCTAAGCTAATTGTGACTATCTTGCCCACAGGCCAGCAAGTGATATTGAATACCCATAGAGTACCTATTATGGACCAGGCACTTTGCAAGAGATATTGTTATTGCTGAGTTGTTGTTGTGATTGTTTTTGTTGTAGTTCTTTTTTTAAAATCCCCATTTGTAAAGAAAGTCAGAGAAATCTTAAAATATGCCAAGTAGCAAAGTTGAAGTTGTATTCCATAAACTTTGATTCAAATCCCAAAATTTAAAACTGGCTTTCTCTAGTGTGATGGTAGAGTGCTGCCTCTTTCTGCCCCCAGGATTTACACATGCTTGTCTAAGGTACTATCTAAGATAGTACCCTTCCCCAACATACTTGGTCATCTTGCATGGCTAATTACTGTTCATTATTCAATTTCAATTCAAAAGATATTTCAGGAAAGTCTTCCCTGCTCCTCAAACTATTTCAGGTTCCCATGTAGGGCACCTACATTGCATCCTGAAACTCTCCTTCAAAGCATTTATCATAAGTGTCATTAACTAATTTATTACACACTTTTGAATTTTTGTCCAGCTCTCCTAGTATAATGTAAGCCCCATGAAGACAAAGTCTATTTCTGTCTTACTTCCTGTTAATCTATAATCTTAGCACATGTCTGGGTAATACAAAATACTCAACAAATAGGTACTTATTGGATGAATGAATGTGCTATAAAGACCATAGATTGTGAAGTCACATATATGAATTCAAAAGTGTTCTCGAGCAAATCAGGCAACATATCTTTGCCTCATTTTCTTCAGCTGTAAAATGAAAATAATGCAATCTACCTGATTATGAGAAAAAAAATTCAAGGTGAGCTCCTGATGTATAGTTGGTACTCAAAGAATACCTGATTTCCTATGATATAAAGTGTGACAGGCTTCGCCTATTAGTTATTACAACTGAGATACAAGATGACATCACCATTGACATGACTGAAGCTAGGAAAGTCATAGGCATAAAGCCTAAAAAAGAATAAATAATTCTTGAAGGATGAAACATTCAAATGTATAACATAACTCTAAACTATAGTTCAGAATTGGAGTCAACTTCTCTCTCCATGCCTCATCTATTCTTTTTTTTTTTTTTTAAGTATTTTATTGGGGAATCGGGGAAGGGGAACAGACAAGTTGCTGTCCTTTTGTTCTTCAGTCTAGTTGTAGAGGACGTTGCTTCACTGGCCCATGTTGGTATCATCATTGCACTCTTCCCGGATGAGGCAGATTGGTCATCGGCCTCTGGATGGTCACTCACAGTGGCTATTGGCAGCTCACGCTGGCTGCTGGCCACTCACTGTAGCCTATGGCAGCCCACTGCAGCAGGGACTGCAGCCTACACCATCGCCGGGGGCTCGCAGCCCAGCTCCAGGTGGAGCTGTTGTTAGCTGTAGAGGGCAGTGTCACTGGCCCTCATATGTGGGATCCGAACCGGGGCCACTGGCATCCCAAAACCAGCTCTTAACCAATGTGCCACTCGGCCGGCCCTCATCTATTCTTTCTTAGACTTCCCCTCACATTCTAGCAGCTGCAGTTTGTAGGCCAGGGAGACTGAATCTTCTGTCAAGAGTTCTAGCCACTCTGGGCAGTGTTAAGTGTGACTTAGCTGCAGGCTATGAGGCTAAAATTGGAAACTCATACAATGTCATTTCCTTCCTCTCTATGCCTATTCCCCTCCAGATTTTGCCTGTTATGTTTATGCTCCAGTAATGTTGTTTTTGGTGTTTTGTCTGGAGTGACGGTTGTCATCTGTGGGAGGCTGGTGGAGAAGCACCTCTACGGGCAAAGAATGCCAAAACTGGAATTTATGACCATTAATATACCGAAATCAAGTAGCAACCTCTAGTGAACTGCTTCTGACTTGTACTTGACTACAATTTGGTTGTCCTCCTCTTAACCAATTATGACTCCTCCTTGGGTTTAGAAGATGATCCTGACTTCCATAAGCGCTTACTTTTCTGTAAAATACTAGACATGGCTTAACAAGGATTAAGGGGCAAATTGCTCTTGGAAAAACAATCAATGCCCTCTGAGAGTCACTTTCTCATAGATGCAGGGGTTTGTTTTTCTGGCTCTCTCTTGAATCGTAAAAAAGATAGTTTGATTCAGATCTTAGATGGATGACTTGAGAAATCATTAAACAAATGGATGAATAAATACTAACTTAAATTCTTCCATCAAGTTTTATTTAAAATGAACCCCAATGCACCCCCATGATTGGCAGAAAAATCAGACAATTGATTTTTGTCACTCAAACACTTATGATGCTCAACCAGGCATGAGATATTACATCTTCACCTCACAGAAGAACTTCTCACTTTCCCTTTATAGATGTGAGAAAAAATAAAGATTCTTATTGATGGTAATATACAAAACAAAAACATGATAGAAAGAACAATATCTTTTATGCCTGAGATTTTTTGAAAATAGCAAAAATGCGTAAGATAAAAATTGTGTCCTAAAAGTGCTTATAATCCTTCAAGAAAGAAAAAAAAATGCTGAGTAATATTGTTGTAGAGAAGCATACACAAGATAACCATGTGTATTCAGAAGACAATTAATTTTGACAGAGAGCCTTGCAGGATACTTTTAATCTACAGTCTTTGATTAAGATCTCTAAAAATGATTCTGATAAGGGAAGTGAGAAAGTAAATTACAGCCTGAGGAAGCATTGTGACCTAATCATGTAGACATTGAGGTGTTCATGTTAAGAGAACATCAACTTGTTCACTGTGACTGCAGTCCCAAGAAAATAACAGTGGACTAGGGAAAGGTGAAACTGCATAGTTATTTGGGGATCAGATCATCCGGAGTCTTGAAGACAGCATTAAGTATTTGGATATAATAGACATTATCTCTGAAATGAAAAACCTTGCAATCTAGTTGAAAAGGTATACAAACACATACACCCCCTTAATATGCGACAGCATGTGAAAGCTACTATATTTGTGATTCATAATGGAGGAGTTGTAGTTTGCAGACCGTAGATGACATTTTTGGCTGGCTAACCAAGAAGAGCTTTTAGGAGAAGACAGCAGTTGCAGTCTGTCTTGAACAGAATGTTAAGAATGCTAGATGGCCAAGGACTAGGAACTTGGCAGAAGAGCTGTGGAAAAGGCACAGAGGAAGAGAAATTCCTGTTTCAAAGTCCAAGTGAATCAGAGAGGTCGATAAAAAAAATCATACAACTTGAATTTAGAGAGATCCTGATTGAACCAGATATCTTTTATCACAGTAAAGTTACTGCATTTCATCTAGACTTAAAAATTGTTAATAATTTGCACCATTATTTTATATTTCAATAAGGGAGGGAAGTTGTCAATTATATTTTACATAATTAATTATTAGATACCTCCTAATTTTAGAAATATTGAACTATGAAAAAATATATAAACAAGAAATGATGAATTACCTAAACAAAAAATCATTCTTTATATTTTTCCATAAAAATATTCAGCTCTTTTTTCTTTTTTTTTTGTTATCTCTAAATAAGCAATTCATTTGAGAGTTACAAAGATGCCAACTTACATAAAATTCAATGACTATCCAGGTAGTTATTCAAATAATTTTTGCCAAAACCTAGCTGGAGTTGAATATAACACATTTTTATCAAACAGCAGGCAAGAACATTATTGTGTGCTTGGAACATGATGAAGGACTAAAAACTGTAAGTTCAACTCATTTGTGTGATGCATACAATGCAGTAGAAGAGGTCTTTTTGAGATGAAATACTGCCATTTGTAATAACATGAATGGATGCTGAGAGTAACATGCTAAGCAAATCAAGTCAGATGGAAAAGGACAAGAACCACATGATTTCACTCATATGTGGGATATAAATCAGAAAGCAATAAACAAAACAAATGATAAAAACTCACAGACACAGACAATAGGTAGGTACCAAGGGGAAAGGGGAGGGATTCAGGTAGAAGAGGATAAAGGACATCAAATATACGGTGACAAAAGGAGACTAGACTTTGGGTGATGAACACACAATGCAATATACAGATGGTGTATTATAGAATTGTAGACTTGAACTATATAATCTTATTAACGGATGTCACCCCAGTAAATTTAATTAAAAAGAAGTCTTTTTATACCTCTGCTGACATTCAACAATTCCATTCACTGGGAAGTGCCACTTTAATACATGTCAGAAAACTGACAGGTTGCCAGTTACATTTGTCTTATCTCAATTACTGTCTGTCCCTCCATCCCCTCAGAAAGTACCAACCTTGGGGGACTAAAATTTCATATATTAAGTACAATTTCCCATTAAGAGTCATTTTCCCTATGACTCTGACATGTTTTTCTCTATTTTCCCCATAAATTGGTGAACTTGTGAGTTTAACTTTTACATAATAGCTCCAAGGGTCATGCCACATGTCATTTTGTCTGACAGTTGGGGAAAAAAAGCAACTTGATTATTTTTCTCTCCAAATATAAAGGCAAAACCATTGCTGTATTTCTGGAAATAGAAACTATTGCCCAGGTTGTAATGCAGCCTCAGAGAGTTGAATAGCTTTTTAAGTAGTTATTATTTTATTTGTTTTTGCATTCATCCACAAATTCATTCTAGAGTGATCTAGTACATTAGGTTTTACTTTTCTCCTGTGGAAAATGACAAACATGCTCTTTCCAGATAGATACAAGTGGGGGGAAAAAGTGCAGCTAATGGAACATTGACAGCTGATAAATTATAAGTAGGTTTATTCATTAATTAGTTTCTGTCCAGGATATGCATACAGCCATGTGAATAAATATGCATATTGAAACTAAAAAGTTATGGAAGGCAGTGAAATCTGGCACAGGAAACTGAGGAATTATAAAATGCAGGCAAGCTTCCAATTCATTAATAATAGGCTTATTTGACACTGAATCAATCACAAAGGACTATCTATTAGATAGTTGATCTACATAACATCAATTGACAGTGTGTTTCCTCTTTCACTGAAATATTTAAAGACTGAAAAACCCTGTTTCCCAGATACATATCTGTAATTTGAGGTAAAATTTATATAATGTCTCCTCTTCAAACTGTAAGGTGATATTATTTATGTACTTTGAAATTTTTAGTCTTCTTTTTCTTTACAAATTATAAAAACTTTACATATACATTCTAAGATTTTAGAATCAAATATTTTTATCGGATTTAGTTAACTTGTAAGGGAAATGTCAAATGCCATATTTATGTTGTCTGATACCATTCCAGTTGAAGACATGTTTGGTAACTTTTAAAATAACAAATAAAGGAGATCTATCATGCTTATTTGCAGTCCATATATAATTACTAAAATGCGTTTTGATCGATAGTGTCCCTTAAATGTATTAATTTCATTTCCATGGATTTTCATTTCCCTAGTGAGTCACCATATGCAAATGTTAATAAAGTATGAGGTTGCCAAATAATGAGTTAGACAATATACTAATGTGGATTTGTTTGGATTATGCATTAAAAGTTTCAACTCAAGCATCTTATGTGATGAAGGAAATCTATTACTGCGCATTGGAAGTTTTATCAAAAGAGGCAGCTCCCAGGAGGGTGAATTTAGTGGCTGATGACTTCATCAAGAATCCAAATTCTTTCTGTCCTTATACTCTACCATATTTCGTGGATTGCCTTTATTTTCAGGGCAACTCTCCTTATGACTTCAATTGTAGTGCTATTGGTCTTATGAAGACCTGACAATTTCCATGAGAAGAAGAAGGACGTCTTTATCCAGTGTTCCTTTGATGGGAGGTGGAGGGAGGCCGGACTTGTTTCTCAGAAGCCTGCAAAATTCTTCTCTATGTCTTTATTGACCAGGCTTGCTCATGTGCTCATTCTTGAACTGTGCTGACAAGCCAGGGGATGTTATCACAGCTTCCCACTGGAGTACATGGGCATGTGGAAGATGTTGGATCACTGAACCAAATGGACCTTCTGTAAGTAAGAGTGGGCTGGATATTTGTTGAGTGTACACAACATTTTATATGAGGCAGAGAAAGAAACAGAGGCTATACTTCCTATAGTACAACTTGACAATTAGACTTTTAAAAGGTGTATGTATTTATCCAATATGTTTTGTGAATCAAAGTCAGATAGCCTTCTTACTGACTCGGCTATTATTCCAAAATCCCATCAGCCTTACTCTATTTCATTCTATACTGCTTTATTTTGGTTTATGTGGTTTTAGAACAATTCTTTCACACATGTCTTTGCTCACCAATTAGATCTTCAGCCTCCAGCTCAGGGTATTATCTCCCTTGCCCCGCCCTTCTCTTTCCATACTCTCTTTCTCTTATCCTCCCCCCCCCCCCCGCCTTTATATTTCTTACTGGCCACTTGTTTATTTTGATACCTTAAGATCCTTCTGGATATTAAGGTTTTTTATGCTTTTCTGAAAGGATAGGAGTAAATAATTTCATATGCACCTTCACTGTGTTAAGCACAGTGCCAAGTTCATTGCAGGTTCTCCAGGGACTGCTGGTTTGAAGACTGCATAAGTGAAAGAGGCCAGGTAGTGGCATGTGGGACACCAAGCTTGGGGGTGCCCATAGGACACAGCATGAAAGAGGCTGCTCATTCACTTCTCCAATGAGCCCAAATTTAATGCTTTTTGGTCTAAAAATCATCGCGAAAATTTATCTTTAAAACAATCTTTTCTACAAAATATACAGTCCTGGTGTTTTGGTTATCCTGGTTTAGAATAGTTTTCATAGAATAGTTGTGCTTGTCACCACTTAGTGCCTTTTCCTGTCAAAAAAAAAAACCAAACACATTAAATATTAAGATAGGATAAGTAAGTCAGGTGTGGGGTGTAGCCATTAAGGGTTAAACTCCCTGGTCATTTAATGTATTTATTGGCAGCCAATATGTTAGTGAGGTTTGCTGTGAAATCAAGCCACTTGTAACTGTTGAAAAGCATTATCCTCATTGGCAGATATTGCCATCTTCAAACACCAAGGACAGTGACATCTCTCAGAGCCAGCTCTATCCATCCCTCTGCTCCATCTCTGAACCTGTTCCTCCTCAGACCTTTCACACCAATGTGTGTATTGGTGATCCTTCCAAATCATATCAGGTGTAGAGACTGAGGGCAAGATAGCTTGAGTTAACATTTCCATGTAAATGGAATTGATCAATGAACAGTATTGGCAGACTGTACCTTCAGCTGGGGTGGCTATCTCTTCCTAGTGGGACTTTTAAATTTAAAAAGGAGCAAAGCTATTTAAGCATGATGTTTTCCTAACTTAATTCTCTCATCATCTTATTCCCCAGTTCTGACACAATGACTAGGATAGAAAAAAAATCAATCAGAAAATTTAGTTGCTATATCTTGGATATTCAAGAAATCCAAGGTTAGGAAATCTTAGGAGTTGATATTTAAGATCTATAGGATGTGTCCCTTAAACAAGAGGTAATGGCTTCTGAATAAATGCTTTTATAAAACACCTTTTCTTCTTATGGTTTACTAATATAATAACTTTGGTCTTAAAAGGGAGCAATAGATTGATCGTACGTTAATTACAGAATTGACATTTTCTAAACGCTAAAATTCCAGAATGTATTATATACCAACTGATACATGCCAAGTCAAAAATATTGTTCAGATTTATGCCCTCTTACATAAATCTTATTATAAGCCACAGATACTCATTTATCTGGACAAAAATTCAAGACAATTTTACTATTATTTATGAAGTTATGAGTCAACTCAAGTCAAAATATTAGTAGGAAAAATGTCCTTATTATGTCAATAACTACACAAATAATTGGAAATCTTATAAGTTTTAATTTTTTTTCCAAAAGTAGACATATTTGAGTGATTAATTTTTATTTGAAAACTTTATACAAGTACAGTGGTATTCTTATAAGAATAGTTCTGCCAATAATGATAATCATTTATTTAATTTTCTGTAAAAGGGGAAATAATCTATATCTTACTGAATTCTGTAAGAATAAACTGAATAGCATATGGGAAAGCATTTAAATTTTGCCTAATATATAGTTCATGTTCAAAAAATTATTCAAAAATATTTTGCTTATTATTTCTCTGTGGTAGGCAGATTAATGGAACTACAGAGGTTCACAACTTAATGCCTAGAACCTGTAAATGTTATCTTATGTAGCAGAAGGGATTTTGCAGATGTGATTAAGATAAGGATCTTGTGATAGAAAGGTTATCCTGGATTATCTGGGCAGGCCCAGTGTAGATATAAGAGTCCATATACATATTGCCTGACACTTGATTTGAAGACAGAGGAAGGGGCCAGGAACCAAAGAATGCACTAGACATTGACCACTAGACATTGAAAAGGCAAGAAAGCAGATTCTCCCCTAAAAACTCCATGCTGTTACCTTGAGTTTAACCTAGTAACACCTAGTTTTGGACTTATGACCTGCAGATCTCTAAGAAATAAATCTGTGTTGCTTTAAGCCATGAAATTGTGTTTTATTTTGTTTTGTTTTTAAATAGCAGCAGTAGGAAACTAGTATATCCCTTTCTGTCAAAAGTATAGAATTTCTATGACAGTTTCCCAGTTCTTCAGTGTTAGAGTGTTAGGAATCTTCTGTGCCTATGAGTTCATATTTAGAAGCTTTGTTGTAAAATTGAAAAACAACAACACTGCCCTTTAAAAAATAAGAAAGAGAGATGAATTCTGTACAGATAGCTACTTCAATGCCAAGTGTAATTAATTCTTAAGCTATATAAATACTATCCAGCATTGCTTTAAGGAAAGAATGAGAGAAATAAAACACCTGCATTCTTGCTCTTCTGGGAAGAATGATGACGGTGAGAACAATTTAGCCATTTCCAAGAAGCCACATTTTTCTAGAAAGGAAGTAGAGGCCCTACTTTTGTTTTCCAGAAGAATTCTATCCCTGTTGAATGTCACAGTCTTACATTTTTGTTTTGAGAGGAAAAATCCCTCTAAGTCTCAAGGCAAGGCGTTGAGGTGAATTCAGGAAATAACATCAGAGATGTCCTTCAAAAGATCAGAAAGAAACTCATGGCTCAAGGGTTTGTTGCTTCACCAGCCTCAGGACCAGACAACTTGTGTGCTTTCCACTGAGAGGCAACCTTCGGAACCTTTTCTGTTATGCACAGAGCAGGCTTGCTTAGACTCCAAGTGAGTTGCATCCCACATACTTACATTTCTCAAGAAAACATCATGTCTGCCATTTCCTTGCTGACTGATTCCATTTAGTGCTTAATTTTGCTTTCCCTCAAGAGTGAAGGCCCTAGGAAAAAGGTAACTTGCTATAAATGAGTTCCCTTAATGTTTTATTCTTTTCTGATGAGCAGCTTCTCATAGAGAGATATGGGATACCTGGGGCTCTGTGTGGAGACAAACTAATTGATGGTAAACATGTTTGAAGATCCTAGAAAAGGAAGCTGCAGCCATAGAAGACAGAACCTTTTTTCCCTATAGGCAGATTAAGATAGAGATATACTGATAAAAATTAGGGAATTCATATAGAAGTTTGTTTTAATACTAAAAGATAAGTCAACTCCTTTTCTTTGCCTTCCTTATGCCCAATTACTGCCCATTCCTACAAAGAGTTATGCTGTAGAGTCCCTAAGCAATTTATCCTTGCACTTTTAAGTTGTTCTTTTACCCTCTAATAAATAACCACAGCTTATAGAAGACACACTCAGTTCCCCTTAAGGGATGCATCCTTGTCGTAGAACTGCTCTGTCTTGTGTATCCGATTCCCAGGAATGACTATACTCGGGCTCTTTATAAATTTTTTCATGCTTTCGAAAGCTTTCAGTGTGTTTGCATACATTTAAAGAAAATGAAAGAAATCATTTTCCAATAATTTTGTGTCTACATCTACTACTGCTTTCTTATATCAATGAGCTATTGCTATGTGGCAAAACAAACTTCAGTAAGTTAAAACCAAAAGCATTTATCATTGCTCATGTCTGCCAGTCAGCTAGGTGGTTCTTTTGGCCTCTGCTGGGCTCTGGCACACACATCTGGGGTCAGCTATTGGTAGGGAATAGGTGGTTCGATTGACCTTGGCTATTTCCCTCACATGTTACAGAATCAGCTGGCTGCAGACAGGTGTGGAATGGCCTCGGCTATGATAACTGAGGTCCCTTCCACATAATGAACTGAGAAGTTCGTCCAGGTAGCTTGGGTTTTTTTCATGTGGCTGGGGCGGAGTTCTGAGAAGGCCAAGGATATCTAAGTTGGACCTGGCATATCATTATTTTCACTCACCTCTTGGCCAAAATAAGTCACAGGGTCAGCCTGAAGCAGGGGAGATAGATTTCTCCTCTTGAAAGGAGTTGCTGCAGAGGGCACCTGAGGGAGGGGTAATGCACTGGGAATGCTTTAAATTATTATGTCTCCCTATGTGGAGAAGCTAGCCCATGCCCTGTTGCTGCTTTAACAAAGAAAATTGTTCCAAGCCTGGGCTTTCACTTTGAACACTGGATTTTGTTCAGTGGCTTTTACAATCTAGATGTAAATCCAGAAGTAAAAAAAAACCATAAGCTGCTTCAATTAACAAAGCAAGGAAGCTTTGTAAGAAGAATCATGGGTAATTTCCTCTTCCTTCTCTCCCTACTCAGTGCCAAGAGGTTATTTAGCACTTAGAATATCCACTGTCTGGAACTCAGCAATTTCTTCAGTGTTTCAGAATGAAATTGCCATTGTTCTTTTTGAGTAAGTGTGAGTTTTTCTCTCAGTGACCTCAGGCGTGCACTTTCCATTTGGTATTTCAGGGTATCTTCTAACACGGACATCCGTCTGAGTCAGTCAGTCTCTATTCCCAGCCTCCATTGTCACAAGGAGTGGCTCTCAGTGTCATTTGTAAAAAAGCAAACAATTCTACATAACTGTCTCACATTCGTTTCTGCAGAAATTTGTCATTTGCCTCTGAGGACAAAATCTTCTTTCAGTGAAGACCCCATATATGCTGCACAGCAAGGAATTCTTATGTGCAAATCAGATAAAAATCTTACCTAAAGAACATGCAGAGAGTTCCTAAAGCCATTCTTTGTCCTCTCCCCTTTCCATATTTTCTTTAAACACTTCAAGGTACTAAAGTCTTATTTTCAAATATATATGCAAAAAGCTGCTGGAAAAGATTTAGTTTAATTAAAATGCATCCTTGTTAATAGCTTGTAAAGGGCCGTTGGCCCCTCTGGGCTTTTCTTTGGGGTTGATTAATAATGGACACACTAGATAGAAAGATTCAGTTAACCAATGGGGATAATTTTGATATAGGCTCTTAATCTTCCAAAACCTCACTACTGCATTTCCCTTAAGTGATAAAAGGGTACTTGCTCTTTTAATGAGGCAATAATCCTGTACCGTGGTGGTACACAATTTTATAAAAAGCTGCAATACAAGCTAGGGTTCCTTGCCCCTGCACCCCCTCCTATACCTCCCCCACAACTCATTCCCCAACTTTAATTCCTTAAGAGATAAAGCATAAAAGCAATGCCAACCAAAGGCGCACGCATTCTTCCGTGCCTTCTCTCTTCAATGCCTGCTTGCTTTCCTGTCCTAGAGAAGCAAATCTAAGTAATCTCCATTTCTCTATGTTGAGCTACCACCTAGAAATGCTCAGCTAGGCTAGCCTTGCCTCCATTGGGCCTGACTTAACTGCTCCAATATTAAAAAGTTTCTTTCTCATCATAATTAGAGCTAATCTTTTTTTGAGCTCTCACTTCATACCAGGGTTGAGTTTAGTTGAATTGAGTTGGATTTCTGAGTATGTAACTATTCAAAGGTCTTGCTTTCCAGTGAAATGCTGAGGAATGAATTCCAAGTAGAAAGCAGCCACTGCCTCCTAGCTGCCTTATTTCTGTCTAACAGTTCTTTTCATTTCTTTGGGAAAGAGCTTTTATAATTATGGTTATTTTTGTTAGATTGCCAAGATCTGAAAGCTTTGCTGCCTTCAGTTCTGCCAGTGGTAGGTGCTGGGAGGCAGGTGGAGGACATCAGCTTTTCAAGATACAGAATTTCTATGAATTTCCAACATCCTTCTTAGTCCAGATCTTTCTAGGAAGTTGTAAAGCAGGTTGGCTGCCTCTTTGGTTGCAGCTCCTTCCGCATTCTAGGCTGCAACTTGCTACATTTTGCTTTGCCAAAATTATTCCATTTACGTTCCTTCAAGCGGACTTTTGTTTAACTTTCTTCCTCTCCTTATGCTTCCACCAACCTCCCAGCCAACACACATTTTCTTTGTAATTCTGTATTTATACTTTGTAATTGTATTTTCTGAAGTTTTAAAAGATCTCCAGGAAAGGTGATAGTATTGCCCAATTAAGCAATTAAAAAAAATAAGACACCTAGTTAAATTTTAATTTCAGATAGATAACTTTTTTTTTTTTTTTTTTGGTATAAGAATGTCTCAAGCAGTATGGGGGGTATTCTTACTTCTTACCCTGGGGGGAAAAATTGTTTATCTGAAATTAAAATATAACTGGAGATCTTAAGTTTATCTGGCAACTTTCAGGGAGGTATCTCACATTCATTCAGGGTGCCTTTAAGTAGAACTTTCTCTTAGCTTTATGGTGCTTTCTTTCATTTTTATGGCAGCCCCAACTACCAAGAATATAGGAGAGTGGGTTCAGGTAATTTTTGATCTCTTCATAATCTCTTCCCTTCTGTGGTAGCACTTCAGCTATATTTCTTACCACCTTGTTCTCATAAAATATAAAATGTGGTTACTCTAAGTGACCTTCCTTCAGCCTTTTTCTGAGATGGCAATAACCTCAAGGCCAAACTCCACATGCTTAGAGAACCATATTTATTCATGTTTATACAGAACCCTTTTTGAAGTTCAGGTTCAGTAGAAATAAGACTTTCATAGTTCAGGCAATTTTACCAGAAGGGTAAAATGGGGATATTGTTTCTTTTTCACTTAATAACTCTGGATCACTGTTATTTAGCTCTGGTATGCACCTTCACCACAGCAAGTAGAAAGACAGCACAGTTATATATGCAGATGGCATGCTTTATTGTCGTAAAGTAGAATGAACTTAATTGACGACTAACCATGCTAGTCAATTACTGTCAGGAAAAAAAAAAGGCAAGTATTCTGGAAGCAGTTTAATCATTTTGAGCAAATGCTCCACATCATTTATCTAACTTATACACGTAACTGCTTTAAACCACTAATGAATGCTTTCATTTATCTTTGAATTAGTTGTCTAAACCTTTTAACTTGGAAGAGCACCTTAAATGTGCATTGCTTACTGTTTTACAGCCTCTGGTTGTTCATAAGCTGAGTGTATGTGTTTCTTCAGTAATCTAAGATAATTGTTTGGGTACAGTGACTTTACAATTTTTTGGATTCAAGTTATTGCCACAGGCACTCTGGTGCTGAAAGTTGGGGAGTCTTGATTGGCCATTGGTTTGTTTGTGAAGGGTGGAACGAGAATTCATTCTGGGTGGCAATTTAGACCCTGTTCACAAGTCCTTCCTGAATGGAAGCAGGGTGACTTCTGTTTGAGCATTTGTCTTCATCAGCTTCCTCACTGTTTAGAAGATTTCCATGCGGAATAGCTACATTTCAGGGTCTCATAGAAGACTAGGACGTAGAACTTATCATTACTTCAACCTTAGCCAAGGCTCAGGCAAGAGGAACGCTGAATGGACAAATACCGGGCAGAGCTGCCATCCATCTCTTCCTCTACATTCCAAACTCAATCTGCAGTGGAAGCCAGAACAGTACAGAATTTGCATTTATCTGGACCATTTCACAGTATCCATCTTAAATTGTCATCCTAATCTATCATACCTTTTTTTTTCCTTATGCAAATAACTGCCAAAGAAAATGAATTATGCAAATCATGGTTGTGTTTACCTCCAGGTTGTATTTACCTCCATAGTTAAGGGTGTTTTACATTCTATTACTTAAGACGTAGAGATTTCCCTTGGATCCTAATACCAACATTAACTATGTTTCTTTATATCTTTTGAATACTGTGAATCTTGTGACATGTTTACATATCTTCGATGGTTGCTGGGAACAATTTGCAGAATTTGAACAAAATTTATCTCAGAGCTAAAATCACTGTTAGCCTAGGTACAACACTAAAGGTATATATTCTCATTGAAGGTTTCATTTTACTTTTTTCTTTTAAAAAATTTCTCCCCTATTTTTCTTTAAAGACTTTATTTTTTTAGAGTAGTTTTGGTTTCACAGCAAAATTCAGAGGCAGTTACAAAGAATTCACATACACCTCCTGCCCCCACATGCACAGCCTCACCCATTACCAATGTCCCCCACCAGAGTGGTGCATTTGTTGCAATCAATGAAACTATATTAGGGTTTGCTCTTGAAAATTTTCAAGGGCTTCCACCAAGCACTTAAGATTGGGACAAAGAGAAAGACCCCCCCTCATTGGCAAAGGCATGCAAGAAGTGATTACTGGTCCCTGGAAGACCAGTGTGGAACCCTGCTCACTTCTCCAGAACCTTCTCTCATAGGAAAGGGCATGGCACACCTCTGACCCCAGGATTCAGACTGCAATTACTTCTGCGCAAGTGACAGAAGGAAAAACCTCTGGAAGGCAGGAATCCATCACAGGACCTGGATCCTCTAGGAATATAATGCAGGGTTCTGTGGTCCCTCTGGAGAGTGATGAAAATGTCTTTCTTGTCCCCAGTCTACCATATAAGAAAGAATGTGGCTGCCACGGGGAGGAAAAGCAACGATGTTAAGCAAGTCCCAAATCCAAGGTCTAGCTGCACAAATTGGACCAGGAAGATCAAGATTTCCCATTTCCACAAGATAGCATCAGATAACAAGCACCAGTACCCAATCTACCACTGGGGGAGGGGCGGCAGTATGGAGAGGGAGTCCCTGTATGGTGCAGACACGTGGAGACTGCTAAGGAGGAATAGGTGCAGGGAGAACAACCCTCAGGCACACTGGGTCCTAACTGAAGCAGAAGGTAATGATGTCGGTGGCAAACGGAAGGCAGCAGTAGCAGTGACAATACCCAAAGCCTGTTCAGCCTCTGAACAGATGACTCACAGTTCCCTCCCCATCCTCACACACACACAATAGCCTGCCTCAAAGAAGAGACATGCCTTTCTGTAAGTGTACGAACGATTTGCCTCAGTCTTTACTGATAATCTACACACAAAGCTTAACATTCAGTAAAAGATTAGAACACAAAAAGGCAAAATAAAATATCAGAGTCAGAAACTTTACAACGATCAGACAGGGACTCTAACTGTAATTGGTATGTTAAGGGATCTAGTAGAAAAGGTGGGGAAAATGTACAAACACTTGGAAGTTTTTACTATCGAGATAAGAGTCACATGAAAATAACAGGAAAAAAAACTATGTAAGTATCCAGGGTGAAATATTTCTGTGTTGGGTTCTTCAGCCAACTGGATACTGCTAAGGGGATAAGTGAATTTAAAGATGGATCAACAGAAGAGCCGGCCGAGTGGCTCAGTTGATTAAGAGCTCGCTCAAGAGTGCGAGCTGAGCTCTGAGCAACGGTGGTTCGATGCCAGCCCGAGCTGAGTTGCCGTTGAGCTGCCTACAGGTGGCAGGATGGCTCAACTAAAAAAATAAATAAATAAAATAAAGATAGGTCAATAGAAATTAACCAATCCGAAACATAATGAGGAAAAAAAAAGAAAACAATGACAAAACATAACAGAGCATCTAAAAACTGTGGGACAATGTCAGATGGTCTAATTTATGCATATCTGGAGTCACAGGATGAGAAGATACAGACATTAGGACCAAAAGAATATTTGAAGACATGATAGCCAAGAGTTTTCCCAAATTAAAGTAAGACCCCAAACCACCATTACATGAATTTTAAAGAAACCTTAACAGAATACATATCAACAAATAAAACTGATATATGTCATATCTAAGTTGCTGAAAACCAGAAATAAAAAGAAATCTTAAAGGCATCGGAGCAAAAGAAACATTACCCACAGAAGAAACAAAGATACAAATTAAGGCTTCTTTTTGGAAATCATGTGTATTAGTTTCCTCTGACTGCCATAACAAATGGCCACAAACTGGGTGGCTATAAACAAAAGGAATGCGTGCTCTTACAGTTCTGGAGGTGAGACATCTGGAATCAGGGTGTCAGCCAGATTGGCTCCCCCTGCAAGGCTGTAGGAAGAAGGCTTCTTTGCTGTTTTCAGCTTCTGGTGGTTGCTGGAATCCTGGGCTTTCCTTGGCTTATAGCTGCATCACCTCCTTTCAGCAGCTGTCCGCAAGTGACCATCTTCCTCCTGTATGCTTCTGTGTCTCCAAACCTCCTTCTCCTTTTAAAGGCACCAGTCATTAGGTTAGGGCTCACTCCAGCCCAGTACGATTTCATTTTAACTTGGTTACATCTGCTCAGGCCTTATTTTCTAATCAAGTCTCATTCACAGGTCCCTGGGTTTAGGATTTTCACATGTCTTTTGGGAGGACACAATTCAACTCACAATAGATATCCAAGAAAATCTTAATTAAGTTTTGCAATCAACACTGACATATCAAGGGAATTAATTTGTTAAATTCCTACATTTTGATTAATTGGTTATGTAAATGTTATGTGACTATTGAACAGAACATTGTTTAGTGTATAAAAATAAACTCTTTGTTTAATACATTACAAGATGAATACATTTTTATTAAACCAAACAAAACTACAGAAAGTATACAATACTCCAATGTCTTCAACCTGAATCCTCAAGTGTGGGGTTTAACATATGTAATCTTAATGTCCCCAGAGGATGCTGATATGCACCCGGGGTTAAGAGCTACTGTTCCAGGCTGGGGCCAGAGGAAGGAAGAATCTAATTTGGTATTCCTGAAGACTGAATGAAAGAAGGAAAAATTTTTGGAAATTTTGAATGTTGTCATTTTGAATATAAATAATTGAATCCAGTCTATCCCAACCCTTAGAATAGTTATATTCTGTTTTTGTTTCATTATTATTTCACTGAATCATATTTTGAATGCTAAATTTTCAGTTCTAATGACTATCTTATCTTTTTAAATGTGCTGTTTGAAAAGCAATGTGTGTGTGTTTGGCTATTATTTGTATATATGTTAAAGAACATACTGGTGAACTGATCCCTGTTTCTGGCCTTTTGAGGAGCGAGGGGTGATATATGAAAAATGACCTTAATAAAAAGGTTTCTTTTTTTTGTTGTTTTTCCCAGACCCTGGTTGTGAGTGATGCCATGACCAAAAAGTGAGGGTGTCCTCACTTCAATGCCATCTTTTTTCCCAGAGGCAGTTTTTGCTTTAGTTACCCCAACTGACATTGGAATAAGTTCAGTGATATTTTATTCATGAAAGTAGATCTTGTGAATATAGCTCCCAATACAACAGAGAGACAAAAATATTGCTACAATTGCACCTAAACTAATCTGTAGTTGTGTAACAAATTGACACATAAATTAAATTTTCACTGCTAATGCCTGTTTAACTCTGTAATCATATTTCAGTTTGGAATTCTGCTAAAGTAATTAGTTTAGCTCAGATTTGCTCATCAAAAATCACCGAAAATTGGAAGATACCAGGACTTCTATTAAAATTATCTGTCACACCCAAGGAAGCTTTTAACATTAAATCAATAACTATATGCCTATTCTCTTACATTTTATTAGATTTGATGAATTGCTAGATATTTTAGTTTAATTTTTTTTTCATGAGAATCTATTTATCTCATTATGGACATGTCTCCATCTCCCATTTGTTTTCTTCATTCTCTGTGGAGAAGTCATTCTTGTGCTGAAAAACTTGCTGTTTTCCATGTGATTGATCTTTGAGGTAGCCAGGGGCCCTCACTGAAGCAGTAGTGAGGAAAATCACATCCTTTCATCTTTGGTTTCATCTTCTGAAAGAAAGAAGATTGTGCTATATTTCACCAGCTGTTGTGAATTGTTCAAATTTCCTCTGGGGAGAAAAACCAGTTGCTGTCAAAGCTTTGAGTAGTTTCAAAAATGCTCTGGAGCCCAAGAAAGTAAATAGAAGGCAAATGTAGCCTTTCAAAGCCTTCTCTGGGTGCCTAAGATAAAGTTGTAGTCACTGTGAAAACCACTAAAACTGTTGGAAATACAAAGTCAGGAAGAATATCTGTTAATTTAGCATAAGTACAGTAATAGCACTCATGGTGCTGATGAAGTAAAAAGGCTGGAAAAAATGTATCTGATTTCTTTCCAGTATTTGTGAGCTTGCAAGTTAAAAATAGGATTTACTGGTTCATGAGTTATATTATTAATATGGACTCTATCTTAGAGTTACTCTTTAATTTATGTGTATAGGTCTTTATTTTTCAAGTTCCTACCTTATGTGCGGAGTTCTGAACTTGCCACTTCAAATCTACCCTGCATGCTCACATAAATTAAAAAGTAAAAAAGTAATGGAAGACATTGTTATGATACACAGAGCCCAAGATGGCCTCCAATTGTCCCTTTATTCTGGGAATCGCACTTCTGTTTAGTCTTTTATTACATTGATTTGGGTTTGTTCTGTATAATCAATAGTATATACCAGAAGTGATGGATGTCCCTTATGAGATTAGATTTTGAAAACAATTGCTTTCCTCTTGGTAGATCTCTCAATCTCTGTGTCTCGTTTTCTCTGTCTCCATCTCTTTCTCCATCTCTGTCTCTCTTTCTTTGCTTCCTCTGGGGAAAGCCAATTCCCATATAGTGAAGGCACTCAGGTAGCCTACTGAGAGGCCCATGTGTCAACTTACGGAAGCTTCCCAGCAACTACAAGCCTAACCTTGGAAACAAATCCTTTAACTCCAGCCAGACTTTGAGATGACTCTGCAAACCCAGCTGACAATTTGTCTGTAACCAAAGAGATCCTGAGCCAGACCACCCAGAGCTAAGCCACTCCCAGATTCCTCATCCACAAAAACTCTGAGATAACAAATAAGTACTGTTTTAGGCTGCTAAGATTAGAGAGTAATTTGTTACTCTCTAGTACAAATTTCTTAAAAAATAAACAACTTCTCATTGTCCCCTTATTTCTAAGTTTCTCAACATTAAAATTCTCTGACTACGTCCATGCCTCTCTACATTATGCCTTAGCCACCCTTTCTAATTTGCTTTATTATTTAGCTCATGTGAGTGCTCTATATTTACCAGACCAGAGCACTTTCAACAGTGACTACCTTCATCCTTGATTTTATTTATATCCTTCCTTCTCTACAAAAATACCTTTTCCTGTCATTTTACCTCACTACTTAACTAATGTTTATTCTTTAAAATTAACATTCTTCTGAATTCTTCCAGCACTAAACCAGATCCCCCTAATCCCTTTCTTGTCTGACTCTATGACATTTAGAAATTAAGAATATATAGTTAATCTTAAGACCATCTGTTACTGTTTATTAAGTTGGCTCACAGTCCATCCTATAACACTTGTAAGTTGAGTAAGTGCTTAACTTAATAAGAATAAGGAAAGAGCGACTCTGTTTTAAACAAAATTAAAATACCCAGGGAATACATAAAGCCACTAGGAAATCCCCTGAAGTTTGTTTTATCCAAACGTTTTAATAGTCTTTATCATGAAACATCTTCTCTAAAGTCTGCAGGAATAATTATAAGCCTCCACATTAGATGATGAGATCCTTCAGTTTAGGAATTGTCTTATTCATGCTGTGTGTCCTGAGTCCAACGCAGTGTTTGGCATAGACAAGTTAACTACTTTACTGACATGGAGTAATTAGATGTCTGTTGTCATTACTTTTCCTACCTGCTCATTATTGAAGGTGACAATAATCTGTGAAGTGATTGGAAGTGAATTAGGAGTGTGCTAAATCTCCAAACAGGATAATCATAAGTAGAGTAGAGAGTAATATATGTATATAATATAATATATATATACATATGTTATATTATATACATATATTATATATATGTATATAACGTATGCTCTATGTTAATATATTTGTCATTGACCTTCAAAGGGTAATTGATTTATTTCATAAATTCCCTGGAGTTGTGAGACATTCATGTGCTTACCACTTGACAGGTAAAATATGAGGTGTAAAGTTGCATAGTATTATTTATTAAGCATCCAAACCAATACCTAAAAGGACTGAAATAAACCTCTCCATGTGTGCCATTTTGTTCTTATGCTCTTGCTTCCACTAGAAATATGACTGGTGCCATCTTTTGAATTGCTTTTACAACCTTTACTATGATATTTGAGGCCTTTCAGTGATGGCTTCCTACCTACCATTTCAGTTTCATCTGCCAGTGAAAAAGGACAACTTCAGATTTAATTACATGCCTCACAAATAGGATATCAGATTTAACAAACAAAATCACAGGAAATCCAGGTAAATTTGAATGTCACATAAATAACAAACAGTTTCTCTTTAGTATAAGTATGCCCTATGCCATGTATGAAATATATTTATCCTAAAATATATTATCTGTTGTTTGTCTGAAATATGATTTTAACTGAGCATCCTATATTCTATCGAGCAGCCATCCCAATGTTCATGTTCTTCCCTTTGTCTTTCATATTTTTCTTCATCTCTATATTGAAATCTTATCTATTATTCAATGCCAAGCTCAAATGCCACTTCCACTATGAATAGTTTAATGATTTTCCTAGAACAAATAAAAAAGCTTTCTTGTGTCTTTACTTTCAAGGAATTTGTGTGTTTTGAAGTACTTAGAAATAACAGAATATAATTTTCCCCTGAGTCTCAACTCATAAAACCAATACACAGCGGGAACATTTGGTTGACTGTGAAACAGCAACCTATGAGGTTGACAATTAAATTCGCAAACTTGTCCTAGAAAAAGTGCTCCATACCTCATTGCTGAATATAACTATGGTCACCTTTAAAGTCCTCCCCTTGGGAAGCTATGCACCAATGCCAGTGCCAAGTCCACCCTTCAAAGCAATTTTGGAACTTTTTCTGGAATGGCCATCAGAGCTGTCATTATATTACCCCTGATGTTCTGAATGTCATAAAAATGTCTTCCTTTCAATATTTCCTTTATCTTCAGGTAAAGAAAGAAGTCATTGGGGGCCAGGTCAGGTGAGTAGGGAGGGTGTTCCAATACAGTTATTTGTTTACTGGCTAAAACCTCTCACAGACAGTGCCCTGTGAGCTGGTGCATTGTCGTGATGCAAGAGCTATGAATTGTTGGTGAAAAATTCAGATTGTCTAACTTTTTCATGCAGCCTTTTCAGCATTTCCAAATAGTAAACTTGGTTAACTGTTTGTGCAGTTGGTGCTAATTCATAATGAATTATCCCTCTGATATAAAAAAATGTTAGCAATATTGTTGCAACAAGTTCTTGAACTTGTCTGACCTCAAAAATTATCAAACACAAATCCTGGTAAAAAGTTTCTATAAGATTTTGATAATGTAATCTCTATTTCCTTTGTGAATTATTGATTAGCTGTCACTCCCCTTCCTAGTTGGCTGTGGCATGGAAGCTTTTCCCTTTAGCTGCTGCTCACCAAGGGTTAGTTGCATTTTTTTCTCCTCAAACTTCTTGGTTGTAATCATATAAATTAATTAAACATTGTAATGCAATGGAACTTAAAAGTTTTTACTTCTATGAAAACTAAAATACATGTTTCAAAAAGTCTTCATAAAGGCAAGTTGTTAAAAATATTATTGAATTGGATATGAAATTATAAACAAAGACTATAAAAGATTGAAAAAACAATAGCAACAACAAAATTCTGAACAATTTTATATTCAGATTGCTTTCAATATATTTAAGTTATTGGTTGACTTTAAATGAGTCATTACTGAAAATTGTTGGTGACATGTTACTGATAAAGTTTATGTGAAAAAAAAGAAAAGGAGGGCCGGCCCAGTGGCGCGGTGGTTAAGAGCTGGCTTGGGAAGCCAGCGGCCCCGGTTCGGGTCCCACATATGAGGGCCAGTGACACTGCTCTCAAAAAAAAAAAAGGAAAGGGGCTTCAATCCTGATACCCATTCTCAAAAAGGAGAAGAAGGAGGACAAGGAGGAGGAGGAGGAGGAGGAGAAGGGGAAAGAGAGGAAGAGGGAGAGGGAGAATAAGACCTTGTCATAAGCAAATATGAATAAAGGAATAATGCATCTTTCCAGGTTTGGGATGTAGAATGATTATAGTAAATACATATCAATTTATGCTGTCACTTTAATTCAATATTTTAAATCACACAACAGACTATTAGTCCCTTTCACATCAAATAAGATGTACAAAAGTTAAGATATTAATGGACACATTAAATCTGTTCAATAATATTAACATATCTAACAAAAATATCAACAGAAGATCCTCATTCACAGACATACTTTGAAACAAGGACAGAATTTTAAACTTGATAAGCAGAAGTTTAGCCTTATTAAGGACAGAGGAAATCTGAATGCACGTTGTGTATTTCCAGTGGCAGTTTATCCCCTACTGAAGACGCTGTAGCACCTGAACTCTTATACTCTTCGGTGAAGACCTTTGGTCAATTCATCTAATTCCTTTTCTTTTTATTATACATGTGCTCCTAGACTTAGGGTGGGGTTATGTCCTGATAAACCCATTGTAAAGTGAAAATATGGTAAGTTGAAAGTGCATGTAAAACTACACTGGGGTGAATTGGTTGTTCACCAGCATGGTCACATGGCTGACGGAACTGTGGCTTCCTGCCACTGCCCAGCATCATAAGAGAGCATCATACCCCATATCGCTAGCCTCGCTGAAGGTCCAAATCCAAAATTCGAAGGATGCTGTCTACTGAATGCGTATTGTTTCCTCATCATTGCAAAGTTGAAAAATCGAACCATTGTAAATCGGGAACCATCTGCATTTTTGAAAACAATCCTTAATTTTGATTTTTGTTTTTTGACTTGCTACCTAACCTATTTACCACGATAGACTGTGGCTAAACAGATAATGGAGATTTCGAATTTCACTATTTCTGAAAGTTATCTCACACTTTCAGATCAGTGTGTGTGTGTGTGTGTGTGTGCGCGCGCGTGCGCGCATGTGTATGCATTGTGTGCACTAGTGAATGTGTACTGGTTTTACTGATTCTTGTAACTCTTTGAGAGAAATTAGTCCCTGGTCCCTTCAAAGAGGGAAATCAAACTGCAATTTGTAAATCTATCTTGTAAGTACTTTTGTTTTAATAAATTCAGCACTGTTTCTCTCATTAATACAAACACGATCCTTGGCAAACTTCTACTACAGAAGTGGACATCTTTTATAGTGATGCTCCTAGTATCTTCTGATGTATAATTATCCACATGCACATTTTATCTCCCCTACTGTTTTGTAAAGTGTTAGAGGGCAAAACCGTATGTCTTCTACATTTTTTTGTACAAGACATAAACCCAGCTGCGTATCTGGCACATAATAAGTTGCATGTTGAATGTATTTGAGTTAAACTGAATTGAACATTTTTGGTGCTCCAAATCTAGTACTTAAGGCAGGTGATATCCTATACCTGGGCATAAATGAATAGTCACAGCTTGACGACAGAAGGAAAACTTTAGGGAAAAGACATTTCTCTTTGGCATGCTGTAAAGAACATTCCCCACTTCTTCCTGACATGCTGTTAAAATGAAACATTTTCCCTTTGGGCCCCTGGGCCAACAAAACAGCACACTTAATTGTAAAGCAGTGATGACTGCCCTTGAACTGTCTTGGCCCCGAAGGTTTCTCTTTTCTCTGCAGAAGAATAGGTAAGATTCTAAGATAGAAATGAAAGCAAATTCAAGAGGTAGAATGACGTAGGCTCTGTCTTTTAGCTGCCAATCAGTTATTTTTATTCCTTTCTGGCCTGGAATTATATACTTAAACTTAACATAAAATTATAGTTATTATTAATAAACAAGTAGGGGCATATATGAATATTAGAATATGGAGCTTTGCATAGTATATTGGTTAATTCAGATATAAAACCTCCCCCTGTTCTCCAGTCTTCTGTTCTGTCTTTAGATGATATGAGACATGCCACATTGAGAAAATTACACTAACCTTGACACCATTTTCCTCTGGGAACAGTATTTCAGATGTTTCAAGAGTTTAAATCTACCTTTATATCCTCTCTCACATTTAATTTAATGACTTCTTTATTTTCCTCTCTTTTTTTTTTCCACTTTCATTTTACATATTTTCTACCTGTATTTTCACTCGTGTTTATCAGTTTTAAAACATATCCTTTTATAGAAATAGTAAATTGTTTTGTTTCTTTTTGGGTCGACTCTTAATATATTTTAAATATTCCTATGTACTGCTCCGTTTTTCTCTATAGTCGAACTGGGCACCTCATATTTATCTCTGATCCTTTTAAACAACTTCTATGCCTTTTTTTTCTCCCACTCATTACCTTCTATTTCAATTGCAGATGAAATCTGAATGACTCTCTTATCCTTATGCTATGGTAATAAATGTTTATCTGGATTTTACCCAATATTTCTTGGGTCTAAAGTTCCAAAGAAAAAACAAAATTTGATATGTATGTACTCATGTACATTTATTGAACCAACTTTTGCTCTGTGGCATCTGGATAGCCCATAGAATTTTAAGAATCTTCCATTCTGTATCTGTTGTGTTTCTATAATTATAGATACATCTATTGAACTTGAGAAAACCTATCATAAAGCATATGCCTGAGTCCCAAAACAGAAAATTCTGATTCAATAGGTAGGCCTGAGGTGAAGTCTAGAAGCAGATGTTGTTTAATCGATATCACAGGTTGTTTTGATAGACACATGTATTGACAAACACTAATGATACAGTACCCGTGAGAAAAATTCTATACTGAAAAATCTGGTATTTTCAATGAGTATTAATCACAGTATTCCTACACATTGTATTTCATATAAAGTTTTTGGAGAGCCCTTAAAATCTGGGACAAGGTTCTTCATATAATCATTTGACAAACATTTAGTGATAGCCTCTAATATGCTAGGCTTTGGGGATATAGGATTCAACAGAAGGAAGCAAAAGTCACTGCTCTCATGGGGCTTCAGTGAAGTAACAGACTGCATACAAAATAAGTTACTGGAATAAATGGTACCTTAGCTAGTGATAAACACAAAGGGAAAAAAAAAACAGGGACGAGTCAGGGAGTAAGGATCAAAATTATAGATCAGGAGGCGAGGGAAGGCTCCCTGGGAATGTGACTCTAGTGTTAACACTCGAATAAGTGTGTTATCTTTTACAAACACTAATTATACAGAACCAATGAGATGAATTCTACACTGAAAAACCTGGTACTTTCCATGAGTATTCCTCACAGTATGCTACAGCATTGCCTTTGTTTCATATAAAATTTTCATAGTGTCCTTGAAATTTAGGGCAACAGTTTTCATATAATTACTTAACAAACACTTAGTGACCTGGGCTGGTGTTGAAATACTTTGTAAAACAAACAAACAAATAAACAAACAAATAAACAAATAAACAGACATGACCTAGAGGAGATTGGCTCCAACCTCATCCTCCCTCTCACCGTTATCCTCTCTCTGACCTTCTCACTCCTGCTCCAGAACTGAGTTTCCTCACTGCATCTGGTTTCTTTGGTTATAAGGAATGGTCACTTAATGAGGCTGCCATCAGGTAGTTTACAGAATCAGTGGGAAGCCAGGTCCACAGAACAAGGCTCAGAAACAGGCAAAAAACAAGAGCACCAGAATCTACTTGGTTATCTCATCAGAGCCCTGCCTTTTGTAGAAATAAACTTAATCTGAAGTCTAACAGGACGCCATTTCACTATGCTTAGGTCACATGCACATTTCTTGGCCACACTGTGGTGCAAGCAGGAAGCACTTGACAGAAGGAATAGCTTAAGTTTTAGTACAGGAAAGATGTCTCAATTCAGAGACCCATCCAGAATGTATACAACATGATTTCTCCCACCTGCGCAAGTTCCACGTCAGTATCTCTGAGCATCTGGTTTAATCTTATTTGACCCATTTTTTATTAGTATGTTATACAAACTTTTCTGTGCTAACGAACTGGTGAGTCATACATCAAAAGACTGCTTTTACAATGAGTCCCACTGAGGGAAACAGCTTACACTTTCTCCTTCAGGACTTCTTTAGCTGTGTAGCTGGGCCACAATGCTGCAGTTGGCTGAATATCAACTCGTACAGTTGACATCTAGGGAACAGAAGCTATTGAGAAGGGATGAGCACGAAAATTGAGACAACTTACCTAATTTGAAAAAGAAATTAGAAAAAATAATAAGAATTCTCAAAAATCCATTTTCTTTTATTTTGGGCACTTTGTTTTTCATAACAGCTTTCTGATCTCGATGACCTCTCCTTCCTCTGCAGTCGACTTTGTGCACAGCCTGTCCTGGTCCCCACAGGAGATTTTGCAGTACTGGCATTTGCAGTAGGTGGTGATGGCATTTCTAAAATTTTCTGTCTATGCTGGAAAATGAAACATATGCACTGACATTTCCAATTTGAGCACAATAGTTCTTTATTAATTCTGTATTGCAAATACCACTTCTAGATCTGATTTTCTTTGATTTTCCCAGATTCATTCATTTTAATAATTCCCTTCTGTACAGAATCATCCTATTTTTATTTTTGGTATGTTTATGCTGGTATCTTCCCACAGACCCATTTTTATGACTATAGATGATTTAATTTACATGCAAAAAAGGCAAGTTATTATACAGTGGATCTGTTTTAATGTCATAGGCATGTGTTTTAAAGTTTAACATTTTTATTTTTAACACATTTATTAGTAGTATTAGAATACAAGGGTGATTAGTCTGAAATGTAAGTATCCTTGGGGAAATGCAAATATATTTAAATTTACTAATGTTCATAATCAAAGACATAGTCCTATTCAGACAAATGATTAGAGGTGACTATTATAAAAAGATATGTATTTTGAACTAATTTTGTTGTCCTGTCTGAATATTAATAAGGCATCCTGTTTGAAATTGATGCCCATGATCTGCAAGTAGGGATGGTAGATGCTGGGAATTTGGGGGGTATTAACATGTTGACTTTTGAGATTCTAGGATAAATTTTTTCTGTTCTAAATATTACTGTCTTCATTCTGTGTGGGAACTAAGATCTGTGAGATTCTGAGTCTCATATCAACTACTATGGACCCCAGAATCACCTTCTTGTGATTTGCTAGAGGCCAGATTCCTGAATCCATCTCAGAACATAATGAATCATAATATCTGCGTGTTAGTTTTTACATGAAAAAAAGAATCTCAAATCAATCTTATGTTCACTAAAGTTCAAGCACTATTTATAAATTGTCCTCCTTTCTCCACAGCTGATAATACCATTTAATCTCTAAATTCAGACACATTCTTCTTTCTCTGGAATGTATCCTAAAATAACCTTAAAAACAGTCAACACACAATAAGGAAAGAATAGTCTCATCAATAAATGTGTATATCCAGGATATACCTGGATATACACATGCAAAAGAATGAAAGTAGACACCTACCTTCTTATACTACTCACAAAAATTCACTTGAAATAGATTAGAAACCTAAATGTAAGACCTAAAATTGTAAAACTTCTAGAAGAAAACCCAGGGGAAAAAACCTCCTTGATATTGGTCTTGACAATAATTTGTTTGAATAGAACTCCAAAATCACAGACAAAAAAAATGGAAAAAAAATGTGACTACATAAGAGTAAAAAGCTTGTACACAGCAAAGGAAACAATCAATAAAATGAAAATGCAACCTATGGAACAGGAGAAAATATTTACACACCATATATTTATTAAGGGTTAATATCCAAAAAATATAAGAAACTCACACGACTCAATAGAAAAAAAAAAATCCAGTTGAAAACTGCAAGGGATCTAAAAAGACATTATTCCAAAGAAGACACACAAATGATAAATAGATACGCTAAAAATTGTTCAACATCAGGGCAGGCAGAGTGGCTCAGTTGTTTAATAGCTCACTCAAGTGCGAGCTGAGCTCTGAGCAATAGCAGTTCAATGCCCAGCCTGAGCTGAGCTGCCCCTGAGCTGCCATCAGGTAGCAGGATGGCTCAGCTAAAAAATAAAAAAAAAAGTTCAATATCACTAATCAAGAAAATACAAATTAAAACCACAATGAGATATCACCTCATATCGACTAGGATGGCTATCATTAAAAAGAGAAGAAATAATAACTGTTGAACTAGTGCAAAGAAAAGGTAACCCTTAGGCACTGCTGGTAGGAAAGTAAATTGGGGTAGCCACTATGGAAAACAGTATGGAGGTTCCTCAAAAGTTAAAAATAGAACTACCATATAATCCAGCAATCCCATTTCTGGGTATTTATCCAAAGGAAACAGAATCAGTATCTTGAAGAGATATCTGCACTCCCAAGTTCACTGCAGCATTATTCACAATAGCCTTGGTATGAAAACAACCAAAGTGTCCATCATAGATGAATGGATAAAGACAATGTGGTACAACTATACCATGGAATTATTTAGCCACAATAAAGGAGGACACCCTGCCATTTGTATCAATGTGTGTGAACCTGAAGGACATTATGCTATGTGAAATAAGCCAGACAGAGAAAGACAAGTAGTGTATGGTATCGCTTATATGTGGAATTTTTAAAAACAGCTGATCTCATGGACATAGACAACAGAATGGTAGCTACCAGGGGCTGAAGAGTGGAAGAAACAGGGAGATTTAGATCAAAGGTACAAACTTTCAGTTATAAGATGAACCTCTGAGGATCTAGTATATAGTATAGTGCCTATGGTTCATAATATGGTGTACTTTAAATTTACTAAGTATTCTCACTAAAAAAAAAGTTAACTATGTGATGTGATTGTTAATTGATTTGATTTTGATAAACTTTTCACAACGTATATGTATGTCAAATCATTATATTGTACATTTTAAGTATACACCATTTTATTTGTCAATCATTCCTCAATAAAACTGGAAAAAAAAGTCAAAACACTGAATAGTCTAGGCTTCAGTATCAAGTTACTCATGTTATTCTTTTCTTGCCCTTTTGTCTATCTGGACAGTGTTCAGTAATGGTGCCCCTGGAATGTGGGCACTGAACCATTCAATTCCCAGGATTTCATTCCACCTTAAGACCTAACTTGTAGGTATCTTTCCATTTCTTCACTCTCGATTCATCTTCAGATTAACTTTATTGGCTTGAGATGTTTCAAGACTTGGCTAAGGTGTCATATGAGTATATTGTAGAAAGTAAGCTCCAATCTCCTTCTGAGCTTCTCCTCCCACCTATTCACATCATGATATCAGCTTTGTCCACACTACATTGTATGGCCAGTCGGTTTCTAGGGCAGGCTCTCTCATAAGGCAAGGAGGAACGCTAGGGCAGGGGTCTTATTGTATGAAGTCTTGCATTCTCTGAAACCTAAGTACTCCTAGATACCCAATAAGCACGTAATAAATATTTGTTGTACTAAAAGGAACTGAGGCAACACAGTTTCTGGTTATGATGCAAGACCGGATTCTTGCTGGGCTCTTTTGTGATTTATTTTAATCTTAGCTCTGTGATCATAACATAAACTGAATTTAAAAAAGAGACCCAGGGATACTGTGTTCTCTGATGAGATAATGTTTAATATTTCAAAGAACTGAGTTCCCTTTTTTTTTTTTTTTTATATTTGTTCAAATATTTTATTTTATTTTATTTTATTTTATTTTTAATTAGTTTCAGGTGTACAACACAGTGCAATAGTTATACATTTTACCCCTCAAAGTGACAACCCCCCACCCCCAATACACCACCCCACTCCCCCCCCATATCATATATATCTATTACACTTCCTCTGACTCCCTTCCACAGTAGAATCCACATCCCGTGACTATCTATATATATTCAATTACAGTAGGTATACCACCTCCACTTTAGTAATACAGTGCAGTGATCAAACCTCTACTCCATCCATGAAATGGTCTCCCTAACAAGACCTATGATCATCTGACATTCCACAGAATATTTACAACATTATTAATTATATTCCCCAAACTGTTTTTCCTATCCCAGTAGCAATATTGTAGTTGCCTATTTTTGCTGTCTAATCCCTTCCCCTTCTCCCTCATCCCCATTCCTCTCCCAATTAGCAACCCTGATTTTTCCTCTATATCTATGAGACAGTTTCTGTTTACTTTGCTCATTCATACAGTTTTTCAGATTCCACATATAAGTGAGATCATATGGTATTTGTCCTTCTCTGACTGACTTATTTCACTCAACATTATAGTCTCTAGGTCCATCCATATCATTGCAAATGGCACGATTTCATTCTTCTTTATAGCGGAGTAATACTCCATTGTATAAATATACCACAGTTTCTTAATCCAGTCATCTACTGACGGGCATTTTGGTTGTTTCCAAGGCAAGACCAGATTCTTGCTGGGCTCTTTTGTGATTTATTTTAATCTTAGCTCTGTGATCATAACATAAACTGAATTTAAAAAAGAGACCCAGGGATACTGTGTTCTCTGATGAGATAATGTTTAATATTTCAAAGAACTGAGTTCCCTTTTTTTTTTTTTTTTTTTTTAAGACTCCCATGATTTAAAATAAACTTATCAGGGCTGGCCGACTCGCGCAGTGTTTAACCGCTGGCTTGGGAAGCCAGAGACCCGGTTCGGATTCCACATATGAGGACCAGTGACACTGCCCTCAAAAAATAAATAAATAAATAATAAAATAAAATAATTGTTGAAGTCTAGTTTTCAGTTCAAGTGGAAGAAAGTATGAGTTGTTAAGAATCTTAGGCCTCTGGCATAACAATAACAATTATTTTCTTTTTAATGTAGAAGTTAGGGAGCAAGGACATCTTTTGTCGATGAGTGAACCTCAGGTGGGCATAAGGATTTGATAAGAGTAATGGTTTTGAGAAAAAAATATTTATTTGAGTTTTCTTGAACTCTTCTGAGCTCTTATGAGTTCATTTTTCTCAAAATTCTGAATTTGGTTTTAGCTTAAAAATGATATATGTAATCACATAAGACAAGTTGAAGTCAATGCTAAACATTTTTCTTCTTTGAAATATAGCTGTGCTTAGCTGTATGCCATTAAAATAAGATCTTGCAAGATAGTATAAATAAACTTAAGCAATGTAAAATATTCAATTGCAACATCACATTAATTTCTTCTGGTTTTAAAACTTGACCTAATTATCTACTTTCTTATGTTAATAATTAGGTCTGCTAAAATTTTTAATTAAAATATTTGCATTAATGGGCCCTTTATATGATTTTGGTGGGAGTAAAATTGTACAAACTTTTGAGGGAAATTTGGAAAACTGTATCAAACAAATTATGGAAACATTCTTAAAAGTTCTTATCTTTAAATTTATCCTAAAATGTACTCAAATATGGGGGAAGTTTTAGATAAATATATTGATTGCATATTTTAAGAAATAATTGTTCAAATATGAAAAGAAAAATCAAAAGCTTAACAATTGAACAAAATGACTACTCAGTGCAGGGATAGTGGTTACTACTGGATTTTTCTTTTTATACCTTTTTTGTATTTTTGTGAACAGTTATAATGAAAATTTATTTCTTTGGTAACCAAAAAGGAATAAGATGATTTAATAATTTTATTTGAACAATATAGTTGATTAACAGTTTACTGAAGACAGTTTTCTCTGCTTTTAGTCCCGGTTCTACTGTGTAACTGTGCATTAAAATGTCTATAAATCACCCTGTGGGGTGTTGAGTCTTGACCAAATTAATCATCTTTTTAGAGTCAGCAGATCCAGGGAGAGCATCAATCAAATCACAAAGTTTTACTGGACTTTATACCCTATACTAAGCTCTGGGAAGTGTAAGTTAGAAATATTCACTCCTACCAGAAGCTACGTCCAAGCTTAGATACCTTTAAATGACCTTTCCATTACATGATAAATCACATACACAACATACACATGCACACATGCACACACTCACTTTAATTTATACATATTGATATTCTTGGAGAATGATGGCTGTCAGCATCCTCCATACTTCTTATGAAAGGGTAACGTGGCACAGAGAATAGATATATATTAAAACATTCTGTAAAATGGGGTAATTTGCTTTCTCATAGACATATGGACACTGTGGTTGACCAGATCAGTACTGTCAATGTCTGTGTCTGCATCTGCATCTGTCTGCTTATCTGTCATCTGTCTTTCTGTCTATCTGAGAACCGAGACACTATATTCTACCAGACATCCACATGCCATCTGGATGTTTATTTATCTACTCCCTTCAGAGTTAGCATCTTATACTATATGGGCTAAGAACAGTATTGGTTTCACTGACCCTATTGAACTGTCTTCTCAGCAGTACCCCTGAGCTTGGGTGTTCTTTCACCACCTGTGGGACTGTTTACTGCTGCTTTGTGGTCACTCCAGTTTATTCAGACATTTTCCTTGGAATGATTTGTGTCCTCAAAAGGATCTGGGAAAACGATGGACTGGAATGAGGCTCTCTCTCTTTACCTTATACAAGCTTATACACATATATGTATGTTTCTTTATTTTCCTACTAAAGAATTGAGTTAGTTACAAAAGGAAAGCTAAAGTGTTTTCAAGGACAAGAATCCCTCGTCTTATTCATTACCTCAATATAAACATATTAGCTTTAGATCTAGCTTCTCTTCCTCTCCAGGTAAAAGTTTTTCACCAAAATGCCCTTCATTTCAAGGCTGCCTTTGTCAATCAATTTCTAGTCCCTCCTTCCAAAGTTGATTTTCATTGGGAAGTAGATCTTGACTCAGACAAATGATCAAAATTGTGGGTTCTGGAACCAGTGCTTTGAATATTTTATTTGGCTGACAGCAGGTTTTTAAAAGAAGCCAACACTTTACAATAAAAGTAATTTAAATAAAATCCAAATTTCGGACTCTTAGTAAATCCAGAACCTGTACAATTATCTTCTAGCGTTGACTAGAAGCTGGGCACTGTGGATGGAGCAGCTCTTTCACTTGTTTAATTTCCCGGTTCCTATTGGCATCTGAGTTTGAGAACTCACCCAGGACTTCTCCTCCTTTCTACTGACATTAAGTCGAAGCCATCCAATCTGTACTGTTACCTTGGGTTTTTAGCCCAGTGGTCACAAAGAATTTTTGTTTATAATGCAAGTTCAATAAAACGTTGGAGGGAAAAGTGGGAAGAGAGGAAAGCCAATTTTCTCCTGGTAAGTGACTATTAGAACACACACACACACACACACAGCCCTTCTAAGGGCTAAGATAAACCTTTATGAAAAGCACTACATTCAAAGACTTAAATAACAAAAAAAAGTAGCAAGACCCACTATTTTGGTTTTTTCCTTGGCACCTCCTGAAGTGATAAAGGAGCTGTATATCCTTCTATCAGAGCCTCCTTTAAATTCTGATCTCCTCAGTCTCTCTCTGAGTCTCGGGGCTGGTGCCACAAGAGGATAATTCTTTAGTTACTTCTATTCTTTTACAGTATATGTAAAGGCATATTTTTAAACCACACAAAATAACATGAAGTAAGGGTAAGAGGACAGATTCAGATACAAAGTCCTATTTTTCTCATTATTGACTTGGTAGAAAAACTTACATCTACGTTTCCCTTTTTCCAGGTAACACAAATGCTTTTTGAAGTGTCCCACACTGCTCTTTCCTGAGGCTGATCTATGCTGGGATGTGAGTTTCTGTGCAAGTTCTCACTAAATAATATTTGCTCTGTGTTCTCAGGCTGTGTTTATGCCATTGTTTACACTTCCCTTTATCTCCACGACTTTTATAGTGTTGTTAAAGAGGTTTGTTTTCTCCAATGGCCTTGACAAAATAATAGATTCATGCTTTCATTATTCGCCTAGGAGAGCTCCACTTCTGTATCTTACAAATCTGAGAGATCAGCTGTATGCGTCTAGCACTCTTGTTTTTCTCTCTGCTCTCCACTGATTGGGAAGCACACTCCACACTCTCTAGTGAAGAAAATTAAAGTCTTGGTTGGGACACTGCAGGCAGAGAAATATCCATGGGGATTGTAGCTTCATTGAAGACTCTCAGTTTAGCCCCTTGCTTAACTGTCTCATGCTGTCTATCAAGTGGGTTACAAAAGCATTCATTCTTCCTGATTGTTTGCTTTCAGAGTCATTATTCCTTAAAGTCTTCCATGGTAATATAGAAATTATATTATCTTGACCTAAAATATTCTCTGCATTGGACCAAGGAAGACTATGTGTTTTACACTCCATGATTTGACCTTTTGGTTACACTTAAGTACCCAAGAGACAACTTTCAGAAAAATAGAAAATGGGGAACTGGGGATTAGTGGTCTATTGATATGAAGACCAAGTAGTCTAGGCAGGGATTTCATGGGATATTGTAAAGAGGACACTCTAATGGCTTTCAGAGCTGTAATATCCATAAGACATTGAGGGCACAAGTATTAGAATCTAAATAAGCAATGGCAGGGGTCAGCAAATAGGTTTCCTGATTTAGGGGGTGACTGTGGAAGCCCATGGGTTACAGAGAAGAGAGGGGCCCTGGAGGTCTGAGAAAATGGAGCTCCTAGCTCACAGCAATGTGACACAGAGGCTGACAGACCACAAAGAAGCCTCCAGAGAGCTCAGTGAGTTCGCTGTTAGCTAGTGGGTCAGACGGAGTACAAAACTGTGTGGTAGCAGCACAGTCTGTAATCTAATCATGTTGTAGGATTTATCCTGGCAGGAAAAACATGGCAGTCAGGAGGCCAGACTTTGGGAGCACACAGAAGCTTATCGGGAACACAATGGCATAGGCAGTGTTTGACTGAGGCTGGGCTTTCCATGAGTCTGCATAGTAGAGGGTGGAAGGGTGTGGTGAGGAAGAAAGAAATGACTTTGTGCCTTGGTCTTTGTTGCATTTTCTAGCTGGTGTAAACTCACAAGACATAAGTTACCATAATAAAATAATAGCAGTTTACTCAAACTAGAAGTCAAAATGTCCCCCTGCTGTATGCTTTGTGGAAACAAAAGAGTTCCATTAATATTAATATCTTAATTTGATTAGTTTGAGGTCCCCCCTCCAGCTGTTGCTGGATAGAATTTCTTTTCTCAGAGTTTCCCTCATTTATATTTGGGAAATCCTCTTACATTTTCTTCTTAGAAGCCAAAGCCAACAAGGAACTTTCTGAAAATCATTGACCACAGTCATCAGGCTTGCTCCTCCAGGAGTAAATGTCTCAGCCAGATGGAATGTGTCGAGCTGAACACCATGCACTGGTTCCGAATGCCTAGGGAGGACTCCACCTCCATGGAGATCATCACAAAGCCAGCCACCAGGAACAGAAGTCCAAACACTTCCGCCTATTGTGTCTTGGAAGCAGAGTTGCCTAGGATAACACAACATTCAGGCACTGCATGGAACAACTCTTGTACTCACATAGAGAAGAGAGAGAGAGCAAGATCAGCTTTAATAGTGCATATCTGTTCCTTATGGCCATCAGGTGTCCCCAGAATCTGCTGTAGGGTGATAGCCTATAAGCACCCCTCTTCTGGGGCAGTAGAAGGATCCCAGTGTCGCTCCTGTAGAGTCTGAAATACTGAAACCTGGAGGCACACATGAGGACCATTGATGCACATGCTTACACAGAACAAAGGAACACTTATTAAACCCCAAATGGATGGATATTCCCACACATAGTACCAGCACAAATTCTGTAGATGCTTTACCTCTTGGTAAGGAAGTATTCCAGGCTCAACAGTCATTCTTTTGTGGCCACATAAGGGTCAGAAGACTGTGCATATGTGATTACCTTTCCCAACAGAAAAGTGATTCCCATGATTACACTGGGCAATACATGGACCTGGAGATAGCTTCCCAGGGCATTCAGACTGGCCAAGTTCTATGCTAAACTACTATAGGATGTAGGGAGTTACCCACCATTCAAGCCTGACTAAATGTTCTCAACTAGACTCTAGAAAGAAGTAGTCCAGATCTTTGTGAAAACAGATCCTTTAGTTTTATCTACTATCTTTTTTCCTATAAGAAGTCATGCCAAAACTCTGGGGTTAGATGGAAACCAGAACATCCTCATGTTCTTCTTCCCACCTTCCCACAGTAACTCAGCTGGAAACCTTTTATACTTTCCAAACAAAACAACAATGGCATTATCAAAAAACATCTCCACTATTACCCACAACACACACATTAATTAAAGAAAACCAAAACAAAATAAAAATGAAACAGACCTTCTCCATTACAACTTAGAAAAACCTTGGGGGTGTTAATTCTCTAAAAATCCAATCCAGCATCTGCTGAGACTCAATGAAGCTTACTTTACTTCCTAAAGTGGTCCACTCTAACTCTGATTTCTCTCATCATGTTTATAAACTGAAATTATAAACTCAGGCTTCTCTTTCTGGTTTCCTTGATTTTTATTCCCTTTCTGCTTATCTTATCCAACTACATATAGCATTTTCCTCATATTTGAAATTTCTTCTTCACCCTGGTTCTACTTATTATTCTCTATAGGATATGTGGTTCAGGACAATTTTAATATGTGAAGTCATGAGTGTGTTTATAGATCAGAAATGATGGGGCCAGCCAACTGGTTCAGTTGGTTAAGAGCTCGCTCTGAGCAACAGGGTTGCCAGTTCGATTCCCAGCCCGAGTAGAGCTGCCGCTGAGCTGCCAACAGGTGGCAGGATGGCTCAGCTAAAAAATAAAAATGATTCTGGGTTATGAGTAATGGAGACAATTCATGATTTCTTGGAAAGAAGAAGGAAAACAGACAAAATAGAAATAGAAAGTACTCCGGAGTGTTAAACAACAGGACCCATAATGAATTTCGTGCCAAGGAAAAAGTCTGGATTACCAGAAACGGCTCCTAGGATGGACATGATCTCTAACCAGCGCATTATTGTTATACGTATGATTCAAGATTCAAAGCTTTGAGATGAAGCCTGAGATTGCCTGATGCCCGTTCACATGCCTGCCACCTCACTGTGCCAAGGTGTAGAAAAAATGGCTACTACTTCCGAAGTCTATACATATAAGAGATTGCTCCACTGTGAAGACTGAGGTAATGATATAAAAGAGGTTGTTCTCGAATGGCCAAAAACTGACAGATGCTCACCAAGGAAGGCAAACACATTGGTCTCACAATTTTAACCAGACTTTATCCTGGAAAATACTATACATCTTCCAGATATATTATTAAACATTTAAAAAAAAATACTGATCCAATTTTCAATCTACTATGCTAGAATTTATTCTACATTTACCTATATCACCTAAATAAGGTTTGCACAACTATTATTAGTATAAGCACCTATACATCTTTAGCATTTCTCATATTTTTATAGTCTTCATATCAACTACTTTGATGTTCCATACTTTCATCAAATAGATAGGTCATAATTTGCTCATGACCTTAGCCTGTGATCATATTATTGAACAATTAGATTATTTCCATTTTGTTGGTTAACATAGGTAATTATATAATAGATATCCTCACGTATGTAGTTCTTTTTCTGCTTTTGGATTATTTACTGATAAATGCCCCAAAGAAAAACTACAGTATTATAGGTTAGAAATGTATTAACATATCTTGATTTGCATTAGCATATTTCTAAATATAGTTAACATTTTTCTAAGGCAGTGTAAAACAAGCTGACTAAAACCTCAGTTAAGGGTGTAGAAGTAATATATATGGCCATTTAAAGAGAGAGGCTGATTGCCCCAAGCACTATAGAGGGATCAAAAAGTTTACACACACACACACACACACACACACACACACACACACACACACACATTGCATTATAAAGAAAAACTATCTGAATCTGATATATAGTATAAGTGTACAATAATCTTGATAGAAACCTGGTCTTCAAGCTCATAAGTAGTAACATGTTAGCACTTCATTACATATTATTGACTTTCACTCATATTTGCTGAAAAACCCATTCCAGAGCCATCTGCAACTGAATAAAGTACTTAATCTGCATTTTGGAAAACGATAAAAAAATGACTGCATGAAATTAAGGCAACATCTGAGCTTGTGAGGTTGCTTATCACATTTAAAGTTGACAGCATGAGTTTGGAGACAGCAGAATGCTTATGTAAGGCACAGCAGGTGGAAAGAGAAATGCTAAAGATCATTTTATTTTAGAAAAGAGGTAGAGGAGGAGTGAAGATGCTACAAACTCAAATGAATGCTTAAGGCCTTATCCCTTCAAAACAATTTCCTTTTTTAATGTAAGAAGATATATTTTTCATAATTAAGAGAATAGTCTTTAAACACAATTGTGCTAAAGTTAATTTGAGTGTTGCTCTTCACCATCACAATCTTTGGGCAGGCCCACGTAGAGTAGGGCACAGAGAAGTCTAAATAAGTCTGTCAAGACTTACTTTTTCCTTAATTTTTTTTTTTTTTTTTGAGGGCAGTGTCACTGGCCCGCATATGTGGGACCCGAACCGGGGCCGGTGGCTTCCCAAGCCAGAACTTAACCACTGCGCCACTCGTACAGCCCTAATTTTTTCCTTAATTTTTAATGTATGATAATGGAACAAGACTATGGGATCCTTTAAGATATCTATGTCATGCTAACTCTTTTTAAAATATATTAATCCAGCTCTATTTATTTAAACATCTATCCTTTGCCTACTGTTCTGCGGTCTAACATTTGTTGTAAATAAAGTATCCATGCGTGCCTGTTTCTAAATTCTCTGTTATTTTTTTATTGGTCTCTTTGCCCATCCTTGCATCACTGTCACACTCTCTTTTCTACTCTAGCTCTATAGATCTTGACAGCTGATTTAACAAGTTCATCAAACTTGTTTTCCTTTTTTAAGAATGCTTTTTTTATCAGCTTTATTGACATATAATTCATTTTTTTCTTAATTTTTTTTTTTTTTTTTTTTTTTTTTTAGCTGAGCCATCCTGCCACCTATTGGCAGCTCATCGGCAACTCAGCTCGGGCTGGCCTCGAACAGCTGTTGCTCAGAGCTCAGCTTGCACTGTTGAGCGAGCTCTTAACCAACTGAGCCACTCGGCCGGCCCGACATATAATTCATATAACATACAATTCACCCCTTTAAATTATACAATTAAGTGATTATTACAATAATCACAGATCTGTACAACCATCATCATTCTAATTTCAGAACATTTCCATCACCTCTTCAAGAAACCTGTACCCTTTAGCTATCACCCCCTTCCTTCCCATTTCCTCACATTTCCCAGCTCTAAGCAAACACTGATCTACTTTCTGTCTCTATAAATGCCTCTATTCTTGAATTTGACATAAACATGATCATATAATATGTGGTCTTTTGTGACTGACTTTGACTTAGCACGTTTTTAACGCTCATCCATGTTGTAGCATGTATTCACACTTCATTCTTTTTCATGGCCAAATAATAGTCCATTGTATAGATATGCCACATTTATTTCTGTTCATTTGTTGATGAGTATTTGTACTCTTTCTGTGTTTTGTCTGTTATAAATAAAACTGGTATAAACATATGTGTACAATTTCTTTTGTGTGGATATACATTTTCATTTCTCTTGGATTCCATACCTAGGGGTGCAATTGCTGGGTCATATGTTAGCTCTGTTTAATTGTTTGAAAAAAATTTCAGATTGTTTTCCATTTCTATTTCCCACCAGCAGTATACGAGAGTTCCAATTTCTGCACATCCTCACTAGCACTATTATTCTCTGTGTTTTTTATTCTAGCCATTCCAGTTTGTGTGAATTGGTATCTTCTAGTTTTTATTTGCATTTCCCTAATGACTAATGATGTTAAGCATCTATTCATGTGCTTTAATTGGTCATTTGTGTATCTTCCCTGGTGAAGCATCTATTCAGATCCTTTGTTCATTTTTAATTGGTCTATTTGTCTTTTTATTATTAAATTTTAAGAATTCTTTATTCTAGATACAAGTCTTGTGACAGGTATATGATTTTCTCCTAGTGCATGGGTTGTCATTTTCCTTTCTTTGTGGTGAACTTTAAAGGAAAAGAAGTTTTTAATTTTGATGAAGTCAAATTTATCCATTTTAGTTTGTCATGCTTTTGGTGTCATATCTAAGAATCCTTTTCAAAACCAGTCATGAATATGGTTTTTGTCTTATGCATTCTTGTTTCTCAAATACAGTACCCTACAAAATTAAAATATGCTTAATATATTTTTACTTATTGAATTAATCACTAGAACTTCAAAAGGGATGAATGTAAAAAGCAGACTGGCTTTTTCCACTGTAGATTTCCACTTTCCAAGACTGGCAAATTTCCACTGTAGATTATTCATGCCATTGCTGTGCTTAATCAATATTATAGAAAAAATACTATAGCCCAGTTATATTGCTGATATCTTTTGATCTTATTTATCAAAACTTATAATTACATGAAAAAAAGTGCAATCCAGGGTTAAAATAATTAAAATAGTGTTTTCAAAATATTGAAGCTTAGTTTTGTTAACTTAATTTTTTAAAAAGCATTGTAACTAATTTATTGATTTTTCTATTAAAAAAAGCACCCTGCTCCAAAAAAAACAAAACAAAACAAAGGCCTGCTCTTCAGCATCATTTTAACTTTTAAAATATATTCTAAAACTATATAATTTATTTCATTTCTATCATTACAGTATTCCTGGTTAGCTCTTAAGAGAAAAATAGCAAAATTCTTTAAGACATTGACAGATGCTATTTTTTGAACTTTATTTTCAAGGTATTAGATCATGGTATATTTATTATCTGGGGGAAAAGTCCATAAAATATAAATAAACAAAAAAATTTAAGGAAGGTGAACAGCTGAATAATCAATACAATAAAAAAGGGACTAATCAGTCAATTATACAATTTACAGGTAGATATTGTTATCTGTATATATTTGTATCTGTATCTATTTTACAGACACATATTTTTAAGTAATTAAATTTATCAAGTGTTACCTTTCTCTATCCAATTCCATTTACATTTGGATAAAGCTAACTGACAAAGGCAGTTGGTAGGTTTTCAGCAATGCAACAATGAGTAACTAGATTATAAAACATGACAAGTTCAATAAACAGACATCCCATATCAAAATTAGATTTAATGTTGGATGTTGCATTAAAATAATTGACAAATTAGAATAGATATTTATAAAAAACAACCAACACAATGTAAAATTTCTGGCAAATATTTTGCAGAGGAAGAGTTGAAGGGATTGAGGGGCATTAATCTAACAGATAGATAACTTCAGGGTAACATGACAGTTCTTTTAAATTTTTGAAAGACTGTCAGATAGAAGACTGAATTATGTTTATAACAAAAGACAGAAGTAGGATTAATGGATAGAAATTATGAGGCAATGATTTTTTTTTTTCCCACATAAAGGGAAACATGATCATAATCTTCTCAGAAGTTATGTAACTACCTCAAGAATCCCTGTTGCTTAGGGATTCTGATGCAGTGTGATATGTGTGACCAGATGGCTTTTATTTTTTATTTTTTTAAAGATTTTATTGGGGAATTGGGGGAGGGGAACAGCGTTGGGGAATTGGGGAAGGGAAACAGACAAGTTGCTGTACTTTTTATTTTTATTTTTTTTATTCTTCAATCTACTTGTGGAGGACATTGCTTCACTGGCCCATGTTGGTATCGTCATTGTGCTCTTGCCAGATGAGGAAGATCGATCGCCGGCCTCTGGATGGCCACTCGCCACGGCTATTGGCAGCTCACGCTGGCTGCCAGCAGCTCACGCTGGCTGCCGGCCACTCACTGTAGCCTATGGCAGCCCATTGCAGCAGGGGCTGCAGCCTACACTGTCGCCAGGGCTCGCACAGCCCAGCTCCAGGTGGAGCTGTTGTTCACCATCTTAGCTATAGAGGGCAGTGTCACTGGCCCTCATATGTGGGATCCGAACCAGGACCGCTGGCTTCCCAAGCCAGCTCTTAGCCAACATGCCACTCGACCAGCCCCTGACCAGATGGCTTTTAGTGCTTCATCCAACTTGTAGGCCCTAATCCCATGACATGTGTTATATCACCTTTTAGAACTTCTGAAGGTAATGCTAAAATGATGTGTACCAGTCACCTTCCTTAAACTAGAAGCAAATTACTGAAACATTGCTACTATTTTTGGACTCTTATTAGGCACAATCCAATGACCACCATCCCCTAGGGTACAACTGAACTATCTTTGTTCTTTTGGAGTTTGGTGATGCTTCTGATGCAATTGCAGAGGTAAACAAAATATTCTATATTCTAAGTGTCAGTGGAACTTAAAGTAGTTGATGTTTTATGAAGCACTTAGCTGCCTGACACGAACCCTCTAAAAAGTCTCCCTTAAGTATCAGCATTAGATAGTCAGAGACTACGAATACTACAGCTACATATGACTGACATTGGACAGATCATTTTAGTGTGGCAGGTGGATTCCAACTGGAAATTGTATTTCCTTAGAGGGATTGCCCACTCCTCAACAATATTCTTTATTGTAATTTAGCAATAAAGATTATTTTTGACAGATTTAAGGTCAAATGATTTCATATGCAACATTGTTTTTCTTCTTTCTTTTCCTCCACCTTTCCTTACTTTTCCTTTTTTTAAATTTTTTAATTTTTTAATTTTTTTGGTTGGTTAGTAATCTTTTTCTCTTCATTTTGGTGAAGATTTATACTGGATTCAAGAATTACTTTTACTTCACAATAGAAATAAACACATAAATAAACATAGATTTATTTGTTTTTAATACAGATGCCGGGAAATAACAAAGATATAGATTGAAACAAGTGGGCATGCTTCAGCACTTGATTGTTCTGATACGTAATCTATACTGTGGACAGGAAGCCACTGTCAGGATAGAATGTGGAGAGACAGAATGGTTTCCTATAGGCAGAGGTGTCAGACCAGGGTGCATTTTATCTCCCTATTTGTTCAATCTGTATGCAGAACATATCATACAAAAAGCTAGACTCAGAGGAAGGAGGAATGAAATTGGTGGGTGAAATATCAGTAACAAGATATGCAGCTGCCACCATCTTAGTGGCAGAAAGTAGCAGATATTTGAAATGACATCTGATGAAAACGAAAGAAGAATGTGCCAAAGCAGGATTGCGTCTGAACGTCAAGATAAAAATCATGACTACAGAAGAAATACACAACTTTAACACAGACAAGAAAAACATTGAAATTGTTAAACATTTTGGTTCCTTGCTTCAATCATCAATTCAAATGGAAACTGCAGCCAAAATGTCAAGAGAAGCCAGAGACTCAGAAGGGGAACAATGGGAGAACAAGGAAAGCTCATCGGAAACGAAGAGGTGTTCACTAGAGGCCAAGGTTAAGAGCATCCACATTCTCATATTCCCAAAATATGTACAAATGTGAAAGTTGGACAGCTTTCATATTTGTACATATTAATAAGGGAAAAAATGATTCATTTGAAATATGATGTCAGAGAAGAGCTCTACAGATACCCTGGACCACCATCAAGATGAACAAATGGGTCCAAGAACAAATTAAGCCTGAAACATCACTGGAGGCAAAAATGAGAAAACTGAAGGTGATGTCCTTTAAACACATGATGAGATGGCAGGGTGATTTTGAAAAGACAAGAATGAGGGCCGGCAGAGTGGCGCGGTGATTAAGCGCTGGCTTGGGAAGCCAGCGGCCCTGGTTCGGTCCCACATGTGAGGGCCAGTGACACTGCCCTCAAGAAAAAAAAAAAGAAGAAGAAAAAGAAAAGACAAGAATGCTGGGAAAATGCAAGGCAGCAGGAAAAGAGGAAGACCAGTATGAGATAGACTAATTCCCTAAAAGAAGCCATAGGCATGAATCTCAAGGAATTGAGGACAGGGCACTGTGAATGTCATTCATAGAGTTGCCGGGAGTCACAGCTGACTCAATGGCAAGTCACACACACACAATGGAAAGGAAAAAGGAAACAAAACTCAAGACTTGAGCAGACCAATTCTGATTTACTTCCTAAAGAAGGGCTAACTAAAAGACTGTTTAGATTTTATACTTTATTGGGACAAGTGTTGGGGATAGGTTTTATTTGCAAGGCAGTGGTAACAATATGTACAAATGTATATATATATATATATATATATGAAGAAAAATCTATTACTTCTATAGCTCTTAGAATCAGCCTGACTTGCAGAAAAATGCTCACTGAATGCTAGCTATTATTGTTTTATTATTTTTATGCCTAGAGTGGGCAATATACCTTATTTTGTTTGCTCTCTCCGAGAACTCTGAGGCAAAAGGGTTACCCACATTAATCCCGAGTCAGACTCATTTTGTGCACATCAATGGAACACTAAGTTAGTACTCAGCCTATAAATGTAGATGCATCAGAAGAGAGGCTGTATTAGTTTGTTAGGGATGGCATAAGAAATTACCACAGACCAGGCAGCTTAAACAACAGTTTACTTTCTCATAATTCTGAAGCCTAGAAGTCTGAGATCAAGGCATTGGCACATTTTTTGTTTGTTTGTTTTTTTGTTTTGTTTTTTGTGGTTTTCTTTTTCCTGAGGCTCCTCTCCTTGGCTTGTGTCTTGCTCTAATGTCTAGTCATACTAGATTAAGCCTCCCCCTAATAGACTCCTTTTACCTAAATTACCTCTTAAAAGATCCTGTATCTGGGCCGGCCGAGTGGCGCAGTGGTTAAGCGCTGGCTTGGGAAGCCGGCGGCCCTGGTTCGGTCCCACATGTGAGGGCCAGTGACACTGCCCTCAAAAAAAAAAAAAAAAAAAAAAAGTAAAAAAAAGATCCTGTATCCAAACATAGTCACATTATGAGGTACTGGAGGTTAGGACTTCAACATATGAATTTTGAAGGGGACACCATTCAACTAACAATAGGCTCCATGGTGATGAAATACTAGAGGTGGGTGTGTTAGATTGGAACAGAATTACCTGAAATGGCATAACCAAGGTATAACCAATGGGGATGTCAGTTAGTTTGATGGCAGGAGGGCAGCCTCCAAGGGAGACACTGGAGAAATGTGGGAACATAACCAGCACATTGTACACAGGTCTAACTGGTAGACCCACCATACCAAATATAGTTGTCAGAGACCTGCTTTCCAACTTCTGGGTGGGCCATGGGTGTTAACCTATTATGGCAACATTAATAACAGATACAGGGATACCAAGGCCTACGATACTTTCAGGGTGTGCAAAATTTATGAATTTTCTTAAGCTTTGAAGGAAGTAGATTTCAAAACAAATGGTGAAATTCACAAGCTTTGTTAAAGCTAAAGTGGAATATAGAACGTTGTAATATTAGGTATTTAGGTAAAAGCTTGATGAGCCAAATTTAATATTTGGTCTCTTCATCAGATGTTCCAGTGCTTTTCATAAAATTCAGGTTTAGGAAATGTGTGATTGAGACCAGAAACATACAGCAAACTGGCAGCTTTTTCTGTTGTGCTCCACAACCTGGAAAAGGTAGCTTGTCTCTCATAGTGACTAATACAAGCGGAACATAATTCTCTTGGGAAAATGAAGCCTGTCAAACCCCTCAGATATTTCACACTGCATAGTTTTGTGTTGTTACACCATTGCGAGTCCCTCCTGCTATTCCTATACAGACTAACTGGCAGAAATGTAACTCTTTTCCAAATTGTTATGGATTCCATTTACTTTTTTTATTATGTGGAGCCATACTGCAATATAAATGTGATTTTTTTATCTTTATGAAATTTATCGGGGTGACATTGGTTAGTAAAATAATATAGGTTTCAGGTGTACATTTCTATAATATATCATCTACATATAGCATTGTGTGTTTACCACCCAGAGTAAGTTCTCCTTCCATCACCATAAATGTGATTTTTTTTTATACTAAAATGGGATGATTATGTTTTAGGAGGCATACTGAAAAAAAATCGTGCATTGGATAAGAACTACACATGGATTTTTCCCAAAAGCGATATTTATCATAAGTAAATTGCCTATTTCCCAAGCTATTTTAATTGGATAAATGACAGAGAAACACAGTGCTTCAAATACTCTACATTGCTCTAATTGTCTGTGTGTGTGTTTCTTATAAAAAAAAATATTTTTTTAATTCTTTTTTTTATTTTTTATTCTGTTGCTTGGAATTCTGTGACATGGGGAAAATACACCCCACTTCATATGTTTCTTGCCAGGCCTGTGGCACCATGGAGAGCACTGAACAGCCTAGCTTCTGGAATTCCTTTCTTTAAGAGCTCACATACAGGGATCTACGTAGGTCTAGAATTATGAGGGATTATCTGCTCTTGTGATACCATCCTAGTAAATCCTTTGATATTATACAACTCTTTCAACAGTATTTATTTATTAAATAAGTATATTATTTTCCAAACTGTCCTAGGTAGTGACAGAAATATGTGAAGTAATTACTCTCTTTATGCTCCTCGCTTTTTGAAATAACATATACTACATTAAAAGAAACAAATAGCATGATTATGTATAATGTACATCCTGAGGGACTAAATGTAATGTAAACTTAAATGTCCATATCGGTGGATAAATAATGAGAAAGTTTATTTTGACTTCAAAGAAGATGTTGGACTTGAGATAAGTGAGGAGTTCTAAGTAGAGAGGAAAGCATTCTAAAGGCTTAACAACAAGGATGCGTATGAATCATGTGTTTTGTGGCAATGAGCTAGTCTGGAGTGAGGCCAAAAGTTGAGAAGAGGATAGTCTAGAGAAGTAAAATGAAACAAAAATAAACCATGAAGCTTGATGAATCATGTAGGGTGTGGGATATTGGGCTTGATCCAATAGGTAATGGCATCCTTTTTTTTTTTTTTTTTTTTTTTTTATATTTTTACTGAGGAATTGGGGAAAGGGAGAAGCCAAGTTGTTGTCCTTCAGTCTTAGTTGTGGGGGGCGCAGCTAGCTCAGCTCCAAGTCCAGTTGCCATCTGGCCACGTGTTGGCAGCTCGTGGCTGCTCAGCTCAAGGTGCCTGTTCAATCTTATTTGCGGACAGGCATAGCCCACCATCCCATGCGGAAATCTATTGGCACCTTGTTGTTAGGAGCATGTGCTCTCACCAGCTGAGCCATCCTGCCATCTGGTGGCAGCTCACTGGCCCATGTGGGAATCAAACCAGAGACTCTGTTGCTCAGAGCTTGTGCTCTTAACCAACTGAGCCACTCGGCCGGCCTGGTAGGTAATGGTATTCTTTATAAAGAAAATGGGATGGTAAAAACTGGGTTTTATGAAAATCAAATATAGTGATGCTTTGACTCTAGGAACAAAAAAGTTAAGAGATCTTGTAAAATTCTGTGAGTTCATTGGAGCTGGGACTGGGGTGAAAGCAGGGAAAATATGAAGTCAAACAATGGAGATGTTATTAATGCATAGGATTTGGTGGCAACTTAGCTAATGGAAATGAAAGGCAGCAGAGTCCACTACATATTCCATAGTCTGTGCCTGCAGTACATTTCCAGCAAGAGAAATGGGGAAGCTGGGGAAGGGATTGCTAAGAGGGAATGACAATGAAGTCAGTGCCTGGCTTAATGAGATATAATCAGGGACAACTGAGGGGGATGTCATTAAAAATGATTTTAATGACAAATCAAAATGAAGTTAGGATGGTGATATTCATTTGTGAGAAAGCATCACGATGAAAATTAAATGTCTATGTGAATAAGCTCACCAGAGGAGACAGGGTAGAGAAATAAAAGCAGAGAGCAATCAGTAAATGGGTTTATAACATCCACCATGAGGAGATGGCACACACATGACGCATAGAAGCAAGACTGCTGGAGAAGTAGGGGATGTTCCAAAATAGTGTCATGGGATTCAAAGCAGGATGGAGCTTTGAGAAAGAACGTTAGAAGTATTGGCCTTTTAAATATGAAGTCAAATTATAAAGAAGAGAAAGAAAAGTCCCTTGAAACTGGTGACTTTTAATAGAGATATTTAATTTAATCCTAGGAATAAAATCCTAATTACAGTGTGAAGGGGGAAAAAAGGCAAAGTAAGGAAATGGAAGTAGTGGATAGAGACAACATACTTGAAGCTGTGAAAAAAAGATGTGGTGTCAGTAACTAGATGAGGCAGAGAACAGCGAGTTGACTTGCCCCCTAAATGAGGAGATTTTTTTTCTACATATTTGTAAGTAAAGTATCTAAATGGAAGGATCTCTGAGAAGTTTGAAGTATTTAAAGCACAGGTGGAGGGACAAGATGTGTCTTTCCCTTCGTCTGGTTCACCTGTTTATCAGGTTCTTTTAAAGCTTTTTTTTTTTTTTTTAAACATCAGACAAGTAATGTGCTGATGTCATAACAAGGTTTGAGGGAGGCACATCTCACACAAAAGAATGAACACCCAATCATCACACTTATGAACTACAAAAGGATCAAGTGCATCTTTTTTCATCTCTTCCCAAATCCTGTGTCATCAATTGTTGCCCTTGAGATTTGCATTCATTACCAAGCAGCTTTCTGCACTGGGCCCTTGGCTGTCCCTGTGAACATTCGTTGGTCTCTTCATCCCCCAAATATTTTCTCTTAAGTATGTTATACCTGTAAGCTACAGGCTATCTCTCTTTCTCTTGGAAACCAAACTTTTACATAGAATTTTCCGCCCTTGCTCATACTACGCCTTCCTTCTTATTCACAGATCCACACAGTCCCTGCCCCAGAACTCTGAGAACACAACCCTTTTCAAGATTATGAATGCCCTTTTGTTAACAAATCAAATTGCTAACATTTTTTCCCTTCTTACATTTTTTCCCCCCTTTGGCTTTCATGACACCACACTCCTGGCTTTTTTCTTATCTCCCAGATTCCTTTGCTAACTTTTCTTCCTTTCTCGTCTTCTCAGTCTACACTCCTGGACATTGCTCCCAGGGCTTCAGCTGTCATCCTGAAACATGTGAATCCCCATTCTGGATAAGAGCCCAGAGTTCTCTCTTGACTTGCAGACTGGATACTAGAGTTCACAGAAGCCTTAAGCTCAGTGTATCTTTCTCTAAAGTCATTTAGTCCCAACATTCTCAGTCCTGCTTTTCTCCAGTGTCTGTATCTCAATAATGGCCCACCCTATGCTCAGTTAGGCAAGCCATGGATTTCATTGTTGTTCTTGCTCCTTCCTTTTCTTTCTTTTCTCATATTTCATCTATTAGCAGCTCCTTTTGGTTTTATTTCCTACTTAGTAATATTTACTAACTTCATCTCTGTCTTCTCATCTCTAATGCCAACCTATTTATTCCAACCACTGTAATTTTGGCTCAGATTGATGTAGAAAGTCCCATAACTAATGTCTTTGATGCCAACTTTAGTCCCTCTGACTCCTTACAGCTCTTCTCCAGGCCTCAGGCAGCCCTAAGACATGAACTGAATCATGTTATTCCCCTGGATAGAATCCTTCCATAGCTCCCGGCTGGCTTTTTTTTTTTTTTTAAGCTGAGCCATCCTGCCACCTGTTGGCAGCTCAGTGACAGCTCAACTCGGGCTGGGCATCGAACCGCTGTTGCTCAGAGCTGAGCTTGCACTCTTGAGCGAGCTCTTAACCAACCAAGACACTAGGCCAGCCCCCTGCTGGCTTTTTAATACACCCAATATTAACTTTTTAAAAAGTGTTAGACACCTGTGCGTCTAAAAAGTGTGCCAGACAGTACCTCAGTTAAACCTTAGTATAACCATATGAATGATTTTAACCAGATCTGTGTTATACTAGCCTCTCTTTGTAAACAGTGTGTCTAACTGCTTCCCATGCCTTTCATGATGGATCCTTGCTGACTACTCCAGAAACATTTCTTATCACTCCACCTTCATGTCGTGTTCTTCAGCCAGATTGAATCTCTTGCTGTTTTCTGTATGTATGCTCTCTTGTAAACATGTCTTTCTCATGCCTGGGACTTATTCCCATTCCATCTCACCCCATTTTCCTGCCGAATTCTTACTGCCATTTTGTATCTTAACTTGGATATCAGTGTAGGAAGCTATCACTAAACACAGAACCAATTTCATTTTGGGTTCCAATGCTATGTACTTCCATACCATCCTGTATATGCTACTTAGGACATTTATAACACGTTATGGTCATCTCCTGTCTAACCTAACAGAAGGTAAGTTCTCTGAGGTTATTATTTGCCTTGTTCACCATTCTATCTGTCAAAACAGAGGCCAGCACAGAGTAAATACTGTATTTTGCTGTGTATAATGTGCACCCACATTTTTGGCCCAAATTTTCAGGGGAAAAAAATCTTTCATTTTAATTTTTTAATTCAAATTTTTATTTGTTTACATTTAGGTACTTGTTTTTTTTTATATATATTATAAATGAATTTTAGCAGCATTTATTTTTAACATATTATGGTACAGGAAATTTTATGTAATAAATAATTACAAAACACCAAAACAAATACAAGGTACAAGAAATTTTATGTGCCGGTTACAAATTTACAATATTTACACATCATAGAAGGCCAAGAACTCTTCGTCATTGCAAGTTAGTCATAGGCTCAACAAGACCTATTATCATATTCCAGGGTATTATTTTGCATATGGATATCATTATTGATTTCTAGAGTTACACTTTTAACTCTGAAGCATAAATAAAAGAATTAAAAACATTTATATAGATATGGAATTAGTACTACCCATGTATATGCACATCCTTAATTTTCCCTCACAAATCTGGGCAAAAAAAGTGCAATTATACATGGCAAAATATGGTACTTGGTGACTACTCATTGAGTGCATGAAGGAATGAATGGCTTAGATGCAGATTTACATCAATACAAGGAAGAAAATGGGGAAATTCAGGAAGGAACGATTCATGGAAATATGAGATAAGAACATCTACTGAGAATGAGGGGTTAGCCACAAGGGAATGTGAACAAATAGGGGGGAAAATCAAGGTCTGAAATAGCCTTCGAGATCATCAAGAAGGCATAGAATTGTTGAGAAGAGTAAGGGAGCCCAATTAAAATAAAACTATTTCTGCAACTTTCTGTCTGTTCATGAGTTCATTAATTGAGTGGCAGAAGCTCAAGTTTCAGGATTCATTCCATGTTTAGTGTAGTATGTGGTTGCGAGGAGGGTTTAGGGTAGAGATAAGGGTGGTTGTCAAGTCAGCCCTTATATAACCAAATCTAGATTTGGGCTAAAAGAGACCCATTATGGGAGGCTTGGCATGACTAAAGATTTTGGTGAAGTCACAGTGAGTGGAATGAAGGAACCCAAGAGAAGATGAGCAAAGAATCAGTAACAGAAATGATTAAATTCTATATTTATGAGTTGATACTATTGCCTGCAATGATAGAAATCTACTTTTCACAAATGTGCATTATTTTTTATCAAACTCAGAACTGATCATGTTACGATAAGAAGAAATAGTTGACTTGCCACTGGCATAATTGTAATCAAGATGATGGTTCGAGTTTCTTCAAAGGAAAAATTGTAAAGGCTGAGGGGCCTCTGTGTATCCTCCTCCATAATTTCATTCAGAGTAGAAACTAACACTGGGAGGCATGTTTCCCCATAGCAACTAATTATCCACCTAATGCACTTATTTGTGGATGGATCAATCCCTCTCCAAGTATTTATTGATTCCCTATTGTGTGCCCAACATGATGCTAAGTGCTAGGAGTAAACAAATATATATATATACACACACATACACACACACACAGAGGCTATACAAAAATGTATACGCATTTTTTTTGAAGATTTTTTTATTGGGGAATTGGGGGGAGGGAACAGCATTGGGGAATCAGGGAAGGGGAATAGACAAGTTGCTGTCCTTTGGTTCTTCAGTCTAGGTGTGGAGGACGTCGGTTCACTGGCCCATGTTGGTACTGTGATCATTGCGCTCTTCCCAGCTGAGGCAGATGGGTCACAGGCCATTGGACGGCCGCCCATGCCAGCTCACACCAGCTGCCGGCTGGCTGTTCACGCTGACCACTGGCCACTTATGGTAACTTATGGCAGCCCACTGCAGCCACACTGCAGCCTAAACTGTCGCCAGCGACTCACAGCAGCCCAGCTCTAGGTTGGGCTGTTGTTCACCATCTTAGCTGTAGAGAGCACAGCGTCACTGGCCCATGTGGGATTTGAATCGGTGGCCCTGCTGCTCAGAGCTCACACTCCCAAGCCAACTCTTAACCAATGAGCTACTCAGCCGGCCCTATATACACATTTTAAGAAATGAAAAAAAGCTGTATTAATATTGTAATATTCAATATATACTGATAACGATAGATGAATACAAATCACATTTGACTTCTGCAATTACAAGAGGTGTTCGAAGTGGTTACCATCAGTGTGATTTTAATACAGTTTTATTTTGTTTCTTCAAATGTGTATACAATTTTTTGGCACCCTCTCTCTGTATATAAAGCATGATCTCTACCCTCACAGTCTACAGCGTGCCTCTGTGTCAGTGCATCTGCTCTGATTTTGATGTCATTTTACTCTTTCATATTAGTGACAGAATGGCTTTTAGTGATAATTCCTTGCTATTTAACTGTTCTATAATTTGAGGGTAGGGTGATCCATAACTATTGGTATTTTAGTTAACCAACTATTTAACCTTTTTAAAAATTAGATGCTAATTTGGTATCATTTTGTAAATGACAAATTCTTGTGAATTCTAATATCAATATTCCTTATGCTATTCTGTACAGTGTTCTGTTTACTTGAAAAATCTTATCTATAATGTTTTCTGAAATTTCATGTTAATCTATTCTAACTTTTGTTTTATTACTATTTCAACTAATAATATCTCATTAGTCTTAACCTGTTTTCCTGAAAGTCCAACAACTAAATTATCATTACTTATTACTAATTTGTGCAATTATTCCTTAAATATTACTCTGCTTTCTCTTCCTTCTTAAATACAGACATCATGTTCATGATTTAGAAATATTTTCCACAAAATCTTACTTGGATTTTCCTGTTTTTAATGGGGCATGGCTTTAAATTAAGTCAATCATAATGACTTTTTCTGGAATTTCATAATTTAAATAAGTATAGCTACAGGACCATGATATTGCCTTTCACTTATGAGCTGTGATTTTTCTCTTAATCTAGACTACAAAGTGCAACTTCCACAACTGCTACTGAGATTTATATGGAAATATTTCATTTAAATCACAGACCGATGCCACAATCCACAGAAGACAAATGACACATATATTTGTTGCAAGACATTATTAGTGAATCTTATGGCTAGTGATGTGGTTAATGAAAGAATGAAAATAAAACATATTAAGAACACCTATTATTTCTGCATTGATAACATTTTGTACTTATAATCTACAGATCGTGCACTGCCCACCGTATTATCTGTGTAAATGTCTCCTTGGGATTAAAGGCAGTTCTGAAAATCTTTTGAAGCGCTGGAAAGAGTTGCCTAAAAAGCCAATGCAACTGTGTCTGGGAGGCATTCGCAAACTGGATAGTTACTCATTTGTATAGAAAGGGTTATGTGAGCCTTAATTAGAGTTAGTGTTTTCTGAAAAGCCTTCTGGGTATAAGTTTCTATTTGTCTAGTATTTATTTGACATTTGGATGAATCCTGATAAAAAGAATTCCTAGGCTCCTCTCTCTTCTGATATTCTGTTTTTTGTTTGTTTGTTTTGTTGTTGTTGTTATCCTAGATAAAAGGAATAACTCCTTATAACTGTTGTTGAACAGCACAATTATAAAGTCAATGCTGATCTCATTCAAACTTTTGCAACATGCAAATTAATAAACAGTGATCACTACAGGAGCATTCAAACTGGCAACACTCACTGTCTCCTCTGCAGAACCTGCCTGAATTTAAGCTTGCTTTTAGAGTTTGAAGCTGGATGATCACACCCTTGGAAACATGCCCACCAGTCAGTCCCTTGTGAGGCAAGGACTGGAGGCAGAATATGTGATAGGAGCATCCCATGACAGCTATGGATGTGACTGTGTATATAAGCAATGGGAATGCTTACGAAGTCTGAGTGATGCATATATTTTTAATTTGTACAGTAGCACATACATGCTTATGTGTGCTACATTCTGTTTGCCTTCAATACTTTACTTTTCCCATTTGCATAGTGGTGAGGCAGTTTGTATTCAGCCTTGCACAGCTACATAATTATAAATTCTGAGCAAGCTTCATAGATTTATATGCTCTGCCCCACAGTACAGCATAACAAATTAGAGATTATAAATCAATTTAGCTACCTCAAATTGGAGAGTTTTTAAAATGCATTTTTAATAGATTTTTCTCTGAACATTTGAATCCTTTGCCTTTGATTTACGTTTTTTATTTTTGTTGCTTTTTTTTTTTGTGAACTGTGTGGAGGCATTCACAGAAAATAAATATTTATTTGAAATCCAAATATATATATATATATTTTTTTCCCCTTAGGACACTGTCTGGAAATTCAGTATAATGTTTTTTTTTGTAGGCAGTATCATTGGCCCTCATATGTGGGACCCGAACCAGGGCCACTGGATTCCTAAGCCAGCACTTAACCACTGTGCCACTCGGCCAGCCCCAGTATAATTTTTTTTAAATGAATGAACATTGATTGTCAATCTATCAATCAAAGAATCTTCCAACAGAAGAAAAACACTAATTTAACCACCATCTTTGACATATGACAATTTTGTATGTTTTAATTTTCCAGTAACACAAAGACCAAAAATTAAGGCTCTATATCTAGGACATGGATTTAAAAATCCTAATGTAATTATTGATGACACAAATATATAGAAGAGTTTCTGACTGTCAAAGCTTATGGGACAATTTTTTTTAAAAGTTTTAAATTTTTTCTACTAAGTACTATGCCAATTGGAATATTTATATCTAATAGGATCTGTGAAGTTCCAGATATAGTATTTTAGATACATTTGCTGGTCTGTGCAAATCTGTATATAAGATAGATCACTTTTAACTACTTCTCCTTTTCCTTTTTTTTTTTTTTTATTAAAGACTTTATTGAGGAATTAGCGGAGAAAAACAGCGTTGGGGAATCGGGGAAGGGGAACAGACAAGTTGCGGTCCTTTTTGTTGTTGTTCTACTGGCCCATGTTGGTATTATCATTGTGCTCTTCCCAGATGAGGCAGATCAGTTGCTGGCCTCTGGGCGGCTGCTCATGGCAGCTCATGGCATCTCATGCCAGCTGTCAGCCACTCACGCTGGCTGCCATCCACTCACTGCAGCCTGTGGCAGCTCACTACAGCAGATGCTGCAGCCCACACCATTGCCGGCCATCTTAGCTATAGAGGCAACCAGGTAGAGCTGTTGTTCACCACCTTAGCTGTAGAGGGCAGTGTCACTGGCCCTCATATTTGGGATTCAAACTGGGGCCCCGCTGCTCAGAGCTGGCATCCCAAGCCAGCTCCTAACCAACACACCACTCGGCCAGCCCACTACTTCTCCCTTTGTAAAGTAAATCCTGAATTCCAACCACATGGATCAATTTCTTAATTAGAGTTTGTGGTTTGTGGGTGTGGAGCAAACCATCCAATGTCACAATAGCCATTTCCAGGTTTATGCAATAAACACAGACAATTTTGTTTTTTTATTTAGGTAACAGAATTTTGCTGTGGATGTTAAAACACTTTTAGAGCTGAATTTTTCAAATGATTAGTGTTTACAAAATCAGTGTATTAGGACATAATCAGTTAAAATCAAGATGTAGACTACAATTTTATAGAATATAATATAGAATGTATTGCAAAAATGAATAATAAGTATTTTTCTGAAACTTTCCTTTTAGTTACACTGTGTGTGTTCTAGTTGCAATGTTGTCTCTGTGTGTGTGTGTGTGTGTGTGTATTCATATACATATATGTTCATATATGTGTATTCATATACATATATATGTTCATATATGTGTATTCCTTTTTAGCTGTGGATAAAAGTAAAAACTAGTTTGAAAGCAATTATTCTAAAGGTTTTTTGTTTTGTTTTTTTTAATGGCAAATACAACTGAATCAGTTGTACATTATTATTAGTTCTGTTAAATTAAGTGCATTCTTTTTTACTGAGGGACAACTATGAACCAAGTAATGTGTGGATTCTTTCATATTTGTATCTATCATCAGTCCTGGTAACTCTGTGAAATGATAGTTAACATTAATCCCTTGGTATAAATTAATGAAATAAAACGTAGAAACACAATGGATGAGAACTTGGGATGTTGCAAAAAATACGCTGATATCAGCATTTTCCAAACTTGAGTTACCCAGGTTTTTAAAAGATGTTATTTCAGATAACTGAGTTTCATGGTTAATGGGTTCAGGAAATTTTGAGTTACACCTATTAACTTTTCTTTACTGATGTAATCCTTTGGGATTTTAATATGCTAATGGGTACCCCAAATCACCAAGTATAAGGCATGGGTATAATGTGAATTTCCCAAACCTGTTTTACCATAGAATAATTTTTAAAAAATGTTTGTTCAGAATATTATTTATTGGGACACACTTTGGGAAATGTTTGATTTAATCATGTCAACTGAAGTACGTTAAAAGAGACAAGACCTTGTAAAGTAAGTTTGAACGATGCTATGATATGCAATAGTGTTTTTTAGAACTCAAACTCATTTTTCTATTAGGAAGAATTTTAAAATTAGAGCATTTTGCATTTTTAAAGATCAAGATTCAATTTAAATGCATACACACACACACACACACACACACACACACACTGTGGTCTACTTTCTTAGGGAATTCAATTCAGAGAATTTAGAAGTTGTAAATACTTTGTGTTTAATTACCTTTCACCTGTGTTGAAATTAAAACAGTATTACAAATACATAAACCATTATTTCTTTTAAATCCCATCTCACAGATTTGGGGAATAAGAGATCCTCTCAAATTTCCCTAAGCTCATGTATGGATCACCTAAGTGTGCTGAATGCAGCAGTCTTTTAGCTACCACTGTATAGCGAACATTATATCCTCTTTTTTTCCCACCATTGGTTTAAAATATACATGAGAAGCCCCCACCTTAAGGCTGTACCTTAGAGGATCTACAGCACCGTCCCCATTTCTGCTTTCTTTTTTAGAGATGTCATGTGTGCACCATAGGTAGAGGGCCACTGAAGGGTTTTTAAACTCTGCAGAGTAGAGAGCATTGACTCACTGACTGGACCACTAAGTTCCATATTCTCTGTGTTGTCCACCTTTCTCCCATATTGTGCTCTGTTCCCTTTCTTCTCTGCACAATGTTCCAATGTGATTCAAATGAGACTTCCACGTGAGCAAGCTTTATCTTCAATATGGTTTGTGTGCGGGGTTTCCAAAGCTGTCTATATCCATGGAGATATTTAGGGGACAGCCATTTGGTTTGCTTTCTGACACAGCCATCTCCCTTGTGCACTAGCATGAATTAATACAAGAGGATGGGTCAGGAGGCCCGGGTCACATGGAGTGGACCAAGTGAACTCTTTCCCATAGAAGAGCCCTTTCCTTTGGACAAAGATCATGAGGACCCTCTACCCTTTCCTTGGAGTGAGTTCATTTCTTTGAGTCCCACCCTGCTGATTTCACCTACCAGAGCTGAACGGCTTACCCTCTAGACGTGCTTGAATATGCCTGCTTACTAGAAAAAAAATTACTCATGCAACTGGGGCTTCTACCCTCTCTCTTATAGCAATATATGCACACTTTACATAATGATCATGTTGAAGCTTAACAACACATTTTAAAGATAAATATTTTCATTCTCATTTTTTGAATGAGCCGAATGAGTCACTGAGGGGTTAAATGATTTTCCCAAGGTTATTTATTCCACCAAAATCTGAACCCAGAGCTATGTAATTCTCGGGTTCAGTTAGCCTTGGTTTAAAGGTAACTAAGTTAATCAACCAGAATTGACAATGCCTCAATTCTAACCATTTAAGCTAGCCTTATCTTGTTTCTCTTTTCACAAGAACCGAGTTTTAAAGTCTTTATGACTGCATATTTAGCAAGATCACAGGACTGCTTCTTTATAGTTCTATTTTTAAAAACAGAAAAGGAAACACACACACACACACACAAACCTTAACTAAACACAGTTCATTGTAGACCTGCTAAGGGAAGAGAGTGACCTGTTGGGCTAGGGAGCAACCCAAGTTTGGCCACCACAACTCTAATTGACTAATAATTCACTTTGGGAGTATCAACAAAGGTGGAGGGCGGGAGGATTTCAGAAGGGCTTGGCATTTTGGGGAGGAATTTAAGTATTGTATGAGTCACTGAATAAAATCCAGGAAGGGAGAGGCTAATGAAAGAGAAGGGATGTGACTCACTTCCCTATTGCAGAGACAAGGATTAGAGGATATAGATGGGATATCAGAAGGACAAACTGTAGCTCAAACTCAGGTAATCTTTGATAAGGCCTTGATTTTTTTTTTCCTATAATTCTGGAAGTCACTTACATTTACAAAAACACCAAGTTAGTCAAACAAATTTGTTAATGCAATGTATGTAATACATTTACTTGGCATATATTTTGAGGGCACTTAGTGAACTAGGTTCTAGACCCAACTACACACACAAAACTAAAGATTTTACCGTAGACTGCTTACAGCCAAGAGAAAAAGAGAATACACATACATGCAGAGACTCACCATATAATCCTAGTTTAAGGAAACAAAACCTATTTATCATTGATGATCAAAGTTTTATCCCAAAAAGTAAACTATATAAAAATATATTCTGACAGGTAGTGGCTTAATAACAAACAAAATTCTCTGGAAAGGCAGTTGAGTAACAATTCATACTGGCTGGACTAATCCAAGAAGGATTAAGGTGTAGGTATATTTGTTCTTGGTGTTCAAATGAAAATTATGCTTGCAGACAATAAATAATATTGTTTAAATACAGATATGCATTGGCTAGAAGTGACAAAATGGAATCATATGTACAAAAAATAGTAATGATAAGAAACATGAAATGGCTATATTACTCACTGGCAAAGTGATCTTAAAGACAAAGTACCAGAAACAGAGTCATTTCATAATGCTAAAATGGTCAATTCATCAAGAAGACATAACAGCCCTAAATATGTAGACCCCTATTCACATAGTTGCAAAATAAACGAACCAAACACTGCTTAAAATAAATTAGAAATAAATCCCGAAATAAAATTAGAGATTCTAACACTCCTCTCTCAGTAACTGATTGCACAAATGTACTATAAAACGATAGGAATATAGAAAATTTAGGTAATATCATCAACCAACTTGATATGATTGGATATTTAAATTTTCATTTACAGAGCAATATATCCAACAAACGCAGAATGCACAATCGTCTCAAAAGCACATGAAAACATTGAACAAGATAGATCACACGTTGGTCATGACACAGTATGGTGAGGTACCCTCAGCAACCGTCCTCCTTGCTCAGACACCTTGTAGATGATGCAGGAAGTAAGACACCTTCGCCTCGACAAGGAGACCACGTGAAATGACAGGAAGGGGAATGGGAACGCAGAGCTCAAGCATTCCACACTCAGTTTTAGTTTTTCTCCATGTAATCCTGAACTTTATATACTTCCTTTGCAAGGTGATTATTTCTCACTATGATTCCTTTCTCCCTCAGATGCCTACTCCTTCCTTCATGACCTGATTTACATTTTACTTGATCTACTGTTCAAAATCTTTCCACTCTTTTTTCTATCTTCTCTGAATTTTGTAATATGCTGCATATTACAATTTCACCCTTTCCTGCATCTGTATCTTCTCTCTTCCACAGCATTAAAAGCTCTGTGACAGCAGAGGTCACACTGTACACTTCTTTGGGAATGTTGCCTAGCTAATTGCTTGATAATCGCTTGTTAAGTGAGTGTGATGAGTGAAAGTTGAATGTTACTTTTGTACTTGTATAGCTTCAACTTATTTGGGCAGAAATATTGTTAAGATGTTTCACATGTGGCCTGCATGTTTTACAAAGACTTATGTTCTAATAAAAGATGAATTACTATTTTAAATGAACTTTGTTCTGGATGTAAACAAAAGTCTAATGGGAAGCTGGAACCAGGGTGACAAGAATTTTAAAATACAAGGGAAAATGTTAGTTTTGAAATGGTATTTCAAATTTACTTTCAAAATTCGTATCCTAATTTAATTTTAAATTAAAAGTCCCTGACATGGGTCCTGTCTCATGGAACTTAGGACTGTAATTGTAGGTATTCATTGCTTATGGGTAAGAACACTGGACAAGGAGTTAGGAATTTTGAGTTTGAATATCAAGTCAGTTAATAAGGAATTGTGAGAACTATGTCATCATATTGCTTTGAGATTTCATTTCTTCACCTATGAAATGAGTAGTTGTCACCTAAGGTGACATCTAGGTTTCACATTCTTCCATTTGAATAGTTTACATTAGAGCATCACCCTTGAAATGTTGTTGTGGACTGATAGAAGTGGTGTTACCTAAAAACTTGCTGAAAATACAGAATTTCATCCTAGGCTCTAGCCCAGCCTAGTATGCAATTAAAGTTAGGAAAACACTGTTGTAGGGTATATTCATATAAGATAAATTGTATCATGGCCAGCCTAAATATGACAAATAGTTTTCTCTCAAGTTTAGAGATTCAGTCATGTGCACAAACAACCTGTTTTCCCCCTTAGAAACCTGTATGCCAGAAGGAGTGAATTATTTATTAAGTATGTAATCAGCAGCTTGAATTTTCCTTTTATGCATCAGGAAGGATGACATTTCCCTCTTCCAGGCTTCTACCTTTATTTGCCTGTTTCACATCTAGGAATTTGGGGGGAATCTACGCCTGAAAAGACAAAAGACTGCATGGAGATGATAGTGGTTTATGTTTCATCTCAGCTAGGACTGTAGTCTCTATTTCTTCTGCACTTCCTAAGTGAATAAAGGACTAAGTTATACTGACATGTCTTCCCGAAATGAATAATATGTTTGGTTTAATTAGGTTTTCCTGTTGCACTGCTTGACATTAGCTATAATTAATGTGTTAAAATGGATATTACTGCTCAAAGTTTCTTAATAATCAGCAGTGTTGGAACTCACCCTTTGTCTTTCCCTCCAGGACAGAGGCTTTGTTGGTTACTTAATGTTGGTGGTGATTTTCATCATATTATGTTAATTCTCTCCCTGTATGACATTTTTCCATTCTATCAATTTCTTATCGGGTGCATTATATGACATTTAAAAAGTAAAGCATTCAATTCAATATTTATTGATTCCGTGTTAAAATGAATCTTCTTAAATGAACTATTTAATTGAATGACTAAAACAGGAAACTGATTGATGGAATGTTTGAAGACAATATTGGCACAGGCTTTGTAGTTAATTTCTTTTTTTACCATTCTTACAAACTAAACTGAGAGAAGTGTGCTTTAACCTGCCTATGTTTCTGTGTTAAAAATCTCTATGTTTGTCAAGTTGTTGACATGTTCATTATTCTTCAATTTATACCACTTTGTTCTTACCCGTTCAAGTGAGTTTATCTTAACACATTTCTTTCTACCACTAAGATCTTCCCTTTTCAATAAGTCCCCCTTCCATCATTTCAAGTACAAATGAATTAGTTATAAGACACAATGTGCTATGATGGAAATCTATAACCATCTTGGTTTAGAAAGCAGGACAATTAGAGTTAGGAAGTTTCTGTGCAGTGTGCCTTCCCCCAAGGAACAAAGGGCTAAAAAGAGCAGCGGACCACTACCCACCAGTATCTCACATATGTAGCACATCTCTGGCTTTGGAATGTTCTCTCTCTCTCTCTCTCTCTCTCTCTCTCTCTCTCTCTCTCTCTCTCTCTCTTTCTCTCTCTCTCTCTCTCTCTCTCTCTCTCTCTCTCTCTCTCTCTCTCTCTCTCTCTCTCTCTGTCTCCCCGACTCCCTGATACATAGAAAGGAAGGTGTACTTTTTTCATTCCATCAAGCATAAGTAGGCCAAAGACTCATTTTTATTACTTAGCCCACCATTACATAAATTAAATTATCATCACTCATGCACTATGTATTACTTCTACTTGGACTTTAGAGATAATATTCCACTGATGGGAAGTGACAGGAATCCAATGTTTTCACAGGAAATAACTACAATGAATGGGTATGGTCTCTATTTTATGAACTAGCTTACAAGTAAACATAGATGTAAACCCATTCCAACTGATGAACAAATATAAAAATTTTAGTGTCCAAAGTTACAAAAGAGGGATTCAGAATAAAAATCTAATAATTTGGGTTATAACATCATCTTTCTCCTTTGTTGCAAAGCATAACAGATTAATAATAGAGGTCAGTGGTTTCAAATCCCTAAAAGGTCCTGCTAGTAAGACAAGCTGAATAGCATTTGGTAATTGATGAATAAGATAATAATTCTATTAGCAATTGTTTTCAGTTGGACTCATTTTTTAAGAACCCTACTTTCATTCTAATTTAGGTTTGTGCTGGTGGTTGTCTACAGATTATTCCATTGAATAGTTGTCACATATTCCAATGTGGCTCCACTCAAATACAAAGCAATCATTATTAATATCAAATACTGGGCTATATAACTGCTAGCAATACTCATCTTATGCTTTAAATGCAGTATTGGAGGTATGTGGATATATCCTATGATAGTATTGGTGAGGGAAATAAAGATTTTCTGACATTTTAAAAAGTATATGCAAAATTTTTAAATACCTTGGTGAAGTATTGAGCTATTTTTAGAAGTTAAGAAAGAGATTAAAAGAAGACAGAAGTGTATAGAAAGTTTTTATTTTCTGTATTTTTATCACATGGGCACTTTAATGAGAGAACCTCATGATCAAAATATTGATTATATGATTTTATTCTAATTTTTCCTGGAAGTCAAATTAGAAGATTTAGTATTAGATAGGAAATATAATATATTACACAGTGTAACATATAGACACTCTCTTGAGTGTTTCCTGCTATCAAAATGGATGATATTGATGTTCATGTTAATGATCTTCCCCATCCATAACCCCTCAAACTCCATACATCTCTTCTGTTTCAGTAACTTTCACTCCCTTCCATTTTACTGCCCTTCTTGTGTAATCATTTCTTAGATATCACCATCACTTGAACTGCTTTCATTCTTTATCTTGTACCACAAAATTTTTAGAGCAACAATATTATATATTCAATTCATTCCTTGTCCCCTATTGAACCAGATATATTTTCATTATGATTTTCACTTTTTAAATAAATATATTTGCCTCCCATCTTTTAACTCCTCCCTGACTTTACTTCTTCATACCCTTGATTTCACAATCATTTCAACAATGAATTTACTAAGGACTTAAAATTCCTTGCCTCCTTAGCTTTCTGCAGTATCACATAAATATATGCAGTTTTAGATATACTCTTACTCTACATACCTCAGCTATGAAGCTTTGTTATGAGTAAAAAGAGTACATAAATAAGCCATTGATCAGCAACTAACAACATTGATTATTATAATTTTTAAAAATATAGCAGTGTATTCTATTTTTCTTAGCAATCCTATTGTATCTCAATTGCTGAGTTACTGCTTTAAAAAGACAAGATAGGCTTTGTTTGGTTCAGAAACAAATAATCCCCAATTGGTTTAAAATAACAAATTTGGTTTAAAATAACAAATGCTATAGATTTCATGTAAGGTGACGTGTGTGGGAGGTGGCTTTTCTGACCAGAATGAAGTGTCTGCCCTTTGATGGTCATTCTATCCCAAGACTCCAAGATCCTGTACATCAATACGAGTGAGATAAAAGTATGAGACAGAAGGAGAAGAAAAATTTAGCGGTCATTAGAAATATCTCCCACAATGTCCTGAGTTTCCTCATTCTCTCCAGACCCTAGGACACATTTCCATTTTTCTCACTCTCAGCAGATAATGTCACTTCCACTTTATTGTGCAACAGATGCTAAACAACATATGCCACCAATTCCTTTCCATTCCACACTCCCCTGCATATTCACTCATCCTTTCTTCTCTCCTGGCATCCCCAATATCACTTCAACTTACAGAGAGTTAAAAATCAGGGCATTCATTGTTGCTGTTGGAAACCAGAATGGCTGCTAGGAAAATAAGACTAATCAATCCATGAATCAAAACACATGAGCTGATACAGTATAATATTACTAGGTTAGGTCACTAGTAAACCATTTGGGTAAGATGTAAAAGCTGTAATCCAGAGTAGGAGTAAACATCGGGGACTGGGAAGTTTCATTAAAGTTATTGGAGGCAAGGACATGGGAAGACTAAGAACCATAATATTGTCTTCATGACAGTAAGCAATGGTCAAAAATTGTGTTGCAAGTTGTTACGGATTTTTGGATTGGCTTGCCAATAATCACTACAGCCCTTTACAGAGTATAGAAGGTAGAAGACCAACTCAACATTTCCTTCCTTCACTCATAGGTAGGGTTTAGGATCTGATTTTGATTTTACCTTTCAGATGCTATCCTGTGAGACATACATTAGGAACTCAATCACTGAGACAGGCATTGCACAGTATGTCCATTTTATTGACTCAGATCATAGCTGAGAAGGTATATTTAGCAGCTTTTTGATTCATTGACCAAGTATAGTAGGAGTGACAGCTTTGCCAAACATGGCAGACATAACAGGGCTTAATAGTCATCAGGAGTAGCAACTTCCTGATCGTCAGCTTCTTCTCAGAGCGAAATTCAGCAGAAAATGAATCATTGGTGAATGAGCTGTTGTTTCTAGAAACTTATATAATTCCTCCTGTAGCCCTTCCAACAACTTTGTAAATTCCTATAGCTTTGTTTCAAATGTGTATCTGCGTAAACCAGCTAATGTAGATTTTTATTGTCAAGAAGTCAACACTGACCAGTGCTGTAATTGACAGCAGAATTGGTTAAATGCAATAGATCTTCAGAAAAATGAGAATTTGGAAATGTCTGCATTAACTATTTGGATCTTGAGGTGGTGAGAATCCACTTACCCTAAGAAGATAGGACTGGTATGTACCACTACACAAAGGCAAGGTATTGGTGATAAAGTGACTATTAAGACACACCATTACTGGGGTCAAAAGGAATAGAAGGCCTGTAGGCAGGGATAGAGGATGTAAAGATAGGAAGTAATAAGGTCAACATTTTAAATCCTTGACTCAAGGCATTAGCAGACAATGTGAAGTTTTTAAAGACTGGCTTAAAGAATACCTTAATTTTTTTGGTCTCAAGGCTGGTATAGCCAACATTAGCTTAAAAAGTCTGATCTTGTTTATCATGCATGATACCAAAAATTGAATTCATTATGTAAAGTGATTGATTGGAGAAGAGAGGCCTTGAGAATGGGGGTAGTGATTTGTGAATATTTGTTTTGTTTTGTTCTGTTTTGTTTTTAGGGCAGTGTCACTGGCTCTCTTATGTGGGACCAAACCGGGGCCGCCGGCTTCCCAAGCCAGCGCTTAACCACCGCGCCACTCGGTCAACCCTGAATATTTGGATGACTTATTAATACCCAGCTGACTCAGACCCTGCCAAGCCTTCCAGCAGAAGCTGACCTGACCTTTGTGAGGGTGCTGGGCTGCATTGCTTAAAGGCATAGTTACAAACTCACATGGTGTAGCACCTTGCAAGGGGATGTCATTTCCCTTCATGCTTCACCCCTACCCTGTATCATTGCTCCCAGATCTTTAGGTCAGCAGGTTCTGGGAGAAATAAAAATTCAGATTTAGGGAGTAAAGTTCTTGGGACTTTTAAATTTTATTTCAGAAAACAAAAAAACAAACCTGAGTGATATGGATAAGAATGGATTCTAAGTGTTAGACTAGAATGGAGACATAAAAGTTTTGTATTGGCTGATTTATTAAAATGGTTGTACTTATTTATCCACAGTTGTGGATGCATGCAACCTGCTGGCTTTGGCAGCCCAGATGGGTTTTTATTGCATATTCATTTTGTTACCTGAAACCTGGATTTTGTGTTGTTTTAGGGGAATGTTACAGTGAATTTGTCATAAATAACTCTCTTAACTACATCTTCTGAGAGAGTTCAGAGGGTACACCCTTTACCACTAAATTAAAAGTTACAATGGTGAAGGGCAGCTCTAGCAACCTTGAAAAGGTACGTAACAATTGCCCTTTTTAAGGCCAGAGATTAAGGAGAGAAATTGGCCAATGAGTTCCCAGAGTGGCCTGAGCCAAATAGTATCATTTAATCACACTTATACAGCAAGAGACAGCAAGACTGGAGTGATAACCAGGATGGGTTGACCTGACAGGAACTTTGGAGGTAGTTAATTGATCACAGGAACCTTGGAACTGAAATAGAAGCCCATTCACTTAGGGTGTAATTATGCTGTGGGAGAAAAAAAATCTATCATCACAAAGAGAGGACTGATTCAACATGATAGAATTATTTAATCTCACTTGAGCTAACTCCGAAACCTTCATCCTCTTGAATTATAAAAGTCTAAGTGGCATATGGAAAGACAGTGTGTTATTATAATAAGTGTGTATTGAAAATCTTCCTCCTTGCCTTTCTAAAAGGATTCGATGACCATTTACCAAGGTAAAAGGTGCTGAAGAAAGAGAAATCCCCAGACCGTTTGCAAATTAGAAGACAGTGTCTATGAGCTAAAACTGAACTCTGGGGACTCAGAATTCTAGGCAGAGTGAGGACTTACGAAAGTCGGGTGATAAATGGAGATTTGGTCTAAATCTATCTCACAGTGGGCCCAAGAGAAGGAAGGAGGAGAATGTAAAACTGACACTCTCCTTATTTTCTAAAGTTGGAGAATGTACATGGAATAGACATATATGACAACTGTCATGATTTCTACATTGATTCTGTGGCTCAGGAAGTAAAGAGTAATGCGATAAAAGAGATGAGTTAGTAACTTTGGATCTTCTCCTTGTGAGAATAATTCAGTAAAAGTGAGCACATTGCTGATGGCACCACAAAGATGACTGCCATAGCAGAAGATGCAAAAATATGCAGAGTTGGTGATTTTGATCAGATATCCATTATTGCACTTGTTTGGTCTTTATCAAGGTCAGATTTTAAGAGATGAAAATGAGTTATCATATGCTTAAACAGGAATAACTCCTCTGGAGCTACTGCTTTTGAAGGCGTCTCTTTTCTAGAGCAATTTGACTTAGCCCCTGACATGTGCTAAATGCATGTATTTCCTCTACTCTGATAAGCAGGGCAAATTTGATATTTGCTTTCACTTGGAAGGGAGAGTAAAACATCCTCAGGACCTTACTTTGATGGTGCATGAAGTCCATAGCTCTGCCCAGTTATCCTTTATGGAATTTGTTTATCTCACTTTTTCACAGAATATTCATACCTGCCATGCTGGCCCAGTAAACTGATAATATCAGCTGACTGAATCAGATGAGCAGGGAAAACTTACTGTAGCACATAGCTTTTATGAGCAAGTGGGTTAGATGTTATGTAGAGTTCATGGAAAGCCCTGAAAGGAGAGTAACAGTGAAAAACCACAGAGCTAGATGTAAATCATTCCTGTATTAGAGACTAGTTCTTCTCTTTTAGAGCTAGTTCCTGGATTGCTAATGGGCCATAGCAGAGATGGCACACATAGGTTCAGTGGTTTGATTCACCAATACATGAAATCAGATGGTCTAATAGCATCCCACCATCAAGTGGGAATCAAACAAGAAGAGGTTAGATTCCTGAGAACACAAGTAACTGAAGCCATGAAAAGACTAATCTGTCTCGTGTGCCTACACCTACAGCATCATTCCCTCAGCCAGTATGTGACCTCAGTGAGAACTTTCAATGGCTAGTTGATCAAAGAAGAAAAAAAAATAATTGGGTATGCTTACAAATATTTTATTTATTTATTTAAGTAAACAAACACATATTAATGGAGCTCTATTCTTTCTGAGGTCTCTTTCTTGACCCTGGGATACAACAGATAGTTATATTGTTACTACATTTTGCAACTTGTAATTCACTTAGGAAGTATAAGTATTCCTCACTTTCCAAACTCACTATATTCTCTGTTTCTAAACTCTTCTTTTCTGGGCTGGCCGAATGGTGCGGTAGTTAAGCACTGGCTTGGGAAACCAGTGACCCCGGTTCGGATCCCGCATATGAGGGCCAGTGACACTGCCCTCTAAAAGAATAAAAAAATAAAAAAAATAAAGTCTATTAAACTCTTCTTTTCTGAATTCAGGAACTGTCATTATCTAATTTCATTTCTCAAATTTTCAGATTATTCCCTTATTACCTGAACTCTTGTTACTCACTGGCCAAAACACAGCAATCTATACTCTTTTTATCCAAATTAATAAATTAAACATATTTGGATTAATTAAATATATTTGGACAATGAGGGATATTTGTGTGTAATGTGTTAACTTCCAATAAATGCTTTGATGGTAAATAAATGAGCACACAGGATAAGTGACTTTCAGATATTTCAGGTAATTGATATTTCCATAGGGTAGAATAGAAGGTGACATTTGAGAATATGGCATTTGAATAAGGTAGAGGAGGGATGATCTATAATGACACATAGAGGATGGGGATAGGGAGGTAGCATTCCAGGCTGACTGAACAGCAAGTACTAAGTAGTCAAATAATATTCCTGTGTTCTAGTGATATGATTGAAGAAAATGTCAGCAGGTAATGTCAGAGAGGTTTGAGGAGATTTGCAAGACCTGAGAACCCACTGTAAAAATGAAGATGGAGATCAATGAAGGATTTAGGGAAGAAAAGTGATATTTATTAACTTTACTGAATAACCATTACCTATTTTCTTTTTTTTACAAACAAGTAGCAATCTTTATTACAACTCTACATGGTGATCACATTTTTTGTCTATTTTATATATGAAGAAACAGAGGCCTATAGAGATTAAGTGACCCATGCAAGGTCACAGCACTGGTAAGAGCAAAGCCCAGAATGTCTTTCTGCAGAGTCCATGCTGTTGGCCTTAAGTTAATGATGCCTCTCTGACCTGACCTAGATTTCAGATAGGCAACTCTGGCCTGCTACATTGAACACAGTGTATAGAGTAACACATGTAAAGGAAGAAGACCCGTTAAGAGGCTATTGATAAAATCTAGGCCAGAGAAAATTGTGGTGTTGGGGAGTATGGTGTCCAGATTCAGGATGCATTTTAAAAGTGGAGCTGATAGAAATTAATCAAGCATTGGATGAGAGGAGGGAGAAGATGCAATATTAATGTCAAGGTTTTTGAGCTAAATGACTAAAAGAATAGAATTACCATATGCTGAAGTGAGGAAAACTAGCTGGAGAAGTGAAAGAAAAAGCTTATATAGGGAATGAGGTAGGGAAATTAAGAGTTGGATGCTGGAAATATTAAGTATGAGATGCTTATTAGACATTTAAAAGAAAACAGCTGTATATATGTGTATGGAGTTAAGGGGAGACGTCTGGCTGGTAACATATATTTAGGTTTTCAGAACATAGATGACATTGAAAGCCATGGAAATGGAGAGGAATACTTTGGGAGTTAGTATGAAAAGGAATGAGAAGTTCAAGAATCCTAATATTTAGGAGATTGGCAGACGATAGGACCCTCCACCTCTCCCCAAAATAGTATTGGTGGTGGGAGGTAAATAAGAAGGTACAACCTAGAAGGTAGGAGGAAAGCCAAGAGATAAAAGTCTGGGAAGTCAAATGAAGGAATTTATGGGAGCAAATTCCTTAAATAAATGGAAGTGACTGCATCTTACCTAAAATAGATCAAATGAGATGGAGATGGAGACAAGAATTCATCCCTGGATTAAGCAATATTAGTGATCCTTATACAAGCTTTTTTTTTTTAAAGATTTTATTGGGGAATTGGGGAAGGGGAACAGTGTTGGTGAGAATTGGGGAAGGGGAACAGCCAAGTTGTTGTCCTTCAATCTTAGTTGTGGAGGGCACAGCTAGCTCATCTCCAAGTCCAGTCGCTATCTGGCTGCCCTCAGCAGCTCAGGGCAGCTCAGCTCAAGGTGCTGTGTCCAATCTTAGTTGTGGATGGGCATAGCCCACCATCCCATGAGGGAGTCTAACCAGCAACCTTGTTGTTAGGAGCATGTGCCCCCACCAGCTGAGCCATCCTGCCACCTGTTGGAAGCACAGCAGCAGCTCAACTTGAGCACAGCTCACTGGCCCATGTGGGAATTGAACCGAGGACCCTGTTGCTCACAGCTCACACTGTTAAGCTAACTCTTAGCCAATTGAGCCACTGGGCCGCACCCCCTTTTTTTTTTTTGAAGTGGTAGAAATGAAAGCCTGGTTGGACTGAGTCTAGGAAGGAATGATAGGGGTTGAATTGAAGATAGCAGACAGAAAACAATTTTTTTTAGGTATTTGCAAAAAAGTAAATAGGAAGCTAAGATGTGATATCAGATCAGAAGAGACTATTTTCTTACATGTTTGTACACCAATGGCAATGATCCATTAGAGAAGGTAAAATTATAATGTAAGGAAATATAAGAACATTTCTTGCACAATTTTATTAAGTAGGTGAAAGAGAATAAGATGTAGAAACCAAATATAGGCTCTTAGAAAAACACACAGTTTATAATAAGTAAAAGGAAAACAGAATATATGGACATGTAGAGATAGCAGCTAGCAGTGGTCTGGGGAGTTTGTGGAGATTACTTTCTGTAATCTTTTTTTTTTTTTTTCCAATGGAGCAAAGCTCTCAGCTGAGACTAAAGATAGAAAAAGAGATGGTGGTGATCAGCTTCATTGTTTAGTTCATAGGTTATGTGAGGCCAAGATGGAATTGTGACCTAACCAAGGATAAATAAATGTCACCCAGATAAGGAGGTATAAGCCTCTTTGTCTGATCTCCCATTGTCATGATAGGGCAAGTGCCTAGTGGCATTGTATTAGGTGAGAACATGTTGTTGTTGGCTGGAATAAAGAGTTCACATGGGCAAGTCTTAAAGAAATTAAGTTAGAAGGTTAAGCAGAAGCCAGATATCTAAGAGCTTACTGTCATTTGACAATAGTTTGCACTTTATCCTGTTGTCCAAGATAACAGTTGGAAGATTTTAAGCTGGGGGAATGACATAATTAGCTTTTTATTTTTAAGAGAAAAGGTGAATATGAGTGTCAGAAAGAATGACTTAAAAGAGAGAAGGCTAAAATCAATGAAACTAATTGAAGTGATAAGACAATAATAGTGTATGTGATAGATTTAAATGACCTTTCTAAGAGAATAGCTGTGAATGTAGAGGTAGAAACAGCTTCAAAAGATATTGAGGATGAAGACATGACAGGGGTTATTGATTGAGCTAGAGATTAGGGAAAAGAGAGGAATCTGGAAATCTCTGGATGTCTGTCCTGTGTGATTTGGTGGATGGTGGTGCCATTGAACAGAGATACAATAAGCAGAGCGAAATGGAGGATAACAGTGATTTCAGTTATATGTAGGTTTAACTGATAGTTCATGAAGGATATGTAGATGGATAAGTCTTATGGACAGATAGCACTATGGACCTGAATGAAACTCGGGAAAATAATCTGGGTGATGAAAGATACTTGAGAATTAGTAATTCATTGGTGCCTTTGAGATAATTAGTGTAGAAATGCCTACAGAAAGATGGTAGGATCCAAAGAGATGAGGATAAAAACAAATCCTAGTGAACATAATATTAAGAAGCTGTTGGACAGAAAGAAGCCAATTGAAGAAGACCAGGAAGGAATGGTGATGAAAAAAGAAAAAACAAAAAAAACAAGAGCCATTTTATGAAGGATTATTATTTGTAAGTGTCAAATGCAGCTTGACAATGGTGCTAAACAAAGACTGAAAGGTGCTTTTTGAATTTTGTCATCTTACCAGGAGTAGTTTCACTAAGGTGGTGGGATGGACAATGGGAGTCAGTTTTCAATAAATAGAAGCGTGAATGAGAAGGTAAGAACAAAGAGCAATGATACATTTAGAATAATTTTGACTATGAAGAGAAGAAAAATGTGATGAGAGAGGAGTTAAGGAATTATTTTAGTGATGAAATAGAGCTGAGTATATATGTATCTCACAAAGTAAAGAGATGAATGAAATATTCATAATGCATGGGGGATAATTAGTGGATGAGGCCTGGACAAAGTTGGAAGGAGGTAAGAGCTGTGATGTACGTCGAGAGCTTAGCCATGAACAGGAGAAGTGATTCTTTTTAGCTGAGATAAGAAGTGAAGAGTAGTGTGGGTATAGAAAAGACCCTGTGTAGAGAGAGAAGCTGATAATGCTCCCAAAAGAACAAGGGAGAATAGAGAAATAAAACCAGCCTGGTAGTCTGGGAGTCAAGGGAGAACTCCAGAAACTGGATGAGGGCTGAAGCAAAGTAAGTGGGGTTAACATCCAACAGCAGTAACAAGAGGATTTTCACATCCATATCGCTTTACCTGCATTCTGACATCATGCTGGTGACCTCGGTGAATTGTGATTGACCTATCAGCGTACATCCTCATACAACTTTGACGTCTTTATCCCCAATAATTTTTATATCCTCTTAACCTAAGAGGCTCAAGCCCTTAGCACTGTCTCATTGGTCTTCCTAACCTCAGACCAGTTCATCCTGGGACATGCATGAGCCCTCAATATAAATAGATAAATGAATAAGGCAATAAATGACAGAATAGAATTAAAAAGCAACAATACAATAATCAGAGGTATCATTAAATATACTGTTAAATTTTATGAATGCAGTTTCTCACTCTATTTTTAGAGAGTAGGTCCCAGGATTTTAAAATATCTTTACCTACCTTGAAGCTTGCACCAACTACTTGCTAACACCTTTTAAAAATTAAATTGTGTTTTTGGTTAAGCTAGAGATAATAACAGTATAATTGCTATAAATGTGCTTTTCACTTTTTCAGAAAGCAAACATAAACTGAGTTTACATTTCATAATTTTCATTGATTGACAATATCAAAAAGTCTGTTAACGAATAAGAAATATTACTCTCTATTTATTAATGTTGAGCATAATATTCAACTGTGAAAATTCAAATAAAAATATTAAGTAATATTTCTAAATTATTCTAATTTAACTAATAATCTAAAATATTTATGTAAAATAGTAGGAAGATAATAAAAATCTATGAAAAGTAGTTAACTCAAGTGGAAGCCTTTCATTATATTTCATCTCCATGTTTTAAGCAGAAGTCAAGTTTTTGGACTGATGAACATATAAATTTGTAAATTTATATATAACATAACTTTTGATTTCAACTCCATCTTAAAAACTAGAATTAATGGGATATTCTCTTTAAAATATACATAATTGTGTACATAAATGGAAAACTTTGACAAATGGCAGTTGATGTAACACGAAATTTTTCTGAATAGTAAAAATTGATACAATGAATTAATTCTCCCCGAGTGATTATAAATAACTTCCTGGGAAAGCCTTCCTTCAGTGGGGTTGTGCCTTCTGTAAAAAGTCAATTATCTATTAAGTCACCTGTATTCATTTCCCAGGTTAACCAGGAAACCAGGATTGCCTAAGAGTTTACATCATATGCACCAGGAAGTTTGAACTGTAGCCAGACATACAATTAAGAGGTTCAGTATGGCTATTGTTCTTGATTCAGGAAAATTCCACTGGCACAACTATTCAGTAGGAAGAATATACCAAATGCTTCATGTTTTAAATCATGGAGTTAATATTGTCATAGTTCATGTTTTTATTTATAGCTTTTATCAAAAATAGTTTATGTTTTAGCTCATAAATTCTTAACCTTGTGATTTTAGAAGATGGAGAAAGATAAAAAAACCCTTAGTGTCTGTGCTTTACAACTATCGTTTTTATGATATTTGAGTATAAAGGAAATAATTGTATCTATGTATTTACCACAATTGTTCCATATTTATCTGGGTCAAATTCCCATCAAATTTAGGGTATAAATTAAGATAAACTTACATTTTCACTTCAGTAGCTCCATCAGCATGCTGTCTTACTGAGAAAATAAATCCCAATCCTGAAAAGCTATGTGAAAAATAGTAAAACCATGGTGAAGTTTAAAAAGAAAAATCAGGGGACACTGTGGCAATACAGAATATCTCTAATGTAATGCTTCATTTGCCTGAGTTAAGATTGTCACAGAGGGTAGGTCCCACAAAGCAGGCTCACATCCCATAGAAGTATGTGTTGGGGCCTCTTCATGGATTTCTGTGGCAGAGAATGTAATTGGCATTCTCCACCAGTGGAGATGCTGCTAAGATTTGGGGCAGTGCTTCTTATTTACCAAACCAGTCAGTCAGAGTCATTATGTCATGCCTGTTAAAAACTACTCACATAACTAAAAGAGACTGACTCCAGGCATCTTATGATAAAGAGATTTACATCCCCCTAAAGCAAGTGAAATTTCAAAATGTATTATTATATATAGCAGAAACACCTCCATAATTTATGGAGAGAAAAAAAATGCATTTTTTTTTATTATGTCTGACACTGATGTATGTCTATAACTTTTATAACTATATGAAATTATATGATAACCAGAAAATCATTCAAAAGTAGAGAAAAAGATAAAAGGTTATTGTGGTTTAAAATCAAAATTGCTTTTGATTGCCATGTGTGTTTTGTGACTTCCCATATTCTGTCCCTTGTGCTTTAACTATAGAAAGAATACGTGAACCAAGGCCAGTCGTCATAATTTTTTCCCATTTCTCTGGGCATGTTTACTGACTTAGGGGTGGGCATTTGAACAGATCTTCCAGTCATATGAGTCTTCCCTCTGGAACTATTGGGCTAGCTAGATGGAGAGTGGGACCATGTTGACTTGTCTGCAATTGGGGACATAGACAAACAGAGTTGCCAAAAGAGAGTAGCATGAAGAGAACCCTGCCACCTGGAAGTCCAGCCTAGTCAGTCCTTGAGTCTGGTATATTGAAGATCTTCCTTGACATCTATCAACTCCCTCAGAAACTTTCTCAGCTACTGAAGCCAAAACCATAGAGCTAGGACCTGAAAAGCAGACTTGGGAGAGTATTTACACATCTTCATATAGCTAAGTAATGTCAACAATGAAGTAATGCAAAAATGTTATCTAAAACAAAGATTCATCTGATATATACATAGCTAGACCACTTAATTATATTAAAATGTTCATTGTTGATTCAATACAATTCAGAATTTAGGGCCAGTGAGGCATCCCTTTGACACTGACATGTTATTTCCAGCCTTCATAGAATATGTCCAGTAAGTAGTGAATGAATGTCCACCCATCTTTACTGGTGTGTAACTCACAATCTCATAAAGCAGTTTGCTTTAGTGTTTTTATTAAGGCAAAAAAATATCCTATTCAAGTTGAGCTGAATGTGTTACTTGGTAACTGGATGCTAACTCTATTCCTGGGGTCAATGTAGAACTCAATTCTATTACAGAATCTATTTCTTTTAGCACACAAAAAGTTAAAAATATTTGTAAGCAGATTTCATATTTCCTCAAATTTTCTCTTCTTCAAGATAAACATCCTAAATTTTACTAAACATTTCTCAAATACACAGATCCTAAACCAGACATAAGGTATCACATTTGGGTAAAGTCTGCCACAGGCAACTGAATTATCCATTTCCAATCCCTAGCTCCAGAAGAGCTAAATAACTTGAATCTTTGAATGTATCCAAATTTGATTAAATTAGACAAAAATAATAGCCATATTTTCTGATTACAAAATTAACGTACACTCAGAAGAAAGCTTGTAAAGTTGAGAAAAGCACCAAAAAAGACTTACAATTGAAAGTTTCAGTTAACTACATATGATTTAACTACCTCAAAGTTATAAAAGTTAAAACTCAAAGGTTATAGCTTAGACTTCTGTTCCACTAGAGTTATTACAATTTAATCTGCTATCATCTCTAAACTCTATCAAAGCTACAGACATGTGACTAAAATATCTACTTCAGCTAGGTCATCTACCTTCCTTTTTTTCCCTTTCATCATCCGACTTCTTCGTGTCTTACATTTTGGCCTTTGTAAATATCATACTATGTAACAGATTCTGGATTTTTTTTAAGGACACTGGGTTTCAAATTTGCAATGTACCACATAGATTTAACACTTGTATTAATTACTTTTAATGAATCACCCCCAAAAATTTGTGGCTTAAAGCAACAAACCTTTATTATCTCACAGTGTCTGTGGGTCAGGGATCTGGGAGCATCTTTGCTGGGTGATTCAGACACAGTATCTCTCATGAGGCTGCAAGGGGCATCAGCTGGGGCAATCGTCTTATTTTGAGCCTCAACCACAGCTAGAAAAACTCTTTCCAAGGTCAATGACTTGGTTATTAAGAAACCTCAGTTCCATAATAGCTGTTGGCCAGAAGGGGTTTCAGCTTTTTTACATCTGCTCACAAAATGGCACCTTGTTTCTCCCAACGTGGTCAAAATGGAAGGCACAAGTGACTATAACCTAATCTCCAAAGTGGCATGACATCACCTATGATTACTTGTCACATGGACCAACTCTGGCACATGTGGTAATACCCTACACAAGGGTGTAAATATTGGAGGCCATCTTGGAGACTGGCTATCTAAAAACTGAATAAAACAATGGTGTTTTTAACTATGTCAGGAGGTCAGAAGTCCATTTAAATGTATTGTACTGATATAAAAGTGAGTTACTAAGAAGCATGTATCTCTCCTGTGATTTGAACAATGAAATATATTCCTCCCCACAAAACTGTTCCCATTAACATAATTTGAAAACTGACAAATAATGAATAGTAAAGAATAAAATACATAAAAATACATGTTTTCTACTAAAAAATATGTTTCGACTTATTAGCTACTTTTGTAATATTTTCATAGTGATAATGTTCTGAGATAAACAACATCATTTTATTTCTGGAATTTGAAGATATTTAAAAGCCAGCGATAAAAAGGCTGAATCTTCAAAAATGAATTATCTTCTAAAGCTGTATTGTATTATACTTAGTGTATATTAGAAATCAATGTATTTTGTTGACCACCTTACATACGGGGGTTAACGTTTATTGAGTCCCTGTGTTGTTCCAGGAAATTGCTCTGCCTGGCATCTCACAATGGATCATCATTTCGTTTAATATCCACCCCGCACAATCAAGTGATGCTAGTGACCATTAGGATCCCTGTGCTGCATCATTCAAATGGCAAAAGGACTCAAATGGCTAAACCTCAGGCAGAACTTTTGTCCCCACTCCCAATTCACTATTATGGATAGTATACAGTCTCAGACTTGATTACTCTTACATACCAAAAATATATATCTTATTATTTTTCTTTTTCTTAATTCCATTCAAAATAATTTTCATATTTATGTCACAAGGTATGGTTTCTACTCATTGCTTATACATCTATCTCCATTAATCCATCCATCCATCCATCCATCCATCCATCCATCCATCCATCTATGCTTTAATCGCCTTTCTATGTATTATTATATTTACCTACATAGTGGTAAAAGTTATTATTTAAACGCTAAACTGTTTCTCATTTATGGAGAGACTGGAGACAGAGGACAGAAGACATTTTTGGAAATATAAAGTGAAGGCTAAAGCTGAGGAATAGAGGCTTTTTTTCTGTGAGGAAAATTCATTTCTTTAATCCTAGGAATTAAAAATCCCTACAGACCATCTACAAACTAAGGTAGAGGTGAATGTAGAAAATTGGAGGCAGGAAAAAAAAGTGGCTGGTGAGAAATTTCTACTGTTCGAGTGGCTGGAGAGCTTCTATAATCAGGGATAGCTAATATCAGTTAATTTTCAAAGTTGGTTTTTGTTTGCGTTTTTGTTACCTAAGACTTCCCCATGAGAACTCTGGTAAAATCTGCTACATGCAGATTTCCTTGTCAGAGATTTGAATGGAGGTGAGGTATTTAGGAAAACCAGTTGGAATCCACATCTTAGTTGGCAGGGAAATGGAAAGAAAATCAGCCACCAGGGTGAGGTGTAAGAACAAGAATTACAGGTATCTAATAAAAAGAAAATCTCCAAATTTGCAAATATCTTGTGGAAGGTGATAACTTTCCCTCGCTCAAAAAACGTGCTAGGAATTTCTTTCCAAGTATATTTAATTCTCACTGGACAAATTAATTTGAATTTAAGTTACATGTCTCAGTTGTTCCTTAGGTAAATGATTATACTTTGCTGTCATATATGATATTGCATGTGTTTATGTGTATGTGTGAATGGGAGTGTTGAGTTTAAGGGGTTGATTTGATAAAGAAGGGCAATTTCTTTGTACAATACCTTCCACGGGTTCTTACTAATAAAAACATAGACTCACCTGGCTGCCAAAACACAGCCACAATCACAATTCTATGGTAGGCAAGCCTCTGCCAAACCAACCACGATTCAAAGATCCGGTCCTGTTCAGGCATAATCCAGGGGCAATTGCTGCATTTTCCTTCCCAGAGTCCTCGTTCAAACCACTCCTATAAATTAGACTCCCATTTAAGCTGTAATAACTCCAGCAGAAATGACGCAATAACAGTCTTTGTGGGCAGGCACCTGAACACCTCCATTTCAAGTCACTCTACCAGCTACCATACATGGGTTTTAAAGACGTTTGGAAGTGCAGTTTTATACTCAGGGTGGCATTTAAAAATGTAATAGCAAATCCACCAATAACAAGAGGAAGCAATAATGAGCCTGGTTCAAAAGAACTCCCTGAAATTCAGAGTGGATCTTTAATTAAATGAATACCTTAGACAACACCTACAAGACTTACCTCATTTGCTTTCAGGTAATTACAAAGTGAGGGAGAATACAGGCTTGCCCTTCCTATTGCCTTTGGCAAATCCTTAAATTCTAAGGTGTGTGGAGAAGATTTTGGGGTGTGTGTGAGATACAAGAGGCTGGGCTCCATCACAGGTAGTCTGATTGAGTATATCTGGGATGGAGTGCCTCAGGTGTTTCTGACACGGCTATATTAGGGAAACATTGGCAGTAAGTGAGATTTCTGAGAGTAGATTTATTCCATCTTTTCCAAGAACACTTCCTCATTAGTCCACTGATGATTGGAATTCCTTTAAGGGCAGGCAGATCCTATTCATCCACATTTAGAGATGAAGACCTGTCTAGTCATTTCCAGGTCTAATACCATCTAAATGTCTCATAGTGTCCTGTCCTAAGCCTATGTTCCAGGGGCTGTGGAGAACATCTGTTATTTGAAAGTTAAGAAGACTGTGTTAGGGTTCTCCAGAGAAAAAAAGATCAATAAAATATGATATATGATAATATGATATATGGGAGAGAGAAATTTCTTATAAGGAATTGGCTGAGGCCATTATGGCAGTGAAGTCCCACACAATCTGCCATCTGCAAGCCGGGAAAGTCAGTGGCATTCAGTCCCAGTCTAAATGCCTGAGAAGCAGGCATGCACATGGGATAAATCCTAGCCTGAGAGCAGGGGAAGCTCTATGTCCCAGCTCAGTCAGTCAAGAAAAAAAAAATAAAAAAGGTGATGAATTTTTCCTTTCTCCACATTTTACTGTAGTCAGGCTTTCAGTGGATTGGCCACATTGGGGAGCACAATCTACTTCTTTACTAAATCCACCAATTGAAATACTGATCTCATCCAGAAATACCCTTATAGACACACTCGGAAACAAGGTTAGCAAATAAGTGGGAACCCTGTGACACAGTCTAGTTGACACATAAAATTAACCACCACACTGCCTTTGTTAACAACTGGCACTAAAATTCCTCAAACTGTAATGTCTAGAATCCAAGAACATTAGGTAGGATGTGAGAACACTCATTTTAGTAGAATATGTGAGACAAGTATAGTGTGTATTTCATTACATCAGTCAGGTAGAATCTCCTAATTAAGGGCTCCGTCTTGCCTCCCAGTTGTGTCAGCCATCAAAGATGTATGAAAACATGTATTATATCCAGAAAATTGTTCTAAAGTGAAAGTCACAAGTTTTATCATTGATAGTTATCTTTTTATTATAGGATCTGTTTTAGAGACCTAACAGAGACCTAAGTAAGACAGAGAAAGCTATTTAGGAACAATTGTAAAAAACACAAGTGTGTTCTGCAAATTCCTTTGACAGATTATGAAAGGAAGACCTCTACCTACTAGCTTTCAAGGTCACCCATATGCTGAACACTGAACTTTTCTAAACATATCTCAGATTATTATCTGTTGTGTATGTCTGTGTTCTGATTCCATGCCCCTGGACATACCTAGAATATTTCATACTGTTAGCTCCATTTTGCCATCTTTTTGGTTTTTTTTGAGGGCAGTGTCACTGGCCCGCATATGTGGGACTGAACTGGGGCCGCTGGCTTCCCAAGCCAGCACTTAACCACCGCGCCACTCCGTCAGCCCCACTTTGCCATCTTTTTATTCCTTCTTTTCTTTATTGTTAGCTCTGGGAACCCCCTTCTTCCTCTTGGGCCCATCTCACTCTGCTCCAGAAATGTTCTCAGCTAACTCATACTCTTAATCTATGTTATCCCTTTCCTCTGCACTTCCAAAGCTCTTCTGATGGCACTTCTGATGTCACTTATCACAGATTGCATTGTATTTCTTTCTTTTTCTAAAATTTATTTTGTTTAAATAATTTCTTGGAGTAACTTCTCCTCTATGATATAGGAGACCTTTACAGTTTTCATTGTACCTAATGAAGACATATTTATTGCATACATTGTTGAAATGACAAAATGAATTCTTTCAAATGTGATTGCAATTAATTATGAATTGGAGAATTTGTTTAAGTTATTTATCATCCTTCATGTTGGCCAGACTTATCAATAAGATAAAGAAATGGCAACACCTACCTTGTAGGTTTGGTACAAAAACTGAGATCATTTATGAAAAACACTTGCATTAAAATTTTTCCTTTAAAGTTTCAAAGATAACCCTGTAGATGAAAAAAATAGGGAATATAGAAAACAAAACAAATTTTATTGATGTACAGATACTAATATTAAGGAAATGGATGAAGCAAAGTGAGAGACTTGTTTGAAAAAGTTTCAGGTATCACTTACCCACAACTGTATGAGCAGCAATTTGGGCAACCCTCAGCTGGAAGGAGCACTCTCTGAGGTTCACTCAGATGTCAGGGACCTCAGTTGGGATTGCTGGAATTACTGGGATGGATCAGAAGGCTGCAGTCCTCTCTCCACCTGGCTTCTCATCTTCTGTTAGAGTGGTCTGGACTAATAACATGGTAGGAGCATTCCAAGAGGGCGAGACAGAAAGCTGAAAGACTCTTAATGTCTAAACACAGAACTTGTATAATGTCATTACCATTGCACTCTGTAAAACGCAAGTCACGAGGTCAGCCCTGGTTCCAGGGCTTGGGAAGTAGATTCCATCTCTCAGTGGAAGAAACTAGAAAGAACTGATGTCCATTTTCTTTCTTTCTTTTTTTTTTAATTAAAATTTTTGGGGTGACACTGGTTAATAAAATTATATAGGTTTTAAGTGTACAGTTCTATACTAATCTGTTGAATACTCCTAGTAATATTTCTATATAGTAGTAGTTCTATACTACTCAAAGTTGAATCTTCTTCCATCACCATATATTTGACCTCCTTTACCCTTTTCTGCCTCCTCCTCCATCCCCTTGTGGTTCCCAGTGTTTCAAGCAGGGACAGTTTAGGAGCTGAGATACCCAAACGGAAGAAAGCCTTGCAGAGTCTCTGACATGAGAGCAGCAACACTTTATTCAGCAGAGGCAGCAGCAGAACTCAGTTAAACAGCAGCAGCAGCAGCCGCCAGAACCCAGCACCCAAAACCCAACCCCGTTAAGCAGAACTGGGTATCTTATAACACAGTAACAATAGTGTCATGGTGCCGGCACACATGCGCAGTAGAAGCAACTCACATAAACAAGTTGTTTCCTTGCAGTCCCACCTGGGCCTGGGGGAGTCAGGGCGCCGGTCTCCAAAGCCTGTAAACATTTCCTGATCCTGGGAGGCCCTGACAGCTGGGCCCCACACCCCTTTCCTCTGGCAACCATTAAAGTGTTGTCTGTGTTTAAGAGTTTTTGTTTGTTTGTCTTGTTCTTTTCTTGCTTTCACTTTTATATCGCACATATGAGTAAAGTCATGTGGTTTTCAACTTTTTCCATATAACTTATGACTGATGTCCATTTTCAATCTACCAAAATAGAGATGAAGGAGAGGGGTGGGGAGAAAGCAGGGCTTAGAGAAGCAGCAGAGAATATGATCTAGATTTGAAGCAAATATATGTTAGAATTAATGAAATATGGGACAGGTTGAAGCCTGTTATATGTACATTAAGTATTAATTCATGGATGTAAAGACAGAAAGCTGATGAAAGGCAAGTAAAGATGATAAGGAATAATTGAAAATAGACAATAAAGTTTAGGATCAGGAATTTTTAAATGCCTGTGAGCTCTAATGAAGGAAGCAAAATGATAATAGACATGATTGGAGGTAAGAGTTGTCCTTCTATCTGTAAGAAATATGGAAGGGAGATATTCATGAGATGAGCAGAGGGGCAAAAGGTCTATCTAGGTAAGCTGAACAAGCAGCAGTCGGAGTTAACATTAGTGAATACAAATGGAGAAGCGACAGGGTGGTGATCAGTAAAGTTTCAGAGCACAATGAACAGAATGGAGATGACAGGGACGATAGCAGGAGGCATCAAAGGAGATCATCCAAATTGGGATTTTTGAGAGAAAGAGGAGGCATGATTATTACTCCAGGACAATAGGAGTTAAACCACATTGTAACAGTCATCAGTGTCTTAGGAGACTAAATGAATTGTGACGTTTATGAAAGTAAAGGAAAATTGATGAAACCTGAAGCTCAGGAAAACATAATGAATATTATTTTTGCCCAAGTTTAAGGCCAACAGGACATAAAAAAGTGAATTGGTTTATGGGCAGAGAAAGCAAGCGAACTATAAAGAGCTTAAGACTTGGACTGCTGGGAGATAATAACAGTAATTATGTATTACATTTACATAATGCTTTATGATTAAAATGCTTTCACAGGCATTGCCTCATTTTCTCTGCAAAGTAGCTCTTCCAGGTAGAGAGGGTGGTTATTATCCTCCCTGTATGGGGAGATGAGGAGGAAGGGTACACATAGAAGAAGCCATTCGCTTTCAAGGTACATAGATTTGGAGGGTGAGTGCCAGTGACCTTGCTGTGGCCTTAGAAAAGTTATGTAATCTCTTCATGCACCAGTTTTTTAAACCTGTAAAAGAAAAATAATAAGAATTTTTTTTAATTTAAATAAATATGTTTTTAGTTATAAACATTATAATACATGCTGACAATTGCTTATTCCCTCTCCACATTTGTATGTGAGAAAACTGAGGCTTAATTTGTATGGAAGCACCATTCTGAACTCAGATCTCCTAGTCCAGTGTTTTTCTACTAAACCATTTGCCATTTACTGGCAGTTGAAATAAATAGGAATAAATGAGTTCTCCAAGGAGGTAAATATATTTAGAATCTAGGGAAGGAATATGAAAGTAGTTTGTCTTCAAAAAAGCCTAAACAAAACATTTTCAATGGTAATTCAAGGAAACAAATTAAATTTCTGAAAAGTGACAAGCTTATTGAAACACATACTTGGCAATCTTGATGAACCCAACTGTTTTTAGAATATTCAAAGTAGTAGACATTTCCTGGGGTGCAAAACGCAATGTGAATGGATGCTCAATGCTTAAACAGGTCTGAGGTCAAGTTGAGGATGATGGAATAGACGAGGATTAAGGAGGATGCCTGAGAAGGGGAATAGAAAGTTGAATGGCAGGTCTATCCTGAGATAGGCAGATTTAAGTCCAGAGAATTACTGATGGGATGTACTGGGGCCCTGAGTCAGAGCAGACTGAGGTGAAGTGGAGTTAGCAGGAGAGGCTCATCTCTCTCAGCCTCAATTCCGTCCATGATCCTTTTCAACCTGACACCAGCTCTGGGAGAGGAGGGAAAAGGGCTTCATAAATAGAAGCAGTATCTCCAGTGCTTCTGACAATATTCATCAGTGATTAAATGCCAGAGCTGTAAGAATTCTTTCCTTCACAGTGAAACTGAATGTACTGTGTTCTCCCCGCTGCCACCTACTGAAATTTTTCCTTCCTTTCTGACTCTCATAGACTCTCCTACCTCCACTTATTCTTGCTCACACTGCTTTCCAGTTGTGCCATCTCTTTGTTATCAGCTGTGTTTTACACTTTTAATTCTCCTTTATTATAACTTAGATAGCTTTTTCCCCCCTCAGAATCTATTGGGTTGTTGGAAAAGTCATGACGCATTTTTGCAACGAAAAACATAGAAAAAATACGTCATGACTTTTCCAACAACCCAATATTTGACAAATTCATTTTGGCCAATTCCGTAGTCGGAATCAACCCTGTTATTATTCAGAGTGTATATATTTGCCCAACTGAAGAAAACATTCTTTGTCCACAGGGAGCCCAGCCGTGAGAAAATATGTGAAATAGCTGTACTGTGGTATGAGTTTTAGTCATTTGGCTAGAGTCGTATCCATTTTATGATTTGCTTCTTAACAGTCATTTCCACCAGCAAATTCTGAGCTTTACTAAGCAATCTGAATTCAGACTACACCTTTTGCCTACCTTAAAGGTGGTTTCTTTTTGGCCGCTTTGCAACACTCATTTAATGGGAAGTCCATTAAATAAATATTGTCTTGCAAATTATCCTGCCACAAGTACCAAAACCACAAAACTCCTCTAGACCTATATAGGAATGGAACTTTTGACTACTACTAGATAAGGTACTTCATATTATGGTTTTTTTGTTGTCCCCGTCCTTCATTAATTCATCATTTATTCATTCTCTATACAAAACATTTGCCATCTCCTGGACCAGATGCTTTAACATGCAGATGTTTTATATATATATATATATATATATATATATATATATATATATATATATATATATTTTTTTTTTTTTAGAAACTATGCTTAGTTTTAATTTCAAGCCCCTCTGGAATACAAACTTAACCTCATTCAGTCAGAAAACCTCATTTTCCCAGGGGTGTATCTAAGTTGTTTGGGCTCATGTGAAGTGAAGCCATTGAGCTGATATTTAAGATCTTGAGTTGCTCACCTTGGATTCTGATGTAATGCTCCCATTTCAGTATAATTTCCAGTGGCTGTATCTATCAGATCCAACCAAGAAACGCAAAATCATTCGAAATATTCAAATTAGGGAATTTCATAGAGAGATTTTGTTATACAGATTATGGGGAGAATTAAGAAACCAAGTGCAGGACCATGAAGCCTTTCAGTCACGGCACTTCCAGGACCAGGAAGCTGCTAGTTCCCTGAAGATGGGGAAACAAAAAGAAGGACAGTATCGCTGGACCCATGAGAAGAGGTTCATTTGGCAAAGGCCGGTCCCAAGGGAGGTTCTTCTAGCAAAGCTGGGGAGAAGACATAGTCACCTCTGGAGATATCTCTCCAGGCAAAAAGAGAGGAAAAGGACACTCCTGTCCTGGAATCTCTCACCAGTGCCTCCTATTGGCCAAATCTAACTGGCAGCAGCTTTACATGGGAGTTTGGGAAAGCCTTGGGGTTCTGCCCAGCACATCTGACTCCCAGATACAGATGATTTTATTTTATTTTATTTTACTATACCACTGCTCTGTAAGAGAAATTGCTTTTCATTGTAGGCTTCAAGTTAGTACATTTTTATTATTTGTCATTTAATAGACATCGTATTCTTTATAATCATTACTCTGAAGAAATTCTAGTAAGTGTATAACAGGTGAGACTCGTTTGAGCTAGCTAGTGCATCCAATTTCTATAGTATAGTCAAGACTTAGAAACAGAACTTGAGTTACTTTATACTGTTATTTTATGGTGACTAGGAGTTTTTATTGTGTTAAAAGAATAGCTGGAGAACAATGATTTGAAAAACATGCCTTGCTAAATCTGAATCTGGGGAAAAAAACCCACATTTACCCTTGAAACAAATGCATGTGGTCATGTGTCAGGGCTCACTGTGGTCGATCTGCTTATCTGTCTGTCAATCTATCTATCTATCTGTCATCATCTTCTTTTTATCTATTTATCATCTATCTATTATGTATATTTATCACCTATAAAGCTATCTACCATTTATCTATCATTTATTTATTTTTTATTATTATTATTATTATTATCATTTATCTATCTACCTAAATGTTAACTATACTGATTGTTCTGGACCTAGACAAAACACGGTTTTTGGGTTTTTTTTAGCAGAAGTACTTTATTGCTGACATTGTTTAGAAAGACCAGCTGTAAAGATAATGAACAGACCCAATATTCAGCTGGTTTTATTATTGTTTTTAAATTCTGTACAGATAGAGTTACCTCTTATTGCTTGTACCTGGCAAGGGTTTCCCCCATTGCCCATTGTTGGCACACCACTACACAGCCCATTGAAATTCACCTCCTTAGGATATAGATTACAGCTAAGGAAGGGCAAGTAATGGATCTGAGGACAAACAGGCCATGGACAGGTCCACTTGCCCCATCTATGGGTGTTACTGCTGTGTTCTCTGTCCTCATGACTAGGACTTTTTCAGTATTCCGTATCACTTTCAAGTGAATAGGAAATACTCTTCTCTTCCCATAACATTCAAGTTGTGGGAAATTTGGCAAGATTAGCTCTTGTCCTGTCAGACTAAATACATCACAGAGTTGGTTTTTATCCCCCAGCACTGTGAGGGCATGAAGAAAACTCAGCATCTTTGGCCTCACCTGGGTCAGGACAAAGATTGTTTCTGCCCTGAAATTCTCAAATTCATCTGATTGTTTATTTTTTTGTGTGTGTGTCCCATTCCTCAGGAATTGGACTAGGAAGAAGTCACAGGGTTCTTCCATGGGAAATATTAATATCTAGACCCTCTTATCTTAACTCTGCTTCTTTTTATCTTTGTCCAAAGAAATCATTTTATATTCTTAAGAGTGAGGAAATCCTGATCTTGACTGAGCCATTATATTCTTTGCCCACCATCTCCTCAGAATTTAGAACTTTTGGACAAAAAAACAAAATCTGTTTCTAAATTTCTGACTTCTATAGTTTCATCTCTTCTCTGTAGGTGGAAGAACTCTTATTAGCTAAAATCTCACACTATTATATTGCATGTATATTGTTTCTTGATCATTTCTTAAATATTTATGACCTCTACTTAGTACTATTGTTGACTTCTTGATTTCTTCATGTTAGCTGTTACTTTGACCAAGTTATATAACCTTATGAGTTTCAGTTCTCTTCATTGAAATGTGTTGATAATAATATCTCTACTGTCTACATTATATGATGATTGTGAAGAGCAATCAAGCCCAACAAAATATTTTTAAATATATTAAGATTTATTTTTTTTGCAAATGAAAAGAATTATTAGTGTGTATTTAATTAAACTTATAAACTACAAAGAGTTAATCTTTTAAAACATTTTCAAACCATGTGTAACTGAATAGCATTATATTTCCCCCTTTCCATGCTTCCATTCTAGAAAGTAGCCAGCATTGTATTTCACTGGCTCAGTGGAAGATATAGGAAAACTGAAGGCAAAATATCTACAAGACTTTTAGTCTGTATATGCATTTTTGCTTCTGAAAGCCTAAATCTCTATGACACTGTGTAAACTTTTGACAATGGAGAAGAAGGTTTGTAGAGGTAATATTAAAAAAATAATAGTAATAATCTTATGAGAGAAAGAACAGTTTTCTTCACCACTGCTCGTACACAGCTGGTAATCAAGTCAGCAGTCAGTTTCCAGCTGTGACTCTAAAAAAGGGGGACATAGATCATCTTGCAACTGGCTGCCTTGGTAATTTTCAAAGTTCCCGTAGCAATTCTAATATGCCATCAGGGTTAAAATGTATTGATCTAAGCAGCCCAAAACAAGAAAGTCTCAAAAACGATTGCCTAGCATGACAGAGAATTGACAGGGCAAAGAAGCCTAAAAAGAACACATGGCAGGTATAATTGTGTGCGTTATGTGCCATTCAGTTGGCTCTGTCTCTCAGCAACCCTGTGAATGAGTGTCATCCACAGGGTCCTGCTCAGCTTCTGCAGACTCATGACCATGCTTCTTTTATGGAGCCAATGCATCTCATATTTGGTCTTCCTCTTTTCCTGCTGCCTTCTATTTTTCCCAGCATTATTGTCTTTTCCAAAGAACCCTGCCTCCTCATGATGCACCTGAAATAGGACAACTTCAGTTTTGTTTTCCTTTCCTCCAGCAATATTTCAAGCCTAATTTCTTCTCAAACATACTTTTTTATCTTTCTGGCCGTCCAGAGTATCCATAGAGCCCTCCTCCAGCACCATGAGAATCAGTTATTTCCTGTCGGCCTTCTCCACTGTCCAACTTTCGCACTTATACATAGTAATCAGGAATATGAGGATGTGGATGGTCTCAGCATTGGTCTCTCAGGACATATTCTTGCTCTTGATGATCTTTCCTAATTATTCCATTGTGGCCTGTTTGAGTCTCACATTTCTCTTGATTTCTTGGCTGAATTCTCCATTTGAAATGATGACTGAACCAAGGTAAGCAAAACATTTACCAATAGACATTTTCTCAGTAACCTGTAAGAACATGAATTGATCTGAGCCCAATAACCCAACTGACCTGAGCCCAATACCCCAAATAGTGCTTATCCCTACACAAGACCCCTAAATCTGTGTAATGTATGGTAAAATACCCAAGACATTGAATTTAAGTTTTTAAAAATAAAGATTCATTTCTTGCACACTTGGGTTTTGGGGATATGAGATTTACAATCATACTACATCTTGAAATTCTTTAAACATTTATTTAAAAACATTTTAGATGTAATAGGGAAAATATTGTAACAGAGGGGGGAGGTGGAAGTATTCTTTTTTTTTTAGAAGTACACCAAGATTAACAAAAGGGCAAGCAGAAGAAATTTTGCCCCATGTTCAGCAGCTAATTTTATCTCTAGTAATTTTATGATTCCACCCAGTGTTACATCTTTTACCATTTGATCCTCTGGCTATCAGGACAGTATGCCTCATTTAGACTCTGGAACCATACTGCAGGGCTAATTACTTCTTCTAGTGAGCCAAAGGGTAAAATAAATGATTTCATGAAAATTTAAGAGTACATCTTGTTTGTCTTGACATCTTATTTGCCCGTATAAGATAAATGACTTCTTTTGAACACCCCCCCCCCCATGAAGGCCTTTATGAATTAAGTCTGAAGAAGAAAATAATCTTAGGAAAAAAACCAGTAAATCATTGTTTTTCATGACAATATTGACATTTTTATAGTCTTTATCATTAATGAACTACTGATGTTTATAATACCATTTTTATATTATCAAGGGTTTGACTTACTGAAGTCTTGCTGGTAGTTTGTAGAATGCAGTGAGGGTTTCACATTAACACCTAGCCTTGGGTTACCTCTGATCTAATTTTCTGCTTTGCAAGATGATCTTTGGAGGATGGAAATTCATTCTGAAATCGACTGCATAGCTCAATACATCAGCATCATTGAAAATAGCTATTTTATTTTATTATAATAAGGAAGGACATGCAATAAATATTTGGTGAACACATCTAATCTGTTCATTGGAAGTTTGTACTATAAATTAAATACATTTTTATTACAAAACAAACACAATATTTGAAGAGTTAAAATTGAATATATAAACATTGTTTGGTTCACAACATTAGAGATATTCAGAAACAACCCCTAGGAGTGGTCTTGCCCCACAAACCCTCTCTACCCATCTCCACCCCCACCCGCCACACATTTTACCCTGACACTGGCTTGAATACATGGGAAGTGAAAAGCTGAGAAAATAATGCATATAACTCAAGTAAAACAAAATGCTTTAGCCATACCTATTTATTTATTAGAGAACAAAAAAAGGAGGTACTTAGTTTAGCCTGACTAATTGCCTGAATCATTACCTTCATTCTTCATTTTAATTTGCGTGTGTAGACCTGTACAATGACTAAAGAATAAAACAAGGAAGAGAAACCATTGCTTCAGCACCCAAAACTCAAGTCTCTATCTGGAACTGTATTTCCTCTTGATGAGAATTGAGTGCTCACCGTCTTCTATCGATGTGCCTTATCAAGATAGATAGACTTCTGTTTGCTTGTAGGTGCAAATCATATGCTATGAAAGCATATTACTTCTCATTTATAATTTTTTGAATATATAATTCTAAGCAAGTTTAACCATGTAAATAAGATGATTTAAAATCTATCATCTTGAATGAACTAAGATAAATCAGAGCTCCTTTTCCCCAAAAGTCTTTAATTGCTAGTGCATTTGAGTTTCCTAAAGGAATAACAAATCTTTTCATTGGATGCACATTTCCATATTTTGATAAATATAATTAAAATTCTTATTTTATGTCTATTAGTTTTCAGGATAATCATTTTAAAAAGCCCATCATTTTAGTTGTTAGTATAAGAAATAATTCAGAGGAAAAATACTTAGACTTTGTTTTAGAATATGTTTTATTGCTATGCATTATCCATTGCAATATCATTTGGATTTCTTACTGAATAATATATGGTTGTCAAAAAAGAGCAGTCTCTCATTATACTAAGATTGTGGGTCTACTTGATGTTAGGCTACACAAATTGGAGTAGAGATTATTTGAGTCCAATAATGGTAAATACATTGAATACATGATGTCAGAATGTCCAAAGTCCTTCCTAGTCCAACCACAGGTGACAAACTACAATCTATATGCCCTTTATACTTTTCATCCCAATTTAAATGCAGTCATAAAGCAAGTCCTCCTGCCTGATGTACTTACAGTTTGTAGCAGGACTTTATAAAAACACATTGACTGTAATCCATAGTTGAGCCCAAAGCAGGTCTTAGACATAACTGGTAGAGCTCTTATTCAGCATTCTCATGTTCCTTCGCTTATCTGTGTGGGGGACACAATACCCAGGGGCTGGATACCTGTGTGTTTCCTTCTTCCTGTTGCAACAGCAGAAACCACAGAGCAGACCCCCTCCTATGAGGAGGACAGCCGCGCTCGCCCAGCCGATGAAAAGTGCTGCTCCCAGCTCTCGTTTCTGACCTACGTGGATGGCTGGGTTGTAGAAATCCCTGATGATGATATTGGCTGTCCAGCACACCGGAATCAAGACGAAGATGCCCGTCAGGATGAAGAGAACTCCGGAAGTCCCCAGAAGGTATGCTTTGGCTCTCTCATTAGAGCCCGTGCACTGGACCTGCTTCATGCCACAGATGCCAATAAGCAGAGCAATCAAGGAGAGAGCCACAGCCACACACATGAGGGCCCGGGCTGCTTCTAGGGCAGGTGGGAGGGCCAACAAAGAACTATAGAACTTGCACTGCAACGTGACCTTGGCTTGTCGGATGCAGTTCATCCAGAGGCCTTCCCAGAGCCTTTCAAAGATAATAATGTTGCTGCCAACATAAGCTGAGACTCTCCACTGAGGAAGAAGGGTTGTGGTAAGAGTCCCAACCATGCCGAGAAACCCAAGAACCAGTCCAGCAATTTGCAGGGGATAAAATGCCATCGCCTTTGCTTTGAAGACTGATCCGATCTGGAATAGGAGCTGCTGAGGATCCAGCAGGTGGAGGCCTCTTTGAGTCTACAGCCGTCTCTGGTGATGTTTCTCGCTGTTACTTCCCATAACGTTTTAGTCCAAATTGGCAGCAGTGACTAAACTTGGCCCAACTCGAAGTACCTGCTGTAAATGCACGCAGCCTTTGTACACACACATTCATTTCTGTATGGATTATTTACTAGTCATATATAATTGTTTCCCAGCCAATAAGAAGGTAGCCAGAGGTGTGTCAAGAAATACTACATTCAACTTTAGTATTTCTCATATTATTATTATTGTCTTAGCAATGCTGTAATTAAGTGTCAAAGCTTCTATTGTGGAATGTTAATTACAGAGCTGAAAACTTCCTGTCTAAAAATCACTCTGATATAATAGTGTAGATATATGTGTTAAGCCACAGCTGAAGACAACGCTGAAACCTTGACAGTTCTTTAGAGAGCACTTGAAAATTGCTTTGGCTTTTAGACGATCCATTACTTTCTTCTAACTAAGCCACCTTTCTTTAAGATAGTTGATCAATTTAGGTTTTAATACAGACTTCAGAATATGGAAAAATATTTAAGTATTAGTTCAAGACTTCTACTAAAACTGGTGATACTTTATAAGAGAAGTTCTAAGCAAGAAATTCAAATTTCACAGTTTATTCTTAATATCCAGAAAGGAAGAACAAAGAGAAGAACTCCTTTTAATTGACTTTACTGGTAATTATTCTATTATCTGTTAAGTAATACTTTTCTCTCTGGTGAAATAATATTTAGTATATAACTTTTCATTAGATTTTTTTCAATGGTAGCTTGAAATATGGCACATCTATCAAAGCCAAAAATGTATATTCCATTTTTATGGACCAATATGAAAATGGTCCTTTGGATTAGTTATGTAATGACTTAAATTCAGATAATAGAAAGCTTTTCAGAGAAGGTATCTTCAGAGTCTTCAGGTTTAAGTCACTCATTTGCCAGATGCCAGTGACATCATCACAGCGCTTGGCTAGGCTAGCCAATCAGGAACTGACAGGGATAAATCTGATCTCTGATTTACTATGCTTACCTCCTCTGTATAGTATGAATCAAAAACAGGAGGGAGAGATACTTTTTCATACCTCTTCATATGAATGGGACTAAACCTGAAATTTAATCCTACCACTTCAATACTTTTTCAAATAGTTTTCAAAGCAAGCAAAATTTCATTAAGACTGTTTCAAAGTACAAGAGTCAAGTTGTCATCCTTTACTGCCACTTCCCTGCCATTGCCCAGGGGTGGGGAAGTAGTTTCTGTGGGAAGCATACCTTTCCCCCGCCCCTGGCTTTTTTTTTTTTTTTTTTACATCTTAATGCAAGTCCATTTCAAAGATGAAAATCACTTGAAAGCAAGCACACCAAACATACTCCAGCTAGGAGACATTACAGTTTGCAAAAGATCCTCCATTTTAGACAACCGCAGACCAACAGCTAATGGTTATCCAATGACATTCAGATTTAAAGAGCCCATTAATATAACTAGGAAATATGGAAATTATCAAGTTTTCAAAATGGGTGGTCTATCTATCTATCTATCATCTATCTATGATGTCTGTCTGTCTGTCTGTCTACCATTTACATATCTCTCTTTGTTGTTGATGTTGCTTTCTTAGTGCCATCCTAGATGGCACTAAGATGAGAACTCCCTCTCTAAAGAATGTGAATCATTGAGAAAACAAATGACTTCTGTATAGTTGACAGTTTCCTAATACAGATCAGGATGGATTTTTCTCAGCCCTTTGTTACAGGTTACTGAGGCACAAATTTAACCATTCTCACCCTGAAAGGATTTGCCAACACCACTCTGACTTGTTACTTCCAGCTCCTTTTCTGCTTTCAATTTCCTCTTCCTCGTTCTATGTCATTTTTGATCCTATCTTCATTTTGTCCTGAGAGTTTCCAACTTACTGTTCTTTTCCAATTGTTTGATTTCATCAGAAGGAACATCTGGTCTTACTACAAATAAACACAAGTGAGAACATGTTTACTAAGAATATAAAGGTACATCCTGAATATGAGAATAATCTGAAAAACATAAATAATGCAGGAGCTTTTGTTTTTCCCCTCACAGCCCAAACCAACTGTCAACACCATTTTTACTTTTTCTCCTTTACACTGAAGGGGAGATAGCGATTACCTCTCCCATTTTTCTGTGAATCTTATCCCCTCCACCTTCACCGTGGCCCTTGCTTCATCTATCATTTCCTCTCTCCACTGTACTGACACCTCTTTAGAATATAATCATACTCAATTATCTTCCACATTAAAATTCCAGATCTGTAGTCCCCACTGCTTATTCATATACATCTTTTCATCCACTCCCCCATTTACCACTGCTGCAACCCTGAAGTCAGCCTTCCATTAAAACCTTGCTACCTACTAAAACCTTGCAAGAAATGTGATAGACTCCCTAACTGCTATCTCCAAAGAATACTTCCATACCCTTATTTAATTGACCTTTCTGTAAAGGTAAAAACAAAAAACAAAAACACACACACACACAAAAAAAACAACTCACCACCTTCTGATTGAGGCAATAAAGAGCATGTGCTTTAGAGAGCAATGTTTCAGTCTGTTTTTTTAAAGATTATTTTTATTAAAAATATAGTTATCATACAATATTACATTAGTCTCAGGTTTACATAATAGATATTCACATTTATATACCTAAAGAAGCAATCACCATGATAAGACCACTGATCATCTGACATACTCCGATGCTATCACAGTATTATTGACTATATTCCCTATGCTGTACATTACATCCCCATGACTTACTTGTTTTATACCTGGAAATTTGGACCACTTATTGTCCTTCAGTGTTTCCCCCCTTTTTAAATTTTTCAGTTATAGTTGACATTCAACATTATTTTGTTTGTTTGTTTTTGTTTTCTTTTTTGAGGGCAGTGTCACTGGCCCTCTTATGAGGGACCCAACCGGGGCTGCTGGCTTCCCAAGCCAGCGCTTAACCACCACGCCACTTGGCCAGCCCAACATTATTTTATATTAATTTCAGATGTATATCATAGTAGTTAGCCACTTATATAATTTAAGAAGTGATCCCCCTGATGAGAGTACTCTTGGTTGTAGGTCCTTGTTTTTCATCACTTTGAATATGAGCTCTCGTATAAGTTGCATTTCTCTTGCTGCTTTTAGAATTCTCTCTTTGTCTTTAGCCTTTGCCATTCTATAATAATTATAATGTGTCTTGTGGGCCTGTATAGATTCATTCTATTTGGTACTCTCCGCACTTCCTGTGCTTGTATATCTATTTTCTTTAGGTTAGAAAAATTTTTAGTCATTATTTATTCAAGTAAATTCTCAATCCCTTGCTTTCTCTCTTCTCCTTCTGGTTCCCCTATGATGCAAATGTTGTCTTGCTTGATATTGCCCCAGAGGTCTCTTAAACTATTCTCATTTTTTTTTTATTCTTTTCTCTTTTTGCTGTTCCAGTTGAGTGTTTTTTGCTACCCTGTCTTCCATATCTCTGATTGATCCTCTGCTTCATCTAGTCTGCTGGTGATTCCCCCTAGTTCATTCTTCATTTCAGTTATTGTATTCTTCACTTCTGAGTTTGTTTTTGTTTTTGTTTTTGTTTTATGGTTTCTATGTCCTTTTATACTTGCTATCTTTTGGTTAAAATTTTCACTAGGCTCGTTGAGCATTTTGTAACCACTATTTTGAACTCTCTATACCTGTAGTTTGCTTGCCTCTGTTCCATTTAATTCTTTTCCTGTCGTTTTTTCCTGTTTTTTTTTTTTTTCATTTGGGACATATTTCTTTGTTTCTTCATTTTGGCTGCCTCTGTGTGTTTGTTTCTATGTATTAGGTAGGGCTGCCATATCTTTCAGTGTTGCCAAGTGGCTTTATGTCGTAGGTGTCCTGTGGGGCCTAGTGGCACAGTCTCCCTGTCACCTTTGCCAGGTGCTCTAGGAGTGTCCTTTGTGTCGGTCGTGTGTGACCTCTTGTTATAGTTGAGCCTTTATTGTGTTGGACTTTCCGTGGGACTGACTGCTGTGAGGTTTGGCCACATCCACAGCTTATAGGCTGCTATGTGCGGGGCTTACCCCACAGAATGAGATTCCTCCCAGTGGGCTCTCTGGTGCCTGTTGAGACCACCCTTTGCATGTGCCATTTGTGGGGCTAATTGGGTGGTTCTCTGCTATGGTCTGATGCCAACCTCCAAGTATGTTGATTCTGGGGTCCCTTGTAAGAGCTACAAAGTTATCCATAGTCAGCCGAAGTCTGTGCTTTACCTGGAGGCAGGTGGGAGACATCACACCATGAACCAAGGATGGCTGACCCTGGTACTGGGTCTCGGATACCTCCACAGGCAGCCAGGACACTCTGAGGCCTTCTGTCACCTGCCAGCTCCCATAAGGTTCAGCTGCTGATAAAGCCTCCAGCAGTGCACAAGTTGGGTGAGGCAGGGTCTCAGTGAGTCAGCAGGGTGGAGCAGTGGAGCTCACCAGGCCAAAATCAGATTCAGATTTGACCTATGGGCATGAGCTTAACACAGGAAACATGGTGCCCACCTGCTGGCTGCATGAGAGGAGGGCTCCACACAGGAAAAATGGGGACTGTCCCTTCTGTCCACCCTTGCCTTGAAGTTACACAACTCAGTCTCTCCCCATATGCCCTTAGAGTCACCATACCTTCACGGAGCCCAGAGTGAGTGCCTGTGTGGACCCTTAAGGGGATGCCTGGGTTTAATGCAGCCTTCTGTCCCAAGTGGATGGTCAGAATCCCCTCTTTTTCACATCCAAAAGTTGTGGGGGCTCCTCTTTCTAGCCCCTGTACTCTAGGATGGGGAATCTGGTGTGGGATCTCTTACTCCTTTATTGGGAACCTCTGGCTGAGATATTTCTTCTGAGTTTCAGTGGCCACAGGTGAGTGTAGACCAGCCTTTTTTGCATCTCTGCCCCTCCTACCAGCCATGACATGGCTTCTTCTTTATATCTTTAGTTATAAAAGTTCTGTTCATCTGGACTTCAGATGGTAATCTAGGTTGATTGTTCTTTAATGTAGTTGTGATTTTGATGTGTTTATGGGATGAGGCAAGCATAGCATTTATCTACTCTACCATCTTGGATCTCTGTCTCCTTGTTTCAGTCTTGACTTGATGCCCTCACCATAAATTTTGGGCATGTTTTTAAACTTCTAAATATTGCTGTTCTACAAAATGAAGATAATAATTACACCAACCTCATAGGGTTCCTTTGAAGATTACATTTATGGAACATGTGCAAAGCACTTGGCCCAGAGCAATCACCCAAGAAACGTTTGCTATATTTGGCTCTTTTTCATTTGGCATATTATCCTCCTTATTATTTCTTCACCTATTCATTCTCAGAGTTTTCTTTCTATAAATGATCTTGTCTGTATTTGTTTTGTCTGCCTGTTCCAGGCTTTCATATGTACCTCAATACTCTTCTGATATATATATATTCTCTCTAGGGAATCTTATCCATGGCCATAGCTTCTCCTACTTCCTGTCAGACTACAAATTCTGAATCTGTTACTTTCAGTTTACGCCTCTTTCTCTTTATCATCTGGGCTCTTTTTCTTTATATCTCTCGGCCTCTCAGTTAATAGGAGCGTGTGGAGCTCTTATCCATCCAGATGCACCTTTCAACTGCTGAGAGTGCTACTGTCTGAAAGCCCTCAGCTGTCACCCCCCTTCCTGTATTTCCCCCAAAACAACCATCTCTCCCAAGTCATTCCTCATTCATGGTGGCAGCCTATATCTAATGATGCTTGATCAGTGTAGGAATGTGAAGATCCAACCTACTAGCACCCAGTATGGGTTAACGCTAAAGATCCATCCCAGCTCCAGAGCTTACTGTGGGGTTAGCTTAGGGTTTCATTGAGTCTGCACCACAACTTGACTTCTGCTTATATCCAATCCTCTTCCTACACTGTTTTTCCCATCAAGTGTTAATCCCAAGAGCACTACATCCCAAGAGCACTACATAATAAACACAATGTACACTATTCTTCACCTTAGAGTCTGCTTCCCAGGGACTCAGCCATTGGATGATATCTTATTCTAATTTATTAAATATGTTTCCGGTTCTGATATTGATATGCGTTACTTCTGCCTCCAACCTTCCTCACCTGAATCATTTCAATAATAGCTTACTAGTCTCTTTGCCTCTGTCTTATTACTATCTCATCCTTAATTTACTGGAGTCCATAAAGACCATTCTAAATCAAACTCTGAACATGCTACCACCTCGCTTAAATTTTTTTCAGTAGTTCTCATCAGTAGTTCTCAGGGACCTCCAAGATAAAAATACAAATCTCTTAGTGTGACACAAAAGACCAATCCTTGAATTGGTTCCTGCCCAACTTTAAAACTTATCTTCTGACCATGACTATATTCCATGTTTTCACTGAGTTTACATTTTAGTGAAAGTAAATATTAAAGAGTAATTGAAGAAAATATATGAAATAAAAAATTGAGATATAGCTATGGGTTAAAAATATAAGGTATAGAAAATATAAGGTGTAAAAAGAGTATAAAGAGATGGTATCTTAATTTTAATTATGAGGTGAAGGGAAGGCTCATAACAAAGCAATATTTAAGTCGTAACCTGAAGCTTGAGTAGAAACAGGCGAGATCATTGGGTCAAAGTGAGATAAAGAGCATTCTGGGCATGGGAGACTGTCAGTTAAGGCACTGAACCCAAAGAGCGCTAAAGGCTAATGCACATGAAAGACCTTGAGCACGAGGGAAGTGAGAACTGTGGTAAGAGCAGATGAAACTGCAAATGTAGGTGAAGTCCAGCTATGCAGGGCAATGGGAACAATTTAATAATCTCCTCCTAAGATCAATGGAAAACCAATTCAAGATTCTATGCATGGAACAAATCTGCATTATAAAGAAAAAACACACACACACAACATATTGCTATTGTAGTGGAATGGATTGGAAAGACACAAACTTGAACATGAAGAAATCAGTTAGAAGATTATTGCAATAGTCCGAATGAGAGATAAGGGAAGCCACGTTAGAGTAGCAGAGACGCAGAGGAGTGGATTGGGTGCAGTGTACAGGAGTTATAATCAGTGAGGGTAGGTGATAAACTCATGGTATGCAAACATGGCAGAGGTGACTGTCATATCATGGGCATGAGCATCATTGTACACAGAGGTGCAGGTATTGAGGTACAAGACACTGAAAAATTGGTAACCTTTTAGAAAAACATCACGAGTCAAGTTCAGATATGAAGTCGTAGTTGCCTATGAGCCATCCCTGTAAAGAACATAGGGAATTAGAGTTCATAGGAACAGCCTGGACTGTACATATATAAGAACCCACAATCCCTTCTATCCTGTGCACAAATTATCTATGATTAGATCACAGTCAGTAAGAGGAATCTGACAATACAGGCTGCTCACTGACTTTATCAACCTGGGACTTATTCTGAGGTCTTAGAGAAGCTAATTTAGGCTGAGGGCTTTTTGACTTCTCTTTGTAAAAGTGTGTCAGAGTTTTACTTGTAGCATCAGCTTCATATATATATAGAAGTGGAGTAAAACAGGGAATGGAAAAATTAGGACAGTCACAACAGCCTTATCTTGCCTTACTTTTCTTCCCTTTCGGTTCTCCACCTGAAAACATTCAGATATTCTTCCAACTTATTGTATGTCTCTTTGAAGGATAATGTCCTACCTTCCTCAGTGGTCAGTTCTGATTTTAACAAGTACAGATGAGTTCAAAAAGTAATAACTCTATGCCACTAGGCTTATTTAAAGCTGTTATATAAGTGTATGAATATCCATATATTTATAGAGAGGTTTCTACTCTAGTACTTTTGTATGTGCTAGTCCCAGTACTTAAAGAAATTTCTCTATTCCCCTGACCTGTGTCAATGCATATACATTGCCCATGTAACAATTATTCATTCTCTTTTAGATTTCAATCCAAATTTAGTTACAAGAGATACTTTTTCTGAATTATCAGATGATGTCAGACTAAATACCGCCCCCATCTCTGCCACAGTTTGTCTTTCATGGTATTATGCCTTTTTCTCCAAAAAGAAATATGTTCCTAAAATAAATTACATCTCTATTGATGTTCATTTAATTCTATTTCCCATCTCTAGTATAGATTCTGTGAGGACAGAGACTGTGTCTACTTTGTTCCCATTTGATTGCCAGTGCATAGAAGAGAGCCTGACCCAGAATTCGTCAGGAGTAGCCTGCCAAGAACTATTGTTTGAATAGATAATGAATTAATTAATCAACAATGTTGCATTTAGTTAGGCCACTCTCTAATCTAAGGATCAGTATTTAATTATATCTTCCTAACTTATAAATTCACAATTTGAATGTTTCTCTACAGGGTTATAGATGAGATTTATGTAATATAATACACCATAAAGCAATCTAAACATCTCATTTATTTTTAAAAATGACTGTTTTCTATTCTAAGAATGCATTTGGGAGTAATCTAAACATTGTTTAAATTAGGTTTAGTATCACCAGCTAGTCAACAAAATTTATTCTATTATATTGCATTTTACCTCAAATTTCAACTATTTAAAGACTATTTACATGTCAGTACTGAAAATAGATTTTTCTGTGAAACCAGTGAAGGAAATCCCAGAGTCCACTGCATGTAACACAAACCTCTATAAAATGCATGTGTTTCTGCCTCTGCTCACAAAGTTGAGCATATGTTATAGAAATCATTGAATTTTTCTTCCTCCATTTCCCTTCTTTCTTTTTTCCATCTCATATGGCTACAGACATATATTAAGACCTTTACACCAAAGAAAAGAGAAACAAGAGGCTTGTGATGAATGAAGAGCAAATGAGGATTGGGGGAAAAGGGTAAAATAAGAATAGAAAATAGAAGATAGACATGGCGTGGTTTTGGACACAAAATCTGTGCTATATTTGCTATGCGTTGGCCATGAATTTGCCTCTAAGTTTTTTAGCAGCAATGAGGAGTATCCATGGAACAAAAACAAACACTTTTTTCAAGAGTTGCATCACTCTTCTTGCTTCTGACACCAGAAACAAACCTCTTTCTTTGTGAAATACAATGGACAATATCCTTACAGCAAATATAGCAGATGGATTTGTCCAGGTGTTCCTGTTTTACAGGAGTCTAAACATTGTGTTACAGGTGTTCAGGTCTCAGAACAATGGTTCTCAGCCTTGACTTCACATTAGAATTGCCTGGGGGAGCTTTGAAACATACCAGTGCATGGGGCCCCACCCCAGGCCCAATAAACCTGAATAGGGAGTGGGTCCCTGGCCCCAGCATTTTTGTTTTTATTACATTTTGTTATAGTTACAACAGTATTTTAAAAGCACACCCTGGGATACTAATGTGCAGACTGGGATCCGAAGTACTGCTTTAGTTGGAATTTCTATTCCAGTGGTTCTCAGTTTTGTTTTTTGTAATTAGAATCATATAAGGGAATTTATTAACCATATCAGGTCCCACATCAAACCAATTAAATCAAAATAGCTCAGGATGGGACCCAGGCATTAGTATTTTTTAAGGGTCTTAAGTGATTCTAGCCTGCAGCTAGGACTGAGAGATAGCAACTGATTTATAGAAATGGATGGATTACACATCCTTAAAATAATTTTACATTAATATCATTTCTCCCAATAGAGCTTTGGAGACGAGAGTGAATCTGACATTACACTCCTTGACAAAAAAACAGACTGCAAATATTTTACACTGCTGGTTATACTGAGTCATATGTGAATAGCTGATGAAAAGGATTGAAATAAAAATGATGAATTTATTGCCCTGTCTCTCTGAAACTAGGCAATGTTATTTATTTTTTTAAAAGCATGGCAAGAGCATGTTTATCGATTATAATTGAAAACACCTTAGCTCACGTTCTGGCACAGTGCTTTTCAATTTGAATTGTGTTCAAATACCTTTGAAAAATAAGTTTAAAAAACTTATACTATGCCGTTACTTCAATTATGTTTAGACATAGGATGCTTATGATTATTACAAAAGCCACAAACCCAAAATAATTAACAAATTAAATACAAACAAAACTGCACAATCGATGAAATTTCCATGATCAATGTTACTTGGATTTGGTAGATAATATTGAATTTTTGAAACCAATTTCTGGGTATTAGATTTACTAGAAGAATGATACATTTGTCCTCCACTTGTCATTTTTTATTTGTTAGATTTCAAGTGTGTTGCACTTTTTCTGAAGTATCAATTTATCATTGTCATTTTTTTTCTTTTTAACAATGAGCTTGTTCTTTTTCTTTTTGGGTGATAATGGATAGTAAAGTTACATGGGTTTCAAAAATACAATTCCGTAATACCTCACCTATATATCACATTGTGTGTTCACCACCCAGAGTCAGTTCTCCTTTCATCACCATATATTTGATACCCTTTACCCTCTTATAATATCCCTCCTCCCCCGTTACCCTCTGGTAACCACTTAACTATTGTCTGTGTCTGTTAGTTTTTGTTTCTTTGTTTGCTTGTCATTCCTTTGTTGTTTCTAGTTTATATCACACATATCAGTGAAATCATATGGTTCTCAGCTTTTCGTGTCTGACTTATTTTGCTTAGCATAATAATCTCGAGATCCATCCATGTTGTCGCAAATGGCAGTATTTCACCTTTTCTTATGGCAGAGTAGTATTCCATTGTGTATATATACCACATCTTCTTTAACCAATCATCTATTGAAGAACCCTTTGGTTGTGTCCTTGCCATGGGGGCAGGGAGATATGTGTGTTCTTAATTTTCTCCAGTGTTATGATGAGCCAAAAGCTAAAACTATGAGAGCATGGTCCTAAGTAAAATACTGGCAAATTAAAATGTACTTTTTGGTTACATATTTACTTCTATAGTTACTAATGAGCTGTACAAAGATAAGATCTGCTTATCACATTTGATCCAAATGTGAGAAAAGTTCAGCAAATTCTTTCCTTTGATATTCCCTTAGTGTCTGTTAATATTGTAAGGGCTCAATATCCCATTTGTTGGCTTTGGGACTGTGAACTCTACATATATACACTGGGCCATGGAATAGAGGACATTTGATCCTGTCCAAAATGTCTATGGGAGACATTTGTTCTACCCCAAAATGTTTATGAAATTTGTCCCTGCCAAATGGTCCCTGATATTTGGTTCTGTCCATAATGCCCACACTCAGAAAATGTCCCTTGGTTCAAGTAGTCTATAGCTTTTATTTATACTTTAGTTTACAGGACTAATACAGAAAAAAATACTATCTTTTTTTATTGGTCCAATCATTTGAACAGGACCAAATATGACCAAATATTTTGCCATGGACCAAATGTCTCAATAGGTGTTTTAGTCAGGACCAAATCCTCTGCAAGGTATTTCATGACCAAATTTCTCATTTATTTTAGAAATTATTCCAGTGTTCAATGTCATTTTCATAATACAAATCAAAGTCTCAACTTACTATATGATTTCAAAAACCAAAGACCAATTTTTTCACTGAAAAAATACCATATCTGTGCAAATAGTAAAAATAATTTAGCCAGTAAGTGTATTATGGAAACCAAACATTCTTACTTTAAAATTTGGACAAACCAACATGAGAGAAGTCAGTACATTAAGTACATCAAATACATGTTCAACATTTTGACTTTAGGCAATCACTTGGGTCAATCAGAGGACAGTAGGCAAGTACAGTTGTCATTCAGATAATCCAACATAACTAAAAACTCTCATTAGCAGATATGTATGTGTCTCTCTTAATATTTTGGAGATTTTCAGGTTCCTATAGATACGAATTTAAAAGACAAAATGGTACCTTTCTAACCCGTGGTTTTTTCTGTATAAATGGATTAAGTGTAAAAACATAAATTGCTTATAGTAAATAAGTTTTCCACATACTAACTTTATAATCAAAATTAATGAGAATACCCATTTAACAATTACTTCTGTGACAGTCCTTTGAGATAAACTAAATGGTCAAATCTATCATATTTCATATAAACTTTTTTTTAGAACGGTTTTAGATTTAAAGAAAAATTAAGATAGTACAGAGATTGGGCCAGCCGAGTGGCGTGGTGGTTAAGCGCTGGCTTGGGAAGCCAGCGGCCCTGGTTCGGGTCCCACATATGAGGGCCAGTGACACTGCCCTCTAAAAAAAATTAAAAACTTAAAAAAAAAAGATAGTACAGAGAGTTTTCATACCTCCCACCCAGTTTCCCTTATTACTAACTGCTTTCATTCGTATGCGACATTTGTCACAATTAGTAAACCAATACTGATATATTATTATTAACTGAAGTGCACAGTTTATTCAGATTTGCTTAGCCTTTAGTTAATATCCTTTCTTTGTTATAAGGTCTCATCCATGACACCAGTTACCTTTAGTTATAATGTGTCCTTAGACTTCTCTTGGCAGTGACAGCTACTCAGGCTTTTCTTACATTTGATGACCTATAAGTTGAGAAGTATTCCTCAGTTATTTTGTAGGCTGCCCCTCTAGTGAAATTTGTCTGATGGTTCCTCAGAATTCATTTAGGTTATGGGTTTAGGGAAGATCACAGAGGTAAAGTGTCATTTCATCCCATCATATAAAAAGTATTCATACATATTATCAACACTATTTATGACTGCTGACATTGATCTGGTTCACCTGGCTGGGAACGGGTTTGGCAGATTTTGCCCCTGTAAAGTTCCTCCCACCTACTTTCCATGCTGTACACTTTGAAAGGAACTCACTGTTCACAGCCCAGACTTAAAAGGTGGGGTATTTATATAAATTATTTGGAATTCTTCTGCATGGCAGATTTATGTTTGCCACTTACTAATTTATTCAATCATTTATATATATTAGTATGGACTCATAAATATTTAATTTTATAGTTTTAGTTGTAATCCAAAGCTACTTTATTTTATGGTTCAAATTTTTTCCAGTTTTGACTGTTGGAAATTCTTTATCTCCTGTGCCGCTTTAACATAGCACTTTTCATCTTTCTGAGTGTGACAAACTAAGGTTCGGCGGCATACAGTTACACGTAAGGCCAAGATTCACCCTCGGGCAGTGGGACCTCAGAGCCACATTTTAAAATAGCTATATGCTACCTTAAGCTTGTTGACTTTAATTAAATTAAAGTTAAGGGCCCCTTTAAGCCTTAAGAATGTATGAATTTACCTTCCCAAAACACATTGAAAATCAATAAGAACTAGCACTTACCTATTAATTTAATTGCACAGAGAGGAAAAACTGTCAGTTTCTTCCATAGTTAATTTGAAAGTTAATGTTTCACTGTGAGAGATGAGAGTATAAAACCAAGGCTCTCTACCATGTGAGTTCAGTGCTTTCTCCTGAACTTTTTATGGGGATTATAAAAGCTGACGGTGGGGACACTTGAAGCTTTATGTAAGACTGCCCAGCTATATAATAAGGTAATAAATATTTGGTATTGTTTAGTGGTTAAGGAAAAAGAGTCAGCCACACCTTCTTCTAGCAGAGAAAAGCCACAGAAGGACATGATTCAATAAGACCCTTTTTTTTTTTTTTTAAAGAGGGCAGTGTCACTGGCCCTCATATGTGGGATCTGAACCGGGCCACTGGCGTCCCAAGCCAGCTGTTAACCACCGCGCCACTCAGCCAGCCCAGTAAGATCCTTTATAATGGCTAATACCACAGGACAGAGAAATTTTAATAACAGGACAGAGCATTATACCATGGCCTGAGGAACAAAGGCTTTATATACAGTATCTAACTTTACAACATTCCCGAGAGAAGGAACGAGTGGGTGCTACATCTATACTTGGTAATGAGTAGACAGAGCAGCTCGGGGATGTGACCAAATGCATTGTGTAAATCAGTAACAGGAAAAATGTTTTTAGTTTCCTCTGCTTTGGAGCACTCTTCTTTGAACTAATGGTTCTTAGGTGGGGATATTTGTAGCATGCTTTGCTATTCTAACTCATTTTCAAGGGTTTTATTATACAATTATTGTACTTCTGCAATGGCTCAAAGTAAATATGCATAACAGACAAATAAATATGTATCAGGTATCACCAGTTTATCCACCATTGTTCAAATGCCCTGTTTTTGAGGAGCTTACCATCCACTTAAAGAAACTGGAGTAGTAGTACATATTTAAGGGATCAACTGGTTGGTACTAATAAGAAAAAAGTAGTTAACATGTACTAAGATACTTCCTCCACCTTGTCATTGGCATGGATTTTTTTATCACAACCACCCAGTGACATAGCTACCAATTTCATTCACTTTTCAACAGATAGGAAAATTGAAAGACAGAGAGGTTAGGTGAGCTGCCCAAGGACACACAAGGTACTTGAGATAGAAACTCAGACAAGGAGATTACCGAGCACACACTCTTGATCACCATACCATATGTATGAACTTTAAAATTGTCAAGTATTGGAGAAATGAGAGAATAATATCCACTGGAATTACTGGCAAATGCTCATGCAGGTACACTGTTAAAATTATCCTTTAAAAATTAGTAAACTATGCCTCAATCAATGGTCCTGAACTGGGGAAATACCAGTGTAGGAGCTTTTTTGAAAATGTGTGTATGTTTGGGGGAGTGGAATTTGGTTGCCACAAAGATTGGGAACTTCACTGGCATTTACTGGAGGGAGGCCTGCTAGTCACTGGTACAAACTAGACAGGTGAGACAATCAGTTCTTCACAAAGACACTTTGTCCTGAATCTCATGCAACTTTCTAATGATCTTTTGCATAGTAACTGAAAACCCTGATTATAAACATAGAACTCTACTCCTTTTTATATTTAAACTCAAATAATTTTTAAATGCACAATGAAAATCTAGGAATGCATTAACCAATAAATGGAGGGAAAGTTTAATTGTGTTTTGTTTGGAACTCATACTAACATTTATTCATCATTTTAAAAAAAAATCATAGCATCCATGGAAATAAGAATCACAAATCTAACATCTGTATCAATTTATCTCAGTAACGCTAATACTGTCAGTGAATCTACATATAAAAGCAAGTATCTGACTATTTTTCTGTTTTTCAGTGTTGATGTTCCTCTTTGATCACATAATGAAATAGGTGTTATTTTCAATAATTTTTCTTTAAAGTTTCCCTTATATTAATTATAGGTAGAACAAGATATTGATATTTCCAAATGACTATTTTATATTGTCTGTGACTTTCATTCCAGAACATTCTATAGGGTGTTACCAAATATTTTATATAAAAGGTTTCAGGTCCAACGGAGTAGTGATATCTTAAAATATGAATAAAAGGCAGAAGGAGTAGGACAGTCTCATTGATCTGTTTACTCATCATATCAACATATTGTCTGTGCACATAATATGTGTCAGACCATTTTACTGTGCAAGAGTGGCCAAGAATGGTAAAGCCCTGCTCTCATTGACTTTACATTTGTAATAAAGAAAATGATCCACTATTTAAAAAGGAGGCAAAAGAAGGACTACATGTCCTCTCAATGTCATCCAGGAACACTGCTTAACAGACTAAACCAAGTATATTTAATTTTTTAGGAGGTTATACCTTTGTTTTACCTGGTATTTACTATTGGTTAAGGCTCAAACTTTAAAAAATTATATGCTAACTCACAGGTTTTTTTTCCTGTAGAGATGCAAATAATTTCCAGACAGTAGAAGATAATGGTTTTATTTATTTATTTTATTCCTCTGAGGACACTAAAGAGGTTTGTCTTTAACATAGCAAATTTATTTCAGTATGGCTTTCCACAAATATTCTTGCGACCAACCTCCCTAATCTAGTGGTACTTATTAATGAGTTAAATACATTTTTAAAATATGTTTATTTCTATATTGCCATGGGGGGCAAATGTTTGTTATTGAAATTTTATTTTTATACATTTTTATTAATATTATACAGTAAAGGAATAGGTTGAGGTAAACATTAGAAAGCCCTAAGACATAAGCAAAGTTTAGATTTTTTTTTAAGATAGAAAATTGAGGCCAATTATTAGTTTTCTAAGTAGGTTGTTTAATCGACAAGAGAAGTATTAAAATGAATCACAAAACCTGAAAAATGTGTTTTTACTGTTTTGTTCACTTTAAATCAATGGTCATTTCATTATAATTAGAGAATACTCTTATGCTATTAAGCATAGAACATCAATCCAGTACTTCAATAAATATTCAGCACTTTCTGTTGATATTGGAAACAAATATCATGTAATTCCTTCATAAACACATCTAAAATTCTTGACTGCAAAAAAAAAATCACTTTGTTTAATGAATAGGAAGTTTTCAGGAAAATAAAGGAAATACTTTAAAAATAAGAACTAAGCAGAAACTTAATTCTTGGGAGATTAGCAAAAGAGGAAGCCATGATGGCCTTATGGAATCTACCATTTCCTAGTAGCCTAGAGCTGCAATTAGGATGGCTGGTGTACAAAGCTTGGGCAAAACCCTTGACTCAGATTAGATACCATAGAATAAGGTTAAGATTCTGAAAGAGCTACAATTTAAGGGAAAAGATTAAACTAGAAAGAATTTTCATAGTGAGTCTGACAAAAAGAAAATTTGTATGTCATAGTAGAATTTTGATAACCTGAAACATTGTAGATATGTAGAAATTTGGGCCTAGATTAACAGTATTTGCATAGTCCACACATTTTCAGGGTGGGGATATTAACTAAAGGCAAATATAGTTTCATACTGCCTGAAAATGCTAACAAAAACAAATGTAACTCTTTTCTGAAGGAGTTCAATGAATTCCCACAGAGTGATTTTCAATATACAGGACTCACAACCACAAATCCCAAAACATTCAAGGAAACATCACAAAATCTGAGAACTGACAGAAAAAAAAAATCAGCAGAATATGACCTCCAAAAACTTGATATTGAAATTATTAGAAATAGAACATAAAATAAAAATATATATATTAAAATAAAACATGCACTCAAATTGAGAGAAAAAACTATGAAAAAATGAGATGTATTTGAGACAAAAGAAAACAAATGGAAATATAAGAAAAATTAAAATAAAAAACTGGAAAATGGGTTTTACAAGAATTTGAACAGAATTAGATCATTGAAAGATATATTTAAAGAATTATTTACATGTAACAAAGAAAATCAGAGTTGGAGAATAAGAAAGAAAGTGAGTGTTGTTAAGGATAAAGTCTGATATAAGTTAAAAATAGAATGAGAAAGGCCATAACCAGTGATAAAGAATGGAATTTTCCAGAAATCAGATTCTGAAATGAGAATTTCCAAATTGTCAGAGTTAGAAAAAAAAGATATCTTATAATGAAAGATCAATTAGATAGCTTTCACTTTTTTTCCAGCTTTACTAGAATAAGATTCACAAACAAAAATTGTAGCTATTTAAATTGTACAATGTGTTGTTTTAAAATGCATATACATTATGAAATGATTAATACATTAAGGTAATTAATATCCATCACCTCACTTAGTTACCGTTTGGGGGTGTGTGTAATGAGAACACTTGATATCTACTCTCTTAGCAAATTTCAAGTATAAAATTCATTATTCTTAACTGTCACATTAGGTCTCTAGTATTTATTTGTCTTACAACTGAAACTTATACTCTTTGACCAATATCTCTCCATTTCCCAACTGTATACTTTTCTAGTAACCACTATTCTGTTCTCTTTCGCTATGAATTTAACTTATTTAGACTCTACATATAAGTGAAATCATGCAGTATTTGTCTTTCCATGTCTGACTTATTTCACTTAGCATAATGTCCTCCAAGTTCATCCATGTTGTCACAAATGGCGGGATTTCTTTTTTTTTTAAGACTGAATATTTCATTTTGTGTACATGTATACAAAAAAACGTAGAAAAAATACGTCATGACTTTTCCGACAACCCAGTATAGATAGATAGATAGATAGATAGATAGATAGATAGATAGATAGATAGATATAGATATATAGATATATATAATGATCAAAAGATACAGTGAATATTTAAATTAAAAAATATTACAGTAAAAGATACATTGCCATTAATCCCCCTCAAAATACTTCCCCTCACTTCAAACACACTTATGCCATCATTCTTGCCACTTTCTGAAGCAATTCTGGAAGTCCTCTTTCATGAGTGTCTTTAATTGAGCTGTCATGGCTGTCTTGATGTCCTGAATTGATTCAAAATGTTTACCTTTCATGGTCATTTTGACTTTGGGCAACAGTCAGAATGTTTTTATTTGATAGAAATTGCCATATACCAGAAGGAATGTGTGACATGGAGCTTTGCCTTGATGGAGGATGATTTACAGCACACTTTAAAACACACCTTCTCTCAACCATAGCTCACACCTAACTGACTGCATGAAACAAGTTGAAACTTGTCACACACTGTTACTAAGGTTTGATGGACCACTTCCTATATTGAAGATCCCTGCCTTTCCATTGGATGGCACTCAGCAGAAGCATTGGCCATATTTTTCTATCACACTTCGTGTGTGTGTGTGTGTGTGTGTGTGTGTGTTGGTGTGTGTGTGTATAATCTCTATTTCACATTTTCTTTATCAATTCATTGTCCACAGAGACATGGGTTGTTTTTATATCTTGGTTAACCGTGAATGATGCAGCAATAAACATGGGAGTGAAAATATTTATTTGAGACCATGACTTTATTTCCTTTGGATATATACCCAAAAATGGAATTGCTAGATCATATGATAGTTCTATTTTAAAACTTTTTTGGGGGCTCCCATACTGTGTTTGATAATGATTGTACAAATTTATATTCCCACCAATAGTGTATTAGGGTTCCATGTTCTCTATATCCTCACCAACATTTATCTTTTGATTTTTTGATAATAGCCAACCTAACAGATGTGAGGTGAACTCACATTGTGGTTTTCATTTGCATTTTCCTGATTATTCATGAGCACCTTTTCAGGAGACAAATCCGTTTGCCAGTCAGCCTGGCTAGGCAATCTGAGGCTCGCTTAGACCTTTTCTATGGATGTGGTCACTCCACATTTCCTGTTTCCTCTTGAGTGAGAATACCTTCTTAAAATCATATGCCTTCTTGGTCCTGCAAAGCCCAACCAAGTGCTGAAAACCTCCCGTTTATTTTCTCTAGGGTAGTGCTCTGAAGTGCTCAAGTTTGTATGCCTTCCGAATTTTTTATATTTGGACCAGATTTCCGCATGTGCTCAGAAGCTTTCTGCAAAGGTTTGCCTTCTCTGTCCATGGGGATGTGTGTGGGGGAACCAACCATTAGGGGGTTGATGGGGCATTCGAAGCATTGGTGGTACCCATGGGCCTGGTAGGAGGAGTCTGCAGGTGATGAATCCCAGACAGCACATGGCAAGTTTCCTAATGGAATTTGCAAAGTCCTTAGTAGAATCTACAGCTCATTGATGGGTTCTGAGCCCTGGGTGCTGTGCTTCCCAGCCTCTCCTAACCCCTCAGCCATGCCAGTCACCTCAGCATTCTGGGTAGGGTGAGACAGAAGTGGATCTCTGGGGCAGCACCTGGCATTGCTGGGAGCCAGTGCTCACTCACTATGCTTGCACTTTCCCCTGTGAGAGAAATCACAGGTCTATGGTCACTTTCTTGGTACCAAGCTGTGCATTTGGGGGATGGGGAATGGGGTTAAATTAAAACTTCTCACACTCTTCAAGGTATCTACTCAGATTTTCTTGTTCAACTGCATACTAGAACTTCTCTTTTAGACTCCTGGGCTCTTACAAAAATACTCTTATTTGTGTGTAGTTGTCAGAACCAAGGTTCTATGAGAAGGGTATGGCATGATGATAGAGAACTATTCTGCTATCTTGCTGAGCTACCTTTTCAGCAGCAACAATAAAGCCAGAAGACAGTACAATAATCTCTTTTAAAATCTGGAGAGGTTTTGCCACTAAGGGAGATACGAGGATGCAGGATTGTGGGTAGAGGGGAGCAGAGACAGATACAGAGAGATCCTTTTCTAGAGCAGAGAAATATCTTCCTAATTGTCTAATTCTCACCCCTTCAAATCCCAAATGCAACAAATATGAATTCAGTGGCTATTATTTACCAAGCTACTTGTGATTTCAAAAGTAAATAAAACACAGCCTGTGCCTCACAAGGTATGGTGGATAGAATGATGTCCCTCCCCTATCCACATCCTAATCCCCAGAATCTATGAAAATGTTACTTTATCTGGCAAAGGGATTTTTGCATGCATGATTACATTAAGGATCTTGAGGTGGTCGATTATTTTAGCTTATCTAGGATGGCCTGATGTAATCACAAGCGTCCTCATAAGAAGGAGGTAAGAGGGTCAAAGTTAAAAAACGGAGATGTGACAATGGCAGCAGAGATTGGAGTGATGCACTTGGAAGATGGAGGCTAGGGCTATGAATCAAGAAATGCAGGTATCCCATAGAAGCTGGGAAAGGCAAGGAAACACTCTTCCCTTCCAGAACCTCTGTGAGAAATGCAGATCTGCCAACACCTTGACTTCGCCCTGTGGCACTCATTTTTGACATCTGACATCTACGCCTTTATGAGAATGAATCTGTGTTGTTTTAAGCCATTGAGTTCATGGTAATTTGTTACAGCAGCCACAGGAAACTAATTCCCAGTATTTCATATTCTTACAAGGATTGTGTGCTAAATAATGCATATGAGTGATAAGAATTATTATAATGTACATGTATGGTACAGGGGGGTGGCATGAAGAACTCTGCCAGGTAGAGAAGAAAGGAAGAAATATCTTTATAAGAAAATGAAATTTGAGGCAAATCTGGAAACTTGTGTGTTTGCCCAGTAAACAAGCTCATGGGTAACGTCTCCCATATGCCTTTCCTGCCTCCCCACGCCTGAAGTTTAAGGGAGCCCAGCTGTTCCATTTATGGGCTTTAAGTGGGTACTGGGCATCATCAGATTCCAGGACCCTGTGCTTTTTGTTATCTCCCACAATAGCAGGAATCCACGTCTACTGGAGTTGGTGTCTCTAGCCATGAAGGAGCAACTGGTAAGCAATGAACACATGGCATTATTAATTTAATAAATCAATAATTTCCAGGAGAAGACACAGTACTAGCAAGGGCATAGATATGTGAACCCTGCAGTATTTTCAAGGAAGCAAGTGTCATTCTGTTGCACTGGGGACTAGGATGCAAGTTAATGGGAACAGGTTGAGAAGGTAAATCTCACCCATGGCTGGATGATGTTCCATTGGGCAGCTCTGGTCATGTAATTCTCTTGACCCAAAGCTTTTGATGCTACTAGTGCTGCTTAGTGAAGTAAGTGCACTTGGAATTCATGGTCCTGGACCCATCTTATGTATTGGAACCATCCTTCTGTTCAAATTTGCTATTATTTCTCTTCATGTATTCTCAACCAAATGAAACACTCCCTGTACTTTTCCAGCTCCAAGCTTTTGTCAAAGCTCTTCTATCATTCAATTGCACTTGAAAATTTCCAACTCCTCCCCACCCAACTGAATCTCCAACTGTTTATCCTCCATTTCATCTGAAAACTTGCTTGTGTTTTTCCATTCTCTCCTCCAGATATGTACTACTTTCTAGTGTGTTCTTTTGTCCATTCCTCTGTTGCTATATCTAAGGTGCGTTAAATAATGTCCCCCAAAGAGTATGCCTAAATTTACCAATCGTTCAGGATTACGTCCATATCCAAGGTAAGTTTTGTCCCCTGTCAAAGGAATTAGATTCTATTCTGAAGGCATTTCCAGTTTTTTCCTCTTAAAACTACAGATGAGCATTATTCCCCCAGGCAAGTCTGTGTTACACCTAAAAAAACAGTAGACAGCCACATAAATCAGTGGTACTTCTTAATATAATTATTAAAGAAATATAAACAAATAATGCATAGGAAAAAGAATACATCAAGAGAATTCCTAATCCCAAGAGCTTTCACCTTACTTTCTATTTTAAATGGGATTCTCTTGATAAGTAAAAACGGCTTCTGTTCTTTCTGGGGGTGCTAATGTGTATGACCCACATCTAAGGGAATAAAATGTCAAAATTTCAGTCACCTGAATGGAAAAACCTTCAAAATTCAATCAAGCAGTGACCTGTAGAACATAGCATTTTCTAAAATAAAATATCCCAAAGTTACCAGCCATAAAATAACAACAACAACAACAACAAACTGCAGCTCTTGGCTAACTGTAAATTTACTAAGCAGTGTTTTGGGGTGCAAAAGTGTAAACACTGTGGCTATTTTTGATATTCAGCACTAACTCTTGCCCAAATGATGTGAAGGGTTATACTATCCAGTTAGGTTTCCCAAGCACTTGAGTTGATATGAAGGTTTCAGCGAACCACGGGCTGTTGTGCTGCTGTTCAACATGAGTTTGTAAATACAAATGCTAATTCCTTGTGATTGCTCAAATGCACAGCCCAAGGGTTCAGCGTAGTTTTACATTTTATTTTTCCTTATAAACATATAGCAATTAAAGGACATTAAAAAAAAACACATGAAAACAGAGTGTTTCCTGGAGCATATCAAATGTAAATTTAGAAGCCAGATTATGAAATGAATTTTGATTGCGAATAAATAAGTCCAACATGAAAAATAATTGGAGACTCAAGGTCTTCTAAGTACTAACAAGTTATCTTTAAAAGCCCCTAAGCATTACTTAATAAACTTAACTACTATGTACATAATAATCTCTATCAGTAATTGATCTCCCTAACATTAAAGGTGAAAGGTTTTGTTGTTGTTTTTTACAATAATAAGGTAAATCGTGGCAAAACATTAGCCAATAAGCTTAAGAATAAAACCTAATCATATTTCTAAAACTTTCTTTAAAGTTGGTTTCTTGAGATTTTCAAGAATTCATAACTGCTTAGGTTTACATAGGAAGGATAAACATACGTCACTTTTCCTCATCAAGATGCTGCCACCCACCCCAGACTTTGTACAGACTTTGGTCAGTTTGGTGTCCAGTAGACCAGCTCTCAGGATACATTTCCTCCTTAGTTCTATCTTTATTCTAACCCTGGCTCACCACAACCAGGCCTGAAAAGAAAATTAGGTAAAGTTTACATGAAAATAAGTCTGGTTAAGACCTTGTATATGTGCTGTTTTTATGCTACTTTTCATTTTTCCTCTACCTGATACTCTATAGTGAACATTTTTATGCCATTATATATTTACGCATCTCATTATATTTGGAATGGAATCAAGGCATGATACTGTAGTCCATTGTATGAATGAGCACAAACAAAATTTATGTAATCTAATGATTTTTGTTTTCTTTTTTACTTACAGTGAAGGATAAAGTAAGGCATATTTTAAACTTTCTTTGAAAAAAATATATTGCTAGCAATTACACTTGGCTTTATATAACACATATTCTATTAATGTTGCTTAAACAAATCAGCTGTTTCCTTTTCTTTCTTTAAAAAGTGTAGAGTTTGGCAGGTCAGGGCTGGCACAGCTGTTCTGATAATTCCTTAAGAATAGAGGCTCTATCTAGTTTTCTGCTTGCAGCAACCAAGCATGCGGTATCTGTCCTCAGTCTCAAAACTGCTGTGTGGTCACCTCCAAGCAAACCGGGAGGGGAATTTGCAAAGGGGCAGAGACCCATGTTCCGGAGTCAGCCTCTATCAGAGAAAACAAAACTTTCTCTCAAGCCTGACCTCAAAGACTCCCACTGCAGTCTCTCTGACCGGATGTGGGGCCCATGACAAAACTAGTTCAAGGAGGTGTTGGGAAGGGCACATTTTTAACAAAGCCCATTTCTGCTCTAAACGAAATGAAGATTCTCTTAGCAAAGGAAAAGGAAAAGTAGATTCTGGGGGTGTAACTATCACTGCCTGTCACAGACATACATGCATGAGTTACATCTTATTCAATGGTAAAATGCTCAGTGATGCCTTGGGTTTGATCTTAGGGAATAACTTTCTGTCTCTAAACAAAACTACTGTTGCACATAGCTTGTAGTTTACAACCATGTATTTGTCAAATATGTTAAATTAGAATTCTGTAAACATTTCTCATATGTAATGGTGGAGGAGGGTGGAAAGAAACTTATCTATTTCTTATTCATTTCATGACAGTCCAGCAACATCCTGCCCAAGAATCTTAGAAAGATAATTAGTTCAATTGTCCTTGTGCTAAGAAAGAAAAACACCTAATTTATGATAATGATGAAAATCTCCATAACTATATCATAAAATAGCTGAGATTTCCTTATTGCTTTTTCTTGAGAGAGGCCAATTCCAGCTTGCATGTTATTTTATTCATATATATATATATATATATATATATATATATATATATATATTCTCATGTGCCTCAATGATCTTTTATTTCACTCCATCCCAGCCACCTACTTTCCTGGTACTCAAACCTTACCTGTATATTAGAATCATGTAAGAGAAATGTAAGGACATGCTAATGTCTAAGCTCCATCCCTAGAGATGCTGGTTTAATTCAGTTTTTATTTAAACTACCCAGGTGATGCTAATTTGCATCCCCAGGGGACAACTCCCTAGATATTTTTATTCTCATTAACCTTGCCCTCTCCAAAAATCATTCTTGAACTTTCCACTCTCTGACCTTTTACTGCCTGCCTACACTATTTACAATAATTCTTTGACCCCACTGAACTCAAAAAGTCATTGATTCACCACATTTTATGTTTCTAACTTTTATTATGTCCTCCCTTTTTCCCTAAAGCATCTTAGATTCCTGTGTCTGCACCCTCAATTTCTAACCCATTTTTTTTCTGTTTTACTCCTCTGGCAAAATCTCCATTTGGTTAAATCCAACTTCCCACAAACTCTGTAGAAAATCCAGGAAGCTAAATATAACTGAAGATGAATTAAAATAAACAATCCATTGCCATTAACCTCAAGTGAGTCCTTGTCTCTGCTATGCAATCATATTACTCTTCTCTAGGATTTGTACTCTCCTATTATTTGTCCACATCCCTAACGGTCAACTGCATACTTTTCCTCAACATCTCTCTCCACATCTCTAATTTTAGCTGATGGCATTGATTTTTTACTTCACTAAAGAAATTGAGGAAATTCTTCCCTTTACTCTGTGCACCGTCTGTGCAACAGATCCCCTTTAAGATCTCAAGGATATAGATTGAAAGACATCATTCCAGACTTTGGCCATACTTGCCTGCATTATTATTTTCCCCTCCTGGTTGTATCATTCCCAACAGCATTGCATTAGTTCCCTATTGCTGCATCACAAACTACAACAAACTAAGTGGCTTAAAGGAACACTAATTGATTGTCTTACAGTTCTGGGGATCAGAATTCCAACATGGATTTTCAGGGCTATATTTCTTCGGGAGGCTCTAGGGGAGAATCCATTGTTTATCTTTTCCAGCATCCAGAGACCATCCTTGGCTCATGCTCCTTTCTTCTGTCTTCAAGTATGGTAGCCTAGCTAAATCTCAATCTTAGTCTCAGTCTCAACCTTCCCCTCCCCCTCACCTCTGCTTCCATCACATCTCTTTGACCCTTCTGCTTCCCTCTTTCCCTTATATGGACTTTTGTAATTACTTTGGATCCACCTAGATAATCCAAGATAATCTCCTTCATCTCAAAATCTTTAATCAGATCTGCAAAATCCCTTTTACCAAGTTAGGTGACTTATTTTACAAGGCTTTACAGATTAGGGTGTGGACAATTTGGATGGGCCATTATTCTTTCTATCTTAAAAACTCAAATGTATTGCAACACGGCTAAACTTAAAAAACAAACAAACAGAGAAACAAACAAAAACCTTTCCCTTGACCCCACAACAGATTCTTACTGCTGTTTCTTGCCTCTTTTAAAAAATAAGCATTGACAGAAGCATTGAAATAAGCATTGGCCTCTACTAGTGCTCTTTATCCCTTCCCATTCTTTTTTCATTTTCAAGCAGACTTCATTCTTCACAACTTCCATAAAACTGCTTTAAAAGTCACCGATGAGCTTCACATCGTTCAATTCCATCATTGATTCTTAGTTTTCATTTTACTTAACTGATCACTGTATTTGTCCCAGTTGACAACTCCCATCTTCTTGCAGTACCTTTTTCACTCAGTTTCAGAGAAGCGATTCTCTCCAGTTCTTTTCTTACCTCTCTGGACACTTTCTCTCTCCTTTGCAAGGGATCTCTCATTTACCCCTAGCCCCCACCCCAGCCCTCTAAACACCACAGTGTTCCTGGGTGGCCAGTGAATGAATGCTTTAATGCTACACATGTGCTAATGACTCCCAAAATTTTATCCCATCTGGAGCTCTCTGTAATTGCCTTTGAAAATCTTATAGGAATCTCAAATTTAGCATGACTAGAACCAGATTATCAATTGCTTCAAACAACCACCCCAAACTTCTTATCTCCTTCTCAGCAGTAACTCTCTCCTTCAAAGTGCATGCATCCAAAAGCATTATTTTGTTTTCTTAGGTTTTTTTTGTTTGTTTTTATCTTCATGTCCTCTTTATCTCACCCTTCAGGTTCCCATCTATTAACAGATCTGTCAGTTTGCCTTTGAACGTATCCAGAAACAAATGACTTTTCACTACCTCCACCATGATTCCCCCCCCCATCTAAACCACTGTCGCCTTTTGTCTACGCTACTGCAACCTAGTCTCCCAGCTTTTATCCTTGCTCCCTAAAGACTACTTCAACATACCAGTCAGAGGGGTCATTTAAGAACAAAGTGAAGCTCCGATTTTCCTCTGCTTAATCCTCCAAAGACATCTCTTCTTACCTTGAGAAAAAGCATTCTTATGGCTCACTACCTCTCTGAACTCAAATCCATCCAGTGTCCCTTGCCTGTACCACTCAAGTGAAGCTGAAATGGCAGGTATGTGAACTGCGTAAATGTCTCCCCTTCGAAGTTGCATTCAGTCTTCCCTCTGTAGGGGTGCCTGTCCTTGAATATCCACATGGCTCAAGTCCTTGCTTCTTTTAGGTCTTTACTTAAAAAGTCTTCCCTGTCCACTCTACATAAAGCAAACCTCTCCCCACAGGTATCCTATTCCTTGATTCTGATTTATTTTCTCAGTAGTGCTTCTTCCAACCTTTCATATGACATATGTGGAAATAAATGAAGACAAACCAATAGAGAAAAGCGAAGACTATTTACTCCGACCTTGCTAGAACAAGGAAGTCAGCCACTGTCATTTGTGTTTTGGCAAAGGCTCAAAGGCAGGCAGAGGAATGGGAAAGCTTTATAGGGGAGGAAAAGGAAGGCTTCAGATCTGTGTTGATTGGAGCCTGTGGTCATGGGGACACAGTAGGTGGGCTACCCAGAAGCAGGGCATCCTATGTGATTGGTTAGTGGTACACAATTGGCTTTCTCTGATTGGTGTTAAGTTGGAAGAAGGGACAAAAATTAGGGAAGCTGTCAGTTATTAATCACATCTTGATAATTTGGGGCCAATTGTGACAGAAGTTATCGTGCAGCTTCATGTGTTATTACTAGAGATAGTCATTAGACCTCCTATAAGTCTGACTGCTAGCAGGCTGACTTCCTCAGTTATTATAGATAAGGGGGTTGGTTTCTGGGGCAGGTTGCTGCATACTGTAGGTCAGAGTTCTATTATTATACTTGTTTTGGCCATTGTCCATTTGTATATTCAATTTCTCATATATTTACCTCTTTAGATGTCTATTGTCTGCCTCTTCCCAGCAATGTTTAAGTTCGGAGCAGAGTCAATGTCAGTGATTTACGATGTGAGAGATCAGAATTGATGTTTATGAGTTTCTTTGTTCCCAAAGCATTGGGAACATAGTCCATGCTCAATAAATATTTGCTGAATGAATGAATAACAATAGGGTGATCTTTCCTGTTTTCACATATGGTTAAATGAAGAATAAGCCACATTAAGAAGGGAATGGAGACTGAATTATTAAAGTAATTTGAAAAGCCTAGATTCAACAAATACTATTTCTCTCCTCCTCTATTTTGTTAGTGTAGATAAAATATCTTTTGCTTGTAAGTGACTTGGAAATGACCTTTAAAACTATTGTGTCTCTAAAGAGAGTTTTTTAAAAAAAATCCATGTTATACATGTCATATTATGCAAGTTGGTCTTAATAATTAGAAAGAGTATTTCATTGTTTTCCTCCTAGTATGGCTCACTTTGGAAAGCCAAAAATGTAATGAAAAAATAGAGTTGTGGTGCATTTTTAAATATGAACTAACAATAGTGAATTATTCCAAAGGTCTCTCCTGATCATTGAGCACGTTTTAACATATACCTGTCATCATCTCAGTTTACAAGGGTGACACATGCTTGTTTCTCTCTCACAGAGTAACCTGGAGCGCCCTCTAGTGTTTGGGTGACGTCACTGCTTCCCCTAAAATTTACTTCTCCAAAAGAGCTTTGTTTCTGTTTCTATTTAAGCAAGAGAGAGAGATTTTGAGGTTGAAATCTCTGACACCTAACACTGAATGCTGGACCCAATCATATTGATTTTAGGGCGTCATTGATCTACTAATTCTCATTTAAGTGCAGAATTGTAAAATGTTTTTCTCCAAATCTTACCCTGTCTTTATCTAAAATACTTAAACATCTATGTGTAATCTACACAGTTCGCGTATATAATCATTGACTCACCTTTCAAGAAGGTTTCCTTCCGTACGATGGGAACAACTATAGTTTTTGGCCCTGGTTAAGTGCTCTACAGGTGTTATCATATTGAATCTTCCCAACTAATGTATGAGGTTCTGTTATTATTGCAAATTTACAAATGATAAAACTGACTCTCTAAGAGGTTTAATATCTTGCCCAGGTTTTCACAACTAGTGGGTTACAAGGGTGGGATTTGCAGCTGGGTCTATATAACGTAACAGCCTAGATACTTAAACTAGCCTAGCATATGATATCATAGTTGCATATTTTATTTTGATTTATCCGGACTCTTGTCTTCTTCATAAATAAAGCAGCCCTGCCCCCATAATAGCATATATATGGATTCCTTACTTTCTAAGGATGACCATGCAGTCCTCTTAATTAGAACTAAAGCTCCAACAATAAAGGACTCACCTGGTTCTGAGAAAAATTATGAGACAGATCAATTATTTAGGTCCCAAGAACCCTGCAATTCCAGTCTAAACTCCCTTTGTCATCCATTTCCTTATTCGAACTTTTTCTCATATGCCTCAAGTTTGATGCTCTTTTGAGCATTGTAGAATCCAGCAGTGACCTGCCTTAAAGTTAATGAAACAAAAAGTAATTTAATTGTAAAAGCCTCTTCATCATAATCCAGGTCTCCTTAGAAGTCGAGATCTAGAATGGTATACAGAGATGGTAGGTGCTCATTAATTATTTTTTGAATGAATGAATAACACAAGAATGCAATCCATTCAAGTAGTTGATAAAACTCCACAAATTATGTATGTGTGATTTTTGTTTTTTTGGCAGGATGAGATTTTATAGCCCTCATGAGATTCTATAACATCTCTGGAACCCATAAAGGTTTTAAGGAATGCTCTTCTATTTGCCTAAATTCTGTATAATTCAGGTTGGGTTTTGCTTATTCAGAACCCAGAATTTATTATTCACTAGTTTGCTTGACATTTGCACCATGGGTCCAACATTTCAGTTGATGAATTTCCTCCCACAGAGACCACTGAATATGTTTTCCCAGAACTGGCACTGTGTGATGCTGAAACCCTCCAGTCTGGTCCAGGAGGATTCCTGACACAGAGCTTAGGACACACCATCCTGAAATATTAGCCAAATGAAGGATTGGATCTTCTGAATTAGCAACCTAAGTAATTTTTAGGCAAAGGAAGTTTAGGTGATTGATGTTAAGCTTGGGGGTGGGGGTGAGGAGGGAGAGGGGTCCATCAAAACCAGGACATGAGAAATGATAGAGTATTTAGAGGGACCTCTCATTTTTAACTGGATTGCAGATGCTTAGAGAAAAAAGCTTCATCACTGATTAAGGATTGTGTTTCTCAGAATTCCATCTTCTTATGCTGTAATTTTGCTCACCTTTCCAACAATGATAGGTAGCATTCCTCTTCTGGTTGAGAACCAGAAAATTCTAGAGATTATCTCTCTCACCCCAAAAATCAGAAGAAGATAGATAAGTTGCAGAACCACCATTTATTCTTTTTAAGCCCAATGAATATATACAATATCAGGCTTGATTTTGCAGAAATAAATAGCATCTTAGATTAAAAATTTGCAAAATATTCTTTGCCAGTAAATACTCATCTCTGCTTCATATTTTTCTCAGTTGAGTGTGAAGTCTAATTCTACTAAAATTCTGAAATGCGTTAATGCACCGAGTAATGCTATTTACTGGGAAGAAGTAATAATTTTCACATCTAAAGTTAAAGCCCTTTAAGTTGCCTTTTAAGAAGTGGTGCAGTTTAGAAAACAACAGAAGAATCCCAAAGAGAAAGAAGAAAACACCAAGAGGTAGGGAAAGCATTGCTAAGTGTTTGGCTTTGTATTAGTTCCTGGAAGTGAACGTTTCTACTTTACATTAAGTTGACTAAAAATAAATCAGTTTTTCTTGTTTCCACTACATAACTATCAAAAGAATATTTAAAGGATATTGGTTTGAAGTGTTAAAGCTATTAATGTGTCCAGGGACAAACCCACCTCGTCTGCAACAGAAATGGAAGTTGTCCTATGTGTGAGAAGCACGGGATAATGAAAAGGGCACTGGCTGTGGGCTTTAGATTCGGATATATTGACATTTGTGCCCTGCTCCTCCACTCACTACCTATGTGGTTCAGGGCATGTTCTTGAAACTTTCTAAACATCATTTTCCTCAGGTGGAAGAGCTTCTTTTCAAAGTTAATGTTACAGTTGTGGGTAATCTTTGCAAGCTCCAAGCACAGACCACACGACTCATAAAGAGATTAACTACCATGATTTTTAATATGTTCACATTTCCCTTCCTGAATAATAGCTATATTTGGAAAGAGTGATCATTTAAAATTAAATATCAAAATGTTAATATTTCTTATCTCTTTGAGGTGCAGTTTTAGATGATTTTATTTTTTGTATATTATACTCATATGTTTAATTTTTAAATGAAGAGTATTACATAAATTTGTATATATTAGATTTATGAGTGTACATGTGTTTTTATATATAAATAATTAGAACCATCAATTAACAAGTTAATTTTGATTATGAAACATAAAAATAAAATTAGATGGATTTCAGGCTATAGATCCAACAGACCTTACAAAATTTTCATCTGCACTAATCCAAGTTTTATTTTCAAATAGCACATAGTATCCCCCCATCCTCCATTATTAAGAAATTTATTATGCCATGTGCTTGAGGCCCAAGGTCATGTAAACTGAAATGACAGACAAATTCCATTTCATTCACAGTGATTTAAAGAGATTTCACAGTAGCCCCGTTTTTGGGGATGTCTTGAAGACATGGAAGGCACAAATAGATGCTTCTGGGGAGTTTCTCAATTATCAGGCTTTTGAAAGATTTACTATGGAAAGACTGTTGCTTGTCCGATATGGTTTCAATAAATGCTCATTGCATTCTGGGTTTAGCACTTAGCTGCTTGACCTGTATAAATAAAAACTAGCAATTTCTTCTATCATTTATCATATCAACTTGGCCCTTATGTCAATGTTCTCCAGATACCTGAAAACGTTCTCCAGGTACCCGAGGAAGTAAAAAAGAAGGAATCGTTAGTGGTTGTCAAAGATGCACATATCCTAAAGTATGTAGTATGGCCACAGCAGTCCATACCTACCTCTCGATAAACCTTGGTGAATCTAATGTAAATTTCTTCTTGAGTTAAGTCTCCAGATTATCATTGTGGGAAGGTATAAATAAGAACAAATAGCATAGAAAGATTTTGATTCCAGAGTAGCATATGAATGATCTTCCGTTTAGGGCAGTTGGCAAAAATAAAATGAAATCCTTATTTTTGAAGCTGATACCATCTGCCCAAAATTCAAAACTTTAGGCTTGATTGCACTCTAATATATCATAAATTCACATGAAGGAAAGAGTTAGAAACCTGGCGTCATAGATGAGGTTCCAGCCTCCTTCACTGGGCCTGAGAGATTTTTGATGGAATAAATATGAAATATTTTTAATTAGATAAATTAAACATTGATTAAATATTGATTTATAAAAGCCCTCTCTAACTGAACAATACCATGTGTGTTCTAAATCAAAACTGCTTTTATGCCACAATTGATTTTGAAATTTGTAATAATAGATTGGACTGAGATAGTACCTGAGTGTGCCTACCACAGTTGCTTAAATAGAAAGAAACAAAGGAACAAAGAGAGAGAGAGACAGACAGAGACAGAGACAGAGTCAGAGAGACAGACAAAGAGAGAAAGGACTGATAAAAATTTCTGTGCGTTTCCTCATTTTTAGTAAAACATTTTCTACTCTGCTCTCATTTTGCAGTGAATTGGGACAAACACTCTGAAAGGAATTCCACTAAGAAGTCAGTTGAATACGAAGTATCTACAAATGTGATGAAACCACCAACCTTTGCATCAATTAGTGATAATCTATTTTTAAAAGATTCAAAGATCAATGAAGTAGAATATATAGCCCAGAAAGAGACAGTGAGATATGTATATGTTTACTACTTGATAAATAATGCATCAGCAAACTGCAGGGGATAGATTATTTAATAAATGGAACTAAAAAATTAGCTGCTTCATAAATTTGAAGTTTATATTTACCTATTAAAATGCTAAAAAAGGTAAAGTGAATTCTCTCTATGGAATCAGATAGTTTAAAGGATTAAATGCAAAAATCAAAGTTAAAGGGAAACATGAAACAAGAAACTACTTGTTCCCTTAGAAGTGAAACATACAATTTATATTTGATTATTTGATTTGACAACTATTTTTTTTTCCATTTGGATAGTTCCAAAATCCTTTAGTTCAACTGAGAATAGGGAACCTTTATCAAAGTAGCTATTAGCTTTCACTTGAGATCACTAATTTTGCATGAACATGGTAAACCAGCTGTCTTTCAATTACAAGTCTTTGTTTACACAGATCTTGAAAATATTCTTTGACACTTTCTCTTATTTTCTTACTCATCTCTTACTTTTTATCTTTTTTTGTTATTTATCATCACTTTTCCCATTGTTTTATTATTTCCCTTGAAATTTGATGACCTTTTCTTACCTCTTTTCTCTGCAGAACTGTTCTGATTTTCTGCCAAGTTAAGTCAACCATCTACTGTTTTTAAGATACTTCCATCCTTAAAATTCACTTGCTTACAAGTTTATTGATTTTCTCACTATGAAAATATTTGAATAGTAAAAGTGAAAGCACAAAAAAAGTAAAAGTAAACAATAATCATATATAATTTTATATTTTAATCATTTTCTTTCCAGTTATTTCCTTTCGAGTGAATGTGTGTGCGTAAGTGTTGTGTGCATTCATTTCGTGTGTGTGTGTGTGTGTGTGTGTGTGTGTGTGTGTGTGTGAGAAAGAGAGTTTTAATCATGAGTATAATGAACATGAAATTTTTGGACCCTTTTTATTCTATTTTCATAACATTACATTAATAGCAATATTTAGGTCATTAGAGATTTTTCAATACCTGGAAGGTATGCAACTGAATGGACATTCACACCGTATTTATTTAACCTTTCTCTGCAGGACACTTGGATTGTTTCCAACTATTCATCAGTATAAGCAGTGTTCAGATGAACATGAATTTACAAAACATTTAGGGACATCTGTGATTATTACCAAGTATAAGCTTCTAGATGATGGAAATTGTTTTCATTTTTTTTCTTATCTTGTCCTGTGTTGGAGAAACAGAATTAAAAACAAAATCTTCCAACCCAGAAAACCTTTCCACAAAGGTAGTAGGAAAAAAAAAGTTTCATTATTGAATAAGCATTAAAACAGAATGTGATATGCATCACACTCAAGCTGCTAAGAGATTGCAAAGACAGAAAGAAATCTAACCTTTTTATATAGCCAAGCAGATACAACTCATTACACACCTTTTCATGATAACTAGTCCTCAATAAAAGGACTTGACAGCACCTTTGTGACACTTAGAGTTCATCCTACCTTTACCTGGTGTTTAGGGTAACCATCTATGTTAGCTAATTGGCCTTATCTGAAGGAGAAACAAACTTCTTATATTTTTATGATTGTTTGCTTTGCAACTTGGAGCAAGATGCCCGCTGAATTTACACTCCTACCCCTCCCATTGAAACCAGGAGATGGCATGGGGGGGCTATCTCTCTCAGTATTTACATTTCAAAGAAATGGCTCCTAGGTCCTACATAAGGTCATTCCTGGGTCATAAGGCTGACAGAAAGCCTATTTAGATTTTTTCTTTCTTTCTTTCTTTCTTTCTTTCTTTCTTTCTTTCTTTCTTTCTTTCTTTCTTTCTTTCTTTCTTTCTAAGGACTTATTATATATATATATATATATATATATTCCAAAGAGAAGTGAAAATACTTTCAATTACACGTTTTCAAAAGTAAATGTTCAAACAAAAAGCAGGGGAGGGAAATTGCTTCCCTTTCAACAGGAGAATAAGCTACTTATTATATTTAATTTGTATTGTTTTTTGCACCTGATTTTGTTCAATGGAAAACTCATATTCTCTTTTATTTCATTTGAAATAGAAAACACACCTTTTAATCTGTGCTTTTGTTTCATAAAATAAATCTATTCGGAAAGAAAAGTTTCTCTTTAAGTTCTTAAAAGCCCACTTTGGGCCATTAATAACAACAACAAAGTTTAGGCTGTAATAAAGAATAAAAAGCACTTATTTGAGCAAAGAAGGGATTACAATCCTGGGGACACAGATTCAGGTACAAAACAAAATTGTGCTTCAAACAGAACAAAGCAAGGTAGGGTGTATAAAGGCAAAACACCACAGTGCAGTTCTCATTTAGGTCCTCTATGCAAATGAAGGATGCTTGCTGGTAAAATGCATTGGCTTCTTTCAAAGTGAAGAATACCGATGATCTGGTTGCTATGGTGAAGAAGAAGTAAAGTCCAAGATATGGCTACATAATTGACTTAAAAGTTCAAAAGTTCATGGGTGGGGTGTGCATGAGGCAGACTTTTTATGACCTTCCTGCTCCATTTTAGTTCCCTTGATATAAATGACCCTATCTTGGAGATTTCCATTCACAGGACTTAGAAGGAATTCAATATGGCTTTAGATTAAATATGGCTCTCCTATCATGAAGTAGTGTTTATTTTCCCTTTTCTTGACCCTGGGGTGGTTTGGCCAATTGCAGATGATAGAAGGGAATGCAGGATTCACAAAAGCATTGGTGCTTTTTGTTGTTGTTGTTGTTTTTCCTTCCCTTGTACCTTTTGAGCCCTCAGCCACCATGCCAGATGTCTGACTACCTTGCTGGAAGGAGAAGATGAGAAGGTACTACCTTAGACCACATGGACAAGGAGAAGGGCTCATCTGAGCCCAGACATTCAGACATTATTGCCGAGTGTCAGGCAGTGAGGGAAACTGCTGTTGACTCTAGAGCCCAGCTATCAGCTGAGGTCACTGCTGCAGGACACCCGAGCCCTGCCTGACTTCCTAACTCACAAAACCATGATATATAAAATGGTTGTTGTTTTAACTCACTAAATTTTGAGCTAGTTTATTACACAACAAGAAGCACACAGAACAGTTCCTAATGCTGAATCTTTTTTTCTCTCTTCATTCTTCCTTTGATAAAATTAAAATCATTATATTGAGATTTGGGCTATAAACGCACACTTCATTCCTCTTGGAAGGTTTCTGAGCTTTAAAGCTGGAGAATAGTTTAATTTCCAAAGCATTTCTACAACATATCATTTAATAAATAACAGTTCTTTCTTCAAAGAGGATCTCCATATAGCTATGAAGAGATATCTACCCATATCTCTAATTTCGAAAAACAAAACAAAACAGAAAAGCTGGCCCAAGGGAGAAAAATTCTTCATTTATGATGCTTGCACAAGTAAGTATATTCTTACTAGGTTGCAGACAAAAACAAATATCTTTAGCAATGGGTTTCTTTCCTTCCCACCACTTCTCTCACACATCAGTTACAAAATGCAGAAGTAACCAAAGACAGATGAACCCCAATCAACAAAGTGAATGATTTTAGAGGCTGATGGTTAAGAGGAATGGGGTATCAGGAGAAAAACCAAGAAATATCTGGATATAGGGATGGTAAGAAAGATTATATAAATTATTTCCTGAATTAGGAAAATGCTCAATTCTGATCTATATTTTGTCTTTTGATAAAAGGTTCTTTTGCTTCCAGTAATTGCATATGTATTATTGACATATGAAGAAGAGTCAAGGAAAGGGCCAGACAGTAGGTTTAGAAATATGGGGCAGAGAGAGGATTTACAATCGAGGGTCATTGTGGGACAAAGAAGGACCCCAGAGAGCTTTCCCTCTAACAAAGACTAAGTTTGCTTCCCAGAATGGAGAGGTGGGGTCAGTTGGTTGCTGATGTACATCTGGACTGGGCTAACACTGAACTCCACCTGGCCCAAGGGTGGTGAATGGGTGCAGCCAGACAGTGCCAGGATGAGCAACATTGAGGTGGCAGCAGCACCTGACATAAAAGGTGATGAGGGCACTGCAGATGCTCAAGGTCTAGAAGGAAGAATTCCTGGAAGGCAAAGAACTGACATGGAGTCTGACAAGGCTCGAATATGAGCACTGGTAGAGCCTGTGACAGAATAGCAGAAAAAAAAGAGGCTAGACCATTAGATGGTTTTTATTTTGTTTCCATGTTGAAGAAGTTGAAGTCCTCTGTAGGACTGGGAAGGCAGTAGTTCTGAACTAGAGTTTAAACTTTGACATATTTATTGTAGTCTTCTGCAGTGTGATAGTGAGAGGAATTCCACAAGATGGCAGCCTGAATACTTCAAACCCTCTGCCCAATTCTGGTCCAACCAATTCCTTCCATTTATTTCCAAAGTCATGGCTGATCAAGGTTCCTCTCCTCTCTGGCTATCTGCTCTTGCAGCCTCGTTAGTTATCTGTTGCTTTAGTATTTCCTCTGTATCAGCTATACTTGATCTTGGACCAGCCACAAAATGCCTTCCTTTCTCACTAACAGGAGAATGCAATTTTTGTTGGGAATAGACTTATTGAGTGAGGGGCTTTGCTTTCTCATTGTCTTTTCTTGTTAGTCCTTTACTTGTTAATTCTAGCTTCTAGGTCTTAGTTAAAATATTTGATAGAAATATGATTTTTTTTTCTGTTAAGTAATTTGTCATGACTGGTAGAAGCTTGAATACTTATTTTTTGCACTTAAAAGTTACAAATTTAAGTACAAACTTTGTACTCCCAAGACCTCAATGAGCCCTTTTTATTTGCAAGTTTGAGCTTTTTTTTAAAGCACTGATGTTTTTTAAAGTGATTGCCCCTGCTTTTATCTGTTTTTTTTATCCCTCTCTCTCTGAATTTGCTTCTTAGGTCATTGCATTAATTCTCCAAGTTCTTTATAATTTTTTTCTCATGGATTATATCTTTTTCTACTTGTACTTTCTGTTCTGAGCTTTTCTTCCACTTGATCTTCTAAACATCCAATTTTTACCTCAGCAATGACGTCTTTCAACTCAGTTCCTTGAAGACTTTTTAAATGTGAAAATCATGTTATTTTAGTTACAAGAAGCTTTTTGATCCTGTAATTTGATTTGCTTCAGGCTCTTACAGATATTTGTTTGTGTAAGATGTCCTCTCTCCCAGGAGATCCATTTCTGCCAGTGATGGGTGTTCAGCTTGCACTTCCCTTTCCTGGCTGTTGAGTTCCATTTGGTGTTCTCTTACATGATCCTAGGGTCTCTTATTGTACAAGTTAAGTTATTGTAATTGGTAATAGCTAACTCTAGGCTGGCAGGAATTCTCACTGTTGCCTGGCAATCTAGTGACCTGAAAGTCGCTGCCACTCTACAGAGCCTTGGGAAGTAACCTCTGCCCGCCCAGCAGTCTGTGCCCTGAACCCTCACTCTCAGTTACAGTGCTTACAGGAGCTCCAGATTAAGGAGAAATCCAGTCTTTGTATGAGTCTGCAGTTTTGCAGGCCCTGAGATTATCTTCATAAAATGACACAGTTGCATGAATGTCTCCCTCCTCCCAGGACTCTGTGAAGCAGGTAGACCCCATGTCACCACGCCCACCCCCCCAGCGCAGAAGCTTAAGGTCCAGCCTCAGGCCTCTGCTCCAGGAATCCCTGCTTCTCATTACTCTTGGAGCTGAACACAGTGCTGCTCTTTCCTCCTGGAATCTGGCAGAACCTGAAACTTTGCAGAAAGTTGGCCTCTGGGCTCTGCCTGTTGGCTGGGTCCCAACTGCTGCTCTGCTTGGCGTGTACTGAGGTCAGGGTTGGGAGGAGGGGGCTGCAGAGATTCTATTTAGGTACCTCCCGGAGGCCTTCTCGGGAAAAGGAAAGAGCTGGCAAATTTAAATTCGAAGGCCTAAGATAGGAGTCCAAAAACATACATTTTATTCCAAGCGAAGAGGAAATGAATGTCAGGAACTAAAAATCAGTAAATTAGGGAGAGAGGAGACCTAAGTGGAGCAAAGACTGGTGGTTAAGTTGACCCTGAGACTCTGGGGGAAAGAATGCTGTCACTAGTGAGTCACCGGGAAGCCTTGCGGAAAAGGTGGTGATATACCATTTATTGTTCAGAAGGTTGACTCTGGGAAGGACACCCGTGGCCGATATTGCATTAGGAGGAGCCCAGGCTCCTGAATCAGGGGACATATATACACATATTTAATCTCTTTGAGATGAATATATAGGGGAGGTTGATTATATCTCTAGCTCCTCTTTGAGACAGTGTTTTCATGATTTCATATGTAATTCATAGAATTCTTAGAAGATTGGTAACTTGAAGAAAAAGCACCAAATACATGGTAGGCATGTAGTAAAGGTTATATATTTCATACTTTCCCTGTTAAACTGTAAATCCCTTGAAAACCATAACTCTGTATCCCTAGCTCTTAGCATAACATATCTTAATATTATAACTGTTTTTACAATATGAGGGAGTCATTCTGGGTACAGAATCTGCAGAAGGGGTTCACTGTGGAGGCAGCAAGTAGTACCATATGAAAGAGAAAAAACACTAGCTCTCAGGTGAGGGGATCAAACCTCGTCCTCTGCCTCCCTGTGTTGTTTCCATTACATGGCATCGTTACCCCATAAAACTTCATTATAAAGCTACATTATTAATTGTCCTCCTGTGTGTAATTTGCCATCAATCAAACCATTTCTTAATTCCAGTGCATCTCTTTGAGGCCGGTAAAGAAGACCTCTGGCATGTGAATTATTCTAGTTTCTGGGCATCAACTTTAGAACTGGTTATACTCTAATGTTACCGTGTGATAAAACTTACTGTGATAATTATAAGATAGGTTCCCCTCATAGGCAATGGAACATTCTTATGAGAAATATAGGCAGGAAGTTATAAGGCCTGACTTGCAATATATAAAAAAAACTGAGATGGGATCATGGAAGATAGCTGGAGGAAGAAAGTCCCATAGGCAGTAACACAAACCTAGAAGGCTTTTTCAGCCATGGGGGGAAGGGGGGAGAAATGAGATGAGATGACGTTAAGTGTGGAAATTTGGAGAAAGATTTCAGAGATATTCAAGAATTTATGCCATCAGGAGAAGTAGCAGAGTTATAGTTCTGTTTTACAGAAAAGAAAAAGGAAATAGTAAATTGAGTTTCGGACATTCAAGATAGCTTTCTAGGTAAAAAGGATGTTTGATTAAAGACCAGTACTTAGAAGACTGGGTTTGCTTCTCCAAGATGCTCAGTTAGTTCTCTTTTTCCTGTTCTTATGAATGATTTGACCCCATAGGGCCAAATTGCCTAGGACAAATTAATGCTTAGCTATTGAAAAAATCACCAATCTCAGAAAAAAAACACTAATTGTTCCCAACTAACAGTAGCTAAGCATGTCATTTTCATATGCAAAGATCAATTTACAAACTAGATACTGTTAAAGCAAATCTACTTTTTCTGAAGAGAAAAAAACATGAGCTATGAAGTCAGACAGTCCTTATTTTTTCTCTTGACTCTATTGGGTAACCAATGAGCTGTTCCAAGATGCCCTTATCTGTGAATTGAACTAATCATATCAATCTCATAAAAGATTTAATGATATAATGCATATAAAACAGTAGAGGTCCTAGCATATAATACATACCCCACAAACATTAACCATTCTTATTAATACTATTTCTTGAGGTAGAACTGTATTTAGTAATGGAAAGTTTTTTCAGAGATGGCTATTACATACATAATATTTACATTATATAGATTCATTGAGACCTATGGTACTATGTTAATACATTACAAATATATTGTCTGCATCAAATGTTAGTGTATAAATTTAATGAGTCAAAGGTACAGTATTGTTAAGTGACATATAGTATTTCCTATTCTCAAAAATTAGTGCTAAATCTACCTTTATCTTTCAAATGTGTCCTCCACATTCTTTTGAAAATTAGAGATCCCAAATTATCAGGTTTTCAAAAACTCTTTACAAGTTAATAAAACAAAACAAAAAAGATGGAAAAAAGTGAAAATATATCAAATTAATATAAAAGAAAAATTTATTAATACAAAGGACATAAAGCAGATAATATACATAGTCACTTAAACTGGAGAAACGTAGGTATAAACTTTCAAACTGGATGAACAATTGCATCAAATTTGGGGGGAAACACAAAGATATCATATTCCTATACCTTAGCAAAACTGAATAAAAATAGAATAAGTAAAACATGTATCTTGACAACTGAGATGACAATTTTGACAAAGGAATCCACATAGGAGAAGATGGAGTTCATAAAGTACAACTTGTTTTTATTTCTTGGAGAGCAAACAAAACAATACATTATTTTCCTGTCCTGTTATTTACATTGATAAATGCCCAAAGTCTTTATTTAAATAGTTATTAAAATATTCACATACACATATGATTTCTTGTCAAAATGCCTCTTTCCCCAGCCACAAAAATTTAAGAGGAAGAAAATTTTTCACTTTGCTGAAGTCTTTCATGTTTACATATTTCCCAGATTTCTCTTTCTTAGCATAGCTCTGAAAAGCCATTTGAATGCAAAGCCTTTAAACAGAATATCTGCCTTTTAAAAGATGTTAATTTAATATACAAGAAAAGGAAGGCCTCTAGGCGGAAAGTATAAAGAAGCTAGGAAAACAGGATATCAAAAAGCCATTTAGTTTCCTTTATACAACTGATTAAAACCTTCTTTTTAACCTTCACTATAAATCAAGTGCATTAATTGCTAAGCAGTTTTTAAACATTTAATATTAACCATCTTCAATCTTATCTCCGAGTTCCCTAAAAAGCAATAGTTGAATTCTATTTATTCAGTGTAATGGATCAGAGTTTCATTTAAAATAGAACCATATAAGCCTGTCTCTATTTATGTGAGATATAAACGTCACTCTCATCTACATACAGAATGCTGTCATAGAGAAATCACAGTTATAAAATCATAGTCGTTAACAATGTCATTTTGAAGTAACTGATAAAAGGAAAAGACGCATGAACCATTTTAGAAAACTGACTGCACTTCCTAAAAACCATCAAAGCACTGGGTATCTCATTATTCTGCTTAAATAGCTTAGAAAATCATAAATAGCTGATGCACAGTTCCTGCAATTAATGTTGGGCACTTAAGAATGGCAAGTCAATGTTCCTTTGGGTTGCATTTTTAGAAAACAGTGGACGTTTTAGTCATTCGCCTGGCTTTATAAAGTTAAAACATACAACTACACATACTGACTTTTGGAGTACACGCTTGGTGACTTCTTTTCCACGTGATAGCTTTTTGGGTTTGTGCGATGGGAAGGTATGGAGTATCTGTAGCTACTGCCCTTTTCATTGCCATAAGAAGCACAGCAGAATGTAGCCCCTCCAGCCAACAGCACCAGCGCCGTGGTCCAGCCTAGGTAGAGGGCTTCTCCAAGCTCGCGTTTTTGGCCATTATCCACGATTGGGTTGTAGAAGTCTCTGATGATGTAGTTGGCCACCCAGCTCACAGGGATGATCACCACCAGCCCAGTGATAATGAACATGATTCCAGCCGTTAGTAGGATGTGCCCCTTTGCCTTGTCGTCGTCCCCAGTGCACCGCGTGCATTTCATGCCCAGGATGGCCGTCATGAAAGCCAGGAAGGACAGCACGGAAGCAGCACACATGAGTCCTCTGGATGCCTGGAGGTCCGGAGACAGAGCCAGCAGGGAGTCATAAATTTTGCACTGCATTCTGATGTTAGCTTGCCTTATGCAATTCATCCACAGTCCTTCCCAGATGGTTTCAAAGACCACAATGTTGCTTCCAATGAAGGCAGACACTCTCCACTGAGGCATGATAGTGACAGCCACTGTGCCCACCATGCCAACACCACCAAGCACTAGTCCGGCGAATTGCAGGGCAGAGGTAGCCATTCTCCTCCGGGATGGGTTTGGCGACTGGACTCCTCAGCTAGCAGGGCTGCTCTGAAGCAAGCTGCTCTGTGCCCCAGGAGAGAACAGTTTTCCTCTAGCAATGAACTCAGAACCCAGTGGGTTTTCAAATAAGCACGGCTTTGCTACTTCCAGCTAGGTTAGATCCAGTGTTGGCTGGCTGAGCCCCCCTCCCCCCCACCATTAACAGGTAAACTTACAAATCAGGTGGGGCAACTTTCTCGGCCAATAAGAGGGGGATGGTAACCAGGTGTGTCTAAACTGACAAGAGATACTTGGAACGACTGGACTTGCACATAAACATTCTTTGTACTTCTCAGTGTTGTAAGAAGACAGCAGTATGTTTACCTATAGGCATAATTAGGAATGTTTGCACAATCATCAAGAAATGCACCAATCCCTTGTTAAGTGAAAAGGTACACTTTGTACAGGCAATTCTGAGACTGAGTAAAAGCTGCTGTGACAATATTTTATTTTATAAAATAAAATATCAGCCTCAGAAATTGGCTAGGGCTTGTCAAGACGCCAAAGTGAAAGGAGAGTAGGGGATTGATAGATTTCTCATACCTGGGGAACCACATTCTTTGGGACACATGGGATCCAAGAGGTTGATTTAATTTGTCTACAACTTCAAAGCATACTCAGCTGGGGTGAGATCAGGGAACAGAACACTCCAGAGGACGAAATAAGGCTAATGTAGTTAAATACACAAGTTGTCCTTCACGGCACCAAACACATATTGTTTCTTTGGAGCCAGGAAAACTACCTAGTATTTGAATCTTGATTTACAAGGCAAAAATGAAATGTATAAGAAAAAAATACCTATTGGAATTTGAATCTTGATTTATAAGGAAAAAAATTGTAAAGACAACAAAAAGAGAATCTATATGATCTTATGTAGCAAACACTCACAATAGCAATTGAATTATGAGGTGATTTACAGATTGCTGGCTTATTTTGTTGCTCTGTTTACTGCTCTATCTTCTTGGACTGAAGCAACTAGAAATCTACAGGTGATACAATAGTCCTGAGTCTATAAAAATTGTTGATATTTCTAAATAAAATTTTTATAAGAAAAGGTCACTATAATCATTGAACTAAATTATATTAGGTGTTAACTAAACTTATCTTTAATACCATGTCTACAAAAGGAATTAGAAGCCTCTGAATGTAGGGAAGTTTGAACTGTTCCTTCTCAAAATAATGATGATTACAACAGTGTCATTAAAATAAACATACACGTTGATATGGGAAAAATCCACTAGCAATTATCTTCTGAAGATCACCTTGAGTCCTCTGTCATGTGTTTCCAAGCTTCAAGCTGAACTTTAATTCCTTTCCTGTTTGTATCATAAAAACTATCATTTCTTTACAGCTTTACTACTTCTCTGCTTCATCATACTATCTTAAATATGAGTATGAGAGAAAGTGTTTCCTGTTTACTTATTAAACTTCAAATGTTTTTTGTTTGTTTGTTTTAAATTGGGGACTTGGGGGAAGGGAACAATGTTGGGGAAATGGGGAAGGAGACCAGCCAAGCTGTTTTTTTCAACCTTAGTTGTGCAGGGCACCAGTCGCCATCTGGCTGCCCGTTGGCAGCTCATGGCCTCTAAGCTCAAGGTGCTGTGTTCATTCTTAGTTGTGGGTGGGCATAGCCCACCATCCCATGTAGGAGTCGAACCAGCAACCTTGTTGTTAAGAGCATGTACTCTATCCACTGAGCCATCTGATGGCAGCTCAGCTCAAGGTGCCTAGTTCAGTCTTAGTTTCGGGCAGGCATAGCTCACCATCGAACAGGCAACCTTGTTGTTAGGAGCACGTGCTGTCACCAGCTGAGCCATCCTGCCACCTGTTGGCAACTCAGCAGCAGCTCAGCTCAGGCGCAGCATTACTGGCCCATGTGGGAATCCAACCAGTGGCCCTGTTGCTCAGAACTCTCACCCTTAAGCTAACTCTTAACCAACTAAGCCACTCAGTTGGCCCAAACTTTGAAAGTTTAATGGTCCAAAAAAATCTGAATGTTTTATAGAGATTATGGAAACAAAAATGGTACACGGTAGGGAGGGGAAGAGGAATATGCCAAAATCAACTGTCTTCTAAAAAAATTAAACAGGAATGTATAGTAGTCTATGTTGGTATTATTTTATTTTATTTTATTTTATTTTATTAGACCGGACATGTTGAAAGTAAGGAAGAAAAAATTGTAGCTTGATATTTACATTTCCTCATCAGTTGACTTGTTAAGGACTAGCTTATATTTCTAGCATTTTCTCCTTCAGGCTTGTCAGTTACAGATTTGTAACAGAGAGGGAGATAGTTTAATCTTGGAAAAATCATCTACAACCCACAAAAGGAGAGTGGAAATTAAATCAGCAGATTTTTTTTTTTAATCTTTAATTTTCAGTCTGGGAAAAGGGCATGACTGACAATTTGAAAATGAAAAAGAAATTATATAACTAGTTGATATAAGACAAACCAAAAAAATAAAATGTAGGTAATCAAATCAAAATTTATTTTCAAATTTGTATGCGATGTATTTTTTTAGGCACTGTGTTTAAACTTGCTAAACAATCAGATAAAAATGGAAACAATTGAGGGAAATAGGTGTCTATGTATTTGAGAGCCTGGGTCTTCATGGGAGCTGCCTTCCAAGTATGCAGTGATGTATCTGTTTGCTTTTTTGTACTATTAAACCTTTCTTTCCTTAAGCATTGAGCTGTAACAGGAACTTATTTCATGCAAAAATATTTTCCTCATTTCAAAAATATTAGTATTTTCTTACTGAAACTGCTCCCAGCCAAAAGATTAGGATCAGAATAAAAAAACAACTCTAAGTTTACAATAAATAATTATAGAACTAGCAGCCCTAGCTGAAAATAACCCAGAGCACCCAGGTAAGTTTCTTATTACACAGTGATCCAATTAACCCCATGATAATTTGAAATAATTGTGCCCTAAAGGTCAAGGAAAATGAGAAAGACGGGAAAATGGCAATAATAAGTTTACTAAGGACCAAGAGGCTTAAATTCCGAGATTAAAAAGTCAAGTTAACTGTTTATCTACTTTTCTATAATACCCTGTCCCTACTGAGATGATTAACTTGCCTGCAAAATTCAGATAGCAGTAATCATTAGAGAATATCAGATTAGTAAGATTTTTACTGTTCTTTAACTGAGAGCTACAGGGCGGACCAGTACACATTAGTCTATAATCTGTACATCCACTTTTATGGAAGAACCAAAATATTACCAAGGACTAAGAAAGAAAAGCATGCTCAAGTTGACCCAATGTGTTCCCTCTTAAGATCTCTCTTTTGTCAACATTATCAGAAGCATGATTTAAGTTTAGCAATTAAATTCAGTCCTGATAATTACATGACACATGCAAATGCTTTTTCTTTATAAACGATAATGCACAATGTCACTCTCAGATTGCCCTTGTTTTTGTCATTCTTATTCTTACAGCAATTAATCCTTAACCAACAACTCTTTGGTTTGGGGTTCCTATTAATTCTCAACACTCCTTGAAATAATATTTGCTTCTGCCAATCAAACAGTTGCCAGTTTCTATTGTTTTCTGAATTTGTTTTTATATTTTTTTTCTGTTGTGCTGACAGTTTTAACTTTATTTATTTTTTTTTCACTGTCAATTAACTGTACTTGGCTGACTACCTTATCCAGAGAAAACAAGTGAATATATCAGTAGATATGTTTGTTGTTTCCAAAGTAATACTGTGCATTGCTATACGCTCTTGAACTATTTTCGTATTTGTCCTCCATGATGACTGGCTGCTCATGATCTCTATTCTTAAAGGTCTGTATCTAGTACCATTAGTAGCCCTCCATATTCACCACCTCATTTATATTTATATTCAATTGCTCTGCTTAGAAATGAACTCCTCCCTGTATAGTAATTGTCTAGCATCTTAGTCAGCTTTAACAACATACAGTAGACTGGGTGGCTTAAACAACAGAAATTAATTTTTCCTATTTCTGGAGGCTGAGAAGTCTGCGATCAGGGGACCAGATGGAGTTCTGGTGAGAACTCACTTCCTGGTACACAGGGGGCCACGACCGTCTTCTCGCTCTGCCCTCACATGGCAGAGACAGAGAGAGCTCTAGTCTCTTTCTCTTCTTATAAGGACACGAACGCCATTATGAGGGCTTCACTCCGTGACCTTATCAAATCTAATCACCTCCCAAAGGCCCCACCTCCAAATACCATCACATTGAAGGTTAGGGTTTCAACATATGAATTTGGGAACAAACACACATCCATAACATCTAGATACTAACTAATCCAGGCAATTAAATTCTCATAATTCTGAAGGGCGCCTAGTCTTATTGTTCCAAGAGTTTCTTTTTGGAACAATAGAAACAGGATGGAAAGGGGCGGGGGGGTCAGGTAAACATAAGTAAGGAAAATAGACAATGGGAATAATTTCTTCTACTTTTTGTTGCATTTTTAAAAATTAAAATCCAAGTTGTGGTGAACTCTGACCTATTTCAGGAGACAGGTTCATGTGCTTTATTGAGTATGGGATAGTTGAGTTCCCCACTAAAGGACTGGAAATACTAGGAAAAATATTTTAAATTAAACTATATACTGTGGGATTTTTTTTCTCTAAATTAATGAGTAATTTCTATGGACAAAATTGACATGAATCCACCTAAGTGTAATGATTTGGGAAAAATTTTAAAAGGAGCTGGAATTTGCTAGTAATAAAAATAGCTACTGATTACTAAATGTTTCTGTGCCTCAGATTCCTTACATGCATTACACCTGATATTTAAGTCATCCAGAGAAGCCCCCTTTTATAATTGAATAAATTAAAGCTCAATAGAGAGTGTGCTTTTTCTAAGACTGTACAGCTATTGTTTGTTGTATCCACAGAAATGGAACCCAGATTTGTACCTAAAACCCATGTTCTCTCCTGTATTGTCTACTATGTCCCAAATAAAACTAGAGAAAGGAAATTTCTCATATTGACACATATATTCAAAATTAATGAAAAAAATTTGTTCAGTATATTTTTGCTTTTCTCACACATTGTTGAAAACTATTTGCGTGACCAAGCTTTGTGACTTTTTTTAAATACCTGATTCACTGATATTTGACATCTATTTTTTAGATTCTTTATTTAAAGAAGTTTTTACTGGAGTAATCACACCACAATGATTCTTTATTTAGAGGTTTAGAGAGTAGCCAATCTGATGTCACCATTGGCACACTTTTCCTATCAATCTCCTTTTCTTATCTTCATGTTGATAGTTTGTTAATGAGAGACTAGGTCATGGTAATTAATGATCTAGCCACCACTGAACATGTATTTTGCTGAAAGAAGAATTAAACAAATTCAGTGCAATGACTATGAAAAATTTCATATATCAGTGCCCTCTGCTATTGTTAATACAGGGAAACTTACCTGTGTGTTTTACAGGGACTTATTAATGGCTAACAGAGGTATGATGCTATAGTTTCCTTTATTAGTCCACTAGAATTGTTATTTTCTGTTACTAACAATTTATCCATCTTTAACCAAAAGCCAAAATAAAAACAGTTTTTAAGTTGCATAAAAACTACATTCTACATGATTAGTTTTGGAATTGCTTGGAAAATAAATTTTTTTAAAATCTCTTAATTTCATGTAATAATCTTTTCTATAATATAAAGGATGATACACACCTTTAAATGAGGACAAAAAAGCGTCCATAAGAGAATTTAGACACAAAGGAAAAAGGAGACAAATTTCTAGTCAGGTGGAGACATTCATTAGGACTGAAAATGATAACAACAGATAATTAATAGGGCCACAAAAGAGCATTTCTCATAACTTTATTTTGAATCCACAGCAATTCACATAAAATTTAAGTCAGGTTAATTATGCAGACAATGAAATGAAAAAGCATGTGGGATAATATCTTTAGTATGACTACATGTGCTTAATATATATATATTTAAATATTACCTTACAAGGGGGCTTCCATAAGACTGTCAGCTAATTTCTCAACAGAAGCTTTGCGGGCCAGAAGGGATTGGCAGGAAATATTCAAAGTGATGAAATACAAGGACATACAGCCAATGTTGTTCTACACAGCAAAGCTACCATTTAGAATTGAAGGACAGATATAGAGCTTCCCAAACATGAAAATGCTAACACCAAACCAGAATTACAAGAAATCTTAGAGGGACTTCTTTAAGAGAAAACAAAATAGGAAGGAAGGAAGGAAGGAAGGAAGGAAGGAAGGAAGGAAGGAAGGAAGGAAGGAAGAGAAATAAGGAAAGAAAGAAAGAAAGAAAGAAAGAAAGAAAGAAAGAAAGAAAGAAAGAAAGAAAGAAAAGAAATGATCAAAAATATGAATAATAAAATGGCAATAGCTACATATCTATCAACAATTACTTTCCATGTAAATGGATTAAATGCTCCAATCAAAAAACATAGGGTGGCTGAATGGTACATATGCTGCCTACAAGAGATTTACTTCAGATCAAAGACACACAAAGACTAAAAGTAAAGGCATGGAAAAAGGTATTTCATGAAAATAGAAACAAAAAAAAAAAAAGGAAGAAAAAAACTGTGGTAGCAATACCATACAAAATAGACTTTAAAACAAAGGCTATAACAAGAACAAAGAAGGACCCAGTAATCCCACTTCTGGATAGTTATCCAAAGAAACCCAAATGCTACTTTGAGGGGAAGTGTGCATCTATATATTTATTGCAGCATTGTTTACAATGGCCAAGATATGGAGACAGCCTGGGTGTCTATTGATGGATGAGTGGATAAAGAGGAGGTGGTACATATATACAATTAAATATTGCTCTTCCACGGAAGGGAATGGGTTCTTGCCATCTATGGCAGCATGTATAGACTTGGAGGGTACTGTGCTCAGTGAAGTATGTCAGACAGAAAAAGAGAGATGCAATGTGATTTTGCTTATATGTGGAATCTAAAGAACAAAATAAGCAAACAAAATAGAAGCAAACTTATAGATACAGAGAATATTTTAATGGTTGCCAGATGGAGAGGGGTATTGGGAGTGAATGAAAAGGGGGAAGGAATTAAGAAGTACAAATTTGTTGCTACAAAGTAGTCATGGGGATGTAGGACATAGCATTAGGAATATAGTCGATAATATTGGAATAACTATGTATGGTGTCAAATGGGTACTAGATTTATTTATTGGGCTGATAGATGGGAGGGGGTTGGTGGTCACGGCGAAAAAGGGGAAGGGGTTAAGAAGTACAAATTAGTCATGGAGTTACAAAATAGTAGTCACAGGGAGTTACAAAATAGTCATGGGAATGTAAAGTAAAGCACAGGGAATATAGTCAATGATATGGTAATAACTATGTGTGGTGCCAGATGGGTACTGGACTAGTCAGGGGGATCACTTCTTAAATTATATAAATGTCTAGCCACTATGCTGTATACCTGAAACAAATATAAAATAATATTGAAATAATATTGACTGTCAACTGTAATTGAAAAATTAAAAGGGGGGAGAAAAGATGAAGGAGAATAAGAGGTCCAAATTTCCAGGTATAAAACAAATAACTCAGCATAGTGTACAGCATAGGGAATATAGTCAATAACATTGTGATTATCGTGGTACTGTGTCAGATGGTTGCTGGATTTATCATGATGATCACTTCTTTAGGTATATAAATGTTGAATAAGAATAGTGTATAACTAATATAATATTGTATATTAGCTATATATTAATATTTTTTAATCTTAAAAACATTACTTAATATTATTATGTTAATCACGAAAACTTCAATAATTATAAAGTTATATTAAAAATTAAGTGACATCATTAATTGATTGTATTATTTGTTCCTGCCAATCCCCTTATTAGAACAATACTATTATTATAACATCAATTTTATTAAGGAAACTGAGACTTATGAAGCTTAAATTAGTGTCCCAAAGCCTCAGGACTCACAGGTAGACAGGCCAATGTAGGAACTCAAGCCTTCAGACATCCGAGGCCAAGCTCTTGACTCAGAGCAATAACCTGGCTCTAAATCTAACCTGCTGCTTGCTTCACTTTATAGCTTTATCTCCTGCCATTCTCTAGACTACTGCCCTGCACAATGTGGCTTTTCAAGAGCTTTCTGAGCAGGAGGAAAAGAAATAAGGCACCTCCATTTCCTACAACAAAAGTCACTGTTCAATATGAGAAATCATAAGATGGAAATTTATGAATGAAAAGGCCACACACGCGCAAAATGCACATACACATAGGTCCTTGTGAGCAAACAATGAATATGGAAGCAGGAGAAAGGACTTTCTGTTGTAAAGTTGGAGTTAACAGGGCAGGAAAAAGTAATTAACCGGGCAAACACAGCTAAGCCATGTTACTGATTAATTTACAAAACAATTAACTTTCCACTTAAAATTCAAATTAAGATTCTGTCTGCCTTAGGCAACCAGTGTTTGCAAATTCTAATAGGGTGAGACATTAAGTGCCTTACTTAAAATCAACTTCAGACCACGCTGGGTAAGAATATTATTGGAACAAGCAGTGCATGGAATTTTTGGCTCTCAGTTATTTAAAAAAAAAAAATAGAAAATATTACAATATATTACAATGTGCTAAACTTGCTAGCATCTTTTCAATGAGAATATTAGGAAAATGTGAAGCTTTACAAATCTTATTTGAAATATTTTCAGGGATTTTGTAATTTGTGTAAAATATTCAAAATGAGGTCTCATAAAATATCTTTTGAACATTTCTAACCATCCAACAAGTACACTATGTACCAGGCAGTGTGATAGACTCTGGGGATCAAGAAACATAGGTTACGTCTCTGCTCTTTATGATTTTGTATGTGCAAAGTACTTGGGGGCAGTGGGATGGAGAACTGCTGAGTCAACTAACTTTGTCATATTTAAACTAAGTCATTAAAATAAATAATAATGTCAGTCCATGATGATACAGCTTTAAAAATACCAGATTTGTCTGCTCCAACATGAAAAATAAAAGAAAGAAAGAGAGAGAGAGAGAGAGAGAGAGAGAGAGAGAGAGAGAGAGAGAAAGAGAAAGGAAGGAAGCCCATTCCCTAACTCCTGGTAAGACACTGCTATACCAAAGATCCAAATCATTCTTTTCACCTTGAAAAAGCCCACCATTAGCTGCACAGACGGGTGAGAAGAATAGCCTGTCTTCACCCCATTAAAACAAAACAGCTCTAAGGCATTTGAGGCCTTGAAATAAAAGCATTTGAGGCCTTGAAATAAAATCAAACAACCCATGACTAACACCTGTGGGAGCCCATAAACCCTCAGCAGAGGAAGTCAGCTGTCCCAGGCAGTCATAGAGCTTCCTGGTTCATTCAACCTGCTATTTCTTGTTCTTATCTTCCCTTCTCTCTGACCCTTGTTTCCTAAATGTTCTTTAGAATTCCTGCTGCAGGGATTTGTGTGTGACGTTCTTTAGAATTCCAGCTGCAGGGATTTGTGTGTGATTATTGGACTGGTTTCTGAAAGTCTCTCTCAGACATAGTTTCAGCTGATGCTCTGGTCTCTCAACGTCCCAACAACATTTTTGTCTGACTCCTTTGTTATCAGACTAGTTGGTCTCGCCCAGCAAGGCCTCCTTCCAGGTCAAGAGCTTGGAACAGGGCAGGGTACTCTGTCTTTGTGCACAGCAGCAGGATGGAATATCAGACCTGGAATGGATATGACTGAGTGACCGTCTGCTGCACACTTCATTTTGTAGATGGGGCCAAAGCTACATGAAGCAGAAGCTGCCTCTGTCCTACCCATCTGTGTATCAAAGTACTTGCATGGTTTCTGGTGCATAGTTAGAAAGGGGTCAATATTCATTTCATATCGCAGACAGTGCTAAAATCTCTATGTCCCAGTTCTCAATATCTCTTTGGTGGTTCTGGGTAACTAGCACACTGTAGCCAAGAAAACTACCTGTTGCCTATTTGTCTATTTTGTTTGTTTGTTTTCCCCAATAGAATGTAAATGCTATGGGCAAAATGGCTTTGTCTTTTTCACTAATGTATCTCCGATTACTAGAACATTACGTGGTTCATAGTAAGAGCTCAGGAAGTATCTAATAAATAATGAATAAGTTAAGGAAAAAGCTAAGCACTTTTTAACAATAGAACTTTGTTATCCCCTACAAACAAATCCTATAACTTTTTCAGGTCAATATCTAAGCAGAAAAGAATCTAAAGTAATATTCAACTTTGGCTCTATCAGCCCCTCACTGCCCTTTCAGCCACACCCTGTATGTAAGAGGTAAAAATAATGTTCCAGGGGACCCATGTATTTTGCTTCAGCTTTCTTCAAGTTTCTTAATTATTCTCTGCAAATAGACTACCATTTACTTATTTATTCTCCCCTCTCCCCGCTTCTCATACAAAAATCTTCATTTTTTTTTAGTGCTAACTATTATTAGTCTAATACTCCTCCAATTATCATGACAAATACTGGTGGATGGGGAATCTAGACTACATTTTTATTTAATATATAATTTTAATATCCTGGGGGAATTATTAATTATTATTCCCTAAATGTACTAACAAAACTAAAAATTAATACCCTTATAGATTTTTGTTTTTAATCTTAGAAACAACTCATATGTATATTTTATGCATTCTCTCACTGGAACAGTAAAGTTCATTTTCCCTCTGCTATTTAAAAGTCGTTCTAATGTCTTTGGGAACCTTAGTTTTCTCTGATCATCTTTAAATTGGAATTCTTATGAGTTAATGACAATGTTGCCAGGGAGGGTTTCATTTATAAGGAGCATTAAGATACTTGAATAGCAGTCTCAATTGCATCAACCTGCCTTTATCATTTTGCCTTGTGATTTACTCTGAACTCAGAAAGGAAAGGGAAAGAACTTCCACTCCAAATGAGTGAGTGACAGTTCCTTCAGGGAGCTATTACGGGAGACTTATTCAGCTTCCAATGAACAGACTCACTTCACTTCAGAGCTTGAAAATAGCGAGAAACTTGCACATGTTACCATTTGTGTGTGCACTTCCATTATCTTTCAATCAAATTTTGTTCAGATTTTATGTTATTTTGTACAACTATTTTCAGAATTATCAAAACAGAAAAGGCTTATTTAAATATACTTTTGGTATATCCAATTGTGCATAGCGGCTCTCTCAGGGATAGTAATCCATATGTGTGTATATGCATATGGGTGGGTGTCATAGGGGAATGACTTTCAGATTCTTCTTTGGAGATTCTATGTTGGTTGAATTCTGTACATGATATATGTCCATATGTTGCAAAAAGGAAAGTACTATTTTGCATGTAACATCTACCTACATGCAAACATGGATTTTACTGTTCATTTGAGATTTAGAGATGGAAAATCCCCTTTGGAACAGACTCTGACATTAAAAACAGGTTCCCTGGTGGTTCAAGTTTCACACAGGACATTCCCCTCACAGAGAAATTCAAAACTGACTCTCTGAAGTTATGGTGGGGAACACCCAGAGTAAAACAGAATAAACTTACAATGAATGACTTCTTCTTACAGGGAATAGACTAGAAGAAAAAGGCAGAGGCACATCTGGATTTTGACACCCCCAAGCTCTCACAGAGCCTTGTCTAACTTTACATCTTACCATGCTTTACTCATTTACATATTTGTTTGTCCTTTGGCCTCACTCTATACCACCTTTAACTCTAGGCTTGAATTCCCAATTACAATAAGCCCTTTGTGTCAGGCACTGGTCACTATAGAAATGTAAAATCAATCAACAAAGTTCAATTGAGGGAAAACCTCTCCAGTCTGTTTCCCATCTAGAGAGAATGTTTCCTGGCATAAGCAGTCCCAGTGATTAACAGCTTGACTCCAATGTCATTTTAAGACCTTCATGGTTTATCCTTTCATTAATTCATCAGTGTTGATTACAGGACAGTCACTGTTCTAGGCACTGAAGACTCAACCATGAAGGAGACACAATCCCTGCCTCAAGGAGCTTGTTGGCTCAGTAGGGGGGGACAGCTGCTCTGAGCATGACTCTCATTTAGACCACTTTTCAGGGAATTGAACAATCAAAGGATTTATAACATGGTGTCCCCAACACAAATGCCTGAAGGGAACATGGAGGGAACAAAAAGCATGAAGCAGGACAGATGAGGACAGATGAGGACAGTGCATGCTCCCCTAATGTGTCCAAAGCCACCCAAACGCAACTCATGTTTGTCATGTAGGAGGGCACCTCAATGTTACTAGAGCTTTCCACTGTAACAGGAAATCAGAAACCTGGGTTTTTCAGTGAAATTCTCCAATTTTTAAAGTTGCCAACAAAACATGTAGGGGAAAAATTGGTGTACAGTTTGCCAGTTTCTAATCACTTGTCAAGACCCAGTAACTTCCAGGTATCAATTGCCGTCAAAAGAGCTCCTTACTTGAGTTGTCACTGTTTCAGTTTCCACATCAACAGCAGGTGAGCAGAACCTGCTTCCTGCCTCCATGGAGTGTTACAGAAATCAGTGGCCCTCAAAGGACTTAGATCTCATGGATAAAGGGACTGGACGACTAAACATTGTAATAACTAACGTTGTCATTAGCCCTGAAGAACTGGTTGTCCTCAACATGGTGATTCAGTTCTGCATGTTGTGCAAAACCATAGAAGAGGAGAAAGTAGTTAGGTGTTTCACGTCAACTTCTAGATTTTTCCTCTTAAATAATACATTTGCAATTTATGTATTTGTAAGTTACCTAGAGCAGTTTGAAAGGCTCCTAAGGAAAATGCAAACTGCTTTCTACACCAGTGCTTCATTTTAAAAGGTAACATTAATAATTTACAAGCTGCTCATATTACTTTTCCCCAGTCAAAGAAACGGTGGAAACTTGAAGTGCTGTTAAAATATTAGAAAAGGAGATTGGCCTGTACGTGTTCAAATTCTTTTATGAAACACAGAGTACCAAGTTTTTCCACTCCAAAAATGAAACTAGTTTGTTTGGTGGAGAGATAACAGTGAATAAAAACCCCTCTATTGATTTTTTATTGCCTAAGGATCCCTAAAACAAGGAAGTGGATATAGTAAAATTGGTTTCTGTAGATTCTCTTTTCCCTAAAAGAAATTCTATTTCGATAACATTGCTGGTAAGACAAAATCTATATTTACCTCCACTAATGGATTGTATGCATTCTCTTGTTTTCCTGGTTCTATCAGTGCATAGGAATTGGAACCCAGTGTCACATGTATAGATTGGTATAGCTTGAGATATGCCCTGTTACTCAGCTTTGTTTTTTTCTCTGTGTTCTTTTGAGTATTGCACAACTCCTCCAGACAGAGACATTCCAAAGAGACCCAGGCTGCCCAGTGTCGAACAGGAAAAATAGCATATATTCAATATGGAATGCAGTTCAACCCGATTCATCATCTAGTGATTATTAAAATCTGTTCCCTCAAATATTATGGATCAGGGCAACAAAGTCATCTAGATCTCCATTCCGCTCAAAAAAGTCAATGGACAGATTTGAGGTTCATCAAATCTGGCTAACTACATATCTAGCTTGAAAGGATTGCTGGGGCCTCTGCCCTGACTAGAGACAATTTTGTCCATCACCCACATTATACTGTACATATAAATAATGTAAATAGAAGATGTTGACTTATGAGTCAGATAAACACAGGCTTCTTAAATATTTCAGCTAAGAGCAAAGGGTAGCATTGCTCCCCAATATATATCAACTCAAGAAATGAAGACTCTTCCCCAAGTACAAGAAATGTCAAATCCTGGGAAGGTGTCAACCCTATAAGAATACACACACACACACACACACACACACACACACACACACATACTGTGTAGCTAGGTTCTGTATGTTGTTTTTACTGTATACAACTGATGTTGATATTAATCATCCATTAAAAAAGCACTCTGGTAGAGTTGAAAAAAAGTTGAAAGCTCTTCTAGTGAAATTCAACACATGGCTCGAGATGTGACATACTCAGTCTTGGAAATGATTTAAGAACTATTTATAAACATTGCCATCAATGTGCAAACATCAAGATAATTTGAAATGCTCACGGCAAATTTGAAGCAGAGCTAATAGAAAAAGTGCTTTTGTTTTCTCTTATAATAAAATTGCATAATATAAGATTCCAATACACAGTATCTGGGTTTAGGATTTGATGTATTCCAAACAGAATTATTCTCACAGAACTCATTTATCTCACAGTGACCATTCAGTCATGATGACCATCAAGAGGGCAATATGAACTCACAGATAAGGATGCTTTGAGGTTAAATGGGCTGAGTTTCATATTCTCATCACTGACTTTCTTTGGAAAAGTATTCATTTCCAAAACAGGGACCTAACATGTTTTGAGGTATTAGGTTATAAGTTCATTGAAATACCAGGTATACTGTCATTATTCTTAAAAAAAAAAAAAAGATACAGGACATTATTAAAGTCATAATTATGACTCAAATAATATTCAAATTTATGTCTCCTCTGTAAAATTGCACCTTGGATAACACTTTGATCTGTATCCAATGATGTGGGTGTGGAATTCAGTAGTCTAAGCTCTAGGGAAAATGCAAGTGCCTATTGAAAAGTTATAGTGTCTTCTTGGAGTCCAAAGGTATTTACTGAAGAAACTATTGCTATTGTGGCCACACATATTTCTTAATGATATGAAATGAAAATTGAGGGTCATGGTCTTCTCTCTGGGACTTTACCAAATAAATAGAGAAAGACCTATGTGGAAATGAGACTGACTAAAAAAGACGTTTTGTGTATAGAGGGTCAGCCATGCAAGGGGGTGAGAGATGTGGGTAGGGATCAGTAACTTATAGTCTGATGACTATGGAAACCTATGATTTTCCAGGTGCTCTAAAAGGATTGTAGTATTAATCCTTGTGACATCTCTCCAAGGTAATAAATATCTCTGTCTTCCAGGTTAAGGAACTGAGGTCATCAAAGATTAAGCACAATATGTGACTGAGTCAGGCCACCCACTTGAGCCTTCATTCCCCCAAAGCCCAAACTCTTTCTACTTCAGAATGCCCAGTCTTTAACCCTAGTTCATTATAGAAAAAAGTAACCTGAGTGGGATGTTTCCTTAAAAAAATATAACACATTCAACTCACTTTGTCTTAGATGAAGAATGAAATAATTAGAATTACTTTCAATGGGTATTAAAAAAAGTCTTTAAAAAGTATTTGCATTTCAGATTATGGTCAGAATTGAAGAGGAATAAAACCTTGTTGGTGGAATCAAATATAAAAGAGATAAAAACATTGAGATAAATGGGGAGCAAATGAGAGTCCCTAAGAATAGAGATCACAGAAACATAGACAAAATGAGGTGGTGGGATAGAGGTGGAAGGGAAAGAACAGGGAGGCATACATGGGCTGGAAGAAGGCAGGTATGGAGTTTATCCAACACCTTCCAGCCCTGTCCCTAGCATCTTTTCCGGTACTGAAGCGATTGGAGAGTGAAAAAATATATTTTACACACTGCCTTTTCAGGATATTCTGGATATTACTTAGGCTCTAAAAATTAGGTGAACTTGTGTGAAACTTGTTTGGGTCTTAAGTTACCTAAGAAGAGAGTGAGTGGTTGCAGCATATCCACTGTGCTAGCACTGATAATAACAGAAGAGACATATTTCTGGAGCTAACATGGAAATAAGCTTGTAGACACTGCAAGTTTCACATCATGGCAGAAGTGGCACCTTCCTTGGTGGCCCAGATTTGCTATGTGGTTTTAGGGATCACTTCCAAAGTGTCAGGCTATCGTCTATTCACTCTTCCCAACAATTCTATGAATTATCTCTTTAGCAATACTCCTCTATAAACTATAACTAGAGTGAATTGGTGACACTTAGTCATGAATTCTGATTCATACAGAAGGAGAGAGTTGAGTTGGTAGGACAAAAAAGAAGAGAGACTCCTTTGTTTTAATGTTAGTGTTGAACAGGGCTGTGAGCCTGTTTCCCACTCAGTTTTGGGAAGTTGACTAACTAATTTCTGTTCACAGGAGCTCTTTAGCCTTTAAACTTTTAGTGGGTCCACTTTGAGTATGATAATGCTCAGATCTTATTAGCGGAAAATTTGTTAGGACTCATTAATGAGACCCACATTTCAGTCACATAAAATCCTGTCAGTGTGTCAAAGGTTCCTGATTCCCGGTGGACATTTAAACATTAGCAATAGCTTTTATTTTGTTTTGTTTGTTTTAAAGATCATTGCAAAATCAATTGGTAGTTGTGCTGGGAATAGAGCATCATAAAGGAGCATGGTTGAGAATAGCATGCCAATTTGAATGAACAGTTAATATGCAGGAAAGAGCTAAGTGCAGTCAGAGGCAGAAACAATGAGTTTATGCCAACCACATGAGGTGGAGGAAGAATGACTTTTACCAATATGTCAAGAAATCAAAATACACAAGAGGAAATAAGTGCAATAATAAATGACTGGATAAAATGATGTGTGTGTGTGTGTGTGTGTGTGTGTGTGTGTGTGTGTGTGTTATGTCTATACACAGAGGGGGTGACAAAAAAATGTATACACATTTTAAGAAAGGAAAACTGTATTAAAATTGTCATAATACACACCGATAACAAAAGATAAATCACAAGTTTCTTAGAAGAAGTGGCAATTTCTGGTCATTTTATTGAAGGAAATCAAAGTAGATCTCAAATGGAAAAATCAATCATATTGAAGCCACCAAAGTCCCTTCGCATTCTGTAACTGTGATAATGGCTTCTGACATGGGGCAAGATTTATTTCTGGTAATACTAATTAAATAAAACAAAAGCAAGAGCCCACCCTTAGACTGATAGGACTGTAAAAATCAGTAGGCCTTAAAAGTAGATTAATATGCCACAGAAGTTGGCTTTATGGCTTTTATGGTGTGTGAATACCTTTGAATCGGGGAGAGAGACTATTGGTGGTGGGAAGGGTAAGGAATGAAAAGGGAACAGGATGTTTGCAAAAGGGCACACACCTCTCAGCTTAGGGACCCCATGACAATATGACTTTTCTTGAGTGAAATCTGAAATATTAATGTTACCCTTATAAACATCAAACAATATTACATAGAGTGTAACATAACACTTAAATTCAACTCACTTTTTCCAAGAGGGTAGTTAATAATGTGATATTCGAATTATCACTCTGTGCAAATGAGAAGATGATATCATGCTTACGTCCAAGCAGAAAATAGACTTTTCCCAGTAAAGGGACTTTAACCATATCAGCCACTGTCTCTCTAATGAGGAACAGATGAACACTGATTCTTTCAGAGAATGTTGAAACAATAGGTCCAGTTGAGAATGTTATGTGGCAATCCAAGGTCAAGGTGAGAATTTTTAAGATGTATTAGAAAGGAGAATCATTTTTCATCTTCCATCTCCCAATTAATAAAGATTTGAGCAAATATGTAATCCAAGGCCAAAATTTGGTGGTAAGGATCCCAAGGTTAATGGCAGAAACTCCTAAGTGACTAAGTAAACAGACAATACTGTGAGGCACAGCCTAGGGAAGGTTTGCTTAATTATCCTGCCTGAGATTCTTGCCAGTTCCTCAGGGAGGAGAAGCTGAAGAAGGATGCCATGTTCCTTTAGGTATCTTCTATGGAGCTACATTCTCTATGAATATATGAACTACAAACAGGTTTTATTGCAGATGTGAACACAGTAAACAACCATTAGGCTGGTGTGGGCCGTAGAGTTGAGGCTCTATGTCATTGCCATCATGGTCTTAAACTTGGCCCATGTCTTGACTACAAGCACCCTCCTGGTGTGTTGGGTTATCTCCATTTGCTTTCTATAAAATAATTATGTTTCCCTCTAAAATCTTGTAAGTATGGGCTGGAAATGTATGATTTTGTTGTTCTGTCACTCTACCCTGAACACCTTATTTCTGTATCTTAGTAAATCTGATGGCTCAATTATTTCCCTGGAATCCCACTCTTGTTCAATGAGAATAGGATTTAATTATGTTTATGAAGAGTAGCATTTTTTCTTAATGTGGCATGTGTTTTTCAGACATTTTGGAAAAAATATTATTTGCTAGTCAAAAGCATAGATGCCATTTTACTATTACTATTACTACTGTTCATTGCCAATACCTATTGTTTATTAAGAACTTATACTTAATATTGTACTATGTGTCGGTCGCTATAGGCCATTGGGCACATTATTCCAGTTTATAAACATGCCTCCAGGTGGAAATTATTTTTTATTATTATCTCCATTTACATATGAGGAAACTGAATTCTGGCTAATTTAAATAACTTGCTTAAGGCTACCCAGCTTGTAAGTGGTGCACATGGATTTAAACCCCAGAATCACCCCTTTTATAGCCTACTTTGCTCTAATAGAGGAAACAGTAACTTAGAAGTAATCCAGAGGCATTATTGTTTAATCAATGACTAATAACCAATATCCTGATCCACACTTTTGCATATTAACAGACAGATATATAGATGTCATATTACCTAGATATATTCTAGCCTTAGAAAGGAACATAAATATCCCATTTAATCCCCAAAATATCTACTGAGGTAGAAAGGTAGGTTGCATCATCTAAAATTTATGAGTGGGGAAATTGATTTCAAAGGTATTATGTAATTGACAAATTTTCAGTCTTCTAACTTTAGATCTATTTTTTTCCAATACACAAGTTCACTCAAGATATAATCTGTCATTCAAATTATGCCCATCTGTTTCAAACCTCATAAGATATTTTAAAACCATGAAACACTTCAAAACAATTAACTAGTATTTATAAACTAGTGAGCACTAACCATCTGCAGGAAGGAATTTAAGACATTTGTCTGATACACAGAAATAATCGGGTCACTTGTCATCAGTCTGGCAGTATATAATGACAGGCAGGGGTTTTTAAAAAACAGAATATTTCAAACGTTTATTCAAGTCATAGAGAAGATTGATTTCCCTGCATTCTATCACATTAGTCAAGAGAGATTAAGATCTAAACTTTGTAAATCAGGGTCATTGATGAAAAGGAGGAAGCAGTCAGTATGAAAAATAGTCTTCATGGTTATGCCATCAAGCATCCAAAGTTTGTGGTTTGCCTTCTCCAAATGAGCTTGCACATATGGTTGGAAGTACACAGCGATGTGCCGAGAGCGAAGGTGGGGAGGAGGCCACAGGATACACGTGTGCTGGCAAAACAGCGGGAAGTATCTTCCTGAATTGTCAACTTTCTCAGAGATTTGGAAGAAATGAAATTAAGTGTCTTAACAGATGACTTTAAGGACTAGTTAATATATGTCAACAAATATATGACAAGAGAAAGAATGAAAACTATTGCATTAATTCAAACAAACTAACACATGAGATTTCTAAGTGATTCTGTGACTGGAACTAGACTGAGCATTTCCCTGTGATTCACTATTGGTCCTCTGAGCGCATGCCTTTATTCCTTTGGGGCTATCACTAGAGAAGCTGAGGAGCACTGATGTAAGAGAAAATGTGGCATTCAAAGTGGACTATAGAACTTTGGTTTTCTTTTAATGAAGTTAGTGGGTCAGGGCATGGAAATTGCTGGGGAGGTTTAATAAGCAGCTCTTTCAGCTCTGGCATCTTTTCATGTTACAGTGTTCCCTGAGACCCAAGTTTGCACTGCCAAAATGTCTCCAAAATGCTTTACCTTTTTAGCTAACATGGCAAGAATCTGAAGACACAACATTTCAAACCAGAACAGAAAAAAAGAATGCTCATCATCAGTTTATTCAGGAAGTTCCAATTTTCAGAACCCAAGCTATATAGAACAGATGGCAAATGGAGGCTTCATTCATCCCCCACTGCTGAACTACTGGAAGCTGAATGGAGGCACAGCTTTTGAGAAACTGCACAAATAGATCCAAAGCCCCAACTTCAGAAAAGATTCACAGTTTCAAATGCATGCACATCCAGGAGGAGCATGTCTGAATTATGAAGCATCCATGTCACTATATTTAAAGAAACCAAGCAAAGAGCCAATTTCAACCAACGAGAAGACATTATAGAGTATTTGAGATATGTAAATGAAGTATAAAATTATAGAATATTTGAGATATGTAAATGAATTATAAAATTATCCGGAAACTCAAGAATGTTTTCAGTCCATGTAGCTGCATGAGAGAGTACTTTGACTTATATGAAACTCCAGGTATGAAAAATGAGAATCTCTGCCATTGGCGCACCTCTCAGCACCCAGGCTGAATGCACTCACCCCAAAGTGCTCTAGAATGAGTCTGGTATAGATAAGTAGTTGCTCTGACCTGATCAATCATAACACAGTAATAGACAAGAGTAGATGTGAGTACTCAAGTGCCTCTGTGTTTTTATTTAATTAAAGATGACTAAATTTGTTTTGAGGCTGATCATACTTTCAATTTTTAAAAAAGCTCTTATTGACCAAATAATAAGGCAGTTACATGACCTACACAAATAAAGTTTTCTGATCATGTGACCCACTGCATGGTCACATAGAACATAGATATTCTTTGTTCTATGCCATGATACTGTCTCTGTCAACAATGACATAATTAAATTTTTAATCCCCTATTGTATGGCAAATACTTTTCAAAACAAACATTTATAATCAAGTAATTATCACATTTTTATTAAAAGGTAAATGGTATAATTATTACTTAAAAGGTAAGACAACTGAGACTAATCTAAGTAGCCTGACTGGGTTAACATAGCCAGAAAGTGGTGATTTCAGTGGAGTCCTTTGACTGACAAAAACATCTTTTTTTATGTCTCTTCAATTGAAATGAACTCCAAATGTATGGTAATTAAAGCATGAGTTCCAGGACAAACCTCTACAGTCATACAAACCTCGGAGATATTGCAGGTTCAGTTTCAGAGTATGGCAATAGAGTCAGACAAAGTATGTGGGTTTCCCACTGCATATGAAAGTTATGTTTACACTATACTGTAGTCAAAGAGTGTGCAATAGCACTATGTCTAAAAAAAGCAATGTACATACCTTAACTAAAAAATATTTTCTTGCTAAAAACTAGTCACCATCATCTGAGCCTGTTGGAAATATGACACCTATATGTAGATGTGACACAGAGTTACCACAAACCTTCAATTTGTAAAAATATGCCATATCTTTGAAGTGCAATAAAATGAGGTATGCTTATATTTATCAGTCACTCAGCATCACTTTGGTCAATCAACACTCTATCTAATAGTTGTATTTAGTATATAATTTTGTACAACTCCTAATATATGCATGCTTAGTAAGCACACCTGGTTATAAAAGTTTATAATATGAAAGAATGAAATATACAGTTTATGCATATCTTTATGTAGACTGTGGGGGTCGAATATCTTCACATACAAGTACTTGGTTGGTGCTTAAATACTCTCTCCAGTGAGGGAAAAGGAGATGTTGCTATACAAGAATTTTGATAGATGATTACATCCTCTTTGAGGGTACTAATGTTTATTTTCTGTGCTCCTAATCAAGCTCAATTCATCAAAGTTCCCTTAACTACAAAGATAAACACTGAAACTAACAGCTTAAGTAATAACTAGTTAATCCTAAAATTGTCAAGACTACATGCATATCTCTATGTGTTTATTTAAGATATACAGAATTTGTCCCAAGGAATACGCCCTTATTATCTATCTTGTTGCAATTAATATAGTAATAATAAATACATACAGGCAGAAATGTTCCCTATTTCTGAAGGAACATTTGTAAGATCACATACTAAACGTTTGTTCAGAAAATAGCTTCAAAGAAAGTATAATGATAGTTAAAATTCATATTCTCTTTCTGTCTACTATAATATCTTCCCTTTTTCCTGCAATTACGGAGTGATGCCTGCCTTACTTAATTAATGCAAAGCTTTCCCTTAATGGAGTAACTTACTTTTAAGCCACATTAAGAAGAGACATTTTCAAACTATCTTTTATTATATGTTAGGTAACAAATAATTTAAATATATTTTACTCCTCACCTTAGTTTTTGTTCAAAACAATAATTCACTTTTTAAACCATAACAGAAAGATGACTTCAAAGGAAAGAAAATCTTAAACAAGAAATCAGAATTAAAGATGGTTATGAAAATAAATATATGTATTTGGTTTAATGAAGTAGAATTATCAAATTTGTTATAGAATGCTATAATGTCAATAGGTGAAAAACCCTTAGAGTTTAAATGTTCTACTAAGAGTATCCTACTATGTATACTACTAAGTATCTTACTAAGAGTTTATTAATTTGCTTATTCTCTTAACTGCTACGTGCAGAGAAGACAAATTGATATTTTCATTAGGTGATTCCAGACAACTGGGCCCATTAAAAAATTACTTATTGGCATATATTATTAATGTACAGATTTTCACACATTTATCTGTAACTTATACTAACCCTGCCAAGTCTGAAAAATAAAAAGATACATATAACTTTGTGTTAATGGTTTGAAACTGAAACAAGAAGGCTGTAGTAATAAAGTGTTTAATTACTATTTTCACTTTGCTAAAGCAGTCCTCAGCAAGTAGACTATTGCATTCAATAAAATTGTAGTGAACTTTTACTGCCCTTTGATTTTTTTTTTTAGCTAAAACAAAAAATAAAAAATTACTCATGTAATTATCAAGCTTATTCTTTGCAGTTTTCTGTCCTATTTAAAATACTGTCTTTCTTTGGGTGAATCCCAAAGAATGGGATGGCATTTTCCCTGCCTACACCCTTAGAATTCATTGCCAAATGATTTTACTTATTGACCCCAGACTTGGCCTTAGCATCCTTTTCAAAATAACTCTGGGGAGCAGTTGCTTTGTGTTCTAAAGCCTAATTGCCATCACCGATATTAACTGTACCACGTAAAGAAGGCTGTGATGGGCATTTCATGATTCACCAGCCCGACCATAGGAAGAGTTAGAGGGAGTGTCTGACCGCCATGCTGTGCTCCTTGTCAGGGAGCACACAGGAGTCATTAATTGGATGCCAGATGGAGAATTTATTGGGGTATGCCCGCGAGTTCCAGAGTTTAACGCTGAAATGCCGATTGAGTTATATTTAATGAAAAAATTAAGCTTTTCTATTAATCATCAGGCTGCCCTCAGGATTCTGAACATCGGCACTCCACAAGACATGGGTATCAGTATTTGTTGTCATAACTGTTGTTATGTTAAAAAGCCTCTTTTCTTTTGACTGTACTGTCATTTTGAGTTGGTGAATTATCAAAAATATTACAAGGAAATACCCGTTTCCTCTGGTTATTGGATGGTAATCTTTAACCTATGTCTAGTTTGATCTATGTTGCCATCTTCATATGTTAGAAGATATTGTGCTTAATAATGAGAATTACAGCTCTTGCCCTCCAGGGTTAAAGGATCCATGGTTCCCAGGGTGTTCTGTCCTCAAACCCAGAACAAAGGCTGGCCAGTGAAGAGTAGATCATTGTTAAGGAACAGAGTGCTTACAAGGTTAGGTCACCTGAATTTTATTAATGTGTGGTATTTAAGCATTATTAATATCAAATGACAAAGGCAAGAGCATTTATCCATTTTTAATTAATAGTTGCTAAAAATTAAGTTAGCCAAGTTATGCTTCTATCAGCTTGTTTCCAGAGCCCATTATGTTAAGTCACAACTTTAAAATGATAAATTATACTCCAAAGTTGTGTAAAAAGTAGAGGAAAGTAGGGCAGATGGATTCTAGAAATGATTCTAATTTATAATCTATGACTATTTTGCTTGGTTTCTCATATGTCTGACCAACTTAAAACACATTAAATAAAGATTCAGTTTTGCCTATGGCTAAAAGTTCCATGTTGGGGGAACTTGGGCTGTATCTACATCAATCCCTGAGTGGAAATCCTTTGTTTTTCTACTTGTCAGCAATGAAGTCCCCCATAGGAGGTTTTTTTTTTCCCTTTTTTTAAACCAAGTATTCAATTATGTCCTTGTAATTACTTATCCTTGTCAATTCATATCAAAACAACATAGCTACAGGGATATTTCCTTGATTTTAGAGCTTGGTTGAACAGTCAATTTATGAACTACCTGACTGCTGAGAGACCTTTCCCATGCTGACACATAATTAATGTCAAATAATTGTTTCTGACCTGGAATGTGATTTTGGAGCATTGAATCCAACAACTTTGTTCATGGAAACATTAACAGTTAAGGTCACTGAAAAATGATTCAGTCTTTAGGTCCTTTGAATGGGTGTGTTTTTTTCTTTTTTTTTTTGAGGGCAGTGTCTCATATGTGGGACCAGAACTGGGGCCGCTGGCTTCCCAAGCCAGCTCTTAACCACAGGGCCACTTGGCCGGCCTTGTTTTTTTCTTTTTTTCTTTTTAAGATTTTTATTAAAATATAGCTAAACTACAATATTATATTAGTTTTAGGTATACACAATTCTTATTCAACATTTATACACCTAAAGAAGTGATCACCATGATAAGTCCAGCAACCATCTGATACCATACTATGTTATCACAGTATTATTGACTATATTCCCCTTGCTGTATGTTACATCCCCATGACTGATTTGTTTCATACCTGGAAATTTGAACCTCTTATTCTCCTTCATCTTCCCCCCCCCTTTTTCAATTACAGTTGATAGTCAGTGTTATTTTACATTAATTTCAGGTGTACAGCATAGTGGTTAGACATTTATATAATTTAAGAAGCTGGGCTGGCCAAGTGGTGCATTGGTTAAGAGTTGGCTTGGGACCCCAGCTCTGAGCATCAGGGCCCCAGTCCAGATCTCACATGAAGGCCTGTGATGCTGCTCCCTCTACAGATAAGATGGTGAACAACAGCTCGACCTGGAGCTGGGCTGTTATGAGTGCTGGTGATGGTGTAGCAGCCCCTGCGCAGTGGGCTGCCATAAGCTACTGTGAGTGGCTGGCAGTCAGCTTGAGCTGTCGTGAGCCAGCAGGAGCTGCCGTTCAATGGCCTGCGAGCGACTGCCTCACCCAGGAAGAGCACAATGATGATACCAACATGGGCCAGTGAAGCGATGTCCTCCACAACTAGACTGAAGAACAAAAGGACAGCAACTTGTCTGTTCCTTTCCCCCAATTCTCCAATAAAATCTTAAGGGAAAAAAAAAAAAAGAAGTGATCCCTTGACTAGTTTAGTACCCACTTGGCACTATACATATGAGGTGTGATCAAACATTACAATGAATATTTAAATTAAAAAAATATATATTACACTAAAAGACACATTGCCATTAATCCCCCTCAAAATCGTGTTCCTTAGACCGGCCAAGTGGCTTAGTTGGTTAAGAGCTTGCTCAAGAGTGTGAGCTGAGCTCTGAGCAACAGCAGTTCAATGCCCAGCCCGAGCTGAGCTGCTGCTGAGCTTCCAACAGGTGGCAGGATGGGTCAGCTAAAAAACAAACAAACAAACAAAAATACTCTTTCTTTCTTCAAACACACTTATCCCATCATTGTTGCCACTTTCTGAAGCAGTTATGGAAGACTTTTTTCGTGAGTATCTATAGTTGTGTTGTCATGGCTGCCTTGACATCCTGAATCAATTCAAAGCATTTAGCTTTCATGGTCATGTTGATTTTGGGAAAGAGCCAGAAGTTCCACAGTGCCAGGTTGGTGAATAAGGTGGATGAGGACACACTGTAATGCTTTTATTTGACAGAAATTTCCATACCTGAAGAGATGTGTCAGATAGAGCCATGGTGATCAACAAATATGGTGAATGCTGCTGCTGAGTGATATCCAACAGAATGGTGGGGATCTTCAATACAGGAAGTGGTGCATCGAATCTCAGTAACAGTGTGTGACAAGTTTCAACTTGTTTGGTGCAGTCAGTTGGTTGTGAACTACGATTGAAAGATGTGTTTTAAATCATCCTCCATCATGACACTCCATGTCACACATTGCTTCTGGCATATGGCAATTTCTGTCAGATAAAAACATTATGTGTTTCCTCATTCACCTTATTCACTCCATCTGGCACTGTGCAACTTCTGGTTCTTCCCCAAAGTCAAGGTGATTCAGGACATCAAGGCAGCCATGACAGCACAACTAAAGACACTCACAAAAGAAGACTTCCAGAACTGCTTCAAAAAGTGGCATGAACGATGGGATAAGTGTGTTTAGAGCAAGGGGGGGGGTATTGAGGGGACTTAAATACAATGTGTCTTTTACTGTAAATTTTTAAAAATGTAAGCATTCACTGTATTGTTTGATCACATCTTGTAGTTATTACCATATTATTGACTATATTCCCTATGCTTTACTTGACATCACCAGGACTATTTTGTGACTACCAATTTGCACTTCAAAATTCTTTCACCTTTCTCACCCTGTCCCCAAAAGCCTCTCCCTCCTAGCACCCCAATAAATCTAGTACCCATCTATCACCCCAACAAATCTAGTACCCATCTGATACCATATTAGCTATTACAAACATATTGTCTATATTTCTTATGCTATACCCCACTTCCCCATGACTACTTTGTAACAACCAATTTGTACATCTTAATCCCTTCCCCATTTTCACTCACTCCCAATGCCCCTCCCCCATCTGGAAACCATCAAAATGTTCTCTGTATCAATGTGTTTGTTTCTGTTTTGTTTGTCTGTTTGTTTGTTTACTTTGATCTTTAGATTCCACATATAATTGAAATCACATTGCATCTGTTTTTTGCTGTCTGACATACTTCACTCAGCACAGTCACCTCCAGGTCCATCCATGCCACCACAGATAGCAAAAACACATTCCCTTTCAATATTCCATCATATGTATGTACCACTGCTTCATTATCCAGTCATCCATTGATAGACACTCAGGCTGCCTCCAAATCTTGGTCATTGTAAACAATGCTGCAATGAACATATGGATGCATGCATCCTCTCAAAATAACATTTTAGATTTCTTTGGATAATTACCCAGAATTGGGATTACTGGGTCTTTCTTTGTCATGTATTGTATACTTTGTTTTAAAGTCTCTTTTGTCTGGTATAAGGATTGCTACCACAGATTTTTGTTTTTCGTTTCCATTATCATGAAGTATTTTGTCCCATCCCTTTACTTTCAGTCTGTGTGTGTCTTTTGATCTGAAGTGAGTTTCTTGTAGGCAGCATGTTTTCTTGAATAACAGCCACCTTACTTCTTTTTTTTTTTTTTTTTTTTTTTTTAGCTTTAGGTATAAAAAGCAACATAATAGTTACACATTTACACCCCTCATAAAGTGATAACCCTTCTCCCCCAAACTACTACCCCTCTGACATCTTATATAGCTGTTGACTGGAGCATGTAATCCACTTAAAATTAAAGTAATTGTTGATAGATATGTAGTTATTGCTTTTTTTTTTTTTTTTGTCTTAAAGAAGTCCTTTTAATATTCCCGGTAATACTGGTTTTGTGGTGAGGAACTCCTGTAGCTTTTTCTTATCTGTAAAGCTCTTTATTTGTCCTTCAATTCTAAATGATACCTTTGCTGGGTAGAGTAATATTGGTTTTAGTTCCATTCTTTTCATCATGTTGAATATTTCTTGCCAGTCCCTTCTGGCCTGCAAAGTTTCTGTTGAGAAATCAGTGCTAATCTTTTCTTTTGCTGCTTTTAAGATTCTCTGTCTTTAATATCTAGCATTTTAATTATAATGTGTCTCGGTGTGGGCCTCTTGGGTTCATCTTGCTTAGAACTCTGTGATTCCTGGATTTGTATGTCTATTTCCTTCACTAGGTTAAGAAAGTTTCCGTCATTATTTCTTCCAATAGGTTTGATTTTTGTTTGTTTGGGGTTTTAAAAAAGATTTTATTGGGGAATTGGAGGAGGGGAACAGCGTTGGGGAATCGGGGAAGGGGAACAGACAAGTTGCTGTCCTCTTGTTCTTAAGTCTAGTTGTGGACGACGTCGCTTCACTGGCCCATGTTGGTATTGTGATCACTGCGCTCTTCCCAGGTGAGGCAGTCACTCGCTGGCCATTGGACGGCTGCTCACAGCAGCACACAGCAACTCACGTGGGCTGCTGGCCACTCACGCTGGTTGCCAGCCACTCATGGTAACTCACGGCAGCCCACTGGAGCAGGGGCTGCAGCCTATGCCATCACTGGCAACTCATGGTAGCCCAGATCCAGGTCAAGCTGTTGTTCACCATCTTATCTGTAGAGGGCATAGCATCACTGGCCCTCATGTGGGATCCAAACCACGGCCCTGTTGCTCAGAGCTGGTGTCCCAAGCCAACTCTTAACCAACGCACCACTCAGCCGGCCCTTTCAATAGGTTTTTAATTCCTAACTCTCTCTCTTTTGGTACCCCTATGATACAAATGTTGGTATGCTTGTCCCAGAGGCACCTTAAACAATCTTCATTTTTTTAGATTCTGTTTTTTCTTTTTTGTTCTTCTGATTGGGTTTTCTCTGCTACCTTATCTTCTAAATCACTGATTTGATCCTCTGCTTCATCTAATCTACTGTTAATTCTCCCTAATGTATTTTTCATTTCAGTTATTGTATTCATTTCTGACTAGTTCCTTTTTATAATATGTTCTCTATCTCCATTTTTATGTTTTCTATCTCTTTATTGAAGTTCTCTCTGAGATCACTAAGCATCCTTATAACCAATGTTTGGAACTCTTCATCTGGCAGATTGTGTGTCTCCATTTTGTTTATTTCTTTTTCCAAAGTTTTTTTCTGTTATTTTATTTGGAAATGTTTCTTTGTCTCCCCATTCTGACTGCCTCCATATGTTTGTTTCTATTTAGGGCTGCTATACCTCCCAGTTTTAGAAGAGTGGCCTTACATAGTAGCTGTACTGTGGGACCCAGTATTTCAGTCTCCCTGGTCACGAAAGCCAGGTTCTCCAAGTGTGTCCTTTGTGTGGATTATGTGTGTCCTCCTGTTATAGTTGAAACTTGGTTGGTGTTTGCACCTCAATGGGAGGTATTGATCCTCAGGCTGATTGGTTGTGAGGATTGGCTGTGACTACAGTGGAGAAGCTGTTGTGAAGGGGCTGACCCTAACAAAGCAAGGTTTGCTTTAGTGGGGCTCTGGTGCCTACCCAATCTTCCCTTTGGGTGTGTTGTCCTTTTAGGTGGCCAGCTGATGTTGTAGCCCAGTCCAAACCTGGCTACTGGGCCTGCCAGCCCCATGGCCTCCTGGCAGGGGACCTGCTCTAGGCCAACTTTAGTTGCAGCCCGTGCTCTGCCCGGGGCCACCTAGCATAAGCCACAAAGCAACCAAGAGATAGCCACTATCTGTGCTATACTAGTAGGTACCTTGAAAGGCCAAGCCTTGAACAAATTGAGCTGTTGCTAGGTCCAGGCTTTGGGCTGTTCAGCCAGAGGTATGGGACATGCTGAAGCCAGGTGCTGCTTGTTTGGGTTTTGTGAACCTTTGAGAAATTTTAGGAAAGCCTGCAGCATGAGCCATTTAGTGGGTTTATGGAAAAATCATTATGTATTTTTTCTATGTTTTTCATTGCAAAAATGCGTCATGACTTTTCTGACTACCCAATATTTGGAAAAGCCACTGAAAGCAGCTTGCGTGTGCTGGAAAGTTAGGTGGGTTGTGATCTCAGGGAATCACTAGAACAGGGTATATGAAAAGCATTAGCCAGGTTGATGGAGACTCAGATATAACGTCTGCCTGTGTTTGCATGCTGGAAATGGGGAGGGCTCAACAACAACAAAAAAAAAATGGCTTCCACCAATTCCTCAGTCCAGGAGAAAGCTGCCTCTCCAGCCTTCACTCTGGAACCTGACAATTCAGTTCCTCCACTTATGTTCTTGGCATCTTTCAGGCTGCTGCCCAGTGCTGGGGCTCGGAGTGAATGAGTCTGTCAACAAGTAAGTCTGTTCATGGTCTCTTTATGAGGAATGTCTAGGAGTGTAGATGCCCTCCAGCTCACTCAGCCACAATCTCTGCTGGTTTTCACAGCCAGAGGTTATGGATACTTCTCCCCCTGGAACTGAAACTCTGGGCAGGGGAGGGGCTGGGACCCATTATTTCTCAGGGTGGGACCTTCACAACCAAGTTATCTCCTTTGACTTTTAATGGTTACACACAGCTGCAGGACCAGCCTGTTTTGCATCTCTGTTCCTCCTACCAATCTCAAGGTAGCTTTTTGTGTGTGTCCTTAGTTATAAGGCTTCAGTTTGGCTAGAGTTCAAGTGATTCTCAATAATGGTTGTTCTGTCGTTTAGTTGTACATGTAATTGATATAGTCCTGAGAGGAGGTGAGCACAGCATTTACCTACTCCACCATCTTGACTGGATGTGTTTTTTTCTAAGCACATTCATTTGCCAGGTAAGAGGCCAAGGCTAATAACCGGATATTGTGGAAAGAGCACATATCTATGAAATAAGCCTGAGCTCTTGCCTTGATTATTTCTTAATTAATGAGAACTTATTCCATGCCAAGCTCTGTCTGGATTGAGTGGTGATGGTATAAGATAAACTCAAGTGGACACATGAGCAGCCAGCCAGTTAGTGTTTTGAATGAGATTATTTTATTTCCTTCATTCGTTTAGTAAACCTATGTTCTAATGGGATGCCCTGATTTAGGCTAGGTCCCAGTTATACTGACATCCTAATATTCAACTTTATGAGGACCAGAGTTGTGCTTTAAATATTAAAAATATTTTCCTGAAAAGTGGGGATTTGAATTTATGTTTGAGAGTAGACTGCTTCTTTGTTGGGAGGGGAGAAGGCAGGCAATAAAACTTTAATGGGAATTGAAGTTCAGTTAAAGACTGCATTGTGAAATTGAGATTCCAGAAACAGAGGAGTGAAATTCCTCTGCGTAATAATGTAAAACGTTATCTTCTTTATGGATGAGATTGTGTTTTCCAACATATTCCTTCTGAGGAAAATGATTGTATTCATGTCTGTGGTGGTGAGGGGAGTTAGGACCTCACTTTGAGTAGAAGAGGCAGGCTCAGTGTAAGCCTATGGTGAGAAGACAAGCTGGCTATGCCAATGAAACTGTAGATTGGAACCTAAGGAGAGGTGTCTGAGAGAAGATTACCAAAGGGCAGGGCACTTGGACTCTGGGACCTGCTATTTTGTTTGTTGGCTTTATTACTTTGTAATTCCTATTACACACACACACACACACACACACACACACACACACACATTGTTCTTACTTGTTTAGAGGGGATATTTAGACACTGCCTGGGTCTGTGTTAGAAGTGCATGTGTGTGTGTGTATGTGTGTGTGTATGTGTTTGTACTATGAGCCTGCTTTTATCTGAAGGAAGTTGATTCAAGATAGGGATGTATCATTAAGAAGAGCTGAGCTCCATTCTGAAACTAGATAGAGGGGAGTGATATTTGTACAGACTAGAGTTTCTAGAGTCCAGTAGGACTCCCAGACTGTTGATAGTTATGCTTGAAAGAGATATCTGATTCCCAAAAGCTTAATAAAGCCTTATAAATGTAGAAACTAAGATTTAGAGGCATGAAAGTCACAAATGAATGACACAATGAATTTCTTATTTCAAAACTTAATTGTTAATTAGGATTCAGGTTATGATGGACTAGCTTGCAGCAGAACAATCTTCCCACTAAAAACAACTTCATCAGCTGGATTTAGAAAACAAAAGTCTGTTTAAAGACATCTGAAAGCTACCAAGGTAGCCAGGACTTGAACAGGCAATATTCCAGAGAGAAAAGTGCCCATTAGAGTGAAACTAATAGCGGATATCATGTTTCCTGTCAAGACATTCATCAGTTCATAAGGAGTGGGGGGGTGGGGGTGGGGAGGACAGAAAGGCTAAGAAGCCAAGCTACAGCTGGAATTAACAGGCAAAAGTACTGACAAGAGATTTTGACAGTCTTTGGGGTTGAAGAGCCAAATGGTATTCAGTGCTACTGAAGTGGTCAGTCACTCATAGCCCAAGTCATGGAAGGAAAAGAAGCACAAATAAGTGAGCCACTTTTCCCCTCAAAGCATTCATCCATTCAAAGTGGCTTAGACCAAGCAACACAGAAATTTAGCAAAACAGCTGCTCTTAGGGGGCTGAAAATCTAGGTGGAGGTGCTGGCAGTTCTCGATGTTGGAGAGCTAAAACTTTACTTTCCATGTGGACAGTTGTTCATAAACAAGCCAGGCTTTCAGTTGATACTTCTGAAAGACTACATTCTGGAAATAAAGATAGAACCTATAAATATTAGACCTCACAAAGACTGCAATCTACCCTTAAATAACCGAAAACTCTGGGAGTAATAATGTCATCTAGTCTTCATCTACCCGTCTACCAGAAAATAAAGAAAATAACATCAGCTCAAAGCCTTTACAATGTCTTGTATTCAATTATAAATACCAGTTGTCCAAGAACTGTTACAGAGAGAGAGAGAATGGAAATGCATTAATAGGTAGCCCAGATAGTGAAATGAAAACTAGAAAATGACATTGCAAAGTTAAAACTACCAGCCATTCTCTCATATGAATTTGGATGTTAAAATTTTAAACCAAATGTTAACAAATTAAATCTTGCAATGTTTTAAAAGGATAACATCTCACAAACAAAAATTTTTATTGTAGGAATGCACATTTTGTTTAACGTGTAAAAAATGATCATTTAAATTCTCTATAGGAAGAAAAAACAGGAAGTAGCCTAAGAATTTCTCAATAGATATAGTAAAAGTATTTAAAAAAAAACACCAAAAAACCAATAAACTCCACCCTCATTTATGAAAAAATAGAACATTACATATGAGGAATAAAAGGGGTGTTTCTTAATCTGATTAAAGGTATCTACAAAGAAAAAAAACTATAGTAAGACTTTGTTCAATGGTGATATACAGAAATCCTTCCCCCTTAAGTCCGAGAATAGGTCAAGGAAGTTAGAGACAGCACTGCTATTTAATTTTGCCCTGGAAGTCCTATGCACGGTAATAATTTAATGAGAAAAAATAATTTAAGCAGAAATAACATAAAAATTATTCAAAATGATATGAATATATACATATGTAATACAAAAGATCCTATAGGTAAGCGATTACAATTAATAAATGAACTCAGCAGTCATTGTATGCAATGAATACACAAATCAATGTATTTCTTTATACCAGAAATAAAGTTTTAAGAAATGAAATATAGAAATAGAATTTACATATGCATTTAAACAAATATCTTGCTGTAAATTTAATTAAAGATGATCTAAATAAATGGAGGTATTTACCACATGTGTTGATTGGAAGACGTAATATTGTTAAAAAAGCCAATTCTTCCCAATTGACCCAGAGATTCAGTGCTATATCCATCAAAATACCATGAAAAATTGTTTTAGAACTTGCCAGACTGACTTTAAAATTTGGATGGAAATGCAAAGGGCAAGATATAATTACGACAACTTAAAAAAGAACCAAGCCAGAGCACTTACAGAACTAGGTATCAATACTTTTTTTTTTTTTTTAGAGGGCGGTGTCACTAGTCCTCATATGTGGGATCCGAACCGGGGCCGCTGGCATCCCAAGCCAGCGCTTAACCACCATGCCACTCGGCAGGGCCTCAATACCTTTTATTTATTTATTTATTTATTTATTTATTTTAAAGATTTTATTGGGGAATTGGCGGAGGGGAACAGCGTTGGGGAATTGGGGAAGGGGAACAGACAAGTTGCTGTCTTTTTGTTCTTCAGTCTAGTTGCAGAGGACGTTGCTTCACTGTTGGTATCGTCATTGCGCTCTTCCCGGATGAGGCAGATCGGTCGCTGGCCTCTGGATGTCGCTCACCGCAGCTATTGGCAGCTCACGCTTGGCTGCCAGCCGCTCACGCTGGCTGCGGGCCACTCACTGTAGCCTATGGCAGCCCACTGCAGCAGGGGCTGCAGCCCACACCATCACCGGGGCTCGCACAGCCCAGCTCCAGGTGGAGCTGTTGTTAGCTGTAGAGGGCAGTGTCACTGGCCCTCATGTGGGATCTGAACCGGGGCTGCTGGCGTCCCAAAACCAGCGCTTAACCAATGTGCCACTCGGCCGGCCCTCAATACCTTTTATAGAGTTATAGTAGTTAAGGTCGTGTGGGTACTGGTATACAAGTAGATAAATTGACCAACAGAAAAAAATAGAGAACCCAGAAATAGACTCAAATGTATGGATGTTTGATTTATAACCAAGTTTTCACTGTACAGTAGTGGAGAAAGAATAGTCTTTCAGTAAACAGTGCTAACCTAATTGGAAATTCATAAGGAAAACAAATGGAACTTGACTCCCTATATCACATTATGCATAAAAATAAGTTCCAGGTGTACGTACATTAGATTTAAGCGCAGAAGATGAAACATTAAAAGTTCTAGACTATAAAAAACAGGAATACATTCATGATTTAGAGGTAAGCACCAATTCTTCAGTAGATCACAATAAACACTAACAAAAAATATTTGAAAAATGAATCATATTACATATAAGAAATCAAAAAATACTAGTAAATTAGTGAAAATACAAAACAGAGCATGGGTGAAGACATTTGCAATACATACAAAAGTATATATAAATTATATATATGATATATATTATATACATGACCATATATATGTATATGATAGAGTGGGAGATTTTTAAAAATCAACAAAATTTTGAATAAACACTTCACAAAAGAGAATATACAAAATGGCCAAGACACATAAGAAGAAGCCAATTAATCTCACTAGTGATCACAGACATGCAAAGTGAAAACCAGAGATATATCACTTCTCGCTCACACAGCAAGATAACTAAAATTAAGTGAGAAGAGCAAGCATCGCTGGGCATGTGATGTAGACCACTGGAACTCTCATATACTACAGTACGTGCATAAATTTACTCTGCAAAAGTTTATGGCAGCTTGCTTGGTATCTCAGAAATTCTACTTCTAGGTATACACCCCACAGAGTTGTGAACATACATGCACCTAAAGATATGTACAGTAATGTTCATTACAGCACTGTTTGCCACAGTCAAAAAATTGAAACAATCTAAGTGCCCATCAGACTAGAATACAGAAGCAAAATCATTGTATATACAATGGTATAACATTCAGCCACGAAAATGATAAAACCATATAAGTGGATACACCAGTATGATAAATGATAACAGTATAACATGCAACCATGAAAATGATAAAACTGTATACGTGAATCTCACAAACATAATTTTGAGCAAAACAGAATAGACATCAAAGAGTATATATTTAATATAAGTTCAAAAATAGTCAAAACTAATTTATGGTACAAGGCAGGCCCGTGATTGCCTGTGGGATGGAGAGGTTGTGGGCGCCTGAGGAAGTTTCTGGGACGCTAACAATGTCCTGTTTGCTGATACAAGTGCTGGTTACACAAGAGTGTTTCCTTTTTGATGCTTCATCAATCTACAATGTTAAGATTTTCATCTTTCTCTTTTTTTATATTACTTGAGTAAAGATATTTACTTGAAAAAATTAAAACCACAATGTAAGAGCTATAATGCCTTCCATGAAGAGAACAAGTCAGTACGTTTTTGTCAAATGCAAATCTGCACAAGGAACATGGAGACGCCAGGACATGGAGAGTTAACTGCAGGACGGTGCCAGGGAGACACTCAGCTAATGCCTTAGATGGGACAGTGGAGATAGATAGGTATTTTCCCCCCACTCAAAGAGAAAAAGGACTGTCAACTAAAGGAACAGCATGCACTGAGAAACTTTCCAAGACTAAAACCTCTGCAATATAGCAACTTCCTGCTAATGCTGGATTAATTGCGAAAGTTTTGCAATTTGAAGACCTTTACTGGGTTTGACCAGTCTATAAAAGAGAAACACAGCGAAAGACTATACGCTCTTTCACTGCTCATGAAGCCCATTATCCATTTCCTCCCTCTAGCTGCCTACCTAGTAGACGTGTGGCTACTCATTAGCCTCAGAGGGGGGGCTCAGAAAGAAAAGGAGGAAAAGTCAAATTAGTCAATTAAGCAGCTCTGATCAGAGGTTTGGGAGGAGAAGGAAGAGGTTGAAACTAATGGATAAAATGATTAGATTTTAGATTCATTAAGATTTAGATTTTAGATTTTGGATTCATTAAGTCTGTTAAATTTAATGAAACTCTTAGATTTGGCTTCCCCATGACTATATGGAGAAATCAGAATTCACTTTAATTTGCTTTTTAATAGTGTCCCATCTAACACAGCTCTTGTACATTTAATTCAATGATTAAAAGTTTTAATGTATAGAAGATGCTAAGGAAAATAGCAGTCATTTAAACTTTAGGTATTTATTCCCTGAACAAATGCAAAATATGAAAACAAAACCTATCTTAAGAAGTCTGTTTTTTAACACACCTTATGCAGTTACAAAGATGCAATGGAAAATTGACATTTGCTTTCTGAGTTGTATATAGCAAATAGCAGTACAATTTTTTTAAAACCAAATGTTCCTATTTTTTATTTTCCAATTATGGGACAGATACCAGTTTTAAAAATACCAGTATCTTCATTCATTAGAACCGTTCCCTGGGTCATTGAACTTCAAGCAATGGTTCCTAGAATGGGAGTATTTCATTAGATTGGAATATGATTCAAGGCTAACCAAGAAGTAAATTACTTCATTCAAAAACAAATTAATTGGCAAGTAACTTAGTGAGGACTGAAAATGTTTATTTTACTATATCTTCAGAAAACAGCCATATGATTAAGATTGTCCACTCCCCATATCAGCTTGGTCTGCTGATTCATCTTTCGTGAATACACTTAAATGACCATTTGGCTCCCTGGTATGTTACAACCCATATGAATAGGCAAAACATGGAGAAATGATGAAGCAGCAACGGTCCAGTGAGGCACAAATGGCAAATATTCACAAAAGAGAGATGGCAGAGGAGGGGTGAGAGAGTTCATGTTGACCTAAGAGTAAGTAACTGAGGAGTAAATGCACCATTAAACAGAAGCCATCCATTTCTGAAATCTAATGATATCTGTAAAAAGACTATGGGAAAAAGTCATATTGTGGTTAAAACATTTGCAGAACGTGCGCAAAAATAGATAGTAACTGTATGAATCTGTGAAGCAGTCAGTTGTCATAGCAATAGGATGTTAATATAAGTTTGATGGAGATTCTGTACTTTGAAGTCAGAAGTTGGAGCAAATTATGACTTACGCTTGAGTCTGAAATGTCATTTGATTTGAGAACCTAGGGAATTATCAGTTTGTTTCACTTTGGCACCAGCATTTCCCAGTGGTCTGTATAGCTGATGAATGGATTACCATGAAAAAAGTGAGGTAATGAGATGCTTTATTTTGCCCAAATTAACTCTCAGGTGTGGGATGTATGGCTGATAAACTTCTATAATCTAGTCACAATTTCCAGGGATGGAATTATTTGATCTGTGAAAACAATCAGTACATGGATTTCTGCCTTAATAGTATGAACAGAGTAGAATTTGGAGCATATTGCATCTCATCTGTAATTATTTCATCAGCATTATGCTTCTAAGATTAATTTGTTATATAGCATCAGAGTAGGATATGGCATTAATGAGCTCTTAAGTGATCCACCATAGCTGTTTTAGTCAGCGTTCTCTAAAGAGACAGAACCAATAGGAGATATATATATATATATATATATATATATATATATATATATATATATATAATCACTATACCTCTATCTAAATTTGTTTCTATATGTGTATACGAAGTCTGACAAATAAGTTCATAGACTCACCCTAGAAAAAGTGCTACCTACTTCATTGCTGAATATCACTATGGTCACCTTCAAAGTACTCCCCTTGGGAAGCTATGTACCAATGCCAGCACCTAGTCCATCCTTCAAAGCAATTTTGGAACTCTTTTTCTGGAATGGCCATCAGAGCTGTTGTTGTCTTACCCTTGATGTCCTGAATGTCATCATAATGTCTACCTTTTAATATTTTCTTTATCTTTGCATAAAAAAAGAAGTAATTGGGGGCCAGATCAGGTGAATAGGGAGGGTGATTTGTTTACTAGCTAAAAACTCCCTCACAGACAGTGCCATGTGAGCTAGTGCATTGTCTCAATGCAAGAGCCATGAATTGTTGGAGAAAAGTTTAGATTGTCTAACTTTTTCATGCAGCCTTTTCAGCACTTCCAAATAGTAAACTTAGTTAACTGTTTGTCCAGCTGGTACACAATCATAATGAATAATCCCTCTAATATCAAAAACATTGTAACAAATTCATAAACTTAATTGTCAAACTGTGTGTGTGTGTGTGTGTGTGTGTGTGTGTGTGTGTGTGTGTAGAGGAGAGAGAGGGAGGGAGGGAGGGAGAGAGAGAGAGAGAGAGAGAGAGAGAGAGAGAGAGAGAGAGAGAGAGAATTTCTGTTAAGGAATTGGCGGCTTGAATGATAGTGAGGCTGGCAAGTCCAAACTCTGCAGAATATGGGATCAGGCTGGAGACCCAAAGATGAGCGGATGCTGCAGCTCAAGTCTCAAAGCAGTCGGAGAGAGAATTCCCTCTTCCTTGGGGGACCTCAGTCTCTGTTTCCTTAGGGCCTTCAACGGATTGAATGAGGTCCACCCACTTTAAGGAGGATAATGTGCTCACTCAAAGTCTACTCACTGAAACGTTAATCAGTAATCTCATCTAAAAATTATGTTCACAGAGACATTTAGACTGGTATTTGACCAAATAACTAAGTCCTGTGGCCTTGACAAGTTGAAAAAACATTAACCATCTTATTAGCATTTATACTTTCAAGTAAAATGAATCTGATTTGGTCAAATTGTCACTTTCTAATATGGAGCACCGAACTGGGAAATTTTTTACCAAGGAGTTAGAAGCTGTTGGCTTCTTTCATATTCACTGTATAATATTTACCTTTGACTCTTGCACTGATCCCTGGTGCCTTTGATTGTGGGCAGGGAACCAGGTGTGGTTCTACCAGACGTTCATGAACCATGACAAGTTATGCACAGAGAGCTGCTGGGGGCTGCTTTCCTTAGACATGGTCTGAGTAATACAGGCACTTAGAGTTTCAACAGTTCCTCTTAGTCAAACATCTGAAATGTGTGTGTTCATTTATAATGCTAACAGCAATGCAAGTGCTCTAAATAGAAAGCTGGAATGTTATCACTCCCTTTTAAATGTCCTCATTTCTTTCCCAGGCATACAATGAAATGCCAAACTGTTTTCATTTTTATTCATTTGAATATCAGTGAGGAAAATTTTCCCCAAGTCATTGTTTCCTTTTCCTCTTGAGCAAATTGTTTATTCATATTAGTTACCTATTCATCTCTTGAAATCTTACAGTCTTCCTTATACAGTTGAATAGTTTCTTTATGTACTGAAGATATCAACCTCTTTATAGTTTTATATATCAATTATAAGCATTTCACAATTAGATATTTAACTTTTATTTTATTTACATATATTTCAGTCACATGGAAATATAAAATTGCATATTTTCAAATGTCAATCTTTTTTTCTTAATAACAATTTAGTAGCTAGTCAATATGCATCGGTTTGTGTGTGCACAACTTGAACAAGGATATATGTTCATAAGTATGTCATGTATATGGTAATATACATTATATAATAGATTAGAAAATGCAGTTTTTCAATTTGTATACCTTTTATCCTGAAGCTCAAGAGTTGAATTTGTGTACATTGAACACATATATGTAGTAAGTCAATTATATTTTATATTCTTTATTGTCTACAATTTGATTAATATTTATTCTTTAATTTTTCTGAAGTGGCTTTAGTGCATGGAATCAGGAGTAGGTGTTTATGGCTATACAAGTAACAGAATAGCTACCTAAAGGTGCTAGGAATTTTCTAGAATTAATTTGAAAGTACTGTGATGTCATTAAGGGTTAAGACTTTTGTTTTTGTTCATCTTTAGTATATTGGTTGACTTCCTAGTCTTTGCCCTGCCTAAGTTCAAGATGGTTGTCATAATGTCATTGTGTCAAATGTCATGTGCCAAAGAAGAGAGGTTCCCCCGAATTAGTCTGTGACTAACTCCATCACTGGCAGGAGAATTAAGGCATCTATAATTCACCCACTGTATCTGGGGAAGGGGTCATTTGAATATCAAACTCCACCAGCAAGTAGAAGGCAGTGAGTGGGTAGGCAAATTTGGATATTTGACCAAATGTATTTTTTTTCTAGAGTAATTAAAAAGCCTGAATATTCCCTGTTTATGTCTTCTTTATGTAGGCATTGGATGCCACAAGGTAAATGGATAACTTTTAGGACTTTTTTCTAAACTTAAGTTTTATGACTAAATTAGCAGGTATATACTTACATTAGTAACCCAGGTGGTATATGTTTATGATACAGTCTTTATAATGCAGCGTTCAAGGTCCACATTACAGATCTCTTTTTTAAATAAGCCAGTTGATAATATAGCATTATTATTATTATTTTTTAGTTTAGTAATGCATAGCTCCCTTTTCTCAAGCAGAGGCAGCACAGTACTGGAGGTTTGGGATGACATTATCAATTTACCACCCCCACCCCACAGGACCTGTTTCACTTCACTTTCTTTATATCTAAATTTAGAACTCAGTAGTTTACAGGACACTATCCAATTCAGTGTTCTTTAATCTACAGGGCTCATTCCAATGAAGTGTTCTCTGATCCCATCCTTCTACCAAGAGGAGTTATAAACTAATATGGAATAGGATATTTCTGCCACCCTGTCAAAAGGTGAAGATGACACACAAAATCCATATGAGTGTGTTCTGAATAAATGTGGTACCTAACAAGGTGTTCTAGCCAATCAGACTCTGACATTGGGCAGTGTTGGGGAAGGGGAGAGAGAGAGGAGGCTGTAATCAATTTTCTGTCCTCAGACACAGAGACTGTAATATGTTTTAAAGGCAGTCTGTGTCTTTGTGTTTTATAAATCACAAGGATAAGACCTTCAGATACACAAATATAAAATAAATTTCTATTACCCTTTTAGTCCTTCATAGTAAAAATATAGTTTTTTGCTTTTTGAGAACATAAGTTCTTATGTTTTTTGAGATAATATCTCTAGAGTTTTCATTTTATTTGTATGTTTTTATTAGGATGAATGTGCAAAGGACAGAGATGCTTTGAAAAGGGCATAGATGCAAAGCTGTGCCTGAATTATATTTCTTCTTAATATACAGAGAAACTTTTTTTCAAGCACACAAGAAGTTGCCTATGAGAAATGAGAACCAGAAAGACATTAAAGAGGTGCCTTTATGATAGACTTTGTGAGATGTCTGGGTGCCTGTGACAACAGGTGGTCCAATATTGGGGAAAGGACCCTGCCGTGCTCTGCATCCTTAGCCATTGATGACTTTATGAGCATCTAAAGAGAGCAAGTTTGGCACAAACATAAGATATCTCAAAAGAGACATCTGTAGCAACAGAGGTGAGTCTTTCCAACAGCTCCAAGAATCCTGACTCTTAACTACGGAGACCTGTAACAGGAAGGAAAAAGATATGTTTGATGATACTCAGTAACTATTTTGAAGGGACTCGTCTGCAAATACACTGAGTCATTTCTTTGTTATAACTTAGAGACAATTTTCAGTGGTGAGAGGCTGTGCTGAAGCCAAATAATTGGGCCAATGAATGGCGATGCCAGCAAGCTCTTGCTTCTAATGCAGGATGGTTAAAATGACCAAACTAATCAGAAAAAAAAAATGTATATACACTTTTGATGTATAAAGTTTATATCTTTGTAATAGTCCTAAACATATTTTCTCCCATTTTAACTTGAAAAGTTCTCTATGCCTCTTGAATTGAAAATTGGTAATAAAAATCATGATAACAGCAGCATACATGTTGAATGCTTTTTCTGGGCATACCATGATTAACGTTTTGTATGGATAATCTCACTTACCTATTCCATAGCCCAAAGGTAAGAATTCTTGTTCTTATTTTACAGACAGGGGCTTGGAGAGCCTAATCACAGGACCTAATCACACAGGGCTTCCCAACTTTGGAACGTGATATGATATTTTGAACTGGATCATTTCGTGGGGTGGGGAGTAGGGGAGGCTCTCCTGTGTATTGTAAGCATTGTAAGATGCTTAGCAGTATCCCTGGTCTGTGCTCACTACATACCAGTGACTCCATTCCCCCATAAAATATGGTGGGGGTGGGGAAGCCTCCAGGTATTGCCAAATGCCTCTGTTAGAGAACCACTGCTTGACACTAGACATCTTCCCTTCTAATTCATCACCTTAGAAGGAAAGACCAAAGCCATTTCAAAAGTCATTTTAGGTGGCCCCGGGAAGTTTTAGATGGCAGGGCCCTGCATATGGCTTAGGGATTGTTAGGAATACCTAATTAACTTTTATTGTGCCTGTACCTTAATTCCACATCAGTTGGGAGTTTCAAATTCCAGAAAACAGGATTTGATCTTAGGGTTCGGTGCCCAGTCTGTTTGCCACACCTTTAAGATTGCCTTTTCCCAAAGCAGTTTTGCCACTAATGTGACCCAGCTGAGTTGTTGGAGTGGTTAATCAGAATAACTGAATCAGAATTTAAAGCTGAAATAAAGAGCAGAAAGGGTAACTGAGACATTCATATATCAGGGTAACCTACTGAGAAATTGCGGCATGCTTTGTTTTTGTGACCATGATGCTTTAGGGAGGAATGAATGGTATTTTCTCACCTGCCCTACGAAGGGAGCTGAGCCTTTGCTTTCCTGAAGGCAGGCGCATGTCACCACCAGGGGGCAGTTATTAGCCTTCTGAGTTTGAGCTGGACAGCCCTGAAAATAACTCAGAAAACTATGATTTTTGTTTCCAAGAGTTTGGCCCAGCTTATTTGTGGGCAGAGAAAATCTACTGTTTGCTCAAAACCAGTAGGAAGCTTTGCAATGGCGGGGGGAGGGAGTTGATGATTGAAAAGGAGAATGCTTTCTGCCTCCTTGTGACTACCTAGAGATTAGAAAGGGCAGCGTTTTCAGATATTCAGAATATGGAGACTTAAGTCTAGTTTTCAGCTGTTGGAGGTAAGGACCTGCGGAGGCGGGGGGGAGTTAATGAAACCTGGTTTTCATTTTAAGTGTCTCTAGGGGTTTCTTTATAAGTACATTCATATTAACTAAAACAGACATGTACAGAGTATACAACTGGTCATTCAGGAGGTATGTAATATATATGTACATATACTGCTTTAGTATTATGATATAAAAGATATATGATTATTTCAGAGGCTAGAGACCTATATTATCTAAGGTTACCTTCTAAAAACTACAACAAATAATTCTTTTCATATCTTGGAAGTTTATGGGCATTTAATGCACAACTAAACAAAATATTTGTAAATTATATTTATGATTTAAGACAACACAATATGTGTAGAAAGCTGCTTAAACATTACTGACAGATCTAAATCTTATAAAAATGACAACTATAGAAAATGCATGAAAAGTTTTCATTTTATATAAAAATATAGTTAAGCACATCCATTATATATATTACAATAGCCATTTTTTCCAGCATTTTTTATTGGTTTCTGTGCAAATGTATATATATATATATATATATATATATATATATATATATATATATATATAAAATGTATAAGAGTAACTAAACACATATTTTGGCAGTATTCTCCAGCTGGACTAATGACAGCTAATCTCTGAAAGGAGAGATAATACACTATGAGACATTTTATTTAGGAAAAACAAAACAAATTTAATTCATTAAATTGCTAGGGAACAATTATGTAGTTAGTTTCATAATCTTATGGATAGTTAGGCATAATCATTCAAATTATAGCAATAGGGGAATCCATAATTTTAAACTATCGAAGGGAAGTAGACTTACCGGCATCATTCTTTCACTTTTCTTTTGCACACACGTGTGCATGTGCTCTCACCCCTATATCCCCTTTCATAATTAGCTAACACTTAGCTGCAGTTTAACCCTCATTATTCAGGGAGCTATGGCCAAGTTGCCTGCTTCATTGGTTTAGCTTTTTGGTACATGGCTGGGAAAAGGAGCGATTAGAATGAGGAAGTTGCCACTTTATTGTGGTGAGGAACAAAGATAGGGATATATATAGCAACGAAAAACAGAAAAAATACGTCATGACTTTTCCGACAAATATATATATATATATATATATGAAAATTTAAGTGTTCAAATGGTTATAAATAAATGGTAAATATTACTAAGTGGTTTAAAGTATCTTCTCAAGACAAAGCATCTTGCTTGCCTGAAAGAAAATACTTTCAGGTTCATATAATGTGAGTAAAGTAGATTTTTGATACATAGCAATAAGCAAATTATTCCGAAGTCTGTCCATGCATACTTTTGAATCATGCTTATTGGGGGCATAAATTGTTTTTTTCACCAGGAGTTATACAAAATCAGTTGTGGAACTTAATGGCTGACTCCTAACATAAGAGATTATATGGATGCTAAGGTTTTTGGAAAGAAATTTGAAGGTATGTGATTAATTTATATCATTTACAGGTGGTATTCACAAGTAAGCTCAGGGAAGCCAAAGAAATGGGATGGTAAGAATATTGATATTATATTGTTGTCTCTACTGTGGACTTGGGGAGACAATGTTAATTTTTTAAGCAACTGAAGCTATTCATACTTCAATATTCCTTATCATTGACAAGTGTCATGGTTGAATGAATGAATACTGGCCTTCCAACTGCTTTGATATGTTTCCCTGATCACATCTCTAGACAGTAGTATCTCCAATGGAACATGATGGAGAGAGTTCCCATATCCTAAATCACTAAATCCTTAACTACCATTTTTTTTTAAGAACATAAGAGGGAAACACAAGTGGAAAATAATAATAAGTCAAGTTCGGTCCCAATCTCATATTTAGCATCTGGACTAGAGATCTGACAGGAGCCCATGATGTTGTGAGGTCTCTTCTAAACTGGGTCAGCCTGGACTAAACAGCCCAGACACAAGTAGACGCCAAGGCAACCTAGGCCCTATTTCTCTAAGTCATATTTTTTCTTTTTCTATTTTCAGTCTGTAAGAGTCCATGTGGCCACTCAAAAGGACATGGTGACCTTAAGCAATTAAGTTCAGTTTCCTTATTTATAAGATGGGAATCATGGTACTACCTCATAATATTGTGATGTAGATATAAAATAAAAAGTGTTTTGGCATACAGCACATACATAATTTATGGTGGTTCCAGTTTTCAGCTTAAGTAGATATTTAGTAAATATTTGTGTGTTTTTTTTGTAAGCAGTCACCTAGATTTTCAAATTTTGGGTTAACATTTCCTTCTCTTTACCCTAATGCTTAATAGTTCTCTGCCACAGCATTTATTACTTCCTTTTTATAGGAATAGCTTGTGCAAGTGTCTAAATCTTCCAAATTTTGACTCAGAATACATATATGTGATTTAATCATATATCTTGATCATACTTAGATGTGCTTTGGAGATATTAATAGCAGAAATTCAACAAACATTTGAAAAATTCAATCTGTAATGAAGTTTTCTTGTTTTTATGTTTATTACTTAGTCTTTCTAATTAAAGACAAAATCTGATGATACCTGTCATAACCCATCAACAAATATTTTTGAAGGTGCAAAGTATAGATCTTACTTACTGTAAGGATTAAATAAATGAAAAAGATAATCCTTAGTTTCAAGGATGTTTCAGTGGTGATGGGGGTAGCAGACCAACATACAACTAGAATACAAGGTAGAATGATATAAGAGGTAAATAAAAACTTAGGTAAAAGTAACTACTAAAACTTTGAATGGCTAATCTTCCTTGAGCATTCAGTTTCCAATCCTTACAAGAACTCTTCTAGGTAGGTGTTATTAACCACATATTTTTCATGGAAATTAACTAAAATTTGGAAAGGTTAGGGAATATGCTGAAACTCACGTGATCAGATAGAGAGACAATATTTTGACCCAGATATTTCTCATTTCAATGTCTCTATAATGACTCCATTCCCACACACCGATTTTCTGATATGGGAGCATACAGAAAAAGAAAAATGTATCCTGATTATCTTTGGACAACAGACAGCACTTAAAAGACATAAAAAAAACTGAGAGTAAGGAAAAGAGGGAAAGGAAAATCATCCTGAGAAAGCTCATGAAGAAAGAAAGACAGAGAAATGTGACAGTGGAAAATGCATGTCCACGATATTCTAACTTCTTTTCACTTTCATTCCAAACTCTGAGCAAATCACTAAAACTCACATGGACTTTCTAAGAGTGATACTGAAATGATGTCAGAAGCGTGGCATCTCCCCTTGAGGTTACAACAAGTTGAATAGCTATAATTCCACAATGGATTCCCTGTTCAACACACAAACACATCTGACGGATCTGTGACTCAAAACATATGATGGTGGGAGAGTTGGAGCTAACAGTGATACTTAGGGAAAAAGAACATTCTACAAGATTATTAGGAAAAGACTGTGAAGTAGGACAAAGGATTCCTGAATAATTCATACCCCCCGAATGAATGGTCCTCTATGCTTTGCATAAAAGAATAAAATATACATGTATCAGCTGGCTCAGATTGCTCCTAGGAAGCAAAGATCAGGTTCAAATAATCCTTGTAACACCCATAGACTCGCGTGCAAAGTAGATCTTAATAGATATGTATTAAATGAATTATCAAACTGAAAGAATAGTTTTAAGAATATCTATGTTTCTTAAAGGCCTTGCACTTCTGTCTGAAAAAATATTTGAGGGGAAGTTAACATTTTGGAGGCCTTCATATCTCAGAAGTTTGACCTATGTCTACATTATTTTTGTGTTTATATGACTGAGCTAATATGAGGACTATAATACTGCCTTCTTAATATTCACCCTGACCAGTTCGGTGATGTAGAGAGAGATGACATGACAATATATTATCAGTTATGATATGCTTCTGCTGTTGTGCCTGATAATGGTATATGTGTATAATAAATATTTGTTCATTGAGAAAGAACTGAAGAAACAAAGATCCAGGAACAGAAAAATGTAAGGGTTTGAGTTTTTAAGGTGAAATTGTCTAAAGCTAGTACATTTTTTTCTGTAGTCTAGTAATACAGAAGAAAACAAACCAATGAACAAGCAAACAATGAATAATTTCTAATGTTTTTCAGTCTCAGGTTTAATCTGAACATTACTTGTTATATACTGTAAGTCTTCGCATTTTTTCTTCTGTACCTCTAAGGCCCACATCCTTCTACCATCTTTCAGTTATTCCTTTATACTCGTGCTTAAGACACAAGTGTGAATTAATTTATAGGTATTTCACAGAATTATTTATTGAGTTTTAAGAAGACACTATCCTGTTAACTTCTACAGTGAAAAATTGAGAGTCTGTAGTCTCTTTAAAAGGAAAATAATTTAGCAAGGAAAAGATTCATCAATCCCCTTCCTGTAATTTGCCAGAAAAAAAAAATGAATAATGTATTGCCAAAGTTTCCTGTCAGTAAATCAACACACAGCATAAATAAATAGTTTCCTGCTGCTAGAGTTGCCCTTCTCATTAGAAGTAGGTAACCAAGAACTTTTCAACTTGCTGGTAAATGAATGTTGTCCCTGTTACTTTAACTTCTTAAATAGAGTTAGGTGTCTACTGGCTCCGATTTGGATACCCTTAGACTTTGAACATTGGCAGAGGGGGAAAAGTATTGTTAGAAATTAAATAACCCCAGAGATCTTAGCCAATTATCTACAATGATCTAGGATACGGATTTGGCAGTACTTTGAGATGTCAGATACTGGATGAGATATGTCAATATAGGCATTATCTACTCCACTCCATGGCAGGAAATGTCGTATTCTGCTTACTATGCTAACTGTAGGTGATTCATAAAATGGAAGGATGAAAGGTTGAATGGGGGCATGAAATCAATTTTTGATTATAGATTTTTCTTCAGAAAAATCACCAGTGAGACAGCTCAACATACACTTAGCATTGATTAACACAATTCCTAATCTCTTTCAGGCTTTATCTGATACCTAATATTGAAATTTTAAGAGGATATATATATATATGATTTTATTGGAGAATTGGGGGAGGGGAACAGCATTGGGGAATCAGGGAAGGGGAACAGACAAGTTGCTGTCCTTTTGTTCTTCAGTCTAGTTGCGGAGGACGTTGTTTCACTGGCCCATGTTGGCATCATTATTGCGCTCTTCCCGGCCTCTGGATGGTCGCTCATCACAGCTATTGGCAGCTCACGCTGGCTGCCGGCCACTCACTATAGCCTATCGCAGCCCACTGCAGCAGGGCCTGCAGCCTATACCGTCACCGGGGCTGGCACAGCCCAGCTCCAGGTGGAGCTGTTGTTAGCTGTAGAGGGCAGTGTCACTGGCCTTCATATGTGGGATCCGAACCAGGGCCTTTGGCATCCCAAAACCAGCTCTTAACCAATGCGCCACTCGGCCGGCCCAAGAGGCAATATATATTTTTAAACAGACCTTGTCCCTGGGGCCCTATACGGAATGTGACCTCTTTGCACAATCAGCTGAAATTTGCAGTGGTTCAGAGAAGGTGCTTAATGAATCAACTCCCTCATTAACTGCAGTCTAAAAGGAGAATAAACACACCAACTTAAGCTCAATTCCATAGGCAGCTGGAATTTTTATTTAAAATCACTCCTCAGAAATGTATTTTATTGTATAAATAATTCATGAAGGCATTTGCATTGAAATAAATTCACACACACTGATAAAGACATCAATTAATACCCCCTGCCTTCCCACTTTCCACTACATGTACTTCTCAAATCCCTCATTCCCAGAAGTAAACACCATTTTGGTGTGCTGCATATCCAGCCAGAACTTTTTCTATACACTTTCATACATATGTATGAATATTTCTTAAAAATTCTAAATTTTAGGGTTTTTCTCCTCTTCCTTCTTCTTCATATGTGAAGTGTGTTGTCTGTACTCTTCTGCCACTTATTTCTGTTTTCTATCAACAATACGTCTTGAAGATCATTCCATGTCAATACGCATGAACCTCATGTATTCTCATCATTGAGGTCTGTGATTCTATAGTATGGCTGTATTATAAATTAATAGTTTATCACTTTTATAGAGTAGGAAGTTGAAACATTCTATTTCTTAGTTCATGGTATATTTTATCACTGGTCTTTCCAAGACCCTCTCTTGTTGAATTTGATTTATCTCCCTTCTGCTCTGACTTTATGAAGCTACTGTGCTAGTGTTTACTGGATCTCTTTTGTCACGGGACAGGCAATGATGCTTCTAGGACCTGTTTGAATAAAAACAGTGAACAAATAAATCAATGCCTTCTGACTTTCTCTCTGTCTATTTTTGGCACCAAATATTCTGGTCTAAGTTGTCAGTTTCTGACAGATGCAAAGAGTCATCTTATTTCCCAGGTGTTTCCTCACCATTTCTACATACTTTTTTTTCCCATTGGCATTCCCATCACTTTCTCTCTCCAGCTCTGACCCCATGGCTGGCTTTGAGACAGTCAGCGTTGCATATTACTTACTCATCTTCTCTCACCCTCTATCTAATCCCACACTAATACTACCTTAGGTGATTTCTTATTATTTGCCTTAAAAGTAAATGTGCCTTAAAGGCACTGCTATTTAACAGAAATACTTAGCCATGCATTTTGTGAATATGTTCATGTTAATCAATGATAATAATAATAATAATAATAATGATAGCTAACATTTACAAAGTGGCTACTTTATTGTTTGGCACATTTATTAACTCTTTAAAACATGTATATTAATTCATTTAGCCCTTTCAACCACTCAGTGGAGTAGATATTACTGAAATCCCTATTTTATAGGTGAGGAAACTGACCACAGAGAGGCTAAAATAAAATAAATCGCCCAAGGCAGCATGGCAGAAGGACTAATCCAAGCCCAACCTGTCCAGTACCAGAGACCTTGCACCCAGGTTTGGAAGTGCTAATCCAAAATGTCTGCATATTCTAAATTTTAACAGCTAATGTCAACTTGCCTTGAACATAGCTCACTATAAAGTTAACTTGCAGCCAAACCTAACAACAGTAGTGTATTTAATCTTTTGTTTTTGTCTACATGACCATGGGGGGGAAAAAATATGATGATTTAAAATTTGTATTTGTGCTGGCAATCTTTAGGTGTACATTGAATTCTCTAGAGCATTAGCATGAATTGTTGAATGTTGGACTTGAAAGAGGGTATAGAGATGTACTCTAGCCTCTTATTTTATAAATGAGAATGCTGAGGTGTCCGAGAGTTTATATAACTTCCATAAATTCCCACAGAGGGTTGGTTACAAGGTTTGGGGGTGGGAGGGGTAGCTCAGATGTTCTCTTTTTTTATGCTATTTCTTCTGATAGACACTGCCTTCTATGACAACCTTCCTTGATAAACATCTCATTGGATTCCATGTTGGTTAACATACAGCTCTGCTCAGATACTGCACTGAACTTCCAATACTTTACTAAAACGCAAAGAAGACACCTGGATGGCAGGGTCTAGGATAATGAATGATACTGTTTTCTAACCTCTGATACTATCTTCATTCATAAAGAATAAAAAACAAAGCATACAAAATAAGGGACAATGTTATACATTGACTCAGCCCACATGTCTCTGGCTATTCATTAAATGTATTTATTTTAGCATTTGCTTATGCTACAGGTTCCATGATAACAAAATCAGCCATAAATTATCCACAATGTTGACAACAGAGAAGAGTCATAGAATTGTAGAATTGGAATGATTTTAGAGTTTATTTAGGGTTAAGCTTCTAACTCCATAAGACAGATGAGTGATTGAAGTCTAGGGATGTCAAATGACTTGTCAAAGGAACACTGGTAGTTAGTGTCAGAGCTGGATTTGAATTAACTTTTCTAAGTATAAATTTTAATCTAAGAATGAAGCCCCTCAACTCATTCAGCAAATGAGTTTCAAAAAAGATATTATTAATTGGCAAACATTGACCTAGGCATTGGAGATTTTATGGCACTTAATCCCCTCAACTCGTTCAGGTGTTGCCACTGTCTCCACAGAATTTACTGCCTAGTGGGGCCAGAAACTGGAGAATGACTTTCCTTCAGCTCTTGGTGTTTGCTTCCATGTGGCATGGGTTCCATTAGGGTAAAGCTCCTGGCCTCCCGCTGTCTGTGAACGTCACCCTGGCAACGGCAACTGGCTCTGGTCTCCCCATCTCCCTTCTGAACTGAAGACCCACCCCCACTGAACCCCACCCCCCCTTCCTCCAGAGAGACCAGCACTGCTGAGCAGCAGAGGCTGCCCCTCAGAGGTCTGGTTCCCAGCTTCACAGGGTCCCCCAAGTTCCACCAGGAGACCTGTGTCCCTCTTCAAAGGTCTGTCCCACTCAGCTAGAGCTAGTAGGTTCTAAGAACCCCACCTTCTTCTCCTTGTCCCTCAGTCCTAGGGCTGGGGCTGTTTCCTGCCGTTACTAACCCTGTCAGTTTGATATTTCCCTTTGCCTTTTCAGTCCTCTAATATTTGTTTAACCATGTCTGTATTACATTGTCATGTTTCGTGTTTCTGTTTTTCTGCATGGGCCCTGAGCTGTTGACAAAATACCAGTCATACCTTCTACATTCCAAAAAAGAGAAACCCCCAAATAGTCATTCTCCAACCATTCTGGATCCATAGTTGAGAGAGGACAATGGATTCAATATCCAAATGAAATCTAGAACATATCAGCATTGTTCCTTCATTAAATCAGTTAATCGTGTGAACAGAGTGGTATTTGGCAACACTTCTAGAAGTAAAATGCTTTAAAAATAACTAAACAACTTAATAAGGATACTCATTGCACAATGACTACCTCTGTAATTAGAGCGAAGGTCAAAAGCAGGGCTCTTCCCAGTAAGACTTGGTTGCTGACAAATTAGCTTAAAGCAATCATGGCCCATTAAAAATTGTTTCTCAGATACGTTATTTTATAATTAATGTCGCCTCCAGGTAAGAACAAATCGAGAGAGAGGGAAAAATCTACTTTCTCTTGCTTTACATTGAAATATGATTACTTGGAGTTGATTTAGGAACTAAAACTCACAGTTTTAGAAACTCAGTGAAATTTTTCCACATTGCTTCTTAGCCAATTGCCCGTTCCTGGAGTCACCCTCCGCTCCCCTGTCTGCCTCTGTAATCAGGCCATGTTCTGGTGTCTGGTTACAATCATTTTCGACATTCCTTCAGTTTCTAAGTGTGATGGCTGCATCAATCAGTAAGCCTGTCCTGTCTTTGTGGTTTCCTTTTATTTTATGCTTTTAAACATAGACAGATAGCATCTCTGGATCTTCATGCAAGGAGAGAAGGTATGAATTAGTAATGTTTTTCATTAACTGTTGCATGAAGTTCAAATTCCGACCCTATTGCACTCAAGTTCATATGCTGTTTGCAAAAATATGCCAGATGTTTTATTATTTTACTCTTTTCAAAGGTTAATAAGTTGAAGGGAATAAATGGTCAACATTAGCATGTACCTTATGATTATCTTATTATGACATTAGTGTCTGCAGTTGTGAAATGCGATCCGTCAGACATCAGGGGTCAGTACCTAGTGAAAAGCTGTAATAACCTGGCCTGAGGGCCGAGGCAGATTTTACTAGTGTGCTTACTTAGGTGCACATGTTTTACAAGAGGGGTGGAGTCCCTGAGCTAAAATGACTACAGCTTGCAGCTTGTTCTTAGAAAATTAGCTCGTGGAGAAAATTCAGATCTCCTAAGGCACTTCCTTTGCTTTTCTTCCCTTCACACGTAAACTAGCATTAGCCAAAGCACAGGGTCTTAAGGAAATATGTAAGTTAAGTGTAAAGCTTCCATTGGTAACTCTTGGCAGTTTCATAATTAGGGTATACCAGAACAAAACGCATCTGTCATGATTTAATGGTTTATTTGCCACATGTTATTAAAATACGCCTGTCTCATTAAAACATTGTCTAGGCTTGGATGCAGCCTGATTATCACTTTGGGAAGGGAACAAACGGAAGCAAGCCTAGTCAAACACCATAAAAGATTTTAACATGGGTTATACAGTCAGGCTTCCATATCCACAGGTTTCTCATCCGGAATCAACCAACCCTGGAAAGAAAGCTTTTGGGAAAAAAAAAAATTTATTACATTGTTGCTGACGTGTCCCATGTAATTAGGCCTACAAGGGTTACCTCTGTACTGAACATGTACAGACATTTTCTTTGTCGTTATTTCCTAAATGGTAGAGTATAAAAATCATTCACATAGCATTTATATTGTATGAGTTATTATAAGTAATCTAGGGATAATTTAATGTATACGGGAGAAGGTGCATAGGTTATATGCAAATACTATGCCATTTCTTATAAGGGACATGAGCATCTGTGGATTTTTGTGTCCACGGGGGTCCTGGAACCTATTCCCCATGGACACCAAGGGATGACTGTATTGTTATGGAAGAGAAAGAGTTCATCCATCCAGCAGCTAGCAGAGCCAAATCTAAATGCCAAGAATTGCAGTGGAGAAAGACTGGCTATTTTATTATGAATGGTCTCCCCCAGGAGAACAGGAAGCTAAGGATCCAAAGCCCAAACTCCCCAATGGTGTGTAGGTGACAGATTCTATAAGCAAAATCACAAGCCCCTGTGGGTTAGGGGTTTGGTGTCCTGCTGGGAGCTGATTGCTTGGAGGTGAGGTATGAATAGTAGTAAATCATTTCTTCAGGTCTTGAGGAGGTTTGTTACAATGTTCTTCTGTCTGGTTTCATGGGAAAGTAACCAGGGGATTATTCCACCTTAGGGCTAAGGGGCTGAAACAAGACTTAGGTCAAGATGCTATCTTTAGCCTGCCAGAGGTCTGGACCATGTGGCCATTAGTCAGGTCCTGGCTGCTGGCTGCTGCAGCCTCAAGGGGTGCTGGTTATCTGGGGGAAGGGCATATATATATATAAATGGGGCTAGACATAGAGAGAGATTGAGAGCTAGAGCGAGTGAGAGAGAGAGAGAGATGATTTCTAGAACTAGAATTTAAAGCTAAGTTTGATCAGTCATAAGAACCCTCGGTTTCAGTATCTAGATGATAAAATCATCGTATCTTAGAGGTATAAGGGCTCACTAAATTCAATTTCCTTATTTAATTGAGAAAGATACTGAGGCCCAGAGAGAAAATACGTTTTTATTTTAGTCACACAACTATTTAGTGCCAAAATCGGAACTGCAGAATGGCCTCCTGACTCCAAGCCCAGTCCGCTTGTGTGACCACGTACAACTTCCCTTGTTTCTAGGCATTTGTCTGACTTTGCTGCAGTAACGAGGCACAGTACATCCTCTTCCCATAAACATGCATGCTTTCCCAGGCAACTATCCAAAGGACCTTTGGGTTTTATACAGAAAAGTTGAAGGACTGTTCATTTTTTAAAAAATTCACTGGTTTTGCATTTTAAAGACACAGACTTAAATGGCTTTGCTAGAATTGCTTTCTGTTTTCATGTCTCCTTGCAGGATGACAAAAATGGATAAGGACCCTCACATGATGAGATGCAGACACCTTAAAATGAACACACTGTTTCTAAAAACCTTGTTCCTTGATGCTCCCCCTTTGGGTGGTGATCATGAAAACCCTCTGCCTTTAACAGCTTATTTTCAAATGGGTGGTATCAATAGTTCCAATGTTTCTTAGAAGAAAATAATGGCAAACATATGCAAATTTTTGTGTATAGAATAAAATGGCAAAACTTGGTAAACAGATATTGATCAAATGAAATATTGTTTTGCAACCACTGGAAACAATAGATCGTCAAAACTTGAGACTGGAGTTGAGATCCACTTATGTTCTTGATTAGCATAGAACATGGATTGCATTGGAATCAAAAGAATGAAATCGGGTTCCATATTTGGATTAGGGAAGAAGGACTTGTGCTGGCTTACCTGTCATCACTTAAAATCCTTGTGTCAGCGTGTGCTTCCCGGGAATACTTCTGCCAGAAATTGTGCAGATGAGTTTCCATTCCATTGTTTAGCTATAGGTGATGCCGCCTTTACTGTGCTTTTGTATTCAAGTTGGTTAGGAGCTTTTTAGACTAATAAGTTTGTGCTTCTTCTGAAATGAGTAGAGTAACTTCTTTGGAAACCACCCCACTATTTCTATTGAATGGAGCTGCCACTCCAGGTCAGTGCAATACTTGTGCTTTTATATTATGTTTCTATTAATATTTTATCACAGCATTGTATTTTACCTGAAAGGAATGAGAAATGTAAATTGTCTGTGCCTCAGGCTGGGTGGGTTGCACGATTATGCTTAAAACCTCTATTGCCTATATATTTCAAAAGAGACTAGAAGAAAAGAGAAATCTATTTTTTCTAAGTTCTCTCTTTATCGACAGTTTTCTAAATTGTGGAGATAACATACTTTTTATTATTATGATTCCCATGTGATACAGATAATTAAAACAGAAGAAGCGGTAAAAAATATATTTTTAAAAGTGGTAGAACTATGACTTCCAGATACATACACACATTTACAAATCATGATAAAAGGAATATATGTGTATGTATACGCACATAGCTCCAAGCACACGTATTTATTCACCACTATTCATGAAGTTTGCATAGTTATTGCCTTTTTCTGCTTCCAGGATAATCTTCAAAGACTCCATTGGCTTTAATAGGAATTCAAACTTTATTTGCGACCCACATTAATAAGATTTCAGAAGATGAAATTCCAGGTGTCAGATGTGGCCCGTCATGGCAGAGGGGCCCAGGGCAATATAAGATTTATTAGTAAGGTTTTGAATTTGCTAATGTATTGGGATGCCCTTGCTAATGTATTGGGATGCCCAAATTAATAATTCTCACATGGGGGCAGGAACCAGAGTCTCTGAAAAAGGATTAAGCATTCCCCTTCCCTTCTCTTCTCTTTCTTTTCCTGTCTTTTCGCTTCTCTTCCTTTTTTTCACCCCACTTCTTGCCCTTCCTTCCTCCCCCCATCCTTTTTCTCATTGTAGCACCTGCTGTGTGTTCAAGCCACATATTAAGAGCTCTGTTGACTCAAGTAAGTCTTTTTCTTTGAAAAAGTGTTTATTCCCATGCTAGACTATAATGGTTACTTCAAATTTATACAAGATCATGAGCACAAGTCCTAAGTTCTCTCCAAAGATGTTTGCTTCTGTTTTGGATCCAATTCTTATGTTTGTTTGTTTTTTGTTTTTTTTTTTTGTAGGTATTACCCCATTTGACTCGTTCCCATGTACCACCTTGCTCTGTGTGTTATGAATGTAAATTTAGTTGGTTCAGTATCTCAGAACAACGTCCTGCCTAGAGTGAAATGTTATGGACACTGGAGACTTGTTCTTGGCACCTTTCTTTTACTTTCCTTACTTTAGATATCAAATGAAGTGTAAATGATATAATCTGGTTTTGGAGTGCCAATGTTGGGAGGTTTATAATAATTTTATTGGGTCTAAAAGATGTATACTCTCTTCATATACTTCTTGTTTCACTGTCTATTGTTTCTACCCATAACATTGTATTCAGAAATACAAGGGCATGTTTGTATTCGATCAAGTAAATATTTTCCAATTTCAAGTTCAATTTGCTTCCTAAATATGAGAACCACAATAGTGTGGGAAGCCAACAGTCCCCCAGTGTCTGACAAGGCCACATTGCCCTGCTCAGCACTGGATATTAGGTGTGCTGCCTTATGGTTGGTCATGTAATATCTCCTGCCTCTGTGAACCCATGTGCCTTTTCTCCTATAGGAGACAATATATTCACTACACTTGTGACTTGTTCCTGTGGTACCCCAATGAGCTAACTACGCAGCCAAAGACGGGTAAGATCTCCTAAAAGAGGGGAGACAACCTAAGCCAGGCAGTAGTTCCGTGGGGAACCCCTGAACTGAGATATTGGGGACTCAAGCCCCTTGGAAACTGAGCCACAGACCTCTGACAAACTCAGGCCAGAGAACTCAGGCCTGTGAGAAGCTGATGCATTTGCCTAAGGGCGCTGCTGTGGACAGTCTCCTCAGAGGCCAAAGGTCTCCAGGCCATGAGAGTTCCAGGCAGCTTGCTGACCATGAGTTATATTAACAGCCTTGTGTAAATTCCTTTGTTTAGTGCCTTGTTGCAGCAACAGATACTGAAGCTTTGACTGAGAAACAGATGCAGCCCTCTGTAGGATAGAGTGGTGTGAGACCCCTTTAGTTGCTAGGTATTGTATTTACATAGAAATAAAACTTCAGATGCTTTTACCCTAAACAGGGTCAAAGTTAGTCTTTTAGTAATAATTCAAGTATACTCCCTGTGAGTCTAGCTGCTGGAATTTGGGATAATGGCTAGGTAGTCATGGTAACCATTCTTTAGGAGATATATAGAGATAAGTCTATCCTTAACATAAGATAGTCATGATAAACATTCTTTGGATGATAGGCAGAGACTGGGTCTGAGTCTCAGAGGTTATCACAGTGTAAGACAAGATAAATCCTTTAATGGAAGAGCAAGTCACAGTACACCCTGGAGAGAGCACTTACAGGGGAGTAGAAGACTGTGTAAATCCTGAGAACTAGAAACCACCATGTGAAATGCTTTGTGATTGAGGTAATGGTCAAGAGTCCCTATAAAACGGACATGTTATTACATTAAAGTGTGACACTCCTGCGAAACTTTTTCGGGTGTCTCCACTCTCTTTCTTTCTCTCTTTCCTTTCTTTTCTTTTTTCCTCGCCGACTCCGTCCCACCCGAGGGAATCTCTGGTCCTCGGGGGACCCCCCCCCCCACAATAGGAAAAAGCCATAATGGGATGGAGCATCATCATCTGATTTACTTTACACCGTGAACTTTGAAAGAATCGCATACCGTTTTATTCCATAGTGAATGTCTTTCTTAATGAGTTATTTCTCAGGGTATAGATAATATTCCCTTAAGTGATAAGTTGTGTGACCTACTTTAGAAGGCATTATGTTGGAGGTTGAGAGCTATTCCTTTCTACTAAGTAGGCTCTGCACCCTTAAAAAGTGAAATTGTAATAAATTGTAGCAGAGAACACGTATCTCCTTTATTACTGGCAGAGGTCAAGTTGTACAGTTAGGTCTGTTATAATAAATGGTCATGGTAACACTGAAGTCTAGAATTAGACAGATTTACCCACATCAGGGCAGCACAGGTCAAAGAAAAATTTCCCACAGAGGAGAAAGCAGTGGAACCAGATGTACTGTGGGCAGTTTGAAAAGGAAAAGGAACACCCAAGAGGGGAGAGGTCAAGGCCAAAAAGCATCAGTTATTCTTCCCACACTGACCAATCATAAAGGTTACTGCACCTCCCCAGGGGCTGAGTAAGTAGGAGATTAGAGAGTGGTCAGAAAGGTATTTAGGGGACATTCACTCCTCAGAGAACTAGTGAGGAAAAGATTACCCTGCTAATACACTGGACCAGAACAAGGGAATCTAGGATCTGGTTCTAGTTTCCCCACAGATTAATTCTAGAATCTTGCATTCTGGTTCTCAATCACACCATCTAAGAAAGAAACCTGTAGTGTTGGTGAGCTCAAGGGTCTCTTTGCTTTTTGACTGATTAAAAATTGCTGCCATTTGTTGAGCATTTTTCCCAGGCACTGTCAGGTTGTTTTATGCACTATCTCCCTTAATTCTCAGAAAGCCCCTCAATTTATAAAGGCCCAGAGGGTTTAAGGGACAGCTTAAGCTGCATAACTTGTACTGTAAGTGGCAGATTCAGGATAAAAACTCAGGTTCTTCTGCTCATTACCCTGCTTCACTCACAGTGTATGAATCATGGCACCACCCAAAATAAATGCATGATCAAAAAAGCACTTAGTATATTTCTTTAGCTCCATCGACCAACAGATATTGCTCAGTGACTAAAGATTTATGTGGCAACTCCTTCTTGTAGAACAAAGTAGAGATCCAATGTGTTCCCCAATCTGAGAGAAAAGAGCTCAAAAAAGCCTCTTATTAGAAATGGCCAAGAAAAGATGCAGATTGATAAGAAAGAGCAGATTCTGTGGTAGTATGATTTTTAATCCTCAATTCTCAGTGCTTATATTCCAGATGGCTCACAGTAAAAAAGTAAAGATATTGACAATAATAATGATCCTTATCATAATTATATCTTGAAAGAATTCTGGACTTAAAATCTTTATTTTTTTATTTCTTGAAATAAGTAATTCTGGATTTGAAATCTTTATTCTTTAGATAAAGAAACTTTAACATCATTCTTTTACTTAGCAGTATTTTATTATTTTTTTTTTAGTTGAGCCATCGAACTGCTGTTGCTCAGAGCTCAGCTTGCACTCTTGAGCAAGCTCTTAACCAACTGAGCCACTCGGCGGGCCCTAACATCATTCTTTTAGATAGCAGACACTAAATATAAATTCAGAGGTCATGTATATATTTTTTTAAATAAAGAGAATTACATCATATTTTTAAATAATATTCTTTTCAAATACATGAGACCCTGGAATGACAGTGTCAACAGTAGCATCATCCAGAATGTTCAGGATGCCAGGCTATAAAGCACAGAAAACAAAGGCAAATCTCAGCTTCCATTTTCTTCTGATCTGTCAGTGTCCTGATTAGATACACAGCTCAGTGATTTATTGAGTCCTGCCTGCCAATCACATTAAAAGAACAGACACAATAAAACAAGCACAATGAGCATAGTGAGTAGTTGAAATAATTTTGTTAGCCCTGAGACGACATGTACACACACCTGATCAATATTCACTTCATTTCTGAAGTGAGTCTGGGAACTAGGATTTCAACAGGCCCTGGTATACATGGAAATTGCAGCATGGACCGTACAGGGTTGGTGGTTATGATAAATATAGAGTTATGTGGTTTTGAAATATTATCTCATGATATTGAAAGTGACAATATGGTTAAATGAACTGTCAGGTGAGACAGCTATTCATCAAGGGCCTCCGGGTAGATAAGCTCCATTTTTCTTAAGCCAGTCATGCATAGCACACTAACTGTATATGAGAACTTTGACAGGCATTTCATGCCTAACTCAAAGAAAAAGACACAATTAAAAAACCCAGTGGAACAGAAGTCTAAACATCTCTTAATGTTTAACTTAGAATTAGAAATTATGTAGATTTATTTCTTATTCAGGAAATATGGTACATGAAAGAAGGGTTCAAAAAGATATTGACTAATAATGCAAGATAAGCAAAAAAAATATGAAAATTATGCAGTTATATTCAGGCCTTTGATAGCATGCCAAATGTAGTAGCTTTATCAGCTATCTAAATTTTTAAAATAAATTGTCATCTAAACAAACATTTAAGCATATGAATTAAAACAAATATTTTAGTCATCCATGAAGTAGGGTGTATATTAAATAAATTCCAGTTAGAGTTTTGTTTGATTTATAGCATTTAGAATAGTAGATGTGGAGCCGGCCAATTTGTGCATATAAGAAAATTCACTGTATCACTTTCTGTACTGTGTGTAAAAACGGGAGATACATGTGAAAAAACTTGGATGTTTATCTTTGGGTTTGTAAAATTTTTACAGCTGTAGAAAGTAACATTTTAAACCTATAAAATTTTTTTGAAACAAGAAAAATTGATGGTCTCCTTTTACTTGGAGGCAGAAAGTGCTGATGCAGTGTGCATTGAAATGTATGGGAAAAGAAGTGATTCATTTGGGTATTTTTAAGTGCAAATTTAAAAAGACCTCAGCTGGGTTCTACAAATTAGCTGCCATTGGTACTATGGACATAGAATGCCATTTATTAAGCATATTTGTACCTATCAAAACTGAACAGGACATATGAATCTTTACATTCTGTGGTTTTCTAAACGGCAATATGTTATGGAGGACTGATGGCTATGCACTTTACTATTCACCATCTTTATTAAGGGTAGCATAGAAGAGGTTGTCGATTATCTATGATACAGAGTCATAGGGTGGGTTCTTTCCCAGTACTGCTATTTTGCTTTGTTTTTAGTTTTATTAATTACTTAAGGGTTCAAACAGAATGGTTCAGTCTAAAAAATCACTTTGAGTATAACCAACTACTATTTCTAAAACTCTTCCAAACCTAACACAACTGAAGTTGTGTTTCTGTAGAATTTTTATTCCCCTTCCCTCTCTCAATCTCTGTCTATAATGCATAACTTATATATAACACAGACAAATGATTATTGATATGTTTGTGGTTATACATAAAATGTCATACTGTATCATATTTTTATAATCTTATAGTTTTTTAATTTTGTAATGCATCGTTCATCATATAATTAATATGGATCTAGACCACTGTTTTTAACTCATGTAAAATATTTAGTAGTATGACTGCACTTTATTTCATAGTATCCCATTTATGGACTTTTCCTTTTCCATTGTTTACAATTTTTTTAGAATCCAGGCAGTGGTGCAATAAATGCTATAAAATTTGACAGAATATTTTTGTAGGGGAGAGAGACTTTAAGAAGTGAAATAATTGGCCATACAATGTATGCCTTTTAAATATTCATATATAGAGAGCCTTTGTCCATTTTTGCTACCACCTTCAAAGTTTAACAATATATATTTTAAGTTGACATAAGTAAGTTAAATGTTCACCAAATCGATAATGAAAAATAATATCTTCTATTTATAATTATTAATTACTACTTGGTTGGACATTTTTCAATCTGTTTGTTGACAGATTGTATTTGTTTTATTAATAGGTTGTTCATATTCTTTGTTTATTTTCTATTGAGTCATTTGGTCTTTTTCCTTTTAATTGGTAGGCATTTTTAAATATTCTGGACAGTAATTTTACAATGTGTTTTCTCTCAGTCCTACCTTTGTCATTTTATTTTTTACCTGTTTTATTTTCTAACTAATAGGCTATTTATTAAGCTTTAGGTTTACAGAAAATATAAATGGAAAGTACAGAAAATTATCATATGCCTCCTCACCCCACACACACTCTTGTTTTATTTTCAAAGCCTTTATATCTTCTAGTATCAGGAGCTTTTGATTTCGATGTAACCATATTTATCAATCTTTTATTTTATAAGTATTGCTTATTTGTCTGTTCTTATTTAAGGAAGTATTCCCTATCCAAGGTGTTTAATCTAATGTTTTATATTTTCTTCCATTTTTGAGCTGGTAGTCTTATGTTTGCTTTCCTTGGGTCAAATTAAACTATACCTTTTTACAAATTTATCTATTATCCCCAACTCCTTTTTTGACCATTGTATGCTCTGAAACCAGTGACCTCATCATTCAGGAATCACTTCAGTGCCAATTCTTCCGCCAAGTATTCTTTCAGTTTCCCAGTTAAAGTCCTTCCTCCGATTCCTTTTATATTGTACTTACATTAATTGAGACAGTATTATGTTTGTATCTGGATTTTACTCCTCTGTATAGTTATTCAGAACATGAACTACACATCTCAATATCCCCAAAGAACCCCATCCAATGCCTCAAAGAATAGGTTTTCTATTAAAGTTTATAAAGAGAAAGAAATTATGCTTAGTTTGGACAGTTGAATTCTCAGCTGGAACACATAGTAATTATATTCGAATACTTGAACTACTGTTCTATGTTAAAGGAATTAAACTGACCTTTTATGGTCAATGGATAATTGCTAGGGACTATTCAATTTTTCTCAATATAAAGAAGAAATTTTTAATAAATAGAAATCTCTGAAAATTGAATTAACTCACAAAGGAGTTACTTCATTGTCGTCAGACATGTTCAAGCAAGAGTAATACACTAATACTCCTTCTATAAGCCATTCCTATAAATAGTAGACCTCTGAGTAAGTAAATAAAATGGTAGTCCCATTTGTATACTTCATGAGTACTTGAATTTTAGTCACTGACTACTGATATTGATGATCTTCCCTATCTGCCAATCTCCAGTTACACCCATCTCCAGGGTCCATTGTATTTGACTTTAAACATGAGTCACTTTTTATTTATAAAAATTCTTAGGGCAGATGTTACTTTCACCATTGAGATGGATGATTTTTAATTTTTGGAGAAGTTTATAGAGGTTAAATCACTTAGAGCGTTCAATATTAAATCTATTTCAAATCCTAAACTTTATCTACAAATCCAATAAATACACATGTTGTGCAGGGAAATATACATACATTTAATACTTTATATAATTTGTATTAACTTTCTTTTACAAATAATTTTCCCAGATTTTCCTATGTAAATACTAGTCACAATCCCTCTAAGATAGATACCACTTAATGTGTTAAAAATAGAAAAAAGAAACAATTCAAGTCTTTGGGAATGTATAGTCTACCTTCTTTATATTTTAAATTTAGAATAGAAATTAAATGGCAGGAAACTAGTCCTTCAATAATGCTGTGCAGATTGGCCAGAAAACTGATAAAACTTTAGTGAAGAGGAAATAAAACATAATGAAAATCATTATTTCCCAATAGAAATGAGTTTATTAACTCTGAACCAGGACCTTTCCCATAATCAGAAAGCAATAATTCAGCAGAGGTTGATTATAGCAGAATCCTGAACATAGATTATCACTAATCATGAAGAATCTATAAGAGTATTTTAGTCATTCTTTCAACAAATAATTTTGGTGCTTCTGCTACTTCTGAGGCTCTATCCTAGACATTGATTGAAAACAAAAGCCGAATGTCAGTCAATTCTGTTTTATGACTTTTTTAGAAGAGAAGGTTTACTGAAGGTCTTCTGATTTTGAACTCTAGTTGGGCATTGCTGCTTGCACATCCCCTAATCAGTTGGTAGGGGAAGAATGTTATCTCTTAGTTTATTAGCAAGATGCTAGTTTGGTAGTTGACAAAACTTGACAGAAAGCAAAATGACCTAAAAAAATGTGCCAAAATCAGCAGTCAAACCAAGGAGGCCCCACTTTATCAAGAAAGGTAGATGATAATTGCATTGGCAGTTACCACCCAAATTAGAAAGCTGGTGATAGTTGTATGTCGTGTGGTATCTATCTGTTCAGTGTGTCCATCACACTCAATCTCAGAAACAATAACACAACTCTTAGGATCAACCTTCCAAACAAAGACCATTAACAGCTACAGAAAAAAATCATTTAATAATGATTGTGGTTAATAAGTCCTGGAGTTATATTTGAGGTTAATGAAACAAGATTCTTAAGACACATGCAATAATTCTGTGGAATATTCAAGGAGGTGACCACTTAGCAGAATCTGCTCCAGTGGACCATTTCCAGTAGCTGTAAATGCAATAAGTTCATCAGCAGCAATTCAGAGGTCTGCAACCACTGCATAAATACCTCAGAGGAGGGAAACTTGGCATATAGCTGAAAGACTGGAAGCTTCTAGAAAAATAGCTCAATGGTTGGGAGCTTATGGGCCTATAACTCGGACATTGGCAATTTCTTATTAAAAAGTTCTGGGATGGGCAGCTGCTGGCAACATAACAGAGAGGTGAGTAGCCACTGGGTATAAAGCCAAGCTTTTGGTATTTTCTATACTCCAAACTACCCAGTCTGCAGTGGTGTAGAGGTTGGAAGCTCTTGGATGAGCTGTTCAGTTTCCCAAGGCATTGGGGGCCATTGCTGAGGATCTGGCAGGCTTTAGGTGTGCAGCAATGGGATACATACCCCTTGGTCTGAGGACGCAGGTGGCAGTTGGGGTTGGGTTTGATGTTGGTAGTTTTACAGGCAGTGTATACTTTGCCCACTGATGGAGAGTTGCAGGGCACACAGCAGTTTGATGGGTTCCAACTTGTGGTGCCAGTCTTGGTCTCACAGCTGGGAGATTTGCAGCTGGGCATGTCACCATAGGTTTCTTGGCAGTTATCCAGGAGCCAGAGATTTCCTTGGTACTTACTGGGTAAGCAAAATCCAAAGGTTGGGCTAACATCACTGGAGCCAAAATCAACAGAAGGAGTCACTGGGATATAACTGTTCATTCTGTAGGCTGTGCCAATGCAATCCACAGGATAGCCCAGAAGAGACGTGGAGCCTGAGTGCATGCTTAGCAATGGCTGTGAAGGGATGGTGAGGCTGTGGCCAGAGGACTTTTATATCTTCCCTGATGATTGTCTTCAGCTTCTCCAGACTCTCTTCCTTCTCACTCCCTGGGACAACAACAACACAGCAACATCTCATTAATGTGTTGTTTAACGACAGCTGCTGTTGTCTCCATACTTGTGTAAAAATAAGTTTATTTTGATTCTTCAAAGTATCTATAATTGCCACTTTGGCCATCAACCATCATCATCACCTGTAGACCATAGCTTTGGTGAACAGTGATTTTAATGTTAGTAATAGCCCAACTCTCACCTGGCAATCAGTGGTTAACAAGAGTTGATGTGTCTACAGGCTCCTGCAGCACAGTTATTAAAGGGTTAATGAGGATTCAAATAAAACAAGGAACCTATACTTTTCCACTCTTTTGACTATTGCAAATTACTGCACGACTTGATCCTATATTCTGAAATGAGCCAAATACTTGGCTGTTTAAACATTATTGCTCAAAAGAAAGGGTAAGACATTAAACCACTAAGAAAAAAAATTGTTTCCCCAAAATATTCGTTATAATCCTGACTGTGCCAGTCCATGTACTGGTGACAATTTCTCATCTGACATTGTTTAGAGAATTCCATCTGTGAGACTAACAACCATCCCAGTGAAACCTAGTGACCTACACGGGGCCAAAAATGAACTTGTCCTTATGGGTCCGTTGTTGCTAAGGAACCAGATATCTATGAGATCCCTTTCTTAAAGAGTTTCTGCAATACATATGTAACATCAAAAGAAGGCTGATTTCTCAAGATTGCACCTTCCTAACTGACTAAGATTATACATTATACATTTTGTTGCCTCTACAGTAAAACCCAGTTGCTGTCAGATATATAACATTATTCTACATTTCTTCCAAAATAAGTTTTACTTATTCAAGAGTAGTTTTGCTTTTTTTTTCTTTCTTTTTCACATGGGCTTTATTTCATCCCTGTGTTGAAAAATATTGTTCTTTTTGGTCTATACCCACAAAAGGGAGTGACTGTGTTTAAACATGTTATTTGAATAACCTGTATAGTTCTTATAGGCACTGTACATATTAAATAACACTTTTGTTCCTTATGGTGAAGGCTTGAAGAGGATTTTTTTTAGAATTTTAATTTAAACTAAAGAATTGACATTTTGTTCTTGAAAAGAGAAACTATAATTCATACTTACAGCCTCCATTGAATCGAAACAGCAATGCATTTATTAATAGCAATGAGTTCAGATAGAGGACAGGATAAGCTATAGGGATAGTTTGTGAAAGACACTGTCCTCAGAAAAAACAACTAGATTTTCCCCCCGTTCTGTGCTTGTCAGCTAAATTTTTAAAATGCACACCAATTTAAACCTACAGATATTCTCCAAACATTTATTTTTAATCTGAGTTTTCTCAGTGCTTCTCTCAGTATTTATTCTGTAAGGTGACCAATTTATTCTGTAAGCAACTCTTTGTTAAACAAATTTTGTTGTCTTGTGAAATGTCTTTCAGGTGAAAAGGGTCAGGATCAGGGAACCATATTTTCACCAAATTGGCTATAGAGTATCCTGGGGTTTTTTGCAGAAATGTTCTGCTCTGAGGCAGCAAAATAGAAAATAAAACACATACAGCAGTTGATAGCCAACTTTCCACTAAGGTACTGGAACCTCCTAAAATATGGAAGAGTCTAGAGGTTGATAGACCTTTGTTTCTGTGTCTCTATTACACCACGGTTTCTGTTAGTCTTAGTTTAGGCTTCCTTGTAGTGAATTTGAAGGAAAAAAACAAAAACAAAAACCAGAATGAATAAGTCAGTCAACTGTAAAGCCCATCTACCCGCCTTCTAACTTAGCATTAAATAGCAGAGTATTTTTTTTTTTGGTGGGGGGGGCAGTGTCACTAGCCCTCACATATGGGACCAAACGAGGGCCGCTGGCTTCCCAAGCCAGCTCTTAACCACCATGCCACTTGGCTGGCCCTAATGGCAGAGTATTTTAAATTAGTATCATTCATACTAGTGTAAGTCCAACAAAATAAACAAGGTAGAACATCACATAGGTAAACCAATATCCACAGCATGAGACTTTACAACATTTAAATGTATTTTGATACAGTAACACTCTAGACAATTAAACATTGAGATTGGTAAAGGCAGAGCTAGCTCATCTCCTTTCATTTGCCTTTATGGTTTACCTTCTTACCCACTCATCACATTAGAGCTAATCATTTCCCACTCACCCACCATTTTCTGTAAATGATAACTCTTCAGAGTTGTCTCCTATTTTAGTCTCCACCTTCGCAAGAGACTGAGAAGACAGCATATAAAGTTTATAACAATGGTATGCTTTTGCAGCAAGTAAGGGCCATTGTCGTTTAGGTGGCATTGTCCTCTGAAGGCTTTGGAGAAGCATATGCATTACTCTTTTTCATTTATTTCTGAAAGGATCTTTCCTTCCATTAATTCCCCTATGTGTAATATTATCTATACCCAGAAAGCTAAATAGAATTACTGCTACCCCGAAATGCAGTCTCCTTAATCCCCAGAAGCCAAGAATGTTACCTTAAGTAGCAAAAGGAAATTTGCAGATGTGATTCAGGATCTTGAAATGGATTATTTGGGCGAGCCCTGAATAATTGCAGGAGTCCATATAAGAAGGAGATGGTAGATCAGAGAGAGAAGGTAAAGAGAGGACAGAAGCAGAGTTTGGAATAAAGCTGCCATTACTGAAGAAATGCCAGAAACTTCTAGAGGCTGAAAGAGGCAGGGAACAAATTTCCTTCTAGGGATGGCAGGAGGAACCAGCCCTGTTGACACCTTGACGTTAGTTCACTGAAACTGATTTTGGACTCTAGCTTCCAAAACCATAAGAGAATAAATTTCTGTTGTTTTTCTGTTGTTTTAAGCCACCAAATTTGTAGTAATCTGTGACAGCCCCCACAGAAAACTAATATATTCTATCAGAAAAACATGGGAAACTCTGATAATCTTTATGTAATTTGAGGACTTTGCACCCTGTATCCAGGGCAAGTTGAAAATGCAGGAAATAAGCTTTTTAGCCATCAGGTAATTTAGAAAAATCCTCATACCTTGGGAAGACTAATAAACAAACTCTCTTTATCTAATGAGGCAGCGAATTCTTTGCAGCTCATTAAAGAAGAGTTATGAAACTGTTTCCCAGTTTTTTTCCAAAGGTTAAAAACGCTTTAGGGTAAACACAGAAGATCAAAGAAAGCCAACTTTTCCAGTAAATGTCCCTTAAAGAAAATAATGGAGGTCACCTACTAGCCTTTTAGGTCATAATAAAATTTTATGAACACAAATTTTACAACACAATTTTATATATTCTATTACACTTTCTTGAGTGTTGTTAAATGATGCAACAGTGATCCCATGACTTGAAAAATCAAATGTATGCAAATCCATCCTTACACAGCAATTAAATTTAAGTATTGAGTCAAAATGATTCTTAAATTTGGCAGTGGTAACCTAAAATGGTGGGCACCCTAGCAACATTTATATTGTGGCTTCATAAATATAAATGGTTTCAAAAGTGAAGGGAAGATGAACAAAATAAAAAAATTTAGGAACCATAAGTAAACGAAGATAAAACATTTTAAAAATGATAATACGAGTAGGTAGAAAAACAAGAATGTGAGTTTGATTTCTATTTGCCTTTTCAGGAAAACATGGTATGAATATAATAACATACAGGTGTAATAGGAGTTAAAAATTTGAGATGGAACTGTCATGACTTAATGAGTTATGAATTACCCTCTTTTTGAGTACTATTGAGACATATTTATTGGTGTGTAACCTTGGAAAATTATTCTCTCTCAGAACCTCAATACTTTCTTATGTAAAACCAGAGCTAATAGAACCTACTTTGCTGGATTGTTATGAAGATGGAGTAAGGCAGTAAATGTAAAAATACCTAAGAAAATGCATGGAATAGAATAGATGCAAAGTAAATGTTACTTTTCTTTCTAATATTCTAACTCTCCAGTTTAGGAAATTCCAGTCACCCAGTAGACTAAAGGAAAATACTGTTACTATTAATTTACTTTGATGTTTCAAATACACAGTCCTGCAATAACCTTTGTCTCCTCTAAGAGTTAATGCCAAAAATTAACAGTTCTACCCAATATAATTAAGAAAAATGCCATGCTTGACAATAGATTGCTAAGGGTTTCTCTTACTTAACACATATTCTTCTGTAGCATGTGTCATTATTAAATATAAGGGCTCAGTATACAGATTTCCTGGGTTCTAATCCTATCTCTGACATTCACTTGGAGTATCAACTATTCCAAATGTTTCTGTAACTCAATTATAGAAGTTAATAGTAGTGTTTTCTTCACAACTGGCTGTGAGAATTAAACGAGTTAGTCAAGCAAAGCTTATGAAATGTAGTTATATGTAGTTGATGTCAGCTAATCATTATCATTAGCCTATAATCTTTGTTATTATTTACTAATTAATTTTGTTATTATTTACTAATAATAATTTACTAATATTATTAAAATTATCATTATAAATATTAGACCTCATCTAAAATTTATTACATTTTGTATGAATACATCAGAACTGAGAGAGAAAGAAAGAAAATAAGTGCACCAGAAATAGCTAATATTTAGGCTAGACAACTTGTTATGATATATATAATTTAATTTGGAGGAATTAAGTTGAAGGTATTTCTTCTTATCACCTACATGAGAATTAAGAATCACAGAGAGGATATGAATGCATATACTATTAAAATTAGCCCAGGGAGAAGGGTGAGCTATGGCTGAGGTAGAGAAGCAGCAAAGCAGATAAAATTCTCAAGCCTGATAAACAAGGGAAAGTTGAAGATGACGTATTTATAGAAGATACAGACTGAACTTATGGATGCGTGGGAAGTCACCTTTATAAGCTACACATTATACCTTGATGGTTGACAGGAACAGGAGAGATAAAAGCTCAAGGGACAACAATTGGTTGTTTTGTAGGGGCTAGAGACACAGGAAGTAATGAAAAGGTATGGAGAAATTTCCCAGGCTGTGGGCACACAGCTGAACAGTTGGTACCTGGAAGGGTTGCTGCATGCCTCTGAAGTTGCCCAGAAACCATATTCTGTCTTGGTTGGGCAAGCAGAGAGCATCACACAGCTCACACCAGTGGAGTATGGAGTAGCAGAAGAGGCAACAGGAAAATGGTAGTAATTACCAAGAGAGTGGGAAGTATAGGGTGCCTTAGATAAGCAGATACTGGATAGCATAGTAGAATCTGAAATAAGGATTTCAGGTAAGCAGTAAACAGCAGCTCATTTGAGTCTACATGAAACCAGACCAGATTGCCTATATCCTCCTCCTCCCAAATTTTATCTCAATCGATATAACATTTCATTAGCTCATTGTGCTCCCACTCATCCATAAGTCCAGTTTGCATGTTCTATAAACCTTCCATCTTAATGTTTCCCCTGTATATCAGGCTTGAGAATGTATGATATAATCACCTGTGTATTTTATCTGCATTGCTTCTTTACCACTCTTCAATAACGCTTGATTAAAAGGAGCTCATTTGATGGATGTTTATTCTAGTCATCACCCACAAGGAACAACATAGTTAGGAAGGCAGAGTTTTCATCTTTGAAGAAGTGATTTACTGTTGCAATACTTGGAGGAAGTGTTTATGTACTAAAACAGTTCCTATATATCAAAACTTACTGGATTTGCTAGATGGAAAATCTCACACTGTTCCCTATTTTTTAATATTCAACTGAGAATATAATGGTATGATGTCGTTCTCTGTATATTTGTGCTGACAGTCATCTTTATCTGACTATCTTAGAGTACATTTTTTAAGAGCTGTACTCTGACAAACTAATATTTTTTTATATTTAAAAGTTTAATTTGAGTGCCAAAGAATTGAGGAAATGTGTGTGATGTTTCTATATTGTAACATTGATGACATACTTGCTTTTATTAAAGCATTTTATTATTAAAAATTTCATACATTCCTAGTAGTAGCATTCAACGAAAAGGATAAGCATTAAAACAAAAGCCAAAAACCTGTGCACTGGCATTCCAGAATTAATGGATGTTGTCACCTGAGACAATTTACTAAGACATTTTGGTACTGATACAATTAAAGTGAGCAAGAATTAAGCAAAACCTTAATATCACTTGAAGAAAGGTATCAGAAAAGTTCTTACTTGGACACCATGGAAGGAACAATCTCTGGGCCTTGTTTTGGATTCTCCCAGAAAGACGTAAGTTAATATTTACAAACATCTACTTCCTGGAGTTGGAAGTTGTCTAGAACCAGAAATACCTCTTTTGAAGCTGCTTCCCAGATGGTCAAAGATAATGTAGTTAGGAATGAGTGGAGGAGAGAGAGATTCCAAGCAGCCACTTGGCCTCTGAGAGTGTCTTTGATGATCTTTTTGGTGCATGCTTTTCTATTGTACAAAAGTCCCAGTTCCTTTGAGGAGCATGGCCTTAAGTAGGCATGGTGACATCAGTAGCCATGAAGTCACTTCCCTTCTGCAGAATCCTCTTTTCCCATTCATGCCCATTATCCATCTTGTCCATTGAAGAATCTGGAAGGCTGACACATTTTTTTTTTTCCTGAGGAAGGACTGAAAATGCTTGCAGAACTTTCTGAGGAAAAGTGAGAAGGTCTCATATACCCATGCAAGCATGCAAGGTGTGTGTGTGTGTGTAGGGATGTGGCAAGCACACTCAAAATTTTTTTGATATTTTATTTATATATTTTTGAAAAGTCACAAAAAGTGTGACATTTGGTGTAGATGGAATTGGTCTTTCCTCCAATTTCACTTTTTTTTGTTTCAGGCAATGGAAGAAAAATATTTGACATCTCCCATGGAGAATTTTCAAAGTAGTGTACCATATTCTTTCTTAAAGAAGGCTTCAGATCACTTCTATTAATGTGAGGCCTGTTGCTGGTAAAAAATAACAGAAGAAATTGGATTCATCGAGAGTTGAGAGTCTGAGTATTCTGTTTAATAATTTTCCCATCTCTCTGAGAAATTTAAGCCCCCCAGATAAATGAAAACTCTCAAACTCTGATACTCTTCCAAAGAAGATTTCTTCTCTCACCTTGATAACTCCCAACGAAAACTGATTTTTGTGTATGCCACACCTAAATTTCTCAGGATTTGGTTCAAGAATCTCTTGGTTCCTTTTGCATCTTATAAAGTTAAAAAACAAAGAATAAACCAACTCATCTATAAAACCTCTTCCTCAGACTTCATATGAGTTTCAAAAAGGAAACTAAAATCTTTGTTCTTAGTCCATAGATTTGATCTCCATAGGACTGGTGTTAAATACATCTGATAACTGGGACACAGGTGAGGCTAGAGTTATCAAGTTAACTATCATTCCATCATTTACCATCAGTAATTAAAATGTAAGTTAGATGCAAGACATGCAACTGAGAAAAGCCTGGTAATGTCAACATTTATCACATCTTTAGGACACACAAAGAAGAGGCCAATACATGTGTTCTAATTTATTATTTGTAATTCCATTTGTGATACCTCCCAATATCTGCAGAGACTTCTTAAGTTTCTTAACATCTCCATGTAGCTGCCTGGCTCAATATCCTGAGATTTAAAAAACAAAAACAAAACAAAACAAAAAATAAAAAAAAATACTACTGAAAAATTAAACCTTTTGTTAGAGATAATTGATGAAATTATTTTGTTAAAGAGTGATGAAATTAATACAAAATAATGAAAATCACATCTGAGAGTTTCTGATGTTTTTACTTTTACATAGGAGTTAAGTAACACTTTTAATTAATTACTAAGCCTTATTTAGAGTTCATAAGTCTAATATGTTCCCCATATTTTCATTTGTGTTCTTTGTAAAGCACAGATTTCTATGACTCTTCTGCCCACGTGAAAAAGTCTACACATCTAATGGGGTTCATAGGGTTTTCAATATCTGGCACCAAAATGTTTTTTTAGCCTCCCTCCATTACCCTGCTCCAGAATCCCCATATTTCAAATATTCAAATTGTCCTATAGGGCCAGTCGAGTGGTGCGGTGGTTAAGCGCTGGCTTGGGAAGCCAGCAGCCCCGGTTCAGTCCCCCATATGAGGGCCAGTGACACTGCCCTCGAAAAAAAAAAATGTCCTATAACCCTGCTCTTTCAATCTCAGAGACTTTGCACAAGCGTCTCCCCTTTGGGAATACCCTCACCTATTGTACATCCTGGGAATGACTGCATTCTTTATAGCAGGTCAGGAATCACTGCTCATGTCCATGAATGATGTATCAAACATTCCATTTGATTTGCCTATTTAATATAGGAATTCAGAGTAGTTTTTATATTGGCTTAGTTGTCTTGATTATATGTAGACATAGGTATGGGGTCCACTTTTCAATTCCTCACTCATTCTTTCTTAGAAATACAATGACTTTGTTCATATTGACCCCAATATGGAAATTTGGAATTTTTTTGTTCCCATGATAGATGTATCAACCTGACCCAGAACAAACAATGCTCACCTCACTCAAGGATTTAGTGTCTCTATGAAGTACATCATCACATTTTAATAATCTATTAATTTCCATGTGTACAGTAGGCAAATAATATGAACTATGAGCTACACCTGGAAGGTGAGTGCTCCCCATCCTGAAGTTATAGTGTAAGTTGAAAATGCTGAACACAATAAGGTTTGGTAGACAGAAGCAAGAGCATCAAATATCTGAATTCTGCAAAAGAAATAAAGCTATATTTTTCATAATTGTAAACTGGAACTTTAGGTATAATGTGGCAGTCAGAGGGGATTTTCTTTTTCTATCCAAATCTATCTTAGATTAGTTGCTGTTCCAAGACAGTCAGATATTCTACCAATTCCATGTTCTCCTCTTCTTCCTGGACACATAATAATATATGTCAAATAGCTTCTCATAGTTAGATAAGGCCAAGAGACTGAGTTACATATTTGACTCCAATGGAATGCAATTCCTACTATCTTGGTAGTCACATCTTAAAGAGTCAACTCTGTCAGCTTATCTTTAAAAGACTGCATGGAGGAGATCTTCCCTTCTGACTTCTTTCCTTGCCCAGTATGCTTAGAAGAATAAGGATGTGTTTAAATCACTATAACATTTGTTATAACAGTTACCCTACTCTAACTAGCACAGTGCTTCTGAGGATACATTTACTATTACTACCTGGAAGATCCACATGCCAACCCCCAAATCCAGACATGCTCTTCATGAACACTTTGACAGTTCCATATATTTTATTTTTTTTCATTCATAAGTCCCTTTTAATGAATCATTTACCATCTGGACACTTTCAATATTGTTCATAATTAATCTATAGTACAAAAATCATCAGTGTGGCATAAAGCAGATGACATAACCCAAGAGGATAACTAGAAATAAAATAAACTACACATAACACATGAAAAACTTGATTTGAACACCAAGCTATGTTTTAATTAGGAAGGAAACAGAGGAAACAAATTTCATCTAGGTTGCAAAACATCAAACTTTTTTGTTTTTGTTTGTAAAAGTGAGGGATAAAAACCCCTAAAGCAAGGTTCTGTTGAGGAGATTTAGTCTAAAATTACAAGAGGTAGCATCACCCACATAGATTAGGAAAAGCCATTGATGTGAACCTGCATGCTGTCTTAGACAATAAACACTAAGTTGTTTTCATCTATTCATGATGATCTTTAATAAGGATACTACCAGTCACTCAGAGATGAAGAGTATGGTTGAACATTTCCACATGTATAGTTTATGGGTCTGCATCAGGCAGACATGCAGCTCAGGGGTTGATATCCATAGGTCAGGTGGCTCAGGGGTTGACGGTCATAGGAAGGGTAGCTCAAAGGTTGACTACCATTGGTCAGGTCAGGTAGCTCAAAGTTGGTGGTCATAGTTTAGGTAGCTCAGAAGTTGAAGGTCACAGGAAAGATATCTCAGGGTTGATGGCCATAGGAAGGGTAACTCAAAGGTTCATGGCCGTAGGTCACATAGCACAAGGTTTGTGGTTCTATGCCGAGTAGCTCAGGGGTTGGCAATCATAGGAAAGGTAGCTCAGTGGTTGACGACCAGAGGGCTGCTAACTTGGAAAATGGCAGCTCAAAGGTTGTCTGCAGGATGCTAGACAGCAAAAATTGGGACCACAGGATGTCACAGGAAGCTAGCTAGTTGCTTGATAGCATTTGAACACATCAGAAACAATTGGAGAGCAGCCAGAAGACCTATAGTTACTGCTCTCACAGCTGGCTGGTTGGTAGCATGTGGATTCACTGTGGAGCTCATATTTGTCATGGAGTGAGTTGCTGCCCAGGCTGCTTCTAGGAGAGCAAGGGGCATGTCCACAGCTCACCTCTGGAGCAGTGAGCAGTGGGTGACATGACAGGAACATGGCAGAAATTACCAAGGGAGTGAAAGCTGTAGTTTCTAAAGCAGCAATTGTTTTGTAAGACATGGTGGATTTAGAAGGTCTGACCTCAATTGAATTATAAAGAGCAAGTAGCTGAAGTGTGATCATTACTTGCTGTACCTACAGTTTATATATCTTAGCTGCTGGGTATTGGTTCCCTCTAGAGCCCATCCTCCTGCTCGTATTTCAGAACCATTTCTGTAGCATCTCATTTGGATATTATTTAAATGTCTATCAAGCAGTTCTCCCACCAACCTATAAAATACATATTACCTATATCACATCTTTCAGATAGCTGTCATTTCAAAGTCAATTTTGTCTTCCTCTGTCAATCCTTCTCTCAGCATGGATCCACTGCTTCTTTAGGAATCATGTTTGTTTATCAGGCTTGACAGTTCTGTTTCTGTAAAGTTGAAGTTAAAACTCCACAAATGAATTCACACAATTGGGAAAATTTTATTTATGGCCATTTTATTTCATAAAATCAAAATATGTATCCTTAAATACTTAACAATATTAATAATATATTTTTACAAGTAATAATGTTGAAAATTCTTCATTTGGGAATTGAAACTTATTCTGCATTCTTTAGAGACACAACCTAAATTCAAAACCTAATTTATCTCCTGGGAAACTTGACCTGGATATCATATTTAAATGAATCTTTCCCATTGAAGAATAGTGACCTGAAAAGCTTTGACAATCTTTGCTAATACCCACACTCAAATGCACAATATACACTGTTCTATCTTCTATTTACATGAAACTGAAGGTGTTAACACATATATTTTGATAGATGCTATATAAAAATGATCTCCCCGGATGTTTATCTAAGTGAATTTCAACATATTATTGCACATATATAGAGTGTTTATGACTTATTTCTAATATTACTATTTTCCATGAGAATCTCCCAAACATAAATGTTTTTGAAATAATTTATATTTTTCTGATTATTGAATTAAAAAAGACAATCTAATTATAACTGAGTTGTTTCCCAAGGCTTTGTCTATTGATTATTTAGAATCAGAATGTATTTATATATGGAAAGGAAGTGAAATTCCTAGACTAGAATACCAAAAAGAAAAAACAACAACAATGTTTCTCTTTAGCAATGTTTCCGAACTCCATAACTCAATCTTGACTTCATTATTTGGATAAATTGACTTTTATGAGTTCCTTGAGGAGTTTCATTTAGAGAGCTGACTTATATCATTGTGTCTCTGCAAACATGCTTTGGGTGGTACAACCCGAGTTGGGAAAATAACAGATCTTACATAAAAGAGTGTTCTTGCTCCCACCTCTCAGTATTGAGATCATGCGAATGGTGAAGCAACAAGAGCTGGCATTTGTAGCCAGCACTCATGAGTTTGGCGCTATCTAGTGACAGTAACCTCACATATAACTTTTCTGAACTTCATTTTCCATATATATGTGCAGAATGGGCATACTAAATACCATCTTATTAGTGTCTTTCAGGATTTAATTTTTTAAATGTACATGAAAGGCCCCAACCATTGTCTACCCTGCACAACCTGAAGAAGTGGGTTTGGGGTCACTCGACACAGATGAGGCACAGCAATCATGGTCAAGGTGAATTTGTTGGACTGAGACACTTTTTTAGACTGCCGACACTCACTGTCGTTTTAAGCTGTGGCTTGTGAGAAAAGACAAACCTTCCCTTAGAGAGGAGGAGTATCCCTTAGTTAAGAGTACATACAGCTAAACTTTTCTGCTGAAAGGCGTAAAAATCTCTCATGGCTCATTTATGTGAATTTAGTAATTGGAAGAATCTTCTACCTATTTGCAACATCAGGAAACTTCCACGCTGGCATTGAGTACACATCCAGTCAGATGTATGTATATTCAAAAGTCACATTTATGTGGAATCCCTGTAATATTGGTAGCATTATAAATGCATTTTTTTTGGTCTTCAGATAAACTAAAAATGGAGTGAGTCAGGTTGTAATTCTCTTTATTGAGTAAAGGTTGTCTGTTGTAGCTAACAACATACCTGACCCTCCTTACATTGATTTTTAGAGATTTATTTTTAAAGATAAGCCAACTAACTATTTAATCTAGCGAATGTGTACCACAGGCAACACATCTTTGCTAATTCTGGAAAGTAATGTATCCTAACCATATGTGGCCATCAGACCAATGAAGCTCCCAGACACATACTGAAGTTCAAGTGTCTCCATGATTAATGCCACAGGGTGGATTTATCTTTTAAATTTATCAATAGCCAACAATGGAATTGTGCTGTTGTGTTATTGGATGGAAGATATTCTGGATTATTATTCTCTGTGGTTAGATCCCCACCATCAAAAACCTACAGTGTAATTAAATGGCTTCATTGTAATTAAAGAGTGTTTTTCTGGTTTGTTATTCAGTTAGTACACAAGTTCATATTTAGTGAAGTAAATAATGCTGTCTTACCTCCAATATACTATATATTTACAAGTTTCTGTGTGGATGAAGTGCCACAAGTAGAAAAAGAATAAAAATGTTATTTCTTCCCTGAGGCCACAGAAATAAAACATAAAATAAAACAAACCACTATTCTTAACCTATTCAACTGCCTTCTAAGATAGGTTTACTTACAAGGAGTTTCATTTGTTCTTTTGAGCACATTGATGGGTTTAGAAGTCTAAATTCAGGAGTAAGGTTTGGAGAGGGTTGAATTTTACTTCAATTGAGAATGAGATGCCTTTGGAGTTCTCAGAATCAATCCAAATTAGAGGGGAATGGGGGAAGGGGAACAGGGGAGCTGGTATGGGAAAGGGATATGATATATATATTATTCAATGACCCATCATCTGAACAATCTTCATGGTAATATTATTAACTCACCATTTTGGAAAATAGTGAAGGGCTATCTATAGCTCCTGGATGGATATTGCATGAACCAGTGACAGCAGGAACAGTAGAAAGGCAGGACCATAGTCCCCAGGGAATTAGCAGAAATAGCAGATGGTACAGGATTTTCATAGGCCCTGGGAATGGCAAACATTAGTGTCAATTCCAGCCAAACATGAGAGGACAAGACTGCTTTCTACTGTAACTCTATCTATATTTTATATCGTGAATTTATGAAGCTAGGAGAGACCTCAATAAATCACCTTGTTTGTTCATTTTATTCAGTGTGGTTTTTATTTTTCCTCCAAGTATTATTCTGGACAGTTTCTATTGCTATATCTTGAAATGTATTAATGGTTTCTTTTACACTATCTAATCTTCTGTTAATGTCATTCATTATTTTCTATCTCCCTTACAGTTTCCATCTCTAAGTTGCATTTGGGTTTCACTTATATCTTCCATGTCTCTATTTAACAAGGACAATCTTTCCTCCAGCTTCTCACGCATATGGAATACAGGTATACTAGCTCTGCTAAAGTCCTTGTCTTATAATTATATCATCTGTGTCATTTCTGCATTTGCTTTAATTGATTTATTTTTTCTCCCTTATCATAGGTCTTATTTCCCTGCTTCTTTGAATGCCTGGTAATTTTTATTGGATGCCAGATATTATGATTTAAATCTCTCTGTGTTGTGTATTTTTGTATTTCTATAAATATTCATGAGCTTTGTTCAGAACCACAGTTACGTTACATAAAAACAGTTTGGTCCTTTGTGGTCTTGCTTTTAAGCACCATAAGTGGGACTGAAGGAGCATTTAATCGGGGGCTACTTTGATCCCAACACCAAAGGAAAACCCTCATGAGTTCTCTACTGGTCTTCTACTCTGTCTGGTGTGAACAGGAACAAGCCTCAGCCCTCTGTGAGATCTGCTTACTTCTCCAGTTCTTTCGGGTGGCCCTTCCCCAAGTTTTGTGCATTTTTATCACATGCATGCACTGATCAGTAAGATTCCATAACGGCTTTAGTGAACCTTCTGCACATCTCTGGAACTCTCTGTCTAACTCTGTCCTCTGCTTTTCAGGGGTCAAAGTCCTTCTATGCCTACTGCCCAAAGTCTTAAAAACACATGTTTCCAATTGTGTTACCTAGTATTACGATGATTTTTAAATAGAAGAATGAATCCTGTCACCCCATCTTTGGTAGAAGCAGGAGTTCAAATCATCTCATAGGAACCCCTATTTTCATAGAGATAGATGTCTAATGAATAAAGGAAATCAATAGACCGTCTTTTAAAATATATTTAAATATAGATCTCATATTTTGTAGCCTGTTATAGTGATAGTTCTCCTTACTTTATCTTGTTTATGCCCAACAATCACCATTCCTGTTTTATTTTAATCCTTTTCTCACATAAGGTCATTTCGAGCATAAAGAACAATTTCTCAGGATACCTTTCATGAAAAAGAAATTCAGGTTTCACTTTCAGTCAAACAAGTCCCATTTTTTAAACTTTTTTCCATGAAACACGTATATTTTATTCTAAAGCAGTTTCTTCCTTTTTTTTTTTCAGGTAAACAAGTAGCAATATTCTACCAAATATTGCCTGAAGGCAGGATCTGACAGGAATATAACTTTTCAAATAACAAATATTTTAATGCCCATAAATTAATACAACCCAGAACAGTATTGCCATAATACAAGACTACATATACACTGTGTGATCATCTATGTTCTTGAGATTTTCTCTTCTTTTTCATAAATAGTCCTATTCAACATGTCAAGCATGATATCATCATGACATCATCAAGCATCAAAACAAACAATGGTGATGTAGATGTAAGTTTATAATTAAGAATACCTTGATGAGTCTTACCTAAGCAACACCTTTCTAAGACCAAATGCCCAAAGAATCTGCAAGATTATAGCATAGCATGACATACTCATGTGGAATACATATATCCATGCCTCTCAGGGAATATATAAGATGAAACTAGAGGACTTCTCATGCCAGAAAAGAAGGAGTGCTCAAAAGTAAACTAAAAAAAAAAGTAAATCAAACAATTATGAAGGTATGTCAAAGAAACACAGGAGCCAATGGAAAGAGCTCCTCGTGATAAAACTGAAATAGTTTGAGTAACAAAATCAATAACATAATATTATTTTCTATCCCAAAGTGTAAAATATGTAGTCATGTGCCCATGCTGATATAATAAATCATTGTATAAAGAATAAGTAAGGGAGACTAGACAAATCTGCTATGCAAAAGGATTCCAAATAATATATGTAGATGCTTCTCCCTAAATAAATGGAGTATTCCTTCCACTTCAACATGGAGTCCACACAGTGACTTCCTTTCAAAGAGCACTGTATGCATAACGGGGAAAAAAAGTACTTTACAGTGGAAAATACTGAAAGACACTTCAGCCAAGTAATCAAGGTTAACATCAGTAGCGAGAAGTCATGTTGATTGTATGTATTCTTGATATGGAACTTTACCTCTATGCTATTTCTCCTTAAAATCTATAAACCCAGTCTAATGCTAAGAAAAAAAAAGTATATCAGGAAAATATAAATTGAAGACATTGTATAAAATTCCTGACCAATATTCCTCAAAACTCTCAAGGACAGCTGATGGGCTCACCACAGTGCTCTTGGCAGTGGTCCAGGAACCATGTTGGCAATTACTGATTAAGCAGAGGGCACCTCCAGAAATCACTCTTCCAGAACAGAGGACAACATATAAGGAACAGCAATGGCTCCCCAAAGACTGGAAGCCATCATTTCCAGAGCAGCAGTTGCTGAAAGGCATGACATTAACAGAGTGAGTTTCAGGAGAGTTGTAGAGAATTTCTCAGATTTGACTTTCTCAAATGTGATTGTCTCTTTCTATGTAAAATTTCCGTATGTCCTCACTGATTCCTGGAAGTTTCATAGATATTCACTTCTGCCTTGCTAAGATACTTTTACCAAGCAGCATTCCATTAATAGTTATTCAGATGCCAATGGAAACACCCTCCAAACGTTTCATAAAGGTTTACTTGTAGTTTCCTAACACTCCTGTCTCCATATTTACCTTCATTCTTGTTATTAATTTCAGCACCATGCCAGGGTTCTAACTAGCTGAAATGGAATTCCTTCTCCAGGATAGAGTGCAAGAATGCAAGGGGAATGTAATAAGTGTTTTTATGCATAAGGGGTGGGTATCAAATACCAAAAAATAGGCTAGGGGCTCACAAAGCAAATATGACTCCTCATCCTTGAAATTTTCACAATGATCTTTATCAGCAAAATGAGAAAAATATGCACAATGTGGTGGGATATTATGAACTCAACTCTTCAAGATAAAAATGCTGAATTTATTCTAAAATTATATCCAGATTATATCCACATGTAAATTTCCCCATTAAAAAAATTGCTGGCATGTAAAATTCAAATTTATTCAAATACTCCCTATCTGAGGTAAAGTGGTTTTTAAAGGCATGAGATTTTTTGCAAGTGTTTCCACAAATCCGCATGACAACCAGTGAGTCCGGTAGGATTTGTTTGGAGGCTGCTCTTTTCCATTGAAATGTTTCTGCTTCATTCCTGTTCAGTTTATTATTTCATAAAACAATTCTAATCTACTCAAGCATAGTATATTTTAAAAGCTTTGATACACGTTTCCAAATCCACACATCTATACACAGTGCATGAATATCTGATGCATCAAGTTGTCAATACCATTGGATATTGTTACCATTATTTCATTTTGCCAATTGGATATGGAAAGTGGCATATATTATTGATGTAATATGCATTTTTAAATGACTGGTGAGGGTACCAACTTTTTATATTTTTATTGATGTTTAGCTTTCTAGTTGGGGGGTCTTGATTGTCGATTTTAACATCATTTGTTAAACATATTTCATAAAATGAGATCCCCTTCTAATGACCCAGAAGAAAATGAGCATCTAGAAAGAGTAGTTTGGATTGATTTTTTTATTGCCAAACCAAACTTTTGCTTTGAAAATGATGGTGAGTTTGTAGGGAAAAAAAATAATAAAACAGATTCCTGTACCTATCATTTAGAGGTTCATAATCAGAGAGTTCTAATTGGACTCAGGAACCTGAATCATTTGCAGATGCCTCAGCAAAGCCTGGTTAAGAATCCACTGGCCAAGAAAATCCCTTAGGCATCCACCAATTCTCAAAGTCTCTGATTAGCTTTTTTTAAAACTTTATTATTATTATTATTATTATTATTAGTTACAGATGTACAAAACAATGCAATAGTTATTTTTTCACCCCTTACAAAGTGATTAGTTCAGCCTGTGTAAAACAGAACCAAACACACTGCATTCCAGAAGATCTTAAGAGAGAAACTCCTTTCCACTGAAAAGAGTCCATTGCCAGGGAAAGCTTTCATGAAACTTTCTGTAAATTTTATATTTTCCAGAAAATGTCTCCCAACCCCACACACATATCAGATTACTTTGACATTTGATGGATAGGTTGTAGAGTGACACATTAAATTAGAACTTTTATTAGAGTTTTGCTTCCAGATGCCAAAGCAGTTATGTGGTAACTGAACTGCTTGTTTAAAGATATAGGAGACTTAGTAGTATGGATGTCCATGCAAATTGTGGTCAGCACCGAGAATAGAACACAGCAACAAAAATATTTGTTGCACAACTGATGTTGAATCAGTGCATTTGGAGATACAATTTTAAACAAAGATATTAAGTTGTAGTTTCACCAACATAGTTTTAGATTCTACCCCTGGGCAGTTTTCTTTTCTTTTTTTTTTTTTTCCTTTTCAAGCTCTCATTTTCCTTGTCTTTCTTTTTCTTCTTCTTTTCCACCCTCTACACACACTCTTAAAAAAGAAATAGAGGGCCGACTGAGTGGCGTGGTGGTTAAGAGCTAGCTTGGTATGCCAGCGGCCCCGATTCAGATCCCACATATGAGGGCCAGTGACACTGCCCTCAAAATAAAAACAGCAAAAACAAATAGAATGGTTGTGTGTCACTGTACTGTTTCATCTTAAATATAAATAGAGTAATGGAGAATAGGTTTCTATACAAGAAACAAAATATTAAGTATGCTTTAAAATACATCAGGCTGTTCACGCTGCTATAAAGAAAGTTCTGTAATCAATTCATAAATTCATATTACAAATATATCCTGCAGACCATCATCACCTCCAGAGATGGAGCTCATGCTGACTTGACAATACCAGACATTTATCTACCAATAAGAATTTCATAAAGAAAATGGAAAGTGCTTTCCTGTTTTAATGAAGAAGAAAAGCTCATGAATACAATTGCTGCTAGCATAAATAGGAACATGCAACGTGTTCCCTGTGTGTTCTTTCTTTTCCATTGTTTTGTTAGATCTGACAATGGTCAATTTACATTGAGAACCAGAGGTGGTTTGTACTTGTATATGGAATGAAGAAGAATAAGAAAGTGGACAGGCAGCATAATGCTGTTGTTGTTTTATTTTTGTCCTTTTAATTTGCCCTGAAATCATTAACCATAAGTACCTAGACAAAGATAACATTTTCCTCAATCTATTTCAAGCAAGATAAGGAACAAAATGATTCTATCTGATTTTGAACTTCAGGGACAATGCCTCATAATGGGTTATGATGGAGACTAGCATGCTTTTTTGATTAGAGTTCATTTAGGAAGGGCAATTTATTATTTGAGCTCGTGGTTTAACAAAAGGAAGTTAATTCTTGTGAAATCTGATTTGAAGATGACTACACCAGATGGTTAATCACAATTGACACATTGGTGCTTGGATATTAGTAAAGATAATTAATTTTGTGAAAAAAATAGCTTAAATACCTATCCTTCACTTATTTTAGCCATACAAAATATGCCTATGAAGCTAGAAGGCAATAACTATCAGGTAATATAGTAACATGGAATTGATTATCTCAAATAAACATTTTTTGCATTTAATCATAGTATAGTTTACTAGAGAAGCATGGGCTTTGAGAAAACTTGGAAATAAATATCAAATCAGTAATTTACAATTTGCATGATCTTGGCTAAATTGAGAACAATTATAGCTACCATTCTGGATATTAAAGTAATTAAGTCAATTACATAAGAAATGATGAATAACTGGCAACACATAATTATCACATGTGTGTTAATGTATAAATATTAGCAGGTCCTACCCAGTCATGGGATAGTAGATACAGAATTTCTCTTAAATTCTAGATCTTGGAATTATGAAGTATAGAGAGCTGAGAGTGAGTGAACACTTGTTTCCAGCTAACCTTAAGAAAGTACAGAATAAAATTTCAAAGGGGGAATAATTCAACCAACATGGGGAATTTCTCATCAGTCCTACCCTAAATCTAAATACCTCTTTCCCTAGCTAAATACCTCTTTCCCTAGCTCTGACCAAAATATCATTTACTTAAATTCAAATCAACAAACATTTATAGAGAGCCTAATCATATATTGATACAAAGTCAACCTTGAAAGAGCACAAAGCCTAGAGGAGTATTCAGAAATGCAAATAAAACATTGAAAAATTGAGCATGATATTGATGTAGAAATAGACAAATGATGAATAGAACAGAATTAAAAATCTGGATATAAATACATCCATATATAGATAGATATTTGATGTATGAAAGAAAAAGGCACTGAACTGACATGCAGTAGGAAAAGGAGGGTCTTTTTAAGAGATGGTGGTTCAACTGGAATTTTGGCCCCTACTGCACAAAACATACACACACACACACACACACACACACACACACACATCAATTTTACATTAATGGTATATTTAAATGTTGAAAGTAAAATGCAAAAAACATTTCTAAATTTACCATATAATATATTAATTAATTTGAGGCAAACAAAGATTTCTTAAAAAGTACTAATCATAAATAAAAGATTGATAAGTTGGACTAATTTAATGTAAGGAAACTCTATTAATCTAAAGACACCATTAAGAAAGTAAAAAGACAGGCAGAAGAAGATGTTAAAAATATATACTCCCAACAAAGAGCTAATATATATACTACATAAAGAACTCTCCATTCTAAAAGCAGATACACCAATTAAAAACATTATCAAAGAACATGAATGGTTGCAAACAAAACAAAAACAGAAACAAAAAAACAAAAACAAAAGATATTCAAATGGCCAAAAAGCAATTAAAAAATGTTCTCAATCTGGTAAGTCATCATGGAAATTCGAAATAAAACCAGCGTTTGTTATAACTACATGCTTACTAGCATGGCTAAACTTAAAAAGACCGACAATTGCGGATAATGACAAAGATGGAGAGCAGCTGCAATTCTCCCTGGTCATAGAAATCAGTATTGGCATAATGGTAGGGCACAACTTTGTCATGTAGGATAAAACTGAACCGGAGCATCCCATGTAACTAGTCAGTGCCACTCCTAAATCTGTTACCCAATAGAAACATCTTTCTATCTTTATATGTATATCAAAAGACATGTAGAAGAATAAAAGAGCATTCTACACATTATTTCATATATGTCCCCAAACTGGAAAAAAACCATATTAATCATCCATAGTAGAAGGGGTAAATACATTTTTCTGTCTTAGTACCTCAAATATTATACATAAGAAAATAAACGGACTACTGATACACATAACAGCATGGAAGAATCTCAGAAAGACATGCAGCATTTGACAGTAGTACTTTCTGAGAAATGCTACATTAGGTGATTTTTGTCATTGTGCTAACATCACAGAGTGCACTTAGACAAACCTAGATGGTATAGCCTATGACACACACCTACGCTGTATGGTATCACCTATTTTTCCTTGGCGACAAGCCTCTAAACATGTCACTGTACAAAACAACACGAGGTTAAATCAAGCATAAGAGTTACTTATGCAATCAAGTAAACATAACACAAGAATGCCATTTTATAGCAAACTATTTTTATAAATAAAAAGAGCACACTGTAAAATAATGATGAAAAGTATGATTTCTATATAACTCCATATATATACGATTTCAACTAAAATCTCACTTAAAATTATTTTTAAAACAATTAGTCCCATAAGATCACTAATAGAAATAAGTCTGAGATAAAAGGCAGGCTAAGTCAATATGATTTATTCATTAGGGTAAGGAAAAAAGAGAGGGCCTGGGAAAGGCTTTAAATAATAAAGGGTGCAGATGTAGCAAACTCAAAAAATGCAGGAGAGCCAGGCAGCTAAGGCATAGGTATGAATGGATTTTAAAACAGCAGCATGAACATGATGATAAGAGGGATTGACACATAGCTTTGGTGCCAGAAGTCTATAGGACGTACAGGACTTCTGCTAAATACTGAGATTGTTCTAGTTTGTCTTGTTCACTTCTGCATCTCTTGTGCCCGGCACAGGGTGGTTCAGGACATAGTAGGTAGGTAATAAATTTTTTGCTAAATAAATCAACAGTTTAATAAATTAAGTTGGACTGTGTTTTTAAAAGTGAGTGAGATTTTTCAAAATAGATAGATTGAAGTGCACCCTGTCTTGATGATGAGATAGGCAAAAGGTGGGTGCTTATAGAAAGCAGCATGTTTGTGACTTGGGTGTAAGTCAGGATTGCAAAAGCTGAGCATCTGCAATATAGAGAGGCAGGAAGGAGAAAAACAAGGAAGGAAACCAGATGCCATTGTAAAGGGTTTGTATTTTCATTTTATGGAAGTAGATCATAGGAAGCCACCACAGGTTTAAGCAGGAGTAAAATATGGTTCCATTTGCAATTACAAAGAACATTCTGGTAGATGTTCACTGGAAGAGAGATAAGGAGAACATTCCTAACATGGCCTTTTAAAAATAACTTCAACCAAGGGCTTTTTGGATCTCTAAAGCACATAGGATCACAGATCTAGAAAGCAGTTTGGGGAACAACCATCAAAGCTATTCCCTTACTGTCAGATAAGAACATATGGTCTGGCATCCCATGTCCTATTTTTCACTTATTTTGCAAGCAGTTGAGGTTGGTCATTTCTGTATTAAAATGAAATAATAAAAGACAAACTGAAGAACCAGATTCTTAATTCTGACTTAATCTCATTTATTAAAAAGCAAACAAAATAAATTCTTCCCACACCAGTGACAATGAATAACATTGTAAACCAAACAATTTCATGCCAAGGAGAGATGAAAAAATAAAATGAGAGAGAGAGAGAGAGAGAGAGAGAGAGAGAGAGAGAGAGAGAGAGAGAGAGAATAATGTGAAAGGGGCAGCTTGCCTTAGAACAGACACACTAAAAATAAGAAAGGGTGGCCACTACTAGGAAAGAAGCAAAAGTCTCTGAAAATTGAACTTTTGTCCTTGATTCTCAGCACGACTGTCAGCTGGAACAAGGAAGCTACTGGCCTCCAGGTGCAAAGCAAGATGGACGACAAGGGCTGTACACATGGGTCAGAGGTTGGCATCCACCAAAGAGAGGACGCAGAGGTCTGAGGCTGCTGGACACACCACCAAGTGGCTGAGGACTACAGGGGATCCAACCCAAGGGGTGGCATCCATAAGTAAGGAGGCTCAGGGATCCACAGCTATTGGACACGTAGCTCAGAGGTCTGCAGGATATTGGGAGACAGGAGCTGGAGATGTAAGCAGCAGCAGGAAGAAAACTGGTTCCTTGGCAGGGTCTGGGCCCGTAGTAAACAGTGGAAGGGCAGCAAGAATTTTCACAGTTGCTGGGCTCGCAGCTCTGTGATTGGCAACTGGCTGGGTCACTGCAGGTCTCTTGGCAATTGTCCATGAGCCAGGTACCATCTTGACATCTGCTGGGCAAGCAGAGGACATCTCCACGGCTCGCATTTGTAGAGCAGAGGACATTGGAAGACATGAGAGGAATATGACCGGGATTTCTGAGGGACCCCAAACTGTAGTTTCCGGAGCAGGAGTTGGGGTAAGTCATAGTGAGGTTTCGTGGGCAGGCTGTGGTTGATTGGAGAGAAGTGTGTCCCAAGTTTCTTTGTGCTCCTCATTTGGCTTGATCCCTTATATATCTCTAGAAGGAGGTGATTCTGTATACAGACTCTCTTCCTCCTTGTTGTATGAGGATGCATCGGAACTCTTCCTTATTGCCCGGAAGTGGTGCTCCCGCCTCCTATAAAATGGGGTGCTACTTGCAATGCTTTCCATTGATTAAGTAAATAACACAGTATGACTGAATTTTAATAGGGTCTCACCCTCTTAAATTATCCAACCAAAATCGCCACTTTGGGACGTCATTCACTTATTCGAGTTATAAGTCCCATTGCATAAATATTCATAGAATTAGTCTCTTGAAAATGTCCTTAAAAGTTGTAGCAAACTTCTTTGAAACACTGGCAAATTATTTCCCGTTGAGAAGAAATTCTAGTAAGAAACTTAGAAGGAAGTATGTGTAAAATAATGAGAAAAAAATCCTATAACTAATGTGGTTTAGGGCAAAAAGAGTTTTAAAGTAATATAATATGGAAAATTTCAATGTGTCCAATTTTTTTTTTGCTTTATTTTAGAATTCTGGTAGAAAATTACTTCCCACCAAAATATCTTTATTTTAAAAAAGTCATGCTCCTCTTATTCATCTCAATAAATAAATAAATTGAGTCAAGTTGACAGCTGGTTTATGTTTAAAGTAGTCATAATATAGATAAACAAGTTGGGGATCAGTTAAAACTATGGATCCTACAGTTATCAAAAGCAAATCAAAAGAACCCCTTAAAGACAATTGAACAAAATGACATTTTCCATAGCTATTATAGGATTATGTATTCATGGTTCCAGAAAGAAGCTTCTAAACTGCTTTACATGGGTAATAGCATCACAATACATGTAGAGTTTATCTAAGTATGAACACTTTGGCGGCTATTTGGGCATATATTTTCAGGTAAAAATTGGTTTAAAAGATTCGTGGCTATGTTTGGCCTCAACCATTCCATTGTCTTGTTCATATACCAGCATATGTAGCATCTCCAGTGGCTATATATTACTGGGAATTTTCATTATCTGTTTGATCTATTTTCCAATTTCCTTTAAAATCCAATGTAAATCACACTTCCTTGCATTTTAATGTTCAGCAGCTACACCGACACCTTTTGTGTCTCCCTCTGTCCAGGGAGACTAGAATCTTTGAAATACAAGTTGGTTTCTCTATGAGCTGATATAGGACTATTTTATTACCAGGAATAGGAATATGAAAATTATATAGGTCCTGTACTAACACATTGAAATGATCTCAGTATTTTAGGTCAGAGAACACTACTCTTTGATGATTTGAACCTCATGCATTTGAGGAATTCTCCCAATCCTGCCAGCTTTCCTCGCCCGATGCTTCTGTACACACAGCTAGAGTCTTCTTGTGAAATCCTGGACGCAGCAGCTGAATTGAGTCAGTAATAGGTACAGCCATATTTAATTGAATGCTCACGATCTTTATGTGTTGATGCTTCATATGCCTGCTCTTCTCTAATATAAACAAGAACCCAACCCCTGAATCTTTAGTACATCAATATATTTGTGTATTTGTATTGTTTATGTTGTGTGTATATACAAATGAAATTTTTTGCATGAAGAGCATGGGTGTGGAATAAGAAAAAAAGTAGCATTCATTTATAATGTCTAGTCTGGGCAACACCTTGCAGTGTGGGTACCCACATGTGTAATGTCACTTTATTTTCACCATTTTTTAAGGTAAATTTTACTATTTCAAGTATTCATATGAGAAAACTTGAGATGTGGAAAGTTACAAAAATTGATATGAAGAAAAAGAATTTGAACAAAGAGGGTTTTTGTTTGGTGGTCCTTCACCCTCTCAAGGATTCTTTTCTCCCATTATCCAAGATGACATTATATGGGCACAGTGATACTGTCATCTACTAGAGCAATTTGCATAATCGCCCTAATCCCCAGTCACTATCAGTATCATTTTATGAAACAATGGGGATATTAATAATATGTATTTTTTGGTGTCATTTTAAAAATAAATATAGATGGAAGAAAATCTTAAATGTAAACTGGGAGATACTGTACCTGTGTAATTTATTTTCTTGCTTTGGCAGCCTTAATCCATTCCAAGGAGTACCACCTTGGGTTTAATTCCTTTAGAGCACCACCATGAGAATTTATTGTTTTCCTATTGGGTAGGTAACATTGCAAAAATATCCACAGAATTTTAGAAAATGTAATTCCCTGAATGTGAGATGTACCTTAATATATCGAATGTTGAACTGACATTATTTGATAGTGACTGTATCACTAAAAGGGAAGAGCTCACGTGGGCATGACAGCAGGTGCCTCATTACCAGCTTCCTATAAACTACAGTTTCCAGGCTCTGCTTCTGATGCAACAGCCTAAAGATAGGCTGAGGACATGGGCAGCCTGTGGGCTCTTCCAGATTTATCCACTTTGATGCTTTTACTTCAATTAACCAGGGGTCCTTACCTCTCCTATTCTAGATGAAAAACCCTAAATTTCTCTCTCTCTGACACAAGGAATCCTCAGAGTATTGCAATAATAAAAGTATGCCAAAAAATAACATACCTTGCATTCATGCAGTCAACAAATATTGAGAACCTTGTTTATGCAAAACATAATGATAGATGCTGCCAATGATACCAAGATACTACCAGTGTCTGCTTCCACATAAATCCATTCTTGTAGATGTGATAAGACTGGTACACCATCCATGTCAGTATTCACTACATCTATTAATGCTGTACACAGAATGGCAAACGTTGCTTATTGGTTTGTCTAAACATTGGCATTTGGTATTAATTTTGAAGATTAGAAGGAAGTGGCAGGGGGTTTGGGGAAGGGAAAGACACTTCTGACTATGGCAGAAGGTGTAAAGGCAGAAAAAATGACTACACAGTGCTTTCAGTGAAGTATTCTTGGAGGTAAGCTGTAATAATTAAACTTAGATTCATGCACTGAATCTAATCCAATCATCAAAGCAGTAGTTAAGATTTTGTTTTGCAAGCATGGTAATCCAGTAACTGATTTCAAGAAGACAGTGCTCTGATTAAATTGCAGCATAGATTGGAAAGAGTAAAAATCTATTTGTAAAGCTTTTCTCACTTGATCCATTAATATTATGTCTTTTCATCCATTTTTCCCCCTGTCCTCATCGCCATCACTCGAGTTGGGTTTTGTTCCCCTTTGGTGAATACATACCTTTCTTACTGCCATCTTGACACCTATTTCTAATGTCTTCTCTGTAGCCTAAATACTGTATTTAGATTAATACTCTTAAAATTAATTTTATCATATGGCTCTCTTTCTCAAAAATGTTGATGATTCCCCTTTGTCCACAGAGAGTTGTCCAAATACTTAGTCTTCCCCTGCTTCCCAATAGAAATTCTCTTCAGTCTTTCTGGATTGTCTGTTCATGTCTCCAATTAGCCCACATCTGTCCTCACTTCACATCTCTGTATTCATCTTACCCTTCTCTGCTTTGGAATAATTCTTTAATTTTATCCATCATTCAGGCTTTAGTTTAATTAGCCCCTTTATAAATACTCCCTCCCAACCTAGATATCCCCAGCCTTAAATCTGTATAATTATTATTACTTAATACATACACACACACACACACACACACTCTCTCTCTCTCTTTTACATTGCAAACAAAACACTCTTTCTGTATGTGTCTTATTTCCATACTATATTACTATTTTATAGACCCTTATTAGCTACTATTTACTGTGTCCTTATTATATACCAAACATGGTTCTACATGTTTTACATGTATTAACTGATTTAATCTTCACCACATCCCTATTCCAGTAGGTCTGATCATCATTTTCAGTACATGTGAGGAAACCTAGTCGACTCATAATAAATTTTGCTGACTAACATTATAACTTTCACAAAATATAACTTAGGTTTTCTTTATCAAATAAAAATTGACCTTTACTTAGCCAAGTCAGTAATCTCTTTCATATACTTTTCTCATCATCTATCCATTTTAACCAGGCAAAGTCAACTTTCAAGGAATATAAAAGAACACAAAGACAGAAAGAGTTTCAGAGGGACTGAAAACACCTTGTCAAGTTTTTCTCCTTATCGTTCTAATATCCCTGATTAATATTTATCTTAGCTTGGCTCAAAGAAGACAACAAATTATCTGGAGTCAGTCCATTGCAACTTTCAACATAATGAAGCATCCTAAATTTAGGACACCCTGTTGGAAGTCATGAGTAAAATCATTAAATTGTAATTCATTGGAAGAATTAAATATTGGGTTGTCGGAAAAGTCATGATGTATTTTTGCAATGAAAAGCATAGAAAAAATACGTCATGATTTTACCGACAACCCAATAATTCCCTGATCAGCAATGTAGAGTTTGGGGTAACTGATAAGGCTGTTAGTATGTAATCTACTTTCAACTAAATTTTTTCTGTATTATAACATTCTTAGATATGTTTCTACATATGGTTTGTACATTATTTGTATAAAGTTTGCTCCCCTCATTCCCACTTCATTTATACACAAGAACTTGCTATGGATGATGTTAGGAAACTGTTTTGTTTTAATTAACACTTCCTTTCTTGCCTGTATTATAGACCGTGGAGGTAGAAGTATCCCTTCCACTATCATATTTATATTAAACCCTCAAATTGTGTCTGTTTCACCTTTACAAGTTCTTTTTCAATTTCCTCTCTTTGCCTACATATTTTATCAGCTTTATTGAGGCATAATTGACATGCAATGAACTGAACATATTTAAAGAGTAAAATCTGATTGAGTTTTGACATTTGTATATACCAAAAACTAAGATCATGATCATATTCACTACCCCTCAAATCTCCTGATGCCTCTGTGTAGTCCTTCCTTTCCACCCCTTTCCACCTCACCCCCCTCCTGCCTTAGGCCCCAGGCAATCATTGATCTTCCTACCATTTTTGATTAGTTTTCATGTCCTAACACTTTATTAAATGAAATAAAATTATATGGTATATACTCATTTTTTCTTCCTTCTTTCACTCAGTATACATATTTTTAGATTCACCCAGGTTGTAGCATATAACCTGGCTTATGCTTTGTATTGTTGTGTAGTATTCCATTGTATGGATTTAATATAATTTGTTTATTCATCCATATGTTGATGGACTATTGGGTTGTGTGCAGTTTTTGAAAATTACAAACACACAAACACTATGAACATTTGTGTACAAGTGTTTGAAGGACATATGCATTCATTTCTCTTGAGTAAATACCTAGAAGTGAAATGATTTGATATTATGTTTAACTTTCATGGAAGTGTCAGTTCCAAAGTGACTGTGTCATGTGTATATGCTTCAGCAGTGTATACGAATTCAGGCTCCCTCATGTACTTTTCCAACACTTAACACAGTCAGACTTTCAAAAATTTTAGTTATTCTATTACGTGTATAGTGGTATTTATTTGTGGTTTTAATTTGCTAGTGAATGATGAGTTGTGCATATTTATTGCTTATTGTCTATCTGTATATCTTTTTTTCGTGAAGACAATTTTCAACGTTTTGTTCATTTATTATTGGGTTGTTTGCTTTCTCATTGTTGAGTTTGGAGAGTTCCTTAAATATTTTAAATACAACTCCTTTATTGGATGTATGATTTTCAGATATTTCAACCAGTCTATGGCTTGTCTTTTTATTCCTGTAATAGTGACTTTTTGAAGAACAGACATTTTTAATTTTGATAAAGTCCAATTTATTAATTTTTAATTTATGGATGTTTTTATGATATTGTATCTAAGAAACCATTGCCTAACCTCATGTCTTAAAGTGTTTTCTCCACCCATTTTTTTGAAATATAATTTCTATCCACACCAATAGGTAATCTCTTATCTTAAAAATCAACAATGATGAATTTCCTACATTCAATGTCAATTTTTGCCCTCAATCTTAACTCTATGGCACATTTGACATTGCTGTCCATAATCTCTATTTTGAAATCTTGTCCTTTGTCTATTTTAACAATGCATTGCTAAATAGACAGTTCTTTTTCTACTACACAGAATATTTATTTTATCTTCATATTGACCACACTTTCCTCTTTCTATTCTCTGATTTTGGATCATTCTTGATCCTTTTTTCTCCATTCTTATCAATCTGCATTTCATTAATCATAAAAGTTAATTAATGATTCTACATGAATTCCTCTATATTCATAATTACTGATTTCTTCCCTGATCTCTGTTCTTGAATTTGCAATTATTTGAGATAATTTCTACTGGGACATTTTACTTCAAATTAAATATTTATATACACATAGTGCTTTCTCCAAAGTTGATTCCTCCTGCTATGAATTTTATTTCTAATTATGACACCATATTCTCTTAGTCACATAAGCTTAAAACTACTATAAAACTATCTTCACAAATACTCCTCTCTATCATATTCTCAAGGATGAGATTAATAGTAAAATATAGCTCAGGTAATATCTCTCCCTTGTTTGCAGTTATCTTGAATTCCTCTTTATTGACCACAGAATAAAATCAAAGGTCCTTAACTTGTCATTCAACGGTATCACAATATGGCTCCAACATACATTCCCAAGCCTAAGTCCTTCATGTTTTCTTTCTATGGCATTCCTTCTTTCTATATGCCATTCCCAGCGAATGTCTCAAGTTGCTGATTTCCCCTTTGCCTACTTGAATGCTTTTCTATAGTGTCACTGCTTACCCATATTCTACTTATTCTTTACAGTCCAATTCAAACATAATCACGACCAGGAAGCCTTCATTTTTGCGCAACAAGATGTAATGTGTTTTCCTTTTGAATTCATATCAGCTTTATATATCTCCTATTATACTGATCGTACCTTATATTTTATTCAGTTTATATCTTATTTTTGCTTCTCAGCAAAAATATTGAATACATGTAGCTTTGTTTGTGTTTGTGTTGCCAAAAATGTCAGCATACTGTTTTTGTAAATATTTATTCATGCAATGAATGAAAAAGCTTTATTTATTCAATTCATGCATTTTCTTTTCTTTTACTCTTTCTCATATCAGATTGAAGACTTTTATGCAGATAAATGTATATAATCATAAATGGCTATTGAGAAAAATTGGATAGGGATTGGCAGAGTCTGCCTTAATTTAAGCAATACTTTCTGATAGCTCCCAACCTGTCATTTGGATGTAGATGTATATCTTTAACCCATTTGGCCCTTTGTTTTATAAATTAGAACAAATAATTGTCTTTGGTTCTTTGAGAGCTTTTCACAGTGAAAGCAAAAATTTACCATAAATTTCCTAGAAAAATGGGAGACATAGGTTTATTATAGTGCTTGTTTAAGATTTTCTCATGTAACATACTCTACAGCTTGGGGAAGAATGCAGTTTGCCTCCAAGTCACAGAGAATACTAGTTCAGTTATTTCCTTGCATAACACCTCGCCCAGCCTCTTTTTACTCCAGACCCTATAAGCACACAGGAACTCTGGGGAATAATTTTACAATAAGAAATATCATTTTAGAATATAAAGGTTTTCTACTTTGTTTTTTTGTTGTTGTTGTTATTGTTGTTGTTTAACAGAAAATGAAGTCAAAATCGCAATGCTATGGCTTCTCAGCAACTCAGCAATCCCACTAAAATCAATAGGTGTTTGGCCCTAACAAATCTTTATCCTGCCTGATAGAATGGCACTCAAGGTCAAATGAAGACTCAGAGTTACCTAAAACATCCGTTTCTTCTGCAGGAATACTTATTACACTTCATAAAAGATAGAGAATCACTCTTCTTGAATTAAAAGACTGGCATTTAAGTGATTGACATCTATCCTGGTCTCTATTGGTTTCTTGGCGATTTCAAGGTTTTGATCTTTTTTTTTTCCTCCCAAGCTGAGATGTTCTTTTCCTGGAACTTTTTTCATAATATTTGAAAAACTTTCATCACTTTAATTGTCTAATACTTCTATAGATGGTCTTATTTTATATTCAGGTAAGTTAATCAGTGAGTATATACTCTAAAAACCTGAGAGGTGGTTACCATAAATAGTAACTATTTTTCATTTTTTTATGTTAGAAATAAGAAAGAAAGTCTGTTCCATTCTCATGCTCTCATATATCTTATCTCACCAAGAGTTCTTCTCTAGAGGAATTCAGGGAATGAAGGATACTTCTCTATCTGAAATACTTGTGGATTGCATTATGTAGCAAATGGTCCTTTAACTTTAAAAAGAAAAAATCCTAAATCAATAGGTACCTTAAAAATGTTATGAAAATTACTAAGATTATGGAAGACCTAATTTTATGATGAAGAAAATAATACCTTTCATAATAATCATCCAATACCTAGAATTTCAACATTAGGCTTTATCATGAATGAACTGACTTCAGGCTTTAATGGTCATACATAAAATTAAAGAAATAAAGAAATCAAAGAGACTCAAGCTAGAATGACCATGGGTATTACAGAGCATTTCTTAACTACTCTATTTTTCCAGTGATGACTTTCTTTTGATATACTGTCTTGGAAATCAAAATATCAAGAAAATAAAGTATTTCCAGGCCTAATATCTAGAAGGAACTGGTTGGTTTATTCCATGAGAAGTTTAAAGAGCTTTCAGCCAAAAAAAAAAGAGTGGGGGGTGGGAATGGGTTGGATATGCTCACTAGTCACAAGAATTCTGTACTCCTCTGTGACTACTCTGGGACATGTACCCATTCTTCTTCTCCTTTCCCCACAACCCTCCCATACATTCTCATCTTTCCCCCTGGAAACTAATATGGGATGTTGACAGCTTTCTGAAAGAGGGAAAAAGATTACATTGCAGGTTGATTAATAGAATTTAAGAGAAGCCTATTGGAATAAAGTGAACATGTTGACCAAATTGTATGGTGAATGGGCATCATTTTGTTGCCTGTTAATTAACACTAATTGTTTGTTAATAAGGAGGAAGTGGGAAAGTGATTGAAAGCCAGCTCCTGGTAAACAAATTCAAAGATAGATGACCCAACGGTGCCTTGATTTGAGCAAGAGGAAAGTTTTCCCCAGTGTATTAACTAGTACAAATATTTATCTGAGTGAACAGAAGGTTGTACTTTCTTTCAGACAACATTTATAGACATATACACCTACACTGAACTTGAAATGAAGAAAATTCACTAACACTATGGTCAGAAACTAGTTAATTTGTTAGATCTTTAGCTAGTTCTCATGGGGCATTAGGAAGTAACATGCCCTCCCCTGTGAAGGAAAAGTGGGAACAACTGGACCACCTCCCAGTTCAGTCCCTCCTGCATCTTGACCTCCTTAGATCCATTCAGAGGTGATGGTAAAAGATCAAAGAGTTTTTATAGTTGGGTCTCTATAAGGAAGTTTTGATTCTCTCAGGGAAATTTCCCAGAAATAGTAAAACTCATATGGGACACCATAGATGAAGTATTGAGTATCTGGATTTGGTTTATAATGCTGGTGAAGGTGATCCCCTGTAAAATTTAAAAAAACAACAACTGACTTTAGGAATTCTAGGTAGATTCTTGCAGTCCAACCTACCACCTTGGAAATCTCCTTTAGACCTTATGTTGAAATTGGGTGAGTAAAAAAGGGATGTTATCTTATTAATGCTGCAATAGATGCCCCAACTTAAGGTGTATTCTTTTTTATTTCTTATTTTATTATTTTATTCTTTAGGATTTTTATTTAAAATATAGCTAACACACAGTATTATGTATCAGGAGTACACCATAGCTTTTCAACTTTTAGATACCTAAAGAAGTGATCACCATGATAGGTCCAGCAAACACCTGACACCGTAATATGCTATCATAAAATTATTGATTATATTCCCTATGTTGTATGTTTCATTTTAATTATGATGTGTCTTGGTGTGGGCCTCTTTGGATTCATCTTGTTTGGGACTCTCTGTGCTTCCTGAGCTTGTATAGCTATTTCTTTCACCAGGTAAGCAAAGTTTTCAGTCATTGTTTCTTCAAATAGGTTCTCAATCTCTTGCTTTCTCTCTTCTCCTTCTGGTACCCCTATTATGTGAATATTGTTATGCTTGATATTATCCCACAGGTCTCTTAAACTCTCCTCATTTTTTTTTTGGACTTTTTTTTTTTCCTTTTTGCTGTTCTGATTGGGTGTTTTCTGCTATCTTGTCTTCCAAATCACCGATTCAGTCCTCTGCTTCATTTAGTCTGCTGGTGATTCCTTCTAGTGCATCCATCATTTCAGCTATCGTATTCTTCTTACTGGTTCTTTTTTATGGTTTTTATGTCCTTTTTCTATGTTTGCTATCTTTGTTGAAGTTCTCACTGAGTTCCTTGAGCATCCTTTATGACCATTGTTTTGAACTCTGTCTCTGGTAGGTTGCTTACCTTCATTTTGTTTTGTTCTTTTTCTGGAGTTTTCTCCTGTTCTTTTATTTGGGATATATTTCCTTGTTTCCTCATTTTGGCTGCCTCTTTGTGTTTGTTTCTCTGTGGGAGGCAGATCTTCTATGTCTCCCAGTCTTAGCTGGGTGGCCTTAGGTAGTAGGTGTCCTGTGGAGCCCACATACAGTCTCTCTGGTCACCTGCTCCAGGTGCCCCAGTCATGTCCCTTGTGTGGGTGGTATGTGTCCTCCTGTTATAGTTGAGCCTTGATTGCTATTAGCATGTCAGTGGGTGGGATTGACCATCAGGCTGATTAGCTGTGAGGTTTGGTCATGACTACAGCTTATGGAGTGCTGTGCAGGGAACTTACTCCAATGAGTGGGCTTTGCCGCCACAGGCTTTGTTACCTGTTGAGACCACCTTTCGTGTGTGCCACTTGTGGGGCTAATTAGGCAGTGCTCTGCTGTGGTCTGAAGCCAACCTCCAAGTGTATTGGTTCTGGGGCCTCTTGCGAGGAGCTCCAGTGCAGGCCTAGGTCACCCACTGCCTGTGACCAGCTGCGGACTACCTAGTAGGAGCTACAAAGTGATCATTGGTTTTTCACTGCTTGTGCTAAACCTGGAGGCATGTGGGAGAGGCCACACTGTGAACTGAGGATGATTGCCACCAATACTGGGCATGAGGTAGTTCTGCAAAAACCCCAAGGCCTACTGCCACCTGCTAGGTCCCTTAAGGTTCAGCTGCTGATGAAGTCTCACGGGGTGTGTGAGTTAGGTAAGGGAGGGTCTCAGGGAGCACCAGAGTGGAATAGTCATGGCCACCTGGTTCGTGTAGATTCTGGTGCTGAGCCTGGAGGTGCTCAGGGAAAGTCTCGGAGAATATGGAGGCCAGTCATAGCCTGCCTTTGGCCTGTGGACTCTGATAGTTTTCTAAGAAAGAGTGCAATGTGAGAGGGCCTGGCTGCTCATGTAGAAAGTGCCTCCAGCTATGTGTGAGTTTGATGGAGCACAGTCCCAATAAGTCAGCAGGACAGAGCCCCAGAGCTCACCAGACCAATCAGATTCAGATTCACCTTAAGCATGGGGGGGGGGGGGTGTGCTCAACACATTAAAGATGGTGGCTACCTGCTCATCTGTACAAGAGAAGGATCCCACACAGAGAAAATGGTGACTGTCCTCCAGCCTTGGCCTCGAAGCCACACACCCCAGCCTGCTCCCCGTATGCCTTTGATGACCCCGAGTCACTGTTCCTTTGCTGGAGCCCAAGGTAAGTGCCTGCAAATGAATGAGTCTATATGCGGGCCATTTAAGAGAACATCTGGTTTTCCCCAGCCTTCCATCCCACCCAGGTGGTTGGAATCCTCACTGTTTTTCACAGCCAGGTGTTCTGGGGGCTCCTCTTCCCAGCACCAGTACTCTGGGCTGGGGAGGTCAGTATGGGGCTCGGATCTCTCGCTCCTCCAGTGGGAATCTCCACAGCTGAGGTATCCCTTCCTATTTTCACATGGAAGTTTAGGGACTAATCTAGTTCACCTCTTTGCCCTCCTACCAGTCTCGATGTGGTTTCATCTTTATATCCCTAGTTATTAAACTTCTGTTCGGCCAGATTTCAGATGGCTATCCAGGTTGATTGCTCTAAAGTTTAGTTTTAATTTTAATGTGTTCATGGAAAGAAGCAGGCACAGTGTTTATCTACTCCACCATCTTGGATCTCCTCCAGGCCCATAAAGTTGTACTCTTTTTTAAAAAAGGCTGTTATTGTGTGTCTCAAATTTGAGGCATTCAAAGGTACAAATCCTTTGATCCACAGGCATAAAGGAACATGGTTGTGACTGCTGAGTCATGGAATTCCCAAGGTTTAAAGAAATTGTGTCAGTATGATGATGTGGCTTCCCAATATAGGGCATTGATGAACTAAAAACATTAGAAGATTGTTTGAACTCTTATCAGGTGCCTGGTTGCTAAAAAACAAAAGTGAAGGCACTTTTGCTTATTGGTGTTGAACTCTCTTCTCTCTCTCTCTCTCTCTCTCTCTCTCTCTCTCTCTCTCTCTCTTTCTCTCTCGCTCCTCCCTCTCTCCCTCCCCCTCCCTCTCCCTGACTCCCAACATACTTGATGATCCCTCCCTCCCCTCTATCCTGACATCAGTCACCTTGAGAAGAAAGATGAGTCAGGGTAGGTAGGTCAGGGTAGAACAACTGTCTCTAAAAGAAAACTTCCATAGCTCTATTCTGTGTACGTATGTGCCCAAGTCACCATTCTACCCAACCCAGTGGGAGATATTCTTGGATTCAGGTAATAGAATTTTAAAAGTTATCATAATAGGGAAGAGAAGATAATGTGACCCCGTGGGTTGGGCCTTTGGAGCCATTTCAATGTACTTTTGTTTTTGCGTGTGTTATAGGCCTGTACTTCTCCATTCGATAAATTCCAAAGGGGATTCTTCTGCTTGTGAAGAGCTATTTGTAGAGGAGTGCTAGTACCTTTGGGACTCCTTTGAGTTACAAGTCTCTGTGACTGATGATTTTGCTGATTGGAGCCTTTGGCAAAGGAAGACAGCCTCTACCCATTGATTGCTGCTTGGGGACCTATTAATAATAGCCTTACTTAAATACTGAGGGAAGAATATGGAATAGATTTGGTTGCAACCTCTATTGGTCAGACTAATTAGAGTAGCCAATGCATTGGTATACTCACAGGAAAATTCATCAGAGGCAGTGCTATATAGAGATAAGTGTTAGTATCCGGAAAAAAACATGTACCCATAGGACCCTTGTGTTTCTGTATGTCTTCAGAATAGAGTTCCGTCTGTTCTGAATTATCTTTTTGACCCAGGCTTCCTGATCTCTGGGTTCCTTTCCTATGAAACAACTCACTGCATATGCACATGTCATCCAGCCCTCTTCTGTTGCCCTATGGGAATTGAGGCTCAAGGAATTGGTGCAAACGCTAATACTCTGGCTTCTGCTATTGCCATGAATACTAAAGTCTTTGTCTCTGACTCAGTTGTCTCATGTCTTCTGCCAGCATTCATGAAGCTGTGACAGATTAATTTGTTTGCTTGTAAGTAGGGTAAAATCTCAGACTTCACAGTTCTCGTTACCCCTTTCCAAAGATTTCTGTTTTCTAATTGAAATTGTGGTCCTGCAATGTCACTATTAACTCTGTTCCTTTAAACAATCATTTAATAAAACAGAAAATTTAGTGTAAATGCAATAATCATAATATATTGAAATAATTATGACAAATATATGTAGTAGTCATTAGTAGAGGTTACTCAAAATTGTTAGAAGATAAAGAAAATGTGATGCCATGTTGAAAACTTATCTCAAAGTCTTAAAGGGCATTAAAACAAAAACAAAAACTGACAGTAAGAAAACAAATTGTGAACCAGGGCTTAGTTAGTGAACAGTCAATCGTAAGCCTGAATAGTAAAACAATAGACGGGTATGTTAGATTTTTTTTTTTTAAACAATACAGCCATATAATGTGGTCTTCTAAGAGACTGTCCACCTCTTCCAACTTGGTTAGGTAGAAATGTTTAGGTTCTTTATTTAGTAATTGACAACTATCAAGGGATTACTCAAAATACCTCAAGGTATATAAGATATGGAACTCAGGGACAAAACTGTTGAATATGTAGCTCAATTATTCACAATCAAAGACACTCCACCAGGGGTCAGCATCTGCTAACACCTATTGTGGATGAGCCAAAAGAGACATCCCAGGGAAGAACAGCCATGAGACCTGTAAACACTAGGACAGCACTTACTGTCCATAGAGCCCAATGTTTTGAGTGCAGATTGATGGGTGGCACAGAACAAGGACTTTGGAAGACAAAGGTAGACGATTGTGTGGCAGGGGGTGTACACACCACAAGCAGAGAGGTGTAGGGAGTTACTCACAGGAGGAGGGTACAGACATGTTAGGTGGCAGCTGGTGGTTCCTTTCTGGTTTTTGGCAGTCCTTTAAGAGCTGGTTCTGCCATGACCACTAATAGCTAAGTAGAAGCTTACATGCAGGAAATAGTTTTTTTGACAAGATGACAGAAACAGCAGTAACCCCTGAGGGAATGATAGCTGTAATTTTTAGCTGAACAATTATTGAAAAACAAGATGACCTTACTGCAGATTCTAGACCAAGTGCCCACATTTAGCACTACTTCCCCTTTTGTGCTGTGGCCTCTAGAAATTTTTAGTAATGACTATTGACATCGAGTGCAGACTATATTCTGACTCACCATTTCAGAAACAGTGCTAAACATAACTCAGTTATTTAGATGCCAGGAAGCATGCCTATTTACATAGACAAGTACTCATTGAGTCTCTGAAAAAGGGGCATGTAGTCTTATTTACCATTTAGCAAACTATGCGTTTAGAGAAACAATATTCCAACCTGTATTAAAAGGTACTTGGGATTTTTAGATAGATTAATGTTCACTACAGCTGGCATATTAATTTAAAATAAGCCACATTTATGACCCAATAAAGGTTTTTAATGTGTTATGTGTGGCCTTTAAATGCACATACAGGACTAATTAAAAATTGATGTGCTTAGTACATTTAAATATTTTTAATAAACTTCTCATGAGGGACTCTTTGGTGTATAGTCAGTGGGCCACTGGAATGCGAGTTCTAGCTGCAACTCTGTGTGAGTAAATCATACAACCCCGATATGTATATTTGCTCAACTTCATGAGTGAAACTCAGTGAAGATCTCTCATACATTTAGAAATAATTATGAGTCTATGAAAATGTAAGTGTGATAAAAAAATAAAAATAAGGAAGCGTAAGAAGAGCCCATGTAAAAATGGTCAATGGGTCTTTGTCCCAAATATTTAAGCCATCAACATTTCACTCAGCTCCCTCACAGAGGTATGGAAATCACTTACCTCTGATTGGATATCTTTCAGAACAAAACACAGCTTAGGATGCTGTATGTCCTTCAGAGGAAAGTTCAGTGAGCCAGAATACAGCATATTATTTTTTGATTGCCTAGCGTTCCATTTGTAGCCTAAGGGCCCAGAGCACTGACCTTACATTAGGAACCCCTCCAGGACCATGTCGAGATCAATGCTTTGATTGCTATCATCACTCACTGCAGGAAATTAAACCAGACTCCTGGGGAGGAAGCCACCCCCAGCCGAAGCCCCAGGAGATAGGAAAGTAGGAGGAGGCCCATTTTAAGCAACCTGCTGAACAAATATAGGTTTGGAAAATGAAAGAACTACACTGATTCCTGTTTCTGTTTCCTGAGAAAGGTTTCTGAGAGCTATTTCTCTCAGTGGTAAGGAATGTTCTAACTTGAATCTAGCAAGTACACCTGTGATCATTACATACCTTTACTGTGATTTACTCTGAATCTGATCATTAAATAAACACATTAGAGCGCTTGTGAATATCAGTATAGCTAAACTTTTAATTTATTTCTTTCACTCTCTCGTTCAGTTTAATTTAAAATATATGAAGTATAGAGGAAGATACTTTTTTCTTGAGAATTTTAATTACCTCGGTTTCCTAACATATAGAGTGTCAAAGTGAATGCACTCCTTCTGGGGAAACGAAAACAAGTTAATAACCCGAATGTAAAGGCTGGCAGGGTTTATGGTGAAAAGGGCTTTTTAATCCAGCGGTTACCGTCCGTACAGTTAATTTAAATAAGCAGCATGCCACTGCCCATGAAGCAAGAGTGACAGGGCAGTGTACTGCTAAGTGAAGTGTTATTCTTAGACTTCTCTTTGATTTTTAGTCTTCTTTTCTCATTATCTTTGTCAATTAGTAGTTACTAAGCTCCTGCAGGGACATTGGCCCTGTAATTGAAGCAATGCCATATTAAGTAATGGAAGAACAACAATAGATTTAACTATTTCCAGTTTTTTGTCTTTGAGATTTCTTTGTTCTTGTGTCTGGATACAACCATATTGGTTTTGCCTCTGGGCTCCAAGGAACAACTCTCTTTGAATCCCATTACTGCGTTTGTTTCCATAAAGTCAGAGAAAGTTATACAAAATGCCAGGCAAATGACTTAGTACTCTGCAACCACAAAAAGGTGTTTCTTTAATTTAAAATTTTAGTTAGTCTTTAGATGTTTACTCTATTTATACCTATAGGCTTATGATATATTTTATTGCTAATCAAACCTGTAGCTCTAATATAAAAATGATCAAGTATATTCACAGTGTTCAATAAATAATTAGAACAAATTAATAAGAGCCATTTTATGACTCTTGGCACAGTACTGCATAAGCCAAAATGAAATGTTCTTAAAATTCACTATGCTCAGCTTTTAGGAGAAAAGCAGGCCGTTAAGTTACCCACTCTTGGAGAGTAAGTAATGTCCATGCAGAAATCCTACCAGACCCTTTATGTTCAGGCAGGAAATAATTTTTGTTTGTTTGTTTGTTTTTTGGTATTTTTTTTTGAGGGCAGTGTCACTGACCCTCATATGTGAGACCGAACCGGGGCCGCTGGCTTCCCAAGCCAGCACTTAACCACCACACCACTCAGCCGGCCCCAGGAAATAATTTTTTGATCCATGAAAAATGTTCTGTAACATCTACTGGTTATTTATACAATTTTTTAAAAAATATTTTATTGGGGAATTGATGAAGGGGAACAGTGTTGGGGAATTGGGGAAGGGGACCAGCCAAGTTGTTGTTCTTCAATCTTAGTTGTGGAGGGCGCAGCCAGCTCAGCTCCAAGTCCAGTCATTATCCGGCTGTCTGACCGCAGCTCAGCTCAGGGTGCCGTGTTACATCTTCGTTGCAGGGAAGTGGGGTGGGGGGCACCATCCAATGCAGGAGTCAAACCAGCAACCTTGTTGTTAGGAGCTGTTGTTAGGAGCTCTCACCAGCTGAGCCATCCTACCATCTGTTGTCAGCTCAGCGGCAGCTCAGCTCAGGGGCAGCTCACTGGCCCATGTGGGAATCAAACCAGCAATTTTGTTGCTCAGAGCTCTTGCTCTTAACCAACTGAGCCACTTGGCTGGCCCACATTTGTACAGTTTTTAGGAGTACCACATAGACTCTCTGGATCATGTTCCACAGTGCTTCTGTCCTTTGCACCAATAATGGTGGGCTTTTCTGGATCTCTGTCCTAAAATTTAAATAGATAGAGAAATCATGAGAATAAATGGCAGCTGAGGCCCAAGGATATCAGATAAAATGTCTAATGATGTCTTGAATATATTAACACAAATGCTCCACTAAGCATTTAGTGGGCATGAGGTCACTTAATTGTCACAACGATCCAATGAATTAGGCATTATCTCCATTTTACAATGAAGGAACTGAGTCTCAGAAAAGTGAACTTGTTCCAGGGCACACATCTAGTAAATGGCAGAATTTTTATTTGAACAAGGTATAGTCATAATACAAGGCCAATTCTCTTCGCACTACACTGAATTGCCTACAAAGCATCTCTTCAGAACACCACACTACTGTCTATCCCACTGCCCAGGGTCTTCATTACCTGAGCCCATATACTTTCTCTCTACAAAGTGCTTCAATGTGCTCGGTGTTGGTTTAGATACCTACTGGCCCAGTCTTCAGCTAAGTTCTCTTGAGGAAGTGATCATGCTCAGCCTGTAAAGAATATGGTGAAGGTTAAAATGGTGAACAGAATAGCTTGGGAAATGAATACTTTGCTTAACACTGTTGGTCTTTTCTCCTGCCACCCCCACCTCCTCTTCACACACACACAGACCACATCAAGGTTGGACAATTAAGTTATCAAATTTTCCACTGTGTAAGTGCATGGAGGAAAGTTCGCAAACTCAATTGTCTGGCCACTTTTTTTTTTTTTTGACCAATATCCTGTCTTCCAAACACCTAGTAAAGGAATATATACTTGGAAGGCAAATGAAATAACAGTGTTTTCCCACTTTTCTCCATTTAAACTGTGGTTTAAATGAGTTGAACTCTTACCAGATTTGCCTATTGGAGTTACATTAGTAACAGTCTTCATTGTGAATGAATTTCATCTGTGTTTACCTGATTGGCTGTAACTGGAATCCCAAGGAGCTGCCATGCAGATACAGTCTTTCCTCACCTTTGCCAGTGCTGTGTGGCTTCCATCACTCTTTTGGCTGCAGGGATGCTATGCTATGGTGACTTTTATGTGGTCTGTTACAATTGATGAGATCCAACAGTGTTCATTCAGCCTTTTCTAGACTGACCTCAGCTGCCTCTCAACTCCACCGCTCTACAGAAGCACCTGTGTAAGTGGTGGCTTATAGATTTTAGGTTCAAATATTCCTCTTTGGGATGACCTGTGTCAAACCCACCCACAAAGCTGACAGGTAATTCAACAATGGCTTTGCCATAGGCTCAGAGATCCTTGCCAGCCCACTTTGACAAGGCATGGCATGTGTTTCTTAAGCATTTTCCTTAGTAGATGGTGCTACTTGCACCTTTCAAGATACAAAACTGATAATCTCTCATTTTTTGGATGACTAGTTTACCTAATCAGACAGAGATTTCTGAGTTTATCTATATACCTCCACCTCTACCCTGCATATTGAGTCTTTGAGCTAGCTCATCATGTTGGTAAATCTTACTGAGCATGTTCTGTGTACAACCAAGGTCACGTGCTGACCATCAAATTACTAACCTACTAAGTCTCACAGGGGCCCTATCATCATCATCTCAAGATTGAGTTTGAGAAAACTGAGGTGGAGAATGGTTAAATAACTTGCACATAGTCACGCAGTTGGGATTCGAACAGCCTTCGCCCAGCACAGCTAAAATTCAGACCTTAGGAAATCTGAGTTCAGAATCCATGCTCTTAAACACTACATTTTGTTACCCTGAGTGGTGAGAGACCAACTTAAGAGCACACACAGCCTCTCAACAGCCAAGCTATTCCAACAAAATCAAAGACTCTTCACACATTTCAACTCCATGATTTTATGATCTTTATAGTGAGCATGTCCTCATCCGCTGCTGCTAATATGTCCTTTTATTCTGGTGCATACCATGCAAACAATGGTAAGGGAACATGTCCTCTTTTTTCCCTCTAAATATTTATGCTATCATCATCTGGTGTGGGGGGGGCGGGGAGGGAGGAACCTGTAATATAAAACCCACAAAAACATTGACTAAAAATAACAGCATGGCAATTAAGTTTGTAATTTTAAATGATTCAAATGTATTTAATACAAAGAACATTTTCCAGCTTAAAAACAGCTTAAAAAATAGTGAAAAGAAGAACAGTTGAAATGTAGTGAAAATGCTAAACTTGAGCTCACATATTCAAAGGTCTCTGGTTATTATGTGGTTATGAAGTCTATCAAGGTGAAATTCAAAATTCGCTTGCACTTTTCAAACCATAGAGTCAAATCTCATAGTCAATTAGAAGGATGTTGTGAAATAGTGGATAAAAAAGTGAATGGACAGTGAGTAAACACAGACTTAAGTTATGGTTCTGATGTCATTAACTATACGGGCAACCTCTAATACAGTTGAACCTATCAAAATTGATAAGGCTTCAAGGTCTCTTTAAATTCCAATATTATATGGGTTTCGTTTTTAAAAAAAACATTTTATTAAAAATATGGTTAACAAAAACTTTTCATTCTTCTCAAAGACAGCTATTCTCTTAAAAATTAAAGACTAAATGGAGACTGTATAACAGGTACTATGATTTCCCAAAGGATTGTCTTAGAGCTTTACACTAAATGGTTAGGAAGGCCATAAAGGTCTTTTCTAACTGTGGTAAGCCCATTTCTCCAAGATTGACATCATCTATAGAGTCAATAAACATTTATTATGTCTTCTATAAAATAGGCCAAGTCCTACATTAGTAGCAGCAATACAAAATAAAACATGTAGTCTTTGCCTTCAAATAACTTATGATCTAATGGTGAGAAAGACAATACATGGTTACAATATAATAACTTTAAACGCTAAAAGAAGAATTTCGTTATCTGAAGCAAGGTTTGACAAGAACATATGAAATCTTGTTCCCTGGCATATGTTGTCAGTTTGGTTCAAGTGAACTCCTAAAGATTTTTAAAATAATAATAAGACAAGGTCCGACAAACTCCAACCCACCAGTCAAATCAGCTAATAAACAAAGAATGTTTTTTACACTTGTAAATGGTTAGGAAAAAAAAACCAAAATAACAACAAAATATTTTGTTCAAATTTCAGTGTTCATAAATAAAGCACACTCGTTGAATTTAAATACAATATTATATTAGTTTCAGGAGTACACCATAGCTATTCCGCATTTATATACCTAATATGATAAGTCCAACCATCTGACATGGTACCACACTATCACAGTATTATTGATTATATTCTGTATGCTGTAGGTTACATCCCCATGACTTAATTGTTTTATACCTGGAAACTTGGACCTCTTATCCCCCTTCATCTTTTCCCCCTTTTTAATTTTTAATTACAGTATTTAATTTCAATATTATTCTATATGAATTTTAGGTGGGTGTATAGCATAGTGGCTAGACATTTATAAAATTTAAGAAGTGATTCCACCTGACTAGTCTAGTACCCTCCTGGCGCTATACATAGTTATTACCATATTATTGACTATATTCCCTATGTTTTATTTACATCCCCATGACTATTTTGTAGCTAACAATTTGTGCTTCTTAATCTCTTCACCTTTGTCACCCTGCCCTCCCATCTATCACCCCAACAAACCTAGTACCCATGTGACACCATACATAGTTATCACAATATTTTTGACTATATTCCTTATGCTAAACTCTATATCCCCATGTTTACTTCATAACAACCAATCTGTACTTTTTAATGCCTTCCTGGTTTTTCGCCCATACCCCCAATGCCCCCCAACCTGGCAAGCATTAAAATGTTATCTGTATCTATGAGTTTGTTTCTGTTTTATTTGTTTTGTTCTTTAGATTCTGCACATAAGTGAGATTATATTACATCTGTCTTCCTCTGCCTTACACTCCTCTCAGCACAATACCCTCCAGGTCCATCTATGATGCTGCAAATAGCAAGAATCCATTCCCTTCATGGCCAAGCAATATTTAATTGTATATATGTACCACCCCCTCTTTATCCATTCATCCATCGATAAGCAGTTAGGCTACCTCCACATTGTGGTGATTGTAAACAATGCTTCAATGAACATATGGATGGACAGGTGCCCGGAAGTAGCATTTTGGATTTCTTCGGATAAATACTCAGAAGTGGGATCACTGGGTCCTTCTTTGTCTCTTGCTGTAGCGTTTGTTTTAAAGTCATTTTGTCTGCTATAAGTATTGCTATCCCAGCTTTTTTTTTTTCCTTTTCCATTTCCTGAAATATCTTTTCCTGTCCCTTTACTTTCAGTCTGTGTGTATCTTTCCATCTGAAGTGATTCTCTTATAGGCAGCATATGTAAGGGTCTTATTTTTCTTACCCATTCAGCCACCTATGTCTTTTGAGTGGAGCATTTAATCCATTTATGTTTAAAGTAATTGTTGATAGATATGTAGCTATTGCCAATTAATTATTCACAATTTTAATTTTTTTTCTGCCATCTTAAAGAAATCCTTCTAACATTCCTTGTAATACTGGTTTGGTGGTGAACTCTTTTAGGTTTTTCTTGTCTGGGAATCTCTTTACTTGTCCTTTGATTTTAAATGATAACATTACTGGGTAGAGTAGTTTTGGTTGTAGGTCCTTGCTTTCATCATGTTGAATATTTTGTGCCAATCACCTTCTGAGCTGCAAAGTTTCTGTTAAGAAACCAGTGGACAATCTTATGGGAGCCCCCTTATAAGTTACTAGTTTCCTTTCTCTTGTTGCTTTTAGGGTTCTTCCTTTATCTTTAAACTTTGCCATTTTAATTATAATCTGTCTTGGGGTGGGCCTATTTGGGTTCATCTTGTTTGTCACTCTCTGTGCTTTCTGGGTTTGTATGTCTATTTCCTTCACCAGGTTAGGAAAGTTTTCAGCCATTATTTCTTCAAATAGATTCTCAATCCCTTACTTTCTCTCTTCTCCTACTTGTACCCCTATGATGCAAATGTTATTATTCTTGATGCTATCCAAGATGTCTCTTAAACTCTCTCCATTTTTTGGTATATTTTTTTCTTTTTGCATTTTCCAGTTGGGTGTTTTCTGCTACCTTGTCTTCCATGTCTCTGATTTGATCCTCTGCTTCATTTAATCTCCTGGTGTTTCCTTCTAGTGCATTCTTCATTTCAGTTATTGTTTTATTTATTTCCTACTTTTTTCAGTATGGTTTCTGTGTCCTTCTTATGCTTGCTATCTCTTTGTTGAAGTTCTCACTGAGTTCTTTGAGCATCCCTATAACCATTGTTTTAAACTCTGTCTCTGGGAGGTTGCTTGTCTCCATTTTGTTTAATTCTTTTTCTGGAGTTTTCTCCTGTTCTGTCATATGGGATGTATTTCTTTGTTTCCTCATTTTGCTGCCTCTTTGTGTTTGTTTCTATGTATTAAAACAAATATATCCCAGGCTTGGCTGGGTGGCTTTATGTAGTAGGTGTCCTGTGGAGCCCTGGCACAGTCTCCCTGGTCACCTGCTCCAAGTGCTCCAGGAATGTCCCTTGTATGGGTTGTGTGTGCCCTACTGTTACTGCTGTTATAGTTAAACCTTGATTGCTATTGATACCTGAGTGGGTGGGACTGACCCTCAGGCTGATTAGCTGTGGGGTTTAGCCATGTCCACAACTTACAGGCTGCTCTATGAGGGGTTTATCCCACTGAGTGGGATTTGCCCCAGTGGGCTCTGGTGCCTATTGACACTGCCCTTTGGGTATGCCACTTGTGGGCCTAATTGGGCAGTGCTCTGCTGTGGTCTGAAGCCAACCTCCAAGTATGTTGGTTCTGGGGCCTCTTGGCTCTAGTGCAGGCCCAGGTCACCTACTGCCTGTAACTGACTGGGAAGCTACGAAGTGATCTGTGGTTATTCACTGCCTGTGCTAAACTTGGAGGCATGTGCGAGAGGCCACACTTTGAACTTAGGACATCTGCCTCCAGTACAAAGCCTGGGGTAGCTCCACAAAAATTTTGATACCCCGCAGGGCCTGCTGCCACTTGCTAGCTCCCTTAAGGTTCAGCCACTAATAATGCCTTGTGCAGTATGAAAGTTGAGTGAGGCTGGTCTCAAATAATCTCTAAAATAGAAAGAGCTGTAATCACCAAGTTAACATAGTTCATTTTAGTTTGGTACCAGTGCTGAGCCTGGAGCTACTCAGCAAAAGTTTCAGAGCACACCAAGACCAAGACGGTAGCTGCCCACCTGGTGCCCATAGACACTGATAGTTTTCCAAGAAGAGTGCAATGTGGGTGGGGCTGGCTGCTCATGGAGAAAGTGCCACAGGTGTTGAGGGAGTTGGGTAGAGCAGGGTCCCAGTGAGTCAGCAGGGTTCAATGAGTAGAGCTCATCAGGCCAATCAGATTCAGATTTGGCTGTTCAGGGAGGGTTCAAGAAAGCACCTGCCTGCTGGCTGCATTGGAGAAGGCCCCTCACAGGGAAAATGGCAAGTGTCCTCCTGCCCTTGCCCCAAAAGCTACACACCTCAGTCTGCCCCCCGTATGCCTCTGACATCCCCTGAGTCACTGTCCCTACTCAGGAGCCCAAGGTGAGTGCCTGCGAGTGAGTGAGTCTGTGCACAGGCCCTTTCAGAGGACATCTGAGTTTGCCCTAGCTTTCTGTCCTACCTTGATGGTTGGAATCTCCACTGTTTCTCACAGCCAGAGATTGTGGGGGCTACTCTTCTCTCACCAGTACACCGGACTGGAAAGCCTGGCGTGGGGCTCTGGTTTCTTGCTCCTTTGGGGGGAACCTCCACAGCCAAGATATCCCTCAGATTCTCAACTGCCACATGGAGGTTGGGGGCTAGCCTGTTTTGTGTCTCCACCCTTCCTGCCAGTCTCAACATGGCTTCTTCTTTATATCCTTAGTTATAAAATTTCTATACAGCCAGACTTCAGATAGTTCTCCAGGTTGATTGTTCTATAATTGAGTTGTAATGGTAATGTGCTCCTGAAAGGAAGCAGAAACTACATCATCTTGGGTCTATGGATTTCTGATACTAGCAATACATAATATTTACTGTATATTATATTATATCATATCATATCATATCATATCATATCATATACCAGATTCAATGCTAAGTGTTTCCATAGAAAATCCAGTAATCACAGTGTAATGTTGACTTTTTAAGTACTCATGTTAGTCCCTGGTTGAAACTTTTATTGATCTATAACAAATAGTATCCTAGTGATCTAAAATTATTAAAATGCTTTCCAATCCCAGCTTAGCACCAGAAAGGCCCAAAAGAGCAAAAAACCAAATTTTTTTTCTCTTTGGAAACAGCAGAAGACATGCTAATTCACTTATAAGCACATGCACAATAATTTGTATTTAGAGAAATGAAAGTTCCTAAATATCTCAGTTCATCCAAATTAGAATATGTTATCTCCTCAACACGTGGTGCACATTCTTCACTTACTAGGCAATTGCAAACCACCAGTAACACAGCAAGTTGGCTTGTAATTATTAGAAGCTTCCAGGTGTTGTGGCCCTGTTGTGACAGAGACCAGAGGTCTGCAGGAACTGGATTCAGGGCTCTGAGTCTGGCATTGACTGGATTTACATTCCAGAGCTTGGCAACTTTTAGACACATAAGTCTTGGCAGGACAACACTTTGCTTCATAGCTCACAGGCTGACAGCTCTGGATTACAAGGCCCTTTCTCTGACTGCTTGCTGATTGACAAGGCTGAGAAACACACTTCAACACTGCCGAAGGACTTCCTGGTTCGCATGTTGTCTTTTCATGGGACCTGGAATTGGAACAAGTAGTTTGGGTAACTCTGTGCAGGCAAGCACTTTGTACACCGCTGTCCTCTCTGCACAGCTTCTGTTCACATTTGGGCACTTTGCTGCTGGTGGTTTCACTGCAGGTTTCTTTAAAGTTGTCCAACAGCCAGGTCCTGCCATAGCAGCTGCTGGGTAGAAAAAATCCATCTTCAAAGCATATAGGATTAGACCCATGCACGATGGCAGAGAGTGGTGGGACACTGTAGGAACACTTGAGTGAGTAGCTGTGACTCTGGGACATATTGTTAAAACCCTTGACTGAAGTTGGTTATAAGGACCTAACATGCTGGGTCTGAAGATTAAGTTCTTTCCTCGGGAGATTATATACTCAGAAAACTGGGTGTTGGTTTCTTCTCAAGACTCCTTTCCGCCTCATTGCTTCAAGCTAATTTGAAGGATAACATCTCATTAGCACTTTGTTTAGTTCTATATGAAGAAGACATCTTATTAACAAAGAAGCCAATCCATTTTGCATCTTTGAAATGGCTTTCATGTTAGCCCCAAAGCTGACTCATCAGGGAATGGTTTGTTAAATGAGTCCCAACATGTCACCCAAGCTAAATTTTATTTTTCCTGAGTCACTGTGACTCTCCATATTGGTAAATAGATAATAAGAAATGCATGAGTATGTGGAAACAGCCAATGGAATATTGCTTGATATTCAGCATTGGAGTTTTAAGAGATACCACTTGGGCAGAACATGATAATATGATCAAGTCATTTTTAGTCAGAAATCAATCCAATTCAGCCCACCCTCATTCTATTCAGATTTTGGTCTGCCCAGTTGGTCAGAATAGAGAGAAGGACTCCACAATGAAATTGCTTCTTACTGTTCACCCAAAATACTGAATGTGGTCATTGCCCTATAAACATCTTTCCCTTTGTCAAACATTTTGTTTCCCTCATCTTATTGAAGGCCAAATTTTAATGTTGCCCCTTTATAAAGCTTTTTCTTGATCTTCCTATTTAGAAGTTACTGCTACTTCCTCTGAATTACCAATGAAATTTGAAACATTCCTTGTCATGATGCATCTTATACAAAGTAGTTTGTTTAGTTTTATTTGTGCATCTCCAAGATTGCTAATTTGCCTTTGTAACAAACCTGTTTCAGATATGCTTTTCATTTTTGAGTTTTCAATGTTTTATCTTTTTGACTGCCGGATGATGATCACCTCCTACATTTACCACATGAGCATGGCTACTTAGCGTAGTTTCATACTCATAGCACAAGATGTACCAGCGCCATTTCTATAACACATTCTATAATTTGCTTAGCTCATCTTATGACAGTGGAACAATAGAAGTATATTCTAAGCATAACACCCTGGTATTCCTATCTTAGGTTGGAAGAAAACCAAGAACATTCAGAAACTTTGAACAACTCTTATACAAACTCTTCCTTGATATGCGATGGACTGGGGATAGTATATATTTAAAAGGATGCATCTGAGTACATTCAACTTGAGAAGCTGTACACTCAGCTTGTGTATAATGCCTTTGTAACACATGCAAGTTATTTATAATTTTGAATGGCCACTCTTGTGTGATGAAAGATCCCATTATGCCCTCCACATGAACCCTGACACAACCCATTTAATTCTGATGCATATTTGTATTGATCATTGCATGGAGGCTTTCACTGCTTAAAAGTATTAAATGGATTCTCGTTGCCCTTAGAATAAGATCCATTCCCCTTAGCTTGGCCCACAACACCTTGTGAGACCTGGCTGCTACCTATTTTTCTAACTCCAATTCTTGTCATTTCTCTCTGCCCAATATGCTCCATTCTCTCAGGCCTCTCCTTTGTTCTTTGAACATATAAAGCCTTTCCTTGCCTCAGAATTTTGCACATGCACCTAGTTACCTGTTTCATACATTCATTGTCCTTTCCTACTCTGTACACAGCTGTTTGCCTCATCTTTTGTATCTCAGCTTAAGAGTTACCTCTTATAGGGGCTTTTCTCCATCACCCTATTTGAAAAAAGATTCCATTTTCAGGGTCTAATTTTTTTTTTCTTTCATAGAACTTATCTCGCTTTACAATAGTTTTGTTTCTTTATTGTATCTTTGCCACTACACTGTGAGTTCCATAAAGGCAAGAAGTACTCATGTGTATAGCTTTCTCACTTTTGTATCTCCAATACACTAAGCACAGCGCCTAGCTGACACACCATAACAGCTCCATAAATGTATTTCTTAAAAATTAATGAATAGCAGGTGCTGTATAAACATTTATTTCAATTATAGTTAAATATCTGAAGAGATACATCTCTGAAACCTTGACATACCCAAGATTTCCAAGATTGACAAGGGTACAGAGCTTAAAGAAAAAAAAATGCCTACCTTTGAGCTACCCCTTTGTGCAATAAGAACAAAATTACTAAGGAAGCCACTTAATAACATAGCACAAGCTGAGTCAATTATTTAAAAATAATGCTTGCTTGTACGTAGGCATGTTTTAAAGAGCTTTTGCTATGAAAAAGAGCCTGACTTTACGCTGTCAGCATAGAGTCCTGTTGACAAATTCTGAGTGGCGAAGGCAGGACATCATCTGGGCCAGCATTCACACAATGTTTCCAGCAGACAGCCTTCTTATTAACCTCACCATGTGTAGCAAATTAGTGAGTACCTGTGCGGTTCCAAATCTCCAAATGTGGGAGAGTAATGGTAGGTCTGTCATTTGTGAATAAAGCCCTTCTATGAGTTCTTTTCTCTTCGGGATGAGGCATTCATTTGCCCATTCTATTTAATTGAGTGCTGAATTAATAGGTGTTCCAGCATAGAATTTTGAATCAATGAGTAAATACAGATTTTGGCTGGTGCTGGATTTATAGAGGGAGTTACCTGGCTTCTTACTATGGAATGACGTAAGTTAGGACAACTGGTCACCTTGCAATTGTTTTCATGCAACTTATTAAAAACGAGGGATTAGCTTTGTAGGCACTTGAATAATGATACGTATGCAGTCTATCTCCTGGTATTCTTGAGAAATAAGTGCAAACAGTAATATGATTGTTTATGGTGACTAGATACTTAGCTACTAAAGTTGAATGATTCCCTGGCCTCTCCTGGTCTTGAAGTATACACATGATGACAGCTGTAGTGGCACCTCCAAACCACCAGAGGGTGAAATCTCAACATTTGCTGTTGATTTACGTACAATTAAATATCATAATTGTATTATAATAAATAAGCAATTAAATATAAGGATTCCAGAATCAGATTTCCAGGATTCTAAGCCAAAGTCTACCATGACAAAACATAACCTTCAATATTTCTCTTAAATTTCTATGCCTTGACTTCTTAGTTTCTAAAATGAAAATTAGGGCCAGCCGAGTGGCGTGGTGGTTAAGCGCTGGCTTCGGAAGCCAGCGGCCCCAGTTCGGGTCCCACATGTGAGGGCCAGTGACACTGCCCTCAAAAAAAAAAAGTATATAAAATGAAAATTATAAGATTATTGACCTCATAATGTTGTTTACTGATTAAATGAGATGATATATAAAATTGCCTGCCACATATAGAGTGACGAATACATAAAAATTTCAATCATTTCTGATCAAGCTAAGGATCTTCATGCAGACCAAGATGCTGATCTTATGGCAACGTCATCTAAGATTTATATAAAACTATAAGGCAAAATAAACACAGTATCCTTTTCATATTCTTCCTGTTGTTTGTTGTAAATTTTACACATTCCATTCTTTTAAGGGTTGGATTGCATTTATCATTCCCATTGAAAGTCTAGCCAGCCTTTCTCCATCTTTCAAGAGCTTGGCGCTTGGTAGTTATAAGTTTTAATAGTTTATATTGCTTTTATATTTGATTATGTGGCTATTCTGGACTTTGAATCACTTGCTCAACTGTGTTAGGTTTAAAAAAATAAAAAATTAAGAGTCGACCTTAAATATCATAATTCAGCTTAGTTCTCCTACAGTATATTTTCTACCTTTGCCTTAGTTTTTTATCTCACCAACCAAACTCATCCCAAATGACCTAAATTAATTTAAATTCATTGCACTTCTCCAACCAAGAAGTAACTCCTATAGATATGGTGCAGACAATGGAGCATACTAGACTAGGAGTGAAGAAAGCTGAGTTCTAGCCCTGTTGGTTCTATTAACTCGCTGCATGAATTTGGACAAGTCAGTCAGCCTCTGGATGTCTTATAAGATAATGAGTTTAGATGAGAATATCATTGAGGTCTTTCCAGTTGTCACAGTCTGTGATTTTCTATCAGAATCTTAATATCTTACAGTTGAAAAGGACATTAAAGTTCATCTTATCTCAAATCTACCCACTGAATGAAACCTGCACTTTTATTTAAGTCTTCTAATCTTTATTAAGCTTATTTATGAAAATTTTAACAGCACAGACCAAAGACTGGAGTCAGTGGACTATTAGTTGCCATGCATGCTGATAGAAATCCACAACTTGAAATGAATAGTTCTTTGTATTGCAGAGTAACTCTGAGAATAAATAGAAACATGTTTCTTTAGCTAGCAATACATTGGTCCATCTTAAAACAGTGTGTTGAGGGAAATGGCTAACTTCCTTTATATATATATATAATACCTGTACAATAAGTCAAGTAGCATATAACCCTTCTTTGACACTGTAATGTGTACAGGAAAAAAAGTCTCAGGATCTGGACTACTCAAAATTATAACACTCTGATCATAATAATGATTCTTATGTAGAATGTGGAAATGGCTTCTTGCCAGCTTTATGTTTCTATTGGTAGATTCCTAGAATTTGATAATAAGAGAATTGACATGTGACATCATTTCTTCTCTGAAACTATCTCTAAGTAATTTTGCTTCTTGGTAATTTACAATTCAATTATATTAGACTTTAATTTAAACAGCCACAAAAGAAAAAGAATTAGAGGATTATAGTGTCTGTATAGCCCTTAATGATAAGGATTTAGAAAAAAAGAGTGAGCCATAGTATCTGGACCATCTGAGCAATACAACCTGTATTTTCCATTCCCCCTGCTCCATGATGTCTTTGATGTGAAAGTGTCATGGCTTATTATAGTAATTATACTGTTGCTGTTGTTCCTTTCCCCAGAGGCACTTACTCTGGCCTACCTCTGAGGTTAGCTTTCAGTGAAATTATTCTGCCTTTGTGTGATCAAGAAGTAGGAATTTGTGTTTGAGTTCTCCCACTTTTTCTATGGGTACTGCAGTTGAAATAATGTGTCATTTGAGATGGTGCTAAATCATTTTTGATGATAATAATGACCAGAGGATTGATGCCATTGATGACAATTAGCTTATCTAAATAGAGTGCAACCAGAAAAAAATGAATGCGTATTTGATGTCATTGATATAAAATATCCTGGACACTGTCCCCAGTTTCATTTCATTCATTTATTTATTAAATTAATCTTTATTGGGTATTTACCACATGCCAGGTTCTGTGAGAAAAGATTTTTCTGTGTTCCATAAGGATATAACACTGTGCTTTTCCTGGTAAACTTCCATAACTACACTTTCCCAACATCCTTTGTCTTAAATTAGAGATGTTATCTAAGGTGGTAGCTGGTTCCATTTCAGAGATTTACACAGTTTTCCTGGGTCTACCCCATGTATACAGGAGGAATACATGTTATTAAACTTTTTTTTTTTCCTCCTGTTATTCTGTCTTTTTACTAAAGGGGTGTGTCAGTGAAGAACCTAGAAGGGTAGAGAGAAAATTATTTTTCCTCTTCCACACATGCAAGAGTTCAGGATAATCTCCTGCCTAAACTACGATTCTATTTGTCAAAAATTCTAGGGAACTAAATCAGTGTTGTCAGAGAATTCTTCTTACCAGGGAACCCACTCCTTAAATTAAATATTTATATTCAGTCAAAGAACAGTGAATTTGAAATTATCAACAGATAACGTTTTTTTGTGTTTTTTTTTTACATTACCAGTAAGACTTGTGAGATGATATCAGATTAAATGAGTTTATTTAAAGGGAGAAAAAAGACCCGTTGCTTTATTTTTAACTAGAGAAGGGGGGAAACAGAAGAAAACAGAAGAAAAACAAAATTGGTTTTCTGAGATAAATGATTTTACTAAGATTTTATTTAATTATCACTCTTTTAGGTAGTATAGACTCTTGCCAGATAATAGCTGGCATTGATTTTGAGGGAGACAACTGTGAAGTCACAATCTAGAACCTTTAACAAGCTGATCGGTGGTAGAAGCCATATCTATAGGTTGGTTGATAACAAGAACTTTGGCAGCTTCTAGAAGCCAGATAGGCCGGGTGGCAGAATCCACATTCATAGCCCGAGGAAGGGAAGCCACAGACTCCATAACCCAGGGGTCTGAAGCCACAGCCCAGGGAGTAGGAACTCCTGGGTCCACAGCCCAAGGAAGGGAAGCCACAGACCCCATAACGCAGGGGCCTGAACCCACTGGACCCACAGCCCATGGAGTAGCAGCTCCTGGATCCATAGCCCAGGGAGCAGCTGCTGCTGGACCCACAGCCCAGGGGCCCAGTGTAAGCTGACGGGCAGGGGCGGCAGAGCGTGGAGGTCCTCGGGCGGTAGCAGGGCGTCGGGCAGGGGCTGGGCTCACAGCAGGTGTCCTGACAGCCACTGTAGAGAGAGGAGCCCAGATGGCAGGGGCTGGGGGAGCAGCGGCCAGTGGTGTAGACCAGGTTGCTGGGGTAGGAAGAGCTACAGGAGGCGCCTGGACAGCACAGGGAGCCCCCAAGGGAGCGGGAGGAGAAGTTTCCGGAGCAGCAGCTGGAGGACATGTTGAGGGAGATGTGGGTGCAGCTGAGGTAGAGTGAGGAGATGCTCTGATGTGCCTGCTCCATCCCAGCCATGTTCGTATATATACCCTTAGTACGCTGGGTGTGACACAAACTCTCCCAATTCTTGTGCGTGTCTCATCATGAAAATAACAAATTAACCTGGGCTATAATTATAACTGAAGACAGTCATGTTCTTAACTGCTATTTAATTATTTGGGTTTATAGAAGCCTGCCTCTCCCCCTCTCTCCTTCTCTCTCTCTCCCTCTCTCCCCCTCTCTTGTCGGTCATAAGGTGTGCTTTGCCTTCAGAGACACTGGCCATGATGCAGACAGTGCCATCCCTTTTATTTATTTATTTATTTATTTATTTATTTATAATTAGTTTCAGGTGTACAACACAGTGCAATAGTTATACTTTTTACCCTTCAAAGTGACAATGTCCCTCCCCCAATTCGCCACCCCACTTCTCCCCCCCATATCATATATATCTATTACACTTCCTCTGACTCCCTTCCACAGTATACTCCACATCGCGTGACTATCTATATATTCACTTACAGTTGGTATACAATATTATACAACATCAGCTTCAGGTGTACATCCCTTCTTCATTGAGCTTGACGCTGGGGATTTTAAGCATGAGTGTCCAAATTGTCAGCAGCAATGTACTCCTAGCAATCATCAGCACTTCCCTCCCAAGTGTTTACATGTGTTTTATTGAGGATTTACTAAGTATAAAACATTGAAAATTGTAGTATCATTTAATCCTTGCAACAACATCATGAGATAGGAATTATTGCCAATTTAGTAACTCAGGCGAGTCTGTCTCCAAAGCCAGCAGGAACCACAATGCTGTGCTATCAACCTGAGAAGGTTATCCCCTCTGCTCTCAGAATCATATAAACAATGAATGCCCAGGTGAAAAAATAACATTTCAAAGTGATAACATTTGTATCTTATCTGATGTGCCTGCCTATGTATTCTTACCTCTTTCATGAAACCCCCAAACAGAGGCACTGAATGAATGGCCTCTCTTTAGTTATGATTTTGGATATTCAAAGTTACCATGGAGATAGGTGTTTCTACTATCTTTTACTTGTCCTCTCATTTAGCTTATCGCCATGAAGCAAATCATGTTTTATCCAGGGTGGAGTTTCTGGTAACTTTTTTCATGTGAGGCAGAGAATTCTTAGGGAAAAACTTACGCTATCACTGAGAATAATTACTAAAAACAGATATACCTTGGGTGAAATACATTTGCAAATCTTGAATTTTAATAGCAGGCTATTCAACCTTTGCCAACTCAGTTGGGAGTAAGAAATGAGACACCTTACAGTGTGAGCTTCTCTTTCGCCCATTCTAGAAAGACAAAGCAGCATAAAACTTACCCTCATATTAAGTAGTTAAAATTACCCTCATAACTATAAAAAATAATCAATGGCATAAAGAAAAGTCCTGGAATTAGAGATTTTTTTTTCACTTGTTATCATATCCAACTTCTGCCTTACAGCATCTTTTAGAAATTGGAAACCAAGAATCTATTTATATAATTTGATCTTTGCTATTTGTTTCAAAGATGATTATTTTTTCTAATCTCTTATAGTACTTGCTGATCTGGCGCCAATGGAATAGTCTGTCCATTGTTTTGCTTACAAATTTCTACCAAATGTATTATTCATGTCTTCAAATCCTTCTCATACTTCAAAGCCAAGTTAAATTCCTTATACCTGACAGGTGTTCATCTCGCCTAAGCTTAAACTCTTCTGCCAAAAGGATCTTAGCATTGAATAGGCTACCCATTTGGGTGAACACACACGCACACACACACACACACACACACACATCGTGGAGGAATTGGGAGGGATGTTTTTTGAAGTAAGATTTCATTCATTTGAAATATGCTGAGATCTGAGTATACAGGAACTCCTCATGTCAGTGACAGGGCCTCGTCTTCTTCGACTCAGCATCTGGCACATAGTGGGTGTTCCAAATTCTTTATTAAATGAAGGACAATATCAAATCATTCACTTTTTATTTTTACATTCATCCAAAAATGTAAATATATGCATGTAAATTGTTTTGTCTTTTAAAAGTTATCTTTAATAAAATAGTGAGTAAACAAATATCTCTTATAATTAAATATAATCCTCAACTTGATTATAATTAATTCAGTCCTATTGTAGATATCTGTCCCTCACTCCCACCCCAAACAAAGTTGCCTTTGGGTCCTTGACCAATTATTATTTCTCTTTCCAGCAGCTTCATCATAACCCATTCTAGTGGTTCTCTTTTCTCAGCCTTATAAACATGGTCAACCTCATTCAATCCAAAAACCATATAAAGTCATTCCCTCCACGATTATATAGTTCTTTTATTTTTAAAGATTTCTCTAAAGAGTTGTACAATTAGTTTGTCAACTGTCTCACCTTTTATAATCTTTTCAATAACCACATTCTCTTTGATGTAACACTCTTCTGAAATTTCATTGATACTGTTAGCAGTGGCTTTATGCTGCTAAATGCAGTGAACATTTTTAGAATGATCCTAGTTTGTTTTTATTTCATTAGTTTAGTTTATCAGTTACTAGATTTGTTGAGGTCATCACAAATTTATTGTTTTCCTAAATGGTATAAACAGTTGGCTGGTTCATCATTTCAGGGAGCATAATCATTTTGTGATTTCCTATGCACACATGTTAAATTGTTTTTGATCCTGTTAATCTGGTATTATGTCGATTTCATTATTAGTTCAGCCACAAGAACTCAAGAAAAGTAAAGGTAGGGTAATGCTACATTCCCAGACAACATATTTTCTCTGTACGGGAGTCAGCTCTCCTTAATGCTTAAAATACTGTCCATATAATATAGCACTGAAATGTATATTTCTAATACACACTTCTTCTCATTAAAATTCTAGACCCAGATATCCAATTGTTTACTAGCCATTTCCATTTGGAGTTTTCAGAAGGGTGTCAAACTTTTATGTCTAGGAAATTGAAATTTTGCTCTTCCCCAGGGAGGAAAAAATATTTTTAGACTTATCTGTGTTAGTAGCATTTTCACCCACAAAGTCAGAAGCCTTGTAAATCTCCTACTATATGCAATTCCTTCTAAATATCGCCATTATATCTTTCAAATTTAGCATAAATAAATCCAGCACTCCTACTGCCTCCTCTCTAGTCTAGGGTTTCTCAACCTTGTCATCACTGACATTTTGGAGTGAATAATTCTTTGTTGGGATATCCTGTGCATTGTAAGATACTTGGTGGTATCCCTGGCATCTATCCACTAGATGCCATCACACACACACACACACACACACACACACACACACACACACACTATGACAATTAAAAATGTCTCCTATAATTGCATCTCAATTTCAAAAATTGTCTCTTTCAATCTTTTCTCTCTATCCTCAACTTATTTATCTTCTTAAAAGAAAAGCTGGTCATATCACTCTCAGGATTAAAACTTTCTCATTCTTTTCTAATTCATTTATGATAAAACACAAATCCTCTACCTGATTTGCAAGGCTGTACAGTGGTGGCCCTGCCCCTGTCTCTAACATCATCTTCAAACTGTATGCTTTCCCTCTCACACACCGCCTCTGCTCCACAATGAAAATACCTCAAGCTTTTTCCTACCACATTGACATACTATTTTCTCTACCCTGAATGCTCTTTCTTCATCTGAATAATTAAGATAATTAAGCCTTTTCTCACTTTCTAACCTGGAATATTCTGGGGAAAATTAGATTCTCCTGTTATGAAAAGTATTATTCCTGTACTTAATTCTATCATTTTATACTGTATTTATTTTTTGGATTCTCTTCTAGACTAGGGCAGTAAAACTTAAACAAGCCAGTCCATGAGACTTTGTTACCATCTGCCATTAGATAATTATCGGGTTGTCAGAAAAGTCCTGACTCATTTTTGCAACGAATAACATAGAAAAAATACATCATGACTTTTCCAACAACCCAATAGCATATATCAACAAGTAAGTCAACCCATTCCTTCCTTTATCAAGAAGCGTTATATGATTAAAAACATCAGCTTAATCAATTCATAGGTTTAGTAACATCATTGATTTCCCCTGGTGTACAACCCACTTGCTCATTGAGTAGAACATCTCTGACTGTCATCTCTTGGTGTGCGTGGGGGGGCAATAAATATGCCCTTTCTTGTTCAACATTGAACTCTCAGCTCAAGAAGACTCAAAGTTATATAGTTGTTGCTCAATAAACACTTAATGGATAAGTTAGAAAATTGATGGTTTTATGGTCACCTAAATATCGTGTTCTCGTCCTGTCTCTAGACATCCAAACTTTTGCCTAATGTATCTATCCCACGGATGACTCACCAAAACAGTAAACCCAATAGAAGCTCAATTGCCCTCATAAGCAGGATCTCCTGGCCCAGACCTTCTATGCATTTGCAAACTATCTTAGTTATACCATACCATCTATACTATTCTAAAAACAGGAAAACAGGAGTCCTGGGAGATATCTATGACATCCCTCTTTCTCACATCCTATATTTGAGCTTGGATAAGTATATTTTGGTTTTTTTGTTTGTTTGTTTGTTTGTTTTTTTGAGGACAGTGTCACTGACCCTCATATGTGGGACCCGAACCGGAGTCGCTGGCTTCCCAAGCCAGTGCTTAATCACCGCGCCACTTGGCCAGCCCTATTTTGGTATTTTTATCTCCAAACATTGTTGGATCTTTTGCTTTCCTCTCTTGTCATCACTCAGCTATTTTTCCTCTATTATTGCAGGTGGCCCTCAGGGTGTCCCCTAGATTCTAGTCTTGTCCATCTCAACTTTATTTCCTATGTTTTTCTAAAAGCCTATGTTGGCCTTTTCAAACTCAAATTCAATTTCCTAAGTATTTTATGCAAGTTATCCTACGATCCAACCCCCAATTATTTCACAGCTGGTGTCTCTATGCCCCAATTTTATATTCAAAAGATACAAGATTGCCTCAGCTCAGCTGAAGACTGAAGGCAGAGGAGGAGTGAGTCAGACAAAGGGGTCTTGTTTCAAGCAGTTCAGGATCAGCAATGGGTATCAGAAGAGAAGAAATGAGAGATGAGACTGGAGACAAACAAGAGCCTGATTACAAGGGGATCAATAAGTCATGTGGAGGTTTGGACCTTCTTCAAAGGTCCACAAAGCTCAAAATCGAAAACATTTTTTAGAACTAATTTGGTGGTACAAAACGACATGATCTGTTATCTTTAGATGGAAAGAATCACATGGTTCAGACTAATGTAAAGTATGCATATTCCTTTTTCTTCTTTTCTTAGTGTGGATATCCTTATGTTGTGTCTCAGAAATAAATCAATATGTTTGATTATGGGGTGTGGTCCTAGACATTCCCCGGTTTGTTTGGATATACAGTTTATCCATTTTTTTATCTTTCTAAATTTCTGAAAAACTCTGGATTCCTAAATATATCTATCCTGTTGACTTGACAAGGGAATATGGATCTGTAACAATGAGAACTCATTGACAGGTTATAAATATGGACACAACTAAATCAAATTTGCCTCCTACAGAGAAAACTCATCCTGCACTGTGAAGTTGCATTGGAGTATCCTATAGGAGTAAGAGTGGGCCCCAAGATCAGGCCCTGGTAGCATCACTCAATAGCCTATATTTTAAACCACAGTGCTTGGCTGCGTCCAATAAAAATGGCCATTAACTCCCAGCAGCATGTGTAGATGAGATAAGAAAAAGGCCTAGGATGTCACCCTGACAAAAATGTTACATTTAAGGAATTGGCAAAGTAAGAGGAGTCCACAAAAGAATGAGAAAAAAATAGCCAAAGACGTAAAAAAAAAACAACAACAAAAAATTGGCTGTGTAACACAGTCAAAATTAAAATGCGTTACAAATAAAGAAAAGTAGCCAAAAATATTCAGTGTTGGGGGGAAGTCAATTTAGATCATCCTCCTGGATTTTAAACATCTCACTATCAGAGACTATATCTATATCTATATTTATCTATACTAGCTATCATTTATCTGCCTATCTATCATCTATCTGTCTATATGTCTATCAATACCGGTTTGTTTCTTTATTAGTTTCAGGTGTAGAGAACAATGTAATAGTTAGACATTTGCACCCCTCACAAAGTGATAATCCCCCACCCCCAATCTACTACCCCTCTGACATCATATATAGCTGTTACAATTCCATTGACTCAATTCCCTGTGCTGTACTCCATATCCCATGACCATATATACATATATATTTAATTATAGTTGATATTCAGTATTTTTCAATTTCAGCTTCAGGTGTACACTGTAGTGGTCAGGCATCTACACCACCATGAAGTGGTCTCCCTAATAAGACATGTGCCCATCTGACATCCTACAAAATCTTTACAACATTATTGATTATGTTCCCCAAACAAAGGGAAAAAAAACGTGGTGGTTGTTAGATGGGAGGGGGTGGGAATAGGGGAGAAGGTAAAGGGATTAGAAAATACAAATTAGTAGTCATAATATTGTCATGAGGACATGAAAAACAGTATTGTTTTGTTTTAATTTGTAAATGGCCACAATTTGAATAGTGTCTGGTACATGCTCAGTGCTAAATAAAAGCTTATTAAACTGAACCACCTTGTCCAACTTTTTAAATATATTGACATGGAATTTAAAAGCTAGAGAGATTCATTTCAAGTCAATTCAGCAAGCATGTATTGAGGCACAAGGCACTGATGTGTGTGGTTAGGATAAGGAAGAAACTATGAAATGGCCCTATCCAAAGGAGGTATGACTTCATCTGTCTTTGGAAAATGAATAGAAATATGTTAAGAGAAGATAAGTGACTTTACAGTAAAGTGTGTTATAGGCAATTAAATCCAATCACTTTTACTCTTTTCTAAGACCCCTCAGCTACTATGGAGAGCTAAATAAAATCTTATGTCCTTTGCATTTACATACTGTGGATTATTTTGAATTCTGTTTACGTTTTACAAAGGAAATAGTAATTCTCTGATTAGAAGTCATATCAGACTATAGGATTTTCCTGCTTATATAAATGTGCTGTCCTTTCTCTGGTTTTAGATTGCTTCTTACAAAATCAACAACCAAAGCTATACACATAATAATTTTCCATATAAAAATAAAATGTCACCACAGTAAGCCAATAACTCTAAAAAAAAAAATCAAGGAAAAACATGAACGTGTTCAAATTCCATAAAAGTTCAGTTTATTAAACAGCAACGTGTTTGTCACCTTGTAGAACAAGAACAGATGAATAACTTCATAATTTCTCTTCTATATAACTTTTTTCAATATCTGGCATCTAAAACTCTAAGGTAGTTTCCAAACTGAATATTCTTTAATTGTATTATGATGACAGGACATGTTATCTCTGAGAGAAACTAAGTAGTTGGTGGTCAATTCATCCCTGAAGCCAGAGCTTGTAGTAAATGAACGTACCAGAAAGCAGCATTTTGTGTAGAAGTGTGACAATGCATTTAGCTGATTTATAGAAGCCAAGACCTGTAGGCTACTCTGTATGAAGTTGACAGGATGTCCCTTGTAGAGAAGTAGTTTGTGTGGCAGAAGTTAGGATAATAATTTAGGTTTTGGAAATCACAGGACCCACAATTTAAAGATTGGACTCCATTGAATTCATAGTCTCTAGAAGCGGTGGTTTCTGACTGCTGGTGGCTTATGCAGCTCTTTGGAGAGTCCTTATAGGGAGACCTATCTTGGTGGAGACTAGGAGAACAGAGGTCAGTAGTAGACAAAGTAGCTGATTTAAGGAAAGCCACAGGATAAGACTGGGTAGACCAGAAATCCTCTAACAGAGCAGGAAGATACATTTCCAGCCTAGCAGTTGTAACATGGCATCTCTGTGTCTAATTCATTTGTTATCAATGTCAAAGAGTGTCTGATTGTTCTCTCTTGGCCTGGAGGGTTTATATTTTCTCACCCTGTGGGAGAGATGATTTTGACAGCCAACTTTGATATTCTCTACATTACTGTTTGCATAAGAACATTTCCTTATTCTATTGTTGAATCTCAAGCCAATAGATTCATACCTTTGTAAAAATGCTTACTTGTATTTTATAGCTGAAAGCCAGCTTACAAGTTTGCCTTAGACTTCAGATGAGTCACGCATACTTAAAATCTTTGGTTACTCCAGGTTTAATTTGTGATTCACAGGGTCATTTACAGAAAGCTGAGATGTAACTCTTTGCTTTCCTCCCTGCAGTGACATATTTTATTGCAATTTTTTTCTCGGTCATTTTTAATGTGGCTTGCTATATTATAAAACATGTACTTATGTTCAGTAGTAGCTAATATGTGTGATACAAGTGGTGCATAAAAGACAAAGATATCATTGCATGATCCTGATACTCCATAAGAATCAAATGAGTTTTATGGAAAAAAATAATTCTACTTGGTTCTCTTTACCAACTGGATGAATATGGAATGCCTCATATAAGTGGACTTCAATTATATTAGCTAAGAAGATAGAAATTTCAGCTCAAATACATTTAAAAAGTAATCTATCAAATTTATGGTGTGTAAAATTTTAATGGCACCTTAGGGGCTGTGCTTATAAGCAGCAAAGCAAATACCAAATTATTTTCCTCAAGCGCATTAAAAATTGCTGAACAAATAAAAAGTCCCAAAGCGATGTCACAGGTTGTCACATTTCCGTATTATGTGAGGGTGGGCATTGCATCTAAAGAGCCTCGATTAACCTAAACAGGGGAATGTGGTGGCTTGAAGAACAGGCAGACATTGGTGAAGGCAGGAGTTAAAGACCGAGAGATAAGAGTGCCCAGAAGGATCACAGTATTAAAGAAATATCTACAAAATAGATAGATGATAGATAGATGACATAATATTATAAGGAAATTTTGAATTGCACTTAGGATACAAAATATATTGTAAAGGAAGTGGAATAAAATGTTTATTTATATATTTATGATGTTTGGGAGGGAAGGAATAGAGGACTCTATTGTGTACTTTAGTAGATATTTTAAATATTTAGAAATTGAGAGGATTAAGTTTTAGTTTTAGGCTATAAAAAAGAATATGGTGTTTATGGCTCACATAACCAGAGAGTTAGGTCAAGGAACCATGTACATTTATTTTTTGGACATAAGTTATATACATTTATAGCCTGATAATAAGTAACATTTATAGAGTGCTTTGTATACTCAAAAAACTCGTTTGAGTTGCCTTATGTATCTTATCATTTGTTCCCCATCATAACCTTGTGATATAAATACCATTATTATCTCTCTTTTATATTAATTGAATTCTTGAGAGGTTCTACAATATTTACAAGACAAATAGCTAATGAGTGTTACACTTGGAGATTCAAATGTATGTAGTCTTATCAGATTATAAGATTTTCCTGTTTATACACATGTGCTGTCCTTTCTCTGGTTTTAGATTGCTTCTTAGGAAATCAACAACCAAAGCTATACACATAGTAATTTTTCCATATAAAAGTAAAATGCTGCCACAGTAAATCCATAACTCTAAAAAAGTCAAGGAAAAACATGAATGTCTTCAAATTCCATAAAAGTTCAGTTTATTAAATAGAAACATGTTTATCACCTTGTAGGAGAACAAGAACGCATGAATAACCTCATAATTTCTGTTATATATAACTTCTCTCAATATCTGGCATGTAAAACTCTAAGGTAGTTTCCCAACTGACTATTCTTTGATTGTATTTTGATGACAGAACATGTTATCTCTGAGAGAAACTAAGTAGTTGGTGGTTAATTAATCCCTGAAGTCAGAGCTTGTAGTAAATGAACGTACCAGAAAGCAGCATTTTGTGTAGGAGTGTGACAAGGCATTAAGCTGATTTATAGAAGCCAAGACTTATAGGCTAGTTATATACTTAGACAGTTTAAATGGTTTCACACCTATGGCAGACAGATTAATGTGCAAGTAAAAAAAAATGCTTATTATCTAAATGCTTAAATAGTCCAAGGAATGAAACATAAAGACTCAGAAGTTTCTCTAGGTAAAGAAACCATCATGGGGACCCAATGTGCAGCATTCTGATGACCAAGCAATCCCAGTACCTGAAAGACAACCCAGGCGCAGGTTGGGGTGCCAGCTGGTTCCTAGCAAATCAGTCCTAACTCTTCTGTCTTTTTAAAGGGCTTGACCTTGGTTGACTGTCTGCCGACCACCAGAATGAGCACTTAGTTCTAGTTGCATTTAGAGAAGGAGTTAATGGTAATAATCAAGTAATCACTGAGCAAATCAAGTAATGACCCCACCGTTCAGAAACCATGTGCCTAGTAACAGGCAGAAGCACTCTGGGTGGTATCGGTTCCACATGGTTTCAGCCGCTTGAAGGTAATATGCTATCATTCTTTACCCATATTGGCAAGACTTCAAAGCTCAACAGGCAAAGATAATAGCTTATGGCGCGCAGTCATTTGGAGTTTCAAGCCTACTAGTAAGCAATTTTCAGTTTGATATTTGCAACAGAATCATGAGAGAGTACCGTTACCCCCAAGAATAAAACCTGGTGGGCTAATGGGGGCCAAGTGGCGCTTTGCTCCCTTCCAGTCATGTCTTTCTGAATTTTCAGCAGCTCTCATCATATGCTTTAGAGATTGACAGGCGTTTATCCACAGTAGTTTCTCAGCATGTAAGGAGTCTTTTAAGGAAGGTTTGCATACTTTTTTGCCTGTTTTCTCTGACCCGACACAGCAATCAGCAAAGATTTAGGCAAGGAAATATGTTAAATTAGTTATGAGTACACTTTGAAACATATTTCTTTTTTATTCCCATATTTGAAAAAGCAGCAATTGCTTTGCTTATGCTTGAAATAGTGATGCCCTTTGCATACATTTAGAAATCTCAGTGATACAGACCAAAGCCTATTCTATGCTCTTCCTGCTTGCTAAATGGAGATCGATAGGTGAACAATAATATGTCAGATATATAGGCGCATTGTATATCCAGGGCAATGTGCTCTAAACAATAAATATGTCTGAGGCACAGTACCTTCAATAAATTCAAGATCTGAAAGCTCTTACTCTATATTATGTTATTCTCATATATATTGGTCATAATAGCCCTATGAACTACCTAATATTATTTTCACTTTTTAGATATAAAAATGTAACAATATGTTAAATAATGTCTTACAATTATTTTAGTAAAAACTTCATAAAGCCAGAAAAATTAAGACTAGCTCTGTCTGTCTTCAGATATTTCCGTACCCAACCCTACCTCCTATGTTTGTTAAGCCACAAGATGAAGCTAACAAATCCTGAGGACCAAATGCAGGATATAGATGAGGTGAAGTTTTATTCCTAAACTCTTTGGCTTTTAAAACCCCTCAGAAGACAGCATTAAATGGAGGGGAGGAGAATATCCCAGGCAAAGTACTGAACCAGATGTCAAGAGGAACGAGGAAGGCAAATAAGAGGCAAGTCATTTTAGAATTTGTAGCCATTTTCTTCTCCTGGCTAGACTTTGAAAATGAAAAACTTGCCGAGTAAAATTTCATCTCATGACTCCAATAAATGTAGTCTTGCTGTTCAAAGCATTCCTCTCCATGTTGACAATTGATTACGAGAACATTTCCACATCACTCTCCCGGAATGAAGTTTGCAACTCCTGTGGATGTGCTCAATGTTTGTTTTCCCTGCTTTGTTTTTCCCAGTAATAGGCCCTGAAAAATCACCTTAAAATGGTTGAAGCTAAAGCGTTTTTCAAATGTGGTTTATAAGCTGGAGAAGATGAACAACCAATGACACCTCTTTACCTTGCACTATCAGGACACAGAAAGTGAAGTCCCCTGCAATCAATTTTATAGTCAAGACATTAACCTTTGTGATCATTTGTTCAGCAAGAAGAGTGAGCTGTTTAAAAAAATTAAACAAAACAAAATACAATCAGACACTATTCACCTTTTCTTTTATGATTATGAGCGTGATAACTGTTTTCTTTTCAATTACATGACTTAGGGTTCTTTTTGCTGGTAAAGTACCAAAAAGTAACTATATCAGAAACAAATCTAAATGTTATGCTTTTGCAGGATTTCCTGAAATAAGGGCAGTAGCTCATTACCAGGAGTGCAAATTTTGACTAAAATTGATTTTTGACTAAACATGACAATATTCTCTGGCCCAAAGAACTTGGGAAATCTCACACTGTGTCTCTGCCAGCCCCACCATGGAGAGGAGATGCCAGGAAATCTGTAATCCTCTTCTTCTGCTTCGGAAATTCACAGCATGTTTAAGCATATTTAAAAACTCTGAAAGAGGAAGAAAGCAAACTTGACTAATTCAGTTAGTCCAGTATTTATCATGTACATGTAAACTTTGTATCTAATCTATTAATATCCCTTAAAGACCAGCGTTCTAAAAGATAGACATTGGGAAAATGGGGTTTAAATTATTTGGGATTGGAGCTGCGAGATACTTCCTGACTCCATCAGAAAACAAAATGGAGACTGATGGAAAAAATCTTACAAATTCTGAGATAGACATGTGGTAACCATGGAAGGAAAGAAGAACTTCGAGTAATTTGTAATCCTTTGACTTTATTCACAACCCCTTAGCATATTTACCCTTAGCACATTAAGAGTTTCCAGACTTCAATGATACTGGCATCTTGTCTCCTTAACTGACAGACTCCAGCGTGTCTGTATAAATCTTTCAAATATTCCCATTATAAACCTTATAACACATCATACCAATGAATAGCCTACTTATGTCTCAACATATGGTTAACTTTAATTAAACCTTTTTAGAAAATAATTATAGACTAACAGGAAGTTGCAAAAATTGTATATAGAGTCCCTTGAATCTCCTCCAGCTTCTCTCAGTAGAGACATCTAACTACCACATTATCAAAACCAGGAACTTGACATTAGTGCAATACTGTTAGCTAGGCTACAGACTTCATACTCAGTTTTATACGTTTAAACCTGTGCTCATCTGTGTATGTGTATAGTTCTATGTATGTTGTTACATAGATTTCATGTAACCACCACCATAAATCATCCAGATGGAGAACTGCTGCATCAATGGTTAACTTTTTATTATTAGAAAATTAGAAGGGGTAATGAGTTAGAAATATGGAACATCTATTTTGTCATTTTATATTTACATAATCTCATTTAATTTAATTAAATCTGAGCTTTTTAAAAGGAGTGGAGCTTGTTCTTTTTCTAAGCTGCAACATTAAATAGTAGTGGAGCAGCTGGGGTGAGGCAAGGGGTGGGGTGGGGCAGAAAGAAAAGTCAAGTCAAAGTATCACACCACCTACATGATATTCTTTTTCCCCAAGTAAAAAGCAGAGGCAGCGCTATTAGAAAAGCCAGAGTTGATAAGGAGAGCAGACAGACCAATGCATAAGTAATTCCATGCATCATGATAATGCATCTTGTCACTTTAGCTGACTGGCTTTGGAGTGTACCATGAAATGGCATGCATAATTTTTTTTTTCTTCTTAGTTTCTTCGTTTGCTTCTTAGCTTCTATGTTGAAGGGAAAAAAATATGTTCACACTGTTGCAGCACATGTATCACTGTGTTTTACAATTAACATTACTGATTTCATGTATTTTTGTCAGAAAAAAAAAATTGTGAGCCTTTGAAACAGGGAGTGTAGGAATGCATTACTATATGACCTGTCTAGTTCACCTTCACAGTATCTCCACTTTTTCATTGCTTTTGATTTATTGTATAAATCTGTACATTGTAGAAAATTGAAAATAATGTAAATGATTCTTGTCCATAGAAATGAAAATGAAAATGCCATTGATTTTTACTCCGTATATAGCAACTACTTTGCATCTACTTTGTAAATTCATTTCAGCATCCTCACAGCTGTTTGTGTTGTTTGAGTTCTCCTTTGAACCAGTAGTAGCCTCTTTGTTTTAATTAGTGAACAGTGTGTATTTCCAGGATCCATCAGCTCCAAGTCAAGTAGTTGTTTCAATCTACTTATGGAAGGTGCATCTCAGTGGCCCATGTGGGGATCAAACCGGCAACCTTGGTGTTATGAGCACTGTGCTCTAACCAACTAAGCTAACTGGTTGTCCCCACTTGTAGCTTCTTAATGGTCCCTATGAATTCAATGATTTAAAAAAATATTTAATGTGCATGTTTCCTATTTGCATGAGGATAATGATTTTACTTTTTTGAAGTTATATTTACTACTATTGTTTTATATTGCATTACATTTTATTTATTTATTTATTTATTTATTTATTTATTTATTTATTTTATTTTTATATTTTAGCTGAGCCATCGTGCCACCTGTTGGCAGCTCAGCTTAGTCCAGGAATTGAACCAATGACTCTGTTGCTCAGAGCTCGCACTCTTGAGCGGGCTCTTAACCAACTGAGCCACTTGGCCAGCCTTGCTTTGCATTTTAAACATTTGCCCTCTCTTCCTCCTTCCCCTCCACCCCGCAGGACACATAGAAGAACTTAAACTGTTATGGGGACATTGCCAGTCCACCTCTCAAATACTACTATTATTGGTAATTCTGGAAGGAACCTTAGAGATCACAGACTGTCAAGGACTATCTCATATTACAAGTCAAGAAGACTATACGCAAAGAAGTTAAATGATGTGGATAAGATCAAAAACTAGTTAGCAGAGAAACCAGGAATAGCACCTATCTCTCAACATATTTTTACTTTATTTCCCTTTATATGGTACCATAAGAAGGGGGAAAAATTGAGAGATTTTAAAACTTTAATCTACCTATATTAATCCTATATAGGATTAATACATATAGGATATATATATATATTATTATTATTATATATTAACATGTGTTAACATACATTCCTCTATGTTGAAAAACATAGTGTATATTTCACAGGAAAATATTTTGTTAAACCCAAAGCACCAGAAATATATACCAGAACACACACATTGATGAAAAACAATAGAGTACACAATTTTGGTGCGAGTGAGTGAGATCTCCATAATCTGATTTTTCTGTTGTTTTTTACTTGGTTGTAGGGATCCACTTCATTACAAATGATGAGCCTTGAAACGAAACATTACTAAGATTAAAAAAAATAATAATGGAATAATCAAATGGAAGGATTAATGGACAAAGGCTACTTTTGCTCTAAGTAGATCACTGCTTGTCCTAGTAAAAAGGATATCTTAGACCAGGTATGGTTGATCTGGGGAAAGACCACAGTGCAGTAAGGAAATGGTCATATTTGACAATAGTTGATTGTGTAGGGAGGATTCAACATCACTAGAAGCTTGTATAGTCTTTGCACTAACAATTCTGTTATGCAGCATAGTCCATATATACAGACTGTTTGGCAAAATATACAAGCAATTTATAGAATAAGAAAATATGTTGGGTAACAGAAAAAGGGCCCACAACCCAGAGGTGGCAACTGTTGTGTCCCTAGACCAAAGACCCCATGTTGACAGTTTGGTGGGAGGTGCAGAAGGCAACAGCCCTTGAGTGGTGTGTATGTGACAGTCCAGGTTGGGGGTAATTAGGGAGTAGAGGTATGGGGAGTACAGAACCAAGGTGAGGGTGAGCAAATGGGGAATTTAGGGTGCAACATTTAAGGAGGCAAACAATTGTGCGACACTGAAGTGAATGTCTTCTTAAGAATGAGACGCTGCTGTAAACCAAATTGATGGGATAAGAACAGACATAGCAGGACACAAGGAAACCAGATCCCTAAGATGACAGTAAGGGGAATTCCCAGAGCAGCCATGTGTAAGGCATCGAGAAGGGTGTGATTTCCTGTTGAATAGGTACATATTTTAAATTTGAGCCATAAATCACATTCCCTTCATTTAGAATGCATTGCCTCTCAAGCTATAGTTTACAGATGTGAACTCTGCCCTGTATGTGTTAGCATTTTATTAGACTGTTAATTGCAACTGAATGAGCCCTTGGTCATAAACAAGCACATTAATTTTGCTACCCAAGAATAACATAAGCCCAAAGAACCATTCCCGCATATTAAATGTAAAGGTTATTTTTTATTATTGACATCTTGTCACCCCAGACACAAAGCTCAGGCCTTCTCAGGCAGCAGTGTTGCTTCTGTCTATCTGTGAACCTGCAGGGTTGGGCAATCCCACCTTTAATTATTATGTAATACTTTACCTCTTGCTTCCCAGATATTGCACATTAATAAAAAATAACTTGTATTTTTCCTCTCTAAACCCCACATCGTATTCATCAAAGCAATCATACCTTTTCCTAAACCTCTCCTCACTCCCTCCCTTCACACCAAGATGAGAGAAAATTTGTTTCACTCGACATGAACTAACTCTTCAAAATAAAATGTCTTAGTCTTTTCTAAGTTTTCAGCATTTTTCACAGAACTCTAGTGCAAAGTTAAAGCTTGACACATATTTCATGAGATACTAAGAAAAGATGATTATGCAGAGAACAAAGGACGCAGAAGGTATTAATCTTGCCTGATCCCTGAAATCTGAATCTTTACATTATGCTTTGAAAAGTTTAAATATTGAAGTATTCAAACCTGTTTGCTTCTGTTTCAATTTTTTGGTCTGTCCTCTCCAAGATTTCATTAGAATGGAGAAATTCTCCAAGTCATTCCAGAACTAGATTCTCTGTGTAGCTGGATACCCCTTCCTTCTGAACTCGGGATTTTTCTCAGTTCTAAACCTTTTTCTGTCATCACTCCTTGTAGAGTCTTGTGCCTTCCTTGCCTGAAATTAGAAGCTTCTAGTTCTATTATGTTTGCCGAATGCATTCCCAGGACTTATTCACTGGCCATCCTACTGTGACCTCTTTGAGTTTGTTTTCCAAGATGGGTTCTTTATTCCATGTTTTACTTATTCCACATTACTGAAATAAGAATTAGGAGCCCACCTTCAATGCACATAACAGTAATTCAGACTCACAGGATCTTTTTGTTTTAGTAATAAAAAATGTTAATTGCCTATTTACACCAGAGTCAATGAATAACTCTGCACTAGATGACACATTTTTAATAATTATTACTCTTTGGATGTGAATGACAGGAATCTTATTTCATTTTAATTATTTTATTAGTTTAAACCAAAAGAAGACTTTATTGACCTATAATCAGAATGTATGAAGGTCTAATAAAGCTGGCTTAAGGAATGATGGGAACTAGAGGCTCCTGTATCAACAGGAACCTCTCAACTTTGCCCTTTTCCTTGCTTCCTCTGTTCTCTATCTCTTGGTTAGGTTTCCATGCACAGACCTTCATGCTTACCCTTTACTGTCTTGAGTATATGAGGTCAGACAATTAAGTTTGTGAACTCATCCTAGAATAAGTGCTACATACCCCATTGCTGAATGTCACTATGATCACCTCTGACGTACTCCCCTTGGGAAGCTATGCACCGATGCCAATGCCTAGTCCACCCTTCAAAGCAATTTTGGAACTCTTCTTCTGGAATGGCCATCACAACAGCTGTTACCATATTATCCAACTGTTTTCCTTTCAATATTTCCTTTATCTTCGGGGAAAGAAAGAAGTCATTGGGGGCCAGATCAGATGAGTAGGAAGGGTGTTCCAATACAGTTATTTGTTTACTGGCTAAAAACTCCCTCACAAATAAGTCAGTCAGAGAAGGACAAATACCATATGATCTCACTTATATGTGGAATATAAAAAACTGTATGAATGAGCAAAGTAAACAGAAACTGTCTCATAGATATAGAGGAAAAATCAGGGTTGCTAATTTGGAGAGGAATGGGGATGAGGGAGAAGGGGAAGGGATTAGACAGCAAAAATAGGCAACTACAATATTGCTACTGGGATAGGAAAAACAGTTTGGGGAATATAATTAATGTTGTAAATATTCTGTGGAATGTCAGATGATCATAGGTCTTGTTAGGGAGACCATTTCATGGATGGAGTAGAGGTTTGATCACTGCACTGTATTACTAAAGTGGAGGTGGTATACCTACTGTAATTGAATATATATAGATAGTCACGGGATGTGGATTATACTGTGGAAGAGAGTCAGAGGAAGAGTAATAGATATATATGATATGGGGGGGTGTGGGGGGGTGTATTGGGGGTGGTGGGTTGTCACTTTGAGGGGTAAAATGTATAACTATTGCACTGTGTTGTACACCTGAAACTAATTAAAAAAAATAAAATTTAAAAAAAAAAAAAATAAAATAAATAAAATAAAAACTCCCTCACAGACAGTGCTGTGTGAATTGGTGCATTCTTGTGATGCAAGAACCATGAATTGTTGGCAAAAGTTTCAGGTCTAACTTTTTCACGCAGCATTTTCAGCACTTCCAAATAGTAAAGCTGGCTAACTGTTTGTCCAGTTGGTACAAATTCATAATGAATAATCTCTCTGATACCAAAAATGTTTAGCAATATCATTGCAACAAGTTCACAAACTTAGTTGTCCAATTCATATGAGAAAAGAGGCCATCTTTTCTCAGGTTCAGTTAGAAAAAGTTTGATGAAAAGGAAAACAAATTAATAAATACTCATAGGCCATGCTTGTAGTAAATGCTAACCTTTAACAGCTATTCTTCCACTCATGGAGAGTTATTACTAAATATGTTATGGAAAATTTTTAACTGAATTCTGACATTACATTTAGCCTTTGACATAAATAACTTACTCAAATGAAAAAATAAACAAAATAGATCTGCCCTGTGTCAGACCTGAAGAATATCCTGTAAAAATCTATTTTCTTCTCACTATCACAGTTGAGCAGTAGATTCAAAGGAGACTTAGGCAGATTATAAGATTTAGAACTTTAAAAGTAGTCTAATCTTATCTCCAGTTCAATGCAGAAGTCACCAACAAAAAGGGTGAGAAGACTATTTATCTTCTACTACTTGAGGAACTTTGTAAGTTCAAAGAAAATTATTACCCAGGTCATAATAATTCTTTATAAATAATAAATATTTTAAAAATAATTTCATTATAAAACACCAACACATTCATTCCTATAACTCTTTCAACTCCTCACAGTTTTAAACATTAACTCTTTCTCTCTCTCTCTCTCTCTCTCTCTCTCTCTCTCTCTCTCTCTCTATCTCACACACACACACTGAAAATCCATTTGCCCATATATTTAAAGATAACCATAATGCCTTCAAACACCTGACACTTCATATTTTATCTTTTTCATGCCAAAATATCAAATTTATTCAAATATTTCATATATCTTTATACATATTTTATCACCTAGCTGATATCTTCTGGATAAACTCTAATTCAATATTGTGTTGAAAATGTCAAATCAAAACCAAATATTATTGTCAGTATAAGGTATCCTCACTGAAAACACAAGGAGAACGTTCACTCCATTGTGGGCAGACTCTCAATAATAAAAAATCCTACCAACTTTGAAAGTGGAAAACACACCGAATTGTTAACTCTTAGGTAGTGGAGCAACCAGAGACTTTCCCCATATACCAGGCCTTGTGCCATTTCCTACAGAAATGGATTTCCCAGGGAAATCCAAACTTATTTCCTAGGGAAAGTACGATGAAGGTCTAGAGCCCAAAGACAGATCACAAATCCAATTTAGAATATCAATAAAAAACAATGAAAATATATCAGATGCAAGAATGAATGAGTTTATTAGGTCAAATAAATGTGAGCTTCCATACATTTTGTAAGGAGAATTTATGTGATTCTGAATCAATTGTTTCAAAATTATAGACAGTGGACTTAGTATTTTGGTCATTTATTAATTTCACTGTCAGAAAGAACTAGTCTGTCAACCAATGCATAATGCCAGAAAGTGGGTGAAGAGCTGCTGGTGAGAGGGGTTAGCTCACATTGCTCAAAAAGCCTATGATAGCAGTTGCAAGTAGAGACTAAAAGAAACATTTTACTCAGAGGGTCTGAGAACTCAACAATTTGATCTACAGAAGGTGGATCTATAAGTTGGCCTGTAACAAGAAGACTGGTAGCTCCTAGAAGCCAGGTAGGCTGGGTGGCAGAATCCAGACCCATAGCCCAGAGAAGGGAAGCCACAGGCTCCATAACTCAGGGGCCTGAAGCCACAGCCCAGGGAGTAGGAGCTGCTGGATCCACAGCCCGAGGAAGGGAAGCCACAGACCCCATAACTCAGGGGCCTGAACCCACTGGAACCACAGCCCACGGAGTAGCAGCTCCTGGATCCATAGCCGAGGGGGCAGCTGCTGCTGGACCCACAGCTCAGGGGCCCAGTGTAAGCTGACGGGCAGGGCCGGCAGAGCGTGGAGGTCCTCGGGCGGTAGCAGGGCGTCGGGCAGGGGCTGGGCTCACAGCAGGTGTCCTGACAGCCACTGTAGAGAGAGGAGCCCAGATGGCAGGGGCTGGGGGAGCAGTGGCCAGTGGTGTAGACCAGGTTGCTGGGGTAGGAAGAGCCACAGGAGGCGCCTGGGCAGCACAGGGAGCCCCCAAGGGAGCGGGAGGAGAAGTTCCCGGAGCAGCAGCTGGAGGACATGTTGAGGGAGATGTGGGTGCAGCTGAGGTAGAGTGAGGAGATGCTCTGAGTTGTGAAGTCATGGTCTGGACTTCATGTTATATATACTCTTAGGCCTGGGTGTGTCGCTGTCCAGATGCTTCCTCTTCCTGGCTCACCATTTTATGGAAAAATACCTCTTTAGGTTATTGCTCAAGTTTAATGTGTCACATCCTCACATGCTTCATTGTACTTTAATCCCTCTGATACCCTTAAGAAGAAGCTACTCAGCCTCTTTCCCCAGGAATTTTCTGTGGTTTGAACTTCAAAGTTTTAGCTCATCACATTTCCAAATATCCTTCCTCTTATTATCTGTATGCACAGTGAGCCCTTGTCCTACCAAATAGAATTGCATAAACTTTTTATTTTCATTTCCATTAATTCTCAGAAGCATCAGTGGTTACTATCAAAATAGCTTGTCTTTTTCTTCACAAGCATATTATAATAGATTTCTCCAAACACTACACTCACTCAGTAGTCTCAACAAGCTACCAGTGCAACCTTTCACTGGTTTTCTATTTGAACTAATCCAGGTAATTCCTGATCGTCATTGATTTAGCTTAATTAGATTGTGGATTCATTGGCACAGTGCTCAGCCTGCCTTTTCTTTGATATGCTTGACTTTCTCATGTATGGAGCTGATGATCAGAATCAAGGAGTGCCATGCTTGCTGTCCATGCCAATTGACTTCCTTAAACAGAATGGAAGCCTAAAGCGTTTTCTTAGATAATGCTCATTTAGGAAATAATAAATAATACCCTTTTGGTGTATTTAGAGACTTCAACAAGAGGTGTTTGCTAGAACTGAGTTTCTCCATGTATTTTCTGATAAGCTTTAATGTCTTATAGTAGATGTTATTCTCTGCATATGCTCTATGTCAACTCACAGTTTTGTTTAATTTCTTGATATAAGGGCATATACACTCTTAGCTGTAATTATTAATTTATGCCTAAAATAGAATTTCAGGGATGGTTAACATTTTCTGAAGCAACTAACTTGAAGTATTAGAGCTATGTGGGTCTGGAATATCTTCTGGTCAACCGACTCTGGAGAAATTATGTCTCACAGAGGTTCAATAAATTCCTTCTAATTGCCCAGTAAGATAGAAGCAAAATTAAAACTTGAACCATGGTCTCCTTATGCAGAGTTAAGATTCAAATACTCTGCAAAGATAACAGCAAACTCAACTGTAACTTGTCTCAGGATGAATCTATTAAGTTTATTTATGCTAAGATATAAAAGCCTAAAAAAGCCTTGTTTACCTTTCCTAAGAATATTTTCATTCAGTAGTACTTGCTAGTAGAATTCCATGCATCGCTGGTCTTTAGACATATAAAATATATTCTACTTTCTAGCCCATGAAAGAGAAACAAATAATTGGATTAATTGGGGGGAGGGAGGAAGAAAAGAAGAAGAAAAAAGGCTTCTTACTTGTTTGCATCCATTTGTCTCCTGCTGAATCTAATATTTTAATTATCTTAACTAAGGAAAATTCAGGATTGTCATTGAAAAGAGAGTTCCTTACCAACTTGAGAATTAACCTGTTTTATTTCAAAGCAGGCTGCTTCTAAGCACTTAGTTACTTTGTTTTATGATTATCTTTCCCAAGCAGGATCCAACCTGTGGCATGCATCACATGAAGTGTCCTTGTGCAACACTTAAAGTGTTGCTCTGATTCACCCAAGTAAAATAGGCTGTGCTTTACAAATGACACCTATTAAATTTGCCACAGGAGTATATGCCACCCCCAACACATGGGAATCTTTATAATGCCAGCTTTTAACTCCATTTGAATGGGAGATATGTCTCACTTCTTACTAAAAGTCGATTCTGCTAAAAATAAAAAAATAATAGAGAAAGGACTTTCTAATATCCAGAAACTCTTGCTTTTCCAGGCCAGCTCCCTATATTTGGCAAAGAACGTTAAAATCACTCAGAAATAAGTCAATTCCAATTAACATCCCCTACCCATTTTAATAGGTTAATACTTTTCATTAGAGTCATTTATGCAAATACTAGTGAAAAACTAAACACTGATAAGTGTATTCCTCTGAAAGGAAGAGAAAGCGAAACAAAACTAGAGTACCTTTAATAATTCAGAAGTGGACCCAAGAACAAATAAAATACTCAGCATGCTCCGAGGGCACAGATAGAGCATTTAAGGAAAAGAAAAAAAAAATCACTATCTGGATATGTAAGGGAGAAAATGCGATAATGGAAAAACACATTTTTTTTTTATCTTTTAGAAATGGAGAAAACATGGCGAAGAACACCAACAACTACATAGACTGAAACAAACTTCAGGCCACCCTCTAGCCACGAGGAGCATATGATCTGAATTAGTTGAGGTGCAATTGTTTTCTAGGTCGCCTAATTAATAGCTCACAGTCTTCAAGTTGCCGATCTCCTATTGTCAATGTTTTCAGAGATTTTTGACTAACTTTCAAATTAGGCAAACATTAAGAAGTAGTAGAAATAGTAGAAATTCATATATTCCAGCCTATAGTTTTTTATTTTCCTGTTAACCTTTCTCATATGTCCTCAAAACTGCTTCCTCTAGATCAAGAGTGTTTTATGGTCCCATCCCCAAAGGTCCTTCTTCACAACAGCTATTCTTCACTGAGATTTTCCTTGCCGAATTCTCTCACTTCAGGAGGTGATTTATCTGTTAAACATTAGTGCTAGGAATGGGCAGGCAGACAGGTTTCTGGGCAAAGGAATGGAGAACCTCTCACCCTCTCTGATCTGCCCCCCCACACAGGCACCCATGATTTCTCACTATTGCAAATCATGTGACAAGGAACATATTTGTATTTATACTGTGTTATATCTAGGGCTTCTATAAAGTATACTTTTACAGGTGGGATTGCTAGATATGTGTCATTTCAGTTTTAGCAGAGTACTTAGGCTCAGGGCTCTTGGATTCAGACTGGCTTTTAATCCTGACTCCATCACTTACAAGCTGTATAACATGCACTCATTCAAGTTTCTTCTTTTATAAAATTTTCTTTTACCTATTTTTCTATAGAGTCATTTCTTCTTTTAAATTTATTTTTACAATATTCTTTGTGTATTCTTTATTTTATGCTTTTGCTTTTCATATGCTACAGGTATGCTTCTCCAGTCACTTGACTATTATTATTATGATTTTAGTTCTATTGAGGTACAATATACATATAATGAAATTCACCTTTTAGATGTATAGTTCAATGAGTTTTAACAAACATATACAGTCATGTAACCATCAACACCATTGAAAAACAAAACATTTCCATTATCACCCAGTTTCCTTGTACTCCTTTGTATCAGTCTCTTCCTACTTCATATATCAATTTCTGTCCCTATAATATTTTTTCTGAAATGCACTATAAATGCAATTGTATATTATATAGATTTTTGTGTCTAGTTTCTTTTACAAAGCATAAAGCTTTTGAGATTCATCCCTGTAGTTGTATATTTCAATAGACCATTCCTTTTTATTGCTCAGTGGTATTTCACTGTATGTATACTATACAATTTGGTTATCCATTCACTAGTGAACACTAGATGATTTCTAATTTGGACTATAAAGTTACTATGCAGTCACATGGAGGTCTTCTTGTAGACATAGGTTTTAATTTTCATTTAAAAATTTTCTTAGATAAATATTTGAGAGTGGGATTTCTGGTTCATGTGGTAACTGCATGTTTAGCATTATAATAAACTATTTCCCACAGAAGCTGTATCATTTTGCATTCCCAGCAGCAATGCATAAAAATTCCAGTTGTTCCACATCCTCAACAGCACTGTGGTAGTTGTTGTTTATTATTATTATTATTATTATTATTATTATTACTATTATTTTGCCTACACTAGTGGGTGTATAGTAGTGTGTCAGGAGATTTTAATTTTTATTTCCCTAATGATTAATAATATTGAACATCCTCTCATGTTCTATTTGCCTTCCATATCTCTCCTTTAGTGGTAGCTGTTGAAATCGTTCCATCATTTTTGAGTTCCGTTTTTATAATGGAGTTGTAAGACTCTTGCGTATATCCTGGAACAGGGGTCAGCAGACTTTTGAGAAGGAAGAGCCAATCCTGCCCCTCACAACAGTTTAAAAATTATTCGAGAGCCATAACACAAATGAAATCACCATCATGTGAATACTATCCTTTAAAAATTTTATGAATGAAGCCATGATAGTTTTATTTTCATTTTCAATTTTACTTCAGAGCCACATGTATGAACCCAAAGAGCTGCATGCGGCTTGCGAGCCACAGTTTGCCGATTCCTGTCCTAGATCCAAGTCCTCTGTCAAATATGTGTTTCTCAAATATTCCCTCCAAGCTTGTGGCTTTTCATTTCATTTTCTTACCAAACTGTTTTTGAAGAGCAGATGTTTTTAATTTTGATTAAGTCCAATATATATATTTTTTAATTGGTATAGTTTACCCATAGGCAACATGAAGTCAGGGGAACCGACCGCCCACAAAGTCAAAAATCTTCATATAACTCAAGTCAGCCTTTCACATACGCAGATTCTCAACAGCCAGCAGATCCTTGAACAAGGAGAATTTGAACTACATGAGTCAACTGAACTGTGCAGGTCAATTGGAAAAAAAATCCACAAATTAGTGAACCCACACCATTCATTCCTGCATTCAAGGGTCAACTGTATATGGTGCAAAGTTCAAGTCAAGAATTTTATTTTATTTTTTTTGCATATAGATATCCAGTTATCCTGTGGGAAGTTGATAGCACCCCAGTGTCTGACAAGGCCACATTGCCCTGCTCAGCACTGGATATTAGGGATGCTGCCTTATGGTTGGTCATGTAATATCTCCTGCCTCTGTGAACCCATGTGCCTTTTCTTCTATAGGAGACAATATATTCACTACACTTGTGACATGTTCCTGTGGTACCCCAATGAGCTAACTACGCAGCCAATGACGGGTAAGATCTCCTAAAAGAGGGGAGACAACCCAAGCCAGGCGGTAGTTCCGTGGGGAACCCCTGAACTGAGATATTGGGGACTCAAGCCCCTTGGAAACTGAGGCACAGACCTCTGACAAACTCAGGCCAGAAAACTCAGGCCTGTGAGAAGCTGATGCATTTGCCTAAGGGCCCTACTGTGAATAGTCTCCTGGAAGATTAAGTCTTCAGGCCATGAGAGTTCCGGGTAAGAGGCAGCTCTAAGACATCCGCTGACCATGGCTTTGTTAATCAGCCTTGTGTGAATTCCTTTGCCCAGTGCCTTGTTGCAGCAGCAGATACTGAAGCTTTGAGAAACAGATGCAGCCCTCTGTAGGATAAGAGAGGTGTGAAACCCTTTTGGTTGCTAGGTATTGTTATTTACAAACGAATAGATTTTAGATGCTTTTACCTTAAACACAGCCACTCCTAGTCTTTTGGTATAGCTCAAGTATACTGTGAGTTTTATGATTGTGTTTAACTGCTAGAATTTAGGATGATTTCTAGATAGTCAAGATAGCTTTAGTAAACATTCTTTAGGTGACTTACAGAAACCAAGTCTGGGTTTCATAGCAATTATCATAATAAAGACAAGGTAATCCTTTAAAGGAAGAGTAAGTCACAGTACACCCTGGAAAGAGCACTTACAGGGGAGTAAAAGACTGTGTAAATCCTGAGAACTACAAACCACCGTTAATGATTTGTTGCAGTTTGCATCCTTGTAAATTCTCAATAAAAGCTATGCGCTGACCCGATTCGGGGCTCAGTCGTCTTTGGCTGAGTCCCTTGGTCTCGCTCCTATCTTTCTTCTGTCTCTTGTTTTTCCTTAATCTGCGTCGCCCCTCTCATGTCCCACTCGCCCTTGCCACGCAGGACGTGACATTATCCCAGTATCATTTGCTGAAAATAATGCCATTACCCACTGAATCAGCATGAGTCCTTTGTCAAAAGTCAACTAATCATATATGTATTGATCTATTTCCAGAGTCATTCTTCTGTCCCATTAATATATATTCCTATCCTTAGGCTAATATCATAGTGCCTTAATTACTATAGCTTTATAGTAAGCCTTGAAATCAGACTGTGAATCCTCAAACCTGTCTCACAACTCCAGGGATAGCATAAGCCATTACTAAGGACATTCTGGCCAGTAAGCCACAGAAGTTCAATGATATTGGTTGGAGCAAAAGCAGAACCCAGAAGACATTAAATCAACCATCTCATATTTATTATCTTACTCTATTTTGTTTTGTTTTAATTTTAGTAATTTCTGCATGTTTCTAATACACCTGTTCTCTCAGATTTTCATTCAAATTAAATTTTATTATTTATTTTTATTAAAATTATTTTAAAGAAACAAAACATCTCTGAATTCTATTCAACTTGATGACCTTAAAATACATATTACAGTTCAACAAGATGCCCCAGTTTTCCTCTTGCCATCATTTTACATCACATGTTATAGTGCCTTATTTAGCCATGTGTTACTAAGTTGGCAGAATATGGTGATAGCTTTTCACGTGGCATTTGAAGTGAAGGTCATTCCTGGTGTGCTGGATGGGTCGTTTAACTGATGGAGGTCAGTCCTCAGTCTTCAGTTCGCTTGTCAGTTGATTATCACTGCTGATTCTTCTAAGAATACCAAGAAATGTCCACCTCTAACTCCTCTTCTGTTTCCAAAACTTAATTCTCAAATCTCCATCTTGAACGTTTCAAAGATGTGCGTAATCTAGAAAAATATCTTATGGGACCAGAAAGGGAGTCTAGTATGTTGTTCAACTTCTGTGTTTCTTATTGTTTTATTTGCTTGACCTCAGCACTGAAACAGAAAGAGAACTTAAACAGGAATTGAGCAAAGCCTAGACGTATTTCACAGAATTAGGTATAACTAAATTGGTATTACTACCAAGGACATGCTAGTGTGTGAAACCACAGATTCCAATGTCTGATTTCTTACACTGATAAAGATGAGTTTTATGATGAAAGCAACACTGAATTACAGCAGTTTATAGTAGGCTGTTACATATATCAGAGGCAGGACTCTGTGGCTGCTGAAGGCCCTAATAACTGTAAACTATTATGACTCTAAGTCACAAATCATGTCCTGATAATTCAGTCTCCATAATGAGTTTCCAAATGACTGCATTTTGTTGTTTAGTTTTTATTCTTTGACTGGTTGTGAAGGAAAAGGTACATTCCCTCCCTAGTGAAATTCAAGCAAGATTCAAGAAACACATGATCAATACGGTTAGAGAGGATAATAACGGCAAACATTAAGAAAATGATCTATTTCTTAGAGAGTGTATCAGAGTTTCCAGAGAAACAAAACCAATAGTGTGTGTGTGTGTGTGTGTGTGTGTGTGTGTGTATGATGTGTGTATATATATATGATGCATATGAGTATATGTAATGTGTATACTTATATATGTATATATACAGGTATATATGATATAGTGTACACACATATATGATGTGTGTGTGTGTGTGTACAGAGAAAAACTGAGATTTATTTTTAAAAATTGGCTCAAGTGATTGTGGGGACCGGCAAGACTGAAATCTACAGAACAGGCCAACAAGCTGAAAATTCAGCCTGATGAGGCAGCCTCGAGTCCAAATTTTATAGCACAGAGGCTAGAAACTCAGGCCAGGCTACTATGTAGAGCCTGCAAAATTCCTTCTTTTTTTTTTTTTTAGCTGAGCCATCCTGCCACCTGTTGACAGCTCAGCGGCAGCTCAGTTTGGGCTGGGCATTGAACTGCTGTTGCTCAGAGCTCAGCTCACACTCTTGAGTGAGCTCTTAACCAACTGAGCATTTCGGCTGGCCCTAAATTCCTTCTTCTTTAAGAAATGTAGTCTTTGCTCTTAAGGCCTTCAACTGATTGGATGAGGCCCATCCACATTTTGGAAAATAATTAATTACCTTTACTCAAAATGTGTTATCACAGCAACATCCAGATTGATATTTGACAACTAATGGGATACCATAGCCTAGCCCAGTGGAAACATTAAAATTAACCATTATGGATGGTTATTAAGACGTTAAAAAATATGAACAAATCAGGTATTATTGGGCATCACATAGTATTAGCAAACTCTTCTTTCATCAGAAAAATATAATTATTTGCTACTCTACTATTTACTTTTGGTTGATTTATTATTTCTTCATTTGTTTCAATAATATTAATAATAAGGAACTTGTGGGAATTTTAATATCTTTGAGTCATCCTGAGTTAAGTCATATTTAAAGTCACAACCTTTAAAATCTCAACAACACTTAAAGGAATAAAAAATAAGAAGTTCTCGACACAAGTGTTTTGAAAAGGTTAAGAGATCTGGGGAAAGACATTAGTCTTGCTTATATACATAAGTAAGAATGTTTTAAAAAAAATATTTACAAACCAGTGCTATTAAACATAAACTAAATCTGTATGAACTCTATACCTCAGCGTAAAGAATAGGTTCTACATATTTGTTTACCAAAATGTACAAATTGATTTCCTATAATATTTATTATAGTATTTTTAAGAATTCTTGACTTTGAAACGTGAGACTATGAATGTTTATTATAAGAAGCCACATTTGTTAAGATGTATTTATTCACTTAGAGTTATAAGTTATGTTTGCCATTTGCTGTAGAATGTAAATTTTTACTCACTGCACTTGTAATTATAAATATCTTAACTATGACATCACTGAATTAGTCATCACTTTACATAGGCAGTGTGAAAGCCCTGGAGAGTTCTTTGGAACTAGAAATATACCTAAAAATATTCCTAATTCTTTAAAAAAAATGCAGGTAAAATATATTAGAGAGTCTAATGTTTAATTTTGAACACAATGCAGAATCTCAATGTTCTCTTAATAGAATAATAATAGTGCACAATATTCAATAAGCATTTTATATGGGCCAGGCATTGTTTTAAGCATTATAAAATGGTACTTAGGTTATCCTATTTAACCCACAGTAGTTCTACCATAATTTCTATTTTCTTACAGATGAGTTGCAACGCAGCAGGTATATCCTATCATACTTTATCTGCGTCTATACTCTTAAGTGCACTGGCTCAGTAACAAGAAAGAGGGATAACAATAGCGGGGAGGATGGAGAGCAAAAGATTGGAGGTGAGATAAGGAATGAAGAAATAATAGGAGAACAAAGTGAGAAATATTGGAATAATTAGGGTTGGAGTGTGCTCAGTTTTTGGCACCAGTTATTCAATTCTGTTGAAAATAAATTTTAATTAGGCTGTCGTCTATGCATGACTAACCCAAACCAGAAAAATCAATATCTAAGTCTACTACAACTTAGTGTCACCATGCTAGGCTTCAATGATACCAAAAATGTTCTATATCCTCTGAAAGAAAAAACAAATTTTTCCATCCCAATTCTCTAACTTTTTACAAATCCTTGGATCTTTCCTGAATATTTCCCTTTTCATTTGACTTTACTGTACTCCAAAGAGCTGAACTCAGATCTACTTTAAATAACGGTTCCCATGAAGTTGTTTTAGCTTTTCTCTGACTAGTTCCCTTTAGTTCATATATATTCATCAACTTCACAATTTTCTGTGAGTCAATCCTGAAAAATAGTTCATTTTAACTTCTAATTTACATGCCATAAATTATGAGCATGGAAATCCATAAAAAGACAAATTCAGGACAACTAATGATCAAAGGCAAACTCAAATAAAACAAAGCCAAGACACAAATTCTAAGATGTTGAGAGAGTCTTCCCCTGCATAAAGAGATTTCTTGGATAAAGAGAGATCAAAACAAAGAGATATGGAATAACAGAAGTTAGATGGAAAGGCAAGAAAGTAGAAGGATCAATATATAACACCAAAAACAAAAACATCACTATGCCAGGAATGTAACATACAAACTAACTTAGTCTCCTAAGAAATATATGTCATTATTATTCACATTTACCAGATGTAGAGGAGAGGTAAACAAAACTTAGTAATTTATGTAAGGTAATTTCTTATAAGTAATGAAATTAAGATTCAAGTTCAGGTTTGTCTCACTCCAAATTCTTTTCATTCATTCATTCATTCATTCATTCATTCATTCATTTACTCAATTCATTTCATTTATTCTCAAGTATGAATTCCTTTCACAGAATAGGTATTTTTGAACAGATGAGTTGATGTGTGTATATGTGTGTGTGTGTGTGTAAATAAATAAAGTCTATGAGATCACAGTAGTCTGAGTTATTAGTACCAACTCCACTTCCAAATTCTCCCAAACTCCTACTCTGTTAGGATCCTGAAATATATTTCTGGATCACAAGAACTATATTTTCTGATCTTAGGTTAAATTTGGATTCTACTTCTTTGAGATAACACTTAGGTCTCCAATGGAATAGCTAGCATGAAAGAAATAACTTTTCTCATCACACCCCTTAAGTTATACACTTTGCTCTATCTCACAAAAGATGGGGAGAAGCTAATCATTGTTTGGGCTTTTCAAGAAATATTGTAATAGATATGTATGATATGGGGGGGAGGAGTGGGGTGGCGAATTGGGGGAGGGGGGTTATCACTTTGGGGAGTAAAAAGTATAACTATTGCACTGTGTTGTACACCTGAAACTAATTAAAAAATAAATAAATAAATAAATAAATAAATAAATAAATAATAGAAATATCTTGTTTGGAACTCCAAGTTTGGATAGAGACCAAAAGAAGAAAAAAAGAAAAAAAAGAAAAAGGAGAGATGATTAAGATTTTACCTATAGCAGTACTTTCAATTTCTGGGGCACCTGGCTTGCAAATATTCTCTAGAAAAATCTATACCTTGCAGTTAAATAGTGTTTCTTAGGGAAAGCAGAATTGATGCATTTCTATGCCAAAAAAAACCCAACAAAAAACAAAAAAAAACTGACTAAAGGCACACAGAACACACTGAAATAAGTAAGTAGAAATATGAACTTGATTTCTATGTTAAGTTAAGCAAATTATTATAAAATAAGCCGGCAGGTTTTTATTCCCTTGAGACACACTGGAAAGAGATGATCCAGAAAGTAGGGAACATGAAATATGCTGTAAGGGAGGGAGAGGGAGGGGTGGAGGAAAAGGGAGAGGGAGGGGTGGAGGAAAAGGGAGAGGGAGGGGTGGAGGAAAAGGGAGAGGGAGGGGTGGGGAAAAAGGGAGAGGGAGAATTTTAGAAGCAGCAACTTGCAGATTTCTAGTTGTTGCATAGGTGACTGGTGGGTTCAAAAGCTTCAGTTAGTGCTAGAAGGTGGTTTTCGAAGGTCCAGTGTCCTGGAGATTGGTAGGCAGCTCCTGAGTTAGCACATCTAGATTTTCCTTAGTAATAAAGTTTTTAAAAAATAGATTTTTGAGGGCCAGCCGAGTGGCGCGGTGGGTAAGAGCTGGCTTGGGATGCCAGCGGCCCCGGTTCAGATCCCACATATGAGGTCCAGTGACACTGCCCTCTACAGCTAAGATGGTGAACAACAGATCCACCTGGAGCTGGGCTGCTGTGAGTCCCCGGGACGGCATAGCTGCAGCCCCTGCTGCAGTGGGCTGCCATAGGCTACAGTGAGTGGCCAGCAGGCAGTGTGAGCAGCTGGCAGCCGGTGTAAGCTGCCAAGAGCCGCTGTGAGTGGCTTTCCAGAGGCCGGCGACCGATCTGCCTCACCCAAGAAGGGCACAATGATGATACCAACATGGGCTAGTGAAGCAATATCCTCCACAACTAGACTGAAGAACAAAAGGACAGCAACTTGTCTGTTTCCCTTCCCTGGTCCCCCAACGCTTTTCCCCTGCCCCAATTCCCCAATAAAATCTTACAAATAAATAAATAAATAGATTTTTTGAGGTCCTAGAAATGCAACCTGGTGATCTGTAGACCTCCGAACACAAATTGGGAATAGAGTGACTGATCTCTCCTGGAGAAACAATAGAATTGTCAAAGAAACCCAATCAATCACCAGGGGTGGAGGAGGCCCCATATCCACAGCCCAGAGACTAAAGACCACAGAGTCCATTGCCTCAAGCTAACAGTCCTGCCCTCTAGATAGACTGGTGAGGAAGGGATAGAGGATGGCTGGAAGGTTCCCTGGTGGCTAGCAGAAACTTGGTAGACACTGGGCAAAGGGAGTCACTGTGGTAACTCAATTCCTGGGATGGGAGGACTTTCTTTTTATAGATTGGTGATGAATTAATTTGCTAGGGCTGCCGTGACAAAGTACCATGACTGAGTGGCGTAAACAATAAAAATGCATTGTCTCACAGCTCTGGAAGCTGGAAGTCCCAGGTCAATGCTCTGGCAGTGTTGGTTCCTTCTGAGAGCTGCGAAGGAAGGAGCTGTTTCAGGCTGCTCCGCTCGGCTTATAGACAGCCATCTTTTTCTTCGTCTCCACATCTCCTTCAATCGCTGGGTGTCTGTCTCTATGTCCCAATTTCCCCTTTTTTATGACACCAGTTATGTTGGATTAGAGCCTGTCATAATGACCTCAATGTAACTTGATTACCTTTGTAAAGACCATCTCTCCTGATAAGGTCATATTCTAAGGTATTGGAGTTTAGGCTTTCAACATACGAATTTTGAGGGATGCAGTTCAACTCCTAACAGGAGACACATAGTTATTAAAAGCAGAAAAAGAGGCACTTTAGAATGTTGATTAGATGTGGTTTCCCAACTTCACTTTTCCTTAGGTATAATGAGGAATTAGACTGCATTTTCTCCTAAAGGACTTTATAAACCCATACCACAGGCTATGTTTTATATATATATATATATATATATATATATATATATATATATATATATATATATATATATATATATATATACAGGATAAGTAGAATCCTCTAGCAGGACTCAACCTGGTAGATTCCTCTGGGATTTCACTAATCAGCTCTCTAATTAAAATGAAATTGGTTTGCCCCTGCACAGACAAGGCTGAATATGTTTTATTCATTTACTTAAGAGACACAGATTATTCCTTTCTCATTCATAGGATGAAGGTGGCTATTGTCATGGCTAATAATCCAGAAATCACCATGCAACACAGCCGGGGCCCCTGCCATCTCCCACTCTCTGCCATCTCACATTAACAAGATACCTTGCTCTTTTATTTCTGTTCCCTAAGAAACCAGGCAACCAAATCTCAGTTAATGAAGCAATAATCACATCTTTTCAATTGTCAACAGGTAAAATTAATAGTATACTAAAAAGTGTATGCTAAAAATGCCTTTACTCCTCTTTGTTATAAATATTACTGAAAGTCCATTATGAGCCAGAGACTGAAGAAAGGGTGTTACCTTTGTCATCTAAGTCCCTCCAGTTTTGTAGGTTCAGGAGTGATGTACAAAGGTGGGGCTTCCTAAAGCACTGTGCAGGGACAGCAGACTAAGGGCTATTGAGGCCAGGTCTGTACAGTTGTGAACAACATGTCATGAGGGCCACAGCTGCAAATCATCTTGAAATTGCTTGCCTTTGGGACTATTCTATTAAAAAGGCATTCTAACACTGAAATTTCAATATTTAAAATGGGAGCTGGAAACTTCATTCAATAATTTCTCATTTAAAATACCAATAAACCAACTAAATTTAGAGAGCTTTAAGAGAAATGTAGAGAAAACTTAACTATTCTTGAAAATAAGCATAGAGGAGAATCAACTTTATTCAATCAATGAAACAAGTAGAAAGAAAGACTTCCTTTCTTTGAGAGTATTATCAGGTTAGAAAGCGAAACCAAGATGAATGGCACATGAAATAAATGTAAAGGAGGGAAGGAGAGAAAGAAAAAGGATGAGAGAAGAAACACAGCATGACAGTACAACATTATAAGTCATCAAGTGAGGAGGTCACTGGTTTTGAAATGATGATTTAGTCCCATAAAGGTTTAAAAGGATGCTTTCTATATGGGGTTGCAGTTGCTATGTTTTTATTTTTACACAAGTGGATTTTTTCAAATCCCAAGTGTCTCATATAATTATGAACGTTTTACTGTTTTACCAAAGAATGACTCGGACAATAAAAATGTACTTAAGATATTTACAATAATGATTCTCCCAATGAGAGAATGTGTTTGTTTATTTGAGCAAAGATTTACATATATCTCTTACTAATTGCCAGGCAGTACTCTATTTTATATACATTACCTCATTAATTCTCATAATAACCCAATGAGAGAGGTACTGTTATCCCCATGTCACACATGAGAAAAGGCGGGCAGGAAAGGCTCAATCAATAGCACAAGATCACAGTGCTGGAAAAGGCAGTGTCTGGCTTTGTCTCCCAGCAGCGATCATGTGTTTAGTGTCTATGTTTATTGACAGCAGCGACCTGTTTTTAGCATCTATGTTTATCGTCCCTCAATTTTGATGCTCCCTCTAGAGCTCCTCACTGGGTCGGTGGGATTCTGACATCTGGGTTTCAACAGGCATTCCTTAAACTCACCAGAGTTTAAAGTCCTGAGTGGTCAAACGTACTCCATTCCACAGTGCCCCGAGATTTCCTTATTTGTTTGATTTAAATTCCAAGGCTTTAAAAATAAATCAAATCCTGGGGTTAGGAAAGTCAAAAAGTCAATACCAAGAAAGAACACCAGAAAGAAAGCTCTCCGTACATAGCACTTCCCCAGGAATGAACAGGCTAACCTGTGTCTTATAGCTCTCTAACTGCTCTCATCAAAAACTTGGTCTTCTCTGAATGGGACAGGACTTGCAAGGGAATTTACTGTCTGGGGACCCGTGATATTGCCAGAACTAAATGTTTGCATCGTAGAATTTCAGCACTGAAATAGGAACATGAGCAAACGGAGTTAGCACTGTTAGTGTACACTGCTAGGACACGAGAAAACCAAATCAAGAACCCTAAATTAGGTTTCCCCGACCCTGGAGCTCTTTCCAGTTGTCACCCATAGACTGGGGTACCGTCACCTCTACCATGTGTGTGTTTCCCGTCATCCACTCATCGCAGTGCTCAGGCAATTGAGTGACTCTAAACAAGGTCCACTCTAGAGAAAATCAGGCTCTAGTCCTGCCTTGGGGTCCTGCCTAATTACGGGATGATCAAGCCTAGAATATGTACAAAGAAACCTAACGTATCCTCTACCTTTAAGCCTCTGAAAATCCAGGTGCGCCTTGGACTAGCCTCTTCCTCCTCGGCTTCCGTTTTCCGGCTCTGCTCTCCACACCATCCCCGCCCATGCTTTCTCCACACCCTGCTTTGGAGATAAAGGGCATTCATGAACAGAAAGTCCTCCCAATCCTGCATTACTTCCTAGAGGTTAGATAAATAAATGCAGAGTAAATATGGGATTACCGTCTATGAGCCACTTATGCCTTCACTCAGCAAAGACATAAGATAGAAATGGGGCAGGAGATGGTGACACCCTAGAAGCAGGAAGAGGCCAGACATCAGCAGAGTGGCAGGTGAGGAAAGCTGCTCATACACACAGCATCTTATCACATGGACTCTTTCCTCTTATCTTACTATTTTCTACTAGGTCAGGACTTCACACCAGCTGGGAAAATTTAAGCCCATGGGTCTTATCTCACCCTGATTTCAGAGTAGAAAAGCTTCCAAATTTGTTAATAAATATAGTCAACCTTCACTCAGCTACCCAGACACAGAAAGGACAAACACAAAGTAGTTAATATTTACATAATCTTGTTACAGGCCTTATCTCACTGAAGAGGTCTGCAATCTAACTTCCCTTTTCATTTAATCAATATGCATGTATGGAGTGCCTACTGTATGCTGCAGGCTGTTTCAGCTCCACTCACATATTCAATGGGCCATTCATCTGATTTCTAACTCAAAAGCTTTTATATTATTCTGCCTCCTAATTTTAGCTATCATAATCTATCAAAATTGCTCTTCTTCTCTCCTGAATTTGCAGTGAGTAATCATTACTAGTCATCATGAGGCCATCTGCACAGTGTCACTGGGTTGTGTCACTGTGTGGTGTCACGTAGCCTTTGTTCAGACCCTAAGGTGCTGCAAAATTCATCTTCAGCATTCTCAAGCAACAGCAGTCTAACAGCTGTCATGTCTGTGTGATGGCATGAAGAGAGGGTGTAGCATATTATTGGCAAGAGCTGCCCATTACAATAGAGTTAGGATGTTACGAACAGAAAACAGATTTCCTTTGCTGTCTTTTTAATATTGTACTTTATATTCTTGGAAATACACTCGCTGTACAGAAGTGGTTACAATTGTCAGGAATGATTTCACGGGGCACTGAGCATCTCCAGTGAGCTCATGGCTAGATGTTAACCCTTTAATTTAAGGGAGTGATTTCCAATAATGATGATGCATCAGAATGGCATGGGGGCCAGTGGCCTGAGGATGAGTTTAATCATCTGTTTTGTTTTGTTTTTTAATCATTTATTTCTTTTCTACTTGGTTTGTATATTCTAAAATGACCCATTCTTAATTCTGTTGCCTATTCAGAACTAAGATACCATTGTTTTAAGCCTTTGCCTACCACATAAAAACCAACTCAAATTTTGTTGGTGTATAAAACAATTTAAGTCAGAGGTTCATAAACAAAAATGAGGTAGTCTAGTTGACTTACAATTTGTTTCATGATTAAAGTTTTATATCATAATCCATCAACATGGTTACCTCATCTTTTTCAATTAAACGTGAAGAATATCCTTCAAGTGCACAAGGGAGCTTGTTTTCACATTGTCTTAAAACCCAAAGACTCTCCATTTATCTTGCATTCTGCCATTCATGAAAGAGACATTAACTAACGCAACAAAATCATGCTGCAGGCTTGATAACAAATGGGAACTGAAATTGGGCCTCAGAGCTGGGTACAAAAGAAGGGTGGTGGCCGGAACTGAGGAGAATTATAGGGAGCAAACCTCACAGGAACGGAATGCCTTATACTCCAGGCACCTCTGAGCAGGGGAGACCCTTGTCACTGGATTTTTCAGAATTTTTCAAAGAAATCCAAAACCACATTTTATGTGAATCCTTTTGATTTTTGAATGTTGGCAATTAATTTGGAGTTTAATAAAAAGCCCAGGGGGCCTACACTTGAGTGATAAACAAACCCATGAGGGTTTGATTTTGACAGAGACCTTGAGTTTGTGGATGTCATTTAGCACCACATGGGTGTGAGGGGCACCATTGCACACCTGGGGTCAGCCAGGAGCAGGTGTCACTATAGACGGATTTTGCTGACTTGATATTTTGATGAGCATTGGCAATATATATATATATATATATATATATATATATATATATATATATATATATATATATTCATTCATTTCTATAGATAATTTCCATAGATAATCAGCAAAATGTCACTCTTACTTGCGATAAGACAACCATTTTCAAGATATGCTTAGGAAAACAGAAATTTGAGGAAGACCTGGTCTTCACACCATTGCATGGACGAGGGCTTTTATCCTAGTGACTAGGAGTCCACAGGAAAAAAATGTAGCAATTTAAAAGTTCATAAGATAAACATTTTAAAAGTAACTGTTTGACGTGAGTGCAGCTATTTCATCATTCCTTTGACTTGCGGAAGCCATCTATAGTGCTTCCTTTCTTTAACATGGCAAGTAAACATACTTTTATATTGAAGAAATGTTGGTAATTTAAACATATGAGGTCTGACAATTAAGTTTGTGAACTTATTGCAATAATGCTGCTAACCTTTTTTGATATCACAGGGATTATTCATTATGAATTTGTACCAACTGGATAGTTAACGAAATTTACTATTTGGAAGTGCTGAAAAGGCTGTTTGAAAAAGTTAGACAACCTGAACTTATTGCCAACAATTCATGGCTCATGCATCATGACAATGCACCAGCTCACACAGCACTCTCTGTGAGGGAGTTTTGAGCCAGTAAACAAATAACTGCATTGGAACACCCTCCCTACTCACCTGATCTGGCCCCAGTGACTTCTTTCTTTATCCAGAGATAAAGGAAATATTGAAAGGGAAACATTTTGATGACATTCAGGTCATCAAGGGTAATACAGTGACAGCTCTGATGGCCATTCCAGAAAAAGAGTTCCAAAATTGTTTGGAAGGGTGGACTAGGTGCTGGCATCAGTACACAGCTTCCCAAGGGGAATACTTCGAAGGTGACCATAGTGATATTCAGCAATGAGGTATGTAGCACTTTTTCTAGGATTAGTATGTGAACCTAATTGTCATAGCTTGTCTATAGTATAATTTTGTTTTCTTTTTATTAGAGTTGCCATTCAGTGTCATAAGCCACAGTGTTATACTTCCTGAATCTCTGATACCACATATTTGACTTTTGATGTATATTACATCAGTGTATTTGTCATAAAATTGTCAGGAAACATAATGATGTATTCAAATAATATGATAAATATGTCAGACATCTTATTTTATTTTAAATTTGGAGTAAGATAGGAACAAAAGAGTAGTCCTGGGGCTGTCAGTGGATCCAGAGAGGGGCCTATAGCACCTCTAGCATCCAAAAATCAACTTCAGGGAGATTTGACCTCAAGAAAGACTTAAACCAAGAATCTGCCCTGCTACCTACTAGGAGGCCACTAAAACCCAGGGTCCATAGCCATTTGTAGCTGACCATCACACAAGTCCCCACCCTCCAGGGCCAGCAGACTGGGATGAGGAGATAAATCAGGGACCCCTGGCTGAGATATACACAATCCCAGGCTTAAAGCACTGACTGAGAAGAAAGGACAGAGAATGTTACAGATATGGCATTACTAATAACAAATGATGATGTTGAAGAAAACTTTTCTATGTCACCACAAATAATTTAAATATATATATATTTTTTTGAGGGCAGTGTCACTGGCCCTCATATGTGGGACCTGAACCAGGGCCACTGGCTTCCCAAGCCAGCGCTTAACCACCGCGCCACTCGGCCGGCCCTTAAATATTTTTATATACAATTCTGGAGGAAAAACTGATTTATATTTCTATTATTTCTATAGATAATCATATTGACAAAATCATTGTCATATGTTGAAGTGATCAAAGACTATGCAGCAAAAAATATAGGGGAATGTTATAGATGATGCTAATGATTATGAGGATACCTTATTATTGTTCTGATTTTTTTTTTAAGGTTTTATTGGGGAACTGGGGGAAGGGAACAAACAAGTTGCTGTCCTTTCGTTCTTCAGTCTAGTTGTGGAGGACGTTGCTTCACTGGCCCATGTTGGTATCGTCATTGCACTCTTCCCTGGTGAGGCAGTTGCTCACCAGCCATTGGACGGCCACTTGCGGCGGCTCACAACAGCTCATGAAAGTACACACCAGCTGCTGACCAGCCCCACAGCCGCCTACGACACCGGCCCCCCCCCCCCCCGCCAGCGACTCACGGCAGCCTAGCTCCAGGTAGAGCTGCCGTTCATCATCTTAGCTGTAGAGGACACAGCATCACTGGCCCTAATGAGGGATCTGAACCAGGGATCTGCTTGCTGCTCAGAGCTGGCATCCCACTCCAACTCTTAACCAACGTGCCACTTGGCTGGCCCTGTTTTGATTTTTTGATATATGTGTTTTTTGTCAACTTGTAAGTTTTATTTGTTAATGTTATTTTAATTCCAAACTAACATCCATATTTATAACTACTATTATATCCATAATGTTATATATATTTTTTAAATTAAAGTTTACTAGGGTGACAATGGTTAGCAAAGTCACACAGATTTAAGGTGTACAATTGTGTAATACATCATATATATATCACATTGTGTGACCCAGAGTCAGTTCTCTTTCCATCATAATGTTATATTCTTTTTCTTAAAGAGAACTCCCAAAATTATAAACTTCAAGGTTCACAAAACCTGAATCCACTTCTAGTTAGAAAGCTAGGACAGAATAAATTACGTCAAGTAGGGAGAAAATACAGAATCTGTCATGACCGTGGAAATGCTCAAATGACATTCAAGAATTTAAGGTGGAATTTTGCAGATGTTGTGGGAGGGTAGACTGCAGAAAATTTTACAAATACGAATCTATCATACAAAAGCCATTAATTAAGTTCATTTTGAAACTGTTTTGATTGGATCGATTAAGAAGTAAAGCATCTATAGGCTGTCCAGTGAGGTAGAAGAAAACCAGGTAGTCTTGTCCGTCTCTCAACCACTGTCCCTTGTTTCTTCACATCATCTCAATAGTGTCTCCCACTTTTCTTTCTTCACAGGTGTCCATCTTGGTCTCTTCTTGATTTAGATTTGATTTCATTTATCTAAACACAAAATTTTAAAAAGAATTGTTCAGGATTATGTTCATTCCTAGTGATCGTTCTAAATCCCGTTGGCTTACATGTAAGCATTCTCTCTAGACTGGATGTAGTAAGTGGTGCTAATAGTAAGTAATAGATGGAAAATTATATTAGGCAGTGTGAATCTTTGGTTTAATGTAAGGACAATCTTTAGGAGGTTCTTCAACAATTTCATATTTCTGCCTCTTGGCCATTGACACAAAATGGATATGAGTGCATTGCAAGCCCCACCCTTGAAACAAAGTCTTCCCCAGCCTAAACAAGAGCAGATGTACAAGTACTCATGGACAGATGCAATAAGAAGGACTTTCCTGGTCATGATGGAGTAAATATTACTTACATCCTGTCATAGCATTTGTAGCAGATGCAATTTATTGACATAGTGCTACCAAAAAAAAAGAAATGAGTTCATTCATAACTATACGATGAAGAGAATTAGTTAACTGCAATTACAAAGAGGAATACTGAGTTACGTGTATTCAAATAAGGACACACCCATTGCTGGGAGTATATAAATGTCACAGCCCAGGAGTGACATTCAAACTCAGAATCTCCTCACTCTACCTCAGCTGCACCCACATCTCCCTCAACATGCCCTCCAGCTGCTGCTCCGGGAACTTCTCCTCCCGCTCCCTTGGGGGCTCCCTGTGCTACCCAGGCGCCTCCTGTGGCTCTTCCTACCCCAGCAACCTGGTCTACACCACTGGCCGCTGCTCCCCCAGCCCCTGCCATCTGGGCTCCTCTCTCTACAGTGGCTGTCAGGACACCTGCTGTGAGCCCAGCAGCTGCCAGACGTCCTGTGTGGTGTCCAGCCCCTGCCCGACGCCCTGCTACCGCCCGAGGACCTCCACGCTCTGCCGCCCCTGCCCGTCAGCTTACACTGGGCCCCTGGGCTGTGGGTCCAGCAGCAGCTGCTCCCTGGGCTATGGATCCAGGAGCTGCTACTCCGTGGACTGTGGTTCCAGTGGGTTCAGGCCCCTGAGTTATGGGGTCTGTGGCTTCCCTTCCTCGGGCTGTGGATCCAGAAGCTCCTACTCCCTGGGCTGTGGCTCCAGACCCCTGAGTTATGGCGTCTGTGGCTTCCCTTCCTTGGGCTGTGGACCCAGGAGTTCCTACTCCTTGGGCTGTGGCTTCAGGCCCCTGAGTTATGGAGCCTGTGGCTTCCCTTCTCTGGGCTGTGGGTCCAGCAGCAGCTGCTCCCTGGGCTGTGGATCCAGAAGGTACTACTCCGTGGGCTGTGATCCCAGTGACTTCAGACCCCTGTCTTGCAGAGTCCGTGGTTTCCCTTTTCTGAGTCATGGAGCTCAATCCTGTTGCCCATCCTACTTGACTTCTGGGACCATCCAGTCTTCTTGTTACAGACCCACTTGTGGATCTAACTTCTACTGATCATTATTACATTTCTAATCTTCTTGTCTGCTACCATCCATACCTATACTCTTAGCCTTCATTAACTTTGTCATCTGCTGGAAGAATTACCCTCTTATTCTTTGATTATCAAATTCTAACCTTACCTCTGGCCCCAGATATGACTAACACACTTTATTTGAAAAATTCTGTATTAATGTACTAACTCAACATGAAGTCTAAAGTTGGCTCTGGAGATTGAATTCATGTTATTGGATTTTCTTCCAAAATTGTATGAAAGGTCAAATCATTATAATCTAATAAATTGATTGTTTCAGATATCATTATGTTTGTTATTGTTAATCATTTACTGACTAGGGTTTTCGTTTTGATAGATGAAAGAGATTATTAAAAGAGTAATATGCAAATGGAAATAGGTTTTGAAATCCTAAGAAGTTGGGGATCTGAACTAATTTCAAGGGACCTCAGATATTTTTCTTAAACTATAGGTACTCAAAGGCTCTTGCTTGAACATATAGAGTTTCATAAATTAAAATCTCAGAATCAGGAATTAGATTGATCTTCTTCTAAGATGTGGACCTTCATGTGTGTGCCAACAAGTATAAGGTAGCCAAGTAGGTGATATAAAAATGCATATTTTGATTTACATGGTTAGGGTCATACATGAAAGAAAAATTGAATTGAAGACAAATGAAAATAATTATGTATGAATTTTAAGTAAATTTGCTTGGAATTGCCCACACTTTATGGGTAAAAGTGATCAAGTACTTGCATCACACTGATGAGTATTCAATATGATCTTCTCAGCTACATATGTGTAATGAGCAATACCACGATATTTGAAGACTGTAATCATAACATTCACATTTTACCTTAGTTTTTATTCATGTTTTAAACTAAAATTATAAATATTTGATATCATCAAAAGTGATGATTTAATGTGTATCTCAACAAAAAATTGGGAAAGCATCCTCTCTCTCTCTCTCTCTCTCTCTCTCTCTCTCTCTCTCTCTCTCTGTAATATTTTGTTTTCTTGGGCAATGTATTTCCAGACATAGTAATATGCAAAGACAAATAGTTTTGATAAGAAACCTAAAAATGAGAAGAAATAATTAAAACATGCTCAGTAAATATTCCTACCCTTTATTTCTTTAGGCTGTATAACAACCCTTAGAAAAAGATGCACATTATAAAATTTTATATTAAATTTAAGAAAATGGAGATACAAAGAAAATAAGGAACTCATAAGAAAAACCTGTACCATGACAATTTAAAAGATGGAGTGTACTTTGAATTGTATAGACACAGGAGTATTGGAGGCAGGGAGGAGAATCTGAGACGATGAAATGGAATAAGCAAAGCAGAAAAAAAACTGAAAATAACTTGTATATTCAAGTAAAAATTGTAAATTTAGTTAATTTACACTTTAAGGAGATTCCATACAGTGTGGCTATGACAAATATGGTAAAAAATGTAAGAGTTGATGGGTAACCATCACATCATCATTTAGAGGTATTACATATTAAATCACAATAATTCTTGTTTTCATCCCCTTCCATTCAAATCACTAAAATAGTATTGTAATTGGACATTCTTACTTTTATTTCTCTCCAATTCTAATCAGTCTTTCATGGTTTATAACATAAATCTTCCATCCAATGATTAGGCATAATTTTTAAGTTTATTCTTAATGGGGAATCAAGTAAAAAAAAAATCAATATGCTTACTGTCAGGTTCAAGTGTTTCAAGCAGGGATGGTTTCGGAGGTGAGATACCCAAAAGGAAGAAAGCTTTGCAGAGTCTCTGACATGAGGGCAGTAACACCTTATTTGGCAAAGGCAAAACAGCAGCAGAACTCAGTTAAACAGCAGCAGCAGCAGCCAGAACCCAGCACCCAAAACCCAACCCCATTAAGCAGAACTGGGGATTTTATAGCACAATAACAATAGTGTCATGGTGCCAGCACACATGCGCAGTAGAAGCAACTCACATAAGTTGTTTCCTTGTAGTCCCACCTGGGCCTGGGGGAGTCAGGGCGGCAGGTCTCTCCAAAGCCTGTAAACATTTCCTGACCTTGGGAGGCCCTGAGAGCTGGGCCCCCACACTTACAAATGAAAAAATTATTTGGAATTAAAGTCCTTTTTTCTAAAAAAACGTCTAGACAAAGAAAATTTATGTGACAAGGTCCAGAAATGACCAGGACCAACATGTAAGAGAGGTTTTAACAACAATAACAACAAAAAGAACTCAGAATTTGTGACTACTTTTAGATTAGGCTTGTTGAATCTTAAAAAAAAAAAAAAAGACTGAAGAAACTCGTGAATTGGCATAACAAAAATTGAAGCTTAGAAATTTCCAGTGATTTTTGGCCAAAATTATCTAGGCCATGAACAGTACCTTAGAAGTAGGTTGAACCATAAATATTTAACTCTTCCTATGAACAAAAATTCAGTTCCAAATCATTTCAATACTTGTTAACATGATATAGGAATGAGCCTTAAATTATATCTTTACATAGATATGATTTATGTGAATGCAGATATAGAGTTATAGATAGATATATTGACATAGATATAGATGATTTAGAGATAGAGATAGAAATAGCCTGATATGCAAGAAAATTTTACCAGACTTCAAAAAGTTAAGAAACAACTAAATCTAAAATATCTATCATGTAGTAGAAACATACTTGCAAGAGATTTAGTAAATGGAGATATTCGATATAGATATTAAAATAACTACAATTAAATGCTTAGAAAATAAAAAGGTAGATCGAAAAGTTTGGGAGAGCACTGAAACATTAAAAGAACCAAGTAGAGATACTGAAATAGAAAAATGCAATAATTAAATGTAATGTTGTTGAATGGATTGAAAAGAAATTAGATACAGCTGGGCAGACAGTTAGTGATGGTTCAGTAGAATATAGTCACACTAAAAAATAATAGACGGGGCTTCAGAGAATATGGAAAGCTCTAACATAATTTCAACTGAGTCCTAAAACAAGATTTCTAACACTCTTGCATTAACGGGAACTAGTAAAAGTATTAATTTATATTAGCAAATCAACAATGCATCCTGTGATTTCTAAAGCAGCACTGTCTAATAGAACTTTTTGTGATGCTGAAAATATTTTTATCTCTACTTCCCCAAATTTGGCATCCATTAGCCACATGTATCTGCTGTGCTCTTGAAATATGGTGACTATGACTGAGAAACTGAATTGTAATTTAATTTTTAATAAATATAAATTAAACTTGATACTATGTGGCTAGTGATGACTCTATTCAATGGTATGGCTTCAGAGTAGCCTCTGAATGAATAATGAAATGATGTATATCATCTTGGAAGGCTGACAGGATAATTGCTAAGAAATATCTTGCTTTATGTCTAATACATTTCTTACATATAACAAACTTGGAAGTGATTAAAGCAGAATGGTCATTTTTGTTTGTTTCTTTTGTTTGATGTATCCTTACTTTTCCCTTTTGTGTCCTTATATTTAAGAAAATCTATTTTAAATAGAAAGTTTTTATTTTTAGCCCAATCTGGTATTCTCTTTTATATGGATTGCTTCATCATATTATATTAATTTAATTATGAACACATTCAGATTTCTATTTACATATTTACTATTTTGTTGCCATTTGATTCAGCTTCTATGTTCCTTTTTACCTACTTTATTATCTACTGGGGAAGTAATAAAATGTTTTAATGTTATAATATTAACCTTTTAAATTATTTTTTCCAGGCTTTTAATTTTTAAAGCAATTTAAGAGATTTTTATGGTCATTCTTATTTTATTACTGTTTACTTCTCCCTATATATTAAGATCCACAAACCATTTTATTAGTACTTTGCACAATGAGTATTTAAACATAATTCACTCATATTTCAGTCCTCTTTTTCCCTTCTGCAATTCCTAAATTCCCTCTGAAAATATTATCTAACTGGAGAGAACCCTTCAGTATTCACTCTAGCTCATATTTGCCTGATATAGACAGATCTATACAAGAAAGAGACTTAGATTTCTTACAGTGGAAAAATAATTTTAAAAAGGTACAAGAAAAAAGTTTTTTTTGTTTGTTTGTTTTTTTACAGTGAAAGAGAAAATTGTGTGAAAGGACCTGAGAGTAAAGATGTCCAGAGGTACTGAGGGTGGAAGCTGTGCTAAAAGAGAAGGGTCTGTAGACAAATTGTAAATGTAAATGACAAGCGAGAGAGGGTACAGATGAAAAGCCATAAACTATATTGATATTAAACTTATTATTTAAATTACACAGGGATGAAAAAATCCGCAGTCACTAGTTATCGCCTCTCTCCTCAAGAATATTTGACTCCTTGAGTATTTTCACATGTGCACAAATTGGTATCCACTAATTCTGTCTCAAATTAGTCTTCCTTAGTCATTTTCACTCTAACCACTTGTCCTTGTTTATCTCTGTGACCCACCATGTTTCTTAGGAAATTTATCTTTTCTATTTTCCTCTTTCCAAGAGATTGAGAAGCAATATATTATATAATGAAAATACATGGAAAATAATTTTAAGGAATGAAATAAATTTGGGGAAAGGAAATCATGAATAACAAACTGGGCGTCTTCTATATTCCACAGAGGTAGAAAAAAAGTGACTTCATCTCCATCCCTGGCCTTAGAATTAGGCATCCCCCAGCCAACATACAGGCAAATGCTCAGTGATTCTGGCAAAGGACACGAGTAGGGGTTTTCCTGGTCATGACTAGATGACATTAATGGCACATAGTCATAGAATTTCCGTCATTGGAATAGTTCATTGGCTTAGTGCTGTAAAAACACAATGAACTCACCCATGAACATGAAAGGAATTTCATATGCCATTATAGAAAATATTATTGAATTACACACATGAAAATGAGAAATCCCAAGCATAGAATCCATGACTGTGTAGAATGCCACACCCATGCCTGAGAGTACAAAAATGATCCAGTCCAGTAGGTGACATTAAATCTCAGATTCTTCTCATTGTCATTGACACCTCCCGTCAACATGCCCTCCAGCTGCTGCTCCGGGAACTTCTCCTCCCGCTCCCTTGGGGGCTCCCTGTGCTGCCCAGGCGCCTCCTGTGGCTCTTCCTACCCCAGCAACCTGGTCTACACCACTGGCCGCTGCTCCCCCAGCCCCTGCCATCTGGGCTCCTCTCTCTACAGTGGCTGTCAGGACACCTGCTGTGAGCCCAGCCCCTGCCCGACGCCCTGCTACCGCCCGAGGACCTCCATGCTCTGCCGGCCCTGCCCGTCAGCTTACACGGGGCCCCTGGGCTGTGGGTCCAGCAGCAGCTGCTCCCTGGGCTATGGATCCAGGAGCTGCTACTCCGTGGGCTGTGGTTCCAGTGGGTTCAGGCCCCTGCGTTATGGAGTCTGTGGCTTCCCTTCCTCGGGCTGTGGGTCCAGAAGCTCCTACTCCCTGGGCTGTGGCTTCAGGCCCCTGCGTTATGGAGTCTGTGGCTGCTCTTCTCTTGGCTATGGATCTGGATTCTACCGTTCAAACCAATTTGCCTCCAAAAACTGCCAATCATTGTGTTACAGACCAACATGTAGACCTGGCTTCTACTTATCCAATTGTTGAGGATATAGATGTTTAGAGCAATATCAAACATCTAAACATCTACTGTCTTCATGATCTTCAGAAACAACTCTCTTATCAACTGCTCTTCATCTTTTTACTCATCATAAAATATTCACCTAAAACTGTCAATAATATATACTGAATTTAATGATTAATTTTATTGAATGAGTTAATGAAACTAGTGGAATTAATGAAATACATTGCTAGAACAAATAATAGAATTTTTGTTAATTAACAATGAATTGCTACTGAATTAATGGGGTTCTGGTTCTTGGATTTTATTCACAAAGTAGATGAAAACCCAAATGAATATAATCTAATAAACTCATTCATTCTGACTTCCAAATATGCTACTATTTTTTTGTTAGTTATAATCAGCTACGTTTTTTTTTTTTGTTTGTTTGTTTGTTTGCATTGCTTTTATTTGAGGGGAGGCTTTTAGATTAACACTTACTCTGCCTCTGGGAGCAGACTTTGAATGCCTAATAGATTGATAAATTTGTTAATTTATTTGGGGCTTTAAACTTTTTCTTCTTCAAAACTCCTATTTCCTGGAATACTTACATTGCATACATAGACTTTATGTGAATAATAATTTAAGGAGCAGTATAGAGCACATTTCCTTCAAAGAATGTGGGGTCTTGATGGTTTTTGACAATAGGAGAAAAACACAAAACTTGATAATACAAGTGGGAAAAAATTAGGTTTGTGGAAAGATTTGTACATTAGCTTAAATAACTTTCTTTGATTAAGTCAATGTTGGGTGATAGAGAGAATCGTAGCCCCTCATCTCGCTGAGTACTTTTGTATATAATTATTATTTTTTTACATGTGCAAGGAGGAAGCCAATTATCCTTGGTGAGAATTAATTAGGTTCATGTGATGTGGAATTTCACTATCTTATATACAAAACTCAAACTAAACATGTTGTAAAAAAAACCAAGTCTTTCATATCATCAGAAATTATTACTTCATATCTCAGCATAGTTTTGCAGGCCCCTTGTTTTTTTATTTTATGTTACTGTTCTGATATTTTATAGGCCAAATATTTCAGAAAATAATAAAATGATAAGATAGGTAACATGTAGCTGAGGTCTAAAGTTAATAATAAAAAAAACAGTATCATTATACAGAGATAAAAAGCAATGTTCAAAGAATTTTCCTATCCATTAGTTTTTAGATTGCTATAAGAATCCTGGAAAACACACATTTTATGAACTACAGTTCCTTTACACTTAAGGAAATGATGACTCAAAGTGAATCATGATGTCTTCATCCTAGTAAGAAACCAAGATAGATCCAAGTTTTCATGACAGATGGGGACTAATATAAGAAGTGAAGGTACAAGTGTAGGAAAGAATAAGGAAAATTTTGAGAAGACAAAATAAAATTAAAAAAGCAGAGAAATTTAAATGTAATTGTGTTCAGGAGATTATTGGAAATCAACTTATAATGTGTATGGTGTAGCAATGAAAATTCTGACTAGAGATGTATAATAGGTATCTATCACTTCATCGTTTAGATATCTTGAGTTTAGGGTCACATTAATCTTAGCATACTGCATTTTATTCACAAAATAGATGATACTTTGGATAATGTTAAGGTACCTCTTATTTATACTGTTAAAATAGCTTTCTGCTTGATTACTTTCACTCTATTTTTTACCTGTTTAAACATTCTTAAATATTTTATAACATAAAGCTTTTTGTCTAACATAATACATAAAACAATGCATTGTTATATTTACTTATTTTATATAAATATAAATTCATGTTAAATACAAAATATGGCTGACCATCTGGTGCTGGTGGTATCTGTTGACCAAAACAAAATCAAAAACAACAACAACAAAAAACAACAACAACAGCAACAACAAAATGCAGTGTGGGTTTTGTGGCAAGTCCTAGTGTGAGATCACAATGCAGGTAAATAAAGTTGTAGAGCAAGTATTTTTAATCTGCAGTAAAGATTTAACATGTCTTTGGAAAACCAGCTCCTTGGATACCATGTTGATCTGGCAAAGATACAAAACTTGACCATGTAACAAGTGACCATGCGTCTCTATCTGTCCATCATGAGCTGGGTCCTGTTGAACCCTCCAAAGTCATCCAGTAAGGTGGACTCAGCAGCAAGCAATTGTAAGATGGAAATCACTCAAACAAGTACAAACAGAAGCAGAATAATAAAGTGGATGGCATGAGCAGGAATCCAGATCCCCATGTCACCAACCAGGATTCCACTTTCTCAGATGACATGTGTGATAAGAGGGGGGGGTGCCTCAAGTGACCCCCTGAAGAGGAGGGGAGAAGCCCAAGCTAGGTTTGCAGATGGATTGGCTCATTATATGGATGTCTTTAATCACTGTGCTGAGGAAAATATTTTCTCTACTGGCACCTGACTATGCACTCTGTGTAAAAGTGGAGAAAATAAGGCCAGTTGATGATATACCTAGATTCTTTGACAGTGGCCATTGACCTGACCAGCTAGTTAGGGACCTGGAAGGGATACAAGGAAATCTAGGGTAGAGTTGTGGATGGACATATGCAAGAAGGCACACAGTGTGAAGGTCTGTGTATTTCTTCTTAATGCCAACCAGAATGCATCCACCATGGAAGAGGAACAAAACACTCAGGTATACAAAATGGCTCTGCCAGTTGTTTTTAGCCCATCTTTGTCAGCAGTGTCCAAATGCTGACAAGATGAGAAAGAGGGCAAAGTGATCTCAGAGGCTATGCATGGGCCCCACAGCGTGAGCTCCTACTTACAAGGCTGATATAATTTTTAAAGCCACCAGTGAATGCCCAATCTGTCAGCAACAGAGGCTAATGGGAAACACCCTGTATGGTAAGGGGACCATCTCGCTACTTGGCTGCAAGTTGAACATGGTCCCCTTCTGCCCTAGAAGGATCAGTGGTTCCTCCGCAAACACATGGACTCCTATTCAGAGCATGGGTCTGCTTTGTGTGCTTCTCTCAGCAGTACCACTATTCAGGAGCTGAAGAAAAGCTTGATCCACCTGCCCAGAATTCCTCACAATGTAGCATCCATTCAGGAAATCCACTTCCCAGTAGAGGTAGTGTGAAGTGGGTACATTACAGCAAAGAGAACATGAAGTGGGATCCACAGGTTTTATCCAAAACATAGCACCCCACAGCTCTATGTCTGATAGTGTGTTAGGTGGGGCTACTGACAGCAAAGCTGAGGAATCGGCACAGAAGCAACTCCTTCAAAAGACTGGGCTGCAAAGACCCGCTTACCGTCACTCTCAGTGACCACTTGAGTACTTTGTGCTTCCTCTCTCTCCAACTAGAATTTTCAAGGGTCATTGCCCAGTTCCCAAAGGCGGACTTGCTAAGGGATACGTCAAGGATCTCGCTGAACTACAGCTATAGCTGCTGCCTAAGTACTTTGGGATCCTTGTTTTCAGGGACAGGCGGCTATCAAAAAGAGTTACCTTCTATGAGGCGTAGTGGAAAGTGTTAGGGTCACTGTTACACAGTGAGGGCAGTGGGAGAGTGTGTGGAGCTCAGCTGATTTACTGGGATGACTCTTGGAACTTCCTGTGCCAATGTGGAGGAGATTTGTCAAATGCTCTGACTCTATCAAGAAAATGGTATGGAAGGGCCAGCCGAGTGGCGTGGTGGTTAAGCGCTGGCTTTGGAAACCAGTGGCCCCGGCTTGGGTCCCACATACGAGGACCAGTGATACTGCCCTCAAAAAAAAAAGAAAATGGTATGGTTAACAGGGTTCATACTTCTCATTAATAAGGGCTTGAGAACAACCAAAAAAACCACCAAGAACAATGTGGGTAGTCACTGAGGCTGAGGCAGATTTATAATGGAGAGTGAGGAGAAAAATGAGGAACACCAATTGTAGCTCCAAGATCAAATGCAGCGACAGGGACTGTTTCATCCCATTTTTGTACTTTTATATTTCCTTACACTTTTACATTTCCCCTTAGGAAGAGAGGCATACCAGGGCCATGGAGAATGACTCTGCTGACAAGCAGACCTTCAAGGTGCAAGTGGCGGACTGTGACAGGTATAGATATGCACTGGGACCCACTCACATCACTTCAAAAAAGGAATAGCTGTCCAGTTGTGTCAAAGGACGTTAGCTGACGGGCTTCTCCATTGACTTCCTTAAGGGAAGCCTCAAATTTGGAGCCAAGGTCAAGTTTTTTTCATGGCAGCTCCTGGTCAATACTGAAAAGGATGGCAGAATGACTTTTTAAAAATTTCTTTCTCAGGTACTATTCTCTTGCCAACTTTTTGTTCTTCTATCCCTGCCTCAGTGCCTGCTTCCTGGAGAATCCAGCTAGCAAATATTCTATCTATTCTTCTTGAAATTGAATGTTTCCTTCTATGATTGGTTTCCTTCAGCCTCAAGACTTTCTGTTAGTATTTATTTCAGTACAATATTATCTGAAATAGTGAATCCATTGGAAATTAACACTCAGTCATTGTATTAGTCAAAAGAAAAATAAAATGAGTGAGGGTGACAAAAGAAAGATATTTTATATTTTTGAAGGAAGTTGCAGGAAAGGCATTGACTTTGAAAATGAACAAAACTCATTGATCGTCTGAGAAGTGGAAAGCTTGAGGATACAGGCTTTTTAAATTTGAATGATGTGAATGAAAATATCTGAAAACACCTAAACTATATTTTTCTTTCACACAGTATATTTAAATAACATTTAGATTAAATGATCCATAGGCTAAAAGAAACTAGAAGAGTTACCTGAAATCCCTGTCTCCTCACTCCCCTTCTCAGCTCCCCACCTTATCACCATTACTCCCAGCCTCTCTTCAGGTAACTCCAACCAACCTCCCCTTGTGACTGCATCTCAATTCAGTTTTCTGGAGTCACTTTGTCTTTAAATGTTTGCCGGGCTCCTTTCTGTTTCTAGACATTTCTCATTATGTGTTATTTTTCTTCCCTCCATTGGATATGAAAAACACTGTGTAATAATATGTGATAGATGGAAAATAAATTTGGAGAATGTGAATCAGTGGTGACAAGTAGAATCAATCATTAGAAGCATCATTATAAGAAACAAAGCTATGCCACCAATCACTTGACTTAGTAGAAAAGTGACAGAAGTCCAGAGCAAAGCAGGAATATATATACATATGGAATCATGGTCAGGGAGAAAAGAAAGGGCTTCTCTGGCCATACTAAGATGAAGATTATTGACAAAAATTCCATAATAGGAATGATCGTTGGCTTTGTGCTATTTTAATAGTTTTTAACACCCATAAATACAATAGATAGGAAGCTAGTCAAGTGCAATTACAGAGAAGATTAATGAATTACATATATGCAGAAGAGGTTTGCAAATGTGTACTTATACTGTGCAGTACCAATTAATAATAGTATATAAATTACTCAGTCCACAAGATAACCATAAAGCTCAGAATCTTCTCATTGTGACTTATCTGAATGTAACTGTGAACTTGACAGAAACATTGGAAATTTCATGAACAATAATAACATTTAGGTGTATGTGTTATGGTTACTTGTACAGTTTCTTGTGTCCTGCTTCCAAATTCTTGTTCCGGTTTCCCTCTGTTCCTAGTCTTCCTCCATTCATTTTGTAACATTGTTGAACTTTATTGGATATAAGCTACTCTGCATTAATATTTAATACTTGGAAAATAATTTTTGAGGATAGGAATAAATGGTCACAAGTAAGTTCAATCTTTAGAAAACGTTTTTGCAAGGCCACAGTTATGCATCTAACCAAATAAAAAAATAAAAGAAAGGTGATGCAATTTCAATCTCCACCCCTAAAAGGAACGCACACTCCAGCATAGCCCGAATCAGCTATACATGAAGCATATACCAGTGAGTAAAGGAGGGACATTTCTGGCCATGATAGGACAGCCATTAATGTAAAACGGTCATAGCCATTTCTGACACAAGAGTAGTTTATTGGCTTTGTGTTTTATTATTATAGCACCCATAAATACAATATGTAGGAAATTATGCAGCTGCAATTACAGAAACGATGATTGAGTAATAACATGCAAATGAAAGAGTACAAATGGAAGAAAAATGCCCTTGTAGCTTTCAACACCTATTGTCAAAAGCATGTAAATACCACAGCTTAGGAGTGTCATTGAGACTCAGAATCTTCTCTCTGCAACTCAACTGCACCCACATCTCCATCAACATGTCCTCCAGCTGCTGCTCCGGAAACTTCTCCTCCCGCTCCCTTGTGGGCTCCCTGTGCTACCCAGGCGCCTCCTGTGGCTCTTCCTACCCCTGCAACCTGGTCTACACCACTGGCCGCTGCTCCCCCAGCCCCTGCCATCTGGGCTCCTCTCTCTATAGTGGCTGTCAGGACACCTGCTGTGAGCCCAGCCCCTGCCCGACGCCCTGCTACCGCCCGAGGACCTCCACGCTCTGCCGCCCCTGCCCGTCAGCTTACACTGGGCCCCTGGGCTGTGGGTCCAGCAGCAGCTGCTCCCTGGGCTATGGATCCAGGAGCTGCTACTCCGTGGACTGTGGTTCCAGTGGGTTCAGGCCCCTGAGTTATGGGGTCTGTGGCTTCCCTTCCTCGGGCTGTCCTGCCATCCTACCTATTCTGTTTTTCGGAATCTCCAAGCATTTTGCCACCAACCAATCTGTGAATCTCGCTTTTACAGATTAATTTGGTGAATGTTATTAATATGTTGAAAATTTTTGGAGAATCTCAATTATTTTATTCTCTTAAATAGCTCTCTTCATGGTCTCCAAAGACTAATTGCTCACCCATTCTATGGCCACTCAGCCTATCTCACAGGTTGGTTCTTGAAGATTTTAAACCTAAGTAATGAAATTAAACTTTAAATTATACTTGCATTGGTGATGGAAATCATCCAATTATTACATATCCTTCAAGAACTAAAAAAATCTGTCTTAAGTAAATAAACATATTTATTCTGGCATCCGTGTGTGATGGTTTTATTATTACTTATTACTTATTTCTTGACCGGGAATTTCACTATTTATTGGGTTTATATATGTAAAAGATTAATTTGCTTTGCAAAGCAAGCTTTGGATTTCTAGAGGTTGGGGGATTTGAAATAAAATATTTGGTCCTTAGATTTTATTTGCATCAACTTTGTATAAATAAATCAAGAGCTCAGAAGACCTAATTCTTTAAATCATGTGAGTTTTTGTATCTCTCTTCACAGGAGGAGAAAAGCTCAAAAGTTGTTGGATACATATGGAATGTAGAGAGAAAGAATACAATTTAGAAAAACTGCTGGGTTTGTCCATGAAATACAACTTAAAAATAAATCTAACTGGTGTCTATATATTTTCAGAAAACACTAAATATAAAGCTTGAATAACTTGCATTAAGTCCGTCCCATGTTGGTTGGTAAAGTGACCAAATCCTGAATTCCTGTGAGTACTTTTCCATGGAACTCATTTATTTATAGTATATAGGGAGGAAACCAGTTATCTCTGGTGTAAAGATTTTGTTTCGGAATATATGGGTTTTCACCTCTACACTCTTCAATGGCTAAAATTACATATGGTTAAAAACCACAGCGTTTATGTTGATAAAAAAATGGAGAGCCTTTATTTTTATTTTTTATAGTCAACTGTTAATCTTTTATAGACCACATGGTCCAGAAAACCATATACTGCTATGTCAGACACCATTTGAACAGGAGACAAATCTAATAATAAAAAAGCATTACCTTTGTGTTGAGCTAAATCAATATTCAAAGAGATTTTCAAGTCATTATTTCTTTAGCATCTTAAATAGTGCTCAGAGGAAGATAAATTTTATGTACTCCATATCTTTTAAACATGAGGCAATGGAAGCTAAAAGTGAGTCAAGGTCTGGCCAAAAATCCAAGTCTTAAAGAAAAAGTGATGCTCCCAATATCTTGAAAGGTGGAGCCTGCTATGAAAAGCAAAAATAGAGGTAGTATAGGATAGAACAGAAGTAATTTCAGAACATAAAATGAAATGAACAAGGCCAAGAGGTATAAAGTTACCTCATACATTTAGGGAACGTTTGGGCAGTTAATTTACATTGAGTAGAGGGTATCTCTGGTAAATAGGACTAGATATTTTAAAAGGCTGAAAATCCCCACTCCAGATTTTTTGTTCATTCTAAATAATTTTGCATATATTATATAATATTTTTCCAACCATCCTTATATACAGAAATTTAACATGATGTTATTTACCAAATGTTACCTTTCACAGCTTTAAACTGGGGAGTTTAAATCATTCTTATCAATGAGAACCATAATAAAAATAGATAAAATAATCTGTACAAACATTAGAGCACGATCATGTTAAGAACTTCCAGATTAGGAGAGGCTTTAAGTCAGAGAAATTTTGGTATTTGGACTATTTTCTTCCTGGAGTTGTCCACTCATTCCAAAAATGTTCATGAGCTCATGGTGTGAATAAACAGAATCCGATTCCAGGAACTTCTAAAGAGCTGGAAGTACAAGTAAACATTTTAGGCTTTTGATATGTTCTAGGCTTAAAGACTCTACTAGAATTTTAAGAGTAGGCAAACATCGGATATGTTTCATAGGAATTGAAGCCAGTCTTTGAATTGCATCAATATTAAAGATAAGAGAGTGTTAGTAATCTTACCAGACCTTGGTACATCCAGAGTAAATTCCTCTCCAAATAGACCTATTCAGAGCCTCAACTTACCTATGGGAATTGATTAAACATTACCAATGTTACCAAAAAAAAAAAAAAAAAAAGACCAAACCAAGACATAACATAGTACAAACAAACCTACAGGAGATCCAGATAATGGACATATTAGAAATACATAAAAAAATAACTGTGGTTATTATTCTTGAAGAATTAAAGACAAGTTTGAGAATTTTGACAGAGTGCCAGAATATATAAAAATGGACATGAAAATGCTAAAATTATAAAACAGAACTAAAATTAACAAAACTCAAATGAATTCAAAGGCAAACTAAAGAGTCCAAAACTATGACTAAACCTCACTCCCAGTTGCAATATAGAATATAATAATGAGCTCAGATCAGGAAGTGGGAGCATATCTGATTGGTGTGTAAGGAAACTGGAGATACAATAGTGCTAATAAAATTTGGAGACAGTTCCTGCTTAACTCAGTTCTTTGAGGAATCTTATTGATAAGGCTTTACCTTTCTAACATGCAGAAGGAATGACTTACATTCTTGGGAAAACAATAAATCTAAATTTTGCATATGTACATTTGTGTGTGTATATGTGTTTTAATCATATAATCATATGCTTATATAAATACAATCATATGTGCTTATAAATATTCATACTCCACAATCCAATGTTTTTTATATACAATTTCTGTAATGTAATAAAATCTTACAAAAATTTTTGGAGAACATGTAAATGTTTCCCCAATGAAAAGAAAAGCAATCAATAGAAGCAAATTCACAGTTGGGCACAAATATTAGAATTAATTGGAATGAATTTTAAATAATTATGATGAATATGTGAATAAATTAAGAAAAAGATGTATATAATTGATAAATATATGGAGAATTTTAAGAGATATGGAAGTAATAAATACTTAGTAAATATCCTTAAACAGAAAGTTAAAGATTTAAAATAAAATTAGTATTAAGAGAATATTTTACAAATCAGAAGTAAAAATAAATGAACTTGAAGATGAATTTTTAAAAATTATTGTCCAAATTTAAAGTACACAGAGAAATAAAGAATAAATAAAAACACAGTAAAGATTTGAAAACTTGTTGAAAAAAATGAAGCAATCTGAAAACTATATAACAAAAGTCCCAGGAAAAAAAAAAGAGTTGGACAGGAAAAAAACACAGAAAAGCTGTGGTCAAAAATTTTGTACATTTGACAGAAAAAACAAACAAAAAACCCTCTAACTCATACATTTTAGAAATGTAGGGTACTTGATTTGGAATAAACAAAAAGAAATACAAATTTAGGCACATCATAGTTAATTGGTAAGAAAACAAAGATAAAAGAAAAATCTTAATAGTATCCAAAGGAAAAAAAGAGATATTATATATGGGGGAATAGTAATAAGAAATGCAGCTAATTTTCTTAAGGCCAGAAGAAAGTGAAATGGTGTCTTTAAAAGGCTGAAAAAAGGGCCGGCCGAGAGGCCTGTTGGTTGGGAGCTGGCTTGGGACCCCAGCGGCCCCAGTTCAGATCCCACATATGAGGGCCAGTGACACTGCCCTCTACAGCTAAGATGGTGAACAACAGCTCCACCTAGAGCTGCGCTGCTGTGAGTTCCCGGGACGGCATACCTGCAGCCTCTGCTGCAGTGGGCTGCCATAGGCTACAGTGAGTGGCCGGCAGCCGGTGTGAGCTGCCAAGAACCGCTGTGAGCCGCCGTCCAGAGGCCAGCAACCGATCTGCCTCACCGGAGAAGAGCGCAATGATGATACCAACATGGGCCAGTGAAGCAATGTCCACCACAACTAGACTGAGGAACAACAGGACAACAACTTGTTTGTTCCCCTTTCCCGGTTCCCCAACGCTGCTCCCTGCCCCCAATTTCCCAATAAAATCTTAAAAAAAAAAAAAAAGGCTGAAGAGAAAGAAAGTCAACCTAGAATTCTATACCAGTTTAAAATTTTCTTCAAAAATGAAAAAAAAAAGTTCAGAAAATGTACATTCTCAAAAATTAACTATAAATTAATTTGAGCTGGCTGATTTGGTTATCAATTTCTAGAGGTGGGGGCATATGAAAAAGTAAGTACCATAATCTATGGATAACACTCAGATTGGAAACAATTGGATCCACAGCTCAGGTATGCAGACTCACAAACAAAAATATCACACACAAGTCCATATTTCTACAGTAAAGAGTACACGTATTTTGAAATTGCCCAGTGGTATAACATTGACAAATGATTCAGTTTTTGTTTTTTTTAAGAAAAACAAACAAACAACTACCCCCAGAGGCCTACACTGCATAGGCCTAACCAAGGTTAGGACTGGGTTGACCAGGATCTGAGTGCCTGGGAAGTCTCCTTCAACTAAAACCCGTCATTATTTACCATTATAGAAATGTAGAATTAGAGATGAAAATAAACTGGCAGAGGTTACAAGCTTTTTTGATTGAGGCAGAGAATATGAACTAAGATTCTGTACTCTTTGAAAACAAATTTATTAACTTTTCACATTTGTTTAAGAGTAGTTCTACTCCCTACTTATCACATTGTTATTCTTAAGTTTTCCATGAGGGCTATTTTGAAAAAGTGTTTGCAAAACAGGAAGGATAAGAAAGACTAAGTCACTAAAATTTTACTAGGTTGTATCATTATTATCATGTATTTCAAATTATTTCCCAATTTCTACTCTGTTTTATTTTATGTTTGGATGATTATTAATGGTATGAATTAACTTACAACTATATGAGGTTTTTGAAGTTAAAATGTGCAATTCACTTCTATTATTTCTACTAATATTTCACTTTAAAAAAATATATTGCCAGCACTAAACTGAAAACTCACCCAAATTTAAAATCTAAAACCAGTATTTGTGATAGAACTTATTCAATAAATTTTTCTCTTCAAGATGAAATTCACATGATTTAAATGTAAACTCCTTAATCCAAAAATAATGCAGTGGTTTGTTATCTATTTTTTAATTTTGTTTTGTTGTTTATCTGTGGAATTAAAATGTAAGCCAAATATTCTACTGTGAATGAGCTTTGAAAGCTTAAGTGTGTGCAAGATTTTAACTAGCATCTTTAGAGTTTTAATTTTCTTAAAGTGGTGTTTCTAGGAAGTTCATAGTTTCAAGGTGCAACTATTTCTGACTAAATCTCAGAAGCAGAGAAGAGTTGGATTCATTCAGTGAACAGTTGACCATGTTTCTGTGCTGGCAGAAGGAAGAAATTAAGAAGTTAGCACATATGCCAGGAATATAGAAAGCAAGGATTTGTTTATATGGTTTGGTCTACATGTAAAAAAAAAAGGAAGTAGGGGGTTAGTATATGTTTGTAAAACTGAGAAAAGAATGCCTGTGAGCTTGTAGCTATGAGAACTGAATTCATCCCATGTTGGTTGGCCATAGTGTCTGAATTTTATATTCCAACAGCCTGTTTCCAGTCTGATTCATTTCTCTAAGTGTGTGGAAGGAGGTTCTCACTGAACCTAGGTGGAAAGAGTCTAGGTTCAGAAGATATGGGTTCCATTTTGGTGCCTTCCCAAGGCTCAAACTTAATGTAGCTGACAATGAGCTCCTAGAGCAGCCCATATGTCGGTTTCAGTTGAATCCCCCCATGAAATTGGATGCCCTCATTTTTTATTATGATTACCTTTTAAGCTTTTATAAATATACTATTTCACAAAGTAAGTTGCTAAAAATGTAGCTTGTTGTCAATGAGTCAAACATAAAAACAAACTGATATCTTTGTGTAGAGCCAAGAAATCTTTAAAGCAATTTCCTATGCATCATTTCATTATACCCTGAAGCAGACCTGGTAGGAATTTATGAACTTGTATTATAGTCTAAGGTCCTTTTAATACATGGTAAAATAGATGCTCATTAGAATAATAGACTTGCCAAAAGTGCCATTCCTTTAAGGTAATGAAAATGTCCCACTCTTGTCCTAAATGCATTAAATATGGCAGACATAAGTGAATACATAAATCACCAAGTTAAGCTTACTTATTGTATAGATGTGGAACTTGAAACCGGAAGGTCACACCACCAGTTAGTGGTAAGGATAAAGATATAATCCCTGTTCTTAAATTTCATTTTAATACTGTTTCAATTGTGTCATATGATCTCATCTTTTCTTCTCTCCAGTTTCCTTTTTCCTTCTTTTCTTCCTCACCATTATTATCACCGACCACCAGATTGCTTGGAAAATAATCATGGTTTTTAGAGTGTTACTGGGAAATAATGAGAAAAAAAATGGAAAGTTTTTTGGCTTTTCCTGATAAAATTTGAAATGGCAATGTTGAGTGCTCTCCTGGGAACTCAATCTTATTTTGTTTATGTTTTATGATTTTTGAAAATGTAGCAATCCAATCTGTCTGCACAGGCAAATTCCCAGTTGCGGGCCACAGTTATCTTAGAGAACCTTGAATTAGACAAAATTGCATTAATGTGGAGGAATACTTTTTGGCTAAGTTGGGTCTATCTCTGATGATTAAAAATTTTCTGGATATTTCAGATGTGAAATTGGTTCTCTGGCTCCTGGAACAACTTTAGTTAAAAAGCAAACTTCCTTTTAAAGACAAATTGGGGTAGGTTCAGTCGTAATTACAAAGTACTCATACCGAACGAGTAATTACAGTGTTGGAAACTACATTTATAACGTCATAACTGGTGCTGATCTTTAATATTATAATGTCTCATTTAAGGATAACAACTTCAAAGTATACAAGCCTTACCATTATTTCGTAAGAAACCATTCCAATTCCATACAAGAGCTGCTCAGAAACAGCCAGTCCATACCCCAAAGTCTTTTGAAATACTCTAAATTCACTAGACACAAGATGAGGTTCTCCCCATATGCCAGCAGCTTAGCATCAGCCATCCCAGGTCTCCAGTTCCCTACAAAGACAGCCCCACTCTCTATCAGGTTCCAGTTAGAACTTTCAAAGGCGCTGTCCCTACCAGACTTCCAGCTTCCCTGATCCATTCATTCCCTTCCCATCTGTTACCCTCACTGGCCCTGTAAAGTCTGTATTCGGGGCTGCAGATCCCACGCTCCTGCTCCCCAAGCTGCTCTATTTCCAGGAATTTCCAGTCATCTTTTTCCCAGCCAGCATGTGGTTTTGACTTCTAGGAATTCATGTATTCAGTTTCCCAGGAAACTCATCATGAGTCATTTCTATGCAATTTATTGCACCAATTTCTATTATTTATTCTTGTCACATTAGTGATTACAGATAACAGCTTTGTTTTTCCCCCAGTCTAACTCTCATATATTTTATTAGTCATGCCTCAGTAGTGCATTGTCAAACATCTTGTCGGTACCAGTCATTTCTCCAATAATATTCATTCGGCTCTGCTCTTCAGAAATGCATCATGAACAGATGTTCTATTGCATTTTTTGTTCAAGGAGGATGCATTCATTTATATGCTTCTCTATGAGAAAAATTCAAAAACAGTTTTTTAAAATGTGGTTCCTCTTTCTCTGAACTTACCACGAGCAAGGTTAACCAAATAACTATTTAATTACAACAGCGATTAAAGTTATAAATGAACAGTTCCTCAACGTAAAAGTAACAATTTAACAATGAGATTTTAACTATCTTAGCAGACAACAAAGCTTTCCAGAGAAAATATGTTACAAGCTGAGTTTGGAGAATCACTTAAAATAGCTTAGTAGACGTAGAAACTAGAGTAAGAATATCCAATTAGAAGGTGATTGCACTAACTTGAGTGCGAATGATAAAACCTATGATTAATGGGGTTCAATAGTAAGGATGTCCACATGTACCATCCTTTATTGTTATCTCTGTTTCCCATTTCTACATAAACCTTCTTTTTGCTGTAAAACAGCTGAACTTCAATTCTTCCCTGAACAAAAACTGGGCATTTTTTTCTCTATGCTTCATCATTTGACTTATCTTCTTATGCTTTTCCTTTTCTGTTCTCATAGTTATTGTGTTTTTGATAAATTAAGATAATCCCAACTTTTCGATTCATTTTTAAATGGTATTCCCTTTATGATGCTGCCATCACCAGATAAAAGTTGTTTTTTGTTGTTTTTTTTAATCTTGTGAAATTGGAACTAAACTGAATTACAGTGAAATTTAAGGGGTGAGGTGAAAAGATTAAAATGGTATAGTGAGTATGGAAATCTTGAATTAGAAAAAATTCAATTAGTAAATTACTATGTGTAAAGATCCCATTTCTTGAATGGAAGAGAGTTTGAAAATGGAGTTCCCAGGCTTACTGGGGAATGAGAGAAATATGGTCCTGGAATAAGCATAGAACAGAATAGAGTACTGGAGTAGACTCATGTATTTTATCGTTTCTTTTTACAAAGATGTCAAATAAATTCAAATGGGAAAAATATTATTTTAAAAATGGCATTATAATCTTAGAATCATTGGATACATGTGAAAAACAAACAAACAAACAAACAAACAAAAGATAGAAAAGGAAATGTGTTGGTGTGTTTCATAGACCTATATATAAAAGCTGAAATTTTACAGCCTCTAGAAAAATACTAAAAAAAAATTTCCAATCTAATGGTAAGCAAAAGTTTTCTTAGAAAATATGATAAAGCACTATGAAAGAAAAATAATTGGCAAATTTGAATTTGATTTCATCAAAATGAAATGAAAGTTTTTGCTTATCAGAAGTTATTAAATACATAAGGAGACAAGTCACAAATAGGAAATCAGTAGCAATACATAAATTTAACAATAGGCTTATTTCCAGAGTAGGTAAAGAATTTCAGTAGAACCTATATAAAAATGTGGAAAAACATAATTAATGTACAAAAAAAGAAGATATAAGGATAGCTAATAAGCATAAGAAAAGGTGCTGAAAACCACTACTCTTCAAGTAAATATAACTTAAAATTACAATGTGATGCCAGCTCCATCCATCAAGTAGCTAAAATGTTGATGAGACTGTGGAGCTCCTAGAACGCTCAGACACTGCTGATGGGAGAGTAAAATGATGCAACTAACTGTCTGGAAAACTGTCTGTTTTTATTGAAGGTAAGCATATGCTCCCTCTATGGGCAAGAAATCCCATTTGGAGGTTTTTCTGCAAGAAAACTGACACCTTATGTCCACAAAAACACTTGAACAATGTTCATTGCAACTTTACTGATTATTAATTTTTTTAACATCTTGAAAAAATTCAATGCCCATCAGAGTTGAAGGGTTAAACACATTGTGCATATCACACAAGGGAACACTAGACATAAATAAGATGAATGAAACATAAGCAACACAGAGAATCTTAAGAACATTATATTGAGTGCAAAAGCTAGATATACATGAGAACATACTGTATGATCTAATTTTATGAAGTTCTAGAACAGGCAAAATAATTCAATGGTGATAGAAATAGTTACAATATTTGGCTCTGAGGGGCAGGAGGTGGGAGTTGATTAAAAAGAGAATGAGGCTACTTTCTGGGGTGGAAAAATGTTCTATATCTTTGATCAGGCAGTTGTAACAGATGCATATATTTGTCAAGAGCATCAGGTCTATCCTTAAAATCCCTTTATTTTATGTAAATACTAATTGAAAAAAAGATTTTTTAAAAATCAGACAATAGTATACTGTTTAAAACAATTCAGTAGCTCTTGTTGCTTTTAGATGAAAGTGCAAACTTGAATTATTGGGTTGTTGGAAAAGTCATGATGTATTTTTTCTGTGTTTTTCATTGCAAAAATGAGTCATGACTTTTCCGAAAAACCCAATAGATCAACAAGGATCTGCAGAGAATGGCACCAAAATCTTTCTGGCCTAATTTCAAGTAATTCTTTCCTTTTTCCCCAATGATCAGCCAAAATGGTTTTAAGTTTTATAATGCGCATCTCAAGAATTTAGTCCTTAAAGTCTTCGTTTAACTTAGTAAAGACTCAAAACAATGTGATTTCTTTGGCAAATTTGTCTTGACTTCTAAAGCTACATGAGATCCCCTTAAAGTATGGTATTTTAGCACCACGAGCTCATTCACAGCTCATTATTATTTTAATTCAATTATTATTATTTTAGCATTTGCTTTCTCTGTTAGATTTTTCAGTCCAGTTAGACTTAAATGTTTATTATTTTTGAATAATACACAAATGCAATCTTCTTTTTAAAAATATATTCAACAATATATTTCCATAGCACAGATTTTGGTTCATGGTAAAGGCACAATGGAAACATTGTGAATAATAATGGGAGTGACAGAATGTCTGACAATGTGTTCTGAGATATGGAAAAAAATAGGGGAAGAGAGTTGAGGAGGATAAATAAAACTGCTGTCATGAATGAGATAAACATTAGGAAATAGAAACTGTTAAAATAAAGTGCCTAGAAATAATTCATGAGAGAATTTCATGGAAACTGGTTACATTTATTTTTGGAAACCTGTTGGTAGACAGATAATCAGCAGCTTTTGGAATTATAGTTGTTTGGGCAGCAGAAGCTCTGATTTCAACCCCTGGGTTCAAAATCCATGATGTTATGCATCTGTCAAAGTCTGCAACAGGAGGAAGCTAGACGTTAATTCAGATTAGCACTAGCTGGTCTCCCGTTAAATGTGGAGAGTGAGATTAACTCAGTGAAATCTGGAAGACCACAATTCACTCTACTGTAATTAAATGTTGAAACAGAGAAAAAAGCAAAATCTGTGATTTGGGAATTTAGAATGTGCTGTAGACTTGGAATGAAGGAGGGTGAGGTTTCCTGAGAGGTAATGGCAAGACATCAATTCAGTACTTATGAGCTTCTGACTGTAAAATAATACAGTGCTCTTATTTTGACTATCAGCCTGAAGTGGGATATTACATATAACTGAAGGTGTAATGGTGGTATTCTTGTTTATTGTCCCCATCATTCAACTTCGCTGTTTGTAAACATTTATCACAGTGTGGTCTATGTATACCCAGTCAACCTATGATTGTTTTTATAAACTTACTAGCTCGGTTTACTAGCTCACTTATTAGTTGGTAGGCAGAATAATGGCCCCTCAAAGATACTCATATCTTAAACCCTGGAACTTGTGAATGTGTTACGTAATAGGGTAATTAAGGTAGCAAATGGAATTAAAATGGGAAATCCAGTTGACCTTAAACTAGAGAGATTACTGGGAGGACTCAATATAATTATAAGCATCATTAAAAATGGAAGAGAGAGACACAAGTGTAGGTCAGAGCGATGCAAAGTAAGAGCAATTTCAGCTACCATTGCTGGCTTTGAAGATGGAGGAAGTGGGACATGGAAAGGTTAGGAAATCAACATTCCCCTAGAGGCTCTGGAAGGAAATGCAGCCCTGCCAGTCCACCTTGAGTTTAGCCCATTAAGATTGTGTCTGACTTTTGAGCTACAGAATTGTATGATCCACTAACTTTAATGTAATTTGTTAAAGCATAATAAAAAACTAAGACACTAGTGTTTTCCTGAAGGAAACATTTCCATTCCTGCATCTGAAATCTGCAGACGTTTACAGAGGAGGCCTCAGCTTGGCCAAAATCTGTAGCTGTTCCCTATGATTACGGTTTGGGGTACAAAATTTGATTATTTCTCTTGGTTGGAGATTATAAGTTTGAGACCAACTTGGATCAATAAACTTCATGAGCTGAACTGTTTACAGAGGAGTTTACGATTTCCCATTTTAAATTTTACAATGCAATGGCTGATGATTGTTTCCCTAGATTTTCTTTGATTATTCCTTTATTTTTTTTCCCTCTATACAAGCACTGTGACTATTTCCTAAATATGGTACAAAAAAAAAAAAAGAAGAAGAGAGAGATGAAGAAGAGGAAGTGGGCGCACAAAAGGAAAGAGAAGACATGAGAATAGGGCCTTCACCTGGAATAAACTAGTTCTTATAACTGCAATAACTTTCTGTGTAATCTTGTAAAATTGTAACTCTTCTGTTTCAGTATCCACCTCCATTCAATAAGTAAGTTGACTCTGATGAATTCTACAGCTGCTTTTATATTTCATATTTTATTACGTTTGTAGTAAAGGAGGAAGTAAAGATCGTGATGAGATGACTGACATATTTATAAGACTGAGATTATTTTTTTTTTTTGCTAAACTTCTAATACTCAGCATTTCATTTCCTAGTTTCAGGAATATTTAAAAAAAAAAAAAGAATAGATGTTGTATAATACTGTATGCCAACTATAAATGTATAGATAGTCACAGGATGTGGAGTATACTGTGGAAGGGAGTCAAAGGAAGTGTAATAGATATATATGATATGGGGGGGGGAGTGGGATGGTGAACTGGGGGAAGGGATTGTCACTTTGGGGGGTAAAGAGTGTAACTATTGCATTGTGTTGTACACCTGAAACTAATAAAAGAAATAAAATAAATTTAAAAAAGAATAGAAAAATATTTAAACAGTTCTTGTTCTATATAAATATTAGGTCACCTGTTATTATATTATCTATGTTAGTACCCTTTTTATAACACTTAGACATAAGAGAGAAGAATGGTATAAATAAAGGATACCCAATTTTATTTCAATATACAACGGAAACAGTTGTTTCCGATGATATTAAAAGTTTCTCATTTGCAGTTAGATTAAGTTTATATGTTTGCAAAGAACCCAGGTGCAAATTCACACCTGCTGAGACTAGTTCCTTCCCATCTAAGTTTGTTCCCTGCCTTTTTATCCACATGGAGATAATTTGAGCATATTGAAACTAGTAATTGGTGTACAGGTATTTAGCCAACTTTAAAACTATGAGACATTTCCTGCACTGTGATTACCTAAATCTAATAGGTGCTCTTTTTCTAAAATTTTGCACCCACACACTACTAGTCTTCCATTTTAATATCCTTCATTCACAGGCCTCATCATATAAATCTCAATCTTGTTTCTATCCTCTAGCCTTCCTTTTACATAATGTCTTTAGAGATGTATGATTCCTATTTATATTGTGTGAACAAGGATATCCAAGTCTTTTTAAGATTTGCATTAAGAGAAAGGCTGTACCTAGAAACTGTGGACATCCGGGGAAAACACCTGTTTACAGAGGGGAAAATATCTAAGCCCAACCAAAATTTGTGCAGAGCCATCAGAGCTTTCTAAAACCTATGAATGGAAGCAAGGACAACACGAATCCTCATTCTGTGTCACGAACAAATAACAACATTAACAGCATATTTAGATAGCAGAAAGAAGAGTTTATTAAAATTATTTGATTTTTTAAATCTATTTTGGGGAGACATGCAAAACCACAGATTCTATCAATGATGCAATTTGAATCACTCATTAATTTTGCAATTTAAGAAGTTAATTCATCAACCAGTGTCTGAGAGTCAGAGGTAAAGTGTTGCTGCAGATCAAGGAATATTAGAACACATTTGAATGGAGGAAATTCAAAGAATAGGTAATCTCAGTAAAGAATCTATGTTTCTCATATGGGTTTGGCTCTTCTACAAATTAATCAGTAACATCCAGATTTACAGAAGGGGCGGTAACAAGATGAATGGAAACTCTTGGAAGGAAAGTAGGTTGGGCAGCAGAAACTAGATCGATACCCAAGAGAAGGGAAGCCACAGACTCCATAACTCAGGGGTCTGAAGCCACAGCCCAGGGAGTAGGAGCTTCTGGACCCACAGCCCGAGGAAGGGAAGCCACAGACTCCATAACTCAGGGGTCTGGAGCCACAGCCCAGGGAGTAGGAGCTGCTGGATCCACAGCTCGAGGAAGGGAAGCCACAGACCCCATAACGCAGGGGCCTGAACCCACTGGAACCACAGCCCACGGAGTAGCAGCCTTTTGATCCATAGCCCAGGGAGCAGCTGCTGCTGGACCCACAGCCCAGGGGCCCAGTGTAAGCTGACGGGCAGGGACAGCAGAGCGTGGAGGTCCTCGGGCGGTAGCAGGGCGTCGGGCAGGGGCTGGGCTCACAGCAGGTGTCCTGATAGCCACTGTAGAGAGAGGAGCCCAGATGGCAGGGGCTGGGGGAGCAGCGGCCAGTGGTGTAGACCAGGTTGCTGGGGTAGGAAGAGCCACAGGAGGCGCCTGGGTAGCACAGGGAGCCCCCAAGGGAGCGGGAGGAGAAGTTCCCGGAGCAGCAGCTGGAGGGCATGTTGATGGAGATGTGGGTTCAGCTGAGTTGCAGAGAGAAGATTCTGAGTTTGAATGTCACCTTCTGGACACAGGCACTTATATACTCCCAGCAATAGGCGTGGTAGCCTGCAGGGTCACCCTTTACACATCTGGGTTCCTCATTTACATATGTGTAATTCAGTAATCCCTATAATTGCAGTTGAATATTTTTCCGCTTGTTGTATTTATGGGTGCTATAATTTTGAGGCTGTAGCCAAGGCCGATGAACGACTCCTATGTCAGAAATGCTATGACTGTTTTATACCGATGCACATCCCGTGAGAGTCAGGAAAGCCCCTGCTTTGCATCTTGCCATAAACTTCATGGGCCTTGTTGCTGGCAATGAGCAAATACTTTTCCCAAAGGATGGAAAATGAGATAAAGTTACTTTTTTATTTTTCTCTGTTGTCCATGGATCAGAGGCCAAATTTTGGCTTTAATGAGGAACCTAGTAAATACTGACTTTTCTTGACTGTTTTCTCGTTCTCCAAAAGTATTGTCCATCTATTACATTCTGTTATACAGTACATCTCAGGTCCAGTGGAGAGAAAACATGTCAGCCAAGACAAATGGAATATCATTGATGGCTAAAGCCAGAGAGAAATCTGGACAATTATTTGGAGACATGGCAACAGCAAGAGACAAAACCAAGGCAGTCACAAGTGGAGACCAATTTGTGCTCATGAAGATTGTTAAGCAATATTGAGACAAGGGAAGGAAACAATTGGGTTTTAGATTCAGTGTATATGATACAAGATGAACAGTCCTCACAAATTCTCACCAATATGTGTAGCAGCCCTGAGAACTTACTTCTCAGATCTTCAACACCAGGAGGCTTCACTGACCAAGGGTCCCACAAGCTGTGATCCGAAACCTAACCCTGCGTGGGCATGGAAACCTCCCTTTCCATGGGCTGCTCCCAGACCATGACTGAGCACAGCAAAGACATCAGGGAGCATCCCTCCTGGAACACACGGGACTCTCTGATGGCCAAAGACGGGATTCTCCAGCCTCCTTCAGGGAGACTTTGTGTGGCTGCTTCAGGCACTTTTTTCCCTCCCTTCTTCACTTTAGTCAGACTTCCATCACAGCCTGACAACTCTCCTGGCCTTCTCCTCTCTCTTCCCCAACTCTTTTTTCTCACTGACTTTCCCGAATAAAACCCTTGTACCTTTAATTCCATCTTGGTGTTGGCTTTGCAAATGACCGTATTAAAACAATAAGTTACACAGTGACTTTTTTCATTCCACCTATGTCTCTTCTAGAAATTGTCGCCAAGAAATCTACGTGGCTTAATTCATTTTCCCATTTTCCATTAGCTTTTTTTGTCAACAGTAAATTCTGCTCTTCTATTATTTCACTGTTTTGCATAATTTGAAATTAATGTGTGTTAGTATCTTCACTCCTTAATATAAAGTCAGTGATTTTCAGCCATTTTTCTAAAATGTATGTATTTGAGACTATAACTGTTCCACTAATCCTGGTTTAATTTTGGTAATTTATATTGCATTATGCTTTCTTCCTCGAATATGGATTATTTAGAGACATAGTGCTTAATTTCCAAATATTTCAAGGGCAAACTATTGGGTTGTTGCAAAAGTCATGATGCATTTTTTTCTATATTTTTCATTGCAAAAATGCATCATGACTTTTCCAACAACCCAATAATTTATTCTGTTCTTCCTGTTGCTAATGCTTTTTTAGCCTAAACCACTATGGTCGGCCTATCATCTATTTTGATAAATGTTCTGTGGGCACTTGAAAAGAATGGATATTCTGAAGCTTTTGACTACAATGTTTTATGCCTCTTAATTAGGTGAGCTTTGCTAATCATATTGTTAATCTTTTCTATGCCCTTTCCTTTTTTTTTTGGTCATCTGTATTTATTAAAAATGAAAGAAAAATGTTAAAATTTCTAGTTCTATTTGTGGAGTTGTGTATTGCTCTTTATAGATTGTCAGTTTTAGTATAATGACCTGAGTCACTGTTTTCTTTATTTTTATCTTGTTTGGAATTTCCAATGCTCCCTTAATCTGAATGACAAAGACTATCCCACTGCACTTCCTTGTTTTGCATGGTAAACATTCTAAGTGCTTATTTAAATGTGAGAAAGACAGTCATTAAACTTTGTCTTTAAGAAACAAAGGCAAGGTAAAATGTGTGCTACAAAGGGGAGATACTGAAGAGGGGAAAATGCAGAAAATCTGAGTATACTGAATCGTGCTTATACCTTTGTGGAACTAAACTGATTGGTTGGCAGATAGTAAAGAATTCAGACTGAACATTCTGTCTTGTGTATGCCATCCAGGGTTAACAAAGAAAATTATTTCAGTTTTTTAATGATAAAGCAAACAAACAAACAAACCAAAAAACCTTGAGAGCTTAGCTTTGGAGCATATGTGGCAGATGGTCTCTGGGTAATTTTTGCTAAAGCCCATCTTTCAGGCATCTCAACCTTAGGCCATCTCTATATATTTTTCTCACTACTGTTTTACATGTGCGATGATGACATTTCATCAGTTTTGGTAAATTCTCAATTATAGTCTCTTCAAATATTTTTGCTGTCTTGTTCTCAACTCCCTTTTTCTGAAGCCTGAATTATAAGTGAAGTATACTCTCAAACTATATAACATATGCCTCTTATATTCTTCTGTTGTCAATTTTGTTGTTTCTTTACATTTTAGGGAATTTCCATCTATCTCATCTTCTAGTCAGCTGTATAATCCCCTGATAAAATACATCACGGTTTTTAAATCAGTTATTATAGTGTAAATTTCTAAAATTTCAGCTCGTTTCTCTTCTATGGCTTTCAGTTTTCTGCAAAAATTCTCAATCTTGTCGTTAATTCTTTAAATATAATTATTTATTGATATTTCTTTCTATTTCCTATTGTTAATTTTTTTTTTTTTTTTTTTGAGGGCAGTGTCACTGGCCCTCATATGTGGTACCTGAACCCGGGCCGCTGGCGTCCTAAGCCAGCGCTTAACCACCACGCCAGTTGGCCAGCCCCTGTTGTTAAATTCTTAATGGAAGTATTTTAATGTCTGATTTTGACATGTCCATTGTGTGGATTGTGTATTTCAGGTTCTATTTTCTGGTGTTCTCTTGTGCTTGTCTTATTTTCTTGTATTCCTACTATATTTTGAGAGGAATAGTATTTGAGTAATAAAATATTGATTGATTGATTGATTGATTCATATGTATATATCTGGATGATTTTACCTTCCTCTAGAGAGGATTTACTTACGTTTCTGGCAGGCTGCTAGAGTAAAGACACCAGCAGCCTTGATCATTTTAATTCAATCAAAAATTGAGATAATTCAAACCTAAGCATCAGCCCTTATAAACCCTATTAATAATTCAAGTTTACATCTAGGAATTGACTGTCCAATGTCTGGGTTATTTTCCGCAGTCCCAACTCTTTCTTTGGTGGGCCCTGAATTCTAATTTTGTTTCGCTAGCTCTGTGAGTTTATGAAAATTCTCTCAGCCTCTTAGTTACTACTTCCAAAATCAACATAACTTGAAGGGAATAACAAGTTCAGATCCACGCTCATTTCTTTTTGACATCAGTTCTGGCCCATATAGGATCTCTATGACTCTGGAATGCTTTGGTGTTTCTCTGAAGTTTTCAGCGAGATCATTATTTTTGGTATTTTCTCCAGCTTTTCTATTCTCCTTGAGAGAAATAGTTTCACATTTTAACCAATGTTAACTTTCTAAAGTTATTCAATTTTGAAAGATTTGTTTATTTTTAATACATGGGAGTGATTCAAATAAGTGAGTAGCTGCAGCAAAGGTGACCACTTCAAAGTCTGTTGTAGTTGTTTAAATGGTAGCAAATGACACTAAAATTCAGAAAATTCTAATGCTGCCTTTGTGGGATCCAGACTTTCTAACTCTGTCTCCCATTTCCATACCACACACATGTGCGTTATACTGTGTTTCAATATAGCCTGAACTCACCAGGGGCCTTCACACCCTTCTGCTTTTCTCACCTCATTTTATCTTTCCAGGTCTCATGGTATTCCTTTCCATATTTATTGTATCTTTGCTTTCCTAAGTGGCACCCATCCCCAATAGAAGCTGTCAACACCCCTCCTATACCCGCTGGGTAATCATCTGTACGCTCTGAAGACTGACTACCGGGGATATCTGTAAAACTCTGCCTAAGGACCTGTCACTTCACATGAGCTTCTGTGCAGGGAATTCTCTATGAGAACTAGCTCCAGTTTCTACATGGCACTGAGCGTCGTAATGCACCTTGTGTTGCCTTCCTTCCTTTCCCTGTCACTTTGTCCCACTCCCCAACAGAGATTTATTAGGATCACCTGCCAAGTAACTTCATGTTCTCCACCATTGTTTCTGGATACTTTATAGAAAAACACATATCGGATGCCTTATTAGTATGTTTATTGAGAAACCTTCCATGTTCTTCCCCTTATAAAATTTTAATTAAAAGACCCTTAGGGAAAAACACCAAGAATGCATTGCAGAGAGAAAAGTTCCTTAGGATTGCATGTCACACAGTTAAGAAGAGCAGCCATGATAACTTTATCCAATGAATGTATTTTTAAGAATACAGAATTCAAAGCCTTCTAATCTATGTTGTGTAATAATAAAAAATAGTTTGTGATGAATAATTAGTAGTAATGTGTAGTGATTAGAGAAAACCTTTATATTTTGGCTCCTGTTTATTGAGCTTCTACCCCAGATGACTACTAAAAGTAAGATGTCCAACATGTTAGTGACAAGTTGGCTGGTAATTTGGAGAAGAGCAGTAGGTAGGTGCCAAAAGTTGTAACTTTCAACTATGGATGAGATTCTGTTGGAAATGCACCTCAAATATCAAAACTACAGTAAAACTTCAGATTGCGAGTAACTTGGTTTATGAGTGTTCTGCAAGACAAGCAAACATTTCTATTAGACTGGTGCAAAAGTAATGGCGATTTCTGCCATTATGCATATCAAAATCCGCTATTACTTTTGCACCAAACTGATAATACATTTTAACTTGGTAAACGACCAATGTCTGATGTCTTGCAATACGCATAGTTTGTTTCCAGAATGAATTATGCTCACAAACAGAGGTATTACCATATGTTGTTTATAGCCTGCTGATGGCACTCTGTTCTCGAAAGATCAGAAACCACTAGATGCACAAACCAGAGTCATAAGTTCTAAGTCAAATATCTCAATTTTTAATTGTTGATAAGCAACTCAGTTAAGGAAAAAAAAATAATGTTGGAGGTCTGTGTTATATAAAACAAAAATATAATCTCTGGGCTTTAGTTCCCAGGTTGGGGAGTTTACAAATTCTTCCTAAATTTATACTAACAGTGTAGATGAAGTTTTTAGATTTAGAGGCAAAGGGAAGAGAAGATTGCATCTTACAGAAAAGCATTCTTAAACAAGGAGACAAGTAACTGGAGACAAATTCACCACATTTCCCACTTTTGTCTAATAACTCTATTTTCCCCATTTAATGCTTAAGGTTTATCATCAAGATTATTTCATTTTTTTCCCAGTGTTATTGAAGTATGAATGACAAATAAATGTTGATATTTAAGCTATACAATGTGATGTTTTGATATAGGTATACATTGTGAAAAGATTACCAACATGAAACTTTTAACATATCCATCATTTCCCATGGTTACACTTTTTTAATTTTTTTATTTTTTTGGTGTGGTGAGAACACTTAAGATTCTGTCTCCTAGAAAATTTCAAGCATACAAAATTGTATTAATAGTATTTTTGACTATACCTACCATGCTGTACATTAGATCTCCAGAATTTATTCAGTCTGCATAACTGAAATCTCATACCCTTTGACCAACATCAAGATAATTTTAAAGAGTTGTTTTTGAAAACAGAAATAAATGGGCAAGGGATAATGTCCACAGTATTGTATCAATAACATATTTTACCTACTTTCTGAGGCACAAAGCAAGGAGAAATGAATTCTGGCCTTGAAGAATAAAAAATAAAGGACTCACCATGTAGCTATTTAAATTGGATGCATTTACTTCTTTCCTCAGTCCCCGTCCCTCCAGGAGGTCTACATTAAGTGACTTTTAAAATTGCTACAGATTTTATTGAGAAAATTTTTATACGTTTAACATTATCACATAAGTTTGTTATAGTTTTTTAAGTAAATATTGCCATCAACCATGACAGTACATTTCCTTCAGTTCAGAATATAATATAATTAGTTGTATTAACATTGAATATTTTGTGAATGAACTTAGAAAGCAGTTGGTTATACTCTAAGAATGTGATAAATCTATCAAACTTTTTTAAAATTTTAAATGTATAGTTAATCAGAGGCAAATAAAATAAATAACAAACAAAACAAAACTAAACAAAACCAAGAAAAAGAAAACAAAACAAAAAATCAAACTTAAACCCAGAAAAAACAGAAAAGAAAATTGGCGGGTAAGGGGAGAGAAAGGTAGAGAGGAGAGAGGAAGAGAGAATGGGGGTGGGGAAGAGAGAGAGAGAGAGGGAAAGAGAGAAAGAGAGAGAGAGAAAGAAAGAAAGAGAGAGAGAGAGAGAGAGAGAGAGAGAGAGAGAGAGAGAAAGAAAGAAAGAAAGAAAGAAAGAAAGAAAGAAAGAAAGAAAGAAAGAAAGAAAGAAAGAAAGAAAGAAAGAAAGAAAGAAAATCCATATACTGCAGAGAGAAAGAGAACTGGAAAAGGAACTTCAGGTTTAGGCAGGAAAAGGCAGAGTGGTACCGGGCCTCTGCAAGTCCCAGAAAGCTATTCAAAGCCTGTGTAGTTAAAAACTAGAAACATTCTAGTATGTAGATGATGAAAAAGAAAACATATCAAAATTCAAAAGTACTCGAATTTTGAAAAGAAGTTTTAGTTATAAAGATATTGGAATAAAACAGACTACAATTTAGGAGTGCAGTAAATAAAAGGCTGAAATTCCTGAGCCTTCTAGGTGTTCCCTTTTCGATTGTTTCCTCCCTTATCAGGCTAGCGTTTCTCTCTTGGCTGTCTGGAGATGGGCCCACATTGATCTTCCCCAGGGCTGTTTCAGTTGAGCCCTTTTTTGTCACTTCATCTCTAAATACACGGCACGGTGTCTTTTAGTTTCTGGCTATCTCTCTCTCTCTCAGTCTGTTTTATCTATTTTTGGTCTCTTTCCATTGGGAGACGGGCAATACTTGGTGTATTAGGTTTCTATTGCTGCCATGACAAATTAGCAGCAAGTAATTTAGGAGAATGGGAATAAAAGGTGACAAGATGAATCATTCTCAGGAAGGCTCCCATCCTGGTGGAAACTGATTCATTGCACCGGAACATAATTGATGTTTCGTCATTCCCCACTCTTAGGAGGAAAATATCCACCAGCAACACTAGACGTGGTTACACAGGAAGCACACGGAGGTAGTACAAGCCAGAGGAAAAGCATTCTTGGCCATGATGCTTTCCTGGTCATGATGGGATGCGCATTAATATAAAACAGTCATAGCATTTCTGACATAGGAGTAGTTCCTTGGCTTTGGCTTTAGAAACAAAATTATAGCACCCATAAATACAATATGTGGAAAACTATTCAAATGCAGGTGCAATTATAGAAACGCTTATTGAGTTACACTTATGCAAAGAGCAAATCCAATGTGGGAACCATGATGTCATAGTGGGCCACACCCTTTGTTGAGGGTATATAAGTGCCTGTGTCCAGAAGGTGACATTCAAACTCAGAATCTTCTCTCTGCAACTCAGCTGAACCCACATCTCCATCAACATGCCCTCCAGCTGCTGCTCCGGGAACTTCTCCTCCCGCTCCCTTGGGGGCTCCCTGTGCTACCCAGGCGCCTCCTGTGGCTCTTCCTACCCCAGCAACCTGGTCTACACCACTGGCCGCTGCTCCCCCAGCCCCTGCCATCTGGGCTCCTCTCTCTACAGTGGCTGTCAGGACACCTGCTGTGAGCCCAGCAGCTGCCAGACGTCCTGTGTGGTGTCCAGCCCCTGCCCGACGCCCTGCTACCGCCCGAGGACCTCCACGCTCTGCTGTCCCTGCCCGTCAGCTTACACTGGGCCCCTGAGCCGTGGGTCCAGCAGCAGCTGCTCCCTAGGCTATGGATCCAGGAGCTGCTACTCCGTGGGCTGTGGGTCCAGTGGGTTCAGGCCCCTGCGTTATGGGGTCTGTGGCTTCCCTTCCTCGGGCTGTGGATCCAGAAGCTCCTACTCCCTGGGCTGTGGCTCCAGACCCCTGAGTTATGGAGTCTGTGGCTTCCCTTCCTCGGGCTGTGGGTCCAGAAGCTCCTACTCCCTGGGCTGTGGCTCCAGACCCCTGGGTTATGGAACCTGTGGCTTCCCTTCTCTGGGCTATGGGTCTGGATTCTACTGCCCAACCTACTTTGCCTCCAGGAACTGCCAATCATCGTGTTACAGACCAACCTGTGGATCCGGCTACTATTGATCAAGCTGTAAAGCGTCTAGAGTCTTTTGAGTATTGAGGTCGAAGTCTCTACTCAGTGCAGCGATCATTTTCATTGTCACCAGTGACCACTATTCTTTTATTCTTAAATAATTAGTTTCTTGCATCACCAACTTTGGACGGACTCTGAAATTAATGAGTAACTCAAAATTAAGCCCTAATATCTGTACTATTGATAAAATATATGCTATTGTGTTTCCATCAAAGAGCAATTGAAATTGAAATTTTCATCAAATAAATGTATGTAATCTGGCACCCAAATATATTGTTGATATTATTATTATTATTATTATTATTATTATTTTCTCTCTTTTTTGCCTATAATATTTGTATTCAAGGATTTGGAAGATTTAAGTAAAGATAGATATGACTTTGAAGCTGGATTTGGGCACAATGAAATTTGATGGATTTGAGCAAATTTCTGTTAACACTGGATATGTTCCCCATTAGATGCAGTCATTTGTAGGAGATCCATGTTTTACACATCTCACTGTCAATGACATTTGCCTGAGAATGGGAGACACATTTCTGCTGAAAAAGGAAATCAAAGAAATTTGTACCTCAACTAGTAATGAAGACAATAAGAATGTGATGTAATGCCTAACATGAGGTTTTACATAAACAAAAAACTTACCTAGAAGTCTAGTATCTGAGTATAGATTTTTTCAGCTAAGAGAAAAGATAAATCTTGAGCAACTCCAAGGACAGATACTTTGCTCTTGGTTGGTTGATGTAAGTGCCACAGTCTCTGCCTCTCACAGGTGAGGTATTTCTCAGCCTCATCTATAAACATGCATGAGGAGATTCATGGCAGTCTTAGGTGGGAGGAACTGGGTTGAAGGACTGTGCTGTAACATGATGCTTCTCCAAGGCTCAACCTGAATTGAGCTAAGAGCAACACACCTAAGCAGTGTGAAACAAGCATTTCTATTTTTCAGTCTTAGCCTGGAGCTCCTGCTCCCGAAAGCAGTTCTGAGATCAAGAACATGGGCGCAGACAGTTTATTTAGCACAAGATTTCAAGAAGCAGGTATAGGAGACCATGGAAGTTGAAAGAATCAAATAAGAAAATCTCATAAAAGGGCATACTTTGAAGTTGATTTTACAGTGGGCAATGGAGACTCAATCCTTCAAGGTCTTTTTAAGAACATATGGGATGACTCTTGGAATTGTCCACCCCAATATCTGATTAATAGAGAAAAGCATTTACCCATTGGCTTCTATCCCTCGTTGGTTGAATGTTGTCTCAGACATGTGTTTACTTCCTGGAACTTCATAGTTGCAAAGGATTCACAGTTGACTCCTTTTGTTTTCCTAGCTGATCCCTCTGAGGAGCCCAGGTAGAAAGTTAAAGAAATACTGTATAGGCTTGCAAAGATGATTGAAGCTGTCATGAAACTGTTCACCATAGCTGTGCCTGGGGATGATAGGTGAGATCAGGAGGGAGTACAGGAAGGCCCAGGGGCATCAGGTATGCCACTTTCACTTAGTGCTCAAACATCCCTGTGAGAAAGACATTCTACTGTATAGACCTTTCCAGACACGAGGTAATGAAAACTCAAAAATGATTAGGAGCTTGCCAAAGTTTATAAATCAAACATCCAGTAGAATCTGATCTCTTGAAACAACCTTTTGTTATTCTTGCCTGAAGTATTATTATTTTTGTTTAATGTGCAACTCCTTGTTTAATCATAGAGCTCTGAGTACTTCCGGCACTACAGAAATTGCTTTATCTCAATAGGCTGCAGTTCTGTTGGGATCTAGTTTGACTAGCCTCATGAATGGCATCCATAATGAAGAGTAAAAATAAAAACAAATTTAGAGTTTAGGAGATCACCATAAAGAATGAGCCAATTTCTTTTGAAAACAGTTGCATTAACTGTAATACCTAATATAGGTATTATATAATAATAGGATAATAGATGAAGAGAAATATCTGATTACCTCTTAAGAACACACTGCTAGAAATCCTGAGTGCTATGACAAAGCTTGTATTATTCATTTTAATTATCCTTATTAGTGTCACATCATAATGTTCCCTTCCTCAATATGCAACACTATAAAGAAGAATAGTTTAAAGAAATACTTTCTCTCTCTCTCTCTCTCTCTCTCTCTCTCACACACACACACACACATACACACACACACACACACACACAAATTCAATACCAGCAGTCAAAAAATTGAAGATGACCAGCTTCTTGTTAAAATTTTGAAAAGAAAATAATAAGGAGATAAAAACGATCCTTATGTAACTTGATGGATGTCTTATCTTCCTTCCCAGTTTCCCAACACACTCTGTCACTCCTAGAAGCTATTCTCTAAAATTTAAAAAAAAAAAAAATGTGATTGCCAAGCTCTGTGGCATCTGCCAGAAACAGAAAACTACATTCCTGTCTGGGTGAGTCAGGTTTCAGGACAGTGGAGGCCTCAGGGTGCAATCATGAGAATATCCTTGAGTAGTGGAAAGTAGTGTAGAATGCAGAAGTGACACAGGGTGCTGGAGGAAGGCTGGGAATCTGGCATGGGAGAGTATTTAGCCTTAGAGGAGCAACAAACAGAAGAAAATTCCCAGGGAGTGCTTTGCTGTGTAAAATAGCATACTAATGATCTGTAAGCCAACTACACAAAGGCACAAAGATAAATATAATACCACACAGGTGGCAGAGGTGATTGATGAGGTAAGGAAAACATTCAGTGCCAAAATAACATACTCAAGTAAAGTCTTAAAACTAGTTTCCACTTGATGAGCAGAATATCGCAGTTAGTGTAGATAGTTATAAGATGTGTGTTTCCAACAATTACGAGTGCAATTCTTCTGCATAGGGATCTTACTTTATTGTTTTGACCACGATGTTGTTTTTACCAAAATTTGTTTTATTTATTATTACTGAGACAAGCAATAATTTTAACTTCCATGTTGAACTTTTTAAATGATTTTACATTAGCATTGTCAAATAGAGCATAATGAAGTTCTGATGGCTTTACTTGGATTTTTTTTTTTTTTTTTTTTTTGGACTAGATGAAGAAATCAAACCATTACTGGAATTAATGCATTATCTATTTGAAACAATTGACAATACTGATATAAAACTGGCTTAATCTAATCCTTAGGCAAGTTTTTCTCCTGCTAGTGGAAAAACACATCATCAACTACTGCTTTTTTTTTTTTACATGTACAGTAAAAATTAGAATTTAACATGAGTGAAAATGATTTAGAATAGTTATTTCACCTAAATGAAAATGTATGCATCAGAGTAATATATATTAACACATCTTTTGCAACAGCTAATGATAAATAATTATCTTCGGAAGCAATTTTCCTAAAATTTTTACCATCTTTTGAAGTGCAAACTGATGCTTCTGCAGAAAAATCATTTCTTATTTTTCATGTGGTCAGTGATATCACTATCTTTTATGGTGTGTGCTAAGTGTCATCAAATTATTGTACAAGTTGTACGAGTATATTCATCCTCAACTTGATTTAGTAATAGATATTCCATATTCAGTTTTTTTTCATTAAATATGAACTTTTAGTTTAACCTTATTGTTCCTAAAAAGAATTATTTTATTTGCAAAGTTTATTGTTCCCAAACAATAAAATAAATAGTTGTAGATTTAAACAATTCAATATATGGCCAAACCACTGTAGAACGAGCACTTAGATTTCTTCTTATTAATATACTCTGGGTGGCAGCCTCAATTTCATGCCCATACTTCATGTAGAGTAGTCCCCCGCTTATCCACATGGGATTACATGCCCAGGTCCCCAGTGCATGCCTGAAACCACAGATAGCACCAAACCCTATATATACTGTTTTATCCTATACCTGTAATATAGTTTAATTTATAAATTAGGCACATAAGAGTCTAACAACAGCTAATAATAAAATAGGATAATTATGCCAATATACTATAATAAAACTTATGGGAATGTGACCTCCCTCTTTCCAAATTTCTTATTATAACTATCCCTTGCTTACAGTAAATGGTTTGATGTCATTTGTTTCAGGGAATTGCTTGCTAGAGTCTTTGTGTATGGTCAATGTTTTCTGGGGCAACATGTGACCATCAATTAGAACACTTTTTCTGTTCATGTCTTTCACCCACAAATTTAACACCTTTTCCCTCTAACTAGGCACTTACCATTCACTGTGGCTATAACTTTTGCAATCTGAGGTTCAACAGCAAAACTAGCACCAATTTTTTTCCTTCTTCATAATTTCATCGATAGATTTGTTCTTAACATGGTAGACTTTGTCTTGGCGTAGAATTAACCCCTGGTCGTTCACAGAATGTACAAGAATTTATGAGACTCTATAAGAGTAAGAAAAGATTTATTGAAAGTAAAAAAGAGAGAGAGAGAGAGTTCTGACTGGAACTGGCAGAGGGAGCTTTGCCAGTTCTCGAGAGGTAGTCTGAGAGGGAGAGCTGTGGAGACTGAAGGGTGAGAGAGATACTGGCAGAAGTTTGCCAGGGCAGTCTGATAGAGACAGCTGTGCCAATGAGAAGGGGAGTTAGAGCCAAGCGGTTAATGTTTAAGCTCATTTTATATTTTTCAAGCAGGATGTAGGGTACTTGTCGGCTCTGAGGGGCTGCCATTACAATTGTCTTCTCTTGGGAACTGTCTTATTCCCATCTGTGATGGATGTCAGCTTTCAGGGGGTTGCCGTTGTGACTGGGAACTCTTCTGTTCTCACCTATGATGGATGTAAGGTGCTGGTCAGCTTGTAGGTGCAGTGCTAGCCAGGGGATTCAGAGCCAAGTGGTTAATGTTTAACTTGTTCCTGTTAGCTCACAGCCTCACTCCTGTTAACTCTTTGCCTGTCCCATCCTGCCAGCTCACAAGCCCGCTCCTGTTAACTCTTTGTCTCATCAGACCTTAGCAACTGCAGCATACATTTTTTTTTTCTTTTCTAAATAAAAACCTTTTTACTTTTTCACTTAAAAGAATCACTTTCCGGCTTTTCTTTGGCATATCCAAATTGTTAGCATCACTACTCTTGCACTTTGGGGCCATTATTAAGGAAGATAAGGATTATTAAGCATGAACCCGGTGATACCACAACAGTCCATCTAATAATGGAGAGGGCTACTGAGTGACTAAGGTGTGAGAAGTGTGTACAGTGTAGAGATATGAGAAAAAGGGATGATTCATAACCCAGGTGGCATGGAGCAAGACAGCTCGAGATGTCATCACAGTACTTGGCACAGCATGCAATTTAAGACATATGAATTGTTTATTTGTGGAATTTTCCATTGAATATTTTTGGACCGTGATTGACTGCAGGTAACTGAAACCATAAAAAGTGAAACCGTAGATAAAGAAGTACTTACTACTTGCTTGGGAAGGCCATCAAGAAGATGTGACCACTGGTTTGACTCAGAAGCTGCATCAGGACAATTGAGGGTTCCCCACTTGCTCCCCCATTCTTGGAATGTGAGTCTTGCTTGCTTTCCCTGTACTGGAAGCTACCCAAGGACACAGGCTTGAGATAAAAATGTGTTGAGATTATCTGGACTGTATATGTGACTAAACCCAGTAAAAGCCTCTATAGATAAACTTTTAAGTTTGGATGGATGGGTGGGGAAAAGTGCTCATAGGGAGGTTTTGAAGCACCAACTGGTGAGCCAGCTATTAGGCTAAAGGAATGAACGCTGGGAAAGAGGCATCCGAGGACACAATCTCAAGCTGGCCATCAATGCCTATGTGGGGAAGGCGGGCCCCTATGTCAGATGCTTGTGGACTGCTATGTGAATATAGAGACACCTAGAAAACACCGCTGCTTAACGCTGAAGGGGATCAGAATAGCCATCCCCAAGATGTGTCATTTTGGCATGTAAATTATCTGGCATGCAAATTATCTCATGACCCTGTAGGCTCATGAGGAACTTTTGTCTCTACCTTAAATAATTCAGATTAGGGGTCTTGCCCATAGGAATTATCACCAGAAACAACGTTTTATGACCTATTTATAGGGCAGGGCAAACTTCTAATCACTGAACACTGGCTTTCCTTATCCTTCCTCCCATCTAAACCCCCTTAGCTCAGAATGCCATATATACCTCATTTACCCATTCTGTCACTAAACCTCTAATGTATGTACATGTATATGGGGTTCCCATATGTATGGATGCAATTAAAATTTGGTCATTTTCTCTTGTTAACCTAACCTGTCTTATGTCTATTTGATTATCGAACCAGCTAAAGAACCTGGAAGGGTAGAGGGAAATGTCTTCCTCCCCCACAATATGTTGGTTTGAAAATCTGAACACAGCACACTGTGGCAAAGACGATAAACGAATGGCTGGGGCGATGAGCTGGCCTCTACTCTGGCCAGTTGGCCAGTTCAGCCCAGTGTCCTGAAGCTGAAACTCAGGTTAGAAAGTTGGAAGAAGAGCTGAGAGTGGAAAAGGGCATGTGGCTCTCCACTACTCTGCTGGCTTTGGGGCTGATAGACAAGGTGGGACAGCATGATGATGAGGCAGACTTCAGGGTGCCCTTCTGCAAAGCAAGGAGGGTTTAAACTGCCTTTGATTAAGGCCTCAGCATTTCCCCCAAAGCCTGATTGGAATGCTAGGAGGTAGAGTTCCTGGGAAAATGAAGATACTATGTTGATGGACAATGAAAGGGACAGAGTGCCCCACGCAGTCAGACCTCCTAATACAATGAAAAATTTTAAATAGCAATTACCCCAAACTACCTAGGAGAGAATTTGCATTCCTTTTTGCTTCCTTGATGTTGAAAATCTGATCATGTTTTTGAAATGTAAACATTGCCCAAAAACTCTGAAGAAAAAAAAAAAAGAGACCTGTTTAAAAGACAGAGCACTCTAGAAGCTCTCTTTCCAAAACTGATTTGTAAAAGAGCTAAGGTTTTTACAAAACTACTAGAAAATAATAAGGTTGAAAGAAAATGACTGCATATGGAAAATATGTTTTTGGTAAGAGAAGGTATGAAAAAGGAGATTCATTTTGCTGAGGGAAAGGAAAATAGAATGTGTTTTTTAGATAAGGAAAAATATAAAAGCCTTTTCTTTTTTTTTTTTTTTTTTTTTAGTAAAGGAAAAAGAGCAAGTAATTTTATCCTAAAGTAGAATGGTTATTAAAAAAAAAAAAAAAAAAGACAAGACAAAAGCTGAAAACTCTATGAAAGAAAGTTTCAAAAAAGTATGTGGAAAAGGGATCTTGAGAAAGGAATTTTATGTGTAGTCAAGCTAAGATTGAAATGGTTTATTTAATTTAAAGAAAAAGGAGAATTTTAATGTCAAAAGGACACTGGTACAAAATTAGAATTTGATTTTCTCTTTATTAAAGGGACAAATGTTTCTTAGATTATTGGTCTGCCCTTGCTAAAAAATTGTAAACAAAGTTTTTGTTTGTTTGTTTGTTTTTACCTTTAACGTAATTCGCCTTGAGGAAAAAAAAAGATCCTGTCTCATGAAAATTGTTGTGCTTCATGTTGTCTTTATCAAGTCATTGATTACTTAGAAGAGTCAGCATTTGTGTGAACTCTCATCAGATCTTTAACCATTGCCATTTTTAAGTCTTTGTCATTTACAGCCAGTTATTGTTTTATTCTGATGCTTTTGCAAATGTGTGCTTCATCTTCAAAGTGGCCCACAGTTTCCTTTGTCCCCCACTAGAGGATTAGAGAAGCTAAGTACTATATATGTATAGATATCCTTATCAACTAGAGACAGCTAGGAGGTCATATTTCAAAGGTCATAATGTGCAAGACCAGGCAAAAAACCATGGCACCATCTCCCCTCAAGCCTCCAAGCAGCAGGGCTGGCCAAAAAAGAAAAATGGAACATTAAAGCAGAAGATTAATTCATTAACGAGTAACACCACCTTGGTCTGGTGGACTGAAGTATTGCCCCAGGCTTTACTACATCTGAATGATCCATCAGTAGGGTCTGTTGCCTCATAACCCAGACTGAGGACCCCACTGAGATACCCAGTATCGCAAAGGCTATGGAAGTCACCAGAAACAATCATTGCCCTGACTCTAACTATGGGTCAACAACATGTTATGCTGCTGAGCACATCAAACCCCATTACACTTGGAAAATAAATTACCTACTAGAATTTGCAATGGAACGTCCCACTGGGATGGGTGCATTTCTTTATTTCCCTAGGTGAGGGGAACTGGTCAGTCTCCACTAAGAAACAATCATCTTGCAACAAACAGTACCTGTGGATGTGCTATATCTGGAATGGAGCATGCGCCATTGAAAGAAGAAAGAAGGTGGGGGCTCTGATCTGGCTTATCTCCCTCTGCAGTTCATCTTCTTATGCTTGAGAGTGCTGCCTCCCCTAGCCAAAGTATATGGTGTGTACAATGAGGTCTACCTCCTAAAGCTGTCAATCTCCATCTCCTCAAGGCCAGGCGGGCACATTCTATTTCCCACTGGTTCAATCATCTGGTTGCCATCTTTCTCTCCTCCATTGGTCTGGAGGACATTATAGCACATAGAGAAGCCCTTACTACATTTACCCAGCAAGTGTTGAATGATAGCCAACAAAGCCTGTCCTTACCAAACACTAAAATGTGTCTAATGAGAAAAGCTGTCTTCCAGAATAAAATGGCCTTGGACATTATTGAATGCTGTGTATTCACATCTGACGAGTCTGCTAATGTATCACCTTTATTAAATCACATTGAGGACACAAGTGAATGCACTGAGTGACCCAATCCCCAATCCAGGGGAGTTAATAAATCAATGGTTCCTATTATGGGTCTTGGTGGAAACTGTTGTCACTGATTTTAAGAAATACTATCTGAATCTGTGTTTTCTCTTGCATGCGCTTATACTGTTGCTGTGACTTCAGATAGCCACTAAACAAGCCAGTTCTATGGTAGTGAACACCTTGCTGGCCTCCCAATAAGGAGACATGGGAGATTGTAAGAGCCAGCCACTAGAGGTGGAGTGTTGGGAAATGTCAGCAAGAAGACAAGACTGACCCGAGAGAGGGACCGCGGCAATGAGGGGCTCCCCGCTCCCTACCTCATGCCTGCAAAGTGTGCTCGGCTTGCCTTCCCCGAACTAGAAGCTGCCCAAGGACATGACCTTGAGATAGAAATGTGGTGTTGGGATCATCTGGATTAGGTATGTGACTGGCTGCAGGACTGATCCCAATTAAGGCCTCTAGAAACTTTTCAGATTTGGCCAGTGTGTGGGAAAAACAACTACCTCTGCAGTCTCCCAAGACAAACCTCATAAGTAAATTCTCTTGTTTATTGAACCTGCCACTTACCAATCAGGAGTGGTCTGCCTTTTATTGCTTACGTCTCTCCCTTCCTTCTGTGTATGGGGCTGGTTTCACATTACAAGTGGGAAGCAACCAGGGCCCAAAGCTACACTACTACTGTACACCGAATCAGTAATTGTCAAATTTCCCCTCTGGCGCCACCTACTGGTAGCTTGGTGTATCTGCTGCCATTTTGCAGATTGTGGAAGGAACCATAGAAGTACTTGCTAGGTTAGAACAACAAAGGACTCTCCATCGAATTTGAACATGTGAGTTGTCCCACCGCTTATATCTGAGTGTAATTTGTTTTTCAGTGACACCTCTGCAAACTCTCTTCGAGAGAAAAGTGATAGCTGTATTTTGTTCAGAAAGGAGGAGCAAAGGAAGGATCGGATATGACTTGTCTTCTTTTTGACTTAATGTTGGTGAAAGCAACAGCTCTGATTCCTGTACCTGCATCTTATACTTCTCTAAATGAAATAGGAAACCAGGGCAATAGCAAACTGAAGGGCTCCTAAACCAATCGTCATGTGTGTTAATTCAATTATTCTTCATTATAAGTGAAAAGTGAAATATCTAAGATAATTACCAAATGAGAGTGAACACTGAGACAAAGTAAACCAGAACACATGGTTACCCTTTGGGTAAAACTCTAGGTCATCTGTACCTTCAGTGATGCTGTTCTTGACGTAATGGATATATGGTTGGGGCATAACTGCTGATTCAAGGGTTTTCAGCTGCTGGATAATTCTTTAAATTCTATAACAATAGAACATTTGCATTGGTTTTGCATTTTGTTTTCTTGGGGGTTTTGTGTTTCTTTTTCCAAACAAGTGCTATCAGCCAAACTAAAAAAAAAAAAAATGCAGAAAGTTGGGCTGATTATATAAAAATTGTTGGGCCTACTTGCTAGTAATGTTGGAAAGACTTGATTTATTATATGGCACTAAAGCTGGGGTAACTGGAACCCTCACCAAATCTAATTCACTAACAGCTAACATCCTACTGGATAGTCTCACTCCAGTTCCTCAAATATTTTAGGATATAGTTTAAGAAAGTAAATTCCCCTCCAAAATTATGTGATATAGTCAAGTTAACATCCCTTACAATATGTAATTATTTTATATAAAAACATTAATGCTTCCAACTCCCTACAGAACAAAAAGCGATGGTTATTAGTTTGGTTGTAGTTTTAAAAATGTGTTCCTAGTTTTTATCATATGAAGGTATTAATGGACAGATGGACTAAACATAGAAGATAAAATAATTTCTTCCAAAACAAAAGGACATTGGACAATTTTTACTTTTTAAAGTAAAAATTTTTTATATGATGAATACGAGATATATAAATATCCAGTCAGATATTTAGAAGTAGTTTTGAAGGCAGAGTAAACACACACTATTAAAGCAAATATGTGAAGGCAATATAACATTTTTATTTAAACTTCCAACATTGATCCATTTTGTTAAATGTGAAACAAATGCACTGGGGGCATAACTAGAAGAGATATTAAGAAAGAAATATGCTTCAATATCGCTTGTCTATACAACTACAAGGAAGCAGCTTTGGCATCGTTTTTCAATTAATATATTTTTCCAGTTACTGGAATTCAAATTATCCTTAATCTATAGTAGGTAACAGTTAAAGTCAAATTTGTAAGCTAATAATAGGACAAGAGATCAATAGACATGACGGATCCTGATCTAGTAGGCATTGTGTTAAATTTCTATATATATATAGTAGATGTTGTGTTGAAACCTAAGATTAGTAGAAGCCAGAGGCACGTGTGGTTGGTAAGAAGTATATGGGCAGCTTCTAGAAGAGATGTTGGATGGGAAAAGCTGAACCTACAACTGGGGAATGAGAAAGCATTGAGACCACAATTCACTGATTGGAAACCACTGGACCCACAGCCCAGGGGCCCAGTGTAAGCTGACGGGCCGGGGCGGCAGAGCGTGGAGGTCCTTGGGCGGGCGGTAGCAGGGCGTCGGGCAGGGGCTGGGCTCACAGCAGGTGTCCTGACAGCCACTGCAGAGAGAGGAGCCCCCGGCTGGCAGGGGCTGGGGGAGCAGTGGCCAGTGGTGTAGACCAGGTTGCAGGGGTAGGAAGAGCCACAGGAGGCGCCTGGGCAGCACAGGGAGCCCCCAAGGGAGCGGGAGGAGAAGTTCCCGGAGCAGCAGCTGTAAGACTTATTGACAAGACGTGTCAGTGACAATGAGGAGGTTCTAAGTTTGAATGTCACTTCTTGGACTGAGGCATTTATATATTTTTATCATTGAGTGTGTCATCCACATAGCCCATAAAAACAGGCTACCTTCTGCTTTGAATTGAATTGAAAAGGTCATCACAGTCATACATATGTAGTTTTGTGGTTTTATGACTGGAAAATGCATTAGTGTTTGCATCTTGGAAGCCAGGTAATGGTGTTGAATCTTCAAAGCTGTTAGTCATCTTCCTCTGCCAAAGATCACCCAGCAGATCAATCAGAAATAGTGTCTGGGCTGAGGGAAGCTGGCTAAATTAAAAATAATCGATACCCCTTTTACAATCTGTCTCAAAATTGTTGCCATCTGGATAGCAAAATTGCTAACTGATCTATTCATAGTCACTTCTTTTAAACAAAAGCATGCATTGATTATTGACCAGAAATGGCATGGTTACTTTAGGAATAGTGTCATCAGGAAGCAGCAATAATAATATGCAAGATACATGATTGTTTTCAGTTGGATCTCAATTTAAATGGCTTTAGTGAAATATGAACTGAGACGTTCCCTTATTTTCCATGCCCCTGCTTAAAACTGTATGCATACTAATAAAAGTCAATCTTATCTTTTCATTCTTTTGTGTTTACTGTGGTGTGTGTTAAACATTGCAAATTGTTTTATGCTATTTTGGATATTAGAGGTTATTCATCTAAGATGATGAGAAAAGCATTAAAACTAAGCACAAAATATATGGCAAAAATGTCCAATGTATTTTCTTTATCTCTAATCAGAGGCAGTGTTCACTACTAAGAGAATTCCCCAGAACCTGGAAAATATTCTAAAGGAAGTTGGTAAGGTAATTGCCTTGAAGTATTGGACCAAAGGAGCCATATTAAGGAGCTTCTTCCTTTGCTTCAGAAAGCAACAGGCAACACTTTTGAATTAAATCGTTTTCAGGTGTTTCTGTCAAGTATTACAAAATGTTTAAAATAATGGTCATATTCTTTCTTGTTCAATGACTTGTGTTTCCGCTCTGTGTAGTAGGGTAATGAAGACTGAGACCTTGAGTAATTGGACAGATTGAAAAGAATGTGTGTTGTCTGTGCTGTTTGATGTGTTCATTTCATAGAAAATCATTTCCCTTCCACTTCTCAGTAAAAGTTTTTGCGTGCAAAAATCTCCATTTTGTTGAGAAAAGACTGTTCAATATTACTTAATGTCTGATCTTATGGAATATTCTTTCACAGAAATAGTTTATATAAGAGAGGATGACTTTGAAGCAAGTATGCAAATTCAATTTAGGTGAATTAAGTATTTACATAGATGCTTTGATGTTCAATATTTATTGAAAAATAAAATGGGGAGGTTTGGAATCTACTAGAATGCCTTTTGCTATTCATAATTCAGAAGTCTAATAAATAAAAAAAGTGTGTATTTTATAAACAGAGAACAAACTATGTTACCTAATAAATGAAACATGATTGAAATCCAGTTTGTCTATTCAAAATGTTCAAACTCATAAAGCCTACAATTTGGAAGAGCATTTGGCAGTTATCTCCAGTTCTCTCCAGACTGGAATACCATTTACAACACCCTGATAAGATAGTCCCACTGTCCTCAAGATGAAATCTCATTATCTACAAAACCAGCTCTTTTTAAGTTGTTTTTCTAAATCTCCCTTTGAAACCTCCACGTAGTAAATTCAGTTCTTCATACAATGAATCTTGGCTCATTTCCATTAAACACATATCAGTTATGGAAGATGAAAGTGTTAAGAGATTTGCAGTTTATTTTAAGCCATTTCCTGTACCCATGCACTACCTTATTAACAGTTATCAATGATGAACTTTACAGAAGAGTCTAGAAAAATATTTATGTAATACTAGTCCTCTAGGCAGAATATATATGTAACTCGATACATGTTCTTTATCAGAGGTCCCAAAGGTATTCATTCTCTTTTCACATTATCATTCATTTTGATGCCCTTCCCACTTCAATTTATAAAGGTCATTTGTAATGATGGATTCTCTGAATATGATCTTTCCATGAAGCCTACATGGGGAAGACACTTTCTAATTTCTTCATTTTTTTTTTTTTTTTTTTTTTTTTTTTTTACCTTCTATGGTAAAATTCCCACCTTGGAAGAGGACACTAAAGGAATAAAGGCCTATTTTTTATGTATATTTCTTATTATTTTGTTCTCAATAGCATTGATACCACCAAAAACAACTGCTTAGAATTTATGGGGATGGTGAATTGTTTATAATTCAATCTATTGATGACTTCTATAAAGAAACAGATTAATTTCAGAGCAAGGATTCCTTCACTTCAGTATGTTCACAAGGTAAGTTTCAAAGCACTCCTGTGGATAATGGACCCCTTATTCTCAAATCAAAAAATCATGCACGCAAGAGTGGCTAGGGTACTTGTGCTATAAGAAAACAAATATCCAAATGTGTCAGACACTCATCTAGCATTTCTACCAATTAAGGGTTGTTAGTGGGTTCTTTTTCTATAAGGTCCACAAGATTTGTGAGATGGAACAGATATTTAGGATTTTTTTTTTCTTTTTTTGACTGGGTTTCTAAACTGGAACAAAATAAATGCCCCCTACAGACTACAAAGTATTTTTAGAGCTTTAAACATAACAAAATCATCAGTGTTACCCATTCAATATGATATATTCAAGGATAGGATGCATAAAACATCAGTCTCATAGGTGCAATTATGGCACAATTAAATTCATCTACCCAAGCTGGATGAATGAGAAATGACAGTTGTGCTTCATGAACAATCACTTTGAAAAACCAATGAAATTCTTTCCTTTAAAAGTCTGCATTCATAAAAAAGGTCTTTGAAGGTTAATGCATTTCATTTGGGCTGAAGCCTAATTAAGCATCTGTATTAAAATGGGCACATGCTACTACACCCATTGCTAGGGTATAAAAGTGTCCATATGGAAGGTAACATTCACAGCCACAAACTCCTATTTGCAACTCAGCCGAACTCAGAACTCCTATCAACATGTCGTACAACTGCAGCTCTGGGAACTTCTCTCCCTCTCTTAAAGGTTGCCTGCAGCAGCCGGTTTCCTTCCATGATACTATCTACCCCAGCAAGGCAGTCCTCTCCCCCAGCGTCTGTCAGCCGGGCTCCTCTCTCTACAGTGGCTGTCAGGACACCTGCTATGAGCTCACCAGCTGCCAGTCACCCTGTACTGTGACCAGACCCTACCAGACATCCTGCTTCCGCCCGAGGAATTCCACCTTCTGCAGCCCCTGCCAAACAAATTACGCTGGACCTTCAGGATGTGGAAATATTGGCCTTGGGCCTTTTGGATATGGAAGCGCTGGCTTCCAATCTCCAGGCTGTGGGTCCAGCTTCTACCGCCCATCTTACTTTTCTTCCAGGAGTTGCCAGTCAACTTGTTACCAACCAACCTTCAGCTCTCGCTGTTTTGGATCACCTTACTGAGTATCTTCAATAATCTCATGGTTACGTCTGCACTTTATGAAACTTTAACACTCATCCTGTCCAATATCTGCAATTATTGACTATCTGCCTCATCAGGACTCATCATCACAGTCCTCCTGGAAGTATATGATTCACTGTGGACAAAGTAACCTCGGCCTGCGACCTTTTCTAAGTCAGACATGTGAGATATATCTTAAATTTTCATTCTTATGCCAATGCTCAGAATCACTTCTGTTACATTCTTTCTAATGTTTTTCTCTAGAATGCTTTCATGTAACTGTATTTTAAATGGACATGGCATCTAAAATAAACATTTCTCTAGAATGAATTATGGCATTCCATTTTTTATTCATATGGTACATTTAGTGAATATATCCTGTACCTTCAACTGTCTTCATTAGGAAAACATATGTTTTGTTTTGTTTGTTTCATGTTCATTAATATTTTGCTGGTTATAAAACAGGAAGTTTAGAGAAGAATTCAAATATATGGCATGTCTTATGTCTTAACTTATATGCCTCATAGGTGCACTTGTTCATCTAATTGCTTCAGAAAATCTTGCTCTTAGTTAGGAATTCACTGAAAAAAAAAAATTCGTTGAGTTCTGATGATAGAGCAGGCATTGTGCCAAACAAAGTCATAAATTCCCTGCCTTCACGGAGTTCACACACATACAATTCTAACTCACTGTCACAGAGCAAGTGCAGTAATGGGGATAAAAACATATGTTGCAATGGGAACACAAATAACAGGGGCTTCGAAAGCAGGGTGAGGAAATCACATAAAACTCATTGTTGCCAATAGGAGGAGTAAGTTATCACTTCATATAAAAAAATAAATCCTGCTGATCTAATGTGTTTGTTGTAGTCCTTTGAGAAATAGCTGCCAAGTAGGATTTGACATGAAAGTGATCTGCGGGGGAAACATTTGTTAGGAAAAATGTGGAGGTAACTGGAGAATCCTGGAGAAGCCATCAGACCACCATGCAGGTCTGAACTCAGCGTAGGAGAGAGGGAAGGAAGGAAAGAAGGAAGAAAGATTGGGGTAAAATAATCTTCTTCAGAGTAGTTCCAAGAAAATTTTGGTAAGTCACCCATTAAAGGAATTCCCTATCTCACAGACATGGGCCTTCCAAACTCAGTCACTGGCCAAGTGACCTTGGTATAAATGCTGTGGTAGTTTCAGAGACTGGCAGCTGGAGTTGTCAGTTAATTATGCCCCCTACAGTGGGAGATGTGACAACCACATTTTCATAACTTGCATGTTCATGATATTTATTCTGATTTTAAATAAATCAAAATAGTAATAAATGGTGACATGAAAAATGAAAACATAGAATTTTCCCTGGGTGTTAAACTCAATGTACTTTATTTTACTTACTTTGATGAAAAAAAAATTAATTACTATATCAGGTCCTCTACAGAACTCATTCAGTGAAAGTCTAACCTTATCACTGAATATGAGAAAGAATTGAGAGTAAGTGGATGGTCATCTTTCATTTTCTGGTCATCACATTATTCATGTTTTCTTCATTCATCTGTTTTTGTCACCCCCTCCTTTTTTTTGCTCATGGTCTTTAATCATTCTGCTTTGGTTCCTGCACTTAAACCAAACATTCACTTTCCTCAGAGTTTCCATATCTTTTAGCACTATTATCATTTGGGTTGCATATTTCTTTGTTAGGGTAGGGCTGTCTTGTGCATTGTAGGATGTATTTACTAGCGTCCCTGGCCTCTTCCCACTAGATGCCAGCAGCACTGCCACCACCACCCTGCTACACCCAGTTGTGACAATCAAATATGTCTCCAGACATTGCAAAATGTCCTTGGAGGTAAAATTATTCCTTGTTTAAAATCTTTTATTTATATGGGCATCCTGGGAATGAGTTGTTTGGAATAGTTTTTAACTGTGAACATTGGACACATTCTCCACTTGGGACAGGGATAGGATGGTAAAAATTCAATATTTTATTATTCCGTGTATGAAGAAGGTATTATGAAGGATGATGCCAATAAATATATTTATACTATATAAACTTAAGATGTTGAGCTATTTACTTGGAAATATATTCCACTACTGCAAATTAATAGAGAAGTTGTGATTATATTTACAATTAAAATGGCCTATTCAACTGCAATTAGAGAAAAAAAATGATTTCATTTTTGTGACAAGATTCTCAGTTCTAGAATGTCTAAGTTGTCTGTTGGGATCAAACCCAATCTTTGATCATCTTAGACCAAGAAGTAGCACTAAGACTTCCTATTAAACCATGATTCAGTCACAGGTCCCTAGATGTCCATAGAAGAAACCTTAGATTTCTGGAAACATTTTATAAAATGAAATTGCGCACCTTGGACTGAAATATAGTTGAGGACAAAATTAATGACATATCACCTCATACCTGTCAGAATGGCTCTCATCAATAAGAACAAACAAGTTTGGTGAAGATGCAGAGAAAAGGAAACCCTCATGCACTGTTGGTGAGATTGTAAATTGGTGTGGTACTTTTCAACCAAAATACAAACAGCAACTCTGCACTCCATATTTATTGAGCATCATTCACAATGATCAAGACATAGAAACAACCTAAATGTCCATCAACTAATGAAAGGGTAAAGAAAAGATGGTATATTACAAAAAAATGTAATATTATTGAGCCTTAAAAAAGAAGAAAACCTTGCCATTTGTGATAACATGAATAAGCCTGGAGGACATTATTCTAAATGAAATAATCCAGGTACACAAGGACAAATACTACAACACACTTAAATGAGGACTCAGGCAGAGCCAGACTCATTGAAACAAAGTAGAATGGTGGTTTGCAAGGATTGGAAGGGAGGACAAATGAGGTATTAGTTTAAGGGTACAAAGTTTTAGTTCTGCAAGATGAATAAATCCTAGAGATCTCTTGTATGGCATAGTGCTATATTTAACAATGCTGTATTGTTTGCTTAATAATTTATGAAGAGGGCAGATCATAAGTTAAGTGTTATCATCATCATCATCAACATCATAAAGAAAATGGAAGGAAATTTTTAGAGGTCGTGAATACGTTTATGGCATAGATTGTGATGATGATTTCATGAATGTACATATACATCTTCGAACTCAAGTTACATACATTAAACATGTACAGCTTTTTGTATTTCAGCCATACCTCAATAAAGTTATTTAAAATAAAGAAAAGAAACAGTAGAGCAGGGAAGAATTGCAACAAAGAAGGACTAACAGAGATATATAAGATTTTTCTTAGGTCTAGAAATTTATACCAATTTTCCAGCACTAGTCTGGTTATTTCACAGTTTCACAAGAACATTGCTTATATAAACAGGAGTTTATTAAACTTGCCAGAAGCTGGTTTTTAAACACTAGGTGGAAGGTAAATGTTGTGATTAATTCCTGTTGAGCAATCAGGTACATATGAAAACCGAACACATGCCTTCCTACTATGATACAGTTTCCCAACATTAGTATGATAAGAGTGAAAGCAATTTAGCAAAACGTTTCTTCTATTTTCTCAGCACTTCTCATTTTGATTTCTGAAGACTCAATTCCTTTCCTTCACAGGCTCAAAGAAAAACATAGAAGGGAATGGGCTTAAATTTATGTCTTCATAATTTCAGCGACGCTAGCTCATGAGCACCCCAGCTGAAACATTTGACTTTAATATTTATCAACGCATATAAAAAGTACTTTCTCTTTATTTTTTTCCTCCTTTTAGGTTTGATTTTCAAAAACCTTTCTAAACTGAATGTATTCCTCTTAATATTGATACAAGTTAAGATTCATACAAATTTCACAGTTAAATGGCCTGGAAGAGATGTTCCTCACATAATTCAAAATCAAACATAAATATACAAATGCATTGGTTTAGTACAAAAACGTATTTGATAGTTACAAAAAAGAGAGAGATTTTTGATACTTGTAGTTTCTTTCTAATCTGTCAAAGAATTTTAAGTTGGTTTTGTGTAATTTTTATCATTTTTCATTAATTTAGAGATATATCATACTGTAGGAAGAATTTAAGGAGACAACATGTTGGAAACGAACTCTTTTTGTCGGTTTCAGTAAAGGACATGTTTAATTGAAATGTTAGAGTGAAAAATGAGAAATTTGGATACAGGTGATAAGACAAAGTAACCTAAAACAGATATAATGAAGAAAGGAATGAATGGACAAATAAAAGCAAGTTGGTGAGACCAAGAGTATTCTTGACAACTATTTATTGACTTGAGATGGAGGGTTCAAAAACTTTAATTAGTTTATCAAGGGAGGAGCCTTCCTGCTTTCCCTTTGATATACAGGTATATATTTGATAGGTATATATTGTGAAACTGGAATTTGAGTGTTAAACCGTATGTTTAAATGGTAAACTTTTTACAGCTTTATTGATACATGATTGACAAACATTTCATATGTTTAAGGTATACAATGTGATGTTTTAACATGCATATATATTGTGAAATGCTTACTGAAGTCAAGCTAATATATTCATCACCTCACTTTTTTATGACCAGAATACTTGAAATTTACTCTCCTTAGCAAATTTCAAGTATACAATACATTGTTATTGACCATAATCATTATGCTATCCATTAGGTCTTCAGAACCTACTCATCTTATATTGGGTTGTCAGAAAAGTCATGACCTATTTTTTCGATCTTTTTTGTTGAAAACTGCATCATGACTTTTCCGACAACCCAATACCTAAAAGCTTATCCGCTTTGACCAACAGCTTCCCTTTTCGCCCAGCCCCCACTCCCTGGCAACCATTCTGTTCTCTGTCTCTACAAGTTTGACATTTTTTTATTCTACATATAAGTGACATCATACAGTATTTGTCTTTCTGTGACTGGCTTATTTCATTTGATATGGTGTTTTCCAGGTTTATCCATGTTGTTGCAAATTATTCAGTATTAAATGATAGAGTTTTTCATTTAAATTGAAATAAATTGATCCCAGGTGATTAAATCTGAGGCCAGGCAGACTAATTGTTAAGCACTACAACTCAAACTCATCAAAAAGCATAGGTTCCCCTGTTTTATTTTTAACAACAAACATCACTTCATGAATGGAAAGAGAATATCTTTAAAATGAAAGTTAGTTAACCCAAGTTACTGCCAGTCATGGATTTAAATACTCACTAGAGTCTTCAATAAATACTGAATAGCAGTGCTTTTTATGGCTTTGTACTTTATATAAAGCTAGAAACATACTTGTATTTGGCTGGAAGGTTGTAGCATTTTTCTTACAGATTTTACAGGCTATCTATCAGACCATCAGACAACTAATACAGATAGATAATCAGCATGTAAGGAAATTCTATTAAGATAATAATTTAAAAATACAAAAGCATATATTATATAATTTGTAGTAGTTATAAGAATTTTTAGTCATTTATCTTAAACCAAAAGTACATGGTTTTAAAAGGTATTTGGCCTAGCCAGCGGCCCCGGTTCGGGTCCCACATATGAGGGCCAATGACACTGCCCTCAAAAAAAAAAAAAAAAATTAAATAAAAACAAAAAACTAAAAAACAAAAGGTATCTGGCCTTATTCTCTAAAACAAAATTTTAAAAAATTGAAAAAATTTTTTAAAAATTGAAAAAGAAACTACTCAGTAGTAATGGAAAAACCAGGATATAGGTTGTGAAAATAACTTGGTGGTACCCTAATTTTGCATATGTAGAGTGAGACTCAGTGAACTATGAAAGTGGTGTACAAGACATGAGCATAACATGTAAATGATGTATGATGTTTGTGCTATGTCACCCTTTGGAATAAAAGTTGAAAAAAATTAACTCCACATATAAAGTCACAACTAAGTCACCATAGACTATCTCTTGGTGTCCATAAAAGGAATAAAAAGACATGTTTTGGTTAAGAGTAAAAGAATTATTATATCAACTCCATCATTTAAATTGGCTTTGAAAAACAATTGTGTCTTCCCACTCATTATAATCAGGTGGCTATGGGAATACCATAGATTATTACCAAAAGTAAGAAATCGATGATCTTATGGAAGGTCCAATCAATACAAAAGAAGTGTAATACTCAGAAAGCATTGTTCTTTGCAATAATAAGTAGGTTCACTGTGAAAATACAGAGAGAAAAATAATGCCTACACAGTCATTATGAAAAATATAAACTGCCTTTCGGGGTAAAGCAGAGGTTAAAAAGTAACTACACAAGTGCAACCACAAAGTTAAGTGAGGTAAAACTGACTTTCTAAATTGAAGAACTGGTACAATCATATAGGTCAAATAAGTTGTACATAATTCCATAATCTTGATGGGTTTTTTTTGCTGTTAAATCTTTATTGAGATGAGATTGCAATTTGTTCTTATAAGTCTTTTGTCATAAACATAGATTTTTTTGGTTCAGACACTGAATGTTTAATGCATCAAAAATATTACAGAAAAATTAAAAAATAAACGAGTACTGCTCTACATGTTGCAAAATCAACTGGTTTGGTTGTTTGCTTGGACCAAGTTGTTTTAATTGCTATAGACTTAATTTTCCACTGCATCTTATGCTGCGCCTAAGTACTAGCAATACATTTGCTTTTGGGGGTTTTAAATATCCTGGTATTTTATATTTCCTGCCAGTCAAAATAAAAATAAAAAAAAATTAAAAAAATACTGTCCATAGCACCAAATGCCCTCATTAGAAATAATATAACTGTGAAATATCTCACATGAAAGAATCCACCAGAAGAATTATATCCTTTGAATAACTCTATCATACCTCACCTAAGGCACGAGGGTGCTTCATGAATTTTTTTTTCCCATAAAAAGTTTTTTTCCCACATATCTGAGGGAGAAATTAAGCAACCTGGAAGATTGCAATGTGATCTGTAAGGTATCAAAGTTGAAATTTATTCTACAACAATTAAATACTGAACTAGTTACTCACTGAATCATTTGGAAAAAAAAAAATGTCAGTTTTTAAAAATCTCAGTCTATACCTGTCAAAATAGTTTTCAGTGATAGGACAAAGACACTATTTGCTTAATGAATACTGCCCCTTGTTAATGGGTATTGAACTGATTACTGAGAACATATACCTTTCCTGACCAGACAGAAGCCAGAATACTATTTTTCTCTGTCTTCTGAAGTCCTCATTTCCACAGCCAAAATAAGAACAGTGAGGTTACAATACCCATCGCAAAGCTTCTGCGGAAGCCTGGATTGTCAATGGCCGCAGCTTGATCTCTATTGCAGGCATGAATTCAGATGGTAATAAAAGCTGACTTACTTGGGCTCATACATCACTCTGCACAGTGACTTCACAAATCCTCAGAAGTGGAGCTGGTAAAGCCTGCAGCCCTTACATCTCAAATGGCATCAGAGCCACCCAAACCCTTTAATAGTTCCTTGATTCCAGCAAGGGAGGGCTTTCTTACCTGTTAACATGTTTTAATTTAGTGTTCCTTTAATCAACTTGGTGCCTATTAGAGGTAATTTTTCCATCCTCAAAGCCTTGGCTATTATCTGACTCTGATTGAGATTCCCATAAACTCACTCTGCGACATGAGGTAATATCCCAACTGTATTTTGAGAAGATTATTTTGGTTCACTAATTATACATGACTGTTTCTGACATTCTCTGTAAGAAACTGTTTTAAGTAAACTTCGTGATGTGTCCACCATATTCAAAAACAACCTGTCTTCAAGGGTTAACCACTTCAGCTGAGTCCCTACAACAGACACTTCTCCCCACTTGCCAATAATAATGGTAAGAATAGTAAGTGTTTATTCGTACTTATTATGTAGTCCAAACTTTAAATGTATTAATTCACTTAATACAATCATCTTGTGAGGTAAATACTATTATCAATCTCATTTCACAAATGTTAGAGAGCTTAAGTAATAACATATCCAAAGCCTTCACAGCTTTTAAGTACACAAGCTGAATTTGAACTTTGGTAAGCAGACTCTAGAGCCCATGAGTTTTCCACTTGCCTGCACTGCTGATTTAGAGAGCTTTCCAGGAGGGGAATAAGGTAGACACTTCTTTTTGATGTTTTCCACAACACATTTCTATCAACTAAAAGCTTGGGGCATAATTTTTATAGAGGTGATTGATCTTGGCTGGCTTCTCATCCATTTCCTTTTGGTCTCTTTCCATCACCCCTGACACATCTATTCTTAGCAGCTCACTCACCAGGTGCTCTCGCTTAGGTTCCAGGTCTCTCACTGTGTCACTGTCCGCCTGACACTAAATGTTATGCTCCAGATTTGTCCCTTCATTTTCTGTTCCTCTCAACGTTTGTGTGTCTAGTGTGCCAGGAAGAGGTTATGAGTAATTTACAGCCTGTCTGCTTCTCAAAACCCAGGAAATAAATTTTATCACATGTAATAACCTTAAATGTTAAGTGGTGATTTGATTTCATTTGATATAGGGGAATTTCCATCATCTATAGAAAACTATAAGTGCATCTATCAAGGTTCTCCAGATAAAGTAAACCAATAGCTTTCTCTCTCACCATACACACACACACACACACACACACACACACACACACACGGTGCCAAAAAATGTATACACATTTTAAGAAAGGAAAAAACTATTAAAATTGTAATACTCAATATATACCAATAACAAAAGATGAATACAAGTCATGTTTGACTTCTGCAATTACAAGAGGTACTCAAAGTGGTTACCATCAGCGTCCAGACACTTCTGATGATGGTGAACTACTGCTTGATCAACATTGACAAAAGTGTCCCCTTGTATATATTTTTTTGGGCACAGTGATGATGGCTTACTAATTTTTCCCTTTAACTACTCCCTTATTAACTAGTGCTGTTCTAACATCTCCAAACAAAGCCTTGGAGTGAACTGATGAAGAGAACTTGAGTTTGAGCCTCTTCATATGATACAAACAACCATTGAGATGGAGGGTTCTAACAATTGTACCTACAATGTTCATTTACTGTCTGCCTAGGAAGAAACCTGGTGTTCCATATAAGCTTTTTAATTTTTTTAGCAAACTATTTCAGTTATCATTTTAACATAAATTATAGCGTAAAAATATAACATAATAGGAACATATCAAGTTTAATAACCATCTAGTAATCCAGCCATGAGTGAAATAAGAAAGTAAGACATTGTACTATATGAACCAGTAATGAATTTCAGTGTAGGCGCTTTAAGTTGAGTAACTAGATTTCAATGGAGCAGCTCACTACTGAGTAGAGGAGAAAGATAAGCAAACATCACATTACATAATAAGTGTGGTTGTGGAAAAAAGAAAACATGTGGAAAGAATTTATAGTTGAGCACAGACTGGCTTTTTACTTTCTTTTTTTTTCTGAAACATGATGTAACAGTAGTTTTTACATGCTAAGCCTTATAGGATAAGGAGGTATTCCTATAAAATGAAATAGAGAAAAAAGTTATTATAAAGAGATAAAAGTATTAAGGTAATCATAATAGTAGTTAAAGTTAATGCCTATTATTTACACTATATCTGGCCATGCTTTTGAGCTTTGCAAATATTAGCTCATTTAATCTTCACTATATTACAGGAAAAAAAATTGAAGTATCTTCACTTTGCAGATAACCAAATGAGACTTAAGGCGGTAAAATAAATTGTCCCAAATCATGGATTTAGTCAGCAGTTGAGTTGCTATTGCAACCCAAGCTGGCTGACTTCAAACTTTGGGCTTCTAGACAATAAAATGGACATCAAGGAGGATGGCATCTCAAGATATGAATGGAGTAAAAATTGACTTAGGAAAACCCTTAATAGAGACTATTTTGATGAGATGAAAAGACTTGAAATAGAGGACAATTGGTGATAAAGAAGATGGGATCTCTTTGAGGAAGATTTGAATAACAGAATTAAAGATGACTAGTAATTAAATAATGCGGAGAGAAGAGAAATTAAGAATTATTTTTATGACTGAGTATTTAATCATGGAATACTAGGTGTTTGGAAATGCCAGATGAAGGCCAGGAAGCAGAATGATTACATATGTGAGAAGAAAAATCCATTGATCGGAACATGTTGAGATTCAGTTGCCTACAGAGAAGCATTTGGAAACATTCTTCAAATAGAAAACTATCAGGAGAAAGGCCTTGTTGGGAGTCATGCCATACTGTCCAAAAAAAAAAAAAAATAGAGTGCCAGTTAAATTTAAATTTCAGATAAATGAAATTCTTTTTGTGTAAATATATTCTGTGTGATATTTTACATATTCTTATTTTAAAAATGTATTTTTTTATCTTAAATTCAAATTTCATAAGTTGTCCTGTATTCGATCTGACATCCTACAGACTGGAGATGTAAATTTGAGAGGCATCAACTTACAGAAAGGAGGATGGATTTGAGTAGATGACAGTACCTAAAAAAAATAATTTCCAAAAAGCAGAGCTAGTCAGTGGGGTCATGATAGAATGCAAAGCTTTGCCCCTTTCCTGATTTACTTTCGTTGCTTTACAACTCTGCAGTATTCTCCCACTCTTGGCTCAGCCATGTAACATGCTTTGACCAGTAAAACAAGATAGAATTAATTAATGGTGTGCCAGTTCTCGGTATGGTGTCCAATATTCTTGCAGGTATCTATTTCACTCTCACGCCCCTGCCATCTCCATGAGAACACATCTGGTTTCACCTATTGGTGAATGAGAAACATATGGAACAGAGCCTAGTCACACACTTACCCAAGCTAATAATCAGTTAGCTCCCAGCCATGTTGGTGAACCCAATAAAGCCAGCTTATTTTCCTCAGCTCTTGGATGGGTAAGCATTAAATTTATTGTTGTATAGCATTGAGTTTTATGGTTGCTGACTATGCAGCAATCTAACAGAAGCATTCATGTAGCATTCTTATTACCACCTTGATTACATGTGCTTATGTATACAAACGAGTGCTTAGATTGAAAACTCTTTACTTTTTCATTTATCATTGGTTATTATTATTTCACAGCTCACTAATAGGATTTGGAATAGTAATTTAAGCTCTCCAAACTACAATTTTCTCACGTATTCACTGCAATACCAATACCTATCTCTTAAATTCTGAAGTGTAGGTATGATAATGTATGTCAAGCAAAGTAAGTATTCAATAAATACGTTACTTTTTTTAGTTATATTGAAGTTGGCTTATGGTTATTCTTTTATACCAAGCAGAGGGCTTGGCATATCATAAATAAACATCTATGAAAAAGATTAATATGACATTGAAAATGAAAATAAATGCTAATTTTTCATTAAAAGAATCATATAACTAAAAGGGTTCTTCATTTAATGGAAGGTCTGGCATATAAATAAATAATAGATTGGTGCTATCATAGATTTATTTAGTACATATTTTATTAACTGCTTCCTGTGGATCAGGCATTGCTCTAGGTACTGAGGATTCATCAGTAAGTAAAACAGACTATGGAGTTTACAGTCCCTGGGGAAAACACATAGTATGTAAGCAAACAATTAAATGTATAACACCCATTGGTGATAAGTGCTATGAGAAAAAAAAGCTATGTAAGAGACTAGATGCCAATGGGATAGTCAGGAAATGGCATTTGTACATGATGTTGTCAGATGCTTTGTGGAATAAAGAGATGATAGGTTGATTTTTGAAGATGATAGGAGCTCATTATGAAAAGGGAAGAGCATATAACCTGAGGTGAGAAAGGAGCTAAAATAAAGGCAAATATTTGGGTAAGATTATGGATTATTTAGGTAATTATACTTATTAAAGACGTTAGTGTTCACTGAGTTTTGAATCTGGTAGAACAACTTTATTGTGCTCTTTGGCAAATTCATTTTCTAACTGAATTATCTTATATTTCTTTCCATATCAGAACACTGAGAGTTGTATAATTTTCTCAATCATAGCAGCATATGTGTCACCCCAAGCAGACAGATAAGGAGCCACTTTGAACAAAGGACTTTTAAACTAAGGAACTGAAAGGTGATGGAGGTTTGGAGGCCTGGAAACCAGGTAAGAATAGATGAGAAGGTATAGCCATAGACTCAGTGACAGATGATGACTATGGCCATTAGAAAATGGGTACAATGAGAATATGTATAAGGAGGTAGCACAAAGCAGTTACTTTTTTGGATGTGGAAAGGAGAGGAGAGACATGGAAAGTCTTTCCAAATTAAGACCTGTGTGGTTTTACAAATTATGGTGCCATTATCAACCAATTGGACAATAGAATCCATATGGTGCCTACAGCCCATAGCAAGGAGCTTCGCAGAAACATAATTAAATATAACAATATTAAGCCTCAGACTCTCCAAGTTCACTGTTAGAGCATGAAGATAGATAGATAGATAGATAGATAGATAGATAGATAGATAGATAGATAATTTAAAATTAAAAAAACAATTTCTTCAGACTTAGGAAGTTGATCAGGTAGCCTGAATTTTTACTCTATACTCATATAGTAATAGAACATTTTGATTGATTAAAGAGTTTTTATATTGATTTTCATCACTAGATTGCTTGTGATCAAAATGAGCTCAATAATGAGATATGATTATAACTATTATGTCCCCAAAACCCTTTACAGTGGAGATAAGAATTTTTACTTTTGCACCAATGTTTCAAGAAAGTATTCTCCCTCCAATTTTATCCTTTAACATTAATACTGGATCCTAAATTATGCAAACTCTATTCACTCACATACCAGGAGTACCCTTAACATGATTATGCCTTCATCAAAATCAAGACATATCTTTAATTAGGAAATTTCTCCCCTACTTCCATTGAGAAGAAATATAGATTCTCATGTCTTACGGATATAATAAATATAAAGTTCTCCCAACAGAACTAGTGACCAAAAATTAGAAATAATGTTTATGCTCCCAGCTTCCAATTCTTTAACAACAAACTAAGAACATAAATATAACTTTTGCAATATGCTTCTAAAACCCATGACATTCAGGAGGATCACTAATTATGTTTGGGCACATATCGATTTTAGTAGCTTCTGGACAGTTCAGATCAAAAATAAAAAAGACCTTCAAATAAGACCAAATTTAAACTTAATATGCATGGTATAAAAGGTTATACTTAGTAGGGTGTGCTGTCTGTCTGGAGAAAATTATTCTGAATAATCATATTTTATGTATTCCAAATAATGGTTCTTTGAAAGGCCCACAAAAATTTTTTTATATGTTTATCAGGGCAAGCTTTAAGTACAACAAGCTTTATATAAACTTACATGTCTTAAGAGCACATGTAAATGAGCAAACCAGTTGACGTATTGTTAAATTTTAGACAGTGAAAAATTTAAAAAAGTAAAAGATATAAATCATATAGAATAGTAACTATAGTTACCCTACAGGGATTATTCTGCTGAAACTTTTGGTTAAAGCATAAAATAACAATCTGAAGAACGATTCCATTATATCCCAAGGATCTAGGACATACTAAACTTTAGATTTAAAAACCTCCCTAGCAAGATTAAAAGCCTTTAAAGTGGGTCTGTTGGAGATTCTTTGAATCGATACCTTCCAGTTTAAGAGCACTTGGACATATATTCACTCTGGTTCTCATATCATCCTCACAAAATCATATCAGGCATATTCTATGTACGTGACTGGGCCCTTGATCTATAAATTCTTCTGTTTAATTTTTATTTTTTTCTCTTGCTTCCTTTGTCCAGTTTTCTGATTTGAAATCTAAATTACAGTATAGGTAAAGAGGTAACAGTTTTTCTCTAGGAAATTGTTTATACAGTAATGTTTCTGCTTTAGGTTACAGAAGAATAAAAAGAATTTCTCAAGAGATAAGTAGTAGGGTCCAATTATGAATGTAAGTGAATTCAGACATGCCTGGTCATGTCAGACAAACTAGTGAGACAGGTTGCTCTGATGCTGAAAGTTGGCTAAGAAACCTTCTATAGGAGGATTTATTCTGTGTTTATGGCTGATGTTCCAAGAGGTTTGTTTCAAGTGGTAAACAGGGAAATAAACCTAAAAGAAAGTCCCTTTAGAGGAATTGAGGAATTTCTGGGACAGATTAAATTTTAGTGGAAGAGACAGGTTCCTTGACCTTGACTGTTAACAGCCATGAGAGACTCTTATCAGGAAAGCATCTTGTGTGTTACTAAGGTTTGACTTTGTGCCTTCATCCATTCACGAGATCTATAGACTATTAAGATCTAAAGACTAAAGAAGTGTAAAAAGAAATCAGAAAAGACTCCCGCACCCCTATTATCCATAGGACACTGTACCACTGGGTTCCATCGTCATGACCAGGCTAGGTGGATCAGCCCTATGAGGGACAATGACCCTCAGTGGATGCCAACAATACAAGTGCAGTCCCTGCCCAGGAAAAAGAGTAATGCTTCCCCACACCCTCCCCTATTTCAAGGCAAAGACTGTAAAAAAGCAAAGGCACATCTGGCCAGAACAGTGATACCAAGGAGATTTTCAGTGGGGAAAGGGATAAATAAGAGGAGCATAGAGGTTATTTTGGACAGTGAAAATACTCTGCATATCATAATGATGGATGTATATCATTATATATTTTTCCAAACCTACAGGATGTACAACACCAAGAATGAACCCTCAGATAAACTATGAACTTTAGGTGATGATGTATCAACGTAGGTTCATCTGTTGTATAAGTCTACCACTCTGGTAGAGGATGGTGAGGCTGTGCATGTGGGGTGGGATAGGGTACATAGGAAATATCAGTGCCTCCCTTTCCATTTTTCTGTGAACTTAAAACTGCTCTAAAGAAAATATTGAGCAAACGTTAATATGACAAAGTAGCAGTACTTGAATGTAATATGAGAATGACACAATCCTTAGTAATTCCAGGAACACTTGAGGGACACTTGAGGAGGCAGATATCCTAAGTGAGTGGACAGAGGCCAGTTATTTTCATTTAGTATTAATATGACATCCTATATGTTCTCAAGCTTGTATAATGGGGTGAACTAAAAACATTTGCATTATATTATACCACATAGCCACAGACCTCATTGCTTCCCATGTAAATTTTTTATATTAGTTGCAAAATAAGATGTTAAAAGAATAAAAATAGAAACATCACAAGCCAATATATTCACATTTTAAGTAACCAATTTATTATACAAAAGCAAAATACAAGTTTTCTGTAGCATCTTGCTAGAAAGATAACATCATGGTAATGATGGCAAGAAGAGTAAACCCAAATGAGGATATCAAACTAGAATGGTTATACGTATTGACTATGCATTTAGATGACGGGTTTGTAGCTAAAAAGTCACCAAATAGTCATAGAAGTAGTTTAACCATTTATAAATAGCTATCAATTGATCCTGGGAGAAATAGGATGGATGTTTTGGGAATGAAAAAAACAAGATAAGACCAAAGATATTTGGAGTTTTTCCAAATGCATCCATTTTAAGCAATTTTTTAGTAGAAGCCAGAGAATCGATATCCTCTGTAGCACCATGGGCGACAGCAGCCATATCCGTAGCCTCCATAGCCACAGCCACAGCCATAGCCCAGGCCACCGAAACCTCCATAGCCATAGCCCAGGCCTCCATAGTAGCTCCCGTAGTAGCTCATGATGTCAGTGGTGGTGATGTGTTTGATGTTCAAGGCAAGATTCTGAGTGTGAATGTCACTATGTGTAGAGGGATGCTTATATACCCTGAGCAGAGCATGTGATAAAACATGTGCCCCTCCTCTGGTATCATTCCATGAATTATACTTGCCTGAGACAACTCATTAAATCTATGGTCTCTTGACCACACTCATTAAGAGTGTCTGAACTCGCTTGGCCATCTAGTTAGGTTGTTTCTGAGCTTGTTCCTTTAATTTTGTTAGAAGGAATTGCTGTTTCTTCAAATTGCTGTTTCTTATAGACTTAACAAACCCTAAATTGAATTCTTTATTACCAAGCACTTAACATCAGTCTCATTAAATATTATTGAATTTCTAATTGAATATCTTTTCATTTGGGGAAATTTTTATAATTATCTTTTCTAGGCATTTTAGGAATTGTTATAATTGATTCTACTAAATATCAAAAAACAATCAAAGTCAAAATTCTTAAATTTATCAAAAAGCACACATTTTGCATCATGAAAAGCAAAGGATGTACCGCTCTTCAGCAAAAAAAAAAAAAACCAATAACAACAGAAAACAGAAATATATCAAGTCAAGAAATACTTTGTTCACTTGCTGTGTATACTGGAAAACAACAACAAAATTTCACCTGATTTCCAGTGTCAGAACTTTTACCATAAACAATTGATAGATTTATTTTTGGCTTTACACACTGGCATACTTTTTTTGATTTAGCACAAATGTCCTGAGCCCTTTCTCCAAAATCATTTCTAGCTTCCCAGCTACCACAAATGCAGATTATGCTTGTCTCCATACACTATTTTTCCCTCTTTCCCTACCCTTCACTATTTATCCATGTCATTTTCAAATTGCACTTCAAACATCACCCAGTGTCCTTCCTCCATGATTCATCCAGGTAAAATGTGAAGTGGGTAAATGGTATTGGCTCCAACCTATATATATATATTCAAGTCAATATTACACTCCTTCAATCACCAAGGCCTCCATAGTCAATATATGTTTGCCCCTGACTTCTCTTTGCCTAATCTCTGGCCATTTTTTGTTTTCAGGCAGTTTGTAACTAACCTTCCCTAAAATATCACTACACCTTTCTAAGATATTGATAATGTTACTAGCTTAAAACATATCTCAACTCCTAAAATTATCTGAAATTTTAAAAAGATGTGTATAAGCTGGAATACTTAAGAAATTATCTAAATGCCTGCCACAAATGTGAAAAAGATGGAATAAAAAAATACTCTGGAGATATTTGGCCTGGTATTCACAGAGTCCCTCACCTGAGCTCAGAGAATTAGTTACCAAAACCAAAGCTAACCCCACACCTGATTAAGCCCAATGCAAATGTGCCCATATCTTGAAACTTAGGACTCAAAATAATTGTTTTATATGACTATGGACCATATCACTAACTTTTTGCTATGATTGGTAAGTAATATTTGGATCACAGATTTTTGTGTGTGTTTGTTCACTGACTTGACTGTCTAAATAAAACCTAGCATTTAGTTTATACTCAACAATAATTTTGAAAAAAACTATATGACTTTAAGTAACCTTAAAATGATGACCATGTATATCATAATCTGAACAACTGATTGGCGGTTCTAGGAAATGTTTGAAGGCTGACCTAAGTTCCAACAGGCTTTATGGCTTTTAGAGTGGGATTTAACCCAACATTAGCTTTTCATTTCCATGCAACTCCAACCTAACTTCATTTCAGTTTTATTTCTCGTTTCAGAAAAATCAGGCAATTGATAAAATGAATTATTTTCATTTTTAATGAATCATTTACAATTATAAATTATATAACATTAAGGATTTCACAATCTTTTTGTGGAGCTCTATCAGAGCATGTGACTATAAGGGGCTAGTTTTTTGTTTTTGATGCATAAGACTCTTTCTACTTTATATATAGAAACAACATGGGACACAAATTAAAAACTTCAATAACACAATAAACACAAAATAGTTTTCAAAGAAGACACATGACTATGATATGCATAACATAAATGTCCTTTAGCTATAAAAACAAGAAAATAAAAGGTGAAAAATATGGGACAAATTTGTATGTTTTCTTTTATATGCACAAGTAAAAAAGTCACATTGGAAATGGTTTTGGAGGGTGATTATTTTTCTGTCTATTCAGTGGATCAAGAGTAGATTTGTATCACTTTTTCATTCTTTTGTTTAATCTCATGACCCAAGTTTCTACTCATCTTGATAGAGGAGTAAAAACTGTTCTCACATCTTCCCTAGAAGAACTCTTTTTGTTCTAAATTCAAAACATTTTCTCTCACCTCAGATATCGATCAATACAATCTTAATAGAATAAAATTATGATAATACTGATTATACAAGAATGTCAACAGCAGTAATAATTATATTGAGTACTGCTTGTCAGCCCCATGGAATTGTCCCTGGAGACAGTAGCCAAATGAGAGGAAAATAGAAATCCTGTTTTACTGGATCGAACCACAAAACTAGCCTTCAATAGAGTTAATTGGCTCTGTATCCCTTGCTCAACCCACTGTGATAAGAATATATATAAATTATATATATGAATAAATATAAAAGCCCCTAGAAGCTTTGACTGAAGGAAGAGTTCAGGATGGTTGTTTCTGTTCAGTATTTTTTTTTTTTTTTGAGGGCAGTGTCACTGGCCCTCATATGTGGGACTGAACAGGGGCCGCTGGCGTCCCAAGCCAGCGCTTAACCACCGCACCACTCAGCTGGCCCAGTTTAGTATTTTTTTGGTTTTATTCACTTATTGCTTTTATCTATACCTGAGTTATGATATTCTTATTATCTAGTTAGTTGCAAAAGCAGATAAACTAGAAGCTGATTATAATCAGGACCAAGACTTACAAAATGGTTAATGTGACAACATTCAAAGAGAAAAATACATAAAGAGAAAGTCAGCATAGTATAGTCGAATAGCTGGGACTCCGGAGAGCGTGGTTCTGACCCTACTCTTGACTAATTATCAGGGAAAATCACATAATCGGTGTTTTCCTGCCTGTAAGAGTGTGGGACAGCATCACAGAGTTTCAGTGCTCCCTTTCAAGTATTTAATTCTATGTTTTCATTTTTTCCCTTATTTTATTTCAAAAACCCAGCTTACACCAAATATCACTAGGATGATATCATTACCTTTAGATATCATTCAGTTTTAGAAAAACAATATTGTTGCAGCCATTTTACATATTCAATTCCTTCTTTCTTATACTGCCAATAAAGTGGTTGCTTTTGAAGGGATAATATTTTATGGAAACTCAGCTTTATATAATTAAAAAAAAACACATTGAGTGGTATTTCTAGTTACTTGAAGCCACACAATGTTTTGCTTCACGATATTTTTGTTCATTTATTGCCTTACTTGAGGTCCTTACTTCAACCTGATAAGGAGGAAAAAGAGAATGCTGAAGAAAAGTGTAACAGTGTTCCCTTAAGAGGACAAATGAGATGAGTGAGTTGAATGACCAAAGGGTATATTTTATTTTCCAGTTTATTAATGACTTTAAGTCCCTCTTACTTTACATGCATAACACACTAAATGAAAGCAGAAAATTATGAATAAAGGAAGACAATACATAATTCAAAGATTCATGGAAAAACAGAGCTTACATTCTCTAAAACTTTATAAATATAGACTATAAGGTTTGTGAAAAGAAAGTTTGCCATCATTATTCTTTTAATGATATGAATGTCTAGCAACCATAAATTGGAGTATCTTACACTACCTGTTCTTATGAAAGAATATAAAAGAAGACAAAATTAAAATTTTGGAAGGAGGTGGAGTATTAGTTCCAAATTTTGGACTCCATTAAGAAATATACATAGATGAAATATGAACTATGTAAAATAATTATATTTCTTAAATACACATATATTTATAACACCATAGTTGATATTTGTGGTCAAATTCAATTCTGAATGTTATATAACTAAAATAAAGAAAAGGAGTAGCATTCTATTATTTTGAGTTACTAACTCAAGCTACAGTGTTTTTTTTCTATATAATTATATATGTACATATGCATATATAACCATGTGTGTGTTGCATTTCTAATTGACAAAGTGTAAAACTTACATATAAGAATGTATATGGGCTGGCCGAGTGGCATGTTGGTTAGGAGCTGGCTTAGAATGCCACCTCTGAGCAGTGGGACCCCAGTTCGGATCCCACATATGAGGGCCAGTGACAGTGCCCTCTACAGCTAAGATGATGAACAACAGCTCCACCTGTATCTGGGCTGCGAGCCCCGGCAATGGTGTAGGCTGCAGCCCCTGCTGCAGTGGGCTGCCATAGGCTACAGTGAGTGGCCGGCAGTCAGCATGAGCGGCTGGCAGCCAGCGTGCGCTGCCAATAGCCGCAGTGAGCAACCATCCAGAGGCCGGCGACTGATCTGCCTCATCCAAGAAGAGCGCAATGATGATACCAACATGGGCCAGTGAAGCAACATCCTCCGCAACTAGACTGAAGAACAAAAGGACAGCAACTTGTCTGTTCCCCTCCTCCAACTCCCCAATGCTGTTCCCCTCCCCCAATTCCCCGATAAAATCTTTAAAAAAAGAAAAAAAGAATGTATACATACTCGAGTTAAATGAACAAAAAAAGAGGCCATGTTTTCTACATCAAACTAGATCATTTATTGGATATTCAGCATAAATCATTTGCTACTGCCCAGGTGGATGATGCCAGGGGACATGATACAGATAAGCTTATAAATAATAAATTCTCTGAAATTCTGAGATTTCTTTTGATAATCTCAAAATTAGGCCTAGGGTAACTCAGTCCACCGACAGAAGAATGTTTTGGCAAATCCACTCATGGTTAACAGGTGTCAGGTTACTAGAAAAGTTTAGTAGAAGCCAGAGAATCCATATTTTCCATAGGACCATGGGCGGCAGCAGCCATATCCATAGCCTCCATAACAGGAGGGACGGCAGCAGCCATATCCGTAGCCTCCATAGCCATAGCCCAGGCCACCATAGTAGTTGCCATAGTAGCTCATGGTGTCAGGAGTGGTGGTGATGTGGTTTGCTGCTCAAGGCAAGATTCTGAGTATGAATGTCAGTATGTGCAAGCAGATGCTTATATACCCTGAGCAGAGCATATGATAAAACATGTGTCCATTCTTTCGTGTCATTCCAAATTATTCATTTACATGAGGCAACGCATTAACCTGTTTGCTGACACAAACAGAGGCTCAGACTCATTAAAATTTTGAGCTTGCATAGCTGCCTAGTTAGAACACCCTTGAACTCATAACATTCTTTCTTTTTTAATGAGAAAAAAAAATGTGTCTTCAAAGTTACAAAATAAAAATACCCTAAACAGAATTTTTCATTGCTAAGCATATTGCATCATTAAAATTTGATTGTGTTTTCTCATTAACTATTTTGTCATTTCTAATGTTCATATCTTTCTTTGGATTATTGAATCTTACTTGTATCTACATTTAAATGCACTGATCAAGTTAAAATTCTTAATTCTATCAAATTCTTTAAATGTCAAAATTATTTCTTAAGTTAAAGATTCACGTGCATGCACACACACACATGAAAACTGTTTTGAATTTATATATCGTTTTGCAAAACATCCTTATGGTTTATCAACATAGTAAAATTTATTTTAAAAGCTGAGGAACTACCCAAGAGAACAAACTCACACTTCTAACCAGTCTGAACACCTATTCAAAAACTTTCTTTACATCACGAACCTATTTTCCAGAATAGAAAAGTATTCTCTAATAATATAGGTGATCTTGGCACCCTGCTTTACAGTTGCCATTTTTCTTCCTTCTCTACTTTCCCTGAAAATGCATACTCATTGCTGTCCTCAAACTTCTCTTAAAACCTTCATTCTGCACTCATTCCCAGTACATACTTCCACCAGCTAGGACTTATGCTCTTATCCATTTTTTTCCAAACAGTATTACATCCCTCTACTCATATTTTTAATTTTAGCATATTTTTGCCCTTATATTTTCTTTACCAATTCTCAATGCCTCACCCCCTATTTTCTCTTAGGCAATCAGCAAATATTTTAATAAGATAGCCTAATTTATTAAGGTTTTAAATACATATATATTATATATATTAGATATATATATATTTAAAACCTTAATAAATAAACATAATCTGTACTCTTAAGAGTATGTGATATTTTTAACAGTCTCTCTCCTAAACTCTTGATGCCTTGAAAATCTGCAAAATAAATGTGTAGTGGAGAAATGACTGAGACAAAAAATAGAGATATGAAGGTTAGTTGGTGAGCTTTTGTGGCTATCCTCAGCTCACTCTATGAAGATAGTAAAGGAAACCCAAGTTTAAGCCAACCACCCAATATTAAGACCTACTGGAAATGACCATGTCTTGGGCTTGGGTGTTTACCCTTATGTTTACTTTACATGACTGTAACATGTAACTGAGAGCTTTGTTTTGTTGCTGTTATTTTATTTTTTGTTTTGTTCCATTTTGGGGGTTACAAGCCACATTTTTGATAGTACATTCCCAAACTGAATTTATCCACTGTCCTTCCAAACAAAACATATTTCTTGAATTAATGAAAGAATGATTTCTGTTTGCCACAACCTGTAGTAAGCTCTAAGAAAGAATATGGACTCAAAGGCTTTCAGGTTTTAAAGAAATATTTAACCCAATATTTTCCTTGGCTGTTAAATCTTTTTTCCTTCTTTTTCAAGATTTATTCCATCTTTACATTTTATTCTAAAAAAAAAAAAATGGCAAAACTTTTCATTCTCAATGAGCCAGACATATATATATATATTTGGAGGGTATATGAATGTTTACTGAATTGTTTCAAATTCTCTGTTTTATTTATTTGTTTTTAAATTAAATTTATTAAGGGTGGCATTGATTAGTACAATTATATGTTTCAAGTGTACAATTCTATGATCCATCATATATACATTGCACCATGTGTTCATTTCCCAGAGTCAGTTCTCCTTCTATCACCACACATTTATACCCTCTTTACCTTTTTCTACTTCCTTCCTCCCATGCTCCTCCTTACCCTCTGGGAACCACTAAATTATTGTCTGTGTCTAAGAGTTTTTGCTTTTTTTTTTTTTTGTCTTATTTGTTGCTTTCAATTTTATATCCCACATATGAGTGAAATCATTTCATTCTCAACTTTTTCAGAAATCATACTATTTGCAATTATATGGATGGACCTAGAGAACATTATGTTAAGTGAAATAAGTGAGTCAGAGAAAGACAAATACCATATGATCTCACTTATATGTGGAATCTAAAGAACTGAATAAATGAGCAATGTAAGCAGAAATAGTCTCAGAGATACAAAGAAAAAACTGATGAGGGCTAGATGGAATGGGGATGGGCATGAGGGAGAAGGGGAAGGGACGAGGCAACACAAACTGATTACTACAATACTACTGCAGAGACAGAAGAGACAGTTTAGGGAATATAATCAATAAGGTTGTAAATATTTTCCTTAGGGGATCAGAAGGACTCATGTCTTGTCAGGGAGACCACTTCATGGACAGTGTAGTGGCCTGACCACTGCACTGTATGTCTGAAGCTGCCCCTGAATAATATTAGATGTCAACTATAATTTAACACATATATAGTCATGGGATGTGGAATATAGTGTGGGAATGGAGTCAATGGAATTGTAATAGATATGTATATCGGGAGTGGGGGCAGCGGAGGGGGGAGGGGTACTCACTTTTTAAGGGGTGAAAAAGATAACTATTGCATTGTTTTGTACATCTGTAACTAATAATAATAATAATAATAATAATTTAAAATTTTCTGTCTCACTTAATCACTTAGCTTGATAATCTCAAGATCAATGAGTCATATTGAAACCAAACAATCACAAATAAACTTCATAAATTTAAGAATCTCATGAACAGTCACATCAATTTGTTAGATTATTTGACTGTCATAAGGGCTAATTTATGTGGTTTCTGATGCAAGTTGCTATGTCCACATGACATAAAAGCTAATAAATTTTCCAAATTTTTTAAAAAACTTGATAATGAAATATACTCATATTTATTTTCAAAGAAGAAATAGTAAAATATATATTTCACAGTTAGATATTAATATATACACATATACATACATATGGATGTTTTATTTATATATATATATATATACACACACACACACACATATAGGTATACATACAGATAACTAACTACATATATAAAATACATACATATGTAAGATTGAGAGCACTAAGTTGTGAAATATATAAACCAAATATTTATATTGATTTTTTTTCTGGGTCAAAAAAATTGAACAATGGTGATATCCTTTGGCTATTAATCATTTTTGGAAATTAAGAAAAGTCTTTTGTTGTTTTTTTTAATTAGTGAACTCAAAAAACTTGACAATTCTTTCTTTGTCATGTTTTTGAGAGCTTTCTTCAAGAAGACAATGAGCTGATTATGATATTCAGGGCCTATGTTGATGTGTGAAATAATGAAAATATATTTTTCTATTGACCAAATAATAGCTTTTCATGAAGTGATTACTGATGGCTCAGCAATTTGTCATTATGTAGACCAAATAAGTCCATAGCATTCAAATGAAGATTTTGACCTTCTGATATATACATATATATATAGAAATGCATAAATATATAGGTGAAAATTTAGATGAAGCTAACACTGAAATTAAGAGTTTCGGTTCTCTATATCATAACAATAAATGTCTAAGAAAAGGAATGCTCCTTTGCATTCCCCATAAATCAATTAGATTCATGGAAGCTGAGAACTTTCAAGATACTCTATTAGTCTGCACAAAGAGAGAAAATACACTGAAAGGAGGCTGCAGTGTGGCAAGTAGATTCAGAAAACCTTGGCCCTGCTTCTGATTCTCTCACTAAAGCCAATGTAGTTCTATAGAAGCCGACTCATTCTCCGAGATTTCCTTTTCTGCAATATGAGGTGCATAGCACTGCTGCCATTTAATGTCTGTTCTAGATCTGCAACTCTATGAGTTTTTTGACCCGTTTAAACAACTTATCTTAATTATATATTATCTCCTGAATATATCATTTGATAGGAAAAAATATTGGCATTTGTTTACATTTTTAAAATTTCATCAAAAAAAAAAATACTGCTATCCTGCCCATTTTTATCAGGGGAAATACAGATTTAGCAGAAATTTAGATTTATAAGAAAGCTCTCTAGAATCAGCTCTGTTTGTCATCAGCTTAAGCTAAACAATAAATTAGTTCACAATTATGTCTTATTGTTTCTTTTCCTTGTTAGATTGGCAAAAATTCTTGAGTAAGAGGATTGTGGTGAAGAAAAATATCAAGTTTAATCATGAATATACAGAAAGATATAAGAAAGTTAACAGAAAATTTTAATTAAAATGTTTTGAGATAAATGACCTCATATGAAACAAATTTACCCGAATTTATTATTGTCTTGTAGATCAGCTACTTGACAAAAGTGTCCAGTGTTGTAATGTGCAGATGAGTATGATACACAGGATGAGATTATACAAAATAAAAATTATGGAAAGGTAGTTTATTTTCATAATAAGCCTATGATATGGTTTGATCTGTTACCATTTGCTTGTACTTACAATTAAAAATACCCAATAAACAAATTTTGAATAAATGGATAGATACATTATGCACTAGGACTGAATTGAGAAATGGGAGTTGAGTTAAAACCCATATTTGGTAAGTAAATATATAGATATGTTAAATTACCACATCGTTTTTTGTTGAGTTAAATCTGTTTTGTTGAGTTTTATCTAAATAAAAGCAAAAGATTGAAAAATATTAAATCACTAACCATTTTGAAACCAATTTTTCATTTCAATCTAGAATTATTAATCTTCAAAGCTATCTTTTGATTTCTGTGCATACTTAAGAGGTATTGAAAATAAAAAATTCCTAGCCTAGGAGATAACTTCCCACATTGACAATTGAGTATAATATAACTATCATCACATTTTGACATAATTGAGTTTCTTGAACAAAATAAAAACCATGTTTTGTTTTCAAATTTAAATGTTTTATTGGAAGGTGAACAGATAACATGATCGGTTATGAAAGGAAAAGTAGAGGATTCTAGGATTATGATAGAGATACAGACATATGGAAAAATTACACATAATTCTGAGATGCGAAATACTTTTGTGCAAATAACTTCAGCATTATCTTGGTTGTTCAAATATTGAGCTCACAACTGGGAAGTTCCTTATAAGTTCAGAAGTTGAGTTCCTGGGGCTGTAGTTTAGTAGAAGCGGGAGAATCCATATCCTCCATAGCACAATGGGCGGCAGCAGCCATATCCATAGCCTCCATAATAAGAGGGGCGACAGCAGCCATATCCGTAGCCTCCATAGCCATAGCCCAGGCCTCCGTAGTAACTTCCATAGTAGCTCATGGTGTCAGTGGTGGTGATGTGGTATGCTGTTCAAGGCAAGATCCTGAGCGTGAATGTCAGCCTCTGTACTTATATACCCTCTTCAGATCATATGATAAAACACATACCACCTGTTTTTGTTTTGCATCATTCCATGCGTTACCCCTAGTTGACACAATCCTAACATCAGGTTGACCCTCTTGCTCATTAAAGTGTTTGAGTCGTTTTGTGGACTAGTCATGGTGCCTCTTAAACATGCTGCATCTCCTTTATGAGAAGAAATTGCTGTATCTTCAAAATGTGGACATATCAGACTAATTAAAATTCTTCATAACCAAGTAGCATATTACATAACACATTTGATAGTGTTGTGTCTTTTAAAATTATTTCATCATCTCTGGCTTTCCTTGAATTATTATTGTTCACTTACCATTAAATGAAAGAAATTGATCAAATCAAGTCTACAATTTATCATATGCTTTCAAAGGCATCTAATACTTCATGGTGAACTCTCTTTTCAAAGCTAAATAATTTTTTGAAAGCCTGTAAGCATCAGCTCACCTGCTGTGAAATGTAGAATGGAACTTCAGAAAAAAAAAGTTATAATAGAACCATCCTTTTTCTATTATTTTACAGCATTAGCTATCAGAGACAACACTCTTTTCTTTTTCCATACTAGTTTGGAAAATAAAAAATATTTGGATTGATAACATTGGGTAATATTGTTCAAATATCAAAGACAAATTACAGTAATAAAAAATCTACGTTATAAGCAGCCTTAAAAACTCTTCAAAATTATTTTTTATAGCCTGGATCCCTTTCTGGCATATCATCTGTTCAAAGCGCTACCAAAAATAGAGATTACATCTGCTTCCCTGTCATTATAGAAGCCATTTCCTCCCTCTCCTCTAATCCATGTATCTGCCCTCTTAGTTAATCTATTTTTAAATATCACTTTGTCTCAGTTCCTCCCAATACCCATTAAGATTGGAACTAGGTGAAATAGTGAAATATATACAATTTATCTTTTAATCCTATACATTTTTACCCAATCCTTACTTAAATTTTTCCATACATATCTTCACTTTTACCACAATATTTTTGCCTTTGTATTCTCTTTGACCACTGTGAGTTCATTTTATTTCCTTTCAGAAAATAGGTAACTAGCTTCTACTAAAACGTTAAATATTTATTAAGATCTTTGATATTGAGAATAATGCCATTTCCAAAACACAGAAAAATTTTGTAAGAGATTGTTAACACTGAATATATCTTCAGAATCTCAAAACCAAAACAAGAAACAAACAAAAAAACAACCTATGTACATAATGTACAAAGGCAGAGTGGAGAAAAATTCTAATGGAAGACAAATATTCCTTCAGCTGACTCCATGAACTAAATCACCCATACCAAGGCTGACCAGAATCCTAGTAAGCCTTTCCAGATATGCTCTTAACTTGAATTAAGCATTTAAATTCTTCTTAGATTTTTAAGAGTTCAAATATACTGTTCATCTTTTGATGAGTTTATAAGTAATTATCAAAAGATGCATTTTCCCAACTGGATTTGTTGACTGCTGTTCAAAAACTAGCAGGCAGTAGAAATTCAATAAAAAAATTGTTGAATTGATGAATGCATCCACAGTCCTTACCTGTGGATGCATTCCACAGGTAATAAGAGGATGATGTCTTTGGTAGACATGGATGACTCTATAAATGCATCTAAGAATTTAAAGGAGGAATTGGCTCAAATAGTTTTCTTGCTTTAAAGAAACATACAACCCATCATTTCATTTATTTCTTGTAGTTCAAAGCATATTGTGAAATACACACATTTTTCAATGTAAAACCTAATGATATTTTGCATGTATTCCCAGATCACCTAGATCAATCACATTAAAATTCCCCCAATTTTTCTCTTGACCCTACCCACTAGCATTACTCCCTAGAAGTTTGCCTGTTCTGTATGTCACATGAATGAAATCAGACCAGGTACCAGAACTTTCATCCTCTGTATATCCCTGACACTGTAAGATGTGCCTTTGTTGTTGCTCATAGCATTAGTTTGTTGTTTTCATTGCTACAAAATAGCCTACTCCAATAAAATCTATATTTAAGCAGTTTCTTTTCTTTCTTTTTCCCTTCTTCTCTCTCTCCCTCCCTCCCTCCTTCTCTCTCTCTTTCTTTATCTCTCTCTCTCTCTCTCTCTCTCTCTCTCTCTCTTTTTGTGGCTAATATATATGAATAAAACTGATGTGTACCTTTTTTTTTTTTTCTCGAGGGCAGGATCACTGGCCCTCATATGTGGGAACCGAACCGGGGCTGCTGGCTTCCTAAGCCAGCGCTTAACCACCACGCCACTCAGCCGGCCCTGATGTGTACCTTTTAATATAAATCTTTTTTGTAGACCTAGGTATGCTTTGCCTTAGGTTTGCATAATACATAGGACATGAATTGCAAATATATCTTCAGTAGATTCTGCCAAACAATTTTCCAATACACTTGTTCAATTTACAGTAGCACCAGCAATCTACGAGAGTTCCTGTTTCTGCACATCCTTACTCACACTGGTTGTTTCAGACTCCTTAATTTAATCATTTGTCTAGGCATTACTGATATCTGAATATTGTTGTAATTTGGTCTGGCAATGATGTTGGACACCTTTCCATATGTTTATAGACCACTTAGGTATCCTTCTTTTTGAAGTCACTGCTCAAGTGTTTTGTCCAGTTTTAATTGGGCTTGTTTAATCAGTGTTTTTATTATTAATTAACAGGGGCTCTTTATATTTGTGGGTACTGGTATTTTGTCAGATTTATGTAATGAAAATATTTTCACCCAATATTTGGCTTGGTATTTTTTTCACTTTAAGATAGTATTTATATATAAAAAGAACATTGTACTATGATGAAATCCAATTTATTCATCTTTTCTTCTATGTTTAATTTTTTGATCTAATTAATACATTTTACCACCACACATATTATTTAGTTACTTTTGTCTTCTTTCTTCAGAACTTGTTCCATTTTAATTGATCATTCTACAAATAAAAGACAGTTGATAATTTGAGTATTTCATCTTCATTAAGTCAAGCTGAAGACATAAAATTACAAATAAACCAAACAGATATACATTAGTTTTGGGGTTGATAAACCTGTTGTGATGTATTCTTCCTAAGATAAGCAATAGCTTTTTTCCTGAAAGTAAATATATGATACAGTGTTTCCTTTATATTCAGCAGAGATCCATAATGCAGTAATTTCAAATTCTATTATACGATAATATACACTAGAAATATCAAACACTTTTTCCAAGTAGTTATATTGATTATTCTTCTTCTTTGAGGCTTTTCCTCAAATTATGAAGAAACTCAATTAACCAATAAAAAATAGAACCATATGATTTCACTCATATGTGGGATATAAAACTGAAAGCAACAAATGAACAAGACAAATGAACAAAAACTCATAGACACAGGCAATAGTTTAGTGGTTACCAAAAGGTAAGGTGGGGAGGAGGGAGGTAGAAAACAATAAAGGGGACCAAATGTGTGGTGATGGAAGGAGAACTGACTCTGAGTGGTGAATACACAACACAATATATAGATGATGTGTTATAGAATTGTACATTTGAAACCTATGTAATTTTATTAACCAATGTCATTCCAATAAATTTAATAAAAAGAATAAATAGAATAGTTATCGTTGTACTCTGTCAAAGTAAGTAGTATAGTTGTCCAATGGAGTCATGGCAGTGTTACTTGATTTAGTCTATGAAAAGCTAAAATATTATGTATGACACACAGAATTGGTAAAGAATATATGTCAACGCGCAGGCTCCGAGGCAGAAGCCTGAAACCGGGTGAGCAGGGGAAGAAAGAATATTCGCCCCCTGGGACACAGTGCACGCCGGGCAGAGACACAGGTCCCCGAGAGTCGGAGCGGGGATCTGAGCCGTGGCAGGGGGTGCGCAGTCCCCTAAACCCCGGCAGCCCCTTTGGGAGAGCAGCAAGACTCCCCTAGAGTGTATGAGGCAAAGGCCTTAGCTCAAAACAGTGTTGGGACTGTGTCTTTTTTTTTTTTTTTCTTCTCTCTTGAACAGAAAGCAAAAGAAAAAAAAAGAAAAAAAACCCACCCACCCCCACAAACTTTGGCCCCCGCCAAGCCACAGTCTTAAACTGACCCCAGAATGGAAAAATAGGGGCAGACAGACTACAGAGGTATTCCTACCTGCAGGGGGTCGAGAATTTCTGCCCCAGAAAAGGCTGCAGAATGAGACTACCTACCCTGCCCCCACCTTTATGCAAGGCTTGGGAGGCAGGGCAGGTTCACCTGCTGAGGCACTAATTAACAGATTCTTAGCAGCAGGCTTTTGGTAGTGAGGAATTCTTTAATTCTTCACAGCTGTCAACCGAAAGGGTGCCCAGAGACACTCATTGAGCCTTTGGGGGTGCAGCCTGCCTTGGGACAGGCAAAAGCAAAAAGGCAGTGACTTTGTAAAAACCACCAATCACACGTCACAACCACACTCAAGTACAGCAAACCTGCAGTGGCAGGATCACGCTAGGCATCAGGTGGCCTACTGTTCCCACAAGACGCACAGGAATTTTTGTACAGCAGAGGACAAACTGAAGAGAGCTTGGTGGACTTTAGCCAAGACCGGCACGGGTTTTGTTTTTTTCCCCTTTATTGGTTGCTTATTTTGGTTGTTTATGGTTTTTATTTCTATTTCATTTTTATCATTTTGTAGTTTTTAATATAGGCATATATAAATATGGGTGTATATAGGTGAATATATGTCCATATATATGGGTGTGTAGACAAATATATATATTTTTTTTCTTTTTCTTTCTTTTCTTTTTTCTTTTTCCCACCCTCACTTTCTCCCTTCTTTTATTCATTCTTCTCACTCCCATAGTTTTCCTCCTTTCCTTTTTTCTGCAAATTTTATTTTATTTATTTTATTTTTATTTTTACTTTTTTTAATTTTTTTAATTTTTAATTTTAATTTTTCGGTATTGCTATTCAGTTTCTCATGTTTATTCTATTTTTTATTTTATGATATTATATTTTATTTTGTTTCCTCTTCTGTTCTTTTTGTGTGTGTGATTATTGTTTTGTTTCTGTTTGTTTTCTTCTTTTGTATGTTTGATATTTTGGTACAAGTTGACTGTACATTGATGGTTGTTTTTTTTAACATGTGAGAGCATTTGGTTTCCTATGGTGGCTGCAGAGGTTGTTCTTGTTGATCTGTTTTGCTCTAAAATCACTCTGCAGCTGGGTCCAAACAAGCGACACAGGAATCGTCATACCTGGAGGTCAACTTTAGATAAAACCAGAGCATTTCTGGGTTTGACATACAAGAGTCACACCCAAAAGGAAGTTGCTACAGGTACTAGGGCCCAAAGGGTCCATGCCTCATCAGAGGGGTCAACCCTCTCACAGCAGCTCATAAACTGCAGAAACTGCTGATCTTCACAGCTAATCAGTCTGGGAGTCAATCCCACCTACTGACAAGCCAAAAGTAATCAAAGCTAAAACTTCAACAGGTGAGGACACACAACACAAGGAACACCTCAGATAAATACACGCACAGCAGAACAGGGAGACTGAGTAATTCAAATATAAAGGACACATATTACATAAGTCCATCCAGAAAAGACTGAGAGAACTAGGGGATTTATCTGTTATATTGAAGCAAACACAAAGAGTAAGCCAGAATGGGGAGACAAAGAAACACAACCCAAATAAAAGAACAGAAGAAACCTCCTGAATCAATGGAACTAGGGGAAATAGAGGTGAACAACCTATTGGAGACAGAGTTCAGAACACTGATTATGAGAATGTTCAAGGAAATTAATGAAAATATAAAGAGAGATAGAGAAATCATGAAAGCAACCAGCTAGAACTTAAGAACACAATTACTGAATAAAATAACAAACTTGATGGAATGACTAGCAGATTGGATGAAGCAGAAAATCGAATCAGTGACTTAGAAGACAAGATAGCAGAGATCACCCAAGTGGAACAACAAAAAGAAAAAAGAATGAAAAACATTGAAAATAGTTTAAGAGAGCTGGGAGACAACATCAAACACAAAAACTTTCAGATCATTGGAATACCAGAAGGAGAAAGGGAGCACAGGATTGAGGACATATTTGAAGTAATAATGTCTGAAAACTTTCCTAACCTGGCAAAGGACAGTGAAACACAAGCCCTGGAAGTGCAGAGTTCCAACCAAGATGATCCCCAACAGACCCCCACCTAGACACATTATAGTGAAAACTGCAAGGGTTAAGGACAAAGACAGAATCCTTAAAGCAGCAAGGGAAAGGCAGCAAGTTACTTACAAGGGCACCTCCATAAGATTATCAGCTGACTTTTCTACAGAAACTCTACAGGCCAGAAGGGAGTGGCAGGAGGTTTTCAAAGTGACGAAAAATAAAGGCCTACAACCGAGATTGCTGTATCCAGCAAGGTTATCTTTTAAAATTGAAGGAGAGATAAAGAGCTTTCCAGAAAAGAATAAGTTAAGGAATTCATTACCACTGAGCGAGCTTTGCAGGAAATGTTAAAAGGGCTTCTTTAAGCAGAAGAGAAAAACAACCTAAGAAAGATGAGGAACACAAATAACAAAATGGTAATAAATACGCACCTACCAATAATCACATTAAATATAAATGGATTAAATGCTCCAATCAAAAGACATAGGGTGGCTGAATGGATAAGAAAGCAAGATCCTAGCATATGCTGTATACAAGAGACTCATCTCAGATCAAAAGACACATATAGGCTGAAAGTAAAGGAATGGAGTAAAATATTTCATGCAAATAGACCTGAGATAAAAGCTGGAGTAGCGATACTTATATCAGACAAAATGGACTTTAAATTGAAGAATATAACAAAGGACAAAGAAGGACACTTCATAATAATGAAGGGATCAATCCAACAAAAGGACATAACCCTAGTAAACATCTATGCACCTAACATAGGAACTCCTAAATATATAAAACAGATATTGTCAGACATAAAGGCAGAGATCAACAGTAACAATATCATAGTAGGGGACTTCAACACCATGCTGTCACCAATGGACAGATCCTCCAGACAGAAAATCAACGTGGAAACAGTGACCTTAAATGACACATTAGACCAGCTGGATTTAAATGATATATTCAGAGCATTTCACCCTAAAGCTACAGAATATACATTCCTTTCAAGTGCATATGGAACATTTTCTAAGATAGACCACATGATAGGCCACAACACAAGTCTGAATAAATTTAAGAAGATTGAAATCATTTCAAGTGTCTTCTCTGACCACAATACTATGAAACTAGAAATCAATTATAAGAAGAAATCCGGGAAGCTGACAAATAAATGGAGGCTAAATAACATGCTACTAAATAGCAAGTGGGTCACAAATTAGATCAAGGAGGAAATCAAAAGATACCGCGAGACAAACGAAAATGAAAACACCACGACCCAAAATCTCTGGGATGCAGCAAAAGCGGTCCTAAGAGGGAAGTTCATAGCAGTGCAGGCCTACCTAAAGAAGGAAGAAAAATCTCAAATCAACAGGTTATCCTTACATCACAGGGAACTGGAAAAAGAACAGCAAAAGAATCCAAAGGGGAGAACAAGGAAGGAGATAATAAAAACTAGGGCAGAAATAAACAATATAGAGAACAGAAAAGCAATACAAAAAATCAACAAAACCAAGAGCTGGTTTTTTGAGAAGATAAACAAAAGTGACAAACCTCTAGCCAGGCTCATCAAAAAAAAGAGAGAGAGGACTCAAATTAGTAAAATCAGGAATGAAAGAGGTGAAATGACTACAGATATCACAGAAATACAAAAAATTTTAAGAAATTACTATGAGCAACTATATGCCAACAAGTTTGACAATCTGGAAGAAATGGATAATTTTCTAGAAGCATACAACCTTCCAAAGCTAACTCAAGAAGAAACAGAAAATCTAAATAGTCTGATTACTACCAAGGAAATTGAATCTGTAATCAACGAGCTCCCGAAAAACAAAAGCCCTGGACCAGATTGCTTCACAAGTGAATTTTATCAAATATTCAAAAAAGAACTATCACCTATTCTTCTACACTATTCCAAAAAATCCAGAAGGAGGGAAAGCTCCCAAATTCTTTTTATGAAGCCACTATCACCCTGATTCCCAAACCAGATAAAGACAGCACAAAAAAGGAAAACTATAGGCCAATATCACTGATGAACATAGATGCAAAAATTCTCAATAAAATATTAGCAAACAGAATTCAGCAATATATTAAGAAGATCATACATCATGATCAAGTGGGTTTCATCCCTAGTACGCAAGGCTGGTTCAACATCCATAAATCACTTAGTGTGATACACCACATCAACAAAAATAAAAATAAAAATCATATGGCCATATCAATAGATGGAGAGAAAGCATTCCACAAAATCCAACAGCCATTTATGTTCAAAATCCTTAGCAAAGTGGGAATACAGGGATCATATCTCAACATAATAAAGGCCATATATGATAAACCTACAGCTAACATCATACTCAATGGGGAAAAGATAAAAGCATTCCCCTTACAATCAGGAACAAGACAAGGCTGTCCACTTTCTCCTCTTTTATTCAACATAGTTCTGGAAGTTCTAGCCGCAGCAATCAGACAAGAAAAAGAAATAAAAGGCATCCAAATTGGCAAGGAAAAAGTAAAATTGTCATTATATGCAGATGACATGATACTGTATATAGAGAACCCCAAAGACTCCATCAAAAAACTACTGGACAGGCCGGCCTAGTGGCACGGTGGTTAAGTGCTGGCTTGGGAAGCCAGTGGCCCCGGTTCGGGTCCCACATATGAGGGCTGGTGACACTGCCCTCAAAAAAAACAAACAAACAAACAAAAAACTACTGGAACTGATAGACAAATTCAGTAAGTAGCTGGATATAAAATCAATATTCAGAAATCAGTTGCCTTTGCATATACCAATAATAAACTAACAGAAGGAGAAATTAAGAAAACTGTTCTATTTACAATTCCTTCAAGAACTGTAAAATACCTAGGAATAAATTTAACCAAAGAAGTAAAAATCTGTACTCAGAAAATTATAAGACACTAAAGAAAGAAATAAAAACAGATGCAAATAAATGGAAACACCTACCATGCTCATGGATAGGAAGAATTAATATAGTTATAATGTCCATACTGCCTAAAGCAATATATAGATTCAATGCAATTCCTATCAAACTACCAAGGGCATTTCTCACAGAAATAGAAAATACAATCATAAAATTTACATGGAACCATAAAAGACCCCGAATAGCCTCAGCAATCCTGAGAAATAAGAACAAAGTTGGGGGTATCATACTACCAGACATCAAAACATACTACAAGGCTACAGTAATCAAAACAGTATGATCCTGGCATAAAAACAGGCACATAGACCAGTGGAACAGAACAGAGACCCCAGAAATAAATCCATGTATATATGGACAGTTAATCTATGATAAGGGAAGCAAGAATTTACACTGGGGTAAAGATAGTCTATTTAATAAATGGTGCTGGGAAAATTGGACTGACACATGCAGAAAAATGAAACTGGACCACCTCCTTATGCCATATACAAGAACAAATTCAAATTGGCTTAAAGACTTAAATGTAAGACCTGAAACCATAAGACCCCTAGAAGAAAATATAGGGAGTAAATTTGCAGACATTATGCTGAGCAATATTTTTACTGATACATCCACAGGCAAGGGAAGTAAAAGAAAAAATGAACATATGGGATTACATCAAACTTAAAAGTTTTTTCACAACAAAGGAAACCAACAATAAAACAAAAAGGAAGCCTACTGAATGGGAAAATATATTTGTCAACGATATATCTGATAAGGGGTTAATATCCAAAATTTATAAAACACTCATGCAATTCAACACCAAAAAAACAACCCAATTAAAAAATGGGCACAGGAAATGAAGAGACATTTCTCTAAAGAGGACATACAGATGGCCAACAGGCATATGAAAAAATGTTCAACCTCATTGATCATTAGGGAAATGCAAATAAAAACCACAATGAGATACCACCTCATTCCAGTCAGAATAGTTTTCATCAATAAATCAACAAACAACAAGTGCTGGTGGGGCTGTGGGGAAAAGAGGACCCTGCTGCACTGTGTGTGGGATTGCAGATTGGTGCAGCCACTATGAAAGTCAGTATGGAGGTATCTCAAAAAACTGCAAATGGAACTACCTTTGAACCCAGCAATTCCACTCCTAGGTATTTATCCTGAAAAACCCAAGACACTAATTCAAAAAAATATATGCAACCCCTGTGTTCATTGCAGCACTATTTACAATAGCCAAGACTTGGAAACAATCGAAATGCCCATTGGTAGATGACTCGATTAATAAACTGTGATACATTTACACAATGGAGTATTATGCAGCTATAAAGAAGAAAGAAATCGTACCATTTGCAACAATATGGATAGACCTAGAGAACATTATGTTAAGTGAAATAAGTCAGTCAGAGAAAGACAAATACCATATGATCTCACTTATATATGGAATATAAAGAACTGAATAAATGAGCAACGTAAACAGAAACAGGCTCAGAGACACAAAGAAAAAAACTGATGAAGGCTAGATGGGATGGGAGTGGGCATGAGGGAGAAGGGGAAGGGACGAGGCAACACAAACTGATAACTACAATACTACCGCAGAGACAGAAGAGACAGTTTAGGGAATATACTCAATAAGATTGTAAACATTTTTTTTTAGGGGAACAGGACATATGTCTTGTCAGGGAGACCACTTCATGGACGGTTTAGTGGCCTGACAACTGCACTGTACATCTGAAGCTTCCACTGAATAATATTATATGTCAACTATACTTTAACACATGTATAGTCATGGGATGTGGAATATAGTGTGTGGATGGAGTCAATGGAATTGTAATAGATATGTTTGATATCGGGGGTGGGAGGGCAGGGGAGAGGGAGGGGGAGTCACTTTGTAAGGGGTGAAAAAATAACTATGAATTGTTTTGCACATATGTAACTAATAATAATAATAATAAAGTTTAAAAAGAAAGAATATATGTAAATGTAAGGATAAAATACTACAATTAAATTGACTAAAAGGGTAGGTTTTACTAACTGGCTGAACAAATCTATTCTTATGTTTGTTAAAGAAGCCTGAGTCTTTAAAATGCATCTTAATAGTTTAATACATTTAAATTTAATGTTGTTTACTAGTTTGTTTGTTTTCAGATCCAGCTAAACTACAAATTAATAGGTTGAAGGTTTTAAATAAATATAAATAAAAACACTGCTAAGCAAAATGAGGTAATTAATGGGGAAAGTGGACTAGTCCTTATAAACTCTTTATATTGCTGTAATAATTGTAGGGGCTGTTTCTTTGGAAAGACTCCAGAAAGGAAATACACCAAGAAAAGGGAGAGTCACAACAAAATTAAATAAACAAATAATTAAAGCTGCATGTACCATTTCAAATAAGAATAATTTATTGCAAAGGGAACAGAAAACTTTCACAGTAATGAAAGTACAAATAGAGGAGACATGACAAGTAAATATTAGATTATGGATATTTTTAAAATATAAGAGGCTAAAGGTTCTTGATTTTGGCTTGTTCCCAGTGATCTTGTTTGGTTGAAATTTTAGTTACGTTCATGAATCATCTTATAGCCTCAGATTTTGGGCTTTTGGGGCAGGATTTCAGTAGAAGCCAGAGAATCCATATCTTCCATAGGACCATGGGCGGCAGCAGCCATATCCGTAGCCTCCATAGCCATAGCCTAGGCCACCAAAGCCTCTGTAGCCATAGCCCAGGCCACCAAAGCCTCCGTAGCCATAGCCCAGGCCTCCATAGTAGCTCCCATAGTAGCTCATGGTGTCAGTGGTGGTGATGTGGTTTGCTGTTCAAGGCAAGATCCTGAGTGTGAATGTCAGCATGTGCAAGCCGATGCTTATATACCCTGAGCAGAGCGTGTGATAAAACATGTGCCCATTCTTTTGTGTCATTCCAAATTATTCGTTTACATGAGGCAACGCATTACCCTGTTTGCTGACACAAACAGAGGCTCAGACTCATTAAAATTTTTGAGCTTGCATAGCTGCCTTGAACTCATAACATTCTTTTTTAATGAGAAAAAAACCCGTCTTCAAAGTTACAAAATAAAAATTTGTGAAATAGAATTCTTCATTACTAATCATATTGTATTATTGTTATTTGATGGAGTTTTCTCATTAAATATTTTGTAATCTCTAATGTTCGTATCTTTCTTTCAGTTATTGTATCTTACTTCTATCTAGATTCAAATACACTGACAAGTTTAAAATTCTTAATCTATGACATTTTAAATGTCAAATGAACTCTCAAGTTAAAAATACACACACACACACACACACACAAGAAAATTATTTTGAATTTGAATATCCGTTTGCAAAATATCCTTCAGGTTATCAACATAGTGAAATTTAGTTTAAATGCTGAGAAACTATCCAAGAGAACACAACCAGTCTGAACACTTGATCGAAAATATTTTCTTTACATCATGAACATATTTTCCAGAATAGAAAAGTATTATCTAAAAATATAGGTGATCTTGGTGCCCTGCTTGACAGTTACAATTTTTCTTCCTTTACTCTCTCTGAAAATGCATATTCATTTCTCTGCTCAAACTTCTCTTTAAATTTTCATTCTGCACCCACCCTCAATACACCAGTTAGGTCTTTTTTTCTTATCCATGTTTCCAAACAATATTTCATTGCTCTACTCATATTTTTAATGTTAACATGGTATTTTTATCCTTATATGTTCTTTACCAGTCTTGTGTGTCATACCCCTTATTTTCTCCTAGGCAATCAGCAAACATTTTTTCATAAGATATTAGTTATGTATTAAGGTTTAAATTTTGAAAACATTTATATACTTCTAAGGTCTTACAATACTTTTAACGGTGTCTCATAATGTCCTCATGCCTTAAAAACCTCCAAAAATCAATGTGCAGTGGGAAAATGGCTGAGATAAAGAAAACGAGGATAAGATTAGTTGACCAGTCTTTGTGGATTTCCTCAGCTCACTCAGTGATGATAGTAAACCCAACTCAAGTTTAAGCCCAGGTTCAAGCTAAAGTCCCAGTGTAATTTTCCATTTCTTTGGCTTGAGTCTTTACTACTATGTTTACTTTACGTGATTGTAACATGTAACTAAGTGTTTTATTTTGTTGTTATTTTTGGTTTTTGGTTTTGTTTTGAAGTTTGTAATATTTTTGATAATATATTTTCCCATCTGAATTTGTTCACTGTTCTTCAAAACAAAATATTTGTTGCGTGAATGAAGGAATGAATTCTGCCTGCTACAACTTATAGTAAGTCTCTAAGATGGAATATGGACTCAAAAGGCTTTCAGGTTTTAAAACAATACTGAAACCGGGCTGGCTAAGTGGCTCGGTGGTTAAGCGCTGGCTTGGGAAACCAGTGGCCCCGGTTTCGGTCCCACATATGAGAGTGAGTGACACTGCTCTTAAAAAAAAAAAAAAAAAAACAATACTGAAGCCTATGTTTGCCTTGGATGTTAACTCTCTTATTTTCCTTTATCAAAATTTATTCCATCTTTACTTTTTTTTCATGGAAAAAATAGGCAAGATATTTCATTCTCAATGAGTCATTTTGAAACCAAACAATAACAAAATAAATTAACAAGTTTAAGAGTCTCATGAATGGTTAAGTAAATTTGCTAGATTGCTTGATTATGATAAGAGCTAATTTTCTTCTTTCTGATACAAATAACTAAGTCCACATGAGATTAAAAAACAATAGATTTGTGGGAATGCAGATTGGTGCAGCCGCTATACAAGGCAGTGTGGAGTTTCCTCCAAAAATTAAAAATAGAATTACCATATGACACAGCAATCCTTCTCCTGGGTATATACCAAAAAAAAATCTGAAAACATTTCTCTGCAAAGATATATGTGCTCGCTCGGATGTTCTTTGCAGCTTTATTTACAGTGGCCAAGACATGGAAACAACCAATGTGTCCTCAATAGATGATTGGTATATATACACAATGGAATATTATTTTGCCATAAGAAAGAAGAAATAGTGACATTTGTGACAACATGGATGGATCTTGAGATTATTATGCTAAGCGAAGTAAATCACACTTAAAGATTTGAGAACCATATGATTTCACTGATATGTGAGATTTAAAACTGAAAACCACAAATGAAAAACACAAACAAATGAAGAAACAAAAACTCATAGACACAGACAATGGTTTAATGGTTACCAGAGGGTAAGGGGACAGGAAGGTGGTAGATGAGGGTAAAGGGATCAAATATATGGTGATGGAAGAATAACTGACTCTGGGTGGTGAAAACACCATGTATAGATGACATATTATAGAATTGTACACCTGAAACCTACGTACCTTTACTAATTATTGTCACCCCAACAAACTTTAATTGAAAAAAACAAAAACAAAAAATAAAATAGATTTTTCTATTTTTAAAAAGCTCAATAACAAAATATACCTTGTTTATTTATGTATTTTCAAAGAAAAAATAGTGAGATATATATCACAGAAGTAGATACATACATATATATGATATATATGCACATATATATATATATGATTAAGAACAAAAAGTTTTGAACTACATGAACTAAATATTTTTCATTAATTCTTTCTGTATCAAAAATAAAATAGAACATAGAGCCGGCCGAGTGGTTCAGTTGGTTAAGAGCTCACTCAAGAGTGCGAGCTGAGCTCTGAACAACAACGGTTTGATGCCAGCCCGAGCTGAGTTGCCGTTGAGCTGCCAACAGATGGCAGGATGGCTCAGCTAAAATAAAAATTAAAATAAAATAAAATAAAGTAGAACAATTGTAGTATCTCTTGGACACTAATTATTTTTGCAAACTAAGAAATATATATTTCATTTTGTTTTCAATTTAGTGACCTCAAAGGCTATGACAATTCTTACTCTGTCATTCTGCTTTTCAGCTCTTTTGACAGAAAGACAAGGAGTTGATTATGAAATTCAGATCCTGTGTTGATGAGTGAAACAACGAAAATATATTCTTCTATTGGTCAAATCACTTTTTTTGTGAAACAAGGACAGTTCTACTATAAATTCAGATGCTTCTTCTTTACTCAGGCAAAGAAATAATAAAATCCTAAAATAAGATGTAATAAAACATGCTGATGTGTTTTACTAGGAGTATTATACTCAATGCTACTCAACCTAATGACATTAATGGCTGTTTTCCTTTTTAGCCCCATAGGGAATGTCCATAGACTGAGGAACTATTACCAGATTATATATGAAATAATGGAGTTACCCGCTATAATTTATCTGCTCTGAGATCTATAAGGCCCAGATTGGATTGACTGAAAGTTTAGGTGATAACTGACAGCTGAACAAATTTATCGTTATGTAGATTAAATAAATTTGTACCTTTCAAATGAAGACTTTGAACTTTTGATATAGAGTGCATAGACATATGGATATATAGAGAGAAAGCATGTAAATATAGGTGACATTTAGGTAAGGCTAACATTGAAATTAAGAGTTTCAATTCTCTATATCAAAACAATAAACGTTACAGAAATGGTAATTCTAAGAAAGGGAATCCTCCTTCACATCCTGCATAAATCACTTATATCCATGGAAGCGGAGAACTTTCAAGACACTCTATTAGGCTGCATGAAGGGAGAAAATACGCTGAAAGGACGCTGCAGTGTGGCACGTAGATTCAGAAAACCTTGGCCCTGCTTCTGATTCTCTCACTAAAGCCAATGGAGTTCTATAGAAGCCGACTCATTCTCCGAGATTTCCTTTTCTGCAATATGAGGTGCATGGACTGCTGCCATTTAATGTGTGTTCTAGATCTGCAACTCTATGAGACTGTTATTTGACTGAATCAAACATATTTGATCAATTTTGACCCATTTACACAAAATATCTCAGTTGTATATAATCTCCTGAATATATCATTTGATTTTAGGAAAAATATTGGTATTTTTTTATTTCATCAAAAATACCTTGTCCTGACCATTTTTATCAGGGGAAATACAGGTTTAACTGAAATTTAGATTTATAAGAAAGCTCGTTAGAGTCAGCTCCGTTTGTCCTCAGCTTAAGCTAAACTGTTTACAATTATATCTTTTTGCTTCTTTCTTTTGTCTGATAGGAAAAAATCTTTGAGTATGATGATGGCGATGAAGTAAAATGTAATGTAAACTCATGAAAATACAGTGAGATATAAGAACGCTAACAGAAAATTTCAGTTGAAATGTCTTGAGTTAAATGAAACAAATTTACCCCAGTCATTATTGAATTATAGATCAGCTGCTTAATAAAAATGCCCAATAAAAAAATGTGCAGAAGAGTATGATATCAGGATGAAGTTCCACAAAATAAAAATTATTGCAAAAGTGGTTTACTTTCATAATAAGCGTGTGGTAGCATTTGACCTATTACCATTTACTTGTGCTTACAATAAAAATACCCAATAAACAAATTTTCAATAAATGGAAAGATACATTAAGCACTAAGACTGAATCGAGAAATATGTGTTGAGGTAAATAAAATACATATTTGGTAAGTAAATATATAGATATATTAAATTGCCATTTTTTGTTGTATAGTTAAATCTGAGTATTATCTAAATAAAAGAGGTTGAAAAATATTAACTCAATAACCATTTTGAAACATTTTTTTCATTTCAGTCTAGAATTATTAGTCCTTATATCTATCTTATCTCTTTGTACACTTGTGAGGTGTACAAAAATTATGTTAAGCCAAGGAGATAGCTTCCGTCCTTGACAACTGAGTAGATGTAACCATCATCACTTCCACGTAATAGAATTTCTTGAACAATACAAAAACCATAACTTGTTTTCAAATTGAATATTTTATTGGAAGGAGAACAGATAACACCATCAGTTATAAAAGGAAAAGTAGAGGATTCTAGGATTATGATGGAGATATTGGCATATTAAAAAATGTATCCACTATTCTGAGAAGCTAATACTTTTGTGCAAGTAACTTCAGCGTGATCTTGGTTGTCCAACTAGTGAGCTCAAATTTTGAAGTCCCTTATAAGTGCAGATGTTGAGTTGCTGGGACTACAGTTTAGTAGAAGCCAGAGAATCCATACCCTCCATAACAACAGGGGCGGCAGCAGCCATATCCGTAGCCTCCGTAGCCATAGCCTAGGCCACCAAAGCCTCTGTAGCCATAGCCCAGGCCACCAAAGCCTCCGTAGCCATAGCCCAGGCCTCCATAGTAGCTCCCGTAATAGCTCATGGTGTCAGTGGTGGTGATGTGGTTTGCTGTTCAAGGCAAGACTCTGAGTGTGAATGTCAGCATGTGCAAGCCGATGCTTATATACCCTGAGCAGAGCGTGTGATAAAACATGTGCCCATTCTTTTGTGTCATTCCAAATTATTCGTTTACATGAGGCAACGCATTACCCTGTTTGCTGACACAAACAGAGGCTCAGACTCATTAAAATTTTTGAGTTTGCATAGCTGCCTTGAACTCATAACATTCTTTTTTAATGAGAAAAAACCTGTCTTCAAAGTTACAAAATAAAAATTTGTGAAATAGAATTCTTCATTACTAATCATATTGCATTATTGTTATTTGATGGAGTTTTCTCATTAAATATTTTGTAATCTCTAATGTTCGTATCTTTCTTTCGGTTATTGTATCTTACTTCTATCTAGATTCAAATACACTGACAAGTTTAAAATTCTTAATCTATGACATTTTAAATGTCAAATTAACTCTCAAGTTAAAAATACACACACACACACACACACACACACACACACACACGAAAATTATTTTCAATTTGTATATCCGTTTGCAAAATATCCTTCTGGTTATCCACATAGTGAAATTTAGTTTAAATGCTGAGAAACTATCCAAGAGAACACACATTTTTAACCCCAACCAGTCTGAACACTTGTTCAAAAATATTTTCTTTACATCATGAACATATTTTCCAGGATAGAAAAGTATTATCTAAAAATATAGGTGATCTTGGTGCCCTGCTTTACAGTTACTATTTTTCTTTCTTTACTCTCCCTGAAAATGCATATTCATTTCTCTCCTCAAACTTCTCTTTAAATCTTTATTCTGCACCCACCCTCAATATACCAGTTAGGTCTTTTGTTCTTATCCATGTTTCCAAACAGTATTTCATCACTCTACACATATTTTTAATGTTAACATGATATTTTTATCCTTATATGTTCTTTACCAGTCCTGTGTGTCATACCCCTTATTTTCTCTTAGGCAATCAGCAAACATTTTTTCATAAGATATTAGTTATGTATTAAGGTTTAAATTTTGAAAACATTTATATACTTCTAAGGTCATACAATATTTTTAACGGTGTCTCATAATGTCCTCATGCCTTAAAAAATCTCCAAAAATCAATGTGCAGTGGGAAAATGGCTGAGATAAAAAACAAGGATAAGATTAGTTGGCCAGTCTTTGTGGATTTCCTCAGCTCACTCAGTGATGATAGGAAACCCAACTTGAGTTTAAGCCCAGGTTCAAGCTAAAGTCCCAGTGTCATGTGACCATTTCTTTGGCTTGAGTCTTTACTATTATGTTTACTTTACATGATTGTAACATGTAATCAAGTGTTTTATTTTGTTGTTATTTTTGGGTTTTGTTTTGTTTTGAAGTTTGTAATATTATTGATAATATATTCTCCCATCTGAATTTGTTCACTGTTCTTCAAAACAAAATATTTGTTGAGTGAACGAAGGAATGAATTCTGCCTGCTGCAACTTATACTAAGTCCCTAAGATGGAATATGGCTCAAAAGGCTTTCAGGTTTTAAAAGAATACTGAACCCTATGTTTTCCTTGGATGTTAACTCTCTTATTTTCCTTTATCAAAATTTATTCCATCTTTACTTTTTTTTCATGAAAAAAAAAGGCAAGATATTTCATTCTCAATGAGTCATTTTGAAACCAAACAATAACAAAAAAAATTAACAAGTTTAAGAATCTCATGAATGGTTAAGTAAATTTGCTAGATTGCTTGATTATGATGAGCTAATTTTCTTCTTTCTGATACAAATATCTAAGTCCACATGAGATTAAAAAACAATAGATTTGTGGGAAGGCATATTGGTGCAGCCGCTATGCAAGGCAGTGTGGAGTTTCCTCCAAAACTTAAGAACAGAATTACCATATGACACAGCAATCCTTCTCCTGGGTATATGCCAAAAAAATCTGAAAACATTTCTCTGTAAAGATATATGTGCTCGCTCGGATGTTCTTTGCAGCTTTATTTACAGTGGCCAAGACATGGAAACAACCAATGTGTCCTCAATAGATGATTGGATAAAGAAGATGTGGCATACATACACAATGCAATATTATCCTGCCAGAAGAAAGATGAAATAGTGACATTTGTGACAACATGCATGGATCTTGAGATTATTATGCTAAGTGAAATAAATCAGACAGAAAAACTCAGGAACCATATGATTTCACTGATATGTGGGATATAAAACTGAAAACAACAAAGGAAAAATGCAAACAAATGAAGAAACAAAAACTCATAGACACAGACAATGGTTTAATGATTACCAGAGGGTAAGGGGACAGGAGGGTGGTAGATGAGGGTAGAGGGATCAAATATATGGTGATGGAAGAATAACTGACTCTGGGTGGTAAAAACACCATGTATAGATAATGTATTATAGAATTCTACACCTGAAATCTATGTACCTTTACTAACAATTGTCACCCCAACAAACTTTAATTGAAAGAAACAAAAACAAAAAATAAAATAGATTTTTCTATTTTTAAAAAGCTCAATAACAAAATAGACCTTGTTTTTTTATTTATGTATTTTCAAAGAAAAAATAGTGAGATATATATCACAGAAGTAGATACATAAATATACATATATATGATATATATCCACGTATACATACATACATATATACATATACCTACATATAATAAGTATATATATATATATATATATATATGATTAAGAACAAAAAGTTTTGAACTACATGAACTAAATATTTTTCATTAATTCTTTCTGTATCAAAAATAAATTAGAACATAGAGCCGGCCAAGTGGTTCAGTTGGTTAAGAGCTCGCTCAAGAGTGCGAGCTGAGCTCTGAACAACGGTTCGATGCCAGCCCGAGCTGAGTTGCCCTTGAGCTGCCAACAGATGGCAGGATGGCTCAGCTAAAATAAAAATTAAAATAAAATAAAATAAAGTAGAACAATTGTAGTATCTCTTGGACACTAATTATTTTTGCAAACTAAGAAATATATATTTCTTTTTGTTTTCAATTTAGTGACCTCAAAGGCTATGACAATTCTTACTCTGTCATTCTGCTTTTCAGCTCTTTTGACAGAAAGACAAGGAGTTGATTATGAAATTCAGATCCTGTGTTGATGAGTGAAACAACGAAAATATATTCTTCTATTGGTCAAATCACTTTTTTTGTGAAACAAGGACAGTTCTACTATAAATTCAGATGCTTCTTCTTTACTCAGGCAAAGAAATAATAAAATCCTAAAATAAGATGTAATAAAACATGCTGATGTGTTTTACTAGGAGTATTATACTCAATGCTACTCAACCTAATGACATTAATGGCTGTTTTCCTTTTTAGCCCCATAGGGAATGTCCATAGACTGAGGAACTATTACCAGATTATATATGAAATAATGGAGTTACCCGCTATAATTTATCTGCTCTGAGATCTATAAGGCCCAGATTGGATTGACTGAAAGTTTAGGTGATAACTGACAGCTGAACAAATTTATCGTTATGTAGATTAAATAAATTTGTACCTTTCAAATGAAGACTTTGAACTTTTGATATAGAGTGCATAGACATATGGATATAGAGAGAGAAAGCATGTAAATATAGGTGACATTTAGGTAAGGCTAACATTGAAAGTAAGAGTTTCAATTCTCTATATCAAAACAATAAACGTTACAGAAATGGTAATTCTAAGAAAGGGAATCCTCCTTCACATCCTGCATAAATCACTTATATCCATGGAAGCGGAGAACTTTCAAGACACTCTATTAGGCTGCATGAAGGGAGAAAATACGCTGAAAGGACGCTGCAGTGTGGCACGTAGATTCAGAAAACCGTGGTCCTGCTTCTGATTCTCTCACTAAAGCCAATGTAGTTCTATAGAAGCCGACTCATTCTCCGAGATTTCCTTTTCTGCAATATGAGGTGCATGGACTGCTGCCATTTAATGTGTGTTCTAGATCTGCAACTCTATGAGACTGTTATTTGACTGAATCAAACATATTTGATCAATTTTGACCCATTTACACAAAATATCTTAGTTGTATATAATCTCCTGAATATATCATTTGATTTTAGGAAAAATATTGGTATTTTTTTATTTCATCAAAAATACCTTGTCCTGACCATTTTTATCAGGGGAAATACAGGTTTAACTGAAATTTAGATTTATAAGAAAGCTCATTAGAGTCAGCTCCGTTTGTCATCAGCTTAAGCTAAACTGTTTACAATTATATCTTTTTGCTTCTTTCTTTTGTCTGATGGGAAAAAATCTTTGAGTATGATGATGGCAGTGAAGAAAAATATAATGTAAACTCATGAAAATACAGTGAGATATAAGAACGCTAACAGAAAATTTCAGTTGAAATGTCTTGAGTTAAATGAAACAAATTTACCCCAGTCATTATTGAATTATAGATCAGCTGCTTAATAAAAATGCCCAATAAAAAAATGTGCAGAAGAGTATGATATCAGGATGAAGTTCCACAAAATAAAAATTATTGCAAAAGTGGTTTACTTTCATAATAAGCGTGTGGTAGCATTTGACCTATTACCATTTACTTGTGCTTACAATAAAAATACCCAATAAACAAATTTTCAATAAATGGAAAGATACATTAAGCACTAAGACTGAATCGAGAAATATGTGTTGAGGTAAATAAAATACATATTTGGTAAGTAAATATATAGATATATTAAATTGCCATTTTTTGTTGTATAGTTAAATCTGAGTATTATCTGAATAAAAGTAAGAGGTTGAAAAATATTAACTCAATAACCATTTTGAAACTTTTTTTTCATTTCAGTCTAGAATTATTAGTCCTTATATCTATCTTTTAATCTCTTTGTATACTTGTGAGGTGTTGTAAAAAAATTATGTTAAGCCAAGAAGATAGCTTCCCTCCTTGACAACTGAGTGGATGTAACCATGATCACTTCCAAGTAATAGAATTTCTTGAACAAAACAAAAACCATAACTTGTTTTCAAATTGAATATTTTATTGAAAGGAGAACAGATAATACAATCAGTTATAGAAGGAAAAGTAGAGGATTCTAGGATTATGATGGAGGTATAGGCATATTTAAAAATGTATCCACTCTTCTGAGAAGCTAATACTTTTGTGCAAATAACTTCAGCATGATCTTGGTTATCCAAATAGTGAGCTCAAATTTTGAAGTCCCTTATAAGTGCAGATGTTGAGTTGCTGGGACTACAGTTTAGTAGAAGCCAGAGAATCCATACCCTCCATAACAACAGGGGCGGCAGCAGCCGTATCCGTAGCCTCCATAACAGGAGGGACGGCAGCAGCCATATCCATAGCCTCCATAGCCATATCCTAGGCCACCAAAGCCTCTGTAGCCATAGCCCAGGCCACCAAAGCCTCCATAGCCATAGCCCAGGCCTCCATAGTAGCTCCCGTAGTAGCTCATGATGTCAGTGGTGGTGATGTGGTTTGCTGTTCAAGGTAAGATCCTGAGTGTGAATGTCAGCATGTGCAAGCCGATGCTTATATACCCTGAGCAGAGCATGTGATAAAACATGTGCCCATTCTTTTGTGTCATTACAAGTTATTCGTTTACATGAGGCAACGCATTACCCTGTTTGCTGACACAAACAGAGGCTCAGTCTCATTAAAATTTTTGAGCTTGCGTCGCTGCATTGAACTCATAACATTCTTTTTTAATGAGAAAAAAAAACCTGTCTTCAAAATTACAAAATAAAAATTTGTGAAATAGAATTCTTCATTACTAATCATATTGCATTATTGTTATTTGATGGAGTTTTCTCATTAAATATTTTGTAATCTCTAATGTTCATATCTTTCTTTCAGTTATTGTATCTTAGTTCTATCTAGATTCAAATACACTGACCAAGTTTCAAATTGTAAATCTATGACATTTTAACTCTCAAGTTAAAAATACACACACACACACACACACACACACACACACACACAAGAAAATTATTTTGAATTTGAATATCCGTTTGCAAAATATCCTTCAGGTTATCAACATAGTGAAATTTAGTTTAAATGCTGAGAAACTATCCAAGAGAACACAACCAGTCTGAACACTTGATCGAAAATATTTTCTTTACATCATGAACATATTTTCCAGAATAGAAAAGTATTATCTAAAAATATAGGTGATCTTGGTGCCCTGCTTGACAGTTACGATTTTTCTTCCTTTACTCTCTCTGAAAATGCATATTCATTTCTCTGCTCAAACTTCTCTTTAAATTTTCATTCTGCACCCACCCTCAATACACCAGTTAGGTCTTTTGTTCTTATCCATGTTTCCAAACAATATTTCATCGCTCTACTCATATTTTTAATGTTAACATGGTGTTTTTATCCTTATATATTCTTTACCAGTCTTGTGTGTCATACCCCTTATTTTCTCCTAGGCAATCAGCAAACATTTTTTCATAAGATATTAGTTATGTATTAAGGTTTAAATTTTGAAAACATTCATATACTTCTAAGGTCTTACAATACTTTTAACGGTGTCTCATAATGTCCTCATGCCTTAAAAAATCTCCAAAAATCAATGTGCAGTGGGAAAATGGCTGAGATAAAGAAAACAAGGATAAGATTAGTTGACCAGTCTTTGTGGATTTCCTCAGCTCACTCAGTGATGATAGTAAACCCAACTCAAGTTTAAGCCCAGGTTCAAGCTAAAGTCCCAGTGTAATTTTCCATTTCTTTGGCTTGAGTCTTTACTACTATGTTTACTTTACGTGATTGTAACATGTAACTAAGTGTTTTATTTTGTTGTTATTTTTGGTTTTTGGTTTTGTTTTGAAGTTTGTAATATTTTTGATAATATATTTTCCCATCTGAATTTGTTCACTGTTCTTCAAAACAAAATATTTGTTGAGTGAATGAAGGAATGAATTCTGCCTGCTACAACTTATAATAAGTCTCTAAGATGGAATATGGACTCAAAAGGCTTTCAGGTTTTAAAACAATACTGAAACCGGGCTGGCCAAGTGGCTCGGTGGTTAAGCGCTGGCTTGGGAAACCAGTGGCCCCGGTTTCGGTCCCACATATGAGAGTGAGTGACACTGCTCTTAAAAAACAACAACAAAAAAAAACAATACTGAAGCCTATGTTTGCCTTGGATGTTAACCCTCTTATTTTCCTTTATCAAAATTTATTCCATCTTTACTTTTTTTTCATGAAAAAAAAGGCAAGATATTTCATTCTCAATGAGTCATTTTGAAATCAAACAATAACAAAAAATATTAACAAGTTTAAGAGTCTCATGAATGGTTCAGTAAATTTGCTAGATTGCTTGATTATGATAAGAGCTAATTTTCTTCTTTCTGATACAAATATCTAAGTCCACATGAGATTAAAAAACAATAGATTTGTGGGAATGCAGATTGGTGCAGCCGCTATACAAGGCAGTGTGGAGTTTCCTCCAAAAATTAAAAATAGAATTACCATATGACACAGCAATCCTTCTCCTGGGTATATACCAAAAAAAAATCTGAAAACATTTCTCTGCAAAGATATATGTGCTCGCTCGGATGTTCTTTGCAGCTTTATTTACAGTGGCCAAGACATGGAAACAACCAATGTGTCCTCAATAGATGATTGGATAAAGAAGATGTGGTATATATACACAATGGAATATTATTTTGCCATAAGAAAGAAGAAATAGTGACATTTGTGACAACATGGATGGATCTTGAGATTATTATGCTAAGCGAAGTAAATCACACTTAAAGATTTGAGAACCATATGATTTCACTGATATGTGAGATTTAAAACTGAAAACCACAAATGAAAAACACAAACAAATGAAGAAACAAAAACTCATAGACACAGACAATGGTTTAATGGTTACCAGAGGGTAAGGGGACAGGAGGGTGGTAGATGAGGGTAAAGGGATCAAATATATGGTGATGGAAGAATAACTGACTCTGGGTGGTGAAAACACCATGTATAGATGACATATTTTAGAATTGTACACCGGAAACCTACGTACCTTTACTAATTATTGTCACCCCAACAAACTTTAATTGAAAAAACAAAAACAAAAAACGATAGATTTTTCTATTTTTAAAAAGCTCAATAACAAAATATACCTTGTTTATTTATGTATTTTCAAAGAAAAAATAGTGAGATATATATCACAGAAGTAGATACATACATATATATGATATATATGCACAAATATATCATATATATATATATGATTAAGAACAAAAAGTTTTGAACTACATGAACCAAATATTTTTCATTAATTCTTTCTGTATCAAAAATAAAATAGAACATAGAGCCAGCCGAGTGGTTCAGTTGGTTAAGAGCTCACTCAAGAGTGCGAGCTGAGCTCTGAACAACAACGGTTTGATGCCAGCCCGAGCTGAGTTGCCGTTGAGCTGCCAACAGATGGCAGGATGGCTCAGCTAAAATAAAAATAAAAATAAAATAAAATAAAGTAGAACAGTTGTAGTATCTCTTGGACACTAATTATTTTTGCAAACTAAGAAATATATATTTCATTTTGTTTTCAATTTAGTGACCTCAAAGGCTATGACAATTCTTACTCTGTCATTCTGCTTTTCAGCTCTTTTGACAGAAAGACAAGGAGTTGATTATGAAATTCAGATCCTGTGTTGTTGTGTGAAACAATGAAAATATATTCTTCTATTGGTCAAATCACTTTTTGTGAAATAAGGACAGTTCTACTATAAATTCAGATGCTTCTTCTTTACTCAGGCAAAAAAATAATAAAATCCTAAAATAAGATGTAATAAAACATGCTAATGTATTTTACTAGGAGTATTATACTCAATGCTACTCAACCTAATGACATTAATGGTTGTTTTTCTTTTTAGCCCCATAGGGAATATCCATAGACTGAGGAACTATTACCAGATTATATATGAAATAATGGAGTTACCCGCTATAATTTATCTGCTCTGAGATTCTATAAGGCCCAGATTGGATTGACTGAAAGTTTAGGTGATAACTGATAGCTGAGCAAATTTATCGTTATGTAGATTAAATAAATTTGTACCTTTCAAATGAAGACTTTGATCTTTTGATATAGATGTGCATAGACATATGGATATATAGAGAGAAAGCATGTAAATATAGGTGACATTTAGGTAAGGCTAACATTGAAATTAAGAGTTTCAATTCTCTATATCAAAACAATAAACGTTACAGAAATGGTAATTCTAAGAAAGGGAAACCTTCTTCACATCCTGCATAAATCACTTATATCCATGGAAGCAGAGAACTTTCAAGACACTCTATTAGGCTGCATGAAGGGAGAAAATACGCTGAAAGGACGCTGCAGTGTGGCACGTAGATTCAGAAAACCGTGGCCCTGCTTCTGATTCTCTCACTAAAGCCAATGGAGTTCTATAGAAGCCGACTCATTCTCCGAGATTTCCTTTTCTGCAATATGAGGTGCATGGACTGCTGCCATTTAATGTGTGTTCTAGATCTGCAACTCTATGAGACTGTTATTTGACTGAATCAAACATATTTGATCAATTTTGACCCATTTACACAAAATATCTTAGTTGTATATAATCTCCTGAATATATCATTTGATTTTAGGAAAAATATTGGTATTTTTTTATTTCATCAAAAATACCTTGTCCTGACCATTTTTATCAGGGGAAATACAGGTTTAACTGAAATTTAGATTTATAAGAAAGCTCATTAGAGTCAGCTCCGTTTGTCATCAGCTTAAGCTAAACTGTTTACAATTATATCTTTTTGCTTCTTTCTTTTGTCTGATAGGAAAAAAATCCTTGAGTATGATGATGGTGGTGAAGAAAAATGTAACGTAAAATCATGAAAGTACAGTGAGATATAAGAAAGCTAACAGAAAATTTTAGTTGAAATGTTTTGAGTTAAATGAAACAAATTTACCCCAGTCATTATTGAATTATAGATCAGTTGCTTAATGAAAATGCCCAATAAAATAATGTGCAGAAGAGTATGATATCAGGATGAGGTTCCACAAAATAAAAATTATTGCAAAAGTGGTTTACTTTCATAATAAGCGTGTGATAGCATTTGACATATTACCATTTACTTGTGCTTACAATAAAGATACCCAAGAAACAAATTTTCAATAAATGGAAAGATACATTAAGCCCTAAGACTGAATCGAGAAATATGTGTTGAGGTAAATAAAATACATATTTGGTAATAAATAAGTAGATATATTAAATTGCCATTTTTTGTTGTAGAGTTAAATCTGAGTATTATCTAAAAAATGTAACAGGCTGAAAAATATTAACTCAATAACCATTTTGAAATATTTTTTTTTTCATTTCAGTCTAGAATTATTAGTCCTTATATCTACCTTTTTATCTCTTTGTACACTTGTGAGGTGTACAAAAATTATGTTAAGCCAAGAAGATAGCTTCCCTCCTTGACAACTGAGGAGATGTAAACATCATCACTTCCACATAATAGAATTTCTTGAACAAAACAAAACAATAACTTGTTTTCAAATTGAATATTTTATTGGAAGCAGAACAGATAACACAATCAGTTATAAAAGGAAAAGTAGGGGATTCTAGGATTATGATGGAGATATAGGCATATTAAAAAATTTATCCACTATTCTGAGAAGCTAATACTTTTGTGCAAATAATTTCAGCATGATCTTGGTTGTCCAACTAGTGAGCTCAAATTTGGCAGTTCCTTATAAGTGCAGATGTTGAGTTGCTGGGACTATAGTTTAGTAGAAGCCAGAGAATCCATACCCTCCATAACAACAGGGGCGGCAGCAGCCATATCCGTAGCCTCCATAACAGGAGGGACGGCAGCAGCCATATCCGTAGCCTCCATAGCCATAGCCTAGGCCACCAAAGCCTCTGTAGCCATAGCCCAGGCCTCCGTAGTAGCTCCCGTAGTAGCTCATGATGACAGTGGTGGTGAGTTTGGTTTGCTGTTCAAGGCAAGATTCTGAGAGTGATTGTCGGCATGTGTAGAAGGATGCTTATATACTCTGAGCAAAGCATGTGATAAATCATGTGGATCCTGTTTGTGTTTCTCTTTTTATCATCACACCTATGCAACTAATTAATTCTTTGTTCCCTGACTCAGAGCAAGGCACTCACAGTCATTAAAATGTTTGAGATTTCTCTGCTGTCTAGTCAGCGTGGCCCTTAAAGGTTATTGTATCACCTTATCAAATCATCACTTTAAATACATAATTTTACTTGTCAACTATACCTCAAGAAAGCTGGAAAAGGGAGTTATTGCATCACTTTATAAGAAGGAATGCTATATCTTCAAAGTCTGGGCATACCAGTCCCCAAACAGAATTTTTCATATCCAGGCATACCAATCATATTTGATTATGTTATTCAATCAAATATTTCTTAGTCTCTGGTTTTCTTTACATTGCTACACTTTACTTACAAATTAAATCAAAGATACGGCTCAAATTCAAAGCTCTACAATCTATCACACCCTTTTATAGCACCTTTTCTTCAGTTTAAAAAATGAATTATATCTCTTTCAGAGGTAAGAAAACAGAAATATTTGAGAGACGGAAACAATCTGGTTCACTGTTGTGAACAACACAAGGAACTCAAGGAAGAAACAAAAAGATCTGTTTTTCCTTAATTTTAGAACATTGACCATCATAACTAACCTACTTTTTACTTTTCATACTACTTTGAAAAATACAAATTACTTTTGCTTCTTAAAATTAATGAATCAAATTGATATATAATTATTAACTAAAATACATAGTTTATTCTTTGGGTTATACAGTTCTGTGGGCATTGACAAGTATGGGGGAAAATTGTTCAGAAACTAAAAGCAAATGACAATAATCAAAAATGTATTTCATAAGTAGTTTTTACAGCTGATTAAAAGTTATCTCCTTGCATATTGACCCTCTTTTCTGGTATGACATCTATCCAAGGATTTTCCACACATGCATATTACATCTTTCTTTCTACCGTTACATTAAGTATTTCCTCCCATTTCTTCACCCGTATTTATGACATTTAAAACAAACACCTTTTTTTAATTAATAGACTTCATTTTTAGAAAAATTGAGCAGAAAGTACAGAGTTCCTATACGCCCTCCCAAAACACACACACATCTACATTTTTCCCTATTACCAAGCATTTTAAATTAGTGTGATATGTTAGTTACAGTTAATGAACCAATAATGATTCATTATTATTAATTAAAGTTGATAGTTTACATTACAGGTCACTCTTTGCACTGTACTGTTCTATGGGTTTTGACAAATACATGTCCTGTGAACACTATCACAATACCATACAGAATAATTTCACTGCCTTAAAAATCCCCTGTGCTCCATCTACTCTTCCCACCCATCCTCCAAACTCCTGCAAACATGAATCTTTTTACCGTTGCTGTAGTTTGTACTTTTCCAGAATGTCATAATTGGCATCACACAATCGCCTTTTCACATTGACTTATCTCACTTAGCAACATGTTTTGATGATTCCTTCATATCCTTTTAAAGCTTGATAATCCATTTCTTTTTATCCCTGAATAATATTTCATTGCATGACTATACCACATAGTTTGTTTATCCATTTAGCTATTAAAGGATATCTCGACGGCCTCCAAGTTTTGGCAACTCTGAATATAAACTTCTACATACATGTACTCAGGTTTTTCTGTGAACATGCGTTTTCAACTTATTTGCATAAATACCAGGGAGAGTGATTGCTGGATCCTATGTATAAGGCTATATATAGTTTTGTAAGAAATTACTGGACTGTCTTCCAAAGTTACTGCACCACTTTGCATTCCCATCAGTTATGAATGAGAGTTCCAGTTGCTCCATGCCCACACCAGGATTTGTTGTTTCAGTGTTTTGAGTTTTAGCCATTCTAATAGATATGTTACAATTTCTTCAAAGTATCACATAGCCTCTGTCCTCCCATCAATCATCAGGCTACAGTGGTTAAGTAAAATTGTGAAGTATATAAAAATTCTCTTTATTAAATGATTGTTAGGGTTTTCAGTTGTTAAAAAGATAACCTAAATCCAAAGGCTCTGTTAAATTAATAAGATACCATTCACATTGGAAATGTTTTCGGTCTCCAAAAGGAAATACAACGTTAAACAATGAGGGTGGAAAAAGATAATTGAGGGCGAAAATCTCGCAGTCGAACTAAGTTAGTCACTTAGAGCCAAAACTGACCCCAAACCTGGTTAAGTTCTTTCAGTTGTGGCCTTCAGGCTTGAGCTTTTAAGTTTTTGTTAACTCTGTGTCACCTCAAATACAATTGTTCAGGCTCTGTCTTCTAAGTAAATTTTAAATGATGTAAGTTCCCAACTGGGTTTAAGTGTCTTTAATAATTACCACTTAGTATGAAACAATCAAACAAAAAAAAGGTCAAAAGGATGAATAAATTCTAAGGTCTTTAAAAGTTAGCATAATATTTTTTTAGGAATGGATATTCCTCTGATTGCTTCTAAACAATAAGGATTTAAAGCAGGAATAAGTTCAAATGGCTTCTTGGCTTTAGAAGAACATAGAACTATTATTTCATTTACATTTTTAAGCAAAATAATGAATGTTGTTACATGTAAATTGAAGCATAGAATTTGAAGAAGTTTTGCAAATACTCCACATAACAGTCATGCTCACATAACAACAAAACAATGGTTTGGTCAGCAACAAATAGCATATATGATGGTGACCCCATAAGATTATAAAGAAGCTAAAAAATTTCTATTATCTAGCAATGTTGTATCCATTATAACATTGTGGTGCAATTCACATGTTTGTGGTGATTCTGGTATAAACAAACCTACTGTGCTTCCAGCAATATAAAATATAGCACATATAATTATGGACAGTGCCTAATACTTGTTAATGATAATAAGCAACTATGTTACTATCTATGTATTTCCTGTACATTTTCATCATTATTTTCGAATGTACTCTTCCTCCTTATAGAAAGTTTGTTTTAAAACAGTATGCCATGTTATGCTGGCAGCAGCCTCATACATCTCATGTTTACTAAATCTCTTAATTATTTCATTATTTCTCAACCTGAACTAGAACAGTTGATAAGCTGAATTATTTTTTATTCTCAATGAGTACTTTTGAAAACACAGAACCACAAATAACTCAAACTGGATTAAGGATATCACATTTTGCTCATATAAGAGAGTGCTTGCTGGATAACGTTTGTTTGTTTAGGGCCAAAAAGGATGTACCCACCAGAGATAGAACACTAAAGAATATATAAACGGAAAACCTCAAGAGTCAAATAATAATACAGTTTCATGGAATAAAACACAATAGTTTTATACAAAACCTTTTATCAATAGTAATCATTAGCAGTGAAAGGTCAATACTAAAATATTATAAAATATACACAATAAATATTTTGTCTTGTTTTGTCCTAAGTAAAAAAAAATAAAATGGAAGTATTCATTAGAAAATGAGAGACATATTTCTTTTGGAAGTATTGGTTTTATGCTCAGTTATTAGATCCAAAGTAGATTGAACAATGATCTTGTGTGTTTTTTTTCCATCTTTTCACTTTTAAGAAGTTTTCTTTGAAATGTTAAATAATCTATGATAATGGAATCATTAATGGAATCTATGATAAAAGAAAGAAGAAAATGTATTTTCATTTGGGATAAGTAATAGCCTTTATCTATGTAAAATGGAAACTTTCATTATCAATTCCAAAGATTTTCCTCTAACTCAGACACAAATCAATAAAATGTGAAAATATAGACTACAAAAATATATTATATTATACTAGGAGTGTCACACGTACTTTTTTCCCATTCTAATTATGCTTATAACTCTTTTTATGTTCAACTTTGTAATACCTTCCTCAGGCTAGGAAGATACCAACCTATGTGAGAACAGATATTTCAAATAATATTTAGTTACATGGGTCAAAATTCCTTTAATGGGCTTACAGTTTTTATCTACCTACCATATCCTTTCCTGTGAAAGTACAACATCTGAAAAGACAAATGACAAGAACTGGCTGAGTTTTATTTTTTTCTATCTTCATGTTGTATAAACAAATCCAAATCTGTGTAATAAAAGGTCAAGATCTTGAGAACTGAGTTTTAACATTAGTCATTCTTTTTTTGTTGTTGTTGTTGTTGAAGTACAACTAAATTGGAAACTGAGAAGTAGGGTATTATACATAATAAAATAAAATGTTAACAATAAAAATGTTAAAAAAAATAGTAAAATAAACTAGTTAATCTCACAGAGGGAACTAATCCACATAAACTCAGCTATAAATTTGTAGCTGTTCATGGAAATATGATAAAAACTTTCCAGATGGTATTTAAATTTGTAAATAAACAATAAATGAGAATCAGCATGGTGCATGGGGTACAGCACCAGGATTCAGATGAAATGCTTTCTTGTTTTTTTAGATTAAATATATTGGGATGACAATGGTTAGTAAAATTATAGGTTTCAAGTGTTCATTTCTATAATACATCATCTATATATTGCATGTACTTTCTGATCTTGGTTCTGACATGTATCGCTTGTGACTGACTCATCGCTTACTATCTGGAGTTTCTTTACATGTACTATAGGGGGCAGCACAATCTTTAATGCAAGGTCAGCTCTGTGGTCTATGCATTATTGAATTTCGCCAACTCAAACAAACTAACAAAAAACTTCACTTTCTACGGTTGCCTGTATATGCCATTCAAATTTTAAAAGGCAATATATTTTATTACATCTTTCATATCTTCTATTATGTGAAATACCAACAATAAATGCTTGCTTTTTGGTGATTGGTTATTGATTGATATTTGACTTAAAAAACAAAACAATTATTTTGGATGAATGATGATTCCAAAGAAATAAAACTGCAGTGATCTATTTCTTTATGTCTAGGTATTTACTTTCTATTTACAATTGCAGAAGGCTTTAATGTCATGATGATGATGATGATAGCATAGAAAAAAAAAAGCATCATTGCATACCACAAAGGAATGATTCCATAATAAAAAACTAAACCAATTAATATATTAATACTACATATATTTTAATTTGAAATACTTTTATTAAGTTTATAAAATAACTATTTTCATGAGAATGCTGTCATTTCATGAAATGACAGGAAATAAAAATTAAATATAATCAAGAAATTCATTTAAAAATAGTTTTCTGGAAGTTTAGAGAAATGTTTTGGTCTAGCACTGTTCTTACCACAAAAGGGCTAAATAAGGACAAATTTTGAAAAAAGTTATGGATTATTTATGTATTTTTAGACTGCATTGATAATAGAATTTAATAAATAGAATTATATAAAATGTAAACTATATTTTTTATTTATTACCATAAATATGTAGCTCAAAATTGTTAAAGCTGATTTTTTATTGTTGTTGAATTTAAATCTAAACATTATCTGATTAAAATTAAGGAAATAAAAAGCCAGCAGTTATATTTGAGGAACCATTATTTATTTCAGTCTAAATTTATTGTTTTTAATATGCTTATATCTATTTATGGCATAAATGTTTAATTACCAAGTAAGTACATTGACTTTCTTATTGAAAGTCAAGAAGTATTTATACTTATTTACGTATATAATTGAGGATAAATGAATTAAACAAAGTTATATTTGCTGCTCCAAATTGAGACTTTATTAAAGAAATTGAGGAGACATGATGGAAACAAAATTGTATCATTATAAATATTCTTAAAGTTTTAGGTGCTAATTATGTTGAACAAAGAGACGCAGCATAATCTTGGCTGACCCAACAGCTGAATTCAGTTACAGCAACGCGATACTCATGAACAAGATATTAGAGTCATAAAGGATTGTAACGGAAGCTAGGAGTCCATATTCTCCATAAAAAAAAAAGATGATAACAACTATTCCTGTAGCCTCCATAGCCACAGCCATAGTCCAATCTGCGGAAGCGGCCACATCTGCGGCCGTAGCCATAGCCCAGGCCTCCGCAACAGTTGCCATACTAGCTCACGGTATCAGGAGCTGCAGGCTTGGTTTGATATGGAAGATGTGTTATCTGCATATGAATCTCAAAACCTGTGCAAAGGTTTTTATACCCTCAGGTATGGTAAATCACTCAGACCTACCTCATTTTCATCCTCAGAAAAAATTTTATGAAACAAATATCATTGGTTTGGTTTTGTTTTGTTTAATATACATGGAGTAAACTTCCATTTCAGGAAAACTTTTAAATCGATATTTTAGCTGATTATGATTCCTCTGGTTAAATTGTGTCTATAGTGAAAAATATTATCTGCAATGTCAAAGGCTCTTCTTACAGCAGCATAAACTCCACCTCGTTTAGGCTTCTAAACATATCTGTGGTCCATTCAAGTGGCTGTCAGACAACCTCCTCAAGATGGTAATTTTTTGCTGCGTATACTCTCTTGTCTTAATTTTTCCATGATGATTACTAACTCATTATTTGAGATAAGCAGGACATTAATTTTACTCTTAAAGCCATGATTGATTTGAATCTAGGGTCACTTAGATGTCCAATATCTAAAAATATTGAGATACACACAACTTTTACTTGAACTCTGTTGAGGGCAACATGGAAACAATCTTGTTGACAGTGTCTCTCGTATTTTCTCTAGCTTAGCTTATTTCTTAATAAACCATATTTAAAACCTTGATGGCCCCTTAAAAAAGACACTTCCAAACTTGAGACAGAATGGAGAGAGAGAGAGAGAGAGAGAGAGAGAGAGAGAGAGAGAGAGAGAGAAACACAACAAATAAATGTTTCTTGTCCCCTATATTTAAGCATAGTCAAAATTGATGGTGCCCAAGTTAAATAAACACCAATACTCCCTTACAGTGAGAAACTCAAAAAGATCAAGAGAACATCCTGACAATTTAGGCCTGCTTTCTGGGATCCAGGATTATAATACCATGATGGAAAGATATAAATGTTTCTATTAATCTTCTTGTAAAAGAATTAAGGAGAAGAAAAAAAATATAGACACTGTGAATTATAGTGATTTCTCTCAGAGATTAACCTAAGATATCTTTAACATTGAGAATTTTTTTTTTTGGACATATTTTTAAAAACTCATCACCACCAAAGGATGAGTAAATTAAATAAATATTTGTTAAGGTCTTATATATAATATTAATAGGGTGTTTGACATTCCATTGCCCCATATCCACAAATTTTGAGACTCTGCTACTTAATGGTTAGAGGCATATCTGAAGTTCTGTTAAGGGGTGACTACTACATAGCATCCAGATAATTAAGGTGACTTTTTAAATCACAAAATATTTCATGCCATTGATTTATTCTACAATCTCAATACTGTTTCTATTACACTATATCAATAGTATTTTACATGTATATGGACCAATCAATCAAAACATTAGTGCTGATTCTACCCTAGACAGGACTAATACAATAAAAACATAAATAAATAAACTAATTTGATTTTCCAAAGGCTCTCTGAATATTAAATAAGATAGAAATAAAATGCTCTACTGATTTTTGTACTGAAATATACTCATAATGCTTGAAAGAAGTCAATGAATTCCTCAAAATAAAAAGTTTACTACAACTGACATAATAAGAAATAAAAATCTTGAAGATTCAATCTCTTAAGGAAATCAAATTTGCATTCAAAAAATAAAAAGCTGACCTACAACAAAGAAAACTCCAAGTCCATATTGCCTTAATGGTGATTTTTAGAAACTATTTAAGAAAGAAATAATACAAATATTACATTGATTCGCTCAGAAAATAAACTCAATCTACAAATCTAGGATGCAATTACATATGAAAAATAAAATATAAAAATATTATTAATAATATTATCAGAAAACATAAAATACAGGTAACTTTTTTTAAAACCTGTGCAAGACCTCATCCTAGTCATTGATAGTTACAAATTAATGCTGGGAAAAATCAGTTAAAAACTAAAAACACATATATATACATCACACACACACAAATTAATCACACACACACAAATATCATGTTTATGTATTGACAACAGTCTGAATATACTGAAAAATATATATTAAACAAAATCCTAGTCAAAATGCCAGTACACTGTAGATAGTTACAAAAGATTTTAAAATGTATAATGAAATCCAAATTACCTAGAATATACAATGTAATTTTTAAATAGAAGAAAATAACTTTATATTAACTGATTTCAAGACTTATTCAATTAGAATAATAAAGGGAATATGATATTGATGTAAGGATATATTATACAAATAAGTTAATGGAAACTCTTAAGGAGTGTAGAATTAGACTTTTTTTTCCTACAAAGATTCCAGAAAATTTCAAAAGACTTTTCATCCAATGGTCCTGACAAAATGGAATATTCATGTGGAACAAGAAAAAAATAACTTCCATTTCTTCATAATATACATAAAAATTAATTCAAAATGTATTACATAAACTTGAGTATGAAAGCTAAAATTCTAAAGCTTCTAAAATGTTGTTGTTGTTACTGTATTTTGTTTTAAGACACAGAAAGCACTGAGTGTAAAATAAAATATTATGAAATGAACTTCATCAACAGCAAGCCACAGTCTTGAAGAAAAAAATGTATAAATAGAGATATATATGTCATAGATGTGTTTAAGTAGATATAGATGATATAGAGATAGAGATGATATAAATATAGATGATAGAGATATGCTGATGATATCAGGATAAGAAATAGAATAGAGCTAGATTAGGGAGAAAGATAGAGGTAAGTATATCCATCATATATAAAAATCTTCTAAAAAGACAAACAGCCCCCAAAAGCTGGGCACATTGAATGGAAGATACACAAATGTTCAAAAAATAAATAAAGTGTTCAACATCTTTCATCATCAGAGTTATCAAGGAAACAGAAATTAAAACCACAATTATATAACACTACTCACCCACTAGAAGTGCTAAAGGAGGGAAAAAAACCCATGTTTTTTCTTATTCAGTGGACTATGATTTAGATTTACATAAAATTTGTAATATAAAAATATTTCTTACATTAGTGTGATTTTCAATTTAATTTTCAATATAATATCTCAATAGGAATTATGGCCTTACAATGGATTCCCAAAGAGAGTAGGTCTAAGGTTTTGCAACATGTTGCCATACTTCCAAAGATTCTGTTAACATGCTAAATTTAAAGCAATTTTTAAAAAGTGGAAATAGCAAAGATTTGGGGAAAGAATACTAGTCCCCAAAAGCTCTGGCTGATGAGAAGATTAATAGTCCTCACCCTATCAAGTAACTCATGAGACAGCTACTTTATAAAGGGAATAAATAAATAACAGAGTCTGTGTGATCAGATCCATAGACTTTTGGGTCCAAGGTTCAATATGAAGCTCCACACAGCTGCTTGATACCAGTTTTCCTTGGGTGATTCAGAATACTATGGATGTAACCAGAGTCTAAGTAGCCAAATAAATAAGTTATAATCAAGACTATTTATAACCAGAATCTCAATCCAAGGATTTTAGTTCCCAAAATCATTGCCATATTTTGGAGTTCACACCAATGTAAATTTTGATAAAGAGCTCAAAACCATGTAAGCCTTATTCCCTGTCTAATTAGCACTTCTGGTGCTGACTGATAAGGCTATTTGGGACAGAAAGTCTGGATTCTGAGTCATACATACAGAATAGGGAAGAAGAATAGGAAAACAGGAAGACCCAGCAATCTCTTTCTCTCTCTCAACCTAATCTATGATATTTGTTTTTCACTGATTTAATAATATGAATAAATGGTATCCTGAGCAAGGGAAACAGTTGCCTTCCTTTAAAATATAAAACAAAGGAAACATTAAGATAAATGACTAACTTTAAGACCATATTGTAATGCTATATTAAACACGTTTATTAGAAAATGATTATAGAGCTCTCTCCCAGTGTAAAACATGCTAAAGAAATTTCAGATGAAAAATAGTATCTTTAGAGTGAAAGGAGAAATAACTGTTGTGGTAAAATATCCAATATTTATAGAATATGTCCAAATTGCTATTGAACAGCTGTACATATACAGACAGCTCTTAAATCTTATGCCAACAAGTTTGTAAGCCTGTAATTCATCTTCTCTGACTGTTAAAAGCTGGAAATAGGTTCAATAGTATAAAACACTTGAAAAGTTGGATGTTGTTGTTAGATTATTCTCCCAAGAATCGAAGGTCCTAAAACTTAGTAAAAACCAGAGGTCCAGCATCTTCCATAACAAATCGGATGGCAGCATTCCTGTCTACAACCACCATAACTAGAGTCATCTCCAGACCCTGTTTTCTTTTCTTTTCTTTTTTATTCTTTTATTCTTTTATTGTGAAATAAACATTTTTTTAATTAGTTTCAGGTGTACAACACAGTGCAATAGTTATACATTTTACCCCTCAAAGTGACTACTCCCCTGCCCCAATTCACCACCCCACTCCTCCCCCCATATCATACATATCTATTACAGACCCTGTTTTCAAATGCTGCCACATCCACAGACGTAGCAACAGCCCTGGCCACTAAAGCCAGAGCCCAGCCCAGGTGGTGGCCAGTCAGCTCACTGTGTAAAAAGTGGAGGTTTGATGTTAAAGACATTTAATGTCTTCAGTGGTAAGTGTGACAAGTCCTAGGTATGCTAAGTGTAATATTTACACTGAATAACATACATGATAAAACCTCAGTAATGTGTTTTCTCTTATGTAAGAAAGGGGCAGAACATCTATTAAAACTAGGCTTGCTTTTGTGCATCAATCAATATTTCCCAATTGGTGCTACTAAGTTTTACTACTGTTTACCACGTATTGACCTGGAGTACAGATTTCACGCTTATGCCTTCAAGGGCTTTTAAGTAATATATATAATTTTTTCTGATATCTTCAGCATGTCTCAACAAGCAGATAGCAAGAATACTAGGCTAGCTAGAAATCCTGAATTTATGTATTGAGGACATTTTATGCTCACTCCATGAATGATAATATCACTTTACTTTTAGAAAAAAAAATCTGTAATTTCATTTAAACTCTCATTTCTACTCTGTTTCTACCTCTCTTCTACCATTGATTATAGCATGTTTTGTTGTAGTTATTTGATGACATGTCAGCCTCTACTACTTATTTGTAAGCACCAGAGATCTCTTAAGAGTCCATACAGGATTTATCTTTGATCCATTGAAAGGCCAGCACGTAAAGTCCATGTTCAGTAAGTCTTATTGAGTGAATGAATGTACCTTCATTTGATTTGATTATATACACAAACCTTCATCAGCGTGGCTGCATTTGCCATTCTTAAAAACAATGAGCTTCTGCCTTTCACTCTGGAGTTCACTAGGCCCACTTTACAAACGTCAAGCTTCCTTCTCTGGCCTTCTAAGAATAATATCTTCATCCAAACCCAAAGGTGCTCTCCTCTTTCCTACTCTAAACCTCAAACTAATTTAGTAGTGAAAAACAAACAAACAAAACAACAAAGAAATGTTTCCTCGAATCAGCTAAGAATGCATCAAAATAAAATTCTTTTTCATGCCACAATTTTCACACTTACCCTTATTTCACACTAGGGAAAACAAATCATCTGAAACCTAAGGTGCATTTGTAAGAGTCAATATCATTATTACTTCTATCACAAAGAAGTAAAAATTTTAGCACTCAACATGTAACTCTATTTAAAAATTGAGCACCATCAAATAAGCAAAGTCTAAACACTCCTTGGAATATCTGGGCTCAGTCACTTGAAAGGGTCATAGCCAAGGAAGCAATTATGAGGTTAAAAAAAAAAAATCCCACTCCAGAAAGAAAGTTTATTTTCCTGATTGGATGTGTTCTTAATTTTTATTGAGTTGTGGGTAGTGGAGGGACAGAGGAGTGGAGAATTTGTGGTATCAAAAAAACCTTATTGAAAAATCAGTACAGAAATGGAAGCAATGACTATATCTGAGTAATTTAATGGTTCAGAGATGAAGCCCAGTTTCAACCATAGAACCGAAAATCTTGCTGGTGATGCTGTTGCCACTCTCAGTGTTTGTAGAACATCTAACCCGGGTTATGAGAGCTTTCATAGCCTCCAAGAACATATTAGAAAACCCTTTGGGCTAAAGAGTCTAGAAGTTGAGTTTTCTGGTTCTAAGGCTCAAAACATCAATAGATTTTCAGTAGAAGTTAAACCCGTATCTCCTGAGACGATAACCAGGACCAAGATCTCCATAGCTGGGGCCAAAGCCATGGACCAGGTCATGGCAACTTGCACGACACAGCCAGACCGTTATTGTCAAAGCCCATACCCAATAATAGCTCACGGTGCAGGACTTGGAATTGTGGGTTTGGTTGAAAGTCGTCTGAGTTCCTGTGTGTATGAACTAACACGTACGGAGAGGTTTATATACTCCCTCAGCAGTAGATATGGCAAACGACGCTAATTTACTTCTAGTTTATTGAAAACCAAGACTATTCTGCTATAGAAATCCAATTAAACTATTCTTTCTTAATTAGAAGAGACCCAACTAAAGAAGCTTAAATTTTTAATTTGGTTTTCCTGCTGAGCCTGCTTTCCACAAAACCTATGGTGCCTGTAATGAGAAGAGTTGATGGGCCCTGCAAAGTCAACTGTGACTGAGTTCTCCAAGTCAACTCTATGCCAGGCTGTGAGGCATCAGACAGTCTATGATGACATCAACTGAGATAGTGTCTCCCAATTCAGTCCATTTCCTTGGCCACTTATTTTCACCAAATTAAATGGTGCACATTATTTCTAACTCTCCAATGTTCAAGACAACTCTTTGACCTATTAGACATTGAAGATGCAATACTATAATTATAATAAACTTATAATTAATTGAACATAACAAGAGGACAATTATTTAGTAACAAATACGTTTTTAAAAACTTTTATCATTCAAGTTTTATAAACTATCTCATTTTATATTTAAGCATTTATTCCCTAAATCAAGTTTTAATCTTTTGGTAACATAAAAATATTTTAAGAGTGAGGGTTTTGAATTTGGCATTTTGGTAGGCAATTAACAAGACCAGTATTTAATGTTTATAATTTATGTTTAGGTAATAGCAAGGAATGGTATATTTTCATATTCTTCTGCCAATACTACTTCAATTTCTTATATCAAAAAGTAATAAATAATTGAAGTGTGTTTCTACTGAAATATTTCTTTATATTTGCAAGGTCTAAACAATTTTATAATTTTAAAAGTCTTATTTGGTTATTAAAGTAAAAATTATATTTCATTTATAGTTTATTTACTTAACGATTTTCCTTCCTGCCTGCCTGCCTTCCTGCCTTCCTTCCTTTACTCTCTTCTTTCTTCCTTCCTTTTCCTTCTTTCCTTCTTTCCATCCTTGCTTTTAACCTCACTCTAATATCATTATATGTATAATATGTGATATATATATATATATATATATATATATATATATATATATATATTTCTTGCAATGTTTAGGGACTATATAATATTTTTGGATAATAAAAGATAAATAACCCCTAGTCCTTACTGTTATAGAATTCACTATTATGGAAAATAAATTGAAAATAAAGTATATGTGTTATAATTCAATATTGTCATAGTTGTGATAGAATCTAAAACCTTATATTTTACAGTATTAAATCTAAATAAGAGACCTGAAGGTAGAAAGAGCTAGGGTCATCAATTGTCCTGGTTTTCCTGGGACTGTGACAGTTTGGGCACTCAATGTACCAAGTGCTGGGAAAACCAGTCACAAGTAAACTGGGATGGTTGGTCTCCCCAGAAGTAATTCAAATCTCACACCAGCAAATCTCCTTTAAACATGATTACATATTTATTAGACCTTTAAGAAAGAGTAAATAAGAATTTAATAGGTAGGAATAAAAAGGAAAAATAAACTTTTATACTGAGAGAATGTTAAGTGATTAAGAGGCATGCTATGGAACCACAATAATGCATAGTGTGTATGTAGAACAAAGTTAAATGATGTTGGAATAAAAGGGAGGCGTTGGTATAAGATGAGGCAAAAAAAAAGTCTACATTTCTAAATATCTTATATGCTTATTAAAGAAAAGATCTTTCTCATAAGTTCAGAGTAGAAAGCACCAGTGCACCTGTGAGAATCATTGGAGACTCGTGAATGTCAATGGGACTCACCCAGTTAATTGAGAGCAGTGTCAGGAAACATCTTTGTGTAAAACTTATAACTAAAGGCTAATATTGAAGGAAACCAAGACTTCAGGCAGACGTCAATGACCTATCTCTGGAGTAGAATTGTGATCAGGGAATAAATAAAGAACAAAAACAAATACTGGACAAAATTTGGAAAATAGAAACAAGGATTTAAAGTCAAGTTTTAAGTTTTAAGTGAGTAGAAAGTTGAGTCTAGTCTCAAAAATTGATTTGTACATGCTACAATAATGAGATAACCAAAAACACTAACTATGATGAATTCTCAGGTTTCTTCTCTGTTTTAGAGATGATTATCAAGCAACAAGTTTTTCCACATTTGAATTGCATAATGAAGAAACTGGCACAAAAAAAGCCAGAATAATGAGCTACATACCAAGGACACTGGTTTCTTGACGAGCTCAGAAAAATAACAATATCTATTGGGTAAGTATAACTAAGAAAGAACTTCTCACTACACTTTCATTATACAAAAGAGAGAATGGATGCTCCATCAGACTTTAGACATCATCAATGAGGGACATGACGTTCATAATTATCAGAAATATCTGGATTTATTTGATTTTATAGGATGCCATATAAAAGAGCAGGAATTTGTTTAGCAAAACAAACCATCTGAATGAGTTGTATGTTTAAGTTAACTGTGAAGGAAATTTCTAAGAAAACATGAATAAAAAGTAAATATGTTCCATGGAAAAATATTTTTTCATTACAAAAATACTAATAAATTTTGTAAAGCATAACCATCTAGTGCTTTGAAATGGCTGAAAGAAATAAAGCTTAACATTTAATGTTCACAAAAAAAAGTGTATTCAAGGGCAAGTCCAAAAAAAATCACAGAAGCAGAAAGGAAATAAACAGGTCATTTTCTAGAAAAATTAATTGTGTCTGAGCAGAGAGCATGAAAATCATTCACTGGAGGCATGAATGAGTTTCAAGTGCATGGTGATACCTCCTTTGAAGAATGAAAGTATTAAATAAAGAAAATAAAACAAATATTCTGAGTTTCAAAATAATGATCAACTTCAGAAGAATCCAGATGAACAGTATCATCCATGGAAAGAGGAATGAGAGTAGCCACAGCCATAACCACATCCACAGCTGAAATCATAGCCATAGCCCAGGCCACTGAAAACACCAAGGTCATAGCCAAGGCCACCATAGATAGTATTTTCCCTAGTAGTAGCTCATTATATCAGGATTGAAGGTTTGGTTGGATGTTAAAGGTAAGTTTCCTGAGAATTAATATCACCACCTACACCTAGACTTTATGCTCCCCTTTTAAAGGTGAACCACAATGCGTGAGCTTCATGTAGTGTGAATTCTCTTTTAAATTCCTCTTTGGTGAAATGTATTATGAATTATCTTTGAAAATTCATCTTTGGTGAAAAACATTACTATGGAGCCATATCTTTCTTGCTGATAGTAATTTCAAAGATACATGAAGAAAATTTTCCTTTGAAATTTTATTTGAATTTCTCAGAACCAGATTTTACAAGTAAGTATCTTCTTAATTTCAAAGCTAATGTTTACATTTATATTTTACATCTAAATCTTAATATTTAGACTCCTTATTTCACATAGACCAAGGTTTCTAATTGCCATTAAATTATATCTCTTTCTCTTTGTCTTAGACTGGATTTTAATTAAACACAATATTTTCTCAATATTTTCTTTCTTTCAATTAACTAGTGAGTCAATTAACTAGTGTAACCACTATGGGGGCAAAACAATTCCTCAATGGCTATTCTTACTTTGACAATACAAAAATGTATTTATATTGTAACATAAGTATGTATATTTTATAACTGTCAGTCATTTGTAACTGAACATTAGAGAGCTTGTTGTTTAAATGTGTATCCTCTCACAACTAAGTACAGCCAAACAGCCTCATCAACACATCTTTTGGAAAGTGTAACTGGAGTGACATACCCATTTACCATTGTGTGCTGCTTGTCTGGGGCCTGCTGCATTTGTTTGAGCCAAAGGAAATAGAAATCAGCGAAACACATTCAGTGTCATAAGAAAATTCAGGTTTCCTATGCTAATACTCTACAGATGGGACCAGAGCCCTAAGATTCATTTTATAATAAAAGCATCACCAAAACAAGGACCAGAATTATTTAGTGGATGTTAATCATTAGTACTAGAAAAATAAAACAGCAGTTTCATTGCTGATGGGTCTATGGGAATCATATTTACATTCAATTAAAAAAATGTGATGCTTTGGCCAGTCTCAGCCTACCAATAATCAATGTTGTGGCTGGACCAGCCCTCCTGGTTCTTATTATGATTACAAGATGCCCTTCAGGAACAACTATCAGGTAACTTTGAAAACATAAATGTTTATTACTTATAAGGCCTGGAAATTACACAGCACACCTGGGGCCACACAATGAAGGTTGCGGGTAGAGGTGGGGTGGTGGAGAAGAGAAGGTGAGAGGGAGAGGGGGAGAGGGGAGAAGGAGACGGAGAAGGGAAAGAGAGAAAAAGAGAGAGCAAGAGAGAGAGCAAGAGAATGGGTCTGGGATTCTGCTTTTATTGGGGTCTAGGGTGGAAGCCTAAGGTTTCATGGGCTTCCACTTCTTTGGCAAGTTTAAAACAGAAGAGCAGGAATTTAAAGAACAGGAAGAGAAAAAAAGAAGTGGTAAAAATGGTCAGTGACTGAATTTAACCATCTTCAAAACAAAGGAGGTTTAGTAGGAGGAGGCAGCCTAGCTCTTTACCTAGTCCTATGGCTGGCAATGTGTTTATTTGAGATAGCTGTCTTTGAAGTATATGCCTCAGCAACCAAACCTTAAGCCAGGCATATGCACTAAAAAAAAGTAAAAAACAAAAAAAAAACCCACTGTCTTGGCCTTACACTACATGTGAATTTAAATTAAGCAATTATTTCACAAATGCAATAATTGTTCATTGTTTTGGAAATGGTAGAAGTGTCAGTATTATAAAGCTTCATCTATGTAAGACATCTAGAAATGAGCCCTCAAGCAAATTTGACCTTTTGAGCCTCTAATGTGAAATGTCCTAAAAAAAATACCAATTATATCATGTCCTGCAGGAGCTGTCAGACACGGGATTAACCCAAGGTGGAAATAAAGCACAAATCTCTTTGATCTACTAGGAAATCCAGAGATCAGAATTTTCATTGTTAAAGGTAACAAAGTTTCATTTGAAAGATATACTCAGTACAAGTTTGTTTGTTTAACAACTACATAATTTTATGAAGTAATTGCTATTAATAATAAAGTAAATATTATTGTCATTGTGTTCATTGGTTTCTGGTTGTTTTACAGAACCATTGTTCCTCAATTCTTATCTTGCTGCCTTTTTTGTGTGTGTTTTGAGTGTTTTGATGTCAGTATCCTATGACTTCTTTATCATATTTCTTTTATGTAATTGCTATAGGATTTTTTCCTTGTGGTTACCATGAGGCTTACATAAAATACCTTAGAATTATAACCCTGTATTTTAGCTGGTAACAACTTAACTTCAATAGCATTCCAAAACTTTACACTATTTCTCCTCTCTCTCACATTTTTGGCTATTGCTGTTATAATCCATAGGCTTTTAATATTGTATAATTAATAAAGGATTATTGTAGTTATAGTTATCATTATTTTTATTTTTGTAACTTTTAAACTACAATTGTAAGTGCATTATGTACCAATATTACCAAATTATAGAATCTAACTTTGACTATACATTTTCCATTACCAATGAATTTTATGCCATCTTCTTATGATTTTATGATGTTAATTAGCATTCTTTTACTTTCACTCAAAAGACTGTTTTTAGGATTTCTTGCAAGGCAGGCCTAATGGTAATAAACTTCCTCAGCTTTTGTTTGTTTAGGAAAGTCTTCCTACAATTCTGAAGAAAAGCTTTGCCTAGCATAATGTTCTTGGTTGACAGGTTGTTTTTCTTTCATTCAATATTTTGAATATGTCATCTTATTCTCCCCTGGACCGAAATGTTTCTGTTGAGAAATCTGCTGACAGTCTTATGGCGGGGGGGGGGGGGGTGCCATATGTTTAACTTCTCTATTTTCTCTTGCTGCTTTAAAATTATTTCTTTGTGTTTGATATTTCACAATTTAATTATAATGTGTCTCAGTGTAGCTGTAGTCAGGTTTAACATATTTGGAGTCTTTTTGTCCTCATGGATCTAAATGTCCAGTTCTCTTCCTAAGTTCAAGAAGTTTTCAGCCATTATTGCTCTGAATATACTTTCTGCCCCTTTCTCTTTCTCTACTCCTTCTGGAATTTCTATAGTGCAAATATTATTTCTTTTCATTGTGTCCTATATGTCTCATAAGCTTTCTTCATTGTCTTTTTATTCTTCCTTTTTTTCCCCACTCTCTCTCCTGACTGGATAATTTCTCATGTCCTGTCATCCAGGTTGCTGATTTTTTCTTCTGCATGATCAAGTCTGCTTTTGAAACTGCATTGTATTCTTCAGTTCAGTTATAGTATTTTTCACTTCTTGGATTTCTGTATTTGATTTGCGGGGGGTATCGTTTCTATTGTTCGGTTGATATTCTCATTCTGTGCACATACTGTTTTCCTAATTTCATTTAGTTTTCTGTGTGTTCTTGAAGTTCATTAAGCTTCTTTAAGATTATTCTGAATTCTTTGTTTGACAGCTCATAGATCTCCATTTATTTAAGATCAGTTATTAAAACTTTATTAGTATCCTTTTGTAGTGTCATATTTACCTGGTTTTTCATGATCCCTGATTCTTTTTGTTGGTATCTGCACATTTGAGTACTCAGATTCCTCTTCTAATCTTTACAGGCTTGCTTTGGCAGAGAGGGATCTTCACCAGTCAGCTCAGTTTAGTTTTCTGTGGGCTGTCTGCTGGTAATGAATGTCCTTGGGATGGTGGGCCCTAGTGGTCTATAATGGGGTAAGGCAACTGTTTGAACTCTGAGGTTGAGGATGAGGGTGGGTGTACCACTGGCTGAGAATAGTTGGATAGGACTGTTGGCTTGGTTTCCTACTTATGAGGCTGTCAGATGGGTTCCACAGTTGCCTGGATTCTCTGCTCAGGTTTACCAGTCAGGACTGGATATTACATTTATTGGTATATGAAGCTATGAAATAGCTTCCCAGACCTGGCAGGGCACCAGTATGGGACCCAGGGCCTGTACAGTTCATTGTTTGGAATCCCAAGTCAGGCAAGAGTGTGCACTGAATTCCCTGGTCAGGCAATGTCACCAGGTTTGCTCTGTAGATGGGGAAAGTCATGGGATGTGCTCTCTGTTCAAGTGCCACTGTAAGCAGAGTAATTGGATGGGCTATGCAGTTTCCCATGTAGTCCAGTTAGGTTCCCTGGTCAGGCAGGCTGGAAGCTGCATTCAGTAATAAGCGTGGCTCCAGATTATTTTCCCTGCCTGGGCAGAAAGGGAGAAGCAGCTCTTTGCTGGAGATCTTAACTCAAGCTGACCTCCACCCAACGTTCCCTAACCAGATAGGGCCACTGACTTTGCTCTGCAAACTACTGACAATGACTGCTTTTCTCTGGACTCAAATGGAACTGGATCACACAAATCTCACCAGCTCTTCTAGTCAGATAGGGATAAGAGTCACAGGGAGTGTGTGGAGCCATGTCTCAGCTTCCTTGCCTGGGCAGGAAGGAGAAGGACCACTCCAAGCAACTCTCAATGTCCCAAACAGGTTCTCCAGTTGGGAGGGGTGGGAGCTACCTTCAGCCTTAGCTATAAATTCATCCCCCTACCTGTGTATAACATGGGAACCCTCCATGCCTAGAACTGGCTTTGGTCTGAGGGCAATCGGTTCTGCCTGCCCACCTCTCAGTTCAAGTGCTGCTGACTACACAGTTTCTAGATGTCCCTGCCAGCAACTCTGGTCAGGTGTGGCTGGGGGACACTCTCCATAGCAGATGGAGCTGTGACTTAGCCTCACCTGGGCATGGGTAAACCACATTCTAGGGCTGACAAAACTCTGTGTGAGGATCCAAGTCAAGCAGATCTGCACCCCACCATGTTTGCAACTTGGTTCTGCAGACGAACAAAGCCACTGGTCAGGATTATTAGCTGTGTGCTACAGGTACCAACTCTGTCTGCCAAGATCCATGTGCTAGTGTGGCAAGCCCCTCCCCCTTCTCCATCACTGTCAGATTCTCAGTGGTTGAGCCCACAGGTTCACCTGTAATCCCTGTGCAGCAAGATCAAAGTAATGGCTCTCACAAAGCAATCCACATGGCTGGGTGTGGGAGCTGGTTATCCTCTATTGGTTTTCTTATCCCTCTAGAGAACCTGGAGTCTTAGGGAGACCTCTCCATGTAGTGTTGCACTAAACTTGGGGATGAGCAATGCGGTCGCATACAGCCACTTCTGTTACCCTTATAACGCAGTCTGTCCTGGTCTCTGCAGTACAAGGGGTGCTTCAGCCCCAACCCCATGTTCTAGAATTCTCTCAGTGGTATCTTGTTCCTAAATAGTTGTTAGTTGTTTGTTCTTGTGAGGAAGAGCAAAGTTAGGAAAGACCTATGTTGTCATTTTGATGATCTCATTCTCCAATAGACACACAGACCAATGGATTAGAATTGAAAACCCAGAAATAAAATGACAGATACTTATACGGGCAGATAATTTTCAACAAAGGAGCCAAAAACATACAATGGAGAAAAGAAAGCCTCTTCAATAAATGGTGCTGGGAAAATTGGAAAGCCACATGCAAAAGAATAAAATTAGACAGCTATGTCACCATATACCAAAATTAACTCAAAATGGATCAAAGATCTAAACATAAGAACTGAAATAATAAACTGCATAGAAGAAAGCATAGGTACTAAACTTATGGACCTTGAGTTCAAAGAGGATTTTATGAATTTCACTTCAAATGCAAGGGAAATAAACACAAAAATAAATGAATGGCACTATATCAAACAAAAAACGTTCTGCAGAGCAAAACAAACCATCAACAAAACAAGGAGGCAAACAACCAATGGGAGAAGATATTTGCAATCAACACCTCCAATTAAGGGCTAATATCCAAAATATATAAAGAACTCGTACAACTCAACAAAACAAACAAACAAATCCAATTACAAAATGGGCACAGGACCTGTACAGACCCTTCTCCCAAGAAGACATACAAATGGCCAACAGATGTATGAAAAATGCTCAACTTCACTAGCTATTAGGGAAATGCAAATAAAAACCATAATAAGATATCCCTTCACACCAGTTAGAATACCTATCATCAACAAGACAAATAATAACACGTGTCAAAGAGGCTGTGGAAAAAAAGGAACCTTTGTACACTGTTGGTAGGAATGTGGTAAATTGGTACAACTGCTATGGAAAACAGTATGGAGATTCCTCAAAATATAAAGAATAGTATTCATATGACCCAGCAATCCCTCTTTTGGGTATCTACCCAAAAAAATCTAAAACCATTTTTCTGTAAAGATATATGTATCCTTACGTCCATTGCAGCATTTTTTATGGTGGTCAAAACATGGAAACAACCAAAGTGTCCTTCCATGGATGATTGAATGAAGAAGATGTGGTACATACATACAATGGAATACTGCTTTACCATAATAAAAGATATGAAATACCACCATTTGTGACAATATGGATGGATCTTGAGATTATATGTTAAGTGAAATGAATCAGACGGATAAAGTCAAGAACTATATGACTTCACTCATATGTGGGCTATAAAACTGAAAGCAACAAACAAACAAGACAAAGAAAGAAAGAAACAAAAACTCATACACAGAAAACAGTTTATTGGTTACCAGAGGGTAAGGGAGGAGGGGAGTGGTAAACAGGGAAAAGGGGGCTGAATAAATATATACGGTGATGAAGAGAGAATTGATTCTGGGTGATGAACACACAATGCAATATATAGATGATGTACTATGGAAATGTACACTTGAAACCTATATCATTTTACTAACCAATGTCATCACAATAAATTTAATAATAAAAAAATATTTTAAAATACAAGTTACAAATGATTGCAACAGATGTTAGTGACTAAATAATAAAAGGCAAAACCCTGATTCAGTGAAAAGATTCCAGATTCTTCCAGGGAAAGGAATGACTAGCTCCTTCTAGAGCATGAAGCCAATAAATGATGGATATTTTGTTTACATCAAGTGAAAGTATTCACATCACTGAAGCACATGGGCAACAGCATGGGTATAGAAAGAGTCTGAGGGTCTGTGAGTTTTTAGTAGAAGTCAGAGAATCCATATCTTCCATAACGAGAGGTGGCCACACCCACACCTGGAGCCTACACATCCGCAGCCATAGCCACAGCCCAGGCCACCAAAGCTTCCATAGCCACAGCCCAGGCCTCTATAGTAGTCGCCGCAGAAGTTCATGGAGTCACAGGTTAGAGGTTTGGTTTTGTGCTGAAGATGATTTTCCTGAGTGTAAGTGTCTTTAGCTTACCAGAATGATTTTATACCCTCAGTAGTGGGTATAGTAAATAACAATGACAGGTGATCTCATTTCCCTATAACAGAATAATTTAAAATTTAAAAATTATTTTGAATTGTTCTCTTACCAAAGGGTTCAGCTTCTTATTAAGAGACTTTTAGTAATAATTGTTATTTTTAATAGTTTGTATTCCTAAGAACAAAATATTTCCAAGATGAAAATTGACTATAGCTTCTTCAAAGGCCATGTTGAGACTGTAATTAAAATGGTCTAATCTGACTGGATGGCTTCCAATAGCCCTATAATTCCATAACCTCAGACTGCTTTTCTTTTAACTTGCATTCCATTGTCTTAACTATTGATCATTCCCAGAACCCAAGGTCTTTTCTCCGTGGTGGTCAGGATATAGTCACAAAATCATTTGTGATTTCCAGATAGTCAAATTAACAGAAAACTTGCTTGGTTTTCAAGTTTGGATTTTTTGTTGTTTGTTTTTTGAACTTTTTTTGGCATTTGGCATTGCTGCCCTCCTCATCCATTCATTCTTTTTGTAAAGGTTTCTGCCCTTCTTTTCTATGAAAATTCCTTATTAGTCTTCTTCCCAATTCTTTATTTTTCCATTAACTCTAAAAGTGTCCCTTTTTCTATATATTCATTGTATACATTTTTCTCATGGAATTTCATTAAGTATTGCATTTAATAACAGTGCTTATACTTATGACTTTCAAAAAGCTTCTCTAGGCATCTATTTGACTATTTATTGGATATCTCTTATTTGAATTACACTCAAATTCTAAGTTTAGTAGTAAACTTTTCCCACGGATCTGCCTCTTTTCTGTATATCAGTCATTCATGCCACACACCAAGGTGTGAACTCCAAATTCTCTTTCCTATTTCATGAATACCTCCCCTACTCTGATCCAATATTATGCACTCAGCTGGTCACCAACTGAACCATAGAAATGGTATTTCATTAATATTACTCAAAATTCTATTCATTAGGATTAATTAATAGAGCCCTATACTACTTTCTCCCAGATTAATGTCCGAGCCTCCCAATTGGCCACACTGCGAGGGCCCTCATCTGATCTGTTCTCCATACTGAGTCCAAATGAGCATCCTAAAATTCAGATTAGATCATTTTGTTTTTCAGCAATTGCTTCTTTAAGTCATTAAGGAAAAGATTAAACTCCTAAATTTACAAACAAGATTTTTTATCACCACACTTACTTTTCTTTACCCTGGTCACTTACAACCTACCATATATTTCCCTTTATTCCACATGTAAGGAACAGAGGCATTCACCTACTGAATGCTTTTGAGACTTTGCAGGAGCTGCACCTTCACCATGGGATCCACTTTTGTACTTCTTTACCCATCTTATTCCCACCCAGCCTTCTACACATAGATCAAGTGTTATCTTCTCCAAGGAAATCCCAAGAAGCTAGTTCTGCCTCTGCCTGATTTAGAGTATCCTTCAGAGGACTGCTAAGTGCCTTGTGGAAAACTCTGTCTTTGCATTTCGTTAGATTTTTAGTATACTAATTAGATTTTTACTATCTTTTACCTACTCCTTGAGGCAAGAACATTTATAGAAATCACATTTTATAACTTTTGTGGATGGAATAGAGTGAGCAATATATTGTGAGTTGTAGGAATACATTATTAAATTGATAGTTTCAGATTCATTGAGAACAAATTCTGTTCAATCTCTGCCTTTTGACTCTTACAGGTTTTCCATTCTTCGATTGTCAACAACAGTCCCAAACACCAATAAAGTTTATTTACTTAAATGTGTTTATAATCTTCTCCTCTATCAATTGATCTAAATCGAAATTAATGAATAATTCTGAACACATTGTTTTTTTCTGTTAATAGTTGGCCCCTTAGATTGCCTAGGTAGGTGAGGCAGGAATGCCATAAGTTTAAATCTCCGAATATATCATCTAATAAATAGGTAGACAAAAACAAAATTATAAAACCACACAAATTCTATTTTTTGAGCATGAAAGTACAAAATGAAGGTATTACAAACTTCAAATTAGAAAAAGAAGTAGACAGAAAAAATACATTTTCAGTGAAGATATTTCTTGATTTCTTCCCCTAATCCCTCGTGAAAAACAAAGCAATATCAGCAGGGGAAAAGAGTGCCAAAGACTGAACAACAAAATTGTCTCAAGAAAGAGAAAACTTTCTCCTTAAAGGAAAATAATATTTTTAGAAATTATTAGATCAAGGCAAACTACAAAGAAGTGCTTAAAAGAATGCAGAAATAGATTATCAATCAGTTTTGAAAAGGCAATGTTTCTGAAAAGGATAATGTAAGATGGGAGGAGAATTTAGGAAACTTTAAAGTGAAGAAAACAAATGTGAGGGGAAAATATAGGGCCCTAGTAGACAGAAGGGGAAAAAAAAGAAAAAAAAACAACAACTTAAGGACAAACTACTAAATCCCCTCCAAATAAAGCCATGCAATTATTTAGCAATGCTTGATACACTAGAACAAAAGGACAAGCCTAAATTAGGAATGTCATAATGAATCTCAAACCAATAGTCCTATCCACAAATTCAGAGGTGCAAGCAATCTTCACCTACACAAAGTGTAAAAAAAAAAAAAAAAAGTATAAAAACAACAGATACTGGGCCGGCCGAGTGGCATGGTGGCTAAGCGCTGGCTTGGGAAGCCAGTGGCCCCGGTTCGGGTCCCACATATGAGGGCCAGGGACACTGCCCTCAAAAAAAAACAAGAAACAGATACTGATTATCAAAGCATTTATCTGATAACTTCTCTCACACACACACAAAAAAAACAAAAACAAAAAAACCAATGAAGTAGAAAAAAAACTTCAACAAAGCACTTTATATTGAATTAGATATTAAAAAGTTAAATATTCAAGAGACAGGAAGAAATAAAATTAGTTGAAAAACTTAGGAAAGAAAAAGGTAAAATCATATCTGAACGAAGACCAAGTTCCAAAATACCTAAAGAAGACTGGACTCAAATGAAAACAAAAGATGACACTGAGGAAAAGCAGGAAAATAATAAAACCAATGAACATGTGGCTAGAAAAACAAAAGTTAGTGAGAAAGCAGGTAAAATAGAAGACAGGCCAAAATCCTCTTGGTGAGGCTATGGGAAAACTGGCACTCTAGTACATTGGTCATGGGCATGCAAATTGGTAAAATCCAGGTGGAGTATGTGGTAAGGAGAGTAACGTAACCCTATAATGGCCATACCTAGACCCCATAATCTTTAAATTTGTTACTTTACATGGCCAAAGGGACTTTGCATATGTGATTATGGTCATTGGATTTGAGATAAGGGGATTATCCTGGCAATCCAGGTAGGCCCAATCTTACCACCTGAGTCCTTAAAAGCAGTGACATGTCCACTTGAAACCTATGTAATTTTTTTCTTATATCATTTTTTTATTAGTTTCAGGTGTACTAAGCAACATAACAGTTAGACATTTACACCCCTCACAAAGCAATAACCCTTCTCCCTCAGGTTACTATCCCTCTGACATCTTATATAACTGTTACAATACCACTGACTATATTCCTTTTGTTATACTCCACTTCCCATGACTTTACAACTGAAATTGTGTTGTGAGGCTAAGTAAATATATATACTTATAGTTGATATACAATATTATTCTACTTCAGCTTCAGTTGTAAAGATTATCTAAGGTGCTAGATGGGCACCAGGCTTATCAAGGGAAACCTATGTAATTTTACAACCATTGTCAGTCCAATAAATTTAAATACATACATACATACATACATACATACATACATACATAGACCATTTCCCTGCTGCAGAGATCAGAGAGATGGATTTCATATGCCATTGCTGGCTTTGAAGATGGAGGAAGGGGGCATGGGTCACAGAATGTGGGCAGCCTCTAGAAGCTGGACAAGGCAAGGAAATACACTCTCCTGTAGAGCCTGCCAAAGGGGATGCAGCCCTACCAAGTTTGTAAGGTGTCTGACCTCTAGAACTGTAAGGAAATAAATATGGATTGTTTTAGCCACTGTGATTATAGCAACTTATTATAGCAGTAATAGGAAACTGATACATAAAATAACTTGGCAACAACTACAAATGCAGAAACTTATGAATCAGCAATGTCTCTTTAGGAATATGCTGTGAAGATATATCTCTAGCAATGTGTATAAGGGTATTCACTGCACCATGATCTGTAATTGCAAATAATGAAGAAACCCAGATGCCCATACCTGAGACATGGTAGCTAAAAGACAGTTGGATGGACTATGGTGTATCCATACAATGGAGTGTTATATGACTTGAAACATTTAAAACTTTAAATGAATAAAGAACATATCTTGAAACTGTTACAATGTCCACTGTTGATGGATGTTCATCTTGTTTCCGATTTGGGGCCACTGTGAATAGAGCTACTTTGAATGTCTGTATGGTGGACATACACACTCTTTACTGCTGGCATATTCCCAGGAGCAGAATTGCTATGACATAGAGCATATCTTGGTTCAGCTTTAATAGATAAAGCCAAACAGTTTCCTAACGTGACTGTACTAATCCATGTTCTCTCTGGTCATGAGCAAAAGTTCCTGATCTACATTTCCACCGACGCTAACAAAATATTGTGAGTCCTTTCAATTTTTGCCTTTATGATGTCTTCAAAGTACTATCTCTCACTTTGGTTTTAATGTACATTTTTCTGATGACTAATGATGTCGAACACCTTTATATGTGTTAACTGGGCATTTGGATGTCTTTTGTGAAATAACTGTTGAAGCTTTCTGCAAACATTTTAATAGCCAGATTTTTAAAATTAAATTCAGAGGCTATTTATAGAGATAATGTGTGTCTGTGCCACACAAATGTATGTCAAATATCTTCCCAGCTTGGACAGTCCTCTTTAATTTTTTTTTTGAGTAGTTTTCTAGTAAGTGGGAGTTTAGAAGTTTTATATATTTTTCTTCTTCAATATTATCTTGGTTATTCTAGGGTTTTGTATTTTTATATATATATTTTTAAATCACCTTTGAATGTCTACAAAAATTTATGGTCAGATATTTTTATTATGATGACACTGAATCTGTAAACCAAATTTGGCAGAACTATCAATAACAATGATTCTCCCAATCCACAATTATAATATCTTTCTTTATATTTAGACCCTTTTCAGTCTCTATAAGCAATGTTTTAAAGTTTACTATTCAAAGGAATTGCACATTTCTGTTAGATTTATTAATAGATATAGAATCACAAAGGTCTGAATTGTCAGATTCTCATGATACACAAATCTGACTCAGCATCAGCATTACTAATGAAAAGCAAAGGACAAAGAAGACAAAATAGTACCTGCATCAATATCACAGAGATCTCACACTATCAGATACCGTTTTCATAATCCTCATTTTTCTTTCTGAGGACAGCTAATTGGATGGAGTTTCAATTAACACCAGCAAGGCCAGATTTAGATATGTCAGACTCCAAATAGAGCCTTTATCTGGCTACATTACTAACTTTCAGTCTTCAACAGAAATGTAGTCCATGAATGTTAAGATTTATTTGCAATAAATGATCCACATAAATCAGATATGCATTGCCTAAAGCATTCTAAGGTAATCAACAGTTAGACAGAATACCCATTCAAAATCCTTATCATTCATTTTCATTTTGAGCCAGCACTCTGTCAGTCACTGAAAGTCAAACTTGCCTCAGATACATCTTATGGGAGAGGAAGAGGTTAGAGATTTGCCATTAATTCTTTCCTCCCTGCTATGGAATTAATGTTTTGATGCTGCTATAAACTATATTGATTGTTCAATTTGTTTTCTAATTGTTTGTGAATAGAAAAAGCAGTGGATTTTTGCAAATTAAATATATACTGAAGAAACACAATACAGTTATTAATTAATTTGATAATTTTCCAGTTAGTAATTATTATGAGTATTCCTACTAGCATTATTATTTTTGTTTAGTGGTAATCATTAGGAACCACAGAACAATGGTGAAGAGAAGTGGTAGATGAAGAAATGTGTGTCTTCCCAAGTTCAGGAAGAAAGTATTTATTACTTTATCACCAAGTAGCATGTTAGTTGTAGGTTTTATCTTTGTTTTGGGTTTTAGATGTTCTTATCTATTTCCAATTTCTACTCTAACATGTAAACCACTCAGAAGTCATCACTTCAATTCTTACAACAAAAAAGCAAACAAAAAACCCTAAAAATTAATGATTTTCATTGAACCCACCAAGTAACAGGCATTCAGAGCAAATCACCACCCTAAGTTAGAGAGACAGTCAATTGAGTGAAAACCTAGGTCTGCTTATCTGGAACAGGAGCCATTGGCAACATAGGCTGCAAAGAATACCTAACCGGTAATTTTGACAAATTGCTGGAGGTTGAGTGCATTCTAGTATGAGAATGACAAATTCCTTGGCGCCAAGGCCTTAAAGGGATCTCCACACTTTACTGGGCTTTACTGCCTATAATTGCATTAGGTTCTCATGATAGAGATCCAAAAAAGATCCCTTCATGTCTCTGGCATCAGAAAGAAAGCGTCTTCAATATATGATACCTTTAAAGCCTTTTTTTCATAACGAAGGCCTACTCAGCAGGGATAAAACATAGCATGAGCTTTAGCCTACCTGGGAAAAGAGAATTACTCCTACACCAGCCCCTTTCAGCCTCTGGGCCTCACCTAAGAGGGGGGGAAAAAAATAAACCAGAGTCTATAGGAGTCAGGAATTCAGTGAATTATATAGGGAATCCTACATCCAGGAAAACAGTAAGGACTGTCCCCCTGAAGAAACTGAATGTCAGCCTTGAGACAAGAGTCCACTAGAAGACTGAGATTTAATTGTAGAATAGAATGATTCCTTTCCTGTAAACCTTCTCATCACACCAATGGGGTGCTGGTAGAATAGAGGATTACAGTAGAAGGAACTGTAAGACACAAACTCTTTCTTACAAAAAGTACTTAGGAATGTTCAAAGTCAAAGGAAACAACTATGACTAAAACAAACATTTAACACAGCCAACTCCTAATCAAATTAACATAAATTCTCACACTAAAGACCTCTTTGCCTCAGTTCAAAGTACCCAATAAAACGTATCTGTCTTTCAAGGACAAATCAAAAAGCAAAAGCAAAGAAAAACATATATCATGCCAAAAGAGTAAAAAAAAACAAAAAAAAAAAACACACTCTGGAGAGAAAATAAATCATCAAAACTAGACTCAGATATAGCAAGGACATTGGAATTCACAGACTGAGAATTTAAAATAGTCTATGGATATGATTATGCTTTTCTATTTACTCAGTTAGTATATTGATTTATGTTTATGAGTTTCTAATGATAAATTTTTCTTGTATCTTTCAAATAAAACTCACTTGGTCATGATGTAGTATCTATTGCATATGTTGCTAGATTAAATTTGTTTATATGTTCTTAAGAATTTTGCATATTGTTAATGAGAAATACTCACCTGTAATTCTCCCTGCTGAGGACATTACAGTTATATTCTGAGATATTGCAAGCTGCAAAAAAAAGTATAGGAGTGTTTTCTCTTTTCATATTCTCTGGAAGAGAGTGGTTAGAATTCACCAGTGAAACCATCTTGCCTTAAAATGGTACTTCTGGCAAGGTTTTTAATCATGGATTTAATTTCTTTATGAAATATAAAGCTATTTAAATATTTTTTTTCTTTTTGGGTAAGTTTTTATAACTTAATTTATTATGTAATATATATTTGCAGCCAGGATAAATGGGCTTTGCTTTTCATTTTAGGTTTTTTTATTTTATGAATAAATAGTTTATTTAAACATGCCCAAATATGAAATAATAAACAGTAACAAACATCATACACCCATCTCCTAGATTTAACAAAAGTTAATATTTTGATATAATTTTTTCATGTTTTTTTTCTCAACTGTTCTAAAATAATTTATATGCAAACTAAAGTTTCTCATTATTTTGATTTGAAATTAATAATACAGTTTTCAAGGAATAATAAATTTAAATAATTAAACTGAACTTTTATTATCATCACAGAGCCTTTTAACCTTTAGATATAGAATTCCTATGTTTGGGCAAGGAAGAAAAGACAGATGATGAGGAGGATGCGGATACGATGAAGGGGAAGAAGAGAAAAAAGGAGGAGGTGTAAGAGGAAAAGAAAATTAAAAAAATGGAGAAGAAGGGGAAAGAAATAATCATGAAGTAAAATATATGGGTAAATGTCTTAGATATGAGAAGAAAATGTTGCCATAGTTGATGGTTATGTTAACGCATCAGAACAAATTCATTGTGAAGAAATGGATTGAAGCTCAAAACATATTTACTATGCCAGAAAAAGTTTATTATTAGGTATCAGATATTAAAGATATTGAAAAGCAAAGCTTTTCTTGCTTGTAATGACTCCCATTCTATAGAAGCGGATTCCTAAAGAACATCACTAATCGAACGCCAACATCTAGCTCATCAAGTTTTCTTCACATTACTGTCAGAAAACAGGTGGTCCAAATAGATGTATAATTATCAAGATAGGATCAATGAAGCATGCAGGTGGTGGAATAAAGTTGTCTAGATGAATAAAAGTCTTACAGAAGACGAAGTCCACAAATTATAAGTTTTCAAATATTTATTCAATAGAAACCAGAAGACCAGTATCTTCCGTAGGACCATGGGCGGCAGCAGCCATATCCGTAGCCTCCATAACAGGAGGGACGGCAGCAGCCATATCCGTAGCCTCCATAACAGGAGGGACGGCAGCAGCCATATCCGTAGCCTCCGTAGCCGTAGCCCAGGCCACTGAAGCCTCCGTAGCCGTAGCCCAGGCCTCCGTAGTAGCTGCCATAGTAGCTCATGGTGTCAGTGGTGATGAGTTTGGCTTGGTGTAGTATGTCAGTTTTGTGAGTGTGACTGCACAGGGACATTTATATACGGGTGTGGAAAGTCACGTCTCTAAATGTCACCCAATAGAACACATTACTTGAAAACTATGTCAACTATTTTGTTTCCTAACAGCCAACCATGTCCTCCACTTGTTGATGTAGCTAGTTATTTAAGAGTCATGCTACATGTTGGATTGCCTTTCATTTGAATGCCTAGAAAAATATTTTGCTGTCAATAAGACGCTATTGTGTTTATAATCCATGTGCTTGTTGGCGTTTCTGAGTTTCAAGCTCCATAAACAAATCTCTATATCTTCAGGTAGTCTTCAAGTTGCATCACACAAGATTGCATCTACCCTCTAATTGTACCCTTTCCTTTAACATTCTATGGCCATTAAATCTTTTCTAAGCCAAAGGTACTGTCTTTCTTCTCCCAAGAATTCACATAAATTGAACCATAAGTATTCCATGAAATACTAGTCCTATAAAAAATGGCAATCAGCTATGACGTACATCTTAATATTTAAAGTGTTTTTAATGTCAGCTGAGAACCACGTTTGGTAATGTAATGGTGATATTTAATTTTTATGACAGCCACAAAGTCAAAGGAATTTCTCAAGCATCGTATGTCCTATAGGGGATGCCTGCTTGGTAGATATTATTGAAGACTGTGTAGAAAGAGTCCCTGCTAATCACTATAAACAGCTCCCTGTAGCACTGTCCTGCTGAATTTCTTGCACAAGGTCACACAGCTAATTGGTGGTTGAGATGAGTTCAAAACCAGTTTTCTGGCTGAAGAGCCTGTGCTTTTGAGCTCACTGCTGTGATACTGCCAGTATTACCAGGTATAAGTAAGGAAGTTTGGACTTCAGGAGGATCATGACTTCAGAGAAAAGTATTTAACTTTTAAACCAGAAATTATTAAAGGATTAAAAATACTTTTATAAAGAAATTAAAAATAAATGTTTTAAATATTTCTTTTAAAATCTACTTTAGTTGACTTAATAAAGCAAAGCATGCTACTCGTAATTTAACTTTTCTTAATATTATAGAAATTCTATTATGAGTATCAATTAATGTAATACTGTCATTTAGAAAGATTTAGGGGAGTTACTAGCCTGCTGAAGGCAGCCTGCACAACTTTTTAGTGGTTAATACATTCAACAAATATTCGCTTACTGATTACTATATTTGAGACACTAATATATTCAGTGTAAAAAAGAAAAGCTAGCCCATGAACTTCATGGAGTCTACATTCTAGTATAGGGCTAGATATTAAAGTATTGAGATACAAGCAATATATAACTAATACATTTTGTATGAAAAAATGAATTGAAAATAAAATGGACAAGGAGCTGTGTTTAAAGGTCTGGGCGGTGTTTTACCCAGAGTTGAATCTGTAACATAATCATGCGTTACTGACTTGTTGGAAGTCTGAGTCATTATCGTTTAGCCAAATACTGACAGAGCACTGTGATTCTAGGTTGTGTTTCTACCTCTCCTTTCCCTCAAGACCATAGTGCTTTTTCATTATCATGTCTTGATACTTTCAAATGATTAGACACAAACAAAATGTTTTGTGTCTTTTAATCAGAAACTTCTCTTGCTCCTTCAACTTTCTGCTCTCAAAAACTGTGTTCTCTCTTTTATCCATATTTTTCTATTTTAATATGAACAATTTTAATAGTTCTCATTTATTTTCCTTCTTCCTTCTTTATCTTTCTCTTCAAAATGTCAGTAGAGCTTAGATTTGCTAATTATGGTCGGTCAAACATACCTCTCTCTTCGGGTTTGTATTGCATCTAATGACATTGTAAATTGTTCCTTTAGAAACATTTATTGAGTGCCTAATATGGTCCAAATATAGGGCTATACTCTGAGCACACAGGGTGAATAACACATCCCTCTCATTCCCTACTTTAAGGAATACCAGTAGTGTAATTTTCCAAATGTCATCTCTTTGGTTAATCTTTTTCCTTTCATACAATCCATGGTATTTTTAGGAACTTCAGTATCAGTGATTACACTTAATATTAGAGGATGTTTTTATGTCTTAGAACTGGCTGAAAAAATTGTTATACACACACACACACACACACACACTCCTTACGTTTAAAGAGAAAAGTCATATTAATAAACATATAGTAGTGAATTATATTAAATATAGTATAGTGAACTATATTAGCAAATTAATTATATTGGATCTCTGCGTAGCTGAAACAAACAAAGCCTAATAAAACTCTGAGGACTAAACAAAAGATAAATATGTTGCCTCTAATTCCAACTGAACTCTCCACACTGCCCATAAACCTGTCTTGATGCCCCAGTGGGTCCATTCTCGCATACCCAAGTCAACCTAAATATGCCTTTATTTTTTAAATGTTTGAAATTTAAGTACACTGGTATATCACAGATATGTTAGTTATATTAGTTTCACATGTACAATACAGTGATTTAACATTTTTATACCTTACAATGTGATCGATCACACCACAAATTCTAGTAATCATCTATTACTGTGCATACCTATCACAATAGTATTGATTACTGAGAAAGGGTATCAAACAATGGTGACAAAAGGAGATCTGACTTTGAGTGGTGAATACACAATGCAATATGCAGATGATGTTATAGAATTGTACACTTGAAACTTATATAATTTTATTAACCAATGTTACTCCAGTAAGTTTAATAATTAAAAAAAAAAAAAGAAATTTTTTCAATTGTACTGTTAAGACCTAAGAGGAAGGAAGAGGGAACACAGGAAAGCATGAACAGAACAGAGATGTTCTAGAAAAATCTCATCACATTAGCAAGGGAACTGAGCGATGGAGATTCTCTAGGGAGGCAGGTGGCTATTCATTACAAGAGCGAGGCATGCAATTTCTCATTCTCAGCCCATTAGTCTGTATCATTCATTCTCCTTGTGATGTATCTGAGCCTTGTTTCTTTTATAAGAGGCTGAGCCAGGTGATTTCTAAAGCCATCTGGCTTCATATTAAGCAATTCTCTAACTGGTTTGCTACCCAGTAGGCAACATCTTATCTCACATAACCAGAGTGTCATCATGAAGGAGCCCACTAAATGAACTCTGTCTTTCTAAACTATAATCTCATTCTCCCATTCTCTCACTCTGTTCCAACTCCACTTTATTTCACAGAATGGTCACCATCAGGCAGGAAGTCACAATTTCCCACTTTTCTCTCTCAACTGCACACTTATTCACTTTAAAGCTTATTTTAAATTTAATATGTAAAAAATGTTTTAAAAGGTAAAATATGCTGATGACCTTACCTTTCATGCATCATGCATTCAATTGTTTTGCCCTTTCCTATAGTTGCTGTCTTGGCAAAAGCTTAAAAAACCAAGAGTATCCAAGCCAGGAACCTGGATTCCGACCTTAGTCAAGCTTATTTTTCAACTTCCCCAAAATTCAAATTAATTTTCATTCATTCATTCATTCATTCATTCATTCATTCATTCATTCATTCATTCAATAAACAACAGAGAACATTTACCTACATGTTTTAGAGATTAAGTAGTAAAAGTAAAAACAAATTCCCCATCCCCATGGGACAAACATTATAGCAGGGGAGACAGACACCATAAACAAGTACAGACTTAATTTATTCATTCAGTAAATATTTACTGAATGGCCACTTACTACTCAACATTTTTTCAGATACTAGGAAGCATATTTCAAAGCAGTACAGAAAGCAAACAAAAGTCCTGTCTTCCTGAAGGTTTCATTCTAATGGGGAAGGAAGGCAAACTATCAATCAATCAATTAATCAAAAGATTATGTTAGTGATAGTGGTAATGGCTAAGTACAAAACATAAAGCAGAGGTCAGAGATATGTAATGACCATATGGGGTTATTGAAGTTGTAGATATGTAGGTAGGGAAGGCCCATCCTAGATAAGTGACATTTGAGTGAAGACCTGAAGGATGACAGCATGAGCGCTGTAGGTACCATCTGCTTTATATGGGTGCAGAACATGCCAGGCAGAGAGAACTGGAAGCACAAGTATCCTGAAATGGGGCCCTACTAGGCTTCTTGGAGGAGCAATTTGCCTGAAGTAGGATGAACTGGGGGAGAGAAGAGAAAGAATGCATTGCAGATGCGAGATTATTTAGGTCTGTGATGCAGTTACACTCTTAGTACCACAATTTAAAAAGTAATGTCACACATATGCCTAGGGATATCATAGCAAGGGCTGTGTGTTTACTCTGAATCAGGTAGGATGCCATTGTTCAGGGTAGTATGGGAACATATATGTTAAGATGGTCTCCAAGGCCATCCTCCTTCCTAGTATGCACACCCTACATTACTCCAGCACTGGGAACATGATGGGTTTTACTCCCATGACTAGGGCATTTCATATGGCGCATTTGATGTTAAGAAAGGGGGATCATCTGGGTAGGCCTGACCCAATCACACCAACCCTTTAAAAGTAGAGTTTTCTCAGACTGGAAGCAGAAGACATAGACTCAGAGCACAAGGAAGATCTGACACAGTCTTTGAGGCTTGAGGGTGGAGGAGCCACGTGGTAAGAAATGTAGGTGGCCTCTGGTTGCTGGGAGCAGCCCCCAGTTGAGAGCCAGCATACAAATGGAAGCTCAATCCTACAACAATAGGAACTGGATTCTGTCAACAACCAGGATGAGCTTGGGAGCATTCTTCCCTAGCACCTCCAGACAAGAACACAGCCCCGCTGTTGCCTTGATGCCCTGAGCAGAGAACTGTGAAGCTTTGCCAGACTTCTGACCTACAGAAGTGGGGGTTAAGAAACGGGTGCCATTTTAAGGTATTAAATTTGTAGTGATTTCTTAAGCAGCAATAGAAAACTAATACAGTCTCTTAACTTTTCTGCCCTGAATTCTCTTGACACTAAAATTCCTAAAATTAAATCATTAGTAATAGTCCTAAACTTCATCATATAAGTTTTGTCGCACATTTACGATTCAGAAGAGGTTCAAAGAGAGTGAAGAAAATATCATGCTAAATTTGGAATATTATGTATAGTATTATACACATCAAAAGTAAATATATTACAGGTTGAGCTTTTAAGGGTCTGCTTTATGAATCGTTAACATGAATAGGGGATTGATGCTACTTAATCCACATTCCATCTTTCGAACTTCAAAAACAACATATTGTTCATTATCCAAAGAAAGTTTTCTTCTCTGTACAGATCGGTAAACAAAAATTAAAAAATTTAGCTCCTCATTCTGTTTATGGTATTTAATGTGACATTGGACACTATGTTAAAATTCATTTTGAAAACTGGAATAAAAATGACTATATAATTCAAAAAGCTGTTGTAAACATTAAGGAAAGAAATATATAAGAAAGTGCTTTGAAAAGAATATAATATTCTTTACTAAATATAAATATCCTTAAATAATGTTTCACTTAAGGAGAATTCAATGAAAGTCTTCAGTAATATATTTCTGATTAAAACCTATGACCATCAAAATAATGTCTTTCTTATGCAATTGGTTCTATAACTTTAATCTTCTTTAGACTTATAATGGTTACAAAACAGGGCACTGATTCTTCTAGCTATCTCTCTTCAATTTCATATTCCTGCTTGTAGCCATTCCTAGATAACTGCCACCATTATTTTTGATGATGGTTATCACCTATAAAGTTAGAAGAGCTTCCCAAGCAATCTAGCTAACTCCACCTTCCATTTTTAGTTTCTAAATAAATGTCTTCTGAAAACATTGAATGAGTACACATCTACTGGTAGAGAAACCTGCATCTCATTATTGGTTATAGGGGAATGGGCTATCAAGAGCACTCAGATTGGCACAAACACTGGGCCCCAACACGTTCTAAATCCTTCCTTCACATACATTTTTCTAATACTAAATTCAGGCCACATCTTCTGCGGGAACCTTCACTGACTACATGAGGCTTGATTAGATGCCCCTCCTGTGAGATCCCATTGCACCCAATATATAAATCTTTTTTGAAAGCTGACACAGAGATTTGTAATGATATACTTACTATCTGAATTTCCATCTAGATTTCAAGAAATGTTTTATGTCTTTCCACCTCTGGTACTTAGTCAATATTGGGCACAATATTGTGACAATACATTGTTTTTGGGTGAATGGTTGAATAAATGAATGATTGACGCCATCCTGGGAGGCACGAGCAACCATGCCATCACCAAGAACAGCAAAACTGAATAAGCTGAGGGTCTTGTTGAAACAGTTAGCAGTTCTTTTTCTTAGCTACCCAAGCCCAGTTTACCTAGTAATATAGATTTTTTTTTTTTGAAATATAGACTAATGTATAATTATTTTGTAAAGTTCATAAAGTTCATGTTGGTATTGGTCTCTTGAACTTTTATTGCATGTGACATGCTGTATCTCATGTTTACTATTTGTTACTGATGTCTGTTCCTACTATTTTATGAGTTGACAGCTTTCATAAAATGTTCATTTTTTATCAAAATGATAACATTTTGATTTTATCAAAGGTACTCATTATCAATATGTTCAGTAATACAAACAGATACTACTTTATTTGTCATGATCATCAATCTTATGTTCTTGAAAACAATTAAATGTGACATCTTTCAGGGTTCCTCACCTCCATTTCCGATATTTTATGTGCTTCTGACTTTGGTTTATAGACTCCAAAGCTAAGGATGCTACTCTCATAAATGAATATTTAACAAGGACAAATGCTGACCTACTTTGTGGTGATAGCCTGAAAGCAATTGACTTTCCAAAGCTGTCATTCATTCTAAGATATTTTAAGAGAACTTTCTTCAGGACAACTGAAAAAAACTTCCTCAAATAGATAATAGAATTCCATACAGTCTCCATTGCTCAGGGTTTTATCATCAGTGAAGCAAGTCTTGTATTTAAAAAAAAAAAAAGTTAAATAAAGGGTGAAGACACCAACTGGAGGTACAAACAATAGATACACAGAACATTCAAGGACAATGTTGGCATTCCTGGAAGATTAGAAGCAGACATGAGGCTCATGTACACACATCTCATAGGCTTGGACTTTGGGCCCTTTAAATAAAATCACAAACCAAGTTACATAAATATAACTAGTCTGATTTTCAAGGCGGTAAAGCTAATCAAGGTAGGACATTTTGAGGAACAAACATTTACAGTACCAGTGTCTATTTGGGCACCCAATGTAAGAACTTACTGAGCTGCTTATTCAAATATAACATAAAGCTCTGGTGCCTGTAAAACAGGAATATCAATTTGGCTAACCCAGTTGCTATGTAGTTGTGAAGGCTGTTTGAGCTCCTTCAACTGTCATTTAAGTGAGGCCAAAAAAGCAGCACCAGTAGAAGAAATCCATTAACAGCACAGCTTCCAACCATTCAACAGAGTCGTATCCTGCTAGGAAACAGTAAAAGACAGCAGGGTTTTTAGCACAACAGTGGCAAATGGTGCCATAATGTTCCATAAGAATCCCTCCGAGAAGATGTGAGACTGGTTAAGAGCAGCTGCAGCTGCACTATGTACTTTAACAAAGTGTAGAAAGAACTGCTGGACGGCCTCTTTTCCCTCACGGTTACATAGGATTACAGGCATAGCCCCATCGTCAGGAGCTTTCCCAAAGCATGTAGACACAGGTTGCAGACAGACAAGTGTCAACACTCAGTCCTTGCACCCATGGAAAGCCTATCTATGAGGGCTAGAAAGGAAACATGACACATTTAAAATGCCAAAGTATGTTTAATGTAAAATTAATTTTTACATGTCTCACAGGAACAATTTAGAATACATGTACCACCAAAATATGTATCCAAAAGGAGAATCATTACCTAAAATGGAAATCTCTCCCCTCCCGCCCTCCAAAAAATTAGAATTTCAAGTTCCGATGATTTTTGTCAAGTCAGTCCTGGTGTACTGAAATTCGAAGTTCTATCCCAGGGATCTAGGATTGGCTCATCATTTTATAATCTGAGAGAGGCACCGATGGAATGAAGTGTCCAGAAAGAAGAATCAGCCAATGGAAACTTAGCTGAAAGTCCTCAGTTGCATGCAAGTTTCCTCAGTAGTAGCCAGAGGACCAATATCTCCCATAGCAACATGGGCGGTAGCAGCTGTATCCATAGCCACCATAGCCACAGCCCAGACCGCCAAGGCCATAGCCATAGCCTAGACCACCATAGCCATAGCCATAGCCTAGACCACCAAAGCCATAGCCCAGACCTCCATAATAGTTGCCGTAGTAACAGCTCATAGTGTCAAGGGTTGAGGATTTTGGAGAGAACAAATGTTTGCTTGCAGAATATGAACTTCTCTGCTTCCACGGGGCCTTTTATATACCCACTGTAGTGGGTGTGACAAACAATAAACAACCCTGCCTTGTATTTTATCAACTAATTTGTATGAAAACTATGTCATTAACATCATGTTCATTTAGAAGAGAGGCCCTCACACCCATTAACTTTGGAATTCCTTTGTGGTTGTCTCTAAATTCTTTAAGGTATCTCATGTACCTTTAATAATGAAACAAAATTTACTGCCATACTTGAGCTCTGTCACCAAGCTTCATGAGTCTGCACAGCTTGAAAGTCACGCATATTATTGAAGCTTGCTTTGAAATAGTATCATCGTCTGCACTTAAAGCACGGATGCAGAGACCCCAGGTTTCAACGAGCAGAGTTTACAGGTCCTTTTGTGTTACCCCAACTTCGGCTTTATTGTGGTTTGGGAGAGACTCCAAATGTTCAGATAAATACTGCTTTTTGTTTTGGTTTAGTGTTTTGGCAAGATTGATTTTGGTGTTTGATTGCCAATAATGTTTTTAGACTAATTCATAGCACTGTCATTCTTATTGGTTTGAGTGTTTTTATGTGGTTACATGGTGTTCAGTTTTATAGGCATAAGCATTTCATAAGCATGTGATATCGAAAAGATGTTTGCCAGTAAAAAGTAAGTATGTATATAATTTTTGAGTGTATGACACTTATGTGTGTTATATTAATGTAACGCATGTATATCTGAGGTATGTATACTATCTATTGAGAGGTATATTTAGTATACTAATATCTAAAATACACCTATCCTTTGTTAATTAAACACTTCTCCTACTCTGATTTTCTGAATATTTCCTAGTAATACCCTAGGTTCAGGAAAAGACACATCAAGAAATATTTTTTGGTTTTTTAGAGGATCAGAAGGACTCATGTCTTGTCAGGGAGACCACTTCATGAAAGGTGTAGTGGCCTGACTACTGCACTGTACATCTGAAGCTGCCACTGATTAATATTAGATATTGACTATAATTTAACACATATGTAGTCATGGGATGTGGAATATAGTGTGGGGATGGAGTCAATGGAATTGTAATAGATATGTATGATATCGGGGGTGGGGGAAACAGACGAAGGGGGAGGAGTAGTCACTTTGTAAGGGGTGAAAAAGATAACTATTGCATTGTTTTGTACATATGTAACTAATAATAATAATAATAAAGTTGTTGTTTTTTTTAAAAAAGAAGTATTCTCCAACACAGCAAAGACCACATAAGCATCAATAATGCATGTAAGCGTCACAAGGTGAAAAGTTGATGATATTTTAAGTTCTAGAGATTATAAATGTGTAAAAGTCATAGGCAAAGCTACATTCTCACTGAGTCCTGCCTGTCAAAACACTGAAGTGCTTCATAAAGTTTCACGTTTTCTTTCTTAATTGCCATACACACTATCCAACTGCAGTGCTGATTGTGTTAATAAAATATATTTCCATCTCTATTTATTGCTGATGTTAAAAGAATGATGACGGCGTAAAGAGTGATGGTGTAAATATAGCAGAAATCTCTATTTACTCAGGAAGGATCAGAGAGTCTTTATGAAATGGAATTATTGGAGGCAAAACACATTTAACTCTCTTATGGATGGAGATTTTAAAAAATACCTATGATATCTTCAGATCATTTTCTTGACACTATCCCATTGGTGATAATAATTGAAAAACATAAAGACATGACTTTTTATTATTAAGTAACTCTATGAACACTTGCTATATAAAAAGCTAACCATTCTATACTTCGATATTTGCAAGATGATTGCTTCAATTTAAGTATACTGTTAAATTTTATGGTCAGCGTAAAAATCATGCATGCACTTTGCAAATGAACACTGAAATAAGGCAAGGACTTCTACACGTACCATCGGTATTGATAATCTTTCTGCAGAGGATGTCAGTGAGCCTAGAAAAGAAATTAGACTGAGAGAGGATACAGTGGAATGTGAATATCATTATAAAATTGATTATATGGTCACACTTGGAAAATACAAGAAAATCAAATCAACTACCAGTGAGAGTAACAAAAGAGTACAATTAGATGGATAGTTATAAAATAAACATTATAATATTAAAGAATTTTATGTACACTAATGAAGCGTTTCAGAGTATAATTGAATAATAGCTTATTTCAATTTCAATAACAATGTCAAATAGAGCAATAAATTTAACAAGGAATGTACATAACATTGGTGAAAAAACATTATGGAAAGATACAGGAGACTAGAATGAATGAAGTTACACCCTGCATTTCATTGTGTGAGAAGATAAAACACAGAAATAATTACAATCCTTCCAATTTTAACTCATAAATGTAATAGGATACTAATCTATATCACAGAGTGATTTGGGGCAGAAATTTCCAAAATTATGTTAATATTTATCTGAAAAAAGAATATAGTCTTTCGTATTAGAACTTTTCAAGTAGATATTACAATATAAAAAAGAAAACAGCATGGTACCATTCTTAGAACTATCAATTCATGTGAATACAATAAAAAGTGCAATTTATTATGTTCATTTATCTCTTAGTGTTTTTTCAGAATTTTACAAATATAAAAAAAGGTGTTGAAATTTTAGTTGTCTTTTGTGATACCTTTTTAAAGTACAGGAATAATGTTAACTTTACAGAATGTATTTTTATATTCATATATATGACCTTTGAAAATCTAGAAAATAAATACCTTTGAAAGATTTATTTGCTTCCATAATTACTGCCCTAATTAAATTGCCCATTCCTTCTTAAAATATTCAGAGTAAAGCATTACTTTTATTGAGATATTTTCAGTTTCTTAGCATGCAACCTGAGTACTGTTGTCCTGTAATTTTGAGGGGAAAACCTTCTTAGTTTTTGTATATCTTTTAGTTTATATTGAATTTTATTATACACACACACAAACTAAACTGACATCACAGGTATTTTTTTTCTATTTTATCATTCCTCTATCAACTGATCTATTTATCAATTCAACTAACTTTCTATATTCTAATTTTTTTTTAGGTTTTGCTCTAATTTTTATTATTTCCCCTTTCCATGCACTTCATAATTGCCTTTTTGCATTTTTCTAACTTTTGAACTTCATAAATATATCTTTAATTTCATTCCTTTCATTGTTAATATTATAACAAACATACTTACAGCTCTGCATGTTGCATTTTATATGATGAGACAGAAATCTAGATTTTCATATGCAGTGTTCTATTTTCTAAATGTTTTATTTTATTTTTTGTTTGTTTTCTTTTTATTATAGTTTATTGGGGTGACAATTGTTAGTAAAGTTAGATAGATTTCAAGTAATTACAATTCTGTAATACTCTGGGCTGTAAACACACTGTGATATATTGATGATATATTACAGAATTGTTTCATTTTTTATTCTTGATTTTTTTCTTCCACTCATTACTTATTTCACCTATGTCTCTTTTAAATACATAATTTCTCCTACATTTATAATTGTGTGATAAAGTATCTAACATCAGTTACATTCCACTTAAATTTGATTATTTCTAACATTTCACTTCCTACTATTTCAAGTTCTATTATTTGGCTCATAGTTGACAAAAGTTGTAACTGTATTACCACTTGTAGTGTTATCAATGTGCACTAATACATTTAGACTATGTGATGCTTTCAATTTATACTTTTTTTGGAAGACTTGTTGCTCTTGATTTTATCCCATTTTGCCTTTTATATTTGGGGCTATCTTTTTAAAATGTATATATTTACCTTCTTCATGTTGAAAGTATATGACTACTACAGACAATGTCAGCACACTCAAATGCATGAAGTGATATTTGCTAGAATTATTACTGATTAGATAAATATTACATTCAATACCATAAAGTAAGAATGCCTTAGACATTGTCACAAACTTCTGGAAGTTATACGCCCTTCAATGTACCAAATCACTTAAAATTGTAGATATTATTCTCATAAAGAAAAGTATACAAACATAGCATTTTAAATATAATCTCAAGATGTATAGACAACTGGTAATTAAAAGCACATGAAGTTAATAAAAGCTAAGTTAGATGATTTCATAGGTCAGGCCCCTTGGACTCTAGTGTGGGCTGCTCTGATTACTAAGATATTAAGATATCAAAGGATTTTGTTTTAATATCAGAAAGCATTGATCTTACTATTTCTCATTTCTCTTCACCCTAGACAACAGGAAGTCATTCTCCTATGTATTATAGCAGACCACTTTTTGTGGTAATACAGACCAGAAAGAGCTATAGAGAGAGATCAATCATTTCAAAGCCAAAACTATGATTATTAAAAAGAAAATGTCTTATCTTTTGACAAGTTTAGCACTGGAGTCTTACTCTAGTAATAACTGTAGCCATTAAGGAAAGTATTAACTAGTTTAGTAGCCATACAGTACAAACAATCCATGTAGCAGAATCAAAGTATTCACTGATGAAGGACTCTCAAGCTTTTAAGAGGTTCTTCAGGATACTGAAGTTACACTGAGAGACCCAAGTAATCTTCAGCATAAAGGTGACCTTAATCTAGGACTTCAAGTACTTCTGGTCTCATTAGGATGATGCATTGTGTAATCACTTTATTTAGTTATTGTGGTCTGGTATTGTTAAACATTCAGTTTAGCAATTCCCTATGTTCTGATTCTTGGCTCAGAACACAACTTTCTGATTATTATCAGTCTTCCATTCCTTATGGGAGAAGACTACGCTTTGGATTTGAGCCCTTTGCCCATCCTGACAACAATTTCTCAGGGTAAATTGACAAGTTGGTCTCTGATTATGATTTCATTCCCCATATAAAATAGAGATGATGTGATAATAAAATGGGCTTTGAGTATTTTCATTTTCCTGTGACAGTAATTTGTCTCTGTAAATTAATAAAATAATCTGATTATAATTTGGATTTCCACGTAGGTTAACTATAAGGAGAGTTTGCAAATCAAGCAAATGCAGGTATTACAGCGTCTGCAACAATTATGTCTTATCATATATTAATGAGTTGGAATTATGTTTTATAGATGATGCACTTGAATTTGCTAATGTTAGTCCCTGAGAAATGGATTTGTTCTTAGTGAGCCTACAAGTGGAAAGGCTAGACTTTGGATAGGGATAAATTTATCAGGATAATTAATGTTTTCCCAACAGACTTCTAGAGATTTCACCTCTTCTCTTTGGGAGATTCTGGGTATTTCTCTCTGTCCTCTGTGAGCAAAGAAGAATTAATTATGCAATGAATTTATTTTTGTCAACATGTACCTCGGGCTAAAGCTTGTACCTCTTGTATTCCAGAAATTATATTTACCCAGCTCATTACTTTAATGCATTTATTGAGCAATATTCTAGGACACCTTAGATGGACAAGCACAGAGAAATATGTAATCAGCTACTGCAATGACCCTTGAGTATGAGTCAGTGGCGTTTTCCACTTCCCCAGCTTCTTTGGCGCAGATTGCTTCTTCTCTTGTTATTGCTGGTTTCTTCTCTAATGTTTTAGTAGATTAAATGTCGTACTTTGCTTTGCAACTAGATGCCTTTGCTTAATTAATGAAGTTCGTACAGCTCTCTTTATCGTTTTTAACCCCATACACTAATCATCAGAATTACCTCACTTTTTGCTTTATATGTTTGAAATGTCTCCCTGGTATTCTATTTATTGGATGTCTTTTACATTGTAACCAAGACAATCAATCACTCTCATGTCAGTATTCTGGTACCCAAACTGTCCAGCAAACACTAAGATAGTGCACATGTGAATAGTAATATAAAAGTAAAACAAAAACTCCATCAACAATATGGGAGCAGTTGTTAATTCCAAGGGTATTTTTTAGCTCTTTCTTTACAGACCAAAAAACTAAATTGATCCAAAGTCCACACTGTTGGAGTATTATAAACTCAATCCTCATATTCTCAAAAAAAAAAAAAAAGCTATAAAAGACACAATGATTTGCATAAAATTCCACTGTTAACATAGCTAATTGTTGAAACACATGACTCACTAAACCACAACAAAGAATTCCTGAATTCCGGGTACTCCTCCAGAAATTTAACCTAGAATTCAGTGGGATGACATAGTTATCTGAACTTGGTGAGAGAAATGAAATTTAAACAGGATTTTTGAATATGACGCTCACGATTTTTTAATGTAGATTTTTCTAAAATGTATCCTAGGAGAAGTTCAAAACAGCAGAGTTAAACATTTGGGCTATAACGTATGTCTACAACCACCATAGGATTACAGTTATTCTTTGTAGTTATGTTATTGTTGAGGACTTTGATAAGAATAAGTTTCTGAAATGCATTCCTGTAATTATAGGGAAAAGAAAACCTGACTTCAAGCCATTTGCATTTTCACATTTCATTCTATTTACTGTATAGATATGATTTACTACATTATACAGTACATTATGAACACCCATGGAAGTATGTTTTCTCAGATCTCAAGACCAGGCATAATATCATCCGAGAAGCAGATTTACTTTTATCTTATGGACACTTAATCATAGAATTAATATTTATGATAGCTATCAGAAAATATAAAGCCAAAGTCATGGATCATTCTTAGAAAACAAAACAAAGCAAAAAAAACAAAAGAAAAAACAGGCTTTAAAGGTTTTAAAGTATACAATGCATGTAACAATTCATTCTAAGGATAAGATATAAAATGATGATAAACATGTATGCACAAAGATATTCATCTCAATAGATTTTTTTGAGATAAGGATGTTTATCACAATACTATTCATAATAGTAAAAATCACAGCCATTAAAACTGCTATTTCATAATAATTGATGACATGAGAACATATTTACAATTTTTAAAGCTTCAAAAAATTATGAAGGGCCGGCCAAGTGGCTCAGTTGGTTAAGAGTTAGCTTAAGAGCTCTGAGCAACAGGGCCCCGGTTTCGGATTCGATTCCCACATGGCCCAGTGATGCTGTGCCGGAGCTGAGCTGCCACTGAGCTGCCAGATGGCTCAGCTGGTGATAGCAGGTGCTCCTAACAACACGACTGCCTGTTCGATAGTGGGCTATGCCCGCCCACAACTAAGACTGAACTCAGTACCTTGAGCTCAGCTACCATCTGGATGGCTCAGAAGATAGGGCGTGCACTCTTAACAACAAGGCTGCTGGTTTGACTCCCGCATGGGATGCTGGCTACGCCCTCCCACAACTAAGATTGCACACAGAACCTTGAGCTTAGAGGCCACCAGCTGCTGAAGGGCAACGAGATGGCGACTGACGCCCTCCACAACAAAGATTAAAGAACAACTTGGCTGGTCCCCCTCCGCTAATTCCCCAACAATGTTCCCCTCCCCCAATTCTCCAATTTAAAAAAAATTATGAAAATCTTTTATATAGAAAATTGCAGCAAATGTAACAAATGTCCATTTACCCTCCAGACAAATTATCACATGTTGAGACATTTTTGCCATATTTACTTAAGAATTTTTTTAATTAAAATTTTTTTTAACTAGTTTCAGGTTTACAAAACAATGTAATAGTTTGTTTCACCCCTCACAAAGTGATAATTCCCCTCCCCCAATCTATTGCCTCTCTGACATCTTATATATCTATTACAATTCCATTGACTATATTCCCTCTACTGTACTCCATATACCATAACTATATATATATATTAAATTATAGTTGTCTATAGCTTTTATAATAAGAAAAACAAAAATGGGAACTACCTACATGTGTAAGAGTAGAGGAATAGTAAAATAAAGTACATTGGTAGCATGGAACACTTTGCCATAGTTGAAAACAATGTTTATAAAGTGTTTTAATGACATAGGAAATCCCTAGTGATGTGATGCTAATTTTAAAAAGGAAGTACACAAAAATCACTAAGTGATTTCAATTATCTAAGTTATATAGGTCACATTCACTTGAAAGTTTCAATTAACAGAAGAAAAAGACATTCACTTACCTGAGTAGAGGTAATGTTCTCCAGGATAATTCTCTCAGTTGGATGTATGCACAGCATGAGAAGATGCTACTTAAGCAGCTGGCATCTGATGAGCTGAAATGGAACAATGCTGAAAGGAAATGTAAAAAATAGATTGAGGGCATGCAACTAAACATGTAGACAGAACCTACCAAGAGTCCTGGGCTACCAGGATATATACATGTGAGCAGACCAATGAATTGTAGCGATAGATGAAGATGTCAAAATTCTTCCCATGAGACCTGAAGTCAGACCTCCAACATGAAATAATGCAAAATTAGTAAATCATGGTGGCTTTAAATTCATTCATTCTCACATTTACTCGTTCACAAATATCTATTGTGCATGAACTGTAGGTTGGTTTTGAGCTTTCGAGATACTCTAATGGAAAATAATAAAGCAACAAAAGTTTCTGTCCTCATAGAGTATTCATTCTTCCAGGTGAGGACGATGATAAATTATATGGAAGAAGGCAGAGTGAAGAAGATGGTTAAGAGAGTGCAGCAAAAGAGTTGAAGTTTTCAACAGAGTGGCCAGGGAAACCTCACAGAGAAGGTAATTTTGAGACAACTGTCAGAGGAGATGAAGGAGCAAATTGTGCTGTATTTGGGAGATGAGCACTCCAGTTAGATGGAGTGACAAGTGCTAAGGCACTGGTGGGGAGAGCGTGCCAGGCATATTTAGAGAAGTACCACAGTGGAGAAGGCAGTTGGTGGGAAAATGGTGTGTGTGTGTGTCGGGGGGGAGGTTGGTTAGAGACCATTGGAGCAATCTGGATTTTACTGAATGAAATCAGTATTTAGTAGAGTATTTAGAACCAAAGAGTAACACATTCTTACATGTTTTCTAACCCTGTCTTCATCAGGCATTAGCCAGGGCTGCTTGCAATGATCAGGAAGAGTGAATAAATCCCCAAGCAGGTCCAGCTCTATCTGGGATAGTCAGCAATACACTTCATAAAACTCCAACAAAAAGACAGGTGCTGACTTCTGGGAGGTGAAAGCAATCAGAAGACATTGTGCACGGCAGTTGGCAGAGATCCAAGGGGTGTGGATGGAGCTCTAAAAGCATTCACTACGTGTAGCTTGGATGAGAACTCAGGCAATAGTGGTGGAGGTGGCAAGAAATGGTTAAATTCTTGATATGTTTTGAAAGTAGAGTTGATATAACTTTTTGATGGATTGGATGTAGGCTTCAAGAGAAATACTCAAGGAACTCAAAGGCTTTTGCTTAAAAATATGGATATGTCATTAACTGATATAGGAAAGGGAGTAGGTTGATCAAGTTTTCTCTGGAATTAAAAAAGATGAAGTTTAACTTAGACATACTCAGCTGAAGATGACTATAAGATATGTAGGATTTGTATAGGTAGTTGGATTTTATGAGTCTGTTTTTTTTTTTGTTTTTTTTTGTTTTTTTGTTTTTTTTTTTAATTAGTTTCAGGTGTACAACACAGTGCAATAGTTATACATTTTACCCCTCAAAGTGACAACCCCCCACCCCCAATACACCACCCCACTCCCCCCCATATCATATATATCTGTTACTCTTCCTCTGACTCTCTTCCACAGTATAATCCACATCCTGTGATTATCAATATATATTCAATTACAGTAGGTATACCACCTCCACTTTAGTAATACAGTGCAATGATCAAACCTCTACTCCATCCATGAAATGGTCTCCCTAACAAGACCTATGATCATCTGACATTCCACAGAATATTTACAACATTATTAATTATATTCCCCAAACTGTTTTTCCTATCCCAGTAGCAATATTGTAGTTGCCTATTTTTGCTGTCTAATCCCTTCCCCTTCTCACTCATCCCCATTCCTCTCCAACTTAGCAACCCTGATTTTTCCTCTATATCTATGAGACAGTTTCTGTTTACTTTGCTCATTCATACAGTTTTTCATATTCCACATATAAGTGAGATCATATGGTATTTGTCCTTCTCTGACTGACTTATTTCACTCAACATTATAGTCTCTAGGTCCATCCATATCATTGCAAATGGCACGATTTCATTCTTCTTTATAGCAGAGTAATACTCCATTGTATAAATATACCACAGTTTTTTAATCCAGTCATCTACTGACGGGCATTTTGGTTGTTTCCAAGTCTTAGCTATTGTAAATTGTGCTGCTATGAACATCGGGGTGCATAACTTTTTTTGAATAAGTGTCTTGGTTTTTTCAGGATAAATACCTAGGAGTGGAATTGCTGGGTCAAACGGTAGCTCTATTTCCAGTTCTTTGAGAAAGAAATCATAGAAGATACAAATAAATGGAAACACCTACCATGCTCATGGATAGGAAGAATTAATATAGTTAAAATGTCCATACTGCCTAAAGCAATATATAGATTCAATGCAATTCCTATCAAACTACCAAGGGCATTTTTCACAGAAATAGAAAATATAATCCTAAAGTTTATATGAGTCTGGTTTTTAAGTGAGACCTCTGGGCTGGAAAGAAAAATCAAATTCATGGGCATGAGATGGTGGTTAGCACCAACAGGATAATGAGATAGATCCCCGAGATATGTGGTGTTTGGTTAGATTACTCATATTAATAAATTCCCCCCAAAAAAGGAAGTGAATTCTCTGATGAGATTAAGAAATGGCTGTTCTGATTGGTTCATGGCAATCAAACGAAAGTGCTAGCTCCTGCTTTTCCTCTTGGACTTGCTTTTGCTCTGTCTCTCGGGGGCACTTATTTAATATCTGCTTTGGAATGGCAGGTCATGATCTCTCTCTTTTTTTTTCTGAATTCTATTCCTTCCATTTAGTAGAGAAATAAGAACCTTGTGGTCCCCAGTATTTGGTGAAGGAAGAAAGGGAAGGAGAACATCTCTATCTTGCTCTGTAAGCCACTTTCTCACTAATAAATTTTCAACTTATCACATTAGGTTCTTTGTATCTATTTATGAACCAATAACTAATCTTATATTTGACATTCTGAAGTGAGTGATTAGATGCCACAAGATCTCCAATAAATAACAATTGAAGTATTTATAATAAACACCAAGTACCTATGTACTAGTTGCAGAAGAAAAAAGTTAGCTATGTATTTCTTGTTTAAACTGTTCTCATCTAAAATCTTTACTATTAAAAAAAAATTTTTCACCTAATCACAAGACCACAGGTGCAAATATCAATGAGAGAAATAAACAAAAGTAAAGGCCTGTCATGATGTCAAAGTCAGATGACATTTAATAAAAAATAAGATAGAAATATGCCTACATTAGATACCAAAATTACTTCAATGTATGAAGGTTACATAAGAGTAAAAAGCTAAATTCTAAATAGAATGGAAGTTCTCTATTGAATTTGTTTAATACAATGAATGAAATAGAAATTCTAAAGTTTTGCATGTTGTAGCTGAAAACTTATTTGCCATCGTTTAAGATAAACATTAATCAGAATGTATGAAACAGCATAAACGTAAAATCCTAAATTCACAGGTAAACAAGTACAAAGGTTCAAGCTACACTACAAAATTGTAAGTAGAATACATAGGACCAAAATGTCCCAAAGTAGCATGGCTGGCAGCTCCTGTATCTACACCCACCAAAGCCATGGTCACTTCCACATCCATAGCCATCTGGTCACCATGAGGTCACTATGGTAGTTGCCATAGCAGCACATGATTTCAGGAGTGTAAGGTTCCTCTGAGTACCACCGACACAGGTCCTTTGATACCCACTCAACAGAGGGCATATAAAGCAAGCACTCCTTCACATTCTATAGACTAACTGTATGGGGGAAAATATCATTACAATATTTTTTCAGACAAGGTAAGGTTTGTATGCTCATTAAAATGAAGGTTACTTTGATATCGATCATGTGCCTTTATTGAAAAATGATTATGTTGGTTACAAACGTTTGATTCCCTTCCTACCCCTGTTCGTACCAAGACATCTCTCACTCATCAATCCCAAACATTTGACCCTATTCCATGCACTGGACACTGTGCTAAGGATTAGGGCAAGAGAGATAGAAGATAACGTTTCTGACAAGTTGTCTTCAAATTCAGCTACATCACATGTATAATACAAGCTGTGCTTGCATTCACATCTTGGAAATAATAACATGTATGTTCAAATCCAGAGAACATCAAAATTAGAGGCAGACCCCTGGCTGACCCACATGATTTCAACATAAGTTACTTTAAGGGCAGTTTTCCATTACCACCTTCACCTGTCCCCAAAAATCAAATGTGTGTGGTGCAGTCCATATATCTTTAAACGCATGCCTGAACTTGGTTCCTTGTAAAATTTGTGTTGTGTTGTTGTTGTTATTGTTTTATCTGGGGCTTGCTATGGGGTCACCTTGTATCAAAACTTTCATAGACTCTCTTTGAAACAAGATTGTGAGATATTTCTATTTTCACTTCTCAATGAAACTGTGAATCCTTGTGACCCTTGAATGTCACATACTTCTCCTCACCCCCATGTCTTACCTTTTGTTTTCTCCCTTGCCTGTGCAACTTTCAGGGACAATACAATGCACAATGACTTTACAGAAAAAACGATATTATAGGATGTTTATTATTGACTCTATACAACAAAATTTAAGGCTATTAATGTTAAACTTAATTCAGTCATTTTTTCAAAAGAGCTCAAATAACGGTAAACCAAGTAAACTACTTTCTTGCAAAAATTAATTGATTCAGGGTAGAGCTTTGATAACTGGAGAGATAGTTGGTGATGGTTATAAGGTTTATACATTTTGTTTTCATCTCCACTTATCACCCAAAGCCAAAAAAGCAAAAACATTCCAATTTTATTGACATGAGTGGAGGGATGGTTAAAGGACCAAAATGGTCTATGGACATTACTGCCACCTGCATCCTCTCCTATACACTTCCTGTGTCACAAAGGCTAAAATTATGCAAATAAATAAATGATATGAAGGATACAACTAACATCCATTGTATTGGAAACACAAGTAAACAAACAATATGATTTCGTGCAAGCTCCTGTCTAATAAAATAGCACAGAGCCAGAAAATCTTGAAATAGCTTCAACTTTCTTTGTCCAAGCTGCCAAGAACTTAGTACATTTTGTGGCTATGTTTTATATACCTACTCTCGCACTGAGATATCACCTAAGGGTCATAGACCCAATGCAATAATGTTCCACATATCTAAAAAGTGGTCAGGATCTTCATTAAATGAATGTGTTATAAAAGAAAGGACACATTCTGTTTATAGCTTGCAGGAAATAAATGCTTGGAAACAACATTAGCTTGGAGTATCAAGCTAGTGTTAATAGTGAATGTTAATATATCTAGAGCACTTACTATAGTCCAGGAACTACAGAGTCTTTTATTTGCATTTTATTTTCAAAACAAACATCTGAGGCAGGGTGTATGTGTATGTTGCCCATTTTATGGAAGGTAAGATTTCTGGCTGGATAGTTTAAAAGTTTTCCCAAACCACACAAGTAGTAATGTTGGAACTGGGAGATACACCTCAACAGTCTGGCTCCAGATCGACATTCTCCACGACTCCATCCTCTTTATAAGGACAGAGGGAAAGTAACCCAATACAGAGGCACCAACTCTGACAATAATGACAAACCACTGGTGCATCCTTCACATCTTCTCCCTGTTAAACTATGTTACTTGCTCTTTCGGTATTTTTCATTTTGTAAACTCCTGTGAAAAAGTGTCATTCTACTATAAGTCAGATGCGCATAATTAAGTCAGGCACTTCTATAATAGAAACAGGGGGAAGAGATAAAGCTAGAATAATTCAGCAAAGTGAAAGTCTAGATGACTATCTATGGCTTCCTAAGATGCTTAAGCAATGTCCTATTAGTAAGCTTGTCTTGTCCACACTGCAGAGTGTGCACACTGTCTGGACACAGAACAAAGGAGCCTCTTCCCGGAACACAAGTTTTACTCAAATCTTCGGATGAACTTTTAAGTGATTAAAATCCTAAGTACTTGGTAATACCCATATGCCTTAGATGTTTGATATTATTATATATAAGAATGTAAAACATGAAAAATAATAAGAATACAAAATGTCAGGAAGAGTTATGCATATCATGTTTGGAATAGGTTGCATCAGGCAATGCTTGCCAGCACTGCAGGGTTTGGGTTTTATGATCTCATACCATGTGTAATGAACTCACTCAAAAATTATGGATTGAGAACTCACAATGTGTAAGACATTGATATTTTGGAACAACCAAAATAAAGACCTTGATTTCATGGCTATCATTTGTCTCCACTGTGGAAAAGTTTTGAAAAGCTATGGGTGAAATACAAGATGGGCTTTAGAAAAATCTCTGTGGAGAAGGAGCAGGGGTATATGTGAAGAGACAGACAAGGGTCTATTGCAATAGTCCACGTAGAGAACTAGAGACATGACAGTGGAGATAGAGATACTTTTTTTTTTATTAGTTTCAGGTGTACAACACAATGCAATAGTTATACTCATTACCCCCCAAAGTGACAACCCCTCCCCAGTTCGCCACCCCACTCCCCTCCATATCACACATATCTATCACAACTCCCCTGACTCCCCTCCACAGTATACTCCACATCCCGTGACCATCCACATATTCAGTTACAGTTGGCATACAATACTATACAACATCAGCTTCAGGTGTACAATACAGTGATCAAGCCTCTACTCCATCCAAAATTTTTACAACAATATTATATTCCCTGAATCATGTTTCATATCCCTGTGGCAATATTGTAGTTGTCTATTTATGCTGTCTAATCCCTTCCCCTTCCCCCTACCCCCACCCCCTTCCCAACTAGCAACACTCAGTTTTTCCTCTACATCTACGAGTCTGTTTACTTTGATCGTTCACTCAGCTCTTTAGACTCCACACACAAGTGAGATCACATGGTACCTGTCCTCCGACTGACTTATTTCACTCAACATAATAGTCTCTTCACAACATTATCAATTACATTCCCAGAACTGCCCCCATATCCCTGTGGCAACATTGTAGTCCCACCTACACTGTCCAAAACCTTCCCCCTCTCACTCTCCCACACTCCCTCCCAGCCAGCAACCATCAGTTTTTCTTTATGTCTGCTTGATATGACTTCAGTCTTCTTAAATTTACTGAGAACTGTTTTGTGGCCTAACATAGTCTATCTTGGAAAATGTCTCATGTGTACTTGAGAAGAATGTATATTCTGTTTTTTCAGGGTGAAATGCTCTAAAAATATCAACGAAGTCCAGCTGATCTAAAGTATCATTTAAGGCCCCTCTTTCTGTGTTGATTTTCTGTCTAAAGGGTCTGTCCATTGGTGACAATGGAGTTGAAGTCCCCTATTATGATAGTTTTACTGTTGATCTCTGTCTTTATGTCTGTCAAAATCTGTTATATGTAATTAGGAGTTCCTATGTTGGGTGCATAGATGTTTATTAGGGTTCTAGTGCCCTTCTTTATCTTTTATATTGTAGTCATTTTAAAGTCTATTTTGTCCAAAATAAGTACTGGTACTCCAGCTTTTTTTTTTCTCATTTCCATTTGCATGAAATATCTTATTCCTTCTGTAAACAGCATATACATGTGTCCTATTTTCTTATCCACTCAGCCACTCTCTGCCTTTTGATTGCAGCATTTAGCCCATTCACATTTAAAATGATTATTGATAGGTGCATATGTATTGACATTTTGTTATTTGTATTCCTGGTCTCCCTGGGTTAGCTTGTTTACCCCTTTCTTTTGTTTAAAAAAGCCCTTTTAACATTTCTTGCAATGCTGGCTTGGTGGTGATGAATTCCTTAAGCTTATTCTTTTCTGAGAAGCTCTTTATTTCTCCTTCAATTTTAAGTGATAGCCATGCTGGGTAGAGCAATCTTGGTTGTAGTCCTTTATTTTGTGTCACTTTGAATATCTCCTGCCACTCCCTTCTGGCCTGCAGAGTTTCTGTAGACAAGTCAGCTGTTAGTCTAACAGGAGTTCCTTTGTATGTAACTTGCTGTCTTTCTCTTGCAGCCTCTAGGATTCTGTCTCTGTCTTTAACCTTTGCCATTTCAACTATGATGTGTGTTGGTGTGGACCTGTTTGGGTTCAGCTTGTTTGGAACCCTCTGCACTTCCTGGGCATGTATGTTGATTTCCTTTACCAGGGTAGGGAAGTTTTCAGTCATTATTTTTTCAAATACATTTTCGACCCCTTGCTTCTTCTCTTCTCCTTCTGGTATTCCTGTGATTCTAGGGTGGTTGCATTTCACCTTGTCCCATAGGGCTCTTAAACTATTTTCATTCTTTTTTATTCTTTGGTCTTTTTGTTGTGCCAACTGGGTGATGTCTGCTATTTTATCTTCCAAATCACTGATCCGCTCCTCTGCTTCATCTACTCTACTGGTGATTCCTTCAAGTGTGTTCTTCATTTCAGTTATTGTATTCTTTAGTTCTAACAGGTTGTTTTTTATGGTTTCCCTGTCCTTTTTTATGTCCTTGCTAAGTTCCTTAAACATTCTTATCGTCAGTGTTCTAAACTCTGTCTCTGAAAGGTTGGCTCCCTCTGTTTCATTTAGTTCCATTTCTAGAGGTTTCTTCTGATCTTTTACTTGTGCCATGTTTCTTTGTTTCCCCATTCTGGCTGTCGCTCTGGGATTGCTTTGATGTATTAGATAGATCACCAGGAGAGGCCTGGCTGGATCACGCAGGCACACAGCTCACAGCCCAACACTCCCAGGAAAACTCCCAGTCCGGGTGGAGGATGGGGATCCAAGGCCGCATGCGCGCGCATGCACACACACACTTCTGCGCCAATTCCACCAGACCAATGAGGTCTCAGACCTGATCCTCCATGGGAGGGCCCAAGCCCGACAAAATGGCATCCTCCCTACACCACTCGCTTGCAGGCTCCGCACCATGGGAACAACAGTTTAAAAACCTCCAGCCTTTGCACCAAAGGTGCTCAGCTCAGTCCGTCCCCGCAGGCTCCCGGGTCCGGCTCACACAGCCACTGCCTCCACCAGAAACCAGGTAAGTGCTCACCGGCGAGCAAGCCCGGGTGCCGGCCCCACTGATTCTCCAGCCGCTCTCAGCCTCACCGAGCTGAGCAAAGAGAGTCCTCACTAATTTACTGCCGGCTATCTTAGAACTCCTCTTCCCAGCAAAGGAGCTCTGGGCTGGTGAGCTTGGGGTGCGGCTGGAGAGTCTCTCCCCCAACCAGACAAGCTTCCCATGGCTGGGGCTTCCCTCACGGGGCTCACCCTCTCTCGTCTCCGCCCGTCCTACCAGACCCGACACAGCCTCCTCTTTAAGTTCTTCGTTTAGTGGTTCTGTTAATCTGGTGTTCCGGGGACCTGCATGGTTGAATGCTGTATAATTTGTTTGTAATTTTGGTGTGATCCTGGGAGGCAGTTAGCACAGCGTCTGTCTATTGCACCATTTTACCAGAAGTCCCCCTAGAGATACTTTTAAGATGTGCTTTGAAAATACAATCAATGGAAATGGATACTGTAAACAATTCAGTTTAAGGATGAGAAAGAGATGTCTTCTTTACAACTTCCAGAGTTTGGCTGTTATTATTTGGAGGAAATTCTTATATTTTCTGAGGTTTAGAATGTTGAAGAAAGATTAAGAATAATAGGAGAAGGTTATATTTGAGATGTTGAAAGGTATCTTTGATAAGCAGGTAATTAAATATATAAGTCAAGCTGTATTGAGAGGCCTGGGCTAGCAATAAACACTTGAAGTGTTTTGCATATAATTGGTATGTGAATCAGTAAGAGTGGCAGAGACTGCTTAATGGATAAGATGCTGTGAGTGCAGCATCCAATTGCCCCTTACCAGGTGGGGCACCCATTGCCAGATCCTGAGAGTGTGGCGTACTAATGGCCCATGGCTGTCCCCTTCCTTGAGATGAATCGCTGTCTTCATGAAGAGTTGCCCACAGCCAGTGGCTAACTGATGAGATTACAAAACCCACCTCTCCTGCCTCAAAGTGGGACAATCCTGGCATACCTTCATATTTCACCAGTTCTTCCAAAACTGGGCAGAGACTAGACTTCAGCTGCAAGCACATATTTGCCTCACTTCTCCCACAAGCTATTTTGCTTACTTTACTTTTTTTAGAGAATTCCCTTTGGAGAGTTCCCCAATAAAGCAATTGTCTACAAATCCCATTTTCAAGCTCCACATTGGTGGAACCTTCTAAGACCACTAGGAAGAAAGTACAAAGGAGAAATTGCTCATGAAAATGTCCACAGGGTTGTGGTAAGCAATGTACATGAGTGAAGGGAGCTGTGGACTATAGTGAAGCAAATTTCATATCATCAAAGGAAGTTAGTGGTGTTCAGGACAAAAAAACAATTAGGTTCAATTGATCTGAATAGGTAGAATTGGCAACAATTATTTTGCCACACAGATTATTTTGAGAAACTTGCCTCTGATAGAGAATAAAGAAATAAAACTCTGGGAGATGCAGTACCTATAGCAGGTATTACCATTTTATTTTGGGTTTTGTTAGGCAATGATTTTATGTTTATTTATTGTTGGTGTATTTCTTGTTATGTACTCCACATACTGGATTATCCAAAAAAGATTTGAATTTGAGGAGGATACAGAAGATAGAAAACTTGAAGGCCCTAGAGATTTAGTACTGAAAGCACAAAATGAGACGTTCCTACTAAGGTAGGAAGTGACAGGATAGAGAAAAATGATGTTTGGATATGTTTAAAAAAGCATCTCCTTTAGAATAGGGGCAAGGAGAAAAGGCCGACAGGACTATGAGAATTCTATTGGCTTAAACTGAGTCAATTGTTCAGTTTTCCCCTGGTTCAGGACAGTTCAGAGAGCTCGTATTTAATAAATGTTTGGTAAGTTAATAGCAGAATTAATTAAATGTGACAATAAGAAAATACCTCCTGTTCTGTGGAAGTACCATTCACCTCAAGGTGAGACTAGGAAGTTGATGATTTAATCTATTCAGCTGTGATTAACACCTTGTTTGCAAAATTAATATTTGTATTCACAGTCTTAAAAGAAATATTCTGAAAACACGTTAAACTTCAGCACCATTCTGATTCAAAGATTTTAAAAATATGGTCATTTCAACATTAAACCTTTCTTTCTTTTTCTGATTCTCTCTGAATCTTGTAGCTTTTTCACGTTGAATGTCTTCCAGTCATTTCAGCTCATGATGTTTTCTATTTATTTCCTGGTATTTCCTCCTAGAATCCCCAGCAGTCTGTCCCTTGTTTCTTTTACATGCAGACACACATACACACACAGAACCCACCTGCTCCGTCTAGCACTCTTCCACTCACCCACTTAATCTTCAAATGTCACTTCTTTCAGGAAGGCTTCAACCTCCCCACAATCTATGGTCTCAGGATAACTTATGCTATTCTAAGAATAAGAAATATCCAATTGTCTTGTAATTGTCTAATGGATTTACAGCATCTTTGCAGGTAGACTGTACATCTAAGTGAAGAGAGATCGTATCCACCTTTTACACCTTTATATCTATGGTGTCTGTATGCCAACTCATACACACCAAGCAACTATTCCACAGATTCTTGTGTAATTGAGCCAAATTGACTTGGAAGCCCCAGTAGTATTGGGCATGAAAATACTAATATAAAAACACTGATGTGAAACTATTGCAATTAATAAATATGAATGAAAACAACTATCTCTGCAAAATCACATAATATTTAATTTAAAAAACAGGAATTTTTCTCACGCAAATAATTTTAATTGGAATGGTGTGGAATTATTATTAAATTAGTATAATTTCAAAAAAAAAAAGAAAAACTTTGAGATATTTCTTGCTCAATTCAGATCCTGCAAATTGTGTTCTAGCAATTCAACTGTAGGCTTGGATTAATTATTTAGCTTTTGATAACATTGAGTAGATGATGATCACAAGAAATAGAGGTAGCACTTGATAGACTATGAGTCCAAAAGGCTGAGTGTGTCTAGGGGTTCCTCAGTAGAATCCATAGTACCAACATCTGCTACCACAAGAAGAGTGGCAGCAATTGGATCCATACCCTCCAGAGTCACAGCCTTAGCCACCATGCCTACCATAGTCACAGTCATACCCACAGCCCGTGTCACCAGGATAGTTGCCATAACAGTATATATAGTCAAGAGTGAAGGGTTGACTAGAACAGCAGAGTTAGTTTCTTGAGTTACAATGTCATCATCTGCACATGACCTTTTATATCCTCAATAATGGCTGCAGAAAACCACAGACACTCTCAGTTTCCCAATGGGATGTCTTGAAGAACTCATCATTTCTTTTTTTTTTTTTTTTTTTTTTTTTGAGGGCAGTGTCACTGGCCCTCACATGTGGGACTGAACCGGGGCCGCTGGCTTCCCAAGCCAGCGCTTAACCGCTGCGCCACTCGGCCAGCCCTTATAACTCATCATTTCTAAATCCTTCTCTAATTGTTTCTTTTAAACAGTACAGCCTGTCCACATTGTGTCCCTCACAACATCCTAACATGACAATATTCTATAATGACTATTTGCTTAGATTCTTGTCTCACATAAGAAACTATGAGCTATTTTAGGGCACAGACCCTATATTACACATTCCTATATCCCATTGTCTCACAAAGTTTCTGGCACATAATAAGGACTTATATATTTGTTGAATGAGTGAATGGATGGATGAATGAATGAATGAATGAATGAATGAATTTCACAAAAAAATGCATTAATTACTCAGAATGTTTTTATACAAAGAGAATTCTTTATACAGACAACTCATATTAACTGATTTCTATGTAAAATTCTGCCAGTAAAATCATGTGCCTCCAATGAGATGATCTTCCTCAGTTAAAGGCCATAATCACTTAGATTCTAAAGTTTAACTCCATCACCAGTTTTCACAGCATTACCTGTATCCTGCTAACCCCATTTTGAGCAGTTGGTTAATTATATCTGAGATCACAGAATCAGTTTGCAGCTTAGAGCATATATTTTATTGGCAGTACAAAGGGAGGCATGCATGCAAAATATAGTTTGACAAATTGTTTAGTTGTCTTAGAACCAAAATTGCTCTACCAAAAAAAAATATTCTTCCCTCTTATAACGGGTATTGATTATTCCCTCTTATAACAGGTATTGATTAATTGGCATGAATTCCACCTATGTGACCTTAGCCTTTCCAGTCATTTAAGGATTGATCGAAAACCTAGATCACAAACATCCATTAAGAGGTTGTGATAGAGATATCAATTATATTTAGAAATCCATTAATGCTGACAATAATACTATGTCACTCAAAGGCATAATTATTATTGGTATGTGTTATGGTAACTTTTTATCTGGATAACAGCATATTTAGATGTAAGAATTTTGTTATGTTCCTGGAGCTTAGTACCAGGAGGAGAGCAAGAGTCAGGTGTATGGGAAGCTGTGATTAAACAGCTTAGACACTTCAGAAGCTTTAATATATTTACATAAAAATAACCAGATAAAGATTGTTCTTATAAAAATAGGACAATTTCCTTTAAAAATAAATAAATATTTCTTACTACTTTAATGTTGCTAATAATTGACACAAAAAAGAAATGCCCAGGATTAAGATAAATATAATTATAGCATATTTGTTCAATAATTTTATTCTAGCCTATTTTCTGTTAATTTTTTAAAGAAATATTCTTTCAGATTGTAACATTCTGGTCAGAACAAAGATTTCAACCTCATTACTATATTTACATCACCAAATTTGACTAAGCATAGTGCTTTCTTGCAAATGGCTTCCCTCCAGAGTCATTCACACCACAAGGCATTGCTGAAATTTATTCATAGAACCCTATCAGTGTGTCATAGCCTCCAGCAGCCTTGCTGACAAGGCCCCTCATGTGGGCAAAAAATAATTTTTTTTTAATTTAAAAACAGGATGTGTGAAATATCAGACACATGTGTGCTCTATATTGTTTACAAATATAATATAAAATCTATGGCTTAGATTTTTATTCACCATACAAAATTATAGCTTTATCAAACTGGTGAGGTATTGACACCAACCTAATCTATCGCTTAGCAGGTAAGTGATGATCGGAGAGTTGACATGTCAGGTACAAGGGATAGCTCTATTCTACTGGCTTTGAAATTACTCAAAACCTTTCTCAGTGTCCAGAACTATTAGGGAACTAACACTTGCTGGATATAATTTTGTATCTTATTAAAATGTCACAAAATCCTAAGAGCTAGACATATCTCCAATTTAGAATATCAAACAATTCAGGCAAAAAGAGGTTGACTACTTGGACAAAAATCATACAAACAGTAACTAGAAGAGAGGTGGTTCAAATTCAGATCTGCCCAGCTACAGGATTCTGGCTTTGCTTTCTTTTGTTTTGTTTTATATTCTTCCTGTCATTGATACCACTTCCTCCTACCCTGGAAAAACTGAGTTGAAATATTCAGGTCACAGCATGTCTGAAAATTTACTCTCCTAACCATTTATGAAGATTGAGATTAGAGCAACTGCCAGATATTTTTCTGAAGTCATCCTATGAAGACACTAAAACTCATCTTCATATAAAGGAGTATCACTCCAGGCATGCGTAATCAAGCTGATCAGCTATAAAACCATGAAATACACTGCATGGTTTCACAAATAGTCTGCTAATAAGTTAAAGAACAATAGCCAAAAGAATGCGAAGAAGAAAATATAAGTCATGGCCATAGAGAAGCTTAATATTAAATGATGCAGGGCAGCTGAAGTCCAACAGAGATCCAAGGCCAAGGCATGTGAGGAAAAATGAAGCTACTGATTTAGACAATAACACTGGTTTTACTATGACTAAATGAGATTGAAAGTGTATCATGATTACGGACAATTAATGCCAATTAATGCAGTGCTGTGCAGAACCTGGTTGTTGACGATGCACGCTCTGTGGACGACTTTTGTGCATTGACATTTTTAGTTGCATCATTATCATCATCCACATATATTTTTTTCATGAATTTGTTAACTCAGTTATTCATTTAGGAGTCAGATCTCTGTTACAGAAACTCTGCCAAGTGCCAAGAATACAGAAATAAACAAAGCAAGACAAAGCACCTAAAGAATTCACAATCACTATATATTCTTGAAAAACCATCTGTGCCTCTTTATATGATATTCCCTCTACCTGGAATGACCTCTCACCTTGTTTTTATCTGGCTGCCTTATCATTGCCATCGAAAACTCAGTCTGTGTGTTTCTACCTTGGTATGATTTATTTACCTTACCATCAGCCTGATGTCTGTATTTAATGCTCCCATGATACACCCATGCCCGCCTCTCTCAGAGCACATCCCTGTAGCACAGGCTCACCTGTCTGAGTAACTCCCTAGGCTCAAAGCTTTTTCAGGGCAGGGATTATGTATTATTTCTGTTTTTATGACAGGTGGTCAGTTTATATAATGTGTATGAATTAATGAGTTAATAAATCCTATTGGAGTATACCTGAAATAAACAACTATAAAACAAAGGCTAAGACCTATATTAAACTAAGTTCAAGGTTCCGTGGGTGATGAGTGAAAAGATAATCTAGCTCTGCTGACAGAACTAAGTAGGTTATGTGGGAGGCAGACAAAAAAAACTCTCCTCAGATGATGTGATGCTCAAGTTGAGACTTAACAGTTGATTCCAATACAGGCTGGCAGACAGATGGAAAGGCATTATCACAGATGGCCTAACTTGTCCATAGTCAGGGAGGTTGATGAATGCATGTCACAGTCAGCAAGTTCTAAGCAGGAAAAACAGGATAAAATGGCTGTTGGCATATAAGAGAATAGCTGGAAATGGCATTAGACACTAACCCAGGGGCTGTATGATGAAGGGATTTTATGTCCCACTTATGAGATTGGATTTTGTATGGTTAGTGATAGAGCCAAAGACCAAGGGCAGACCCTCAGCTGATAGAAGCTCAGCTTTACAGGTAGACTTCTAAGAAGCACCATAAGGCAAGACAAGAAAATCAGGAAAAGCATATAACAGAAGCTAAGGAAAGATGTGGTCATCAGTCCCAAATGCCACAAAACCAAGAGGACAGACATGAGGTCTGTTTGGGTACCTCATGCTAGTTGATGACTTGAGTAAGAACATTCCTTGAGTTATAGTGAGAGTACGAGACAGGTTAGAATGGACTGAGGGCTGAATTGGAGGCATCAGAGGAAACTACTAAAAACCTTAAATAGAAAAGAAGTTGAGAAAAAGCTACTCAGGAGTGATCTGAGACAGACTTTTTAATATCAAATACTTGCGCATGTTTATAGACTAAAGGGAAGATGTCAGCAGGAAAAAAAGAAGCTGAAAATATAGTAGACAGAGAGGATCATTTATCAAGCAAATCGTTGAAGGACATGGTGTTTAAAGCAAAGTGGAGGAATTCTTTTTTGGACAGGAGAGAGGATATAGTTTCCTCTGAGACTAAGATAAAAGACCAAAAGACAGGTGCAAATGTAGATAAGTGTGTGGGAAGAGAGTTGACAGAGTTTTCCCCTGATAGATTCTCTTTCCTCCTGAAATAAGAAGCAAGAGTCACAGACAGAAAAGTGAAGAGGCAGAAGTAAGCACTGAACAACTAGGTGCTTTGGGGAAAATGGAAAAGGGGAGGGGGAACAGCTGCCATGAAAGTAAGAAAAAAAGGGGCCTGAGGATAAGGGAAATGATTATCAAGTAGCACTGAGGTCTCAGCCAAACAAGAATGCTGTAAATGCCTTGTGGCACTTCTCTATGTGGCACTGGGATTTTCTCCAACAGCTGTTAAGACCCGGAGTTTGGAGTAGAGAAGGCTTGGATTCATGCACATATGAGAGTTTCCAGGGTGGATGGATAGGAGAAAAGAGCTTGGGAAAGAAGTTTGATTAATGAAATACACAATATAGACAGGAGGCCATATAATTGTTGTCCAAACTAACATATTAAAGATGACACTATTAATAATAATTACAGAACAATAGATGTAAACCATAGCACATATAAGAAATTAAGTTAACAACACAGCAGGTTAAGAAGAGGTGGTAAAGGAAAAATCTGTACTGATTGTGTAAATGAAATGGCATGGTTATAATTGAGGTGGGAAGAACTGGAAAAATAAGAGATTTAGGGATATTGTGTTTTGTTTTAAGAAAATGAGCACATTCTGATATTAACAAATGTGGATCTGGGAGTGACTTGCAGATGTCATGAAAGGATCAAGAAATTTGGAGGCAAGAATGCTTAAATTGGTTATCTACATGATAATTTGATATATTTAATGTAAGGATAGAATTTAGTGCCAGGTGACATGGTCTTCAAAGCTATTGAGTTAGAGATTGTGATGGTGGTAAGTGACAGATACCAATAACTGAGAAAAGAGGCCAAATGAAGAGAAGTAAGGAATTAGGAACCAAAAAGAGAATTAGGATAGTACCCAATGAGAGAAAAGTCCCTTTTATTATCTTCCAGGAGACCCAACGAGAGATGCCAGAGCTTTAACCATCTGCTAAGCAAAGAACACAAATCAACCAGCCGAATAAGATTGTTCTGTCCCCTTACTCTCCTTCTTCCCTGCACTTTGATTCAGTATAGGAGAAAAAAATGCTTCCATTCTCACTATTAAAATGTTGCATACTACTCACACAAGGGATTGTGTTTGAATGGGTTATGAATACCAAAAGTCAGGAAAGAAAGGGCAAGAAGAGAAGGCAGCCATAAGAGAATAGATTGCAGGGGAGGAAGCAGGGAGGAGATTGACCTGCACTCAGGACTGTGATGACTGGAAGGTTTGCTGTTCAAATGGATGCTGATGAGGCCCCTGCATAGACGGATAGCTCCCCACATTGCAAGGACACTTGGATTACACTTTCACCGGATCAGCATCTTCAGCAGCACATAAAGGTACCCTGTGATGAGTGTTATTGTTCTCAGGAATTCTCTCTCTTCTTGGTAAAAGGATTACACATTCCCAACTCCATTAAGCTGGGTTTTTCCCTGTGACAAGTTTGGTCAAGGAAGATGAGCAACTGTGATCTATATCACATCTGAACACACCTTTTCAGAGACATTGCCAAGTTTTGCCCTGCTTTTCAAACTCTTTATAACCAAAATGTTCTCAAGAGCGCTGTTCCTTCTGCCTAGATGCCTGAATGAGGAAATATGAAGAGCAAACCAATAGCAGTGGACCTAAATGTGTAGCATGAGTGAGAAATAATTATTTGTTTTTGTAACCTGCTGTGATGTTGAAACTGTCACCTCCACAAAGTTGACTAATACAGAAATTGTTACAAGAAATGAAATGTTCATGCATGAGGAAAGAAACTGTATATCATTAGTTCCAGGTTTAGGTTGTGGAGGGTACAAAAATGATAACCCATGTTACATGCTATAAACTATTTGGTAAAATTATTGTTTGCAATCATTTGGAAGACAGAAAATAAATTTGTGGCTTCAGGTGGAGATGTCATGGTGCAGAATGCATTATTGTGCCCTGTTTTGTTTTGTTTTGTTTTTAAATTAATCAATTGCTCTTTAATGTGTCAAGGTACATTTCCCGGCATTCTAGAAATAGGTCATGATTTACTAAGAATTAAATTAGAAAAACACTTTATATCATTAAATTCATTTTTATTTCATCTAATAAAATTATTTTCTCTACTATTATTTCTTATGAAATAGAAAGGGAAATGAGACTAAATGGAACATGTATATTTTGGTATCTTTAAAATATTATTGAACTTAAAATTCCCAAGGGAAATAATTGTAACAATAAATAAATAAGTAAAAACTGAGGTTCATTTTGCTAGAGTCAGATTATATAGAGATAGAATAGGTGCAGGGTCAGCAAGGATTTCATTGCGGTAAGATCGTGGTTCTTTTTGGTGTGGAATGTGCTTTAATTTTAATTCTAACAAACATTTAAGGTTAATTTACAAGTGATTTGTTTATAATAGGTAAAATTTACAATTAGTAAAATATTAAATATTTTTAGAAAAACGCAAAATTGAAAGGAAATAAAATCTTTACACATTTTCATCACCTTACAATAATAATGCTGGCACTATGATATATATTCTTCCTATATTTTTCTATTTTTACTTCAACATATTTTGAAATTATCTAACATATTTTGAAAAAATTGCACACATCGTTAAGGCTGGACTTTCCTCTTGGTAACATTTAGGTAATATTTTCTGATGGCAATGTTTTCTAAATGTTTATTTTAATGGCTATATAGGATTTCCAAAATATTTTATGATTTTCAAATCAACTCTATATTGTGGGATATCATTATGTCTTCCATAATAGGGAATATCCCTCAGGGAACAAGGTTCATCATTGTTGAACCATGTTTTTCTGCTTCATTTGAACAGATGAACATCTGTGACAATTTTCTGTTGTTGATGAGCATGCTGCTCCAAGATGTGTATGTCCTTCTCCCGGCAGATAGAAAACTTTGGGAGACAGGACAATGTAATACCTGCAGATTCACTTTGTTTTTCTATTGGAGGATTTTAAAAATGCTCCTCAGCATACTAATGGAAGCAAGTGTATTGGATGTCAACAAGGACACAAAACATCTGTTCTAAGAGAAAGTAATGAGGAAGGTCTGACAAACGTCCCTCTTTAGGACATTCAGTCACTTAACTTGCAGGGACTCAGCTGCACAGTGTGAGGGGCCATCTGTTGACGACCATAACCAGTGGAGGATAAATCCTACTTCTGCTCTGGACACATTTGGACAGCCAATGATCATGCAGAGTTCTGGGTGTAAAGACAGAACAGGCTGAGGATTTATAAAAAATCATGTATCCAAAAAAACGTGTTTGACTTTCCTCTTCCTGTTCTAAGAATCACTTCTCATCAGCATTGAAGAAATCAGTCATATCATACTAATGTCTCAATATATACCAAGTATTACATAATTTTTATAAAAATGGGATCATTGTAGATATTATCATTCTACTTGCTTTTTCACTTACAATGCAATGTGATGTCTTTTTTTAAAAAATAATAGAAAGTTATTTCTATTATTCTTTTAAAATGTGCCTAGCAGAGAAACTTTTACTTGAGTTATGTCAAAGTAGCTATATTGAACTTTACTTCCATCATATTAAACTGGACAAAATATATGAAAAACTATTTTTTAGAAATTGTACAATAGGTAGCTCAGGATCATGATGCCTTCACAAAGGGAAACAAATTACCAAGCCCCACTATCACTTTAGCTGTCTGCCTGTAATTCTTTCAGGTCCATATTTCAGGGAGGAGAACCCAAGCAGAATACAATAGTAATAACAATGTTAATATTGTGTTGAATGAAAAAAGAAGTTAATTTCAGAGAATGGTTGTAAGTTTTGAGTCAGAATAGAGAAGAAGCAAGAGCTACATAGTGAAAGAACTCTAGATATTTATATAGTGGTCCTCTTATAACTGCTTTGTGAAACGCTAAGACTCTAAAGCATATAGCAAAATTCCATGATGAAAGGCAAAGAACCTCAGGCATCATACAAGAGTCCGAGACATTTGAGTCCCACCAGCCAGAGTGAGAGACCTCACTAAAAATTAGAGTTCAAAGGGGAAAACTTGAGTAGTTGGGGAAACTAGTGCTAATGGCTATATTAGACCCACCAAGCTGTGAGAAGATCAATGGATACACAAGCAACTAGACTGCCTGCCAAAACCAACTTTCACATTATTTAAAGAAAGACAATGAAGTCCAGATTCTAAACAACAAATTACTAACATTGTATGGCATGTATTAAAAAAGTACAAGACAAGGAAAGAAGCAGAAAAAAGTCATTGACTAGGAAAGAAAACCAGTTAGTAAAAGCAAACCAAGAAATCAGAGACAATGGAATCAGCATATCATGATCTTAAAAGAGCTGTTATAAGTATGCTCAAGAATATAAATACATGAAAATGAGAAGATAAGTGAAAGAGAAAATAATTCAAAAACCTACATCTCAAAAATACAATTGTTTAAAATAAAAAATGTTGGATGGTATTAAAATCAGATTTAACCAAGAGAAGGAGAAGAAAAGGGACTACTGGGAACAAATATTTTCAAAAGACACAGTCAAAGCACCAATTCAGCTCTTTGCCTCACCTGACTCTCGCCCAAGCCACCACTGCAGTACCATTCTATTCTACCTGGGCTCCTTTCTTGCAGGTATAACCGAGAACGCCTCACTTCAAGCTCCTGCTGTTTGCTTCTCACTTCCAGCCTGATGCTTTCCTATAGATATTGAAATATGAGATGCTGGAGCAACCCAGGGTCCACATATATGTACCTGGGATGCATGAGAATGTCTCCTGGAGTAAAAACCTAAATGAAGTTTGATTACATTCCACAAGACATACTTGTTCTACATGTACGTTACATCTGTTTTCTTACAATTCTCTTGACTAGCTAGGGTCAAATCCTGGACATAAGTGCCAGAAAAAATTGTCCTTAGAACAATGAGCCTTTTAAAACTGAAAGTTGCTGTGGTAATGAGACCACAGAGCCTGCGTTGTGCGCTGCACCCATTTCTGGGAGTATATAAAGGTCTCAGGGCAGGAGGTGGTATTCTGACTTCAGAAACCTCTACCGGCTCCTCTACTGAACTAGTAACCCCTCACCTCTAGACACCATGTGTTGCAACTACTACTGAAACTCATGTGTTAACTGTGACTGTGGCTGTGGCTGTGGCTGTGGATATGGATATGGCTGTGGCTCTGCCTGCTGTGGATGCTGGCCATTTTTCTACAGAAGATCTTATTCTTCTTGTTGCTAGCACGTAACTGCAATGCACCTTTTCCTCTAAAATGATCATTCTAAGGCCTTTTCTGTGTCAGTGTCTCACAATCACTTCAAGCCCCACTGAATAGAGAGTAGTTAGATCCTGCATAAAACTGTCTTCTTAAAAGTATTGTTTGTAATTGAGGGAGACTGAGTTACTCAGTGATATTTCTGAAAGATAGAAGAGCTCATTTTGGCCACAGTCCAAGTGCAAACCACTACCTCCTTATAATACATTTCTGTGGTGTGATTATTTATAACTAAAAATGCTTCATTTTCAGCAAGTTTGGGTATCTTTTGTGTCAGACATGCTATTGCTTTATCTTTCTGTCTTCTATTTCTGTGACCTTCTCAGTGATTGAAAGGGCTAATGCTTAGCTGTTTATTCCAATTGTGTATGTCTCTCTTCTCTTCTGATGGGTCAGTACCTGAGACATGCTAAATGTTATATATATTCAATTTCATCTCTGAAAAATATAGCTTCTTCTTTGTTGAATGTTGTGTTCTTAATTCATTTTATTCAAGGGTTTATTCTTAAGCCTTTGTGTTTTATGATCCCAGTTCTATCCATTTCCTTCTTTTCATATTAATTAACACTTATGCAGTCCTTAACACACACAGATAAATGCCACAGAAAATATTTTTAGGAAAAACACTAATGGTGAAAATGGTGGGTTGGAAGAAAAGAGAAGATTCAATAGTTATATATATAAGTGACCTGGAAACAGGCTAAGTGAGCCTGAATTGGGGTGGCAGCATAGATAATAAAAAGGAATAGATGAGAATCAGGGACTTTGTGAAGGTAGAATTGTAAGTTATTAGACATTATCAGTGAAGAAGGGACACAAAACCTGAAGATGATATCTAAAAAATATATATTTCTTCTTAGCACTTAGAACTGTGGGGAATTCAGGATGGTACATACAGTTATATATCTAAAAGATTAGCATTTCAAAATTAATAAGATTAGCATTACAGATGTACTCTGTGTCCTTCTAGAGACACTAATTATGGTGGGGTGAATGGATGATTGTGACACACAAATTTCTCAACACAACAGCTAGTTCTAACATGTGACACTATCTGAAAAATGAATGACTTCCTCTATAGGTGTTCTATCACTGAGTCTAAACCCAAGCAGGATCAGCCAATACTAGAATTATTTCAGGAAGAAATTACGAATTCCGGGAGAGGTATCAAATTAACTGATTTTACATATCCACTTCTATTTTCTCCCCCTAATCTAGTATACTGTAGGTTAAGAACAAAGTTGAGCTTTTAAGTCAAATTGTGAAAATGGTGCTGCTGATAACCTGGAAAATATAGAACTGGCAACTTTTATGTTGCTATATCTGTGAGGAGAGACCAGTCACTATAATATGCTTTGGCTTTAGGATTTCATTATTTATAGGATTTAAGAAGACTCAGAAGTATAGTCAAGATTCAACCACTCATAGTTAAATAAATTCATTGCTCCTAGAGATGCTTGAATCTTGGAAGAAAGTACAGTCTTGAGAAGAGAAAGGAAAAAAGTGGTGGATGAATAGATTGATTGTTTTTCTTGAAGAAAGAGAACCAATTTTTGTGAATTAGACAAATGAGTAGTCTCACTCACCAAATATTTTTAAACTCTTAATAAAGGATGTTTCATTTCCTATTCTGAGCAGAGAACTAAAATATTTTATCCCTGTTTTCTAAAAGCATGGGAAAGACAAAAAGTACACAAGCTACAAAATTCAGAATATCACTATAATTTAATTATACACGGTGTGTTTGGTAAATACAATGGAAGAAATAACAAGAGAGGGTAGGACAAAGAGTAAGGAGTAGGGTTAGGAATCTTTTTGAAGAAGAGACAAACTTCTGGCTTAAATATGAAGGAAGACCAAGAGTTGATCAATCATACAAGAAGGGAACTAGCTTTCTTAACAGAGGGAAAAGGGACATACATTTCATAAGATGCCATATGCTGAAGGATTATTGCAATAACTACCATCTACCCTGGAGGAAATATAATTGCTAACTTGGTTTCAGGAATACATTTACAGGTGTAGGTAGTCAGAATTCTAAGATGATCCCCAATGACATACAGCCATGTATATAATCCCCTCACTTTCAGCATGGGAAGGCATGTAACTTGCATCTCACACTGGCAAAAAAATATCACTCCTGTGATTATGTTATGTGTGAGGTTGGTATATAAAATTCAGGATGAATAAATTTGAATTCCACTTAAAAAAAGAGATGACTTTTTAGTACAAATATGTTTCATGTAATATTTGAGATGTACTTGCAAATCTAGTAAGTACATCTAGTAAAATTACACAGCAAAGAGATATTCATATGTCTCAACTGACACCTTGATTGCAATATTGGGAGTTTCGGAGCACAGATCCCAGTTAGACCTCTTTGATTCACTAAGACTGTGAGATAATAAATGGGTGTTGTGCTAAGCTGCTATTGCGGTATTTTACAACATGCTTCCTCTACTCTTCTCTAAATTATCTGGTAAGAGGTGTGATTGACTTGAATAACTTCAATATCATATCTGCATATCAACAGAGATTAAGAGACCAGCCATGCCAATGAATATCAAGAATAGACCACTCTGGATTGATAGTGAAAGGGTGAGAGGCACTATCAGCCATACTTGATAGGACTGGCTTGTGAACAAAACATTAAAACAAATTTTAACTAGGACCCAAAATGACACTGGGAATAATGAGAGATTTTTAAGTATATGGGGACTTTATAACAGAGTAATGTCACAATAAAATGGATCATCATAGGAAATAATGAACTCCCTGTTATAGCAAGTATTCCAACATCCAATGATAATATATTAACTGTGTGACTTTTAGAAAGTTTCATAATCTTTGTGTATCTCAGTTTCCATATCTTAAGTTATCTTTTTCACATTTTCATTGGGATCAAGTAGATTAAATGTCTGAGGAAATTTGTGATTTGCTAAACATTCAACAGTGTGACTGTAAAGAATATTATTTTTGTATTTTTGCTCTGACTTGAACTAAATGACCATCTAGAGTTGATAAAAATGTATTGAGGAATGTCTCTAGGGGTCAAATATATAATGACAACAGTATATTCAATAGTATTTGGATTCCAGGTACTCTCTAACATAAAATGTTGATGAGTTTTTGTATGGGGCAGCACTGGGGTTCAATTCAATTTACTACAACATAATTAGTAATTAGTTAGCTAGTCAAAGTATTTAGTCGAGCTCATTTTAATAGCTGCATTCCAAAACATAAACTTTCTTCCCTCTACAGAGCCTTGCTACACAGATCTTTGGAATCATGTGTTCATATGATTAGATTATTGATAAAAACTTTCCTTATAGATTTGTAATTGGTTCAAGACAATGCCTGGATGACAAAAAGTAAATGAGAGACCATTATAATAAGTTTATTTATGGCAGATATTATGGTTATGAAAAGCCAAATTCTCTCATTATCAGCTGAAGGAGTGACTTGCATATACTAGGTATTACATATTTATTACATGAATCACAAAAATAATGGTATCTCCTGGGCCTTCCTGTCCGTAAGTAAAGGCTCCAACGTAGTAAGTGACATTCAAACTTCACAAACATTCTTCTGTACCTCAACTGAAACCTCACCCGCTGCCACCATGTGTTGCAACTATTATGGGAACTACTACGTGGGCTGTGGATACGGCTCCGGCTATGGCTGTGGATATGGCTCTGGCTGGGCTGTGGCTGTGGCTGTGGTTCCAGATATGGTTGTGGCTATGGCTGTGGCTCTGGCTCTGGCTGTGACTGTGAATATGGCTGTGGCAATGGTTATGGCCATGGCTGTGGATATGGGTCTGGCTATGGCTGTTTTACCTTCTGACCATTTTGCTATAGAAGATGCTAGTCCTCTTGCTGTTAGAACAAGCTATGCCTCCAAAATAATACTTCAAGATTAACACTTTTCCATGAAAGGATGCCCCATTTTATGATTGCTAGATTCAAGTAAGGATTGGATATCACCTGTATTACCTTCAAGGAACCTGTTTGTTATTGAGGAATTATGAATGCTTCCATTATGCTACCAGAAGGCAGATTTTATTCTGATTATGTTGAAAATGTAAATTCTTGGTTTTCCTAGTCTATGGTCTTCTATTGTCCATGAACATAAATACTCCATAGTTGGAGGAAATTACAATTTTTCAATAAACAAATACCATTTGTTCCTGAAGTAAACATATTTTCTTTCAGAATTATCAATGACTTTAGGGTTCGTGGCCTTACCAAAAGGTTGAGTAACCACTGCATTAGCTGATCCTTAGGTTTATTTATTTCTTCATCTTGTATTTATTTAGTGTCCATTCTTTCACCAGTACCACATGGTTTTGTTTACTGCAGGGTTGTAGTAAATCTTGATATTAGGTAAGGTGATATTAGGTATTGTTCCTTTTCAAAATTATTTTTGCTACTGCAGTTTCTTTGATTTCCATCCAAATGTTAAAATCAGTTTATCAATATCTACAAATATAACCTGCTGAGATTGTTATTGGGATTAAATGGAATTTGTACATTAATTTTGGGAGAATAGATATCTTAACACAATTGAGCATTCCAATCCATGAACATGGTATATACCTGCATATATTTTGGTCTTTGATTTATGTGTTGGACTTTAATTCAAAATTTAACAAAAAGTTACACTATAGTGGTGGAGGCAAAGTTTAAAATTCAATCAGACATTGAAATAAGTGAATAAAGAGTATTAAAATAACAGAATTATAAACTTCTATAATGATTAATAAAACAAATAGTGGTTTGCTATAAAATATCATATGATCTGCAAATTTCACACAAGAAGAAACAGATCATTTTAATAGGCCTATATCTATTAAATAAATAAAATCAATAATAACCTTCCAAAATAGAAGCACCGGACTCAGATAGGTTCACTGAAAAATTCTACAAAACATTTAAGGAATAAGTTATACCAATTCTCTACAATCACTTCCAGAAATAGAATCAGAGGGAATACTTCCTATGAGGTCAACATTACTTTAATGCCAACACCACATAAGGACATTACTTGAAAAAAAAAAAAAAAAGAAAGAAAGAAAAATAAAGAAACTACAGACCAATATCTGAATGAACATAGATACAAAAATTCTCAACAAAATATTAGCAAATTGACTTCAGCATTGTATAAAAAGAATTATACACCATAACCAAGTGGAATTTATTCCAATTATATAAGACTAGTTCAATACTTAAAAATGAATTAATGTAATCTATTACATTAACAACCTAAAGAAGAAAAATCACATGATCATTTCAATAGACATAGAAAAAGCATTAGACAAATTTCAACAGCCATTCATGATAAAAACTTTCAGTAACCAAGAATAGAGGAGAATTTTTTCAATTTGATAAGGAACATATACAAACAAAATATGACTAGAATCGTACTTCACAGTGCAAAACTCGAAGCTTTCTTGCTAAGATCAGGAACAAGGAATGGATGTGCTCTTCATCATTCCTCTTTGATATCATACTGGAAGATCTTGTTGATACAATAATACAAAAGGAAATACAACGTATACTGAAAGGGAAGAAAGAAATAAAACTGTCTTTTTCTACATATAGCATAATTGTCTACATAGAAAATCCAAAAGAAATGACAAAAAAATGGAACTAATAAATGATTATAACAAGGTCACAATGTACAAGGTTAATATATAAAAATCAATTGCTTTGCCACATATGAATAATGAACAAGTGAAATTTGAAATTAAGAAATAACACCATTTACTTTTGCAGCCAAAAAATTACATAAAATCATTAGATATGAATCTAAAAATACATACAAGGTTTATATGAGATAAACCACAAAACACTGATGAAAAAAATTAAGAAAGAACTAAATAAATAGATATTCCATGTTCATGGATAGAAAGACTCAATATTGTCAAAATGTCAGTTCTTCCCAAAGTGATCTATAGATTCACAGCAATCTCACTCAAAATTGTAGCATATTGTTTTGTGGATGTCAACAAATAGATGATAAAGTTTACATGAAGAGGCAAAATAGCTACCACAATACTGAACAAGACCAAAGTTGGAAAGAACTTACACTATATTACTTTAAGTCTTACTGTAAAGCTATACTCATCAAGACAGTATAGTATTGGTGAAATAATAAACAAAATATCAATGGAACAGAATAGAGAGCCCAGAAATAAAACTCACATAAATACAGTCAACTAATCTTTGTGAAAGGAACAAAATAAATACAATGAAGAAAAGACAGTCTTTTGAACAACTGGAGAATCATGCAAAAAAAGAATCTAGAAACAGGTTTTGCACCCTTCATGAAAATTAACACAAAATGGATCACAAACATAAATGTAAAATACAAATCTATAAAATTTCTAGATGATAACATAGGAGAAAACCTAGATAACCTTGGGGATGGCCATGAGTTAAATATAGCACCAAAAGCACAAAATCCACTACAGAAAGAATTGATAAATTAGATTTCATTAAAATTCAAACTTCTGCTCTGCAAAAGGCAATGTCAAGAGAATGAGAAATGAGAAGACAAATCACCGAATGAGAGAAAATATTTATGAAGCACACATCTGATAAAGTAATGTTATCCAAAACATACAAAGAATTTTAAAAACTGAACCATAATAAAATAAACAACCTCATTTAAAAATGGGCCAGAGAGGGCCGGCCGAGTGGCGCGGTGGTTAAGCGCTGGCTTCGGAAGCCAGTGGCCCCGGTTCGGGTCCCACTTATGAGCGCCAGTGACACTGCCCTCAAAAAAAAAAAAGAAAAAGAAAAATGGGCCAGAGACACTTAATAGACACTTCACCAATGAAGATGGCAAATAAGCATATGAAAAGATGCTTCACATCATATGTCACCAGAGAAATGCTAATTAAAATAACAATTACAGGGCCAGTCAAGTGGCATGTTGGTTAAGAGCTGGCTTGGGTTGCCAGTGGCCCCGGTTCGGATCCCACATATGCGGGCCAGTGACACTGCCCTCTACAGCTAAGATGGTGAACAATAGCTCCACCTGGAGCTGGGGGGCAGTGAGTCCTGGGGATGTCATAGCTGTCAGTGAGTGGCTACAGTGAGTAGCCGGCAGCCAGTGTGAGCGGCTGGCAGCCAGAGTGAGCTGCCAAGAGCCACTGTGAGCGGCCGTCCAGAGGCCAGCGACCGATCTGCTTCACCCAAGAAGAGCACAATGATAATACCAACATGGGCCAGTGAAGCAACATCCTCCACAACTAGACTGAAAAACACAAGGACAGCAACTTGTCTGTTCCCATTCTGTGGTTCCCCAATAAAATCTTAAAAAAAAAAAAAAACAATTACATACCACTACACAGCTTTAAAAATGGCCAAAATCTGACAAGAATGTGGAGCAAGAGGAACTCTCATTCATTGCTTGTGGAAATGCAAAACAGTATAGCCACATGGGAAAACAGTTTTAGTTTTTTTACAAAGCCAAACATACTATTACCATGTGGTCCAGCTTATACACTTGTGTCCACACAAAAACCTGCACATGAATGTTTATAGCAGCTTTATTCATAATTCACAAGATTTGGAAGCACCCTTCAGTAAGTGAATTGGTAAAATATGGGACATCCAGAACACAGAATATTATTTAGTGATAAAATGAAATGAGCTATAAAGCCGCAAGAAGACATGGAAGAACCTTAAACACATATTGCTAAGTGAAAGAATCCAATCTGAAAAAGCTACATGTTATATGATTTCAACTATACAACATTCTGTAGAAAGTAAAACTAGGGAGTCAGTAAAAATATCAGTGCTTGCCAGGAGATAGTGGTGGCCAGGGAGGGAGGAGGGATAGATAGGTAGAGCACAGAGGAGTTTTTAGGACAGTGAAAATATCCTGTACAACACTATAATGATGGCTACATGTCATTAGACATTTATCCAAACCCATGGAATGTACACAAAGAGTGAATTCTATGTAATCCTAATGTTAAACTATGGACTTTGGTTGATTACAGTGTGTCAATGTCATTTCCTCAGTTGTAACAAATAAACCACTTTGGTGAAGGATGTTGATAATAGGGGAGGCTATACATGGGGGAGGGGCAGGAAGTATATGGAAAGTTTCTGTACATTCTTCTTAATTTTTATATAAATGTAAAACTGCCCTAAAATTAGTTTTACAAAATTAAGATAAAATTTAGATAAAATCTTAACCTCACAGATAAAATGTTTAAAAGATCAGTGAGTTTGGAGATAGAACAATAGCAATTACCAAAATTTAAATACAGAGAGCAAAATTTTTTTTTAAAAGAACAGACCCTTTGTTATCTGTGGTACAATATTGAGTGATCGCAAATACATGTTTATATATCTAGAAAAAGGCTCAGAAAAAGTAATTGGACAAGTATTTCTGGATTTGATTTTTTTTTTTTTAAAGATTTTATTGGGGAATTGGCGGAGGGGAACAGCGTTGGGGAATCGGGGAAGGGGAACAGACAAGTTGCTGTCTTTTTGTTCTTCAGTTTAGTTGCGGAGGATGTTGCTTCACTGTTGGTATCGTCTTTGCACTCTTCCCTGATGAGGCAGATCGGTCACTGGCCTCTGGCCTCTGGATGTCGCTCACCGCGGCTTTTGGCAGCTCATGCTTGGCTGCCAGGCGCTCACGCTGGCTGCGGGCCACTCACTGTAGCCTATGACAGCCCGCTGCAGCAGGGGCTGCAGCCCACACCATCACCGGGGCTCGCACAGCCCAGCTCCAGGTGGAGCTGTTGTTAGCTGTAGAGGGCAGTGTCACTGGCCCTCATGTGGGATCCGAACCGGGGCCGCTGACATCCCAAAACCAGCGCTTAACCAATGCGCCACTCGGCCGGCCCTGAATTTGATTTTTTAAAAAAATACTATCAGTCAAGAGCCTGCAGAGCTCAACAAGTATCAAATAAGAACTACACAAACAAAACCAGGACAGGTATCGTAATCTTTATTTGGTTAAATTGAAATAATATTTTGATTTTTCTAGTTTTTTTAAATAATAATTAATTTTAAGGTAGAAGTAGTAAACATGATTTATGGAGTGAATGGTATATATATAACAGCAAAATTAATAATGTCAATATAACAGCAAAATTAATAATGTCAATAGGAAGGTGTATACTACTATAAAGCTAGAATACTCTGCATAAAGTTGTATAATATTACTTATGTAAATTAAAATGCATATTGTAATCTTTAGGGAAACCATTAAAATCATGAATGCTGGTATATCTACTAAGCCAACAGAGGAAGGACTACAATGAAACACTAAAGTAAAAATAAAAAATAAAAAAAACAGTCCAAAAGAAAATAAGGAAGAAAAGGGAAGAACACATGTAGCGAATAAAAAGCAAATAGCAAGATACAGACTTAGACACAACCATGACAATAATTATATTAAATTGAAATGATCTAAACACCACAATTAAAAATAAGACCCACATCTATCCTTTAATAGAAGCCCACAACAAATAGACACAGAAAAGTGAAAAATAAACATGAATAAATATATAACATACACATGAATTATTAATATATTATAAACACTAGTTTTAAGAAAGCTGTAGTGGCTATATGTCAAACAAAGCCAGCCTCAAAACAAAAATGATACAAAAATTAATTCCTTAATGAAACATAAAATTGCTAATGAGTTTGAAAAGAATAGCATAAAGAAGGGGATGAAGATAAGGGTGTGTACTACTATAATTTTGTTTTATGTGAAGCAGTGTAACATTATTTGAAAAAATGTGATAAATTAAGATGGATACTGTAATATTTATAGCAACCATTAAAATATTATATCTAATAAGCTTATATAGAGGAGATAAAATGAAATTACAAAAAAATACTATCAAATAATTTAATAAAAGAAATAAAAATGGAGGGGGTCAGAAAATAGAATACAAATAGCAAAATGGTTTGGACTTAAATATAACTGTGTCAAAAGTAAATTAAATTTGAAAGTCAAAATATGTCAATCACAAATAAAAATCAAATGTGGCTATTACAATAAATCCACATTAAACGTAAATATACAGAAAAGCTAAATTATAAGAAAGTTAGAGTGGATACATTATTGCCAGTAAAATAAGCCTCAGAATAAGGAATATGACTAAAGCTAAAAAATATTCATAATAATAGAAAAGTCAATTTCTTAATAACAATTCTAAATGTCCCACACTTAATGACAGAGTTTCAGACTTAGTGAAACAAAACTTAAAAAATACTAAAAGAAAAAAATGGAAAATTCCATGATTCTAACTAGAGATTTCAACACTATTATCTTGGTAATTTATAGAACTAAGTAAGCAGAAGATCGCTAATGTTATAAAAACAAATAAATTAACCAAATTGACTTAATTGGCATCTATAGTATATTACACCCAACAATGGTAGAATGTGCATTGTTTTCAAGTGTTTATGGAATACTCTAAGATAGATCATATGGTGGTCTATAAAATAAGTTCTAATAAATTAAATTCAATATATTAAAAACAATAAATTCTACTGATATTAAATTAGACATCAAAAACACACAGAACACCTGGTAAACATGGAAAATCCTTCAAAACATTGTAATCTAAATTATATAGATCAAATATAAAGCACAAGAGAAGTTAAAATATAGTTTTAAAAGAATTACAATGATAATTTTTAAAATAATAAAATTTGTGGGATTGTCAGCAGTGATTGTAGAGCAATTTATAGCTTTAAGTGCATAAATATAATAGAAAAAAATGTGTTTACTTATTTGTTTATAAAAATGTACCTCCAAAGACATACATAGAAAGAGAACATTTAAAATGAATAAAAAATATTTCATCTCTTGATTTGATTGTATTTAAACCCTGTTTCCTTATTTTAATTTCTTATCAAGGCAGATGACTCAGTAATATTAAAGGTTTTGTGTCTTCATATCTCTGATAAGAGAATGCTGATTATAATAGAGAGGATCTACTAAATTACCTTTGTTCTATATTTTAATCTCATCAATGTTACCACTATTTGACACTAGGCTGGAACAAGAGTTAAAACTGTGCAGGGGAGTATAATTTGGGAGGTCAAAGAGAAACAGAATTATTTGTGGTCAAGAGCAAGTCAATTGAAACTATTGGAATCCTACCTGCTCCTGTGATTTCTGGTTACAGAATATTAAAGTGAGGAATTGTTATGAAAGATAGCTTCCTAAGTGTGACTCTACCATCTTATTAAAGGACCTCAATTTGTTCAAGCAAGCCTCCTTTAATGCCATCAGGGTTACACGCTGTCTTGAAATAACACACTAATTATATTAGTCCCAAATCAGCCAATGACATGAGCCCAGGTGGTGGGTCCCACCCACACTGAGGGCATATAAAAGGCCCTCTGCCGGGAGGAGTGTCCAGACTGAACTCACCTGCACCCCTTCTCTACCCAAGAACAACCTCAACAACCAACACCATGTGTGGCTACTACGGAAACTACTATGGGGGCCTCGGCTACGGCTGTGGCTACGGAGGCCTGGGCTGTGGCTATGGCTGCGGCTGTGGCTTCCGCAGACTGGGCTATGGCTATGGCGGTGGCTATGGCTTAGGCTATGGCTTAGGCTACGGCTCAGGCTATGGCTTAGGCTATGGCTCAGGCTATGGCTTAGGCTACTACTATTGAGGACACCATTAGACACTTCCTCTTCTCAGCTTGGACTTCAGGATTCAGCAATTCAGAACTCCATGTGTCCTATGCCCCTCCCATGGGTGATGATTATCTTGCTCCATTGAAGTCAAATATGATCCGTTGTTGACCTTTAATCTAACCCAAAACTTCCCAATTTACCTGATTAATTGGGATAAGGTGAAATTCACCTGTGACGTGACAGTTCTGCTTCCATCAGGAGATGATGTCACGTAACCACCTGGATACGACTTTCACCCTGGAGCTTGTTTCTCTGTTGCCCTAATAAACTGGTTTAACCCAAACAGCAACCCGGGTTTTTATTTGTCATTTGATGTCTCAAGTTTCTTACCAATACTTTTTAGTTAACAACAAAGGTAACAATTGTCTCCTGAGGGAGATATTTCATCTTAGTATGTCTGCGGTAGCTTCTTGACCAATTCCATTGTCAACTGTCTTAGAAAAGTAACATTGTTTTTGTAAGCTTCAGTTTCCTCCTCTGCTACTGAGGGAATAATATTTGGTATGCTGAGCAATTCTCCACAGTAAACGCGATATTATTTATTGATTAAGCATTGTGTGGTGCATAGTAAATATTGAGGAAAGATAATAACTTCTCCAATTTTCATGTTCATCTATCTCTGAGAATAAATGAATGTTGTAATATCCTTCTCTACTCTAGTCCTTTCTAAAAATTATTTTCATAAAATATACAGCCTAAGGAATATTTTTACAATCTATTACTTTGTAAGGTAGTAGATTATAAAGCTGTTTGTCCTGCATGGTGGGCCATAATAATTACATAAAACATTTCAGGTATAGACAAAGCTTCAAGGTCCCATGCTGCAGTAGCCTAGGAGTTGGTTAGGTCTGTGGTCTTGCCTGAGTCTCAGCTGAGAAAGGATCTGCCTCCCAGTTCACATACTCAGCAGAGTTCAGTGCCTTGTGTATAACTAGGAGCTCAGCACTGACTGTTGGCTGGAGTCTACTGCAGGAGGCTGGTAAAGGCTGCCCTCCAGGAGGCTGTCTACCTAAATCCCCTTCCCATGTGGGTTCCCAGATATGCTTGCTTGCTTTCCCAAAGCCTGGATGGCAAAGAGTCTGCAGCAAGATGGTTGCTATCATCACATATAATTTTATGTAATGTAATCACATACTCACAATCATATATATATTTCATTACCTTTGCCATAGTCTGTGTCGGAAGTAAGTCACAAGTCTTGCCCACACTCAAGAGGAAGGGATCACACCAGGTACTGACATCAAGAGTCAGAAATCATGCAAGCACCTTTCAAGTATGTCCACCACTGATATCAATGCTATGCATCCCTCCTGATAACAAATAGAAAGTTTGCCTGCATTTGCAAGGCACTGGAACAATTTATAGCACATTTGGATAATCTTGTCTGTGAAAATTTGATAGAATTTCCATGGGACATTAGCTGGACCTGGAGTATTTTGTAGGGTATTCCCTTAATAATTAATTATCTCTGCTCTAAGGAGATTAGTCTCTTTATAACTTCTAAATGTAATGGTGTGAATTTTGGTAATTTGCATTTCCCCAGGAAATTATGCATTGCATCTTGGTTTTCAAAGTTATATCCATAAAGATATAAAGTAGATCTATATGATTTCTATACCTTCTTGTTTCCATGTTTGTTTCCTCTCTTATTTCTTATTTTCTATATGCTTTTTTCCTTTTTCTCTTTCATTAAATTACCAAATGATTTATTAATGTAATCTCTTCCAATAATAGCATTTTGAGTCATTAAATAATTTTTTTTTCCTGGTCTGTACTTCATTAATTTCTGCTTGTGTGTGAATTTCTCCTTGCACTGTTTTTGGTTCACTTAGTTGTTCTTTATGAAGTTTTTCTTTACTGGGGCAGTAAATTATTTGTTTTGTTGCTTTCATTTTTCATGACAAAAATGTTTAGCACTATGACTTTTTCTCTAATTACTGCTTGAAATATTTTCATAGATTCTATTAAGTACTGTTTTACTACCATTATTTATTTTGAAATCTTAACATTTCAGAATGTATTTTCTTTTCCAGGAAGTGCAAAGAAATATCCATGAAAACAAAAGTGAAAATAATTGAGAGATTGGACCAAGGCGAGAAGATGGTAGACATCGCTCATTCTTATAACATGAATCGCTCAACCATCGGCTTTACATTGTATATTTGTGTAGAAGGTGTACACGATTCACTGTGTCAGACTTACAAACAAATCCGACTTATGAATGTTCTCCCAGAACGGAACTTGCTTGGAAGTCAGGGACTTAGTGTACTGATATAGATGATAGATAGATAAGTATACAGATTTATAGATATAGATATATAAAGATATAGATAGATATAGATATAGATATAGACATAGATATAGATATGCTTTCTTCATACAGATGACTTTTGTGTTTTGGGTACATAAATAAAATACACGCAGGTATATTTCTTCTTTAGTATTTCTTTTGGGGAAAAATATTGGGATTCAAGTACCTAGGCCATTGCCATTTTCTCATGTTACTCATCAGAATTCTGTATAAATATTTACTAAATTAGCCTGTGAAGATATTCTGGTGGAGAGTTTTCTTTCTGCAAATGAATTTTTAATTATAAATAATTTTTCTTCACTAGGTATATGTTATTCAGGTTTACTTGAGTCACTTTTGGCAATTTGTATATTTATAAGAAATTTTTATTTCATCTATGTTGCGAAATTTATTGGCATAACATCTTTCATTATATCCACTTATAATTTTGGTGACTATATGATCATAAAAGATGTTATTTCTTTTATTCTATATATTGAGAGTTTGTGTTCTCTCTCTAGTGTTCTTGATTAATCTGTTTAGAATTTATCAATTTCATTAATTAGTTCAGAGTGCTGACTTTGTATATTACTGATTTTCTTTATAGTTTGTCCATTCTATTGAGTTGACACCACGCTTCTTTTTCTTTTTTCTTTATTCATCGTATTTTATATTTGATTTTCTCTTCTTTTCTAGCTTTGTAAAGGAGCTTAGAGCATTGATTTTTACAATGTCCTTTTTTCCTAACATAAATAAAGCTATAAATTTCCCTCTACTCACTTCTTCAGTGGTTAATCATACATTTTGTATGACGTATTCCTTTATTAATCATATCAAAATATTTTCTAATTTCCCATGTTATTTCTTTTTTGATCCATATGTTATATAAAGAGAGTTATTTCCCAGTGCAGGAAGCCTGATGTGTCAAGTATCTGAGATTCTCCTGACTCCTCCAAAAGATCTGACAGTGAGGTAGACAGGTGGGGACTTGCCATGCCAACACTTCACCAAAATCACACCACAGACAGGCTGGTAAAGCTCCTTCAGCACTTTTGTGCAGCAGTGACAGTGGGACAACCCATGGCCCAAGATTCACCAAAGAGAGCAAAATAACACTGCAGCAACTCAGGAAATTATGAATCATCCCCCATAAGGCCCTTGTGCTAAACCTAAACAGGGTGACTACCTGCTTTAGAAAAGCATTTACATCAGACCAAGATGCTCCTAGTATACAAAATCTCATCATACATCATAAGAAGAAACAAACAAACCAAAAATGAATCTTAGGTGAGAAAAGATAATCAGCTGACCCTAACACTAAGTTAATCAGATGTTCCAATTATCTGACATATTATAGATTTTAAAGCAGCCATCACAAAAATGTTTTAATAACCAAATTCTCTTGAAACACTTAGCTTGAAAGTAGAAGGAATATATATATGTGTATATATATATATATATATATATATATATATATACACACACACACACACACACACAAGCTATTAGAAAGCTGGAATGGATTTAATAATATCAGACTAATAGACTTTAAAAAAAGAATTTTAATAGAGATAGGAAGAGACATTTTGTAACGATGAAAAGAGCAATCTCTCAGGAAGATATAACAATTTTAAATCAATATGTACCTAACAACAAAGCTCCAAAATACACAAGTCAAAAATTGACAGAATTGAAAGCAGAAGAAGACTGCTATAATTATAGTTGGAAGTTTCAATATCCCACTTTGAATAATGGATAGACAACTATATAGATTATATTAATAATATAAATAGATTGAGAAACATTATAAACCAACTAAACCTGACACTCTTCTAGAGAACATTTTACCCAAATACAAAAAACACAAGTATCTCTCAACTACACATATGGAATGTTCTCTAAAAGAGATCATATAGTAGGCCTAAAACAAGTCAATGAATTTTAAAGAATTGAAATCATACATAGTCCCATGTTTCGTCTGTCTTCAACTGATAGAGGAAGACATATCTACATAATTTTCTACTCCAGATGCTTCCAGAAACATGCATTGGGCAGGGGAGAAAGGGCGAGTAGGTTAACATTTTTGTCAGCCTCATACTTATCTTTATTCAGAATGTATAGACCCCTTGTTTGTGTTACATACCTCAAATTGTAAAATTAGTCACTAACATACATATTAATACATAATATTGATCTATATTTTGTCATTGTTGATATTATTATTAATACTTGATAAAAATAATAAATGGAAGAAATAAATAAAAGTTATTATAAACAGCTTTACTAAACATTACTCAAACTACCAGGATCAGGGATGAACTTTGCAGCCTATATTTTGAATCAGACTTGTGTTTGCATGAGTATAACCTACTCAAGCCACTGCCTTGTTAGGGAAGACAACAGGTCTCTTTCCACAAGGCAAGCAGACATTGACCCCTGGAAAGTATTAAAACACACACTCAAACTTCTACATCTTTCTGTAACAATGTGAGAATGCTAGATAGGTAAGCCACCTGTGCCACTACAATGCATAAGACGAGTTCCATAACGTATTGCCAATGAGTGAAAAGAAACTGCAACAATATAAAATTTTGGAGAAAAATTTACATCTGCCCAGAGGCACATTTAATTATCAAGTGTCAAGAAAGAATGAAATACTAAATAAATGAAATGGTGAGAAGAGGGCCACTGCTTTGCGAATGTCTTTAGTAAAACTTTGGATATACGAAATATCAAGCTTTGATTAACCTAGATAGATAATAGCAGCCCTTGGATCAACTAATGGAAGAACACATATTGGAAAAGCATGGGTTGAATATAACTATTCAAACACACATCTAAATTATCAACTATAGATAACCAAAGGCTGAACATTCTCAAACACACACACACACACACACACACACACACACACACACACACACACACGATAAATGAATATACATGAAAATATTATAAGTGTGCAGATTACCTTTAATGAAACATAAATTTAGACAATTTTACAAATGGAAATGATTAAGATCAATTGTATTCAATCATAAGAGAGTAACAGAAGATCAAACGAATATTTTTCAAAATTATTAGGAACACAGGTAATTTGCATCAAAAAAGTTCTGATGTTACATGGTAGTCTAAAATTTGATTGTTATGTTTGAACAGACAGTAACAGATCATTATAAGTAATGCAGGAAGTACACATCATGCCTCATAAGAGATGCCTTGAACAGAGGAGCAATCTAGAATTCCTCAGAAGAAGCCACAAGCCCAGTATCTTCCACAGTAGCATGGATGGTAACAGGTATATCCATAGCCACCATAGCCACATCCCAGGCCACATCCACAGTCACATCTCAGGTCACCATAGCCATAGATCAGGCCACCATAGTAGTTGTTGTAGAAGCTCATGGTGCGAGGAGATGAAGAACTCAGTTGAAGAGCAGAGTTGATTTCTAGAGTTTAAGGGTAAAACCTACACAGGGCCTTGTATTCTAACTGAGTGGTATGTGGGACAAACCACAGGCACCTTTGCATTCCTGTTCGAAACTAATTGCATTACAATCACCTCAAGTATTCCCCATCAGCCATATATCCAAGATAATTTTGTTGTGTGTCAGGATGCCTGTAACGAAATCATGTCCTTTAATGAAAATATTCTCCTACTTTAGTGGCTTGTTTATTCCAGATGTGAAATCTAAGCTATGTTACTATCTACCATAAGATCATATGACCCATACAGGTTTTCACCTCTTGAAAATTCTTCTTTCCTTTAATAATATTCTCCTTTTCTGCATATATATGCAGCCATGGGCACAACAGTGTGGCTTCAAAGAGGTAGGGAAGGATGGAAAGTTTGTGCAGAAGACATGCAGAAAACATTGCAAAGATATGGCAGGGATCAGTTTTAAATCCTTAAATGATTAATGCTGTTTATTTTTTTTTGTGATTCAATGTTATTCATTTTTATTTGTAATTAACATACATATGAATGTGTTATTTTGTATGTGATCTAAAGCCAAAATTGAGTCCCGGAAATGTATATCCATGACCATGGTTATTTAAAATAGAAAGATATATCCTATTAGCAATTTCAGTTTAAAAATCTCTAGAAACGATCAAATTAACTGACACCATGTGCCTTCTACGATGACAAAATAACTAGGTTCATGTCTGTAGTATTCATGCCCAAAATGTATAACCTCTTCTTGGTTATGAGAAAACAGACAAATCCAAACTGACGAACATACCACAAAACATTTCACTCTTTAAAATTGTCACTCTTATAAAAGTTACAGAAAAACTGAGACACTCTCACGAATGACAGGAGACTAAAGACATTAGACTACCAAATGCTACATGGAATCTTGGACCCTAGAATGAAAAAAAAAAAAAAAGACAAGAAAGAAAGAAAAGGACACTAAGGGCAAAAATGTGAAATCCAAATAAGATGTGTAGTTAAGAATATTCTACAAGGTTAATTTACTAGTTTAGATCATTGTGCCTGACTATGAACAATATTAACATAGGTGTAAATGGCTGAAGGGTATTTGGGAAATATCTAAATATTTTTGCAACATTTGATTACTAAAATTATTTCAAAATTTAAAGGGTTGGATAGAAGGATTTTAAAATCTACCTGCCTCATTGATTTGGTCATTTATTAGTTCTTTTGTACTTCAAAGTTGTAACAATCACTGTAAGGCACTGTTATGAACACTGGGGATGGAGAAGTGAATAGTACAAACAAGATCCCTATTGTTATGCGGCTTATATTCTAGATCGAGCATAGGCAGAAAATGGAGGCAGACATTTGAAAGCAAATATTTTAAGTGAATGAGATAATTTCTAATAGTGAAATCTTTTTAAATAATAAACCATGGAGAGGTAAGGTAAATTTAGAGTACTATGAGAGCGTACTTCACAGTGGATGGTCAGCAAAAGCCCCTCTGAGAGAAACAAGGGAAGGGAAGATTCTAGCCATTTTGGCTATTACTTTCAGAGGCTCACTAGCAAAGGCAAAGGTTTTAGGTTGAGATCAAACGTGGTACATCTGAAGAGCAGAAAGGCCATTGATTTCTGTGTCATATAATGAGAGGAACAGTGTTACAAGATGCACTCTCAGATCTAGCCAAGACTATAACATGGCGCAATATAAAGGCTGTTCTTTCTAAGCTTTGCGTTGGCAGATAGAGCAAATGAAAGTTTCAGTTAACCAGATAAATCTGAATTTTAGGGAAATAATTTTTGTATAAGCATATCTCATGCACTATATGGGAAATTCAGTATTCTAAAATTCAAATTTAACTGGGTGCCCTGTATAATCTAGCAAACTTAATGTGGAAAGACATTAAAAGTTAAACCACTGGGAAAGTCCTGGTCTCATAGACTCATATATCTTGCATGCTTTAAAATGTAGGGAAAAAATGGAAAACATTCAGAGGTAAAGAATCATGAATTTAGTTTTCTTAAATTTTTGATGACCATTGACAATCTAAGGAGATGTCAAGTGATCTTTTGGAGATATAAAGATATAAAGAGATAGACAGAGAGATAGAGATAGACAGATTTGAATTAGAAATGCGAATTGAGATTAATTGGCTAAATTGATGTAACCAAAGTAATCCATCTAAAGAGAACTTAAATAGAAACTGTAAGGGGTTACCCTCACATTTGAGAACAAAATCTAAAAAGGAGAAAAATTACAGAAATGGAGCTCCTGGTGACATTGGAATTAAACCAAATGGGTGTGACAGGATGTAGGTAAGGATTGCAGAGTCTTCAAAAATGAAGATGTGTTTATGAATCCAAATGCTACTCGGAGCCTTAGCAAAATGAAGATTGAACATCTAGATTTTGCAAGATGGGGCTGTTGGTGATCCCTGCAGGAACAATTTTAGTCGAGTGGTGGGGACCAAAGACCAAAAGTGTGAGGAAGAAGATGAAGAGATTAGAAAGCTCCCATGGAAATACATGTGAGGTTCTGTAATGAAACAGAAAAATCATGGGCTATCAGCTGGAGAAAATTGAGGACACAAAGGTGATTGTTTTGTTCTCTTCTTGAATATGGACTGTAGAGTTACTTAAGAACTAAATATAGTTTAGAAAACCATAGCAAAAAGAAATTTAAGGAATCTCATTGGGTGCAATGTTTTTGCTGCTATGATTAGAAAGAATAACTAAATTCTTATCAAACAAATTAATTCAGGAAGTAACGCTATGGAGATATTCTCTCACAACTCTTATTATTAGGTATACTGCATTCCACAAAATTATGTCTTTTATAGCTACTTTAACTGAATACTGAGAGAAATACCCAATTGATTATAATTTTACTTTCAATTGACTGATGCAACTTTGTCATACCAATTTCAGGTATTGTTCTAAGAAACTAGCCTAAAGTAAGTAACTTACTTAAATTAAAATTTTACTGGAAACGTATTCCAAGCTATTACTTCATAGCCATAGTTGAGGCTACTTTTATTTATTTTCTGTATGGGAAATTTAAAAATAATAAAGTAAAGACATCCTGTAATTCTAATATGTCAACTCAGTAAATGGTGACAAAAATGTCACAAGAATGTGTCTATTTGACAAAAATGAACGTACCAAAAGACACACATGGGAAGAACATTCAAAAATATACATTGGATGAAGAGTTGAATATATTTGATCAAATTCTTAGTATGAAAACATTCTACTTTACTAAAAGGCATTTTTTTTTACTCATTAAATTTAGTTATCAAGACAAATGGATTGGTAAGTTTAAAGAACTTTGTCTTTTCATATTTATAATTTTCAAAACAGAGTGGAGTAAAATATGAGTGTTTCCAACATCATGTAGTTTGCCTAAGGATATGAGTGGGTACATAGAAATAGTATTTTGACTGAGGAATATTAGAAAAACAGGAATCTATTGATAACATATTAATGTGTTAATGCCCCCTCCCACATTCATTTCCTTAAAGATACAAAAGAATTTTTCTTTTACCTCTAACATGAAATTAGTCTCACTTTTCTGGTGCCTTGGATTATACACTAATTTGAATAAAATAAAATAAAATGCTGGGGCTATGCAAAGGAACTCAGTGTTGTTGGTTACATAGAAAAATGATTGGCTATAATGATTAAGGAACAAACCTCTGTTTGTTTAATACACTGATAAGCCTAAATATATGCGTCAAATCTATTGGATAATTAGAAAAAATCCTTTATTACTGAGAGTACTAACTATACACAATTTAGAGAAAAAAGTTGAGATTGAAATAGAGGTAATAGCTTCTTCTTTTCCAGTACTTCTGTAGAAATTGAACATAAATGAGAATTTGACCTATTAGTATAAATAGAAAAGTATAATGCATTTTGTTCAGACTTAGTTTTTTGGAAATTTTAATTAATTGGATTATTATCAACATCATGGAGATGAAAAATGCATGATGGTATCAGTATAAATACGAAACTGACTCCCTGACAGAGATTATTTATCCAGAAAACCTCCTGAATCAAAAAGAGTGTTTATTCTTGTGAAATATTGAGAAATAATTAGATTAGTGAAATTAACGGGGGCCAACAGTAAATAAGTTTGAGACTAACAAATGTATTCTTTCTTGATACAAAGATGGCTGGCTATAGAAGTTAAAATGAAAATCTAATTGGGGGCAGGACTGTGTACGTGTGAGTACATGAGTGTCACTTCTCCTTCCAGCGCTCAACTGGATAATAGGTGTCCAAAATGAGAGCCAAGCACCGCAAGCTCCTGAATACCTCAGAGGCTTTTTCTTATGATTGCAAAACAACAAGCTTATTAGATTAGTCATAAGAGTAGCCAACGTCATGACACGTGTTCAGTTCCCACCACACTGAGGGTGTATAAAAGGCCCTCTGCCGGGAGGAGTGTCCAGACTGAACTCACCTGCACCCCTTCTCTACCCAAGAACAACCTCAACAACCAACACCATGTGTGGCTACTACGGAAACTACTATGGGGGCCTCGGCTACGGCTGTGGCTACGGAGGCCTGGGCTGTGGCTATGGCTCCTGCTGTGGCTGTGGCTTCCGCAGACTGGGCTATGGCTATGGTGGCGGCTATGGCTTAGGCTATGGCTCAGGCTATGGCTTAGGCTATGGCTTAGGCTATGGCTCAGGCTATGGCTTAGGCTACTACTATTGAGGACACCATCAGACACTTCATCTTCTCCGCTTGGACTTCAGGATTCAGCAATTCGGAACTCCATGTGTCCTATGCCTGTCCCTTTGGTGATGATTATCTTGCTCGACTGAAGTCAAGTATGGTCCCTGGTTGACCTTCAATCTAACCTAAAAATTTCCTGAATTTACCTGATTAATTCGGATAAGTTGAAATTCACCTGTGACGTGACAGTTCCGCTTCCATCAGGAGATGATGTCACGTAACCGCCTGGATACGACTTTCACCCTGGAGCTTGTTTCTCTGTTGCCCTAATAAACTGGTTGAACCCAAACAGCAGCCCGGGTTTTTATTTGTCATTTGATGTCTCAAGTTTCTTACCAATACTTTTTAGTTAACAAGAAAGGTAACAATTGTCTCTTGAGGGAGATATTTCACCTTAGTATGTCTGGGTCAGCTTCTTGACCAATTCCATTGTCAACTGTCTTAGAAAAGGAACCTTTTTTTGTAAGCTTCAGGTGCCTCCTCTGCTACGGAGGGAATAATATTTGGTATGCTGGGTAATTCTCAACAGTAAATGCAATATTATTTATAAATTAAGCATTGTGTGGTGCATAGTAAATATTGAAGAAAGATAATAACTTCTCTAATTTTCATGTTCATCTATCTCTGAGAATAAATGAATGTTGTAATATCCTTCTCTACTCTAGTCCTTTCTAAACATTATTTTCATAAAAGAAAAGGTAGTAGATTATAAAGCTGTTTGTCCTGCATGGTGGGCCATAATAATTACATAAAACATTTCAGGTATAGACAAAGCTTCAAGGTCCCACACTGCAGTAGCCGAGGAATTGGTTAGGTCTGTGGTCTTGCCTGAGTCTCAGCTGAGAAAGGATCTGCCTCCCGGTTCACATACTCAGCAGAGTGCAGTGCCTTGTGTATAACTAGGAGCTCAGCACTGACTGTTGGCTGGAGTCTACTGCAGGAGGCTGGTAAAGGCTGCCCTCCAGGAGGCTGTCTACCTAAATCCCCTTCCCATGTGGGTTCCCAGATATGCTTGCTTGCTTTCCCAAAGCCTGGATGGCAAAGAGTCTGCAGCAAGATGGGTGCTACCGTCACATATGATTTTATGTAATGTAATCACATACTCACAATCATATATATATTTCATTACCTTTGCCATAGTCTGTGTTGGAAGTAAGTCACAAGTCTTGCCCTCACTCAAGAGGAAGGGCTCACACCAGGTACTGACATCAAGAGGCAGAAATCATGCAAGCACCTTTCAAGTATGTCCACCACTGATATCAATGCTATGCATCCCTCCTGATAACAATTAAGAAGTTTGCCTGCATTTGCAAGGCCCTGGAACAATTTATAGCACATTCGGATAATCTTGTCTGTGAAAATTTGATAGAATTTCCGTGGGAAATTAGCTGGACCTGGAGTATTTTGTGGGGTATTCCCTTAATAATTATCTCTGTTCTAAGGAGATTAGTCTCTTTATAACTTCTAAATGTAATGGTGTGAATTTTGGTAATTTGTATTTCCCTAGGAAATTATGAATTGCATCTAGGTTTTCAAAGTTATATCCATAAAGATATAAAGTAGATTTATATGATTTTATACCTTCTTGTTTCCATGTTTATTTCTCTCTCTTATTTCTTATTTTCTATATGATTTTTTTCCTTTTTGTCTTTGATTAAATTACCAAATGATTTATTAATGTAATCTCTTCCAATAATAGCATTTTGAGTCATTAAATAATTTTTTTTTCTGGTCTATACTTCATTAATTTCTGCTTGTGTGTGAATTTCTCCTTGCACTGTTTTTGGTTTACTTAGTTGTTCTTTATGAAGTTTTCCTTAACTGGGGTAGTAAGTTATTTGTTTTGTTGCTTCCATTTTTCATGACAAAAATGTTTAGCCCTATGAATTTTTCTCTAATTACTGCTTGAAATATTTTCATAGAATCTGTTAAGTACCTTGTTACCACCATTATTTATTTTGAAATCCTAACATTTCAGAGTATATTTTCTTTTCTAGGAAGTGAAAGAAATATCCATGAAAACAAAAGTGAAAATAATTGAGAGATTGGACCAAGGCGAGAAGATGGTAGACATCGCCCATTCTTATAACATGAATCGCTCAACCATCGGCTTTACATTGTATATTTGTGTAGAAGGTGTACACGATTCACTGTGTCAGACTTACAAACAAATCTGACTTATGAATGTTCTCCCAGAACGGAACTTGCTCGGAAGTCAGGGACTTACTGTACTGATATAGATGATAGATAGATATGTATACAGATTTATAGATATAGATATATAAAGATATAGATAGATATATATAGATATAGATATAGATATAGATATAGATATAGATATAGATATAGATATAGATATAGATATAGATATAGATATAGATATAGATATAGATATAGATATGCTTTCTTCATAAAGATGACTTTTGTGTTTTGGGTACATAAATAAAATACACACAGGTATATTTCTTCTTTAGTATTTCTTTTGGGAAAGAATATTGGGATTCAAGTACCTAAGCCATTGCCATTTTCTCATGTTACTCATCAGAATTCTGTATAAATATTTACTAAATTAGCCTGTGAAGATATTCTGGCAGAGTTTTCTTCCTGGAAATGAATTTTTAATTATAAATTATTATAAATACTTTTTCTTCACTAGGTATATGTTATTCAGGTTTACTTGAGTCACTTTTGGCAATTTGTATATTTATAAGAAATTTTTATTTCATCTATGTTGTGAAATTTATTGGCATAACATCTTTCGTTATATCCACTTACAATTTTGGTGACTATATGATCTTAAAAGATGTTATTTCTTTTTTTCTTTATATTGAGAGTTTGTGTTCTCTCTCTAACGTTCTTGATTAATCTGTTTAGGATTTATCAATTTTATTAATCAGTTCAGAGTGCTGACTTTGTATATTATTGATCTTCTTTATAGTTTGTCCATTTTCTATTGAGTCGATACCACGCTTCTTTTTCTTTTTTTCTTTATTCATCGTATTTTATATTTGATTTTCTCTTCTTTTCTAGCTTTGTAAAGGAGCTTAGAGCATTGATTTTTACAATGTCCTTGCTTCCTAACATAAATAAAGCTATAAATTTCCTTCTACTCACTTCTTCAGTGGTAAGTCATATATTTGGTATGATGTATTCCTTTATTAATCAGATCAAAATAATTTTTAATTTCCCATGTTATTTCTTTTATGATCTATATGTTATGTAAAGAAAGATATTTCCCAGTGCAGGAAGCCTGATGTGTCAAGTATCTGAGATTCTCCTGACTCCTCCAAACGATCTGGCAGTGAGGTAGACAGGTGGGGACTTGCCATGCCAACACTCCACCAAAATCACACCGCAGACAGGCTGGTAAAGCTCCTTCAGCACTTTTGTGCAGCAATGACAGTGGGACAACCCGTGGCCCAAGTTTAACCCAACAGAGCAAAATAGCACTGCAACAACTTAGGAAATTATGAATCATTCCCCATAAGGCCCTTGTACTAAACCTAAACAGGGTGACTACCTGCTTTAAAAAAACATTTACAGCAGACCAAGATGCTCCTAATATAAAAAAGTTCATCATACATCATAAGAAAAAACAAACAAACCAAAAATGAATCTTAGGTGAGAAAAGATAATCAGCTGACCCTAACACTAAGTTAATCAGATGTTCAAATTATCTGACAGATTATAGATTTTGAAATAGCCATCATAAAAATGTTTCAATAACCAAATTCTTTTGTAATACTTAGCTAGAAAGTAGAAGATATATATATATATATATATATATATATATATATATATATATATATATATATATGCTATTAGAAAGTTGCTGGAATGGATATAATAATATCAGACTAATAGACTTTAAAAAAAAGAATTTTAACAGAGATAGGAAGAGATATTTTGTAACGATGAAAACAGCAATCTCTCAGGAAGATATAACAATTTTAAATAAATATGTACCTAACAACAGAGCTTCAAAATGCACAAATCAATAATTGACAGAATTGAAAGCAGAAGAGGACTACCATAATCATGGTTGGAAGTTTCAATATCCCACTTTGAATAATGGATAAACTATATAGATTATACTAATAATATAAATAGATTGAGAAACATTATAAACCAACTAAACCCAACACACTTCTAGAGAACATTTTACCCAACTACAAAAAAACACAAGTATCTCTCAACTACACATATGGAATGTTCTCCAAAACAGATCAAATAGTAGGACTAAAACAAGTCAATGAATTTTAAGGAATTGAAATCATGCATAGTACCATGCTTTGTCTGTTTTCAGTTGATAGAGGAAAACAAATCTACTTAATTTTCTCCTCCAGATGCTTCCAGAAACATGCATTGGGCAGGGGAGGAAGGGGGGAGTAGGTTAACATTTTTGTCAGCCTCACACTTATCTTTATTCTGCATAGACCCATTGTTTGCAGAAACCCATATGCAGAAAGAAATTCTGCATAGACCCATTGTTTGCGTTAGGTACCTCAAATTGTAAAATTAGTCACTAACATACATATTAATACATAATATTGATCTATATTTTGTCATTGTTGATATTATTATTAATACTTAATAAAAATAATAAATGGAAGAAATAAAGAAAACTTATTATAAACAGCTTTACTGAACATTACTCAGACTACTAGGATCAGGGATGAACTTTGCAGCCTTTATGTTGGATCAGACTTGTGTTTGCATGAGAATAACCTACCCAAGCTACTGCCTTGTTAGGGAAAACAACAGGTCTCTTTCCAAAAGGCAAGCAGAGATTGACTGCTGGAAAGTTTCAAAATACAGACTCAAAATTCTACATCTTCCTGTAACTATATGAAAATGCTAGATAGGTAAGCCACCTGTGCCATTACAATGCATAACATGAGTTCAAGGACATATTGGCAATGAGTGAAAAGAAACTATATAAAATTTAGAAGAAAAATTTACATCTGCCCAGAGGTACATTTAAATGTCAAGTGTCAAGAAAGAATGAAATACTAAATAAATGAAATGGTGAGAAGAGGGCCACTGCTTTGCCAATGTATTTAGTCAAAATTTGGATATACCAAATATCAGGATTTGATTAAACCAAGGTAGATAATATCAGCACTTGGATCAACTGATGGAAGAAGACATATTAGAAAAGCACTGGTTGAATATAACTATTCAAACACACATCTAAATTATCAACTATAGATAACCAAAGGCTGTACATTCTCAAACACACACACACACACACACACACACACACTCACACACACACACACACACAATAAATAAATATACATGAAAATATTATAAGTGTGCAGATTATCTTTAATGAAACATAAATTTAGACAATTTTCTAAATGGAAATGATTAAGATCAATTGTATTCAATCATATGACAGTAACACAAGATCAAATGAATATTTTTCTAAATTATTGGGTACTCAGGTAATTTGCATCAAAAAAGTTCTGATGTTACATGGTAGTCTAAAATTTGGTTGTCACTGTTTGAACAGACAGTAATAGTCACGTCATTATAAGTAATGCAGGAAGTACACATCATGCCTCATAAGAGATGCCTTGAACAGAGGAACAATCTAGAATTCCTCAGAAGAAGCCACAAGGCCAGTATCTTCCACTGCAGCAAGGACGGAACAGGTATATCTATAGCCACCATAGCCACATCCATGGCCACATCCCAGGCCACCATAGCCACAGCTCTGGCCACCATAGTAGTTGTTGTAGAAGCTCATGGTGCGAGGAGATGAAAAACACAGCTGAAGAGCACAGTTGATTTCTAGAGTTTGAGGGTAAAATCTACAAAGGGCCTTATATTCCAACTGAGTGGTATGTGGGGCAAACCACAGGCACCTTTGCATTCATGTTCAAAACTAATTGCATTACAATCATCTCAAGTATTCCCCATCGGCCATATATCCAAGATAATTTTGTTGTGTGTCAGGATGCCTGTAATGAAATCATGTGCCTTAATGAAAGATTCTTCTCCTACTTTGTTGGATTGTTTATTCCAGATGTGAAATCTAAGCTATGTTTCTAGCTACCATGAGATCCTACGACCCATACAGGTTTCACATCTTGAAAATTCTTCTTTTCCTTTAATAATATCTTCCTTCTTATCTGTATATATGCAGCCTTGGGCACAACAGTGTGGCTTCAAAGAGGTAGGGAAGGTTTGAAAGTTTGTGCAGAAGACATGGAGAAAATATTGCAAAGATATGGCAGGGTTCAGTTTTAAATCCTTAAATGATTAATGCTGTTTATTATATTTTTGTGATTCAATGTTATTCAATTTTATTTGTAATTAACATACATATTAATCTGTTATTTTGTATGTGATCTAAAGCTATAAATAGAGTCCCTGAAATTTAAATCCATGACCATGGTTATATAAAATAGAAAGATTTATCCTATTAGCAATTTCAGTTTAAAAATCTCTAGAAACAATCAAATTAACTGACACCATGTTCCTCCTACTATGACAAAATAACTAGGCTCATCTCTGTAGTATTCATGCCCAAAATGTATAACATCTTCTTTGTTATGAGAAAACAGACAAATTCAAACTGGGGAACATACCACAAAACATTTCACTCTTTAAAATTGTCAGTCTTATAAAAGTAACAGAAAAACTGAGACACTATCACCAATTGGAGGAGGCTAAATACATTAGACTACCAAATGGCACATGGAATCTTGTACCCTGGAGCTAAAAAAAAAAAGACAAGAAAGAAAGAAAAGGACACTAAGGGCAAAAATGTGAAATCCAAATAAGATGTGTAGTTAAGAATATTCTACAAGGTTAATTTACTAGTTTAGATCACTGTGCCTGACTATGAACAATGTTAACATAGGTGTAAATGGCTGAAGGGTATTTGGGAAATATCTAAATATTTTTGCAACATTTGATTACTAAAATTATTTCAAAATTTAAACGGTTGGAAAGAAGGATTTTAAAATCTACCTGCCTCATTGATTTGGTCATTTATTAGTTCTTTTGTACTTCAAAGTTGTAACAATCACTGTAAGGCACTGTTATGAACACTGGGGATGGAGAAGTGAATAGTACAAACAAGATCCCTATTGTTATGCGGCTTATATTCTAGATCGAGCATAGGCAGAAAATGCAGGCAGACATTTGAAAGCAAACATTTTAAGTGAATGAGATAATTTCTAATAGTGAAATCTTTTTAAATAATAAACCATGGAGAGGTAAGGTAAATTTAGAGTACTATGAGAGCGTACTTCAAAGTGGATGGTCAGCAAAAGCCCCTCTGAGAAAAACAAGGGAAGGGAAGATTCGAGTCATTTTGGCTATTACTTTCAGAGGCTCACTAGCAAAGGCAAAGGTTTTAGGTTGAGATCAAACGTGGTACATCTGAAGAGCAGAAAGGCCATTGATTTCTGTGTCATATAAAGAGAGGAACAGTGTTACAAGACGCACTCTCAGATCTAGTCAAGACTATAACATGGCGCAATATAAAGGCTGTTCTTTCTAAGCTTTGCGTTGGCAGATAGAGCAAATGAAAGTTTCAGTTAACCAGATAAATCTGAATTTTAGGGAAATAATTTTTGTATAAGCATATCTCATGCACTATATGGGAAATTCAGTATTCTAAAATTCAAATTTAACTGGGTGCCCTGTACAATCTAGCAAACTTAATGTGGAAAGACATTAAAAGTTAAACCACTGGGAAGGTCCTGGTCTCATAGACTCATATATCTTGCATGCTTTAAAATGTAGGGAAAAAATGGAACACATTCAGAGGTAAAGAATCATGAATTTAGTTTTCTTAAATTTTTGATAACCATTGACAATCTAAGGAGATGTCAAGTGATCTTTTGGAGATATAAAGATATAAAGAGATAGACAGAGAGATAGAGATAGACAGATTTGAATTAGAAATGTGAATTGAGATTAATTGGCTAAATTGATGTAACCAAAGTAATCCATCTAAAGAGAACTTAAATAGAAACTGTAAGGGGTTACCCTCACATTTGAGAAGAAAATCTAAAAAGGAGAAAAATTACAGAAATGGAGCTCCTGGTGACATTGGAATTAAACCAAATGGGTGTGATAGGATGTAGGTAAGGATTGCAGAGTCTTCAAAAATGAAGATGTGTTTATGAATTCAAATGCTACTCAGAGCCTTAGCAAAATGAAGATTGAACATCTAGATTTTGCAAGATGGGGCTGTTGGTGATCCCTGCAGGAACAATTTTAGTCGAGTGGTGGGGTCCAAAGACCAAAGGTGTGAAGAAGAAGATGAAGAGATTAGAAAGCTCCCATGGAAATACATGTGAGGTTCTGTAATGAAACAGAAAAATCATGGGCTATCAGCTGGAGAAAATTGAGGACACAAAGGTCATTGTTTCGTTCTTTTTGAATATGGACTGTAGAGTTACTTAAGAACTAAATATAGTTTAGAAACTATAGCAAAAAGAAATTTAAGGAATCTCATTGGGTGCAATGTACTTGCTGCTATGATTAGAAAGAACAACTAAATTCTTAACAAACAAATTAATTCAGGAAGTAACACTATGGGGATATTATCTCACAACTGTTATTATTAGGTACATTGCATTCCACAAAATTATGTCTTTTATAGCTACTTTAACTGAATACTGAGAGAAATACCCAATTGATTATAATTTTACTTTCAATTGACTGATGCAACTTTGTCATACCAATTTCAGGTGATGTTCTAAGAAACTAGCCTAAAGTAAGTAACTTACTTAAATTAAAATTTTACTGGAAACGTATTCCAAGCTATTACTTCATAGCCATAGTTGAGGCTACTTTTATTTATTTTCTGTATGGGAAATTTAAAAATAATAAAGTAAAGACATCCTGTAATTCTAATATGTCAACTCAGTAAATGGTGACAAAAATGTCACAAGAATGTGTCTATTTGACAAAAATGAACGTACCAAAAGACACACATGGGAAGAACATTCAAAAATATACATTGGATGAAGAGTTGAATATATTTGATCAAATTCTTAGTATGAAAACATTCTACTTTACTAAAAGGCATTTTTTTTTACTCATTAAATTTAGTTATCAAGACAAATGGATTGGTAAGTTTAAAGAACTTTGTCTTTTCATATTTATAATTTTCAAAACAGAGTGGAGTAAAATATGAGTGTTTCCAACATCATGTAGTTTGCCTAAGGATATGAGTGGGTACATAGAAATAGTATTTTGACTGAGGAATATTAGAAAAACAGGAATCTATTGATAACATATTAATGTGTTAATGCCCCCTCCCACATTCATTTCCTTAAAGATACAAAAGAATTTTTCTTTTACCTCTAACATGAAATTAGTCTCACTTTTCTGGTGCCTTGGATTATACACTAATTTGAATAAAATAAAATAAAATGCTGGGGCTATGCAAAGGAACTCAGTGTTGTTGGTTACACAGAATGATTGGCTGTATTGATTAAGGAACAAACCTCTGTTTAATACACTGATAAACATAAATATATGCTGTCAAACCTATTGGATAATTAGAAAAAAATCCGGTATTACTGAGAGTACTAACTACACACAATTTAGAGAAAAAAGCTGAGATTGAAATCGATGTAATAGCTTCTTCTTTTCCAGTACTTCAGTAGAAATTGAACATAAATGAGAATTTGACCTATTAGTATAAATAGAAAAGTATAATGCATTTTGATCAGACTTAGTTTTTTGGAAATTTTAATTAATTGGGTTATTATCAGCATCATGGAAATGAAAGATGCATGATGGTATCAGTATAGATATGAAACTCACTCCCTGACAGATATTATTTATTCAGAAAACCTTCAGAATCAAAATGAGTGTTTATTCTTGTGAAATATTAAGAAATAATTGGAGTAGTGAAATTAAAGGGGGACAAGAGTAAATAAGTTTGAGACTAACAAATGTATTCTTTCTTGATACAAAGATGGCTAGCTATAGAAATTAAAATGAAAATCTAATTGGGCGCAGGACTGTGTACGTGTGAGTACATGAGTGTCTCTTCTCCTTCCAGTGCTTAACTGGATAAGAGGAGTCCAAAACGAGAGGCCAAGCACTCCAAGCCTCCTGAATACCTCGGAGGGCTTTTCTTATGATGGAAAAACCACAAGCTTATTAGATTAATCATAAGAGTGGCCAACATCATGACACGTGTTCGGTTCCCACCAAGCTGAGGGTGTATATAAGGCTCTCTGCAGGGAGGAGTGTCCAGACTAAACTCACCTGCACCCCTTCTCTACCCAAGAACAACCTCAACAACCAACACCATGTGTGGCTACTACGGAAACTACTATGGGGGCCTCGGCCACGGCTGTGGCTACGGAGGCCTGGGCTGTGGCTATGGCTGTGGCTGTGGCTTCCGCAGACTGGGCTATGGCTATGGTGGTGGCTATGGCTTAGGCTATGGCTCAGGCTATGGCTTAGGCTATGGCTTAGGCTATGGCTCAGGCTATGGCTTAGGCTACTACTATTGAGGACACCATCAGACACTTCCTCTTCTCAGCTTGGACTTCAGGATTCAGCAATTCGGAACTCCATGTGTCCTATGCCTGTCCCTTGGGTGATGATTATCTTGCTCCATTGAAGTCAAGCATGGTGCCTTGTTGACCTTCAATCAAACCTAAAAATTCCCTGAATTTACCTGATTAATTGGGATAAGGTGAAATTCACCTGTGACGTGAGAGTTCCGCTTCCATCAGGAGATGATGTCACGTAACCGCCTGGATATGACTTTCACCCTGGAGCTTGTTTCTCTGTTGCCCTAATAAACTGGTTTAACCCAAACAGCAACCCTGGTTTTTATTTGTCATTTGATGTCTCAAGTTTCTTACCAATACTTTTTAGTTAACAACAAAGGTAACAATTGTCTCCTGAGGGAGATATTTCACCTTAGTATGTCTGGGTCAGCTTCTTGACCAATTCCATTGTCAACTGTCTTAGAAAAGGAACCTTTTTTTGTAAGCTTCAGTTGCCTCCTCTGCTACGGAGGGAATAATATTTGGTATGCTGGGTAATTCTCAACAGTAAATGCAATATTATTTATAAATTAAGCATTGTGTGGTACATAGTAAATATTGAGGAAAGATAATAACTTCTCCAATTTTCATGTTCATCTATCTCTGAGAATAAATGAATGTTGTAATATCCTTCTCTACTCTAGTCCTTTCTAAACATTATTTTCATAAAAGAAACAGCCTAAGGAATATTTTTACAATCTATTACTTTGTAAGGTAGTAGATTATAAAGCTGTTTGTCCTGCATGGTGGGCCATAATAATTAGATAAAACATTTCAGGTATAGACAAAGCTTCAAGGTCCCACACTGCAGTAGCCAAGGAGTTGGTTAGGTCTGTGGTCTTGCCTGAGTCTCAGCTGAGAAAGGATCTGCCTCCCGGTTCACATACTCAGCAGAGTGCAGTGCCTTGTGTATAACTAGGAGCTCAGCACTGACTGTTGGCTGGAGTCCCTTGCAGGAGGCTGGTAAAGGCTGCCCTCCAGGAGGCTGTCTACCTAAATCCCCTTCCCATGTGGGTTCCCAGATATGCTTGCTTGCTTCCCCAAAGCCTGGATGGCAAAGAGTCTGCAGCAAGATGGGTGCTACCGTCACATATGATTTTATGTAATGTAATCACATACTCACAATCATATATATATTTCATTACCTTTGCCATAGTCTGTGTTGGAAGTAAGTCACAAGTCTCGCCCACACTCAAGAGGAAGGGATCACACCAGGTACTGACATCAAGAGGCAGAAATCATGCAAGCACCTTTCAAGTATGTCCACCACTGATATCAATGCTATGCATCCCTCCTGATAACAATTAGGAAGTTTGCCTGCATTTGCAAGGCCCTGGAACAATTTATAGCACATTCGGATAATCTTGTCTGTGAAAATTTGATAGAACTTCTGTGGGAAATTAGCTGGACCTGGAGTATTTTGTGGGGTATTCCCTTAATTATTGTCTCTGTTCTAAGGAGATTAGTCTCTTTATAACTTCTAAATGTAATGGTGTGAATTTTGGTAATCTGTATTTTCTTAGCCAATTATGTTTTGCATCTAGATTTTCAAAGTTCTATCCATAAAGAGCTGTAACGTAGATTTATATAATTTCTATACCTTCTAGTTTCCATGTCTATTCTCTCTCTTATTTCTTACTTTCTATCACATTATAGCCTTCCTGTCTGCCTCCATAAACCTATCCATTAAGACAGATCATAATTTCAATATTATGCTTGCTGTATATATCCCTGTTTGGCACCAAAGGATGGACGGCTAGTCAGTGATGGATAAGATCCTACGAGAGAGACAACCCAAGCCAGATACGGTCGCATGGGTTCCTTGTGGGTGCCCGTGGATGGCAGTGGGTACCATGGGTACCAACAGGAGGAATCACGAGTTGACAGATATAGGGCGTGAACCCCTTGCTTCAGGGTCTGGCAGCCTGCCTGTGAAATTAACTATTGATACAATAATATCTATCCTCCTGGCATTCTTATCAGTAAATCTTGGCAGAAGGAGTTCTGTCTCTTAAGAGGTGCATGACAAGGTCCCAGAAAGATGGAGCGGGGATCTCAGCCACTCTAGGGTGCACGCAGTCTCTGGAACCCCGGCAGTCCCTCCGGGAGAGCAGTAGGAACACCGTGGCGTGCACAGTCTCTGAGGCAGAAGCCTGAAACTGGGCGAGCAGGGGAAGAAAGAATACTCGCATGGGGAGACGCAGTGTGCCAGGCAGAGACGCAGGTCCCAGAGAGACAGAGCGGGGATCTGAGCTGCGGCAGGGTGCGCACAGTCCCCTAAACCCTGGCAGTCTCTTTGGGAGAGCAGCAGGAACTCCTCTGGAGCGTATGAGGCAAAGGCCTTAGCTCAAAACAGTATTGGGACTCTGTTTCTTTGTTGTTGTTATGTTTTGTTTGTTCGGTTGGTTTTTTTTTTTTTTGCTTGTTTGTTTATTTTTCCTCCTCTCTTGGACAGAAAGCAAAACAAACAAACAAACAAACAAACAAAAACAAGTACAGAAATCAAAACCTATGCCCACCCTCCTTCAGAATCCTTGGGCTCCACCAAGCCAGAGTCTTAAACTGACCCCGGAATGGAGCAGTAGGGGCAGACTACAGAGGTATTCCTACCTGCAGGGGGTCGAGAATTTCTACCCCAGTAAAGGCTGCAGAGTGAGACTACCTTCCCAGTCCCTAACTTTCTGGCTAGGCCTGGGAGGCAGGGCAGGTTCAGCTGCTAAGGCACTAACTAACAAGTTCCTGGCAGCTGGCTTTTGGCAATGAGGAACTCTCTCATTCTCTACAGCTGTCAATGGAAAGGGTGCCCAAAGACACTCATTGAGCCTGCAGGGTGCTCAGCCTGCGGTGGGACAAGCGAAAGCAGAAATGGCAGTGACTTTGTAAAAACTACCAATCACACGTCCCAACCACACTCATGTACAGCAAACATACAGTGCCAGGATCACGCTAGGCGTCAGGTGGCCATCTTTGTTCGCACAAGACACAGAGGAATTTTTGTACAGCAGAGGACAAACTGAAGACAGCTTGGTGGACTTTAGCCAAGACCAGCACTGGAGACACAAGAATCATTGTACCCACAGGCCAACTTTAGATAAAACCAGAGCATTTCTGGGTTTGACATACAAGAGTCACACCCAAAAGGAAGTCGCTACAGGTGCAAGAGCCCAAAGGGTCCAAGCCTCATGAGAGGGATCAACCCTCTCATAGCAGCTCATAAACTGCGGACACTGCTGATCCTCACAGCTAATGAGTCTGGAAGTCAATCCCCCCTACTGATAAGCCAAAAGTAATCAAAGCTAAACTTCAACAGGTTAAGATATACAACACAAGGAACACCTGAGATATACATGCACAAGAGAATAGGGAGATTGAGTAATTCAAATATAAAGGACACACACCATATAGTTTACCCAGAAAAGACTGAGAGAACTAGAGGATCTATCTGTTATATCGAAGCAAGCGCAAAGAGTAAGTCAGAATGGGGAGACAAAGAAATACAACCCAAATAAAAGAACAGAAGAAACCTCCTGAATCAGAGGAACTAGAGGAAATAGAGGTAAACAACCTATCAGAGACAGAACTCAGAACACTTATTATTAGAATGTTCAAGAAAATTAATGAAAATATAAAGAAAGATGGAGAAATCATGAAAAGCAACCAGCTAGAACTTAAGAACGCAATTACTGAATTCAATAACGAATTTGATGGAGTTATTAGCAGATTGGATGAAGTAGAAAATCAAATCAGTGACTTAGAAGACAAGATAGCAGAGATCACCCAAGCAGAACAACAAAAAGAAAAAAGAATGAAAAACATTGAAAATAGTTTGAGAGCTGGGAGACAACATCAAACGCAACCAATTTTGGATCATTGGAATACCAGAAGGAGAAGAGAGGGAGCAAGGGATTGGGAACATATTTGAAGTAATAACGTCTGAAAATTTCCCTAACCTGGCAAAGGACAGGTTATACAAATACAAGCCCAGGCAGTGCAGAGAGATCCAACCAGGATGATCCCAAACAGGCCCATACCAAGACACATTATAGTGAAAATAGCAAGGGTTAAGGACAAAGACAGAATCCTTAAAGCAGCAAGGGGAAGGCAGCAAGTTACTTACAAGGGCACCCCCATAAGATTATCAGCTGACTTTTCTACAGAAACTCTGCAGGCCAGAAGGGAGTGGCAGGAGATTTTCAAAGTGATGAAAAATAAAGACCTACAACCCAGATTGCTGTATCCAACAAGGTTATCCTTTAAAATTGAAGGAGAGATAAAGAACTTCCCAGAAAAGAATGAGTTAAGGAAATTCATTACCACCAAGCCAGCTTACCAGGAAATGTTAAAAGGGCTTCTTTAAGCAGAAGAGAAAAACAACCTAACTAAGGCAGACTAGGAATACAAATAATAAAATCGCAATAACTATGCACCTATCAATAATCACATTAAATGTAAATGGATTAAATGCTCCAATCAAAAGACATAGGGTGGCTGATTGGATAAGAAAGCAAGACCCCTGCATATGCTGTATACAAGAGACTCACCTCAGATCAAAAGACACATATAGGCTGGAAGTAAAGGAATGGAGTAAAATATTTCATGCAAATGGAACTGAGAAAAAAGCTGGAGTAGTGATATTTATATAAGATCAAATGGACCTTAAAATGAAGAATATAATAAAGAACAAAGAAGGACATTTCATAATAATAAAGGGATCAATCCAACAAGAGTACATAACCCTAGTAAACATCAATGCACCTAACATAGGAGCTCCTAAATATATAAAACAGATATTGTCAGACGTAAAGATGGAGATCAACAGTAACACTCTCATAGTAGGGGACTTCAACACCCCGCTGTCACCAATGGACAGCTCCTCCAGACAGAAAATCAATGCGGAAACATTAAATGACACATTAGTCCAGATGGATTTAACAGACATTTTCAGAGCATTTCACCCAAAAGCTACAGAATAAATATTCTTCTCAAGTGCACATGGAACATTTTCTAAGATAGACCACATGTTAGGCCACAGAACAAGTCTCAATAAATTTAAGAAGATTGAAATCATTTCAAGTATCTTCTCTGACGACAATGTTATGAAACTAGAAATCAATTATAAGAAGAAACCCAGAAAGCTGTCAAATAAATGGAGGCTAAATAACATGCTACTAAATAGCAAGCGGGTCACAAATTAGATCAAGGAGGAAATCAAAAGATACCTCGAGACAAATGAAATGAAAACACCATGACCCAAAATCTCGGGGATACAGCAAAAGCAGTCCTAAGAGGGAAGCTCATAGCAGTGCAGGCCTACCTAAAGAAGGAAGAAAAATCTCAAATCAACAGGTTATCCTTACACCATAGGGAACTGGCAAAAGAACAGCAAAAGAAGCCCAAGGGAAGTAAAGAAAGGAGATAATAAAGACCAGAGAAGAAATAAACGATATAGAGACCAGAAAAAATTGACAAACCTCTAGCCAGGCTCATAAAAAAAAAAAAAAAAAAAAAAAGAGAGAGGACTCAAATTAGTAAAATCAGAAATGAAAGACAGGAAATCACTACAGACATCACAGAAATACAAAAAATTATAAGAAATTACTATGAGCAGCTATATGCCAACAAATTTGACATTCTGGAAGAAATGGATAATTTTCTAGAAGCATACAACCTTCCAAAGCTAACTCAAGAAGAAACGGAAAATCTAAATAGCCTGATTCTACCAAGGAAATTGAATCAGTAATCAACAAGCTCCCAACAAACAAAAGCCCTGGAGCAGACAGCTTCACAAGAGAATTTTGTCAAACATTCAAAAAAGAACCATCATCTACTCTTCTCAAACTATTCCAAAAAATTCAGAAGAAGGGAAGCCTCCCAAATTCTTTTTATGAAGCCACTATCACCCTGATTCCCAAACCAGATAAAGACAGCACAAAAAAGGTAAACTATAGGCCAATAACCCTGATGAATATAGATGCAAAAATTCTCAATAAAATATTAGCAAACAGAATTCATCAATATATTAAGAAGATCATACATCATGATCAAGTGGGATTCAGCCCTAGTACACAAGACTGGTTCAACATCCATAAATCAATTAATGTGATACACCACATCAACAAAATGAAGAATAAAAATCACATGGTATACAATAGATGCAGAAAAAGCATTTGACAAATCCAACAGCCATTTAGTTCAAAACCCTTAGCAAAATGGGAATACAGGGATCATATCTCAACATACTAAAGGCCTGTATGATAAACCTACAGCTAACATCATATTCAATGAGGAAAAGCTAAAATCATTCCCCTTAAGATCAGGAACAAGACAAGGCTGCCCACTTTCTCCTCTTTTATTCAACATAGTTCTAGAAGTTCTAGCCACAGCAATCAGACAAGGAAAAGAAATAAAAGGCATCCAAATTTTCAAGGAAGAAGTAAAATTGTCATTATATGCAGATGACATGATACTGCATATAGAGAACCCCAAAAGACTCCATCAAAAAACTACTGGAACTGAATAGACAAATTCAGTAAAGTAGCAGGATATAAAATCAATGTTCAGAAATCAGTGGCACTTGCATATACCAAAATCAACTAACAGAAGGAGAAATTAAGAAAACTGTCCCATTTACAATTGCTTCAAGAACTATAAAATACCTAGGAATAAATTTAACCAAAGAAGTAAAAGATCTGTACACAGAAAATTATAAGACACTGAAGAAAGAAATAAAAGCAGATACAAATAAATGGAAACACCTACCATGGTCATGGATAGGAAGAATTAATATAGTTATAATGTCCATACTGCCTAAAGCAATATATAGATTCAATGCAATTCCTATCAAACTACCAAGGGCATTTTTCACAGAAATAGAAAATACAATCTTAAAATTTACATGGAAACATAGAAGACCCCGAATAGCCTCGGCAATCCTGAGAAATAAGAACAAAGTTGGGGGGAATCATGCTACCAGACATCAAAACATACTACAAGGCTACAGTAATCAAAACAGTATGGTATTGGCATAAAAACAGGCACATAGATCAGTGGAACAGAACAGAGAACCCAGAAATAAATCCAGGCATATATGGACAGTTAATCTATGACAATGGAAGCAAGAATTTACATTGGAGTTAAGATAGTCTATTCAATAAGTGGTGCTGGGAAAATTGGACTGACACATGCAAAAACATGAAACTGGACCACCACCTTATGCCATATACAAGAACAAATTCAAAATGGATTAAAGACTTAAATGTAAGACCTGAAAGCATAAAAGTCCTTAAAGAAAATATAGGGACTAAATTTGCAGACATTGCCCTGAGCAATATTTTTACTGATACATCCCTGTGGGCAAGGGAAGTAAAAGGAAAAATTAACATATGGGATTATATCAAACTTAAAATTCTTTTCACAACAAAGGAAACCATCAATAAAACAAAAAGGAAGCCTACTGAATGGGAGAATATATGTGTCAACGATATATCTGATAAGGGGTTAATATCCAAAATTTATAAAACACTCATGAAACCCAACACCAAAAAACCAACAACCCAATTAAAAAATGGGCAGAGGACATGAAGAGATATTTTTCTTAAGTGGACATACAGATGGCCAACAGGCATATGAAAAAATGTTCAACCTCACTGATCATTAGGGAAATGCAAATAAAAACCACAATGAGATACCACCTCACTCCAGACAGAATGGCTATCTTCAATAAATCAACAAACAAGTGCTGGTGGGGCTGTGGGGAAAAGGGGACCCTGCTGCACTGTTGGTGGGATTGCAGATTGGTGCAGCCACTGTGGAAGTCAGTATGGAGGTATCTCAAAAAACTGGAACTGGAACTACCTTTTGACCCAGCAATTTCACTCCTAGTCATTTATCCTGAAAAACTCAAGACACTAATTTAAAAAAATACATGCACCCCTATGTTCATTGCAGCGCTATTGACAATAGCCAAGACTTGGAAACAATCAAAATGCCCATTGGTAGACGACTGGATTAAGACAATGTGGTACGTTTACACAATGGAGTATTATGAAGCTATAAAGAAGAATGAAATCATACAATTTGCAACAATATGGATGGACTTAGAGAACATTATGTTAAGTGAAATAAGTCAGTCAGAGAAAGACCAATACCATATGATCTCACTTATATGTGGAATCTAATGAACTGAATATACGAGCAAAATAAACAGAAATAGTCTTAGAGACACAAAGGAAAAACTGATGAGGGCTAGATGGGATGGGGATGGGCATGAGGGACGAGGCAACACAAACTGATAACTACAATACTACTGCAGAGACAGAAGAGACAGTTTAGGGAATATAATCAATAAGGTTATAAATATTTTTCTTAGGGGATCAGATGGACTCATGTCTTGTCAGGGAGACCACTTCATTGATGGTGTAGTGGCCTGACTACTGCGCTGTACATCTGAAGGTGCCGCTAATTAATATTAGATGTTGACTATAATTTAACACATATATATAGTCATGGGATGTGGAATATAGTGTGGCGATGGAGTCAACGGAATTGTAATAGATACGTATGATATTGGGGTTGGGGGGGAGTCACTTTGTAAGGGGTGAAAAAGATAACTATTGCATAGTTTTATACATCTGTAACTATTAATAAAATAAAAATAATAAATAAAAAAATAAAAATAAACTTAAAAAAAAGAGGTGTATGACAATAACCTCCTGTGATGGCAGCTTGCAGGTGTGGGTAATTTGGCCTTGAGCTATGATTTTGGGCATGAGATTCACAGATCATGGAAGCTACATTGACTCTTGCTTACCTGTAAGATAGTAAAAGGAACAGACAGGCCCAATTCGGGGCTCCAGTCCACAAGGCTGGAGTCCCCTGACCCCAAACCTGTTTTCTCTCCTATCTTGTGTCTCTTTCTCTTTATCCTAACCTTTAGCCATCCCTTCTCCACACCCACCTAGCCCAGTCATGCGGGACATGACAATTTTCTATGTGCTTTTTTTCCCCTTTTTGTCTTTGATTAAATTACCAAATGATTTATTAATGTAATCTCTTCCAATAATGGCATTTTGAATCATTAAAGAGTTTTGGTTATTTTTCCTGATCTGTACTTCATTAATTTCTGCTTGTATGTTAATTTCTCCTTGCACTGTTTTTGGTTTACTTAGTTGTTCTTTATGAAATTTTTCTTAACTGGGATAGTAAGTTATTTGTGTTATTGCTTCCATTTTCCATGACAAAAATGTTTACAACTATGAATTTTTCTCTAATCACTGCTTGAAATAATTTCATAGATTCTGTTAAGTACTGTTTTACCACCATTATTTATTTTGAAATCCCAACATTTCAGAATATATTTTCTTTTTCACATGAGATACTGTGCAATCAAAAGTTTCAGGCCAAGGGGATTTTTTTATTCTTTGTTTTTGTTAGCAGTTTCTGGATTTACTGAATAACAATCACAGTGTGTTCTGTTCAGTATTTTTCCTTTAAAATTTTACTGTTTTTAAGTACTTTGTATATGATCGATTTTTGTGTATTTAATGTGTAGTTTTGCAAAGAAGATTTACTCCCTACTATCAGTGTAGAAGCGGATATCCATTAGGGCTACGTTATTAATTATATTGTTTAAGTGTTCTCTATCCTTTAGTTTTTCTACTTGATCAGTTTGTTCTGAGAGAGTATATTAAAGTTGCCCACTAATAGCGTGTTTCTATTTACGTCACTATAGATAATAGATGGGGAGGGAGGGAGGGAGGAAGGGGGGGAGAGAGAGAGAGAGAGAGAGAGAGAGAGAGAGAGAGAGAGAGAGAGAGAGAGAGAGAGAGACGGAGATAGATACAGACACAGGTACAGTAAATTCCCAGCTTACAAAGATTCAAGTTGCGAATTTTCAGAGATACAAATGGACCTCACATTATGAACATTTGTAGATGCAAACAAATGCGGGAGTAGCTCACGTGTCTGCCAGACATTGTCACAGCGGTGCTGCTGTGTGCTTACTGTACAGTGCGATAGTGGACAGCGGTACAGCGGTCACTCAGAGCCCAGGATGTCTAGAAGCAAGAGGAAAAGCAGTGGTGATGTGGAGAGGACTGCTGGGAAGCACAAAGCAATAACCAGGGGAACAAAAGTGAAAATAATTGAGAAAATTGGACCGAGGCAAAAAGATGGTAGATGTCGCTCATTCTTATAACATAAATCGTTCAACCATTGGCTTCACATTGCATATTTGTGTCAAAGGTGTATAAGACTCGCTTTGCCGGACTTACAAACAAATCCGACTTATGAATGTTCTCCCAGAACGGAACTTGCTCGGAAGTCCGGGACTTACTGTACTGATATAGATGATAGATATAGATATAGATATAGATGGTAGATATAGATATAGATATATAAAGATATAGATCTATATATATCTATATCTATATCTATATCTATATCTATATCTATATCTATATCTATATCTATCTATCTATATATATATATATATATATACTTTCTTCATAAAGATGGTTTTTGTGTTTTGGGTACATAAATAAAATACACACAGGTATATTTCTTCTTTAGTATTTATGTGGGGAAAAAATATTGGGATTCAAGTACCTAATTTTCTTGAATAATAACTTGAGTAATTTTCTCAAGTTACTCATCAGAATTCTGCATAAATATTTACTAGATTAGCCAGTGAAGATATTTGGGCAGAGAGTTTTCTTTCTAGAAATGAATTTTTAATTATAAATACATTTTCTGCATTAGGTATATGTTATTCAGGTTTACTTGAGTCAGTTTTGGCAATTTGTATATTTATAAGAAATTTTGATTTCATCTATGTTGTGGAATTTATTGGCATAATATCTTTGATAATATCTACTTATAATTTTGGTGACTATATGATCTTAAAAGATGTTATTTCTTTTATTCTTTATATTGAGAGTTTGTGTTCTCTCTAATGCTCTTGATTAATCTGTTTAGAATTTATCAATTTCATTGATCAGTTCAAAGTGCTCATTTTGTATATTACTGATTTTCTTTATAATTTATCCATTTCCTATTGAGTTGATACCACGCTTCTTTTTCTTTTTTCTTTATTCATCTTATTTTATATTTGATTTCCTCTTCCTTTCTAGCTTTGTAAAGAAGCTTAGAGCATTGATTTTTACAATGTCCTCTTTTTCCGAACATAAATAAAGCTATAAATATCCTACTAATCACTTCTTCAATAGTAAGTCACATATTGGGTATGACGTATTCTTTTATTAATCAGATCAAAACATTTTCTAATTTCCCATGTTATTTCTTTTTTGATCCATATGTTATGTAAAGAGAGTTATTTCTCAGCGCAGAAAGCCTCAGGTGTCAAATATCTGAGATTCTCCTGACTTTTCCAAAAGATCTGACAGAGAGAGAGACAGGTGGAGGACTTGCCATGCCAATACTCCACCAAAAACACACCACAGGAGCTGGTAAAGCTCCTTCAGCACTTTTGTGCAGAAATGACAGTGGAACAGCCCGAGGCACAAGATTTACCAAACAGAGCAAAATAACACTGCAACAACTCAGGAAATTATGAATCATTCCCCATAAGGCCCTTGTGCTAAAACTAAAAAGGGTGACTACCTGCTTTAGAAAAACATTTACAGCAGACCAAGATGCTCCTAATATACAAAATTTCATCATACATCATAAGAAGAAGCAAACAAACCAAAAATGCACCTTAAGTGAGAAAAGATAATCAGCTGACCCTAACACTAAGTTAATCAGATGTTCAAATTATCTGACATATAATAGATTTTAAAGTAGTCATCATAAAAATGTTTCAAAACCAAATTCTCTTGAAATACTTAGGTTGAAAGCAGAAGGAATATATATATATATATATATATATATATATATATATATATATATATATATATATATATATATATATATCAGAAGGAATATAGAAGGATATAATAATATCACAGTAAATAGACATTAAATTAAAGAATTTTAATAGACATAGGAAGAGACATTCTGTAATGATGCAAAGGGCAATCTCTCAGGAAGATATAACAATTTTAAATCAATATGTACCTAACAACAGAGCTCCAAAATACACAAAACAAAAATTGACTGAATTGAAAGCAGAAGGAGACTGCCATAATCATAGCTGAAAGTTTCAATATCCCACTTTGAATAATGGATAGACAACTATATAGATTATATTAATAATACAAATAGATTGAGAAACATTGTAAACCAACTAAACCCAACACACTTCTAGAGAACATTTTACCCAAATACAAAAGAACACAAATATCTCTCAACTACACATACAGAATGTTCTCCAAAACAGATCATATAGTAGGCCTAAAACAAGTCAATGAAGTTTAAAGAATTCAAATCATACATAGTCCCATGTTTCATCTGTCTTCAACTGATAGAGGAAGACATATCTACATAATTTTCTCCTCTAGATGCTTCCAGAAACATGCATTGAGCAGGGGAGGAAGGGGGGAGCAGGTTAACATTTTTGCCAGCCTTACACTTTAATCTTTACTCAGAAAGTAATTTTCTATAGACCCATTGTTTGTGTTAGGTACCTCAAATTGTAAAATTAGTCACTAACATACATATTACTACATATTATTGATCTATATTTTCTCATTGTTGATATTATTATTAATTCTTAATAAAAATAATGAATGGAAGGAATTAAGAAAAGTTATTATAAACAGCTTTACTGAACATTACTCAAGACTACCAGGATCAGGGATGAACTTTGCAGCCCATATTTTGGATCAGACTTGTGTTTGCATGAGTATAAGGTACTCAAGCCACTGCTTTGTTAGAGAAGACAACAGGTCTCTTTCCAAAAGGCAAGCAGAGATTGACCCCTGGAAAGTTTCAAAACAGAGACTCAAAATTCTACATCTTCCTGTAACTGTGAGAATCCTAGACAGGCAAGCCACCTGTGCCACTACAATGCATAACATGAGTTCAAGAACATATTGCCAATGAGTGAAAAGAAACTGTAACAATATAAAATTTAGAAGAAAAATTTACATCTGCCCAGAGGGACATTTAAATATCAAGTGTCAAGAAGGAATGAAATACTAAATAAATGAAATGGTGAGAAGAGGGCCACTGCTTTGCCAATGTATTTAGTCAAACTTTGGATATACCAAATATCAGGCTTTGATTAACCAAGGTAGACAATATCAGCTTGGATCAACTGACGGAAGAACACATATTATAAAAGCACTGGTTGAATATAACTATTCAAACACACATCTAAATTATCAACTATAGATAACCAAAGGCTAAACATTCTGAAACACACACACACACACACACACACACAATCTAGATAAATAAATATACATAAAAATGTTATAAGTGTGCAGATTACCTTTAATTAAAAATAAATTTAGACAATTTTCCAAATGGAAATGATTAAGATCAATTGTATTCAATCATATGGGCGTAGTACAAGATCAAAGGGATATTTTTCTAAATTATTGGGAACTCAGGTAATTTGCATCAAAAAAGTTCTGATGTTACATGGTAGTCGAAAATTTGGTTGTCACTGTTTGAACAGACAGTAACAGACAGGTCATTATAAGTAATGCAGGAAGTACACATCATGCCTCATAAGAGATGCCTTGAACAGAGGAGCAATCTAGAATTCCTCAGAAGAAGCCACAAGCCCAGTATCTTCCACAGTAGCATGGATGGTAACAGGTATATCCATAGCCACCATAGCCACATCCCAGGCCACATCCATAACCACATCTCAGGTCACCATAGCCATAGATCAGGCCACCATAGTAGTTGTTGTAGAAGCTCATGGTGCGAGGAGATGAAGAACTCAGTTGAAGAGCAGAGTTGATTTCTAGAGTTTAAGGGTAAAACCTACACAGGGCCTTGTATTCTAACTGAGTGGTATGTGGGACAAACCACGGGCACTTTTGCATTCCTGTTCAAAACTAATTGCATTACAATCACCTCAAGTATTCCCCATCAGCTATATATCCAAGATAATTTTGTTGTGTGTCAGGATGCCTGTAACGAAATCATGTCCTTTAATGAAAATATTCTCCTACTTTAGTGGCTTGTTTATTCCAGATGTGAAATCTAAGCTATGTTACTATCTACCATAAGATCATATGACCCATACAGGTTTTCACCTCTTGAAAATTCTTCTTTCCTTTAATAATATTCTCCTTTTCTGCATATATATGCAGCCTTGGGCACACAACAGTGTGGCTTCAAAGAGGTAGGGAAGGATGGAAAGTTTGTGCAGAAGACATGCAGAAAACATTGCAAAGATATGGCAGGGATCAGTTTTAAATCCTTAAATGATTAATGCTGGTTATCATTTTTTTGTGTAAATTGATATTATTCATTTTCATTTACAATTAACATACATATGCATCTATTATTTTGTTTGTGATCAAAGCCATAATAGTGTCCCTGAAATTTAAATCAATGGACCATGGTTATATAAAATTGAAATATTTATCATATTAGTAATTCCAGCTAAAAATTCTATTCTAGAAATGAACAAGTTAACTGACACCATGTGCCTCCTACTATGACAAAATAACTAGGCTCATCTCTGTAGTATCTGTGCCCAAAATGTATAACCTCTTCTTCGTTATGAGAAAACAGACAAATCCAAACTGAGGAACATACCACAAACATTTCACTCTTTAAAATTGTCAGTCCCATAAAAGTTACAGAAAAACTGAGAAACTCTCACCAATTGGAGGAGACTAAAGACATTAGACTACCAAATGCCACATGGAATCTTGGATCCTGAAACTTAAAAAAAAAAAAAAAAAGACAAGAAAGAAAGAAAAGGACACTAAGGGCAAAAATGTGAAATCCAAATAAGATGTGTAGTTAAGAATATTGTACAAGGTTAATTTACTAGTTTTGATCATTGTGCCTTACTATGAATGATATTAACATAAGTGTAACTGCCTGAAGGGTATTTGGGAAATGTGTATATATTTTTGCAACATTAAATAACTAAAAGTAATTCAAATTTAAAAAGGTTGGAAGGAAGAATTTTAAAATCAATGATTTGGTCATTTATTGGTTCTTTTGTACTTCATAGTTGTAACAATCACTGTAAGGCATTGTTATGAACACTGGGGATGGAGAAGTGAATAGTACAGACAAGATCCCTATTGTTATGCAGCTTATATTCTAGATTGAGGAAAGGCAGAAAATGCAGGCAGACATTTGATAGCAAACATTACAAGTGAATGAGATAATTTCTGATATTGGAATTAAACCAAATGGGTGTGTTGGGATGTAGATAAGTGTTGGAGAGTCTTCAAAAATGCAGAGACGTTGACAAATCCAAATGCTACTCGGAGCCTTAGTAAAATGAAGATTGAACATCTAGATTTGGCAAGATTGTGCTGTTGGTGATCCCTGCAGGAACAATTTTAGTAGAGTGGTGGGGACCAAAGACCAAAAGTGTGAGGTGAAGATGAAGAGATTAGAAAGCTACCATGGAAATACATGTGTGGTTTTCTAATGAAACAGAAAAATAGTGGGCTATTAGCTAGAGAAGATTGAGGAGACAAAGGTGATTGTTTTGTTCTCTTTTTGAATATGGACTGTAGAGATTCTTAACAACTAAATACAGTTTAGAAAATCATAGCAAAAAGAAATTTAAGGAATCTCCTTGGGTGCAATGTTTTTGTTGCTATGATTAGAAAGGACAACTCAATTCTTAACAAACAAATTAACTCAGGAAGTAACTCTATGGAGATATTCTCTCACAAGTGTTATTATTAGGTACATTGCATTCTACAAAATTATATCTTTTATAGCTACTTTAACCGAATACTGAGAGAAATACCCAATTGATTATAATTTTTTTTAATTGACTGATGCAATTTAGTCATACCAATTTCAGGTGATGTTCTAAGAAACTAGCCTAAAGGAAGACTTATCATGTTATTTAAATTAAAATTTTACTGGAAACTTATTCCACGTTATTACTTCATTGATTTTGCACTGTGGTAGTTGAGGCTACTTTTATTTTCTGTATGGGAAATTTAAAAATAATAAATTAAAGATGTCCTCTAATTCCAATATGTCAACCCAGTAAATGGTGATTAAAATGTCACAACAATGTGTATATTTGATAAAAATGAACCTACCAAAAAACACACATGGATAGAACATTCAAAAACATATACTGGATGAAGAGTTGAATGCGTTTGTTCAAACTCTCAGTATGAAAAGATTCTACTTTACTAAAAGGCATTTTTTTTTACTCATTAGATTTAGTTATCAAGACAAATGGATTGGTAAGTTTAAAAAACTTTGTCTTTTCATATTTATAATTTTCAAAACAGAGTGGAGTAAAATACCGGGTGTGTCCAACATCTTGTAGTTTGCCTAAGGATATGAGTGGATACATAAAAATAGTATTTGACTGAGGAATATTAGAATAACAGGAATCTATTGATTATATATTAATGGGTTAATGTTACCTCCCACATTCATTCCCTTAAAGATACAAAAGAATATTTTTTTTTACCTCTAACATGAAATTAGTCTCACTTTTCTGGTGCCTTGGATTATACACTAATTAGAATAAAATAAAATAAAATGCTGAGGCTATGCAAGGGAACTCAGTGCTGTTGGTTACACAGAATAATGATTGGATATATTGATTAAGGAACAAACCTCTGTTTAATACACTGATAAACATAAATATATGCTGTCAAACCTATTGGATAATTAGAAAAAAATCCTATATTACTTACAGTACTAACTACAAACAATTTAGAGAAAAAAAGCTGAGAAATTGAAATCAAAGGAATACCTTCTTCTTTTCCAATACTTCAGTAGAAATTGAACATAAATAACAATTTGACTCATTAGTGTAAATAAAAAATATAATGCATTTTGCTCAGAATTAGTTATTTGGAAATTTTAATTAATTGGATATTATAAGCATCATGGAGACGAAAGATGCATTGTGGTATCAGTATAAATACAAAACTGAATCCCTGATGGAGATTATTTATGCAGAAAACCTCCTGAATCAAAAAGTGTTTATTCTTGTGAAATATTAAGAAATAATTAGATTAATGGAATTAACAGGGGCCAAGAGTAAATAAGTTTGGTACTAACAAATGTATTCTTTCTTGATACAAAGATGGCTGGCTATAGAAGTTAAAATGAAAATCTAATTGGGGGCAGGACTGTGTACGTGTGAGTACATGAGTGTCGCTTCTCCTTCCAGTGCTCAACTGGATAATAGGTGTCCAAAACGAGAGGCAAGCACCCCAAGCCTCCTGAATACCTCAGAGGCTTTCTCTTATGATTGAAAAACAACAAACTTATTAGATTAGTCATAAGAGTAGCCAACGTCATGACACGTGTTAGGTTCCCACCACACTGAGGGCGTATAAAAGGCCCTCTGCCGGGAGAGGTGTCCAGACTGAACTCACCTGCACCCCTTCTCTACCCAAGAACAACCTCAACAACCAACACCATGTGTGGCTACTACGGAAACTACTATGGGGGCCTCGGCTACGGCTGTGGCTACGGAGGCCTGGGCTGTGGCTATGGCTCCTGCTGTGGCTGTGGCTTCCGCAGACTGGGCTATGGCTATGGTGGCGGCTATGGCTTAGGCTATGGCTCAGGCTATGGCTTAGGCTATGGCTTAGGCTATGGCTCAGGCTATGGCTTAGGCTACTACTATTGAGGACACCATCAGACACTTCATCTTCTCCGCTTGGACTTCAGGATTCAGCAATTCGGAACTCCATGTGTCCTATGCCTGTCCCTTGGGTGATGATTATCTTGCTCGACTGAAGTCAAGTATGGTCCCTGGTTGACCTTCAATCTAACCTAAAAATTCCCTGAATTTACCTGATAAGGTGAAATTCACCTGTGACGTGACAGTTCCGCTTTCATCAGGAGATAATGTTACAGTAACTGCCTGGATAAGACTTTCACCCTACAGCTTGTTTCTCTGTTGCCCTAATAAACTGGTTTAACCCAAACAGCAACCCTGGTTTTTATTTGTCATTTGATGTCTCAAGTTTCTTACTGATACTTTTGAGTTAGCAAAAAGGTAACAATTGTGTCTTGAGAGATATTTTACCTTAGTATGTCTGGGTCTTCTTCTTGACCAATTCCATTGTCAACTGTCTTAGAAAAGGAACCCTTTTTTTTTTTTTTTTTTTTTTTTCCGTAAGCTTCTGTTTTCTCCTCTGCTCCTGAGGGAATAATATTTGTTATGGTGGGCAATTACCAAATATGTCCACCACTGATATCAATGCTATGCATCCTTCCTGATAACTCTTAGGAAGTTTGCCTGCATTTGCAAGGTGCTGGAACAATTTATAGCACATTTGGATTATCTTATCTGTGAAAATTGATAGAACTTCCCTGGGAATATACCTAGACCTGGAGTATTTTCTGGGGTATTCCCTTAATAATTTTCTCTGTTCTAAGGAGATTAGTCTCTTTAGCACTTCTAAATGTAATGGTGTGAATTTCGGTAATCTGTGTTTCCTTAGGAAATTATGCATTGCATCTAGGTTTTCAAAGTTATATCCATAAAGTAGATTTATATGATTTCTAAACCTTCTTGTTTCCATGTTTATTTCTCTCTCTTATTTCTTATTATTCTATATGCCCTTTTTCTTTTTGTCTTTGATAAAATTACAAAATGATTTATTAATGTATTCTCTTCCAATAATAGGATTTTGAATCATTAAAGTTTTTTATTTTTTCCTGATCTATACTTCATTAATTTCTGCTTGTCTGTGAATTTCTCCTTGTACTGTTTTTGGTTTACTTAGTTGTTCTTTATGAAGTTTTTCTTAACTGGTATAGTAAGTTATTTGTGTTGTTGCTTCCATTTTCCATAAAAAAATTGTTTAGCACTAAGAATTTTTCTCTAATTACTGCCTGAAATATATTCATAGATCCTGATATCGATTTATAGATATTGATATAGATTTATAGATAGATATAGATATGCTTTCTTCATAAAGATGGTTTGTGTTTGGGGTAATAAATAAAATACACACAGGTATATTTCTTATTCAGTATTTCCTTTGGAGAAAAACATTGGGATTCAAGTTACTCATAAGAATACTGTATAAATATTTACTACAATTTGTCAATGAAGACACTCGGGCCAACATCATTCTGGAAATGATTTTTGAATTATAAATACATTTTCTTCATTAGATATATGTTTTGCAGGTTTACTTGAGTAAAAATTACTTTGTAATTTGTATATTTAAAAGAAATTTTGTATTTCATGTATGTTGTGGAATTTATTGGCATAACATCTTTCAATATATCCACTTATAATTTTTGTTGATTGTATGATCTTAAAGGATGTTATTTCTTTCATTCTTTATATTGATAGTTTGTATTCTCTAACATTCTTGATTGATCTGTTTGGAATTTATCAACTTCATTGATCAGTTCAAAGTGCCGATTTTGTGTATTATTGATTTTCTTTATAGATTCTCCATTTCCTATTGAGTTGATACCAATCTTGTCTTTATTTTTCCTTTATTCACTTTACTTTATATTTGATTTCCTCTACTTTTCTAGCTTTTTAAAGAAGCTTAGAGCATTGATTGTTACAATGTCCTTTTTTTTTCTAACAAATAAAGCTATAGATTTGCTTCTAATCACTTCTTCAGTGGTAAGTCATACATTTGGTATGACGTATTGCTTTATTAATCAGAAAAACATATTTTCTAATTTCCCCTGTGATTTATTTTTTGATCCATATGTGATTTAAAGATAGTTATTTCCCAGTGCAGGAAGCCTCAGATGTCAAGTATCTGAGATTCTCCTGACTCCTCCAAAAGATCTGGCAGTGAGGTAGACAGGTGGGGACTTGCCATGCCAACACTACACCAAAACACACCGCAGACAGGCTGGTAAAGCTCCTTTGGCACTTTTGTGAGCAATGACAGTGGGACAACCAGTCACACAAGATTCACCAAATAGAGCAAAATAACACTACAACAACTCGGGAAATTATGAATCATAGCCCATAAGCCCCTTGTGCTAAACCTAAACAGGGTGACTACCTGCTTTAGAAACAGATTTAAATAAGACCAAGATGCCCTTATATACAAAATTCTCTGATACCATCATATGAGGAAACAAAAAAACTGCAGCTTAATTGAGAAAAGATAATCAGGTGACCCTAACACTAAGTTAATCAGATGTTCACATTATCTGACATATTATAGATTTTAAAGTAGCCATCATAAAAATGTTTCAATAACCAAATTCTCTTGAAATACTTACCTTAAGGAATATATAGATATAGATATAGTTATAGATATAGATGATATAGATATAGAGATAGATAAATAGATAGATAGATGCAAAAGCTATTAGAAAGCTGGAATGGATATAATAATATCAAACTAAATAGACTTTAAAAAAGAGAATTTTGGGGCTGGCCGAGTGTTTCATTAGTTAAGAGCTGGTTTTGGGAAGCCAGCGGCCCCGGTTCAGATCCCACATATGAGGGCCAGTGACACTGCCCTCCACAGCTAACAACAGCTCCACCTGGAGCTGGGCTGTGCAAGCCCCAGCGATGGTGTAGGCTGCAGCCCCTGTAGCAGTGGGCTGCCATAGGCTACAGTGAGTGGCCGGCAGCCAGTGTGAGGGGCCGGCACCCAGCGTGAGTGGCCGGCACCCAGCGTGAGCTGCCAATAGCCGCGCTGAGTGACCATCCAGAGGCCAGCAACCGATCTGCCTCATCCGGGAAGAACAAAATGACGATACCAACATGGGCCAGTGAAGCAATGTCCTCCGCAACTAGACTGAAGAACAGAAAGAGAGCAACTTGTCTGTTCCCCTTCCCCGATTCCCCAATGCTGTTCCCCTCCCAAAATTCCCCAATAAAATCTTTAAAAAAAAAGAGAGAATTTTAATAGAGATAGGAAGAGACATTTTGTAATCATGAAAACAGCAATCTCTCAGGAAGATATAACAATTTTAAATCAATATGTACCTAACAACAGAGTTCCAAAATACACAAAACAAAAACTGACAGAATTGAAAGCAGAAGGAGACTGCCATAATCATAGTTGGAAGTTTCAATATACCGCTTTGAATAATGGATAGACAACTATATAGATTATATTAATAATACAAATAGATTGAGAAACATTATTAACCAACTAAACCCAAAACACTTCTAGAGAACATTTTACCCAAATACAAAAAAACACAAATCTCTCTCAACTACACATACAGAATGTTCTCCAAAACAGATCATACAGTAGCCTAAAACAAGTCAATGAATTTTAAAGAATTGAAATCATACATAGTCCCATGTTTCATCTGTCTTCAACTGATAGAGGAAGACATATCTACATAATTTTCTCCTCTAGATGTTTCCAGAAACATGCATTGGGCAGGGGAGGAAGAGGGGAGCAGGTTACCATTTTTGCCAGCCTCACACTTTAATCTTTATTCAGAAAGTAATTTTCTATAGACCCATTGTTTGTGTTAGGTATCTCAAATTGTAAAATTAGTCACTAACATACATATTACTTCATATTATTGATCTATATCATCTCATTGTTGATATTATTATTAATTCTTAATAAAAATAATAAATGGAAGGAATTAAGAAAAGTTATTATTATAAACAGCTTTACTGAACATTACTCAGACTACTAGGATCAGGGATAAACTTTGCAGCCCATATTTTGGATCAGACTTGAGTTTCCATGAGTATAACCTACCCAAGCCACTGCCTTGTTAGGGAAGACAACAGGTCTCTTTCCAAAAGGCAAGCAGAGATTGACCCCTGGAAAGTTTCAAAACACAGACACAAAATTCTACATCTTCCTGTAACTATGTGAGAATGCTAGACAGGCAAGCCATCTGTGCCACCACAATGCATAACATGAGTTCAAGAACATATTGCCGGGTCGGCCGAGTGGCGCATTGGTTAAGCGCTGGTTTTGGGATGCCAGAGGCCCCGGTTCGGATCCCACATGAGGGCCAGTGACACTGCCCTCTACAGCTAACAACAGCTCCACCTGGAGCTGGGCTGTGCGAGCCCCGGTGATGGTGGGCTGCCATAGGCTACAGTGAGTGGCCCGCAGCCAGCGTGAGCGGCTGGCAGCCAAGCGTGAGCTGCCAATAGCCGCGGTGAGCGACATCCAGAGGCCAGCGACCGATCTGCCTCATCCGGGAAGAGCGCAATGACGATACCAACAGTGGAGCAACATCCTCTGCAACTAAACTGAAGAACAAAAAGACAGCAACTTGTCTGTTCCCCTTCCCCGATTCCCCAACGCTGTTCCTCTCCGCCAATTCCCCAATAAAATCTTTAAAAAAAAAGAACATATTGCCAATGAGTGAAAAGAAACTATATAAAATTTAGAAGAAAAATTTACATCTGCCCAGAGGGACATTTAAATATCAAGTGTCAAGAAGGAATGAAATACTAAATAAATGAAATGGTGAGAAGAGGGCCACTGCTTTGCCAATGTATTTAGTCAAACTTTGGATATACCAAATATCAGGCTTTGATTAACCAAGGTAGACAATATCAGCTTGGATCTACTGACGGAAGAACACATATTATAAAAGCACTGGTTGAATATAACTATTCAAACACACATCTAAATTATCAACTATAGATAACCAAAGGCTAAACATTCTGAAACACACACACACACACACACACACACACACACACACACACACACACAATCTAGATAAATAAATATACATAAAAATGTTATAAGTGTGCAGATTACCTTTAATTAAAAATAAATTTAGACAATTTTCCAAATGGAAATGATTAAGATCAATTGTATTCAATCATATGGGCGTAGTACAAGATCAAAGGGATATTTTTCTAAATTATTGGGAACTCAGGTAATTTGCATCAAAAAAGTTCTGATGTTACATGGTAGTCGAAAATTTGGTTGTCACTGTTTGAACAGATAGTAACAGACAGGTCATTATAAGTAATGCAGGAAGTACACATCATGCCTCATAAGAGATGCCTTGAACAGAGGAGCAATCTAGAATTCCTCAGAAGAAGCCACAAGCCCAGTATCTTCCACAGTAGCATGGATGGTAACAGGTATATCCATAGCCACCATAGCCACATCCCAGGCCACATCCACAGTCACATCTCAGGTCACCATAGCCATAGATCAGGCCACCATAGTAGTTGTTGTAGAAGCTCATGGTGCGAGGAGATGAAGAACTCAGTTGAAGAGCAGAGTTGATTTCTAGAGTTTAAGGGTAAAACCTACACAGGGCCTTGTATTCTAACTGAGTGGTATGTGGGACAAACCACAGGCACCTTTGCATTCCTGTTCAAAACTAATTGCATTACAATCACCTCAAGTATTCCCCATCAGCCATATATCCAAGATAATTTTGTTGTGTGTCAGGATGCCTGTAACGAAATCATGTCCTTTAATGAAAATATTCTCCTACTTTAGTGGCTTGTTTATTCCAGATGTGAAATCTAAGCTATGTTACTATCTACCATAAGATCATATGACCCATACAGGTTTTCACCTCTTGAAAATTCTTCTTTCCTTTAATAATATTCTCCTTTTCTGCATATATATGCAGCCATGGGCACAACAGTGTGGCTTCAAAGAGGTAGGGAAGGATGGAAAGTTTGTGCAGAAGACATGCAGAAAACATTGCAAAGATACGGCAGGGATCAGTTTTAAATCCTTAAATGATTAATGCTGGTTATCATTTTTTGTGTGTGAATTGATATTATTCATTTTCATTTACAATTAACATACATATGCATCTATTATTTTGTTTGTGATCAAAGCCATAATAGTGTCCCTGAAATTTAAATCAATGGACCATGGTTATATAAAATTGAAATATTTATCATATTAGTAATTCCAGCTAAAAATTCTATTCTAGAAATGAACAAGTTAACTGACACCATGTGCCTCCTACTATGACAAAATAACTAGGCTCATCTCTGTAGTATCTGCCCAAAATGTATAACCTCTTCTTCTTTATGAGAAAACAGACAAATCCAAACTGAGGAACATACCACAAACATTTCACTCTTTAAAATTGTCAGTCCCATAAAAGTTACAGAAAAACTGAGAAACTCTCACCAATTGGAGGAGACTAAAGACATTAGACTACCAAATGCCACACGGAACCTTGGATCCTGAAACTTAAAATAAAAAAAAAAAAGACAAGAAAGAAAGAAAAGGACACTAAGGGCAAAAATGTGAAATCCAAATAAGATGTGTAGTTAAGAATATTGTACAAGGTTAATTTACTAGTTTTGATCATTGTGCCTTACTATGAACGATATTAACATAGGTGTAACTGCCTGAAGGGTATTTGGGAAATGTGTACATATTTTTGCAACATTAAATAACTAAAATTAATTCAAATTTAAAAAGGTTGGAAGGAAGAATTTTAAAATCAATGATTTGGTCATTTATTGGTTCTTTTGTACTTCATAGTTGTAACAATCACTGTAAGGCACTGTTATGAACACTGGGGATGGAGAAGTGAATAGTACAGACAAGATCCCTATTGTTATGCAGCTTATATTCTAGATTGAGCAAAGGCAGAAAATGCAGGCAGACATTTGATAGCAAACATTACAAGTGAATGAGATAATTTCTGATATTGGAATTAAACCAAATGGGTGTGTTGGGATGTAGATAAGTGTTGGAGAGTCTTCAAAAATGCAGAGACGTTGACAAATCCAAATGCTACTCGGAGCCTTAGTAAAATGAAGATTGAACATCTAGATTTGGCAAGATTGTGCTGTTGGTGATCCCTGCAGGAACAATTTTAGTAGAGTGGTGGGGACCAAAGACCAAAAGTGTGAGGTGAAGATGAAGAGATTAGAAAGCTACCATGGAAATACATGTGTGGTTTTCTAATGAAACAGAAAAATAGTGGGCTATTAGCTAGAGAAGATTGAGGAGACAAAGGTGATTGTTTTGTTCTCTTTTTGAATATGGACTGTAGAGATTCTTAACAACTAAATACAGTTTAGAAAATCATAGCAAAAAGAAATTTAAGGAATCTCCTTGGGTGCAATGTTTTTGTTGCTATGATTAGAAAGGACAACTCAATTCTTAACAAACAAATTTACTCAGGAAGTAACTCTATGGAGATATTCTCTCACAAGTGTTATTATTAGGTACATTGCATTCTACAAAATTATATCTTTTATAGCTACTTTAACCGAATACTGAGAGAAATACCCAATTGATTATAATTTTTTTAATTGACTGATGCAATTTAGTCATACCAATTTCAGGTGATGTTCTAAGAAACTAGCCTAAAGGAAGACTTACCATGTTATTTAAATTAAAATTTTACTGGAAACTTATTCCGCATTATTACTTCATTGATTTTGCACTGTTGTAGTTGAGGCTACTTTTATTTTCTGTATGGGAAATTTAAAAATAATAAATTAAAGATGTCCTCTAATTCCAATATGTCAACCCAGTAAATGGTGATTAAAATGTCACAACAATGTGTATATTTGATAAAAATGCACCTACCAAAAAACACACATGGATGGAACACTCAAAAACATATACTGGATGAAGAGTTGAATGCGTTTGTTCAAACTCTCAGTATGAAAAGATTCTACTTTACTAAAAGGCATTTTTTTTTACTCATTAGATTTAGTTATCAAGACAAATGGATTGGTAAGTTTAAAAAACTTTGTCTTTTCATATTTATAATTTTCAAAACAGAGTGGAGTAAAATACCGGGTGTGTCCAACATCTTGTAGTTTGCCTAAGGATATGAGTGGATACATAAAAATAGTATTTGACTGAGGAATATTAGAATAACAGGAATCTATTGATTATATATTAATGGGTTAATGTTACCTCCCACATTCATTCCCTTAAAGATACAAAAGAATATTTTTTACCTCTAACATGAAATTAGTCTCACTTTTCTGGTGCCTTGGATTATACACTAATTAGAATAAAATAAAATAAAATGCTGAGGCTATGCAAGGGAACTCAGTGCTGTTGGTTACACAGAATAATGATTGGATATATTGATTAAGGAACAAACCTCTGTTTAATACACTGATAAACATAAATATATGCTGTCAAACCTATTGGATAATTAGAAAAAAATCCTATATTACTTACAGTACTAACTACAAACAATTTAGAGAAAAAAAGCTGAGAAATTGAAATCAAAGGAATACCTTCTTCTTTTCCAATACTTCAGTAGAAATTGAACATAAATAACAATTTGACTCATTAGTGTAAATAAAAAAGTATAATGCATTTTGCTCAGAATTAGTTATTTGGAAATTTTAATTAATTGGATATTATAAGCATCATGGAGATGAAAGATGCATTGTGGTATCAGTATAAATACAAAACTGAATCCCTGATGGAGATTATTTATGCAGAAAACCTCCTGAATCAAAAAGTGTTTATTCTTGTGAAATATTAAGAAATAATTAGATTAATGGAATTAACAGGGGCCAAGAGTAAATAAGTTTGGTACTAACAAATGTATTCTTTCTTGATACAAAGATGGCTGGCTATAGAAGTTAAAATGAAAATCTAATTGGGGGCAGGACTGTGTACGTGTGAGTACATGAGTGTCGCTTCTCCTTCCAGTGCTCAACTGGATAATAGGTGTCCAAAACGAGAGGCAAGCACCCCAAGCCTCCTGAATACCTCAGAGGCTTTCTCTTATGATTGAAAAACAACAAACTTATTAGATTAGTCATAAGAGTAGCCAACGTCATGACACGTGTTAGGTTCCCACCACACTGAGGGCGTATAAAAGGCCCTCTGCCGGGAGAGGTGTCCAGACTGAACTCACCTGCACCCCTTCTCTACCCAAGAACAACCTCAACAACCAACACCATGTGTGGCTACTACGGAAACTACTATGGGGGCCTCAGCTACGGCTGTGGCTACGGAGGCCTGGGCTGTGGCTATGGCTCCTGCTGTGGCTGTGGCTTCCGCAGACTGGGCTATGGCTATGGTGGCGGCTATGGCTTAGGCTATGGCTCAGGCTATGGCTTAGGCTATGGCTTAGGCTATGGCTCAGGCTATGGCTTAGGCTACTACTATTGAGGACACCATCAGACACTTCATCTTCTCCGCTTGGACTTCAGGATTCAGCAATTCGGAACTCCATGTGTCCTATGCCTGTCCCTTGGGTGATGATTATCTTGCTCGACTGAAGTCAAGTATGGTCCCTGGTTGACCTTCAATCTAACCTAAAAATTCCCTGAATTTACCTGATAAGGTGAAATTCACCTGTGACGTGACAGTTCCGCTTTCATCAGGAGATAATGTTACAGTAACTGCCTGGATAAGACTTTCACCCTACAGCTTGTTTCTCTGTTGCCCTAATAAACTGGTTTAACCCAAACAGCAACCCTGGTTTTTATTTGTCATTTGATGTCTCAAGTTTCTTACTGATACTTTTGAGTTAGCAAAAAGGTAACAATTGTGTCTTGAGAGATATTTTACCTTAGTATGTCTGGGTCTTCTTCTTGACCAATTCCATTGTCAACTGTCTTAGAAAAGGAACCCTTTTTTTTTTTTTTTTTTTTTTTCCGTAAGCTTCTGTTTTCTCCTCTGCTCCTGAGGGAATAATATTTGTTATGGTGGGCAATTACCAAATATGTCCACCACTGATATCAATGCTATGCATCCTTCCTGATAACTCTTAGGAAGTTTGTCTGCATTTGCAAGGTGCTGGAACAATTTATAGCACATTTGGATTATCTTATCTGTGAAAATTGATAGAACTTCCCTGGGAATATACCTAGACCTGGAATATTTTCTGGGGTATTCCCTTAATAATTTTCTCTGTTCTAAGGAGATTAGTCTCTTTAGCACTTCTAAATGTAATGGTGTGAATTTCGGTAATCTGTGTTTCCTTAGGAAATTATGCATTGCATCTAGGTTTTCAAAGTTATATCCATAAAGTAGATTTATATGATTTCTAAACCTTCTTGTTTCCATGTTTATTTCTCTCTCTTATTTCTTATTATTCTATATGCCCTTTTTCTTTTTGTCTTTGATAAAATTACAAAATGATTTATTAATGTATTCTCTTCCAATAATAGGATTTTGAATCATTAAAGTTTTTTATTTTTTCCTGATCTATACTTCATTAATTTCTGCTTGTCTGTGAATTTCTCCTTGTACTGTTTTTGGTTTACTTAGTTGTTCTTTATGAAGTTTTTCTTAACTGGTATAGTAAGTTATTTGTGTTGTTGCTTCCATTTTCCATAAAAAAAAATTGTTTAGCACTAAGAATTTTTCTCTAATTACTGCCTGAAATATATTCATAGATCCTGATATAGATTTATAGATATTGATATAGATTTATAGATAGATATAGATATGCTTTCTTCATAAAGATGGTTTGTGTTTGGGGTAATAAATAAAATACACACAGGTATATTTCTTATTCAGTATTTCCTTTGGAGAAAAACATTGGGATTCAAGTTACTCATAAGAATACTGTATAAATATTTACTACAATTTGTCAATGAAGACACTCGGGCCAACATCATTCTGGAAATGATTTTTGAATTATAAATACATTTTCTTCATTAGATATATGTTTTGCAGGTTTACTTGAGTAAAAATTACTTTGTAATTTGTATATTTAAAAGAAATTTTGTATTTCATGTATGTTGTGGAATTTATTGGCATAACATCTTTCAATATATCCACTTATAATTTTTGTTGATTGTATGATCTTAAAGGATGTTATTTCTTTCATTCTTTATATTGATAGTTTGTATTCTCTAACATTCTTGATTGATCTGTTTGGAATTTATCAACTTCATTGATCAGTTCAAAGTGCCAATTTTGTGTATTATTGATTTTCTTTATAGATTCTCCATTTTCTATTGAGTTGATACCAATCTTGTCTTTATTTTTCCTTTATTCACTTTACTTTATATTTGATTTCCTCTACTTTTCTAGCTTTTTAAAGACGCTTAGAGCATTGATTGTTACAATGTCCTTTTTTTTTCTAACAAATAAAGCTATAAATTTGCTTCTAATCACTTCTTCAGTGGTAAGTCATACATTTGGTATGACGTATTGCTTTATTAATCAGAAAAACATATTTTCTAATTTCCCCTGTGATTTATTTTTTGATCCATATGTGATTTAAAGATAGTTATTTCCCAGTGCAGGAAGCCTCAGATGTCAAGTATCTGAGATTCTCCTGACTCCTCCAAAAGATCTGGCAGTGAGGTAGACAGGTGGGGACTTGCCATGCCAACACTCCACCAAAACACACCGCAGACAGGCTGGTAAAGCTCCTTTGGCACTTTTGTGAGCAATGACAGTGGGACAACCAGTCACACAAGATTCACCAAACAGAACAAAATAACACTACAACAACTCGGGAAATTATGAATCATAGCCCATAAGCCCCTTGTGCTAAACCTAAACAGGGTGACTACCTGCTTTAGAAACAGATTTAAATAAGACCAAGATGCCCTTATATACAAAATTCTCTGATACCATCATATGAGGAAACAAAAAAACTGCAGCTTAATTGAGAAAAGATAATCAGGTGACCCTAACACTAAGTTAATCAGATGTTCACATTATCTGAAATATTATAGATTTTAAAGTAGCCATCATAAAAATGTTTCAATAACCAAATTCTCTTGAAACACTTACCTTAAGGAATATATAGATATAGATATAGTTATAGATATAGATGATATAGATATAGAGATAGATAAATAGATAGATAGATGCAAAAGCTATTAGAAAGCTGGAATGGATATAATAATATCAAACTAAATAGACTTTAAAAAAGAGAATTTTGGGGCTGGCCGAGTGTTTCATTAGTTAAGAGCTGGTTTTGGGAAGCCAGCGGCCCCGGTTCAGATCCCACATATGAGGGCCAGTGACACTGCCCTCCACAGCTAACAACAGCTCCACCTGGAGCTGGGCTGTGCAAGCCCCAGCGATGGTGTAGGCTGCAGCCCCTGTAGCAGTGGGCTGCCATAGGCTACAGTGAGTGGCCGGCAGCTAGTGTGAGTGGCCGGCACCCAGCGTGAGCTGCCAATAGCCGCGCTGAGTGACCATCCAGAGGCCAGCAACCGATCTGCCTCATCCGGGAAGAACAAAATGACGATACCAACATGGGCCAGTGAAGCAATGTCCTCCGCAACTAGACTGAAGAACAGAAAGAGAGCAACTTGTCTGTTCCCTTCCCCGATTCCCCAATGCTGTTCCCTCCCAAAAGTCCCCAATAAAATCTTTAAAAAAAAAGAGAGAATTTTAATAGAGATAGGAAGAGACATTTTGTAATCATGAAAACAGCAATCTCTCAGGAAGATATAACAATTTTAAATCAATATGTACCTAACAACAGAGTTCCAAAATACACAAAACAAAAACTGACAGAATTGAAAGCAGAAGGAGACTGCCATAATCATAGTTGGAAGTTTCAATATACCGCTTTGAATAATGGATAGACAACTATATAGATTATATTAATAATACAAATAGATTGAGAAACATTATTAACCAACTAAACCCAAAACACTTCTAGAGAACATTTTACCCAAATACAAAAAAACACAAATCTCTCTCAACTACACATACAGAATGTTCTCCAAAACAGATCATACAGTAGCCTAAAACAAGTCAATGAATTTTAAAGAATTGAAATCATACATAGTCCCATGTTTCATCTGTCTTCAACTGATAGAGGAAGACATATCTACATAATTTTCTCCTCTAGATGTTTCCAGAAACATGCATTGGGCAGGGGAGGAAGAGGGGAGCAGGTTACCATTTTTGCCAGCCTCACACTTTAATCTTTATTCAGAAAGTAATTTTCTATAGACCCATTGTTTGTGTTAGGTATCTCAAATTGTAAAATTAGTCACTAACATACATATTACTTCATATTATTGATCTATATCATCTCATTGTTGATATTATTATTAATTCTTAATAAAAATAATAAATGGAAGGAATTAAGAAAAGTTATTATTATAAACAGCTTTACTGAACATTACTCAGACTACTAGGATCAGGGATAAACTTTGCAGCCCATATTTTGGATCAGACTTGAGTTTCCATGAGTATAACCTACCCAAGCCACTGCCTTGTTAGGGAAGACAACAGGTCTCTTTCCAAAAGGCAAGCAGAGATTGACCCCTGGAAAGTTTCAAAACACAGACACAAAATTCTACATCTTCCTGTAACTATGTGAGAATGCTAGACAGGCAAGCCATCTGTGCCACCACAATGCATAACATGAGTTCAAGAACATATTGCCGGGTCGGCCGAGTGGCGCATTGGTTAAGCGCTGGTTTTGGGATGCCAGAGGCCCCGGTTCGGATCCCACATGAGGGCCAGTGACACTGCCCTCTACAGCTAACAACAGCTCCACCTGGAGCTGGGCTGTGCGAGCCCCGGTGATGGTGGGCTGCCATAGGCTACAGTGAGTGGCCCGCAGCCAGCGTGAGCGGCTGGCAGCCAAGCGTGAGCTGCCAATAGCCGCGGTGAGCGACATCCAGAGGCCAGCGACCGATCTGCCTCATCCGGGAAGAGCGCAATGACGATACCAACAGTGGAGCAACATCCTCTGCAACTAAACTGAAGAACAAAAAGACAGCAACTTGTCTGTTCCCCTTCCCCGATTCCCCAACGCTGTTCCTCTCCGCCAATTCCCCAATAAAATCTTTAAAAAAAAAGAACATATTGCCAATGAGTGAAAAGAAACTATATAAAATTTAGAAGAAAAATTTACATCTGCCCAGAGGGACATTTAAATATCAAGTGTCAAGAAGGAATGAAATACTAAATAAATGAAATGGTGAGAAGAGGGCCACTGCTTTGCCAATGTATTTAGTCAAACTTTGGATATACCAAATATCAGGCTTTGATTAACCAAGGTAGACAATATCAGCTTGGATCTACTGACGGAAGAACACATATTATAAAAGCACTGGTTGAATATAACTATTCAAACACACATCTAAATTATCAACTATAGATAACCAAAGGCTAAACATTCTGAAACACACACACACACACACACACACACACACACACACACACACACACACAATCTAGATAAATAAATATACATAAAAATGTTATAAGTGTGCAGATTACCTTTAATTAAAAATAAATTTAGACAATTTTCCAAATGGAAATGATTAAGATCAATTGTATTCAATCATATGGGCGTAGTACAAGATCAAAGGGATATTTTTCTAAATTATTGGGAACTCAGGTAATTTGCATCAAAAAAGTTCTGATGTTACATGGTAGTCGAAAATTTGGTTGTCACTGTTTGAACAGACAGTAACAGACAGGTCATTATAAGTAATGCAGGAAGTACACATCATGCCTCATAAGAGATGCCTTGAACAGAGGAGCAATCTAGAATTCCTCAGAAGAAGCCACAAGCCCAGTATCTTCCACAGTAGCATGGATGGTAACAGGTATATCCATAGCCACCATAGCCACATCCCAGGCCACATCCATAGTCACATCTCAGGTCACCATAGCCATAGATCAGGCCACCATAGTAGTTGTTGTAGAAGCTCATGGTGCGAGGAGATGAAGAACTCAGTTGAAGAGCAGAGTTGATTTCTAGAGTTTAAGGGTAAAACCTACACAGGGCCTTGTATTCTAACTGAGTGGTATGTGGGACAAACCACAGGCACCTTTGCATTCCTGTTCAAAACTAATTGCATTACAATCACCTCAAGTATTCCCCATCAGCCATATATCCAAGATAATTTTGTTGTGTGTCAGGATGCCTGTAACGAAATCATGTCCTTTAATGAAAATATTCTCCTACTTTAGTGGCTTGTTTATTCCAGATGTGAAATCTAAGCTATGTTACTATCTACCATAAGATCATATGACCCATACAGGTTTTCACCTCTTGAAAATTCTTCTTTCCTTTAATAATATTCTCCTTTTCTGCATATATATGCAGCCATGGGCACAACAGTGTGGCTTCAAAGAGGTAGGGAAGGATGGAAAGTTTGTGCAGAAGACATGCAGAAAACATTGCAAAGATATGGCAGGGATCAGTTTTAAATCCTTAAATGATTAATGCTGGTTATCATTTTTTTGTGTGAATTGATATTATTCATTTTCATTTACAATTAACATACATATGCATCTATTATTTTGTTTGTGATCAAAGCCATAATAGTGTCCCTGAAATTTAAATCAATGGACCATGGTTATATAAAATTGAAATATTTATCATATTAGTAATTCCAGCTAAAAATTCTATTCTAGAAATGAACAAGTTAACTGACACCATGTGCCTCCTACTATGACAAAATAACTAGGCTCATCTCTGTAGTATCTGCCCAAAATGTATAACCTCTTCTTCGTTATGAGAAAACAGACAAATCCAAACTGAGGAACATACCACAAACATTTCACTCTTTAAAATTGTCAGTCCCATAAAAGTTACAGAAAAACTGAGAAACTCTCACCAATTGGAGGAGACTAAAGACATTAGACTACCAAATGCCACACGGAACCTTGGATCCTGAAACTTAAAATAAAAAAAAAAAAGACAAGAAAGAAAGAAAAGGACACTAAGGGCAAAAATGTGAAATCCAAATAAGATGTGTAGTTAAGAATATTGTACAAGGTTAATTTACTAGTTTTGATCATTGTGCCTTACTATGAACGATATTAACATAGGTGTAACTGCCTGAAGGGTATTTGGGAAATGTGTACATATTTTTGCAACATTAAATAACTAAAATTAATTCAAATTTAAAAAGGTTGGAAGGAAGAATTTTAAAATCAATGATTTGGTCATTTATTGGTTCTTTTGTACTTCATAGTTGTAACAATCACTGTAAGGCATTGTTATGAACACTGGGGATGGAGAAGTGAATAGTACAGACAAGATCCCTATTGTTATGCAGCTTATATTCTAGATTGAGCAAAGGCAGAAAATGCAGGCAGACATTTGATAGCAAACATTACAAGTGAATGAGATAATTTCTGATATTGGAATTAAACCAAATGGGTGTGTTGGGATGTAGATAAGTGTTGGAGAGTCTTCAAAAATGCAGAGACGTTGACAAATCCAAATGCTACTCGGAGCCTTAGTAAAATGAAGATTGAACATCTAGATTTGGCAAGATTGTGCTGTTGGTGATCCCTGCAGGAACAATTTTAGTAGAGTGGTGGGGACCAAAGACCAAAAGTGTGAGGTGAAGATGAAGAGATTAGAAAGCTACCATGGAAATACATGTGTGGTTTTCTAATGAAACAGAAAAATAGTGGGCTATTAGCTAGAGAAGATTGAGGAGACAAAGGTGATTGTTTTGTTCTCTTTTTGAATATGGACTGTAGAGATTCTTAACAACTAAATACAGTTTAGAAAATCATAGCAAAAAGAAATTTAAGGAATCTCCTTGGGTGCAATGTTTTTGTTGCTATGATTAGAAAGGACAACTCAATTCTTAACAAACAAATTTACTCAGGAAGTAACTCTATGGAGATATTCTCTCACAAGTGTTATTATTAGGTACATTGCATTCTACAAAATTATATCTTTTATAGCTACTTTAACCGAATACTGAGAGAAATACCCAATTGATTATAATTTTTTTTAATTGACTGATGCAATTTAGTCATACCAATTTCAGGTGATGTTCTAAGAAACTAGCCTAAAGGAAGACTTACCATGTTATTTAAATTAAAATTTTACTGGAAACTTATTCCGCATTATTACTTCATTGATTTTGCACTGTTGTAGTTGAGGCTACTTTTATTTTCTGTATGGGAAATTTAAAAATAATAAATTAAAGATGTCCTCTAATTCCAATATGTCAACCCAGTAAATGGTGATTAAAATGTCACAACAATGTGTATATTTGATAAAAATGCACCTACCAAAAAACACACATGGATAGAACACTCAAAAACATATACTGGATGAAGAGTTGAATGCGTTTGTTCAAACTCTCAGTATGAAAAGATTCTACTTTACTAAAAGGCATTTTTTTTTACTCATTAGATTTAGTTATCAAGACAAATGGATTGGTAAGTTTAAAAAACTTTGTCTTTTCATATTTATAATTTTCAAAACAGAGTGGAGTAAAATACCGGGTGTGTCCAACATCTTGTAGTTTGCCTAAGGATATGAGTGGATACATAAAAATAGTATTTGACTGAGGAATATTAGAATAACAGGAATCTATTGATTATATATTAATGGGTTAATGTTACCTCCCACATTCATTCCCTTAAAGATACAAAAGAATATTTTTTTTACCTCTAACATGAAATTAGTCTCACTTTTCTGGTGCCTTGGATTATACACTAATTAGAATAAAATAAAATAAAATGCTGAGGCTATGCAAGGGAACTCAGTGCTGTTGGTTACACAGAATAATGATTGGATATATTGATTAAGGAACAAACCTCTGTTTAATACACTGATAAACATAAATATATGCTGTCAAACCTATTGGATAATTAGAAAAAAATCCTATATTACTTACAGTACTAACTACAAACAATTTAGAGAAAAAAAGCTGAGAAATTGAAATCAAAGGAATACCTTCTTCTTTTCCAATACTTCAGTAGAAATTGAACATAAATAACAATTTGACGCATTAGTGTAAATAAAAAAGTATAATGCATTTTGCTCAGAATTAGTTATTTGGAAATTTTAATTAATTGGATATTATAAGCATCATGGAGATGAAAGATGCATTGTGGTATCAGTATAAATACAAAACTGAATCCCTGATGGAGATTATTTATGCAGAAAACCTCCTGAATCAAAAAGTGTTTATTCTTGTGAAATATTAAGAAATAATTAGATTAATGGAATTAACAGGGGCCAAGAGTAAATAAGTTTGGTACTAACAAATGTATTCTTTCTTGATACAAAGATGGCTGGCTATAGAAGTTAAAATGAAAATCTAATTGGGGGCAGGACTGTGTACGTGTGAGTACATGAGTGTCGCTTCTCCTTCCAGTGCTCAACTGGATAATAGGTGTCCAAAACGAGAGGCAAGCACCCCAAGCCTCCTGAATACCTCAGAGGCTTTCTCTTATGATTGAAAAACAACAAACTTATTAGATTAGTCATAAGAGTAGCCAACGTCATGACACGTGTTAGGTTCCCACCACACTGAGGGCGTATAAAAGGCCCTCTGCCGGGAGAGGTGTCCAGACTGAACTCACCTGCACCCCTTCTCTACCCAAGAACAACCTCAACAACCAACACCATGTGTGGCTACTACGGAAACTACTATGGGGGCCTCGGCTACGGCTGTGGCTACGGAGGCCTGGGCTGTGGCTATGGCTCCTGCTGTGGCTGTGGCTTCCGCAGACTGGGCTATGGCTATGGTGGCGGCTATGGCTTAGGCTATGGCTCAGGCTATGGCTTAGGCTATGGCTTAGGCTATGGCTCAGGCTATGGCTTAGGCTACTACTATTGAGGACACCATCAGACACTTCATCTTCTCCGCTTGGACTTCAGGATTCAGCAATTCGGAACTCCATGTGTCCTATGCCTGTCCCTTGGGTGATGATTATCTTGCTCGACTGAAGTCAAGTATGGTCCCTGGTTGACCTTCAATCTAACCTAAAAATTCCCTGAATTTACCTGATAAGGTGAAATTCACCTGTGACGTGACAGTTCCGCTTTCATCAGGAGATAATGTTACAGTAACTGCCTGGATAAGACTTTCACCCTACAGCTTGTTTCTCTGTTGCCCTAATAAACTGGTTTAACCCAAACAGCAACCCTGGTTTTTATTTGTCATTTGATGTCTCAAGTTTCTTACTGATACTTTTGAGTTAGCAAAAAGGTAACAATTGTGTCTTGAGAGATATTTTACCTTAGTATGTCTGGGTCTTCTTCTTGACCAATTCCATTGTCAACTGTCTTAGAAAAGGAACCTTTTTTTTTTTTTTTTTTTTTTTTTTTTTTCCGTAAGCTTCTGTTTTCTCCTCTGCTCCTGAGGGAATAATATTTGTTATGGTGGGCAATTACCAAATATGTCCACCACTGATATCAATGCTATGCATCCTTCCTGATAACTCTTAGGAAGTTTGTCTGCATTTGCAAGGTGCTGGAACAATTTATAGCACATTTGGATTATCTTCTCTGTGAAAATTGATAGAACTTCCCTGGGAATATACCTAGACCTGGAGTATTTTCTGGGGTATTCCCTTAATAATTTTCTCTGTTCTAAGGAGATTAGTCTCTTTAGCACTTCTAAATGTAATGGTGTGAATTTCGGTAATCTGTGTTTCCTTAGGAAATTATGCATTGCATCTAGGTTTTCAAAGTTATATCCATAAAGTAGATTTATATGATTTCTAAATGTTCTTGTTTCCATGTTTATTTCTCTCTCTTATTTCTTATTATTCTATATGCCCTTTTTCTTTTTGTCTTTGATAAAATTACAAAATGATTTATTAATGTATTCTCTTCCAATAATAGGATTTTGAATCATTAAAGTTTTTTATTTTTTCCTGATCTATACTTCATTAATTTCTGCTTGTCTGTGAATTTCTCCTTGTACTGTTTTTGGTTTACTTAGTTGTTCTTTATGAAGTTTTTCTTAACTGGTATAGTAAGTTATTTGTGTTGTTGCTTCCATTTTCCATAAAAAAAATTGTTTAGCACTAAGAATTTTTCTCTAATTACTGCCTGAAATATATTCATAGATCCTGATATCGATTTATAGATATTGATATAGATTTATAGATAGATATAGATATGCTTTCTTCATAAAGATGGTTTGTGTTTGGGGTAATAAATAAAATACACACAGGTATATTTCTTATTCAGTATTTCCTTTGGAGAAAAACATTGGGATTCAAGTTACTCATAAGAATACTGTATAAATATTTACTACAATTTGTCAATGAAGACACTCGGGCCAACATCATTCTGGAAATGATTTTTGAATTATAAATACATTTTCTTCATTAGATATATGTTTTGCAGGTTTACTTGAGTAAAAATTACTTTGTAATTTGTATATTTAAAAGAAATTTTGTATTTCATGTATGTTGTGGAATTTATTGGCATAACATCTTTCAATATATCCACTTATAATTTTTGTTGATTGTATGATCTTAAAGGATGTTATTTCTTTCATTCTTTATATTGATAGTTTGTATTCTCTAACATTCTTGATTGATCTGTTTGGAATTTATCAACTTCATTGATCAGTTCAAAGTGCCGATTTTGTGTATTATTGATTTTCTTTATAGATTCTCCATTTTCTATTGAGTTGATACCAATCTTGTCTTTATTTTTCCTTTATTCACTTTACTTTATATTTGATTTCCTCTACTTTTCTAGCTTTTTAAAGACGCTTAGAGCATTGATTGTTACAATGTCCTTTTTTTTTCTAACAAATAAAGCTATAAATTTGCTTCTAATCACTTCTTCAGTGGTAAGTCATACATTTGGTATGACGTATTGCTTTATTAATCAGAAAAACATATTTTCTAATTTCCCCTGTGATTTATTTTTTGATCCATATGTGATTTAAAGATAGTTATTTCCCAGTGCAGGAAGCCTCAGATGTCAAGTATCTGAGATTCTCCTGACTCCTCCAAAAGATCTGGCAGTGAGGTAGACAGGTGGGGACTTGCCATGCCAACACTACACCAAAACACACCGCAGACAGGCTGGTAAAGCTCCTTTGGCACTTTTGTGAGCAATGACAGTGGGACAACCAGTCACACAAGATTCACCAAACAGAGCAAAATAACACTACAACAACTCGGGAAATTATGAATCATAGCCCATAAGCCCCTTGTGCTAAACCTAAACAGGGTGACTACCTGCTTTAGAAACAGATTTAAATAAGACCAAGATGCCCTTATATACAAAATTCTCTGATACCATCATATGAGGAAACAAAAAAACTGCAGCTTAATTGAGAAAAGATAATCAGGTGACCCTAACACTAAGTTAATCAGATGTTCACATTATCTGACATATTATAGATTTTAAAGTAGCCATCATAAAAATGTTTCAATAACCAAATTCTCTTGAAATACTTACCTTAAGGAATATATAGATATAGATATAGTTATAGATATAGATGATATAGATATAGAGATAGATAAATAGATAGATAGATGCAAAAGCTATTAGAAAGCTGGAATGGATATAATAATATCAAACTAAATAGACTTTAAAAAAGAGAATTTTGGGGCTGGCCGAGTGTTTCATTAGTTAAGAGCTGGTTTTGGGAAGCCAGCGGCCCCGGTTCAGATCCCACATATGAGGGCCAGTGACACTGCCCTCCACAGCTAACAACAGCTCCACCTGGAGCTGGGCTGTGCAAGCCCCAGCGATGGTGTAGGCTGCAGCCCCTGTAGCAGTGGGCTGCCATAGGCTACAGTGAGTGGCCGGCAGCTAGTGTGAGTGGCCGGCACCCAGCGTGAGCTGCCAATAGCCGCGCTGAGTGACCATCCAGAGGCCAGCAACCGATCTGCCTCATCCGGGAAGAACAAAATGACGATACCAACATGGGCCAGTGAAGCAATGTCCTCCGCAACTAGACTGAAGAACAGAAAGAGAGCAACTTGTCTGTTCCCCTTCCCCGATTCCCCAATGCTGTTCCCCTCCCAAAATTCCCCAATAAAATCTTTTAAAAAAAAAGAGAGAATTTTAATAGAGATAGGAAGAGACATTTTGTAATCATGAAAACAGCAATCTCTCAGGAAGATATAACAATTTTAAATCAATATGTACCTAACAACAGAGTTCCAAAATACACAAAACAAAAACTGACAGAATTGAAAGCAGAAGGAGACTGCCATAATCATAGTTGGAAGTTTCAATATACCGCTTTGAATAATGGATAGACAACTATATAGATTATATTAATAATACAAATAGATTGAGAAACATTATTAACCAACTAAACCCAAAACACTTCTAGAGAACATTTTACCCAAATACAAAAAAACACAAATCTCTCTCAACTACACATACAGAATGTTCTCCAAAACAGATCATACAGTAGCCTAAAACAAGTCAATGAATTTTAAAGAATTGAAATCATACATAGTCCCATGTTTCATCTGTCTTCAACTGATAGAGGAAGACATATCTACATAATTTTCTCCTCTAGATGTTTCCAGAAACATGCATTGGGCAGGGGAGGAAGAGGGGAGCAGGTTACCATTTTTGCCAGCCTCACACTTTAATCTTTATTCAGAAAGTAATTTTCTATAGACCCATTGTTTGTGTTAGGTATCTCAAATTGTAAAATTAGTCACTAACATACATATTACTTCATATTATTGATCTATATCATCTCATTGTTGATATTATTATTAATTCTTAATAAAAATAATAAATGGAAGGAATTAAGAAAAGTTATTATTATAAACAGCTTTACTGAACATTACTCAGACTACTAGGATCAGGGATAAACTTTGCAGCCCATATTTTGGATCAGACTTGAGTTTCCATGAGTATAACCTACCCAAGCCACTGCCTTGTTAGGGAAGACAACAGGTCTCTTTCCAAAAGGCAAGCAGAGATTGACCCCTGGAAAGTTTCAAAACACAGACACAAAATTCTACATCTTCCTGTAACTATGTGAGAATGCTAGACAGGCAAGCCATCTGTGCCACCACAATGCATAACATGAGTTCAAGAACATATTGCCGGGTCGGCCGAGTGGCGCATTGGTTAAGCGCTGGTTTTGGGATGCCAGAGGCCCCGGTTCGGATCCCACATGAGGGCCAGTGACACTGCCCTCTACAGCTAACAACAGCTCCACCTGGAGCTGGGCTGTCTGAGCCCCGGTGATGGTGGGCTGCCATAGGCTACAGTGAGTGGCCCGCAGCCAGCGTGAGCGGCTGGCAGCCAAGCGTGAGCTGCCAATAGCCGCGGTGAGCGACATCCAGAGGCCAGCGACCGATCTGCCTCATCCGGGAAGAGCGCAATGACGATACCAACAGTGGAGCAACATCCTCTGCAACTAAACTGAAGAACAAAAAGACAGCAACTTGTCTGTTCCCCTTCCCCGATTCCCCAACGCTGTTCCTCTCCGCCAATTCCCCAATAAAATCTTTAAAAAAAAAGAACATATTGCCAATGAGTGAAAAGAAACTATATAAAATTTAGAAGAAAAATTTACATCTGCCCAGAGGGACATTTAAATATCAAGTGTCAAGAAGGAATGAAATACTAAATAAATGAAATGGTGAGAAGAGGGCCACTGCTTTGCCAATGTATTTAGTCAAACTTTGGATATACCAAATATCAGGCTTTGATTAACCAAGGTAGACAATATCAGCTTGGATCTACTGACGGAAGAACACATATTATAAAAGCACTGGTTGAATATAACTATTCAAACACACATCTAAATTATCAACTATAGATAACCAAAGGCTAAACATTCTGAAACACACACACACACACACACACACACACACACACACACAATCTAGATAAATAAATATACATAAAAATGTTATAAGTGTGCAGATTACCTTTAATTAAAAATAAATTTAGACAATTTTCCAAATGGAAATGATTAAGATCAATTGTATTCAATCATATGGGCGTAGTACAAGATCAAAGGGATATTTTTCTAAATTATTGGGAACTCAGGTAATTTGCATCAAAAAAGTTCTGATGTTACATGGTAGTCGAAAATTTGGTTGTCACTGTTTGAACAGACAGTAACAGACAGGTCATTATAAGTAATGCAGGAAGTACACATCATGCCTCATAAGAGATGCCTTGAACAGAGGAGCAATCTAGAATTCCTCAGAAGAAGCCACAAGCCCAGTATCTTCCACAGTAGCATGGATGGTAACAGGTATATCCATAGCCACCATAGCCACATCCCAGGCCACATCCATAGTCACATCTCAGGTCACCATAGCCATAGATCAGGCCACCATAGTAGTTGTTGTAGAAGCTCATGGTGCGAGGAGATGAAGAACTCAGTTGAAGAGCAGAGTTGATTTCTAGAGTTTAAGGGTAAAACCTACACAGGGCCTTGTATTCTAACTGAGTGGTATGTGGGACAAACCACAGGCACCTTTGCATTCCTGTTCAAAACTAATTGCATTACAATCACCTCAAGTATTCCCCATCAGCCATATATCCAAGATAATTTTGTTGTGTGTCAGGATGCCTGTAACGAAATCATGTCCTTTAATGAAAATATTCTCCTACTTTAGTGGCTTGTTTATTCCAGATGTGAAATCTAAGCTATGTTACTATCTACCATAAGATCATATGACCCATACAGGTTTTCACCTCTTGAAAATTCTTCTTTCCTTTAATAATATTCTCCTTTTCTGCATATATATGCAGCCATGGGCACAACAGTGTGGCTTCAAAGAGGTAGGGAAGGATGGAAAGTTTGTGCAGAAGACATGCAGAAAACATTGCAAAGATATGGCAGGGATCAGTTTTAAATCCTTAAATGATTAATGCTGGTTATCATTTTTTTTGTGTGAATTGATATTATTCATTTTCATTTACAATTAACATACATATGCATCTATTATTTTGTTTGTGATCAAAGCCATAATAGTGTCCCTGAAATTTAAATCAATGGACCATGGTTATATAAAATTGAAATATTTATCATATTAGTAATTCCAGCTAAAAATTCTATTCTAGAAATGAACAAGTTAACTGACACCATGTGCCTCCTACTATGACAAAATAACTAGGCTCATCTCTGTAGTATCTGCCCAAAATGTATAACCTCTTCTTCGTTATGAGAAAACAGACAAATCCAAACTGAGGAACATACCACAAACATTTCACTCTTTAAAATTGTCAGTCCCATAAAAGTTACAGAAAAACTGAGAAACTCTCACCAATTGGAGGAGACTAAAGACATTAGACTACCAAATGCCACACGGAACCTTGGATCCTGAAACTTAAAATAAAAAAAAAAAAGACAAGAAAGAAAGAAAAGGACACTAAGGGCAAAAATGTGAAATCCAAATAAGATGTGTAGTTAAGAATATTGTACAAGGTTAATTTACTAGTTTTGATCATTGTGCCTTACTATGAACGATATTAACATAGGTGTAACTGCCTGAAGGGTATTTGGGAAATGTGTACATATTTTTGCAACATTAAATAACTAAAATTAATTCAAATTTAAAAAGGTTGGAAGGAAGAATTTTAAAATCAATGATTTGGTCATTTATTGGTTCTTTTGTACTTCATAGTTGTAACAATCACTGTAAGGCATTGTTATGAACACTGGGGATGGAGAAGTGAATAGTACAGACAAGATCCCTATTGTTATGCAGCTTATATTCTAGATTGAGCAAAGGCAGAAAATGCAGGCAGACATTTGATAGCAAACATTACAAGTGAATGAGATAATTTCTGATATTGGAATTAAACCAAATGGGTGTGTTGGGATGTAGATAAGTGTTGGAGAGTCTTCAAAAATGCAGAGACGTTGACAAATCCAAATGCTACTCGGAGCCTTAGTAAAATGAAGATTGAACATCTAGATTTGGCAAGATTGTGCTGTTGGTGATCCCTGCAGGAACAATTTTAGTAGAGTGGTGGGGACCAAAGACCAAAAGTGTGAGGTGAAGATGAAGAGATTAGAAAGCTACCATGGAAATACATGTGTGGTTTTCTAATGAAACAGAAAAATAGTGGGCTATTAGCTAGAGAAGATTGAGGAGACAAAGGTGATTGTTTTGTTCTCTTTTTGAATATGGACTGTAGAGATTCTTAACAACTAAATACAGTTTAGAAAATCATAGCAAAAAGAAATTTAAGGAATCTCCTTGGGTGCAATGTTTTTGTTGCTATGATTAGAAAGGACAACTCAATTCTTAACAAACAAATTTACTCAGGAAGTAACTCTATGGAGATATTCTCTCACAAGTGTTATTATTAGGTACATTGCATTCTACAAAATTATATCTTTTATAGCTACTTTAACCGAATACTGAGAGAAATACCCAATTGATTATAATTTTTTTAATTGACTGATGCAATTTAGTCATACCAATTTCAGGTGATGTTCTAAGAAACTAGCCTAAAGGAAGACTTACCATGTTATTTAAATTAAAATTTTACTGGAAACTTATTCCGCATTATTACTTCATTGATTTTGCACTGTTGTAGTTGAGGCTACTTTTATTTTCTGTATGGGAAATTTAAAAATAATAAATTAAAGATGTCCTCTAATTCCAATATGTCAACCCAGTAAATGGTGATTAAAATGTCACAACAATGTGTATATTTGATAAAAATGCACCTACCAAAAAACACACATGGATAGAACACTCAAAAACATATACTGGATGAAGAGTTGAATGCGTTTGTTCAAACTCTCAGTATGAAAAGATTCTACTTTACTAAAAGGCATTTTTTTTTACTCATTAGATTTAGTTATCAAGACAAATGGATTGGTAAGTTTAAAAAACTTTGTCTTTTCATATTTATAATTTTCAAAACAGAGTGGAGTAAAATACCGGGTGTGTCCAACATCTTGTAGTTTGCCTAAGGATATGAGTGGATACATAAAAATAGTATTTGACTGAGGAATATTAGAATAACAGGAATCTATTGATTATATATTAATGGGTTAATGTTACCTCCCACATTCATTCCCTTAAAGATACAAAAGAATATTTTTTTTTACCTCTAACATGAAATTAGTCTCACTTTTCTGGTGCCTTGGATTATACACTAATTAGAATAAAATAAAATAAAATGCTGAGGCTATGCAAGGGAACTCAGTGCTGTTGGTTACACAGAATAATGATTGGATATATTGATTAAGGAACAAACCTCTGTTTAATACACTGATAAACATAAATATATGCTGTCAAACCTATTGGATAATTAGAAAAAAATCCTATATTACTTACAGTACTAACTACAAACAATTTAGAGAAAAAAAGCTGAGAAATTGAAATCAAAGGAATACCTTCTTCTTTTCCAATACTTCAGTAGAAATTGAACATAAATAACAATTTGACGCATTAGTGTAAATAAAAACGTATAATGCATTTTGCTCAGAATTAGTTATTTGGAAATTTTAATTAATTGGATATTATAAGCATCATGGAGATGAAAGATGCATTGTGGTATCAGTATAAATACAAAACTGAATCCCTGATGGAGATTATTTATGCAGAAAACCTCCTGAATCAAAAAGTGTTTATTCTTGTGAAATATTAAGAAATAATTAGATTAATGGAATTAACAGGGGCCAAGAGTAAATAAGTTTGGTACTAACAAATGTATTCTTTCTTGATACAAAGATGGCTGGCTATAGAAGTTAAAATGAAAATCTAATTGGGGGCAGGACTGTGTACGTGTGAGTACATGAGTGTCGCTTCTCCTTCCAGTGCTCAACTGGATAATAGGTGTCCAAAACGAGAGGCAAGCACCCCAAGCCTCCTGAATACCTCAGAGGCTTTCTCTTATGATTGAAAAACAACAAACTTATTAGATTAGTCATAAGAGTAGCCAACGTCATGACACGTGTTAGGTTCCCACCACACTGAGGGCGTATAAAAGGCCCTCTGCCGGGAGAGGTGTCCAGACTGAACTCACCTGCACCCCTTCTCTACCCAAGAACAACCTCAACAACCAACACCATGTGTGGCTACTACGGAAACTACTATGGGGGCCTCGGCTACGGCTGTGGCTACGGAGGCCTGGGCTGTGGCTATGGCTCCTGCTGTGGCTGTGGCTTCCGCAGACTGGGCTATGGCTATGGTGGCGGCTATGGCTTAGGCTATGGCTCAGGCTATGGCTTAGGCTATGGCTTAGGCTATGGCTCAGGCTATGGCTTAGGCTACTACTATTGAGGACACCATCAGACACTTCATCTTCTCCGCTTGGACTTCAGGATTCAGCAATTCGGAACTCCATGTGTCCTATGCCTGTCCCTTGGGTGATGATTATCTTGCTCGACTGAAGTCAAGTATGGTCCCTGGTTGACCTTCAATCTAACCTAAAAATTCCCTGAATTTACCTGATAAGGTGAAATTCACCTGTGACGTGACAGTTCCGCTTTCATCAGGAGATAATGTTACAGTAACTGCCTGGATAAGACTTTCACCCTACAGCTTGTTTCTCTGTTGCCCTAATAAACTGGTTTAACCCAAACAGCAACCCTGGTTTTTATTTGTCATTTGATGTCTCAAGTTTCTTACTGATACTTTTGAGTTAGCAAAAAGGTAACAATTGTGTCTTGAGAGATATTTTACCTTAGTATGTCTGGGTCTTCTTCTTGACCAATTCCATTGTCAACTGTCTTAGAAAAGGAACCCTTTTTTTTTTTTTTTTTTTTTTTTCCGTAAGCTTCTGTTTTCTCCTCTGCTCCTGAGGGAATAATATTTGTTATGGTGGGCAATTACCAAATATGTCCACCACTGATATCAATGCTATGCATCCTTTCTGATAACTCTTAGGAAGTTTGCCTGCATTTGCAAGGTGCTGGAACAATTTATAGCACATTTGGATTATCTTATCTGTGAAAATTGATAGAACTTCCCTGGGAATATACCTAGACCTGGAATATTTTCTGGGGTATTCCCTTAATAATTTTCTCTGTTCTAAGGAGATTAGTCTCTTTAGCACTTCTAAATGTAATGGTGTGAATTTCGGTAATCTGTGTTTCCTTAGGAAATTATGCATTGCATCTAGGTTTTCAAAGTTATATCCATAAAGTAGATTTATATGATTTCTAAACCTTCTTGTTTCCATGTTTATTTCTCTCTCTTATTTCTTATTATTCTATATGCCCTTTTTCTTTTTGTCTTTGATAAAATTACAAAATGATTTATTAATGTATTCTCTTCCAATAATAGGATTTTGAATCATTAAAGTTTTTTATTTTTTCCTGATCTATACTTCATTAATTTCTGCTTGTCTGTGAATTTCTCCTTGTACTGTTTTTGGTTTACTTAGTTGTTCTTTATGAAGTTTTTCTTAACTGGTATAGTAAGTTATTTGTGTTGTTGCTTCCATTTTCCATGAAAAAAATTGTTTAGCACTAAGAATTTTTCTCTAATTACTGCCTGAAATATATTCATAGATCCTGTTAAGAACTGTTTTATTACCATTATTTATTTTGAAATCCTATCATTTCAGAATATATTTTCTATTTCAGCTGAGAGTTGTGCAATCATAAGTTTCAGGCCCAGGGGATTTTTTTGTTCTTTGTTTTTGTTAGCAGTTTCTGGATTTACTAAGAATCACAGTGTGTTTTGTTGAGTATTTCTACTTTAAAAACTTACTAATTTTTTAGTAACTTTGTATATGATTAATTTTTGAGTATTACCTGTGAAATTTTGCAAAGAAGATTTACTCCCTACTGTCAGTGTGGAAGTGGATAGCCATTAGAGCTACCTTATTAATTATATTGTTTAAGTGTTCTCTATCCTTTAGTTTTTCTACTTGATCAGTTTGCTCTGAGTGTAGTATATTAAAGTTGCCCACTAATAGTTTGTTTTTATTTGCATCTCTATAAATGATAGATAGGTAGATTAGATAGATAGATAGATGGATGGATAGATAGATAGATAGATAGATAGATAGATAGATAGATAGATACAGAGATGTAGATAGATACCGATATAAGTACAGTAAGTCCCCAGCTTACAAAGATTCAAGTTGCGAATTTTCACAGGTATAAACAGAACTTGCATTATGAACATTTGTAGATGCAAACAAATGTGGAAGTAGCTCGCGTGTCTGCCGAACACTGTCACAGTGGTGCTGCTGTGTGCTTACTGTGCAGTGCGATAGTGGACAGTAGTACAGCACTCACTCAGAGCCCAGGATGTCCGGAAGCAAGAGGAAAAGCAGTGGTGAGGAGGAGAGGACTGCTGGGAAGCACAAAGCAATAACCATGCAACAAAAGTAAAAATAATTGAAAGACAGGACCGAGGCAAAAAGATGGTAAACGTCACTCGTTCTTATAACATGAATCATTCAACCATTGGCATTACATTATATGTTTGTGTCAAAGGCACATAAGACTCACTTTGCCTGACTTACAAATGAATCTAACTTATGAATATTCTCCCAGAATGGAACTTCTTCATAAGTTGGGGACTTACTCTACAGATGCAGATATAGATGATAGATATAAATACATATAGATATAGATTTATAGATATTGATATAGATTTATAGATAGATATAGATATGCTTTCTTCATAAAGATGGTTTGTGTTTGGGGTAATAAATAAAATACACACAGGTATATTTCTTATTCAGTATTTCCTTTGGAGAAAAACATTGGGATTCAAGTTACTCATAAGAATACTGTATAAATATTTACTACAATTTGTCAATGAAGACACTCGGGCCAACATCATTCTGGAAATGATTTTTGAATTATAAATACATTTTCTTCATTAGATATATGTTTTGCAGGTTTACTTGAGTAAAAATTACTTTGTAATTTGTATATTTAAAAGAAATTTTGTATTTCATGTATGTTGTGGAATTTATTGGCATAACATCTTTCAATATATCCACTTATAATTTTTGTTGATTGTATGATCTTAAAGGATGTTATTTCTTTCATTCTTTATATTGATAGTTTGTATTCTCTAACATTCTTGATTGATCTGTTTGGAATTTATCAACTTCATTGATCAGTTCAAAGTGCCAATTTTGTGTATTATTGATTTTCTTTATAGATTCTCCATTTTCTATTGAGTTGATACCAATCTTGTCTTTATTTTTCCTTTATTCACTTTACTTTATATTTGATTTCCTCTATTTTTCTAGCTTTTTAAAGAAGCTTAGAGCATTGATTGTTACAATGTCCTTTTTTTTCTAACAAATAAAGCTATAGATTTGCTTCTAATCACTTCTTCAGTGGTAAGTCATACATTTGGTATGATGTATTGCTTTATTAATCAGAAAAACATATTTTCTAATTTCCCCTGTGATTTATTTTTTGATCCATATGTGATTTAAAGATAGTTATTTCCCAGTGCAGGAAGCCTCAGATGTCAAGTATCTGAGATTCTCCTGACTCCTCCAAAAGATCTGGCAGTGAGGTAGACAGGTGGGGACTTGCCATGCCAACACTCCACCAAAACACACCGCAGACAGGCTGGTAAAGCTCCTTTGGCACTTTTGTGAGCAATGACAGTGGGACAACCAGTCACACAAGATTCACCAAACAGAGCAAAATAACACTACAACAACTCGGGAAATTATGAATCATAGCCCATAAGCCCCTTGTGCTAAACCTAAACAGGGTGACTACCTGCTTTAGAAACAGATTTAAATAAGACCAAGATGCCCTTATATACAAAATTCTCTGATACCATCATATGAGGAAACAAAAAAACTGCAGCTTAATTGAGAAAAGATAATCAGGTGACCCTAACACTAAGTTAATCAGATGTTCACATTATCTGAAATATTATAGATTTTAAAGTAGCCATCATAAAAATGTTTCAATAACCAAATTCTCTTGAAATACTTACCTTAAGGAATATATAGATATAGATATAGTTATAGATATAGATGATATAGATATAGAGATAGATGATAGATAGATAGATAGATAGATAGATAGATAGATAGATAGATAAATAGATGCAAAAGCTATTAGAAAGCTGGAATGGATATAATAATATCAAACTAAATAGACTTTAAAAAAGAGAATTTTGGGGGTTGCCTGAGTGTTTCATTAGTTAAGAGCTGGTTTTGGGAAGCCAGCGGCCCCGGTTCAGATCCCACATATGAGGGTCAGTGACACTGCCCTCCAAAGCTAACAACAGCTCCACCTGGAGCTGGGCTGTGCAAGCCCCAGCGATGGTGTAGGCTGCAGCCCCTGTAGCAGTGGGCTGCCATAGGCTACAGTGAGTGGCCGGCAGCCAGTGTGAGTGGCCGGCACCCAGCGTGAGCTGCCAATAGCTGCGCTGAGTGACCATCCAGAGGCCAGCAACCGATCTGCCTCATCCGGGAAGAACAAAATGACAATACCAACATGGGCCAGTGAAGCAATGTCCTCCGCAACTAGACTGAAGAACAGAAAGAGAGCAACTTGTCTGTTCTCCTTCCCCGATTCCCCAATGCTGTTCCCCTCCCAAAATTCCCCAATAAAATCTTTAAAAAAAAAAGAAAGAATTTTAATAGAGATAGGAAGAGACATTTTGTAATCATGAAAACAGCAATCTCTCAGGAAGATATAACAATTTTAAATCAATATGTACCTAACAACAGAGTTCCAAAATACACAAAACAAAAACTGACAGAATTGAAAGCAGAAGGAGACTGCCATAATCATAGTTGGAAGTTTCAATATACCGCTTTGAATAATGGATAGATAACTATATAGATTATATTAATAATACAAATAGATTGAGAAACATTATTAACCAACTAAACCCAAAACACTTCTAGAGAACATTTTACCCAAATACAAAAAAACACAAATCTCTCTCAACTACACATACAGAATGTTCTCCAAAACAGATCATATAGTAGGCCTAAAACAAGTCAATGAATTTTAAAGAATTGAAATCATACATAGTCCCATGTTTCATCTGTCTTCAACTGATAGAGGAAGACATATCTACATAATTTTCTCCTCTAGATGTTTCCAGAAACATGCATTGAGCAGGGGAGGAAGAGGGGAGCAGGTTAAAATTTTTGCCAGCCTCACACTTTAATCTTTATTCAGAAAGTAATTTTCTATAGACCCATTGTTTGTGTTAGGTATCTCAAATTGTAAAATTAGTCACTAACATACATATTACTTCATATTATTGATCTATATCTTCTCATTGTTGATATTATTATTAATTCTTAATAAAAATAATAAATGGAAGGAATTAAGAAAAGTTATTATTATAAACAGCTTTACTGAACATTACTCAGACTACTAGGATCAGGGATAAACTTTGCAGCCTATATTTTGGATCAGACTTGAGTTTCCATGAGTATAACCTACCCAAGCCACTGCCTTGTTAGGGAAGACACAGGTCTCTTTCCAAAAGGCAAGCAGAGATTGACCCCTGGAAAGTTTCAAAACACAGACACAAAATTCTACATCTTCCTGTAACTATGTGAGAATGCTAGACAGGCAAGCCATCTGTGCCACCACAATGCATAACATGAGTTCAAGAACATATTGCCAATGAGTGAAAAGAAACTATATAAAATTTAGAAGAAAAATTTACATCTGCCCAGAGGGACATTTAAATATCAAGTGTCAAGAAGGAATGAAATACTAAATAAATGAAATGGTGAGAAGAGGGCCACTGCTTTGCCAATGTATTTAGTCAAACTTTGGATATACCAAATATCAGGCTTTGATTAACCAAGGTAGACAATATCAACTTGGATCAACTGACGGAAGAACACATATTATAAAAGCACTGGTTGAATATAACTATTCTAAATTATCAACTATAGATAACCAAAGGCTAAACATTCTGAAACACACACACACACACACACACACACACACACATACACACACACAAAAAAAATCTAGATAAATAAATATACATGAAAATGTTATAAGTGTGCAGATTACCTTTAATTAAAAATAAATTTAGACAATTTTCCAAACGGAAATGACTAAGATCAATTGTATTCAATCATATGGGCGTAGTACAAGATCAAAGGGATATTTTTCTAAATTATTGGGAACTCAGGTAATTTGCATCAAAAAAGTTCTGATGTTACATGGTAGTCGAAAATTTGGTTGTCACTGTTTGAACAGACAGTAACAGACAGGTCAATATAAGTAATGCAGGAAGTACACATCATGCCTCATAAGAGATGCCTTGAACAGAGGAGCAATCTAGAATTCCTCAGAAGAAGCCACAAGCCCAGTATCTTCCACAGTAGCATGTATGGTAACAGGTATATCCATAGCCACCATAGCCACATCCATAGCCACATCTCAGGCCACCATAGCCATAGCTCAGACCACCATAGTAGTTGTTGTAGAAGCTCATGATGTGAGGAGATGAAGAACTCAGTTAAAAAGCAGAGTTGATTTGTAGACTTTGAGGATAAAACCTACACAGGGCCTTGTATTCTAACTGAGTGGTATGTGGGACAAACCACAGGCACCTTTGCATTCCTGTTCAAAACTAATTGCATTACAATCATATCAAGTATTTCCCATCAGCCATATATCCAAGATAATTTTGTTGTGTATCAGGATGCCTGTAATGAAATCATGTCCTTTAATGAAAGATTCTCCTACGTTGATGGCTTGTTTATTCCAGATGTGAAATCTAAGCTGTTTCTAGCTATCATGAGATCATATGACCCATACAGGTTTTCACCTCTTGAAAATTCTTCTTTCCTTTAATAATATTCTCCTTTTCTGCATATATATGCAGCCTTGGACACACAACAGTGTGGCTTCAAAGAGGTAGGGAAGGATGGAAAGTTTGTGCAGAAGACATGCAGAAAACATTGCAAAGATATGGCAGGGATCAGTTTTAAATCCTTAAATGATTAATGCTGGTTATCATTTTTTTGTGTGTGAATTGATATTATTCATTTTCATTTACAATTAACATACATATGCATCTATTATTTTGTTTGTGATCAAAGCCATAATAGTGTCCCTGAAATTTAAAACAATGGACCATGGTTATATAAAATTGAAATATTTATCATATTAGTAATTCCAGCTAAAAATTCTATTCTAGAAACAATCAAATTAACTGACACCATGTGCCTCCTACTATGACAAAATAACTAGGCTCATCTCTGTAGTATCTGTGCCCAAAATGTATAACCTCTTCTTTGTTATGAGAAAACAGACAAATCCAAACTGAAGAACATACCACAAACATTTCACTCTTTAAAATTGTCAGTCCCATAAAAGTTACAGAAAAACTGAGACACTCTCACCAATTGGAGGAGACTAAAGACATTAGACAACCAAATTTGTAGGCTGGATCTTGGAACCTGGAACTATAAAAAAAAAAAAAAAAAAAGGAAAGAAAGAAAAGGACACGAGGAAAAAATGTGAAATCCAAATAAGATGTATAGTTAAGAATATTGTACAAAGTTAATTCACTAGTTTTGATCATTGTGCCTATGAACGATATTAACATAGGTGTAACTGGCTTAAAGGTATTTGGGAAATGTCTAAATATTTTTGCAACATTTGGTAACTAAAATTATTTCAAAATAAAAAGGTTGTAAAGAAGAATTTTAAAATCTACCTGCCTCATTGATTTGGTCATTTATTAGTTTTTTCATACTACAAAGTCGTATCAATCACTGTATGTTAGGCATTGTTATAAACACTGGGGATGGAGAAGTGAATAGTACAAACATTATGCAGTTTATATTCTAGATTGAGCAAAGGCAGAAAATGCAGGCAGACATTTGAAAGCAAACATTACAAGTGAATGAGATAATTTCTCATAGTGAAGTCTATTTAATTAACAAACCAAGGAGAGGTAAGGTAAATTTAGAGTACTGGTGAGAGGATAGTTCAGAGTTAATGCTTAGGAAAAGCCTCTCTGAGAGAAACAAGGGAAGGGAAGATTCTAGCCATTTCAGCTAATACTTTCAGAGGCTCACTAGCAAAGGCAAAGGCATTAGGTTGAGAACAAACGTGGTACATCTAAAGAGCAGAAAGGCCATTGATTTCTGTGTCATATAAAGAGAATAACAGTGTTACTAGATGCACTCTCAGATCTAGCCAAGGCTATAACATGGCAGAATGTAAAGGCTGTTCTTTCTAAGCTTTGCGTTGGCAGATAGAGCAAATAAAAGTTTTAGATCCCCAGATAAATCTGAATTTTAGAGAAATAATTTTGTATAAGCATATCTCATGCACTACATGGGAAATTCAGTATTCTGAAATTCAAATTTAACTGGGTGCCCTGTATAATCTAGCAAACTTAATGTGGAAAGGCATTAAAAGTTAAACCACTGGAAAGGTCCTGGTCATTGACTAATATGTCTTCCATGGTTTAAAATGTAGGGGGAAAATGGAACAATTCAGGGATATAAAGAATCATGAATTTGGTTTTGTTAAATTTTTGGTGACCATCAACAATCCAAGGAGATGTCAAGTGATCATTTGGAGATATGAAGATATAAAGAGATAGAGATGGAGATGGAGATATAGAGATAGAGATATCAGAATTGGAAATGTGAATTGAGGTTAATTGGCTAAACTGATGTATCGAAAGCAATCCATCTAAATAGAATTTAAATAGAAACTATAAGGGGTTACCCTCACATTTGAGAACAAAATCTGAAAAAGAGAAAAATTACAGAAAAGGAGCAGCTGGTGATATTGGAATTAAACCAAATGGGTGAGATAGGATGTAGATATGGGTTGGAGAGTCTTCAAAAATGAAGAGACGTTGATAAATCCAAATGCTACTCGGAGCCTTAGTAAAATGAACATTGAACATCTAGATTTGGCAAGATTGGGCTGTTGGTGATTCCTGCAGGAACAATTTTAGTCAAGTGGTGGGGACCAAAGACCAAAAGGTGTGAGGAAGAAGATGAAGAGATTAGAAAGCTCCCATGGAAATACATGTGAGGTTCTGTAATGAAACAGAAAAATCATGGGCTATCAGCTGGAGAAAATTGAGGAGACAAAGGTGATTGTTTTGTTCTCTTTTTTAATATGGACTGTAGAGGTACTTAAGAACTAAATACAGTTTAGAAAATCATAGCAAAAAGAAATTTAAGGAATCTCCTTGGGTGCAATGTTCTTGCTGCTATGATCAGAAAGAACAACTCAATTCTTAACAAATTAACTCAGGAAGTAACTCTATGGAGATAGTCCCTCACAAATGTTATTATTAGGTATACTGCATTACACAAAATTATATCTTTTATAGCTACTTTAACTGAATACTGAGAAAAAAACCAAATTGATTATAATTTTTTTTAATTGACTGATGCAATTTAATCATACCAATTTCAGGTGATGTTCTAAGAAACTAGCCTAAAGGAAGACTGATCATGTTATTTAAATTAAAATTTTACTGGAAACTTATTCCAAGTTATTACTTCATTGATTTTGCACTGTAGTAGTTGAGGCTACTTTTATTTTCTGTATGGGAAATTTTAAAATGATAAATTAAAGATATCCTCTAATTCTAATAGTCAACCCAGTAAATGGTGACTGAAATGTCACAAAAATGTGTCTATTTGACAAAAATGAACCTATCAAAAGACAAACATGGGAAGAATATTCAAAAACATATATTGGATGAATAGCTGATAGCGTTTAATCGAATTCTTATGAAAACATTCTACTTTATTAAAAGGCAATTTTTTTTACTTATTAATTTATCAAGACAAGTGAATTGGTAAATTTTAAAAAATTTGTGTTTTCATTTTTATAATTTTTAAAACAGAGCAGAGTAAAATACAGGGTATGTCCAACATCTTGTACTCTCTTTGCCTAAGGTTATGAGTGGATACACAAAAATAGTATTTTGACTGAAGAATGTTAGAATAACAGGAATCTATTTATTATACATTAATGTGTGAATGCCACCTCCCCAAATTCATTCCCTTAAAGATACGAAAGTATATTTTTTTTACCTCTAACTTGAAATTAGTCTCACTTTTCTGGTGCCTAAGATTAATACACTAATTGAATAAAGACAATAAAAATATTGGGGCTATGCAAGGGAACTCAGTGTTGTTGGTTACACAGAATAATGATTGGATATACTGATAAAGGGACAGACCTCTGCTTAATACATTGAGAAACATAAATATATGCTGTGAAATCTATTAGATAATTAGAATAGAATCCTAATATTAATGAGAATACTAACTATACCCAATTTAGAGAAAAAAGTAGAGAAATTGAAATCCAGGGAATTTTCTTCTCCTGTACTTCAGTAGAAATTGAACATAAATGAGAATTTGACTCATTAGTATAAATAGATAAGTATAATGCATTTTGCTCAGGCTTAGGTTTTGGAAATTTTAATTAATTGGATTATTATCAACATCATGGAGATGAAAGATGCATGATGGTATCAGTATAAATAAGGAACTGAATCCCTTAAGGAGACAATTTATTTGGATCAAGACAGAAAACCTCATGAGTCAAAGAGTGTTTATTCTTGTGAAATATTTAAAAATAAAAAATTAGTGAAATTAACTGGGGCCAAGAGTAAATAAGTTTGAGACTAACAAATGTATTCTTTCTTGATACAAAGATGGCTGGCCATAGAAGTTAAAATGAAAATCTAATTGGGGACAGGACTGTGTATGTGTGAGTACATGAGTGTCGCTTCTCCTTCCAGTGCTCAACTGGATAAGAGGAGTCCAAAACGAGAGGCCAAGCACTCCAAGCTCCTGAGTACCGCAGAGGCTTTCTCTTATGATTGAAAAACAACAAACTTATTAGATTAGTCATAAGAGTAGCCAACGTCATGACACGTGTTCGGTTCCCACCACACTAAGGGCATATAAAAGGCCCTTTGTGGGGAGGAGTGTCCAGACTGAACTCACCTGCACCCCTTCTCTACCCAAGAACAACCTCAACAACCAACACCATGTGTGGCTACTACGGAAACTACTATGGGGGCCTCGGCTACGGTTATGGCTACGGAGGCCTGGGCTGTGGCTATGGCTGCGGCTGTGGCTGCAGCTATGGATGTGGCTCCCGCTCTCTCTATGGCTGTGGCTGTGGCTATGGCTGTGGCTATGGCTGCGGCTATGGCTGTGGCTCCCGCTCTCTTTGTGGCTGTGGCTGTGGCTATGGATCTGGCTTTGGTTACTATTGAGGACGCCATGGGAGACTCTCATCCTTTACGCTTAGACTTCCAGATTCAACAATCTGAACCCCATGTGTCCTGAGCCTTGCTGAAGGCTTGCCTTCTGGTGCCCTCTGGATCTGATACACCAACCTTTTCCATTCCTGTATTTAATTCATGAAAACAGGGAGTATATGAGATTCATCCTGAGAACTGTGTAGTCTCCATAGGAATGAGGTTGTCTCAGATCCTGTCTTTTGATTTTCATGCAGAAGTCATTTCTCTATTTCCCTAATAAAACTGTACAATCAGAAATAATAAATATTGTTTTCTTTTTATTGAAAGTTCAGTATTTCTCATTTTGCTTTTGTTTTTTCCTGATTGAATAAAAGGAGACAATTGCCTTATTTAGAGGATATCTTCAGTTGCTCTACCAAATCCTTGATTTGTGACATTAAGGAAGTAACACTCTTGTAGCCCTCATTTTTCTACTCTGGTAGAGCAGCGGTGGCATGTGTTGTTGATTTATTGTTAGAATTAGAGGAGATAATGTTTGTCAGTTTGGTTAAACATTGTCTGAAAACACAATACATTCCAAGAAAACCTTCACCTGTGTGAAATCCTTTTGAAGATATGAAAGTAGACACATAATTCTCTACTTCTAATCTTTGTTTTCATCATGTTTAAACCAAAAGTATTGCCTCCAAAGAGGTGGAGAAGTTGAAACCTATTCTACCCCCACCTAACTTTTATGTGCCTTGAATGATACTTTTTTTTTTTAAGTGACACCTTTTGTTACATTTATTACACATTAAAGCTTAGAGCCATTTGGTGGCATTCTATACTCTTGTTTGTCCTGAGATTTTCCTTCCTGTGATTTGTGCATTTTAACAGTTGTAGCTGTAAATCATTTGCTTTTCCACTAATTTTCTGTGACTAATGTACCTGTAAACTCGGTAATTATCTTCCTTTGATATGGGATTTCCGGCTCTTGGGTTGGGCATGAATGTGTTTAAGTAGTGATTTAGTATAAGATAATGGATATGTCTCAATTCATTTTGACTAGTCCAATGTAGTAAAAACATTGAAGTCAGTAGAAGGAACTAAGATCCCCAGAAAGATCGTAACTCAGAAGAAAGCACTTTTTTTCTTTAAAGTCACTCTTTTATGAAGACTTGTCTTTCGTATTTACTTTATTCTTGAAGTTTAGAATTTTCTATTTAATATTATGAGAAAATTGGATGTTCTTTGTTCATCTATCTCAAGAAATAGATTTTAAAAACTATTTTGGCCTACTAGATAGGTTATAATACTTGAACACAAATAAATTAGATATTCATTCAAATTAGATAATAGAGCTTAATTGAGCTTAATTATAAACTCACAAGACAAGATTTTTGTTGATTATAATTTTCCAAGATTGGCCACTTTCACATTTCTTAATGTGAGCAAAATTGGTTGACATTCTTACCCAGGCTAACATTTAAAGTTGCACACCCACCACTAACAGATGCTAACAAACTAGTTTGTACTCACATTTTGGCTTTTTCACTTATTTAAAGTCTTCAAATCATGAATTACTCCACCTGAAATTGAAAAATATAAGAACTTTATAAACTTTATTGCATTCCATGATTGTGTCTTTTTCTTACAGTGAAAACTCTGGACACCAACTATTCACTGTCTTTACTCTGCTCAATTCTACAAACAAAAATACATCTGAATCACTATGGTGAACACAATACCCATGAAAAACCTGCTAAAGATTCTTAGAAGTAATTTTTACCATTAGAAAGCATACACTAAAAATGGACAGAGTGTCATGCTCAACATTTATGTGACTTAATTTTCTTCCCAAGTAATGCTGCTATTCATTTTATGTATAGGTTTCCTTTGTTTTTATTTATATTCAATTATAGGTGTATTTAATCTATTTTTTCATGTGTTAAATATTGACATGGTCTAAATTCAAAACTATATAAAAGATATATTCATGAAGTTTCACTCCATATTTATTCCTTCCATCCCATTCCCACTCACCCTTATATTATTAATTTTTCTGTGCTTTATTATAGAAACAACCATACATAATACATTTATATATGCTATACATATTAATGTATGCATTCAGATTTCCCCCTCTTTGTTATCAAGAGTTTTCATACCTTTTTTTCATTGATTAATTTATTTTTTAAAATTCATTTACATTTTACTTTTTTACCCTCTATGCTGATATTGGGCCTTTTAAACAGGAATCATATAAATTTAGGCATTGAAAAAATGACCCACTGCAGATTTTAGTATTCCAAAAATATTTTTCAGGACATAAATTTATTTCTCCCAGAATTTAATTTTGAAAAGTGTCAGACCCTTAGCTGAGTCAAGAAAGCAGTGTAGTGAACACCTAAATACTGTTCATCTAGATTTGGCAGTTGTTAATATTTTGCTAGTTTTGTTTCCTCTCCCTGTATGTCCACACCACACATATAATGAAATATTATTTATTGTTGAACCATTTGAAAATATGTTGTAGAACATAGGGGTGCATATATTTTTTTGAATTAGTGTCTTGGGTTTTTCAGGATAAATGCCTAGGAGTGGAATTGCTGGGTCAAAAGGTAGTTCCATTTCCAGTTTTTTGAGATACCTCCATACTGACTTCCACAGTGGCTGCACCAATCTGCAATTCCACCAACAGTGCAGCAGGGTCCCCTTTTCCCACAGCCCCGCCAGCACTTGTTTGTTGAATTGTTGATGATAGCCATTCTGACCAGAGTGAGGTGGTATCTCATTGTGGTTTTTATTTGCATTTCCCTAATGATCAGTGAGGTTGAACATTTTTTCATATGCCTGTTGACCATCTGTATGTCCTCTTTAGAGAAATGTCTCTTCATATCCTCTGCCTATTTTTTAATTGGGTTGTTTGTTTTTTTGGTGTTGAGTTTCATGAGTGTTTTATAAATTTTGGATATTAACCCCTTATCAGATACATCATTGGCAAATATATTCTCTCATTCAGCTATGTTCATTGCAGCGCTATTTACAATAGCCAAGACTTGGAAACAACCGAAATGCCCATTGGTAGATGACTAGATTAAGAAACTGTGGTATATTTATACAATGGAGTATTACTGCGCTATAAAGAAGAATGAAATCGTACCATTTGCAATGATATGGATGGACCTAGAGACTATTATGGTAAGTGAAATAAGACAGTTGGAGACAGACAAATACCATATGATCTCACTTATATGTGGAATCTGAAAAACTGAATGAATGAGCAAAGTAAACAGAAACAGTCTCATAGATACAGAGGAAAAACTGAGGGTTGCTAGTTGGGAGGGGGGTGGGGATGAGGGAGAAGGGGAAGGGATTAGACAGCATAAATAGGTAACTACAATATTGCCACAGGGATATGAAAGACAGTTCAGGGAATATAATTAATAATGTTGTAAATATTTTGTGGGGTGTCAGATGGTCACATGTCTTGCTAGGGAGACCATTCCATGGATGGAGTAGAGGCTATATCACTGCATTGTACACCTGAAGCTGAGGTTGTATAATATTGTATACCAACTGTAATTGAATATATAGATAGTCACAGGATATGGATTATACTGTGGAAGGGAGTCAGAGGAAGTGTAATAGATATATATGATATGGGGGGAGGGGCTGGCCGAGTGGCGCGGTGGTTAAGCTCTGGCTTGGGAAGCTAGCAGCCCTGGTTTGGGTCCCACATATGAGGGCCAGTGACACTGCCCTCAAAAAAAATAAATAAATAAAAAAGATATGGGGGGAGGAGTGGGGTGGCGAACTAGGCGAGGGGGTTGTCACTTTGAGGAGTAAAAGGTATGACTAGTGCAGTGTGTTGTACACTTGAAACTAATTAAAAATAAATAAGTTTTAAAAAAGGATAATAAAAAATATATATGTTGTAGACTTCATGACACTATTCGTAAATGAGTAGGGATGTACCACAATCCCATTATCACAAATGAAATATAGTTTTGATACAATATTTTATATAATTCATAGTCCATGTTCAGTTTTTACAATTCTTTTACAGCTTTTACTTTTGATACAGAATCCAATTAGTGGAAATTATCATATTGTACAACTTATTGTCTGTTATAATCTAATATTTCATGCAATCTAGATCATTTCCCTAGCCTTTCATTATTTCATGATGTTAATACATTAATACTTTTTAGCATTCAAAGATGATTATTTACTAGACTATACCACAATCTGTTTTTTTTCTGATTGCATCAATTACAATAATTATATATTGCATAAACCAATATTTTTAAGACAAAGATTAAGATCATCAGATATGCCAAAAATTAGGGAAATTTAAAGCTTAATCGAGCATTGAGTGGATATAAGGTAACTGTGTTCCACAATAATAAAGTCTAAGAACAAAGTTAGGTATGTGGATTATGAAAAATGTATCATTGAGAATTCTGTGTAATAGATGGATAATTTAAGGATTTTAAATTTTTGAAACTAATGACTGGATCACCCCTAACACAGGTAAATTTATTTAAATGTTGTGCATTCACCTTTGGCATCCATCTTCTGGAATTATTTTGTAAAAATTGAATACTGTGATATCCACCCAGTGTCCTCTTCAGCAATGAAAAAGTACTCTCTAGCTGCTGATGGTTGCAGGCAGAGTGCCTTCATCTGTCAGCCTTCTACAGAAATTGCCTCAGATGAAAAGCATCCATTGCACAAGGTAATGCCTAATTCCTGCAGCCAACCTTCAATGATTAATCAGTGTGGGGTTATAATGACACATGTCTTTGCCTCAATGCCAACAACTCTGGTAGGACATCCCAACTGAAGCTCCTATTGAGCCTGCAGCCCACTCAGCTGTCCCTTCTATCCAAACCTGCTACCTCTTCTTCCTTTCCACAATATTCATCCTAAAAATCAATTGCTCCAATGATACTCTTATAGAATATAATCTAATCCAGGGTCAGGCAATGCACCAAGTGGTCATGTTAGTTGGTATTTTCCATGACTTTAATGTTTTTGTAGGTCACAGATTTTTTTTTCTTTCAAAATATTCCTCAGTATGGATTTGTTTAATATTTCCTCATGATTTGAAAAAGGCTATCCATTTTGTCAAGCAAATAAAGGAAGTGATGTTTGCTTTTTATTGGACCCTATTGGTAGGGACTTGAACTTGATTTCTTCCATTACTGATGGTGACAATTTTGATCACTTGATCAGAGTACCCAATTTCTCTATTAGAAAGTTATTTTCATTATTCTTTTTAACAATTAAGAAGTATTTTAGTAGACATATTTTATGGCTGTATAAATATTCCATTCATATCCCAACACTTACCACTAGTTTTAACATTTACTTTTCTTTCTTGCCTGAATTATTTATTATGATGATGGGTTGCAGATATTGAGTTTTCTGATTTTCATCATTTTTTAAACTATATTAGCTGGCATTCTACTACAAGGAAGTTTTCCCTTCCACTTGATTGTTCGTGTATTTGTATCAGTCTAAATTTATGGATATCTATTATAAATAATCCATTACCATTATAATAGAGGTAGCAACTCTCAGGCTCTCTCACAAGCCAGAAAGTATATATACATATATTGCATTGTGTCAGATTTAGGTTCTGCCACTTAGCAGTCTATGACATTAGGCAAAATTATTTAACTTCTTTGGCCTTGGCATTCTTACACAAAGTTAGCACCTACATTCCATGTATTTTTACGGAAATCAAAAGGCAGGATCTGTGACAACCTCATTCCTATGGAGACTACACAGTTCTCAGGATGAATCTCATATGCTCCCTGACTCTGGGTGGTGAACACACAATGTAATATATAGATGGTGATTTACAGAGTTTCATACCTTAAATCTATGTAGTAAATTTGTCAACAATTGTCACCCCAACAGGCTTTAAAAGAGAGAAATATTTTTTTAATATTATTGAAATTGAATAAAATCTCATCGTTTTCCTTTTTTTCTGATTACATGTTCAGGATATAAATTTGAGACTGTAATGATGAGTGGGAAAAAAGAAGGAGGAGCACATGTTAGGGGGAACTAATTGATTATTCAGCAATCAATTTATTATGGATATTTAGCAATATCCAATCAATTTAGTTAGCAGTATACAATAGCAAGAGACAAGGGCAATCAATATTATCAAAAGAAAGGCAATTACAAAAGGTGAAGACAGCTAAAACCAGGATATAAAATCAATTTGGCTAAATACATAAATGAAATCAAGTAGTATCCCAATACAGTCGTAAATTCTATTAGATGTTAACTAACAACAGTGTATGCCAAAAGCTCACCAAAACCATGAGGAAACAAGACTGGAGAGGTTGGGAAGCAGCCAGACCTCACCAGGTCCACGGCTGGAAGTCAGGGCGTCTCCTGAGGCTGCAGGCTGCAAACTGCATACAAGTTCCCAGTGCCCATGCTGGAATGATGACGAATCATCAACGATGAACACCAAATGAACAACACAACAAAAAATCCTGTACTGTCAATTGAAGTCTGAGAAAGTCAGGAATGTAAACCTTGTCACATTTGTGGCTGGAACAACTGAGGTGTCTTTCACTGCTGCTTGTTAGTTCTCAAGTATGATAGAATGATGAAGAATCATAAAGGATGGATGAGGAACACACTGCCAACTGAGGTCTCTTATATCTATATTTCTTTGATGGATTTCAGAGATAGGTTTCTTGTTCCTGCCTCTCCATTTCTGTCTCCCCATTTCTGCCTCCCTGTTCCTGCCTCTCCCTCAGGGAATGGCCAGTTCCGAGAGGGTTCGGCAGTCACCGTGATAAAATATTGCTTACCGTGAAGGGCCAGTTCATCCGGACAAACAACACTTGCTGATCTCACCTGGAACCATTGGCTCAAGGCCTTCCAAACTTGGCAATGCGCCTGTTACATCATCCTGATACAACTTAGTTACTTCTTCACTTCATCTGCTGATGCAGGCAATCAGACAGAAAGCAACATCATCTCCTATCTCCCCTGCCAGGGATGAGACAAGGTAGAATTTTCTCAACCCTAGGCTAAGAATTATCTTAACCCTAAGCTAACCATCACCTCACATTCAGTCTCTCATGTGAGGGAACAATGAGCAACAGACAAAAGCTAACTATCACCCCACATGCACTCTCTCATGTGAGGAAACAATGAACAACAGACAAAAAGTAACCATCACCTCACATGCACTCTCTCATGTGAGGGAGAAAAAAGCTAACATCAGCCAATGAAGGCAAATTTTCCTAACACCTTTCCCACAGAAACCATAGGAAAAATATTTATGTTTAAAAATAGAGTGTTAAAAATTTAAGAAATATTAATGTAAATGAGAAAGAAAAGTCCAGTTTTTTCAGGGCTAATATTCCCTAATTTCAAACCACTTGGTTTTTCTCAAAGCCTCATGAAGCTGAGTGATAACTGTGTCTTTTAATAGACTTTTTTAAGCATTGCTCATGTGAAAGTCTGAAGAGCCCTTAAAGGAAAATAATGGGTTTGGAGTATGAAGTAATAGATGGAGAATTTCAGTAAAGGTAGAATACTATGATCTGTTGACTATTAATAAAAAGAAGTCAAAATTATTGTTTTTCTGGGGCACGTCAGTTTGTCAATAAAAATGCTATTTCTTGCCATAAAGAGTGGTTAAAAGGAGTTATTTGAAGATCTCATGAGTAAGGCTTTCAGGATGAGACAATTGATTCTCTTAATGGACCACTAACTAGGTTAGATGTGGCTAAACAAAGCATATCTCCTCATTGCCTGTGAAGTCATGCGGAAAACCAGGAGTCAACAAATTACTCCTGTTGGTCCTGCAAATCAGCCAATGACGTGAGCCCAGGTGGTGGGTCCCACCCACACTGAGGGCATATAAAAGACTCTCTGCAGGGAGAAGTGTCCAGACTGAACTCACCTGCACCCCTTCTCTACCCAAGAACAACCTCAACAACCAACACCATGTGTGGCTACTACGGAAACTACTATGGGGGCCTCGGCTACGGCTGTGGCTACGGAGGCCTGGGCTGTGGCTATGGCTCCTGCTGTGGCTGTGGCTTCCGCAGACTGGGCTATGGCTATGGCTTAGGTTATGGCAGTGGCTATGGCTTAGGCTATGGCTCAGGTTATGGCTTAGGCTACTACTATTGAGGACACCATGGGAAACTCTCACTCTCTGCATCTTCCTTTAGTGATTCACCAGTCCTGAACCCTACTAGTTCTATGCATCACCATCAGATGATGTTTATTTGAAATCCGTCTACAAACTTCTGATATGATTTTCTAAATACCTAATATCTGGATGTGATGCCACTTGATAGCTGGAGGAATACAAAATTCATCCTGTGAATTCACGTTCCTCTTTATATCAATATGATATGTGTACACCTCTTAATTTTGTAATTTTATGTTAAATTTGCTTCTCTGCTTCTCTAATAAATTTTGAATTTCTCAATAAATCTGGAAGAGAAAACTGATTTGCTTTCCTTTCATTTATTATGCAAGTTTGCCCCTTCTTTTTTTGGTTGTTCATAGGATAACAATTACTTTCTTTGGCAAATATTTTCCCTCAGTCTCTCTCTCTCTCTCTCTCTCTCTCTCTCTCTCTCTCTCTCTCTCTCTCTCCCTCCCTCCCTCCCTCCCTCCCTCCCTTCCTTCCTCCCTCCCTCCCTATCACTTTCTCCCGATTCCTAGATTTGTAACTTCAGAAAAATATGTGTTTTTTGTAAATCTCAGTTTCTTGTCTGGTAAGGAAAAGAAAAAAATTTTTTGTTATGATTTTAGTTCCTTATATTTTTTTTGCTTTATAGTTTTATGTAGTCTTTCAATCGATACTTCAAGCTGCCTTTGGTCTCAACATGGACCTGGCACATTTAACTGAAGTTGAACTTTCCCTATGTGACCCGAGATATATGCATGCTGGTATTGTCTAGGATTTTTAATTATGGTGTTTAGATACTTGGGTTTTTTGTTTTTTTCAATTGCTTGCCAAACCCACAGTGCAGAAAGCCCTATATTAATCATCTCCACTGGAGTCTGAATACAAACCCAGTTTTCACTTATACTTACTTGCTCATAGAACCTATCAACCATTTAGATCAGGAAAGGGAAATTATATTTAGGAGTGGAGGGTAAAGTAACAGGTTGAAGTTGCCCAGTTTCCCTATTTAAAAGATTTAGAATCTGCCACAGATATGGGATAACGTCAATATTTCAGCAAGTTATTTGACACCAAATTTTATGCATCACAGACAGAAGATATTGTAGCCTGAGAACACATTATATGAGCACAGCTGAATATATAAAATCTTACTTTCAAGATTCAGGTTTCCTCTTTGACTTTGATATGCACAACATTCAATCATGAATTTGAGACTAAAATTGTAGTGGGATGAAATTTACCAGACTAATCTACTAAAAGCAAAAACAACAAACAGAAATGTCTCAAGAATTTTAACAAGATCCAGAAAATCACAACATAATATTCAAAATGCCCAGGATACAATACAAAATCATATGACATACAAAATGCCCAGGATACAATACAAAATCATATGACTAGTAATCATGATAAATTCTCTAGGGAAAGAACAACTGAGAGACACTGTGGTATATAGACTAAGATGGCCCCAATCTTCCCCACTCACTGATAGTCACATCCCTGTATTACCCTCTCAGGTGTGAAGAGACCTGTGACACACTTGTAATCAATAGAGTACAGGAAGGGAATTGGATGTTACTTCCATGATTATCTTATATAGGGTCCTAATGTACATCTTTCTTACATACTTTTTTCTTAGCAGGCTTTGATAAAGCAAACAGCTATGTTGTGAGCTGTCCAATGAAGAGGCCCACTTGCAAAGAACTGAAATTGGCCTCTAGCCAACAGCCAGCAAGAAACTGAGGCCGTCAGTACTATAACCTGCTAGTAACTGGATTGTGCCAACTACCATGTGGCTTAGAAATAGATCCTTCCAGCCAGCAGCCCCGGTTTGGGTCCCACATATGAGGGTCAGTGACACTGTCCTCAAAAAAAAAAAAAAATAGATCCTCCTTCCCCATTCAATTGTAGAGATAAATCCACAGAACCAGCTGACACCCTAATTGCAGGCTTGTAAAAATTACTTAAGCAGAAGACCCAGCTAAGTCACTCCTAAAGTACACAGCAAAAGAAAATGTGTGTTATAAATATGTGTTTATTAAACTATTAAGTTTGTGGTAACAACAATAGATAATTATTACAGATGCCAAACCCAAAGTTATTGGACAAAGACTTTGAAGCAGCTATTATAACTAAGATACACAGGGTGAAGATAAACACTGTTGAATTGAATGAATATATATATATATAATATGTTATATATGAATATATATGTAATAAATCTATGATGAATATATACATATATAAAATATATCTTTGATTTAAAAATAGAAATGTAAAAATTACCAAATGTGAATTTTATAACTGAAAAGTACAATATCTGAAATTTTTTTAAAAATCCACCAAATTGGACAACAGCAGAATTGAGATATCAGAGGAAATAGAGCAGTTGATAATAAATCAATAGAAATGATTGAATCTGAAAATCCAAGAAAATATACTTTTAAAGCATGAATAAAGAGTCTCAGGAATTTATGTGACATACCAAAATTTTTATCACTTATGACACTGAAATATTAAGTGAAAGGGAAAATAGATTGATGCATAAATCATATTTGAATAAATAATGATTGAAAATTTCCCAGATTTGGTAAAAATCATAAATTCATAGACCCATTTGACACCCTAGTTACAGCCTTGTGAAAAAAAGTTATAAATTCATTGTAAAGATGTGGTGAATCTTAATCAGATAAACAAAAAAAAATGTCCAAATACATCATAATCAAATTTTTGTTAAAAAAAATCTTGAGAACAGCTAGAGATAAACAACATATTACCTAGAAAATAATGATTCAAATTACTGTGGATTTCTCATCAGAAATAACACACTGCAAAGTATAGTGCAAAATATACATAAAGTATTAATAGAAGAGAAGTCAATATTCTATACCCAACAGTAACATTCTTTCAGAAAAAGGATGAAACAAAAAATTTCTCAGAAAAGGAAAACTTAGAGAATTTGTGTACAGGAAACTTTTTCTAAAATAAATGCTAGAGGAAGTTTTTCAGATTAAAGGAAAATAATACTAAAGAGATACTTAGAACTTCAGAAATACAGGAAAAGCAAAAGTAAACTAAATGTTCAGCAAATAAAATAGATTAGTCTCTACTCTTAAGTTTTTAAAAATATATATAACTGCTGAAAGCAAAAGTTATAATTTTCAATGAGGAGGCTTGAATATATATTGATAAACTATAAAAGACATATAATAAGTAGAGGCAATGGTAAAGGGACATATAAGTTTGTAAGGCTTATACCTTTAAGTTATAGTAGTAAAACATTAGCTCCTAAAATACTGTGAAAGATTAGTTATTGCAATCCCTATATTAACCACTAAAAATATAGAAATACAGCCAAAAAGCCATTAGATACAGTAAAATGTAATATTAAAAATATTCAAATCGTGCAAAATAAGTCAGAGAAGTGGAATTTGATAAAAAGACATTTACATGCTGTTTAATTAATGAAATGTAATTTCAAGTAATGAAATGGTAGAGCTAACTTCAACCATATCAATAATTAAACAGCATGTAAATGTCTAAATATATAATTAAAGACAGAGATTATCAAATTGGCTAATATACTCATCTTTATATTGTTCATAAGAAACTCACTTCATATGCAAGTATGTGTATGTGTGTGTGCGTGCATGCATGTGTGTGTATCTAAAGAACAATTTCTAGGAATATAAAATATTTTGAACTGAATGAAAGTGAATACAGAAGTTATTAAAATTTGTGAGATGCAAATAAATCAGTGCTAAAGGGAAATTTATGGCAGTAAATTTTATACTGAAAAAGAAGAAAGTTTCCAAATCAGTAATACAAACTTGCTCCAAAATAATTACTAAAAAGCACCAAAAAAGGAAGACAATAATATAGATAAGAGCGAAAATCAATATAATTTAAAACAGAAAATAGAGAAAATAAATGAAACCAAAAGCTGATTCTATGAAAAGTTTAATTCAATTGTAAACCTCTAGTAAGACTAACAAAGAGAGAGGGAGAGAGGGAGAGATAGAGAGAGAGAGACAGAGACAGAGTGAGAGAGAGACAGAGAGAATACACCATTTAACAATAGTAGGAATAAAATAGAGGCATCGTTACAGACCCTACAACCATTAAAAGGGCGATGGGGGATCAGGAGAGTTCCTGCCATTTCCTAATTGATAAAGGGGCTCACTGCTCACTGTCCCTAGACTGTACAAAAAAAATGTGGTTTTTGCTAAACATATATTTTCCTTCTGGGATTTTAGAATTTTGTTGGTGCTTTTTAAATCTGCCCCAATTAAAATTTTAGCCATTATGTCTCTTATGCGCTTCCTGAGGCAGAAATATCACACACAGAAAGCTTCATTTCTATTGCCATGGGAAGGGTGAGCTCTGTGTGGCTCCTCATGGAGGAAGAGAGCACATAATATTAACACATGAACACCCCTAAAATCCATCTGGGTCTTCTTCCCTCATAATCCAGCTATGTAGCCTTACTGCTTTGCTATAATAATAGGCATGAGCACAGTTACATGCTGAGTCCTGTGAATCCTTCTTGCTAATCTCAAAGCAGGGGTGGTCTTACAGACCCCCCAACACAATAAGACCTTCTGGAAAAGGCAAAACTATATTAATATAGACCCATCAGTTATTGCCAGGATTTAGGGGTTTGGAAAGTATTGACTAAAAGGGGTTTAAAAAAAGCATGAGGAATGTTGGAGGGAGGGTGATTTTGTATTTGGATTATAGTGGTTTTATGACAACACTATGCATTTTTCAAAGTACAGAACTGCATATTAAAAGAGTGAATTTTTTGGTTTATAATTTTAAAAGAAAACACACAAAAAAGATTTTTGGCAGCATTGACTTTGCAGATGATAGTTTGTGGAACCAAAAATATGCAGAACATTTACTATGTGCTAAGCAACACTTAAACTAATTGACGATGCTATCTCATTTGGCCTGAAAATTCCTAACAGACACATGATCCCCTCTTTAACAAAGAAGGAAATTTGCAAATATTAACATACTTTTCAAAAGTCACATATCTACAACCGGTAGAGTAACTGAAGTAGAAATATGAGAATATATGTCATAAACAGGCAGTACACACTTTCCTAGAGTCAAGCAAATAAAAAAGTCCAAAACAGATAAAATAATTCTATTACATATAATAAATAGAAATAAAACCAAGTTTTTTATTTTTCAGGTTAATCACATTTATTAAAAACACTGGGAAACAGAATGATACATAAAAACTACTCAGGTAGGACCAGTGACTGCTTCACTCTGGTAAAAGGAAATAAATGGGATTCACAGGGTGAATATCAGATTCTGCTTTCCATGAGACAAAGCATGGGAATAAATACGTGTAGGTGTTAGATCCAGTTAAAGGCCACCAGATTGCAGGTAATCAGCAAATCACATCAGAAGTTTGTGGTGTAAGGATTATCCCAACCAGGTGTGGTGACACAAGGCCATAGGATCAGGTCTGGTGAATCATGATGTTACATGTGTGGGAGATATAAGTATCCCATGGCGTCCTCAGTAGTAGTAGCCTAAGCCATAACCTGAGCCATAGCCTAAGCCATAGCCTGAACCATAGCCTAAGCCATAGCCTAAGCCATAGCCACAGCCATAGCCACAGCCCAGTCTGCGGAAGCCACAGCCACAGCCACAGCCATAGCCACAGCCCAGGCCTCCATAGCCACAGCCGTAGCCGAGGCCCCCATAGTAGTTTCCGTAGTAGCCACACATGGTGTTGCTTGTTGAGGTTGTTCTTGGGTAGAGAAGGGGTGCAGGTGAGTTCAGTCTGGACACTCCTCCCGGCAGAGGGCCTTTTATATGTACTCAGTGTGGTGGGAACCGAACACGTGTCATGACGTTGGCTAATCTTGTGACTAATGTAATTAGTTTGTTGTTCTTCAATCATAAGATAAAATCTCTGAGGTATAAAGGAAGCTTGTTTTATTTGGCCACTTGGGACGCCCCTGAAATAATTCAGTGCCAATAATGAGAGAGGACAGCCACACATCCAAATGACTGCATTACACCACATCTTCATTTTCTTTTCGTTAAATATGCATCATTTAAGAAGTATCTCTTGCAACAGGTCAATTTTAACTTGTTCATGGCATAAAATAAAATCTATATTTTTCTCCTTGTCTTTCCAAAATTAGCAACACTAATTTTTAACAAATGAGGTTTACTTCTACTATGTTTTTTATTATTATTATTTATTATTAATCGTTACAGATGTACAAAACTATGCAGTAGTTATCTTTTTTACCCCTTACAAAGTGACTACCCCTCCCCACTCTCCTGTCCCCACACCCCCGATATCATACATATCTATTACAATTCCATTGACTACATCCCCACACTATATTCCACATACCATGACTATATATGTGTTAAATTATACTTCTACTATATTTTAATAGAAGTTTTCCTCTTTAGTGTTTCAGCTGTTCCTCTACCTATGAAAGGATGCAGCATAGAAAACTGTGACACTCTTTCATCTCTATTCTACAATTAACAAAGAGTCACCTTATTAAAATATCTTGAATAACCAGACTAAGCCAACTATATCTGTGTTTCTTACACAAATTATTTCTTTATTTTTTATTTTATTTTATTTTATTTTATTTTATTTTGAGTGCAGTGTCACTGGCCCTCATATGTGGGACCTGAACAGGGGCTGCTGGCTTCCTAAGCCAACGCTTAACCACCGTGCCACCCCGCCGGCCCTATTTCTTTATTTTTATATGCCTAATTATTCTTTAGGACACTAAAGATATGTTCTTCAGTGGATTCCAACTTCTCTTTAGAGCCTACTACCAGAAAGAATAATAATGGATTTTATTTTTGAGATTTCCTTCAATTGCCATTTTTCAATGGATACTATTTTTTAACTTTTGAGAAGTTTAAAAATTTTTGCCAACCATGTACTTATGGACTTTACTATACCTGAAATGTCAGAACTTCCCATGAAATTTTTGTTGTTAATTCTTCTCTAGTCAACAGGGAGATCTGTTCACATTAGGGATATACAACAAACAGCTAGCATTCTGACTGACTGATTTTTTTATCCTTCAGATATTTGAACTTACCCATCAGACACAACATATTTTTGTAAAGACACAACATGTTAAATAGGTCATCAATTTTAACCAGGCACATGGAATTCTCTTAAATAATCACTGAATTTTTTTATTTATTGTTTTCACTATGACAATCCAGGATATTAGGAGGCATAGAAAAGCCAAGAGAATCTTGTTATTACCCTAAAAACAACTGGATTTGACGTCTTTCAGAAGGTTCAGAAACAATGTGTGAATATGCACACATATCCATAATCAATGACTAGACTGGTAACAAACAATCCAATGATGTTCTGTCTTCAAAGATTGTTATTATATATTTCTCCACATAAACTCCAAGCACAGTCATAGAGTGTGGGATTGCAGCAGTGAGGAGAGGTCAAGAAGAAAAACCACCTGCAGTTCAGTTAACCTTTCTCTGGAATCTAGGATACAGATTTTTGTAATTTCCTCAATCCATCTGCTTTGATAAGTAAATTAAATTAGTCAAGGGAAAATAGCCTCTCAAGAGAACCGAGCAATGTTTTCCTACTAATATTCAGGTTAAACACAACCATTTATTCATTTATCATGCATTTTAAGTGCATTTTCTATTTTTATTGAAGAAGTATATTTTTATTGAGAAGTATATTTATGCAAGCTAGACACATTATTACGGCTTACATTTTATTTCAGTCCCTCCTTTATTAAGATGATAATTGTGAGGAAATCCTTACTATATCACATACTTTAAATTTTTCCCTATAGAAAATGTCAGCTGTTTCAAATTATCATACTTTAGATTCCATCAATCAGTTATCATTCAATTGAGACACATTTTTAATGACCAGTAGTTGAAATATTGTGATAGTTGTTCACAATTTTTTAGACTTAAGTCCTATATATTGCATAAATTCATGGACCAGAAAAGGGTATGACTAAGTTATATAGTAAACAAAGTAATTATTCAGCAGGTAGTTTTGTAACTGATTAAAATGATTGTGGAACATATTGTTTGTTATATAATTCAATGTCCCCAGTATAAAAATTTATGAGGCCAATTCTGTTAGAATTTGTTTTCAGGAATTACTAATTTCTTATGAATAACTGATATTTATTTTTCTACTCAGATAATGAGTGCTCTATTTACCACAGCATTCCTTTTTTTAATTACTAAATATTATTTTCTAGAGTTGTGTTAGTTTCACATCAAAATTGAGCAGAAATTACAGAAAATTCCCATAAACTCTTTGTTTCTATACATACATACACCCTCCCCAAATATGGACATGTGGAACATACAGTGGTACATTTATTATAAATGACAAATCTACATTGACAGACTATTATCACCCAAAATCTATATATTAAACTAGGGTTGACTCTCAGTGTTATACTTTCTATGAGTTTTGAGAAACGTGTAATGACATGTGTCCACCATTGTAATATCATATAAAATAGTTTTGCTGTCCTAAAATTCCTCTCTGCTCTGTCTATTTACCTACCAGGGCATTTTATTTTTTAAAAAAACATGTTGCTGTTCTAATGCTCTGAAATATAATTAATACTTAATTATCTCCCATGAATAACAAAACAAACAAATCTTCCCCTAAAAAAACTCCCTTGAGTTTCCCAATTTCCCAAGTGAGTTTTTAATTCACTATTTTTTCTCATAGAAAATTTCAAAAACATATTTTCTCATTTCTTTTCCCTCAAACATTTATATTTTTGACGCACCACTCCACTGAAAGTCTCTTATCAAGTCCTGCCAAATCCAAAAATGGGTTGTTTCTCTGTCTTCATTTTACTGAAGCTCTGAAACAGAATTCAACGGAACTCTTCTTTCTTGAGAAACTCTCTTGATATTCAACATAGTGTACTCTCTTGTTTTGGCTCCAGATTTACCATTTCAGGATTTCTTTTTATTATTATCTTTTCCACAACTTGACCTCAATCTTAGAGTTATGCATTGGACTTCCTATGTTCTCTATCATCACTCTTTTGTAGATGTGTATTCAACTGTCTATTTGATAATCCACTTTTTATCTTTAATAGCCATCAGAAATTTAACATCTCTAAAACAGAGCCCATGACCCATCATGACACCAAATGTTTTCTCTTCTAATATCTCAATCTCATGGCTCAACAAAAATCAAACCACAGCCTTCCCCTGGATCACACATAGATAGGCTATCCATTGCACTAAGAAAGAATATCCCACAATAACCTATCCTATCTCTGACATCTTTTTCTACCATTTTCTTTCTCTTTTATCATAGCTCTAAACACAGTGGCTCTTCAGCATCTCAAATAGACCAAGTTGTCTGACTCCTAACGGCTTTGGCCTTTGTACTGAAGATATTAAAGTGCTGTCTCCTCAGATATGTCTTCTCTGACCACTCAATTTAAAAGTAACTCTCATAAGTAACAACTTTATTAAACTCATTGGTTTTTACTGTTTTTCAAGAACTCATCCCTGTCAGAATTTACTGTATTTATTTCAGAATTTACTTACCTATTGTCTATCTTTCACTGACTGTCTTCCCTTCAAACATAATGTAAGTTCCATGAAAAATAGGGTCTTATCTATCTTTTCATTTCTCTATCACATATGCTTAAAATGAATGTAGTGGGTTCATAAGAGAGATATGAAGGATAAGTGGAGAAACAAAAAAAATCAACAAGTAGTATAGCTTTCTAAACTTAGATTTCTAGTAGAATAAGTATTTCTTTTCCATGTCTAAAGTCCAAAAAGATAATATGGCACAAACTCAGCCATGAAAAAGAAAGAAGGAGATTATGGCATTTGGAACATAGATGAAACTAAGGGGCATTATGCTAGTGAAATAAGCCAGAGAGAGAAAAAAATAAATACTGTATAGTATCACTTATAAGTGGGGAGAAAAAGACAATTTCATAGAAACAGAGAACAGAATGGTGATTGCCAGGGGTTGGGAGCTGGGAGGAATGAGGTGATATAGGTACAAAATTTCAGTTATAAGAAGAATAAATCCTGAAGATCTAATGTACATGGCAACTATAGTTAATAATGTGGTTGAATGCTTGAAAGCTGCTGAGTAGATCTTATGCATTCTTACCACATACACAAAAATAGAGTTAACTGTGTGAAGTGATGGATGTGTTAATTATCTTCATCTTGGTAATCAGTCTGTAATAAATATGTTTATCAAATCATCAGATTGCACACTTTAAATATATATCATTATATTTGTCAATTATTCCTAAAGTTTTTAAAAAAGAAATCCCCTAATTATCTTCAAAAATAAATTGAAATAATAATTTTAAATAGAGATGAGGCTTACATTACTCTTAAGATCTCATAGAAGCTGGGCTCTCAAGTAAACAGTATGTAATTAAGAGACAAATTTTGTATTGAAAGCACATGACATGACAGCAGAAGATTCCAGAATGGACTCTTGGTTATGAGGAATTCTTTTAATGCTAGTTTGGAAATGAGTTGATCTTGCCTGTGGTTTTCCTGCATACCACTCGGATGGTATAAAAGACCCTGTGCAGACTGTAAAATTCAGTCTCAGGGAACTGATTCAGTTCTTCAAGTGAACCTTCCATTTGTGATACCATGTGTTACTACAGCAACTACTATGGCGGCCTGGGCTATGGCTACGGTGGCCTGGGCTATGGCTACGGTGGCCTGGGCTATGGCTATGGCCGTGGCTATGGCTATGGTGGCTATGCCTGCTACCGCCCATGCTGCTTTGGAAGATTCTGGTATTCTGGCTTCTATTGAGATATTCTAGATTGCTGATCCCCTGGATTTTTTTTGTGTGTGTGTGTGTTATTGTATAATGATTCTTTATTATATTATAATAATATATTATATTATATCATTTTCTATTCTAACACTAATATCTAAATCCTAGGCTACATGTGATAAAAGAGTCACCAATGTATTGTCTAGAATATCCAATGATTTTGCGGGGGGGAATCATTCATTTTTTGTATATTTGCATAAACCCAATCAATATTTCTTTGGGAAACTTCTAATTAATTTTTTATTAAATGTAAGTCCATTTGCAAGCATAAAGTGTATTTTTTAACATATATTCATTTATCTTCATTTTTTAATGTAAGAATGTGTGTGTGTGTGTGTGTGTGTGTGTGTGTGTGTGTGTAGCTGCATAGCTGCTGCTTTTCTATCAGCTAAGGTCTGCTTCAGTTAATTCAGTGTCTCCCAAAGGGAGGAAGATTTCATTCTGAGAATATCAGTGGCTTGAAATAGGAAGCCATCAGCATGACTGCAATGATAAATGCAGAGAATATATTGATGAGACACCAACAAGTATCTCCTAAAGTTTACTCTGTGCACCACTCAGATGCAGTCATAACTTATGTTCACTTTCTTCCATCACTTCTTAAAGACTGAAGTTGGCCATGAATTCTCAAAAATAAAACAAAATTAAATAACAAAAGGATTAGTAGGACAAGCTCAACTCTCCTTTCAGCCATAAGTTGGTTTCTAAGCAGTAATTGACATTCCCCATCTGTCCTTTACCAACCATTCTACATTTCCCTCTTGCTTTGCTAGCACCTCTGCTGGCTTAGGTAGTTTGCCTGGTGGGATAACCTAAAACTTTACCCTTAAGAAGTCTGAGCCACCAGTTCCTGTGCCCTTGTATGGATGCAGTCCTTTAGGAATAGAAGCAAACAGAACATACTCCAGAAAATCCTGTGGGTTTCTGACATATACTCTCATACTCCTACTGTATAACAGAATTATGTCTCCTCATAATATTGAGTATAGTAATTTATTTCCCTGCTGATCTATTGGCATGTGGAGCTCACTATTATCAGTAGACAAAACTGTATTTTAACTCATTAAGTGGGTCCCAGGGAGTGATGGTGAAAGAGAGGAATTTTACTTCCACACGTTTTTTCCAAATCTATATATTCTGGATATTAGGGACAGAGTATCACTGGTTAAAAATATATTCTACATTGTAAAGACAATACAAAATCCCAGAATGTAGCTCTTACTTAGCTCATTAGTTAGCTGCTTTTGAAGCAACCATTTAAACTGGTTGATGTGGCATGTGCTAAGGCAAACAGATTCCATAGCAGTGGGCACATTATTTCATCTTCTTCTCAGACAGTGACTCAGTTGAAAGCAATGTTGTGCAAGATTCTATAATGACAAATAAGAGACCCTGCAAATCTCAGATGTTGGGTCATGCCCTCAGATATTGGTGCTTCTGGTTCTCAGGACTTTGTACTTAAACTTAATTACACAACTGGCTTTCCTGGTTCTCCAACCGGTAGATCACAGATTATGGAACTTTCAGCCTCCCTAATTGCATGAAACAATTCCTATAATAACTCAACCTCTAAGAAAGAAAGAAAAAAAGAAAAAGAGAGAGAGAGGAGAAAGAAAGAAAGAAGAATGGTAGATGATAGATAGATGATTGATAGACAGATAGATAGATAGATGATAGATAGATGCCATTGGCTCTGTTTCTCTGGAGAACACTGAATAATACACATGCAGCATGTGATATTGATTCTGATATACTAACTTGGCTGCTCACCATTGCCAGGGCCTTCTATTTCAACATTTCCACTACACTTTACTGGTAAAGGAACCGTGTAAAGATTTTGTTAGCTTCTCTGTACATCCATGCCCTTGGTGCCCAAAAGACTACTAGAAGAGGGGTTCATGAAACCATTAGTACCATTGTAAGACATATTTGAGCCAGAATTCCAATTAATGAAATCTGGTCTCTGTGTGCCTTCAACCTAATAAGAGAAAATTGTTTGCGGTTTCTATATAAACAGGAACTCAGACTCTGACCAATAGCATTCTAAAAATTTGGGTCTCCTTCTTTAGTTGTTCTGATATTTAGTTGTTCTGATAAATTCTCAAGGTCCCTTTAGAAAGAGATTGGATATATATTTCTTTAGAAAAAGATTAAGTGATGGAAGATGATAGATAGATAGATAGATAGATAGATAGATAGATAGATATTTTTCTGTGACCTTATAGCTTCCTTACTTAATGGAGTCTAAATTCAGGAGAGAGAACTGTAGGCAAGTATGTGATCGGAAGACAATCACCATATGTTGAGAGTAGTAACCAATATATAGCATTTTAAGAGGAGAAGTCATAGAATTACTGATTATTATTTACAAATCTCATCCCAACAGCCTGCAATGTCTGCACCCAGGAAGAGGCACAGTGGCATAATCCTATAACAACCATAGTGGGTTTTAAAGATATATCATTTCATTATTTCTGGCTGCATAGCCTTCTCAAAAAGCCTGGCAAAGCTAATTCCTTTATTTATTCAGTATCTGATATTTGTTCTGTTCTTGGCTATCAGTAAACTTGACTGATTCAATATTGTTACAGTGTATATATATTGAATATCATATATATATTTTTAATAATAGAGAGGTTATATTGACTTTTAAACCAAACATGATATCATAAGTAATGCCAATTCACCAATCTTCAAAATATCTTCATAAAAGAAGAGAAGATAATAATAATACTTTTAAATTAAATTTATGTGTGACACTGGCTAATAAAAATTAGGTTTCAAGTGTACAATTTTATAATACATCATCCTTGCATTGAGCATTGACCACCCAAAGTCAAATTTCTTTCTGTCGTCATATATTTGACACCCTTTTTGCACTCCCTCTTTGCACTTTAAAAAATCTATAACACTGCAAGAAACTAATAAATGGTGCTGTACATATGCAAGTATTGACATTCATGTGCAAGACTCTTTAAATTGTTTATTCATGTAATTTTGGCAAACAGGATAAAAGAAGAGTAAATAGTTTAGGATTCTATGTATAAGAAAGAAACACTCTAGGAAGAAACATCTAGGAAGAAAACAGAAGGAATCAGACATATACCATCACTAACATGCTGGCACAGATCAACAGGACAGCCACAGTAAACATGAACAATAAAATTGTTTATATAGTGTTGGAAATGACTACCTCCAGTATCCCACACCAAGAGGTGTCCCTTGAGAATAATTGATTTTGCTAAATAAGCAAAATATAATTAGAAATCTAAACACTGTTCTTTACAGATGTCTGTATATGAAAGATTTGCATATGAACCACATAATTTCTGATCAAACAAATATAACCTAAGTACTGGCTATATAGATTACTCTTTTTAAGGATAAAACCATATGAAAATAACTAGTTATAAGAATTACAGGATCAATTTAAGGGCTCAGAATGAGACAACTTCTTATAATTGCATGATTACAAAAGAAGGTAAAACGCTTTAACACATTTTTTAATTCTAGAATTCATAATGTTTAAAGGCTATGGGAGATATAGAAAGATATATAGATATAGATAATATAGATATAGAAGCAAACAGCAAAATCTGAAAAGACAAAATATATACTGGTCATGAAAAATTGATTGAACTTATTAAAGATAGAAATGATAACATGAGGTGAAATAGCGGAAGGAATTGAAAAGTTCCCCCAGAATTTGGAGCAAAAGCATGAAAAAGTAAAAAAAATATGCCAAATAAATAACAGATAATCATAAGAAATTTTAGATGTCTGATATGGGAGAGCTAGAATTTCATAAAGAAAGTGGCAGCCAGAGAATAAAGGTGAAAGGAAGACTCCAGTGGAAGACTACTGGGACAGGGGGGAAGGTTTAAAATAAACTCGATCATCATACATCTTTTAGTTTAATATTAATCAATGACAATTAAATAATACTAATAAATAGACTTATCCTGGGAGATTCTCCTGCCTTTAGAAGGGGGAAAAAAATACTTGCAGTTATCTATGCAGGAAAAACCAACATTTTATATTAATATGTACTGAGACAACAAATAAGTGGTTATGAGACATCTCTTTGCCACATGAAACCTGCCGGTAAGAAAGTGACTTCATTGCTATTTACTTTTATTCAGCTATAAAATAGGGATAATTCTAACAAATCACAGAATTGTTCTGAGGCTTACGTGAGGAAACGCACATAAAGGACTCAGCAAGTGATTGCCCTATAATAAACAGCTAATAAATGCTCCAAGTAGATAAAACTTACCAAGCACTGTGGTAAACAGCCAATAAATGCTACTTAATTATTATTATTATTTAGGTTATAAATATGAATTATTATACAGAGCCTTGGCATATGTGTTGTATAAGAAGCATTGAACAAATGGGATAGAAAAGTATTCTTTTGTATCCGAAGACTCAGAAGATAAGCTCTGCACGTAGGAGTAAGAAGTTATACTTTTCAAATACAAAACATTGTTTGAAGTATTTTACATGTTTTAACACATATAATTCTCAAAACAACCCTAGAAAGTATGTTCTACCATTATACTCAATTTTTATATAAGAATGCCAGTTCCAAAGAGTTTATGTTATTTGGCAAGTGTCACGAGCCAGTAAGAGGCAGACTGTATTTTATGTTTTTGGGTAGTAATTCAGAAAGTATTATAGGTATATAGTTGGATAAAGTAAATACGGTGATGTTGTTGAGGTAGAGGGTTTTTCACTGTAGAAAAAGAGACATAAATAAGGAATAAAGTGTAAAAGAATCCTCTCTATTTCAATTTCAGTGGAAGATATTCGTATTTTGAAGGCTTTGAAAAAGTGAACAAACCAATGTGAGTACAAATGGATGTTTATTTGGGAATGATCATGGTGGCATTTAACATCAGATTCAATGCATTAGTGCTGCTAAGGATGTTGATCAATTTTAAGTGACATTAAATAACATAGAAGTGATGGATCTTAGAAAAATCATCATAAAGAGCAGCCTTGGTTTCTGAGTCTATATCTAAGGGCATTGCTTGTGCCCAGCTATTATGGCTTACCCAGCAAACCAGAATAGATTTAAAATCCAACATTTCTTCAGGTGTGTAAGCATAGATCATCCAATTTCCACTTAATATTAAAAAGAAATTCTAAACTTTAAAAATAAATAGGAAAGAAAGTCCTTAGATATGAAGGGCATACTTTGAGAGGGAAAAAAATGTTCTCTCTTTGGGGGTTTGAGTTTTCGAGGGAACTTAATTCCTTCTTGTACGGTTAGCCATTTTAAACTGTGAACCTATCAACATGAGTTGGGGCATGTCTGTTACCTTTCACTAAATACAGCACTTATACTCATTCATGTCCAAGGTCTTGAAACCTCATTTCAAAAAAAGATAATTGCCAAGTTTACAAACATATGAGTCACAGAAAATTAGTGAAAAGGCAAATGATTGCAGTACAACTGTGGAACCACACAAATCACAGGAAAGAAATATCTCAAGACAAATAAAAAAGTAAAATGCCATGAAACAGCTCTAAACATAAATACATATTGTGTTTTAGAAATGTCATCTTTTTTGTAACTATAAAATAGTCACAGGGATGTGAAGTGCAGTATGGGGCCTGTAGTCAAAAATGTAAAACTGTGCATAGTGTTGGATGGGTGCTGGACTTGACAGGGGATCGCTTCATAAGTTGTATGGGTGCCATGTAGACTATATATATATTTTATAGTTACAGGATGTGAAGTACAGTGTAAATGCTATCTATGGTGTTAGATAGGTAGTAGACTTGTTGGTGTTATCACTTTGTGAGGGCTGTAAATGTCTAATCATTCTGTTGTTTGTACACCTGGAATTAATAATAATTTTTTTTAAGAAAAGAAAAGAAATCTCACCTTCTAAAACAAAGTTTTAAACCACAGTAAGGATCATGAAAACTAGGTGAAAACAGGCAGGTTTGAACTTCTCTACCTCTTGAGTTGGAAAAGCAAAAGAAATACTTCTTGCTTAAATATACCCAAACCAAAGATTAGAATCAGTAACCATGTGTCAACATTCATGTATGCTAAGAAATTTCCTGTAGATGAAGGTTTTAATGTAAAAGCACTTGGAATATATGGTGTTTCCAGACTACTTGACTAAACTGACAAATATTACCTTGTCTATCTTAGTAATAACCCAAGTTAATGTGTATCATTACTGCTTAAACAAAGGAAAAAACTGATGGCCACACACATTGTTACTGTCTTATTGTCACAAATCAAGGACTTGGTAGGGCAACTAAATTAAAAATCTATTTTAAAACAAATATCCCCTAAATAAGGCAACTGTGTCCTTTAAAACAAACAAATTTTAAAAACTAAAAATTAAGTACTGGATATTAAATGAAAAGAAAATCGGGATTGCTAACACCAGATTTGATAAGTTTATTAGAAAAACAGAGACACCACACAGAAGTTCATGAGATTAATCTCACATTCTCCCTCTTCTCATGAGTTAAATCCCAGAAGGGAAAAAGTTGGCATATCAGATCCAGAGGGCATGGGAGAAGAAATTTTCAGCAAAATCATATAAAAAACTATGATGGAAGATAATAGTCACCCAACCATGGGGCTCAAAACAGGTGTTGTTCAGGTTGATGACTCAGGTTGGTGTAGAGCTTAAGAATTTCCCATGGCCTCTTCAATAGTAGTAGCCTAAGCCATAGCCTGAGCCATAGCCTAAGCCATAGCCTAAGCCATAGCCACAGCCCAGTCTGCGGAAGCCACAGCCACAGCAGGAGCCATAGCCACAGCCCAGGCCTCCGTAGCCACAGCCGTAGCCGAGGCCCCCATAGTAGTTTCCGTAGTAGCCACACATGGTGTTGGCTGTTGAGGTTGTTCTTGGGTAGAGAAGGGGTGCAGGTGAGTTCAGTATGGACACTCCTCCCTGCAGAGGGCTTTTTATATGTCCTCAGTATGGATGGGACGCACTACACAAGTCATGCTATTGGCTAATTTGCAGGACCAACCTGAGTAATTTATGGACTTCTGGTTTAAGTCATGGCCTCAGGGTACATGGAGGACTTCTGCTATTGTTTAGCCACATCTGAATCATCTGTGAGTCATTAATAAGAACCAGTTGTGTCATTTTCAAGAACCTACTCACACATCTTTCCACATTACCCATTTGTAACCGACTTTATGGCAAGAAATAGCATTTTTAGACACTATGAAGTACTCCAGACAACCAATAATTGTATCTTCTTTTGGCTGATATTCAACAAGTCATGATAATCTACCTTAACCTTGAGTTTCTCCATCTCTTTCCCACAGTTCCAAACCTATTTATTTATTTTCCTTTAGGAATTCTCCTTATTTTCACAGGAAAGATGGTTTACTATGAAAAGCCATAAGCTATCACCTAGCTTCATGAGACTATTGACAAAAAGCCAATAGTTTGAAATTCTTGAACAAAGATCCTGATAAAACTGGATTTATTTCTCACTTATATTAATATTTCCTTTTATGATTTTATTTTTAAAATGCCAAATATTTTTTAAAATGATTTCAAAGTTATATCCTGAATCTATAGACAGAAAATAGAAATGATGAAATTTTGTTTAAAACATTGCATTTTCATTCAAGAGTTCTCTTTAAATTTCAACATATTTGTGGGCCGGCCAAGTGGTGTGGTGGTTAAGAGCTGGCTTGGGAAGCCAGTAGCCCCGGTTCGGATCCCACATATGAGGGCCAGTGACACTGCCCTCTAAAAATAAATAAATAAATAAATAAATAAATAAATAAATAAATAAATAAATAAATAAATAAATAAATACGGTTTTGGGCCGGCCAAGTGGCGCAGTGGTTAAGAGCTGGCTTGGAGACCCGGGAGCCTGTGGGGAGAGACTGAACTGAGCACCTTTGGTGCAAAGGCTGGAGGTTTTTGAACTGTTGTTCCCGTGGTGCGAGTGGTGTTGGGAGGACGCCATTTTATCGGGCTTGGGCCCTCCCACGAAGGATCAGGTCCGAGACCTAATTGGTCTGGTGGAATCGGTGCAGAAGTACGTGTGCGCATGCACGTGCGCCTGCGGCCTTGGATCCCCACCCTCTGCCCGGCTTGTGCTGCGTTGCCAGGGAAACGCCTAGTGGGAGTGATCCGGCACCAATAGGCTGCTCACTGAGACGCAGCAGTACGCAAGCCACCTCGGGTCCCTGCTCTCCGCACTCCGCTTGCAGAGTTGCCAGGCTGGTGATTGGTTGTCAGGCTGCTCAGCCTGATCTGCAAGCAGCTGATTGGGACAGGCTGAGACTGGGAGTTTTCCTGGTAGTGTTGGGCCGTGAGCTGTGTGCCTGCGTGATCCAGCCAGGCCTCTCCTGGTGATCTATCTAATACATCAAAGCAATCCCAGAGCGACAGCCAGAATGGGGAAACAAAGAAACATGTCACAAGTAAAAGATCAGAAGAAACCTCCAGAAATGGAACCAAATGAAACAGAGGGAGCCAACCTTTCAGAGACAGAGTTTAGAACACTGATGATAAGAATGTTTAAGGAACTTAGCGAGGACATAAAGAAGGATAGGGAAACCATAAAAAACAACCTGTTAGAACTAAAGAATACAATAACTGAAATGAAGAACACACTCGAAGGAATCACCAGTAGAGTAGATGAAGCAGAGGAGTGGATCAGCGATTTGGAAGATAAAATAGCAGAACTCACCCAGTTGGCACAGCAAAAAGACCAAATAAAAAAGAATGAAAATAGTTTAAGAGCCTTATGGGACAAGGTGAAGCGCAACCACCTTCGAATCATAGGGATACCAGAAGGAGAAGAGAAGAAGCAAGGGGTCGAAAATGTATTTGAAAAAATAATGACTGAAAACTTCCCTACCCTGGTGAAGGAAAACAACATACATGCCCAGGAAGTGCAGAGGGTTCCAAACAAGCTGAACCCAAACAGGTCCACACCAACACACATCATAGTTAAAATAGCAAAGGTTAAAGACAGAGACAGAATCCTAGAGGCTGCAAGAGAAAGACAGCAGGTTACATACAAAGGAACTCCTGTTAGACTAACAGCTGACTTGTCTACAGAAACTCTGCAGGCCAGAAGGGAGTGGCAGGAGATATTCAAAGTGACACAAAATAAAGGCCTACAACCAAGATTGCTCTACCCAGCACGGCTATCACTTAAAGTTGAAGGAGAAATAAAGAGCTTCTCAGAAAAGAATAAGCTTAAGGAATTCATTACCACCAAGCCAGCATTGCAAGAAATGTTAAAAGGGCTTTTTTAAACAAAAGAAAGAGGTAAACAAGCTAACCCAGAGAGACAATTTAAGAAGATTGAAGTCATATCAAGCAGATATGAAGGAAAAACTGATGGTTGCTGGCTGGGAGGGAGTGGAGGAGAGAGAGAGGGGGAAGGTTTTGGACAGTGTATGTGGGACTACAATGTTGCTGCGGGGATATGGGGGCAGTTCTGGGAATGTCATTGATAATGTTGTGAAGAGACAATTATGTTGGGAGAAATAAGTCCGTCGGAGAAGGACAGGTACCATGTGATCTCACTTGTGTGTGGAGTCTGAAGAGCTGAGTGAATGATCAAAGTGAACAGATTCGGGCCGGCCGAGTGGCGCTGTGGTTAAGCGCTGGCTTGGGAAGCCAGCGGCCCTGGTTCGGTCCCACATGTGAGGGCCAGTGACACTGCCCTCAAAAAAAAAAAAAAAGTGAACAGACTCGTAGATGTAGAGGAAAAACTGAGGGTTGCTAGTTGGGAGCGGGGTGGGGATGGGGGGAAGGGGAAGGGATTAGACAGCATAAATAGACAACTACAATATTGCCACAGGGATATGAAACCCAGTTCGGGGAATATAATAATGTTGTAAAAATTTTGTGGCATGTCAGATAGTCACATGTCTTGTTAGGGAGACCACTTCATGGATGGAGTAGAGGCTTGATCACTGCACTCCACACCTGAAGCTGATGTTGTATAGTGTTGTATGCCAACTGCAACTGAATATGTGGATGGTCACGGGATGTGGAGTATACTGTGGAGGGGAGTCAGGGGAGTTGTGATGGATATGTATGATATGGGGGGAGAGTGGGGTGGCAAAATGGGGGAGGGGGGTTTTCACTTTGGGGGGTAAAGAGTATAACTATTGCATTGTGTTGTACACCTGAAACTAAGAAATAAAAAAAAAAAAGAGCTGGCTTGGGACGCCAGCAGCCCCGGTTCGGATCCCACATATGAGGGTCAGTGATACTGCCCTCAAAATAAATAAATAAATAAATAAATAAATAAATAAATAAATAAATAAATTTCAACATATTTGTAATATTTTTGACCTGCCTCAAAACATTTCTTTATTTGAAACAATAATACTGGCAAAGATATCTTTCACGGCACTAGTAGATTTTCACCAACAAACAAGGAGCTCTTGGTAAAATATCTCAGACTATGAGAAACATTTCATGAAGGATCACTAATTTTTTTATGTATGCAGTGAAGCTCAGAGATTAATTCAAAGATCAAGTCAAATAGCCTTCTAAACTTATGTTCTTAGGTAACTTCATAGGTGTCAGTAAGGCATAGTAGATATGAGTGAAACTTCTAGAATCAACTGTCTGGGTTTAAATCTTACTTCTATCGCTTATGGCTGTGTGACCACTATAACTGTGTGCTTCAGTTGCCTCAGCTACAAATAGGATGGTAATAATACCTATTCAACAAGATGATTTTGAGAGTCAAACTAGTTAATATGCTTCAAGCACTTAAAACAATGTGTGGAATATAGTAGGTACTAGAATAATATTGGGTTGTTGGAAAAGTCATGACGCATTTTTGTAACAAAAAATATAGAAAAAATACTTTTTTTTTTCATGACTTTTCTGACAACTCAATATGTACTCTTATTTATTTCATCCCATTACTCTATTTTTGGATATAAGCATTAGTGGAGAGTTGATGAGTTGAACAAGAGATTCAGACATGGTTAAGTGCTCACTTAGGGGCATGTTGTCATTGAAGCTGAAGGAAAGAGAAACCCTACATTAAGGCTGTGCATCTAAAAGTAGAGAAAGGCACACTCTGATTTTCCTGAGAAGGAGCAGGTCCCATGAGTTTCCCATAAACAACAAAAGCAGATAGAAAATGCAACAATTCATGGCCCCCCAGATGGATCTGAGGGCAGACTCACTGATTTCCCTAGAACAACCAAAGACTTTTCTGGTTGTAGAGCCACAAGGATGTGGCACTGAACACTTGGTAATGGATTGACCAGAGGAGATTTTTGGGTATGGCAATGGAAAATGGCAATATGCATTATACCAGCCACAAATGTCAGCAGAGGACAGATGAAGGTGATACCTCCCAATCAATAACCTACCATCGAAGTTCATCTCAAGAGGAGGTGGAAGAGTAGTGAAACATTTAATACAATTGAATTTTAATCCTGACTAATAGAATTTCATTAAATTTTGTTGAATTTACCTGGAAGGAACGAGGATGAATGTTTTTCCATCTAGTGAACATAGTAACTCAAGATAGAATTTGATAAAATATGACAAAATAAAATATACTTTTATGCTTATAAAGTTGTATCTGATGAAAATGGCACCTGAATTATGTATTTAAAATAAAATTGTTTCACCTATGAAGAAATATAGAGCAATATTATAGATCTCATAATTTAAGTAAACCCTGCCCCTTAGCATTTCCATTTCCGCAAAGCTAAGTAGAGTGTCTGCCTTAACTGCAATGGGAGGATGAATTTGAGGATATTAATAAACACAAAATTATTTGAATCACTTGCAGTTTGCATAATTTTTGTGATTTCATGGAATTTCATTATGGAATTTAAATTCGAACCTTCAACGAAGGAAAGCTTCAAAACCAAGTCATACTGTCATTCAAAGCACATGACGCAACATCAGACTAATCTTGCCTATGAAGGCCTCACTATGCCTAATGAAATGAGAGATTTTTGAGAATGTTGCTGTTGGTGTGGTTGGTGGTTAGTGCAAAATAAGTTGTAATGAGAACAACACTGCATGAGACTTGCCACACCTACTACCAAGGGAGTATAAAAGACCTTGTGAAGATGGTGATAATTCAAACTCAGGAAACTATCTTCCTCTTTTGCATCTAAACCATCCACTCCTGACGCCATGATCTACTACGGCAACTACTATAGGGGTTATGGCTATGGTGGGCTTGGCTGTGGCTATGGCTGTGGCTATGGTGGCTACGGATATGGATGCTGCCACCCATGTTGCTATGGAAGGTATTGGTCATACAGATACTACTGAAAAATCCTGGAGCCACTAAACCCACCATATTTTTCTTCCTGTGAAACAAGGATTCTGCTGCTGGCTTTTTCATCTCATCCTGCCTCTTCAAAATAGCAAAATTCTAAGTCTAGTCTCTCATGAAAGAACAACAGATGCCATCTTTCTCTGGTTCCATTATGCAAGATTATAAAGACTGTCTTTTAAAATGCAACAGAAGTTTTCGTTGATCTCTGAGTACTTCTTTCAATAAATTTAATCTCTTTGCAAATATGGTATGCTTTGATGCTTGTTTATTTTCATGGTCATTTGGTCTGTGGGTGATTATGAGATGGAAAGCTATGTGTAGTTGTTATCCCAAGGGATGACACTACTTTCCTTCATTCTTTTCTTCAATTTTTGTCTCTGTACATATTTCTCTTACTGTTCAAAGCTAAGCTTCCATGTGACATAGTTGATTGATTCCTCCTCACATAAATTTGGCGTCTTCTTTTTAATTCACTATAGTTCAAAGTAGTTCAAAACACACCTGAAGCTGCACAGGGCTGACTCTTCTTACTTCCCCAGAACACATAAAAAAGCACCCACATTTTAAGTCACGCTTCTATGAGTTTTCCAGGCATCTGCTTTCTAGTCGCTTCATTGCAAGAAAGCAGCTCAGTTGCCAGAACTTGTGTACTGGCTAAAATGGGACAGAAGAAATGTTGTGCCAACCCTGAGATCCTTGCTTAGTTTTTAGCAAATCTTTTTATGATAGACCATTTTTATTATGAAGTCCATTCATATGTTCATTCATTCAATACTCAATTATTAAAGTATGTTAGGCATGCTGCTGTTGAGAGAGAGCATTTTATAAATGGATATTTTTGAGGTTGTTTTCATTGGGACATTACTAAATTTAATATTGGTTTACAATTGATAAAACTCTGATATCTGTGTAACATTAAAACTTTAAAATAAAACATCCTAATATGTTTTCAAATGAAGAGTTTTAGTGAGCTTTGATCCCATTTGTATAAAACAAAATTAATTTTCTCAATTAATTTGTAAAGACAAACTATTGAAATTAAGGAAGATGTATATTATTAGCTAAATTTTAAAAACAAATTATATAACTAAATAATGAGATTAAAATTTATTATCAGGATTTGTTTAATGTAGCAGGTAATATATCTTTTCCAATAATTAAAATTAACTGAATTTAAAACCAAAACTTCAAATCTATGTATTATAAAATCTTAAACAAGAATTTTCAAGCATATTAAAGCATAGCCTATCATAATGTGAGTTCTTACTGTTCTTAATTTTATGTTTTATATTTAATGATTATTAGTAATTAATACATGTAAAAATTAGTAAATAAATTGTTAAATTAAAATTTTGGGTGCAAGTTCAAATGTTTACTGGTATGGTTTTCTGATCTAAAAGTTTGAAATCACTGCTTTAGACCAGGGTTTATCAAAGTGTGGTTTGTTGACCTCTGAGAACCAAAGACCTTTTCAAAGAGTCCATAAGGCCAAAATTGTTTTCATAATATATTTGTATGTCTTTTTCACTCTCATCAGCTCATGAATATAAAGTTTCCCAGCTATATGTTTTATGATGTAAATTACCACAACAGATTGAATGTAGAAGCAGATACAAGAAGTCACACATTTCTTCTGCCACTATTTCAAGAAAAACTTTCTGGAGAAACTCAAGGACTGGTTTAAAACCAAGTTGATGATATGGGAACCCAAGAAATGAGCTGTGGGAGGAGACATAATACCAATATTTGGATTTTTAAATAAATCCTAAACTGCATAAAATAAATCCTAAATTGCATAAAATAAAGGTGAATTCATACAGAAAGAATCAAGGTTATGCTTAACAACTAAATAAAATTCAAGTTAAAAAGGTTGGCATCATATTAACATTTTAATGTAAATGTGGTCATTTTATTGCCAATAATCAACAGAAAATATTATTTGGTATAAAGAGTTCTTTGCCCAAAGGAAAGGAATTGTACAATTTAAAAGATATTGTATTTCAATAACTCCTCACTTTTATCACTTCCTTACTCAAATAATCATATACTTAGTTTTCTCATTGCTTACCTGAATACTCAGTGGAAATTAATATTGTAAGAAAATAAAAAGAGAAAATTATGTCAAAGGGCTTTATTTAAATACTGACAACATTTCAAGAAACGTGAGTACAGACTAATAACAAAACAAAGGCTGACAAGTGCTCTAAAATATAAGAAGAATCCCCAATTAAGAATATGTAACATAATTAGTGAATTCCAGGCAAAATAGTTTATAATATTTGTTATTACCTGTCCTTACTTTTTGAAACAAGTGTTTCATGAAGTGCTATTATTCAACTCTGTCTTAAATATGGGACCACACTGCCTCATATGCTACAGACAATGTATAAAATTCCATGTGCAGATGGTGATATTCAAACCAAGGAAAATAATTCCCTGTCCCACAACTGAAACTTCTACGCATGATTATCATGCACTATTAGAATCACTACGGCAGCTTGGTCTCGCTCTGTGGAAGTAGGTCCTTCCACAGCAGATCAGTCTACTGGGCTCCTTCACCTGTAATTTCCTGGATCTGCTGCCATGGTTTTTTTACGAGAGTAATTCTATTCTCTACACAACTGTGGCAAGCTTATCCAGGGTAACCTGGAAAACACAAAGGTCAGATCTGATATATTTCTCAATTGATGAAAAGAGCCAGGAATGTGTCAAAATCATAGATAAGTTTTATCTTTGATACTGTGCTACAAATATATTTTTCTATTTTTGCTCAATATCATTCATATTGGAAAATCTTAAGTTCATTTTTCAATAAATTGTTTTCTCATATTCAAGTACTATTTCATTTTATTCACTTTAATTTGTATGTCTCTGGGGGGAACTGCCTTTGGACATTCCCTTTGTTGTTATTCTGAAATTATCATTTTCCAAAAGAGAAAAGGACATGACCATCATTCCTTTATAACAACATCTATATAAAAACTCTGTTTCATATATCCTTATCAGCAGAACTATTCATACAGAAACCACTTAAGAGACATTTCACATAATGACAGCACTGTTTTCTATTAACATATGGTACAAGTGTCCATCTTTGGCTTTGTTCTAAAATTCAACAGCTAGGTTACACCATTCAGATATGTGCCTTTGGGTAATTGTAAGTGGTTTACTCTGTCTCTCACACTTCTTGCTCTTCCTCTGAGTTTAATAGCAAAAGGGAACAATACAGACGTGCACACTTGATGGGCCTGTTCTCTTTGTAGTAATGAGATCTATCAAAAGAAGCTACCTGTCTCCTTACCTGGCAAACAACATTTCAGAAATCTGGATCACCACCCTTCACTTGCATTAGGGATATTAACCTTGTTCTTCCAACTTCTAATTTGAAGAAGACAAAACTGCTTTTCTCAATTATTTCCTATTTCTTGCTCCCAAGCAAATGAGGAAAAGGAAGCTCCATTCATAAGACATCAACGAGAAGCAATGTCTCTGAACATTCATCGTCCAGACAACATTCTCAGATATCAGTAGGTGCGACTGGAAATATTCCAGATACTTCAAAAGTATTGCTATTTGAAGAAATTTCAATAGCATAATGCAGGAATTGTGTTTAGTTTACATTTTAAGAAGTCTTATTTTATTGTCTCAGCAAATAATTCAAAGAATTTTCCTCCAGTTTTTCTTCTGGGATGGTGGATTTTTCTCAAAGACCCTGCATAATTGGCCCATCCTCAGGTAAAAAAACAATAAAAAAAAATTTACTCAGCACAATATCATTAATAAAGGATTATAACCCTGCAACTAAAAGGGTTGCTGGCACATAGTATGTGCCTAATAAATATTTTTGAACTAATACATTAATGACAATAAATAATGTAGAAAATATCTCCCTAGAATTTCATATTTTACTTGATCAGATGAGGAAGTAGAGATATTAACGATCTCCAGAGTCTTGAGATATAGATACTGTTATTTTGCCCAAAAACTATTAATTGTCTCTTTATGTGCTGTCTGTGGAGTACTCAGGTTGGAACATAGCTTTATCATAAGGGGTAAAAAGGGACATTCTCCATCTCTCACTCAACTATATTTTGACTATGAAGATCCTGAGGACAAATGAATAGATAGATCACTCTGAGTATTCAGGTAGGTATATCAAAACCACCTTTTAAAAACAGAATAAAATAACTTTGATATATAATGGATATAATGAATAAAATTTATTAATTCAGTGATGTTTATGCTACTTTGCAAGAGATTTCATTTCAATATCATTGTGTAGCTAAGTTTCAGTCAACTAGATACATTACTGTCTTCCTTCTTTAGCTTTGCTCAAACCAACCTCTCTTGCTTCCTCCGTCTAGTTTCTAGACGATGAGAAGTACTTCAAATACTGAATTTAAATGTTTATGTTACAGTCCAGTCTGCCTCAGAGCTGCTCCTAAGATAAACTAAGCTATTTCACAAATGAGAAGTCTTCTCTGTCTGCATCATACACTTTCCTTTCAGTTGCCTTCAGAATAGAATTCAAAACTCACACAGGTATTTATGTATTCCCTCCACTGACATCTAGATACTTTGTGAGGATACCTCACTCCAGGTCCCCAGGGCAACTGGAAGATCAACGGAATACTGAGGAACTCAGGAGTGGGATGGATGAAGTCTCCACAACTCTGCTTGGACTGTTGAAAAAGGAACCCCATATTGGAACAAATTAATCTGACACATTGTAACAAAGAAAAGCAAAAAATGCCACTAGTCTGCCCATTCTCTGTAGGAAAATCAATCTTTTGTTTCAATAGTTTTATTGAGTTGTGATTGGTGCACAAAAAAACTTCATATATTTAAAGTATACAATTTGATGAGTTTTGACATGACTATACCCATGAAACCATCACCACAATCAAGGTAATAAACATATCCATCAACTCTAAAAGTTTTCTCCTGCCCTTTTGTTTTCTTCTTATAGTTATTGAGGTAAGAAACCCTAACATGAGCACCACACTCCTAACAGATTTTTAGTACAATATAGTACTGTTAACTGTAGGCATGAGTTGTACAACAGATCCCTGAAACTTATTCATCTTACATAACTGAAACTTTATACTCGCCATTTCCCCAGCTCTTGTCCACCACCACTCTACTCTCTGTTTCTGTGAATGTGACTGCGTAGAAACCGTATATAAGCAGCATCCTGCAGTATGTGTCCTTCTGTGACTCACTTATTTCACTTTGTAAAAGGTCCTCCAGGTTCATCTATTTTGTCACAAAAAGCAGAAATTCTTTCTTTTCTAAGGCTGAATAATATTCCATTGTGCGTAATACCACATTTTTTTATCCATTCATCTATCAGTAGACATTTAGATTGCTTTCATGTCTTGACTATCCCTTTGAGATCCTGATTTCTATTATTTTGCATATGTACCTGGATATATGCCCAGAAGTGGGATTGCCAGATAATATGGTAGTTCCATTGGGTTGTTGGAAAAGTGAAAAAGATGTATTTTTTCTATGTTTTTTTTTCAAAAATGTGTCATGACTTTTCCAACAACCCAATAGTATATATTTTTAATTTTTAAAGAACTGCCATATTTTTTTTCTCATAATGGCTGCACCATTTTACATTCCTACCAATAGTGTACAAGAGTGCCAATTTCTCCACATCCTTTTAGTACCTGATAAGAAACACAAATATGTAAGTCAATGTTTCATTTTATAATGAGATTATAAATTTTCTCAGAAATAATGAAAAGTAACATAAGTACAGATGAAAGTACAGAAGCCTTTATGCTGGCATTTGATATACATTGTGTCAGTCCATCCATATGAAGCATTGAAGAAATATTTTCCTTGGGGAGAAGGGTCATATGAAAAAATACATAGGCATTTTGATAGAATTCTTACTTTAGTTAAAATATCTGCCATGAACCTATAAACTCACATAAGGAGTCAACATTCTTTAGAGATCCCATGAAGCCTAGTCAAGGAATTTTCACTGACCAGTTTAGCTTGATGCAGATTTCAAAATGTAGCAATTATTCATTATTAGAGTCATATGGCTTGACTGTGACAATCCTGACCAAAAACCAAAAAGATATCAAGCTTATGAGAGTCTCTTTGCCTAAAAAATCATGAGTTTAAAGAAGCTTTCTAATACAAATTATGAGTTATGAGTTCAGCACTATCTGTGGTTTGCTCCACCCACCACTGAAGGTGTATAAAAGGCCCTGGACAGATTATGACATTCAGACTGAGGACACTGGTTCCCTGAATCTCAACTGAACCTTCAACTCCTAACACCATGTACTACTGCGGCAATTACTATGGTGGCCTGGGCTATGGCTGTGGCTATGGCTGTGGCTGTGGCTATGGCTATGGCAGGTATGGTTATGGCTGCTGTCGCCCATCTTGCTATGGCAGATACTGGCCCTGTGGGTTTTACTGAGAAACTTCTAAAAACACTCCAGGACTCCTCTTTGTATATCCTGACTCCACTTCCTGAGTTCTTCAATTTATGAAATAGTGATGATCTCATCCTAGGCTACTTGGGAAGGAGAGAATAGTTTAAATTCTACATCCATCTCAGTTGAATAAAATCATCTGAAACGTCTTGTTTTATTAAAGAAATGTTAATTCTTGTAACAACATTACAATTATTGCTGTACTCTGTTTTAGTGCAACATCTTTCATATCAGATTAAATGTTTTTAAAATAAAGTCTGTATTAACAATATTCCTTTGTTTACATTACTTTTGTTACATCTCTTGCATGCATATGTGAGAATTTTATGACAGAAACATTGCCTTTTCTTGATATGCTAAAAAATCAAAACCCAAGAACAAGCTATTTCTAAATGAAACTTCCTTTTGATGAACTTATAATCACTGCAACCATCTATATCTGATCACATTTAAACATTAGCTCATATGCTAAATTTTTTTTAATTAATTAATTTATTTTTTAATTAGTTTCAGGTGTACACCTGCTAAATTTTTAATTAATGGATAAAATCCCATAGCAATATTCTTATTTCCCAATCACTATATTCTATGCACCTCTGTCTTTGGCTGTTTTCTTTTACTCCATATTTGCATACTTCAGACTGTGTTTCTTGGTGGCTGTACTTTGATTTTCCACTTCACATCTTTTAAATGACCCTCCATATTCCAAATCCGATAGTAGCACACAAAGTGTGTATGCGTTTTTGTCTGAGAATTCCTAGAAAGCGTCATCCTGTTATCAAATCAGCACATCAGGCATTTAGATCATTGCTTTCATGGAACAATGGTTTTGAATTTCATATTTCCAACTTCTATTTTGAAGATATCAAAACTTATATTTTTATTGAGTACAACTTTCCTCCATACCCTATCAGAAAAAAAAAATTGTGTGTAATGTAATTTCAACACCAGTCTGTTTAAGACTCATTTTGACTTAACACTTTGTGTCATTTTGACCTTCATTTGAAATTATAAACTCTTGCTCAAATCATTGGTAAAGGCGTAGTCACCTTATTAATATGAAATATAACACATTTCAGGTTGCAGATATGATTTCTTAAGAATAATATACATAGCCAAGCAATTCTGCAGGAATTACAAATTCATATTAATTAATTTTTTAAATGGGGTTGTAAGGTTAAATAAGGACATTTACAGTTTGCCATGAAGTATTAGAAGACATATTTCATTTCCTCAGTATGTTAAGTTTTTTCATCTATGTACCTCTCTAGTGCAATGGAATTTTCTCAAATGGCCTTCTGAAAACACCACAGCCTCTATTATGAGGAAAACCCAGCAAATACTGGGCACACAATACCACTGAAAGACTTGACATGGTTCCAGCGCCTAGGACAGCACCTGGCAGTAGTAAGGCTATGAGTTTTTGTTTTTGTTTCTCTTATTTTTTAATGAATAAATGAATTAATAAATAAGGCTGAAAAATTCTTTTTTATGTTTTGTGTGGCTTTTAAAATGCTTTAAAATTAAGAGCTTACTTTTACAATTAAAAGTATTTGGAAAACATCACTATTAAGAAGTGTAAACATTTATCTCTCTTCAGAGCCTCAATGCCCAAGTGATTCTATTTGGTCAAATTGGTGCTGTTCAAACCCTTTCTAGGGTCAGCTCAGAGAACAAGATGAATTCAGTAGCAGTGGAATGTATAGGATTAGTACTTCTTTAGACTTTATCCTACATGCCTATGGCCATGAATCTCTGGGGGACAAGTGCATGATATCAAACCCTTTGATGATTCTGACAAGAGAACTGGACACATGTGTGCTTAAAATTATCTAACAAAAGAAGACAAAATTTTCTTTTCTATACATAGTTGGAAAAAAGTCATCAATTTTTCCATATGTTCATGCATGCATAATACCTTTCTTGAGTGATACTGTGTATGTACCACTGCCTCAGTAGGTTTCAGCCAATCACACACATGCCATGTCCACCTTTTGGTTCACACTTGGATTCAGACAATGTTGGTTAAAAAAACACAACTCAGTTAGGAAAGTTAAATGTTAATTGAAAAATGAAAATGTAGGGCACAGTCTCCTGTAGACAGGAAATTTTTTTCCATATTCACCAAGAAGTACACTCAGTTGATTCCCAAAATAACAACTGTTCTATGATACATGTTCCCACTCTAGTGTGTGTGTGTGTGTGTGTGTGTGTGTGTGTGTGTGTGTGTGTCTTAGGAACTTCCTGGCAATGTAAGAGCAAAAGGGAACATAGCAGTGGTGAGGAAGGAGGGTGGAAGAGAACACAACTCCATCAGAACCACTGTACTAAGCATTGCTCACTTCTCATATCTGGATTAGTGGGACTTGATCACACTGTGACAGATGAATGTATAAAATGCCAAAATTTTCTACCAAGAAACAGAGAGCAAACTCTCTGAATGTGGAACCATCATACATTACTGGAAAGGAATATAAAAAAATGTTAAGTTGCATGGGTAAATTGTCAACTTCACAAAATATAATCAAACACGATCATTAAAAATTAATGTAAATATCCTAATGAAAGAAAAGGTGTCTTTATAATAGGATAGAAATGCATTTGTAGTTAATCAGTGCCTTTAATCAGTGAGAAACATTATTCTGGGATGAAAAAACTTTTGCTCTAATGAAAACAATTCATTAAACTTATAGACATGTGGCTTCAAGCAACTTCCTTCTTTACCCACCCGCCTGATGTCTGGTTATGTAGTGAAAGTTAATATTCTTTAAATGAAAATGGGAAAACAAAACAATAGGGGTGTTATATGCTCCTGAAATTATATGAAGACAGATCCAAGATAGTAAATATATTTTTATACAGTAGTGTTCATGGGTGGACAAGATTGTTCAGAAGAGAATAGAATCCTTCTATTAAAGGCAAGTGAATAGATGGCGAGGACACAGGCATTATAACTAAGTAATCATGGCTTGAGGAACTCATTTCACATAAAAAGATTCATGAGTAGCTCTATTACAAATTAGTCTGAAATACAAAGTCAGCATTTTCTGTGTAGAAATACAAATCTACTATTTGCTTTGTATAAAAGGTCCTTTGTAGATGGAGACGTCCAAACTCAGGAAACTTATTTCTTGCTTCTCAGCTGAACCTTCCTCTCCTAAGAAAATGTGCTTCGCACCAACTACTGTGGTATCCTGGGCTCTAGTCACAGTGGTCTGAGGTGTCATGATAGATTTTTTAAAATCAATATTTTAGAACTTCTAGCAATAATGGGTCTAGAGAACTATTATCAGGTGTAAAAACTAGTAGATAAAAGTTGATAGGGAAGATGAACCCAATTAGCAGTCCCAACATTACTAAATATGTAGCAACAGGACAACCAGACACCCTGTGCCTCCTAATATTATACAAAAGAAAGCACACAGAGCCCCTACAAAGTATTTTTCTCATCAAAAAATAAGAAGAAGAATGACCAGAATCACAACTCTTCACATGTACCTATCAGGACACAAATGGCATAAGACATATGAAAAGAAAAATCAAGAAAGAGCCACATTTAAAGTATAAGAATGCTACAAGAGAAAAATATGCTTTCCTCAAAAAATAAAAATGCATGAAAAAAAATGATTGGGAAAATAACTATGATATCTTTAAAAAGAGTTAAGGAGACATTATGCCTAAATGTAATATGAGCCCCACTGTGAAAAAATTAAAAAATATATTTCTGCGCCAATCAAGGAAACCTGTGGATGAATTAAGTATTAGAGGATTCTAAGAAACTTTTTTCTTAACTTCATCTTTGTGACTATGGTAGTTATACATTTAAATTCACCTTGTGATAAAGATACACACTGAAGTACTTACAAGAAAAATGCTAAACCTTGTCTTGGATTTGTTTTAAATATTCAACAGAAATAACAATAACAATAAAAAGTATGCAGGCAGAAAAGTTACTGATGGTGAAATATTGACAGTGATTAAATCCTGAGGATGTGTTTGTAAAGCTTCACAATTCAATTCTGTTAAGCCTGTATAAAATTTACTTATTAAAGTAAATAATAAACACAGGGAAGCTTATATGATTCTACCAAATAAGCGCTATTGTTAGGAAAGTTATTTTTCACCTTATAGAAGACCCTCACATAGTATATGCATATGAAATGATAGAATTTTAAAAATCAACACTTAATGATCTAGTCAATGATTAAACTAAAAACTAGTAGAGTATTTTGAGCTATATAAAGGGTGAGTAAGGGTTATAAAATGAGAATAAGAAAAACATTAAAAGCACATGATTTGACCATAGGAATTCTGCTGACTTAATAGCCCAGTCACCTTGCTTACGAAAGTCTCACACTGTCTAATAAAATAAAGATTCAGGACATGTACTAATGTAAATCAGTAGGCAATACATCATTAACAGTCCTGTGATGTGTCCCACCCACAGCTGAGGGTGTATATATATATATATAAAAGGACCTGTGCAGGTGGTGATGTTCAAACTGAGGAAACTGATTCCCTGCTCCTCGATCAAATCCTTCACTCCCGAAACTATGTGCTACTACGGCAACTACTACGGAAGTCTGGGGTATGGCTACAATGGCCTGGGCTCTGGCTATGGTGGTTATGGCTGCGGCTGTGGCGTATATGGATATGGTGGCAGCCGCACATCTTTCTGTAGAAGATACTGCTCGTATGGGTTCTATTGAGAAATTTCCAAAGAAACTCAACCAACTGGTCCACCTTGGCTTCCTGAACCTGCCTCCATGATTCTTCGTATAAATACTTCAATTTGCTACTCTAAAAAGTCAACATCATCCTAAAGTATGTAAAAACAAAAAACAAAAATAGGTCCGATTCAGTAAGGCTCATCTAGAGTCACTGAAATCATCTGGAATGTTTCACAATTTTTTTGAATTTTCCTAATAATATTTTATTGACTTTAAAATTCTTACACTTTTAATCAAAACTTTTATGTGAGAAAAGTTTAAATTAATTTTAATAAACATTTCATTGAAAATATTGACTAATTTCATCATGAGTGTGTGTGTGTGTGTGTGTGTGTGTGTGTGTGTGTGTGTGTATCTTGGTACGTTGGCAAATGGGATGGTCTGATGGTTAATTTTATCTGCCAGCTTGACAGGGCTCAGGGATTCCCAGGTAGCTGGTAAAACATTATATTCTGTGTCTGTGAGGGTGTTTCTCAAAAAGATTCACATTTGAATCAGCAGACTGAGTACACTAGATGGCCCACACCAATCATGGTGGGCATTATCTAATCCATTGAGGACCAGAATAGAACAAAAGGGTAGAGAAAGGGCAGTTTTGTTCTTTTTGCATGAGCTGGGATATCCATCTTCTCCTTCCCTTGGACATCAGCTCTCCCGGTTCTCAGGCCTTCAGACTAGGACTGAGTTACACACTTTTTTTTCCTGGTTCCCCATATTGCAGATGGCAAATCATGAGACTTCTCAGCCTCCATAATCATGTGCACCAATTACCATAATAAATCTCCATATATAAATAGCATATATATGCTATTAAGATATGTATGTATATATATTTAGTTCTTTTTCTCTAAAGAACTCTGAATAATACAGGTGGGAAAGAAGAATATATGAGAGAAAGTGAGAACACCTCATCCTGAGGTGACAGTGATGTTAAAAGGACAGGAGGATGACATCAGTTCCTATACACTGTCTGCTTCCTTGTGAGTCTTCAGCCACTGTTCCCTCTGGCTGATCAGCCTAGAGTCTTTGCATCATGCTCCACAGATCTAAATGCTTTTTGAATCAATGGTTCTTTTCCCTATCACAACTATCAACAATTTGCTTGTACAGTGGTGTTGGTAAACCACTCTCAGGAGGGAAAAGGTCCTGATTTGTGGTATCTGCATATGTTTATAGTGTAAACATTCCCACTGTTTCTGTTGTAAGGCTACCAATGTGATGCCATGAAATGCAGCAATAAATGCGGCTCTCTGAGCTGGAACACCTGGCTCCTGGACACCATTGGAGGCTGCTTAAATAATGTATCTGTCTGATATTCTGCTACAGAGTATTCCTCTAAGGGAAGTTCACTGATATAATCTCAATACAAAAAGATTTAACATAGAGACTCACTTTACATTTCATATATATATATATATATATATATATATATATATATATATATATTTTTTTTTTTTTGATTCTTAATTTGCAATTTCAGGTTTCCTTTGAAGTCCTAAAAATTCATTTGCCAACTCACTTTGAATTTCTACAAACCCCTTCACCCCAGCAATCAACAATAGGAAATAGAATTATCTCTGATGATATATTCATTTGATAGTCTCATTTTGAATGGGAGATTTCTTTTTTATTTGATTTGTAAGACATTATAATACTTTGAACAAAAAAATGAATGTATGCCTATTCATATTTGAAGTGTCTGCATTATTAAAGCCATTATAAAAGACAAACATGTGGCTAAGCTGAAAGCAATATTCTGTAAATTATTTTAGAAGCCCACAATATGCCTAACACCATATGTAACTATACATATGATTTGTCCCAAATTATGGTAAATTATAACTCAGTGTACATTAAAATATTTATATTCTATTTTCCCCCTGAAATCCTTTAGAAGGAACTTGCTAAAACAAATCCCTCCTTTCATAATTTCTTCAATTTCTTCCTATGAAATAGAAGACAATAAACCACTGCCTTAAATTATTATTAGATTGTAGTAGGAAATAAATATCTGTTGAATCAGTTACATCCAATCATATTAAGAACTCTTTTGGTCTCTCTGATGAAACAATCAGATGTAACAGATATGATCTTAATAAATTTTAAGGAAAACAGAATTGTATTTAAATACATTCTAACATTTGAAGGGTATATTTATATATGCCATTTTAGTAAAACTCTGCAACTATTCATCTGAATCTAGATTTCACTCAATTAATCATTTTCTTGTGTTCTTTTTATTCACACAAAGTCCTGACTCTGCCACCTAGATCCATAAAGGCAGAAAAGAGTATCTGAATTATTACATTTAATTGTTCATCTTAAGGCAATTATTTTATTCCAAAAACTGTTTAGGCAACATCATAATTGAAAAGTGAACACTACAATTGAATTCTTATTGACTAATATAGGTGCTGTTGACTGAAAAATAATATTGAGTAGGTATTTCATCACCAAAAAGGATTTATTCAGGAAAAAGAAAAGATTTGCAACCCAGCACACGCAGACATGGCAAGCCATGTGCTCATTCTGACCTGTATGCCAAGTTGGGAGGACAGTTAAGGAAGAGAAAAAGAAAGTTAGTGTTGGGAGCAGTCGGCACTCCCATATGTGACAAGGTTTCATGGTCAGTCATAGTCTCCACTCCTGTGAACCCATGTGCCTTTCTTCTACATCGGGTCCTATAGGAGACAATACTCTCACTGCATTTATGGCAAGTTCCTGTGATACCCCAATGAGCTAACTAAGCAGCCAAAGACGGGTAAGGTCTCCTAGAAAAGAGGGTAGACAACCTAAGCCAGGTGGTAGTTCTGTGGGGACCCCTGAACTGAGATATTGGGGACTCAAGCCACTTGGAAACTGAGGCACAGACCTTTTGCCACATAGGCCAAAAAAGCCTGGCTGTGAGAAACTGCTGGTAACAGCCCCTGAGCTAACTTGCCTAAGATAATCAGTGAAAAGTCTCCTCAGAGGCCAAAGGTCTCCAGGCCATGAAAGTTCCGATAAGAGACACTTACTGACCATGAGCTATGTTAATCAATAGCCTAGTGTGAATTCCTTTGTCTTGTGCCTTGTTGCAGCAACAGATACTGAAGCTTTGACTGAGAAACAGATGCTACCTCCATAGGATAAGAGAGGTGTGAGACGCCTTTGATTACTAGGTATGTATTTACTAAGAAATAGACTTTAGACTCAGCCATTCCTAGTCTCTCTCAGTAGTAACTCAAGTATACACCCTGTGAGTCTTACGATTGTGTATTACCTGCTGGAATTTGGGATAGTTACTAAATAGTCAAGGTAGTCATGGTAACCATTCTTTAGATGATAAGTAGAAATTGAGTTTGTGTCGCAAGGAGAACATCATATTAAAAGATAAGATAATCCTTAAACATAGAATAGGTCACAGTTTACCCTGGAGAGAACTATTACAAGGAAGAAAAGACTGAAAACCCTGAGAAAGAAAAGACATCAAACTCATGTGAAACATAACTTGTGATTGAGGTAATGGTCAAGAGTCCCTATAAAAGGGGAACATGCTGTAACAATAAATTGAGACGCTCCTGAGAAACTCTTTCCGGTGTCTCCGCTCTCTTTCTTTCTCTTTCTTTTCTTTTTTTTCCTCTCTGACTCCGTCCCACCTGAGGGAATCCCTGGACTCCGCAGAGGCTGGACCCCCGCAAGTTAGAACCATAGAATTTTATTATAAAGGAGAGTACCACGTTAGAGCTTTATTTAAACAGCGTTCTACCTGGAGGGTTCTCCTGTGAACCTCCATGAGCCCTGGTTCCTCCCATCGACCCTCCCACCTGGTTACGCCTACTTAACGTTCCAGTTAGTCTTTATCAGTGCCAAGCATCATTCTGATACCTGAAAATCTACCTTACTTATTTGAAGAAATGTACAATAAGTATAACACCAGATATAGATTGACCCAATGAAGAAAAACTGATAATTTATTTTTCAGTTTCAAAAGAGAGCAAATTTATTTTTATTTTATTTCATAATACTGGAAGTTTCTCTAATGTCCTTTTGCCATTTCTAGCATCCCTGCTCTGGGTAAGAAAGTCTGACAAGAGGAGATACAGGAAAAATAATGTCACATAATGCAATGTCTTAAAAATCGCTGGCTCATGGATGTTAATAAATAAATAACAAATGGCTGAAAGAGTATAAATACCTATGTGAATTTCTCCTTGAGGTTTCATATAATCTAAATTAGAAGCATAAGGGAAAGCAGTGTTCATCATATCTATATATTCATCACTGCTTTCAATGTTTGAAGATTACAAAGTGTATAATGGGCAGTGTTTGTGGGATCAGAGAAAAGTTGGGTTCAGCAACCATAAAATCAAAGAGAAACCTTCTTTCCTACTATGAAATCTAATATATTTAGAGTGAAGATATATAATTTATATTAATCTCTGTTTCAAAATTCATTTACCTGCACTCTTAAATAAATCCAATTGTTTTATGTAAGGTATACTTTAATAAAGTTCATTAAAATTTAAAACTTAAAAAAGAAAGAAAGAAAAGAAAAACAAAACCTGGACCATATTCTCTGCTGTGTGTTAGTTTAGTCTTTCCATGATCGGGGATTTCTCTCTTCACCAATACTTCACCAATCAGCTGAAAGCTGAGAGAATGAACATTGAGTATATGACTTTTTCATCTCTCTCTAATACTGCCCATCCTCTTTTTAAGAGACATGTCATCACTGCAAGTCTGTGAAATCTGTAAGAGGAAAAATGAACCCTGGTAAAAAAGACCTAAGAGTTGAGGATGGAGTACCAAACTCAACCTTGATATGTTTTACAGATACTTCTATGTACAGCACCTTCAAATGTGATGATCAAAGGAAGCACAGATACTTTCTACCAATAAAATGATAACACTGCCTTGGAAAGATCAAAATAACACCTACTAAAGGAAAAGTTCATACAGAAATGCCAAATATATTTACATACGATAGTAACATGGCACCATATAGCCAGTAACATTACCATAGCTAGTCACATTGAGTTAGAAGGAAAGTTTTATAAGAGCATATGATTACATATTATATCCATTCTTCATGACCGAGACTTAGGAAGAGTGCCCCTTCAGATAAGACTCATTTTAAAACATTTCTATGGAGGAATGGTAACAAACACACAAAAATGGGATACCTATTTGCATGTTTTGTATCATGTGATATAATACTCATTCGACTAAATAAATATAGAGTGAGACATAGACTTGAAACAAGAGTTGCATTTTGAAAGTCCATAAATTGATCATGGAATCCTGACATGGGAGCAAAATTATTGCAGTTATGAGGGCTTTGTTTGGCCAATAAATCAAGATAATCATGATGCTCTCTGAAGCAAATTAGTGGGAGAGAGGATACTACATTGCCTGTGGTTTTCTCAGCCACCATTGAGGATATACAAAAGACACTCGGCGGATGGCGACATTCAGAAGACACACATCCATTTCCTGCTCCTCAACTGAAACTTCTGTTCCTGACACTATGTGTTACTATCGCAACTATTATGGAGGCATGAACTATGGCTACAGTGCCCTGGGCTGTGGCTATGGCTGTGGTTACAGCGGCTATGGTTACAGCTGCTGCCACCCACTGTGCTGTGGAAGATTCCGGTCATGTGGCTTCTACTGAGAAATGTTTAGTCTATTGGCTATATCTTTCTGTTTTGCTGGCACTATCTCCAGGTTTCCTTCACATAAGAAATTTTTAGATGTTAGAATTTAGAAAAATACTAACTTTACATTAAACTATTTAAAATAAATGGAATTTAGCATGCTCATTTTGATTCATCATTATTAGTTGGATTGTGTCAGAGTTTATAGAATACATTTTCCTTTGATATTTTATTTCCTTTATAATACTACTTAAAATTTAGTTAAGTTTTATTATTTTACTTTAAAATGATTTGCATTAAATAAAATAAACTATTTAGAAATAAACTATTACGTAAACTATATTTCATTGCAAATATTGCTTTGTCACATTTACACTGAGTTATCTTCATCAGTTTAGAATGTATGTTTGGTAATTTGTGTGATTATTCACGTGTGTGGTTATTGTGGACATAGGAGATAGAAAAAGAGCAAGAGATAGTGTAAGACAGCAAGAATGCTCTTTTATGTTAACTATGTGCCTAAAACTGAAAAGGGTAAAAAAAAATCAATTCTTTCTAATAGTGCTCATTAAAAAAATCTGTTATTATATATATCTCTTCTATTATCCTGTTAACTTATGCTCAATCTAAATTTTTAAAATGGCTAGATTTACAATAGTTGTATTTCACATCAGAGCCTTAAATGTATATGTATTTGTAAGTTTTGTGTTTTTTGCAACACCAGTGGGTTCTGGCCTTTATCAAATGTATATGCCTAATACATATTAAATTTCCCCATGATCAAATTTCTTTTTGCACCCTTGAAGTAGTTTTGTTTTATTTGGGAAACTCAAACTAACAATGTTAAGTGTAATAATAACAACAACAACAACAACAACAACAATAATAATAATAATAATAATAATAAAACAACTAGGAATAAAGGGACCAATATTCTGTAGATATGGAAATTGTGGAAAAGTGAGCTGAAATTCTGCAGTTCTTGATTCTAGGATCAGGACAAGAGATGGCTAGGGAAAAGAGCAATGAGCAGAATTTTTGGTGCTTTTCATTTCATGGAAGGCAAAACACAATTGGAGACATAGATTCTGATAAACAAAGTAATAAAATAAAACAAAAACAGACTCATAGAAACAGAGACAAACAGGATGTTTGCCAGAGAGGAGCAGGTAGGAAGATGAATTATTAGGGTGAAGGAGAATATAGTCAATAATATTGTGTATGATAAATCTGTATGGTGACATATGTTTATTAGAATTAGTGGACTGATCACATTGTAAGGTATAAAAATCTCAAATCACTATACTGTATACCTGAAACTAATATGACTATTGTAATATTGTATACCAACTATACTTAAATATTTTTTTTAAATAAATACAATGTCAGAACACTTAGCATAACACACAGCAAAGTTTCTCCTTAAGATATTTTCCAAATTCTGAAGTTGTCAATTTCCTAAGAGACCAAGAAGATGTATTTGAAAATCGGGATTTTTTCCTACATCACAGTGATGAGGAAATAATCAAAAAATTCAGCAATTGCCAAGAACTGCCCTTAACTGAAAGAGTCAAAGAAGTATCACTACATCCTGAGGCAAAGCAGAGATAAACAGGCCATCATCAAAATTCTGGGAGCTTCATTTTTTGTTAGTCTTTGCCTGGATTAAAGCAATCAGAACTTTTCTAACAGCCTAGGACCAAAAAAAAAAGAAAGAAAATCTCTGTGGTGAAATACAATATCATTCTAAATCCTCTATAATTTTATACAAAATGTTGAGCTTATAGAGTCCTATAAAACAACACAAAAGAAGAAACTGATAACATAAAGAGACCAGAAAGTGAGTCATTTACTGGATTTAAAAGCAAGAAATTTTAAAATAGCTATGATTAATTTGTACAAGAATCTTAATGGAAAATTAGGTGTTATAACTGGAGAAATTTACCAAAGAATCATTCTAGATTCACATTCTAGAACTGAGAAAGAAAGCAGATGAAATATAGTTAAAAACTCAATAGACTAGCTACAGGAAATCTGAATTAGTATATTTAATGATAAGGTGATAGAAACTGTTCACCTGAAGCAAAGATAAACACCTTGAAATGTAAAATACTGAAGAGAATATAAAGGACATATTGGACTTCATGAAACAGTAAAACATTCATGTAATTTGAGTTCTGCAGGAGAATAAAGAATAGGAAGAAGACATTTTTTGAAGAGAGAGTAATCCATAATTTCCCCCAAAGTAATGAAAGGGATCAATCTACATATTCTAAAAGCTCTGCATTGCCAAGGGGAAGAAGTACAATTAAAATGACATCTAGGCATAAATCAAGAGCTCAAAAACAAATGCAAAGCCCAAATCAAAGTAGCTGGAGAAAGCAGACATTTACCTACAAAGAGTCACAGTTAGTATACTCCTCAATAGAAACAAACGAAGCCAAAGGAAAATATAATGATATTTTAAGAACAGATAGATTACAAATAACTATCAACTAGAATATTATAGAATCAAAAGTTTTGTACAAAAAAAAATTCAAAGTGTCTGGACAAATAGTGAGAATATTTATTTTTATCAACTATTCATTGTAAGAAGCAGTGGAGTTTTTTTAGGCAGGAGGAAAGAGATCCATTCAAAAACATGGACAGTCACAAAAGAATGAAATGAATAGAAAAAAATAAAGGCATATTCACTGTGCACAATTAATAATAATTCCTTTTAAGATTTATGTATATAGAAAATGAGATGCATGAGAAGTACAACATAAAAGACTGGAGTATAAAAATACCTAGCTCTGAGGTCCTAGGTTTATCAGGAAGAAGTGTGCGATCAGTTTTACATTTACAGAAAAATTGAGTAGAAAGAACAGAGAGTTTACATGCACTTCTTCACCCTCCTACCTCCAGAATCTGCTGTTATTAATTTCTTGCATTAGTGTGGTACATTTGTTAGAATTAACGAGCCAATTTTGATACATTGTTATTAACCAAAGACCAAAGTTCACTTTGTGTTGCACATTCTATGGATTTTGACAAGTATATAATAACGCGTATCCATCATTACCGTATCATACAGAATAGCTTCACAATCCTAAATATCCCCAGTGCTTCAACTATTCATCTCTCTCTCTCTCCTTCAAAACCCTGGCGACCACTGATCTTTTCTTTTTAATTTTATTTATTTATTTTTAATTAGTTTCAGGTGTACAACACAGTGCAATAGTTATACATTTTACCCCTCAAAGTGACAACCCCCCACCCCCAATTCACCACCCCACTCCCCCCCATATCATATATATCTATTACTCTTCCTCTGACTCTCTTCCACAGTATAATCCACATCCCGTGACTATCTATATATATTCAATTACAGTAGGTATACAACCTCCGCTTTAGTCATACAGTGCAGTGATCAAACCTCTACTCTATCCATGAAATGGTCTCCCTAACAAGACCTATGACCATCTGACATTCCACAGAATATTTACAACATTATTATTTATATTCCCCAAACTGTTTTTCATATCCCAGTGGCAATATTATAGTTGCCTATTTTTGCTGTCTAATCCCTTCCCCTTCTCCCTCATCCCCATCCCCCTCCCAATTAGCAACCCTGATTTTTCCTCTATATCTATGAGACAGTTTCTGTTTACTTTGCTCATTCATACAGTTTTTCAGATTCCACATATGAGTGAGATCATATGGTATTTGTCTTTCTCTGACTGACTTATTTCACTTAACATAATAGTCTTTAGGTCCATCCATATCATTGCAAATGGTACGATTTCATTCTTCTTTATAGCGGAGTAATACTCCAATGTATAAATATACCACAGTTTCTTAATTCAGTCGTCTACTGATGGGCATTTTGGTTGTTTCCAAGTCTTAGCTATTGTAAATTGTGCTGCTATGAACATAGGGGTGCATAACTTTTTTTGAATAAGTGTCTTGGTTTTTTCAGGATAAATACCTAGGAGTGGAATTGCTGGGTCAAACGGTAGCTCTATTTCCAGTTCTTTGAGATACCTCCATACTGACTTCCATAGTGGCTGCACCAATCTGCAGTCCCACCAACAGTGCAGCAGGGTCCCCTTTTCCCCACAGCCCTGCCAGCACTTGTTGTTTGTTGATTTATTGATGATAGCCATTCTGACTGGAGTGAGGTGGTATCTCATGGTGGTTTTTATTTGCATTTCCCTAATGACCAGTGAGGTTGAACTTTTTTTCATATGCCTGTTGGCCATCTGTATGTCCTCTTTAGAGAAATGTCTCTTCATATCTTCTGCCCATTTTTTAATTGGGTTGTTTGTTTTTTGGTGTTGAGTTTCATGAGTGTTTTATAAATTTTGGATATTAACCCCTTATCAGATATATCGTTGGCAAATATATTCTCCCATTCAGTAGGCTTCCTTTTTGTTTTATTAATGGTTTCCTTTGTTGTGAAAAAACTTTTAAGTCTGATATAATCCCATATGTTCATTTTTTCTTTTACTTCCCTTGCCCGTAGGGATGTATTAGTAAAAATATTGCTCCGGGTAATGTCTGCAAATGTACTCCCTATATTTTCTTTTAGGATTTTTATGGTTTCAGGTCTTACATTTAAGTCTTTAATCCATTTTGAATTTGTTCTCATATAAGGCGTAAGGAGGTGCTCCAGTTTCATTTTTTTGCATGTGTCAGTCCAATTTTCCCAGCACCATTTATTGAATAGACTATCTTTACTCCAGTGTAAATTCTTGCTTCCCTTGTCATAGATTAACTGTCTGTAAATGCCTGGATTTATTTCTGGGCTCTCTGTTCTGTTCCACTGATCGATGTGCCTGTTTTTATGCCAATACCAAACTGTCTTGATTACTGTAACCTTGTAGTAGGTTTTGATGTCTGGTAGCGTGATCCCCCTGACTTTGTTCTTATTTCTCAGAACTGCCGAGGTTATTCTGGGTCTTTTATGATTCCATATAAATTTTAGGATTATATTTTCTATTTCTGTGAAAAATGCCCTTGGTAGTTTGATAGGAATTGCATTGAATCTATATATTGCTTTAGGCAGTATGGACATTTTAACTATATTACTTCTTCCTATCCATGAGCATGGTAGGTGTTTCCATTTATTTGTATCTTCTATGATTTCTTTCTTCAGTGTCTTATAATTTTCTGAGTACAGATCTTTCACTTCTTTGGTTAAATTTATTCCTAGGTATTTTATAGTTCTTGACGCAATTGTAAATGGGACAGTTTTCTTAATTTCTCTTTCCGTTAGTTTATTATTGGTATATGCAAATGCCACTGATTTCTAAACATTGATTTTATATCCTGCTACTTTACTGAATTTGTCTGTCAGTTCCAATAGTTTTTTGATGGAGTCTTTGGGGTTCTCTATATACAGCATCATGTCATCTGCATATAATGACAATTTTACTTCTTCCTTGCCAATTTGGATGCCTTTTATTTCTTTTTGTTGTCTGATTGCTGTGGCTAGAACTTCCAGCACTATGTTGAATAAAAGAGGAGAAAGTGGACAGCCTTGTCTTGTTCCTGATCTTAAGGGGAATAGTTTTAGCTTTTCCCCATTGAGTATGATGCTAGCTGTAGGTTTATCATATATGGCTTTTATTATGTTGAGATATGATCCCTATATTCCCACTTTGCTAAGGGTTTTTAACATAATGGCTGTTGGATTTTGTCAAATGCTTTTTCTGCATCTATTGAAATGACCATGTGATCTTTATCCTTCATTTTGTTGATGTGGTGTATCACATTAATTGATTTACGGATGTTGAACCAGCCTTGTGCACTAGGGATGAATCCCACTTGATCATGATGTATGATCTTCTTAATATATTGCTGAATTATGTTTGCTAATATTTTATTGAGAATTTTTGCATCTATATTCATCAGGGAGATTGGCCTGTAGTTTTCCTTTTTTGTGATGTCTTTATCTGGTTTTGGAATCAGGGTGATAGAGGCTTCATAAAAAGAGTTTGGGAGCCTTCCCTCCTTCTGGATCTTTTGGAATAGTTTGAGAAGAATAGGTGATGGTTCTTTTCTGAATGTTTAATAAAATTCACTTGTGAAGCCGTCTGGTCCAGGGCTTTTGTTTTTTGGGAGCTTGTCAATTACTGATTCAATTTCCTTGGTAGTAATCAGGGTATTTAGATTTTCTGTTTCTTCTTGCGTTAGCTTTGGAAGGTTGTATGCTTCTAGAAAATTATCCATTTCTTCCAGATTGTCAAATTTGTTGGCATATAGTTGCTCATAGTAATTTCTTAGAATTTTTTGTATTTCTGTGATGTCTGTAGTCATTTCCCCTCTTTCATTCCTGATTTTGCTAATTTGAGTCCTCTCTCTTTTTTTTTTTGATGAGCCTGGCTAGAGGTTTGTCAATTTTGTTTATCTTCTCAAGAAACCAGATCTTGGTTTCATTGATCTTTTGAATTGTTTTTCTGTTCTCTATATTGTTTATTTCTGCTCTGGTCTTTATTATCTCCTTTCTTGTACTCCCCTTGGGCCTCTTTTGCTGTTCTTTTTCCAGTTCCCTTAGGTGTAAGGAAAACCTGTTGATTTGAGATTTTTCTTCCTTCTTTAGGTAGGCCTGTACTGCTATAAACTTCCCTTTTAGGACTGCTTTCGCAGCATCCCAGAGATTTTGGGTCGTTGTGTTTTCATTTTCGTTTGTCTCGAGGTATCTTTTGATTTCCTCCTTGATCTCATTTGTGACCCACTCACTATTTAATAGCATATTGTTTAGCCTCCATTTATTTGTCAGCTTCCCGGATTTCTTCTTATAATTGATTTCTAGTTTCATAGCATTGTGGTCAGAGAATACAGTTGAAATGATTTCAATCTTCTTAAATTTATTGAGACTTGTTTTGTGACCTAACATGTGGTCTATCTTAGAAAATGTTCCATGTGCACTTGAAAAGAACGTATATTCTGTAGCTTTGGGATGAAATGCTCTGAAAATGTCTGTTAAATCCAGCTGGTCTAATGTGTCATTTAAGGTCGCTGTTTCCACATTGATTTTCTGTCTGGAGGATCTGTCCATTAGTGACAGCGGGGTGTTGAAGTCCCCTACTATGATAGTGTTACTGTTGATCTCTGTCTTTATGTCTGACAATATCTGTTTTATATATTTAGGGGCTCCTATGTTAGGTGCATAGATGTTTACTAGAGTTATGTCCTCTTGTTGGATCGATCCCTTCATTACTATGAAGTGTCCTTCTTTGTCCTTTGTTATATTCTTCAATTTAAAGTCCATTTTATCTGATATAAGTATCGGTACTCCAGCTTTTTTCTCAGTACCATTTCCATGAAATATTTTACTCCATCCCTTTACTTTCAGCCTGTATGAGTTTTTGGATCTGAGGTGAGTCTCTTGTATACAGCATATACTGGGGTCTTACTTTCTTATCCATTCAGCCACCCTATGTTTTTTATTGGAGCATTTAATCCATTTACATTTAATGTGATTATTGATAGGTGTGTATTTATTGCCATTTTGTTATTTGTGTTCGTAGTCTTTCTTAGGTTGTTTTTCTCTTCTACTTAAAGAAGCCCTTTTAGCATTTCCTGCAAAGCTGGCTTGGTGGTAATGAATTCCCTTAACTTATTCTTTTCTGCAAAGCTCCTATCTCGCCTTAGATTTTAAATGATAACCTTGCTGGATACAGCAATCTCGGTTGTAGGCCTTTATTTTTCATCACTTTGAAAACCTCCTGCCACTCCCTTCTGGCCTGCAGAGTTTCTGTAGAAAAGTCAGCTGATAATCTTATGGGGATACCCTTGTAAGTAACTTGCTGCCTTTCCCTTGCTGCTTTAAGGATTCTGTCTTTGTCCTTAACCCTTGCCATTTTCACTATAATGTGTCTTGGAGTGGGCCTGTTTGGAATCATCCTGGTTGGAACTCTCTGCACTTCCTGAGCTTGTATTTCAATGTCCTTTGCCAGGTTAGGGAAGTTTTCAGACATTATTACTTCAAATATATTCTCAATCCCTTGCTCCCTCTCTTCTCCTTCTAGTACTCCAATGACCCGTGGGTTATTGCGTTTGATGTTGTCCCCCAGCTCTCTTAAACTATTTTCCATGTTTTTCATTCTTTTTTCTTTTTGTTGTTCCGCATGGGTGATCTCTGCTATTTTGTCTTCTAAGTCACTGATTCGATTTTCTGCTTCATCCAATCTGCTAGTGATTCCATCTAGTTTGTTATTTAATTCAGTAATTGTGTTCTTAAGTTCTAGCTGGTTGCTTTTCATGATTTCTCTATCCTTCTTGATATTTTCATTAATTTCCTTGAACATTCTAATAATCAGTGTTCTGAACTCTGTCTCCGATAGGTTGGTTACCTCTATTTCCTCTATTTCCACTGATTCAGAAAGTTTCTTCTGTTCTTTTATTTGTGTTATATTCCTTTGTCTCCCCATTCTGGCTTACTCTTTGTGTTTGCTTCAATATAACAGATAGATCCCCCAGGTTTCTCAGTCTTTTCTGGGTAAACTTGTACGGTGTGTGTCCTTTATATTTGAATTACTCGGTCTCCCTATTCTCCTGTGCTTATATCTGAGGTGTTCCTTGTGTCGTGCATCCTCACTTGTTGAAGTTTTAGTTTTGATTACTTTTGGCTTGTCAGTAGGTGGGATTGACTCCCAGATTGATTAGCTGTGAGGATCAGCAGCATCTGCAGTTTATGAGCTGCTGTGAGAGGATTGAACCCTCTGATGAAACTTGGACCCTATGGGCCCTAGTACCTGTAGCAACTTCCTTTTGGGTGTGACTCTTGTATGTCAAACCTAGAAATGCTCTGGTTTTATCTAAAGTTGGCCTCCAGGTATGATGATTTTTGTGTCTGTTTGTTTGGACCCACTGCTGCAGAATGATTTGGAACATAACAGATCAACAAGAACAACCTCCGCAGCCACCAAAGGAAACCAAATGCTCGCACAAGTAAAAAAAACCAACCATCAAACTACAGTCAACTTGTACAGAACTATCAATCATACTAATGAAGAAAACAAACAGAAACAAAACAAAAACCACACACACAATAATAACAGAAGAGGAAACAAAATAAAATACAATATCCTAAAATAAAAAATAGAATAAACATGAGAAACCGATTAGTTATACCTAAAAAATAAAAAATAAAAATAAACTAAAATAATAATAATAAAAAAAGTAAAAATAAAAATTAAAAAAATAAAATTTGCAGAAAAAAGGAAAAGAGGAAAAGTATAGCAGTGAGAAGAATGAATAAAATAAGAGCGAAAGTGAGGGTGGGGAAAAAAGAAAAAGAAAAGAAAAAGAAAAAGAAAAAAAATATATATATATTTGTCTACACACCCATATATATGGACATATATTCACCTATATACACCTATATATATGCCTATATTAAAAACTACAAAATGATAAGAATGAAATAGAAATAAAAACCAAAAACAACCAAGATAAGCAGCCAATAAAGGGAAAACAAAACAGAATAAAACCAAACAAACCAAAAATACCCGTGCCGGTCTTGGCTAAAGTCCACCAAGCTCTCTTCAATTTGTCTGCTGTACAAAAATTCCTGTGTGTCTTGTGGGAACAGTAGGCCACCTGATGCCTAGCGTGATCCTGGCCCTGCAGGTTTGCTGTACTTGAGTGTGTTTGTGACGTGTGATTGGTGGTTTTTACAAAGTCACTGCCTTTTTACTTTTGCCTGTCCCAAGGCAGGCTGCACCCCCCAAGGCTCAATGAGTGTCTCTGGGCACCCTTTGGGTTGACAGCTGTGGAGAATTAAAGAATTCCTCACTACCAAAAGCCTGCTGCTAAGAATCTGTTAATTAGTGCCTCAGCAGGTGAACCTGCCCTGCCTCCCAAGCCTTGCCTAAAGGTGGGGGCGGGTAGGTAGTCTCACTCTGCAGCCTTTACTGGGTGGAAATTCTCAACCCCCTGCAGGTAGGGATATCTTCCTAGTCTGCCCCTATTGCTCCATTCAGGAGTCAGTTTAAGACTGTCTTGGCGGGGGCCAAAGTTTGTGGGAGGGGTGGGTTATTGGTTTTTTTCTGCTTTCTGTTCAAGAGTAGAAAAAGGAAAAAAATAAAAAAATAAAAAATAAAAAAACAAAGCTACAGTTCCAACACTGTTTTAAGCTAAGGCCTTTGCCTCTTATGCTCCAGCGGAGTTCCTGCTGCTCTCCCAAAGGGTCTGCCGGGATTTAGGGAATTGCGCGCACACTACCGTGTGGCTAAGATCCCCGCTCCGTCTCTCGGGGACCTGCGTCTCCGCCCGGCGCGCTGCATTTCCGCGCGAGTCTTCTTTTTCCCCTGCTCCCGGACTTAAGGCTTCTGCCTCGGAGCCAGCGCGCGCCCGCGCGGATCTCCTGCTGCGCTCCCAAACGGTCTGCCGGGATTGCGCGCACCCTGCAGCGCGGCTAAGATCCCCGCTCCGTATCTCCGGGACCTGTACTCCGGCCGGTGCGCGCTGCGTCTCCGCGGGCGAGTCCTCTTTTTTCCCCTCCTCCCGGGTTTCAGGCTTCTACCTTGGAGCCGGTGTACGCCTGCACAGTGCTCTTGCTGCGCTCCTGGAGGGACTGCCGCCGGGGTTTAGGGGACTGCGCACACCTTTCCACGCGGCTGCCGATCCCCGCTCCGTCTCTCGGGGACCTGCGTCTCCGCCCAGTGCGCTGCGTCTCCGCACCCGAGTATTCTTTTTGCTCCTGCTCCCGGGATTCAGGCTTCTGCGCTCCGCGGGACCGGGGTGGGGGTGGGGGGTGGGGGTGGGGGGACAGCGACTGATCCCTGAACCGGGCGGGTGCAGGGATTGATCTTGCCCTGTCGCTGCCGGGCTCTGCACCCTGCTTCCTGGGGACCCAGCGAGCTGCGGGTGCAGCTCGTACCTCTGCACAGTCGTCTCCTCTCTCTCCTCCCGCGCTTGCCCGGCCTGAGCTTCTGCCTCAGACCGCAAACCAACGCGCTCTGGCTGAACTCTAGGTGGACCGCGGGCCGCAGGGAGCGAGCCGGGGAACACTCACCGTGACTCAGCAGCCGGGGTGCGGGCTGCACCTCACGCGTCTCGCCGCCTTCTTCCCTACTCGCCCGGCCTGCCCACCTTCCAGCAATCCTTGTGTGGAACTCTTAGTTGCTCTGTGTGATGAGCAGATGTCTCTTTGAAGTGTATTAGAAGTTCAAATTGTGGATATTTCCAGGGGAGATTTCATGGAGCCCTCCTCACAGCCGCCATCTTGCCCCTCCCTTCGACCACTGATCTTTTTATTGGCTCCATAGCTTTGCCTTTTACAGGATGCCATATAGTTGGAATCATACAGTATGTAACCTATCTTCTTTTACTTAGCAATATACTATTTAAGTTTCCTCCATGTCTTCCCATACCTTCATAGTTCTTTCCACTTTATTGCTGAATAATACACCATTGTATGGATGGAGCAATTTGTTTATCCATTCACCTATTAAAGGGCATCTTTATCAATTGCACATGTAAAAACAACCACGTGCAGATTTTGAGTGGACATATTTTTCAACTTATTTGGGTAAATACCAAGGAGCACTATGGTTGGGTTGTAGGGTATGAGTAGGTTTAATGTTTTAAGAAACTGTCAAATGGTCTTCCAAAGTGGCTGTATCATTTTTCATTCCCACCAGCAACGAATTCCTATTGTTCCACATTCTTGACAACGTTTAGTGTTGTCAGTGTTTTAGATTTTAGCCCTTTAGATTTTAGATAGGTGTGTAGTGATATCTCATTGTTTTAATTTGCAATTCCCTAATGACATATGATGTTGAACATCTTTTCATATACTTATTGGTCATCTGCATATCTTTTTTGGTGAGGTTGCTGTTCAAATTTGTTCCCATTTCTTAACAGGGTTATTTGTTGTCCTGTTGAGAAAAATGCCTCTTTTCAAAGCCTCATCATTGGACTACAGAAATGCTAACATTGCAGCAAAATAACCTTGGTTATGAAGACTTCATTTCACCTTATGAATCAAAAGACTCTAATAAAAATTAGTGTGAAATATGCAGTACACATTGCTTGTGGTTTTCCCCTCCCACTATTCAGGGTGTACAAAAGGTCCTGTGCAGATGGTCACATTCAATCTTAGGCACCGTTTCCCTGTTTCTCAACTGAACCATCACCCCTGACACTATGTGCCTCTACCGCAATTACTACAATGGCCTGGGTTACGGTGATGGAGGACGGGGCTGTGGCTATGGCTGTGGCTGTGGAGGCTATGCATACAGCTGCTGCCGCCCATCTTGTTGTGGAAGATTCTAGTCTTTTGGATTCTACTTAGGAACTTCTAGAGATGCCCAGACTATGGAGCGCCTCCTCCTGTGATTCACTGACTCTTTCCAGAGCTCTTCACTTGGAATTCTACTCTCCAGGGAGTTCCCCAGCCCAATCTTAACCCACAGGAACAGTAGGTGGAGGGAGAAGTGGGATTCAAATTTGTCATATTTTTACCTTGTTTAATTAAAATTATTTGAAGTATGATTTATGGAAGTTTTTCTCTTAAGTTACGCTTCTGTTTTATTTCTGTATGCAGTTAATGCGATAGTTTTCATGGGTAAAAACTTTAACTTCATTTTAAAACTAGCAACCTCATATCAGTATTGCTTTATTTTCATTTACCTTTCCTCATCCCCATTAGTTTTGGGTGATTTTGACTGAAGACTCTGTGTTCTTTCTGTTCCCAAAGTGATGAAGTTTCAATATGATATGACTATCATTTCTTCATAGGAAACATAAATGTTGATTCATGTACACCCATGTATATACCTACAGCGACTGCTTGATCACACTGAAACCTTATCATCACAAGCTAAAATTGTAACCAATAATTATCTTAATTACTTAATAATACTTTCTATAATGGTAACCCAATTTTCCATGATTATATTTTAGCGTCTCTATTCTTAGCCTTTTCCTGGCACATATACTTGGATTAAACCATTTATTGGTGTGCCTCTATATGAGCTATATGAACTTGTTCTGGTTTTTCCACTGAGGCTGCCTTTCCTACAGGTGTGACATGAAGAACAACTCCATTGGATAAGATTTCCACTAAATACATCTTTTTGTCATTAAATGCGATTTATTTTTTCATTTGACTATCATTATATTTTAAAATTTCACACAAAATAAGAATATATTGAAATAATTTTAGTTCATTTTTTACAAAGATGGATATTTCTTTAATGGTCTTTAACAATTGTCATGTCCCCATGGTACAAGTGTGAAAAAAATTATATTAGAATACAAAAGAGTAAGTCATATAGTTCAGGATCTGGAAAAATGGTTACCATGTATAACCACTGTATAGTCACTTTATGAACATTTGTTACAGGAATCAATTAATGAGGGTAGCAATCATGTTAAATTTCTCATTCTATTTTATACTCTTTCACTTAAAAACATATTATGAATTTAATATATATATATATATATATATATATATATATATATATATATACTCATCAATCTCCAGAATCTCAATTTTTTAATATTATGGCATTTTTGTCAATTTATACATTCTCTGCAGCATGTAATATCTGAGAGAACTGTGGGTTTCTCAGTAATAGGATCCATATTGCTATCGCAGCCTACCACTCATCACATCAACACTGAGATGGTTATGTGCCCAGGTATAATAAACAAAAATAAAATTATTCATATTAATTGTGGTATCAGCAGGGACAAGTGTGGAGCTGGGCTTACATCCCACATTTGGGGCAATGAGGTGGTTCAATCAAGCCCCCATTCTCACCAAAAGGTTAGCAGGACAGAGGACATTAAACTTTTACTCCACTCATCTGTAATAAGGCAGTGTGTTAGCACTTCACTTTTGCCAGGGTGATTTCAATAAGCCCAACAGAAAGCGAAACAGGCACCCACAAATACCTTGCTACCTTATGAGGGAATTGCTTGCTTTAAAAAAGAGAGAGAAAGCGAAAACAGCATCCAAGTCTTATTCAGAACACAAGAAAATATCACTCATCTATCTAAGAACCCGGAAAATCACAATTTCAATGAGAAAAGACAACAGATGCCAGCATCAGAATCAATCAGATATTAGAATTATCTGATAAGGATTTTAATAAAATCATCATAAAATTGCTTCAAGAAGCAATTACAAATTCTCTTGAAACAAATGTAAAAGTGGGAAATCTTAGCAAAGAAGCCTTAGAAAAATAATCAAATGAAAATGTACTCTGTATATACTTAGAAATGCAATCCATGACCATAGAATTAAGCTTTAGTAAATGGTTTCCCAAACAGACTATGGCAATTTGTAATTCCCATAAATGGTATATGAAAGTTTAAGCTCTTCCATATCCTAGATAATACTTTATAGTTTTAAGATTATTCTTTTAAACGATTGCAGTTGGCAATTAGTTGTTTCATTGTGCATTTGCTTTGCATTTCCCTGACAAGTAATGAGGCAATCACCCTTGCATATATTTATTATCCTTTTGGGAATTCCCATTTATGAAGTGCCTGTTCATGTCTTTGGCTGACTTTTAATTGATTGTCTATCTTTAATTTATTTATTAGATAGGCTTTGTTATAAATCCTGAATTATCACATATATGTATCATAGTAATCTTCTCATATTTTCTTAACATTTTGACAAACAAGATCTTAACTGAATACAGTTCATCCCACCATTGTCCTATTTATTATTAGTTATTTTATCCTGTTTATGAAATTGCTGGCTACTCTATGGTCATGTAGATCATATCCTATATATTTTTCTAGAAACTTTATCAGTTTATCCATTTCAGTTATATTATAATCCATTTTGAAATGATTCTTATGTGGTGTGATAGAAGTAAAATTCATTTTATTCAAAAGAATAATTAGCTCAGTACCATTTACTGAAGACAACCCTTTCCTCACAGCACTATAGCATCACCTTTATTTTTTCAAATCTATACAATCAAAATTTTGTATTTCCCTATAAATACTTCTTTCTTTCTATCCCATAAGTTGTAATATACTATATCTTTAGTATCATTTAGTTTTAAACATTTTTCTGATTTTCATTGTGGTTTTTTCTTTGAATGACCAAAAGCTAAATGCATCGCTTCACTGTGAAATAATTGGGGCTTTTTGTTATTAATTTCTAGAATTTCCTGTGTTTAGAAAATATACTATAAATTATTTAAATCATATGAAATGTTTTGAAGCTTTCTTTTGTTTCACCATGTAATTAATTGTATAAATGCTCCAGGTACACTTGAGAACTATGTTTTTTGATGTTGGGTTTATCTCCTATGTTGTTCCTTCGGTCAAGTTTACTAATTGGTTGTTTAGCTCTTCAGTATCCTTGTTTATATTTTTGTTTGCTTGTTCTCTCATTGATTAAGACAAATGCTTTATTTTATTCGAAAATGATTATGAAGATGTTTTGCTTAATATTGAAGCTATGTTACTTAGGTCAGATTGAATAAAAGTTGCTATGCTTTCTTGATGGATTTGTCCTTTTATGATTATGAAATTTCCTTCTCCTTTTTTAGAAATGTTTATTTCCTGGGCCGGCCGAGTGGCACATTGGTGAAGCGCTGGTTTTGGGATGCCAGCGGCCCCGGTTCGGATCCCACATGAGGGCCAGTGACCCTGCCCTCTACAGCTAACAACAGCTCCACCTGGAGCTGGGCTGTGCGAGCCCCTGCTGCAGTGGGCTGCCATAGGCTACAGTGAGTGGCCCGCAGCCAGCGTGAGCGGCTGGCAGCCAAGCGTGAGCTGCCAATAGCCGCGGTGAGCGACATCCAGAGGCCAGCGACCTATCTGCCTCATCCGGGAAGAGCGCAATGACGATACCAACAGTGAAGCAACATCCTCCGCAACTAAACTGAAGAACAAAAAGACAGCAACTTGTCTGTTCCCCTTCCCCGATTCCCCAACGCTGTTCCCCTCCACCAATTCCCCAATAAAATCTTTAAAAAAAAAAAAAAGAAATGTTTATTTCCTTACTGTCTGATATTAACAGAGCTTCACTACTTTTTCTTTGCCTAATGTTTGTAAGGTAAAATTTTTAAAATGTATTTTGACATTCAAACATCCTATAACATGACATTAGAGATGTATCTATTTTAAGCAGCATGTGATTAGGTATTATATTTTTTCCAAGTTTACCATTTCTGTATTTTCATTGATATAGATATTTAGTGTACTTACATTACCAATATATTTGGGCTTTAATATACCATTCTATTTGTTTTATGTTTGTCCCACTGTGTTTATGTTCTATTTTTTGTTTTCTTGCTTTTTTTGAATGAATCAAATATTTTATATTCCATTTTACCTCTATTTCATTGATGATTATCTATTCTTTTATTATTATTGCAGTTATTTACTGGCAAGTAAAACATGTATCTTTATTTATTACACTCTAATATAAATTAGCATTTTTTTTACTACTCATCATATAGTGTTAACAGCTTAAAACACATTAACTACAATTATACTCTCATCTTTTGTATCATCGTTCTCAAGCATATTGGTTCTACTTATATTTTATATCCCCCACAGGGGATGATAATGATGATGATGATGATGATTTGTACAGATAATATCAACTTATCTTTAATATCACATATTTTTCTTACTTGTTCCTGACTCTTTTATTTGTGTGTTTCCAACTGAAATAATTTTTTTATCTGCCTAAAGAATTCCCCTTAGTATTTCTTTTAGTACAAGTCTCTTGGTGACAAATTGTCTCAGTATTTGTTTCTCTGAACATATAATAATTTCTTCTTTACTTCTAAATATTTTCACTGGAAGTTATTTTATTAAGGACTTTAAATATGCCATTCTTTAAAAAAAAAGAAGACGACATTTATTTTGCAGCACAATAAAAATATAGGCATTAATGTACATTTAATTTTATGTATTATATCTTGTTAATAATATTGTGTCTATATCGGCATTGCTAAATGTATCAACCATGATTTGGAAAACAAAACAGAAAACATTCTGGGTTATTTAAGGCAAGAAAAGATTAAATTTCTTTAAAATTGGAAGTTCTAAAGAAAAACAGGCAAGAAATATCTCCCCTACTTCTCAGGTTTACTGTTATGCTTCCAAGAGTCAAAAAAAGTACAGGATAGATCTTGAGACTATTATGCTAAGCGAAACAAGTCACACAAAAAAAGTCGAGAGCCATATGACTTCACTGATATGTGGGATATAAAACTGAAAGCAACATAGGAACAAGACAAACAAAGAAATAAAAACTCATAGACAAAGACAATAGTTCAATGGTTACCAGAGGGTAAAGGGAGATGGGGGTGGTAGATGAGGGTAAAGGGATCAAATATATGGTGATGGAAACAGAACTGACTCTGGGTGGTAAACACACAATGTGATATATAGATGATGTATTACAGAATTGTACACTTGAACCCTATGTAACTTGAGTAACCATTGTCACCCCAATAAACTTTTAAAAAAAAAGTGCAGAAACACAGGTGGTCTCAGGATGATAGCCAGTATTTCATGTAAAACCTCACGTATTCCAAAAGCATACCACTGCTGTTATCCAATAATATGGGGTTCTCTTCTCTTTATCCAATCTTGACCAATCTTGGACAAAAACTTGTCATTAGAATAGTTTATCTTAAAACCTTCCTAGCAAGCGACTCTGAGGAATCTAGTCCCGGTCCCTGTGATAAATGGAAGAAAAGACAGAGTAGAGAACAGTATGGGTAGTCTCAGAAAATCTAGTGTGTAACTTTCAGATAGTGTGCTCTTTTTTTCTAGAACAACAGCTCTTGTTCTCATATGTGGGTCCTGTTTAGAGTTCTGATATTAGGCAGAAGTTTTTGCCCCACATATAAAAATTTATAAGGACATAATCCTAACACCTTGGGCTCCCACAGACACTATGTGGGTGGCCTGGGCTGTGGCTGTGGTCGGTAAGGACACTGACGCTGCCTCGTTCTGCTGTGGCAGACACTGGTCCCACGGACTCTACGGAGAAACGTCCACAGTGATTCACCCACTGGGCATATTCTCTTGACTTCCTTAACTCTGCCTCCAGTAATTCTCATCTCCTTTCTGACATGAAAAATGCATCGAAATTTCCTGAGTGTAAGGTTAGGGAAATGCAGATACAACTTTGTCTTCTTTATTGACAAATATCACACAGAATGTCTTCCAGTTAATAAGAAATATTTCCTTTTAATGCTGTGTTACCATTTTACTTCTGTGTAAGGTTTAAGTCAATATTTGTGATGTGCAAACAGTTTTAACTTCATTTTTTCATAAATTTTCATTGATACCATTGCTTTATTTTAATTTAATGTTTCCCTATTAGTTTTGGGCACATATAATATGTGTATGCGTGATCTGTTTCATAGATTTAAGTGAGGTAAATCTCATCTTTATCAAACAGACTTTTTAAAAAATTGTCTTTTGAAATTGAATATGAGAAATACCTTTTGCAGTGATATGATTGCAGGTGGCTTTATTCTCACAAGATATATTCCAGCCAGCTTATTCAAAATTGAACATGTATGTTTATTATTTGAAGATACCTGTAGTGATAAAACATGTACTGTAGTTTCAGAAATGTATTAAAAGAATTTACTTTCATTTTTTTTCCAGAGATGGTTAATCTCACTGTAATAATCTTAAAAATTTCATTGTCTTCATACAGTGAATCTAAAATCAGATGGCATTAGGAGCACCCACTAATTCATATGATCCAGCATTTAGAAAGTGGCCCAATACACATTTGGTACTATGTGAATATTTATTAAATGAATGAATAAATAAGACAAGCAAAAGTCATATTTCCATACTATTTCATTAAAGAGCACATGATAAATTTAGTCTACTCAAAGATTCTTATGTATTAATCTCCATTATCTTCATTTCCAAATAAATTGTTGTGACTCAGTAGTATTCTTGTCTCCTCATATATTGTCTGAGTTAAAGGCTATCTGATAGGAAGGTTGGCCCCTCTGCGTTGGGGTTCTACCTTTGTGATAATAACTGTTGTGCACCCATGTCTGCTATGCCTATAAATTAAGACAGCAAATGACCAGGAAACTGATCACTTAAATTGAAGGCTCTGCTTGGTGAGCACCTTGTGTCATAATAATAATAATAATAATAATAATAATAATAATAATAATAATTTTAAAAAGTCAATTTTGTTTCATGTTCTTCCTTTTAAATAAATTTTTGAATTGTAAACATCAAGCAGAAAATGCACAAATCCTAAGTAAACAACTACATGGATTTTCACCAAAATGTAATCAACTTTCAGGGCAACTTGCAGCATTAACAGGACTCCTGAAGCCATTTCCATGCCACCCAATCCATGGTGCCCACTATCCTTTTTCTCTAACATTATAGGTTAGTTTTGTCTCCTTCAGAAATTTATAAAAATAAACTCACAATGTGTAGTCTTGTTTATTTTGCTTGGCTTCGTGCTTGTGAGATTCAAACATGTTCAAGTAGTTCTTTTGTTCTCATTTCTGCAGAATGTTTCATGGTGTGAATATAACACAATTTACTCAATAACAGGCAATTGTGTGTTTTTTAAAGATTACATGTCACCTGGCACACATATATGTGCATTTCTGTGGGTGTATGCCTAGAAGTGAAATTGCAGGGTAGAGGTTATGTGCAAGTTTACCTTTAGTACATGAAGTCAAACAGTTTTCCAAAGTAATAATTCTAGTTTGCTCCCCTCCTCCAATGACGTTCCTGATTCCTCCTCATCTGTGCTAAAGCTGAATATTCTCAGGCATTTTTATTTTAGATACTCTAGTGAATGTCCCCTGGTTGCCATTCAGATATACTCATTTGTGAGGTGGCTATCCCAGTTATTTCCCATTTGTCCATTGGGTTGTTTCATATACACATTGCAAGTACCTTCTCTAACTCTGTGCTTGCCTTTCTTTCTTGTATTTGGATGAGCAGAAGTTTTTAACTCAGTGTATTCCAGTTTTTTCCATTAAAGAATTTAAGCATTCTTTTGTTTTTCAAAAATCATAATGTTTGATTTTTAAATTTCACATTTAAATGTACACCTATCTTAACTGGATTTTTGCTTATGGTATGAGAAGCAAGCAATATTTTTAAAATAATATTTCCCAGCATCGTTTAGTAAAAATATCATCATTTTCTTCATTGCAGTTAACTGTACCTTTGGTATATATTAGATGACTGTATATTGATATTTGTGGACTCTTTACTTTTTTCACTGATCTCTTTCCCATCTTGTGTCAATAGAATGCAGCCTTAATTACTGAATTTTAATAATAAATCTTGGTAACAGGTAGTACAACATTGTTATAGCTATTCTTTTTTTTTTTTAAGATTTTATTGGGGAATTGGGGGAGGGGAACAGACAAGTTGCTGTCATTTTGTTCTTCATTCTAGTTGCAGAGGTTGTTGCTTCACTGGCCCATGTTGGTGTCGTCATTGTGTTCTTCCCGAATGAGGCAGACCGGTTGCCAGCCTCTGGATGTCGCTCACCACGGCTATTGGCAGCTCACGCTGGCTGCCGGCCACTCACTGTAGCCTATGGCAGCCCACTGCAGCAGGGGCTGCAGCCCATACCGTCGCCGGGGCTCGCACAGCCCAGCTCCAGGTGGAGCTGTTGTTAGCTGTAGAGGGCAGTGTCACTGACCCTCATATGTGGGATCCGAACCGGGGCCGCTGGCATCCCAAAACCAGCGCTTAACCAATGCGCCACTCGGCCGGCCCTGTTATAGCTATTTTTAAACCTTGGATTTCTATATAACTGATAGAGTCACCGGATCAATTTTTATCAACAAATAAAGGGCAACAACAGCTAACAAAATTTCTGGTATTTTAGTAATACTGCATCAAGTTATAGATCAGTTTAGAAATAACTCAAATTATAAAATTTGAGTTTCCCTGTCCTTGAGCTTGGTATGTCCCTCCATTTATTTAGATCATCTTTAATCTCTCCCATTAATGTTTTGTGGGATTTAGCTTATTAGCCTTTATTGTACTTATTCCTAGATTTTTAATTTTATGCTTTTCTCAATGATTTATTATTAAATTTAAATTTTATTTGTTTCCAGTTTACAGAAATAAAATTGCTATTGACCTGGTGTAGAAAACCTTTGGCAACTTCACTTATTAAATCTAGCAGCTTATTTATAGATTCTTTTCAATTTTGGCATCTTTGAAACATAATAATTTTATTTCTTTGTTTACATAAATAATATATTTTACTCCTTGTTGCCTCGTTGATTAGGTTGTAATGTCAGGACATCACTGTAGAGGGGTTGTGTTAGCCTCATTTTATATACCATCTCAGGAGGAACACTTCAAATATTTCACCATTATGTATGAAGTTTGCTATCAATAGTTTACACTACACTTTATCGGCATAAGAATTTGATGTATTTCCGGTTTGTTAAAAAATATTGCAAATTGGTGTTGAGTTTTATTCAACAGTTCCCCGGCATCAGGTGAACTTTCTCTTTTATCTTGTTATTTTGTTTAATCACATTAACTTCTGTTCTACTTTCCCTTTTGTATTAAAATTATGTCAAACTTATAAAGAAGTTGCAAAAACAATACAAAATGCTATTTTATGTCCCAAACTTTTTGAGAGTAATTTTCAAACATAATGTCCCATCACACTGGAGTGCTCTTAACACGCATTTCCAAAACGTGGACATTCTCAAACCACAAAGCCACCATTAACATCAGGAAAATATCACTGAAGATCATTACCATCTAATCTTCAGACCACATTCTAGTATCACCAACTGTCCCAATAATGTTCTTTATAGATAAAGGATTCAATTCAGGATCACACATTGCATTTAGTTATTGTATCTCATTAGTCTCCTTTAATCCGGAATAGTTCCTGAATCTTTCCTTAACTATCACAATCTTGACACTTTTGAGAATTACAGACCAGTTACTTTAAAGAATGTCCCTTGATTTGGGTTTGTCCACTTTTTTCTCATACCTAGATTTATGTTTTGCATTTTGGGTAGGAATATTACAGAATTGATGCTGCATTTTTCCCATTACATATTATAACATTAGTTGGTACCTGATTTTGATGTGTCCCATTATTGGAAATGTTAACCTTAATTGTTGTATTCTGATGGTGGCTTCCAGGTTTATCCACTTTAATGCTATTTCTTACTGCTTTGTGATTAGTAAATATTTTGTAAGAAGTTATTTTGAGACTATATAACTATCCCATTTCTCAGTGAGCTCTAGCCCACTAGTTTTAGCACCTGTGGATGTTTCTGGCTGAACTGATTACTACTGTGCTAGTTGCCAAATAGCATTTTTCAAATTTTATCATCCTTTCTACATTAATCAGTTGGCATTTCACTATAAGAAACACTTTTTTTTCTCCCACTTATTTATACATTTCTGCATTTATATCTGCAAATACAATGAATTTTTATTTTATGCAATGGGTTATAATATAATTAAATTAAATATTACCATTATTGCTCCAACAATGGAAGATTAGGCCAAGTGGAAACCCTTCAAGATAATGTCTGTATCTTTTTAACACATTTTATAAGTTATCATCACTTTTTGAGAACACTTTTTGATTCCAAAAGATGGTTCAATCTCATCTCTTAACTTTTATGCCCCAATTTTCCAATATCAACCAATTTCTCAAGAGCTCTGGTTTCTTTTACTACACAAAAGTTTTTTTTAAACTTATAAATTAAAATCTGATCAATAGGTGTGTTCATTGTTATTGGGGGATGTTATTCCCAGGTCCTCTCAGTAGATAAGCTATGGAACATATGCATGTATAATATATACATCATATATAATATATATAATATATATGTTATATATATATTTATTAAATATATATTTACATGTATATCCACATCCACATCTATATTTATCCCTATCTATATAAATATATTGAAAACTATACATTTGCACTGATACTTACAATTCCAATCCAACATAACAATGTTCATTCTAGTTTTCTGTCTACCATAGGTTGGTCACCACAGACACTGTTACTGACTAACTTTACCCTTCATATATGTACTCATTTGATTGCTCCTCCAATATGTAACCAGTTTCCACTGCTGATGTAACCCCAAGCACTTATTCTACGGAGACACCCTCTTCCTTCTGCATGTGCTCCATCAGCCCACATCCATCAGTTACTGCAGCCTCTGACCCATGTGGATGCCCAACGTATTGCTCAGTCTCTAACATGTGTGCAGGACAGGATGAACTCCCTCGTCACCCAGAGCAGCATCCAGCGCCCAAACTGGCCTCCCCCACTGTTCTCCTCCACCAGGACATGCCCTCCTAACTCAAACCCAGTTGGCCTCCGATGCTTTGCTCTGGGTCGCTCCCACTTTCATTGCTCTCCTGTGCTCATACACCTCAATGACCACCAGTCAATGGGCTGCCCCTACTCCTGTCCTTCTCCATAAGCAGCCTCCATACTACACTTGGGTTCTATTCTGTCATAACAGGCTGGAGATGATTCTCTCTCTTGTTAAGGCGCCACAGTTCATTTCAGGTTACTGTTACCTCTGCTCTAGCTTTTGAGCTCTTTTTCTCACAGCAGTTCTGCTGGACACTTTTCTCCAGAAAAAGATCTTTATTTTACATTAAATTTTGAAGGATACTTTCACTGGATATAAAATTGTAAACTAGCAAGATTTCTTCTCAATAAAACTGCATGTTGCATTAATTGACACATATATTGTGCGTTATCCTCCTGAGTGATGCCTTGTACATGTGGTTGCCCTGTTAGATGTATCTTCTAAGGTTTGCTTAAAGAAACAGAGCTACTTTGTGTGTTTTAAGCAGGAACGGTTTTAATGTAGAGAAATAAGTACATATCAAACTAGCAGCAAGACCATAAAAGCAATGGCTGCGAAAGGCTTCTACGATCACTCAAATTCACTATTATCTTTTGAAAAGAAAGTTTTGGTACCTATAACAAACTGACACTGAAAGTTCCAGCTGCCTGCAGTATGCGGCAGTGTTTCTCAGGGGAGCATTCGTCAAAAATCCCACATTTGCCAAAGGTCATATATCTTCTTGCTAATGTAAATGAAATAATATGCCCTCTATCTCTCTTCTACATCATAGTCTTGCTCAAGAGCCTATCACCAGCAGAATCTATGAGGGACCTTCCAAGCAAGAGAGGTAGAAAATGTAGGTGCCTGTGAATGGAACACAAGAGAGAAAAAGGAAAGAGGATAGAAGAGTGCACAGTTGCTGATAGGAAATCTAGTACTTTGGGTTTTACTCAAAGACGTAATTGTTTTCCTATTTTTGTTACAATGCAATACTTTGTCTAATACCTGGATCTATGCAGTGTAGGCAAGGAACACATCAACTACCAAACTTAGAATAGTTATTTTAAAGAGGAATATGGAACATAATCCTGCTTAGGAAAGAATCCATAACTTACATACATAAATGAGTTACTACCTCTCTACCAAGCACCACAAACTCACAGAAATGACTGTCAGTCAGGACAAGTATTGGGCCAAGGTTTGCATGTTTTCTTTGCCAACGTTATGGTACTTCTAGAGGGCAAAAGAATGGGCAATGAAAATCCTGGATCCAGAGAGAGAAAAGTTAGGAAGATCTCATATCTGGACCTGAATAGGAACTGAGTCTTTGTCAGTAACCAAATTTGGAACAGAAGGTTTTGACAACCATGTTACATACAAATTCACAAAGTTATATATCTACACAAGAAATTTAATTAATACCTTTAAAGAAAAATTAATAAATAAGTAAATGGCAAATTGGATAGTTCAATGGTAAAATCACCTAGGCCAAAGCAAAAAAATACTAAATAACAAAATTCAATGTGAAAGAAGAGGTAGCATTAAAACAACAAAGAAATACATAAGTAGTCATTCTACTATAATCACTGGAAACTCATATCTAGGGGAAATAATTGTTTGCTCCTCAAAAAAATAAAGAGGTAATTTGGCAGCTTTGTGACTTCCTTTAATGTCTCCATTTCATGAACCCATGTACAGACATTCATAAATCCTAACCACACATTTCATTGTGAGATGAAAAGTATAATGACAAAAATAATACTCATTAAGGGCATGAGAAAAATGTGCTTCCTACGCAAACCTGTCTATGCATACTTGTCACAGACCTTAAACTAACAAAAACAGAGTAAGTAGGGCATTCCAAATATATGTAACAAAGGTTGCTTGTTAAAAGCATCTACTTCAATTGTGGGAATCCTGACACAACAGCAAACAATTCTTGGTTATGAGGGAGTCTTTCTGCTTAATAAACTATAGATTCTGAAAGTACACAAATTAATGTAAAATATGATGCTAACTCCTGACTGTGGTTTATTCCACCCACCAAGGACAGTATATAAAAGGCCCAGAACAGGTGTTAACATTTACACAGAGGAAACTGGTAGCCTACTCCTCAAGTGAACCTTCCATTCCCAACATGATGTACTATTATAGCAACTATTATGGCGGCCTGGGTTATGGATATGGCCGCCTGGGCTGTAGCTATGGCTGCGGCTATGGTGGGTATGGATATGGCTGCTGCCGCCCATCTTGCTATGGCAGATATTGGCCCTACGGATTCTACTGAGAAACTTCTGCAGCCACTCAGCCTGGAGAACTCTGCTTCCTGTGCTTCCCAATTATCCTTTCAGGGTTCTTGTTCTAAATAATTGTCTTTCCAAATAGTGAAAATTTTATCCTTGACTACTTCCACTTCAGATTGAATGCTACAAATTCAGCATGCTCCAACTGAATTGACCAAAGTCACATGCAATACCTCATGATTCATAAAAAACGTTTATGTTTGATATTGTATTCCCTCTTCCCTCGTTTTAGCTTAACAACTTTGATGTGAAAAAGTTTTCAAGTGTATGTTACAATAAATTTTCTTCTTCTTTACAAAATGCTTCACATGTATATTCATTTCTCTCTGCCTTTTGGATGTGTAGATTTGGGTGTGTATATTCCATTTAAGGGCTCACAGAAAAAGCAGGAATCTTTACTGATATATAGCCACACGTCTAGAGTCTGAATAGACTATGTGTAAATGATAAGTCTGTAATATGGGTTTGCTTGTCAGGGAAGAGGGAAAACTCTGTTCAGCAGTAGTATAAAATGCAAGGTTCAGATAGTTTCTGTCCCTCGTTCAATTTTTTTGGTTGTATGATTTTTGTAGACCACTTTGTATGCCAAAAGCTCCTTTAGTTAAAAACAGATTAATGAATAAAATTACTTTTTTTTTTTTTTTTTTTTTAGGACAGTGTCACTGGCCCTCATATGTGGGACCTGAACCGGGGCCACTGGCTTCCCAAGCCAGCGCTTAACCACCGCGCCATTTGGCCGGCCCTAAAATTACTTTTTAATACCTGTGAAAATACTAATAATTCACCAGTACACACATATAAAACAGATTAGTTGAAGGGTGCTCTGTGCATATTTCTTTATAGCTAGCTTCACTCAGTGCCACTCTCCTTGTATTCTTCATTTTTCCTCACCACCAGGTCTTGCTTCCTCTACCTGACTCCATGCTGTACAACACGAAACATGTAAAATGTAACATTTTTACCTTAAAGAAAGTAATATATCAGAGTCTTTTCTAACTGCTGCTTTAGACTTTCCATGAGTAAAAAATCCTCTCCATTTCACAAAGCATTTCACCCCAATCCTAACTGAATGGTGAGGAACGTGAAAAACAGTCCCATATTATGCTTGCTCTCTGCTACTGTTGAAAAATATGTGTGGCAAGCCCAAGGCAAATGTAAAACATCAGGTGACTCCAGAGAATGAGGCAGAATTGTACTTGGAGGATCCCCAAACCTAGAATTGAGATGTTTAAGAGATGCTCTACAGTACCCATATTTGGGACAGTGCATTTTACAAGATTGTGATACCTATAAGTCTGACATAAATGGATGATAGATAGATAGATAGATGTAGATATAATAAAAAGGTTACAATTGAGGAATATGAGTGGAAAGGACATGGAAAGTTTTTTCACTGGTCTTATACTTTTCTGTTTGAAATATTTTAACATAAATTATACCAAACATTTTTTAAAAAGGTAATGGTGTGATCAACATTTTAAAAAAAACTGTTTATATAAAATGCTTTCATGTAAATCTGAGCCACTCCAATCATCTACATCTGAGCTGGCTAAATTCTTATCTTCATATGTTAAGGTTTTAAATGATGTATTGCCTATGAAAACAGCACTATTCTCATATATTCATACTGTTGGCAGCTTCCTGGTGCCACTGTGTTCCTACGTGATTACAATTTGTTCCTTCCACATCACATTCTTCTGATTGCTCCTCCGCAGTTCAAGGGAAAAGAGGAGAACATCTGCCATGCCTCCTGGTTGCTGATTCAGTGGCTCTGTCTGCCAAAATTATGCAAAAATCCCCTTGGAATGAGCCCTGGCCCCCATCTCTGCACTCCAGCTTCAAAAACTCGGATCAAAGCTTTCCTCCTACACTGATTCTTGTGTGTGGTTCCAACTTTTGCTTTGTAGTCACAACAATCTGTTTGTTTCACTCATTCTGACCCATCATTTACCAGTCACACAAGGAACAATGGGAAAAATGGAATTTTACCTGAAGAGATACTATTCAATTAAGAGACTCAAGAAGAAATAGAAAATCAAATAATCTAATACCTACAAAATAAAATTAAATTGTATTTTAAAATATTCATTAAAAAAAAAATCCAGTCTCAGGTGGCTTCACTGGTGTATTATTTAAACCACTTAAGAAAAAAACAAATACCGATTATACAAAATCTCTTCCACAGAACAGGAAAAGGGCAACATTAACAAAATTGAAACTTAACAAGGACACATAAGAAAAAGGACTAATTTTTATGAACATAGCTATAAAAACCCTGAAACAATATATTAATGATCAAAACCAGGTCCCATAAACTATATTCCAAGATTGTAAAATCCTAGATTAGGTAAATATATGAAAACTCAGTTAGTGAAATTCACCACATTAACAAAAAATAGTCATATATCATAACAAAAAATAATCATATATCTTAAAACTTAAAATTGAGTATGCATTCATGAATTTTTAAAAATCTCAGTAAACTAGTAATAGAAAATAATTTTCACAATTTGATAAATGGCATCTACATAAAACCTACAGCAATTATACCTTGCTTAACGCTGAAATGTAGAATAATTTCCACCTGCGGTTAGGAACAAGATGAGGATGACCATGATCACCGTAATCACCACTTAATAAAAGTTTGTACCACTTTGGTACAACTTTGTAACTGTGGTCTTAGCCAGCACAATAACATGTAAATACACAAATATAACAAAGACTGGAGAAGAAAGTATAGACCTGTCTCTATCAGCAAATGGCAATCTTGTACATGGGAAAAACAGTTGATACTGGTTTAAAAATAAGCAGAGAGGCCAATAGAAAAAGAGAGTCTGTAACCAGCCTCAAACATATGAGTCACCAGATTTTATACTACTAGGATACCACTGCAGTGTAGAAGATGACTTCGCTATACACACATAATTATGAATTTGATAGCAATATGATAGAAAATGAATCTTAATTCATACCTTGCACCAAAATAAGATGTAAGACTGTCTTGATTAATTTGACATAAACAACAATTTCTTAAACAGGATATAAAGAGCTATAAAAGAAAATATTACTAAATTCAACTTCATTAAAATCAAGAACTTCTAAGATAGTGGAAAGCCACTGATGGGAGAAGATACTTAGAAAATATCATATATCAAAAAGGATTTGTACAAAAAATAAAAATTACTAGACAAAGACTTAAACCATAAGTAAAAGTGGCCAAAACCTTGGACAATCATTTTACAGAAGATAACAGAAGATGACCAACTTCATTAAAGCAAGAAAATGCAAATTATAACCACAATACAATAGCATTGGATTCCCCTCAGAATGGCTAAAATTAAAGAGATGGAAAATACTAAGAAATTTTGAGAATGTGCAGTGACTGGAACTCACAAACATGACTGCTGGGCCTACAATTTGGTATAACCCCTATAGGAAGTTTTGCAGCATCTAAAAATGCTAAACACATATGTTGCCTAAAACCCTACAGAATTTCCACCCTACAGAAATGATGACTTTTATCCAGTTCAGTTATCTTGTGTCTTTCACACACTCACAAATCAACATCTGTAAACTCAATTCTTAGACTGCCTTTTAAGAAAATGAGGAAAAACAAGCCAACAAACCGAAACTTGGAATAAGGGTTATATGCCTTATGTCATACCAAGTGACCAGGATATATCATTTAACCTAAATAAATATAGGTAAGCATGGGCAATTAAAATTGGGGGGAAAAGTCTCTAAAAGCACATGATTTGATCAAGGTCATTCTGACATTAAAGTGAAGTAAGTTTAGCAATGAATGTCCTCACTTTGTCTAGTGACTTAAAAGATTCAAGAGGACCTCTAATGCCTTCTAATGTCTTCTAAATTTCATTCAAGGCTCTCTCATTGGTGGCACTTTATGCAGAATCTTGTTTTGCAAGGAATCTTGGAAAATTTAGCCCCTAGGTTTCCAGACCTAGTGTTATTTGGGAATGGGGAGAAAATGGTAAACTGATCATGAACCTTGGAGTAATTGCTTCTCAAAATAGAACAAAATGTCTTATTAAGTCACATGATTTAATTTGGGGACACTTGGATATAATAGCCAAACAATCTTATATCTGATGAATGCCCTTTTCCTAAGTAAACAATAGATTCAGTAAATTTTTCTAGTGGGCGTTATTGTAACTTACAAAGCTAGCAATGCCTGTGGCTTGTACTAGCCACTACTGACAGTGTATAAAAGACCATGGGCACAGGATGACACTTAAACTAAGAAAAATTTTCTGCTCCTTCACTGAACCTTTCACTCATAACACACCATGTGCTATTACAGCAACTATCACGGCAGCTTGGGCTGTGGTTGTAGCCATGGTAAATATGGTGGGTATAGATATGGCTTCTGCCAACCATTTTGCTGTGGCAGATACTGTCCTATGGAGTATAGTGAGGATCTTTCTGAGCAGTTCAGCCTGAATTCCTCTTCCTTTGAGCTACTGATTCTGCTTCCAGGGTTCTTTGTTTTGGTGAATCCATTGTGACTTGATGGTAAACACACTAGGATATATAAAAAATTTATATTTGGCATCCCTTCATCTCAATTAACGAAAATTATCTTGGTTATCTTACATTTTAAAGATAGCTTCTTTTTTTATGATAATACTGTTATCTTTTTGTTAACATCTGTCATGACCCAACAACTGTCATATGAGAAAATGTTACTTTTGCATTATTGACTGTGGCCAAGACATGGAAACAATAAAAGTGTATTTTGATAGGTGATTAGATAAAGAAGATGTGGTATGTATACGCAATGGAATTCTAACTCAGCCATAAAAAAATTTGAAATACTGCTATTTGCGACAACATGGATAGATATTGAGATTATTTTGCTAAGTGAAATAAGTTAGACAGAGAAAGCTGAGAACCACATGACTTCGCTCATATCTGGAATATAAAACTCAAAGCAACAAATGAACAAAACAAACAAACAATAACTCATTAAAACAGAAAACACTTTAGTGGTTACCAGAGAGTGAGGGGAGGGGGGTGGTAGAAGAAGGAAAAGGGGATCAAATATATGGAGATGGAAGGAGAACTGATTTTGGGTGGCAAACACACAATGCAACAAATAGGTGATGTGTTATAGAATTGTACAGTTGAAACCTACATAATTTTACTAACCAATGTCACCCAATAAATTTAATAGAAACTTTAAAAAGTTATATTTACTTTTCAATAAGCTTTTTGATTGATAATATTACTTATTATTTATGTTAATTTATCACTTGTGCATTTATTTATGTTGTGAGTTTGAGTGTGCATATGAAGTCATTGCATTATCTTTTTTGCTCTTTTTCATAGACATGAAATAAAGCTAGAAAGCCACAAATAATTCTAGCTTTATGTACATTCACAGCACATGGACCCAGAAAATAACAGATTTTTAATAAAGGGATGGGAAAAGATATACTATGCCAATAATAATGACAATTAAAAACTATAGTAGTTGGGCCGGCTGAGTGGTATGGTGGTTAAGCGCTGGCTTGGGAAGCCAGCGGCCTGGGTTCGGGTCCCACATATGAGGGCCAGTGACACTGCCCTAAAAAAAAAAACCCAAAAAAAACTATAGTAGTTATATTAATGTCAGACAAAAAAGACTTCAGAACAGGTGAGATTATCAAGGATACAAGGGAAATTATATAATAATAAAAAGAACAATTCTTTAAGAAGACATGACCATATTAAACATGTATGCACCTAATAACAGAGCATCAAAATATGTGAGGCAAAACCTGAAAGATCTGAAAAGAGAAATAGACAATACACTATAACTGGAGGCTTCAATAACCCTCTTTAGTAATTGATAGATTAAATATGCTGAGAATCAATATGGTATAATCTGGACTACATAATTAAAGACATATAATCAACTTTATCTGCATGACTTTATAGGCTACAACAGCATGATACACATTCTTCTCAAGATCACATGGAGCATTCATGATGATAGACAGCATTGTGAACCATAAAACACACCTTTACAAATTTAAATAAAAGAAATAATACAAACTATGTATGTTCTCAGGCCACAATCAAATTAAAGTAGAAATAAATAACAGAAAATAGCTAAGGAATCCCTAAGTATTTGAAAAGTAAATAATACACTTCTGAATAACAAATGGGCCAAAAATTCTCAAAAGAAATTTGACAGTACTTTGAATTAAATAAAAATGAAATATAATTTAGCAAAATATATGGAATGTACCAAAAGCAGTGCTTAGAGGAAAATTTATAGCATTATATATATGAAAAGAAGACAAGTCTAAACATCCACTTTAGGAAACTATGAAAAGAAAAGCATGGAAGTCTAAAGAAGGAATATGAAAAGATATAATATAATTGGAGCAGAAACCAAACAAATTGAAAACAGGAAAACAGTAAAGAATATCAACAAACAAAAACTAGTTCTTTGGAAATATTCATAAAATTGATAAACCTTTAGTCAGAATAGCCAAAAACAAAAAGAAAGGGAGAAGTTACAAATTACCAATAAGAAAAAGAGATTATCATTACTGATCCCATGAACATTAAAAGAATAATAAAGGCTCCTATGTCAAAAATGATCTGTCCATATTTATGTGGGTTCATTTCTGAGTTTTCAATTTTATTCCATTGGTCTGTGTGTCTTCTTTTCTGCCAATACCATATTGTTTTGATTATTGTTGCTCTGCAGTACAAGCTGAAGTCAGGGAGTGTGATACCTCCAGCATTGTTCTTTTTTCTTAGGATTGCTTTGGCTATCTGGGGTCTTTTATGGTTCTATACAAATATGATGATTTTTGTGTTCTATTTCTTTTAAAAATGCCATTGAGATTTTGATGGGGATTGCATTAAATCTGTATTTTGCTTTGGTTAATATGGTAATTTTAACTATGTTGATTCTTCCAATAGATGAACACAGAATGTGCTTCTATTTCTTTGTGTCTTCTTTGTAAAGATATATGTGCTCCGATGTTCATTGCAGCTTTATTTATAGTGGACCAAACATGGAAACAACCAAAGTGTCCTTCAGTAGATGATTGGATAAAGAAGATGTGGTATACATACACAATGGAATACCATCCTGCCATAAGAAAAGATGAAATACTGCCATTTGTGACAACATGGATGAATCTTGAGATTATTATGCTATGTGAAATAAGGTAGACAGAAAAATTCGAGAACCATATGACTTCACTGATATGTGGGATATAAAACTGAGAGCAAAAAAGAAACAAGACAAACAAAAACAGAAACAAAAACTCATAGACATTGACAATAGTTTACTGGTTACTAGAGTAAGGGGTTTGGGGAATGGTAGAAGAGGGTAAAGTGGGTCAAATATATGGTGATGGAATGAGAACTGACTCTGGATGGTGAGCACGCAATGTGATATATGGATGTATTACAGAATTGTACACTTGAAATCTATGTAATTTTATTAACCCTTGTCACCCCAATGAATTTTAATTTATAAAGAAGAATAATAAAGGAATGCTAGAAACAGTTCTATATCAAAACTGAGATGAACCAATTTTTTGTAAGACACAAACTACCAAAATTAACACAGAAAGAAACATAGCTTTGAGTCTTATATCTATTCTAAAAAATTGAATCATTAAATATTAATCTTCCATAAAAGAAAACACCATACCTAAATGTTTTATGCTGGTGAATATTAACAAACATTTAAAAAGGCAATGATAGGGCCGGCGAGTGGCACGGTGGTTAAGCGCTGGCTTGGGAAGCCAGCAGCCCCAGTTCAGGTCCCACATATGAGGGCCAGTGACACTGCCCTCAAAAAAAAAAAAAAAGGCAATGATACCAATTTTCCACAATATCTTCCAAAAAACGGAAGCAGAAAAACACTTCCTAACTCATTTCTAGATGCCTTAATACCTAAATTACCTTAATACCTAAGCTTCACTTAGGTATTACAAGTAAGCATTGTCTTACTACCTAAATCAGATAAAGATATTACTAGAAAGGGTAATAACTAAAGAATAATATCTCTCATGAACACAGAGCAAAAAATCCCCCCCACACACAAAATGTTAGCTAATCATATACAACCATGTGTGAAAAGACTACATGTTGTATGAGTCTAATTATATAACATTCTGGACAAGGTAAAACTATAGAGATCATAAAAAGATCGGTGGTTTCCAGGGGTTCAAATGGAGGGGAAGGAAGTTTGAATGGGCTAATCACAGGAAATATTTTTAGGGCAGTGAAACTATTCAGCATGATATTGTAGCAGCAGATACATGACACTACACATTTGTCAAAACCCATATAATTCCCCACACAAAAAGTGAACCTTAATTTATGCAAACTTTCAAAAAGTCATTTAGAAGAATAGGGGATCCCAGAATGGAACACGGAGTATTACAAAGCCACCTAACTGTATTCCAAATGCATGAAACATTCTCACTGAAGGTAGTAGGGGAAAATGTTGCTGACCTAAGTAGCTTTGAAAATGAGTAGAGTCTGTAAGACTAAAGGCATAAGAAACTATACATTATATATACATTCACCCACTAATCATTTCCATTAAGTTAGTCTACTTACTCAAAGCTCCTTGAATAAATGGAAGGCAGGTCCTTTAAGGAAGGCCCCTGCTATATTTCCTAAAAATTATACTGTAAACCTTCCCTTCAGCCTTCCTCAAAGGGACCTGTGATAATTGACTATGACAGTGACAATTTTAGTGACAGTGCATTGAGGAAGGGAAAAGTACTGGGATTTTCAGGGATTACCAGACACTGGCTTGAAACTGACACTAGCTTTCTAGAGTCCCAAAACATCATTATGGCCAGGTCAAATCATTAATGGAGCTTTGGCTTAGATCTCATAATGGGCTTAGTGAATCCACTACTCCTTCCAGTGAGTATGCATGGTTAACATACTTATACCTGGCAGCATCTGAGCAATGGTTTCCTGGAGTGAGGTAGGAAAGAACAAAAGCACAAGGGCTTCCTCTTCTTACCAAAATGGTACATAAGTAAGTAAATAAGTAAATTCATTTCTGGAAAGATTATGGTGATTAATGCTACCTGTAGTGGTATCCTAGGGCTGATAAGGCAAAGTACCATACGTTCGGTGGCTTAAAGTAACAGAAATTTATTCTCTCATAGTTTTGGAGGCCAGGAATCCAAAATCAAAGTGTTGGTGAAATTCTGCTGTCTCTGAAGTTTCTAGAAGAGAATCTATCTTACCTCTTTCTAGCTTTGTTTTTTTGTTGTTTTTTTTTTTGAGGGCAGTGTCACTGGCCCTCATATGTGGGATCCGAACGGGGCTGCTGGCATCCCAAGCCAACGCTTAACCACCGCACCACTCGGCCAGCCCCTTTCTTTCTAGCTTTGGATGGTTGCCGGTGATCCTTTGTTTTACTTGCCTTATAAACCTCCATTGTCACATGACATCCCCACTGTGTGTCTCTTGTCTTCACATCACCTTATATGAACACCAGTGACTGGATTTAGGGTCCGCGCTAATTGAATATGACCTCATCTTAACTTGATTACATCTACAGAGATTCTATTTCTAAGGTCACATTCCCAGGTACTAGGAGTAAGAACTTTAATATATCTTTTGGGGGGACACAGTTCAAACCACACCTCTACCATTAAAGTCTTGAAAGTTTCAGGGCTGGTAATTTCACCTCTTTATTCAATTTGCCTATTTGTCCCCTGCAAAATGCAGATGGATTTGGAGTAATGACAGTGGGTTATCATAAACTCAATCTAGGGGTGATTCCAAATGTAGCTTTTATTTCAGATGTTGATTCCTTGTTGGAGCATTATAAACACATCCCTTGAAACCTGGTATGCATTTTTAACCTGGCAGAGATTCTTTATGTACGCCTATAAGTAAAAAAACTTCGGAATCGTCTGCTTTCAGCTGGCAGAACCAGTAACACTCTTTCACTGCCCTACTTCAGAATTACACTACCTCTCTACCCCTTAGACATAAATTAGTCTACAGAGACCTTGATTATACACTCTAGAGGACATCACATTAGTCCACTATATTGATAAATGATGGTAATTAGACCCAGTGAACAGGAATTAGCACCTACCCCCAAATATTGGGTAACAGAGGATGGAAAATAAATCCTACAAAACTCCTGGCATCTGCCACTCAGTGAAATTTCTAGGGGTCTAGTGATCTGGGTGAAGGACAAGTTGTTACACTTGATTCCTTCTATTTCTAATCAAGAAACACAATATTTAGTGTGCTCTTAGGGTTTTCTGGGCAACATATTGCACATTTAGGCATCCTACCGGTTACCCATTTGAAAAGTAATAAAATGGCTGCCAGTTTTGAGTGAAGTAAGAGCAATAGTCAACTCATCACAGGCTGCTGCACCTACTGTTCTGCTATCTGGACCCTAGAGAGCAATAGAGTCCATGGCCCTAAGAGTGACCGTGGAAAATAAGGACCATGTTCAGAGGCTTTCACAGGGCTATAGGTGAGTCCCACACAGGTTCTTAGGATTCAGGAGCAAATCTGAGGTCCTCTGGAGATTTACATCATCCTCTGGTGAAACAGCTTCTATATCATTACTGAGTTCTTTTTTTAAAATTTGTATTTATTTTTTCCACTTTTATTGAGATATAGTTGATATAAAACATCATATAAGTTTAAGCTGTACAATGTAATGATTTGGTGTATGTATATATATGCTAAATGATTGTCAGAATAAATTTAATAGATTGTCAAATAATTGCAAATTTTTTCTCGTGATGAGAACTTTTAATATCTAATCTCTTAGCAACTTTCAAATATATAATACCGTATTATTAAGTATAGTCACCATGTGGGACATTACAACGCCAGAATTGATTTTATAGCTGGAAGTTTGTACCTCTAGATCTTCACCCATGTCCCCCACCCTTCACCTTCCACCTCCCACAAACACTAATCTGTTCTCTCTTTCAATGAGTTTAGTTTTTTTCTTCACCATGGGCTGCTAACTTGCCAAGTGATTTGAACTTCCCCTTATGAGCTAGATATTGTCTGGCTCTCTGAGCCAAAAAATTGAATATACGCAGCAGTTTTCCCATCATTAAGTGAAAGTGATGTATATGATATTGGGCTGGAGGAAGTCCAGAAAGCAAAATAAACTACAGAAGAAGTGGCTCACTTTCTCATGGCTTCCACTCTGCTGAGGTGTCTCCTCTTTCTCAAAATACAGTTATGAATTTATGCTTATTTCGCAGTTGAAAGAAGGAAAAAAATCAGTCCTGGGTTAAAGATGGCTCTGCCAATATGGTGGCCCTACCTAAAAGTGGGTGGTTTCAGTATAACAACCCAAATCAGGCATAGTCCTAGAGGACAGCAGTGAAGGAAAATTCTCAATATCTAAATTCAACCTGCCCCTCAGAACTGAATTTATGTACAGTTACATAATATATACAGAACCAATATACCTCAATAAAAAATTAGTAGTCATGACTCCATTGAATTTGAGTCTCAAGAAGTCCTACTTGGGGCCAGCCGAGTGACATATTGGTTAAGAGTTGGCTTGGGATGGCAGCTCTGAGCAGCAGGACCCCAGTTGGGATCCCACATATGAGGGCCAATGATGCTGCACCCTCTACAGCTAAGGTGGTGAACAACAGCTCCACCTGGAGCTGGGCTGCCGTGAGTCACCGGCGACAGTGTAGGCTGCAGTGGGGCTGGCCGGCAGCTGGTGTGTGCTTTTGTGAGCCGCTGTGAGTGGCCGTTCAATGGCGAGTGACTGATCTGCCTCGCCCAGGAAGAGCGCAATGATAATACCAACATGGGCCAGTGAAGCAACATCCTCCACAACTAGACTGAAGAACAAAAGGACAGCAACTTGTCTGTTCCCCTTCCCTGATTCCCCAATGCTGTTCCCCTCCCTCAATTCCCTAATAAAGTCTTTAAAGAAAAAAGAATCCTACTTGACCTTGGAGTCAAATAAGATTGTCACTGTTTTTCCTGCAGGTGAAGAAATGTGTACACTCTGGTGCAGGTACAGGATAATCAACTAGGCAACTTTTTTTAAGGAACAAGGAGAAAATAAACTATACAAGCAACAAAGTGGCATTAACTTCCCTGAGAAAAGCGCAATACAAAAACCACAGAGTAACATGAGATTGGGTTGAGTAATAGTTTGTACAGAAAAATATACTATTTTCTCCTAAGATTTATATAGATAACATCACAGCTGTGTTGATTATGTTTTAAATCTGCATATAAGATGATTGGTATTATTAGCATAATCATTGGAGGGAGAATGCTTTTGCCTCTTCCACATGACATCATGCAAAATGGTTACAAAGGTTAAATTCAGCATTAGTGTGAGCAAGGTTAATGAATTCGGCATTTTGTCTTTTTTTTTTTTTTATCTGATTTAAAGCATATCAACTGTTTCAGAGGATCCTAACACCAAGAAAACAGTGTCAACTTTAATGAGTATGTGGACTTTTTATCTTTTTTAATCTAAAGAAACGTGATTAATGAGATTTTTAAATACAAGTTGATCTCTACAAAAATGTCAGAAGTGCTTATGGCATGCTACACCTACAGTGAGACTGCATAAAATACAGTATTTAATGTTCTTACTCACTAAAATTTACTCTATGCTACTATGGCAAATACTACAGAGGACTGGGCCATGGCTAAGGCTGTGAATATGGTTATACTATTGCTTTGGTGCCTTTAGAATCTTGGGCTGTGGCTATACCTGTGGTTGTGACAGGTATGGATGTGACTGCTGACCCCAACACTGTCGCAGAAGATACTTGCTCCCTGGCATCAACTAAATAACATCTGTTATTGAGTTCATTTTTTTGTGTAAGGCTGTGACTATTCTACAGCACCTTTTAATCACACCTGTTGTACTCAATTTGAATTACTAATAATCCAAACCAATCCTAAACTATCAGTACAGATTATTAATTACTGCATCCACATCAGTGTCCAAGATTATCTACATTTTTCTTTTTCAAATTGATGTTTTTTCATGACTATATATCAGGTAAATTGCAATTTGGGCATGTTTCATGAGTAGATGACTCAAGGCTTATTTTCCTTTCAGTTTACTCTGGAAAGGCCAATGTGATTAGTTGGTTTTTATTAATTTTTTGCTTAGCTACTTGTTCAATCAATATTTATTGAGTAATTGCTACATAAGTCTACCTGCTAGGTCTGAGTGTTACAAATGTGAAAAGAAATGTTAAGTTGGAAAACAAACATGTAAAAAAAAATGTATATCGCAACCTGACAGGTGATATAAAGGTCAAGTGGAAACATAGACTAGCAAGCTCATGTTTGCATCCAAAAGAAAGAGATGCTAGAGCAAAGGGAGGAGTCAAATATGTTCTCACCAGAGGTTACATTTGAATCAATTCCTGATGGAGGAGAAAAATATTAGAGAGATCAAGTGCATGGCTGGCAGGAAGAACAGAATGTGCACAGTCATAGAAAAAGTACTGGATTGCTGAGTTGTCAGTTGATGTAAGTTCTACAAGGTAAATGGAGCAAAGCAAGTGACAAGAAATGAGACCCTGGGCAGTTAAGAGACAGCAAAACATTGAGAACATGTACATCTTGCAATGGATGTGCTAGATACTGTTTTTCAAAGTTGTGATACTTTCCTTAGACATGTATATTTTATAAAAATCATTGTGGCAACCAACTGAAAGAAAGTTGGCCGAAAGGTATGACCACAAGTTGAAAGATCATTCAAGAGGCTATTCAAGCAGCCAATGTGAGGTTTTAATGTAAGGAAGCAGCATCTACGATTTTAAGGAATGCCTAGATCAATTAGATAGTTAAGAGATAGAATTCAAAGACTTGCTTATACAGTGTAGGGGTGAAGGGTAATAAGGAATGGATTTAGGACCACACGGTGAACTCAGATTGGAGATACTGAGCCAGGTACTGACAAATATCAATGAGATGGGTATGTTCTCTGCGCTCATAGAAGGTACAATCAAGAGAGATGGCAAAACATCATGCAGGCAATTACCATAAAAAAAAACAAAGGCTGCAGTGATTTCTTAGAGGAGGGTCTCTCTACCCCCATCTCTGGTAACAGACCCCAAACTCCATCCACATGATTAACAAATCAGCCATTTTAAATATGATTCCCATGCTCTGGTCAAGGTTGATGGGTCCATATCTGGCCACTGGAACAAGATGAACCAGGAAATCCCTGGGATTTACAAACAGGCACCTCTGTTTTTGTACTGGATGACACTCTAAGGACTAGCCCTTGGGATCTCTTAGCAGCCATGTGCTATGTATTATTTCTTGTAGGGTGCCCACCATCAGTTCATTATCAGGCACCTACTTAAGTAATCTGGTGAATAATCCCTTATATCTTCTACTTAGGGACAATTCATGAAAAATGTTTTTTAGCTTTTCTAGGTTGGCCATCTCAGTAAGTGATAGTCCGTCAAGCCTAAGAGGCTAGCCATCTTAACAAAATGAGGTGAGTGAATTCTAAAACCATCATCACTCTCTAATAGACCTAAAATGCTTTGCTCTGTTATTTCATTATTTGCTTACTTAACTCAAAGGTACAGAATCCCCACTTGGTCTTCCTTGCATGGAAATGTCATTATGTGTCAAAATGTCATGATGATTGAGATATCATGCAGAGTCTATATGCCACACAGACTAAATTGTGGCAGGAAGTTAACATTTTCTGATAGTTTAAAAATACAGCACCATCAGATGTCAGAAGGGGCATTTTCACTAAAGTTGTGATAGTAATGACAAGTCGAAAAACATCTGTGAAAAAAGTTACAATACATGACAGCATGAAGCATAATGCCTGGACTGAAGGCAATGGCAAACATTAGACCTTAACTAGATTATGGGAAAATGTAATGATGGCAAAAACATTAAATTTGTTTCCAGCTCCTTTTAACAGCCTTAAAATCCTAAATGCTTGTGGACCTCAGTCATGTTTGGCTCCTGAACACAGAGATTTTTGCTCCAATTCCCTATATGGTCCAAAGGGCACCCAAAAAGTTCAACAATCTGTAGCTCTAAAAAGAACAATAACTCAAATCTTAAAATATTCAATGAAATAATTATCTATGTTTATACATATCTATAATGAAGTATATATGAATATATATGTATATATTGAAAGACAGAGGGAAAGAGAGAGAAAAAGGGAGATGGGTTAGAGGGAGAAATATACTAGATAATTTAGCATATGGTAATCTGGCTGGGATAGGGATAGGAGCTGATGTGCAATGTTGGGGGCAGTGAGTGTGGATGGGAGAAGGTAAGGAGCTAGCCAAAAGGTAAGAAATAAAGATAGAAAGTGTATGAAAAACAAATCTCAGAATGAAGACTATATCAATTGTATACTTACAAATATGCATGTGTGATATGTAACATGCATAAAGATTATCTCCATTGAATTATAACATATACATAATATTATACATATCAGGATTTCAAAGACAAAGGCCCAGTATGTGTAGTATGACTCTTTTGTTGTTGTTTGGAACCATAAACTCCAAACCCTCATATATGCCTTATTCTGGTCAGAGAAAAAATTGCCTACATATGTATGAGGAAGAAAAAAGTAACGGAGGGTCCCCTGAAGGGTATAGTATGTGTGGGCAATAGGATGGGAGATAATTAACTTGGTTTATACATATTCATATTGTTTCACTTATTATTACCGCTATATGTGATCTTATGAATAAAGATAACACCAAATGAAGAACACATTTAAATACTGATAGGATAATGTGCTCTAGGTCCATCCATGTTGTCACAAATGGTAAGATTTTTTATGATCAAGTATTATTCCATTGTATATGCTCTGTACCACCTCCTCTTTATCCAGTTATCTATTAATGGGCATTTAAGTTGCTTCCATATCTTGGCTATTGTAAATAATGCTGCAATGAACCTAGGGATGCATATATATTTTCAAATTACTGTTTTGGATTTCTTAAGAAAAACACTCAAAAGTGGAATTGCTGAACCCTAAAGAACAAAATAAACAAACAAAACAGAAACAGGCTCATAGATACAGAGAACAAACTGATGGGTGCCAGATGGGAGGCAGCTGGGGGGCTGGGTGAAAACATGAAAGGATGAAGAAGCAACAATTAGTAGTTATAAAATAATCATGGGGATGGAAAGTACAACAGAGGGAATATAATCAATGATATGGTAATAATTATGCATAGTGCCAGGTGGGTACTACACTAGTCAGGGGGATCACTTCTTACATTATATAAATGTCTAACCACTATGCTGTACACCTGAAATTCATATAAAATAATATTTAACATCAATTGTAATTGAAAATTAAAAAATACAAATAAATAAAAACAAAAATAAAAAGATGCTCTACAATATTGCCACTGGGATATGAAAGACAGTTTGGGGAATATAATTAATAATGTTGTAAATATTTTGTGGGGTGTCAGATGGTCATACGTCTTGTTAGGGAGATCATTTCATGGATGGAGAAGAGGCTTGACCACTGCACTGTATACCTGAAGCTGAAGTTGTATAATATTGTATACCAACTGTAACTGAATATATAGATAGTCATGGGATGTGGATTATAATGTGGAAGGGAGTCAAAGGAAGTGTAATAGATACATATGATATGGGGGGGAGGAGTGGGGTGGCAAATTGGGGGAGGGGGTTGTCACTTTGAGGGGTAAAAAGTATAACTATTGCACTGTGTTTGTACACCTGAAGCTAATTAAAAATAAATAAATTATATATATATAAAAAAAGATGCTCTTTAGACAATAGAAAACTGAATCAGGGAGCCATAGAATTAGAAGAAGCTTTAGAGAGCTGCCTTTATTTAACTTTTACTTGATTTGTAATTTATTTGTTAGTGTTTACTGTAGGAAATTTCAATATGTGTTTATACACAGTTGTCCTTCTATCTTTAATTAATTTATTTATATTTGGTATACTTTGTTTATATACCCTGAAGAGGAAGGGCTATGTGTTTACAGTTCTCCAAATAACTGTTATCATGTAATCATCAGAAAATCCAAACAAATGAAGTAATGCGAAATGCAATGTAAGCATAAATTTTTAACAAACACACTAGGCTTTAATCCCAGGAGCGAGTCCTTGCCTTTATCAGCACCTACTTCCCATACATCACAGAGGTAGATAATGAGGCCCAAGATAATTTTAGCAGACATAACATAATAATTGAAATTTATATGCAGCTGCCCGGAAACAACGTATGCTGCTGTATAAAGCCCTCTGAAGAGCTGCCCAGTGTTATTAGTCAGGTGAGATGGCAGCTTTATTTACTGACTAAACAGTTCTACCATATTCTAGAGCCCTGCTAATCAGTGTTGATTCATGCTTTATCAGTGTTTTCTATCAACTCTAATAGAGACAAAAGGAGGAATAGAGGGGAAAGCCCCAGATGGCAGATGGGAGAAACAAACCTCCAGGGATCCTCTACCTTCAGAAGAGGTAGGAGATGGACTAGATTCACAGTAATTGAAAACTGCATATGTATCAAAGTGTAGTTAGGTGCTTTGTTGTGGACATATTTACAGATAACTCTTTGTACAATATCTCTGCTATAGAAAATTGTTAGAGCTACTTCAAGAGACTTCTGGCTGCTATAAATAGCAGCAGTCAGTTTACTCAATTAAAAACATCTTCTTGGGGCCAACTGAGTGGCGCGGCGGTTAAGCACTGGCTTGGGAAGCTAGCGGCCCCGGTTCAGTCCCACATATGAGGGCCAGTGACATGCCCTCAAAAAAAAAAAAAGTTCTTGACCTAAGAACACAATATTTTTCACAGTATGAGCAAATAAAACATGCATTTGTTTTGGGGGGACAAATATGCATTGAGTGTGATCTACATGCGTGGTCTTTGTACTGTATGGTCTGTGTACGTGTCTTAGTACCTCCAGTTATCCTCACTGCTATGTGTTGCTTCTCATCTTGCCATATTTGGTTCCTCCATACCACACAGGTGGCATAAACAAAGAATACTTCTGTTTTCAATTCCTTTTCTTTAAAAAATGAAAAATGCATAGATAAGACCCTGCGAAGTCAACTGTAAAAATCATAAAAAAAGAAATACATAATGAAAATCCAAAATATCTCCATTGCTGTGGGGAAAAATATGATATATGGGAATAATGAACTACAACCCATTTGAACAGACAAGTTTAACACAAAATAGAAAATGTACATTTGATTCTTGGACAATATAGGGGCTAGGGGCACTGACCTCTGCACAACCTGCATATAACTTTTGACTTCCCAAAACCTCAACTATAGTTCTTTCGGTGTCCATGGGGATTGATTCCAGGATGCCTCTGGACACCAAAATCCACAGATGCTCCAAGTCCCTTACACAAAATGGCATAAAACAATGCATGTAGTTGGGACATGGCATCCACAGATTCCCAATTACAGATTGAAAATACTGCTTTTCATCTATAGTTGGTTGAATACATGGATGTATGGCCTGGGGATATTGGGGGCCGACTGCATATTTATTGAAAAAAAGAATATATATGTATATCTGTGTGATCAAGTTTTCCTGATTGTTTAAAAAGGGAGTTTAAGTCGTTGTTTTTTAAATCAGGATTCAATAAGTTCCACATATTGAATTTACTTGTTATGTGTTTTAATTATTTTCAAATTCAGAATAGCCCTTATATTTTATACTATTGACTTGTTGAAGAAATCACATCAATTGCTTCATAGAATACAACTCATGGGTGATCCTGTATAAGGCCTGTTCTCAGGACCATAAAACTACTGAAGTGAGGATTTGAGAAAAAGAGTAATGAGAGCTATACTGGGAAAGCTGGCTGAAGTGTCATTATGGAAGGCCTTAGTTATTAAATGTTATGCTGCAAAAAAATAAGGAGGGGGGTACAAAAAGCCTGGTGTGATTTTTGAGCATGATAGTGATAAAAGCAGTGAATTTTTTGTTTGTTTTGTTTTGGCTTCTGTTAGGAAGATTAAATAGGTTATGGGTTTGTGGAATGCATCATGGAATAAAGAAATACAAAATAGGATGACAATTAAGGTGTTGCTCTGAGATCCCAACATGCTCTAGTTGAAGCAGAAGCTGTGAGAATATGAATCATAAAAAGAATGGGAAGACAGAAGATTAGCAGGGCTCAAATGTGAGATGGCATGGGAATGGCAAATATAAAATGGCCATCAATTATTTTGAGATTTTAAGCCATTAGCCTAGTGACAAAGAAAGAAGATGAGGTCGGTCTTTGGTGGCAAGGTCTGGTGCCATATACAATGCATCTGATTTTAGACAATGAAATCTGAAGGTCTTAAGGAACTGGGGTTGAATATCAGCCATTTGGTTTTCAAAAACTTTGAGAAGCAGTTTATTGCACTTCTACTTAATCAAACTTTAGGTCAACAGCTAGAATTATTCCCTTATAGTCTACCATCATCATATCATCTAGATAAAATTGATAATAAACTATAAGAAGTAATTTTAATTTGTGTATGCTTGACTAAAACATAATAAATCCCTTCTTGGGCAATCATAATTTACTGTTCCTGAGCTTTCAAGTGTATGTAAATATTCTGTTATTTTCTGCATTGAATGCTGTAAAATTGTTCTTACTTGATTAATTCATTCACTTCCTTTGGTATATTTTTACTGGCCACACACCATGCCCGACACAGCGCTAGGATATAGATCAGAAAGATGAGGAGGACACGATCTTGCTCTTTGTTATTCATAGACAGATATAGAAACAAATGATTGCAAGTGTGTGTGGTAGATGGCAAATGAGGGGTGTACACAGCGGGAAACAAAAGAGAGACCAACCTTTCTTGTGCAGGCTTTACAGGGACCTGGTAGGCTTTAAGGGGACCTGGATCTTAAACAATTATCTGGTCTTTACTTATAGGACATTGAGGACATTCTAACCCATTAATATTCACTATTTTTGTGTTTGTAGCACATGTGACAACTTAATAGCCCATCTAATATATATGACTAAATCAAGAGATATCCCCAGTTAAAGTAATAGTAAATGTTTTATATAAAGTAAAATTTGCCAGCCTATCTGTGAAGGATATGCAGTGCATCATGTTCTGGGACACACTTATTGAGAATTCATTGCACCTATACAGATTAGTGAGTTATTAGAGTATTAGGGGAATAAAGAGAAAACTTTGTAAGAATTTATAGGAAAAAGTTATCCAAATTAGACTGTGAAGTTAAACATGTCTTTCCAGAAGAGGTCACCAATCAAATGATAGATACATGTCGATGCAGGTCCCTGGACAAAGAAAGCAAGAGAGACATTTGAGCCAAAGAGAAAAAGACTATTGAAGGAATGACAGAGAATACTACAGAATTAATATTTGTGTCCCCCCAAATTCATATGTTGAAACTTTAACCTCCCATGTGATTGTGGGGCCTCTGGGAGGTGATTAGGTCATGAGGGTGGAGCCCTCATGAATGGCCTTAGTGCCCTTATGAAAGAGACCCCACGGAGTCCCTACCCCTTCCGCTATGGAAGGACACAGCGAGGAGATTGTCATCTACGAGCCAGAAAGTGGGCCCTCACCAGACACTAAATCTGCCTGGACCTTGATCTTGGACACTCCAGCTTCCAGACCTGGAGAAATAAATGTTTGTTTAAACCAGACAGTCTATGGAATTTCTGCTATGGCAGCCTGACTGAACTAAGACATGAGCTGATACATAAATGGGCCATTAAGGGCAATTCTGATGAAAGCTCAGAAAGAAAACAGGAGAGCAATAGAGAAATTTTCTGTCTTCTACAGTAGTACTTAAGTAATCATGAACAGAATGTTGGTAGAAATGTGGATGGTAAAGAACGTTCTGATGAGGCCTCAGACAGAAATGAGGAACATGTGATTGGAAACCGAAGGAGACATAAAGCAGCAAAGAACTTGGCTGGATTGTGTTCATGTTCTAGTATTTCACAAAAGGTAGACCTTGCAAGCAATGAAACGGAATCTTTAGCTAAGGAGATTTCTAAGCAAAGTGTTGAAGGCATGGCTTCAGTTCTTCTGGTTGCTTATAGTAAAATGTTGGAAGATAGAAATGACTTAAAGGCAGAATTGCTAAGCAAAAATGAAGCAGAACTTAAGATGTGGAAAATCCTCAGCCTCTCTTTATCACAAAAATGAGAATACTAAGGGTGTGGCCAAGCATTTGAGCACATCATTTCTTCCTGGCCAGGCTCCTGAATTTTACAGGACAGCTATTAATTACTTTTGATGATCCCACTATTTTTTAAATTAATGATCCTATAATCAAGACGATAGCAGTGGGTGTTTTTCAAAAATGGCTACAACAACACTTCCATACCCAAAGAGTAGTCCAGAACCATCCAACTCTGAAATCTGTGTCTCCACATCTTGAAACGTGTCTGACATTTTCAACAATCTCAACAGAACAAAACCAGAAGGAGCGCAATATTGTGCAAATTATGACGACACTGCTTCTCCCGGGCTGACAGAGTCCTAAGCTAAGATCACAGCCTAGTAAGTGCAATGCAGTGTGGGGTCATTTCAGGCCCCATTCATATCCTTGCGGGGAGATGCACCCTTAGGAAGGCACAACCTGCCCAGCATACTCTGAGATGCTACATGTAACACACACAAATGTGAACAGGTCTTATCCACAAGATTCACTTTAGCTGGCTTCCTGACTGAACTCCAGTGGACACAGGATCTTAATAGCAACTGGGTCTACCTGATTACATTTCCCATGTGGGTGTCTTTATGAAGAGCAGTACGAGTAAAAAAAATAAAATAAAATAAAAGAAAAGAAAAGAAAAGAAAAAAGAAAAGAAAAGAAAAGAAAAGAAAAGAAAAGAAAAGAAAGAAATAATAATATAGGTAATGAACCCACAGTATACATAAGTTATAAAATAAGTTATATTCAATTCATACTTAATTACTCATATTTTAAATATAAATATATTATAAATATAACAGTGTTTTGATCTGTGGGAGTATTGGTCCATTTTTAACTTCAGGCTCTATATTCTAAAAAATTAATGAATATCTAGCTAAGGTAAGAGTCATTGTGCTCATTTTTGTTTTTTTATCAATTTATTCCTTTTGGGCATGCTTTTAATCATTTCTCATGCCTCTTGGAAATGCCATGTTCGGTATTTTCAGTTTATTCACATCAAGTCTCATTAAACTGGACAATGTGTTGTATAATTTCTGACACACTGATGATAGGCATGCTCCCTCTCAAGCACTTCTCAGTTTTCAGACATCATTGATTGACAAGGTTTCTATAGCTCTTCATACTCTGATTATTATTATCTCAGACTGTGTGACTGAGTGATGCAAGAATGTAAAGGTGATTGCTGTGCTCATCGAAACTTTCAAAAATCATCTGCTACAGGTGCTTAGCAGAAGCTGTGCCTCCCTCTGCTGTGAGATCATGGAGGCTTTCTGAAGGTTACGATAATGTTTTCCCCAGGAAGGGAGGCAACTTCTTGGTGGAATTCAGCCTCAGAACTACTTCTCCATCACTCAATTTTTCTGATCAGTTACTTATAACGACAACAAAAACTTGTTATTACTTTCTTGTTAGGTAATTGAATATTTTTCACCCAGAGGAATTGTTTTTCATCCACTTATCGATGAACCATGTAAGCAATGATGAAAAGTCTGTGTAAAATTCTGATAGATCCTGTCATCTTGTAGACTCAAAGGTACTTATCATTTTCCACAGCCCAGTGTTGTTGGCAGCTATGAATTTTGATTGTTGAGATCGTAACACACACAAAAAAATGTGTGTGTGTGTTTAGCTTCTCTGCGCCCTCATCCCTAGTATTTCTGATGGGTCTTAGGCAAAATCAGTTTGTTTTTAGTTTTCGCTTTAAGCTTCTTACAGAGAATACATATTGCCAACCTCTCAGCTTAGAAATGCTGGATTTTGTATTCTTTTCATATTATTTTCTGTGCATTTTTAAAGTGTACCATGCTTGAATTCTAATGTGTGAATGGAATGATTATTTTTAGGGACAGTACCTCAACAAAAATAAAAATCACTTTCAGCTAAAGAATATTACAATACTTCTCCAGATGACTGCTTACAGCTTGATGTCATGAGATGGTAATAAGAAGCAGTGTGAGAAAAACTGTATTTGAAAATGTTCATCTTACTGCTGATGTAAAGAGGTTACATCTGCTTTGAATAGAAAAAAGAGATACAGGCATATTCTTGTGTTTAGTTGAATTCCCCAGCCCTGGAAAAGAGTATGTTCAGTTTATATATAAATCTATTCACATATAGGCTATGGATTTTTCATTTTGAGTTATAACAAAGATTTATAAAGCTCTATTTTTTTTTTCTAATTGGCCATGGAATTCTAACTTTGCCACAAGGATTCCAACATCATCTTAACTCTGGTACTTTTTAATCCATAAGTACCAGAATGAGCTATCATTTTGACATGAATTAGTTTATGGAACTAGAAATTGGAGTTCTGGAATTTTCCATAGCCACCCTTGGTGGTATATAAATTTGCACATACAGTAAGAGTAAAACTTTGGACACTCACTATTTGCCTCCTAACCCATCCTCATCTCCCGAGACTCTATGCTGCATCTATGATGGAAACTCCTCTAGAGGCCATGTGGTGGGTGCTATGGCTGCAGAGGCTTAGGGTGTGGCATCAATGGGATTCAGGAGGCCTGAGACAGATCATTAAGATGGTTAGTGTGGGTACTGATATGGCTACTGTAACCCATTGTGATGCGAGAAAACAAGTCCCATGGCTTCTTCTGAAAACCTTGACAGCTTATAACAATTCCTCAGAAATTCATCAGCTGAATTTCAGATGATAAGAAATTTTCATTTCACCTGCTGTTCATAACTGAGGGTCACCTGTCCACTGCGAGGACCCTCCTTTGCTGGCCACAATGATCACAGCAGAAGGCTGGGATCGCAAATAACTGAGCACTTGAATGGCAGACGTCAATATTCTCATTGGGGTTTCTATTGCGAGTTTATTTTTAAGTCTGATACCAACTATTTCTCCTATAGCCCATATCTTACAATGCATGCATTTTCATTCTTTCAATTAAAGAATCTTAATCTTCCTTAGCAAAACAATGTTTTCTATTTATGTTCATTCAGTTGAGGAGGCTTCTTATGCCATAGGTGCTTCATTGTGAATCCAAACATGATTTCTCTTCCCTGCTATGCCCCAGGAATGGCTGAATGTATCGGATATCTCACTTACTTCTGCTTTTTGTCATGAAAAAATTGTATTTTCCTCCCACTCTTACCTCCAAACATATTAGATGTAAAAGATGCACAGATTTTTAAAAGTCAGAGAGTTAACAGGAAAAACAGTCCTATGTTCATTTCCTAGGGCTGCCATAGCAAAATACCACAAATTGGGTAGATTTAAATAACACAGATTTATTCTCTCGCTCTTCTGGTGGCCAGAAGTCCAAAATCAAGGTGTCCACAGAGCCATGCTCTCTCTGAAGACCTTAGGGGAGAATCTGTTTCATGCTTTTCTCCTAGTTCCTGGTGTTGCTAGCAATCCTTGGCATATCTTGATTTGTAGCTGCATGCCTCCCATCTTAGCCTCTGTAGTCACATGTGTTCTCCCTGTGTGTTTCTGTGTCTCTTCTCTTCTTATAAGGACACCAATTATATTTGGTTAGTGCCCATCCTAATTGATTCTGACCGCATCTTAACTTGATTACAACCTCAAAGGCCTTATTTCCAAATAAGGTCATATTCATAGGTTCTGGGGAGTGGAGGAATTTAACATACCTTTTTGGAGCACACAATGCTACTCAAAACAAGTCCCAAATTAAACTAAATAGACTACAAGGTGAGGTCTCTCCTCTTTTACCTGACCCTTTAAAAGTTTAGGGATCATTTGTCTGATGGGCCAAGAATCAATATAGAACTGAAGGCATCAGGAAAGACAAACACATCACATTTGTGTTGGAAATTGATAATGTTAGGATGTCAAGGTCTATTGATAGGAAAACTGAATGGCTATCAGCCTGTGAAGGACACACTGGTCAGCTTACTCAGCTGATCAGAGCACAGCCAGTCTCAGGTCCCAGCTCTGCGTTATCAGTGTGATTTGGGGCAAGTACCTCATTTTTCTAAGTTTCTGTTTCTTTATGGTAAGATTATGATCATATGATCACATTCTCATTGGGTTGTTTTAAGAAATAAATAGGTTATTACATGTAAAGTGCTTCACACAGTGGCTGACACACAAATATGCTTAATAAAGCTCAAGTGAATTTTTATTTATAATCCTACAGAGGAACAGATAACCAAAGAAGTTTGTAATCAAAGTGCACAAAGTGGGATTTTAAATAATCCAGAAAATAAGTGTATTTCAAATGATAATATTTCTTACATGTTTTGTGTTAGAATCTTCTAATTCACCTGGCTGTACATATTAAGTAAAACTTCCCTCTGCAGTATTCTAAAAAGCTAACATATAGTCTATTTAATTGCAATCCATACTCCTATGACTGGATACTCTGTGTCCCTGAAAATAATGAAGAAATATTCATTGTTAATTGAAAAATATTTATTAGTTGAAGTTAATGAAAAATGATGAAGTCTGAAATTTCCCCACTATCAAATAGCTGCCATTGTATGACAGGCATAGATGACCTAAGTCTCCTCAAACAATCTATACCCTGATTTCTTACTGAGATGGCCCATCCACTGGAATAGAGCTTCACAGGCACATAACCATTCAGTAGCTATGTGCACAGCTTGACTTCCCCTGGACCTAGGTTTATGAGCCATTTAATCTGCTCAGTGTGCCAGGGAGAGCTTGACAAACAATTCTCACAGACAGGAGTTACCCGAGTGGGGATGGGAAGGAATAGAGCATAGCCACAGAGGAAGCAGCATACACAAAGACCCAGAGAGAAGAAAATTCATGGCATTTCTGGAACTCTAATTTATTCAGGAAATCATAAAATAGAGAACAGTAAGGAGAAGTGAAAGATGAAACTGGAAGATTGAAAACAATTAATGGTTTTTGCAATGCTAAGGAGTTTACATTCAACTCGGAGCTGTTTGAGATATTCTGGCTACAGAGTAAAGAATAGCTCATTGGGGCTGAAACCGAGACTGAGAAACTAGTTATGTTACTATGGCAATAAGCTATGCCAAAGAAGATTAGGACGCGAACTCAGATAGTGGAAGTGGAGATAGAGAAAAGTTGGTGGGTTTAAGAGAGGTTGATTAAGCAAAATACACAGGGCTTGCAGGAAAATAAAACAGGGAAGAATCAAGGATTTATTGCCAAGTTTTTGGGTTAGGTTTATAGATAAAAAGTATAGCTGTTTTTACTGAGAAAAGAAATACAGGAAGAAGAGCAAGAGAAGTTGGGATCTAGAAGTTGGATAGAAGATGAAAGATGAAAAACAATCCTTATACTAGGACAGAAAGGAGGCAAGGAAAAGTGGACATCTAAGTGCATAAGCCCAGTGTCTGGAAGCTGAGCTAATTATCCTTTAGTCATTTTTTTCTCCTTTCTGTGAACTTTGAAGGAATGCCATACTCTAAGAATGAACTGTGTGGTACGTTGGAGGTAGGGAGGAGGGTGTAAAGATGGTAACAATTTGAAACAGATATGGTTTAGGTTTTCTGGAAAGCAGATTCTGAGACACAGTTTGTTGTTCAGAGTGTCTATTAGGGCATGACCTTGGGATCAACACCTAGAATGGAGGGCAGAGAAAGCAGGTTTGGACATTGGGAAAAGTCAAACTTTAGGGCAGGATGTACAACCTCAGCTGATCTCATGGGGAGGTCTGGCTTTAAAATGGCCCACCGGAGTCACCCCAAGTTGGCTGAATGGATGGGACTTTATACCACTTATTTTGATCAGCCATGACATATGAGCCACGTCTGAAAAGTATGGCTGCAAGCAAAGTTTCTTTATGTAGCTGAAACATTTCCCAAACGGGGTAAGAGCTAACACTGTCTGCTGAGAGGACTTCTGGCAGCCAGGGTATCAAGTCTTTCCCTGATGTGCGATCTTGGTAGAGCTACTCCACATTATCACACATTCTGCATCATACTTTCTACAGAGGCACAGAGATTAACTGTCACACTGAAGGTTCAGATCATATTGAATATTACTAATCCAAGCAGCATTGTGATTTTCTAAAGTAGCAATTAGCAGCTAGAAAATAAAATCATGATATACAAACCAAACCCATGATGCTATTCTTAGTTGTTTGAAGGACAGACATAGATTTATCAGAAACATCTTCATATAGTCATTATAGGGAGAATCGTAAGTCCTCCCTCATATTGGAATTTTTATAAACGTAATCATTAGGGCACTTGGGTTTGTGCTACTAGAATATTTACATAATCTATTCTTCAGTAGAAAATAGGCTGGAATTGGCTAATGTTATTGGAGTATTTTAAAATCCTCAGATTTGAACAAACAGAATGCAAAAACTCAATAATTATTTTTGGAACATAAGGTGAGAAACTGCCATAATTTGACCATAGTGTCACTTTACTTAGCTGGCATTGACACGGAATTCAGGAATAAGATCTCAGGAGCTAGTCAGAATTGAAACAACATGGTGGTGAGTGGTGACAAGTTACCATGGACCTAAAGCCAGACAGGCCTAGACTGAAATCCTAGCTCTGTAATTTACGCCCTAGTATTATTTATTTATGAATTACGTTGTTATGCCTATCTCGTAGGTTTTTGGTGAAGTTTACATTAAAAACGTTTGCCAAGTGCCTTGCACGGCATACAACATCTCACACCTGCATGCTCCTTTCCTCAATAAATTCACAAATGTGTGATTGAGAAACACAAAATTACTAGAACCCAAAGATTCTTACAAAACATTGTGCGTAGATGGCTCTTTTGTACTATTTTGGCCTAATGAAAACTCCTTCCCAAAAAGGATTGCGTGAACACTAACCCATCTTCCATGGGAACTTGAAGATGACCTATAATGTCATTATCCTGTGTTGCATCCAAAAACAACCTGAATGGTGATGCTGTTTCTACCACAGGCTATAGCTTGAAAGGAAAGTACTAACCTGACTGAGGGCTTATCCTAATTCTAAGAGCACATATTTACATAAATAAAGTGCATGTGATCTAGAGCAATAAAACCTCATCATCCAGTGCAATTCCTTTATGTGGCATAAAAATAGATCCCTAGGGAAGTCACAGGCTCTTATAAAGTGTAAAAGACTATAAAATTCCTGAAGCGTGTTAATGAAAAAAAAAAAAAAAAGGCTTGCTTAGTTAGATAAGTTGATTAGGAAACTGATGTAATTTCCCATTTTCATGCAGTTAACAGAAGACAAATGACCGAACTAACACAACTGGATGGGTTATAAAAACCAACATCACTTATTTTGAGAACACATCTTTTAGGCAGACTATTGTTGTGGTTCTGGCTCCTTAGAAGGTGCTGAACTGAGGCTAAGGGAGGGCAGAGCTAATGAGAAATACTGCAGCATTACCTACACTGTGGACCTTTTATGTCAGAGTATGTCCTCGTTTGGATGTAGAAAAGGCTACAAAATGAAGCAGAAAATATTGTCTACCTTTTCAAGAAATTTGGATACCTCAATAGCTGTAGGTAGAACGGTTACCACAATCAGGCCGCCAAAGGTACTGTATAAATATACAGACATAAATGGAGCCTCTTTAAAGTAGAACTGAATGGGGTCAAATATATGGTGATGAAGGAGAACTGACTCTGGGTGGTGAGCACACAGTGTGATATATAGATGATGGATTACAGAATTGGACACCTGAAACCTAGGTAACTTTACTAACCATTGTCACCCCAATAAATTTTAATAATAAAAAATTAAACCAAATAAGTATTAAAAAAAAAAAAAAGTAGAACGCGCTGGCCAAGTGGCGCGGTGGTTAAGAGCTGGCTTGGAACGCCAGCAGCCCCAGTTTGGATCCCATATATGAGGGCCAGTGACACTACCCTCTTGAAGAAAAAAAAAAATAGAACCAGAGCTGCTATCCCAGAGGAACTAACAGTCTTGCCCAGCTTGTGCCTCAAACTTTTCCATTGTAAAAACAGCTCAAAAGAACCTGTGGACCGGACCTGAGGCAACACTGTGCCCCAAAGGACTGTTTACAAAAGTAATAAGTAATAAGTAATAAATTATGACTACAGGTCTGATGACTACTACACTGAAAATTTTAAACATTTTAATTTAAACAGAGGAAGTAAAGCTATGTCTTGTATATATGAATTAGCATCACTGCTCTGTTATCTGTGCCAATAGAAATGCCTTTGTCCTGTTGGTGTAATCGTTCCCCTGCCCTTTCTCATAAATACTTCTTACCTTTATTTGCTAATCGGAACACTACTTGGGTTTCTTCCTGAATCAGTGATTCCTGAATAGCTCTTCTTTTTCATCTCAAATATATGCTTCTTGCCTCTCCCTTTGAAAGGCCTTCATTTGTAGGTTAACAGTACCATGGTCATGCAATTGCAGGCGTAACAACATCCACAGCCACAGTCATGGGTAAAGCCATTTACACACTCCCCATGAGCACTTCCTTGTGCAGCAGGCAGTCTTCTACAATGGCTCCTACCCACCTAGCAACCCTCACTTTGTTGTTCTCTTTTGGTTTTCCCTGTATCTCTAAGTCTATTTCTGTTTTGTTGGGAGGGGGGTAGGGATGGGAGAGAAGGTAAAGGGATTAGAAAGCACAAATTAATAATCACAATATAGCCACAGGGATATGAAATACAGTTTGCGGTAAAGATTTTGTAAAGATTTTGTAGGGTGTCAATGGACACTTGTCTTATTAGGGAGACTGCTTCATGGACAGTGTAGATGCCTGACCACTGCAGTATACACCTGAATAATACTAAATGTCAACTATAATTTATATATATATATATATATATTCATGTATATATATATTCATATATATATATATATATTCATGGGATATGGAATACAGCATAGGGAATAGAGGTCAATAAAACTGTAATAGCTATATATGATGTCAGGGATAGTAGATTGGGGGAGGGGGGTTATCACTTCATGAGGGGTGTAAATATCTTACTATTACATTGTTTTGTACACCTGAAACTAATTAAAAGAAAAAGAAAGGTGAACTGCCCATGAAATAAATAAATAAATAAATAAATAAGTAATAAAATGGCTCCCAAATGATGTCCACCTCCTGGTATTCACATCCTGGTATCATCTCCTCTCCTTAAGTGTGCAATGGGCTTAGAGACATCCTTCTAATGATAGACAACACTAATATAATGGGATGTCACTTCTGAGGTAAATTTATAAAAATCTAGGACTTCGCTTTTCTGGCATTCTCCTTGACTCTTTTGTTTTTTGTGTGTGTGTGTGTGTGTGTTTTAGCTGAGCCATCCTGCCACCTGTTGGCAGCTCATCCGCACTCAGCTCGGGCTGGCATAGAACCGCCGTTGCTCAGAGCTCAGCTCACACTCTTGAGCAAGCTCTTAACCAACTGAGCCACTCGGCTGGCCCTCTCCTTGACTCTTTTCACACATGTCTTCATGGTCACATTGCAAGGAACTGTGTTTACAAATCAACTGGAATCTTAGCCCTCTCTTTCTCTCCCCCCAGTCCAACATCCCTCAAGGAGCCAAACTTTGCCCACACTATGTAAGTGAGCGTGGAAGAGGACCCTTTCCTAGATGAGCCTCAATGGGAGCTATAGCTCCAGCCAACCCCTAATGGAAGCCTCATAAAAAAAAACCTGAAACAGAGCACCCAGCTAAACCATGTCAGATAAATAATTTATCTGTGTGGTTTTAGGTTGCTACATTTTGGGGTAATTTGTTACACAGTAACAGTTAACTAACAATCTTGGTAGTGACAATCCATGATACTAAGAGCAGAAGTTTCAGTTGGACAACAAAGAATACATTATCTGTGTTCAAGTACCATCTTTTTTTAGATGTTCATACATTTATCTCAAAAGTGATTTTCATGGAGGAACCGGCAGTCCAATCTGACTAGGTTGGAGTACTCTGTAAAGTGGCGCTGCTCTAGAATAATGGTGAAGTCCCATTTCTGGAGAAAGACTGAGTTCAAATCTAAACCTACCACTTCCTAGGCTCTTAACCAACTTGTCCCTCATTTGCTTTATCTGTATTATGTGGATGATCATAGTACCTACTGCAAGGTGTTATTAGGATTCAATTCCTCAGTACATGAAAAATATGGAAAACTCTGTCTTGTTCATGTGAAGAGTTCAGTAAGTGATTGCTAGTTTTATTTAAAAACCTAATTAACTTCAGTATACACAAGTTCCTTGTCATTGCTAGAGATTTTTCCTATTTATTTTCAGCTAATTTATAAAGCCTTTTTTTCCTGAACCTCCTATAACGAGAGAGCAACACATTTTTCTGGTCATCATATTAATCTCCTGCATTTAGTATTCATGAGCTCAGTAGAACTCTGTGCTAGTTAAGCAACAACAAACATTTATTGAGGTCCTGCTATGTGCAAAGAATCAGTCCAAATGCTCAAATAAATTACTAGATCAGCCCACCTTTGCAGAAGTGTAAGCAAAATAGATTAGAAATGGAAGACGTCATTACTCTAATACAGTGGTTTTCAAACCTGGGTGTTCAGTAGAACCACCTGGGAAGTTTAAAATATGTGTATACCAGTGCCAGGGCCCTGCTCACAGAGAATCTAATTCAACTGGGATGGAGTCTAAAATTAAATGCTTTTCAAAGGCCTTATAATGTACAAGAAGGGTTGAAATGGAGTGATTTAGCACAAACCTCCAATTAAAATATTAAGAGGTATAGAGGCTCATTTAGGTGACATGCATAGTTGGTGTTAAAGCTAAGACTAAAATTAGATCTTCTGATACTGGATAAGTGATGGTTCAACTATCAGGCAGCGTCTGAGTTTCTGTGTGTTTATTGATGCATTTAATAGTCATTAGAACAAGTATTTACTGAGCAGTTCCTCCATGCAGGAAATGGGGATACCCCACCAGAGTTACACAGTGAATTTTTTCAAGACTAAAATTATGTGGAGTAGATAATATAAAATAAAATACAAATAACAAAACAAATATCTGCAAGGATGTGATTGCAACCTTGAGAATGCTCTAAGGGCAGAATGTCAAATCCGTTAAGTGTATGGTGGGAGACCTGGTTTAGATTGGGGAGGAAAAGAATTCTCTCCAGAGCTGATTTTCAATCTAGGGATTATATTATATATAACTGGATTTCACAGATAGGTTTTCAAAAATTATATCGTTAGAGGCAGCTGTGTTCTTCCTCTATCCCTCCACAAAAAGATCAATCTTAGGGAGGTTTGCAAAAATATTCTTGGAAGATTATCTAAATGGTAAATAAGGACAATAATAATAGTAACAAACTATTTTTCAAGCACTTGACTAAGGGCTTTGCATGCATTATTTCATTTGATCATCACATTAAAAATGATACTGTAATTCTCCTCTTACATATAGCTCTATCTAAAATACCTTGAAACAAATAAGAACAGTAAAAAGTTGACCTTCCCTCAGCATGTTGCCCTTCCCACTGTATCTTTCAGCCATTCGAATGAGTTGATGAGTCACTGAATGTTCAACCTAGAGAAGCATCTTAACAGGCATTTGATTCTAACACCCTCATTTCACAAACGTCATTTTTGAGGAACTAGGCACTTTTGCCACAGAGACCACAATCAGCCACTTTAATGATTTCCACAGCCACTCGTTTAGTTGATCTTACAATCTAAGCATAGCATTTGAGAAGTATGTAAAATAAATGGCAGAGAATAGAAGTCAAACTATGAGGAACAGACACTGATGTGTAATTCAAAATGATGGATGAAGAACAAGTGGTGAAGGTAGCAGTAAATCATATTTCAAGAAACTGCAGGCAGAAGCATGGACCCGATTTAAGTGCTAACAAATGCCATCTTGAGAACCAACATTTTTGGGTTAGAGACAGCCAAGAAGGAATCCATCAACAATTACAATGATTTGTGACAAACAAACTGAATACTTAGGGCTATTCAAAATTAACACTTTTCCATACCAGTTCTAGCAGATTCATATATCTACAGGTGATTTTCTGTGAGTATAACAGTCCCTCTCCAAATCAAAGAGGATATGTCTGAGATGGTCTACTCTTGGTAGGTGGAAAAGTGCCCTGAATTAGGAACCAGTCTAGAGAAAAGCAAGGGGCATCAATACTAATTTATATAAAGATAACCTAGATTCATTAAAATATTACCTGAGAATAGTGTGTTTGCAAGTGTTTGGGGCCCCTCTTTAGTACAGCAGTGAGTGTATGGATTTGTGCTTTCTCACATGTACTCAAAGCTCTGAACAACAACGCTGTGGAACTCAGTGGGTTTTATGTAACAGATGATGTTGCAAAGTGTAAGTAGAAAACCATGGAAATAAATGCAAGGGGTGAAGAAAGATTTCACAAAGGAGGTAGTGTTAAAAATGGACTTCTTGTTTGGCAAAAGCAGAAAGATAATTTGGGGTGATGGGAAGATCTGAGTAAACTAAAGAAGATGGGGACAAAGAAAATGTCCAGAAGATTGTAAATAGATCAGGTTGGCTGTCCTGCAGAACAACAGGAATATAAAAGTGTGACGGTAGATAATGGCAAAAATGAAAAGCTAATGTGGCATTGCAGACCTCCTAAAAATGTATTAAGTGAATCACACAATGATCATTGTACTTTTGAATAATGTTAATTTGACAGTGTTCATTGGAGAAATAAGAGACAGAAAAGATTGAACCTAACAAGATCAGTTGGGAGGTTGTGGTAGTTATGATGAATCATAGAGCCGTAGATGAAGCTAATGAAATATTGTATTCAAGCGTCCCCCTTATCCTCAATTTTTCTGAAAATCTGTGCCTGTGAAAGTTTCAGAAGGTGTCCATGTGCATATTCACTTGAGGGACTCATATAGGAAGGATGGAAAGAACGTGGTAATTAACATAAAAGATATGTTTGACGTGGTAAATGGGGCTGGAGAAAAATCAATTTTTTTATAGTACCAAATATAACTATAGATGAAAACTAGGGTTGCCAGGTAAGCATAAGCTGACAATAAATACAATAATAAAAAATGAAACACATCCGCCATACATTCCTCTTTTTAAGGCACAGTAGATTTGTTTTGTTGGCACTCTTTCTCCCACCTCAATTTATAATACTGCTCTGCCAGTTCCCTCCAAAGTTATGAGAGACATAAAATGGAGCCATCATTCTGGCATTCTAGAATATTTGTTCAAAACCACAGGACACTAAAGGAGCCAACTACAAAGCATGTAGTTCAGAGCAAGCCAGCTCGCTTTATGGGAGGCACACAGAATTCCTGCAGAATGGCTTCAGCATCCATCCCCAGGCCACTTTGGCCCAGGAGAGCCTCAAGTGATGTTTTGAACAGTTTAACCAATTAAAAGGTAAAGGAACTGCCCAGTAGCCAGTGTTCTATAGTCATCTCTCAAGTATGACATAACAAAGACTTTAAAGAATGCACTGTAATTCTTCCCTCTTTGGTCTTCAATGCAAAGTTTCTCATTTGAAAGGTCTAACGTTCTATACTCAAAACCATGTGAGATCTAAAAGTTTGAAATCCCCTGATAGTCTTTGTTTACCAGTGTTAAAACTTTGATTATCCACTTTTTATCTTGATAAAGTGCTTGGACTGTGGGTTATCATGTTAACACCAGGAGCGTGATTTTACTTCATAGGGATTAAAGGGGATTTAAGAGCTTCCATTTGCTCACATCCCCAACTCCTTCTATGAACTCTATTTTTATACATGGGATTAAGTAGTGTATTATGTTCCTAGAGCTGAGAATACAGAGGTAAACTAATGTTTATAGGAAAATGAGAGATGCCGGGGAAAAGAATGGGAAGCCCAAAACGTCTTCAACTGCTGGTCTGCTCTCCTGCTTTCTTGAGATATATTTTCATGATCACTTAAAAGTTTCCTACTGGGGCAACCCACAGTAGTGCATCCCTTATTAAACTGTCTCCCTACTTGAAGTGAGAAAGAGGAGGATGAGCAATTTTTTCAATCAAACTTGCCTAAAAACAGGCTAGGTTCAATTTTCCACTGAATCACAAAAATAAAATAGACATTAAGATGCTAGGTGAAATTTTAGATTTTTCAAAGATTACAACTGAAATGCAAATCCATAATTCATGGATTGCATCACACGCTTAGAATATACAAGTAGATGAGTTGAGAAAGGAGAGCAACAGAAATTTATAGACAAATTTCCTAGAAATTTCTATTTACATGCTGTTGAGTTCTCACCCCTAACTTACAAAGGGAGAAGGGTTTCTCCCATTTTTACTTCAAACTTGGTTAGGAGGGCTTCCATGGGATGACTAGGAAAGCTTGAACACTTTTTGCTACAGGTGGGAGATAGAGAGAGCTGGTCTCTCTTGAGAAAGCAAAAGCATCCTAGGGCAGTAAGTTGGAGGTGATTGTTTTGCAATCTGCCTGCACCCTTAGACTTGGTTAATCAAAGGATGTGTGTTCTACATAAACCAAATGGGGGACACATGGGAGAGAGCTTTCACTGGATCACCTGCCTAATTGGGTCTTGGAAAGGCACAGCAAGAAGCTTTAGATAAATTTTAGATTCCTGAAGGCTGAAGAAGGAATCATAAATCATAACCATAGAAACATTCTTTTTGCTGGGTCAAGGAATTTCAAGGGAACATTCTCCAACAATGGCTATCTCCCAGAAGCTCATGAATTCACTGTTGGAAAAAATCAAGTCTACAGAATACAAAGAGGTTTAAAGATGGTAGAATTCAGGCATAGGCTTTCCTATGTTCTTAACACTTTTGATTAATACTTTGAACCACCTTAAATTAAGAACTTGGATTTAACATTTAATCAATGATTTAAGACACTTTGCAATGCTCTATTATATTTTTCCCAGTGAGAAATTTTATCTGAAAGAGTTTTCATCTAAGGGTAGGGGAACTTTACTCTTACTAAATATATCTTAAATAAACAGTAGGAGACAAAGCTGCATTTTCATATTGCCATGAGTTTTGCTTTTCGTTTTCCTGGTGACACATATAAATTGCTGCATATACTCACTTTCTAATCTATGAGTAGAAAAATTGAGCTAAATAGTTTTTAAAAATCAAAAACAATATGTTCCAACATACTTGGTAGCTACTCATATAATACTCACATAATTTTGACTAAGAAATATCTGTCTTTATCTTGGAAGTTTTCTACTTGAGAGAACACATAGTTTCAAGAGTGGTACTTATGGAGTCCTATGGAAGAAGAGAAAAGGTTGCAGTAGTCAATTGCAGAATGATTCCAAATCATCTCTCATTCCCATATTCATGCCCTTTCCTTAATTTTTTTTAGCATCCTTCAACTTTGGCTAGTGACTCAACAATGATATTGACTTTGGCCAATAAAATGAGGTAAAGGGATCATATGCAAGTTATAAGCCAAAGCCACAAAAGCCCATGTGTGTTTCTCCTTGCTTTCTTATGCTTCTGCCATTACGGAGAGAACATACCTATGCTAGTCTGTTGGAGAATGAGGGGCACACAGACCTGAGTCACCCAGTCAGTTCAGATGAGGCCAATATAGACAAGCCAAAACTTCCAACCTACTAGACATGTGATGAAACCCAGTCAAAATCATGAGTCACCTGGCCAAACCACAGATGACCCCAGACAGTCAGCCCATAAGCATTATGGTTCTTTGCCACTGAATATTTGTGGTTACTTGCAAAACAGCATTATATGACAATATATACATGGTATATCTGCCTAGTCTCTGTTCACAACAAGAGAGTCCATTTTAGCTAATAAGAGATAATAGGTCACAGTCAGATAGTTTCCACATCTAAGAAACATGATGCTCTGTATGTAAACTCATGGAGTTCTTACCATTTTATTTAAATACCAACTAGTATGAGGACATTAGAGCATCAGCTACATGGTGTCTATGTATAGATACATTTACTACAAAATTACCACAATATACTCTGAATCCCAAGCATGGTCACAATTGGAGTCTTAGTGAAGAACTACAAAATAAGATGACACAAAGGTCGTGTGAATGGTGAGCTCATCTCCATGCTTTTTATCAAAGGATAAGAAAGGCTGTGGCAGGGATGTGATGTTTGCAAAGGCAAATTTACCATGAAGAAAACAATAAATAAGCTCCAGCCCTCTTCATTTGGATAGGCTCTCCCCAAAGACCAGAAAGGGGCTATCAGCAATGTGTTCACATAACGATTATTTTTAATTTTCAAATATGAATGTGATAGCCAGTCACCAAAATGGTCCCCAATCATGCTCAACTTCTGGTATTCATATTCCTGCCAACCTGATTAGAGCTGACCTGTATAACCAATGAGATATTGAGAAAATGATAGAAGTGACTTTTGAGGCTAGGTCATAAAAGACAGTATGGTTCCCACCATGCTCTGACTTAAACGCCTTGTTCTGGGAGAAACCAACAGTAATGTCATGAGTACACTCAAGTAGCCTTATGGAGAGGTCCATGAAGCCAGAATCACACAGCTAATCCACTCCCACAAGCCTGAGCCACAAAAAAAGTGTGGAAATAATAAAGCATTGTTGTTTAAGCCACTAAGGTTTAATGTAATATGTTACACAGCTTGTGTAACACACTCATACAATAAGACTTTTTTATTTTATTTTTCCTGAAGTAGGTCCTAATTTGTATAAGCACCAGGTCCAACAAAAGCTGGATCTGCCTCCCAAGTGTCTACATGAGTTCTTCCTCCCTAAAATATTTTTGTACAGCTGAATCTTGAATTACAGCCATCCCTACTGCTTGGGGGGATGTATCACTTTTCAAGGTTGCAATGAAAAAAAATGTCAAGGGGCGTTTCAGAAGTCATTCTCCCTGAGAGATGAGGGCAATTCTATGATCCAGATCTTTCTTGCTTGAAGCACATCTGGTCAGGGTCCATCCAAAACAGTCTAAGAACCCATGGAATAAGTAAGATTTTATTTCTTTAATTTTTTAACATCAGTGATACTGTGGCCTAATATATGTGATACCTAAAAAGAATTTCTAAAAGAAAATATATTTTGGTTATCTTTTTGGAATCCTAGCATTCTTTTGTTAAAGTATCAATAGATATTCATAATGAAAAGAAGAAATTGTACAAATAACCATAAATAGGAAAGCAATGAACAGCCAAAAGATTAATAAGGCAACAAATAGAAGCAGAAAGAGGTGAGATACAAAGAACACTAAAATGCTCATTTTTAAATTAAGTATGTCATGAATTTCTCAATTTTTAAAAATTAGTCTGTCCAAAGAAAATTTGGTGTGTGTGTGTGTGTGTGTGTGTGTGTGTGTGTGTGTGTGTGGTATAGACAGGGAAAGAGAGGATACAATAATACGTTTATAAATATATATATATATGCATATATATATATATATATATATATATATTTGTGTGTTATATATAAAAAAGTTTTGCATGAAGATGGCAGTATAGAAGAAAATGTAAAAGTATAAATCACACTTATCTGAAAGGCAGACAAGTGAATCTGATTGATGTTGGATACGAATGTTTAGTATGCTCTGGAAGCCAGAAGGAACTTGAGACACTGGAGTAACTAGTAGAGGTGAGGCTTGAGGTGAGACTTTTATGGGACAGTTCGCTAGATGAGAAAGGGGATGATGACCATCCCAAGCCATAAAAGGGACAGCCTGAGCCAAGCATGGAGGCTTCAGCAGCATCAAGCATTCCAGCAATTCCACAGGTATGTGTGTCTGGCTGGCAGGAAGGGTGTGTGAGTAGGAATGGTAGATGATTTATGGGGAGGTATGATAGTAAGCCCCTTGTGATTAAGGGAATTTTGTGGTAAGTTACAGATTTGAGCATATTTCCATAGATAGGAAAGAGTTAAGCAGTAGAGAGCTATCATTTTTTATAACATAATTAGTTAAGTGTTTAAATCCCAGGGTACGAGACTTACTATGCATGCAGCGCAAATAGAAGAATTACTTTTGAGTGGGCTCAAATGTAAGACTATTACAGCCTGGCAGAAAAACTGTTTTTTAGGAACGACAATCATGGAGATTTCCAGATTACCCTGTTGAAAACTATTTTTGCTTCTACTTAGGCACTAGAAATAATAAGAGTCTATAGGAGGAAATCAAGACCTAAGCAGAACACTTGAAAGATTAAATGGAACATTTTCTTTGTGGTAAGCAGCAAGCTTCTTACTCAAGAAAAAGATGAAGGGCGACCTGAAGCTTCCTGAGGAGACTTTTATGCACAAAGCTCATAGAGGTCTCCAAGTGAAAGACAAATACTAAGAGAGGGTAACTTCATACTAGACAAAAGTAATGCAGAGCTAGGCAAAGCAACAAATTTCTGAAAAATTGTTGGAAAAGTCTTTGGTTTCCTATAGTTTTTTGTTGTTGTTTTTTGTATTTGTTCTTGCTCAAAATTGGATGTCAACTTTTTTAAATGTAACTGATGTTTATTTTTAAATGAATCTCCCCATGTATTTCCTGGCCATTCAGTCTATAAGATCATAACCAAGAAAATATCATCCTTCTGATGAATACTATATTTTAATTTCAGAAAAGGAAAACAAAAACTTATTGTTAACCTTGCAGACCAAACATATAGTGGTGACAAGTAGCACAAGCTTCAAAATTATCAAGTATATTCTTGAGTATAAGCGGAAAAACTTTTGCTAAAATGTGCCGTTGAATAGAAAATGTCAAGGAATACTATATGAATAGTAAGAACATAGAGTGTTAAAACATCTCTTAAAAGAAGGCAAGATTTGAACAAATCTATATAAAGAGGAAAATAGACATTATCCCTGTTTTCAACAAATATTTTCTGGACACTTACTCTCTTCCAAGCATTGTTCTAAGCATTTGAGATACTTTAGTGTACCAAACATACAAAGATCCATGCCTTCATGGAGTTGATGCTGTAATAGTTGCATTCGTTTCCCATGGCTGCTGGGTGGCTTACAAGAACAGAGGGCTATTTTCTTTCAGTTCCAAAGGCCATAATCTCCTTTTTCAAGATCCTTTCTCCAAATCAGGGAACATTTAGTTTCCAGGTATCAGGACCTGACATCTTTGGACGCCATTAGTTAGCCTACTACTGTAGCAGAGGCAGAAAATTTACAAAGTGACAAATACTGTGGTAGACTCCATGGTGATAGTGACATGGGAAAAAACAAAAAGAATATGGTAAGGAGACCAATGGTTCCAAGAGTTGGGGTACAGAGGGGCATGTTGTTATTCAAAGTGCTCTTTTTGGATAAGCTTCATTGAACAAAGGAAAGGAGATAAGGGACTACACTGATACATGCAGAAAGAGCTTCTAATCTGAGCCATGTCTTAAAGAAGGAGGCTGCCTGTAGTGTTCTTGGAACAAACAGCAAGGAGGCCAGGGTGGCTGGTGAGAAGAAAGTCATAGGAAGAGCAGGGAGAGAGCTTAGCAAGATAAAAAAGGACCAGAAGCCATAGGACATACAGGCTTTGTACAGACTTTCACTTTTACTCTGAGTAAAGCAGGGAGACTCAGAGTCTGGACCAGACAAATGTACAAACTCGTATTTTACAAGTTCACTTTCACTGCTCTATTGAAAATGGGCTGTAGAGGGCTGGAGGAGATGCAGAGGGGCCTCTGAAGCACTTTCCAGTAATTTAGGTGAGTGGTGATGGCGCGTCTAAGACCACTGAGGTGAGAATTCTATTAATAGCTATGTTTTGAGTTAAAGCCAAGATTATTTTCTGAGGAGTTGGATACAGAGGGGAAGAAAGGAAGAAGGGAATCAAGGGTGTTGACTCCTCACAACTGGAAGGATGGATTTGCCATTAACTGAAATGGAGACAGCATTGGGTGAGACAGATTTTAGAGGGAAGAAATTTGGAGTTCAATTTTAGGCAGGATAAGTGTGAGGTGTTGATTAGCAATAATGTAGAGATTTCAAGAAGGCATTGGCTATCTGAGTCAGGAAAAAGACATAAGCTAAGGATATAAATTTGTAACTCATCTAGATTTTATGGATGGTACTAAAATGTATGAAACCAAATGAGCTCTCAACATGATAGAGAAGCAGATAGCGATGGAGAAAGCAAGCTATCCAAGGACTGAGACAAGGGCATCCTAAGACATGATGTCAGGGAAAAGCAGAGGTTTGAGAAAGGAGACAGAGAGATTGATCAGGAAAGTGAGAGGAGGACAAGAGAGTATGAAGACTTGAAACGCAAGGGGAAAAAGACATTCGAAGAACAAATAATAAACTGGTAAATGCTGGTGATAGGTCCAGTAGACTGAGAGTGGGGAATTCATATTTGGATTTACCAACAAGGCATCATGGATGAATTGTACAGGAGCAGTTTGACAGGGTACTAGGGGCAAAAAGCTAACTGTAAGGAGGGCAAGAAACTCTTTCTGAGTCATAGCCCAGCAATCACTGCACTAATCCATTCTATAATGGTGTCTGAGCAGAAGATAAGTCATTTGCTGTGGAGTTTATAATTTGCCTCTTTAAGGTAGTTCTAAGGAAAAGAGCTAAATGACCCTTTTCTACATAAAGTGTATATGTTTCTCTCATGATTTTCCAGATGTTTGATTTACTATCTACTCTCCTACAGCTCAAGTATCATCAGCTAGATGCTTTGCTCTACAAACACAGCTGTATGTATTTGAACACTGATGAGAGATTCACCCTCGTGGAGGCATTGTAAGCAGCATGTCCTTGTCCTGGCACAGCCATCCCATCCATAGTGAATACAACAATACAAGCATAATTATAATTATCTCAGGCAGAGCAGTGTCTGAAGAGGATACTTTGGGATAACTCCATGGAATAAAAAAATTTTATAATTACTCTCTGACATACACAAAAATGTATGGAGACAGGAATAATGGCAGAATGAGTGACCCTATGTGGTCTTTCTATCTTTTCCTTTCTTGCAAAACAATGATAGTTTTCCAATGTAGTAATCTCCTGTCTTAAGTCTTAAGGTGAAGACCCTTTATGAACTGTTTAATACCATTTCTTCCATAGAAGATTTCATGTGATTTAAAAACTACAGTAGGGCCAGCCGAGTGGCTCAGTTGGTTAAGAGCTCAGCTCAAAAAGTATTAGCAGAGTTCTGAGCCACAGCAGTTCAATGCCCAGCCCGAGCTGAGCTGCCACTGAGCTGCCAACAGGTGGCAGGATGGCTCAGCTAAAAAAAAATAAATAAATAAATACAGTAATCCTGTGGGGGGAAAAAAAATTACGAAAGTAATAAGGACCAGATAAGATGTCAACTATAAAGGCAAGTCTAGGGGTAATATTTCACTGTAGATATGCAGGCCATAATAGCTATTATAGGCACCCAGAAATTTTTCTTCACGATTCCTGCAGCTTAGCCGGAAGAAAAGGGCATGAGTTTCTAGGGGTTGCCGGTTGCTAATTAACGTAAACCAAAGGGATGGTAAGGTTAGCATCTAGTTGTAAACCTTGAGGAAACTAAACAAGGTTTTCCTCTGAGTGAGTAGTTACTCGCACCTCCAAATTGAACTAGAACTTTTTCCTTTAAAGCAAATTCTAGAGCTTCAAATAAATACAGTCCCCAAATTTTTCATAGATCATAGACAAAATAAATTTTATTGTTCTTTTAAAATGGTTAGCATATAACGCTGATGCATATAAAAAGAACATTATGCAACTTACATGTTAGTTATAAAGGGTAATAATAAAATGAGCATCTGTGGACACACACACTACTCATCCTAAGAGTTAGAACATTAACCATACCATTGATTCAACCTGTGCAATCTTACTTTATTCGAAATTCCCACAAGAGGTGAGGTGTTTGTGCTATTTTCATGCAGATAGGAGAATAAATCAAAAGAACTGCTTTGAAAAACAATTTTGCTTGTTTCATTAAGCTAAGTCTGAGCATACTTTATGAGCTGCAATTCCACTTCCGGGTATCTATCTAGATGTAGCTGGAGACATGCAAAATCACTCAGCTAAACAACCCTGATACATCCGTATTTACTTTCCTATCACTTCTATATTTATACAAATATACAATAACATATCTATACTTTGTATTTACTTAAAAAACAAGCATGGTGTTATGTAGTCTCAAAAACTATCTAAATGTGAATATTTTCAGTATAAAAAGTTATCTTTGAATAAATTCTATTTTATTAATCACCCTTGAGGGAAAGTCTTTGAAGCGGACTTGATGGATGTGAAGAGATTGACTGAAACATTGAGGCTGTAGGTGGGGAGGATGGACTCACAGAAAAGAGTAATCATTCCATGCCAACAAGAGCTGGAATGATGAGAGAGGAGAAGCAGTGTAGGAGTGGAAAAAATTCTTAGGAGATTTAGACATATGACAACCTACAGCCTTATTAAGGACTGTTGCTGTAGGCTATAAATTCAACTCCCTTTAATGTTTGGGGTGGGGGGAACAGTTAAAGCTCAGATTTTGTTCTTTGTCTTGGTTTGGTTGTTTTGACATTGATTCCTGGACTATTCCAGCTACCAGATCATATGGATTCAAGTTACAGACATATGGCTATTGATTAGCTTTGTTTCAGTTAACAATATCGTGTTTTATGCAACGTAAACATCTTTCTTATATCAACACAAAGACCTATAACTCATTATCGTCAATGGTGACATAATTTTCAAAAATACTTATGTACCATAGCATTTGCCACTACTCGTCTATTGGTAAAACTCAAAATGCATCAAAAATACCAGCACTGAGAAGGTTTCCCAGAATCAGCACTTTCACAAATTGCTGGTGATCATTTAGAATACCACAAAATTTTTGGAGGGAAAGTTGGGAATTTCTATCACAAGGAAATATGTTATTGCATTGGTTGTATAGTAAATTTGTTACTGCATTGGTTATGAACAGACATTTTTCTGCTGAATAATTATAGATTCATAAGTATCATTTTAGATTTTTAGTTGCTTCTTATTCTGGACATATATGACACAATGCCATATGTTTCATTCCTGTGATTCAGAGGGTCAAGGACGGCATCTGTTCCATTTTCCTGTTGAGCACTAAGTTCCACCCATCAGCACAGGAGGTGGCTTAATTAATAATATTTGAAAATAATGATAATGAAGCATAAAGCAACCCTCCCTTCATCTGCTTCTACCTCCTTAATTGTGCGTGAAAAGAATTCATTATGATATTTTCATGTTTTTTCTAAACTTATGCTTAACTACAACTTAGAATGCAGAAGTGAAAGTTATAAGGAGTGTTTCAAGTGAATCAATTGCTCCTTTCAATCAACCAATGTTTTAAAAATCCTTAGGTGTTTGTTAGAAATGTTTGTTATTTTGTTTTATATTAATTTCATAAGGATATTGGGATAATTTAGTTATAAAACTTACCAATGTATTTCTTTTTATGAATTTTGAAACATCTGTTCATGCTTTTGCTTTATGGGTGTCATTTTTACACACCTTCACTATCTTCTGAAACTGACGTAGACCTTTCTCTCCAATTTTAATGAATCCTATTTCCATGTGAGCTCATCACAGTCTCTCTTTGTTCTCCCATTCTGCCCTCTTCAGTTACCTTTACATAGTTTTATCCACATAGTTTGTGTTTTATATAGGTTGTATGGATAGTTCTATCTAGATAAACACTCTCAATCCTACTGAGCTGAAGGAAACAATGACAAAGATGAGAAAAGAAAATTGGATCTTGATCCGATGAAGTTCTGATTATTTTACCTGCTGTATCAAAGGGCTCCCAGTAGATAAACAAGACTTACCTACAAGTGGATAAAGGTATAGTAGTGTGGTTATGGTGAACAAGCACTTTATCAGATTGGAGGAGTCAAAGTTTTAATTGCAACAAATCTCAACCAAAGAGAGTAGTGTTCAGCAACATGCCCAAGGTTGTTTATTTTGCCCATTTACCCATTTATTCACTCACCCACATAACAAATATAACTATTTATTACCATGTTCTTGACCCTGTGATAACAAGTGCATCATGTTGTAAGGGAAATAGACATGAACATACTGGGAAAAGAGTAGGAAAATGAAGAGAGGAAAGGAGGAGAGAGGAGGGGAGAGATGAAAAAGGAAGAGAGGGTAGGAGAGGAGAGGGGAGGAGAAGAGAGGGGTAGAGAGGGAAGAGGAAGAGAGGGAGGAGAGAGGATGAGGGGGGAGAGAAGGGAAGGAGGGGAAGGGGAAGGAAAGGGAAAGAAAGGGAAGTGATACCAGGAGATCAGGTATGACAGCCTTGAGGTCAGAGTAGTGTGGAACCAGGTGAAAAATAAGGTACATTTATACCATGAAATAAAATTCATTGATGCAGGGATTTCTTCAGGTGAAGGAAGCAGGGCAATAAACACTTGTAAAACATAATGTTGCCAATCTGATGTGTGACTTCTCCATTTACTTTGCTAAAAGATATTTGACACCATGAACAGTTGGTGACGTGGGCTCAGGTGTGATCCACAGTGTATCAGGAGGGAGACAGTGGAAGATGGGTAGACAGGATGAGACATGCCAGCCAAATTGATGATCCAGCATGTGTGGAGCCATCTGTCTGACCCTCCCTGGAGAAGTGTGTAGCTTCTTCTAATTAACCAGTATCCACTCTAGTGAAATGATTCCCTCCAGCCAGACAGTCCAGGTCATTGACTCTTACCACCATTATGTAATTGGAGAGACACTCTCCAGCAAAGGTCCCACCACACCTAGGCAAGGAGAGCACTGTAGAGTGGCAGTGGAAGGGCACAGGACAAGAAAAGGTACTGGAAATTTGTTTTCATTATACTTCCTATATTGTATCTTCTCTTCATTAGACTACAGATAGCCATGTAGGATAAAGCATGAAATGAGAACTCTTTGTTATGTTGTTAAATCTAAGTGTCTTAGAAATGGAAGAAGAGAGAGAGAGAGAGAGAGAGAGAGAGAGAGAGAGAGAGAGAGAGACAGAGACAGAGACAGAGACAGAGAGACAGAGAGAAAAGTGTGTTCTAATATTGGTGAGGAAAGCATAATAGGAGAAAAAAAGAGTAGAAGAGAAACAGAGAGAGCAAGCTCACCCGATGTTCTTGAAAGAAAAGAGGAGGAAGGTCTGTGGGTACCTTTACCAACAGAAACCTGGGTACCATTCCAGGATAACACCCAAAAAGTTGGAAAAGTCTCAAAGAAGACAGAATAATGTGGTAAATTTCCAGCTTCAGCAAATATATCTGCACTCCATACTTTCCCTAAGAATTTAGAAGATGGTTTTGAAAATCCTATAACAGACTTGCACAATGAGAATGTTGTTCTTGATCACCAACAACAGAAATTTTCTGGTAAATAAATAATTTATTACAATGTATGAATTTGACCTCAAACTCCTATGTCATCTTCTGAACATGTGCCAATCATGAGGAACTCTTTCTGTTTTAATACTTCTCTGTGGCATTATCATTGTGGGTTCAGGGTCCAATTCCACCACTACACTGTGCTTTCTTGAATGTACCAGTACCATGTCTTGTGCATATCTATTTCCCTAGTATGTAGTACAAATAGTTAGTATATATTTGGAGCATTTAAATTAATTGCAATTTTATGAAGCTAAATTCTCCCACCTGACTAACAACGAAGAAATACAGCTTTACCTTATGTTTCTACCACTAACCAACAAAATGTTGTTCTTTATTGAATATCTACTATAAGTTGGGTTTTATATTGTGCACTGTTATAATATCTTAGCTATGACAATAGTTTTCAGAGGTCAGTATTTACAACCTTTTTCTTAATGGAAAATAGAAGCAGGTTCACTGAGATTAAGAAGGCTTCTGATGCATGCACAGCTAGTAAATGGGAACATTGGGACCTAATTCAAGTCTATGTGAACCTCTAACCTGTGCTCTTTAACAAAGGAAAACAGTGTGATTAACTTTCCCACACAGAATTGTTTATTACCCCACACAAATACTCCAGGTCTCTGTTTATCATATAGAGCAGCCTCATAGGGTGGTTCACCTACTGCCTTAGGGATGGGGTCAAGGTGTTCAAAGTGCTCCACCATCCACCCATGAAGGCCCTCACCCACTGGGGGTGTCCTGCTTAACTCCTCCTGAGAGACAAGGTAGCAGAAAATACCCAATCAGAAAAACAAAAAGAAAAAAAGAATTTTAAAAAAAGTAAAATAGTTTAAGGGCCCTTTGGGACAATATTAAACATAGCAAATTCATATCATAGGAGTACCAGAAGGAGAAGAGAGGAAGCGAGGGATCAAGAATATACTTGCAGAAATGACTGAAATAGACATACAAGCCCAGGAAGTACAGAGTCCCAAACAAGATGGACCCAAACAGACCCACACCAACACATATTATAATTAAAATGGTGAACGTTAAAGACAAAGAGAGAATCCTAAAAACAGCAAAAAAAGACAACGAGTTACTTACAAGGGAGGTCCCATAAGGCTATCAGCTGATTTCTCAACAGAAATTTTGCAGGCCAGAAGGGAGTGGCAAGAAATATTCAAAGTGATGAAAAACAAGGGCCTAAAACCAAGACTATTCTACCTAGCAAGGCTATCATTGAAAGTTGAAGGAGAGATAAAGGGTTTCCCAGGAAAGAAAAAGCTAAAGGAATTCATTACCACCAACCAGTACTACAAGAAATGTTAAAAGGACTTCTTTAAGAAAGGGAAAAAAAACCCAAAAGAAGATAAAAAATATGAATAATAAAATGATAATAACTGTGTACCTATCAATAATCATTTTAAATGTAAATGGATTAAATACTCCAATCAAAAGGCATAGCGTAGCTGAATGGATAAGAAAACAAGACCCATGTATGTGCTTTCTACAAAAGACCCACTGCAGATCAAAAGACACACATAGACTGAAAGTAAAGGGATGGAAAAAGATATTTCTTGCAAATGGAAACAAAAAAAAGCTTGAGTAGCAATACTTATATCAAACATAATAGACTTTAAAATAAAGATGATAATAAGAGACAAAGAAGGACATTACACAATGATAAAGGGATCGATCCAATAAAAGCACATAACTTAGTCATAATGATAAAGGGATCGATCCAATAAAAGCAAATAACCCTAGTAAACATCTATGCACCCAACATCGGAGAACCTAAATATATACACATAAAACAAATACTGACCAACATAAAAGTAGAGATCAACAGTAACACAATCATTGTAGAGGCCTTTAACACCCCACTGACACCAATGGACAGGTCTTCTGGACAGAATATCAACATGGAAACAGAGGCCTTAAATGACACACTAAACCAGATGGATTTAGTTGATATTTTTAGAGCATTTCACCCAAATCAGCAGAATATACATTCCTCCCAAGTGCACATGGAACATTTTCCAAGATAAATCACATGTTAGGCCACAAAACAAGTCTCAATAAATTTAAGAAGATTGAAATCATATCAAGTGTCTTCTCTGACCAAAATAATCTGAAATTAAAAATTAACTACAAGAAAAAAAAGAAAAGAAAAACACACAAAAACTTGGAGGCTAAATAACATGATACTAAATAATGAATGAGTCAACAATGAGATCAAGGAAGAAATGAAAAGATACCTTGAGACAAATGAAAATGAAAACACAATGACCCAAAATCTATGGGATGCAACAAAAGCAGACCTAAGAGGGAAATTCATAGTAATGCAGGCCTACCTCAAGAAACAAAAGAAATCTCAAAAAAACAGTCTAACTTTATACCTAAGGGAACTGGAAAAAGAACAGCAAACAAAGCCCAAAGAGAGTACAAGGAAAGAAATAATACAGATCAGAGTGAAAATAAATGAAATAGAGACTAAAAAAAATACAAAATATCAGTAAAACCAAGAGCTGGTTTCTTGGAAAGATAAAAATAATTGACAAGGGCCAGCTGAGTGGCGTGGTGGTTAAGCGCTGGCTTGGTAGGCCAACGGCCCCAGTTCAGGTCCCACATATGAGGGCTAGTGACACTGCCTTCAAAAAAGAAAAAAGAAAAACATAAAAAATAAAAATAAATAAATAAATAATAAAAATAATTGACAAACATTTAACCAGACTCATCAAGAAAAAAAGAGAGAGGATCCAAATAAATAAAATCAGAAATGAAAGAGGAAAACTGACAAAAGCCGCCACAGAAGTATAAAAATTTTTTAAAAATACTATGAGCAACTGTACACCAACAAATTAGACAATCTGAAAGAAATTGATAAATTCCTAGAAGCATACAATGTTCCAAGGCTAATGGAAAAAGAAACAGAAAATCTGAACCAAACGATCACTAATTAAATTGAATCAGTAATCAACCAATTCTCAACAAATAAAAGCCCTGGGCCAGATGGCTTCACAGGTGAATTTTACTAAACATTCAAAAAATAAATAAGACCTAAACATGAGACCTGAAACATAAACTGCATAGAAGAAAACATAGGTACTAAACTTACAGACATTGGGTTCAAATAGGATTTTATGAATTTGACCTCAAAGGCAAGTGAAGTAAAAGCTAAAATAAATGAATGGGACTATATCAAACTCAAAAGTTTCTGCACAGCAAAACAAACCATCAACAAAATAAATAGTCAACCAACCGAATGGGAGAAGATTTTCGCAAAAACATCTCTCTGATAAGGGGTTAATATCCAAAATATATAAGGATCTCACACAGCTCAACAACAAAAAACAAACAATCCAATTAAAAAATGGGCAGAGGAGCTGAATAGACATTTCTCCAAAGAGCACATACAGATGGCCAATAGACATATGAAAAGATGCTCAACATCACTAATGATCAGAGAAATATGAATAAAACCCACAATTCTCACACCAGTTAGAATAGCTATCATCAACAAGACGAAGAATAACAAATGTTGGAGAGGCTGTGGAGAATAAGGAACCCTCATACACTCACTGTCGATGGGAACGTAGATTGGTGCAGCCCTATAGAAGGCAGTGTGGAAGTTCCTCAAAAAATTAAGAACAGAATTACCATATGACCGAGCAATCGCCTTCCTGGGTGTCTATCCCCAAAATTTGAAAACATTTATCCATTAAGACATATGTGCTCCAATGTTCATTGCAGCTTTATTTACGGTGGCCAAAACATGGAAACAACCAGTGTCCTTTGATAGATGATTGGATGAAGAAGTGGTATATATACACAATGGAATATCATTCTGCCATAAGAAAAGATGAAATAGTGCCATTTGCAACAATATGGATGGATCTTGAGATTATTATGCTAAGCAAAATAAATCAGACAGAAAAAGTCAAGAACCATATGATTTCACTGATATGTGGGATATAAAACTGAAAACAACAAAGGAAAAAGACAAACAAATGAAGAAACAAAAACTCATAGACACAGATAATAGTTTAGTGGTTACCAAAGGGTAAGGGGGGAGGGAAGTGGTAGGTGAGGGTAAACGGGATCAAATATATGGTGATGAAAGGAGAACCGACTCTGGGTGGTGAGCACACAATGTGATATATAGATGATATATTACAGAATTGCACACTTGAAACCTATGTAATTTTACTAATAATTGTCACTCCAATAAACTTTAATTAAAAAAATTAACACCTATTCTTCTCAAACTATTCTAAAAGCTTTAAGAGGAAGGAAGTCTCCCAAGCCTATTTTATGAGGCTACTATTACTCTGATTTCAATCAATAAAAGAAAAATATAGGTAGATATCCCTAATGAACATAGATGCAAAAATCCTCAACAAAATCTTAGCAAACTGAATTTAGCAATACATTAAAAATATCATACACCATGATCAAATGGGTTTCACTCCTGGTATGTAAGTTTGATTCACTATCAGCAAATGAATTAATGTGATACACCACATAAACCAAATAAAAAATAAAAATCATGTGGTCATATCAATAGATACAAAAAATGTGTTGACAAAATCAGCATCAATTTATGATAAAAACTCAGCAAGATGGAAATAGAGGGAACATATTTCAACATAATAAAGGCCATATATGACAAATCCACAGCTAATGTCATACTTAGTAGGGAAAAGCTAAAAGCATTGCCCTTAAGATCAGAAGCAAGACAAGGATGTCCACTTTCACCACTTTTATTCAACATAGTTCTGGAAGCCCTAGCCACAACAATTGGACAAGAAAAAGAAATAGAAGTCATTCAAATTGGAAACAAGGAAGTAAAATTGCCATTATTTGAAGATGACATGATACTATATAAACAGTAAACTCCAAAGATTCCACCAAAAGACTATTATAACTGATAAATGAATTTAGTAAAGTAGCAGGATACAAAATTAATATTCAGAAATTGGTCGCATTTTTATACATGGATAATGAACTATCAGAAAGAGAAATTAAGAAAACAACACCATTTACAGTTGCATAAAAAAAAATCAAATACCAAGAATAAATTTAACCAAGAAAGTAAAAGAACTGTACTCAAAAAATTATAAGACATTGAAGAGAGAAATTCAAGAAGACACAAATAAATGGAAATATATACCATGCTCATGGGTAGGAAGAATTAATATAGTTAAAATGTCCATACTACTCAAAACAATCTATAGCTTCAATGCAATTCTTGTCAAAATATCAATGGCAAGGCGGGCCGAGTGGCTCAGTTAGTTAAGAACCTGAGCTCTGAGCAACAGGGTCTCTGGTTCCATTCCCACATGGGCCCGTGAGCTGTATATGAGCAAGGCTGCCAGTTCAACACCCATATGGGATGGTGGGCTCTGCCCCCCACAACTAAGATTGAACACGGCACTTTGAGCTAAGCAGCCACGAGCTGCCCACAGGCAGCCAGATGGCTCAGTATGCAACATGATTACTGGTTCAACTCCCACATGGGATGGTGGACTACGGTCCCCCGCGACTAGATTGAAAGTGGTGACTGGATTTAGACTGAGCTTGCACCCTCCACAACAAAAATTGAAGGACAACAACTTGACTTGGAGCTGATGGGTCCTGGGCAAACACAAAGTTCCCCTTCCTAGATTCCCCAGTACTTTTCTCCTCCCCAATTCCCCAATAAAAGAAAAAAAGTGACAAAGTCTTTGTTTAAAAATATATATATATATGAATGACATTTTTCACAGAGCGAGAACAAATAATCCAAAAATTTATATGGAACCATAAACGACCCTGAATAGCCACAGCAATCCTGAGAAGAATAATGCTGGAGGTATCAGGCTACATGTTATCAAATTATACTATAAGGCCACAGTAATCAAAACAGCATAATATTGGCACAAAAACAGAAAAGTGAAACAGAATAGAGCCGAGAAATAAACCCATGCCTATATGGTCATTTAATCTATGACAAAGGAAGCAAGAATATACATTGGGGTAAAGACAGTATATTCAATAAATAATACTGGGAAAACTGGACAGATACACACACACAAAAATGAATGTGGACCACTTTCTTATGCCACATACAAGAATAAACTCAAAATGGATTAAAGACTTAAATGTAAGACCTGAAGCCATAAAACTAGAAGAAAACATAAAAAAGTGAACTCTCAGATATTATTACCCTTAGTGATATTTTTACTGATATACCTTCTTAGGCAAGAGAAACAAAAGAAAAAATATACAAATGAGACTATACCAAACTAAAAATTTTTGCACAGCAAAGGAACCCATCAACAAAATGAAAAGATATCCTACTAAATGGGAGAAGATATTTGCCAATGATACATGTGATAAGGGGTTACAGTAAGTCCCCGACTTACGAAAGAGTTCCGTTCCAAGAGAACGTTCATAAATCAGATTCATACGCAAATCTAACAAAGCGAGTCTTACACACCTTTGACACAAATATACAATGTAAAGCCGATGGTTGAATGATTCTTGTTTAAGAATGAGCGAAGTCTACCATCTTTTTGCCTCGGTCCTATCTTTCAATTATTTTTACTTTTGTTTCCATGGTTATTGCTTTGTGCTTCCCAGCAGTCCTCTCCACATCACCACTGCCTTTCCTCCTGCTTTCGGACATCCGGGGCTCTGAGTGAGCGCTGTACTACTGTCCACTATCGCACTGTACAGTAAGCACACAGCAGCACAGCTGTGACAATGTCTGGCAGACTTGTGAGCTAATTCCGCATTTGTTTGCATCTACAAATGTTTGTAATGTGAGGTTCGTTCGTATCTGTGAAAGTTTGCCATTCGAATGTTTCTAAGTTGGGGACTTACTGTACTTTCCAAAATTTATTTTAAAAAACTCTTACAACTCAACACCAAAAAAACCCAAACAATCAAATTTTAAAAATGGGCAGAGGACTTGAATAAACATTTCTTCAAAGAGGCCAATAGACATATAAAAAGATGCTCAACATCACTAATCATCAAAGAAATGCAAATAAAAACCACAAGGAGATATCACCTCACACCTGTCAGAATGGCTATCATCAATAAATCAACAAACAGTAATTGTTGGTAAGGATGTGGACAAAAGGGAACCCTTGTGCACTGTTGCTGGAATTGCAGATTGGTGCAGCCACTATAGAAAACAGTGTGAAGATTCCTTTTAAAAATTAAAACAGAACTACCTTATGACCCAGCAATTCCACTCCTGAGTATTTATCCAAAGAAATAAAAAACACTTATTCAAAAAGATAGATGCACCCCTATGTTTACTGCAGCACTATTCACAACAGTGAACCAAATGCCCCTCAATAGATGATTGGATAAGGAAATCGTGGTACATATATACAATGGAGCATTACTTTGTCATTAAAAAAATGAAATCTTACCATTGCAATAACATGGGTGGACCTAGAGGATATTATGCTAAGTGAAATAAGTCAGACTGAGAAAGACAAATACCATATGAGCAAACTATGATATGGAATCTAAAGAACAAAATAGGGCCGGCCGAGTGGTGCATTGGTTAAGCGCTGGTTTGGGGATGCCAGCGGCCCCAGTTCGGATCCCACATGAGGGCCAGTGACACTGCCCTCTACAGCTAACAACAGCTCCACCTGGAGCTGGGCTGTGTGAGCCCCGGTGATGGTGTGGGCTGCAGCCCCTGCTGCAGTGGGCTGCCATAGGCTACAGTGAGTGGCCCGCAGCCAGCGTGAGCGGCTGGCAGCCAAGAGTGAGCTGCCAATAGCCGCGGTGAGTGACATGCAGAGGCCAGCGACCGATCTGCCTCATCCGGGAAGAGCGCAATGACGATACCAACAAGGGCCAGTGAAGCAACATCCTCCGCAACTAGACTGAAGAACAAAAGGACAGCAACTTGTCTGTTCCCCTTCCCCGATTCCCCAACGCTGTTCTTCCCCTCCACCAATTCCCCAATAAAATCTTTAAAAAAAAAAAAAAAAAAAAAGAACAAAATACATGAACAAACAAAACAGAAATAAACTCATGGATATAGAGAACAAACTTATGGTTGCTAGATTCGAGCAGGAATGGGTGAGAAAGGTGAAAGGAGTAGGAAGTATAATATAAATTTGTAGCTACAAAATAATCAAGGCGATGTGCAATACAGTATGGGAAATATTGTCAATAATATTGTAAAAACTATGTATAGCATCAAAGGGTACTTATCAGAGGAAATCACTTCATAAATTATATAAATGTCTAACCACTGCACTGTACACCTGAAACTAATACAAAATAATATTGAATGTCAACCATAATTAAAAATATATATGTAGCTACAGAATGTAAAGTACAGTGTAGGAAGGATAATTAATAGTATTGTAATAGCTATGTGCAATGTCAGATGGGTAGTAGACTTGGGGTTATCTTTTCATGACGTTTCTAAATGTCTTATCATGATGTTGTTTTGTGCACCTGAAAATAAAAATAAAATATAAAGTGGAATAGAATAGAAGAAATGAAGTAAAATAAAATAAAATGATGGGACAATTAAAAAAAAAAGGTAGCCCAAAATAGGAAAAAGCAATAAATAAAACATTGTTAAGGAAATACATAGCTTTGTAATTTTAAGGAGAGTGCATTTATTGCTTCACCAAATTATTCTTATTGTACAAGTTCCTAAACCCTTACTCTTGACTGCAGTAGTTGCAAATGTAGCCAGAATTAATAATAATAATAATGATGGTCACAGCTAATATTTATCGAATGCTTGCAATGTGTCAGAAACCTTTTGAGGTGCTTTAAGTAGATTATCTAATTTAGTCCTCAAAACAACGCTAGGAGGTAGGAAAGCTCTAGTTTACAGCTAAGGAACTGAGTCAGGAAGAGGAAAAGTATTATAATTTGAGCAAGATCACATAGTGGGCAGAGTTGTAATCTGAGGGGAGCTGACTCTTGAAACAACCCTCTTTTCTAATAACATGTTGAGAGAAAGCTGGACAGAGACATAAGGAGACAATGGAGGGAGCGTGGGGGGATGAAGGAAGATAGGGTAAGAAACTGGGGTGCATTTTAAGCAGGATGTTCAGCAAAGGTTCTCAAGGAGTTAACGTTGACTAGAAGCTTGAAAACATATTTGGGAAAAGGTTGCTGCAGGTAAAATGCTTGTAGGAGGATGTTTTTCTTACCTCCTCAAGAACAACACCTGCACCTCACTGGGGCAAAATCCAAACCTTAGGAATCTAGTATTGTCCCTGGTTTCCAACCAGTTTCCCATTTCCTTGTATCTATGAATGAAAAAAAATCAGGAACCTCACTCACTCTTTTAACATGAATATCTGTTACCTCTGTTATCTCTTAATATGTAATTATCAACTTTTCTTTCCTTGTCAGTGTGCATGTGTTTGCTGGGTAATTGTTATCATTGATATCTCTGTCTGCTTTATCTTCCAGACTTGGAGACACTGTCATAGCCTCCAAATGACCAAGACACACATAACTGGATGCCCCCTTAGGTAACCTTCTCAGAACAGGGCCCAACTGGATGAGAAAGTCCTTGAAAGTTTCAGGTAAGAGATAATTATACACAGATACAGGGGAAATTGGGTGCTAAATTTAGATATTTGAGTATATTTTAAAATTTTTTATATTTTTGAGACAAAATTACATGCATTCAAATGCAAATAACTTAAATGTACATTTTGATAAGTTTTGACAATGTATAATTACATATAACACCAATTAAAATATAAAATATTTATATGACCTTAGAAAGTTGTCTTATGGCTCTTTCCAGAAAATTCCACTTCTCCCACAAAGATAAGTACTTTTCTGTTATCTATTTTTATATATTGGTTTTGCCTTTCTGGAGTTTTATATAAATGGAATTTTACAATATGTGTTTCTTTGTTTCTGGCTCCTTTCATATTATTAATATATGTGAGATTCCTTTTCATTGCTAAGTAGTATATTATTGTTATCAATTTACCACAGTTAGTTTATTTTCCTATTGATTGTACCTGATTTGGGTAGTTTCCTTTTGTCTTCATTTTTCTTAGAAGAAACAGCAATATAAAAAGGTTTTTAAAAACATATTTCAACCTAATTTGAATAAATACCTAGGAGCAGAACTGCTAGATCATAAACTATATCCCACTTAGTAAGAACCATAGTGTTGGCTCTTACAGAATTTTCATGTTTTTCAAAATTTCAAAATAATTAGTCACCTTTTCAATCTCTAGGTGATGTCACATCATGTCCAGGACTAAAAGGATTTTTGAAGACAAATGAGGTTTTCACCAGGTAATGAGTCATCTTTTCTTGTGTGGAGTGCCATTAGGGATAAGGGTATTTGAATCGCAATGGATCTTTGAGAAATTAGGGACTAAGGATGCTCAGTGGTGATGCTCTAGAAGTAAAAACCATAGAATCTTCTGTAGCCAAGCAGTCATTCGTCATAATAACCATAAAAACTACTGTCATCACAGGGGGAGCCATAGGCACAACCATAATCACGACCCTAGCAGGGGCCAATCCACATTTCCCACACACAATTCTGTAGTAATTGAACTAGACGGCATTGGGAGATGAGAATTCAGCTGGGTTATAAAACAAAGTTTCTTGAGTTTCAGCAACAGGCACAGACTTGGAATCTTTCTATATAATCAGAAGCCTACAGAGTACATATCACACTTTGCCTTCTTGTTCCCACAAAATTTTATCTGAAAAAAACCTTATTGTTGTTTTATTTTCTGTCATAAGAAGGCTTCTCGGGGCCGGCCGAGTGGCGCATTGGTTAAGAGCTGGTTTTGGGATGCCAGCGGCCCCGGTTCGGATCCCATGTATGGAGGGCCAGTGACACTGCCCTCCACAGCTAACAACAGCTCCACCTGGAGCTGAGCTGTGCGAGCCCCGGCGATGGTGTAGGCTGCAGCCCCTGCTGCAGTGGGCTGCCATAGGCTACTGTGGGTGGCCGGCAACCAGCGTGAGCGGCCGACGGCTGCAGTGAGCGACATCCAGAGGCCGGCGACCGATCTGCCTCATCCGGGAAGAGCGCAATGACGATACCAACATGGGCCAGTGAAGCAACATCCTCCGCAACTAGACTGAAGAACAAAAAGAGAGCAACTTGTCTGTTCCCCTTCCCCGATTCCCCAATAAAATCTTTAAAAAAAAAAAAAAAAAAAAAAAAAGGCGGCTTCTCATTTTATGGAACTTAATTCAGTTCCTCTAAATCAATCGCTGTCAGTACAGAAATAACATGTGTGCTCTATGCACATATTTCCAGTGAGTTCCAAATATATATTTCACAAGTACCATGATGCAAAACAACACATTGCCTTTCTCCTCACTAATCTATAATTATATGTTGTATTAAAGTTTGATCTATGTTAAATTTCTTAATGTATCTCCTAAACCAATAGTAGGCCATTTGTGCCTTCATTATTCATTTCCTCTCAGTTGATTTAAAGTCAGCTTATTTTGAAAATAGATTTTCAGTCTTCAATGTGAAGTCCTCACACACGCCTCCTATCTTTTCCCTTCTTTTTCAAATCAGCATTCCTCAGTTTCTGTGCATTTCCAATATTTACTCTTCTTTAGTGTGGCTTTCATTTTACTTCTATTATCTCCATATTTCAAAAACAAAAACAAATAATCCTTTCCTTCATTTCTAGTTTTCAGAGTCTATGATTCATAAATTGTCATTGACATCTCTCTAGACTGGAATGTGTAAGCTCATACCTTCCCACCCTTGCCTCATAAATTAGGTAAATGTTATTTTCCCAGAGGCCCAGAGGGACAATTTTCCCAGGTGGTCCTTGAGTTTTGACCCTTTGCTCATATCCTACATGTATATCATACTAAAATGCAATCCTTAAGCCCTAATCTGAATACCTTTCCACCTACTCCACACTGCTTTCCCCCACAAAATAACATAACCTTATATCTAATAAACAACCCTGGAGTTTTCCCTTTTATATTTGTTTGTGAGACCACCATTTCCATGAATATTTCAACTACTTGACATAAAAGGGCATCGTCCCCCTGAAAGTATTACACAATCTGCATTGTATTTCTTATCAATGTTTTTAGCTGTCAACCCAAGCAATCCATGCTAATCAAATGGGTGGTAGATGGGCAGAGGCAGGGAAAAAAAAAAAACCAGAGCTCTTAGGGCTTTTTTATTTTTTCCTTTTGAAAGGAATATTCCTTTATAAACAAATTAAATATGGAACTGGTGGCCTGAAACTTAATTTCCCCAAAAGGGTGCATTCACACTGCAAAAATAGAAGAGAGAGAGAGAGAGAGATGAAATGGAAATTTCTCCCTTTCTGTATTCTCCTTATTCGGCTTCTCTATGTAACCATTACCATGTTTAGAATAGACCAATTTTCTCTTTGACTCCTACAAATAAATGTCTAACAGAAAATTATCTTTTAAACCTTATCTGGAATAGGCATGTAAGTAGCTGCCTGAATTTCAGAAAGACCCTTTGGTATGTGAGGATTACCATATGAAATACAGGGACGCCCAATTTGAATTTCAGATAGCAATGAATACAGTGAATACCTTTTTTTCAGTAGAAATATGTCCTATGCAGGATTGGAGAAATGCTTGTATTAAAAATATCATTTCCTGTTTACCTAAAATTGAAATTTAACTGGGTATCCTGTATTTCTATTTGCTAAATCTGGCCACCCCATATAGGCATGTAAGTAAATAAAGACTTGAGAAATCATTAGTATGTATACATAAAACTATATTCTTTATATATGTAAGCCACATTGAGTGTTAATGTGACATGCTCTGAAGGAAGTAAAATTAAATCTTCAGTTACTATTATTTCTTGCTAGTAATAATAAAGGCCACTTTTATCTAGTTTTCTACATTTCATTCTGACATACCCACTGAAAGGAAGTGATCTCATCAGTGACCTCTCATCACCTTCTGTCTCATAGTCTCCATAATGGGACACTGCCAGGCTGCCTCTTAGACTGAAACCACAGGCTCATGACATGTTTGTGCTCTAAAGCTACAGGCTGTGAAGCATTTACACAGCATTTACAAACCATTTTATAAAGCCTCATGCTAGGGAGTCATGTGGACTATTTCATAAGGGCCACATTTGGATTACTGCTTTACCTTCTGGGTCAATTAAAACTGCAATGCCTAAAGGTAGCATGCTATGCTTTTAAAAATATCTGTTTTAGGGCAATGACAAACACAAGTCTTAAACTGCATGTACTTTTAAAAGATAAGTCTTTGGTTATAATACCAGCTTTTTGTATACCCTGCCGACACATGTGAGTATAACATATTAGCCCCTCTAGATCCATATGACCCTATAATTTTAAAATAAAAGAAAATTAAGAAGAACTTTTTTTTTTTCAGAAAAGTTAAGTCAGGAAGACACATATGTACACATACACATAGTTTTTTAAAGGACTGGAAGCAAACGTGATAAAATTACAGAAGTAATTTTCTCTAGTGAAATCATGGTTTACTTTCATTTCTTTAAATGGTATGTAGTTTATAAATGTAAAATAGTGATAAAAGATCACCTTTGTAATAAAAAGGAAACATGTAAAATTTATGTTTTCTAAGATTTTCTTCTTTAAATCTAATAAAAGCCATATTAATGCAAGTGATAAACTCCTTGTACCCATTCTGGTTATTAACACTTCCCAGCTACTTCTTCACCTTATGCTCATTTCAGGAAAATAATATCAGTTAATAAATTAAGTAAGAGAAAAAAGATTTTAGCAATACCCAGCACTTTACACTAGGTTTCTATTTTTAGATTGCTAGGGCTTTCATAACAAAGTACCACAAACTGGGAGCACAAACAACAGCAATGGATTGTCTCACAGTTTGGGGGGGCTTGAAGTCCAACATCAAGGTGTCAGCAGGATTGGTTCCTTCTGAGGTTGTGAGGGAGAATTTGTTTCAGGCCCTTCTCCCAGCTTCTGATGGACTCACGCTTTTCTTGGCTTGTAGATTATGTCCTCCCTATATCTTCGCAATGTCTTCCCTCTGTAGCTAACTTCTGTGTCTAAACTTTCCCTTTTTGTTTCTTGAGGGCAGTGTCACTGGTCCTCATATGTGGGACCTGAACCGGGGCCACTGGCTTCCGAAGCCAGCGCTTAACCACCATGCCACTCGGTCGGCCCACTAAACTTTCCCTTTTTATATTGGATTACCCCTCCTCCCCAATGACCTCGTGGCTTGATTATCTACAAAAACACTATGTCCAACTCTGGTCACATTCACAGGTGCTGGGGGTAAGGACTTCAACAATGTTTTTTGGGGTCCACAACTCAACTGATAGCAGTTGCACAATTTGTCATGACTGGAAAAGCAGCCATTTTTATGTTAATAAAACAAACAAACAAACAACATGTCAAACATTAGTCACTCTAGAGCAAGAAGGATATGTCACCTGTTGTGGTAGAGGATACTAGTGTTTGTAGTATGTTACAAATCGTTATTGCTTCTCCATCTATTTGCAAATGTCACAGTCCCCTATTATCACAATTATATGAATGGGGGACTTTGGTAGAGAGTATGACATCAGCAGGGACTCCATAAAAGCTTAGTAAAATCTCAGTTACAGAAGTAGTGAGGCTTTCAAGTGATGTGTAATCCCAGCATTACATGGAAGAAAGACTGGAGAGTGATGACAGGGTAGCTTTTTTTCTGGAATGCCCTGCTCATTAATCACAACAGCCTATTTAAAACTGGAAAAACACAGTTGTTAGGAAACTTAGTTCTTGATTTTATTTTATCATTGAACTACTAAAGTTTTCCCTAATTGGAATTTCTGTACACTGTTGGTGAGAATGTAAAATAGTGCTGCAGCTATGGAAAACAGTATAAAAGTCCTTCAAACAAGTAAAAGCAGAATTCCCATAGGATCCTGCAAGCTCACTACCTGGCATTTATCCAAAGGTATTGAAATAAGGATCTAGAAGAAGTATCTGCACTCCCATGTTCAATGCAGCATTATTCACAATAGCCCAGCTGTAGAAGCCACCTAAACTTCCATCAATGGATGATGAATGAATGGATAAAGAAAATGTGGTATATACACACAATGGAATTCTATTATTCAGCCCTTAAAAAGATGGAAATCCTGCTATTGTGACAACATGGATGAACCTGGAGGACATGATGCTAAATGAAAAAAACCAGTCACAGGACATGATTCTACTTACATGAGGTATTTATAATATTCAAACTCATAGAATCAGAGAGTAGAACTGTGGTAGCCAGGGGCTGAGGGATGAGGAGAATGGAGAGTTACTGTTCAATAGATAAAAAGTTTCAATAATTAAAAATAAGTTCTATAGGTCTACTATGTAACATTGTACCTAGAGTTAAAAGTACTGTATTTAAGAGGGTAGATCTCATGGTATGTGTTCTTATCACATTTAAACTAAATAAGACAAAATAATAAAATAAAGAATAAAACAAATGCTGCTGGAAAAACAAGATACCTTGCCCTTAAAGGCTTTTCCATAGTCAGCTGCCCTGGTCCTCCTTTCTGCTGTCTGGCCAAAAACTGACTCTCAGGTTTGTGGGCCCTGAGTGAGACATAGCTATGCTACAGTGGGAAGTATCTTGTCAGCCATACATGTTCTAGGGGGACAGTGAGTCCACAGGTATGTACAGGCAACAGAACAGAGAAATAAAATTCACATGATGTGCAAAGCCTCCCCAGGTACACCCTCCGGCTCTCACAGGTTTTGTTTACAGATGAATCACAGATATAAAGCCATCATGGATGGTGGAGATAGTTTGTGATTGATCTTTTACACTGGTCGTGTTATGTTCCACACAAACATGGCAAATATGAAATTGAGTGTAAATTACCTTTCAGAAAATGCATTCCTTGCTTATAGTTGCATCCACAGCATATATTTTGCCAGGAGTAAAAATCTCACAGGTTATCACAACAAATAAAAGTGTGACCACGGGTGTCATTCCAGCAAAGCATCACTCCTTTTCTAGGGCACTGCCCCCAACAGATAACATTTCCCAGAGAGGGTAGACCACGACCTGTAATGTCACACAAGTTTTCTTCAAACACTTGTAGATTTTAAAACTATAGTTATCAATCGCTGCTTCTTGACAAGAGCAAGGAAACTTGCTTGGATTACTGACTTTATTAAATAATACTTATTTCATCTTCTCATTTTTTAATCAATCAAAGACATAGTGAAGCCAATTAGAGCTTCATATCAGCATAAGATAAAGAAAGTGTTAATGCAATAAATAAATTTAATTCTAGTGAAAGCAAAGAAACATTTTTAAATGCCCTTTCAACATAATCACACAGGAATATGTCAGATTTCCTAAAGGTTTTTATAAATGTTAAAAATAATTCATAGATTCCATTACTAATTTAGTAGAACCTTATAGACTGAGAAGCTTCACGTGGGAAAATATTGATTAGTCAATCCCTTATAAGTTTTATTTTTAAAAATCAATATACAATAATCATAAATGTTAGTTTTTTGTTGTTGTTGTTTTTTTGAGGGCAGTGTCACTGGCCCTCATATGTGGGACTGAACTGGGGCCGCTGGCTTCCCAAGCCAGCGCTTAACCATTGCGCCACTCGGCTGGCCCAATATTAGTATTTTAAACATATGCTATGCCATTCAAAAGGTTTTCTGAATCCAAACGAAAGAGACATAATTTAATTCCATGTTTAATAATAGTCAGTTTTTAATCCATGTAAGCGGTCATCCTTCTCTGTAATCCTTATTATATGCAGAGTAATCTTTGGCCTGCATAACTGTATATCACAGAATTGTTCGGATGTCTTTATTGGCTTAGCATCACTCTTTGAGGTAACCACGCCCTGTATTTATTTGTTCAGCCCTGTTTTTTCTTCCTGTAAATATATCTTGGTTAATTCTTCAACTTCCTCCTCCATATTAATTTTTACCTGAAATTGGCCAAATACTATCCTTATATAACATCTAAAGTATTTTTATTTGTTTCTATGCCATATGTCCATCTTTTTGTGTGAGACAGAATGACTCATACTCCCTCCCCTCACAAAGTAACAGATTCCAAACCAATATGAAACGTGATTTGCGAGTTACTTGTGTGTTTTTTAAATCATTTGTATAATTTCATATCTATATAAAGCATATCCATAATATTTGCCATCTGGCTTTTCTGGTGTCCCTTAAAATAATGTATTGATCATACATAAATAAATATCTTTTGTTCTTCATAGTGTAACAATGCATGAAGTTACTCCTGAAAAGAAAATTTCAATGTGATGCTCATGTTAGTGCCATTTGCATTCTGTGTCCATATTGTCTTGATACCTTTTGATCCAGTGCCAACTGCATTCTTGAGACATTATGGCAAAGATTTGATTGAATTGGGTTCCTTGTGACCAGGGCTGTCTTCAACTCAGGCAATATGGCTGTTGTGGCCATCACTGATCCTTTCATGGACTCCAACAAGTATGATTCAACCAATGCAAGTTTAATGGTACCATCAAGGCCAAGAATACAAAATTTATAGTGAGTGGGAAGCCCAGCTCCATCTTCTAGGAGTAAGAGACCACTAACATCAAACGAGGCAATGCTGCCGCTATATATGCTATGAAGTCCACTGCACCTTTTCTTGACAACTTCATTGAAATATAATTGATCTACAAAGAACTTCATATTTAATATGTACAATTTAATGATTTTGGACATATGCAAACACCATGGTACCCATCACAACAATCGACGTAATAAATATATCCAATACTTCTCAAAGATTCCTTGTCTTAACCACCTCAGAAAATGCTGGGCCTCACTTTAAGAGTGAAGCCACTTATATTTTACTTGAGTATTTGGTTAGTCTGTTCTTTCTTCTCATTAGAACACAGGCTCTGTGAAAGCAGAGAATTTTTCTTTTTAATTTTCTCCCCCTCAGCGACAAACTAGAGAAAAGAGTCTAATCTATGGGGCAAAATAATAAGGATACTTGAATATCAAGGTAAAAAGTATGGAATTCATAAAGGCTATGGAGAACAAAAGAAGCTCTTGAGCAAACAAATGGTGTAACCAGGTCAACATTTTGAGATAACAGCCATCATCACTTCTTATCCAACTCATTTAGTCATGTCCTATTTCTTTGAAATAATTATTTGTTATATTACCTTTGAGCCAAGGTCTTTCCTTGAGAATTAGCCCTGATGCATTGAATTGGTGGCAGTTTATGTAAGCAGCATTCTGCAATTATGCTTCCATGAATACGAGGTCTGGGATGCATTAAAGGTGTTCAAAGAATCAGAGTTTTCAAGATAAAAATATACTGTCAAATGCTGTAAAATGAGGTCGCTTTCAGGATATTCACAACTTGCATTTATTCTTTAAGTTTTACTTGAGCACCTCCTATCTGCAGGCACGACAGTAGAAATGCAAGTTGGAATATAATGGAAACATTTTTACGTGTCCTCAGGAGAAACATCATATTGAAAGAACCAGTCTGACATTGTTCAACACACTACCCTGTCTATGCAATAAAAGTAACTTTAAGTTGAGAAATAACTTTTTAAATTCTTTTTAATGGTAGTATTTCAGAGTACATATTAGAAAATGAAAATCTTAGGGTATACAAGCTTCCAAATCCTAAAGAAAATGATTGGTGTTTCTGCATGGCACAAGGGCATACAGGTCATATTAAGTCAAATGGGTTACTTTTTAAACAACCATTTAGGAAGCAGATTTATCTGGATCAAAGTAAATAATTTTAAAATGAACTTTTGATAGGGCTGAATCAATTTTCTACGAAATTACTTTCAATTCAACCTCAGTGTGGTATTTACTTGACCATGAGAGATGAAAACCATTGTTTAACATGCTGAGTTTTAGTGAGACAGCCTGAAGAAATCTGAAATTTGGTACTTTATTTGAACCATTTTTTGTGGCCAATAATCTGTATTATGACATATTGTGTATTTGTTTTTGTCTTATATTACTGATTGTAACATATGTAAGGTCCTTAAAGTGCGAACCCTACTAGTATTTTTTATTTTGTTTGATTTTGTTCTATGCATTCTGCACTCTGAAAACCATTTGGCCTTGTGCAGGTCATTAAGAATACTAGTACTGCCACGTAGGTTTGTTTTGTGGGATTTTTGGTTCTATTTTTAGTCACTTCAATCTGCTGCTTTTCAGATTTTGGGCTTTCATGTGAATGTAAGGAATTGTGATTGCTATTTTCCCTACTCCAAAAATGCTCAGTTCTCATCATTAGTCTTCTGGAAATTTCTTTCTACTTAATTATTAGTGATAAAATATTATCACTGTTAATATAAATGGTCTTAGTCTTCTGGAAATTTCTTTCTACTTAATTATTAGTGATAATATATTATGTTATTATATTTATTTTTTTCATTGGTAAAAATTCACCACATTCAATAAAATTCAAAATTTACTACTACTTGATTCACCTTTTCTCTATTCCTGTTTTCATTTTTGTACCAATGGTCTTATATTAATCATGAATGAAGACTCTTAAATAAAATTCAGAACTTCTGTATCCCCAAGTTTCATTTGTAAATATATATCTGCTTCTTTTACCACAACAGCCCTGCCCATTAAACAACAAGTAAATTCTCAAAATATGTGATGGTAAAATTTTTATATTCTTCCACCAGCTGTTTTCTACTTTTTTTAAAAAAGTTTATTGGGGTGACAACTGTTAGGTTAGTAAAGTTATATAGATTTCAGGTGTATAATTCTGTAAAAAATGCTCAACATCACTAATCATCAGAGAAATGCAAATAACAACCACAATGAGATATCCCCTCACACCACTTAGAATGGCTATAATCAAGACTGTAAACAATAAGTGTTGCAGAAGTTGTAGAGAAAAGGAACCCTAATGCACTGCTGGTGGGAATGCAGATTGGTGTAGCCGCTACAGAAGACATGTGGAGATTCCTCAAAAAGTTAAGAATAGAATTACCATACCCAGCAATCCCTCTCCTGGGTATCTACCAAAAAAAATCTGAAAACATTTATCCATAAAGATATATGTGCTCCAGTGTTCACTGCAGCTTTATTTATGGTGGCCGAGACATGGAAACAACCAAAGTGTCCTTTGATAGATGATTGGATACTTTCTACTTTTTTACCAAACATACTATTAACACTTTGAACCAATTTTTTTTTCTTCAATCTATACTTTTTTCTAATATTATCAAATCTGGAAATCTCCATTTTTTTTTTCCCCCTTCAGAAAATTGCTTAACTCATGGTCTCCATCCTTCATGAAGATTTCTTCAACCTAAGATTAAAAAAGTGTGAATATTAACCTTCATTTGCCCACAAAAACAAAAAATAGAAAATAGAAAATTATTATCCCAATACTTTGTAATTTGTATTTATTAAATTTAATTTATCTAGTTCTATAAAATAGTCACATAAAAAAATCCAATACTAGACAGACGCTGTGCTAACTGCCTCCCAGGACCACACCAAAATTACAAGCAAATTATACAGCATTCAACCCTGGAGGACCCCGGAACACTGGAGGAACAGAACCACTAAACGAAGAACTTAAAGAGGAGGCCGTGTCGGGTCTGGTAGGACGGGCGGAGACGAGAGAGGGCGAGCCCCATGAGGGAAGCCCCAGCCGTGGGAAGCTTGTCTGGTTGGGGAAGAGACCCTCCGGCCGCACACTAGGCTCACCAGCCCAGAGCTCCTTTGCCGGGAAGAGGAGTTCTAAGATAGCCGGCAGTAAATTAGTGAGGACTCTCTTTGCTCCGCTCGGTGAGGCTGAGAGCAGCTGGAGAATCAGTGGGGCCGGTGCCCGGGCTTGCTCGCCGGTGAGCACTTACCTGGTTCCCGGTGGAGGGAGTGGCTGTGTGAGCCGGAAGCCTGAGGGGACAGACTGAACTGAGCACCTTTGGTGCAAAGGCTGGAGGTTTTTGAACTGTTGTTCCCCTGGTGTGGAGCCTGCACGCGAGTGGTGTAGGGAGGGCGCCATTTTGTCGGGCTTGGGCCCTCCCATGAAGGTCTGAGACCTAATTGGTCTGGTGGAATTGGCGCAGAAGTGCGTGCGTGCGTGCATGCGTGCGCCTGCGGCCTTGGATCCCCACCCTCTGCCCGGCTTATACTGCGTTGCCAGGGAAACGCAGGGTGGGTGCCCTCTGGCTAAAGCAGGCTGCTCACTGAGACCCGGGAGTGCGCGAGCCGCCTGGGATCCCCACCCTCTGCACGGCTGGTGCTGCGTTGCCAGGGAAACACCTAGTGGGAGTGATCCGGCTCCAAGAGGCTGCTCACTGAGATGCGGGAGTGTGCAAGCTGCCTCGGGTCACCGCTCTCCGCACTCCGCTTGCAGAGTTGCCAGGCTGGTGATTGGTTGTCGGGCTGCTTGGCCTGATCTGCAAGTGGCTGATTGGGACAGGCTGAGACTGGGAGTTTTCCTGGGAGTGTTGGGCCGTGAGCTGTGTGCCTGCGTGATCCAGCCAGGCCTCTCCTGGTGATCTATCTAATACATCAAAGCAATCCCAGAGCGACAGCCAGAATGGGGAAACAAAGAAACATGTCACAAGTAAAAGATCAGAAGAAACCTCCAGAAATGGCACCAAATGAAACAGAGGGAGCCAACCTTTCAGAGACAGAGTTTAGAACACTGATGATAAGAATGTTTAAGGAACTTAGTGAGGACATAAAGAAGGATAGGGAAACCATAAAAAACAACCTGTTAGAACTAAAGAATACAATAACTGAAATGAAGAACACACTCGAAGGAATCACCAGTAGAGTAGATGAAGCAGAGGAGCGGATCAGCGATTTGGAAGATAAAATAGCAGAACTCACCCAGTTGGCACAGCAAAAAGACCAAAGAATAAAAAAGAATGAAAATAGTTTAAGAGCCCTATGGGACAAGGTGAAACGCAACCACCTTCAAATCATAGGGATACCAGAAGGAGAAGAGAAGAAGCAAGGGGTCGAAAATGTATTTGAAAAAATAATGACTGAAAACTTCCCTACCCTGGTGAAGGAAATCAACATACATGCCCAGGAAGTGCAGAGGGTTCCAAACAAGCTGAACCCAAACAGGTCCACACCAAGACACATCATAGTTAAAATGGCAAAGGTTAAAGACAGAGACAGAATCCTAGAGGCTGCAAGAGAAAGACAGCAGGTTACATACAAAGGAACTCCCGTTAGACTAACAGCTGACTTGTCTACAGAAACTCTGCAGGCCAGAAGGGAGTGGCAGGAGATACTCAAAGTGACACAAAATAAAGGCCTACAACCAAGATTGCTCTACCCAGCATGGCTATCACTTAAAATTGAAGGAGAAATAAAGAGCTTCTCAGAAAAGAATAAGCTTAAGGAATTCATAACCACCAAGCCAGCATTGCAAGAAATGTTAGAAGGGTTTTTTTAAACAAAAGGGGTAAACAAGCTAACCCAGAGAGACAATTTAAGAAGATTGAAGTCATATCAAGCAGATATAAAGGAAAAACTGATGGTTGCTGGCTGGGAGGAAGTGGGGAAGAGGGAGAGGGGCAAGGTTTTGGACAGTGTATGTGGGACTACAATGTTGCTGCAGGGATATGGGGGCAGTTCTGGGAATGTAATTGATAATGTTGTGAAGAGATTATTATGTTGCAAGAAATAAGTCAGTTGGAGAAGGACAAGTACCATGTGATCTCACTTGTGTGTGGAGTCTGAAGAGCCGAGTGAACAATCAAAGTAAACAGACTCGTAGATGTAGAAGAAAAACTGAGGGTTGCTAGTTGGGAGTGGGGGTGGGAATGGGGGGGAAGGGGAAGGGATTAGACAGCATAAATAGACAACTACAATATTGTCACAGGGATATGAAATACAGTTCGGGGAATATAATAATGTTGTAAAAATTTTGTGGCGTGTCAGATAGACACATGTCCTGTTAGGCAGACCACTTCATGGATGGAGTAGAGGCTTGATCACTGCACTGTACACCTGAAGCTGATGTTGTATAGTATTGTATGCCAACTGCAACTGAAGATGTGGATGGTCACGGGATGTGGAGTATACTGTGGAGGGGAGTCAGGGGAGTTGTGATGGATATGTATGATATGGGGGGGAAGTGGGGTGGCGAACTGGGGGAGGGGGGTTTTCACTTTGGGGGGTAAAGAGTATAACTATTGCATTGTGTTGTACACCTGAAACTAATAAAATAAATAAATAAATAAATAGAAATTTTTTAAAAAATCCAATACTATGATGATATTAATGGAAATCCATTAGTTCAAAGTCAGTGCTCATAAATGGTATAGTACATTGCATCATGAGCAAGAAATATTTAATAATTGAGGCCGGCTGAATGACGAGTTAGTTAAGAGCTGGCTTGGGAGCACGACCTCCGAGCAGCAGGGCCTCCAGTTTGGATCCCACATGGGCCAGTGATGCTGCGCCCTCTATAGTTAAGATAGTGAACAACAGCTTGACCTGGAGCTGGGCTGCCCTGAGTCGCTGGCGATGGTGTGGGCTGCAGTGGGCTGCCATAAGCTACCATGAGTGGCCGGCAGCCAGTGTGAGCAGCGGACAGCCAGTGTGAGCTGCCGTGAGCAGCCATGAGTGGCCGTCCAATGGCCGGGGATAGATCTGCCTCAGCCAGGAAGAGCGCAATAACAACACCAACATGGGCCAGTGAAGGGACATCCACCACAACTAGACTAGAAGAAGAACAAAAAGACAGCAACTTGTATGTTCCCCTTCCCCGATTCCCTAATGAAATCTTAAAAAAAAATATTTAATAATTATAGATTTATGTAAATAAACACATTTAATTTTGAAAGTGGATGATTGTATTGAAAATAAATTATATCTCCTTTGTGTCTTCCTTTCAGTCTCAGAAGATAAGATTTTGGTTTTCTCTTTCCTCTAAATTGTTGGCCTCCACCAGTATCGCACCTGCCTTGTTTCCATTTTTATTTCTCTCTGGCTTTTTTTTCAACAGTCTCTTCAACTCCACTTTCTTCTTTGCCTATCCCTAATTTTTAATGTTTTCTTTTGCCAAGTCCAGTGACTTTTCCCCAGTTTAGAGGTGGTTTTCTTTTATTTGACCTCTGTTGTGTTCAGCACTTTCTTCTTTAAACCCTTTCTAATGCCATCTTCATTCTCTTTCAACTACTGTACCTCTCAAGTGTTTTCTTCATTTATTCCTCTGCCTTTATCCTAACTAAGGGAGATTTCCAAGATTAATTCCTTGACCTTACCCCTTCTTCTCCTAAATTCCCTCATTAAATTTTATTTTGTACTCCTCATACAATGTTTGACCTGTAGAAGGCACTCAATACTTAAAGAATAATTATGCATATATGTATGTATTTTCTCTCATATTTACAGCTTTAAGTACCAAAATAATATTAGTCATTTTCAAACTGATAAATCATGTACTCTCCTCTTTCTTGAACCTACAAATCTCATCTAGACAATTCCCTTCTTGAATATATTATCATAACCTCAAATCCATGTTTTTAAAAACAAATACATCTCTGCATCAAAACTTACTTGTCCTGAAAATTTGTCTGCCTTTTAGTAGCACTACCTCTCCTGATGACTACCCAAATTCAATATAAAAGCACCACCTTTACTCATTTATATATGTCACTAAACCCAATCATTTTCCATTGGAACTGTTGCATATCCATTTCCTTACTCTTACTGCAACAAGCCAAATTCTGGCCCTCACTTCTCACTCTTGGATCCCCAATGGACCTTTAGCTCCAGGTACTCAGGGCATCTTGTATTTTTCCACTCCTTTCTATTTTATACATTGTTATTAAATTTATATTTCCTATCACTGATTCTCAGTTGCTGATTTCTTCAGCTTAACATTCAGGGTTTCCTACTGTGCTAATTCTAATTCCTTTGCCTGGCTCACAGAACTTTTATACTTCTTCACCAACCATTCTAAACTTGTTCACCACTGTAAGTCATGGTAATCATCAAATTACTTATTAACAAGACACCAATCATATTCCCTGGACAGCTAATTCAATGACCATTACACCCCTGCCTCTGTCCCCATGTAGGTCTCCTGCCTTGAATTTCCTTTCCTTTTCTAATTTATTGATGTAGTTCTCAAGCCTGCTTCAAGATTCTCCTTCAATGGCACCCTTCTGTGGTTACCAGAGTCCTCTGAAGTCCAGCCAACCTTCTTGTTTGTGTCATAGCTATTACATACAAAGTTTTGTTCTTGAATTGTTAGTCTTAGTTCTCCAAATAGATGGTTAGTTCTTTGATGGCAGCAATTATATCTTATCTGTCTCCATATCACCCATCACAGCAGAGATTAAGGACATATTAAGTGCTCAATGAATCATTGTTAATCAAGTGCTGATTCCAGGTGGAAGCAGTATTGATCATCAATTCACTTGTTTGGTTGCATATTTTTTAAGAGCCAGAGTTTCTGAAATTGTGGTCCATGGACCAGCAGCATTAGCATCACTTGGGAGCTTGTTAAAAATGGAAATTTTAAGACCCCAGATCTACTACATCAAAAACTCTGGGGGTGGGGCCCAGGAATCTGTGTTTTTTAAGCTGATTGTGATACACACTATCATTTGAGAGCCACCACTGTGGTTCAATCATCTAGTTGTCAGAGCAACATTTCCAGATAAGATAGCACTGGACAACATAAATGCTTAATTTACCAAGCTTTTATTTTTCAGAACATCCTGACCTGCATAAAACAAGACAAACGGTGATTAGCAATGTACTTTCTGTGATTCACAAAGCGTAGATGATAATGGAAAAGCCGCTTATTTGTGCAATCATTCTTCTACGTCTAAAAGGTTTTGCAGTAAATGTTAATATTCCATGTTTCTTTTAATTTTTACGTTGTTCTCTCCAAAAACTGATTTATCATGTGGTTCTGAAATTGGGGTCTAAAGCACAGAGGTTATTGTTAAAAACTCAGTCTAGCTGCCCCATATTTCAGAATATTTGGAAAGATTTAAGACCCAAACAGTTCATTTCAGTTACCCTGTCCACCATCCTTTATGAATAATCTCATATTAGGGGCTCTAAATAGGGGTGAGATCAGGAACAGAGACTGCAGAATCTGAAGCTGGGGACGCCAGAGAGGCCATTACATGCTCAGAAGGTTTTAAGCATAACTTAAGGAACTCAATGTTGATCTATAGTCTGTGTTCAGGGGCCAAAATTGCTCAAACAGAAACCATGAACCCCAGAGATTTAGTAGTTAGTTAATTTTATTTTCACCTCATTGGATAGTGTATTAGTCAGCGTTCTCTAAAGAAACAGAACTAGAGATAGGTAGCTAGATAGATAAATAAATGACATATAAAATATAATAGAAATACAGCATATAATAGGAGATATATGAAGTGTGATAAAAAAATACACTGAATGTTTAAATTACAAAAAGTTTATTACAGTAAAAGCCACATTACTATTAATCTCCCTCACTTCAAACACATTTATCCCATCATCCTTGCCACTTTCTGAAGCAGTTCTGGAAGTCCTCTTTCTTGAATGTCTTTAGTTGCACTGCCATGGCTGCCTCATGTCCGTAATCATTTTGACTTTGGAACAGAGCCAGAGGTTGCATGGTGCCAGATTTAGTGAATAAGGTGGATGAGGACACCCCATAATATTTTTATTTGATAGAAATTACTGTATACCAGGAATGATGTGTGACACGGAGCATTGTCATTGATGGAGGATGATTTACCACACACTTAAAAACACACCTTCTTCTCAACCGTAGCTCACACCCAACTGACTGCACTGAACAAGTTGAAACTTGTCATACACTGTTACTGAAGTTCAATTTGCTGTTTCCCATATTGAAAGTCCCTTCCATTGGATGGCACTCGGCAGAAGCATTCACTGTATTTTGTAATTATATCAGAAAGACTTTGTGTCACACATTATTTTTGTCAAATAAAAACATTATGGTGTGTCCTCATCCACCTTATTTATAAGATCTGGCACTGTGAGACATCTGGTTCTTCCCCAAAGTCAAAATGACCATGAAAGGTAAACGTTTTGAATCAATCCAGGACATCAAGGCAGCCAGGATAGTGCAAAGACACTCAGGAAAGGGAACTTCCAGAATTGCTTTAGAAAGTGGCAAGAACAATGGGATAAGTTCGAAGCAAGGAGGAGTATTTAGAGGGGGATTAATGGCAATAAGTCTTTTACTGTAATAATTTTTTTTAAATTTAAACATTCATTGTATTTTTTTATCACACCTCATAATAGACTATAAAAGAAGACATAAAAGACAGACTTGTTTTAAGAAATTGGCTTACATGATTTTGGGAACTGTCAAGACCAAAATCTGCAGAGCAGGCTGGAGACACAGGAAAGGATTGCTGGCTTTCCAGCCTGAGTCCTAAGGTAGTGTGGAGGCAGAATTCTCTCTTTCTTTTCTCTTAAGGCCTTCAGTTGATTGAATAAGGTTTACCCACATTATGGAAGGTAATCTGCTTTACTCAAAGTCTTCTGATTTAAATGTTAATCTCATCTAAAAAAACACCTCCACAGAAATATCTAGGCTGGTGTCTGCTGAAACATCTGGGCTCCATAGATCTAACACGTAGGCTCATAAAGTTCGCCATCACTGGTGGTGAACTGCTTGAAGCCTTGGCAATTGTGATAAGATAATTCAGGTTCTCCACATACATATTTAACTATAAGGTATTTTTGAGCTTTAATCTCCAGTGAAGAGTATATACTTCCAGGTGACATAAAGAGAAAAGATGAGGCTGTTTGGGGGAGGTTTTCCTCAATTCTCTGCTCTGATTTTCTTACCAGGTTTTGAGGTGAGAGGGAAGTTCTCCTTAGTCATGGTGGTACATTAAATTTCCTGGGGATGCTCTATAAAAAACAAACAGTCCCACCCCACACAAATAAATCAAAATCTCAGGGATGGGGGTGACATTTAATGAAAATTCTCCAGGTGAACCTGATGTGCATTCATATTTGAGAATCACTACTCCAAATAAAAGAAACCCCTCAGCATGTCTTACAAACCCAGCCATAAGCCAAGTCTGAAATTGCAATATCTGAGAAAAATGACCAACAAACACAGAGGGTTTGGTCAGAGCTTAGACTGGAAGGCATAAGGACTGAATGGATCCTGCAGTGCTGGGAAGCTTAAAATGAAGAAGCTGCTTCTCAACAATTTGAGGTTTCATTTGAGCTTCTCCAGACCACTTTCTCTTCACCATTGCTTCCCATTTCCTCTTGCCTTGTCTTACCTTTTCCTCCCTCTTTTCCCCTTTCTTTCTTACTATCCTCCTCCCTCCATCCTCCTTCTCCAAATTTAAGGGATGGCAGCATTGCTGACTTAAAGCTAATGGTAGAACTTTCACCCTTGTTCTCTATCTACCCCCTAGATTCTGGAAGAAATCTGTGGGCCTATCCTAGGAGAGTCAGGAGACTGATCGATGCTGGATTATAATGTCGCACTGAGTGAGTAGGATTCAGGGGTTTGGAGTGTACTTCATTGGCACAATCTAAATGAAAGGGTAGTAAAGATTTGGCAAGTTTATTTTTCTTATGAAATGTAACTGGCTAACATTTCAGCTTCCCAGAAAAGAGGGCTACTCAAATGTAGTGCAGGGATCACTTGATGATGACGGTAACAGCTGCCAACTCTCTCCTCAGTTTTAACTGAAATTGTTTTATTATTTGGCTGATATAGATAAAATTCATTGCTTTTGTTTTTTTTTGTTCAATTGCATTATTATATTTAAATGGCTTTCTTATTTTATGTACTTTTAGGTAAGATTTAATTCTATCAAGGATTTTTTTTCTCATCTGTGTATATAATGAGCTCCAATATTTATAGTTTCTATGTCATTTACAATCATCTAGCTCTTGAGAAAGGATGGAGCACATAAACTTCCAGGAAACAGTCCAATGCTCTTCACTTTGACCAAGGATATTTGAGTTTTGTTTGCATATAATATTGGATTCAGAAAATATTTGCATTTCCATCAAAGAAATCTATTCATCTCAAAATATGTCCTCAATGACAAGTTTCCATGATAAAATGTGTAATTATGTTTTAATGTCTAATTACATTGATTTAAACCTTTGTTGCATTCAAGTCTCTTAGAGTATATTTAACTTTCTGATTACTAGTGCTCATTCTTCAAATGACCCCAAGTAATAATTCTCTGACTTATTTTCAAATCCTCATTTGTCAGCCTTTGCCACAGTTTTAAGATTGCCAGTATTTAAGGAACATGATTTTTCTATTTTGGAGCCATTTTCTCCACTTGTAGCCATTTCTTTTGCCCCATCTCAAGACTGCAAAAAAATAATGTTTTATAAATCCTTTGTTCTATTTTCAGAACGTGGTGTCTTCCTAGAAAATCTTAATCCAAAAGTAAACCTAAATATTTTACAGTATTTCATCACATTTTTTGTTAATACAGAATCTTTCTAGGTTCTTTATAGTCCCCTTAGATATGGTCACAACACCCACAAAAATATAGTCACTGAAGCATCATCCAGATTCTCATTATGGATCCCATTCTACTTCCTAAACCTAATCTGTCTGTAATCAAGTTTCTGATGGCCACTAGTCTTAGCTAATTTTAAAAACTGGATTACATCTTCTCTCATGGCTGAGTAATATTCCATTGTATATATGTACCACATCTTCTTTATCTAATCATCTATCAAAGGACACTTTTGTTGTTTCCATGTCTTGGCCACCGTAAACAATGCTGCAATGAACATAGGCGTACATCTATCTATACAGATAAATGTTTTTAGATTTTTTGGGTAGATACCCAGAAGAGGGATTGCTGGGTCATATGGTAATGCTATTCTTAATTTTTTAAAGAAGCCCCATACTATTTTCCATAGTGGCTGTACCAACTTACATTCCCGCCAGCAGTGCCTGAGGGTTCCCTTTTCTCAACAACCTTTCCAAAACTTGTTATTACTTGTCTTGTTAATGAAAGTCATTCTAACAGGTGTGAGGTGATATCTCATTGTGGTTTTGATCAGCATTTCCCTAATAGCTAATGAAGTTGAGCATACATTACTCATTCCCAGGTTAAGTCCCAAATCTTTTTAATGTGGAAAATCTTTTGAAATCAGAGATACCTGGGTCAGAATCCTGGCTTTACCATCTACAAACTGTGCAACCTGAAGAAATATTATTAATCTAAATGAGCATTAACTAAACATGTTTGTGATAATAATATACACCCCACATATTTATTCAATTTATATTAAGTGAGCTGTAATGAAGAAAGCAAATATAACCAAATCCTGAGATAATTAATTATCATAATGTTAAACCAACTATAATGTGATTGAAGCATTTTGTGCAACTTGTTACTCAGAATACTCTGTTGACTTATTGGACTTAGTATTATAACATATATCCAATTTAGTAATTATGGGTAGCATACATCCTGTACCTATAAATCTTGGTGCTTGAAAACATTCTATGGTTTCATGGAAAACAGTTGAGGCTCTTATTTTAAATTCTAGGCTCACCAATTATTAGCATCATAGAGAAACATTATATCTGAGAGTATGACTATTTTTAAATATATTTAAAATCTTGTAACTAGATATTTAAATGAATATAAATGTTGATTATAAAACACCTATTACTAATTACAAGGAATATATCTTAGAGAGTTTTATGAATAAATTTATTAATTACTCTCTTAAACTCTGATTGCTGCTTTCCCTTTGTAAACTCCCAAAGAGCAGAGAAATTCCTTCTAACAAGTTTCTTACAATGTGCAAATTGCCTTTGGAAACATTATGATATATGAACCACCCCACAATATTGAGAAGATATTTTACCCACATTTTCATGTGAGGGAACTGAGTTTTGAGGAGTAGTTATGTTACTCAACCAAAGTAACAAAGCTAATAGGTAGCAAAGTGCTATGCCATTCTATATTTTTACTCCTGGCAGGGGCCGCTGGCCTCCCAAGCCAGTGCTCAACCACCGTGCCAACTCATCTGTTCTTGAATGGTTATGATAATAAGATGTCTGCTTCTCAAGGCAACTGAATTATTTTCACCACATCATATCTTATATAATCTCTTGGTAACCCATAATGGGTAGATCCCAATGTTGCTTCAAGAACTAAAATAGACTATTCATCACCACATTATCTCTGACCACACCCATGAGTCCTTCTGCAAAGGCTTTACTGAATCTGGTCTCTCTCTTTCCCCTGCTCTGGGGATCACATTCTGCGCTGATTCCCAGAAATCCAAAAAAAACTGACTCTAACAGCAGGTATTATGCCTCAAAGTAAACCTCAAAACAAATGCTCTTCTTCCTTTCTCTGCAATAAAATCAGGCATTATTTTTTTCTGGTTTTTCAGGCCATATCATCCTTATGCAGGTTGCCTAGACCTCACTTTAAACTATTCTTTACTTATAGAATCATGACATTTGAAAGTTCAAGCAAATTATATGGATGAATTAATCAAACCTATGTTCTGAATGCAAAGATTTACTCAGACTTTTCTAATATATGGAAATCCAAACTCTTCAACAACCTCCAGATAAGGATACTTACATAGCAGCCATTTTCACATGCCTCTAACCATTACAAAAATTTCTTGTCTTGTGAATCCTGTCTTTAAATTCTACCCATTAGCTCTAGTTCTCGTCAAGAGAAACATAAAGTAAAATAAACCTAGTTCTCTGCCACAAAATAAATGCTTTTGAATTATGTGAAGAGAACATAGTAGAGAGCTCAGAGACATTTTATATATATATATATATATATATATATATATATATATCAGGAGAAACTGGCTCAATATAGTGAAAAATGAACCTGAAGCACCACATATAAAATGGACTGCATGTGAATTAACTATCCAAACATAAAACACTAAACTTTAAATTTAATGAAAGAAAATGTAGAGTATCTTTGACATAAAAGGTAGCTCTTCTTAAACAAAACTATAATATCACAAAGCATAGGGTTTAATTTTTTTGAATGCATGAAGAATCTTATCTCCCCACTAAGATATCAAGCTTATTGAAAACAGGTATCTGGATTTTTGCCTCTTTGCACCCGCCCAAATGATACACACAATGGGCTTATAATAGACATTTGGTCATTGATCTGTAAAATAAATAAATTCTTTTGTTGAGTTATATATACTATGGACAAAGATAAACATATGACAGTTTGGAAGATGTTATTTGCAAAGTCTCAAAAATACAAGGGAATGACACCAAGAATATACAATGAACTCCTACAAACAAATAAGAGAAAGAAAAAATAGAAGAACATGGAGTATCAAGCAGCAATAGAAATTACGTTCAAAGATATACAGATGGATATTTCAATACAAATCATATTAAATGAAAAAAAAGTGTTTAAAAATAATGTATAATTGGGCCGGCTGAGTGGCGCGGTGGTTAAGCGCTGGCCTGGGAAGCCAGCAGCCCCGGTTCGGTCCCACATATGAGGGCCAGTGACACTGCCCTCAAAAAAAAAAAAAAAAAAAAAAACTATGTAAAAATAATGTATAATAGCACCATCTATATAAATTAAAAATATATATGACCAACTCTCTTGGTACTTTTGTGAAATGAAATGAGTTAGCTGCATGCAAAATAACCTAAATTATGAGATGGCTATAGATGATAGACAGAAGAAAAAAATGAAAAAATAAAAGAAAATAAAAAATAAACATGTTGGGCAGGCCGAGTGGCACGTTGGTTAAGAGCTGGCTTGGGACACCAGTGGCCCTGGTTCAGATCCCACATATGAGGGCCAGTGACACTGCCCTCTACAGTTAAGATGGTGAACAACAGCTGCACCTGGAGCTGGGCTGCTCTGATTCCCCAGGATGTCATAGCTGCAGCCCCTGCTGCAGTGGGCTGACATAGGCTACAGTGAGTGACGAGCAGCCAGCGTGAGTGGCTAGTAGCCATTGTGAGCTGCCAAGAGCCACTGTGAGTGGCCGTCCAGAGGCCAGCGACTGATCTGCCTCACCAGAGAAGAGCACAATGATGATACCAACATGGGCCAGTGAAGCAGCATCCTCCACAACTAGACTGAAGAACAAAAGGACAGCAACTTGTCCATTCCCCTTCCCCAATTCCCCAATGAAATCTTTATAAAATAAAAAATAAAATAAACATAATAAGCAAAAATATTAAGAATAAAATTTTTTAAAAACCACAGAAAAGAACCCTGTGTGGACAAATAATAACATGATATAAACAGGGGAGTATAAGCTCAATCTTTACACTTGAAGAGAAAATTTATGTGAAGACATCAGTTGTGCCCTGGCCCAAATTCAAAGTGCTGTGAAGACATATGCTCATTGCCTAAGTTTTTGCTTTCACCACCTCTTATCCTTTCCCCTGATATCCAAGACTCCAGGGTTTGGCATGCACTGTTGGTCTAACACAACCCCTGCCCACAGCCTCTTTTTTGTTACTCAATTTCAGCTAAGTGTGTCCACACGACACAGTCATGGCCAGTGAAGGATAAGCAAAAGTCTTTTGGGAAGCATTTCCTTTCCCAAATAAAAACACAAAATTTCTTTGAAAGGTCCATTGCTCTCCATCCTCCCTTTCCTGCCTGAAACATGAGCATCCATTTTGGTCATATATGGAATCCACTATGAAGCTTTAAGTGTGAAAGTCACACAGCAAGGGTAGGGAACAAGAAGAGAGGAGGGTCTTGGTCCTTGGTAATTTCCTGGATCAGTTATAATAGCCTTAGTCTGCTCTAAAATTTGTTGTTTTACATATTTCAAAAGATGCTAACTGTTTAAGTTAATATTGTTTCCCCTTCATTACCACGGCTCAAACCCAGGATCAAAGTAATCACTTCTGTCGTGGATGAGAACACAGCCTTATGGCTATATTCCCTTCCTAATTGACCTACCTGTCCTAATAATGCTCTATCCACACAAGATATGAAACATTGGGTGTGATATTTGTGTTTATGTTTAAATATAATGTAATAAATGAACATACAATGGGTTAAGAACTAAGTAAGAGAACCAATGTTTGAATTCAACCATTAAAGACACATAAGCTTATCCTAAGTCATATCCTAACCTGGTCAGCCAGTTTTCCAGAAAGCCACAGACCCTGAAATCAAAGATGACTCTTATATAAAGGAAACCAGACTGTAAGTAAATAAAGGCTTTTATTAAGAAACTGCTATTTTTGCTCCATTTTAGTATACTCCAATCATATAGCCTGCTGCGCATGTGCAAATAGCCATGGTACAAAGACAGGAAAAAATATGTAAGAGTTCACATTTAAAAAAATGATCAGAATAAGATCTTCTGTCTTTAGTGATGTGATAGAACTACTCAGTCTCCATCCATTGCAAGCAGCTTCTTTGATGTTAAATCAGGTTCCTGACAGAATAATAATTATTTACTCTGGTGTGAAATTAATAAATAGGGAGATTTCCATTGGACTTGCAGTGATCATTTCAAAGGCACAGCATGATCAGTGGTGATGATTAGCAGCAACAGGAATAACACCTTCTGAAGCAAAATGGCTGGTAACCACAGCAGCCAGAGCCACAGCCATAGCCACATCTAGAGCCAAAGCCACAGCCATATCCACAGCCAGAGCCGTATCCACAGCCAGAGCCAGAGCCATATCCACAGCCATAGCCAGAGCCAAAGCCACAGCCATATCCATAGCCAGAGCCGTATCCACAGCCATAGCCAGAGCCGTATCCACAGCCATAGCCAGAGCCAAAGCCACAGCCATATCCACAGCCACAGCCATATCCACAGCCCCCGCAGGAGTTTCCGTAGTAGTTGCAACACATGGTGTCAGAAGGTGAGGTTTCAGCTGAGGTGTAGGAGGATATTTCTGAAGTCTGAATATCACCCTACTCTTCCAGGACCTTTATATACTTCCAGGAGTGGATAGGTCATAGGTCACATGGGCTCTCATTTTAAAACTGCTTGCTTAAAATGAGCTCATTCTGTGTATAATAGTTTTGTTAGGATGTCATAATTTATTTACTGGAATCCTAGACATTGTCTCAAGCCTTAAAACAAAAGTACATTTTCTAAGCACCCAAGCTTATACAACCTTAATTTTATCTTCAATAATTACACTAAATGACCATGACACAACACATCACCAAAATATATTAACCTATAAATACGTGTTTATTACTTTGCTCTTTCAACTTCCTAGAAATCATCTATTAAACATGAAGTTCCATTCACTGCTATTAATATCATCATCATCATCATCATCATCATCATCATCATCATCACATCATATCATCATCATTTTGGTTTCTTTTTTTTCCCCTTTCCTAATATAATATTTTGGGATTTTTTTTTTTTCATCAGAATTACTCCTAGGTACTTTTCATGGATTTTGGACAAGGAATTATTTCAACAATACTGTATACATTCCTTGAAATACACACTCTACTTCTCTGTGAAGGAAAATTTGTCTATCTTCTAGTTTTCCAGTCAGGTTATGACAGTTCCTCCTTTGAGGCCAGATTTTTTTTAAACTCCTGATGGATAAGTTATGTAAAATTTATTACTGATTATTTAAACAAAAAGGATAAACTTTTCCAACAATTTCAATTTAGACTGAGGAAAATACATTGATTTGAGAAGTTCTTTGTTAAAGTCCAGTTCTTAAATGCATGTCTGTCTGTGGGTTTTCTCAGACTTATTTCATGTTTGTGCTATGTATCTGTGCTCCACACTAAAATGTAATCACTCACAATTTATACTTCCAGACTCTGCAATATTTTCTGGATTTTATTCTCACCTATCTTCTCCAACAAATAATATTTTAACAATGATATTTACTTTTATTTACTACTTTTGTTGGATAACTTGCAATCGTGACATTAATAATAGCTGAACTTTCCATGATATTTATTATTCATCCTTACTTTTAACTTGATATTGTATTTTCCCATTGTTTCCCTGATGAATAAACTTTTGGCCCATGACGTCTTTCACTGGCAAATCTTTCTTTACTTTTTCCTAAGTTTGAGGATTTTTGTGGTTACTTTACCTTCCATCTTTGCTTTTCACTTTATACACTAGTAAATCTTGTCTGTTACTACTGATTCAATTTCCGTATATACAAAATGACTCATAAAACTAAAGATCTCTGTATTTTTCTGGGTTCACTCAGGACATAGAAAGCACACAGTAGGTTAAATAGGAAAAGTTTAATGTAAAAAAAAATTATGATAAAAGAATAAGTGTGAGATATAAGGAAACTTTATATGGTACCCTAAGAATGTGGAAGAATACTCAAGGAAGAAAAACCTTAGAAGGGAATGTTCTGCCCACTGGGCAGCAGAGACATTCACTGGTTAGGCCAGCTATTTGGCAAGCAGGAGACAAAGGCTCTGGGGTGTGGAGGGTGAACACTTAGCTACTGGTGGTGTGGACATGCAGAAAATCTGGGGAGGCCTGGAGCACAGACAGACTGTGGGAAAACAGCCTGTAGAGAGAATCTGGGTGTCTGTGTGGGCGGGAGGCCTACAAGGACTCATGGATAAGTCTTCAGGTGCTAGTCTCCATGAAAGCGGGGCGGGGGGGGGGGGAGTAAATAAAGGTTATAGCCAGGTGGAATCTCCAATGTCACTGACTAGCCACCATATTCTGGAGCCATGGCTGAGCAGAGTTTCATGCCCACACTGCTAATCCCATATACTTCCTCCCAGGGCTACAGCCAACGAATACAACACTGCTTGCTCCTGCAATGCCTCGCAACAGCCTCTACTGAGAAAGCTTAATGCCATGCTCACATTACACAAGAAATGCTTAAAGGAATCCCATCTGTTATCACACATTGAAAGGTGAACTTGAAGCTGACAGGCAGTAAATTAATAGTCTGTACGTCTCTTCTAAGTATGAGGCTCTATAGTAGAAACAGCTTTCCATGGCAAACAAATGGATTCATTTCCTGGCTCAGCTATTTACTAATTATTTGACTATGGAAAATGTCCTCAAATTTATAAACCTGCTTCTGCAACTGTTAAATAAAAATAACTACATGTTATTTTAAGATTTGCCAAGAGGTCTATAGAAAAAAATATAAGAAATACAAAGGGTGTGGCACAGATCCTAATAGATAGTGGAGACACTACATTCTATTTATTTTTCCACTTTTCTTTTATCCAAACATAAGCTTATTTCAAAACAAAGGGCTATTTCAATATCCATATTTACTTGTACTGATATATTTATTATACCAAAAATTAAACTATAAGATTTACTGTAAGGTTGCTATGGTTTTAACTCTGTGTGTGTGTGAATTAAAGCTTTTCGTAATGACTTTTCAAAAGTAACCCAACTCCCTTAGAAAATGAACTACCATGTGTGTGATTTGCCTCGATGCACTTTGCCTGAAGCATTTTCAACATTAATATTTTTGTAAAAGTACAGAATCAAGCAATACATCACCAGGAATAGCTTCATGGCTTATTCTGAAACTTCAGTAATCATGAACATCTACTGGAATTAGAAGCACCTAACTTGAAAACACACCTACATATTTGATAGGAAAACAGTAAATCCGCATTCCCAAATGGTCACAGAATTGCTATGTAGGAGATTGTCACAGGATTGCCATGTAAAAGTGAAGTCAGTCTCTGAAAGTGTGACCATATTGCAGTTGAAGACTTTAGCAGAGATGAGTAGCAGGATGAGTAATGTGCCAGTCATTATAAATGGGCCCCTCTTGATTCATGATACTCTAAAAGTACTATGAGAATCACATGGATAACAAATATACTTTTCCCCTCTTCACCCTCTTTCCATTTAGATGTCAATTCAATCTGAGTCAAAATGGGATTTGGTCTGACTCTCCACAACTAGGCAGTATTCTCTTCTTCACCTTTAAAATGCTTGATCTGCTGGAAAAAAAAAAATCTCACTTTCAGATGTCTGTATTTCAGCCTTAAAACCAGTCAGTGAAACTAGCAGATTATGAATTATGAATGTCATTTAATAAAGGCTGAGGCTCAAAAGAGTTTGTTTCCAAATCAAAATCTCATTTCCAAATGTTCTTGGTAGAACAAACAATCTACAATATATCTCTACAGATATGTAAGTAACCTCTCTTTGAATATTTTCAGTGTTGGGGAACTCTCAACTTCATGTGTTAAATGATCCCATTCTATTGGGAAGTCTCTTTTTGTTAGTAGTTTCTATATAACCCAACTCTCTCAGAATCCATTATCAGGAGGTCCTAGTGTAACTTAAGATCCTTGCACGTACAACACTTCATTCCCTGATCCCCCTCTAGTAAATCTCTAATGCAGTCTTTGATTAATATGAAATATTTGTATCTTGTCTTCTCAAGGTTTAAGCTTCTGCTGATACTATAGCCTTAACTTTGTAAATATGGCTGCTATTGATGACCTCACTTCAACCATCATTCTTTGTCTCTTCTGTATGACATGATATTCAAAATATATTAATCAAATCAGGCCATCTTTCAAATCTATAAAAAGTTGTTTATTTCACCTCTTTCCTATTGCTTTTGAGAACACTGTCACTTTTTCAGCGACTCTAACATTATGCCTTGCAGGCATTCTTTAAATTATAAGATCAACTCTTTTTTTGTTTTTTAATTAGAGTAGAAAGAAGTGTTAAGGGTCAGATAGATCTATCAGCTTCCTGTGTGTTTTAATTTCTTCATGACATCCAGAATAAGCAGTAATGTCACCCATACACAGACATTCTCAGAGTTGGATAACCCCTTCTGACACCAAAATCCATTTTTGGCTATTATGTTTATAAAACTGTCACATATTAAGAAGATAGCCTCCTTGTAATTTCAAACATATTCATCTAATTCTGGCGTCTGGAACCAGGAGAACAATATCAGTCTGTCTTCCATGTAACAATTATGTAAATATATGGGGGTAGGGAATAGTGTTCACATAAAATGCTGTGAGATACACACTTCTAAGTAGCGCCTCTTATAGGCTCCTCATCCATTCCCTTCACTCTCTGAATGCCCTTGCTCATTTCCAAGTCCAGACACTAGAACATACCCCTCAACTATTCCAAAATCCTCCAGATGAAATGCCTTTCTTCCTTTCCTCCATAGTCCAATTTACACACGCATGGAAATGGTTTGAATTTGTGCTTATAGTTGATATGAAATGGGATAAAGAAGCAGAAGAGGCATGAAGAAGTTGCAAACACAAGAACAGATAGCTGGATAAGCCAAAAAATATCTTAAAACCCAGACAAATCTTAACGCCTCGTAATATAAGGCCATCTGGCCCCGACCTACCTCTCCAGCCTCGATTCATTCTGCTCTCCTGTCACATGAGCTTCCCTACGGTCTCTAAGCACGCTAAACTGTCACCTCAGAGCCTTCACACTTGTTCTCCCCTCTGCCTGGAGTTCCGGTAATAATTGCAATATATGCTGGCAGAGGGTGAGGTTTCAGTTGAGATACAGAAGAATGCTTCTGAAGTTTGAATGGACCCAGGGTATACAATCAACTTTGTGATTCGTGCAATAAATGTTTAATACCTGGTATGTACAAGTCATTTCTATCAGTTTATAATGAGGAGATTTGGTATTTTCATAGCTGTAGCATCTGCCTTAAATGAGCCCATTAGTATAAAGTCTCCTATTTTTACTGGGGAACAAAGTTTTTTGTCACCCAGGCATTGTCTTGAGCCAATCACAAATGAACAAGGTAGGTTTCCATCAATTATCCAATGACCTGAACACAGGATTCCAAAGATTATCTTTTACATAACAAGGCTCTGGGAAGGGTAGGGAGGTTTATGTTCAGGAATGCAATTATTCCAATGAGCTTGACTAATCACCTTGACTAGCTTCTAGCTTACTGCTCACTTCATCGTAGGTGATTTCATTGGAACACAATGCTGCCTTATACAAAAACTTCTCAACAGCTTATGTCATAGAGTTCCTATGAATCCAATTACCTGTGAATATAATATTCTGATGATATATTTTTACCCCAAGGGCTGTTCCTCAGGAAATTTTTATCAACTCTAACTGGTCATTTACTTCAAACCAAAATAACTAACAAAAATATAGTTTATTATAATGCTGCTAAATGTTTTGTACAATAAATCACAAATGTCCTTTGGACATTTTAATCTATTTGATTCCAATGAAATCTTAAAAGTAGTAGTAACCTAAAATATGGAAATTGGCATGCAAAGAGGTTAGACACTTAGTAAAATTTCACAGCCAATACATTACCAAGATCAAGTATTTGTTCCTCTTTGCTACACAAAGTCTTCCTTTCTAATCATCGCAGGCTGGAAAGTTTGCTGTAACAAGGAACTTATTGTTTCTTATGGTGACCCTATTTATTGTGAAATTACTTTGTTGTAAAATCCCCACATACTTCAGTCTCTCATTATTTTCAATGTCATTTTGGGTCCTAGATAAAATTTATTTCAGCATTTTGTTCACAAGCCAGTTCCATCAAATATGACTGCTAGTACCTCTCGCCCTTTCCTTTTTACTCCAAACTGACCTACCTTTGATATCCATCCCTATAACTGGTCTCCTAATCTCTGTTGATACCTACATTATCCAAGTCAATCACAAATCTGACCAGATAATTTAGAGAACAGTAGAAGAAGCTTGTTGTAAATTACCACAATATGAGCAGCTTAGAACAATATCCATGTATCATTTTACAGCCTTGGTGGATCAGAAGTCTAAGCACAGCCTAACTGGGATCTCTGCTCAAGGTCTCACAATATTACAATCAAAGTGTCTGCCAGGATATCTGAAAAATCACTTTGCTTATAAATTACATTAGAGTTGCCAGACTTAGCAAGTATGCCTCAAATATTGCATAACATGTATTTATACTAAAAAGTTACATTTTGTATCTGAAATTCAAATATATCCATCTTGTGTTTTATTTGCCAGCCCTAAATATATCCTAATCAGGAGTGATATCCCACAAAGTTTGCCAAGGTTAGAGAACAGTTACAGGTGTTTTCCACAGTCAAGGGGAGGGAATCACCTGAGGGTATATGTCACTGAGGGACATCTTAGATTTCTCACTACCCACACCCATGAATTTATTCCTTAAGTCCTAATGATTACATTTCCTCCAGGGTAGATGATAAACTATTGCAATAAGGTTCCAGCACGTGGACATTTTCCGAAATATATTTCCTCTTTCTCCCCATCCAGAAGGCTATTTTTCTTTTATGGTTGGCCACTCCTATTTATCCTTCATATTTAAGCTAGAATTTTGTCTTTTTTTTCCCCCAGAAAGTTTCCTGCCCCATCTCTCTGCATACTATTAATCAGTCCTACTGTCACTTCTGATTTCTTCCTCTGTATTTCCCAGATACTGCTAAGTATAATTATAGTATAACAATATTCTGAACTGTGTGATTTGTGGGGTTTCTTTTTTTTTTTTTTGGTCTTTTCCAAACTTTAGAAAACAGAGGTGAAATATTGAAATATTTTAGTTCTCTGTTCATAGCCCATAATAAAATGCCTTTACTAGGAGCTTGATAAATTTTTGATGAATGAGACCACTCATTCATCTAGTTCATAAGAAGTGGATTACTTCTTCAAGAATAACAATCCATCTATCCATCCATCCTCTTTTGCCTTTCTCAAGGCTGTAATTTTTTTCAAGATTCAAGGGATTCTAGGAACACTAGATTTATTTAGCCATGGATGGTTGAATATTGACTCCAGTTTTTGCAGTCTTTTTATATCCCACATGAAGATTGGACTTCTAAAGGCAAAATATAAAACAACTGGCTTCTCCTCCCAGACACAGTAACAAAAAAGTTTCCAGTTACTTACTATCCCAGTATCAGCCTCACCATTTTCACAATCAGGATTTAAATCTCAAATTCATTCCTAACCTGTAGTATCCTAGAATAGGGTGTGGACAGAAATGTGTATGTAAGATTGGCTAATTTCACCCCTCTTCTTGAGTTTGTAATTCCCCCCTAAAATAACCCTAGTAGTGGGAGATTTTGCTTGGGTTTAGAGACATGCACTGAGAGAGTATCTAATGAGGAAGTCATTCTTGTTTCTGATGATGTCACAAATTAGAAAGAGCTCTTGTGCTAAGAAATTTATGTCATGATTATCCATTCACCCCATCCTATTTAGCATCTCCAGAAAGGCACAGAACACATCTGCAATACTAGTCTTACTAATTTTGAAATGCCAGGCTTTCAGATATATAACTGTACATACAACCCTGAATTCCCCACAATTCTAAGTACTAAGAATAAATATATACTTTTTAGATATCATCTTCTCTAGGTTTTTCTCCTTATTCTTTACTATTGATGTCTAAGACCTTACAGTTTCTCTGCTTCACAAAGTCCCTGGTACTCACCTGCTCCCTTTCACATTCTATGCCACCACCCAAATCCAGGCTCATTTAACCAGCCTTCAGGTCATGTATACAGTATTATATATCTATATCTATCTCTATATATCTATATATCTATATAGATATTGTATTATAATATATAGCTATATAGATCTATATAGATATGGATATAGGTATATAGATAATGTGTAATACATAATATGTATAATAATACATATTATACATAGTATAATATATAATGTATACACTACATAATATGTATCATGTATATGTATACATTATATAATATAATATATACTCCTATTATACATATTTATTATACATATTATATAAATACATATTATATATATTTATATAATATATATACAATATATGTATATATTGTATACCTAACTATGGAGCCTTCTGTCTGTTCCCTTTCAACATATATTTCTCATCATTAGCATTTTTCCAAAGCAAATTTTCCTGAGGCATTCATCTTTGTGTGTATGTGTGTGTGCATGTGTTGATGAGTACCTGAGTTCTGGTTAATATGAATAAATAGAAATACTTAAAAAAAAAACCATAGGTAAAATGAATTAAGAACACAATATTCTACCAATTAGGAGCCTTTTTTTGTAGGAATAAAATTTAACATATGTAATATCCTGAATTCAAGATAAGTAACACACTAACAAATCAGAAGAGAAGAGAAATATACACAATTGGAATGAACAGCTGACATTAGCCCTGCCAATCTCTGAGGAGGTCACAGAAATAGAAGACAAAAATGTAAGTTAATAGCATGTCTGACACAAAAGATACCCAGACTTGCTAGGACTAATGAAGCATGTTTAATTATAAGTAATCACACCACAGAAACATATTATAAGAAGGTAGTGGGTTTGCACTTGGACTGTGGCCAAAATGAGCTCTTCTATCTTTCCCAAATATCATGGAGTAACTCAGTCTCCCTCAATTACAAACAAGACTTTCAAAAAGACAGTTTTCTGCAGGATCTAACTACTCTCAGTGGGGCCTGATGTGATTATGAGACACTGACACAGAAAAGGCCTTAGAATGATCATTTTAGAGGAAAAGATGCACTGTCATTATGTTCTAGCAGCAAAAAAAAACAATATCTTTTACAGGAAAATGGCCAGCATCCACAGCAGGCAGAGCCACAGCCATATCCATATCCACAGCCACAGCCACAGCCATAGTCACAGTTACCACATGAGTTTCAGTAGTAGTTGCAACACATGGTGTCTAGACGTGAGGGGTTACTAGTTCAGTAGAGGAGCAGATAGAGGTTTCTGAAGTCGGAATACCATCTCCTGCCCTGAGACCTTTATATACTCCCAGAAATAGGTGCAGCGTACAGCGCAGGCTCTGTAGCCTCATTACCACAGCAACTTTCAGTTTTAAAAGGCTCATTGTTCTAAGGACAATTTTTTCTGGCACTTATGTCCAGGATTTGACCCTAGCTAGTCAAGATAATTGTAAGAAAACAGATGTAACGTACATGTAGAACAAGTATGTCTTGTGGAATGTAATCAAACTTCATTTAGATTTTTACTCCAGGGGACATTCTCATGCATCCCAGGTACATATATGTGGACCCTGGGTTGCTCCAGCATCTCATATCTCAATATCTATAGGAAAGCATCAGGCTGGAAGTGAGAAGCAAACAGCAGGAGCTTGAAGTGAGGCGTTCTCGGTTATACCTGCAAGAAAGGAGCCCAGGTAGAATAGAATGGCACTGCAGTGGTGGTTGGGACGAGAGTCAGGTGAGGCAAAAAAAGACCTGAATTGGTGTAAAACAGGTATCTGATGCAATATACCAAAATAAAAGAAGCCATGATTTTGTCCAATGCAACATAAAGCAGTCTATTTAACAGTTACTGGAACTTTTCAGTATGATATTTTCTTTGTAACATCCTGCCTACTTATATCGCCAAAATTTTATTTGCCCAAATCCTACTGATTCTTAAAAACACACCTTAGGCTACACCTCATATAAGAAGCATTCCTGGACATTCACAACACATATTAGCATAATTCATCTGTCCTTGCACAGCTCCCTAAGTGTATTGTAGTGAGGAATGTGTTCCATGAACATGTTTTAATTATCTGATTCCCTCAGTCAATTGTGAGTTATTTAAGGCCAATAACTCTCTTTGTTCTTTGTGAATCTAAAGAAGTAAGCACTCATTAACTGTTGAATGAGCACCTATAATATTTTTGTACCTGTAAAAAGTATTATTATTTTATTGTATAGGAAGTACATAAGAAAAATTTATTATTATTATTATTATTATTATTATTATTATTATCACCACCATCATTATTTCCCTCCATACCTTTTGAGGCACACTCACATTTATTACTTTATTTGATTCTAACAAAAGCAATGTAAAGTAAGAAATTGTGGTACTTATTTTTAGACACACACTACCGATGAAAAAACAGGCCAAGGATAGTTATCTTGCCCAAGAACTCAGCTGTTTAGTGTTACAGTTGACTTAATTTGACTCCCACTAGACTATAAAAGCTAGGGCAGAACCCATGAATTGTTTCTTTGTCAGTTTTTCAAATGCAAAATATTCATGTCATCTAACGTTACAAATATTTCACAACTTCTGCCTTCCATGTCTATCCCCTGGATTTTCTTTCTTTATGATCCTCATCACCCTAGTCGAAACCTGGTCTAAACAGCAACCAGACAACTCATCCCCCTCTCAAACCTGCTCTGTAACTCTTCTTAAAGGCCCCACAGTGGTAGGACAGCTGCTCTTCCCATGCAGCTGCATTCTCTACCTTCTGAGAGTAAAATCTTCTTAAAACACTCCACAAGTTAATTTCAGCAACTACAGCATTTGATTAGAAAGTGTGATATTATTCTGGTCATCTCAAATTTTAGTCATTATAGGGAAAAAACACCCTACATGAGCAATTGCCATGTCAAAATTAAAACCTCAGATCCCAGGTTTTCCTTCTAATTATGATTGGCCCCCTTTTATGATTCTTTTCACTAAAATATATTCAACATTGGCTCCATTCCTGCAAACTTGGCTATGACCTTTCCCACATTTCACGTCACCTGCTTTCTCCTCAAAAGAGCTTTAGCATCACCATATTTACTTGCATCATCCCATTGGTTGTTTTTCTAGACAGTGACTGGACAGTACAATTTAATTTTATAAGAACTTTTGAGGACCTATATCATGCAAGCACAATTCCCAGACATAGGATATTAATAAAAAATATGCATCTACAGCTCAAGGATGAGCTCTGTGCTTTAGAAACTCTAGGGAGAGTGAATGACCATTTCCAGTGGACCTGTCTATCCTTTCACCAGATGCTACATGAAAGATAACAGTATTTTTAATTGTTGCATTTCCTCACCCGTTAATTATACTGCAAACAATAGCTACTGTTATTACATCCCCTTCCCCAACAAAAACTTTTTTCACTAAAGATTCCATACCTTCTGCCAAACCTGTTGGAAATTTCTCTAGTAATTAATACAATTTGATGATAAAGGTAAAAGCAGGACCAAATCATCAGAAAAGAAGCTACCCCATTAAAACCTATTCATTTGTTACTAAAAATACATTGACAAGCATTATGTCAATTTACTTGGTGTCACAGCCTATGTTAGAGTTCATACCTATAGAAAACATGTGTGACAGATGTACAGAACACCTGATTTGGGAGTGTGCCTATGTGTTTGATATAACAAACTTAAGACTATTAATTAAAATTCTGAGCTTGTCAAAATAATGTCAATAATCCTAAGCATAACATATAAAGTTAATTCCTATAAAATGTCATTTTTATATGTTAATTATGGTTAAATGTCAGCAATTTCATGTTGAGCAACCCAATAATAAATATAACAACACAAATCTACAGAGTTCTCACAGTGGTAGAGCTTTGCATATTTGACCTATTTGGACCCTCAACAACCTTGATCTAGCACTATTTTATCACTCTGAGGCACAGGGGAGTTCAATAACGGGTCCACATTCACACAGCTGGTAGCTGACGGAGCCTATACTGGAACCAAGTAGTGAGACAGGGACATCGAGGCTCTTAATTACTATACAATTTTTTTGTTATAGAAAGTGCGATCTTTTGGATGACCAGGAGGAAACGATATCTTGCAGAAGAAGACCACAGTTAAAGACAATGCTTCATTGATAGGGGAATTTGGATACCAACTTAAAATAGGCTCTGAAGATTTCTGGGCATACAGCGATATTGTAGCCTCCCCTCATTGATTTCTATGGAGTTTGCTTTTTTTCTTTTCTTCTCTTTTTCTTTTCCTCATAAGTACAGCAATCCTTGAATAATGTCATTTCATCATAACATTGATGAGATGCCATAGGAACTTAACTCTTATTTGTATCAATTAGCCTATGGTAAAACTGGTTTTGTTCTATGCAGTTTTGCTGAAAGATGTAGAGCCTATTGACAATGTTAAGTGAGGACTCACTCTAATACATGCCTGTTGCAAAACTTTCAAAGAAATAAATTTCTTCTTAGTGATAGGAGAGAGATGGGCAGTGGTGTGCTGTTAATTGTTTGATGACTTCTGATTGGGTGGGAGGGAGATTATGATTTGCCAGTTTCCAAGATGTAATACTCCTAGCATGACTGGTTTCACGTTGTCAATGGTTTAACAAGCAGCTTACAAAACTGCTGAGTCTATACCATTTCCTAGTACTTTGATAATTTAACTTGCATGTTTAGAACTTCCATCAACAAAGAATTTCTTTTGTGTATGATGTGAAGCAGGTAGCTACCTTTTCTGTGTCTGAACAGATGGCAAATTAAGCCATCCATCCCATTTACTGAATAAACTCTCTCAGAGGAAAACTTTGCCTTTACTGGGCAGCCCTCTGAAGCCTTGAGCACTGGCTGCTGTGCTCTTACTCCCTCAGAGTGATCCACGTACTATACTTTGAGAGCATGGATCACCCCTACCGGTGGCCTAACATGGCCCCTCTTATTAGGCAGAGTCCTCTCCTGGCCAACTTCTTGTGACACTCTAGAACCAATTGTATAATACAATAGAAATAGATCATGAAACACATATAGAATTTTAAATTTTCTGGTAGCCACATTTTATAAAGATAAAAAGATTAATTAATATTACACCATATTTTATTGAACTGAGTACATCTAAAATATTAGCATTGAATAGGTAATCAATATTTTTAAATTTTTTGATACAGTTTTCATTTTTCTTATACTGGGGGTGGCAAAAAAATGCATACAAGTGAACACTTTAGTCAGTGTTGCTCAAGCAGTAGTTCACCATAATCAGAAGTGTCTGGATACTGATGGTAACCACTCTGAGCACCTCCTGTAATTGCAAAAATCAAAGGTGACTTGTATTCATCTTTTGTAATTGGTATGTATTGAGTATTACAATTTTAATAGTTTTCCTTTCTTAAAATGTGTACACATTTTTTTGGTACCTTCTGTATTCTAAGTCTTAAAACCTGGTGTGTATTTTACACTTAAAGTGCATTTCATTTTGGCTAGCCACATCTTGCTATTGGCTTCCATATTGAACAGTGCAGCTTGAGAGAATCTGAAAATTTCTCTATTATTCTATGGGCAGGTGTAGCCATCTTATAATTTTTCCAATAAGAGTTACTACACTAGCAATAAGCTGCCAGCTCATTGGCTTCTTTCCCTAAATTCCTCTGCCTTGAATTCTATTTTCCCTCTCATGTAACTGACCAAATTCAGCTCATCCATGATGTGACTCTGCTAACATATCACTCTCCCTTGGAAGCAATTTCTGACCTTTGTCTAGACTTTTCTTTCTACATTTTGACTGATTTAAGTTGCCCCCCTTGACTTATCCCTCAGTAGCCCCATTACACCTGACAACTCCTACTATAATGTGAATGAATGACATACTATTTTGAGTTCAAATGAAGCTTTTGAACGCTTAGAAGAGACTTTGTGTTTTATCTCTGTACCCCAGCATCAATCACAACACACAGCTAGAACACAGATCTTTAAGTTTGTTAAATTACTGAAAGAATAACTGATATTGCAATTTAAAATTTCGACAATATGCAATAGCTCATCAAGAAAAACATTCTGTGCTTCTTCCTAAAGGAGTTTTAAAATTTTAATCATTTCCTGACTATAAAAAGTACTCACTAATCTCAATCGTTCTCCTTTCCTCCATATTGTGATTAGACATATGACATATGCCAAATCTTCATTTTTCCCAAACTTCATCAGACAAATGCTACACACACATACACACACACACACACACACACACACACACACACGCACACACACTTTTTCTGTTTTTGTCACCCTGTCTCCCTCACATTAACACCATTTTCACTTGCTACTCTGTTGAGAGTCTCAAATACTCTTTGACTAAGAGAGTCACAACATTTCAGATTTTGAAGATATTTTAAATGTTACATTATAAAGACCATTACAAGATATGCAAATTATCTTACATTCCTAAAAATTATATCTTTTCTTCAGAATGCTTTCCATAGCAAGGAACATAATGAAACAATAAGTTAAATTTTCAAAGAGCTGTAATAATTAGAATTCCCTTCCCCTGTTTGTAAGTCTAACATCAGAGTTACCCACCGCACAGTTAGCCCTCAGATCTGACTTACAAATGTTCCAGCTGTGAAACTGTCCTATCCTTGAAAGAACTCCTGTTTCTACATCACTTGGACCAATTGCAGCCTGGGCACAGATAACCTCACTCCAGGGCTGACATTGATAGCCTCACTCCACCTTCCTTGGAGTTGGCCATTATGTGGACTCTCCTAGCTCTAGAGACCTCAGGGTGAGATGTTGTGCAGTGACCCCTGTCATGTCATGAAAAGAACACAGTGACACATTTATCACTGTTGGTTGAATGGGAGTGTGAAAGGCCTTTTCTGTTGTGGAATCTAAATCTTAGAATTCTGTCTGGAAGGTCAATGAGAAAAGGTCACTAAAGTTATAACGCAACAAATTAGTGGGCTCTCCAACTCAGGAAGTCAAAGGGACTTTTCCATTCCATTCCAGTATCTGCTTCTTTAAGGCACTAGAGCCCAACTAAGGCACTAGACTTTTCTTATTCCAACTGGGAAAAGTGGCACCACTTGAACACACTCAAAACTCAATAGATTTCTTTTTAGCTTTTACACGTGCTACTGTTCTGTCTAATCTTCCTGCACAACAGGCATCAGTTCATTTGTCACACTTCAAATTATTGTACCTCCCTGACCTATCTCCTAATACTTCAACACTTCCTTTCTTTTCTATTAACCTGTTTTATTCCCTCCAAGCAATTATCTGTCCATATTTATCTCAATTATTTTTAACTTGGTATTTTCCTCTTCACCAACTAGAATATGAAAATTCTGAGAACAAGAAATTGTCTATATTTTCCTATTGCTTCTTTAGTTGATAGAATGTCACCCTTTCAATAATGCTCAAAAATATTTCTCAATTAAGTGAATTAAATAAATTCTTTCAACCTCAATGTATGCCAACAAATCTATTTGCACTTCAATCGAATGCACATAATAAAATACAATATTTTTCTTTGAACTTGTCCTTTCCTTACTTTACTCCTAATGTTTAACACTTTAGTCAGTTTCAATTTTTTCAGTAAGATTAGAAACTCTCTCTCCGATTTATTACTCCTTTAAGCACTCAGGCCATTTCTCCTTTCCCTAGGACTTTTACTATAACCTCCTAAACAGGTGCCATTCCCAATATTCTTTCTCCTCCAGATCCTTTCTAGGCAGAGTGGGATTTCCAAATACAGTTCTAAAATGGTGTGATTTATGATTTGCGTGCCTCACATGTGGGATATGCCAAGTAGGTGGAGAGACATTATTTCTGATGCTGGTATAAGAATAAATACCTGTGTGATATCAAGGAAGATCCCAAGATTCATGTAACATAATGTTAGCTCAATTTTCCAGAGGCCATTACACTTTTAAAGGAACATTCACAAATAAGTACAGAAGATTTGTTTTTTTAAAAAAAATCATTTTTATTGAAAAGAGTGATTTGCTCAACTGTGGGATACTTGTATCAGTAACACATTGATACCAGGGAATCAGAGATTAAGGGAAGAAAGGCTAACATATTGAAAAAAGTCAGATGATTGCACCAAGCTATGGGCCACAGAGATGCTATTCTAATAAATGGGTGGTTGGAGGTCAAGACCTCTGTCAAGCATTGGAATTCCTGGATATAGAACTCTTGAGGTGTGGAAGCTTGAATCAGCATTCTCTTTAGAGCTGTCATTTCAAACTCAAAGAAGGCTTGGTTAGTGATGTTTTAGCAGCAAGAAGAATAGCATCTTCTATAGCACAATGGCCGGTAGCCCCAGTAGCCACAGCCAGAGCCATATCCACAGCCACATCCGGTTCCATATCCACAGCCATATCCGGTTCCATAACCACAGCCATTACAGGGGCCATAGGCACCATATCCACAGCCATAGCCACCATATCCAGAGCCATAGCCGCCATATCCACAGCCATAGCCACAGGAGTTGCCGTAGTAGTTGCCACACATGTTGTTAGGAGAAGAGAACTCAGGTGAGTTGCAAGAGGATGGTTCTGAAGTGTGTGTGTCTTCAACTTGCCTTGGACCTTTATATACTGTCAGTAATTGGCAGAGCATTCCATTCCTCTCCTGACTTAGCCAACAAATATTTAAGCAACTACATATTATGTGCCAGTCACTGTTGACAACCATTAATGCTTTGTTTAAAATGAGCTCATTATTTCGGAGACTCTGGTTTTATTTCAACAGTATCATTTTCATTTGCTCTGCCAAAGAGTTGCCTCAATAGAATCATGTGCCCAAAAGTAAAACTAATATCCAATTTCAAAACTTCCTGTTATTCAATACCTTATATAATAAGCTTTTGGGGTATTGATGGAAAATGTTGCCCCTTTTTCACTCTACTCTTTCCTATAATGTCTACTTCTGTCCATAGGGAAAGAAGTAACTCCCATCTCCTTTCTTGATTCATTGTAACTTTTTGTCAGTCTTCCACTACTCAGATACCTACTGTCAGATTCTCACTGGCATCTTATGGAGGAAACCGAGAATGGTGCTAATTCTACAAGGCACAGAACAGCCCCCAAAACAAAAAAACTTGTTTCAAAATTTCAAAGTGCTGTGATCCAGAAATCTTGGTTTATACCTATGCATCTACATATACTTTTCTTTATGTATAGGTGTCTCAATCAAAACATACCCTTTCTTCTCACTCAATAGCAAATATCTGACCATTTGGTCACCAAAAGTGCTCTCAAAAACAACAAAAAGTCTGCTTGTTGGGCTGGCCAAGAGGTGCGTTGGTTAAGAGCTGCCTTGGGATGCCAGCGGCCCTGGTTCAGACCCCACATATGAGGGCCAGTGACACTGCCCTCTACGGTTAAGATGGTGAACAACAGCTCCTCCTGGAGCTGGGCTGCTATGAGTCCCCGGGACAGCATAGCTACAGCCCTTGCTGCAGTGGGCTGCCACAGGCTACAGTGAGTGGCCAGCAGCCAGCGTGAGTAGCCGGCAGCCAGTGTGAGCTGCCAAGAGCCTCTGTGAGTGGTCATCCAGAGCCGGCGACCGATTGCCTCACCTGGGAAGAGCGCAATGCTAATACCAACATGGGACAGTGAAGCAACATCCTCCACAACTAGACTGAAGAACCGAAAGAGAGCAACTTTTCTGTTCCCCTTCCCCAATTCCCCAACGCTGTTCCCCTCACCCAATCCCCCAATAAATATATATATTTTTTAAAAAGTCTACTTCTTGTTGTTGTTGTAGTTGTTATCTGTTTGGGAGGTGGGGAGGGATTTTTTTTCCTCATCTTATTTATCATAGGTTTTACATAAATAACCATTTTCAGAAATAAACAGACACAAAATTTAAACCATGTTTTACTCTAACAAATATAAAATCAAAGTTTGAGGGGGAAACAAACTCAGAAAGACCATTCCTGAGGGGAGGGGCAAGATGGCGGCTGTGAGGAGGGCTCCATGAAATCTCCCCTGGAAATATCCACAATTTGAACTTCTAATACGCTTCAAAGAGACATCTACTCATCACACAGAGCGACTAAGAGTTCCACACAAGGATTGCTGGAAGGTGGGCAGGCCGGGCGAGTAGGGGAAGAAGGCGGCGAGACGCGTGAGGTGCAGCCCGCACCCGCGGCTGCTGAGTCACGGTGAGTGTTGCCCTGGCTCGCTCCCTGCGGCCCGCGGCCCACCTAGAGTTCAGCAAGAGCGCGTTGGTTTGCGGTCTGAGGCAGAAGCTCAGGCCGGGCAAGTGCGGGAGGAGAGAGAGGAGACGACTGTGCAGAGGTGCGAGCTGCACCCGTGTTCCCCAGGAAGCAGGGTGCAGAGCCCCGCAGCGACAGGGCAAGATCAGTCCCTGCACCCTCCCGGTTCAGGGATCAGTCTCTGTGCCCACCGGGTCCCGCGGAGCGCAGAAGCCTGAAACCCGGGAGCAGGGGAAAACAGAGGACTCGCCCGCGGAGAAGCAGCGCGCGCTGGGCGGAGACGCAGGTCCCGGAGAGACGGAGCGGGGATCGGAGCCGCGTGGAAAGGTGCGCGCAGTCCCCTGAACCCCGGCGGCAGTCCCTCCAGGAGCGCAGCAGGAGAACGGCGCGGGCGCGCGCCGGCTCCAAGGCAGAGGCCTTAAACCCGAGAGCAGGGGAAACACAGGACTCGCCCGCGGAGACGCAGCGCGCCGGCTGGAGTCACAGATCCCGGAGAGACAGAGCGGGGATCGGAGCCACGCAGCACGGTGCGCGCAGTCCCCTAAATCCCGGCAGACCCTTTGGGAGAGCAGCAGGATTTCCGCGCGGGCGCGCCGGCTCCGAGGCAGAAGCCTGGAACCCGGGAGCAGGGGAAAAAGAGGACTCGCTCGGACAAGCAGTGCGCCGGGTGGAGACGCAGGTCCCCGAGAGACGCGGAGCGGGGATCTTGGCCACACGGTAGGGTGCGCGCAATTCCCTAAATCCCGGCAGACCCTTTGGGAGAGCAGCAGGAACTCCGCTGGAGCATAAGAGGCAAAGGCCTTAGCTTGAAACAGTGTTGGAACTGTGGCTTTGTTTATTTTTATGTTTGTTTTTTTTTCCCTTTTTCTACTCTTGAACAGAAAGCAAAAAAAAAAACAACCCAATAACTCACCCACTCCCACAAACTTTGTCCACCGCCAAGACAGTCTTAAACTGACTCCTGAAGGGAGCAATAGGGGCAGACTAGGAAGATATCCTTACCTGCAGGGGGTTGAGAATTTCCACCCAGTAAAGGCAGCAGAGTGAGACTACCCACCCCGCCCCACCTTTAGGCAAGGCTTGGGAGGCAGGGCAGGTTCATCTGCTGAGGCACTAATTAACAGATTCTTAGCAGCAGGCTTTTGGTAGTGAGGAATTCTTTAATTCTCCACGGCTGTCAACCAAAAGGGTGCCCAGAGACACTCATTGAGCCTTATGGCGTGCAGCCTGCCTTGGGACAGGCAAAAGCAAAAAGGCAGTGACTTTGTAAAAACCACCAATCACACGTCACAACCACACTCAAGTACAGCAAACCTGCAGTGCCAGGATCACGCTAGGCATCAGGTGGCCTACTGTTCCCACAAGACGCACAGGAATTTTTGTACAGCAGACAATCTGAAGAGAGCTTGGTGGACTTTAGCCTAGACCAGCACGGGTATTTTTGGTTTGTTTGGTTTTATTCTGTTTTGTTTTCCCTTTATTGGCTGCTTATCTTGGTTGTTTTTGGTTTTTATTTCTATTTCATTATAATCATATTGTAGTTTTTAATATAGGCATATATATATAGGTGTATATAGGTGAATATATGTCCATATATATGGGTGTGTAGACAAATATATATATATATATATATTTTTTTCCTTTTTTCTTTTTCTTTTTCTTTCTTTTCTTTTTCTTTTTTCCCCACCCTCACTTTCTCTCTTATTTTATTCATTCTTCTCACTGCTATACTTTTCCTCTTTTCCTTTTTTCTGCAAATTTTATTTTTTAAATTTTTCTTACTTTTTTATTATTATTTTAGTTTATTTTTATTTTTTATTTTTTAGGTATAGCTAATCGGTTTCTCATGTTTATTCTATTTTTTATTTTAGGATATTGTATTTTATTTTGTTTCCTCTTCTGTTATTATTGAGTATGTGGTTTTTGTTTTGTTTCTGTTTGGTTTCTTCATTAGTATGATTGATATTTCTGTACAAGTTGACTGTAGTTTGATGGTTGGTTGTTTTTAATTGTGCGAGCATTTGGTTTCCTTTGGTGGCTGCGGAGGTTGTTCTTGTTGATCTGTTATGCTCTAAAATCACTCTGCAGCAGTGGGTCCAAACAAACAGACACAAGAATCATCATATCCGGAGGCCAACTTTAGATAAAACCAGAGCATTTCTGGGTTTGACATACAAGAGTCACACCCAAAAAGAAGTTACTACAGGTACTAAGACCCATAGGGTCCAAGTTTCATCAGAGGGGTCAATCCTCTCACAGCAGCTCATAAACTGCAGAAACTGCTGATCCTCACAGCTAATCAATCTGGGAGTCAATCCCACCTACTGACAAACCAAAAGTAATCAAAACTAAAACTTCAACAAGTGAGGACGCACGACACAAGGAACACCTCAGATACAAGCACAGGAGAATAGGGAGACTGAGTAATTCAAATATAAAGGACACACACCATATAAGTTTACCCAGAAAAGACTGAGAAATCTGGGGGATCTATCTGTTATATTGAAGCAAACACAAAGAGTAAGCCAGAATGGGGAGACAAAGAAACACAACACAAATAAAAGAACAGAAGAAACTTCCTGAATCAGTGGAAATAGAGGAAATAGAGGTAACCAACCTATCGGAGACAGAGTTCAGAACACTGATTATTAGAATGTTCAAGGAAATTAATGAAAATATAAAGAAGGATAGAGAAATCATGAAAAGCAACCAGCTAGAACTTAAGAACACAATTACTGAATTAAATAACAAACTTGATGGAATCACTAGCAGACTGGATGAAGCAGAAAATCGAATCAGTGACTTAGAAGACAAAATAGCAGAGATCACCCATGCGGTACAACAAAAAGAAAAAAGAATGAAAAACATGGAAAATAGTTTAAGAGAGCTGGGGGACAACATCAGATGCAATAACCTAAGGGTCATTGGAGTACCAGAAGGAGAAGAGAGGGAGCAAGGGATTGAGAATATATTTGAAGTAATAATGTCTGAAAACTTCCCTAACCTGGCAAAGGACATTGAAATACAAGCCCAGGAAGTGCAGAGAGTTCCAAACAGGATGATTCCAAACAGGCCCACTCCAAGACACATTATAGTGAAAATGGCAAGGGTTAAGGACAAAGACAGAATCCTTAAAGCAGCAAGGGAAAGGCAGCAAGTTACTTACAAGGGTACCCCCATAAGATTATCAGCTGACTTTTCTACAGAAACTTTGCAGGCCAGAAGAGAGTGGCAGGAGGTTTTCAAAGTGATGAAAAATAAAGGCCTACAACCAAGATTGCTGTATCCAGCAAGGTTATCATTTAAAATCGAAGGCGAGATAAGGAGCTTTGCAGAAAAAAATAAGTTAAGGGAATTCATTACCACCAAGCCAGCTTTGCAGGAAATGCTAAAAGGGCTTCTTTAAGTAGAAGAGAAAAACAACCTATGAAAGACTACGAACACAAATAAGAAAATGGCAATAAATACACACCTATCAATAATCACATTAAATGTAAATGGATTAAATGCTCCAATAAAAAGACATAGGGTGGCTGAATGGATAAGAAAGCAAGACCCCAGTATATGCTGTATACAAGAGACTCACCTCAGATCCAAAGACTCATACAGGCTGAAAGTAAAGGGATGGAGTAAAATATTTCATGCAAATGGTACTGAGAAAAAAGCTGGAGTAGCGATACTTATATCAGATAAAATGGACTTTAAATTGAAGAATATAACAAAGGACAAAGAAGGACACTTCATAGTAATGAAGGGATCGATCCAACAAGAGGACATAACTCTAGTAAACATCTATGCACCTAACATAGGAGCCCCTAAATATATAAAACAGATATTGTCAGACATAAAGACAGAGATCAACAGTAACACTATCATAGTAGGGGACTTCAACACCCCGCTGTCACTAATGGACAGATCCTCCAGACAGAAAATCAATGTGGAAACAGCGACCTTAAATGACACATTAGACCAGCTGGATTTAACAGACATTTTCAGAGCATTTCATCCCAAAGCTACAGAATATACGTTCTTTTCAAGTGCACATGGAACATTTTCTAAGATAGACCACATGTTAGGCCACAAAACAAGTCTCAATAAATTTAAGAAGATTGAAATCATTTCAACTGTATTCTCTGACCACAATGCTATGAAACTAGAAATCAATTATAAGAAGAAATCCGGGAAGCTGACAAATAAATGGAGGCTAAACAATATGCTATTAAATAGTGAGTGGGTCACAAATGAGATCAAGGAGGAAATCAAAAGATACCTCGAGACAAACGAAAATGAAAACACCACGACCCAAAATCTCTGGGATGCTGCGAAAGCAGTCCTAAGAGGGAAGTTTATAGCAGTGCAGGCCTACCTAAAGAAGGAAGAAAAATCTCAAGTCAACAGGTTATCCTTACACCTAAGGGAACTGGAAAAAGAACAGCAAAAAGAGGCCCAAGGGGAGTACAAGAAAGGAGATAATAAAGACCAGAGCAGAAATAAACAATATAGAGAACAGAAAAACAATTCAAAAGATCAATGAAACCAAGAGCTGGTTTCTTGAGAAGATAAACAAAATTGACAAACCTCTAGCCAGGCTCATCAAAAAAAAAAGAGAGAGGACTCAAATTAGCAAAATCAGGAATGAAAGAGGGGAAATGACTACAGACATCACAGAAATACAAAAAATTCTAAGAAATTACTATGAGCAACTATATGCCAACAAATTTGACAATCTGGATGAAATGGATAATTTTCTAGAAGCATACAACCTTCCAAAGCTAATGCCAGAAGAAACAGAAAATCTAAATACCCTGATTACTACCAAGGAAATTGAATCAGTAATTGACAAGCTCCCAAAAAACAAAAGCCCTGGACCAGACGGCTTCACAAGTGAATTTTATCAAACATTCAAAAAAGAACTATCACCTATTCTTCTCAAACTATTCCAAAAAATCCAGAAGGAGGGAAGGCTCCCAAACTCTTTTTATGAAGCCTCTATCACCCTGATTCCAAAACCAGATAAAGACATCACAAAAAAGGAAAACTACAGGCCAATCTCCCTGATGAATATAGATGCAAAAATTCTCAATAAAATATTAGCAAACAGAATTCAGCAATATATTAAGAAGATCATACATCATGATCAAGTGGGATTCATCCCTAGTGCGCAAGGCTGGTTCAACATCCGTAAATCAATTAATGTGATACACCACATCAACAAAATGAAGGATAAAGATCACATGGTCATTTCAATAGATGCAGAAAAAGCATTTGACAAAATCCAACAGCCATTTATGTTAAAAACCCTTAGCAAAGTGGGAATACAGGGATCATATCTCAACATAATAAAAGCCATATATGATAAACCTACAGCTAACATCATACTCAATGGGGAAAAGCTAAAACCATTCCCCTTAAGATCAGGAACAAGACAAGGCTGTCCACTTTCTCCTCTTTTATTCAACATAGTGCTGGAAGTTCTAGCCACAGCAATCAGACAACAAAAAGAAATAAAAGGCATCCAAATTGGCAAGGAAGAAGTAAAATTGTCACTATATGCAGATGACATGATACTGTATATAGAGAACCCCAAAGACTCCATCAAAAAACTATTGGAACTGATAGACGAATTCAGTAAAGTAGCAGGATATAAAATCAATGTTCAGAAATCAGTGGCATTTGCATATACCAATAATAAACTAATGGAAAGCGAAATTAAGAAAACTGTCCCATTTACAATTGCGTCAAGAACTATAAAATACCTAGGAATAAATTTAACCAAAGAAGTGAAAGATCTGTACTCAGAAAATTATAAGACATTGAAGAAAGAAATCATAGAAGATACAAATAAATGGAAACACCTACCATGCTCATGGATAGGAAGAATTAATATAGTTAAAATGTCCATACTGCCTAAAGCAATATATAGATTCAATGCAATTCCTATCAAACTACCAAGGGCATTTTTCACAGAAATAGAAAATATAATCCTAAAGTTTATATGGAATCATAAAAGACCCAGAATAGCCTCGGCAATTCTGAGGAATAAAAACAAAGTTGGGGGATCACGCTACCAGACATCAAAACCTACTACAAGGCCACAGTAATCAAGACAGTTTGGTATTGGCATAAAAACAGGCACATCGATCAGTGGAACAGAACAGAGAGCCCAGAAATAAATCCAAGCATTTACGGACAGTTAATCTATGACAAGGGAAGCAAGAATTTACACTGGAGTAAAGATAGTCTATTCAATAAATGGTGCTGGGAAAATTGGACTGACACATGCAAAAAAATGAAACTGGATCATCTCCTTACGCCTTATACAAGAACAAATTCAAAATGGATTAAAGACTTAAATGTAAGACCTGAAACCATAAAAATCCTAAATGAAAATATAGGGAGTACATTTGCAGACATTACCGGAGCAATATTTTTACTGATACATCCCTACGGGCAAGGGAAGTAAAAGAAAAAATGAACATATGGGATTATATCAGACTTAAAAGTTTTTTCACAACAAAGGAAACCATTAATAAAACAAAAAGGAAGCTTACTGAATGGGAGAATATATTTGCCAACGATATATCTGATAAGGGGTTAATATCCAAAATTTATAAAACACTCATGAAACTCAACACCAAAAAAACAAACAACCCAATTAAAAAATGGGCAGAAGATATGAAGAGACATTTCTCTAAAGAGGACATACAGATGGCCAACAGGCATATGAAAAAAGTTCAACCTCACTGGTCATTAGGGAAATGCAAATAAAAACCACCATGAGATACCACCTCACTCCAGTCAGAATGGCTATCATCAACAAATCAACAAACAACAAGTGCTGGCGGGGCTGTGGGGAAAAGGGGACCCTGCTGCACTGTTGGTGGGACTGCAGATTGGTGCAGCCACTATGGAAGTCAGTATGGAGGTATCTCAAAGAACTGGAAATAGAGCTACCTTTTGACCCAGCAATTCCACTCCTAGGTATTTATCCTGAAAAAACCAAGACACTTATTCAAAAAAAGTTATGCACCCCGATGTTCATAGCAGCACAATTTACAATAGCTAAGACTTGGAAACAACCAAAATGCCCGTCAGTAGATGACTGGATTAAGAAACTGTGGTATATTTATACAATGGAGTATTACTCCGCTATAAAGAAGAATGAAATCGTGCCATTTGCAATGATATGGATGGACCTAGAGACTATAATGTTGAGTGAAGTAAGTCAGTCAGAGAAGGACAAATACCATATGATCTCACTTATATGTGGAATATGAAAAACTGTATGAATGAGCAAAGTAAACAGAAACTGTCTCATAGATATAGAGGAAAAATCAGGGTTGCTAATTTGGAGAGGAATGGGAATGAGGGAGAAGGGGAAGGGATTAGACAGCAAAAATAGGCAACTACAATATTGCTACTGGGATAGGAAAAACAGTTTGGGGAATATAATTAATAATGTTGTAAATATTCTGTGGAATGTCAGATGATCATAGGTCTTGTTAGGTAGACCATTTCATGGATGGAGTAGAGGTTTGATCACTGCACTGTATTACTAAAGTGGAGGTGGTATACCTACTGTAATTGAATATATATAGATAGTCACGGGATGTGGATTATACTGTGGAAGAGAGTCAGAGGAAGAGTAATAGATATGTATGATATGGGGGGGTGTGGGGGGGTGTATTGGGGGTGGGGGGTTTGTCACTTTGGGGGGTAAAATGTATAACTATTGCACTGTGTTGTACACCTGAAACTATTGGGGGTGGGGGGGTTGTCACTTTGAGGGGTAAAATGTATAACTATTGCACTGTGTTGTACACCTGAAACTAATTAAAAATAAAATAAAATTAAAAAAAAAAAAAAAAAAAAAAAAAAAGAAAAAAAATTGCCCTAAACAAAAAAAAAAAAAAAAAAAAAAAAAAAAAGACCATTCCTTCTACTGGATACTCAAATTTCAACAACAGAGAAAAGAATGGTTTTCTAGAATTTCATCAAATGCCTTCAACAAGCATTTCCGCGGACATTTTTACAATGGCCTCTATTTCATTTTCTGAGAATTTTCATTATTAAACACGTTTCCTTCAGTTGAGAAATCTTCCTACCTACTTTTTTGTGATATTGGTCACTGGTCTAATCTGATCATCCTGCTATATTCCACCCCTAACAATAAGCATAAAGAAAATATATCTTCATTATAATTTATTTTTGTTCAGTTTCATCTCTCTTCGGTTATTCTTGAAATTCAAAACCATAAATTCCACTTCACAAATTCCCTACATAGACACATTACTTTTCAGTAACACTTCCAAAACCCACCTTCTGGCCACGATACCTCTAGATTATTAAAAACTTCTATCTATATCACATAGTTTCCAATATCTTTCTACTCAGGATTCTGAATATTGATCAATAATGACAGAAACCATCTCTGTTATGTGTAACCCTGCATAAACAGCTCTGAGTACAGAGCCTGCCACATAATTTGTATTCCATTAATATTTTCCAAGAAAAATAGATGGGATACTGCAAACAGTTTGTGTCATTTTCAGCTATAGGATACTTGGATGTATTGTGTTGTCAGAAAACTCATGACGTATTTTTTTCTATGTTTTTTGTTGCAAAAATACATCATGACTTTCCTGACAATCCAATATTATCACCATTTTCCCATTTTATTCAAGCTAAAAGAATCAACATTTTGACTAAGAGAATCACAACATTTCAGATTCTGAAGATATCTTAAGAGTGAGTTTGTCAAGACCCTTTTCTGGATACAGAAATGATCTTACAGTGCTTAATAAGTGATACTCCCTTCCTGGGTGTATTAATTATTTTATAATACCTAATACCTATCTTATAATACCCTATATCTTTCCTTTTTTTAGAACAGTTTCTATGATACAATAAGTTAAATTTTGAAAGAATAAGTTAATATTTTCAAGGAGGTATAATAATTAGAATTCCCTTCCCCTGTTTGTAAGTCTAACCTCAGAGTTACCCACCGCATAGTCAGCCCTCAGATATGATTTACAAATGTTCCAGCTGTGAAACTGTCCTATCCTTGAAAGAACTCCTGTTTCTACATCACTTGGACCAACTGCAGCCTGGGCACAGATAACCTCACTCCAGGGCTGACATTGATGGCACTGCCATCTTCCTTGGAGTTGGCCATTTTGTGGGGTCTCCCAGCTTCAGCGACCTCAGGGTCAGACACTCTGCAGTCTCCCATCATGTCATGGAGAGGACACAGTGATACGTTTATCACTGCTGGTTGAATGTGAGTCTGAAAGGCCTTTTCTGTTGTAGGATCTAAATGAGCGAGTTCTGGAAAGCCAATGAGGAAAGGACACAAGTGTCAGACCCAACAAAGTGGTAGACTCAGGAAGTCAATGAGACTTTTTAATGTCATTCCTAGATCTGCCCCATAAAGGCACTAGGCCTTTCTCTTTTCCAGCTGAAAATCGTTGCACCGCTTGACATACCAAATACTTAATGGATTTCTTTCCACTTTTACACTTGCTACTATATTTTCTAATAAACTTTGCAACTGGCATCACCTGATCTGTCATCACTTCATATACCTCTCTAATATTTCAACCGTTTCTCTCCACTCCATTGCGCTATTATATTCCCACCATATCAATAATCTGTCTGAATTTATCTTAATTTTACTAATATTTTTCTCTTCACCTAATAAAAAAACACAGAGTAGGAAACTCGCCTGTAATTTTCCTGTTTTGTCTTTAGTGTATAGATGTGACCCTTTCAAACATACTCAAAAATATTTGTCAGTTAGGTAACATCAATTTCCTCAACCTTCATATAAGTAAACAAATATATTTGTACTTCCTTGTAAGGCAGATGACATGATAGAATATTTTTCTCCTAATTTGTATTCTCTTTACAACTTTACTCCTTAGGCTAACTGCCTGTATCTGCTTCTAGTTTCTCAATAATCCTGGAAACTATCTCTTCCATTCAATTGCTCCTTTACATGCTTACTACTCAGCTTCTCTCCCTGGGAATTTTGTCCATCCTTCCTAAGTATCATTTTCCTTTCTCATCCTGATATAGTGAGATTTCCAAGCACACTTCCAAGATAGTGTGGTTGATGGCTGTGTATGTTAGTGTCACCGCATGTAGGATATGACAAGTAGGTGGAGGAGACAAGTGACATAATGTAAGTCCAATTTTCCAGAGAGCCCAAAAGGAAGAATTCACAACTAAGTACACAGAGATTTGATCAAACTGAAAAATCATTTTTATTGAGAATGGTAATTCACCAAACTATGGGATATTAAGATATTAAGATCATCAACACAGTCATACCAGGGAATCAGATTCAGGGAGGAAAGGCTAACATTTATAAAATGGTCAGATGATCCCACAGAGCTCTGGACCACAAAGATGCCATTCTAAGAAATGGGTGGTTGGAGGTCAAGACCTCTGTCAAGCATGGGATTTCCTGGATATAGAAATCTTGAGGTGAGGACACATGAATCAGCATTCTCTTTAGAACTGTCATTTCAGATGCAAATGAGGCTTGGATAGTGATGTCCTAGCAGCAAGAAGAGTAGCATCTTCTATAGCACAGTGGCCGGTAGCCCCAGTAGCCACAGCCAGAGCCATATCCACAGCCATATCCGGTTCCATAACCACAGCCATATCCGTTTCCATAACCACAGCCATATCCGGTTCCATATCCACAGCCATATCCGGTTCCATAACCACAGCCATATCTGGATCCATAGCCACAGCCATTATAGGGGCCAAATCCACAGCCATAGCCACCATATCCACAGCCATAGCCGCCATATCCAGAGCCATAGCCGCCATATCCACAGCCAGAGCCACAGGAGTTGCCGTAGTAGTTGCCACACATGTTGTTAGGAGAAGAGAACTCAGGTGAGTTACAAGAGGGTGTTTCTGAAGTGTGTCTGTCTTCAACTTGACTTGACCTTTATATACTGTCAGTAATTGGCAGAGCATTCCATTCCTCTCCTGACTTAGCCAACAAATATTTAAGCAACTACATATTATGTGCCAGTCACTGTTGACAACCAACAATGTTGTGCTTAAAACGAGTTATTTATTTCGGAGACTCTCATTTTATTTAAAGAGCATTAGTTTCATTTGCTCTACCAAAGGGTTGTTTCAGTAGAATCAAGTGCCCAAAAGTAAAACTAAGAACCAATTTCAAAACTCCCTGTCCATAGGAAAAGAAATAACTGGCATCTCCTTTCTTGATTCATTGTAACTTCTTGTCAGGTTTCTACCACCCAGATACCTAGCTGTCAGATACTTACTGGCATCTTATATGAGAAACCAGAATAGTACTAATTTCACAAGACATAGAACAGCCCCCAGAACAAACAAACAAAAAAACCTATGGTTCAAAATTTCAAAGTGCCATGATCTAGAAATCTTGGTTGATAGCTGTGCATCTATAAATACGTTTCTTTATCTATAGGTGTCTCAATCCAAACATACCCTTTCTTCTTCCTCCATACCAAACATCTGACCATTCCATCAGCAAACATGCACTTAAAACAAAAGTCAGCTTTTTGTTGTTGTTTGGGAGGTAAGGAGGGATTTTTTGCTCATCTTACTTATCTATGTATTACTTAAATGACCGACCATGTTCAGAAACAAGCAGATTCAAAATTTAAATTGTTTTACTCTAACAACTATAAAATCAAAGTTGGTGCGAAGTATAAACTTAGAAAGGTCATTCCTTCTACTGGATACTCAAATTTTTCAACAACACAGGAAAGAGTAGTTTTCCAGTAGTTTGTTGAATGCCTTCAACAAGCATTTTCACAAAGATTTTACAATGCTGTTGATTTCATTTCTGAGAATTTTTTTTTTTTTTTTTTTAGAGGACAGTGTCACTGGCCCTCATATGTGGGATCCGAATCAGGGCCGCCGGCATCCCAAGCCAGTGCTTAACCACGGCGCCACTCGGCCGGCCCAATTTCTGAGAATTTTCATTATTGGACATTTTTCCTTCAGGTGAGAAATCTTCCTATTTTTTTGTGAGAGTGGTCTTGGTCAATTCTGATCACTCCACTATATTTCACCCCTAACTATAAACATAAAGAAAATATATCCTTATTACAATTCTGCTTTTCCTTCAGTTTCTTTACTCTTCTGTCATCCTTGAAATTCAAAACCATAACTTCCACTTCACAAATTCCCTAAATAGACACATTCCTTTTCAGTGACACTCCCAAAATCCTACTTCTGGCCACAATACTTCTAGATATTGAAAAATTATATCTATACCACATTATTTCTAATATCTTCCTAGTCACATTTTTGAATACTGATACATAATAAACCATCTCTATTATGTGCAATCCTGCATAACCAGCTCTGACTACAGTGCCTGACATGTAATTTGCACTCAGTCAGCATTTTCCAATTGCCTCACTCAAGCAGTTCAAAAACTTGTGTCACTTTTAAGCTATAACATACGTGGATACATTATCACCATTTCTCATTTTATTTTAGCTGAAAAATCAACATTTTTCACTAACAGAGTCACAGCATTTCAGATTCTGAAGATATCTTAAGCATGAGTTTGTCGAGACACTTTCCTGAATACATGAATTACCTTACAGATGTCTAATAAGTGATACTCCCTTTTCTGGATGTAGCAATTATCTTATAATACCTAATAAATAATATCTCTTTTTTTTTCCAGAATGCCTTCTAGGAAAAGGACCGTAAGAAAACAAGTTAAATTTTCAAGGCACTCTGATAATTAGAATTCCCTTCCCTATTTATAAGACTAACCTCAGAGTTACCCACCCCACAGTTAGCCCTTAGATCTGACTTACAAACGTGCCAGCTATAAAATTGTCCTGCTATTCAATGAACTCCTGTTTCTGCATCACTTGAACCAATTATAGCCTGAGCATAGATAGCCACACTCCAGAGCTGACCATGATGGCAGGATCAACTTCCTTGGAGTTGGCCACTTTGTAGCGTCTCCTAGCTTCACGACCTCAGGTTCAGATGTTGTGCAGTGACTCCTGTCATGTCATGGAGAGGACACACTGCTACATTTATCATTGCTGGTTGAATGTGAGTCTGAAAGGCCTTTTCTGTCATGGGATCTAAATGAGTGAGTTCTGGAAGGCCAATGAGGAAAGGACACAAGTGTCAGACCCAACAAAGTGGTAGGCTCTCCAATTCAGGAAGTCGATGGGACTTTTTCATCCCATTCCTAGATCTGCCCCATTAAAGCTCTAGGCCTATCTCCTTTCCAGGAAAAATACTTTGTACCCCCTGATCATACCTAATGCTAAAAGGATTTCTTATCCTCTTGTACACTTGATACTATCCTTTCTAATCTTTCTTTGCAACTGGCATCACCTCATTTGTCTCCACTTCAAATAGCTCTCTAATATTTCAACACATCCTCTTTATACCATTGAGCTGTTTTATTCCCTCCATATCAATAAGCTGTCTGAATTTATCCTAATTATTTTTACTACATTTTTTATCTTTACCTAATAAAATATAAACAATGAGTAGTTTATATTGTTTGTAGTTCTCCTGCTTTGTCTTTAGTGTATAGGATGTAGCCTTTTCCAACATACTCAAAAATATTTGCAAATAAAGTGACATCAATTTCCTGAACCCTCATATACGCAAACACAATATTTGCAATTCCTTGTAATACAGATGATGTGATAGAATATTTTTCTTCTAATTTGTCTTTTCTGTAGCACTTCAGTCCTCATGCTCACTACCTGTGTGTGCTCCTAATTTCTCAACAACCCTGGAAACTACCTCTTCCATTACGTTACTCCTTAAATTGCTCAGGCCATGGCTTCTCGCCCTGGGATTTTGCATATCCTCCCTAAGTACCATATTTTGCTGGGTACAGTTCACACTATTTTGCCCAAATATGTGAGGGAAAAATAAGGATATGCATTATACATGGGTAGTACTAATTCAATATCTATATAAATATTTTTAATTTTTTAATTTACACTTATACGTTAAAAATGAATCCCTAGAAATCAATAAAGATATTGGTATGCAAAATAATACCCTGGAATATGAAAATCGGTTTTGTTGAACTTATGAAGAACTTACAACCACAGTTTTTGGGCTTCTATGATGGGTAAATATCATAAATTTGTTTCTGCTACAAAAAATTTATCATACCTTGTATCTGTTCTTGTGTTTTGTAATTATTTAGTATATAAAATTACCTTTACCATAATATGCTATAAATAAATGCTAAAATTCCTATGTAATACAAAAAAAAATACATACCTAAATGTAAACAAATAAAAACTCAAATTGAAACAAAAGATTATTTCCCTGAAAGTTTGGGCCAAAATCTTGAGTTCGCATTATAAACAGGAGCATATGATACACGGCAAAATACAGTAAGTAGCATTTGTCTTTCTTCTCTTGATACAATGCAATTTCCAAGCACACTTCTGAAATAGTATGATTATGGTTGTGTGTGTGACTGACTGCCTTATCATGTGGGATATGACAAATAGGTGGAGGAGATATTATTTTTGATACTGTAATAAAAATAAATGCCTGTGTTATTTCAAGGAAGAACCCATGGTTCAGCTCACATCTTGTTAGCCCAATTTTCCAGAGAGGCTATAACACTTCAAAGTAAGAACTCACAACCAAGTACAGAGAGATTTGTTAGAAACAAAAATCATTTTTATTGAGAATGGTGATTTGCCCAACTGTAGATATTAGAATCATCACCGCAGTATTAACAGGGAATCAGGTTAAGGAAGGAAAGGCTACTTTTTGGAAAATAGTGAAATGGTATCACAGAGCTTCAGACCACAGAGATGCTATTCCAAGAAATAGGTGGTATAGGTCAAGACCTCTGTCAAGCATGGGACTTTCTAGTAATAGAAATCTTGAGGTGTGGATGCTTGAATCAGCATTCTCTTTAGAGCTGTCATTTCAGATGCAAATGAAGCTTGGATAGTGATGTTCTAGCAACAAGATGAATAACATCTTCTATAGCACAATGGCCGGTAGCCCCAGTAGCCACAGCCAGAGCCATATCCACAGCCATATCCGTTTCCATAACCACGACCATATCCGGTTCCATATCCACAGCCATATCCGGTTCCATAACCACAGCCATTATAGGGGCCAAATCCACAGCCATAGGCACCGTATCCACAGCCATAGCTGCCATATCCAGAGCCATAGCCGCCATATCCACAGCCAGAGCCACAGGAGTTGCCGTAGTAGTTGCCACACATGTTGTTTTAGGAGAAGAGAACTCAGGTGAGTTGCAAGAGGATGGTTCTGAATTGTGTCTGTCTTCAACTTGTCTTGGACCTTATATATTGTCAGTAATTGGCAGAGCACTCCATTTCTCTCCTGACTTAGCCAACAAATATTTAAGCAACTACATATTATGTGCCAGTCACTGTTGACAATCATTAATGCTTTGCTTAAAATGAGCTCATTGTTAAACATAGGTTCAAAATTTCAAAGTGCTGTGATCTTGGAATCTTGGTTTATAGCTGTGCATCTATAAATACCCTTCTTTATCTATAGGTGTCTCAATCCAAACATACCCTTTCTTCTTCTTCCATATCAAACATCTGACCATTCCATCACTAAACATGCACTCAAATAAAGTGAGTTGGTTTCTTTGTGAGGGAGAGACTTTTTTGCTCATCTTACTTATCTTTACTTATCTTGCTCATCTTTATTAAGTCACCGTTTTCAAAAACAAGCAGACTCAAAATTTAAATTACTTTTTACTCTAGAAACTATAAAATCAAAGTTGGAGGGAAATATAAATTCAGAAAGATTATTCCTTCTACTGAGTACTCAAATTTCAACAATAAAGGAAAGAGTGCTTTTCCAGTACTTTATTGAATGCCTTCAACAAGCATTTTCACAATGCCACCAATTCATTTCCTGAGAATTTTCACTATTAGACATTTATCCTTCAGCTGAGAAATCTTCCTGTTTTTGTGATAGTGGTCATGGTGAATTCTAATCACTCTGCTATATTTCACCCCTAACAATAAGCATAAAGAAAACATATCCCAATTACAATTTTGCTTTTCCTTTGGTTTCTTTCCTCTTCTGTCATCCTTGAAATTCAAAACCTTAACTTCCACCTCACAAATTCCCTAAATAGACACATTATTTTTCAGTAACACTCCCCAAACCCATCATTTGGCCACAACACCTCTAGATTATTGAAACCTTCACCTATCTATATCACATAGTTTCTAAAATCTTTCTACGCAGATTTCTGAATACTGATCCATAATGGCAGACATAATCTCTATTATGTGCAACCCTGCATAACCAGCTCTGACTACAGTGCCTGGCACATAATATGCACTCAATCAATATTTCAGAATAAAAAAGATGGGCTAAGTAACAAATGTTCAAATACTTGTGTCACTTTTAAGGTATAAAATATGTGGATACATTTATCACCATTTATCCATTTTATTCAAGCTGAAAGAATCAACATTTTTACTAAGAGAATCACATCATTTCAAATTCTGCAGATATTTTAAGTGTTAGTTTGTCAAGACCCATTTCTGGATATATAAATTATCTTACAAAAGCCTAATAAGTGATACTCCCTTTTCTGTTTATATCAATTATTTCATAATACCTAATAATAACTTTTCCTTTTTTCCGAATACATTCTATGGTAAGGACCATAAGAAAATAACTTAAATTTTCAAGGTGCTCTAATAATTAGAATTCCCTTCTTCATTTATAATTCTAACCTCAGAGTTTCCCACCGTACAGTCAGCCCTCAGATCTGATTTACAAGTGTGCCAGCTATGAAATTGTCCTGCTCTTGAAAGAATTTCTATTTCTGCATCACTTGAACCAATTACAGCCTGAGCAAGACAGCCACACTCCAGGGCTGACCATGATGGCAGGATCATCTTCCTTGGAGTTGACCATTTTGTGCGGACTCCCAACTCCAGCGACCTCAGAGTCAGAAGTTGTGCAGTGACCCCTGTCATGCCATGGAGAGGACACAGTGATACATTTATCACTGCTGGTTGAATGTGAGTCTGAAAGGACTTTTCTGTTGTGGGGTCTAAATCTGAGAGTTCTGGAAGGCTAATGAGGAAAGGACACTAGTGTCAGACCCAACAAAATAGTAGGCTCTTCAAATCAGGAAGTCAGTGAGAGTTTTTCATCCCATTCCTAGATCTGCCGCATTAAAGCACTAGGACTTCCTTTTTTCCAGGGGAAACACATTGTACCGTGTGATCATTCCTAAGACTTACTGGATTTCTCTTCCTCTTGTATACTTGCTACTATCCTTTCTAATCCTTCTTTGCAACAGGCATCACCTCATTTGTCACCACTTCAAATACCTCTCTATGTTTCAATCCTACCCTTCCATTCGATTGAGCTGTTTTATTCCCTCCATATCAATAATTCATCTGAACTTATCTTAATTATTTTTACCGATTTTTTTTATCTTCACCTAATAAAATATAAACATTGAGCAGGGAACTCGTTTGTAATATTCCTGCTTTATCTTTAGTGTTTAGGATGTGGCCCTTTCAAACACACTCATAATATTTGTCAATTAAATGACATCAATTTCATGACTCTTCATATATGCAAACACACACATTTGTACTGTCTTATAATGCAGGTGATATGACAGAATGTTTTTCTCTAATTTGTCTTTTCTGTAGAGCTTTAACCCTCATGCTAACTACATGTGTCTGCTTTTAATTTCTCAATAATCCTGGAAATTATCTCTTCCATTCCATTGCTCCTTAAATCTCTAGGAACATAGCTTCTCTCCCTGATACATTTGCACATCTTTCCTAAGTACCATATTTTGCCATGTATAATGCATACTTTTTTGACCAAATATGTGAGGGAAAAATAAGGATGCACATTATATATAGGTAGTACTAACTCTGTATATATAAATGTTTTCAATTTTTTTATTTACACAGTGTTAAAAGCATAATTCTAGAAATCAATAATGATATTGGTATGCAAAATAATACCATAGAATATTAAAATTGGTTTTGTTAAACTTACAAAGAACTTACAACCACTAACAGCTCTTGGGCTTCTATGATGCATAAATATCATAAATTTGTTACCAGTACATAAAATTTCTTGTACCTTGCATCTGTTCTTGTGTTTTATAATTATTAGTTACATAAAAATTCTTGTAATATAATGTTATAAAATAAATGCTAAAATTCCTTTATAACAAAAAACAAGTACCTAAATGTAAAACATAAAAACTTGAATAAGAACAAAAGATTATTTCCCTGAGTTTAGGCCAAAAGCATGGGTGTAGATTATATATGGGAGCACATGATACATGGCAAAATACGGTAAGCAGCATTTTTCTTTACTTTCCAGAAAGAATGCAATTTCCAAGCACACTTCTGAAATAGTATGATTTATAGTTGTGTGTGTGACTGCCTGATCATGTGGGATATGACAAGTAGTGCAGGATATTATTTTTGATGCTTGTGTAAGAGTAAATGCCTGTGTTATATTAAAGAAGCCCCAGGCTCAGCTAACATACTGTGAGCCGAATTTTCCAGGTAGGCCATTACACTTTTAAAGGAAGACACAAGTACACAGAGATTTGTTAGAAAAAATATATCACTTTTATTGAGAATGGTGATTTGCCCAACTGTAGGAAATTAGTACCAGGGAACCAGAGATAAAGAAAGGAAAGGCTAACATTTGGAAAATAGATGATCCCACAGACCTTCAGCCCACAAAGATGCTATTCTAAGAAATGGGTGGTTGGAGGTCAAGACCTCTGTCAAACATGGGACTTCCTAGTAATAGAAATCTTGAGGTGTGGAAGCTTGAATCAGCATTCTCCTTAAAGTTGTCATTTCAGATGCAAACGAGATTTGGAGTGTGATGTTCTAGCAGCAAGAAGAGTAACATTTTCTATAGCACAATGGCCTGTAGCCACAGCCAGAGCCATATCCACAGCCACATCCGGTTCCATAACCACAGCCATATCCGGTTCCATAACCACAGCCATATCCGGTTCCAAAACCACAGCCATATCTGGTTCCATAACCACAACCATATCCAGATCCATAGCCACAGCCGTAATAGGGGCCAAATCCACAGCCATAGCCGCCGTATCCACAGCCATAGCCGCCATAGCCGCCATATCCAGAGCCATAGCCGCCATATCCACAGCCAGAGCCACAGGAGTTGCCGTAGTAGTTGCCACACATGTTGTTAGGAGAAGAGAACTCAGGTGAGTTACAAGAGGATGGTTCTGAAATGTGTCTGTCTTCTCTTTGCCTTGCACCTTTATATATTGTCAGTAATTGGCAGAGCATTCCATTCCTCTCCTGACTTAGCCAACAAATATTTAAGCAACTATATATATTATGTGCCAGTCACTGTTGACAATCATTAATGCTTTGCTTAAAATGAGCTCATTATTTCAGACACTAGTTTTATTTAAACAGCATCATTTTCACTTGCTCTGCAAAAGAGTTGTTTCAATAGACTCATGAGCCTAAAACTAGAACTGAGACCCAAGCTCACAACTTCCTAATATTTTAAATACCTTATATAACAGATTTTGGAGAATTGAAGGAAAATGTTGTCCCTTTTCACTCTACTGTCTCCTATAATGTCTACATCTGTCAACGAGGAAAGAAATAACTGCCTTCTCCTTTCTTGATTTGTTGCAGCACTTGTCAGACTTCTACCACCCAGAGACCTATTTACTGACATCTTATGGGAGAACCCGAGAATGGTGCTAATTCTGCAAGACACAGAACAGCCCCTAAAACAACAAAAAACATATGCCTCAAAATTTCAAAGTGCCATGATCTAGAAATCTTATTTTAAAGATAGAAATCTTAGTTTGTAGCTATGCATCTATAAACAGCCTTCCTAAATTATAGATGTCTCAATGCAAACATCTACTTTCTTCTTCCTCCATACCAAACATCTGACCATTCCATCACTAAACATGCACTCAAAAACAAAACTGGTTGTTTAGTTTAGTTTTTTTTGTTTTTGTTTTTGCTGTTTTGTTTGTTTGTTTGGGAGGGAGAGTGGATGGATATTTTGCTCCTCTTAATTATCTAAGTTTTTCTTAAATTATCATTTTTAGAAAAAAGCAGACTCAAAATTTAAATTATCTTTTACTCTAACAACTATAAAATCAAAGCCGATGGGGGTATAAACTCAGAACGATCATTCCTCCTACTGGACCCAAATTTCAACAACAGAGGAAAGAGTGGTTTTCCAGTGCTTTTGAATGCCTTCAACAAGCATTTTCGCAATGATTTTACAATGCTGTTGATATTATTTTCTGAGAATTTCCATTATTAGATATTTTTATTAGACATTTCAGTTGAGAAATCTTCCTACCTACCTCTTTTTGATATTGCTGGTTGGTCTAACCTGATTGATCTCACTCTGCTTATATCACCCCTAACAATAAGTATAGAAAAAAATATACCCATTTTCCTTCAGTTTCTTTCCTCTTCTGTCATCCTTGAAATTCAAAACCATAACTTCCACTTCACAGATTCCCTAAATAGATACAATACTTCTCAGCAACACTCCTAAAACCCACTTTCTGGCCACAATGCCTCTAGATTATTGAAAACTTCTATCTATATCACATAGTTTTGAATATCTTTCCACTCAGATTTCTGAATACTGATCCATAATGGCAGAAACCATCTCAATTATGTGCAACCCTGCATTACCAGCTCTGACTACAATGCCTGGCACATAATTTGCACTGAATCAGTATTTTCCAATACAAAACAGACGGGCAAAGTCAAACAGGTGTTCAAACACTTGTGTTACTTTTAAGCTATAAGACATTGGATATATTATCAGCATTTTCCATTTTATTCAAGCTGCAAGAATCAATATTTTTAACTAAGAGAGTCAACCATTTCAGATTCTGAAGATATGTTAAGTGTAGTTTGTTGAGACACTTTTCTGGATACTTAAATTATCTTACATGCCTAATAAATGATACGCCCTTTCTGTATCAATCAATGTATCAATTATCTTATAATAACAATAAATAATATCTTTCCTTTTTTTAGAATGCCTTCTATGATAAGGACTATAATAAAACAATAAGTTAAATTTTCAAGGAATACTCCATTGTATAAATGTACCACAGAGCAGAAATACAGAGATATACTGAAAAAAACTGATGGTTGCTGGATGGAAGGGGGTTGGGGATTGGGAAGAAGGTAAAGAGATCAGAATGTACAAATTAGTAGTCATATTATCACCACAGAGACATTATGGGGAATATAATCAATAATGTTGTAAAGATTTTGTAGGGTGTCAGATGGGTACTTGTCTTATTAGGGAGACCGCTTCATGGATGGTGTACATGCCTGATCACTGAGCTATACACCTGAAACTGAAGCTGAATAATATTGAATGTCAATTATAATGTAACATATAGTCACAGTATGTGGAGTACAGCACATATGGAATAGAATCAAAGGAATTGTAAAGCTACATATAATATTAAAGGAGTAGTAAATTGGGGGAGTAGGGGAATATCGATTTGTGAGGGGTGTAAATGATTAATGGTTGCATTGTCCTGTACACCTAAAATTAACAAAAAAAGAAAACGAAAATTTCAAGGAGCTGTAATGATTAGAATTCCCTTCCCATGTTTGTAAGTCTAATCTCAGAGTACCCCCACAGCACAGTCAGCCCTCAGATCTGACTTACAAACGTGCGAGCTGCGAAACTGTCCTGTCCTTGAAAGAACTCCTGTTTCTGCATCACTTGGACCAATTACAGCCTGGGCACAGATAAGCTCACTCCAAGGCTGACATTGATAACCTCATTCCACCTTCCTTGGAGTTGGCCATTTTGTGGGGTCTCCCAGCTCCAGAGACCTCAGGGTCAGTTGTTGTCAGTGACCTCTGTCATGTCATGGAAAGGACACAGTGATACATTTATCACTGATGGTTGAATGAATCTGAAAGACCTTTTCTGTTGTGGGATCTAAATGAGCAAGTTCTGGAAGGCTAATGAGGAAAGGACACAAGTGTCAGACCCAACAAAGTGGTAGGCTCTCCAACTCAGGAAGTCAATGGGACTTTTTCATCCCATTCCTAGATCTGCGCCTTTAAAGCACTTGGATTTTCTCTTTTCTAGGGGAAACACTTTGTACCATGTGATCATTCCTAAGACTAATGGATTTCTCTTCCTCTTGTGCACTTGCTACTATCCTTTCTAATCTTTCTTTGCAACAGGCATCACCTCATTTGTCTCCACTTCAAATACCTCTCTAATATTTCAACACATCCTCTTTATACCATTGAGTTGTTTTATTCCCTCCATATCAATAATCTGTCTTAATTTATCCTAATTATTTTAACTGGATTTTTTTATCTTCACCTAATAAAATATAAACACAGAGTAGGAAACTTGTTTGTAATTTTACTGCTTTGTCTTTAGTATATAGGATATGGTCCTTTCAAACATACTCAAAGTATTTGCCAATTAAATGACATCAATTTCCTGAACCCTCATACATGCAAACATATATATTTGCACTTCCTTGTAATGCAGATGATATGATAGAATGTTCTTCTTCTAATATGTCTTTTCTTTAGAGCTTTACTCCTCATGCTTACTGCCTGTGTCTGCTTCTAATTTCCCAATAGTCCTGGAAACTATCTCTCCCATTCCATTGCTCCTTAAATCGCTAAGAACACAACTTCTCTCCTTGGGAATTTTGTACATCCTTCCTAAATAAGTAGCATTTTTCTTTCTCTTTCAGATACAGTGTGATTCCCAAGCACACTTCTGAAGTAATGTGATTTATGGTTGTGTATGTGAGTGCCTGAGCATGCAAGATACGACACGTAGATAGAGAAATAAAATTAGTGATGCTTCTATATGAATAAATGCCTGTGTGCTATCAAGGAAAACCCAGGGTTCAGGTAAAGTGTAACTCAATTTTCCTGAGAGTACATTACACTTCAAAAGGGAGACTTCGCAAATAAGTACACACACAGGATTTTGTAAGAAAAAAAATCATTTTTATTGAGAATGGTGATTTACCCAACTGTGGGATATTAGTATCATCAACACAATCATAACAAAGAATCAGAGATAAGGGGAAGAAAGGCTAACATTTGGTACCACAGAGCTTCAAGATACAAATGCTAGTTTAGAAATGGGTGGTAGGAAGTCAAGACCTCTGTCAAGCATGGGACTTCCTGGATATAGAAATCTTGAGGTGTGGAAGCTTGAATGAGCATTCTCTTTAGAGCTGTCATTTCAGATGCAAACGAGCCTTGGACAGTGATGTTCTAGCAGCAAGAAGAGTAACATTTTCTATAGCACAGTGGCCGGTAGCCACAGCCAGAGCCATATCCACAGCCATATCCGGTTCCATAACCACAGCCATATCCGGTTCCAAAACCACAGCCATATCTGGATCCATAGCCACAGCCATAATAGGGCCCAAATCCACAGCCATAGCCACCATATCCAGAGCCATAGCCGCCATATCCACAGCCATAGCCGCCGTATCCAGAGCCATAGCCGCCGTATCCACAGCCATAGCCGCCATACCCACAGCCATAGCCACAGGAGTTGCCGTAGTAGTTGCCACACATGTTGTTAGGAGAAGAGAACTCAGGTGAGTTGCAAGAGGGTATTTCTGAAGTGTCTTCAACTTGTGTTGGACCTTTATATACTGTCAGTAATTGGCAGGGCATTCCAATCCTCTCCTGACTTAGCCAACAAATATTTAAGCAACTACATATTATGTGCCAGTCACTGTTGACAATCATTAATGCTTTGCTTAAAAGGAGCTCATTATTTCAGAGACTCTGGTTTTATCATTTTCATTTTCATGTGCTCTGCCAAAGAGTTGTTTAAAGAGAATTAAGCGTCCAAAAGTAAAACTAAAATTGAATTTCAAAACTCCCTGCTATTCAATACCTTCCATAATAATATTTTCAGGGATTGTAGGAAAATGTTGCTCCTTTCTCATTCTACTCTTTGCTATAATGTCTACCTCTGTCCATAGGGAAAGAAATAGCTGCCATCTCCTTTCTTGATTCATTGTAATTGCTTTTCAGGCTTCTACCACCTATACACCCACTGTCAGATCCTTACTGGCATCTTATGTTAGAAACTGAGAATGGTGCTAATTCTACAAGGCACAGAAAAACCCACGAACAAAAAAAATATGGTTCAAAATTTCAAAGTGCTGTGATCTAGAAATCTTGGTTTATAGCTGTGCATCTATAAATACGTTTCTTTATCTATAGGTGTCTCAATCCAAACATACCCTTTCTTCTCATTCGATAGGAAATATCTGACCATTCCATCACCAAACATGCTCTCAAAAACAAAGTGGGGGGCCGAACGAGTGGCTCAGTTGGTTAAGAATTAGCATAAGAGTGCAAGCTCTGAACAACAGGGCCGCTGGTTCAATTCCCACTTGGGCCAGTGATGCTGCCCCCAAGCTGAGCTGCTGCTGAGCTGCCAGGTGAGAGCATGTGCTCCTAACAACACAACTGCCTGTTCAATGGTGGGCTACTCCCACCAGCAACTAAGACTGAACTCAGCACCTTGAGCTGAGCTGCCGCCCAGATGGCTCAGAGGAGAGAGCATGCGCTCATAACAACAAGGCTGCTGGTTCAGCTCCTGCATAGGATGATGGCTACACCCACCCCACAACTAAGATTGTAACACAGCACCTTGAGTTTACAGGCCACAAGCTGCCGACAGGCAGTCAGATGGCAACTGGCACCCTCCACAACTAAGATTGAAGAACAACTTGGCTGGTTCCCCTCCCCAATTCCCCAGCACTGTTCACCTCCCTCAATTGCCCAAATTTCTTTTTATTTTAAATGGGATTTTATTTTGTTTTTGTGGTTTGTTTGTTTGGGAAGGAGAGAGGGAGTGATTTTTTTGTTCATCTTACTCTAGGGTTTACTTAAATCACCAGTTTCAGAAATAAGAAGACTCAAATTTTAAATTATGTTTTACTCTTACAAACATAAAATCAAAGCTGGAGGGGGGTATAAACTCAGAAGGATCATTCCCCTTACTTGATACCCAAATTTCAACAACAAAGGAAAGAGTGGTTTTCCAGGGACACCTCTTCATGGATGGTGTACATGCCTGACCACTGAGCTATACACCTGAAGCTTAATAATATTGAATGTCAATTATAATTTAATATGTAGTCACAGGATGTGGACTACAGCCCATAGGAAATAGAATCAATGGAATTTTAACAGGTGTATGTGATATTAGAGGGGTAGTAAATTGGGGGAGTGGGGGTTGTCACTTTCTGAGGGGTCTGAAGGTTTAACTATTACATTGTTCTGTACACCTAAAACTAACAAAAAAGGAAAAAGAAAATTTCAAGGAGCTGTAATATTTAGAATTCCTTTCCCATGTTTGTAACTCTAACCTCAGAGTTACCCACTGCACAGTCAGCCCTCAGATCTGACTTACAAACATGCCAGCTGTGAAACTGTCCTATCCTTGAAAGAACTCCTGTTTCTGCATCACTTGGACCAATTACAGCCTGGGCACAGATAAGCTCATTCCAGAGCTGACATTGATAGCCTCACTCCACCTTCCTTGGAGTTGGCCATTTTGTGGGGTCCCCCAGCTCCAGAGAACTCAGGGTCAGATGTTGTGCAGTGACCACTGTCATGTTATGGAGAGGACACAGTGATACATTTATCACTGATGGTTGAATGTGAGTCTCAAAGGCTTTTCTGTTGTGGGATCTAAATGTGAGAATTCTGGAAGGCTAATGAAAATAGGACACAAGTGTCAGAACCCAACAAAGTGGTAGACTCTCCTACTCAGGAAGTCAATGGGACACTTTTATCCCATTCTTATATCTGCCCCATTAAAGCTTTAGGCTGTCTCTTTTCAGGGGAAACACTTTGTACCACCTGATCATTCCTAATACTTAATGGATTTCTCTTCCTCGTGTACACTTGCTAATATACTTTCTAATCTTTCTTTGCAACTGGCATCATCTCATTTGTATCACTTCAAATACCTCTCTAATATTTCAACACTTCATCTTCATACCATTGAGCTGTTTTATTCCCTCCATGTCAATGATCTGTCTGAATTTATCTTAACTATATTTATTGAATTTTTTTTACCTTCACCCAATAAAATATAAATACTGAATAAGAAACTTCTTTGTAATTTTCCTGCTTTGTCTTTAGTGTATAGGATGTGGCCCTTTCAAACAACTTCAAAAATATTTGCCAATTAAGTGACATCAATTTCCTGAATCTTCATATATGCAAACACATATTTGCACTTCCTTGTAATGCAGATGATGTGATAGAATGTTTTTCTTCTAATATGTCTTTTCTTTAGAGCTTTACTCCTCATGCTTACTACCTGTGTCTGCTTCTAATTTCCCAATAGTCCTAGAAACTCTCTCTCCCATTCCATTGCTCCTTAAATTGCTAAGAACACAGCTTCTCTCCCAGGAACTTTTGCATATTCTTTATGAGTACCATGTTTTGCCGTGTATAATGCACACTTTTTTGCCCAAATATGTGAAGGAAATAGAGGGATGCACATTACACATGGGTAGTACTAATTCCGTATCTATACAAACCTTTTAAATTATTTTCTTTGTTCTTATGAGTTATACATGTAACTCTAGAGATCAATAACAGTATTTGCATGCAAAATAATATCCTAAAATAAGATAATTGGTTTTGTTGAACCTACACGAAATTACAACAAAGACGAGTTCTTGGGCTGTGATGCATAAATAGCGTATATTTGTTACTGGTACATAAAATTTCTTGTAACTTGTACCTGTTCTTGTGTTTTGTAATTATTTGTTACATAAAGTTTCTTATCATATGTTAAAAATAATGTTAAAATTTATAATACAAAAAAATAAACACCTAAATGTAAAGAAAAAAAAAAAAGCTTGAATTAAAAATATTTTTAAAAGATTTTATCTCTGAAAGTTGGCGCCAAACTGTGGGTGCACATTATAAAGGGAAGCACATAATACACGCCAAATACGGAAAGTAGCATTTTTCTTTCTCTCCAGATACGCGGCAATTTCCAAGCACACTTCTAAAATAGGGTGATTTATGGTTGTATATGTGATTGCCTGAGCAGGTGGGATATGACAAGTAGCTGGAAGAGACATTATTTTTGATGCTGCTGGAGGAATAAATGCCTGTGTTATATCAAGGAAGAACCCAGGGTTCAGATAACACAGTGTAACCCAAGTTTTCCAGGAAGGCCATTACACTTCAAAAGGAAGAATTCCCAAGTAAGGACACTGAGACCTCTTAGAAAGAAAATATCACTTTTATTGAGAATAATGATTATCCCAAATGTAGAATGTTAATATCATCAACATAGCCCTACCAGGGAAAATGAGATTAAGGGAGGAAAGGCTAACATACTGAAAATAGTCAGATGATACCATAGAGCTTAGGACCACAGATTGCTATTCTAACAAATGGGTGGTTGGAGGTCAAGACCTCTGTCAAGCATGGGACTTCCTGGATATAGAAATCTTGAAGAATGGATGCTTGAATAAGCATTCTCTTTAGAGCTGTCAGTTCAGATGCAAACGAGGCTTGGACAGTGATGTTCTAGCAGCAAGAAGAGTAACATTTTCTATAGCACAATGGCCGGTAGCCCCAGTAGCCCCAGCCAGAGCCATATCCACAGCCATATCCGGTTCCATAACCACAGCCATATCTGGTTCCAAAACCACAGCCATATCTGGATCCATAGCCACAGCCATAATAGGGCCCAAATCCACAGCCATAGCCACCATATCCACAGCCATAGCCACCGTATCCAGAGCCATAGCCGCCGTATCCACAGCCATAGCCGCCATACCCACAGCCATAGCCACAGGAGTTGCCGTAGTAGTTGCCACACATGTTGTTAGGAGAAGAGAACTCAAGTGAGTTGCAAGAGGGTATTTCTGAAGTGTCTTCAACTTGTGTTGGACCTTTATAAACTGTCAGTAATTGGCAGGACATTCCAATCCTCTCCTGACTTAGCCAACAAATATTTAAGCAACTACATATTATGTGCCAGTCACTGTTGACAATAATTAATGCTTTGCTTAAAATGAGCTCATTATTTCAGAGACTCTGGTTTTATCATTTTCATTTTCATGTGCTCTGCCAAAGAGTTGTTTAAAGAGAATCAAGTGTCCAAAAGTAAAACTAAAATTGAATTTCAAAACTCCCTGTTATTCAATACCTTCCATAATAATATTTTCAGGGATTGTAGGAAAATGTTGGTCCTTTCTCATTCTACTCTTTGTTATAATGTCTACCTCTGTCCATAGGGAAAGAAATAGCTGCCATCTCCTTTCTTGATTCATTGTAATTGCTTTTCAGGCTTCTACCACCCATACACCCACTGTCAGATCCTTACTGGCATCATATGGTAGAAACTGAGAATGGTGCTAATTCTACAAGGCACAGAAAAACCCACAAACAAAAAAAAAATATGGTTCAAAATTTCAAAGTGCTGTGATCTAGAAATCTTGGCTTATTGCTGTGCATCTATAAATACGTTTCTTTATCTATAGGTGTCTCAATCCAAACATACCCTTTCTTCTTATTCGATAGGAACTATCTGACCATTCCATCACCAAACATGCTCTCAAAAACAAACTGAGGGACTAGCCAAGTGGCTCAGTTGGTTAAGAGTTAGCTTAAGAACGTGAGCTCTGAGCAACAGGTCCACCCACCTGTTCAATTCCCTCATGGGACAGTCACGCTGCACCTGACCTAAGCTGCTGCTGAGCTGCCAATAGGTGGCAGGATGGCTCAGCTGGTGAGAGTACGTGCTCCTAACAAGAATGCCTATTAGATGGTGGGCTACGCCCACCCGCAACTAAGACTGAACTTGGCACCTTGAGCTGAGCTGCCGCCAGAATGGCTCAGTGGATAGATTGTGTACTCTAACAAGGCTGTCAGTTCGACTCCCACATGGGACGGTAACTATGTCCACCTGCAACTAATATTGTAATACAGCACCTTGAGCTGAGAGGCCACAAGCTGCTGACAGGCAGCCAGATGGCGACTGGCGCCCTCCACATCTAAGGTTGAAGAACAACAACTTGGCTGGTCCCCTTCCCCAATGTTGGGAACAACGCTGTTCCTCTCCCCCAATTTCCCAATTAAAAAAAAAAAAAAGTGGGATTTTATTTTGTTTTTGTGGTAGTTTGTTTGGGAAGGAGGGTGGGAGTGATTCTTTATTCATTTTTCTCTAGGGTTTACCTAAATCACCAGTTTCAAAACAAAGAATACTCAAAATTTAAATTATGTTTTACTCTAACAAACATAAAATCAAAGTTGGAGGGGAGTATAAACTCAGAAAGATCATTCTTCCTACTTGATACCCAAATTTCAACAACAGAGGAAAGAGTAGTTTTCAATTACTTCACTGAGTGCCTTCAACAAGCATTTTCACAAAGATTTTTACAATACTGTCAATTTCACTTTCTGGGAATTTTCATTATGAGATACTTTCCTTCAGTTGAGATCTTACTACCTTGTTTTTTTTAATTGGTCATTGGTCTAATCTGATCATTCTGCTATATTTCACACACAACAAGAAGCATAAAGAAAATATATACCCATTACAATTTCTTTCCCTTTGGTTTCTTTTCATTTCTGTCCTTCTTTAATTCAAAACCATAAATTCCACTTCACAAATTCCCTAAATAGACACATGACTCAGTACCACTTCCATAACCACAACCATATCCAGTTCCATAACCACAGCCATAATAGGGGCCAAATCCACAGCCATACCTGTATCCACAGCTATAGCCACAGGGGAGACCGTAGTAGTTGCCACACAGGTGGCAACCCACATGCTAGACAAACCCACTTTTGGCCAAAATACATCTAGATATGGAAAACTTCTTCTATCTATCACATTATTTCTAATACCTTTCTACTAAGATTTCTCAATACTGGACTATAATGGAAGAAACCATCCCCATTATGTGCAACCCTTCATAACCAGCTCTGACTACAGTGCCTGGCACATAATTTGCATCCATCATGATTTCCCCCAGCAAAAAATAGATGGGCTACCTCAGACATATATTCAGACATTTGTGTCATTTTACTATAAGATATTTACATGTGATATCACCATTTTCCCATTTTATTCAAGATGAAAGATTCAACATTTTTCACTAAGAGTTACATCATTTCAGATTCTGAAGATATCTTAAGTGATTGCCTGTCAAGACTCTTTTTGAATACATTAATTATCTTACACCTGCCTAATAACTGGTACTCCCTTTCTGGGTGAATCATTATCTTATAATACCTAATATGTATTATAATGCCTAACATCTTTCTTTGCTTATAGAACACATTCTATGATAAGGACCATAATGAAGCAATAAGTAAAATGTCCATGCAGCTGTAATAAATAGCATTCCCTTCCCATGTTTGTAAGACAAACCTCAGAGTTTCCCACTGCACAATCAGCCCTGAGGTCTGGCTTACAAATGTGCCAGCTGTGAAATTGTCCTGCTTTTGAAAGAACTCTTGTTTCTTCATCACTTGAACCAATTACAGCCTGAGCATACATAGCCTCACTCTAGGGCTGACATTGATGCAGGCCATCTTCCTTAGAGCTGGGTACTTTGTAGGGTCTCCTAGTCCAGCAACCTCAGGGTCAGATGTTGTGCAGTGACTCCTGTCATGTCATGGAGAGGACATAGTGACACATTTATCACTGCTGGTTCAGTGCGGGTCTGAAAGACCTTTTCTGCTGTGGGATCTAAATGAGTGAGTTCTGGAAGGCCAATGAGGAAAGGACACTAGTGTCAGACCCAACAAAGTGGTAGGCTCTCCAACTCAGGAAGTCAATGAGGCTTTTTCATCCCAATCCTAGATCTGCCCCATTAAAACTCTAGGCCTTTCTCCTTTACAGGAGAAATACTTTGTACCACCTGATCATTCCTAATACTTAATGGATTTCTCTTCCTCTTGTACACTTGCTAATCCTTTCTAATCTTTCTTTGCAGCTGGCATCACCTCATCTGTCATCATTACAAATACCTGTCTAATATTTCAATCCTATCCCTCATTCCACTGAGCTGTTTTATTCCTTTCATAATAATAATCTGTCTGAATTTATCTTAATTATTTTTACTACTTTTTTTTTATCTTCACCTAATAAAATATAAACACAGAGTAGGAAACTTGTTTGTAATTTCCCTGCTTTGACTTTAGTGGATAGGATGCGACCCTTTCAAACAAACTAAAAAATATGTCAATTAAGTGACATAAATTTCTTCAACCTTCATAAATGCAAACACATATATTTGCCCTTCCTTGTAATGCACATGATACAATAGAATGTTTTCTTCTAAATTGTCTTTTCTCTAAAGCTTTACTCCTCATGCTCACTACCTGTGTCTGCTTCTAATTTCACAATAACCTTGGAAACTAACTCTTCCATTACATTACTCCTTAAATTACTCAGGCCATGGCTTGTCTCCCAGGAACTTTTGTACATCCTTCTTAAGTACCATATTATGCTGTGTATAATGCAAAATTTTTTTGCCCAAATTTGTGAGGGAAAAATTAGGATGCATGTTATACATGGGTAGTACTAATTCTGTACCTATATAAATGTTATTAGTTCTTTTATTTATGCTTACAACTTAAAAGTGTAACTCTACAAGTCAATAAAGAAATTGGTATGCAAAATAATACTCTGGATTACTGGATTATGATCATTGGTTTTGTTGAATTAACGAAGAATTTACAAACATAAGAATGAAGAATTCTTGGGTTTCTATGATTCATAAATATCATAAATTTGCTACCAGTACATAAATTTTCTTGTACCTTGTATCTATTCTTGTTTTGTAATTATTTATTATATAAAAACTCTTATACAATAATATGCCATGAAATAAATAAAATTTCTTTATAATACAAAAACCAATGTAAACAAATTAAAATTAAAAAATTAAAACAAAATTTTTATTTATCTGAAAGTTTATGCCAAAGCTTTGAGTGTGCATTAAAAACAGGAGTGCATTGTACACAGCAAAATACCATAAGTAGCATTTTTCTTTTCCTCCTAGATAGGAAACAGTTTCCAAGCACACTCCTAAAATGGTATGATTTATGGTTGAGTATGTGACTGCATTATCATGTGGGAAATGACAAGTAGGTGAAGCAGACATTTTTTTTGATGCTGGTATAAGAATAAATGCCTGTGTTATATCAAGGAAAATCCCAAGGTTAAAGTAAAATATTGTTAGCCCAATTTTCCAGAGAGACCATTAAACTTAAAGGAAGAATTCACAGGCAAATAAACAAAGATTTGTTAGAAACAAAATATCATTTTTATTTTGAATGTTGATTTGCCCAACTATAGGATGCTAGTATCATCAATACAGTCATACCAGGGAATCAGAGATTAAGGGAGGAAAGAATAACGTATCAAAAATAGTCAGATGATCCCACCGACCTTCAGACCACAAAGATGCTATTCTAAGAAATGGGTGGTTGGAGGTCAAGACCTCTGTCAAGCATGGGACTTCTCTAGTAATAGAACTCTTGAGGTGTGGAAGCTTGAATCAGCATTCTCTTTAGAGCTGTTATTTCAGATGCAAACAAGGCTTGAATAGTGATGTTCTAGCAGCAAGAAGAGTAGCATTTTCTATAGCACAGTGGCCGGTAGCCCCAGTAGCCACAGCCAGAGCCATATCCACAGCCACATCCAGTTCCATAACCACAGCCATATCCGGTTCCATAACCACAGCCATATCTGGATCCATAGCCACAGCCATAGCTGGATCCATAGCCACAGCCATTATAGGGGCCAAAACCACAGCCATAGCCATCATATCCACAGCCATAGCTGCCATATCCACAGCCAGAGCCACAGGAGTTGCTGTAGTAGTTGCCACACATGTTGTTAGGAGAACAGAACTCAGGTGAGTTACAAGAGAATGGTTCTGAAATGTGTCTGTCTTCGACTTGCCTTGGACCTTTATATACTGTCAGTAATGGCAGAGCATTCCATTCCTCTCCTGACTTTGCCAACAAATATTTAAGCAACTACATATTATATGCCAGTCACTGTTGATAATCATTAATGTTTTGCTTAAAATGAGCTCATTATTTCAGAGACTCTGGGTTAATTTAACCAGCATCATTTTCATTTGCTCTGCCAAAGAGCTGTTTCAATAGACTCATGTGCCCCTTGTAGAATTAAGACCCAGGTTCAAAACTTCCTGATATTAAATACCTTATTTAACAGGTTTTAGGGAATTGAAAAAACAGGTTGCCCCTTTTTCACTCTACTCTTTCCTATAATGTCTATCTCTGTCCACAGGGAAAGAAATAACTGCCATCTCCTTTCTTGATTCATGGCAACATTTGTCAGACTTTGACCACCCAAGATACCTATTGCCAGATACTTAATGGCATCTCATGACAGAAACTGAGAATGGTGCTAATTCTACAAGGCACAGAACAGCCCCTAAAACAAAATATTGTATGGTTCAAAATTTCAAAGTGCCAAGGCCGGCTGAGTGGCGCGGTGTTTGAGCTCTGGCTTGGGAAGCCGGCGGCCCTGGTTTGGGTCCCACATGTGAGGGCCAGTGACACTGCCCTCAAAATTTCAAAGTGCCATAATCTAGAAATCTTGGTTGATAGCTGTGCATCTATAAATATGTTTATTTATAGGTGTCTCAATCCAAATATACACTTTCTTCTTCCTCCATACAAAACATCTGACCATCACCAAAACATCACCAAACATGCACTCAAAAACAAAACAGGTTTTTTTTTTGTTTTTTGTTTTGTTTTGTTGTTTTATTTGTTTGGGAGGGGGAGTGGATGGATTTTTTGCTCCTCTTACTTATCTAGGTTTTACTTAAAGCACCATTTTTAGAAAAAGCAGACTCAAAATTTAAATTATCGTTTACTCTAACAACTATAAAATCAAAGTTGGAGTGAAGTATAAACTCAGAAAAATCATTCCTCCTACTGGAACCTGGTTTTCAACAATGAAGGAAAGAGTGGTTTTCCAGTACTTTATTGAATGCCTTCAACAAGCATTTTCACAAAGATTTTACAATGCTGTCAATTTTATTTTCTCAGAATGTTCATTATTAGACATTTTTTCTTCAGTTGAGAAATCTTCCTACCTACAGTTTTGTGATATTTCTAATTGGTCTAATCTGATCACTCTGCTTATTTCACCCCTAACATAAGCATAGGAAAAAATATACCCATTACAATTTCATTTTTCCTTCAGTTTCTTTCCTTCTATCATCCTTGAAATTCAAAGCTATAACTTCCACTTCACAGATTCCCTAAATAGATACAATACTTCTCAGCAACACTCCTAAAACCCACTTTCTGGCCACAATACCTCTAGATTATTGAAAACTTCTTCTATCTATACCACATAGTTTCGAATATCTTTCCACTCAGATTTCTGAATACTGATCCATAACGACAGAAACCATACCTATTATGGGCAACCCTGCATAACCAGCTCTGACTGCAATGCCTGGCACATAATTCACACTGAATCAGTATTTTCCAATACAAAACAGATGAGCGAAGTCAAAGAGGTGTTCAAATATTTGTGTCACTTTTAAGCTACAAGATATTTGGATATATTATCAGCATTTTCCCATTTTATTCAAGCTGAAAGAATCAACATTTTTAACTAAGATAGTCAACCATTTCACATTCCGAAGATATCTTAAGTGTAGTTTGTCGACACCCTTTTCTGGATACTTAAATTATCTTACATGCCTAAAAGTGATACACCCTTTCTGTATCAATTAATGCATAGAAGGACCATAATAACACAATAAGTTAAATTTTCAAGAAATACTCCAATGTATAAACGTACCACAGAACGGAAATAGACTCAGATATGTGCTGAAAAAACTGATGATTGTTGGATGGGAGGGTGTTGGGAATGGGGAAGAAGGTAAAGAAATTAGAAAGTACAAATTAGTAGTCACATATTTGCCACAGAGACATAATAGGCAGTTTGGGGGAATATAATAAACAATGTTGTAAAGATTTTGTAAGGTGTCAGATGAGTACTTGTCTTATTAGGGAGACCGCTTCATGGATGGTGTACATGCCTGACCGCTGAGCTATACACCTGAAGCTGAAACTGAATAATGTTGAATGTCAATTATAATTTAATACATAGTCAAAAGAATGTAGAGTACAGCACATATGGAATAGAATAAAAGGAATTGTAAAGCTACATATGATATAGAGATAGTAAATTGGGGGAGTGGTGGTTATCACTTTGTGAGGGGTGTAGTGGTTTAGTTATTACATTGTCCTGTACACCTAAAACCAACAAAAAAAGCAAAATAAAATTGTAAGGAGCTGCAATGATTAGAATTCCCTTCCCATGTTTGTAAGTCTAACCTCAGAATTACCCACAGCACTGTCAGCCCTCAGATCTGATTTACAAATGTGCCAGCTATGAAATTGTCCTCTACTTGAAAGAACTTCTGTTTATGCATCACTTGGACCAATTACAGCCTGGGCATAGATAGCCACACTCTAGGCTGCTCAGGGCTGATATTGATAGCCTCACTCCACTTTCCTTGGAGTTGGCTATTGTGTGGACTCTCCTAGCTCCATGACCTCAGGGTCAAATGTTGTGCAGTAACCTCTGTCATGTCATGGAGAGGACACAGTGATACATTTATCACTGCTGGTTGAATGTGAGTCTGAAAGGCCTTTTCTGTTGTGGGATCTAAATGAGCAAGTTCTGGATGGCTAATGAGAAAAGGACACAAGTGTCAGACCCAACAAAGTGGTAGGCTCTCCAACTCAGGAAGTCAATGGGACTTTTTGTCCCATTCCTAGATCTGCTCCATTAAAGCTCTAGGCCTTTCTCTTTTCCAGGGGAAACACTTTCTACCATGTGATCATTCCTAATACTTAATAGATTTCTCTTCCTCTTGTGCACTTTCTACTATCCTTTCTAATCTTTCTTTGCAACAGGCATCACCTCATTTGTCTCCATTTCAAATACCTCTCTAATATTTCAACACATCCTCTTTATACAATTGAGCTGTTTTATTCCCTCTGTATCAATAATCTGTCTGAATGTATCCTGATTATTTTTACTGGATTTTTTAAACTTCACCTAATAAAAAATAAACACTGATTAGGAAACTTGTTTGTAATTTTCCTGCTTTGTCTTTAGTACATAGGATGTGGCCCTTTCAAACATACTCAAATATTTGTCAATTAAGTGACATAGATTTCTTGAATCTTCATAGACGCAAACACATATATTTGCACTTCCTTATAATGCAGATGATATGATAGAATGTTTTTCTTCTAATATGTCTATTCTTTAGAGCTTTACTCCTCATGCTTACTACCTGTGTCTCCTTTATTTTCCCAAGAGTCCTGGAAATATCTCTCCCATTCCATTGTTCCTTAAATTGCTTAGGCCATGGCTTTTCTTCCTGGGAATTTTGTACATCCTTCCTAAATAAATAAGTAGTATTTTTCTTTCTCTTTTAGATACAGCGCGATTTCCAAGCACACTTCTGAAGTAATGTGACTGACTTATGGTTGTGTATGTGATTGCCTGAGCATGTGGGATATGACAAGTAGGTGTAGGAGACATTATTTTTGATGCTGCTAGGGGAAAAAAAATACCTGTGTTATATCAAGGAAGAACCCAAGGTTCAGGTAACATAGTGTGAGCCCAATTTTCCAGTGAGGCCATTACACTTCAAAAGGAAGAATACCCAACTAGGTACACAGAGATTTGTTAGAAAAAAAATCATTTTTATTGAGAATGGAGATTTACCCAACTTTGGGATATTAGTATCATCAACACAGCCATTTCAGGGAATCAGAGATAAAGGGAAGAAAGGCTAATATTTGGAAAATAGTCAGATGATCCCACAGAGCATCGGGCTACAAATGCTATTCTAAGAAATGGGTGGTTGGACGTCAAGACCTTTGTCAAGCATGGGACTTCTTAGTAATAGAAATCTTGAGGTGTGGAAGCTTGAATCAGCATTCTCTTTAGAGCTGTCATTTCAGAAGCAAATGAGGCTTGGGTAGTGATGTTCTAGCAGCAAGAAGAGTAACATTTTCTATAGCACAATGGCCGGTAGCCCCAGTAGCCACAGCCAGAGCCATATCCACAGCCATATCCGGTTCCATATCCACAGCCATATCCGGTTCCATATCCACAGCCATATCTGGATCCATATCCACAGCCATATCTGGATCCATAGCCACAGCCATAATAGGGGCCAAATCCACAGCCATAGCCGCCATATCCACAGCCAGAGCCACAGGAGTTGCTGTAGTAGTTGCCACACATGTTGTTAGGAGAACAGAACTCAGGTGAGTTGCAAGAGGATGGTTCTGAAATGTGTCTGTCCTTTACTTGCCTTGGACATTTATATACCATCAGTAATTGGCAGAGCATTCCATTCCTCTCCTGACTTTGCCAACAAATATTTAAGCAACTACATATTATGTGCCAGTCACTGTTGACAATCATTAATGCTTTGCTTAAAATGAGCTCATTATTTCAGAGACTCTGGGTTAATTTAACCAGCATCATTTTCATTTGCTCTGCCAAGAGCTGTTTCAATGGACTCATGTGCCCCAAAGTAAAACTAAGACCCAAGTTCAGAATTTTCTGATAGTAAATTCCATATGTAACAGGTTTTAGGGAATTAAAGGAAAATGTTGCCCCTTTTTCACTCTACTCTTTCCTATAATGTCTACCTCTGTCCACAGGGTAGGAAATAGCTACTATCTCCTTTCTTGATTCATGGCAACACTTGTCAGGCTCATCCACCCATCCTGCACTTTCATACCTCCCCTATGTTCAATTCCACTCAAATTCTAAGAAACAGATCAACATCTAATAATTCAAAACCATCAACAACCATTGGGATACGGACTACTTACAGGTGTGGAGAGAGTGTTCCTTATGTGAGTGCTTCATCTTATATTTCCTCTTCCCATACCCTAGGCAAAGTGAGATCCTAAGGCGGTAGAGCCACCCTCTTTTATCCCCATTTTTGTAGTTACATAAGTCTTGTCATTGAATAGCCTTGTATAGCCTAACCACTTTTACTTGGATTAAGAAGAAATCCTTAGTTAGACAAGTAACTAAACTGTTTTTTTCCAATGCAAATCTTATTAGCAATTTTGCATTATGAGCTATGGGTGCATTCCTAGAATTCAAAAATGATTTTTTTCTTTCTTCTTCCATCACTACTCTTTCTTGCCCAGTTAGTTCAGAAGATGTAGGAAAGTGGATGAGTCTCAGATGCCCACAACAAAAGCCCACCCTCAACTCCTAACACTTTCATGACATAAAACAGCACAAAAATCTATTTTGTTCTCTATGTGTATGTACATTTTGCTCTACTGATTCAAAGCAGTTCTCAAAATTACCTATTTATCAGAGGTTCTCAATCTTCTACTAAAATCTTTATTGTGATTTTGAAATGTCACAATATTTCTTCCAAATAATCCTATCTAGTACACTTACTTGTTCAACATATTAAAAAGGAAAATGAATATCATTTCCTCTGCCATTAGTATTTTTCTTGCCATCCTTAATTCTCAGCTAAAAGAAAACAGAACAAAAAAAGCCCTCCTATTTAGATGCCAAGTCTCAGACCTGCAGGCACCGCCTGCAGGATGCCTTTCCTCTCTACTACCATCTGGATTGCATGATCCCTCTCTTCACTCCTACATGTAGACATACTCGTATCTCATAGCACCTGTGAAGGTTTGAGGAAACTTTGTCTTGCTCAATAGTTAAAGCATGATATTCTTCAAGAAGCACTGTACCTTCCACATCTGAACTTCCTGACAGAGTCAGTGTTTGATCCACATTTTACATAAGAGAAATTTAAGGATTAGTGCGTATTAAAGAATAGACCCAAATTGAAGCCACTACTGGGAGGTGTAACTGCAGCAAGCTGCTTTGATGGCACGCTGACTAGTCTTTCTACTGAAGGTCAAGACATGGCCATGATTCAGAAAATAGTATTTGTTTGTTTCTTTTGGCCTTGAAATTACCATGACATCCCAAAATGTCTCCTATGTATAACTTCTTTACTTTATCTAAATATATAAATATTTTTAATTTTATCTTTACAGCCACAGCTGAACTGTGGTAATCTTCAAGATGATATCTATAAATTAGCAGTTTCACCTGATCTCTCGCTCTTTCTACCCCCCTCCATACACATACATACACACCGAGGGTGCCAATGGCTTGCTGTAATCAGGAGTGTCCGGATGCTGATGGTAACCACTTTGAGCACCTATTGTAACTGCAGAAGTCAAACGTGACTTGTATTCATCTTTTGTTATTGGTATATATTGAGTATTATAATTTTAATAGTTTTTCCTTTCTTAAAATGTTATACATTTTCTGGCACCTTCTGTATATATAAAATGGAATTTTGCAATGGAGATAATATATACTAATAACAAAAGAAAAATATGTTACCATCTATTGTCTCAATTACAAAATTCCATGTGCAATGCAGCTCAGCACTCCAATGAACATATCCTTCTGATATGCTAAAAGTGACTTGGATAAACAAAGTATTCATGAGAAAAAAAAATATTTTTCAATGAGCTTCAAGTTTGCATTCTTATCACTAAATGATTATAAAATCTACCCATATCCATAACACAATAAAGTCTAAGGCTCTATATCACATCAGAATTCCTGAGCTTTTATGACTGATTATCCTTACAGTAATCAAGGTCATTTAGATTAGTGGGAAGTGATGATAAAGACACTTGCTTCACGTTCTTGACATTTTAGAAAAGGCATACACCTGAGTAAAACATGAAGTGTTATGCAGAACTGAGCAGCGTGTCTTGCCCTGCCTTTTACCTCTCACCTTGGTTCTTCCATGGGTACATCACAGCCAATAACATTCTTTGTGTAATAAGTTTGCTGTTGGAATTAACTACATCTATTTACATTGCCATCTTGCGAGAACTTGCACTTAAAGTCTATGAACTTCCATTTAAGAAAATATTTATAAACTCTAAAGATGACTGGTTCTTGAAACCAACTTAGAAAGGAAGACCACACACCCTCCCCATGGGGTATGGAAGGGTATAGAAACACCGCCAGGATCCCCAGTGCTCTGTTCTCTACAATAAACACCCCATCCCAGGCTTCTAATACCCCAGAAGCCTATACTCCTAAAATCTACTTCTGGATTTCTAATCCAAAGATCATTGAAAAAAAAATCTTGTTTTTATTACACTATTTCTAAAACCTTTACATTCAGATCTCTTTAAACTGATCCATAACAGCAGAAACAGTCTCTATTCCATGTGTCGCTGAATCACCAGCTCTTTGTATGGTACTGGACACATAATTTGGACTCAATCAATATTTCTCCAATAAAATATGGATGACTAAGTCAAACACATGTTCGAATGTTGTTCTCCTGCTTGTAAGCTGTAAAATATTTGGATTATATGCTTAATTTCTCTGAACACCAGTTTCTTTTCTCTAAAATTGGGTCTAAGCATTTTACATAATTGCTTTTCATATGGTTCATGCCTATTCAGTGCTTTTGGTGCAGGAATAGTGTTCAATAAATGTTATTTCCTTAATCTATTTTTTTCCACACAATAATTATATATTCTCGTCTAATAATTGTTTTTCAAATATCCATATGTTTTGTACTGAAATGCTGATTTTAGTGTGAATTTAATGTAATAACTTTGTAGCTTAAAGGAGGCTTTTCTAATATATATATATATATATATATATATATAAAACTTTTTGTGATGAAGAAACAAAATTCTTCAGAAAATAAATTACTCTCATAATGCCTTTTTATATCCTGACTGAGCCATTTTGTGTACTAGTTTGTTACTAAAACTAGAGTGTCAACATTAGAGCATTGGACATTGCATCACGCAGATTTTCAAGTTCAGCAATTAGAGTATGACTTTATGTCATGTTTATAAAGCATATAATTTGGAAACATGTTTAAGTATATATCATACAAAAAGTCGATGTGATTTTTTTGAAATTCCAGAAGAGTCAAAACATCAGTCTATAGTAGAAATATGTTTTATTTTTAGGACTACGTCTGTTTTGATAGCTTGATTGAGTATCACCATAGTAAGAGATTTTAGTCAAGATCAAAGATTTATTGAACAGTAAATTCTCACTATCCATATGAAATACATTCTAGAGCATCCCATAATTTGAGAGGTACATACATTTCTCCTTTATAGTATTGTATTTTTTTCTAGTTCCCAATCCCCAAAAATCTTCTAGCCTAAACTCTTGTTAAGCAATGAGAAATTCCCTCTGACTAATCCATCTATATTGTATTTGTATAGTGTTTGTACACACATTATCTCAATTCATTCTCACAACCTTGTGAAATGAACAGAGCAGGCACTTAACAAACACATGCTTGGAGGAGGAAGCAGAGGCTCAGGGTGATTAAGTCACTACCCTAAAGTCACAAGGTGGAGTGTCAGATCCAAGTCTCCGTCTTTTCCCGGTGGCTCATGGGCATACCCTCCTTCTGGCTTGGCCCTCTCCTGCTCACTGCCTAGGTATGTGCTACTCTCTATATACTCTTATGAGAGCAGGGAGAGCCTGGGATTTCTTCTCCAGATCTGATTAGTGATTACAGTTCTCACAGCAGCAATCATAAATGTACATGAAGACACTGTCCTGATCTCCCATCTGACTAGCCAATTCCTATTTGTGCCTCAGGCCTCAATGCAAGTGCCTCCTCTTTTGGAACTCTTGCCTGACTCTCACTCCACTAAATAACCCCTCTGTCTTTTACAACTCCTATAACATATCTCTATAAAAAACAATGACCTCATTCTACTTTTAATCTTATTATATCACTACTACATCAGATTATGCATTCACTGAGAACTGGGCCCATTTGGATAGATAGATAAAGATAGATAGATAGATAGATAGATAGATAGATAGATAGATAGATAGATAGACAGATTTTCTACAACATCTGCCATAACACAAGCTTTTTCTCTTTCCATAGCCTCTAAATTAGATAACCACTCCTTTCTATACTACTAAGTATGCAGAAGACCTGATTTTATGTGAAGAAAAAGTGATTGAAATTCACACCAGCCACAGTATTTTCCTATTTTTCTACCATACTTTGCAGTATGAAAAGCTGACTCCTTTCTTTGTCCATACTCCCTACTCTTGCTATAAATACAAGAGACAGCAAATGAGGGAGGGAAGGAGGGAGAGAAAATATTTTCCTGTACATTTCTGTCTGAGTACCAACATCATTTTCTCTGCCAGTCAGGCTCAACACTTCCAAGTCTTTCTTCATGAACACGTCACAGAATTTCAGGGCCAGTTTCCACAAGGTCACGACTTATCCTGGAGTTCTCACTTGCTTGCACTGCCTGTGGTTGGGCAGTTTCCATCACATGAATTCCCACAGAATAGCTAATTTGATTCTCACAGCTATAGTTATCAGAAAGATGTCTTACATTTAAAAGTTATTCTTCCTATAACTATTATTTTTTTATTCCAAGTGTGATCTCTGGGACACAAGAAGCAACCTTCTTGCCACATTAGACTTCAAATATGTTTTGATAGCCAATATCACTTTTTTTCCTAGCAAGTCTAGCTACAATAAAGATATATGTCCACTAAATTTGTCTTCCTTGGACATTTCTTCTATTTTCCTCAGCATCTTCTCCAGGATTTGGAGATCCAACCTCCAGGTGGGTCAAGGAGACCATCACCTTTCCCTTCATTAATACTAATGCTCAATTAAGGCCCTCATCACCCTTCATTAATACTAATGCTCAATTAAGGCCCACATCACATCTTCCTGAATTCTGCTAGACTCATATCTCTTTCAATGAATTCTACAAGACATAAACAGTGTCATTTTCCATAAACACAACTCTCATATCTATGGATATGCATATACAAGTGTACTTTTTGTTATTTAATTGTGGTTAATCACTAAACAGTAAACTATTGGAGAAAAATATTTGACATGGCTGTATCTTGAAATTATAATGCTAAGCGAAATAAGTCAGACAGAAAAAGTTGAGAACCATATCATTTCACTGATATGTGGTGTATAAAACTAAAAACAACAAAGGAAAAAGAAATGAAGAAATAAAAACTCATAGACACAGAAAATAGTTCAGTGGTCACCAGAGGGAGAAGGGGTAGATGCAGGTAAAAGAGATCAAATATATGGTGATGGGAGAACTGACTCTGGGTGGTGAACACACAATGTGATATATAGATGAGGTATTACAGAATTGTACATCTGAAACCTAGGTAACTTTACTAACAATTGTCACCCCAATAAACTTTAATTAAAAAAAATTCTTTGAAAAATGTTTCAACAAACCCGTGAAGTCACAGGAAAGCACAAATTTTTTTTTAAAAATTAAAAACAGGCAAGTTATAAAATCTATAATCATTGATGATTTAAAGTAAGATTGATGACATAACTTAATCGATTCAAAGAGGCAATTCAATGGGAAACTGATTTGCCCCCATTTGAGTACTAACACTGATGACCAATCCCACAGCATAGAAAACCATCATGAGAGGGAAGGGTCCAATTTCAGAAAACAATTGGAAGTTTATCTCTTCTCTTCCACAGACATCAAAGCTCATATAGGGCAAGAACAATTAAAAGGAGTGAAAACAGTCAATGACTACTCCTTGAAGCAACTCATGGTGTTCAGGAGGTGAAAGTGGCAAATGGTTGTAAGGTTGGAGGTGCGTTCTGCAAGTCTGAATGCTCTGCACATGATCAAAGTTTTACATGCTGTCAGGGGTCGATGGTAAACAGTTGGCAGGCTTAGTCACGTAGCAATTGGTTTCAAATTAGCTCAGTTTACTAGACACTCCAATTTTGTTATGAAGTCTCTTTTTATTTTGCTGTTATCCAGGGTTTATCTCTAGTTAATAATGAGCCTGGCATAAAATTGACTTCTTTTTCGTTACCCCAATTCTAATAAAAATATAACTCTAATGTGACCTATGACCTTCATAGACCAAAATATGTGTTTTATCCTCTAATTAAATTTAGTGGCTTTGAAATGGTGCCATGTACGCATGTATGTTGTGCACGTGTGTGTATGTGTGTGTGTATATTTATCCTTGTTAGGTGAGACTAGTATTATTATCATCATATTCATTTTATAGAAAACAATACAGTAGTTTCCACTCCATCCAGCCCAGCTGTGGGGGATCCGTTCCAAGACACCCAGTGGATGCCTGAAACCACACAATTCTAAAACCTATGTATACTATATTTTTCTGTATACCTACATTTTCACTTAAAGGAAGCACTTTATATCTTCTCTTTGGCATATCCGAATTATCAGCATCACCACTCTTGCACTTTGGGGCCATTATTAAGTAAAACAAGAGTCAGTTGAACATAAGCACTGCGATACCACACAGGCCATCTGGTAACCAAGAAGACAAGGAAGTGACTAATGTGTGGGCAGCATATACAGCGTGGGTACATGGAACAAAGTGATAATTCATGTCCTGGGTAGGACACAGTGGGATAGTTGAGATTTTATCATGCTACTCAAAGTGGTGTGCAATATAAACTTTATGAATTGTTTATTTCTGGAAATTTTTATGTAATATTTTTGGACTATGGTTGACCAGGGGTAACTGAAACCACAAAAAGAGAAACTGCAGATAAGGAGGGATCACTGTCCTCTAGCACAGAGACTTAAAAAATAATGAAGTGACTTGGCCAGAGTCACACAGTTGGATAATGACAGACATGTAGGTTAATTATTTCACTCCAAATTCCATATTCTTTATGTTTCACCTCAAAAGAAATCCATAATCTAATAACTTAGTTTTCCTTAAAAACATCTCAATGCCAACACTAACATTTCATAAATTGTCATCCCCCATGCCTTGCTTTTGTATATTAATAGATCATTATTTACATTTCATTTTGACTTTCATAGGTTTGTTTAAACCGAATGCAAGTTAGTCATTTGGACTAGGAGGTCCAAGTATCCCTTAATGAACAAGGTACCATTCTTACCTGCTCTTCCATCACTTTGCTCTCCCCACATGTCAGGACTGCCTACTCTTCTTCCTATAAGGAAAGGTAGGTAAAGATAAGTTTAAGAGAGAATTAATATAGCTCTAAGAAGTGTTTTAATTCTGGATCTAAGCCTGTGTAAAAGCACTAACTTTGTTTCATGATCATATAAAATCAAGCCACAAAATAAAAGGCATCTTGGGCCAGCCGAGTGGTGCATTGGTTAAGAGCTGGTTTGGGGATGCCAGCGACTCCGGTTCAGATCCCACATATGAAGACCAGTGACACTGCCCTCTACAGCTAACAACAGCTCCACCTAGAGCGGGGCTGTGCGAGCCCCGGAGATGGTGTAGGCTGCAGCCCCTACTGCAGTGGGCTGCCATAGGCTACAGTGAGTGGCCGGCAGCCAGCATGAACAGCTGGCAGCCAGCGTGAGCTGCCAATAGCCATGGTGAGCGACATCCAGAGGCTGGCGACCGATCTGCCTCATCTGGGAAAAGCGCAACGATGATACCAATATGGGCCAGTGAAGCAATGTCCTCCACAACTAGACTAAAGAACAAAAAGACAGCAACTTGTCTGTTCCCCTTCCCCGATTCCCCAATAAAATCTTTAAAAAATAAGAAAATAAAAAAATAAAAGGCATCTTAAGGCTTAGATGTTCATCATTATCTGTTCATTCCCATCAAAAAAAAAATGTCTCCAGTACACATGCAATCCTGTAAAATTCTGATTCCATCCATATAACATAGCAAATTCTTCTCTGCCTTGTTCCCACACCAGTTTATAAGGATGATATTTACTTGCACAAGTTTAATTGGATTCTTCTCCAGTCACTAAACAAATCAATTCAGTTTACCCAACAATGAGGTCCAAATACATGGCATGCAACTTGTGGGCCTGGGGCTCAGAAAAGGGGCTCGGTCACCATCTTTCAGTTCTTAATACTTTTATCTTTGAATTTGTGGTTTGTTACTCGAGTCTGCTGGGACAATGGAACACGTACTGGGATTTGGGATGTCATCTCACATGCAGTCCTACTTCCCACCTCCCAGTATGGGTCCTCAGTTTCCCAATGTCCCATCCCCACGTGGTGACTGCTCCCCACAGCAGCCTGGGCACAGGCATGGGAAAGGCTGGCACCCAGCCCCAGTGACAGTCTAGATTCACTCAACAGGTATCCTTATGCCCAAGAGCATGTGACATTAAAGAACAAACCAAAAGCACCATGATGTGTCAAAAGAGACCGCAGAATATAGGAAAAAGACTTTAAAACAAAATGCATCACATTTTCTGTTTGCACCAGACCCTGTAAATTACGTAGCTGGCCTACACACCAGACCAAAATATGGGAGAGTGTAACAGGAAAATCATGGGTTCCCAGACCTTTAAGATTCCATCAATGTTTTAGAAATTTCTTCTTAATTCTGCATCCCACCTGGTCCAGTGCTTATTCTACATCTATATCACTGCTTCCCTTCACAACTGCACTTCTTCAAATTGTTGGTTGTACATAGTGTGTCTTTCCTTTTACCCGTTAATTTCTTAATTCATTGCAATTTATATTCCATCCCACCATTCCTCTAATCTACTCTCCATAAGTCACCAAAGATGACCTCACTGCTTGGTTACAGAAGAGACACTAGCATTATACATATTTAACCTCCCTGAAGCACTATATATATTCAGTTACAGTAGAACACACAATATTATATTAGTTTTAGATGTATAACACAGTGAATTATAAAACTTATAAAGTTACCACTCTGGTAAATCTAGTACCCATATGACACCATACTATTTTGTAACTACCAATTTTTGCTTCTTAATCCCTTCTTTTTCACCCAGCCCCCCAACCCCCTTCCCATCTGGCAACCATCAGTTTGTTCTCTGTATCTGAGTCTGTTTCTGTTTTGTTTGATCATTTATTCTGTTCTTCAGATTCCACATATAAGTGAAATCATATGGCATTTGTCTTTCTCTGTTTAACTTACTCTACTCAGCACAGTACCCTCTAGGTCCATCCACATTGCTGCAGACGGCAAGATATCATTCGTTTTTATGGCTCAGTAGTATTCCATCGTGTGTGTGTGCGTGTGTATATATACCACCTCTTCTTCATCCATTCATCCATTGATGGACAACAAGTTTGCCTCCATATCTTGGCCATTGTAAACAATGCTGCAATGAACATATGGATGTACATGTCCCTTTGGAGTAGTGTTTTGGGTTTCCTCAGATAAATACAAGAAGTGGAATCACTGGGTCCTTCTTTGTCTCTTGTTATATTCTTTGTTTTAAAGTCTGTTTTGTCTGGTATAAGTATTGCTACCCTAGCTTTTTTTTCTATTCCATTTTCATGAAATATCTTCATCCATCCCTTTACTTTCAGTTTGTGAGTGTGTGTTTCTAACTGATGTGAGTCTCTTATAGGCAGCATATGTAAGGGTCTTGTTTTTTTTATCCATTCAGCCACTGTATGTCTTTTGAATGCAGCTTTAATCCATTTATATTGAAAGTAATTACTGATAGATATGTAGTTATTGCCATTTTATTATTCATATTTCTTCTTCTTCTTCTTCTTCTTCTTCTTCTTCTTCTTCTTCTTCTTCTTCTTCTTCTTCTTCTTCTTCTTCTTCTTCTTCTTCAAGAAGTACCTTTAATATTTCTTTAATACTGGTTTGATGTTGATGAGTTCCGTTAGCTTTTTGTTGTCTGGGAAATTCTTATCTGTCCTTCGATTCTAAATGATAGCTTTGCTGGGTAGAGTAATCTTGGTTGCAATTCGTTGCTTTTCATTCAATATTTCATTGAATATTTTGCACCATTTCCTTCTGGCCTGCAAAGTTTCCATTGAGAAAGCAGCTGACAATCTTATGGGAGCTCCCTTGTAGGTAACTACCTGCTTTTCTCTTGCTGCATTTAAGATTTTCTCTTTGTCTTTAGCTTTGGCATTTTCATTATGATGTGTCTTGGTATGGGCCTCTTTGGGCTCATCATGTATAGGATTCTCTGTGCTTCCTGACCTTGTATGTTTATTTCTTTCACCAGGTTAGGGAAGTTTTCTGTCATTATTTCTTCAAATAAGTTTTCAATTTCTTGTTCTCTCTTCTCTGGTACCCCTATGATGGAAATATTGGTATGCTTGATGTTGTCCCAGAGGCCCCTTAAACTGTCTTCATATATTTTTAGATTGTTTTCTTTTTGCTATTCTAATAGGTGTTTTCTGCTATGCTCTCTTCCAAATCACTGATTCTATCCTCTGCTTCATCTAATCTACTATTAATTCCCTCTAAGGTAGTCTTTATTTCAGTTATTGTATTTTTCATTTCTGTCTGGTACTTTTTTATGTCTTCTATCTCCATTTTCATGGTTCCTATCTCTCTGTTGAAGAGAGATCAAGCATCCTTATCACCAGTGTTTTAAACTCTGTGTCTGGTAGATTGCTTGTTTCCATTTTGTTTATTTCTTTATCTGGTGCTATGTTCTGTTCTTTTATTTCGGACATGTTTCTTTGCCTCTTCATTATATATGCCTCCCTGGTTTTGTTTCTATGTATTAGATAAAGCTACCATGTCTTCCCGTCTTAATAGAGTGGCATTATGTAGTGGGTATACTGTGGGACCAAGTGGCACAGTCTCTCTGGTCACCATATCCAGGTGTTCCAGGTATGTCACTTGTGTGGGTTGTGTGTGCCCTCCTATGGTAGTTGAGCCTTGTTTGCTGTTTGTATGTCAGTGAGAGGGACTGACCCTCAGGCTGATTGGTGTGGGTACTGGTAGTGACTATATGCGGGGGGCCAGCCCCCGCTGACCAGGGTCCCAAGAAGGTGGACACGGAGTCGGCGATACGAAAGACAGAAAATCTTTATTACAGTAAAGGCAGAAAAAAGGTGGAGACACCGGAAAGAGGTTCTCAGAAGTGTCACACCTTATTGTTAAAGCCTAGCTCCTTTTATAGGGGCTTTTGACTATTATCTTAATTACAAGTTATGTTTCACATGACCATGATGTTTTTCCTTACTCAGAACTTTTACTTTTTTGTAATTGTATCTTTCCAGGGTACACTGTGGCCTGTTCAAGGATTTTACTTATCATCTAAAAAGTGGTTACCATGGCTACCTTACAGGGCATATACTTGAACTATTGCCAAGAGTTTAGGCAAGAAACTATTTCTATGTGATTATAATACTTAGTAGCAAAAGGAGTTTTAAACTTTTCCTATCTTACAAAGAGCTGCATGTTTTTGTAATAGAGGGTAACATCTGTTTCTCAGTCAAAGCTTCAGTATCTGTTGCTAGCAATGTACAGAACAAAGAGTTAAAACAAGGCTGTTAATTAAAATAACTTATGGTCAGTAAGTTGCCTCTTATCAGAACTTTCATGGCCGAGAGACCTTGGTCTCCTGGTCTCCAAGGAAACCTTTCACAGCTGCACAGGCAAGGACGAACGATAGCACCAGTTTCTCACAGAGGCTGTCTGTTTCTCACAGACTGGCTTTTTTAGGCCTATGTGGCCAAAGGCCTATGCCTCAGTTTCCAAAGGGGCTTGAGTCCCCAATATCTCAATTTAGGGGTTCCCCACGGAACTACCGCCTGGCTTAGGTTGTCTCCCCTCGTTTAGGAGATCTTACCCGTCTTTGGCTGCATAGTTAGCTCATTGGGGTATACAGGAACTTGCCATAAATGCAGTGAGTATATTGTCTCCTATAGGAGGAAAGGCACATGGGTTCTTAGAGGCAGGAGATATTACATGACCAACCATAAGGCAGCATCCCTAATATCCAGTGCTGAGCAGGGCAATGTGGCCTTGTCAGACACTGGGGGGCTGTCGGCTTCCCACAACTATAGTGGAGGAGCTGTAGTACAGAGGCTGACCCCATGGAGTAGGATTTACTTTAGCAGGGTTATGGTGTCTGGCCAGTCTGCCCTTTGGGTGTGTCATTTGTGGAGATGGTTGAGTGGTACTCTGGTGTTGTCTAAGCTGGACACCAGGTATGTTTGTTCTGGGACTTCTTGGCAGGGGCTCTGTTCCGGCCAATGTCAGCTATTGCCAGTGCCTTGCCCAGGGTGACATAGTCTGAGCTATAAAGTGATCTGCAGATGGTTGCCACTTGTGCTGGGCTTAGAGGTTACTGGGAGAGGCTAAGCTGTGAACCAAGACTGGCTACTGATATTGCCAATCTTGGGGCTGCTTAGCAAGAGTACAGGGTACATCAAGACTAGCCTCTGCTTGTTTGACATATTTTAGGAATGTCCAGGACAGGTTGTTTATAGGGAAAAATGCCACTGGAAATGGCTTGGGTGGGCCCACACGTTGGGTAAGGTGGGTTCTCAAGGAATCACCCAAAGCACAGTGAATGAACAGGTGATGGAGACTCAGATATGGTGCCTGTCTGCGTGTAAAGGCTGGGGGGGGGGAGGGCTCAATAATTTATCAGTACGTCCATAATTTATCAGTAAGTCCATGATGGGACCTTTAAGAGGAACACCTGGGATTCCAGCAATCTTCCATCTCACTCAGCCACAATCTCAATTTTTGCAGTCACAAGTTGTGGAGTCTTCTCTTCCCAACACTGAAACCTGGGGATCCTAGTGTGAGACTGGGACCCCTTGCTCCTCCTGGGTTTACCTCCACAGTGGAGATATCCCTCATGATTTCTAACTGCCACATGCCAGTTACTACCACATTCCACATCTCTGCCCCTCTGATCAGTCTTGACATGGCTTCTTCTGCATGTCCTTAGTTATAGGACTTCTGTTCAGCTAGACTTCAGACGATTCTCAATGATGGTTGTTCTGTAGGTGTAATTTTAATGTGGTTAGGAGAGAAGGCAAGCACAGCATTTACCTACTCTGCCATCTTGATGGGAAGCTTCCCTGAAGCATTTAACAAGAAAAACCTCATCTTCTTATTGAATTTTAATTAGTCACCTCACAATTTTCCCCTCAAACTATATAGTTCCCTCCAAAATACAACTGATCAAATATGTATATTTGCTAGTAATAGCTCAATGAATCTAGCTTCAATATGTTTTCAAGTTCATTTCTAAATATATTCTTAACTTCATGTATATTAAAGTATTGTGATTCTATTGTAAATATTTAATTAATATTTTGATAAAGAATGAAACAAACAAGACCAAACACTCGGATAATAAACTAGCCTTAGAAGTTTTACTACATGTTTCCTGAAGCAATTTTCACAATAATTTAATACCAAAAATAAATGCTATTTGGTATATTGCCATCATGTAATAGTTTGGATTCCATTAACCTTATATGAATAGGTGCCTGCTAAATCCTTCTGACCTAGGAATATACTCCTATACTCCTACAAAATACATGCTTTTCCTCATGGCAACCAAATGCCATCAATGCTAAAACAGGAAACTACTGAGTCATTCTCTCACAGGAAGAAAACAATATTTTCCACCAAAAAAAAAACCTCTGCCTAATAAATTAAACAGTGGCCTTAAATTTTTTTAATTATTTGATCCCAGTAAAAATATTGTAAAAAGGTAGCACAGTTATTTTAATCCCATTTTTTCAGAGAGGTTAAAAATGAGACTGAAGAAGAATGGGTTTTTCCCCAAATTTTCCAGCTCATAAGTGGCAACACAACAGCCTTCTGATACAGAGCTTTTTCTCCTGATCCATGTCACATGAGATTTCCCAGTTTCTTATCAAGGACTTGTTATAACAAAGAGATAGCTAGTCCTCAAGAAAATCCATTCCCTTGAGAAACAGTTCCAGATGTTAGAGTTGTCCCAGAGTCCCTCAGCATTCAACAATGAATAGTCCCCACTGGTAGAAACCTCATTGTCTATGCTGGATTCCTCTTGGCGTCACTTTTGTGAATCTTGATGCAAAGAACTTGTTTAATGTAGTCTTTCTCCATTCCCAGTTCTTGGTGCAGATGAGTTAATATGACATCTTCTAGCCAGGCCTTCCAAGATACCCCGATTCTGAGAATATTTGTAAGAGAAGCCTAGGATCACCTCTCCTAACCTGGCTCTTCCAGTAAAAGACATCAATAAGATGATGTTTTATTGATTTTTTCTCCCTTCTGTGACCTATAAGGTCATTTCCCCAATTGTCTGACAGTCTACTTCCCATTCATCCTTCAAGAACCAACATGAGCATTGTCCTAAAATTTTCCATTCCCGTTCATGTCTGATTTTGATGCCTTTCTGGGTGTTTTCCTGAAACACCTTATGCATGACTATTACAGCAATTATTTCATTCCTAACATAAGCTGCTGGCAAATGACTCACTGGAAAATAAATTTTAAAAATATTTCCATTTTGGCCAATTTCAAACTACCAACACAAGGTCACTGATGTAGATTTGGGGAGAAATGCACACAGTTAGCCCTCACACGCTGGTGCTAGCTGGCCCCAGCATGCGTCTGCAAGAGAGGCGTCTTGGTATGGCACTGAAAAACATAGGTTCTGGCTTCAAATTGGGGCTCTGCACTTACTAGCTCTCGAGTCTTAGACAATTCATTTAATTTTTCCTGTGTCTCAGTTTCCTCATCTATAAAATGCATATAATGATAGTATCTACCTCTTAAAGTTGTTGAAAGAATTTGAGTTAACAACCCTTAGTATAGCACCTGGCTATCGGAAGGGCTATTTAAGAGATTTTATTTTTTATATATATACAATATGGAACATGTGATTTTCTTCTTGGAATCTAGAACTTTCTCTTAAACCATTAAATCTACAGCCCCTAGTAAAGCCCAACAAATTATATTTTATAAATGTTTAATGAATGACTTTGTAGTTCAGAATCTAAAATAAATAATAGCCCATAGAAGGTGAATTTTTGTATTTTCTGAAAGCATAAAGACACACACACACATGTACACACACACATATTTTATCTGTCCTCTGCTCTGAACCTCAAATTTATTCAATGCTAGAAGGTATCTCTCCACAATGTGATGAGGTTTCTAAAACTAATTATTACTACTGAATTTCCCTTTATTACAGAAACTTTTACAAAATTATATTATTTTTCCCATTTCCGTAGCCAGAATTATCATTTTTTCCAAGCTTTTGTATTTCAATGCCATTCTTTGCTTATAGAATCCCAGAGTATTACAGCAAGAAGAGACATGAGGGGGCAATCAGTTCTGCTTCTCTCCTGGATGCTAAAATTCCATTCACAACGTATCCACAAGTTGGTGACTTTAATACCTCCAGAGACAGGGCAGCCAGGAAGATTGTCAAGCCACTTCTGAAACAGAACTAATTATTAGAGGAATTTCTTAAGTCAAGAAGTCTAGAGAACATTATGTTAAGTGAAATAAGTCAGACTGAGAAAGACAAATACCATATGATCTCAGTTATATGTGGAATCTAAAGAACTGAATGAACGAGCAATGTAAACAAAAATACTTTTAGAGACACACAAAAAAACTGATGAGGGCTAGGTGGGATGGGGATGGGCATGAGGGAGAAGGGAAAGGGATGAGGCAACACAAACTGATAACTACAATACTACTGCAGAGACAGAAGAGACAGTTTAGGGAATATAATCAATAAGGTTGTAAATATTTTTCTTAGGGGATCAGAAGGACTGATGTCTTTTTAGGGAGACCACTTCATGGACGGTGTAGTGGCCTTACCACTGCACTGTACATCTGAAGCTGCAGCTGAATAATATTATATGTCGACTATAATTTAACACATATATAGTCATGGGATGTGGAATACAGTGTGGGGATGTAATCATTGGAATTGTAATAGATATGTATGATATCAGGGGTGGGGAGGCAGGGGAGAGGGCGGGGGAGTCACTTTGTAAGGGGTGAAAAAGATAACTATAGCATTGTTTTGTACATCTGTAACTAATAATAATAATAACAATAATAAAAATAATAAAGTTTAAAAAAAAAGAAGTCTAACCCCTTGAATCTTCCATTTATTCCTTAAGATCATGGAATCTTAAATTGGTCAAAGTAGATAGAATACAGTCATCTAATACTGTTCAAATATACATTACCACAAACAATGTTTCCTGTCCTCATTTCTATCATTGTAAAAACTACTGTGAAAACAGGTTTCTTTTTTTTTTTTGTAAAAAGAGCAAGTGTTCATTTCAAATGCCAATATTCAACATATCTGATAAGTTAATACTAAATTCTTCCTTTGAATTCCCATATCTTGCTTTTCTTTTCTTATTTTTATAGATCTAATCATGGTTTGTTTTATAAGCAGATCACTGCGACTAGCTCACAAACCCACAGCATTGTCATAGTTATTCTTTTAAAACAGTTAAATCAAGGTAGACTAGAGAGTGAGAAAACAGGATCACTCCAGGAGTTTCTTTTATTTTTCCTAATAGTAACAAAATGTATACCACCAAAGAGCAAAAATACCCACACTTAAGACAAAGCCTCAAGTTCTGAGCTATTCATGCAAATTCTTTATATTCAATCATGATTGGCAAAGTTTGAAAATTTTTATCCATGAAAAAATAGCCATCCTCCCTCCATTCTTTCTGAAGCTAAGCATTTTTTCTGCATTTGTTCCTCACATTTCTTCTCTCTCAAGTAGTTTTACAATGTCAATGTTTTAATTAAGTTTGTCTTAATAAGCAACAGCGCTTATTACAAACAGACAATATGTAAGCTGGCACACCATCATCAACAGAGTCCTAAAATGCCCCTCATGATCCCCACCCACTGGTACCCATGCTGTTTGGTAATCCCCTCATCTTGAGTACATACACTAGCCCTCACTTATCCAAGGTTTCACTTTCTGTGGTTTCAGTTACCCACAGACAACGCCAGTCAGAAAATATTAAATGAAAACTTCCAGAAACAAACAAGTTTTAACCATACACTGTTCTGAGTAGCATGATGAAATCTAGAGCCTTCAGGCTCAGTCCTACACAGGATGTGAATTATCCCTTTGTCTATCATCTCCATGCTGTATACGCTTCCTGCCCATTTGTCACACATCAGGTCGAGTGTTGCAGTATTGCAGTGCATGTGTTCATTAGCTCTTATTTTACTTAATATTGTCTCGAAAACACAAGAGCAGTTTAAACTTTATCATAGGTATGTATTTATAGGAAAAAACATAGTGCATACAGAGTTCAGTACTATCTGTGGTTTCAGACATCCACTGGGGTCTAGGAACAGATGCCCTGTGGATAAAGGGAGCTACTGGATAGGCAGGACTTGTAACATCCTTCTAACCAGTAAAATATCATAAAAATGATGGAATATCACTCCTAGGATTCTGTCACCTCATATGGCAAAATGAGGGATTTTGTTGATATAATTAAGATCCCTAATTAGCTGAATTTTAATTAATCAAAAAGATTGTCTTGGGTGTGCCTTACCTAATCAGGCAGGAAATTCCAATCAGTATTCCTTCTCTCCCTCTCCCTCCCCCCCCATCTCTGTCTCTGTCCCTATCTGTCTCTCTCCCTGCCTTCCAGTCCTCTCTCCTTCCCTCCTCCCTCCTTCCTTCTTCCCATTGCTCACTTAGAAGAAACAAATGAACTCTACAGTACAATTTCTGCTCAAAACCTGAGAAAAACTGAAGTAGATCATTCTAGTTCAGCCTCCAGTTTATCACTCAGCCTGGCCAAGAACAGGATGATAGCTTTGTAAGACTATAACCACAGACCCCATTAAGTTGTTCCCTGACTTCTGACCAACTGGCAAATAATAAATGTACATTGTTTGAAGCTAATAGTTTGCAGGCATTTGTTACATAGTAATAATTAATACACATACAAAGCCCTGGGGAGTTGCAAAGTTGAAGTGTATATGTGCTTAGTCTGATGTCACCAGATACAATTTTTTGAAATTTCCTCTTATACTCTACATCATCAATGACCATTAATCTTCCTCCTTCTCTTAACCATGAATCTTCTGAACACAAGTAGTCTCATTTTGTTCACTTCTTTACTATTCATTCATTCCCAAGTTAAAAACCCTGTATTCAGTTTTCCCCCTCGACTAAAGTATTCAATACTCTCATTAAGGTTATCATAATTGAACAATTTGTCAAACCTAACTGATGTTTTGAAATAATTACTGTATTATTTTATGAAGGAGAAAATTAAAAGGTCAAACCACAGAAATATAAGTCTTACTTTTAATGACCTTATTATAGTTTGCCTCAAGTGCTTTATATAATAATTCATCATTTAAAAGGTAACGAAAGCAACCTTGTATCATATAATACTTTGGAGTTCAATAACTAAGGGATGAACCTCTTTTATCCTTACATAACATCTTACTTGGAGATATTTCTATATGTTATACTGTGAATAGTTGTAATTCTTCCTGGAAATTCTTTTATCATTGAATGATTTGGATGACATATAGATGATTAACTCTTAGAATGTAATAAATCTTTCTCTAAAAGCTACATTTAATACTCACAACAGTCCTATGAGACAGGCATTATTATTCCCTCTAATTTATTTTTTTTAAATACAGTTTAGGGAAGAAAGTAAATTTTTCAGGATCACAAATCAAGCAAATGACAGAGAGAAGATTAAAACTTTGAAATAAGAATTTTCATGCTATATCCTGGAATTTTAATCACTATATGCCAGATAAATTTAGGCTTAGAAATGTCCAATGAGCTGAAATCACTATTTCTTGTAACAGATTTTAATAGTAATCAAGGTTTTACAATACAAGGTCAGCAACTAAGTTCGCAAACTTGTTGCTAACCTTTTCTGATATCAGAGGGCTTATTCATTATGAATTTGTACCAACTGGACAAACAGTTAACCAAGTTTACATTTGGAAGTGCTGCAAAGGCTGTGTAAAAAAGTTAGATGACCTGAACTTTTCACCAACAATTCATGGCTCGTGCATCACGACAATGCACCAGCTCGCACGGCACTGCCTGGGAGGGAGTTTTTAGTCAGTATACAAATAACTGTATTGGAACACCCTCCCTACTCACCTGATCTGGTCCCCAATGACTTCTTTCTTTACCAGAAGATATAGGAAATATTGAAAGGAAGACATTTTGCTGACTTTCAGGACAAGAATAATACAACAGCTCTGATGGCCATTCCAAAAAAAGAGTTCCAAAATTGCTTTGAAGGGTGGACTAGATGCTGGCATCAGTGCATAGCTTTCCAAGGGAAGTAATTCAAAGGTGACCATAGTGATATTTGGCAATGAGGTATGCAGTATTTTTTCTAGGATGAGATTGCAAACTTAATTGTCCAACCTCATATTCATCTAGGATGAGATTGCAAACTTAATTGTCCAACCCCATATTCATCTAGAATATAGCGGCTCCATGAATCAGAGTATCACAAGTATCACATGACTGTAAATGTGTCATTTTTTTCTTCTATTCGCCTCATTGCTTTCCATGGATTTGTTTTAATCCACATCAATACCTATTTAATTTAAATAATTCTATCATAAATTTTATGAAGTAAAAATAAAAATCTTCCCTATGCCCTTCCTGAATGCCATTTCTCAAAGGTTATTATGATTAAAAATTTGGTATAATTAATTCCAAACCTTACTTTAGGAAAAAGAGTGGAGGGAATTTGTCTTCAGGAAATAAAGAGTTCCTGAGTTAGGAATCTAACTTTGTAGATATTTTTATTTTTAGTAAAGAAAAGTAAGGTCCCAGGAGCATAACCTGGACAATGGTTATAAAAAGAACTAAACTTCTGCATATTAAAGGAGAAAGAGAGAATTTGGAAATGGAGGACAGAGATGGCATAATAAATGGCAGTTAATGAGGAGAGAGTTGCCCAGACAGAAATCCCCTATGAGGTAGATGGCAGAATATTTATAAACCTTCCATTGCAGTGTAACATGCATGCAGAAAAGTATAAATCTGAAATATGCTGCTTGGTAATTTTTCCTAAAGTGGGTACAACTGGGTAAGCACCATCTAGACCAGGGGTCAGCAAACTTTTGAGATGAAAGAGCCAATCCTGTCCCTCACAACAATGTAAAAATTATTCAAGAGCCATAAATATATTTTTACAAATAAGAAAAATTGAAAGTAATACTGTAGCAAGTAATAGTATTAATTGTATCTATTAAAATAAGAAACATTCACACAAAAAATTGCTCACATGTACATACCCAAAGAGCCAAATGTGGCTCACTAGCCGCAGTTTGCCAACCCCTGATCTAGACCAAAAAGTAAAACATCGATTTCTCTGAAGTCCCCACATTCCTCCTCCTAGTTACTGCCCCAGTTCTCATTCCAAAAAGGGGAAACCAAATTACAATGAATATTGTGACTTTTAATACCATAAATTAATTTTACCTGTTTTTAAATTCTACATAAACAGAATCAGGCTCACCCATTATTTTGTGCCTGACTTCTTTTGTTTGTTATATTTGTGCAATTCCTTCCCATTTTGCATCTATCAAAGTACTTGTTCTTTATTTCTTTGTAGTATAAAACTTTATGAAAATATCATATTTTATTTTATTTATGCACTTTACTGTTGATGAACATTTGAGTTGTTCTAGACTTTGGCTATTAAAAATAATGCTACTTAGACATTTATACCCCTCCCAGAGTGATAATCCCAACTATTACATTGTTTTGTACACCTGAAACAATAAAAAAATAAATAAAATAATGCTACTAAAAATATTCTTGTGTATGTCCATTAATAAACATATGTATGCATTTCTTTCAGGAACAGCCATAAGAGAAGAATTCCTGATCACAGAGTATGCATAAACTCATTTTAAAAGATAATGTCAAGAAATTCTTCAAAATTTTACCAATGTAGATCCCTCCTGGCAATAAGTAAAAATGTCATTTATCCATATCTTTAAGAATCCTTGATATTGTCTATCTTTTACACTTTTATCATTCTGATGGGTAATAATATGCTGCAGTTTCAATTTGCATATTCCTAAAGAATAATGAAGATAAACATCTTTTAAAATGTTTGAGGGTTATTTGAATATCCTCTTTGGTGAATTGTCCAAGTCCTATGCCCATTTTTCTACTGGGTTACCTTTTTTTCCTGGTCAACCATCAAATATAAATACATATTGTAAATATGTTCTACTAGTCTATGGCTTGCTTCTTATTCTCTCGTTGTTAACCTCTCTCCATGGTACCTTCAGGAATATTAAAGATTAAAGTCAACATTCCCTACATGATGCATCAAATGCTAAGACATACTCCCACCAGAGTAATGTCTGACAAAATCCAGTTCATTATTTGAGAGTCAGTACAGACAGCACCTTCTCCAGGAGGCCCGTTGTGGTACCCACAATCTGAGTCACACATCCTTTCTCTGATGTTGTAGCCCTAGACTATCTCTATCATGACCCAGACACATTACATTACTTTTTCTTTGATTATCTACCTTCCTCACTGAATTTTGTTTGCTTACCAGAAATGCCTTCATATATTGTTTATTTATCCCTAAGACCTAGCCCAATGTCTGATTTAAAGGAGGCACTGAGTAAATGGTGGTTAAATAAATGAAAGAATGAATGAGTGAGAAAATGAATTAATTGATTAATGAAAGACAAAGAATAATTAGATCTGAAAATATTTAAGACCCTTTCAATTCCAATATTCCACTTTATTATTTTAATACAGAGATAAAAACAAAAACGAAGCAATAGTAGTTAAAATAACTGCAAACATTAACAATTGTATGTAATTATAAAGCACTCCTACACAGGTGAGTCCACCTTATTGTGAAGAGTCCTGTGAAGAATGTTTTATAGTTTATTCTTTTTGTTTTACATATAAATAAACAGACTAGTATTAAAATTAAGTTACTCAAAAGGTCACTCAGCTCTTCAACGTGAGAACTTAAGTCAGACCTCTTGAATCTAATGTCTATACTTTTTCCTTATTTCCTCAAAATAATAGAAGGATAAATAAAATCATTCATTACTGGCTTTTTTTATAAAGCTTCTATTTACTACATCTTCAACGTAACAAACACTTATGATGCTTTCCTTTTATATACCAAATCTTTTTTTAAGTTCTTTTCAGACCTTCGCCACTGTAGTTGAACCATGAACACTTATTAAGTAGAGCATCTTAAGTAGCTCTTATATTTACTGCATACATCCCTTCAGACTCAAGGTGTTATGTTTTTGTGGGAAGATAATGCTATTCTCTGGTTTTGGACAGAGGAGTGCCATGATTTTTATGAAGAGGAGTTATATAACATTAGAATTTAGGGAAAAAGAACAATAATTTCTCTAGCAGTTTTAATTTTAAATCTTATTTGATAAAGTGTCATAAATCCACACCCTCCAAATTAAAGACATGCCTTTTATTTAAACCTTCCTCAGCCTTGTTTACTTATTGTGGGTGCTATGATTACTCTTTTCTATAATAATCTTCGGAAATGTCAATCCTTCCAGACTCCAGGGTTTATTATAAATATATTTTTCCACTACCATTACCAGAAAGTAGATTTTATTGCAACCATCTATTTGCATTTATTTTCTTCTTGCTTTTCTATGGTTATCAGACCACTGGTAAGCATTTATTAAACACATATAATATAAAAGGCATTAGGGTATCAAATTTTAAAAATATGTGTCACTGTCTTCTACGCTTAAATTTGTATTTCAGGAACTCCTATTTGTTCCTACATGCCACCTGTTTGTGACCCAGCTGTACTTCTCTTTCATGTTATCATTCTCTTCTTCATGGCTATACTCCAACCCCGTCATCCATTGCAACTGCTCTTGGTAAAAATTCTAATAATGACCCATGTCCCACTCTTCAGTGCCATCTTTAGTTTCTTGATAACATGCTTTCCTAGTTTCAATCCTACTTCTCTGAAAAATTCTTACTTTTCATTAGCTCCTCTTAGTGTGCCTTCTAATCATCCTTTTAACTATTAGGGTTGCCTTAATTCTGTCTTCACCACTTATTTCTCATTCTCCACATGATTACTGAGCTCTCTCTCCTCTTCTCATTGTTTTAACTATCTGTGATACCAAGTACATAGATCCAGCTTACTAAAAAGAAAATTTTTCGTGCATTTCATTCAGTACCACAAATTCCATATCTATTTTTCACCACTGTATTTCCAAGGATCTTAAGTAATATCCAGCACTTTGTCAGATCCAATAATTCTTATACGGACAAATGAGTAAATACACCTTATCCATAGTTAAGTCTCCTCTTCCTTCTATGTTCCTCTTTTTAACGATTGATCCTACCCAATTACCTGTTAGTCTTAAAAATACAACAACTGGGCCGGCCGAGTGCCGCGGTGGTTGGGCGCTGGCTTGGGAAGCCAGCAGCCCCGGTTCGGGTCCCACATATGAGGGCCAATGACAGTGCCCTCAAAAAAAAAAAAAAACAACAACCAAGGAGAGGGGTCTAAGATAGCAAGATAGGAAAAGCTTGTCCTCTCATGGACACACCAAGGCTATATCTACAAATAGAGCGATTTGTCCTGAAGAAGAACTGAGAGCTGACTGAACAGTTTCTACACAGCAAAGGACAGAGGGACCACATAGAAATGGGTAGGAGAGATGGAAACACAGGGTTAAGGGGAACCCCGCCCCTGCCAAGACAGCCTTCAATAGGGAGGGATACCAATGGGGGACCTGTCCTGGGGCACAGGGGAAAAACAGTGGTTTAGTGGGCTCCTAGACTATATACTATAAAGGAAGGAAATAAATTTACTAACCCTAGAGCAGCTGCCAAGTGGGTGGGGAATTCCTGGAACTACTTTCGGGGTCAAAGGCACTGGAGAGCACCATTTTTTTGTGTGTTCCCCCTCTATGTGACAGTGCTGGTGGTAATACGGTCCAGGCACTCCAATTTGCCTGCCAAGGCTATCCCACTGCACTCCAGGACCCTGGCCCACACCAGTGCCAGCTATCCTACCAAGGCAGCCTCAGCATGGCATGCCGGTAAACTCCCGAAACCCATGTCCATACCTACCCCAGCTCTAGCTCTACCTGGCCTGCCAAGGGGTTCCCAGTGCAGTGTGCCCAAGGCCTCCCACCAGCCTGCACTCACTCCAGCTCCAGCTGGCCTGCCAAAGCTGTGCAAAAACACACAGTCTACAAGGGGACACTCCTTAATAAGGCCACTCCTTCAAGACCAGGAGAGGTAGCTGTTTTACTAATTCATAGAAACAAACACAGAAAGTCAAACAGCATGAGGATATATAGAAATATGTTCCAAACAAACAAACAAAAATGATAAAACTCCAGGGGAAAAAATCCTAATGAAACAGAAGTAAGTGATTCACCTGATAAAGAGTTCAAGGTAATGGTCATAAAAATGCTCACAGAACTCAAGAGAAGAATGCAAGAACACAGTAAGTGTTGCAGCAAAGAGGTGGAAAATATTAGAAAGAACCAATCCAAGCATTTCTATATGCTAATTATAACTATCAAAAAGAGAAATTAGAAAATAATCCCATTTACAATGTCATTGAAAAGAATAAAAACCTAGGAATAAATTTAAACAAGGAGACTAAAGACATGTACCTGAAAACTATAAGACACTGACAGAGGACACAAATAAACGAAAAGATGTAGCATGTTCATGGATTTGAAGAATTAATGTTGTTAAAATGTCCATAACACCCAGATTAATATACAGATTCAATGCAATCCCTATCAAAATACCAATGGCAGTTTTCAAAGAACTAGAACAAAGAATCCTAAAATTTGTATGAAATCACCCCAAGTAACCAAAGCAATCTTAAGAAAGAAGAGTAAAGCTAAGGCATCACATCTCTGATTTTAAACTATACTGCAAAGCTATAGTAATAAAAACAGTATGGTACTGACACAAAAGCAAACACATAGATCAGTAGAATAGAATAGAGTGCCCAGAAATAAACCCACACATATTTTACATGGTCAATGAATCTACCAACAAATGAGGCAAGAAAATACAATAGAGAAAACACATCTCTCTTCAATAAATGGTGTTAGGAAAACTGGACAGCCACATGCAAAAAAGTAAAACTGGACCAAAATCTTATATCATCTACAAAAATAAATTCAAATGGATTGAAGACTTGAATGTAAAACCTGAAACCATAAAGCTGTAATGAAAAAACATAGGCAGTAAGCTCTCTGACATTCGTCTGAGCGATATTTTTGGACCAGTCTCCCTAGGTAAAGTTTACAATCTCAAAAAACTCAAAAAAATGGGATCACATCAAACTAAAAATCTTTTGTACAGTGAAGGAAACCACTAACAAGACAAAAGGCAACTTGCTGAATGGGCGAAGATATTTGAAAATCATACATTAGATATGGGGTTTATATCCAAAACTTATAAACTTGCACAGTTTACTATCAAAAAACAAACAACCCTATTTAAAAAATGGAGCACAGGACATGAATAGACATTCTTCAAAAAAAGACAAGCAGATGGTCAACAGTCATATGAAAAGATATTCAACACCACTAATCAGGGAAATGCAATTCAAAATCACAATGTGATACCACCCCACACCTGTCAGAATGGCCATTATCAAATAGACTAGAAATAACAAATATTAACGAGGATGTGGGAAAAAGGGATTTGTACATTTTTAATGAGAAGTGAATTGGCACAGCCACTATGGTAAATAGTAGGAGGTTTCTCAAAACATTAAAAATAGAACTACTGTACAATCCAGCAATTTCACTTCGGATATTTATCCAGAGAAATACTAACTGAAAGAGAGATATGCACCCCTACGTTCATTGCAGAACTATTTACAATAGCCAGGATATAAAAGTAACCCGAGTGTCCAATGACAGATAATGGTTAAAAAAGATGTCTGTGATCTAAAGAACCAGATCTTAAGGAAATGATAGTGAGGATTCCCAAGAAAAGAGCCCAGTAAAGTCATAATAGATAAGCCCTTGTTGGGAGACAATTCGTCATGGGTCTTCCATTTCTGAACATCTTGTATAGGATCTGACAGCATTTGTTCTGGGCTTCCTTTTCAGGACCCTGTAAAGCGAACAGTTTGGAAGGTAGAAACAATGTCTCCCTCTAGACCAGAAGTTAGGTTTGTTTGCTAATGTCTTCCTCTGGAGCTAAGTTTGAGTAGGTGCTGTAGGCCATTATAAGTGATTAGGATTCCCCAAGCCAGGAGTCCTCAGCTGTGACTCAAACCTACTACATAGTGAGGAAACCCTGTGGAACTTGGGGAGCAAGGGGAACACCGTGAGCACAAAGCTCATGCTGCTTGCTAAACTGAGCAATCAAATCCTTCGTACGTGACCCAGGTTTCTCATGTCTTCTGCTAGCATCCATGAAACTATAGCAGGCTAACTTGAAAGTGGGGTAAGCCCTTTCATAGTTTTTCACTTCCTCAACCATCCTCACCACTTCCGAATAGTTTTGGAGTCCTGTGCTCTAGAATGTAAGCAGATAAACAAAAATCACAAAACATCCAAGAATACTGGCTAACAAGAATAAAAGAAAAATTTTAAAGCAGCTTGGAGGAAACAGCCCATTCAAGAGAAGAAATCTTCTAAAAGCATATTAGTAATATCCTCAGGGAATAAAAGAAGCTATTATATCCATAAAACAAAAATAAGATATAATAATTTTTAAAATATATTAAGAAAACAAGAGAGCTATTATAGCTTCAAATAAAACTTTAAGTGAAAAACTTAATAGAAGAGTTTGAAAATAAAGTCAAGAAAATATAAAGTATGGAAGAGATGGAAAACAGGAAAGGAAAGGTTAGAATCTGATACTTCGTTATTGTACAAGCCATTAAGTCAGCCATCCCACCTCTCAACTTCCTGCTATAAAAGAGAATAAATTTCCCCATTTCTTAAGCCAACATAAGTTGAGTTTCCTTTACTTGCAGCCAAATCCATCCTGGGCAAACCTTGGGAACCAGTGTGACTTGGAAAAGGATAAATTGCACTATGGTCTGCAGCAGGGGATAAAAATGGAAGCTGTGCCTTTATCAAATAAAGTCCTTCACCACACTTGCTCATTTGCCATAATTGTGATGCAAACATTTGGAGAGTCCAACAACTATGCTATTTCCCATTAGCAAATAACTATATATCTCACAATGCTTCCAACTCCTTATTTTCTGTTATATGTGCATGAATATCATCTACAGAATGCCTATTCTGTGAGCTTTTTAGGAAACATGAAAAAGCTGCAATGTCTAACAAACTGTACCTGGGGAGAAAAGCAGGTTTTGCTGTTTGGTGATAAAAATAGCTTTGCATATCAGTGTAACTTGCTGCCTTATACATCAGCATGTAGTGGCACCCAAAATATTGTCAGTGATCTCACAAGAAACCTTTTCTATCGCCTCAAAAGCCAATCCCATCAGAGCCAGTGAAGAGAACGTGGAGTTCTCCTTGACTACCTAGAAGCTAATATCTTTCCAGGAACCATGACTTGAAATCTTTGAATGACATTTGGGAAGACATTTGTATCACCTTTGAGATATTAAAGAGAGAATCTCTCCCCAAATGGGATCAACTCATGCTAAAAGCCCATGATACTAACCCTGATCTAATTGCAGTTTCAGCCTCTCCCAGAAATGTAACCTTAGTCAGTCTGGAAATTTCTGGTGGAGCACCGAGTAAAGTAATATGCAGGTGGGCCCTCCCCATCCCCCATAGAAAGAAGAGGTAATCTGCATGATAAAAAAGCATTCCTGTCTCCTTCCCCCGAAAAGAAGATGTCCTCATTTAAAAATAATCCTTTCTTTTTTGTTACTGGCTCCCTTGTCTTATGCTTCTTCCCATAAGAACCTTCCATTTTATACAGTCCCTCAGAGTGCCCTTCTAGTTGCTGGGTGGGATGTTGCCCAATTCATGAATCACTTAATAAAGCCAATTAAATCTTCAAAAAAAAAAAAGATGTGAGATTTTATGGATATTATATTATATTTAGAACATTTATATTAGTAACATTCATCCATATCATATAATCTAAAAATGTTTTATTATCACTTATTTGACCATATTTGCATGTAATCTGACATATCAAATAAGCCTAATTAGTTTACCATCTCCCTTTTTATAAACAGAGAGAACAAATCATTTGAGAAGTCCCAGAGGTCCCTTGAAATTCCCAAAGTTATTTTCAGGTTAAAAGACTATTTAGAATTTGATTTGGGAGGGCCAGCCGAGTGGCTCAGTTGGTTAAGAGCTCGCTCAAGAGTGCGAGCTGAGCTCTGAGCAATGGCGGTTCGATGCCAGCCCGAGCTGAGTTGCCATTGAGCTGCCAACAGGTGGCAGGATGGCTCAGCTAAAAAAAAAAAAAAAAAATAGAATTTGATTTGGAAAAGTTTGTCAAAAATATCAAAATGTTTCTGGGCAGTTGACTAAATAGGATAACATAGAATTATAAAACAATATTTAATTAACCATTTCACCAAAGTGACAAAAATTTCTGAGCAGAACCCAGCCCCTTTAATGGTAAGGAGACTTAGCTTTTGTAAGTAATCAAAGGCCTGATAAAGACAAAATATAGAATCTTTGTTTCCTCAGCAGATTACATTAAAGGTAAAGAAATATTGTTTACAATTTTTATTAGGAGTAAACCAATAGGGGCCGGCTGAGTGGCTCAGTGGGTTAAGAGCTCGCTCAAGAGTGCGAGCTGAGCTCTGAGCAATGGCGGTTCGATGCCCAGCCCGAGCTGAGTTGCCGCTGAGCTGTCAACAGGTGGCAGGATGGCTCAGCTAAAAAAAAAAAAAAAAAAAAGAGTAAATAATCTGAGAAGGCTTCATGCTTTTAACAGAGAGAAAAACCGAAATTATAATTTTGCACCAGAGTACTTTTGATATTAAAACTCATTTTTAAATAAATTAATTTTAATCTTAGCTTGATCACATGTACAAATTCCTTTTTAAAGATTTCTTTACGACAAACCTTCTATAACTTTCTACATCCACTTTAGTTTTCCCTTGTGCTCCTTTCTCTTTCCAAATAAACCAGCTTTACTTTAAGACAATATCACTTCTTTTTTCTCAACAAAAATGCATTTCTGTTTCTCATACCTTCTTTTACCAAAAACACATATCCTACTTGTTTTGCATACAAAGATGCTTACCTTATGATTTCTAGTAGCCTTAGGTACATATATTATAATTCTTAACTCTTACAATTCTAAATTCCTAGTGAAAAGTAAATAAGCAATTATGGACTGACAAGTTTAGTTTCTCTGCAATAGGAAGTCAAAAGTAAATAGATAAATGTTCAGTAATTAACGTTTTAGCATTTTGTCTTATTTGCAGAATAATCTAGCTATTCAATAAAATTCTACCATTTAACTTAAAACAACTTTAATGTTTTAAATTACCCAAAATGATTTGGGGATGCTGATTTTTAAGCACACATACCATAAAACATAATTATTGTCCCTAAAACTCTTCCCATTCTTATCTATCTGAATCCTTTATTTAGATTATAATTAGATTGCTCACAAAAACTTCCTGAGACATTAGACAAAGTCAGCCATCATCTCAAGAGAATTTTCTTGCTGACAAATTTTCTAACAAACATAACATAAACTTATTTGACTAATAAACTGAGGTAGAATAAAACTATTATATTTAAGCTGATAACTCTAAAGATATCCATTTCAATTAAATGAACAAACTTAGGGCCAACCGAGTGGCTCAGTTGGTTAAGAGCTCGCTCAAGAGTGCGAGCTGAGCTCTGAGCAACAGCTGTTCGAGGCCAGCCCGAGCTGAGTTGCCGTTGAGCTGCCAACAGGTGGCAGGATGGCTCAGCTAAAAAAAAAAAATAAAAAAATAAATAAATAAATGAACAAACTTAAAATCATTTTAATTTCAAATATTTTCTCAGATCAAGTTAACCACTCTGATATTATACACAGCTGTTACAATTCCATCGACTCTATTCCCTATGCTATATTCCACATCCCATGACTACATATATATTAAATTATAGTTGACATCCATTATTATTCAACTTCAACTGCAGGTGTACACTGCAGTGGTCAGGCATCTACACAGTCCATGAAATGGTCTCCCTAATAAGACAAGTGTCCATCTGACACCCTACAAAATCTTTACAACATTTTGATTATATTTCCCAAACTGTCTTTCATATCCCCATGGCAATCTTGTGGTTACCAATTTGTGCTTTCTAATCCCCTCCCTTTCTCCCTCATCCTTCCCCCCTCCCATCTAGTAACCCTCAGTTTTTTCTCTGTATCTCTGAGACTGTTTCTGAAGGGATATATCCAACAAGGGGACATAACCCTAGTAAACATCTATGCATCCAACAAAGCAGCACCTAAATATATAAAACAGATAACAACCAACATAAAGAGAGAGACCCACAGTAACATTATCATAGTAGGGGACTTCTACCACCACTGACAAGAGACAGATCCTCCAGACAGAAAATCAACATGGACACAGTGGCCTTAAATGACACTTAAGACCAGTTTTATTTAATCGATATTTTCAGAGCGTTTCATCCCAAAGCTACAGAATAACTTCATCCCAGAGCATTTCATCCCAAAGCTTCTGGAGCACACATGGAACATTTTCCAAGATAGACCACATGTTAGGCCACAAAACAAGTCTCAATAAATTTAAGATTGAAATCATATCAAGCATCTTCTCTGACCACAGTGTTTTCTTTTTTTAACTTTACCAAAGTTTTTTTTTAATTTGAATGCTGTATGTGTCCTTTTAGAGCTGGGTTTTTTTGTTTGGTTTGGTTTGGTTAGTTTGTTTGGTTTGGTTGTTTGAGTCATTGTACCTTTAAGAAGCTTCTGCATACCATCAAAGAATATTTTCCATTGTCTCTTGAGAGTTTTAGGGTCCTCTCTTTCAGGGGTTCCCCATTTTTCCAGAAAACCACAAGAGCCTGGTCCATGGACCAGGTGAAACCTATATTGCTTCTGGATTCCCTAAAATGCCTCAACTACAAAGGTCCCTAGTTTGCAAAAGCTGTTCGAAAACACCAGGAATCATGTTTTCCCCTTTTGAACAGGATGGGTGGACTTATGAAGAGGCTTCAACAAACAGAAACAGGAGGCAAACAAGCCCTCACCAGGAAGGGCAATGGCTTCAAAATAACAAACCAAGTAAACAAGGGGCTGAAAATGCAAAGAAAAAGAATCTTGGAGTCAGGAGAGATTTCACCCTCAAACTCCAAGGACAGCAAGAAAGAGGTGAGCTCAGTGGGCTCTTGGGTATTGCACTGGTTTGTTCACCAGCTTCAGAGCTGTTGGGGCTCTTATCCGGGTCCCACTTCTGATCACCAAATAACGTTGACTTTGAAAATACAGCAGCCAGTTCTTTTACCAGCGAAATGGGTTTAATTGGGAATAGCAGAAGAATTGCAATTTGGGACAAGCAAACTATAGCAAAGTCCATAGGCAATTCCAGCAAGCAAAGAAAGGAGGAACATTACAGAGCAGAAAAAAGAAAGTTGGAAGTTATTCTGAATGAAAGTCCATTGAAGGAAAGCCAGAGTTAAGGATGGTGCAGCGTTTCTCATTGGCTGGGCTGTTGCTGGGCAAGGCGACTTCTTCCTGTTGAAGTCTGTGATTGTGGCTTTCTGTTGGGGTCTGTAATTGATGTCTTCCCATGGGATTCTGTAACTGACCTGGAGTGGTAATACATGAGGACTCCCCCTCCTGGCCTCTGGATTCCATTTTAAATGAGGTTTCCTTTTTTCTGTTTCTCACGCCCAAGCCACACACCTGGAGGTCACGCTTCACAATAAGATCTATATACGTCTCTGGAATCTGCACCATCCCCTGAGGTCATGATCGAGTCATATATCACCATCATCATCACCATCATCATCATCTTTCCTGCGTTATTGATATAAATTATTTGATCTTTTTAGCACCAATCCATCCTGCTAACCACTACCATATTTTTTCTAAGTTACAAGCCTATTGTGTGTCTTCACTAATTCAATACTCTCTGTAACCATGACAATGAAACACAAATTCTGAACTTAACATGACATACTGTGTATGTTCTTAACCTTGCCAAACTACTCACAATACAGCAATGTGAATCCTGGACTGCAGGAGGCTCTCCATAAATAACTGTTGAATTTAGTTGGCAGGAGGAATCCCAGGTTTTTAAAATTTCTCTGTCTTTTAAACACGCTGTTTTGCCTGCCTGGAATATTTCCATTCTGCAAATCCAGCCTTCACCTCTTTCGTGAAGTTTTTAGGACCTCCTTTTATACTGGGAAAGGTTTGGCACAGCATTCCATTGATGGCTTTACAAATGAGTAAACACATGGATTAAGAAGAGGTGCAACTTTTATCTGTTGTGTTATTTTTCATTTCAAATTTTATATAAAAAGTAAAGATTCAGAGTAAGTATTAATTAAAAACAACTATATAGCATCCTGACATAACTTTTTATAATTTTCATCTTACTGTTTTTGCTTCTTTTCTTATAAAGTCTATGAATACCTTGGGAGCAATAATTTCTTTTCTTGTTTATTTTATATTCCCCCATTGTTTATCATACAAGTATGCAGCAACTGGTATCTATAGGCTCTCATTAATTATTTGCTACATGGGATGGGATGGGATGGGATGGGATGGGATGGGATGGGATGGGATGGGATGGGATGGGATGGGATGGGATGGGATGGAATTTGGTTGGATACCAAAAGTTAGTTCTTTCAGTCATGAGTAGAAGGAATTGGACAAAAGAAAAACTGAAGTTATAGAGAACCTTTATGAAGTTATTGCACTGGATAAAAAGCAAGGAATTTCTGGCTGAGAGCACTTGAAATGGCACTCTAAAGAAGGGGAAGTTATAAAAAATACAAACAGAATTTGGCAAGAGATCGGCTCTGGTAGTGAAGAAAAGGAGAAATGGATGATAATGTTAAATTTTCAGACCTTCACGATTTACCAGTGATGACACCATTTTTGTATTTCTTATTTTATTTTTCTTTACAGTTAAGATAATTTCTACTCTCTATGTGTAATCTCATTGGGATCAAGGAAAGAGTCCCACAAAGCATAGTGAGAACATGGCCCAGTTTATATTATAGCAATATAATAACAGTGATTAAAATGAGTAATGAAAGCTCTGATACTCATCTCCGCTGGGTATTCCACTCCCAGGAGATGCTTATAAAAAGAATTATCTAGTTATTAACGTTACACCTTTGGCTACTTTCTAACCACTACAATCCCTCGTTATCAACACGGTTTGTAGTCATTACATCATTTATTTTGTCATCCTAGTATAACATCAAGTGGGGTAAGCATGACCAATTTAAATGTAGGCCTGTCTAAGTGTTCCTATTAGAAATGGCCCTACCAGTTTTACATCAAACAATTTCTTCCTCAGAAGCTCTGGATCACCAACAAACTGCAATTGGCCAAATGTCTGGGAGAACATAAATCTCAATAACTGGTCATTACTTTTTTAAAATTACAGGACAGTCCAGGAAAGCCGATGTTGGGGTGTGCTCCTAACATGTGAAGAGCAGAAACCCAGAAGAGGCATGCCCTGTGGCCCAAGAAGCACTTTTTTCACAAGTACTAAGGCTGAATTTACAGCCACTGACTGTCCAAAATTAGCATCGAATGGCAAACCATGTGTGATATTTCATAGCCAGTATATGTTTTGATCCAACTGCATAATTTTGCTGGAATTTTCAAGAGGAAACTACAACAATACATTGCATATGATGTTAAAACAAAAGAAAATTATCTCAAAGAAGATACAACTGTGCCCCTACAATTCTGAGCTGAGAGTTGAAATCCATGAAAAGACCCATGGTAAACTAGACTTTAAACAGGCTGCAGGAGGATTCTTGATGGTTCTCTGTATACTACCCATGACACTTGGTCAACCAGCCTAATTTTTCACTTAACATACATTTATTCCTATAGACTGAATTGTATCCCCCCAAAAATCTTCATGTTTAAGTCCTAACCCCCAATGTGATGATATTTGGATTTGGGGCTTTTGTCTAATTAAGTTTAGGTGAGGTCATGAGTGTGGGCCCCTCATGAGGGGGTTAGAGTCCTTATAAAAAGAGACACCAGAGAGCTTTCTTCCTCTCTCTCTTTTCACCATGGAAAACTCACAAGAAGGAAACCATCTGCAAACCAGGAGGAGACCCATCATATGGGAACCTTGATCTTGGACTTCCCAGCCTCCAGAGCTGTGAGAAACAAATTGTTTAAGCTACCCAGTCTATGGTATATGGTTATGGCAGCCCAAGCTAACTAATCCAGTTATTATTGTCTCAGAGTTGGTATGACCATCCCCAGTTTCAAAAATAACATTCAAGTCAGGAGACTAACAGCTCTTATTTAGATTAATTACAGTAGCCAGAGGTCTTCAGATAAAAATAGAAGTTGCTCAAATGATAGGTATGGTGCACAAAAAAAAAATGACAAAAATCCAGAACAGCTTACAATTTTTAATATTTTAACAGGTAATTAAAATAATACATCCAAACCCAACTTTTCTTTTTGCAAGTTCCCAGAATTTGGAAAACACACCAAAAGGTGACAAAGAAATTCCTACAATTTAATTCATTTTGTAGGATATAATTTGACTGTTTCTAAACTTTCATCTTAATGAAAACCAAGTCGATTACTTTTTTATTTAAAAATTGTATGCAGAGAGCAGAGCAAATCAATTTGAAAGATGGTCCTGAGAAATATCTACCCAGCAAGAAGAGTTGTAGAAAAAAATTTAAAGTTAAAAAAGAGAAAATTGCTGGGTACAAGAAAGAAGTAGGATAAACAGATAGGTTGAGATTATTGCCTAATTTTTGAAAAATTATTGTAGGGGGAAAATAATACATTATCAAAAATGAAAACAATAGTTTCTGGATGGTCAGATCTCTTTAACAATGAATAATTAGAGAAATCAAATAGTAGACTCAAAGTTGTCCAAGACCTTAGAACAATACATTGCTAACAAATTAAATAACTTTTCATGTTAAAGAAAATATCATAAATAAATACATCAAGAAACCAGCCTAAGAATGTAACACCATAATTCAATCACTTGCACTTCTGTTGAGTTTTGCACTCTCATACTCAATCAATGAGAAATGAACAGGTAACAATACTTTGGATCTCTTTCCTCCTCTTTTCATCCCAGGCCTGAAATGCCTGGGAAATGCCTATCATAAATGAACTGATACAGTTTGGCAGATGAATTCATTTTAATACCAGTACTTTTTTTCCTTCCCTATTGCACTAGCAAGATTTTATCTCCCTGCCTATATTTTAAGCTTTGAAATATTACTTCAGGTAATAAATATCATAAAAAATAGATGCTTGATTAAATGTAAGATAAATTCAAATAAATACAGAAATGTAACTCTCATTGGCACTCATATAATACAAGTCAGGAAGGTCTGAACATTTTATCAATTTCACTAGAAAAAAAACCCAGACCTTGTCTTCACATGATCAAATGGTATCCGAAAACTGAAAAAAGAAAAAAAAAAACAGTAGAATTCTAGCTACTTCGAATATGTGAATGTTTAGTTCTTTCACACAAGTGTCTGCATCTGCTAAAATTTCTAATAATTTTCAAATATTTGTCATAGTCTAAAAAAAAGAAAGAAATCAGTCTGACTGTGTGACGGAGTAGCCATAATACTTCATTACTGGAGAACCCCTCAGGCCATTGATTAATGCAATCAGTTGCGTACCAGACCATCATATCTGATTAAGCACTGATTTTATTGGGAATTTAGGAACTCCGGCTCAATGCTGAGAAGGAAATCTAAAAGAATGAAGTCTCTCATATCTTTTTTTTTTTTCGGGAGGGGAAACTTCATTGGATATTCTATCCACACTACATAAGGGGAAATCTATGAAGACAGATATACTGATATATAGACATACATAAACAAGTAGAGGGAAAAAAATATTCTCACACAGAGTATTAACCAATAGCCTTACGGTTGAGTCAACTGTTCTTTCCAGTGAACTCTTTTGGAACTCAAATGATAACAATGCCAATAATATCTAATAAAATGAGGTCTCTGCTTCTTATGATCCTAGGGACCACCATATTATTTAATAGTCTTTCCTGATTTTCCCTGTATCTCCTATGGATGAGAAGCATGATCCACTGCAAGAAATTGCCAGAAACTCAAGAAATATCTGAAACAGACCAAAGAAAAGAGGGGTAAACAAAAGACTGAAGAGTTTGGATGTAGGAAGAATTAAATCTAAATAGAGATTTTTATACTAGTAATAAGTCTAGAATAACCTTATATTAAGTGAAAAATTGGGCTGCTTCATTGATCATATGTAGAAAACCATTATGAATTCCCCATTGCCTGTCTTCAAGTGCTTATCATGAGCCTTTTTACGCATTTCAAACCACATTTATGAACTTATTGATTGGCAGGCATCTGGTTTGTTTGCAAGTCTGGTTACTATGAATACTGCTATTTAGATTCAAGTACAAGTTTTTGTGTAGACATATATTTTATTTGTCTTGGATATCTATACCTAAGAATTGAATTGCTGGGTCATATGGTACCTTATGTTTAAAACTTTTGAGAAACCACCAGAATATTTTCCAAAGCACCTGTTGGAATTTTGCATTCCCACCAGCACCATATGAGGGTTCCAATTTCTCCACCTCCTCACCAATATTCATTATTATTGACTTTTTGATTACAGACATGCTCATGGGTGTGAAGTGACATCTCATTAGGGTTTTTTGATCTGCATTTATCAGATAGCTAATAATATTCAGCATCTTTTCATGTGCTTATTGGCCATTCATATATCCTCCTTGGAGAAATGTGTCTTCAAATCCTATGCCCATTTCTTGATTGGGTAATTTTACCTTTTATTATTGAGTTGTAAGAGATTCATATATATTCTAGATAAAATTCTTCATAAGATATATGATTTTCAAATATTTTCTCCAATTCTGTGGGTTGTCTTGATCATGTGCAATGAAGGCCAAAGGTTTTTAATTTGATAAAGTCCAATTTATTTATGTTTTCTTTTGTCACTTGTGCTTTTATTATTATAACTAATGTGGCTTTACCTAAATGTTGTGAGGTTTGCTGCTCCATTTTCTTCTAAGAGTTTTATAGTTTTACCTCCTATATTTAGGTCTATGACCTATTTAAAGTTACTATTTATGGATGGTGATAAGAAAATATCCAAGTTCATTCTTTTTCATACAGATATCCAGTATCCCAGCACCATTTATTGAATGAAATATTCTTTTGTAACTATGGAAAAGATATATTGACATTCACAAAGTATTCAGCTTATTGAAATGTTCTATAATATATCTTAGTGTTTTTTACAATTTTTAAAAATTTATTTAAACTATTGAAACATTGTTCACCCATTTCTCCAAACCCCACCTCCCCTCTGGCAACCACAAATCTATTCCCTGTATCTATGAGCTTCCTTTTTTATTTGTTTATTTATTAATTTTTAGTTTTTAGATTCTACAAATAAGGAAGATCATACAATATTTGTCTTTCTCAAACTTATTTCACTTAGCATAATGCCCTTGCGGTTCATCCATGTTGTCACAAATGGCAAAATGTTACTCTTTTTTGTGGCTGAATAATATTACATTGTGTGAGTGTGTGAGTGTGTGTGTGTGTGTGTGTGTGTGTGTGTTTTCTTAATCAACGATGGACACTTAGATTGTTTTCAGATCTTGTCTATTGTAAATAATTCTGTTGTGAACATAGGGGTGCATTATCTTTTTGAGTTAGTGGTTTCATTTTGGAGGAATAAAACCAGAAGTAGAAATACTGGATCATATAATAGTTCTATTTTTAATTTTTTGAGAAACCTCCATTCTGTTTTCTATAGTGGCTGCACCAATTTACATTCCCACCAAAAGTGTGTGATGAATCCCTTTTCTCTACATACTCCCAAACACTTGTTATTTCCAGTCTTTTTGAAAACGGCCATTCTAATAGATGTGAGGTGGTATCTGATTGCGGTTTTAATTTGTATTTCCTGATGAATAATGTTGTAGGGTATCTTTTCATGTACCTGCTGGCCATCTGTATATATCTTCTTTGGAAAAAATGTCTATTCAGATCTTCTGCCCATTTTTAAATCAGATTGTCTGTTTTGTTGTTATACGAATTCTTCTATATAGGTTTTTGATAATAGCCTCTTATCAGATATATGATTTCCAAATACTTTCTCTCATTCAGTATGTGGCATTTTCATTTGCTGATGGTGTCCTTTGCTGTGCAAGGCTTTTTAATTTTATGCAGTCTCACTTGTTCATTTATGCTTCTATTGCTTTTGTTTTGGTGTCACATTCAAAAAATCATTGCCAAGACCTATGTCAGGGAGTTTACCACCTATTTTTTTTTCCTCTAAGAGTTTCATGATTTAAAGTCTTACATTCAAATCTTTAATCCATTTTGAGTTAACCTTTGTATATGGTTTTTTTTGTTGTTGTTTTTTTAACTGAGCCATCCTGCTACCTATTGGCAACTCAGCACAGGCTGGCATCGAACCGCCATTGCTCAGAGCTCAGCTCGCACTCTTGAGCGAGCTCTTAACCAACTGAGCCATTTGGCCGGCCCTGTATATGTTTTAAGTTAGTCGTCCACTTCCATTTTTTTGCACATGGCTGTCAAATTTTCCGAAAATCATTTATTGAAGACACTTTCCCCATTATATATTAGTCATAAATTAAACATATATGTGTGGGTTTATTTCTGGTCTCTCTATTCTGTTCCATTGATCTATGTTTCTGTTTTTATGCCAATATGAAACTATTTTAGTTACTATCTCTTTGTAATATAATTTGAAATCAGGGAGCATTGTATCTCTAGCTTTGTTTTTCATTCTCTTTTATATTTATTCAAGGAACATTACATTTTTGTGGAGAGGACTAAAGATAAAATAATCAACTTTTTGTGTATTTTAAGATTAAGATGTGGGATGGGGAATCAGCACCAAAAAATACTATTTTAAAAACACATTAAAAGGGCCTGCCGAGTGGCTCAGTTGGTTAAGAGCTCGCTCAAGAGTGTGAGCTGAGCTCTGAGCAATAGTAGTTTGATGCCCAGCCAAAGCTGAGCTGCTGCTGAGCTGCCAACAGTTGACAGGATGGCTCAGCTTAAAAAAACAAACAAACAAAAAAAACAAACAAAAACACATTAAAACAATGTCTTTGAATTCCAGAGTAATTAAACATGTAGTGAAATAATCATGGATTTGGAAATCAGAAAGCCACATTGAAGCTCCTGTTATCTTTATGTGACATTAAATAAGTCATTTAAACTCACTGAGGTGGAGTTTCTTCATTTTTAAAATGAGATGTTAAGGCCAATCTTATCCACTTCACTAGATTATTATGAGAACTTTTTGCAAAAGCTTTTTGTATTAAAAGTTGAAGGCAATACAATTTGCATTATTATAATTAAAAAATTCATACATTATTTCACAAAAATACATTGAGTCCCTATGTACTGGGTACTCTTCTGGGCTGGGGATGCGGAGATGAGCAAGAAATAAGACCCAGTCTCTGACCTTACAGAGCTTCTAGTTAGATGATGAGTTTTTAGGCTCTTGATGACTGCAGATTTAGACCTTGTGCCCTTTTATTTTACACACACACACACACACACACACACACACACACACACACACACGGTGCCAAATAAAGCATACACATTTTAAGAAGGGAAAAAACTGTATTAAAATTGTAATATTCAATATATACCAGTAACAAAAGATAAATTCAAGTCACCCCCAGCATATATATGTATATATATATACTCTAAAATCTAAAAGGATGGTAAGACAGTGAACCAAATGGTAACAATGAAAAAAAAAAACCAAAAAAAAAACAGCCTGGTGCTTGGCATCATGCATATAAATTTTTGGTGTCTGAGTAAGCTTTGGCTGTGAAATTTATTTTATTGGAACATGATATTTTTGAAAGTGTTAAGAAAACTCCCTCTTGCATTTCACTTTTAATATGCTATTTTCTTCATTTACATGCAGAATCTCTGATTTTATTTTTTTCCATCTGGGCTATCTTGACCGAAAAATTTCCTATCTGGGCTCACTGAAGTATAAACAATATTTCAAGTGTGCATGAGCCATAAAAGAGGTAAAAATCGACTTTAAAAATTATAAGGAAGCCCTCTATAGTTTATTTTATAATGGACTCATTAAAATACAAACCTACAGCCCAGACTGGTCCTTCAATAGTGTTCAAGGGAGTTCAGATGATGGAAATTGATAAGCACAGTAAAATTTTTATGTGTTACAAGAGTAAAAAAGCCTATGATTTTTATCAATAATGTTGTAGGAAGGGAATGATAATTGTTCTACATTATAATAAACCAAGATTCAGCAGGAGATTTCTCAGATAATATTGCTCTACAGCACTTGAAGCTTAGAAATTGGGCATATAAGACATAAAGGTTTGGAAGCAGAAATCAAAAACAATTCAAGCTTTCGTCTGGTTCAGGGGTCAGCAAACTGTGGCTCTCGAGCCACATGCGGCTCTTTGGGAATATACATGTGGCTCTGAAGTAAATTGAAAATGAAACTATCATAGTTTCATTTGTAAAATTTTTAAAGGATATTATTCACATATTCACATAATGGTGATTGTGTGAAAATATATTTATGGCTCTTGAATAATTTTTAAATTGATGTGAGGGACAGGATTGGCTTTTCCAGGGGTTGGCAAACTTTTGAGATGTAACATACCCAAAGAGCCGCATGTGGCTTGCAAGCCGCAGTTTACTGACCCCTGGTGGCTCTTCCATCTCAAAAGTTTGCCCACCCCTGTTCCTTAATTGCTTTTGTGTCCAGCTCTCTAGATAGACTGATTATGTTGAACCATTACAACTCTTAAATGTGGTCTAGTATATAAATGATGTAAAGAACCATAAAGTCTTTGACAAACACAAATGGAAGAATATCTTGTGAGGAGAATTTAAATGTATTTATTTAGGACCTGTGTTATAATACATACACGAAGTGAGTACAGAGGTTGGAATGCCATAGTGTATAGTATAAGAGCAAAAGCTGAAATGTTGATTATATCAAAATGTAGAAAATCCTGTCCCAGAGGCTGAAAAATAAATAAACTGCAATGTCACATTGTTTTCTACGGTCTACAAGTGATGAAGATAAATGTAAGGAAAATCAACACAGTCTTCCTGAAATCCATCACAATGTGTTAGTAAGGAGGCATAAAAACTCTGAAAGTCAAAAATTAGCAGAGATGCCCTACATGTTTGGGAATAGGATGGTCAGAGAGAAGACACTTAGCAAGAGCTGTATCCACCACCATAGCTTGACCCATAGTCATCACCACATCCAGAGCCTTAATTATGGTCTGCTTAGCCCCTGCAGGAGCTGAGTAGCTCCTGCACCCATATTATAGCCACAGCCAAAGCCACATCCACAGGCTCCCCCAAGACTTCCTGCCATAATTGTAGTGCATTGTGTCAGCAGGTAAGACCTCACTTTGTTGTAAAGGAAGATTGATGTCATTCAGAGCTCCCAGAACTATACAACAACTGCCAGTAATGGGTGAAGCGTGTCTCATACAGACTCTGCCGGCTCAACCACAGCCTTTCATTATTTTGTGGTGTGTTCCTAAAAAGGCTTTGTCACAGCAGTTAAGAGAGTTGTCAGGTCACCTCCTGCTAACTTTTATTTTCCTCAAATAAGTATTCGGTGTAAAATAAGAAGTTATATTTTTATAAAGTATTTCACAAATATCATCATGCGTAACCAGCGGAGCGACACCTTCTGTTAATGTAAAGGTCCCGTGTGAGGACCCATCCACGCGAGAGCTACTACAACAAACCCTTTTGCCTTTATCATCATCCTGTTGTTTTACCTAAGACCATGAAATCAACTTCCTCATTGCAATTTACTACATCATACTAGCCAGGAAGCTATATTCCCATTACAGCATAGGCCACAGAGGCAAAATTATGTCTGTGTCTACCTGCTTTCAAAACAACATATAATGATGATTCAGTCACATATCCCATCACATCTAGAGTTAATTAATGAGGAAAGTTATCAACACATGTATTGAAAATATGTTCTGAATCATTGATTTTTTTCTCTTTGTAATCTTTGCCTAAGTTGTTGGCTGTTAATAATATTTTGATAATGTATCCATCCTTCCTGTAACTGTTTTATGTATTTCTATTATTCAAAATGTATTCCTCTGGTAAATACAGTAAAAAGTGTTCCATACGTTTAACATACTCTCCAAATTCTTGCCCTTCATTCTGTTTCTCTTTTTCCCATGGCCAAACATCACTTATCTTCTGGCCATCACTAAATGAAGAAATAGCATATATGCATTTTAAATGTGTTGTTTTACTGAGAGTCAGTGTAATCACAATTGTAAAAGCTAGAAGGACCATGCACTTGATTCAGTGATGTAAATATTAAGAATGCCACTCTTTACTCTCAAGGGTATTGCAGTTTGGATAATAAATGATACCAGTGGCCTATTATCAGTGAATTGAGGGACAGCTAGCTTGCCTAGGTCAAAATCCAAGCTACGTCATTGACATTTGTATAAATTTGAACAAGTGCAAACTCTCTGTCTCTCAGTTGCTTCATCTGTTATTGAAAATAAAGTATGTGTTAAGGATTAAATGAATTAATATACATAAAGCATTGAGAACAAAAATGGTTATTGTTACATTAAATGTTAGCTATGGTTATTGCTGCATATATTGAATTACACATTCAGAGAGAGAGAGAGAAAAGAGAAAGAAGGAAGCTGGCCTTACAGGCACCGGCACTTCAGAAGTAAAACAAATATGAGCTAGAAAACCAACTAAAACAGTTTTATTTGATTATATATAGCATTAAGGACAGAGCATATTAATAGGCACCTTGGGATTGAGAAACTTTTAGAAGGAAATAGTTATTAGCTCTGATACATTTTACCTGAGGCAAAATGTATGCTAATATTTCAGAGAAATGTTAACAGTTGAATTTGAAGATTAGTTTTAGTTTAACAACCATGGAATACAAATAGGATGCATTTAGAAAATTCTGAGGATGAAACAGATATTGCTAAGTTTTTATTAATATGATAGGTAGTTTTTAATTAAATTGTTTATTATTTTATTTTTTGAAAGATAAAAGTAGAATACCTAAAGATACATGTTTTTCAGAATTTGGTTTAATATGCTACCTACTAATGTTTCTGGAAGCCTGGGAATTAAAAAAAAAAATTAGGAAGGCATATAGCATGGTTTGGATAGCTTTATCTAGTTCTATTAGCATTTATATATTTTTTCCTTTTTATAATTATGGCAGAAATAAGCCATCAGTAGACCATGTATTTGAGTAACTAGTGCTAAAAAGCAACAGTGGATTTGAAATAATCAACCCATGACCTGAAACCTGTTACTTTACTAACAATTGTCACCCCAGTAAACTTTAATTAAAAAAGAAAAAAAAAGAAAAAGAAAATGGCAACATGCAGATTAAAGATGATTAACCTGAATTAGAAGCCAAGCCACAGTCAGTAAACACACTACTCTCATGTCCCCCAACTAAGAACCGTGCCCATGAGCGGCACATTACTGAGAGCCATTGACAGGAATGACTAATCGAACCGGATGCTCTCTTTCATTCAGCACTGCTCCAAAGTTTTGAGTTTTCCCCAGCAGAGAATTTAATTGTACCAGAAAATATAGCACAGTCAAAACTGTCTCAATCATTAAATCAAAAAATTCCAACAACTCCTAAATTGATTTATAGCTAGAGTGTGCATACAGAACTATAAGAAGGTACTTCTACTTTCAGTGAGAATCCAGATTAAGAAAGAGCTTCCTTTGCATAACAACCCAAAAAGCTTAGACAAAACAAAATCATACTTCCCCCTGGGGTAACCAACTGTGGTAAATGCAAGGAGTCCTTGTTGAATTGAATTAAAGAGAGAAAGGAGCCTCGTAGAAGAGTAGGAAGCCATGGGTACTTTCATTTCTGAAGGCAGGTGCCTGCTCTAGGTTTAAGCAGGTCAGACACAGACAGAGAATTTCAAGATAATCATATATTTCAACTATGAAAGAGAGGCCAGTTTCCTGACTCCAGCTCTGTGAAATAGCATGGGCTCTGATTTCCAACAGGGCTAACCCATTTTAATACCTCCAGATGTTATGGGTAAGCCACAAGAGAGGGAAACAGGTTCTAACTCAAGCATCTAACTCATGAGCACCCCAATCTCTTTTATTCACAGCCAGTACTACTTTCTTTTAATGTGCATCTGACATCACTGTGATAGCTTCTTCTGGAGGCTGTAACTGACAACATATAAAATGTAATAGCAGCCAGGTAGAGCATTAAAGTTCCTGAAATGAAAGGAGATTTGCTGTAATAGAAACTCAATTGCCATATGCTGCATCAGCTGTAAGTGGCATGTTGGAACACAGAACACACAAGTCATCTTATCTTAACACTCAACACCTCGGGCAAAAACAGGCTCATAATAGATGTCTTTCCAGACAGACAAATAATAACATTTTACATTTTATAATGTTTTACAGCTAGCAAAGTGTTTGCACGTATATAATCTAGGATGGCAATTAAAAATTATGAATTCAATTTTACAGAAAATTGTTTCCCTCATATAAACATGAGTCACATTTTATTCTTCTTTAAGGTTTTCTTGACTGCCATTTTCTCAAGACCTTCACTGACCATCTTATTTAAAATTTCAGATCTCCTCCCTGGTACTCCATCTCATAAAGCTCTTTTATTTTCCTCCAAAGTTTTTTTCACCACCTGACATGTTTTTTTGTTTGTTTGTTTTTTACTTATTTATTGTAAATTCCCCGATGCTAGAATGTAAGCTGTACTAGTACAATGATTTTCATCCAGAACAGTAATTAGAGAGTAGGTTCCCAAAATGTATTTGTTGAATGAATGATTACTAGGTGAACAAGATGTATGGCGAAGTTTCATAAGGGGTGAAGCTTGGAATCTAAGCCATATTTACAAAATGATGATAACTCTATGTAGAGTGACCATATTTCCTGGTTTGCTAGAGACAAACCCTGTGGTTCTGGCATAAATATTAATAGGGCTCTGCCTTAGTCCATTCAGCCTGCTATAACAAAATATAGGCTGCGTAGATTCTAAACAACAGAAACTTGTTTCTCACAGTTCTGGAGGCTGAAAGTCAGAGATCAGGGAGCCAGCCTGGTCAGGTGAGGGCTTTCATCGGAGGCATAACTTCTCCTTGGAACCTCTCTTGGTGGATGGGCTAGGATACCTTCCTAGGGCTCTAATCCTATTCATGAGGGTTTCACTCTCATGACTTCAGCACCACCCAAAGGCCCCACTTTTTCACACCTTCACATTGGGCATTAGGATTTTAGCATATGAATTTGGGGGGGACACAAACTTTCATACCATCACAGCCTCCTTTAAACCACCCATAATGTTTCCATTTCAATGATAAATTATGTATTACCCTACTTAAGTGACAATGCTAGGCAAATTGGATTATTTTTTTTTTCCTCATAGGCAATAGGAAGCTATCAAAGGACTTAAAACAGATGAGTGACATAAACAGACATGCATTTAAAAAAAACAATTTGAGAGTAACACAATGAATGAAACTGAGTGGAGAGGGACTGGTGGTTTGTAAAATAGTTAGGAAGCCAATACACCCTTCCCTGCTGGAGATCATTCGAAACCATGACGATTATGATGAAATCAAAATTTGAGATGGAGAGATGGAAGCACTGTGAGCAGGATTTAGCAGTACAAATTACATATAGCTGTCATCATTTCGGTAGATTTCACCTTAACAGGTCAAGACCAGATGAGTGATTGTTAGCCTGGGGAATGCTGAAGATCAGGAGGTTGTTCACTGAAGTAGCCAACACAAGTGGATGGCCACAACTGAGAGGAAAACATTAAACTTAAACTCAGCCAAGACATAGCCTGGAGACATATCTATGTACATCTAGAAGATATTGCAGTGAATAAGGAAGCAAAATGATCTAAGTATACATGAGAAATTTCAGATCAGGAAATACAGAGATAGGGCTTAATGCACACTGGGAAGCTTAAAACATCTTGGTCTCTGTTTTATTGCATATTTTGAGTGATATCAATGATGAGCAAAATAATTCTATATTCACTTCCAATAAATACTATTATATCTTCAAGTTAAAGGATCACATACCAGAGGTAACGGAGTGTTATACATATTTTATTGAACATTTATCCAGACTCATATGAGAAGTATTTTTGTTAACTTGTCCAAAAGGATAGTGGATATTGCAAATCCGTTTTTTATTTGGGCACAAATCTCCTTGATGACACTTGTTTATCCCTTCTTAGATCGGGTGGTGTGGAGCAGGGTTATTGACTTTCAGAATGAACTATTGATGAACTATGTATACACCAGATTTCACTGCATGCACACCAAGTTTAGCATCTCCTCTAGAATAGAATAACAGGAAGCCAATATGATGGGAGGAATACATGCATGAGTTTCATTACTTTGGTAGCAGATTCCAGTAAGTGGATTAAATAACTGCAGGTAATCAGATGTCCTGCTATATTGATATTATCTGCCAAGTGCAATATTAATGTTTTCTTCAAAGACCATTTAATACAATAGATGCTATTCCATCTTGTTTGGAACGTGTTATATAAGCACACTACAAAAAAAATTCCAAAATTCTCTTTATGTCATGGTTTGTCCTTGGCTAAAGAACAGTGATTTAATTAGTTCACTATCTTCCTGATTATTAAAAATAGAGAACAACTCTTTTTTTCTACTGTGTGCTGTAATTATGCCCTGAATACAAGACTGGAGTGGGAGAAAAAAATCATAATGTACGTAATTACTAAATCACTCATAGCCTTCATCATGTTTTTCCCATTGTATCTCTGTCAATTGTAACCACTTTTCTTTACTGATTTTTATTCTTATGAATATATTTTTCCACTAGATTCACAGTATTGTTCACTGTGTGAGTTCCAGAGATCATTCAGCAAAAAAAAAGTAAAGTAGAACTATGGTGGGTTTCTTCCTAAATATAATATATTTCAACCATAAGAAACAGATTTTTCATTGCTTCCACATGTCAAAAATGTCTATGTACAAGATACACAAATAAAACATTTAATTATATCATTAATCTAATGCAGAACAGAAGAACCTAATTCAGGGGGAAAAATGTGAAGTTAGGTTAAAATTAATTTAAATGTTTTCTAGCAGAAAATCTGTACCTTAGAGCAGTCATACCTTGGGAAAATCTCAAAGATCTTTTTTTCCAAAAAATGTTTAGCCTGAAAATCTTTAGCACTAATTTCAACATGTTTTCCATAGACTCAAAATTATAAGGCAGTGATTTTCTTAAGTATTTTTCTAAAGTCTGTTGTTTGAATCTATTACAGTAAAAACCAAATGCCTTTTGGGTACCTTCTCTTTCTCTAAATCATTTTGCTGGTACTGTAGCCTACCTAGCTTGTACAGAAGGGTTAAGAACTTAGAGAAAGCCTATGTAATTATTCATCACTTATTGCTTGATTGATTGAACTTTAATAACATCTGCTTGGAATGTTTTCCTTCAGGTGAAACTGTCTGAAGCTTCTAGAAACCGCCTCAGGCTGGTTGAAAGTAACCGAAGACCCCTCTGGTGGCCTCAGCATGAACTTTTCTCATTATGATACTAAAATCTCTGCCCAAGGCAGGGTTTATCTGCCATTTTGTGTACAGGTGATATATGCATAGCCATGTCTGCTTACTGTACATCCTCATCCCAAACATACCTCAATATGCTGTGATCTAAGCAACTAGCCTTATCATACTATGCAGCTTGAGCAGACACTGCTTTGGGAATGACTCCCAGTGCACTCCTTGCTTTCTAGCTTGCAATAAAGTTCCTACTAACAAAATCAGCTTTGTGTGTTCTTTTGGCAGACATCTACCAAGTGGCCAGGCCCTCGCTCAGTTCAAAAACAGTGTGAATTTTAATATTTTAACATTCTGTTTTTACTTCACTGTCAAAAGATGTATTAAAATCCTACAGGGAATATTTCTTGATATACTTATAGCCAATTGAAACTAATAATTAAAATTAAAAGGTGTCTGGTTTAATATTATATAGGCTTGAACATAAGCAATTCTACAAAGATTAGAATTAATATATAACCCAAACCTTTTTCTCTACCTTATACAAATATTTAATTTAAAAAATTTTCTTGTTAGCTCAAAAGGTATACTGTATTTATCCTAAGGTTATCTAGATTCTCATTACTAGATCCTTAGATCAGCAACATCAGCATCTCCTGGGGGCTTACCTGGGGACCACTGAATTGGAATTTGATTTTTAACAAAAACCTCATTTGATTTGGGCCCTAATTTGGGTTCTGGACAAGATTCCAAAGTATGGAGTGTGGAGGAAGGGGATTTTCTTCCACACTACCAATCAATTCTGGGGATGCTAGCTGGGTGTCCTATAATTTAACTCAATTCTGACACCATCTACCTGGAGATAACATCAGAGCCCACAGATTAAGAGGTTAGTTCTATAAGACAACACCCCACCTTCAGATGCCAGTCATAACCCCAGGCTATTACCTTTACTTCTAACCAAGTGGCTATAAATTAGAGGTTCCAACAACCCCCTTCTTGGGTTCATTTAATTTACTGGAGAGGCTGACAAAAATCAGTGAAACCTTTTACTTATTAGATCACCAGTTTATTATAGAAGGTATAAATCAGGAGCAGCCAGATGGAAGAGGTGCATAGGGCAAGATGTGGGGAAAGGGCACTGAACTTCCATGCCCTCTTCAGGTATCCCACTCTCCCCACATCTCCACATGTTCACCAATCCACAAGCTCTCCAAACCCTGTCCTGATGGGTTTTTATGGAGGTTGTATTACACATGCATGATTGATTAAATCATTGGCCATTGGCAACTGATGATTGATTCAGCCTCCAGCCCTTCTCCCCTCCCTGGAGGTCAGGGGGTTGGACTGAAATCACATGATTGGCTACCTTGACAACCAGTCTCTATCCTTAGATGGGCTCAAAAATATAACAAGAGATAGCTTTGTTGCTCTCATCACTCAGGAAATTTCAAAAGTCTTGGAGCTCTGTGCCAGAAATAGGATTGAAAACCAAATATGTATTTCTAGGCCCCACATTAAACTTCAATAAACACCAATCTAGATAGCACACACTTTCATAATATTTGGATTGCTTATCAATGGGTTTCTCTCTTCATGTAAATGCTTATCAGTTCTGAATTGTTTTGATACAAAAATCAACAGCTTTCACACTCATCACTAGTTACTGCCACAGTTATCTTATAATCATGAGTACCTCAATTAGCCGATAGCATTTCAATATACAGAAACATGAAAGGTTTAATTTACCTCTGAACTGCTTGCTTATATCTAAAAGTGAATACTCAGACAAAAACTGCAAATCTCAGCAACATGCCTTGTTTAGATATCTGATATTGTCACACCAGTGGAACCATCACAGTGTCAGAAATAAGGAGAAGTTCAAAGATGTCGAGAATAAGGTTGGAGCGGATATTAGGCCATTCAGATTTCCAGAAGCTGAAGCCAAGGCGAATGTAAATGTATTCTGTGTTTACATTTTCTTTCTTTTTCTGTTACTTTTTATCTTAGAATATCTGCTTCTCTACGTGTGAGTTCAGGACAACATGTTGCTGACATGCTGCTGCTTCCACCCTCTCGCATACTCTTTTCTGTAAAATAACCCATATCAACATCTTCACAAACCAAACAGAAGTGAAAGACCATTAGGTGTGTGAACCTAAAATTCAAAGGCCTGTAGTGGGAGGCAACCAGGGTTTATTTGAGATCCAAAAGAATAGCAATTTGGGAAGCACTGCTTCAGGCAAAAACCAAAATAGGGTTTTTTCCCATGAGAGGGTGAAGTCAAGGTATTTATGAGAAAGGGAAGGAGAATAATCACCTGAAGAGAAGGAAGAAATACCTATGGGTGTAAATAAATTAAGGAAGGAATTTATATAGGTTCAGATAAGCTAACATAGTAATGCTAATGATAAAGAATGTCATTAGTTTCTGGTTCTGTGGTAGTCATTACAGTCAGTTGTTTGGAATACAATGTTGCTTTTGGCCAAGTTCAAGGGTTATTTTGCCTCATTTTAACATTAGAAAGGTTTGAGGAGTAAGACATGCAAGACTAGGATGGCAGCTCCAACTCCATTTGAAGTGGCTTGGTTTATATTATTTTTCACATGTGTATGGTGCTTTTCTAATGAAGATTAATTAATATCACATGAATACATAAGTTTTAGAAGTAATATTGTCTCCAGGTCCCAAAAAATTAACAGGAATACTAAAAGGCCTTATATAATAGATACAGTTCTGACCTCTGAAAGCACACAGTTCCAACCTTAATCAATTATGTAATCTACAAACACTTCAGCACCAAATCAGAAAATTGTAGCCTGAAATGCTCAATTATCTGGCTGCTATCCATAGCTCATTCAATGCTACATTTGAGGAGAAGTAAGTGTATGTTATTCATTCCTTCCTCTAGGTATTCAACCATTAAAACAAGTTTAAAAACCAGAAGACCAATAATTAAGGACTTAAATCTTTTACCATTGATAAGAACTGAATATTAGGAATATTATAGTATATATATATATACAAAATATGTTCAGTCCTCTGGAGAATTTCTTAGGTAATATTTATGCTCTGCATCCAAAGGAAGGGTACTACATTTCAGGACACTGGAATGTTCCTCTTTGGATGGTTTTGTACTACATAGGTCCAAATCCTTTGATATTTCAACCGTGATCAAACGGAGAGAAACCTGGGAGAAGCACAATCCTAAAAGAAAGTCTCAAATGTACACATCGCTCTGAACAGTTTTTTAGAACAACAAAAAAAATCTATCTAAATATGAACCTATGAAAATTCAAAATCATAAATTAGTCAGAGGGCAAATTCAAGAAAGTAAGCAAAACTGGCATGTAAACACAGCGCTGAGACATAAACCCAGGGCCCAAACTAAATGCAGAATTTTTTTAAAAAACACATAGTAACAGTACAGTAAAATCAACCCCAAAAATGAGAAAAAAACAAATGAGCAATTGCTACTCCAGGAAAAGAGTACTTAAAAAATTAGCATAGAAAAACAACCCCCAATTTGACCTCATGTGAACTATGAGCATAACAAAGAGGAAAATGGACCTTTACATGGGGAGTATCTGAGGAACCTCAATCCACTTAGAAGCAAAGGTTAGTTTAACGCTTGGATCTCTAAATACAACAAAGAACAGAGAAATTATTACCAAAAAGTAACACAGAAACTGGCACCTAGGTGTGAGCTCAGTGGGCAGATGAGATGACAGGTCATGGTGATCAAGGTGAAAAGGTCCCAGTAAAAAGTGGTAAAGTCCATATGACCAGTATCTTCCACAGGGAGCTGGCCTCCTACAGACGCAGCCATAGCAGAGACACATCCACAGATTTACCCAAGTGCTTGGAAACACCCACAGCCATAACCGTATCCATAGCCAGAGACCCAGCTCTAACCCATACCCAGAGTCACAAAGTCTAGAAAAACGTGGCAGAGAGCGGGGGGGGGGGGGGGGGGAATAGAAATCATTGTAATACATCATATTAGAACTAAGGATGTCCTCTGATATCCAGGAACAAGGAATTAACGTTACACCATCCTAGTCTCCATGGTTCACAGGTCCATTTATATCTATCTAGCAGTGTGTGGGATACAGCAAGTAAATTCCATAACTCATTATTCTAATAACTGATTTCAAAAATATAATAAACCTCATTAATCAGTTGCCTTTTTATATAAGACTGACTTTGTACTCATTAAAGACACTTAAATATGCTTTGAGGTTAAGTTGCAATTTCTCTTAACCCATCTCAACCAGTAGTCTCTACTAAGAGAAAATCTTTCACTTTTTCACACCAGATCTGAAAAAAAAAAAAAACCCCTGAAACTCAACCTCATTCTATTCTGCTTAATTATACTAAAATTTGTTTGCCCTCTAATAAGCTGTCATTAATAGCCCCTGTTAAAACCTTTGATTAGGTGAACCTTCCCAGAAACAAATGGCTTCATTTGCTTTTCAGAGTGTGCAGGTATTTTAATGAATACCTGTGCTCAATAGAGGTCATACTAAACTTAATAGTTGCTGGTCCCTGAATTGAAGAAAATCCCAAATAAAGACACCAGGGTCCTCTCAAGAAATGTATTTGAAAATAAAGACTAGTCTACACCTTGATTTGTCACCATGACAACAAAAAAACAGCAACATAAACAAATCTTACCTATTCAATAGATCTCTGGACTAGACTTCAAACCTACAGAAATCCCATCCAAACTCAAGAGTTTTACCTTTCTATTTGCTTTTATATTAAGATAACAACCATAAAGTGCTGATAAAGTCATAGAAAAATCACCAAAGTCCTGGTATAATCAACAAAATACTCTGAATTTCTGTGTAAACATAAGGTAAATGATTGTGCTATCACAAATAGAAGTTTAGAAAGTAAATAAAAATTACAACACATATATATCAATAAATTCAGTAAAAAGGAAAGCCATTTTACTTTCAAGGCAAAATTAGAGCCTATGGTAGCACAGCAGTCACTAACAAAATTATATAACGACAGCAACCCAGGCACATTAGAGTAATGGCGGTCAAAAGGAAGATTAGAACCACATAAAGCGTTGTTAGGATTAGATGAGGCCTAAAGACAGAATTTGTAGGGTTACAAGAAACAACATTTTGGCAAGTGTATGAATATGATCTTCCTCAACACTAACATTTCTTTGGCCTCTTGCCCAATCCTGCCCGTTGTCAACAGTCAGTGAAAAACATGTATTGCTACTCAGTTCCCATTGAGTAGCATTTAACTTTTATGTCATGTTGCCCCAAAAGGTTGTCCTTCACCATTTCATTGATTGACAAAACAATGTCCAGCTCGACTAACCAGTCAATTTACAGGAAAGGGCACTATCATTTTATCAACTTCTTTTCTCCCCCTGCTGGTAATTGTACTGGTTTTTTTCTTAGTTTTCCTTTCGTTGAGCTGACATATGGGTCATGAGTAGTTGTCAGAATCTTCTAACAGAAACATAACTTGTTTTTTAAAAATACTTTGAATATCAAAATATACAGTAAAAGAGATCATAAATGTATTTATAAATGTGATATTCTAGAAGAAAAATCACAGTAATCTTTAGTATCTACCTGGTAGTAAAATTTATCTTAAAAATTATTTCCAAGCCAGTACCTATAGGAAGAGAATCCTAAAAGCTTTAGCAGGGGAGAAAAATAAAAAGCACATACAGAGGGTGCCAAAAACATGTGTATACATTTTTAAGAAAGGAGAAAACTCTATTAAAATTATAATACTCAGTAAGTACTGATAAGAAAAGATGAATGCAAGTCCTCTGTATACATTTTTTTGGCCACCCCCAGTATAGAAAGGACTAGAGATGAGCTCCCCTAGAAACACAGAAATCTAAACACCAGTCCAGGCAATAGGTAATGTTAAAGAGAGAGACTAGGGGGATTGGGGCTGCACAGCTAGCCTAGGGGGCGATAGTCCAGATTGGACAGGAAGCCAAAGGACAGAGAGCTTTCAGAGGAATATTTCTAGGAGGAAGATAGGACTGATAGGTCCTCTGATGTGTGCAAACCTATTGTGAAGAATTTTACAGTTCTGCCAAAGAGATTAGAGAGGGCTTCTTATGATAAATTTAGGCAGTTATTAATTCCTGGAAAGGAAATGCAATTCCAATACACCATGGATTTAGGATAAATATTTTTAGTCATGCTGATGTAAATACTACTGTGATATAACCCTATGGGAAGTTGGGGAAAGAAGTGCGTGTCTTGGATGAAGGATTTATAAATAAATAAATAAATAAATAAATAAATAAATAAATAAATAAATCCTCATTTCACATAAACCAGTAAGTTAAGTGCAAAATTGAGAAAACAAAAATATAGAATAAAATTATGTAGAAATGATTAAGTATGAAAAAATATCTAATGCACTTGAAGATGGGTACCACTGGGTAGAAGAGATGGAAAGTAGAAGGGATAGGTCAGGTGGCTATATTTTCTTACTATCTGATTTTTTTTATACAAAGAAACATTCATTGAATGCTTTGCTCATTTTAATAGTTAACTAATAATTATAGAAGATAATTTTAAATAGCAAAAAGTGCTATAAATAGAATAATTGAATAAGGGGCTTCAGGAAAGGTCTTTCCAGGGTGAAGGAATAAAGAGTTTAATTGCAATGGCATGGCATTGGAAGATCACATGTATCCTGAACCTTAGAAATATTCTTGACCTTTGATTTAGTATCTTGGCTCTAATTGGAACCTAAAGCAAGAAAATTATTAAAGATGTGAATGGTAATTATTTGTGATATTCATTAAAACACTAAAACACTACTTTAAGTGGTGGGTGTTTGAAAACATCCTGAATATGTAAAACTGAGATTAAATAAATGAACTTTGCTGTATTTATGTGGGGAAATATGATGCAGTCATTTTTAAATTATGTTTTTAAATAACATTTAATTACATAGTAGAATGTCCAAAATAACCACACTTCAAAGAATATTAAAAAATTATTTTACTTTCAGTCACTAAAGAAAAAATATTAACTATTCCTCATTAAAGGTTAATATTTATGCTCTTCCTTACTTTCTTTATTTTCCACATTGATTTCAACAAACAATTATTCATAAAATATTCTTTTATCTTTTACAAAAGTAAATCAGAACCCATATTCATCTAATCTTTTCCTATGAAGCGCAAATTCTTTCCTTTTAAAATTTCTAATGCTTTTCTCTAGACTCTTCTTCAGTTTCCTATATCCTTAATAAAATTTAGATGATTTAAAAAATAATAAATATTGTAATAAGAATTTGGGCAGTGCTATATCACAGAAAGATTATCACTTCCTATGTGTCATACCTCTAAAAACACATTCATATCAAGTTCTTTTTAAATTGTATATTATGTTGCTGATTCATTCCTAGTGTATAACTTATTTGGTTAGTGCAGTATTTTCCCGAGGCAAGATTTCTCCATCCTTTTCTTAGCACTGCTTTGCAGTGCTCCCTCTCTTGCCAACTTTCATTTTTGCTGGTCACTTCATTTAGATCTCCTTCAAGGTTTAGGAACACTCAATTTAGTGACAATGGGAAACTCTTGTGAATGTGTCAATTTCTCTATCTAGATCAGTGTTTCTTAAAAAGTGATTCTGAGGGCCAGCCGAGTGGCACGGTGGTTAAGTGCTGGTTTGGGAAGCCAGCAGCCCCGGTTCGGGTCCCACATATGAGGGCCAGTGACACTGCCCTCAAAAAAAAAAAAAAAAGTGATTCTGATACCATTTGCTTCATAATCATTTTATGTTGGTTACCAATGCAAATAAATAGGCTACGCCCCAGAAAACTGAACCAGAATCTATGGAAACAGAAAACCGAAATGTGCATTCTTTAACAGCTTGGCTATAATTTTTAAGCATCTTCAGATTAGAAAAACCACAGAATCCAGTTATTGTAAAACAAATTTCACATATTTTATATATTTGTCAAGATTCTTCTCTTTCAATGGCTAGAATAATCAACCTGGAAGTTCCAGCCTACCCCAAACTCTGGAAGAAGTTCTTCTTTTAGCCTATGCTTAGCCAAAGAGAGATTCAAGGAGCTTAGCAAACTCCACATAGAACATATCTAAAGAAGTCTGTTTCTAAAGGTTATATACCATATAATTTCATTTATATGACTTTGTCAAAAAGACAAAACTATAGTGAGAAAGAACAGATCAATGGTTGTTAAAAATTAAGAGAGAGTATGACTAAAATAAAGAAAGCATGAGAGAGGAGAGATCCAAGATGGCAGAGCAGATAAACGCCTGGGTCCTTCCAATAACACATTAAAATTAGAACTAAATTATAAAAGAATCAACCTGGAGAACCATCTGAAGGCTGTCCAAACAGAAGTCCTATAGCTAAAAATATAAAGAAGACATGTGAAGACTGGTAGGAGAGGCAGAGATGCAGAACTGGCCCCAAACTCCCTGTGGTGGTTGAGAATCAAGAGGGATATCTTGGCAGCAGAGGTTCTCCCTGGAGGAGTGAGGAACCCCAGCTCCACCCCAGGCTCCTCAGCCCAGAGTACTGGTGCCAGCAAGAGGAGCCCCCACAACAACTAGGTACTGTGTGGATTCTGACCATTCAGGTGAAATGGAAAGATGCAGGTGCCCTCTTAAATGACCCATGCACAGATTCACTCACTCGCAGGCACTCACCTTGGGCTCCAGCGGAGGGACTGTGACTCCAGGGGACTTCAGAGACATACGCGGGACAGACTGAGTAATGTGGCTTCAGGGGGAGGACTAGAGGACAGTCGACATTTTCCAGGTGAGAGGTCCTCCACTGCAGCCGGCAGTCAACTGCCATCTTTTCTATGTTGAGCCTGCCCCACAGGTCAAATGTGAATCTGATTGGCCTGATGAGCTCTGTTGCTCCACCCTGCTGACTCAGCTGGACCTGGCCTCACTTAACTCAGCACTCCCAGAGGCACTTTCTCCAAAAGAGCAGCCAGCCCCTCCTGCATTGTACTCTTTCTTGGAAAACTATCTGAGTCAATGGGCCCCAGGTGGGCAGTGACTGGCCTTGATGTGCTCTGAGACTATTGCTGAGTAGTTCCAGGCTCAGCACTGGCATCAAATCAGTCTACATTAACCTGGAGAGCACAACTCCTGAATGGGAAGGGCGTTAGGGGGTCAGGTGAAAGAAGGGGAAGGAATTAAGAAGTACAAATTGGTTGTTACAAAGTAGTTATGGGGATGTAGGGTGTAGCATAAGGAAAATAATAAAAAATATTGTAATAACTATGTACAGTGTCAGATAGGTACTAGATTTGTTGGGGTGATGTGTGGGAGGGTGTTGGGGGCAGGATGAAAAAGTTGAAAAGATTCGAAAGTACAAATTGTTACTTACAAAATAGTCATGAGGATATAAAGTAAAGCATAGGGAATAAAGTCGATGATATGGTAATAACTATGTATAGTGCTAGGTGGGTACTAGACTAGTCAGGGGATCATTTCTTAACTTATATAAATGTCTAATCACTATGCTATACACCTGAAATTAATATAAAATAATTGAATGTAAAAAAAAATCAATAAAAAAAGAGACAGCGTGAGAGAATTTTTGGGGTTGATAGAACTGTTTCATATCCTGATGGTTCTGAAATTATTCAGATAAATACATGCTTTAAAACATGAATACAACTTTACTGTATGTTGATTAAAAAAAAAAAACCTGACTTGATAGAAAATTTCCCTGAAAGTATAAAAATCTTCCATGCATCTACATGTCCATATTATATCTTTGTATAAAGTTACATTTTCAAAGAGCTTTAAATATACATTGTTTTGCTATCTATACAAATGCCTTATACTAGATTTTGCTTTGATGTTGCCACTTTGGCTTTCACTGATGGAGATTATAAGAAATAGACATTAGAAACTCACTATAATGTTATTTATGAAAGTGTTCTTCAAGTGATATTTTGTAATAATACGATAATTAAATACATATGTATATAATATATAATTTAACAAGTCTGTATATTATATAATATATAATTATGTAATGTATAGTACACACACACATACACACACACACACACAGTCAGACAATTAAGTTTGCAAACTTTCTATCATGTAGTGCACAGTTTGTAAACCTAACTGTCCAACCTTTGTATATACTTTAGCATTAACACTTAATTTGATGCAAGACCATGAGTGCATAAATTAGGAACCCAGGTGGAAGTAAATGTTATTCTGGGAACTGTAATTTTTGCTCAGGTTTGATCCCCTAAAGCAGTTAATTCTTCTGCCATTTGTCTTCCATGTCCACTTTTAAGATGTCAAATTTAGCGAATCAGGAGTAAAACAGAATGCGAAAGGCATCTCACCATAATAAAATTCACCTTTTGTGACCTTTTAAATTTAAAAAAGTTCAAAAATCCATTTCTCATCTTTGAGTCAATGGAGAATACTCAAGAGAATAACCTTTTCTTAGCCTCCTGAGGCAAATATGAGGCATGATCAAAAAGTACAGTGAATGTTTAAATTTAAAAAAAATATTACAGTAAAATACATATTGCCATTAATCCCCCTCAAAATACTCCCCCTTGCTTCTAACACACTTATTCCATTGTTCTTGCCACTTTCTGAAGCAGTTCTGTAAGTCCTCTTTTGTGAATGTCTTTAGCTGCACTGTCATGGCTGCCTCGATGTCCTGCATTGATTAAAAACATTTACCTTTCATGGTCATTTTGATTTGGGGGAAGAGCCAAAAGTTGCATGGTGCCATATCTGGTGCATAAGATGGATGAGGACACACCATAATGGCTTTATTTGACAGAAATTGCTGTACCAGAAGTGATGTGTGACACGGAGCATTGTCATGATGGAGGATGAAACCATTTACCCATTTCATGTTAATGCATTGTTCATGATCCATGATTTATGGCACATACACCTTCTTTCAGCCATAGCTCACACCCAACTGACTGCACTGAGCAAGTTGAAACTTTTCACACACTATTACTAAGGTTCAACACGCAGCTTCCTGTAATGAAAATCCCTGCCTTTCCATTGTATGACACTCAGCAGCAGCATGCACCATGTCCTTTGATCACACCTTGTACCACCCTGACATCATTGGGATTTATTTTAATTTACAACTTTATTCTTTTGTTAATAATGGTTTAACCATTAAACTCATAAAACAGGCTCAATAAATTACCCATATAAACAAAAAGTGAATTGAAAACAGAATATAATGGACATAGAAGGGATATGAATTTTAAGATAGCTTCTGTACATTGGTTCCTCTAGTTGGCATTGCAAACATTGAGCCAGGAAAAAGAGAACAGGAAACTGTAAAATATTTTTTAAAAGCTAAAAACCCTTTATTGAAGCATATAACACATTGTAGATTGGAAAGGTTAGAACTAATTTTAATCACCAGATTTTTTACTCAAGGGTATAATAGGAATATGAGGAATAAAATGAGAGTCCAAGCAAAGTCACCATGGACTGTTTATATTTTCTTTAAATCAACAACCTTTTAGTAGATAGGATGCTTAGGATAGCAAAGTATTATCTTCACTGCAAAATGCAATAAGAAAAGACATCCACAAAGAATGAACCAAGAGAAAAAGACAAAATTGAAAATTATATTTACAGACTAAGTTGAGCACATTTGTGAGAATAAGGAAGTCAGTGGGGAAAAAAAAAACTGAACCAGAATTGAGGAGTGAACATGAAAATAAAATATACTGGGAAATTTTAAAAATAAGGTCCAGCATTCTATCAAGGGAAATTAAGACTTCAATTGAAATTGCAGTCCACGAAGTTCATAGTCACTCTACTTTGCACAGTTCAATACATAGAGAATCTGAAGTCCACATTTTATCTCCTGGAAAGCTGTTAATAAAATATCACTTCAAATGTGGTTCCTGGGGACACAGATTATGATAAAGTTCACATGGACAGAAGCTGATTAATAGAAGTCAGTGTCCAATATCTTCTGTAGTCAAGTGGCCAGAAGCCATCTTATTCATACCCATAGCCATAGCCTCCTGGGAAGTATGTGCTGCCATGTACACAGTCATCACTATAGCCCAGGGTATAGCCACAGCTGCCCCAGTAGGATCCTGAGTAGATGCCCTCATTGAAGAAGCCCAAGGACATTCTGTAATGAGTTGAGTGTTTAGTAACAAGACCACTTTTCTTGAGAATGATTGGCTCACTCTGTCCAGTCTTTTATAAGTATACATGCCCCACCAGTTGCTGGGCAAAAAATAGCACCCTTGTTTTTCGACATCTTCATTGCTCTTTAAAATTGCTTGAGGTAGACTGATTTCCTAGTGTCCCTTTAATAAGTTCTGTCCCTATAATGGGGAAGGAAGCTACTGAAGTGTCATCAAGGTCCTTGTTAAAAGCAGATTCCCAATTTAACCATCAAAAAATCAGGCTTCTAAACAACCAGAAGTATTCTTACTATATTATCTAACATTGCTTGTGAAATCACAGGTATTTTCTAGCTACACAAACGGGATACTAATGCTGACTAAGCTGAAAGGTTAAAGATACCAAAAGATTCTTCTCCCAAGAAATTTTTGATACATACTTGAGCCCATCATAGATGTTTTCAAAATTCATACAAATCTTCTGTTAGTCATATCTCATGAGGCTCAGGAGTCTTTATTTCTCATTAAGAATCTATCATACAATTTCAATGCAATTATTTTGTGTTCCATGATCACTTGATATTTATCAATTATGAGGTCATATGTTTTTATATTTATGAATATTTAATCCATTTTCGAGGATGGCCACTACCTCCACTAACTTTTTATTGAATTTTTAATTTCTTCCCTGGCCCTTTTTGTCATGGAATTGTGAACCATGTCTAGGCTCTAAGATTATTAAATAGCATTGATGTTAACCAAGATTTATCAGGCATGAGAAAATAAGTAATTAGAAAAATGCAGTATTTCACAAAGTCAACCATGTGTGACAATAAAGAGACATGTAGTTTCCTTCATGTTTTCTTCAATAGCTGGACCTCAAGAAACATGGCTGAATGACTTACTATAAGCCTGCACTCAGAATGAGGAAATCATATCAGAAATGTAACATTAGCCTTTCAACAAAAACTTTAAAATTTTGCAAACAGATACTACATCTTACACATATTTAAGTCGTTAAGCCAACTGGCTTTCACTTATTTAGCTATCCCCTAGGATATGATCAGTGTTACTGGGAAAATACACAGTGATGGGACTGAAATAGAAAAAAAACTAGATTATACTGTCAAAGTACAAATTTAATAAAACAAAAACAACTTATCCAATTTTTACTAAATTTCTTAAAATATCCCATTGTTTAGAAAAGTGTTGTTTAGCAGAAGATGGTATGGAACTTGGTGTATGTTTTGGAAAGTTTAATAAAGAGAATGTATTCAAATTTCTATATAACCCTAGATTGATCATGTTTAAAACCACCATTGTTTAGGGATTCAACTCATGTAAAAAAGTTTGTTGGAGCAATACTTAATATTAGGTAGAAGAACAAACTGTTGGACTTGAAAGTAAAGAATGCACTAATGTATTTCTTTACCTTCAATAATGTGTATAAAAGGCCCAAGAATGTATCTAAACCTTGCATGGACTTACTTACTGATATTTCTGTTTTTATCACTTACTAGAGTGTAATTTGATCGATATGTAATATAATTAAAGGACCACAATAGTGGAATGGGTTTTTGAATTCTAGTCTGAGATCTGCATAGTGTTTGACCTTTGACAGTAACACTGCATTCAGTGCCTCAGTTGCAAAGTTGCAAAGATAAGGTAACTACCTTTCCTAATTCATGACATTTTGTGAAGCTCTAAGAAGATAATGTAGATGAATATGCAGTGAAATCATAAGGTACAATATAAATGTATGTTAAAATCATTGGGATTTTTGTAGTTGTTCATTCTAAACCTAACTCTTACAAGTGGTTAACTAAAGCTAGTGTATATTAATTTGATGAATCAGCACACTGAATGTTCTAGAGCAGTATTTTACAGATGCAGCATACATCAGCATCTTCTACATGACTATTAAAACACACATCGCTGACACAGCATACATCAGCATCTTCTACATGACTATTAAAACACACATCGCAAGTCTTGAGGGGGTGGGGGAAACGAGTCAGAAGGCTTGAGCATGTGCGCAGTTGATGCTGATGCTGCTGGTTCAGAAACCACACATGGAAAAACATGGTTCTAGACATGAGATAAAATTAAAGGGAATACTGGGATAGAAAAATGTATGTTTATAACTACATATGTTAATATGTTCAATTAATTTTTAATTGCTTTTCAAACTGAGCTAGTATGTGATGGGTACTTCAATATAGACAGTCGTTCTGTATTATTTGGCATCCAAACTAAATTGGTTTAATTTTATTACTGGACTTTGGATGTTAATATGCAAATCAAATGAGCCTGGACATCACTAAATCCCCATTTCAGTTAGTCTAGATATTAAGGCTAACATTTTTTGATAATACATAAAAATCAATCTTCATCTTACTAGAATAAAATATTGTTATATTGTTGTAAAAAAAAATATATATATATATATCTCCCACATGGCCATGTCTACTCAGATACATTATTTTTGAGGAGAAAACAGAAGTTCCCTCAAGATGGAAACTCACTGACAAATCTGTTAGAGCAGAACATATTTCAATAAGAATCACAAGCCTAAATTGTGAACTTGTGGAAAAGTTCAGAGACTGAAGGTCATAAGTATATCTTGAAATGAACCTGATTCAGTGTATGCAGAAGCTGGATTTGATCAGGCAGCATCTTAGGACTCCAAGAAGACTAGAATCGGACTAGACACAAAAGAACAAAATGTCCCAGGAGTACTAAGGTCTCAGATATGCAGATCAATCAGTAGACATCTATAGTCCAGTATCTTCTGTAGACAATTGGTCAGTAAGTCCTATAGCTATAACCCAGCTGCAGCCCACAGGTAAGATGATAGCTCCATAACCACAGCGAGTACTGTGACCCAGAGCATAACTTCTCCAGTAGCTATTTGGGTCGAAGTTGTCAAGAAAGAAGTCATAATACACTGCCCAGGAGATAAAGATTTGATCAGCAGCAGGGTTGATGGCTACAACATGTAATCAGATTCTCCTTCCCACATGACTCTTAGATAACCTCAGTGGAGGACTGTGATAAAGAAATGTACCTCCTTCATTCCTTAAATCAAGAGAATTAATATCCTCACTAATCTCTTAGATCTTATTGAAAAAAAGAAGAGATCCTCATTATGATTGAAAGAAGTCTGAGCTTAACTATCTGCCAAAGTCAAAGAAGGGTTCTTCTTTATGGGTTGTGTCCCTGTAATGAGAAGTTATTGCCATGCCTTCAAAGTCTTTTGTTAAACCAGACTCCAAATTTAGCCCTCCAATTTTCAGACTTCTCCACAACAAAAACCTTACTGGTTACATCACCAAACCATGAATTTACTAAACATCCTCATGCTCCATAAAGGTCTATACCAGGATTTGAGGTATAGATATTAAAGAGCTTGTAGATCTAACAAACCTTTAAAACTAGAAGCATAGGCAAGACAAGCCTACAATCAGCATACATATACACACAGCCAAATCCCGTAATTATAAAATGTTGAGTGGACACATTGAGGCAGGAATAACAGCAGGAGTATATATATGAAATAGTACAAATGAATTATATTTTAAGATTGATATAAGGACCAAGGAGACCAGCACAGTACTCATGTGACAAAGGAAAGTTTCTCTTGATATAATAAATTACAAAAACCAAATTTGAAAGTAGAGAAGGAACACTGAGAGCTTAGGTGTGTTAAAGGAAATTATTCATGACACGTGTTAAAGATGGAAGATTGATAATTCAAGCAACTACAACGCAGTCATATGGGCTTTGTAACAATGAAGACAGATTGGGCTCAATTCTGAATAAACGAAAAAGTGGGAATTTATAGCCAAGGAGCAGAATGGGGATCGGTAGAAAACATCAGAGGGATGGAGAAAAGGGGTTAGTTTTAGGCTAAACCAACCTAACAGGCTTCTTGCTGAGGGCAGGCCAGAGTAAACAGGCACCATTTGGGAGATGATGGAGGATTAAGAACCTGATCAGATATTGAGGGTGATCAGATATTGAGGGTGGGAGATTCTGGTTTACCTGACTTAGCAGTTTTCTCACTAAAATTAGACAATGGGGAGACAAACATGGAAGTCAGAGCCTAGTTGAAAAGAGAGTTCAGGGAAGCCTGACTAGAGTTTGGTCACATAGAAAATTTTTATCAGATAAGCATTCCTCTTTTCCTTCCCTTTTCTTCCTTATTCATTGGCCTTCTATCTCTGGACCGTGTAACTTACTCATCTCATCACTCTAAGGCAAAACATCAAATCATTTTTGACATTTATGAAGAATTGTACTGAAAAATACTTTATATTTGGTATCTCTAAAATTCCAAGAGACACAGTTGAATGAATGTCACCAAGAGACAGGGGAAATTGAAATTGCTGCATGCTGTTGCTTTATCTTCTCAGTAGATCCTGACCAAATGGCATTCATAGCCCACTGCTCCATCTCAGGAGTATGTTTCTGGGCTCAAAGTCCACACAGTCATGAAATCTCTCCTGGCTATCACATAAAACCCAAACCATATAGTTGCATTTTCAGATGTGAACAAATGACTTCCAAAGATCACATTGCTGTGATTAGGGATTCTTTATTTTAATTTGAAAAAAAATTGCATTCTATCTTTTTATTTATGAAATCTTTATTGGGCACTCAATATGAGTCCAATGCTATGCTTTATTTTGGGGATACAGTGGTGAACAAGACAGATAAGGTCCCTTCATGCAGCACACAGTTTTATAGGATTCAATTGGAGTCAAATCTGGTTAAAAGGAGGCGGGCAGCAAGGCTCAGATCAAACACACCCAGGTTAGTAAACCCTGCTCTACCACTCTCCAGCTTTGAGACCATGAACACATCTTAGAACCTCCTGAGTTCCAGCATCCTCTTGTGTAAAATGAGGATAATAGAATGTAGAATAAAACTCACCAATGTGGTTGCAAAAAGGAAACACATTAAATATTAGTTATTTTGCATAACAATCTTTATTATTGAAATGATTTTAAAAATTATGCTAGAGTATGACCGAAATAATAGCCTCACTTAAAATCTCAAATAAACTCACTTCAGAAGGTGTTTATAGTGTCATAAAAGATCAATGGGATGAAAACATATGCTTGTGAAACATTTAGTTCAAATGTAATTATGCTATTCTAGGGACATACACAAGATTTTTTTGGTTGGTTAGTTGGTTGGTTGGTTGGTCGGTCGGTCGGTCGGTCGGTCGGTCGGTTGGTTGGTTGGTTTGAAGTATGATTTACTTGTACATACGCCACCAGAAAGTCATAAGTTGATCATGTCCACTGGGCATCAGCTCTCACACTTTGGATGACTCTAAGAAAAGCCACCCTTTGACCAAAAATGAATTAAGGGAAATAAAAAATCACACTCATGTAAGTGTGAAGCATTTCTGGTTTCTGCTTTGCTTCCTTTGTCTAAAGTTACTGGCAAAAGAGCAAGCAAAACCTTCTTTGGATGAGAAAAAAAGTCTTTTTTTGTTTTTTCTCATGGTAGCTGAAAGCTTGTTTTCAAGTCTGGAAGGCAGGGCCAGTGTGAATCTTTGAAAAGGTTGGCTTACTGTGACTGAGATTTCTCTGTGCTGGAAAGGCACTTCTCTTGATCTCTCTTCTTGCTGAGAAACTACTCATACATATATTTAGGAATAGACCCTGCTTTCACAAGATCTATGGGAATAGAAGGGAACCCTCTAAGAAGTAAGAAACTTGAGGGCAATTATATAGAAGTAAAAAAGAAGAAAACGCATACAAAGGAAAAATGGAAAGGAGGAAAATTTACTTAGTCATTTCTTATATCCAATAATATTATAAATATGCTATAAGACCTACATATATTAGACTGACCATGGCTCTGGAATATTCATATTCTTGAGCCATAATTTCAAGGCCAACATCTTTATTGGATAGTGCCATCAAACACCTGGTGACATAAGGAGTGCCATTTGGAGAACATTTCTTAACCAACCCTGTGACAGAGGGCAGATGTTAGATGCCTTCAAAATAACCTTTAGAAAATACTTGGGAAATGTTTAACAGGATAGCACATAACAGATTTTCTATCGAATTCTGCCTTGAAAAATTCTTCCGGGCTTTAAACCTCTTCTTTGAACCAAATGGGAAAATATAAATTAACATTCATATATTCTGCTATGGCTAATAAATCATTACTTCTGAATAATCAAGGAATTGGAACACACAACGATAAGAGGGGAGGGCTTACAAGAGTGGACAGAAAGGCTGGAACCAGGTGGCAAACATTAGTGAAGAACATGAGAGTATATTTTTGATACATAGAATGTGAAAGTGTTAAAAATAAATTTTTAAGGAATCTTACAGCATTTGCGATCTCTCCTTTAAGGAGATAAGTTGGTTATGGGAACAAGCAATTAAGAAAGTAGTATGCGGAGTAGAAATAACTTTGCACTGTGGATTCAAGTAAGGGTTATACAGTGTGATTCTGTCATTGCAACACTTAATCACAGACTCATGTTTCAAGAAGGTACTTAGGAATATTCTCTAGAAAGGAAGAATTACTCTAAGCCAACCTAAAATGTAGGAAGAAAATTCTCTCTCTCTCTCTCTCTCTCTCTCTCTCTCTCTCTCTCTCTCTCTCTCTCTCTCTCTCTCTCTCTCTCTCTCTCTCTCTCTCTTTCTCTCTCATAAGAATAAAATGCCTTTAATATTCGAATAACCTTCTTCAATTCTACAGGCTCTATTCAGCAGGAAAATCTTAAATATACACAGTTTAATTTTTCAAGTGATTAGGAGAAATAAACAAGACTAAAGTAGGGAGAAAAACCACTCTTTTTCATGTGTGACCTTCTGAGATGAATCCAAGTCATAAAACATACAGACATCTGGCTTCCAATCCACAATGGCTATGAATTCAAAAATAGTTACAAGAGGTTAGCAAGTGGATGTTTTACATCTTTTCCATGTGTATTGCGGAAATTTGTCAGATAGTCCTGTCATATTTACTGAGTCTCTACTATGTATAGAGCACTAAACCTGGCTCAGCTCAGCACTAAAGCTGACCTACAACTAGAAACAAATACTTAATTTTACTTCCTACAGCTGAGCCTGAATATATAATAACATCAAATGTTCTTCCTACCCTGTCTCCTCACTTTATCTATAAGAAATATATTTATTCTGTGTTTATTTTTAGGAATCCTACATAAATATGGATGAATCTCTTTGTTCCTGGATTCCAAATGAATGGAGGAAACTGAAAAGGATGGGAACTGAAAAGCCTTGAATAAAGGATCCTGTAATTTTCCAAATTGGTGGCACAAAAGCAGACTTATTGAGGTGTGTTGTGTTTTTTTTAATACAAATCCCAGACCCCAAAGATCTTCCCATCAGAATTTCCAAGGGTGAGATCTGAGTATATGTATTTAAAAATAAAAACAAAAATGGTGATAGAAATGTACTCCAGTTAAAAATCACTGAATGACACCAAGTAATGTGGAACGTTTTCATATTCCATAGGATAATATGAGTTTATAAGATTATCCAATAATACACTTTTTCCTTTAAGCAGAGCATGGCATCAAAACTTTAGCTCAGGTACTATGGTTAAAAGGTACCAAGCACAGACATTGTACTTCACTGCACATCTTGTATATCTTTGGGGATGTAAAGAATATTCCATCCTCTGCCTTATCTTGTTGAGATGTAAACAATTTTCCTTTATTGGGACACAGTTGCCTGAGCAAAATTAAATAAATAAATAAATAAATAAATAAATAAATAAATAAATAAGCATTGGGGGCAGGGGGCCCTCAGGTCTCCTGAACTAGAATCCCTAGGGTACTTCTTTTCAGATTTCTGATTCTTCTACGTGATTTCAAATGACAAGATTTCCTTATTTCTTAACAATGTTTTATTATTTAATAATTATTATATATTAAATTATTATAAATGAAAATGATTTTTAACTTTAAAAAATTTATAATTTAATAAAATTCCATGGTATACATACCATGGAACATACATATATATATATATATATATATATATATATATATATATATATATATACTTTATTCATTTATCTGCCTACAGAAAGTTAGATAGGTTTTTGTTTTGTTTTGTTTTGCCTTAGTTTCAGGTGTACAAAACAATGTAATAGTTAGACATTTACACCCCTCACAAAGTGATAACCCCCCTAATCTACTATCCCTCTGACATTGTATATATCTGTTACAGTTCCATTGACTATATTCCCTATGCTGTACTTGACATCCTGTGGGGAAAATATATATATGTAAAATAATAGTTGACATTCATTATTATTTAGCTTCAGCTTCAAGTGTACACTGCTGCAGTGATCAGGCATCTATACCATCCATGAAGTGGTCCCCATAATAAGACAAGTGCTCACCAGATACCCTACAAAATCTTTACATTATTGATTATATTCCCCAAACTGTCTTTCACATCCCCGTGGCAGTCTTGTAGTTACTGATTGTGCTTTCTAATCCCCTCACCTTCTCCCTCATCCCCACCTAGATTGTTTTCATAGCTTAGCTATTAAAAATAATACTGCAATGAACACGAGAGTGCAGATATCTCTTTGAGATCGTGATTTCATTTCCTTTAAATATATACCCAAAAGAAGGATTGCTGGATCAAATGTTAGATCTATATTTAAGTTTTTGAGAAATCACCATACTGTTTTCCATACGTGGCTAAACTAATTTACATTCCCATCAACTGCATATAAGAGTTCCCTTTTCGGGCCGGCCAAGTGGCGCGGTAGTTAAGCACTGGTTTGGGAAGCCAGCAGCCCTAGTTCGGGTCCCACATATGAGGCCCAGTGACACTGCCCTCAAAAAAAAAAAAAAAAAAAAAGAGCTCCCTTTTCTTCACATCATCACCAACACTTACTATGTCTTGTCTTTTTTAATAATAGCCATTCTAACAGGTGCGAGGTAATAACCTATTGTGGTTTTGATTTGTATTTCCCTAATGATCAATGATGTTGAACACCTTTTCATATACCTGGAAAAAAAAGGTAACTATATGAGGTGATGGATATGTTAATTAGCTTCATTTTGGTAATCACCTCACAATGTGTACAACTGTCAAAACATCCTGTTGTACACCTTAAATATACACAATTTTTATTTGACACTCATACCTCAGTTAAACTGGAAAAACATTTAGATCTCTGGACCACACCTCAGGTGTACCAAGTCAGAATTCTTGGAGATGAAGCATAAGAATTTACATTTTAAGCCAGCTACCCAGGTGACTCTCCTGCACATTGCAATTTCAGAAACACTGGATTAGATACTCTGATGCCTTTTCAAGCACAAATTTTATATAACGTAGTCATCATTCCACAACAAATAGACACCTTCTAACTTCAGTCTTGCCCTTTAATTCTTGAAAAATCCCATCCCTCTATTTTTTTCCATTCTATACTAACCTGCATGATTGATTAAATAATAATTCTCAGTATGAGTTAAAATGCTAGAACATTTCAAACTGGAGATTTTAATGGCTATAACAATAGTCTACTAGAAAAGAATTTAATAAATAGAACCTTGAACAGGGTGGGTTTTTAAAACATATATCCATTGAATAAAATATGGTGGAGAAAACACTCTCTTTAAAAATGAGCTCCCCAATGCCTTTACATTTTTAGCTACAAGGTAACTTGTATGCAATATAACCACATGCAGATATTCAATAAAAGAGTGACATTAAGCCAAATCCTGCTGTCACCAAGAATATTTGTTATATATATAAAATGTTTCAACAGGAGGCTTGAGACATTCTTGATTTGGATTTAAAATGTATATTATTCTCTTCTCTAAAAGAACACAGAAAGGCTGATATAGCTTCAGAAATACATTATCGTTACCTTTTTTTTTTTTCAGGTCTATGAAAAAGTGCTCATATCTTTTAAGAGTGCAACTCACTACCTGGTATTGATTCTACAAAGATTAAGAAGCTTTCCACCATTGTTTCTAAATATGTGCTTCTAAGCTGCAAAGCAAACATCTTAGTTGGTTTGATCTGGGGGATTTATACCTTTCCTGAAAAGACCCTCAGACTCCTAAAATACTCCTATCATTCTTCTATTACTTGATGCTCTGGAATCCTTCAATAGGAGACATGGTATTTTATCCTACAATAATTAGTCCCTGGAGAGAGAACTCAGTGGGCTTCATTTACACTAACACGGAAATAACTGAAAACGTCCCTCAATGTCAGGTTTTCCAGAGGAGGAGTGGGAGCGGTGAGATCAGGAAGGACATCTAGAAATGAATGGTGTACCATTGGCAGGAGGACCGCAGGTAGATGCTACAGCGTTCAGGGAAGGTTAAGATAGGCATGTGTTTTTTTCATCCCAAGCAGCACCCTCTTGCCTGCTTATCACACAAAATCAAGGACTATTTGCTTTCTCACTGCTTCTTTCTTACCACATGAGAAAAATAAATCCGCTTACCTCCCCACTCAATGTAACAGAAAAACATGCACCCACTGAGAAAAAGAAACTCCACTCAGGTGACACTATTATGCTGGTTGAGACAAGTTTATTGAGAATTTGACAGACACATTCCCACAACTGGATCACAAGAGTCATGAGGATGGTCAAAAACCCAAAAGTCATACATGTTTGGGTGTAAAGTTTCTGAAAATGTCCCAATAAACATCATTCAAGAAAGGCAGTTAGAGACTTCATGTGGTTTTTCCATTTCTTCCTCAGGATTCTGGTCCTAGGTCTGAAAAGCAACGACTGGCAGGTGGACAAGGAGATGAGGGCCAAAGAAGTAAGGAGAGGTGCCTCTCAGCCACGCCTCAGGAATATCAGCCAATCAGTAGAGAGCATATGGCCAGTATCTTCTGTAGCTCATAGGGCCACCCCAGCCATTGTAGCCATAGCCACAGCCGTAGCCCACTGGGGAGTAGGTGCTGCCATAGCCACAGCCGACACTGTACCCCAGAGGGTAGCCGTAGCTGCCCCAGTAGCAGCCTGGGAAGACGGTTCCGGAGAAGTTGTTACAGAACATGTTGTCAGGAGTGGAGGGTATAGGAAGCTGGAGAATGCCTTTCCTCAGTGTGATGGATTCCCTAGTCATCCAGCCTTCTTTATATACCCTGGCCAAGGGGCGTGGCAAAATGCACAAGGCCCTCATTTTCATTCTTGACACCAATTTGCATCATAAAAAGCTCATTAACTTGTTTTACTCTTGCTTAAGATGTCTTTACAGGCTTAAGTAAGCTCTCCTGTGATAGAAGTCATGAATAGGACTCCTTGGAACAAACTGTGTCCCTTCCCTAAAAAAGGTATAGCCTACACTTCAAAGCCCTGGGTCTAATAGACCCAGAGGTAACTCTGTATAAATATCAAGATGTTCTAGAAGCAGGCATTATAACATGTACGGAGAAATATTCTGAAGGTGTTAACTGTTATTCAGGCCTCTTGCTTTCTGAATTCCCACAACACACAGTTGGAATTCATAAATATGTGTTGAATAAATTAATAAATGAAATAATAAATACATAGTGAGTCCATCTCAAAATTGAAATATTTCTTAATATTCACTTGTTGAAAGAATTCTCTTTTTGGCACTATGCATGGGGTTCATTGGAAAGATTCCTTTTATTTCTTCTCAAATACAAATTAAAGAAGGGACATGAATAATCAAAACTGTCTTGGGTCATGCAAGATCTAATAAATTATTCCCAGATACCTGCTGGAATGGCACTTAGTAGAAAACTTACAGAAAATACAGCAAAAGAAGACACATGGCATAGAAATAGAAAGGCATGGAGCTATAAGCAATCATTCTTGGAAGGCCATAGAATAGATATGTATGACACGCTAATCCCCAAATTTTATTTTACATCGTAGAGGTAACTTTCTCCCCTGTTACCAGCAGCTAAGACATAAATTTCTGGGAGCACATAGAGTTCACAGGTTGAATCCAAGGACAAGGTGAGACACATGGAAAAACACAAAAGTATGTCAGCACTCTAACCACTAATTGTTTTATTATAGCAGAGGTATTTTTGAAAATATACAGTGCTTCCCCACCATCCTTCATTAACAAAGCTGTATGGCCACCTAGAGTGACTCAGCATTTAAAATGCAAATACTTCATGAGACTTATAACTAAATACTGCCAGGGAATTCAAATGAGCTTCATTCCTGAAATACAAAGAAATTCAACAGCAGATCCTTCCCTAAAATTCATAGAATGACTTACATTAATATTTCTACTGTCATCACATTGCTCTGCCCCATAAAGAAAAAAGAGGTAGTATTTGGAGGAAAGAAAAATTAAACAAAAATAGCATTGTGCAATGTAAAGGAACAAAGATTTGAATTAATGCCAAATTTCAATTATGAGGCTGTGTTTAAATGAGTCGTTCTCCCACCTGCCTACCTAATCTAAGATGCTATCTTTACCCTCCAGGGCACAATACCGAGCTCTGTATCTGAGTAGTAATGCTGAATACAAATTAAAAGATGATGCCTTTTAAAAACTTAAACCCTGTTTGCATGGAACATCCTGAATTTTGTCTAGAAAGTCTACAGAAAATTTTGTCTAGAAAGTCTACACAAGAATATTTAAGGGAAAAAGGTTATTAATCAACAAGTCATTTAAAAACAAAATTAATAGCTAGCTTGATCCTATAAAAGCTTTTATCTGATATAGGTTTATCACAGGAGGATGCAGGCTTTGTAGAACCTGAGGTTAACACAGAATTCAGAACACCTTTATGAAAAAGAATACAACATAAAAATGTAAAATTAAATATTAAAGCAAATATTTGTTAAAATGTTATAGAAATCACAAACAATAAATTAAACACTAACAAAAATCACAACTATTATAAAATTCTGAAACAAAAATATTTTTATTACTCAACTGCCTGACACACTTCTGTAATAATTTTTTTCCATAGACTAGATTTTGGCTCCATAATTTCAAACTGTTTTCTCCTCCATGCTTATCCTGTGCTGAATGCCATGGGGCAAATTCATACTGAGATGTGACCCCTGGTCCTGTACCTTCATGTCACAAATTCTGGGTGAATTGGGAGAATGGATGGTAGAAAATTCCTGGAAGATATCCCCACACAAGGACGGTTAGAAACAGCTTACTTAGATACAGAGTGACTACAAACCACATAAATCTATCCCCCCGCTGCCCAAATTAAATGTATCTCTAATACACTTCTTAACCAGCCACCAAAAATGTCTGTGGCTTTTCTAATACCTCCCAACATGTGGACAAGTGTGATTGTAGGGAGCCCCAGGTAGAAAGAAGCAGCCGTCTAAACCAATTGCCGTTAAAATGCCTTACTTTTGTGAGTTTCTCTAAAAAGTAGGGTCATATGATATGAAGGTTATAAAAGAGAAAAATATTATATTCTCACATATGAAATGGTAGTATTGGTCTAATCATTTCTATGCACAATAAAATAGTTCTTGTTTCAAAAAAAAAAAGAAAGAAAAAAATATTTATTGTCTCATCAGCCTTGTTATACAAAGTTTCCAGCTTCAAAATATTATCTTTAAGGGGCTAATATCACAAATATATAAGGAACTCATACAACCCAATAAATAAACAAATAATCCAAAATAAAAAATGGGCAGAGGACCTGAACAGTCCTCACTTTTCCCAAGAAGACACAAATGTTCAATGTATATATAAAAACATGCTCAACTTCACTAGCTATTAAGAAAATGCAAATCAAAGCCAAGGGGATACAACCTCACACCTGTTAGAATGGCTATTATCAGCAATACAAGATACAACAAGTGTTGGAGAGGATGTGGAGAAAAAGGAACCCTCGTACACTGCTGGTAGGAATGTAAATTAGTACAGCCACTATGGAAAACAGTATAGAGTTTCCTAAAAAAAAATAAGACTAAAGCTACCTTCTGACCCAGTAATCCCTCCTGAGTCTACCTGAAAATTTTGAAAACATTTATTCATAAAGATATATTAATCCCAATGTTCATTGCAGTGTTATCCACGATGGCCAAGACATGGAAACAACCAAAGTGTCCTTTGATAGATGATTGGATAAACAAGATGTGGTACAGGAGTCGGCCAAGTGGCTCAGTTGGTTAAGAGTTGGCTTAGAGTGAGAGCTCTGAATAATAGGGCCGCAGGTTCGATTCCCACATGGGCCAGTGACGCTGCATCCGAACTGAGCTGTCACTGAGCTGCCAACAGGTGGCAGGATGGCTCAGCTGGTGAGAATGTGTGCTCCTAACAACAAGGTTCTCAGTTCAGTGGTGGCTACGCCCACCCGCAACTAAGATTAAACACAGCACCTTGAGCTTAGAGGTCACAAGCTACTGACGGGAAGCCAGATGGCGACTGGCGCTCTCTACAATGAAGGCTGAAGAATAACAACTTGGCTGATCCCCTTCCCCAAATCCCCAAAACTGTTCCCCTCCCCCTAATTCCCCAATAAAATCTTTAAAAATAAATAAAATAAAATAAAAAAGATGTGGTACATATATACAATGCAATACTATTTAGCCATAAAAAAAAAGAATGAAATACTGCCATTTGCAACAACACGGATAGATTTTGAGAGTATCATACTAAGCCTGGGAAGAACAAGAATGATCTGTGTTTGCAATATAAAAAAGACTTCAACAAGTGAACAAACAAAGCAAACAAACTCATGGATATAGACAATAGGATGGTGGTTACCAGAGAAGAAGGGGGGTTGGGGGAGGATGGAAAGGGGGTCAAATATATAGTAATGGAGGAAGACTGGACTATGGGTAGTGAGCACACAATACAATATACAAATCATATAGAACTGTAGAACTTATATGTTACCCCAAATACGTTTAATTTAAAAAGAAATTTTATATATATTTTTTTCATTCGTTAAAAATGAGAAAGAAATTACAAGGAAATGTTTTAAATCAGTTTTAGAGCATATGTCAGTGTTAACTTTATAATACAAACATTATCTTCTATTCATCTTTTCAAACATTTATCTTTACAGACATATATTGAGCATCTACTATGTTTCATGTATTTTGTTAGGTGCCAGGGATCTAAAAATGAATGAGAAAGGGTAATTATATGGAAAATGATAAATAAATTAAAATACAATGTTATGCTTTTACCCTGGAAGCCCACACTGGCCTTCTGTAGACTTCAGGGGTTGATGTATAGAGTGGACAATCCCACCTGTTGTAAGGGGTCGTGGCCATAGAAATCTTCACCATGAGTCAGACAGATATTTGAGCTGGGTCTTGAGAGTGGGTACGTTACATGTGGACATTAGTTAGTAGATTTAGAAAATATTCCAGAAAGAAGAAGTGGCTTAAAGTAAAGCCTCAAAGGTGTTAAACAGTACATTGCCTTCGAAGAGTCACAGATAATTCAGTGAGGCCTTAGGCTTGGATGTAACAGGAGAATTAATAGAAGATGGAGCTGGATAAAAAGTCAGGAGGCCTATGAGATTGTATATTCTGTGGAGGTACAGGGAACCACTCATGCAAAGTGACACGGCATAATCAATGTATTTTAGACAGAGCACTATTCTGACAGTGTGGAAGATGAATTTGAATTGGGAAACCCTGGAAGTATGAAGACCAGGTTTTAAATTGTATCCATTAGGGATGCTTTTGGCTACAAGTAATAAAAATCCCAGCTGAAATTTGCTTAAACAAGAGGAGTTTATTTCACACACACACACACACACACACACACACACACACGCATACACACACTAGAAAATAAAAACATAGGCAGCTCCAGGTGGCTTCAGGATTTGACAATGTCAGGGTTCAGAGCTGGCTCCACTGTGATTCTCCCAGTCCTCTCTCCTCATGGCTACAAGATGGCTGCAGCAGGCCCATACTTCACATGCTTATTCATCAGCATCCAAAAACAGGAGGTGTAAGAGGACCACTTCTCCCACAGCTCCTTTCCATGGTCTGTCTTGAAGGAATTCACATTTGCCTTTCAATGGATTTCCTATAGGTCCCATTGTCCAGAATTGAATCATATCTCTTGGTTGAAGATAATGGAAGCTAGTAAAATGTGTCTCAGGCATTTTCTGCCTGTACAGTGTGAAGAGGCTCTGCCAGCATAGAAAGAAGGGGAGGAATGGTCATTCCATAGATGATCAACAGAGTTACACAAAAGCCATTGCACTAACTAAGGTGGCAATGTTAGCAAGGGGGCAACTTTAGGGAACCGTTAAGGAGGCAGATTTAACAAGCTTGGGTTAACAGCCATCCATCAGGATCGTATCTCCATCAGGGATCCCGAGGCAAGTCATCCGTGGAAAGCACCATGAGAAGGAATGCCAAAGGGTGGGTCTTCCCAATCTCTTTCCCTCTAGCACACAAAATACATTACACATCTTTGTGATATAGTGGGATAATCTGACATGATGCATTGAGAGGAGATAGCTCTCCCAGGAGCTTTGGCACCCTAGAACACCGACGGCACAGCTATATTCCTGAGGTCTTGCAATTGGAAAGTTCTGTAAGGTATTTGGGGCAATTGGAGATAATAAAATAGCCATTGGAGACCAAATCTAATCATTACTATAGGACGCATGTAAAGAAGATCTTCATGCTCCCAGAATGTAAGTTATCCCTATGAAAGACGCTGTCTTAGACCCTTGATTTAAAATCTTCCTAACCATTGCTTTTGGTTACTATTGTCTAATAATCAGATACCGTGACCCTCAAAATATGACTTCCTTTCCCTTTAATTGCATACTAACTTGCATACAAAATTTAATTACTGTTGTCTAGGGCCTCGTATTCAGAAGTTGCATCTGCTTTCTGCAATGAAATTAAGATTTACACCCACCCCAATAGATGATGCCAACTGAATAATCAGAGCCAACACCTAGAGTCAGCCTGGCACCCCTGAATTTGCAAATCCAATCTGTCAAAAAGTGCTGTCAATATTACCTTCTAAAATCCCTCGAATCCATTCATGCCTCTCAATCTCCACGTGACCACCTTTCTGTGTTTCTTACTGGTCCCCAGTGCTACAAATTACCACAAATTCGGTAACTTAAAACAACACAAATGTATTATCTTAATATTCCACTGGTCAGAAGTCTGAAATCAGGGTGTCGACATGGCTGGACCTTCTGCTGGCTCCAAGGCCAGAATCGGGCTTCTAGCCTTTTGCAGCTTCTAGAGATGGCTGCATTCTTTGGCCTGTGGCCACTTCCTAGCATCACTTCTGTCTCTTGCTTCTGTCATCTCATCTCCTACTACTGACTCTGACTCCCCTGTCTCCCTCCCAGAAGGACCCATGTGATGACATTGGACCCACCTGATAATCCAGGACAGTCCCCACGTCAGGATCTTCAACTTAATCACTCGTGCCAAGTCCCTTTTACCCCGTAAAGTAATATAGTCATAGGTCGCAGGGATTCAGAGCAAACAAATTGGGGGCTTCGTATTCATCCTGCCACACTACCTAATTCAAGGTACGGATTTATGTACTTATACTGCCACAGTGGCCTCAAAACTAATCAAATGACTGTTTGCCTCCTTATAACCTTCTTCTTGTGGCCAAAGTGTTTACAAAATGCAAATCTGGTTATGATAGGTACATACACGGTTCAAATTATTTCAATGATTTCCCACTGTTTGTAGGGCAAAAAAAAATTTTGCAATCTTTAAACTGACCTAAAAGCCCCCAACTCACTCTGCTTAAGCTTCACTGACTCTTCTAGTTCTTCAAATGAATCATGCTCCTTCTCATTCTCAACCATTGGCACTTGCTGTTTGATCTGCATGAAGTTATCTTTCCTACTCTTTCCTCAAAACTCAGCAACTTGCAGATACCAGTTTAACCACTTCCTTTGGGAGGGCTTTCTGCCCCTCACCCCCATTAGCTCAAGTCCACCTATGGTCTCACAGCAGGCCACCATCTCCCTCATAATTTGAGTACTTTTCACAGTTGTCCTTTCACCTTTATTTGTGTGGGTGATATGTACCTCACAACATGCCTGTGTCTAGGAGAGCAAAACCAATGCCTTTATTCTGCCTAGATGCCTCCGGTGCCTAGCTCATTACTGGGCATAATGTAGGTTTTCAATTAATATTGATTGAATGAATAAATGAATGAATGAATATTCTAAACCTAACTTGGCTACTTACTTACTGTGAGAATTTAAGCAAATCACTTCTCTGGACCCCAAGTCATTCTACTATAAAATGAAGTAAATTAACTTCCTGGGACTCACTACCTTAACCATTGTGTGAGTCTAACATCAAAATCGCTGCTGAGCCAAGATTACAATTAAACCCACTCTCGTTGGAAGTTGGTCAATGAAGCATGCGACTAACAGAGAGCTCTTTTGCTCACTGTATTACACACCCTGCTAAGACAAACAAATGAGCTCCCAGCCACCATCCCTTAAAAAATAAAATGCAGTGACAGAATCAAGGAAGAGGAATGTTGAAATCTCTACAAGAGTTCCACCACAATAGTTTCAAAAGTTTAGTCAGTGCAAAAATCGTTCAAGATACTTGTTTAAAATGCATATTTCTGAGGTTCAGACTGATCCCCTACGTCTGGGTCTCAGGTGAGGTCAAGGAATGTGCCTTTTACATAAGCAGCCTCGGGGTTCCAATAAGAATGGTGCTTTGGTCACTCCTTGAGAAACCTGTAGTATTCTATGGTAAGCTACCTGAAAAGGTGTCCTCTTTAATAAAACACACAACTTAAAATGGGATGAGTGTAAATAAAACACTGAAGGAGGGAAAGAAGACACCTTCTTAGCCAGGCTTAATAACCAGAGTTGATGTGATTTATCATCATGGGCAACTTTACTCCCCAGTGGACATTTGGCAATATCTGCAGGCATGCTTGTTTGTCATGGCTTAGGGGATGCTGTTTGGCATCTAATGCATAGCATCTAATCAGGGATGTGCCAAACACTCTATAACGCATAGTGTAACCGCACATGCACTTCATCTCTTTAGCATGCATTCTGCTGTAATCCAAGCCAGCTTTGTGTAGCCAGATAGACCTATGACTCACCTGCATTCATTCCCCGGATCCTTCTGCCTGTACATACACTATATGTCCACTCCTTTTAACCATTAAGTCCTGAGGACCTTAGATTCTGGTCAGCCCCAAACTCACACAGGAATAAAGCTTCGGGTCTCTCTCAAACTAGAATAAGGTTTTACTCAAGCAAAGGTCATGACTTGGCCTCAGTTATGTTTCCACTCCAGGCTCAAGAAAGCCAAAACAGCCCCACGGACAGATGGAATCCCCTGGAAATCGGACTGAACAATGCCATGACTGACACCAGAACCTGAGGCCATGATCAACTGCTCGCTGCCTTAGCCCTGACCAATCAGTAGAGCCCACAGCCCCAACTCCAGAAGAAGCCATGATTAATTATTTTTCCCTTGTATAACCTAGCCCCCAGAGGCCATCAGAAAGCCAGGTTTTTGAAATCAGTCTCACCTGTGTCTCCTGGGTTAGTGCCAACTCCTTAAATAAACCTTTACTTTCTTTGCTGCAATCTCCTGTTCATATCTGATTTGGCTTGGATGTGCAAAGGCAAACAGGTCCTTTGGGTGTGTGATAACAATAGAACACACACACACACACACACACACACACACACACACACAATCTATCTGGCCCAAAATGTTAGTAGAGCCAAGGTCAAAAAATGCAGGTCTAAAGTTAAGATTGCATGCAGTCGAATATGATTGCCAGATACTATACCCCAAAAGGGTCACATCACAGGGCCAGAATCTGCCTATCAAGTCTTGGGGCCTACTTGAGACACAATTTCAATAACTTGCCTTCTCAAAGCTTTTGGGGCCACGCCACATTTGTGAGGCTTCTTGGTTAATTATCAGAGCAAGCACCTAATTACTGAAGTTGGCTATTTGATGTAGAAGCCACGTGGTTTTCTTAAAAAAATAATGACACCACAACAATGCCTGGATGCATAATGGGCTCACTGACTCTTGTCAGAAACACCTCCCATGTGTTTCACAACCAACATGAAAAGGTAATTCCAAGGAAGGTATGTTTTTTGCTGCAAGCTTTCAGTCACTGGTGGCTATGAAGGTCATGTTTTGCATCTATCCTTTTCGTGATGCAAAATGGAGGAGCTAAAGTTTACTTCTTGTGACACAAAGAAAGCTAGAGCCAAAAAATGAAAATGTGTATAAATTTAAAGCACAGCACCAACCAACCTGCAAGCTGAGTTAGTTGAAAGGGTGAGGAATAAAAAATATTACCTCAGTGCTGAGACAGACTCAGTGATGGGTGGAAGCATGACACTTCAAATCATTTACTCTCTGGTTGCTCTTGGGAAGGCCTGAGGTCATGTCCTTCTGAGGACCCTGAAAACAATGTTTCATATTACTGCCAAATAACAAGTGATGGCAAGCTCAATGTCTACTGAAAACATCATTTCTTCAAAGCTTCACTGACCATAAACTAAATATAAAAATAAATAAATTTAAATTTAAACATGAGGATTGTGTCCCCAAGATATCTTTATCTTAAAATGTAAGGTTGTTCATTAGGAAAGTCTTGAAAATTCCAAAGTGGCCATCGCATGCCTTGGACATAGAAGCTTCAAAATAGATATAATGAGGCATACGTGTAAAGCAGATTACTAAGATGGGAGGATGATTGGAAAGGAAAGAAGAAAAAAGAACAGGCCAGAGTAGTGCAAAGACCATTGTCAAACACAGTATCAAAAGCCTCAGAGGCAAGTCACTGAAGAGGAATTGGCGTCTGAGAAATCACAGGGTATTTTTAGAGACAACTATAATCAGTGCATTCAGGGTTTTATGGAAGATCCTAAGAGGATCTGGCAAGCCTCAGAAACAAGAAATATTTCCATTTACCTAATAGAAAGTTCCCCCATTACAATTGTAAGTGCTTTCCCTCTACGCTTAATGGAAATGAAAAACAGAAACTAGTTTTCCTATAAATAGCAATAAAAAAAATAGAACAAAAAGTATAAAAAAACTAATTAAAAAATTTTTTTTTTTGCTGAAAATAACACCATTTCATCAACACGTGAAAAATCAAGAGTGAGACATATCTCCATGTCTACTTCCCTTGGGATAAGAATCAACAGGACCAGGCCGGTGCTCAGACTTTATGTACATACAAAACACCTGAGAACCTTGTCAAAGCGCAGAGAACAATTTGGTAGAGGAAGGGCGGATTCTACATTTTAAACACACTCTCTTGTGAGGCCAATGTTTCTTGTCTGTTCACCATATTTTAATCTAGAAGGGGGTAGGCTTTTTCTCTTAGGTTTTAAATAATTGTGTTAATTCAACGAATATTTATCAAGTGCCAGGGATACAACACTGGTGAAATAATATTGAATAAAGCATGGCACTTGTTCATAAGGAACGTACAACATACCCACTAGAGTGAGGGAATCAGACCTGTCAATTAATGATGGCGAAGAAGATAAACAGCAGCCCTGACAGTACTAATGGTAAGCCAGAGCATCCCCTCCATTCCCGTACACAATCTCCAGAACATCAGATCAGACAAGGTCCATCTGTGACAATGATGGAACAGACGAAAATAAGCACATTATACACACCAAAGAAATGACTAAACATCATCTTCAGTGACTGCTGCTTTACCAATGACAACTTCAGCCTTGTGCCACCTTCTCAAAAAAAAAAAATAAAAACACCCAATCACAGAATTAAACCCACTTCCTGATTGTACCTGTGGGAAACAGAATACGGCCCCATAGATCTTATGCTTCAGAATCTGTGTGTGTGTCATATTACACGGCAAGGGGGAATTAAGGTTGCTAATCCCCTGGCCTTGAGGTAGGAAGATTATCCTGGATTACCTGAATGGACCTAGTGTAATCAAAAGGATCCTTAGAGTGAGAGAGGAAGGCAGGAGGGTCAGAGTCCGAATCTGAGAGGTAGATTTGAAGATGCTTTGCTACTGTCTTTGAAGATGAAGGGAGGAGACAAACCAAGGAACTGGGGCAGCCTCTAGATTCTGGAAAAGGCAAGGAATTGGAGTCCCCTCTAGAACCTCCACAATGACTGCAGCCTACCAACACCTTGATTTACGTCCAGTAAAACCCATTTTGAACTGATCTCCAAATCTGTAGGAGAATAACTTGTGTTGCTTTAAGCCACAAAGTTTGTAGAAAATTGTTATAGACAGTACCCAATCCAAAAGAGACCTCTGCCTCCTTTAATGCTGTCCAAAATCAACTAATTCAAGCTCAAATCCCAGAACAAGCCCCTCCTAGCACCCTCTTACTGAGACATCCTGCAGGTACTCATGTTGCGTGGTCCCCATTGTTGCAACAGGTTAAAAAAACAAACTTTGTTTGACTACAGGTGTGTTCCTGGTGGTCTTGGTTGGTGGGCTTCAGCAGTACAGTGTGAACACTATATTATTAAGTGAACAGAAATGAAGCTGGTATAAGGGAAGAAGACCCCTGGGTTAGAGGAAAGCTTTTTGAAGAATCAGTAAGAGTTCAGTAGATGAAAAAGGCAAAAGAGCGCAAAGAACTATGGGAAGTCCCATTGGGAGAGAAAGGGAAGTGAGTTAAGGAGAAGTAGGGAACAAGACTAGAGGCTTGGTAGTCTTGGGAGCCACAAATGGATCTTTATCCTGAAATCTGTAAGTAACTACACAAAAAACAACGAGTTTGTGAAAGAAATCTGCCTGACCAGATTTGCATTTTGAGACACAATTATGTCTGCTATATGGAAAATGGGTTGGAGACGGCCTGGCAGAGCAGATAGCCAGCTGGTATAGTAATCCAACAAGAAGTGATAAGGGTGCAAACTGAGGCAGAAGTTAGGAATGAAGGTCTGCCACCATTTCTTAGAGATAATGATGTGGGAAAACCTAAGGACTTGGTGTCAGGATAAGGAATAGAGCCTAGTAATCATTAAAATGCATCTGGCAAGCTTATGCATATATGGAGGATGTTGATAGCCTCAACTAGGGTCAAATCAGCAAACACATCATTAACGTTCCACCTGTTATCAGTGGTAGACCAATGGGCATGGAAGGAACTAGAAGACTTCAGCTTGATACCTGGGTACAAGTGTCGGTTTTCCCTTGTGGTAAATATTTGCAAACTTGGGAACATTACTTAATTTCCATTAGCTTCCTGATGATATTTATCTCCCAAGATAGTTGTCAGAATCAGATAAAATTCTATGAAAGTATGTTGTCAAGTGTAATTCACCATGTATAATTATTCCTGTCATAAGAAGTGACATTAAACAGAGGTATTTCTGAGAAAGAGTTCTATAACTTTAAAAGTACCAAATAACTTGTCTTAGAGTGGAGTAATGGATTTAGAATTGGGTTGTTTTTGGCTAGATATATCTTGGCACTTTTCTTTAATAATAAAATGATATAGTCTCAAACAAATTATTTAACTTTTCAATATTGGTTTGTTCTTCAGTAAAATGGTAGAATATAAAACCTACCTCAAAAAAACTTATTCAAACAAATAGTGAAATTATCTATTGCTGTATGTGTCATATAGTTCCTGCAGGAGATAAGAAAATTTGTTGTTGTACTTAATCTCGGCTTGTTCTTCTTTAAGGTGTTTATGTGTTTTAGGTTCAAAATGGAGAAGGACCATACAGAGTTGTCTCCTCCCATTCCCCAGAATCCATCAAATTATGTGCTTGATAGGCGCCAACAATGACAGAGAGAATCGTGGGGACAATATCAATTGAAGAGAGATTAACCAACTTTCTGGATGATGAAAAGGAAATGGAGGGAAAAGAGAAAAAAGGAGAAAGCCACAGCAGAAACTACAAGAAGAGGGGGCTACAAGCAATGAGTAAGCCAATCTTCCCTTCAAATTCCCAGAGAGAAACAGGACTCACAACACTAAGAAAAATTGCAGAATTGGAGCTGAAACAGAGATACAGTGGATAAATGAAAATCTAGTTAAAGAACAGCAAAGTACTAGGGTAATGGTATAGTCACTTGAATTTTAGAACCAATGACCTATACACTCTGGCACTTGGGGACTCCCCTCCCCTCCCACACACATTCTATAGGTCAGCCAGCCCTTTTCTTATCATAAAGTAAATTCTACCTGTCAATTAACTTTTCCCCCATACAAAGAGCTCCCATGCAGCTTCTTAGTGTGTCATTATTAAATTTGAAAGGACGATTGACAATCATAGCTTTGAATGTTACAGCATATATGGGATAGAAATAAACATATAGAACCTTAATACCACAGTAATGAGCACACATAGCACCTATATCTTAGTTTCTAAATATCAGTCCTCACTTAAGGGACTGGGAGAAATCCTGGGAGAAATCACAGATGCCATGATGGAGAAGAGAAGTTCAAGGTAAGCCTGAAATATCTTGTTGAGCCAGAAAGTAGGGAATAGACCAAATAGCTATGGGTGCTATTTCTAAAGGATGTAAGAGCCAGCATAAAGATGTTCCCGCTGTCCAAATCAGGGACAATTTGAACATCAAAACATTATTCATAATATTAAATATGAATATCAAAATATTCATAATATTAAGGGATATGACATATTGAGAATAAGAAGAATCCACAAGTGCATATTGATATAAATATTGATACACATAAATATGCACACAGAAAATAAATGGGAGAAGCGAAATTTTTTTCTTAAAGTAGAATGCCAACTAATAAATGTAGAAGGATTTATAAAATTATCAAATTGTGAATGGATCCTAAAATTCGTGGGTGAAAACTTGAAAAGGAATAGGTTATTTACATAGCACCAAAGTATCAAAACACAAATTAATTACTAATTACAAAGGCAGAAATAGTAACTTTGCAGTGAAGAAACTTGAAAAACACCACTTTTATCATGTGTTCAAAGTTGCTTTCAATCCAATTTGATAAACCAACATAATGTACCTCATGATATGATGCACTGAGAAGAATACAGCTTCCCTTCTGTGGCATTTCTACCCAAAAATGATTAATATGAATCTAATCATGAAGAAAATCAGACGAACCCAAATCAAGAGATATTCTATAAAATAATAGGCTACATTCTTCAAATTGTATAAGATCAAGAAAGAGAAATGCTCAGATATCCATCCAGATTAAAAGAAACTAGAGAGACATATATGATAGTGGATGAGATTCTGGACCAGGGGGAAAACATAACTACAAGGAACATTATTAGGACAACTGACTAAATTTGAGTATGCATTCGGATTAGATAACAGTATTATATCAATACTAAATTTTCTAATTTTCATAATTATATTGTGCTGTCCTTAGAGCAAATGGGCAATGGACATGATCTGCAATTTATTCTGAAGTGGATTTGACAATATGTAAATTGTATATATTTTATATATATTTAAATTATATTATATATTATATATATTAATTACATATATAAGTTACATATTGTCAAATCTACTTCATATATATATATATATATATATATATATATATATATATATATATATAAAGATCACATCTCAGACCAGAATCTCTGTTGTATGTTTTTACAGGCCCAAATTCATTTTTTTTTTTAACTTTATTGGGGAATAGCATGTGTTTTTTTTCCCCCAGGACCCATCAGCTCCAAGTAAAGTTGTCCTTCAATCTTAGTTGTGGAGGGCGCAGCTCAGCTCCAAGTCCAGTCACTGTTTCCCAATCTAGTTGTGGGGCGTGCAGCCCACCATCCCATGTAGGGGTTGAACCAGCAACCTTGTTGTTAAGAGCACGCAGTCTAACCAACTGAGCCATCCAGCCACCTATCAGCAGCTCAGCGGCAGCTCAGCTCAAGTCATTGTCTTCAATCTAGTTGTGGAGGGCGCAGCTCACTGACCCATGTGGGAATCAAACAGGCAACCCTATTGCTCAGAGCTTGCGCTCTAATCAACTGAGCCACCCGGTCACCCTCAGGCCCAAAATTTTTAACATAGTGGCCAGAGCCTAACAATACTTCATAACACATGAATGATTTTACTTTTGACTCTACACTATTTTGCACCCATAAAGCAGAGAGTTAACAAGTCAAGTCAATAAACAATTATTTAGCATCTTCTCTGAGATGGGCAGGAGTGTAATAAATTCTTCTTATGCGAATGACTTTTAATGCTAACAAAACATTTGCTGTGATAAAGCAGAGACTTCTTAGTAAGCAAGACAAGAAAGATTTTCTAAGTGCAGATCATATATCATTTCAAGTGCTTTTGATGCAACTACCATTCCAAAGAATAAAATGTTCATTTTTAATATAGCTATATGTATAATCAGAAGGGAAGAAGATGGGAAAAATAAAACTTACCTATCAAAAAGGAAAAAAATACTAGGTGCTTTTAGCTGTTGGCTTCCCTTTATTGACCAAATCTTAGAAACTCCTAAAAACAGATATTTATAACTACGTCCATTTAGTTGAAATCCTTCTAACAGTCTGTAGGGCTCAAAGTTCTCTATATCTGAGTTTTATAAATAGTAGGAAAAAGGAAAAGAACCAAATGGAATTGTGTCATTAATGAAAAGAGGAAAGAAATTTTTTTAGCATGCAACAGCTAACATGTTTATAATCAGCATAGAGAAACACTAATAATTGCAGTTTATTTGGATTAAATTTAAGAGTTTAAAAAAAATTTTTAAATGAAATCTTAACATAAAGGGACAAGCTGTCAGGCATCACCCTATCCTCATGTATAGTCTGAAATAAAAATAAGATTTGGTTAAAGTCAACCATTACAGGTTGACACTGGTTGATGAGTTCAAAAGCACAAAAGCATAGTAAAAGAAACAAGCAAAACAAAAATATGTGTACTGAATAAATTAGATTTATTAAGAGACTGACAGCAGAACCCCTTCCAACCCACACCCAATTAGTAATACATTGATGTTGATGTAGAATTTATTAATACATGAGCAGAGCAACCATAAAAGGCAAAGTACTTGCTTCACTGCTAAAAAGTCAGGTATGTCGGGGAAATACATCTTGCTTTCTTTGGCTGTAGGTAAGTATCAGTTCAGTGTTTGATGCCTGGGTGACTTGTTCAGCATCATTGAAGATCAGGATCTCCGTCAGAACTCAGCAAGATGGAAGATGTATCTCCCAAGCACATCTGTAGACAGGAAGACAGCCCGTGTTTTTCAGGTTGTTCTGTGCGCAGAGACTCGATCAAGAATCCTGTAGTCTCCTGGAGCCATCACTTCTTCAGTAGGTGCTGTAGCCAAAGCCAGAGCCTGAGCCCCATGGCCTGCAAAAGCTGCCACCGTAGCCACAGCCCAGGTTGCTGAAGTTGCTGCCTCCAAAGCTATAGCCCAGGGAGCCATAGCCATTGCATCCATAACCATAGTTGAGGGGAGAGCCCAGGGGCACAACGCAGTTCAAGGGAGTGGCTCTGTAGGTCCTGTGGAAGTTGGTTCCATAGCAAGGATAGCCTGGGAAGTAGCTTCCACAGCCGAAGTAACGAGTCATGGTGGCAAGAGTTGAGAAGGCTTTGGATAGACTGCAAAGAGCAAGTTACCCAAGTAGGAATGAAGGTCTCCTCCTGCACAGGGCTCTTTATACCTCAAGCTGATGAGCTTGACACACCCATCTAGACAGCTTCCTATTAATTTGCATAAATAAGTATATTATTTGCTAATATAATGCATATAAAGGAACCCACAGACTCATTGCCCACATTTTGTCAGCTTTTGTTTGCAAAGGAATGTGTCATATCATCAAAGCCAGTGGCCATCCTTGACACACTATTGAATTCTTTTCATCATTGTCCTATAGTTTAACTACTATTCTGAATGCATCGTCTGAGACTCTAAAACTTCTGATTACAGACTCCTCCCAACTGACATAACTAGACTAAAAAAGCTTTGGCAACAACGTAAACGTTTCTACAGCTTTTTGAAATTCTCTTCATGTGTCATTCAAAAACATTGGTATACCAGCTGCTTAATGGGTATGGAGTTTTCTTTTGGAGTAAAGAATCTCCACTCCAATTATTTGGAACTAGAGGTAATGGTTGTAAAACATTGTGGCTGTATTAAATACTACTGAATGGTTCACTTTAAAATGTTCATTTTATGTTATGTAAATTTCGTCTCAATACTGTTCCTTTTAATTTTTAAAGTATTGCTACAGAACTCCATTGGAAGTCTTTTTGCAGAGGTTGCAAGAACACCAGATAATAAGATGGCTGTGAATATCCAACTAGTCATTTTCATGTATTTCATTTACAAGCATCCTCCCTGTTAACATGGTTTTTGTTTTTTGTGTTTTTTTTTTTTCATGGAGAACATACAATCTTTTGTTGTAAATTGTCTTGAACGTTGCCAAGCTGTCTTGTTGTGGAGCTGCCACACTGGGGCTGAATGGAATGATGCCCTGTTTCAAAGTCATGCTTGCCTCCTTATTGACTCCTAATAAAACAAGCCTGGATGCCATGATTCATGGTGAAATACCAGTTATATTTAAGAATGCCGCACTTACTTCTGCTCCCATTTTGCTGTGTATGGCCATTTCTCATGACAAAGGAAAAACAGACCAAATTTTAGCTCAGCAAAACTCAATCTAGTCCAAGTTCAAATGTTTAGAATTTTTTTTATATAGGTAAATAAGCATCTGGAGTCTCTGAAAGGAGAAAAGGAAAACTTCCTGGATACCAATTCCTTTCGCTTATTCCCCTCTTAATGGAAAATCATAGAGCCCAAAAGGTAAAATTAATTATTCTAGTCAGACATCTCTGCCTTTGTTAAGATTCCATTTCGCTCAGGTTCTCTGACAGGAGAACTTCCTACTGATCACTTTACATAAGTGGTTATAGTTTCTTTTATTGTACAAACTAATGTAGTTGGAGAGAATAAAAAGATAAAGTCTATTTTCAAATTCAGTTTTTAACAAAAGGAATGAATTACAATGACAGGAGGCTATGTCCTCAAGGGTCAAAATTATGCAAGCTCTCCCTCAGCTAATCCAGGAAACTCAAAAAGATGTCTGTGAGTAGGAGAGGGCAGAGGTGACTGCTTTCATTTAATTGTGACTGTTGGATGATGACTTGAAAATTTTATCTGCTGATTCTACCATGCAATATTGGAACCTGTAATTTCGATCTGTAGCCACCAGGTGGCAGTAGTATCCAGTTACTCAGTCTGAACTGCAGAACAGGTTTTCAAACGTAGGCCGACAGAAGAACGCCCTAAAGAACTTGTTTGAAACTCAGATTTTTTCAGAGCTCTCTTCTCCGACTACCACCATGAAATTCTGGAAATTTATATTTTTAGTGAGTATCTCAGTGATTCTCGTGAAGAAGTCATCCTGATAAATTCCAGGTCAATCTTTCATGAGCGCTCAAGAAATAGGTCTTCGCTTGGCTGTGAAAAGAAATGGCCATGAGCTGCTTATCGCACATTGACAGGCATGTCCAGGGTCAGTCACCAGTGGCCTATTTTCTTTCATTCTAGGTGATAGAGATAATTAAAGATAAAACATTAGTTTGTGTTTTCCACTCCCCTGTGCTGTTTCTGAGAGAAATAGAAAGGGAAGTAAAAGGACTTAAACAAACCCTTAACAAATGGTAATTTAATTTTTGTAATAATCTTATGATCTGGGCATTATGATATTTTAATAAGAAAACTGAGGCCAGAGAGTTTAAGTAAATTGCCTAGTGTCACGTGGTTAATAATCGGCAGAACACAGTTCCCAATCCGTCTAATTTAGGGCCAAAGCCATGCTCTTAACCACTTTAAACTGCCTTTGATGTTATTTATAGTTTAAAGGGCTTCAGTTTATAAAGTGTTTCAGATTACTTGATTTTCTTGAAGCACATATCGGTCAGGAAAAGCTAGTTTTTGCTGCTATAACAAACAACCTCAAATCTCAATGTTTGGAAAGACCAGAGGTTTATTTCACATTCATACTACATTACACATCCCTCTTGCGATGGTGGGCAACTTGGATAGACGTCATTCTCATTCAAAGACATAAACTGACAGAGATTTCATTTTCTGAAATATAGTTAGAGCTGGAGGAAACACTAATTCAACTCCCTCTTCATTTTATACATGAGGAAAATTAGATTCAGGGAAGAAAATGAAATATCCACTGTGGCATAGGCAGCGTTAAGCCTAAAATCAAGAAGTCTTCAGTCCTTCTCCATTGCAGATCTGAATCCAGCCAATTGCTTAAAAAAAGATTTATTTGTATTTCTTTTCTTCATCTCCTGGGGTGGACAGGCCTAAGCTGGCCCCCATAAACTCCTGCTTCTTGGTAGTCACACTCTTAAGAAATACTGCTGCTGAGTGTGTGTGGAACCTGTGACTTGACTCTAAAGACGAGAACATGATGACAATGACAGGAAGTCACTGCTGTGATTACATTACGTAAGACTGTAGCATCTGTTGTGCTGACAGACTCTCCCTCACTGGTTTTGATAAAGCGAGACCCACAAAGCAGGGAACTGGAGTCAGCATCCAGCCAACAGTCAACAAAAGAGACCGGAGCCCTCAAGCTAATCGGCTACAAGGAATTGGATTTTGACAACAACCATGTAAACTTGGAAGTGGACACTTCTGCACTGGGGCCTTGGGATGAGACTGCAACCCCAACAGACACATCCTGGTTGCAGTTTTCAGATGAGACCCTGAAACACAGAACCCATCAAAGCTGTGCCCTGAAGCCTGACCCACAGAAACTGGAATAAGAAATGTGTGTTGTTTTAAACCACTAAGCTTGTGGTAGCATTGTTACATAGCAAGAAAAGCAATACAGCTCACACATGTGCATGCACACACACACACACCAACAGGCACACACACACATAGATTCAATGTGTCACTGATTCAGTAGGCTCCAACATTAATCTCAAATCTGTTCACATTTCTCCAACTCCACTGTCTCCAGCCACCACAGACAGTATTTCTTTGCTCTCTGCTCACTGCTTCTGCCTGGTACAAGGAAAACGGATACAGGACAGCTCACCCATTTTCTCCTGAATGACTATTGTTACCACTGAATTAGGCTACCAAAATTGCCCCAACGTGTATCAGCAGCCTTCACATGGCCAACCTCTGCTTTCTATCCAAGAAATTCCATATTCTGCTCTCTGATGGCAATCTCTCTGTTTTACAGGACTGTTATTGCTCCCGGAAAAAGAAAATATCATCACAGGAAGGCATTTCAGGATATACAAATAAGTCACACGCACAAAGCCATGCAAGTAGTGCATTTATTCAAAGAAAGAAAGACAACAAACTCCCTAAATGCCGGAACAGACAGGCCCAGAAGGAGAGCAACTGCACCAAAGAACAAAGACACAGGATTATATTCAAATGAGGGTGTGAAATAGTCAGGGGTGGCATGACAGTCCTTCCCAGGGTAGGTCCCTGTTGTAGACAGGCCTCTCCTTCCCATCAGGAGGTGGGATCCCCTTTTCGGAACTGTCATGGCAACACAGGGGCTGGAGATTTTTTTCCCCAACCGCAAAGCTAATAGCACTATAATCTATTACAACTAGCTGGAGCTGCACCCTTTAAGAATGATCTTGTCTCCTCCTTCCTTTGTTTCCCACACTTCTTCCTTCCCTTCTTCCCTCCTCTCTCCCTGTGGACCCATTCTTTCCGCCTGTGGTCACATGATTTGGCATTAAAAAAAATTGTTTTCTACCATTTCTAGGGATGTGAAGGAGTAGGAAGTAGGTGCCTGTGTTTAGTCTGTCATTTTGATACAATACCCTTTCCAGAGTAAGTTTTGTGATATTATGTTGCCTCCTCAAAAATCCATTTATAGGCATTTTTTACTGGAACTAAATTCTGGCAGGGACTTTTACAATGGTTCTTGGAAGTACTATACAGCCACTACAAATTATATTTATAAAGGATATTTAATGGCATTGCCAAATACTCACACTATAATAATAAGTAATAAGGTAGTATAAAAACTGTATATTGAGTTCTTCATCCTCCTTGAGGCAAAGTTGTAAGCCATAACTCATGAACGATATCTACAAGAAAATAGAAAAGGGGGCTGAGAAACAGACCTGGAAAAGCCCCAAAAGACTGCGAGAGACAGAGAAGTAGAAAGGGAAAGTTAATCCTGGGAGGCTTCCTGGAGTAGGACAGGAGTGAGCTGATTGTCAGAGGTGAGTAGTAGGATCCAAGAGATCAAGGGATCAATAGAGGAAATGGAAAGAGGTGAGAAAAGCATTGTGAATTTTAGGTTTTGAGAGACTGATATCACTGAGCCTGGCACACAGAAGGGCTCAATAAGTATTTTTTTAAAATACATGAATAAACTGGTGCTAATTAACTAATGAATAAAGGCAAAAGAAAATGGTTCCAAATGAAATCAATATTGCAGCATTTTTATATCAGCCAAACTGGCAATGACAACACTGCATTATCCTCGGAAGCCTTGTCCTAAAGCCTGCTGCCCTCTGCAGACAGTCACCATCACAGGTACTGCTCAGAGGACCAGGGCATTTGGGCTGCCTCCAGCTGATGCATCAAATCCATGAGTCATCTAACTTTGAATCATCTCGATCTCTGTCGCAGTATCTTCGGGGATAATGTGGATTGGGGCCAGCAGAGTGGTACCAGGAAATGTCAGCTCCCAAGCAGCAATCCATAAATCCTTATTAAATACCATTCACTCAGCTCTGTTTCTCAGTCTCTATTCCACCTATCAGAGCGGAGATTCCTAGAAAAATGATGCCGATGTTGGCTTTGCTAGCCCTTCTTCCTGTATCTCGCCATCACTCAGTTTTATCAGTGAGGGACATGACAGTTCAAGAATATCTGTTTCCTCAGTTTCCCAAGCAAAAAAAACAACTTATTTAAATAATACTGGGTTGTCGGAAAAGTCATGAAGCATTTTTGAAATGAAAAACATAGAAAAAATACGTCATGACTTTTCTAATAACGTAATAATGATGATGATGATGATAATAATAATAATAAAACCAGATTTTCAAGGCTTCTAAATGTCATAAACAGTGGGCACTAGATCACCTTCAGTGACTGTACTTGCAATTCTATGCACTTTTTAAAATATACAAATCAATAGGACACTCTTTAGTCCATTGCAACAGCTCTATCAAAACATCGGAAGACTTTTCTTCCACCAGGCTAGATGTGTCCTATAAAATAGGAGTTTGAGAGTCAGGAAAATGTGGAAAGAATTTCAAAACCAGTCATGAACCAGTGAAAACCTTATCCACAGAATAATTAAAAGATAAAAGGTTTTGGTCCTATAATCAAGAGAAAAATAATCATTAAATGCATTTACTCATGCAGCCAATGAATGTTTATTCAGCATCCTTTATGTAAAAAGTACTTTCCTAATCACTGTTGGGAATATAACGATTAAAAATATAGTCACAGTTTTTCAGAAACGTGGCGGGGGACGTGGGGGGGAAATGAAGGAATTGGATATGAATTACCTTAATACCCAAGAATATCTGGTATCGTTAGAAAGTAAACTTATTGGTCTGGCCGAGAGTGGGGTTGATGGGAGTCAGACTGGAGAATTGAGATTCATGAAAATAGTTTGGAGAAGCTGCGGTGAAGGCAGTCATGATAATATCCATGATAAAAATAAAAATAAATTTTATTATAAATAAAATACAATACTCACAAATAGTGAATCTAGTCATGAGCATTGAAAAGCTTTATTTTTGAAATCACACTAATAGTTGGATTAATGAACCCACAGAGCAACAAAGTATTAATATTAAGCCTAGAGAGCCAAGCTGCCTTCCCAAGTAAAGCAGAGAAATGAGACATCTCCTCACCAATAAAGCCATACTTGTTTTTAACTAGTCCCAGGCAAATTGCCCACATGGTTTTTTTATATGTAGTCTATTTTCAGCTTTTCTTTTCTGAGTACTCTCTTATGGCATAGAAAGAAAATAGAGCTATGCCTACACAAACAGTCTGAGCACTGGGGTTAATATTTTAAAACCATTTGAGGCATCTTCTAAGAGCCTATAAAATTCAGATAATTCCCTTGAGCAAGAACATGAAAACTCTTAATATCACTACTTCATTGGGTAGGAAGAAAAGAAATAGATAGAAATTTTTAAAAAGCTGAAATGTGACCATTATCAAGATTAAGACCTGAATTTTTTAACTTTTAAAAATTATACTTTTCCCTCTGGACTGAAATACCTTCTACTGTATTTGGAACATTAGTAGAGACCTAAGAAGGATTTTTCTGACAGGCTGGTTTTACTAATATTATAATTAGCACTAATAAAAATAACAAAAGTAATTATTTATTGAGTCCTTCATATGTCTGGCACTTCTCTAAGTGCCTTACATATGTCATTTCTTCTAATCGTCACAAAATCCCTATGAGACACTACTACCAATATTCCCATACTACAGCTGAGGACACTGAGAAACAGAGAACTGAAGTCATTTGCCCAGGGTCATATGGCTCTTAAGTGTCAGAGCCAGAAGCTGAACCCAAGGAAGGCATCAGGGTAAATGACAAGAATGAGGGATGGTGAAAACAAGACTCTAATAAAATGATATTTTAGAAGAAAATCAGCATTAAAGTTTGCATCAGAATGCATGAGTCTGTAGTTTGTCTTATGATTTTATCACACTTTTTAGTGGTAAACAGTGGTCAGAATGAAGGAACAGAAGATAGGGATTGGCAGGTGCCCCAAGGCTGGGTTCTAACAACAAAAAAGGAGTTAAGGATTGCAAGGGATGCTGGGCTACCTCAAAAAGCCTAATTCAATTGACTAACAATGGTATCTAGATAAAACCGAATTAGCAGGCAAGCATGAAGAGAAGAGAAAGATAGCCTTCTTTCATTGTGAAACTTTCAAAGAAGTTGTTTTTCAGTATTGTGAATTACAAATGATGTCTCCATCAGGAAAGCAAACTGGCACAACTCCTATGGAGGGCCATTTGGCACTATCTAGCAAAATTACATATGCATTATCTTTTTGACTTGGAGATTACCTTCAAAATATCTGTCTCAATGATGCAATGACAAGAATTAGAAATGACATATGCCCAAAGCTATTCATTGTGTCATTACTTGTAAAGGTAAAAATTTGGAAACAACCCACATATCTACCAATAGTAGACAGGTTGGATAAACGATGGTCCATCCATACATTTCATAGTAGACAACTCTAAGGTGAATGGGAAAAGATCTGCATGTACTCACAGGGAGGTATTTCCAAGATTCACTAAATCAAAAAGGCACAGTGCAGGGCCAGCTGAGTGGCGCGATGGTTAAGCGCTGGCTTGGGAAGCCAGAGGCCCCAGTTCGGGTCCCACATGTGAGGGTCAGTGACACTGCCCTCAAACAAACAAAAAAAAAACCACAAAAAGGCACAGTGCAAAATTTCTATTATGCTACACTTTGGGTAAGAAGGGGGAATGTAGAAACCTTTATCGATATCTGCTTGTAATTTTTAAAAGAAACTAGAAATGTAAATCAAAAAATCATAAAAATAGTTACCAGTGGGGCAAGGAGAACTGGGTGGGAGAAATAGGATTTTTTTTTTTTTTACTGTAGAATTATGTGACTGTTTTAATACATTTTAAGAATTAAATCAAAACAAACAATCTGAAAATTAAAAACTATGTGAAGCACTTAGGGGGTTCACTTCATAGATTGTGTAGATGCCTGACCAATACACTTACATCTGAAGCTAAAGTAGAATAACATTGAATGTCAACTATAATTATATACAAGGTCTGACAATCAAGTTCACAAACTCACCCTAGAAAAAGTGCTACATACCTCACTGCTGAATATCACCACGGTCACCTTCGAAGTACTCCCTTTGGGAAGCTATGCACCGATGCCAGTGCCTAGTCCACCTTCAAAGCAATTTTGGAACTCTTTTTCTGGAATGGCCATTAAAGCTGTCATAGTATTTTCCTTGATGTCCTGAATGTCATCAAGACCTGGAAGCAACAAAACTATCCTTCGATAGATGATTGGATAAAGAAGATGTGGTACATATACACAATGGAATACTACTCTGCCATAAGAAAAGATGAAATACTGCCATTTGCGACAACATGGGTGGATCTTGAGATTGTTGTGCTAAGCAAAATAAGTCAGATAAAGAAAGGTGAGAACCATATGACTTCACTCATATGTGAGATATAAAGCTGAAAGCAACAAAGTAACAAAACAAACAAACAAAACTCATAGACACTGATAACAGTTTAGTGGTTACCAGAAGATAAGGGGAGAGTGGGGAAGGTAGAAGTGGGTAAACGGGATCAAATATATGGTGATGGAAGGAGAATTGACTGGATGGTGAGCACACAATGTGATACATAGATGATGTGTTACAGAATTCTACACTTAACACCTATGTAATTATACTAACCATTGTCACCCCAATAAACTTTAATAAAATAGGAAGAGGAGGAGGGGGAGGAGGAGGAACTTAGGAGGGACAAACAAACACTTCAGAAAGAAACTTAGAATATTAGGCACCAAGAGGAGAACTCTGTAATTCATTAATAATTTTTAATATTTGTGGTTTCTCTTTGAAAGATTGAGACAAAATGGTGATCCTATGGTTATAAGAGAGAGCAATTAAACCCCTGATTTGAAGACTGGGATTCATTTTGTGGGAAATGTTGTATTGAGTGTGAGAAATTCAAATCAATAGTTCACTATTAAATGGAATATTCTATTTTCTTAAAATATATTCACTTTTTAACAATGAATAATAAACCCTATGAGGTTTTCTTTAAAAATTTATTTTACAATGGCTTTATTTCACAAAGATATGAAGAAAAGTTAATCTAATGAGCCATCCTCCAGAGTTATCATAGCCCCTGAATTGTAAAAACATGCCTTGCACTTGAAAATTTTTCTATCGTTAGTGAAAAATTCAACAGGAACTAATAATGTGACATGGTATTTGTAACATTTTAATAAAGAGGAGAGATTTTTCATTTAATTTTCTAGTATTCCCAGAAATACTCTCCTAAATATTGTCTCTTAGTAGAAAATCTAATTAAGCTGTTGACAACAAGATAATAGGTTATACTTCTAATGTATTTGACATGTACTGTTCAAGTCGTTCATTCACTTTCAAAAGACTGTTTTGGGAAATACAGCAATGTTATCCTTTATTTCCTTTCAAGGGGATGTGAACCTTCTAAAACATCATTCCAAGTAAATGACTGAATTTCAAGGAGATGTTAACACATGAACCACTACCCATGTCCAAACAGGAAGCCAACATCTGTGGGCTCTAAATCAGTTTGTAAGAAAATAGAAAACCGATCTTCACTTTTTCCAAACACCAAGGTCAGAAATGACTTAAACATCTTGTATCTTTCTCACAATATCACAATGGCTCCTAATATCTCTCTGCTTCCAGACTCTTTTCTCTTCCTATCCATTTTGCAACTCTTTAAATGTGTCTTCATAAAATCATGCAGTACTATGTGATTTTCCTATTCAATAGCCATCATTGTTTCCCCATTGCTATTAAAGTTCAAACTTCTTATTAGCTGCTAAGTCCCTCCACAATTTGTCCACTGCCACTCTTTTCAAGCCTATAATTTACTATCTCTCTTCTTTATGCGCACCCCACAACTAGAATTATCACTATTTCCCATATCTGTATTGTGGATTCCTCCTCTAAAGTTGTAGTTCCTTTTGACTCCACTTATGGAATGGCCCCTTCTCTAATATAATCTCTGTCTTGGAGATATTTTCATTTAAATCATGATTCTCTTAAATGCCTAACTCTTTGAACTACTGTTTGAACCACTATACGCTTTGTGTTTTGTTTACCTGAATCACACAGCAAGCTCCTGAAAGGAAGGATTGCATATATTTTGCTTAGACCCACCTAGCGGTGGGGTTGCCAAAGCTCCAATGAAGGGAGTTATGCAACAGGGAGAAAAACAAAGCCCTCTACCTGAACTCTAAAAGTAGATGCCTCTGAATGATTGTTGCTTTGCAGTTGAGTGAGATATTTGCGTGAAACTTTGAGAAAATGAGAGAATTGTAAATTAATTTACCTAACCACAGAGATAGCAGGATGTGTCATGGAGGAAAAAAACCCAGAAGGGTCAGAGAGAGGAGCAAAATGGAAATGGAGAAGGAGACAGAATAGGAAATGAAAAGCTGTACACACTAGCAACAAGAAAAAATCAAGTGGGCATTCCAAGGGGAGAGGAAATTTGGAGAAGGAAAGGGCAATAAAAAGAGGAATTTCAAGAATTGAAAGGTATGCAATATAATCCTTTACTCTTCCTTCTCCATCAAATGCCTTGACATTGAAATTTGTGTTTTTTAGATATGACATCTTACAAGTCAGACATCAGGTCAGCCTTGGATAAGGACAGAGCCGATGCAAGGGAATCCAGTTACACTGTGTTACAGCTAATCCCAGAATCATACTGAATCTAGATTTGTGTGCTATTTGCTAACTTGGGTACAAATACAAACTGCTAAAGCTAGATTTTAGCAACCGTTAGATGAAGTTCTGATTCACTCAGTCTCTACCATTAATTTCATTACCTTTATAAGATTCCTTTATAAAATGAAACTCATCAGGTACTATTAAAGAAAGACAAAGACAGTACCTTAGCTGCAGAAACTAATTAATATTTGCAGTAAATGTTCCTACAAATGTTAACATCTAATATTCAGAATTAGGAGAATCAAAATCCCTTTGCTGAATTAGTTCTGGACCAGGTTTAGTCCAATTTGGGTGGCCTATACTTTACCCTAACAAAAAGCATTACTTTCTGACTCATTGAGAAATAGAAAAAAAAAATGAATAAAATAAATTCCTCTGTATCTAGTCAGAATCATAATTGAGATTAATGAAAGTTTAAGTTGCTGAGTTTTTCCCATTACTATATCAATACATTTATATTTTGTTTGCCAATAATACTTCAAGACACTGAGTTCCCCACAGCCTATCTTTTTTAATACTTAACATGATGATCTAAAATGGCCTCTCTCTTTCTTCATAAACTTTCCATTCTCTTAGGGTCAAATAATATCAGTTAGGTATGATGTAGGGTTTGAGGAATAGGTGGAAAAGTCGGAATAAATCAATTATATTAAATTATGTGATCATCAATCTTTAATTGGTGAAATTTCAGTCACAAAAGAGGGGAAGAATTTGACTTGGTGGAAATTTCATTTCAAGGGCTCTTTAAGAGTACATCCGAGGTCCTATTCCACCTATAGTAAAGTCAACTCTAACCATGGCCTTGTGGGAGAGAAACCCGCAAAACTATGCGTTCTCTTCCATGCCCCTCTTGCAACAGAAACAGAAACAGCCTGATCAAGAGCTAGACTAATGAAGAATGCTGACATTTAAAATAGCATATTTGCTTCTACACCCTGAAGATTAAAAATCTTAAGACTGAAACCTAGTATGAGGTAATAAATCCAAGAACCCACCAAATGGAGTTGAAAATTAATATGCATCATATATTTCAATGGTTTTGATCATTTACATAAAGTATATACTTTCAATGTGACTGCTCATTATTGTCATGTAAGAGTAACTGCTTTGAAGAAAATCAATATGAAAATGATTCCTTGAGCTGGCCTAAAGTGTACCTCTTGAAACCATTTAAATAAGTGAAAAGATGTGAACACCACAGTTGATTCACCAGCTGTGACTACTTATTAGAAAACAAAAACAGAAAATCTTTACCTCCTTTAAACAGAGAGAACAAAGAAAACAGGTAAACAGGCATCTCTGAAAATTTAGAAAAGCTTGCCCTTGGTTACTCAATATTAAAGAAAATGATTTCTAAATAAAGATAAGCTCAACTCCTAAGAACTACGCATGCAGCTAATTTACTGACAGCAACCATTAACTAAAAATTGATCTTCAAAACATAGCCAAGGAAAAGAAGATGGTAATCTACAAAGGAAAACCCATTAGATTATCATCAGTTTGGAAAATGCTGTTGTGGAAAATACACAGCCAAAGCACTCCAGCTAGTCAAAGGAGAGCCTTGTCCATGATCTGGGACTCAACGTCATCAGATCCCACTGTAGTCCAGGAAGGACCTCATGACCAGCAGCTAAAACTGTGGATGTCCCACTGAAGACATTACTAATGGATTGACAAAATCAAATCCATGGTCCAAAGTGATCCAAATGGCAGAAGGAAAAGCAGAGGATCTGGATTGGATAAACAGGGACTCAAAGTCTTCCTAATGGGGACACTTACTCACCACTCTTTGCTCAACTCTAATATGAACGTATTGGCAGTTAAATGAGATGATGGGAATGAAATATACTTCAAACAGTAAAGCATAATTTGTTGTCAATTACTTATAATTAATGTGAATACTCCTACAACTAAGAGTGAGCTCTATGATCCAGTAAATAAAATTCCATTTGCATTATGTATATAAAACCCAAGGATAAAAAAATAGTCTTGAAATCTTATATTAATTAAAGGTTTTAGAAAATGAGATAGGGCATAACCCAAAGAGTCACTCTCTGATAAATTATCATCATATTAAGTTAGATATAAATTATCCAAAGTTAAGAATTCTATATCTCATACCACCTCACTCCAGTCAGAATGGCTATCATCAACAAATCAACAAATAACAAGTGCTGGCGGGGCTGTGGGGAAAAGGGGACCCTGCTGCACTGTTGGTGGGACTGCAGATTGGTGCAGCTACTATGGAAGTCAGTATGGAGGTATCTCAAAGAACTGGAAATAGAGCTACCGTTTGACCCAGCAATTCCACTCCTAGGTATTTATCCTGAAAAAACCAAGACACTTATTCAAAAAAAGTAATGCACCCCGATGTTCATAGCAGCACAATTTACAATAGCTAAGACTTGGAAACAACCAAAATGCCCGTCAGTAGATGACTGGATTAAGAAACTGTGGTATATTTATACAATGGAGTATTACTCCGCTATAAAGAAGAATGAAATCGTGCCATTCGCAATGATATGGATGGACCTAGAGACTATAATGTTGAGTGAAATAAGTCAGTCAGAGAAGGACAAATACCATATGATCTCACTTATATGTGGAATATGAAAAACTGTATGAATGAGCAAAGTAAACAGAAACTGTCTCATAGATATAGAGGAAAAATCAGGGTTGCTAATTTGGAGAGGAATGGGGATGAGGGAGAAGGGGAAGGGATTAGACAGCAAAAATAGGCAACTACAATATTGCTACTGGGATAGGAAAAACAGTTTGGGGAATATAATTAATAATGTTGTAAATATTCTGTGGAATGTCAGATGATCATAGGTCTTGTTAGGGAGACCATTTCATGGATGGAGTAGAGGTTTGATCACTGCACTGTATTACTAAAGTGGAGGTTGTATACCTACTGTAATTGAATATATATAGATAGTCACGGGATGTGGATTATACTGTGGAAGAGAGTCAGAGGAAGAGTAATAGATATATATGATATGGGAGGGTGTGGGGTGGTGTATTGGGGGTGGGGGGGTTGTCACTTTGAGGGGTAAAATGTTTAACTATTGCACTGTGTTGTACACCTGAAACTAATTAAAAATAAAAAATAAAAAAAAAAAAAAGAATTCTATATCTCAGCATCAAAAAAATAAAAGAACAATTTGATCAAAAAAATGGGCAGAGGTCCTGAATAGACATTTCTCCAAAGAGGACATACAAAGGGCCAACAGACAGATGAAAAGATGCTCAGCATCACTAACCATCAGGAAAATGTAAATTAAAAACCACAATGAGATGTCACCTCATACCTGTCAGAATGGCTATTACCAAAAAGACAAGAAATAACGAGTGTTAAGAGGATTTGGAGGGCCGGCCGAGTGGCATGGTGGTTAAGAGCTGGCTTGGGACACTGATGGCCCCAGTTTGGGTCCCACATATGAGGGCCAGTGACACTGCCCTCAAAAAAAAAAAAGAAAAGAAAAAGAGGATTTGGAGAAAAGGGAACCCTCATGAACTATTGGTAGGAATATAAATTGGTATAGCCATTATGGAAAACAGTATGGTGGCTCCTTAAAAAACTAAAAATAGAGCTACTATACGATCTACCAATTCCACTTTTGGCATAATTATCCAGAGAAATCAGAAACACTAATTCAAAAAGATATATGCACCCTCATGTTCATTGCAGCATTATTTACAATAGCCAAGATACAGGTGTGACCTAAGTATCCATCCATAGATAAATGTGGTATACACACATAAATAATATGTGAGACACACACACACACACACACACACACACACACACACACAGTAGAATATTACTCAACCATAAAAAATAAAATCTTGCCATTTGGGACAACATGGATGGACCTAGAGGGTATCATGCTACCTTTAATAAATCAGACAGAGAAAGACAAATAGCATATGACTTCACTTATATGTGGAATCTAAAAAACAAAACAAAACAAAAAATAACAGAAACAGACTGATAGACACAGAGAACAAATTAATGGTAGCCGGGGCGGGGAGAATACATGAAGAAAACACACAAAAAAAATAATTCTAAACTTTATCATCATACAATATGTTAAAGTTTGGTCATTGGATAAAATTTTAATATTTATAATCAAATGACAGAAAACACAAAATAAATGAAAATTTTATTTTGGTAGGCTTTCATAATAGATTTTATAATATAAAGAGAGTATAAGTAGACATGGTCTTTAAAGGTCTTGTTATTTTTCTCTTAGGTTTCATTAATAAAGTCACAATGTACAAAATTTTACTATACTTTTCCCAGATAACAGCTGTAGCACTATAGTGAGTTCTTGGAATTACACTTTAAGAGGAAAATTAATAAATGTTAATGTGATGCAGAAGGATGGAGGTTTGAAAACACATTATGTGCAGAAAGATAAAAAGTACTTGGGCTATAAATATATATATATATATATATATATATATATATATATATATAGTCACAGGGTGTGGAGTACAGCATAGGGAATACAGTCAATAGAACTGTAACAGCTATATACGATGTCAGAGGGGAAGTAGATTGGGGGAGGGAGGTTATCACTTTGTGAGAAGTGTAAATGTCTAACTATTACATCGTTTTGTACACCTGAAACTAAAAAAAAGGACTTGGATTCTTTAAATTAAGCTTTTTAAAACAAGGAAGAAATAACAGCTACCTCCAAGTATTTGGGTAAACATTGTAATCACTCCCATACAATAGAATTAGAAATAATTGCAAGCAGCTACAGGTGAATAGATCTTATCGGTTTTCTGAGAGTGGTAAATGACACTGAAAAAGAGGGTGGACAACAAATGTGGAAGAGATGTAAATATTATATGGGGTGGGAAGGAAAAAATTACCCTACATCACATCCAAGGTCCCTCACACCTAGATTTTATGATTCTATACCTTTTGTTTCTTTTATAGTTCAATGTAAAAGAAATACAATATATTTAGCTGAAATATGGCAAGTTTTATGTAGTCCTTGTTTGCATTTTTTACTGTGTAACTCTATATTTAGAGATGAAATTATGCTGTGGAACTAGAAGGGAAATAAATCACTCAAAACTTGTCCTCTCACAAACTGAGAATATGAAAAAATCAAAATCATAAATGTCACGCACACACACGCAGCACACAAAATGTCCTGTCAGGAGACCTGTGCAAATGATCCTTGCAGGCTTGCCCTGCTGTGGAGTGTCACTCAACATCCCCACTGCTAATTAAAGTAAATGATTCATTGTACTATGAAAGAAAGCAATTATCCCCTAATGCTTCTGTTTCCTTGAGAGCAATAAAAGTTTTACTTCTTAAGAGGGACAAGTATAGGAATAACACCTCCAACCCCATTCATTCCCTTTGATTATCTTACTGATGAGACTAGGTGAAACACCTATGCAAAGAAAGCTCATTCTTCCTGAGTTCTGTCTCAGAACCTACAAATAGCCTTCTCTTTCATCACATAGTCTTCCACCTGCCCTGAGGTGGTGACTTCTACTTGTCCAGAGCTTACCTGCAGCCTCACCAGAAGCATTATTTGGCGATGAGTAGAGAGACTTTTTAGAGTCCAGATGTGGCTAGGCTGCATTTTCTAATTCCATATTTAAGTAACACGGCCGATATTTTTGTTTAATTGCCATCTGTTGGCAACTTATGTTTATTTTCTGAAATTAGCTCTAAATAATGTGGTGAGAGAAAGAGGTATGATTAATCATTTGCTTCTAAAACCTGCACAAGTTTTGCCCAAATGACAGGAATATATCATATTATATGCAAACCCAGGGTGGCAATGTTGGAATATGCCTGTTTATGTGGGAAACAGAAGCATTAACAAGACCCAAAAAAGCAGGAAGGAGAAAATAGACACATGCTAAATTTAAAAAGAAAAACAAACCCTATTCAACATACAGTGAATTTGTTCTTTATATAAATAAACTCTGGATTTTGAAAAGTTATATATGGTAGCTGTCGCATAAACTTGGGGGCAAAAGATTTAATGCAAATTTACTATAAGTAGGTGGATGAAACACAGCTGGTCTTAGAAATTTGTTGGTCCCTATTTCTGCCTGAAAATGAATAAACTGAAACAGGGTAGAAATGAGAAGAAATCAAATACACTAAATTCTGAAATTCCACCTTCTATATTTTTAAAAATAAAAATATTTGAGTATTGTATTAAAAAGTCTAAAGTGGTGATGGTAAACTCAAATGCCTATCAGAGTTATGCAAGAATGTAAATATCTGAATCATGGTAGATGAAAGACAATCAAGGTTTCAGGGACTCAGGGAATGTGGCAAAAAGGAGAACACACGTTCTATCCAAACACATTCAAAAGTCAAAATTTAAAACCAATGTGCAGGCCAAAGAGCATGCATAGTAATTACATCGGGCCTCACTGTCAGTTGTTAACTCCTGGCTGGAAACTTAACTTTTCTTATTTTAAATCCCTTTGTCTTTCTCTCTTGCTCGTATATATAATACTCATATATATTCTAATATATACCTATATTTCTCATATATACACACATGTATGTATATATATTTTATGTGTATATACACATATATATGAGAAAGAGAAAGGAATTTAAAATAAGAAAAGTTGAGATTTATATAAAGTACATATACTTTGCATAGAAGTTAACCACACTGTATATATAAAACCATACCTACTTTTAAAATAGTGTGAGTTAGTGAATTAATTTCAAAAAGTGTACACATATATAACAAGGCTAAATAAATTATAGTTTGAAAAGAAGAGCCACAGATTTTGCAGGGTGATGGCAGTATCTCGAAACCCATTAACATAACACTAAAGCACAAAATTGAGCTCCTGGCAGTCTCTCTGTACCTGGACTTTGGTTTGGGAACCATAGAGACAAAATCTGAAAAGATGTGTAATTCGATCAGATAGCCCTTTATGATATGTCCATTGTGATTTGGCTAAAAGGAAGAATATTAAAAGAATTCACAGGTTTTGACTTTGAACAAATTAGTTGTATCTAGTCAAGTAGTAAAACAAAACATGGGTCGTGTAGACTCAAACAAAAGAAAAAAAAATTGAATAACTGATAAATATGAACACGTGTTGATTTCAAAGCCAGCTCCATTTAAAGTGAACAGACTTGAAATTCTCAGTGTCATAGAGAGTGGTGAAAGGGCTCTGAGCCCAGACCTAAGGAAGTAGGCGTTCAGCTGCACTCAAACCCACTGACCATGAAAATTGTAGGTAAGATTCTGGAATAGAAACTTCCTATAGCAAAATCTCTAATAATCCTGATACGTAAGTCAACTATGTTGTTAACTGAAAGGGAAGCCAATCATTTTAGGTGTCATTGGGGAGAATGTCAACCTCGACATTCTGACACGAAAACAGGTCTGACTAATAACCTGGCCCATACAGAAAGATGAGTCATGGCTCCTTTTGACTTTCCTGGACCTCCAGAAGAACTCATGGTTATTTCTATTTCTTATCATGACAGTTTGGACCAGATCTCTTGCAACCCCATCCCATGGCCAATGAGACCATGGCAAGACCCTGAAACTTACACATACTCATACTTTCTGAAATTGATGAAATGTCACAGAGAGTCGGAGCAAGTGGTCACAGTCACAATTAAAAAGAACCTCCTCCAAAGCTCTAGTCAGCAGCAACGGAACACACATTTCAGCCTCCTACCTGGAAAATACAAAACCTGCTAAGTGAAATTAAATATCATTCATGATTTATATGAGTCCGATGAAGTCAGAATATTTATTGAAGAAGTAGAGTAGAAAGAAAGAAGGTGACTGTGAGATTATATATATATGTCTTTGCCCCCCTTCCAGTCACAGGGCTTCTGAAACCCTGGTAATTTATTTCCTGGGTGATAAGAGTGTCTTTTCTTCTAATATGGTAATTCTGGGTGGGCTCCTGGATAAGGCCTGGTCTTAGAATGACTAAGCCATGATTAGAAGCTTGGAATTTTCAACCCAGCCTCCCATTCTCTTGAGACAGGAGAAAAGCTGGAAAGTGTTAATGACAGAGCATGCCTACTGAAGATGCCTCCATAAAAATAGTATGCAGTCCAGAGAGGTTTTAGCCTGGTGAACATATCCACACACCAGGAGAGTGATGCATCTCAACTCCACAGGGACAGAAGCTTCTGTGCTTGGGACCCTCCCAGACCTTGTTCATTTTCTCTCTTCATCTGGCTGTTCATCTGTATTTTTATCATATCCTTTAATAAACTAGAAAATTTAGATGTCTCCTTGAGTTCTTTAGTTCTAGCAAATTAATCAAACCCAAGGAGGAGCTCATGGGAAACTTCCATTTGTAGCCAAGTCAGAGGGAAGTTGTGGGTTACCTGGGGACCTACTCCTTGCAATTAGCATCTGAAGTAGGGGACAGTTTTTAGGAGAAAGCCCTAAATCTGACTCTATACACTCCACGTAGATAGTGTCCGAACTTAGTTAAATGGTAGGATACTCACTGGTATCACAGAATTACTCAGTGAGGAAAAGCCCACACATTTGGTGACCCAAAGTGTCAGAGTGAAGTGCTCTGTGTGAGGAGTAAAGGAGAGACTCACGGGGGGGGAAGACTGGGCTTTTTAAAAAACAGTGTTCAGAATTTCCATCTAGAAAAGTGAACTCATTAATCAACATATGCAGAGCTCAGTTATGAGTAAATAAAATCTGGAGTTTTGACAGCTACAGATGGAATCTTTTGCATTGGAGAGACCAAGACAACAGTTTGTCATTAGCTAAGAAATGATTTTTGAAGCTTGGAAAACATAAAACAATAGTACAAGTCAGTATATGTCTGTAGTCCCTGGAATCCCAAGTGTGGGGCTTGGCTCAAGATGTTGCTGGTTCAAGTTCACCTGAAGCTTCAGTAACTGCCACATCCTCAGCCAGAGCCAAATCCCCCTTGATATCTGCCATCATTTCTACTTTTTCTGGAACCATAATTCCCTGAGCCGAGGCCACAGACATTGGAGCTGAAGCTGTCAAACCCAAAACAATAGCCCAAGGAAGAACAGTCAAAAGCCCATAGAACTGGCATGCTCAGGACATTAGCATCATCTTAGAGAAAACCCAAGATGAAGAAACAAAGGGCGGACAGTACCACGAAAGCTATAACAGAAGTTCCTAGAATATGAGGTTTGGATCATTGTGTCAGGAGCCTGAAATGAGGTTTGTTGAGCCAGAAGATTGCCAGAACTCTTCTCTCAGGCACTGGAGGATGTGACTTCATCTAAGGCCAGGCATTCTCAATACCTACATCTGTTTATTGGGAACATTCATCTGTTTAAAAAGAGGCAAAAAGGGCTGACCAAGTGGCGCAGTGGTTAAGCACTGGCTTGGGAAGCCAGCGGCCCGGTTTGGGTCCCACATATGAGGGCCAGTGACACTGCCCTCAAAAAACAAAAAAAAGAGACAAAAATACATATATACAAAAAGGGTTTATACAAATGTGCAACATGATAGAATTCCAACTACTGACAGGATAAATTAGGACTGTCCCTTCAAAAAGGAATGTGTAGTAACTGGAAAGGGACATGGGGATCCTTTGGGGACTTGCCATATACTGTTTTTTGGTCTGGGTACAGATTACATGATGTGTTCACTTTGTGAAAATTGATTGTGTTGCCATACTTATGTGTACTTTTTTGTTTTCATGGTATATTTCAAAAAAATTTACATTTAGAAAGTCATTGGACCAGTATAAACTTGCAAGTCACTCCTCATTGGCGAAATTTTGATGTAGACTATATTCTTACTCATTAACTTCTAAGAGCATTTATTTAATATATTTAGGATATATCTCCCTGAACTTAAATCTTCCCTTATCACTAATGGTTTCAAATTAACATCTGACCATGATATGTATGTAGTACAATGACTCCTGATCACATATATTTCAATGTATAAAGGTCACATACCACAAAGCATTGCATGAAGAATCGACACTCTATCAAGGTGACTGAGAGTTTGGGTTCTGGAGCCAAAGAGAGCCTGTGTTGAACCTAACTCTCCCAGTGCTAGCTATGTAAATTTGAGCAAGTTATTTAACCATCTTTGCAATTGTTTAAATCTACATAGCAAGAATGATTATAGTGTGACTTCATGGGGTACGGTTGTTGTGAGGACTAAGTTAGTTGATTCATTAAAGCTCTTAGAACAGGGCTAGCTCATGATAAGTTCTAAATAAGGGCCTGCTATTGTTACTATAAATATTATTTTAATTATTATCTCAAAATTCTCCCCTAAATTCTGGTCAGAGAACAGTGTGTTAGTAAGTTTTATGCTTATATGATGTAAGTTACTTTTTCAGTTGTTGTAACAGAGGACAAATAAGTATTATTTCAAAAGGCAGAAGTTCATTATTCTCTCATATTATATAATAGTACAGTGGTGGGCAATATTGGTAAACAGCTCTACCATCCTCAAATGATAGAGTCCACGTGGAGATCCTACTCAGCCGCTTCTAACTTCTCCCACATCTCAGCAACCAAGAAGCTTCCTAAATGAACACACTGCTAACCCTTTTAAGAATCTAAGTCAGAGGACACATTATTTTTACTCATACACTATTGGTCAGTACTTAGTCACATGTCCACACTAAGCTGCAAAGGAAGCTGAAAAATGTAGGCTTTAGTTGGGTGGCCATATATTACCTAAATCTACTATGTTGGAAAAAGTGGATAATGGATATTGATAACCAACTAGAAGTCTGCAGTAATTCCCAGCATGGTGTTGTTATGCAGCCTTCAGAAGATCCAAGGTACTGGATGCACAATATAAATTTATATTCCCTTCCAAGAGTTCATTAAAATGCTATTAAAGGAATGAAATTGCTATGATATACAATAATGGATTGCAATAATGGATCTTAAATAATGCAGAACCATTTTTAGGGGTCATCAAAGGACAAAATGTTTCAACACATTTCGGAAAGATGGCATAACTGACAGAGTGATGAGTGGAGAAACTTTCAGACAATGAATAAAGAAAAACCCATACCTACTGTTTCGGTTGTCTATTGCTATATAACAAACCACCCAGAAGTCAGTGGCATAAAACCAGAGCCACTGTATCATGCTCATGGTTTTGTGAGTCAGAAATTCAGACAGAGCATGGACAAATGGTTTGATTCTATTACACAATGGTTGGGGCCTCAGCTGGGAAGATATGAGTGGCTGGGAGTGAGCCAAAGAGCTGGATGGGGAATCATCAGAAGGCTGCTCCACTCATGTGTCTGACACTTGGACTGGAATGACTTAAAAGCAGATCTCAGCTCAGGCTATTAATAGACCACCTATACATGACTTATCCACATGGTCTTGGCTTTTTACAACAAGAAAGCTAGGTTCTGAGTGGGAGAACACCGAGATAGAGTTTCTGGGGCGCAAGAGTTCCAAGAGAACCAGGATGAAAGGGCAAAGTCTTTTACAACCTATCCTCAAAAGCCAACTAGTGTCATTTTCTACAGACTTTATTTCTCAGGGCAGTCACAAGCTATCCAGATTCAAGAGAATGAGACATGGACACCCCATCTCTCAATAAAAAAAAAATTCAAAGAATTTGGGGGCCGTGTTTCAAAATCAGAATTTCTAAACACATCACTATGAAATTTCATAATGCCAAAGCTAAAAAAAAGAACTAAATGCTTCTATAGGAAAAAAAATTTTTAATGACTTTGTACTTGGTAAGTACAAAGGAAGGAGAATCAGTCTGATAACAAATACTTCATTAAAAACACAGGAAGCTAAATACAGTAAAGGAAAATTGTCTATGTTGCGATAGAAAATGATTTTCAACCTAATATTTGATAGCTAGTCTAAGTATCACTCAAGCATGATATATAAAACATTTTTATATGCATCCTATGGTTCAGAAATTTATCCTCTACACACCTTTAGAAATTGTATTGATAAGTACTCCAACAAAACAGGGATTTAACCAGAGAACAGGAGACATGGGATCAGTCAAACTATAGATACAACCCAGAATAACAGAGAAGTGAAATCCTAGGATGACAGCCAAGCATCAGTTTAGTTTGAGCAGAAAGATAGAAGACAGAAAACAGAGAATTTGCAGGCAGGAAAAACAAAAACCAGGCATCTCAATGAAGTTTCTGGGAAAAAGAGACACTAAAAATAATGAAGATAGAATAAAGACAAATAGTGCAAGAAAACAATATCATTAGAAAGCAAAGGAAAAATAGGAAGCAATTTAAGACAGGCAATATAACCATAGAGTGCTACTTGGCTCTACAAAATAACTATAAAGTCTTAATAACATACAAATGAGTATTGATTTGCCAAATAATAGTTAGATAACAAAATAAGAAAAACATGTTGATGGAGTTATTTGGAAGTGGGGTGTGTAAGAGGGCTAAAGTCTTCATTCATCATATAGCAGCCTACTATATTAATTAAGGATACAGCAGTAACTACTTAAGAAGCAATCTAAAATAATGTAAGGTGGTGCTTGTGGAGACTAAAACTAGGGAGGAGCAGGAAATATAATTTTTGCTTTATAAAAAGTCACCCTGTACTATTTAATTGTTCAATTTGCATATTTTAATTAGATTAAAAGTTATAATAATTTTTAAAATGCTGATTATCATATTTTAATGTTTGTTAAAGAGCAGCAGAAGACATAGACAAGATTAATTGTTACAGTATTGAAGATTATGAGCCTCAAAACATGCAAATATACTCTCATACATTAAAAATGTTAATATATTACAAATGTGGAATCATAAATCAATAAAGAAAGGAAGTTATTACTTAAATAATGGTGCTGAGATAACTCAACATTTAAAGGATAACAACTTTATACCACAAACCATATTAAATTATAAATCAATATGAAGTTAAATAAAAATTTCAAACAATGAAGAAACAACAAAAAAGAGAATAAACTTTTAAATGTTTTTTATACAAATATATAAAATCAACTGAAAAATCTCAAGAGCAAAGTTAGACTTAACTACTTTAAAAGTTAATTTCCATATATCAAAAAATAATAACATTTAAAAGGGTGAAGCACAAAGTGAAATAAATATATGCATATTTATTCTATAGATTTAAGTATAGAATTAAGTATGACTATAGATTAATTTTTTTGATATTTTTAAAGTTCTTAAATATCAAAAGAGAATAAAATCAAATGTCCTAATAAGAAAACATGAGTAACAGACACACACACACAAAAATACATCAAAAGCTAAAACACTGGCATTATCGTTGCACTATTATATAAACTACTAACGAGAACCTAAGATGTACAAGGTGCCATCCAGGAAAAAATGAGTATTAACTCCTCTAACTCCTCTTTTTGAGGTGATTACAACAGATCTGGCATTAAAACTTGTACTTCTTGCTGAATATTTTATTTGTGCAAAAAAAGAGATATGTCGTTACTTAAGAGTGCCTCCTTTGAATATTTAATAATTATTTTATTTTCTAAATAAATTGTTAGAGAATAGATAACTAAATGGTAGAGTCTAGAAAGGATGTGGCATGTCCAGTGGGTATGTCTCCCCTGTCCTGTGTAGCTCTCACTACAGTGGATAATGGTCTGTGCCCTGCGATGTTTATTTAAAAGAAACAAAAATGGGATTTCTAGTCAGGATGATGGGGTAGGTAAATGCTGTATTTACCACCTCTCATTACCACATCAAAATTACAACTAAATGACAGAACAACCATCACTGAGAATTGCCTGAAGTCTAGCTGAACAGATGCCCTACAGCAAAGGACATACAGAAAAAGCCATCTTGAGACTGGAGAAGGGGTGGAGATGCTGGGTGGAGAAGGGGTGGAACAGGCTCGTCCCACATCTGCATGTGACCATTAAAAATCGGATGGGATATCTTAACTGTGGAGGTCCCCCTAGAGGAGCAAGGGATCCCAGATACATCAGGCTCCCCAGCCCAGGGATCAGTGACAAGGGGTCCCCATAATTTCTAGCTATGAAAACCAGCAGAGATTGTGGTTGAGTGAGACAGAGGGCAGGTGCAATCTCAGGCATTCCTCTTAAAGGGCCTGAGAATCTACAAAAGAATCTAATACTTACATGCTGAAGGACTGACTTGTTCTGAGCTCCAGTGCTGGAGCAGCAGCTGGAGAGGTGCCAGGGACATATGTGGAGGAACTGAGTTGACTGGCTTCTGGACAAGGGCTGAAGGGGCAGCTTTCTCCCAGTCAGAGGAGCTGGCAAAAGCCATTTTCTTTGTTGAGCCCTCCCCTCTCCCAGCATGTAGATGCAGGCAGCCCCCATACCTGAGTCACCATCAACCTGTCTAACACTGTTCATTCTCTTTCCCCTGGTGATTCTAATATCACATCCCACCCAACTTTTGGGCACACCCAAGCTGCTTCCAGTGGCTTTTCCACACAAACCTCATGCTTTGGTGCATGCTGTAGACTTTCCTAAAGTCTCTCAATGATTCACAACACCCAAATAAGCAGTATCTGGCTTCCAAGTGTCCCATACCCCTGGCTGAGCAGCCCTAAGCCCAGCACTAATGACAGCCTGCCTTGGTTTATGGCTTGGCCTCTAGAGGCACCTCTAAACAAAGGTGTGGAATACATGGGTGGAATACATGTGTAGATTGCTTTATGGATCATGCCAGGTGGTCCTGGGCAGAGCACAGGTTGCAAGTGAACTTGGTCCACAGTGGGTACACTTCCAGGGGGCTCCAAGGCTGGTACACCTAGTGACTGTCTTCAGACAGAACCAGAGCAATCACTCAGCCACCTCCAAGGATGACATGTCCAAAGGGTAGACTGTGTAAGCACCAGGGCCTTGCTAAAGAACATTCTGCTCTGTAGGGTCAGCCCCTGCACCACAACTCCTCTATCATAGTCATAGCCAGTTCTTGCAGACAATCAGCCTGAGGGTCAATCCCTTCCACTGATGTACAAACAACAACAAAGGCTCAACTACAACAGGAGGGCACACACACCCACAAAAGGGACATACCTGGAGCACATGGCTCTGGTGACTAGGGAGACTGTGCTACTGGGCCCCACAGGACACCTACTACATAAAGTCACTCTACTAAGACAGAGAGACATAGCAGCCCTACCTAATACATAGAGACAAATGCATTGAGGCAGCCAAAATGGAGAGACAAAGAAACATGCCCCAAATAAAAGAATAGAACAAAGCTCCAGAAAAAGAACTAAACAAAATGGAGACAGGCAGTCTACCAGATTCAGAGTTCCAAACACCAGTTATAAGGATCCTTAATGATCTCAGAGAGAACTTCAACAAAGAGATAGGAAACATAACAAAGAACCAGTCAGAAATGAAGAATACAATAACTGAAATAAAGAATACTTTAGAGGGAATCAATAGTAGATTAGGTGAGGCAGGGGACCAAATCAGCAATTTAAAAGATAAGGTAGCAAAAAACATCTAATCAGAAGAGCAAAAAGAAAAAGGAATCAAAGAAAAAAAACTGAGGACAGTTTAAGGGACTTCTGGGACAACAACAAGCATACCAACATATGCATCACAGGGGTACCAAAGGAGAAGAGAAAAAGAGAGGGCAAGGAATTGAAAACCTATTTGAAAAAATAAGAACAGAAAACTTCCCTAACCTGGTGGAGGAAATGGATAGTCAACCCCAGAAAGTACTAAGAATCCCAAACAAGATTAACCTAAACAGGCCAACACCAAGATACATCATAATTAAAATACCAAAAGTTAAAGACAAGAGAGAATCTTTAAAAGCAGCAAAAGAAAACCAGTTTGTTACCTACAAGTGAACTCTCTAAGACAATCAGCTGATTTCTCAACAGAAACTTTGCAGGCCAAAAGGAACTGGCACAAAATATTCAAAATGATAAATAGCAAAGACCTACAACCAAAATAACTCTACCCAGCAAATTGAATGACAGATAAAGAACTTCCCAGACAAGAAAAAGCCAAAGGAATTCATTACTACCCAACCAGTATTATAAGGAATAGTAGAGGGACTTCTTTAAGACAAAATAAAAAAAGATTAAAAAATATAAATAATAAAATAGCAATAGCTACACATCAACAATTACTTTCAATGTAAATGAATTAAATGCCACAATCAAAAGACATACGGTGGCTGAATGGATAAGAAAAACAGCCCTTTACATATGCTGCCTACGAGAGACTCACTTCAGATCAAAAGACACACACAGACTAAAAGTAAAGGGAAGGAAAAAGATATTTCATGAAAATGGAAATGAAAAAAAAAAACTGGGGTAGCAATTCTTATAGCAGACAAAATAGACTTTAAAATAGAGGCTATAACAAGAGACAAAGAAGGACCCAGTAACCCCACTTCTGGGTATTTATCTGAAGAAAGCCAAAATGCTACTTTGAGGAGATGTGTGCATCCATATGTTCATTGCAGCATATTTTACAATAGCCAAGATATGAAGCAACCTGGGTGTCCTTGAATGGATGAATGGATAAAGAACAGGTGGTACATATATAAAATGGAATATTACTCAGCCATAAACAAGAGTGAAATCTTGCCATCTGCAACAACATAGATAGATCTAAAGGATACTGTGCTGAGTATAGTAAAACACAAAAAGGCAAATGTCATTTGATTTCACTTATAAGCAGAATCTAAAGAACAAAAGAAACAAATAAAATGGAAAAAAAGTCTTAGAGCACATTTTGATGGTAGCCAGGTACAAATTGGTAGTTACAAAATAGTCATGGAGATTGAAAGTACAGCATAGGGAATATACTCAATACTATGGTAATAACTATGTGTAGTGCCAGATGGGTACTGGACTAGTCAGGGGATCACTTCTTAAATTATATAAATGTCTACCCACTATGCTGTACAGCCTGAAGTTAATATAAAATAATATTGAATGTCAACTGTAACTGAAAAATCAAAAAGTATGGGGTGGGGGAGGTAAAGTGTAACAAGAGGTCCAAATTTCCAGTAAGTCACAGGGATGTAATGTACAACATAGGGAATATAGTCAGTAATAATGTGAAAGCATGGTATGGTGTCAGATGGTTGCTGGACTTAGCACGGTGATCCCTTCTTTAGGTATACCCATGTTGACTAACTATGGTGTACACCTGAAACTAATATAATATTGTATGTTAGCTATATTTTAATAAAAATCTTTTTTAAAGCATCGTAATAAATAAATAAAATTAAAATGTTATTTTTATTTTATAAAATGAAGTTCAAGACATATAAAGGCAGACAGATTTTTTTTTTCTTTTTCTCTTCCAAGATCTCACACCTGTAGAAAGAGAAAATTTAACAGAAAGAGCTTACCACAGCATTTGGTCCAGGTTGACAGTCCCATTGGTGAAAATGGTCAGACAGCAACACCAAGAAAAATGAAGGACAACGTGCATATCATCCTCACGACATCTTCTATATTGAAAGATTAGAGGTCTTATTTGTATTTTCAGCTTGTTTTTCTCTTTGTGCCAACAGATTCCACAAATGGCTTTATTTTAAAAATTTCTCTTATGAGTCTTATGGTGCTTTTCTAACTAAATTGTACTTTTTAATACATCAATAGTATTTGAGGAGTCCATGAAAAAAACTGAGATAGTTTTCTGGGTCTTCCTTCGGTGTCTGCCATCTTTGCTTGTATCTTTCACTAACCTTCACGTTTCCAGGGAAACGACCCACCTTGCTTTTTTCTGCCCTTCCTCAGAAGTTAATTTTTTCCAATTCCCTAGCAAATTTAGTTGCGCTTTATTTTTCCTTCCTCTTAAATCTTAAAACACAACGATATGTGTCAGTAAATGTTTAAAAATTTAAAACTCCAGGGCTGGTCGAGTGGCGTGTTGGTTAAGAGTTGGCTTAGGACGTCAGCGGCCCCGGTTCGGATCCCACATATGAAGACCAGTGACACTGCCCTCTACAGCTAACAACAGCTCCACCTGGAGCTGGGCTGTGCGAGCCCCGGTGACGGTGTAGGCTGCAGCCCCTGCTGCAGTGTGCTGCCATAGGCTACAGTGAGCGGCCCGCAGCCAGCGTGAGCGGCTGGCAGCCAGCGTGAGCTGCCAATAGCCGCGGTGAGCGACATCCAGAGGCCAGCGACCGATCTGCCTCATCCGGGAAGAGCGCAATGACGATACCAACATGGGCCAGTGAAGCAACGTCCTCCACAACTAGACTGAAGAACAAAAGGACAGCAACTTGTCTGTTCCCCTTCCCCAATTCCCCAATGCTGTTCCCCTCCCCCAATTCCCCAATAAAATCTTTAAAAAAAATTTTTTTTAAAGTTAAAAGCTCCAGGTTAAACGATTGTCATGTTTTATTCTCAAGGTGTGTGAATAAGAACTGTGCACAGTAGCCTAGTTAGAGATTCAGCATGCTCTTATTATTGCTGACACAGAAGATACACCTGGCTTAAGTTCACTGACCTCTCTTCTCTAGTCACCCACTCCTCACCAGGAACAAGATAAAAATATGAATATTATTATGAGGACCATTCACACAAATGGCCAGACACTATTCTTTGCCTCTGAGCCTCTAGTAATATCTCACCATGTTTCAGCAAAGGAAAACAGAGATTAAAAAGAGCTCTTAGTATGGACAGAGGGAAATTTAATTAAAGCAAAGCAATTAAGGTTTAGTTAGAGGGTTTTTAAAGCTAAAAATCATATGTTCGTGCACACTTGGGGAAGCTCTTGGAAGTGTCTTAGTAGAAATCTGTTAGGTGAGTGAATCCAGAAGACCTAGGGAGAGAGACAGGATGAAGAAGCTGCTGTGTGTTTTCATTCTTGTGAGTGAAGAAAATGTTAACTTCTGATGAAATCTAAGAAAGGCAACATCCCATATTAAAGTTATCATAATAAGAAAAAACACATGACTCTCTGGAGACATGTTGCCTAGCCAGCTCTATCTTGGGAAAGGGACAAAAAACGAAAAATAAGTTGGGACAGGTCTGTGAGGTAGCCAAGGGTGAGATCATGGCTCTGGATTGTAAATATAAAGGATTGCATTCAATCACTAAGATCTAAAATTATGATGTAGTCCATGTTAATAAAATAATCACCCATACACATTTCCCCCCTTTCTACTTGGTATCATCTTTACTTGCAGAAACCCTGATGAGCTTTGTAAATTGGCTTAGATTATGAATCATCTAGTGGCTTGTTGCCATTATTGTACTATGTGGCGTTCAATGCCACCAAAGATGAACAAATCCAAAAGAAAAATGGGAACAGATAAGGGGGAGAGGTTCTAGCCAACACTGCGTTGTGTTTAAGCTCACAGTAGGTATAACATAGCTCCCTAGTGGGCTGAGCTAACGCAGCCTTGTCTTATCCCAGCAGTAGTTCAACGTCAAGGTTTGGCTTTTTATCTGCACCCGGTTCAGAGATAATTTTGTGAGTGTTAGATCATTATTTTTTCTAATAATTAAGTTGCTAAGCCATAATGCTTTCAAATGGTTTCTAGTCTACAATTAAACATAGTTTCATTTTACCAATTAATGTGTTTAAAAAACTGAGAAAATGTCTTCCCAGTTTCTGAAGTTGTAAAACGTAGTTAAATAATTCAAGTTTTTGGATGGAAAGGTAAACAGTGCTACTTCATTATATAGGATATAGTTATGGTTGAGAAACAAATTATAGAACCAAATGCTAGAAATCTCTTCACAGGTAGTCCTTCAATTTGCCCATTTAATTGGTTCATTGTGAGTGTTATCCTCTCAGCTATTTCAAGGTTGCATATGCGGTATAGCCATAGATGTAATGGTAGGCGAACAAGTCAGATTGGAATGGCCTAGGAAGGTACAGCAACTTGAATAGTACCCCAAAAAATATATGTCCAGGTATTGACCTCCAGTACCCACAAATGTGGCCTTATTTGGAAACAGGGTCTTTGCAGATGTAATTGAGATGAGATTATCCTTGATCTAAATCCAATGACAAATATCCTTATTAGAAACAGAAAAGTAGAAGATGCAGAGACAGCGGGGAAAGCCATGTGACGACTGAGACAGAGACGGGAGCAATGCTGCCCGGAGCTGAGGAAAGCCTAGAGCCCCCAGATGCTAAAAAAGGCAGGGAGGATCCTTCCCTAGAGCCTTTCAAGTGAGTGTGGCCCTGCTAGCACCTTGAGTTCAGGCTTCTGGCCCGCACCACTGTGATAGAATAAATTTCCTGTTGTTTTAAGCCTTCCAGTATATAGTAATACGTTACAGCAGCCCTAGAAAACTAATACAGAAGGCATCATGGAGATATAACATCTCAATGCCACTTTGAAGGATGGGAGGAAATTTGGCAGGAGAAGGACAAGAAATTAGCACGATGTTTAAGTATGAAAGCCCAATGCAATCATAGATAACTTTCTATTTTGAAGGAGTTAACCCTCTCACAGAAGCAAGTAGTCAATATAGACTTAGAAAGCCATTTGGGCCTCATAAGGCATTGATTGCCAGCTAAGTTAGTACTTTACATGAATGTTTTGTTTCAAACTTTACAAAGACTTTTCATGTATTATTTAAATCCTATGACAAACTTATGAATTAACCAGCAAGGGTATTATTATAGGAATTATATAGGTAGAAATAGTTTTACCTCTAGATGTTCAGTAACCTACTCAAGGTTGAAGAGCTCATGAGTGGCTTTCAAAAATGTAAACTTTTCACTCCAAATCCAATATCCTGCCCATTATACCTTTATGATTTTCATAAATGATTAGGAGCTAATGAAGTGTAATTTTGAAATCATACTAGTTCCATACATATATTAATTTGGATGAGGTTATATTTAAGGAAACCTATCAGCCAACTGTTATAATGGTCAGATATGAGAAAATAAGGGCCTACGACAGGGTGGGGTCAATGCAGGTACACAAGGCAACATAAGGGAAATATAGAGAAACACCCACCATATTTTCTACAGTATGTGCTATGGCTGCCCAAATTTTTTCATATTTTCTTAAATCTTTTCCCATTTTGTATCTTATTTAAACATTAACTGCCATTGTGTCTACTGAACTATAGTGTGCTTCTTTCTGCTTATCCATTTAATATAATTTTCTACTCAATTTAACATACCATTTTTCCACAAAAGGACTAGCAACAAATCTTCATCAGGTATGATTTAGCCTACTTGAAATCTAATAAAAAGATCCTAGGATTAAAATTGGTTACATACACTCACACGCGTGCGCGCGCGCACACACACACACACACACACACACACTATGTCAATCTCACCTAAACCTATTGTACTTATATGAGCTCAGATTAAATATCTTGATGACACATACCATATACATTGAAAGAGACTATAAGAAACTGTTATTGATCTAGCAGAATGAGGAAGAGGGTAGCCTAACATTGAACCCTGAAATCTGAAAAACCTACCTTCTTATATGATAGCTATTTAAAATACTGATATTGAATACACCTTTAAAACTCAAAAAAAAAATCAGATAACTAACATAGTAAGCCATATTTTAACAAAAATTACCCATTCCCAATTGGATATATATATTTATATATACCCTCTAATGCATGGCTTTAGAGAATGTGCTTAATGGTCCTCCAAGATATATAAGGGCAAAAAATATTTGGGATACATCCCAAGTTATATTCTGTACTTAGAGAGCAACAATGTATATTAACATATTAACAGCTTAGATAAAAACTACAGTAAAGAAACCAGCTTAACTATCATTCACCCAGCATCTTTCAAATTTATTTCGCTTGGCTGTTTTTGGCTTGTTTGTTTTGTTTTGTTCTGTTCTGTGTTTAAGGGAAGAAAAGAGAGGGATTTTATTATTTTTTGTTAACCCATGGAACAAGAGCTCCATATAATGTCCTAACATGTTGAGTCAACATGCCTTCTGTGAAATAATTATTTTGAGCTAGCTTTAAAAAAAAAAAAAAGTCTTTTTTAAAGCAAGTGACAGTGATTAGGTGCATTATACAAAACAATTCAAATAAATGACAAGATGTGACAACCATGTCAACTGACCTGGAGTCATTACTTTTATCAAAAAATAAAAATATGTGCAGAAACACACAGCAAAAGAGATAAAAAGAGAAGAGAAAAATGCTTATTTTATTGAATATTTGGGAAATAGTTTTATCTTTCAATATTATGCAGACTATGTTCTGGGTGAATATCATCTAGATTCTTGGCACTGAAGCACAAAGATACATGAAACAATATTATAGAAACCTACATTTCAAGGTATCAGCAAAGAAGATTGTGAAGATTCAGTATCTACTTGCAAACTGTTCAGTAACCATTGATTTCAGAAGAAAGTGTCACCGCCAGTAAACACAATTGTAGCCATGGTTTCTGATTCATAACTTTCAGAACCAAAACCACAGACCTCAGAAGTTGAGCTTTCAACCTCAAACCCAGTGAAAAACACTGTACCCACATTTTCTCCTACAGTAGAACTTTAAGGCCCAGGTTCCTTATGGGTTATAGGTCCCTTAAGATTCCAAGAGCAAGCTCCCAGAAAAAAAGTTGTAACTCTGTGACCATGGGAAGCTATCCAGCTCTTTTCCCTTCATTCTACCCTACCCAACCCCACTACTTCTCCTTTAACTAACTGAGCTTTGTGAACTCATCAATTCTTTAAGACCCAGTTGAAATTATTTTCCTCTGAAATCTTCTCCTATGTGTCCACCCCACAGCAAAATTGATCCTACTAACCCCATAGATCAACAGCACTTTATAGGTTTCCCTATGATGGAACTTGTTTCATATTAGCTGATTCTTTCTATATCTGCTTCCCTACTATAGTAGAATGATCATGAGTGAGAGAGACTGTCCAATTACTACCAGGTGTTCAATGAATATTGGGGGGATGAATGAATGATTAACTAAACAATCGTTTTAAACTATGAAGTTATGCCAGTGTCTCCTGATTATGAACATGTAAAACACTTCACAGTTACTAAAAACTCCCTTTTCAATATGTCTCCTGGGACCAACTTATATCTCAGGGATGATGTATGCAAACTTAGGGGATAAAATAAGAAAATAAAGCCATCAAGTAAGAAATAAAACAAGGAGAGGAGTAGAAAGATCATCTAATCATAATTCGAAACCACCAGTTTTCCCCGTGACTTTGAAGAAACCAGTCAGCAGCTTTGAAAACTCACTCACTTGACAGATTCTGCACATAAATAACTTCTCTGGAAAAAAAAAGAATCAGAAAATTATGCTAAAAATGCCACAGGTTTTTGGTTGCTTTGCAATGGGCTTATTTGGTATTCAAGCATTGTATCTCACTTTGAAAGGCCCAAACTATTCATCAAAATATTACACAGCTCAGGAGATCCAGGATGGAGGAGTAGATAAACACTGTATCTGCTTCCTTCCATGAATACATTAAAATTACAACTAAATTACAGAACAATCAATCCAGAGAGCCATCTGAAGTCGGGCAGAACAGAAGTTGTATAACTAAGGATATTAAGAAGTCATGATGAGACTGGTAGGAGCGGCAGAGATGCAAAACAGCTGGTCTCCATGAGGTGGTTGAGAACTGGGAGGGATATCTCAGCCATGGCTCCCTGGAGAAGTGAGAGACCCGAGCCCCACACCAGCTTCCCCAGCCCAGAGTACTGGCTAGGTAGTGAAGCCCTCACAAAATCTGGCTGTGAGAACCAGTGGGGATTCCAACTGTGTGGTTGGACAGAAGGCTGGGGGAAACCCAGACATCCTCTTAAAGGGTCCATGCACAGACTCACTGGCTTGCAGGCACTCACCCTGGTCTCCGGCAAACAGGTGGTGACTCAGGGGGCATCAGAAACATACAGGGGGCAGACTGAGGTGTGTTGCTTTAGAGTGAAGGGTGGAGGAGAGTCACCACTTTCTCTGTTAGGAGGCTTCCTCCCATGCAGGTGGCAGGTGGACGCCACTTTCCTGTGTTCAGCCCACCCCCACACAGCCAAATCTGAATCTGATTGGTCTGGTGAGCGCCGCAGCTCCACCCTGCTGACTCACTGGGATGCTACCCACCCAACTTCCCCAACACCAGAGGCACTTTCTTGCAAGCAGCCAGCCCCCCACACATTGCTCTCTTTCTTGGAAAACTATCAGAATCCGCAGGCCCCAGGTGGGTGGCAACTGATCAGAGTGTGCTCTGAGACTTTTGCTGAGTAACCACAAGCTCAGCACTGGCACCAAACCAAAATCTACATTAACCTGGTGACCAGAACTCTTCCCACTGTAGTGACTCTGAGACTTTGCCTCACCCAATTCATGTACCGCATGAGGCTTTATCAGTGTCTGTACCTTAAGGAAGCCAGCAGGTGTCAGTAGGTGTCCTGGCTTTTTGAGGAGCTACCCCAGGCCTAGTACTGGTGGTAAATATCCTCACTTGACCGAGTGGGCTCTCCCATACACTTCCACAGTTAGCACAGGCAGCAAACAAACTCAGATTGCTTTGTAGCTCCCACCAGGTAGCCCCGGGTGGGTCAAAGCCAGTGGGTGACCTGGGCTTTCAATGGATCTCTCCCCAAGAGGTCCCCAAATCAGTATACTTGAAGGTTGGCTTCAGAGCACCACCCAATTATCCCCACACAGAAAAACCCAAAGGGCCACCTCAAAGGTACCAGAGCCTGCTTGGGCAAATCCCACTCAGTGGGGGAAGCCCCCAGCACAGCAGCCCATAAGCTGTGGACATGCAAAATCCCACAGACAATTAGCACGAGGATCAGTCCCACCTACTGGCATGCCAAGAGCAATCAAGGCTCAACTATAAAAAGAGGGCACACACACAACCCACCCAAGGGACACTCATGAAGCACCCAGAGCAGGTGACCAGGGAGATTGTCAGGGTCCCATAGGGCACCTACTACATAATGCCACCGAGCCAAGAGTAGGAGTCATAGCAGATCTACCTCATACATAGAAACAAACAGAGAGACAGCAAAAATGAGCAAACAAAAAAAAAATATGTCCAAATAAAAGAACAGGAAATAACTCCAGAAACAGAACAAAACAAAATGAAGGTAAGCAACCTACTAGATACAGAGTTCAAAACACTGGTTATAAGGATGCTCAAGGAACTTAGTGAGAACTTCAACAAAGAGATAGGAAGCATAAAAAAGGACATAGAAACGATAAAAAAGAGAACCAGTCAGAAGTGAAGACTATAATAATTGAAATGGAGAATGCATTAGAAGGAATCACCAGTAGACCAGATGAAACAGAAAATCTATTCAGTGATTTCGAAGACAAGGTAGTAGAAAACACCCAGTCAGAACAGCAAAAAGCACAAAGAATCCCAAAAATATATAATAGTTTAAGAGACCTCTGGGACAACATCAAGCATACCAACATTTACATCATAGAAGTACAAGAAGAAAAAATAAACAAGAGATTGACAACCTATTTGAAGAAATAATGACTGAAAACTTTCCTAACCTGGTGAAGGAAATAGACATACAAGTCCAGGAAGTGCAGAGAGACCTAAACAAGATGAACCAAAACAGGCCCACACTAAGACACATTATAATTAGAATGGCAAAGGTTAAAGACAAAGAGAGGATCCTAAAAGCAGCAAGAGAAAGGCAACTACTGGGTTGTCAGAAAAGTCATGAGGTATTTTTTCTATGTTTTTCATTGCAAAACTGCATCATAACTTTTCCGACAACTTCTAAAGGAACTCCCATAAGATTGTCAGTAGTAACTTCTAAAGGAACTCCCATAAGATTGTCAGCTGATTTCTCAACAGAAACTGCAGGCCAGAATGGTTTGGTACAAAATATTGAACGTGATTGAAAGCAAGGACCTACAACCAAGATTACTCTATCCAGCAAAGCTATCATTTAGAATCAAAGGACAGATAAAGAGCTTCCCAGACAAGAAAAAGTTAAAGGAATTCATCACCACCAAACCAGTATTAAAAGGAATATTAGAGGGATTTTTTTAAGATGGAAAAAAAAATCAAAATTATGAATAATAAAATGGCAGTAGCTACATATCTATCAACAATTACTTTCAATGTAAATGGATTAAATGCTCCACTCAAAAGACATAGGGTGGCTGAATGGTTAAGAAAACAAAACCTTTATATATGCTGCCTACAAGAGACTCACGTCAGATTGAAAGACACACACAGATGGAAAGTAAAGTGATGGAAAAAGATATTTCATGAAAATGGGAACAAACAAAAAAAGCTGGGGTAGCAATATTTATACCAGATAAAATAAACTTTAAAACAAAGGCTATAACAAGATACAAATAAGGACCCAGTAATCCCACTTCTGGATATTTATCTGAAGAAACCCAAAACTCTACTTCAAGGGAAAATATGCATCTATATGTTCATTGCAGCATTGTTTATAATGGCCAAGATGTGGAGACAGCCTGAGTGTCTATTAATGGAAAAAAAGATAAAGAGGAGGTGGTACATATATACAATGGAATATTGCTCAGCCATGAAAGGGAGTGTGTTTGTGTCATCTGTGGCAGCCTGGATGGACCTGGAAGCTGTTGTGCTGAGTGGAGTGTCAGACAGAGAACGACAGATGCAATGTGATTTCACTTATATGTGGAATCTAAAGAACAAAATAAAGAAACAAAACAGAAACAAACACATAGATACAGAGCACATATTGATGGTTGCCAGATGGGAGGGGGTTGGGGATGAGTGAAAAGGGGGAAGGGATTAGGAGTACAAATTGGTTGTTACACAGTAGTCATGGGGATGTAGGGCATAGCATAAGGGATATAGTCAACAATATTGTAATATCTACGTATGGTGTCAGCTAGGTATTAGATTTGTTGGGGTGATAGATTGGAGGGCATTAGGGGGCAGGGTGAAAAAGGTGAAGGGATTAATAAGTACAAACTGGCAGTTACAAAATAGTCATGAGGTTGTAAAGTAAAGCACGAGGAATATAGTCAATGATATGGTAATAACTATGTATAGAGCCAGGTAGGTACTAGACAAGCGAGGGGATCATTTCTTAAATTATATAAGTGTTTAACCACTATGCTGTACTCCAAATAATAATATAAGATAATATTGAAAGATGACTGTAATTTAAAATTTTTTGAAGTGGAGGAAAGGTGAAGGGAATAAGAGATCCAAATTTCCAGGTATAAAACAAGTAAGTCATAGGCATGTAATGTGAAGCATAGGCAATATAGTCAATAATATTGTGATAGCATGGTACTGTGTCAGATGGTTGCTGGACTTACCATGGTGATCACTTTTTTAGGTATCTAAACATTGAATAACTATGGTATGAACCTGAAACTAACATAATATTGTATGTTACCTATATTAATAAAATTGTTTTTAAAAATTAAAATAAAATAAATTGGAAAAAAAAGTATTACACAGCTCAGCCAGCACTATTTGTTCATAAATATAGTTTGCCTTTTCAATTACCTTTGCACCAGGGATATGTGAAGCTTTGAATAATTTTATTGAAAGCCACTCATATAAAACATGTCTAACCTAGACATGTTAATTGAACAGGACACATGGAACATCAGAGGTTGGCAGCTTTATCATTGAATCAGAGAAGATTTGATCAGTCAGCCTGTCTGACCCTTCATCTTACAGATGTGGAAGATGAAACAATTTAATGATCCATCAAACTTATGTTGCACTTGCTCCTGTGTAAGTCATATGGATATTTCTACTTTTTTTCTTGAGATTTATGTTAGTGTCTTGGTCTTCTCGCCCTGTTATTAGATTAGAGAAAGAGTGGAGTTCATCTTGCCGGCTTGTTTCTCTGAGTCAGCCAGCACTGCTCCCTATCAGTGTTTTCACAAAATCATAGTCCGACTAGATGCTTTGAAATGAAAAAATGTTTCATAGTTAACAAAAAAAAGAAGATAGATGATGATGATAGATAGATAGATAGATAGATAGATAGATAGATAGATAGATAGATAGACAGATAGATAGATGAACATCTGAATTGTATGTCTCTCTAGCAGAAATTCACAATACATACCAGCAATGTTAAATATCTGAGAGGAGTGAGGAAACAAATCATGTTAAATTAATTGGATCTGAACTTCTCAAACATTTGCCCTACAGAACATTTTCTTTCATTCCAAAATTAGTATCACATCAAACAAGACCTGCAGAATTTTAAAGTTAAATACAGGACCCCAGTTACATTTGAATTACACATAAACAACAAAATTTTAGTGTAAGTATATCCCAAACACTTGCCCCACTGGGACACACTTACATAAAAAGAATTATTTAAAGAAACCAAAGCTAGCAGTAGTAAGAATTAGACCCAGAAGACTTAATAAGAGTACAGTCATCCCCCTTTATCCACAGTTTTGCTTTCCATGGTTTCAGTTACCTGCAGTCAACTATGGTCCAAAACTGTTAAGTAGAAAATTCCACAAATAAACAATTCCTAAGTTTTAAATTGCACACTGTTCTGAGTAGTGTAATGAAATCTCACGCCATCCCACTCCATCCTGCCTAAAATGTGCATCACCCCTGTCCAGTGTTATCACACTGTAGACACTCCCTACCTGTTAGTCACCTAGCAACCACCGTAGTTATCAGATCTATTGTCTCAATATTGCAGTGCTGGTGTTCAAATAACCGTTATTTTATTGTTATAATTGTTCTATTTTAATATTCGTTATTGTTGTTAATCTCTTGCTGGGCCTAGTTAAACTTTACCATAGGTATGTATGTATGGAAACAAGCATAGTATATATAGGGTTTGGTACCATCCAGTTTCAGGCACCCCCTGGCGGGGGTGGGGGCGGTCTTGGAATGTATTCCCCAAGGAGAAGGGAGGCCGCCTGTAGTGAAGATGTCCTGAGGTGATAAAGACAAGTGACTGATTGTGAGAAAGGAGGTGGTAGAATCTTCACCTAGAACGGTTTGCAGGTGGTCAGTTCTATGCCAGCTTAGCCTCATTGCACCATCGTCTGCTCCTGAGGAGTTCATGTCATACAGGACAGGACAGACGTCAGAAAGCGCTGGTCAGGCCTCCGTGATTAGACAGCCAGTTAAGTCCTCTGGAGTACCGAGCAGTTTCCTAAGTGTATCCTGCGTAAAGTTGCCAGATTTAGCAAATAAAATATATGACTCTCAGATTCGAATTTCATAAAAACAACAAATCACTTTTTGTTAAACAAAAAAGGTGTATGATACCCTACAACTGTCTACTGGCAGAATAATTTTAAAAAATAAGAACGAATAAGGAATTACAAAATCTGAATAGTGGTGCCTGCATGTTTATATAAAAATCACTCAATTAGAAGCCATTAGTGGGTTCATCAGTAACTATGTTTATTGAACAAGCAAGTGACTCCCTCTCTATTTATTCATCTGTTAAATAAGGGTGTTGTAATCTCTAAAATCTCTTCCAGCACTAATATTTTACAGAAGATATTTTTGCACATAAAGAAAATAGGAGCCAGAATGGAGGACTAGATAATTTTAAAAGATATTATGTGGCTCGTGCTTACTAGAGGGAAATGTAACAATTATGTGCCTTCATTCCATTTACGGAGCTGTTGCCTGGTCAATTTCTGTTTTATTTCAAGTTAGAAATATCTAAAGTAGTCCTAATTACTTTAGCCATTACCAGAATTAGCTCCTTTTAAATGAATACTAATTATTTACATCTCATTTTTTGTCAAGAATTATTTTCCTTGGGTTTTTAAAAAAAATTACACCTCCTAGAAAGATATATCCCTAAATGTTGTAAGCAACCTCTGAATACATTAAATTAGTGCCCCAAATGGATCCCTTCCCATATGTTCTGTTTCCTAAAACAGGGCTCCTTTGACAGACAGATGGAAATGGAGATCTAATTCAGATTCATCCATCCATAGTTTCTACTATGAGTCAGATTTTTACATTATGCTCTTCCATTCTTACCATATTTTCTCCAAACCCATTTCCTCTTCCTCCTTCACGCACATCATCAGAGCAAAAGTGGCGTGGCCACCTCCAAGGCCGGCTCATAAAAACTTCCCCCATGCGATCTCCCACACTCTTCACCTCTCTGCAGCCACATTGGAGCCATGTGTTGAAGCTAGAGTCGGAGCAAGATAGAAAGTGCCTGTGTCCCCAAATCATCTCATGCAGAAACACTCTGCACCCCTAGAGAATGCCCATTCAAGATTGGATATAAGCAGGAAATAAGCTCTTATTATGTTTTAAACTGCTGAAACTACGTGGTTTATCTTCAATAACAATGATCATCACTTTAGTGAATACTTGAAGTTAGCATGATCTTACCCATTTTACACATGAGAAAAGAGGGTCTGAGATATCAGGCAACTTCACTTCCTGTCAATGTGGTAAAAACCGAATTCAGTGCCAGACCCAACTCCAAGTCCTGTGACCTTTCCAAAACAAGGCTGCCTCTCTTTCAAACTTCTGATTTCTAGAGCCATACATATGCTTTTCAGGCTTTTCTTTACAAAGAAACATTTTCCAAATTCCAGAATTGCATGCTGAGATAAGGGAAGTCAATGAATTAATATCTTGGCAAGAGCTTCCAGAGACTTGGAGTTCTTTTGCATTTTAATCAAATCAATTTGAAATTGAACACAAGCTTAAATCCAGGGTTTGTAACTAACTTTTATCTAGGGGGTAAGTTTTAAGGTAAAGTCCTTTTCTGTTGTCTCAGAAATCTTTTACCTTTTTATAAATGTGTGGTTATCTGAATTTGATCAGTAAAAAGATACAGAAACATTGACCATGGCAACACCTGAGTTCATCAAGTCTGCTTTCAAAAACAGAGGAATTATAGGAACACATAGTTATGAACAAAAAACTATTCTTGCAATTAACCCAGTTAAGCTCCCCAAAATAAAAGGTAATATATTTCAATACCTACCTTAACAGAAAGCTCAAAACAGTTTGGTTACAACTTTTCTATGAGAAAATTACCACAACCTTTTCTGAAAAATTATTTTTTTTCTTTAGGATTTATACCCACTTCTTTTTTCCAGTAGATTTTAAGGTATATGTGATGGTTAATTTTATGTGTCAACTGGCTGGGGCATGGTTCCCAGATATTTGATCAAACATTATTCTGGATTCTTCTGTGAAGATGTTTTGGATGACATTAACATTTAAATTGGTGGACTTTAAATAAATCAAATTGCTCTCCATAATATGAGTGGGCCTCATCCAATCACTTGAAGGCCTGAATAGAGTAAAAGCCTGATCTTCCCCAAGCAAGAGGAAACTCTATAAGCACATTTTGATCTTGCCAGCCTCCATAACTACACGTCAACCCTTTAAAATCAGTCTGTCTCTCTCTCTCTCTCTCTCTCTACACACACACAGACACACACACACAAACACACACACACACATACACACATCCTATTGGTTCTGTTTCTCTGGAGAACTCTGACTAACATAGTACATCAATTATTAATTAGGCTTTCAATTATAAAAATACATAAGAACCTAAAAACTCAAAAATTATATTCTTCTTATCTTTATTGAACATTTATTAAGTCCTCTGCTGAGAACTATGATTGCCAGTTCAGCAAATCTAAACAGAATTCATCAGGCAATGAACATGTTTTGACATTTTTGAATGGAAGAGTGACATTATCAGATTTGGGCTTTAAGATAGTGTTGTGGGCTGGATTGGGCCTCCCCAAAATTCATATGTTGAAGGCCTAACCCCAGTACATCATAATGCGACCTTGTTTGGAAATAAGGTCATCACAGATATAACTAAAGATGAGGTCATACATGAATAGGGTAGGCCCCTAGTTCAGTAGGACTAGTTTTTTATAAAAAGGAGAAATTTGGACGGACACACACACACACACACATACACACACACGGGGAATGTCTTATGAAGATGAAAGATATCAGGGTGATACTTCTAAAAGCCAAGGAATGCCAAAGATTGCCAGCAGCCACCAGAAGCTCTGGGTAGGGCATTGGGAGAGATACTTCCTCACATCCCTCAGGAAGGATGAACCTTGCTGACCCCTTGGTTTCAGACTGCCAGACGTCAGAACCATGAGACAATAAAGTTCTGTTGTTTAAGCCACCCAGTTTGTGATGCTTTGTTATGGCAGCCCTGGCAGACTAATTCAGATAGATCAGATAGTGCTGAGAAGAAAGGAAAGAGAAACACAAAGATCATTTAGGAGCTTGCTGCAGTACTTTATAAGGCAATGATTCCCCATAGTAGGTAGGGATAGAGGGAATGCTAAGAAAAAGACAGGAAGAATTGTTACGTTACTAAGGAATTAAATGTGTGAAGTTAGGGGGAAGAGGAGTTAAAAATGAGGACCAAATTTCAATCCTACGTGACCTGGAAGATGGCAGCAGCATGAACCAACAGATAAAAAATCAGTATGATGAGACGTTTTAGCAAAAGAATGTTTCTTTTTAAAAGTCTTTTCTGACATTATGCAATTGATATGTCCCTAAAAACACTTGCATTTGAGTATTTAATGGAGGGGGAAAGTGGTTTAGGGAACTCAACTTTTAGGCCCAAAATGACAGTCACTTTTATGAAGGAATTTCACTAATCAACTATTTTATGGTAGTAAGTTTATAGCTCTGAAACCTGCACAGTTCCCAACAAGCTCTGCCCTTGACCACACTCAGTTTTTGCTCAGCAGTAATCACCTGTCTGTCTTATAGTTACTAGCACTATCAGCACAATTCTAATATACATTGTCACTTTTATCATTCATTTTTATAATAAAGCACAGAACAACTTAACAAAGCAATTGCATTTGCTTATAATAGCTTTTTGCCTGTGCTAATGGGAGCTGGTTCCCCGTCCTAATTGTTTTATAATCTGAAGTGTATAATACAAATCAAAATCATGTCCCTGAATAAAAAATGCCATTATGACCAATTTGAGTTTTGAAAATTTTTTGAATTTTATTATGAGACGTCTTTCTAGAAATGTCTGCCAGGCAGTTAAATATAAGAAAGTGGAGTATATAAATGTTGGAACTAGAGATGTTAATCAATAAAGACCTCAGATTCATAAAACCTAACACAAAGCCCTTCAGACATGGAGGCATTCATAAATTCCCAAGTACAAGTTGTAGTTTCCTAAAAATCTAAAGAGACCAAGGAGATATATACCAAGGCTAAGGTCACATTACAAAGCCCACTGTCTCTGAAGACAGGGTGTATTTTCAGAGGTCACTGGTCTGGGTCTGTACCCCAATATGTCAACCATTCATTTTTTCCATTCAACTGATTATCAGTACACTCCCTTGAGTCTTACAAGCTTTATGTCTCCTGAGCTTCCAGAGGTTGGCTATATTTTCAGTTTTTCTATAGTTGTATTATAAATAAGTACCATATAAGAAAATGGAAAGAAAAGTCTACCATTTTCAGAGATCTTATGCGATGTGGCACCTTGGTGAGCACTTATAAACATTTGTAAGGGGAAAGGCAAGCATGTGGAATCTTAAGGGGAAAATAGAGAAGAAAATATAAAAGGTCTAGAGAAATTGCTCCACATAACTAAGTCATGAGCTTCATGAGGGAAGAAATCAAAATGGCTTTGTTTACCATCAAATAACCAGCACCTAAATAAAAGCTGGAACATTAGAGATATTCTAGTATTTGTGGAAGGAAGGAAAGAAGGAAGGAAGGAAGGGAAGGAGGGTGGGAGGGAGGAAAGAAAAGAGAGAGGCAGGGAAGGAGGGAAGCAGAGAGAAAAGGAGGACGTTTGGTTTTGAGCTGAATATAATGCCCCAGAGACAATGTCCAAGGAACTTCTTAATGTCTAAAATTCAATTTTCACTTGTTTTTTTCACTAGAGTATAAAGGCCATCTATGTCCCCAAAGTTTCTACAAAGTCTGTTAGACACACAAATGCCTTGAGTACGTGGCTTTTGTGTAAATCAGGGGAAGGAAGTGTTGCTAAAATGTCTGAGTCATTATAGTCTGAAAAAAAAATAGACTGTGGAATAGGAAGAAGATCCATGAAATGACCTAATTCTTCTAAAGTAGGAGTTCAGAGCCAGAGAATATTAGGAAAGAAAACAGTAAGTCACTTTCCTCTAAACTCTCCACTCTCAAATTCTTCAGAGATGCTGGGAGTAGCCAGGACTCCCACCAAACAGGGACAAGGTCTGGAGAAAGTCAATTTCACTTTGATATCAAATGACAGGATGCCTCAGCTCATACCTGTGATACACACATATTATCTCAGTTTATTTCTGAAAACAGAGGCATAAGATGCTCTCATTATCTCCATTGTAGAGATGAGCTAAGATTTAGGGAGTTTAACACACCTGCAGTCAAATGACAGAACCAGGATTTGAACCAAAGGCTCATGCTGCATCCCGATGGCTATAGGATATTACACACAAGATGCATTTCTAGGCCCTGGATAAAGAAGAGGGAGAAATTATTGCTGCCCTATGTTTTAAAGGACCATCTTCATGACAATCTTTGAAACCTTATTGTTTATTATGAAATCAAACAAAGAATGAAGGAAACTTGCAAAGTTCAGGTACAAATAGAAGAGCCCTGAAAAAGAAACCCTCATATGCTGTTGGGGGGAATGTAAATTGGTACAGCCACTGTGGAAAACAGCATGGAGATTTTTCAAAAAATTAAGAGTAGAATTACCATATGACCCAGCAATCCCTCTCCCAGGTATCTACCCCAAAAAATCTGAAAACATTTATCCATGGAATTGTAATAGTTATGTATGATATCAGGGGTGGGAGACCAGGGGAGGGGGGAGTCACTTTGTAAGGGGTGAAAAAAATAACTATTGCATTGTTTTGTACATCTGTAACTAATAATAATAATAATAATAATAATAATAAAGTTAAAAAAAAAAAGATAGATATACCTTGATGTTAACTGCAGCATTATTCATGGTGGCCAAGATGGAAACAACCAAGGTGTCCTTCAATAGATGATTGGATAAAGAAGATGTGGTTGGGCCGGCCGAGTGGCGCGGTGGTTAAGCGCTGGCTTGGGAAGCCAGCAGCCCCAGTTCGGGTCCCACATATGAGGGCCTGTGACACTGCCCTCAAAAAAAAAAAACAAAAAAAAAAAACCCAGAAGATGTGGTATATATTCACAATGGAATACTACTCTGCCATAAGAAAAGATGAAATACTGCTATTTGCACAACATAGATGGATCTTGAGATTATTATGCTAAGCGAAATAAGTCAGACAGAAAGTCAAAAAAACATATGATTTCACTGATATGTGGGATATAAAACTGAAAGGAACAAGACAAACAAACAAAGAAACAAAAATTCATAGACACAGATAACAGTTTAGTGGTTACCAGAGGGTTAAAGGGTGAGGGGAGCCGTAGATGAGGGAAAAGAGAGTCAAATATATGATGATGGAAGAAGAACTGACTCTGGGTGGTGAACATACAATGCAATATATAGATGATGCCTTACAGAAATGTACACTTGAAACCTATATAATTTTACTAACCAATGTCACCCCCATAAATTTAATTAAAACTGGGAAAGAAGAGCTCTAATAGCAAAATAGATGATTCCCCAAACAGAAATCAAGGCAAGGAAATAGCTTGGCAAGGTAGCCATGTCACCCTTGAATGTTTACAACATCACAATAAATAGTCCAAGCAAAAGTTTATTCATACCAGCCCATAAAACCTATGTTATATTACTAATATAAAATCTTATATACAAGTATTAGATGATTAGCTACCTATATTAAAAGAGAGAAAAAATTTCTGTCCTTATCATTTTTTTATTGAAACCCAGAAAGCTAAAGAATAAAGGAAAACAAAACAAGTTGTTTTAAATCAGTTGTCAACCTCTTAAAAACTATGAATTTTCCAAATCATATGTGAAATGACTAAAATAAACAGTAAGTGAGAGTCATGTAAATAACGGCTTTGGAGGGCCCATCTAGGGTGCCTCTAGTGATCTGTATTTTAGAATAAATGAGAGCAGTTCTGAAAGCCAGTATATTACTCCTAAAAAGAAGGGGCAAGGAACAAATGTATGTTAAAATCCATGTCTTGCTTTAATGAGACATTAATATGAGTCCTACAGACGAACATCTCTTTGATTAGAGGGATCCTTTATTCTAAGAGTAGAGTCAGCAATAGGAAAAATTGAAACTATTCCATCTGTCCGAAATTCATTGATACATTCTGCTGCTCTAAAAAGCCATTAGTGAAATAAGAAAACTTTTTTGTGCTGACTGAACAGATAGATACAGGTGATCAGATTCTCCACAAGGCACTAAGCGCCTCTATTATGAGAACAGACACCACTGCCATGGCATACACACCTCCTATGTCTCCATTTCCTGTAAAAATATTCCTCTTCTGTTTCTCTTTGAGAAGCTCTGAAAACAAAATACAGAGAATGTGTTTCTAGATACAAGAGTGGCTAAGGACAAAAACAAACCAACTTTCTCACTTTCTAAAAAAGGCCAACGGAGTTACGATGATGTCCACTCATTGAGATGGCTTGTTTTATTGGTATGTGGGGATCCAGTGGAGAGCAAGCACAAAATAAGGCCTGATCATTAAAATAAACCAACATATTTTGGAGACTTGTTTTTTAAGTCTCTCTTACCAGGATTTACAAAAACTTGGAGCTCTAATTTACTCAGTGCACACTGCAGTGAAAAGAATATAAAGCTGGAGCCATCCTTTTGATGCCATGAGTCTCAGGGCCTGGAAATTGAGTTGCTCATCCTTCCTCCTCTCCCTTCATTCTGCCTGATCATGGAGGGATCGTCTCAAAAGTTTTCCATTCTAGTCCTCTGAGGAAGTAAGACTCTGTACCTCTAAATGACTCCACAGCTCCCTTCACTGTACAATTCCCCAAACTGCCTGGCTTTTCTTGTTCCTACCTGGAAATGATTCTGTGAGCCCATGCGAATCGGGGAAATCTAGAGGACAAGTCACTCTATCTCACTACATGTCCAAAGACCCTCCATCTAAGAAAAATATAATACCCTCCCTTGCTTCTCCTGAAACATAGGGACTGAACCCCGATTCTATTCTCAGAAAAGGAAACTAGGCCTTGATCAGCAAAAGATGATTGATAGACAGTAAAAACCCTCACAAATAAAGAACTCTATTGAGACATGTATTTGCCATGCCAGGTAATGCAGGTTTATTGAAAAGTACAGGTTCCTTTTTCCAGAGCCTCCTCCCACCAAAAAAAGAAGAAAAAAAAAATCGGAAGCCAGGAGACACAGCAACAAGGTCAAAACCACCAGAGACTATGGTGTGGATGGTAAAGTTTCTGGAAACATCCAGAGGCATATGCACCACCAGTGATCAACACTTAAAATAAGCTTGGTGTTGGCCAGAAAAATCAGAGATTGCCAAAGGCAGCTTATTCAGGGCTAGTAGCCAGCAATCAAGCAGAAGGAATAGGGGTCAGCAATGAAGAGTTATTCAAGGACAGGCAGCACACTGGAAGATTCTAGAAACACAGCTGGCAGGTCATGGAGTCTTGATTCGCTCACTGGCTCCTACACACTTAGCAAGTTCTTCGGCAGCTGGACACGCCGGGTCGCTGGTACGTCCTGGAGACACCACCGGCTGGCTGGCAGATGGTGGAGACACCTCCCACTGGTTGACACACAGTGGAGACACCTCCCACTGGTTGGCACATACTGGAGACTCCTCCTTGGCACACAGTGGAGACTCCTCCCACTGGTTGGCACACAGTAGAGATGCCGCCCAGGGGCTGACAGCTACTGGAGACAAAGGTGAGTGGCCGGCTATAGGTAGTTGAGCAGGGATTGGAGACGCAGGTGGTCTGTCGAGAACAAGTCATCGGTCCAGGGCCCGAGACATAAGAAGCTTGTGGGTAGCAGGTTGGCTGGCACACAGAAGGCTCATAGCACGTCTCCTGACCACAGTGTTCCAGGAGCCAGGAGCCAGTTTGGAAGGAACTGGGCAAACAGATGCCACTCAGGCAGTCAATTTCGTGAGGAGAAGCTGTGGCAGCCGGGGCCAGGGGCATAGTGTGGGGTCCTCCAGTCGGCCTGGCCGAGCAGTTCCTTGGGGAGCAGTTGTAGGGCATGGTGCCAGGCAGATTGCTGCAGGGAACTCACTAAAGCTGGCTCCTGAACTGTGAATGTCACTTCAGGCTCCTGAGCTTTTATATATCCTTGCTAGGGGGTGGGGCTCCCTCCCATTCTGGTCTTTCTGGCTTCTTTGGCTCAGACCAACTCGCCTCAGAACCTCTTGTGAATCTCCAAGTTAATTGTCTCATGAGAAGCCTTTATCCTCATAAAGAAAGTTTAGTAGTTTGGCAGTTAAATCATAAGGCTTCTGTGCTGTGCTTAGTCCCAGGATGAAGGCTGGTTGACAGCTTCAAAGCTATTGGTCATCACAACCCACACTTCATCCCTTATTCATCTTGCGTGGATACAATGAGTGTTTACCTGACAGTAACACCAAAAATACCATCACACACTCTCCCTTCTGAGCAGGGCTAATTACAAACCCACACTCTGTTTGGCTTGTTGTTTGCACTTAATATGTTTGGAGGATAACTTAATCAGTCACTCTTCCATAGCTAACGGGGCTTCTAGTGGACAAGAACCTCCCTGGATATGCTCCAACATGACAATGACAACACCTGCCGGGAAAAAGGCACAAAGACTTCTGTACAGAGTAGGAGCCGCTGGCTCAAAAAATGAATCAAGTGACCAGAGCACGATGCCAGCAGGTAAGTCAGAGGGCGGTGAGACTTGCCCTTATGTTCAAGCACCAAAGCAAATTAGAAGCTAATTACACAGGACTGCATGTGCACCTAGTCCCTTTCTCAGCAAACTGGATAAGTTCTATTCCTAAAAATCGTAATCTAATGACAATGGGTAGGAGTGACTCATAAGACTCCATGTGTCAGAGGAGCAGGTTTAGCAAATTTTTTTAATTATTATAATGTTAGTTTAAAGGGTTACAGTGTCTTTCTCCCAAGATGCCCAATATATTCGAAGGGTGTTTGTTTTCACACAAATACTTATAGGTAGGAAGTATTGTTTTATCATGGACAAACCACAGGCTCTTCAAGATCATTGTCTCCATCAGAGGAGCAGGGGAGGAGGAAGTGGAAGGAAGCAGGCACTTAATAGTTGGTAATGAATGGATATGTCAACAGCGTGCTATAATATTTAATAATTGTTTTTGTTCTTGGGGAAACCAGATAAGAAGAATATCATTCTCCTTTATTTCACCTCACTACAATATAGTTGATTCTGAACATCAGAATGACTGATCTCTTTGTCCACCTGCACACAACAATTTCAACTCTGGCAAAGTAAGTCACTTCAACATTGCTTAAGTGGCCAGTGATATTTCTACATCAAATCCCTGTAAGATTTGACTCGTTTTGTAAACTGCATTAGGTGGAGAAGGAGAGATGGACAATAATGGACTTCCATACATTTGAGGACTGCAGGTAAACCACATTCTAAATATCCACAAAGCAAACAGGTTTTACATTAGAATTCATCAGAAGTCCCTCTGCAAAATCCTTCATTCATCTCTATTCATTCCACTGAAGCCACACCAGGAGCTCCCCGAGTCTCTAATTGGAGGCTAATAACACACCCCAACAAGATGATGCTATGCTGAGAGCTGTATTATAGTTCCGAGAGATCAGACTGTCTCTCCCTTGGTGACTCGTGGCGTGTTCTCAGGTAGAGGGAAAAATTTAATGAGCTGACTACTTTCCACAATGTTGTATTAATTATGTTGTAATAACTATGTTCTTCCCACCATGTGAAGCATCCCAGTAGGTGCTTAAAGGTCAGGGTCCCTGGCCACAGGGGCTGGCTGGCTTGTTTTAAAATGGATGTGTTATTTACAGGCTTCTAACAGCCATGCATTCATAGGCTGCTGTGGAAAAATAGTTATTCTTGTAGATTAATCAAGTGACTAAAGTGAAGTCAGTAGTAAAATCACACAGAAGTTTTCAGTACCCATTGCCACATTTCTGAATTGGCAGAGATTTTTATAAAACATTACTCTGTCTTGATTCCACTTTTTCATGGATGTTAAAAATTACACATAAAAAGAATCTAGAAAACATCTTCCATCAGCTTCAGGACAAAAGGAAAGGAACATCTTTTTGAGTACGTGACTGGCTCTCTTCTGGGCACTGAGTTAGAGGCGCACATACGCCACTGCACTGGACGCTTCCAGCAACTCAGTGGGGTAGGTATTATGTCACATGAAGCATCTGAAGTTCAAGGAGGTTGAAAGGCTTACCACAGTCACGCAGTTTATGTTTGACCAAGTTGAAATCCAAATTAAGCCATGAGCTGTCAAGCTGTGTTGGGGTATTTATAGTGATGGGATGCCTTTATTAAAGTTCGAGCAAAAATTTATTTTTAAAAAAATCAATCAATGTTCCATTGATGATACTACAAAGGATGTAGTCTTTATTTCTCTTCCTGTTTTCCTGTTTTGTCAATTGATTAACAGCAAAAAAAACACAAAAAAACACAAAACAAATACAATTTTAAAATAGTAAATTACAAGCACTGCTGTCCTTATACTTCATATGTTTTTCTCATTCTATATACCTTTAAAAATCGTTACTTCATTAGAATAAAAGGTAAGGTCACTCCATACAAAGCAGGAAAAGAAAAAGTCTTCAACAGCTTGAAGCTACGATTTGAAATAGCAATTATTTATCATGGTAATGCATACAACTAATTATTAGAGAATAGCAGAAGTGAACTGACTTTTCAGGTCTAAGTACCAAGTCCTTTTAGAAAAAACAAGATTCACAAATTCTGAGATCACGTTAAAATTATATTTCATAAATAATGCCATAGTCACAAAGGAAGCCAAACAAATAGATTTCTTTAAGTAATTACATCTACTGAACAGGTTGCTGTCTATTTAACACCTACAAAATAGCAGGCTCTCTGGAAAACGCATGAAACTGGTGTCTTAACACTGTTCATTGCAGAGTAAGGAGAGCTACTTAATATTCTGGTACATTCAATTTTTAGATGCAAGCATTTAAACTACATTTGGATTCACTAAGTGACAAAAGTGAAGAAACTTGCACTGACAACCACATGAAGCTTGAAGAATCTCTACACAGCTCTAATTCTACAATGTAGTTAAATGAAATCAATAAATCATCCTTTCATTGGAATGTAAGAAAAAATTACATGGCCAGCAGCTATCATTACGTAGTTCGGTGGCACATGAAACTTCAACTCAGCGAAAGACTTTTGGAGATGATTCTCGTGTCTGCAGAGTGTGAAGTGAGGGGAGGGTGTCATGAGAGCTGAGGAGGAAAGATTAAAGAACTACTGCCCATTATCTTCATCACTGATGGATAATTTGCTCTCATTTGCATAGGACAATCTACACCTTATTCAATAATTATCACAGACTGGAAATGAGCAATTCTTTCATTCCAAACTGAATCTCAGCACTTACAAGGCCAAGTGTTTGAGAGTAAAATGAATTAAGCATGTGTGGGGCGCTGAAGCTTTGATATGCAGGAAAGATATTTTTCATCAGAGTTGATAATAATGTTGACCCAAACCATTTAAAAAAAAAACGCTTGGTCTCATCAAATGGGAGACCAGTGAATTTGCTGAAAAATTAATCAGTATAAAATGAGATTTTATCATTCTGCACTTTTTCAAGATGCTCACACCCTCAAATTGAAGCTACTCATTATCTCTTAAGAAATACAGAAGGGAATTCAAAAACGTAAGGACAGAACATAATGATTGTTTTAAAAATTAAATACATCTTGGCTGAGTTATTCTGCTTCTTTTCCAACTTCACACAAACCCCTGGCTTGAATCTCTAGAATCCTTATTAACCAAGACATTATAAACCCCCCAAGGCTGAGTGATTTGCACCACAAAACTTAACAGAAATTCATTTTCCAAACTCTTTTCAAAAAGCATCAATCATAAAAAGGTTTGAATCTTTGGGGCTGGAGGGAACTCTAGCGCAGAAAGCAGAAGGTGAAAGAAGCAAGCAAACACCAGCAAAATAGTTGCTGCTTTTTGAACTTGAAAATAGCAATCACCAGCTACATGACTTGTATAAAAATAAACCCTCAGAGGATAGTGTCAAGGTTGAGGAATCCTAAATTGAACCACCATTCTCTTTCTCTTGATGCCTGTTTTTAAATTCATGTAATTCTTCAAGTGAACCTTCACTGGGGATCAAAATCAGGCTACTGTCAACAAAGGTGAGTGAAATCCCACGGTTTTTTTGGTCACAAACAATTCTCGTGTAGAAAAGCCCTTGCGTAGCTCGCATGTGCTCCAGTCCCAGCCTTTCAGGTAAAAAGAAGTGAACCCACTTGTGACCAGATGTGAGCAACGTTTATGTATAATGCCTGAGAGTGAAGCCTCCATGTCACTCAAGATGTATTATCCTTCCCTGATTCAGGGTTGATCAGGGCTTACAAGGTACCCAGCAAGGTGAGGATGGCAGAAGCTATGTAGGATACAGGAGAAGAATAAGGTTGGTCTTGTCTTAGCCTCACCTACCTGACCTGGGCTTATGCCCTTCCCACACAACCTTTCTTGCTCTGGTCTGTTGATCCAGAAGGTTGGGAGTGAAGCATTGGGCCAGTAGTATCTCAGACTATCAGAACTAGATCTTACAGCCCTCTAGTCCAATTCGCTCATCTGACTGATGAGAAACTAAGTCCCAGAGAAAGAGCGTCTTTGCCAGTGTGTCAGATGCTCTCATGCACTGGTTCCAAATTGTCTCACCCCATTTCTTCCTGCATTCACTTTGCACAGGCTGAACCGGTGTCCTGTTGGTGCACCCAGACACTGCTCCCTTCACTTTGGGACCACTCACCTAGGTCTTGTTTCCTATCTGAGGTCTTGTCTGATGCCCTGGCAGGAGAAGTCTATGCTAACGTACTCTGCGCTCATGTATGAATATGTACCACCCAGAAATGGGGCCATACGGGGAATGAAAACCTATAGACAAGCGGTTCCACCTTTTATCCTCTAGGACCTGCAGAAGTATGCACAAGTTGCTTGTGATGGTGGCCAACTTGATAACACTTTCTTGTGGTGGCTTTCCCTCCTCCTCTTTTTCACAACCCTCTGCACTACGTTCCCTGGAATAAAATTCCCAAAAGAACCGTCTCAAGCTCTGCTTTTAGGAGAACTCAGATTATGACACTGGGTTTCAGTATGGAGGTTCCTCAAAAAATTAAAAACAGAACTACTATGTATGACCCAGCAATTCCACTTCTGGGTATTTACCTGAAGAAATCCAAAACACTAATTGAAAAAGATATATGCACCCCTATGTTTACTGTAGTGGTATGCACAATAGCCAATATATGAAAACAACCAGGGTTGGCCGAGTGGCTCAAGTTAAGGGCTCGCTCAAGAGTGTGAGCTGAGCTCTGAGAAACAGCAATTTGATGCCCAGCCCGAGCTGAGCTGCCGCTGAGCAGCCAACAGGTGGCAGGATGGCTCAGCTGAAAAAAAAACAAGAAAACAACCAAAGTGCCCCATCAATACATCATTGGATAAAGAAGATGTGGTACATATATATAATGGAATATTACTCTGCTATTAAAAAAGAATTAAATCTTGCCATTTGCAACAACATGGATGGACCTAGAGGGTATTATGGTAAGTAAAATAAGTCAAACAGAAAAAGACAAATACCGTATGATCTTACTTATATGTGGAATCTAAAGAGCAAAATAAACAAACAAAACAGAAACAGATTCAGATACAGAGAACAAATTGATGGTTGCCAGATGGAAGGGATGTTGGGAGACGGGTTAAAAAGGTGAAGGGATTAAGAAGTACAAATTGGTAGTTACAAAGTAGTCAAGGCAATGTAAAGTAGAATAGGGAATACAATCAATAATATTATAGTAACTGTGTGTAATGCCAGGTGAGCACTAGACTAATCAGGAGGGTCACTTAGTAAATTATATAAACGTCTAACCACTCTGTTGTACACCTGAATCTAATATAAAATAACATTGAATGTTAACTGTCATTGAAAATAAATAAATGAATGAATGAAGTGTAAAAAATAAAAAAAAGACACTGAGTTTCAAACACTTTCTATTTGTGTTAAGAAAAATAACTGGTCCTTCTAATTCCTAGTGCAGCGCTCCTAAAGGTACATACATGCCTCTGCTCGTGAAATCCTAGGAACAATCTTGTTCATAAACTGAGCATCAAAGAAGGAACAGTTGAATTGTTAGAGCCATTTCTGAAATGACCAAATAAGAAGCTGCAAACATCCTTAACCACAGCTAGGTGGTAGGTAGATTTTTAAGTTTCTTCCAAGTAATGTCAAGTGCACTGTGTTGTTTCCTTAACATAGGCTAGTCCCTAAGTGTCAACACACTAAACACTCCAAGCTTGGAAGACTTTTATTGTCTATGGTCAGTCAGGTGTCACAGTTGTTTTCCAAAATGAAGGACACATTTTTGTAAAGTGAGATGTGTACTAAACTATGGAATGTGGCATAATTTCAGGTAGTAAATGGACAAATACTTTCTAATCATCATGTATTTATTTTTCAATGTATTTAAAGAAAGAAAAAAAAACCATGGCTAGAGCATCCAAACTGCAGTTCCATGGGTATCATTACATAGAATAACACCTTTTTGTTTGGAGAGTTGCTATCATATAAATTTTAAAATTAGTTGAATAATGATGAGCTTAATATGAAATCATGGCAAAAGTTGACAGTAAAAAGCATGGTCATGGTTTAATAAATACTTAAATGGTTTAATAAGGTGCTTTGATAGATATCTAAATAAAAATATTTTAAGTGGTTTAATGAATATTTTTTAAAATTTAACTCATTTTATTTCAGAGAATGTGACCATTTAACAATGCTCACTCACACATGCATATATATCCCCAAACCATGCCCCCTCTTCTGCTTATCAATTACTTTGTAAGAAACTACCCCAAAACTTAGTGGATAAAACCACCATTTATTATGCCCATGGATTCTGTGGCTCAGTAATCTGGGCAATGCACAGCAAAGTAGATTGTCTCTCCTGCAGGAAGCATGAAGGCCACAGGGAAGCAGGGTTCATTTCATGCTTCCTATGAGCTGGGGTACCCATACATGGCCCCTTCGTGTGTTCAGGACTAATCCACATGGTGGCTGATTCCACTAGTGGGAATCCCAAAAGAGAGTTAGGCAGAAGCTATAGCATTTCTCTCTGACTGAAGCTCTGAAGTCATGAAACATCACTTTTGCCACACTCTGGCGTCACAACAGCCCATGTCTGAGGAAAGGTGAAATAGGCTCCACTTGCTGGTGGGGAAGTGGCAAAATTATGTACAAGCATACGGGACTGAAAATACTGTTTGGGCCATGAAGTTAAAATTACTTTATTCCCTAAGTTTCCAGGACTTTATGCCGTAACTGGAAATCCCTAAGATGGACTTGTTTGCTCTCAGAAAATCTGAATTTTATTTTCGGTATTATTAGAAATATTCAGCATAGATAGACAGTTAATTATGCTTGTGAATCCTCTGTGAAGGGGATTCTTACAAGAATTATTACCAATACAATAACCTCAGAAGCTCCCTGTAATCCCCCAATTTAACAAGCCTTTGACTTGGGATTCCAGCCACTTGCCCAGGCCTATGCCCCAAATGCAATGAAACTGGCCAAAGACCATTCTCAGTGTTTTCAAGTAGCTTCAGCCACTTAAAAGTCACCTTTATTTCAGGTTTTATTTCTCATTAAACACTACGACATTCAAGAGTCTGTGAAAAACCTATGCGTCCAGCCTCTCTTTCAACAGATGAAGTAGTGAGGCGTATGGAAGCCCAGGAGTTATTTGAAACTGTTGGAACTCTACCAGCCTAGAAGGGTCAGTTCTTTGAAGACTATGCAGTCTCATATTTTAGATGAAATTGTTTTGCAATTTGTTGTGAATTAAAAATTATGCAGGTGGAATAAATACTGGAAGAATATCCAATGCTGGTAGTAATGCTGAGATGAGTGAATTGTTCCCAACTGTTAGACGGCCTTCCATTTTCTGCATCAATTTTATATTCTAACACTTGGCTTCCTCAGGATGTCTCTTCTCTTACTGTCACTGAATTCCCATCATTTAGAGTAAGGGTAAAATTGAGCACAAACATGTTTGGTGTTTTAAGATAGTGTGTCTTTCCTTACACGCAACTTAGCCACAGGTCAAAAAGGACACAACTCAAGGTAAAAGGGTCAGTATTCTTAGATTAATCACAAAACACTGCTCAGTCCTTGCTTTTCTGACCATATTTATCTGTGATATTGAACTATGATGTGAACCTTGAGCCAGCAGTTGCTAAATAACAAAAGAACTAAAAGTTGGTAAAATGAATCTACAGGGAAGAATCAACTGGGCCTGATAACCAACTTCATCTTTCACTTCGTCTGTTAGCTTCAGTAAACTTTTTCCCCTCATGATATCAACACAGCCACTAACTTTTCTCTCTTTACCCAGAAAACCACTGTGCACTCCACAATGAAAATGACTTTGGGCTTTGATGCTTTCAGATTTAGATATTATTCTAAGAGGTACAAAACTAGCAAATATGTTGAAAAAAGTTGGACACAAGAGAAAAACAACACTAAAATATACTAGAAGGAGATAAAAGGAATGATTCATTTGCAATATGAGGGCTTAAAGTATGTATCATATGGTATTTAAGAATAAGAAGAGTCATAAATGTAGTGTTGTCCGAGCATCAGGACCTATAATTCAGAAGATGGGCGTGGTAATAAAAGTTAAAAAAAAAATCAACCTAAAATGAAAGAGATGAAATGTGTGGACACATTCAGAAATAATCAACTTTTGAAGAGATGGTTTCTAAATGGGTTTGTTGGTTTTTTTCAGACTATATTGTCTTCCACAATCCAACACCCAGGAGAACTGAAAATTGTCATTAGAGAGCCTGCAGTCCAACTAATGGAAACATGTCAAAGTAATGTAACCCTTGCAGAAGGATAGAGACCTGCAGGGCGTCTGGTCAGCTGGGCAGATGTTCTCACTGTCCAGTAGGCAAATACATCTTTCTCAGATATAACGAATATGCCATTCAGATCGCCCAACTGTTGAACTAGACTCCTAAAGTACAGTTCTGATATTAACTTGGTTTTCTGATTGACCTAGTCTCCTAGAAATAGAACACACTAAGTATCCAGCACAAATAAGCTAATCTGATTTCAAGGTGAATTAAATTTCCACTCTAGTTTATACATTGGTCTCTTTAAAGTTTGGTTAACTTGACTCAGTCCTCGAGAGTCTGCTAACAGTGATGGAACTAAAAAAAATCGAAAGGCTGGGCCGGCCGAGTGGCACAGTGGTTAAGCACTGGCTTGGGAAGCCAGCGGCCCCGGTTCAGTCCCACATGTGAGGGCCAGTGACACTGCCCTCAAAAAAACAAACAAACTAACAAAAAATCAAAAGGCTTAGGGAGGCAAAACTAAGGAGCAGACCCTGGTCCTTTGATGGCTTGAATCAAAGTGCAGACAGACACAGGCGCAGTCTACCTCCCTCAGTGACAATCATTTCACCTGAAACAGACAGAGAGGTACACATTTCACTAATGGACCATTTTCTAGTAGTCCTCTTTCTCCGAGTATTTTAGCAAATAGAATCCTCTCTTAAGTGTGACGCTTTAAGTGTAGCTGAGGTTGGACAGACTAAATGACCTTCATGCAAAGTGGCTTCCAGTTTTTTAATTGCTCATTCTTGCATTCCTAAATATTACAATGTATCAAATGTAATTTTTTTTTTTTGCATCTACCACTGCATTTTCTACATACCTGCATGCCTTAAATATCTTCCTCTTTAGTTAACTGCATCACATATCAGAAGCCACCAAAAATTGCCCTACTGAAAGGAAGTCCTACAACTTTCCATTTATATACAAACTTAAATGCCAAACTCAAAGGTCAATTTACAAAAAAAAAGTCGTATGCCATGATGAACTGCCAGGTAAAAAATGTACTGCCATTTCAGATTTGTTTAAGCTAACACACAATTTAAATAATTCACCAGAGCAATTATTGCTTATTGCAAAACAGTTCTTCAAATGGATCTCCATTTATCTTGCTCATTTATTAATTCTTCACCCTTCTTAAGGCATCAAATTCAGGGCGCGTGTCACAAGTTCCACAAGTGTTCCCCCGCACCTCCCCCCCCCCCAACTTTCCCACTGACTCATGGCCTGATCTTAGGCTGCTCACTGAAACTCCCTGGGCCTGTTTCATGATCCTCTGTAAATAGCGTCAATGGGACCCACTCCCCTGGTTGCTGCAAGAAAGGAGTTATGGTCTGCAGGAGGCTTTGTGATTCACACATAAAAAGCAGTATAAGGAAGCAAGCTGTCATTGTGTTATAAACAGTTTCTTCCCAACTATCTTAAAGTAAGGAGAGATGAATTGACTAAACTTCCAAAAGACATTAAGCTTCAGGGAATTTTCAAAACTAAAAGTAGACAGTTGTTGATTCAAGGTTTTTGCGTTTTTTTTGAAGGAATCGGAAGAAATGTCATTCACAGATAAGTATAGGGAGAGGCAAAACTGAGGGGGACATAAAGTAAATGTTTGGCTCTGGATATCGATAAGAGACTTTGCCACTTTCAAATTACCCAAGAGAACTATAGACAAAAAAAAAAATCTTGCTATAGTCTTTAGCCACCTACCCAAATCTGATGTTGACCTTACACATCCTAAAATTGGAGCAATGATTTTCATGTTTTAAGGGTAAGTAAATTAAGAGTTAAACCCTGTTAGGTTGTTCTTATATAAAGGACATTAAAACTGAAAAACTAAATTCTAAATTGTACAAAGTGATGGTGAGGTATCTATGCTATACTTTAAATTTCTTACAAACATCTTAGTAGGAGGCTATGGGAGTGACATTATTCAGAGCATATATAGTTATAATGTTTGACATGAACTAATAATTCCATTTAGCTGTAATGTACTTATTTTCACCTTTAAATTATAACCGCACAAGGAAGGAGTAAATTTTTCCAATTATCATTTGATGGATTTCCATATTGAAAAGCCTTCTGAGCACACATGGCACTGAAAATATCATAATAATAGCTAAAATGATTAACATTCAGCCTCTTCCAATGAACAGAGTGCCTTGAACTTCAGTGATCCATCTAGTGGTGAAAGTGAATGTCTTGGCTATAGCCATCACAATGGGACTAGAAGTTAGCCACAAGAATAGAATTCAAAAAAAGAAAAATTTCTTTAAAAAAGCAACCACTATAATTATTTAAAAAAAAAACAAAAACAGACAAACAACGTTTAAAAGCTAAGGTGGCCAAGACTCAGGGTGATCAAGGGATGTCTGGAGAAACACTACAAATGCCCATTTCTCTATAGCCTTACCAAATTTCATCATAGAAAACCCAAGTATTCAGGTAATTTGGATAATTTAAATTAAGCAAGTCAATACCATTATCTCATAGTTTTTAAATTATCTCATAGTTCTCTGGGAAGATCATATTTGAAAACTAGGCTATCTGACGTAACTAATTGTGTGATCTGAGCAAAGCATTACCCTCCCTAAGCCTTTTTCCCTATCTGTGAATGGAAATGATAATAGGACTTACTATCTAGAGTTTGTGTTAGGGTTAAATAAGGTAATACCTGGAACATATAGGTACTCAGTAAATAATTGTTCCCTATCTCCATTTCTCTTTAAGTTTTTGTAGGGGTCTGATCTTTCCCAAATAAATATTTTAATTTAGAGATTTTTTTAATGGCAAATAACTTTTTAGCTATATGTATAGAGCATGCAATTAATGAAATATAGAGCCCAAATAACTTGAAATATTTAACAGTTACAGTTCCATACCTTTAGATCAAGAGTAGGGCTCAAGATTCCAACACAAATTCTCAAATTCCATACTAGTTATAATTAAAGTGCATTAGATTTCTTGATAATTTTTATAGCTCTTGCCAAGAACAGGTCATTTTGTTGTCATTAGACACCATGACAGGGGTAACCTAACCTAAAATTCTAAAAGAGGGTTTCTGAAGCGGTAAATAATACCTGACTTGGGGATTTTCAAACTTGTCTGAAGTAATGCTGATGACAGTGGGGAACCAAAGTCCATAGGAAATATTGGTAGCAACCATTAGGGGGCAGTTGAAAGCAGCCCACGGCCAAAGCAAAGCCTTTTTTTGAAGTCTCCTGTTTTGTCTTAATATAGAGGCAGAACCATTATTGTCCTAATAGCCAGTAGCCCATTCTTAAAGAACTATCTTGTTTGGGAAACCATTTTGATAAGCTCCTTGGGGGAGAAGACAAGATATCCAGAGCACCATGGTCAGCAAAACCCAAGGCACCAGACTGCTAAACTGCTCTGCCACCAGCACAAGAGAAATTGCTGGGACCAAGGGGAGAAAGTCTGGAGAAGAAGTAGAGAGGCCCCAGATAGCACAGATGTGAAAGAAAGAAATGAACCAATCCAGTTTGAAAAGCTGAGGCATTTCACTGAAAAAGACCACCAAAATGCCTCCAAAGGTGGTGATCTGAAAGATATGTCAAGGAGTATCTGTTTTCCAATTTGAAATCATCCAAGGTGTTGCTATATAATGTCCTCTACTCACTTCCTCCTCCCCCTTGATATCTATCAATGCTTCATAATGTGTGTGTGTGTGTGTGTGTGTGTGTGTGTGTGTGTGTGTGTGTGTGTTGAGAATAACCTGATTTTCACATTTGGTCAACTCAATGTTGACAAAGTTAGCATGCATCAGGTAGATTCCCAAAACAGTTCCTAGAAGTAGGAACCCAGAGTCAGGGTTGACGTGAGAATATAAGCCTAATAAATACATCACGATCTTCTGAATAGCTTTGGACTTCTACATGGTCAAAATGAACTGATCATAGCTTGACACTAAGCAGCTGTTTGAATTTCTAATAATTCAATTACCAGAGAAGCCAAGCTGTTTGTGTGTTTCCAATGTTCATCAATTTTTTGGTGAATTGTCTGCTTGAAAATATGCCTAATTTTCTATGAAGGCATTTATTTATTTATTTATTTATTTATTTATTTATTTATTTATTTATTTATTTATTTATTTTTCTAACAGCCCTGTACATATTAAGCATGTGCGCAGTTTGACAGAGGTTTGCAAATTTTTTTTCCTCTTTGGCTCTCATATCTTAATTTGAATCGTTGTATTATTGACATACATTTATGAACATTTTTCTACCTTTGTAATCATGTTTAAACAGATCTTCCTCACTCCAAAATGTTCATTCATATTTTCTAGTAGTTTTGTAATAAGTTTATTTTGACATAATTTTTTGGAATTTAACTTGCTAAAAATGGATTAGAACGTTGAGATTTTTGAAAATGAGGGTTTTTTTGGCTTTTTTTTTTTGACTTCCATAATCAAATTTGGTTAGTACTAGTTAGTACTATCTTACAAAATAATGTCAACTATTTGTGTACCACCAGAGAGTTCAGCAAGCAAAACACCGATCTTTGCCCTGATCTGTCCTTAACAGAGTAACAGAGTTTACCAACTCACTGTTCTGGGCTCAATCATCTGAGTTTATTATATTATTCAGATATGTCTTTGGCATTTTGAAATACTGAGAAACGCATATTAAAGTCTTCCACTTGTATTATATTTTAAAATTGTTCTTGAATTTCTAACAGTTTGTTTTTGCATATAGTTTGGCATTGGAATTTTTTAGTTTGGAGCATAAAATTTCATTACACTTCAAAAAAACTATAAATTGTCTTTGTTATATTTAATATTTCATGGTAAATTCTAGTGGTTTAATATATTACTGTAACTCCAGTTGTTTTGTTTGCTTTTGTTTATGTAGCTTTTGTACCTTTTTACTCTTAACCCTTCTGAATTGTTTCATTTTATGCCCATGATAAGAGTCTCTAACTCAGATCTTGTTTCTGACCAAATCATATTATTTACCTTTTAATAAAGGTTAAGATATCACATATTTTCCATGTATTTGCATTTATTCTGTCTCTTAAACAGTTCCCTTTTAAAGCTCAGTTTCTTTGTTTTATCATCTTATGCTTATACTTATGCTCCATGTTTTCTAGAGTTTTATTGAAAGCAGAAAGAGCTGATTCAAAATTTGTTTTCTTTCCTATGGAAATCATTTATTTTAGAAATAAAACTCCTGTATTTTCTCCTTTCAGGCCTCAGAACACTCTGTCTGGTACCACACTGAGCTGTCCTGTTGCAGTGCATCAATATTTAATGAGGATGGCTTATGCTCTATATTCCCCTAGAGGACCTTTCTATTTTTCTTAAATTTTTCTTTGCAGACCTTAAGCAGCAAGTTTAGTTTCTGTAAATCACATGTGGAGCTGGCTGTTTCAGGGGTGAAAAATGGAGACGAAGGAACTCTTTTGGAGGATCCATTCTGCTAAGGATCAGCTTTTGACCTTTTCTCCTTTTGAGTTCATCCGTAATGCCAGGGTCATGGAAACCCTTGCCCAATCTTACTTCCCAAGCTGCTGTGTACCACATCAAATAGAAAAGTTCACCTAGGAAAAAAACTCATCTCACTGGCAGTTTCCTGCTTGATGTGAGTTTGTATGAACTCTAAAGTCTCCTAATACAGTGATTCCACCTATGCCAGGTCCATATCCACAAACAAGGCATCAGGTGGACAAATCTTGATTTTCTCTGAGATCCACCATGGCCTCTAGGGCTCACCCTCCAAATTAGTCACCAGCAGAACATTTCTGAAAGTATCAGTCAGCCCCTATCCTCTTTGCCTTGCTTCGTTTTGGAAAAATCTGCCTTGATTATAAAAGAAATTATTCAATGTTTCTAACTTTTTAGCATCTCCTTTCCGTAATTCCACTGGTGATGTCTGCTTTCTAACATTTTTATGTTTCTTCATTTATTTCTAAGGGGATTCAAGATATTGGTGTGTTATACAAAGTATCATAGCCATCATTATCGGAAGGTCATACTATAAATAGTTTTAAACCAACTAATAAGCTAGAAATTTCAAAATTGTTCAAGTGGGTCAGCCTTGAGGAAAGAAAAGCATTGAGAGAGATAAAGAGAATACCTTGAACTATTTCACTCTGGGTAAGTCACAAATACCACAGCTCTCATTTTGGTAAGCCATCTTATTCAGTCTACTTTGGGCTCAATTTTTGGGTGAGTCACCTCAAAACCAGCTGCAAAATGGCCCAGCTGCAGCAGAGAGTGATGAAGCTTTCCAGAACCTTGGGAAATTAGGTGATTTGTGAGCAGAATCACCCAAACGATATTCTCAATTTTATTTGAAGCTTTTGCTTTTCCTTTCTCCCTGATAACTTTAATTCAGATAAGTACATAGAGCTTTATAGTGCTAACCTCGGGGAAAAAAATAAGATGGGTATTACTATTAAATAAGAATCCACTTACAGAAATGCATTTGCACTGCATCCCATACTGCACTACAAAAACATCAAGGCCGAATTCAAGTCAGAAATCTTAAAATGTAGTATGTAGCATGTGGTTTCCCATAATCTGAAGCAGTTGGAATAATTATTTAGCAACTAAAAAGCCTTGATGTACACATTTCAAATGTTTCCTAGGGTGAGTAACATTTCCTGATGGTTTTCTTTCTGCCTTAAGTGAAGATGTAGTGACAAGCCAATAAATAGAGCATATGGAACACAAAGAAAGAATGACCACTTTCAACTTCTATGCATCCCTAGCTGGTGAAGTCATCTACAATAGAACAGAGTGAATGGCTGCCACCAAACCACATCTTTTTTGAGAACTCCTCACTCATCTAACTCTACACCCACTGTCCCCCAAACCCAGGACTAAGCTGCCACTGAAAAGGAGAAAAGCAAACCCCTCTGCCTTACATTTCCTGTACTTGTAAGTGCTTAAGTTTCAGATATGTTAAGGGTCCCTAATCACCAGCTCTAACCATGGAAAAAACAAAATGAATAAATGTGGGAAGTGCTACATCACCAATTTAACCAGAAGTCTAGGTGTTGATAAAAGCACCTTCTATCAGTTATCTGCAATAATGCTATGTAACAAACCCCCACAAACCCAGTAGCTTACAATAACAAGCATCTGTTTTGCTTAGGAGTTTGCATGTTGTTGATTCAGGCTGGCCTCAGCTGAGTTTACTCTCGGGTCTGGGGAGAGGTGGCTGTTGGCTGACCTAGGAGGGCCTCAGCTGGACTGTCTGGAACAGCTTGGCTCTGCTCCATGTGTCTCATGCTACAGCAGGCCAGCCAGACATCTTCTCACAGCAATCACAGAGACATGAGAAGATGACCAAAAATACGCCAGCACTTGTTCGGACCTCTGTTTGGGGGTGTCACATTTGCTAGTATGCTATTGTCCAAGACAAGTCACGTAGTGACCTGAGTCAAGGGGTGGGATAGAATATGCAACCCAGAGGGTACTGCACTTATCAGGGAAAGGGGGTGGGACAGGGAAGAATGTAGAATGGGGCACATTAATGTGGTCAATCAACTGCACACCTTTAATGCCAGTTTGTCCACTATTTGAGCCAAAGCCATCCTGGGTAGACTGGTTACTTTATAACATACCTAATCCTTGGCTTATAGCCAGCAAATCTGGAATCAGCCACTCAAATGAGAGTATCTAGTCCACTAACCCCAAAACCATGAAAATTGAGTCATTAAATAATCATGATTATACATACATGAAAATTAATCACTAATAGGTCAACAAAATTAGCCCATATCCCAGTAACACATGAGCCTGTGCAGTAAATCTATCTTTGTTCTAATCGGACACAATGCAAGGTTATCCTCTAACAAAACAGCAAGTCCTGGAGAATGGTTGGAGTACAATTGTGATTGTCCTTCAAGTTATACTCAAGCAATAAAATGAGTTTCCCTGAAATGACAATATAAAATCAACCCATGAAATGTAGCACAAAAGTCATCGGTATTCTAAATAATGACGTACAAAAATAAATTTGAAATCAATGAAATATTTCCTCAAAATAATGATTAGAAACATGTCACCTATTCATTTCAGGAAAGTGTATTAAGGATCTTCATGGTTAGATCTGCACAGAGTGCTTTTGAAACAAATCCTGTCCCTACCTTCAAAATGCTTGATGTTTGAAGCAAACACTTAACCTGCAAGTACTTGTTTGTTGTATGGATTCATTTGAGATCAAGCTTTGTTTCTGAAAAGTTGAATATGACTCAGATTTCTCGGGTTAAATACATTTTTGAGTCATAACCTAGAGTAAATTTTCCACTTACATCCACTGAGATAGAAACCTCCCCATTTCTTGGGATGGTGTCAATGTTTCCTTACTAGGAAATAATGGAATAAATCAAATTGTAATGTTAGTTTTCTTGTAATAAAATCAGTGATAACCTTTCTTGATTACTGGCACAATTCATTATCTAATCAGCTGATTTGGATGTTTGGTCAAATGAAATTCTGGCTGGTAGGGCCACAACTCATAGAGATAGCTAAATGAAAATTGATTTGATTTTGCATATATTCTAATAGTTCCTGACTCAATGATCAAAACAGTAAAGTCATGGTAATGGTGGTTACTTCCTTTATTCAAAGGCCTTTGAATAAAACAATTCTTCTATCAGGCAGCAGAATTACACCCCTTTACACCCCATTCCTGGCCAATTCTTTTCTAGCTGGTTATCTGTGAAGTTTCTCCTGTCTTTCTTGATCCACTCTGTTTTTGTCTGAAAGCCAGAATAAAAATCTTCCACTAAGAAACTGCTGCATTACCAATTCTAATTCTCATTTTATGTTTTTCTGGAGACTTAAATATGGAAGCAGATCACACAGAACAATGTGATAAGAGCCCAAACAGCAGTAGGCACCCTTTTATCCAATTTCCCTTGTTATCAGCACATCCATTGTTTTAAACAGCCAGCTGGGGCTGAGGTACCTTCGGGGACCATAAGAAACAGCAAAGTCTCCTCAAGAGAATCCTACACAACGCTAGGAAATAAAGTCTTTTCATGAATCCTCAAAGGGAAAAATGGAGAAATTCAACTAAGTATCTTTCTTTTGTCCAGCTGAGCCATCCTCTGCCTTCCCTCAATTTCTAGTCCTAGGTGTCACACAGAATGGGCAAAATTATGAAAGTAGCTTTTCATACGAGAAGGTCTATTTTTCCCAAAATCTCATATTAGTGCAATTTGAATAGCCATTCAAATAAAAGAGAAAGAACCAACACCATTAGATTTCTATGAAAAAGTATCAGGAAATGGAAAGGTAGATTTATGTCTTCCTACTCTTGAACAACAACAAAAAAGAACTAGTAGTAAAATGTACCACCATCATGAAAATAACAGATTTTATTTTCCATCTTAGGCTTCCACTGCAAACACCAGTGAAAGTGACCTACTAACTGTTGTTCCTACATCCTGTTCAGCCTTCCCCTGCATTAACCTGTCTCAGGAACATTGCTGAAATTATCCCCTTGAAGATCGTCAATGACTGCTTTACATTTTTCCCTTAAATTTTTGTAACCTATAACACACAAACAGAAAGTTGCATACAACAGAAGCAATAATTCGTCACAAAGAAAACATCTGTGTACCACTTTCCAGGCCGGAAAACAGAACATGGCAGCCCCCCAAAAGCATTCCCACGTGGCCCCTCTCTACCACGAAGCCCTCTCCCCAAAGATGACCTCTGTTCTTATGCCTATCACTGGAGTTTAGCTTTCCCTGTTTTTCAACTTTCTGTGAGTGGAATCATGTGTCCGCCTTATGAAATTGCACCTAGCTTATGTCACTCAGTGTTCTTATGGTGAGATTCGCCCATGCCAATGCATGTAGCCGGAGTTCATTAGTTTCCATTTGGGTGCAGAGATTTGCATTGTATGATTATCCCACAATTTTATTTACCCATATTACTACTGATGTATGTTTAGGTAGTTTCCAGTTTCGATTATAAGAAATAATGTTGTCATAAACATCACTTAACGTACATGTGCATACGTATCTGTTGTATAACTAAGAGTACACTTCCAAGACCAAAGAGTATATTAACGTATATTAACGTATATTAACACTAATAGATAGCGAGCAATTGTATGAAGTTTCACTTCTACCAGCCGTATGTGAAAGTTCCTATCGCTCCAAGAACTCTCCAGCGTTTGGTACTGTCAGTCATTGGAGATTTGGCCATTTGGGAAAACACCTTGTGCCTCACTGAGCCTTTCATTTATAATTTCCTGGTAAATAATAAAGCACATTACTCTTCTATATGTTTATTGGCCATTAGATAGTTTCTTCTGTAAAATGCCTGTTCAACCCTCTTGACTATTTTTATATTGAGCTGTCTTTTTTCTTATTGATTTGTGGTGACACTTTATATCATCTGGATACAAGCTCTTTGCCAGTTACTTGTTATGCGAATGTCTCATGCCACTAGATGTTTGGGTTTTTTAATGGAATATCTTAATTTTGAAGTTGTCCTATCAACATTTCCTTTATGTTTAGGGCATTTTGGGTCATGTTTATGAAATCTTTCTTTATCTGGAGTTTATAAAGATATTCTATATTATCTTCTATATATTTTATGGTTCTGCCTTTCAGTTTGATGAAGAATCCAGCTGGAATTGATTTTTTTGTTTATTATATGAAACAGAGGTAAAGGATAATTCTTGATCTCCCTGAGGATATCCAAGTGCCCCCAGATCATTCATTGGAAAGATTCTTCTTTGTTCTCTGTCCTGCAGTACCACCTTAGATAGAAATAAATTGTTCTGTTCTTCAAACAAAACAGAAACAAACTCATAGATACAGAGAACAAATTGATGGTTGCCAGAGGAGACGGGGATTGCAGGGTTGGGTGAAAAAGGTGAAGGGAGTGAGAAATACACATTGGTAGTTACAAAATTGTCATGAAGATGTAAAGTACAGCACATATATAGTGCCAGGTGGGTACTAGACTAATTAGAGGGATCACTGCATAAATTATGTAAATGTCTAGCCCTATGCTTGCACACCTGAAACCAATATAAAATACTACTGTCAACTGTCACCGAAAAAAATTAAAACTAAATTAAAAATTAAAATAAAATACAAAAGAACAATAAAAAAAAGTGTTCTGTTCTTAGGATATCTATTCTAATCCTTGGTCTAGTTCTCTCTATGGCAGTATTACATTTTCTTAATTTGTGTAGCTTTATAGTAGGTCTTGATATCTGATAGCATAAATCCTCTCAACTTCTTTTACTTCTTCAAAGAGTGCTGGCTATTCTTGGCCTTTTGCATTTATATATGCCAATTTGTGGAAAAATTAATATATTCACCATATTGAGCCATGCAATCCATTAGTATGGTATAGCCACTCGTTTATTTGTTTCTTTTCATTTGTCAGTAATATTTTATAGTTTTTGTGTAGAGGTATTACATATCTTTCACTAGATTTATTCCTAGGTATATTTTATGTTAACATACATAGCATTTTTTAATATTCTGTTTGTTGCCGGTTTACAGAGAAATACATTTGATTTTATATATAGACCTCATACTCAGCAAAATTTCCAGTTTCACTCATTAATTCTAAGAATTTATTTGTGGATTTTTTTTAAATTTTCTCAGTACACACTCACGTCATCTGTGATATTTCTTTTTGTCCAGTGCTAAAGGCTTTTATTTCTTATTCTAACTTTTTGCAGACAGAACCTCCAATAAAATAATAAGAAGTGGTTGTAGCAGGCATCATAATTTCAAACATTAATCTCTCAAAATTTCATCATTAAATATAATGTTTGCTAAAGATTTATTACAGAGATTATTACCTGGTTAATAAGGTTCACTTATATTCCTCTGTGCTATATGTTTTAATATATTATGGTATTAAAAATGGATGTTAAGTTTTGCATACTTTTTCAGTATCTATTCAGAAGACTTTTTTCCCTTCAGTTTTTTTAATGCTGGATTTATTTCCCAGCAAATGTTTAACTGGCCTTGCATTTCTGCAATCATTTTTCTTTTTTACTTTATTACAATTTATGTGAAATAAAATTCATCCACTTTGAGTAGACAATTTGCTAATGGTATAGAGTCATGTAACCACCACCATAATCAAGGTACAGAATAGCTCCAACACCTTATAAAGTCCCCTGTGCCCTTTTGCTGTCAATCACCTCCTCTGACCACCGGCTTCTGGGAACTACTACTCTACTTTCTATCACTCTAGTCTTGCTTTTCCTAGAGTTTCAAGTAAATGCAGTAATAAATTATGTAGTCTTTTGTGTTTGACTTCTTTCACTTAGCATAATATTATTGATATCCATCCATGGTGTGGCAAGTAAAAAGTATTACTTTTTACTTCTGAGTAGTATTCCATAGCATAGAAACACCACACTGTTTATTTGTTCACCACTTAAGATATCTATGAATAATACTGCTATGAACATTTTTCATATATGTGTGCACATATATTCTATTTCTCTTAGATAAATAATGGCATTTATTATTTCAGTAATTGGATTTCTGCGTCACATGTTAAGTTTATATTATATAATAATAATTATATGATTATACATATATAGCTATACAATATATTGCCATATTGTTTTTCAATGTAGTTGTACCAGTTTTGCATTCTCACTAACAATATTGTTTCACATCACATCCTCACCAACGCTTGGTATTGTCAGTGTTTATAACTTCAGTCATTCTGATAATGTGTGATAATATCTCATTTGGATTTTATTTTGCATTACTCTGATAATTAATGATATTAAACATTTTTTTCATATGTTTACAAGCCATTTCCATGTGTGAAAAGTCTGTTCAAATCTTTTGCACATTTTTAAATTCATGTTTTGTTGTATTTTTTTATCACTGGGATATAAGAGTTCATTATATATATTTGACATACAAACCTCTTGTCAAATACATGTTTTGGAAATATTTACTTACGTCATTGACTTTTAAACCTTCACTTTATCTAATATGTGTATTTAAGCCTCTAAATTACCTTTTAAGTACAGCTTTAATTGTTTCCTATAAATTTTGCTAAGTGGTATTTTTACTATCATTTATTGTAAAATATTTATTATTTTCTCTTTTGATGCCTTCTTGACCCATATGTCATTTGGAGTGTATTCATTTCCAAATGTGGGAATTTTCTAGTTACCTTTTTGTTGCTGATTCATAGTTTAATTGCTCTGTAGTCAGTGAAATTTTCCATGTGATTTCAATCCTTTGAAATTTGTAGAAACTTGCTTTATGGTCTTGCACGTGGTCAATTTGTGTATTTGTTGCATGTGTGCTTGAAAATAATATATATTTTGTACTTGCTGGTTATAGTTTCTATATCTTTAATTAGGTAATAGTCAGATTTTTCAAATCTATTTTCTTGTTTCTTGTCTGCTTGTTCAATCATTTTTTGAGAGAGTTTTAAAAATTCTTCACTATGATTAGAAAGTTTTCCACTTCTACTAATTTTGGCTTTATATGTCTATGTTATTAAGTATACACAAAAATAGAATTTTTATGTATTTTTAGTGAATTGAATATTTTATTATTTTGAACACTCTATCTTTATGTTTTCCCATAAAGTTTATATTTCCTGGTTCATAAATATATATACAAGCTTTCTTTTGGTTAGGGTTTGCATGGTATATCTTCTCTCATCTGGTTTTTTTTGTTTGTTTGTTTGTTTTTTGGTTTGTTTGGTTTTGTTTTACTTTTAATCCTGTATTTTAATGCATCTTTACCCAAACTCAGGAATTTTACCATATCCCACCAAAAGGTGCCGGACTTTAATTTTCTTGTCCCTAGTCACAAATGGTTTTCAACATTTCTGCCTAGTGTCTCAGCTTCTCAATTATCTCTTCTTTAGCAAATGCCTCTAAGTAAAAAACAGCCCTAAATGCTAAGCTCAACTTTCTGAGTGAGCCAACCCAATTGCTTCTCTAATGACTTTAAACAGATAAAACATTTTTAACACATTTTGTCCAGATTTCCTACTTGTTTTTAGTGCCACAATTAATCCAAAGTACTTTGTTCATCGCTGGAGAACAGTAATTTATTTGTTTTAAAATCCAATATTCTTTCTTGAATCACTGTTCTCTAATTCAACTCTGTTGCTTAATTTCTTACTTGATATTTTTTTCACTTTCTTAAACTATATTTTTCTAATTTATTTTTCACTGTCTTATGACCCTACATAATCCATGTATCCCTACATATATTCTATATTGGTTTGCCCTTTCTATACATTCTTTTGTATGGGTATCTATAAAGACAAATACCCCTTCACACATAGCCCTGCAATAAATGTATCTATTCCTGCAGTTTCAACTATGTAGATGACTTCACATCTTTATCTTCAGTCCTAAAATATCATTTATGCTTACATCCCATATTTTGAACTACCTAGACGATATCTCCATTTAGATATCCAGTCAGCACCTCTTCCTAAACATATCAGTCAACACCCTCCAAAACAAACTTCTCATCAGAACTAAGTTATTTTGAAGTGGTCCAGGACAGCGGGAAGAAATAAAAGAGCATGAAGGGATATACATGTCAAGGAGCCATATTAAACAATTTGGTGACACCATGGATTGGGAAAATAAATATTAGAGAAGAACTAAAGATGGTTCCAAGTTTTCTTCCTAGACGATGTAAAAGTACCTCCATATGATATAAATTAGTTGACTAAAAAGATAGCTGTTCAGGGGAAATAAGTGTAATTTCCTCAAATTTCAGAGATACCTTGAGTGTCCCCAAGCCTAAAGCAAAGGGGAAAAATTAACAGGAATGTTATATAAAAACAAAATACAGAGCACCAGATTCATTTTGTATATCTTAAAATTAAAGTAAAATGCAAAGGAAACATATCATTTAATTTTATCTGCATTAATAAAACTATTGAGTTTAAAAAAGACTAGTGTGAAGAAAAGTGGATCATCGTGTTATTTGTACATAGCAAGTCTAATATTTACTTTCCTGGTTCTTAGTCTTCTAACCTTCCTACCTGGTAGAGGATACGTAACGCCCTGAAATTTGCTTTGGCTGTGCTAAAGAATATCTATTGTAGAAAACTGTTAACACTGCCGCTGGATTTGACATTTAAGGAGCAGGTGGTCTGTCTGATTTGAAATGCCCCCATCCTAAAACCTGGCAGCTTATATTCCCATACCTGAACAAAGGAAAGAAAGAGGAGGTTAAATTATCTGACTTCTAAAGTTTTCCAAAGGGCAAACTTAATTAACTGCAGCCCCAGTTGGTGACTGCAATGTGGGAGGAAAGAAGAAGTGGGAAGGTCTATGGAGGATAAGGAGACAGTGCTACTGTGAGCAAAAGCAGGGTGAAGAGTAACTGCCTTGGAGAGTTAGGTGGTTGCATCAATGCTGCCAGAACATGACTGAGAAATAACACTTCAGCCATCTTAGCCTTAAGCACTTAAATTTGCCAGCAGACTTTTCTCTTTCAGGAGAATCCAGGTTATAAAAACAAAGCAATTCATTTGATTCATGCAATAGACCTCTTTTCTAATGTTCTTTTTAACTTAAAAACTTGAGGTACAAACCCTGAGGACATTGTTGTACTTGACAAGACTGTTTATTGCTATAGAACTAATCACCATTCTTCCCAGGACCAATGCTCATATGTCATTGCCCCTTGCAATTTAATCAGAAATATTTGTTTGCTCACCATGTGCCAAGCACTTTTTTGATTCATTTAAGCTGCAGAATAACAAAATAGGGTGCGGGTACTATAGTTATTATCATTTAACAGATAAGAAATCAAAGGTATACAGATATAAGTTACCCAAAGTTACCCCTTTAGTGATTCTGAATGTGAATTCAGAAATGAATTCACACCCCATCAATCTAGTTTTGTCCTCCACACTCCCAAACCACTAGTAACATACTGTTTTCCTAGAGACAGTTCAGTCTTGCTCGAAGCTGGTCACAAACACACTCAGCTTTCAGAAAACAGTGCCAAATTGTCCTTCCTCTTCTCAGCTGGTTGTCTTTCAGCCACAGCTAAGGTCACCTTGGATGGGCACCAGAAAGCCCTTGTCCTTGGGTTAGATCTTCGTTTGCTTTTCCATTGCTCCCCGGGTACCACCCCCTCCCACCACCCCACTGCCCTTGGGAGCTGAGGCTCACATGATTGCTTGTACTTCATTCCAAATCCAGGGGTACTTCTTCAAGTCCCCACACTGGAGCAGGGAGGGGAACCTCATCTTCCTCAGAGGGGAGCATCCACTAGACAAATAGTGTTATCATGTGAAGGCACACTTCCTACCAGATACTAATGAAAAAGAAGGAAAGGGAGATAAAGAAATAAGGAACTTATATTAGTCAGTGTTCTCCACAGAAAGAGAACCAATGGGATACATATAGATACCAAAGAAAAGATTTATTCTGAGGAATTAGCTCCTACAGTTATGGAGACTGAGACTCCCATAATCTATTGTTGTTCTATTCAGAACCTCAGTGGATTGGATGATGCCGACCTGCATTGATGAGGCCTGCTCGTTACTCAGTCTGCACATTCAAATACTCATCTTTTCTGGAGACTCTCTCACAGATACACTCAGAAATCATGTTTTACCAGCTGGCCGGGCACCCTTTAGCCCAGTCAAGTCACATAACATTAACCGCCCAGGACCCCAAACTGCAAAACACACAAAACTGTCTGTACAATTTCAGCAGGCTCATAGTTTCCTGCCTACAGCAGGGTCTGAAGCCCTGGCTCCAATCCAGTACTGAGTTGCAATACTCTCGTTGCAATACTCTCGTTGCAATACTCAGGGGCAATTTCTTCATTTTTTTACTAACAGGATACATTTGTTTATTATTGAGAAGAAACCATGTGTTCAGTGACAGCTGGGGAAGAGCAGGACATTAGCTTTTTCAACTGTATTTCAGAAGCACTCCCCATGAGAAGACATGTGGAGCTGGGACCTATCAGAAAGCCACTAAGTATGTCCTCCTACATGGACTTTAGCATGTAAAGAAGTCAGATAGATTCCTTAAGAAATCACCTAGCTGTCTGTATGGCCTAAATCAGACCAGTGTGGGAGAGAGACCACTCATCTAAGTGTCTAAACATAGCTGCTAACTCTGTTTTTTTTGTTTGTTTTTTTATCAGTATGTATCTCTGGTATATTGATTAGTCAGTTCCCTTCTGTAGGTCTCCATTTTCACCTCTGTGAATGATCTTTAAGGTTCCTTAAAGCTATATGATCATTTACTGATGAGATGACCATACAAGAATCCTAGAGCTCACCCTGCAAGAGAGAAAAACCACAGCCAACAGAACACTCAACAAAAGCAACTGCCAGCTTCCATTTGCACACAGGCTAAGTTTTGTTTGGCCTCATTCTAAGAACCAGGAATCAAGCAGACACCAGGCCCAGGCACAACATGGAGGGGCTGGGGTCCCAGGGACACCACATCCCTGCCATCTTCCCAGACTCAACCAGATCCTTGCAGCACTGCATTACTCGTCTGCAAAAATAAACAAGCAGCCCTGAAACAGGGAGCCTCCTTTAAACTCTGTGCCCCTAACGCTCTGGGTCATGCAAGTGCAGAGTCAGCACTTGCACAGACTGGCCTTAAATTTTGGGCCCTAGTCACTTGCTTGTCTCATCCTGGTCCAGGTGCTGGCACAGCGTGATGTGAATGAGTCCATCTCCAAGGACACCAAGACTTGTTTATCTTTGCAGGTAACAAAGGTGACACTGACTATATCTGGTCTAGTAGCCTGCAGGGACACCATGTCCCTGGGAGCTGAGCCCCTCAGTGTTGTGCCAGGGGCTGGCATCTGCTTGATCCCTGGTTCTTCTTGGTCCTGAAGGCAAAACAAAACTCACCTAGGCCCAGCCCTGCATTTTGCACTTACTCAATAGGGATGTGGGGACTTGAATTTCCTTCCCCTTTTCTTATACCTCCTTTTCGCCTTTTGATTCCTCTTGATGATTTTAATCAGCTGTCCAAGTGAATTTAAAAAACTAATGGATTCAACTCAACTTCATGTTTTCCAAACACTAAAATGGTGATTCTTTCATTTTAATGTGTAGATATCACTTGCAGAACATCTTAAGAATGCATATTCTAGTGGGGAGAAGGGTGATGGATGAGGGTAAACAGGGTCAAATACATGGTGATGAAAGGAGAACTGGGCCAGCTGAGTGGCACAGTTGTAAGAGCTGGCTTGTGACGCCAGCGGCCCCGGTTCGGGTCCCACATATAAGGACCAGTGACACTGCCCTCAAAAAAAAAAAAAAAAAAAAAAGAAAGAACTGACTCTGGGTGGTGAACACACAATGTGATATATAGATAATGTATTACAGAACTGTACACTTGAAACCTATGTAACGTTACTAACCAGTGTTCCCCCGCCCAATAAACTTTAATTTAAAAAAATAAATGAAAAAGAAAAAAGAATGTATATTCTACTTGTATTAGTCAGCTAGGGCTGCCATAACAAAGCATCACAGACTGAGTGGCTTAAACCATAGAGATATGTTTTCTCACAACTCTGGAGGCTGGAAGTCCAAGACCAGGTGTCGGCAGAGTTGGTTTCTCCTGAGGTCTGTCTCCTTGACTGGTAGATGGCTGCCTTCTCACCATGTCCTCAGCATGGTCTTTCTTTTGTGTGTGAACATCCCTGGTATCTCTCTGAGTGTACAAATTTCTTCTTCTTACAAGGAAATCAGTCAGATTGCATGAGGGTCCGCTCTAACAGCCTCATTTTAATTTAATGACCTCTTTAAAGACATTTCCAATTAGGTCAGATGCTGAGGTCCTTGGGGGTCAGGACTTCAACATAGGAATTTGGGGAGGACACAGTTGAAACCAGTGTATTCTACCTACACACCCCCCCCAAACTTTTATCCATTAAATCTGTGAGATGGCCAAAGATCTTTTGTGGGTTTCTTTAAAAAATAAAATAAAATAAGCACCTGGGCAGGCTGAGTGGCTTGTTGGTTAAGAGTTGGCTTGGGAGCGCGAGCTCTGAGTAACAGGACCACTGGTTCGGATCCCACATGGGCCAGTGACACTGCGCCCTCTACAGCTTAGATGGTGAACAACAGCTCCACCTGGAAGCTGGGCTGCGGTGAGTTGCCGGCGATGGCATAGGCTGCAGTGGGGCTGCAGTGGGCTGCCATGAGCTACCTTGAGTGGCTGGCAGCTGGCATGAGCTGGAGTGAGCTGCTGTGAGCGGCCGTCCAATGGCTGACAACCAACTACCTCACCCAGGAAGAGTGCAATGATGATACCAATATGGGCCAGTGAAGTGAAGTCCTCCACAACTAGACTGAAGAACAAAAGGGCAGCAATTTGTCTGTTCCCCTTCCCCAAATTCCCAACACTGTTTCCCTCCCCTGATTCTCCAATAAAATCTTTAAAATAAATAAATAAATAAAATAAGCACCCCTATGATTCTGGTTTCACAAAAAAAAAGTTTGGAAGGGATGCTACTTGAGGCTCATTTCTCCTCAATTACCTTGGAGACCTCTCCCTGCTTCCCCTCCTCCTTCCTTTCCTGAATCTAACGCTCAGTTTCTCCATAAGTCTGTAAGTTTGAGGCTTTTTGTCCTCTTCCCTGTCCTTTCAATCCATATCCAATGTTTTTAACTTCTCTTGCCAAGTACACAGGAGCTAATGAAACCAAATTTCATCAGAAGAGAATTATGTCTTCGAGTCTTCACCTCAGTGGCTGAGAAGCAGAATCAGAGAGAGAAAAACTTCAACAGATGCGAGTCCCCAACCAACTTCAGAATCAGCTTCCCCACCTCCAATATGGGAGATTCTATGGGTCCTTTAAAGAAAAGTTATATACCAGCAAGGTACCTGAGAGAACAGAAATCTCTGTGGGATTAAGCAGGGTCACTGCCTGGGAGACCCCCAGGCAATGCCACTGCCAACTCCTCAGGGGTCCCACATGAACACCTAAGCAGATAGAAGCACATAGTACTTGGCTCCGGGCAAACGAAACACTGCCAGCAATGAAACACACACCAGTTCCAACCAGATGGACCCGTGCCTCTCAGCTTCAGTGCACACTGACTACTGGGGATTTCAAGACAACACTTTCTAGTTTGGCTGAAACCTGCTAGAGCAGCATTTTCTCCAGCTGGCAGTCACCCAAACTAGAAAGCAAAATACCCAACCCAAAGACACACTTCTCCCTTGAAATTTTGAACAGATGCCTATGAATTAATCAGAATCTTCAAGGCACAGTTCAGTTTGTCTTTTAAGAAAATGACAGTCAACAGACCTTATATTTTTTTCCCCTCTCAATCAGACTTATCTCCTTAGCCCATAACTTTTGCCTACAATGGTTTTCTCAAATGAAAACATTTTATATGAAGTTCCAAAAATATAAAAATAAGAATCATTTATGAATTTGGATGTAGGCTGTTTTTATCTGGTTAAATAAAAGAAGAATGCTTATCATGTTTTGATAAGGAAATTCAGAAGCAAAATAAAAAACAAGCCAAAAACTATTTCTTATTAAAAAACCATGAGCTTCTCTGATGTGGAATATGATAAAAATTTAGTATATGTATTAAGAGGTTTTTCTCAAAGAGGTTTTACTTTCCAAATTCAATCAATCTTTGTTCAAGATAAGGACAGAAACAACATTTCAAGGATATTCTCAAGAAAAAATGGGCATTTGCTCTTAACAACAAGGCTGCTGGTTCAACTCAAGCATGGGATGGTGGCTATGCCTACCTGCAACTAAGATTGAACACAGCATCTTGAGCTAAGAGGCCACAAGCTGCCAACAGGAAGCCAGACTGCGATTGGTGCCCTCCACAATGAAGACTGAAGAACAACAACTTGGCTGGTCCGCATCCCCAATTTCCCAATATTGTCTCCCTCCCCAATTCCCCAATTAAAACAAAAAAAATCCCACAACTTCAACATAAAGGAAACCATTGACAAGGTCAACTCAACAGAAGCCATCTACTTTGAGGATGTTAATAGTTCATAAGTTCTAAACAATAGCAGGAGACATGGACATGGTTTCAGTAGAAGCAACATGACCACTAATAACCCAGTCACCCTTTCTGCAAAGGAAAATTGTGCCCCATGTGTGATAATTTGCCAGCCCCAAAATGATCTCATCAGTCATCTCCAATTACACATAAATCCAGGAAACTAGTCTGAAAACTATTCATGGCTTTTTCTCTTTTTCCTTGCCCCTCTTCCTACCTTTAAAGGCTATGGAACAGCAGCTGTGTCATAACCAACAGGAAATACATAAAATTAAAAGCTACCATATTAAAGTGGACTCAAAGGACAGGAAGAAGCTGCGTCCCTGATGTATTGCTGAGCAGATAAGCCAACTGTGAGAATCACTTGTCTCCAGATTTGTTGTTAAGTAAACAATGAATGTCTTGGGATTTAAGGCACTGGTTCTGAAAACCAGGCACCTAGACAAGCATCAGCATCATGTAGACCAGTTGTTAGACATGCCAATCCTTGGCCAGCATCTGAGACGAGCTGAATGAGAGACTCTGAGGATGGGGCCCAGCATTTGTGCTTTAACATGTGCTCCACATGATTCTGATGCAAGCAGCGTTTGAGACCACTGATTTAAGCCATTGTTACTTGTGTTTTCTGTTATTTTCAGCCAAAAGCATTCCTGATTAATACAAACCGTTGTGTCACATCTCAGTAAAAAGTGTTACTTATCGCCCATTTATGACCCCTAATTTTTTTTTAACAATACCTATCACACTGTTATAGGATCCCAATTTACTCACCCTGTACATAAAATTTCACAGAAAGTGAATAAACTTTGTTTCTTTGCTGAATGCTCCATATTCCTTACCAGCCCCTATGCTGCTAAGTGGTGTTGTGTGTGCTTGTGCACAACTCAAAACAGCCAATCAACATTTTGCTTTGTTCTGGTTGAAATAGTCTCTTTACTTTGGTCTGTTCAAGGTCGAATCCCAAGCAAAGCTGGTTTAAATCGCATCTTTTGGGTTTCTCAGCCTCTTCAGCTATAGTGCTTAGTTTCTCAGCATTCCTCCCCTGAAGATAGATGGCTTGTGTGACTTTCTGTCAATGGGGAGAAGGAATCTTTGGGTTCCTGTGATTTCTGGGTCAACGTCCCTCATCTACCTGGTCATGCTCCTCCTGCTGGCATTTGTGACTGGATTTGGTGGCTGATGTGGCCCAAGGTCATGTTCGTCTTGCTTTGACCGGTGCCTTAGGGGACTATGGAGCTGCCTGACTCCCTGGGATCTTGGAGTCTCTGCCACACGCTCCATGCAGTGTCTGGCCTCGGTTGCAGTGTCACACTGCCCCACGCCACCTGGCTGGCTGACTGTCTCTGGGCTTCCTGTGGGGACATATGAGAGATTCTGAGCCCTGTCCATGCCATAAATGGTCAGGAAAGCTAACTTCCATCTGTACCTTGTTCTGAGCCATGGAATTCCCTTTACTAGCCTGTCCTTGGGTTGGTAAAGGGGAAACCTTTGAGATAATCTCATTTCAGAGTTTTTAAAATCCTTCACTCACCTAATAAGCCAGAGACCTTACATCAATTGTTCCTACGGTGATTTAGCTTTGCCAGAGAACAATGTCTGGAAACATTTTTGGTTGTCTCAGCTTGAGAAGGGAGAAGGATTGCTTCTGACATCTAGGAGGTACATGCTAGGGATACTGCTAAACAGTCTATAATATTGTGGTTGGCAGCACCCGAGATCCCCATCTGTCCTGCGTAATACCTTTGCCTTGAGTATGGAAAGACCTGTGAATACAATGGGATATTGCTCCTGTGACTATGTTACTTTGTATGGCAAAAGGAATTTTTCAGCTGTAATTAAGATCCCTTATCAACTGACTTTCAATTAAGCAAAAGACAGAATATCCTATCTGATCTGATTAAGGCCCATCTGATCAGGTGAGCCTTAAAAGAGACAAAAAGCAGCAGCAGACACGCCTCCTACTGGCCTTGAAGAAGCAAACAGCCATGTTAAGAAGTGCTATGGGAGGGGGCGGTCCATGTGGCAGGAGCTGTAGGTGGCCTCTAGGAGCTGAGAGCGACCCCCATCCAACAGTCAGGAAGGAAACAGGAGTCCCTGTCCCACAACCTTTAAAAACAGGACCCTGGCCTCAGATGGGAATTGTCCCAAAATGCTGATGCCCCTGTTTCTTCTCCTCCATGTCTGTCCCTGACTACAGAGAACCCAATTTCATTGCATTGGAATGTGGCCCCAGGACTGGCATTTTCTGAGAGCTTCTATACGATTCTAACGTACACCCAGCATGAAGAACCATTGCTTGAAACACATAATTCTCATCCCAGGTGTGATTAGAACATGCCCAAGCCCATTTGCTCCTTTTGGACATTTTTCAAATGGTTTCTCTTTTTTAACTGACCTATCAGTGATTGTTTATCCATATTTATTATTCTCAGGTCAGCTTGTTTGTTTGGTTTTTTTCCACAGGAAAAACATACCGCGGTGAAGCAGCTAGCACCAGTGGGAAGAGAAGCACCACAGCACTTCATGGCTGACCCTCCCCAAGTACTACTCTTGACATTTGCTGACTCTGAAACTATTTAATCTTGGTCCCAAGGTCGTGAATAAAGAACAATGAAAAGCAAGTCTTCTAACTACCATTTGAGACGGAATATATTGAGGCTGTCTTATCTCATATCCCTTATGTATCTAAATATAAGAACCATCATAAGGATTTATTCCTTTTCAAATTATAGTTGGCGTATTATACGTTTCAGGTGTACAACATAGAGATTCGATATGTATATGCCTTACGATGTGACCAGTCTAGTAACCATCTGTCACTATACCAAGTTACCACACTATTATTACCACACTTTTTTCCCCTTCACTTTTTGCACCCATCCTCCCACCCACCTCCCCTCTGGCAACCATCATTTTGTTCTCCGTTCATAGGAGTCTATGTCTGTTTTGTCTTGTTTGTTTGTTTGTTTCATGTCGTTTTGTTTTGTTTTTAGACTCCACATATTAGTGAGACCATGTGGTATTTGTCTTTCTCTGTCTGACTTATTTCACTTAGCATGATACTTTATAGTTCCACTCATATTATCACAAATGGCAGGATTTCACTGCAAGGATTTATTCTTCAAAGCATATTTACTATCCTTTTCCTTTCGAGAATTTTTTTTTCTTTATTTTTGAAGGGGGCTGGGGAGAAGATTGATGGAGATAAAACTGCTCAGGTAAAATTAAAATCAGGGCCGGTCGAGTGGCACGTTGGTTAAGAGCTGGCTTAGGACGCCAGCAGCCCCACTTCAGATCCCACATATGCAGACCAGTGACACTGCCCTCTACAGCTAAGACGGTGAACAACAGCTCCACCTGGAGCTGGGCTGCTGTGAGTCCCCGGGGACAGCATAGCTGCAGCCCCTGCTGCAGTGGGCTGCCATAGGTTACAGTGAGTGGCCGGCAGCCAGTATGAGTGGCTGGTAGCCAGTGTGAGCTGCCAAGAGCTCCTGTGAGTTGCCATCCAGAGGCCAGTGACCCATCTGCCTCACCCGAGAAGAGCACAATGGTGCCAACATGGGCCAGTGAAGCAACTTCCTCCACAACTAGACTGAAGAACAAAAGGACAGCAACTTGTCTGTTCCACTTCCCTGGTTCCCCAACACTGTTCTCCTCCCCCAATTCCACAATAAAATCTTTTTTAAAAAAAATTAAAATCCGCCAATCCCCGATCATGCTTATAGGGAGTGTGAGATGCCCTGCTTTTTCCATTCATCACAATTATCTAATTTAACTACATGAACAAATTATGGCATCCTTTGTAATCTCACAGACAAAAGCAAAGCAAAAATACATTTGTCCCCCCAAAAAACGGAGACATTATTTTTCATGGAATAATGCTTACAAAGCTGAGCAAACTGTCTGCCCCCAGGAAAATGCCCAAACCTGTAGCCCACATTTCATTAAACCTGGAATCTTGATGCTGCTTCTGCCACAGTGCAGTGTGTGGGCACCACAAACCCATGGAAGAATCTACCATCTCAGACATGGCTCAGAAGGAAGGCATCCCAGACCACTGATGTGAAAACCCATAACCTACTCCACTACACGGTTATACACATCCCAACTGTTATTTCTCTCTTGTGGATAAGGCTGTATATGGTATTATATGCACCTGTAATTTTTATGAGACATAAAGAGGCAAGGCAGGTAAGCATGATAATAACAATGGTGATATCCAATGTTCATGTAGCCCTAACAGTGTGCTAATCTCTGCACTCGGCACTTCATGCTTCTGTCATTTAATCTTTGCCAACAGCTCTTGTGAAGTGCATGAGGAAGAAACTGAAGCCAGGAGAGGGTTGTAGCATTCCCAGGGTGACATAGTTTGTAAGTTAGCAGAGTTGGGCTTTCAGTTCAGATTATCTGGTTCTAGACCCTTTATGTCACATTCCTTTCCATGAGTAAAAGAAGACTGCATACGTAAGGTATAAAACTTACACCAGCTCAAGCAATACTTCCTGTGAGCATATTTCAGGCAAATTAGATCTAACTTCAGACTATATCTTGGAAAAACATTGCCCATGAAAAAGCATTTTATTAATAAAAAAATTTTTTTAAAAGGCATTGGACTAATTGATGGAAAAACATGCTCAGTGCTGGTCTAATAATGATTAGTATTTGTGGGATCATAGAAGAGGAGTAGTGATTACCCTCTACCTGGCTTCCTGGGCCCCAGACTAGCCCCATTCTTCCTCGTTTCTCATGCTCTCCTGTGTTTCCACACCTACCTGGCGCACCACCTCCCACTAATCTACTCCTCACCTTGTGACCTTCTTTGCCATATACAAATCTGATCATCACCCTCTTTAGGCTATGTCTATGGCTTCACATCACCCTTAGGACAGGCTCTCAAATGTATCAGCTCACAGTCACTTCGTGTTTTTTGTTCCAAGTTATTTTTTCCAAGTGCCCGAGGCTAAAACAGAACAGAGCAGTCCCCCTTTATCTGCAGAGGACGTATTCCAAGTCCCCCAGTGGATGCCTTGGAACCACAGATAGTACTGAACCCTATATGTACTATGTTTTTTCCTGTACCTACATACCTATGAGAAAGTTTAACTTATAAAATAGGCAGCTTCCCAGGTAAAAGATTTGTTCTTGCTGTAGATATTAGCAACCTCAGCATATGATATTTTTCTTTCCTTATTAAGTTAGGAACTTTATGGCTTCTCGTTGACATATCCAAATTGCCAGCATCACTACTCTTGCATGTTAGGACCATTATTAAGTAAAGTAAGAGTCACTTGAACACCAGTACTATGATACTGTGACATTCGATCTGATAGCTGAGGTGGCTACTTAGTGAATAGTGGGTGGGGAGCGTAGACAGAGTGGATACACTGGGCAAAAAAATGATTCACATTCCAGGCAGGGTGGAAAGGGAAAGCATGAAATTGTATCACACTATTCAAAATGGCATGCAATTTAAAACTTATGAATTATTTATTTCTCGTATTTTGCATTTAATATTTTCCGACCATGGCTGATCATGGGCAATAAACCCCAGATAAGGGGAGATAACTGTACATAGTTGTCCTATTTATTAGGTAATTAGGTGCAAATAACTTAATGGTAGCCATTCCCACAGTGTCGAACAGATGTTGCTATTGCCCTCAAATTTGAAGCACCTGATGAGTCCCCTGCAAGTTTACCATGGCACCCCAGGGCACTGCAGCACAGATTGGGAAACCTGGCCCCTTAGGATTCACACTCCAGAACTTAAAGGGGCTGGCTATGTCCTGCACATTCTCCCACTTGCCTGCCTGCCATACCCCTCACGGTGCCCCCTCACCTCAGTTTCAGCCATGTCTCTAGGCTCTTCCTTCATCTCACTTTCTCCTCAAATGACTTGCCCCATCTCACCTAGCCAATGGTTTTGATTAAATGGGGCTGGCTTAACCCCAAGTTCTCAGCTCCACTACCAATGTACTGGAGGACATTTGTCTGATCTCCCTGACCAGGTCAATCACTCCCACCACATGATCTCCTGGCACCTTTAATTGGGGTGTGTGTGTGTGTCTTTAATGACTCCCTGACTCCTGTCTGTCTGTAAGTTCTAGAACATCAGAGACCCCCATGCCAACTATTACCAACTAAGCATATAGGAAGTAAGTCTGACACGTAGTAGATATGAAAAGCATCCTTGTTGAATGGATGGATGGATGGATGGATGGATGGATGAATGAATGAATGAATGAATGAATGAATCTTCATTTTCCAGCACTGCCAGCCTTCTTAAATGCCTTGACAAGCATTACTTCTTCTGGACTTTCACTCATATGTGTCAACAATAATGCCTTCCCTCTTTTTTTGACCACCTATCAAAATCATACCCAATTTTTCAGGCTCAGTTTAAGTCCTAATCCATCTGTGTAGCCCCCAAAAATGACGTAGCTCAAACTGATTATGCCATTCTCAGAACACCCCATCTATCTATACCCTGATCGTAAAAAGCCTAATCTTACACAACCTCCTGTTTGGGGAAAAAAATATATCAACTTTCCTGAACAAAGGGTAACTACATCAAAACTTCACACCTAGTAGGGATGCAGTTAACAACTGAGGTTCCATTGCTGCAGTCATTTTTCCTGGGGAAGAGGATGGGAAAATGTGAAATAATGTGTCTTCACTTGACTAAGTGAGTGAAAGAGTGAAAATACTGACCACACCTCAATTTTAGCCTTCCTCCACTCTCCTCAGCAGTCTCCACTGGAAACCAGAGCTTGAATAACCAGAGATTCCTCACTGAACGCAGCCTGTGCCCTTTAACATCATCACAGTGAAGCCTTTAAACAAAACTATCAGCTTCCCAAAACAAGTATCAACATTACAATTTTACAAGAAGAAATATGGGGTCAAGAAGACAAAAGAATGAACCTGGAGGGCATGACATTTGTGGTCAATTAGATTATTGCTCAGAAATATTTACCCCCTCCTCCATTCCACTTTATTTCCTGACCTTTGGCTTTAGGTCAAGCTTTGTGACTTTCTTTGGTCAAGACACAAGTTTTAGGCTCTGTTAGTCCCAAGTGTTAAAAGGCAGTGCATCTTTTCACTTGCTCTCTTGTCCCTCTACCATCTGCATGAGAAAAACATCCTGATCTGTCTACTGGTCCAGCCAGGAGGACAACGGATGCATATTATGGAGCCTTATTAGCCTTATTAGCTGGACCCACAGTCACCCAGTTGAGCCCAGCTTCAATCAGTCAACATACAAGTAGATATGTAAGACAAATAGATGCTCTTTTGTTATCTGCCACTGAGATGTTTGTGGTTGTTATGCAGCATTAGCTAGCCAGCATATACTTTATTCAATTGTGAATGGTTAAATGAGTGAAAGCCTTAACTAAGATTGGATGGCTAGTAACTCACACATGGAAGTTTTTCTGAGTGCTTATCTCTTCCTTGTTCTACTCATGTTTCTCTCCAGCTTGAGAAGAATGAGAAGGCTTGAAAGAGAATGGTAAAGAATTTAAAAGTTAGAAAACAGAGGTGATGAGTAAAAAGTATAGTAAAAGAAATAAAAGTGGTTATCTAGGCAAAAGAAGTAATAAAGTATGCCAGGCTCCAATATGTAAATGGTACCTGAATATCATCAGTCGTTCTTCATTCCCCAAAACAAAATGCATTTAATCTGAAGACAAAAGTCTTGGCTTAAATTTGAAAGAGAGTTTCCAAACTATAGGAGTTGCTAAGCTAGAAATCATTCCACCAAAGTTATCTGGGAAATTATAACACTGTTTCCCACAGATTTTTCAAAATAATATATATACCCATCTCCCCAGAAAGTTTTCGGCTGGTGGCCCCCAAATGTAGACATGAAGGCAGGGGTTAGGCTAGCTCTCCCACTTATTAAAAACAAATACAGACTTCTAGACTGAGTCATCCAAGAGTTAATGTCAGTAGATAGGGGTAAGGTCCAGGAATCAATATTTTTAAATGCTCCCCCAGGATTCCACAGCGCAGCCAGGTTTGGGAACCTCTGATGTATGTGGCAGGGACTTGACCTAGCAATACCTTCAGTGAAGTTTCCTGGATCTCTCAAAGTATCATGTGAATACTAGTGTCTATTAATCAGTTTTTGGTAACTACAAGGAAGATTTCAGAGGTAAAAAACAATGAAGTAATTTTGTTCATATATGTTTTACAACTTTGAAATGTAAACTCAGTTATGATTTCCACAGACATCCCATACAGTTCTTATTTGTCCTTTTTCAAAGACTGTGTATGAATTGCAAGAACCAGGTAGCTTAGTTTGCCTCAGGTTAGATTTAGTTAACAGGGTGCATTTTATCTCAGCTATGGGGTTTCCATCCTTGTGTTTTACTTTTGGGTGAATTTTTATTTTTATTGTTACCACTAGGTTACATTTTCCCCCAATTAATAAATGTGAATCAATGGTTCAAAGAAGGACCCTTGAAGTGTAAGTAGATATTTTTAAAGTAATATAAATGTTAGAAATCAGAATAATGTAACTATGAATGATGAACAAGACCTTAATGTAAATATGGATTATAAATTTATATATACTAAGATAAATAAATCTGTGAATATGATTATTTTATAAAACAACAACAACAAAAAAGGATGAATATAAGGTCAATAATGAATATCTGATCATTTGATTTTGTTAGACCAGCAATCTATTACTCTGGTGAGTGATCTACTATGAAACTTTGTCAAATAATAGTCTGGATAAATCACAGCTTATACATAATTTTTAAAGCAAATTCAATAACAATTTTTGTTATAACAACTTCACCTATACCTGGTCAATACACAGTTTCTAATCTACTCGTATGATGAACTAAACTGTTCCAGATTGATTATCCATTCCAATTTACATCATAGATATGACACAAAAAAGTTAAATGACTTAAGATCAAAGAACCAATGATTGCATAGCTAATACTAAAACTCAAAATCTCCTGGTTTAGTGTGTGTGCGTGTGTGTGTGTGAGCACTTGACATGTAGTAAAATCTTCCCAAGTCCATCTTCTCATATTACATAACGCTTTTTCATATCATTTCCACTCACTGATTGGCAAACACAGAGCCTATTGAGGACAAGAGACAGCTTCCATATGAACTCTCTGGCCACCCCAGCCTACCTTCTATCCCTCTTCTAAAAAGATGTGTCCTGATTTCTCATGGAAAAGCTTTCTGTGTGACATTAGCCATTTGAGAACCCTCCTGGCATCTTATCTTCAAATTTATATTTGGCAGTTATATGCCCTGTATTCAGCCATATCTACTTCAAAAGTACCACCCTAGGGTTTTTTGCAAACAAGTTCAAGGTCACGCATAGTAATTTGTATATTTGTACTTTTCCTTGCGAATGGCTGGGATAATCACCTAGGGACTGAAAGCTAGCCTGTAAGCTTTGGTACTCAGCAGTTAGCATTAGCAGCCGTAGTTGATACTATATTATATTCCAAATAGGTCAGGTAGAGGCTTATGTGTCACTGAACAGATGTCATGGAGCCCGAGATAAACTGACTATTCAACAGCACGTTAAATCAGGCAGCAGTTTATATGTCTAGGGAGTAAGCTGTGCCAGAGTGCAACAAAACAGATCATTTCATCTCCTCAAATTCATAAATTCTAATGCTTCCCTTCTTCCGAGACTCTCCTGAACTCATACTATAATACCTAACTTAGTCATAAAAATAAGGCATTTCCTATCACTCACAAATCGCAATGGACTTTATTTTACCTGGGGCATGCGTCCACTGAAACCCTCTTTTATTATTTTTAGATTTATTTTTAAATTTAGTAGAGTAACAAGAACTTCTAAGAAACTTAAATTTTAGTTTAAAAAGTTATCTGCTTGGGATGAATAATTCTATATAATAAACCTTTGGTACCTATCTCCTACAAGGTACTTACTCTATGCCTACTTCTCTTCATATGTAAGTATATCACACTCAGTTGCCTGGTTTCCTACTTTACAGATGATTAGAAAACATAGAGTTAAGGAAGGGTAAAAGTTGAACAAATCAGCAATTAGCAATCTGACATCAAGGGAGAAGAGAAAAACATTAAAACAAGAGATTATGAGAATCAAAAGCATAACTCACCATACTGTCAAGAGTAATGACAAGTAACCCAATATTCTTCAGTGGCCCTGAAGGCAACAGATTTTATATAACACCAAATAATTTATATGCTCAGTAATAGCTTGTATAAAGGTGTTCATCAGAGCAGCATTCATAAAAAGAAAAAAAAAATGTTGAAATAATCGTATCATCCAACAATGAAAAGACCATTATGTTCCATGTAATTGAATATTCTACAATCTTTTAAGTGGTGTGAACAAAGAAGTTTTTACAAGATAATCACAAAAACATTCAATAAAAGGTAAGACCATGCCCTGTATATTCTGTGCAACAAGGCTGAGAAGTGCAATCGATTTCATAAAGATACTGACCAAGATGATTAAAATAAAAAGGTTAACTATTTAAAGAACATTTGATTCTTGAGAAAATTCAGTTATGTGGAGTAGTTCAGTTTTTCAAGATGCAAGATAAGTAACACTCTCCTAGCAGTGGACCAATCACAAAAGTGTTTTGGGATTATTGTCTCATTTTTCTTAAATTCATTCTAATAGAATAATCACTATGTTAATCCTAAAAATACTAAGAGATAAATCAGCAATCACAGCAAAGATGACTTTTCATTTGGAAAGCTGAAGAAATACTGAAAATAAAGCAGAAAGGCTAACAGATTTATCAACTATAGGTAAGAACCAGAAGCACATTGCTTCACATAGTATGGAAACATTTGGAAGTCATGAACTGGCATTTACAACCACACCATATATTGTTCATCTGAGATGAAGGGGTTGTATGACCTCAAGTATCTCCTTCACTTCTTTTACTCTCTGATTCTGTGTTCTACACCAAGGTAACCCTCTTTGGGGCAACTTATCAACATATAAAACATGGATGAACTCTGCTACCTCTGTTACATTTACTCAGTACTAATTTGCCATCTTACATTTATTTCTTTGAAGTTCTAGAAGATTCAATTTCATAGTTTCTGTTTATTTTCCCCTTTAACAAGAATATTTTAAATGTTCCTTATTGCCGCAGTTTCTAGCTATAGCTTTTCCTACATACAACTATTAATAGTCAGATGTTGCTTGTATAATTTTATTTTGTCCAGTAGAGAATTTATATTGCCTTGTCCCTTACATCACATATTTTAGAAATAAGAATTCTACTATACTTCTGTTTTCCTAATTACCCTACTTTTAATTTTACTGTTATTCAGGAGTTATAGTAAAAATATTTAAAATCAGTACAGCTCTGACACTAGTCATCAGAATGGAAGTAAGCTCAATTGCAGTGGATATAGATTGTGAACAACTGGTGTGCCTGTACCAGTGCATGTCAGCTGATTGTGAACGCTATGTTAATCCCTAAATATTCTGCAATGCAAGATGATCATGTAATTTTTGTCCTTTCTTCTATTAGTATAATATATTATATACATTGATTTTTGCATGTTGAACCAACCTTGCATTCCTGGGATAAATCCCACTTCACTGTGTATATAACCGTGTATACCAAAAATGTTACACTTTCTTTCTACCTCTTTTGGACAAATTAATTAATTATAACTAAGTATATAAAAAAGAAGCCAAGTTGAGTCTGGTAAGAGGGGAGGAGATATGAAACAGACTGGCCCCAAACTCCCGTGTGGCAGCTGAGAATTAGAAAAAAACATCTTGGCTGTGGAGGTTCCCCCTGGAGGAGCAAGGACCACATCAGGCTCCCCAGGCCAAAGTACTGGTGCCAGCAAGAGGATCCCTTACAACATCTGGCTGTGAAAAGCAGTGGGGACTCCTACCATTCCAGTGAAATGGAAGGCTGCAGGGAAATCCAGACGTCCTCTTAATGGGTCTGTGCACTGACTCACTCATTAGCAGGCACTTCCTGGTGAAGGGATGGTGACTCAGGGGCATCGAACGCATGTGTAAGCAGACTGAGCTGTGTGTCTTCAAAACAAGGGCTGTAGAACAGTGGCCATTTTCCTTGTGTGAGGCCCTCCTTCTGTGTAGATGGCAGGAGAGCACCATCTTTCCTGTGTTGACCCCTCCCCCACAGGGTGAATATAAATCTGATTGCCTGCTGAGCTTCTCTGATCCACTCTGCTGACTCACTAGGACCCCGTCCCACCCAACTCCCCCAATGCAGGAGGCACTTTCTCAGCAAGAAGCCATCCCCACCTGCATTGCACTGTTTCTTGGAAAACTATCAGGTCCATGAGCCCCAGGCAGTCCTAATTTGGCATTGCTGTGCTCTGAGACTTTTGCTGAGTAGCTCTGGATCCACCACTGGCATCAAACCAGAATCTATATTACCCTGGTAAACACAACTCTTCCCATTCTAGTGACTCCAGGAGACCTTGCCTCACCCAACTTGCATTCCACACAAGTCTTTATCAGTGGCTGAACCTTAAGGGAACTGACAGGTGGCAGCAGGCCTCAGGGTATCCTGGTTTTCTGAGGAGTTCCCCCAGCCCCAGTACTGGTGGTAGCCATCCTTGGTTCAAAGTGTGGCTTCTCTCACCTGGAGCAGGCAGCAGCCAACTAAAGATTGTTTTGTAGCTTCTACCAGGTAGTCTAGGCCTGTCACAGGCAGTGGAATCTAAAGAATAAAATAAACAAACAAAACAGAAACAAACTCATAGATACAGAAAACATTTGGTGGTTGTCAGATGGAAGGGAGGTTGGGGATATGGATGGAAAAAGAGGAAAGGATTAAGAAGTACAAATTGGCAGTTACAAAATAGTCATGGGGATGTAAAGTAAAGCTAAGGGAATATACTCAGTAGTATGGTGATATGTTTTTATTTGCTAAATCTGGCATCCCTACTCTGCAGCAATGCAGGGATCCTCGTTTTGTGGCCTGTGACACTGAGACTTCCTGGAGTAACTTCAGGGAAGACAAAGACTGGTTTGGATAGCGGAGTCCTACTAAACTGAATTAAAATCCCAAAGCCTACAACTTCACAGGAGCTCAGATATGACTGTATTGCAGAGGACAGTTTGAACAAATTTTTCAAGAAAGAAAAAAGTAACTTTTTTCTAGTATATTTCATAATTTCTCCCAGATTCAAGTCCCTAAATATACATCACAGAGGGTAGTAAGTGGCAGAGTAGGGCGGTTAGAATGAATAAATAAGGATTCCTATAATCCAAAGACTATTTTCCTAGGAGGTCCATTTCTAGGTTTTCTTTATGAACTTTCAACATCTAAAGCTGCTAAAGTGAACAGAAAGATTTAGGTCCTACTAAAGCTTTTGGCACATGGGTCCCTTCTCCGTGGCTAGCATCAGTAGAGCAGTCAGGTACCCAGAATTATGAAACCCTGCATAATGCCTGGGGAAATGCGGAAATATTCTGAGACGAAAGCCGTTTGTGACTTGACCAAGTGACTCTGGTTATGACAGTCTGGTTATTAAATTTATTTCGAAGCAGGTAGAGGGTAATAATGCTAAGTTAAATACTGGGGAAGCCAGTTCTTTTTTTTCTTTTTAGTATAAATAGTTTCCACATATTGCATGAAATCTCATGATATCATGAGTCAATCTTCTCATTCCAATGTAATTGTAAGATTTCCTACCACTAAACTTTTATCTCTATACTCCAATTTAATCACAGAGTCCACAATAGGCCTCCCAGTTCTGATTGAAGCCTCCCAAATGCTCCTCCCCTCAAAAAGTATACATATCAATAAGGGTTAATCCAAATATTGTTTCTTAAAACAATATTAAGCCAAAAGAGGAGTCAAAATATGAGCAGCCTATGGGTCAAATCTTGCCACAGATGTGTTGTAAGGTATGGATTAGAGAGACAGAGTTTAACTTTCATTTCCATTGAATACCTTTCAAAAAGGCAGGTACCCTCCAGACTCCCATAAGTTCTAACCCTCCAAATTGCCTCACAGTGACCCATCTGTAGCTTACAGTTCCTGTCTGCCCCAGAAATAAATTCATATAATAGATTCAAGGAACATGCCATGTGCCAATCTGCAGTTTTTAAGGCTTCCTATCACTGAACTTTTCTCTTAGATGCCAGATTATAGCAACTATCGAAATTGAAAAACTATGTATTTGCATGAATTTCACGTAAATGTTTGATTTCCTTGTTCTTTTCTCTGTTGCCTAGACACAGTTCCTTACATGCCTATACGCCTTTGCACACTGTTTTAGCTTGTCCTCCTGTGACTTCCTGAAACCCTATTCCCACCCTGGCTTCCCTGCCACAGTCTACACATTTTCAAGTCATAGCTCAAACATGGCTTCCCTGTGGAATGCTTCTTGCTGCCCCCACAACAGCCTTAAATGCTTCCTCCACTACAACTTATATATACCTCCACACTGGCCTTTCTTACTGTTTGTTTGTATTTAGAGATCTTATCTTTTTGGATGTAGTTGTCTTATTACTAGCACAGAACTGGGAACATAGTAGGTTCTCAATATTTGCTCAATGACTTAAATGAAGGGATATAATTTAGTTGAATCATAGTGTTTCTGAGACTAAAGTCACAATTTCAACATTTACATGGACAAATGAGTTCCATTTTTCTTAACAGTATTGTCTTTACTCTTGACCAGTCCAACGCCCTCATAACTTTTATGAGATAAGCTGGATTTCATATGAAATGACTCAGTCTCACCATTACTCAGGAAAGGCACTGCTCCTGGGGACTGATGAGGGCATTATCTTTAAGTTTAAATAACAACATATTTTCTTGGAGTTGAAATTTCCATTATCCTAAGTTTGCTATGGCTGTCTAAACATTTACACTCAATTACTGGTGTGTACTCACCCATTTCCTATTGCATTTTATGGCATAGGAGAAAAAGAAACGTCACTTTTTTAAAAGCTTTCTCCTTTCTGGAGGTGAGAAGTTTGTCTCTGTCATAGATGTAAGATGGTGTGAAATCAAAATGAGACTTTTCAGGTTTCTATTTTATAAGTCAAATAACATTTCCACAGTATTTCACCTTAGAGAACTCAATCTTGAAATTTCTACAAATAGTTTTTCTTTTCCAGAATAGCAATTGGTTCAAAGTTTGGTGGCCTAATCCAAAACCATTCCAGTAGAGTGAAGTCAAATTGTATTAGTTTGTAGCCTCCAATGCCTGGAATTATGGTCTGTGGACCAGCAACGGTGGTATCTCCTGGAGCCATACAAGAAATGCAGAATTTAGGGTCCCAGCCCAGAACTCCTCAATCAGATCTGCCCTTTAGCCAGATCCCCAGGTGATTGGAATACACATTAAATTTTGGAAAACATTGCTCTGCAATCTGCATTCTAAAGCACAACTTCTTCCTCAACTTCTGATAATTGTCCATTAAGTTCAAATATGAGTATTTGCCATATTGCTTTTGATCCAGAACATAGGTCAAAATTGATTTTCTTTCTTATGGTAAGTATTCATTAGGAAGATTTTACCTGTAAGTAGACATAAACAAGGAAATGCATGTGTGTATGCATGCATACATACACACGCACACATACACATACACTCACACACACACAAGCTCAAAGTGACTTAAAAGGATTTAGTATCTCAAATAACAACAGATCCTGAGATGAGAAGTTTGCAGGGTTATTGAGCTAGGCAAACCATTGAGCTTGCCAAGAACCCAGGGTTCCTTCTACCTTTCCTCGCAACCACCATTAGCATGGTCTCCTCACTTTAAACCCTTTTATTATCCCAAGATGACTGTCACAGTCATGAGCATTATATACAGAAACAAAAACGTCAGTAGCAAAAGTATCTGTTTCTTCATAACCATCTATATTGAGAATGAAGAAAACATTTTTTTTCTGAATCTCCTCCACAGACTTCCCCTTATATCACATGGGCCACAATTATATCACATGACCTTCCTCAACCAATCATTGACAAAGAGTACAGATCCTCTTTGATTGGTTTAGACCAATCATTATTCATGCCTGTGCCACCACAAGACTTGCTCTTCTAAAGCACATAAACAGCAGGAAACTTGTACAAAATACTGTTTGATTAGCAAGGGAGAAGCAAGGCAGAATGTGGGGGGTGATTTGAGGTGGAGGTGCTAGTAGGATTTCTAAAACAAAAAAAGTCATCCCCCAAATGTCACATAAACAAAAGGAAAGTTATCATTTTTTGACTAAAAAGATACTGCTTACAAGACTGATATGATAGGAATTAGCAATGGATCTTAGTCCCCAAAAAACTCCCAGAGTCTCACTGAGCTATCCTGGTCATTGAGGTCTCACCTCCACCCTCTGTGTGGAGTGCTCTCAAGAAATGGGCTGAGAAACTGGCACTCAGCCAGTATGCTGCCACGTGGCTTTCTAGAGCCTACCCCACCATCCCCAACTGGTCTGGTAGATCAGACTATAGTTTTTCCTCCTATCACCAGTAAGTAAGGAGGAGGTGGAGATGTTATGGGCTGTACTCACACAGCAAAAATAAGTCTGCAATTGACTGCTGCCATAGCACCATTAGTTGGTGTTTCCAATGGACATAGATGACAGGGAATTAAGGTGGGAAGGAAGGAATACACATATCCACCAAAGAGCAAGGTAGTCAATGACAGTGATATTCAAATATTAGTGTGCTTAATTATCATCTGCTTTAAAAGTTTGGGATGAAAAGAAAAAACTCAAATGTTTAGTAAGCATCCCACGTGATTCTAGTACCAGTGGTCTTTTAAATCATTCTTGTGGATACTGATCTGAAGAAAATATTCCTTTTCCTTATCCTTGGATGCAATGTTACCCCAATGTCTTTTTAGATTAAGAACAAAGATCATTTCCCTGTTACAACATGCTACCTTTACTAGGGCAAGTTGTGCATTCCAATCTAGGCACTTAAACAAAAATGCAAAGGTTTGTGTGTGTGTGTGTGTGTGTGTGTATGTGTGTGTGTGTTCTTGCATGTGCGTGCTCCACAGTGGTGAGTTTTTCAAACAGGTTTTGTCAACTACCACAGTAGCACAGTGTAGTGGAAAGAGCACTGGGGCTGGTCCCACTTCTGCCACTTAGGAGCCACCTGGGTCATATCAGCCTCTCTGTCTCAGTTTTCTCATCTATAATAAGATGGAGAAAATAATACCTACCCTGTCTCAAAGAATGACTCAGATTTTACATATATATGTATGTATATATGCATACATATTTGGCAACTCAGATTATATATAAGTATCTTTCATATACACAGGAAAGAAACTTATAAACTTGGTAACATGATAAAAATGTATTCTTTTCCAATGTTGACTTATGAAATTATTTTCCCATAATATTGAAGGATTTTTTAATTTTGTATTTTAGCTGTGTGCAACATCTTGAATTGATGATTTTAGGAGGGCTGTCCATCCTATTCCACTGGCCTTCTATCCACATGGCATCAAACAGAGCCTTAGCTTCACTCACTCACTCATGAGCAATATAGGAGCAAAGTTTGTGGTATGAACTTGCAACAGCTAGTCTGGAATCTTTGGTTAGCACTTTGAAAGATCTGAAAATGCAAAAGAAATGCACTTTGGGGTAGATCTAAGATGGTGGAATAAACACTGTGCCTGCTTTCTTCCGTGAACACATTAAAATTACAATTAAATTACAGAACAATCAATATGGAGAACCATCTGAAGTCTAGCTGAACAAAAGCTTTATCACTAAGGATATAAGTAAGAAGCCACATTGAGACTGGTAGGAGGGGCAGAGATGCGAAACAGGCTAGCCCTAAATCTATGTGGCAGTTGAGAATCAGGACGGATATCTCAGTTGTGGATCCCAGGCTCCCAAGCCTGGAGTACTGGTGCTGGGAAGAGGGCCCCCACAACATCTGGCTGTTAAAAACAGAGGGGATTCCAACCAGCCGGCTGGTACTAAATGCTGGGGGGAAGCCCAGGTGTCCTCTTAAATGGCCTGCACACAGACTCACTGACTTATAGGCACTCACCCTGATCTCCAGTGGATGGACGGTGACTGGGTGGGCATCAGAGGCATACAGGGGACAGACTAAGGTGTGTTGCTTCGGAGCGAAGACTGCAGGAAGGCCACCATTTTCCCTGTAATGGGGCTTCCTCTTATGTAGCCAGCAGGCTGGCAACATCTTTCCTGTGTTAAGCCCGTCTCCATAGGTCAAATCTGAAAATAATTGGCCTGGTGAGCTCTGTTGCAATGCCCTGCTGACTCACCCAGACCCCAACCCACCCAACTTCTCAAACTGCAGAAGGCACTTTCTCAGCCAGCAGCTAGCAGTCTATCAATGGGAGAATGGATAAAGAGAGGTGGTACATATATATGATGGAATATTGTTCAGTCATGGAAGGGAATGGGTTCTTGCCATCTGCAGCAGCCGGGATGGACCTGGAGGGTCTTGTGCTGAGTGGAGTGTCAGACAGAGAAAGATAGATGTTATGAGATTTCACTTATATATGGTACCTAAAGAATAAATAAACAAACAAAACAGAAACAAACTCATAGATTCAGAAAACATTTTGATGGATGTCAGATGAGTTGGGAGTTGGGAATGGGTGAAAAAGGAGAAAGGATTAAGTACAAATTGGTTGTTACAAAGTAGTCATGGGGATGTAGAGTATAGCATAAGGAATATAGTCAATAATATTGTAATAAGTATGTATGGTGTCAGATGGGTACTAGAGTTATTGGAATGATAGATAGGAGGGAGTTGGGGGACAGGGTGAAAAAGGTGATGGGATTAAGAAGTACAAATTGGTAGTTACAAAATAGTCATGGTGATGTAAATCATAGGGAATATAGTTAATGATACGGCAATAACTATGTATAGTGCCAGGTGGGTACTAGACTAGTCGGGGGATCACTTCTTAAATTATATAAATGTCTAACCACTATGCCGTACACCTGAAATTAATATAAAATCATATCAAATGTCAATTGTAAGTGAAAAATTTTTAAAGCGGAGAAAAGGTGAAGGGGAATAAGTGGTCGAAATTTCCAGGTATAAAACAAATAAGTCATGGGGATGCAATGTACAGCATAGAGAATATAGTCAGCAATATTGTGATAGCATGGTATGGTGTCAGACAGCTGCTGAATTTATCATGGTGATTATTTCTTTAGGCATATAAACATTGAATAACTATAGTTTACCCTAAAACTAATATAATATTGTATGTTAGCTATATTTTGAATAAAAATCTTTAAAACAAAGGAATACGCTTTTAACCGGTATAAAGAAACATTGAAAACAAGCGCTGTTTCCATTCCTGCCTTATTAACCTTCTCTGTCACAACACACTCAAAAAATATACTGCCAGCAATACTATTTTAAGATTTTAAAGGAGTCTTCTGACTGAAAGAGGAGCAAAATTATTTCCGTAAAGGATGAAGGTTGAGGTATCAGAAACAAAGATAGAAGAGGCAGCAACATTTTACTGAATCAAAAATGATCGCCATAAGAAATATATCACTTGTTCCTGCTTACAAAGAATTGTTCTATTCTCTTTGATAGTACTTAACATTATTCTCATATGAATACATTTAATAAAATTGCTTTTTCTTCTTATTTGTGATTTGCACTACTGATTCCAGCTAGGACAGAAATAAATGGAATACATGTAGCAGGATCTCCCCAGCCATCCCTCACCAACTTGTGGGGTTCTGCTGATGAATGCAATTATAATTCTGAATGAACAAGCTTGATGTTCTCTTGCAGGGAAACTGCACTCAGAAAAGATTTTTTTCCTTTTTGTTTAAATGTACACAACAGCTGGCTCCCAAAGGAGTCTAATACAAATATCTTCCACCCTGTTTTCAAAAGAAATAATAATAGTACCAGGAGCTATCAAATACAAACTCTTTCTCAGGCATGGAGTGACTTGAAAGAGTTGCAGTACCCAAGGGCCACGTGCCTGTCATCGCCCAAAGACACAGCAGGCACAATGAACCAAAAAGAAACACCAGTTTAGTCTGGGCACAGCAGAATTCATTCACCAGATCACATTACAATAATGTCCATAAATTCTTGCACTGCTCAAGTTCTCATTTTTTTAGGCACAGAAACCTCAGGGACTCAGTTTTATGATTTGGGTTCTAGTGGACTGAATAATGGCCACCCAGAGATCAGGTCCTAATCCCTGGAATCTATTAATGTTACTTTATAAGGAAAAAGGACCTTTGTAGATGTGATTAAATTAAGGGTCTTGACATGGTGAGATTATCCTGGATTATCCAGGTGGGCTCTAAATGCAATCATGAGTGTCCTTATGAGAGAGAGGCAGAGGGAGATTAGACACACAGAGAGGGAGATGTAAAGACAGAGGCAGAGACAGGAGTGATGCAGGCAGAAACCAAAGGATTCTGGCAGCCACCAAACACTGTAGGTAAGGAATACTTTGTCTTCTAGAGCCCCCCCCCAAGGGAGCACTGCCCTCCTGAGAGCTTGATTTCAGTCCTTTGAAACTGACATTGAACTTCTGGCCTCTAGAACTGTGAAAGGAGAAAGTTCTGTTGTTTAAAACTCGCCAGTTTGTGGTAATTTGTTACAACAGCCCCAGGAAGCTAATACGGGGCCCCAAAACCTCTCTCTCTCTCTCTCTGTCTACTCCTCTTTAAACCCTCTGAAGTCAGCCAGGGTGAATTCACCCCCATATCTGTGCCTCCATGCTTTTTTGACTAGAGCACGCCACCCTATTTCTCTAAAATAAACGCTGTGCCATCCTCAAGGAATAAGGAATAGTTCAAATGTTACATCCTCCACATTTTGGGTTTGAATTTCAAGGGTTTTCTTTTTTTTTTTTTTTTTAATGTTCCTCAAACTAGATTTACACAACCAAAACCAAAGACTAATTCAATAGTATTTTATTTTTTTATGTAATTAACTTTTGATTACATGTGTAGTTATCCACTACTCCCCCAGTTCCTGGGGAAATTTCCAGTTGGTCTGCCCAATCCCACCATGGCGAGGATGGTTCTCTCCCTTCAGGCCCTCATCTTCACACAAATTGACAAAGTCCTTCACCCTCTGTTTTCTGTAGCCTAGGAGGGTCCAAGGTTTTGCACAGTGGCTCTAGGGATGGGTCATTCAGAGGGCCACACTCTGGGGTGACTTGGTGCCAAGTCCTGTCCACACCTCTTTCTGATGCTGTGGTTGATGGTCCTTCCCTATCCACTCCCCCACTCCATTTTGAGAAACACTCTTGATGCTTTCTCCCCTCTACTTAGTACTGGTCTTCATCCAAAGTTGGGGAGCCAACACACATGTCTCACACAAAGGCTAGTAGCTTTTTCAAATTTTATATCCTGATTTTTTTTATGCTTTAAAAAAATACTTTTTCATTTTGTAAGCAAATTATGAACATTATAAGAAAGAAATTTAAACAGAAGGGTATAAAATTAAAAGCAAAATTTTCTGTTTTATCTCTTCCAATGTCTCTCCCTCGCTCTCTAGGAGACTTGACAGTATCTCTTAAATCCTTCCAAATATTTTTATATTATCATATACATGACCTACATATTTTAAAGGGTTCTTCTTTTATATTTTATATATTATTATTAAATATAGCTTATGAATAAGGAAGATAAGAAAATATATATGTACGGTTGAAAGTATACTGATACCTATAAATTCACCAACCAGATCAAGAAAGAGAGGATTAACACACCTCAGGAACCCTCATATGTTTCTCCCAAATTGTATTTCCCTTCCAGCCCCTCAAAGGGATCCTGATTTTATGTACATCATACCTTTGGTAACCATTAGATTTATTCATAATTACTCTGGCTCTCTCTTTCTGGCCACTTGCCCACACATTTAAAGTGTGGTTTGACTATATCACCTTTTTGGAAAATGAAATGTGATTGATAGTGACTGGACAGAAGCTTTAAAAGTCAATGTAAACTCTCACATTCTCTTTTTCTGTCTGCCTCTGGCAAAATTCTAGATGATGGCTGCTCCATCAGCCTGGACCCTAAAATGAAGACAACAATGTGAAAACAGAGAAATGAAACTTTGTTACTTCAAGCCACTAAAGTTTTGGGATTGTTGGTGACCAGAGCAGAACATAAACTACCCTGGCTGATATAATCCCTGGGCTTCTCAATATAGCAGCTGTATCACCAGTGAGTACCACTTCAAATAAAATACAGTTTTGTTTGCCTATATGTTACCTTTACAGAAACGCAAGCATGGTGAATATGCTCTACCATATATTGAAGGTCAGTCATGTTGCATGTAACATTCATAACCACATAGCATTCCATTGAGTGACTATACAAGAATTTATCTATTTCATGACTGACGGACATTTAAGTAGTCCCCATCTGGGAACGTTCGCAGACACTAGCTTTTCAGGAATAAGTTTCTCCAGATGGATAGTCATAGAATTTCACCTGAAATCCAAGCTAGCTCAATAGTTCACTTCACTACCTGCACATATAGGAAGTAGATCGAGGCCAGGATACTTGACTTACGTGATGGTCTGATTTAAAATTTCCTGTACCTGGGGCAGTTCCACATTGATCAATACAGCCAGTGATAAACTGAGCCCTGCAGTTAAAAGGTGACACCTCTGCATCCTTAAATGCCACTTCACAAACTGTTTCACTTAAACCATTTTTTAATTTTTCAAAAGGAGAAGCAAGCCCCCTTCAAACGTTTATGGGTCTGTTTGTTTGTTTTTTAACCCTCTGTTAATAAGATTTGGGGCATTTACTTTTTTTAGACAGGTACTTTACATGAAATCTAATTTAATGCAGCAACTATTTATTTAGCAACTATTATGAATACAGAATATACTGGGAATTGTGAAGTTTGCCAGGTCACACAACACAGGGTCCTGCTCTCATGAAGCCACCATCCACTTGCTGGGAATATACTGAAGCCCTTCCATCCATTCAAAGCAATAAGAAATGTTAGAATTCTACCTTATCCCTCCAAAATCCAGATACCTGGCAACTTGATTGATTTAGTACTTAGCCAAGAAGCAAATTCATTATAAAAGAGATGCCGCCAAATGCAAGCACCCCACCCAGGGCATTCCCTGGGCCCTTACTCATAGCCTGGCAATGGTGTCTATGTGCCCACAGTTTTACTAAGCTCGCCATCTGGTTTACAAGCCCACCACAAGCCAGGACTCCCAGGCAACAGGAGGCAAGCAGGGTAGCAAGGACAAGTGACAGCAAATTTGTGACAGCAAGAGAGAAGACCAAAGAGCATAAAAGCGCATACTAAGGGACGTACTCAAGCACAAATTTGCTTTCATGAGTCAATAGGCCCTGAGGCATTTCCTCATGACATCAGAACCCAGGAACAGCTGTTCCTACTAATGACCTGGTTAGATAAAGATAGATAGATAGATAGATAGATAGATAGATAGATAGATAGATAGATAGATAGATAATTGATAGATAGATACATAGATAGATGATAGATAGATAGATAGATAGACAGATAGATGATAGATAGATAGACAGAGAGATAGGCAGATGATAGAAAGATAGACAAATAGAAGATTGATTGATTGATAGATAGATAGATAGATAGACAAATAGGCAGATAGATAGATACATAGATAGATGATAGATAGATAGATAGATAGATAGATAGATGACAAAGGAGGCTCAGTCTATGCTGCTGCATAAGGAAGAAAGTGAATGTGCAACAAATATTTAAAGACTTCTATCAGAAGGGTTACACTTTTATGAAGCCTGATGCTCAAGTCAATATTTTTCTAGGTCAAAATTCAGGTACCTCATAACTATCTTTTTCTTGAGCTATCTGCCATGAGCCACTATCTATACACCTATTCCTTTACCTCAAAGAGAAAGGCCATTATCCTTATTAAATTGAAATTCAGAGAGGTTGAGAAGTTTTCTCAAACTTGCACACCTGGCACCTGATTGATCCAAGATACACTCTTGTCTTTCTTACTCCAGAATTTATGCTGCATCACTATACCACAGGGCTTTAATTATCTGAGCCATCTTTTGAAGGGTTACTAAAGTGATGATGTTTTTTCTTTATATATATATATATATATATATATATATATATTTCATAAAATTAATAGTAAAGGGTTTAAGTACATAACCCAGAGTTATCAGCACGCTTGATTTACATATTTGCCTCAGGGAATAATTAGATATGCAGGCTGCTACTGTGCTTAATTTATAACTACCATATGCCCCATGCCCTGTGGAGGGACAAAGGAAGAAGTCTTTCAGCTGCCTGCTGAGTTCCCCAGATCCCTGAGTTCAGATCCTGCTGGGAGATAGTCACACCAGAATTTCTGGAGGTCAGTCTTGCAAGGAATGAGGTAGCGTATCCTGTGTCATCTCTATATGGAAATGGAGGCCACATCACATGGGTGTATTTAGTCGGCAAGTGAAAAGACCTCAGAGCTCTGTTTTAGAAAAGCAGTTTATGAAAAGAACTGAGACGGAAGGAAAGCTCTTATATACCCAGCAGTGTCCCCTGGAGGAGTGAGCTAGGCCGGCTCCCTCGAGGCCACAATTCACCCAAACAAGTATTTATGAAGAGCAAGGTTAGAACTAAAAGAGAGTCCAAAACTCAAGAATCAAAATAAGTAACATTTTAATGCAGTACTTTAAAAAATAAAAATTGATACAAAAAGTTCATGATAAACAAGTATCATAAGTTTTAATAAAAATAAAATTAGTTTCATTGGTTTTTTTTTAATATGGTTTTTTGCACAACACCAACAGAAAGTTAACATAAATTTTTTTTTTTTAAGGAAGATAAATACACAGCTGTAGAAAGATGGTGATTTGGGACCTGGGAAGTCATATTTAAATTACAAGTTTCACTAGTTGGAGGAAACGATAACCACCTTTTGGAGTCTTGTTAAGCCCCGGAGGGAATTGCAGCATGAGATCATAGCGCTCAACTGTAAATGCTCAAAATACCCCCAGTGGAGGCATGGCCAAATAAAAATACTATAGATCATGGAGCCCATTGATATTGGGCTTGGCCTTGTGACTGACTTTGGCCAGGGAACATGGGCAAAAATGAAAGTATGACAGTACTGAGCCTAGGTCTTCAGAGATATCACATATTTCTACTGATTTTTCTGGCAATCCTGTCCTTGCCATGAAGAGTACATGCCCTACGTAGCCAGCTGGTCACATAAGAATGAGAATTACATGAGCCCAAGATAAACTAAACCCCTGGCCTGAAGCCAAGCCCAGCTGGTCACGTTGGGATGAGGGCTGCCCAGTCATCCTCAGAAATGCATGAGTAGACAATTCCTGCTTATTGTTGTGGGATTTGGGGGGTTATCTGGTACACAGCACTAGTTGACTGATACATTGTTAATAAACCAAGACGTTCAGTAGCTTTTTAGGCCTTTGTGTAGATCAGTGATTCTCAACCCTGAGTACACAATAGAATTGCCTGGACAGCTTTATAAAAATGCCAGTGCCTGGATCCCACCTCACACTAATTGTTTCTGAATCTCTAGTGGTAGCTCCTGAGCATGAGACATTTTTCAAAGTTCCCCAGGTGACTCTATATATACAGCCATGATCAATAACATGGATGAAAATAAAAATACAGAAATCTTATCACCGTATGAAGAGGCATTTCTGCATCCCCATTTGCTCTGATTGAGCCATTCTTTCTCCCCGATCAGAAAGGTCTGATGGAAGAAGGCAGATTCAGTGGAAGTCAAGTAGGGTCCAAAATGGGCATGAGGTAAATGTGAAGAATATGCCTGGGGAGGGAGCAGCTATTAGAACCAGAGGGTTATGCTAGAATTTGGATGCTATGAAAATATTTTGGAGACAAGTCTAAATAGATTCATAAATAAAACAGACTACATCGAGAATTACAGTAGAGCCAAACTAAGGAGAAAATTAAGTGGTTAATGAAACAGAGTAATGAAGAAATAGTAGTAGAAAGGAAAAATTGGTTGGAAGTTTGCTATGGATTCCAACAGCACAGGAACCACCTAGGAAACATAGAATCCCAGGCCCCATCTTAGGTCTCTTAATCAGAATCTGAATTTTAATGATATCCCCAGGTGATCTGTATATATACTTAGGTTAGAGATGCGCTAGTGTACAGGATTCCGGGAAATAAATTGCGTGTACCTCCAGGAGATTTTTATATTCTTCTGCTCTATGATTGTATGACCAGCCCAGGTACACTTACAGGGGGTGAGATGGGTCATAAGATGGCAAGCATGCATATAACCAATTAATCCAATAGCTATTCCAATTATTTAAATTTCATGTTTTAAAAAATCAGGGTTAAGACACCAGAGACTCCAATTTAGTCTACGGTGAGGCCCAAGCACAGGTATTTTTTAAAACTTACAGTGAGATGATTCTAATGAGCAGCCAAAGTTGAAGATCACCACTTTCTGTACTTTAAGATAGAAATTTTGGGCCGGCCAAGTGGCGCGTTGGTTAAGCGCTGGCCTGGGAAGCCAGCGGCCCCAGTTCGGTCCCACATATGAGGTGCCCTCAAAAAAAAAAAAAAAAAAAAAAAAAGGTAGAAATTTGATCTGTTAAAAGAATGTCTATATCAATTATGATTCTAGAAGTAGTATTAATATCTATGCTTTTAAAACCTCTGTACCAAAGGCTTGGTTCATTTCTACCTATTTACTAAAAAACAAATGAGAAAACAAAGATCGATACAAAATATTTTGCATTGGCATTGTCTATTTACTAAGAGAAAAACAAACAAAGTATAATTATATCACTTAGATTATTGGTCAAGAAAACCGAAACTCCTCAAGGTATTCCAAGTCGGCAAAGATTTAACACAGGAAATTAAGGAGTTACAAAACCAGTAAAAGAGGTGGAAGAGTGAAGTTCAGCGAAAGCTATTGTTAACGGTCAAGGTGGCTTTCAGAAGCTTTCACAGAATCACCCATTAGGCCAGGAATTGCAAGAAATCTGCTGAAGGTCACTGATGTGTGTAGATCCCCAGGGTGATTTGCAGTGGAAAACGTACAGGCTCCTGGAAGCGTCAGTGCCTTAATCAGTTTCTGACACTGCAACAAATACCCATAGACTGGGTGGTTTAAACAACACACATTGACTTCTCACCGCGCTGAAGGCTGGAAGTCTGAGATCAGCATGTGAGCACGGTTCTTGCTGAAAGCTTTCTTCCTGGTTATGTCCTCACGTGGCCTTTCCTTGGAATCAGCAGAGAGAGAGAAGCAAGCTGCCATGTCTCTTCTTAGAAAGACACTTATCTCATTATAAGATCTCCACTCTATGACCTAATCACACTGGAGATTAAATTCTCAACATATGAATTTTAGGGGGACAAAAACATTCAGTCCATAGCCGTGGGACTTCTACATCTGAAAGAATAATGGCTTCTGTTTCTCTTTTGCCCTCCAAAAATTTCTCCCCATCAGCAGAATCTATCCAGAACCCAGCGAGCCAGGGATCCTTAGAATTTGAGTTCCCAAGCTTCCAGATATCACAATAGAGAAGAGAGCAATTCAGCAAAATAGCATTGGTCGGCAACAAAACATTAGCTTGGAAGTCCAGGTTGCTCTGCTGAAAATCAAGTTAGCAAACAGAGGTACAGGAATGATCGTTTTTCTGCCAGGCAGAAGTTAAGATCAGAGGCCCGAGCCAGCTGCCCGAGAACCAATTCTGGTTCAACACCCTACTAACTGATGACTTTGGGCAAGGCACTTAATCTGTGTGCCTCAATGTCCTCATCCATAAAATGGGGATAATAATGGTAACTACTTCATAGCATTGTCATGGAGAGTAAATGAGTTGTGTACAAGAAGTACGGAAGAAAAACATCTGGCATTGACTTACCACTCAGTAAATCCAAGCAAAACTGATTTAGATGTGGCAGTTTTGGAGACAGAGGAATTACTTTTTTGTGAATTGAGTGTTATAGACTGAATATTGGGTCCCCCCCAAATTCATATGTTAAAGTCCTAGTCCTCAACTTGGTGGCATTTGGAGGTGAGGCTTTGGGGAAGTAATTAGGTTTAGATTAAATCATGAGGGCAAGACCATGATAAGATTAGTGCCCTTATAAGCAGAGGAAGACAGCGATCTCTCTCTTCGTAAGCATGAACTGAGGAAAGGCTATGTGGGCATACAACGAGAAGGCAGCCATCTGTAAACCAGGTAAGAAGCTCTCACCAGACATCACATCTGCTGCCACTTTTATCTTGGACTTCCAGCCTCCAGAACTGTGAGAAATAAATGTCTGTTGTTTAAGCCACACAGCCAATGGTATTTTGTTATAGCACTTTGAACCGGCAAAGAAGTTGAGTAAAGTACTTTGTATGTAGTCTGAAAGGATTAAGCCAGGGGGGTTATAAATTAGGATAAATTAGCAAGAATTGAGATCCAGGGCCAGCCGAGTGGCGTGAAGCGCTGGCTTGGGAGGCCAGAGGCCCCGGGTTGGGTCCCACATATGAGAGCCGGTGACACTGCCCTCAAAAAAAAAAAAAAAAAAAAAAAAAAAAGAATTGAGATAAAGAATTGAGATCCATTGTTGGATAGGATCTAAATAAATTCTTCGTATGACAATTTTCTCCTGAGGACCTGTCAAGTTCCTGATGATTGATCTGATATTTTAAGGTGGATGGGGCAGCTCCTGCTGCTGAGGAGAAACGTAGAATCTCTGTAAGTGACAGAAGTGGGATCTGGTATCAGAAGGTCTCAGGTCCTACGGAGGGTCTAAGTCTTGCTTGCTCAGAGCCCCAGCCCATACCCCTCCCAAATATTGCTTCATTTCCAACATCTCTGAGCCTCAGTTTGTTCATCTACCAAAAGGAGGTCACGACAAAGCTGTATATGGATCAAACTGAATAAGACAGTGTATGAGAAAAACATGCTGAAGGTCACATGTGAAGGTTAATTGGTGTCATTAGTGGAAAAGCCTTTCCAAAACACCTCGAGCACAGGGCTGAACTTTCTTTAGGTTTCAGAAAGTTCCTAAGGAAATCAGGGACCTTGTCTCCAGCTCAACCTCTCCATTCCCTTCATTTTCAGGCTCCTGTTAGACATCTGCTCAGACTTTAAAATAGCGAGTTTGGAAAGGAAGTAATCATTTTCAATGATGTCTTAGTTAATTATCTAGTACAGAGGTAGATAAACAAGGACTTATTTAAATAATCAATAAAGTGAAACCTTGACCAGAGATGTGCCTGCATTGCTTTTACAGCTATGTCCCACATATCTCTGATCAGCGTTTATCTTCCCTCAGGATTGCCACGTAAGGCTGGGCAGGCCATGTGCTGCTTATGCGAGGGGATGATGTGATACAGACGGATGCCCTCCAGAGCTTTGCAGAGCAGGCCTACCCAGCTCTATGTGGCAGCCTGGTTTGGCCTACTCTTAACACCTTCCTCTCACCTTCTGCATTCTCCACTAATTGAAACTTGGAAGTGTTCATTTCAGCCTTCATGTCTCCCATAATCATTGCTTGTTAATAGATGCTTAGCAGGGCTGGTTTGGTAGGTTTGCAACCTGTACCAGGCCCCATACTTGGTTTAATGCTCACTATCCCCATCTTGACTTTCTTAATAATTTTTTAAACAAGGGACCCCATATGTTCATTTCACACTGAGCCTTACAAATTGTGTAGCCAGTCCTCATGCTTGCAGTACATAAAATTCAAAAGCTCAATCAAATTGCATTCAGATATTGGATGGTTTATAAACAGATAGCTAATACATAGTAAGACAATGGCCTGCACACACATACCTGCACAGGTGGCCTATTTCAGAATCGTTGCTGAAAAATGCTAACCATGACCTGAGTCTTTTGGGGAAATAGCAATAGACTTGCTCAATGCAGGGTTGCCACAAACCTTCAGTGTGTAAAACAAAACCATATCTCTGAAGTTCAATAAGACAAAGCACAATAAAATGAGGCATGCCTGTATACTAGGAAACTTGAAAAATCTTTTTGCATAGGAATTAAATTCACTCAAGCAAGTTTATTCGTGGCTGGCTCATATCAGGAGAATTGTGACAGGACCTCCATAAATCGTTGTAGAGGACTACTTGGAAGTGGGGGTGGAGGATCAGGAACAGAAATATCTCCCAGGCCAGTCTAAATGCCCTCCCAGGCCTAGAACCAGCCACTTTTGAACAGCTGAGCTCTCAAGCCTCCTTCTCCAGAGCCCAACAGAAATATTTCAGACTCCCTGCCTATTTTTGAGAGGTAAACTGGTGAAAGGATAACCCAAGGAGTCTTCTCCTGGTGTGATTTCCTCTTACTTCTCAGATGATGATGTGGGTCAAGGGGAGACTGGTCCAAGGTCGGTACTGAGGCACAGTGGACTCCAAAGCTTTCGCTGCACAGGCTTTCTGCACAGAGCCAAATTCCCTTCGCCTGGGAATCCTCTGAACAGTCACGTTGCTCTCTGAAAGGATCGCTCTAGCTTTTAATTTAATAGTTGCCAACAGCAGTAATCTTGGAAGTGTAGTTGTCAAGTCTCCAAGGAGGCTTCTTCAAAGTTCAAAAGGACCCTGAGGAACTGACTCTCCAAAATGTTAAAAGGGGACATGCTGGGCTCACACATCAAAGCGAAAAAAGACATCGAAACTCCCCCTGGGAAGCCATCATCTAGGCTATTTTATATACATTTTTTTATCCATTAAAATAATTTAAATGTGAACAAATCAAATAAAATATTAGTAAAAGGAAATAAAATGTATAGTCCAATAGAGTTTTTAAAAGCACTAAGCCCATGAAGAGACTACAGATGTAGTTGGAAATGGGCTCTTTGGAATCCAGGAGACCAGATTTGGGTACAGAGCACACAGGGGTGAGAAATGGGCTGAAAACAGGGGCTTTGCTAATTGTCTTCACTGGGAACAACAGTAACTGTTGGCATCCATCCCCCGCTCCACCACCTTCACTCAAGGCTGGAGACATTGGGCTGGAAGAGCCGGAAATGTAATCTAGTCCCTACACAGTTCAGGAATAATCCATCCTCACAGCTATGTCATCTCCCCCTAGTGGTCTCTGCCTTTCCTCAACAACTTCCAGACAACCCCAGAACACTTGATGTTTGCAGCACCAAGTAAATATTAAAGATCCTGGCGATGGTGAGAGGAGAGGTGAGAACAGGAAGGGGAAAGTCGGGGGCATTATGATCATGAATATATAAAAAGGGGAGTTGCGGTAAAATTTATGGAATGGAAAATGAAGTACCATACTATTATATAAAGTTGCAATATGACTAATAAAAGTAAGATAATAGTAATATAAAAACACAATGAGAGGTGGAGGGGATCACATGGTGTGAGTGAGCTAAATCTTTATTACACATCAGGAGTCAACAAATAGGCCCCAATTTTTTTTTTTAATCAAATAATTATTTTGAGTTGTGGAAGTAAGGAACAGAATTAAAACAAAAATGACTGAAAGAGCTTTTCTCTGGGGAGTGGAACCTCTTGTTATAGGGGAGTAGAGGTAGACTATGATATTTTTTATAAAATCTTTAGTATCTTATAATTGTTTCCATGCGTATGTATGAGGTAATAGTGTATGTGAACTCTGACAGCCTTGCCATCTCTGTGACTTTAGGCAACTTAATCTAACTTCTCCATTCCTCCATGTCCTCATTTATAAGGCAGGATTAATAATAATGCCTGCCCTATATTGTTAAAGAGTTAAACAGGATGATACAACTAAAGCATTTAGCACAATGCTTCACCAAGAATAACTTCTCAATAAAGATTGGCTATATTATTATTGTTGTTATTACTATTATTATCATCATCATCACTTGGTAACTTGCTTTTATTCACTTAGTACATCATGAATAACTACAAATTGATACACATAGATCTAACTTACTCTTTGGTAGTTGCATTATAGTCCACAATATGGACTGCCATAATTATTCAATCTTTCAACTGCTAGGGTCCAAATATGCTCATAAATGAAACCAGAATTTGTCAAAGGAAGCTCCACCATCTTGGGATGCCATGTTTGGCATTTTGGGTCAGATCATTCTTCGTTTTAGAGGACTGCCTCGGGTAGTGTAGGGTGTTTAGCAGCATCTCTGGACTCTGCCTGCTAGATATGCCACCACCCACATGTTCTAGCAACAAAAATGTCCCCAGGCATTGCCAAACGTCCCTTGGTTATAGGGGAGCAGAGGGACAAAATTGCCCCCAAGTAAGGACCACCAATTTAAATTCACATGGCTAAAATCCATCCCAAAGTTTTAGTGACTTCCCACCTATGGCCAAGTTTCTGCTTATGGGAAACCTTTCTGAAGTTAGTTACAGGCAATCACAAAATACTTCAGTCCTTTTTAGACATCATTCATCTAAAATTCAGGGTCAGAGAGAGAGTAGTGTTGTGTCTTTGGTCTAAGATGCACTTTACAAGACTTTGGGAAAGAAATAAGGGGTATTGTTCAAGGCATAATGTGAGCCCCTCCAAACAAACCAACAATGGCAAAACTATTGGAGTAATATTATTCATGTTCTTGCCTCTTGTAAACTTGATCATAACTTTATTAAATGAGGTTAAAGTGGGTGCAATTTCTGTAGAACCAATGATAGTTAACACTTTGTAAGTGGGCATAAAAAGCTATATGACGAGTTTACTCGTTTCCCACATACACTTTGTAATCGGGCATAAAAAGCTATATGACGAGTTTACTCGTTTCCCACATAAATGTGTTAATTTGGCATAAATAAGCTTGTTCTTCCACAAATTTTGTCACTAACCAAGGCCAGCAGACTTGTCATTGTGTGCCAAATAATCTAGAGGGACCTGGCAAGACAAAGCAAGCAACTCCACAGAGGCCCAGTCTGAAAATTAGGTGAGGACAAAACACAAAATCCACATCTTAATAACACTAGTTCAGAGTTTACCTTGGTATGTGGAAGGCAGCCAATAAATACAAGTAGAATCCCATGGTTATATAGGATGTTTATTTAGAGTTCTGTTTAGCAAAACTATTTCCATGTCTTTTGGGAAGGCTTATCATAACAGTGCTATGCTGCTGTGTTTTCAGAAAATCATATTAAACGAAAACCCCTGTAGAACAGATGTGTTCACAAGTCCCTGTCCACATAGCAGTCAATCTGCTTAATGAAAACATGGTTATGGTTCAGAATTAGTGTTTTCTACTGTTACAGTAGTATTATATTAGGGTCTCAGGGGAGTAAAGAAGGTTGGAAAGGAATGAGAGTGAGGCAATTACTAGGACAAGGAGTGAGAGAGAGTAATTCCAAAGCAAAGAAAGGGAGGTGGAAAAGAAGTGTTATTTAAAAAAAAAAAAAAAGGAAGGAAGGGAGGGAGGGATGGAAAGAAGAAGGGAGGGAGGAGGGAGGGAGGAAAAGGAAGGAAGGAAGAAAGGAAGGAAGGAAGGAAGGAAGGAATAAAAGGGGAGGAAGGAAGGAAGGAAGGAAGGAAGGAAGGAAGGAAGGAAGGAAGGAAGGAAGGAAGGAAGGAAGGAATAAAAGGGGAGGAAGGAAGGAAGGAAGGAAGGAAGGAAGGAAGGAAGGAATAAAAGGGGAGGAAGGAAGGAAGGAAGGAAGGAAGGAAGGAAGGAAGGAAGGAAGGAAGGAAGGAACTAGGACATAGAAACAGAATGTCTGCTTTATTTAGATAAACTAAATCAAATAAATAACACCACCCCTGTGTTCTGTTTAGTAGGTTCCATTTAAATATAATTAGAATGTAATGAATTATTTCTATCCTCCTCAAGTCCATTAAAATGAGACTTTTACCAGTATTCATGAGCTAGTCTTTAACCCAGATCATCCCTGTGCCAGGGAAGTCCTAGGACCACTTAGCTTGTTCTCAAAAATTATGGATGGAATTCTACGTGGTTCCTCCCCATCAGTTCAATGTACAGTGACTATTTGGTTATCTTTGGAATAATTGTTTATTTTTTTTTGTCTCCAAAGCAAGCAAAAGCAACCCCATTTGAGGTTCTGCAGCAACAAAGCTGTCTCTAGAGTGCCATTAACGGAATTGCATCTCCCTATAATTCATATGGTGAAGCTCTAACCCCAAATATGACGGTATTAGAAAGTAGGTCATGAGGGTGGAGCCCCCATGACGAAATTAGTGTCCTTATAAGAAAAAAATCAGAGCTCTCTTTTTCTCTCTCACCCTGTCCCAATATGAGGGTACAATGAGAAGGCAGCTATCTACAGGCCAGCAAGAGAGCCTAAACCAGGAAGGAAATGGGCCAGCGACCTTGACCTGGGACTTCACAGTTTCCAGAACTGGGAGAAATAAATATCTGTTGCCTAACCACTCAGTCTATGGTATTTTGTTATGGCACTCTGAGCTAAGATATGCAGGTGTAAAATGCATTTCTCTTTCTGCTCCGTGTGTTTACATGTAACAGAAATCACCCAACATGACCCTTGACCCTAAGGGGCTGCACTTGTATTAACTAACATCTAGCCCAAATCCTGTGTATACCCTGTTCATCTCAAAACCACAGAGAAGGCAAGTTTTATCTGGTTAAATATAAGGCAATTTTAAAGAAAACAAATAATTTAGGTTTGGATGGTGGCAGAGTAGGCTACCAAAAATAAAGGTAACTGTTGGAAAGAATGCTATTGGCAGTTTTAAAGGACATGAAATGGAAGGATAAAATTGCAATTTATTCTTGAATGTTAACCCCAGCTAAGAACTACCAAGAGTGTGAGATTTTGGGGCCGGCCAAGTGGCGCGTTGGTTAAGAACTGGCTTGGGCCGCCAGTGGCCCCAGTTCGGATCCCACATATGAGGGCCAGTGACACTGCCCTCTACAGCTAAGATGGTGAACAACAGCTCCACAGCTGGGCTGCTGTGAGTCCCTGGGACGGCATAGCTGCAACCCCTGCTGCCATGGGCTGCAATAGGCTACAGTGAGCGGCTGTCCAGAGGTCGGCGACCCATCTGCCTCATCCGGGAAGAGCACAATGACCATACCAACATGAGCCAGTGAAACAACTAAAGAAAAAAGGACAGCAACTTGTCTGTTCCCCTTCCCTGGTTCCCCAACGCTGTTCCCCCCACCCCAATTCCCCAATAAAAATCTTTTTAAAAAAACAGTGTGAGAGTTTTATGAAAACTCTCCCCAAGAGGTCACTACAAAAATTCCTAACTTCAGTAGTGAGCTTTCTTTTAGAAAATGAAAAGTTTAGATCAAAAACTGAGAAACTGCTGTTCATTAAAAGGAATTTAAAACAGATATTTTAACAAAATATATCCCCGAAGACAGTTCTGAGGTGACAGACTGTAGTTTCACAGATCCCGAAACCATTTGTGATAGTACTTATGCTATTAGTTGCCTTCCAAGTTTTGTGGACAAAAAAAAAAGAATTGCAAATGCCTTATCTGAATTTGCTGATGCGGGCAGTAACATAGTTCCTTTACATTCAACCCAAAAGGTGGTGCTTAATGTGTACTTCTCCATCAGCTTCATTAAAAGAGATGAATGTATTTGTTGTTCTTTCATAGTTTACAATGCACACGCATTATCTCATTTAACCATTCCAATTAACCATTCCAACAAGCCTGTGGGTTTAGTAACATCAACATCCCCATTTTTCAGTGAAGTAATTGGATGTTAGAGGGAAAGAAATTTGCAAAATGTGAATCAACTCAAAAGTGGTAACCTAGAATTGGACAGAACCAACAGGCTTTTACCGGGTACATCTTGTCCTCCCCACATAAATGAAGAGTTGTCCTCCCTCAACAAACACTCAGACATACACATAAGACATAGCTTGTATCAGAAACTAATTACAATTGGTGATGTATATGAGAAAATTTTTACAGACTTGGGGTCTTTATGACCACTTTTCTCTTTATGGTCTATAGTTCTTGTTTTGATTCCTTAGTAACTTGCAAGTTAAATTGAAAGTTAAACACTGATCAGAGGCGTCTTATGTTCTCCAAGGTCAATCATACCCACCAGGTCCCCAGTGGACTCCATTTCAACAGCAACTTTTAATTATTAATTCAAAAAATACTCATACAAAGCCTGAAGCCTGTCCTGCTGTCATTCTCAATCAAATAAAGCTTTCTTTCTTCATTTTTCTTTTCAAAAACAATTTTGGAAGCCTTCTTGTGATCGTTTGCCTGCTAAAGGAATTTGTTTAAATATCTTAAAAAAAAAAAACCAAAAAAAAAAACTTGACTTGAAATGTCAAGGTTTTCAAGAATTTGTTTCAAATAACTAAAAAACAACTTGACCTGAAATACAAGTTTGCTTAGAATTTATCATCTCTCTGACTTCAGAGACTATCTCAGACACAGATTCTAAATGAAAATATCCTACATCATTGGCTAGACCTTACAGAAACAGTGAAGCAGAAAAACATGTGGTAAGCTTCATTGTTTATGGGAGTAAAGTAAGTGAGAAACTAGCATAGCCGTTAAGAGTGTCCATGCTAGAATGGGATTGCTTGGGCTCACGTCTTGGCCCTACTAGTGTCGCTAACAGAGAGAATGTGAGAATTTGTTCAAACATTCTGTAACTCAGTGTTCTTATCAATAAAATGAGCATGGTAATAATATCTCATTGCCTTACTGTGATAATTGAGTAAATAGAGGTAAAGTATTTCAAAATTCACCAGGCACATAGAAAGTGCTATAAAAGTGTTAACTGCTTTTATAACTATCATAGCAATGTAAAAAAAATTCTCCCTATTAAAGGGAGAAGGGTGGGGGATGGACAAAAATAGGAGAAGGGGATTAAAAGATACACATTTTCAGTTATAAAAGAAATAAGTCACAGATGTGTGATTTAAGTACACTTAAGATGTGTGAAATACAGCATAGGGAACATAGTGAATAATATTGTAATAATTTTGTATAGTGACAGATGGTAACTAGATTTATTGTGGTGATCCTTTGTAATATATAAAAATATATACTTGTTGTTATATATATGAAACTAATATAATATTGTATGCCAACTAAAATTCAATAAAAAAGTTCTCCCTCTTGATTCTTCAAGGACAAAAAAGGAATGAAAGCAGTTTCATGACAAAAACACACTTTCATTTTTTCCTTCTTGTTTTCAAGTCAGATCTCCACAAACTACAGCCCATGGGCCAAACCCAGCCCACCTTCTGTTTTTGGATAACCAGCAAGCTAAGAAAAACATCAAAAGTAGAACACTATTTCATGACACATGAAAAATCCTATGGAACCTAAGTATCAGTGTCTGTAAACCGAATGGCTGTTACCCAGCATCATTTACAGAGTGTCCACACCTGCTTATGTACTCCAAGGCAGATTTGAATAGTGAGAATAGAGACCTAACAGCCCACAAAGCCTTGAGCATTTACTATCTGGCCCTCACAGAAAAGGTTTGCCAACTCACATTACAGTTGACAGGTGTATGTCCTTTAAAAGTCAGAGTAATACAATGAACTCCCTTGAATACAAGGGAGATGCGGCTAGGTCCTGAAAGAAAAAGTCTGTATTCAGGAAAAAGCACAAAATAAAAATTTAACTTAGTATCATTCCTCCTCAGGCATTTGGGGAAGTTACATACATAGCAAAGAAGTCTATTGAACTATAGGCTACATTTTTTTTTTTTTTGAGGGCAGTGTCACTGGCCTTCATATGTGGGACCTGAAGCGGGGCCGCTGGATACCCAAGCCAGTGCTTAACCACCGCGCCACTCGGCCGGCCCTATAGGCTACATTTTAATAATAAACAAAATTGTGTATATTCTGCGAGCTTGAATTATAACAATCAAGAATCATCTGAGTTTACATTATAGATGCTCTGTTTCTTATAAAAATTTTGTGTAGTAGCTAAAAATATATAGGAAACCCATTCCAAACACCCTGCACCACCAACTTTAATGGTTTTTTCCCCCCCATTTTAATGTATTGCTTGTTGGTCCTCCTTTTAAAAGTTAAATTTTAGATTAACCATGAAATAAGATTAAAGATTAAATTAAAGATTAACCATGAAATAAGTTTGGCTAGCCTACCCACTTTCTCATTTGTCTCCAAGCTTCATCTCATTCCTTTGGGAAGTATTTGTTCTTTCTTTTCTCAATTGCCGTAATCACATCCTTAGTCTTCTAAGTTATTTTTTCACATTTTATTACTAAAATATTCACATTTAGAATTTTCCCATCATGGTGTCCTCTTGCCTGAAGCCTTCCTCTTTGTCTTCAACTTTCCTCATCACCCATAAAATCTTTCCTTATATTTTGGTGAGGCAAAGTTGAAGAACAATAAAATAGACAGCTCTGTTCATGTATATAGTTTTTACTTCTTTATTGTAAGTGTTTTCTTTTTTTCCCCATGATTTTAATGGAATTACTTTTTTTCTAAAAACAGTTTTTCTTTCAAGTTCATGCAATGACAACTTTGGGTATGTTGGGCTAGGCAACAACTAGGATTCCGGGGTTCATTAAAAGGTGAAGGAAAAAGGTCCTCTGCCCTCAATACCCTCTCCACACCCTCTCAGCTATGGCTTCTAACTCCTCCAAAATTGGGGCAAAGGGAGAAGAGGTAAGAAGACAGGAAAGAAACCACTTAACAGGCACTCATGTAATCTAGCTTTGGTTCCTGCTAGAGCTTAAAGCTGATTCTATTTGTGGGATGCTTTGAGGGTTCTTTGGACAACATCTCCAAGTTAGAGATCTTTCACCTGCAATTTCTGTAATGAGGGTAAATTATCTTGCTGATAGCTTAGGACTGTTCCTTCATTCCTAGCATCTAGTAGCACACCTCCAAGCCCTTCTCATCATGTCTTCTTCTTCTCCCAGAAGCCCTTGGGACAGGATCTAAAACAACTCCAAGCTGATGCTCTCACATGTGGCCTTTATCTGGGCCCCAGGTGACAGGAACTTCTCACCTACCATCAGAGAGAGTATGTCACCTCCAAAACACAAGCCTGTCCTCAGCTGTCACAGGCCAGTCCAGCCAACCTCTCACCTGTGGATTTTTTTGCAGGCATATGTTATAAATATATAGGGATCACAGTGCAAACTCTACAAATGAGCCCCTTAAAACCCCTTTCTTGCCTTGAGAAAGAAGTACCACTTTAATGTTGGGAGGCAAGGGAGTGCTCAAGATGGGTATGAAACTTGGATAAAACATGAAACTCAAAGCCCAACTTTTCCCAAGTAAATCCCCTCTTTAAACTCCTGGTTCTTCTCTCAGACTCCACGACCTCTTTCATAACCTGGGGTTGGTGGCCACCTAAGGGCCACAAAACAGGATTTTGCCTATCTCCTTTGCAAATCCTGAGCAGAAGGCCCAGTTTCTCATTTTGGAATATGGGAGTAACTGAGACTTAATTATCTTGGAAACTCAACCAAAATTGAGACAGGAAAGTGTCCTTGTGAAAGATAAACTGTTCATCCCAAACATTTAAATTTATCCTGGAATTTTTATCTCAGGATGAAGTCTTGCCAAAAGATTGTTTTCTTGCAATGTCTCCAGTTTATCAGCATTTAAAATCTCCAATACAGAAAAAAAAATTATATGATAACCCACTTAAGCATGTTCTTAAAATAAGCCAACAGAACAAACACCCTTAATATGTGACTAAAATCTGGACCCTGATGAATGAAACCTTAATCTCATTCTTCTTTTCAGTGTCTAGGCTTCTAGCCTTTACTTTGATCCACCCTGCATAAAACTACTGGCAAATGTATTCCTGATTTTGGTCTTATAAACTGTATATAAATTTGCACACCCTCACATTTGCTTTGTAATAGAGATGGCAACCTGTAAATGACGACACAGCAATGACTCAGCAGTTTAAAGCCCTCCCTACAACCGCCTCACCTCTTTATATGGGGCTTCATCCAAAATTCTACCCTGTGAAGTTTCCTTGATGATTGAAGGATCACTAGACAAACAGGCATCTGCCTTCCCCAAATGATGACAGACATCACCCAAGAAGAATCTCAAGAATGAGGAAAAAGGAAACTAAAGAAAATATTTTTTTTTAATGAAGAAATACATATGGGGTATGTTCAGCAGCACTGGATACCAGAATGAGTATAGTAAAGAGAGACTGACAATGGACAGAAGGAGCTAGGTCACACTAGGAAGTTACTTTCCTCAGTGGATTACCATCTGATCATCTCTAAATGCAGGGATGTGAAGAGGATGATTCCTAACATTCTGGGATCCTAATTTGTGCTGAGACAATTATGCCTCCCTTATGTTGATTTTCTTTGAGCACCAATTCTTACTGAAGTCATCAGGGTACCCATAAGAAGCATTCCAGGATTCCCTACCACAGGAATAGGCAAATTATGGAACACCAGCCAACTTGTGAGCTAAGAATGATTTTGTTTTGAAATGGTTGAAAAGAACCAAAATACATATGACATGTATGTGTGTGTGAATATATATCTATGTATGTATGTATATTTCATGACATGTGAAAATTACATGAATTCAAGTTTCAGTTTCTATAAATACAGTTTTGTTGGAACCCAGCCAGGCTCATTTGTATTGTCTCTGGCTAATTTCACACCACAACGGCAGAGTGGAGTAGTTTCAACAGAGATCAACCAAATGATGTTCAAAACCTAGAATATTTATTCTGGCCCTTTACAGAAAAAGTTTGTGAACACTGCTCTGTAATCATTAGGAAGGCCGTGGGTAAGGAGGCTACATCAGTCAAAAGAAGAGACCTGTATCCCAATTTACTCCCATACAGATATCTCTAAATTAGTGTTGGCATCCTGCCTTCTACTCAAAATGAAAACACCCCCAGGGGGTCTCTTTGGTACTTCAGAAGAACAAATGAAGTTGAGAGAGGAGAAGAGGGGAAAAAAAAAGATCAAGGGATTTGCTTTAGTCATTCATTTCTCATATACAAATGATCTAAAAATTGAACCTCTTTGGACTCCTGGTGAACCAAAGGGATTGAGCCAATAATCTACGCTTCTTTCTTACCAAACCAGTCAAAACTAGTTTTTCCCCTCTATTTTTATTCTCTTTTAGGCCTCAGATTTTTCAAAACCTCAGTGTTATTCTCTTTAGGGTCTCTAAGAAAATAGATTAGAAGTTGGACTTAGGAGGTATCAGGGACTTTTGTACTAAAGACCTTAAACATTTAAAGGACATTATCTTTCCATCACCAAGTACCTACTTCCAAAGATTTGCTAGGAACATGTAAGATGACAAGGAATTCATATTTGTGGTTTGACTAATAACACATATTATCATTAGAGTGTAAGCTTCCCATTGTAGCTGTGAATTCCCTTAGTTAACAAGATAATCCCTCAAGGGCAGGATGCACACCAGCTTCTACTTTCCTCAAAGAGCCCAGGACCTAGTAAGATGCCATCATAAACACTGGTTGAATAAATATTCTATTTATTCAAAGAGTTTACTTTTTCATTTCATATTGCAAATGTATGTTAATTCATCACATAATTCTGGATATTTTGATACATTTGAAAATGGTAATATTAATTTAAATAAGCATTTGCATATACACATCACTATGTAATACATAAAGAATTCTACATTCGTAAATGAATACAATAGACACACTACCTATCCCGAAAGACCAATGCAGAGATTTGGGTCACATGGACCAAAATAATATCCATTTGCTAAGTGAGAGTCTGTCATGTGAAGTGAGCATTGTGAACACCATTCCCAAAAAATGACAAGTAAATCTAACCCAGCTGTAAATATGCATGAAGCAAACAGCAAATTCCTAAAGAGGCAACACAGACAGTTTTGAACTGTTAAATTTCGGTGAACACTTGAGAATAAGACAAACCAAAGGTTACATCTCCTAAGCAATGGTGAAGAGGTTCTTTGGATAACTTTCCACTAGAGATCATTATTTTCTCTTCTAAAGCCACGAGTATTCACAGAATTTCTCTCACAACAGCATGAATTCACAGACAATTGCAGCAGGGTTGTATACAAGAGGGATTTGCAGAGCTATCGCAATAAAAATTTGGAGGAAGTTTGTACCATCAGCATTTGTGTGAAATGTGCAATTCATCACTGAGTGTCCAAGCATTAGACTAATAGAAACACAGTGGTTAAAGGTCTGTACTTCAGAGGCTTAACTTGGCATGTTATCTGACACAAAGTTTTACTCTCAAGTTCAAATAAAACTTTCTCTTAATAAAAAGAGGGGTCAAACTGATTTTACTAACCTTTGTAGTCAATGTCCTATGCCCTAGAACAAGGGAAGTGGGTTCATGTAATGCAAACCAACTCTGATTACTTGAAGGCAAAAGACAAGCTATCCACAGGATGTGTAGTAGATCAGAGGATTCAGGCAAAGCAACTGAGAGCAGAAAGTGGGCAAATTAAAGGGAGGCTAGAACCACAGCTAAAATTATGGCAATGGAAAACTATGTAGGACCCTACTATGGCTTCATTATGCCAGAACCATTGCTGGCCTCACTGCCACAAGATCTAAAAGCCATTGCCACCTCTTCAAGAAGAGTTCTAGCATGCCCTACCTGATTCTTTGTGCCACTGCTCCAGAGTCAAAGTCCAAAGTAGGAACAGCTTTAGTCAAATATCTGTTCCCTAGCTGTGAGGAATGGAAGAAGAAGGTCTGGAAACAAACTTCCTTAATGAGAATCAGGGTCCTGCTTCTACTAATCTTAAGCTTTCCCCCCAAAACAGGGATGGTTTTCAGATGCGAGACTGATATCCTTATTGGATGTGCCTCCTCTTTCTCAAGGAATTCCAAAATAAACACAGATACCATTATTACACAAGAGAGAAAATAAATTACAATGCATAAGAAATATAATTCTAGGAGCTCTATACTATAACTGCTCCATGGTCATTCCCATCTTACAGAGAAATAACACTTTACTTCACTCCTGCATGTTTTTCTAGTCCTCCCAGAATTGAAACCAATGGAGAAGTGGAGGTCCATATCAGCTTTTCACATCCCTTCCACAGCACCGTGACGTAAGCAGTGCAGTTCCACTGAGCTCTGGCAGATTGGGTAGTTTAGGAAGACAGCGACGGACAGCGAGAGAGTCAGGTCCTAGCGAAAGGACGAAAGGCTTAAATGTCTATGGTCACCCAACAATTAAATTCATGAAGAGAGGTGTGTGGGACTTTCAGCTTCCACTCCACCGCAACAGGGCAGAGACTCAGAATGGGAGAATCCCTCTCTAACAAGACGAATACAGACATTCATAGCAGCAAGATTTCCTGGTCAACTCCTACCCAGTCCAGATATGGCAGGCTAATCAATAACACCAGTATGTGAAGTCAACATGCTGACTTTTGCCTTGGGTTACAAGTCCCCTCACCTGAGGGTCCTTCACAAACCCAGAGTTCATCAAAATCGAGACCCATCCAGTTTCTAATTGCTTCTCTTTCATAGTTGAAGAGAAACTCAGACTGTACATCTAGACTTCTTCAGACAAAGAATGTTTTGAGTACTCACTCACTCGGCTGGTTTATAAAGTCCTCACAACTAATGCCAATAGATAATAAGATAAGCGGAAGGGTTGTTGTTTGTCTGGAAAAAAATGGCCCCATTTTAGAAAAGACATACATTCATTGACACAGTGGACACTGCAGTATGGTAAGTACCCCCACTATACTATTTTTTAAAATATACTCTAAACTATTCCTATGCCCATGATAAGAGAATTATTTCCTCGTGACTGCAATTATAAGCATTTGTCAGATTTAAGAGAAGCAGGTGGTTCATGCTGCTGAGAAAAGTAACAAGTATACAATCTTCTTAACAGAAGCTGGTGACCTGGTATCAATGGGCTAAATGCAGCCCTGGATCAGGTTAAGTTTTACCTGCTTTGCTCTCCAGTTTCCTAAGATCGGGGCTCAAATACACAAGGGGCTGGTGGTATGTTGGGCTGATAAACTGACATGATACCAGGTGCATTCAGCCCAATAGGGGGAAACGAACTGGGCATCTCGCCCCAGAAGCCAGGCATAGCCAGGCAACCCTTCTAAGATGTGGTAAAGGCATCCTATAATTAGGCATTAACATCTAATAAATAATAAGTGAATACCATTGTAAAGCACTTGGCAAATGGAGATGACTCTGAGTACCTATCATTAAGAATAATGCTGTTCCAGGTAATCACAACATTCAGGAAGCCATTTAGACATAGGCAGCCTCAGCAGGGGATCACTGATGTCCAAAGGGCCAAGCACAAAATATTTCAAAGACCTGCCCTGGCTGGAAGGCTGCCCAGAAAAAACGGAAAGCCTTCAGAGCTCTTGAGATGATTTCTGAGAGTTCCGCTCAAGATGCAAACACTGACAGGGAAAACCATTCCATTTTCCTGATGAATGTCTGGAGGAGTGGTCTCATTTGTAGATTTACAAAAGTGGTCCCCTTCAAAGCCCCTAGAAGAAGGAGAAACTGAGAAAATATTTAAATGACACCAAAGGCCTCAGCGACCTTTGCTTGCCACCTTCATAACTACGATTAACGTGAATAAGACTTCAAGGGCAAATGATAAGTGCTGTCCATTAGCACAATTTCCAAAGGAATTCTAATTCCTTTATATCCTGGTTTTTTGAATGAATTATTTTCCTTGAAGTAATTATGGAATTTTGCAACAACTTGATATTATTTTTTTTTGCATTTGATTTATTTCTTGTTATGTACAAATTTTCATTGTAGCATTTGTCCAGTCCAGCAGCTTTCACTTGTTTCTCCATTCTTTGAATGTCTGCAGTGCTGAAAGTGGAAACTTCACAAATAGATTATATTTTGTCTCATTATATTCTCTAATATTTACATATATTTAGACTTTTCATCTCCATGATAGACCCCTTGGGCCCAAGGACAATGTTCAGGACGCTGCTTTGGGTTCCGTGTGGGATTAACAGCGATACTCATTATAGATTTGTTCATTGCATGATGAATTTGCTCCAATATGGGATCATCTAATTGGACATTTCTGATCTCGATGCTCAGAACACTTCAAGCAATATTTATATATATATATATAAAATTGAGGCAGCAGTTAAGAGTAGTTCACCTTTCCTTGGAAGTCCCCACTTCATAATGCAGGGTCGTCACTTCAACATCTCAGAGAAGAACATTCATCACTTGAAGACAAACCAAGTGCACTCAAGAACTTCCTAAGTTCTTTGCTTTATAATTGACAGGCTCACCACAACTCTTTCAGTGCTTTTTCAAAGAAATATTCTGCTGAATTTTCCGTTTACCTACAAAAGCAATATAGTTCAGTGCTCCCAAGGAAACAACACTAAGACGTTAAGAAAGCACTTGAAGAATTCATTCCCACCCTTTCCTAGATAACCGGTTGGTACATTCCAAAGCATTCTTTCGTGATTTTGTGATATTCACACATATCAAAACAAGTTTATTCACCTATGATTTTGCTTTATGTTTTGTCTTTGGCTTTTTGGCTTTGGATTTTTTGTTTTGTTTTGTTATGTTTTGCAAAATTGAGATCATGTAATACATATTACTTTGCAACTTGTGTCTTTTTTACTCAACAACACATAAGGGACACTCTTCCAGACCACATTATCAATCATTCTTCTTCTTTTTAATTCTTGTGTTATATTCCCTTGCTTAGGAATACTTTTTTTTTAATCAACTTTTTTATGTGGAACATTCTGGCTTTTTTCACTTATATAGCTCATTTAATTTATCTGGGCCTCAGTTTGCACTCTAAGCTTCTCTCCAACTCTAAAATTTGAAATTCACCTACAATAAAATCCAGTTCCTTAAAAATATCTATTTCCTGAGTCAGATTAATAAATGTGTATTTAATTGAGTTTCTTAAAACTACTTTGGATTTGAACTTTTAAAACATGGTGATATTCCTGAGAAGCATTAGAATGTTCTAGAATCATTCTTATAACAGGAAATGTTCACACTTCTATAATCTCTTTAAATAATTACAATAAGAGGTCAAAAGTTCTGAACACTTCTGTTACTGTGACACAGAAATTCAGTTTTTGATAGGTATATATTTACACAAATATTTTCTACCAGGTATTCTGGGGAGCACTGTCCAGGGAAATGCTAACAGTGATCAAATAAGTTTAGGGAAATGCTATTTTAGAGTAAATATACAATTTTTAAAATTCTGATTTTCTTGTGAAGGCAATCACTTCCTAACCTCTTCCCCCAGGTTTTCCTTTAAGGAATGGAGATGGCTCTGTAGTCTAGTCAGCACAATAAAGAGAGAATCTATAATACTACTGCAAGCCCTGCAGGCCCATGCACACAGAGTCATGGGGGGAAACAGGCAGCATCCCAGCTCTCTCTCTCCATGCCCCCCTTTATCCCATGCACATTGTTCCTTGCTGAAACATTAAGCAATAGTCAAGATATCAAAATAGAGGTAAAAAATTATCTCCCTCACTTATTCCATGTTCTAAAGCTTTTCTATTCTCAGAGCTGAAATGAAAGTGACATCTGTATTTACTTTTTAATATTTATTATTTGTAAGAAACTATCAGAAAATACTGGGCAAAGTGACTTAATTTTAATTTAAATATACAGTGCACCTTAAACACAGACATAGGAACATTCAATTCTCACCACAAGCAGTAGGGAAAAATGAGGTTTGGTCGTCATGTGCCTACATCTGGGAAAGTGGAGGCAGACCCTGGAATTCAAAATGGCCTGAGTCCGTTTCACAAAGCCCAGCCCAAGCTCTCCTACCCATCCTTTCACACTTGCAATTCAATTCTTATTTCACAGTGCATCAGAGGAATTCACAGAAATTAATAGTTTATAGAAATTATTTTTTTCTAACTGGGTAATATCCCAAATATTTGTCTTGAGTATGTCAGCAGCTCTTTCCAAAAGACAAACTCTAAATGGAACAATAGGCCACACACTTAAAGATAAGGGCCACAGGGTCCCACAGGGCAAGAACCAAATGGGATTGCCACTATTTTCAGAAGTGAGAATCCCTGCATTTTCCAGAACCAGACTTCCCAGGCAGACATGAGGACCACCTGAATCAGAATTATCCAGGTTTGGTTTTTTTAAAAATACCTGACCAAGCTCAGACCTATCTCATCAGAGAACAAAGGTGGGTGCCCTGGAATCTGCCCATTTTCGGATTCCCCCAGGAATTCTCATACACACAAAAAATTTAAAACCACAGAACAGTGGTTCTCTAAGTGTGGTCCCCAGACTAGTAGCATCTAAAGCATCTAGATATTGGTAGAGATGGACATTGCCAGCCTACCACAGACCTACTGAGTCAGAAATTTGGCAGGGGGTTCTATCTAATGAGCCACACAAGTGACACAGCTGCAGGCCAGAGTTGGAGAACCACTGTCATAGCATGCTTCTGCAGAACTCAGTTTGGAAAAGACTGGAAGGGCCATGACAACACAAGAAGTTAAAGAAGGAAACCATCACCTGAAGCTGGGACAACATGTAGGCCCTTAAGAGAGGAGCTCATGTTTAAAACAGAACGTTTAAGTGATGGATTTCATAGTGAAAAAAAGAACGGGCATTTAAGACAGGAAAGAATGTGAGAACATTATAATAGGCAGGAATATGCCTCTGTCCAGGGTCAAGAATCAGTGCAGTGAGTAAGAAAGTTCCGTGCCATTGTTGAGTGATGGGAATTACAGTTGGACAGGCATGCTAAGCTTCAGGTCTCAGAGAACTTAAAAGAAGCAGTAAGGAGGGGCCAGCCGAGGGGCGCGTTGGTTAAGAGCTGGCTTGGGACGTCAGTGACCCCAGTTCAGATCCCATATATGAAGGCTAGTGACACTGCCCTCTACAGCTAAGGTGGTGAACAACAGCTCCACCTGGAGCTGGGCTGCGTGAGTCCCGACGATGGTGTAGGCTGCAGCCCCTGCTGCAGTGGGCTGCCATAGGCTACAGTGAGTGGCCGGCAGCCAGCGTGAGCGGCTGGCAGCTGGAGTGAGCTATCAAGAGCCACTGTGCGCGGCCATCCAGAGGCCAGCGACCGATCTGCCTCACCTGGGAAGAGCGCATGATAATACCAACATAGGCCAGTGAAGCAACATCTTCCACAACTAGACTGAAGAACAAAAGGACAGCGACTTGTCTGTTCCTCTTTCCCAGTTCCTCAATGCTGTTCCCCTCCCCCAATTCCCCAATTTAAAAAAATCTTTAAAAAAAAGAAACAGTAAGGAGTGTGGGCCTTCATGCTCAGGAATTGAGGAAGCATTAAAGGATAACGAGCTGAGGAATAACAGGACTCAAGATTGTGTGTGGCAAATGCGATTATGCTTTCGTGCACATAGGGGAACAATGGAGAATCTAAACAGTGGGTAATTAAATTAAAAGCCTTGCAATATTCCAGAAATAAAGTGATAGGGTCTGGATTAAGGTAACGGCTGTGAAAAGCAACATTACCAGATAGATACAGGAGACTTAAAGAAGCACAAATGAGCTGTACTTGGTGTTTGGATGGGGCAACTAGGGGCAGCAGAAAGAGAGAGAAAAGGAACAAAGGAAAGTGGTCAAGGTGATGAGCCAGTTTTAAGGCAAAGAAACCAGGAGCATTTAAGAACATGGGAAATTCTGAAGGGGGTTCAGGTTTGCGGGAAAAGAGATTGAGCCTTCTCAGCATCTCACAATCAACTCCGTTCTTTTGATCACTTTCGGTTCTCGGAACAGATCGGTCTGCTGTGAAGGAGATAGAGATAATAATTCTACACGATACATAGCAATTGGATAGCAAGGCCTCTGGCTTACAAAGAGAGAAAGTTGAAAATTACAGAAAAGTGTTTGTTTTTTCATATTATATCTGAAGAGCAACTTCGATCCTTAAAATCATCACGGAAATTCCTCTGGAGCACTTGGATGCTGGCTTTCCTTTAGGCTAAAGACACCCCCGTTAACTCATCCTGACCTGAAATTTCGAATGTGCCAGCAGAAAACCCTTGTTTACCTTTGCCTTCTCATGAAAACATGTCACTTAAGGAGGTCATCTTTGAAGCAGGCATTTTTTGCTTCTGCCTCTTCTCATTAATGCTATATAAGTCCCTTGCTAAAACACATAAAGGATGTTAAGGCATATAAAACCTGCCCAGTGCCAGCATCCATGCTTCATTCTACCCTCCGCTGGCAAGCATTCTCAACAGTGTGCTCGGCCTCGGGTGTGCTGCTGGGTGGCAGAATGATTCAACAGTAATAAGGTTTTAGAGGTCCCTTTCCGGTTTAGGATGTGGAGACGGCCTGGCTCCAGGCAGAAGTGACTCAGAGGCTCTCCCCAGAGAGGTGAAGTCCAGGCCATGGGAGGTGGTAGTCAAGAAGGGGACCAGCGGCCTACACCACACAGGGCGAAGGTGCTGCCAACCGAAGGAGCTCCCGATGGCCAAAGCTGGAACAATCTGAGCAACAAAAGAAAAAATATGGTACTGAACTATATAAATAAGCCTATATATCAAAATAACGTGGTATTGGATTATGTATAATAAGCCCAAATAAAAAAAAAGTCAGCATCCATAGCCTGTGCTGGTTAGATCAGTGTCTTACAGCTGCCTTAACAAATGACCACAAGCTACATGGCTGAGAACGGCAGGTCACTCCCTTGCTATTCTAAAGGCCTGAAATCAAGGTGTCAGCAGGGCTCTGCTTCAGGTGGGGACCTATAGAAGAATTTATCCTTTGCCTCCTTTAGCTTCTAGAGGCTCCAGAAAGCCCTTGGCTTGTGGCTGCATCACTCCAGCCTCTACCTCCATCTTCAGGGGCTTTGTTCTCTGCATCTGTGTCTTCCCTCTTTCAATGTAAGAACACTTGTCATTGGATTTAGACCCGCCCAGATAATCCAGGATGATCTCATCTCAAGACCCTTATTTAATGACATCTGCAAAGACCCTTTTCCAAATAAGTTCACACTCACAGGTTGCAGGCGCTAGGATGTGGACATATCTTTTGGATATGTATTACACTGCTATGAAGAAATGATTGAATACATAGGTTAATAAATGGGGGATAATAGAGAAATCTCCCATGAAAAAGCATTCCAAATACGATATGCAGTTACTCCCCACTGAAGGAGGTAGAGCATAACTTCCCTCTCCTTATGTGTGGTCTGCACAAGTGAATTCCTTCTAAAGAGGACAGCATGGGAAGGGGCAGGGAGAGAGTCCCTTGCTGTAGAGGAAGCTGACAACTCCCTGGCTCAATCAGGTCACCAGCATCAGTGATGAATCTGTTACTAGCATGTGCCTTTGATGTGGTATGATGAGAATGGCATTTTACCCCTGTGGTCTTCCTTCCAAAAGCCCATGACCCCAATCTAGCCATGAGAAAAGCATTAGAGCAAACCTACATTAAAAGACATTCTACAGGGCCGGCTGAGTGGCGCGGTGGTTAAGCGCTGGCTTGGGACGCCAGCGGTCCCGGTTCGGGTCCCACATATGAGGGTCAGTGACACTGCCCTCAAAAAAAAAAAAAGACATTCTACAGAATACCTGACCAATACTCCTCAAAGTCATCAATGCCACCAAAGCCAAGAAAAGCCTGAAAGCCTCAGTCTAAAGGGCCTGAGGGAACATGACAACTAAATGTAATGTGGGGTCCTGGAACAGAAAAAGGACATTAATGAAATGAAGAACATATGAATAAAGTATGGACATGAGTTAATAATAATATATCATTAGTGGTTTATTAGTCGTGACAAAGGTATGATGCTAATATAAGACACGGATATTGGGCGTGGGGTACGTGGGAAGTCCCTGCACTGTCTTTGCAACTTTTCTGTTAATCTGACTCTATTCTAAAACAAAAAGGTTAGTTTTAAATGTATATATTGCTATGTTCCTGTGTTAAAGGGATGAGGGCCGAATCCAGGGTTTCTCAGTCTCAGCCCTGTTGACATTTCGTTGAGGAGGCTGTCCTGTGCATCATAGGATGTTGGACATTGTCTCTGGCCTCTACCCACTAGATACTAGTAGCATCTACATCCCCCCAATACACTGTGGACAACCAAGTATGTCTCCTGGTATTGTCAAACATTCATTGTTATTATTATAATTTATTATAATATTTATTTTATCGTAATTTCTTATAATTATTTTATAATTCTCTTCCTTGTTCTGAGGAAGATTAATAATGTCTGACTGGCAAATGTGAGAAGCCCTTGAATTAAAACTCAGCCCCTCAAATCCTTAACAGTGCACAAAGCTCAGGAAAGCAAAGCAGTGTTTGTTGACAGCTTGTCCTGAATGTCTTCATCTGTGACCTGATCTGAGTAACCAGCTTACTGAACAGCTAACTTTGATGAGAGTCAGTCAGCAACTGACTTTATTTTTTTTATTTAAAGCAAGGCTTTATTTTTCTCCAGTCAGTTACTTCCAACATGCCTTGTCTGAACCCCGTTCCGGCTTCTTGATGGCACCTCAGACAGTTATGGAGCTTTTTGGTCAGTTCCAGTAGTAAGAAGAGCCTCCTTATGAAACGATGCCAGCTGGTCTGAATCATAATCTAATGTGAGCTGCAATCTCAGCACAAGCTTCACCCATGAGTGGGGCCAAGCAGTGTCCACACTCCTCCTCCCACCCCCTCCTGCTGCCTTTTCCCCTAGGGTCAGGCAGGCAGAAGAAGGATCAGAGAAAAAGAGGAACAAGTCTTTAATGGAGGATGCTACTGAGTGTCCCATTGGGCAGGGGTCCACATGGTGACTCTTGCTTGGTTGCTATGGAAGGGTTTTCAAAAGCCTGCAGGAAGCTTTGCACTGGGGTGATCTGCTTTCCATGCCCACAGCCCCCATTCCTGTTGTGGGGGTGCATCCACACAATATTCCTACTGTGGGAACTCCCTGACCCTGCAAACCACCTTTTTGGGCATTGCACCTTTGAGGCATTTTCTACTAGGTTGCCACCCATAATTTCATTTGGCCTATAGGAATGCACATATTTGTACCATGCGAGAAGATGTGAGTGTAACCCTCCTAGCTGCCTTTTCTTGTCCTCCTGACATTATAGACTGCTCCCATTGGCCCTCTTCCTACATAGTAACAAAAGTAAAAGGTACAAGCTCGTACCTTCACATATATCCACAGACTCCAGGAAGTATTGTCAGGTTCTCCCAAGAAAGCTCTCACCAGACCCCACTTCTTTGGATGGACCATTGCATCTCCTCAGCTCCCCAAGCCTCCAGGAGTGGGCAGCCTCTCTACTGGGAGGCATACTCGGCCTGAGAGGTTCCCTGGAAGACTTAGTCCTCACTTGGTACACAGGCGGGAAGGGGGAGGGGCAGTGCTCCCTCCCTATGTGTCTTTACCGGGTCAGCAGCCCTTTCCTTCTATGAGACCCCTTTCTACGAACTCGCCCCTTGAATGAACTCTCCTGAAATGTCAAGTTTCTCTTTGTGTAGACTGTGAGAATAACAGAGCAATCCATTGTCTTTCAGTAAGGTTCTCGAAGGCGCATCAGTCCCTTTCTAGCGTCCTCTTTAAAATATGGGAGTATTTACTGCCTTTACAGGCCTTTAGCTAAAAGCAGTAACAATAGGAAATGTCCCCTTCTACATCCTGTTAATCTGTGTACAGTCATATTACAATTGGTGTCTTGGCAGTCTGAGATGCTGGCCAAGTAGAAGGCAAACTTCACCAGCTACTATAAAAGGTAGACCGTATTGTGTCCATAGTAGTTCAGCTGGTTGGGCACAGTGCAAGAAAATTCAAAATGAACACTGGGAAAGCAGGGTGTGATGGTAGGAAGAAAACACAGGAAAAAATAAACCTATGACATATAAGCATCATGAAGACATACAAGACAATATGGCCTTTTAGGGTCCTACAGTCACACAAAGAATATCAATCTTGCTCACCAAAATGGGGTGAGAGTGATGTCACAAAGTCTCTCTAAGGGGGTTGCAGGATGCACACTTGGTGTAGCTCTAAAGTGGACAACCTGAGCCAGGCTCACATCAGAAAAAGGAGAAAACCAGAAACCCTTATCCCATCACACATTCCAAAACTGTCTTCTGATTTGGTCCTCTTGCACCACCATGACAACCAAAATGAATCAGGCTGGCACGCGTTTGGAGATGTTTGTGCTCGGGGCCTCCTGCCTTCTCTCTGAGTGCTCCAGGGATCCTGTGCAACTCACCTCTACGTCCTGGCATCTACAGCCTTCATGCTCAGTATCAAAGAGATCAGAAGGCATTCCAAATACATATTAAACAAAGAAAGACTATTCTGAGATATAAGGAACTAGATTATCATGATAATATCATTTAGTAGACAAGGAACTACAGGATGATAAAGGGTTGCATCACTATCCAACCAAAAAAAAATCTGGAAGGAAATAGTACCAGGCAGCCTTGATTCCAGTCAGTTCCCCCATTTGCTGGGGAAAGAACGTTAAAGGGAATCAGAACAGTTCCTGAACTTCCCAATAAAGATTCCTAGATTCACTCCATTCTAAGATACCATCAATTATGAGACACAACCAAACAACTGAGGGAAACAAAGAAATATCAAAACTTTAAACATCTGCATCAATAGTACAGTGCTTCTGATTTTAGAAATATTAAAATGTGAGGGGGAAAATGAGAAAATGGAATAATTAAATAGATCCTAAACTAGGAAAAAAACTTGAAAAGTCCTTTAGTTGACTCCATGCATTCAAGCAGGCCCCTACACTCCCACCCAAATCAAACAAAGTTTGGATAATTTTAAAGATTAAGCTCCTTTCATTTTCAATGGCATTCCCTCAGTGGGAGTGAATTATAATTTGCCTCTGATATAAATAAGAGAATGAAAAAGTGCATGTAATTTGCATACTAAAAATTGGAATACTAATGAAGATAAATCACTCTCCTCAGTAGAATGGTCTGCTATTAAGATCCTGCCTTTTCTGTACTTTTAACTTGGCTTAGAGAAAATTTAAATTAAAAAAAAAAACCGGGAAGAAAAGAATTTCATTTAGGAAGTGTTCTGTCTTTACACATTTTAGGCATAAATTTCAGTAGATCACTTATCTTTTTAAATATATTGTGCATACATACTAAGTTGCTTATGCTTAAAACCAGCCCTTACAGAAATTAGAAATTAGGATCTACCCAATTACAGAGAAAAGCCTGCTTTAAGATTTAATAAATCGTACACCAAAAACTCGTACCAGACAATGTGGCCTAACAGCAAAGCTCATGCTTTGGAATCAGCAGGAAGTAGGTTTGAAATTGTGTTACAAAATTTCCTTGGGTTTGCCATTTCTCCTCTGAGTTTCTGTTTCTTGATTTGTAAAATGATGCAAATAATTCCCACAGACTGAATTCAGGGTTAAACGAGATAAGGTGTGAAGTACTTTCAGAGTATCGGGCACTCAGTAGATTTTTTAATCTATCCTATCCTCTCTGCCCCTTAAAAAAAATTATAGACTTTCAATGTAAATGTTAATTTTAAAGTGATTTACATTGTTCCTAATTAGACTGCTGTAGATTGCACCTTTCATGGAAAATGCAGAAGATTTTTATTTTACAAACAAATGGTACTTACTTTATTCCAGGCACCATATAGGGTGTAAGAATGAATACAGAGAAGGTTATCGCACAGTTCTAGTTCGTGAGGGGTTTGCCATCTAGTGGCAGAGAGTGGAGCTAAGCAAAGCCTTGCCACACATGGTGACTCTGCCAAAGGCAAATTCGCAATGCAAGGAAGGGCTGAGCCTGTCTCTTCAAATCAACTTGCTGTGCTGCTGGCCTTCTTTTTCCTCTGTCTCCAGATTCCACTTCCTGCAGCCCCTGTGCTTTTCCCTGTGTTCCATGGCTTTCTGTAGTATGGAGTTCTGATTGCTGATGCCTCTTCCCAAGACCACCCTCCCCAGAAAAGCTTTGGAAACTCCTGCAGGATCTAAGGTTAGAAAAGCAATTTCTTTCCAGGAAGGTCCTCAGAGGGTTTCACTAGACCAGTGGCTTACCTTTTGGGATTTGGTGACAATGCTACAGAACCACAGTGACCCCCTAATGCCATCACAAAAGAGAGTCTAGGATCAAATTCAGGGTCCAGTGTAGAAAGAACATGGGCATAGAGAAGGGCCTAGGGTGTGCAGCCACTTAACCACCATGGAAGAGAGCAAACATCTGGATATAATGAGGAGGGTGAAGCCATTGGCTTAAGAAAGAAGGACAGGAACTCTAGAAGTTCATACACCAAAGAGAACATGGGAAAGAGCCCTCGGGAGATTTGGGAGGCCCTGACCTCACTCTGAGCCCCCTTATTCTTGCTCTGACGTTTCTCTGTGTACTTCGGTTTTTCTTTTCATGCCAAAGATTCACACTTGACACAGCAACGAGCAGACTTAGTGGCCTAGGACATTTCCCCACCTGATATTCACCCCTAATGGAGACTGATTTATGTATAAATCGTCTTGGCATAACAGGTGACGCCTTGTGACTTGGCTGTCCTTCATTGTCAGCTGGGGCCCTGAGCAAGACCTGGAACGTGTCCTTCTTGACTGCCTGGCGGCTCCGCACCTGTGCTCCGCAGTGCCTGCCTGCTCACCCCGCGACTTGCTGGCAGAGGCTGACGCAGCGGATGGTTAGTGCTCACCCCCCAACAGCTGCACCTCTCCAGTCTCATCTCTAAGCTGCAGAGGGAGGAAGGGAAAACGCGGGCGCCTCCAGCATCGCATCCGATGGAAATAGACACAAGGTGTGGAGTTGGGCAGGGCCCTTGCTGGGGGACTTCTGTTCCAGAACCATCCCCAAGCTGTTATCACCTTTAGATCCCATTTAACAAATGTTCTAAGACCAAATGACTTTGGGATACACTCTTGCCCAAGGTTGGGTCAGTGGCTCTGACTGGATGCTCCTGTATGAGTAAATTGGGGAGTGGGGGAGGGGGGAACAAGAGGGATTCCAAGGCTAACACCCCCCAGGAAAATAATTTGAAATTAATTAAAAATAATTTAACTTAAAAATAATAATAATAATAATAATTTAACTTAAATATAAGTGGAGTTCCCAGGGCAAAACACATCTCTTCTGACTGCATGGATTAGGAACATTATGTTAAGAAAAACCAATACTATCAAACTTCAGCTTGCAAGCCCCAGTTTGGCTTTCCTCTGGATTTTTGCAGGAAATATAAATTGTCTGTAACACATTCTAAAGAGCTTCCCTCAACAGCACAAGCCAAAGAGCTTACACAGCACAACCTTGCTGTTCTCAGCTCACCTTCAGTCACTGGTGCCTTCTCGTGACATGAATAATTTTACATGTAAGATTAAAAGTTTCTCCTCTTAAGAGTTTAAAAATAAAGCTGTGAGGACCTCTTATAAATTGACTCAGTTGCTCTTCGATTCTTAAAACACAAGAAAAGAAGTACATATAAAGTAAAGATTATATCCCTACAATCTTATTCTAACCTAATTATTTCATTTCATTAACTGTAGTCTACTAATTGCAGGTGTCAGGAACAGTGAGAGCTAGCACTTATATGGTACTTATGATGTGCAAGTTACTGTTTTAAGGGCTTTTATGAACACATTTAATCCCCAAAACTACCTTAGTGTTAGCATTATGATTATCATTCACTTTTTAAAGATGATGAAACAGCACAGAGAGGTTAAGGGCTTGCCCGAGATCACACAGCTTGTCTAGTAAGAGGCTGAGCCTGCATTCCCACCCAGACAGTCTAGATTTGGTATCTGTACTCTTACTCACTGTACTGCTATATTTCTTTAAACATGTCACATAGATGAAAAAGTTAAACCCTTTCAACAGGGTTGGAAAAATATTTTTGTTATTTTTCTAATTTGGGGGATGTTCAGAGAGTCTTTACACAACTTTTGATAATTATCTGATTTCTTTGTTGAAAAGGACTTTAAAGATCATCTAATTTAACCCTTTCCTGTTTTTTAACAAGGAGACTGAGGTTTGAAGTGATAAAGAGATTTCCTCGAAAACTAGGATTTGGGTCTTTTTACCCCCAGCATTGTGAGGAGAGTCCCAGGAAACAGGCACCTGGATTCAGGTCCCAAATACCATTAATTAACCTTGGGTTAATCCTAAGCAATTCTCTCCATTCTAAAATGAAAGCCTTTTGGGCCGGCCAAATGGTACGTTGGTTAAGAGCTGGCGTGGTTCGGATCCCACATATGAGGGCCAGTGACACTGCCCTCTACAGCTAAGATGATGAACAACAGCTCCACCTGGAGCTGGGCTGCTGTAAGTCGCCGGGACGGCATAGCTGCAGCCCCTGCTGCAGTGGGCTGCCATAGGCTACATACAGTGGGTGGCTGGCAGCCAGCGTGAGCGGCTGGCAGCCAGTGTGAGCTGCCAAGAGCCACTGTGAGCCGCCGTCCAGCAGCCGGCAACTGATCTGCCTCACCCAAGAAGAGCGCAATGATGATACCAACATGAGCCAGTGAAGCAATGTCCTCTACAACTAGACTGAAAAACAAAAGGACAGCAACTTGTCTGTTCCCCTTTCCTGCTTCCCCAATGCTGTTCCCCTCCCCCAATTTCCCAATAAAATCTTAAAAAATAAATAAATAAATAAAATAAAAGTCTTAAAATAGATGTGCTCTTGTGTTTGTTTAGGTTGCACCTTCTGGAATTCTGAATTGCATGACTTGCCCAGGGTCAAATAGTTTTGTCCCAAAGGAGAAAAGAAGAGAGGTGGGAAAGTCAAGTCTAACCTCTAAGAGGAGTCTGGTGGAGTGGGGCTACATGTCACGTGCATGGGAACACAGTTCTCCATATTTCTTCTGTCTGCTCTAGGGACTGGCCTGAGAACAACAAAGGAAGAAATCAGGACATCAGAACCTTCATCTTATCTTTGGATAAGTTAAAGCAGGACCTAGAAATGATGGTCCACTGCAGAGTGGAGCTCGGTAATGAGTCCCAAATTATGCAAAGGGAGCTTTGGAGCCAAGTTGGAGCTGGAATACTAGATTGCTATGCACAAATACAGAGGAATTCAGTTTCACTGGGGAACCTGAGGGCTGTCAGAAAAAAAGAAGATGGCCAACAACATGTAGGCATGACTAAAGGAATTTTAATAGCCTGTTGCCTGTTCTTTTGTGTCTATGAAAAATAAATACCTTCCCCAAAACATACCCTTTCCCCCCTCAAAAAAAAAAAAAAAAAAAAAAAATTCAGCAAAGTCTGTTCAACAACTCCTTATAGGAGAAGTTTTTTGTGAATATAAAAGTGAGGAGGTCAAGTTCCACATCTGGTTTAGAGGTGAGCAAAAAATAACAGCAGGAGGAAAACAGAGTTAAAACCTGTGAGTTTACTTGCAGCAGAAGGCCAAGCCTGACTGACCTTGACATTTTCCAAAATCTAGAAGGACATTGGACCTCCCTCAGGATATTGGTTTGACCTCAACATAACGTTACCTAATTCTCCAAGCACAGAGTGAATCTTAGGTGACATCTGGGTTACCCTTGGAACAGTTAAATAGCAGAACAAGGACTCCCCAATTTAGAACCACGTGGGGGAAATGTAATTATTTCTAAACCTCAGCAGTATTGACATTTTGAGCTGTATCAGTCCTTGTTGTGGGAGGCTATCCTGTCCATTGTAGGAACTTAAAGCAGCATCCTGGCCTCTACCCACTGGATACCAAGAGTATATAACAAGTTGTGACAACCAAAAATGTCTCCAGATATTGCCAAATATCTTCTGTGAGGCAAGCTGCCCCCAGCTGAGAACCACTGAAGGAGCAATCAGAAAGTCATCTAAACTCAGAGGTGACGTACTACACACACACACAGAGTCAAACCCAATACCTCATGTATCACTGTAAGGCACTTTACTCATGTTAATCAAACTAAAAAAAAAAAAAAAAATTGGAGATGATTTGAGATTCAGAGTTTTACACTGATTATTTTAACAAGTATTTTAACAAGTACCCTCCAGATGCCCATTGTTTTTTCAAATTTTATTTTTTAAATACCCATCATTTTCTTCCTCTTAGGGCTGTCAGCTTTCTTCTCCAGTTAAAATTTAGCAGAAGAGTTATAATTCCGTTTTTTTCCTTTATGCTTGTCAAAGTTTAATCAGCCTGATTACCAGATTGAAAATGATGGCTGTAAAAATGGTAGTTTCTAAAAACAGAAGATCAATCAGCACAATTGTGTACACCTGATAAAGGATTCTAGCAGCAGGTTCCTCATCCCAACAAACTTGTGGCCTGCAAGACAGTTTCACTACAAAATAGATTAACCCCCACCTTACCTGAAAAGTCTGTTAACTAATGCCTCCCTCCCTGATTGAATCATAATAGCTAATTAAGTAAAGTGCTGTATCACAAATTCTGAGCTCTCATAGACGAGGTGCTTTAGGGCAGAGTGTGGGAATCTCAAGTTAACAGAAGTGTTATACTCTGAATTATGTGACCTCAAACTTTCTATGTTGAAATCCTAGCCCCCAGGATCTCAGAAAGTGACCTGATTTAGGAATTAGGTCGCTACAGATATAATTAGTTAAGATGATGTCATACTGAAGTAGAATGGGCCCCTAATCCAATATGACTAGTGTCCTTAAAAAAGAGGAAATTTGAACACAGATGTGCATACAGAGAGAACACCATGTGAAGATGTGGTCAGAGATCAGAGTGATAAGTCTACAAGCCAAGTAACACCAAAGAGTGCCAGCACACCACCAGAAGCTGGGAGAGAAATACCTCTAACAGGTTCTCCCTCACAGCCTCAGATGGAACCACCCCTGCCGACACCTTGATCTCAGACTCTGGCCTCCAGACAATAAATTTCTGTGATACTTTTATACAGCAGCCCTAACAAACTCATCACAGAAGCGTATACATACCTCTGCCCTAATTTACCCCTGTCCTGCCATATCAAGGACATGTGGCGAAATGATCTTCTATCAGACTGACATGGCTGCAATAACATCTCCCACATGACTCAAGCAAATGGCATCAGCACATAGTCCAGTACTCACTCATCTACATCAGAACCCAGAATCCTTAGGAACTCAAGCACTTCCCAGAGAACTTCCAGATCTCAGCCAAGATGGTTTATGTAGCTAAGCTCAAAACGACTGGCCCTCACAGCTCTAAAGCGGCTTTTCTTTTACTACTACCTGATTAGGGTTCACCAGAGAAACAGAACCAATGGGAGATAGAGAGATATATGCACATGCATATAACTATATTTATAAAGAAGATAGATGATAGATTAGATAGATAGATAGATAGATAGATAGATAGATAGATAGATAGATAGATATTGGTGATAGATAATTCTGAGGAATTGACTTATGCGATTATTGAGGCCGAGAAGTCCCACAGCCTGACACCTGTAAGCTGCAGACCCAGGAAAACCTCTGGCGTAATTCACTTCAAGCCTGAAGACTTGAGAAGAGATGGCGCCTATGGTATAAATCCCAGTCAAAAAGAATGAGATCAGAGAGCTGGCAAAGTGGCTCAGTTGGTTAAGAGTTCGCTCAAGAGTGTGAGCTCTGAGCAACAGGGTTGCTGGTTTGATTCCTGGCCCGAGCTGAGCTGCCGACAGGTGGCAGGATGGCTCAGCTAAAAAAAAAAAAAAAATTAGGTGTACCAACTCATACAATAAGGCAGGAAAGAAGGGGGACCAAGGTATCTTTCCTCTGCCCTTTGCTCTATTCAGGCCCTCAATGGGTTGCATGATGCCCACCCCCTGAGGAGGGTCACCTACTTCACAAGGCCCACTGATTCAAATGCTAACCTCGTCTAGAAACACCCTCACAGACATGCCCAGAAATAGTGTTTAGTCCGGGTACCACATGAAACACTGTGTCCAGTCGAGTTTACTCATGCAATTAACCACCATACTATCAGAACAGATCTCCTGCTTCTTTGGGTAGGCTCCAGAAGTTTCTATGAAACAGGTTTTAAAACTGTGCTTTTCTTTTTATATTGCTGCAGCTGAAGGAAGGTACTGTGCTCTCAGGTGCCTTGTTTGAGCAGTTATGAAGAAAATGACTTTAGAAAATGCACATTTTCTCCAAAGAAGCCCAATAGCCTTTGCCAAGTCTTGAATTTTCTGAATTAATAGATTCAACAGTGGTAATCCACACCTTTCATAGGGTCTGTGTTCTGGAGAGTATTTATAAATTGGCTATATTATGAAGCATCTTCCCACAGTAAGAATATTATGAATGAAAATCAGAATCCTAGGCAGGTCCAAAAAGGATTCTATTGAACCCATAATGTCATAATGTCGCTGACTTGCCACGCTCAAAGAGTAGGCTGAGTTTCAGGTCCTGAGGACAAGGGTTCATGGACTTCAAAAGGGAAAACAAATTTTTAAAAATTATTGAGTCCTCATTTTTATTTTCATGCCAGGCAGAAGTGAATGTTTTCATAGTAAGTGGAACAGGGTGTTAGAATGGAATTTTTCATTCCTTGGCATTGGTTTGGACGCCATCAGACAATATTCGTGTGATACTGAGACTCCAACCTCCACAAAGGAAATTTACAATGAGAATTGAAGACCTGTTTCAAGACTTTTGAACCTCCTCACCGATTTTAAAACTAGAGAAGGTTAAAGAAAGCAGCAATTCAGTAGGAAGCTTTTCTTTGCAAAAGCTGCTGCCATGTTTTAGTTGAGTGTGCCCCCACCCATTAAGAGAAGAAGATAATAGGATGCTTCCTTTTTCATCTCAAGGCTGATGAGAGGACTTCTATGTACCCTCAACTTGCATTAAAATGCATTTTCTGTAGTTCAGTGATTCCAAGGGCAGGGGCCTACACACCTCAGGAAAAGCAATATAAAATTGTGAAATTTCAACTTCTGAATATGAGGGCATAGCTTGTATCAAGCCAAGGCCCCTTGGGTAAACTATAAAAGCTGAGTTTTTGTTTCAAGTGCTATATGAAACTGTGAGAAGTCAAGCAATATACAGCCAAGACTTGAGAGGTCAAGATCCAGGAAGAAAGACAATACGTTGATGTGAGTATAATATTCTCAGCCACATGTCTCCTCCAGGTGCTTGCTAATTTTTTGGTGGCTTGGAAAAGAGGCTAAAGAGCCAAATATAAGCTGGGAACTAAGAGTCCACAAAGCTGAACAGGGCTTTGTCAGCACTGGAAGGACAGAATTTGGAGTTCAAGGCTGCAGGTTCCCTGAAGGGCTACACCCTGGGCGTGACAGTAACCAGAATGAGACCCAACCTTCCAAAGCCTGACTGGATCCAAGATGATCGGCTTCTAATGTACCTGCAATGTAGAAGAAAGGGAAATCCTCTCTGGAAAAAGAACATCTTCCAAAGCCTCTATAATTTTTTGTATGTAACATCTGACAGTCAATTAAAAATTTCAAGCATGCCAAGAAATAGAGCCAAGGGATTGTAAAAAAGAGAACAGGAAAGAAAGTAGACAATAGAAACATACCCACAGTTCATTATGTCTTTAAAATAAATGTTATTGCTATATTCAAAAATACAGATGGCAAGCTGAAGAATTTCATCAGAGAACTGAAATTTATTAAGAAAGACACACATAGAAATTTTAGAAACAAAAAATGCACTAGCTGAAATGAATAACTAAAAAAAATAGGGTTAACTCCAGGTCAGATAAATAGAAGAAAGGATTAATTTCTAAAGGGACAAAAAAAAATTTTTAATGAACATTTCAAAGGACCATGGAACAAAATAACAGCTTTGAACAAAATTACCCAACACTTGCTCACTGTGACATTGGATTTTTTATCTTTTTCAGGGTTGTGTTTGTTTGTTTACATTTAGCTTAGGTTTCCTTGGGATTTCATTTTGATGTGTGAGCTCCAGTGTGTGGTCTCTTAGCTCAGACAGGGATGGAGCTAACAGAGGATAGAATTGTAAATCAGATCGTTGTTATAGCACATTTGTAAGAATGTACTGGAATATTTCTATGCTAGAATCTGTCTCTAGGTCTTGCCAGCTGTGCCCTAGTTCATGTGTGCCCAGGCAGATCAAATATTTTGTCAGGAGGCATGGAAACCCCAACAGTATTGACTTTGTCTTGGAGTAGAGCTTTGTTTCTTTCTGCTTTCCCTGCAACAGCATAAATCTGTACTGTCAGATTATATATTTTGTTCCTAAAGATGTGTGTGTGGGGGGGTTCCTTCTATTTCCACAGCAATCTGCCAATTTAATTCACATGCCTCTAAGAAGTGACCATTCAAGAAATTTGGTACATTCAACTCAATATTTGTAATCAGTTCTATTTTTGGCACAAAGTCTGGTTCAGTAAGTCTACTCTTGTTGATAATATTTCCAAATCATTGATGATTGTCAGACCACCAAAATTGTATTTTTAAACGACAAACCAATGTTTGAAAGACTTACTGCACACCATCTACATTTAGAGCTCTTCAAAAAAACAGCGATTCAGAAAGTGCTTTTTAAAGTATTTATTATTCTTTTTAAAGATAAACTAGAATTTTTAAGTAGAGCAAAGCAGTAGAGACAGCAAAAAAATATTTTAAAATCATTTATGTACTATTTCATATTTTATCATGGAAAATTGGGAATTTATTAAAGCTACAGATAAAAATCGTAAACTTTTCTTATGGTACCACACTCACCTGTAACTATTGTGAGTGGTCATATCACAGTTAACATCTGGTCATATTTTAAATTGTATTTCTAACTTTTTGTTTCCATGGAAGCATTTTGCATTATTAAGACTTGCCTAAAAGAATTGTACACCTGAAATCTATGTAACTTTACTAACAATTGTCACCCCAATAACTTTAATTTAAAAAAAAGAAAACAAATTGTCTCAACCTTTGATTCTTGATCTGCAAAATTTGGAGAGCTAGACTAAAAGTTTGGAGACATTTTCATTCCTTTCACCTTTTTACTGACCTCCATTTTTATCAACTTATGATTTAGTTGTTGCTGTCTCTTTTAAATATTACATATCTTATTATATACCTTCAACAGAATGTAAGTTCCCACGGACAGAAATAACATAATATCTGTTTTAAACCTTTTACAGCTGTGCTCCTCAAAGTACAGGTCCTCAAACTATTTGTCACTCGTCCCTGATGAAGTCAGGAGCTTGTATCAAAATGTAATTCAACCACATGGCAATCAACTATGTCACTAAGCACCCTGTTTAGTTCAACCAACATTTTTTCTTAGCAGGACTTTCTTGAAGGAAGCTGTGTGTTGATTGACAATCCGGCACAAGCTCTTTATGTCACAATAGCAAATGGTTCCAAGGAGAGGACCAATCTGTAGGGCATGCTTTAAGCATCACTGTTGATAGAGCCTTACACAAACTGTGTTGATTGACAAATGATTCATCAACATTGAGCATCCATGATACAGCAAAATCCTGAGAGGTTCTAGGGTGGAGGCACACAAACATACAGGAATTTACAATCTATTAAACATGGTGACATATTTTTAAATAATCAAGTAGGAAACAGAATCATAAATTCACAAGCAAGGCACAAAGAAGATGCCATGGGAGTTCAAAGGAGGGGAAAAAAATTGTTTAACAAGGCACTAGGCAGGGGTATCCTGGGAACTTCTTCCTTGAAGGATGGCCAGAATGTTGAAAGATGGAGTTGGGTACCTGGGCCTATCACCAGGAGCAACAGCAAGAAAGCAAGGAAGCTTTAGGCATGTTTAGGAGACTGCCTGAGTTTAAACATTGCCTTTCTCATTGTGTGACACTGGACAAGCCCTTATCTTCTGCACAATCTGTTTTCCTTATTTGTTAAAAGGAGAATAGTAGGAAAAAGTATTCATCTCATAGAATGAAGATCAAATAGCCTAATTCAAGTAAAGTGCTTAGAGCAGTGGTTGGTACTCAATAATTGTCAACTCTTGCTGTTGTTATTGTCATTCATCACATCATTATTATGGAATGTGAACTTCGGGTTAGCTCTTTGAAGCTTTTGTGCTTTTGGTTTTATGCTGTAGAAAATAAAAAGCTCCTGAAGGCTTTGAGTCACCATAGGAGAGAGGAAAGAAAAATGGATCGAGGTCAGAGATGTGATGATTGCTAACAATTAAGTACCAAAAGGAAAAAGAAAAAATCACAAAGGACCCAGAGGCACTATCTGGGAGGGAGGAAGAGAACCATGTGAAAATGGGCACATGGATTTGAGCTGGGGGAAAAATATAGCAAAATGTGCCCAGTAACTGAGTCAAATACTGTAGACAGAGAAAGGAAGGTGGTTACTGAAAAAAGTAAAAAGAGGTAGTTGAACTTGAAAATTTTGAGGTCATTCACTGTGACCTTTAAGATAATTTCTATAGGGCAATCAGAACAGAAGCTAGATTGTCACAAAATGAGGAGAGAAAATGGTGAGGAATACACCATGAGGAATACAAATGGTGAGCAGGATGGGTAATACACTCCTGTTCTGTTGCAGTATTTCTGTGATTGAGTGTGTGTCCTTATAGACCATTTAAATGACAGCCAATGCCCACTTACAACTTATCTCCCTTAAAAATGGTCATGGGCATCTATTGTTTTGTGTGTTTCACCTCATCCCCAGCCCTTTGTGTAAGCTATTTCTATCCCCACCTCAAACCTTGGGGTTGACATGAGGAATTACATAGGTTTTTAAATTTGGTACCAGAGAGAAAGCATGAGTCACCCTAAAAAGTAGAGATTTTTAACATGAAATACTTTGGCATTGTCAGTAGCAGTCTTTCTCCCCTGCTGGTATAAGCCAGTCAGTCTGCAAAGAAAGGAAATGATTCCAGTTTTCACAGAGAAGTAGATTTAAGAAATGGAGAAAAAGGATCTTAAGAGCAACCAGGCTCTAATTCCAATTATTTCTGAGGCACAGCTACATCACTGCCTTTCTGGTCGATTCCATGAGTTAACACTTATACCTTCTTGTCTTAGGTACTCTGAGTTAGAAATATCTGTCCCTTGAGACTTAAATGACCTCATACAAGAGGGGTATATGTTGTAGCAGAGGTTTGGCAGGTGTTGGAAAACATTAAAACAATGGTTGAGGAAGATGGCATGGTATTCTTAGAATGAAAATAAAATAAAAAGCAATAGAACACTTCTCGTTAATATGAAAGAAAGAAGACAATTACAGATATAAATGAGGTAGTTCTCAATCTCAGCCTTTAACTCAAATGTGCAATAAATATAACTTGTACTAAAGTCATATTTATCTTTTTCTGTAACTCAACCTAAATGTTATGATAAGCCCCCAGCCCACTGGGTTGGTGGAAATTTTATTCTAGCTGATTCTGCCTCCCTGCTTCCTTTCCCAGAGTTCTGTCAAGGTCCCAGGACACCGAAACATGGTTGTGGGGCAGGAGAGCACTTCTGGATACCATGCCACTGGCAGGGGACTCTTGCTCCTGCCTCTGTGCCAGGCCAGCGGTGCAGTAATCTCTGCCACACTAAGGACCCCTCTGCTCCAATACCTTCTGTGACCCCATTTTCTCTCTGTAATTCCGTAGGGCGAGAAGACAGTGGGTCCCCTCTCACCAGGATGCAGAGAGTCTCTGTGATTAGAATCCTTCTTCTTCCACATTTTATCTAAACATTGTGCCAACTCTCATTTCTCTTCCTTTGCTTAAGAGCACTGATTCTTTGAGACCAAAGCTGGTGAGACTCACCCTGTCCCATTCCTCTGCTGAGACCGTGAACATGAAGCCAATTGATGGCATCTATGGATGGGAAGAAAAAGGAACAAATGCTAGAAGAAAAAAGTTGACATAGGTTAATATCTCAAATAACCCAACTCTCAGAGACCTTTAGAAAGGAAATGAAAGAGGTAGATGGATTTGATCATCTGAGCAAAATAAAAGTGGAACGTTTTCTGGGGGCAGAAGAAAGCTGAGGTTGACAACTGATTCAGGGACTTGCTGAGCAGAGGAAGGAGCCAGGGATCGAGATAACTTGATCTTACCTGCAACCCTTCAGCACTGGTTCTCAGCTTCCTCTATTAGTTTTTGGCACTTGCGAATGGCATGAGAAAGGGTTCAGTGAGAAATATCGAGATGTGGATGTGACATGTGGGAACCGTGAAAGGCTAGTGGGGTGAGAGATGCTAAGATGGCAATGGGGAACTTGTGCAAACTGGGCCATGAGATCCAGGTTGGGTAGAAAAGCAAGGAGGCAAAAGGGAGCAAAGAACTTGGATGATAGGGAGGGACTGTAGGAGCAGATGGGGAGCCAGTTCAGCAGGAAGGAGAGATGAGGGGTGTGGAAAGAGACAGTCCAGAGTTCCAGGATTCCGGGTCTGACTAAGCCCTGGGAGACAATAAAGAATGTCCCTTGTGGGCCCTGTCTGTGCTGAGAGCCAGCTCTGATATGAAACCCAGAGATGCCCACTCTATGCCACCATTCACCCCAGGACCTGAAACTACATATGCTTCCTTAGGCTCTCTAAAAATAAATAGGGCCCAGAATCCCTCAAGGACCCCAAATCTGCTTCTACCAAATATTTGCTTAATTGGGGCTTGCCAAAGTCTTATGAAAACTAGGCCTGAATCATTCACAGACGTGTAAGGCAAACACTGGGAAATTAGGGATTTGAAACAGTTGTGTAATAATGAACTCCGCACCACCTATGATCTACTGTGTGGGGACTGGTGAATATTCCCAAAAAGAGGGCATGAGGCTTTTAATCTTCATTTTGCAGATGATTTCTTTCTCCTATTTAGGCAAAGTAAATTTCATCACTGGTTTTTATGTTTTAAATTTTCCCATTTACCGAGAATAACACCTTCCACGGAGAGACATTGTTCCAGAGATTAAAGTTCATAATGTATTTTTAAAGCTCGCGAATTGGCAATCATTACTTTCCTTTCTCCACTAAAGGGAATTATTTTGTGTTTCTAGAGAAATTTGAAGCTTCTAAGGGTTTCAGAGTCATTAGCAGGCTGGTCATGTGGCCTTCTTAAAGAGGGAGATGGCTAATTCTACTTTTCAAATAATAAATGGAAACAACAGGCATATCCTCAAAAGAGCAGGCGTTTGAACACACGAGTCCCCAGCTTCCTGCCTTTGGTTCAGAAAATGCAGTTTCTAACCCTGCTTTATTAACTCACTCCTCTCTCTTTCCTTCCTGTTGATGGTATATTCCAATTGTATCTACTTGCTGAAGCCCTCAAAGCATGTGTAATATAATCATCTTCTCTATGCCTTGTTTATATTTGCTTTTTGAGAACTACAGTACTCTTGTGGAAAGCCTCACCGCCTGCTATTTCAAAACCTGGGACCCTGGACAGCTACTAACCGGTTATGTACCAGGTATGTAAGGAAATAAACAGAGTTTACAGAAAAGGATCCCCAGCCAATGAAGAGAAAGCCTTTTTTTAAGTGGACTGGTGTAATCAAGGTCTCTCTAGCACTTTGTCCCAGACATAAAGGAAAACAGTTTTGTGGAAACTGCATTGAGGAAACTTGAAATGCTTAAGGGCATAACTGGATATTTCCCAAATCAGACTTCAAAAGAAATAGACAAGAATACACAGATACTGCAATGGGATCATTCGATTAAAAATTGCAACAGACTTGGCCAACACCTCAATAGTAAGTTATAGGACTGCCAAATTCTCTGAGTTACCTCAACTCAGAGCCAAAACTCAAGTTTAGGAATGCCAAATGGAGTTCATGCTTAGTATGTGAGCTGTGAATCAAACTTATAAAGATTGATTTTATTTCACTGTAGGTACTATGTTGTCTCCATTTTAGTTTATGCTTCTTTGAGGTATCTGCTTCTTTTCCCTACTAAGTAATCATGCATCCTACTCATACAGTATAGTACGTTGTACTTTAAATTCCTTCGCATGTCTGTTTTCTAATTCATTCACAATAGACAGGGCTATTCTAGTCCATGTTTCACAGATGAAACCCAGAAAGTTTAAGTGGTGTGTTAAAACAAAGCCCACCCTGGGCTAGATGTGGGGGGAAGGTGAACCCTAACTTCTGATCCATGTTCCACCAGGCCATGTAGTCTCTCTCATCTGGGTCATAGGACTACCTGGAGTCAGTCACTCACTTGTGTGAACCATCCAGAGGTACCCATAGGAAGGGGGAGACTTGTTTATTGTAGCCCCAGATTAACCATGTGTGTCTGAGGCTTTAATATCTTGGGTCCTTGCTAACTCGAAAGGGACTGCCCCTCCCAGGGCTAGCCAATTCCTAGAGCACTCGCCTCCAGCATGACTTTCACAAGCAAACCTACCAATGTGAGCCCATACCCCCAATGACCTCCTTTATCAGGCTTTTGTACTCTGGGGTCTCAATCACCCAGGACCAAGCACCAGGCAACTCAGGGCAGCCCCTATGCCCAGGTCCTGCTGAAATTATTCACACTGGCCAATCCTAAACCTGCATACGTTGCATCCCCCCTTCCTTCCTGTGGAAACCACCGTAAAGGCCTTTGCCCACGTTTTTCTCCCCCTCTGGCTCCTAACCAACCCTGGTGCTTCCCCATGTGGCCCTGCACGGTGTGGCATGTCCCCTCCTCTAGGGGACTATGGTAATGGTCTTTACAATGGCAATTTTCTCCTGAGCTGTTGGCCTCATCATACCTGAATAATAATAAAACCTACATTTGAAAAAAAAAAATTAAAAAAAGCTAATGCCAGGCAGATGAGGGTGACAGTGGCAAGACAAGCTCCTTTTCAGGAGAGATTCTTTGCTGTGAGGAAATGAGGTGATTTCCATTAACCAAGCCGGCACGTCAGTAAGCTCCCAGTGATTCTAACTACTCAGCTAGCCCTCCCATACCTCCACAAAGTCGTCATATTTGCCATCAACATGATCTCTGAATTGGAAGATTGTCTACTCTGCTTGAGTCACCCTTCCAAGCTGAGAGAGCAACAAAAAGCAGAGAAGAAATAGCTCAGCTAATGATGAATGTCTAAACCACAAAATCCCAGCAGTCCTCCTCTAACACACTCCCATCTAAGGTGGGTTCCATCAGTTCAGAACTTGCTCAGGAAAGGGATTGGTTAGAAGGTGGCCTAAATTCCGCTACAACACATTTGCATTGTAATGGATATATAGAGCACCTACCCTCATTCTTTAAGGCCTCTATTGGCAATATGTTTGGAACTAGAACAAGCTTTGGGGGTGCATTCCAAGGTTGGGAGTGGGGCGGGGGGCAGGGGTGGGGAATAAGACCAGCCTTTTTCCCCCTACTTGTGGTTTTCTCAAAGTACTTCAACACAAGACTGCCAGAGAGAAGGAAAAGTTCCTGTATATTTGAAATGCAACCTTCCTGCTTTAAGTTATTATATTCCTCTTTTTATTTCAAAGAGCAGATAAAAATGGAAACCTGGTAGCTATTCTAAGAATCATATAATCACAAATTATCAATTTGAATTCCTATTGCGAATACTTACAACCACAGTGAAGTGATTTATCATCAAATACATCTCAGGATTTTAATTGTGTGCACTTGAATGTATTTGCATATTCTCAGCACACTTCATCATTTTCATTCCTGATAAGGCACTTCAAAAGAATCTATTCTCTGTCAGCTCAAAAATGTATTGTTCTTGCATATCTCCAAAAGTTATGAGTAATTGCTATGATATTCTGAATCTGTTTCGGATTAAAGGTAACCTGGGTTTTATAAAATCGTGCCACAAAGCTAAGGTTGCAAAAATCCTGTCTAGATGTCCAAGGCCTAATGTTATTCATATCTATATCCTGTCTAACGTTATTTAATGATTTCTTGCATGGATAAAAATCAGGCAGCACTATTTCTAGAAATTGCAAAGGAGAAGAAAGAAATTGTAAAGGAGAAGAAAGATGCTGAGAGGAGTCTCTAGACTGATAAGACATTAACCAACTGGGTCCTTTTCTGTAGCTTCTTCCCTCTTCCTTCCATCCCTAACACATGTCCTCCAGCATAATTTTTTCCCCTAGAGGAAAAAAATAGATTCAGAAAGTCATGAAAAAGTTAATGCATCACATATGAAAAAAAAGTGATATTTAATCTATGTAATGAATCCAACAAAAGGAGTACAAATCCAAATTCCTCATCACCAAAAGACAACCAAAATTAAAATTTTCTGGACAGTGGAAAGATCTTTGACAAAGCTGAGAACTGTTCATTGAAACTTAACCCTGGCCCGGTCAAGTGGTGCGTTGGTTAAGAGTTGGTTTGGTCCAGCAGCCCCGGTTCGGGTCCCACATATGAGGGCCAGTGACACTGCCCTCAAAAAAAAAAAAAAAAAAAAAAAGAGTTGGTTTGGGACGCAAGCTCTGAGCAGCAGGACCCCAGTTTGGATCCCACATGAGGGCCAGTGACGCTGCACCCTCTACGGCTAAGATGGTGAACAACTCAACCTGGAGCTTGGCTGGCATGAGTTTTCGAAGACAGCGTAGGCCGCAGTGGGGCTGGCCGGCAGCTGGCATGAGTTACCATGAGCTGCAGTGAGTGGCTGTCCAACGGCTGGTGAGTGACTGCCTCACCTGTGAAGAGTGCAATGATGATACCAACAGGGGCCAGTGAAGCAATGTCCTCCGCAACTAGACTGAAGAACAAAAGGACAGCAACTTGTCTGTTCCCTTTCCCCGATTCCCCAACGCTGTTCCCTCCCCCAGTTCTCCAATAAAATCTTTAAAACAAAGAAAAAAATAAAATTAATCCTAATCTAGCCCAATGTATTAACTAAATTCTCCTAGGTATCAATGGCAAAAGGAGATGCAACAAGACATTAAGTAACATAGCTTCAAAATATGTAAAGCAAAAAATTGACAGAAGTACAGGAAAAACCAGCAATTCCACCATTATAGTGCAATATTTTAACATATGTTTCCCAATAATAAGTCAAATACAAAGTAAATTAGTAAGGGTATACATTTGAACAATACATATACATATACAAAACATTATCTAAAGTACACGTATTGAACACTGTGTCCTCAGAATACACATTCTTCCCAAGTACATAAAAAATATTTATAAAAATGGCTCACTTACTAGAGTTAAAGTAAGTTTTTTAAAAATATCAAAGAATTGGTATGTGTAGGTCATTTTTTAACTCAAAAGCAATTATGTAATTATTATTTATAATAAGAAAGATATAGATAAAAATTCCCATATGTTTGGAAATTTTAAAGCACAAGTTTAATAACTCATAGGTCAAAGAAGAAATCACGAGGGAAATTATAAAACATTGACTATTAGAATAATAATAAAAATAGTACATTTCCCATAAACTTTGTGAAATAAAGGCAAAGTAATATTTAGAATGAAATTTGTAGTGTATTATGATTATAACAGAAAAGCAAAAAAGCTGACAATTTATCTAAGCATCCAAATAACATCAGAGGGTGAAAAAATAAAGATAAGAAAATAATGGAGAAAGCAAATCCACAACAGGGAGGAATGATCTTGTGAAAACTAGGTTATTTGACAGAATAATAAAATTGACAAATATCTGACAAGCCTGCTCAAGAAAAAAGATAGAATAAATAATATTGGAATGAACATGAAACAAAATTACAGACACTACCAATATTAAAAAGATAATAACAACTTCATGCCAGTAAATTCCAAAACTGCCTAAAGGAGAAATAAAAAACAAACATGCTTACTGATATTTTTTTTTAATTGGTTCAGTCAAAAAGTCTTCCTAAAAAAAAAAAGGTACAGTTCCCAAATAACTTTATAAAGCTAGCATAACTTTATATAAAAACTGACAAGAGCACTATGAGAATGGAAAATTACAGGCCAATCTTACTCATGAACAGCAATGTAAAATGTATGTTTTTATATATATATATGCCAAAATTTGATTCATCCAGAAATGAAAAAAAGTGAAATGGCAAGCCATTGGAGGAAAAAGATATTTACAGCATACATAACTGACAAAAATTTATATCCATTATTTAATAACACAATTTCAAAACTACCAACCAATAAGAAAAAGGAAACACTACCCAATTGAAGGAGGAGAGAAGAAAGGAAAAATAGATCTGATCTATTCTCCTCAAAAGAGGACATTCAAATGATCAATCACAGCAAATGTGTGTGTTCTTAAAAATAAATATAATAAAATATTGTATAAGACCTTTAGAGATGTACTAAATTATTAAAGGACTTCACAGAAGTTTTAATTAAATGGAGAGATATACAAAATATACTATGCATATAGATTGGAAGAAGCAATATCAAAACAAGTCAGTTCTCTGCAAATTGATCTGCAGATTAAATACATTTTTAATCAGTTACAATGAAAATGTGTGTGTGTGTGTGTGAGTGCGCGTGCACATGCGTAACTTGTCAAAAGAAAATTCCAAAATACATATGGAAGAACCTAGAGCCAAGAATAACCAGGACATTCTAAAAACACAAAAAGTTGGTGAACCTTGCTTTGCTAGATATCAAGAATCCTTATAAAGCTTTACCAATTATGACACTATTTCATATTATCATAAGGAAAGGCAAATAGATTGATGAAACAGAGTAGAGTTCGAAATATGCTTGAAGCCTGATTTATGTTAGAGCAGGCACATCAGTGGAGAAAAGATAGATTTTTAAAAGCATTACTGGAGCAATTATTATTGGTGTGGGGAAAATGAAATCAAAGACCTACTTTCCTCCTATACAAAACCCAATTCCATGTGGACTAAAGACTTAAATATAAAAGGCAAAATTATAAAACTTTTAGGCATAACATTTTTATGACATTAAGGATGGGAAAATTTTCTTAAACAAAATGCACAAAATGTAAATCATAAAGGAAGATACAGTAAATTAGTCAATTAAAAGTAAAAAATTTTGTTCATCAAAATATATCAAAAAGAAAATAAAAATACAAGACACAAACTGGTAGGACATGTTTGCCGGATGTATTACTGACAAAAGGAGTAATATCTAGAGTATGTGAATAACTTCTATGACTCATTAACAAAAAAGCAAATTGCCAATAGAAAATGAAACAGACGATTTATACAGGTCTTTAAATAAGAATAAATTCAAATGACCACACAAATATAAACAAGATTCTCAGCCTTGTTAGTCACCAAGAATACAAAAATTTAAACTACAATGAGCTTCCATATTACAACTACCAGACTGGCAAAATCTAAAGTTGACAAGGACCTGGAGTTAACTCTTTTGGTGAGATTGGACGTGAAGACGAAAGTCTTTGAAAACTGCATCACCCAGCAAGAACTTCTAGAAGACAAGAGCATATTCAAAACAGCACTTTTTGTAATAGTAAGAAAAAGAGGAACAGTCCAAATGTTCATCAACTGTAGAAGAGATAAAATGCATGACAGTCATACAATGAAACACTGTATTCTTAGAAAAATTAACAAGTTACAAATATACATAAAAACATGGATGAAGCTCAAAAACATAATGTTGAAATAAAAAAGCAAGTAGCATAAGACATCCACTATAATTTTGTCTATGCAAAGTTCAAAAATACACAAAGCTGAACAATATATTATTTAGGAAAATGCCATCTGAGAAACTAAAAGACAGGGAAAGATCGATAAACATAGATTTCAGCAGAGTGGCTTCCTCTGAGTAGAGCAGGAAAGGGGTGAGACAGAAACTTCAAAGGTAACAGGGATTCTTTTTGGTGGTCACCGGGTGGAATGCCTCAAAGCTCATTGTGTTGCTAGTCTTTATGTTTTGTGCATATTTTACTAGTATTTTTATCTCAATACTTAAGACGTTATAAACCATTTTAAAGAAGGATCTTTAAGTGTTAGCTCTCAAGAGTAAATGTGAAAGATGGATGAAGAGATCTGAACCCTGAATAGTCAGGCTGACAAGACAGGACAATGGAAAGAGGCAGCTATGGAACCTTAGTCTTGGAGGCCATGGAACGGAAGATGGAAAACCAAAGGGCAGGCTCAGATGTACAGAAATGGCGGGGGGGGGGGGGGGGGGGAATCTAGTTACCAGAATGAGGTTTTAGGTAAGGGAGGGATTACTAAGAACTAAGCTAGAACCCAACCAGTGCTCAAAACTTGAAGTGAATCAGCATGGAAACTGACTCATTTGAGTTCTCGTCCTGGGTTTCCCCTTCCCAAGAGTATGATGGCTCACTCACCTGTGCAGGGTTGGGTGTAAGGGAGAAGATTAAGAGAATCCAACTGTGAGAATGAGAGGCCTGCAAAGATGGAAGGCTAAGTCTTTTTATTATACTCAAGAAATTGAAAAAGGGTTTTCTTCTCATTTTACAGGTAGAGGCCCTAAAAGAAGTTCAAGTGACTTCTCCAAAGTCGATTTATCATCAATTTGGAACCAGAAATAGGTTCCATGAGTCTTAACTCCTTTTGTTGATGCCATCACGAACCTACTCTCCTTCATTCATAAGTGGCTTTGTGTCTATACACAGGCTACAGAGGAGACAGGCCATGATTCACAGGACAAGGGTTTCCGGCAAGGTTTTATTTCCTTGTTTTCATGATTCCCATCTACTTCTCATGCTCTGAAAATAGCAGCTACGCCAGACAGCAGTCAACAGAAAAAGTAAAGAACTCATTTATAAAGCAGAGGACAAAAATAGTGTGCCCAGCATTTTCTACTGTGCTCTTTGGGGCTCAGGGTCAAAGAGCTCAGCTTGGGTTTTCTTTAGTAACCTAAATTTAGTTGCTTTCTTTTTCTGCGTCAAAATGATTTTCAACATCTAGTCATATAACAATGGATGTGAGGGTCTATCAAATGCCAACCCGTTGGATCACGACTTAAATGGAAATGGCATGGTTTTTTAAAAATCAAGAGCGTATCACTGAGGTCACTCAAAGACATTGTGCTGACAAAACCCAAGAGGCTATGGTAATAAAACGTCTAAAAATGTTAGTAGAGAAACACACTATAAAATATTTCCCTATATCAATGTCACAACTGCATCAGACATTACATCCACCTTTACAGGTAATTTTCCCCCTAAGGGTAAGATTTAGAAATCTTGCTTCCTAAAGGATACAAAATTTATTTTAATAAATAAAAACACATTGAAACAACCCAAATCTACCTCTAATTTTCTATGTGACATTATGTAAGTCTGCTAACCTCTGAGCTTCTGTTTCCTCACTGGGCAAGTGGTCTCAGAGGCACCTGCCATTCCTGGTTCCCCAAAGAAAATTATGCATGAAGGCACCGCACTGGGTATAAAGAGCCATTCAGAGTATGTACATTTGAGTGCAGCTAGAATTGGGTTTCATGGCCTTTTCTGATGATTACACTAAAAAAATATGGAGAAATTTTGGTACAAGAAAGAACAGCTGTTTGGATTCACAACTGACTGATCAAATTACCCAAAGAAGGTGGACCAATGAATTGTTGTCATCAGAGAGGATGTATTAGTTTTCTATTGCTGTGTACCAAATTAGCCCAAATGTAGCAGATTAAAACAACATATTTCATTATCTCACATTCTGTAAGTCAAAAATCCAGTGAGCTTGGCAGGGTTCCCTACTTAGGATTTCACGGGACCAAAGTCAAGGTGTCAGCCAGGCTGGGCTATCGTCTGGAGGCTCTGGAGATGAATCTAGCTCCAAGCTCATTCAGCTGTGGCTATAGGTCTGAGGTGCCCATTTCTTTACCGGCTCTTAGCGAGGAGCTCCTCTCTGCTCCTAGGGTGTGCCTACATTCCCTCGCACATGGGCCCCTCCATTTCCAAAGCCAGCAACAGTGTGCTGAATTTCCCTCATACTTTGAATCTCTGACTTCCTCTTCTGCTACCATTTGAGAAAGCTCTCTGCTTTTAAGGAATCATCTGATTAGTAGCGCTCACCTAAATAATCATACGGTCAACTGGGCCATGTAACATAACACAGTCATGGGAGTGATATTTCATAATATACCCGGCTTCATGGATTGGGGGCAGGGCATTAAAAAAATTCTGCCTACCACAGAGGAAGTAGGGAATCAAAATTAAGAACATGAGTTTTGGTGAAGACAGACGTGGTTTCAAATTCCAGCTCTGTAATTTGACAAGGTGTTCTATTTAAATTCAGATAAGTTGCTAAACCTCTCCAAGTTTTACTTTCTTTAGATTGCAATCTACTTAGGAGCAGGGAACACCAATAATCACTTCCTACATGCTTTCACAGTGTCTGCAACATGTCAGTGTTTGATAAGACTTGGAAGGATGAATGAATGAATGTTAGGTAACATTGAAAATTATCTACAAAACATACAAGAAATCTATATTTGACCCTGTTTTGCCAATTTTTATTTTCATTTAGGTAAATGAACTCACCCAAATTGACTTGGATCAATGAATGAGGACATACAAGGAATGCACATTAAAGAAACAAGTAAAACATAGCTAGTCCAAATATTGGATGACAGAGTCCAAATCAAGAAGAGTCACAGCAAACTCTAAAAAACAAACGTAGCAGATCAAGTAAGATGAAAATTAATGAGTTTTTTAATGACCTCAGCCGTCAGGATGCTTGGAGCTTGGTTTTTAACTCAATCGCAGTGTTTGTCCTCTACCTGGGCTAATTAGTGAAGTTGTTTCTCTTCATTATCCACATCTTGTGCTTTGTCTCTAATGCTTCACAGTTTTATTGTGACAGTTTTGGTTGTTGTTGTTTTTTGTTTTTTTTTTGTTTTTTTTTACTGTAAATCAACTAAAAGCTTGTTAGGAAATAGGTAGACTATAACAGTATGTAACAAGATGGAGATAAATTTTTTTGCCCAAATTCCAGAAGACCTGAGGAAAAGCAAATTTTCCTTGAGCAGTAAAGAGTAGAAAGGGGCTGTTTTCTGTGAGACCCACTGGAGGGAGACGTAGGACTATTTCCTCAGACAGTCACCTAGTAAATGGATTGCATATGGAGACAGTGAAGTTGGGCAGGGCTAGACTGCATGAATGAGCTCCAAGACAAGATGATAGAAGTCCTTCTCGTAACGCATAAGATCATTTCTCCATCTCACCCCATGTGTTCCCTCTGCCCTGAAAACTTCAGTTAAGGTCTTAATCTATAAAATAATAACATGCAATGGATTTTTTTGTGTGTACAGAGAGTAAAGACCAAGTGGTGAGAGAAGATTATACAGACTTAATTGCAGAGACAGAGATGAAAGTTAGGAAAAAGAGACTTTGAGCTGTTATAAGACTAAGAATGTTTTTATCAAAATTGCTGAGACACAGAAAGATCCCTGGGTGAGGTACTGATGGAATAAATAAATTAGTAATTATTGAATAAGCTTTAGTTCCTACCCTTAAGTCCCTAAAACCACTTGGCACAGTTACTGCTGAAGAAATCCAACCATTTAATGAGGGATTGACTGCTGTCTATCTAAGTTCCCTTTAAAAATATAAAATTTTGAAAATATAAACATCTTTTTCTGATTATAAGACAAAACAAATTAAAATATTTTGTAGATTTAATGTTTGTAATATATATCAGTACAGTGATAGATAGAATGATAGATAGATAGATAGATAGATAGATAGATAGATAGATAGATAGATAGATATAGATAGAGTGAATTTACATATTTATTTGAGCCTTGGAATGCCAAGAAGACAGCTTCTCCCATTTTTAAATGACAAGCAAGTATGCCAGTCTAGAAAAAAAATGTTTTATGTCAGGTAGAGAAGTTCATTCCTGATCTTTCCATTTCTCTATCCTATTTACATCTGAGTTAAACTAACAAATATGTATGTATTAAAATGGAGCAAAGGACCCCTGAGATACACAAAACAATCTGGTTCTGGTTGAGGAGCGTGGCCATGGCAGAGACCACTGATTCCCCCTTCCTGGGCACACAGAGACGTATGGCTGAGTGCTCACCATTGGGAAAGGGAACAGAGATGATGTGATAGCTCCCTTCCAAAGCAACTAAGGGCAGTTATGACTTCTCCATGTTCTCTCATCTCCCTTCAGCATGACAGGAACAGTGAGACAGAGGATGGAAGCAGCTCAGATCCCTGAGCCACTGCAGATGAGGAGATCCCCAGAAGGAACTACCTGACCTGAACGAGACTGAGACAAAATACAGAAATAAACCACCACAGCTTGAGAGTATTTGTTATTGTGTCATAGCCTAGCTATCCTGACTAATACAGAAAGACTATTCCCAGTCATAAATATAAATATCCCTTTATCTGAAGTCAACTTGGATTCAACTGTTTTGCTACAATTTGGACATTATAGAAGACCTAGCAAAACTTACTTCTTAATTCAAAGGCATTTATCATTTATAGAACAATTACAATAGACAAGAAAAAAAACAATAAATCATGGCATTTACAAAATGCATAGAGACTTTTAACTACTTCTAAACACTTTCCAGGTAATAGAAAGTTTAATGAAAAATACTAATTCTCAAGCAAGCTGAAAAATTATTCCTAACAGGTACTTGAAACTTATTATAGCCCAAATGATTAATGCTAATTTGTTTCATCATAAAAGGGCATTTTATTTTTTAATTTTTTTTCCAATTACAGTTGACATTTAATATTATATTAGTTTCAGGTGTAAAGCATAGTGGTTAGATATTTATATAACTTACAAAGTGATCCCCTGATAAGTCTAGTACTATAGATAGTTGTGACTGTATTATTGACTATATTCCCTACGCTGTACTTAACATCCCAGAGATGATTTTGTAACTGCCAATTTGTATTTCTTAAACCCTTCATATTTTTCATCCAACCCCCAACCACCTTCCCATCTGGCAACCATCAGGTCATTCTCTGTATCTATGAGTTTGTTTCTGTTTTGTATGTTTTATTTTTTAGATTCCACATATAAGTGAGGTCACATGGTATTTGTCTTTCTCTGTCTAACTTATTTCTCTTAGCATACTACTCTCTAGGTCTATCCATGTTTTCACAAACAGTACGATTTCATTCTTTTTTTATGACCGAGTAATATTCCATTGTATATATGTACCACTTCTTTACCCAGTTGCCTATTGATGGATATTTAGGTTGCTAGTATATTAATGTCTTCGTTATTATAAATAATGCTGCAATGAACATAGGGAAGCATATATCTTTTCAAATAAGTTTTCTGGATTTCTTCGGATAATTACCCAGAAGTGGAATTGCTGGGTCATAAGGTAGTTCTATTTGTAATTTTTTGAGGAAACACCATACTGTTTTCCATAGTGGCTGCACCAATTTGCAATCCCACCAATAGTGCACAAGGGTTCCCTTTTCTCCACATCTCCGCTAACACTTGTAGTTTATTGATTTATTGGTGCTAGCCATGCATGAAAGGGTGCTTTAAAGTCTCAGCATCTTGGGTGGCGGTGTGGAATGCTGTCTCTTCCTGGGGCATCAGAATGGTCCTTGAAGCCTCCCTTTCTGGTATCACATGAGCTTGGCATACTATTTAGCTGGTGAGTTAGAAATGAATGTACAGTTTTTCCTGAGCCTTGAAAGTCTAATCCATCTTATGTGAGATAAACAATCATTCAGGGAAAGTTGAATTTAGTGAGAGGCTCATGTGTGGTATATTATTTCTGTCAAGCAGAAGGTACCAGTTAGCAGTGGGGTCAGAAAAGCAACTGCCTGGCCAAGATTTGTGCCAATCTCCATGTTCTACAGTCCTCGTGAGTAACTCCTGGTTACCAAGTCACTGTTTTCCTCTATACATTTTTTAGGCATATTTGATGGCATGAGAAATGTTTGCTTTCCACACCAATTTTGTTAAAGCTCTGATTGGCTATCCCAAATCCATTAGGCACTACTACTGAAATATTGAAGTCTTTATGTGAAAATCCTTAATACTGTTGCTTAACTAAAATATCTTTTAGTAACACAAAGCACATGAACTGAATATCTTCACTTTCCAAGCCTCTTTAATAGAGAAAATAAACTAATTCAGAGAATGGCAAACACCACTTTCCTTAATGTGTCTGTTTCTTTCAGGTCTGTGTAACAATTTTCTCACACAATATTCCAAAGAATAATTTAGCCTACTACCTAATTTTCAAAACTCATTCTAGAATAACTTTTAGGCATCAAAATTTCCACTGAAGTTCTACTAATGTTTAGCTAGATTTTTCTCTTTGCTGACAATATACATCTGCTATGTATATCCCCTGCAGAACACTGATGCCTGCCTTTATCTAGCAAACATACTAAGTATTTGTTAAGCAAAACGTACTTGCCATACAAGCTAAAAAGAGAAACAAAAAGGTGAGCCAGTTTCTTAATTCAGGTTGTTTCCTTTGTTTTTCTTTGTGGTTACTGTTTAGCTTTCTGTCTTATTCTTTTAGGTGGATTAGTTCTGTGACTAAAGATAAGATTCTGATCATGTGTAAATATCCTAAAGTTGGAGCACGTGTAATTGGGGAAATTCCCAAATTCTATCAAGGATTTTAGAGCAGGGGCCCATCACCCCTTCTCCTTCCTTCCTCTCCCCTTCATGCCCCTCTTATAGATTGCTAGATTCTGAGTTTCTTAACACTAAGAGCAATGCATTATTCATTTAAAATTTCCCATATATCCTAGCTTGTAAGGATACACACTAGACACTCAAAAAAAAGTTTGATAAATAATTTTAATTGTCTCTCTTAGCGGACTCTTTCTAAATCATGGAGTGTTATCAATTTTTAATTGTTTTCAATTGGAATATAACAAATGTGCAGAAAAATACACACAAAAAAATAAGTTAATCGCTTAATGACTTATCACAAAATGAGCATCTGAAAGACCCCCAAGGTCAAAAATACGGAAAATTGCCGACACCTCTGAAGCCCCCACTCAGACCCACTCCTAAACACTCTTTAATGAAGGGAAGCACTACCCTGACTTCTAACCCTGTGACCTAGTTTTTTTAATCTAGGAATTTAAATAAGTATGCTCATCTGTATTCTGTTATGCCTGAGTTCTCTCAACCGACACGCTTGTGAGATTTACCCAGATTGGTGAATGTGGCTCTAGCACATGCAACAACTCAAGCTTTAGCTCTGGTTTGGTGACCATTGTTGCTGAATTGTGTTGCATTGGAAGAATATACTACAGTTGGGCCAGCCGAGTCGTTCAGTTGGCTAAGAGCGTGAGCTCTGAGCAACAGGGTCGCCAGTTCGATTCCCATGTGGGCCAGTGAGCTGTGCCAGAGCTGAGCTGCCAACAGGTGGCAGGATCGCTCAGCTGGTGAGAGCACACACTCCTAACAACAAGGTTGCCCGTTAGACTCCCGCATGGGATGGTGGGCTATATCCCCCCCCGCAACTAAGATTGAACACGGCACCTTGAGCTGAGAGGCGTGACTGGACTTGGAGCTGAGCTTGCTGCGCCCTCCACAACTAAGATTAAAGGGCAACAATTTGGCTGGTCCCCTTCCCCAATTCCCCAACACTGTTCCCCTTCCCCAATCCCCCAATAAAATCTTTTTTAAAAAAAAACCAAAGAAAGAAAAGGAAAAAAAAGAATATACTACAGGAATATACTACAGTTTATTTTCCATTCTTCTGTTGATAGACATTTGGGTTTTTGTGCCATGAGCATATGTTTGTCAGTTACATATGTTGCAAATATCTTTTTCCAACCCATGGCTTGCTTTGACAGCAAAAAATTTTCTAGTTATTTTTCTTAACAGATTGCAAGGTATTCTTAACTCTGTAAGAAGGCACATACAGAGTGCTACTCAACTATGGGATTGTTAAGGTGTTTCTCAGCTTCTGGAACAAACAGAAATTATACCTGGGGGAGAAATATTCAACCATAATGTGTGTGTGTGGATTTGCATGTGTGTATGTGTGTACGTGCGTGCGTGTGTGTGTGTGTGTGTGTGTGTGTGTGTAGGGGAAATAGAGTGACTGGAAGAACACCATGATTCAAAATTAAGATGAGGTTTCAGATAATTATTAGGCAAATTAAAGATGTCTCTATATTATAAAAACCAGCCTCTACTCATTTATATGGTTTATCAAGAATGCAACTACACAATTGGGGATAAAAGGACCTTAAAGCATCACTAAAACAGGGTGATGTAAGGAATCCAATGGTTTAAAGAATGTGCTCACCCTTCAGCAGAAGCCAGAACACCCATATCCTCCATAGCATGATGGGGGGCACCAGCTATATCCATAGCCACAGCCATAACCCAGTCTGCCAAAGCTGCCACAGCCACAGCCATAGCCATAGCCCAGTCATTGATAGTAGTTGCCATAGTAATTCACAGTATCAGTAGCCGTAGATTTGTTTGGGTATCAACAGTTTCCTGAGTATGACAATCACCAACTTCCCTGGGACTTACATACCATCAGTGATGGATGGGGCAAGCCACACACACTTGAACATTTCTCATTGCATGGATTAAATTGCATGACAAAAATCTTGTCCATCTTAATTGTGCAAAATTTTAGGACAATTCCTAACACTAATTAAAGATGTTTTCATTTGATTTCTATGTAGTTTGGATTCCACAGGGAATTATGCCATCTTTAAAGCCCCCTTTCTTTGACCCTCATATTTAAAGATCTATAATCAGACATCACAGCATCAGTCACTTCCAATTTCATCACCTGGAATTGTTCTTTCATTAAAGCCCTTCTCTGTATCTCTGAATTGTTGCTTAGTAATTTACTCATTTAACAAATATTTAACACCCACCTAATAATGTATCCTAGGCACTATGCTTGGAACTAATGATACAATTGTAAATACGAGTTGCCCTTTCCAATCTCTGAGTTTACCCCCTTTTATCTTTCTCATGCAAGGTAATGGAATAGCAAACATTTCCTCTATAAATCAAACAAAATGGATGACAGCACCAGAGGACCAAATGTATTTTTTTAAAAGAAAACCAAATGGCAAACATTTGTTTCTTTACACACTACTTATAACTTTTGCTCTATGTTGTTTATGACACTTTTGATGGCTCTTAGCTCTTACTTTAAGATTTTTTCTGTTATTAAATCTTTATATAAAGATACTGCTGGGAGCAAGTGTTGTGGGGTTTGTTTGTTTTTTGCAAAATAATAGCATAGTCTTCATCATCGTTGTCTATACATTCTTCTTTTTTATTAAAGGCTCTTCTAAAAAGATTTACCTTCAAGAGCTGGCTCCACCCACCTGACTGCAAGGCCACATGTAAAAGCAGGCAAACCTCCCTCTCTGCCTTACTAAATTCCTAACCCAACCAGCAAAGAGGTTAAAAAAAAAAGTGTTTTCCAACTTCTGAGATTCCACATCTGGCTGATCTCTAAGGAAACCCTAATTCAACTATATATTATTTATAGAAATACAAAGTTGTAAAATAAAAAATAATTAGATATATCTTCTTTTTAAAAATGAAGTCCATTGAAGTGTTCACGATAAGGGGTTGGCATCACCCCTACTTAGTCATTTATTCAAAACCAATTTTAAAAACACAAGCAATGGAAATACTTTATGTAATATTAATAGTGGCTTCAGATAGAATCTTACAATAGTAGAACTGGCTTAGCACTCTCATTTTATAGATGATAGATGATGAAATTAAGATTTAGAGCTTGGGCTAGATCACCCAGTGAATGGCAAAGCAAAGCCCAGATGAGGACCTAGGTTGCTTATCTCCACCTCTTCCATTTTCCATTGTGTCACAGTCCCTTCATTATATTTTTATAGATGTTGTACAACGTGGGCAAATGCCAGAATATTTCATTATCACAACAGAAGAATGGCACCTGTTCTTTGCTCTGCCTGTTGGTGAGCTTCCTAATTTTGACTTTTGATCTACAGGTTGATTGGCATTTCCTTTCCTCTTGGATGGAATTCAAGGGCTAAAATTAGCAAGTGAAAACTGGAAGCAACAGCCACTTCTTCTCAATGAGATTACAATCAAGACGCTTGTTGCATTGATTGTTCAAGAGATGTTAAGACTGAGGGGGGGATGAGGGAGAAGGGGAAAGGGTTAGATAGCATAAATAGGTAACTACAGTATTGTCACAGGGATATGAAAGACAGTTCGGGGAATATAATGTTGTTAAAATTTTGTGGGGTGTCAGATGGTCACATGTTTTTTTAGGGAGACCACTTCATGGATGGAGTAGAGGCTTGATCACTGCACTGTACACCTGAAATTGATGTTGTATAATATTGTATGCCAACTGTAATTGAATATATAGACAGTCACAGGATGTGGATTATACTGTGGAAGGGAGTCAAAGAAATTGTAATATATAGTATGATATGGGGGGGAAGAATGGGAGGGGAGAATTGGGGGAGGGGGTTGTCACTTTGAGGGGTAAAAAGTATAACTATTGCACTTTGTTGTACACCTGAAGCTAATTAAAAATATATATAAATAAATTTTAAAAAGAAAGAAAGAAAGAAAGAAAGAAAGAAAGAAAGAAAGAAAGAAAGAAAGAAAGAAAGAAAAGAAAAGAAAAGAAAAGAAAAGAAAAGAAAAGAAAAGAAAAGAAAAGAAAAGAAAAGAAAAGAAAAGAAAAGAAAAGAAAAGACAAGACTGAGGAGGAAGAGCCACTCTAACTCCAAATATTTTAGAGTGAAAAGTTGAGAGACTCCAGACCAAGATGACAACATTGGAGGCTCCAGAATTCCCCTCCCTCCATGCACACACTAAATGTACAGCTACAGGAGGACCAATTTCCTCCAAGAGAAATCCAGAAAGCAGCTGAGTGACTCCTACACATGGGGTAAATGAGAAAACACCCACATTGAAATGGGTAGGAAAGGCAGAACACACTCCCTCCATAAACCCTACCCTTGGCACAGTGCCATAAAATCAAGAGGTAACCCTAACGTTTAAGGCTCCCACCCAAAGGATGGGCCCCAAAACACTTCTCTCTGGACGCCAAGAGGCTTGTGTTCACAAATCCTTTAGGACTGTAGCACACACAGAAGCATGAGCACTTGAGAGCAGATGGAAGTGCCCATCTCCCAGTGTTTCCCTGGAAGGGGTTTGACTGCATGCTTTACAAGCTGATACCTGAAGGCACAGTTTCTACTGAGTATGAGTCTAGGTGCTGACTGCAATCCTCCCTTAGAGCTGGAAAGAACCGGTGGGCACTGCCCACACCTTCTCCCATTGGCTCACCCAACACAAAACCAAGCCACCAGTGTCTCCCTAGGAGGAGCTTGTCCACACGTGTGAAACTCCAACTTTTATGTTTGCCACCTGGGGGGATGGGCTCACAAATCACCTAGTTTTGATATTTGATAGCAAATAGGACTTGCACCATAAATCCTACCGTACTATAACAAAGAAGCAGGGTTTTTTTTATCAAGATATAATTGACATGTAATACTACATTAGTTTCACATGTACAACATGATGATTTGATATTTGCACATGTTACAAAATGATCACAACAATAAGTCTAGTGAACATCCATCACTTCTCATAGTTACAAATGTGTTTTTTTTCTTGTGATGAGAACTTTTAAAATCTACTCTCTTAGCAATTTTCAAATATACAATACAGTATTATTAACTGTAGTTACCATACTATATGTTATATTCCAGGACTTATAACTGGAAGTTTGTACCTTTTGACCACCTTCACCTGTTTTTCCCAGCCCCCTAACCCCCACCTCTGACAAACACTAATCTGTTCTCCGTATCTATGAATTACAGTTTTTTGTTTGGTTGGTTTGGGGTTTTTTTAGATTCCACATATAAATAAAATCACATGGTATTTGTCTTTCTCTGACTTATTTCACTTAGCGTAATGCACTCAAGTTCCATCCATGTTATTGCAAATAACAGGATTTCCTTTTTTTATGGCTGAACAATATTCCAATGTGTATACATGATATACAGATATGTGTATATGTGAGATATATATGTGTGTGTATATATATATGTAACATACAGAGGGTGCCAAAAAAATGTATAGAGGTGCTCAAAGTGGTTACCATCAGCTTCCAGACACTTCTGATTATGGCAAACTACTGCTTGAGCAATGTTGACCCAAGGGTCTACTTGCATACATTTTTTTTTGGCCCTCCTGGTATATATACAGAGGATGTCAAAAAAATGTATACACATTTTAAGAAAGGAAAAACTGTATTAAAATTATGCTGATGGTAACCACTTTGAGCACTTCTTGTAATTGCAGAAGTCAAATGTGACTTGTATTCATCTTTTGTTATCAGTTGTATATTGAGTATTATAATTTTAATACAGTTTTTTTCCTTTCTTAAAATGTGTATACATTTTTTGGCACTCTCTCTATATAATTTTTTTATCTATTTATCCATCAATGGACACAGGTTATTCCATGTTTGTCTATCGTAAATAATGCTACAACAAACATGGGGGTACACATATCTTTTCGTGTTAAGTGTTTTCATTTTTTTCAGAGGAACACCCAGAGGTGGAATTGCTGGGTCATACGGTAGTTCTCTTTTTAATTTTTTGAGAAACCTCTATACTGTTTCCTTAGTGTCTGTACATTCCCACTAACAGTGCACAAGTGTTCCCTTTTCTTCATATCCTCTCTAACACTTACTGTGTTTTTGTCTTTTTTATAAGAGCCATTCTAACAGGTGTAAGATAATGTCTCATTGTAGTTTTGATTTCCATTTCCTTGGTGGTTAGTGATATTGAGCATCTTTTCATGTACCTGTTGGCAATCTGTATGTCCTCTGCCCATTTTTTAATCAGAATGTTTTTTGTTATTGAGTTGCATGAGTTCTTTATATATTTTGGATATTAGATAGGCTGCCTTTTTATTTTACTTATGGTTTCTGTTGCTGTGCAGAAGCTTTTTAGTTCGATGTGATCCAATTTATTAATTTTTGCACTTGTTGCCTTTGCTTTTGGTGTGCAATCCAAAAATCATTGCCAAGACTGACATCAAAGAGCTTACCACCTATGTTTTCTTCTAGGAGTTTTATGGTTTCAGGTCTTATGTTCAAGTCTTTTTCCATTTTGAGTTGAGTTTTGTGTATGGCGTAAGCCAGTGGTTGGGTTTCATTCATTTGCATGTTGATGTCCAGCTTTCCCAACACTATTTATTGAAGAGACTGCCCTTTCCCCACTGTATATTCTTGCTTCATTTGTCAAAAGTTAATTGACTATATATGTATGGGTTTATTTCTGCTCTTTGTTTTGTCCCAATGATCTATGCGTCTGCTTTTATGATAATACCATACTGTTTTGATCACTATCATTTGTAATATTGTTTCAAATCAGGAAGCGTGACGCTTCCAGCATTTCTTTTTCTTAAAATTGCTTTGACTATTCCAAGTCTTCCATGGTCCCATACAAATGTTAGGATTGGAATTTTGATAGGGATTACATTGACTCTGTAGATTACTTCAGGTAGTACAGACATTTTAACAATATTAATTCTTCTAATCCATGAACACAGAGCATATTTTCATTTATTTGTCTTCTTCATTTTTTTTTTATCAATGTCTTACAGTTTTCAGCGTACGGGTCTTTTATCCCCTTGGTTAAATTTATTCCTGGGTATTTTTATGCAATTATAAATGGGATTGTTTTCTTAATTTCTCTTTCTGATAGTTCATTATTAGTGTATAGAAATACAACTGATATATGTATATTGATTTTATATTCTGCAACTTTGCTGAATTTGTTTATTAGTTCTAACAGTTTTTGGTGGAGGTTTTAGAGTTTTTCTGTATATAATACGACATCATTGGCAAATACAGCTTTACTTCTTTTTTTTTTTTTCAATTCAGATGCCTTTTATTTCCTATTCATGCCTAATTGTTCTCTCTCAGACTTCCATTATTAGGTTGAATAAATATGGCAACAGTGGGCATCCTTGTCTTGTTTCTGAACTCAGAGGGAAAGCTTTCTTTCTTCCCCATTATGATGTTAGCTGTGGGCATGTCATATATGGCCTTTATTATGTTCACATACATTCCATGTATATCCACTCTGTTGAAATTTTCTATCATGAATGAATGTGGAATTTGTAAATTTTAAAACATATTTACTAGCACTAGCATATTTCAACAATCTGTGTAAATCATACCTGAGAAATTACTGACCTGATATTTATGGCAAAACCATCCCCTACACCAATCAGGTCTAAGAGCTATATATACAGTCAGTTATGAAAGGAAGCTATTTGTAAATATACACAAGCAGCAATTTTGTGTTTTTATAAAAACTCTGATATATATTTTGGTTTTCTCTCCATTTATGGGCCATACTAAGTTTTAGGATTCAAAACCCAAAATACTGAATATTATGTGGTCCCTGGACTGAGGGTTGGCTCACAGTACCACACAGAACACATCCTGACTCTCTACAATGGGGAGCGTGTCTTCAGCCTGGACACCAAAGGAGGAACAGCTTCTTCCCACTGACGGGCATCCAAACACTCCTCCCATTGCCATGGCAAACAGAACTCCAGTCATAGCAAGAAAAATAAACATAGCTGGTAAAAGAACACAGAATCCTGTCACTCAGGCTAGTGAGACCCAAAGCTGCAGTCTTAGGCCCATGTTTCTTTAAGGAAGCAGCCAGCTTTGGGCAGACATTGCCGATAAATATTTCCTAAGCTATCAGTTGATTAAGATTGAGCAAGTGACTAGAACCACCTTTAAAGGCCGAGAAATGAGGTCCTCGAAGCAAGAAAAAAAGATAGCAATGCTAGAAGCACGTGAGGCACAAACAAGATAACCCAAACTGGCAGGGACTTTTCTCTGCAAAAAAAATGGACATAATTATTTCTTAAAAATGATCACCCTAATAAAGACCCACTATTGCTCACTCTGGAGAAAGCGGGGTTCCTAGATCCTTTATAGTGCTTAGCAGGGATAAGCATCTTAGGAGTTCAAGCCAATGTGCTATCATTCTTGGGAATCTGCTTCCACATAAACTAGGGAGAGTTGTCTGGGAAGCAGGCTTGGGACAGACATTTCAGTGCAGGATGTTTATTCAGCAGAGCCCTGGGATCAGCCCTGACAGAAGGAGCAGCAGGAAGCAGAGTTGGGCAAGGGAGAAGCAGAGCCATGACGCCCTCACAACACAGCCTGAGCTGACCCCTCAGGTCTTCTGCAGCGAGAACGGCCCTCTAATGCCATGCCAAATGGGGCTGAAATGGCCCAGCCTGTATACTCGCATATTGATCAGTCACTGGATGTGAGCATCACCTCGGGCGCGGCTCCTCTGCTGAGCCAGGCCTTAAGGGGCTGACAGCTGAAGGCTGTGGGTGGCATCACACTCCCAGCGAGCAGGGTGCAAGTTCTGGCATTGAAGGGGATCTGGGATGCACATCATGGTGCAAGCCCAAAATGCCACCTGTGGGTCCTGTGGCAGATGCTACCATGCCCCGCCTTACTACTCCAGCCTCCAATGTGGGTAGTCCTCCCACGTACAGAATTGAGATCACTGTGCCCATTCGCTTTCTGCTGAACCACTGAAGGCAGCTTTGCCCACAAGCAAGACCAGCTGGAAGTGTCAGAGAATGAATGACCATCACCATCCAACCCTCTCCCCTAGCAGCCTTTAACCATAGACTCTTGGGAGTGAATAAATACCTCCGTTTCCTGGTCTCTCAGTGATACAGTTCTGACGTGTGTATTTTACACCATTCCTCAAGTTGCCATGTGAGATTAAGTTCCCGTCACCCACTGCAGTAACTGTCTTAATAATTCACTCCTTAGTGGCCATCTTCCTTTCTGTTTCTCATTTCCCTACTCCTTTACCATGCCCTCCCACATAAATTTCTTGCACTCAAATCCTTGCCTAAGAATCTCGTTCTGGGAAAAGCCAAACAAAAGAGTCACCATAGCCCAAACCATGCTTGGTAGACTCAGGCGATAGAGTTTCTTCCATTAAAGCTGATTTGCAGCGATTACTGCTATGGGAAGGAGGAGGATATATAGATGGAAACCCTTTCCAGGAAAGAAGAAAAAATGGAAAACCTGCTCTGTTTGATGCAATGCAGTGTAAAAGGTAAATAAGGGTGGAGGAAGAAGTTGGAGACACAAGCCCTCACCTTCCCCTCCTCAAGGTAGAAGAAGTGTATACGTGTGAGGGATGCATCCACGCAGGTGCCATTGGGGAAATATAATTAAACACAGAATCTCTCCCACAACCCAGAAAACCTCTCCACAAAGGTAAAAGAGAAATAAAACAATTTTATTACTGAATAAGCATTAAACTAGAATGTGGTGCCTATTACACGGCAAACCATGAAAACGGAAAGAAATCTTACCGTTTTACAGAGCCAAGTAGATACCACCCATTACATGCATATCCTCAAGATAAGCAATAACTACTCCTCTGTGAAAACACCATTTGCCACACATAGATCACCCTAGATTCACCTCGTCACTGAGGTAGTCATTTGTGCTTGCTAATTCGCTTTAGCCAGAGGAAAAATAAGCTTCTCACATCTTTACGACAGGAGGTAGTTTGGGAGTGAACCACCTGCCAGAATTAGTCTCCTTCCTTCACATGGAAATCAGGAAATGCTGAGAAAAGACGTTCCAGGGCCATAAAGCTGACAAAATTCTTATGTAGCTTTTAAAAAGATTTACATGAATTTCATAGAGACAGAAAAAAATTTACGGTTACAAGTTTTCTCAAGTTAAACGCTTTAAGAAAAAGGAGGTCTCTTCTCTTATTTCAACAGAGGGAATTAAGCATCTTATTTGTATTTGCCTTTGAAATATGAGGAAGCCTCAATGTTTGAGGGGTCTTGCTGGCAGAGGATAGTCACAGGTTTTTCTTGGTGATGCTCTGGTAGGCAGGAAAATTTCAGGAGACAAGGTCAGCTAAGGCCAGCAATTAGATGTAGCTGCCCCTTGTCAACTGTTATAGAACCTGACTTCTACTGTAAGATGAAAAATAAATAGAGGCTTTGGATCAGAGGAGTGATGAGGTCTGATTTACATTTTAGAGTCACTTATCATAAAATTAACAACTACCTATTGAGCAGGGCTTTATTCTCAGGACTCCTGCAGGTGCCAAAGGAGATACAGAAGAAACAAAGCTTTGCCTTGTGGCTGTTTACTCTGCTGATGGGAGCTAGCAGGTGAAAATAATGACTAATAACATGTGGTCATATAGATTTATCTGCCCAAGTGACAGCAGTCAGTACACAGAAAAGGCTAGAAGAAAAGAATGCAGAGGAAAGGGAAGACGCTGATGACTGGAATAGTCACAGAACACATCAGGAAGAAGATGGGGTTTGAGCTGTACCCTGAACAGTGGTAGTAGTTGGGGGATGGAGCAGCAGACCCCATAATAAGGCTCAGGGCCACTCTGAATACAGCCTGTTTGGATCAGGTTGAGAAAAATTAAGTTAATATCGTAGAGGCCTGATGCTGTGAAGACAGGTGTTACTGATAAGATATCACCGGCAGGCTGAGTGTCGCGTTGGTTAAGAGCTGGCTTGGGATGCTAGCAGCCCCGGTTCGGATCCCACATATGAGGGCCAGTGACACTGCCCTCTACAGCTAAGATGGTGAACAACAGCTCCACCTGGAGCTGGGCTGCCATGAGTCCCCAAGACGGTATAGCTGCAGCCCCTGCTGCAGTGGGCTGCCATAGGCTACAGTGAGTGGCCGGCAGCCAGCGTGAGTAGGCAGCAGTGGCCGGCAGCAGGAGTGAGCTGCCAAGAACCACTGTGAGCGGCCATCCAGAGGCCAGCAACTGATATGCCTCACCCGGGAAGAGCACAGTGATGATACCAACATGGGCCAGTGAAGCAATGTCCTCCACAACTAGACTGAAGAACAAAAGGACAGCAACTTGTCTGTTCCTCTTCCCCGGTTCCTCAACGCTGTTCCCCTCCCCCAATTCCCCAATAAAATCTTTAAAATATATATATATATATATATATATATATATATATATATATATCATGAATAGACTCTCAGAAATTCACTAGTCGGGATGCACCCATTCTCTGCTCTGACATCTTACCTCTAGTGGAATAGAACAGCCATACATTTGCATAATGACCTTCTCTTTGTTGCTTCTTACCAATTAGTTGGGTTTAACAAAAAGTAATTATAATAGTTATTTTAATTGTTTCTGTCATTCTTTCTTTACCCCAAACTCACCCCCATTGGTGGATAAAATTTAAATAATTTTAGACCTTTGAGCAAAATGTCATTTTACTGCCAGGATGAAGAAGAGGGCTTCAAAAGAGACAAGAATGGAAATTATGATGGTTAATACTGTGTGTCAACGTGCCTGGGCCACAGGGTGCCAGATATTTGGTCAAATATTATTCTGGGTATTTTTGTAAGGATGTTTTGGAGAACATTAACATTTTAGTCAGTAGATTGAGTAAAGCAGATTGCCCACCCTAATGTGAGTGGGCCTTGTCCAATCAGTTGAAGGCCAGACTAAAACAAAAAAGCTGACCCTCCCCCAAGTAAGAGGGAATTCCTCCTGCCTGACTGCATTTGAACTGAGACAGTGAGGTTTTTTCCTGCCTTCAGATTCAAACCAAAATACTGGCTCTTGCTGGGTCTTGAGATTACTGGTCTATGGACAAGAACAGCTCTCCTGGGTCTGCAGCTTGCTGGATCACCTTGAAGATCTTGGGACTTGTCAGCCTCCATAATAACATGAGCCAATTCCTTAGAATAAATCTAGATAAATAAATGACAGGTAGTAGGTAGATAGATAATAGATAGATAGATAGATAGATAGATAGATAGATAGATAGATAGATAGACAGACAGATAATAGAGAGAATATATATATCGCCTATGGTCTGTTTCTCTGGAGAACACTGACCAAAACAGAAATTGCATCTAAAGCTGTTCCTTCTCCTGCTTTTGTGATGTTCGTCACGAAGGGATTGAGTACAGTGAAAGCAGGAGACTCAGGAAAAGATGTTGTTATCCCAGCAGGACTTATGAAAGTATTCAGGACTTCCCTCAGTACAGACTGGAGTATTACCTATTTGCGTGGTGTGATAAACATCAGGAAGTCAATAAAACCTACCAAGATGCCTTTAGGTAACGGCCTATGTCACCTTGGAGCCTAAGGGACTGAGGCTGGGGAGGGAAGATTGCACCAGCAGAGACTGGGTACAGCTGGGGGGACCACCCGGGCTGCGCCAGAGCCTTCCAGAAACAGTAACAGACACGGGGAAATACACCGTGTGCTGGGTGGCGGGTCACAGAAGCCCTTGGACACCAGCCTGAGGACATTTTCCTGTAATGCTGACAAACATGTTTACAACTTTCATTGAATGCTTACTCATCAGCATTCTGTGCCAAGGGCTTTCTGTACATTATCTCCTATAATTCTCACAATGACTTTGGAAGTTAAAATTACTGCCCCATTTTTCAGATGAGGGAACAGAGATCTAATGAGGTTCAGTGGGAAGTTAGAGATGAAGCGATTAAGGGTCTGAGACGCTAAGAATGTCTTGTAAGGATAAAATGAACCATTTGAGGAAATGTGTAGAGCTCAGTGTCCGGCCTGTAATAAAAGCTCAGTAAGTGGAAATGACTGTTTTCACACTGCCGTCATCATCACCATTATTACTGTATTCTTTCTGCGTTACAAAGACCCTATCAACCACATTTCTCTGGCTCTAATAAGGCTAACATGCCAAACAGGCCACTCAGTGTACGGCCTTCAAATTAAAGCTACTTAAGGGAGGAGGGGGAGGGTAGATGAGGGCAAAGGGGATCAAATCTATGGTGATGAAAGGATAACTGACTCTGGCTAGTGAACACACCATGTGATATACAGATGATGTATTACAGAATTGTACACCTGAAACCTATGTAACTTTGCTAGCAATTGTCACCCCAATAAACTTTAATTTAAAAAAAAAATGTTTTCAGGTGTGAGAGGAATTTGAGAGTCTCTCTTAGCTTGAGAAAGAAACAAAGATCACTCTTCAGTCGGAATCCTGATTGAAAACTTCTTCCAGTTTCTCCCTGTCCTCCATAAGGCTTCCCTGGGTCCCATTTTCAAACATCTCCTGATTGCAACAACTAAGCTCAAGGGCATCCATCTGCTACCTAGATAGGGTTTGGCCTTCAACCTCTCTAGAGGTTTCTCAAGGCACATATTAGGTACTAAATAGTTACTCACGTAATGCAAAGTCATTTTCTTTTTGACCTCCCTGCATTAAAGAGAGTAGAGTTGACCATGTAGCTATCATGAAAGACTCCTATATTGTTTTCATTGTACTTGATCTTTGATACCTACTCAGGTAAAATGGTGAAATGCCCTTTAAATTATTTTTCTAGCCTGTGTGTTATGAGCAAACTGATTACACTGGAATCATTTCCTAGTCAGTATCATGCATTATTTTTTCTTTTTTGATGGCTGTCATGGTCTCCCTGTTGCTGCTTTTCCTCAGTGGAGTTGGACTGAAATACATTTATTAGTTGTTATACATACAGAGTATCAAAAAAAATGTATACACATTTTAGGAAAGGAAAATTGTATTAAAATTCAATATATACCAATAACAAAAGATGAATACAAGTCACGCTGACTTCTGCAATTACAAGAGGTGCTTAAAGTGGTCACCATCAGCGTCCAGACACTTCTGATGATGGCGAACTACTGTTTGAGCAACGCTGACCAAAGTGTCCACTTGTATACATTTTTTTTGGCATCCCTGGTGTATCTTGCAAGTTGCTTATTCCTGTTCCCACCTCAGTCCTGATTAAATTCAACATGAACTTTGGCCTTGGATGGAAAGAGGCAAATTTCACTGTGCTCCTTGAATTTATGAGGCTGCAACATGATTTGTTGTGACTGGAGATAAGGGCTGCCACACAAAGCAAGAAGCCCACATGACCTTTGGTTCTGAAATTGACAGTCACAAAGGAGTCACTGCCAGGACTTGGCCTGGCTTTCTCTAAAGAGGCTGCATCATGTTCCTTGGGACCTGAATGTCATACTAACTTGGCATCTACTCTTTAGGCGTAGAAAGGAAAAGAGAAAATCCGTCTACATCATTTGTTATCTCTGACCAGTCCAGTCACAGTACTGAACCCTGAACATTCTGCCTCATTCAACATAGGGAATAGGTTTTCTTAAACCTGTTGAGGGGCTGGCCGAGTGGCTAAGTTGGTTAAGAGCTTGCTCAAGAGTGCTTAGCTCTGAGCAACAGCAGTTCTATGCCAGCCTGAGCTGAGCTGCCATTGAGCTTCCAATATGTAGGATGGCTCAGCTTTAATAAATAAATAAAAATAAATTTTAAAATTTTAAAAATTAAAAAAAAAACCTGTTTAACAAATAAGAAAGCTGACACTCAGGGAAGCTAGATAACGTGGCCAAGACCACACAGCTGCAAATAAAGAAACAGGGTGGGATTTCGACTCCATGACTGTGATAGCAAAGCATGGGTTATTTCTCTGCAGATAGCCACGAAGCCTAGAGAAGAGAAATGTGTGAACAATGAGGTAGCGTTTGGAAAAAGGACAGCGGTCCAGCTGGTAAAGATGTGTCAGCAGTGGGGGGAATCTCGCTGCCAATCAGCAAGGTTATGAGATTTTCTTCAGTGAGTCTCAGAAAGCACAATCAGGATGGAGAAACCAGATGACTCATTGCCCATGATTTGGGGTGTGCATCACAGGTGTGGCTGAAGGTCACAAGGTGAGAAATCTGAGACCGAAATGAGGGCATGATGTATGTATGAGGAGTCTTGACTGTGTGCAGAGCTAAGTAATGCCAGAAGGGAGTGGGGACAGATTGGGACAAAGAGGAAAGGTCTGTAGTCTGAGGAAGGTGACTGGGTGGGAGTGGAGACAGGGACAAAGGATATCAGAAATGCTCAAACAAAAGAATAGATGATGTCGTTAAAGGGGCAAGTCTCAGATATGGTGCAGGTAAGCCCAAGACATACCTCTTTCTCCAACAAGCTGCTCCCCTCCAGCTGTCAGATTGTTGACAGGTGTGATGAGATATGTTGCCAGGGTTATCTGCACTTAAAGGAGCCTCTTCCCAGACAAAGCAAAGGTACTTGAAAGATACAGGATTCTTTGGGGATACAATGGCAGGCTCTACCACCAGAGAAGAAGGATTGCGAGCTAGATTTCTGGGTGAGGATCTCCCCCAGATCTTCCTCCACAAACAAGGTCTAACCTGCCCTAGAGGGCACCACCTCTGCCTGAAGCTCATTTCTGGAAGGGGTTTTGTAAAAGGGTTGTAAGTCCCCAACTTGGGATTCTCTTGCCGCACCCAATAGTTTCTGGGTGCTCTCTCCTGCTTTTCTCTCCAACCTCACTCTGTTCTAACCCTGGTCTCTTCTCAGCTCCTAGAACATTCCTTTCTTGGTCAAAAACTTTGCACTTGCAAAGAAATTTCCTCAGTCTGGAAACTTCTTCCATCAATTTTTTGTGAGGCCATTCCTTCTCATTGTCAGGTCTCTGCTTAAATGTCACCACCATAAGATGCCATACCCGACCACCTGACCTCCAGTACATCTGCCCACCCATTTACAGGGCTCACCCCCATGTTCAATGATGGTGCCCATCACCTTTGTTTCTGCCACAGGAGGATAAGCCCCATGCAAACAGGGGCAACTCTGGCGTATTCTCAATGCCCACCATGGTGCCTCAGCACAGAGTAGGGGACGTGATAAATGATGTTTAAATATAGAAATGATGAGTGATCAATAAGTAAGCATATCAGAAAGCAAGCAGAAGGGTGGAGTAAAGGAGGAAGTGGTTCTATCTGTTGCCATTTACTTCTCTCCCAGAGTACCTTTCGATCCTTTCATCTGTCACTTTTAATCAAATTTCCCCGTTGGGGGGGGGGGCTTGTATAGAAAGGGACAGAGGGAATTATTATTGTTTTTTGGGGGTGCTCCACTGTGGCCTAAGGATGGTCTTCGGTCCTACACAGCCCACAGCCCAACTCTGACAGTAGGAACATGGTTATGGGCTGGATAGTGTCTCCCCAAAATTTATATGTTAAAACCCTAACCCCAAGGACCTCAGAATGTGACTGTAATTGGAGACAGAAACTTTATAGGGTAATTCATTTCAATGAAGCTGTCAGTATGGACCCTAATCCAACCTGACTAGTGTCCTTATAGGAAGAGCAAATTTGGACTCACAGAGAGACATCAGGGGTGCTCACGTGCAGAGGAGGACACAGCAAGGGGGCGGCCATCTACCGGCCCAGGAGAGAGGCCTCAGGAGAAACCAAACCTGCAGACACTTTGACCTTGGCCTTCCAGCCTCCAGCTCTGTGGGCAGACAATTTCTGGCGCTTAAGCCCTTCAGTCTGTGGTGTTTTGTTACAGCTGCCTGAGCAAACTAATACAAATATTAATACAATAGTCTTACCACATCGTGGATAACTTTAATAGACTTCAGCAAGTTGGACCAAGCTGACCTTACTGTCGAGGGAAACACTGTGGTGGGTGGCAAGTCCGTGGGCTGTGCAGTCACACCCCAACTCCACCGCCTGTCACCTTGGGGTATTTGCCTAACCTCTCCGTAACTCCATATCCTCTCTTACAAAATGGCACAGTTGGAAGTATTACGTGAGAAAGGTTTATAAAAGCACTTGTCATAGATCTTGAAGGTGCCGGCCTAACAAATGTTAATTCCCTCCCCTCTACTTCCGGTCTGCCTCAGTGACACAGGAATAACAAAACCTCTGTTGCAAGTCCATTGTAAAACACGAAACAGACCAAAATACTGTTGAGGGAAATAAAGACATGTAAGTCTGACAGAGTGAGTGAGTGTGTGTGTGTGTGTGTGTGTGTGTGTGTGTGTGTGTGCGCGCGCGCAAATGCACAAGTGAGGGCTTCGAAAGGATGGCACAGGCAAGCCTCCTGTGATGATTGGCATTCACTCTGATGATCACGTTTCTGCTATAATAGAAGTTCCTTAGCCTGAGTAACACTCCAGGGCCCAGGTGATCATGGTGGCAGCAATATTTGACAGAGAAAGCCAGAATTTGATAGGGTATGTTCACCAGTTTCTCAATTTCTGAAGAGAACTAAAATCAAATCGTTGGCAAAGTGAGGCGTGCACATGAATTATTGAGGACAAGGGGCTTCCTGGAATGAACCAGGTCTCTAAGTGACAGCTGTCTGAAGATATTCAGTTTGTTCTGTGCTGAATCTCCTGAATGATGACTTCTAAGGAAATGGGAACTTCTGATGGAAGAGAGACCCCTCAGAACCCCTTGCTTTGCGTCAGGCTGCCAGGTGTCAAGGTGATTGGTTAAGACAAGGAGCCAAACTAAAAGTAACTAACTGTCATTAGGAAAGGCAGGAGGCAAAGAGAAAAAAATGGTGCTGCCCTCCACTGGTCCATTTTTCCCCTCATAGGAGGGGTGGGAGAAGGGCAGGGCCTTGAAAAGCAGTGAGTCAGAGTGCAGAGTGGAGAAAAGTCTTAGTCAAGACTCCCAGTGAGGAAAGTCTTGGTGGAGGTACTGAAAAATATCTCAGGCAAGACCCCAGATAAGGAGGCCTCCAGACGGAAGACCCGGCTTCCACGCAGATATGAGTATGAGCCTGCCTGGGGTGGGGGGAGGGGAATCATGGGGGCGGGGCCTGAGTCCTTGACTGCAACTCCTGCCAACGACCTCAATGCACTGACTGTGCCCCAGCCTGGTGTGGGGGCAGCTTCCCCCAAGAGACCAGCCAGGAAAAGCTCTGGAATCGCCTGTGGCCAGACCCGAAAGGTCGCACAGGGCAACCTGGCCTGGAGTCAGACTCCTCAGCATTCATAAAGTCTCCCCTGAACGTTGATCTGAGCCCTGGGTCTTTACCTTCTTAGGGTCAGGAATTGCTGGAGAACCTGCTTAAGCTATGAACTCTTCTCTAAAAATATACACAAATATATTTTGCATAAAATTTCACAGAATTTATGAACTCCTAAAGGCCACCTGTGTGCCCAAGATTAAGAAATCCATGATCTAGAGGGAGACAGGTTGCTTTGTGGGGGATTTGTAGTGTGGATAGCCCTAATTCCACTGAGAGATGTCACCAGAGGATGAAGGCAGGGCAGGTGGCAGGTGGCTGCAAAACCTCTGGTGGCACCCCAGGCCCTCCCTTTACCTGGGACACGGCTTTACGACCATGCTCACTTCTGAAGGTTAGTACCGGTAGAGCATGTGTGTGAGTGCGTGCGTGCATGTATGTGTGTGTGTGTGTGTGTGTGTGTGTGTTCGCAAAATATCTGATTGAATAAATTTAACAACTGAGCAAGCATAGTTTGAGATTCAAGAAGTGTTTAACTTGGTACTCGATAATTGTATTAGCCTGAGGCAGCAGCCATAAAAAAATACCATTGATTGGGTGACATAAACAATAGAAATTTGTTTCTTACACTTCTGGAGGCTACAAAGTCTAAGAGCAAGGTGCCAGCAAGGTAAGTTTTATTCTAAGGCCTCTGCTCATGATTTGAAGAGGGCCATCTTTTTGCTGTGTCCTCACCTGGCAGGAAGAAAGAGAACATCTAAGGACATTAACCCTATCAGATCAGGACCTCACCTCATAACACATTTCACCTTACTTATCTCCAAAAGACCCTATCTCCAAATACAGTCACATTGGGGCTTAGGGCCTCAATGTGTAAATTTGAGGAAAGGGGACACCATTCAGTCCATAGTAACAATATTTATATCAGCTCTTCTATCTCAGTCTCAAAATGACTTTGCATGTTGAACTCTAGCACCACTAAACCTGAAATCTTCCCGCACTGCTGGAGTCAAGCCAACCAAGGAACAGCAGTAAACTATTTTGTGAGATACCCCCACATCCCTGGATTATGCTTAACTTTTAGGCCCTGAAAGCTTAGATCCTACCTACTCTAAAAAATGTTTCTTTCTGCAAAGGAAGAATAAGCTCTTGCCAGAGTCTTTACAGATTTTCCAGTGTGGGCTATATATATTGGTAGGAAATAATCACAAACCCATACTCCATGCTGAGATTTGATTAAATTCTCACTCTACCTCATCAAGGATGTAAATCTTATGGAAAGGACAGTAGCCTTGCAGGGCAGGACAGAGGCCACACATTCCAACAAGTCCTCTCTTCACACCAGAGTCCCTAGTGGAGCGCACACAGCCACCAGACTTTTTTTGCTCAAGATTAAGGTCTTGGTGACTCTGGAAAGCTGCCAGGCCATGCCCCTTTGTACACAGGACTTATGTCATCATTCCAGAAGCATTTACGTTGAAATATCTTTGCACTTCCATCTAACGTAAAGCTAACAAATGTCAAGCTCTCCTGGTCCTTGAACCAACCCAATACTGGCAATGCCTCATCCTCCTCCGGGAGTGAGAGCAGAATCGAGGCCTAGAGGTCCCGTGACGATATACTTGTCCACTTTCTAGAAAAATCATGTCCTTCCACTGCTTACAATGCCATGCTTGGTTCACTGCATTTGGCCTGAAAGGTGATTCCAACATTCATAAGCAACTGTGAGAAGAAAGAAAACTACTTCCATTAAAAAAAATAATAATGATGATCGAGCAAGAGAAATTCAAAGGAATGAATGAATTGGGCTGAAAAAGAAAAAAAGAACACAAGATAAAAGGCCCTATTCTAGCTCAGTAGGTAAGATTTCTCTATTTCAATGTCATTAACTAACATGCTATGAGTAATTTGAACTGTTAAATACAGATCACCAAGCTGGGGCTTTACTATATACTATACATGAAAAGATTGTTTTTCTGTAAGTAACTAAGTAAAGACTTTGGTGTTGAAAATTCATTAAAAATTACCTAATGAAATTTTCCACTGAAGCAAATAACTGAAATCATCACAGTATCAAATAAAAAATGTTTGAGTCTCCTTTTTAAATGTCCTATAAAATGTTGCTAACAAAGTAATTTTTACTTTTAATTTTAAGATTGTCAGTGTTTTTTCCAGATGTCATTCATCCTGAAATGAGTGGGGGGAAAAAACCATTCATTTAGTCAACAATTTCGGGAATTATTTTCCATGGGTAATTTCCCATTTCTAAATGCCACTGCATTTTAATTTTTGCAATCCTATCAATATGACGTCTGGTGTCCCTCCCTGCTGCCTCCATTGAGTCCACGCTATCACTTTGTGGGTGATGTAGGATTTTCTTTCACATTTTTTAGCCTTAAGCTGTTAACGTTTATTTGGGAGATGAAAGCGAGAAGATTCTTTTAAAGAATCCGGAGTATCTACTATGGACCAGGTGGGAACAGTCTTTATCCAAGTGTAATGAGTAAATCACTCAGGTGGGCAGAAACATAATTCTGCTCATTTCTCTTTAACTGAAATCAACTTGGTTCCTGACAGCCCATTTCTCTCTGGCGGTTGCAACACCTCTTCTTGACATTCATGATAAACTCAGTAATTGCTATTTTAAAATGTGGCAAACCTAAGTTTAAACTTAGCCAATTCAAGCCTCTGTTTCCCAGCTCCTTTCTCCCTGACAATGACTTATGATGATGGGGCAGTGCTTACATTGTCCTGGTATCAGGTGGAAGGGGCAACTAGAGTTAGTGTCCATGGCTGACCTCCTCCAGACACAACCTTTAGGTCCACTAGCTCTGTCCCAGAATGCCTCAACCCCCCTGGACAGGGGACAGGGGCAGACAAAGAAGGTATTAGGCAGCTCCCAGCAGCTTTTCCTTGCTCCCCATCACATGCAGGGAGCTGTAGACTCTGTGGGGTTCTCTTGGCTCCTCACCTGGACCCCATCACAGGCTAGCCTCAGATGACATGGATATTCTTGGGGCAAGAGGAACTGATGTCGTGATCCAAGCTGGAGAGAGAGGTAACTCCACCACCAGCAGCATCTAAACCATATATATGCTTTCTCTCCAAGTCTCCTCCTCACACCAACTGGGTAGACTTTTATCTACTCCTTCTTTTATGAAGATGAAATTTACTTAGAGTGCGATGTACAGTGTACATTCCAAGCGCAAACCAATTAGTTTCAACAAACGTATGCACCCTGTGTAACCCATACTGTTACCAAGATACGCAATATTCTACTACCCCAGAAATTTTTCTTATGCCTCTTCCCAGTCAATCTCTGACAGCAAACAGTGTTCTGATTTCTATCATCAAAAATTAGTTTTGTGTGGCCTAGAATTTCATAAAAATGAAATCATGCCCTGTGTACTCTTTGAGGTCTGGCTTCATTCACTCAGGATCATATTTTTGAGATTCATTCAGGTTGTTGAATGTGTCAGTAATTCCATCCATTTTAACGAATTATATAAACTAGTCTACCATTTGTTAATCCAGTCATCTAAGGAGCATTTTGTTATTTCCAGGTTTTTTTTGTTGTGGGGTTTTGTTTTGTTTTGTTTTGTTTTACTATTGTATATAAGGCTGCTATGAACTTTCACATACAATTTTTTTTTTCATTTCTCTTGGGTAAATATCTAGTTGTAAAATTGTTGAATCATAGGGTCGATGCATGTTTCACTTTATTAGAAACTGCCAAATTAACTTGAAATGGCTTAAAATTAACTTGAAATGAACTAAAGACTTAAGTATAAAAAAATTTAAAAAAATAAAACAAAATAAAAATCCCTAATTTATAAAAAAAAAGATTTAAGTATAAGATCTAAAATCATAAAACTTCTAGAAGAAAACATAGAGGAAAATTTCTTTGACATGGATCTTGGCAATTATTTCTTTGGATATGACGCCTAAAGCACAAGTGACAAAAGCAAAAATCAACAATTGCACTATGTCAAAGTAAAAAAGTGTCTATACAGCAAAATAAATGGCCAACAAAATGAAAAGGCAGCCTATGAAATAGGAAAACATATTTGCAAATCACATATCTGATGTGAGGTTAATATCCAAAATATGTAAGGAGCACATACAAGTCAATATATGAGTCAATATATTAAAAATAAATAAATAAATAACCCAATTTAAAAATGACCAAAGGACTTAAATAGACATTTTTTCAAAACATACATACAAATGGACAAGTGTATGCAAAGATATTCAACATTGCTAACCATCAGAGGAATGTAAATCAAAGCCACCAAGAGGCATTACCTCACACCTGTTCGAATGGCTATTATGGAAAAGGGCAGAGCTCACAAGCACTGGCAAGGTTGCAGAGAAAAGGGACCCCTTGTGCACTATTCATGGGAATGTGAGCCGGGGCAGCCACTATGGGAAACAGTATGGCAGTTCCTTATTAAAACATTTAAAATAAAACTATCCTATGATCCAGCAATCCCACTTCTGGGTATATATTTAAAAGGAATGAAGTCACTATCTGGAAGATATATCTGCACCTCATTTTTACTGCAGCATTATTTACATGGAAACAACCTAAGTGCCCATCGATGGATGAATGGATACAGAAAATGTGGTATAGATGCACAATGGAACATCACTCAGCCATAATAGAGAAGGAAGTCCTGCCATTTGAACAACATAAATGAACCTTGAGGCTATTATGCTAAGGGGAATAAGTCAGATAGGGAAAGACAAATACTGTCTGGTCTCACTTTTATGTGGAATCTAAAAATAAACGAACTCATGGAAACAGAACTGGTTGGTGGTTCCCAGGGTGGGAGAAATGGGTGAAGGTGGTCAAAGGGTACAAACTTCCAGTAGAAGATGAACAAGTCCTGGGGATGGAATGTACAGCATGGTGACTACAGTTAACCATACTGTACCGTCGATTTGAAAGCTGCTGAGAGAGTGGATCTTTAAAGTTCTCAACACACACACACACACACACACACAAAGTAACTATGTGAAATGATATATGTGTTAACTAACCTTTGTGGTAATCATTTTGCAATATATACATATACCAAATCATTACATCATATACCTTAAACTTACACAAAGTTACATGTCAACCATATCTCAATAAAGCTGAAAAACAAAAAGGAAACTGCCAAACAATTTTCCAAGTACTTATCGTGTACTTATTCTTTTTGGAGAGGACACTGCTTGCGGTCATCTCTCATTTTCTTTATTCTATTCTTTATGATATAAACTCTATGTTCGAGGTCCTCCAGGCCATAGTTACTTTAAAGCCTCATACTTTTCTCTGTGAAAAAGTCCGGCCTTTACAAATCTAAAATGTTGTGACTTTCAGATGATAGACTCTACTAAGAAGTTTTAAAGCCTGTTTGAAAACTAAAAGCCAAGAATTTGACTCTCTTTTTCACACTGTGTTTTTTTGGGTCTGTTGTTCACTGACAGCCTATGAATTGTGGATTAGCTTAAATGATAGAAGAGCTTCAGTATCAAAAGGAGTGAAGAAAATAAAAAACACATGGGATCATATTTTACAATATCATCCAGTAATTTGGGGCATTTACTAATAATGCTCAATAAACTTTCCAAACAAGTTGATTCCAATGATTTGATAGCAGCCAGTGGTCAGCACAGAAGGAATAAGTTGACTGTGACTAGGGACATTTCATTTACCACTGCAGTGGTATCCCAACAATGAGACAAGACAATGAATTCATCTTTTGCTGGATAGCTACTGCTATCGGTGTATTTCCATAGCCTGATGGCAGGAGGAGCCCTGAATATTGCTATGTGTTTTTTGCCTCTGTTCATAAATTGCAAGTTGCAAAGTTGTTAGGCTAAGAGTTTTAGATGAATAAAATTTTCCTTAAAAATTCCAGAAAGTATATATGCTAGTCAGACATCGACATTCCCAAAGTATGCCTCCCAGTATTCATGCCCTTGTGTAGTCATTGCCCCTTCAATCTCTGCTAGGTCCAAATTGTTTAATAGGCACCAGAACACAGTGGTGGTGACACCATGCCATATTTGGGCCTAAGCCTTGAGAAGGACTGGCAGCTGTGTTTTTTGCTCTTAGAAGCCCTGAGCAGCCATGGAAGAAGAACATATCTTGTTGGGAAATTGATATCAAGAAGATACAAAGAAAGAGAGGGGTCATGGAGGACTTAGAAGTTTAATTGACAATGAAACTAAGGTCCCAGACATATAACCACAGTCAAATGAAGCCAGCCAAGCTGAGCTACTAGAGGAGTCATTAGCTCAGAAGGAGCCACCTGGAATGCTATAGCCCCAGCAGACATCACATGGAGCAGAGGTAAGCTGTCCCTCTATATTCTTTCTAAATTCCTGACTCACCAAATAGCAAGCAGATAAAATTATTATTATTCGAAGCCACCAAACTTCAGTGGGTAGTTTTTGTGTAGCAATAGATATGGTATCATGGGGAGTTCCTCATGATCAGTTGATGAAGGAAGAAAAGTTGTGGACTTGATTTATAGATGGTTCTGCATCGTATGCCAGCATCACCCAAAAAATAGACAACTGTAGCCCCACAGCCCCACCCAGGGGTGATTCACATGACAATGGTGAAGTGAAATTTTAAGCAAGGACAGATGGCCACAGATAGAGATCTATACTGATTTCTGGGCGGTAGGTTTATGGTTTGACTGGATGGGCAGGGAGTTGGAAAGAACATAATTAGAAAAAAATGACAACAAAATAGGTTTGGGGAAGAGATATGTAGATAGAGCTCTCTGAATGAGCAGAGTGTGAAGATGTTTGAATTTCATGTGAATGTTCATTAAAGAGCAACCTGAGGGGGCATGCCGAATAACTCAGTTGGTTAAGAGTGCGAGCTCTGAGCAACAGGGTCTTCGGTTTGATTCCCCCATGGGCAAGTGAGCTAGGCCCTAGTTGAGCTGCCGCTGAGCTGCTAACAGGTGGCAGGATGGTGCAGCTGGTGGGAGCATGTGCTTCTAACAACAAGGTTGCTGATTTGACTCCCTCATGGGATGGTGGGCTACACCCACCCGCAACTAAGATTGAACACGGCACCTTGAGCTGAGTGGCCACGAACTGCCAACAGGTGGCCAGATGGCGACTGGACTTGGAGCTGAGCTAGCTGCGCCCTCCACAACTAAAATTGAAGGACAACAACTTGGCTATTCCCCTTTCCCGATTCCCCAACACTGTTCCCCTTCCCCAATTCCCCAATAAAATCTTAAAAAAAAAAAGAAAAAGAGCAACCTGAGCAGAGCAGATCTTAACAATGAGTTTACAAGATAAGATAACCTATTCTGTGGATATCTATTTGGTTCGAATCCAAGCCACCCCAGTCCTTGCCCAATGGCCTCATTCATTAATCAAGTAACTTTGGTGACAAGGCTGATTGCTCAATCAGTCAGCAGCAGAGCCCAACACTGAGTCTCTGACATAGTGTCATTTCCTGGGAGAATCACCCAGTCATCTGAGGCATCATGGAAGGGGCAATGCTTTGTTCTCACTGGAAAAGACATGCTACTTATGAATTTGCCTTTTCTGCCCACAATGCTTATGCCAAATCAACATTTATGACTCATATAATGCCTCCTTAATTCTCATAGTATTCCGCAGAGCCTTATTTTCAACTTGGGAAACCATATTATACCCCAAAAAGTGTGACAACAAGCTCATGCATATGGAAGTCACTAGTCAGGCCATGCTCCAGGGCAGCCACTGGTCTGATAAAACAATTGAATGGCCTTTTGATAACTCAGTTATGGCACTAGCTGGTGCACAAAACTTTATGGGGATGAAGTTATAACTGGTTACATAACTTCAATGAGGAATGAAAGTTTGGGTCATGCTGCCAGGCAAGATCCATGACCAGCTAGAATGGGCAGAAGAAGAAGGAAATTGTAAACACCAGGTAGGCCTATCCGACAAGTTATAGAAACAAGGACTACAATAATTTTGAACATTGTTCTTCTGTCTTTGGTATGAATATTTGTGTGTATATTGACCAATTATTTTTCTTTTCTTTTCTTCCCCTTTTCTCATTACCTATAATGAGACATTTTAATAATTGGTAAGCATTATATCTCAGTTTTCAAGTTACAAAATATCAAAGGAAGAACATGATGCAGTTTGAAGAGGAATAACATTACCTGGAGATTAATTAAATGACAAATGAGACTTTATATGTTTGGGGGGAGACAGGGATAGTATGTTTTATGTTGTTAGAGGAATGGTTGCATCATGTTAGAAAGTTAAACATGGGTTAAGAAGGTGTGTATTGATGTCAAGTTGACAAGAAGTGGAATGGACTAGTTTTATACTATGTTAACTTATCTACTATCACTTTGAGTCCCAGAATCCCCTTCTAGAAAATGTAAGATTTAAAAGGCAGAAGTGAACAGTATCCGTTATTATTTGGAGATCATCACAGTTAGATGCAATCAGGAATTGAAGCAGAAATGCTGGCAGATCCCAGCTTTTGTCCTTGTTCTTCCCTCCTCTGTATCCAACTCTTCTTCTTGGTTGCCAGCCTTGATGACTGTGATAGTGGGTTTAACATGGCAACCTGGAGGGTGTTTTTTTAGGTGTGATTACATGTGATTAACATTGAAATCAGTGAACACTGGGTAAAGCCGATTGACCTCCATAATACGGGCAAGCTTCATTCAATCAGCTGAAGGCTTAAATAAACAAAACAAAAAAAGTCCTCTTTCAGCAAGAGGACATTCTCCAGCAGGCTGCCTTAGGATTGGAACTGTACCATCAGCTGCACCATCAGCTCTCCTGAGTCTCAAACCTGCTGGTCCTCACTGCATATTTTAGACTTCCCAGCCCCCATAATCATCTGAGCCAATTCCTTTTAATACATGTGTCTTTATATCTTTTCTATATACCTTATACATAAGTAAATAAATATAAATAAAATAAAATAAATATATATCTCTCTCCCTTTGGTTCTGTTTCTTTGGAAAACCCTGGTGAACATACTGAGCAACAGCCATTCCAGGCCTACACCCAGATGCTGAGGTGACAGCATCCTTAGGCACTTCCACCCAGTCTCACTCCTCAGGTGGCCTTCCCTTACTCCTTGTGAGCTCTGCACTAGTCCACTTGCATTAGTGTTTCAGAAGACCCGGTTAGCATAATGAATGCTAAAAAAGCAATACAAAAGATCCATGAAACCAAGACCTGGTTTTTTGAAGAGATAAACAAAATTGACAAATTTTAACTAGACTCATCAAGAAAAAAAAAGAGAGGACCCAATAAAAAATCAGAAATGAAAGACAAGAAGTGAGAACCAACACAACAGAAATACAAAAAAAATTTAAGAAATTACTATGAGCAACTATATGCCAACAAACTGGACAATGAATAAAATTCCTAGAAGCATACAATCTTCCAAGTCTAAATCAAGAAGAAACATAAAATGAGAACAAACTGATTGCTACCAATGAAATTGAATTAGTAATCAACAAGCTCCCAACAAACAAAAGTCCTGGACCAAAAGACTTCATAGGTGAATTTTACTAAACATTCAAAAAAGAATTAATACCTATTCTTCTTGAACTATTCCAAAAAGTTCAATAGGAGGGAAGTCTCCTAAGCTCATTTATGAAGCCACCATTATCCTGATTCTAAAACCAGATAAAGACATTATAAAAAAAGAAAGCTATAGGCTGATATCCCCAATAAACATAGGTGCAAAAATCCTCAACAAAATATTAGCACACCAAATTCAGCAATACATTAAAAAGATCATACACCATGATTGAGTAGGATTCATTCCTGGTATGCAAGATTGGTTCAATATCTGCAAATCAATTACATGATACACAACATAAACAAAATGAAAAATAAGCATCATATGGTCATCAATAGATGCAAAAAAAGCATTTGACAAAAATAAAGCATCCATTTATGTTAAAAACTGTCAGCAAATTGGGAATAGAGGAAAAAAATTTCAACATAATAAAGGCCATATATGACAAACCCACAGCTAATATACCCAGTGGGGAAAATCGAAAGCATTTTCCTTAAGATCAGGAAAAAGACAGGGATGTCCACTTTCACCACTTTTATTCAACATAGTACTGGAAATTTTAGTCACAGCAATCAGACAAGAAAAATAAATAAATAAAAGGCATCAAATTGGAAAGGAGGGAGTAAAAGTCACTATTTGCAGATGAGATGATACTACAGAGAACACCAAAAATTCCACCAAATGACTATTAGAACTGATAAATGAATTTAGTAAAGTAGCAGGATACAAAATTAATATTCAGAAATCAGTCGCATTTTTATACACCAATAACAAACTACCAGGAAGAAAAATTTAAGAAGAAAAACCCGTTTACAATTGCATCAAAAAATAAGTATATAAAATACCTAGGAATAAACTTAACCAAGGAAGTAAAAGACCTATACACAGAAAATTATAAGACATTGAAGAGAGAAATTAAAGAAGATACAAATAAGTGAAAACATATACCATGCTCTTGAGTAGGAAGAAATAATATAGTTAAAATATCCATACTACTCAAAGCAGTCTATAGATTTAATGCAATCCCTATCAAAATATCAATGGCATTTTTCACAGAACTACAAAAAAAATAATCCTAAAGTTTATATGGAAATAAAAGACCCCAAAAAGCCATGGCAATCCTGAGAAAGAACAAAGCTGGAGGTATCATGTTCTTGATATCAGACTATCCTACTAGGCCATAGTAATCAAAACAACATGGTACTGGCATTAAAACAGACACATAGATCAATGGAACAGAATAGAGATCCCAGAAATAAATCCATTGCTATATGGTTATTTAATCTATAACAAAGGAAGCAAGAATATACATTGGGGTAAAGACAGTCTATTCAATAAATAATGTTAGGAAAGCTGAACAGATAAATGCAAAAAATGAAACTGGACCACATTCTTATGCCATATACAACAATAAACTCAAAATGGATTGAAGACTTAAATGTAGGACCCCAAACCACAAAACTCCTAAAAGAAAATATAGGAAGTAAACTCTCAGACATTACCCTTAGTAATATTGTCACTGATGTATCTCATCAGGCAAAGGAAACAAAAGAAAAAACAAACAAATGGGACTATATTGAACTAAAAATTTTTGCACAGCAAAGGAAACCATCAACAAATTGAAAAGACATCCTACAGAATGGGAGAAGACATTTGCCAATGATATATCTGATAAAAGGTTAATATCCAAAATTTATTTTAAAAACTCATACAATTCAATACCAAAAAAAAAAAAAACAATCCAATTAAAAAATGGGCAGAGGACCTGAATAGACATTTCTCCAAAGAGGATATATAGATGGCCAAGAAACACATGAAAAGATTATCAACTTCACTAATCATCAGAGAAATGCAAATAAAAACCAAAATGAGATATCGCCTCACACCTGTCAGAATGGCCATAATCAATAAATCAACAAATAACTGTTGGTGAGAATGTGGAGAAAAGAGAACCCTTGTGCACTGTTGGTGGGATTATTGGTGTGGCCACTATGGAAAACAGTATGGAGATTCCCCAAAAAATTAAAAATAGAACTACTGTATGGCCCAGCAATTCCACTCCTGGGTATTTATCCAAAGAAATCCAAAACATAATTCAAAAAGATATGTGCACCCCTGTGTTTACTGCAACGCTATTCACAATAACCAAGCCATAGAAACACCTGAAATGCCTATCAATAGATGATTAGATAAATAAATTGTAGTAAATTGATACAATGCAGAATTACTCTAGAAAAAGGAATGAAATCTTATCATTTGCAGCAATATGGATGGACTTAGACAGTATTATGCTAAGTGAAATAAGTCAGACTGAAAAAGACAAATACCATATAATCTCACTTATACGTGCAATCTAAAAAACAGAATAAAAGAACAAACGAAACAGAAATAGATTCATAGATACAGAGAACAAACTGATGGTTGCTAGAAGGGAGTGGGGATGGGTGAGGAAGGTGATGGGAGTAGGAGGTACAGATTGGTAGTTAAAAAACAGTCAAGGGGATGTGACTATTTTGAAATACAGTAGGGGAAATATAGTCGATAATATTGTAAAAACTATGTATAGTGTCAGATGGGTATTAGATTTATCTGGGGAATCACTTAATGAATTATATAAATGCCTAATCACTGTGCTGTATACCCGAAACTAATATAATACTGAATGTCAACTATAATTTTAAATATATATATACACACACACACACTCTCATGGAATGTAAAGTACAATATAGGAAATATAGTCAATGGTATTGTAATAGCTATGTATGGTGTCAGATGGGTAGCAAACGTGTTGGGGTTATCACTTGGTGAAGTATGTAAATGTGTAATCACTATGTTGTTTTGTAACCTGAAATTAATAATAAAAAAACATTACATATAATTAAAAGCATTTTTTATTATAAAAAGGAAATATTTGATGAGTACCTACTACAAGCCCAGGCCAGGTGCTGTTTATGAGAGCAGACCTGAAATATATCAGGATCCACAATTATAACTAATGAGGAGAAATTTCCAAGAGGAGGTTTCAGTCCAATATATCAAACTTTCTGGCAATTAAATCTGCCTATAAATGGAATGGCCTCTCTTTTCTAAAATAAGGAGGGCTTAGTTGCCACAAAAATTAACTAGCAACTCGTTTAATAAGGATGCTTCAGAAACATTGGCACATCAGTTATTAGTGTTTAAACTACATTTTCACCAGTTTCACTTTCTTTTTTTTTTTATTTTTTATTGGGGAATTGGGGGCAAGGAACAGCGTTGGGAAACAGGGGAAGAACAGACAAGTGCTGTCCTTTTGTTCTTCAGTCTAGTTGTGGAGGACATTGCTTCACTAGCCCATGTTGGTATCATCATTGCGCTCTTCCCAGATGAGGCAGATTGGTCGCAGGCCTCTGGACGGCCGCTCACAGCGGCTCTTGGCAGCTCACACTGGCTGCCAGCTGCTCACGCTGAGTGCCGGCCACTCACTGTAGCCTATGGCAGCCCCCTGCAGCAGGGGCTGCAGCTATGCCATCCCCGGTGACTCACAGCCCAGCTCCAGGTGGAGCTGTTGTTCACCATCTTAGCTGTAGAGGGCAGTGCCACTGGCCCTCATATGTGGGATCTGAACCGGGTCCGCTGGCATCCCAAGCTAGCTCCTAACAACGAGCTACTCGGCTGGCTGACCAGGTTCACTTTCAAATTTTATATTCCATGACTCCATTATAGTATATTATATACTATTTCCATGATTCTCTATTCTGTCCATATTTTGAGGCAACTACAGGTATAATAGGATTATGATAGTCTCAAAAAAATACCACAGGGGAAGAGGGCTAGTAGTGTCTATTGCTTACTATATGCCAGGCAATTTCCTTTGGTTAGTTTATAAGCCTCTAAAACTCCAAGAGGTAAATTTTATTATCCCTACTGTGTGGATAATGGCACTGAGATTCAGCAAGTTATAGTCACTCATCCAAACATCTCAACTCCCAAGCACAAGAGACTATGGTCTGTCTGACCTCAGACACGATGTTTTTTCTTGTATGCTATTTCACACCAAGTTTCAGCATTAGCATGTGAGAATTAGTAAGATGATCAATTATAAATAAAAGCATAATTTTCAGTTCCTCCATATTCCAAGATGATTTCCTATCTAGAGGCATCCCTAAAACAGCTTCTTGTTTATTTCTTTGCCAATTTCTACTTTCAGCCACATTTAAAAATTAGGGAGACTCGCCCCTTCGAGGCATTTCATGATGAGGAATTGGTTGAGCAAATAAAAAAGAATATTTTAGAATACTTACATTGCAATGAATAATGTGCTATCTGCAGTCATTGCAATTTTGGTGTTCTAACACATTTCTTTTACTTTGCTCAACCGAGCACTCATAACTAGATGATTTTGCTTCCAGCTATGATTCAAATCCACAAAGAATTTCATTTGCCTTTAAACTATGGCTGACCGTTGCTGTATGAGATGTTGAAGACAACCGGATGTGTAAATGGTCTCATCCACAATTCAGGAAAACATGATTGTATCTTTGGATGTCAGGACAGACACAGGCTTGTCGGCTATTTTCTCTAGTTGCCAGCATCAGCTCCACAGCAAAAAAAAAAAAAAAAAAAATTTGAAGGGAAACAAAGTAATTTTCAGATAATTACAGGGGAAGGAAAACTACATTAGTACATATAATTCATATAAAAAGAGAAATGTATACACAAACACACAGTGGGCAAGAAGGAAGTTAACATTTATTAAGGGCTTAATGTACACCAAGAACTTCACGTACGCTACAAAAATCCTGTGACACAGATACTGTTATTTCCATGTTATAAAGGAAAGAATTACAAACAAAACAAAACAAAACAAAAAAAACTCGAGTTTATAAACTGCTCCAGCTCAAAATCCAGGATTTTCCCATCATATTACACTGACTCTGTGTACAATATTATGCTAATTTCTTTTAAAAACTCAAAACTAGTTATATATCATTTACCTTTTTAAGCTTCAGAATAAGTCATGAATCTCAAAAGGGTGGCTTCAGAGTCACTGCAGCCTCTACAAAATGTCCCTCTGCTCTAGTGTTTATTACCCAGTTTACAAGCACCCTTATTATTTAAGCCTTGCCAAATTTGTTTGGAAACCCTAAAATTTATAATAAAAGTGAATAGAAACAACTGTCCTCCATTTCTGAAAACATTAGAGAACATCTAGCTGTCTGGAGATTGTATCTATCATTGTTGGCAACCCAAAACTCATCTTCTTAATTCTGAAAACAGCCCCTTGCCTTTCCAGTGTAAAAGCCCACTTGTCAGGGCTGATGGTTTAGATAGAGCTGTCATTCAAAATGCTTTCCCCTCCCTGACCAAGAGGAGATAAATCATGGCCATATTCTTCTCATCCTCTCCCAAAATTCAGATTTTATGCAGAGAGGTTCAAAGAGAGAAAACCACTGGAATAAATTCATCCCAAAGAGTCCCCCTCAATCACTGCCCATGATTTCTCCTCAGGTTCTTGTCCACCATTTATGGCTTTGTGTTTCATCTTTTCCTTCAAATATGTGAGCTATCCCATATCCTTTCAATATAGTTCCTTATTTCTTCTCCCTTTAGTAGCTAGAGTCAGTTTCTGTTTTCAGCAACCCAAGTACATGAAATGATAAACCACTCAAGTCTTGACAGGTTGTATGGGGCTCCAATCACATATTCTCACCCCCGTCACTGCTCTTGGGGCTCCAGGAGTCCTTCTTTCCTGGATGCCTGTGACTCCTTTCACAAGTATTTGCAGAATGTGCTGATCCATGATCACTTTGCCAATATCAGCTAATCCCATCTAAAATGGACATGACTGATAAACAGCTCAAGATGCACCATCTCGGTAGAAGAGGGTAAACAGGGTCAAATATATAGTGATGGAAGGAGAACTGACTCTGGGTGGTGACCCCACAATGTGATATATAGATGATGGATTACAGAACTGTACACTCAAAACCTATGTAATTTTACTAACTATTGTCACCTCAATAAATTTTAATTTAAAAAAAAGAAAATCACGAATTGAGTGTAAAACAACAGAAAAATTGCATCATCTACTGAAAGAGACTCTTCCAGTAGGAAATGAAAGGAAACTAGAAAATATTGCAGACACAGAAGAGTGAGACTTTAATAGAGGGACCATACATGTGCTAAGTAAAATATCTACAGTAGATTAGTCTATAGCCATCTGTTCTATAACAATCTACAGCAATTACTGTTCTGCAATGGAACATGTCACCCAGGACGCTCTATCCCAGAATACGTCTGTAATATAAGGACTCTCACACTTAGGGACTCTGTATAGATTCTTAGTTAACCAGTTACTGTATATTGAACCTAAGACCATGACAATTTATGCCTGGTCACTTCCACACTCAGACTGACTGGAGTTTAATTCAAAATTTAAAAAGAAAAATCAATTAATTTTTTGAGGTATTATCCATACGTTTCCTAGTAGGAGCAGGTTTTACTGAAGACTACTCAGATAGTAAATTCCTGTGATTGAAGCCTTCTGCAAAATATCTCATATGTTTTTTGTCTCTGCAGACTGTACAGTCCCGCACCACCTAATGACAGGGGATGTTCTGAGAAAGGCGGCATTAGGCAATTTCATCGTTGCATGAACATCGCAGAGTGCACTTACACAAACCTGGATGTCATAGCCTACTATATACCTGGCTATACGGTACAGCCTGCTGCTCCTAGGTGACAAGCCTGGACAGCCCATTACTGTACATGAAATTAAATCAAGCACAAGAGAAAATAATACAATGAAGAGACATGGTAAACAGGAGATGTATAAAACTGCTGCCGGTGTAGCAAGGCATACTGTTTTATGGAAAAAAAAATTTTTATATAGCTGTAGAAGGAATACTCTCTAAAATAATGATAAAAAGTGTAGTATAGTAAATACATAAACCAGCAACAGTCATTTATTATCAGTATGCAGTATGATGTAGTGTCCGTAATTGTATGTGCTATACTTTTACACAACTGGCAGTGCAGTAGGGCATCACCACAGACACGTGAGTCATGCATTGCCCTATGAAATCACTAGGCAATAGGAATTTTTCAGCTCAATTGTAATCTTATGGGACCATTGCCATACATGTGGTCTGTGGTTGACCAAATCATCATTATACGGCACATGACTTTAGTGCAATCATAGAAAACTACTGCCACCTTCGCCATCTTGCAGATGGTTTACTATGCTCCTTTCTGAAATAGGTTTTTTAAACAAGGACAAGAGAAATTTGTCAATTAATATCTGTCTCATTTAATCTGCAGGTGAATAAAGGGCTGGTGACAGCTGTGTTTCCTCTGGGGCTTTCAATTAAAAAAGATTACGAGCATATTCATGTCCTAAGCTTCCCCAATTTCTCAGCATAATCACTTTCACTCCATACAAGAACTTCAGCTATAGCACCACCAGTCATATTTTGAGAATGACTCAAATCAGGCAGCTAGAATTGCATTTGCAAAGTCAGATGAAAATAGTGTGGGATCTGACCCCTAAACATTGCTGAGCCCAGTTTTTCCTCTTATTCACTCTAGGCCAGTACCTGGAGAGCAGGTCCTTCTTCCGGCTCAATTAAATCTTTCCTCTCCTTTGAGACACAGACGGTTGGCTTTTTCCGTGATGTTCTGTGACACACTGACTTCTTGATGCATTCCTCCCCTGGGGTTCAATCATCCCCAGAAATTCCAGGCGTCTCTTGAGGCACTTAGCTTAGCTGCACACACCCTTTGACCCCTAGAGGGAGCCCGAGGCTCCTGTCCTCCCATTTGGACCCTGCCAAAGTCCAAGAATATGATAAAGTAATGAGTACAATGGGGCCACAGAGTTGACATGGCACAGGAGAGAAATGTTTAACGGGAGGAATAAAAATGAGGTGAATGGTCTGCTTTTAATAGAATTTCCTCCTCTTGTGTGTGGTGGGGCTATAAGTAAAAATTATCAGGTCAAGATTTGGTACAACTTTTATCTGCCTCTAGCCTAAGTCTAAATTAAAGGGGGACAGGTAGTTTTTCCAGCTGGGTATGGTTCAGCCTAGCAAGCAGGGTTCAGATCTCCAGAGAAACTAGGTCCATTGGCAATAAGGAGTTCCTCTCCCACACAGCCATGTACATATATGGTATCCAGCTAGTACAGAGGTTGGGGGAGAATCAGGGGGTTCTAAGTTCTGCTTCCAGGCCAAATCTCATTCTACCAATAATCATATACTGCCTCGGACAGTTAGGTGTACATTTTGGACTCTTTCTAATTTTACAAATAGATTGAAATTCTCTTGAAAAAAATCCTTTTCTCCCTAGTATATACTTACTGTGCAGTCTACATGGTAAATGTGAAATGTTTGATGGTTTAAATTAGAAATGACTTCTTAATGGAAAAAAAAAGACTTACAGGAAGAAAGAGAAACATCCTAACCAACAAACACAATATGCAATTTGATAAAACGATGAACATAATGGAACTTGCTAGCATAGTTGCTTCATTAGACTGCAAGCTCCAAGAGGGAGGCAGCCGTGCCTATGTTATTCACCATTATGCCTGACACAGATGATAAGCTCAATAATTATTTAAGTAATGAGCTATAAGTAACTCAAAAGCTAATATTTTACATCCTCCCTCATTAGTTTCCTATTGCTGCTATAACAAATTGCCACAAACTTCGTGGCTTAAAACAATACAAATTTATTTTCTTATAACTCTGTAGGTATAATTCTCACTGGACTAAAATCAAGGTGCCGGAAGGGCTATGTTCATTCTGGAGGCTCAGAGCGAGAATCTGTTTCCTTGTCTTTCCGATTCCTAAAGGTTTCCTGCTTTGGTTGACGCATGGCCCCTTCCTCCATCTTCAAACCCAGCAGTGTAGCATGGAACCCCTCTGACTCTGACATTCTTGCCTCTCTCTTATAAGGACACTTGTGATTACATTTAGGAATCACCTGATTAATCCAAGTTAATCTTCTCATCACAATATCCTTAATTTAATCATATCTGCAAAGTCCCTTGGTTTTAGGCATTAGGACATGGATATTTGGGGAAACCATTATTCGACTTACTACTACTACACACACACACACACAAATGGCTACGCAGCCGTGTCAGACATTTGTGAAGGGCCCCAGTGTTCATATGGAGGGGTTTGGGAGTTTTCAGCCTTGCTCCCTCCACAGGACAACGAGAGAACAAAGGAAAACCACCACTACCATCATCTTCCAGGAAAGAGTGGATATGTGTCCTGTTTTCTGGGCAGCAGTCCTCCTCAGCAATGGTCCATCTTCCCGCTCATTATACACCAGAATTACAACTGCAAAGTTCATTGCCAACTGAAAATTTATTAAACAAAGCATTATTTATATGTGATAGAAGCTTATGAAGAAACTCTTTTTTAAAGAAAATAATTACTATCCCAATTAATCTTTTGGGCAAATATGAATTTTCATACAAGGGATTATTTAAACTTGGAGTGCACAGTTATTTTATGAAGCTCAGCATCCTGAATCCCATTGATTCCTTAGGGTGTTAGCCTCAAAGATGAAGAAATGTGGGGAATCCTCCCCAGAAAAACTACTCTCTATGATTCTATGATTTTGTTTGGAATGAGAGAGAGAGAGAGAGAGAGGGAGAGAGAGAGAGAGAGAGAGAGAGAGAGAGAGAGAGAGAGAGAGAGAGAGAGAGAGAGAAGGGGAGGGACAGGGATGTGGAGCAGAGAAGAGGAGAGAGCGAAGACAGATTAAAATTGTCTTGGCAGGGCTCCCTAGGAAACAAAAACTTGGGCAAAGCTTGCACCCTGTTTTATTGTGGTACTGCAATGCATTGGAAGCCAGAGTGAGGGGAAAAATAACACAGTAGAAAATACAACAAATTGAAGGTGGATCCTTACCTGCCTGGCCACACCTTCAGCATAAAGTACATTCTGCCCACTCACATGGTCTCCAGATGCTGCCTAGAACCTGGAACCTGAGAGCCCTACAGCGGGGAGAAATTTATCTGTAGGCATGTCCTGTCTTCTGCCTTTCATTCGTCTAAGTTCACCAAAGTTGTGTTACCTGTCCCCTCTGGGCAGCACCTGGAAAGCCACATCTCATACCGTAGGCATGGCCCCTCATCTCAGTTCTCAAGTGGTAGCAGGGCCAGAACCCTGTGAGTCTTGGCCAGCTCCAAATGCACAAACAACTGTCTCTAAGGCCCCCTTTGTAGGACAGACACTGGTGGGAGCTTGGCGCCTCAAACCTTCCTGGCCTATTCTTTGGGGACTGCGTTCAGGGCCTCAGCAAATGATTTAAGACAACCTGTCCCCAGGGAAGCTAGGCTGTGCTTCCATCTTGTGTTTTATTTGCCACAGAGCCAAGACTCTGCAGTCCTTGAGGACCAGACCTGCTGTGACTCTTGCTTCCATAAACACAGTGGTGGTCACAACAGCCACACTGCATAGTCATGGCCATGCTCCATGGGGCAGCCATACCAGCCAAGCAGCTGCCCAGAGAGAGCCCTTGCCACAGAGGAAGATGTGGTCTGAGACATCTTAAAAAGAAACAGAAAGGGCCGACTGAGTGGCGTGGTGGTTAAGCGCTGGCTTGGGAAGCCAGCAGCCCCGGTTCGGGTCCCACATATGAGGGCCTGTGACACTGCCCTCAAAAAAAAAAAGAAAAGAAAAGAAAAGAAAAGAAAACAAACAAAAAAAAATAAGGTATAACACAGAGGAGTCTGAAGCTTAGCAAATCAAAAAGACGCATAAAATGGCCTTGATACAAACTCCAAGTACATACCAATTTTTACATTCTACCAAATTATGGTATGAAGACTGAGTGCTTTGGGGTTTCAGTGCAAGGCAAAATCCCTCAGGCCAAGGACAGGGAGGATAGCAGGAAAGAAGCGCCTCTGAGGCTGAGCCATCAAGGAAAGATTATAATAATAACCACCATTTAATGGAGTCAGACCCTTTCCGTGGAATATCCCATTTAACCTACCGCTCTGTGTGGGCGAGGTTAAGTACAGTGAACCTGTTACACCAATAAGGGAACTGACACACAGTTAGGAGAAGGCCACTCACAGCACGTTCCAGACGGCCCAGTGCAGCTGATGGCAAGCTCCCCCTCATTCACTTCCCTGAGCTGACTGTGCACACGCGCAACTGGGCGGAGCTCCCTCCACGGGACCTCTCTCACCCAAACCCTTCAGACAAGTGTGAAGCTTCCAATTTGCTGCGACTAAGGGCCCAATTCCCAAAGATGGAGGGTACGTGAGGGATCAGGATCCGTCCTGCCTTATTTCCTGCATCTCCCTCCTAGTCACGGAGTAATGTCACTTGGCACTTCAATATGCAAGGAGCTCTAGAGCTTTCTAGGTGCCCTTGCTAATGCCCACCGGGCACTGGCAGAAGCACCAACAAATATTTAGCCACTATTGGAGTGTGGTTGGGCCCAGTCCCAGTGGCTGAATTAAAATAAAATGTACTGCTCTTCAACAATATAGCAGTACATCGCCATTCCCAACCCCGCACAAACATGGAAGCTTGAGAATTATCTTTCATCCAGTGATTGTAGCAACTCTCAGGAAATGGTGACCAGACTGCGATGAGAGAAAATGAATTTAGCATAAATGAGACACGCAACCCTCCGTGCAAATGCTTAAAAGAACAGGTTTACGAGCTTGGAGTTCTTACAGAGATCTAAATTTCCCTGGAGACCTGAGGAGGTTATGACACATGGTTTCTGATTGTCACTCAGCCTGGACGGAATGGTGTAAAGCAGTGTCTAAAGCAATTATCTGTCTTTTGATAGAATGAGTGACTAGAGGGGCTGCTGGAAGCCATCTTGGGACCACAGGGGGACATCGGGCTGAGACAAACCAGTGCAGAAAAGAGCCGAGAGTACAGAAAAGAAGGTCCAGCCCCAAGACATCCTGAAAGCCCCCAAGTCAAGCCTATTTATCCCTGAGCTTTTCAGTGAAATGAGGAAAACACGTTCTTTTTAAAATTAATTTGTATTAAATAACTGTTTCACTGATAACTGATGAATTCTAGACTCAAAACAACACAGACCCCCAGAACACAAATGATAATTGAGATTTTTCTGGGAGAACAGCCTGAAAGCCAATATTCATTGGAGCATTAATTCCTATCACTTTGTGATTTTAAAATCAGGCCAAGAAAAAGTGAGAGAACAAATCAAAACATATTCATTTTACCTGGTGATACAGTTTTCTACGATTCCACCCCAGTTCCGACCACTGAGACACTGAGTCAGCCCATCTTTTCAGCTCAAAGTCACTGATTCGATTTTGCCTCCTATCAGTATATCTAATTCTTCCAGCCTCCAGGGAAACGCCATACAAAATAATAGCTTTGTTGACAAGAAAAAGAGGAGCGGATGTACTGAACATCAGATTAACTGGGTGAGGACCATGCTCTGTGTCCTGCTGGAAACAATGGCCACTTCACGGTCCTCTTACCTGGAGGCACAACTGTCCAGGCCGTGGGCAAAGATATTAATGCTATTTGAGGTTATGTAGCACTCTGTAGTTCATGAAACGTTTTCCCATTTACTCTCATCTAACGCCCCCAATGGTAGGCTAGGACAGAACGATGATCTGCCTGTTACAGATGAGGAAACCGCGCCTCGGAAATGGTGAGTTGGCTTGTCCCGATGAAAACACCTAATGGCTCTGAGAGCTGGATCCACTCCCTCCTAACACACTAGTAAATCTGAGACTCGCCTCCTTTGCCTCGATAGGAGGACAACGAAGCTTTGCATCCACTCAGCTCTCTCCCAAATCATTAAACAAAGGAGTGTCTGGGTAGACTTTTCTGTTTTGATGCAGGTGGCTCCAGGCATAGACGATGAGGGAAATGAGTCTATCATGTGATTCCAGAGCTAGGACAGCCCCAACTCCCACCAATCCAGAAGCTAGACCAAGAGAACCTTTGATTTCATAATTAGAGATTAACTTTAAAAACAAAACTGGAAAAGGTAACATCCGGCCATGATTCACCATTACTGTGAAAAACCCCACCACCTCCCACACCCAGGCCTCAGCACCCTCCGATTCAGCCCTCCATTGCCTCCTCCTCATCACACCCAGGTTACAGTCTTCCTCAGGGCAGATTTGGATGTGAGTGAGGAAGGCAGTCAAAGCCACAGGACACTGGGAATCTGGAGTGACTATGCCCATACGGGAGAGGGAGGGTGGCATGTCGGGGAAAAGGAGGGAAAATGCCAGGTCCCCCTACTGCACTAGTTGCCTTATAGTCATCATCTGACTTAATGCCGACCCAGCTCCTCAATGAAAGGCATCACTTCTTTTGCTTTGTAACTGAGGAAACCAAAGCTCTGGGAGGGAAAATAAATGACCCATGATGTGCCAAACACACACACAGTGCCCTTACCTAACCAAGGAGCTGGGGGAAGGGGTAGAGAAAGCTCCCAAATATAAATGTCAGTTCCTCCGGTTTGCCACCGTCAATCAGAAATTCTGCAATTAATTTGTACCCACTTCCAATCGCCAGAATCCCTAAATGAGAGCAGTTCAGAAGTGAACTCCAGTCTGTCTTTTCTATTTGGTTGGGAGCACTGCTAAGTCTCACCCAATTCAAAGGAAAAGGAAGAATAGATTAAATGACATACCCAAGGGCAGGGTGAAAAGGATTATCGCTGGAAGAAATTAGTGTGTTTAGGCAACGTCATTAGGGCCATTGAATGTGCCTCCTCAGATATAATTGCCTTTTTAACTGAAGCACCCTTGTTCCGTTCCTTCCTCCAAAGGCTTTCGAGGGGAGTCATCAGTCTTATCCGGGCAATGACCTCAGATAGAGGTCAGTCCATGGGCGCTGCACAACCTCCTTAGCAAGGTGTCAAGGAAAGACACCCTTTGTTTTCAGGGCAGGTTACAGAAAGCTGGCTGAGGAGAAGTTGACACTTCAAGTTAATGAAGAGTGTTCTGATAATCAATATTTTGGAGCCATCTGTAACGATATCCCAAGTTCAAGCACAGGGCCATGTGATAATAGAGTGGGACAGGAGAGACAGACAGGCACACTTAGAGAGTGAAAAGCTGCAAAATGGCATCCCAGCTTCATCCTCCTGGTGAACCCAGCAACCGGAAAGCCGTGACCTGAAGGGCAGGTGGAAGTGAGGGTGGTAGGGGAGACTCTCGCCCGAAGGGTACTGAGAAAGATGGTAAAAGCAAGAAAGAGCTTGGCATTGCAGCAGCCACCTGCCCACAGACCAGTGAAAACTGATCCTCAGCTCATAATCTTTTTATGTTGGCTTTTAATTTGCATTGTACAATATTTTCATCATACAGAAAGAAAGAATGATACTCTGACCATCTTCAGGTCTATCAAATCCTAACAGTCCTCCATGCTTGCTCCCCATCTCTTTTAAGAAACAAGTTATCAAGTTGAACACCCCCCCATCGGCCTCCTTCCTTCCCTCCTTTCCCAGGATTAACCAGTGTTCTGAATTTTTTGTTTGTTTGCTTTTAGAGGGCAGTGTCACTGGTCCTCATATGTGGGACCCAAACCAGGGCCTCTGGCTTTCCAAACCAGCGCTTAACCACCGCGCCACTCGGCCGGCCCCTGAATTTTGATAGTCATTCCCATGCATACTTCCTGCTATTACTATGTGTGAGCATAGCATTGTTTTGTTTTCAGACTTGACTGAAATGGCATCTTACAGTGCATACCCTCCACCGTAACTGTTTCTCCACACTTTGCATTTCTGAGATTTACCCACTTGATACACGTGGCTCTGGTTCATGCCTTTTCACTGCTATATATTATTCTATTGGATAGTAAACCAAAATGTATTTACCCATTCTCTTGTTTCTGAACAGTTAGATTGTTTTTAATTATTACCTTTTTTAATAAATAGTACTGCACTAAAGATTCATATATACATCTCCCTCTGCAGATTCAGCGTGTGAAGTTTCCAGGGTATAGTTCCGGAAGTGGAGCTGGCGTTCAGCATGCTTTTGGCAATATGCATGCACCTGCTGTGTATGGAAAGCCTCCACTCTCCTGTGGAATGTTCAATACATACAGTATCATCCTGACTAGAAGTAGGGTTACTGGATTAAAGAGCATGGGGATCATAGATTTCACCAAGTTGTGACCAATTTCTCTCCAGAGTTACCAGTCTTGAAAGGTGATTCCCACTTCTCCAGGTCCTTGTTAACACTTGGTATTCTCAGTATTTTTTGTTCTGTCTCACTGTGGTATTAATTTGCGTGTTCCTAGTTCCTAGTGAGGTTAAACATCCTTTCATGCTTATTAGACATTTCGCTTTCATCTTCTGTGAATTACCAGTTTGAAATTTTGTTCATTTTTTGTTCTGAGCTATTTCTTTATTGATTTATAAATAATTTGAGTTTGCTTAACTTTCTTTCACATACAACTGACAAATTCTGGACTCAAACACCACAGACTCCAAGAACATAAACGATAACTGAGGTACTAATCCTTTATCAGATATATGTATTGTTATCATTATATATTATATAACATATCACAATATGTGTATTATAATTATACATATTATAATATGTGTATGTATTATAATTAACATTTTGTCATGTGGTTTTCAGCCTATGATGCCAGATAGGCTGGTCTACCCCAACTCTTCTTCACACCAGTGTGACTTTCCTTGTTCTTTGAGAGTGTCAGCAAAACAGCCACCAGCAGAGACCCAAAAGTGTGACTGATGACCTCTGCAGCACCTTCCCCCAACAGCCTCCTGTCAGACTATTCATTTAGATGTCACTAATGTGCTGGGTTTACCTTTCAACTTGATGGTAAATACCATAACGGCAGGAACCTGGACCCAGGAGAGTGTTTTTCACAAAAAGTTCGTGCCCCTCACATTTATTGATAGGTCACAAATAGGAAAGGAAAGAAACTGATCTCCTAAAAAGCATAATTAAAAGTTTGCAGGAATAATCATTACTATGGTAACAGCTTTCATTTGATAAACACAAATATATACATTTAAATAATTTACCATTCTCCACAATCCCATGAGTTAGGTGCTATTTTTTATCCCATTTTCTGAGATAAGTAAACAGCTGCAAAAAGAATTTTAAAAACTTGCCCCCTTAGATAGTAATTGGCAGAAGTGGGACTTAAACCCAGGAAGCTGGGCTCCAAAGGCTGTGTTCTTCTTCATTCATTTTACATATTCACCTTCCTTTATTCCTATTCCTGTCCTAATACAGCATGAAGTATTGTCAGAAGCTTTTCCAGAACAGAGAGAAAAACAAATACAAATATTGTAATTGCTGATTATTATCTCTACCTATACTGTAATGTGAGACAGTTGCTTGGTGTGATGGTCAATTTTAGCCCCAACTTGACTGGGCTAAGGGGTGCCCAGATGCTCCCGGTCAAATACTATTTCTGGGTGTGGCTGAGGGTGTTTCTAGAAAGATTGGCATTTGAATTGGAACTGAGTAAAGCAGGTGGCTCTCCCCAGGACCTGAATGGAACAAAAAGGCAGGGCAGAGTCCCTCTCTCTGCTGCCTGACTGGACACCCGTCTTCTCCTACTCTTGGACTCAGCTCCCTTGGTTCTCAGGCCTCCAGACTTAAACTGAATTAATCACACCACCAGCTTTTCTGGGCCTCCAGCTTGCAGACAGCAGATTGTAAAACTGCTTGGCCTCCATAATCGTGTAAGCCAATTCCTTATAATAAATCTCTGTCTCTCTCTCTCTCTGTCTCTCTCTCTCTGTCTCTCTGTCTCTCTGTCTCTGTCTCTCTCTCTGTCTCTCTCTCTCTGTCTGTCTCTCTCTCTCTCTCTCTCTCTCTCTCTCTCTCTCTCTCTCTCTCTCTCTCTCTCTCTCTCTCTATATATATATATATATATATATATATATATATATATATATATATTTACATTTCTGTTTCTGTTTCTCTGGAGAGCCCTAACTAATACAATTGGAAGAGTAAATCAGAGTCAGATCATGATGCCTCAAAGACTAAAGGCAAGAAGTATCCTAAAAATGGCATTTGAAAAACCTAGCAGATAACATAATTCTACATCTTATTTTGTGGCGGGGACAGCTGAAACCTGGAGAGAATAAGAGACTGGCTCATGGTCACATAAGCCACAGAAAATTCAGTTGAAACCAATTTGGTGGGAGGGCTCCTACCACCCTCCCTTCACTAGTTTAAATAGCCTGCTTGAGAAGGAAAAGCAGGGATAAAATCAATTAGAACAGGGAAGCTTCTCTCCCTCCTGATGCATACCCCCACACCCCCACACCCCACCAAGGATATTTCAGCTTCTTAAAAACTGTGGAGTCCGAGATACAAACACGAAGTCCACTGAAGTTCTTGCTAACCAAGTTATGGGACCAGATACTTCCGCAGACAAGCAATATTTCTTTGGAGCTGTAAATCACCTCACACTTAAAGTAGATAATTAATTCTATCCACACCAAGATAACTTAAAATAGAGAAGACTACTTTAAAACAATTTGTTTTTTGATCAGTATTTTCTAATTGGTAAAATTTGACTTGAATTGTTAACTCTCCCAGTTAAAAGCCTTAGATGAATATTTCTCTTGAATAACACAGGTGGAGGAGATATGGAAAAGAGGAGAACATAGAAACCTGGGTGAAAACACTAAAAAGAAGCATTTTCCCCCCAAAATGATGTTAGTGATAAGCTGAAAAATAATAAAACCTAAATTTCCTGTCATTTGCTCAATAAAAGAACTTCTGGAAAGCTATAGTTGCTGTGCAGAAAATAAGTATTAACTATCAAGTGTCAAAATTTCAGTGCTTCCCAGATTTGACGATGTATTTTTCTGAATAACTGCCATGTTGCCCTCACTGGTCAGGGCAGGTTAAACTCTGAAAATGAATAGTTGGGAAAAAGAACACTAAACCTCAGTTACATGACCATTTAGCTGTTTATCTACACACAAAAATACAAGTCCATTTCCATCCTTAAAAGCTAGTAAAGGGGAAGGTTAAATATCTCTGCCATTTGGTCCATTTACTTGAGGAGTTTGTCATTAGGACGAATCATATTCAGCTGGCAAGAGATAAATGCATTCTCCGAGAATGTGGGGTAAGCAGAAATCTCACTCTCCTGCTGTCACATCTGATGCTGACAGATTGAAATAATAGGGGCAGAGAATTTAAAAAGGAAGAGGTGGAGGGAGTAGTGGAAGGAGGAAAGAGAAGACACAGTGAGACACAGAGAATAAGAACAAGAATAAAAATTTTTGGTCAGAGCAATAGTTTCATGTTTGCTTTACACCCTAAAAATATTCATAGTAAAAGAGCGACCTCTCCTGGCCATAGGAAGGAAATTCAAGAACTTCTCTTTCTCAGCAAAGTCAGTTAAATTTCAAAGATGGATGAATTACTACATTGGAAAAGGACCTGCATTCAAAGTTTAATAAATCTGCCATTGTGCACTACAAAAATGAACCCCATACAGAGATTTCCAGTCAAGATGGCAGAGTAGTTAAATGCTGTGCTTGCCTCTTCTCACGACCACTTCAAAATTACAACTAAACTACAGAACAACCATCATTGAGAATTGTTTGAGATCTAGCTGAACAGAGGTTCTATTACTAAGGATATACAGACAAAGCCACATCGAGACTGCTAGGAGGAGGGGTCAAGCATGGAACAGGTTGGTCCCCATACCCACATGTGGTGGTTAAAAATCAGGAGGGATGTCTTAGCTGTAGAGGACCCCCTGAGGAATGAGGGGTCCCATAACAGACTCCTCAGCCCACGGCACCAGTGCCAGGAAGAGAAGTCCCCATAACTTCTGTCTGTGAAACCAATGAAGATTGTGGATGAATGACATGAGGGATCTGGATTGCAGACACTTCTCATAAATGGACCGCGCACAGACTTACTGATGGATTCACTCACTCTGAGCTCCAGTGCTGGGACGGCAGCTTGAAAGGCACCCAGGACATATGGGGAGGAACTGAATTGTCTCGCTTCAGGGAGAGGGCTGGAGGGGCAGCTTTCTTCCAGATAGAAATGCTGGCAGAAGCCAAAGATTCTTTGTTGAACCCACCCCCCTCTACCTCCCAGCATGCAAACGCAGGCAGGTGCTGTACCTGAGTCTCCATCAATCTGGCTACCTCCATTCATCTGTCCACCCTGCTGATTCCCTGAGACTCCACCCCACCCAACTTGCAGTCCCACCAAAGCCACTTCCAGTGGCTTTTCCATACAAATGGCCTGTCTTGGCTCATGGTGTGGAATTTCCTAAAATCTGTAAAAGGTTCGCAAACCCCAAACAAGTAGCATCTGGCCTCCCCATACCCTGTGCCTCTTGTTAAGCAGCCCCAAGCCCAGCATTAGTGGCAGCTGGCCTAGATTCACAGGTTAGCCTCTCCCGAGCATCTCCAAGCCCAATGCATGTAGAAGATATCTGTGGATTGCTTTGTGGCTCATACCAAGTGGCCCCAGGCAGTGCACAGATGGGGACTGAATTTGGCCTGTGGCAGCCCCTCCTCCCCCAAGGCCCCAGGGCCATGCTGGAGCACCACCAGGCCACCTCCACAAACAACACACATAAAGGGAAGACTGGGCAGGCACCAGAGCCCTGCTAAAGTGAATCTTACTCCGTAGGGTCATCCCCTAAACAAGAGTTCCTCCAATATAGTTACAGCCAGTCCTCACACCAATCAGTCTGTGGGTCAACCCCTCTCACTGACATGTGAACAGCAATCAAGGCTCAACACAATACACACGAAGAGCACACTTGCAGCACCCGACTCAAGTGACCAGAAAGACTGCACCACTAGAACCCACAGGACACCTACTATATAAGGCCACTCTACTAAGCCTGGGAGACATAGCAGGTCTACCTAATACATAGAAACACACATGGGAGGCAGCCAAAATGGGGAGACAAGGAAACAAAGGAAACATGTCCCAAATGAAATAACAGAAAAAAATTCCAGAAAAAGAACTAAACACAATGGACACAAGGAATCTACCAGATGCAGAATTCAAAGCTCTGGTTATAAGGATCCTCAGTGATCTCAATGAGAACTTCAAGTAAGAGATAGGAAACATAAAAGTGGAGATAGAAAACAAAAAAGACAAGATAGAAATGAAAAATACAATAACCGAAATAAAGAATACATTAAGAGGGAATGAACAGTAGATTAGATAAAGCACAGGATTGAATTGGCAATTTAGAAGATAAGGTAGCTGAAAACACCCAATCAGAACAGCGAAGAGAAAAAAGAATCCACAAATAAGGACAGTTTAAGGGACCTCTAGAACAACATCATGCATAACAACATTCACATTATAGGGGTACCAGAAGGAGAAGAGAGAGAGCAAGGAGTTGAAAACCTATTTGAAGAAATAATGATAGGAAACCTCACTAACCTGGTGAAGGAAATAGATGTATAAGACCAGAAAGCACAGAGATTCCAAACAAGATGAACCCAAATAGGTTCCACACCAAGACACATTATAGTTAAAATGCCAAACGTTAAAGACAAAGAGAGAATCCTAAAAGCAGCAAGAGAAAGGCAGTTAGTTATCTACAAGGGAGTTTCCATAAGACTGTCAGCTGATTTCTCAACAGAAATTTTACAGGCCAGAAGGGACTGGCACAAAACATTCAAAGTGATGAAAAGCAAGGACCTACAACCAAGATTACTCTACCCAGCTAAGCTATCATCTAAAATTGAAGGAGAGATAAAGAACTTCCCAGGCAAGAAAAAGCTAAAGGAGTTCACCACCACCAAACTAGTATTACAAGAAATGTTAGAGGGACTTCTTTAGGAAGAAAGATCAAAAACATGAATAATAAAGTAGCAAAAACTATATATCTATCAACAATTACTTTCAATGTAAATGGATTAAATACTCCAAACAAGAGGCTTAGCTTGGCTAAAAGGATAAGAAAACAAGACTCCTACATATGTTGCCTATAAGAAACTCGATTCAGATCGAAAGACATACACAGACTGAAAGTAAAGAAATGGAAAAAGATATTTCATGAAAATGGAAAAAAAAAAAAGCTGGGGTAACAATACTTACACCAGACAAAATAGGCTTTAAAACAAAGGTTATATCAAAAGTCAATGAAGGACCCAGTAATCCCACTTCTGGATATTTATGTGCAGGCATATGTTTATTGCAGCATCATTTACAATAGCCAAGATATGGAGGCAGCCTGGGTGTCCATCAATGGATGAATGGATAAAGAAGAGATGGTACATACATGGCATGACTGTTAAGTTGATGAACTCATCCTAGAAAAAGTACTACATACCTCATTGCTGAATATCACCAGGGACACCTTCAAAGTACTCCCCTTGGGAAGCTATGCACAAACGACAGCACCTAGTCTGCCCTTCAAAGCAATTTTGGAATTCTTTCTGGAATGGCCATCAGAGCTGTCATCATATTACCCTTGATGTCTTGAATGTCATCAAAATATCTTCCTTTCAATATTTCCTTTATCTTTGGGTAAAGAAAGAAGTCATTGGGGCCAGATCAGGTGAGTAGGGAGGGTGTTCCTTCCAATACAGTTATTTGTTTACTGGCTAAAAACTCCCTCACAGACAGTGCCATGTGAGCTGGTGCATTGTCGTGATGCAAGAGCTCCTTCGGGACCATTTTTGCACACACTTTACCCATGCCAAGATTTTCAGTTAAGATTTTCTTAACTGTTTCTCTATCAATGTTTTTTTGGTCTGTTATGCATCTCTCAGTCAGCCGGCAATTTTGACACACAATTCAACACATTTTTGCAATGTTTTTGTTAGTTCTGTCATGACCTGTCTTCATCTCTCCCCTCAGAAAAACGTTTAATCCATTTGTGTACTGCCATTTTCTTCATGGCATTCTCCCCATTAAACTTGGACTAACATGTCCCTGATTTCACTTCCAATTTGCCAAATTTAATGAGAATTTTAATGTTTCTTTGTTGCTCTAATTCAAGCTCAGACATTCTCATGATGGCACACAAAAACATGCAACAATAATGAACGCCACTCAGAAAGACACTGCCACATGTCAACATGAACACAGCTGTGAGACACTGATATACCAAGGTTATAAAACCTTACCAAGCTGTTTGTAGTGTACTGTGAATGTAAGAGCACAGTGGTAAGTTCGCAAACTTAATTGTCAGACCTCATATATACAATGGAATATTACTCAGACATAAAAAATATAAGATGAAATCTTGCCATCTGCAATAACACAGATGGACCTAGAGGGTAGTGTGCTGAGTGGAGTAAGTCAGACAGAGAAAGCCAAATGCCATATGATTTGATTTCACTTATATGTGGAATCTAAAGCCTAAAATAAATGAACAAACAAAACAGAAACAGATTCATAGATACAGAGAACATGTTGATGGTTGTCAGATGGGAAAGGGGTTAGTGGGGGTAGGTGAAAATGAGGGGATTAAGAAGTACACATTGGTAGTTATAAAATAGTCATGGGGATGTAAAGCATAGCATTATGTATGGTGTCAGATGGGTACTAGACTTATCATAAGGATCACTCTTAAGTTACGTAAATATCTAATGATTATAGTGACCTGAAACTAATATATTCTATGTCAACTGTAATTGAAAAAAATATTTTAAAAATAAAGATTTAAAAAATAAAATAAAATGAACCCCATAAACTATAAAATTCAACTCAAGTCAGTGTCTCAAGGGTGATGAGTTCCAGCAAATCCAATGAGAATTTAGGCTTGGACGTGACCTCGCTCACAATCTAGCCCCCTACACAGGGAACTTCCTCCCCAGTTAAATTCAGTAAAGTCAGCTCACATTTATCCTCCTAGGGTGAAGCAACTTTTTCAGAATATAATTCAGGAGCAAAGACTACACTTACTCTTCCAAAGTAACAGGAAGTGGCAGGACACCTGACGTCACAGTGAGGTGCTGGTGGCTATTTGGGCTCCAGCTGGAGCCAGGTAGACTTACATTTGTAAGCTGGGTTTATATTAAGTAACTTTGGGCCAAGGCTTAGCAGTCTGTTTTCCCAATTGTATAATGTGCACAGTACCACCTACTCTCAGGGTTTTTCTGAGGACTTCCTATGAGAGCATGTGAAGCACTACAGGTAGAAAAAGCTTGGTAACATTGGGCCCTTACCTGTGTGGGATGGCTCTCACTACATACAATACAGCTTATCACAGTTCATTAAGTTGTGCATCCAACATTTGTGTATCGGTTCTTTCCTTTTACATTACCCTTTAAAAAAAACTAAAGATAATTATTTCTTTTAACTTTTTATTGTGGTGAAATATGTGTAACATATGCCATTTCAACCATTTTCGTAAAGTTTTATATTCTGCTTTATTTTTTGATTTAAAAAATTTTTCAGTTACGGTTGACATTCAGTATTATTTTATATTCGTTTCAGGTGTACAGCATAGGGGTTAGACATTTGTACAATCTATGCAGTGACCTCCCCGATGAGTCTAGTCACCACCTGGCACTATACACAGTTGTCGCAACATTGTTGACTATATTCTCTACTTTACATCCTTGTGATTATTTTGTAACTACTAACTTGTACTCCGTAATCCCATCACATTTTTCACCCAGCTCCATTTTTAAGTGGCATTAATTACCTTCTCAATTTTGTACAACCATCACTGCTTTCTATTTCCAAAACTTTTCATCACCCCAAACAGAAATTCTATACCCATTAAACAATACATCCCGAGGGCCGGCCGAGTGGGATGGTGGTTAAGTGCTGGCCTGGGAAGCCAGCAGCCCCGGTTCGGGTCCCACATATGAGGGCCAGTGACACCGCCCTCAAAAAAAGAAAAGCCCCAATACCTCCCAATTCCCCTTACTCCTTCCCCCTCCCCACCCCTGGTAACCTGTAATCTAGTTTCCATCTCTATGAATTTGCCTAATCAAAACTTTTCATGTAAATAGAATTGTACAATATTTGGACTTTTGTGGCTGGCTTATTCCATTTAGCATAATGTATTCAAGGTTCATCCATGTGGCAACATGTATCAAAACTGTTTTCCCTTTTTATGGTTGGATAATATTCCATTGCATGTATGTGCATTTTGTTTATCCATTCATTTGTTGATGGACACTTGGTTTGTTTCTACCTTTTGGCTATTGTGAATAATGCTGCTATGAACTTGGAGGTACAAGCATCTGTTTGAGTGACTGTGTTAATTCTTTTGGGTATCTGCCTAGGAGAGGAATTGCTGCGTCATATGGTAATTCTATGTTTAACTTTTGGGGGAGCTGCCAAGCTATTTTCCACAGCACCTACACCATTTTAGATTCCCACCAGCAATGCACAAGTATTTCAATTTATCCACACCCTTGCCAACACTTGTTATTTTCTGTTTTTTTATTATCACCACCCTAACAAGTGTGAATTAGTACCTCCTTATGGTTTTGATTTGCATTTCCCTAATGACTAAAGATGTGGGACACCTTTTGAGGGGCTAATAGGCCAGTTCTATTCTATGTCTTGTTTTTTGGGTTTTTTTTGGAGAAATGCCTATTCAAGTTCTTTGTTTATTTTCTAATTGGGTTGTTTGTCTTTTTATTATTGAATTATCAGTGGTTTTTTGTTTGTTGATTTTATATTCTAGATAGTAAATATATCAAATATATGATTAGAAAATATTTTCTTCCTTTCTGTAGATTGTATTTTTACTTTCTTGAGAGTGTCCTTTGATGCATGAAAGCTTTTAATTTTGATGAAGTCCAACTTGTCTATTTTTTTCTTTTGTTGCTTGTGTTTATACTGTTAAAGTTTAGAATACTTTCACTGATATGTGGGATATAAAACTGAAAGCAACAAAGGAACAAGACAAACAAACAAAGAAACAAAAATTGATAGACACAGACAATAGTTTAGTGGTTACCAGAGGGTAAGGGGGAGAGGGGATGGTAGATGAGAGTAGAAGGGATCAAATATATGGTGATGGAAGGAGAACTGACTCTGGGTGGTGAAACACAATGTGATATATACACGGTGTATTACAGAATTGTACACTTGAAACCTATGTAACTTCACTAACCGTTGTTAACAAAAAAAATTTTAAAGAAAAGAAAATAAAATTTAAGAATACATTGTCCAAGGTGGCACACCTTGTTTTGGGGTGAAAATAAATACCTACTTGGTAACCACTTCCGGCAGCAGCTTCACCTACATCTGAGGCTCTGCTTCCAACCAGAGCGGCTTCTGCACAGACCTTCCGCACCCACTCTCCGCAGGCCTGAGCCGGCCTAGCCAGCTCATCAGTTCTACTCGGAGCCTCTGCTTGTTGTACAACAAAGCACGTTTCTGTAAATCAGTGTCTGAAAACCTGAGGAATGTAACACCTGGTGTAACAGCAGGTATAACAATGGTGTTACATCTGGGTCCCCACAGGTTGTGGCCTCAAATTTAACCCCCCACAATCATCTAATATCTCTCTTCTCATGTTTCTTCTGTGCCTCCTACTCCCTCTTCCTCCTCAATTGTCCCATTATGTCCTCCATGTCCTCAAATCCTGATGAACAGCTGGCACCATCCTCAGCCCCCATCATATCGCTCACTGTCACACTGAAGTCCCCTGGGTTTGCATGGAATTGGTGGAACCCAGGACACGTGTCCACATTCCAGCTACAAGGGGGAGTACAGGATGTCTGGGGAAGGTAGCATACCAGATTCTACATTGAGAAGGCAGGACAAGGCTGCCCAGGTGAGATGCTGTCCAAAGGCAAGGAGGGTGTTCAAACGATGCTGGGTGGCATGACTGGCAGAGGTCCATTGCCAAGGTTTTTACAATCATAAGGCAAGAGGCAATATTGGCAATGGAGAAGGTTTCAAGAGACGGAATCGATGTTTACTGAGATAAAACATGATAAAAGAAGATAAAGTAAGGGTGGAAATGATGCGTTCAATTTTGCAAACAGCTTGAAGTGCTTGTAAATGTATAGCTCAAAGAAGTTTTCAGATTCTCAGACTCAGTTAGTGACACCGACATCACCCGGGGGAGCTTATATGTGGCCATCACCAGGAGATTCTCATCTCTAAGCCTTCGCTCAGGCTGACCCCTCTGAAAACCTGAGTTGTCTGTCCTATCCCTGAGCCCTACCCGCCACTTAACCCAGTTCATCGCTCAGGGCCTCAGTTCTCACCTGTAAAATGAGACACGGTTAGCAAAGATGACCTTCAAGGGTCCTTCATATCCTCTAGGTTCCGGTTCTAAATTAAGACGCAGCACCGCATTGATCTACCACCAGAGGGCACCAGAGAGGCGTCCTCAGACGGGGCTGCACAGGCAGGGCCCTGGGCCCGCCGGATGCTGCTAGGGAGATGAAAGCGAGGTGCAACACGATCCTTCCCCACCCTCCTTACACAGGCAAAGCCTGACATCTGAAACTATCATTCAATAAGCAGCACCAGCAGCCAACTTCCTATTGTCTTTATACTCCTTATGACTTAGTTAAGGTAAAAAGCATTATCCTGCTCTTCACTGCCAACGCTGGAGCCAGTCAGATGTATGCATTTTCAAGGTAAATTAGATCCAGTAATTTTCAATCCCATTATAAGACTAACGAGGAGAAAAGGATTAAATGACTTGCCTATGAGTGATACAGACCTGGAGTTCACGGCTCTGCTGGCTCATTAAAGCCACCTGGATGCTTTTACTATAGACTGACCCCAACGCAAAGTGAAGACGCCGCCGCTCTCCCTTTGGAACGTGGGACAGGTCCCTGCTTGCCCCTCACCTCCCGCCACCTCACCCCTGCAAACTCACAGCGTTGTTGCTAAATTCAACTTCTCTGCGCGTCAACCCTGAAAAACTTGAGACCATCCGACGCGTGTCCAGCAGGGGACAGTAGTGCACACGTGGTACCTTCCTTCAAAGCTGCTTTGGCAAAAAGGTTTTAACGCGGCGTTAAGGCAGAGCTTGTTGTATTATCACCCTTCTTTAAGGGGATACTAAAACGGTCCGTTTGTACTTTTTCGAAGAAGCAGAGGCAGCGTCCTGATCGGTTATTATAGTCAATCAATGAATTTTCTGGCTAGAAATGTGGGGGGATTTGCCAGTCTTCTCTGTGTGGGGTCTAATCCTGGATATTGACACTGAACAGACAAGCTGCCAAGGTGAGAATCACAACTTCTCTGAGCCTTGTTTCCTCGCTTTTAATATGGAGATATCTGCTGAATACATCCCACAGGATTTCGTGAGGGGCAGACAGAATGATGGCTAACACGGTGCTGTGAAGTGTATAAAAGGATACAAATGCCAGGTGAGACTATTTTAGAGGTGAGGGTCACATCACAATGTTTACTTACAGTTAACCAAAACAGTAAATGATCCAAGTATCCGAAATTATTCAATTTAAGTTGAGACCTTCATTTTTTTTTTAGCAAGTATTTGAGGGCCTGTGGTGTGTCCACTCAAAAGAAATCTTTGTAACCCTTATAAACTATGTTAGAAGGATGCTTAATGACACAGGTAACTAACTATTCATGGTGTATAAGTGGGATAAAGCAGACTGCAGTATAATAAGGTACATATGACATTTAAATATGCATACATTTATCTCTGTGTATTAGTTAGATATGCATAGACATATATAAAAGTAGAGGGGGAATGGAAGGCAATCCCCAAAATGGAAGCAATGGTTACGCCTGAGGGAAACACCATCCACTGCCCGTGGCTGCCTTCCTGTGTCACTTTTCAGAGTGAAGAATGAGAAATAGGCTAATGAGACAACTAAACGGGTTTCACTTCATCTTAATAGATTATTAATTTCTATTAATATAAATAAAGTACATAACTCTGAATGTACATGAATTTAGTAATGTAAAAAATAAACACAAAGGACCGGCCGAGTGGCTCAGTTGGTTAAGAGCTCGCTCAAGAGTGTGAGCTGAGCTCTGAGCAACGGCGGTTCGATGCCAGCCCGAGCTGAGTTGCCGTTGAGCTGCCAACAGATGGCAGGATGGCTCAGCTAAAAAAAAAAAAAAAAAAGAAGAGTAATTCAATTGAATGTACGTCAATGAATGCAAGAAATTTTACATTTCACACCCTTGAGAATCCTCAGGTTGTACTTTGCTTCTCTATTCCCAATTCAAAATCTTTTTTTTTTTTAAGATTTTATTGGGGAATTGGGCGCGGGGAACAGCGTTGGGAAATCGGGAACAGACAAGCTGCTGTCTTTTTGTTCTTCAGTCTAGCTGCGGAGGACGTCACTTCACTGGCCCATGTTGGTATCATCATTGCGCTCTTCCCGGGTGAGGCAGATAGGTCGCCAGCCTCTGGATGTCACTCACCGCGGCTATTGGCAGCTCACGCTGGCTGCCCACCACTCACTGTAGCCTATGGCAGCCCACTGCAGCAGGGGCTGCAGCCTATACCGTTTCCGGGGCTCGCACAGCCCAGCTCCAGGTGGAGCTGTTGTTAGCTGTAGAGGGCAGTGTCACTGGCCCTCATATGTGGGATCTGAACTGGGGCTGCTGGCATCCCAAAACCAGCTCTTAACTAATGCGCCACTCGGGTGGCCCCCCAATTCAAAATCTTGATCTCCTTCTCAGGAAGTGCTGCGGGGCTGGGGAGAAGGAAGAGAAATTGGCTCTCAGTGTATAGACGAGCTGTATGGCATGTGTGTATCAGGGGCATTTGGGGCATTCATTTTGCCAAACTGGGAGCTCCTTGGGGCAGGAATTATCCTTATCAACATTATGTGTCCAATCTCTTATATATAATAGGCACTCAATAAATGTTAGTTAGATCTATGGATTTTCAAGTTGCCAAGGTAAATTAAATCCAATAATATGCAATCCAATTACAAGACAGAGAGTCAGAAAAGGATTCATTACTTGCCTGTGGTTGATAGAGTCCTGTAGCTCCCAGCTCTGCTGGTACATGAGTCACCTGGGTGCTTTAAATACAGTGAAATCAGATGTAGCTCTACCCCTATTCTTTTGAACTGTGCTAAAATACTTAGCATGGATCATTCATTTAACTTTTCCACCCCCCCCCACTCTCATTTGTAACTATTGTTTGCTGTTATAAACCCTACAATTTGTACACACCTCTCTGCTTAGGTGCAAATATTAAACTTCTATTTTCTATTGCAAAGGTTCATATAAAGAAACAAATTAAAAAAAGATTTTATTACCTGTAGAATTAGTTCAAATGGGGTTATAATAGTTAATATTGGGCCCACTCTTGCTTTTCTAACTGGACGTGAGATTTAAGCTTGAGATAGTGGTGCTATAGTGAGTGATACTTATCAAGTCTCTTTGCCTGAAGGTGCCCTACCTCCGGCTCCTTCAGTCCGGTTTGGAGGGTTTTCCAGGTTTGAGTGTCTCCCTTGCTCAATGGCTTTAAGGAACTTGTCCCGGGGGAGGCAGGTGTGCCACCTTTTTATAGTAAACACAGAAACAGAATCCCAACAGCCCGTTCCTGTGCTTCTTTTTTCTTTTTCTTTTTTTTTTCAAGTTTATAGCAGAGGATAGTTTATTAGGGTAGAAAGTAACAGCTCTCAAAACGAGAGGGGGTCCCAACTGGGTTGCCCCAGCTTCTGTGCTTCTTAATTTACTAACCTGTCCCATCGTGCCATGGAATTTAAATGACTGGACTGCGTGGCTCCAAACTGGTGGATTGCCAGTGACCTTCTCCGCCTTTTATACTTTTCCTGACCATTAACACTTCAGAATTAAAAGGATTTCCTGTGGCCACCAAATAGCGTTATTCAATACATTTGATCTTATATTTATCTCAGATAGAGAAATATATCAGTCACTCTGAAAAGCATGGATGCACAAGTGTGGTTACAGTGAACTACTACCACCAGTTCAAAGTGAGGAGATGTGATGATATTTGAGCTCCTCTCAGACCTTTGGGAAAGTTGATGTATCCTCTCATCAGACTATTCGAAAGATTGAAAAAAAAGCACTGGGTCTCTCTACCATTCATATGAAGTGAATAAAAGCTGGGGCTTCACGTAGTCTAGCATAAAACATTTTTAAAAACTTTTTAATAAAAAAAAAGACACTGATGCCCTAATCCCTCTGAGGCGGGTCCAGAATCAGTATATTTTCAGAGTCCCACTGATGGGTGCGAGTTTCTAGTTAACTTTCCCTGATTGCCATCAGGGGATGTCTGTGTACACGTTACATGCGCTCCCCTTGGAGGAAGGGCTGTCCCTTCCAGAAGTGGAGGAAACCCCAGGTGAAAATGTCTCCCGGCACACCACAGCGAGGAGCCTTCTGCTCGCTGAGCCCCTGCACTGGCTGGGCATTGCTGCCAGCTTCTTTGTCTGAGACCCCAGAGTCTTCCCACTTGTCCCCCTTCTTCACAGCTGCCACATCCCGAGGGTGGCTGCCCAGTACGAGCAACGGGGATGCCGAGTGAAAATCTACGGAACTGCTCCCCTTCTATCGTTGTCCCAGAAACGTTTCTTGTTTTGGTTGAAGTTTCTCTAAGGGAACAGGAAATCAAAATAATAAACATGAGAAGTTAAAAAAATATCATGAAACCTCAATTTTAAAGCCCTGTGTATGTCCTACCTCCTACAGTTTCATAGGCCTTTCTCAGCCCATCTGTGACCCCATCTAACAACCCTGAGGATTCTCTCCAGTCCTTGTCCTGTGGAGCCACCTGCTCTGCACCCTGGGCACGTCCCACAGGCCCACAGGTCCCACGGGATCCAGCCGCCAGGGCGGACAGAAATGCCCGCTGCTTTGCTCCCAGTGTTCAGTCTGCTTCTCAGAAAGGATGGGACGGAGGCTCGCGGAGTGTGTTCCCTGCGTGGCTTTAGGGTTCCCTCTCTTTGCCTTGGGAGGTCACTCTCACCTCTTGGGTCAACAAGGTAATTTTAATTTACAGAAATTCCATGTGCGCTGAACAAGATTTAGTAAAGAAAAGGAGGCTCTCTCTCTCTCTCTCTCTCTCTCTCTCTCTCTCTCTCTCTCTCTCTCTCTCTCTCTCTCTCTGTAGGATTATCTAAGTAACATAAAATTCAAACAGGAAAAACGATTTTAGTAAATTTTTTTCCATCTTAGCTACGACATTGTACAATGCGTTTTAATTCTTTTTTAATTGGGTGCTTCAGACTCAGTCATCTGAACATGAATTATTGAGTAACATGGTAGGCATCATAGAATAAATCCACAAATTGTTATGTTGATCAAAGCTTCCATGTTTGTTTCAAAAATCAAATACATAAATTAAATGCAATTCAAGGTAGCTTTTCCATTTTTTTAAAAAGTTCTACATAAAAACTTCTTAATTCTAATCACTTATGTCCCTGTCAAGATTTAATTTTACATATTTAACAAGGAGATGAATAACTCTACAAGTGAATACAAATCCCTAATAAGAATAAAGCAAGCGTTTTCTAGCTTCTTGTCTACAAAGACCAATTTTCACTTGATTGGTCTAAGCCACAGCCAGAAGTTTCCAAAGCAAACTTGGCACACCATCATCACCTCAGGACATGGGCAAGTTGAGGTGCTATGAGGTTGAAACCTGATATCTCCCAGGCCTGGGTGGGCGCTGAGAGGAAACAGGAAGTGACCATTGGTTGAGTCACACTGTGATGAAGTAGGTACTGGTAGCCCCACTTTGAGGTAAAGGAGGGTTTGGTGCATTGCCCAGGATCACACAGCTAGTAAAAATGTCAGGGGTCAAGCACACAGGGTCCCACGCCAAAGCTCCTTGGTTTTCTCTCCATTCAGCCTCCCTGATTCTAAACGGAGTGAGAAGAGTGAGAACAAATGGACTACTCTCTAAAATAATCCGAACTTCTCAGACAATAGTTTTCAATTTTGCCACAGAAGCTCCCCAAAATCATTTTTAAAACTATGTACCCCCTCGCATTGATACCTCAATATTTTTCACCATAAATGTGAATTGTTTCAAAGGATGTAATTTCTGGTTCTGGTAGATTGTGGCAGTAATGATCCCAAATGATAGCACCTCTCTGGACCTGTGTACTCAGGCACTTCCTTCCCAACCTGCCTCTGGGTTTGGCCACAGGACTTGCTTTAGCCAATGGGATATTAGCAAACTTGAGTCAGAAAGAAGTTTGAAAACTGCCTTCACATGGGGGCTTGCCCCCATGCCCTTTGGAACCCATGTGTAATTGCCTGAATATTTGTGTTCACTCACCACCACCACCAAATTCATATATTGAAGCCTTAACCCCTCAGTGTGATGGTATTAGGTGGTTGGGCCTTTGAGAGATGATTAGGTTTAGATTAGTTCATGAGGGTGGTACCCTCCTGAAGGGATTAATGCCCTTAACAAAAGAGAAATAGATCTCTCTCCACACACAGGCACTGAGAAAAGGCCATGTGAGGACATAGCAAGAAGGTAGGGCTATAAATAAGCCAGAAAGTAGGACCTCATCAGGAACTCAGTCTGATGGTACCTTGATCTTGGGCTTCCAGCCCCCATACTGTGAGAAAGAAACGACTGCCCAGACTATGGTACTTTGTTATATCAGCCCAACTTGATGAAGATACCATATAAAGACGCCATTGTTAGCCTACTGGTGGAAGAGAGGCCACGCATGTGGAGTGGAGACAAGTTGGCCCAGTTTTCTAAGTGACAGACAAGTGAATGAGGCCATAGGATGTGAGACCATCCAACCCCAGTGGAGCTGAGTCACCAGCTGACCTCAGAGGTCAGCAAACCCAACCAAGACCAGAACTACCCAGCTGACCCACAGAACCACCAATATCATAAATGGTGGAGACCCTAAGCTTTAGGGTGGTTTGTTACATAGCAACTGATACATTCACATATTGTAAAGTTTGATATTTATAATAATTGTCATTTTTAACGTATCTAATACAATCTAAATACCATAAATATGAAGCCCATCATATATTTCAAAACAGAACATTTTACATCATTCTTTTTCCTTTACAATAAAAATATCATTATAAATTTACTTGTTAAATGTTTTGGCATGCCCTGTGACCACAAATCTCCAACTATTTAAAAAAATACTTTGAATTGACTTATGATTACAATAATTATTGGTACCCAATTGATCAATATGAAAGTATACATAGATTAAAAATTATTAAATATACAAAGTGAAGTTTCTCTCAATGACATGGAAGGTTTTTGTTTTTTTGGTTTTCTCACTTAGTTCACGTATCCATGAATGGACCTTCCTTTTAGCTAGAGAGTTCAGCATCAATTCTATATCTGCCTTTCTTTTTCATTGATTCAAGCACAAACATTGTATGAAGACTATAGGGGAGGGAAAGGAGTTTTATTATTAAGACAGCGTCACTCAATCCTTGATCCCTTAGATCATAGGCCCCAAATCAAAGATATCAATAATTACTTCTAATTATTTTCAATGATCTGACACCTTAAGTCCTTCCAGCTGATTGAAAACAAATGGGAAACAAACCACCTGACTTGCGAGAGGATGAGCTCCCTGGTAGAGTCATTTACTTTCTCAGCACACTATTTCTCGGTGTCTATTTGTTTGATGTCCCACCAGTTTTTGTCCCAAAGTGTGATCTGGGACAGATAAGGACAGTGTCTTTCTTTTAGAAAGTGGGAGGAAAATGATTGTGAAAGAGAAGGGAGGGAGAGAACTTACTCATCCATCAGAGGCACAGTCTTAGGTGAATAAATTTTAGGAAAGAACATTTGGATGTTGAGCATCTGGTCATGATTCCCCTTAGGCTCTCTGCATCCTTGAACCCCCCTGGAAAGTCACATTTTGGTTCAAGGGTCACTGCTCTATTGAGTCTGGTTCATCTTTCTCTCTCTAGTGGTGAGAAACTCCCTGAAACTAAAAGGTGTATTGAAATTCCACCAGTCATTGTCCCTTTCCCAGGTCTTCTACAAATACCTTTCTTTTTCCATAATGGCTTTTAATAAAAGGCACTGGGATTTGTTTCAAGTGAACAGAAGCTTCACCCCAGCTACCCATCCCTATCTGACTTTCTATCCATTCCCAAAACTAAGGAATCCTATCCGTGGGTGCATAAACACTTTCCCATCTGCTAGATTTTATTAGTAATTAAATTACGGTCCACGTGAGCCAGAATTTGGTCCTGTGGCAACTTTGCTTCAACTATTGAGTCATATTTAAACCTTTTTTTCTTTTTAAAGTCTATAAACCCTTATTTTTTTTCAAAAGGCTCTTTATTTTAATTGGTATCTGAGGATGTTAGCAAGAGGAATGGATTGCCCCAACTTGTCTGTGGCATAAAGTTGATTTTATCACTACCATAAAAGCTCAACCTACATTTAAATCTGAAGGCAAAAAAGCAGCAGCATGTATACGGTGAAGGGAATTTAAAATCCCTGGAGATCTGAAAGTGAGAAGGCATTGATGTTCAACTTATGTCACCGTAAATACCCCAAATCCTGTAGACAAGTGTTCGAACATTCTTGTAAAACTGAGTGTGGACTGGAGGAAAGAGGAAAGACAGGGAGAAGGCCTGGCTTATTAAGCATATCCGGCCCAGGAATCTAGATACAAGCTCAGGTGAAAAAGCAAAGTTCCCATGTCTCGGACAAAGTAAAGGCATTAGGCAGGAAGTAGGATCTTGACCACACATCAAAAGCCAACAGGAGTGTGGCGGCATCCCACAATTTAGAAATGTGCATCAAAAAATTTTAAATGGGTATAAACGCACCCAAACCTCCTTCTATGACTGCAAACTAAGGAAGCAATTGGATCCATGTAGAGAATATGCAGCCTGGGTGTTCACAATATTTTATATAATAGCACAAACTAGACACCTTGATGCCTATCAGTAGGGAACTGGGTATATAAATTATAGAACATTACAGTCTGTTAAGATGGGTTACTATGTAGCTATGACTTAAGAGTGATGTAGACCTGTTTCAAATATTATAGGGAAATGTCCACCATGAGTATGTTTAAGGGTAAAAATCAGGTTAATAAAAAAGCATGTGTTAATAGTACGAAACCCATTTTGTGTGTGTGTGTGATTGCACACCCATGCATGACTTCAAGAAACCAGCCAGGAAAGACATGAGTCAAAACTTTAACATCTTGATTGAAAGGGAAGGTGTTAAAAATCAACCGACCATTGATGTTTAAAGCACAAGGCAGACAGAAGTCAGGCAGATAACAAAAGCACAAAGCTGAGCACGATGGAATACAGGCCATTCGGTTTACAATGAAGGCACGGAACTCAGAAACCAAGGAGCTCTTGGGAACAGCTCACGAAGCCCCAAGTGGCTTTCAGGAAAAGGAGCGAAGTCCTGAAGCCAAACAGGATGGAGCTGGGGCTCAGAAAGATGACAGCAACTGTTAGGGTCCCACCGGCTAAAATATCCAACTTTGGTTTGTCTTGGGTGAGGAGCATGTTGAAACATTATGGAAAATAAAAACCTTTTCTAAGGGATTAATGTCCTACAGTGGTTCCTGATTTACAAAATTTTAAAGACCCTGGATTTAGGTTTAGAAAGTGCCATGCCTCTCCCACCTGAGAGTAGTTGAGTGCAGACAATGCTAGGTGTGTGTGTGGATAATGACCCCAAGTCACTAGACAACAGCAAAGATCTACTGTCCCCAAGTTAGAAACCACCGGCCCGGAGCAAGTCTACTGTTCACAGCAGTGACATGAAGACTGTCGATTCATCATTTTACCCTGAGCACTTGGTGGAGATGGTGGGCAAGGGTGGTGTTAGACATTGCCCTACTGATACAGGGTAATTTAGTGTCTAAAAGTTAACTTCTTACTGTAGAAAGTTTGGGATAGACCTGAGTAAATTATCGTAGATGAATGATATTTAATATACAGTGCATTCTACTGTTATTGGGGGGATAGGGGTTATGACAGGGAGGACAATGGAAACGAAACGACTGCAGTGACATGTTCTGGGAAGGTTTCTACCACTGTTTTAGTCAACTGAAGACAGTCACTTACCAATAACATCCATACCCTATACCTTCATGATTTGTTTTGAATATCACTTGTTCTTTCTTCAAACATCAATACCTTTAGAGAAGCCTGTGGGGACCGTGGTGCTACAATTTTAATCTCACACGTTTTATAAATACAGGGCTGAATATTTTGAGTGTTTTTTCTTTTTCTCCCTGTATTTTCATTTTCCTGTCTTCCAGAATAGGTTTTGTGGCAGGATGAAAAGCAGAAATTGCCTGTAAGTCTCTGGTAAAACTCGGCTATTAACAAAAAGTCCAGAAAAACAATAAGAGCTTGTGGACATTGCTTCCTCCCCCCACCCCCTACCTCAAACAGAAAATCATGTCCACTGGCCGGGGATACAGGCAAGGGAGAAAAGTCTGAAAGATGGAAGGGGCGAGAATCTGGGCAAGCCATCCCGGCAACATCCTCGGCAGGACACAAAATGCCAGGGACCTGGTTGCACAGGTCCCCAGGTGGGAAACCCGAGTTGGGGAAAGAAAACACTGGAGAGTCCACCACCCAACTCAAGAGGCCTGCGGACGAGGGCAACGGCCACAGCTATAGTAACCTCTGTAGATGAATGGATTCCAAGACTAGAGTGGGGACCTCACCCCAAATCCCCCCAAACCTTGACAACCATGGAGAGAGGAGTGACCTGAGATGTTTTCTGCCAGCCTGGTGTGAGAGGAGCCTGAAAAAAGAAATTAAATTCAGGTAAAAGAAAGCATTATGATTATTTCTGTATATCTGACTTGGAGCACTCAATTCTTCCACACCAACAGACTCAGCCATTGGACAGGAAAGTAGCCCAAACTGCCTAAATCTCACTTATACCAAGCACAAACTGTTGGAATAATTTCACTGGGTATATGCTGGTTTGTCAGTCACCTCTCCCCAACCCCCCCCTCCAATACATTGGATACAGCAAGAAATCTATTTGTATCTTAAAAGGTACAGCGGAGCTTGAATATTCTTTAAAAAAAAAAAAAACTTGGACATGCATGAGTCGCCTGGGGATGCTGCTAAAATGCAGGTTCTGGTTCAGCAGGTCTGGGTGGGACCCAAGTTCCTGCATTTCTAACAAGCTCCAGTAACCTGATGCTGCTGGTCCATGGACCACATGGAGGAGCCAAGTGCTTAACAGCCGTGCTCACCTCTGCTGTGTGTGTGTGTGTGTGTGTGTGTGTGTGTGTGTGTGTGAGTGTATGTGTGTGTGTGGGATCTTCTAGTTTGGAAAAGACAGAAAAAAAGGACCCTGTTCACCTGGAGGGCAGGTGTGGGTAGGATATACTGACCCTGCAAGGCTTATAAGGGATTGAGGTGGAGTGAGATCAGGGACTGAAAGCATAAGGTAGCAAAGGACTGCATTCACCTTTTTGTGTGTGATTCTGTGGGAGTCCCAGGCAGCAAGACCTCTAGTCACAAATGTGGAGGCAGACCCTGGGTTCAAGAGTCACCCAGCCAGGCCAGTCTAAGCTCTGCACATCCCCCCAGTACTTCTGCCTGGCACCCCTCAGCCTGCTCCCACCAGGAGGGCGCAGGAGACTGGCAAACAGTGCTCATTGTGGGTACAGATCCTTATTTGCCATTTTCTATTCTCCGAATCACTAGACCAAGATGCTGGGAACCTGAATGCCTTTTTTTCTGGTTAAAATTGCAAGCTCTACTGAGAGAAAATGAGGTCATAAATACCATATGATCTCACTTATATGTGGAATCTAAAAAAAAAAAAAAACACACAAACAAAAATATCTGAGCCAACAGATATAGAGAACAGATGGAATAGATGGGCAAAATGGGTGAAGCAGTCTAAAAGTATGAATTTCCAGTTATAAAATGAGTAAGTCATGGGGATGTAATGTACAGCAGAGGAGCTATAGTTGCTAACACTGTATTTGCATATGTGAAAGTCTAGGAGAGTGGATCTTCAATGTTCTCATCACAAGAAAAGGAGTTTTGTAATTATGTATGGTGAAGGACAGCTGTGATAATTTTGCAATAGACACAAATATCAAATCACCAAGTTGTACACCTGAAACTAAGATGTTATCACAATAAAAACTAAATTAAAAAAAATTCTTCAAGCTGTACCAAGCCAGCTCTCCCTTGATGGTCATAATTATTTAGGAAAAGAAAAACTTTCTCCCATATACTGTCTCGCTAATAGTTCATTCCTATGCATTCTCCTTCCGTTCAAGAAGGCACAGGACCATCCAGACACTTTTCAATAGTTTTATTGTTTGACAGGCATTTACAACGTTCCATTCATAGACCTAAAAACATAAAAATAGACCTTCTTTCAGCTTATAAAAGAAATATATAAGAACTTTGGACATAGACACGTCGTGAACGTATGTACAAGAGACAATGGCACCCTCCGCAAGCACCAGATTTCCTCGCATTCTCAGACAGGCCGGCAGCACTGGGACTAGGCGGTGGGATGAAACGAAGCCGCAGCTTCTGTTTTCCACCCCGACACAATCGAACTGGAGGTGATATGGAACAATGCGGTGATACAAAGGGTATAGAAACCATTCTAAAGCTTTTTAAGAAAATCAGAAGATATAGCAAAAATTTAATAGAATAAAACTTTCAAAAGATCAAGCTCGAAGCCCTGGCAACCCGAACGGGGAAGGATAGAGGGTGGGGCAGCAGGAGAAGCAAGCAGGGCCACAGAGCATCACAATCTGAACTCTCTATTGTCTGGAAATATAAAGTCATAACTAATTTTTATAAAATATAATTCCTAAAGCTACTATAAAATTCAGGTCTTTAAAGTACCTACTGATGTGTCAAACACCAAATAGATATTTTTCCCCAAAAAGAAAGTTTTCATATTATTTAAACCCTTCTTAGGAAGTGGACATTGTGAAATGGGAGGAAAAAAAAAAAGCTATAAACCTTTTTAAAAATAAAAAATAAAAAATTGAAAGTGCTTTAACTTGTTTTTGTTCTCCCTATTTGGAAATCTGTTTAGAATGTTAGGTTTTTAGTATGTTTACCCTGTTTCGTTGGCATGAAGAAAGTGTTAAACACGAGACATATTTTTGAAGAGGTGGTTAAGAGGTTTGGTTATGGACTGTCAGGGAAGGGGGAGGTAATCTATGAATGAAGATGCAATTTTGATGGGAAAACCAGTGGTCACCATGGCAACCCCATGGGGTGTCTCCCCTCCTCATCCACGGGCAACAGACACACACACTGCCCCTTCGGGTGTCACGTTTAACTCAACCAAGCTTCCATCTCGAATAGAGGTTCAAACATTAAAAAAGAAAAAAAAATCTGCTTCTTGGAAAAAAAGTTTCTCCTCAGCATGAGCATCTTGTTGGCTTTTCATATATAAATATAAAACCAGCGCGCCTCCCTCTCTCTGTAAAAGGTAAAATCCTCATTTTTTTAGACTCAGAGTTACAATAACACTGTAAAATTCTCATCTGCTTGTGCCCTTGCATCTCAAGGTAAAATACAAAAAATAGCGTTTTCTTTTCTTTTTTCAAGTGATAAATTTGGATCTCTTTTCAAAGAGTTTGGCATCTTTATAATTCTATGCAAAACTAGAACTTCCAAACACTGACATCGAGTAAGACCAGCCATAGACCAAAACAGAAGAGGAAAAAAAGGCTCATCAGAACATAAATCTCTACCCTCAACTCACACAACCTTAAAATACACAGATATTCTCAGACATTTAAGAGGGAAAGGGGTAAGAACACTGCAAGCTGTACAGTTGCTTTGTTTTTGTGTTTGAAGTTGTTTCCCCAACTAGGAGGAGGATTTCAGATAGAGCGATCTTTACTACTTATTACTTTTTGTGCTATCTCTTAAACTGTTGTACATGCTTCAACTCTGGGGTAACCTGCTGTCCAGTGCTCTAGAATCCTTCTTTTAAAAATTCTTTGGGCCCTGATTAACTGAGAATAAATAAAAGCCCTTAGTAATATACAGAAGATAGGACTCAAGCTTATTTGAGATTCTGAACAATTCTTTCTGATGTTGTTAGAATGATGACGTTGGGTGACTACAATGGCTTCAGAGCAAAGTCAGCTGCCAAAACTGTGTGCAAGAGTGCGACCTAAGGGGACAGTCTCCTCCTGGAGGGTACAGGAGGGGGCAGAGTGGGGCAGGGCGGGGCAAGTATCTACACACGCTCTCTAGGGGGAAGTGACACCATCAGATCTCAGTGTTCAGTTTCCTGGAGGGGGCAAAGTCTTCACGCCTAACCCAAATGACTTCCTCGCTCGTGTTCTCCAGGCCTCCATTGATGCCCGGCAGGGCGGCTTGCTTCTTGAGCTGCGTCATGCGGGACGCGTGACTATCCAGCGTTTTCCGGCCTCTTTCCCGCTGACTGATGGAGGCAGCCTGAAGCCGCTCCTGCAGGTCTCTGTCCACTTCGGCGCCCTTCACAGACTCACAGAACTCATCATCGTCACTGAGGATGTCTGTCTCCTTGATGTCATCTTGCTCCTCATACTGAGCAAGATCAAACTGTTCCTCCACCCATCGGTCAGTGTCCCCACCACCAGGGGGCTGCTGGGATTCTTTTTCCGGGCTGCTGGCGGAGATGGCATCAGAATCAATGGTAAACCTGTTTCGAGCCAGTCGCCGCCTCCTTCTCCCCAGAGACTTGCTTGGGGCAGACACTGCACACACACACAAAAATATAAAAATAAAACCCCCACATGCTTCACATGAGATAAAAATCCAGAGAGCAAATAAAAGAAAAACTAAACGTATGCATTTGCTGCCTTGCTATTATTCGGGGCGTCAAGTCCAGATTTCTCCCCAGTCTCTCTTGGAGTCTTTACCTCACACAGATGTCTGGCCTTAGAAGATATCACAACACTGGACCAATGGGCAAAGGGAGTCACAGGACACAGAGGGGTGTGGGGACACAGGGAGCCAACCTCCTCAGAAATAATCCATGCTCTGTGCCCCTGGGAGACGTAGATCTTAGGACCATTTAGGCTCTCAGCCCGACCATACCCCATGGCCCAGTGCTCTGAGCATCCCTTGGGGTTGTCACTTAGCTAGACCAGGTCTTTAGTAAGGGTGAAGGATGCTTCTAGAATCTGTATGTCTTGGTAGAAATCAGCATGATGTCTCTAGGAGGCAGAAGCCCCGGCCCAAGTTATCTTGCTTCCTGGGAAACTAACTGTAGCATTTCTTGAGGATCTGCAGTTAGGTTAAGGGCACGGCGTCCCTCACAGAGACAGCTGGACAGAGCGGCTCTCAGAGACACGAAGTCTCCAGTCAATCCCCTGCCCTCTTTCTGACAAGCCCCACTATGAACTGTGTGGCTCAGCATAGAGCTTAGCCCCACTTGTATGTTCTATGCATCACCGATTTCTCTTCTACAAAGCAACTGAAATACCAGTGCCTGGGTGGGATGAGTAACGAGTAATAAGTGACACCCAGGCAGCTGATCAACGAAGTGCTATATAAAGTGACAAATGGTTAAGAAAAACAAATCTTTGAATTCATTCTTTCGCCCTACTGCCCTCCAGGAAGCTGGAATTATTAAAAACAAACAAATGCACAGAAGACACCACCCAATCAAGCAAACAAACAATCCCACCACACACACACACACACAAAAGACAGCTGATGTGGAAACACTGCTGCTTCCTTTTTGCTAGTTAAGTGGCGGCTGTATTAGAGATGAGAAGGTGAAATGCAAAACGGGCTTTCCAATGGAGGGAAAGAGACTGAACACCTACTGGGAGCTGCTTTCCTAAAACCCAAGCCCTAAAAACCATGAAATTGCTCAGTGCCGCTAGAAGTAAGATGACTATTCTGCCAAACAAAGCCTTGACTTCAAATACAGGCGATACGAGTCAAGGAACTGGACAATGGCCTCAACTGGCTCCGATTCTGGCCATCCTCTGCCTCAGACCCCTGTGCTCCCATCAGTGTTCCTGAGGGTTCTACCATCTCAAAACATGGAACAGATGGATACGACTCCACTGAAGGAGGGGAATGAAACCCATTTCCAGGGGAAGAAAAAACTGAAAGAAAGAACTTATAATTACTACTCCATTGGGAAGAAGCAACAATTCCTGTTCCCTTTTATCTCAACACCGCCATAGTGGAGACTGGCTCTCTCTAACGACCACATTAAAGCTACTTCAATTCAAATGAGGCTATTGGAAATACCTGTCAGTGATTTCCATGCTGAAGTACTGGAGCTAAAGTATGCTAATGTCTGCATTTTTGAAATGTGTCCAAAACAAGATGAGTTGATGGATGATAGAGGGATAGATGTGTGATAATGAAAATACAGAAAAATACAAACTATTGATGGTACATATGAATGCACACAGTTCTTAAGCTGTTCTATGTGTCTGAAAATGTTCATAAAAAAAGGTTGGAACAAAAAATTTTTTAATTGGGTTATTTGCAGACATATAGTACTTTTAGATTATATTTAGAGTTATAATTATTGAGTCAGGATGTTTGACTTTACTGTCCTATACAAACAGAACAGAGGGAGAAATAAACTACCTAGATATCCATGACAATGCATAATGAAGCATGAGTATCTATCCTTTATCAGAAAGATACTTAATAACCCAGCCAGTCTTACAGGGTTCAAGGAGGCTCTTTGATTTGAATATTTCCAGCGTTCACTGTTAAGACTACAAGCTAGTGCAGTGCTGACCCACTCACACACCATTTTTAAATGGTCTAACATGAAGTTCCTGATGATAGTAAGGAACTTCAAAAGTAGAATGATAAAGACTTTCTTCAGCCAAAAATGAGCCATCAGGCAGAAAATCTTCCAAGCAGCCAGAGCCAAGAGGCTCTGACATCAAGGCTTTCTCTTAGAATTCATGATGATGGTGTAGGTTGTGGGTTGGTCATGTTTTCTCTCCAAAGGGCTCTCAACAGGACAACTTCTGAGGGTCCTACAGACTTAAAATGCTTAGTTTCAAAACAAATGCAGCTCTGAATTTAGGTTCATTGATTAACAACTGAAAGTTGGCCAATGACAGGTGGGGTTTCCTGAAGTTGGAATTCATTCCCAATCTAATCAAACATTCTCTGGTAAGTCAAAGGAGCAGGTGAAAACAATTCCAAGGTGAAATTCTCTCCTGTGAGCTCTAGAGGGATCAGCGAAGCTTTCTTACACAAGGACCCCATGAGAAATTGTGGATATGAAGGGATGCGTGGCTCTTAGGGGACCTTGGAGAACCCAGCAGAGTGCTGAGTGTTCACCACACTAGGTTTTCAACCAACACTTCTCAATTGACTGGAGAACAGAGTCAAGATAACTCTCTCCCTAACATTAGTTAGGTTTAAGGGGCTTAAGGACTGTAATATCCCATGTAAAGCTATGTAGGTTATGTCTGGGGAAACCTTCAACCATTCACGGTTCTATCCATGCCTCTTCAACACAACCGAGAACAGGACGAAAGGCAGTCGGGACAAAGGTCAGAAACCTTTTTGGCAAATGGAAAGGAAGCCTCTTTTATTGGACTCTTCCCTGCAAAATTCTGGACTGCCTCTTAAAAAAGGAGTGAACATCTTGATGGCATTAACGTGTTATGAAAATACATTTCTTCCTAGATACATGTTACTGCCATTTATAGGTGGCAGTATTGACCTTCCTTCCTCACTGCTCCAAGATGATGATTCCAGTCCTAAAGGAATGTATACTCTGGGGCCACTGAAACTCTAGATTCGTCTTTTACAAGAGTAGCTAAAGGCTTGCCCAAATTAACATTAAAGCTAAAAATAAAGTTGCAGGCACAAGGCAAGGGTAAAAATCTGACATGTCATCTGGTCTACCAAACATGAACTCCTTACTGAGAACAGGCATCACTGTGTTTCTGGATTACAAAGCCACCATGTTCTCAGAAGGGTGGGACATGACCTTGCTGAGACATGACACACTGCTTTTTGCTCGACAAAGCTGGCTGTCATGCAAAGCAGAGACTCTCATTCCGCAAGCCGGCTGAGACAGCCCCTCCAGAAAGACAGCGTGCTCAGTGCCTGGCTTGGCGAATGACAGCGGAGCTCACCAGCCAGAAGGAGGAGGGCAGCGAAGGGAAAGCTTGAGGGAGGACAAGAGGAGTGAACAAAGTGCGGGTCCCCAGGGAGCCCCCGGGAAGGAGGCAAGGGCCAAGGAGCTTCACACCAGGGAAGAACCGTACTCCAATGTTAGACCCCACAGGCCACAGCTAAGTCTTGCTCAACAAGGACGTCAAGCTCACTCAAGTTCTACAGCGGACTGGGGGTGACGGGGATCTTGAATGTCGGAATCCCCATAGTACCTGCCCTGCTCATGGCCGGCCGGGCCCCTTTCAGCGCACACAATCGTTTTCCTCCGAAAGGGACATATTGCTGGGATGAGGGAAGGCTTTCGGTTTTGAGGAGCTGTCTTCTGTGCTTATCACGGAGGATCGAATGCACAGCCTTCAGGAAATCCTTTCGGCTCTCTGGGGAGCTACGGGAAGAAGATTTACGCATGTTAGAGAAATGGTGGTTAACGCATGGAGCTCCTAGTGTTGTCAAGTACAGCCTAACAAACACCCCTGGGGACCAGAGGTCAAGAGTGAGGACGGGACTCCCATTTCTACGCTCAGCTGGGTTTGCATCGCTGGGGACAGAGCACACATACTCCTTTCCCTTTATGCTCTGCAGTTCCTCTCCTGCAACCAATCTGAGACAAAGTAGCCCATGAGGAAAGGGACTGATAGACAGGTGGATTTCTGCACCAAGAAGTTGCCAAATTCTGCTCTTGGTACTTAAGGCAGAGCTTTTCATTTTAAAATGTTTTTATAGACAAATGAACCACGAGACTCTTGTGCTGCAGTACCCTTAGACACATGTCCCAACATCTTCAGTTTCCTCAAGAGTTGGCCCTTTGTAAAACATCAGCTCCTCCCACAAGACCCTTCAGCATGTAAATATTAAAACTACATTGTTAAGAACTCAAAAATCTTCCCAAGGGGCTGGCCATGTGGCGCATTGGTTAAGAGCCGGCTTGGGACGCCGGCTCTGAGCTGCAGGGTCCCGGTTCAGATCCCACATAAGGACCAGTGACACTGCCCTCTACAGCTAAGATGGTGAACAGCAGCTCAACCTGGAGCTGGGCTGTGCGAGCCCCAGTGACGGTGTAGGCTGCAGCCCCTGCTGCAGTGGGCTGCCATAGGCTACAGTGAGTGACCGGCAGCCAGTGTGAGCGGCCAGCAGCCAGTGTGAGCTGCCAAGAGCCGCTGTAAATGGCCGTCCAGAGGCCGTGACCAATCTGCCTCATCCGGGAAGAGCGCAATGATGATACCAACATGGGACAGTGAAGCAACATCCTCCACAACTAGATTGAAGAACAAAAGGACAGCAACTTGTCTGTTCCCCTCCTCCAATTCCCCAATAAAATCTTTAAAAAAGAAAAATCTTCCCAAGTCCTAATTTCCAGGGTAAATGATACTTCCTAGGCATGAGTCACTTTTCTTGTTACGTTCTGGATATTTTTACCCAGGTAAATTGTCCTGCAATATTTTGTTTCAGTGTTTGCATAGGTTGTTTGTTTATCCTGTGACATCTCTGAGATTGACTTGGTGTTTCTTTTTTTTTTTCACAGCGGCTCTTGGCAGCTCACACCGGCTGCCGGCCGCTCACACTGGCTGCCGGCCATTCACTGTAGCCTATGGCAGCCCACTGCAGCAGGGGCTGCAGCTATGCCATCCCAGGGACTCACAGCAGCCCAGTTCCAGGTGAAGCTGTTGTTCACCATCTTAGCTGTAGAGGGCAGTGTCACTGGCCCTCATATGGGGGGTCTGAACCAGGGCCTCTGGTATCCCAAGCCAGCTCTTGACCAATGCGCCACTTGGCCAGCCCTGACCTGGTGTTTCTTATTAACACAGGATATGGCATCTCTAGGGGCCCGCTCCCTGGACCTGGTGGACTTAAACAAAATTACAAATGGATTAGCCTACATAGATAGTAAAGATGCTATTCAAACCACATGTGGATTATCTGAAAAAAACTTTTCAATTCTAGTCCCGACAGCTTCCTGGGATCTGCCCTTAGTTGATCTCTGTCACCCTGTGATGTAGAAACAAAAAACTTGGGCTCTGAAGCCAAACCCACCTGAGTTTGAACTCAGGGTTCATTTGCTATAAGGTCTTAGGCAAAGTACCCTCTATGAGCCTTGGTTCCCCATCTGTAAAATGGGGTAACAGCAGCACCTCAGTCTGTCTACATGAAATACTGCATAACAGTGCTTAGCACAGTTATGCCTGGCAAATACGCCTTCTTACTATACTAGCAATATCATTATAAAAATATTGGTAATAATCATCATAATACTGATGCTGATTTTTTTTTTGTAGGCAATCCATAGCATACTACCAACATAATGTAGGGTATTGGGTAAGTATTGAGGAAATTATTAGGTACCTATGATTCCATTAAAGCATCAAGACGTATCGATCATCTTTAAAGCTAAATACATTAGAATGTTGGGGCTATTCATCTTGATGTTTTCAGGCAAAAAAAACAAAAGAGAGGGAATTGGCTGCATTTGAGAAAAGGCCTCAAATTCTCATGGAAGAGGGAGAGACAAACAAGAAATCCACATTGTACGTTTGGCTTCCACTCAAGGCCTGAGCAACTAGGCAACTAGTGTCAACCTCCCTCTGTTGAAGCTTCTGTCCGCGCTGGGGAACCCTGGTAATATACCTGCACACACTCTCACCAATTCCCAGCTGCCTTGCCACCTGCTGCATCTCAGAGATGCTACAGGATAAACAAACAACATATGCAAACACTGAAACAAAATATTACAGGACAACTGCTTCCTTCTAGCCCACCAAATGTAAACATGGGAAGAAGGCCCTCATTTGAACATTGACTGTATTTGAAAATTCCTGTGTCCTTTTGAAAAGATATTAAAATAACCAGGCTACTGTCCATATTCTAGTAAAATCAGTTTAATTGATCCAATTACTATTATTTAATGTATTCAGTAACTTCTCAAATGAAGAGTCCAGAGGCGCCCAGGCTGCCCTGCAGAACCCAGAGGCGGTTGGTTGGGGCCACCACGCGCTGAGTCATATGCCTCCCTCCACGCTGCCTGTCTGCAATTCACGGCTCCAGGCTCACCTGCAGCACAAGTGAAAGGTCCTCTCCGGCCTCCCTTCTGACTCCGATTTTACGTGGACAATTTCACACACGGTATTCGCCTCTGCATCTAGAGAAATTTAAACAAGCACGAATGAGGGTATGTTTCAAAGGGACTTACTTGCATTTTTACAAAAGCGTTTTCCACACTTTGGTATACGACTAAATAGTGCAGAGCAGCACATGGCCGAAGGAACTTTACCATGACTCCGTGATCCAAAGAGACAAAGTATGCAAAAGCTAAGTGAGTGCGAAGAAAAGGAATGCTGGGAAAATTTCCAGTTGCGAACGTCTCCTTCTATCTAGATGGTCTACGAGGACAATCAGTCAATCACATTGATCTAAGAACTAACCCTTTTAACAGCACAGCCCGTTTGGCTGACGTATTTCAATTAACTGATTGTTGTTTTGGCACCAGTTGGACTAGACAGAGCCCAGGATTCACCGGGCCAGTGATAATAAAGAGGCACGCCCTCACCTCCTGTGGGGGGGCCTTCCCCACGAGCACCTGGGTCTAGTGCCCTGGACAAGCAGCAGGTTCTGGAAGTGAATGGGGCTCCTCTCTCTCAGCCCTCCCACGGTGCCCATTCTGAGGGAATCAAAAACGGTATGCCGAGAAGGCAAGGAACAGCTATAAGTTAAGGTAATTCTAAGCTTTGCAACACCTGGCTTGAAACAGCATATTACTTTATTAACCTTGCAATGCCATAGCATTTGAGGCCATGAGGAAAGTGTTTGTGGGGGGAACAATTCATGACAAACATCAGGACTGCACCTTGTTATGTCGTCCTTATCCAATGGTTCAGAACCCTGATCACCAACCCTTACTGTGCCATGTTATTTAACGGATCCAACCCATTTGCAGGAAGTCTCCCAAGCTCTCCCAAACTAAGATAAAAATCTAGACATTCCATGTTCTGATTCTCAGATTCACTAGCAAGTATTTCACAGCAGGGAACACATTGGCTAGTCTTTATAACTCCATGGAAAATAAGGTTTTATCTTGATGGTTTCAAACTTGATTGAAATGAAAAATAGAGGGTGAGAACAGAATGTCATATCACAAAGATGGCTTTGTTTTCAAAATGGAATGTCTTTAAGTATTTAGTCCTCAATGAAGGCAAAATTCCTGGCTGAGGAGCCTGAAGTTTGTTATAAACATAAGTATTCCTATTTATAAACCAGGCACACAGAAATATATGAATGAGATAATTTACAACCTCAGACTGTAGGATAACACTAATAAAGTAAGATAACACTAATATTTAAGTACCCAAACCTCAAAGTGTTATTCCAGCTGTTTGTAGACTTACAGTCTATAAGTTCCCGCAAATTCACATGTAAATCAATTTTATAAATCAAATTTTAAGTAGAAAGACATGAGGATAAATCTCTGTGCTGGAAGGTGAGAGAAAAACCTTACGGTAAATAATCATCCTAAATACATTTGTCCGACATGGTTTTTGCATTTGAGCTTTCCTATGGCACAAGGCATAGCCTCTGTGAAGGGAGCTGCATCTAATTTAATTTGGGTGAGTAACTCAAGATTTACCAAATATTGCACGAGTTTTTCCTCATGACTTTGATGTAGGGGGGAGTTGGTTTTATGAGGATCAGAGCAGTTTTACTGCTCATGGATGTGATAACAAATGGAAACAGGAAGAGGATGAGCAATCCCAACTGGACCTCAAGAACTTAACACTCCCATCAGAAGCATGAAATAGAAATCCAGATCCACTGTGCACCTGCGGAAGTCCACGTATAGCGCCTCTCCTTACTACCAGACACCTGCAGCTGCTAGGTGGGAAAGGAGATAGGTGTGGCCGATTTGGGGTCACATGTGCTCCTTCTGGGATGTGCACGGGAGAGCCATTGCTGGTAGCTCCTCCCTGGAATGGCCTCAAATTAAGCCTTGGATGGGGACTCCGAGTCACAGTCAATATCCTACTGAGCTCTCTTCTCATGCGCTTAAAGCATCATCTAATTTCGGGTATATTCACTGCCACCCAACAACTTGCTTCACTGCTATTTGGATTGCAGAAAAAGAACTAACGTTTCAGAGGCTTCACACTAATACAAAGATTTATAATGTGAAGGGGAATTTATAATGTAAAGGGGAAAGAAAGGTACCCAATGGATTTTTTGTGCTTTGGTGGTCTTTTCAGGTCTCTCAGTTAAAAGGCAAGTGAGTTATTTACATGGGCTTAGTCTGCATATGGGCCCAAGGGTTCTTTCCAGAAGACTCATTGCCAGATGTCAGTCACTGTAATATTACTAATACAAATAACAGAATGACTAGCATTTCTTGGAACAATATTGAAGGCATTACATCCATGCACTCAGTTCATTCATTCACTCCATTCATTCATTCATACATTCAAATATCTACTAAATGGCGGGGCAAATGAGAGGCAATGGAGAGACTGAGAGAAAAGGGAGTTCAGCATAGAAGAAAACAGATGGTGGGGTGGTTAGACCAAGGGCGAGGACTCGGACAAACATTCACGCACACGTCAGAAACGTGTGCTCAGCACGCTCGGAGCTTACCTGCACTTGCTAAAGCTCGGACCTGCAGAGCCTGGGTGGGGATCAGATGCCGAAATCGGAAGGGGTCCCACTCCTCATAAATTGAAAGCCTGTGAGATCCTACCTGCAGGAAGAGAAGGAACCAGGTGCATGAGGACAGTCTGCTCTAGCCAGAACCCCCCATTCTCTGAGCCAGTGACACTGGAACCCCAGGGTCTGTCCAGGGGAACTTGACCCCGGAAGCCGTTCCACTCATCCAGCAGAAAGCAAGAGCCCATGTGATAAATACGCTGAGGGGTGCAAATAAGTTTGCTAACCAAATCCAGGTAGAAGAGAGACACAGGAAAGAGGAGAAAAGGGACCTCCAAACAAGAACAGAAGGACAAGAAGACAAGGGAAATGGAGAAACTTGTGTTTAGGAAGATTCTAGCCACAGCAGGCCCAGAAGTATTCACTTTCATGCTCTATAGGGAGCCTGCCTGAAAGAAGGCAGGCCGGGCAATTTCCTGTGAGTCCTTAGCGGCGGGAGCTTCAAAACAAACAAACAAAAGGAAAACAGGAGTCCTAAAGGCTCATGGCTGACAAGGGGCAGCGTTACAATCACACAGATGTAACGGAGAAGCAGACAGGAAGGGAGGTCCTTTCAAACTGTGGGGTGAAGAAGTCTTACAAGTTTTTTCTTCTGTTTGGAACCATCTTTATACACAAGAACCACCGCAGTTTTGAAGACTGGAAAAAAAGAAAAGAAAAGCGGTTATGGCACAGAAAGCATGGGGTTTTCCCCTGAACTTCAGTCGCTTGTGGTGATAAACACTCCAGTTATGAAGAGGACAGGGCATCCCGGCTAACTGGCTCCCCACTCCACCTTCCATTCATTTGTCATCTGTGTGAAACTCAAGAGCCCAGTGAGACAAAATTTCCCAGATTCAAAATAAACAAAGAAACCTAAATGGAAATTACCCACCCCCGCCCTGCCCCACTGGAAACTTTTGGGTAAAACGGAACACTTGAACTAGGGTATCATTTCAAGTTTAAAACTTCAGCCACTAACGTATTTAACAAAAATGTACCACTTCAGTAGGCAGAGGAATAATACAAATGGTTTTTTATTAATAATAATAATAATAATAATATAATATAATTGTTTAAGTTGATTTATATTTATGCAAATTAAGCTAGTGTTACACACAGAGAGTGTTCATAGTTCAGGAAATATAATTTATCTTTTATTATTCATCAAAATAGCTTATGAAATAGAATGTAATTCCACTTCAAAACAGTCTGAATCACAGTAAACTCTTTAGAAGCAGGAAATACGGAGCAGTATTACATTCTTTGACAGGTGAGGAAATATAGTGGAGTTAGTGTAATCTTCCATAAAATTCCTCAAATAATGCCATGCATGTCTAACACTCAGGGATTCTGACTCCTCAAGAAGAAGGAAGAACGTGCCCAGACGGGCGACTCCAAGCCATCCTTGGCTCTCCGGGAGCAGGTCTCTGTCTACACTCTGGACCAAGGCATAGCAGGCACCCAGTCACACAGCACCTGGACGGGACATGCCCCGCGTACCAGACACAGAATCACCAAGGTTCCGAGGCTTCTCAGGGATGGGCTCCCAGATCCTCGGGAGACCAACCCACCGTCTCTGGCTCATTTTCTGTCCTACTTAGGATGGGTCAGTCTCCCCTTTGTGTAGGGTCGCCCTGGTCTCCACCGCAGGAAAATAAGCCTTACGAGGCAAAGAAACTGACTGTAGCCACTAAGTCTGGACAGCCGCCAGCCCTTCATTCCTCACAACACCCAACCGCTCAAGGATCCCAGAGGTTCCCACTCCTCCCACCCAAGGAGGCCACACCAGCTGTGCATGGAGACTGAGCACCAGGTCTCCAGGGAGCCCTACGTTCCCATGAAGCTGTCAGCAGAAATCACAGTGGCCAAGCAGCAGGTCCTTTTGAAAACAATAGAGCTCTACCCCAGGAGAGGGCACCCAGTGACCTTAGTCTCAGGAACACTCACCGTGTTGTTAGAATCACAACTCAACGGCATGGTTGCCATGGCTCTAAGAAGGCTACTGGCCTGCCTCAGTTTACCTCAACTATATTGGATCACAACAGTGGGGCCAGAGTGAACTACCACCAGGACTCTGAACACCTCTGCCTCCCCGTAAGCTTGCCCTGATCCCAGGGGTGGGGGTGTGTGGGGGGGCTATTCTCACTCAACTAACTTCACAGAGTTGCCTAATCCCTTAGACATGGCCTTGACCTCCAAAATTCCTGGCTGCTCTTGACAGCCTGACATACTCTCTCTGTATACCCCAAGAGGTAAACATCTACTACGCTCAAGGCAGAAGCCTAGGCCAGCGATTTCTTTTTTTCTTTTAAAGATGATGATTAACATTTAGTACACATTAGCCATCCTGTGACTAAGACATCACAGTGCTGGGTTGGCAGCAGGTCAACTTCAGTTTCAGAAGAAAATTGCACTATTTCCTGAGATTAGAGGTTTAAACCAAAACACAAGACAACCATGTTTTCACTCGAGAGCTGCCTGTTTGATGGCAAGTAACTTATTTCCCTCACTGCAACACTTCCTTATTTCATTAGGCACTGCTAAGGCTCAGTTGGTTCTGCCTTACTACTTGAAATCACACCCAAACTGCCAAAGACGTCACCTTGAAGGGCAGGAAATCCATAAATAAACTCATCAGGATGACCACAGTCGGCCTTGACTCAGAATCCTGATTTTAATCCTTTTCCTTCACTTTATTATTACTCTGGAGAGGATTCTGAATAACAATAAGCTTGCCTCCTATCACAGAGCCTCTCGCTAACTACGGCCCCTGTGGAGTTGGCCCCAGGGTGATGGGGTGTGTGTGTGTGTGTGTGTGTGTGTGTGTGTAGGGTGGGGGGGGGGCTGGGGTATGCAGCTTCCATTCACAACCAAGACAGGTGGTGTGGGCTCCCTTCCCAGGAGTCACACTTCCTTCTGGTAAACAATCCATGAGGGAGGGAACACAATGAAAATAGGCATTGTTCCCCATCTGGGCCTGTGCAGCAAGTGGCACTTAAAGCTCCGAACCTCAAAACCGGCCTTTTCCTGAACCCTTTATTGCACGGCTTGGCAAACTCGGGCCTGCCACCCGTTTAGCTCAGCCCGCTAACACAGACGCTCGTTCACTTAGATTGTCCACGCCGCTGGGCTCCACGTGGGCTCCTCTTGGCCCATGAAGCCTAAAACACTGAGATGTGGCTTTTCACAGAAAAAGCTGGCTGACTCCCTACTTTCTCAAATGATTTCCTTATTCTAAATCTGTTTCTTTCTAATTACAGAAATCCCTAAAATTCCAAGAAACAGTCATGAAAAATCCCACTGTTGACCTGGAGTTGTTAGTCTGTAGCCCAGCCTCAGAAACAGATAGATGGTTTGGTCACTTACTTCAGAATCCTACACCCCATCAATGACCTACCAAGAAGCATCGGAGAGCTCCGAGACTTCTCCAAAAAGAAAATGCAAGATAAGAAATACAACTGGTAACACTGAAAACAAATGCTATCCCTACCCGCAGCACAAACATCCATGCCTATCAAAAACTACCAAACCGTTAAAATATTCCTTGGTACAGCATATTTAGTCACATGGTTTTCCTGTACTCTTCTACACTCCCTTGTTATTTATTTTTAAAAGATTTTATTGGGGAAATGGGCGCTGGGAACAGCGTTGGGGAATCAGGGAAGGGGAACAGACAAGTTGCTGTCCTTTTGTTCTTCAGTCTAGTTGCAGAGGACATCGCTTCACTGACCCATGTTGGTATCGTCATTGCGCTCTTCCCGAATGAGGCAGATCGGTCGCCAGCCTCTGGATGTTGCTCACTGCGGCTATTGGCAGCTCACGCTGGCTGCTGGCCACTCACTGTAGCCTATGGCAGCCCACTGCAGCAGGGGCTGCAGCTATGCCATCCCGGGAACTCACAGCAGCCCAGCTCCAGGTGGAGCTGTTGTTCACCATCTTAGCTGTAGAGGGCAGTGTCACTGGCCCTCATATATGGGATCTAAACCATGGCCCCTGGCGTCCCAAGCCAGCTCTTAACCAATGTGCCACTCAGACGGCCCTCCTTTGTTATTTTTAATGAAATGCCATCAACAGCTACAGTGGTTCTTTGACAATATAGTGGATATCACTAAGTTTCTTGATGAAGGTGGGGGGTGATCTAAGAAGGAAGTCCAATACATCTTTGTGTTAAACACTGATTTAAAATCACTGGGATGTTCTATTTGGGAATACTCTGTTCATATCATGGAGGAAAAAAATGAGTTCAGCTGAAGAAGTGGTAATCAGCTTCTTCCCCCCTCCTGCCTCTGGAAAACATACGGTCAGGTAAGAGCATGGAAATACTAGACTTTCTTTATATTATGTTCCTAGCCGGGAATCTTGTGGGGAGAGGTTAGGAAAAAACAGAACATGAAACAAAAGCATGAACTATTGATGGTTTTCTACTCAGGAACAACACTGCATGCCACAGAAGCATTTATGTTGCAACGACAAGCCATAGTTCCTGAATTACCCACAATTCCTGGAGTGCTAACCCACAGCCTTTGTCTGTCAAAAAGCGTATTACAATACAACCACATGAGCTAATTCCAGCAATTGCATTTATCGGAACTTGTTTATTAAAAAATCAATCATTCCCAAACAGCTCTGCTTTCACTCGTATTAGTCACGATGTGATTGAGAAGCACCTCACACCTGATTATGGCAGCCAGTGCTGCCATAGTAGGTTGGCTGGGAACGGATGTCCTGAATCCCAGCTTCACACACATCACACAGAGTCAAGGGGAGAATAAACGATCTCAGATCTGGGGTCGCAGAAAGTTTTCTCTTGACTTGCTACTTTAGTTTTTCCTTGGTTTATTATTAATCCATTATTTTAGAAAGATATTTAGAGCAACAGCAGCAAAAACCAAACAAACAAAAAGTCCTCTCCTGCTTGGGGTAGGTCGGCTTGGGCACAACCACTTCCGGAGCTGGGTGGCCGCACTTAACCGGAAGGTTTAATTTGGTATTTCTGACATGCTGGTGGCCATAGCAGGGAGACCAATTCAGATAACTGTAATTAGCTTTAATAAATTGTGTCTTGGAAGAGAAATGTTCTTATTTTGAAAAATAAGCCAGCCTCCTTCCCTACCATTCCCCAACCCCAAACCCTCTTCTGATACCTACCAAAGGCTGCCAACTCGGGCTCCTTTTTCCACTTCCCCAACGAGGCTGGTGGGTTGGGCCATATCACCGTGGTATGCAAAAGCAGGTCCCCCATGCTCAAATCTGCAACCTGAAAACCAGGGACAAAGCAAAACTTACTGGGAGGTGTTAGAAACACTCAAGATTTCTATGGCATTTTAAATTCCCGCAGGCTGATGTGAACACTGCTTTATGAAAATGCTGTTTCTAAAAACATTTGGTCTTTTTAAAATTAATTGGGGAGTAACATTGGTTAGTAAAATTATATAGGTTTCAAGTGTACAATTCTCTAATACATCATCTATATATTGCACTGTGTGCTCACCACCCAGAGTCAGTTCTCCTTCCATCACCATGTATTTGATCCTCTTTTCCCTCTTCTACCAACCCATTCCTGATGTCAGTTCTGCTTCATGAAAGTACTGTCTTTAGAACATCCTTTTTTGTTCCTTTACCCCATGTGCATCTACCAGAATCTCAATGATAAAGTGGAAAAAAGGTACAAATCAGGGCTCTGAAATTCACATGCAGTAAATCTGTCAAAACTTATCTACCAAGTTGGAGACATTTTGTGTTCAAATAGAGACAGTTTCTCAAGGAAAGACAAATGGCTGTCAGTGACAACAAAAATCCACCCCCAGAAAACTGTAGGCCTATGAGTTTAAATCCCCTTGGAGCCAAGGTCTTCTGGTGAGTGGAGTCAATTATTTCTTCTTCCAACTCTTTTTTTTTTTAAAGATTTTATTGGGGAATTGTCGGAGGGGAGCAGCGTTGGGGAATCGGGGAAGGGGAACAGACAAGTTGCTGTCTTTTTGTTCTTCAGTCTAGTTGCGGAGGATGTTGCTTCACTGTTGGAATCGTCATTGCGCTCTTCCCGGATGAGGCAGATCGGTCGCTGACCTCTGGATGTCGCTCACCGCGGCTACTGGCAGCTCACGCTGGCTGCCAGCCGCTCACGCTGGCTGCGGGCCACTCACTGTAGCCTATGGCAGCCCACTGCAGCAGGGGCTGCAGCCCACACCATCACCGGGGCTCGCACAGCCCAGCTCCAGGTGGAGCTGTTGTTAGCTGTAGAGGGCAGTGTCACTGGCCCTCATGTGGGATCCGAACCGGGGCCGCTGGCATCCCAAAACCAGCGCTTAACCAATGCGCCACTCGGCCGGCCCCCAACTCTTTTTAAAGATTTGATTTCACGTTAGAGGAGGAAGAGAGAAGCTAGCTGAGCAGTGTGACGACTGCTCTTTCGGCAGGTACAGCGTTGAGCTCTGGGCTCCTTGGCAATCATAAGGTTTATCACATGTGCCCGAAGGTGCGCTGCTACCAGTCTCAGGCAGACAACGTCCTCTTCTCGGGGTACAGCCACCCAGACACGATGATGCAGAGAGTCTGCCCAAGTCCCATGAGTCCGCCTCACCACACTCACATCTGTCTTTCTCACTGGAGGCCTTGGCCCACTTTCAGCCCATCAAAATCCCAACTTCCCACCCACTCGACACACAAATCCTAGGTGGGAAGACCGTCTGGTCTCGACCTGTTTGCTGTCTGTGTGAACCAGCCACAGGATGAGACTTTGCACGGATCAGAGTTCCCGGTCTACCCCGTGGATAAACACCACGGATGCTTAGGGCGTGCCTCCCTGAGCCCCACCCACGGCCTCCCGGCTCTACTCTCGGGATCCAACAAAAAACCAAGCCCAAGTCCCTCTTCTTCAAGAACAAATGGCTCTGGTTTATTTTGCTGCTTATGATCTGACTGGGTTTCTAGACACAGCAGCAACCGAGCAGCTCTTTGCCAAACACACTGTTATTTGGCATTGACCTTTTCAAGACACCAAACCAGGCTACAGTGCTGGAGAAGTGACATGGCTTCCATGGTGCAGAATTCAGTGGTATTGTTGCCACTATAAAGAGGTCATTATAGCAGTAATAATGACTCTAATGATTATTGAGCTATATTATCAGTAGTATAGCCAAGGGTAAAAAGAAATGAGCAATCATGTTACTTTGTTTATATGTATGAAGTAACTAGTCAACCAACCCCGCAGGACAGTATCCGCTAAGGGAACTATATGGTCTCCACCACTCGTGCCCCAAACACCCACACAGAAGAGGAATGGTGATATACATGAGTCATATTCCTATGTCCTGTCTAGGACACAGCCTTTGGGGCCATGTCTTCAAAAGTAATTAAAAGTCACTGGGGCAGAGCACTGTCCCAACTCTATTTGCTCCTGCCAACAGAAATACAAGCATACCTTGTCACAGAGCTTTGCTTTACACTGCTTCACAAATACTGCACTCTTTTTACAAACTGAAGGTAGGACCTTCCACCAGCAAAAAGATTATGACTCACTGAAGGCTCAGATGATAGCAGCATCTTTTAGCAACAAAGTATATTTTAATTAAGGTATGCACTTTTTTTTTTTAGACTAATGCTATTGTCCCCTTAATAGATTCCAGTGTAGTGTCAACATAACTTTTGGATGCACTGGGAAATCAAAAAACTCATGTAACTTGCTTTATTGCAGTATTCACGTGATCATGGTCTGGAACTGAGCCCACAATATCTTCACAGTACACTTATATATATCTCTGCACCTTGTGCCGTGTGATTGCCTAGTGCCTCCCACTAGGCTAGGCGAAGCCCCGATGACTTTGGGCTTGGCCATGTGCTCTGGGCCGTGGACTTGGCCTAGGAAGGTTCCACCAGCCCTCCTGAGTGTCTGCATTCCAGCCATGGAAAGGACAGGCCCAAGGCAGCCATTGCTGCTTCAGCCTAGATCCTAGAAGACAGAGATAGGGAGCACACTGAGCCCTAAGCTCTGGAGCTCCCCAGGAGAAGCCAAAGCTCAGCTGACCTCCTACACCCCATGTGTGAAACAAATGTTTGTCGTAGTGAACACCAAGCTTCTGCGTTGTTTATGACACCGCCAGAATGGGCTGACACAGTGCTAGTGTACATGCCTTCTCTCTCGACAAGCTTCTACATGGCTGCATCCTCTGGCCAACAGCCTCTCCCTTGGCCTTCCATTGGTCCCCTCCTGAATCTTCCCCCCAAACCCCGAGGCTGAGTTCTGTTGAGAGGCCTCTACATGAACAAGGACTGGGATGTCCTGAGCCAGGTTTGGGGGGCCCTTTTTCTACAGGGAAGTGCCGTCTTAAGCCTTTTCTTCCTCCAACTTAAGCAAAAGGGGTGCTCTATGTGATACAGCCCAAGCCCCGAGAGTCTAACATGGGGTAGGAGGTGGTGGGCCCAGCTGCATCCTGAGATGTCTCTTTCCCAGCTTTGCTCTCTGTGAGCGTGCCCGCCTGCAGGGGCTCCTGCTTGGAAAGCTGGCTGATGACAGGATCAGAGACCCTGTGGTCCTGGAAGGTGACCATTTCAACATAGACACACCATTCCCAGGAGACACTGATAAATACTCTTATTCCTGTTTACAAATTGTTCATGAATCCATTCCAGGATTTTAGTGGATGTTGCCATTAAAAGGGAACTACAATGATCAGACATCAGTCTTGTGGAAGTTGGGCCATAACTTGTGTAACTCCGCTGTCTGCCTCTCTCAGTTTCCACGGTTGTTCCAATATGCGCATGCTCCAAGCAGTGCTCTAGGATGCTAATTCCTCTTGGCACAGAGCACCTCTGTGATGCATTCTCCCTAAGGTTTATCTTTGTGGAATTCAGGCCATTCCATTCTTACCAGGTTGAAGACCATTCTCCTCAATAAGAGAAAAAAAAGAGATCAAATGAAACTTGAACCATTTTCTTTGAGTAATCAATTGTCTTTGGACTATTATATTTCTGATCCCTTTAGAGGAGTTTCTTTTTTTCTTATAATGCTAAAGCATAATCTTTTGTTGCTCTCTTTGGCATCTTTACTACTTTTTCTGGGCTTTGCACATCCTAATATTCATGTAGGATTTTCCAACTCTTTAATACTGGCACACAGTCAACCGCCCCTCCTCCCATCTTTTGCACATTTCTTTTTACAAAACCTCAGCTCACAAGACTATCCTTTGTATGGCCCTATATTATCTCTTTGTTCCTTGCTGGAAAGATTTCTTACTTGATTGTCAGAATTTTATTTTAGAGGATAGGCAGTTTCACCAAAGCCGTATTTCCTTTTAGTCTCTGAATTTTTTTTTTTTTTTTTAAAGATTTTATTGGGGAATTGGTGGAGGGGAACAGCGTTGGAGAATCGGGGAAGGGGAACAGACAAGTTGCTGTCTTTTTGTTCTTCAGTTTTAGTTGCGGAGGATGTTGCTTCACTGTTGGTATCGTCATTGCGCTCTTCCCGGATGAGGCAGATCGGTCGCTGGCCTCTGGATGTCGCTCACCGCGGCTATTGGCAGCTCACTCTTGGCTGCCAGCCACTCATGCTGGCTGCGGGCCACTCACTGTAGCCTATGGCAGCCCACTGCAGCAGGGGCTGCAGCCCACACCATCACCGGGGCTCGCACAGCCCAGCTCCAGGTGGAGCTGTTGTTAACTGTAGAGGGCAGTGTCACTGGCCCTAATATGTGGGATCCGAACCGGGGCCCTGGCATCCCAAAACCAGCGCTTAACCAATGCGCCACTCGGCCGGCCCTAGTCTCTGACTTTTGAACCATATTCACTGTTTTTTTCTAAATTATTTGCAATCCACTTATCCATATCACCTTCTAGTCTTTGTATGATGGTCTTTGGCTTACCAGATCACTAAAATCCAGAAATTAATTTGGCAGATAATAAAAAATATAACAAAATATAATGAAAAATTTCATTTCTATGACTCAATAAAATTCACCTGTCAAAATTAAATACACTAAAACAGGAGAAAAAGAAAAAAAAAATCTCTTGATCAAAAATATTTGTACGGCTGGCCGAGTGGCGTGGTGGTTAAGCGCTGGCTTGGGAAACTGGCGGCCATAGTTCGGGTCCCACATATGAGGGCCAGTGACACTGCCCTCAAAAAAAAAAAAAAAAAAAAAAAAAAAATTTGTAGTATTATTCATAGTACTCAATAAATGAAGCCCCCCAAAATTGCCCAATGAGAGGAATTATGTATATCATTCAGCCACATAGTATATTATACAACTTAAATAATCCTTTTGAATAATTTAAAGTAACATGAAAATTCTTTGTTCAATATCAAAAAAAAATCAAGATACAAAACTACTTCCAAAATATAATTATTCAAGCATATACACATATATAATTTTTGTTTTTCTTCTTGCCTTTTTCCGTATTTTGCTCTTTTTCAAATAAGCATGTTTTTCTTATTTAAATATTTTACAAGAAAATGAGAACGCAATCCAGAGCAGCAGCGTTCATCTTTTCTACACTGTGACTGATTAAATTATCTGCCAAGTAGACTGAGGACATTCCCATCCTCTGCTGGTCACATTATGTAGAGAAAATAAATTGTGTTTCAGGGGAAAACTGTCCATCCTCTACAGCACACCCTCTCGAGTCACCAGGTTTCAAACCTGTACATTGTCTTTAGCTCCTCCTTTGCAACTCTCTGTGAGATGGAGGCAAGGGATAGGTATATAAATCCTGTGCAGTCTGGTAGTGACCTGACTTCTTCCCACTGTGGAAAAACCGGTTTGTCTCCAGTTACAAGTCATCTTGACACGTCTTCACGTCATATATACACCTGTGCTGTTTTGACGTTTCCAAAGAATTGTTACACGCCTGCCTGCTTCCTTCACATCATATGCGTAAAATAAATTTCTTCATTTTTGTTTGCTTTTACATCTGCATGAGATATCATCATTTTACCTCTTTCTCAAATTATCTTTTAACAGTCCAAAAATTTGTTTCACTGAGGGCATAAAAATAAACCTGGATAATAACCCTTTTGTATCTCTGGAGATAAGGCTGTTTTCTCTGTCTAGACTAATCACCCATGCTTTGCTCCCCGCACCCCGCTGCATGGAACCCTCCTAATCACAGCAGGAGTGGTTTTCTTCAGCTCCCTCCCAGCTTTGCTCCCCCTTTTTTTCTTTTTGAGCCAGAAAGCAAAACCAAGGACAATATTCCAGTTGAGTCAGGATGTACAGAAGCACTGACGGATATTATTATATATCATAACCCTCTGATTCATCTCAGTGTTATCAGCATTTTTATTCATATAAGTTCTTTTCAATGACAGGCACAGCTTACAGTTCAGGCTGTGTTTCTTTCAGGGGTATCTGTTCCTGTCACTATTTCTTCTAAGTCGGGTTTCAGGTAGATTAAAAAAAAAAATGATTCAGAATCATTTGAAACTGTCATTCATTCAACAAACATTTACTGAGTACCCACTACCCGGCAGTTGTTATTCTGATCTCTGGGGATATCGCTTCGGCCTTCAATGGCGCCCACAGAGCAGCCCATGCTGCGGTAATGAAGTTCACTGCATGTAACACAGAGCGAACCCAGAGGTCCTGAGAGCGAAGAGTGTTAGGAACACGTTTCCTATAGTACGGAATCATTCTGCTGAAGAAGAAAATTCACACTGTAGCCTTGGATAAAGGAAAAGAGTTCCACCAACCAAACCAGTATCTCGGTAACTATTTTACAGAGAAACAATCCCTTTTAAAAAACAATCAAACCAACTGCAGCTTTCCTGGCAGGTGTCCTGAGAAGAAGGGAGGGGGAAGTTCTTACCTCTTTTTTCTCACCAGTCTGTTCAGCGATCAGCTGGTCAAACACAGCCCCAAATTCTTCATGGATTTTCTGCATTTCATTGATATGACTTGCAACCTTGTTCATAGTCTTGATGGCCACTAGAAGAAAATGGGCCGTGCAATGACAAGGCTGTTGAGGGGCTCCTGGGGGCTGAGCAAGGGGGCAAGGGGTAGGGTGCAGGGGCCAGGGGTACGGGGTGGTGGCAGGGGCCAGGGGTGGGGGTGGGGGCAGGGGGAAGCACAAGGGGGCAGGGGGAAGGGGAAGCGGGAGAGGGCTGGGGGCAGAGGGCAGGGGATAGAGAAAGGGGGCAGGGGACAGGAGGCAGGGGAGGGGCAGGGGGCAGTGCGAGGGGGAGGGGGAAGTGGGAGGGGAGGGGCAGAGGGCAGGGTATACGGGAAGGGGGGTGGGGGCAGGGGGAAGAGGGCACAGGGCAGGGGAAGGGGACCGGGAGCAGGGGACCGAGGGCAGGGGGCAGGGACAAGGGGTGGGGGAGGGACAGGGGACAGAGGACAGGGGCAGGGGCAGGGGCCTGGGGGAAGAGGGCACAGGGCAGGGGAAGGGGCCAGGGAGCAGGGGACAGGGGGCAGAGGGCAGGGGGCAGGGGGCAGGGGGCAGGGACAAGGGATAGGGGAAGGGGAGAGGGGCAGAGGACAGAGGGCAGGCCCCCACTCACCATCAAGGTGGTAATGCTCCTCGCTGTCCGCATCCGTCAGGGCGAAAAGCTCCTTGAGCAGAAGCGGGTACTTGAGGATCCTCTGGATGGGCTTGATGAGGTAAGACTCGAGTGTGGACGAGTGCTGCTGCTTCGGGTTCTGGGCATCCAGGAACGCCTTGAAAGCCGCGTCTGTCCTGGCTGGAAGGGTTTAAATACAGGCTGGCTGGGCGGCACGCCCCAGTGACTGACTCCCTTCTCGCAATGGCACTCACTCACTGCTCCAAGGTGGCTTTTACAGGACTGAGCGGGGAGGGTTGCATGGAGGAGGTAAAGGGGGCACTCAGAGAGACAATGGAAGGGCCTGTCGGAGGTACGTTTGTTTATCTGGGGGGAATAATAGGGTGTGAGTTAAGGGATAACAGGATTTGTACATCCTACACGCTTGGATTTTCAGGGGCTGCTCCTTACCCTTCTTGTATGAACAATGTCTTTTTATTCCAATATTTTGACATCTGGGGCCTTACAGACCCAGGGAGACTGCCTCTCCCAGGGCTAGCCAATTCCTGGAGAGGGTGAAGGACTTGCCTTTCACATGCAAACCAACCAATCCAGAGCCCAGCCCTCGCCTCCTCCATCAGCTCTCATACCCTGGGCCGCCACTCCCCCTAATCATCCCAGGGCAGGGCACCAGATAACCTGGGACAGCCTGGCACCCCCGGAGCCCACTGAAATTATTCAAACGAGCCCATCGAAGGGGCTCACCCTTACGTGCCCATTCCTAGACTCTTGCCTAGTTTTCCACTTGCTCCCTCACCTCCTGACCAACCCTGGTGCCCCAGCGTGGCCCTGGCCCTGCATGCTGTGGCATGACATTCTCTTGGGGACTGTGAGTAACAAACTATCTCTTCCATGGCAATTGTCTCCCGATCCGTTGGCCTAGCTCTATCTAGTAAGGAAACACATTTTAAAACACTCCTTACCCTGGTTTTCCTAATCTTTCAAGCATTCCATTGCTGGTAGAACCTCTTTTGAAAAAAGGCAGGAAAAAAAACACCCTAGAAGCAGCAGCACCTGACAGCTCTGGTAAGTGGAGCAGGGATGGCTCTCCCGCAGTGAATGCCTCTAAGATCTGTTCTATGTTAAATCAGTGCGACCAGCTATTAGCATCTGTAGGCCAGGCCTGGCTGCCCAGGGCTGCGGCATTCTCTAAGGGAAACATACATCTGACCGCATGTAATTCAGGTAGCACTTTCCTCACCAGCGCGGCTTTTATCTGTGTCGCAGGCGGGCTGAAAAGCCGCCTTCGGGAGCTGTGGGTCCCCACTAGACAAGTGACAAGGTGCCTGCCAGTGGATAATTAGGAAGACAAGGCTGATGCCTTCTCTGCAAAGACACGGTGGGGAAGGCGACCACAGTGAGGGCAACAAATGGGAAGGAGAAAGGGCAATATATCAAAGTGACTTAACAGTGGGCATATGTTTTTTCCAAAAGCTCCTGACAGAGATGAAAAATGTATTTTCATTTTCAGTGATTAGGAGTGTAAGCTAAGATCAGAAGATGTGGTAAAAGGGCACTGTGAAACGGTAAAATGATTCTTTGCACTATCTTTATTCAATTAAGAAAAACAGCAATCATGGGGGGAGGCTTCATAAAGATCTTTTCACCCCTTTTAAGCCCTACTAAGAGGAATCAAACCCCATGGGATCGGCCATCACTTCTCCTCCTTCCAAAAAATAAATCCTTGAGAGAACGCCGAGTGGGAGCCAGGCGACCCATGGCCCATGTGCCAGGGGAGGGAGGCCAGGCCAGTGCACGAGGAGGAAGCGACGGCTTCCAGGGGACACCCCGAGTCTCAGTCCATGGGTCCCACAAGGGACCCAGGAACCGCCACCCCCAAAGTCCTCAAGTCCAAAAATACGGCCGTGGGAATTTAAGCCATCAACTGTATTTTATATGGGGCAACAGGGGGTAGGGTTCCCGGCTGTGTGAGCTACTGAGCTGTCCCTTCCATCCAATCCAGCAATGAGTCTGTTCATCATCATACACACGTACGTACTTTTGTTCTCAAACTCTTCTCGTCACCCTCTTGGCACATTTGGCCATTAGAAAAATGTAGGTCATACCTGATGTTTTAAGAGGCAGTTTTGGAAGATACGATAATGTTTTCCAGGTGCAAAAAAATATTATTGAATTAAGAAAAATCTACAGGGGCAGGGTTTAATCTAATCAAATGTTTTAAAATAACACAAATTGCTCTAAGGACTGTAATGGGTATGTAATTTTACTGTAGAGGAAAGAGCTTTAAAACTGTTACATTAACAATCCCATAACAATTAGCATTCAGTTAAACTGTAAAAAGAAACATACACACACAGAACTACATGAACAATACTGCACATGTGAAAACAGACAGCATGACAAGGAGATTCCCAGGTTCCCTTTAAATTTTTGTGCTGATGCAGACTCTCTCTACCATTAAGTATGTCAGTATCTGGGGCAGGCTCTTGTCATCCAGAGACCTGCATGGTACTATTATTTCCTAAACAGGCTTTAAATTAAGTCAAGCTCATTCTCTTTGGCAGCAAAACATAACATATGTAAATTATTTACATATTCAGATACTGATCTGCAGCTGTTTACATGGCAGCCACAGTGAAGTATTAAGGACAGCAGGCTGATTTCCAGAGTCTTTGAAATGCAACCTTCTGTCAGGCTTACTGTTTACCAACGAAGTGTTTCTTTAATCCTTTTACCTGTCACCAACAACCACATGCTGAACCTTCTGGAAACTCTCAGAATGCTCCATCATCTTCCCAAAACATGTAGGAAGAGGAGCGCGCCAATACAAAAACTCTACTCTGTTCTGTGCAAAATATGATTGGAACTTGACTCATTTTTGTGAATAACTAAAACAACTTGAGTAGTGATGATGGTGGCAATTATCACCACCTAGGAACAAAAAACAGGTGAGGAAAAGACGAAATTGCACAAAAAGGTATATGAGCTGTGGTAGGTTATAATGAAATTCATGAAAAAGAGGAATAAAGTAGGGAATTTCTAAACCTCTTATATTTTTGCATAACTGCAAAATGACCCATCAATTCTGACCCTAAATAGCTGAGGATAAACTTTCATTATAAGAAAACTGACATGCTGTTAATTCACGCTACTAATGAATTTCATGTCTCAGGACCCTCATTTTGGCTGGTTGGGACGTCCATCTGGCACATCCATTACATTTAGATTGTGGCCACAAAGTCCCCAAATTGAGTCGGTCACAAAATGGTGACTCTGACAGGTAACACGCACATCCGCCAGGCCGCCCAGCGTCACAGGTAGCCCGCGCATCGCCAGGCCGCCTGCCTCACAGGCCGCCCGCCTCACAGGTAACCTGCGCATCGCCAGGCCTGCGCCTCACAGGTAACCCGCGCATCACCAGGCCTGTGCCTCACAGGTAACACGCGCATCGCCAGGCCTGAGCCTCAGAGGTAACACGCGCATCCGCCAGGACACCCAGCCTCATGGGCCTCACCTTTCACCAGGACCTTGGGAACCTTCGTGTGGCTGGCGCAGAAGGCACTGTACAGCTTGAAACGGTCAGCGTAATACAGGAAGGAGCCGCCCAGAGAGAACAGCACTTTCTGGATTAAACGAGAAGAAGCGCAGTTAGTCCATGTTTGCCCTCGTCTGGGGGTATCAGCAGGAGGTCTCGGGGAGCTCGCAGCTGCAGGGAGCTCGCATCTGCTGGGCACACCCTGCACAGCATCATTCACATCTGCCACAGCCTTTCTTTGCTCACTGATGCCCTTAAACTGCCTGTCAAAAACGCACATGGCTTCCACATTTACATAGCAGATGCTGGATTTGGCCTTCTCGGTAATTACAATGGAGATGTCACTGTTTTCCAGGCCTGTGTTTCTAAAATGACTCAGGTGCCCAAGAAAGGGAAAAGGATAGCAAAATGTAGTACATCCATATGATGAAACATCGCTTGGCAATAAAAAAAGCATGAGCTATTGATAGATGATGCAGCAACATGGCTGAACTCAAGGCACTTATGCCATGTAGAAGAAGCCACATGAAAAAGAGCACTGGCTGCAAGGATGTACATGAAATTCCAGAATGCGAACTAATCTATGGTAACAGGAAGCAGACATGGCAGGAAGAGGCAGGAGAGAGGAATCACAAAAGAGCAGGGAAAAACATGGGCTGATGATGATGTTCATTATCCTGACTGTGGTGATGGTTCACAGGTGTATACATGTCAAAACTCAGCCGATTATACGTTTTAAATATATGCAGTGCACTGTATGTCAATTAGACCTCAATCAATCTGATTTTTCAAAGTATATGAGGGTGACATGTAAGGCAGCATCACTGTGCATGAATCAATGAGCTTAGTCAATTCCAAGTGCAACGCAGGGAATCTATCCAGCACAGGAAAGCCAACCAACAGGCAGGAAATGAGCTTTGAGCACCCTCACTAGGGCACTGGGCAGGTATCCTCAATACAGCAGCAAGGACACTGCGGGCTGGAAGGGTGTCTTTGTCCTGGATAACGATACGCATTTCCAATCAGCAGAGTTTCCCAGAACAAGAAAAACTAATTTGCTTACTGAGAAACCAAGGGTGCAAGTCTAACCTGCTAATAACAAGTATTAAAGGCCCCCATATAAGGGCTGGCCGAGTGGCGCGGTGGTTAAGCGCTGGCCTGGGAAGCCAGCGGCCCCGGTTCGGTCCCACATATGAGGGCCAGTGACACTGCCCTCAAAAAAAAAAATAAATAAATAAATAAATAAATAAATAAATAAATAAAATAAAGGCCCCCATATAGACAGAACAAAAGGTCAAGGTTGGTACCTCTTCTAAAGTAGAAGCCAGCAGATGTGCCTGTTTAAGGCAAGTTGATGGCACTGGTTTTACCTTAGCCAGGGAAGCAGGAGACAGTCGTGTGTCCCCACCCCGCACCCCCAGGACCCCTTTAGGAACTGACCCTTGCTGGCAGTCCAATGAAGACTCAACACCACAAACATAAGAACTCATAAAAAAGACATGATACATGCCTCCTGCGAGGCATTACCAGGAGATGCAACTTGACCTACAGGATAACCCACCTGTGACATTAGGGCAGTTTGACATTATTCGAGGACGTGACTTACCTTAAATTGATCGACTTTCTCAAGCTTTTCTAAATCTGGTACCAGTCTCACTCCATCTTCTAGAGTTTTAAGGAACTCGACTTGAAATTCTACCATTTCAGTTAAATTTCCAAAAAGCACATCAAGCTGGAAAACGAAAAAGAACTTAATCTACCTCATATTTCCTTAGTATTCAGAAACTTTATCTGCTTCTGATTTCAAAGCTTTTCTATCAGTACCTGTCAATTAATATAAAGATCCCACCACCCGCAGGGAGGCACAGCTTCATGCTGAGTGCAACCCAAGAGCTTAACAGGCAATAATTTGGCCTGTTTATTACGATTAAATGAATTCAAAACGCTTTCAGTTTGTGTGCGCTCCCCTCTCCTTCTTTTTCCAACTCCCGTGTGACCCTTGCAAAGTCAAGACAGCTTCCACCATACCTCGTCCTGGGTGAGAAAAGTTTCCTTTTGAAGAGGTTTTAGGTATCTCTCCATGAGACAGTTTAAGTCCTAAGGGTTGAAAGAATACCTCATTAGCATATTTAAAAGTCTAAAAGTCTATAAAGAACCAAAAGGGTAAGACCAAACAAAACAAAACAAAAAACCCAACAGATGATGTCCCAAATGCAAATTTTCAGACTTGAGGTTACTAAGGTCCATTAAAGCAGTGGGGAGCCGACCTTCTCTGTAAATATTTCCGGCTTCGCAGGCCATATGGTCTCTGTCACAGTGACTCAACTCTGCTGCTTTAACAGGATGGCGGCAGATAACACATAAATGAATAAGCGTGGCTGTGCTCCAATAAAGTTTTATTTGTAAAAACAGGCAGAGGGCTGGACTAGACCTGAGGGCTATAATTTGCTGATCTTTGATTTAAAGACTAAAACAGATCATTCAAAACAGGTTACACTGTTACAATGTGTAACTAAACTATATATAGAAACACATTCTTATAGTTATAGGAATTGTTAGAAATTAAATAAATTAAATAGTTATATGTATTATATATAAAAATATATATTATCAATTATATAGAAATAAATAATATAGTTATAGAATATAGTCATAGGAATATATGTAAATGTCAGAACAACTAATAACACAATGAAAACAGAGCTGACACCCTTCTACCTAGACTCAAATTAGATTCTGAAGATAACAAATTTTTCAAAACTAAATTCAATTTTAGTATTAGCTCAACAACATATTTAGAAAGGTCAGAAGGATCACTTAATATTCACACCATCACCTCCTTTTAGTCAGTTCACACACACACACGAATTGCTATAAGAATTGATATCCTTCCTTAAAACACAAAAGAAAATCGGACCATTCAGAATAGAGGCCAAATTCTATAGGAGAGGCCACGACAGCCTTCATTTCCATGACTTGACTTTGATGTGAGTCAAAAACCGTGTGACCGTGCCAAGGTGCCCCCTTCAGCAGAGGCAGGGAGGCAGGCCCTGCAGGAGGCCAGACATACCTTCACGTACGTGCGCTCGGTTTCCAGGAGCTCACAGATCACCTTGCGCAGCTTATCGGCATCCGTCAGCTGTCTCATGGTAGCCAGGGGAGGCCCGGCGGAGTCCTGAGGAGACGGGCTCTGGTCACTGGGGTTCATCTCGTGCAGACTGCGGCAAAATGCGGCCACCTGTTCCGTACTCTGCAGAGTACAGTTGAAAAGGCGAGGCAGATGAGGTTATCACTCATTCGAGAAGCCTGTCTGACATCTGTCCTTCCTAACAGTGTTCCTCCTGGTTGATGAACTGCCACACATGGATTTCATCTCTCCTTTCCCCAAATTACTCCACATATTTGAGAGCTCACTGAATGCTCAAGACAACCGCAACAGCCATTGCTAACCTATACCGAGGGCTCACTGCATGCCAGGCTCTGGTCTGATGTATTTAATCCTCCCACATGGTAAGTAAAGGCTATTATCATTCCAATGTAAGAGGTGAGACAATGGAGGCCCAGAGAGGTTAAGTAACTCATGCAAGATTGCACAGCTCGAACATGGCAGAGTTGGGGTCTGAACCAGGCAGTGTGATTCAAAGCCTGTGTTTTTAACCATTCTGCAAGAAGCTTACCAATGAGGAGATGGAGATACAGAGACATTAAGTGCATTTCACCCAAAATGCAAAGCTTATTAATTATCAAACGCCCAGTTAAGTGTGCTATATATACTCTGTCATGTTGGAAGATGATTTCACAAGCTAAGAGTTATCCTGGTTCTGTTAAAAACTGACACGGAGGCAGCTTTCTAGATAATGACAGATACCTACATATTCAAAAGAAAAAAAAAGAAAGATACCACTCCCCTCTAAAAATAGGGTGCTGGGTCCTGAACTGGACCTTAGTGGGAGAGCACGGTCTCCACCTAATCTCTGTCTGGAATGGTTCTGGTGGAAGTTTTAGGATGCTGGGATTCTAAATTCCAACTTTCAAGTTATGGAAACAGTTCTCCAAAGCATGGGCTGTTGGCTGGGCAGCTGAAAACCCCATATCGTCTGTAGTTCAACCGGCTGCATATTAGAACCACCTGGGAGGTTGGGGGCGGGGCTCTACACTTCCCAATGCCCAGTGCCCCCTCCAGATCCATTTAATCAGAACCTCCAGGTGGGTTGTGCAAGTGCCAATAGTTTTTAAAGCTCTTTATGGAATTACTCCAGAGGTTACTTTGTATCACAAAATCTAGTTTGTTAATATCTGCTCAAATCCACCGCTCTACAAATGATGGATGGATTCTCCTTGAAGGCAGTGGCTGCCGTCTCATACTTCTCTTCCCTGCTTCTATTGCTTAATTCATCCCCGGGCACCAAGTGTTTCCAATACAGACCGGTGAACTTAGAGAATTGCTTCTATCACCCACCTACCCAGGGGGAACATCCCCAAAAAAACAACGGTTGGTGCCAAGAGCTGAACGTCAAGGCTGCCACTTTGCATAGGGCAGAGGAGCTAAGACCCAGTGTATTCCACGCGGGCAGTTTTTCGACCCAGAGGAAGGCAGCTAACATGAATGTGCCTTTCCCTCGTTAGCATGTCTCCAAAGGAAGTCTGGAGTAAAAAGCACACGGGAAATCACTGGCTACCAAGGATGCCTCAAAGTCAACGTCATGACAGGGACGAGGACAGCCAGGACGTAACCACGTAACCGTTATTCCAATTCTCTGACCAATCACCACATTAAGTATTGTTCACATTAACACGGGTCTTACTTGCCAGAAAGCATTAGTCACCTGTCAATGACACTATTCAATGTTCTCTATGGAATGGGTGTTTCAGACACTGAATATGCCCACAGAGAATGATCTCTTTGATGACAAAAACAACAATTAACAACAACAAAGAAAACCCTCACCCAAAAGCACTGAGTTGTATGATATGTGAATGATGTCTGAATAAGGCTGTTACAAAAGAAAGACTACTTGTTTTTTTTTTTTCCTTTGTTTTTTTTTTTTTTTGAGGGCAGTGTCACTGGCCCTCATATGTGGGACCGAACCGGGGCCGCTGGCTTCCAAGGCCAGCGCTTAACCACCGCGCCATTCGGCCGGCCCTAAGACTACTTGTTTTTAATCAACACTTGTTTCAGTAGATATAACCTAAATAGTTCCATTTAGTTATGTTAGGGTTTTACTAACTCAACTTTGACCTTAAACATATAGTTAAACACGGCTTTGTCTTGAAAATTAAAAAGGAATAAATAGATCCATTTAAAGGAAAATGTCCACACTTCTTTTAGATGATCCAACGATAACTATATGGGCAACTGCATAACATAGACATGATGGGGAGTGGGGAACCCCACCGACATGAAAACCCAATGGACTGATGGCTATAACAGCTGACAACTAACTGCCCGCCCTCCAGCTTATCCCAAACTCCCCGTTGTTATGGAGTTGGCACCTGGCGAATGAACCCACCTCAACAAATATGTAACTGGCACCTGCGCTTACACAGTGCTTTTCTAACAGCCATAACCACTGCTGCCTGCCACTTACATGCAAACTAACATCAAAGCTGCTACTCATGATAAATAAAGCCATCACTGCATTCCCATCAGAGAAACAGCGCACGTTTCTGCAGTCTTACCATTTAGACAAGTTGCCATCGAACTTGTGATATCCAGCAGTCTCGTGTATCCTACCAAGGATGTCCCACACTTTAAGAATAGGCAAACCTTATATCCTGAGGACTCTGACACGTATCAAAGGCAGGAAGTTCCAAAAGCTACCCCCACTTGCGCTCCTCATCCGTCCCAGACTGACCAACTGCCATTCTCGGCTGTGTCTGGGTTAGAATAATGGAAGGTATGGGATGGAGTTCCTGGGATTTCATGCTCTCTGTGTCACTGTCAAGACTTTGAGATTTCCATTTGTAAGAGTGTGAGTAGGGTTCCTGACTTTGCCTGTGTCAAGTCCACCACCTCTCAGGTCTGACATCCTTAGAACAGGCCCGTGGGGAAAGCTCAGCTTAGTGTGATGTGGGCGAGGCCTCTATTGCTCAGACCCAGCCATCTCATACCCAACTCTCCTACCCCAGCCAGGTTACTCACTTTTCTCCCCCTGAACCAAGTCCTGAATTATGATAGGAGAGACCCTCCCAGGGGATGCCTAAAAAGTCCCTGGCGTCCTCTTCTGAAAGGTCAGAGCCCTAGGTGTCCCTTGCTTCTTAGACACGTGCCTGAGCTTAGGACAGATTTAGCCAGGTGGACTCTGAAGTCGAGGAGGGGGCATTCTCTGGCTGAAGGTATAAGCTCTCAGGTGAATCACAAGGAACTGAGCCGAAATGGATGCAAGCTTTTTACTATCCATTCCATGCTATTTAAATAAAGAACTTAAAAATATAGACTTACAAGTTGGAATGCATCTATTGTCAAAGAGTGTCATTTACAAGGCTCTTAATGCAATTTTTGCTTGGAAACAATTAACTGAAAAGAATGTCATCGAGTTTGAGACTTTTGTTTTATCAAAATATTACCCCCCACACCAAAAAAAAAAAAATCCTTACAAGCAAGCAGGACATTCAGCTCTTCTTTAGAATACTGCTAATCTAGAGATCTGATATATTTCAGCCCAGTACGTAAGTCACCCTGCCCCCACGGTTTGGCCAAACTTCTTTACATCAAAATCCATCAGCTTGGCCATGAGGTGGGATGTGAAGCTGAGTGCAGGCCCATTCCCGCTCCAACGCTGAGGGTTGCATCCTGGTCATTCTCTGCCAGGCGCTGGCACCAGAAGGGCCCAGAAAGGGAGCTGCTACAGGAGGTTCTCAACACACTCCTGAAGGCCAAGTTCCCTGGAACTGGGACAAGTAAGGGAGGGTCACTGAGAAGGAGAAGGCAGGCAAGGTTCGGCCAGTGGCAGAAGTACAAACCTCTCCCCACGGAAGCCTGCAGTCAGTCACCCTGGAAACGGAAAAGCACTTCCAGCATTTCAGGGCTGCCAGTTTGAAACTGATAAAGGGCAGCAGAGCTGTCCCACTGTCAGGACCAAGAGTTATCCAGCCAACACACAGAGAAGAATGGGACAATTAGAGAGGGAAACAGGCCACTTGACTGAGGCCAGCATGAAGCACAATGTTTATAATATAGCTTTCTTCCTGTGGAAGATGAAAAGAAAGTACAAAAAGACGGCAGGGGGAGGCTTTTAAGTACACACTATCAGCTCAAGCTACCCAGCTGTTTGAGCTCTTCCTGTTATGCAGCCACTGAAGGCAATTTCTATCTCTAGGTGAGTTCAGAGTTCTAAAGCTGTCTCCCTTGGAGCCTGAACAATTCAACACATCCCACAGATTTAAAAGGGGCCCGAGTGACCTAAAATCTTATAACCTTTACTTAAGCTTTGTTGAGAGACAAACACCAAAGCAAAGAACTCCATAATTACAGAGACCATTATATCCAATGGTCTCCTTTTGAACAAACTTTGAAGAAGAAATATCCATGAAAGCAAAGGCTTATTTGGGTAAGTCAGACATATTCACTGTCAAAGTCCAAGTTTCACTAAATGACACAAAATTGAAGAGTCGATAGACTCTAGTGTTAAACTATTAAAAGCTTTAATTTGATTTTATTAAATTATCCCTAGCTATTAACTCACTACATTTTCTTATTAGGGAGTCAACGCGTATTACATGTCTGCAATATAGGTCACTTGACATTAAATCGTTAACACATCCCCTTCACCACTACTTCTATATCCATCTCCTTCTCAAGTAAGCAGAAATAAAGTCAAAAACACCTAAGACTTTATAGGAGGCAAGTCAAACATCTTCCTTCCAGAAAAGCTTGCTGAACAGACTACTCACTGAGACATGGGGAGAGGAGAGGCTTGCCATGCAAATAACACAAACACACTCAAAATCTCAACAATGAAAAGAAAGGGGGAGAAATCCAAACAAATCCAGTTAAAAAAATAAATACATCTTTCTGCCATTTGAGAAGGGAAATAGAGATAAATGTAAAGATTCTTAAGCAAATCCAACTTCCGACCAACTACTGATGCCCCACCGCCATGCTAAAATATATATTTTTCACCAACACCCGGATCCAGAGGGGAAAGGATGGGATATGGAGAAATAGGACAATCATAATCACCATTCTTTGGATCGGGAAACGAATTCAGCAGCCAAGCCGTAACCTAAACGAGGCTAGCAAGGTAGAATTCAAACAAGCTCACCAGATGCAGGGACCCATACACAGAATCACCGGACTTGTCATTGTTTTCAATCCTGGGCTTGCGCTTTATTTTCCACAGTGCAGACATCATCAGGAATATATTCTCATGGTAATTCTACCACCTGACGTGTTCAGCACGGAAACAGAAGTTTCTTAAAATACTCCCAGCTCACCGAACGCCTTGCCACTCCCAAGACAGCATCCTCAGAGAGCCAGCCCATGCCGGCTCTTCCGTCAAAACCTACAGCTGCATCTGCACACAGAAAGGGCAGCGACAGTCCAAGCGGAGAGCAGCACGCGCGTCCCGTCAGTGCCCTCAGCGATGGTGTCACAGGCTCAACCGTGGACAAGAATGCATGCTTTGATTCCACCTGGCTGGCTGGCAAAAGTTCCAGAAAGGGAGAACCAAAAGAGGCAAAAAAAAAAAAAAAAAAAAAATCTATATCTATATCTATATCTATATCTATATATATATATAAAACAAAGCAGCAAATGCTTGCCCAGGATGCAAGTGTCTCTACTCCTCAGACCAAGATCACCTGATTGGCCAGCACCCTGCACAGCTAAGGAATATTCATCTGGCCCCCACCTCAAGTTTGAAGACGCCCCTCACTGAGTCGAGAGCAGCCCCTAAAAAGCACAGTGCTGCTGCTTCTTTTTTTTTTTTTAACAGTTCATATTTTCACATTTTCTGCTAATGCTATTGTTACCGAGCAGACATTTCCCAGACAATCACAACTGGGATTAAAAAGGGGGGCGGGGTGAGGCTTTCAGAATGAAAAACGTTCTGAAAATCACTGTAAAACATTTGCTAAATGGAAAACAAATTCACAGCTGCCAGGGGGGCCCTGTACACAGGACACACCTGCCCGGAGCTAATCAGCATTCACTTCCAAAGACAAGAGTTTGGGATGAAAAGCAGGGAAACAAGTAGCCAGTGCAGAGAGGCCCTTTGAGGTTGTCACCCACAGTCTCCAGAGGAAAAAAGCTGCTGACAAAGAAAAAGGCTGAGCGATGGCCCCTGCAGTGTGCAGGCCCCACCCCAGGATGTGACATTCCACAGTTCAACAAGCTCACAATTATCTACTTGCTCAACCCAAAGGGCCATGGGTAGCAAACACTATTATTTTAGTAAAAAAAAAAACAACCACATAAAATCCCAACATGCATTCTTTTTATCCTGCCCAATATTTTGTAAAACAACTCATTTAAGAAGAATAGCAAACACATTAAAAAACAAATCGAGAACCCTCAGATGTTTAGCCAGATTTCCTGTTTCATTTATTCATTTGTTTGTTTATTTTTACACTTCCACACCCAGGCTGGTGCATTCAAATGAACGCTAAATCATCCTTTCATGCTTAGGCAACTTAAAAATTAATTTTTACTTTACTCTCGAGAAAAGTGACACACTGATGTAAGAGATGCATTGAAAAAATATTTAACCTTAATCAAGAAATTTAAGATATTGCTCTTACTTTAAATCACTTTTAAAAACACCCAGAAAGCTTAAGTATTAGGAAAATATTTAAGTGACTAGTGAACATATATTTAATTGGCTTACAGCACCACTAATTAATAATTCCTTCCTTTCTTGAAACTTGTATTTAACACCAGACCTTAACAGTCTGGTCAAATGTAGTTTTAGCACAGCAGTTAACAACACAAGGCCTGGTTTTGCCATCTCAGAGCTGTGTGACCTTCAGTGAGTTGCTTAACCTCTCTGTTCCAATACTGTCACTTATAGATAGAATAATAGTCTCTCCCACTTAGGGGCCTTGTGAGGATGCGGTGAGTTAATATCAAACAGTGCCCAATATATATAAGACACTAAGTAATTATTAGCTCTCATTTGTAATTAATAATAATCTGTAGGGCCCAATCTCCAAGAACCATTTGCTCAATTCAAGGCTTTTGCTTCCAAATATCCTAAATGAGAAATTTAATTCATTAAAAGCTATTTTTGTTAAAGAACTTGGGTTGCATGACAAAGCAGCTCAAATAAAATGATAAAATCTGAATCAAACCCAAACTAGGGAGTATTTTAGGGTACAGAATCATACATAGTGATCCCTAATCTAGCAAAAAGGATTATAAACCTCTGGTTTCAAAGTCCACTACATGATCTGTAAAAATACACAGATCACACAAACTTGTTGTCAACTATTTTGAAGAAATTCCCTTTTATGAGAGCCCACCGTGCGTTTCTACAGTGAAATCCGGGAACAGTGTTGCCTGTTCCCACATGTGACCTTGTCTGTCCCAGGTGAGCTTTAGGGCCTTGTTCTCTGAAGAAAAAACCAGGAAATCAGAGAGACGCCAGGAGTCAGTCAACAAAACCCCGAGGCCACTTCCTTCCTCTCCAGAGCCACAACCTAATATTATAGGGGAGTCTGTGTAGGACCTCATATTCACTATATTTAAAATGGGAACAATCTCAAAATCCGCAAGGGGATGAGAACACTGGGCTATTACAGGGAGGTAAAAATGATCCAAGTTTAAAAGTATTCAGACATAAACGTTCTAGCAACAGGAAAAACAGCTGTATTGCTAATTCACACTAGAAATTGAGAATTAAAACTTTTAGTTTCAATAACAATACAATTAAGTAAATACCTTTCAAAATATCTTACCTCAGTATGGACATACCCGTTTTTTTTTCTGAGAGCCACTGACTCTCCCCCACACCCAAAAGTAGGTAAAAGTAAGGTAAGGACCACAAAAATTGGAAGTAACTTTAAGCAAGTTTTGAGGTTTTTGTTTGTTTTTACGTTACAGGAAACATGTATATTTCCACTCATCGGTGTTTTATTTAACCAGCAACATAAAAGGCTTTCAATCTGTAAATAGTAAATTTATGAATTTTAAAATTACTTTCAAATATGGAATTTTTGAAAGTGCTCAGCTTAAAAAGGACACTGCGAATGGTGATCTGAGGGTAGTGAAAAAGAAACACATGTGGGTAACTGAGATGCTGAAGACAGGCAAACAGATGCACTCAAGAAAGCTCTACAGAGACACATAAATACAGGGAGAGACAAAAAAAAACACATGGAGAAAAGTAAGTTTTTAACAGTGGTTCCAATATGAACAGTATATATTGCCATCATCAGCGTGCTCTCCCACAGTGATATTATTTGACCCACCCAATCATTCAATCACTACTGGGCAAAGAATCCCCCTGATATTGAAGACGGATAAACAAAGGTATAATTTAAAGTTATATGATTTGCTCTGGTTAAGTGACTGGTAATTGTCAAACAAAAGAATGAGAGAGGAGAAGGATCAACATAAATATGTCAACAACCTTAAATAAAAAAAGATGACTAGGGCGGGCCAAGTGGGACGCCAGCTCTGAACAACAGGGCCTCGGATCAGATCCCACATGAGGGCCAGTGAAGCTGCGCCCTCTACATACAGCTAAGATGGTGAACAACAGCTCAACCTGGAGCTGGGCTGCTGTGAGTCACCGGCGATGGCGTAGGCTGCAGTGGGGCTGCGGTGGGGTTACCGTGAGTGGCCAGCAGCTGTGAGCGGCCAAGAGCAACGTCCTCTACAACTAGACTGAAGAACAGAAGGACAGCAACTTGTCTGTTCACCTTCCCTGATTCCCCAATGCTGTTCCCTCCCCCAACTCCCCAATAAAATCTTAAAAATAAGATGACTAAAACAGAAGCATAATCACACACAGTTGCCTTTGCTGGGGGTAGTTCTTTTGGGTACAGATAACACAGAGTTCTCAAATTGTTATACTTTGGAGATTGACGAGAAGAGGTTATTGACCCATGGAACTCTTTGTGGAGTGTGATAAAAGCATGATGGGTTATGGAAAACAAATTCACATTCTTGCACCAAAGAATCAGAATAAGAACTATCTCACAGTGCCCAGCCAACAGAGGAAGATTCTTTTTGGATTAATAAAAATAGTGTTTTCATCCCTTTAATGTAAAAGATGATTGCTTTTAACAAGGGCCGAACACAGCTCACGCAAAAGGAGTTCATCCTAGGGGCCAGCCAAGTGGCTCAGTTGGTTAAGAGTTGTCTTAGAGTGCGGGCTTTTAGCAACAGGGCTGCCGGTTCAATTCCCATACGGGCCAGTGAATGCTGCGCCAAGCTGAGCTGTCGCTGAGCTGCCAACAGGTGGCAGCACGGCTCAGCTGGTATAACAACAAGATTGCCTGTTCGATGGTGGCTATGCCTACCCACAGCTAAGACTGAACTCGGCACCTTGAGCTGAGCTGCCGCCCGGATGGCTCAAAGGATGGAGCATGTGCTCTTAACAAGGCTGCGAATTTGACTCCCACATGGGATGGTGGCTATGCCCACACACAACTAAGATTGAACACAGCACCTTGAGCTTAGAGGCCACGAGCTGCAGACAGGAAGCCAGATGGCGACTGGCGCCCTCCACAACGAAGACTAAAGAACAACAACTTTTCTGTTCCCCTTCCCCAATAAAAATCTTAAAAAAAAAAAAAAAAAAAGGAGTTCATCCCAGAAACCATGAATAACAAGACCACCTATCTGACCCAATCTCACACATTTTGGATGCTGCTTCAGCGTACACAGAGATGCAAGAAGGAAATGGGATACATTAAAAGTGGTTTCTGCCCTATATTCTCACATCTGGGTCTATTATCAAGGCTGTCATCTGGATTCCATATTTTATTCAGCGACATCTCAGAGGTAAAAACACTCAATCCCGTGGAGAGGCCTTCAAACCACATATAGCTGCAAAGGCGACGTGTCAGCTGGGACTCTTGGGTGGCTCGAGACCTGGGATGTGCAAATGAAAATCTCTCACCTTGCTGCTGTGATCAGTCTCATCGGAGGATTCCAGGTCTGGCCCTTCAGCCTCCTGGGGGGCGGTCTCGGCACTGCTGCCCTGCTCACTGCTGAGGCTGTGCCCTGCAGGGGGAAATCCGAAGGAAAGGTGGGTCGACATGGGAGTAATTGCAAGGCAGCATCAGGTCAAGCTCAGGACGTGTGTGTATACTGATACACCCTCCAAGTACAAGCTCCACAGTCTTGGCTCAATAAGTGTTAGCTTTGTTCTTTTTATTGCTAATACTACTACTACTATTATTTTCTAGTATAGTATTTTTATTTTAGTTACAATGTATAATAATAGTTATGGTGCCCCCCGCCCCCCCCCCCCCAATTCATACGTTGAAGCCCTAACCCTGCCAATGGGATGTGTTTGGCGATGGACCCAGGTACGCAAACATTCAGTCCATAACACCTGTCTGTTTTCAGTCTTGCAAACCATACACATAACACCATATTTCCATAATTCCCACCATATTCTATGCAAAAGTGAAGGAAGAGAACGTTAGAATCACTTTCCTCTGGAGGGCTTCCCAAGGTCAAAGAGCATCTGAACCCCTGAATCATGTTATGCCGATTCGGATTCAACGGATGTGGGCTGGATCTAAAGTTCTGCCTTTCTTACAAGCTCCAAGATGATACTCATCAATACTGCAGGTTCACGGACCACACCTGGAATAGCAAGGCTCCAAGGTCTCTTAGAAACCTCTAGCTAGCTTGATAGGACAGCAGTCATCAGGCCTGTCTGGCACTGGGTCAGGGACTATGGTACTCTCACTGTAACCAGCCAAGGGAGAAGGGAGGGAGGGAGGGAAGGACAGGAGTGAGGGAAGGGGAGGGAGGGAAGAGGGAGGGAGGGAGGGAGGGAGGGAGAGGAGTACAGGAAGGAAGGAAAGAAAGAAAGGAGAGGAAAGAGCCCCTTTCTGTCTCTTTGGATGAAAACCTCAGTCTGCAAAGAGGCTGCCTTGCTCCAGTGCCAGCATTATTGTCCGAAGCCACTTGAGTCATGGCGGTTTCAGATCTGAAGCAGGTTGAGAAGCCACTGGAGGAGGCCGAGACCTGCGCGAACTTGGCTCCAAGGCTACGGCCTGCAGCCGCTTCGTTCCCTGGAGGGAAGCAGCGCTGAAGCGAAGGCACCTCGTGTGGCGGGGACCTTTCTGTCTGTTGCCCCTCTTTTGCTTTGGCTCTAGGATTTTCTTGCTTTTTTTTTTAAAATTATTTGTTCACTCTAACATGATGGCAGCGGTCAGAGAAAGAGGCTGAGTTACCTTGGTGGACATCAACTATGTCACACCGCCACCTCCATGGGAGAAAAAAGGGACTGAATACTTGATGTGTGGCAATGAAGGACACGCCGAGGCTAGAAAGAAGGGGAGGAGTTGGTCACCGCCAAGGAGGAGAGGAGGAGCTCATTTATGCCAACAGCACCCATAGGCGAGGCTGCGGGAACCAGGCCCACCCAGCACTCAGCAGGCGGGCGGGCTGCACGACGACGCACGGGGCGCCACTCACACTGCAGTCTGCAGTTGTCCCCCCGCCCAGGCTGTGCAACCAAGTGCGGTGACCCTGCATACACCTGCTGCTCATAACATAGTGCCTGAGGGATAGCTGCCGCTGATGACATAGTGGGAAAACAAATAAAAGGATTTTCATTGTTAATGACACAGTGGGCCAGGTAAAAGCAAGCAAAGAAACCCTACCTCTACAAAACACTTAGAAATGATAAATATAATAAAATCTTTTTTTTTTTCAATACAAAAGCTGAGCTCCAAGAAATCCCCAGAGCCCAGAATGAAAAAGATAAAGGAAACTGGAGCGGCGAGCCAGTCCCGTGCATGACAGTGCTGAGAAAATCCAGCAGGTGCCAAACCCGAAGCAGTGTTTCCCAAAGCGAGAGAGAGAAACTGTACCGGTGACCCTCTCTCTTCTATTTTTGAAATGTAAACCTCTGATGTAATTCGATTTGACAGTGGTTTGGCTTGGGACTTTTTGCAAGTTTTTTTTTACCTTTCTTTGCTTGCCTCTCTTTCCCCCAAACCTTGATGCCTCAGTTTACCATGCACTTACAGCGCATACCCCTTCCAATGGTTCTGTTTATGTGGGACCAGTGTGCGCACCGGCCTGTGACTTGGGAGGGTGTTTTGCATCTGTATGGGATTCACTCCTGACAGCGGGCTGCCTCTAGGAAGCGCCTTTTCCTGGAGTTGCCTGGCCTACTTCTCCTTCCTTTGTTTGCCCCTCCTGTCGTGTCTATAAAACCTTTGGTGGTTTTAAGAGCGTGAAGGCAATCTTTGTGACAGGGAGTCCACTGTCTTCCCTAATGCTGGCATTTTGGAATAAAACCTACTTGTCTTTCCACCAACCTCACCTCTCGAGTTTTGGCTCATGTGCAGCGAGCAGCCGGACCTTTTGCACCGTAACAAAACTACTGGTGTTCGGAGAGGGGCATTTCTTTGGGAGCAAAACACTTGGCAGGTACACTTAGGCTCCCCGGCTCCTGGGCACTAAATACTGTTCGCTTTCCCCAGTCACTGTCATAATGAAAAATGCACCCACACATTTCCAGACAGCAGTACCCACCCAGCTTGGGAACTAATGCCCTCGGTTTTAACTGTAGAGCCAGGAGACAGAAAACAGGCACTGGGTCAGTACCAGTTAGAACTGAATCTCCTAATTCATAGGTTCCCTTGAAGGGCTGCATCGTAAGTCTAAAAAGATGGAAAAAGATAAAAAGAAAAGGTACTCACTGGCAAAAAAAAAAAGAAAAGAAAAGAAAAAAAAGAAAGGCAGGACAGTGGAAAGAGAAGGAAGGAAGGAAGGAAGGAAGGAAGGAAGGAAGGAAGGAAGGAAGGAAGGAAGGAAGGAAGGAAGGAGGGAGGGAAGGAGGGAAGGAAGCCTGTTGAATTCTGCCTCTACTGTGGGACAGGCGAGTGGGGAGGGGACGAGGGTTTAGCAGGACACAAACATTCAGTCTACGACACTCAAGAGGAGAAATTGCCATCAAGTTGTTCTAGATTTGTACTCCAAAGGCATCTGGCAAAAGCAAAACCAATCTACCCTGCAGGGAGGGGTTCATCCCTGATGATGGTACCATATAATGCACAGACACCAAGCCTGGTCAAACAAAAGCCCATAGTCTGTTATAAACACATGGGAAGAACCAAGTCCCCATGAGTGAGAAGCAGAAGACACAACAAGCCACAGACTCAGGTTCCCCAGGGCAGGGACCACAGAGATGAGACAGAGAATGTCAAATAAGTATACGTGAGACTAAAAAAAAGGACCAAGAAAAGAGAATTTCAGAAAAGACCAGGGAAGTTAATAGGATGTTTAGGAATGAGAACTGTAGCCACTGACATGAAACACTCAATGGATAAAAATAAAGGTTGAAGAAAGAAGCCCGGAAGATCTATCTAAAGACATTACCTCACTCTAGCACAAAACTCTTCGAATGCTGAAACCAGCAATATAGAACTATATTTCCACCTAAAATATTACCCAAGAAGAAGAATGCAATAAAAACATCTGAGAAACAAAGGGTGAGAAAGTTTACTACAAACAGAACCTCACTACAAAATTCTCTAAAGGATGTACTTTAGGCGGGGAAATAGACACCCCCCCACCCCCCCGCACTCTTGATATACAAGGTGAAATGATAAATAGCTGATATACACACAGGGAAGTCTTAGTGTATAAAATAATACCCCACATATGCCCCCAAATGGCATTTGGGAATTACAAAAATATAAGATTCAACAATGGTGGGAGTGATTATATTTAAGGTCCTTTTACGCTTCAAGAGGGAAATAAAAAGACTTTGGTCTCTGCTATGTTAGAAATCATGTTAAAAATTTAAGGGCAACCACTAAATGAAGAGAATTAGGTTATATCAGTAGAGAGGGGAAAGGGGCATTTTGCAATTCAATCCAAAAGAGGGCAGGAAAGGAAAAACCGGCAAGACAAAGGCAGCAAAATAAGACGACAGAGACAAGTCAAAATGCATAGCTCTTCTAAATAAATATAAAGTAGACTAAACTTAATACCTCAACTTCACATTAAAATAAAAAAAACATAATGTAAAACAAAGCCTACCTATATGCTACATATGCAAGAAATAGGCCTAAACAAAAGACACAGAAGATTGAAAGTAAAGGGATGGAAAAATATGTTAGGCAAACGTAGAGAAAGCCCTAAAAATGTCAGACAAAATAGATTAAGTCAGGATGCAGAAGATGTGAACACCAGGAATTATTAAGCTTGATCCACGAATGTATTTCAAACCCTCCTCTCAAGGATTTCTAAATGTACATTTTCCCCAAGGAACAGCAATTTATGCAAGCTGGCCACACCTCAGGCCACAATGTAAGTCTCAACAAATACCAAAGAGTGTGTATTCAGACAGGCCACACCAGCACCGTGTTTTTCTTGGAACTAAATTTGTTATGAAAGAGCAAAAGGCCAATAACACCACAGACAGTTTTAGAGAAGATAAACAAGATCGGGCTACTTTTCCTACCAGATATCGACAAGTATTATAATGTTACAGTAATATAAAGCAGTGCAGAGTTGGCAAGGAGATGGGCAGACAGAAGAGATAGGCTAACAGACCCCAGAAGCAGCCCCACCCGGACGTGGAAGTGTGATGTACAGCAGACGTTTCATGGCGGCTCCGGGGGAAAGAATGGAGCATTTGATAACTGTCGCTAGAACAGTACCTTACCCTCATGGAAAAACATAAAGTTGGACCCTCGCTCATACTATTCACAAAAATCAGTACCAGGGGGGCATCAGCCAGAACGTGATTAGCCCAAACTATAAATCTATTAGAGGAAAACAGAAGGCAATTGTTGGTTACTTCGGGAATGGGGCGGGGGGGTGGGGTGGGTGATAAATTCTTTAACAAGCTATAAAAAGCACAAATCATGAGATAGAAAATCAGATTTTACTAAAATTAAAATGTTTCCTCGGTCAAAAGGCACCATAAAGGAAGCAACACATATTACAGATATCTTCCACACATATAAGTGGCAAAATATTAATATACAGAATATAAAAGAACTCCTGTGAATCAATAACTCTAGGTTTATCTGATTGTAAAGCGTGTATTCTTTTTTTACCTCATTATGCCATGCTTCTGCCCTTAACTGAAGATAAAAATTAATAAAGTATGAGAGAAAGAGAAAGGGCGAAACTGGTAGACCGTTTGCAAAGATGACAGTGGCGGTCCATCCCATCCCTTTAAGCACAGATCTCTGTGTCCATTCCCCCCTCCCCGCCATTATTTGGTCCAGCCTTGCGACTTGCTTTGGCCAACAGAATGGGATGTAAGTGGTGATCTGTGAATTCTGAGCTAAGGTCTCAAGTCACCTTGTGTTTGGTCTGGCCACCCTGAGCCCACCACACGAAAAGACCCCAAGCTAGCCTCTAGAGAATGAGACCCGACGGAGAGAGGGATCAGAGCCAAGCAATCACCAAATACGTGCCTGTGGCCACCTTAAACCAGCCCAGTCCAACCCAGATGACACAGTCACATGGTGACTCCAGGCGAGGACAGCAAGAACCACCACCCAGCTGAGCCTGGCCCAAACTGCTGAGCACAGAACAGTGAGTAAAGGAAATGGTTGTTTTGGGGTGGTTTGTCATGTAGCAGTAGATAACGAATAAATGGTTAGAAGGAATTTAGGAATCAAAGAAAGCCAGAGACAGGAATTGACAGGGGCACCTCAAGAAAGCACAAGAGAAGGCCGGCCGAGTGGCGCGGTGGTTCAGAGCTGGCTTGGGACGCCAGCGGCCCCGGTTCGGATCCCACATATGAGGGCCAGTGACACTGCCCTCTACAGTTAAGATGATGAACAACAGCTCCACCTGGAGCTGGGCTGTGAGTCCCCGGGCATGGCATAGCTGCAGCCCCTGCTGCAGGGGGCTGCCATAGGCTACAGTGAGTGGCCGGCAGCCAGTGTGAGCTGCCAATAGCTGCTGTGAGCGGCCATCCAGAGGCCAGCAACCAATCTGCCTCATTCGGGAAGAGTGCAATGACGATACCAACATGGGCCAGTGAAGCAGCATCCTCTGCAACTAGACTGAAGAACAAAAGGACAGCAACTTGTCTGTTTCCCTTCCCCAATTCCCCAATAAAATCTTTTAAAAAAAAAGAAAGCGGAAGAGAGGCCAACATGGCAGGAACGGAAAATTCAAATAGGAGAAATGATATTATTGCTCCCATTGGTCCAAGCCTTCTCAGGACAACCCCCAGCTTAAGAGGCTTATACAACATTGCCGAGTTTGGGGGGGCAACCTCATACGAACACAGTTTTGCAACCTCATACTCATGCTTCCCTTCACTACAAGAGACTTTCCACTAACAGACACTGAAGGAATGATCTTCTTGGTCCTGGAGGCAGCTGCCCATGCACAAACACAGAGCTCTGCTAACCGTCAGAGAGATGGGAAACCCAAAGACTCGGCTGAGAGGTGATGGAAGAAGGGGTCTGAACAAGGGAGCCCCTCACCTCACCTCCACGCTGTCCCAGCATTTAGCACACCGCCTGGCACGGGGGGGGGGGGGAGTGTCACTATTTGGTGGCACCGAGAAGGAGCAGGGCCAAATCTAAAGAGACAAACAGAGGGCTGGGCAGCCCCAGAGAAGGAGGCAGCACAGAGCAGGGCCAAGGCCCCAGCTGGACAGGACCTACAGGCTATTTCAAAAGCTGCTGCAAATAAAAATTACTGATATGAATGGGTGTGGTCATTTTTTTGCTTTTGAAAATTATTTTCACATCATGACAATGTTCTTGTGATTGAGAAATCCTTTGCAACTAGCACGTCCCACTCGCGGCGGATAAACAGCAATGAGGTGAGCAGCGGGACACACACATTCATATAAGTTTACACTTAGCTTACCTCTGACTTGCTCAGATTAGACACATTCACTCTAGCTACATAGCTACATTCAAGTCCACTGGGGACTTACATTTCAAGGAGGAAGAAAAATGTCTTTGCCTTACGGGATATATTAACAACGTATGGGAAAGGAAGCAGATTCCCCAAACATTTCCAAAGTCGAACCAATTATGAAATTGATTTTTTTAAGACCCTTATTAACATCTGAGTTTAAATGTCTGCAAGGAAAAAAATAATTGAGGGGAAGGGGGCAAGAAAAGGTGAGACTGACAGTAAAGACATTTAGCTGGAATTCAATCATCAGGCTATGGTCATATTTTGCTTTTCAGTCATTTTACTATCATTTAAGAATTTCACAGAAATATTCATAATGTATAAGATCAACATAAATACCTGCTCCCTCCCCAAAGTAAGGAACAAAAACCAAAGCAATTATACAGGGGGAAAAAAGGACGGCTGGGAAAGCTAAATAAACACTATGAAACAAAGAGAAATCCAACACTGTAACTTTAACTTGGAAATCAAAAAATAGTAACTTCTTTCAAGCCAAACTTGACAAAATCTCAGTGTCTGTTTCCCTATAGAGCAAAATTTCAAATCCATAAAAACTGTAGATACAGGCCTTACTGATTCTGTCAGCTGTGTCATGAAGGTCGAATAACATAAGGTCCTTTAATGTTCTTTAAAAATGTAAGAATAGAACCTCTTAATCTCTGAAATAACCTTTTGTTTTCCCCCACACACAGGGCGTGCCAGGTGTCCAGTCAAACCCAGCTGGAAACCAAGCCAGGCCTTGGGATCTCCCCACAGGGCCTAGGGAGGGTGCTGTGTGACAACATGCAGCGTTCACAGTTTACAAAGCGCACACGCCGAACGTTAACGAGAAACAAACAGCAGATCGTCTGCTGCTGGTTATCTGCGAAACTTCAAAGAATCTGAAGAACTGGACCATATTTGTTTGTGGGAAGAGAAATCTGTGCAGTTCCCCCTTCTCCGCTCCCCCTCCTGCTGCCTGATGGTCTCCTGTCCTCAGAACCGAGCTGCAGACAATGTGTGTGGAACATCGGCCCAAAATAGAACCGTCCATGTCAGGGACGCGGGAGGGAAGGAGGCATGCTCCGCCCCACAACTCAAACGGGGCCATGGCCGTGCAGGGTGCTTAACGATTCCCCACGCTGACCAGCATGTCTTCAACGGCTAACACGGAGGCCCTCCTGTTACCGGGAAAAACTGCTTAACCTGCTTTCTGCAGGAGGGATGCGCGCCCTCACTCCAGACTGCCGGCTTCCACTTAGCATCAGACAGATGTGCCCCAGGTATGTCAAGGGGGCTGATTCTCCAAATCCAATGTCGGCCCTAATTGGCTTTGACACATAAGGGTGGATGTTGGCCAGAGATACTCAGCTCTCAACTCAACTCCCAGAGTGACCAGTTTTCAAAGAACAAGCAACTCAGCTCTGAGCTCTGGCACTTTTATTGTAACACTGTGGACTGGTCACTGAGCTAAAGAAAGGCATCTGCTTTGCTCCAACTGGTCAGGTAGAGGCCTAGGGAAGACAAAGGAGGGCTGCATTCACAAAAGTCAAATGGTGGTGAGCCTGATGGCAGACACTAAATCAAGAGGCAAACAGACGGTGAAGCCCAGGAAAGACCACTGATGCCGCCTAAACTATGATCCTATAGTTTGCATAAAATTTGGGGGTTCTGCATAATTACTGATTGAAATATCTTTATTTCAAGGGTTCATTTCAGGGAGCCATACGTTAAGCCAGGACATTTTTACTCATGTTTGGGGAAAAAGCCAACATTCAGCATAAGCATCACGTTGTTCGTAGCTCTTCCCTTGTCTCAAAAAAGAGAAAGAAAAAAAAAAAAAAAAGAAGCCAGAAAAGGGTATCTGTGTTGGAATTCTCTCAATAAATGTCTTATGAAACTTATTTTAGACCCAGATTTGCTTTCGTGTACTGACGTTCACTGTACAAGTTCCCTAACTGGGTGACGGAGGTACACCTGCTAATCAACCAGGCCAGTGCTTCTCACCTGAAGGCGATTTTGCCACTCAGGGCACACCTGGTGATGTCTGAAGATAGTTCTGATTGACACAAATTCGGGGAGGGGCTACCACGACCTTGCAGTGTCGGGTAGGAATCCCGCTAAACATCAAAGAATTACCCACGTATTGGGCCCAAAATGTTAACAGTGCCAGGTGAGATCCGTGCGCCAAATAGATCACAGAGGCACATTAGAGAGGCTTTCTGGAAACCTCTCACACGCACTTCCATAACTTCCTACTCCAGCTTCCCCTACAGGCCAAGGTTCTCTCCATAATAACAGCCACTGAAGGGACAATCCTTTTGTCTTGACTGCCCTTCCCCCATTTTTTTTTTTTTTTAACCAGGATGTGTCTAAAAAAATGTCGGGCGTGGAAAAGATGAAAGCAGCCTCAGTTTTCAACTTTTAGCCCCAGTAAGATTTCAACAAGGACTCATGGGTGGCAAGTGATGGAGAATGGAAAGCTGAGTCTTACAGATAATGCTAAACATACAATCTCCTTATCCAGTCCCCGGCTGGATAACCATGAAAATCCGTTCACGGTGCTTCCTTCCTATATTGAGGGATAGGAAGACGAAGAACGCGCCGCAATGCAGACCATCTAACAGAGTTTCATCACAAAAATCTCAAGGAAGCAGACCACCAAATGTTCTCCACAAATACCACTGCAGGTAGCTGACATGTGACCATAACGTTCCCGTCACCTTATTCCACCAGGACAGGAAACGAGGATCAATAACCAGTTATGGCAGTGACGTTCCATCCTGCCTGCATGTTAGAATCACCAGAGGTGTTTTAAACAACACCAAACAAATGCACGCCCAAGCCCCACCCCAGAAGTGAACCATGATCTCTGAGAAGGGGCCCGGGTGTCTCAGCCTTCTAGGCTGCAGAAGTCACTTCTTTCCAGCTGGGAAAGGAAAATGTTGTAAGTAGGGTATAATTCACAAGCTTGGTTATCAGACAATTCACCTGTTGCTGCAGCTAGAGATGGAGGAGGGCAGCCTCTGGTTCCTCTTCCTGTCCCCATAAGAGTAGCGCTGGATCCATAACATTTACTGAGCCCTTCCTAGGACCTATTCGAAACACTGCTACTTTTATAACTCAATCACTCCTCACAACCACCTAGTGACATAGTAGCATGCACATATCCCCACGTTATGTATGAGGACATGGGGCAGAGAGATGGTAGGCATGGCCTGTTCAAAGTCATGAAGCTAATGAATGGAACCCGGACTCGTTGCCAAGGAACCTGGCTCGAGAACCCATGCTTAGCTCCTCAGCCGTGATGCCTCTACATAGAGAAAGCGAGCCTCTACATGAGACAGGGGTTCAGAAATAACGCAGCCCTGAGAGCTAATCGCGTATTTCAATCAAAGCTCCCAGCACAGGATGGGTCGAGCCTGCGTACTTGGGCTGGGAAGGTGGGGCAGCCGCAGGGCCAGCTTCCCGCAGACAGATGGACAGCAGCCAGGGCCCACGTGCACCCGTGTCCCTGACACACTGCAAGGTCTTCCACTAAGGTTGCCCAACATCCCCTATGACCATCTTGAGATGGCCCTGCATCAAACCTCAAACCTGTCCCTCAGGATGCTTTTATTTTTAGTTACTTCTAAATTTAGATCAAGGCTTGCCCACTGTACGTATTTTCTCAGCTGTTTTCTTTTCTCTTCTAACCGCAGCTGTCTGTGGATACTGCTTTATCCCTGGCTCATTACGGAGCAATCTTTCTGGTTATTTTATCCTGTTTACTTGCCTCCCCTTTTATCTTTCACCATGAAATGGGGACTAGGAAGTGGGAGCAAGCAGAAAGCAGAGAGGCCAAACCCCAGATGGGGGCCTGAGTGCCTACCGCTCTCCAGCAGGTCTACCTGGGCTGCGCCTGAGCATTTGAGAATTCTTCCGGAATTTACTAACATTGGAGCCAACTTAGAGACCTTACAAGAAAACCAACCCCATGACTTTACTCTCATGCTTTGTTTTTGAACCAGCCTGATGACCTAACTTGGCTGAACAGGCTTTTTCTGAAGGGTGTTTGATCATTGCAAAATATTAAAAGATGAAGCAGTTAAAAAACAAAGAACTACATCCAAATGTAAATGTCAGGGCATAACCGTGTCAGATGTCATCATAGCTTTCAGAATCTAGCTCAGTGCCTGGCGCACAGTAAATACTTAACAACTGTCAGTTCCAGGTTATGAGCATTCAATTCGAAAAATAACAAAGCAACGAATAAAATCTTCTAAGGATGACTCCGAAATGGAAATTTTAATGTGTTTTAAACAATGGCAGCTTCAGTAGATTTAGCACTCAGCCTTCAAAGGCATCTGTCTGAAGGAGATAACATGAGGTAGGATATAAAGGTCAGTTGTTAATTTTGAAACTCCACCATATGAAAGATGGGACAGCAATGCTCTCTTTCTTTATATATATATATATATATATATATATATATATATATACATACATACACACCCCGAAATATTTCCAAAACAGATACCTATATACAAACACATTTTTTTAATTTTCAAAATTTCCAAAACGTACGTGTACACACACACACTGCTTTTTTTAAAGAAAGAAATACACCAAAACAGTGACTATCTTGAAAGGAGCAAATCGTTAGCAGTTTCAGCCACACTTTACATCAGGGGTCAGCAAGCTTCATCTGTAAAGGGCCAGATGGTAAATATTTTCGGCTTTGCAGGCCATTAAGTCCCTGGCACAACTACTGCAACTCTACCATTGCAGCAATGGGAAAGCGGCCACAGATGAGACATAAATGAACAGGCACAACCATGCTCCAATAAACTTGATTTATAAAAACAGGCCAAAGGCCGGACTGGCCAACCTCTGCTTTATATCCATAACCCATAGGAAAGGCTCAGATGGAAAAATAAAAAGTCCAAAGAAACTATTGTTTGTAGTATGTACATCCGGACCTGACAAAATCCTTGAAGAAACCGACTCTAACACAATGTGCCTCATTCGAAGTCATTACAGAAACAACCAGCTGAGAACTGAGTTTCACGGGATCAAGGCTGCCACCTTGTGGTCAAACAAGGGAACAGCCTTCACGGTCTCCATTCCCTATTGTTATGGGGACACAGGAGTTATCTCCCTGGAGTCATTGTCTACAAATTTTGATGGGGGTGTGGGTACCTCAATGACATAATGAGCCAAGGAGATCAACAGTAATAAGTGCAATTGGTTTTCTGAAGCCTCAGCTCGTCAGATTCTCCCAGGGAGCCACTGAACAAAAGCATGAACTGTCTGCCACAAGGCTTTTGCTTGTGATCTTATCAAGCCCAGTTTCAGGAAGGAGTTTGAAAAAACAACAGTGGCAGGGCAAGACTGTTCAAAGCACCTCCACCTCCATTTCAAAATGGAAGACTTCTTATCTTTAACCCTTGCTTTTAAAAGAAAGTAAATTCAAAACCCACACTTACTAAGTGAACCCCAACTCCAGAACTGGTCATGGAGAAATAGGTGACAGCAACACGCTGCTCACTGGATGGCTCACGACTCTCACTGAACAAGAACGGGTGCTTGTGTCACCAAGGGAAGACTTAAGCCCAGTCTCAGGAAACAAACTCAGGAGTAAGAGACACGAGCAAGGAAGAAGCGCGTGGTATGACGAGGGCCACGTGAAAGACGGCTTGGCAGGGCCCTGGGGACCCAGAGGACGGAGCGCCCGGGGTCCCAGGCTTCCCAGGGCGGGGGGCATTCGGCTGCTGCCTTTAGAGTGAGCGAGGCTGCCAGGGGAAAAGGAAGGAACAGTGTCAGCCTGAAGAGCAGCAGGTGGCGCAGGGCGAGGGTTCCGCTCAGACCAGATCGCAAGAGCCCAAGAGAGAAGTGGACCGAACAGAGCTCCGAGCACAGCTCCACTCTGGGCACCTCGTGTCCCCGCCACACAGAAGGGAAGGCAGGGCTGAGTGGTGTGGGGGCGGCAACGTGGGAGGCAGGGGTAGGGCAGAGCCCCGGCCCCTTCTGTGACTCCTGGCACTTGTGTGTCTCCCTATCTCTATCCACAGCCAAGAGACGGCACCCTTTGCCCATTCATCTTTCGCCAAAATGACCAACAGCAGCAGCATAGGGAAGCTTTCCACGTGTGATGGGCAGATTTGTAGCAAAACAGTTATCCTCCAAGAACAAACAGTTCCCTGCCCCTTTTGACATTTCAGCAGGAAGCACAGGCCCATCTGACTCACACGGTTTCCAGGGCCTGCCAGACCCAATCCACCGCAACACGCAAGCTGCTCGGTCCCTTCCCAGGTCCGCAGACCTGCGCTCAGACACGCCCCGTGCACGGACATACCTGGGTGGCTGCTAAGGAAGGCGAGGGGGCTCTCGCCCAGGTCCACAGGGCCGTCCACTCGGTGGGGCAGGCTCTCCAGCAGCTCCGCCCCTGCCTCCGGCTCCGGGGAGGTCCTCACCAGGAGGCCCAGCGACGGCTGCGTGAGGAAATCTTTGAGCATCGATGAGTTCAGGGTGCCAGCAGCACGGTTATTGACCTCGAGAATCTCATCTCCCGCTTTCAGGCCTGCCAACGCGAGATGGAAAAAGTTTCATTTCACATGCACACAAAACAGCAGCAGCAGCAGCAGCAAATGAGATCACGCTGTGCTGTGAAGGGCACAGCTCATGCTTGTCACAGGCCCAAGTGCTGCCGCACACAGGCCGTGGTGCTCACAAGTGGCCACCCGCGATCACGTGGGCCTCGGTTCCAGAAGGTTCTAGACTTGGGTGTTCCAGCATGTCTCTCCTGCTCTGAATACACTGACTCAACAAATTTATTCCTTCCTGAACCTATGTGCTCCAAGCACCTGCCAATTTCTCCTCATAAATGCTAATTCTGCCTGTTGCCCTACAATTTTGAGGGGGGAAAAGTAGAAATACTCTCTGATTTCTGTGACCAGTATGTTTTCTACATGCTCCTGCTGCAGCATACACGCGTGGCGCAGCCAGCTAACATATTCGATCATTTCTACGGAACCAAAAAGCAATGAGCTTCCTCTGGCTACACTACAGAAGGTCATCTTACTCCAAACACATTTACAGAAGACAGTTCACAGAGCCAAACATGATCATTTTTTTATTGCCTTAAAAAGAAAAACAAAACTGTATCAGGACCTTGGGTGAATATCTTTTGGAAAGTTCCCAAAGGGTCTGCTACTTTTGCAAAGCAGGCTAGGGAAGGTGCCAAAGTTTGGGACCCAAAGGAGCAACCATGAACAAGCCCAGCCTCGGAGAACAAGAGGTGACTGACCCAGGGCAGTCCAACCTGGTATTAAAAGACTATTCCAGCAGTATGAGAAAGGGAGAGGTTAGGGGGGGAAAAGTATCCTTTCCGCTAAGAAGAAAGGAGTCTAATTATTATTTTGCAGACTAATGTGGAAAAACAAACTTGGAAAAGGAAGTGAGTAAAGAGCAAAGAGAAATGATACACTGCAGAAATGAGAAGCCCCCGGCCCCTCGGCACCCGCAAGCCCCACCTCTGATTCTGCAGAAGGATGACTCTACGGAGAAGTTCTCACTTCCCAACATCAAGGAGTCACACCCTTTGGCCATCGTTGCTCAGGTTTCCAAAATACTTGAAATCGATTTTCCATCACAGAACACTCCAAGAAACATTATGGGTGGGAAGGCAATGGAAGACAAATGAAACTGTTTTCCTCCGTATCAGGGGTGAAATTCTGGGACGCTAACCATTCCATTTTTAGGTGACTGATTTTGGCATCACAGCATTTGAACTGAAAATATAAAACTTCTCCATGTGAAAAATAGCTGTTTTTTTCTTTTTTAAGTCTTTTCTTAGCCACAACCCTCTTGGTTAGATATTAAAGGAGGTAACATAAGGAGAAACAACAAAAACAGAGAGAGACTTAAAAACTAAAAACATGAACTTTTTTTTTTTTTTTTTATGTAAGAAGTTCCAGGTTCATGATGACTGCTGGGGCAGGAGTGTGTTGTAGGTTACATGGTGGCCCAACAAGGTACTTCCATGTCCCAGAACCCGTGAAGGTAACCTGATTTGGAAACAGGACCTCTGCGGTTGTAATTAAGTCAAGGATCTTGAGATGAGATCATGCTGGATTCTCTGACGGGTCCTACGCTTTACAAGGTTGGCAAATGTCCCGTTAAGAGACAAAGAAAGAAGAGGAGAAGGCCACATGGAGAAGGCAGCGGCCACAAGCCAAGGAAAGCCTGCAGCCTCCGGGAGCTGGAGGAGGCGGCAAGCAGTCTGCTCAGAGCCTTCGAAGGACATGCAGCCCTGCTGACACCTTGGTTTCAGACTTCTGGCCTTCAGAACTGTGAGAGAATAAATTTCTGTTGTTTTAAGCCACCACGTTTGTGTCAGTTCTTTATGGAAACCCTAGAAAACTACACAGGGGGCTACCTGAGTGAGTTATTCTCAGGGTTAATGTGAGAGGAGGCGCCCACGGTGGTGAGCAATGACGGGCCGCCTTGGGGTCCCTCTGTCACAACTTCCCCGACTGAGAGCTCGGCGACGGTGAGCGTGTTAATGAATCTCTTCCAGCCTCAGTTTCCTTGTATATAAAAGGGATACTGGGTTAAATGAGATTAAATGAAATAATCCATGTAAAACTCTTAGCACAGCACTTGGCACATTGAAGATATTCAACAGGAAGAAGAAAACATTTCTAACAGAAAACTGCAGCCTGATCAGAACGAGTCTCCACCTGCCATGGTAAAAGCTGTGAAGTATCTAAGCTGTGTAGAGTAATGGAGCACTCAGCTTTCTCCACTGGGCTCTGTCCTATACAGCCATCAGAACGAAACACTTAGATGACAGCAGGGAAACTACCAGACCCCAACCTCAGCTTGCTCCAAGAGCAGAACGAGACACCAAGACAAACATACCCAAGGTGAACAGAGATAAGTGGAAAAAGTCAATTCTACAAAGACAGCCAATGTGAAATCCAGCTGAGAGCAGGGGCTGGGAAGAAGGAGAAATATGAGGATTAATCACAAGCCAGAAGCTCAAGATGGCTCACAAAAATAAGTCAATACGAACCAAACACAGGCTGCATTCATGCAAACAGAATACTCAGGTCCAATGAGGCTGACTTCCACTCACCCCTCATCTTCACCACTATCTGGTCGTTTTAGGAGGAACGCTGGCACCTGGACTGTGTCCAACGGGCAATGACCAGAACTGTACTCGACACTCTACTAACTGGTTGAGAGCTGGAGTGCTGAACGTGGAGAAGACAAGACAAGCTGTTGGAATGCGATGGAGCGCATCGGCTGGCCACAGAGGAGGTGGCGAAACAGTGAATGAAAGCTCAGGGGGGAGGTTTTGTAATCAGAGATGTCCACTGAGGCTGTGTGGCCCAGGGTGAGCTCTGCAGCGTTGGGAGGTCTTTACAGAAAGGCTAGGTTTGACATAAAACACCCCAAGCGGCTTTCCTGACACTGCCCTCTATGGGCCGGGTATGAAGATGGGGTTTGGGGCCCAGGTGGACAAACGGACGGCGCTCGCATCTGTAGAAAACAGCGCGATCGGAAGCAAGGGGGCTGGCGACCGTTTGTTTTTATCTGACACCAGTCTCTGGATTCAAAGAACTACAACAGGATGTGACTGAAAGCAGGCCAGCATCTTTCCCCACCCCCGTACCATGCCAGCCGGCACACTCTCAGTGCTGACAGAGATAAAAATCAGTCTTTGGGTTTGAAGGGGAACGAACCCTGTCGCGTCTGCTCTTAGTAGAGACTCAGCTTGGTGCCTGTGTCAAGCTCTGGCCTCCAGCTGCCTGTGGCCTAGAAAGCATGGAAGGAGAGTGAAGGAAAACCCTCTTCCATGCCAGTCAGCAGTGTATCTAAGTTACTTTGACTTAATTTCCCATTTGTCACCCGTTTGCCATTTCTGTCATGGCCAAGTTTGTGGGTTGTACTTCTCCAATGCTTATAGCACAGGGGAAAACAACACACACGAGTAGCTTGCAGGCCACAACACCCAGAACTAAGCTGCAGCAGAACACGGAAGGAGGCAGAGATGCAGGCATTCCGCCACTTTCCTGGCTGCTCCGTCTATTCAGCAGTTCGCCAGCAGGACAGGCACAGGTCTTATAAGTCAGCACTACCCACCCAGGCATGTGGGCTTTTCTATTCAACAGATGCTATTTTGCCACTGCCTGAATGAACCTGGAAATGCCATACCAAGAAGGATGAAATGAAGGTGGATTTTAAGCCCTACCTTCCTGCCCAATTTGTTTATGGTGAGCAGGGTGGGTTCAATAGTGTCCCTCCCCAAAATTCATGTCCACCTAGTATGTCAGAATGTGACCTTATTTGGAAACAGGGTCTCTGCATAAATAATTAAGTTAGGATGAAGTCATACTAGATTAGGGTGGGCTCTAAATCCAACGACTGGTGTTCTTATAAAAAGACCCTGTAAAGACACAGACAGACACTCAGGAAAGAAACCCATATGACGACAGAGGCAGAAATTAGAATGATCCAACTATGAGCCAAGGAATGCCAAGGACTGCAGCACCACCGGAAGCTAGGAAGAGGCACTGGGTGGATTCTTCTCTCAAAGTCTCCAGGAGGAAACAACCTGGCCCATGACTTGACTTTGAACTTCTGGCCTCCTGAACTGTAAGAGAATCAATTTCTGTTGTTCTTAATCACTTAGTTTGTGATCATCTGTTACTATAGCCATAGGAAACCAATATAGGAAGCCAAAAATCTAGGTTGAAAAGATTTTCTCAGAGTAGAAAGAGGATGGGGAGCTGGGGTTCCCCAAGTAACCTAGGCTGCATGATGCGCCCTTGTAGGAAGGAGTACAGGCAGAGTACAGCAGAGCACAGCTCCCTGCAAGGGAGCAAGAAGGCTGGCTCCTGAACCCTAGGCTGTCACCCTCTGCAAAGATTCCTCCATGAAAGGCAGCAACAGGACATCTGCTTTGAAGGAGCTTGCAGGCTCAGACCATGCCAACGTCAGCTTCGACCAGTGTGGACCAAAGCACAGAGGGGTCTTCCCAAAAATTCTGTTCCAGGAAGATCCCTAGGACCTCCATCCATGCTAGACAGTAGGGATTCCCACGTACAATTAGCATGGAATTTCCCATCAGCCTCATGGAAATAGGCTCAGAATCAGATTTAAAAATCCAAGCATGTGACGTTTCTTACACACCTGAGTTTATGGAATAATATCCATATTCCCTAGAGGGGTTTTCAATGAGACAACGTTCCAGGATTCTTTCCAGATGAGCCCTTTGGGCATATCTTTCTCATCCATCAACTAGAGAAACCCAGAAGGGAGTTTAAGACAGACAGACAGACAGACAGACAGACAGGACCCTCAGCAGCTTACCTTTCTTGGAAGCTAAGCCCGTTTCCTTCACACTATTCACGTAGAGCCTTCGAACACCATCTTCTTCCACGGAAGAAACTGAAAACCCTGGGAAACACAAAGACAGGGTGGTAGGACTCACACCTCCTGAGTGTTTAGCAAACAACAGGAAGGACCTGCTGTGAGCTAGGTATGTTCACTGTTTTGGGCTGCAGTTTGGAGCGACTGCTTTTCACTGCTGTTCAACAAATCTAAAAGAAGTCACTACTTATAATAATTAATATTACCCAGTACATCAACCTTCATACTACCTGCCTATCAATTCTAATGGAAGAAAGTTATTTTGTTTTCCTTGGCTTGCTGGTGAATGCCATGGTTTTGCCTTTTTCATAGTCTCCTCCATAGCATAAAACAGAATGATTGGCTTATCTTATCTGGGTCCCCCTGACCGTTTTCAGCAAATCTCTGTCCCAGGATATGTTACAACTGAACAACTGTATGGTGTTTGTTCATCCATGTGTATTGCTAAATGGCTAATGCTTTAATTGGTTCAGTAGCAATTTACTTTACAAATCTTATCTTACATTGAAACTGGCTGATTTCACATTCCACTAGTGTCTGATCAGAAGATTATCTTACATTGGTCCAGGTTTCCAGAGCTCAAGGCCCATTAGCTAATTAATCTTCGGCTTTGCTACATTTTTCAGAAAAAAAGGGCGGACAAGGTCCCACCGTTTTAAGTGGTTTGGGGATCGTGGGTGCTCCCAATCCTGTGGCTACAAGCCCTGGTCACCCCTGTATCTAGAAATGCTCAGGTAAAAGTCTTTTCTGATCAATTAATGGAATGTCCACAACCAACACCTACTTTCCCTCAGGATAAAATACTTTGGTAGATACTCCTAGAAAGGCAATGGGAATTAATGCAATTGTAAAAATGTAATATAATTTCAGCTCTGGGAGAAAAATAATCCTGTAATATAGGTACCTGTCTTAAGGCTAAAGGCAGTGGTTTTAAAAAAACAAGCAAATTACATCAAAACAGAGTAGTTAATTATGGAACTGGGGCCTAGAGAGTCATTGAGACTTTTGAGGCCATGTCATAACGCACATGTGTTTTTTGCTTAGTTCACAGGACCAGGAAATAAGATACCCACAGGTAGGCAAAACTGCCAACTGCCATCGCCCACTCCAGTACCATAACTCCCCCAGAAGGGGGACAACACAAGGCTACCAACCCCTGCGGACTTTCCAAAGTCGCAATTTTATTCTCTTATTTTGAATTCCATTCTTATAGCAATTTGTAACTTTCAGAGTATGTTTCCAGAAGCCCTCACTCAAGGAAAAATAGTTTTATACATGACCCATGTAAGCGACATTAGACTTTACATAGGTATATTTATCCGAACTTTGGTAGAGAATTTTTTTAAAATTTTTTTTTGAGGGCAGTGTCACTGGCCCTCACATGTGGGACCCGAACTGGGGCCGCTGGCTTCCCAAGCCAGCGCTTAAACCACCGTGCCACTCGGCCGGCCTGCGGTAGAGAATTTTTTAAAAGGTTGTCTGCTGGAATAGATCCAAAACCAAGGGCTCTAGAATAGATACTAAGTCAAGGGAAAATGGATAGAATTCATTAAAAATATGGGTATTTTCTTTCTAAAATGCTACCGCTCTATAAAGTTCTGAAATCAAACATTCTTTTTCTATTACAAACAAACGTTGCACACTGGCAGGGCACCAGGGGGGGCGAATGCTGAGTTAGCTGCAGGTCACCTTACGACAAAGTCAATGAAGATGGCTGAGGTGGCATCTGCTCCAGTCTGTTTTCTTGGTCTTCCTTTTTAATAATCAAAAGGTAATAATAACGGGGGGTGGGGTTCCCACCCAGCCTGAAGGCTGTAAGTGACTATGAAATTTGCATGGGGTAACTGGGTACCATGTATGAGTCTGAGAAACAGATCCACCTTCTCAGGTTGGCGGGGAAATCTCCATAAGAAAAGAGGATTGAAGAAAAAGGATAATGACAATAAGCTCCTTTTGGAAGATCACCCAAATGGGAGCCAAGAGTTTACAAATGGACACAGCACTTCAGGTCTGCAGCAGAATCCCTATCGGAGACCACCCACGTGGGGCTCAGGCACACAGGAGCCCCCCGCAGGTCAGGTTGGCAGCCCTCCCCACACGCGGCTGTGCGTCACCCGCTCCTGCGGGGTCTCAGGGGCCCAAGGGGCAGCCTCCACGTCCAGATGCCAGTACCTTGCACACTTGGGGGGGGGGGTTCCACAGTAACACATATGAAGCAAACAGTAAACATCCTACAGTTGGGTTAGCTTCAGTTGAATGAAGAACACAGTGATTTTAACAGTGAATCAGCAAAGGCAGGGGTTTTTTCTTTTAAATAGGATAGCAACATTTTAATGCCCAGCAAACATATGTAATGTGGCCCAAAATGATTGCCCACTGGGGGCAGAGGGAGTTATCCCATATAAACCCAACGTATCCACTCCATCAACAAGGCTGGTAGCTACGAAGGCCAGCAAGCACCATGAGCGGCAACTGGAATAATGATTCTGACAAGGAAGGAAGTGACTAAAACTAAGCGAAGAAACAAAGAGGGCAAACTCATGTGTTGAACAACGAGAAGATCACTCATACAAAAACTCACAGTCAAAGAAAACCCACGACAACATCAGGAACAACAGAGAGGTACTCCAAACCAGACCCCAGGAAACACTGAAATTCAGAAAATGAGACAAGTGCAGACACCTATGACATAAACGGAACACATGACTAAAAACACAGCAGTCTAAGAAGCCCCCCGAGAAAACTCAATGCTCAGTTACTCAAATGATGCGTTTTTTCACCTCAAGGCAGCCTGGGGGATCATGGTCAGTTTATCACGTAACTATGTGAACTAATTTCAACAATAAGGTCCGAGGGCGACCTGCAGGCTGAGACAGAGAAATTAAACAAGTGTTAAATCTTTCCATTCGCTCAGTCTGTTGGATTATTAAGTCATAGTTTCCCCCCTACAGGGTTCAAAAATAGAAGGTGGAATTTGGCTTATAGATTTTTGTGTGTTGGTGTGTGCTAGTAATTTTTACATGTCCTGAACTCAACACAGAGTGGAAAGCCATGCGCTAATGTTAGAGATGGCTGAACTGACTTTAGAATCCTTGATAGTTTTGAGGTCAGAGGTGACCAAGTCTCTTAGGACTCGGGGGTGCTTTAACTTTCTCAGTCAGTCTGCTGTTGGAACACCTTATGGCAACATGAACTGGGCAGTAAGGAACGGTTTAGAGGGGGCTACCAGCCATGCCGAGCAGGCTCTCCAAAGGGGAGTCCAGGAACAAGTGCAAACAGTCATGTAAGGACAGAAACGGGGACTGCGCACTGAGAGCCCGGCAGTGTGACACCGCGCAGCCTCCACACATGAAATGGTGTGGTTTACAAACGCAGAGGGGCGCACAACCCACTGGGAATTAAAACAAAACAAAAACGCTGCTTCTTTGTCAGGTAGGTTCAGAAGCACTGCTGACAATGCTTCCTAGCTTGACACCTGATGCCCTATGACATCTTGAGTGTGGAAAATAAGTGGGTTCTGTGAGTACCTCAGTCACTTTAATAAAGAAGTGTAAAAAGTGTAGTGGTTTCTGCCTAGTTTCTGAGACCAAAAACCCAATTTCAGAATCAGATCCCAGGAGCTTCGGAGTTCAGCCCTTCCTTGCTTCTTGTTACAGTTTACCCTTCCTCAACAGAAATGAGGTCAAGAGGAAAGAGTAGCCATCATGGCGCCTGTTACTTTGGAGGATCCATACAAGTGTTTACAGCACAGCCACCAATCATGACTTAATTACCAAGGTCACGCTTCTCCTGCAAAATAAGCCCTTTATTTAGACAATTATCCTTTGCCATCGAAAACATCCTCTGGGGCTATGATGTCTTCAGTTTTAAGGTCAGGAAGTAAACAGCATGAAGGTGTAATGTAAGCGGCCAGGGTTTCAAAATTTGGTTCTCTTCATTTGACAAAAACACTCTAGTGAGCATTCTGGGGTGAAGATTGCCTTGAGGAGAAGCTATAGTAGGATTCTAGAATCTTGCTGCTCAGAAGAGTGTTTGAAGCTTTTCAAATGCTAAAACGCCTCGTAACTGAATTCAGAGAGAAACTGTAAGTGAACATGTGCAGTAGCCTTTATATCTTTTCACCAGGTTTTCCAATTCTCCTTCCAGCACATAGTAGGACTACACTTCTATGCCTCCCACTGTAGGTAGGTGCGGCCATGTGACCTGCTTTGATGAATGAATTGTGAGCGAGCTAGCACCTGATTCACCAGCTTCTCTTTCTCCTCTGCTATGACACGCACAATGTCGCAGGTGGCAGCTGCAGGCTGGGTCCTGAGTGCAGACAGCATTAAGAAAGAGTCCCAGGCGACCCACGAAGATACATGGTGCACTCATTTCACGGTGCAGAGCCACTGAGCTCTAGTGACTGTCACTGGCTCAGCTAACCTCTTCAGTCCTGACTGATAACAGTAGGAATTTCCCCATCTATTTTACTCAAGCCCCATATGACTATTCAAGTCATATAGTGCACAGCCAACCCTCTGTATCCTTGGGTTCTATATCCATGGACTCAACCAACTGCAGATCAAAAATATTTAACAAAATAAAATCCAAGAAGCTGATCCCTAAACAAAATAGTGTAACAGCTATTTACATAGCGTTTATGTTGTATTAGGTTTTATAAGTAATGTAGACATGATTTGCAGTATAGGGGAGGCTGTGTGAGGTGATATGTAAATACCATGCCATTTTATGTAAGGGACTTGTGCATCCTCAGATTTTGGTATCGCGGGGGCCCTGGAACCAATGTCCCATGGATACCGACGGACAAATGTAATGCTAAGCAAACAAGACCCGTCTTAGCCACATAGAAAGGGCTGTATATTGAACTACACCAGGTCGTGGACAGCTGCATAGTAAAAGGCCTTCACACAGCAGGACTAACTGCTGCTCTCCGCACAGCCTGCTCACACATGTGGCCCCTGGCTGGCATCTGGGGCGAGTTCCCAACACCCTCTCATGGCTGACTGTGCCCAAACTGTTTGTGCAGACTGTGCGGTGTATGTGGAACACCTGCTTCCTTCCTGGGAGTCTGGAATTTGGGGATATGCGAGGCAGAGGGTGCCTACGTGACCAGCCTCCCAATAAAACCCTGGGCACGAGTCTAATGAGCGTCTCTGGTAGACAACACTTCACGCACAGTCACAGCTTGTTTCTGGGGAGATGAGCGATGTCCTGCGTGATGGGAGAAGGACCTCTGGAATCTGGCTCCTTGTCTCCTTAGACTGGGACCCGCATGCCTCTCTCCTTTATTGAGGCTGCTTTGTACAGTTTCACTGTAATGAATCATAGTCATGGAAATGCCATATACTGAGCCCCGGGGGTCCTGTTCGTGAGTCCTTCCTTTCAAGGAAGGGTGGTCCTGGGGACCCCCAACACAGCACCAAAATAAGTTCCTTTAACGTTATCTGTGGGCGGAAGTGAGAATCATGCATAAGTTTTGGGCAGAGGAATATGAAAGGCTAATTTTTTCATTACTAGGGTCTATCATAATATAAAATCTACTCCCAATATCTTTTTATGACAGCAAAACCCCAATGATTAAAATTAAGAAAGTTGAAGACCCTGCCATGCCTAAGGTGGAAGCCTCTTTTTTTTTACCTAGTTCGGCTGCTTTGCACAACGCACAGCCCAGAAGCCAGATGTGTTCCCTGTTCTAAATTGGCCCCAAAGGCATTTTAGTGAATTGTAAATAAGTACATGTTTACAAAGGAATTGCTTGAACTTGAAAAACACCCAAGATCAAAGAAAAATAAACGTACCATAATTATCACTGGCTGTGTCTGACTTCTCAATCTGGATGCTCTGAGTGACCTTTGGACAAATTTCAATTTCTTTGTACAGCTGAAAATTACAAAGAAGAGTCTTATTAGGATTTCATTATAAATAACTTAGGAATACTCAACATTTTGTAAATCTATTTTTTCCAGAATGATAACTGAAAGCAAATTCTCATCACATTCCGGTGTTTCTGAACGGAACCCATTCAAGTTTACAAACGAAGAGGAAAAGGCAGCTTAGGAAGTCCTTTCTTAAGGGTATAAAGCCAGGATAAGCAGAGCTGGGATGCGAACCCAGGTCTCACTGGCTCCAGAACTGAAGTTCTCTCCACATCACAATGCCTCCTAGACCACCTCCTGGTGGGACATAAAGGGAAACAATCTTCCTAAGCAAGTAAGCCAAAGGCCATTCCCAGAATTTATGATGAAAGTTCCAAAACAAATAAATGTGTCAAAAGTTCATAGGGAATTTTTAAATTTCACTTAATCTTGAACTGAAAATGGATTCTGAGCCAAGGTGAATAACAGAAAACTATCCGCTAGCACCACAAGGAAATCTTGCTGGTTATCTAAACTTGCTCCCATCGCTGACCACACAGCCATTCATCCAGAAATAATTTTATTCAGGCAAGGAAAAAAGGAATGCCAGCATCTCTCTCCACTTCCTTAGGGCATTTCACAGGTGGCAGAGGTGAGCATAATGATTAGGATTCCGGAGGCTGAAAACCAGTCTGTGATGAAAAGCCAAAGGAGGTGGGATGGCTGGAGCTTGACCATCCAGCCCGATCCTCCAGTCTAGAACACCCTAATTTAATGCAACTCCCACCAAATACAATGTGTTAGGGGCATAACTTAATGTGGTTTTGTTTTTATATTTCAGAAAAAATGTTCATATGAATAAATTCTGAAATCAGTTATAAAGGCTTCTGATCTTTAGTTCAGAAAATATGGTCACCAAAATGATAAACACCAAAAATAATCAAGTTTACACTATACTTTGTAACACCACAATGTTGTATGTGTTCATCTCAATTGATGAGCCTCCAGCTTGATTTCTTCAGAGTCCTTGAGAACCGATCTCTTTCCCTAGGTGGCAGTATATCACTGTTGGTTCTAATCATCTCCAGAAAGTTCCAAATGGCTTTCCAAAGATCCAGTGAGAACACAGCCTTTGAATAATTTTTCCTTTTCGTCATATTCTGCCTCCCGCTCTGTAATTAGTCCTTTACCAGTCTCGGGCAATAACTTAGAGTAATACAGACAGACCCTTTAGCCACAGTGCTTTCTTACTGGTTAGACTAAAATTGAGTTTAGCAGAAAACACGAATACAATATATTAAATTCCAAGAAAGGTCGGTGCTTTAATACATTTTCAGTGCAACCACAATATCGAAACTAGAAATTTTGAAAATTTAGTAGTTTTATACATAAACATCTTTCACAAAGAAGTGCTACCCACATTCTTTTCTTCGATCAAATCAATGATGTTCTGTGTTTTCACTCTTTTCAAAAACCAGACTGAAAGTTCAGCAGACTTTAAGAAATAAGTCTTGAGTTATCACAAAGTGATGACCATTTCTCACCATGTGTCCCAGGCACCATCACCCATTGCCTGAACGCTAGCCATCTGCCTGATCTCCCAGCTCCTCCTCTCGTGCCCTAAGTCCACTGGCCACACATCAGCACAGTGAGTCTATTAAAACAGAAGTTAAATAATGTCCTTCCTCTCCCGAGATTTGCCTTCTCACTTAGGCCCTACGTGGCCTGTCTTGCTGCCTTCCCGCACCCTGCATCCTCAGCCCCTCACTTACCTGCCCACTGACCCTTCTCATCCACCTTCCTCCAAAATACCTCAACGGCTCCACAATAACTCTTGCACTTAGCTCACCTAGTTCCCTGTTTAAACATCACATCTGAAAGAGCAGACTGACTCGCTTCCAGATGCCCACCTCTCTATCTATTTTCTCAGACATTTCCTTTCCAAGCTCTTAACATCCCTTGAAATATTACACATATTTACAGGTTTTTATCTCTGTCTCCACAAACTTAAACTCTGTACAAGGAGTAAAGATTTCTTTGTGTGGATCCTAGTTCCTAGAATAGCTACAGGGGTGCCAGGTATACAATAAATGCTAACTAAATATTTGCTAAATGAATGAGTATATTAATCAGTGTTTCTGCAAACACTTTATTCCCATCTGTCACTTTAAGAAAAACACATGTAATATGGCTTTTTGAAAGTCAGTGCTTCCATGTTCATTATCATTCATGAACTGGTGCCAATCACTAACCAATCACGCAAAGTGGTCAAACACATACCACTTATATTAAAATATTTGGGGACAGTCATCTATGAATGGGTTGTATTTGAGAACATGATTTCAAAACATTTGAGAGCTTCCCTAGACCATCAAAAACAAAATGGTGGTGGACCATGGAAACCAATTAGCCATGTGTAGTCTGATGTTTGTTCAAGGGACAATACATTGAATGTCTGCAAACTCTCAAAAAGCATCCAGGCGCTGTGTGCTCAGAAACCCCCTGCCTTAGAATGTCATTACATTCAGCTTAATGGCCTAAAGCAGGGATTGGAAACCAGGGGCCAATGGAAGGAATTCAAGGCGCCCGTGAACTGGGGTGGTGAAAAATATAGTAACATAACCTATAACTGAGGCTTAGCATTTTCTTCAATCATAAGTAAACATAGGCAACAAACACAGCAATATTAGCAGTGCCAGTGACTTGTCACTAACAGAAATCAGTTATTTTCAGATCACAGTCTAGTTACTGCTAGTATCTCAAAATATTGCTTGTGCTTATAACTACTCCAACACAATGGCAGCTATTAGATCTAACACTAGGTCTTATTTAATGAGCTATATATTATCTGCAATTTATAAAATGTTTTGGATAAGTATTTCAACATGTGTGGGCCATAGGTAATGTATTTTATTTCAGGCAATTGAAAACATTATTCTGAGACAGGATCTAGTGGCATCACCAGGCTGCCGAATGGATCCTAAGAACAATAAAGGTAAGACTCAAAATAGAGATGGCATCTGCTTCCTCAAGGATCTCTCAACTGGAAATCTTTTGCAATGGTTAAAAAAGAATACCATAGGGCCGGCCGAGTGGCGTGGTGGTTAAGCGCTGGCTTGGGAAGCCAGGAGCCCTGGTTCGGGTCCCACATATGAGGGCCAGTGACACTGCCCTCAAAAAAAAGAATACCATAGTCTCTTTATATTATAGATTTAGAAAAAAAAATTAAAGTTATTTGTACAGCAATTGTAGATATAAACAGACTAAGCTTGGCACACCTTAGTCTCCTGTGTTGGATGAGACCACACAATAGCTAAGACTTAAAAATAATGAGTCAATATAATTTCAAACGATGTTTTAAATACCTACTATGAGTGAGATATGAAGGACACAGAACCTGGTTAGGTGTGATCACTGTCATTTAGGATAGAAAAGAGTCATTAGCCCTAAGATGCAAAAATATATGATCTAGTATATTCCAGTGTTCCGAGCAATGCATTATCACTTTTAAAGAAAGGAAAAAGGGTTTTCCTTCTTCTACGCAGAGAGCACAAAGTCAGGGCTTTTCCCCAAGCCAGAGGAAACATAAAACAGCCCCTCTCTGTGAAAGGGACCTTCTTCTCTATTAACACTTATTGACTTAAGTGATGGCTGAAAATGGACCCATCATTTCGATCTACTGCATGGTATGATGAGAGGTTACAAAAGCACACTGTCTCTTAGATTTCATTAGAAACACTTGAAGGGGTACCAGGAAACATTTTAGGAGAACAGAAACGTTCTAAATTATGATTGTAGTGGTGGAAACAGGACTGTCTGTACTCATTTGTCAAAACTCATTCAACTGCATGCTTAAAACTGAGGAGATTTACTGTATATACAATAATAAGTAGATGTCAAAAACGTTGATTAAAAACAAAATTCCTACTAAATTGTAAACCACACTTCCTCTTTTCAAAAAGAGACTACTCAGGTTTAAATGTCAGTTCTGCTTTCTGTAGCGACGCCCCGCCTGCAGTCATACTGTTATCATTCACATATCCATGCAGGCAGCTGGTGGCCCCCCGAGGAATGACTAAGTGCAGAGAGAAGACAAGCTCCAAGAGAGAGGCGCCTGGCTCCCCAAACGTTCCATTCCTGGAACTGAAAATTACCACTTGGCTAACAGAAAAGGAACTCGTCACTATTTTATTACCATAACAACCATTTATTGAGCATCTTTTATGTGAACCATTATCTCAAATCTTTACAAAATCCGAGAAATTAAGTATTATCGTCTCTTTTTTTTTTTTTTTGCCAATACCACGTAACTAGTAAGTAGTAGAACCAATATAAAGGACCCAGATCTAGTAAAGAACTCAAGTCCCATAATGAAACTCAAACATACATAAATATCCTCAGGAATGTATATAGATATGATTACAAAAGGCTGGGACATATAAGTAGAAGGCAGCTTTTTCACCCAACAGGACTGGATCGGCTTCAATATGGAAGCATAAATCGCACAACATTGGGAGTTTGTGCTTTTATTTTGTTTTGACAACAGTCAGCTGATGTTTGAGCCACCAATTTAAAACAAAACACTGGGGAAGCTACAAGGAAAGCTGGGAATTCTAGCTAAGAGTCAGCTCTGGATTTCGGTTCACGATAGCACAGCATGGCTCCCCGCGTATACAAAGGGGGCATTTCCACTCTGCGGAAATATTGTGATAAGGAAGGCCAGCTCCATGAACTTTAGAGCTCTGAATGAGGCTCATTTGTTTTAGAATTCGTGCCACCTCACCAACCACAACTAGCACGAGCACACATATAATTTAAAATGAATCTCCTGCAGAACGAACTCGGACAACAGTCATAAACATTACCAGCTCGTAAATGTCTTCCTCAGGCTGGGGAACGTAGTGGTGCATTTTGTTTCCTATTAGAAATTTCAGGCGCAGGTAATGAGCAGAATGATCCAGTTGATGTGTCTGGGACAAAAGAGAGGAAAAGAAGAGAAGCGTTCAGTAGGAGATAGGCATCATTAGTTTTCCACTGACATATCATCATGTAGTCCCAAGAATAACAGAGATTTGTTCCTGGAGGGGTGGGGGGTGGTAAGGTTTCTATGTTTCTTCAAAGGTTTACATCAAAAACCCAAACTCTAAAATAATGTTCATCGAACACAGAAATAATATTCCATGGGTATCTTATGACGTGATGGAACCAACTGAGTAGCACCTTCGCTTCCGCCTATCTGATTTGTTTCATTCTTCAATACCCGTTTTGCAACGAAAACCACCAGACCAAAGAGCTCCTTAAACATAATTCCAAACATACACAGGCGATTAGAGGAAAAGTGACAAGAAAGACAAGGAAGTATTGACAGTGATAGAAAAACGTTGTGCCCAGGCTAAGTTGCTTTTTTAACCACATGGGGACACTGGGACAGTTGTTAACAGTTCATTTGCAAGCAAGTCAGTGTGAAGGCAAGACATTTGGATTTCTGTCTTATTTACATACACCCCGAGTGACAGTCCCTTAGAGGCAGAGCAGACAGGCATGTGTCCAACCTCGGAAACACACTCAATGACTTGCCCAAAGAAAACAATTCTAAAATAGTTAAGGTTGCAATTTCCAGAACTTCTCCTTTGGTCCAGAATGAGTCAACTGATTTTTTTTTCTATCTAGAAAGACATCCTTGAATTATTAAAGTTGCGGAAAAAGCAACCGTGGTAACATGGTTTTATAAATGATCCTCAACATGCATTCAAGAAGATGCACAAGGCAAAGCAAGAAAATGTTCTGTTCCTCAAAAGTTACGTGGCAGCACAAAAATGTACCATAGAGAGAAAAATGTTTAAATCAAGTCATTCTTTTAAAAGCATTCTTATCTTTTAGAGATTCATCCTCAAGTACTCAGAGATAAAGATATAATGTCTGGAATTTGCTTCCAAAATCATCCAGAACAGGGGGTGTGAGTGAGTAAATAAATGAAACATAATTTGATAATCACAGAAACTTGGTGATGGATACACAGGAGTTGATTACATTATTCTCTAATCTTATGTACATTTGAAACTTTTAATAAAGTAAATGTAAAATCTCTTCACAGCCAAAGTACTACTGATAACTATTATTTCAATAGAAGTGAAATTAATTTCCACTCGTTTAATACTCTCAACTTACCCTATCCCTGCCCAAATAAAATGATAAGGCCAAACTAAGAACATTCCAACAATTATTTCAATAATAGTCATTCAATCACACGTAAAAAAAAAAAAAAAAAGAAAACCTCTGAAGTGTGCCAGACACTGTGTGAAGCACTGCAGATGTGGGAATTAATAAAACATAACTGCAGTCTTCAGGAGTGATGTGGCCGTGAGGAATGGGTGTGCAGAAAATGGGAGGTGGGGCAGTGGTGGTTTTGCTTTTTAAATAAATACACATGCAAGACAGGCGCCCTGCATTTTTATAAAAAGCACATTTCTGGAAAGTGGAAATGAGCTCCTTCTGCACACCTCGCAGAAGGATAAAGTTTTCTATAGTGACTCTTGGGAACCCCCAATGGGTATCCTCTCTCGAGTAAACTGACAGTTTGAAGCCAGCACATTTCTGTGGACTTGGGCATTGGATGTTCACTGTCCATACTGAAGACCAAATAAACATCCAGATGTCCAAATGGAAGACCCACACTGGTGATGTTAAAGATAAGAAGGGTGAGTGGGTAAGCCAGGGAAACTTAAAACAGGAAAGTTTTCATTTTTCATTATTTTTTTTTTTTTTACATTTTATTGGTGAACAGTGTGTTTTTCCAGAACCCATCAGCTCTGAGTCTAGTAGTTGTTTCAATCTAGTTGTGGAGGGCACATTTCAGTGGCCCATGTGGGGATTAAACCGGCAACCTTGCTGTTATGAGCACTGCACTCTAACCAACTGAGCTAATCGGCCGCCTCAAGCAGGGAAGTTTTAAAGTGCTATATCTACTGCTTGTCAGAGAATTGCTGAGACAAACAACAACAAAATAATATTTAGGGTGACGAGATGAACAAAACAAAGTTTCCCTTCCAGAGATAGAAGCTGGAAATGCTTCCCACCTACCTAGGTCCTCACTGAAATCTTTAATTGGAAGCAAAAATTTTTGGTTCACCATCTGTTTCTGATTGAGGTGGAAGGAAAAGAGAAATGAAACTCCATGGGGTCTTGGCTAACAGGAACAAATCCACTTGGAAACCTTATCGTCATCAGTAATAAACACTTTGGGGACACTCGCAGAGAGGCTGCCACTGAAACAGATTGTCTTCTAAAAATCACCCCCAAATAACAACCTCACCTAAGAAGTTTCTGGTTCCTGAAAGCTCAATGTGAGAGAGGGATGGGCCCACCGTCAGGCTCCCAAAATCTGAGGGTGGTTCTGATGAAAGCTGTGGAGGTTCCCACCATCCCTTAAATGCTAACGTGCTGAAAACATTTATACAGATGCACAGAGAACGATAAATAACAGTGGACACCACTGGCGAGGCACCTCACTTAAAGTCTGTCACACAGCAAACAGAATAAGAGTGATAAATATAATAATGTTAATAAGGGTGAGTCTTCCCACCTTCCTCTCTACCACCATATTTTTCAAACTTTTTAAAATTACAATAATGTCTCCATAACTTTGAAAAATACAAAGGAGCACAGGCAACAAACATAAAACTTATAATGGTCTTCCTGGTAATGTGGAGCCCTTAGTTTGCAGTTCCCCTACACATGGGACATTGGATCAAGATGCCAGTGTGTCTTATGGTTTTGGTAAAGGTTTCTCAATGACGAGCCCTTGTTAGTCATGGCTGGTTGAACATAAAGGGAAGAAAATCCTAATGAATTAACCAAATCAGATCATCAGAACCCTAACAAAGAATTTCACGCTCCGCAAATTTCTTACCAGGTTTACAATACATCTACGCTGCAAAAAGAATTCCGAACATCAATGAATATTTTAACACAGAAATTCTCAATGTTTGGCCTGCTTGGGACTTGTAAAACATTTCAGAGAAAATTTCCTAACTCAAGAGAAATTCAGTCAGGAAGAAATTTAAACGGTAACAAATTTGTTTTCCAATGTACAGTTACTGGAGTTATTTAGGGAGCATTTAATTCATTTTGAGGCAGTGCAGCCACAAATTGTACCATAAGGTAAATATTATTGTAGAATAGTTTTTAGTTTAGTCAGCATATATTTTTTTTAATTTGTCTTATACCATGACTACTTTAAAGGGTGGAGAAGCAAAACACAATGCAGATCTTTTCAGTAAATAGTTTGAGCCAATTAAAATGAATAATATAACATGAGCTCCCAACCCACCACGTTTTGCTCTTCCATTTCTCTCCATATTCTTCCATTTCAAAGTTCTCAGAGAAACATAAATGCATGCAGTTTCTACATGCAGAAATACACACACACACAATGCTATTGTGGAATTTTCACAGACATTTACCCTCCCCTTGAGGGTGACTTTTGTTTTCTTTTAATGTTAATGGTTATTAGAATATCCAAAACCATAAGCCAACATATTGAAGGCATAAAATAAAACCGATCCCATGGTCGCACATGAATAATAGCTGAGTATGAAGGGATGACTTTTTCTTGCAATTATTTTAGTAATTGCAATGATCAGAACATATCCAGAACCCACAGGCCAACATGGTTACCTGCTATATTTAGTCACAATCATTTTCGTAATATCCGCAACATGAATTGTACATGAAATGTAGATCTTGAAACATTTACTGTACCAGAACTTGACTGGTGCTCGGATGGCAGATGACAAACTGATGTGAAATGATGTGGGTCAGATAGAATAGGAAAGAGAATGAGCTGAATGCAAGAGACAGAAGAAACAGGTTGATTATTAAATATTAGAGAGAGCATCCATCACCAACATGGAGAATGACAATAAAGAAATAAAAGACATTCTGACAATCATCTTTGTTTTTAGTCCCTCCTTCCAAAAAAAACCCCCACCAAACTCTATTAATCAAATTATTAATAACATGTGGCACTATTTACCCCATTACCTTTTTCCCTCTTAAGAATAGAACCGGCTTCACTAATTACAATAAAGTGTTTTCCGAAAGGAGAAACAAGCTTTCGGAGGCACCTGGTTCTGAACACACTATATAATTTATCCTACATGGGTGATTTTCCAGAGGCCATCAATTTCTTAAAATGCCCACCAAAGTTTTCTATTTTTAAACTCATGAGACATAAGCTTGTTCCACACCATATTGTTTTTGTCTTTATTCCTATGTTTATTGGGAAACAAGCTCAGGATCCAGGGAAAAAATGGGTGGGACGACCGTTCATTGTTGGAGAAAGGAATTTGTGCCTTAAAGATGCCATCAAAACTCTGTCCAGTGACAGAAATAAGCCCCTTGGATGGGGACGGGTCCCACTCATTAAGCTGCAGGCATGGTATTCCCCATTCCTTTGGTTTCTATCAAAGCAAAAGCTTGAGAAGTCCCTAAAATTGGGCAAATCACTGTTTTCCCCACTCTCTGTTCCATTTTCCACTAATCAGTGCTGCCAGGACGCTCTGCCCTAACCTCTGATTCCTGAGTGAGTCCAAGGCCAACGCGCGCAGGAGGCTCCAAAGTGAAGCTACCACCTGGAAGAGGAACCTGCTGGAGTTTAGCTCATAAAAAAAGGCCCGAGTCCTACTTTCCACACCTTCAGCTGCAGTTCTCAGAGTAACTCCCACAGCGTTACAGAATATTAATGGGTTTCTAGAGAATCATGCTAATCTATAAATAAGAGAATGCAGAAATCCTCAATAGACCAATTTTGAACAGTAATTAAAATGAAAATATATGAACAGAAATACCATTATCTTCAAAGAGCTAGAATGTGTGTACAAAAAGGACTCAAAGCATGTAACAGTGTATCATTTATTTTTAACACCCATGTGGGGGGTGAGTTTAGCTTTGTCCTGAAATACTTTTCCTCTACATAAGACTATTCAAAAGGCATATGTGAGCCAGACTGTTCCATTTCCCCCAACTCATAGAAAGGGCCATATTTTTTTTCTTTACGAAGGCTCTAGTGATCTGCTTTAAAAAAAAAAGTAAAAATTGCTGATTGTAGTGAAAGTTCCTCGGTATTTATAAACCACTGTGTTGACTAAGGAGGTCCTAAAAAAATGTCACTGGATGCATCCAGCTTCTTTGAGAAGAGAATTATGATAGGAAAGGTTTCCATTTTCCCCTTAGTGGCCCAAGCTAGACTGCTTTCCCTCCCACGAGGATATACTGTATGGAACTTCCTTATGGGCTGTCCTTCCTGATGACCGACACAGGTTCCGACAGTTCCTGCGACCATCCACCTGGCAGAGAGGGATGCACCTACGTCAGGAGCAACCAGACGTAGGTTGGTCCCTCCCCTGCAACTGGCAGTGGCTGGAGCTCCGATGGGGAACTCGGGCTCTGAGCCTCGGCCCCTCCATCCGTGTAACAGGGAAGTATCGGCTCGTCCTCCTGAAATGGAGGACGTCCTCCTGAAATGGAGGAGTAGACCTGAAATGCCTACTAAATAAGACTATTAATGCTATGAATTATGTCCAAGTCAAAGCAGGCACATACGACAAGCTCCTTTCTTTCCTCTTTCCCTTCTCTCACTCCGGACCATTCATTTCCTACCCTTCAGGAGGAAAAAATAAATAAAACCAGATTCCCCTTGAAAGAGGTCAGTAAGTTTCCACAGCTTAAGGTGCAAGCAGAGAAAAGTGAGCTCAGTCATTTGTTACCAAAAAACCAAATCAACAAAAAGCTAATTATGTGTTCAAAGGAAAAGGAATTTCCCATCATGGAGGTCAAACATATTTATTTGAGTTTTTCCCTACCCTAAAAATGGCCGTAGTGTATCAGTTACTGTTACAGGGCAAGTTACAAACACTGCACACAATATGACACTTAAATACATGTAAGTTGTGTGTGTGTAAAAAAGAGAATGGAAGGGCAAATGCCACAAGGTTTACAGTGGTTATTTTTAGATTTTGTGAGAAATTGTCTGCTGTGTTCTTTACCTCAATTTTCTAAAACTTTTGCAATGAGCACAGAAGATGCTTATCGCAAATCAAAAGCACATCCTGAAAGAAGCTACTCAAAAGCACACCTCTCCTCCCAAAGATGAAGGGTTCCCTCAATTCTGCATCTTATCACAAAGGCACCCAAAGCTGGTCTGAACTGAGGTGGAGGTGCGTTTGAAAGCACCTTCCCCTCCCACATGCCTCTGCGTTTCCGTGTGTCCCTAAAAAGATCCCTCCATTCCATCCATTCTTCTCAAGGAGACAACCCCACGTAGCCTCATACCTTGCAAATCAGCTCCAGGGTGTCCCTGGCAGTGTCTCCCGGCCGGACGACCGTCAGGGCTGGCTGATTATTTGGCAGACAGAACCAGGATGGAGTGAAATACTCATGGACCCAAATGTCACAGTCAGGGTTGTGCTGGTGGACACTAGGTAAGACCATCTCTTTCTCCCTCTGCAATAAGAAATGAAGTTAGCAGCGCAGCAACAGGCGGTCTCTAGTGATCTTAGATGCCCCCTCATTGCACACAGGGATTACCTATGCCTATGAAAAGGGCCCAAAGAAGAAGTGGTGGCAGTGGTACAGGATAAAGAGAAATCCTCAGAGAGGAAGAAATGATTGACAAAGGAGCTTTTTTGAGAGGTAGGAAGGTTTCTCAAGACAGGAGGCAGGCCTCACACCTTGTCCATAATACACACAGGTGGGCACTGCATGAATGAGTACGTAGTGAAATTAGACACAGAGAGAGAGAGAGAGAGAGAGAGAGAGAGAGAGAGAGAGAGAGAAAGAAGAGGAAGAGGGAGGGGGGGGTGGGGGAGGGGGGGGGGAAGAAGGGGGGGGGGAGGGTGGGAGGGAGGGAGGGAGGGAGGGAGGGAGGGAGGGAGGAAAGAAGGGGAGAAATGGGCCATCCATTCAACTCAGCTTTATTGTTAATGGTTCTTCCACAAATCCATTTCACATTTAGAGCATAGAATTCCTACAGCAAGAATGTCTGCCACGTGAGCTCTATGTTTCAAAAGCAAGTGAGGTCCCACGGAAATTTTTAAAGAAAAGAGGATGTTCGAGGACTACATATTTACAAGTAGCATCATTTTGGAGTTCGAATTTGATCTCTAGCACAAATCTGGGAGAAAGACAGCTCCATGTCCCAGAAGAGGTTCCGAGAACTTCAAGGATGAGCTCTGGAGCCTTCTTGGGCTGCTGCCATTGCTCCATCCTCTACACATCACTCTGCCTGAGGCTCGGGGGCAGCACCAAGTTTGTAAGGATGGGAGGAGATGTGTCTTATGTACACATTCAGCAGCTGGGTCATGTCTAAGTAAGTGAAACAGCTAAAACAGAAAATACTTCATAGGCTGATGAAATATTAGGAGCCTCATCTCTTTGAAATAAGCAAAGGAAGTATGTTAGATTTTGGCAATGTAAAAATAAGACTGATTCTCAATATGTGCTAAATAATAAACCCTGATTATTGGATTAAAATCAGGCCACTGATCAGTAAATACCTATCTATAGATTACCAAGAGCAAGGCTGGTGCCAATAAATTACAAGAAGCATATTTCCGAACAAAGGCAGAAGTGGCACTGTAACCAACTTCCACACATAAAAGAACAGATCACAGAATAGGAGAAATATTTTTTGTAAAGGCTACTAAACTAAATTCAATTGAGAAGACAATTTCAGCTCTGCCATTGAATGGTGTTGCGATCACAGATAAACTAAACCCCAGGAAAAGAATTGTTAAAAAGTATTCATTCAGCTTGCCTAAATCCCATTAACTATAATTGAAATCTTCCCACTGTGTCCCCATGGGCCACATTAAATAAGTGCCCCTTAGTACTAGATCAGCCCAAGTTTTACATCTAAATTGCTCTTGCAGGGACCAGGCATTCTAGACAAGATGTGGGATAAAGAATTATCTTGGGGAAAAAAAAAAAAAGGCAACACAGAAATCAATGGCAAAACTTCTGCAGTTTCCAGAATCTGTGCCTGGAGAGGATATCTCACTATGAAAAGTGTAGTAATAATGGTAGGCAGGATGAATTATATAGATGACTTCAGAAATGGCTACATTAACATCAAAACTGTACCTGAATAGCAATAGGTATAACAACTTAATGTCATCAGAAACAGAGATGGATGCTTAAAGAAAAGGCCACGTAGGGGTATTTCCCAGGACTGCTGCTTTTGTATTCATGATGACATAATCCAGGAGCAGTTCGGGTGTGAAGGGAGAGAAGGCCTGCACAAGGCCACTCTTCTCTCCTCCCCCTCCACGAGCCCGAACACCTCACCCCACTCTGGTCTCATCTAGAACGTGGTCTGAGCCACTGCTGACCACCCCTGCTTGGTTGCATGGCAACAGAGTGCCGAATTCTGAGTCATTGATTCTGAGCCTGAGACGCACAGGATCATACAAGGTCACATTATCAACATCAGAACACCCAGAACAAAAAGGCTGTTGGTATCACTATCGGGGTCTTAGAACTCAGGATTGTCCATTTATTTAGAGGCTGAAAAACATGGCCTAGAAAAAAAAAAAAAATCAATGTTCTGTATGGGGCTTCAATCAGACAGTTTTAAAAGCCCCTTTTAAGTCCAAGCACAAGAATGAACCAAGTCTGTGAATCTTTAATTGAATACTTGGGAGGCAAATGCATTTTTTTTAAAAAAAGAATCTACTATCACAATAGTTCTTTGAAATCGAAGGAGCAAAATTGCATGTGTGCGCAAAGAGGAAGGGTGAAAAAAAAAAATTCACCTCTTGGGAACGCAAGTTGTATATAAAATGTTCCGCTCCCCAGAAGCCAAATTTCCCCTTAAATTCTAGATGGGAACTTCTACATTCAAATGATCAGTATTGGAAATATGTCTGCAGTAGAATGTTCTTATGGTTATCAAGTTTTAAACATAAAATGCTTTTCCGTGTTTCATTGACCTGTTACTTAGCTTCAAAGAACTGATCATTTCAGGTTTTAATACTGAGTATACTTAATTTTAGGAAACCGAGAAACTACGGCTTTGTGTAATGTTGATGTACTTGTGGTACTTTTAGAAAAGAAACATACATTTATTTTTACCTTGCCATCTGGAACAGTGTCATCAAATATTCCCTCTAAAGATTTTTTTACAGCGTCTGTTCCCTCACCAAACACCTGCATATACAAAGTACCGTGTTAAGAAATCCAGGCAAGAGGGAAAACGAAACACAGGGAGGGGAACGGAAAATGGGCATATGCCTATCAGAAACATCACAGAAGTTTGCAGATCCACCTAAAACAAATCCTAACAGAGGTAAAATAATGCACGGTAACAGGCCATGAAAAACTTGTTCCCTTATCTAGATAGCTTTCCACATCTTTCACAATTTAAAAAACAGAACATTTGCTTTTAGGTCTGAATCATTCTCCTAAATTTAAAGAAAATAAACTTGTAAAAGCAATGAATTAGATTCATTCACGATGAAGAATTTCTGCGACAGATTTACATACCTGACCGGATAGCTATCGATAATCATCAGTTTGCCTTTTAAAACTCTGTTCAGTAGAAACTGAGACTGTACATTCATATATTGTTAACCACAACACTACAGAAAAGTTTTTTAAATATATAGAATAGAAATTCATCTATTCTTTGAAATCTAATGAATCCTGCTAACGTAAAGATATGACTAAAATCGTAACAGTAATGATGCTACTAAGTAGTCAAAACCTAAACATGTGGACATGAGAAATTTTATACATCGGCTCTCAATGAGCATGTACTGTCAGGATAATACACACAATTCAGAAAAAGCCTTTGCCCCAATGCAAATGAAATTTTTGAAAACATACAACTTTTGTCCATTACGAAGGACTGAATTAAGTACATTTCTATTGATATGCTTATGGCTAAGCAAGAAGTTTTGGGGTTTTTTTCACTCTTAGTTAAGAGAGAATAACAAGAATTGCTTATGAGATAGTACATCATCCTTTGACTTTTAAAAAGTGTGAAAACATTCTCTCGGATTCATTTAAATTCAGTCGCCTATTTCAGCAGCCATGAGCTGTGACATAACCTGGCAGCTATAGAGTGGAAGCACATGAACTAAGGCTTTGGGTGGAAGAGAAGGTGAAGCCCAGTTGCCAAGTGTGGAGTCCTGACATATATTTATAGCGGCGGTCTGAGTCAGCTGCAATGACAGAGGATGCGACCAAATGACACACCGCCGCCCAAAAGGAGCGGAGAAAAGCAATGCTTAATGTCCTCCTTTCGCAGGTGTAACCAAGGGCCATCAGGTCTCCTGTGTGACTTATCTGATGAAATATGGGCTTTCCTCCAAACAGTTTCTTCTTCAGACTTACACAGAGGCAAAACCCAGGGTAGCAAACTTGATGTTCTACTCTCCCCCAAGACCACAGGACAAAGTGCGTGACTGCTCAGCTGCAGGCTCTCTTCTCATTTGCTCATCTCATCTTCAAGTCCCATCAAGGATGCAGGCAACCCAGGTTTAAAGGAGTGTGGTAGTTGGCAAAGGGTTTCGTACATCAGCTTTCAAAATTCAATTCTCTTTTACATTTCAGTCCTTAAGTAAACTAATGGCTGGAATTCTCAGAGCAAATAATAAGGCGTCTTTTTATATAGTCAGTCAATTGACTTCTTCACACTTTGCATCAGGGCTCAGCATGCACAGGTCAAACTGGTTGTCCTGGTCGTGACCTCAAAAACGCTGGAGAGGGCCGGCCGAGTGGCGCGGTGGTTAAGCGCTGGCTTAGGAAGCCAGTGGCCCCGGTTCGGATCCCACATATGAGGTCCAGTGACACAGCCCTCAAAAAAAAAAAAAAAAATAGAGGCCTCGTACCAGCCTCACCAGGGTGCTTTGGGCTGGCCGAGTGGCGCCGTGGTTGGGCGCTGGCTTGGAGAGGGCCAGTGACACTGCTCTCAAAACAAACAAACAAACAAACAAAATGCTGAAGGCCTCACTTTCCAGCCACTGCAGCCCAGGTATCGCACGTTCTTCTTCTCATGAAAGACAAATACCCACGTTCCCTCAGTCCCTAAAAGCTGAAGCCGTTTGGCTCGCTTCTCAGAGCCAAAAGAATGACAAGGACAATAGAGAGTGTTTCCTGTACGTCACTCCAGCAGGAAAGTGGCCTTGGCTCGTAAAGGCGTAAAATTAATGAGGTCGGGGCATAGTTATCGGAGGCACGACACCGCACCGCTGTCGGGGTGCCTTTCAGGGGGATCCGAGGTCCCTTCAGGTCCTACCTAGTACTCGGGGAGGAGAGTCATGGCAGTGAGTGAGCAGCTCAGGTTCCTGCTTCCTCAGAACAGTGGGCACAGGGCTATCCGCCTAAAATCAACCCCCAAAAGTCAAGGGCAAAGGAACAGAACTCCCTGGAGGCTGCCTCTGATCCAGCCAGAGGCAGCTTACAGTCTCTGTGCTCAGGTGCCCACTTGGCTTCCCCACTGGGCCCCGCTTTTTTCGGCAGACTCCGGATAAATTGTGCCCTTTGCAGGTGTGTACTTAACCAGGGTTTGGGAAGGATGCAGGTAGGGGACTGGAGCCTGGTGATAGACTAACAGCAGAGTTCAACGTTAGGAGCAGACCTTATCTATTAAAAGCATCCACCACAGCTAACATCTTCGTGTCAACAGGTTGATGTTAAATAACACTGAGTGTCAATAAAGAAGCGCGCGCACACGCGCACACACATGCATCGCACACGCGCACACACACGCATCGCACACGCATCTGACAGCGAGGTGTCCGTGGAAGCAAGCTGGGCCTGCTTTTGCATCCGCCCTGGAACCTACCTGATTGATGCTGGGGCGTCCCTGTTTCTTTTTGGAGGTAGTGTCCAGACCCCAAAGGGAAGAAAACCTGCTCCTCCGTTTGCTTGTGGACCTGGACATGGCCTGAGTACGCCGCCTGACTCCAGCTTCCCCCGTGCGAGCTGCCACCTGAGGACAGCAAGGCAGAAGATCAACCAGAGACGCGTCAGGACCGCGCACCTGTTCTTCAAGGACCCCGAGTCTCAGCCTTCGTATACACATAGGATTTGGAAGGCCCGTTCGGGATTCAAGACGCAAACGAAAGATTGGGAAACTCAGGCATTGTAGGAAATCTTCAGCAAAATTACATAAAATAGCAATAGAATATATATGTGATAGTCCCAAGAATTAGATATCCTTCTAGTCACAGATTTGAACTCTTGCATCAAGTTATCCAGTTAAACTAACCATACTTTCTTGAGATTCATTCTTCCTCAAATGCTACAAGGCTGCTTCTTCACGCTAATGAAAAAAACAGTGCCTGAATGTCAGCACAAATAGTGAAACAGTGCATTGGGCTCTCTCCGATTCTACACTAATCTACATTTACCAATCTCTCCTACTCACTTTGTTCAGAATTCCATAAAATCATTTCCCTTAGTAGGGAAGTGGCAGCTGTCCTCCAATATCATTCTTCCTTCTGCCCCAGTCATAGAAACCCCACATGTAAGTGAGCATATGGCCACCCAAAGTTGACTTATTTTCCATGGGCTCATGACTAAGTTCTGGCCAATGGGAGCAAGTAAAAGGTGTGTTTGCAATTCTAGGAACCGTCCTCAAAAAAGAGGTGGTTTTCCATGATTGTTCACTTTCCTCCTTTCCAATGACAGGAAGGGTCATGTGGTAGCTAGTCTAAGACACCCAGATCGAAGCCTTTTCAAGGACGCAGAACAAGACATGACGATGGTGACGCCACCTCACTAGCCTCGCGTCCCCCATGTTCAGGTGAACAAAGAATAAAAATTGTATTTTGTTTAAAAAATAAAACAAAAAGACATTAAACTCCATGAAGATATTTGCAAGGTGCCAGCAATCTAGACAACACTCCACATGTAAATCAGTGATAACTGCTCCAGCAGATGCTGCATCTCTGCGAGGACGCCACATAGTGTTTCCCACGCAAACACGCAGGCTTGACCTTTATCCTACGGGTTGCAAAGTCCCAGGAACTTAAGGAAACTTCTGCCAGGACGTCTCAATAGGCCACCCACGGGCTCTCCTTTCAAAAAAGGGAGTGCCAGGAGGTATAGCGAGTCAGACTTGAAATGAAACTTCCCCACCTGCTCTCTATTGCCAGAGGTGAATCTCTCAGAGCCTGCTTGTCACAGATTCCCACATGGGCAACTCCCAACGTGATGGCTGCCAACTGGCAGCATTCTCGGGGATGAAACACTGCTGGGTACACAAGGGGCCTCTCTCGCCGTCCGCATGTTGGTTAGAAGGCACATCTCTTGGGGATTTTCAGGATGCCCAGAGTAAACACCCTGGAAGCCCCATGACATTAAATACAGGAATCAAAACAGTTTCTCTGCAAGGGTGTTAGGGGGAAGGTTTTGGTCCCGAAGGGAAATAGGGAGGTGGGGGAGCTGAGAGGTCTTGCATTTTCTCAGCTTAGCACATCAGAAAGCCCATAGGAATGTGGCATGCAGCTGATGGTGGGAAAGCTCTGGGAGAAAGCTGTAATCTGCAATTATACTCAAGGTATGCGGGGAACAAAAGTCACCAAACAAAAGGCACTTGTTTACATGAACTATGTAAGCATTTTCTCTTCTCCATTTCCATTCCTCTCTAAGTGAAACATAAACAAAGGCTGTAGCAGAGCGAGTTGTCATGTGCTAAGATACGTATGTGCTCCCACAACGGTCAGCTTCAGTTAAACCAATGGTCACAAAGTGAGGCTATGAGCCCCTGCATAAATGGTGCTAAAAGCAAAAACCCTAGAGAAAAACATGCCCATTTGGTCGCATAGTTATCTATCTATTTATAAATGGATAAATCAATCCATAAATAAATCTACATAGGCAATATATGCAGGCAACCGCATATACAGAGGGTGCCCCCCCAAAAAAAAGTATACACATTTTAAGAAAGGAACAAACTGTATTAAAATTGTAATGCTCAATATATACCGATAACAAAAGATGAATACAAGTCATGTTTTTGGCATTGCCTGGCACCCCTGCTATATATCAGTATGTATTACTCTGTTTACTTCCTTCATAGCACATATCAATCAATATCTCTACTTATTGTGCTTATTTGCTTACTTACTTATTATCCATCTCTTCCACAAGAATATAAGATTTATATTATATTATATTATATATAAAAATATAAAAACTGAACTCTGGGCTGTTTGCAGCCATAACCCTAATAATCATGAGGATAGTAACTGACACAAGCCAAACACTCACATCTAGGAGCTGGTTGAATGAATAAATAAATAAACAATCATCAAAAGCAAAAGCCGAAATCCTACATAACAGGGTTACAACCATTAAACAGTAACTCTTTAGTTTACAATTTTAGAAAACCAGTCTGGAAAAGAATCTCAACCAACCATAAATATTCTCAGTTACCAGCTGACCTGTTCGTCTGTTTAACAAATGGGCACTCTATTGAAGGTTTGTTTAGTAACTATCCTAAACTGTTGGGGGCCTTGTAAACTGCAAATGGAACTGCTACTCCCGAGACAATAATGACTCAAAATGAGCAAAGGGATTTAGGAGAAAAAAAAAACAAAAACGGTTGGCCAAGAGCCCCGGAGTTTCTCAGTGATCTCTGCCTGGACAAGGCCTCCCTTTGCGGCTGGAGCCTGATGACACTCTATCATGCTGCTCATCTGTGCCAACACGAACAATGATAACCTTCTTTCAAAGAGTACAGCGGGGACCCTTCAGTTAATTACTGCAAATCACTGAGCATCATGGGAAGCCCTCCTGGTGAATGGTACTTAAATTGTAGCTCAAATCTCCTCCCCCAGCCCTGTAGCCCTCACACCTCTTCTTCCCATGCCCCTCACTTGGAGGGTGGGGGGGTGGGGGGAATGTCTGGACAAAGGCTAAATTGAAGAATGTTTCACTCCCCAGGGGAAAAAATTTCCCTGGGGTCAAATGACAAGGAGAGGAGGAAAAAATAAATATCCAATAAATCAGACTGTAAAACCCCTTGCCTGGGCTCTCCCTACAGGCGCTGGAGGAACAAACAGGAACGGATACCCAACAGGCTTGCCTAACTCGTTCTGTCTGAAACGAAACCCCTCCAGGAAAAGAGAAGTTTGCAAGGACATACAGACACACAGATTTGGCACCGCTGATGCAGCTAACACAACAACAAAAGGAACAGAGAGCTGTCCATATGGAATTAACTATTCTTTAAAGTGACCGACCAAAAAACCTAAAAGCGTTACTAACGCCCCCACCCCTGTCTTCAAATGGCCAGCTCATCAAAAGAAAAGGACACACAAATCACAGATATTGAGACAGAGGAAATCAGAAGGTCTGAAGACAAATTTTGGAAGGGTAATACTGTGGCTTTTACTTCACCTTTTTAGGTCAGTTCCAATGGCTTTGAGGAAAATAATTAAAGCATAGAAGTTTTAGGTAGACAGCAAAATTATTTTCTCCAAAACCTATCAAGCCCAGTAAGAGGAAAGAGCCATATGCTCTAGATTTAGTATTAACCTGATACCATTTCATTGGCATCATGAGCTACCTTAATAGAAATGCTCCATCAATTTATGACATTCTTACAAGGAGGTAAATTAGAATTTTTATCCCAATATTTTTGCAGAATAAATAGGCAAACTGAGATTTGTCTAAGTTACAAATTAGCATCCAGGTCTGAGAGAAACAGTCCTAGAGCCACAAACTGAAAACCATTTGCAAGATTTATTTATCACAGCACTTTGGCCCATCAGCACTAAAAAAAACCAGGACTGGATAGCTAGATGGAGAGGTGGTAGCCAAGGAGACCAGGAGCAGAGCTGTAATTAGCAGAACAAATCAGGATGCCAGTTTTAATAACTCCAGAAATTGGTTTAAGACTTCTTTAAAAATGTAAATCTACGCTAATGATCTGAATGATGATGCTAATCTATTTACATAGAATACAAATGCCTCTGACTGAATTACAGCTCTGAATTCAATTGAAGGGTCCAGCTGACATGGCAAACCAAGAGAAGAGCAGCACAGCTAAGGTTTTCCGAAGCAGTTTCTGGAACCTGAGACTTCACATTTTAATTCCACAGCAAATGTACAAAGGTGCAGTACATTTTAAGTGGGTGTTGACTTGGATACGGGAAAGCCATGTTCCTCGCATAGCAATTTTTGAGAAGAAAGGAACCAAAGGTAGATAAAGCTGTTCGCAATTTAGCAAGCACAGAAAATTACAGATTACAAGCACAGGACACAGCCATACAATGTGCCGCTCTGGGGGTCAGGTGGAAATTCTCTTCCCTAAGCAAATACATTCTTTGGGCTGGTAAGTCATCGGAGGTCTTTGTTTTCCTCTAATGCATTAGGTATTTATGGCCATGAAAATAAACAGAAAAGGGAGAGCTCCAAAGAGATCTGTGTTTAATATATAGTATACATGTTTGTATGTTTGTGTGTGTGTGTGAGGGAGAGAGAGAACACACTTATGAGAGAGCTCTCCACTTCCTATTTCCATAAAGTTAATATAAAAATATATATTTGGGTTGAAACATGACCCTGTCTAAAGATGACATAAGTTATAAACAAACAGTACCTGCAAAGAGATCTCTTAAGACAATAGCTTTCATATATTTTTTAGCACAATAAATTAGGCCCCATCAAGAGAGGCTTAAGGCATAAATTTCAGAATACAGTCAAAGGAAGGTTTGCATTCACTGCAGAGAGAAGACATGTCAGAAATCCACACACAGCACAAAGCTAAAAAAAGCAAAAACAAAAAAAAACACTTTAGAGACTCTTACCAAGTCCTTCCTGTTCAGGATTAACAGTCAAGATGACTCTTTTTCAAAAGTGCACCAGCTGCTACTCACCAGGGCATGAAAAGATGACACGGAAAAGATCCCAACTCGTCCCATTGCCACTTTCGTTGGTCGGCTTGCAAAGGCAAGGAGCCTCTTGGGGTTTGGCAGCTCCCCGCCTTGGAGGCTAGCTAAGTAACACCGGTAACGAAATAGGTCCATTTGGAACTGCTCGAGATTTTGTTCCCAAACGAAGATCTACAGTGGTGAAAATAAGGGGAAAGAAAAAGTGAGGAAAGGGGGAAACAAGTGTTAACGGTATCCTACATAAATGTGATCGATGTGTTGTAAAGATCTTTATTTTAATCCTAAGGGGTAAACGGCAGGTACCCTAAGTGTCGCAGGTAATAGCAGATCAAGTATTACTGTTTGCAGAGCTTATGTGGTTTCCTGCAAACATCTACAGCCATAAATTTGAAATGATAAAAAGAAAGCATATCATTAGTTGCTCTGTGTTGTCCCATCATAGATTTCCTGTTTGTAGGTATTATAGGTCCATCAGCTCCGGGCTCTAGGCCACAAACCCAAGGCAGAAGAAGTAAAAAAAAAAAACATGGGATTTCCAACGCTGGAGAATTATTTATATGACTTCCCTAGAGGCGGCTTTTCGTAGGAAGACAAAGAGAAGAAAAGATCAGAGGCCAACAAGACCTAGAGGTTTTGGGGAGAGGGGGATGGTAGAAAGTGCAGGGTCGGGGCTGGAAAACACCAGATGATGGGGAGAGCCAGACTCTGGAATACATCATTCCAACCACAGGGTGTAGCTGAGATATTTCCTCATTTCTCTAAGTGGCAAAATCTTATTGACCTTCTAAGGCTGACGTGATGTTTACACAGAATACTGTCAGAGTAAGACTTGGTACAGGGACTGGCATACAGTGAGGCTCAGTGATATCAACAACAACGTTACAGATAATGATAAATGGCTAGTACCTTTTTACTTCGATCTAAAATATAGTGTCAGTATACACACATGTTGATAGCACTATTCACAACAGTCCAAAAGGGGATACAGCCCAAATGTCCATCAACAGATGAACAGAGAAACACACTGTGGTATGTACACGTAATGGAATAATTATTGGCCACCAAAAGGAATGAAGTTCTGACACATGATGCATTGTGGATCAATCTCTAAAACATTACACTAAGTGAAAAAAGTCAGACACAAAAGGTTACATATTATGCAATTCCATGTATATGAAGCACTCCAAATTGGTAAATCCATAGGGATAGAACGCTAGGGGCAGAGGGGAGCATGAGGTATGAGGGGTGTGTGTGTGGGGGGGGCTCCTTTTTGAGTAGAAGACAATGTTTTGGACATCAGCAGAGGCCCTTGTTGTTCAACACTGTAACTGTACTAAATGTGTACCCTTTAACATGGTTAATTTTCTGTGATGTGTAATTTTGCCTCAATTTAAAAAATATGTACAGGGTCAGATATAGAAGTAAAAAATGGAGAGAAATACAGAAGGCCACATGCTGTCTCATATCATCAACTGTTCGGTTATTTAAACAAGATTCATTCACATCATTATTTCCTAAATATTAGGACAAAGTTTCAAAGCATTACTAGGTGGCCATCATGACTTTAAAACAACTGAGAAGAAGGCCAAAATGCCCTGGGTTATCTCATTAAATCGTTCCTTTTCAGCATGAAATATACTTATGCTGATAGACAGCAATTATATCTACACTTTTGCAAATGCACTCTCCCTTTTCTAAATTTAGAATGCTGAATTTATGGGAGTCAGGAGTGGATCCCCACTGCAGTGATCTCCATGTCCACCCGATAACGTGGGGAATGAGAAAGTTCAGACTTTCCAATTACACAGATGCCCGAGAACAGCAAGCCATCAAGTGGGAGTGGGGAGGCTCCTCTATTAGATTTCCGTCTTTCATTCAGTGTAATATTGTTGCCTTTCACTTGTACCAATCAATGGTGAACAATGGATGAGGAAAACTGACAGTCACGATAAAGAATTTATTATAGCGGCGTGGACGACAGGCTGACGACGAGATAACCAAAGATGTCTCGCGATCACAAAGCAGCAGAAAAACTCGAAAAGACCTAACCGTTGCGCCCCAGTCTAAACACAGCAGAACAATTACCTGATCTAAGATAGTTTTCTTCTTCTTGGAATCAGTGACGGAAGACAGCTGCATTTCGCCCATTTTCTTCATCTTTTCATCCATATCGATCTTTTGTTCCAGTTTTTTGATTTCTGACTTCAGGAGTCGGAGAGTGTCCTCTTTGTGGTGGTGCCTGGCGACCGCAGCTGCACAGGCTGAATGGATGGCGGTGATCCAGTTTTCCAGCTCCGTCTGGCTGGTGGTCTGCAAGGGGGGCGGCGGGGGCCAAGAACAAACAGCCATCTCTTAGGCATTGGAAACGAACTCAGGCATTTCCAGACAAGCAATGGCTGGGAGTCAAGGGGACGGGTCTAGATAACCCCTGGGGAAGGCTAACCTTTCTGATCTCCTCCTTCAGATCATCAATAATAAAATAAGTTAGCCTTGAGTCGGACACCACCATCACCAATCCCCACGGGCTGTCCACACGGTGGCCTAAAGCCACCATCCATGTCTGCTCACCCACTGTGCTAACTGCACTTGCTTGTTGGCTGTGAACTAAATGTTTATGGCCCCCGCACCCCAATTCAAACACTGAAATCCTGCCCCCCAGAGTGATGGTATTAGGAGTTGGGACATTTAGGGGATGAGTAGGTCATGAGGGTGGAGCACTCATGCAGGGGATTTGCGCTCTCATAAAAAGAGGCCAGAGAGCTAAAAAAGTCACCTTCTGCCACATCAGGATACAGCAAGAAGATGCCATCTGTGAATCAGGGAACAGGCCTGACCAGAACCCAACCACGCTGGCACTCTGATCTCAGACATGCAGTCTCCAGAACAGGAGAAATAAATTTCTGCTTATAAGCTGCCCAATCTACGCTAGATTGTCACAGCACCCCAAACTAAGACACCTGTATCTGTCGTAATTCTACGCAAAGAGCTTTGTTTCCAGTGGCCAAGGCATATGCTACAGCCCTGCCCCCCATAGACCGCTGTGACACAGATCCAAAGATCTTATCGCAGAGTTAAGCTGCAATGACACATCTAGGGTTGGGAAAGTAGTTCAAGACAGCCAGAAGCAAAACTGTCTTAGGGGATACACGGGAGCCTCTAGGGATAGGGGGCAGCATTCCAGGAACTAAGACTGGCTGGGGCAAAGGGGCATTTAAAGAAAACGCTGGGTGACACCTGCCAATGGGCGGGCCACCTCAAAGTGACTCAGGGTGCTCTGAAAGTCAAAGCTAGAGAATCATTTGGGGGAGACAGACAGCTCACACGGAACAACAGGCCGTTACTAATTCTTTAGGAACTCCATCAATGAGCATCTGTAAGGCAGAGGTGCCAGATTTCTCCAAGTGCCCCCCTTAAGCCCAGAGAAGTCTAATAAATGCTCGAAAGTTAGCTCATCTGAGAAAGGGCTTATTCGGCCACTTCAGTACTCAAGTAGCTGCTAGCATCATTTTCCACGCACAAAACACTGATTTTTTTTTTTCCTCTCTGATGTATCTTCTTAGTTTCCTAACACACCTGAGGGATGCTTTGCAAACAAAATTCTATTAACCCCACCCACTCATCACGCTGGCAGCTGAAACAGAAGTCAAGGTACCACCACAGGTGTCTCTATTATTTCTATGCGTCATTTCTATATCTTGCCAGTTTTGTATTCTGCAAAAAAGCTGCATCCAATATTACAAATGGTGTCTGCCAAAAGAGCCACTGCACACTGGACAAACCTCAACAGTCCAGCAGCTACTTTATAACAACATATCTGCCCATGTCTAAAGAAGACCTCAATATGCTACAGCTAGACGGTCTGGTAAAGAAACAGTATAAGTACCACCTGATAAAGCAAATGAAATCATTTTGTAAGACTGAGTGGGAGGAGAAAAGATAAAGACATTGGAGGTAGAGAGACACCTGTAGGTAGAGAAACTTAGGGGGAAAATGCACGTCTGCATATAAGATTCATCTTTTTAAAATTTTATTTTCATTACATCCCTAGGACTTACTCATCTTATAACTGGAAGCCTGCACCCCCTGGCCACCTCATCCGTTTCTCCCACCCACACTGCCCTTTGACTCTTTAACAGTCAAGGGTTCAGCTTCACATTTTTAGTATTAATCTCCTCTTAGAAAGTAATTATCTTACATTTTGTCTGTATGTACCACTTCAAAGTCATTCAAGTAAAAAAGAGTTTAATGGGCCGGCTGAGTGGCGCATTGGTTAAGCACTGGTTTTGGGATGCCAGCGGCCCTGGTTCGGATCCCACATGAGGGCCAGTGACACTGCCCTCTACAGCTGACAACAGCTCCACCTGGAGCTGGGCTGTGCGAGCCCCGGTGATGGTGTGGGCTGCAGCCCCTGCTGCAGTGGGCTGCCATAGGCTACAGTGAGTGGCCCACAGCCAGCGTGAGCGGCTGGCAGCCAAGCGTGAGCTGCCAATAGCCGCGGTGAGCGACATCCAGAGGCCAGCGACCGATCTGCCTCATCCGGAAAGAGCGCAATGACGATACCAACAGTGAGGCAACATCCTCCGCAACTAAACTGAAGAACAAAAAGACAGCAACTTGTCTGTTCCCCTTCCCCGATTCCCCAACGCTGTTCCCCTCCACCAATTCCCCAATAAAATCTTAAAAAAAAAAAAAAAAAAAAAAAAGAGTTTAAGAGCCTCCCATATATAATAAAGCCACCACTGTGCTTGCTCCTGCCCAGGTTACAACCAAAATGTGTGATCCTGGGGTGTCCCGGCGTCTCAACATCAGTGGGTATTTTGCTAGGTAGGGCTGTTTCCCTCCTTGTCATTTATTAGAGAAGGAATCAACTCAGATGGAAAAACAATCTAGTATGGATTTTTTTCTAAAAGGAAAATTTCCAAGAAGAAAACACCAAGTGCTGACAAAGATAAGGAGCAACTCTCAGAACTCTTGGGCGCTGTGAGCTGGAGAAGAAACTGGTGGTAACGGCAGGAAAGCTGCTTGGCACTCACTACCTACTAACGCTGAAAACCATGTACGTCTTGTGACCCCAAAAAGGCACGCCTTGGCATACATCCAACAGAAAGGCACGCGTATGCTCACCAAAAATATATGTACCAAAATGCTCATAGCAGCACAATTTGTAACGGGCAAAAGTGGAAATGCGCCAAACCCCTGTCAACAGTAGAATGGATGAGTCATGTGCGGTATAACCACCCCGTGAAATATTACACAGCAACGCGAATGACAGACCAGTAACTACACACCTCCACACAGATAAATCTCACACGCATAACACTGGGGAAAAGAAGCCCGCACACAAGGGCATGGACTGTAGGATTCTATTTACACGAAGTACAAACACAGGCAAAAACGAACACACACTGTGGGAAGTCAGAAGAGCAGCCCTTTGGTGGCGGCAGGGCAGCACCTAGGAGCATCCACAGCGGGGGGCCGCTGGGCGCAGGTCAGGTTCTGCTTCTTGTCTGGGTGCCAGGTACCTGGGTGTCTGACGGGGTGTGACAGGCTTGTGGAACACCATCAAAATGTGTCCTTTTCTGTGTGTGTTATACTTTAATAGAAAGATATTTTAAAGAAATTCTTCCAAGATATATTACTCTAATATTTACATATAATTGTTCTATCACTCTGCTAAAAATGTTACTACTGCAGATTCCGTTTTTCATTGAAGTTGTCCCTACAAGATCATGAAGGACCCTTCGGCTTCCACGGTGTCTGGAAGCATCTGGTAAGTTCTGGCTCTTTGTGCTTTATAAAGCACACTGTCCCCTTTGCACACGCAGTTCAGTGGAAACAAGGAGCTTTTAGACTTCAGGGGAGCTGGTGTCTTCACCCATTTTCAAAGGACATTGTGGGGGCGTTTCAGATAAAATCCACACAGAGTCAGCACGTGGCCCTAAGCACCAGAGGCTACGTGTCCTGTGAAAGCTTCCGGCACTCAGCACTCAGTGGGAGATCCGTATCCTCGCCCCCAAGACGCCCCTCACTCATCTCTGCCACACTGAGGACCTCTACCCTCACCCCAACTGGTGGAGTGAGAAAAGGAAACCCTGACATAATATCTGAGGAACAGATGGAAAGATCTTCAAGTCCTGATACAAGCTCTGCTAAATACAAGACGCAAACTTAGAAATGTAAAATAAAAATATTCATCTAGAAGGGGCCCAGGTGACCATTTTACAGAAGGGGAAACTAAAGGCAAGAAAATTTCGGGATGGCATAGTCATTTATTATAAAACCCAATCTCGGCCAATCTTGTACTTTTTTTTTTTAACATGCCATACTGTTCCTGGTCTCCCCTGCAAAAGGTCTCATCAATTGCTTTAAGAGCCTAGCTATGGGGGTCATTACTGTTGCCCACTCATTATTTTGAGCTAGGGACACAGGATGGAACTTTCTTGCTCCCTTTGAAGTTAAGTGTGGCCATGTCACTGGGCTTTGGCCAACGAACTTGAATAGCAGCAGCGTGGATTGCTACCCAAACTTCAGAGCCAATGTCCATCAGACACTTGGTAGGAATGAAAAGGTAAGTCAAGCCAGAGAGAGTTGGGGGTTGCTCCTTACAGCAGCATAATCTAACCCATGCTGACTGATAATAATAAGAGTCTATGTGAGTATCTGCCACCTCCAGAAGAGCCACCGTCAGACAGGTTCATAGAATGACAGCCTTTTGCCCTCCTCCCTTACTGAGGGGTGAGCCCCTTCCTACCTCCACCTGTGGGGATCTCTGCCAAACTCAGCCAAGCCACACATGCCATCCTGCCATCAGAGTTTCTGTGTGCCTCCCAGTTAGGAAGTGGAAATGAAAGAAGCTCATACCAGTCGATGAAGCTAAACATCCTCTGAAAGAGGCATATTAATTTTGGCAAAGCAGCTATACCCTGGAATTCATTTACTTAAAAGAAAGGATGATGGTGGCTGCCAGGAGTGAGGGGATGGGGGCTTGGAGAGTTAGTGGACACAGGGTTTCAGGTTTGCAAGACAGAAAGAGTTCTGACATGGACGGTGCTGTTGGCTGTACAACAGCGTGAAGGTACTTAATGCCACTGACCTGGACACTTAATAATGTCTAATGTGGTATGTTGCATATATTTTACCACAATTAAAAATGTTTCATGGGTCGGCTGAGTGGCGTGGTGGTTAAGTGCTGGCCTGGGAAGCCAGTGGCCCCAGTTCGGTCTCACATATGAGGGCCAGTGACACTGCCCTCAAAAAAAAAAAAAAAAAGGTTCAAAATAAAATAAAAGGGAGGGGGGAAAAAATGCCAAGCCCAATAATCTAGAAAAAGATCTACAGAAAAGTACACTCATAGCTTTATGAAAAAGTTAGCCATCAGCCCTTTTTAAAGGTTGCTGTGCCTCAAGCCACCAACCTCTTTGAAAATCTCTCAATGGCTGAAGGTAGTTCCATTAGAGAGAATGTTTGCTCCTGCTATTCGGTGGTTCAGATAATCAATGGTTTATGTGAGTGGCAGGAAAAGGATAATTCAATTTAAACAAGAGTAATACTACAGAATACATGCCAGATTTAGGAAACTAAAATTTTGGATAATTTCATTTTATAGAAGCACAGGAATAATTATAAAGTAGGCTGAACTTTTTTCCATGTGAGAAGACCAAAAAAGGAAAAGGAATAAAGTTATGTGTTTCTGACAGGCTTGCTGGAAATCAAGTTCCGGTGTGAATCCTTGAAAGTCTTTTTTTCTCAAAATAAAACAGCAGTCCCTGTCGTTCTCTATCATTAAGCCAAATCAATTTCTAAGAAGCACAATTCACTAAATGAGCTTTTCACAGAGTTTGTCATTTTCCGGTGGCATACACGGGGCAAAGAGGGTGGTCAAAGGCTCCGCTTACTTCTGTCAACAGTGAATTAAGTAAACTCTCGAAACATTTCATGGCGGTTTATCGACTTACAATTCAGAGCAAATCACAGCTGACCACTAACCTGACAAGGTTTGCTAGTGTGGCCTCTCCAGGGTTTAAATTCTGACATGCTCCAAAAGCTTTGCAGAGATGCTAGCCTTGCATCACCTTCTCGAACCAGGGAAGTTTAATTACAGTCATCAGGTCTAATAAAGGGCCCTTCATCGGAACCCAGTGGGCAAAAAGGCAGGAAGGAGGGAACACCCAATGGTACCCTCTGAACATCCTCTACACTCATCAGCTTCCATTAAATAAACAGCAGCAGACAGGTAGTGAGGTGAATTTTGTGCTTCTTCCTTTGCCTTCTGGGGATGCTATAAATAGTGTATAAAGTTCAGTGAGGGGAATAAGCAAAGTTCTTGCCAACAGAGGAATACAATCAGCAAAAAATGCATTTTGCATAAAAGCCCCTCTGAGTGCAGGGTTAAGACCAAGTTCAGGGCTTTATTATGTATTTAAAGTAATGTAGCTTCAATTATCCAGCCGAAGGGAGGCTTCTCAGTGGTTTAGATAATCAATGCTTTATGTGAGTGGCAGGAAAAGGGTAATTCAATTTAAACAAGAGTAATACTACAGAATACATGCCAGATCTAGAAAACTAAAATTTTGGATAATTTCCTTTTATAGAAGCACAGGAATAATTATAAAGTAGGCTGAACTTTTTTCCATGTGAAAAGACCAAAAAAGAAAAAGGAATAAAGTTACGTGTTTCTGAGGGGCTTGCTGGAAATCAAGTTCCGGTGTGAATCCTCGAAAGTCTTTTTTTCTCATTGGATCTGTATTGCATATATTTTAGCTTTATTTATACAAGGCTTAATGAAGCTACCATTTTCAGTACCAGTAAAGAGAATTATAGATATTACCCCATATCTGTAATACGAAGTTCTCCTCCGCCACGGGAGAAAGTCAGACAATTGGGCCACCCTCCTGCCCTCATCCATCCAAGGTGAATTCTCTGGAGAAGAGACGCTCTAGACTCCAGGAAGCCAGGCACAAAAGGAGAAACTGCTGCAAACGGGAAACTGAATGGAAGCTTGCCCAGTGCGTGGCAGAGGCATGATCTGTCTGTGGCAAAGCTGAGTAGCCCCACTGAAAAAGCCAACAAATATTGTCAACTGGATTCCCCCAACGAAATGGCCTTGTCATCCGTTCATGCTATAAAAGCCCCCAGGAGAGGGCAATGTGCGCAGAGGACACCCAAGTCCTTTTTCGTATCTCTCGCTTAAATATGATCACTGTCAAGAATCACCAGGCATTTGATGAAAGCACCCAGCATGAAAGGCAGAGAACAAACCACACAGAAGAAAATGCATCAGAAGAAAAGAGAAAGAATGTCTGAAGCCAAGAAAACATCCCAAAAATCTATATCATCCTCAAAGACACAGGAGAAACTAACGCTATAAACAAATAGGTTACAATGAAAAAGGAAGAAAGAGACAGAAAGGAGGGAAGAAGGAAGGGAGAAAAGGGGAGCAGGAGAGCGGGGAGGGAAGAGGAGAAGTGGGAAGGGCGAAAGGGAAGGAGAGAGAGGGAGAGCTTTTAAGAATAAAAAAAAATGAAAATTTTGGTAGAAGGCAAGTCACTATGAAGAATCAAAACATTAGTGATAAGGAAATTATTCTAAAGCTACAAAAGAGAAAATAAAACACACGCAAGATATTCAGAAATGAGAATATCAGAAAAATAAGTGAACAAAAGGGAAATGATTTCCAAACCAAAATTCGAAATTATTCAAATAAAAGGTGGAATGAAGACATTTTCAAATACGAACCATTTGGTAGGAAGTTACTACAGGTTTGTTTGTTTGTTTTTGAGGGCAGTGTCACTGGCCCTCATATGTGGGACCCGAACCGGGGCCGCTGGCTTCCCAAGCCAGCGCTTAGCTACCGCACCACTTGGCCGGCCTCCTTGTTTGTTTGTTTTAATTAGACAAAAAAGACTTGCACTCCAGGGATCTAACGGGCACAGAGAAGGGGTATCCCAGGGTGGCATCTGTATGAGGTCTACAGGGTGACCAGATTGGAACAGGAGGATGAAAGACCAGGGAGGGCAGGCTCCTAACATGTTGGAGATTTAGAAACTGTTGCTAAGTGACCAGAAAAGTAAGCAAATTGAGCAGGGAAAACAAACAAACAAAAAGAGGCAGTCTTAACTACAGGAAAAAAACAAAAAGTTGGTTAAGAAAGGAAATAAAATGATAGTACACTGTTTGGTTGAGCAGATAATACTATTTATATGGTCATAACAGCATGGAAACATTATAACAGCATAACAGGGACTGCTGATTTAATCCTAAATTGTCATATAACTACATAGGAAGGTGAGGAAAGGAGAATTTGTATATAACACAGCTAAACATTCATCTATCATAACAGAAAATCAGTAGCTAGCATCTAAAGTGAAATAAGGAATCTTATTAGTACGGCGGCCAGTTAGCTCAGATGGCTAGAGTTGCAGGCTCATAACACCAGGGTTGCCAGTTCAATTCCCACATGAGCCAAGGAGCTGAGCCCTCCACAACTAGACTGAAACAACTATTTGACTTGGAGCTGAAGGGTCCTGGAAAAACACACTGTTCCCCAATAAAATTTCTTTAAAACAAAAATAAATAAGAAATAGTATAAGTATGTTAATGAGAAAGGAGGGAAAATGGAAGAAAAAACAAACAAAACCCCAGCTAAAACAGCTGAGTATAGATAGGTGCTTTCGGGGAATGAGGCTTGGGGGAGAGGAAAGATGGGAAGTGAATTTCATTTTAAGTCTTAAAGTTAATTGAACTCCCTAAAACTATTTGCTCATGTTGACTTAATATAACTTTAAAATAATGTAAAAAGAAAGACAAATCCTGTCAATGACACCTTATTTGAATGATACATAATAGCATACAAATTATATACTAAAATGGAGCCTAGACACAATTATACCTCTGCTCTATCCTTTTAACATATATGGGAAAACCTGTGAACACACTAACAGCAAGACCTGTACTTGAAATGATTTCCAGCCCTGGGTATTCATTTTGCATTTCAACATCCACATTCTCCATTAATACTCTCCTAAGAGCTAAGTCTCCCTCTGGTGCTTGGAAAGGGCAGTGTCCAGAGGGGACCCCAACACATGTTCTCCCCTTCTGGGAGCTCTCTGATCCTGTATCTTCTATGTGGGATCAATAAGATACCCTAAGGTGTTCTTGGATATAAGTCTATGGCTAGCGGTCATTCTCACTAGCTTATCTGGTATTTCTTTCACTAGATTGCATGAGATTGAGCCACCAGAGTAGTGCTGACAAGTGGGGTGAGTCAAATTCCTTATACAGATAAAGGAATTTTGCCTGGAGCACCACACATCCTAGAGTTGACTCTTCTCCACAACTAACCCATGACAAAACCAAAGGTAAACGAGGGGACTCAGCTACCAAGTCAACACTTCAACCAACAGAGACCAAACATCCAGCTTACGGTACCTGCAGACGATGTGACGTTAAGAGGAATATAAACACTAGGGAAGATCAAATCAGGACCCGAGATGATTTAAACAAGTTCATTAGAAAGAAAAGAACCACAAAGATAAAATTTCAATGAAGGGAAGTTAAGTTCTCCATTTGGGGTTTTTGAAGAAATCTTCTAAAATAAAGTGGACACACCTTGTTGGGTAAGAGCTGATACTGAGCGTCTGATGTACCACAAGCTTGTTATGACTCAATAGTTTGCTGTGGTTTCTAATAAATTAAGGAATTGACATAAGTGGTGGGGAGGAAGTGAGAGCAGCAGGAACCCACTACAGGCTGCATGTGGCGGACCGCATGGGGAATAGGGTGTTGGATTCAGGAACACGCTTACAGGGAAGAAGAGAGAAGTAAATCATAGGGAAAATGGATCGGAAATCTTAGGTGGGGAGGCCGAAATCGGAGACATGGCAGGAGGCACGTGAGGGCTGTTTCCAAGCCCTAAAAAGCTTATGAGAAAGAATAAGCAGACTTGTTTTGGACTCTGGGGGGAGAATTTAGAAACAAAGGGATATAGTAACAGTCACCAGAAAGAATGTATTATCTCAACAGGGCGGAGAACTTTCTAGGACTTGGAGCTAGCTAACAAAGCAGACGGTTGAAAAGCTGGGAGCTTCCCAGGCAGGGTAATGGCCACGCAATGGGCAGGCTGACCAGCAGTCAGGGGCCTGGCAGAGATGGTTGCCTCCCTTAAGAGGGAAACTGGACTTTAATCTTACAAGTCCAAGATGTCAAGTTCCCTCTTTTCTACCAAATCCACTTGACGCCTCCTTCTGAAAGATGATTTCCAGATTTTGCCCTAACCTGGCTGCACGTATCCAGAGCCTGTGCCAATGACCTTTGTCAAGCGTGACACACAGAGCCAACGTTCACTTTAAGATGCTCTCCAGAGCCCGATGAAACTCAAATCCTTAGACTTTCACAGGAAGCCACACTCAACTTCTGGGAAGGTACTTATTAAAGAGGAGCACAAGGTACTGGTCTTTTTTCTTTATAAATAAAAAGATAACTGTAAGGAACATTTCTTGAGCATTGCTATTTATCGGCTACTTCCCTTTATCAAATTTAATCCCTGATTCAATGTAATTGTGTCCATACTTACTATATTTTATTTTTTAAACTAGTCACTTTTTAATATGCATCCCATACCCTCATACAAGTGACTGTCTAAATGTTAAGAACAAAACGTTCTATGGAAAGGCAATGACCCCTTAGAGAGCATATTTCCTACACTTCTTTAGATATGTAACTGGATATAATTTTTTGCCTAATCAGGCATCGTTCTTATCCTGCCTGGTAACTATGTTCCCAAGGCATTTAATATAGGAATTAAGAAAGAACTCCCATTAGGCTATGTTACGGTAAACGTCAACGAGCTTTTTAGAACTGTATGTGACATCCTCCACTAATGGACGAATGGAGATGAAGGACTGAGGAGAAATTGTACTTTGGAGGTGGTAGGCACGGTTTCTGGCTTCCAGTCAGAGGGAAGAACTCTAATTAAAATAGTTTAAATGCAGGCGCGAGAGCCTCCCTCTGCAGACAGCGTAGCCCTATTTCTACACAAGCTGCTCTAACATCCATGCCCATTCCCACCCCCAGCCAGTCCACAAAACCCCTTTTCTACTTTCGCTGGTAACATGAGTCTCCTTTCCATGGGCGAATCTGATTAACAGTGTCAAGTCAGCAGCACACAGGCTTTGGAAGCTGTGTGCACTGAATTGAGCCCTGGGGCTGGAATAACCTATAAATTATTTCCATAATCATGGTTGATCTCCCTTGCTTTAACCTCACCCCCTAAAGACACAGGTCTCTTTCAAAGTCGGCCTCTCTAGAGTTATGTGGAATAAGTAGAAGGTATGCCCTCATGGATTCCAAACAGCAGTAATTTCCTCTGAAAAGGTTCATTTTGTGTCCTATCCCACGTAAGCAGCATAAAAATTTCACCCTAACAAGAGGACACAGAGGTTTTCATGAATAAAGTCCTATGTTGCCACAAAAGAATTTTATTCACTATAACCTATGGGCTATCTAGATTCTATCGGTCAGATGATCATCTCACCTGTGGAGTGAGGCCAGAATGGCCAAAACCTAGTTATAATTCGGATATATTCCCAGTGAGTGGCTTAATTCTAAGGATGAGAAAAAGACAGTTTTTATTGTGTTCACTGATTCTTGCCCATGTTCTTCTCAGGTTTAATAGCAACAGTGATGTGATAAATAGAGCAAGCTTTGGAGAAAAAGAGGCTTGATTTGAATCCAGCCCCAACACTCAGTAACTATGTGACTTAGCACCCCAATTATTAGCCTTTGTAAACCTCAGCTTCACCAAATGGGGTACACAGTCCGTATCAATAGGTTAAAATATGGATATACAATCCAGGTCACTGTTGCTTTAATAAGAATTAAATGTGGCACATTATAAAACACTTTCAAGATGGTGGCATACAATAAATGCCCAGTAAAAGATAGCTGTTATGACAGTAATGCTGTTGTTATTATTATTAGTTAGGCATTTTTCATTTGCAAGGCTTCCACTTAATTTATAAAAAACTATGCTAGATGCACAAAAACAATGGTTTAGAAGCTATATTTTCATGATTCACAGCATGTAGATTTAAAAAATAGGATGCACAAAGCACTACCCATAAAGGAAAACTTGAGAAATGAGACTACATTAAAATTTACAAGTTTTCGTATAACAAAAGGACACCGTTAGCAGAGTACAAAGCAAGGCACAAAGTGGAAAAAGATATTTGCATACAGTCAACAGAAATGATATACAAAATATGTAAAGAACTGCCATGAATCATTAAAAAAGAGAAAACCCAATGGAAAAACAGGCAGGACATTCAAATAAGCACTTTACAAAGATGATCCTGAAATGGCCATTAACCCCCTCCCCACACACACAAAACAAACAAACAAACAAAAAACTTCACACTAACAGCTCAGAAAAGAAAAAAGGATCTGACAGTACCAACTGTAGGCAAGGATGAGAAACAAGTCGAATTCTCCTAAACTGTTGATGGGAGTATAATTATTTCAATCATTCTGGAAACCGTTTGGCAGCATCTAGTGAACCCGAATGTGTGCATATACCCATGACACAGCAATGTGTCTCCTAGGTATATACCAACAGAAATGTAGACACATATCCTGAACACAGATACAAGAGCACTCAGCAGCATTGCCTGTGACCCGCCCCAAACTGAGATCAACCCAAATGTACCCATGAAAAGGTTGCCACATGTCCCAGTTAGCCTGGGGCTGCTGCAACTTTATACATATTATCCTGGCATAACTGTTAATAGTGCTGCTATAATCTCCCAAACTTGTCTGATCTCTAAAGTGTCCTGGTGAGTTCCACCAGTGGCAATGAGAGAATAAGAACCTCAAAAAGCAACTCCTCTGGGCCAGCCAAGTGGCGCATTGGTTAAGAGCTGGTTTTGGGATGCCAGCGGCCCCGGTTGGGATCCCACATGTGAGGGCCAGTGACACTGCCCTCTACAGCTGACAACAGCTCCACCTGGAGCTGGGCTGCGAGCCCCGGCGACGGTGTAGGCTGCAGCCCCTGTTGCAGTGGGCTGCCATAGGCTACAGTGAGAGGCCGGCAGCCAGCGTGAGTGGCCGGCAGCCAGTGTAAGCTGCCTATAGCCACGGTGAGTGACCATCCAGAGGCCGGCGACCAAGCTGCCTCATCCGGGAAGAGCACAATGATGACGCCAACATGGGCCAGTGAAGCAACATCCCCCGCAACTAGACTGAAGAACAAAAAGACAGCAACTCGTCTTTTCCCCTTTCCCAATAAAATCGTTTTTAAAAAAGCAACTCCTCTGTAAAAGCAATAAGAAAATTGGTAAAAATTGTCAGAATCAAAATTTTTCAAAACTCTGGAAATTAATCAGGACTTCACTAATCTGAGCTGTATGTAGTGGGGGAAAAAATGACTAAATCTCAGTAAGAATAGCAAGTCTGGGGTCATTTTAGCTTGTTTTTATTCCCATCTTCATCTCACTAGCTCCATAATCATGTGAAAACCAGCAGTCTAGCAACCATTAAACAGGGCAGAATGGATTTGCAGTCACCCTAAAACACCATTCCAGAGTGTTGCCAAACAGCAGTTCACAGAAAATCCACATTCACAGGACTTGTTGCTATGTGATGTCACTCTGAACTCATTCATGCAAACAGCCTTTACCCCAGTGGGGATTGTGAAAAACAATCAGTAACAACTGCTTAATATTGCAGCTGTCAGTTGGGACAAAAAAAAGAAGCTGACCAAGAAACTTCAGGAAAATCTGGGGAATTCATAGTCCTGAGAATCTAGACAGTCATACACATGTACAGGACTGTGCAAATACTCAGAAACACTGAGAAGGCCCTACACTCACCTCTCTGGCTTACATTGAGACTCTGCGTAAGCAGAAGTGAAGGCTAAGGCAGAGCTGTTAACTAGCTGCTTGTGTGTCAAAGACCTACACAGAGGTCCTCACAAAGACTAATAGACTAATTGCTTTCAGGCACTTAAGTAAATCTCTCCAATCATTAGCAGACCATTAAACTAACTGAGCAGACTTCAGTGGCCACACATGACAAACTATAAAGATTTTACATTTTCAGGAAAGGAACGATAGCAACAACAAACTCTAGAGGTGAGGGTTGGGGGAACTGACTGCAAGTGTCTCTACAGCAGACCACAGTAAATCCTCAGTAAACATCATTGATAGATTCTTAGAACTGCGTTGAAATGAGGTATAATAAAACCAACTTTACTTTAGGCTAATTGATACAAGCATGAGTTAAGTTCCTATGGTATCTTATCAACGTTATAATGAAACGCCATTGAACAAAATGATGTTATTCAAGGACCTGCTGTATTTAAAATGTACAGTTTTCAACCAAAAGAGTATGAGACATGGAAAGAAATAACAAAGTATAGCACATACACAAGACAAGAAGCAGTCAGTAGAAACTGTCCTGGAGAAAGTCCAGATGATGGATTTCTACACAAAGACATTAAGTCAACTATTTTGAACTTTTTCAAAGAACTAAAGAAAATCACATCTAAAAATGTAAAATATGAAAATGATATCTCACCATAGAGAATATCGATAGGGAAATTTAAACAAAAACCTTTTAAGAACCAAACATAAATTCTGGAGTTGAAATGTAGAATAAATGAAGTGAAAAATTCACCAGAAAAGCTCAATAGCAGATTTCAGCTGGCAACAAAGAGAACCAGGGAACTTGAAGTAGGTCAACTAACATTATCCAGTCTGAGAAACAGAACAGAAAAGAATGAATTAAGATGAACGGAGTCACAGAGACCTGTGGGACACCATCAAAAATACCAACATAAACATAATGGGAGTCCCAGAAGGAATAAAAAAAGAGAAATGGGCAGAAAAACTATTTGTCGAAATAATAGTTGAAATCTTTCCAAATGGGATTTACACACACACACACACACACACACACACACACACCCCTACCTCTAAACATCCAAAAAAAAAAAAAATCAATGAATTCCAGGTGGAATAAACTGAAAAAAAAATCAGTACTTATAGTTTAAAGACAAAATCCCCAAAGTAGCAAGACAGAAGCAACTTTTAACAGCTGATTTCTCCTCTGAATCTATGGAGGCCAGATGGCAGTGCAATGATATTTTCAAAGCAACTGAAATAAGACTGTCAATTAAGAATTTTATATCCAGCAAAACTATCCTTAAAAAATAAAGGCGGAAATGAAGACATTCCGAGATATACAAAAGAGTCCTGGTTTGGATGATAAAATACATATTCACTCTATTCTACTAGTAGGTTGCATGTGGGTGTGTGTATGTGGGCAGAGGGGGTGCTTATTGGGTGCTAGAAACTCTGTTTGTAGACCTGGGTGGTGGTTACATATTTACTTTGCGGAACTGCACTAAGCAATACATTTATGTTTTGTATATTCTTCTATCTGTGTATTTTACATCATAAATTTAAAGGAAGAAAAACCAGATTTTTTTTTCTGTTCACAAACAAAATCACTATTTTATATTTATTACTTTAATTGCCCACATCGAAATACTTTAGGGGCCAAGCCAAGAAACTTCGTGAAATAACCTATTATTCTCTTCTACGGCTTTGTTCCAGCTCTCTCTTCTGCACGCAATATTCTCACTGTCCATTACACCCGATTCATCCCTATGCTCTCTTTACTATTCAATGTCAGGCTCTTCTATAAAGATCTGTGTCTATCTCCCATAATATATGCAAGTACTTCTATGAGTAGGAATTGTGTCAAAATGTTCGGGGTAGTCTCAACAGCAATGTGCGAAGTACATAAGAGGCAAAGAATAAAGGTTTGAGGAATTTGAGGAATCCCTGATCATGGCAATAAGTGAAGAAAGCCTTCCTAACGAACACCACAGAAAGTTCTAGTACAGTGTATCACAACTGACCAAACTCAAAGGGTTCCCTATAAAAACAAATGTTAACCCTGAAGTCATTAGCACATTAGCGTTTTTAAACATTGGGCTGTCGGAAAAGTCATGACGTAGTTTTTCTATGTTTTTCATTGCAAAAATGCATCCTGACTTTTCTGACAACCCAATACAATTAACAGTCACGCTTCAAGAACAGTGGGTACAAAGATTTGATAAGATGAGGAAGAGAAAAGATTTAGGTGTAGCTCGTCTTTTTGGGATGTCATTATTTTACTTTGTGAGTAATATTAGAAGAGAACATATTATGATAGAAAAAATTTGACAGCTCAAATCATGTCTAAATTAAGGAATTCATGATCTCTTTTCTAAAGTGCTACACAAACAATATTGAGACTACAATGAAAACTCCTTCAACCCACGGCAAACTGGGCAAGGTTCTCAAATTCAATTCACACCTCAGGCTTCACTTTGGAACCCTCTGGGTGAGTTCAATCATTCCTGGAATCCTGTAGGTGTTTATTTTGTCTTTTGCTATTTTTTTGTTCCTATAAGGAGCAAAATTAAACACACCACTAACAGGGAAACAGGGTGGGGTATATAGGCAGGAGTGGAAGCTATCCGGATCCGAGATGTAAATGCCCACCAAGAACGCGCTCAACAAACCTGAAAGAGGAAGGCATCACCCAGGGAGTTGCTGAGGCAGAAGACGAAGTCCTTCTTGGGGTGCTCAGGCACGGCCTGCACAATGCTGTTCTCCACCCAGACGGCGTGCTTGGGTACACTGTTGTGATCTATTCCAGACCTGCCATCGCTCTCATAGAAAAAGAGCGTGCACCCTGAGGAAACAGAACAGGGGTCCATATGAGTATTTGGTGCTCGTACAACAAGAAGTCTGTAGCGGAACCCAGTCTTGGATGGACTTCGAGGAAGGCAAAAGTTCTTACATCACAGCTTTTCAACGTATACAAGACTCCTTCAAGTATGCCCTCAAGTTCTTCAAGATTCTTACTTTCCGTTTTACTAGAATATTTTATTACAAGTATTCTCATAGGATCCTTTGGCCAGAAGTGTAACGAGCCCTGTGTGAGGACTGGCAGTCAGGTCTGTCCCGCACTGGAGCCCCTCCCTGCATGTCTCACATGATATGCAACCAGGAAACACAACTTATTCGGTTTCTTGACTATCCCCTTGGAGAAAACAGATAATGCTGTCTTTAGTTGCTGTAAGGATAAGGAAAGAAATGATAGATTTTTAGTCTTAGATCTTTTCTATGAGTTGTTTTTTCTTTCAGAAATAAACCATGTCTTTTTTTCCTACTGAAAGAGGAAATGCATGGCACACATATGAAAGCCTGGGGGAGGCCAGAGGCCTGGTCCACACTTAATTATACTGTGAAACTAATGAGACAGAGCAATAGAAGCCTTTCACAGATTGGTGGCAAGGTGGCTTCGGTAGATACTCTCCATCATCGCCTACATGTGAGGCTTACTTTACTACTAATTACTAGCTGAACGCTTACTCTCAACGAATCAAAACCAATTTCAGGGAAAGCCTGGGCCCAACTTTATGAGTCTTTCGTAACTTCAACATAAACCACTCAGTCAGTTTTCAACATCTTCCTTACCACACGCCAGGGCCACACTCTTCGTGAAATGTAAAGCCCTCGAAAGTACAATCTCCCTAGCTACAATATGAGTCTCCATAAAGCAAATTCGTAGTAATGCAGAATGATGTGAATCAATGGAAAAGTCACATTAGTTCAAAGGCAATTTTTCCTGGCCATTAATACTTCACAATCACGTGCAACAGCTGCTGAATGCACCGTCCCCACACACAGCTGAAGGAAGCAAAGTGGTGAGCAATTTCACTGCACAATTTTTCCCTTGCTGCAGTTTGACCACAAGCTTTGCTTAGACGTCCTATTGCATGGCGCTCCTGGGTTTCATGATTTTATAACTGTTGTTCTTGTCTCCATAACTCAGGAGTTTCAATTCTTCCTTCTACCCATTCAACTTATATTCACTTTTAAAGAAACAATGTATTTCTATGGCATTCGTTGTTAGAAATTAAGATACTAACTATGTGAGTAATACATATACAGGAGGTCCTCAAATAAGATAGTTTCTTAAACACCATTGTGTTATAACATTGATGAGATGCTACAGAAACTTAACTCTTGATAATATCTATTAGCCTATGGTAACATTGGTTTCATTTTACATCATATCACTGCAGTTCCTGGAACCTGTCGACGACGTTACATTAAGTGAGGACTTACTGACATATACTGACATACCAATTGAGCAGTCTGCCCCATCCTCTTTCTCCCATAATCCTTGTTACTTGGAAGGTTTGAAGTTTTCTCACACACATATCACATTGCAGAATTACCTGTACCTTCAATTTCCATGCCCGAAGCTAGCATAGGTTCAGAGACAAATAGAAGAAGAAACAAAAAATGGAAAAGGGAAGCTATTTTCCTCCAAATCAGAAGTTCTCAAAGTGGGGCATTTGCCCTCCCAGGGGACATCTGGTGATGTCTGGAGACATTTCTAGTTGCCACTTTTTGGAAGTGCGGGAACGAGGGGACATGCTACTGGCAGTGAGTGGGTGGAGGGCAGGGACGCTGCTAAACACCCACAATGCCCGGGATGGCCCCCACCGGGAGAATTATCTAGAAACTGTTGCTAGTGCCCCCATCTAGAAGGCCTGCTATAAATAATCTTTGGGACTACTACTCTACTAATGATTTGTAGATACATAACAGAAAAGAAGCAACAAAACTTCAGTACAGGTTGGGAACAGAGAAAGAAGCTTGTGGATAATGAATTAGGAGACACCCACAAATCATAGTATGTGTACACACTGAACATTCTTCCCCAAATTGCTGTTTTCATAATTTTTCAACTTTGGTTTCTAATCACCCATGACAGTAGGTGGTGAAAATCAGCTTTGGCTCAATTACCTACTTATTCTAATTTTCAGACTAACATGAAAGCAGCAAATCAAGGAACCACAAGCTCCCCCGAAAACAGTCCGTTTACCTTCATCTTCGCTTGAAAATCATCTGTGTGCCCTTGAGTTGTCGAGGGAGACACTCCAGAGACTAATTCTAAAAGAAATCTTTTTTTAAAAATTAATTATCCTGCCTAAAGTGCAAGAATCTTAGGCGACATCTCTACTCCACAGGGCGCAGGTATTCTGTTTTTTTAATTCTCAACATCCAAGTGTTGCTAAGAAAAAGTCAGCAGCAATCCCAGCCTTTGAGTGACATGCACAAGCCCCGGGTATGTCACTAAATAATGGAAGCCTGTCAGGGTGAAGAAGCAAAAGGCTCAATGGCTCTGTGTTCTGGGCCTGGATCCTGACAGATTGTGTCACTCAGATCTGGGTCACCAAGAAAGCGAAGGCTCCCTCCTCGAATGGGCCCATGAGTTGTGCCCCTGAACGCCTGCACCCCAGCTTCCAGGACCATTAATTCTCTAAGGGAACAGCCAAAACAAAACAGCCCCCTCTTCCATGTCCCAAGTGAAAAAGAAAACACCTAATGATTGTTATTCTAACACTACTATTCTCAACTTTAGTGTAAGAATCACCTGGGAATCTCTTTTAAACCACAAATTCAGGGCCTGTCATGAGCTGAATCATATCCCCCCAAATTCCTATCTTGAGGTCCTAACCCAATACCTCAGAATGTGGCTTTTTTAGGAGATAGGGTCTCTAAAGAGGTAATTATGGTAAAATGAGGTCATTATGGGGAGGCCCTAATCCAATACAACTGCTGTCCTTATAAGAAGGGGGAATTTGGACATAGGCAGGGACAGAGGGAAGACCATGTGACGATACTAAAGGAAGATGACCATCTTCAAGCCAAGGAGAGATGCCTCAGAAGAAACCAACCCTGCTGACACCTTGATCTTGGACTTCTAGGCTCCGGAAGTGTGAGAAAATAAATTTCTTTTGTTTAAGCCAACCAGTCTGTGGTACTTTGTTATAGCAGCCCTAATACAGGGCCCCACCTCCGAACTTGGGAGATTCGGCAGGTAAGGGGATAGCCCAGAAAGTATCTCAGGTAACTGTGACTCAGGTGGTCTGCTAATCAGGCTGTTAAAAACTCAGCACTAATTAGTAAAACCAGAGATAAGACAGGCTGCTAATGGGAACAGAGGCTGCAGTGTCCAGTGGTACATATAGGGGAGGAGCGGAGGTGAAAAGGGGGGCTTTCCCTTTATTTTATCTCATTCTACCCCCACAGCAGCGCAGCTGGCATGGTCCAGGCCCCCTCAGACGCAACCATGTAGCGCCTCCAAATCCAGCCAACGCAGGTCACACATGAGAAAGGACAGCAGCAGTTTTCCAAAATACTCCCACAGGATGAACACGTACATTTCACAAGCAGGATCACCACATCAAATAATGGTCTTTCCTCAATTTAAAAAAAAAAAAAAGACAAAAATCAAAACATGTGTGTGCATGTATGTGTGTAAACTGATAGAATTTTTCTCAAACTTAACATTCTTATTTCATATCAGTGTTAAAATTTTAGTATATACTTTACATATATTATACTAGGGTATTTAATTTAGCATAGGAAATAAAATTTAAAGTTTAATATTAATATTTCATTCAGTTTTCCACAGAAAATACTATGCTTGCCAGGATTCTGCTTTTTGTTCAAACTTCAAAGCAGTAAGGCAAGCTTTGCGAATGAGAAATGGGCACGAGAAAGTGGAGCGATGAGATGTAATAACCCAGCAAGTCTGACAACTAGACATGAAAAGAAAAATGGCCTCCCACCCTTAAAATGCAGCAACATTTGACACACAGGCCACTTGGCAGCAGGGGAAGCTGCCCTTCACTAGCTGACAAGAGAAGAGAGTCATCTGTAGGACAGTTGTGTGATCCCCAGTATGACACCCAGGAGGAAAGCAGCCATGCCTGCCTCCCTTGCAGCTAGGCATGACCCATGCCTAGCCAATGGGATGGAAGCACAAGTGATGCAGGCAACTTCCAGGTTTTTCCACTGGAATGTGGACCTGCTGGTGAGGTATCTTGACCATACAGACTAAGATAATGCTCTAGGAATAGTTGAGCAACAAGACAGAAGGAGCCCAGGCCATTGGGTGACTTCATAGGAAAGAGTCACCACTCCAACCTTAGATGGTCTGACTCTGGTAGGTGGGAGGGAAATACAGTTCCATCTTGTTTAACACATTGTCACTGTGGGTCTCTGTGACATGCAGCAACACCTATAGTCTAATTAACATGCTCCCTTCCTGTTCACCAGGCATTGAAGCAACAGCTGGCACACGAATAACGAGGCCGGTCCAAACCCTGCTTGATCCTCAGGGATTGTCCTGTGCACCACCTCTAGGCTATCCTGTGCCTCTAGGATTGGATGTTCCCACACCAAACACAGTCTGTAAAATCCAGTATCGCATGGTCTAGCGTGTGCACCACACCAGGCCACCCCCAGCCTCTTCCTCCTCTGCTTGTCCTTCGCACTACTAACCTATGTAACCAATCCTGCCATATGTAAACCCTGCTTCAATACTTGCTTGTGACAAAAAGTCTAAGTGGGCTTGAGAAGTGTTTTTCTCTTTAGGACACAGAGCTCACAGCATGTTACCATTTCTATACTGCCAAGACATATGTAGACGTGCACAAGAATATATGCACATTCACAAATGTATGTAAAATGACAATAAACAGCAACATATAAAAGTATCACACTTCTTAATGAGATAATGATACATACATGCACATACATCTATACACACACTCACATACACAAAGTATGAGTGTAAAACCGTGACTGTTCACAAACATACGATGACTTAAGAGGTTCCATGCAGGACTGGGTTGAACCTATGAAATTAACAATATCCTACTTTTTTTTTTTTTTTTTTACCTAAACAGTGGCAATCCCATAGGACTTAAGCTAACGATTTTCCTTCTCAGCCACTTTGGGAGGCACTTTACTATCCTGAATGATTCAAAAAAGAAAACAACTTTCAACTCAACCCCTAAAACGGTCATCAGGCCCAGCTGTATACACGAGGAAACTAGACATGAGACGGTCCGCTAGCTTAACTGTGACAGCGCTGGTGGGGAGGGGCAAAAGGGAGCTAATCAGGGGACAAGTTTCTAATAAGATGACTAAGTTCTAGAGATCTGCTGTACAACCACGTGCCGTCGTCAACACTGATGTAACGAACACAAAAATCTGGGAGAGGGTAGGTCTCATAGTAAACATTCTTAGCACAGTAAAATAATTTTCGAAGTGAGTATATAATAAAATTGTATATGACTGAACAGCCTCTCTTGCCTTCGGGGCGGCTGAGGGAGCGGCGGGCACTGGAGGAAGGGCGCAGGCCCCTTACCTTTCAAAGACACCCAGTAGTGTTTCCACTTCCTCCGGGTGGCCGACTCCACCTTCTTGTTCTTCTTGTGCACCAGGAAGTTCTTGACGGCCAGGGCGCCCGCCTTGCGCACCGTGCCCTGCGCGGCCGTGAGCAGCAGGTCCGACTGGCCCGGGGAGCTCAGCGTGCCGCTGCTCTGCTCGTCGCTGTGCGCCGAGCCGGCCTCCTCCAGGCTCTCGCTGTTGGCGGTGCTCATCTCCAGCTCGCGTCGGAAGTTCTCGTACACCCCCTGGCGCGCCGCATCCCCCGTGGAGCTGCTGCCGCTGTCGCTGCCCACGAAGGCGCGCCCGGTGGGGGGCGAGTAGCTGGAGTTGGTGGCATTGGATCGCCTGGACAGGAGGTCCGTGTCGGTGGTGGCCCCTTCAATCCCGCTGTCCGCAAACTCACTGCCCTCGCCTGCGTTAACATCCTTGGCAGCCGAAAGGGAGACAAACGAAGACATGCATCATGCAGGGAAGTAACCCAGGCGTCCCCCACAGGGCATCACGGCCCCCAACTTCTCTCCGGGACCAATTACTCCTCAACCCCTGGACCCACACAAACCCAATTTTCCCGCAGAGTGGCTCCGGAAAACCGTGAAGGCGCCCCAGTGCCAATGCGAACAATTTGGAATGTTCAAGAAATAGAAAAGAAATGAAGAACACTTCAAAGAGTTTATCATTTATCTGACTTAGATAATTAGCTAATTGGCAAATCAGCCATTGAGATTCTCCCACCACCATGCTGAGAGCTCAGCGCCCTCGCCCTCATCAGCCGACCTGGAACTCCAGGAAATTCTGCTGCCTGATTAGCTAGTTGTTCCGGAGATAGGGGTTACAGTGGATAACAAGGGCTTTACAGCTGATACCATTTTTTTTTTTTTTTAACAAAGGGCCTGGTCAGGAGACTATTTTATAATGTGGTGACTAAAAAGATAGCTAGTGCACCGCCTCACCAACTCACCCAGCAAGGACCCATATCCCAGGAGCAGGCACGAGCCCTCATGCCCTAATCAGCTTGGCTTCTGGAAAACAAGCAGCCTCTCACTTCGCATTGAGCTAAATAAATAAGACTGTGGGGCCCACAGCTCCAACTCAGGCTCTCCAATTACCTTGCCCTTTCAAAGCTGGGATGCTAGGAGCCCGAAGCAAGCTACTCGCCGCCCCTGGGCCAAGTAACAGCTTGGGGCACCTGCCAAGATGCTGGGGTATCAATTCCCAGTTTCAACCCATTTGGAACTTCCAGAACACTGCCCCTGCTCTCAAGTTGAACATTGCAGGGCCATAGGCAGATAGGTTCTTAAATCAGAATCTTAATTGCTCTAAAGTGCTACAGGCATCTCCATAAACAATAATTAAATACTGGCAGTAATCAAGGGAGGATAATGAGAGCAGCATTGGGCAGGACAGCTCAACAGTCTTATGGATAAGAAATGAGACTGGGGCCGGCCGAGTGGCGCATTGCTTAAAAGCTGGTTTGGGATGCCAGCAGCCCCGGTTCGGATCCCACATATGAGGGCCAGTGACACTGCCCTCGGCAGCTAACAACAGCTCCACCTGGAGCTGGGCTGTGTGAGCCCCGGCGATGGTGTAGGTTGCAGCCTCTGTTGCAGTGGGCTGCCATAGGCTACAGTGAGTGGCCGGCAGCCAGCATGAGCGGCTGGCAGCCAGTGTGAGCTGCCAATAGCCGTGGTGAGCGACCATCCAGAGGCCGATGACCAATCTGCCTCACACGGGAAGAACGCAATGATGATACCAACATGGGCCAGTGAAGCACCGTCCTCCGCAACTAGACTGAAGAACAAAAAAAAAGACAGCAACTTGTCTGTTCCCCTTCCCCGATTCCCCAACGCTGTTCCCCTCCCCCAATTCCCTAATAAAATCTTTTTTTTTTTTTTTAGCTGAGCCATCCTGCTACCTGTTGGCAGCTCAGCGGCTGCTCAGCTCGGGCTGGGCATTGAACTGCTGTTGGTCAGAGCTCAGCTCGCACTCTTGAGCGAGCTCTTAACCAACTGAGCCACTCGGCAGGCCCTCCCAATAAAATCTTTAAAAAAAAAAAAAGAAATGAGACTGACTCGGAGAGAATGGGAACGTGAGAGATGCAGAAGAGATGGCAAATCAATATATGGTTTGGGGGCTTAGACACTTTTTGAGCCTTTCAGGCTCATAAAGAGTGAATTATGGTTTGAAAATGTAAAAACTAGAGGGATATTCTGAATTGCCATAAAAATGAATGCTTTGTGCATCAATGTTTGCTGAGAGGCTTGAGGCAGAATGAACCAAGCCACAAATCATAGTCTTGCAGAGAGCCCGGGCAGGGCTTGTGCCCATATCTCCACCATTTCATTTAGTCAGTTCTAACTTAGGGCCCTCGGAGTTCACCTTCATCATGAATAGACACCAAGTGAGCAACTCCAAGCAGGCATAGCCAGACGTGAAAACAAGAGGAGACACCAAAAGACGCACACCATGCGACCCACTTATATGTGGAATCTATGGCGAGCTCATAGAAGCAGAGAGTAGAATGGAGGTTGCCAGGGCTGGGGCGGGGGACATGGGAGATGCTGGTCAAAGGCACAAACTCCCAGCTATAAGATTAATAAGTTCTGGAGATCTCATGTACAACATGCTGACTACAGTTAACTGTATACTTGAACCCTGCTAAGAGAGTGTATCTTTAGTGTTCTCACCACTAAAAAAGAAAAAAAGGTACTTATGTGGTGGTGTGTTAATTAACTTGATTGTAGTAATCATTTCACACAATTCATACGTATATTATATCATCACACTGTACATCTTCCAAAAACAAACAAAACAAAAAGAACAGTGGAAAGAGTAACTTGACAGTGGAAAAACCTGGCAAATACTACCTCAGTCAGGTGCTCAAGGTTCACTGGGTGAATAGGAACCCTCTCTACTATCTAAAACTTTATATATATAAATATAGTGATATATAAATAAAACAAGGGGAAGGTAAGAGGGGATGATAGTTACAGGAAGCAGTTAAGAAAGATTCTAAGGACCAACTACATTTCCAATGGATTTAGAGGGACTCAAATGATAAAGAAACCATGCATGCAGGTCAGATGCAGACCCGCGTGACTGATGGTCCCATCACCTTACTACCTGCTGTCCTGCCCGTTAACCTCCATAGATGGTCCCAAAGGACCCAGAGCCAGTGGGTAAAAATCCTCTATACAAACAGGAGATCACTGTTATCAAGCCACGTTTCTCCTTTCTGCTTCCCTTTTGATATAAGATAATAAGTTTGACTATCATTGATTATTCAAGATAACCATCAATAGTGGGATATGTACTATGTTGGGAATTTCATATGTCTCCATCCTTCTCTGAAGGAATCAGCTATACAGTCTCCTGTAAAATACAGAGGTGAGACGCTTCTCTGTACAGCAGGCGCAGATAAACTACCCAGGTCACCTCCCTAGTCCATAAGAGAAAGACCTCAGAACAAAGGAGGAGACACATGACCCCAGGCGTCTTGTAATTCCCGCAGCTCTAGAACAGGAAGGAACCTTGCAAAGCCATCTCCTTGGTTAAAGGAGGAGGGTGCTGGGGCTTAGAAAGTCACAAGCCTCGTTGGTAGCAGACTGGAGGTTGGAACCTATGCTTCCAACTACTTCTTCCACTATTATATTGGTGGACCCATCACTGAGCTGCATGCAGGTAGCATCTGACCAGAATCTGTCTAAATCGTCAACTCCATGCATTCCCCCTTTGTTTGCCAACAATGCCCCTTGCAAAAGCTGAGTGCCTGGTCATCTATGTGCCTTGACTTGCCCGAAAAGAGCTCAAAGCTGAAAGTGGTGGGAAGGGGAAGGAGATGAAAGAAGACAAAGGAAACAGAGGAGACAACCAGATCGGCAAACCCTCAAGAACATGTCTCTTAACAGTCTGCTACATTCCCACAAACCATTCACCCCTTTCCAGCATGCCCTGAGGTCTCTATAGAAACTAAGAATAAGGCCTTCATAGACACTCACCTCTTTGTCAGACCTGAACATCTGCTCATACCAACTGACGTTGTAACCTTGCAATGACCCAGGCTGTGTGTATTCAACTCAGACGGCCACTTAAACTGAGCAAAGAAGTGATGAATGACTCCAGGTAAGAGGCCTGCTGGCCCCACTGAGCCGGGGACTCTGGGAGGACACAACCCCGTGTAACCAATGGGGAATGTGATCCACACCAGCTCCACCTTGTCTCCACAAGTGGTTAAGCAGGCTCAGTGGTACACATCTCCCCATTAATATGTGACCCAGCCTGTTGGGAAAGAAATGTTGGCTGCCCAGACCCAACTCCTATTTGATCATGAAGGTTGGGATGTCCCAACTTCCCAGAAGTCTGTGCTCTAGCATCGTGGGAAATGATGACTATCCATCCAGACATCTGAAGAGTCGGGGAAGCCTGCACGTTCCATATGTCAGCCATCTCCAACTTCAGTGTGGGGAAGACTCATCTCTAATAGGGCTGTTCTGTCCAGATGCCCAAGTGCCACATGAGAAATGTACAAATCCAAACCACATATTCTTATGAAGAGACTCTAGGGTCACACTTTGAAAGGCACCAGATGCCCCTCTGAGGCTACACCCCAAATACCCAGCATTCCCAGATGCCAGGATGCATACCACTCTATATGATTTCTAACAGCTCAGAAGACAGGCAGCATCACCGTGATATAAACATTCCTAGTGGTCATCTTTCCGAAGGGCTCCTCCTTCTACCCAGCTCAGTCTCACAGACACTTCCCACCCGAGAAACCTGATTCGCCCCACACTCGGGAGACCCTGTGAATCTCCCCTCCCCTCCAGCAGCAAGGAATCCAGGAGACCACCTCTAGGCAAGAGCCCCAAGACAGCTTCAGCAGCCTTTGTAGCAAATGCCAGGTGTGTTCCTTCTTACCTAATTAGAGGTCTTAGCATCTGATTGGCCCTAGAATATTGAACGAAATACTGAATTTTAATCTAAAAGTCAGAAGCAATCAAGAAAAATGGTTAAGACCCTTGCTCGACAGAAATAACTCCCAACAGAGCATGATTTGGTCAGAGATTTCCTGAAAACTGCTCAAAATAAACTCTCCATGTTAGAAACACTCCATCGAAGAGGCTTCCAATGAAAAAGGGTGTTCATGGAGTACCGAGCCTCTTAAATCCTGCTCTCCCAGGACAGACCCTCCCAGCCAGATTTTAGCATGCTCACCAGTTTCCATTCCATTGGCAGCTTCCCAGCACAAACGTAGTCACTTTCCTATTGGATGCACAAGTGGCCAGCTGTAGCCCAAAACATTCAACAGCTGCCAGGCAAGAGCTGTCTTAGTCACGTTAGCTGGGCACCAAACGCTTAAATCAGCGCTAGTGCTAAAACAGAGAAGGCAAGAGGCAAATTCAAAGCCTGTTTTCACTGCCTTGAAAACCAAAGGGTCACCTGGCATGAATGTGGGCTAATGACACATTGTGGCCGAGCTCAGGTTGTTTCCACAGGGGACTTACAAATACAGGTGAGCCTTGCGCAACATGGTGGAACTGCAGAGGCCCACTTATATGCAGATGTTTTTCCTGTTACGTACTGTATGTGCTCTTCCTTATACTTTTCTTAATAACACTTTCTCTCCTCTAGCTTACTTTATTGTAAAAATACAGTAATAATACCTAGCATACAAAATGTGTCAATCGACTGTTCAGGTTATCAGTAAGGAGTCTAGTCAACAGTAGACCATTAGTAGTTAAGTCGTGGGGAGTCCAAAGTTATACATAGATTTTTGACTGAGCAGCAGGTTGGCACCCCTAACCCTGCGTTGTTCAAGGGTCAACTGTACGCTGAGGGAGAGGCTTCCTGTGTGAATGATGCGTGAACACAATTCTGAAAAGGTGATTAGCCCCAAGTTCAACCACAACGCCCCTGGGACAATTCAGAAACTAGTAGGACCAACTAACCACTTGTCATTATAATTCGAATACAATTAGAAACTATTTTATTGGTTATTTGGTTCCGTTTCCCTCATGAATCCAGTCTTGCTTTAACATACCGGTCTGGAGAAGATAAATCGAGTTGGGAGAGTGTTCACTGAATTTCAGTGGGATGAGGAAATTTTGATATGCAGAAGCCTTGAATTAGAACAACTTCTATCTTATAAAATTCTACAGTATTCTGCCTTTGGTTTCTCATCTTCTTACCACACACACACATAACAGGCTTTGGTTCCCAATGTTCTTCTCTCCTTGGCACGCTCATTGTGCTCTCCCTTTGTAATTTCACTACAGCAAACATCAATTCTAGGCAAGTTACTCGGAACCAATTTCCCAGTTTTCTCATCTGTATAATGGGGATAAAAAGAGTTTTGACTCTTTGAGACACTTTGTAAGATGCCATGAGACTGAATCAAGCCAACAAAAGCTCCCCGAGTTGCCGAGCACATGGTACCTGCTCAAAACATTAACTCTGATTTCTGTCTATCCATCGTCAGCCGCACTTACATCTAGGCACGGCCTGACCTCTGTTCCTAGCTTTCTGCACTAACCTGCCAGAAGGTTGTTTGTTTCTGAGAACTTAGGGACAAACATGTTCTCATGAGAAAAACAGATAGGCAGACTGAGGCTGGTAAGCTTATGCAGTCCCTTTTTAATTATTTTCATATTCACAAAACAGCACAATAAACTAAGAAAATGGTGATTATTTTTTAAATTAGTAACTACAGGGCCCTGGTACTAATAATTGCCATTCCTAATTTGCTAGAAATGTCACAGTGTCAGTTTTCCATCACTGTAAGGCTTTGTTTCTCTCTCTACCCAAATATCCAGTTTCTTTAAAAATTTTTAATTTTGTAGTTAATAAATTCTACCTCCTGAGCATTCCACTATTAGCCCCTTTACACGTGTCCTCACTCCTTCTGAGACATTTCTAAAACCTGGCTCTATTTCCCGCTTCTTCCTTTTCCCAAGGCAAAATAATCTCCATACCCTTTTGATTCCAGCACCCATTCCCTCTCCTTGGCAAATCACTCCAATGATTCTCAAAAGGAGTGACTCAAAATTTCTCTCAATTACAACCACCGGAACCAAAGTTCTTACTATTGCTAAAACAGAACTCAGAAGTAAGGTGGCAAATGCATGAAACATTGCTTCAGGGAACTCCGGATTGGAAAGTGCTCCGTGTCTAAGCTAATGAATCATCTCTCCTTTCATCCGTCTTTCTATGTCCAGGCCTCAAACCTTGTTTGTGGTCACCTTTCCCCTCCTCCCTACGTCATGATGTATCACATTCCTAGAGCCTCATCCCTGGTTCAGCACAAGCTCCACTCTTCACACCACTGCTGGGTCATCTTCCCAGGAGCGAAGTGAAGGGCTCCTTGGACTGCTGTTCAAGGCTTTCCAGAAAGATCCGGCCCTAGCATTTGAGCTTTCTAGCATTTGATGCACCAAGCCACTGGTGCAGTAGAAGGATTCATTCTTTCTTGCTTCTACAAATACTTAAGCTCAAGTCCCTCCTTTCCACAGCTGGAAGCCTCTTTCACTTCTCCAACCACCATGCCGCCTATCGCCTCTCTGCAGCGTCTCCGTTCCCCCGTCCCACCTCTTATCCTGCCCCATTGGCCTCTTTGTTCTTCTCAAACGTGCAGGGCACACTCCCACCTTACAAATCAATAGCCAGCTCCCTTCTCTCCTTCAAGCCCCTACCCAAGTCAGCCGTCCCAGGGGGCTAACGTGACCTCTCCATCTGAAATTGCCACCCACACACCCCCACCCGATCGTCCTCATCTGGGCCTATCTTTTTCCCCATAGCATGCCATGTGCTTATTATGCCGACTGGTTTCTGCATGCACTCCACCACGGCACCCCTAACTAGCTCCATGAGCTCAGGGATCTTTTCTCCTTGACACAGCCCAGGTTCCAAGAATAGTGCCTGGCATGGGGTAGGCACTTCAGAAAAATAAATTGTTGAATGACTTAACTGCTGTTCATTTTCCACCATAATCTCAAAACAAGGAATATATTTCAGCTTGATTTAAAAGTTTAGTTATTTCCAGCTTCAGCTCATGCCCAGCTCCAGTTGAGGTGACAAATAAGTCCCAAGTGTAGGGCTTGTTAGCTTGGCAAGCTTCAAGCCATCCAGGATTATGTCTTTTATGACTACAACCAGAGTTCATTTAAATATTTTTCTTTATGTGGTTTTTTTATTTTTTAAAGTCGAGAAAGTAAGAAAGACATGTTGGGCTGTTTCATGGCCCAAATTAAATCCTGTCAATGGGGAGTCCAAAACCAAGTGGGCCCAAGTGACAGTGAAACACCTGCGGGTGTTTCCTGAGTTCATCCTCCTTGGGCTCCTTGCAGATGCTCTCAGAGTTTCCTAGAAAGCTGGCTGACAGGGCTCTAAGCTCCCGATGGCTGCCCTTTTTCCTCCTCAGTCATGCTAGGAAACCAGCAATTTCACATTGTGGTGACACCATTTGCATCAGGGGACACAGGCTTTCCTCTCCTTGTGTACTCAACCAAGAACGTGACATTCAAAGGCCTGAACTTCCCCAATGAGACTAGCTCATTGATGCTAGTCTATACTAGCATCAATGAGCAGCTCTCAGAGTGTAGACCAAGTGTCCTTAGGTAATTCCAGGGAGTCCTAAAGGCCCTTCCCTTCTCCACCTACTTGTCCAACCTGCCTGCCAGGCCAGACTTTCCTCGTAGAGTCCAACCAAAATGACATATCACAAGAGAGTGAATGCAGGAGCAAGATACCAAGACAAGCGTCTTCTGTTAGGCCAGGAAGTGTACAGATGTGCAAATACATAAAACAATGCCTCTCTTCTCACCAGTTTTTATTTCAGAAATTAAAACTTTTTAAATAATTTAGGTGAACATGTAATGGGTTTATTGCTGCTATTTTAAAACGAATTAACAAGTATTTCTTACATATCTGTTTCACTTTCTAATGTGACATTTATAGATACAACCCACATGAACAAAAGCCCTTTGGACTCTGCAATACTTTTTAAGAGTATAAAGGGGTCTGAGAATTGCAGGCATAAGCCATCCCTCAACTACCGATCCATCATCCCACTCCCCGAAAGAAGATTTTGGCAAAGAGATAGATACTCTTGTAGGAAATGAATGGGCTCGTTTTCAAAATAAGTATCTCATTAATTAGCTTACATGCCAAGAAAAGAAAGATCAAGAGGAAAGGGAAAAAGAAGCATCAAACAGAAGACAAAGGATGAAGGGAAGGGAGAGAGTCTTTTTTCCGGATGGGTTTTATTTGAAAATACTTTGTTTTATAAAGAATTAACCTGAGGTTCTTAACCAGAAGCCTCTAAATGAACTTGGTGGGACCCATGGAGCTGCAGAAATTATATGAGGAAGGGGGAGGTCCATGCGTTTATCTCAGGAAAAGGTCCAAATTTTTCATCCAATTCTCAAAGGAGTCTGGGACCAAAGGTTAAGTATCTCTAGGATGTTGATGTCAATTTTTCATCTAGGGGAAAATACGTTTTATTCCTGGGTCATTTAAGTGATGTTGTAAAACAAAGCAATATTTTAAAAATCAACAAAATTGTTCTAGGAGCTCAAGAGTCTCTTACTGATAGTGCTGCCTCTTGCTGAAATCTCCAATCCTATTACTTGCTTATTTATTCAAAGAAGAAGGCTTCAGGTATGGCTCCTTCTAAAGTTGTCATAGTCACCTAAGTCACCACTGTTTCTCGCCACAGTAGTGGGAAGCTACTATTTTCTTTTCAACCGACAACCCCTTCCCCCCCCCCGCTTTTTTTTTTTTTTGCTTCTGTCCCAAAATTGAGGGTTTTGATCTTAAAATCTGAGAATACATAAGCTGAATCCTGTTGGAGCATGAGGGATGTGGTGTGGGGGGGTAGGCTTCTGAAAAATGGACCCTGTCTTGAGTCAGAACAGGATTTTAATGCAGTTATAAGACCTTGTCACCTTATCCTTTTAGATCTACTTCCTCCCCTGGAAAGTGACGGAGTTGGATAGAGAGATGATCTGTAAGTTGGTGACTCAAAAATCAGGCTGAAATACATCCCTGTCAGTGGCTTACGAGGGCCGGAAGCTCTGCCGGAGAGCTCCGCCTGAAGCCTTGTTCCAGTCCGTACTGCAGTGTGAAGAATTTCTGGGCAGACTGAGGAGGGCAGGAACGGGACAAACACACACACCTAATCAACAGCATCGCCTGTCCTCCAGGAGCTATGACAAGGGGCCCCTGGGCTGCTCTCCCCAAGGCTGCAGCTCCTTGAGACACTCTCAGTCCTTCACCTCCTGAGTGGCTGGCCCTCCTCACAAGTTATGCACAGTGGCTCCAGGCCAGACCCTCCATCTGAAACACAGAACCTGGCTACGTGATGCTCCGTCAGATGGCAGTTTTCTCTCTCTTATCTCATCTGCTGAAAGTCTCAGAGACACAGGAAAGTGGAACTCAAGAACATGGTGCCAAACCCGACCATCATAACTAATAACCATCATGGACTGAGCTTCTAGGCGAGACACCGTGTCGGGAGCCTTACATTCACTCCCACATGGAACTCTCACATTAGCCTCGTTAAAGAGGCCCTGAGATCCACCTAGGTTACATAACCAACAGGTGACAGGGCTCAAACTCCCAGACTCAGAGCTGTTGGACTTCAGCTGCTCTACTTTGCATGACACCAGGCTGCCAACTCTGCCCGTTAACTGTTGGAATACAAGAGAGCAACGTGCAGGCGAAAAGGCCAATGAGGTACCAGTGAAAGGCCAATCTGCTCCATGTTTTTACAGAGATCAACACAAGTGAACTCTGCTTTAAACAGTATGGGCAGGGCCAGCCGAGTGGAGCGGTGGTTAAGCGCTGTCTTGGGAAGCCAGCAGCCCAGGTTCGGGTCTTGCATATGAGGGCCAGTGACACTGCCCTCAAAAAAATAAAAAAATAAAATAAAAATTAAAAAAGTAAACAGTATGGGTAAACTCTCCCAATAAATACCAGACTGACTCGCTAGACAAACCTGTATACATGGTGCACGCACATAATCAAATACGTTGAAGTAAACAAATCGTAACTCCTTGGCACGTACTAGGTGGCAGACACACAATATGCGTCACTTTTTACAAACTAAAAGTGAACTCCCATGCCTTCAAGTTTCAGTAACATGTCCAACTACTGAACAAATACAAAAACAGGAAAAATGGTCAAAAGTTCTTTTTTGATCATTTTTCACATAAAAAGAACTTGTACACATTATTTCAAATAAAAATGAATTTCTCCCAGTTAGAGACCATGCTCTTGGGCCAAACGTCTGCCAGGAATGCTTTTCTGGGGAGTAAAACTGCTGACAGAACAATTAGAGATTCAACTACATCACCAGGGCAGATGAGGACTTGAATATCTATGACCAAAGCTCACTGCAGAGGTCCCCTGGGTCAGAAACGTTTACCAAAAAAAAAAATAAATAAATAATGTTTTTTTTCAAGGAAGCTTCCACACCAACTGCCTCTTAAAACACACTGTTTGAAACATGGTGGGTTCTCAAGAAATTGAGTTGGAGGAAGACGGCAAACTTAGACTAGGAAGTGTGGGTGGGCAGAGAGTGTTGTGCATCATTCTGGAGTTTGTTTTGAGTATTAAAGATCCTCACTCAACATACAAAGTCAATTTGAAAACAATACTTGTGTTCATTTTATAGACTCCGCCGAAGGCTTCCCTGCGTGGCTGCCCGCTTGGTCCTCCTAATGGCCCTGTCAGAGGCTGATGTCACTCGCCCTGGACAGACGCTCGGCACACACAGGATGCAGTGACTTGCCCAAGGTCAGGCAGGAGTGAGCCAGGATGCAAATGTCCTTCTTAGGATTCCTGGTCGGCTGTACGCTGCATTACATTAAGCTGCCTAAGCAGTGACTTTACGAGATGCCACATTTAGATGACCTCACTTGCATATATTAACAATTTTAGAAGGTGACAAGCCAAAGAATGAAAATCTCATGAAACAATTACACGTGCGAATTGCCAGGGGTACCGGCTCTGAAAGTGGGGACTGCCCCTCTTCTGGGGGTAGCCATGACTCAAGGCTTCCACCCCCATCAGCGGGGTGTGAGATAAAGCAAAGGTCCAACTGTGCCCAGTGTTGGAGACATGGAGACAGGGAGCCAGTGTCCAGCCAGGCACCGCTCTCATATCTTAGAGTGAGTGTGTGCTAACATAGCATTGTTCCAGGTAAAAGCGACAGTCACAGATGATATTCCTTTTTCATCAATGTATGCTTCTCTAAATTCCAAAGTAGGTATCTTTGGGGTCGGCCAAGTGGCGCGGTGGTTATGCGCTGGATTGGGAAGCCAGCGGGCCCGATTCAGATCCCACATATGAGGGCCAGTGACACTTCCCTCAAAAAATAAATAAAAAAATAAAAAATACACAAAGTAGGTGTCTTTGAAGCAGCCCTGCAAAGTCAGCCTGGCAACAACTTCAAGTCAGAGTGTTCAGTGCCCTTGAGGCAACCCTTTAATAGGTCACCTATCTCACCCATCTCCCAACCTGTCCAATTGACAGTGCAGGGATAGCCCACACACGGTAGGCAGGGGGCCACAGGGGGGCTTTTCAGTCTTTCTATCATTACAATGTAGCTTCAGAAAAAAGATGGGTAAAAATGCAGGTAGTGCATCTAGAAACAAGCTTCACAGTCACCTTCTCAGAGCAGTCAGCCTTTTAATAACCTTGTTTCTAAGACTCAAAATTTTGATGTAAACACCAAACTACTGTGTGATCTCAACCAATATAAGATCCGTGATAAAAATGAAGATTATGACAACTAATAAAATTTCCCTTACTGGCTGCCTCTACAGGGCCAGGCCCTGTGCTGCACGTGGTATTTCATTGTCTCATAAAGTTTTTTTTGTTTTTTTTTTAGCTGAGCCATCCTGCCACCTGTTGGCAGCTCAACGGCAACTCAGCTCGGGCTGGGCATTGAACCGCCATTGCTCAGAGCTCAGCTCACACTCTTGAGCAAGCTCTTAACCAACTGAGCCATTCGGCCGGCCCCGTCTCATAAAGTCTTATTATCCCCATTTAACGGATGAAGAAGTTAAGGCTTCAAGAGAATTAAAAATTTTGCTCAAGGTCCCCCAAGTAAAAAGAGGTGGAGCCGGATGCCTGGCTTGGACACAGCAAAACGTGCCCTCCAATGGATGAATGGATTTTTGTTTTTTTAAAGTGGTATATCATACAACGGAACATTATTCAGCCTTAGGAAGGGAAGAAATCTGACACAAGCCCCAAACTTGGATGTGCCTTGAGGATGTTAAGTGAAAGAAGCCAGTCACAAAAAACACAAATATTATATGATCCCACTTATATGAGGGACCTAGAGACAGAAAGTAAAGTGGTGGTTGCCAGGGACTGGTGGGGAGGGAGGATGGGAAGTTGGTGTTTTGTGGGTGGAGTTTCAGTTCTGCAAGATGCCAAAAGTTCTAGATGGGGGGATGGCTGCACAACAGTGTGAATGTGCTTAATGCCCCTGAACAAATGGTTACAAATGGTTAATATGGTAAATGTTACCTGTACTTTACCACAATAAAAAATAATTTTTTTAAAAAGGAGAAAAGGTCAAACACAGACTCCTTTGATCTATATAAACCTGGATGAATATATAATAAATCTTAATTATTCTAATAAACGAATCTAGACTGGTAAAAAAAAAAATCTGTATCCCCAGATGACTTATATATGGGACTTTAAAATTCCAAAATATAATTAGAAATGTGAGATTTTGAAAATTAAAAGAAAAAAAACACACATTTACTTTTGGTTAAGAGCCTGACAGTCATGCCAATATTCTCTCCCCCTCCCCAGGTTCTCCACCGCCTACCCATTATATTGGACCCACTTTCCAGGAGAACTTAACCTGGAAATACCTGTCTGACTAGCACTGGAGCGAGGCCCGAGGCGCAGCACCACCCCTACCGGCCAGGCCACAGAGCTCCTGCTGCTACCCCACTGACCGCAGTGCTGTTCACTGGACACCCTGCCGGCCGACACACCTCTTCAGGGCAAATGGGCCCAGTCTGGGTTTCTGATCTGAAGCCCCATCCTGCACACCACCCACCCTCAGTACCAGCCAGGGCTCCTGGCACTGCACCACGGAGAAGTAGCAGGATCAGAAAAGGACCACGGCATGCAGGCTTCTTGACGTATTAGTATTCTCATGTTAATTATCATTCTCAATTAAGGGGAACAGGTCTTCCTTTCATTCGTGAGACACTTTAAAAATCTTTGACAAGTGTTTTCACACCTGCTTTCTCATGCCCTAGACCCAAAGCAGGCAAGCTGAACATTTTTACCCCCCACCTCCCACCCCCTTTTTTTAGAGGAGCAACTAGAGGTCAGGTTTGCCCAAGATCAAACAACTAGTTGGCTGCACAGTGGAACCCACCCATGTTATTCCTTCCGTTCCACCTCCCTCCAGGGACAGGGCTGGACCGCATCTCAAGGAACAGGAAATTGAAATGGCTCCTGGTAAGGCAGGGAGCCTGCCAACTTCCGAGAGAAGCTAACAGATGACCAGAGCCCGCCCTGAATCCAAAACACCTCCTCCAACCAGCTTCCGACTAACCTCTTCCCACCTGCCGCACGGAGGAAGTAAGCTCCGAGAGTCCACAACCCACCACGGCCATCTGTCCACTGACAGGACCACGTTAGAAAGCAAGCTTAGAATAGGCAAGATGCTGCTCAAAATCCGAGTTGGAGAGGCAGTTTCTCGGTACGAACTTATCAGCTTTATTTCCACTCCTATCACATCACCCCCCACACCCACTCTTTCCTTAATCCCCACCCCTTAAGCACAGAACTGAAAGAGGGGGAAAGCAGAAGAGAGACGAATTCTCCAAGAAGCAGCGTCAGCTGCAGCAGGCACACAGGGAAAAAGCCGGCAAAACGATGGGAGTCTTACAAGAGCAAAATCATGCACCTAGAAAGTCATGCACCATTTCCCAAATATTGAAATAGACTTCAGTCACTTTACCTGAGTTGTTTTTGCTCTTCTGCCTTGCATGCTGTTGCTATGGCTAATTTGCGGGTTGGTGGCACCTTCCGAGAGACAGTGAGATTTCCTACAGGGAAGTGTGTTGTAATTACTGTAGGGAAGTGCCTCTTGAGCAGCAGCTGGTGGCATCTTATGGTTTGCAAGATCGGGAATATCAGACACCAAATTCCGACAGTAGCCCGCAAACTTGCTCCTCGGCCCCCCATTTGCCATCACTTCAGAGTTTTTCTGAGCGTACAAGTCACTCAGGGAATTGGCACGCTGACAGGCACTGAGCTGCCCGGGACTCGCCCGGGTTTCCATCCCCCGCGCCCCCTCGCAGTCTTTCTCTTCAGCGGAACCCAAGATTTCTTCGTTGCTGGTTAAATGTTCTTGGCTCAGATCAGAGAGTGAGAATTCCAGGCTGTCCTCCCGCCAGATGTCTGCAGATTTGGAGCGTTTCTTCTTAAAGCTCGCCGTCTCCATGAACGTGGGCCCGTTGGATGTATAGGGATGCTGTCTCCTGCCTCCCTCAGCCAAGTATGTAGCGTCATCTCCGTAAAGCCTGCTCTCCTCTGAGCCTGGCATGCTTTGCACAGAGGCTGCTGTGAGGACGATGCTGCCATCCACGCTGGGAGTGACAGAGGAATCGGTGTAAGACACAGGTCTCAAGCCCATATCCACGCGGTCCACCCAAATGGGGCTCCCGAAGTCCTCCAGGGTGCCTTCCTGGGAAAAGGGTTCCAGGCCATTTTCGGCCAGGGACTGGGGGATGCTGGGGGTGCTGCTGGAGCGGGTGCTCACTTCGGAGTTCCTGTGGATCACCTTCCCCGAGGAAGCGTGCCGCGTCCGCCGCGCCTTGTGCGACAGGCGCAGGGAGCGTGATGTGTGCTTGCGCCCCAGGCTGGCATGCTTTTCTCCATAAAACTCATGCTCTACATTTTGACTTTCTGCGTTTCCCATGGTTTTACGGTCTGTGGCAAAGAGAAAAAAAAAAAAAAAAGAAAGAAAGAAAAGAAAGGAGGGGATAATTGAGTCACCAATGGTTCCGGGAGGTTTAACAGAAAGAACTCCGCATACAGGGCGGGCCAACAGCCTGGCAGGTCATAGCGCACCATCCTACCTGCGCCTGGCAGGCACCGGGCATCTTACACCGTGGCAGCTGAGAACTAACCTCTACTGAGATTACCCCTCCGGGGATGTGAAGTTAGAGCGTAAATAAGATCACCCGAGAATTATGTTTGTCTTTGTCCAGAGGGTAGGTGCCACCTAGCAGGCTAGGATGATGCTCTCAGAGGCTGGCGCCCTTTGCCTTCCTTCCTATAGTTAGTTATATATTTAGTTTATCAAGTCCTCCTCCTATCCATAAACTGGAACCTTGAAAAGTACAAACTAAGGAGTCTGTCCAACGAGTAATATTCTGTTTAAAATTATGTATTTCGAAAAACAAAACTCAGAGCTACATTTGATAACCTGGCTCCCCTCCCAATGGCTTCCCTGCTTCATTCACACCCCCATGTAACTTCCAAATCAATCAGAAATGAAAATATTCAAGATGTAAGTCTGATCAACTTTTCCAAATAGATCAAAAGGCTTTTTCCTTTAATTCCATGGCATTCTGAAGACCCTGATTTTAGTGTGCAGGGGATGTGAAGCGGGCGGTGGGAGAGGGGGATGGGCAAAACCAAATAGAAACTGGCTCCCTGCTTAGCAGCAGACTAATGGGTTTATTTCTGGGAGCAAATCCAACCTGAGAACATTAATCTGGTACAGAGTGCCCTGCAAACAGAAATTCACATTGTAAAACCACTAAATGTGATTCAGCCTTTTAGTGCTACCCAGGTTAATTCAAGTCCCTCCTTAGCTTTTTGCTAGTCTCTCTCGCTGACTGCTACCCACAGAGGGAAATAGAAAAATCTTCAAAGGTCAACAATCGTGATTCTATTTAGACTATTCTCCTGGCTCTGCACGAGGTTTCTCTATTCAAATCGCATACACTTAAGATAGGCCCATGAAAATGGCCCAAAAGGAAAGCAGAAAAATATAGTAGCTGGGTATATTCCTGAGCTGATTCTTTCACACACCTACATAGTTATTCATTCAGAAAATGTATACTGAGCACCTACCATGTTCTAGAAGCCAGAGACACTGCGCTAATGGAAGAGGCACATTCCCAACTCTGATGAACATGACATTCTAGCCGGGGAAGGCATACAATCAACAAAAAAAGTGACAGGCAACAGCGTGAAACAGAGATGGAATTCACTGTGACCACTGCAAACAGTTTGAAACTGCTGGAATAGAATACACCTTCTCACTGAGTCAGGAATCACTCCATAATCCCACCATTCAGCCGGAAACACTGCTTAAACTCTCACAAGCACATCTTTACTGAAATGAAATTTGTGGCAACAGAAAGGGAAAACCTCCATTTAGTGTTCCATCGAGTTCAGGAATAACTCACACAGACACCAGATGTTAAGCTATTCCCTACCAGGTCACAAACATCATCACGTGATTCACAGAGAGAACTTTCCAAGACACAGATTCCCCCTTCTACCACGAGGTATATTTCAAAGCCATAAGTTCATGCCTATATGGCTGACATCTTTAAAAAGCAAGGATATAAAAAATAAAAACTCAACTCAATAGAGGGAAAATGAAAAGATCAACTGTCCACGTATGACCATTTATGTTATCTGCATCCCTAAGAATATCATAGGCTACATTTTTTTTAAAGCAAAATAAATACATAAGCATTTCAGTAACACTAAATGCCATGACCAATTTTCTAAGAGTTCTTGATTTTTTTTTTTTAAATCATTAAGCTACCTGGATGTGTTTATGTTCCTATATGTTTTGCCAATAAATAACATAAAGCTTAGAACAAGTGTTAGCCAGAGTCCCATTTTAAGAAATCACAGATTTAAATTTAAAAGGGGAAGAATTACGGTGAAAGACACTGAGTGAGAGAAAAGCAAAACTGTCACCTCAAATATGCTAGGATGTCCTCTCCTCCATCACATATATCAAAAGTTTGCAAATATAAATTGACAGATATATTCTCAACAACAAATTTCTGGTCAGGCTTGTTCCTGCCAACAGAAAACTAATCAAGTTAAAAGCCTCAGGAGAGGTTTCCTAAAGGAAATGGCCCCAAGCTTCGAGAATTACAGCACTCCATGCATCATTCTGATGGCTCTGTGATATTAATAGCATTTTTAGTAGCAAGATTCTGTTCAGCTAGCCAAGGTAGGAAAGCAGCCATTTTTATCTTCAGAATGAATTTAGAGATGAATGCCAAATCCCCTAAATCCTACCAAGAGAAGTTCTCAGGGGATGACCTAAGCAGCGTCAGCAGGAAGTCTGAAGCAACTCAAGTTTAGAAAAATACGTTTCCAGGGACTGCTGAAACCCCTTGATTTGAAAGCTTTTCCTGAAAGGTCAGCGAGACCCTTAAAAGCCCATGTGGGTTCGTGGCAGACTCTGAAACAACATAGGCATGAAAAATGAAAAGCATTTGTTGCATCCAACAGACACAATCTCACCTTTTGGGGGAAAACTCTGGCCCCACATTGTCGATGATGAACTGAAAATTCTCATCCTTTTCATGTACACTCATAAACCAGCTTCTTAATTTCTCCCTGTTCGCTCCTACTTAACCCTTATCATTTATTTTTACATTAAAAAAAAAAAACAATAAAAAAAACACACCCTGATTTATATTCTACATTTGCACAGGCCTTGTTTGTTCCCGTGAGCCTAGAGGCAACTTCGGGTTAGAAAGTGGCTTTGACTTTACTTTCACCTCTACAGAGACTCGAGTGTTCTCCTCATGATAAGGAGTCAATAAATGTTCATGCACTTTCGTAACAAAAGCAAAAGGCCAATGATCAGAACCTCACCAACATAATCACCAGTCACTAAGTAAGAGGAAGATGAAGGGGGAAGGACAGGCTGAAATGCAAAAACCAGGACAGAAATTTCAAAGAAGAGCATTAGGAAAAGGGCATTCGATCTCAAACCGGAAAACATTTCCAGTTTTCAACCCATTAACCTCTCAGGTTCCAACCATGACTTACTTACGTGGAATGTTATTGGTTCCAGACACCTTACACTTTCAGTGGTAGTTAGTGGGAGGGGTACTAAGCAGGAAGTAGCGGGCAAGAGTTTAGTGAAAGAACAACTCTCAATATTTAAACCTCAAATCTGGCTTCTCAAGCTCTGTTTTCAAAGTGAAGATCTGACTTCCCTGGCCTGCCCCAGGGCCTTTGCCCATGGTCTCCTCGCTGCCTGCCACCCCTCTTTCAGGCATCTTCCGGGCTTACTGTCTCCAGTTCATTCAGACCTTGACTCAGATCTCAGGGAGGCTTTTGCTGGCACCTTCTTATTCCTCTTCTTTGTCTTTCTCTTCCCCCTTTGGCATTTATCATGTAACAAACAATACATGTCACTTACTTATCTTTTTTATACTCAATCCTGCCCCACTAGAGCCTAGGCCTCAAAGAAGACTGCACACTTTGCTTTTATTGTCCACTGCTGTATCCTCAGCGCCTAGAACACTGCCTGAAAGATAGTAGGTGCTCAGTCAAAAAAATACAGAATTAATGAAAGACAAAATCAACTTTCATCCAGGATGTAAAAAAATCATACAACTACAAAAAAAAAAAAAAAAAAAAAAAAAACTAGACAAGAATGTTCCCACAATGTGAGTTAGAGAATAGCACCACAATGTGCAGAAAACACACATCAGTCATAAGTAGGCTGGCTGTTCTGCAGAGGGGTGTCTAGGCTGCCCTCTGCTCTCTGGGTCCCTGCAGACCTACGCAGGTCCCTCATTCCAGACCACTGGGCTCAGGATCACCCAGATCCATGAACTGAGTGGAGGGGTTCAGCTGACCCTGCTCCACTGTGCTCCCCAACACCAGCTTACCCACACAAAGAATCAAGGCTTTGCTCTTCTCTTTCTTAGTCCCCTTAATTCTTGTCCTCGATTCCAGCTGTCCTCTTTGTGGAGCCACCCCTGCACAGGTTTAGGAAAGGGTTTTGGAGTTGAGGGGGCACCTCTCCCCATTATTGGCATGGAGAGTGTGGATCTGCTCAGCCTCAGATGGTCCAGAGAAAATAGGGGCAAAGGAGCCATAGGGGTGTGATGAGCAGGGATCATCTGAAAGTCACAGGGTCTGAAGATCTCAGGGCCAGAGATAAGGACACTAGTGTGACTTGTCATTCTTCCCAGCACCATGATCTTTCTCTTAAAGTGATGAGTTAAACTTTTCAACTAATCATTTTTAACTTCCTTTAAATCTCATCAAATTAAATACATAAAAAAAAGAGTTAAAAGGTATCTTAGAAAACTTTATCCTTAGTACAAACAGTCATTAGGGTGGTTCATACATATATCAGGTGTCACTTCTCAGGGTCTGCTTTTATAGATTGATTAGCCTACTCAGCCTTACGTGATAAAATGGTGTAATTGAAAAAAAATGTCAAATTCCTGGCTTTCGTAGTTTACTAAACTGATGTTAAGAGGCAACCAGTTGGGGGGAAAGGGGTTGTCAAGTTGAGGGGTAAAAAGTATAACTATTGCACTGTGTTGTACACCTGAAACTAATTTAAAAATATATATAAAGAAGAAGAATAAAATTTAAAAAGTTAAAAAAATAAAAAAGAAGCAACCATCATGGGAAACCAGGTAAAGGCTATGTACAATTTCCTGTGAATCCAAAACTTATTCTAAAGGAAGAGTTAAAATAAACAAAGCCTTAACTAACTGGAATATTCTGGTTAAATGAAATTGTTTAAAAGTGAGGATTCTTCAAAATTAAGCATTTTTCAATCCCCTTTTAAAGCTGAAAGTCACCTAAAACATTCTAGTACAATTTCAACACACGAGGCAACAAAACATAAGCATGTATTGGGCATCATCTAGCCCAATGTAACCAGGAAATACTAAGCAAACACAGACCAACGGTCCAAAGTGAGGTTAGAGAGGCAGAATTGATTCACTGGAAATACAGCTTCTGTCTTAATAAAGTCAGGAACAAAACAGAATTGCTAACATCTGGTGCCAGCCAAGATGGAGTAAGATACTATGGCGGATCTTCCCCCACCAACAGACACTAAAAACTCTGGACCAAATAAGAAACAACTACCAGAGCATTCTGAAGAGTAAGCAAAAGCAGGTGGATTGGGGAAGGGAGTCAAAACCTGAAGAAGGCACTCGTACAAGACTGAGTTTCCCGTTTTTGTTTTTATTATTCTAGTTTCTCTCCCAGCCTTGCATGGAGGGTGAGCACCCAGTGCACTTGTGGCCTAGGCAGCAAAAACTCCTGAGACACACCTGTCATTCTGGCCACAGGAACCAAAGAAATGGGGGGTCTCAGCGAAAAAAAAGAGCTAGAGAAGCAAGCCATCTATGCTGTGTATAAATCCACATCAAGTTCCAGGCTTACCACTTAGATGCACATGCCTGGGACTGACCCAAAGTGTGATGGCACAGGCTATGAACACTGAATTATGATATAAACCATGGCCCAAGCCCCAGACTTACCCCCAGGTGGCACATGGGTGGGACAAACCCAAAGCAGCAGAGCAAAGACTTTGAAAACTGAACTAATTAGAGCCACCACCCACCAGAGGTCAGAGAGAACTAATTTCCAGTCTCAACCTAGCCATGTTGACTGCCCGCTAAAAGAGCAAAAAAGAAAAATCAACATTCTCCGGATGATTTTAACAGGACCTGGAGTCTCCCAACATAATGCTCAAGACACCCATGATGTGTTCCAAAGAACAAAGAAGTTTTTCCCAAGTTTTCAAAGGAAAAGACAATATATGTCAACCCCAGGGTAACCCAGAGATCGAAATTATCAAAGACTTTCAAAACAGCTGTTACAACCGTGCTTCCTGTGTAAAGGTAAACACTCTTGAAATAAATGATAAACTCAACTGCTTGCAATATCTATGCAAGATCATATGAACATCAATTATTGTACATGAGTAGAGAAATAGAACACACACAAAAAAGGTAAAACCTGTATGATCCAAGGTATAACATGTAAGCTGTATTTTTTTAATCAGCCTGATGTTATGTTTCCTCAATACTGCATGAGAAAACTTTCCAGTTAATAGAAAGTCACCTCATGGTCAAGGTCTCTGAACTGAGCGAACAAAGAAAAATACTACTGTAACTTCAGATTGTTCAGAGGGCAAAAGCAAGAGAAAGAAGTTATAAGGGAAACTGGAAATAATTCATAACTTCAAGGACTAAGGAGGTTATAATAATATTTTTAAGGTTTCAGAGGTCTAATTCCCTAGATGAGACCAGAAGTGCAAGCAGTACTCCAACATCCAGAATGCCCCACCCTTTAGCTGGAGAAGAGGAAAGCTCCAGTGACCAAAGCCCAGCCTGTGGGGCAGCCTGCCAGGGCTCACCCTGTTCAGTAATCAAAAGGTGACTTTGGTATTAGGGTCAAACACCTTTAGAGCAAAACGCTTCTTATTCTCAGGAAGTAAAAACTTAAATTTGACATGTACATCCAAGACAATGGCTTTGAGCAGATTAAAATTTTCTTTAAGAATGTTAATATTTCACTTACACACACACACCAGATCTGTGTAAAAAACTTTAAAGTAACTATTCTGGATAAGGTGATTATGAATAATTTTACTTTTCAAAATTATACTTTTTTGTATTTTCTAAAGTTTCTACACTAAACCTATAATTCACTTCAAGGAAAGAGAAATAAATAAAACATGTTGACATGTTTTAAGTCCCTGCGTTTTTTGGATCATTAGAGAAAATAAGGATGTGGGCACTCTGCTGACAGCTACAACAGAACAGCACCAAACCCAAACTTGAAACAGATGGCTTGGGGAAATTACCTAAGACAAAGAAAATACTATCTAGCTTGGATTTAATCATTCTCTCTACATTCCAATCCGTCTTGATTGACCTGCTCACATTGTGTCTGTGACATGATTATTTGTGCACTGACACACTTATCTTGCTTTGTAAATACGCCCTTCACATTTTATTATAATCTCTCGATGGCAGGGACTGTGCCTTAGTGGTCATTGTGTTGGTCGTCTGAATAAACTAAACTTTCAGCACAGTTCTTCTCATTGGGGATGCTCATCATTCAGATAGCCTTAGAACAAGGACATTTCAAAAATATAAAACATTAGAGCCCACTAGTGGTGTGAGCCCAAGATCACCCAATCATATCACATTCCAGCCAAAAGTTAACTATGAAAGCAAGGTTTCTCCGTCATTGCTGAAGGCATCAAAATCCAAACATAAGGCACTTAATGAGGTATATAAATTATAATTATTAATAACAAAATTTTTCATTTCCCTGAGGTATTTCACAACATTAACATACACGTAATGATTACCCTTCTATGACATGAAAACAGACCTCCAAAATTGCAAGAGAAAGAATGAAATGTATTTATTTCAAAGTTAAATTTGAAGTGAAAATCACAAGACAACAGATTGCAAATTTAAAATTAGATTCCAGTGGGAGGTCTTAGTTTCAAGCCTGTTTTTTTCCCACTGGAGGTTGAGCCTGAATACAGGCGGGGAACAAGGGCTAAGATTAAACTGAGACAAAGTTCTGAAAGTTTTCGCTAAATCTTTTACAAACCCATGAAAAGCGGTTTGCCAAGCCGCACACAGATACCCCTAACACAAGAAACTGCACAGGAAAGTTTCGCAACAAATAAAAGATGATCTTTGATTTAGAAAGATTATATTTTGACTGTATTTATTTTGCTTTTTAAAGATTATCCAAACCAGAAACAAAACATATTCTTGTTTTGAAGTAAGATTTTGAAGGGAGGTTTGTCTTTTTGAAACATAATCCCACATAAAGATGATGAAGCTTGGGGATAAATTTAAAAGATCCTGAGGGCAATTCACAGGGGAAAAAAGGTTTCATAGGTACCTGCCTTTTCTCTCTCTTTTTTTAAGTTGAAAATGCTAATGCTTTTGAATTGTTAGATGGGTGTAACCTTAATCCAAAGAAGTGACTCCAAATTTTTTCCCACGAGCCACATACAACACAGCAATTCCAATGACAGTAAAATGTGTCCAACCCACCACCTTTGCAGCACTTGCAGTAATTCACACACATGTCTACAGGCTCAGATGTGCATAGGCACACTCACCTTACAAGGCAACAGTGGTTCCCAGGAGCACTGTGGCATTTAGATACTGAGATTGGCAATGGTGTCAGGATGAACAGTGGCTGAGGTTGGGAAATGCATCAGCACCTGCCCCTCGGGATGGCTATCAAGGTCTCATCTGAGTCGATGAAAATGCGCCCAAAACCTGGAGAAGACAGGAAAAGGGGAAACAGAGGTCAGCCGGAACACAGGAAGTAGGCATTTTCATCAATGCTCCAACATCCATTTTGGGTGAAATACCACACACACCCCCAATCAAACACTGCACATTTCGCTACAGGTATAAAATGACATGCATAATCAGACAAATAAATATGAGCATATTTACATTTATAGTGCTAAGGAGCCTCACAAGCTTATTTCATCATTTTCACCGATCCCTATAGATTGAACGATTGGACAAGAGAAGCGGTTCACTATGAAATGACCTCCACGGGTCTCCCTTAATTTTCAAAAGGTCGAAACAAACAGAGATAATGGAACAAGGGACTCTCAGTTATTCTCAACGTCGAGTCTATAACAGAAGTTGAAGAAAATGCGGAAAGACAGTAAAGACAGAAGACCAGCTTAAATACACAGACTTTCTCATCATGTCCACGTTTTCTTAAGCTGTCAAAACTTCAACTTCAGAGGCAACTCGTGAAGTAGGTGCACAGGAAAGAATTTAGGGAAACTATCCAAACTGGTACTTAACTCAGAAAATAAACTGACAAGAGTAGATCCAAGAACAAGCGCTATTAATGGTCCTTTTTACCCCCGTAAAGCCTGCCATCTGAGGTGAGATTGCAAAAACTAAGAAAGGGCAAAGACATGACGGTCCCTTCAGGTGGCTGCACCTGGTCACTCTCCCACTGGAAACTCCTCCGTGGAGCTGCCCACTACTGCCACCCACTGCTAGAGGTTTCCACCAGGTGACAAACACGTGGAGCAGCAACACAGAGTAAGCTGTCTACTTTGTGGACGGTGACCACACAGGGGCAATGAATAAATTTACCGGGGGTGCCAAACAAGTGTATACAAGTGGGCTCTTTGGTCAACGCTGCTCAAGCACTAGTTCGCTGTAATCACCTTGAGAACCTCTTGTAATGGCAGAATTCAAACAAGACTTGTATTCATCTTTTGTTATCAGTATATATTGAGTATTAGAATTTTAATAGTGTTTTCCTTTCTTAAAATGTGTATACATTTCTTTGGCGCCGTGTGTGTGTGTGCGCGCGCGCGCGCGCGCGCGTGTGTGTGTGTGTGTGTCCCTAGAGAACAGAATAAGCAGAGTTACTGTTCTTTCTTATCTTGGAAAACCTGCTATTTAACCGTGAAGTTGGTGACTCACTCTTGCAGGGGAAGGAGCGCGAGTTCCCAGCAGTACCCCATTATTACCCCAAAATACGTGCCCTTTCCATAATTCCCCCATCGCTATCCTGTTCGCTCTCTTTTCCTGGGCATCCTCCTTAAGCTGCTCTCTGCAAATTTCCAAATTTTCAAAGCAGTTCCTGAATTGCTTAGGAACTGGCAGAAATTAATAAGCACTAGCCCATTTATATTGAAATGGACTCATTATGGCACCAGCTGCCAATAATTTGCAAGGCTGGATCCTTGCTGGCAAATGGGGCCTGCAGGCGGCTGTCCCTCCACCTGCGCACAGAGGCTGATAATGCACTTTTTTTATACTTTAAAGAAAAAGTACATATTCTAGCTACCAGACGAAAAGTTTTCTCTCTCTGTATTCTTCTAATCCCTGAGCCGAAAAACTTCATGGAAAAGGAGGGGAAAGTTACAGGGCATTATTTATCAAACATGGAGGAGAACAAAAGTGTTTCTTGGGTATCATTTTTTTCTGATTTTGGTAGAAAAAACTTCACCTGCGCTCCTGGCAGTGGCACTGACTTACGATGCAGACTAATGAAGAACCCCACATTAGTTCTTTTGCAACCAGCAGACACGCTAAGGTTGCCATGTGCCAACAGGAGCTCATTTTGCCTGGAAATGGGTTCGCTCCCCCATGGTCTTGCAAGTGTACGTCATGGCAACTCGAGAATGACCAGGATTCCGGGCTTTCTTCAAAAGCTGCAAAGAATTCAATCTGAACAGAAGGAGGCTATGCACCAAGCGCAGTGTTGGGAGTTCAAGGCTGGAGTCCTCCTGCCCGCATCAGGTCACATCTCAGCTTCACATCTACTTGTGGGGTCATATGAGGCAAACTCTAAAGGTCAGTTTACCCCTCTATAAATGGGGATGACAGTCCCCAACTCACTGGGCTGTGTCACACGATTAGCTTAGTGCCAAAGCCATGGTCAGTTCTCAACAATTATTAGGGATTGTTTCCACTATCATTTAACATTTGAAATAACACTGAGGAGTCTGCCACAGAAGGGCTACTAAGATCGGGGCTTCCTTAAAACATGACACCTAACTCATCTGAAATTGGGACTTGTTACAAGCTGGAGGAAACGAGTCACCTTAGATTTGTGGTGGGACAAAAACAGGGGAGTGAATGAACCCCCAGCTGGAAGAGTGTGAGCTACTCGATTTGCTACAGCTCTCTCTCTCTCTCTCTCTCTCTCTCTCTCTCTCTCTCTCTCTCTCTCACACACACACACACACACACACACACACACACACACACACAAGCCACCCAGGTGAAACCGGGAAGTACCAGTCAGCCTGCTTGCATTACGTTAAGATAACCCCTAGGAAAGTGGACACTGGATGAATCAAGTTTCTCTGCCTCACTCTGATTCATCCTCAACTCAGAGTCCATTCTGTGGCAGGTGTCAAGTAACCAGTTTTCACAGGGAAGTGTGTGTGCAGGAGGTGGGGGCGGAACTACCAAAACTATCTCAGGCTTCAACTCCCTGCGAAAACAGGCCAGGCTGAGAAGTCCCACAGCTCCAACCCTACAGTCTGATGTACAAAGAAAACATGGCAGCTGTCGGAAATACTGTGTTCCTTCTCTAAAAAGTCTGCCAGGCCAGAACTTCCTTTTTCACCTTCAAAAAACACTCATAAGGAGCACCCTGTTGTTTTTAAGTGCTTATAAGTTCTAAGACTCGAAGTATATAGAGAAAAGGATACTGTACTTGCCCTCAAAATACCCAAGTTCATGGACCAGGCTCTATTACTTACTAACTTATGTGATCTTGGGCAAGTAAATTACCCATTCTGAAACTCAAAAGGAAAAAAAAGGACAAAAGATCATCCACCTTACTTAACACCTACCTGAAAAGGTAGATGTTAAAACATTAGAGAATCAACATGAAACATTACAAACTATAAAATGCAACATAACTATGTTAACTGTTATACTGTTCACCGACATTTAGTGCCCCCAAATGTTCTATAATTAGTGAATCAATGAGAGTCAGGAAGTTTCCCCTTACCCTGAACCTTTGTGGGTGGGGCGACATAGCAGTCTTGGATTAAAATCCTGAACAAGTCAGAATCCTGAATGTTTATTTTACATGTATTAAGCACCAAAATAATTCAGTTTTTAGTATGCATACTTAATCCAAAAATCACTATTGGATAGATAGATGGATGGATGGATGGATGGATGGATGGATGGATGGATGGATGGATGTGGGTTATTGGAAATTTTTAAATGATTCAGAAGTTAAGGTTAGAGAAAATTCATCATTTTCTTATTTTTAAATCATTATTCAGCAAAGGGCTCAGGATTAATTTGGAAAGGTACATAATTTAAACTATAATTGAAAAAACTACTACTAGAAAAAGAAAAGAAACCCAAAGGTTAAGACAAAGTGAAGAGGGAAAGAATAAGGGTAACAAGCTATACAACTGTCTCAGTTTAACAGAAAGCTTCGGAACAGCCAACCCAAAGAAGGAAAACAGGGCAATTGTAAAATTCACAATTCCCTCCCCAACTGCCCAGAAGGACCAATGTTCTTGGTACTAAGATCAGACAGAAATTATCACTGGTGGTCCTTTGAGGCCACTGTGATACGATGAGCAATGTCCTGGACTCCATCCTTCCACATGGGCTCGGTGACAAATTCATACGGGTGTTTCTTATCTTGAGAATCGATTTTTTTAAAAATCACAATTCAATGACAGAAGTTCTGAAGAGACACAACACTGCTGAAATAGAGAGAGGCTGTATACTGCCCAGGAACTTCTCCTTGACTACTGTTTGCCCTCCAGAATGCTGGATCGTGGCAGTGGGCTGTACGCGTGAGAAGGAGCTCTCTGGCTCATGGCCAAGAGTAGCTGGGCCATCTGGGCCATGCTACCGGATGACCACAGCCCATCGGACATAAAGGGGTGGGTCCAGTAGAGGTGAGTTTGTCTGGCTTGTGAAAAAACTAAGCTTGTGACACGGACCCCTGAACTAAGAACAGGTGCCCCACCTCCCACCTCAGATGAACCACGTGAGCAAGCAGTGAGGGCCCTGGGGCAGGACTGGGATTCTCAGTGAACACTCATTCCCTCAGCACAGATGCAAGAGCTACGATAGGGGCTCCAAACCCCTACTCCATAAAGCATGGATCGCACGGGTTTGGCCCAACCATGTAGTCAAGGCAGGTAAAAACACACACCCAAACCAGCCAAACAAAATCCCTAACAGTTCCCATCTGCAAAGACTGCCTTCATTTCAGCAATGCTGCTTCTCAGTGTATCTAAATGTATCTCACGGTAAGTACGTGAGGAAACATGTTCACAGAATCAATATTTTCAAGCCAGCTGTAAGTCAGGGATTTTCCACTAAAATAATACCTTCAATTTTTAGAGCAGTGAATCTTTGGCAACACTTAACCTCTGGGTTCTGCTGGGACAGACATTCACCATATTTCACAGGAGTCCAGTCAGTGCATTTCACAGTGAAATAGCATCTCCCCAACTCAGCGAGATGCACCATTTGTGGAATGCCTACGATCTGGCTGGCATTGTGTTACTAGCTCTAGGCCAAAATGTTCTTCTAAGTTTCTCTAGATTCCTGGTGCTTATTGTCTTGCAACTACACTTGGACACTGGCAACTGCCAAGGCCCACAACTCCAACATGACGTCACTCACTCTGAAGCTCCCTCCCACTTTGTCCGAGGGCGTTTGGAAACCACGGGTCCCAACGGGCTGTGTCACACAGCTGGCCACTAACTCTCCAAATCATCCCACAACCTGGCCCTAACAAGGGCTCCAGTGAGGCCCCTGCTTACTGAAACGCGTTTCGTAGCTTTTTCAGGATGGACCACAAGAATCACGCAGCTCCCCACAAGTCTAAGCAGCATCGTTGCCGCTAAGAAGCCATGAAGCTACTGAACACTTGAGAATTCCAGCCAGCATTCCAAGAGTACTGGCCATGTGACGTGAGAGCTCAGTTCTGGGCTCCTGGCTCCTAAATTCTCAAGTTCAAGCTTAAGTCACATCAAGAAAGCACACCCATATCATTGTAAGAGAGCATGGCACATTGGATCCCCAAAGAAAATGGAAAGACAGCTGATGGCAGGTAACTTCTAATGCTGAAATCTGTCCTTTACTATTTCGCCATGTTGTGGCTTCACTAAACAGGGTGTCTCCAGGGAGAGCTAGGCCCCCACAAGAGGATGCCAGGGAGAGGGTGGTACTCTGTTGAAAGTGCATCCATACCTCCTGTGAAACATAATACACAGCATAATCCTTAAACTGCACACCAGAATAATCTTCTCAAAAACACATCAATGCCTTAGCTTAGAAGAGATTTCAAAATCAAGTCACTTAACCCAACAATGTCTTTTTCAATATGGCGCCACCCAGGTCTCCTCACTTGGGCAGACCTGCCTCCCATTCCCATGTCAGCTGTAGTCGCCTCACCAGGCATAGGAAGTGGCCCCATTTCCTGCGACTCCAGAGCAGAGTGGGTGGTGGGTTAGGGCAGCCCCTTTGTCACTGTCTAAGACTGAAGCCTCAGGAAAGGAATTTGGTTCTGATTCTGTCTGGCTTTCCAAGCCTGAGGTTCACTCAGCCTTGACACAAAATGGGAACAGAGGAATCTCATGGACACAAGTTCACAGCCTTGTGTGAGTAGTCGAAAAGAAGGGTACTATAAGATAAGGGGCCCTCACCCTCCGCAGCTGCCTCTCAGACCTTCCGCAGCCCCGCCCAGGTGACCCAAAAGGATGAAAGCGCAACCTGCAATTTCCAAGATGGCATCCAACCCCTACCACCTGGCCTCTCTTTCGCCTGTTGTCTCACTGTGAAGTCACGAGGGAAGTCTTCAGCCCAAAATACAGTCAGGATGTCATGGGGTCCCCTTTCTTCATGAGGAAGCAGAGCGCGACCTAATCATCTGGCGATTTCTTTCCCAGCACCACCCCCAGGCCTAGCTCCCCGGCCTGGAGCTGCCTTCCCCACACAGAGTGGGAGAGCCACTCTGAATCCGGGAAGAACCCCCGGGCTGAGGCCACACACCCGAGCAGCCGGTGTGGCAACTGTGCCTGTCAACAAGAGGGCGGGGACTGCCTATGACCTAGAGGACTGAGAAAATATCACAAGCCCTCCGGAGAGGTCACCGGGCTAGGGCGTACCAAATTCACTTTGTTGGCCACTCATGCTCTGAGCCTAAAGGGTCCATTGCAAAGAATCACCCCCGGGGGGACCTGCTATTTCCTCCTAGGTTTTGTTCCCACCAAAGTGGTACTGATGATGGCAGAAAGCATGTGAGAGATGGCAAAATTCTCCAAGAGAAAATGGTTAAAGAGAGATTTCAGTCATTCAGACACTAACGATGGAGTGCAAGGAAGAGAAGCTAGAAATAGTAAGAATTAACATGTGTTCCCATGATTAACAGGTTAATTTAATCATCAAAAGTCAATAAGGAAGCATAATAGTTGGAAGATATAGCTGCCCTACATAAAAGTGGGACTCTAATGTAATGCCATTGCTGAGGGGATATCACGAGCATCAGTCTTAGTATGTGTTTAGGTGGAAACACAGGATTTCAATCAAAAACACAGTAAAAATTTTAAGTGCAGCAAAGAATCGTCCACTTTGAAGTCAAGTAAAATGGTTTTTTAAAAAAATTTTAATCCAAAGGATTTTCAAAATAGGGGTGATTCTTTACCTCTAAGTCCTCATCTTTTTAAAGATAAGAGACCAAGTCTCAATTAGAAGGCACAGTGATTGAACTCTGTTTCACAGACTCAGCAACCCAAGTCACTCCCTGGGTACTGAGGCCAAAACGCTCCTTTATTCTCCTCATTTTAAAGTGAAAAAACCTTTAAGGACTGGACCAGTGGCTCAGTTGGTTAAGAGCTCGCTCAAGAGTGCAAGCTCTGAGCAACAGCAGTTCGATGCCCGGCCCGAGCTGAGCTGCCAACAGGTGGCAGGATGGCTCAGCTAAAAAATAAAAATAAAATAAATAAAAAAATAAAGTGAACAAACCATTAAAAACGACTTCAATATTCTATTTGCAAATCAATTGAAATTATTTTACAGTTATGCAAGTAAGGCTAGAAGCTCTTACAGGAAAAACACAATTCCTTATTTCATTGATCCTAAGAAACACACGTTTCACTTTGAACATCTCTGAAATTGAATATATCTTACCATCACAACAGTACAGTGTGGCTTAGTCGGCGCCATTTCCTTTATCTCTTAGTGGTATATAAAATAGTGGTATGTCTTCTAATTGATAGCATCTTATGAAAGAGTATATGAAAATAGATTTTTAGATAGTTCTACTTATGACTCTCTGAAAACTGCTTGTGAATTGTTTGGGTAAGTCAGAGTGTCTACATAAGAATTTTACTGACTGTTGCCAATTCAGTTCAACTCAACCAACATCTATTGAGCACCTACTGTATGTCTGAGATGCAGAGATAGACCATTTCTTTATGATGCCCACAATCTGAGGAAATGGTGGACACATCTACTCTGAGACAGAACTGAGAAGGCTAGCCTGGCATTATTAAGAGTGAAGGGAATTAGTAGACTAATTCTGCCAGGAGAAGCTATGAGTCGAACCTGGTCCTGAGGGTTAAAGGATTTGGCTTAGCTTCTGAGGATGGGAGGAAATGAACAGTGATAGGAGGGAATTTGGGGCGGGGGGGTGGGGGGCAGAACATTCCAGAAAAAGAGCAAAGGCCCTAAGGAATTAAAGTAGCATTAGCCCAATATTGTGGAGAGGTGAGTGCATGGAAAAGAGCTGGAGATGATGAGGCTAAAAGGGTGGGCTGGGCCTCCGGGTGTCACACAGAGGAATTGGACATCATTATGTGTAATGGAGGATGTGACAGGGTTTTATCAGGGGAATTACATGATCAAACATGTTCTCCCCCTCCCTCGCTGGGTAACATGGAAGAGAAGGTGGAGGCTTGTTGTGACCAACCAATCAGGCGGTGCCTGGTGGAGATAAGGTGACCTCATCTGAGACAGTGAGAACCCTGGAGTAAGAAGAAAGAGGTGGAGTCACCAGAATGTAGTGGCCACAGACGTTATGAGAAAGGAGGAGGCAAGGAGAAAAAGAAGGAGGAGATGACGCCGAGGTTTCTAGTTTGGTAACTGACAAAATGGACGGTGACCATAACACCTTCCACTGTGAGGTCTAATGGAACATACAATTCAAAAGTTTTCATCCCTCAGCAGCCACAATTCATTTGCAGGGATCCTACTGCAAATTTCAGCACAAAGGAAGCAAGGTTGGAACACACTGGCAGTGGGGGTGGGGGGAAGAAGAGGGAGGGAGGGAGAGGGAGAGAGGACCCTCCAAAATGCTTAGATCAGGAAAGATATCAAAATGGAAACACAAATATTGTCCAATTCCATTGTATAATCAAAGAACTTACACACACAACACACACACACACCTCTGATAATCTGTGAGAGGCCACAGTTTAAAACATTTTCTCAACTATACTTTCATTGACTAAGTCAATACCTATCATCTGTAATAATAAATGGATTTAATAGCATTGATAATTTAACAAAATAATAAAAGTATGACGCCTCAGGTTTGGTACCATCAAGTTAAAATGTAATTCAGACTTGAGTTCAGCTCCCAAGACACTCAAGGTCAGCAGGACACCCACTCTGCCCCTTCCTCACACCTGGGGATTGGGTTTCTAATTCAAATAAGACCACAGACTGCAGGGCTGATGCTCCAAAGCTGTATGCATCACACTGGAATACATCTGGAATGCATAAATAAGAGGGCCTGAGTGCCACTTCAAACAAATGCAGCATTTAAGGACAATCACTTCACCTTTCTACCAGTGAGTGGAATGAGATGTTCATAGCTGTGCAATACCAGGCAGACCTCAGGCAATGCTCTGGTTATGTTAGTGACCCATGACAGGGAAAGCTGGGAGCAGGGTACAAGGCAGTGGGGCATAGAAAAATGGCGGGAAAGACATGGAGCAACATGGGGTCACAAGTGACTCAATTCAATCTTTCTGACAATTCACTTTAAAATTAAGAGGATGGTCTGGAAGTTTCCATACTCCCTCTACTTGAAAAGAAGTCCATGTATCTTTAACTTGCTTCAGTCAAAATCCATGAATATCATAATGGGAGCCACAATAAGATTCCTTCCACTGGGCATTCTTCTTACAGTAAACACGGAATTCAATTAAGGGAAAAATGCCACTGAGCTGGACCCCAGAAATGCAAGTTGGAACCACCAATTCTGAAAGACTGGTACAGCATCTTTTTGGCTGAATAATGACTAACATTCACCCTTGCCAAATAACAAATTGGGAGACAAATAAAAAGCATATGAACTAGTTGCAGACTGGATTTTTTAAAGTGGGGGTGGGGGGGAGGGGGAATCCAACAAAGCACATACACCCCTCCCTGAAGGCATAAGAAGATAATCAGCCTCTTTTAATAAAGACAGTTCTTAGGAGTGATGGGAACTGTTTCTGAAAAAGTGATACATCCAAGTCCCCATGGAGAAAAACCGATACAAAAAAACCACAAGGCAAATCTGTTCCTTGTATGACAGCAACTAGCTTAAAAAGCTTGACAGTCATTGCCAAGTAATATCTATGAGACCACACACAAAGCCCGTGAAACAGACACACTGCTGCCTTGTAAGAATCAATGAGTACACTCTTGTCCACGGTACTAGTATGCAAATGGTTCTAGGGGCACCCCCATTCAATAAAATCCTTCTGAGCATGGCCACCCAAAACAGTGGGACTGTGTCTCATCACTTATTTAATTGACATATAAATTACATAAGCTACTGTTCAAATCAATCATACACACTTAAAATTTCTGTGTTATGTTTATAATGTGCATAGTTTATTTGAACCGAACAGAAATACATAGAAATTTCAATGCACAAGACAGAAAGAAATATAAATTGTGACATTTCCGTCTCACACCCTAATGCAATCATCTTGCACATCCATCTGACACTGATGACCACTCCTCTAGGACATAACAACCAACCTGGAAACTTAGAAAAAATATGGATAGTCTGTGGCAAACTCATAGGAACGCCTCCTTCCCCCATCCCATGTCCCCAGTATGAAAACCACTAACAGTATCTATCTTTTTTTCCTTCCCCTGCTACCTGTACTGCTCCACCTCGTCCCACCTGAGACAGGATTACTGTATCTTCATAGCCAAGGATGACAGGTGGGGTCTGCAAGTTGCAAGAGAATTCTCCAGCAACAGAAAAAAAAGTTCATATATTGTTAAGAAAGAAAGGAAGGGAAGAGGGAGAGAGGGAGAGAGGGAGAGAGAGAGAGAGAGGGAGGGCGGGCGGGAGGGAGGGAGGGAGGGAGGGAGGGATTCCCAAATCTGTGTTGCTGTTTGTTTTTTGAGCCTATTTATTGACGAGTTCCTCAGCTTCCCCATCTACATGGGGAAAGTCTAAATTTTACTTACACCTCAGCCTTTTTATGAAGCAACACCACAGCAGTCAGTGTCAACATCTCCCAGAATCTTCAGGAAAAGTAACATCTCACCATTCAGGAGACCAGGTCCGTAGAAATGTGCTGAAAGCTTTAGGCTGCTCTGAAATTATCTGGTGATAACACTAGCTCTCCTGAGGGGCCATTAAATCCTGTTTTTGCAATCAAGATAGTAATCAATATCCCTTCCCCCGGTGGTTAACGAAACAATGCCATATGTAGAAAAAGAAAAACAATGTAAGGAGGAAGGACTCATTTTTGCAATCTCCTCAACCCCATCCACTGCAAGGCAGGACAACGATTGGCCAAAGATGTAACAGACAAAAACGCACTGCCAACCGTGGCTGCATTTTTCAGCATGGGTCATGTCAGACACTGTCAGGATCAGAAGCCAGAAAATTTCAGTGACATAGTCTGGAATAATCAAGGGTAACAATCACATGTAAAAAAAAAAGCATTAAAAAATATTTTTGAACTTTGGTCTTGGTAGGTGGGAAGAAAAGGTTCATCTTCAGGAGGAAATCCTCTCTCTTCTGTCCTGTGGCCAATCCAGAAAGCTACCGATGACAGGAAGAGCTCTCACACAGGGCTGCATATGGCCGTGCCTCCCACTGGCATCTGACCCAGCTGGTGTGCTCCCTCCAAAAACAAGCAAACAAACAAACCCAACAAGCAAACAAAATGCCACTCCCTTCCCTGGATTCCAGCCCTTTACCCCACAGACCTCTTACTCCAACTGCAGGTTCTGCCCAGAGCCTTCTACCTACCTCTCCACATGGAGTACTTTTCTCTTTAACAAATCTATTGACTTTCTCCGGCACTCTCACCTACCTCAATCTCTGGTCTTCAGCGCAAATCCTTCTTCCTAACCTCATGCCAGACCCCTGTCAGGCGCTGCCATGGAGGTATCCCCCTGAGGTCAAATTTGACAGCTTTTAGGCTCTAAACCTTCCACACTATGATTCCCTCAGAAGGCAGCGTGACTTGGGAAATAACTTTCACGCCAGGTTCAGACAGATCTAGCCTCCATCTGCCATGTGATGCCCCTGTGAGCTTGAGTCAGTCACTTACCATCCCTATTGACCACCTCCATCCGCAAAACAGGAAACTGGCCTTGTAGGTTTGCACTGGGGATGAAGTGAGGCAATGTCTGTGAAAACCTTCTTCTTTGGCGTTTACTTTGTCTTTCTGTCCCTCTTCTCCTTCTTCCCCGTTTCTTCCCTCAAGGTCCCTGACATATCTTCGCTCTCTAGCCTGTCCTTCTAATTCCTGTCTCCTTGCCTTTAATCCCCATTGCTAACATTCCTCTCTTCTGCCCAAACCACTCAGTGCAGGCATCGCTGCCAAACCAACGACATTCATTCAGAATGCACTAAATGTCCTTCGAGAATGCAGCCACTTTAGTCCCTGCTCGGCCCGCTGGTACAAACACCCCTGGCACCCAGCAGAGAGGGCCGCAGGTGGAAAGGGGCATCTTTCTGAAGAGCCAGTCTTACGCTAAGAATTACTCAAGAGGTGAGGGGAGCAGAGGGGCTGGGGCAGGTTGAAAATGGGATACAATTTTAAATCTCTATGATTTCTAAGATGACATATGATACCATCTTTCCCCCCAAATAAAATGGCACCTGAAGTGGTTAATTCTCTTTCTGTGTTGGAGCATTTTTTTGAGAAAACGTAAAACTCTGGTCTTCTGAAATTTTCTCCATCACTTTTCTTCTTCTTAAGCCCCACAGTTATTATTTGAATATTTGTCTTCCTCCATCTCCGGTGGTAGGATCCCAAGTTCCACGAGGGAAGAAACCCCAGTTTCTTCTTTTTATCATGGTGTTCCATGGCACAGCCCCTGTATTAGTCAGGGTTCTCCAGAGAGACAGAACCAAGAGGACGTGGGTGGATGGCTGAGTGCTTTAAGGAACTAGTTCACGCGATGGTAGGGCCTGGCGGGTCTGCAGAACAGCAGGCTGGAGGCTTGGAGAAGAACTGAGGCTGCTGTCTTGAGTCCACAGGCATCTGGAGGGAAGCTTCCTTGCTTCTCCAAGACTGCAGGCTTCGCTCTTAGGACCTTCAAGTGATTGGCTGAGGCCCAGCCACATAATGGAGGATAATGTGCTTTACTTAGTGTCTACTGATTTAAATGCTAATCACATCTAAAACATAGCTCCCTAAACTGGTATTTGACCAAACAACTGGGCATCACAGTCTAGCCAAGGTAACGTATAAAATTGCATGCCCTGATAGACTGTTTCTCCAGTACCAGGATCAATATCACCGAAAGGAACAAAAAGAAGAAAATGTATTCTGCCACGGAATATTTACAACAGAATATCGAGCAGGTGCTCTGGACAGACTGCCAGCCCACAAGTCCACTTGATTTGAGCTCTGAAAGGTCTACCTGGGGTGTCCCGGGTAGCCCCTGGCCCTAGAACAGGAAGGGGTCACTGAGGGCAGTGGCTTGCGTTCCCTGTCATCTCTGCCATGTATTTCTAAACAAGTCCATCCCTTCCAAGCTTACGTCTCTTGGTAGCCAACATCATCAAGAGTTGTGGCTCTCTTTTATCTCAATATGGAAAACCATATCAAAACATATTTGCCGATTGTCAAACACAAACATACTGGCCTCTCCCCCTGAACATTCCCCCCCCCCCGCCCAGCCCTACATATACACAAGTTATGGAGATCTGGGTACATGAGCTTCCCTGGGGTGACATTTCTGCTCTAGGCCTTGGATCTGAAATTGCCACCTTTTCCCACCCCTGAGCCAAGACTTCCAGCACACAATGGGGGTGGGGTGGGGAGGTGTTTCCAGCAAGGCCTCAATTCCAATGCAGCTGGGCTTGACATTGAGATTGAAAGCCCAGTGACGAGGAGGAGGGTAAGGGTGATTGTTCAACATCCTCCTCCACTCTGCTCATGACTAAGGCATCACGCTGGGAAAGCAATTCCTCCCAGCTAGTTGGAACTGACAGGTCTGCATTTAAACCAAACCAACCCTGGCAAGGCTCAGAAGTCACCATAGCCCTCCCAAGCCCTAAATGTGACCCTTTCTGAAAATAATCACCTGGAGAGAAAGCAAGCTGAAAGACTTGGCTTAAGAGTCCGAATTCGGCTTCTCCGTGGGGCAGGGAACTTACATTGTCAAGGGCCAGACCAAAGAACACACACGGTGGGGGCGATGGGCGTTCCTCTTAGAGCATCAGGATAACTCTTTAACCTGGGGCAAGTCACTTAATTTCTCTATGGCTTCCGGTGCTTCCTCAATAACATTCAGCACCTTAGTAAAGTGCTTCCCAAATGCTGGGCTTCAGAAGACAGGGTGTTGCTGGGCAGGATGGGTGATCAGGAGAAAGGGAATTGTGTACATAATCAATGTAGGAATTTGTTTTTCCAGTGGTGATTTTCCATTCAAAATAGGATCCACGAGAAGGAGGCAGATTAATCAAGTGTATTCACTAAACAGAGCGTGATGATCAAAATAACATCAGCCTTCTGGCTCTGCCGGCCTCACGCTCGCTGCAACGGGAACACGGGAACGGGGGACTGCGTGTGGCCTGAACTAATGTTGGCGCCAGGGTGCCAGCTCCAGCGCCACCTGTTTTGTTCTTTTTCTCTCCCTCTGTCCCCATACTCACAGGAACAGGCTGCCATCTGTGCTGTGCCAGGCTCGGCTTGGTTTGCCATAAAGGTAAACAAGATCCTGACGTTGTTTTTCATCTGAAAGAATACCTTCAATTACTGCTTCCAGAACCGCAATCTCAGTTCAACTCAGCATGGGTCAAGGTCACATGCGGAGGCTAAGACAGCAAAGGCTTAAGGCTCCTTAAAGAGCCTTAAGTATCGTTTATAGGTGAGGAGGAGAGGGAAAATGGGATACAGACCTAAAAGGTGTAAGTATAAGGACCCAAGAGCTAGGTGGGCTCTGTGCTATGAAGAATAAAGGGTGTGATTTAATAAAATTCTTTATGCCAAGAATCTGTGGATGAGCCTAATACTCTTTACAATGAAATATATGTTCTCAACAGGGCCAAGAAAAAAACATATATTTAAATTTTGAAAATATATACAATAGGCTAAAATGGCAGTTTAATTTCACCATGTTTTTTTAAACTGAATTTTATGACTACTCAGGAAGAAATGATGATCACTTTGGTATCTCGTTTAATCTACACACAGAACACTGCTGAAATCCTTGGAAAGGGAAATATTTCTAAGTGAGAGAGGTTAATAATGGGTCTTTGGAAATAATTTTACTATAAAAATTATGGTATAGAAGAGAACACTCATTCTAAAAAAACACACATTCAGGAGGCCTTCTTTAAATAAATCAGAACAGGTCATTTCAGAGTTTAGGCTATTTAATTTTGAAATGGATGATTTTCATTCTAAAGATTACAGAGGATTTGCCCAAAAGGGCCCCCATATCAAGAGTCACCATTTTAGATAGCTAAAAATGATGAAATATAAAAAGTTTGAAATCCTGCCTGTGCATAAAGTTCTGGAGACGGATGGTGGTGATAGCTGCAAAACAATGTCAATGTGCTTAATGCCACTGAACCGTTCACCTCAAAATGGTTAAAATGGTAACTTTTACGTTATGTACATTTTACCACAATTTAACAATTCGAGACTGTATTAAAAACTAGCGTTTGCAGGGTGCTTTAAAATTTGAGAAGATTTCTACGTACATTATTAGATCAGTTAATCATCACGGCAACCTGGAGGAAGGGCACATGTATTCCTCTCACCCCGTTTCTGTGCAAATGATGTGTCTATTATCTAGTATCTAGTGCATGGAAGAGTGGCATGACCATCCTCTGATCCCGGGTTTGTATCCTTCAAAACACACTGTGCTCATTCCTCAACTCCACGCTGTCTTCCAATATTTATACACATTCTACAGAAATACAGGAAATGTCTATGGGTGGTCGAAGGAACATTTGTTCTCTGATCAAGTTGGGAAAGCTACCCCTTTCAGTGAAGAAATGGATTTCACTTTATTTAACCCAGTGTTTCCCAGACTTTCTGACATGAAGGCTTTTGTGGAATACCTATGAACAAGCTGTGGGAAAGTGAATGTCTCGTGGGGGTTACTACTATGGTTACCACTATGGGAAACCATCTTAACCAAATATACTCATTTCTGTCACTACAGATACAGTCTCCATGCAGAAAAAAAGAGCCAAGCAATCAGGTGTTTACTTAATTGGCAGCTCCAAGGAACAATGTCATCACCAGCACTGCCTGGTAATCGTCCCCTCACCAATTTTCTGTCTTCCTCCTCCAGCTCCTTCCATCAACTGTGAAAGTACAACACAAACCCTGAGAAAGATAATAAAGACTAACTTGGCATCATCCTTGGCCCTTAGCCTTCTTACTGACCGGGAATGGATCAGGTCAGATCCATTCCAGGATTCATGTGTACGTAATAACTGGGAGGACAAGGGTAAGTGTGCCCCACACCCCAAACTTCTCTCTTACAAGCCCTGGTATAAATGAGTCAGAGAAAGTAACAAATACACTATTCTGTGTTAATTAAATATATCGGAGGAGGGAGGTGCAGGGTGAAAAAGAGTACAGGTTTTACAGGCGATTTTATACAGCAACTATTTATTTATTTATTTATTTATTTATTTTAATAATAAGGCCAGTGACACTGCCCTCATATGTGGGACCCAAACTGGGGCCGCTGGCGTCCCAAGCCAGCACTTAACCACTGCGCCAGTTGGCCAGCCCTATACAGCAACAATTTAGATGTGGTGTTTCATAAATCTCATCAGCAGTTTCTTCCCACTAATGAAAAACATCCACAATCACAAACCCACATTTCTAACCATGGGCTTGTTGTTTTATTGTGTTTTTAACACAGTGTATCCATAAACCTTTAAGACATAGCGACGATTTGCTCAAAAATAGTTTGTAATATGGTAGGCGTATTTAATTCTCAGGAAGACCTTGGGTTCCCCCTCTGCGAGTCAATCCAAAATAAATCCCCTCCATGACTTTCAGGATAAAGGGAAACACAGCCCTGGATTGCAAGGAGAAAACCTGGCCACGTGTCCATGCCAGCACCCTCCCCTGCTTCCATGACATTTCTGAGATGCAATTAACTGCTGACATTGGCCCCGACTTCAGTGGAGCAAACACTAAACCTGTCGACTGTTACTTCTTGTTGGGGCTTGTGCTATTTGTTTGTTATGTATGTTTAATTTATAATGGGAGTTTGTCAGCTTCTTTTGTTTGAACTTGACACAATGGGAAAAGCCCTTACAGGTTAATTATTAATCTCAAAATGAAATCTGAAAAGATAATGAACAGGTCTTGAGCAACTGTGAGGCACCCAACCAGCATCAGTCAAAATCAAGTCTGTTCCCAGACAAGACTACTCTCAAACTCAGCTATATGTCATCAGCCATTAAGTGGCTGGGACAGAGAGATTAATGCTCAGAACATGGACTTCAAGTCAGACAGGATAGGGTGGGAATTTTGCTTCTGCTACTTAATATCTAAATGATTCAGTAAAGTTATTACACATCACTAAGATTCAGTTTCCTCCTTGGGAAAATGGGGATAATACAGAGTAAATGGAACAATCCATTTGAAACCACTCAGTCCACTGTCTGAACCACGGAAGTGATCAATAAATAGTAGCCTGAAAAAAAGAAGGTGGGATCTTTCATTATACCAGATATGGATGATAATCATAATCTTCAGACTCTTGCACTATAATTAGAAGTTTTTAAAAACTAAGTACAAAAAAATGCTCTTGAAATTAGTGCCTGAATTTACAAATTCTCATCCCTTATTGCTTACAATGAAAACACATGATGCCCTCATATGGAATAGGAAAGCTTAGCACATAACAACAGTCATAACGGGCATCCTGTATCCATCTTCAGTGACAAATTATAAGGATGAGAAGTGACAACTCAACAGACCATTACCTCGGAAAATAATATACCAATTCTCTAGTTCTGTTATGTCTTTGCAAGCTTTTTGAAAAGATTATTGCTACCCAAAATGAAAGTCACAGAAGATTCATCTTCTAAATTCTATAAGCAACCACGTTGATTAAACATAGCTAAAGATAAAAACTTAAGTATGTTGGAAACAATATTGCCAATGGCAATATATTATTTATTATCCCAGAACTTGTCAGGAACGCACAAAGCAAATAAGATTTACTAAACATAAAAATACTATAGATTTACTAACATACCAATCCTGTAATATTTAAATTTAAAAGGTCAGTTTTGAGGGATAAAAAACAAACACCTGATATCTCACAGTAGGACGTACCAATAATAAAATGTGTTTGCTGCTGAGTTGACTCAGAGAAGCCAACACCAAAAATATGACACAGAGTAGATAAGCCCCAGGTATGTACAAAAGTAATGGTAAGGATCAATCTAAAATGTGAAATTTAGAGCACAGTTCATCTAGAGTGAGATTACATGAGGGGATCACTTTTTGTTAATAAACATAAACAATAACTATTACATATGAGACACATGTGCTCAGTGCTTAGGATTGGGAAGAGGTTGGGGTGTCCCATCAGCTCTATGACACAGATATCATTATCCTCACCTGTCAGCCAGGAAGGACCCAGACCATGAGTCCAGGTCTGGAAACCAGCAGCCTATTTCTACCAGGATAAATTTATGGAGCTCGATGAATACAGTGGAATTTAACACTATGCAATGAAAACCCTGGGTTCAATTTCTTATTCTTCTCTAGACTCTCTTATTATGCAACCTATAATTGTGGGATCCAGACAAAGGCATTAAATAAGGACACTGTTGGAACTGAGAAGCATATAAAGGAGCTCAGATAGGAGTCACGCCCTAGGTACAATCATCAAAGTATATTAGACATATGTAGTTGGCCTGTCTCTACTATCCAGGTGGCATATTAGGCTCAGAGAATAAAAACATTAATCAACATATAATTGAGATGTCAAATAACTTGCAAAACTATCCTGCAATGCTATCCATAGTCGATTTTAGGTAACTTCTGGATTTAAATCTTCTGGATTACAGAGCAGCACTGCCCTCGCCATCATTAGCATCAAAATAATTTATAATTGTTTAAACCATAAAAACACTCGGGCGAAGAGAAAATGACTAAGATAGAGCCAAAGAAAATGATACAGTGAATCCATATGAAACTGCCCCAAGCTCCTGCTGGCCCAAAGCGATGCAGTTTAAGACAGTTGTTTACTGGGGCTCCCAAGTTATGGGCTCGATCTGGCTGTGAAAGCTACACATATGCTCTGCTCCTAAAGCGCAGGAAAAGCTCTTTTCCATTTCCTCAGAAACCCCAGGTAACCTAAAGGTTTCCTATCAGTACATGAGGTATGAGACACAGTAAACAGCAGTGATGGAAATAAGTATTTGGAGGGAAGGAAAACAGAGGGAAAATAGGGCAAAGAAGAAAACTTAGGGTCCAAGAGGAATCAGGACACGGCAATTATATCCCAGTCTTGAATTTTCAAATGCTCTTTGTTTTGAGAAGCCATCGGGAGAACCCATTTTTAGGAAATCTGTCCCACCAGCCTCAAAATTGGGGGACTAGTTCAATGCAATTCAGCCAAACCACCACATGTCAAAGGTAAGAAGGATGGGCTAAAATAAGAATATGGTTAGATTTTTTTAATTTAAAGTGTGGGTGTGATTACCTAAAATTCACGTGGACAAAAATAACTTTTCTAGTCTTAGTGAATTCTGATAACAGATTGTAATAGTATATCCTCAATATGTTTTGAATTTCTAAATTTACCCAACTCCTATCTCAGACAAGTTTCTTTCATCACACTGGTGTGTGTGTGTGTGTGTGTGTGTGTGTGTGTGTGAGAGAGAGAGAGAGAGAGAGAGAGAGAGAGAGAGAGAGAGAGAGAGAGAGAGAGAGGAGAGAGAAGACATATAAAAAATGGTACAAATTTGAAATATTTTGCTTAAAAAAGGTGTGTAGCTGAAAGTGGTCATTATGATTATTGCTTCACTAAAATATTGCTGTTTTTTAAAACCATCTATCTATAAACACTTTTTAAAAATTAAACTTAGAGGCAAGAATTTTAGTTGATTATTCTTACAGTGGCTCCTTACAATACCACAAAGAAAAGTAGGTGGTAATGAATGAGCATTTGGTTCTATAGCTGAGCAAAAAAGGGCAGGCTCACAAAATTGAAATGCAATTGGGGGGAAGGGGGCGGGGAGGGGGGTGCAGCATGGATGAGGACAGAGGAAGAAGAAAGAAAGTGGAGGGAGGAGACAAAAAAGGAGAAACCAGTTCTCATCTTTTCCCCTTTCTGTCAGAACCACGGAAAACAGCTGAAAAATAATCCTGACAGGTTCCTCTGTGTGTGGGTGGGTGTGGGGGGTGGGGTGTGTGTGAGGGGGGCACGCTTCTCTCCCTCGCTCCCAGCTCTCCCTGAGAAGCTGCCTTTCTATCATCTTGGAAATCTTACCAACAACTTGCAGAAAGAAAAAGTGATGACAACAATTTCAAACTTGGGTTTTAACATGACTGAACTTCTCCTACGTCTTTTAATACTTTGTGTGAGAATGTGCCTGGGGGCCCAGAAGCTACTCCTCCAAACCGTGCACAAATTCTAAACAGGGCTCATTGTTTTTTCACTTTAGGAACAAAACCAGTTCTCCCTTAAAATCTTCATAAAATTGTCTATGGTCTATTGGCCCCAAGATAACCATGAAAAATACTTTTAAAAACCTGGTGACTAGAGTGAGGAAGGTGCCCACCCATGGGAGTGGCCTGGCAGGGGGGGTGTAAGAGCCCAAGCAGGGAGATAGGAGGAGGCAGGCAGGTACCCAGAGAAGGGAGCAGCTAGACTGTAGAGGGGCCAGCTTGAAGGAACCGCCACAGGTCAAATCAGCAAAGACTTGAGTAACAAAATAAATACTACCAACAGATTATAACCCATTGACTCAAACAGGAGAGAGGGAGAGGGAGAGGGAGAGGGTGAGGGAGAGGGTGAGGGAGAGGGAGAGGGAGAGAGAGGGAGAGAGAGGGAGAGAGAGAGAGAGGGAGAGAGAGAGAGAGAGAGAGAGAGAGAGAGAGAATAAATTCAAAGTTTGACAGTTTGACGAGAAATAGGAGACCTATTGACTATTGGGTTGTCGGAAAAGTCACGACATATTTCTTCTTTTTCGTTGCAAAAATGCATCATGACTTTTCCGACACCCCAATACATAATTTCAAAGTATCTCTTTATAAAACATTTACCAATTTCAAAGGGTAAAAGAATGACCTCCCAGCAGAGAAAGCTGGCAGAAACCATCTTAACCAAGAGACCATGGTGAATGGATATCATCAAAAATGGGGCGGATCAAAATCGGGGATTCTCAGGGAAGACACAGTGTGTGTCTGCCAATGATGTGGAGGGTAGATCCAATCTCAAGGAAACACCAAGTAAAGCAAACTGAGGGACATTCAACAAAATAACTAGCTGGAGCTCTTCAAAAGTGTCAGGGTCATGAGGATTAAGACTGAGGAGTTGTTCCTGACAGAAGGACTCTAAAGTCACTTCACAACGAGACACAACCCATGATTCTAACTGGGATCATTTGTTAGCTGAAAGCGCACCATCCTTACAGTACTCAGGACAAATGACAAACTGGCATGGGATGTGAGGAGTAGCTGGCAATAGTGTATCTGTTCATTTCATGATGTTGAGCCCCGGAGGGTGATTATGTAAAAGACAGTCCTGTTTATAGAAAAAACACTCATATCTGGGGTGATACCAATTTACTCTCAAATTATTTTAAGACAATAAAATTCTTTATACTATATTGCTAACTTTTCTCAAAACTTGTGACAATTTCAAAATAAAAACAAAATTTTAAGCATGATAGCATAGTTATTTATTCTAAGTTATATACACAGGTATGGCACAGTTATGGATAAATTGTATAATGAAATAATGAGTAACATTTAGCAGGTGACATACTACCCTAAATACATGAATTAATGAAAATGTATAAAATTTGCTAGTTTCATCTTAGAAAAAAGACAAAACCCCGCTGGTCACATGTGTTCATGTGCTCTTGCGTCCTCACCAGAATATCTGAACCCTCAGTCACAGCAGGTGTGTGTAAATTCAGGGCTTTGTTTTGTCTTTTCATGCAAAGCCATTCCTATGACTGATGTCACCAATCCGAGTACACATTAAGCATATGGAATGCTCAGAAACACCCCCTGCATGTGACAGCCGTCAGTGAGCCATCCAGAACACTAGCAGGAATTAAGGAAAACACCAAAATCACTGTCGCGTGTCCTACGTTTGAAGTCCATGTTGTCACAGGCTCTGAAAACTTCGGTTCTAGCCCCAGATCTATTCCAGATAGCTCTGTGATGGACTGACATTAGGCCCCAGCTTTGTCACCTGGAAAATGGGGAGTTTGCAAAAAAAATCTCCAGGTTGATCAATTCTACCAGCATTTAGTAAAGGTCTCCCAGCCCTGGCCGTGTCCTCCAGGAATCCAAGTCCAGTAGAGACTGGGGCTTGGGAGCAGAGGAAAATGTGTCATCTCATTTGTGGGTACAACACACACACTGGATCTTAATCAGCAAGGGCAAGTTATAAGAAGATATAGAGTCTCGGTTGAACTTTGAAGATAAAAATTTGGGGTTTCCCAAGTAAAATGAAAGGATGGGGAAGGAAATTCACCAGTTAAGAGTCGAGTTACACAATGGTTAGCTCTTGCTCCCACTAGCTGGGACTTTGGGCAAGTTATGTAGCCTCTGCGTCTTCCATTTGTAAGAGTGTGATAACATTACCCAGCTTGTCTTTGTTGGCAGAAGTGGGAATGTTTTCATGTATTCCATATGCCTATATATTTAATATTTAATCTATACGTCATTATTAGATTAATATATATTTATATAATATTATATACTCATAGCATGTAATTAATTGTTGACTGCTTAAAATATTTGATAATTTAACCTATATTTAATATATTCTAAATGTCTTAGTCCCAAGGAAAGTTAAATGCTTTAATATATTCTACAAGAGACCCTGGCACACAGTAAGTACTCAGTAAATGTTTGTTGATATTTATGATTACATGGATTATGATGATTATAACTCGGTGTGGTTTAGAAAAAAAAGTACTGGGTGTGTGTGTATGATGAGGGTGGGGGTTGCTGCAACTTTGCAACACCAAGGCCAGATCAGCTGGCCACCAAAGGCTGTAGATGCCAGGATGAGGAGTTTGAACTTGCTTCTGTTGATAATGGGAGTCCGGTGTGCTAGTCCTCATTTAGAGCCTACAGGTTCTCAATTCATAAAAACAAGCTTGGTTATTTTTTTTGACAGCCTGGAGGACACTGAAGAGAGGGCGTTAGAGGGACTAGTGCTGGTGGGGAGAAGGAAGAAGGGACAGAAAACCACACCAGAAGTGACAGACGGGAATGAAGAAACCAAGTGCAATTCGCTTCCAGCCTCCAGAACTTCTAGTCCACCAAATCGCAGCATGGGAGGAAAAAAACCCTGACTCAAGATGAATTTATGCTCGACCTATCCTGTTGAAATCGACTGGTAAAGTATGAACTGTCTTAAATGCTTCCAAAATTATTATTCAAGATGAAAATATTTGGAATGTACAGGATAAAAAAAAAAATCTCTTGAGGAAAAAAAAAAAAATCACATAGCTGGAATTCCCCACTCCTCAACAGAGAAGTCTGACTTGAGTTTTCCTGAAAGTCAAGAGAGCTGTTTCTCACCTTAGGAAACATGATGATGTGGACTTCTAACCCTGAAAAGTCATGTACGATGATAAACTCAGAGCACAGTGAGGTGCAAAGATGAACTTTAGGGAACCTCTGAAGGCAGCACAGATCCACAGAGGAACCATCTGAAATACCCAAATTTGATTATAACTGGAATGTATCACACATGACCAGGCATTTATCCTGGGCATTTGAGCAAGTTATAAACACATCTGATGATAAAGAAGAAAAGTCCCCAGTGCTGCCCTTTCCTTTCTTTCCTTTCTTGCTTTCCTTCTTTCCTTCCTTCCTTCCTTCCTTCCTTCCTTCCTTCCTTCCTTCCTTCCTTCCTTCCTTTATTTTTTTAAAGATTTTACTGGGGAATCGGGGAAGGGGAACAGACAAGTTGCTGTCCTTTTGTTCTTCAGTCTAGTTGTGGAGGATGTTGCTTCACTGGCCCATGTTGGTATCATCATTGTGCTCTTCCTGGATGAGGCAGATCGGTCGCCGGCCTCTGGATGGTCACTCACCGTGGCTATTGGCAGCTCACGCTGGCTGCCGGCCACCCACTGTAGCCTATGGCAGCCTCCTGCAGCAGGGACTGCAGCCTACATCGTCGCCGGGGCTCGCACAGCCCAGCTCCAGGTGGAGCTGTTGTTAGCTGTAGAGGGCAGTGTCACTGGCCCTCAGATGTGGGATCCGAACTGGGGCCGCTGGCGTCCCAAGCCAGCTCTTAACCACCATGCCACTCGGCCGGTCCATCAGTGCTGCACTTTAAAATATTTTTTTTAAAAACCCCAATTCCCTCCTTCTCCATTTATGGGAAGCTCATAAACACCTATGAAAATGAATCTGGAATTTGGATCATTAAATACTAGTTACCAAGTCAAGTCAATTCCCCTGTTAAGATCTTCCTAATAGAAACACCTCACCTTCAGAAACCTTCAAGGTAAGTTTAAATACTCAACCGTGGCATAGACATTCAAGGGATTCCTTTTTCACCTGGGAAATGAGAAAATTTTGCTTTCCAGCCCAGCCACAGCTACATGAGGGTCCGTGCCTGCGTCATGACCAATGGAAAGTGGGCTCAAATAGTGTTGACTACTTAAAGAAATTCTACCTGCCACCTCATCCGAGACCCTCCAGGCACTCCCTCCACACCAAATAAGAACACGAGAAAAGTCCAAGAGCCAAGGGCCAACCAGATGGAACAAGACTGGGTGCCTAAACAACCTTGGGGGGGGGGGGGAGGGGAAGAAGGAAACGACCCCCTCCTGCTGCCAACCCCAAATAACCCTGGCAAGAGCATTAAATAGTGTATGCCACTGAAATTTAGGTCTGTATATTAAAGGACTCAGCGTATGGAGACACAAAACTGCCTTGGGTTAATGAACTTCTGTTGAGAACCTTCTGGATGGTTATAAGGAAGTCCTGGAAATTCATCATCATGGAAGCTAAATTAATTTCAGAGACCTACAAGCTGGAGACACAGCAGACTCCTTATTTACCAGCTGCCTTTCAGAATTAGAAGTTAGCCACTTCCAAATGGAATCCCCTAGCTACTGCATTCTCATCTACCAAATAAACAGTGACACCAAATGACAAAGCAGGCACGTTAGAAAGGTGTTCTCGTCACTGTAGCCAACAACCCTGAAAGGAGGGTTACCCAACAGCACCGGAAGTGAGAGGGACGGCGCCACTGGCAATAGTCATTGAGGAGACGGTTTCAGACAGCATATCAAAACGGTTATTTCTACAGCAAAGTATAATTTGCATTTTTATATATTGACATGAGGCTTGGTGACTAGCGCAAGGTAATTCTCCGACAAAGGACCGCATTCCAACTTTTCTTAAGAGAAAGTGGAGTCCACTTGTCTTAACAAGTCAGCAAGCGCTTCTTTGGCTGGGCAGGACGCTCACATGTAGGTAATGAATTGCCAATATGCTTGTTAGGAGCCAAGAAGGAAAACCTTGACTCCCCTGCCGGATGCCTTCACTATCAGAAAAACGTTTTCTGACACTTCTTTGTCAATGCAATAAAAGGAATATGGTCAAAAATTGCTAACTTGGGGGAATTAATACCGCCCAAAGTGAGAGAGAAGGCCCTGAATTAAGCTGCCAGTTTCCCAAAAAGGGGATGTGCTCAACCTCGGCAACAGTTCATATTACTAAGAAATCTTTTTGTCTTTAAGACACCACCCAGTGAATGACTAAACCTTTAAACACTGATACAAACTCACTCCGAAAATGCCCACCAAGATTCCCAGGGACTCATGGTATAGACTTGGGCCCAACTGGCAATGAAAGGTGGTTTACCATCACCTTTGACCCAACTAAGTAAGTTCTTAAATGACTCATCCGCTCACACCTGGGTCTCTGCAAAAAGTTCCCAGCAGCTCCGTTTCCTCGCCGCTAGAATATATCAGCGCCTGAAGGGCGCTGAATGGGGGGGGGGGGGACACATGGGGGACGCACAGGCTACTCTTGAGTCACCAGTCCAGCCAACTCTGCCTGCCCCCAGAGAGAAACAGGATTGGACAGTGACTGAGAAGTTAGGCTCTGGGGTCAGGAAGACCACTGGGTGAGTTTCTTAACATCACTAAACCTTGAGCTTCTCATCTGTACATGATGAGAAACCTGTTCTAATGATTCTTCCTAATGGCAGGCACCTCACCAGCAGCACCACCAGCCCACCCACAAATGAGCTCTGAAGATTACAATGAAAGAATGCAAAAGCACATAATACTCGGCTTGGAACATCAAAGATGACTGATAAACGTTAGCTATTATCATTAGTAATGTGTCATTAGGATATGTTGTCATGAGCATGTGAAATAGGTATATTAGTATGTATTAGCAGTATATAATGTCAGAACCCTTTCAAACACTAAGAAAACCGAGACATAATGAGATTTGAGGGTTTCTAAAAACACCCTCCTTTTTCACAAAATCCATTCCCAGCCCAGCTGAATAACAACCCAAAAATCCACTGTTAGATGTTTATTTGTAATTCTTTCTCTTCTTAACAAACACACACTCTCAGAGACATAAACTTGAGTCTTATCAGTACAAAGGAGTGGCCACTGAGCCCACAGATAATCAGAGGCCCGTTTAACAAATGAGCAAACTGAAACTCAGAGAGGTCCAATGGGTCCCCCAAATTCTTGGAAGCAGCTGAGGAGGAATTCCATGCAGGTCCTTGGACCCTAGACCCATACCCCTTTCCTGTAAAATCCTGCCAGATGCCAGTAATTGCATTCCTTCCTGAGGAAAAGGTTTTATAGCCAGAGAGTGAAAGGAAGAAAAGAGAATATGAAAACATCATGGAAATGATAGGAATGAACAGGCAGCATGATAAAGAAAAGAGTATCAGGAGGCACAATTATAAGGAGGGTCAGGTAGCCCGATGGGAGACAGGTTAGAAACCTTGTCAAACCCTCAGCACAGGCACCCCTTAGATTATAGCAGCTCCTCACTGGCCTGGCGCAAAAAGAGTGTTTATATGCATGGCGTATGGCCTACACATTATCTTAGAAGGTAGAGCAAGCTTAAACTGAAATCTTCTTGGGCCGGCCGAGTGGCACGGTGGTTAAGCGCTGGCTTGGAAAGGTGGCGGCCCCGGTTCGGTCCCACATATGAGGGCCAGTGACACTGCCCTCAAAACAAACAAACAAACAAAAAACTGAAATCTTCTTGCAATATGTTAAGAGTGGTGGAGAAGGAAGGTTTTCATGAGTACATTATCTTTTCTAAGAATTTGAATCCACTTATTTCGGGCAGGCAATTGCTTTGAACATGTTTGGTAACCCTGGAAATTCAACAAACCTCTTTCCTTAAGATACCACAATACCTACAAAAAGTGTTTCTGAGGGTGAAAAAACTCCAGGAGAATTTCTTAGCGCATGCTCTCTCTCTCCCTTTTTTTGTGTGTGTTTTTTTTTTGTTTTGGTTTGTTTTTTTTTACCAAATTAACTTTAATAACAGATCCTGGCAATTGAGTTTCAATGATATTTTGAGTCTTCGAAGAGATTCCCATCTGGATTCCAAATAACCAACATTTACAAGTGAACAGAATGTTAGTTCATAATCTAGAGAAAGGAAAAGACACATTGTTCTTTTAGTGTCGTTTATGATGTGCGAGGGCAAAATAATTTATACAAAAAAAAAGAAAATCAGGAGTTAAACAGATTACATAAAAAAAGAAAAGATTAAGCAGATGCTTTTAAAACAATGACACTAATATGTCCAGAGAGCTCATCCACTTGATTAACGCAGAATAGACTGATTCTGAGAAATTTTAAAGGAAGTCTAAAATGTAATTGCTACAAGGTATACAAACAGTTCACCCGTTACTAAGAATGTTCAGTAATGCTTACTGAGGATTTATGCTATGCATTTTTCAAACATAGGCTTATTTAATCTTCCCAACAATCCTAGGAGAAGGACATTTTCATTATCAGGACCATTTTAAAGACGAGGAAACTGAGTCTAGGGACCATTAAGTTTCTTGTCTCAGGTAGAAAAGTGGTGGCAGAGTGTTCACTGTTCCTTAGCTGGAAGGGGGAAGAAAGAGTTTGAATATAAAAGAAAATCAAGAGAGTCTTTGGGCAGCCAGGTGGCTCAATTGATTAGAGCGCATGCTCTGAACAACAAGGTTGCCAGTTCAATTCCTGCATGGAATGGTAGGCTGCGCCCCACACAACTAGAGTGAAAATGGCAACTGGACTTGGAGCTGAGCTGCGCCCTCCACAACTAGACTGAAGGACAACAACTTGACGTGGAGCTGATGGGTCCTGGAAAAAAATACACTGTTACCCAATTAAAAAAGAAGTCTTCAACAGTAGGACATAAACTTATTTTCATTAAAGCTATCCTCAGATCAACACTGTGGATAAGTGATGAGTTGGGGTAAGATGTTAAGATGTAAAAATGTGAGTGGGAGCACTGGACTCTGAACCTTTTTATAAGGAAGAAAAAGAGCCAACTTAGTCAAAACATGAAAAAAGAAAGTATGAATTTCTTTAAATTGCTCCCATTGTCCTAAATGCTATATAGTAAAACAGCAGAGCAGACATCAGTTTTCTCAAACTGGGAGCATATTTTTTATTTTAACCCAGTACATATACATACAGACATAGCTTGGTTTCTTTTCTATTCTGTTCCATTACATTGTTTTGGTAATGTTGGCCCCAAACCATTAAAATTATTTTATAAATCCCCAAATGGTCTCAACCCTCAGTTAAAAACCACTGCCCAGATGGAAATTACTAGTTTCTATGTGGAACTATTTCTTTTTCTAAAAAAAAAAAAACGTTCGTGCTTTTAAAGGTTAGGGGTCACAGAGACTTGCTAACTTTAGCAATTTTGCATAGGCCTTGGGAATTAACCTAATATGAAGGTTCTTAGCATAGGATCCCTGGAGAACTTTCAAAGGCCTTTGAACCTTCTGGAATTGGATACAAAATGATGTGCATGGACACATCTGCATTTGTATAAGGAGCGGTTGGTCCCATAGCTTTTACCAGCTTTTCAAAGGAGTGGGACCCACAAAAGTTTTATATGTAAGTGTACTTATTCTGTGAGAATCACCGAATCCGGCAACAAAACCAACATAAAGCTTCTGCTACATATATAAATTTAACATGTCAGGAGAGGAGAGCATCCCAGCCAAGATGGCCATGAAACTATGTCACAAAACAAAGAGGAGAAATATGGCGAAATATACAGAGGGTGCCCCAAAAATGTATACATTTTTAAGAGAGGAAAAAACTGTATTAAAATTGTAATAATATATACCGATAACAAAAGATGAATACAAGTCACGTGTATATTTTTTTGGGGGGACCCCTGGTATATAACCTTCCTTCATTTATTCTACAAACTGAGTGCTTACCTCCCATGGGTGATTAACCATATTCAGATTCTGGGTGTTAAATTAGAAGGATAGAGGTTAAACTAGAGGGTCACGGATATTCTTGCTGTGCTCTAGTGCTATGACACTAGGATTCTGAAATCTACAAAACTGCCACCTACTTATATTTCCTGTCTCCAACGGAGAACTGACAGAATGTTGAGATAAGTAGTTTAAAAATCATTGCTTCATCATTACTTGTTCCTAATAGCCAAAATATTTCAAAAGAAGGTTCTCACTAATTTAGACAATTGTGAAATGCAGCCACCCTAAAATGATTTCAAAAAGGGGAACATCTTATGGGAGTAAACAAAGAATAGTGTTTCCACCTGAATGTTTATTAAAACACAAATATGGCCTTCTTCTCCTCACTTTAAGGTTGGGCGACAAGGAGCCCTCTCACTGAAGGCTAATCGACAACCTGAGTGGCTCACTTTTATCAGATCAAAGGTGACAAAATTCTTGTGTCTTGGAACTAAGAAAGATTTCAGCTTAATGCGAGGTGTGTGCCATGTCCCTTCCATAGGAAGATCTGTGTACCTATTTTTCTTTTTTAAATTATTATTAAAGCTATTCTAGTGGGTATGAGTGGTATCTCACTGTGGTTTTGGTTTGCATTTCCCTAATGACTAATGACGTTGAGTGTCTTTTTATGTGCTTTTTGGCCATTTGTATATTTTCTTTGGAGAAATGTCTGTTTGCCCATTTTTGTTAATTGGGTTGTTTTTGTTGTTCAGTCATATGACCAATGTTCATAGCAGCACTATTCACAACAGCCAAAGGTGAAAACATACATGCCCACTGACGGATGGGTAAAAAAAAAACGTAGTATGTATATACACTCAAAAGAGGGGTGAATTTCTGACATATGCTACAGCATGAATGAATCTTGAGAAAGTTATGCTAAGTGAAATATGCCAGTCACAAAAGGGCAAATATTGTACGATTCCACTTATATAAGGAATTGCTGGTCTGGAATAGGCAAATTCAGAGAGACAGAACGTAGACCAGAAGATGGAGTTGGGGGCTGGGGATTATTGCTTAATAGCTACAGAGTTTCTATTTGGGATGTTGAAAAAGTTCTAGAAATAGACGGTGGTAATGGTTGGGTAACATTGGAAATGTACTTAATTCTGAATTGTTCAGCTAAAAATATCTAAAATGGTAAACTCTACACTACATATATTTTACTCCCCCCCACACATACACACATCAGCTCAATTTTGTTCACTTTATACTTGCAAATATAATTTGTCAAGAAAAATGCCCACAACATATTTAAAAAAAAAAATGGTAGCTTTGGGCAAGAATGGTTGAGTAAGGGGACCCTAGAGCAACTGTGAACAGGAAACAACATTCAGGTTAAATGGTATCAGGCTTACATGACATTTCCAGCTCATACTGATGTACGTGCTATGGTGAGCAAATCTTCCAACCTCTCTGAGCCTCCTCAGTTATGGGATCGCGAAAGGAGGAGTGACCTCAGATGGTTACAGGAGGGAAACAGGACATTACCCACCGGAAATGCACAACACAGGGATAGGCCTACACCCCTTCCTAAGACTGGTAGGCTTCTCCACAGGAGTTGAGGTCAGTCCTGACACTGACCTCTTAAGAGTGTGTTATTCTCCATGCTCTCCTATGTTTCTAAATATCTCATGACAGAATTTTATTATTATTATTTTTTTGGGTGAGCTATCCTGCCACCTGTTGGCAGCTCAGCGGCAGCTCAGCTTGAGCCAGGAATCAAACCGGCGAACCAACTGAACCACTCAGCCAGCCCACATGATAGAATTTTAAAAGCAAATAAATATTGTTCCTTACATAACACATAAGAAGCCCAGTTGACGAAATTAAGTGTAGGAAAACATTAAAGCCCTCCTTGACATCTTTCAAAAACCAACTCAGCAGAGAAGGAAAAGGAAGCCTAGAAGAAAATACCTAAATGTTGATAGTGGGTACCTCTAGAGGCAGGCCAAGGGGTAATTTTGATGGTCCTCTTTTTGCTCATTTAAGCTTTCTATAATGACTGGGCATGATCATTTAAAAATATTATGTACAAAAGACAAAGAAAAGGCTAACTCAGCTCAACTTCTCTCAAGGCCCTTCTTCCCTACCCCTCCACCAGCATCCATCATTGGCTCCACGTATTCTGTCAGCTTCCTCAGGATGCTGAGGACAGTTCCAGCTCACAGGTACCGAGGGTGAACCGGTGCCGGGCACTCCTCTAAGCCCTTCCACGTGTTCATCTGTTTACTACTCACAATAGCTCTATGAGGTGGTGACTGTCAACCCCCATCTTATAAAGGAGGGAACTGGAGCCCCCAAATGACAGTCACTCCTCCTCCAGACACGGCAGGCATCACACCCAAGCAATATGGCTTCTGAACCGACCCTCTCAGCCTCAACACTCTGCCGTCTCCTACATGGGTTTCTATTGTTGTCATTGCCTTTTTCATTGTCACTGTGCATTGACCTTCCTGTCACCTGTCACACTGTGAAACAGGAGCTGCATCCTACCTATGAATCACCACCTGGAAAATCCATCCGTGCTTGGTTCTCTGGTACATCCACTGAATGGAGCTGCTATTCAATGTTATGCCCCAGATCAAAGAAATTTTTTAACTTACTTACCAACATGGATTTCTATTTCTATTTCCATAAGGGTGCTAACAAGCTCATGATCATTTGAGCAGCATGTGGCCCACCTCGTGGGGTTCCCACACAGCTCGGGCACGACTCCCTCAGCCATGAAGCAGGGAGCCACATTTCTCTTCTCTTTAGGTTTGCTGGTCAAGTTCATGGTAGAGTAAGTGCTAGGTGCACTTGTGGCTTTCACACCCAAAGTTAGACAAGAAAATTCATAAGTTAGTCATGGAAAAATGTGCTAAGGACACATCAGGGGAAGAGACAGAAAACAGAGGCCCAATAATTGTTTCAAACCCCATGATGCCCATCCACCGAGGTTAATGGAGTTGGGGCTCCCAGCTCCACAGGCAGGCAATGGAGGGAGTGGTTTTAGAAATGGTTAAATCCTATAAAGGTTTAGTAGGACAAATGATAGAAATCTTTTTAAAACTCCAATAATACTCATAGGCTCCTGCCTAAGTGCAGGTAAATGATGACTATGACACAGTGATGACTGCATTGGCAGTTGACATTTGGGGGACCTACCATAACTCAGACATTGGAGAAATATATGAACCTTCTTGACGGTGGTAGGAGGAAATTATCCTCAATTTACAAATGAAGAATCCAAAGCACACGAGTTCAAGTGACTTACCCAAGGTCATACAGCTAGTAAACAGTAAAGCTATGGTTTTTATTCTCAGTGTGCTGCCCTGAGCCTCCTTTTCTGTCTCTACCTTTCAGGTGGGGTCAAGGATCCCTGAGAATTCTAGGGTCCGACCTCCAGGGCCCTGTACATCACCATGAGCAAAGGGATTAACTACCTAACTTGAAAGTGTGCCATTCCAGCTGAAGGCAAAGATGTTGGATTGTTTTGGCTTCCAAACAACAAAGTAGATTTCTAAGTCATTTCTTCGCTCTAATTACTTATCCACTTAAGGAATATTCCAGTAATGTCCCCGCCATCTAGGGCTTCCACAAAGCAAAGAAATCATGAGTACGTATCCCACAACCACATACTAAGAAGAGATCATTTTCCACTATAATTCCACCAAAATAAACAAAGAACACACCAACACTATAACAATGAAATGAGGGTCAGCCAAGTGACTCATTGGTTAAGAGTTGGCTTGGGAGCATGAGCTCTGAACGCAGGGTTGCTGGTTCGGATCCCACATGGGCCAGTGACACTGCACACTCTACAGCTAAGATGGTGAACAACAGCTCGACCTTGAGCTGGGCTTTCCGTGAGTCACCGGCAACCGCGTAGGCTGCAGTGGGACTGCCATAAGCTACCGTGAGTGGCTGGCAGCCAGTATGAGCCGTCGTGAGACGCCATAAGGGGCCGTCCAATGGCCAGAAACCAACTGCCTCAGCCGGGAAGGGCACAATGATCACAATATCAACATGAGCCAGTGAAGCAACGTCCTCCACAACTGGACTGAAAAACAAAAGGACAGCAATGGACTCAGGCAGCTGCTTCTGGAGAAAGACATGGCTCTCTCCGGCCTTTCTGTTGACCCAACTCACTTGGGAGGTTTACTGGAGGGAGAGAGTCAAGGTGAAGGGATGTCCAAGGCCGCCTCAATGAGACTTGCTCATTGCCACCTTACCAGCTGAACAGACTTACCAGTTGAAGTTATCATCCTCAGTCCACACCAAGAGACTCCAGATAATCCGTAATAAACTATAAAAACCCATGAGCTAGAAAGAAAGAAAAGAGGAAGGGGAGGGCAGGGGAGATGAGAGCAGGGGAGGGGAGAGGAGGGGAGGGGAGAAGAGGGGAGTCCTCTAAACCTCTAAAAGGATCTTACTGAAAAGCTAGAGCAAGTTCCTATATAACAGGATATTCCCCACTCATGCAGGTGTGCGTGATAATGTACTTCCCACCAGGTAACACTTGACAAGTATTTAAGAGGCGAGATGAAAGGCATTGGTGAAAAGCAAAATGCCTGTTAGTGTGTGGAGCCCAGAGGCTGTCCCTCTAAGTTTTCTGCAGTGGTAATTAAGGCAGTCGCCCTCCATCCTGTCCCTACCTTCCAGTGACAAGGTTTAATTAACGTGCACTTGGGGTTTTAAGATCGCTAGATGAAAAGAGGACCAGATGTGAAAGGTATTATTATTCTATTCAAAGTACACTGGTAAACGAACATCTGTGGACAAGTTTATCTACCACATGCCACTTAAAATGGACTAATAAGACGAACACACCAAAAAACTCAGGTTTCGCATTTTGAAAGGCTCAGAGACCCTCCAGCTGAGTTCAGGCTATGATTCAGGTGGCTCCAGGGAGAAGGTACCACATGTGACACATGGTTCAGTTTTTTCAGAACTAAAACTCAGATGAGCAGCCTGAACCAGAGAGGGGTGTGTGACATGAAAAGGGTAGTCAAATCTGACTATAGGCAAGAAAAAGGACTCTCAGAGGCAAAACAGAGCTAATGGCAGGGAACAGGATCCTTCTGTTGTGAAGGTAAATGCATCATCCGGCTGCAGAGGACCCAGATTATTGCGAGCATTTTCAGGCACTCTTGAACTCATTACAGAATTCATCAGCTAACTACCCTTCATGATAAAAGTCCTTTTTCTCACTTACTATAAAAAGAAAGATGTGTACCCAGAGAAGCTGAAAAATACTTACTAATAAAGCCCCAACAGCACCGGTGGAATTGGGGCTGAGCTAGCAGTAACACAATCTAATCACTGCTCAGACACAAAGATTACTGGCCACAAGGGTGAAAATGAGAAGGCTGCCTAGCCTATCTCCAACACTGCAGTCAGAGATCCTATTAAAACCTGAATCAGACCGGGTGTCCCACACACTGCCCTCCAAAGGCTGCCCATCTCACCAACAGTCCTGTCACCTCCCCCTGACAGTAACCCCTGCTTCTCCCCTCTGACCCTCCCCTGGGCTCTCCCCGCAAGCCCCATGACCTGCCCACTACTTCTCCTTGGCCCAGGCCTGACCTTGTGCTCTCTGCCCAGATTGCTCCCTGTCTGTCCACAGATCTCACTCCCTCAACCACTTGCCATCTCTGCTCCACCCAGGCCGTGGGGGCCTTCCAAACTCCCCACTCAAGTTCCAGCTGCCACCGCTTCCTAGCTTCCTTCTCCGCTTCCTTGTTCTCCATTGCAAGGATGATCTGCCATCATACTCCATGTTTCAGCCACAGGGATGTCGCTCACAGGCGTGCAGGATTCTTGGTCTTCTTCCTGCTGTGCCAGGGTCCCTGAAGGTGGCGTGGCACAAAGTGAAGCGCTCCGCTCGGGCGGTGCCAAAAATTGTCCACATCTTAAGAGATGTTATCTATGTATTACTTTTTGAAGTTGAATTAAATTATGGTAGCAATGTGTAGTATGACATTCACTCAAAAGATGGCATTAATCAAATGAATGCTAGCGTCACCAGGTGACAGGCAGGACAGTCCAAGAAAACGGCGGACGCACGTTTATTGTTCGAGGAGCACAAGACCATTTTGAAGTGGCATTTGAAATTTGAGAACATTGTGGAAGTACAGCAATAATGGAGGCGTGAGTATGCAATAGACCCTCCAACACACCCAGCAACTGCACGCATTGGTGATAAGACTGAGACACACAGTGCTGTGTGTGACGTGCAGGGGAAGATCCGGGAGGCCTTGCACAGCAACAAGTCCTGCTTCTTCTGCTGTGGGGTTGGAACAGTTTACACGCTAGCCACAGAGGTCTACCACACACTGTTCACCGTAATCAGAAGTGCCTGGACGCTGATGGTCACCACTTTGAGCACCTCCTGTAACTGCAGAAGTCAAACGTGACTTGTATTCATCTTTTGTTATCAGTATATATTGAGTACTACAATTTTAATACAGTTTTGCTGTCTTAAAATGTGTATACGTTTTTTGGGCACCCTCTGTATTTGTTGAAGACGAGTGGTGATTCTGAGAAAGCAAAAGACAACCCGCAAGGAGAAACACTTAAAGTTCTAGGAAAATCTTTGTGATTGTTCACGTCCATGTTCACGTGCCCTACGCACATAAGCCCCCTGGGAAGTCCCCACGGAAAGGTAATAGGATCAAGGGAGGATTTGACCGTTTCTGGTTCCCAGGCCACTATACTGTCAAATGCTGTTGAAGCCCAACTTCTCCTTAACCATGCCCAAATCGAGGGAGTATGGAATCTACCAAAGGAATCAGTTCGCCAAAAACCGCGTCCTTCGTATTGCCAGCACCCGTACAATTCATGGTCCGAAAGAAGGAAACAAGAACTTGAAATGGGGCCTTTCACAGCCATGAAGCCACCAGGGAAAATCCCCATTCTTATCATATCCCTGTTCTCTGAATATAAGAGCCTCATGCTTGATAGGGATTCTCCATGTTGTCCACCAACTGCCAAGGAGTTTGTGAAGTAACGTAAGTCAGAAGACGACATTTCACTGGAGACCATGAAGAGAATTCACAGCTGTTTCCTCAACTTTGGCTTGAATGTTGTTATTTTTAAATAGACTTGATTTTATAGAATACTTTGAGGCTCACAGCAAAATTGGGCAGAAAGTACAGCGAGTTCTCACATGCCCTCTGCCCCCACACATGCACAATCGAAGACACTGACATGTCATCATCACCAACATTCATACTTTACAGTAGGGAATACACTTGGTGTTGTACATTCTATAGGTTTTGACAAATGCATAAGGACATATATCTACCATTATAATTATCATACAGAATATATATTCACTACCCTAAAATCCCATGCCCACCTATTTACCCCTCCCCACCCCGAACCCCTGGCAACCTCTGATCCTTTTACTGTCTCCATAGTTTTTTGTTGTTGTTTGTTTGTTTTTTGCCCTTTCCAGCATGTCTTATAGTTGGAATCATACAGTATGTGACATTTGGGGGTTGCTTCTTTCACTACTTACATGTAAGGTTCCCCCATATCTTTTTATGGCTTGATTGCTCATTTCCTTTTAGCTGAGTAATATTCCACTATCTGGATGATCATAGTTTACTTATCCATTCATCTACTGAAAGATATCTTGGTTGCTTCCAAGCTTTGGCAATTATAAATAAAGCTTCTACAGACATCAATATGCAGGTTTTTGTATAGATATTTATATGTTTTTAACAGCACCATAGAGAATAAAAAGGCAACAAAGAGAAATGTGAAGCATGACTTAAGTGAGCTGAACACAAAATAGGCTTCAGACTCTGGAGAAGAACACTTTTGTTCTTCTAAGAACATTTTTGAGAAACCAGATTTGTCAAAGAAGTCTGGTTTTAGTTTTAAACGCACACACAAATCCATTTCCAATGCTATGTTTTTTCCAAGTACTTCAAATGGATTTATATAAATGGTGAAACTTAAAACAAGTTTTGAATGTTTTCTTTTGACCCTATTCATAAAATCTGTGGGATTTTGTTGTCCATTCCATTACACTTAGCCCATTTTTCTTGAATGGTACCACTAGCCGGTGAGTTTTATGAAGGGATCCACCGTACCTGCCGTATCCATGCCTGAATGCCATGAGCCTCTCGCTGAATGCCACACATCGGGGATACTACAAAACTGCTGACTGGTGAATGCATTTCAAACATGCAACCAAGCATTCGACCCATACTGTGACAAATTTTAAAGCAAAATTTCATAAAAGGCCCTGGACACAGGTAAAAAAAATAAATTAGGAAAGTAAGTATACATTCAACCAATTAAGTCAAAAATCCACGCAGTAATTATTAAACAAAAACCAGAGAAACATAGTATCTTAAGTGAGATAGATATATCTCTTCCAGAAGAGAAACAAGGAGCTCACCACATCAAAACACAGACCAAAGACTTCTTACCCCACAACTACTCAAAGGAGGACCAGCCACAACTCTCAGGACAAATGGGAAGCAAGGCGACATCTGAGAGCCCCAAAGTGTTTGAAGACATGCTCGACCGAAAACCATTACTCAGTGATTTCTAATGTCAAAATTCATTCTCAGCAATTCCTGAAATCAAAATTCATTCCTCGTATGAAAGACCCCACGCCACCACGCTACTCAGGACGGGACTCCCCAAGTGTACCACACCAGCTCTAACAACTCAAATCAAACCACAAGGCTTCTTAGAAGGCCTTCCATTTTACATTTGTAAATATAGGCATTTACAAATGCTTACCCAAGGCTGACATTTTGCAGAGGAGTCTCCCACAACCTGTATTTTACCACACTCAAAAGTTTTCCTGAGCATTCACACCCACTTCCACCCGTGAGGGCTGGAAAGGATGGCAGAGGGATAGACAGGGGTTGCCTGAACTTGAAGGATTCCAATCGGATTTCAAATTACAGACAGTCCCCCACTTCCCATAGTTCAACGGACGATTTTTCAATTTACAATGGTGCAAAACGGGATATGCACAATAAATCATGTGAGACAGTCAACACTTCATTGTAAAATAGGCTTCATGTTAGATGATTTTATCCAACTGTAGGCTAATGTAAGTGTTCTGAGCACATTTAAGGCAGGCGAGGCTGAGCTGTGATGTTCAGCAGGATAGGTACAGTAAATGTACTTTCCACTTATGGTATTTTCAACTTACAACGTGTTTGTGGGGATGGAACCCCATGACAACATGAGGATCATCTGTACACAAATCAGAGAAAGGCAGGCAATCCGAATTTCAATGCCACCGCGATGTACTCTTGAGAAGAGAAAAATATTGAACACTCAGATCTGCTTTTTGCTGACTTTTAACTACACGGTCCCAATGAAAACGTAACCCATGTATGATGGATCCAATTACTGAGAAAAAGCAAGTAGGCACTCCCATGCTCCTTTTACCCAGCTAGCAACAAAATGATGTGTTTTCCCATTTTGTTTAATTTCTCTACGGCTGAAAATTACTTCCAGATCCTATCTTTTCTTTAGTTTCCATTTACATCCTACATGAAACCCCCTACTCCCGGAGTCAAAAGGAAAGAAAGAAAACAAAACACAACCAGAAGATAATACAGTGTTTTAAATATGACACCAAAAATATAAAGTCCAGCCACAGCAAGTTCCATCTTTTGTATTTTAAACAAAAATGGATATCATTTGCCAGTTACTATTTATTTAATAAAATATGGAGGAGAAAAGAGCACTGAGCTAGAACTTAAGAGACTCAAGTGCCTGACTTGAGTATCCTAACTGATGTCAGGCAAGCCAGTTGTTTAGGGCAGCAAAGTATATCCTCAACATCCTTGTGATGTTCAGAATTTTCTCACTATATGGTACTCAGACCCTGTAATGGGGATATTACATATCCAGACTTAACTTTTAGCTTGCTATTACTGCATTATTTATTTAAACATGTTTGAAACCCAGAAGATGGAACTTGCAATAAATACCCTCCCTCACCTAATCAAAAATAGAAAAAAATAACCATTTGCCAAAAGAGAACATGCACTGAGCCCTAGCAGGAGATGATTTCTGGAAGTATCAACACTGACATTGGAACCACCCAGAGAAAACCTATAGAGCCACCATTGAGGCAATAAAACTCCCACACTCACAGTCACACTATTTATATGATCATTAAAATCACCCTCTAAGGGCCTACTAAAAAGTCAGTTAGATCTTTTGGGGACTAAAAGGCCTATCAGACACCCGCACACGCTGGTTCCCTCTGAACACTGAACAGGAGAGCAGACGCTGGAAGTGGCCGCATTGGCTGTTGGCCCCTGACCCTTACAATGCCGACAAAGAAGCAAATACTGTAGACGTAGTGTGAACCCATTACCTTAACTTCCTCTGTTGGGACGTCTGCAAATGCATGAAACAAAGAAATACCAAACAGTTCTCGCCCAGGGAGTAGACTAGGTAAAACTTTCAGTCAACCTCTGTGGCTTCTGGCTCTTCTCTTTGATCAGACTCCGTGCTTGGTTTGCATGTGGGCAACTGCAATTACTGCAGGATTCCCTCTAAAATGAAAACCACACACACACACACACAGGGGGGAGAAAAAACAAAAACACATTTGATCCTACATACTGTCAACTCTTGGTTTTCTTTCAGGTGTGATTCTGCCGTCTCACACCCTTCCCGCGTGCGCAATGCTCTTCGTTACTGTCCCTCCTGGTTCCATCAAAGCCTTCGGCCCCCATTACACAGACTAATGCTATTTGACCAGCAAAGGATCCCGCTGATACAGGCCCCCACGGCTCTATCTCGATTTTCCCAGGATTTCAGGTACTTTCACCTGAGCCTCCAGCAAAGACAACCCAGGCCTCTGGAATGAAAGATTTTCTAGGTCTGACAATAAATTATCTGCAATCCCATCGCCCCCTGCCACCAATTCTTTCTCCCGCCCCACAGTCCACTCACGTTCCCACAATAAAATTAAACACTGCTCAGCATCAATTAGGAGCAGAGAGAAAAGGCTGTGCTTTGAGCCGACTGGCTTCTTTCCAAGCTAAACACACTTATGTAAACCCGACTCCATTACTGCCGCAGCCTGCGAACGTACCAGGGGTAGCCTGCTTTTCCGCGTTAAGCTTTTGTTTAGCCACTGTCAAGTGGGTATTTCCCAGTCAGCCTCTCCTCCCGTGGTGACTGGCTGCAATCACCCCTACCCCCCACCCAGGCACCAAATGTGACATCAAAGGAGCTCCTGGAGTGGCCATCTGTCCCTGCCATGCCAATGTTTATGCAATGTGGGCAGGAGAGAGTGCAAGGCTACAGGGCGTCCTGCTGTATCAGACTCAAGGCTCCAGCATCCAGCTCTCAGAACAAGGCAGTGACCAGAAAGTCCTGAGTCTAGCTGGAGAGGGTCCCCCTTCTTAAAAGGAAGGCAAAACTACTTAGCTTTCCTGAGCGCGTTCAAAGAACGGCTTCATGTATTTCACCTGTGGATGAGCAGCTAAAAATAAAGTCGGAACTCTGTGCAATTTTTCAAATATTAGACACCCAACCCAAAAGAGTCCCATCTAAACATGCTATTTCAGGCATTACTGACTAACAAATTCATGAACAAAGAAGTGCTAAGGGGAACTGGTTATGGTGGAAACGGCACAGATCAGAAATGAACGCCCGAGTGTCAGAATTCTAGAGTTAACATGACCATCAGAATTATCCAAATACCTCTGTTTATTTCTGCAATGGAAGGTCAAGACACATGGGAATGGTCATGAGTTTAGAAGTCAGATAAAACACAGTTGGTCAAATCCAGGGTCACCACCATCATGGTGTGATTTTAAGTAAGTCACGTGGGTTCCATCAGCTGGACTTGGACAGGAGAACAAGCACCTCCCAGGGTGGTTGTGAGGTTCAGTCAGGTACTCGGTTAGGGAGCACTTAGCACAATGCCAGGCACACGGTGGGTACTCTGCGTATGCAGGCTCTTTGCCTTTGCGTCTTCTCTTCTAGCCTAGCCCTCTACAGAGACCCTCCCTGGGGACACACCCAGGAGGCAAAGCTTGTTTAAGTCGGCCAAAGTGGAGAGTCTCTGGATTGTTTGGCTGGCCATCAGCTAAAACTCAACAGTAGTGCTGCTGAGGGACACCTCTGCTAGCTTTCAAATCGGGGTGACGGTGGGGGTGGGGCCTTGACATGTTCCACCGACCACGTGCATGAACGTCAAGCCGCGGCCCAAGGACTGGGCGAGAATCCACATTACTCATCACATCAATCTGCTCCAATCCTCAAGGGAGAAGATGGCTGGCCCCGGAAGCCAAGAGATGAGACATCCACTCTGTGATCCCACCTGAACAGCTGCAGTGTGAAAACACACCCCCGGACTCACACAAAGATGGGCTGACGATTTCAAAATTCACCCCTTGCTTATTGTTTTTCTTCAGTTTTGCTCCTTAACCTCATTACTTCCCTTCGTTCATGGAACCCCGAAACAACCGTGGCCTTTCTTCGGACCGCTCTAAGCAGGTGGTGACTAATCCCCAAAGAATCAGATCAGTGAGCACTTATTCTGGGGTTCGGGGCACACACTCAGCGACTCCCAAGGGTTTACAATCTAGTTGGGAGGACAAGCGATACAAAAGGCAACATCCGAGGGGAAAATACTCATTCTGAGGGGACAGATGACCGGGCCAGGACAGGCTGGAAAGGCAGCAAGGTGAGGTAGGCTTTTGTTGATTCTGAAGGAGAGCTGGTGGAAGGTCATTCTAGGGGCAGCGGAGTGGACAAATGCCCAGAGACAGGACTCAGAAAGGCTGCCTGGGGGTCAGGGCTGAGGGCAGCCAGATCGGACAGCCACTCATTAAACAAGCGCAGAACCACCCCATGGCGTCACTATAGCTCATGCTGAGGCGCATGCACAGCAAAGCACGAGCAGCCCGCCATGGAGAAACACAGGAACATTCGGGTTAAGAGCAGAGACCTTGGAGCGCAGAGACCTTGGAGCACAGCGACCGGGGTTCGAATCCTAGCTCCCCCACTTTCTAACGCTATCGCCTTGAATAAATTATATTTAAGTCAGAGGTGAATATTTGTGTTTAAGTTATCTATTAGGAAGTGTTTCCCAAAAAAACCAGTTGGGCAGTTGGAGAACAAAGCCACAGGGGCTCCCTGGAGACAGGACAGGATAACTGAGTTGTCCTCAACACAGGAGCCTTCCCAGTGGTTTGCCCTGGATGAGGGCTGCCCTGGGGGTACAGGGATTCCACATCAAAGATGAGGACAAACCCCTGAGGGCAGCCCTCCAACAAAGAGAAAGGGCTGCTGGGAGCCTGAGGGTAAAAGCAGATGGGGGGATGGGGGGAGCTAAGTAATATGCACCAACTGGTGGGGAAGGGGACCAGAGCAGGGACAGCTCATGCTACAAAGGGTTAATTGTTGCTTTTACTGTTACTGCGTTATTATCATTTATAGTCTTTGTACCCCCCTTAAAAAGGCAAATAACAGAAGTATGACAATAGAGTGTATGTAAATACACTCTATTTACATAGTGGGTCTCCAGGCTGCTGTTACACTACACGCAGAAAAAGGCGTGGCTAAGCCTGTCCTCCTGGATTCAGGCCGCGGGGAGCAACAGGAAAGACGAGAGGAACAAGTCGCAGCAGGTTCTGCGGAGCAGGGCCTGGAACCCGGGGTGGGAATCACAGAGGCAGGGATCCGAAGGCAGCATCGACGAGCAGCTATGGAAAACAGGATGGAGGTTCCTCAAAACATTAAAAATAGAACTTCCAGATGATCCAGAAATCCCAATTCTGAGTATGTTTCATCCAAAAGAAACCAAAGCATATCTCAAAGAGGTATCAGCACTCCCACGTTCACTGCAGCCCTATTCACAGTAGCCAAAATGTGGAAACCATCTAGCAGTCTAAAGACAGATGAATGGGGAAAAAAATATCACATTTTTACAAATATATAGATGGGAATATTATTCAGCCTTAGAAAAGAAGGAAATCCTACACTATGCCACATTGTGGATGAATCTTGAGAACATTCTCTTATGTGAAATAAGGCAGTCACAGAAAGACAAATGTTGCATGATTCCATTTATAAGAAGTATCTGAAACAGTCCAACTCATGGAAGCGAAGACTAGAAGGATGGTTGCCAGGGGCTGGAGGAAAGGAGAAGTGGGGAGTTTGCTATTCAACCAACAGGTATAAAGTTTCCTTTATGCCCGATGAGTAAGTTCTAGAGATCTGCTGGAAAATAGTGTCCCCTAGTTGAGAATACTGTATTGTACATGTAAAACTCTGTTAAGAGGGGAGATCTCATACTAGGTGTTCTTACTACAGTAAATTTTTTTAAAAAATTTAAAAAAAATTGCAGGAATCACACCTCAGGGAACACCTGTGATTCTGTCTGTCCATCAAGTCAGCACTCACACGTTTCGTGCAATTTCTGGACCAACCAGCATATTGCCAAACCCGATCAATGCTGAATAGTGCAGTATTATTTTACATACTAACAAGGCTTGGGTGGGTTTGTTCAAAGGAGGAGGGCAAACTTGAAAAGAACAATCACAATTTGGTATAGTCATAAAGCCCCTTTTGGCCTAAATCATTTTCCCCCTGTGAGGTGAATGGGGGCTGGGCAGAAGGGAAGCTGACATGCACACAGCCCGTTTTGCTGGACTTCCCTAGAAGAGCCTCCTGCCAGACACCTAAGGTAGGAAGGTGTCTTACAGCCTGTTTCTCTGTCAGAGCGCCTGTGAATGTCACACATTTACCACTTGATCCTTTCAGTGGGAACCTCCTGGCCTATCATGCAAATGAAGTCACCTCACGCCAGGACAGCAGGGAAGCCCGCAAGAAATATTCCATTTGAACCAAACTTGGCAGTTTAGATGAAGACTCACCTCTCTCTCAAAAGTAACAAGATCTCATGTCCACAGCCCCAGGGAAAGCCCTTTCGGATAGCAAGTTTCCCCTGCAGCAGTCCCTGTCAATTCCTCCTGCACCTTTCCTGGTACTGGGAGGGCAGGAAAGAGAGAAGCTGGGAAGACACGGTGTCAAGGAAACACTGCGAATGAGTAGTGATGGTTCACAGGGCTGACCAAGCTCACCTGTCAGGTGTCCCTGACACCGGGGACATCACGTTCAAAGACTGGCTTGTCCATGGGAGTGACCAATCAAGAATGGGACCCTAAATATCAGACACTTCACAGGAAATCAATTTCAAAGCCTCAGGTTGTGAGTGCTGAGAATCAGCAACCCCTCTTCCCACTAAAACAATGGTCAGAAATAATGAACTTCCTGTCGCCCTGAAACAGAAGGATTTGGGCAGGATCCTTAGGCAATAAGGACTTCAAAGCTTGAATCGTCATGCCCCAGCCTTCTGCAAATGCCCCACTTACCTGTCCCAAACAGAAGAGCAGGCTTCCCAAAATCTCCACACGTGCCATGCGTAGGGGCTGCTCACCTCCTAGGTGACAGACTAGGGTTCAGAGTGTCACACCCCATGGTCCCAACCCTCCTCCTCCTCCTCCTCCTGGCTTTCGGATCTAGAAAGGTGGCTCAGTCCACAGTGGTTCTACCTACAAGAGCAGACATAGGAAAACAATGGGTTTGGGCTCGTTGTTGACATATCTCTGGAGGTCCCAAGACCATCCTCTGAAACATTAACAAAACAAGGAAAGTACTTGACAGGTTGTAGACACTCAATAAATTGAAATTTAGTGTTAGTATTTTAATCATTGAAGAAGCATTTACCAGGCCCTTATTCGGCCATGCTTATGCTCAAAATCTCGTCATCTGTGGAAGTCAGAATTCTCTAACCGTGGAGCATACGATTCCAAGGGGTGGCGTGAGGCGCTCTGATTCTGCACAAGATCTCACACATCGACCCCTCATCCTGGAACGAACGCAACTTTCCAAAAGTGATGATCTCTTCCCCAGAAGCTGTTCCAATGAATGCCATGCTGATACTTGTTTTCAAGCAACAGAATCCAAATAAACTGGAGAAGTAGTGTTGCAAAACACTTATGAAAACTATACGCCTTCTTGTTCTCCGCTCTCAGAAAAACACCCACTAGAACACACCGCACCAGAGCTGGTCCTCAGCAGCCCGGGTCACAGCAGATGGGCCAGTTGAAGGGCAAGCTAGTCAACCTGACCTGACGTCTTCAAAAACAATGGCACAGCTGAGGCTGACCTGCTACACAAGATGTAAACCAAGACACTCCAGAGCAGGGCTGCGATGATGCTGGCACAGTACCATGAAGCCTTTTTCCAGCTCACCACCCCTTCCTATCCTTAGTTCAGCCCTTTGCAACACTGGATATCTACATAAATATTATTAATTATGCCATCTATTCCCCAGGACCTTTTCAATCGACAAACCCCAGGGAGAACAAATGGCTTACGGTTGGGTGACTTCAATAATGCTATATAGTAGATCTTTGATAGCGTTCAACATTTTATTATAACGTTGATGAGATGCCATGGGAGCCTAACTGTTGTTTCTATCAATTAGCCTACAGTATAACTGGATTTGTTACACAACATTTCACTTAAAGTCACAGCATCTATCCAACACATCAAGTGAGGACTTACTGTATTCTTTTGTGGAGGGGCATGAACCAGTCAAGCCTTCCACCCTCTGCTTTTCATTTCCCTGCTTGGTGATGAGATCAGCCATAGCATTCATCAACCCACACTTCTCCCCAAAGTCTGAGGAACTCTAAGCTCTGAAAAAACTCTCAGAAAATACAACAGCAGTACAAAATTGATATGGCAATCAGCCCCATCTATCTCCCATTTAATTCTGAAGTAACTAAATTTAACCAACTTTGTCTTTATAAAAGTAACCCCACTGACTTACATTCCAGCCTCTGCCAAGCTTTGAGCTTTGTACCCATTTCATTTCTACCCTACAGATAGCAAAAAAGGAAGGAGGGAACGAGGGAAGGGAGGGAGAGGAGTGGTGACACCCTCAAGAAGGTGAGATGAAGTGAAGAAAAAAAATCCCAAGGAAGTAAGATAAAAATTGGAGGGGAAAATATACGGCCAGTTTACCACCAACCAACTAGGTAGGATAAGATGAAAATACTGAAAATATGGGAAGTGAACCTCATTAACTACATCTGCCCAGAACAAAGAGAGAACAAATGGGAGACTTGGGTTTTTTTGTTTGTTTGCTTGTTTTTAATTCCATCACAATAATTTTTCACATTTCTGGAAGGAAATCACTAAGAGAAGTTGTGAGGTTGGAAGTATAAGAAAGGGTAGGATGAGAAAACACTCAAAGTACTACAATTCACTAAGTGCCTGCTTTGTACCAAAATATGAGATAGGTGCCTTACATGAATATTCATAGAAATGTCACAACAACCCCCGCCCCACAAAGGAGTTTGCATTATTTCTATCTCACAGAAGGAGAAATGAAAGCTCAGAGAGGTTAGGCAATTTTCCTGAGGCTACACGGCTAACAGTGCCAGAGCAGAAGTTCAAACCCAGCTCTTTCTGACTCCAAAGTTCTTGTTCTTATACTGCCACATACTCAAACGTTTTCTGAGAAAACTTTGAAAATGCTAAGACTCATGCATTAAATATGAACTGAAATAAAATGTTCTTCCTCAGTTGTTACAGCAAATTTGCTCTGCTCTGGTACAAAGTACATCTGTATCGTCAAGTGGGTTGCAAGCACCTATAATTCACATTAAATTGCCAGTGAGTCTCCTGCGAAGTCTAGTTAGTAGTTTCCAGAACAATGTCACAGGGGTGCCTCAGTGAATACACAAAACCCATCTTAAGACCATTTGATTCAATCAGTATGATACGCGAGAACACAAGGTATGTTTTAATAAAACTGAAAAACATTATGTCAAAGACACAAAAAGATATATACATACTGCCTTGCTCCTTACAGGTAGGAGACTCAGATACTTAGTTTTAAAGGCCCTTACAAATCTTTTTTGACAGAGTTCCACAGAGCAGAACTTATTAAATGCACGTAAACTTTAGAGAGGAGGCAGTGTTCCTCTATGCCTCATTTAAAATACAAACAGGGGCCGGCCAAGTGGTGCGGTGGTTTAAGCACTGGCTTGGGACGCCAGCGGCCCCGGTTCGGATCCTACATATGAGGGCCAGTGACACTGCTCTCAAAAAAAAAAAAAAAAAAAAAACAAACAAACAAAAACCCGGGTTGGTTCTTTCAAAAGACCAATAAAGTTGGCAATACATTAGCAGGACTGATCAAGAAAGGGCACAAATGAGCAATGCCATGGAATGAAAAAAGAAACATTTTTAAAGATGCTATAGTCCTTAAAAATATTAGCAAAGGATATTCTGTACAACTTTATACCAATAAATTTAAAAATATACATGAGACCGGGAAAGTCCTTGTTTTAGTTACTAAAAGATCATTTTTAATGGCCCGATTTCTGTTAAACAAATTAAATGTGCACTTAAAAAAACTGCAAACAGCCAGAGCCGACCAGGTTATTTACGGGAGCAGTAAGGGAACCACAAGGAAAAAACAATGATACACAGAAATTGTAACACCTGCTAGGTAATAAAGTAGAATTAAACCCATTTCAAATGTCTGCATGACGTTGCCCTCTAACAGTCCCATGTTACGATGTCTCAAAACCTTTATGAATAACAGGTTCCCCTTTCTTCGGCTGAGGATTATTACTCCATACGCTCCATGAACAAGGGCACATTAGTCAGTTTCACCAGCACTATCACGAGGCCCAGTTTGGTTACCTTCCCTGCTGAGGGAGCTGCTAAAGGGTCCTTCGGGTGGGGGGATTCAGTATCAAATTCACATTCTTTCTTAAGCCGACAAGAAGACTAGAACCTGCTCCGGCAGTTCTGACAGCCTGGACCAAGCAATCTATGCTTTTGGTTTAAAAGTCATTTCATTTTACTTCTGTATCGTTTTACTTCTGTTACTTCAGGGAAGCTAGGAAAACAAACTAAGTAAAACTGTGCCCATGCAACCTGTTCTGTCCCTTGAACCCCCAAAGCTCAAGAGGAAGGTACGACTAGAAAGCAGGGGGCAAGGGGAGAGGGGAGTGTGGAGTGTGTTCAATTCTGGTCTTAGGAGAACCACAGAATGAGCCAACATCCTCCTGATCTCACCCACCCCAGAAGGGAGAGAAACACTGGTAAAATGATATTTGCCACACAGTTCTTTACCTTTGTTTCTTGCCCTAAGAGTAAGACAGTTCTCTCAAAATTCTTATGAAGAATAAGCTTCTCTCTCTCTCTCTCTCTCTCTCTCTCTCTCTCTCTCTCTCTCTCTCTCTCTCTCTCACACACACACACACACACACACACGCGCGGAGCAGCTCTGTACTAACCTGTTGATCAGATATGAAATAGGTGACACAGGTAAAAGTTAACCCAAAAGCCTCCTAACCCCCACACAGAGACCACATACCACACCTGCCAAATGAAAGCGCCTTTGAGGGGCTCAAAATAGAGCGTAAAGACCGTGCGTGAGGAACTTTACCTTTGCTGGGACTTAGTGTCATTCGAAATGATCCCAACCCCAGGGCCACCCTCCACCCAAACTTCCTCTCCCCACCCCACCCGAAATGGACTTAGGCAATCGATCTGAAGACAAGCCAGCTTCCAGAGACAGACGTTTCCCCAACAGCTCCGCGTAACTAACACCTCCAAGGCCAGGACGCCTTGCGCTGAACTGTCTCAATCAGACACAAAATTACTGACACCGGAGACTTCCGATGCCTCCCTCCCGAACTCCCATCCGGGGGTCTGCAGGCGCTAGAGCTTCAGATTAAAGTTCCTCTCCCTTGAATCCCAAGACCTTCATGGGGTTCGCTTTCTGGGACGTTAACCTGTAATTAGGGAACGCGCAGCAGGGCAGCCGGAGGCAGGACGCATCTTCGGTACGTCTCCCTCCCGTGTCTCCTACAATCCCTGGTTACAGAAGCCCGGGGTGGGGGTGGTGAGGGCAGGGAGGCACTGAGAGGAAGCGGGCAGCGAAGCCCTCTCAAGGCCCGAACCCCCGTACTCTGGGACCGGGACCCACGTGGGCTGCGCCCCCCGCGCGGTGGAGGGCCGGGCGCTGAGTCCGGTGCACAGGTCCCCGCCCGTCGCAGCCGGGGAGCCTGGGTCTCCCCACCCCGCTTCTGCCCGTCCAGAGCCCCCCCCCCCCGAAAGGCTGCCTGCCTTCCCCACCCAACACAAAGAAATGCGCCGCGGAACGAATGGGTTTTAAATCAACGCTCACCGCGGCTCCGCGAGGCGCACATGCTTCTCGGTCCTGCTCCACGTCTCCGACTTCCAGGAACAGAACTGAGGGAGCGGCAGCAGGGGTGGGCGTAACTGCTGAAGTTTCGGGCTCAGAGGCATGTGTGCCCGGGGTGTGCGGCCCAGGGCCCCGCGCTCCGCCCGCCCGCCCTGCGCTCCGCCCCCGCCTCCGTTGAATCCTCCTCGGGCGCGGGCCGCGCCTAGAACCCAGGCCGGCTGTCCTCCTGTCCGCTGCGCGCCCCTCCCACCTGCAGGGGCCGGACTCCTCACAGGCCTCACCATTCTACACAAGCCCCTGGTCGCCAGCAGAAAGCATGACTTCCTGTCAATTGTTTTTTCCACCCCGTGGATGTAAAACCCTCGAAACCTTAAATAATTGCACACATGCCCTCTTCAGAGACAGGAATGTGGGCAGTTTAACAAGGGGACACCTCATTCTCAAACATCTATTTTAAAAGAATGGCGGATAGAAGAACAAAAACAACAACAACAAACTTTGCACTGGTTATCTTTCCTTTAAAACTTACTATAAAAACATTTTAGGTAGACAAAAATATATTTGAAAACAACATCATGACACTCCCCCCCCACACCCGAGTACCCACCATGCCTCATGAAAATTAAAATTACCAACACAGTAGAAGCCATCTATAAACTCCTCCCTGGAATATACCCTACTTTCCCTCCACCTAAAAAAATACCTGCTGTAAATTTGATTTCCCATGAGCAATTTTTACATCACAGTTTCTAAAAATTCTGAAGGGCACAAGCTAACTTAAAGTCCATCCAAAGGCAACCCAATGAGCACCCTCCTGCTGGGATAGACCTTGATTCCCAAATAAGAGTTTCATTAAATAAAACTTAAAATGAAGCCTTAGGTGGCTAGCTAAAGAAAATGAAAGAAATCACAACACAAGAAAATCGAGATCTAGAATGACAAGCAGAGGCCATATCTGAAATAGTCAAAGCATTCATGGATGAAATTGATAGATTGATAGAGCCTTATCCTCTTTCAAGGTTAATAACAGCTATGTGGAAGGTCAAGGACACCGACCCACACCTCAAGGGGCTTTCCTCAAAGACGCAAGCTACAGAAACAGAAACACAACATCCATCAGGGAGGTCCTAATTGCTCAAATGCCTGTCAGAGTCATAGGCTGGAAGCAACACTCAGAAACGGGGAATTTCAAGATACTAACAAAAATCAAAATGGTGGAAAACAAAACATGATACATTCAAAATTGACTCAAATATATATTCATAGATAGATACATGAACACAAAGAAGTAGATGCCTGGTTCAACTTTATATTCCTGGTACCTTGTAGAGAGGCTGGCTGACATAAGGAGAAATTTAATAACTATTTGGTAAATGAATGAAACAAACGAACCAAAGAATGCCGATCACGGAAGGAGCAGCATGAAGAGGGGGTGTTCAGATAAAGCGGCAGTCCTTAACAGAAGGTGACTCTGCCCCCCTGGGAACACTTGGCAGTATCTGGAGACATTTTTGGTTGTCCCAACACTGACATCCAGTAAGTAGAAGTCAGGGATACCACGAAACATCCCAAAATGTACAGGAAAGCCCCAAAGAATCATCGGACCCAAAAGGCCAACAGTGCTGCTAGTGAGAAACCCTGAGATAGAGGTTTAATTATCAACTCACTTAATTGATTGATTCTATGTATGATCATCTATATTATGAAGAGCTTCTCCAGGGACATAGAAAACTGTAGAATATCACATCTCCTTTCCCACCGTATAGCATTTGATGGCTGGGACCATCTGTGTGGGCTCACAAGAAAGTGGGTGCTGCAGTCACAAGCACCTAAGCATTCAGTGGTTTGGGGCGTTGCCTCAGGTCCATGCAACTCACTAAGCTAAAGACTTAAGTTGAATGTGGATGAAAATAAACAAGTAGGGGGCAGGAGGAAGGGGATGTAAAGCCAGAGATCAGCTGTAGAATCAGAGAGAGCACAGTTGGGGGAAGGAGGCAAAGCTTTGAGATGTGAGAGATACACAGACAAAGGCGGGCCTATCATGGCCACATCAGTCATTCCTCCAGTGACAATCATCAGCTGGAGACACTCCAATGAGAACAGGAAAGATGTTGCATCTCGTTACAGCTTATCAAAAAGAAAGTTGCAAACCACTTACCGGAAAAAGAACACAAGCTTTACAAAGTCAGATAGGCGGGGCCAAGGACTTACAAAGTGAAGACATCTTTTCTACAGGGTTTCTGATCTTATCATTACCTAAGAAGTCTTTCCTTTAACTGGCATAAATGTTTTTTTTTCTTGTTTCTGATATTATTTAATTTCTGCCGGGGTGGGGGGAGAAGGGTGTTGTTGTTGTTGTTGTTGTGCAGTGTTTCTCAGGAGCGGGGCAGGGGGCAGTGGGTTTGCTTATCTTAAATCCCCCTGAAACTGAGCAGGTGGTAGGTACTTGATAAATGCATGTTGGGTTGAACTAAATGAGTCCCAATCTCATTGCCCATTTCTCAGGCCCCAAAATAAAAAGCCCCCCATAGTTGCCTCTGGAGGAATCCCAAGGGCACCTTCAGGAGCACATATAAAACCTGCTGGTTTCATTCAGTGTCATGCAGACATTCAGTGTCTGACAGATTTCAAAAAGCCTGACACAAGCGACCTGAGCTGACCTGACACAGAGGAAAGCCCACCAACATCACAACCCAAGACGTCCCCAGGCAGTGGCCACCAGCCTCACAGAGGAGTGTGTCTTTGCTCCAAAGCCTTTCCTCCTAAAGCCACCCTATGGATCCCCTCCACACTAGACAGTAGGTAGTAAGAGAGACTTATTCTCCATGAAGTCACAGCTTCTTCACTCGCAGATTCGAATGTCACTAGTCTTGCTTTGCAAAAGCCACATAAATTTAGAACAAGAAAATGTGAGCACAGTTATGAGCCTGACCACAAGCAATGAGCTCATGCATGAATGGACAGTATTTCTGTTCCAAAGAAACGTAGAAGTAGCACAGTTGACTTTTGTTTTTAACAATTTCCCAAGATGGGGAATAAACCTGGGGTTGATGTTATATGATACGAGTAACAAAAATAATCACATGTTACCACAAACGAAAAGACTTATGTAGAGATATTTTGGAAAACTATAAGCCAATGACATGCTTATAAGATATTTGTACTGTGAATGGATATTGACACGAGCTCAAGAAACAGACAGAAACGCACTATATAGCAAATAAATAAATACATGTTGGAAAATGACATTTGGTATTTCGGGGAAAAACAATCACAGAGAGTTAAACTTCTCTCTTTCCCTTTGTGTCAGTTGAACTGACACTCATTAACAGGAAAACTGTGGAAAGTTTTTTATTTTCCCCAAAGACTAACTCAGTCTTTATCTCACTGTTTTATATATTAGATACAAGAGCTGATTTCTAAAATTCCTTTGAAATGATGTTCTCAATGGCACAAATGCCTTCCTTAAGCAAGAATCTTCTGGATTTCTGCTCAAGGGTCTTTGGAACCAACTTGATCAGGAATCGAGGCAACCTGACCAGAAAGCCTGCCATCAGCTGAGCTGAGGAGTCTCAGGACCAAAGTAAGAAGTAATGACACCACCTGCCATCACCTATGTCTCCCAGCAACAGCGAATCATCAGCAAAGCTGGGGAGCGAGGGCGTTCTCCTCCTGGAGTTAGGTGAAGCTCAACTAGGGTGTTAATTAACACAAATCATCTGAATCCAAATAAAAAGCTGACTCCCCAGCATCACTGCAGATCCAAGGACACATCCCGTTAATCGTATGGCGTCACTATGGAAATTCAGAAGCTTTTTCATGAATACATTTTGCGGTTGGCTACCGACTGATTGCCAAAATCAATTTTTTACATTGGAAACTGATTAAAAGTCTAAATATGGAGCCATCCCACCCACTCCGTGCTTGGTGATGCGAGGATCTGCTCAGGGAGACTGACATGTTTGAAAACCCCTGATTCAGCCCGGATGAGGCCTTCCTTCTCTCCGAGACAAAAGCAAGCCTCATCCTTTCAGGTGATGTCTTCAAGTGCAGGCGCTCATTAAATTTGATTTGACACAAGGATGTTTCATGACTTAAAATGAAACCTTGCGCCACCCTAACTCGGAGACATAGTTTCCTCTCTTTGAAAACTAAATGCCTTACCAATGAGCAGAAATATTCCGGAAAACTGCAGCCTGTCAAGAAGAGACCAAGGAAGCCCCACATAGACCTTAAATACCACCTCCAGAATGCACTGCAGCCAATGAGTGTGCAGCAAGCTCCTCAGAACCCACAGGCTTCCGTCTCCTCAGCCGTTACATTATGACGTTCAAATTAATTTTCTCTTGCTTCCTGGCTCTGCTGTCTGATGAGATGTTTCCTTGATATTACAAGACCCACTGCAAAAGTTACATTTCTTTACAGAACAACTTGTATCTACCATGCCAAAGTCAAGGGTTTCAGGACTCACTGGTGGGCCAGGTCCTCGTAACTGAAGCCAGGCTTGTAACTGGAAGGGTGAAAGGGGAAGGGGAGGAAGTGCAACCAGAGGATAAAGGTAACGAAAAGGCAGAGGAAAAGTCCATGAACCCTTAGCGCCGACAAGCAATAAACCATCTGGGGCCAGATGCAGTCCCGCCCCCACACACAGTGAGGCAGCTGGTTCCAAGGGCCCTGTGTGTTTGCACAAGAGGTACATGTGGTTTGTGGGGCTGAGAGCCTCTGGGCTTTCACTGGTGTGGGATCTTTCAGACACCTCTCTGCTCAGCAGCAATAAGCCATAATTATTATTGGCACTAGGAGGAAGATTCTGCGGAATAACTTATGCAAGATAAGACGTCAAGTTCTGTTTTCAGTCCTGCCTTCTCCCTATAGAATGTGTAGCCAGGACAGGCTATATCTATAGGTCTCAGAATAGCCTCCCGAACAAGCCAGGCCAGGGAGCGAGTGTTCCCACTGGGGAGGCCTCATAAGGTCATGGGCGATGCAAGGACATAATCATAGAATGACTTTGTTCGAATCCAGGCACCAACAACAACAACCAGATGAACAACTTGAGAACGAGCCGCCTGGTTTCCCGCTCAGTGAAATGGGAAGTTGAAAGAGAAGTCTACTGACAATGGGGTGCATGGGTTAATGGACTCTGTACCAGGCACATGCCCAGAAGTTTCCCTAAATGATAACGGGCACTAAACATGCAAAGACAATTGTCAATCAGGAAAGATGCCACACCTGTACCTGAAATTATGTTAGTGTTTCAAATGTTTTTGTTCTTTTCTGGTTGATCTTGCTATGTTGGTCATGGATGGCAGTTATGTACAGGATGAGAGAGTGAGGACCTTTCTAAGACCTTGGGGTCACAGAGAGACCTCTTTGGTCTAAAGCCGTCCTCAGCGAGTCCCTGTGGTGGGGAAGCAACAGGTCCCCGGGTGAGGGTAGGCAGAGCGAGGCACTCAGGCCGTGGGCACTAACCAAATCTAACCAGAACAACAGTATTTGGGTTTGTTATTCATGGGCGAGAATAGCTTTAATTTTTTTTTATATTAAAACACATTGGTAATTGTCATTTTACATTTTCCGGAACAATGCATAGTGCAGGGAGGCACTATGGTGAAATGAAAGGGGCCATACCTATAGATGTATTTCTAACATCTGACACCTTAGAGTTCTTTACTAGTGATAGGCACATAGTCAGTTAAAATTAGGTGACTTCGGGCCAGCCGAGTGGCGCATTGGTTAAGCGCTGGTTTTGGGATGCCAGTGGCCCCGGTTCGGATCCCACATGAGGGCCAGTGACACTGCCCTCTACAGCTAACAACAGCTCCACCTGGCGCTGGGCTGTGCAAGCCCCGGTGATGGTGTGGGCTGCAGCCCCTGCTGCAGTGGGCTGCCATAGGCTGCAGTGAGTGGCCCGCAGCCAGCGTGAGCGGCTGGCAGCCAAGCGTGAGCTGCCAATAGCCGCGATGAGAGACATCCAGAGGCCAGCGACCGATCTGCCTCATCCGGGAAGAGCGCAATGACGATACCAACAGTGAAGCAACATCCTCCGCAACTAAACTGAAGAACAAGAAGACAGCAACTTGTCTGTTCCCCATCCCCGATTCCCCAACGCTGCTCCCCTCCACCAATTCCCCAATAAAATCTTTAAAAAAAAAAAAAAAATTAGGTGACTTCTAATGTCAGGAAGAATGTGCTAATGAAAATCCACTTGTTTTATTTCCCCTTCCAAGCACATAGACATTAGATTTTATGGTCTCTAGAAGCAGTCAGTGTCATTTTCCTAATATGGACAAAAATCCAACATGCAAAGATCATGTGCAATCAGGAAATATTAATACAACAAGCCTCAAAATATTAAGCTAATATTTTTAATTTAATATCAAAATAGCAAATGGCCTGAGGTAGGGCGATAGATGTGTGAAGAGTCACCGGCCCACATATGTAAGCATGGAAAGAGGGTCTTATTAGTCATCATTCATGGGAGGGCAGAAAGGATAAGTGGCGTGCTTAGGCTCACATTATAAAATAATGGCAGATTCAGCCTAGAACTCAGATCTACTGAAACAAACCTGCTGTGTGTTACACCAACTCAATCATTGCCTCCTTAAAAAAAAACAAAAAAAAAACAAATTCCTTAAAGTGAACATTTCATGCAGTATATACATATATAATTTGGGGGCCCCAACACAGTACAAAAGGCACATATCAATTTTTTCAAATGACACAAAACAAGCCCATCTAAAACTAACAAGGAAACCACAATAACTGGGTGAAGGAGCAATTTCTTGGCTCAGCCCCAGACAAGCCAACAAGAGACTCAGACCGTGTAGGAAGGATGCAGTCAAGCCAGCATTCTCCCAAACAAATTGCAGGGATAGGCTTGGTGAGACTGCAGGGAAAGCCCGGTGGAGATGTGGGACAAATTCAGATATGCCCAAGGGGTCACGTGGGTACTCTGGACAAAGACAGGGACTCCCCAAATTATAAAAGTCCTGCTCCTGGAGTCCCAAGGAATTAAAATAGGTGGCTACAGAGGCTGCAAAATGCCATCATTTTCACTTGTGTGCAAATGTTCACTGCAGCATTATTGACCGTAGGCAAAAGGTGAAAACAATCCAGGTGTCCATCAGCTGATGGCTGGATAAACAGAATGTCATCTATCCAGACAATGGAATATTATTCAGCCATTAAAAGAAATGAAGTTTTGATAAATCCAATAACATGGGTGACCCTTGAGAGCATTATGCCAAGTGATGAAATCAGGCACAGAGGAAAACCATAGCATCACATGATTCCAGTTACATGAAGTACCTAGACTAGGCAAATTCTTAGAGACAGAAAGGAGAGTAGAGGTTACCAGATGCTGAGGGGCGGGAAGCATGGGGAGTTAGTGCTTAATGGTTATAGTGTTTCTCTTTGGGGTGATTAAAAAGCTTGGGACATCATGATTATTGTACAATATTGTGAATGTACGAGGTGTGATCGAAAAACATGGTGACTGTTGCAATAAAAAAATGTATTACAAGGGCCAGCCGAGTGGCGCGGTCCTTAAGCGCTGGCCTGGGAAGCCAGCGGCCCCGGTTCGGTCCCACATAGGAGGGCCAGTGCCACTGCCCTCAAAAAAAAAAAAAAAAAAGTATTACAGTAAAAGACACATTGCCACTAATGCCCCTCAAAATACTCCCCCTCGCTTTGAACACACTTACCCCACCATTCTTGCCACTTTCCGAAGCAGTTCTGGAAGTCCTCTTTCATGAGTGTCTTTAGTTGTGCTGTTGTGACTGTCTTGATTTAACAGCAATTGCCGTACCAGAAGCGATGTGTGACACAGGGTGTTGTTATGATGGAATGAAACCATTTGCCCATTTTATGTTAATGCAGTTTGTGATCCATGATTTATACCACACCTTAAAACTCACCTTCTCTCAACCATAGCTAACACCCAACTGACTACACTCAACAAGTTGAAACTTGTCACACGCTGTTACTAAGCTTCAAAGAGCCACTTCCCATATTGCAGATCCCTGCCTTTCCATTGAATGACACTCAGCAGTAGCATTCACCATATTTTATGATCACAAGGAAAGACTCTGTGTCACACATCACTTCTGGTACAGCAATTTCTGTCAAACAAAAACATTACGGTGTGTCCTCATCCACCTTATTCCTGGATCTGGCATCCTGCGACTTCTGGCTCTTCCCCAAAGTCAAAATGACCACAAAAGGTAAACATTTTGAATCGCTTCAGGACATCGAGGCAGCCACGATAGCGTAACTAAAGACACTCACAAAAGAGGACTTCAGTAACTGCTTCAGAAAGTGGCAAGAACGATGGGCTAAGTGTGTTCGAAGGGACATAGAGTATTTTAATTTTAATTTTTTTTTTTTAGCTGAGCCATCCTGCCACATGTTGGCAGCTTTGTGGCAGCTCAGCTCGGGCTGGGCATCGAACTGCTGTTGCTCAGAGCTCAGCTCACACTGTTGAGCGAGCTCTTAACCAACTGAGCCACTCAGCCGGCCCTGAGATGGAGTATTTTGAGGGGGATTAATGGCAATGTGTCTTGTACTGTGATAATTTTTTTAAATTTAAACATTGTTTGATCATACCTTGTAATGTCACTGAACTGCATATTTAATAACTGTTAAAATGGCAAATTTTATATTACATATATTTTACCACAATTTTTTTTAGATTAAAAAAACAAAAAAACAAAAAAACCACATTATTTTCAACCTTTGGCTCAGGTACATGTAGCTTTTCAAAATACTAATGCTAAAAACAAATTTAATCAAAACTTGAATCTAAGCACATTAACCAAGCTTTAAAATGTGCCCTTCTCCCTCTCACGTCACCATGATCTTAATCACACCCCTAAATGAGCGATTTTCTCTGATTGTAAGAGATAAAATGGGGTTGCCTAACGTATTGAATTAAATCCTTTGCAATTATGAAGATAAAACAAGGCACACCTTCCACATTGAGAGCTTTCACAGTATGCCAGGTATCACACCTGTACGGAACACCTCTCAGCATGGATCTTTTTCCACTAACTCACCCTCATCCCCAATTTCAAAGCAGATCAAGAAACCAGAAAGGACTGGATCTGAGTTCAGAACTATTAAGATTGGGGGAAAGAAATCAAACTCAAATTACCAATTGAAAATATTAAATGGCATGCTTTTTTTTCTTTTTTTTCTTTGAGGGCAGTGTCACTGGCCCTCACAGGGACCCGAACAGGGGCCACTGGCTTCCCAAGCCAGCGCTTAACCACCGCGCCACTCGGCCGGCTCTTAAATGGCACACATTTTAACAGACCATATTTCACGCATTTAACAGACATAGACTAGCCAGGAATTCCTTTTCCAGGCACAAGCCTATCGCCTAATCTTCGTAAAGCTTCAGTCCCCCATTTGGAAAATGGGTTATATTAGTATTTTGCTTGTGAGGCTATGTGAGGATGAGTCACTGATTTCCTGAGTAGTTAACTTTGTGAAAATCACAGGGCTGCGGGCTGCTCATCCATTTTTGTATCTGGTTCTCATGACAACTCAATAAAGTATTATTACTAGACCCATTTTACAAATAAAGAAACTAAGACACAGAAAGGCTAAGTGAACTGCCCAAAGCTGCTTACCAAGTAGCAGTCAAGTCTGAAATTCTAGCCTGGTCTCTCTGAGGCTGTGCCCTCCCCCCCACCCCACCTCACTGCTACATTTGGCCTAGTCATCAACCTGGATACCCTCACTTCATCATATTTGTGTGGGCTTTTTTTTATTATAATCACCCTTAGTATTCATCATAGGTTCTGGGCTCACAAAGTCAGAAACCTGAGTCTGATTCCTGAAGCCTGCACTTACTCATGGGGTACCTCATCCCCAACCCAAGGCCAAACATGGCAGGTAAGCCACATATTTTAGGGTTTGTCATGAGGCTCCTGGACGGTAACCATCACTCCTCCTGAGAAAGATGACTGAACAAGGCTCTCTATGATAAGCGAATTCAATTGGGCCACAGGCAAAGCATATGCATGATGCATGTGTAGGAAATTCGTAAATGTATTCACCAGGCCCTTCTGCAAAACCAAGGTCCCCCTCAAGAGGCCAAGTTCAAGGTCTGGTCTGAGAAAATAAACTATGGGGTGGAAATTTTGTACTAACCTATTTGCAATCTTAGTTCACAATCAAAAGAAGTACATAATGAACAGAATCTAGCTTGAGCTCCAGCAGCTCGAGCTCTCCCAGACTTCCCAGTAAAACCCAGCAGTGGATGACTCACAAGATGACACAGTGCACTTGGCACAGGCCCTGAGGGTTACACATGCCTACCGGTCAGTTTGGGAGGCTCACACTGGCAGGTTGACACTTCACCAGATCACCTGAAAACATCAAAGCTCAGCCTTCCACCCCCAGCTGACTGGTTTCTAAGAGGAACTTCCCAGCATTGGATCACAATGACGCCAACCCACCAAGCTAAGAATCCATGCTGAGGGCTGGCTAAGACCAAGATAAGCCATCTCTGACTTTTACTTTTCTCACCTTCACACACTCAACAAACTATATACCTTGCTTATGCTTGGGGGTATAATTCAGACTTCTCCCTCTTCCAAACGCCCTGTACCCTGAGAGCTTTTGTTCTTTTTTTCTAGCGAAAGATGAACCCAGCCCATTAAAGAACAGCCTGTGAATCCCTCACACACATAACTTTCCATTGGGAAATATTAGTCAGGTCGGCTGGGTCTGAGGTCAGCCACCTCCGAAGGAACCCCAACCAGACAGCCCTCCCCGCAAAAGTCAAATATAACTAATAATGAACTGCTCGTGTCTACAGTCTCATAGACACATACTAGCACAAACTGATTCAGTTTCAATAACCACAAACAATATTCTCGGCCTGTGGCATGAGTACGGGTTTTTGTTTTGGTAAAGACACAGCGCCAACTCATTCTATTTGCTTCCGTGGGCACTTGCCTTTGTTCTGAATATACATGTGACCTTAGATTTCAGCTCTTTGTTCAAGGTCACCTGCTGAGTGAGGTCCTCCTAGCCACTCCCCCATTCCCCGCCCCCTTTCCCCACTCTCCCCTGGCATATTTCCTTTCTCGCTTCCCTGTTTTATTGTTTTCTCCTTTATACACTCACTAAATATTTTCTTATTTTCCTATTTGTCTGTTTATAGTTTCTCTCCCCAGCTACAATGTAAGCCCCACAAGGGCAGGGAGTCTCACCTGTTTTTCTCCCAATTCTATCTCGAGTGCCTAAAAGAGTACTTGGCACGTGGTAGACCCTCAACAAATATTTGTTGGCTTCAGTTGAGTACACCCGTGGTGATAACCAAGGCCAAAAGCATGATCAAAACCACCCAGGCCTGAGAGCTCTCCTTAACCTATTAGAAGCAAAGTCCTCGGCCACTTCCTTTTGATCCCAAATAAGAAAAATAAGGAACAAGGGGGAATATACATTCACAAATAATAAGCATTTGTAACGTATAAATATACATTTATTCCAATAATACACAAATACTTATACCATGCATGACACTCAGTAAGAATTTTCAAAAGACTGCATGCTAAATCTCTGAAATACACAGGGCTATCAACAATAACCAATAACCCCTCCGGAGAGCCAACCTCATGCTTCCTACCATCAGTTCACCACCTCCCATCTTTCTAGACCACGCCCCTCTCAGACCCCAACCCCAACCCCAACAATCCATCCACCTTTCGCTTCCCTCACAGCTTTGCTGCCTCCCAGTCCTCCTTGGTCTATCATTAAATTCCCCTCCTTAGCTCCCTTTCCCTTCTGTTACTTGGTCACATCTGTTTGGCAAAGATACAACCCTCCTAGTTTGGACCTACACTCAGACAACTGACTGCGACTAGGAGAAAAACCAAAAAAATCCAAGGGGCTTACTTTAAACACATGACCACCAATGTCAAGTGTGCACTTAAATGAAATTGGCACTCTCACACCCAAGTTCCTGGTCCATTCCCGCACCCACTCACTACGTCCACATCTACTCTTCTCTCCCCAGTGCCTAATAATTTCTCCCCATCTTTTTTCTCAGTTAATGATCTTTTGCCCACATGTCTGAGAAAACTGAAGCAATCAGATAGGAAGACTCAAGTATCTATCCGCATCCATATACTCTACCTTCCCACCCATGATCTTAGATAACGATCCACATCCCATCTAAAACTAATCCCTCCACCTGTGACTGGACCATATGTATCCTCCCCCCACACCCAACTCAAAGACAGTATTCCAGCCATTTCCCTCTGTCTCCTCCTCATCATCAAATTCCCGTCCTCTTTTGGAGCATTCTTACAGGAACGAAAATTTGCTTTTTTCCCCTCTACATCTAAATTACTTCACAACATCTCCAGTGCTGCCACCACCATCTTCTCTCTGCTAGACTACAGCAAATGCCCCATTTCCACACTCGCCTCTTTACAGTCCACTCTCATCTCAGGATCCAAAGGGATCCTTTCTAATATGTGAATCAGAGCTCATCACTTCTCTGCTCAATCCAGGGATGAAAGCCAAACTCCTTGCAGGAGACTCTTGCCTCATCACTACCTCTCTGGCCTCACCTTCTGTCCCTTTCCCCTTGCTCATGTCACTTTAGCCACTCGTGGCCTCCTTGCTGGTCCCTGAATTTCCATACAGACTCCTCTTTCTGGAACATTCCAAATATGCAATTGGCGAATTCCTTTACGTACTTTAAGTCTTCATTCAAATGGTACCTTCTCATAGCTGTACCCTGAGTGGCCCCGCTTTTCCCCCCCAAACTGCCCCTCCCCCCAAAGCAGCTTTACTTTTTTCCTTTTTAAAATATCTCCCACCACCTTCTAACACAGTACATTATTAAATTAAAATGAAGACATATTAATAACTAATTCATTACAATTCATAAATATTTATTATTTAACAGCAATCCACAAAGACAAGGATCTTTGCCTCTCATTTACTGAAAAATCCCAACTACTTAGGACAGTGCCTGGCCCACAGTAGGGCCTAACAGACCATTTGTGGAGTGAATAAATAGTCTTTCTTCTTTACAACACTAGTTGACAGAATGAAGTATGGGGTGACAAAAATATGACAGAGAAAGAGAAGATAAGAGACATTGGGAATGCAGTGAAAAGGTCTAAACTGCAGGGGGGAAAAGTAGAACTGAGCACAAGAGACCACAGGCTGGAAATTTCCAAAAATGCACAAAACATACGGATCCATAGATTCAAGAAGTCCTACAAACTGTAAATAGAAGAAATAAAAAGATATTTACATCTAGACGTGTCACTATAGAACTGGAAAACCCAAAGATAGAGAGGAAAAGAGTACGAGCCACAAGAGGAAGACTGATGGCCTGCAAAGAGGCATCCACTAGGCTGACAGCTGACTTCTCAACAGAAACAACAGAAGCCAGAAGATAATGGACGGATATCTTCTAAGCATTCAAGCAAAATAACTGCCAACCTAGATATTGCATAGAAATAAAGACTATTTAAGACAGCGATAAATAACAATGTTTTAGGAGCTTTAAAATAATAAAGAACAAAAAACATATGCCATAAGAATATCCTATAAACCAGTGTGGGGGCAGTGGGGCGGAGGGGGGAGGGGAGAGGCGGATAAAAGGAATTAAAATGCTCTAATGGCCTGGTATTATCTGGCAAGGACAAAAGTGCCAATATCTGTTAAACTTTGTAATCTAAGGTAACTATGGGTTTGGTCAAAAATAGGTTTTATTTAAATAGGACAGACATATAAAGCAAATAACCAATAATCCTGATTACACTCAGACTAAAAACTTATTTATTTACAAAATGAATAAGAACATGAAAGAGAAGCCACACTGGGAGACAACATTTGCAACTCATACAGCCAACAAAAGGATATTATCCAGAATATGTTAAATACATACACACACACACACACACACACACACACACACACACACACACACACCCCAAATCACTAAGAAAAAGACCAACTACCAATTAGATAAATGACAAGTGATTTGAACAGGCAGTCCACGAAAGGGGATATTTTCAAAGGCCAATAAACCTGTGAATAAGAGCTTAACCTTACAGATTATCCAGAAAATGTAAATTAAAACCAGTAAATCCACCTATTTCCTAGAATAGCTAGAATAAAATGAGTGATAACACCCAGGTACCCCACAGGCAGGAAACAACAAAGCCGCCTTATACTCCAGTGGAGATTGGAATTGGGTCAACTATCTTACCTATGAAAGAGGAAGAATCAGCAATTCCCCTCCTCAAGATAGGGCCCAGAAACGTGCCCTGGGGAAGACGTTCCCAGAAGTTCTCTGCAGCACTCTTCATAACAGTCGAACAGGAGAACTACCCAACTGTTCATCAGCAGTAGGACGGCTACATCAGTGACAGTCTATTCATACAAAAAACTGCATAAGTAGGAAAATGGACAAACTAGAGCTACACATAAGAGAAACGAATCTCTTTTTTTTTAAGGTGAGAAAATGTAACCAGATCTAGAATACCAAATAATGATTCTGCCATCTAAAGTTCAAAAACAAACAAAACTGCACTACAATGCTCAGAGATCCATACTCCAGTAATAAAACTGTGCCAAAACCCAAAAACATGATCCCAGAAAAGTCAAGCCCAGTTGTCATCTTTAGAAGGTGGGAGGAGACTGTGGTTAAGAGTGGAAGAGGAGGATTTCTGGGGGGCTGGCAATGTTCCATTTCTCAAGCTGGCGATGACCACACCACCCGCTAGACTGTACATTCGAGTTTTGTGTACTAGTCTAGGTATGTGGCACACTTCACAATTTAAGATGAGTTACTAAAATCCACATGAAAACGATCTTGGAGAAAATTATTTCCCACCAAACATTAACCCCCTTCCCCCCAAATAAACAAGCATCCTAATTTTGGTTATAGATATAAACACCTGCATAAATAGCCCTGCTTCATAAAATCTTTGAAAAGTTCAATGAGTAAAACAGTTAATGACACATAGTATACTTGTTTTAAAGGAGATAACTTGATTCATGAAGGCATCCTTCTCCAACCATTCAGTTCACAGTAAGTCATATGGTTATAGATTCAAGAGACTCTTCAAGGAATATTGTCAGAAAGATGATTGACTAGAGAGATGGATTCATATATGTATACAAACATACATACACATACACTGTGTGTGTGTGTGTGTGTGTGTGTGTGTGTGTGTCCCAGCCTAAGAATCCTAAGAATATACCCCTTGTCCTGATTTTATTTTTTTTAAAGATTTTATTGGGGAATTGGGTGAGGAGAACAGCGTTGGGGAACTGGGGAAGGGAAACAGACAAGTCGCTGTTATTTTTGTTCTTCAGTCTAGTTGTAGAGGACATCGCTTCACTGGCCCATGTTAGTATTATCATTGCGCTCTTCCCAGGTGAGGCAGATCAGTTGCTGGCTACTGGACGGCCGCTCACGGCGGCTCTTGGCAGGCTCATGCCAGCTGCTGGCCGCTCCCGCTGGCTGCCAGCCAGTCAATGTAGCTTATGGCAGCCCACTGTAACCCTGCTGTACCCTAGGCCATCACCGGCAACTCATGGCATCCCAGCTCCAGGTGGAGCTGTTGTTCACCATCTTAGCTGTAGAGGGCGCAGTGTCACTGGCCCTCATGTGGGATCCAAACCAGGGCCCTGATGCTCAGAGGTGGCATCCCAAGCCAACTCTTAACCACCGTGCCACTCGGCCGGCCCATCCTGATTTTGTTTAAAGATGAAAGAAGTGTTTAAGAGTGAGCTAAGTGTATCCACCCTCTTCCCCTCTGGTATCACTAGACTGAGTGAAGTACAGACATGATGCTTACAACCCCATGGGCACCAGAAAGAAATGGGAAGGATACCGTGGTGATCAGGACCCAAAACGAGCCCAAAGATTCAGCCATCCACCGACATGGTTAGCCTTTCTTCTCGCAATGAATCACGGATCCATTACCTACGAAAATGCTACATTTTTATTTTTAAAGAAATGCCCATCTATCACCTCTTGGGGTAATGAGAACTTTCTTACCTACTTTGTGAGACAGTTAAGTGCTTTATCTTCTGATTAGTTTCCAGCCTGCAGAACAGGAACAGCAAGTTCTCTGATATCTTTTTGGCCGAGGATTGGTGGTGGGCCGTTCCTTTACTCCTTCACTGGTGACTAATTTGGTCTGCACAGTGCCTCCATACTTTCTTCTTCCACCAACCCCAGCCACCAGGATGGGCACAGGACCCAGGCTGGCACAATTACTGAACCTCAAGTCCCCAAACACAATGATTGGTCCAGAGATGGGTTAATGGTCTATATCAGCCAAACAGAGGACTTCCTTGGGAATATTTTTTAGAACTGAGGATGTCAGCCTAGGGCTGCTGGCAGCCATGCCTCTGCTAGATTCAAGCAAGACTGAGATAACCGAATCTGATACAGGGGAAAACAGGGGTAAAAGACAGAAAGAGAGACCTGTGTGCTGACTCCCTGGGTCTAAATATCCCCGAGTTCAGCTTATCCTGATCCTTTCAGGGGCCAAACCATTTCCACATTGGCCTTAAATCAACTTGGGTTTCTGACCGTTGCAGTCCAAAGTACTAACTAATAGAGTTGGGGCTTTATTTTTCCTGGGGAGGTTTTTATTTTTATTTTCCTGGTTTTATTGTTAATGTTGCTGTTTTGCTGGGGTGAGAAGAAAGAGTTGCGCCTGTGATCCACAACACACCTCCATACCACCTGTTTGTGAGAAAATATTTTGTGAGTCCCTAAGCTTTCTCTTTTTCTCCAAAACTTTACCTTATGTATCTCCTCCCTAATTCCTTATTTCTTCCTTTTTTTTTTTTTTTTTTTTTGAGGGCAGTGTCACTGGCCCTCATAGGTGGGACCCGAACCAGGGCCGCTGGCTTCCCAAGCCAGCACTTAACCACCGCGCCACTCGGCCAGCCCTCCTTATTTCTTTCTTTAATCCTTGTTTTCCTTTTTCCAAATAGTGAGTGACCACATGGTGAATGCCTTAGCTTTTTCTCTCTCCTGTGAGAATGCCAATCAGCCCCAAATGAAGAGCCGAAAATGCAACAGTGCCTGGAGATGTTTTTGCAGTGCCCAGATTATGATCTTAGAGCGCTTCCAAAAGAAAGCCCTTTGGTTTTGAGGAAACTCCACTCTTGGGGCACCCAAAGGAAGTGACTCTGAAACCGCACAACATGCAGTGGAACCACAGGAGGGAAACAAAAGCCTCTTCCTGCATATTTTCTGAAGCATTTTGCTTAAAGAGAGATCAGTGGTGTTCAATTTCAAGAAAGAAACATGGTGAAGAAATGTGTAGAGCAAAACAGCTCCATGACAACACCGCGACCACGCAGGGCTGCAGGAGTCGCTTGCGCTGACTTCATGTATCTCTCCATTACCCTGATAATAAAAGGACATAACCTCAGCACTTTACGGGAAGGTAAAATGCATTCACAGTTGCACCAGCTGTGTAATTCCATGGGGAACTTCTCCAGTTCCTAGAGGTCGATTAGAGACCCCAGCGCTGTACTGTTTTACATTCTGTGGGCCACAAAAAATAACAAGTATCTCAGGCAGAGTAAATTTGTCAAGCAAAGGGCCATTTAAAAATACAGTTGCTGGGCCGGCCAAGTGGCTCAGTTGGTTAAGAGCTCACTCAAGAGCGCGAGCTGAGCTCTGAGCAACAGCAGTTCGATGCCCAGCCCGAGGTGAGCTGCTGCTGAGCTGCCAACAGGTGGCAGGATGGCTCAGCTAAAAAATACAATTGCTTATAGAGAGCTCTCTTAGGCTTAATGAATGGGGCTCCATTTCTCAATCTAAAACTGTGATGGAATGAAAGCCTGTCCAAGGACTCTGCTGAATCCCCACTCTGCCCTCGGCCTCTGCAGGAGAGCCCATGGATGACCTCCTGGATGACCTCCCTGTGGGCCCTACAACCAGCAACTGGAGGAGGGAGTGCTGGGGAGTAGAGGCAGCTATGTTTGAGAGTAGGATAGTGGAACTGAGAAAATACTGGAACATTAGCCATGGATGGAGAGTAGAGTGCAGCTCAACTTACAGACACTGCTGGTAAGAGTTCTATTTTCTCTACAAACAAATCCTAGAGCAGCTGCTGCCATGATGGCCAAAAACGATGGATGGATGGATGGATGGATGGATGGATGGATGGATGGATGGATGCATGCATGCATGCATGGATGCATGCATGGATGGATGGAGAGAATGGGAGCAGAGACAACTAAGAGGGTGTGTGTTGATGGAGGGAAAAGGATGAAGGACAGGCAGACCACACCATAATTGTTGAGTAATGGCGCAGTCCAGAGAGGGCACGTATTTTCTATGAAAGGTCAGATAGTCAGTATTTCAGGCTTTGTGGGTATTACGGCTGAACTGTGTTCCCCAAAATTCATACATTGAAGTGCTATGCCCTAATACCTCAGCATGTGACCCTCCTTGGAGATAGAGTCTTTAAAGAAGTAATTAAATTAAAGTGAGCTCATATGAGTGAGTTCTAATCCATATGACTGGTGCCCTTGTAAAAGACGAGATTAGGATACAGACAGTTAGAGGGAAGACCATGTGAGGACAGAGGACAGCCATCTACAAGCCAAGGCGAGGGGCCTCAGACGGACTGAACCTTGCTGACACCTTGCTCTTAGGCTTCCGCCCTCCAGAACGGCGACAAAACAAATTTACACTGTGTAGGCCTCCCAGCCAGTGGCAGCCCAGCTGACCAACAGTGCTCAACACAGTCGCTGTGGTGACCACTGCACTGAGTCGTTATAACGTAAAAGCAACAGCACAGAATATATAAACAATATGGCTTCGTTCCGAGAAAGCTTTATTCTTGGACACTGAAAGTTGAAATTTGTATAATTGTCATGTGTTATGATTTATTATGCTTCTATTGATTTTTTTCCAACCATTAAGTAATGAAAAATATAAGGGCTTCACAAAAACAAGAAGTAAGCAAAATTTGGCCCTCAGACTGTAGTTTGAGGATTTCCACATCCGGTCTCCAAACTCTCAGGACAGTGACCAGGAGAGAAAAATTTCTCCAGCAGATCTCAGCACAATGGGCATTTCTCTGCTCTGTACATCCTTCTCCTTCTGCCTTTATCATGCCCTTCTCCATGTATGTGATCACGTGTCTGTCTCTCCCCCGGGCAACAAGGACCTTCTAGGCAGGGTCTGCGTCTCACATATTCCTGGATCCCCAGCCCCTTGTCATAGCACCTGGAACATAACCGGTGCTTGATCCATAGTCCCTGGTGTGAATCCTATTCCCCAACACTACAGTATTCCATTGTCGAAGTGTGACGTGAGGGGCCATCCAGGAATAGCCACCCAGCTACCGCACCTCCAACTGTCTGATATCACAGCCCGGACTATTATCCCCTTGGGATGCTCGACAAAGATCATAGAAAGTTAGCTGCACACATTGTCTTGAAGCTGGATTTTGCTCTTTGTCAAAAGCAACTCTTAGTTTGTCACACCTTGTTCTTGAAATGGCCTCGTAGACGTTAAGTAACTTATGCATGTCCCAAATGAAAGGAAACATGCCTCCATTAGCAGAGGATGAAAAGCATGTCACCCTCGACCCCTGAGTTTGGGGGTCAATACGCAACGAGCACAGTAGAGCAGCATCTTTTCTTCCTCTCTCATCCATCCATCAGGAGAAAGCTCAATGTCATGTTCATGGTGTGCACTGTGTGGCTAAACCCTGCATATAGCCTTCCTTGACGATATCTGTAGGTTTCCCAGGGAGACAGAATCTATTTAAAAAGATGATGCTTAGAGATTATTTTAAATACTTCACTGGAAATCTTGAATAGAAGCATGCCAGGAAAGGGAATACAAAGAACCACAGGAGAATCTGTTCAGAAATGACCCGGGACTTCAGATTTGGATAGACCCTAAAGTAGGGTTCCAGAGAACTAATTGTACTCCAAGGCAGGAAGGCAGGTAAGCAAGGTAAGCAGCAAAGAAGCAAGGAAAGAAGAAAAGGAGGGAGAAAAGAAAGGAGAGGGAACGGCATTGTATAACCCAGGCTGGTTCAGCATTCACCCTAACCCCCTCCACCCTGGCCCTCATAAAGGGACTCGACAGTATTTGGGGGGCTGTAGGTAATTATGAACACAGAACTTGCGGACCTGACATACCCTTCTGCTTTTAGGCCTGTCAGCAACTGCTCGATGTGAAATCAAATTGCACCCAGACTTAGTTTCCTACTCAACAAAATGGAACTGGAAGTACCAGACAAATAGAGCAAAATAACATAAGGCATTTTTCAAATCACTATCCATTTTAAATGCTATTTGTATTCTTTTTCTTTGTGAAGAAATCTCCATAGCAACTAAACCTGAATACCTTGGTATTCAACCCAAACTTACCCGCCCAATGAATTTGGCAAGAAGGGTTGCTTCTCTCTAAAGGCACAGTGCCTCGTGCCTTCTTCCTGAGGCTCCGAAACCGCGAGACATCACCTGCTTCGCAACAGAGACAACAACATCCCATATCTTCCGTTTTACAATAGTAACTCCATCATTTATCACACTGCAGCCACAGGTCAGCTCATTGTTCACATTATTTACACGCTTGTCCTTATGTGTTGATATTTTCTGCATCCTCATGGGCCACTACAATATTTTACTCCAAATGACACCTTACTTGAAATCATAATATCCAGACAACGTCACCAGTCATTTGTCTTCTCTAAACTGCTTTATGGACCACAAAGGAAGACCTAAAGAACATTGGATGCTAATTCAGTCCCAATGACTCAGTGTGTTGAAACCCAAAAATCTCCCAGGAGGCTCATCTCAGTATTAGCAGACACTTCATGAAAAGATTCACATTAAAAGAATTAATTTTGTAACACTTTCTCTAAATTCAAGCTTATGCGTATTCACATTACGTCAAAGGGACCTGAACCAACCTGATGGTAAGTTGACAAAACAAATTCATCATTATTTTAACTTCGTGAAAGGTTTTAAGGGAAAACATTTAGGACTGCTGTTAATAACTCCTTACTTTGTTTGTTGGGCTCCATTCCTAAGACACCCTTCATATTTCAAAATAATTTATTTTAACCTTTCCTAAAAATCCAAGTGGACCATTTCTGCAATTTGTTACTGTTTGTAGCTCAACAAATTATCCATTAGGGCTGAGCCACACACATGCCATTTTTAATTAGAGCGCCACAGTTTGCCTTGACTTCAAATCCAAAATATTCCCATCCAAAATGATTCTGTAGGTTTCCTACTTGCTGCCAGGAGTTTGAAAAGCTAAAAATAGCAACCAAGTTTTCACATCACAAGGCAGCACAGAGCATTTCAGGAAAGCACACGGGTTTCAACTAGGCCCATGAACAGATCCCAAAAGGCAGACATAGGCTGACAAGGCCTTACATCTGATCACCCTCCCCTACACTTGTATTATCTGTAAAGGCCAAAGGACATTAGGCACGCATTTAACATACCACATTACCAGAAAAATCCTGTAAAACACGGACTTGTAAAACACGCAATGCAGGAGCAAGAGGAAAATAAGGCAAAAATGCTAACATACTCTTCTATTCCATAAAACTAAAGAACTAAAGATATTAAATTAGAATGTAAATTTTGCACAAATCCATAGGGATTCAATCAGCAAAATCCAGAATATGGTAGGGAACTTGATAGGTCAAAGACTTAAGTCTCTTCAACAAATAAAGTAAAAGGAGAAAAAGGAAAGAGAGGGTAGCAGGGAACCTATTTATCATATGACACATATCCATCGGTTGCCAGCATATGGGTCATGGTTCAAAAAGATAAGCTGTTAAAAACATTATGAGGGCCGGCCGAGTGGCACATTGGTTGAGAGCTGATTTGGGGATGCCAGCGGCCCCGGTTCAGATCCCGCATGTGAAGGCCAGTGGCACTGCCCTCTACAGCTAACAACAGCTCCACCTGGAGCTGGGCTGTGCGAGCCCCGGCGACGGTGTGGGCTGCGGCCCCTGCTGCAGTGGGCTGCCATAGGCTACAGTGAGTGGCCCGCAGCCAGCGTGAGCGGCTGGCAGCCAGCGTGAGCTGCCAATAGCCGCGATGAGCGACCATCCAGAGGCCGGCGACTGATCTGCCTCATCCGGGAGGAGCACAATGAGGATGCCAACATGGGCCAGTGAAGCAACGTCCTCCACAACTGGACTGAAGAACAAAGGATAGCAACTTGTCTGTTCCCCTTCCCAGATTCCCCAACGCTGTTCCCCTCCCCCAATTCCTCAATAAAATCTTTAAAAAAAAAAAAAAACATTATGAGACATGAGGGTGAATTTGAAAACTGTCTGAATATTTGATCATATTGAGGAGTTATAGTCAATATGGATTTTCACGTTCTTATCTTTTTGCAACACCTACTGATCTATTTGCAGATGAGAGATGCAATGTCTAGGATTTGAATCAAAACTCTCCAGTGTGTGTATGTGTGAGTGTGAGTATGAGTGTGTGTGAGTGTGTGTGTGTGTGTGTGTGTGTGTGTGTGTGTGTGTGTGTGTGTGTGACACCTATAGATGAAAGAAGACTGGCCATGGATTGATAATCCTTGAAACTGGGTAATGGGTACATAAGAGTTTGTATGGGGGTTCATTATACTATTCTTTCCACTTGTAAATGTTTGAAATTGTCCATAATAAAAAGGTTCTGAAAAACTAATACGTACAAGAAATACTGTGGTCTGTACATGCAGAAAATGCCTCTGGGTGGCCTGAGGATGTGTGTGGCCAGTAGACATATTTTGTTTGGATTGTGAGACTGTTTTTTAAAAATTTTTTTTTCCCTTTTTGATCCAACATTTAAAAATAAGAAGACTTCCTATAAAATCAGGATTTCCAACTTTTCTGGAAAAATACAAAAATCTGGCAATTCCGGACTATAGCAACAGGGCCCTGATGTGTGGCCTGCCGCCACCCTTTGTCACCCTGGAATTCACTGACTGATACAGCCTCCCTGGTCTGTGATAGTTTGAGTTTGGCGCCCAGTGACAGGGCCCTTCAGAGCGGTCACACTGTGCCAACAGGAGGGTTGGAGCCCAGAACAAACAGGCTTCGCTACCAGCCCAAACCACTAGAGCTTTGTTTCCTGACCAGTAACCAAAAGTTCCTGACAACAACTTCAACACAAGTGCTTGGAGAGTTTTAGTTTATATTACACAAAACAATGATTGGAAACATATGGATAGTCAAGATGCTGCAAAGAAAAGCCTGGAGCCCTTGTCGCTGCTTTGGCTGGGGACCCCTGGCCGGCTCGCCGAACAGCCTTATCATTCAGGCCAGAGAACTGGCTCCCGTCTTGCTCCACAGACTCCCAGAATGCCAAGGCAGGAAGGTGGCTGAGAGTTTGTTTAGCTCCTTACCTTCCCCCTCATTTTGCAGCTGAGGGTCAGGCCAATGGAGGTTGAGTAATTCACCCCACCATTTTCCAAGGGGTCATGAGAGGAAAGCGGGGAAATGAAAATGTAATATGAGACGAAGTATTAACAGCCCCCACACACACTCCAGTACTGGAAGACAGTTTGTTCCTGCATGTTTTCAGTTCCCCTCAAAGTATTTCCCAGCATGACCATGGAACAAGTACAACATTTCCCTAGGAAAAAACAGGCTTTGAATCTTGCATAGAACCCAAGGTTGAACCACCTGGGTTCTGGCATTCCTGGTGAACCGACCACTCTAGGGGGACAGGTTGGTACCAGGATCTCCTAGCACCTGACTGACTTCCCTCACTTGTACAGGAGTTGCCTTCTCATCAGGCAACAAGGCAAATAACCTAAGTCCTTCTAACTCCCCAGATTTTTGGGAGACTCTTTCAGATCCCAGGTTCTCCATTACCGCTCTCAGATTCATTCAGTCCTTAAACCCAACTTCACCAAGTTGTATCAAAGGAAGTTCTCAGGGTCATGAAGTGACGGCCATACTTTCATGCCCAGCCTTCTGTGACCTTAGGTTCTTCCCAAAGTGAGTTTACCGAGTTAACAATAGACTATTCTTGAAATTTAATTAATTCAATTGCAGACAAGGCAAAACAAGAAAAAAATAAAACAACCCAGGGCAATAAACGAGATATGACTGTTAATACTGCACTCAAGTAATGCTCTCAGCTCCCCAATTAGGAGCTGCTGTCCCCGTCTCGTGACACCCCATAATCTGGCATGCCTCATTCACCTTCTCATAGCTTCTAATGTGTCTACAGTCAGCAACTGTTTTCTCCTATTAAAAATACAGGAAAATATAATCTGGTTTAGCCATCGAAGGCCTAAAGGCACCACAGCAATCCCTGGCTACGGTTCCGTAGCTTTCTCTGAATCCGCACTTGAGGAATTCCTTTAGGACCAATCGCCAATGGTTATATTAGTCTGACAAATGCACGGCTCATGACTCATCCTGTGCTCACCACTGCTATAAGTTGAAAACATTTGAACTGAATTTCCAGTATGAAATACAGAGAATTGGGGGACTTCACAGAGCATCTATGGCCAACCTCTGCTCAGCCAGAACTTGAACTGGAGAGCCAATGAATGCTGTGGAAGAACCACCATAGAAATCAGTCTGGCCAGAGAGGACAAAAGTCTCAATTGGGACAGTAGCCACAGAGATGGAGAAACGAGATGGAGGAAAGGCGAGGGGAAGTGAGGGGAGGGGAGGGGAGGGGAGGGGAGAGGAGGGGAGGGGAGAGCCCTGAGAAACAGGTGGCTACAGAGGCCACCAACCAAGGTGACACAAAAATAAAAACAACCTTTATTTTATTTATATAATAAATATTTCTTGAGCACCTAACATGGGACGGGTACTGTGCAAAACACTGAGGATACAATAGGGAGCATGAAACATAGAAGAAGAAAAAAGCAAGATGGTGTTAGGATTTCTTTATTTTTCTAGTTTTGAAAGGAAGAAGTAGAGATGAGAATAGTAAACTCATTCGGAGAGAAGCTAAGTTTGAGGGAAAGTCTAACGGGCAGAAGGAACTTAGGACAATTCAAGAAAACTATCAGATTTAGACATTCAGCTACATAAATATGCTTACTTCTCCCTCATATTTTAAAATAAAAATCCCTCCTTTGGCTTTACAACCCAATGTAGTTACGGCCCACCACTTGCCCTCTGAAAGGCATAGTCTTTGAGGTAACGGCTCCCTCTGGGTGCTTCTTCTCAGTCATGCTCAATCCCAGCCGAAGTCGCCAGACACCCCGCAAAGGTTACTCTGAAAAGTCTCTGTCCTCACCGAAACCAACAGCCATGCCCTGCTTTCGGGAAAGCCTCTTCATCGAAATTCTGTAGCAACTACAGAAAATTCTGTGTGAGGGCCGGCCGAGTGGCGCGGTGGTTAAGCGCTGGCCTGGGAAGCCAGCGGCCCCGGTTCAGGTCCCACATATGAGGGTCAGTGACACTGCCCTCAAAAAAAAATAAATAAATAAATAAATAAAATAAAGAACAAAATAAACAAATGGAATCCAAAGAACAAAATAAACAAACAGAAACAAACTCATACAGAGAATATTTAAAAAAAAAAAAAAGAAAATTCTGTGTGAGCTTCAGGCCCAATGTGATCAGTGCATGGCACTGTGAAAACATCAATGCTGGGTGTATTACAGAACCAGTTTCTCCCAAATTGCATGGCTAGGATGCAGTGGGCAGGGCTGACTCCCACAGATCATGTACTGGTAAGAAGACGGGAAATGCATGCTGAGTAGACCATCAAAAAAATGTCCACTACAGTGTCTAAGTTTTATAGCTGTGACAATTTCTTCTCAGTCCCTCCTTAGCTCCCTTTCTTTGGGCCATTTGGCACACCTGTGTACACAGAATATTCTCTATGCATACATACAAATGGCCAATGGAGCGCTCTTCTCTTACCAGACTGATACCATCTAGGGAACTTTTGTAACTTCACATATGCACATACGCCACTCTGTACCTCAAAACCAAAGAATCTGACTTGACTTCAGGATAGAAGGCAGAGACAGACAAGAACAGGAGCTGTGTCGCCCGAGGCTTGCTAGGACATTCCGACACGGGGGCTGCATGTCCCACCCATCATTCTGCCCCTGTCAAGAAGCCCATCCCGTCAAAGCCCCACAGGGCAGGAAGGAAAATATCAAGTTCTCAGTACAGAAAACTTTTTTCTTGAAGTTAACATGGGTCAAAAGTTAAATCCTAGAATTTATTTATTCAACGTCTAAGACGAAAGCTACAACCAGCCAACTGATAATTTTGGAAAATGTTTATAAAAAAAAAAAAATTCATTATTCCTCTGACCTTTAAATATATTTATGTCTCCCCTCACAAAAGATTAAAAATCTATTTCCAACCATTAAAAATGAAGCTTGGCCTACGTTTAAGTGGTTAGGGAGAGCGTGAAGAAATTTAGCAAGAAATGCCAGTGAAAGGGCAAAATTTCTCATCTTTAGAAAACCATGTTCTATACTTTATAACCAGAGTGCCAAATACTTTAGTTTTCAACCTAGAACCAGAATTCTCTCTATTTCCTCACAAGTAGAGAAATGTGCCCACTTTTGAACTCTTAATTTTGGGTCTTTATTCTTTACATTCTTTACTATTAAATAACATTCCAAGAAGCATCCAGTTTGGGGTTGAATTTAACCAACATTTCATCTAATAAATCAGAAAGTCAATATTTAATAGAAAAGTGTCTTCAAGTTACCATACAACATACTAAAAATCACACTAACATAGCATAATCATCTACATCCAGATTACTGATGTATTTGTGTGCAGAAACTACATAGGTTGTGTATGTACCTATCTCCACATATTACTACACACTTATGTATTCAAATAATAAAGAATGTAAAATAATGCCACAGTATGAGCATGACTTTTATTGATGGATAAATAGGCAATTATCTGCCCTTCTTTACATTTTTCTGCTTTTTCAAATCTTCTACCACAATCACTCATAGATATAAAAGGAAAAATAAATAACTGTTTTTGTTCCATATATGAACATTTAGGTTTTACAACATGATTTATCACTTTATATGAAAAAACCCAGATATGAAATATCTCAAGTTACACATACCCTCTGGCACCAAGATAATCTATACAGTTGAAAGAAAAAAAGGAGGGAAGCAGAGAAGGAGGGAAGAAAGGAAAGAAGGAAGGAAGGAAGGAAGGAAGGAAGGAAGGAAGGAAGGAAGGAAGGAAGGAAGGAAGGAAGGAAGGAAGGAAGGAAGGAAGGGAAAAAAGAAAGAAAAACTCAGCTTCTCTTCTAAATTAAACCTGTTTCTAAGAGTAAAAAGAAAAAAAGGCCTTTTTGTATCAATACTACCTATATCTTTCAAGGGTTTCACTTTTATAACTGAATTTTAATCATCTCATAAAATGTAATGTTACAACGTCCCTTTGTTTTTCTAGCTCTCTTGTTCTCTATTTCCTTAATTGTGCTTGCGCCAGAGAGCTAAACCACACAGCACACTTGGATGGCCGTGCATGCTCCCCCACGCCTGCAGACACACGTATGCACGCTCACACACCATTCCTGACATATGCATTTAAGTCTCTGATCATAACAGCAATCACCAAGAAAATGGTTCTGCCCAAACCACCGATGCTCTCTCGGGATGCTGGGCTTCCTTTCCGGTAGGCTGCTGTGCACAGGGTTACCAAGCCTCCAGCAGCACCCTCTCTATTTCATTTTTTCACGGGCAAGGCCATACGGTATTTAAAGTAAACTCCTCGTTATGCATGCTAACGAAGGCAGACATTGGAGCAGCTGCGTGTTTGGTGTAGGATTCCCCTGATTGCATTTTGCTTAGACGACCATCAAAATTAGCCCATATTCCCCACAAACACACATGCAGAGGGAGGACACTGGACCTGGAAAGATTTCTGGGTGATGGACACACTGGCTGAAGTGTAAAACAAGCCTCTGATTACACAGAAAGAAAATGGTCCATATTTGTGACCCCAAGAGTTGTAAAAATCAGTATATCCAAATGTATGCACACCCATGTCTCACATGTATACCATTTACATATTAACATATCGGTGTGGCCCAATTATCATGCCGAAAGGCTAAGAGCATGATCAAATGGTATTAAAAGTACAGAGGAAATTTAGAACGCCTTCTGTATCTATAACATACCGGATCAATGATAAGTAATCAGTGATAAGTAAAGCTCCAATTAGGAAGTACAAAACTTAGGCAACTCCTTCCTCTGTTTATAAAAGTTAGAAAATTTTTTTCTTATATGGGTTTAAAAGATGCATATCTGTAACCCCATTTGGTCTGGGAAAACGCAGAACAAATCACTATCTTTTCTGCACGCGAACCCTTCCAGTAGCAGAAGGAAGTGGTATTATCTTCCCTTTATTGTTTCCACCGCCAAGTTACGCTGCTACCCACGGCGGGTCTTCTTATCACCATGTTGGCTTGCTCCCCGGACTACTCCACTGTCTCCAAGTCCTCCTTATTACGTGGTCAGGGAGCTGGAGTCTGTCTCCAAGTGCTGGTCTCACCTGATGAACCACCAGGGAGTGGGACCAGGACACGATGCTCCCCTTAGCCCGCCAATGGGTCCATTCATCTCTAGTTACCACATGGTGCTTTCTGACACGTACTGCTGCAAGTCCTATCTTTCCTGTCCCACATGTACACAGCGATCTCTCCTTTGTCTCATTGGTTTCCACAAACTCAGGGTAGGACATTACGTTCTGCTTTTCCAATGTTATATAACAGTTTGTGCCTGCCAGCCTGTGCTGCCAAGGTGTTTCAGAGTGTTTAGTGAACTCCCCACAGGTCTCTCAAGTTCATTCATACACTGTCAGTAGGGTCAATTTAGAAACAAGAAAACAAATAATTAAGGCTGCAGGAGAGAGGAGAGCGGCATAGATTAGCAAAGAGTGGCCAAGAGGGCCAGGGAGCCCAGAATCCTGATGGCCTTCTCAACCGACACAATCCCTACACTGATACATTAACCATCAGTGGCAACTAGGAGGCATTCTATAGCTTTATAAGAAGTTAACAGCAACTTCCTTATAAGACAAACACAAAATATCTTTATGTGATCTTGAGTTAGGTCCTGCGACTTATAAACACGAGTCCTAGATAACAGCGGAATTCGTATAAAAAGTTAGTGTTCCATGTAAGTTACCACGCCAACTATTCCTAAGGTACTGAGCAGTGTGTAGCGTGAACTATCGATACTCTTCCAGTTACCAAACTGATTCATTAACTAATCATTGTTTAGTATGTTTCAACCAGCTTCCAATCTAGCCTACAAGTATCTCATGCTCCTCCCAGGGTATTTTACTTTTTAAATTTTTAACCCTCAAGACTTTTTAACTTTTATTCTTGTCTTTAGTTGGCTTCCCCCAGTTTCCGAAGCCCATCCTTCTCCCACACACGCTTTCAGTCATACAATTTGACCAAGATATTGACATTAATAAAGTAATGAATAATTCAGTTTCCCAAAACACTATGCTATATGAGCCCTTAGCCAAAGAATCACCCAAGATTGGACTTTAAGTAAGTTATATGCAACTCTAGACTCAACTCCAAATAGATAATAAAGACGAGAAAATGTCCACACCAGCACAGGTGTGACTCATTCTGGGAAGAGTACATAGACAAAAGTTAGTTACCTGAGAAAAGATGCATGCTCAAGAGCATTAGCCATTAAGCAAACAAAAATCAAAACCACAATAAAATACATCTTTCACAGCCGCTAGGATGACTGTAATCAAAAGACAGGTAATAACCAGTATTGGCAAGTATGTAAAGGAATCAAAACCTTCATATGCCACTGCTGGAATGCAAAATGGTGCAGCCACTCTGAAAAACAGTCTGGCCATTACTAAAAACAGTAAACCTAGAGTTACCATATGATCCAGCAATTTCATCCCTGGGTAAATGATAACAGATGTCCACGCAAAAGCTTGTACGTAGATGTGTCATAACAGCATTGTTTGTAATAGCCAAAGAGTAGACATAACCTAAATGTCTATCAACTGGTGAATGGATAGATAAAACATAATATACCCATACAATGTAATATTATTTGGCAATAAAAAGAAATGAAGTGCTGATACAAACCACAACATGGATGAAACCTGAAAACATTATGCTAAGTGAAAGAAGCCAGTCACACAAAGACCATATATTGTATGATTCCATTTGTATAAAATGTCCAGAACAGGCAAAACTGGAGACAAATTAGATTAATGGTTGCCTGGGGAGGGGACGGGCTGAGGAGAGTTGGCGGGAAATGAGGAGTGACTGGTAATGGGCACAGAGTTTCTTTTGTTCTAAAAATGATTGTGGGGATGGTTGTAAAACTCTGAATATACTAAACACTACTGAAGTGCAGAGTTTAAATGGATGAATTGTATGGTATGTGAATGATAGCTCACTAAAGCTGTTTAAAAGAAAAAGTTCATTAGATAATAATCAATTCCATTACTGGTCATGCTATAAAGAAAAGGAATGTGCTTGGTAGCCTAGTTCATTTTTCTAGTTCATTAAAATGTCGGTTAAGGGCCGGCCGAGTGGCGCATTGGTTAAGAGCTGGCTTGGGATGCCAGCAGCCCCAATTCGGATCCCACATATGAGGGCCAGTGACACTGCCCTCTACAGCTAACAACAGCTCCACCTGGAGCTGGGCTGTGAGCCCCAGTGACGATGTAGGCTGCAGCCCCTGCTGCAGTGGGCTGCCATAGGCTACAGTAAGTGGCCGGCAGCCAGCGTGAGCTGCCAATAGCCGCGATGAGGGACATCCAGAGGCCAGCGACCAATCTGCCTCATCCGGGAAGAGCGCAATGATGATACCAACATGGGCCAGTGAAGCAACATCCTCCGCAACTAGACTGAAGAACAAAAGGACAGCAACTTGTCTGTTCCCCTTCCCCGATTCCCGAATGCTGTTCCCCTCCCCCAATTCCCCAATTTAAAAAAAAATCTTTTAAAAAAAATGTCGGTTAAAAAATCTTAAATTTAACATAGATACAACTTTCATAAATTAGTTATACATTTAATTCAATGTAACTTACATTATACCAGACTGGTTAGGAAAGGGGCTTTGCAATCAGAACTAGGTTTGTCTCCCAACCCCACTACGCAGAGCTGAATGACCTGGATGCCTACAGAACTTCTGCGAGGCTCAGTGTCCATATGTGTGTGTGTGTGTGTGTGTGTGTGTGTGTGTGTGTGTGTATAAAATGAGGGAAATAACAGCGCCTCTTCTATTGGGAGGTTGTGAAAATAAATGAAATAACTCATATAAACTGATAAGTAAGTGCTTGGCACAGAACAGCACTCCAATACTAACTTTATCAATATACAGATACATGCATCATAAAACTAGCAACAAAACCAGTAACTCCTTATGTGCAATATATACCAAGTGTTTTCAGAGAACAGAGAAAATGCAGACCCTATCTTCAATTATAATGCCAGCCAGATGAATAACACACTATGAGATTTGTATAGAACGAGACCTTTAAAGTGAGTCAGGTAGGAATTCCTGAAATAAGAGATTGGAAAGAGAAGGAATGGAAGGAAATGACAAGTATCTCTCACATGCAATGCTTTTGCTGCTCTTATGCAAACACCAGAGACCCAGGAGGTTGGAATTCTTGGCATTCATCATGCATTGTGTCTCTGTATGAAGAACTGCTGCCTAAATCACAGGGGACACAAAGCATTATGGTGTGCACACCCTGCTTAGTACCAATCCAAGGGCGGGAGGAAATGGACAACAAAAAGGTTATTTTGGGGCTGGCCAAGTGGCTCAGTGGTTAAGCGCTGGTTTGGGAAGCCAGCGGCCCCGGTTCGGGTCCCACATATGAGGGCCAGTGACACTGCCCTCAAAATAAATAAAAAAATAAAAAATTAAAAAAAAAAAAGGTTATTTTGACAAAGTCACAACAGTAAATCAAATACATAAAATCTCCAATCTCAACATTTCTGAGCACTAGCTATCAGACTCCTCTGTATCTCATTAAAGACATAAAAGAATAAATTATCAGAGACAGAGCCTGGCAGCCTTCTGACAAGTCTTTGGTCTGTTTTTTCCCAAAGACAGAAAACTCCAATAGCACTGTTCTCTGAAAGGGTAGAGAGTTAAGAGGAATGTAGCACATTGAATGAGATAGGGTTGAAGTATCTATGATCTTTCTTTTTATACTGTATGAAACAAATTTTTTTAAAAAGAAGATTGTCAGTCAGCTGGTGATAGGCAAAATGAGATAATAAAAGTCAAGGTCTTTCCAGATGGTTTCACTGGTGAATTCTACCAAACACTTAAAAGAATTATGCCAATCTATCTCAAATATTTCCAAAAAGAATTGAAGAGGATGGAATACTTCCAAACTCATTTTATGAGGCCAGAATTACCCTAATGCAATAGCTAGATAAGGACTCTGCAAGCAAAGGAAATTATAGGTCAATATCTCTGACAAAATAGACATAAAAGTCCTCAACAAAATACTGGCAAACCAAATTTTGATAGTACATTAAAAGGATTGTAAAACATGATCAAGATAACATTTGTCACCAGGATGTAAAAATAGTTCAATATATGCAAATCAATAAATTGATACACTACATTAACAGAATGAAGGGGAAAAAAACATATGATCATCTCAATAGATGTAGAAAAAGCATTTGACAACATTCGACAGCCTTTCAGGATAAAAACTCTCAACAATTTAGGTATAGAAGGATATATGACAAACCCACAGCTAACATCATTCTCAATGGTGAAAAAAAATGAAAGCTTTTCCTCTAAGATCAGGAACAAGACAAAGATGTCCACTCTCATCACCTCCACTCAACATATTACTGGAAGTCCTAGCCAGAGCTATTAGGTAAGAAAATAAATACATAAATCAACGGTATCTGATTGTAAAGTAAGAAGTTACATTGTCTCTGCTTATAGATGACATGTTCTTATATATTAAAAAAAAACCCTAACGATGCCATCAAAAAATTGTTAGAACTACAGAGCAAATTAGGTAAAGTTACATGATACAAAATAAACATGCAAAAATCTGTTGTATTTCTATACACTAATACCGAACTATCCAAAAAAGAAATTAAGAAAATCCCATTTACAATAGCATCAAAAAGAATGACACTGAGGAATAAATTTAACCAAGGAGGTAGAAGAACTATACACTGAAAACTATGAAACACTGATAAAAGAAACTAAAGATTAAAATAAATGAAAAGATATCTCATGCTCATGGATTAGTAGAATTAATATTGTTAAAATGTTTCATACTACCCAAAGTGATCTATAGATACAGTGCAATCCCTTTCAGGAACCACAGAGGACCCTGAATAACCAAAGCAATTTTGAATACGAATAACAAAACTGGAGGCATCATCCTTCCTGATTTCAAATTATATCACAAAGCTATCGTAATCAAAACATTGTGGTATGGGCATAAAAAGAGATATATAGACCAGAGTGAAGGGAAAACAACAATAGGATAGGATAGGATAGGATAGGATAGGATAGAACAGAGAGCCCTGAAATAAACTCACACATACTATCAATTAATTTCTGACAAAAGAGCCAACAATATACAGTGGTGAAAAAAATACAATCTCTTCAATACAGTAGTCCCCCTTATCCACAGGGATCCACTGTGAGATACATTCCAAGAACCATAGTGGATTTCTGAAACTGTGGATAGTACCCCATATGTACTATGTTTTTCCTATACATACATACTTATGATGAGGTTTAATGTATAAATCAGACATAGTATGAGGTTAACATTAAGTAATAATAATATAGAACAATTGCAACAATATGCTGTAAGAAAGGTTATGTGGATATGACATTATTAAGTAAAATAAGGGTTTCTTGAGCACAAGTACTATGACATTAGGACAGCCAATCTGATCATCAAGATGGCTACTTAGTGACTAATGGGCAGGTAAAATATATAGCATGGATATACTAAACAAAGGCATGATTCTTATACCAGATGGGACCGAAGGAGATTCTATAATGATACTCAGAACAGCATACAATTTAAAATTTATGAATTATTTCTGGAATTTCCCATTTAATATTTCCAGACCATGGCTGACTGCATGTAACTAAAACAGCAGAAAGCAAAACCACAGAGAAGGGGTGACTCTATAAATGGTTTGGGTCAAACTGGATGTCTACATACAGAACAACGAAATTGGACCCTTACCTCACACCATATATAAAAATCAACTCAAAATGGATGAAAGAGTTAAACACAAGACGTAAAACTATAAAACTAATAGAAGAAAACATAGGATAAAAGCTTCTTGCCATTGATCTGGGAAATGGTCTTTTTTGTTTTGTTTTGTTTTGTTTTTCTTGTATCTGAAACAGGCAACAAAAGAAAATATAAACAAGTGGGACAACATCAAACTAAAACCTTCTGCAAAGCAAAGGAAACAATCAACAGAGTGAAAAGACAACATATGGAATGGGAGAGAATATCTTAAAACCATACATCTGGTAAGAGATTAATATTCAAAATATGTAAGACACTCAAATAAACCCTTTGCCAAAAAAAAAAAAATGATAACCCAATTTACAAAGGGGCAAAGAACCTGAATAGATATTTTCCCAAGAAGACAAACAAAGGGCCAGCAGGTACATGAAAAGGTGCTCAACATCACTAATCATCAGGGAAATGCAAATCAAAACCACAATGAGCCAGCGCCTCACACCTGTTCGAATGGCTGTTATTAAAAAGATGAAAGATACCTGTTGGTGAGGATATGGCAAAAAGGGAAACTTTGGTGGGAACTGGTCCGGCCATTATGAAAGAGCATGGAGGTTCCTCAACAAATTAAAACTAGAACTACCATATGATCCAGCAATTCCGCTTCTGGGTATATATCATTTTTTTCAGCATTATTCAAAATAGACGATATGGAACAAACTAAATGTCCCTCAACAGATGAATATTTTTTATATATATGATATACACATCATACACATATGAGGTATACATACATACACACATATAACATATATATGTATACACATATAAATGGAATTATATATATATATATATACATACACACACATACTTATAAATAGAATAATACTCATCCTTGAAAAAGAAGCAAATCCTGCCATTGCAATAACATAGATAAACCTGGAGGACATTATATGATAAATGACATAAGCCAGACACAGAAAGACAAATACTGGACGATCTCATGTGTGGAATCTAAAAGAGTCAAACTCATAAAAGCAGAGAGTGGAATGATGGTTGTCAGGGGCTGGGGGCTGGGAAAATGAGGCGATATTGGTCAAAGAGTACAAAGTTGCAGTTACGTAGTTTCAATAAGATCTAGAGATTTACTATACAGCATGGTGACAATAGTTAATAATACTGTATTGTATACCTGAAATTTGCTGAGAGCGGATCTTAAGCATTCTCACCACCAAAAAAAAAAAAAAAAAAAAAAACTAGCCATGTGAAACTTGATGTGGTAATCATTTCACAATGTATACATACACATATTTCAAAACATCACATTATATACCTTAAATATATACGACTCTTATTTGGCAGTTATACCTAAATAAAATTGGGGGGAATTAAAATGAAAAGTCAAAGTCTTTGCTATAAAAACCACCACACGCAAATTAAAAGTTAATAAAAGTATAGGATTCAAAATAACATGAAGTAGGTACCCATGCAATATTTTTGGTTTAAGAATTATGCTTCCGTGTCTTCAATATGAGAAATTAATCATTTTCACCTTGGTGCACTAGACTGCACTGTATGCTTAAACCATATTTCTCAGTATCATAAACATCTTTAAAAAGCGAAAAACATAACCGCCATTTTTATAAACTTAGAACATTTCGCCATAAAATGTTTTCATCCTCAGCCTCTCAATCTAAACGTGCAGTGTTTCCCTAAGGGTCCTGACCGGGCAGGACAAAGGCTGTGTAGAATGATGCTTAGCGAACACGGCCCATGCTAAGCATCCTGACCGGGCAGGTCAAAGGCTGTGTAGAATGATGCTTAGCGAACAGGGACCACGCTAAGCATCCTGACCCTGCGCTCTACGTGAGTCAGCAGCAAACAGACAGGATAAAATCCTGTCCTGGCAGTTTTCGCACCACCTCACAAACAAGCTCCAAAAGTGCTTTCACAGATAGATTCCCCCAGCTGACCTTGATTTTGTCCACACCACACCCCTACCTAGTTCAGGTTTTCCTTTCCACTGGCAGTTGCAGGTATACCTAGAGAAATAACAGTTCTTATAGCTCCACCAGATTGTACCATGTTATAAGGATGTGTCTACATCATAAACACCAACAAGCTGTGTCCATGTAAGCAAGGAAGGCACGAGAACTATACAAGCAGAGCTCATAACATCATTTGGGGCACTTGATCTTGTTAAGACCAGCTTACTTTCTTGGTATTTTCCACTTTACGGAATGAAAATCTGGAACGGAAAATGAAACATTTCCAAGGTTATGCTTCAAATCATCAGAAAAAATCTGGGCCAATGGACAGGTTTCCTGATCTGACAGCTGCTCCTGTATCTGTTGGGACTTGCTGTTTCAAAATTATCATATGCAGTTGAACACCCAAGGAGCGATACAAATTGCTAAAATCTAAGTAGAGCATGGGAAGACATTTGCTGGCAGATGACCATATTCTTACACCTCCTTGTGGGCTGCGAGTATGTATCTTGTTCACAGAGGCGCCCCCCAGTGCTGGGCACACAGCAAGTCTGAGGTGAATAAATGAATCAAACAGTCAGGATACACAAGGAAATACAAAACATCTAAAGGGGTTTGCAAAATAAAAGTAACCCAACAAGCATGGCATCAAATGAAAACTGTGTCAAAGATCATGAGAGAAGACACCTAAATGTGTTTTTTTTTAATTTTCAACTTCCTTGAATTATTCTAGATGTTGTTTTGTACTTCAGGATGATACACTTTGAGTGTTTTAAATTGAAAAACCAGAGTCAACATAGCCAACAGGGCTCCATCTCAACTGCCAACTTATGCAGTTAGTTGCCTGTGGTTCCTATGCCTCAATGTATTTATCTATAAAATGGGAATAATGGTTCTATCTACATCACAGAGTTATTATGGGTTAAATAAATTGAAAAACTGGAAATGGTAAGCACGACAGAAGCATTACCTGTCATTATATATAATTAAACACCCTTCCATTTGCTTCTTAGATAAAAGATAAGGGGAGGGAAGTTAGGGCTCTGGTTCCACTAAGCCGGAATTCAGCAAATGTTTTATGCCAGGGGTCAGACAGTAAATATTTCAGGCTTTCTGAGCCATATGGTCTCTATCGCATCTACTCAACTCTGCCACTGTAGTGTGACAGCAGCCATCGGCAATAAACGAGCATGGCTGCATTCCAGTAAAACTTTATTCCAGGACACGGAAATGTGAATTTCATGGAGTTTTCTCATATCACAAAGTGTTATCCTTCTTACAAATTTTTTTTTCCAACCACTTAAAAATGTAAACCCTACCCTTAGCTTAAGGGACAAACAAAAGCGGCAGTAGACTAGATTTGTTCCTTGGGCCCTCGGTTTCTCACCCACATGCTAAGGCATATACAGGCACGGGTCAACCACATCGTATATTCCTCTGAACCGACCAGTCGGCTGGACTACCCAAATTTCTGGCCTTGGACCCTGACATGTAATCTCTTATTTTCCAACCCTCACACAGAAAAGATTTTTTAACGACTATTTGATGAACTGTCTAATCTACTTAGGGAGAACAAGCTTCCATTTGTCTATTTTAGCACTGGCATTCTTCATTATAAATCAGTTCCTAAAATACATATTTATAACTATAAACGTCAGGCCGCCACTCTGAGTTTCAGGCTGTTCTTTCTGCGCTCCACCACGTATTACATCCAACATGACAAATTTATTTCATTACATTCTCTAACCAGGAATATTTCCAGCAGTGGGAAAAAAAAAACACCCTGGAATCGATCCCTTTTCTATAGGAGCTTCCTCATCTTAAACAGACAAGTTTTTTTAACCTTCTTAGAAAAAAATTTTAGAGAGCACATAGAAATTCTGAAGCAAGAAGGAGCAAACATGTGAATGAGCACTCTGGATTGGGGGAGGGGCACCCTGACATCCTCACCGCCCACCTCGCTGGATAGAGTATCAATGGACACCACGTTTCAGTCTCGACTAATGATGTAAATGATGTCAAAACAAAACGTTACTTTAAGAGTCTCAAACTCACCAGAGAACAGGACCTCAGGACTCCAAGTCTGTTCATTTTCCACACCTCTCTAAAGCATTTTGAGATCCTCGCTAATCAACAGTTAGTAAAACCTTTGTATTATTGCTCCCAAACATGACAAGTGCTTCATCCGTACATATGAGAACCTAATTATCCCACCCTTTAAAAACACACTTTGCAACCTAAACTTGAGGTTGGTTTTGACTCTTTTCCCACCTATTGAAATTAGCACTTCTCATGAGAATCCCCTTCAAAGCAAGAAATAAGAAGGCAGAAATGTCTACAAAAGCCATGGTTGAGTGGCTCAGTTGGTTAAGAGTTGGCTTAAGAGTGCGAGCTCTGAGCAACAGGGCTGCCGGTTCGATTCCCACATGGGCCAGTGACGCTGCGCCCAAGCTGAGCTGTCACTGAGCTGCCAACAGGTGGCAGGATGGCTCAGCTGGTGTAACAAGATTGCCTGTTCAACGGTAGGCTATGCTCACCCACAACTAAGACTGAACACAGCACCTTAAACTTAGAGGCCATGAGCTGCAGACGGGAACCAGATGGTGACTGGTGCCTTCCACAACTAAGAATGAAGAACAATAACTTGGCTGGTTCCCTTCCCCAATTCCCCAACACTGTTCCCCTCCCCTAATTCCCCAATAAAATCTTTTTTAAAAAAATCACAGATGTTGTGAGCATTAAGAATGCCATGGGGGGGGGGGGGTGACTGGTTAGCTCAGTTGATTAGAGCGTCGTGCTGGTAACACCAAGGTTGCCAGTTCGATCCCCGCATGGGCCACTGTAAGCTGCACCCTCCTTAAAAGAGCCAACTATGCCACTGTAGCATGGAAGCAATGTGTAACCAATGACCATGGCTGTTCCCCAGTTAAAAACAAAATTGTTTTTTACGAAAAAGAATGCTATCAGGGAAGGCAGGGTTTGAAACATGGGGGATGACGTGGACCAGCAACAAACTACCAACACGATAGAAAAGCCCCTGAGTCTCCTCAGGCTCAGCCCGGATGAGCAAATTTATGTGAAAATGAGAAATGACAGAGAGAGCTTTAAGGCAGATTACATGCTTATGATCAACATTTAAATATGATACTAGGACATGTGGAAGAAACTGTGGCTACTCTAGAAATTGATGAAGAAACATATGAAGAGATATATAAATCAACAAAACAGAATATTCCGATGCTCTTTGTCTGGGGAGATGGTGTTGTACTAGTTGCCCCTCCATTGAGAGTTGGCTGAAACAAAGAATTTATCCTGTATGGAAAATAGGAGACTTTGTACGACTGCCTCTTTAAATGTAGAAGATATTCCAAAAAACCTGCATAAATTTTCATTTGAAGAAATGACCAGGGATTCTTCCACTCATGAGATGAGTGGATTTGCAGATAACTTACAAATTCTTAAGCAAAATGGCATTTTATTTTTCCCCAACCCTCCAATAAATGTGATCACCAAGATGCAACACTTTTTTCAGGAGTTGATTTGCTCCATTGGTTTTTCAGACAATTTCTGTTTTTTTTAAATTTATATTAAATTTGATGTTTCCTTTTTTGATTTAAAAAAAAAAAAAGAAAGAAAGAATGCCATCAGGGAAGGTTCCAGGAGGTAAATCATTACATCAGCTCAACCATTACAACATCGTGATCCTGGGGATCACAGACTGAGAGTCAGTTTTTGGGGCAAAACTTCATTGCGGTTCTTGAAGAGTGAAAAGACAAAATAACAATAATAATAATAATAATAATAATAATAATAATAATAATGACAACAACAACAACTTGTATAAATGTAGTGCATATTTTACTATTTGACCAAGCCTAGAACTTTCTAAAGGAGCCTGTGCCAGAATACAATGATATTCACCTATTAAAAACAACTTAAACCAAATGCTGTTGAATTCCAACATATTTACAAGTGATGCTGCTCACTCTACTTTTGTTATGCTAACAGTGATGGCTAACTTTAAGATAAAAACCAAAGCTCAAAGATTCCCAGTAGCAAAGGATCCAAGATCTCTTTTCCAGAATTGTCCCTAATCCCAGGGAAGAAGGGCCCAGACCTGGGCACTCACATCAGAGGGCCTTTTCTGACCCTCCCAGAAGCCAAACCGCATACTGGTTCAGTGCCCACATCCAAGCCCCTCCATCGAGTTCCTTAGTTCTGTCCTACCAAGGGCGGCAGAGACGTGTGCGTCCTTAGGCCTAAGGGCGGTCATGTGTGGGGTTTAGATGCAGTTTGTCTGTGTAGATTGTAGTGACCCTGGTCCAGACAGAGGCAGAGCTGGGAGCATAAGAACGGCCCATAGGCTACTCATCGCCCCTATGATCCCTTGTGATATTTCAAGGATTCCAATCACTGAATCTGACCAGTTTTCAAGATCATTACAAAAGTTTATTTGTCAAACCAGGAGACTAAAACATCTTTTACAATTTGTTAGCTTGATTTACAACTTTTTATATATTTAGATATAGGTTACATGAGCCTCATTTGTGTCCTTTCCCCAGACCTGCTTTCTGCTACCAAAAAGAAACAGTGGATATTTAAAAATAAAAATAAAAAATTGCTAGACATATATACCCATCCACAGAAATCATGAAAAGATATTTTTAAGCTGAATCCGGCTTTGTTTGCCTTGTTAAAAATAAGCACTAAAAAGCAATAGGATACATGGGTCCAGTTGTGTTCACGTCCAGGGCTGCTTTTCAGGCGTTGCTACTTACTCCACGAGCCCCCACTTCTCCACGCACAAGATGCCCGGGAGGGAAGAACCCTCCTACAACCCAAAGCATCACATCAGGCCTTCCAAAGTAGTGTGCAACTGCACAACTGGATTCCGCCTGAATGTCAGCAAGCACAAAGACCACCGCTAGAGTGTATTTGGAATTTTTAAGGCATAAACTTAGAAATCGGTTGTACAAGAGACATCTAAGTTAGCTATTTTGTAGAGCTGACAGTGTTTGTTTGAATGTTGGTTATCATAAAAAGTCACTTAAGAAGCAATTTTAATGGAAAAAAGCAGCATTTGGAATGCCCTAAATCTTCCCTGTCTCTATCACTGTTACAATATGTAACAACCACATGTCCTACATTTTCCAGGCTAGCTCCAATTTCATGTTTTATTACATTAAATTAATAAATTGACTCAGACTGAATTTTTAAACTCTACTTTTTGGTTTATATTTTCCAAATGTTATACAATTGAGCATGCTTTCTATAATCAGAAAAAAAGTAAAACTTCATTAAATATATACGTTACATATAAATGAATGTGTGTATACATATCATATATACACAAAAATCTACACATGAATGTTTATTGCAGTTTTATGAATAACTGCCAAAACTTGGAAGCAACCAAGATGGCCTTCAGCAGGTGAATGGCTAAATAAGCTATGCGCACCATACAATGTAATATTATTTAGCACTAAAATGAAATGAGCTATCAAATCACAAAAAGGAACTAGGAAGAACCTTAAATACATATGACTAAGTGAAAGAAGCCAATCTGAAAAGGCTACATACTGTATGATTCCAACTATAAGACGTTCTGGAAAAGGCAAAACTTCATAGACAATAAAAAGATCAGTGGCTGCCAGGGCTGAGGGAGGAGGGAGAGATAATGAGGTGGAGTCAGGAGGAATTTTAGAGGAGTGAAGGTAAGCTGTATGACACTCTAATGCTGGATACATATCAGACATTTGTCAAAACTCACAGCACAAGAGTGAAAACCCTAGTGTAAACTATGGACTCTAGGTGGTAATGATGTAGCAATGTAGGTTTACTATAATAAACAAACCACGCAGGGGTAGGGGAGTGGGTGTTGATGGTGGGCGAGGATGGACACGGGATGGGGGAGGGGGCAGCCAAGGGGTACTGTGGGAAAGAACTCACCGCACTTTCTGCTCAGTCTTGCTGTGAACCTAAAACGATTCTAAAAAAATTAAGGCTATTCATTTACACACACACACACACACACACACACACACACACACACACACACACACACACTTGCCGAAACACACAAGTAGATATGGGGCTCATGTCTATGATGACTTGGCTGCCAGCACTGGGCGGACATTCCCTTCCTCTGCTTCCTTGTCTATTAATCTTGTTTTCTTCTTCTGTGGTGGGGAGCAATTCTAGTTCCTACACACAAACTCAGACATTATTTCAAAACTAATAAGACTGAACTGCTTGGAGATGAGCCCACTTCTCAAAAGGCTACTTCTAGTGAAGTGACAAAGGGTCCAACATACAGAAGCCACCCTCGGGGACAAGGAGCGCACGCCTCTGCAGTGATGTGACAGTAAGGATGCTTTTCACCCCAAGAGCAGGGAAGAAAATTGGACAAGAGGAACCCTGGGATACCTAAACACAGCAAGTCACCCGATATGGCTAAGAGGCCAAATGGAGGACCATCCCGTGTTTCTATGGCAGGAAAACTTACTGTTCCACCCAACTGAGAAAACAGATGTGGTTGCATTTCTCTACAGAAATGGACTTACGTAGAGAACACCAGCGTAGCAAAAGGTGCGAGACGTGAGAATAAATATTGACCAAAACATCTATCTTGGCTGTCAGCTGAAAATGTTTATTACACAAATCTTGAGAGGTTACCAAAAGGACGAGAGATGCATGGAATTCATTAACAGCTATCTGTGAAAGTATATCCTAATCAGGAAAAGAACACACTGCATGCCTGGCTCGGCACCACAGAGGAGAGGGCCTGATCAGAGCGGGGGACCCTTATGAACTGAAAGGAAACAAGGCAGTCTAGCCGCATGAAAACAAATGGTAGCTCGCTCTCCCGCTAGATTTCAAATTTAGCAGGAATAGGTCTTTTCTCCTGAACGGCTGTGAACTTGATTGGGATATAGGCTAATAGAGGTCCCAAGCGTGCTAAACTAAATTAGAGCAAGTTCTATAATTACAGCTAGCAGTTAATTATTATATGATGGGAATTGTAATCAAAGTGCCAGATACACTTTTTTCCATCTTCTCTGCAAAACAGGTCTAACAAATTCTCAAGAGTAGTTTTGTGGCTTGACTTCTATCACTTCCGATTGCACACAAAAATCCAAACAAGGGCCGGCCGAGTGGCGCGATGGTTAAGCGCTGGCTTGGGAAGCCAGCGGCCCCGGTTTGGGTCCCATATATAAGGGCCAGTGACACTGCCCTCAAAAAAAAAAAAAAAAAAAAAAGAAATCCAAACAAGAAGCTCCCGCACGTGATGTGGCCTGTGGCCTCATCCCCTGCTTTTTCCTGCGTTTCCCACATAAGCCTCTTAACAGATCTTCAACACATTTCTAGCTCTCTCTGCCTGGACTGTTCTTTCCCCAAGATTTCCACAGATTTGTTCCCTCCCTCTGTACAGATGATGACCAGATGATATCACCTCAGAAGTATTTCCAGAACAGTCTATCTCACAGAGACCCACCACACCCCCACACCCCATGTCCAGCTTCTTAAGTCATCATCCCAGTATCGCTACCTGACACTTGGTTTTTACTGTATGTCTTCCCCTGGAATATCAGCTCCATGGGAGCAGAGATTCAGGCCACCATGTTCCCATGGCATCTTTTAGGTCCCAGAACACTCCTTGGCTCTGAGTTGGTCCTCAGTAAATATAGTTAAATTAAAAGGAAAAAAAATAACCTTTTCTGTTCTACCAGCTTTTTATGGTGGGAAGAAACCAAAGCAAAGGGATCTTTCGATCACGGTATATACGAGAACAAGATTTTCGCAAGACCAGTGTTAGGGCCAAGCACATAAGGACCTGCGTTTGATTCAGCTAAAGCTCCGAGATGGCAGCATCTGAGAGGTGAACTAAGAAGGGGAACTAAGAGAGTTCAGACACTGTGTTTAGCTCTTAAGAGACATTAGCTCTTAACAAAGACCCATCATGCCCATTTATAAATGCCACTTTATAAATGACAAAAGCTGAGGCAGAGAAGTTGTCCTGGCCAAAGCCACACACACAGTACCAAGTTCCTATACAGGTCTCTTTCCCTCAGAAAGCACCACGGGTCCATGATACAATCTGCTTCCTTCCTTCATCTCCTCCCCTTCTCCTCCGTCTTTTGCAAAAAAAAGTCAAAAAAACTAGAGCTCAATATACAAACATCTTTATACCTGCCACCCAAAATGAACATGTCACATTTGGTTAGATCTGCTCCAGAGCACCTTATTTTCGACCAGAAATTTTAAAATTGCCAAGACAGCTCATTCTCATCTTGTCTAAAATGAACCAGAAATCCTATCACCTATTCTCTTACTCAAAGTTTAGACAAAGAAACTCTTGTCAAACTATAGCTATGTAGCAGTAAAAGCATTCCTCAGCATCAATATGGAATCAGTGTTGCTAGCTTTAGAGCATTCCGTTAACAGCCTGAATCCCTTAACCTCATCTTGTGGATCTCAGTGTGGTGACTTGACAGTATTACGACCACCTTGACCAAAGACGCGCTAGGTTTAATAGAATGCCCAAAATTCCCTGCCAGAAATAAGATGACAAGACAAAGCCTTGATGAAACCTCGTTCACATTACAATTTATGGCTGTCCTCTCTGGCTCCATGCCACCACTTTACGTTCTAAATGTGTGTGTGTGTGGGGGGGGTGTCTTAACCGTCAAAGGCAGCTCTGTGTAAAACAAACCTCTCTATACAGAAAGAAACTCTTTCATTCCATTCCAGAAGTCAGAATGTGAAGATGCCGGGCTGCTTTCTGGCAGGGAAAGCGAGCAGAAAGAAAAGGAAGGCAGAGGGAAAGTCAGAAGGGGCAGAGGCAACAGGTTTCAACACTGACCGTTTACTGAGAACAAAGGGACTGCACACTTTTTTCCCTGCCAACATATAGCATGGATGCACCATAAAGTGCCTGAGAAACAGCTAAGCAAGCTTCGGCCGGCCTCTGTGCAGACATGCACGCATTCTGAGCACCTCCCACTCCAATGGCAGGACATGCCCTAGTTTGCCCTCTTCCCTCTGACCTCCCGACTGCACCCGCAGAATGGGACCCTGGGTCACAGGAAGTGCCTAATCTCTGCAAGCAAATGTCAATCTTCAGGGCAAAGAAAATGGCTTTGTTCTTTAGAACCAGGGCTTAAATTGGGTTGAAATGACCACATAAATACATTAACTGGGAGTCACAAAGAAAGCACGTGTTTTCAGAATGGCATGGAAAACTCTTAAACAATCTTACTTTTTATGCCATCCTTCTGAATGAATAACTATGGAGATGGGCCTGAGGGAGACCTGGCCAGTTCCCCAAACAAGAGTAATGACGCAAAGGCGCAGGTTTCTTGAGGAAACCACCACATAATTTGAATCCACTAAAAATGGAAATTAATATAATCCTTGGAAATAGTCCAACTCTTTCCTATCCCCCCCCTCATTCAAACACCTGAGCACATGGCTGGTTACCTGGATACATGGTGGAAGTGAGATCCTGCTGCAGGTAGGACTTAACCATCCTCAAAGCAACAGTCATGGTTCCCAGGCCTGAAGATTAGGTGGTGTTCCCTCAACAAAGGAGCAAAATGATGACCAATTACAATAACAAGGGCATCAGCCATTTGGGGAAACTATTTAGTGTAATATGAAAATATGGAGCTGATCACTTGTCCTGCATCATTGATGAAAAAAGGGAAATGTAAGCATCAGCATTCCTCATCACCTAGCTCTGTGTCTTCTCAAACAATTAAAGGTACTCTTTGCCAGGAACTAAAAAGAAATAACAAAGCGAAAGTGAATTCTACAACATGAAATTGGGTGCTGTACTCATGAATACTAACTACGTATGACAAAGAGTACTAACTTTCTATTAGATTTATAGATTTTTTTTAACATTTCGATATGACAGTGATGCTCTCACAGATATGATTTGTCTATGAAGCACTGAAATTATTTTCTCTTCTGGCTTGGATAAGTTCTCTCTTTAAAATTTCAAACAATGGATCCTTAAATACTTTGTACCACCTCTAACTGTAACAGATTCAGGGTACATAACAATCTATAAATGCTCAACAAAGAATAAATTAAAGTATAGGCCAATGAAATTGAACCATTGTATATAAAAGTGCTTCAAATCCCAAAGCAAGAAAAGGAAATAGCTTGTTTGGATTCAACAGGGGGAACATTTCCTTCCACGTAAAAGACCCCACCTCCAAGAGTTTCTATTTCTCACAGCAAAAGTTGCAAAATGTGAAAGTTTTAAAAATGGAGGTTTTTATGTCTTGAGGTATATGTTATAGCACAACAGATGAGTAAACGCTAGCAATTACAAAGAGGTGTTATCTGAAATTGTCCAAACTTAAATTCAATCTGACATTTAGAGTTATTAAAACCCATTAAGGGGCCAGTCGAGTGGTGCACTGGTTAAGAGCTGGCTTGGGAAGCCAGCGGCCCCAGTTCGGGTCCCACATATGAGGGCCAGTGACACTGCCCTCAAAAAAAAAAAAAAAAAAACATTAAGATTTTTAACTTTGACTTCCTAAAAGCAAAATGAGTTACCTCCTGCACATGTACGAATGTCCTTCCCTGAGCCGTCAAAGCCAAGATATCAGCTCATAAAGGTCTCTCAAAAGTTTTATTTATCCTCTTAACCCAAATAAAGCTCATTTAACATTTGCCTTGAAAAGCAAACCTTTATCAAAGAGTGTTGACAGTTTCACTGATTTTGAAGTAGTTGCACACACATGCACTCAGGTATCCAAATTTTCAAAAGACAAATAAGCCCACCTGTCTGCTACATGGTCCAATCTAAAAACAAACTTAAATTTTTATAGAACTGGAAGGAAATGGAAGGACACCCCTCTTTTTGATTTATAAAGTAGACAGGTGGCAGCACATACTGAAATATAAGCTCTAGGAGGGGAAGGTCTTTTTTGTTCACTCTTACATCCCAATGGCCTAAAAAGTGCCTTTGACTATATTATCTCATTGAATCCGCTTAACGTGATGAGATGGATGCTTCCTTATCCCACTTTACAGATTAGGAAACCAAGCTTCAAAGAACTGAGTTACAGAGGTGACACAGCTAGTTAGCTGGGAAATGGGGCCCTCAGGTCTTCCTCACCCCTCTTCTCCTTCTTGCCACTCTGTCACTGTACCCCTGTCATCCACTGCCTTCGACACACAACACAAGGGTTGGCTATAAAACTGGAATCTCTGCACAAGGAGTTTTTCTTTTTTAAGCCAAAGTTAAGAACTCAAAAAGTAAGCAAGTGAATATAGAAAGATAAATTCAAATGCATGTAATCTAATTCAAAGGCATGAGTTAAAAAAATTTTTAATTAAATATTGATTGGTGATGTCATATATCCAATGACCCATTTTTAATTAGTGTTAGTAACCAACTCTTCACTGCCAACAAACATGCTATAGCATTTCAGCACCTCTTCCTTATTCTCCTGCCTAGACTTGAAATTCCAACTGGGAAAAGCTGGAGGCCAAAAGGAATGGGCCCTAGTTTCCTAAAGCAACATAGAGCCAAATATAAACAATGGTGAATTGTTCCTTGATTGGGATGTGGCAGCCATGCCAATCATTGCCTCCCACCAACTCCGCCTTCTTGAGAGCTGGCCAGGACGAGTTTGGGACCACTCTGAGTACACATGACCCTTCACCCCAGCAACAGCTGGGTAGGCCAGAGGTCGGTGCATGACTCAGTATAGACCATACAAACTCTCACTTAAAATTCTGGAACTGAGAGGCTGGTAGACCGAGCTATCTAAAGGAAAGATTGTGTGGTATTGGACTGGAGCAAGGTTATACCATGTTAAAGGCATTTGGCAAGCGATAAATCTGAGAATCTGAGAAGCCAGGGGTAAAGCAAGAAATCAGTCCGCTAGTAGAGGCAAGAGAGGAGCAGAAAACAGCAAAAGTGACAGACGACGTGGGCCTCTGAAAAATGTGAGAAGGGCGTCCCTTGTGGACCCTCCTACTATCTTCCGCCCACGGCCGGCACAACCCTGGCTACCTTTCTGCAGCCGTTCAGGAACACCCTTTCTATTTATTTATTTATTTTGGGGAACAGTGTGTTTTTCCAGGACCCATCAGCTCCAAACCAAACAGTTGTTTCAATCTAGTTGTGGAGAGCGCAGCCCTGCGGCCCATGTCGGAATCAAACCAGCAACCTTGGTGCTATGAGTCTGCGCTCTAACTACCTGAGCTAACTGGCCACCCCAGGAACACCATTTTTATAGGATTTTATCTGAGAACTTCTTTCCATTTCATTATAACCAAATGATCCCAAAGACATAGTACTTCTCTTCCTGTTACAACCCTACTACAAAAGCTGATTGAAAACCTTATTTTCCTGAGGTCTCAGAGATGACAAGGCCCTACAACACCATTGACAACATAAAGAGGTCATAACCACAGGCCATTCCCAACATCCTTAAAATCCCAAAGGCAACCATGAGTCAGGAGAATTTTAAGTAGTTATTCTAAGTGTTAACAGGTGAGTATAAAAGATGAATAACTTTAAAAAAATTTTTGTACTACAGGAAAACAAAAACTCCTCACCGCCAATTTGAACAAGAAAATCTACCAAGCTCTCAGGCTGTTTCAATGCTGTTTCCAAAGAGAACTACAGAACAAGGCCAGCCTAAGTCGTGATGGCTTCGAATTAAATAATTATCTATCATGAATCAAGCCTTGTTTGTTTCAAAGACATGTAACCTACAAACAGATGCCTGGTTAAGTACATGAAGAGGTGAAGCTCGAATAAGGAATAACGTGGAAATCACAGGAGGCAGAGGAATGGAAATCTCATATGCTCTAAGCATCTTACTTGATACCGGGAGAGAGGAGGGACAAGTCACAAAAATGAATCAGACAGTCCCTGCCCTCAAAGAATTCCTAGTCTAGCTGAGCAGAGAGGCACCCCCACAAATAGCTCAAATCCAGGGCAGACAGTGACAGAGGCTAATTGGAAGTCTCAGCCAAGTGTGATGGGATCGCAGAGGCAGGAGCAATTAATCACCGTGAGCCAGGCAGCAGACGACACTTAGCCCCAACTCCTACAGGGCTGTCATTTTAATAGAAAATCCACTCTAACAGTTATCATGCAATTGCACCCATGATCTTTGAGTCCTGTCAGTCCATACCCTTTATATGATTAATCAAAATCCCTCCCTTTTCCAGGGATAACAACATCTGTTTATCATTCCCTCTGAGAGCTCCTAATAGGACACAATGACCTTGAAGTATCTTTTATCTCTAGAAAATATCCTCCCTCTGAAAAGGCAACCAAAATAAAGATAATATCCCCCAAAGAGTTCAAGACCATAAATGAAAATAACCCAGTGGCTTGGTTTCAATTCCATAACTCAGTTGCTGGAGTTCACCTCCATTCAGCTGTGTGCTGTGTTAAGTGTTTAAAAAAATAAAACTTAGGCGAACAGCATTAAACTAAAAAATCCAGTGTCTGTGAAATATGTATTACAGCCTTAGTCAGAGGTTTTCCTGCCCATCAGGAAACACTGGTCAAATTATATACAATAAGTCCTAGCCAAAAAAAAAACCCAAACCCAGTACATGTAAAACGTGGTGAAATGCCAGTATGATCTGTAAGTTAGTTAACTGCATTATGCCAATTTCAGTGTCCTTGTTTTGATAATGCACTATATACAGTTAAGGAAGATGTCACCATTGGGTGACAGGGTACACAGGGGTCTCTCTCTGTATGAGTTTTCAACTTCTTGGGAGTCTATACTTATTGAGGTTGAAAAGAAAAGCCACTTATCACATAGATAGCTAGCTGTGCAGGGCTTTGCCCACATCTAACAGTCCCTTTCCCTCCTAGAGTCTAATGCTTTGATATTAACCTCAAATCTTTCAGATACGACTCTGCCAACACATCACCCCCAATCCTGGAAGGAATGACTAGTAAGGGTCATTTCTACCAGAGTGCACACTCCCCGCAAGGAGTCCAAGTAAGTTAATTTCCTCAACCTAAGCCCTCCACAGCCAGTTCCCTACTGAGCTCCTCGCCTGGCTCTGCCACTGAAACTGCCTCCCCAGTGCACTCCCCCCAACACACACATGACATTGAGAAAAAGCACAAACCAGCAGACTCTCTCCCCCACAAAACTCATCTCCCAAAACCTTAACTGGAATGAGCCTCAACAGTTTGGCCATAAAAGTCGAAAGAACTGGGCTTCCATGGAATTCAAAACACAAAAGGTCCTCAAAGAGATTCCCAAAGACACACACCATGCAAGCCCCCTTGGAGATCACGGCCTTAACAGTTCATTATACATTTCGTTTTCTACCTATTTTCTCTCCACCTCAAAGTGTTCGGTCACCCAAATTGAATCCCATGGCTTAAGAGTTACAATCCCTAAAGAAAATGTTATGGCCCCTGATGCTGGCATTTCTGAGCAGTATCCAAGACAAAGTCCAGGCATCTCTTTAATCTATTCAACTTCTGAGCGCTTTCCTACCGGGCCTATGGGGCAACGCCTAAGAACAAACAGTGTGATGCCAGAGGGTCAAATTTCTCTAGCATCCCTCCGGATGCATATTCCACCATTTACTACCCCAATAACCTTGGGCAAGTCACTTACATTTTTAGTGGCAGTTTCCACTTGTAAAATGGAGATAATAATGGGATTAAGATCCAGCCACACAAAGTTCTCAAGAGGATTTAAATAAGTTAATACATGTCAAGAATTCAGAATAGTGCCTGGCATGTAGAGAGCACCTTTAAAGTGCTGTCTATTATTAAAATTACAATAAACTTGCTGTCTATTATTAACATTAATGCCATAAAACACTATTCTTCTTATTGAGCACCTCGAACCCAAACTTTAGGAATCCGAGATAAGAGAAGGTGCCACTATTATTCTAAAGCATCTACATATTACCAAATATGGGGGCCAAGAAGGGTCAGATTGTGCAGGTGGTCCCCAGGTCCAAATATTTTTTTTAGCTTTTAAGTTGAGTGTTGTCTGAAGAACCTGTGAGTCACAGATGGTGAGGCCCTGAGCTTGAGAAATCTAAAGGTTTAGACAAAACCCCAACTGGGCAGACATGTGAAAGTCACAGTGGTATGTCTCGCGTGCTCCTCCCTCATTCACCTTAAAAATCAACAAATTCCCCAAAACACTGCACAGCCTCTCACAAAGCCCGCTCTGTCAAACAAGCTTTTCAAGTTCTGCAGACAATTCTCTTAAAACACCAGCCACCCCAATAACACCGAAACTACTGGCCACACTTCTTTTCCCGACTGGTCTGCTTTGGCAGAGGACACGCTCATTGTCACACACACACACAAACACACACACACACACACACACACACACACACACACACCGCCGACATCCCTGGGTTGGAGAGAGGGATTCCCAGTAAGGGGACGCCTTATGGGGAGGCAGGGTTACAACGCTGACAGACAGGGTGTGCACAAAACAACTCTGAGAAGAGGGATCCTTGTGGTTTCTGAAATGTTGCCAATCGCACAAAGGGAACCTGATGCATGCTTTTCAAGCCGGTTTTATAAAAATGACTCCAAATCCCTAAGTGCAGTGAAACCAAAATTGTAAATATTATTTACATCCCTGGAGTTGTGTAACATTATTTAGTATGATTCCTCTTGGCACCCCGAAAGTCTCTCATCCTGGTCTCACCGAGCACTTAATTCAGTTACGCGCCATCAATGGGGTTCACAGATGACAAAACCCAAACACAGAGAAGTCAGAGAGTCTTGGCCACACCCCACAAGTTGTAAGTATAACACTGAAGGACCCCCGAAGAGTTATTCAGCCCCAAGTCCTATGGCTACCACTGGTGCTGAGCAGGACCAAATGGATGGTACCCCGGGGAAAATGAGCAAGTCCATGGCTGGAGCCACCCAGGGCAAACTCCAATTCCAAGGTCAAGGTTTCAATACTCTCTTTACAAATGAGTCACACTCAAATTCATCCTGAAAACGACTCAATGAATAATTGACCAGCCTAATACAAACAGAGATGTAAAAAATTCTGAAATTTGCACTTTTGACGTATCTCCCCCTTCCAGAAAGAAAATCCTAATTTAGGGCCCAGACATCAGCTCTGCTAAAGACCTAGAGTTTATTTCCAGATCATCCCAGGTCATTCTGGGTAGTTTGGAAGTCTGTAGTCATTTTGTTTATGTGTCTGTCTAGCATTCTTGTGTTTACATTTGAGTTACTTTTACATTTGTGGCCAAAATATTGTATCAAGTATCTGTTGCAATCAGAAATAAAAGAAATGAGAATTTGTCAACTGAAAATTTAGGTCCACTGACATCAAATAGTCATCTTGTCATTGAGAGGACACCCAGATAATGAAAGGGGGGGGCTGCTCAGACACGTGAATTAACTTCTTTTATAAATAAAAGTTCAAATGAGGGATGCTCTTCACTGAGTCAGCTAAAAGGATTCAAAATTACAAAGAGCCAAAATTTAATTCTGAAACAAGTCTTCCTGTTTACAGTGAATAAATTCCCAAAATGCAGAGGAATTAGATTTTAATGAGAATCTCTACTATCATGCTATTGCTCAATAGCATTTTGGCTAAACGACCGTAACCCTTGTCAGAACTCAGAAACTCTGACACAGTAATCAACCCGATAGGGACCAAATTACTGTCGTTGATATAGAATCAGCTTTATTTTCCACCTTATAATCATTCCTTCGTTTAGTTCCATTTCACAGACACTAATGAGTGGGTTCACTGTTTATCTCCTTCCCACCAGGCCAGTGGTTCTCCAAGTGTGGTCCCCAGAACTGCAGTGCCAGCATCACCTGGGAACATGTTAAAAGTGCAGATCCTGAAGACCTACTGAGTCAGACACCCGGGGCGGGCGGGGTGATCTTCAGTTTCACAAAGTTTCCAGATCATTCTGAGGCATGCTAACATTTGAGTACCACTGCTCTGGGCCAGAGGAATGCCACCACCTGTGTCACTCAAATGCCCCCTAGCCTTCATCAGGGTGGGGGTCCTAAGGATGTCTCAAATACGTTGCCCTTCCCACCCACACATGTCCCTCACCCCTCCCACATGGCAGAAACTCAGGCTTCCTCCTTTCCTGGGTCTCTCTGGAAATCTCAAAATCAAAATCTCACAGGTTGTCCCCTCTGCCCCAGCTACTGCTCCCACATCTCTCTAGGTTGATGGAGGATCCATGGCCCACTGTCACTCTGCACCGACTTGCGACTCGGAGGTTGGGCACATTAATCCTCCACTCTTAGCTGCCCAGATGGACCACAGCCACACCCCTCCCTCGGCCCCACGCCCCTCCCTTCTGCAATCACACCCCTGCCCCTCCTCTCAGGGGGCCTTGCTGCTGTCTCCGGGGCCGTAGGACACATCTGGCCGCCACCAGGCCTCCCTCTTTGGTGGGGAAGCTCAGCTGACCTCCTTTAACAGAAAGCTATAAGCCTGGTCCCAGGAACAATGGAGGTGAGGTGAGGGGGTGAAGAGCTAAGGAGACTTTTCTTTTTTTTTTTTTTAAAGCAGGATTTACAAAGGCCAGTGATTTCCTATGAGAAAGAAAAGGAGAGCCAAGTTTTCCTCAGCACTACACAAGGCAGCCAGAGAAATTCCAGGAATATCCTTCCTGCCCTGAGAACTGACTGAAGCAGAGCCATTAGGGTTGGTAGAAGGCAGCACAGAGGGCACAGGAGTGAGTGTGTGTGTGTGTGTGTGTGTGTGTGTGTGTGTGTGTGTGTGTGAGAGAGAGAGAGAGAGAGAGAGAGAGACAGACAGACAGACAGACAGACAGACAGACAGACAGAAGTCTAAGTGAGTTCTCCATGCCATGTCATCGGTAGGCAGATAAGCTACCTGATGGTTTCCTGTGTCTGACAGCAACCAAAATAAGGTACATGAAAGCTGGAGTATAAAGCATTAAGGACATCTCACCATTGGAAGATGTTACAAAGATCCCCTGAAAAACCTGAAATCATGGACAAAAACCAAAACCAGGGGGCCCTCTAAGTAAGTGTGCCCTGACACTGAGTGTGGGGCTGCCCTGCAGTCTGAGGCATATTTAGAACCGCTCCCCACACCCTCACAAGACCAGTGGGGGCTCCCAATCATGAAAGTCACCCACCCCATAATTCCAGTTATCCCCAAGAGGGAAACAGCACTCCACTGAAAATGACTCTTCTGAAATAATCCACGAGCTAAGAAGAGACGTAAGGAGGGGACATGGGTTGAATTTATAAAGCAGCAAATACCAAAACCTAGAGATTTTTAGATAAAGGGGATTCCTAGATTTCACTGTCTAGATAAAGGTGGATAAAGAGCAAAGATAAGCAAACTTTCAGTGAGAAGACAGAGAGGAAATATTTCAAGCTTTGGGACCCATTCATTCTGTTAATTCTGCCATTTAAATTGAGAAAGCAGCCACTGAAATCAATGAAAGGCCAGGGCTGAGTTCCAATAAACTTGATTTACAGAAACAGGTGACAGGCCAGCTTTGGCCTGTGGCCTTGGGGTTTGCCAGCCCTTCGGTATCAAGTCTAAGTAGGTAGTTAATGCGGGATTGGGCAGCACTAGAAATTACGTTTCATCTGCTCTTTTCAAGAAACAAGATGATCATCAATATAATAATATTCCTTTCCCAGATACTTCTGTGTCTGGATGGGAAGCTCTCCCCCATACACTAATGTGTATCTTCCTTACACATTTCATGGTGGATTCCAACATTCTTCCCCGGCCCCACCCCCCACCGCCACCACCAAGTTCGGTCTTTGTAACCCTGAGAAAGAGACATTACAAAATGGATTATCACCCTGCTCCTTCAATCAAAAAGCAGATGAAATGTACAGTCTAAGCTGCCCGGTCCTCTCATCACATGTGTGCTCATATCGATACCAGGTCAGGATCTCAGTTTTCAGAAAGGCCAAGCAAAGGGTATGCAAACAGACAAACCAGACACCATCTCCCTCCACAGGGTTCCTGCCTCTGAATAACATGGAGCTTCCATCCCAAAGTCCTGAGCATGACTCAGCCAGCCCCGCTGCAGCACAGCTGGGGTTACGTCACCTGCATAAGTTCAACATCTGGAAATCCACAGAATGACCCTGGTGGATGGGAGCAGTGCTCAGGGAGCATTTTTCCAAGTTCATGGGGACTGCAAACATGACCCTGGGCAGATGGCAAAGATCTCACAGAAGAGCTATGATTTGGCTCCTCAACCCAGGGCTTCATCCCCACAGCAGTGGATCTCTCCAGAGCAAAGCTTCCAGGAGCCCATGGGTTTGGCCATTCGGAAAGCACACGAAAGTTCCCGAGTTGCAGAGAAAGCACTTTCATAGGCCTCAGAAATGGTCAGAATTCATTTTCTTTGTAACACTGGAACCCGTGACCTAAGGGTCCCAATGTAAAAGTTCTCTTCCTCATATGGATGTCCTTAACAGCGAGAGGAGCAGTTCAGGACCCGTAAGAAAAGCCTAGATCTACAGCATATGGACACATGTCTAGTTCAGATGGTTTTCATCAGACTTAAAAGAGAAGCTGTCTTTTTCTCCTCATATCTAACAGTGAAGAATCCCAAAGGGCAGGAAAAGCTCTCAGAATGAATCAAGCACAGACGGGAAACACTCACTAACAGGGCCAACTGCCTTGGATGAAGGTGGGAGAAAGGCTTTTCCCATGTGTTCGGTACACGGGAGATTAAAGCATCACAGGTCAGCCAGGGAGCTGCACCACCTCCTCCTTGACACACATCCAACTTGATGACTTCCAGAACTAGGCTGGAAAAAAGTCTCTGTGTTAGGAAGTGACACCACCCAGAACAATAGGAGCCTCTGAAGGACAGGTGTCTGCGCGGTTGGGCCTGGACCGTAGGAAAGGGAAATTCTCTCTTCTCTTGCCACCAGTGCAGATGGATGGGATCCGAGGATCATTTCCTCAGCAGGCAAAAGCCCAGGGAAGAGGAACTGGGAAAGGTCACATCCAAACAAATCTATCAGCCAAAGAAGAGAGTCCCAGAATGTGCAGGCAGGCACACACAGCCTACAAGAGGAGGAGAAAGCCACCACCGATGTGACATGGCCAACTGCTCCAAGAAGCCTTCCTACAAATGGCTCCTGAGAACCCTGTGTGGTCAAGTGGTCAGCTGGGTCCATGAAGGTAGGAAGCCACTAGAACGGGTGTACCCGAGAGATGTGTCACTCTTCCAACAATGAGTGTCTCCCTCCACGTGATACAAAACAAATGGGAAAGCCTCAGTTTTAGAGGGACTTCTGCCCTTCAGGCCCCAAAGAGAGAGTCCCGTTCCACATGGGACACATTTATAACGTGCTTAGCACAAGGCTGGGAATTTTTAGTAGAGGTAGGTAGAATTTGTAACATTATTATCTTATTAACAACACCAATAACAATACTCAGGGCTGTCACCGAAGCACCTATGCCTTTCAGAATGAAAACTAAGTTGCAACCTAAACAAACCCATTGAGTTAATTAACAAATCGCTGGCTAGAAATCATAGCTATTTAAAATAGTCTCTCAAAGTCCAGGGCAGCCGTGTGTAAACACTTGATGTATGTGCCCGTTCTTTCCCTCCCATTTCTAATCCAGGAATCAGGGACAAGAGTGATCCATTACTGATGCTAGAAACCCAAGTTTTTGCAATGAAAATGGCACACATTGCCTTCTCCCAGGTTGCTTTTCTGGATCACCAAGACTTTCCTCTCCTCCATCACATGGTGAGATGAGAGGATTGCTGTTGCCGCTTATGGTTTTAACATCCTCAGCTTCTACTCTGTTTTCTTCATATTGTTTTCCTTCCAAGGGCCCTGTGACTCCATTTTACTAACTAGGGAAGGGAAGCTGGTCTTTGAGCTCCTGGGTGATTTGGGAGAAAATTGGCCTCTTTTGTTTATTTGTCACCATGACCCAACAGAATGCTTTCTTCACATTCTCTTCCATGACTGTCTCTCGGCCCCCAACCAGGTCAAGTTCACCTCTAACCACATTATGGAAACAACCTCTCTATCATCTAGACCACCAACCAACCGGCCTTCCCCATGTTACCCAAGGATTTCTCTAAAGGATCATAGATATCATTCTCCTGCACTAAAAGGCTTTCAGTGGTTTTTCATTTTCTGCTGGTAAAATTCAAGCACCTTAGTGCTACCTTTAAAAAGGTCTCCCAGCCTGACCCCAGCTGAACTGGCCCTCTTCCCTCCCACGCAGTCCCTCCCAAATCCTACACGCCAGCCCCACAGGACGCTTCCTTCCGTGCTATGGACCCTGCACTTGCACGCCCCGCCATTTCTCCCATGCTGCTCACCCAACCTGCATGCCTGCCCCACCCCCATGGGTTCCACCCCCCACCCCCCAATTCTTTTTTTTCAGGGTACAATGTTTTCTATTCACTGATAAATTCCAAGTCCACTTCTAGGCGTCCCTTTCTCTGGTACGCTTCCTTGGTTTCGTTAGGAAGCAAAGCCCTCCACTGGGTGGCTTCACCGTCCTCAGACTCGGAACCATCTTCATCTTGACTAATCTGGGAGTAACAAAGTTCGTCAGGCCCCTTGTGAGATGCAACCACACGAAGCCAACCACAAGGACTGTTCTTAAGGTATTTCTTGGTAAGGAACTTCAAATGTCTTTTAGAGAACTGTTCCTCCGAAACAACTGTGATTTTATTCGCGAAGCGTTCAAGCTGAGCACCATTGCCAAGATTTCCAGTTTTTCCACTCACTTTAACTTTCTCCTGTAGAAACTGTTCAAAATGTCCAGAATCAAAAATTCCATCTTCTATTGGGTAAGTAAGGTCCAACTCAAACGTCCAGGTTGACTTCTTAGGTTTCTTGACTTTTGGAGTCATCTTTAAGGTAGAACGCGTGATCAGAGAGCCCCACACCTCACTTCTTGCGAAATGTCTCCTTAAGCTGCGGGATCTGCTTCAAGTGCTGTGTATCCTTCAGGCGATCTTTACTCCTCCCTGGACAAAAGTGATCACCCTGCTCAGAGCTTTCACCCCACGTTGCTTATACAGATGCTCTTCGATTTACGATGGGGTTACATCCCAATAAACCCATCGGAAGTTGAAAATATCATAAGTCTAAAATGCATTTAATACACTGAACATCATAGCTTAGCCTAGCCTACCTTAAACATGCTTAGAACTCTTACCTTAGCCTACCATTGGGCACAATCATCTAACACAGTGAAGACACTGGAGAGTATAGGTTATTGACCCTGGAAGCTGCAGCTGCTGCTGCCACCCAATATCCCAAGATACCCTACCACATATCGTTAGCCCAGGAAAAGATCGAATTTCAAAAGTCAATGTAGGTCTCTACCAAGTTCCTATCACTTTTGCTCCATTGTAAAGTCAGAAAGATCCTGCCAAACCATCGTTAAGTCGGGCACTGTTCACATTAAGGCTTATTGTTAAGTACTGATGATCGAGTCTACCTTCCCCAGCAAAGTATAAGTTCCTTGAAGATCGTGATCATCGCCAGGGGCCCCAGCATCAACTCCACGGCTTCACACACAGTGACTCAATCAACGGACACACATCGAAATCGGAAATGAAGAAATACAGTGAAAACACTGGGACAGAGTAGGGAGCCCAAACCCTCCTCCCTCCTTACAACCTGATCGGACCCAACGGGAAAGAGATGCTTGGAGCACAGTCAGGACTTCCACTGCCACCGACCTGCCCGTTTCTCATTCTATCTGAAAACTGAACCCAGGAGCTCCATAATCTACTGTTGGTTTATGAGACCTAAATATTTTCCATAAAGCGAAGATAAACTTAGACATTTATTTAATACGCATGCCTCACCGCAATCCATTACTAATTGGAGTTGAAGTCTACAACAGACATAACAGCCTGAGAAGGCCTCACGGCTGGAATACAGGGATCTTCAATGCTACTACAATTTGGGGAGACACCTTGCAGTGGCCTCACATTAACATTTCATCTGACCCAAGAAAAGATCCTGATCTGCAGCTGCATCACCACAAGTCACAGGAAGAAAGCATGGTCTCTCATAGGGATTTTGTCATAATATGCAAGAAGAAAGCTCTTGCCACCAAGCAGAGACCAGAAGCAAACATCCCAGGACACGTGTGGGTCGGTTCACAGCTCCAGCTCCTGCGCATGGGCCAGACGCTCAAGGCCACGCTTCACCTACAGAGTCAGGGATGCAGTGGACACGTTCCTGCGGTTTTCAACTGGCTGAGCCAGGACAGTCTCGCTGAGGAGACACGATAGAAGCCAGCCCTGAGGGAGTGGGGGGCACCTGGGGAACAGTGCTCCAGGCAGAGGGGATGGCAGGGACGGGGGCTGCTTAGTGTGTCTGGGCAGCAGCCAGTCTAAGTGCAAGCAGCCAGAAGGAAGCAAGGCGAGAACAGTAGAAGGGAGAGGGCAGCTCCCGTCGGCCCCAGAAACCCCGCAAGCACTTCGGTTTTTCTGCTGCGGGTGGAAAAGCACAGGGAGGCTTTGGGCAGAGTGATACTGTCTAACCTCAAAGGGAACCTCTAGCTACTGTTTTGAGATGGTATGACAAGAGGGCAAGACAAAAGCAGAGGGACCGATTCAGAGGCTGGGGCAATAACGCAGGAGACAAGGCTCTGTGGCGTCTACACCAGGACTACACGGCTGCATCTTGAGTGAGGGTGTACTCGCCAGCTGCCACCATGGATTTACACATCCCCAGGGGTGTCCACCCCTCCCACCCCAGTGGCTCCAGGCAGAGGCCCAGCGGCAGGCCCTGGCGACAGACAGCACACGAATGAAGAGGAGAGGAGAGGCCTTTGCAGCTTTTCAGGCCAACTCCACAGAAGCTAGTCTCAGAAAGTTTAGCAATAAGCTTTGCCCAGCTTTGAACACGGGGAGTTAGAGAGGTCACCCCAAATGAAAAGGAAACCGAGAAACACCCTTCCTTTGGGGGCGCCCCCGGAAACAGGGGAGAACACACACCACCAGAGAAGAAAGGCGGCCTGCTGACACGGACAGCTCAGGGCTCTGCAATGAACTCGGTCTCAAAGAGTAGCCCTTCAGAGCTAGCTGGCTGGCGAGGCCTCTTAGAACTGTCCCTTCTTTTTACTGCAGCTGAAAGAAAGAACGGGCGGTCAAGGTCACACACTCAGGTGGCTTTCATGCCCAGCTGTGTCCCAGGCCTCCCAGGCCCCCCCCAAGTGGTCTATGTGGGTAATCACAGGCTGAAGGTTTGAGTAAACTGCTCCTCTGCACTCCCCCTGCCCCCGTGGTCTCCCCCAGATATGGCCGGGAGCAGCAGCGCTGGCCAGCACCCCACAGCCCCCTGAGCAGCAGTCTCCACTCTGGGGCCACATCTGAGACCCTGGGCAAGTAACTAATGCGTCTAGCCTCCTCCTCCTTCCTCTGTACAATGGGGGTAAATGAGATCATGAGTAATGGCAGCCAGCACGGGGAAGACACTCGACAATGGGGAGTTACTCTTGGGTTCATTATTGTTCTTTCATTTAACCTGCCTGTGAATGCCTGAGAAATTTATTCATTATAGCAAAGTTAATAAAAAAATTCACTGCTACCAAGAATCAAAAGATGCATCATCATTAAACAACAGAGTGATAAAAACCGGACGGTGACACATTGTATACTGATGTGCCATTTTCAACATGTATTCCAGTATCTCATATGCAAGTCAACTAATTGCCCTAAAACTTCTAAAGATATATCCAATATAGGTTCTCAATAAAGCAGGCAAGGTTGTCCAAAAGGAAGCACCAATTTAGAACTGAACTTTAGAACTGAAATGGCCACCTGACTTGTTTTGTTGTTGCTGCATAAGCACTACCTGGCAAGAGTATCAGAATACAGGTGCCCACGGCCCTCACCGTGGACCCTGAAGCAATACGGTGGTTTTTAACAAGTGCCCCCGACTCTAATGAAGCAGGCTGACTGATCCCATTTACAAGGACTCTGCTGGGATTTCAACACCCAGGCAGAACAGAGACATCCTCTCTGAGACGTCCGTCTACCTCCCTTCCCAGCCTTCTCCCTTCAGGATTCCCAAAGCCATGACCCCTTCATGCCGGAGCCTATCCCACCCATGACTGCTGCCAGGAATGTCCCATACCCTGACCTCCACCCCACCTGGCTACTCCTGTGCTCACTAGTCCAGACCTTATCACCTCAAGGTAATCTTCCTGACCACTCACTGACCACGCACGCATTCATTCGCCATCTCTTGAGAGCCTACTACTAAAAGCCAATGTTCTCGGCACTAAGGATGGAAGATGAGGTCCACAGAATTGATATTCTTGTAGGGAAAGACACAGTTCATACACAGCACGAATCCCGAGTTCAGACTGCCTGCCTGCCTGCCTGCCTGCCCTCGAATCCTGAGATAAGCTGCTCAACCCACGATGGACCTATTGTTGGCATTCAGTGAGATGTTGTCGGGATGCATGTAAGAGTGATATAACAAATTGTTACTACAAAATAAGCAAGATTGTTTCGGTTCCTGACGGATACTATAATAATAAGCAGAGTACCATGACAGAGTAACTTGGTGGTGGAGGATTATTTAGGGTAGAACTTAAAGGAGCTGGGTCCTGAGGCTTGGCCAGTTTCAGGGACCAACACTGCACTTCAGTTCCCATGTGACAAAATCTCAGGTGTCAGAGAGCCATTCTCCAGCACTTATGCACACAATGCGCCCTTGGCCAGAATTTGGATATTCTCATAAAGATTCAAGCAACAGTCCTTCCGGCAGCTCCTAGAGCACGGGGTTGACGGAGGGCGACGGAGCAAGAGAGGAAAGACAACGAGGATGCTCCTAGTGGCTGTGACCAACTGGGATCAGCCTTGCTCCATCTGATGCCATCCTTTGGGAATATGCAGAAACCCTGAGGGGCACTGCAGGCGAACAAGAGTTCCATGGGCCCAGACTGGAGAAAGGACTAGAGCTTTAATTAGCAATGCCAATGAGACTTCTTTGAACCCACCTGCCAGTGAAGCCGGCTGACATTTGAACTCTAAGTCTGCAACTTTATGCTACTTCTCTGAGTACAGTGTGGGCTACCTGAGGGCAGAGCATATCTATCTTGGACTGCACACGGACATGAGATAGGGGCACGCAATAAATATCAGATGAATAATGGGATGAACTACAAATGGTCCTGGTACTAATGCATCAAAACATACAGACAGATTGCCTTGAAATGGTAATGACTAGAGCTTGCAGGCGACAGCATTTTGGATCATCTCAGAATCCTACATGCCAAGGTGGGCAATACATGAAATAGGCCCTAAAGCTATGATGCACTTGTCCACTGTCTCACATCTATTCAACAAGCACTACAGCATGATAATTACAACCCATAAATGGCAGGCAGCTCATACCATCCCTCTCCCCTCGTAAGTCTGGGCCCAGGAGAACTTTATACCCTGGAGCAGTTTGCACATTCAACGCCTCCCTGGCTGTCTCCTAACCTCTTGTGTTTCTATGTCCCACTGAATCGAAAAGAAATGGCTGGCCATTTTACTCCTTTAAAAACCCCTGATGCCTTCAGCATTGATACTCCAGAGGAGACAGATCCCTCCAGAAGGTTCTGGTGCCCTCTAGAAGGGCCTCTATAGGATTTTCCACCTCCACTGCCACTCATGATGAATCATGGTTAGGAAGGGGAAGGCATTAGCTGCCTCACATGGGGGTAAGGGTACTCAGATTAAAGGTTGAAAGTCTGAGGTCTACAGGATAAAGCTTCTAACCTTTGCTTGAAGATGCTTCACAAACTGGAAGCAGCCTGCCCTTCCGGCCTCCTGCCTGGAGCTCCTCCCCAAGCTGTGGCCACGCCAGGCTCCTTGAGGCCCCACCCCCATGAGCACGTGGAGGTCCTCACACTTTTGCTAGTGAGCTCTACTCAGAGGCTCTTTCCCCCCTGTACACAGTGGCCTCCTAAAGAAAGTTTACTCATCTCTCACAATCCCAACCAAGCGTCCCCATTGCTCCCTAAAGATTCCCTTGAGTGCTTCCGGGAGAGCCACCCCTGCTCCAGCATCACTCTGGACCAGCACTCAGCACGGATGGCAACCTGCTCCCTGACAGGATGAGCTCCTCCAAGACACAGATCGCCTCCCACTCTTCACCACGCCGTCATCACCTCATAGAGCCACTTAATAAACACTGATTGAAGGTCATGTCCGGATATGAGATCTGCAGACAGCACCATGTTGACGATGTGAACATTCAGACACAGCAGCGTCCCGTCGCCTTCCCCTTATACACTGTCAGAATACCCAAGACTTCTCTCTTACAGAAATTAGCCCTCTGCAATGCATACCTGTGTAACACGTCACTTAAAGCCCATCTTCCCCGCAAGACTGAGAGCTCTTTGCAGCCAGGGCCTGTGTCTGGTATTCACTCCTGCCTCTGCAGGCCCAGCCCCACATCCGGCCCATGGCGGTAGGCAGTCAGTTGATGATACATGAACCCCTCATGTGTGACACCCTAGAAAGTTGTACGTGAACCTTGAAAAAATTATGCTGAGTGAAAGAAGCCAGTGACAAAAGAGCACATATTTTATGATCCCATTTATATGAAATGTCCACAATAGGAAAATCCACTGAGACAGTAGGTAGATGAGTGATTGTCTAGGGCAGAGAGAGAAAGAAGGTCTGGAGGGAAACTAGAGCAACCGCTGATGGGTAAGGCATTTCTTTCGGGCATGATAAAAATGTCCTCAAACTGACTGTGGTGATGACTGCACCACCCTGAGAATACTAAACACCACTGGATTGTATGCTTTCCATGGGTGAATCGCATGGAGTGTGAATTATATCTTAGTAAGACATCTTTTAAAAATTGTACAAGCTCTGCTGTTATGAATATTCAAAAACTAAATCTGCTCAAGAAAGCTAAATAGTATCATTAGAAGTAACCATGGAAATCTTTTAGAAAACACACAACTTTCTTCTTTAAAAAATTAAACACAGGTTTGATTTTATTTAGTAGACTATCACCAGATCTTAAAAGAATGCATGAGAACACAGGTCTTAGCTTCTTATTTTTAAAGTACTAGAAACTGAGATGCAGAAGTTCAGTGACTTGTCTAAGATCTCACAGGCAGTTGATGGAGACGCAATTACAGCAGGATTATTCTCACTCAATAGCCAAAAGGGGGAAGCAGCCCAAGTAACCATCAACAGATAAATGTGTAAACAAACGTGGTCTATACAAAGGAATATTATTCAGCCGGAAAAGGGAAGAAAATCCTGTCATGTGCTACCACATGGGTGGTTCTTGGGGACATATGCTCAGTGAAAGAACCCAGACACAAGAAGACAAATACTATATGATTCCACTTATTTGAGGGACCTAGGAGTCAAATTCAGAGAGACAGAAAGTAGAATGGTGGTTGCCAGGGGCTGAGGAAGGGAAGAATGGCAGTTAGCGTTGAATGGACAGAGTTTCGGTTTTGCAAGATAAAAAGAGCCGATTGTTTGCACAATAATGTGAATGTACTTAACACCACTGAACTGTACACTGGCAACTGGTTAAGATGGTAAATTTTATGTTATGTGTATTTTACCACAATTAAAAATAAATTAAAAAAAAAAAAAAAGATCCAACTCAAGTCTCCTCACCCCTGTCCTGACGGCACCCTCCAGCATGGCCCTCCCAGAGCCCGAGGAATGCTTAAATAAAAAGGAGAGCGGCCTCTGCTCGGTCAGACCTCACTAAGGGAGAAATCAGAGGGACTGACGTCACTGCTTCCAAGGAATTTCAAGAATTTTAACGAATCTCCACAGGTCCGATCAGCACACAGATCAATAAAATGGAGGCCACTCCAAGGGTCTGAGTCTCCCCAGAACTTAGCCCTGCAGAAGGCAAGATGGGGGTTGCAAAAGCGAGCTGGCGACGGGTACAGGACAGGTCAGGCTGCTTTCTCCGGGACAGAGCTCCTCAGATATAACTGAGCATAGGAATCAACCCGGGGGCTGATGGTAGTGCAGGTTCTGGGTCACCTGGGTCAGGCCTGAGAGCCTGCATTTCTCACCAGCTCCCAGGTGATGCTGGTGCCATGTTGGTCCCCAGGACCACTCTTCGACACTTCGTGGAGCCAGGGTAGGGATGAACTCTACCCCACATTCCTTTCCCCAAATGAGACACTAACTTCATGAGCTTGGGGACCCATGATATCACTGTATTTTGGGTAGAACTCAGCGCCCAATTGCAAGCCAATAAATCTCAATTCTATTTGCTTGAGTTAGAAAACATGCATTTCGATTTTTATGGTTTAAGAAAATGTAAGTTTGATTTATGTGAAAACTGGGTCAGTGGGTTGGCTGCTTGATTGTGGGAATGGCAGGAACCAATTGCGGTTCATTCGTTAAAGAGAATATTAAGTATGACTTAAAACTCATAAGTCAGTGGAATGTGGTCTAATATCTGACTCACAAGCTCGTTCACGTCCCCTGGTAAGCCATACTGGCAAAAGCCACTACACAGGGAGCCCGAGCAGTCTGCTTTACATCGTCACGGACAACATGTGTTTTTACCCTTGGCTTTCATGAAGTTTGGGTTTTCATGCCAGTTCCTAATGAAAATTAACTAGGAAGAAAAGTCATCTGCACAGTAAGAAGAGGTCTGGTAACAGTGGGAGGCTGCAATGAACAAGACAGATGTTACACAGGAAAAGTCAAGCACTCAGAGAAATTAAAATAACAGATTATGTGTGTAAGATGGGAGGTCACCAATTAAAATGAAAAGTATTCTTATAGGGAGAAGAAACACACACACTTTTTTAAAAAGAGAAAGCAAATAACCGGCCCCTTGCGATCAAAACCTATCCTAGGGCTGGCCGAGTGGAGCGGCGGTTAAACGCTGGCTTGGGAAGTCGGTGGCCCCGGTTCGGGTCCCATATGTGAGGGCCAGTGACACTGCCCTCAAAAAGAAAAACAAAAAACAAACAAAACAAAAAAATAAATAAATAAATAAATAAATAAATAAATAAATAAATAAATAAATAAAACCTATCCTAAAATACTCTATAGAAACTGAATGTGGCTACAAAGAACTTTGCAACTTTGCACCAAGTGAGAATCTAACTTTCACTGCAGTTGCTAATATACATCCCTATATTTGTATCAACTAATTGGCCCTACCATTTTATTGCTATTACGATTAGCAAGTCCCCAAAATAGGAGAGGGTGGCTTACCTATTACAATATCCATTAACTGATTCTCTCAAGGTTCAAAGTACATGCCTTCCACCAGTCTTACTTGTTGCAAAGTCGATGTAGTTTTTAAAAATACCTTCACCTTCAAGGAAGGGAACAAACAAATCAAATGGAAACCTGAAGATGGTAAAGGAAAGAGAATGCAGTGCTCAGTACCAGCCAAGGTGCAGTAAGATAAGATTTGTCATTCATTGTCTGCTGTGCTGCTGTCATTGATACTACCTTTTTTGTGTACATTAGCAGCATGTAAATTGTGTAAACAGGCAACTCTTGAAAATGTATAGACTCCTTGGCCCAATAGTTCCTCTTCTGAGGATCTAATCTAAGGAAATGATCCAAACTTTAGAAAAAACTCCACATGGAAATAAAAACATCCACTGCAGTATTGCATAACAGTAGAATACGAATTAGAGATAAGCATTGGGGTTATTTTAATCATGTAATCGTAGCTAACTAGAAACTACATTTCCCAGAATTCTGTCTCCTGGCTAGTACCCTCTTAGAGTTGGCCATGAAGGCAATTAGCCCAGGATATGAAAGCACAAGTGGAAAAGCAGGTGGGATGTCAGGGTGGTGAGCTTCCTATGGGGCTGCGACGAGACCACAGCCCTTCCAGCTCCTAAGCCTGGCACATGTGCATGGGGCAAGGGCATGGGGTCTTCTACAAATCACCCCAAATCATCAAGGTGGGAGATGATGAGAGACAGACGTGGGCTCCAGTGTGTCCTGGCTCTCTTGGCTCCACCTGTGACTTTTCTTCCTGACGACATGCCCATTTAGAGGCAAAGACAACAGACTCCCCAGATTCTAACAGCTCCCACAAGTGCACAGGGTCAAATCGCCATGATAAATCCCTCTTCCACATCCCTCACTGTTAATTTTATGTGTCAACATGACTAAGCAAAGGGATGCTTAGCTGCTAAAACAGTATGTCTGGGTGTGTCTATGAGGGTGTTTCTAAAAGACATTAGCATTTAAATCAGTAGACTGAGTAAAAAAGATCCCCCCTCCCCAGCATGGGTAGACATCGGCCAATCACTGCGGGCCTGACTAGAACAAAAAGACAGAGGAAGTGATTCTCTCTTGTTTAAGCTGGGATGTCCATCTTCTCCTGCCCTCAGATATCTAAGCTCCTAGTTTTCAGACCTTCAGACTCAGACTGGATCACACCATCAGCTTCCCTGGTTCTCCAGCTTCCAGACTACAGGCAGACCCTGGGACCTCCTGGCCTCTGTAATCACATGAGCCAATTCCTATTATCAATCTCTCTAACTCTGTCTCTCTCTGTCTCTCTCTGTCTCTCTCTCTCTCTCTCTGTCTCTCTCTCCCTCCCTCTACACACACACACACACACACACACACACACACACACACACACACGGTGCTGGCAAAAGAAGAGACAAATAGATCAACGGAACAGAAGAGAGAGCCCAGAAATAAATCTGCATAAATATAGTGAACTGATCTTTGACAAAGGAGCAAAGATGATACAATGGAGAAAATATAGTCGTTTCCACAAATGTTGCTGGAACAATTGGACATCCATATGCAAAAAGAGGAGTGCTGACGCAGACCTTACACCCTTCACGAAAATCAACTCAAAATGGATCACACACTTAAAAGTCAAATGCAAAACTATAAAACTAAAAATCAACACCACAAAAGATAAAAAGAGAACACCTAGATAATCTTAGGTATGGTAATGACTTTTTAGATACACCATCAGAAGCATGACCAATGAACAAAATAACTGGCAAGCTGGACTTCATTAAAATTGAAAACTGCTCTGTTAAAGACAATATCAAGAGAAGGAGACGATAAGTCACCAACTGAGAGAAAATGTTCGTAAGACACATCTGATAAAGGACTGTTATCTGAAATATACTAACAACTAAAAGCTCAACAATAAGAAAACCTGATTAAAAAATGTCCAAAGATCTTAATAGAAACCTCACTGAAGAAGATATATAAATGGCAAATAAGCATACCAAGAGATGCTCCACATCATATGTCATCAATTTAATGTAAATTAAAATAACAAAGAGATACCACTACACATCTATTAGAATGGCCAAAATCCAAAACACTGACATCAAATACTGACAAGGATGTGGAGCCACAGGAACTCTCATTTATTGCTCAAGAAATGCAGAATAGTACGGCCACCTGGGAAGACAATTTGGCAGTTGCTTAAAAAACTAAACATACGATCCAGCAATCATACTCCTTGGGGTTACCCAAAGGAGTTGAAAACTTACATCCACACAAAAACCTGCACACAGATGTTTATAGCAGCTTTATTCATAATCACAAAACTTGGAAGCAAACAAGATGTCCTTCAGTAGGTGAATGGATAAGTAAATTGTCATGCCTCCAGATAATGGAATATTATTCAACACTAAAAAGAAATGAGCTATCAAGCCATGAAAAGACATGTAGGAAACTGAAATGCATATTAGTACGAATAAATGAAAGAAGCCAATCTGAAAAGGCTACATACTGTAGGATCCCAACTATAAGACATTCTGAAAAATGCAAAACTGGGGAGAGTGAAAGAATCAGTGGTTGCCAGGAGATTGGAGGAGGGAAGCAAGCATGAAGAGGCAGAACACAGGTTTTTTAGGGCAGTGAAACTATTCTGTATGATAATTATAATAATACATGTCATTATAACTTTGTCGAAGCCCATAAAATGTAGGAGATCAAGAGTGAACCCTCATATAAACTATAGACTTTAGATGACAATGTGTCAATGTAGGTTCCTCAGTTCTAACAAATGTACCACCCTGGTTTTGAATAGTGATAAAGGGGGAGGCTACATACATATGGGGACAAGGAGTATATGGGAAATCTGTACCTTATGCTCAATATTGCTGTGAACCTAAAACTGCTGTAAAAAATAGTCTATTAAAAGAATTTTGTCACTTCTTTAAGAATTATTATAAATAGTAAGAATTAAACTCTAAATTCTTTATTTTTTTCCTCCTTCACTCTCAACTTAAGTTTTGGGACATGTCATCAAAAAGTTTTTCGATTAATACTTTATCAAAGGCCCTTTTTTTGTGTGTATATTCAACAGAATTACGAATCTGGTATTACGTCACTTGATTGCTAAAAGCGCATTTGGTTGTTTTCGAAGAGAAAAGCCAAACTTCTCAGCACGATCTGGCCACTGATCTTGCCAGCTTAGCTTAGCTTATGTCCCCTAATATAAGAATAATAATAATAACAAGAACATAATGACAATAATAATAACTGTGACGCTCAGAAGTGACCAAATCCTTTGATTGCTCTGCACTTTTGCACAGCGTTTTGTCTGTGTAACTTGAAAATGCTCTCCTTCTGTACCTTCTTCATCCTAAGAACAACCATTCACCAATTACAACTTCACTTGAATTTCATCCATAGACCTACCTGCCTCTCCCCTGGCATCAAATTCACCTCCCCAATTACTCCTCCATATACTTGACATGCATTCAGCCACTCTGTCCAGACTGCATTGAATGAGTCTATCTCTCCAGCTGGAGGGCCTGTTAAAACTCGCATTGCTGGGCCCCACCCCCAAGAGTGTCTGATTCAGTAGGTCTGGGGTGGGGTCCAAGAACGTGCATTTCCAACAAGTTCTCAGCTGCTGCTGCTGCTGCTGCTGCTGCTGCTGCTGCTGCTGCTGCAGGTCTAGGGACTACACAGTGAGCGTGAGAACAGCCAAGCTACACTACAAGACCCTTAAAGGTGGGGACTATGTTATACTATGTTATAGTTACCGTTGCATCCCAAAGGCGCAATAACAGTGCCTGGCACTTAGCAGGTGTGCAGGATTCGTTAGAGATCTTCACATTTCCTTTACTTTTTTAAATAAATAAAATCCTTTCCCATACATATGGCTAATATCACTAGAGTGCAATATAACATGGTGTGCGGAGTTGCGTGGGATCTTATGGCTACCTTCTTGTTCATTCCTTTGTGAAATCTGGAAACTTTAATAAAGACAGGGTGAAACTGTCAAAATCCAAGATTTTTTTTTTTGTTCTTTAAACACACTCTTTGTGAAAAGCTATCCATCTTTTAAATAACCAATGTACTTTCTCTGTTGCTACAGGAAAAGGGAAACACAGCCAGAAATAGGAGGATATCGACAAAGACTTGGCCGTGCTTTTGCTCCCAACTTCTCAATGGTAAAGCCTTGACCATTTTCCCAGATGTCCTTCTATACTCTTTATTCTGTCCCTCCTCTTCTCCCTGCACAATTACATGGTGGACTGGCAGTGCTAAACCCAGGAGCAGGAGCAGGGCCCGGGTAATCTGACCTGCAGATTTATAAATTACCATCACCTTCCCAGACACACCCTCTAGCCAGGTTGTGAGAAAGTTATAGAAATCCAGACAAGAGAAGTGGTTTCACATGTAAAGGCTGGGAAGATGTCCCAACCTGAATGATTTGGCAGCTGATGGCACAGGGAGAAAGATTTTCCAGGGATACTGAAAGCAAACACACACGGGTATTAAAATACATGGCATGTCCCAGCAAACATACGTTTGCCCTATGGCTAAAACATAATGTATGGTGGCAACAGGGCTGGAAAAGAATTTGGGGTCAGACTGTGGAAGGTCTTAAACACTATCACAAAGATCGGACTATATATAATCTGTATGCAGGTAACTCCCCTCAAAGGGGAGTGACAATGACCAGACCTACATGTTGGAAAACAACTCTGATGGCTTAGTAAACAATAAGTAGGCGTTGGGAGAGCCATGCTCTGCTTTACTGATCATCAAAGAAACACTAACTGAAGCTGGAAAGGAAACGTGGAACAAAGTAAAATGTCTACAGACATGTCTTTATTCAACTGAAGTAAAGGCGTTTTATTTTTTCTTTTCATTCTATCTCGACATGTTTCAAAAACAACTTAAGGTAGGTAAATAAGAATTGAAGCAATAAGTACCAGAGAAATTGAAAGCCAGACCTCTTCTGAGCAAAGGAGTCAGGCAAGTCTTCCTAGATTTGATCCTGGCCTTTAAAAGATAAGAAAAATGCACCAGCATGAACACTGCCATTTATAGCTATGGGTATCATTACAGGCTTTGCAGAAAAGCTACATTATCTTGCTCTTTAAAAGCCAAAATGTTCGGAAATACGCCTCAATCCCAAATTAACCACATTCAGGTGATCAGATGGAGCAAACCGGCATAAAGAGAATAAAAACTAACACATCAGTTATGTCAGCTGTGAATACAACATCTGAAAATAGATCTATTTCTATTGCAATTGTGTTTTACTTAGTCCATACTTTCAGTTTGAAGATAGGTCCATGCTACCAAACTTTAGAAAATCAAGCCTTTCTTCTACAACAATTTCTCAAAACATATGAAAAAGAGGCAAAACAGTAAAAAAAGAACTGATCTCCTGATGGCTGAGAAGAGAGGTTTTAATTATGCTATAAGATGAGGGTGATAACTGACTTAACACCCTGATACATCTTAACCTGGGCTTATACACAGAAACAACATATGAAATGTGATCAAACAATATAGTGAATGTTTAAATAAAAACTAATTTATTGCAGTAAAAGACACATTGCCATTAATGCCCCTCAGAATACTCCCCCCTCACTTCAAACACATTTATCCCATTGTTCCTGCCACTTTCTGAAGGAGTTCTGCAAGTCCTCTTTCATGAATGTCTTTAGTTGCGCTGTCGTGGCTGCCTCAATGTCCTGAAGCGATTAAAACCATTTACCTTTATGGTCATTCTGACTTTGGGGAAGAGCCAGAAATTGCATGGTACCAGATCCAGTGAATAAGGTGGATGAGCACACCGTAATGTTTTTTATTTAACAGAAATTGCCGTATACCAGAAGCGATGTGTGACACAGAGCGTTGTCATGATGGAGGATGATTTACAACATACCTTCTCTTAACCAACTGACTGCACTGAACAAGTTGAAATTTGTCACACACTGTTACTAAGGTTCAACATGCCGCTCCCATATTGAAGATCCCTGCCTTTCCATTGGATGGCACTCGGCAGCAGCATTCACCGTAGTTTGTGATCACAACAGAAAGGCTCCATGTCACACATCGCTTCTTCTAGTACAGTAATTTTTGTCAAATAAAAACATTACAGGGGCCGGCTGAGTGGCACGTTGGTTAAGAGTTGACTTGGGATGCCAGCTCTGAGCAGCAGGGCCCAGGTTCAGATCCCACATGAGGGCCAGTGATGCTGCGCCCTCTACAGCTAAGATGGTGAACAGCAGCTCAACCTGGAGCTGGGATCCCTTGAGTTGCCAGGGAAGATGTAGGCTGCAGCCCTTGCTGCAGTGGGCTGCCATGAGCTACCATGAGTGGCTGGCAGCCAGCGTGAGGAGCCAGCAGCCAGCATGAGCTGCCAATAGCCGCCGTGAGCAGCCGTCCAATGGCTGGTAAGCAACTGCCTCACCCGGGAAGAGCACAATGATAATACCAACATGGGTCAGTGAAGCAACATCCTCCACAACTAGACTGAAGAACAAAAGGACAGTAACTTGTCTGTTCCCCTTCCCTTGTTCCCCAATGCTATTCCCCTCCCCAATTCCCCAATAAGATCTTTAAAAAAAAAGACATTACAGTGTGTCCTCATCCACCTTATTTACTGGATCTGGCACCATGAGACTTCTGTCTCTTCCCCAAAGTCAAAATGATTCAAGACATCGAGGCAGCTATAACAGCACAACTAAAGACATTCATGAAACAGCACTTCCAGAACTGCTTCAGAAAGTGACAAGAACGATGGGTAAGTGTGTTTGAAGCGGGGGGAGTATTTTGAGGGGGATTAATGGCAATGTGTCTTTTACTGTGATAAAATTATTTTTATTTAAACATGCGCTGTATTTTGTTTTTTTTTGTTTTGTTCTAATTTTTTTTTTAATTGGGGAACAGTATGTTTTTCCAGGACCCATCAGCTCCAAGTCAAGTAGTTGTTTCAATCTAGATGTGGAAAGACACAGTTCCGTGGCCCATGTGGGAATCGAACCGGCAACCCTGGTGTTATGAGCCTGCGCTCCAACCACCTGACCTAACCAGCTGCCCTTTTCACTGTATTTTGCGATTACACCTCATAATTATCAGAGATTGTCAGGAAATATGCTATTCCACATAGGGGAATTTACCATGTAACTGAAGTTTAATATTTTTAAATGTTCAAACATTTTTTTTTTAATTTTTTAAAATCTATTTTTGAAAGGGGAAGAAAGCACTATTAAATATTGGGTTGTTGGAAAAGTCATGACGTATTTTTTCTGTGTTTTTCATTGCAAAAATGTGTCATGACTTTTCTGACAGCCCAATATATTACAGAACTTCCACATCCAGTCGAGGTGAAATAACAAGGGCCAAATTTATACACCCAACTGAAACAATTTTTTTAAACAGACAACATATATGAAACAATGGTTCTCAGACACTGGACAACAGGAGCACAGGACAGTGACCCCCTAACAGAATGGAAATAGATGACACGAGCCCTACATTTGCCAGGAGAGGAAACCCAGGTGCCCCTCTCCCACCCCCAACCCCCCGAGGTCACCCAGAGCGGAAGAGATGAAGCTAAAATTGATTACATGCCACCTTGCCATTTGAACCGAGCATGGCAAAGAGTTTACTGAACGCAGAATCATTTGTTCTTGATGACAACTGGCCACCTGTGTTATGTTATGCTCTAATACTGTGCAGACCACAGTTAGGACCTGGAAAGGTTTCTTCTCAGCACTGCTAAACTCTTTCGACTCAGGTGTGCTCTTATAATGACTTCATTTCCTCTCTCGCTAACAGGCTGTCACCACCCCCAACATCAGCCCTCAGGTGATGTACTTTCCTTACAGATATAGGTCCTTGCATCTTCCATTCTTCCAGCTCCCAAGCTCCATAGCACGGTGCAGGGACTGCTGGGGCACCAGTGTTGACAGCTTGACCGCTCTAATTCTCTGCGCTGTTCTGAAGGGTAGAGTTTGCCAGACAAGTGACCTCTGGCCAGGCAAACAGTAGCTTCCAAGGAATAATTACCAAATGAATTAATTCCTAAGTTCATGAATGAATAAAGTATTATGGTTAAAAGTCTCAGGCAACATGTATCTTCTTTTCTAAATTCATAATCTATTGCTGTTTAAATCAATCTAACAGACCAGTTAGATGTCCTTCAGTACCATGCAGAAAAATTCACTTCCTCACAGAGTGATCCCAAGGTTCACACCAAGAATGTCGGGGCGCCTGGCTGCCCTTCTACAGGTAGTGGACCTGTTTGCAGAAGAACAATGGAGTCCACATTCCACAGCAACAACTTCAGACTTCAGTCTTCACATCTTTAAAACACACATCCAACTTCACTCAAGTTATCCTTTGAAAGGCGCTTAGTCCCAGAGTTTAAAGCAACAAGGTCAAAGCATTCTTTTTATGGACCCAGGAACGCAAAGTCACTCAAAAGGTATGTACCTATAAGCCCACAAAATGGCCTGTCAATTAATGCAAACAAAACTGTATTTAATGCCGAGAAAATAATCAATCCAATTGTCATATAAAAAGGACCAGGGGGGTGGGGGGAGGAGTAAATCCTGGGTCACTCAACACTACCGCTATACATGGCGTTAATAATAAAAACTTTCACTCACACAGCAACTTACAGATTATGTGACAGAACAGAGCAAGCAATTCCCATTTACAGTTCAGGAAGCAATTTAAACACTGGCTTGGTGTTTCTCAGCCCGTCTTTGCCTCATAAAATCCTACTCTGTTATTAAGATCCTTCTCATATGCTACCTCCTTGGTGAAGCCTTCTGCCATATCTGTAAAGAAGCTTTCCTATTCTGCCCTCTGTTGTCCCATAAAACTTTAGTCCCATCCCCACAACAGCACTTACTCACTATGGTGGAATGTATCCATCATTTATCAGCCTCCGACGTGTCCAGCATTGTGGCTGGCACATAGCAGTCACTCGATAATCCAAAGACCCTTGTCCCCAAATGACAAACTCATTTATTTCAAACATAGAAACTTCATCACTGTAGCTAACTCTAAAATACAGTTCACCCTTGAACAACACGAGTCTAAACTTACACAAATGAGTGGACCTGCACAGTTGTTCAAGAGTCAACTTTTTTGATCCACAGTTGGGAATCCAAAGATCCAGAGGGCCAACTGCATTTAAGTTTTCATAGAGTCAAAAGTTGTATGTGGATTTTTCAACTGCATGTGTTGGGGGTGGGGGAGGGGTCTGTGCCCCTAATCCCAGCATTGTTCAGGGATCAACTGTATTTACATTTTTCTCATCTCAAAAGTAACCTGTCTTCATTAAAGAAAATTTGGAGGGGCCTGCCAAGTGGCTCAGTTTGTTAAGAGTTGGCTTAGAGTGTATGCCCTGAGCAACAGGGCTGCTGGTTCGATTCCCGCATGGGCCAGTGAATGCTGCGCCCTAGCCAACAAGCGGCAGCATGGCTCAGCTGGTGTAACAACAAGATTGCCTGTTCAATGGTGGACTATGCCCACCAGCAACTAAAAAGATTGAACTCGGCACCTTGAGCTGAGCTGCCGCCCGAATGGCTCAGTGGATAGGGTGTGCGCTCTTAACAACAAGGTTGCTGGTTCCACTCCCGCATGGGATGGTGGCTACACCCACCCGCAACTAAGATTGAGCAGAGCACCTTGAGCTTAGAGGCCAGGAGCTGCCGACAAGAAGCCAGACGGCAACTGGCACCCTCCACAACGAAGACTGAAGAACAACTTGGCTGGTCCCCTCCCCCAATTCCCCAACACTGTTCCCCTCCCCTAATACCCCAATAAAAATCTGAAAAAAAGAGTTCCTGTACTTATTAATAAAAGATCAATGTTTCTGGAGTAAAGACACAAAAGCTTATGAATTGCAGCAGCCACTTTCATCATCTACTCTTTACTAACTCCATCAAGCACCAAACAATAAAAGGGTCCAAGAGGCGACCATGTTACGAAGCCGCTCATGTGTCTGTGATCTGCCGCATAAGCTGATTCTCCATGCTGTGTTTCCCAAACAGGGCACTGGGGGAACGTGACAGACCTGTGCACAGACCTACCTTAAGCTGACCCCTTTCTCACCTGTTCTTCCAGGTATTCTGCTATCTCATCAAAGTCCTCTTTGGTATCCAACTTCTTACTCCTCACTAACTAACTACTAAGAAACCCTTCAGAGATCATACCCAGGTCTCACAGCTTTGACCCTATTGGCTTTTTGAGGTGGATAATTTTTTGTCATGGGGGATGAACAAAGGGTTCAGTGCCTTGCAGCATGTTCAGCAGCATCTCTGGCCTCTGCCCACTAGATGCCAGTAGCAAACGCCACAGCTGTGACAACCAAAAATAACTCCAAACATTGCCAAATGTTTCCAGAAGAGCAATTTTGTCCCCAGTTGAGAACCACTGATCTAAATTAATTATTGAGTTATTTGATAATAAAGGTAGGAATATGGTCAACCAGAGGTGAGAATTTAGTGTCAACTAATATGCTAAATAACTATGATCAACTGGTAGTGTCCACCTGATATCATGTCCAGAGAAAAGTGCTACAGTTGATTGGTGATGTCTGCCATGGACTGGGGAAGGGTAGTTTGCCATCTCCATTAACGCACCAGAAGCAGTTAGACAGAAGGGGGGAGGAGGAGTTGTCACAATGTTTAAAAAAACTGGACTTGGCTACAAAGAGACTCAATACCATCTTCCCTTGCCCCAATGAGAAGAGCAACAGGAACCATTTGACTGATAATATCCTATGAAATGATCCCTAAAAGACAACATAGTTGACAAGCCATTAGTATTTATAAACTTCCTATACACTCTAAGCACGTATACACCATCAAAGGCTGGTGAGGAACAGAACTGACTTTACCCACATCATCAAAAAAATGGCGGTATTGAATGCTAATCCAGAAACCATAATTGCCATAAAAGGAAACAGAACCACTTTTCTTCTGCACCATGTAATTTATGTGTAAAAGATAGAGAGAGGGCCCTCTCCAAAATCTACTGGTTGTCCAAGAATATAATGGTTAAGGCAGAACAAATCAGATCAAGAAGGAACAAAACCATGGATTACTTATGCTTCTGATTGTCAACAGAGTCTTGATTGCCCACAATATAACCCTGCACCATTATTCAATTTCTTTGAGCCTCAACATCCGTTTCCCTCATCTTGTAAAATAGGGATAAAATAGTACTAACACCTCCTGGTGTTGTTCAGATGAGGAAGTGAGATAATAACAAAGGTCATATATAAGTACTGTATAAATGTTAATATTGTTTGGTGTCAATGCTATATTCAATCTAGAAAGCATCGAGTAGCCTATGTTGTGTTTGCCAGCTTTGCAACTGATGGTGTTGAGAAATTAGAAACCCATAAAAAGTCTCAAAGACGGTATTCACAATCTAGTTTTTGCTTATGATTACAATTTGCTCAAACCCCACTTCATACAGATCTAAATATTTCTTCTCACCCCACTAAGTGTCCTTGGTGGAATTAAGGAAAGCTGATCACTACACTGTCCCTACCCCTCCCTGTGTCTGCTTTTAGCCCAAATCTGAACACAAAATAAACCCAAACTCCTTAAGAATCACAACACAAGTGACAAGTCAATAGCAGATACTGTCAGAGTTTTTATGGGCCCAGATCAGTGATTCTAAGCAAAAGAAGTTAGGAAAAACCTTATGTCTTCAGTGGGTTTAAAGAGACAAAGGAAAAAAAACAAAAGATCCACTGTATTTAGTTGCTCAGGGAAACAAGGCTCATTTCTTGTGCTCTCAATCCTGCAGTGAGGCCCCTTAAGGTAATATCCTCGTGTGGTCCCAAAGCAAGACGACTGTGGGCCATTGGGAAGAAGAGATGGTAACCCTGATCATTTCATCAGCTGGTCTGAACAGGGCAACAATCATTTCCAAACTTAACATATGGGCACAAAAATCAATTGTGATTTTGCTTGCTCAACTTCTCTTTTTACTTCGAAAGAACTTGCTTGCATTTTACTGTGTAAAAGTCCCAGCACGACAGAATCATGAAACATTGGGACTGGAAGACACTTGGCAATCATTATATACAGTATTTCTCAAGGTGTGGCTCAAGCGACCCCTGCATCAGAATTACATGTGACACTTGTTTAAAATGCGATCCATGGAATGGTACTCAATAAACTTATTCCCTATTCCTCTGGCCTACATTTCCTAGCCTCCTTTGAAGAAAAAGTGACTGCGTGACTTGATTCTAGCCAAAAGAATGTGAGTGGAAGAGATGTGTCCTTCCCCCATAGAAGCCTTTGTGCTCTCTCCCCTTCCACGACTTGACTTGCAGGAATATGGTGACTATGGTAGGCATATGTTGGAGATGGCAGAGCCACAATACAGAAGGAGTCTGGGTCCTGGAATCACCATTTAGGAGAGAACTATATGTGGACAAGGAATAAACTTTTATTAAATTGCTGTGATTTGGGTTTTTGTTTCAGGAGTTAGCCTTTCCTCACTAACGCACAGGGTCCAATCTTGGATGTATCAAGTAAGAATCTAGAAGTTATTGAAGAAAAAAATATTCTAGCATGTTAAAATGGTAAGGAAGACTTTATTCAAGATGACTGCAGTAGGGGTACTGCAAATAAGGGAGAGAGATCAAGTTCAATTCCCAATACTATAAGGATAAGTGCGATGTTATAGGCAAGGACAAGGGGAGGGCGTCACACTGGATGGAAAATTACAAAGAGGAGACATCAAGAGTAGGGGGATTCTTGCTAAAAGCAGGCCAAGGATTTACACATCAAAGTTGGGGATGAGAAACGATCAGATATCCAGGGTGGTCAGATATCAGGGGTGGGGGGCTAACTTTCCAAGGTTTTTCTTTTGCTAAGACTGGGCTATGCAGGCCAAAGAGAGAGCCAGGTGTCAAGGTGGAAGCCTAGACAAAAACAGGGCTCAGAGGAGCCTGACAAAAGTTTGGACAAGGAGAGAGACTTTGCCAAGATAGTGCCCTGGAATTCTACATTTTACTATCTATCTTATCTATCTATCTATCTATCTATCTATCTATCTATCTATCTATCTATCTATCATCTATCTATCTATCTATCTATCTATCTATCATCTATCTATCATCTATCTATCTATCTATCTATCTATCTATCTATCTATCTATCTATCTATCTGGGACAGTGTCACTGGCCCTCATTTGTGGGACCGAACCGGGGCTTGGGAAGCCAGTGCTTAACCAACGCGCCACTCGGCCAGCCCTGAATTCTGCATTTTAACATCCTCAGTAACACTCAAAAAGAAAAATAAACTGAAGAGGTACCCTAACACACTACGCACACAAGTAAAGACCAGAAGAGCCAGGACTAGAAGTCTCCAGTGACTGGTCAGGTTTGAGCCCATGTTTCAATGAACTAATACATTAAATACCAAATTCAATTGTATCTCTATACATACACATTATCCAAGAATGAAAGCAGCTTTTAACTGCCTTGGAGTAATTTAAGCAGAAAGCATCCCTGACTAATAAGTAGAAAACTTGGACTCTCGAGCCTTTCATTTCACAGTTTCAACTCTGAAAAACAAAAGAAGAAAAGGATGGGAAGCCACGGGGTATGAAAGAGCCTACTGTGGGGCATGGCCAGGCCTGTCAGGTTCCCCAACTGCTTGTGTCACTGGGAATAATTAAACCCTCTGATAATGGACAAGAAGTAATGAGCAGACACTTCCGGGCCTGCTCCCCAGACAATGTCAGAGTTTTCATGGCAGGTGAGGGAGGCAACCTTTTCCCACAAGACAATTAATTACCTTAGAGGGCCGAAGATGGCACACAGCCCAAAACACTTTTTAGAGCTGGGTTCACAGCCTCCTGAACACTGTGCTATAATCCTCACTGGTGTATTTGGTTTAACCCTCTGACGTAGGTTCTGATTTTTGAAAATGGGTTTTCAAAGATAATCATACAGAGCGATGCGTTAATATCCCTGCAGTGTACCCTCCTGCTTCCAGCCTCTCTTCCCTTGCCTTGCAAATCTGCCTGCTTTTTTTTTGCTGTTGTTCTGTTTTGTTCTATTGTTTTTCATGAAAAAGTGGCAATGCAGTTTATTTAATGCTTCTAATTTATAAGAATAACTTCTTAATCCTACATCAGAAGTCAATCCATCAATACTGAATCTGAAAACCACAATAAAGACTCAAAATTTTGTTGGGACTACACAATTCAGCCCAATACTAGGCACCATGATTCTAGAACAAAACTGAAGTATGCATGACAAAATGAGTCCCTCAGCTCCAGGGGAATCCATGAAGTTCTCAAAACTGTACACAAAAAGTTGGGTAACGTGTGCATACATTTTTCTGGGCAGAGGTCCCATAACTTGATTCAGCTTCTAATGGGGCCCCAACAGTTTTAATGGCCACGCATAAGAGATCTCAGCTGACCCCACCACCACCACCGTTAGAAGAAAATCCCCACGTCTCAGACTCCGGTTGTGAATCCCAAGTTGTGAATCTCTTTCAGCTTTCAAAGTATGATTTCTGATATGCTTATTAGGGACCCCCAAAATCTTATCCTATAGCCCTGGTTTCTATAATGAGGCCTGAATTATTATGGTTTTCCAAGTTTTCATTCTCAGGTAGGCTAACAATATCCTACCCCTCTGGCAAATCCCTAAAAACTAGGACTTGGAACTCACTGTAGGCAACATAAATCTGACTGGTTATGTAATATAAAACATCACACAGAGCTGGCGTGCATACAAGTCATTTAGAAGAGATTTCATAAAACCGGGCCCTCAGGAGTACAGCCTCATGAAAACCCAAAGAGAAGCCACAGTCTGTAAACTGTTAACCTTGGACCCTCCCCAGTCTCACATTAAAATTGATGAGATTTCATTAAGTGAAAATTTTCAAGAAAATCAATCCTAATCTCTTTAACTCCCAGCAGTTGGACCTGTGTTTATATGAAAAGCGTTAAAGATAAGCTATCCCAGAGAAATTGTAATGGCAGTTATCAAACAATTTTAATATACTCTCTTAAATAGAGGCATGAAAATTTAGAAGTTGCACTGGTTTTCCTGTCATCAAAAAGCATAGCGCTGAGTCAGCCTGCATCAGCACAGGAAAACAGCAACTGAGGAATGCACTTCCTGATTTAAAAATCATAAAAGCAGGTTTCTACTAAATTCCTGATTGCCTGAAATTTCAAAGGAGAAGTGAAATATCTACAATGTCACAGTGGTTTTAAAGCATCAGCAGCCGGGACTGATGCACATCATGTGTACGTTCCGGGAATTTACCAGGAAAAAAAGTCGGATAGATGATTAACTGCTACAATATAAACTCCATATTTACTTTCCCCACAAGCACCCAAGTGAAATCTTTCAGCTTGAGGAAAAATGAGACTGGACTATTTATCAGGACCTCAAATAAATAATGATCTAATATCCAAATTAACTGGAGTCTGCCATTAAATATTTAACAATAAAAAAAAAAAAATACATGTCAGCATTCCTTTCTAAGAATAAGAGAATACAAACACGACTACTGCTTTTGCTTAACTGAGTTCGGTCATCAATTCAAATGGAGACTGCAGCCAAGAAGTCAAGAGAGGGCTGAGGCTCGGAAGGGGAGCAACGGAATAATTAGGGAAAGATCATTAAGAGCGTAGACGGGTCATTAGAGAGCCAAGCTAAGTTCCATTCCCAATTATGATGTACAGATGGGAAAGCTGGACAGTGAAAAGGCTGACAGAGACAATGGGCTCATTTGAAATGCGGTGTTGCGGAGACCTTGACAGATACCCTGGACCACCAGCACGAGGGCCAAGTAGGTCCTGCAGCAAATTAAGCCTGAAACATCGCTGGAGGCAAAAATGACAAAACTGAAGCTGGCCTACTTTGGCATATCACGAGAAGGCAGAGTTCTTTGGAAAAGACAAGAATGCTGGGAAAAAGGAAGGCAGCAGGAAAAGAGGTAGACCAATATGAGATGGACTGACTCCATCCATAAAAGAAGCCGAGGCATGCATCTACAGGGCTGTGAGGTCAGGACACGGTGGACTTCACTCATTCATCAGGTCGCCAGGAGTCAGAGCTGACTCAACGGCACATACACACCTAACACATAGGTACCGTTTCCCTGGGAAATGCCACCTAGCATAGGGAATGCAACATCCAATGCCACAGGGTAACGTGAGAAATAGTCTAAGGTGATGAGTGAGTCCTGACTTTGAGCAAAACACTTCCAACTCCAGGACCTCGGTTTCTTATATGTAAAAATGAGTAGTTTGAATTCATTTTATGAATTCATTTTATGCCCCTGCCAGCTTTGACATTCTGTAATGCCATGACAACAAGCCTTACTCTAGTTAGTTCAAGTGTCTTCTGGAATGTTCTTTAACAATAGTTCTTTTATATTACATTTTGGTTTTGCTGAAGGAGGGGCAATGCTCACTCCAAAAGATTCCTTCATGGAAGGTGCAAATTTTGTAGCAACTCGTCTGGTAAATCAAGGAGATTTTAAGCGTCCCCTTCTCATTTCAGACATCTAGAATTACAGTTAAAAGAGACACAGGACTTTAGCAACTGCACAGAGTTCTGACTATTGTCACAAATGCTGCCCCCCCACAGCCAAGCTGGACATTCAAACTCCTTGCCATACCCAAAGGCCTGTCATCTTCACAAGAGACTGGGAATATGCCAAATCCTTATGAAATCCCAGAGGCATTTTAAAACTACCATCCAGTACTCCCTGAGTTGGAATGTATCCAGTGCATTTATCAGTTAGCCTTCCCCGACCCAGGGAAATGAACGCAGTTGGGGGGCAGGGGGAAACGAAGAGATTGTTTGGGCTTCTGTCGGTTGTATTTTGGGGAGGTTGGTTTCAAGTGGTGGTGGGGGGGTTGTTGTTGTTTTGTTTTGTTTTTTAAACAACCTCTGCCTTCAGCCATCATTTCTGCAATTGAAAATGACAAGCAACGTCCTGCTGCTGTGTGCTGAGGACGAGTATGTGAGTTGTGCCTACACCATGGCTCACAACCCGGACGCCCAGTCCGAAGGCGGGCAGCACACACAGTCCCATCTGTGCCAATAAGCACTGGTGCTCCCTTTCAGAGGGCTCCCTAAACCTCCAGTGGAAGAAACACTGGCCGCTCTTAAAACGTCTCTACTGGCCGAGATTAGAGGACAGAATCTAAGTTCGAAGTGTGACTGGGAAAAGCCCAAGCTGAGGGCTGACCATCGAGGCGTTCTGAAAACATTCCTCCCCAGCCCCACCTCTGACTTCGGGCTCCAACTTCCTTGTCACCCAGACTCCACATTCAGAACCACGGCAGCTCCCAGGAGGAATGACCTCTAATGACCGCTGGCAAACCCCCAAATTCTGGACTTGAGTTTTTGTGTCAGAGACCCCAGCTTTGCCTAGGTGAGTCCCCTGGCCGCCACACCTGAGGGTCTTTGTGACCAACGTACTTGACCTCTCCCAGCCTCAGTCTCCCTATCTGCAATAGCAAGTGTGCTGACCGCACCCACCTACCCAGATTGCTCTGCAGAGTAAAGGAAGCAGTGGATATAGAGGACTTAGCCTGACGCCAGACTCACAGCCATTGCTTGGAAAAGCAGCTGCTGGGTTTTGTTTTACTTTTTCCATTAACTGCTAGTTCCTTCCCCAAAGTTTCCACTCAGAAAAATAGCAGCTGCTTCCATGGAGGAACCTGCCCTGCCATTGTCACAACTCCCTTCTCTTTCTTGGGTAGGACTGGGTTTGGTGTCGTGGCACCTCCTGTGTAAAGTACCAGAAAAGAGCTCCCTACAAACTGACCAAAACAAAGCAAAACATGCTCATGCCAAGACAGAATTCAATGAGGTAGGAAAGCAAAGGTCTGGCAGGCTACAAAAAAGAAGGAAGGTGCATGGGGCCCCGGGGACTTCTTTGGGCAACCAGTCTGGTATCGGGAGTGATCACATACCCGGCCTTGCCACAGAGCCTAGGGGAGGACCAGGGGTGGGGGAGTTGGGGTGGGGGGAGGCGGCTGCTCTGGGAGAATGCAGCTGTAGAAGATGCGAGTCAGTGACTCCTGGGGACACTGCTGCCCTGCTCCTCACTGGCTGTCATTAGACGGAGACAGGGCTCAATTTCCATCCTTCCCCGAATACAAGGAAAAGTCCATTTCCTATCAAAAGAATTGGCATCTCCCCAAAGTGCCTCCTTTCCAAGAGGTCCTTCCCAGCTTCCCTATCCTAAGCAGTGGGTCCTCTCTCCTATTCCAGCAAAGCAAGTCCAAGGCCCTTCTCCAACGTGTGTCCTTGACTCTCCGCAGGAAGCAGATCCTAAGTAACCACGGCGGTTCTTCCTCTCGCTGCCCTTTTTCACAGATGCCCAGCTTCCCACCCAGACCTAAGTGCCTTCAAGGCAGAGCCAGTCTCTCCACCTCTGAATTCCCAGGGCTTAGGAAGGGACACAGCACACAGGAGGACCCACAAGGCCCAATGAAGGGCAGGGCTGACCCACAGACGGGCCTGGGGTCAAGATGGCCTCTTCCTCCTGAGCGTCCATCAGAACCATCCTGTATGTTTCAGACATCATTAAGCAGCACCTCATCCATCCAGAAATCAATTAAGCTAAGAAGCCAACCTGAGAATTTAAGAGGAAAAAAGTTCACACAGATGGATAGGGCTGATGGCCCACATGCCAGGACAGGCCTCGTCATCTGTTATACCAGAGTGAGTGGAGTTCTGAGGAGGGAACATAAATCCGGGCTGGCGCAGCAGGCAGAGCCAGTCAGCTGGCCACAGGCACTCTGGCACTCGCCACCGGCCACGCCTGCCGATATCCAGGATACCCGACTACAGGCAGAGCCCGCCAAAGGGGCAGGCGTCCTGGGTGACTCACTGCCAAACAGCATGCTTGATTTAGTGTATCATGCTTTTCTCATGAATGTTTTAATTCAGATAATTCATCCAACCTTACTTTAATAAAAAAAAAAAAAAAGAAAAGAAAAGAAAAAACACTGTGTATAGGGAAGTTAGCCAAGTTCGTACATGGTTGAGTAATCCAATTTAAGTCATGATTGGTGATGCCCACGTGAAGCCTGGGTAGAAAGCACCAGGAGTGAGTGGGCTTCAGGGGAAATCAAGGAGGCTTAGGAGGGTTGGGGGGAGGGTGTGCTGCAGGGGAACAACTGGAGTGGAGTGCTGAGGACACGCCTGGAGGGGCAGGCAACAAGCTCGGAGCCAACGGGGTGGAAACGTGAGAGAAGCAATTTGCTCATTGGGAAAAGGTTGGACAATTAGGCAAACACCGGGGGCGTGGGGGGTGGGGAGGCAGGTAGGGGTGTGTGTGTGTGTGTGTGTGTGTGTGTGTGTGTATGCGTGAGCTCATACTCAGGCTAAAAATCTGGTGGCTGGAAGACAAGTGGTAAAACAGACATCAGAGAATTCGAAGAGGTGAAGCGGTGAGTTCTGGTTTGGGGCTCAATTTCCCAGATCAGTGAGCCATCTATGAAGGGCACGTCCTATGGGGACCCTCAGTGATCTTCACCCTTGTCCCACCCCTTCCCTTCAACTGTGGGCAGGATCTGTGACGTGATTTTAACCAATGGAATATGGCAAAAGTGGTGAGATGTTACTCCGTTGATTGCATTTCATTATATGAGACTCCACCTTAGCAGACCAGGCCTTTCTTCACAAAGGTTGTGAACTGCCTACGGACGGGGCTGTGTGTTACGAACTGTGGGCAGCTTCTAGGAGCCGATAGGGGCCTCCAGGTGACAGGCAGTAAAAATCCAGGGCTCTCAGTCTCACAACCGCAAAGCAATGAATTCTGCCTACAACATGAATGAGCCCAGAGGAATTTCTTCTCCAGATGAGAACACAGCCTGGCCAAAACCTCGACTCCAGCCTTATCACCTACTCAGCTGCGCCCAAGCTCCTGACTCATGGAACTGCGAACTCATAAGTCTACCTTGTTTTAAGACCCTAAATTGTGGTTACTGTTGCAAATACCTCAGAAGGGGCTGAAGCTGGGAGGGACGTCACGGACGGACGTGTATCCATCACACCGTGGAGGAGAGTGTTCACACTGGAAGCAAATGCCCTGGGATTGAGCTCAGCACCTCTAGCTGTGTGACCATGGGCAAGTTCCGTACATATTCTGTCTGAGCCTCGATTTCCTCATTCATAACATGTAAAAAACAACAGGACCTAAGGCTACAACTGGTGATTAAATGAATTAGTTACCGTTAAGTGCTTAGCGCAGTCCCTGCTCCAGGGTAAGGACTACTGGGGCCGAGCAGCTCGGTGAAGCTCTCCAAAGCAAAAAGCGCTACGGAAGGTGAAAAGAAGGGCCACGCCATGAGCAAGGGAGGAAAAAAGACGCGCCAGGGAAAAGTGGGAGGCAGAAAGTGGCCGGGAGGAGAACCCATTAAGGCAAGAGAGAACTTCAATGGGGGGACACGAAGGAATTTCAAGAAAAGCTGGGGCCCAGTGAAGTTATCAGATAAAAGGATGAATATCTCCATGGGTTGAAATGGAAATGACTCAAAAGTTAGGGGGGGAAATTACCTGGCCGACTAAGACTGACTGACCCAGCAGATCTTACCTCACTGAGCTCTTCTCACGCTGGCTTCCTGGCTCAAACACAACAAGATGGTCCCCCTCAGAGCCTTGGCACTGGGTCTTCTTAAAAAAAAAAAAAAAAAAAAGATTTTATTGGGGAATTGGGGGAGGGGAACAGCGTTGGGGAATCGGGGAAGGGGAACAGACAAGTTGCTGTCCTTTTGTTCTTCAGTCTAGTTGTGGAGGATGCCGCTTCACTGGCCCATGTTGGTATTGTGATCATTGCGCTCTTCCCAGGTGAGGCAGTCACTCGCCGGCCATTGGACGGCCACTCACGGCGGCTCATGGCAGCTCATGAAAGCGCACACCCGCTGCCAGCCACCCCCACTACAGCCTACTGCCATCGCGGGTGACTCATGGCAGCCCAGCTCCAGGTATAACTGTTGTTCACCATCTTAGCTGTAGAGGGCAGGGTCACTGGCCCTCACATCGGATCTGAACTGGGGCCCTGCTGCCCAAAGCTGGTATTGCAAGCCAACTCTTAACAAACACGCCACTCAGCTGGCCCAGCACCGGGTCTTCTTAATTCTTTCCAGAATGTTGTCAATATCCACACTTCCTTCCAGTGTTTCCCCATCAGTCCAGTCCTGACTGATGCATTTAAAATTGCACCCCAATTACCTGTGCCCTGCTTCCGCTTTTATCTATCGCATTTATCGCCTTCTAACATTCCACAGGATGTAGTATTTGGTATGCATTCTGCTTTTCTGTCACCCCTGCTAGAATGCAAGCTCCACAAAGATAGGTTTTTGTCTATATCTTGTGCTGATAAAAAGGTTTAGAATAAGGCAGAGTTCATAACAGGAACTCAGAGACAGGATGGAAAAACGCAACATACGTATCTTTTGGAACTACATCTTTTGCTTATAATGGACATGATGGGAACAAGGGGCGACACCTGACTGTAGTCTGAGAATCAGAAGATAGCAATGTATCAACATCAATTTCCTGATATTGGGGCCTATAGTGTGATTATGCAGGGGACTGTCCCTGAATGTAGGAAATACACACTAAGATTTCCAGGGTGGTGGCACCTCAGACAGTGACTTACTCTCAAGGGGTTCCAGGGAGGGGAAGTGTTTGGGGGTGGGGGTTAAGCCAGTTCTTTTGAGCTATACTAGCAACTTTCTGTGACTGCTTAAAATTTTTTTGCATTACTTAAAAAAAAAATCTGACATGGTGATACTAACAAAAAAAACAACAAAAAAAACCCCTAAAAACCATTCATCACTATTATAAATGCTTATTTCTGGACAGGGCAATAAAATTGATGGCAACGGAGAGAGAAGGAGAGGAACTTTCATTTTTATTCTGCATAGCTTTTACAAAGAGCATATATACTTATGTGACATTTTAATAATAAAATACATGGGGGGGAACTAGGTTAGTTCCCAGATCATTTCTGGGGGCGGGGGAAAGAAGGGACGGAGGGTGGTCAGGAGGAAGGCTTTCACGTTTCTCTCCGAGGAGCACCATAGCTCCGCAGGGACACTGCAGGGTCTCTGCTGGCACAGGGAGGGCAAGACCCGGGGGGGACCAGCAGCCAAGGGCACTCGGACAGGCAGCCTCCCTGCCAGCCCACTGCGGGCAAGCTTCCCCCAGCTCCTGTTCCCACATGCACCTGTCACTCAGGGCAAAGCGGCTTTGCCAGGGAAACTGGGGGGCCTCTTCTGGTCCTGGAAGAGTCTCTTCAAGAAAAGATTAAAATTTGATAGATGTCTCACATTGTTTACTTATTATATTTGGTAATTGCAAAGAAGTTTGCAATTGACTCAAGGTGATCGGCTTTCAAATGCTTTGTAACTCTTTACTAGAGAATTTTGTATTATGGCTACATCAGTTCCATGTAGCCATAATCCAACCGCAACTAGTCAATCCTGTTTCACTGTGCCCCTCCCACACTGGATTCTTTATTTTGAAGACAATCTCTAGCATCGTGTTATGCCATCCATAAATACTTTAATATGTATTTCTAAAACAGAAGGACCTTTTTCTTAAATATAATCACAATATTATTTTGACAGCCACCTCAAAAAAATCCTTCTGTTACTACAATTATCCATTAAGGTTTTCAATGTCTCTGATTCGCGCATGCGCACACAGGGTTGGTCTGTTCAAATCCAGATTTAACTAAGATCCGCACGTCGCCTTTGGTTAACTGCATCCATCAGTTTCTTATCTGGGAGGGCCTTCCTCCTCTTGTGATTCCCTTTGCATTGTTTTTTACACACAGTTTCCCCTTTTCAGTTAAATGTCTATGTTGTTTAAGGTACTTCTCTGTCCCTCCCCTTCTCTGACTCCCCTAAAATCCTCCCTGATCACCTTGTCTAAGAACTTTTGGTTGGCAAATCCTGGATGAGCCTAGGACAGTGGTTCTTTATGTTCAGGCTCTAGTGGTGATTCCCGGGGGACGGACGAGCCCCCTGAGAGCTCTACTAATGTTTCAGCATCCACTCGCATGGAAAACAAAAGGACAGCAAATTGCTGAAACACCTCCACAACCATCAGTCCGGCATGAACCATGATTTGGACGAATGACTGTCCCTTTTGGAGCCTTAGTTTCCTCATTCTTAGACTAACAGGGATGAACAAGATGGTAAGGATGATGCTGACATGAATTGTACATGCATTGCCCAGAGATCCTTCAAGACTTCTTCCAAACAAGACTGTGACTTTAAGTATCAAATTTGCACAAGGACCACGCAAGAGCAACATCCTCCTTGGAGGGGGATAGTTTACAAATGATGAAGGGAAAATATTAGGGACCATGACGACAAAGAAGCTAAGACCACAAATGTAGATTACAAAACAAAACCCCACGCCTCAACAGAATCCCAAATTAAACAACATACTATTGTTTCAGTGTACTTTCGTAGACACTCGCAAACTTGATCCACACTAACAGATAAGCGACACAGGATGGTACAAAGGGTTGTTGGCAGACTCCTGGGTATGCAGGTGTTTCTAGACCCATGGTTCTCCCCCCTGAAAGATATTACTCCCCATCCCCAGGGACATCTGGTGATGGCTAGAGACACTTGCGTTGTCACAACTAGGGCGGTGTGCTGGCATCCCATGGGCAGAGACCAGGGACACAGCTAAACACCCTTAAATGAACAGGACAGCCTGCATCACAAAGAATAATGCATCCCAAAGTCAGCAGCAACCATAAGGTTGAGAGGCGCTGATCTATGGGAATCTCCTTGGTAATCATATGAAACTATGCTGGGGTTGTACTGGGGGGCGGCGGGGCTACTGATGTCTAAAACCACGGGAAGGTTGACAGCCTGTGTTATATGCCTCCACATGGTGGACCATTCCAACCCATGAGGTTTGATGAGGAAACAGTCTTGATTTGACTTGGTTTTGTTATCAAGATAGGTCAAAACACATATTCCTGAATCAGAACTATTCCCTCAATGTAGTCATCTTGGGAAACTCTTTATTAGACATGATCCAACTGCAGAATTTATCCTGCATAGCAGACGCGTCCGAGTGACAGCACCCGCACGGTGGCAGCCTCCGAGGCAACAGGCCGCTGGTGGCCTTGGGAACAGCGAACACACCAGTGACGAGAAAGAGAATTCCGATGGCTGAGTACTATGATGAGACCAGAGCGGCGTAACGAGAGGTAACAAGGGCGCTGGGGAGGAGCTGCTTGCTCATTCACAGGCCTTTCTCAGGGAGGCTTGTCTGGGGAGGTGACATTTGAGCAGTGCCCTACAGAAGTGATGGGCGGGCCAGGCGGTACTGGAAGGTGAGCGTTCCTGGCACGTAGGAGGCAGGCCTTGAGGCTGGCTGTGTTCTGATCCCACAAGGAAGATGTGGGAAGTGCCTGAAGTTAGGAGGAGCGGAGGTGAGAGGGAGGTGGGGCCAAATCACGTGAGGCCTTGCGGCCAAGGCAGGAAATCTGGTTTTCAAACTCCGGATGGTACGAAGTCAGAGGGAGCTCCAAGCAGAGGAATAATAACACTTGAGTGCTATTTAGATCCCTCTGATTACTCTGTGGACAAGAATTGAAGTAGACAGCAACCGCATTCAGAATTTTACTGAAAATCAAAACCACCCAAAAAGAGAAATATTTGCCATTGATGAGGATATTTCAAAGAACACACTCCAGGCTCTAAAAGCTATTTCCAAAGAACAGGCTCAAAATTTTTGAGCAGCAGTAGCCTCTTTCAAATGAGTGTACTGGGCAGTACTGCGTCCCCATGCCCCCCAACATGATTTTCTCAAAAGACAAGCTCTGGTGTAGCTTTTGACAACAGCCTCTTTCCAGTCGCACGGAGCTAACTTCCCCCAAGAGGCTGGCGCTCGGTATCCAGCAGCCAGGGGCCGGTGACCAGCACCACCACCACCACCAGATCTCGGAGAAGCAGCCCGCACATGGCGGGCCCGGGCAAGGAACTCTTGAGCCAAAGGACTAGTGAATAAAAACTCAGGTCTGCCTGGAATGCTCTCTCCCAGGACTTTTGCTTACGATCTTCCATGTTCCGGCCTCCCAAGCTTCAGGGAGCCAATTGCTTCTGAACCGTGGAGTCCAATCTCTTCCCCTTTTCCCTGGTGATACATTTCCTTGGACTCAACATTCCTGCCACCTCAACAATAAGATCCACAGAGCCCGAGTAGGGGGCGGGTCTAGAAAATGAGCCAAGGACGCTTCACAGCCTGTTCCAAGCATAAGCCCCAGACCAACGCAGGGCCAACTAGGTTCTCCACCTGGTCTGCTCCAACTCCCAAACTTCCCTGCGGTCTGAGCTAAAGCCACAGCCCATACGGAGCAGTTTCTCCTCTCCTCTCTTCCTGACCAGCCCAGGGCAGTAGTGGGGTCTGTTCAAGCATTAGAGGACCCTCTGTCCTAGTCCTTCTTTTAGTATTTCGCTCTATCAACAACAACAATAACAAAAGGAAAACCTAACATGACAGGGAGTAAGATGCTACAATCCATTTGTGGTTCAAAAGTGCTACCATAGCAACTAATTCAGACATCACCAAGTCCTAAGAGGTCCTCTACCCTCCCAAGCTTCATACTTCAAAGAAAGATTATTAATTACACATTATGATACCAATTATTTCTGAATGTGTTATGAAACAAGATTTTTGCTAAGCAATTTTTATTGTTTTAATTCTTTTTTTCTATCACACTTAATAATTACACTCTGGTTTTTATTAGATTAAGATGCAATTAAGAAAGAAAAGTCCTTTATATTTTAAATCTGTTTCAATTTTTCTTTTTACATAAAGAATTCCACAATCATCCATAATAGTGTAACACACAATATAGACAAAAGAAAAAAGGAATAGTGTAGATAAAACTAGCTGAGTTCCATTTAGGAGGAAATATACAAATCTACTTATTTTGAAAATGCTTAACATGACATATTCACCTAAAGGATGGAGAGTTTTTGATCACACAAAAGCAAAACAAGCCACAAAAGAGTCTGCTCATATGGAAGAGAAGGTTTTATATTACATAAAGAAGAGGGTACAGCAAATAAGGTCTCAAAATGCTAAACTTTGGAATTACGAATATTCAACTATCTACCCAGTAAATGGTTTCACATGTAAAGTGAACCTACTCATGTTGAATTATATTTCCTTTCAAACATAGGAATAATGTCATCTAACATGGAGAAGAATGAACAAAGAGACATAAAGTTATTTTTATAACTCAGCCACAGTTGTGAGCCACAGAATTTCACACCCACAGTACTAAGGCTGAGCAGCATTTTAGTGATGAGGGAGATTTCTGTGTGAGCCTTATTCATCCTCTGCTTATCTCCTAGCCCAGAGGACAGCAAACTGGTTTTGGTAAAAGGCCAAATAGTAAATATTTCAGGCTTTGTGGGTCATATACTGTCTGTCGCAACTACTCAACTCTGCCATCATGGCATGAAGGTAACCATAGACAATACATAAACAAGTAAGTGTGCCTGTGTTTCAATAAAAATTTATTTACAAATCCAGGCCTGTGCCAACCACTGTTCTGATCCTCGGAGTGCTAGAAAGGAGGGGTGAATCAGAGCACACTTAAGACCTGCCTGTAAGAAACGGCAGGAATAAGCAAAGAGATCAGGTTGATCTTAAACTACCACCAAGACACTGGGCATAGCCCATCATACCCAGGATGATTCTTCTAAAACTAAAAATCAAGTCTAGATACACAAGGTAGCAAACAGTTCTCAACAACCTTTGTTCTCATACAAGTGTTTACCCCTCACAGAAGCAGGCTCTGTTCTACCATGGGCTTATCTTCTGAACCGGGTGTCCATTAGAGAGGTTCAGTGGTAACCTCCCCAAACTGACTGGCCCTTTTAGCAGCTGGCAATAGACCAAGGCTAGGGGTGCAGGCTGTGCTCACCAAGTTGAAAGGGATAACTGGTCTACCAGAGAATGAACCTGCAACAACTCATACACCACTCAAGGACGAACAGCACAGTGGACAAGAGCCTTCCCACTCCCAGCCTGGAACTCCTACCTGCTGAATGGCCAAATTCATGTGACTCTTCTCCAAATTCCCCCAAATTCATGTGACTCTTACCCCCAAATTCATGTGACTCTTCTCTCTCCTGGATATCTCCTCCTCTCTCTCACCTCACACCCCATTCTGTCATCAGCAAATCCTGTCAGCTCTACCTTCAAACTACATCAAGAATTTGGCTGGTTCTCACTACCTCCATCACCAGTACTCTAGTCACTATCATGTTCTAATCAGTCTCACTGACTCTGTTCTTGACCCCCTCCCTACAGTATATTCTCATGATAAAAAACAAGTGAAGGTCATGTCCATCCAATGGCCCCCAAGTGGCCTACGAGGCCCTATGCAATCTGGACCTAGACACATTCCCCTACTGCCCTTCACCCCCCTAATCACCCCTTAGTCCTCCCCTCTTCAGATGGTTCCTTTTTTTCCCCATCTCTTATTTTTAGCATGCTTATTCTTTATCCTATTTCTATTCAATTATGTTTATAGATTTCTAGTCTCTTCCTTTCGCACTCCACAGCTCCCCTACCCTCCTTTTTCTTATTATATAGAAATATTTATTAAGTAGGATTTAGACATCTAAAAAAAGAGATCTTTTCTCTTTTTTTTTTTGAGGGCTGTGTCACTGGACCGCATATGTGGGACCCGAACCGGGGCCGCTGGCTTCCGAAGCCAGCGCTTAACCACCGCGCCACTCGGCCGGCCCTGAGGCTATTTTTTTTAATTACTGTTTCCACCAAATCCTTATCGCAATGTCAAATATGTTAACCAAGAGTTCATAATGCCATCTGTCATAAAAAACTCAGTGATCATCTTAAGGATAATATGGAACTAATTTATTAATCTGGTAAATAAGAGGAAATAACAAAGCCGTTATTTTGCCTTTTATACAGAAACTATACCCTTCAGGTAATTTTTTAAAAAGGTTTAAATAAAGTTCTTCTTTATAGAAATTTTCCAGCTAATAAATAAAGAATAAATGACAGAATGAGAGTACCACCTTTGTGCAAACCCTGAATAAAGAATGGATCTAGGTATCCATTATGGATTATCAATGGCTGCTAAAACTATGAGGAAAAAAACTAATGGGGACCCTATCAATGGATGATCAGATGAACAGCACTTGTCAATATTAAGATTTCAAAAGGAAACAGAATGTGTCACCTGGCAGAAGTTACACTATCATGTATGAAATACTTTTACCAAAACATTGAACCTGAATCTGATTAAGACTTTAGTTTATAGGAAAGTTGGGGACAAAAAAAATCTTAAATAACACAGGGATCTGGCAGCAAAATCGATGTCGTGAGGAACTCCAAAGGACAAAAGATCCAGCTTCTCCACCAAATACATTGGAAGGGAGAATAAGAGAGGGATGGATAACATACATATTCAAAGAGACTTAAGAGACACATCAACCAACACAATGTGTGAACTTTGTTTAAATCCTTTGATTAACCTGAGGTATTTTTAACTAACTATGGAAAAATATGTATGAGATAATCAGGGAAATCTCAACATGAATATTTAGTGATATTAAGAAATAAATTATTGTACATTTTTTACACATGATAATAGTATTGTGTCGATGTTTAACAAAAATAATCCTTATTTTTTCGGAGTCATATTGAAATATTTATAAATAAATCTGATTTTCTTTTTATACTGTCATCCTATAAAATGTTTCTTCAAGCAAATGACTTTGGTTGTTTTAATCCTGCATGAGTTGTTATTTTCAAAAATACCCATATGAATGAGGTAATGCAGAAAAAACAGGGATGAAAATTAACAAACAACAGGCACAGATTTAGGGCTATACTCGTATGACAAACAAATGAAAAACCAAATATATTTATATACCCTTAACGTACCTAGAAAGTCCTTTAAAGCACACGGGGCATATATGAGAGTGTAAACTGCTCACCATGTGGAGTTCAGGCTTCTGATAATGTTAACATGTGGAAAACAGCCATCGACCTAGAAATTAAAAAAAAAAAAAAGAAGATTTCTGAGTGACAAACAGCTTTCACAAAGCCCAAGCACTTATTTCATGAAAGATAAAGAAGCACAGCATTTATAAAACTGCATCCAATAAGACATCAGCAAGAGCTAACAGCAGAGAAAAGAAACAAAGGACTTAAAATTAGGAGCAGAGAAGCAGAGCAATGCAGGGGTTTATAGAAAAAAGACAGAATCCACACAGATTCAAGCCCCTTGGGGCACCACCCTAAATGCAACCTTCTACACTAACAATATCCCAGAGTCTGCAACATATGGTCGACCAGGCTGAGAAGCCTGTTAAATAAAGCAAGAAGGGCAACACAGATGCTGCTCCAAAGTATTTTCATTGAGATGGCTAAAATTTAAGAAGCTAATTTATTCACTTAGTGAGTGAGGGAACAGGTTGGAAGAAAAGGCAGAACTGAGATCAATGAGTAAAAGTAAAGACAGATTTCAAGCTTGAGATCGAGACTGGCTTCTCAACAATGAGAACCAGCTCACCAACCGGTGAGTGGGCTCCTCACAGTGAGCTCCATGTGGCCCTGGAAAATGAAGATCCAAACAATTCCAAGGTTTTATGGTGGATAATGTTAAAGAACAACTTATTCTGATGCTTTTACAATAAGGAAGACTTTATTCAGGACTACTGCAATGGAGAGAGGCGGGCTCAACTCCGAATATGACAAACAAGCAGAGTGAAGGGCTCAGTGGCCAGAAAATGACTAAGAGGGAACATCAGGGTAGGAGGATTCTTATGAAACCAACAGACAGTATGATTCTTGTTGAAGGCAGCCCAGGGTGATTAAAATATCAAGGGTGGGGGATCCACTCTAAACTGATAATAGCAGAATTCTTGCTAAAACTGGATGAGGCAGGCCAAAGACAGTACAGGGACCAAGGTTCAGGTATAGTCGAAAAAAGGGCTCAGAGGAGCCTGACTACAGTTTGCTTTAGGAGAAAGTCTTCATTAGCAACGGGAACTCCACTTCACAGAGATGCACGGTCACAGAACAGCGTGCGCGGGAGCCAGGAGCAGGCCCCAGACTCCCAGATCCAAGCTTGACGGTGTCACTTATACTCGCTGCCTCGTAATTCCTTACACAGCATCACACTCATAACATGTTTAATTTCTCAACTGCTTCCCCACATGTAATTTCCGCTTTGAAAAAATCTAGAAATGCTCATTTCTATACCTCAAGCTATCCTATGATGAGGGAAAACTACCTGTGAACATGATGCCATGTGAGCTCATTTATATACAGTTCCCTATGATACTGAGCCAAACTGGTTCACCATCATGAGGCACAATGAAACCTTTCAAAGTGGCCTTGTAATGACAGGCATACAAATAAAATAGAGGAAAAATAAAATATTAAAACACGGGGTTTAAAAACATCTGAAAAATAAAAATCAGGAAGCTAACAATCACAAACAGGATTACAAAACCTCCATGGTCCCAACTAAGCCACTTCCCATGATGCCCAGTCCCGGGGAAGAGCATTGAAAGAAACAAAGCTGCTCCGTTGCACTCTCGACAGATCCTTCTGCAGGATAAAGCTATTTAAGAATCTGAAGTCGGATGTGCTAACTATTCTCTCGTTACCCTTCAGATTACTTCTCCTCTTTTCCACCAGGATCTGTGCCCTGGGAGGCTGACCTCTGTGGCCTGCATCAACCAGCCTCTGGCCCTCTAGCCCCTGGGAGAGAGCTGTAGATGCCAGGAGAGTAAAGAAGGGAGGAGCATGGCTCCCTGACTTGCTCCCTGCAGGGTCACCTCGGGGTCTCGCCACAAGTTACACTTTTTCTCAGGCAACCCCCTCCCTCTGTCCCTAGTTCTACAGGTTGAAGAGTGCCATAGACTGAACATGTCCCCCAGAATTCGTATGCTGAAACCTAATCCCCGATGTGATATTCAGCGGTGGGGACTTCGGGGGGTGAGCAGATCGGGGGTGGAGCCCTCCTGAATGGGATTAGTGCCCTTACAAGCGAGGCCCCAGCGGGCTCCCTCACCCTTTCCAACGTGCGAGGACACAGAAGACGACCGTCTAGCGACCAGGAAGCGGGCTCTCACCAGACACCAAATCTGCCAGCGGCTCCATCTTGGGCTTCCCAGCCTCCAGCTCTGTGAAAAGCACACTTCTATCATTCATAACGCAGCCAGTCTGTGGTGTTCTGTTCTAACAGTGTGAAGGGATTAAGTCAGAGGGGCTTCTTCCTGTTGCCCCATTACCTCACTCCCTGCCATGACCTAACGGCCCCCTTTCTGCTTCTGAGTCCCATGACACACGTTCATTAAACTCTCCTCTGTCACCTCTTTGAGTGTGTCATGCATTTTCCTGTCAGACTTCTGAACGACAACAGTGGAAAGAGAAAAGGGGGGCAGATAGTCTAACATTTAACTTTCCATACTTGCCCTCAACTGACAGGGAGGGAAATAAAGAGAAAACCCAATTTTTAAGCTAGATTTCGTGGTATGTGTGTGGAGGGGTAGGATATGTCCAAGAATGATCTGAGTATAAAGAGTCAAAGGAAAACCCAGAATTTATATACAGAATTCTGTATACGTGTGCAGTTTTCTGACATGAGAAATCCAGAAAGAAAAAGGTCAAAAACGTACTGTATTCTCAAAAGTTGACCCAAAAATGGAGAGCCAGAGCTGTAAGAGAAACACAGCACAGAAACAGCCGCTGTCTGCCCAGGAAGAGGAAAATGAGGAGGCAGACGATGTGCCAGGTTACAAGCAGGAAGACATCTCCCCTCACAGAGGGGACTGGGCGCGAGGTGGAACCAGCAACCCCTTCCGCATGCCGCCACCCACTCCAAGGAGGCAGCTGGGATTGTGTGTTCCTACAAATCACTCACACCTCCCTTCCGACAGTCAAGTGACATTTCAAAAGCTCATCAGCTCAGCAGGTGCTCAGATGCACGAGCAATAGTAAAACAGTTCTGGGGCTGTGGAAAAGCTCATCCTGTTGTTCTGGAAAGCTCCGGGCTGCTGAGGCAGGGAAAGCGTGGAGACAGCAGCTCAGGAGGAGAAAAGCTCCGGAAACAGCAGACTGGCAGAGCTGAGCCTGCAGGAAATGCCCAGAGTTGTCAGCAAGCGCCCCATCCTGGGGGCGGGCAGGAGACCCCATCATGGTCAACCCGTACCTTACAGACCTGTGGCTGCAGCTCAGCTCTGCCCTTCACCTACTGTGTGACCAAGGATGTGTGGCTCACCCTCCCTGACATAGCTTCCCCCTTTGCCACACGAAGACGACCATGCAGTATGAAGCTCACAGGGATCGTGTGAGGTCAGAGAGAAATGTGCCTCCAAAACCCACTAATTGCCTTCCCAGGTATGTTTTCTGTTCATATCCTTCGCTACTGGGGTGATCTCGGGTACACACAGAGAGAAGCTGACAAAAGCAACCTCCAATTCCACAGCAGGGAGGATGCTAAGAGGGAGTGACAAGACACCTGGCTAAGGGCACCTGACAGGGACCAGAGCCTCTAACCCACCCGGAGCCCTACCGTTGTGTCCATTCTGTCATTGTCCCTTTCCTGACTGCACCAGAGGCATTTAGCTCAGGCGCACAGGCAACCATGCTGAAGAGCCCAGCAGCTCAGTTGACATTTGGCCTTGCCACACTGACTGGGTGACCTTGGGCAAGTTATATTACCCCTCTGATGTAATTTCCTCACCTATAAATCAGGCATAACCATCATCATAGCACCTGCTTTTCTGTGAGGATTTAAAAACTTCATGCCAAGTTCTTTGAATAGTGTCTGGCATACAGTAATAACTCAATAAAAGCCAGCTGTAGTACTGCCCAGCACATTTCAGCTAGTTTCCAAGGCCCATCTAGTAAGGAGGCATCTGTGTTCCGGAGAGCAGCCAAAGACTGGCACCACCAGCCCACAAGCCAAGCACTGTATGTCCTTGATTCTAAGATGTGTTTTTTATATTAATGTTCCTAAAATTACAATATACGAGGTCTGACAACTGAGTTTGCGAATTCATCCTAAAAGAAATGTTACATACTTCATTACTGAATATCACTATAGTCACCTTCAAAGTACTCCCCTTGAGGGCCGGCCGAGTGGCGTATTGGTTAACAGCTGGTTTTGGGATGCCAGCGGCCCCAGTCCGGATCCCACATATGAGGGCCAGTGACACTGCCCTCTACAGCTAACAACAGCTCCACCTGGAGCTGGGCTGTGCGAGCCCCGGCAACGGTGTAGGCTGCAGCCCCTGCTGCAGTGGGCTGCCATAGGCTACAGTGAGCGGCCAGCAGCCAGCATAAGCGGCTGGCCACCAGCATGAGCTGCCAGTAGCCGTGGTGAGCGACATCCAGAGGCCGGCGACCGATCTGCCTCATCCGGGAAAAGCGCAATGACGATACTAACATGGGCCAGTGAAGCAACGTCCTCTGCAACTAGACTGAAGAACAAGAAGACAGCAACTTGTCTGTTCCCCTCCCCTGATTCCCCAACACTGTTCCCCTCCCCCAAATCCCCAATAAAAATCTTTTAAAAAAAAATACTCCCCTTGAGAAGCTATGCACCGATGCCAGCACCTAGTCCACCCTTCAAAGCAATTTTGGAACTCTTTCTGGAATGGTCATCACAGCTGTCATCATATTACCCTTGATGTCCTGAATGTCATCACAATGTCTTCCTTTCAATATTTCTTTTATCTTCAGGTAAAGAAAGAAGTCCCTGGGGGCCAGATCAGGTGAGTAGGGAGGGTGTTCCAATACAGTTATTTGTTTACTGGCTAAAAACTCCCTCACAGACAGTGCCGTGTGAGCTGGTGCATTGTCGTGATGCAAGAGCCATGAATTGTTGGCAAAAAGTTCTAACTTTTTCACACAAGCTTTTCAGAACTTCCAAACAGTAAACTTGGTTAACTGTCCAGTTGGTACAAATCCATAAAGAATAATTCCTCTGATATCAAAAAAGATTAGCAACATTGTTTTGACTCTTGATTTGGACTGATGAAACATTTTGGTCATGAAGAATTGGCAGACTCCCATTGTGCACTTTTTGACGCTTTGTTTCAGAATCGTACTGGTACACCCATGTTTCATCACCAGTGATAACACGGCCCAAAACACCATCTTGCCTCTTCAAAAGGCAAACTTCAATTCACCTTTGCTTTTGTTCATCAGTGAGCTCCTTTGGGACCATTTTTGCACACACCTTTCTCATGGCAAGACTTTCAGTTAAGATTTTCCTAAGTGTTTCTCTATCGATGTTTACTTGGTCTGCTATGCTTCTCACAGTCAGCCGACAATTCTGATGCACAATTCAACAAATTTTTGCAATGTTTTCGTGAGTTCTGCCAGTTACTAGCCACCCTGACCTGTCTTCATCAGTGACATATTATCTCCCTTCAGAAAAACGTTTAATCCATTTGTACACTGCCATTTTCTTTATGGCCTTACCACATTAAACTTGGACTAACATGTTCCTGATTTTACTTCCACTCTTGCCAAGTTTAACAAGAAATTTAATGTTTGTTCATTGCTCTAATTCAAGCTCAGAAGTTCTTGGAATGGCACACAAAAAAATGCAACAACAATAATGAATGCCACTCAGCAAGACACCGCCACACGTCCACAAGAACACAGCTGTGAGACACTGATACACCAAGGTTACGAAACCTACCGAGCTGTTTATACTGTGCTGCCAATGTAAGCACATGGTGGCAAGTTGGCGAACTTAATTGTCAGACCTGGTACATTTAACAGAGTGGATTTTTCTCATCTGTAAAATGGGGATAATAACAGCATCTATCGAATGAGATCAGTGCACAATTAATGATTCATATATGCAAAATGCTTTGAATAAAGGTTGCCATCAGAAATACTCTGCAGGTATTACCATCATCACTATATTAACTGACCTGACCTGTTGCAGGCCTTCCTACTCCAAGCAAACATCAAAATTCTTCCTCATTCCATCTTGATCCAGGGATCATTTGATCCCTGGCTTCCACAGATGCTGTAGCTGGGGGCTGCCGAGTGACAAGCCCAGGTCCTAGGACACACAGCACAGAGCTTCCGGCACTTGTTGGATTTTTACCATTCCATTGGCTTCCCAGAACTAGTTACTTACAGAATACTAATTAGAAGCTGTGGAATTTGCATCATATTGGTTCCCTGGCTTTTTGTTTTTGTTTTTGTTTTTTGTTTTTTTGCCTATGGAGTGATTTGCAGGTCACGGTGTTGGTTTCTTGGTGGTCCATAGAGAAGTGGCCTCCCATCAGTCTGGGAGGGCCCCAAGGACCTTTAACAGAGACACGGGGAAGCCAGCCAGAAATACAGAAAAGATAGCAGGAAGCGCATCCCAGTGCAGCTGAAAATCAGTGCACGAGCCAAGAATCAAGGCAATTGGTAAACGGATGGCCTCTGCTATCCATTAGTCTGAAGCAAGGTCTATAAAATTTGACTATTTGCCTTTCCTCTTTCATCTTAGCTGCTTGGAGTACTAAGAATGCTGAACAAACCAGGGTACATTCAATGTTAGATAAACCCCTAAGAGTGTGAATGCTGGGTCAGGCTACCTGGATTCAAATCCTGATGTCCCCAACTATCAGCCACGTGACCTTGGGCCAGTGCCCCAACAACTCTGTGCCTCAGTTTCCTCACCTGTGAGAACAGAGTAGCACCAGCTAATAGGATAGTGAGGATTAAATAAGTTAATACACACGAAGCTCCTGAAACAGTACCAGACACACAACAAACAATCACAAACCGTTAGCTACCATCATGCCACCCTACCTGCACTCCAGGGGCCCTGCTGGGGAAATCTGGTACAGTGAAACAGGAAGGCAGAAGGTCTTTTCAGGCTCCCAGCAACCAAGTGAGATAGGAAGACAATTGGAAACAGACAGAATGGGATTCCAACTGTAGCCACCACTCCACACACAAGCTGTGTGACTCTGAGCTAATTACTCATGTTGTCTGGACTTCAACTTTCTCACCAGGTATAAGGGTTTAGCGATCTCACAAGGTTGTTGTGAGAAATAAAAACACATGGTATAGGCATTAAATAAATGTTACTTCCGGTCTCTTCCCCTTTCCCTGGAGTGCAAAGAAGGCAGCAAAAGCAAAAACTAGATTCTTGCAAATCTCGGGAAAGTTCATCACCCGCTCACATCGGAGCCCCCACATACCCTGAGACCCCCTGTCAGCCTTGGCTAGTGATGTTTTCCCACCAACAAAGCAAGACAGCGGCCCACCTCCCAGGGCTGCACTCAACACTAAGATAAGATGGTCAGCCATTTTCCCCCAAAGGCTCAGAGAGCATATGTCAGAGACAGAAAAACTCTGAAGGAAAAGGGGGAAAGGCCTAGGTTTTGGAAGTCCTCCCCAGCAAAACCCGACTCCAGCAAAGGTCATGGGGACTATTTGACAGCTATTCAGGAGCCAAAGCCTGAATTATTAGCAACAAGGGCTGAGAAAGGTTATTTTTATATAAACAGCTACGGGATAAAGAATGTAGATAAATGTCAAAACCGATGCCTAAAATGGCTGCATGCTGCTTGCTTACCCAGCTTTTTCCTTCTTCAGACAAATGATAAAACACTGCACTTCTGAATATAAATCATCTCCAATTAAGACATTTCTGTTGGAAAGCAGTTTGGGCAGGGCAAGCAAAATGTGTGCCACCATTCTCCGACTTGGAGCTTTCAAGGTTGGCAGGGTGGTTTATTTTTGTTGATTAAACAACATACAAATGGAATGGGCCTAAAAATTGATTAGCCAATTACAGTCAATGATTCTCAACAATACAATGTGTCTTACTGGCTTTATCAGAGTTATAAAAATGCCTCCTAGCTTAACTGCCATTTTTGGGATTTACACCATTGATATTTGTGCTGTCAGAAAGATTAAGTAAGGGCTGGATTATAAAAAAACTTCTCTGGGTCGGCTGAGTGGCGTGTTGGTTAGGAGTTGGCTTGGGACGCCAGCTCGGAGCAGCAGGGCCCCGGTTGGGGTCCAGTGACACTGCGCCCTCTATAGCTAAGATGGTGAACAACAGCTCCACCTGGAGCTGGGCTGCCATGAGTCGCCGGCAATGGCATAGGCTGCAGTGGGGCTGGCCGGCAGCTGGTGTGCGCTTTTCGTCAGCTGCCGTGAGCTGTCGTGACTGGCCATCCAATGGCCGGTGACTGACTGCCTCATCCCGGGAAGAGCGCAATGACGATGCCAACATGGGCCAGTGAAGCAACGCCCTCCACAACTAGACTAAAGAACAAAAAAGGACAGCAACTTGTCTGTTCCCGTTCCCGGGTTCCCCAACGCTGTTCTCCCCTCCCCCAATTCCCCAATAAAATCTTAAAAAATATATATATCTTTTGCCAGAACAGAAGGAAGAGAAACAACCAAGGGCTGGGGCCACTTCAGGAAGAGCATCTGCACAGGGAATTCTTGAAAGAATGATTTAAGTTGAGTGACGAGGCCATTGTCACTCATGTTATGTGTTCTTGTTCTTGGCAAACTACGGATTCACTAATGAGGGCCAATTTGTTGAAATGACAACAATCATAAACATCCAAATTCTTCATTTTTCTTTTCACTTTCCAGAGGGACTGAGTGTCCAGATAGGCAGCCAACCAGATGACGGGTGTCAGATGCTTCTGCAAAACGGATACTGTGTAGAGGGGCTCCGGGTGCCTATTTCAGTCCACAGTGAAGTTTTTCTTAATTGCAACCAGGAGGTCCAGACCACAATTGCAATACATTCACATACAATAGCCAGAAACCTGGGCCAGCAGAATACTGATGCTTCCTGATGGTCAGAGCATGCATATTGCAGGCTGCTATGCATTTTTAAACTTGATTGTACATAATTGTTAATCACTGACCCATTCTCCAACCCTCGTGGGCTGGAACATGTTGCTAGGCAACCAATTTTGCTCTAGATATTTTCTGAAAGCAAGTGAGGCAACAACCAAGTGTCAGCTAAGTGAACACTCACCATTACAGACAGGTTCAAATAAAAAATAAAACAAAAAGGATGCCTGGTTTCCTTAAGGCATGTTCATCTCATGTCCATTTGTAATGTAGACACATAATTCCCATGTGTTACAACTCAGCAAATAAGCTCTCTTAGGTTGCAGTGGAAGTAACTGTCCAGGTAACTCGATTTGGTAATTCACATAGTTCAAACTGATAACTTAAGAGAGGATTGCACCGACTATGAAATAGAAGTACTATCTTCCTCCACCAGCATAATCCCAACTGTGCTTCGCATCAATAACATATCATTTGGCTACTCCACACATTTCCGGAAATTCTTTTCTGAGGAGTCCAGAGGGAGAGGCAGTCTGCCTCATTTTGCAAATGCCTGGAGAAGAGGTCACATTGATATCTGCATTTTCGGCTATTCCAAACTGATCTATTTCTTGTACAATACCCACCCATTCCCCACCTTTCCAAATGCTCAAGGCCACAGGGAACGGGGCTGAATTTATTTTTCCTAATTTGAGATCAGGAACACCAGAGGGTATCCTAACAATGAGGACAGGCCTGCCAAGTGCATGAAAGAAGTTCATTTAAGGGGACAGAGCAGGGAAGGCAGGAACACTGGTGTCAGGGAACAGGAGGCCACTCCGGCAGGCCAGTGAAACCTTAACGGCGCTCCATCCTCAGGGCAGCCAAGAGCTCCACTGTCAGGAGATGCTGGAAAAACATAATGGCCCCATGTCAGTTCACAGAGTACCTCCAGGCGGTTTTTAGAGTCTCTGCTGGAAACCCTGAACCATGATCAGCCTAGGCAGGCAGGGCATAGAACCGGTGATTAATCTCATTACAAAAGAATTGATCAAAATTATTGTGGGAAGGGAGAATTCACATGGAAGCGTAAGTTTAAATTTCCGTCCTTACTAAGCAGTTTTGAATGTGTATGCAGGTATCATTTTCTAGCAACCAAAATTAATTGTATCTAAAATGACTAAGTTATAAGTACAGCTTAGGGAATATAGTCCCAAATATTGTAATAAGTATACATGGCGTCAGACGGGGGCAAGGCATATCAGGGGAATCATTTTGTAAGTTATATAAATGTCTAACCACTATGCTGTACACCTGAAACTAACACAATATTGAATGTCAACTGTAATTGAAAACCAAAATAAAAATTACTAAGTTATAATTTATAAACTAGGCACATGTAAACTTTACATTGGACAAATGACAAATTGTCTTAGAAGACGATAGAGAGTTTATTACCCATGTCCAGATGAGTGCAATTATTGGGTTGTCGGAAAAGTCATGACATATTTTTTCTGTTTTTCGTCGCAAAAATGTGTCATGACTTTTCCGACAACCCAATAAAACACAACCACGCTTTCTGTTTAGTCTGGGTTTGCTTTATTACATGCCCGTAATTAAAATGAAAAAGAAAAATTAAACAAAACAGAAACATATAAGGTTAAAAGGCGCAAGTTTTCTTTTTAGCTCACTACTACTCTAATTTTCACTCCCCAGAGGTAACCACCAATTTGTTGGCTTACTTTTTACAAAAGTAACATCCTAATGCATAGCCTGGCAACTTGGGTTTTTGTTGTTGTTTTTTTTCACTCAATATTACAATGTTTTAAATGGAGTCCTCTGGAGCACTCCATCACCAGCCAATTTTCCCCCAGTTTCAAAAATAAACTTTCACAGATAGCGAGAGTCACCCTTCTTGTCTCAAAGAGTTTACAACAATTTGAAGGCCATCAAAAGCAGGCTTAATTATTCATCTCCCAAAAGCTCCAAGACACACTACAAGAAGCCCGGAAGAAGAAAAGAAATTTTCAACTCCATAGGTATGTCCAAGGAAATTCACCCCAACACAAATGGGTTTCCTAAGAAGCAGCTGGTTAACACCACATATGGGTGGCTTGAGTTGGCATCCCAAAAGAGATGGGGAGAGAGGGGGAGAGAGAAGGTGGGGGGAGAGGGGAAGAGAGGAGGAAAGGGGAGAGAAGGGATAGAGGGGGAGAAGGGAGGAGAGAAAGGGAGAGAGGGGGAGAGAAATGAAATCCAGAAACACCAAAGACGGAATAAATATCAAGAGCCAACGGCTAAATTAAATTCTGAAGCTCACTGCTACCAACTGGGAAAAGAATGTTATTTCAATAGGGACACTTTGAAACCCCTACGAAGGAAATTGTGAGCCTGCTGGGACCCCGCAACTGTTGAGACAGGAACAACAAACCCACTTTCATGAGCATCAGGACTGGCACCGAAAAGCAGGCACTGGCAGAGCTGCTGTGTGAACAACGTGAACTCCACGCAGCTCCCCGTTGGGAATTACCAAGCCACATCTGAGTTGGCGTTTTCCTTACTGAAGGGAGGCGGCTGCAAACCGAAATTCTGAAGACCATAGTGCAGTGCCTCAGCTCCATAAAGACTTTAAGAAAGTCACTTTCTCTCTCTAAATATCACTTTTCTTGTCTATATTATGAGAGGACCTGACTAAACAAACTCTAAAATCTGTAACATAGTCTATTCCTGTGATTCTGTTTGGTTAAAACTATGTTTATAGGCCGGCCAAGTGGCACAGTGGTTAAGTGCTGGCTTGGGAAGCCACATATGAGGGCCAGTGACACTGCCCTCAAAAAAGAAAGAAAAAAAACGATGTTTATGGATGAATGGATGGATGGATGGATGGATGGATGGATGGATGGATGGATGGATGGATAACTGGATAATGGGTGGCTGGGAGGCAGTGGTCTACTGATTGTGATTGTACAGACTTGTGACAAATTGTTAGTTTCAGAAATTTCGTGGGCCAGTTGACATGTTGGTAGCCATGGTAAGAATATTTACACCATGGAAATGGGCACATACTACAAATTAGGCCTTTTTGTTCACCCCATGGAGTCAGTTTACTGAAACAGAACTGGTGGGAAAGAAGGAAGAAAAGGAGGAGAGAAAGGAGATGAATAGGCAGTATCTGTGTGTACACAGTCCTCAAAGTGGGCTATCCCACACAGACACACTTCCACAACAAAACCCTTATAACCTCAGCTTCAACATCACCCCTCATAGGAAGGCCACCCCTGATGTCTGCCCTAGTCTGTGTGAGAAACACGCCCCCTTCCCTGGGCCCCCACAGCAAGCTGTAATGACCATCTCTGCCCTCTGCGGTAACACCTACAATACAGTGGAACCACTGTGCACTCAGCAGGCCTCACCAAACGGTCAGCTCAGTCAGGACAGCAACTACGCATTTCAGTTCCTGGCACTTAATGCCCAGCACGAAGCCAGGCACTCAGTCACTATCCAGTAAACATAGTTTGAATTAAAGCAATGGTATTAGCTGCAAGGCAGAGCAAGACTGTTTGCTATTAAAAAGTTTAGCCTCAAAGAGCTGCACTCATTCTATATTGGTCATAATTGGGTAGTTGGAGATTTTTCGAGGGCTTAAGCTTTTCAAGTCCACTTTCGCTTAAATTGTGGTTTTTCTATTAAATCAGCCTACATTTATCACAAAACAGTACAGTGTGTCACTGACCCACTTCATTTCATTTCTTTGCTACTCAATGACATCTGCATGTCACTATGAATTGCATTTTGAAATAAGAAATTAAATACATCTGCCCTGGGTTTACCCAAGTGAGCTCTGTGCACGGGGATTCGCCCTCAGGTTCCATTGCCTAATCTGCTCAAGTGGATTGAAGCAAACAGCTTAAGCTTTCTCATCCTTGGCTATCCAATCCACTAAATGCAGACAGAGAGTGGCAATAACACAGAGAAGCCACCAGCACGCCCTGGGCCACGGGAAAGGCAGGCTCCCCAACCCTGACCTCAACAATGGCCAACGTTACAGCCGCACATCGTTTCACCTTTGGAAGGCAGGAAAGTGCCTTTGTCTGCTCGGGCCGCCATAACCAAGTCCCACACACTGAGTGGCTTAAACACCCGAAATACTGGAGGCTGCAAGTCCAAGATCAAGGCATCAGCGGGGCTGGCTTCTGGGGAGACCCTTCGTCCTTGGCTCGTAGTCAGTTGCCTTCTCGCTATGTCCTCGCATGGCCTTTCCTCTGTGTGCACGCAGAGACAGAAGTTGCTCTGGTGTCCCTGACTCTTCTTAGATGGACACTATCCCTATTGAATTAGGGCCCCATATGTCTGACCTCATTTAACCTTAATTATCCCCTTAATGGCCCTATCTCCAAATACAGCCACATGGACTGAGGGCTTCACCATACCAATTTTGGGAGGCACAATTCAATCCATAACAGAAGACTACTGAGCACTTACTAGGTACTAAAACCTCCTATTCCTCACAAGGGAAAGACTCTCCACTCTGCTGAAAGGAAAAAAATTAGACCTCTATTCCAGGTTGAATTGTGCCTACCCCCAAATTCCTATGTCAAAACCCTAACCCCCTGTGCCTCGGAATGCGATCTTCTTTGGAAATAGGGTCATTGCAGATGTTATTAGTTACGATGAGGTCACAGTGGAGTAAGGCCGCTACTCCAACATGACTTGTGTCCTTAAAAAAAGGGGACATCTGGACACAGACAGGCATGCTGGGAGAACACCATGTGAAGATACAGGCAGAGATCAGGGTGACGATTCTATAAGCCAAGGAGCGCCAACGATTGCCAGCAAACTGCCAAAGGCTAGAAAAAAGGCATGGAAAAGATTCTCCCTCACAGCCTTCAGCAAAACCTTGATCTTGGATTTTCAGCCTCCAGATCTGTGAGACAATAAATGTCCATTGTTGAAGGCACCCAGGCTGTGGCAGGCCTAGGAAATGGATTCAACCTCCTCAACATCCCCCACTCATTTCTCCCAGAGGGAAGAGAACTTTCCTGACTGGCAGTCTGGGAGAAGACAGTGAGCAAATGATGACTGGTGCCTGCTGGCCTCGCCCGCTGGGGCCCATCGTATTTAAGACTTGCCTTTGCCTTCTCTGCCCTGTTCTTGGAGCTGGCCAGCCCCGCAAGTCGGGAAAGGCACTGGCCAAGCCCATTTGGCCTTCACCTCCAAGCCTGTTGTCCAACCAGCTCTATCTGGAATGCTGACATTTTGCTCTCCCATCTGTCTGAATTCTCTGTTACATTCCTCAATTGGCTCTAACCTCTGCGAAGAGAAAAGGGTGATTAATTATCACCCTTCCCACCTCAACAGTGCCCTTCACATAGTTCCATCGCTGCCTTCCACGACACTCCCACCACCCCCCGTGGACGGCGAAGCTGCAGAGGCTCCTGGGGTTTGTCTCCTGGCTGCAGTGCCAGGACTAGGCGAAGGGCAGCCGGAAGTCCAACCCAGGTCTGCTGACAGCAAACCCTACATTCTTTCCATAATAACCACTCTTCTGACTTAATTAGAGCAAGTCGCGTATTCAACAAGAAGATCTTAAGTGGGATGGAAGAGAAGATCCAGTTAGTTACCAACGAAAAGCTAATAAAAATGATTTGGCCTGAGCGCTTCCAAGCCAAACAATATGCAGTCACCTACAAAATTACCCAGGAAAATCAGCTTTCCATACTGGGGGAAAACAGGTTATTTTAGGCTTATTAGTGAGATTGATTCAACGACAGAACCTAAGTACCTTGGTACAGAAATACCAAGCCAGTTTGGAGGCAGAAAATGTCTTTGGTCCAATGAGCTGCCACTATTTAAAAATAAATAACTAAATTGGTGGTAACTCACCACTTTCCACTACAGACCCGTATTTCCTCTTCCTCTTTTCTCTTCTTTCCTTGTACCTGTCAATAATCTAGACGTGCTGGTGGCAAGTCATTGAACTCCGATTAAAAAGGTGGGAGGACTTTGAAATTAATGGTTTCTTAAACCATCCTCTGTCCTGACTATCCAGACTCCAGAACAGAAGAACACCATCACTGCTGACTCATTAACTTGCCTGAGAGGCAAATGGAAGGACCTAGACACACGGATAATAAAATTGAATCTAGATCTATGCAACCCTCCATACATAAGTTGCAATGCAATCAACAACACAAGAGCAGGTTGGGAAGATGGTACAAATGTGATTCCGCACTATCTAGGTGACCGAAACCTAATGGAGACAATAGTGTCCTATGGCCGCAAAAGAAAACAGAAAAAATATATGCCATCGAAAGCTGAGAATAAATCTAGAAAAAGGGAGGTTAATGGTCAACGCACAGCTGGAATAAAGGGATTAGTTATAGGAAATGAAACCCATTCCAAGGGGGTCTTTGACAAGCTGGAGAACAACCCCCAGAAGAAAGCAGCAAGAATCCTGTGTGATCTAAATACACAGCCCAAGGAATGGGAGTTAGAGGAAATGGCGAAGTTGAACCTGGAAAGGGGGGTGTAGGGAAGACACAGCTGTGCTCTTCAGACACTGGAGGGCTCTTAGACCGAGGGGTGAAGTCACTGGAGGAGGAATTTCAGCTCAATATAAGTTAAAATTAGAGATGCTTCCAATGCAAAATGGAAAGTGGCTGCCTTGTGATAGTACTCAGGGGTACAGATTGAAGCCCATAGATCAGGGATATTTTAAAAGGGGTTCCCACACTAAGAAGAAAGTGAGTTTGAATGACCACCAATGTCCTCTGTTCAACAATAAAATCCAGCCCAGATGCCAAAGGCACTGTCAGTATCTCCAACTTGAACCATAAGCTCCTTTTGGGGCACCTGTTGTGAATCACGCATCTTGACTAGAAATTCTGCCTTACACACAAACCTAAAGATCCAACCTTTTAGTCACCTGGGATGTGCATGACCCGAGGAAATCAAGAAAGGGCTTATTTTTTAGTCCCTGGGCTGTGCCAGTTTGTTTTGTTTCTGTCTGGTGATGGCTTTTAGTGGGAGGTGGGAAGAGAGGGTGCAGAGTGGGAGGAGATAAGCATGACAGAAGGGTGATGCAACATGCAAGCTGACATTCGGGGACACACCCACCTGCCAGTCCATGTGCATCTGGCAGTTAGTTTGGGGCTTGCCAGTCCCGCACTAAACCTGAAGCATTGCCAGTCGCGGCCACCTCACACTGCAAATATCATAGCCTGGCAGTGACCCAGAGCAAGTTAAAAGACTGTACTAGCCATTAGGTTATAATACTAATGGATACTATTTATCAGCTGCTACTGTGCCAGGCACTGTGCATATACAATCAATAACCATCGCTAAACTGGTAAAGAAATCTTCATAGCAATTTTACCATGAAAGTACAGAAGCTCAGAGATTACATGACCTGCCATTCAGTTGGTTATTTTAAAAGGCTAAGCGGGGGCCGGCCGAGTGGCGCAGTGGTTAAGCGCTGGCTTGGGAATCCAGCAGCCCAGGTTCGGTCCGACATATGAGGGCCAGTGACACTGCCCTCAAAAAAAAAAAAAAAAAAAAAAGGCTATGAGGCCAGCAGAGTGGCACATTGGTTAGGAGCTAGCTTGGGACACCAGTTCTGAGCAGCAGGGCCCCGGTTCAGATCCCACATATGAGGGCCAGTGACACTGCCCTACAGCTAAGATGATGAACAACAGCTCCACCTGGAGCTGGGCTGCTGTGAGTCGACAGCGACGGTGTAGGCTGCAGCCCCTGCTGCAGTGGGCTGCCATAGGCTACAGTGAGTGGCCGGCAGCCAGCGTGAGCAGCTAGCAACCATTGTGAGCTGTCAAGAGCCTCTGTGAGAGGCCGTCCAATGGCCAGCGACCAATCTGCCTCACCCGGGAAGAGCGCAATGATGATAACCAACATGGGCCAGTGAAGCAACATCCTCCACAACTAGACGAAAGAACAAAAGGACAGCAACTTGTCTGTTCCCCTTCCCCGATTTCCTAATAAAATCTTTAAAAAAATTAAAAAATAAAAAAGGGCTATGAACCCAAGCTGGCTCCAAAGGCCATGGTCACAGCATTACATCATGCAGTGCTATCTCGCCTGGCTCCTTCCATTAAGTCCTTAGACGCTTATTTATAAAGAAGGCGGCATTTTATAAACCAAGTGAACATAAGTGGGACAAAACCAACAGCCCCTAAAGCAAATGGTGCTGCAGACCCCACCACCCTGGGAACACAGGCGTCCCTCTCCTTTGTTTAATGAAGTCTGAGGTCTTCAAAACACACACGCAAACCACGCCACATGCTTCCACCCAAAAGAGTCAGTGTGTAAAATGGCAGAGTGGGTCCTGTGCCAAGAAATTGGAGCCAGTTTATTTTAGTCTCAATGTTAAGACAGCCAGCACCAGGTTGAGGCTGCGAAATGCTCCTTCTAATTAAAACTTTATTTTCAAACACATGTCACAATTTCAACATGGTGAGACTCATGTCTTGCTTGGTGGCTGTCTAAGAGCAGAAGCAGCTGCTCTGTGACAGCGTCTTCCATTCATTTTGGGGAAAACTAGAGGACCCCAAGGGGCAACGACTGGTGGGTGCACCCAAGGCAGCAGCGCCGTGGGCCCTGCCAGCACGAAGAGAACTGACTGCACACTCGGGACCAGGGAGAGACGAGCATACGGCTGGCTGATACTGCGAGAATCTGCAGTCCAGTCAAGGGGCAGCTGGCAAATGTGCACAGAGGACCAGAGACAATCACCCTTGCCCCCAGCAGGTGGGAAAGCAGAGTCCAGCATTAAACACTGCCAAACAGAACCAAGGCAGCCTTGGAAAAAAGGACCGAAGCAGGATGCCGCAGAATCCTGACCACTGAAATCCACGAAGCAGGGTGCATGTACCCCAACTGCCTCTCACTCTCCATCTCCCCACGGACTCCATCCAAAGGCTACCAGGGTCGGGACTATGTCTGCACTGTCCTCTGCCCCATCGGAGGACACACACCCAACAGGTATGAGCGCAATACATTAAGACTTCAGCATCTCCTTGGTGAATTCAGTGGTGCGAGCCCTATGTGTAGCCTCCAAACCCAACCCAGCTGCCTCCTGGGAAGGACCTTAGTTCAATATCAGCTCTTCTTAACCAATGTGACAATCAATCAGAGAGGAACAGAAAGGAGGATTGTGTGGAAGTCTGAAGGAACAAATATTATGGGTTTCAAGCCCTTTACCCACCTCTTTCTACCTGGGCAAACCTGCTCACAGCCCAGCTATTCAATCAGCCCCTAAAGCCCTCAGTACTATTGGTCCTGAAATTTCAGACTTCCAGCAAAGGGCTCCTACAGGCCATGGAAGACCCTGACCCCAGCTATGCCATCTTCATATTCCAAAGCTTCCCTAGGTAAAACCAGGTAATGAGTTAGAAAGAGATACCCCATTTTTTTAAACATCCATGGCCAGGAACACAGCTAGCAGGAAATGCTGCTTCTACAAGATACAAAAGAGACCAAGTGCTGGGGTAGGTTGTGTGTGCCACAAAGGTCGCCCTTGCGATAATGATTCCACAGAGAAACAGTGAAGAGCAAGTCTAAGGCGCCAAGCTGCCTTCCCAAGTCTCACGCCGTACCCACGTGCACTCCCACTGGCCCCAGGAAGGCAGGTGTTTCTCAGACACAGGCCATTCCCATCCGTGCATCTCTTAACGGTAGAGGCTGTGCAGTCGGGTGAACATTTTAAAACTCACTGAGGCATTTTCTAGGAGCCTATAAAATTCCGATGGTGGGCCGGACGAGTGGCGCGGCAGTTAAGCGCTGGCTTGCGAAGCCAGCGGCCCTGGTTCGGGTCCCACATGAGGGCCAGTGACACTGCCCTCAAAAAAAAAAAAAAAAAAAAAAATTCCGATGGTAATCCAGAGGCAAAGAAGTAGAAATGTTTAATATCACTGTTGCCTGAGAGTGTGGCGATGGGAGGCAGAGAGAAGCCAAAGGCTAAATTTGGAATTATATCAAAATGCAGACCTGGAAGGGCCGGCCGAGTGGCTCGGTTGGTTAAGAGCTGGCTTAGAGCTCGAGCTCTGAGCAACAGGGCAGCCAGTTCGATTCCCACATGGGCCAGTGAACACTGTGCCCGAGCTGAGCTGTCGCTGAGCTGCCAACAGGTGGCAGAATGGTTCAGCTGGTGTAACAACAAGATTACCTGTTCAATGGTGGGCTATACCCACCGGCAACTAAGACTGAACTCAGCACCTTGAGCTGAGCTGCTGCCCGGATGGCTCAGTGGATAGGGCATGCGCTCTTAACAACAAGGCTACTGGTTCGACTCCCGCATAGGATGGTGGCTATGCCCACCCACAACTAAGATTGAACTCAGCACTTTGAGCTCAGAGGCCACGAGTTGCCAACAGGAAGCCAGATGGCAACTGGCAACCTCCACAACGAAGATTGAAGAACAACTTGGCTGTTGTTGTTCCCCAACACTGTTCCCCTCCCCCAAATCCCCAATAAAATCTTAAAAAAAAAAAAATGCAGACCTGGAACCACACACTTCTAAGGACACACTTCACATTCCCCTCTAGGGACTCCAGTAGCCACCACTGCACTAGCAACCTCAGTGCGGCTCCCTCACCCCCAAAGACAGCCTACCCTCTACATACAGGACACTACTGAAGGGACAGGGACTCGCACACTTTGTGTCCCAGGGACGCAGCACAGAGCCAACAATTCCCACAATAGTTACTGAGCGCCAACCATGTGCCAGATACTGGCCTACGCACATTCGGCCCTCAGAGCACTCCTGAGGGGTGGGTACTACTCTCATCCCCATTTGCACATAAGGAAGCTGAGGCACAAAGAGCGTAACCCCCGTGCAAGGTCACACATTGGTGAGTGCAAGTTACAGCCTACTTGCTCTGCGCTGCCACCTATACACAAATACGCGATACGCGTGCATACCAGATGCTGTAACTCGCTGATTCCCAGGGACCACCATCTTCATGGACATCAGCTAGTCCGATGCAGGTTCAGTAACAAGCTGTCTGTCAATGAGGGGAAATCAACAGCACACCCATCTTTCCACTACTGATGATTCATGATTCAAAAACAATTCTGGCCGACCCTCAAACCCGAGCTCCGTGCAGAGTGGCACCACCATGCTGTTGACCCACGTGCCCCAAGACCACAAGGGGCCTCTCAGCACCCCCGGACAGAGACATTTCCACCCTGGTCATTCTGGGAAAGAAGGAAAACCCTTGCCCTCTGACAACTGGTCCCAAGCCTCGGAAAACTCCCCAGTGCCCCCTGAAGGCCAGTGGTGCCACCATCATCCTGCCACTGAGTCCTCGGAGGAAACCACAGGTGGGAGAAATGACCATCCTACTGGGCCAGGCCGGCCTTCAGGATCAGGACAAGAGGGACCAAAGGAGGGCCAGCAGCTTGGCAGCCTGTGGCAGTGAGTTTATTAAACACTTCATCTACATTTGACGAATGCTCTGTGTCCTGCGTGTGGCCCCAGTTCAGCGGCGTGTTTGAACCTGCAGTGTTGTCACATTCGATGGCTCCTCGTGACTGAGTGCAGCAGCCTGGCCAGGCAGAAGGTTCCTGCTTCTGCCCTGGGCAGAGCAGGGAATGGGCTGGGCTGCCCTGCCTCACGGGGAGCCCAGGACCACGATGGCCCAGTGGTCTCTGATTTGGGGGAGTCTTGGAACAGAAGTACTTTGTGTGAAGCTGCATTTCCCATAACCTAAGACAAAAGGGGAGTCCTGTCACTGTTCGGACACTTTCCTGCTGTGTGTTCCCTTTGACTGATGACTTGCTGGGGCCACAGGCGCCTCGACCTGGAGTCAAGAAAGGACCGGTGGTGGCCCTGGCTGCAGTGTGGTACCGGCCATGGTTAGATCTTTCCTTGGATTCTACGACATCTGGATCCTGGAGACTTCACACAAGATGCACGTCAGATTCAGAGACCAGGAAAGTGGGGGGCCAGAGGCTGTGCAGCTCATTGTGGCTGCCACCAGTTTTGTTCAGGGTGCCATGGGCAACCCCAGGTGATAAATCCTGAGTGGTCTAGCCCAGTGGTTATTAACCAAAGTCAGTTTTGACAGTATCTCAAGTTGGGAGAGGGGGTGCTGCAGGGATCTAGCGGGAGAGCCCAACAATGCACGGGACAGCCCCTCACGACAAAGCTTTGGGCCCAGAAGGTCTATGGAGCCAAGGCTGAGAGACCCTGGTCAAGGCTCACCAGGACATCCTGTTTTCCTTTGCCAGAAACTAGGGTTTTCAGCCCTTCTTTACAGCGTGGGGGTGGGGTGGGTATGGAGGAGACATGTGACAGAGTTTGGTCACCTACATGTAAGGGAACATCTGTCAAGAGACATTAGTGCTGGACACAGGTCAAGGCACTCCACGGGGATGTTGACAATGAGGCCTCCAACAACCCTTATCCCCTTTCACAGATTGGGAAACTGAGGCACATAACGACCACATGTTGCTTAGAACAGGTGATGGAACTTGAATCCAGCCTGACTCCAGGTAGTGTGCAGATGGAAAACTACAAACTTATCTCTCTATTCTGTATAATCCTCATGATATGCTGACAGAAAACCGAAAAGGGGGAGGAAAGAAAGGGCGGAAGGAAGGGGCGAAGGACATGGATATGCATGAGGAAAATGCTTGTAAAAACATCTCAATGTTAACAGCAGCTTTTCATACGTGGTAGAATCAGGGCGACTTTGTTTTCTTCGCTGCACCTTTCTGTATGTTTTACATGCTGTCCAACAAAAATGCCTTCCCGGATCAGAAAAGAAATAATGAACAAAAATACCTGCCACGCACACATGACTGCCACCACGACCAGGCACCGACAAGATCATAATGGCTGTGCTGAGGAAAGAGGCGCAGACCCGCTTTGTGCAGACCCAGATGTGAGGGGACATCCTGTGTCATTCCGGCCCATCCATCTCGACGACAGCCGGCGTTGGGAAGCCATCCCCAAGAGGCGGACCACACAGCACACCTGCAAGGGATCTGCTCCTGAGTCACGATGCTGACCTGAGTCTGAGACGGCCTGTCAGCTCCTCGTCATCTCACCGCAGAAGGTGCCCAGAGAGGGAGCAGCACGCCAAGGAAAGGTCACAGCCCCCGCCGTGCCTGGCTGTTTCTGTGCTCCACGTGCTTGAAGATGACTTCCAGAAAAAGAAGGTTTCCAGATCATTAAAATCTCTTTTCAACAGTTTTGTTAACCAGTAAGAGGGAGAAGCAAAGGAAGAATTTTTTATCCAGGGCCTAATGTTTTAGGAAAAAAAGGAAAATAACTCTAGGGCACACTGCAAAGTTTGCTTTTCCTAGTTTTCCCATAGAATTTATCGTCAGATCATTTTCCACCATGGAAACCTACACCACACAGAGGCACCCACCGTCCATTGCACCTTTTTGTTATTATTCTCGGTGTTACCTTAAAAAAAAAGGCAGGCTGTTCTCCTACCCACACCACGAATTGGGGTCACTGTGAGGCCTTCTGGAACCCTGTCTTGTGTAAAATGATTAAGTAGTTTTTCTTTTTTTTTTAAAGTAGTCATAGTCATGAAAAATTCTCGCAGATATCCTGAAGTTAGAGGAAGAATTTACTAAAGTTTCAGGAAGAATTTTTTCAAGTGTAAGATATCACACCCAAAAATACAGAGAATCAAAATATCCAAATGTCACCACTGGGTAAGGCAAAGCATAAAATAATTTTTGTAGGCCATCATCAAGTCTAGACCTACCCTTAAAAAAATAATAATGGTAATAATACTACTACTACTAATAATAATATCCCCAGTTGCCTTCCCAAGAGCCAACACTGGGCGCCTCCCTCCTTGCCAACAGAACACTGTTCAAATTCACATTCTCAGGCCACAGTAGACTGGAGAACAGCCTCCCCTAGCTGAAATTAGGCCTTATGTGAACCAATCAGGAGCAGCCCATCCCTGCTTGCCTGTGATTGGGTTAGGGCCAGCCATGTGACCCAGCTTTAGCCAATGGAAGAAGGTGAGCAGTTCTGGGAAGGGTTCCATTACAGATGAAATGGTGCACACTGGAGGAAATACCTGTCTTTTTTTGGCCAGGTAATGTTGCACCAACTTGTAGTGTTGCAGCGCCAGCTGCCATCCTTGCCACGGGGCAGAAATAAGCTCAAGGAGCAAACAAACACCATGAGGCTTCTGGGGCAAAAAAATGGAAAGAAGTCAGAATTGTGGTGCCATCACTGAATTGAAGTGACCTTGGAGCCGTCATGTGACATACTAAACCCCACATTGTCTGAGATACTTTTAGTTGGGTCCTTTGTTGCTGGCATCAAAAGCATGCTGGCTGGTAGAACCCTACACAAAGGCTCACCACCAAGAGTCTGTGATCTTATAGACACCTAATGCTTGAAAGAGAGTGTGTCATACTTTAGGGACCAGATCCTCAGCAAGGCAGTAAGACAGGTAACCGGTACCTTCCTGTCAATTACCAATCTGTTTCCCAGTTCTGCCTCCTCCCTGCACACCCTGACTGTAGCTCACTTCCATAGGAGGTTGAGCAGTTGATACCCTTTAAGACATTCAAGAGGAAGAAAATAATTCCTCTACGGCACTGAGAAGACGGACGGAAGACAGGATCACAAGATCTTAGACATTTCTCTCTTCTGCTCGTGAATCTGTAAGACACGAGGAGTGAAAACTCCCAGAGCAATGTTTTCAGGAGTGGAGGTTGGTGAGAGACATAAGTGGTAGATAATAGTACATAAATCATCTTGTCAAAGATAAAAATTTCATGTAAGGCTTTCTATCCTCAGAAACAGACATGTAACAACTAACGCCATCTGACTAGATTTAAAAACTCTCTTCTATTTGCCTACAAGTTTATCGTTGAAGAACTAATTTCCTGAAACTACCCAAACGTTAAAAATAATTACTTTAATATGTGTATTATGACATCTTACGTAAAGAAAATCCATATATCACATTACATACATATGGATTCCAAACAAAAGTGCACATGTGCTCAGTGAAAAGACAAGAAGTAAATCTGGGTAAAGAATCTAAAGATGTGTTTTAATGAAGTTGCCTTTTAACGATGTGGATAGTTCATATGTGTACTTTGTTTAATGCAGCTGTTTAAGTTGTTAGTGAATATATGAACATCCCCAGACATCTCCAAGTGCTTGAAACTAAAACCATTGACTGTCTTTCTTACTTTCATTAAGCTCAAGCCTGCAAATGCTGGATGCCAACTCCATGCCATGTACAGGTATGCAGAATTCGGCGATGTCTCAGACACAGCCTGATGGCCTTGAATTCTTTCTGGAACTTGGGAAATGAGGGGAAGTGGGAAGCAGAATGAACTTCGTCTCCTAGGAATGTGTAATCTAAGTAGGAGAGAGGGGTAAATAAACAAATACCTGTATAACCTAAGGGACACAAGCAATCAGTGATTAAAAATGGCAGAGGACTTTTAAAAAAGGGAGAGAGATCTTATTAGCTGAGATTTCAAACAAGGCAAAAAATTCTGGGAACAGCACTAGAACTGTTGGACTGTAATGCAGGGCGTGTAGAGGCAAATCATGAGGTTAGAGAAAAAAAGAAAAGAAAAACAAACAGTGACACCTGGTGGGGCTTTGATGCCAGGCTGAGGCACCGGGCTTGACCTGACAGGCAACAGAGGGTTAGGCAAAGTGTGACTTGGCAGGGACACACTGGAGCTGTGCTTTAGAGAAACAGGTCCAGCAGCAGTGGGCGACAAGGTCTGCAGCTGTGGGAACCTCTGCAGTAACTCGGGGCCAAGGACGGAGCAGAGGCCAGGGCTGGCAGCGCGGCTGGCTCAGAGTAGGCACCACATATATCTGTGAAACTGAATTCGACTTCCTGTGGGAAGGGATGGGGTCTCATTTTTTCCGTAGCTTTGACAGGTTCCTAATGCCCACTGGGCACTAAACAATGATGCAGCGTGTCCCTAGGACATGCCTCCCACTTCCATCTTCCTCTCCGAGAGATCCAATTCAAGAAGCAGTGAGGCGAAGCACCACAGATCAGGGAAGAGCCCGCATCCCCCTTCGGAGTCCCAGGGAAGGGTTCTCTTTCTCCCGGAGCAAAGGTGAGGAAAGTACAGACGCTCTACAAACACTACGGGAAAGGCCACGTGGGAAAGGACTACGGGCCCAAGGAGAGGGAAAACACACTGTCCTTCTCCACCCCTACAGGGAAAGCCATGGCAGATGGGTCCTAAAAATCAACAAAACGCATACCCACATAATGAACATAAAGTGAGATGCGGAGAAAAGTGCAATTAAAGGTTCTCTGAGTAAGTGAGAGGAGCCCTTGTTCTCAGCGGCGACACATTGAAGAGCTTACACAACAAAAGGCCACGAGGCTTCCAACGTACCCTCAAATGGATCAGAAAAAAATGCGTGCTGCGTGCATGAATGTGTGTACAGAGAGATGTGCCTGAGAACAAATGTGTAAATGTGTGTAGGTACATACTGATATGCATGGAGAGAGAATTTGGCAAATGGGGCCAAAACGCAGGCAACTGGTGAATCTGAGCAAAGGAGACAGGAAAGTTTCTTATACTCTTCTTGCAACTTTCCTGTAAGTTTGAAATAATATCAAAAGAAATCAGTACGAGAATGAGGTAGCTATTTCTATCTAAAAAGATCTGTAAAATCTGCTGTTAAGTGAGAAAAAACAGTGTCAAGGGAATACATGGAATGTTACTCTTTGTGTAAAAAGAAGAGAGACAAAGGGGAAAGATAAATGTATAGATCTGTAGACACACACACACATTTACATCGTCATTTGTGTATAATATATCTATGATGACACATAAAAAATGGCAACATTACCAGCTTCTCTGGATGGGGGGATGTGGGGTAGCTGGGGCACAGGGGTGGGAGATACACTTTTCATTATCAACTAACCCTTCTGAATTAATTTGAATTTTGAACCACGTGCATTTATTACCCATTCAAACATATAAACAAAATGAAATTACCTTAAAAAAATGTGAAAGGAAAATAATAGTGCAAGCATATGGACTGAAGTAACTTAGACCAGAGGCCCCCAAAACGGGATTACAGCCACCTGGCAGGCAGGGTGCTGCCCAGATGTGACCGCAGGGGCCGCTGCGCTTGGAGAGCTGCCTGTTTAGAAAGGGCTGGTTCCAGACAAATGGAGCTAGGGGCTTGGAAACGCATGTTTCAGCCTATCGAGTTTCAGCCTAAATTGAATAGAAATTTCCCCTAAAATAAACTATGTAATTTACTTACCACAGATGAGTCCCCATAGCCCTGTTCTGCAAGCTGGTATTGCTCGTGCTAAGATTTAATCATCTGACACAGGGCACGTCTGTCCTGCATCTGACTGCCACAGCCTGCACAGCCCTGGGGGACAGCTGTGGGGGCAGGACAGCCCCGAACAGAAACAGCACCCAGCTGCCTCCATGGGCAGCCCCCGGGAGACCATGACCAGCCAGCCATTCGGTGGCTGTGGCACTGAAGTGAAGACACTCCCAGACCTATGCGATATTTTTAAGAGTTTCCAAGATGATCATACAATGATCCCAGTGTCCGGCAATTCAGAATGGGGACATGTCCCTCCGGACCACTCTAGACTCACCTCTTTGTTCAATTTCATGGGGATGGAGCACATTCTTGGATAATGATAGAAAGATAAAGTACTCCAGTCTGGGGAAGCCAGGTGGAGAAGATTGTGCACTCGTCTGGCTTTCTGGTTGTCACAACACCAGGCAGGGGACCGCATGGCACCTCTGTCTCCCTTGAGGAAACCCAGGGCTGCTGTCAGAGCCGAGGCTTGGCCTCCACTATGCAGCCTCTCTTGCGTGGGGGGAGTATTTGGGTGGGCACACCTGCGTCTGTCTGTGCCTGAAACTGCCACAGGAACCGTGAGGAGAAAGAGAACTGACGTTTGTGTTCGACTGGGAGCAGGGGATGCTAAGAAAGCAAGACATGGATTGAGTAAGAGGGTTTGTCCCCCAGAATTTTAACAGACCAAGTGGAGGGAGACACACATCAATTACAAATAACGTAAGGATACACTCATCCCATCTCCCTGGGAGTGCTACTCTGACGCTCTAAGGAGGCAGGCACATGTGTGAGTGCGGCCGCTGAGGAAAGGTGGGCAGCAGCAGGCAAGGATGGGCCTGCACGTGGAAGGGGCACCCACTGTCAGAAACTGGGGTGCCAGCCCAGCTCTCCACTCACAGGATGTGTGTGGATGGGTCAGCTTCCTAACGTCTGAGACTTGGTTTCCTAACCTATGAAATGGAAATAATACACCCTATCCTCAGAACTGTCCTAACAATGAAATTTGATCAAGCAGATGAAATGGAAAGTGCCTAACATGGCGCCTGCATGTAGCGGACCCTTGGCCAACAAGGCTTTTCTCCCTCATCAACATCTTCATCAGGCTCAATGTATAAAACCTTTGTTATGGGCTAGACCTACCAAAAAGGTTATGTGGAAGGACCTCAGAACGTGACATTATTTGGAAACAGAGCCACCGCAGATATAATCAGTTAAGATGAGGTCATATTAGAGTGGGGTGGCCCTTAATCCTATGTGACCAGTGTCCTTACAAGAGAAGAGAAGGCACACGAAGAGAAGACGGCATATGGCGATGGGGGCAGAGATTTGGGGTGATGCACCTACAGGCCAAGGAACTCCAGGGACTGCTGGGAGGTGGCATGGACACCCAGAGCCCCCCAGAGCCTCCAGGTAACCATTATAATACATCCTCCTCCTCTCCCTCTCGCTTAGGGAACTACGAGGGCTATGACTCGCCTGAGGAAAAACAACACTTTTAAGAAATACAAATAATAAACAGCATCTCAGGAAAGGCTATGTTCAGTAATAAGTCTTTGCAGAAGAAAAAGATATACAAGAAATGTACACGTTTTGTTGGTTCTTTTTTTTTTTTTTTTGTCTCCTTTTCTTTCCTGCATGACTCCTACTGGAAGCAGCCATAGTTTAGGGTTCTTCAAACTTCCCAGGGGGATAAAGATGCAGCTAAAGAACGACCTTGGAATGCAGTCCAGAAGGTCAGGACCATGAACCCCACCGATGTAGTCTTGTTTACACCCCACACACTCCATCTCCAAGGAGACTCTGAAACACCCCCTCAGTAAGGCTGGTGCCCACCACTAGTTGGCATATGGGGGGAGGGCGGGCAGGCAGGAGTGCCTGGGGTTTTTTTTTTTTTAATACAATCTGCTGCTGGCAACGAACTACATGTCAATCAGGATGGATAGAAGACGTAGGAGATAATCAAAAGCAGAAAATCACTTTCTAGATGTCTCTGTAGTCAGAGCAGAAGTGATATTTGGTTCTGACCTACCCAATCGCAACCACCCCGGCCCAACCCCCTCCATGGGTCTTTCATCGCTCACTCTACAACGGAGTGAATGTGCCCCTCAAAATTCACAGGTTGGGACCCAAATGCCCAAAGTGATGGTACTAGGGTGCGGGGCCTTGGGGAGGGGATTCGGTCATGAGGGTGGAGTTTCAGGAATGGGACTAGTGCTCTTACAAAAGAGACCCCCGAGAGCCCCCCAGCCTCTCCCACCACATGAGGACACAGTGAGAAGTTGGAGGTCTGCAACCCAGCCCTCCTGGCACCCTGATCTCAGATTTCCAGCCTCTAGAGCTATTAGAAATTAATTTCTGTTGTTTTTTAAGCCCCCCAGTCTGTGGTATTTCATTATAGCATCTCAAATGGACAAAGACAACCTCCTATTTCATCAACGCGAAACTGGAATTCTCACTGGAATCCACAAAATCCATAAAGTAGTTTTAACCAAAGACGCTATTTGTTTGTATATGTGAGTCCAACCGACCGCATGCCCAGTTACCAGCCATCTGATAAAATTCAGCTGGAGTAAGACAGCAAGAGTGGGCACAAGGGTGGGCCGTGAATATTGTTTTTATTCTCCCCTCTTCCCCATTCCACCAGATTTCTCGGCTTTCACTTAGCTGTTTTGAGGGCTCAGGGGAAACTTCCCAAGTCAAGGAATGCAATCACAGAATTAATGACTCCGGAGTGCTGGTTCTCCTAAGGTTACCAAACAAGTCCACCAAGTGACATATTTTAGAGAACAGTGAGGGGAGAGATGCGAGCGAGGACACCTGAGGACCCATAATGCCTGCCAGGAAGCAAGCAGTTTAAGAAGGCACTGATTTCTGCCTCCAAATCCGGGGCCGCGCCAAGCATTGGGAGGAAGGCAGAGCTAAGGGCAGGATTCCAGCTTGGGAAGAGGAAACCGTGATCCTGAGAAAACGCATCAGGTGAGAAGAGTTTCTGCCCATTCAGGAAGCCGCCGTAAGATGGGGTTCGCCCAGATCACTTGTCGTTGTCTCCTGGTTCACCCTAGAGTGCACGGCATAGATGCTCTTTACACGCAGATCCTAATTATTCAAGGACTGTTAATCCAGGTGGTGGTAGGACTCTCCAACTTTGGCTGCCTGCCATTTCTCTGCTTACGAGTATCTCCGTCAGAGGGAGGGCAGAGGAAGTGTAAGGAGAGGCAATCAGTCAAGCAAAGAATCTTCACACTCAACGCTCTTACTCAGGTGAAAGTGATGAACCTGACTTGGCAGGAGCCAATTCAAAAATGGGAGAGAAAAAAAAAACTAAAAGAAAAAAGGAAAAAACAGATCTTAGAGCGTCCAGGACTCTTAGAATCCAAATATTTCATTGCTGGAGATCATCTGGGTTCTCTAATTGTTTTACAGATAAGAAAAATGGTCACTGAGAACGGGCAAAAATCACAAAAATGGTTCCTGGTAATAGACAGACCAGGCCTTCTGTCCTCAGCAGGACACTCCTTGCTGTTCCACCTGCGACAACGAACGAACGCACAGGTACAACAGACGGCCTGCTCACAACTCAGTCCCCAACCCAGGCAAAGTGCGTCTTTAAAAGACACAATGAGGGCCGGCCGAGTGGCTCAGTTGGTTAAGAGCTCGCTCAAGAGTGCCAGCTGAGCTCTGAGCAACAGCAGTTCGATGCCAGCCCAAGCTGAGCAGCCGCTGAGCTGCCAACAGGTAGCAGGATGGCACAGCTAAAAAAAAAGACAAAATGAACACTGCAAGAGGTTTTGCTAGCTGTGCACCATTGTCAGTGTAAGTCTGGTCCTCATTACATTCAGGGAGGGAAGCAATTAACCCTCCGTCGGGTACAACTGATCTCACAGATTCATTGCACACCAATTTTCAAATATCTGACAGTTAACTTAAGTATCATGACTCATCGCTTCCGTATCTTCCCCCTCTACCATAACCTATCGCCAGTCATGTTTGTGACTTAGTACAGTTAAGACGTATTTCATAGCAGCATCTTTGTGTGCAATGAATCTGTGAGATCAGCTGCGCCCCACGGGGGGTTAAATCACTTACATTGAAAACCTAATCCTTCGCTTTGAAAGGTGGGATAGGCCCTGTTCCCAATTCCCCCAGAGAGACAACCCCTGTTGCCCTCTGGATGGGCAACTCCACACGTCACCCTATAGGTGACACCAAGATTCACTGAGCATAAAGCACATGTGAAAAGTGTCCCAGGATCCCTGTGTGTGGGGACTCCTAGCTTGGTACTCTCTGCAGTTTTTGACTCTTGTCTGTCTGCCTCTTCCCTGTTCCCCACCCCAAGTTTCTACAAGGCCGTCGTCTTTACATCCCGGTAGCCTCAAAGCTGAAGACACTGCCAGTACAGAGCGAGTAAACCTAGCACAGGTGGTGTACAACTTTGGGGGAGCTTACCCCGGCCCACTCCACGGAAGGACTTCTCTGGGCCACATCTTGGCGGCCCAGTGTGTGGAAGGACTTCTCTGGGCCACATCTTGGGGGAGCTTACCTCAGCCCACTCCGCGGAAGGACTTACCTGGGCCACAGTGCTAGAGAGCTGATGTTTTCTTACCCATCACATGTGTGGGCTGAACTATGCCCGTTCCAACTCCCGAATTCAAAGGATGAGTCAATATACTAAATACGGTAGTCTGTCCCTCCTTATATGAGGTTTCAGTCACCTGCGTTCAACCACAGTCCACAAATATTAAATGGAAAATTCCAGAAATACACGATTCATACATTTTGAATTGCACGCCATGCGAGTAGTGGATGAACTCTCCCACCATCTCGCTCCGTCCCACCCGGGACGTGAATCGTCCCTTTGTCCACACCATGCACATGTCCCACCTGTGAGTCTCTTGGCAGCCAGCTCAGTTCTCAAATCTACTGTGTGGTATGGCAGCGCTTGTGTTCAAGTGACCCTTACTTTACTTCATAATGGCCCCAAAGTGCAAGAGCAGTGATGCTGTCAATTTGGATATGCCAAAGAGAAGCTGGAAAGTGCTTCCTTTAAGTGGAGAGGTGAGCATTCTCAACCTAATAAGGAAAGAAAAATGTCGTATGCTGAGGCTGCTAAGATCTACGGTAAGAACGAACCTTCTACCCGTGAAATTGTGAAGAGGGAAAAAGAAACATGTTAGTGTCGCTACTGCACCTTAAATTGCAAAAGTTTCGGCCACAGCGCATGATAAATGCTTAGTAAGATGGAAAAGGCATTAAATTTGTGGCTGGAAGACGTGAACAGAAAGTGTGTGCTGAGTGACAGCAACATGTTGTGCCAGAAAGCACAGAGCCTATTCGAGAACTTCAGCAAGGGGGTCCCTGATCCGAGTGACACCAAGAGGGCTACTGAAAGTTAGGGACAGTTACTCCTGTTTGAACTGAAATTTAGGAATAGGTTTGAACTGAAAGGTACGAAAATTACTGGAGAAGCTGTGTCTACCGATGAAGACATGTTCAGCAGAATGGAAGCTGATTGGGGTTTCGTAGCATCCACGGTTTCAGGCACCCACTGGGCGTCTCCTTGAAACGTACCCCCCTTAGAAAGGGGGGCATTGCTGCACTCCAGGTACTCCATTAGAAGAGCTGGGATCAGCCCACCCACTTCCCCAAAGTAGATCTGCAATGCTTATCGGGCATCACTTGGCAATGGATAAGGGTCCCTATCTCTCCTCGTGATCTGTGCCCAATCTACAGTGGACGGAGCCTGAATCCTCCAAAGTACGCCTGACCTCTTTCAAAGGGAGGGGTGAGTGAGCTGATGGCTGCTCCGCTGTCTGTCCTGACTTGTTAAGGGAGTGACAGGCTCCCGCTTGCCTCCAAACACACTGCAAGACAGCCCAGCACTACAGTGAACAACAGCCCTGGCTGGGAAATTGATCAGCCTGAGATTCGCTGCATGTGCAGGCAACAGAGGGGCCTGATTTATTCTCACAGAGGTCCAACGGCACATCCGGAAGATGGGCATGTCGGCTGAGAGCAAAGAATCCAGTCCTCTGGGATGGGGCATTCTCCTTATACTCCTGATAAAGGATGGGCTGCCTCTTGGTCAAAAAGAAGGCGGCTCTGATGGGTGTGAGTTACCTACCTGCCATTTCAGAAGCCAGCCTAAGAACAGTACCTCATCCCTTCAAACTCAACAGTGCTGGCTTAAGAAATGGAAGCCACATCGCTGGCTGGACTCGAGGGTTCTGAGGAGACCACAACCTGAAACCTTCCAAAGCTGGGAAACCTACTTTCTACTTAGCTCAAACCAGTGGACCTCAGGCTGGTTCTCCAAGTGAGTGTCTCTGGGTGCAAAGAGGTCCTGCTGTGGAGGGAAAGGCAAGAACCCGGGCTTTCCTCTGTCCAGGTCCTAAGTCATCCTTTTCCTCTTCAGAGGTTAAAATAATACTCGTGGGCCTGCATTTTTCACAGGTACCATGCGTCCGAATAACTGCCCTTCAGTCTGGAAACAAAACTTCTAGAGGAACCTAACTCTTCTTCCCGGGAGCTAAGAACTTGACTGCTGTGGTCTGCTCGGCACACGAGACACTTCTTCCCTCACCCAGTGAGACCAGCATGCTCCCTCTTAAAGCAATCAGCAGGCATCTTTGGAGAAAAAAAGGTATTAGTCTCTGACAGGCCTGCAGCAAATAACTCAGAAGTACCCAAAATAAAAAGCTATGGCCCCTGCCATTAAGGAACCCAGGATACAGAAGGAACAAGGTGTGGAGGAAAGACTGCCTGATGGCTGGGGGACCCTCACGCTGGATCCAGTGAGCTCTGGGCCAGAACAGAGATTGTGTCTGCTAAGTGGCCTCAGTCACTGTCCAGCCTGTGCCCTGGGCGCCAGGCAAAGTGCTCGTTCCTTGCGCTGCCCTGGCCTAGTATGTAAGCATTTTCCCCTTACCTGGGGCTGATTATGTCCCAGTACCCCATCCATCCTACTACGTCCTATATAACCCTTTATGTATCCATGTCATCTTGCTGCCATCCAAGACAAACCTTCTGTGTAAGTTCCCTTAATAAAGTCTGAATGTAATGATAGAGTTGTCAGCCTCTTTTTTTTTTGGTCTCTCAGCCAGGGGAAATTTTTCATAACACAAGAACTGCTTGAGCCTAGAGCAGTGCCCCATGGTGTGATGCTGAGAACAAACCAGGTTCAATCATAACTCAACTGTTCACTAGCTGGGTGACCTCAAGGCCAAATAGGCTACTTAACCACTCCATTTTCTTGTCTATGAAACAGAGATCAGAAATGCACCTCACAGTGCTGACACAGGATTCAATGATGTAAGCTAGGCAAAAAGCTGAACTATATACAGGAGACACTACCAACAGCAGGAATAATCAGAATATAAGACCAACATGTATAACTGTTAAAAGGCAGATAAAGGGCTGAGGAAACTTTAAAACTAGAAGACCTAGCAACTCAATAGGAGCAAAGAGAGATCAAGAAAAAAAATTAACTGTATTTTTCTTCAGCCAAACTAACGGTTGCCATGAATAATACCAGGAATTCTTGACCAAAAGACGATTGCTTCAAACGGGCACACTCCAGAGCCAGCAGAATTAGAAGAGTACCCACTGAGTGTAGATATTGTAGAGAATTATAGGGGAAAAAAAAAAAAAAAACCAGTGAATCAGCATTGCCTTTTTAGATGCTTAAAAGCTCCGAGATAGTCTGAGCTAGAAAGTTCTTCAGAGGTTTCTATTCCAGCTCCCTTTAAAAGCGGATACCCACAATGGGAAATGATTGGTTTGTTCAAGATCCCACAGCTAGCAGGAGACAGAGCTCTGATTACAACCCCAGGCACTAACTACCACAAGCTCTTTCTCCTCCTGGCAGCCACTGTCAACTCCTCTGCTGACTCTCCATTCAGATCTATAGCACTGTGTAAACCCACTCTCTCTCATTCACACACACGCATGCGCACGCACGCACAATTTCTTTGCATCCTTCCATCTCTTTTTTTTTTTTTTTTTGAGGGCAGTGTCACTGGCCCTCATATGTGGGACCTGAACCGGGGCCGTTGGCGTCCCAAGCCAGCGAGCGCTTAACCACCGAGCCACTCGGCCGGCCCTCCATCTCTTTTTTTTTTATTGTGACAACACAGAACACAAAATTGATCATAACTATTTTCAAATGCACAGTTCAGAGATATTAAGTATATTTGCATGGTTGTGCCACCATCACCACGCTCCGTCTCCAGAACTCTTTCCATTTTGCAAAAGTGAAACTCTGTCCCCGTTAAACAAGAATTCCCAGTTTGCCCCTCCTCCCAGCCCCTGGCCACCACCATTCTACTTTATCTCTGCATTTGAATAATCTAAGTGGGACCACATATTTCTCTTTTTGTGGGCCACTTATTTCACTTAGCATGATATCCTCAAGGTTCATCCATGTGTCGGAATTTCCTCCCTTTTTAAAGTTGAGGAACCTTCCACTACACATATAGGCCACACTGTTATCGGTCCATCCATCAATGGACACTCGAGTTGCTTCTACTTTTCGGTTACCGTGAGTGATGCTGCTATCAGCGTGGGGACGCATATACCTTTTCAAGTCCTTGCTTTCAATTCTTTTGAATAAATACCCAAAAGTAGAATTGCTGGATCATATGGTAATTCAATTTTTAATCTCCGGGGGAGGTACATGAATCTTTTTAAAATTATATCACACTTCTCCCTAACTATAATTAATAGAAAAGTAAGGGTTTTGGGGTTTCTTTTATTCAACTAACATTTAAAAATACCAACTCTATGCCAGGCCTTGGGTTAGGTACCAAGGGTTCGTAAAATCGTGAGCTAAAGTTGTGGTCCCCTGTCTTGTTGGGGTTCACAGTCTAGTGGGACAGACAGACAGGAATCATATCACGGACAATTGTTTTGTCTCCATGGTGAGGGCCATGCAGGATTTTAGGAATGTGTGTACCTCCCTTAGAAAGACACAAAACAAAAATACCCCGAGAGAAGTGTGTTGTCATCAGAGGCTTGACAAAGCAGATATTAGACTAAAAAGATTTAGCAGGGAATGGGGGAGGGGAGGGACATTTCAAAGAACGGCTCTGAGCTCCAACAAAGAGGGGAAGAAACAGAGAGACAATAATAAAATTGATGCAGATGGTAATGCCTCTAACATCAATCAAATATGGGAAGGCATTTCAGAGTGGCAATGATGCGCGAGTGGTATATTGTGGGTTCATCTGAGTCCCCCAGATATGTCCTCCAGACATGATGAAGTCCTAACCCCGAGACCTGTGAATGTGATCTTACTGGGAAATAGGGTCTGTGCACAAAGAGTCAAAATAAGCTGAGGTCACACTGGAAAAGGGTGGACCCTGCTCCAATGGCTGGTGTCTTCATAGGAAGAGGGGAATTTGGAGACAGAGACAGACCCAGGAGAGGGACATATAAAGATGGAGGCACAGACTGGAGTGATGCAACCACAAGCGGAGAGACCCTAAGAATTGCTGGGAGGCACCAGAAGCTGAGAAGAAGGAAAGGTCTTTCCTAGAGCCATTGGAGGGAGCGCGTTCTACCCACACCCTGATTTCAGATTTCTAGCCTCCTGAACTGTGAGAGCATAAACCTGTAGTTTCATGCCCCCCAGTCTGTAGTAACTATGTTACAACAGCCATAGGAAACTAACACTGGGTGGAATCTGGGGGGCGGAGTGGGGGGGTAGAGAATCCTACATTGGGATCTTTGTGTATCTTTTCTTGGGGTGAGAAGGGAAGGGAGTGACGGAAAAATAGGAAGCTAGGCTTTTATCTCGAAATTTCTAACCAAATAACCACTTATGATCCAGGCCTGTTGACCTGATTCTGTTTCCGATTCTGTTAGATAAGTAAGTTAGTTGCCTGGGTTTCAATGTCAGATGGGGGGAGGGGGTACCATTTTCAACTAACCCAGCAGGGGCAGTTGCTCCAGATGGCCCTAGAGGAGGACACAGGGACACCAGTGGCATTTGGGTGGGACACAATTCAGGTCATTTAGCAAACTGGGCTACATGCTAATAACTCACCCCCAACATAACGAACACACATTATTTCCAGTGGAGTAAGCACTAAGTTCAGACCCCACCCCCAGAGCAAGCACACTGACTTTCCTCCAGATTTAAGTCTGAATGCACCAGGAGGATGTTCGATAGAGATTATGGGGGTGGAGAACACCCCACACGATTCTTGAGGACTGCCACTAAAACCTAAACCTGAGACGGGGCCGGCCATTTAGGGAGCCACCACTGCACCCCGTGGGAGTGTTGGCAGCGGCCTCAAGCAGCCTCCTGTGCCCGTGCCCCCAGCACAGAGGAGCACAGACTGGAACCCCCAGCACACAGGAGCAAATCCAGCTCTCTCCGTCCCACAAAGTGGGGGCCGGGGGTGGGGGGTGCCACGTGAACACCAAGTCACCTGCCTGGCACAGGCGCCACCTCCCACCCGCTCCACAGGCACCCAAGTGTTCCAGCGCCCGTCACCGCGTCGCCCCCACTGCTGTCAACACAAACACCCACACCCAGGCAGGAAGCAAAAATAACCAGGCGTCTCACTGCAACGCCTCATCCCCCTGCCCAGGAGCTGTGCCTCTCTGATTCCTGAGGATCTGAGAGTGGAGAGAGCCGGAGGGCAGGGGAGGGGAGGGCAGGGAGGAAGAGGACGGTGAGGAGGGGTGAGGAAAGCAGAGAGAGAAGGGGCCAGGAAGAGGGCAGGAGGGGGCGTGAGCTCCAGGCGCATCCCCAGTGCTTTCGCTGTCAGACAATGATCATCTTTAAAAGGAATAAAAGTCAGAGCCTCTTCCCTTTGGAGCGAAGCCACCCCACATGTTCCTGTCCCTCGGGCGCCAGCTCTTGCTACCTGCGCGTTCCCACAGCCTGCAGATGGGAGGATGAGTCAGCCCAGGCGCTCTGCCAGACACCCACCTCCAGCGCCTCCCAGCCCACGGAGGGATGCCTGGTCTTTCAAGCAGGTACATCAGTGCCCAGACAGGAAGGAGGTGAGAAACAACCCTTTGGTGTAACCCCACCCAGGGCAGAACCGATGTTCTATGAGGGGACATCCTAAGAAGGATGGGCATCAAAGGACCCCCTAAGCTGAGAGGTGAACTCAAACCCTGCTGACAAGGTTCAAAAGTTTCAAAACTTCTTCGGAGCCCTAACCCCTGCTACCTGCGAACGCGACTGCATCAGTTTCCTCGGGCTGCCGTAACAAAGGCCCACAGACTCAAATTCATTTTCTCAGTTCTGGAGGCTGCAAGTCCGAGATGGAGGTGTCGGCAGCTTGGTTTCTCCTGAGGCTCTGTCCTTGGCCATCGGAGGGTCACCTTCTCCCCGTGTCCCCTCAGGGCCTGTCCTCTGCTCCCTGAGGTCTCTGCATGGGGCCCCATTTCCTCTTCTTATGAGCACATCAGTCAGGTTGGAGTAAGGTCTAGCCGAAGGGCCTCACTCTAACTGAACCACCTCAAAGACCCATCTCTACATATCGTCACCTTCTGCATTACTGAGGGTTAAGGCTTCAACACGGGGGTGGGGGAGGGAGGGACACGATTCAGCCCATGACAGTAACTGGTTACATTTTACCACTGGGTCCCTGCAGATGTAATTCGTTAAGATGAGGGTATACTGGAGTAGAGTGGGTCCCTAATCCAATACGACTAGTGTCCTAAAGACAGACGCCGAGGTTGGACTGATGCACCAACCAGCCAAGGAACACCCAGGCGTGTCCTCAAGATTGAATCTAGGAAGGAGAAAGGAGCGGTTTATCCCCGGAGCCTTCAGAGGGAACAAGCCCCTACCAACGCCGTGATTTTAGGTTTCTAGCCTCCAGAACTCAGAAAATAAATTTGCGTGATGTTAAGTCACCCAGCTGATGGTACTTTGTTAGGACAACCCTAGGAACCCCAGGGCGAGCAGTTTGATAACATTGAAGGTTTTGACCCCTGAAGCCACTCAGCAATATGGAGAGAACCTCAATCAAAATGGTCACCTTTTCATAAGATTCAAAAATTGATTTACGACACAGCATAGCAGGGCAATTATCAGCACTATCCCTAGAGCGAGGCTGCCTGGGCTCGGATCCCTGTGCTGCCACTTACCAGCCACCCAAACTCGGCCAACTCATGCCTCAGGGTCTCAGTTTTCCCCATCTGTAAAGCCGATGATAATAATAAAATCTCGTTCATACTGTTATGAAAATCAAATGAGGTAACATTTATAAAGCACCATATGCCTGGCAGAGTCCAAACTATAAAAGAGTTTGTTCAGTCCTAACAAAGAGTTATGTCACCAAGGCGGGCTTCTCTCGGTTGTGTGTGAAAGCCCTAAAAATCCTGGGTCAGGCCCTCCCAAAATCCCACGCAACCCAAAATTCACCAATGTCCCAGGAAGAGAAGCGTGGAAAGGAAAACTGTAATAATACTAAGGAAATACTCCAAAATTATTATAACCCCAAGCTTACACTTGGTGGCATAGGGAAATATGTTTAAGGAAACCTAATTGGAGAATCCATTTGAAACTGATGGGCAGTTGGAACTGATTGGCAAAAACAGACAAGAGACGCTGTTCCAGCTGATGGGTACAAAGGAGGGCAGCTGGGTAGGGCCAGGGGGTAAACCAGCCCACAGTAAGCAATGCCCCACAGCAGCCTGCTGTGCCCATCCAGGTACGTAACACACAAAATGTCTTACAAGACGTCTACGTGTGGGACGCACTAAAATTTATTTTTCTATTGCGATTTTGTTAATGTTACCACAACAGCCCTAAATAAGCCAACAAATGTCTTATGACCCATAGTTTGCAAACCACAGGCACAGCCCTCAGCAAGAGTCTAACTCTTTTTCATACTGAAAATATTTAACTCCAGGGACAAGGCTGTGAGGAAAAGGCTCAGTGCCTCTTTCTTTTCCAACATCTAAGAGAATCTTCTCTAAACACAGGGAACACTCGAATGTTCCAAAAGAAACCACTTAAGATTGGATATTAAAGAAAATGCAGGCTTTCCAGAAGGCGAACAGCTCTGTGCTAAAGTCAGTCAAGTTTAACGTTTACTCTTTTTCAACATCACTCGTGTCTTCTAGGAAGCTGTATTGTTTAATAAACATGTGCCATCCATACGGCCCTCATATATGCATGTAGCATGCCCCAGGCACTATTTTAAGCTCTTCACAAATAATTCACTCATTTAATCTTCAGAATGACCCTATGACATCCATGAACTGCATAACACCCATTTTACAGAAGGGGAAACTAAGACCCGGAGAAGCCACTTGCCCAAAGTTAAGATTCAAGCCCAGGCAACCGGCCTACGCTGCTTTCATTGATCTCTTCATCAATCTCCTCCCGATCTCAGATGCCCTCTTTCATCATTAAGAGGACTTCTCTTTGAGTTTCAATGCTAAACGAGTTTCTTGCAAAACACAAATTTTTTAAAGCTAGTTTATTTTTTCATTGGGATAGTTGATTATAACACTGTATTAGTTTCAAGTGTATAGCATAACGATTCGCCGTACTGTGAAAAGATCGCAGTTAATTAGAACAGTTCAGTCTAATTAACATCCATCACCACAATGCAAACTCTTAGCCATGGCCACGCAGCCCCCCAAGTGGGCAACCCACACACTGGCACGCTCAGCAGCGGTCATTCCTCCCATGTTCGTTAGCAGTGGATTCATACTGTCAAAACAAGCTCCTTAGAAACCAGAACACACCTCGACTAGAAAAGTGAAATTCTGGATTTATTTTAAAGGAGTCTCTAGTACAGGGATCAGGCTGCCGTGATTGTTTTCTCTACCAAACCAGACCTGCTTGGCAATACAGGCTCTGCGACATTCTCCCAAAGGATTGCAACAGAGGGACATGGGGGGGCGGGGGGGGGGGAGGGCTGGAACCTTTTGTGTCTCAAGAACTGCCCTGACCACCGCCTCCTCCGCCCTATCTCCAAGCCTTTCCACCTCAGTCTAAGAGTTGACATTAAGAGCAGACTCACCAACTGTGGAATCAAAGATGTTTGTTCCAACATGTGATGCAAACTCAGGAGTAAGAAAGTAAAAAACTCAGCTGAAAAGGCACTGATCCAACAAACAGGCTGAACGAGGGAATCTGCAAATTCTAGGCTCTTGCTTTGAGGGTCCTACAGGTGAGCTCAGGGCTAGGAGAGTGGCTACCGAAAATGTGAAGCTACAAAGTACAAAGCAAGTAAAAGCTCGTTTTGATTCCAATTTTCATACAACCACAGTCCTCCTCCAGGCTTTGAACTGCAGAGCCCCGGCCTGTAGGTCGGGGTGTGGTTCCCGCCAGAGAGCTGAGCTGCCCCCTCTCTCTCCTCTGGAAACTGGCCTCCTCGAACCTACAGCTGGGCGGGACCGGGGGACAAAGCCAACTTTGTTCAGTAGGAGGCCTGGGTTAGAGGTTGGGGCAGATGGAACGCAAGATACAGCCACATTATTACTGCTTCCAACTCCCATTGTTTCTAGCACACTTGCACACACCACTTTCATGTCCACTTTGAGGTTCCGACACAGAAGAGGTGGAGGGCCTCACCTGGTTTGGGGACTCTTTGTCAAAGAGCACTCAGCTTTCCATAGAGACAGCTACACTTTCACAGAACCCCAGCTTTCTGTGCCCTCCACCAAAACCCCTTTGTTCTCTGCCTTTCCTCACCTTTCTTCACTATCTAGCCACAGGCCACCCTTCCAAAATCGGCTCCCACCATTCCATGCCCTGCCCCACTGTACACACCTTGTTTTCCTGTTTTGTCCATCTAGGAGAATCCGACCCACCTTTGAAGGCCAGCTGGAAAACCCCCAGCTGGCCGAGGCTGTCCTGACCCCTCTATGGGGTGGATATTGTCCTCTGTGATCCCGGGCACGCTGGTTCCCAAAGTGTGGTCTCGGGACCAGCAGACTCGATACCAGAATTCCTGCAGGCCACTGCAGACCTGCTGAACCAGAAACTCTGGGCCACCCATGTGTGCTTCAACAAGCCCTCCAGGTGGCTCTGATAGCCGCTCAAGCTTGGCACCCGCTGTCAGGGCCATAATCAATGCTTTGTTCCACCTCCACCCACGTGCTTAGGAGCTCCATCTTTTTAAGCTCCTCTGAGCCTGGCACAAGCCAGACACCCGAGAAATGCATGCGTGTTGAATTAACCTAACGGGCCTCTTCCGGAGCCGTGAAGGGCAGTGTGAATCAGCAACTTCACAGGCTACCAAACCCCCACCACCATGTTCAGGCATGCAGCGGCCACAGCAGCCAGGAATCCTACAGCATGAGACTGGACTTGGTCAGAATTTCCATGGAGCAAGTGATTTAAGAAAAATGAATGTAAGGCTCCCTGTCACGGCCATTGGTCCGAGGGAAGATCCCTTGGGCAGCCTAAAAACACAGTGAGGACATGTTGGGAGCGACACCTTCTTGCGTGTCTCAGAAGGGGTCTTCGCTGGCTCCACGGGCACGGTCCAATTGAAACATCCCCATGGGATCCCAAAGGAAGGGAATAACCTGGATATAATTAACCCATAATAGCTGGCATGGTTTCTTCTTGCCTCATCAGAACTCCTAGGAGATCCCAAGTGCCAACCATGCAAAATAACACATTATCAGTGCCCATACCATTAAATTCATCCAGGATAGAAGGGGGGAGGGGGAAAAGAGGGGGAGAATGGGGGAAGGGGGGAGAAGGAGAAGGAGGAGGGGAGGGAGGAGAAAAGACGAAAGGATACTAGAATAAAACTGAATGAGGGTGGGGATGAGGGAGAAGGGGAGAGGATTAGAAAGCACAAATTGGTAACCACGAGATGGCCATGGGGATCTGAAAGACAGTTTGCGGAATATAATCAATAATGTAAAGATTTTGTAGGGTGTCAGATGGACACTTGTCTTATTAGGGAGACCACTTCATGGATGGTGTAGATGCCTGACCACTGCACTGTACACCTCAAGCTGAAGCTAAATAATAATGAATGCCAACTATTATTTGATATACATATATGGTCACGGGATGTGGAGTGCAGCATAGGGAATCGAGTCAATGGAATCGTAACAGCTCTCTATGATGTCAGAGGGGCAGTAGATTGGGGGAGGGGAGTTATCACTTTGTGAGGGGTGCAAATGTCTAACTAGTACATTGTTTTGTACACCTGAAACTAATAAAAAAAAAACTGAATGAGAGTGAGTCATGGTGGTATAGCAGAAAATTCTTAGAAATATGGTAAGTTAGGAGGCACTGCGCCAGGGACTTAAATATCACAGTGTGGGGGTGAAGGCCATACCTGCTCCCTGCCCCGCCATGTGATCACAAGTGATCTGTATAAAAACACTTGAAGACAACCATCACTAAAAACACTGGTGGAGAACTATTACTATTATTCCTTGTAGTGGCAGGCCAAAACATGCCCCCCCCCCGCCCCCAAAGATATCCCCAGACCATAATCCCCAGAATCTGTAAATATTACATTATATGGTAAAAGATATGATTAAGGTAAGGATCTTAACTAAACTGCAATCAAACATATCCCCATAAAATGGAGGCAGAGAGAGATTTCAAGGATATAAGAGGAAAAGATACACAGAAAAGGAGAAAGGAATATATGACCACAGAGGCAAAGATGGGAGTGATGTAGCCACAACCCAAAAAAGCTGGACGAGGCAAGGTACAGACTCTCCCCTAAGCCTCAGAGGGAGTGTGGCCTCGCTGACCTCTTGATTTTATGGGAGATTCTGATTTTGGACTTCTAGACTACAGATATGGAAGGGAACAAACTCATATTATTCTGAGCCGCCAAGTTTGTGGCTTAGGAAACTAATACACTCAGTAATCACTACACTTCTTCTATTCAATAACGATGCACACTGACCAGTATGATCCCCATGCATGGAGGAGGAAATGTGACCTTTTTTTTGGGGGGGTGGGGGGGGCAGCATGCTCACAGCCACAGGGACCAGGCAACGCCAGGTGCAACCCCCATCAATCTGATCCTCCCGGCATGCCGTGCTGGCTCCACTGAATCCACACGTGGGTTCCCTGGCCTGTGGGTGTAACCTAGGAAACAGTCACCCCGGTAACATTGTTTCTATGAAAATGTCCTCCAGATTACAAATAAAAGACAAAAGGAAGTTTAGAACACCACCATGGGGAGAACGGTGTGCTTACCCCACAAACGCCATTTTTCCACTTAGCAATCAAAGAAATGCAATTAACCCATTCATTGAAAAGTCCAAGTTTCACAGTCATGTGTGTCACCCACAGGCTGTCCCCAATCCTCTCTCTGGGCATCAGCATCTAAAGCAAAGGAGTGACTGGCCCTCACTGAGGCTCCTTTCACTCTGTAATACATTCTAGGTCCTTCTACTTGAAATCCAGAAGACTATTCACAGTATGCACGGCCCTACGCATTCCCGACGGATGGCTACTAATCCCAGTGACCATGACTCCCCTCAGAAGAATTGTGAGTGGTGGGAATTATCATTAAATACATCACCATCAGGTGAATTTCAAATACACCTTCCCACTTTGCTGCAACACTAAACCTGTTGGTGATGATGGCGGTCGGTAGAAAATATGGACTATACTGAACATAGTTTTGTGTAGACCACGATTACATTCATGAAAAAACAATCAGATGCCAAGGTAGACACTGGACGGATACACTAGTCTGTAAAACACTAACAGTACATACATGAAAAGATGCTGAACATCACTCATCATTAGGGAAATGCAAACCAAAACCGCAGCGAGGTACCACTTCACACCCATCAGGATGGCTACCATCAACACACAGAAAACTACAAGTAGTTGCGAAGGGAAATTGGAACTCGCATGCATTGCTGGGAGAATGTAATTGGTGTAGCCACTGTGGAAAACAGCTCCTCAAAAAATTAAACAGAATTATATGATGGAGCAATTCCACTTCTGGGTACATACCCCAAAGCGATGCCACCAGGGGCACTAAGAGGTATCTGCCCACCCATTTTTATAGCAGCATTATTCACAAGAGCCAAGATATGGAAATGACACACGTGTCCATCAAAGGATGAATAATAAACAAAATGCAACACCTACATACAACAGAATATTATTCAGCTTTAATAAGGAAGGAAATTCTGACATATGCCACAACATGGATGAAACTTGAGGGTGTGATGCTAAGTGAAACAAAGCAGTCACAAAAAGACAAATACTGTACAATTTCACTTATATGAACTACCTGGAATAGTCAAACTCATAGCAACAGAAAGAGGAATGGTGGTTGCTAGGGGACAGGAAGAAACAAGGAGCTACTGCTTAATGGGTATGGAGGTTTCAGCTTGGGAAGCTGAAAAAATTCTGGGATGATGGTGATGGTGACACAACAGTGTGAATGTACTTAATGCCACTGAACTAAACACTTAACAATGGTTAAAAATGATACATTTTAATATATATAATTATGTTATTATATATATCCACAATAAAAAAAGACACATTAAAAGTAATTGTTTAAAAAAAAAAAAAGTAATGTTTACAAGTGATGAGTTTATGGGTGAGGTTTTATTTTTTCTTTCTTTTGATTTCTAAATTTTCATTCATAAAATTTATTTTTTTTCCCCAAAAATAAGGGGGGGGGCATTTCTGGTATTAAATACGAAAGGGGAAAAACTGTGACTGTCTAGGGCAGGCCAACTCATTTAGGACCCATGGCTTCAGGGATTAATGGAATTCCTGTGGTAATGACCTTTCGCGCTTCTGTAATATGAATTATCACAAAGCGAAAATCCAATTCCCACTCAGTGTTTATGAAAGCCATTCCTTTCAAACAGCTGAAGCAACAAAGCCAGCCAAGGGCACTTCCCAGCCATCCGACTGGAGATTTATGTTGCATATAAACATAAAGGAACATTATGTAACATAAGCTGTGGGCCGGGAGACAGAACACTGGTATTGGAATCAGCTGAATTCAAGGTTTGCTTCCCCCACTTGCTCCCTGCATCTGACTCCCTGGGCTGCTGCTGCCTTGTCCATAGGTGAAGGAACACTGCCTTACAGGGCGACAATAAATCCTGAGAAGGACCCACGCCTTACAAATATCAGCAGGAGTGATACAATGCCACCTGCCTCAGAGCAGGTGCTTACTGAATGCCTGACGCTTCCTTCCTTTTGTGCCACAAGTACATGAAGTCACATATCAAGTGGCTTTGCGAGTGCTTATTCCTGAACGCCTTAAGGGAGAGACTGCTAGATTTACTCTTAAGTACATCAACTCGGCCACCTTCTCTAAAAAGAAACCCTCAGCCTAAAATTCTTAATGAGGCTGACTTTCTATTTTACGGTCAGAGAGCTGGAAGTGACAGAGTTGGCAAACTATCAAGCTGGAAAACTGTTATTTTAAAATAAATAACAGTTTTAGGGTTTTTCTTAAAGATCATAGTCTAGAATTCCAGAAAAACGTGTGAGCTGTGTGACCTTAGGCAAATTACTTACCCTCTCTGAGCCTTGGTTTTCACATCACAAATGACTGTGTAACACAGATACACAATTGAGCCTCTCAATTAATGCCTGGAGGGTAAGCCAGGTAAGCTAAGTAGTAAAGGAGAACAAGGGTTCTAACTGATAAATTATTAATTACATACCTACATTAAAATTATTAAGCACACCTGTTTATATTCTAGGGCAATCCTTGTTTCTGGGCCTCATGCTCCCCATGAGTAGTGAGTGATCTGGACTGATCTGGACCAGTCCTATAAAGGAAGCTTCTAGCACAAAGGTGCCACATTTGAAAGGCCCATTTTTTCCAACAGAAGTAGTCCTTTGCAAAAAGTTTTATCCAAATGGGTTCACTGGAAACAACATATCAAGAGCTGCAAATAGTAATGACCACAAAGTTTCTTTTTGACTCAACCAAGTAAATAAAAAATTAAAATTTTGTTTCCCCATTCTGGTAACTAATACTACCCAGGACCTCAGCACAGTAACAAGTTTTTAAGCTGCAGCCACAAACTCCATTGTTTAAGTTTAGAAGCAATAGCTACGATTCACCATCCGTTAAACAAATTGTAGCACGTTCTCAATCATTCTCAATGGACCATCATCACTCAGGGCTTTAAATAGTTTTGTCATGGAATTGCCCAACACCATGATTTTTAAATAGGGGTAACTGCTCTGCAAAACAAGAGTTCTCTTTTCAACTTTTCACACCCTACAAAAGGCACCTGCAAAGAGAAGTAAATCAAACAAAACTTGTTATATTTGGTCTCTTTGCAAATGTTATCAAACAAAGCTACAGCACCAAGACATAAAAAAGGGCACCCTGACACTTTATTAGGTGCAATTTTCACTAAATATCGTTTAATGAACTGTATAGTTAAATGGTTTGGCAGGAAAAGTCCCAAATAAGGTAATTGAGAGGTCTGAAAGAACACAATGCATTTATATAATTATATATATATATATATATATATATATACAGCAGAAACTTCTGAACTGAACACAAGTCCCATGAACTGCCCAGTTAAGACTCTTGAGGAAGATGTCTGCGCTTTGAAAGGGGAGTGGGGGGGAGACCATTCTTTCAAGGCGTTAGCATGATGAAATCACAGGACTACTGGCCAATGCTGGACACAATCCGAAGAGCTTCTAGACTCCGGCCGACTCTTCCCCAGCTATGTGACTACAGGCAAACCTCGATCCTCAGTTTGCTCATCAATCAAGTGGAGAGGATAAAACACACCTGGCTTGCCCTCCAAGCATCCTAATTCCCACTGTTCAGATGAAAAAAAAAAAAAAAACTTAAGATTCAGGATCAAATTCCACGGCTAGTGCATGCCAGGATCAGGATACAAAAGTCCCACTCCAAAGCCCAGTGCTCTCCCCAGGCTAGACAGCAATGAGCACCAAGATTTCCTGTCATCTGCCAGTGACAGTTTAGATCCTGACAGCTTTGAAACAGGAAAATGGGAAATCGGGAGGAATAATCAGAGTTTACTCTCTGCCAAGATTCGTAAGTAAAAGAGGAAAGTGTACTGAGCCCATTCACTTGCTCATGTAATGAATGCCCCTTTAGGTAGTTTATTAGACCAAAAACTCACAGGGCACTTAGTGTCCGCTTTGCACTATTCTAAGCTTCTCTCCTGTGAGCCATGTACTCCTCCCAACATCCCGTGAGGTGGGTACCATTTTCATCCTTTTAACAGATGAGCCAACTGAGGCACAGTCAAGTGACCTGCCTGAAGTCACACAGCTAGCAGTACTGCGGCCAGATGTCAAACCCAGATAGTTCAGTGCCAGAATTCATGCTATTAACCCCTATATACCAAGCATCCTATATACCAGGGACTCTTATTATCCCCATCTTCCACACAAAGGGGGCAAGATGTTAAATACCTCACCGAAGTGAACACACTTGCTTTGAACCTGGTCTGCCTGCCTCATCGCCCGGTAACTCTGAACCTGGTCTGCCTGGTCTCATCACCACGTAACTCTGAACCTGGTCTGCCTGGTCTCATCACCTGGTAACTTAGTCTCTGTTGTTGTTTTGTTTTTGATTTGTTTTTTCTGCAGGACAGGCCAAGAGAAATTTATACAGCAGGGTGGGGGGACAGGGGGACGTCTGGCTGGGTTACATCAAAATTAAATTTCTGTATCCTGGAGTTTCCTCTCCCTTTTCAGCACTTTCAACTCAAAAGCAAAAAAGAACAGTAGCAATAAGCCTGCAGCAGGGCTGCTTTTGGTTGCTGGGGCACAGGATTTTGCTCCTGGGTGGCTTCTCCAGTTCTCCTAACTTGACCTATCCAATGCCCATTTAAAGGGAGGACAGAGAAATCACTTCTGAGCTCAGAAAATTGATGTTAGAAGTACAGGTTCTAAACATTTCTAATCTACTCATTAGAAAGTCTCTTACAGCCTCACTGTGGAAACCTCCTCTTCATCCAAAAAAGACCTTAACGAAGATCTTAATTCGTCTGGTTTCTCAACCTGCAGGAGCGTAGAAGGCACGCAGTAGGCGGAGCCCACAAGCTGAAAACGGTCAACTATAATTATCATGGTTGGGGCTATTTAATGACTACAACGGCGTGCATGGCCATTCTCGGGCCTATTCATTCATTCATTCATTCATTCATTCATTCATTCATTCAACCAACATTCATCTGAGACCTCTTCTGGTCTAGAGGCCCTTGGGAGGTATATGTATTGGCTTCCTACAGCTGCTGTTATACTCGTATAGTATCAGAAGCCTAGTGGCTTTTTTTTTTTTTTGAAAGGTAATGCGGTGAAGATTTATTTATTTTTCCCATCCCAGCACTCCCCTCCCCTTTGGCAACCATCAGCTTGTTCTCTATATTTATGGGTCTGTTTCTGTTTAGTTTTGTTTATTCATTTGTTTTGCTTTTTTAGATTCCACAGTGAAATCATACGGTACTTGTCTTTCTCTCTCTGACTTATGTCACTTAGCATAAAATCCTCTAGGCCCATCTGTGATATCACAAATAGCAAGATTTCATTATTTTCTATTGCTGAATAATATTCCATTGTGTATATACATAAACCACCTACCTCATCTATTCATCTACTGATGGACATCTAACTTGCTTCTATATCTTGGCTATTATGCTATTGTTAGCAATACTGCAATGAACAGAGGGTTGCATATATCTTTTGGAATTACTGTTTATTTTCTCCAGGTAAACACCCATAAGTGGGATTGCTGGGTCATATGGTGGTTCTATTTTTAATTTTTTGAGGAATCCACAATGGCTGCACCAATCTATAATCCTGATATGCACCGGAGTTCCCGTTTCTCCACGTTCTCACCAGCACTTGTTATTTGTTGATTTATTGATGACAGCCATTCTGGCAGGTGTGAGGTAATAGCTCGTTGTGGTTTTAATTTGCATTTCTCTGATGATTAATGACATTTTGCATCTTTTCATATGTCTGTTGGCCATCTGTACGTCTTCTTTAGAAAAATGTCTATTCAGCTCCTCTGCTGATTTTGTTTAATTGGATTGTGTGGTTTTGTTGGTGTTAAGCTGTGTGAGTTCCTTATATATTTTAGCTATTACGCCCTTGTTGGATGTATCGTTTGTGAGTATCTTCTCCCATTCAGTAGGATGTCTGTTCATTTTGCTGATGGCTTCCTTTGCTGTGCAAAGACTTTTAGTTTGATGTCATCCCATTTGTTTATTTTTCTTTTGTTAGCTTTGCCTGAGAAGACATATCCAAAAAGATATTGCTAAGAACTGTCAGGGAGTTAGGTTATGGTTTCAGGTCTTACATTGACATCTTTAATCCATTTTGAGTTTATTTTTGTATATGGTGTGAGAAAGTGTTCCGATTTCATTTTTTTGCATATGTCTGTCCACCTTTCCCAGCACCATTTATTGAAGAGGCTGTCATTACCCCAGTGTATATTCCTGCCTCCTTTGTCATGTTGATTAATTGACCATATAAGTGAAGAATTATTTCTGGACTCTTTTCTAGTCCATTGATTTATATCTGTCTTCATACCAAATATTCATACCACAATGCGGTTTTGATTACTGTAGCTTTGCAGTATAGTTTGCTATCAGGGAGCATGACGCACCTAACTTTGTTCTTTCTCAAGATTTCTTTGGCTAGTCAGGTTTTTTGTGGTTCCATATAAATTTTAGGATTAGTTGCTCTAATTCTGAAAGAATGGCATTGGCATTTTAATAGGGATTGCAGTGAATCTGTATATTGTTTTAGGTCATAAGGACATTTTAACAATATTAATCCTTCCAATGCATAAGCAAGATACATCCTTCCATTTGTTTATACATTCTTCAATTTCTTTATTCAGTTTTCAGAGTACCACGTCTTTTACCTCTTTGGTTAAATTTATTCCTAAATATTTTATGTTTTTTGATGCTATTATAAATAAGATTGTTTTCTTAATTTCTCCTTCTGATCATTCATTATTGGTGTATAGAAACACAACAGAATTCTGTATATTGATTCTGTATCCTGCAATTGTATTGAATTCATTTATTAGTTCTAATAGCTTTTTAATGGACTCTGTAGGGTTTTCTATATAGCATCATGTCATCTACAAATAATGAGAGTTTTACTTCTTCCTTTCCTATTTAAATGCCTTATATTTTGATTGCGGAGGCCAGGACTTCCAATACTATGTCGAATAGAAGTGGGGATAGTGGGCAGCCTTGTCTGGTTCCTGATCTTAGAGGCAAAGCTTTCAGCTTTTCATCACTGAGTATTATATTAGCTGTGGGTCTTTCATATATAGACTTTATTATGCTGCAATTTGTTCCTTCCACACCCACTTTGTTGATTGTTTTTACCATAACAGGATGTTGTATTTTGTCAAATGCTTTTTTTGTATCTATTGAGATGACTATGCGGTATTATCCTTTATATTGCTAATGTATCATGTTGATTTACAGATGTTGAACCATCCTTACATCCTTGAGATGAATCCCATTTGGTCATGGTGTATAATCCTTTTAATGTATTGTTGAATCCACTTTGCTAATATTTCGCTGAGAATTTTTACACCTATGGTCATCAGGGATATTGGCCTGTAGTTTTCTTTTTTTGTAATGTCTGGTTTTGATATCAGAATAATGCTGGCTTTATAGAATGCATTTGGAAGTGTTCCTTCCTCTTCTATTTTCTGAACTAGTTTAAGAATAGGTATTAATTTTTCTTTGAATCTAGTAGAATTCACCTGTGAAGCCATCTGGTCCTGGATTTTATTTGTTGGGAGTTTTTTGATTACTGCTTCAATTTCATTGCTAGTAATCAGCCAGTCTAGATTTTGTGTTTCTTCCTGGTTCAGTCTTAGAAGGTTATATACTTCTAGAAGATTCTTCATATTTCTGTAGTGTCAGTTATCACTTCTCTTTCATTTCTGATTTTATTTATTTGGGCTCTTTTTTTCTTGATAAGTTTAGCTAAAGATCTGTCAATTTTGTTTATCTTTTCAAAAAACCAGCTCTTACGACCGGCTGAGTGGCGCATTAACAACTGGCTTGGGATGCCAGCAGCTCGGGTTCAGATCCCACATATGAGGGCCAGTGACACTGCCCTCTACAACTAAGATGGTGAACAATAGCTCCACCTGGAGCTGGGCTGTGCGAGCCCTGAGGACGGTGTAGGCTGCAGCCCCTGCTGCAGTGGGCTGCCAGGGCTACAGTGTGGGGCCGGCAGCCAGCGTGAGCTGCCAATAGCCGCAGTGAGTGACCATCCAGAGGCCGGCGACCGATCTGCCTCATCCGGGAAGAGCATAGTGACGATACCAATATGGGCCAGTGAGGTGGTATCCTCTGTAATGAAACTGAAGAACAAAAAAAGACAGCAACTTGTCTGTTCCCCTTCCCTGATTCCCCAACGCTGTTCTCCTCCCCCAATTCCCCAATAAACTCTTAAAAAAAGAAAACAAAAATGAAAAAACCAGCTCTTAGTTTCATTTATCTTTTCTGGGATTTTCTTTAAATCTCTATTTCTGCTCTGATCTTTATTGTTTCCTTCTGCTTACTTTTTGTTAGTTCTTTTCTACTTTTTTTGGATGTAGAGTTAGATTATCTATGTGGATTTTTTTCTTTTTTTTTTTTTTAGCTGAGCCATCCTGCCACCTGTTGGCAGCTTAGTGGCAGCTCAGCTCAGGCTGGACATCGAACTCCCATAAATATTTTAAAGTTGTGTTTTCCTTTTCATCTGTTTCAAGATAGTTTTTTATTTAATCTTTGATCCATTGGTTATTTGGTAGTATGTTGTTTAGTCTCCAAGTATTTATGTTTTTTCAAGTTTTCTCCCTGTAGTTGATTTCTACTTTAATGCCTATATGGTCAGAAAAGATGCTTCATATGATTACAGTCTTGTTGAATATATTGAGACTTGTTTTGTAACCTAATATGTGATCTATCCTGGAGAATGTTGCAAGTGCAGTTTTAAAAAAATGTGTATTCTGCAGTTTTAGGCTGAAATGTTCCATAAATGTCTTTTAAGTTTATCTAATGTAAAGTGGCATTTAGGGCCATTATTTTCTTATTAATTTCCTGTCTGGATGATCTACCCATTGATGTGAGTGGGATATTGAAATGCCCCGCTATTATTGTATTACCTTAGATTCCTCCCTTTATGTCCATTAATAATTACTTTATATATTTACCATGTATATGTAAATATTTACCATGTATATGTAAATATGTATAAGACTGGGTCTTACATTAATTTTTGCTCCAAAAGATGCATTTTATTCAATTATTCATGTACAAAAATCTACATTTATTCAAATACAGTCATGTCTGGCTGATGATCTTAACTGAGGCTTATTTTGGGGTAGGGCTTATATTACAAGCACCCTGAAAATCATGCTAGGGCTATTTTCTGGTTAGGTCTCATTTTCGGGGAAACATGGTAGGTGCCCCTATGTTGGGTACATAGATATTCACGATTGCTGCATCCTCTTCGTGGATTGACCTTTTAATTACATAATGTTCTTTTTTGTATATTTTTAAAATTTCTTGTTTTGAAGTCTCTTTTGTCTGAATATTGCCACCCCAGCTTTCTTTTTGTTTCTAATTGTATGCTAATTGTATGCAATATCTTTTTCATCTCTTCTCTTTTAGTCTGTGTCTTTCAGTTTGAAGTGAGTCTCTCTTTTTTTTTAAAGATTTTATTGGGGAATTAGGGGAGGAAAACAGCGTTGGGGAATTGGGGAATCAGGGAAGGCGAACAAACAAGTTGCTGTCCTTTTGTTCTTCAGTCTAGTTGTGGAGGACGTCTCTTCACTGGCCCATGTTGGTATTGTGATCATTGCATTCTTCCTGGCTGAGGAAGTCAGTCGCCGGTCATTGGACAGCCGCTCACGGAGGCTCATGGCAGCCTATGCCATCACCAGTGACTCTCGGCAGCCCAGCTCCAGGTGGAGCTGTTGTTCACCATCTTAGCTGTAGAGGGCGCAGCATCACTGGACCTCATGTGGGATCCGAACTGGGGCCCTGCTGCTCAGAGCTTGCGTCCCAAACCAACTCCTAACCAATGCGCCACTTGGCCGGCCCTGAAGTGAGTGTCTTGTAAGCAACATGTAGGTGGCTCATGTTTCATAATCCATTCAGCTACCCTACGTCTTTTCATTGGATCATTTAGTCCATTTACATTTAAAGTAATTATTGATAAGTATACTTATTGCCATTTTGTTTAGTTTTTTGGTTACTTTTATACTTCTCACCTTTTCCTTTCTTTCTCTCATGATCTTGTCCCTTGTGGTTTGCTAGTTTTCTTTAGTGTTTTGTTTGGGTTCCTTTCACTTTATGCTTTCACAGGTTTTTTGGTTTTTGGCTACCATGACGTTTATCTTTATCATTCTATACCTACAGCAATCTATTTTGGGCTGATAGGTGTTTAAGTTCAAATATATTCTACAAGAACTACATTTTTACTCCCCTCTCCATGCTTTATATTTATTGTCATTTTTTTACATCTTTTCGTGTTGTATATCTGGTAACTACTTATTGTAGTTTGAGTTTGATACTTTTTTTTAACCTTCGTAGGAGCTTTTTAAATTTCTAATTTGCTGTATTTATTAACTATCAGGTTGAAAAGTCATGAAACATTTTTGCAATGAAAAACATTGAAAAAAATACGTCATGACTTTTCCAACAACCCAATATTTGGTTTTGCCTATGAGGTATTTTTTCCTTTCTCATGTTTTCTTATTTCTAGTTATGGTCTTTCCTTTTCTGCTTAAAGAAGATACTTTAACATTTCTCATAAAGCTGGTTTAATGCTGACAAACTTCTTTAGTTTTTATTTGTCAGGGAAACTACCTTGTCTTCAAATCTGAATGATAACCTTGCTGGATAAATTATTCTAGGCTGTAGGTTCCTTTCATTCAGCATTTTAAATGTCCTGCCACTCTCTACTGGCCTATCAAGTTGCTGCTGAGAAATCAGCTGATAGACTTAATAGGGTTTCCTTCATATGTAACTCTTTGTTTCCCTCTAATTCCTTCAAAATTATCTCTTTACCTTTAACTTTTGCCATTTTAATTACAATATGTCTTGTCTTGGTATCGGTCTTTTTTTCATCTTGTTTGAAATTCTTTGTTGAATTTCTGTACCTGGATGTCTGTTTCCTTTCCCAGGTTAGGAAAGTTTCAGCCATTATTTCTTTGAATAAAGTTTCTTTTCCTTTTTCTCTTTATTGTCCTTCTGGAATCCCTATAATGAAAAGGTTGGAGCATTTGATGTTATCACAGAGTTCCCTTAGACTATCCACATTTTTTTTTTTAATTTTTCCTTTTTGCTATTCTGATTGCTTGAGTTCCACTTGTCTGGCTTAAATTACTGATCCATTCCTCTGTATTAGCTAACTAGCTATTAATTTCTTCTAATGTTAGTTTTCATTTCAATTATTGTATTCTTCAGGTCTGCTTGATTCTTTATTATACTTTCCAATTCTCTGTTGAAGTTCTCCCTGAGTTCCTGTATTCCACTCTCAAATTTGATGAGCATCCTTATGACAACTTCTTTGAATTCTTTATCAGGTAAATTACTTATCTCCATTTCCTTAGGCTTTTTCTCTGGGGATTTTTCTTGCTCCTTCATTTGAGAAATAGTTTTCCGTCTTTTCATTTTGCTTCACTTTTTATGTTTGTTTATATGATTTAGACAAAATAGCTATCTCTCCCAATCTTAAAAAAGTGGCCTTATGTAGAAGCGGCCTCTATGTAGGCTGTGTGTGGTTCTAGGAGGCCAGTAAGAGTCAAGCAGGTGCCTCAGGTGTTCATGGCACTGGCCCACCAAGCAGGAGAGGCTCCCGGTGGGGAGGCCAGGTGTATGTAGTAATGTCCTGTTGATCCTGCTTGCTCCCATTGTTCAGGGCTCCAGTGACATGTCCAGGAATGCACTGCAGCCACCTTGCAGGCAGGCAAAGCACCTGAATAGAGCTCCCACCAGCCCGATGGAGTGGAGGAGAATATAAACAATGGCGCTGACTGGCTCCTCAGGCCCAGAGAGTTCCCACAGCTCCCAGAGGGCTGCAGCAGTTTCCCAGCCTTCTCTATTAGGTCTCTTTCTCTTGTTTCTTGTTCAGAAATTGTTCATTCAGCCCTCAGTTGCCTCGCAGGAATAACTGTTCTCTATATGCATGTATATTTGAGTTTGTTCACTGGTGGGGGTGAGTTCAGCGCCCTCCTATGCCACTGCCATCTTGGACTTCGCACCTGGTAAATCTGAATCTGATCTACCTGGCCTCATCACCTGGGTACATATTGCCATCCTATGCTGTTAGGCATAGGACACAGTGCCACTGGGCCCTGGGCAGACGAGTAACCAAACAAGACCAGATCTGGCTCTTCTCAGCAGGGGACCAAAGTAGCAGAATGAGAAGGAAAGGAACAGAAGCAATGGATGTGTATTAACTCTGATGAATGCATACTGCATGGTGGAAACTTCTGGAAAATCCTACTCTAACTCATATATAACTATCTTTTCTGTGGTCAAGGACTCTGAGCTGAGTTCATTTGGCAAATTCCTTTTAAACCTTTTTAAGTCAATTTGAATATTAGAAAAAAAATTGCTCAGCAAATCACACAGAGAGGAAGTCCCACAGGAAAGGTTCCGTGACACGCTTCATTCTAAGACAATATGATAATGCTTCCCTGACTCTCACGCGGGCCTCCGATGCCCACTCGAGGTAATCCTTCCAGCGAGTTTGGGATTACACAGAACATCATATACTCTACCTTCATAGCATATCTCTGGGAATCTCAAGAGTTTGGTGTCTCTGTGTTTCCTGATCTTTCTTCAACCTTCCAAGAACTTCCAAAGATGTCGGAGCCACCCACTCAGGGCTAAACACATAGCAGCTGGGCTCCAGCAAAGAGAATCAATTTAACACACTCCTGCTCAGATGCAGTCACCAGCTGGAACTACAAGTTCTACACACCAACACAGACCCCCAAAAACTCCTCATACCTTCTGCCTCTGTTAACACAGCAGCCAGCGCTTCCTTGCTTCCGCTTGAACTGAAACTCCTTATCACACCCATTGGAATTCATTCATGCTGAAACGCCATTATTTTCTAGAAAGCAAATTTTGGTAGAGGGAGAGTTGGGGAAACCCAGATTATTAGAATTTGGGGGAAGGTCCATACTAAAACACTAAAAGACATTTTTGTGCCTCTTCACTGTACAGGAAGCCTTATAATGCTTCGTATAAAGTTCTAAAAACAAATGGTCTTAATAACTCCAGACAGAGGCAATTTAAACTACAGGTAATTTATGATTTAACAAATGCCTGCGTACATCGACTACGATCAAGATGAAGACCAACAAGACATTCAGAGCATGCAGATCGAGCAGGCAAAAAAGCAGGCATTTTTGCCAGAGCTCCTTTCATCCTGACGGATTGCTCAAATGGGAGGCGCTTCTCCAACTTGAACCTTTTCCTTCCAGGCAGGTGTTGACACACCTGGGGAAAGGACTGGGTGAACATCAGCCACCACAGCCACCAGACCTCACCTGCCACTGATCACAAAACCTGAAGCTATAGAAAGGATCGTAGAAGTCCCCAAGTCCAATCCACTATCGGAATTGGTTCAACACCTCCCATCTCCCAGTCCATACCCTCTTAAGCCACTTGTGGTCCACAGTCTCCCAAGGGTCAAATCTCTGACCAAGCCCATGATTATCCTTCAGAAACAAATTATCCCCCAAGGAAACGTCTCCTTTCCCCCACACAATCAGAAAGAGAGGGGGAGCGCTCTGTCTGCACATTCCAACAGTCTGGTAGACTGTTGTTGACAGAGGTATTATAGTGTCAACATACCTGAGATGGGAAGCCCTAAACAGTGGTAGTTCCAAGCTGCCCAGCATGCAAAGAGGCCGAGGAGACCTCAGTATTTAAACACCAACAGTCATTCATTCACAGAGAGAAATAGAATAACCAGAGAGAGTAGGGACTGAAGAAGGGACGGGAGGATTGATGATCAATAAAGCTATGTCTCCCCGAGTAAGCGGAGACATCAGGACACTACGTGTATGACCTTCATTTAAAATATTTCTCAAGATAAAAATTCAGTTATATTCATGTTGTCCTTTTAGGAAACAGGAAGTATATAAATTAACAGAAAGGAAATCCCTATTTAATCCTTCAGTTAGGTATGTGGTGTGATCATAAAATACGGTGAATGTTTAAATTTTTTTTAAAAAATTATTATAGTACAAGACACATTGTCATTAATCCCCCTCAAAATACACCCCCTCACTTCAAACACACTGATTCCATCGTTCTTGCCACTTTCTGAATCAGTTCTGGAATTATCTTTTGTGAGTGTTTTCACTTCATCCTCCATGACAATGCTCCATGTCACACATTGCTTCTGTTACTGCAATTTCTGTCATATAAAAACATTACAGTGTGTCCTCATCCACTTATGCACCAGATCCGTCACCGTGTGACTTCTGACTCTTTCCCGAAGTCCAAATGACCATGAAAGGTAAACATTTCGAATCGATTCAGGACATCGAGGCAGCCATGACACCACAACTAACAACACTCACGAAAGAGGACTTCCAGAACTGCTTCAGAAAGTGGCAAGAATGATGGGATCAGTGTGTTTGAAGCGAGGCGGAGTATTTGGAGGGGGGTTAATAGCAATATGTCTTTTACTGTAACAATTTTTTAATTTAAACATTCACCATATTTTTTGATCACACCTCGTATTTATATCAAGTCCAATCATGATGGAAAGGGGAGAGATTCATGAAGTCTGTCCTCAAAGAATTCTCAGTCCCCTTGGGATGGGGAGAGAGAACGAATGCAGATAGAACAATTAGAAAACAATAATCACTGAAATTATGGTCTGGTTTCGAGGTTAAGATTTCAGAAAGAGGAGGGAGTATGGGTTCAGTCACCAGCTCTTTACCACTCTGACTAAACCCGGAGAAGGAAGCTGTAAACAAAACATTCTCCTTTATCTCCAGGTGTATCTTCCCTATCAGCAAATGGATTTCCTTTCAGGCAGTGTAAGGCCTTGTGGGTCAGGGCTACCTGCCCAGTTCAGGCCGGAAGGAAACAAGCCAGGTCACCCATCCAGCATCACTCTTCTCCCCAAAATAGTTCCTCTTCACATGCAGAGAGTGACAGGCAGTACAAAGCAGCTGTACAGGCGTGTGCTCACAAACGTAGACGTCCGCAATCTGACCCAGGAAAGATTCGGCCCGTCTGTGGCCCCGGTCAGTTTCACTCACCTCTGTCATGGTCATCGTATCATTTACTGCTCACCATCTTTGCTTAAGGAAGGGCCTATCACTGCTTTTGTAAAACCCCTGCAAATGTTTATTTACTCTACCATGCAGCAAGGCACGAAGATAACCTGACATTCAAACAACCATATCGGGAAACTCGAGTGTGAACTCATGTCCTGTGTTAGCCCTGCAGGGACCGATGTCACCATTATTCTCCCAGTTCTTGTCTAGCGTGAATGCCATCTATCTGGTGGGTCTCCTCTGGACTCATATTGAAAAGATTTTGAAAATGACCAATACTTATTTCAAGGACGGCTAACATTTATCCAGCTGAAGGTCACTTCTAAGGAAAGTTCCCTATACCCAACATCTCTTTAACCACATTGCGCCATTTTACAGATAAGAAAGTTGAGGCTGAGACATTAAGCGCCTTGGCCAAGATTGCCTGGTGACTTAAATAGAGATCCAACTCCAAAAATCCCTGCTCTTCAAGCTTAGGGCAATCCCGTCGCCCATCAGGAGAGAGCAATTTTCAAACTGGCAAATAGAAGCCAGCTCAGAGCACTAAAGCATGTTTGTATAATTATGACGTTCCTAGGAGGAGGCAGGGCCTCAAAAAGCTGGAGACCTACAAATCTATAAACTGTCTGGTAGCCCAGAGACCGACTCTCTGAGCCCTCCTGGTGGACAGACACCCAGAAGCAAGGCGCCGTCTCCCGATCCACACTGAGCAGGCAGCTGGCCCCACCAGCTGGTCAGCCGCTCTTCCAATTCCCAGAACCAACCTCCAAGATCCTGGACTCCTGGGCGCCCTGGGGGTCCAGGGCCAGAGCCAACGCAAGTGCAAGCAGATGGGCAAATGATTTTGGAGGGACACATTTCTGTTTGCCTTTAAGGACAAGCCTTTTAAACACAGAGTATAGGACTGGCTTTATTCCTGAGTAATAAACTCTGGGGTTAAAAAAATAAACAATTACTACTGACTGTTAAGAACAAGTCACTGGGCTTAACAGTTCTGGCTTCAAGTCAATCACCGCACCACTGACTTACGCCCCACGGAGCATACTACCTTAGCTAATTTCTCTCCAGATGGCAGCTTGTACTTTTCCAGGCGGAATCTCATCTCCCCCAGCGTTGCCTCACCTTTCTACAGCTCTTTGTGTTTCTCCAACGTCCTCTGTGCGCACAGAGCTTTGCAACACCTCCAAGTTTACTACCACCTACAGATTTAATTAGCAGACTATTTATTCCCCCTTCACTGTTTGGGCTATCTTAAGAAAAAGAAGGCTTCCATTGGGCCATGGGTAGATACTCCACCCTGGGCCTCCATCCAATCAGCTCCCTGGTGGAAGTGTTTGCCCAGCTCCAACCCTGCGCCTGGGCCCCATCCAAGACAAGTCTGTGCTGTGAGCCAGCCACTGGGGACCACGTGAAGGCCTCTACCTCTGCGGCTGCCTTCGTGAGAGGGGACTGCACAGAGGGAAGGGCAGAGGTGATCAAATAAAAAAGTAAGCGACATTCAGTTGAGGCAAAGCTTTCCTAGGAAACAGAAAGGGTACAGGAGGGCCAGCTGAACACATATTTTTCAGGACTTCTCTACATGGCCCATACGTTAGAAGGAAAAAGAAAAAAAAGGATAAAATGGAGGGAGAGACACAGCGAAAGAGAAAAAAGCAGGAGGGCAGAAGAGAAGGAAAGAGAATGATCCGCATTTTTTATTAAGCACTAACCTTATCAATTAACAAACACAACCTGAATATGCCTTTTATGTTCAACAACACAGGAGTTAAAGACATTAAAACAGGATCTCTCATCACAAAGATTTTGAGATCCATCAGGGGAAAGAAGCCAGCAAGCAACGGCAAGGGAAACAAACGTGGAACTAGGAAACCAGCAGCAGGCGATGCAAACAGGCATGAACAGTCGTCCTCCTTTATCCGTGGGCATCACTCCAAGGCCCCGTGGATGCCTGAAACCACGGATAGTACTGAACCCTGTATACTGTGTTTCCTATACATACAGACCTAGGATAAAGTTTAATTTATAAATTAAGGCACGGTAAGAGATAAACAACTACTATTAAAATAGAACAATTGTAACAAGATACTGTAGTACCAGTTATGTGAATGGCTCTGGGGTCATTATTAAGTAAAATAAGGGTCGTTTGAACACAAACACTGCAATACCGAGATAGTCAAGCTGATAACCAGGAGGGCTGCTAAGTGACTACCAGGCGGGGAGCATACATAGCCGATGACACTGGACACGAGGACACCAGACAAAGGGATGATTTACGATACATGCCTGGTAGGATGGAGCTGGATGGCACGAGATTTCATCAAGCTACTCAGAATGACACCTAAGTTATGATTTATGAATTGTTTATTTCTGGAATTTTCCATTTAACATTTTCAGATCGTGGATGACTGCAGGTAACTGAAACCATGGAAAGCAAAACCGCACTGAGGCGAAGGGGCGGCTGCTGTAGTTCATTCGCCTACAGAGCCATTTAAGGAGGCAAGGACAGACGTGTTACTCTGGCTACGGAGCAGGTGTGAAGATGGCACAGAAACCTCCCCCTGGGCCACCTGACCAGGCCAGCACACCATGGATCCCATTACGGACATGACAAACCAACAAGTGACATCTCATCTCAGGATGCTGCGTGTCCCTCCTTTGCTATGCTACTGCCTTTCCACCCTTGATTAATTTTTCCTAAACTATTTCCAGGTCTTTTGACTACTCTTACTTCTTTATTCTTAAGCATTTCAAAGGGAGTCAAGCAATTAAATATGCGGTGCTATTATTCATAATAGGTGCTGGTATCGTGTCTACCTGATTGTCTAAATTTGCCTACATTAATTTTGCTGCAGAGGAAATTCCTGTCCTACCATCGCACCAGTTAGGAAAATTCAGTTTGGTGGAGTCACCCACCTTTCCACGGGGCATTCTTCCCATACCCTGGCTTCAAACATTGGGTGGGGATCAGAATGAAGAGATTTTTTTTTTTTTTTTTTTTGAGGGCAGTGTCACTGGCCCTCATATGTGGGATCCGAACCGGGGCCGCTGACATCCCAAGCCAGCTCTTAACCACCGCGCCACTCGGCCGGCCCAAGAGATTCTTGAAATAGATAATCCACCCACTCCAGCAGGTTACCCCAGGAAAAGAGTGGTCAGTTATCCTCTACACCAGGATTATCCACCAAAAACATAACTTTAAATTTTCTAGTAGCTACATTTCAAAACAGCAAAACGGTTAAATCACATTTAATTACCTACTTTATTCAACCTAGTACATCGCAAATATTACTTGGACATATAATCAATGTAAAAATTATTACGGGATAGCTCACCTTCTTCTCTTTCTTACTAAGTCTTTGAAATCTGGTCTGTAGTTTGTGTTTACAGCACATGCTAATTCAGACTAGCCACATTCAAGGGAACAACAGAAACTCATGGTCTCTCTGCTCTGGAGGCTAGAAGTCCAAATGAAAGTGTCGGCAGGGCTGCGCTCCCTCCGAGGCTCTAGGGAAGAGCCCCCCTTGTCTCTTCCAGCTTCTGGTGGCTCCCACAATCCACGGCTTGTAGTTATATCAGTCCAAATCTGGCTCCATCGTCACAGGCTTCTCCCATTGTGCCTGTACCCCCCGGTCTGAAATCACTGGATTCAGGGCCCACCCTATCCAGTATGACCACCTTTTTTTTTTTTTTTTTTTTTGAGGGCAGTGTCACTGGCCCTCATTATGTGGGACCGAACCTGGGCCGCTGGCGTCCCAAGCCAGCGCTTAACCACCGCAACAGCCCCAGTATGACCGTCTCTTAACGAACTGCATCTGCAATAAGGCCCCACTAGACATGAGTTTGGAGGGGACACTACTCAACCCACTACACAGAGTGTATTAGGACTGAAGCAGGGAGACCAAGGGAAGTTATCTAGCAAGGAGCAGAACAGTGAGAATGGGGTGCTATCATTTGAAAAGGAAAAGTACAAAAATTAGAAGACACACCTATATTTGTGTAAATCCATACTAAAAGGATCCACAGGAAACCAAGAAAAGTAGCTACCAACGGGTGTGGAAAGAATGGGGTAACCAGGGTTGGGGGGGAACAAGGCTTCATCATGTATACTTTATTAGTTTACATCTTGAAAGCATGTAAAGGCATGAAATATGACTCCATCATTATCAAGGACAAAAATCAGTCACTGTGTTAGGAATCAGACTGGGTTGCCGCTAAGGGGACGCCGACAGGAACGGGGCACAGGGACGCGTTCTGGCCGCGGAACTGGGTGCTGGTTACTGGGCTGTATTGTTTGTAAGAATTCATCAAGTTAGCTACCTACGATGACATACAGTTTGCTTGTTGAATTTCAATTTCATTTTTTAAATAAGCGCGCGCACACACACACACACACACACACACACACACACACGTTAGTCAACAGCTGCCTACCTGCAAAATGGGGATATCACCCTGTCTACAGCCAAGCTCTCCTGCCTGATAATGTCGGTAATTCTATGGGAGCTGTCGCCATGCAAGTTTCATGTCATGGATTTTCACAGAACAAGTCCATATAACACGCTTTAGAAGATCATTGTTTCCCTACAAAAAACAAACAAACAAACAAACAAAAACCCGTGGATACAGCAATGTTTTGATTACTGCTATCTTTGTTTCAAAGGAGATTGGGCCCCCATTGTCAAAGGCTGTAACTTTAGCTGCAAGCAAGGGGAGGGAGGGGTCCCCAAAAATATTTTTATGTTTTTCTCACTGAAACAAAACACCAAAAATGGATTTTCCACAGGAAGTGGCGGGAGGGCGGGCAGCCTGTCTTAGCATGGCAGCCTGCACACGCCGTCACTGCTTGGCCGCTTGTTCCAGCCACCTATGTGCCTCCCCGTAATGGAAACACCAGATTTAAACAGGTGTCATAACAGTAAAAGGGCCCCATAAATGGGAAACCCAGAGGCCTTGCGGGGCTGGACAGCTGGTGGGAGAGTGAAGGTTACAGACCTAAGTGGTCCCCAGACTTCCGGAGTCTGCTAGACTTCGCCTCACACACACTTAAACATCCATTTGCCTCCACGAGCACACGCATACCACATATATAAAACCTCTCAACAGGAAATTTCTTCCATTCTTAAATGGTGTTGCCTAAATAAAATACCTTTGACTAAGAACTCTGAGCTATTGGGTCGCACTAAATGAGAACAGAAAACGGGTTGGTTATTCGACAATAAACAACAGTCTGCTCAGTCGAGCAGGGGCACATGGGCACACTGGACCTCTCAGTAAAGGAAGGCGAAACAGAAGGGAGTGGGGAGTGCAGTGGCCTTGGAAGGGGCAGAATATTGGGGGGGATTCAGTCAATCCCAGCCCCCTAACCACCCAGACCCTCCCATCTTCTGAGAAACGTGGATTTTGTGTGGCCTTGCTCATGTCATCTACTCTCTCTGTTTCCCCACTTTCTCATCTGTAAAATGGGATAACAATATACCCACCTTGCCAGGACTTTTTTTTTTCTTTTTTTGAGGGCAGTGTCACTGGCCCTCATATGTGGGACCACACCGGGGCCACAGGCTTCCCAAAGCCAGCGCTTAACCACCGCGCCACTCGGCCGGCCCCCTTGCCAGGACTTTTTAATGATAACATGCAAGGGACCAAAAATGCCCAGCACAGAAGAGAGGATTTATAAAAGTAGCCAGTGTAACAATCATCGTCATAAACACCATTCATAAAAGTACTGGTTATTTATTTGTAAAAAGAAATGAGTCCTCAGTCTTTGCCCAGAAGAAAGTATAAAATGAAGGACACCATTTGATGTGCAAAGCTCACTAATTCTGCAAAACAGTTCAATAAGAAACGCGTAGAAGGGGCTGCAGTATGACACAGAAAATGAAAACAGGTGGGAAGATGGGAATAAAACTGAATTATCTTCCTGTGTTAGTCTGCTAGGGCTTCTACAACGAAAGAAATCCCACAAACCAATAGCTTATATATCAGAAATCGATTTTCACCGTTCTGGAGGCTGCAAGTCCGAGATGGAGGTGTCGGCAGGTTGGCTTCTCCTGAGGCTCTGTCCTTGGCCATCGGAGGGTCACCTTCTCCCCGTGTCCCCCCAGGGCCTGTCCTCTGCTCCCTGAGGTTTCTGCGTGGGGCCCCATTTCCCCTTCTTATGAGCACATCAGTCAGATTGGATGAGGGCCCACTCTAATGGTTTCATTTTAATTTACTCCGCTCTTTAAAGGCTCTGTCTCAAAACACAGTCATATTCTGAGGTATTGGACATCAGGGCCTCAACATATGAAGACACAGTCCATCCCATACCGCTTTCCTACACCAAAATTTGAAATGCTGAATTGGGTGTTCACAGAACTAAACAATCCATGTGACATAAAGGACAGATGAAGGAGCAGAGAAGTTCTGCTGGAAAGATCTGCTGCAATGGGCGGGTGGGGGGTGGGGAGAGGGTCCCTGCAGGGGACTTCCAACAATTCACTTGCTCAGCCAAGGACAAGGCCACCCAGCGTCGGCCTGTCCGGACTGCCTTTCCTGTCTTCCTTTGGTGTTAACAAAGGCCAGCCCACATGTACCTCATGTCACCCCTGCACCCCTGGAGTGGGCACTGCTCCGGCGTCACTCCACAGAAGGGCCAGCCTCCGAAAGGACAAGTGACTTGGCTAGTCTGAGTCAGCGGCAGGACTGGAACCCAGATCCCTGACTCTGGGTCTTCTGTTCTAACCCACGATCCGTGATGGGAACCACCACAAGGACTCGGGTGACATTTCTCTGCCAAGGTGTCGCAGAGAGGGTTCCTGGGCTGGGAGGACCTGATCAATCCTTCCTACTCCAAAACCCCATCTAGACGCAATCCCAGTAGAAGGGGAAGGGCTGGTGCGGGAAGGCTCAAGGGTGAAGTGGCCTCTTGAAACCAAACACAACCCAACAATATGACATTCTGGAAAAGGCAAAACTATGGCGATGGTGAAAAGATCAGTGGTTGCTGGGGGCTGAGGGGGAGGAGAGATGAGTAGGCCAGCACAGAGGACTTTCAGCGTGCTGAAACTATTCTGTATGACGCTGTAATGCTGGATACACGTCAAGGCATTTGTCAAAACTCACAGAATGTACAACGCCACGAGTGACCCCTAATGTAACTATGGACTCTGGGTGATGACATGTCAACACACATTCATCAACTGTAACAAATGCACCACTCTGGTGGGGATACTGGTAATGGGGAGGGGGTGGCTGTGCATTGGGGGGCAGGGGACTAAATGAGGAATCTCTGTAACTGCCTCTTCATTTTGCTGTGAATCTCAAACTACTCTGAAAAAGAGTCTATTAACAAAAACAAAACAGCCATAACAGATCACCTACAACCATTTCACCAGCCCATAGATCAGAGCTCTTAATGTTGCATCCCATTCATCTTTTAAACTTTTCATTCATAAAATCAAAGACATAGAAGCTGGAAAGGCCCTCAGACGCAATGTGCTTCGACCTCAGGTCTCACAGATGAGGCATCCAAACAAAATTGTTTCCTGTTTTATTTGTTTTGCTCTGGGGTACTATAAGGATTTAAGACATAAGCCAATGATAGCCCTTTGTAAAAGCTTAAAACAATGTTTAAAATAATAAACACAAAAAGTTCAGTAAAGAAAGAAAAGAGAGATTCAATGAACATCAACAAAACAAAATTAAATGATTAAGACCCAGTACCATTTGGCCTGTGGTGAGTCTGACGTACACAGGAACTGATGAAGACTTTTGGAAGGCACTTTGGTGATTCAAATCAAAAGCCGTTTTTTGGGTTTTTTTTAATGTCATATTTAATACAGATAGCACATCCTAAAAATTTATCCTGAGAAAAATAAACTCCAAAGAATCTTAAAATAGTGATTAAAAAAAAAAAATAGTACAACATAAATATTCAATTACAGGAGGATGATTATGTAAATGATCAGCTTGCTGGAACACGTGACCATCATAAATGACAAGTATGGGGACAACATGGCTGCTTTGTAGCTATCTGATGATGATGCAATGTTACGTGAAAAGAAAATACAAACCTGTATCTATGCAAGAGTTAAAAATATGTAAAAGGTGCATGGAAAATATGGATAAGAACGAACGGGGGGGAAAAAATAACCAATAAGTTCCCATAGCAGGAATGTAAGAGGGTGTCTTCTTTTAAATGTGCTTGATTGTTGGCGGCGGGGGAAACGGCAGACGGGAAGGCGGGCGAGGAGAGGCCTGAGGAGCCGCAGCGAGCTGGAGCCGCTGGAGTAATGGAGGGGGAGCGTCCCAGGCGCAGCGCTGCAGCAGCTGAAGAGCCGCGGACTTCCCAACCAAGCCTACGAAGATCTTCAAGTTTGGATTTGCCATAGGTAGTCAGGTGACAACGAAAGCCTCAGCCATATCCATCAAACTTAGATCAAGTAAGCCTAAAGAAACAGTTCCAACGCTTGCAACAAAAACCCTCTCAGCAGCAGCAGCTTTTAATGAAGATGAAGAAAGTGAACCAGAGGAAATGCCTCCAGAAGCCAAGATGAAGATGAAGGATATTGAAAGGGATACACCCACATTGGCAAGACCAAATGCCTTCAATAAAGGGAAGCATGGATTTTCTGATAACCAGAAGTTGTCGGCGCAGACTATAAAATCTCATCTTGGAAATGTCCATGACCAAGACAATTAAATGATGTGTTTTGAAATTGGGGTGTAGGGTGGGTGTAAAATTAAAAGGAACAGTTTCCTTTTTAAAGAATGGTGTAAGACTATCTTTGGAGCCACCTTTTTTTTTTTTTAAAGAGTGGTACACTACTAAATGAGAGTTTGAAATTTAAAATAATAATAATAATTAAATGTGCTTGATTGTTCTTGGAACAATGAAGGAAATAAAAATACATTTTAAAGAGCCAGCTGGTCCATCTGCAGTACAAAGTCCCTTTAGATGCCACATGCTTAACCCAGCTTGCCCCCAAATGGCAAAATAGTTTGGAAATGCCCAAGCAGAGGCCTGGGCCCTTATCCTTGCAATTTCACTTTCCCTAGAACCAGTCACCCTTATCCCTTCCTCCGTGGCCATGGGAGAATGAAGGCTAGTCTCTCAACCCTGTCCCACCACATGCTACCAGCCATCTTCCAGACACCCACTCCATGAAGCCCCCTTCGCCATTCTTTCTCTCACTCCCTGCTTGTACTGTGGGACAGTCTTACTGCCCGGCCAAACTGCATTCTCCTAAAATCATAGAATTTAGCCTCTCACTCTTTCTACCTGTCCCACTGTCGTCACACTGCCTGCCTGTCTGCCTCCATGCACCTTTCCATAAAGACAGATCATTACTTCAATATTATGCCTACTCTATGTATCCCTACTTGGCCCCAAAAGATGACTGGTTAGTCAATGACGGGTGAGATTCCTCAAGGGAGGAACAACCTAAGCCAGGCACAGCTGCTGCGTGGGGGCCCGAGGAAGAATCACTAGCAGAGAAGAAGGGTGTAGACCCCTTGCTTCAGGTTCTGACTGCCGGCGTGTGAAATGACCTACCGATGTGATAATATCTGTCCTCCGTGCATTCTTCTCAGTAAGTTCTGGAGGAAGTTTCTGTCTCCTAAGAGGTACATGACAATGCCTTCCAGAGTGGCAGCTTGCAGGCATGGGAGATTAGGCCCTGAGCTAAATTCTTGGGTGTGAGACTCACAGACCATGGAAGCTACATTGATCTTTTCTTATTTGTGAGACAATAAAAGGAGCAGTCAGGCCCGATTTGGGGCTCAGTCCATGAGGCTGAAGTCCATGGCCCCAACTGTATTTTCCTCTTATTTGTGTCTCTTTCTTTCTTAACCTTTTGCCGTCCCTTCTGCACTCCCACTGCTCTGTCGTGCTGGATGCGACATCCCACCATCCTCAGGATCTTCCAAGATTCTCTACTCACAGACTTTCAGTTTTCAGGCACAAATTCTTCCCCATACATCTCAGGTCCCGCAGGACAGGCTCCCCAGGCCTGGAAGAGCCCACCCCGAAATCAAACGCATGTTGGTGCAATGCTCTTGGATTTTTTTTTTCCTTTGTTTTCCGGTTTCTGTTGACTTGTGGGTTCCAACCTGCTTGCCTGGCAGTTTGCTCACTACTATGGAATGAACGTTTGTTATCCTCCAAAAATTCATACTGTGTGATGGTATTTGGAGGTGGGACCTTTGGGGGGTAACTAGATTCAGATGAGGTCATGATGGCAGAGCCCCCATGATAGAATCGATGCCCTTCTAAAAGGACAAGATTTGAGATCTCTGTGCGTGCGTGCGTGCATGCACCGAGGATAGGCCATGGGAGGATATAACAGGGAAGGAGGGTCTCTCCCAGAACCTGACCATCCATCTGGGCACCCCATCTCAGGACTTCCAGCCTCCAGAACTGTGAGAAATAAACGTTTGCTGTTTAATCCACCCAGTCTATGATATTTAGTTACAGCAACCCAAACTAAGACACCCACCCTTCTACTCCCTCACAGTGCATGCTGCCTAATTTTGGTTCCTGCTATAGCATCAGATTCATCCTGGCTGAAGGCCACTCCCCAGCAGCTAAAAGACACACTCCTTTTGCCAGCAGGTCCTTAGGGAATTTACCTGTCTCTAGTGTCTCCTGAGTAGAGGCCTTTTTTATCTTACGCTTCTCACCCCTTAGCTGCCACCCTCCATAGCCCACTCTCTTGGCAATGACCTGTGCACCATGCATATATGCTGACTGCTGATGTTGGTAAGTTGGAGGCAAATTTATCCTAACATACATCAACTCATCCACAGTGGTGCCACGGGCAAAGCCAAGATAAATTTGCCTGAGACCCTGCCTTCAAAAGAGTTTGGGTCTAGGAAGAGTTTGCTGAGACACAAGGCAGACGATGCTAACACATCTTAAAGGGCCATTAAACATCAGGACATCAAGAAAACTGCATGAAGACGGCTGATTTCAGCCAGACCTGGAAGAAGAGATAGGTTTGGATGAGCAAACATGGGAACAGTCTAGATCGAGAGACAGTGTGAGCAGTTAAAAAAAAAAAAAAAGGAAATAAAGGAAGAAAGAGAATAGGCTATATCCCAGAGCAAAAGGGCCTCCTGTTTCACTGGCTCAGAGTGTTTAAGAAACAAGTCCTGGGAAATGAAATAGGAAAGCAGGGCTCGGAACCGAGGGCTAGACAGAGCCTTTGAAAGTCTCAAATGCATCACCAGGATACATCAGAGCTCAGCTCAGAGGAGAATCAAATCTCTTGGCAGTCAGTATACATCTATGTCACATGTCCTTATTGATTTCAATAGGCAGTCAATGAAGTAGTTGGACACTATTGTGCATTGAATTGTGTCCCGCCAAAAGATATGTTTAAGTCCTAACCCCAAGTACCTACCCATACGAACGTGACCTTATTTGGAAATTGGGCCTTTGCAAATACAATCAACTTATTGTATGAAATTATGGGATTAGGGTGGACCCTACATCCAATAGCTGGTGTCTTTTGTAAGAGAAAGGAGGAGGTTTAGTAAAAGACACACATCCACTAGAGAAGAGAAGAGGCCACTTGGAAAAAGGAGGCTGAGACGACACTGTCAGGGGCCCAGGGACAGCTGGGGCCAGCAGAACCTGCAGGAAGCATGAAAAGATTCTTCCCTGGAGCCTTCGGAAGAAGGATGGCCATACCAACACCTTGATTTTGAACTTCTAACACCCAGAACTGTAAGAATAAATTTCCACTGCCTGAGGCTACCCAGTTTGAGATACCTTTTACAGCAGCTTTAGGAAACTAACAGACATGAATTAAGCTTGACTTGAAAACCATCGACACTTTAGGGCCTTCAGCAATGATGGGACAGTTCATGAACGAGGTAGTGATTCTAGAGAAAAACTGAGGTCATGAGGCACAAGCATGATTGGAACTGCGGATGTAAGATTACTCTCTAAGTGGAGAATGGGGTATAAAATAGAGAGAGGGATGCAGTCAACCCTCCAAAGTCAACAACTTTCTGATGACTGAGGGTCTTGGTTCAATCTTACCCTGAAAGGATCCATCAACAATAAGGCTAATCCTCCCACTGATATTTAATCACTGTGATGATTCTTGGCTGCCCCCATGGGCTTTCTCATCTTTGTTCATTCAGGCAGAATCCACATATTCTTAATTCTTCCCATGGTCCTTATTGTTGAGAGGAGCACTTTCCCATTAATCTCCATGCGTAAATGGATTAGAAAACAAAGACATATGACTTGAAAAACTTAACTTTCCACTAGACATCACCTATCTAAAGATGAATGTTCATTTAATTAATTCAATGTTTCTGATTATAAAAATAACCCCTATGTGTTGTAAACTCTTTCCAAGTCAGAGAAATTTTTGCATAGGAAAATTTAAATCCCCTTTAATCTCAACACTAAAAGGCATTCAGTGTTGGTGTTTGGGCTATATTTACTATTAGTACCTGATGTAATTAGAGAAACACTTTATATGTAAAGAAGAAAACTCTGAAGATGAGATATTTGAGAAGAATCACCCAGACAAAGAAAATGAGGGAGGAAAAAGAACAAGAAAACACACCTGAGAAAAATGGAGAAAAGTGAGCTGAAGTAATGAAAGTCCATTAACCATTTTAACAGTGCTAGAGGTCAGAGAGATTTCATTCAAATCAAAGGAGAAAATTCAAAGATACAAATCTCAAAAAAAAAAAAAAAAAAGACATGAATCTCATAGCCAGTTGCTATAATACTCAGGCTATTAAGCTATTAAACTTGACTGATGTCCTAATTAAGCTCTTCATTTCAGAATTCCACAAGATAACTTTTCCAAGTTGGAAAAACTGTACCTCAATATTTCCCAGAAAGACTTCCATTTTTTCCCAAATTGTGGCTAGCCACCATAACACCGCAACAAATTCCGTATCTTATGTCCTTGGGACAGTCTCCCCAAATCCTATAACAGCCTGTGGGCTGCTGGGGCCAAGAATGTCAGAGGGGCTGGCTCCCTGCGATATAAAAAAGATAAAGTCCAACTCTAGCTAGTTGCTAGGAGGCCCATAAATTCACTTTTGCCGACTTGGGTGGGATTCAGAACTGCTGTTATCACAGGATAAGACATGGGTTGCTGCAATTGAAATTCAGAGGCTGTCCCACGAAGAATCATGTTAGCCCTTCTTACTCTAAAAAGCTAGGTTAACTAGTCCTGGTTTAGGAATGGGCTATTCATGTGAATTTCTAGTTTTTGACAAGGAAACTCCAAATTCCTAATGCTAACCTGCAACTTTTACATATAAAGTGTCCCTGTTTTTGACCCCATTTCCTCAAAGAAAGAAAAGGTCATTTGGATATTCTCACTTGAAGTGGGCTGGAATTATGCAACAGGTTCCCACAAACCTTTTTTCTTTAAGGTAATTTGAATGGTTTGCTACAATTGTTTAGGGTTCAGAGGACCAAGAAGGCAGAGTGAATCCCCAACTTAAAAAAGTAATTAAGTTAAGCGCTGGCTTAGGAAGCCAGCGGCCCCGGTTCAGGTCCCACATATGAGAGCCAGTGACACTGCCCTCTACAGCTAAAATGGTGAAGAACAGCTCCACCTGGAGCTGGACTGTGCGAGCCCCTGCGACTGTGTAGGCTGCAGCCCCTGCTGCAGTGAGCTGCCATAGGCTACAGTGAGTGGCCGGCAGCCAGAGTGAGCTGCCAAGACCCGCCATGAGCTGCAGTCCAGAGGCCAGCGACCGATCTGCCTCACCCGGGAAGAGCGCAATGACGATACCAACATGGGCCAGTGAAGCAACGTCCTCCACAACTAGACTGAAGAACAAAAGGACAGCAACTTCTCTGTTCCCCTTCCCCAGTTCCCCAACGCTATTCCCCTCCCCCAACTCCCTCATAAAATCTTTAAAAAAAAAAAAAAAAGTAATTAACTGCTTTAAAAAAAGGGAAAAAATCCACAAGGTGAACTTTGCAAATCTAATTTTAAATAATTGGATTGTTAAATTGTTTAGTTAAGTGAAAACCATACTTATGAGGTTTTAATTTTTTAAATTATAATGAAATGTTCAAGTTCAATTGATATAATTGTAGAAATGAAATGATAATTTCTCATCATCAAGATAATTATTCCAACATTCATAAAACTTTTCTAAAATGTCACAGTAGATCTTGCACTGAATTTGCAGCTTTTTTTCTGAAAATATTTCTACTGCTTAAGAGGAATAACATTATAATGATCAGCCTGCACATATTTTTCCTCCCATAACATTAACCACAGCAGTTTTGTGGGTGAGCCATTCATGATTAGGTAATTAGCAATATCCTGAAGTCAGTAAAATTGCTCAAACACTGCGCAGCCCAAAAAACCTAAAATTGTTATCCAATTTTTAAAAACTTTCTATCCTAAAAAAGAAATTTTATGTAGCTAATAACCAAGATTTCTTTAAATACCAAAATAATCTGATGCCTCACATTAAGTATTAATCTGATAACTCACTTCCAAATATGTAGAAAACATAAATAGCTTTCCTAAGAAATTTGAATATGCGATCTCTGCTAACATTTATATGTTTTGAATGCAGGGTCCCCAGCCTCAGCATTATTGACTATGGACCCGATGATTCTTTGTCTGAGGACTGTCCTGTGCATTGAAGGATGCTGGCAACATCCCTGACCTCTGCCAGCTAGGTACCAGGTATCTCCTTGTATCTATTGGGTTGTCAGAAAAGTCATGGCGCATTTTTGCCATGAAAAACACGAAAAAACACATCATGACTTTTCTGACAACCCAAAATAGATGCCAGTATTACCTTCCCAGTGTGACAACCAAAAATGTCTCTAATCATTGCCAAATGTCCCCTGGTGAGCAAAACTGCCCCCAGTTAAGAACCTCTGTCCTACTACAACATAACAAAAAATATTAGCCAGGAAAATTTAACACCCAAAAGCTAATACTGAAAGATGGCTCATTTTCAAATTACTTTGCAAATATTGCTTTCATGTAACTTTGGTAAATAAACGTGTAACTAACACAGTTTTTTACATAAATGGAGTATTGCTCTTTTTCAAAATGTGAAATCAGAACTTTAAAATAAAATGTTTCCAGGACACCTTTGCTCAATCTATAACTTAATTAAGTCAGGCCAACAGAACTATAGAAATGAAAGTGTAAAACTAGTGTACCACCTAGTTATGGAATGAAAAATATTCAGAGTCATAACTAAACAAACATTCCTTGTTGATTTTCAGCTTTTAAAAAGCAAACAATATACAAAGGACGACATCCTGAAAAGTGAAAGAAATGTCAATCCATAGAATGGAAAAAAATGTTTGCAAATCATATATCTGATAAGGGACTTATATTTGGAATACATTAAAAAAATTCTTACAATTTAATACGCAGACAAAAAAAAAATTAAAAAATAGGCAAAGGATCTGAGCAGACATCTCTCCAAAGAAAATATACAATTAGCCAATGAGCACATGAAAAGATGGTCAATGGGCCGGCCGAGTGGCGCATTGGTTAAGCCCTGGTTTTGGGATGCCAGCGGCCCCGGTTCGGATCCCACATGAGGGTCAGTGACACTGCCCTCTACAGCTAACAACAGTTCCTCCTGGAGCTGGTCTGTGCAAGCCCCAGTGATGGTGTGGGCTGCAGCCCCTGCTGCAGTGGGCTGCCATAGGCTACAGTGAGCTGCCAATAGCCGCGGTGAGCGACATCCAGAGGCCAGCGACCGATCTGCCTCATCCGGGAAGAGCGCAATGACGATACCAACTGTGAAGCAACATCCACCGCAACTAAAATGAAGAACAAAAAGACAGCAACTTGTCTGTTCCCCTTCCCCGATTCCCCAACGCTGTTCCCCTCCACCAATTCCCCAATAAAATCTAAAAAAAAAAAAAAAAAAGATGGTCAACATCATTATTTATCAGGTAAACAAATCCAAACCACAAGGAGATACCACCTCTCACCCACTGGGATGGCTAGAATCAAAGAGACAGATAAGGGCTGGCTGGGTGGCTCAGCTGGTAAGAGCGTGTGCTCTTAACAATAAGGTTGCCGGTTAGACTCCTGCATGGGATGATGGGCTGTGCCCCCCCACACAACACAACTAGATTGAAAGTGGCAACTGGATTTGGAGCTGAGTTTGCGTCCTCCACAACTAAGATAGAAAGACAACACCTTGACTTGGAGCTGATGGGTCCTGGAAAAACACAATGTTCCCCTTCCCCGATTCCCCAACACTGTTCCCTTCCCCAATTTCCCAATAAAATCTTTAAAAAAAAAAAAGATAGATAATAACAAATGTTGAAAAGGATGTGGGGAAAGTGGAATCCTCAGACACTGCTGGTGGGAAAGGAAACCTGCACAGCCACTTTGGAAAACAATGTGGCAGTTCCTAGGAAAGTGAAACTGAATTACCAAGTGACCTAGCAATGCTACCTCCAGGATGACCCTGGAAAGCATTCTGCTAAGTGAAAGAAGACAGTCACATAAGGCCACATTTTATATGATGCTATTTATATGTAATGGGCAAAATAGTCAAGTCTATACTAACAGAACACAAACACATTCATGGATAGCAGAGGCTAGGGGAGGGCTGGGGAAGGAAGTGAATCATAACAGGTACAAGATTTCTTTTGACTGTGATGAAAGTGCTCTAAAATTGATCATGGTGATGGTTATGCAACTCAGTAAATATACCAAAAACCAGCGAATCAGTTTAAGAACTGAATTGCATGGTATATAAATTATATCTTAATAAAGCTGTTATAAAAACAATCTATAGGGCCGGCAGAGTGGTGCATTGGTTAAGAGCTGGCTTGGAACGCCAGGAGCCCCGATTTTGATCCTACATATGAGGGCCAGTGACACTGCCCTCTACAGCTAACAACAGTGCCACCTGGAGCTGGGCTGCGAGCCCGGGTGATGATGTGGGCTGCAGCCCCTGCTGCAGTGGGCTGCCATAGGCTACAGTGAGTGGCTGGCAGCCAGCGTGAGCTGCCAAGAGCCAAGGTGAGCGACCATCCAGAGGCTGGCGACCGATCTGCCTCATCCGGGAAGAGCGCAATGATGATACCAACATGGGCCAGTAAAACAACATCCTCTACAACTAGACGGAAGAAAAAAACGATAGCAAACTTGTCTGTTCCCCTCCCCCAATTTCTCAATAAAATCTTTAAAAAAAAAAAAAACAATCTATAGACAAGGTGCAGAATATTTAATCATGCTTACAGAACACAATCTGACCAACCCTGATGGCTGACAGGAGCTGGGGGTGTGACAGGAAGGCAAGTTGAAAGAATAGATCAAGACACTGATATTCTCCATTTACAAAGGGTAGATTCAAAGTCACTGTCATCAGTAGATGGAACCAAATTAGAGGTCTATATAAATAAGATACAGATGGAAGAATCATCGCTATATGAACTGTAATCGTCAAAAAGCTGGAGAATGAAGGATGTGAGGGGCAATAAGTAAACTAAATGATCATTTATCAGAACAGGAAGTCAACACATAAAAGTGGCAGATACGTATTATTTAGAGATATAAAGACAATCACGAACACACTTAGAAATAAAAATGAACAAAGGTGATTGTTTCTGGAGTACGGGAGTGGGTGGGAAGGAGAGAGGACAGAAGACGCATGCCTCTGATGAGCTCATCTGTTCTGAGTTTGTTAACACGGTACGGAATTATTATTTTGCACATTCTTTTCAGAATCAAATCAAATTTGGCATGACTTCAGTTGAAAAGTCTGCATGACATAAGAATATAATTTATGTGAGAAACAATATTAAAGCAGATCATCATCGCTGAGTGAAACTGTGACAAGTATATTGGAGCAAAATTGACTCAAGTTTCATAGCCAAGGACTGCATCCCTCTTCAGGCAGCTTGGAAACGCGTGTTGGATCCTGGGGAGAACAAGAAACATGTACAAGGCCCTACCCTGCGTACGGCAGACAGCGACATCACAAGGTCAAAGTCTCAGCACAGAAGAGCATTCGAAAGCCCTAATAACCTTGGCATCCAAAGGACATTCTAGATGAAAGGATGTGCATGCAGCAGGCATTCTCCGCACGCAGCGGCCCCCAGTTTAAACACTCTAAAAACCAAAAGGGGAAGGTAAGGCTGATCACCGCCAGAATAGGGCAGTCTGCCATCAGAAAAGGGCTACCCACAGTTGCAGTCGTTTAAAACAAAATCAGGGTGACAGCTCTGACACTAGGGACTCAGGGTTCTGGGCGGCCAAACGGGGGCACTTCTGAGAATGTTAGGTGGTAGATATTACACCAGGCAATGGGCATGACCAGGAGGGTCCTAGGTTCCCCAGAGGGCTTGAGACCCTCAGGTGTGCAAAGGGACCCCGTGCTTATCAGTAGCCAGGGAGGCTACAGCACGCTGAAGGCCTGTCCTCCGTGTTCTCACTTTCCAAAGACATCCTTGTGTCATGTGAGGAGACAGAGGCGCACACTTTGCAAAAAAGACACAAACGAACAGGTCGCATCAGTTATCTGGATCAGGCTCCTATTAAGTACAAAAAAAAAAAAAGAATAGCCCGCATAAGAAGGTCATGGCGAGAATAACCCCACAGATCCGAGCAGAGTCTCTAAAACACTGCGCAAAGAGCGAGTGGGAACTAGCTAATGAGATCCCGACTCTCCTGGACTTGCCTGCAAGAAACCTTCATTTGCCTGGAATGCGGCCAAGTGCTCTCCACCCAATCCAGACGATGGAGTTGCTTTAAAGAGATCTGGCCCCCAGGATCCAAAGAAATTCTGAGGTGGCAGGCTGGACTCTCTCCCCATAAAAAAACCAGGGTTGCCCCACCCCCCGACATGGCGGGAGAAAGGAGAGAAAAAGCAGACCCCCTTTTCAGGGCCCCTGAGACCGAACCTGCGGACATCAGGCCCATCACTGCCCCCTCTTCTGAAGAGCGTGAAAAATCTCATCCACTCCATTTCCAAGGTCCTGCCGACTCCGCAAGGAGCATCCCAGACCCATGAATCACCTGACTTCCCCTCCCTGGCAGCTGACCTGGTGGTTTTCCAGGGCTCCCTATCACCTCTGCAAAGGGCAGAGCAAATCAGGAGCAGGAACTAAAACTGATCTATGTTTACAAGACTCGCCCCCTCCTCTGGCCTAGGAGGAGAGGTCTGGGCTGGGGGCAGCCATCGCAAAGGCATCTTCCTTCGGCGGGATAGCCTGTCTCCTCCATGGCCAAAGAGAACAGTGTCTGGTATCCATAAGGAAAAGCAAGGGCATCCCCATAGCCTAATCTCCAATCCCATTCTAAGCCGACAGGTCCACCATCTCCCATCACATATTTCCTCACATACTTGTATACTATTCCTTTGATCTCTAATAAAATCATGCTCTATGGGGGGCAGTAGCTGGAATTAAATAATACAGGTGTCTTTTTTCTTTAAATCAAAGAAACGTCCCCCTCCTTTTTATTTTCTTCCTTTATGAAGTCAAAATGGCCCTGGCCAGAAAATGTGAGGTACCTTTCTTAGTGTACTTTGGTTTTGCTGGGGGGAGGGGGGTTGGGGGAAGGAGGCGGTTCCAAAATGCTAGGACACTCTCCCCATATCTACATTCAAGTGTCCCTTTATGGAAAGAAACTTGGTGACAGCACTAAGACTAAAAGTGAGGATGCTCTGGGCTGAAAGACCCTTCCTCCCACAGAGCTCCTGGCTGAATCATCACTCTTTGTTTAACAACCTTTGAATACACACAATCAATGTGCTCTTATTATCCCCCCCCCAACATCCTGGCCCGCTCTGTTTCAACGAACTGAGACCCCACTTGCAAAATGCAAGTCTCTCAGCTCAGACTCAACCCAACTAGAGAGGACCCCCTGCACCTAGGCAAAGAGCGCCAGTCTTCTAGAAGAATCTCACAGCACAGGCAGGGTTTCTCCATATCCACACTCTAGGCCTTTATGAATTTCTTAATGAGATCCCCGGAGACCACAGGAACAGTGCCAGTCTTATGCTGGAGGGGTACGGAGGGAGGTGCAGGAGGTTGGGGAGCGGTGGGAGGGGAGAACAGGCCTAGCTATTAATATCTTATACGCTTTTACACTAGAGCATTGTTTATTTTCAAAACACTCTGTTCCTGGCTGAGTACTGCTTTATATTTGAGTGCCTCCTTTATTTAATAAATAAGTTTTAAATCTTTAAAAATAAGTGATTTGGCCCACCCTGATGAGAGATCATTCTTTTTAACACAGGAGTTATTACTTACATAAAACTGAATATTTAGTGACGAAATGACCTGAAGTTTGGAAATGTGAAAAACAGAAACATTTTGCTGGGGCTTTGCAAATCTGTTTTTTCTGGTCCTATAACGGGGGTAGGGGAAGACAGGGTCACACTCTGAAATACGCACTCTACCTATTTTCTTAACTCAGCAAGGAAAATGGACATGTACATATGCATGTACGTAGTGAAACAGTGTTTTGGATACAGGAGTCCACACGACGGGAGACACTGAACATAAGGCTCTTTCTCAAACACCAGCCTGAACCTGTGCGGCTCAGGAGTCTGTATATTGCCCACAGGAACCAAATTCACCCTTTGCACCCTCATCCCTCTTGTCACCTCAAACAGGCAGAAGCCCCAGCCATCACTGGTTTCTGGACAAAACTTTGGCGTGATTCCTATGCTCTCACCTGTATTCCTCATTTAGGTTGAAACTCCAGTCCATTAACGCGCTTCCTCACAAAATGCTCCTCCTTTAGACAGTAAGCTCCTTGCAAAAGGAAAGGGCAAAGTGTCAACGGTGCGCACCTTTGGGGAGGAACTGCTGCCCTGGTGCTCCAGAACTGCAGGAATTTGGGGGAGCGGGGGTGGCAGGACTAGGGATGCATTTCCTTGCAGGTTTGGAGGGGGAAGGGAGGGGAACTGGGAGAGAGAACTGCAGGGGGAAAGCAGAGGAAGGCTTTGTTCTAGCTCTTTGGATGAGCATTAGCGCGGAGTTCAATTGTCAGCTAATGAGATTTCCTAAATACGTGCTTCCTTTCAAGTCTAGGCCCCAACTGATTTGTTCCCCAGACAGCAGCAGGGGGCAAAGCTGCCTTCCAGCATCCCTAAGGGCCTCAGAATTCCCAGAACAAGTTCAGGAAGGACCTAAATCATTTCTGGGGGTGGAACTCAAAATTGGTCAAATCAAATGTATTGACATCCAGCAATAACACTACTGGCCCCCTAGCTTGCAGGAGTCAGCCGCCACTTGGGGTGACTGAGGCAGGTCCAGGGGACAAGATGTATAGAGGGAGCATCCTTGTGGCCTTCAGTTCCTACTGCACAAGACTCCAAGTCCCTCTCCTAGTTTTTGTTTTTGTTTGTGTGCTTGTTTTGACCGGTAAAGGCCTCTGGGCCTTTATTCAAAGGATGTGTTTATTGGACCCAGAGCGACAATTTGCCCCAACAGGCAAAAGTGTATTGCAACAACAAGCAATTTTTTTTTCTTACTAACATCTTATTCTATAGGCAAGCCTGAGATTGTCTTTTTTTTTTTTTTTAACTATTTATCTAATTATAGGTTGTTGGGGAGTTTTTCTTGGTTTTGTTTTTTTCTGTATGAAACTGGCTCTCTCTGTGCCTAGAGAAAATTAGTTATGCGAAGCTGGTGGAGCAGAGGGGACAAGTCAAAACATCGACAGCATTTTGAAGCTTTTCAATGAAATCAATTCTCTTCTACCTTCCCTAGTCAGTCAAAGGCTTCCTCAGGTTTATTTCTCCTGTACTCAGTGATAATTACTTAGCAACTTCCATGTTTACCACTCAAAACAATTTCCTTGGAAGAGCTCTTTACCTTGGGGTACAAAAGAGCATATTCTAGAAACCAGTGATTTACCAAACTTCTGCTCCAAGGCACAGCTCAAATTTCACTTCAACCAGGAAGTGTTCCCTCCCAGACTCCAGGTATCTCTTTGTTCAAACCTCCCTCCATCCGGGCATCAATCACTTTACACAGACGCCATTGGTTAAGGGGCAACTACTTCCCACCTGGCCAAGTTTTCCTCCTCCACCCAGGCCTGGGCCTCAGCATAGCCTTAAAGAAGACAGAAGAAACAACTACAACCTAAAGGAAATTCACAGAAAAAGGAGTTGTAAGCGATTAGTTAAGTGCAGCATAGTTAAACCTAAGGCCAAGTAAAACAAGTCCTGTTTGGAGCTGAAACAGCCAACAGCAGTCCTAAAAGCTTTTTAAAATAAAACAGGAGCCGGGAGAGCGGAGAACTCCAGAAGGGGAAAGAGACACTGCGGCGTCCTCTAAAACAAGAGTCCCTCTCACAGGAAAACCAGCTATTCCAGTGGTTCCTATGTGGCAGACACTGACCTAAGCAGCTGATTTATACTGTCGTTTTAAACCGCCCCCTGAAATGGAGATACTCATCCCCACTTTGCAGACGCAGGGAGATTATGCAGCTTGGCCTGGATCTCCCAGTCTGTGAGTGACACTGAACAGGTATTGGAACCGAGTTTGTTGGACCTCAGCGCCCAGGCTCTACTCCAGCTCAAACAAAGTGTGCGCCAACTCAGCACGCGTGGGTAACCCGATCCGGACCGCTCTGACTCCAGGGTGCCCCACAGCTGCTCGGCGGGGCCGCATGGGTACCCCCTAAGCCGGCACGCATTGGCCAGCGTCCCCAAGGGCTCGCTCGCGTCCTTCCAGACTTGCCAGTACGCAAGAAAAAGGCAGACTCGGATTAACCTGGGCTGCTCAGGAGGCAAGGCTAGAGGATGCTAGCATTAGGAGGTGAGCGTGGCTCGGTCAGCGTTGATGGCAGGGACACGGTGCCTCTGGATGCAGGGGAACTTTGGGGGCGACGCACGCAGCGGGGACTGGGCGCCAAGGCGCCGCCTGGACGTCTTTCCCCTGCAGCATCTCGCCGGGAGGCCGGGGGAGGGGGTGTCACCTGACAGCAACGCACCGACTTCTCCCGGCTCGGAGGGGGCGCGCGGCAGCGGCCGGGGCTGGGGGAGCGCGGGGCGCAGCTCTCGCCCCATGGCCAGGCCTGTAAACAAAAGCGGGCCCCCGGGCTGGTCCCCCGCCGAGCAGCACCGCACGGCAGCATCTGACCCGCGCGGACCCCGCAAGAAGGCGCATCCGGGTGTGGATCGGGCGCGGGGACCCGGGGCCCGGACCCGTCATTGTCTGCGCGCCCCCAGGATGCTACTTGAAATGCGCCCCCCTCCCAGATCAGCCGCGGGCGCCCGGCCCAGGGTGCCGACCCCCGGACTCTCTGCCCAGCGTGTCGCCGCCCAAGGTGAGCGCCCAGGTAGCGTGGCCGAAACAACCCCAGGCCTGGAGGTGCCCAAGTCAGGGACGCAGACGCACCCAGAGCCACAGCGCGCACGCCCTCCCCGAAGTTGATCAATATCGGCGGACAAATGCGAAGTGCCGCCGCGGCCGCGAGTCAGCGCCGACCTCCTGCTGCTGCGGGGAGGCCCGGACGCCGCCGCCGGGGCGCTGTCACTTCCACTGGGCGCCGGGCACCTGGGCGCCCAGGGCTCGCATCCCTCCCCGCGGCGCGGCTCGTCTCCTGCAGCCTCCCCTCGCCAGCCCCGCACCTCCTAGAAGTGGGAGCGCGGAAACAATACGAGTCAAGCCCCATCAGGGGGAGCTAGGACCCGCCGGGAGCCCCAGGGTGCGGGAGACGGGGGTCGGAGCGTGCCCGTCACGGGCAGAGCAGCTCCGGGCGTCCTCCCCCGCGGCCCCTCGGGGTGGCTCTGGCCGGCCAGCCCGCGCCCCCAGGCCCGCGGGACTCACCCGCGACGCTCGTCCCGAATCTCGGCGACGGGGACAATGCGGGAACCACCGGGATACCGGGGCTGCGGGGACCGAGGCGCTAGCGCCGCTGCAGAGCTGCGCGCCCGACGGCGGCGGCGCTGCTCCGCCAGGCAGCGCTCGGGCCCGCTCGCTGTCTGCCAATGGGAGCTGTCAGGACGCCTCGGCTGGCAGCCTCGGGGGCGGGGCCGGGGGAGGCCGTGGGAAACCAGGCTCTGATTGGCCCGCCTGACAATCGCTCCGCCTCCGGCCGGCCAATCAGACACGGCGGATACAGGAGCGGGGCGTTCGGAGTTGGGCTGGAGAGTGACAACAGGAGCACGCTGGGTACCGGAGCCGCTTCGGTCCCAGGCGTGCGGCGGTTGCGATGCGGAGGCCGAGCGCTCCGGGGCTGCCTTCCCACGAGGCCCCGGCGGTGCGGCCCGGGGAGAGCAGGGCTTAGAAAGCAGAAGAGGTGCGGCTCGTCACGCAACGGCCGAGGGAGCCCCTAACAAAGCAGCTGTAGGAGGGCCGAGCGGCCTCCGCCTCCTCCGGCAATAGGCCCGCGGAGCTGCCTGTCACCGTGCCGCGCGGAGCTGGCCAATGACGTGCAGCGAAAGCGCTCGAGTTGGCGCGCGCGCGCGCGCGCGGGGCCCCGCCTCGGTGGGATGGGTCGGAGGTAAAGGCTTTTCCTGCCACCTAAGGCTGCGAGCCGAGGGGAACCAATGGAACGGGGGAGGGGAAGAGCCAAAAAAAAAAAAAAAAAAAAAACGTTGTACCTGTGACACGTGGTCTGCCTTGGGAGGCGTGCCATTACTCTAGGGGGAGACAAGAACTTTACCAGATTTAGAAAAAAAGAAAAAAAAATACCCTAACGTAATCCCTGCCTGTGGATGCTGGGAGATGTCAGCGGGGATCCAGGGAGACCCCCGTGGCCGGAACTGAATCCTGGGGAGCCCGGGACTCACCGCGTTGACTCGTGTTGCAAGTGAACTTGAAATAAGCGCGGGGCTCGGGCCTGACATTCACCGGCTTGGCCGGGGACGTGACCCCGGCAAGGTTCGCACAAACCTCCTGGGCTCTGCTGCCAGATCCGGGAACAGTGTTTGCCGCTTACCTTTCCCGAGGTTGGAAGGGACGCTGACCCTGGAGACTCCAGCGAAAGCTCTTCCTCACCCCGGGCCAGGGCTTCCCCCTCACCTTAGGATTTTTGGGCTACACCCAGCATAACAAAGGCCAGCGTGAACATTCATTACAACCCGATTCGGTCGACCCGTGTGGGTGGTAAGGCCCGAGCTCCCGGGCTTATCTGATTGGAAACAAAAGGAAATGCAAAAAGAATTGGCCTGGGTCAGAGAGAGCAAAGCTAAACTGGAAAACGCAGTCATCCCTGCATCCCCCCTGCTCCTTTTCCCCTCCGTTCTTTCCTACCTCCCAAATCCTTGCTCTTTCCCAACCTCTCTCACCTGGCCTGACACCAAACACCTCCCGCGTCTTCCTACCCTAGGCCTTCCCTCCTGAAATCTAGTCTACATTTTGCCAAATCATCCTGCTAAACAAAAATAGTTCGCTGTCTCACCTCTGGGTCTCTTCCTTTTGCCCAGAACACCCCCAACCCCCATACGTTCCCTTCCCTTGACTCATTCCTACCCATTCTTCAGAGGCCAGCTTCACAGTCAGTGCACATTCATGGAGTTCACATTTGCTGAACTCCCGCTAAGTAACCGATAGTCTTGTCCACAGGGGGAATTTCTGGAATCCAGTCAAGGTTAGATACCCACATCCTCGACCCCCAGTACTCCCACTGACCCCTATGTTACATAAATGGCCGAAATTGGCGTTTATGTTCTCCATTCAATCCAGAATCTTATCTGTCCTGTTCTCCGCTGTATTCCAGTGCCTAACACAGTACTTAGTACATTTAGGGTACTCAACAATATTCAGTCAACGAATTATAGAGGAGCTAAGCTTAGAGGTTCTGAAGATTTGAAGTACTTCTAAAACATCAGTTTGAGAGGAATGGTTAGGATAGTAGATCTCAGAGTGATATGTCCACCATGTCCCATAGAGGGTGTTGCAGAGGTTTTTGAGTGACATTTGAGAGATTTTCAAAAAGACACCCTTTCAAAAAACTACCTTCATCTCAGCCAATACCTTGCCCAAGCATCTAAGTGGAGGGTCATTCCTTTGTGAAGCTTTTAATCCAATGAGAAAAAGCAATTTCTTTTTTTTTTTAGATTTTTTTTTTTTTTTTTTTTTTAGATTTTTTTATCGGGGAATCGGGGAAGAGGAACAGCCAAGTTGTTGTCCTTCAATCTTAGTTGTGGAGGGCGCAGCCAGCTCAGCTCCAAGTCCAGTCGCCATCCGGTCACCCAGCGGCAGCTTGCAGCAGCTCAGCTCAAGGTGCCGTGTACAATCTTAGTTGTGGGTGAGCATAGCCCACCATCCCATGCGGGAGTCGAACCGGCAACTTTGTTGTTAGGAGCACATGCTCTCACCAGCTGAGCCATCCTGCCACCTCTTGGCAGGTCAGCAGCAGCTCAGCTCAGGCACAGCTCACTGACCCATGTGGGAATCGAACCGGCGACCCTGTTGCTCAGAGCTTGCGCTCTTAACTAACTGAGCCATTCGGCCGGCCCAAGAGCAATTTCTTAACCTGTTACAAACCCAAAGGTTTTCCCCAAGGATGTTCAGTGTTTAAGTGCACTGGGCCATGCTCTGGCACCAGGCTGCCTAGTTTCAAACCCCAGCCCTATCATTTTCTAGGTGTGACCTTGGGCAAGTTATAATACTTCAGACCTCTGTGCCTCAGTTTCCCCATCTATATAATTGAGACAATAGTGACCACTGTGTAGGGTTGGTATGAGGATAAATGACTTGATAATGTGCTTAGAAAAGTGCCTGGCATAAGTAACATTAAATAATGTTTATTAAACATCTGCTGGAGACACGTGTGATGGGCCCTGGTGAGGCCTCCTGTGTCAGTCGCAGGTTATTAAAGGGCTCTCCTTTTGAGCACAGAGTACAATTTATCCTTAAACAACAGGATAGGGGTGGTTAGGGGCACTGATCCCCATGTGATTAAGAAAAATCATAAGGAAAATACTTTTACAGCACTGTACATATTTATTGAAAAAAAATGTAAGTATAAGTGGACCCATATAGTTAAACCCATGTTGTTCAAGGGTCAACTGTAGTTGGATCTCTTCGCCTCATTCAGGGCTGCTGCCATGATGTCCCTTCTGTTAAGGAGGTAACATGGTTGAAAGATGAGCTTCTGATGAATATCCAGAGTGGCCATCTGATTGCCCTAGGCATAGCTCTTTCTGCTCCTAAGAAATCCTAAAATAGTTTTAAAAAACAACCCTTGTGTCAGACTGGCTGGTCTGAATCCAAACTCCACCACTTTCCAGCTCTGGAGGCTCAAGTAGGTTACTTAATCTTTCCTAAGCTTCACTTTCTTATTCTGTAAAACAGGAGTAATAACATCCAACCCATAAGGATGTTGAGAGGATTAAAAAGAGGGTCGACCACACACAGCACAGAGTACCCACTCGTACAAATTAGCTGTTAAGTTAGCTAAACTCTCTGAATCACAGTTTCCTCATCTTTAAAATGGGATAACGTTTCATTAAGTGTTTGGAAAACCTGAATGAGATGATATAAGAGAGATCCTTAGCCCTGCCCATAAAGGGGAGTTGGATACACAAGGAACCACTACTAGGGTTCTTTCACACCCCACCTACATCTACATCAACACAACAGAACTTTGCCTCTCAGAATCTGCTCAAGGCTGACCTTGGGAGCCATTGCTCCCAAAGTCATGGCTACCACGATTTTGGTTAATGGACGGAATTAAGCGGCTCTGTCCTTATCTCTTGACCTCAAACCTGAAAAGCTATGCAGGTTTCTGTGCTGTTTTTTTTATCTGCTCTGCACAGTGTGTTGCTGCTTCACATGGTGGCAAAGAGAATGGGGCGTTTTCATTAAAACACAGACAAATGCCATCTGGCAGAGTGTTCTGGCCTCCCATCTCCCAAGGGCACTGTTGACATCTAAAGAGAGCATCGCATTGGCATTTAAAAACTGCGGAGGTCAAAGGCAGAATTAAGGGTTTGATTGGGACAGGGGAACCAGCAGAATTACATTTCTAGTTTATGACCTAACCCTGAACTATGAGTCCACATCTTTTTCCCCACCAGTTATTGGAAGCCTCACTAAATACGATCCTGGTGAAGTCACAACCAATGGCCGCCTAGTGAGGCTACACCACAGAGAGAAGCCCACACCCTCCACCCTGGGTAGCCCTGCATGGACCTGCTCTTCCATTCAGATGCTCCCTGAGGGCAGGGCTGTTTGGTTCACTGGTGTAGCTGGTGTCTAACGGGGCCTGGCGCATGGTAAATGCATGATACATGTTTATGGAATGAACGAAGTCTAACCTTTTGCGTTCCTTACCAAGGGGAGTTTGGTGCTTCTTTTCTTTTCTGTCATGTATTTGTACATGCCTCTTTTAAGGAAGGATATATATATATATATATATATATATATATATATATATATATATCAAGGCTTTGCTCATGGTAGAGATGCCAGCACTAGGGTAGTTTTGTCTCCAACTAAATTTGAGCTCCCTGAGGGCACACTTTACTGTCCTACAACTTATACACTGTGTGAATTCAATAAATATTTGCTGCAAAAGCACTTACTGGTTGACTTATCATTGAGTCGGGAACCCAGCAGGAAAGAAATGAGAGGTTGGTTTTTTCAAAGCAGCTGTTGATGAGTTTGCTCTGATTCATCCTCAATCTCTTGCCAAGTCCCCTCCACCCCGTTAATCCCTCCAAGGATTAGACAGTCTGGGCTCAGATGTGGACTGAGAAAGTCTAGTTAGTCATATTTTACTGTCAGGGACCTCTTTTTTTACCTTTCTGAGCTTTTCTCTAACCAATCGGCCAGATCACCAATGAATACCAAGGCCCTGGCAATAGGTTCAGAGAAGATGGTTTCCTTCTGAGGCTCACTCCTCTAGAGCTTTGCTATGGATTCTGAGAAACAGCTGGCAAACCACTTGAAAACCTAACATGGCCTGGGGTTCTAAGAGCCCTCCCCCACACCCCACCCCTGTCCACAGAGTGGACAGACTGTCTGTCTTAGTAAATAGGACTTTAATTCTAGCCACTGCTGCAACGGAATTTAAAAGTGACACAAACTGGTTTAATTTATAAATACTGTATCTGTGGAATGACAAATATAATGGATGATGAACACATTATTTCATTGAAAGTGGTATGGCTTTTAAAGCTGCCTTGTAGGGAAGGAAGAAAAGGAAGGAAGGAAGGAAGGAAGGAAGGAAGGAAGGAAGGAAGGAAGGAAGGAAGGAAGGAAGGGCAGGAAGGAAGGAAGGAAGAGAGGGAGGGAGGGAGGGAGGGAGGGAGGGAGGGAGGGAGGGAGGGAGGAGAGAGGAGGGAAGAAGGAAGAGGGAGAGAGGGAGATAGGGAGGGAAAGGAAAAGTAAGGGAGGGAGGGAGGGAGGGAGAGAGGGAGGGAGGGAGGGAGGAAATGAAAGGGCACATCACCACCCAGCACTTCCCTCAGGCCCTGTGAATCTGCCTGGCTCCAGAGCTGACTGTTGTCCATTTGCCATGTTGTTCCTAGCTTGGCATTCCTTCTGTCCTCCTTCTCCCACACCCACAGGTCATGGGCATGTGACCTGTGCAGTCCCACAGGGTCCTGCACTCAGAAGTGCCCCAACTTGGTTTAATGTGCTGCTATTGCTGTCTTGAAAATGCTGAATTTCGAACAAGGAGCCCACACTTTTATTTTGTTCTGGGCAGACACAGCAGGCACTCAGTGTAACTACATTAAGTGTTCAACATAAATATAAAGTGGCATCTGTCCTTTATATGCCGGCACTGATGGGGCAAGCCCAGGTATTATGTAGAGAGATGCAGAAATTGCATCTCTGAGCTTGGAGAGCCAGTGCAGAAATGAACATTCAGCTCACAAAGGAGCACCGCTGGATCTTCTCACTAGGGAATTTCAAGGAGATAAGAAGGGACTGTCAGGCGCTATGAAGACCCCAGGGGAGGATACACACCCCCATCCTATGATGCTTCATTTTATGTATCAATTCGACCGGGCCACAGAGTACCCAGACATTTGATCAAACATTATTCTGTATCGGGGGGGGGGGGCGGTGTTATGGATGAGATTAACATTTGAATCAATAGACTGGGTAAAGCAGATTGTCTTTCCTAATGTGGGTGGGCCTCACCCAATCAGTTGAAGGCCAGAACACAACCCAAAGCTGACCTTCGAAGCCGTGAGTAAGAGGGATGTTCTCCTGCCTGACTGTGTAAGCTGGGACATCAATCCTTTCCTGCCTTCAGACCAAACTGAAAGGTCAGCTCTTCTTGAGTCTGAGCCTGCTGGCCTTCAGGCTGAAACATACAGCGTCAGCTCCCCGGGGCCTCCAGCTTGCAGATTTTGGGACTTGTCAGTCTCCATAATCACACGAACCAATTCCTCATAATAAAGCTCTCCAGATAGATAGATAGATAGATAGATAGATAGATAGATAGATAGATAGATAAAGAGAGAGATAATCTCTTGGTTTGTTTCCTTGGAGGACCCTGACTGACACACATTGCAACAGCGTTCTCCACAGCCACTGAACCATTCAATATTCCTCTATAGCCCGGCTACTCAAAGTGCAGTCTGCAGTTCAACATCGTCCGCTGGGATGAGAAAGGCACGGTCCCAGGCCCCATCCCAGACACACTCAATCTGAGTCCACATCCTAAAAACATCCTCAGGTAATTCATCTACACATGAAGTTTGGGATACACGTCAGCCTTCTGACCATGTGAAGCCACCTGGTAGAAATGACAACACTGAAACCAACTTCTTAGTAAAAGAATTCACTTAGCCAAGGCTTTCTTACCTGAGGACAGATGTTGGCAGTGGGGTAAAAGAGGGTCCAGAAAAGAACCGAGGAAGCCAAGACAAACCTTTAATTATGGAGAAAAGACCAAAGGAGCCTCAATATGCAAACTAACATATGCAACCAACACAAGCAAACTCAAGGTCAGAGAGGCAGGAGCTGGGGCCGCATCCATCAAGGAACTTCGCACCGCCTCCTCTTTGTAATATGCTCGATTGCATTTTATTCTCTGTGTTTTCACTGAAATGGCAGTTTGTGGAGAAACTCTCCCACTTGGCTGTGAACGGGCTCCAAGCAACAGCAAGAATTGGCAGGGACCGCACTGTGGAATAATTCAGAAACTTCAAGGCAAAGGGACAAACAACCAAAAAAAAGAAAAAACAAAAATCCCACAAAATGTGTTTTCAGGGCAAAGAGCTGTGAACGAAAAACTATTACCAGGAAATTTCTCCTAAAGAAAACCAATTTCATTTTATTTTTTTCTGCCTCTTCCCGCCCCAGACTGATTATTAATTCATCTCCACGGGGAAGAACCAAAGCTCCTCTTAAAACTATAACTCGTGTATGGTGGGGAGCCTCTGAGATGACTGGCCAGATCTTAGCCTAATGCACTCCCCTTCACTTAACACAGTGTACCCCGTTCCTGTGAACCCATGAGGCTCAGAGCCGGTCAGAGTGCCCCCTGTCCCACCCCCCAGCACTGGCCAGAACAAATAGAGCACAAGCTTACAGCTCCACTGCCCCGGGCTGTAAGTTCATTCTCTGTTCTACAGAAGTGTCATTGGCCTCTATCTAACAGAATGGTAGGGAAGAGGCTGGAATGTGGCCATGCTGTCTCAGCAAAGCCATTGCTAGGCTTAGTGACGCTACTCTTCACGGGAAGCAGATTGGTGCAGTGGAGCCACAGACACCAGCCTCTCCTTGGAATGAGGTGACAGCCCCCTTTTCTCTATATCCATCTGGAGCTATAGCCCCTACACACACACACACGCACACGCACACCATAAAGAAGCAGCAGTTAAAAGCAAGAGGCTAGTGGTTAAATGCAAAGACTCTGCCCTAAGTCAAATCTGGCCTCTGTTCCTTACCAGCTGTGTGACGAAGAAGTTACTTAACATCTCTGTGCTTAATTGCCCCAGTATTAGTCATCTCACACTGCTATAACAATACTACAGGCTGGTTGGCTTTATTTAAAACACACTAAATACATTTTTTTTCTTTTTTTTACACATCTATAGACTAGAAATTCAAAATCAAGGTGCTGTTGGGCTGGCCGAGTGGCGTGGCGGTTAAGCACTGGCCTGGGAAGCCAACGGCCCCGGTTCGGTCCCACATATGAGGGCCAGTGACACTGCCCTCAAAAAAAAAAAAAAAAAATTCAAGGTACCGTCAAGGTTGATTTCTGGTGAGAGCTCTCTTTCTGGCTGGTGGACAGCTGCCTTCTTGCTGTGCACCTCACATGGCCTTTCCTCTGTGTGCATGAGAGAGATCTTTGGTGTCTCTTCCTCTTATAAAGACACCAACCTTACTGGATTAGGCCCCCACCTTTATTTAACCTTAATTTATTTTCTGTGTTTCCTGTAATTAACCTTAATTACTTCCAAAAGGCTATATCTCCAAATACAGTCACATTGGGAGTCAGCAGGGGACAAAGTCCAGCCCATCACCATTCATAAAATGAGGCTTACGATATTGTCCGTCTCAGAGGGATACTGAGGATCAGACGAGTCGATAAAGACCTGAGAGCAACACTGGGCCCATGTTAGAGACACTACAGATCCCTGACTGACCCACAAAAAGCTAGACAGGCTCATTTTTGAAAAGCTCACCAGGCATCGCTCCCCAGACACCCAAAAGCCTCATGAACTTAACATGTCCATTATTTCAGCAGACCAACTCCACTGCCTTCCCGACATAACAATCCCATGAATCCTTCCTTTCATTTCCCAAGTCAGTTTCTGCTCTTACCATCTATGGAGTCAGTGCCCTGGCTGGAAAAACAGAAGGCAGCTTACATTTGGACTATCCTTTACTCCTTGTCTCACAAGCGCCCAAGCCGTATCTGGGTCTACCTTCAAAAATGACTGTGGAACCCTCCTCTTTGCAGGCCCCTCCCTGTCCCTCCATCTCCTGATACTGTCAACAGCCCTCTAACTTGTCCCTCCTGCTCCAATTTCCACCCCTCTTCACTCATTCTCTGGAAAAGTCAGTCTCTCTATTAAACATGGGGAAAAGACCATTTATTTCACCTGGCACTGAAAACCCCTCCTGCCTTTCTGATTTCCCATAATGTTCCTAAACTCACCCCTCCCCATATACATAGAATGACCAGGGCCCCCAACAAAGCACCTTTCTTCTGGGCCCTTTCCCTGGAATACCTCTTTTCATCTGAGTTCTCCTCTGTCCAGTGTGACCCTGCTTCGCGCTCAAGGTCAAGCTGGACCATCACCTCCTTTCAGGATCCCTCTTTCTCAGGGCAAAAGGTTACCTATGATGTGTGAGGCATTCCAGTATGCAGCTTCTAATTCAATTTTTCATTTAATATTCACGCCAACTTTCCAAAATATATTCAGGACCTCATTTAAAAGATAAAGGAAAAGAGATTGAGTCATTTGCCGAAGGTCAGAGAGCTAAAGAGCCATCCTCCCAGGCTGGGTCTCTGATTTTCAGCCTGGCCTGTGCTCCCCTGGCCCCCAGACAGAATCTGCCGCTCCATTCTCAGGGCTGGCACACACAGCCCACTGTGCATGGCGCCTGTCACATCGTGGTAGAGGGACCTGGTTAGCTCTAACTGATCCTTGAGATAACTCCTCCATCTTCAGGTTCCCACGGCCCAGTCCAGTGTCTGCCAAGATGCAGAAGATCAATCAGTTCTGGAGAAATAAAATGTGGATTACAGCAAACGCAGGAATCAGAGCTGCGAGGCCTCGTTTCTTATCCTGACCCGATCGTCCCACCTGCCCACAGGCTCGGTTGGCCCCTGTGGTGTGTCTTTACCATTCTCAGAAGGTAAGGAATGGGCACAGATCTGCCCAGTGAGTGGAGAGACACACGAGGAAAGCAAGAATTCACGGCCAGGCCGGAAGGGCGGTGCAGAGCAGGCGGCAGGAGCTGATGGCACCTTCCACACCGGAGCCTGAGTTCAGTCTGGGCTGCTGCCAAATGACAACCGTGGCACCTTTGAGGGGTTGTCACAGGGTGACTTTTTAAGTACTGTCTTATAATTGCTTGCTTGGGCTGCCATCACAAAACACCACAGGCTGGAAACGTATTCTCTGCTGTCCCAGACGAGACCGAGGTGTCGCCAGGGCTGTGTACTTCTGAGGCCTCTCGTAGATGGCTGCCTTCTTCTCACTGTGTCCTCACACGGTCTTCCTTCTATGTGGGGGACACAGCCTCGTATTATAAGGACACGGCTCATAGTGGATTAAGGCCATTTTAATGTAATTACCTCTTTAAAGGCCCTGCCTCCACATATGGTCACATGCTGAGGCACTGGGGGGTTAGGACTTCAACATAGGAATTGGGTGGGGGGCACAATATAGCCCATCACAAGCACCACTGCCCCACCGTGCCTTCTTCCACACTGTCAGGAACAAACATACCCCACTGAGCATGTGGATGTGGCGTGGGGACCCCTTTTCCACCCTGTTTGGGTCACTTTCCTTAGTTGAATAACTGTTTGTTGAATACATTGAATTCCTTGGTTAGTTAGCAAAGGGTCACTGAAAAGGTGTCCTCTCTTCTCAGAAGCGCTTCTTCTCTTCCTTTTGAAAAGGAGGGGGAAATGGATTATTGAGATTTCTAAGTGTTCCTTTTAAAACCCTGAGAGTGAAGGAGAATAATGGTTATGGAGCCTCAGTGTCAAAAAAGAGAGCAGGGGGGTCGGGGCGGGTGGAGGAGTGTGGAGCCCAGGGCACGCCTCGGCTTGGGAAGGGGCCTCCTCTCACGGCATTCTACATTATTCCATGTCTGTGATTCAGCCTCCATCTAGAGGTGCCTTTCAATGGCTGCATTATTCATTCCTCGTAGCATTTAAGTTTCTTTTTCTTTTTTCTTTTTTTCCCCTTCTAAAACAAGTGTTGCTTTTATCGGCTCAAAACTTGTGGTAAGAAGCAACATTCCAGGCCCCTGGAATCTCTGTTACTGCAAATGATTTACTTTGATTGGTCAAACCCAATTTTCGAACATATAAGCTGGTAACTGAAAAACACTGTAAATTGCAGTGACCCAGGCATATTTTTTCCCCTCATGTATTTACTTATCACTTCTATACTATTTCTTTGGCAACATGCTGGAAATATAAATGTTTGTAGTTGTTTTCCCCCTTTGGCCACCCCAAGATGATTCCTACTTGGAAATAAAGAGCTTACCCATTATTGTAAGTTATTTTTAATTACCAGCTAACAAGGGACAAAATAATCCCTCCTGCTCAAGAACAAAAAAAAAATGTTTCATGTAATAAACATTAGCTCTAATCCTAAAGAGAAAATGTGTACAAAACAGGACTAACAGGCACTTCACAGAAGTGGGTCCCATGGAACGAAATATCTGAACAGAAAACAGTGTGCTTACCTTCATCAACTGATAAATATCATTTAAAAAACCAAATAAGTTGTTCCACAAGTAAATTTTGTTTCCACTGGACTGACCTTAATTTCCTACTGCTGCTATAACAAACTACCACAAATTTAGTGAAATAAAACATTATCTTATAGTTCTAGAGGTCAGAAATCTGACATGGGGCTCAGTGAGCTAACATTCGGTTGTTGGCAGGGTTGTGATCCTTTTTGGAGGCTCTCAGGGGGATTCCATTTCCATCCCTTTTCTGAAGCTACCCGACACTCCTTGGCTCGAGGATCCTTTCTATCTCCAAAGCCAATAATGGCCGGTTGGGTCTATCTCATATGGCACGACCTGGCCACGGATCTGTTCTGCCTCCTGCTTCCGCTTCTAAGGACCCTTGTGATTATACTGTGCCCCGCTGGATAACCCAGGATAATCTCCCCATTCAAAAGCCAGTCAATTAGCAACCTTAATTGATCTGTAATCTTCATTTTAATGTCTCCTTGCCGCATAACATACATTCACAAACTCTGGGGATAAGAACGCAGACATCTTTGAGGGTCTTTATTCTTCCTACCACACCAGCTTTATGGCAATTCCTGAAAATAAAGTGTATTTCAGGATCTATATCTGTGGGGTTTTTTTTATTTATTATTTTTAGAATTATTAGATTTTATATTTTCCCCTATTACTCTTAAAACTCAACTTTACCAAGTAATAGGCCAGACTTTTGGAATAACAACTCCTTCCCAGGCTGTAACCCTTTCTGAAAGGAGACAGAATTTATCAAATATCATGGTCCCAGTGTGTTTCCACCCCAGGATTCTAAACCTATTACAGAATCATGTCTTCTTAGGTCTTGATTGAAATCAATCTAGACACATGAAAATAGTACATACCATTTTTCTTTCCCTTGCTAAATGCACTTCCTTCTTTTTCCCCAAAGGGCTTGTTACTGAGAGGTGTTTAGGTATCACTCTTTCCAAGAATCCCATCTACCAGTTCTAATTCTTGGCTCAGAATAAGGGATCCCTTATTCAAGAAATAATTTATTTTCAAATTAAATTTATGGAGCTAACATTGGTGAATAACATTGAAATACAGCCTTATAATTCAATATCCATATACGTTATTTCATGCTTACCACCAAAACTCTAGTTTCCTTCCATTAGCATATACAGAGGGTGTCCCCAAAAATGTATACACATTTTAAGAAAGAAGAAAACTGCATTAAAATTGTAATACTCAATATATATCAATAAGAAACGATGAATACAAGTCACATTTGACGTCTGCAATTACACATTGCTACATTCAACTTCAAAAAGTAATACATCGATAACATCTCTTAAAATGTGTATACATTTTTTGGGCATCCCGGTATTTGACCTCCTTTACCCAATTCACCCTTGCCTTACCCCCTCCCTTTTCCCCTATGGTAACCACTATTCTGTTGTCTGTATCTATGAGTTTGTTTTTGTTTTGTTCATTCATTTGTTACTTTTTGGAGAAACAATTTAATAAATATTCAGAGCTAAATGTCCTCAGCCATGGACAAATTAAATTTGTTTTACTCTACACAGGCCTTGGCTTTGTGTACTTCCTATTAGCAAAAGTCAAACCCCATCTTTAAAAGTCCTTGCAATTTCCTTATTACTGGGAGAGGAGGGAGAGCTGTGGAAGAGGGTTGGCTTGTTTTGTCAGAGAGCCTGAAAGGGCAGACACTTACTTTTGAGGTCATTAAGTGGAAAAACAGCAAACATTCCTTTCTGTTCTGATCATGAAACACTTGTAGGCCAACATCATAAAACCTGGGTCCTGAAATGATAATATATTGCAATATTGTTTTAAGTCAATTCAGAACGTGTATTCCTCTTTCATTTCTTTCCCTGAGTTTGGGTTCACAGTTAGGCAGAGATACTTTTAAAAAGGGGGGTAGGGAGTGACGGGAGGAGGAAATAATGTCTGTCTAGCAGCACCTCGGAAAATATGTCACTTCTGTCATTTGATCTCAGCTGACACTTACCTTTCCCCCTTAAATCTGCAAATGTAATAGAGGGAGACTATCTTTTTCCTTTTTATCCTTATCTGCGTGGGCCCTCTCTCCTGTTATATCTGCCCCAGTGTTATTATCACTATTTAGAAAAATGAATTGCCTTTCTAAAGAGGTGTTATAAAGTACACCCTTCAATGTGTGCTCTATTTAAATTTAGAACAAAAAGGCTCAGCTGAATTACTTTTATTCATACAGTCATTACAGAAAACAAGCAAAATTTACAGAATCCTCAACTTTTCTTCTTGGACCTCGTTTATTTCAATCACTCCTGTCAACTCTTGAGTTGATTTTAAGGACTGGGCTCTACCGGATCCTGAACTCTAACACAGAGAGAGACATTTTGGTCCAGGACTTTCCTCCACTTTTCTGATGGGCTCATGGGATCTTGTTTCCTCAGATGCTGTGAGAGAGATTGCAAACTTGCTCAGACTTGATCCTTGATGAAAGAAGTAGTTCGTTTGTTGAACAGGCATTATAGCAAGTCCCTCTACAGTTCTTAAACACATTCTTTGCTGGGCTGTGCGTTTTTGTTTTTCGGGGTAATTTTTAGCTGAGCCATCCTGCCACCTGTTGGCAGCTCAGTGGTAGCTCAGCTCGGGCTGAGCATCAAACTGCTGTTACTTAGAGCTCGCACTCTTGGTCGAGCTCTTAACCAATTGAACCACTCGGCTGGCCCAAGCTCTGTGTGTTTTTAAGACGTGTGTAAAGGGGGACTTTTTCAAGTTACATCTCTTAAATCGTCAAACTGATAAAGAAAATGTCTCCATCAAAGATTGCTACTATCCTACATTGGCCTTGCTCATTAAAATACACTTACTTGGGACATAGAAAGGAGACACAAAGAGGAGCCAAGCATCACAGGTCGTGTTCCAGGGGAGGCAGGAGCTGAGCTGGAGGTCAGCGGGCAGGCAGGGAGTGCCCTTGGGATCGAGAGCACCTGGGAAGGAAGGGGTCAGATGGAGAGGAGGGAGAAGTCGAGCTGCAATGCGGCCCCCACGAAGGCCTCAGCCAACCACAGGGAGGAGCTCAAAGCTGGGTGTGTCCTTCAGGATCATGGGGTCTCATTGGATGGTGGCTGCCAAGAAAAAGAGGCGTGTCTTTGGGCAGGCCAACCTTCTTGAGTGGAATCAGTTTCCAAAAAAGGCTGATGGGCAGCTGACAGTTACGTGTGGACAACCTTCCCAGCAGCTGGGGGAGAAAATTCTCCAGTTCCGAAGGGAAAAGTCAGGATCTATATGACCATCTGCTCACCTGGGTGAGCCACCTACCTCTCAGTGCAGGGGAGCCTCTGCCTGGCCTGGACAGGGCCCTCAGTACACTAACGTCCTCTGGACCTGCTACCTGTTTGCACTGGGCTCCCATGCTCTTACCCCTCAAATCAGGGGCTCATATAAGGTTCGAAAGTGACAGCCTTCTCATTGAATCTGGCCCATTAGCCCGGTTTGCCTTGATGTTCGGTATTTTAAAATTTGAGACTTTCCTGTCAATATTCAAAAAATTGGGAGACTTCCCCAAAATTCCAGAGTTTTGATTTTGAAAAATCATATTCAGCCTGAATTCCTTCAAGGCCACAGTCATCAGACATGTCACAAGCCCATCGGTGTGCTAAGATTCCCCACCAGGCCTCCAGCCCCTGTGAGCATCTGTGTGGGTGACTGCTAGATTTTGAATAGTCAATTATTTGAACACGACTGCTAAGTCAACTCTCCTTTGTTTTTAATGACAACAAATCAGATAACCTTTTATTAAACCCAAAATAAACAAACCTCTCAATTACACATACTTTACTATGTAGAGACTATAAATTTGAAAATGAGGAGAAAAGAAACCAAGCCCAATGAAATATACCCTTCCCAGGACAATCACCAAGTACAATCACCAAGTAATTGTTGGCTACGAGTAACACTTTCATTCTTTTATTTTATTTTATTTTATTTGAGGGCAGTGTCACTGGCCCTCATATGTGGGACCCGAACCGGGGCCGCTGGCTTCCCAAGCCAGCACTCAACCACCACGCCACTTGGCAGGCCCAACACTTTCATTCTTAAATGAAATCAACATGTGGGTGACATTTGTGACATGTTACAGAGTAATTGCATGTTTGTTATAGAACATGGTCCTCAATATGAACTGACTGTTAGAAATGTCATCTTAAAATAATTATTTGGGGGGGCTGGTTAGCTCAGTTGGTTAGAGCACGGTGCTCATAACACTAAGATTGTTAGTTCGATCCCCGCCTGGGCCACTGTGAGCTGCGCCCTCCACAACTAGAATGAAATAACTACTTGATTTGGAGCTGATGGGTCCTGGAAAAACACACTGTTCCCCAATTTTTTTTAAAAAAATTGTTTTAAAAAGAATTAAAAAATAAAAATAAAAACAATTAATCGTTTGCTACACAGCACAAACCCAAGATACTCAAGTGAAGTGGCAAGCAGGAGTTTTTCTGCATTCCCTGGTGCCTTGTGGTGAAATGTGACTTATTCTGAATCCCAAAGTCCATTTGATTCAGGCACATGGACTGGTGCGAAGCCTGCACCATGTGTCTCTTCCGTGAGAAGGCTTACGTCAAAGGGGCAGCCCTTGCAAAGGTCAGTGGTTGTGAAAGATACACTTGGTGGCCTTTGTTGTTTCCTTGTTAATGGCACATAGGTTTCACTTAGGTGGAGTATGTCCAACCATGACATAGCCCCAGGAGATGGGTCATGATCCAGCTAAGTACATCAAGGAAGTCACATTCTATTTTTTTTTTTTTTTTTAGAGAGCAGTATCATTGGCCCTCATGTGGGATCCGAACTGGGACCGCTGGTGTCCAAGCTAGTTCTTAACCACTGCGCCACTCGGCCAGCCCTTTTTTCTTTTTTTAAGATGTTTTTTTATTGGGGAACTGGGGAAGGGGAACAGACAAGTTGCTGTCCTTTTGTTCTTCAGTCTAGTTGTGGAGGACATTGCTTCACTGGCCCATGTTGGTATCATCATTGCACTCTTCTTGGGTGAGGCAAATTGGTCGCCGGCCTCTGGATGGCAGCTCACAGCGGCTCTTGGCAGTTCACACTGGTTGCCAGCCGCTCACTGTAGCCTATGGCAGCACTGCAGCAGGGGCTGCAGCTATACCGTCCCGCAGACTCACAGCAGCCCAGCTCCAGGTGGAGCTGTTGTTCACCATCTTAGCTGTAGAGGGCAGTGTCACTGGCCCTCATATGTGGGATCCGAACCCGGGCTACTGACGTCCCAAGCCAGCTCTTAAACAACGCGCCACTCGGCCAGCCCAATCACATTCTATTTTGATGGATATTTACATTTTCAGCTTCCTTTGCAGCTACATTGGCCAAGAATCCCAGTCTTTTTACTAACACTTCGGGAAATCTGCTGAGGTGCTTTTGAAAAAGATAATTTGTTTTCTGTTAAAAAGGGAACAGGTGCAAGAAGAAGGCTCTTCCACTTTCTTCCAGAGCTGGGGCAGCCATCCTGAAACCATGAGGTAACAGTTACACGAATGAAAAATGAACCACTAAGGGTAAAATGAAAATTAGAGTCTGGATCCTGGGTGACATGGTTGATCACCCAAGCCATCCCTGGAAATGCCTCCTGTCAGCCTTTTTACTGAGACAGATGTCTATTATCTAGTCTGGTTTCAGTTAGATTTTCTATTTTGAGCAGCTAAGAATCTTCCTAATTGATGAAGACGTCTGGAGAGCAAATGCATTTAATATAACAAGAAATAAGATAATTCCCTATCATTGAGAAAAGGCCTGTCTCGTGTTAACAATCATCCCTTCAATAAAGCCATCTGCTTGTTCTGAACTTTATTATGTGCACCTTCCAACCCAAGTCTTACTTAGCACTTATTTAGAAACTTCCTAGTTTCCCTGAAGCATACCCAAGTCCTAGGACTTCGTATTTACTTAGGTAGCTAGTTAAGGACTCCCTTCCACTTATTTTTAACTTAATGGTGGGATGGTGCGCTATTCCAGAATTTCTCATAACATGGCAGACAGAGAGTAGAGCATGAACCAAGCAAGACTCCACCATTTATTTTTCCTGTTAATCCACGGATCTCCCTTTCATTCCATTTTTGTCATCATTTCTTCACCTACCCTTAATTCCACCCTCACTTTCTAGCACCCCCTGAATCTGTTTCACTGAAGGTCACCAAGGCTATTCTAGTTCAATCCAAGGGTCTTACTGAGTACCTCTCCACATGGGCACATATGCTCAATGCTTACCATGGGTTCATTGAAGCCCAGCCTCCTTCCTGGACTCCTTTCCCATAGCCTGTGTGCTCAGAGACCTAACCCATGCATCCGCTCTTCACTAGAAGTGTCAAAAAAGCAGTCGTCCTATTCCTGGGTCTAAAGCCATCCTTTACCTCTCTCTGGCTGTGAGGTCTTGCACGAGTCATTCAACTTCTCTGAGCTTTAATTGATTGCCTGTGAAACATCTGCTCGACATATCGATGAGGAATGTTTTGGGGTGCCCACCAGTCCACACCCCATCCTTGGAGACCTGTTCCCACCCATGGCCTTGGCAGCCGTGTATGTGCCACATGACCCTGATTAGTGGGCAAATTAGTGGGCTAATGGCGGACGAACAAGGACAGCCAATACATCAGCTGGTCAGTCACCAAATGTATTCTCTATCTCAAAAACCTGAGCAGAGAGGCCCCGAGAGAGTAGTCCAGTAGTGAGTATAGGAACTAAAAGGTGATTCCAGACTGGGGTAGTTACCTTTCCCACAGAACACAGTGATGAGCAATCAGACAATAGCAGCCTGCTGAGGGAAGCAGAGAGCTGTGCAAACAGACAGACAGACAGACAGACAGACACAGGATTAGAGACTGTGTCTCTCCTCAGAGCACCGGAAAGACTATGTCATCCTATGCCTGACAGCTTCCAGAGTCCCCTGAGGCTCAGCTGTTCTTTGCTTCGCGATGTCTTGGCTCTTTTTAGCCCACCCCCTTTCATTTGTACTAACTCGTTTGTCTATCTGCTCCTTTCAACTAAAAAGCCTTGACTAACACAGAGTCTCACATAAGAGTAATGACAATAGGTAGCTAGAGTAAAGCCAACTAATTTCAACTCAACCAAAGACCTGCCTCCCTCATGAAACCGCTTCAGTGTTCCATTGGCCCCCAAAAGAGCCCATAAAGTTCTTTCTGAGAACTTGGAACCTGGTTGGATCTGGGAAAGTGGAGGAAGGGGAGGTGGTTAGAGCCAGACAAAAGCCCTGGGGCAGATGTAAGCAAAGTGTGGGGGATGGGAGTGGTCAAATGACAAGACTGAGAAGGGATGGTTACCTAGAGTTGTCATTGTTTTGTTTGCTTGACATATATTCCCTCTCCTTCTCCTAGTACTAGGCACTCTCCTTCTTAAAGAAAATCTATGTGATTTGACGAGAGCTCATCCTTCCTGCCAGCACCACCAGCAACACCATGTGGGTGGGCACATGGCCCTCACCAGGCCAATCCCAGTGCACCCATTCTCCAGGTCACTGTGTTTGGTAAGGGGCGGGCTCACAGTCATGCATCATAACCCAGCTGGGCAATCTGACGCTCCCCTCCAGTTTTGCTATGGAACTCGGGGGAACGATATTTTCTCTAGATCACAAGCCATGAAGAAAGTGTAAGCAGAACTGTTGGGGGCAATCTTGGTCTCCACATGGAGAGATCTGGACAGAGAATGTGCCCCAAGGAAAAGCAGGGATTACAGAGAAGGAAGAGGCAGAAAAGGAGTCTCGATGGCTTCATTTGGACACCAGATTCCAGCTGTATCTGAGGCCAATCCCATCTCTTCCTTACATTGCTCAGTTGTAAGGAACCAACCCACCTGCTTTTTTTCTTACAATGGTTTGAGTTGAGTTTATATTACTTGCAACAAAAGGAGACTTGGCAAAAATAGAAGATAAAGGAGAAAGGCAGAAGCAGGGGTGGACAGGATGGGTGGTGTCCGAGGGCTCTGAAAGCCAGGCAGGGAAGTTTGTGATGACAGGTGAGTGGTCTCTGAGAGTTGGTGAGAGATGCTAGGTATCTACCTTCTGTTCCAATTCCTCCCTCGATGTGCTGAGGGCCACCACACTGATCCTTTCCTTTAACTGTGAGAACAGGCTAACAATAACATTTGACTTCAATCTAAAGTGGCTATCAGTCTTAGAGTGTGCTGCTTTGATTATCATTGAAAGGGGTCCTCTCTCTGCTTTCTACTATGTTCTAGGCTTGCCTCGTGAATATCCAGATACAGACTAGAGAAGGTAGCAATGCCCAGAGCAGAGCTGTAACACCCAGCATTATTTCAACAGCACAATTCAGTGTAAATAACCACCCTCCAAAGAGTGAATATTTGCTAAAGTATGCAGCACTTCCCACAATTAAATGAGTCAAGGTAACTAAGGAAACATAAAGTGTTTATTATTATTATTCCAGTGATTTAAAATACTGGGTTGGAGAAAAGATCATATGTCCACAGGTAGAAGAGAAAAGTTAAAAACAAAGAGAGGAGGGCTGGCTGAGAGGCTCAGCTGGTTAAGAGCTCGCTCAAGAGTGTGAGCTGAGCTCTGAGCAACAGCAGTTCGACGCCAGCCCGAGCTGAGCAGCCGCTAAGCTGCCAACAGGTAGCAGGATGGCTCAGCTAAAAAAAAAAAAAAAAAAAATAGGAGGAGGAAAATGGAAGATGCAAAAAGAAGGCAAGTGACAGGAGAGAAGGGAGGAGAGGACGAGCCAGCAGAGGTGGAAAGAGGAAGCTAGGAAGCACGCGGAGGGAAAAAGGAAAAGGTTAGGCCAAGAGCCAGCTCCTTTGTGGGCCCCATTTCCTCCTCTGGGGCATCCATAGGCAGGACCAGCTAACTATATAATTTGCAAAACCAAACTACAGAGTCCCTTGTTCAACATTTTATAAGGATTTCAATGTGGCAACAGCAGAGCACGAAACAAACATGGGGCCGGGAGTGACTGTGCAGATTGCATGCCATGAAGCCAGCCCTGTCTGTAGGGGATGGTGAACTGGACCAGGATTTTCAAAGGGTGCTCTGCAAGCCTCGGATATTCCAAACACAAAAAGGCTCCTTAGTGTCCTAACTGGGAAGCAGGACACAAGGCCCACTCTGTTCTTAAAGATTCACCATAGACATGACCACCACCAAGCAGCCCTCCTGGAAGAAATTCGTGTGACTGCATTAAAACAAAGAGTTTCTCAGATTTGCTTGACTGCCAATACATTCTCTTCCTATGTCTCCATATTAATATCCCATAAACCCATTTTTTGCAAAGTGCTTAAGATACATGATCTTGAGTTTCCTGGAGATGAGAGGAGCTTTCACAATTACCCATAGCAGCGTGTCTTACCCTGAGATTGATGCTCAAGAATCTGCTTGGTGAGCTGCCAGTGGGAGGCCGGGTGGCTCAGTTGGTGAGAGCGCATGCTCTTAACAGTAAGGCTGCCAATTCGATTCCTCCATGGGATGGTGGGCTGTGCCCCCCAGAAAGCGATTGAAAACTGCGACTGGACTTGGAGCTGAGCTGAGCCCTCCACAACTAGAAGGACAACCGGCTTGACTTGGAGCTGATGGGTCCTGGAAAAAACACATTGTTACCCAATAAAAATTTTAAAAAGAATCTGCTCAGCTTGGCCTTGGTAGGGACAGCAATTTCTGCGTGCCAGATTTCGGGGGGAGGGGAGCAAAGAGGGGAGGGCTGGAAAGAGCCCCAGAGGTGACAGCAGCTGCAAAACCAGTGGGAGGTTCTCCAAGCTGAGATATGAACTTCCTTCCATCCTCCTCTGCTCAGGCACAAGAAAGCCTTTGCTTTCATCTAAATGTACTCTGAATGTTACCTCTTCACTAAGGCATAGCTTTCCTGAAAATTTTTCAAAAGAGGCTTTGATACCAAGTGTAGGACAGGCAGGCTCCTTGGTTATGGAAATAAATACAGTGTTTGTAAAAACCTTGTAATCTCAGATAACTGTGTCCAAAGTATATCATTGTATTGGGGGAGACTTTACGAGTATGCCCAGAACTATAGGTATTCAGGCATTCTGGCACCTTTGATCAGGAAACCAGAAATTCCTAAAATGTAAACCATTATCCCTAATAAATATTAGTAAACTTTGAACTTCGTTGAGAACCGTTTAATGCAGAAGAGAACCCAGGTGGAGAATTTTTGCTTCTCCATAGGCAGTAAGGCAAAGTGAGGGATTCTGAGTAGAGTTCAAGGTTGAATCTCAATGTCTGTCCCTCACCATCTTTGTTGCACTGGACAAAACACTAAATTCTTTCTCTCTGTGCCTTTGTTTTCTCATCTGTCTGTAAACTGGGAATAATAATGGTAGTAAAGATTCTTCTGACAATAAGGTCATTATGCATGAGAAAGCCCTCTACATTGAAACACCTCTAACTTTCCAATTACAAATGTAAAGAGCCAAATTTCCACAGTGAGGCCTGGACAGGTGATTTTAAAATCAGAAAGAAATAAAAAGGTTATTTAAAAAAAAAAACTTAGAATTACCCTCATTGGTTATTTTGCTTGTGGGTTCAAACTATAACCAACTGCTATGACATATGCTTCCTTTGAAGATTACTAAAGCTCGTTTTACACGAATTGACACGAATCCTTTTGAAACATATCAACTGGTCCTTAGCGAGGAATCCTTCCCAGGAATTCTCGGAGTGCGCTGTTGACACCTGCTGGCTGGGAGTGGTATTACAAACGGACTCTACACAAACCAAGGGAAGCGGGCTGGAACCCCTAAGTGGGGACCCTGGAAAGCCTGGACTGGAGAGAAATCCTCTGGCCTAGGACCTCAGTACTCAAAGTGTGGCCCTCAGGTCAGAGCACCAGCACTCAGAGCTTTACGGAAATGTAGAATCAGACTGCACTGTAATGAGCTCTCCAGGCAATTCATGAACGCACCGGAGTTCCAGAAACACCTTCTGGAAGATTTCATCTAGTGACTAAGAGTCAAAGGGGAGTTTTAGAAGTAGAAAACTACTTTAAAGAAATAATCATTTAAAATACCCAGGTATGAGCCGGCTGAGTGGCTCAGTTGGTTAAGAGCGCAAGCTCTGAGCACCAGGGTTGCTGGTTCGATTACCACATGGGGCAGTGAGCTGCACCCGAGCTGAGCTGTCCTGAGCTGCCTACAAGTGGCAAGATTGCTCAGTGGTTAGAGCATGTGCTCTTAGCAACAAGGTTTCCGGTTCGACTCCCACATGGGATGGTGGGCTATGCTCACCCACAACTAAGATTGAACACAGGCACCTTGAGCTGAGCGGCCGCGAGCTGCCGACGGGCAGCCCGATGGCAACTTGACTAGGAGCTGAACTAGCTGCGCCCTCCACAACTAAGACTGAAAGACAACAACTTGGCTGTTCCCCTTCCCCAATTCCCCAATACTGTTCTCCTTCCCCAATTCTCCAGTAGAATCTTTAAAAAGAAAAGAAAAAAGTATACTATGTTCGACTTCTAAATTAATTAATTAATTAATTAAATACCCAGGTGTGGAGAGTAATTCACAGAAAGCTTAGCACTCCTGCTGTACCTGGTTCAAGCCCTTTGTCACACCAATGAGTACACTGAGGCTTTTCCATTCTTATCCTGTTTCCTACTTATTCTCTTGAAGGCTTTTTTTCCTTCCACAGTATCATTTCTACAATTTTGTAATGAAATAACCCAGGAAAACAGTGTTCCCATTATAGAAAATTTGTTTCAATATCTTGTTTTCTGAATTACTGACTGTCTCAGAGTTACTTGGTTGCAACCAATAAATTCTGGGACATGTAAGAAAAACATTATTGGATGGAAATGATGGTAGCTTATAGAATCAGAGAAAAAAGCTGAATGATGGGGTCTTAGAAAAGACAGGAAGCAGGGGAGCACCAGGCTTCCAGGAAGCTGGCGTCTCCAGGGCAACACCTTTGGGACACACCTGGGCCAGTTGTTTTCAGCCACGCCCATGTCACCGACCCATATACAGATTCTCAGGACAGAGCGCCTATTCAGTCTGGCTGGGCTCATGTCTGGCCTTCGGAGAAGGAAGGGAAGGACACGCTGATGTCAAGGCCCCTGGAAAATGTATCTGATGAGGAAGGCTGGGTACAGCAGCTGCCACAGTTGACATTCATTTTGATTGGCGGGGCATGGAAATACCCATGCCGTTCTAGTTGTTACATATTTTGACTTTCACCCCTGGAGAGGTGCGGGTCCCCAAAGAAAACTGAGGTATTTTATCTGAAAAAGAAGGAACGAATAATAGGCAAGCAAAACCAACAGATGTTCTCTGCACACATCTCTATTGTGAAATAGACATGCATTGAAGTACTGATGGAAGAGAATACTGATAACATACTTACTCTAAAACCCATGTATCTATTATTCCAAGACATATCAATCTATTTTTAATCCTTTATGCTCATGATTGGAGCACTCACTGAAATCTTGATGATCTTGCGTTCTTCAAGGCAAATCTACGTTCTACCATATCATCAGCTTAAAGCAGAAATTAAACAGTTGAAAGCCCTCCTACCCTGCTAAGACTTTCGGTGTTTGTCCCCCCTCTAACATTCTAACGTAGTCATGGGAAATGTCATACAAATGATGGGGGTCTTTTTTTTTGTCTTTTTAAATAAGACAGAAAAGAAAAAACTGTGTATCTGTGAAAAATATACTCTATCACCAGAGCCTAAGAACATCACAGTTCTTTGAGAAAACATCTTGGAGGAATAAATAGCTGCAGTCTCATAGCAACACTGAATTGAACAATGCTCAGAGCTGCAAGATGTTGTGCTGTTAGAAATGCATGTCTACAAAAGGATGCCATCCGCAGAGTTACTCACCATTAGTTATGGATAATTAAGTCAGTCCATGGCCTGTGGAAGTGAGCCTCAATCACATAGTCTTTCTGCTTCCTTGGACTTTTGCAAGGATTGACCGATGTCCTCTCAGAGCTAGAATGAATGAACCTGTGTGTGTCATAGGGAGGGCTCAGTGACACACGAGTAACCTTACAAGGCTTTTCACCTGGAAGGAAGTGTTCTCTTTTATGTTCTACACACTAGTCACACTCTACAAACAGCTGATAATAATAACAAAAACAACAGCATAACATGAGAGAAACAGTGATGATGTTCCCCACACACTTCCCACAGACCTATCTCTATGAGCTGTGCAGTTACATTCATTAAGCCGATTGGAAGACTTCTCTACTTTAAAGCTGTTCTATGAGGTAAAAATTTCTTTTTGTACTGTCTGGGGGATCTGGGATCCATGGCCCAAGAAACTAGTAAATGCAAATTTCTTTGAGTCTTCCTGTTTCATCTTTAAAACCCAGGTGATATTTGCATTTCAGGTCATAATCTATCCTTGTGTATTTTAATAAGAAACTAATGCTCTCCCTCCAACTCTGGGGGTACACTGGCTCTCGCAGGAACCAGGGCAGGCGTACAGTCATGGTCACCTGGTGCGGATGGCTCCATGTGGAGCTAAGGGACTGGAGTTTCTGTCCTGGCTTTGTCACCACCTTGTTCGGGAGTGGACCAGGCCAGAAATCTGACCTCACTGCACCTTGGTCTCACTGCACCTTGGTCTCCCATTTGGGTAATTAGGTGACTGGTTTCTGCATACTCTCTAATGCAGCTAGAAAAGCTTATCATCCTCATCTTCATTGTGGCTTCCAGGGGTAGCAAAGGAAGCCCCCCCTACCGCCCCCCCACTGAAAAAAAAAAAAGAATGACCAGAAAGCCACCTCTTGGATGTTTAATATATTAATATATCGGGGCCCTCTCAGAAACTTACGTTTGAAACTTCCCTTTGGAACTCCCATCTCTGGTCACAGCCTTTGGGGAGCAGGTCCAGGAAATGAGCCCTTGAATTAGAAGTCAGAACTGTAAGAAAAAAGGATCCAAGAGTTCACCCTTTAAATACCGTGTCCTTGATTAGGCCTCCTTGCACTATCTATTCTGTCTTTATCTGAACAGGGCAGCGGGATCAGCACCCAGGCGCGGGCCACAGTGCTCGTCTGATTCTAGCCTGCATTGTCATCACTGAATGCTTATCAGGAGCTCTGAGGGATAAACACTAACCTGGGCGATTGAATTAAGATTGGAAAATACCTTGACAGGTTGGAATAAAGGATGAAATCTAACTTGTGAAATTTAATCAGGATAAATGTAAAGTCTGGCCCACGGGTTCAGAATATCAAGTGCCCCAAAATAGCCAGTGTTGTGGACAAGGCCTAGAATGTTGGGTTTACTCCAATCTCAGTCTGTGCCAACAGGGTGACTTGCCCCACCCCCACCACCCCCAAAGCTAGCATGCTGCGGGCTCTGCTGAATACAGCTGATCGAGGCAAGAGAAGAAAAATCTGTCCTATTCTCCAGCCAGGCCACATCTGTGTCACTAGCATGAGTCAAATGACAGGAAGGAAAGCAGACCCTTTTCCAAGAGAAAGCCTTCAGTGAGGTGACCTGTGGCCTTGAGGGACAAAAAGGCCATGAAAAGGGCTGGCCGAGTGGCACATTGGTTAAGAGCTGACTTGGGATGCCAGCAGCCCCGGTTTGGATTCCACATATGAGGTCCATGACACTGCCTTCTACAGCTAACAACTGCTCCACCTGGAGCTGGGCTGTGTGAGCCCCGGCGACGGTGTAGGCTGTAGCCCCTGCTGCAGTGGGCGGCTATAGGCTACAGTGAGTGGCTGGCAGCCAGTGTGAGCAGCCGGCAGCCAGTGTGAGCTGTCAATAGCCGCGGTGAGCGACATCCAGAGGCCAGTGACCGATCTGCCTCATCTGGGAAGAGTGCAATGATGATACCAACATGGGCCAGTGAAGCAACGTCCTCCGCAACTAGACTGAAGAACAAAAAGACAGCAACTTCTCTGTTCCCCTTCCCCGGTTCCCCAACGCTCTTCCCCTGCCCCAATTCCCCAATAAAAATCTTTAAAAAAAAAAAAAAAAGGCCATGAAAAGAATCCAGAATTTAGCTAGGGCCTCAAATGATGAGTAACAACGCAGCAACCTTAATGTAGAACCCCAACCACCCAAGTCAGGAGATAAAAAAGAATCACATGGGCCAGCCGAGTGGCGCATTGGTTAAGCGCTGGTTTTGGGATGCCAGCAGCCCCGGTTCGGATCCCACATGAGGGCCAGTGACACTGCCCTCTACAGCTAACAACAGCTCCACCTGGAGCTGGGCTGTGCGAGCCCCGGTGATGGTGTGGGCTGCAGCCCCTGCTGCAGTGGGCTGCCATGGGCTGCAGTGAGTGGCCCGCAGCCAGCGTGAGCGGCTGGCAGCCAAGCGTGAGCTGCCAATAGCCATGGTGAGCGACATCCAGAGGCCAGCGACCGATCTGCCTCATCTGGGAAGAGCGCAATGACGATACCAACAGTGAAGCAACATCCTCCGCAACTAAACTGAAGAACAAAAAGACAGCAACTTGTCTGTTCCCCTTCCCCGATTCCCCAACGCTGTTCCCCTCCACCAATTCTCCAATAAAATCTTTAAAAAAATAAAAATAAAAAAAAAGAATCACATAACAATGTTAAGAGTTCATGGAATAGCCGTGCCAGATGGCAAGACATTAAGATACGTTGAACTAAAAGAAAGGCAGCCAAGCAGAGAAGGAAGTTTTTTAATTGGGGAACAGTTGTGTTTTTCCAGGACCTATGAGCTCCAAGTCAAGGAGTTGTTTCAATCTAGTTGTGAAGGGCGCAGTTCAGCAGCCCATGTGGGGATTTGAACTGGCAACCTTGATGTTATGAGCACTGTGTTCTAACCAACTGAGCTAACCGGCTGCCCCAAGAAGGAATTTTTATACAGTATGAGTGAAAGGTGCAAGTGACAATGAGGTGGGTGGTGAATTGGGGAGTGGAGTGACTGAGACTCCAGAGGTAGGGACATAACCCAGTTACATCGAGGGCATGGGCTCAGGATCCCCTGTTATGACAATAAAAAGGGGATTCATGACTTCTCTACAAGTACAAGAAGACTTGCCAACAAGGCATGCAGTCCAGGTTTCTTCTTATCAAAAATCTCTGCCTGATGTGCAATATTATTGCCCTTAAGGGGGTAACCCAGTTTCCTCGAGACGGTAAAACTGTTTCCTTGGGCCTAAATTTTTTTTTTAATCACTACTTATTGAAGTATAACCCATATGCAGAAACGTGCACATATCTAAACGTAGGGCTTGAAGCATTTTCACAAATTGAGCACACCCATGGACTCAGAATCCAGAATAAGGAACGGAACCAAATCATGGGGATGTACTATACAGCACGTGGACTTTAGTTACTAATACTGTATTGCACGTTTGAAAGTTGCTAAGAGAATAGATCTTAAAAGTTCTCATCACAAAAAAAAAAAAAGAAAAAACTTTTGTAACTATGTGTGGTGATGGATGTTAACTAGGCTTATTGTGGTGATCATTTCGCAATATATACAAATATCAAATCATTATGTTGTGCACCTGAAACTAATATAATGTTAGATGTCAATTATACTTCAATATATTAAAAACAAAGAAAGAAACAGAACAGACGCCCCTCACACTCCACTCCCGTCTCTACCTTTCCCCCAGGGTAACTTCTATCTGAACTTCCGATGGCACAGATGTGTCTTGTAGTTGATAAATGGAATCATGCAGCAGGTACTCTCATGAGACTCATCAGTGCCGCGTGTGGTTGTTCTCATGGCTGTTATTCCATTGGCTGAATATACTACCCATTATGTATCCATTGTTGATGGGCATTTGTGTAGTTTCTGGTTGGGGGCTATCACAAATAGCTCTGCTCTGAACTTCCGGCTCCTGCCTTTTGATGGACATGGGCCTGCATTGTACACAGGACATGGGTTCTGTATGGATGATAACAACGGGTGGAATTCCTGGGTCTCTTGCATACCCTATAACCAGCAATTCTATTCCTAGAAAACTTTCAAATTAAATCTAGAAATGAAATCAAATCAATCACAAACATACATTTTCACTAAGGTCAGAAAAGAAAGGGAGGTTGTATTTATTGAGATGATCTGTATATATTGAGCATCCAAAGGTTTGTGCCATTTAAGGGTATTTGTCTATTAGAGTATAAGAGAGCAGCCTTGTGATTCCAATTTCATATGTGTAATTTGGTAATTGATTTTACAGTTGTGATTTCAGTGGGAAGTTATTAGAGGAGTAGGTTAAGGTGGCAAACAATGTTAGTCTCTAAGAGAATTCATGAATAGAAGTGTGTTTGCTCGATTTTTGAGAGTTGTTTAAATACCTGGGGAGGTTTTGCTCCTTAGTTCAGAAAATCAAGTCTAATAACTTTGTAAATTCAGTTTAAAGTGCTTGGGGGAATTTAACTAACTAAATCCATAAACAGGACTGGATGCTTAAGGTACTTCAGTTTGTTCAATTCAAGTTGATAAAAATTTATGTATGGATCTTTGAAGGTGGTTGTTAAATTTCACTAGATTTATAAATGAAAATAATATTTGTGAGATAAACTGAAAGGCTTATAGAAAACTACCTTTTAAAATTTTTGCAACTTTAATATGTGAAATACTAATTTGAAAACCCAAATGATGTCTTCTTGTGTCTAAGAAGCCTGTGTCAAGGACATCTGGAAACTTCCATTGTCACACTGGGCGACTGTGTTGAGATCTGAGCAGGATGCTTATGAAACAGACATTCTGAGGAGTGTGTCTGAAGAGTGTCCTGCAGGTGACACCTTTGGTGAGGCTGTAATAACCATGTCCCATGAGAGCTACTGGAGGAAATGGAGAAGAGGTGAGAAGACATGACTCAGGGAAAACCTGTCTTCAGAATGGTGGAAGGGTTGCAATGGTGGAGTAAACATGGAGATTGAAACTATGCATTTATCGAGAGAGAGAGAGAGAGAGAGAGAGAGAGAGAGAGAGAGAGAGAGAGAGAGAAATTATGTTGATAACCAATATGAGAGAGATTATGTTGATAACCAATAACCAATATTGGTCTCTTTAAGAGAATTCATTATTAAAAGTTTGATTTATGAAATTTATGAGTTGTTTAAGCACCTGGAGGACGTTTTGCTTCTTAAGTCGGAAAATCAAATCTAGCACTTTTATACTACACATGGCACAAAAGTTAGAGACAATGAGAAAGTAAGCAACAGCAGACAAGGTACATAACAAAATATTTGAAAATGCTAAGTACATGAAGAAGCTGTGAGAGCTGAGAAAATGCCTGCAGAGGGAGGAGCCATGTAGAAATATGCCACTTGATTCCCCAGAGCCCAAAATGTTTCAAGTCAGGCACAGGAACCAAAGAAGGTGGGAGTAAGACGTAGTAGAACAGAAAGAAGGGGAAGGTAAGACGACTGAAAAAGAGCATAAGAAGCAGAGAGACCCTTGTGTCCTTCGCCCACTCCAAATGACTGAGTGGATGGACATCGACCCACCCTGAGGAGACTAGAAGTCTGAGGCAAAACTGCACTAAAGAAGCCCAGGGTCACAGATGCTTGGCGTTTTTGTGGGGTGGAGGTACCATACTTAAAATACAGTCACTCAGTGGAAGTCCACACACCGGATGGTGAGAACCCTTGTTTAGCCCCCTTCTACTCAAGCTCCAGACAGGAGCTTAAAGAGGGGTTTTTTGTGTGTTTTTTTCTGTGTTTTTTTTGAGAAATCAAAATGCCCCAGAAAAAAGACCTACAGATACTAATGTTTGGTGTTCTCAAAAAATAAACAAACAAAATGACAGGTTGCCTAGCGATTATTGGCTAAGATACAGCTGGTCACAATAAAAGAATCTAACCAACAGTAGCTTAAATAATATAGGCTTATTTTTCTAATATAATAAGAAAAGTGGAAGTGAGTGGCTGGCATTAGCTCAGCCACTCAGCAATGTCAAGGATATATATTTCTTTTTTTTATCTTTGTGTTTCTCAATTTTTTTGGTCTCTGGACCCCGTTAGACTCTTAAAAAAAATAATTGAGGACCCTAAAAAGTTGTTGTTTATGTGAGCTATAACTATTGATACCTGTTGTAGTAGAAATTAAGACTGGGAAAATTTGAAAACCGAAGAATACATAAAGCACACGTCTGTTGGCTGTCAGAATGCAAATGTCGTCACACTTCAGCCAGCCTCTGGAAAAATCCACTGTACACACACAACCGAAGGAGAAAAAGGGAAATAATTTTGTATTATTATCATTATCATTATTAAAATAGTTTTGACCTGATAAAGTCCCTGAAAGCTCCTGAGACTCCTCATGGGGCCCCAGACCACATTTTGAGAACTACCACCTTAACAGCTTCAGACATTACATCTAAACTCAGACCAGGAAGAAGGAAGAAGAGGGAAGCAGCCATATTGCCCTCTTATCAAGAAGGGAAAAGCTTTCCCAGGAGTTCTTAGCTGACTTCCCTTCATAGCTCACTGGCCACAACTGTCACATGATCACAACTAGCCATTATTAAATATGAAAGCAAAGACCAACAACAAACAGAAGTGAAGGAAACAGAATTAATCCAGATGATAGAATTTTAAAAATTTAGACCCATAATTCCTTTCCTCAGAGAAGTAAAAGGACACTATTGTATCCCCAGAACAAAAACAATATATTCTTAAAAGTATTTTATAGCTGAAATAATAATTCAACCAGTGGATTGGGAGATAAAATTGAGGAAATTTTCTGGGGCGGGGGGAAAAAGACAAAGCAAAGTAAAACAGAAGAAAATAAGATTTAAAAATTTAGGGGCTAAAAGTATGAGGTGTAACCATCTAAGTCACATAAATTGCAGAAAGAAACAAGTAAGAAAACAGAGAAAAAAAAATATCATGGAAATAATTAAAGAAATGCTCCAGAATTGAGAAGGATGAGTTTCTCAATTATAAGAATCTACTGTGTGCCCAGCCAGAAAAAGAAAAACAAACTCAGGGCATGTCATGATGGCATTTTAGGATGCTGCACACAAAGCAAGCTCCCAAAGGTAGAAGGGGGAGAGGTGGGAGAGAGGGGGAGGGAGGGAGGGAGGGAGGGAGGGAGGGAGGGAGGGAGGGAGAGAGAGAGAGAGAGAGAGAGAAGAGAGAGAGAGAGAGATTTTAGAGAGGAGTCATATACCAAAAAAAAAAAACAAAAAAAAAAAACCAGAATCAATTTGTATAGTTTGACCATACATTGCTGGATTAAAAATATTAATAATTTTCCTTCAGAATTTCAATAAACTGGGTGGGGGGGATTTCTATTATGACAAGGAAGAAGAAGACATTACTGGGAGACTATGGAGAAAGAGAAATATTTATGAACTTCAGGAGGAGCAGAAAGTTGTACAAGACAGGAAACACAGCCGTGGTATAAAAACTACTTGGCTCACCAATGACTGACATTTTGTATAATCATAATAAGTAAACTCTGAAACATTGGTTTAACCAAAAAATCATCATGTAACTATTGGGAGGGTAAAAGGAAGAAACTGAGGGGCAGTAGATGGTTTCCCTTTCAAGGTCCTAAATGACCTTCTCGTGTATCAGGACCTTGCTATAGATTGAATATTGGTGTGCCCCCTGCCCTGCCCCAAATCCACATGTTGAAATCCTACCTTCTAATGTGGTGGTATTAGGAGGCGGGGCCTTTGGGAGGTGATTGGGTCATGAGAATGGAACCCTCATGAATAGGATTAGAGCCCTTATGAAGAAGACCTCAGAGAGCTCCCCTGTCCCTTCTGCCATGTGAGGTTACAGTGAGCCATCTATCAGCCAGGAAAGGATGTCCTCACCAGCCACTGAATCTACTAGTCAAAAATCATCTGATCAAATGACTCTTTATGAGTATGATGAGGAAATGGCCTCAGAGAAGTCACAAAACTCGTTAATTGTGGAGTTGGGACCAGAACCAGGTCTCTTGACTCCTTTCCCAAATTGCCTCTTCAAATAGGGATGCCAGGTTGTACCCTGGGGGTTCAGAGCACCTTTCTCATTGTATTCCATGAAGCTGCATAGTCTTGGGGGTATCAGTCTCTTATGCAATGCAATGCAATGCAAACGATTCCTCCTGGAGTTGTGCGGTGGCCCTGTGCCCAAATATAGTACTCAAGCCATCCCCCAGGCAGAACTGGGAGAGCACAGGTTTCGAGAGACTGACCCAGGTGGGTGACTGAAAACATGGGTTATCCACAGGCAGCCAAGTGATTCACATGGGGCTCAACTCCCAGATCCTGGCCTCATTAGCTCTGCTCTCAGGACTTCATTCCAGTAATGGAAGCTCTGGGAAGGCGCGTGCCCCTTAGAGGGTGTGTGGCCAACCATGCCATCACTTTTGCCAAAGCAGCGTCTCCCACTGTCCCTGCTGCCATTTTCCATGCTGCGGCCAACTGCTTTTTTCCCAATTCTCGACTCAGCACTGTGGGAACTGAACGCAGCAGTCACCTTCAGGACGCTCACTGTTGCCATGGGTTACATGAATTCAAAACTAAGGGTGGAACCAAAACAGGCCCTTAAACCCTCAAGTGGGAAGCTGAAAGAAGTGCTCCAACACCTTAACAGAAAGCAGGTGGCAGCATGACAAGGGACGGATGCGGCTGCAGCAGCAAGCTGGATGGCTGCTACCTAGAGCCTCAATTTGTTAACAGCTACTAAAAATATCCTCTCTATTTGGTACTTGCAAAGTCATGGCAAACACCCAGAGAAAGGAGAATGAGTGTCTGGAACTGTAGACCTGTGCCATCCAATATGGGTAACCCCTCGCAGGACATCTGGTCCTGTCCAAAAGGTCCACAGAGACATTTGGTTCCCACTGACCCATCTACCTCACCCCATGAGCCATGAACAGCTAGGTGCCCGAGGCAAGAAGGGTTACTATTGGCAATACAGCCACAACACAATTATCAGACCAATAAAACATGATAGCATTTTTTTTTTAATATTTTATTGGGGAATTGGAGGAGGGGAACAGACAAGTTGTCTTTCTTTTTGTTCTTCAGTCTAGTTGTGGAGGATGTTACTTCACTGGCCCATGTTGATATTATCATTGCCCTCTTCCCGGGTGAGGCAGATCAGTCGCTCGCCATTGAACGGCCACTCACGGCGGCTCACAAAAGCACACACCAGCTGCCGGCCAGCCCCACTGCGGCCTACGCCATCGCCGGCCACTCATGGCAGCCCAGCTCCAGGTGGAGCTGTTGTTCACCATCTTAGCTGTAGAGGGCGCAGCATCACTGGCCCTCATGTGGGATCTGAACCAGGGTCCTCCTTCTCAGAGCTAGCGTTTCAAGCCAACTCTTAACCAACGTGCCACTCAGCTGGCTCCACAAACATTCTCTTTTTAGAAACAGTTATTTTCATTGAGATATAATTGACATGTAACATTGTGTAAATTTAAGATATACAGCCCACTGATTTGATATATTTATTATATTGCAGTATGATTTAGCATAAGCTAACACCTCCATCACCTCACATAATTTTCTTTTGTTGTGTTGGGAACAATTAAGATTTTGTCTCTTAGCAACTGTGAATTTTATAATACAGCATTTTCTAGAATCACTATGCTGTGGATTACATCTCTACGACTTATTTATCTATGAGTTGCAAGTTTGTAAAAAGCTTCAGCTTTTATAAAATTATAGGTATAAAGAAATTTAAGTTGGGCCGGCCGAGTGGTGCAGTGGTTGGGAGCTGGCTTGGGACGCCAGTGGCCCCGGTTCGAATTCCACATGAGGGCCAGTGACACTGCCTTCTAAAAAAAAAAAAAAAAAAATTTAAGTCACATAAAAATGGGAAATTATTTTCCACAAAGATTACATATAAAGTATACAAAAAGATACTATTCTAATACCCCAATAATAGAATAAACAATCCCTAGAGGAAATACAGATGACTAACATGACCTAACATGACTAATAAATATTAAAGAATTCATTCTTACTAGTAATCAAAGGAAGGTTAATGAAAATCACCATTAAAAGTTAAATTAAAATTAATTTAGGCAAATTTTAAAAACCATTTATGACAATTCAAGTAAACAAAGTTTTGTTTTCTGGTCAAAGTCATACATAGCTGATGGGAATGTAAAGAGGGAAAAACTTTCTGGAAAGCAACTTGCAAAATACATTAAGAGTCTAAAAATGTTCCACTTTTTGACCTAGGAATTCCACTTCTAAGGAAATTAACAGACCAATTTATGTGCAAGTAAGTCCATATGTTCACTATTCATCATGACAGAATGACTAAAGCAGCATAAATATGCAAATAAACTATACTATAATCATGGGGGGATGTACTGTAAGCATAAACCTACCCCCTGGGTTTCAAAGACTTAGTATGAATAAAGAATGTAAAATATGCTAATATTTTTAGATTAGTTTCATAAAGTAGTCAATACATAGGGTTAGATAAATTGGGTTAAATAAAATATATTAAAATGAATTTCACCTGTCTCTTTTTCACCTTTTTAATGTGGCTACTAGAAAAGTTAAAATTACATGTGTAGCTAACATTTTTGAATTGGGTTGTATTTCTGTTGTATAGCACTGCTTTATTTTTTTATTTTTTTATTTTTATTTTTTAAGATTTCTTATTGGGGAATTGGGGGAGGGGAACAGACAAGTTGCTGTCCTTTTGTTCTTCAGTCTAGTTGCAGAGGACGTTGCTTCACTGGCCCATGTTGGTATCATCATTTTGCTCTTCCCAGATGAGGCAGATCTGTCGCTGGCCTCTGGATGGTCGCTCACCGCAGCTATTGGCAGCTCACACTGGCTGCCAGCCACTCACTGTAGCCTATGGCAGCCCACTGCAGCAGGGGCTGCAGCCTACACCATCGCCGGGGCTCGCAGCCCAGCTCCAGGTGGAGCTGTTGTTAGCTGTAGAGGGCAGTGTCACTGCCCTTATATGTGGGATCCGAACCCGGGCAGCTGGCATCCCAAGCCAGCTCTTAAGCAATGCGTCACTCGGCCAGCCCTAGAATGGTCGGAAACCCTTCCAGAGACTTGTCCTAACCCCTCCTCCACCCCATCTCTTACATCCCATCCCAATTTTCCCTTTCACTTCAATCTTTTCCTTTCTCTTTCCTTTTTCATATTCCTCTTTCCTTCTCTACATTTTATACTCTTTCAATAGGAAACTAGCTCACTTCTATCATTAGATAGGAAGAATAATAACTAACATTTTTGAAAAGGCTCACTCAGGGCCAAGTACTTACCTTCTTTGGTCATATCATCCTCCCAAGTATCCTATAAGATTGATAGGACTGGGTTGGCCGAGTGGCGCGTTGGTTAAGAGCTGGGACGCCAGCGATCCGGTTCGGATCCCACATATGAGGGCCGGTGACACTGCCCTCTACAGCTAACAACAGCTCCACCTGGAGCTGGGCTGTGCGAGTGCAAGACCCGGCAATGGTGTAGGCTGCAGCCCCTGCTGCAATGGGCTGCTATAGGCTACATACAGTGAGTGGCCGGCAGCCAGCGTGAACGGCTGGCAGCAGGTGTGAGCTGCCAAGAGCCGCTGTGATTGGCCGTCCAGAGGCTGGCGATCAATACGCCTCACCTGAGAAGAGCGCAGTGACAATACCAACATGGACCAGTGAAGCAACATCCTCCGCAACTAGACTGAGGAGCAAAAGGACAGCAACTTGTCTGTTCCCCTTCCCCGGTTCCCCAACGCTGTTCCCCTCCCCCAATTCCCCAATAAAATCTTTAAAAAAAAAAAAAAGATAAATATGTCTATTGACACAAAGAGGTTAATTAAGCAATGTCCCAAGGTCACACAGCTAATAAGTACAGAAACTGGGATTCAAATCCCAGGCAGGCTATCTCCCAAGCCCTTCTACTTTACACTGCATAAGAGAAATGGTAAATCGGGAAATCTTGACCAAAAGCTCTCTGGAACAATTGTTTGTCTTTTCCCTATTTGCATTGCCAGCTAGTCCTGGGAAATGCTGAAGCTTTAAAACTCATGGCAGGTTCCTAAAATGTATCCCTCAATGTTATGGACTGCACTGTGTCCCCCCAACATTTATTCATTGAAGCCCTAACCTCCAATGTGACTGTACTTGGAGGTGGGGCCTTTGAGAGGTCATTGGATTTTGATGAGGTCATGAGGGTGGAACCCCACGATGGGATCTGTGCCCGTATAAGAAGAGACCCAACAGAGCTCTCTTTCTCTCTGCCATGTGAGGACACAGCCAGAAAGTGGCTCTCTGCCCACCAGGTAGAGAGCTCTCCCCAAGAACCCAAACAGACTTCCAGCCTCTGGAACTGTGGGAAAGAAACATCCGTCCTTTAAGCCACCCAGTCGATGGTAATTTGTTGTGGCAGCCCAAGCAGACTAAGACCACTGGACTCCTGAGTTGGGTTCAGCAGCTGTGACAGCCGACCTGTGAGCAATTCTGACACATTAGGAGCTTGTTGAGGAGCCTGTTAGTCTTGCAAGGTGTGAACAAGCAGGGAAGAATCAAGAAAAGACAATGCAGAGATTTCAAGGGGCCCAGGGATAAAGGAGTGATCCAGCTGGGAGGCGACAGGGATCCGGGACTGAAAATTGGTGACTAGATGGAGGTTAGGGGCCCATTGTATATAATAGAAGATCCTCAGGTTTTAAGGAGGAAAATATGTAAGATGAGTTAACAATAAAACAACCAATCTAGGGATGGTTACAAGTTGGATTTGTAGAAAGAAAATTTACCTGTGGACACGATAAGTCTACCACACCCAAATGTCTTAAGCAGTGGACTCAAACCAGTGTGCCTCCATCAGTGGCAGAGATGATGGCTCATTGATTATTAGAAAAAATATTTACAGACCTAATAACGTGGCAAGGATTCACTTTTTATATGTTTTATGATGGATTGAAAAGTTATCCCAATAACGAGTCCCCTCTCCCCACTCATGTATTCATGTGCTTTCCAGAGTGGAGAGACAAGGGTGGGATCAAGGTTGGCTCCATGGCACGTCTCTGAAGCTCCCTCATCTGTGCCACAGCTTATGACTTGGGACCCCGAAGGGGGTGTACCTGGGAACACTCTGTCCTTCGTTTCTTGGCACAAATAAAGTTTGAGAATAAACGGTTTAAAAGATGAGAAAAGAGAATCAAGAAGCATCACAGGAATCATGGCAGATCAGATCATGGTTAGATGACAACTAAAGGGGAAAAGAAGATAAGCAAAGGGAACTCAAAGCTTTAGGGATTTGGGTAGCACAGGGCAGTAATGTGGAGAGAGTGCCTGGAACCCAGGTAGATTGGGTATAGATATCAGACTGACACTGACACAGGCTAACACTATTTACCCACAAGATAAAAGGCTCTGCCCACAAGACTGCCCCTACTTCAGATGCCAGCTGCCCACACTTCTGCCTGGTCAACTACAAGTTTGGAGATTCCCAGACCCCTCTCAGGTTTGGTAATTTGCTAGATCGACTCACAGAACTCAGAGAAACACTTTATTTATGTTTACTGGTTTATTATGAAGGATACAAATGAAAAGCCAGATGAAGAGGTAGATAGGGCGAGCTCTGGAAGGGTCTGAATGCAAGAGCCTCATCCCTGGGAGTTGGGTGGGCCACCCTCCTGCACGTGGATGCATTCAGCAACCCAGAAGCTCTCCAGATCTGGTTGTTCAAGAGTTTTTAATAGAGCACTTCCCTCCCTGGAGATCAGGTGGGAGTCTAGGCAGACACCCCTCTCATCATGAGATTGATCTTTCTGGTGACCAGCCCCCCCCCCCAAAGCTATCTAGAGGCCTCAATGAGTTATGCTCTTAGCATAACAAAGACATTCCTATCACTCAGGAAATTCCAAGGGTTTTGGAAGCTCTGGAGTGGGGACAAAGACCATCTGTAATATTTATTATTCTACCGCAGCTGGGAAGACTCAATTGTTTGGGGGGGGGGGCGCGGGTGCCTGGTGGGCGGAATCATGAGTTTCATGACTCCCATGCCTGGTGGTTGATGCTGGCTGTCGGCAGATCTCAGCTGGGGCTGTCCTCATGTCACCTGGACTTCCTCACAGCATGGCACGTTCTAAGAGCCAATGTCCCAGGAGAGGAAGCTAGGCAGAAACGATTTCCTTTTATAGACATGGAAGTCCTACAGTGTTCCTTCTACCCTTACTGAAATTCAAGCTCACCTCTTGATGAGAAGATGGTTAAAGTCTCATTGTAAGAATAACATGTGGACTAGGAGACATTGTTTGAGGTCATTTTTGGAAAACCCTCTGCCACAACACCTATTCAAACAGAAGGTAACTCAGACTCAAAGAGGTTCAATGACTGCAATGCAATAAGAAATATAGTTGGTGTTTGTCCCCACTTTCTGGCACAGAAATCCTAAATCCCTGGGAATTTCCTAAGCAATTGGAGTTTCTTTTGTTTTCATAACAAGCCCCTTTCAGTCATATCAGAGTTTATGGCAATGAGGTGACTTAGATTGAGGATACCTCAGGATATGGCTGGTCACCAGAAAGACTAAGTGATTGGAGGGTTGGAACTTTCAGCCCACCCACTGACCTCCAGGGAGTGAAGAGGGGCTGGAGGTTGAGTTCAGTCATGGGGCCAATGATTAAATCAATCACATCTATATATGAAACCTGGATTAAAAATTCTGGACACCAAGGCTTGGAAAAGCTTCCAGGTTGGAGAACAGATCTATCTACTGCAAGGCTGATACACACTGAGTCCCAGGGGACAGAGGTTCCTGTGTTCAGGAACCTCCAGGCCTCACCCTGTGTCCTCTCTTGGGGATACCTGAAACTTGTGTGGTGTCTGAAGTCGGGGCCATCTTGTAAAGGACTTACCTTGTGGGGTCTGTGCTAACTCTGGGTAGTTAGCATCAGAACTGAATTGTATTGTGGGACACCAGTTGGGGTCAGAGACTTGGTGTTGGAACACACCAGCTAAGAGCCCAGACACCATGGACAAAGACAAGCAGTCCCCACGTGTTCTTTCCAAATCCTGACCAAGGTAACCTGTGAGCATAATAAAGTGATTATGGTTTTGTATCGCTTATTTTGGGTTGATTTATTATGCAGTCATAGATAAATGTGGTCCACCTTGAGAGTGGTAAAGACCAGAGAAATCATATAGTTTGGGTCCTGACATACAGAAAATCTCAGAAATGTCAGCGCTCATCTTCACTACTGAAATGTGAGAGGAACATAACCAACTAGCTGTATTTGCTCCATCAATCTTTACCCCACTTCTCATGGTCCTCAACACTTCCAGGAAATCTGAGTCACTCCCGTATAGCAAAGACCCTCCCCCACAAACTGTCACCATTTTCTTCTATCTGGAGGGGACAAAGATCTTGTTTAGGTGTCAGCATAAGGTTTGAAGCCAACTCTATATTAAATCAAGCCCTTTTTCCCACCTGTGTTTATTATCCTCTTGCGTTATGGAGGCCAAGGTCCACTTTGATCCAAGGCTGATCCTAAAATTATTCTGCAGGCTCTCTGCCGACCCAGGCCTATCAGAGTCCTGCAAAGTCAGGGAGGCCAGCTGAGGAATCAGCCCAGCCTGTGTGAAGAATGGAAACAGCTTAGCCTGTTAACTTCCTCTCCTCTGAGTTTGCCACAGGCAGAGGAAACCTGCCACAGAAGCATTCACTCCTCTGTGTTCTGACATGCCAAGGAGGCAGGGAACAAAGGTCTCCACCCACTCTTTGGTGTTATTAGGTAGACAAGGCCCTACCCACTCACTCTACCGTGTGTCTAATAAGGTGTGTCTCCTGCCAAGCAGCAATCTCTCTTTGTGATGTCTTCTTTTTCTCTTCAAACTAAGTTGGGACACAAAGGCAGAAACAAAGGCCAAGAATCCAAGATCAAACAAACGAAAGCAGTTTGTTTTCCTAACCATGGCAATAAACTATTGTACTTAGATGATCACTGCATTTAGAAGAATAAAGCCCAGGACTTTTCCTCTGCCATTCATGCTGATGGCCATCGTGGGAAAGTTATCTGCTGCGTGCAATGGCTGGGCAGGTATGTTAGGGCTGGGCTTGGCAAAAGAAAACCCAGGCACTGCCCCATGATCTATGATCCACACTGAAACGTTGAAAGGTAAACACATTTCTGGACTCGGAACATTGTGTTGCTACACCATTCAAATCAGTTCACTTTCCTGTGTGCCCAAAAGTAATTAGCACTTGTCACGAGTTAGGCAATGAGCGGAACATTACATCTCCACCAAATCCTTTGATCCTCAGAACAAGCATATGGGGTAGATACTCTTATGGTTCCCATTTTATGGATGAGCAAAGAGAGGTTTAGAGGGCAAATCCAGAGCCACAGAGGCGAAATAAGACAAAGCTGGGATTTGAAGCCAGTCTTTCCAATAAAAATATCTAGCCTCCCAATTACCAGCCTGTACCACACCCTCTTCTATAAATGCCAGGCACTGGCCCTGCTGCCGGGGGTACACAGAAAATAAAACCCATTAAACTCCATGGACCCTTATTGAAACCCTATTTTATATTGTGTCAGGTGCTGTCGAGAATAAAAAATGACTAAGACACAAGAAGATAGCTCACGATGTAGAGAAAGGAACAACAAGTCTTTCTTCTTTTAAGACCACTGTATAAAGTGTCATGAAAAATCTCCACCCCCACCATCACAGAGATCTCAGGAAGTCAACTACAAACCACTCAGGACACTCCCTTAGCATGAAAATACTCTGAGGGAACCATGGAGGGTTGCCTTTTGTCCCACCAAGGGACACATCTAATCCTAACACACATGGAGGGATGACGGTGTGAAGAGACACTGGGAGAAGATGGCCATCCACAAGCCAAGGAAAGACGCATGGAATACATTTTCCCTCACAGCCCTCAGAAGGAACCAACCCTGCAGACACCTTGATTTTACACTCATAGCCTCTGGAATTGTGAGACAATAAATTTCTGTTCTTTAAATCACACAATTTATGGTACTTTGTGGTGGTGACTTAAGGAAACCAAAACAGATTTTGGCACTGATGCCTGTGAATGGACCTTATTTGGAAATATGGTCTTTGCATAAGAGGAGGTCATATTGGAGTAGGATTGAAGGCTACAGTGAGTAGCTGGCAGCCAGTGTGAGTGGCTGGTAGCCGGTGTGAGCTGCTGTGAGCCACCATGAGCTGCTTTCTAATGGCTGGTGAGCGACTGCCTCACCCGGGAAGAGCGCAATGATGATACCACCATGGGCCAGTGAAGAGATGTCCTCCACAACTAGACTGAAGAACAAAAGGACAGCAACTTGTCTGTTCCCCTTCCCCGGTTCCCCAATGCTGTTTCCCTCCCCAATTCCCCAATAAAATCTTTGGGGGAAAAAAGAACAGACACAGAAAGAGACACACACAGAGGGAAGACAGCATGTGACAGTGGAGGAAAAGACTGGAATGATGTAGCTACAATCAAGAAGTGCCCAAGATTTCTGGCATCTACCAGAAGATATGACAGAGGCATGGAACAAAATCTCCCTTGAGACCCCCAGAAAAAAACAATTCTGCCAACTGACATCTTGACTTTGTGCTTCTGGCCTCCCAGAACTGCAGGAGAGAATAAATTTTTGTTGTTTTAAGCTACACTGTTTGGTGTACTGTTTTTTGAGGGCAGTGTCACTGGCCCTCATATGTGGGACCTGAACCGGGGCCGCTGGCGTCCCAAGCCAGCGCTTAACCACCACGCCACTCGGCCGGCCCCCGTTTGGTGTACCTTGTTATGGCAGCCCCAGGAAATGAATACAACAACTTTCAATTTTGGTGTGGTTCCTGGTTTTGTGGGAGGAAAGTAACCTTTACTTTACCTTGTGATCTGTCAATCTTCCTAGACTCCTCAATCCTAATCGCCCAACCGAGCTTTGGTCCTTCCAGCCCAGCTTTGAAAATCTCCTCATCCTACTCTGCTAGGAGAGTCTCTTCCCACTCTCTGTCTCCTCCGTGCCATTCACATATATCTCTGTGTTGGTTCGCTGCATCCTCTTGATTAAATCACCCTCAGCAAAAGGATTGACTCTGCCCAAGGGAGGGTTGGGAAAGGATTGAAGCTGGAGACACAGGATGAGACCAGACAGTGAGCAGGAAGCAAGTCCGATGCCATCTGCTAAGGAGTTCCAGTTTCACAACAGAGGACGGGGAGCTATTGAAGGCTTTGAAGCAGGAGAGCTCATTCGTTCACACATACTTACTGAGCGCCTGCTGTATGCCAGATGCTGGCGAAGTGCACAGAGTAGGAATGCTTCCGGGGACAAGGGGCAGGGCACTTGACTGACAGTGACTTAAACCATAAGTACATTTATTGTTCATTTAACAAGTACTCTTTGAGGACCCAGGTCTTTAAAACTCTTCTACTCCATGGTCCTCAACACTGTTGACTTTAGGTCTCATGTTTGTTGACTTCTGATTTTGAAAAGTGACAACATTGACCAAGACGGGTGTTATGTCCCCCAAAATTCATATGTTGAAGCTCTAACTGCTAGTACTTCAGACTGTGACTGTATTTGGAGATCTAAAGAGATAATTAAGGTAAAATGAGGTCATATGGGTGGGTCCTAATTCAATATCACTGATGTCCTTATAAAAAAAGGATTAGAACACAGACAGGCACAGAAATCACGTGAAGGGAAGACCACCTGAGGACAAAGCAAGCAGGCAGCCGTCTGCAAGCCAAGGAGCGAGGCCTCAGGAGAGACCAAATCTGCCGACACTTTGATCTTGAATTTCTAACCTTCAGAGCTGTGAGAAAATAGATTTCTGTTGTTTAAGTCACACAGTCTGTGGCATTTTGTTATGGTGGCCCTAGCACAGTGACACACCAGGCAATATGGGGGAAGACCAGCCGTGGAGTGAGTGGGAGGGAGAAGGGGGAGCTGGGCCTCAGTACATGGGTTCCAGCTGTTTGCTCAGAGCGCGCTCTCCCCTCCCCAAGCATGCAGGCTCCGCCAGGCTCCCCATATGCCCTCAAATCACACTGTACCTCTCTTAGAGACCTCGAGCTCCCTGGGACCCATATTTCCAGGCAGAAGGATCGCCTGCCTCCACTCGGCTATGAACTGCTTTTTCTGTTTTGAACATTTCTCACAGGTGTTTTGAAGGTAGACAAATTTGTTGTCGCTTCTCTCACTGCATGATGAGTTACCTTCTTGTGTGGTGGCCATTTTTCATTCTCTGCAGCACCTGCACATAGCACCTTGCAGGGCCTCAGTAAAGGTCTGTGGCATTTATCAGAACTAAAAGGAAGTGACTGTGATTTGTGAAACCTAATAAAGTGCAGGTGAGGTAGGTTCTCCACCTGGTTTGTAATAAAATCGAGGCTCAACCTGTGGGGATCCTGAGATCCGTGGAGTGCCCCAAACTCCTCAAATCCTTGTGCAGTGTATTTATCAGGAGAATGGGTGAGGGGTGTGTGTGTGTGTGTGTGTGTGTGTGTGTGTGTGTGTGTGTGCGCCCAAATGTGTCTAATGAGGCTGAGAGCAGGAGATGTGGGTGGACAGATGGCTGGCCTGGAGTAGAAGGCTGATTTCTCTCCCCTCCTTCTGGACCCTCACAAGTTTCCAGGTATGAGACTGGCTAAAATAAGCTGAAAAACAGGATTTTAAAAAAAAGACACCAAATTTCAATAGTGAGCCTTGTGGCACCTAAAGAATAAAAATTGAGATTTTAATGCTTGGCAATATAATAAGAAGAGACCCAGAGATCAGCAGACACCAGGTATAAATGGATTTCAGTCTGTTAAAGAAAAAATTATTCTGATGCTTGTTAAAATGGTAAGGAAGGCTTTATTCAAAACTACCACAAGAGGTGTCAGGACAGTGGCATTAGGGCAGAGAGATCAGGCCCAACTCTGAAAACAAGGACAAGTGGGGTTTACAGGCAACCAGCAGGGTGACTGGGCTAGTGGGTGGAAAATCACGAAGAGGAGAGAGATATCATGAGTAGGGGGATTCTTACCAAACTAGCCTAACAAGATTCTGCTGATGGCAGATCAAGGACTTAACCATCAAAGGCTGGGAATGACAACTTGACCAGATATCAAAGAGTGATCAGATATCAAGGGTGGAGGACTCTCTTTCAAGTGATTTAGCAGGAGTCTTGCTAAAACTGGGGGGTGGGGTCGATGCCTAGTTGAGAAGAGGGCTCAGAGGAACCTCACTCAGGTTTGGTCAAGGAGAGACTCTTGTCAAGGCAGCCCCACTGAGAAGCATGTAAAACATAGGGTGGGAAGTGGAGGGCTAAACATAGGCTCAAATGTGAACATAAACTATGGTTTATAATGTCTGTAATTATGTATAATATTTTATACATTATTTATAATGTTTATACATATTATAATATTTGTAACTATTATTAATTTCTTTTCTCAAAGTAGATTTGATAGATGACTAAGAAACCCTAGACCCAGCTCAGCAAAAGCATATTTAAATACTGAATCTCCTATTTCCTGAAAAGTTAACATTTTGATGACGACTGATGAAATCTCGCGACAGTACATCAAAGATTGAGGAGGTTTGGGCCTAAAATTGGCTGTAAGATTTTACAACTGTGATAGATAGTCTCATTAATCTTTGAGAAATGAGGGAGAAAGAAAGAAGCACTAAAAGATCAGAGTTGGGCAAATTTTGTTCCAACTATACATACAGTTCAGTTCCACTCATAGAATGTTCAATAGTTCAACTATGAGACTTAGGAACGCACAGAAAATTGCTGTAACTATGAAGGGTGAATGCCATGAAAGTCAGGAAAGTGGTTCCTAGGGGAAAAGAAAGGAAGGAAATTCTCTTGGGAGAGACACATAATGGGTTCCTGGGATTCTCCCAATGTTCAACCCAACAATTGTGGTAGTTCCAGGGATGTCTGATTCATAGTTATTCATCAATTAGTACATATTTATATTCAATGCACTTTTCTATATGCGTGTTATATTACACAATTAAAGGGTTTTAAAACAGTTTGTCTTGATTTTCAAGAAAGGAAAAATTTTACAAGAGGCTTTCAGAATTTACACACCAAAATAATCCTTGAAGAAAAGAATTCTAGGGGCCAGCCAAGTGGCTCAGTTGGTTAACAGCACGAGCTTTGAGCTACAGGGTTGCTGATTCCGTTCCCACATGGGCCAGTGAGCTGCGCCTGAACTGAGCTGCCACTGAGCTGCCAACAGGTGGCAGGATGGCTCAGCTGGTGAGAGCACTGCTCCTAACAAAAAGGCTGCTGGTTTGACTACCATATGCGATGGTAGCTACGCCCACCCGCAACTAAGATTGAACACCGAACCTTGAGCTGAGCGGCCGAGAGCTGCTGACAGGCAGCCAGACTGCGACTGGAGTTGGAGCTGAGCTAGCTGCGCCCTCCACAACTAAGACTGAAGGACAACAACTTGGCTGTTCCCTTTCCCCAATTCCCCAATAAAAATCTTTAAAAAAGAAATTCTAGAATAAGTTATTGACCACTTGGAAAGAAAGTGGTAATACTAGGAGCTAGTACAGGTTCACTTAGAACAAGTTGAGTCAAAAGCATCTGGATTTTGTTTTTGCATAGAGATATTAGATTAGTGGATTGTGGATTACAGAAAGCATTTGATACAATCTCTCATGGTTGCCTTGTGTACCGAACAGAAATGTGGGTGGGACCAAAGAAAGTTCGCCTGGAGGACACTGAAGTGGTGGCAGATTTAAAACATGGCTGTAAATGTTTGGATAACTCATCCTAGAGAGAGGTGAGTCTATACAGAGTTATGGGTTAAGCATTTAACAATTGCCTTTCTGAAGGGGAAAGCCCTGTTTTGTGTTTGCCAATTTCTGTAGTGTAAATATTTCCACTATGGCCAATTTCAAAGATGGCTGTGTTTAACAACTGACTTGCAAAATTTTTGAAAAGTTTGCTGGCCGATGCTGAGCTGGCTTCACTACACTACTGAGTCTATGTCTCTTCTTTTGGGTCTAGGCAGGTTTGTGACCGCTTGATCAAGAGTCCAGTGCAAGTGAGCCTCTGTGATTCCAAAAGCCAGTCATAAAGTCTGCGCCACTTCCACTCTGATGTTGGAACACTCACTCTGAAAACACCTCCTGGGAGCCCCAAGCTGCCATGTCGGCAGTATGACCACCTGAGAGTGCCACGCTGGAAAGGCCATAGGTAGCCTCTCCCAGCTGAACTTGGCCTTGTAGCTGTCCCCACCAACATGCTGAATATGTGAAGGAAGCTGTTTGGAACACTCTGGACAGACCCAGCTACCAAGTAACCCCCATCAGTGCCACAAGGAACAAAAATACCACCCAGCTGAGCCCTGCCCATCTGCCTGACTTCCAAAGTCCTGAGATATAATAAAACGTTTCTTTGAAGCCACTAACTTTTGAGGCAGTTGGTTCTGCAGGGATAGATCATTGAAATACTTGCCACGCCCATTTCAACCCCTTCCTCTTTTGTCTTTCTTGATGCTGAAGCTGGAAAATGGGACACTAATTACAAGCCTCCCTTGCAGCTAGGTGTGGCCGTCTGACACAGCTTTGCTCAATGAGATCCAGGCAGAAATCCCTGAGGAAGTTCTCCCTTCCTGAACTAAAATGGCAAATTATTAAGAAGAAAAGCTTTTTGATCTTTGTACTTTGTCTTGCTTCATTCTTCCTGCCTAGAATGTGGATATGATGGTTTGAGAGTCTGCAGCTATCCTGTCAGGAGGAGAAAGCTAAAGAGAGTGAGAAAGGGAGAGAAAAAGGCAGAAGTCCTGGGTTATCTACCTCTGGATCTCTCATTTCATGGAAAAAAGAAAATCTTAACTTGCTTAAGCCATTGTTTGCTGGGATCTCTGTCACTTTCAGCTGGAAGCAATTCTAATGGACATACTTTAAAGAAGTCAATTTGTAGCAGGTCGAATGACTGAGACCATAGAGGTTTCATCAGGGCAGGTTTCACAGGTGTATCACACTCAGAAGCACCCATACTTGGTTTAAAGTTCTGTCTCTGTCCTGAAATTCTGGATAATTTTTGAACAAGAGGTCCTGCATTTTCATTTTGCACTGGACTCCACAATTATGTAGCCAGTCCTGGGGTTTAATGAAATCAGTGTGATCCTAAATGAAATGTGTAAATGATCAATAATCAATAATCAAAATAATCAAACTTGGTCACTTAGAAAAGGACATAGAAGACAGTGCCAAATTTATAAATAGACAAAATTTGATAAACTGTCAATTAGTTAGGTGACAGATTTCATAGTTTAAAAGAAATCTAAACTGTCATGAAGCCCAAATCAAGAAGATAACATTTAACAAGAGATAAATGAGATGCCCTGTAGTCAGATTTTTTTTTTTTAAACATACAAGGTCAGAGCTACACATCAGGAAGGAACCCTGCTGTGGGGTCAGGGATCAGGGTTTTGCCATAGCCACTTCCATGTGTCTTAAGCAAATCACTACCTCTTTGGATCATGATATCTTCATCTGCATGGTAAGGGGTTTCGCTAGGTAATACTGGATCAGTCTAATGATTGAGCTTAGAAATCTTGTGCCATATAGTGATATTTGATAATAGCATTTCATCTGAGAAGGAGCCATGTACATACCTCGTTAGCCTGGACCTGATGTGGCACCAGGTGAGCAGGTAAGTATTGGCACTCACAGGCCTTGCCCAGGTTTCTTTACCCCAGTGATACACACACACACACACACACACACACAGCGGTGCCAAAAAAATTATACACATGACTTATATTCATCTTTTGTTATTGGTAAATATTGAGTGTTACAATTTTAATACGGTTTTTTCATTTCTTAAAATGTATACACATTTTTTGGCACCCTCCATATATTTCTATAATAAATATTATAGGATGGGTGAGAAAAGTGAAGGGAGTAGGAAGTACAAATTGGTAGTTATGAAATAATCATGGGGATGTGAATACAGTACGGGGAATATAGTCAATAATACTGCAATAACTATGTAGGGTGTCAGTTAGGTGCTAGATTTATTGGGGGATCACTTCACAAATTATATAAATGTCTAACCATGCTGTACATCTGAAACTAATATAAAACCATATTGAATGTCAACTGTAATTTAAAAACTATAAATATATATAGTCACAGGAAATAAAGTACAGCATAGGGAGTATAGTCAATGGTATTATAATAGCTATATACTGTGTCAGATGAGTGGTGGACTTGGGGGGCTATCACTTTGGAAGAGGTGTAAATGTCTAATCATTATATTGTTTTGTACACCTGAAACTAATAATAAAAAAGACAAAAAAGTACAGGATTAAAAAATATATATATATAATATATATATATAATATATATTATATGTATATAATGCTTATACATAAAAATATATACAATGTCTATGAATCATTTGATTTCCATCACATTTTATTATAGTCGCCCAGAACAGACCACATTATCCAATAATGGTTTCTAAATAATAAACTTCCAATGGGAAAATCTGAGGTAACATTTCCCAAAACATGTTGGTTAGTTATTGAAGAGTAAAACGATAAAACAGAATCCAGGTGCCCCAGGCCTGAACTATTATTATCAAAATAGGACTTGTCTAATTGCAAGGGGTAAATGAGGTGATCCAAGCAAAGTGCTCGGTACACAGTAAGCACTCAGTGAGTGAGTCCTTACAATAATATATTTATCTTCACCTATTCCTGGCCCAAACCACGAGCTAAAATCCTCTTTGGCATCCAAAAGGTGCAATTCAAGGAGACCAAATCAGTCAGAGCTAGACAATGAGGCTGCCCATCTCGGAGGGGAAAGATCATGGACGAGGCCAGAGTGGGAGAGAAGAAAAGGGCTGCAAACTTTGTTTCCATTTCGCCTTAATCTATAGCGGAGTAGAAAATGGAATTTTCTCAAAAATCAACCAGGTCACCAAGACAACAATGAGGCGGTAGTGACACCTGCTGGTCACTTTGCAACAATGCTGGGACAAATGAAGCAGGATTTCTTGGTGGGTGAGATAAGGAGAAAACTAATGATGGGTGTTTTCCTTGTACAACCAAACTTTTCCAGCATTCGTGTGCTCAGCACGTAGATGGCCAGTATCAGCAATTGTAACACACAAAGCAATTTCTGATGCTCACAAATGGGTAATTTTGCACATACCATATGATAACCAGGGGAAACACAGAAATCTTCCTCTCACAGCAGTGTGAAAAAAAATGGATTTCAGAGTTAGTCACCTGAGTTCTAATCCCAGCTCAGTGACTTGCTGGGTGGTGGTGGGTGAATGACTTAACTGCTCTTAACTTGCTTTCTTCTAGTGTAAAAACAGGGCTAGTGATAGGGCCTGTAAACCAGTCTGGCTTCACCTGGGGGTGATAGAGAATGTCTTGATAACTTTCCAAAGGGGAAACCGTTTCCAGCTCTTCAACTTCATTTGTTCTCTTTTCCAAAACTGACCTGCCTGACAACTAGGGTAGATGAAGTGCGAAGCAGGTTTTCAGTCTCCTTCCCCGCCTCAGAATCACGGTTCTCCCGCTTTACAGAAGGAAGGCATCCCCATACCTACCTGAAGTCTTAACTAAAGGGTACTGTCCCCCAGGAAAAGGGATCCCCTGGGACACCAAAGGGACAAATGGCAACACTTGTGCCTGCAATTCAAACGTGAATGACTAATGACTGGTACCAAGTCCCGATAAATCAGGCCATTTCCCAGGCATTGTTTTAAACAAAATTAGAGGAAGACTTAAGTACATTGCCCATCCATAGATTGTTAAAATTACTTTTTTCTTTTTTTTTTTAGCTGAGCCATCCTGCCACCTGTTGGCAAACGGAACAAACTAAAATTACTTTTGATGAAAGATCACGAAATGATTTCTTACACACCATGCTAAAGGAAATCAAAGAAATGAATGGCATCGCTGTAACAGAATTCCTTCCAGTCCATGTTCTTTCTGTTTTATGTGAAACTTGTTTCTCAGAACATATGTCTTTTTCTTAATTATTAAATTCAATTCGAGATTCAAAGATAATAGTTGCAAAGATAATGCAGAAAGGCCCGAGGTAGCCTTCACTCACTTTCCCCCAGTGATTAATCTTCTGTAACCACAGTACAAGATCAACACCAGGAGACTGGCATTGGTGTCACGTGTGGGTAGCTCTGTGCCAGCGTCACAGAACCACCAAGGCACTCAAGTTACAGAACGATTCCATCACCAGGAAGATCTTCCTTCTGAGGTACCTTTATTGTCATAGCCAACCCTCCTCCCATCATCGCTAATGTCAGGCGACCACTAATTTCTTCTCTGTCTCTATAATTTTGTCATTTTGAGAATGTTATGTAAATGGAATTCTACAGCATCTGACTTATTGAGGTTGGCTTTTTTTTTTTTTTTTTAGTCATCATAATGCTCTTGAGAGCCATCCAAATTGTTGCATGAATCTTTTCTTTTTTAATTGCTGAGTAGTTTCTCACAGGGTATATACATCTTTCTAAATGAAAAATGGGGATAGAATTAATGCCAAAACTTGATGTATTCTCGCAGTAAGAAATTTTTATTATCAACAAGATAAGCTCGTTGTCACCAAAAAATCATCTATCACATTAAAATAAGTATTTCTAATAAAATTATTTTTTATGTTTAAGGATTGTCAATATTTTTGTTGTTTTAACCAATTATATGCTACTGATAATGTAACTGTAAATTAATTCATATTAAAGAAAATTTACACCTATAATCTTATGACCATAGGAAATTGAAAATATTTAAATTCACATAATTTTGTTGGAGAGAAATGATGGGTGACCAACAAGATCTTCAAGCATATATTATATTAGGACAGAATTCTATAGGAGACGTGGGACAGAAATACAAGTTGACGGAGGGAAGGAATGATGCAAGATTTCTGATGGTTAAAGCGTTTGTTGGGGCCGGCCGAGTGGCACACTGGTTAAGAGTTGGCTTGGGACGCCAGCTCTGAGCATCAGGGACCCAGTTCAGATCCCACATGAGGTCCAGTGACGCTGCGCCCTCTACAGCTAAGATGGTGAACAACAACTCAACCTGGAGCTGGGCTGCCATGAATTGCTGGTGTAGGCTGTAGTGGGGCTGCAGTGGGCTGCCATGAGCTATCATGAGTGGCCAGCAGTGGGAGTGAGCTGCTGTGAGCCACCGTGAGCAGCCAACCAATGACCAGCGACTGACTGACTCAGCCAGGAAGAGCGCAATGATCACAATACCAACATGGGCCAGTGAAGCAACATCCTCCACAACTAGACTGAAGAACAAAAGGACAGCAACTTGTCTGTTCCCCTTCCCTGATTCCCCAATGCTATTCCCCTCCCCCAATTCCCCAATAAAATCTTAAAAAAAAAAATTTGTTCATTCTTTTGTAAATGGATAATGATTTTATAAATTAACATCACTGGGGTATTTAGGTTTCACCAGACACATTTAAAAGTGGCCTGAAAGGGCCGGCCAGTGGCGCAGTGGTTAAGTGCTGGCTTGGGAAGCCAGCGGCCCCGGTTCGGGTCCCACATATGAGGGCCAGTGACACTGCCCTCAAAAAATAAAATAAAATAAAATAAAAGTGGCCTGACAGTCCCGGCGTTGGTGGCGCAGATGTGGCTTGGTGTGTGAGGTGTGAGGACCACATAAGAGGCCGGTGGGGTCTTCCGAAAGAAAGCAGGCTGGATACTTGGGAGCATGGACTAGAGAACAACTGGCAGCCTTGAAGAAACACCATGAAGATGAGCTCGCTCATCATAGAAAGGAGACCGAGCGTCTGCAGAAAGAAACGGAGCAGCACAAGCAGACCCTCAATAAACTACAACAGAATGATGATGATAAAGAGCACACAGTGCCCCATGTAATGGCTACATATCATTGCCCTCTTCTAGGGAGACATGGTTCTGGTCTCATTAATATTAAGCTGTGCTGCCAACAGATTAAAATAAATTGTTATCATTGAAAAAAATAAAAGTGACCTGAGAGGTCTGTTTTTTGTGATAACATTTAACATGAGATCTCCCCCCTTCACAAATTTCTGTGTGAACAATACAGAACTGCTAACTATCAGTAAAATGTTGTTCGGCAGATCCCTAGAACTTAGTCAACTTATGAAGTTCCAGCAGGGCTGGAACTTTATACCTGAAAATGTGGTCTAAGAGTTTTATTTGAAACTGATGATGTGGAAGAGATTACATCCTTTGAAACAACTTAAACTTAGCATGAAAAATGGTTTTTAAAATGTAAAAACTTCAGGGCTGGCCGAATGGCTCAGTTGGTTAACAGCTTGCTCAAGAGTGCAAGCTGAGCTCTGAGCAACGGCGGTTCGATGCCAGCCCAAGCTGAGTTGCTGTTGAGCTGCCAACAGGTGGCAGGATGGCTCAGCTAAAAAAAAAAGTAAAATCTTCAAAAAGCATATGAGGAAACACAGTTTTTCAAAATTCCTCTAGGACGTATGTGAACAAAAGCATTCAGGCACCACCAGGATCACGTGGTTTGGGCGACGTGGTTTTGAAAACTGATGAGGCAGTGAATGTAACGTGAACAGTGGCCCTGTTACATAATCGTGTTCCCATGCGTGTTCCTTCACATCCTGTTAAGAAATCCATCTGTATTAGTCAGGATAATTTCAGTGTAAGTAACCAAAATCTGACTCACACTGGATTAAGCAGAAAAAAGAATTTATTGACCTAAACTCTAAAAGGCTTGGGTGGTTGGATCCAGATGCGGAGTGGGTAACTTCAGGAATCCATTTCTCTGCAGCTGTTCTGGCTCTAATCTCCTCCCTGGTGGTTTCATTAGGGGCAGGCTTTCCCCTGTGGTGCAAGATGGCTGCCAGTAGCCCTGGACTGCCCATCCTCCCAACTTAGCAACCCTGGTAGGAAGAAAACTTTTCTTTCCCAACAGGTTGGGTGGAATTACAGAAATCAGGTTTTATTGGCCTAGTTTGGATCATGTGCTCATCCCTGAGCCAATAATGACTGTGGCCATAAAAATATAATGCCCTGATTAACTAGATCTGAGTCATGTGCCCACCCCTAAACCTAGGGAATGAGTCAGCCCCATTCAAACCACAGGAAATGAGAGTGAAGGAGCAGGTCAAGATCAAGAATTCTAGCAGAAGGGAGGATGGATCATGGATAAGCAAGGTGATAGAAGGCTTCTTGATCATCTGTCAACAAGAACTCATTGAGTCGTAGGGGTTAGAAAGATATGTCATGCATCTTGTTCATTAATGTATGTGTTTTGAGTGAATTAATATAGGTAAAGCGCTTAGAATCGTGTTTAGTACAAGGCAAGTAAATGTTAGCTAGTGTCTTAGGACAGGTTTCTTAGAAACAGGGCCTGAGAGCGAGGGGTGCTTGTTCTCGGGATCTGTGGAGGGGTGACTCTCTGGGGAAGGGGAATGAGGGAAGCAGGGTGGGGCAGGGAGACAGTTAGCTAAGCAAAGGTGTGGTTTGTACCGGAGACTAATTTCAGGGAGCTCCGGGGAAGGACTGCCAAGCCAGGACTGTAATAAATGGCCATTTTAAGCCACTACATATAGGGTGATTTGTTTGCAGCAATAAATAATTAATACATCCCCATATCCAAAGGAATGTGATCAATCAGAAGATCAAGAACACAAAGCTCTAATGGCTCCCACAACTCCGCCTTGACCCAAATTCCTGGCTCTGGGCTTGGCCATCACTGAACTCCAAGCATTTGTTCTCCTGTTTGGTTAGGGGAGAGGTAGTATCATATCTGAGCTAATACCCTCCACTTTTCTCCCATGTTAGAGGCAGTTCGGGGCTTTCCGGTATATTGAAGAGCCAAGTCCCTGAGACTCTACATCTTCCCATCTATCAGCGAACTCAGTAAACCTTTTGTAGTGGTGTAGAAACTGGCCTGGCATCTCCAAATGGCCATGGAAAACATAAATGTATAATTGAGATTAGTTATGTGCGAATTCCTTTACCTGCTATTTAGAACTGATGGCCCCACTTTTTGAGATGCCGATTTAGGGGCAAAATTGCAGAATAACAGAGAAATAGTATTTTAACTTTCTTCATAAGCAATGTAATTGTATTATTCACAAGGACCTCAAGAATTGGTACATCTGGTGTGATCTGGTCCAGCGGCTGGTTTATCAGCTATCCAAGTTTAATAAAACCTTAGTAAATTTTTCAGCACAGAAAAAAAATAATAATAATAATAATTAATACAGAAACATTACTGATCATGGTTTTACAGTAAAAGTCAGTTGTACGGTGGCAAAATGACAGCTCTAATCACGCAGGATATCCGTTCTTATCTTTTATAATTGACATACTTCTTTCACTTTCATTCTTTAATTGTCTTCGAGCCTAGATACATGTCCAGATATTGAAAACTGAGTGTAATTATAAAGATATTTTTCAGTCCAAGATTTGAATTTGGAAATTATAAACATTAGCAGTCTTGAAATGTTCAGTCTGCGATCAAGAGTGAAGACTGTTTTGAAATCTAAAGGAATGAAAATTGATTCCACACCTGCTGTGGGTAAGCTACTCTGCTATCAAAGGTGAATAAGACGTAGTTGTTCTCTTCAGCGAATAGTGTAGTGGAAAAGCTAAGACACAGACCCATAGTTTGGTGTCTAAATACCATTTCCCATTAAGAGGAACCCAGGTTTCTTTGAGAAAGGCCAAACTCCAGGTGTTGGGTAGGGAATGTATGAGATAAGTGATATTTCTTTTTTTTTTTTTTTTTTAAAGATTTTATTGGGGAATTGTGGGGAGGGGAACAGACAAGTTGCTGTCCTTTTGTTCTTCAGTCTAGTTGTGGAGGACATCGCTTCACTGGCCCATGTTGGTATCGTCATTGCGCTCTTCCCGGATGAGGCAGATTGGTCGCCAGCCTCTAGATGGTCGCTCACCGCGGCTATGGGCAGCTCACGCTGGCTGCCGGCCACTCACTGTAGCCTATGGCAGCCCACTGCAGCAGGGGCTGCAGTGTACTCCATCGCCGGGGCTCGCACAGCCCAGCTCCAGATGGAGCTGTTGTTAGCTGTAGAGGGCACTGGCCCTCATATGTGGGATCCGAACCGGGGCCGCTGGCATCCCCAAACCAGCTCTTACCCAATGCTCCACTCGGCCGGCCCGAGATAAGAGATATTTCTGCCACAGAAAACAAGATCTAAGATCAGTGGTGTCCTGTCATAAAAACTCAGGAACTACTTCAAGGGGTTCCCACTGGTCCAAGCTGAGAAAATTTGAGCCTTAAAAACAACAATGAACAACCTAAATGTCCACTGATGAATGAAGGGGTAAACAAAATGTACTCTGTACAAACAATGGATTATTATTATTCAGCCTTAGAAAGGAAGGCAATTCTGACACTTGCTGCAACATGGATGAGCCTTATGCTGATGATATAAACCAGTCACAAAAAGACAAATACTAGATGATTCTACTTACATGAGATGCCAGAGTAGTCAAATTCATAGAGACAAGAAGTAGAATGGTAGTTGCCAGCAGCTGGAGGAGAGAGAAACGGGGAGTTGTTTAGTGGATACAGAGTTTAGGATGATGAGAAAGTTCTGGAGCTAGCTGGTGATGATAGTCACACAACAACGTGAATGCGGTATTCCACTGTGTGCACATACTATAACTCAGTAAAACAATTTCTTCCATGTGGACATTTAGGCTGTTTTTGTTACAAGTTATGCTACAGTAAATAACCATATGTATTGTTAGAGGTAATTCAGGATAGTATCCAGAAGTGATATTTCTAGGTCAAAAGTTAAAGGCTATAAAATGTTGGTACCTATCGTTCAATGCCTCTCAGCCAGGGATGTACTGTTTTGTATTCCCACCAGTCACGTTGTGTGAGTCACTTCCTCACAGCCTCGCAAAAACAAGATCTCCCTTTGGACAAGGCTCAATTCTTTTAGGACACAATGCCCTTTCCTTGTAATATGTTAAGACAAGTGGGGGTACCTGCTTATCGTCATGGAGGAGGACCTCATCCTCTGCACCCACACAACTGTAATCAAGAGTTATCCCACCTGGCTAACAGATGGACTGGGAAATGCAAGCTGAGCGTCACAGGAGGGAGAAGAATGGCGCAGGGGAGGGCATGAGTGACTCTAATGACAGTCAGTCTGAGAGAAAAAGGACAATCGATTCTGGTTATTGTTCAAATATTGTTCCTTGCTTATCAAATGTGGAAGAAATGCTAGGATGAGACTACTTGTCTCTTCAGCCTGGCCCTGCTGGACTCAGTATCACTCTCTGATTGCATCCAGAGTCCCTAAGCGGTGCCCATTTTCAGTTTGGGCAGCAAATAATAAAAAAATAAAATAAATTTTTAAAAGGGAAGGAAGAAAGAAAAGGGATCCGAAAGATTAACAAACCTCGTTCTTCTATCAAATTATATTTCCAGGTGAGGTAATGTTACAATGAAAATTGGCCTGACAATTTGTGCAAAAGGTGTAAATTCACCTCTTTGTCTGCTTTTTAATCTTAGCCATGGGAATGGTGTTGACGTTGGGAAAATATTCCACCCCCAAATTGGACAATGTTCAATAGGCCAAGCATCTGACCTGGGGGAGGGGAGGGGAGGAAGACAGGTTTGAGGGAGCACAGGAAGGGGAGCTGGGGTGAGGAGAGAAAGCTTTCTCTACAGAGGAGGCTGTTCTGAAGGAGGACAAGAGGTGTTTCTCCTCTCTCTAGTTCCCCAAGCCCATCCCGGCTGTCCTTTTCAAGATTTCCATTCTCCACCATCCTTTTTTGGATAGGAATTTGGGGTCATAGGCAGCTGTTTAATTTCTTCATAACATGGACACAAGCTAAACCAGTCCCAAACCCAATGCTTGGGTTATCAAAGCGCCCTGGATGGAAACTTCTTTGGGGCATGAGAATGAAATGATGAGAAGCCTTATCATTAGTGAGTCTGCTATTCTTCCTGCACTCCACCATGTGCCGTGGCCTACCTCATCCCCCGCAAAATACTAGTAGGTTCCTCCCAGGGATATTTTAATTCATTAACAAAGATTTACTGAGCATCTATCAAGTATTGGTGGGAGGGATGATAGGGAGATATGAACAATGTAAATAAGCCAGAAAAATACCAGATGGTGACCATTACCAGATGGAGTGAAGTAGTGTATGATAGAGAACGACTGGGTGGCTGGTTCTCCTGTGGTCGGGAATGGTCTCTTTAAGAAGGTGACACTGAAATAAAGGCTTGAAAGACAAGAAAGTGTCAGTGATGTTAATAGATTCTGTGGGGAAAAAACTTGACTTGATAAATAAACCCTGACTCGCGCTAGAAAATGTGGAATCAACCAAGATGAACTGAAAGTGGCTGAGAGGTAGTTTCTATCATGGCGGAATGAGTGTCAGAGATTAAGTTCAGTCACAGGGAAGTTACCAAAGTGACAAGAAACAAAGCTGAGGTGTTCTAAATTAAATTACAGTGGGCCAAGGGCCGGCCGAGTGGCACGTTGGTTAAGCGCTGGCCTAGGAAGCCAGCGGCCCCGGTTCGGTCCCACATATGAGGGCCAGTAATACTGCCCTCAAAAAAAAAAAAAAAATTACAGTGGGCCAGAGAGTGAGAGAGACAAGCTGACAAAAGACTGCTCACCTTCCCTACTGCGTGCTTGCTGGAGCTTTGCATCAACACCCAAGTGTCAACTCTACATCCCACATATGCATGAACTTTCAGGACCGCTGCCTGTAGCCAATCAAGAGCAGGAAATATTTCTTCCTTCCAGACTCAGCACCTATCACAGAACTGCCCGCTTCATCTGCTCCCACCTCCCTTATCTGTAGCCAAAGTAAATTCCTTCAAACACCACACATTTTCCCTCCCAAAACATCATATATCCTGTCAGCTTATCTTCTCCACCCAGCCCCACTTTTGGGGGTTTAGACTTCATGGACCTGGTCTTTTTTTGGTTAGCATTTTGCTCAATAAAAAAGCTTTCTTTCAGGAAAACTTTGGGCTGTGAAAGTTTTCTGTTTAACAAAAACTACAGTCCTCACCACGTAAGGGGAAGGCTGAGGAGAGGGCTTGGGCTGCTCCACTGAAGCCCACCAAAAAAGTTCCAGGGTCTTCTGCCAAGACTCGCTCCTATGGGGACCTACATTATTTTCAGCATGGTAGAGAGGAGACAGACAGGGACTCTGGCATCAGAGGGACAAAGCTTTAAACTCCAGGGGTGTGAACTCTGGCAAATACTTAATGAGTTGGAGCCTCATTTTTATCATCCTAAAAAGGGGTACGATGAACTCTCCCACTCAGGGAGGTCAGGATGGTTGGATGCAATGACTCGGCACAAAGGACCCCAAAGGGTGGTGTGCAGCCACACGTGAAGGTTCTTGGGATGGCCCAGGAGGCAGTTCAGTAGGATAAGCAGGAGGCCCCATCTCTCAGGAAGGAGGAAGGAATGCCTTTCTGTCTGGAGGGCTCTTCCAGTAAATTCCTTACTGGACAAAAGGCATGATCTCACACTGCTGTTGCATTACTGGTTATACTTGAGCAGCTGTTTAAGGGGAAGTGTAACTTTATTGAAAGCTGAGACTGAAAGAATTATCTATAATTGTTTTAAAATAAACCACTTCCCACATCAACATGAAAATAGCTAGCATAACAGGCAATGCAGATGACTGGCTACTATCCATGAGCTTCATATGGGTCAACATAAACTCACAGAAAAGGCGGCCGGGAACCAGCCGAGTGGCGCATTGGTTAAGAGCTGGCTTGGGACGCCAGCGACCCCGGTTCAGATCTTACATATGAGGGCCAGTGACACTGCCCTCTACAGCTAAGATGGTGAACAACAGCTCCACCTGGAGCTGGGCTGCCCTGAGTTGCCGGCGATGGCGTAGGCTGCAGTGGGCTTCAGTGGGCTGCCATAAAAAGCTGCCCTGAGTGTCCTGCAGCTGGCGTGAGCAGCCTGCAGCCGCCATGAGCGGCCATCCAATGGCTGGCGACCAATCTGCCTCACCTAGGAAAAGCGCAATGATCAAAATACCAACATGGGCCAGTGAAGCGAAGTCCTCCACAACTAGACTGAAGAATCTCCAGGCATGCCACCCTCCCAGTGCCTCCACGTGTTACCAACCTGGAAGCTCTCCAAACCCATCCTCTTAGTGGTTTCATGGAGGCTTCATTACATAGGCATGAGTGATTAAATCATTGCCCTTTGGCAACTGATTCAACCTCCAGCCACTCTCCCCTCTCCAAGGTTAAGGGGGTAGGGCCAGAAATTCCAACCCTCTAACTGGTTCTCCAGGCAACCAGCCCCCATCCTTAGGTAGGTTCCCAAGTCACCTCATTAACATAGCAAAAGATGCCTTTCCTACCCTTCTAATCACTTTGGAAATTGTAAGGGTTTTAGGAGCTCTGCCAGAAATGAACAAAAACCAAATATATATTTAATTACAATACCATGCTAGGATACAAGTATCCTTTCTGTAGGAAAATGCAGAATTGCAGAAGGGTCATAAGTAGACTACATTTTGTTTTGATATGTTTATTCATCAATATTCATTTAGGGTTTACTCTGTGCTTGGCACTGTGCTGGCACCAAGGCTTAATGATGAACAAAACAAGCAAGGTCAAAGTTGAAGAAAGGCACCCCTAGGAGACAGCTTTCAGTTATTTTTAATTCTGGAGGAAAAAAACTCAGAACTGAAAACCTCATCTCAGTCCTGTTAAAAGAGAAACTGAGTTATATGAAAAGTTTGTAGTTTATTAGAGCAAAAACTGAGTTGAATTGGGCAGCACATAATAGAAAGAAGTTCTGAGGATTTGTACAACATGAAAGACTTAGAGGCAGAAGGGAGCAGAAGCAAGGAAAATATGTCAGGCAAAAAAGTGGGTAGGTTATTGCAACATTACTTTCCCTTACGGGATGGCAGGGCTCTGTCTAGCAGATTACCTAGGTAGTGCTTATCAGGAGATTCCTGATTGACTAGTTTAAAATTCATTTTCTGAGCCGAGTGGTTCAGTTGGTTAAGAGCTCGCTCAAGGGTGTGAGCTGAGCTCCGAGCAACAGCAGTTCGATGCTCAGCCCGAGCTGAACTGCGGCTAAGCTGCCAACAGGTGGCAGGATGGCTCAGCTAAAAAAAAATTAAAATAAAATAAAATAAAATTCACTTAGTGACATGGGGCTTAGCACAAGTAACTCCATTTGGAGCCTGTTGTCTTGTTTTCAACAGTCTCTGCCAGAGGTAAATCTTATATCTTATAAAATTTGGCTCAGTAGTATTTTTAATAGTGAAGCATTTAAAAAATTTTATAATAAAATATACTTTAAAAAAGTTAACACAGTAAATGAACATGGTAAATTCAAGTGGCCCCAAAGGGTATATGGGTAAAAGTCAGCCCCTCCCCCGCTCCCAACACCATCTCCAGTTCCCTCCCCCCGAGTTGGCAGGTGCAGCCCAGGTGGGGCCTCCCAGCAGCTCATCTCCTTCCCCAGCCTTATTCCAGACCTTTGGACCAGACGGCACTGACGTGCTAGACAGAGAAGTCACCAAACCCCAGAAACGCCTTGAGTTCACATATCTAACCAGCCATTTGAAGCTGAGAAGGAAGGCATTCATTCTCAAATGCTTATTGATTACCAGACACTGATCTAGACATTTGGGATACATCAGCGAGCAAAACAGACAAAAGTCTCTGTACGCAGGAAAGCTTACATTCCAACATGGGAAGATAGAGTGAAAAATAAACACGACAAATAAATTACAGCAATTAGCAGCTCTTCCTTCTTGGAGGTAGAGAGCTGGGACGGAGTGGGCGGGTGAGTGGCTGGTGTGACAACCAGGGCAAAAAACATCCCCCCTCTCACTATTCTTAACTGCTTCACGTTGGGGAGCACAAGTCACCCCTTCCGTAGTCATCTTACAATGCAAGGGGTTTGTGGTCACCATTTAGCCTCTTTTGTGAAAAATGGATCCCTAAACGTTTTATACGATGCTTTTCTTCAACAAAAAAATAAAACAGACCTGACAGCACAATCCAGTGCATTACCAATTTCTCGTCTTCATGCAGTGCTCTACACTTCCAGCTCTAGACAAGGAACCATTTCTGATTTGCAGTAAGACTTCCTGTGGCCAGAGGGTGATGGAGCCGAGGATAAGAGGAGTGACAGCACAATTCAGTTACCAGATGCACTCTCGCACTCTCCCGAGGGTGCCCTTGTGCTGGGAATTACCTGGTGTGAAACAAGGCCGAAACAACCCTCAGCACCTTTCACTACTCATCTTTCTTTTTGTTTGTTTGTTTGAGGGCAGTGTCACTGGCCCTCATATGTGGGACCCGAACCGGGGCTGCTGGCGTCCCAAGCCAGCACTTAACCACTGCGCCACTCGGCCGACCCTACTCATTTCTTTCTTAATTTCTTTCGAATTGTGGTGCAATCTACACAACATAACATTTATATTAACCACACTGAGTAGCAAGGGTTAAGTGGCTTGACCGAGGCTGCCCAACCAGGACTAGAATTCTGACCTCCTGCCTCCTAAAGCAAGCTGGCTGATCTTGCCTTTTCATAGGAAAACAAGCTCATAGATGGTAGGGAGCCACCTGCACTGCCTGTTATGCTGGCTATTTCCATGTTGATGTAGATGATTCATTTAAATCTCAGTTTTCAGTAGAATTACACTTCCCCTTAAGCAGCTGCTCGCGTGTAACCAGTAATGCAACAGCAGTGTAAGATCATGCCTTTTGTCCTTTGCCAGTAAGGAGTTTGCTGGAAGAGCCCTCCAGATAGTGAAGGCATTCCGGGCCGGCAGGGTGGTGCAGTGGTTAAGAGCTGGCCTGGGACGCCAGCGGCCCCGGAAAAAGAAAGGAAATCAGATAGGGAAGGCATTCCATATTAACCTTTTTTTTTTTTTTTTTTTTTTTTTTTGTGAGGGCAGTGTCACTGACGCTCATATGTGGGACCCGAACCAGGGCCGCTGGCTTCCCAAGCCAGCGCTTAACCACCACACCACTCGGCCGGCCCTCCATCTTAACCATTTTTAAATGTCATTAAGTACATTCATACTGTTGTGCAGCCATCACCACCATCCAATTCCAGAACTTTTTCCATCTTGCAGAACCGAAACTCTGTACCCACTAAAAAACACCTCCCCGGGGCTGGCAGAGTGGCACGTTGGTTAAGAGCTGGCTTGGGGTGCCAGCGGCCCCAGTTCGGATCCCCCATATGAGGGCTAGTGACACTGCCCTCTACAGCTAAGATGGTGAACAACAGCTCCACCTGAAGCTGGGCTACGTGGGTCCCGGCAACAGTGTAGGCTGCAGCCTCTGCTGCAGTGGGCTGCCATAGGCTACAGTGAGTGGCCAGCAGCCAGCGTGAGTGGCCATCCAGAGGCCGGCGACCAACCTGCCTCACCCGGGAAGAGCCCAATGACAATACCAACACGGGCCAGTGAAGCAACGTCCTCCGCAACTAGACTGAAGAACAAAAGGACAGCAACTTGTCTGTTCCCCTTCCCCAATTCTCCATTGCTGTTCCCCTCCCCCAATTCCCCAATTTAAAAAAATCTTAAAAAAAAAAAAAACCAAACCTCCCCATCCCACCCTCCCCTCAGTCTGTCAACTACTATTCTGTTTTTTGTCTCTCTGGATTTGATTGCTCTTAGGTCCCTCATGTAAGATAAATCATCCAGTATTTGTCCTTTTGTGTCTGGCGGCTCATTTCACTTAGCACAATTTCCTCAAGGTTCACATACTGTAGCATGTGTGAGGATTTCTTCCCTTTTTAAGGCTGAATAACATTCTATCATATGTATACTGCATTTTGTTTCTCCACTCATCTGTTCATGACTCCTGGGTTGCTTTCACCTTTTGGCTGTTGGGGACAATGCTGCTATGAACATGGGTCTACAAATATCTGATCACAGCCTGCTTTCAGTTCTTTGGTGTATATACCCAGACGTGGAGTTGCCCTCCTCACTTTTCTTTTTTTAAATTATTATTATTATTATTATTATTATTATTATTATTAGCTACAGATGTATAAAACAATGCAATAGTTATTTTTTTTCACCCCTTACAAAGTGATGCCCCCCTCCCCTCTCTCTAACCCTCCCCCACACACCCGATATCATACAACCCTCCTCACTTTTCTTAATTACAAACTAAATGACTCTACTTTGGGAACAGAAAATCAGGAGAGACAGGCAGTTTGTTGGATGTTTACCTCCAGTTTGATAACCCAGGGGAAGCCCTCTCATTTACAAAGAGAGAAAGGGATTTTCACCTTCTCACAGATTCATATAAAGTCCCACTCACTGACATATTTTCAAATACACCTCACTTCTGGTGCAACTATTTATACTCTGTGTGTACATGCATGTGTGCCCAGAAATTTCATTTAACCACAGACACCATAATCTTATTAGATGCTTCCCATATTCACATCACAGCTGCATCATAGAATTTCAACACAGAAGCTAATACTCTTTCACTGTAGATATATATACTTTCACACAATCTCTTGGCTTAGGTTTATATAATAGATCAAGTTTCATGCATCTGAAAGAAGAAGAAAAAAAAAGATGGTGACCTAAAAAAGTAAGCACTTAAAGTGTCTGAAATGGATTAAAATAAAAAATAGGCAGTAGTTCAAAAGGGAATAGGAAACAGCTAACAATTCACAGATTTACAGAGTCCAGAAACACATGGAAGTGTGCTCATCTGCATGGACAAAGAGATGGAAATTAAAAATAAGATTTCATTTTTCGCCTCTCAGATTGGCAGATAATTGGTATTATGAAGACTGGGTGAAGTTTTAGGGAAATAAACGCTAAGGGGAGGAATCAAAATAAATGCAGCTTTTTCAAAGCACAATTTGGCAAAAACTTAAGACTCAGCTTGTACAGTTCTAGGAGTTTGTATTTCAGAGGTGTTCCATAAGTCCCTAAGAAAACATGCAGCATCGGTTCTAACAGTGAATAACTGAAAAACATCTATATGTCCATCCATAGGTTGAATTTTTGTCCCCCAGAAGATACGTTCAAGTCTTAACCCTCAGTACCTGTGAATTGACCTTATTTGGAAATGGGATCTTTGTGGATGTGATTAATTAAGGTGAGGTCATACTGTATTAGGGTGCGCCCTAAATCCAATAACAAGTGTCCTTATAAGAGGAGAGAACTCACAGATGTACACATAGGGAAGAAGGCCAACGTGACCATGGAGGCAGAGATTGGAGTGATGCAGCCACAAGCTGAGGCATGCGTAGCGCCACCAGAAGTCGAAAGAGGCCAAGAATGTATTCTCCCCTAGGGCCTTTGGAAGGATCACAACTCTGTTGACACCTTGACTTTGGACATCTGTCCTCCAGAGCTGTGAGAGAATAAATTTCTGTTGTTTTAACCCATTCAGTTTGTTATAATTTGTTATGACGGCCCTAGGAAATTAATACAGTAAGGATTGGTTCAATAAATAATAGTGCATACACATGACTAGGAATGGGTGTGAGACTCAATCTATTTCTTATCATGTTTTGGTTTTTGAACTATGGTATATAGTTCCTTTTATAAAAATAAAATAAAATTTAAACAAATATCATTCTATTTTTCTCTATTGCTTAATTGTTTGGGTTTATTTATTGTACTTTAGAGCCAAAATAATACAGGACAGTTTATATTGATTCTTTGTCATAAAATTTTGAATTGGAAATCTAAGAGATTGCCTACTGTGGTAGGCAGAATAATGGCTCCCAAAGATTTCCGCATGAACAGAACCTGCGAATACTTAGGCCAAGGGGAGTTAAGTTGCAGATGGAATTTAGTTTGCTAATCAGTTGACCTTAAACAAAGAGATGACTCTGGACGAGTTGGATTAACGTAATCACAAGGATCCTTAAAAGTGGGAGAGAAAGGCAGAAAAGTCAGCATCAGAGAGGTGCAGTGTGAGAAAGACTCAACTGGCCATTTCTGCCTTAGGCTTTGAAGATGGAGGAAGTGGCCCTGAGCCAAAGAACACAGGCAGCCTCTAAACACTGGGAAAGGCAAGGAATGGATTCACCTCAAGAGCCTTGAAAAAGGAACATGGATCTGCTGACACCTTGATTTTTAGCCCAGGGAGATCCCCATCAGTCTTTGACCTCTAGGACTATGAGAGAATACATGTGTGGTATTTTAAACCACGACATTTGTGGTAATTTGTTATAGCAGCAATAGGAAATCCATACATCTCTGGTAACCCCTCATTTTGAAGAGAAAGAAACTGAGATGCAAGAACACCAAAGAATCAACCCTTGACCCCAAATCTCCTGGTTGATAAGGGTGTTTGCACTATAAAATGTGTATACAAGTAATAAATGAGGGAGTTAACATCCTTTCATCTCAAACACATTTTGTCATTATCAAATAATTTGCTCTTTGAAAAATTAAGCTTATTAACATTTCTAGAACATTTTGCATTTTTTTTTTTTTGGCATCTTAAAAACAAAAATAAACGATAAGGACATGCCAAACCAACTTATTAAGAACCACTTTTTCACCCAGCTGAACTATGTTGACTTGTCTTCCTTGGTAAAACTGGACTAGATTTCTACTTCAAACCAGTTCAGTTTTTATTCCCACGCAAATAAAGAGCTTCACAAGAAGAAAAACACATCAATGCAATTCCATGTATAGTTAATGCATATGTAATGGGATTGCTATAAATTTAAATATAATGTGATTCTCAACTCCATTCTATAAGGCATCAAAAGGTTGACTGAAAGCACATGTCGTAAGAAAACTGTAAGGGGAAGAAAAGAGTCCTGGTTAAGTGGCATATGAAGGAAAATTATTGTTATTTTTAGTATTAATAATAAAAAGCCAAACATACCCTAGAAACTTTAGGTACTTAACGTGTGTTTTGTTTGAATCAAGACACATGGGACTTATCATGGTGATCACATCACAAGCTATTGGGTTGTAGGAAAAGTCATGATGCATTTTTGCAGTGAAAAACATAGAAAAAATGTCATGACTTCTCCAACAACCCAATACGTAAGTGTAGAATCACTATGTTGTACACCTGAAACTAATAATATTGCATGTTAATTATACTTTAAACAAGGAAACATGGGAGTCATGATAACTAGTTACTTTAATCATACTTAATATGCAAAAATAGGATAATCAAGTAAGAACAACGACTTTAAAACAAATTTCTTGGTGTGGTTGAAAAAGTGCTGGCCTGGAATTCAGAAAATCTGGGTTGAAGTCTGGGTTTTGCCGTTTCTAGGCTGTGATCACCTTCCTGAGTCTTAATTCCTAGTTTATGAAATGGAGAACCTGATACTGGGCTGCCCTCTTAACAGGTGCTTGAGAGTTCAAAATGAGATAAGGAATGCGAAAGCAGTTCATTGACCAGGCATCCTGGTTTGCCTAAGACAGCTCCATCTAGTGGTCTCGGCATTATGAATATCAATCCATTTAACCATCAAAGATGTGCCAGTTTATAGAATAAACTAGTCATCCCATCTTAGTAGATAATAGTTTGAAAACCTGATATAAAAAGCTTATATAATAGAATTTTATAAAAATTCTATTATAAAAAGCTTATATAATAGAATTATATATAAGCCTTATAAAAAACTTATATAATAGAATTTTACTTTAACCCTCCGTGGGGCGCAGCTGATCTCACAGATTCATTGCACACAAAGATGCTGCTATGAAATACGTCTTTACTGTACTAAGTCACAAACACGACTGGCGATAGGTTACAGTAGAGGGGGAAGATATGGAAGCGATGAGTCATGATACTTAACTGTTAGATATTTGAAAATTTGTGTGTAATGAATCTGTGAAATCAGCTGCGCCCGACGGAGGGTTAAATCAGGGGTAGCAACAAATCAGGACAGAAGGTAGGCCAGTGGTTCTTAAAATGGGGTTAGCAGACCACCAGCAGCAGCGGTTCCTGGGAGTTTGTTAGCCATGCACATTCTCAGGTGCCACTCCAGACCTGCTGAATTAGGAACTCAGGGATGGGGCCACATCATCTGTGCTTCAATGAACTCAGGGGGGTTCTGATGCAGCTGAAGTTTGAGATCCTCTGAGATGGTTAAAGTAAAACAGCTTTTCTTCAATATTGTGGGAGGAGAGGGAGAAGGAAATAACGGCAGACAAAACAGGTGGTGTGGGTCAGACAAATCCTCACTTCCTCTGTCTCTGTGAGTTCTGAGTGGGGAGGTAAAACCCACTTACATAGAAATGGAAGATGCTGAGCATTTGGGGAGTGCTAGTAGCATACATGCATAAGTGGGCAGGGGAGGAACAAAGTGCTAGGAGGGGCTCCATGTAAGGGCATTTCAACATGGTGCCCAAGCAGGACAATTGGGTGTGGTGGGAGGTGTCAGGATAGGGAAATCTGAGGAGCATCACCTGGCCTGTGCCTAGCACGGAGGGCACTCTGCAGTTCCTGTGGGCCCCAGTGTTGGGACATGAAAAGGCCAACCTGACTGGTGGACCAGAAGAAGCCTAGGGAGCGTACAAAGAGGTGGGAACATGGTGACAAGAAGCAAGTGGTCAGAACCACAGATAACAGTGGCGGGACCAGTCACACTGCCGCTGTCACCAGTCCGGAATCAGACTGGACCAGCTGTTCTGCAGCAGAAACCAATAAGAACCCTGATGACTCTACACAGATAGGAAGTGCCCTGCTCCACTGCCATCTGACCTCTGCCAACCAGATGCCCAGAGTCTGCCCTGGGACAGCAGGAAAGGGAAGAACTTAACATTTACCAGAGAGACAGAAAATTGTCCACAATATGAGGAAGGGGGTCTGGAGAAGAACTGTGGGGCTTGGGATAATTAACAAGCTCCTCTGGGAAGTGTCTGGCATTTATGGTAAAATAATTGAGCAATTTTCTCATAGACATTGATGAGATTAAGAGCTATTGTGGGCAGTTAGATTTACGTGCACTGTGCTGTTATGAATCACCTGAATTGCTGACCAGTGGCTGGTGCTGAACAAATAACCTTTTGTTCAACACCAGCGGAACAGTTCTTTTTTTAACCTGACAGCTCTTTTCTTGAACCTAATGTTAACAATTTTGTCTAGTCACCTTTACATCTATCAAAAATTTTTACTAAAAGGGGATGTCTGAACTGGATTTATCAGGTGCCTTCTTCTCCTACAGCAAGTTTAAAATAAAACTTTGTGTGCTCACAGTGAATTCATGTCTGAGAAAGTTGTTTTAACATTTAAAAGAGACTGAGTTAACTTCAGGCAGTGGTTTTCAAAGTGTGGTTCCTGGGCTAGCAGCATTAGTATTACCTGGGAACTCATTAAAATGTTAAGTTCCCAGGCTCCACCCCAGGTCTAATGAATCAGGAACACAGGCTTCTAGCTATGGCTGAGGGAAAAGGTCAGTCATCCTTTCCACAGAGAGCAACTAGACAAAACCAACAACAACAACCGATTCAGGGCTCTGGAAATCGACCAAAAGCATATGACAATCTCAGAAGCATTTATGCTTGAAAAACTGCTGAACTTTGAGAAGGAATGTGGATGTGTGAGGCATTCCTGCCTGGGGCTGTTTCCATCTCCTCCAGCCCAGTGGATATGGAGGTTCTGCCAGGGCAGGCCAGGCCATGAGGACCGACAGATATGCTGCTGTGGTTTGAGGGGGCTCCCCCGATTCGGTGTAGTCGGTGGTCTCCCTGTTCAGGGGTATTGTCAGTAAAAGTAATGAGAGCCCTGCCTTTCTATAGGGGCCAGCCAGGTGACTCAGTTTTTAGAGCGTGAGCTCTGAGTAACACGGTCACCGGTTCGATTCCCACATGGGCCAGAGAGCTGCACCTGAGCTGAGCTGCTGCTGAGCTGCCAACGGGCGGCAGGATGACTCTCAGCACGTGCTCCTAACAAAGTTGCTAGTTCAGCTCCTGCATGGGATGGTGGGCTGGCTGCACCTTTACCCCACTCCCCTGCAACTAGATTGAAAGTGGTGACTGGACTTGGAGCTGAGCTGTGCCCTCCACAACTAAGATTGAAGGACAACAACTTGACTTGGAGCTAATGGGTCCTGGAAAAACACAATGTTCCCTTCCCCAATTCCCCAGCACTGTTCCCTTCCCCAATTCCCCAATAAAATCATTTTAAAAAAAATATTATAGAAAGCCCTTCAGACTGAAAAGGAGTGACATCAATTTGAATGCACAGGAAGAAATGAAAAGCACTGGAAATGGTAAATATGTGGGTTAATATAAAAGACTTTCTAGTTGTATTTTCTCATTTCTTCTCTTAAATTCTTTAAAAAAGACATAAGATTGTGTAAAGTAACAATCATGACACTGTATTATTGGATTTATACCACATATAAATATAATACATAATATAATAATATTATAACAATAATAATACAAAGAAGTGGGGAGAGAATTAAGCTAAATTGGAGTAAAGTCTCTACATCTTACTAGAATTAAATCAGTATTAATCTCAACTACATTTTGATAAGTTAAGATGTAATCTGTAGTGCGGTGGTTAAGCGCTGGCTTGGGAAGCCAGCGGCCCCGGTTCGGTCCCACATGTGAGGGACAGTGACACTGCCCTCAAAAAAAAAAAAAAATACAATCGCATCAGGCAGCAGCCCGCGTTATTGCCGCATCATGTGAACCTTCTAGCCGCTCAGCCCTGACACGTGGGCATGGCCATCCAGCGCCACCTCGTCCCAGAAGAGTAAGCAGCCCAGTCCTCTGTCTCCACCTGTGAGGCATCCTCTTCTCCCATCAGCTCCCGTCGGCGGTGCAAGCGCATCAAGGAGAACCCCCACTCCACCGTGCACCCCCGGTGCACAGCAGCCCGGCCCGCAGCTCCTACCTCATGGGCGGCTGGGTGATGTGACAGGGCCTCCAGCACCACCAGGGAGGAGCAGCAGCAAGTGACGTCTTGCCCAACACCTCCAGCCCTACGGTCAGCATCGTCACCATCCGCAGCGCCGCGGGCGAGGAGGCACAGAAGCCCACCGCCACCAGCACTGTCTCCAAGCAGAGGAAAAACTCATCGGCTGCGTCACAGTCCGCGACTCTCCCTGCTCCGACTGCTCCAGCATCACCAGCCCTACTCCGTGCAGCACCGAGCTGGTCACAACGCCACCACCTTTGACACCAAGGGCAGCCTGCAGAATCCCTGTGCTGGAAACCCCTGAGCCATCATTGTGCCGCGCCTGAAAACCCAGGCCAGCGAGGTGTTCGTGGAACGAGACAGCCTGGTGCCAGTCACCACCAGTCACCGCTCTTCCTCCTGCAAGTCCATGTCCTCCAGCCACGTGACCTCCACCAGCGGTCACTCTTCAGGGAGCTCACGTGGAGCCATCGCCTACAGGAGCAGGGCCCAGAAGCATGTTTCCAGCGGCAGCAGCTGCCTCTCGGCCTCCGCCGCGCTCAGCAGCACATCACCGACCCCGAAGGCAGCAGGCCTACGGCGCTCTCACGATGGCGGCTCCCGCACCACAGCCACAGCCACCGCACTATGCACCCCACCTGGCTGCGGCTGCTGCCCACCCTCCCATCCAGCCCAGCGCCCCCTCTACACCTACACCGGCGCCTGTGGCCCAGGGCTCCAAGGGCACCTGGGCCCATCTGATGGCCTTCCACGGCTCAGCGCCTCACACCACGCAGCACACTGTCTACCCAGCTAGTGTCGTCCACCATGTCCCTGTGAGCATGGACCCCAGGTCCTGGCCTCGTTCACCATCCACCTGAATCAGGATTCAGCCCAGGCTGCCCACCAGACCTACATGAGCCTCCAGGGTCTATACTGGATGCCCACTGAGACCCATCAAGTCAGCCAGTACCCTTCCTTACATACCCTCCCTGGACGGGGCGAGGAGAGAGGGGAGGGTGGCCGAGGGAGGAGGGAAAGGAGGAGGGACCTCCATGGGAACTGGGCTTTTATACTGAAGGTGCTGCACAGAAACAATGCAAATGGAGCAGGGGAGGGGGGGGCAGGGATGAGACACAAACTCAACTTGAACTACAAAGTAAGAGGACATAGAGCGCAGAACAGAACATGTTTAAAAGGTAGGGAGTCTCTGCTTTTTATTTTTAAAAAGGAAAATGAAAAAGAAACAACGAAAGAAAGGAAAGAAAGAGAACGCCAGTAACAAAAAACACAGCTCATGAACCCACTCTGCACCAAACTGGCAAGGAGAAGATGAGAGCCATCAAAAATTCCAGAAGTGGGCGATGGGGGGGCCATTTCTTAAGACCTTTATCTATGAACTTTTCAAAGATTATTTTCATATGGCAGCAAGTGACATTTAAGAATTTGCTGTCATGGGGTGGCCGGTTAGCTCAGTTGGTTAGAGTGTGGTGCTGATAACACCAAGGTTGCCGGTTCGATCCCCACATGGGCCACTCTGAGCTGCGCCCTCTTTAAAAAGAGTCAACTGTGCCATTGTAGCATGAAAGCAATGTGTAACCAATGACCATGGCTGTTCCCCAATAAAATTAAAAAAAAAAAAAAGAATTTGCTCTCAGGGGACACTTGATATGGAACTCCAATAGATTTTTAATTATTGAACGTAAGAATTGAGGATTTTTCAACAACTTAAACGGTCAACAGCCCTCTAGAAGTTCACACGGTGGCCTGAGGAGGCTACCTGGGGGTTGGTCTGGGGTCAGCAAAGCCCATCTCTAGCTCACTGGTCAGAAATGATGGGGGGTGTCCAGGCTGAAGGAAAACCCTCCTGGGAAAGGGCGCATTTTCTCTCTCTGAGCACTCTAGATAAATCCCTAAGCAATGTTATTCCTCAAAGATCATTAAAAATATATGATGTGTGCTGGGAAAAAAAAAGAAAGAAAAAGAAGAAAGACAAATAGCTAATAAGCAAATGAAAAGATGCTCAAAATCATTAGTCATTAGGAAAATGCAAACTAAAACTACAATGAAATAACACTACACACTCACTAGAATGGCTATGATAAAAAGACAAACAATACCAAGTGTTGGCAAGGATAAGGAGAAAGTAGAATCTTCCTATGTTGCTGATGGGGCTGTAAGATGATGTAGCCACTTTGAAAAACCATTTGGCAATTTTTTAAAAAAGTTAAAAGTTTAGGGCCAGCCGAGTGGTGCGGTGGTTAAGCGCTCGCTTAGGAAGCCAGCGGCCCCGGTTCGGTCCCACATATGAGGGCCAGTGACACTGCCCTCAAAAAAAAAAAAAAAGTTAAAAGTTTAAAAAGTAAACTAAAGAGAAATGAAACTATATGTCCACACAGAAATGTATATCAATGTTCTTAGCACCATTATTCATAATATTCCCAAACTGGAAATAATCCTGTATTTGTTTGCTACAGTTACTGTAACAAAGTACTACAAACCAAGGGGTTAAATAACAGAAATTGATTGTCTCACCGTTCTGGTGGCTAGCAGTCTGAGGTCAAGGCACGGACAGGGCTGGTTCTGTTCCAGGCCTTTCTCTGAGCTTCTGGTAGTTGCTGGCACTCTTTGGTGTTCCTTGGCTTGTAGAAACATCACATCCGGTCTCTGCCTTCACTGTCCCGTGGCGTTCTCCCTGTGTGCATATCTGTGTTAAAGTTCTGTTTATAAGGACACTAATCATGTTGGAATTGGCATCCATCCTACTCCAGTATGACCTCATCTTAACCAATTACATCTATGAAACCCTATTTCCAAAATGGTCACATACTGCAGTACTGTGGGGTTAGGACTTCAACATATGCATTTTGGAGGGACACAATTTAACCCAGAACAAATCCAAACGTCCAAAAACTTAAAGAGTGGAAAAACAATTTCTGGTCTATACATGCAATGAAATACTACTGAGACACCCTACAACACACATTAAGCTCTAAAACATTATGGTAAGTGAAGGAAGCTAGATGCAAAAGGCTACATAATGTATGATTCCATTTATAAGACATGTGCAGAAAAGACAAATGTATAGAGAAAAAAGCAGGTCAATGGTTGCCTAGTGTTTGGGATGGGAGAAGGGATTAAGTAAAAACCAGCATGAGGAAAATTGTTGGACTGATAGAAACGTTCTAAAAGTACATTTTTTAGTGGGTACCAACTACATAAATTTACTAAAAAGAATCACTGAAGTGTACACTTACAACGGTGGGGGTGAGGGTGGGGTGGGAAGGAGGTGTTTTTTAATGGTAAATTATATATTAGTGAAGCTATTTTTAATTTTTTTTAAAAAAGATTTTATTGGGGAATTGGGGAAGGGGAACAGACAAGTTGCTGTCCTTTCTGTTCTTCAGTCTAATTGTGGAGGACATCGCTTCACTGGCCCATGTTGGTATCGTCATTGTGCTCTTCTCGGGTGAGGCAGATTGGTTGCCGGCTGCTGGACGGCCGCTCACAGCGGCTCTTGGCAGCTCACGCTGGCTGCTGGCCACTCACTGTAGCTTATGGCAGCCCACTGCAGCAGGGGCTGCAGCCTGCACTGTCGCCGGGATTCACACAGCCCAGCTCTAGGTTGAGCTGTTGTTCACCATCTTGGCTGTAGAGGGCAGTGTCACTGGCCCTCATATGTGGGATCCGGACCAGGGCCGCTGGCGCCCCAAGCCAGCTCTTAACCAATGCACCATTTGGCCGGCCCCAGGGGTCATTCTTGTATATGAACACAATTATGCCATTCCCTCCTCCAACTTCTTTGGTGGCTTTTCATCTCAATCAGTTAGACATTGCTTTTGTTCATATATAACAGAAACCTGGTTACGCTTGTTTAATCAAATAAGGAAGGTTATTAAATACACAGCTAACTCCCAATTATAGTTTGCAAACTTCTAATCCCACACTGTTCATTTCTGTTTACTAACAATCTAATTTTTCCACTCTTCCCTTTCCAACTTTCAAAAATGCCTCAGATACTTCATGATTCTGTGGTATCATCTTCTTATAGGGTTTCTTTATTGGTAACAGCTTTTGTGATTTTCTTTTTGTGTGTGTGATTCACTAACGTGAAATTGCAGGTAGGGCTAGCTTTATACTATGTTCAACTGTTTCTAATTTGCTTCCTAGTTACTAGCATATTTGTTTCGTAGCATTAAAAAAAAACCTCTTTAGGCCGAACGAGTGACACATAGGTTAAGAGCTGGCTTGGGACGCCAGCAGCCCTGGTTCGGATCCCACATATGAGGACCAGTGACACTGCCCTCTACAGCTAACAACAGCTCCACCTGGAGCTGGGCTGTGCGAGCCCTGGCGACGGTGTAGGCTGCAGCCCCTGCTGCAATGGGCTGCCATAGGCTACAGTGAGCGGCCTTCAGCCAGCGTGAGCTGCCAATAGCCGAGATGAGCGACCATCCAGAGGCCAGCAACCGATCTGCCTCATCTGGGAAGAGCGCAATGTCGATACCAACATGGGCCAGTGAAGCAACGTCCTCCGCAACTAGACTGAAGAACAAAAGGACAGCAACTTGTCTGTTCTCCTAGTTCTGATATTTTTCTACAATGAATATAAAATACAGAGGATGCCAAAAAATATATATACACATTTTAAGAAAGGAAAACTGTATTAAAATTGTAATAATCAATATATACCAATAACAAAAGATGAAAACAAGTCACGTTTGACTTCTGCAATTATAAGAGGTCCTCAAAGGGGTTATCATCAGTGTTCAGACACTTCTGATGACAGAGAACTACTGCTTGAGCAATGCTGACCAAAGTGTTCACTTGTATACATTTTTTTTTTGACACCCCTGGTATGTTTTCCATACGCAAAGGTCTTGGCAACAACCCCTTTGTGACGTGTGATGTGAAGGAAATCAATATAAAACTACGTATTTTCAGAGAATGATGAAGATATAAAGGGGAAATCACTTGGAGTCATATAAGAAAAAATGATTTAGAGAAAGATGAGATAAAAAAGAAAAGAGAAGAATGAGTCCTAAGAAAGGAAGCAGGAAAGAATGGCAATGTAAGACTGAATTTCTGGTCTTTCTTCTTGCTCACCCGTTAGCCACAAAGGTCCGACCCAAACATCGATTTTCATTCCCAGGGATGCAGAATGACATGCTGGAAGGTCCGTAGCCATCTGCACAGGCCCGATCTGAGGCACGTTGCCCTCCTCATTCCTACAAAATCAGACCGTCTCTGAGTTACCGTGCCACACCAGGGACAGGTGACTGGTTCTCATTCCACGCCATCTTCCTGCACAGAACTCAGAGGAGTCCAAGAATTCCAAACTTGAACCTGCCTTTCAGGTCTTGGTGAAGCGGTATTTGTTAAGGCAGGAGGATAGATTACATTTTATTTAACTCTGTAGATTTACATTTAAATGTTTAGCATATGGTAAGAGGGCCTCCACTTGTGTTCTTGCCCTAGTCTGGTAAAGCTTCGGGCAGGCCTATTCATTTAGACCTTGAGGTTCCATAATCGAAAGGTTTTGGGGTGCTCCTACCAATAATCTCGTCACAGAGTTCATGTGTTTCAAACTGGGGTGTGACCAGCGGGCTCGGAGAGGTAATTTGGAAAAGGTCACTGTTGTACCAGGCCAATTGCATTGAAAGTCATTATCTCCAAGAAGTCAAGAGGACCCTAAAGTATTATAGCTTAGGTTGTCCTGGGCCCTGGAATGTCTCTCTCTCTCTCTCTCTCTCTCTCTCTCTCTCTCTCTCACACACACACACACACACACACACGAATATTATTCAGCCATTAAAAAAAAAAAAGGAAATCTCACCCATTGTGACAACATGGATGGACCTTGAGGGCATTATACTAAGGAAAATAAGTAAGACAAAGACAAATACTGTATGATATCACTTATATGTGGAATCTAAAAAAAAAAAAGAGAATTTATATAGATACAGAGAACAAACTGGTGGTTGCCACAGGTGGTGGGTAGGAGGTAGGCAAAATGGTAAGGACAGGGGTGGGGAGTGGGGGTGGGGTTGTCAAAAAGAAAATAAATTCTGTCGACAAACGTTCAGCCTATAGAAAAAGTCTTGTAAGAGTTTCTTTGAGCCAAATTTTGAGGACATGCCCGGAAGCAAAATCTCAATGGATTGAGAAATTGCTCCAGTGGATGGCAGTTTGACAGCTTATTTTAGACACTGAAGTCAAAAGTGAAGACGTACAGAGGGTTACAGAAATCCATTGGTGGTAGAATAAGCAGGTAGGAGAAAGGCGGGAAATCTCTAGGGTTGAATAAAAAGCGAAACGGAGAAACACATGCTTCTTTCACATGGTGGGTACAGGATATTAATAACTAACATGAAAGCACATAGAGACAGTTTGGGTCAACAAGATAACATTGAGGGGTTCTGTGATGTCATGTTCTGGTGGTGGCAGTTGTGCCTTTGAGGGGTCTGGAAAAGAAAAAAATTACTCTGACATTTCAAAGGTATGTTACGCTAGTGCACGAAGACAGGCTCACTTTTGGTAAAGACTGATCTTTGTCAAGGGAGCTGCCGTCCTAAGCTGTGACTACCCACCACCGCCCGCGCGAGCTAGGAATTTTCTGTTCAGACCATCCTGTGTGGTTCCTTTGGGTTTGCGTTTGTAAGGCCTGCCATTCACTTCTCCCCCGAGCTTGTCAGGTTTAGTATGTGTCCCTTTTCCATTCACAAATTCATTAACCATGCTCTAGACCAAGGGTCAGCAAACTTTTGAGAAGGAAGAGACAGTCCTGTCCCTCATCACAATTTCAAAATTATTCGAGAGCCATAAAACAAATAAAATCACCATTATGTGAATAATATCTTTGAAAAATTTTATGAACGAAACGGATAGTTTTATTTTCATTTTCAATTGTACTTCAGAGCCACAGGTATGTACCCAAAGAGCTGCATGTGGCTCGCGAGCCGCAGTTTGCCGACCCCTGCTTTAAAAGGATGGGTAAGGTTCTTGGCTCCACAGATTCTTTCCCCTTTGGGAGATGTGGCCCAAGGAGGGACAGAACAGGGCTTTCTAAATTGTGTGGCCCGGGGCCAGGGACCCTCTTGCCCAGGTGTGAGAGTGGCACTAGGAATCAACCTCGGGGTCCTCTAATCCTGCATGACATAAACCCAAATGATGGGGCTATCCAGGCCTCACCTGAATATTTTTAATAAGGAGAAACCCCCCAGCCCAGCAGCTCTTTGTATGTGGGCTGCTTCTTGGCAAGTTGTCACCCTGAACTGAAATCTGACTCTAACTTCCTGAAGCCCAAAGAAACTTTGGCCTTGGACAAAGGCCCTTTGGCTGGCATTTGCACATTTATGCAACAGTCTAGCATATGTCAGTTCTCCAGAAAATGCTAGTGAGTACAACATACAAAAATCACAAATAGGTACATTTTCTAGAGGGTGATAAAAAGTGTGGACTGTGTATCTCCGACAGAGGATGCCTTAGAGTCCAAGGGAAGGAAGGAAGGAAAAGGAGAAAGGAAGACAGAAAGAAAAAGAAAGGAAGAAAGGGAAGGGAGAAAGGAAGAAAAAGGAAGTGCAGCCCAAACAGCCTTTTGTCCTTTTTCACTCTGGCCTTGAACTCAGTATTTCACCATCCTCACAACTCAGTGTTATCAAATCCCCAGCAGAGAGAACTCTTCTCCCTTAGATCAGTCCCTGTCAGTGTCCCCTGGTCTCCACATTTCTTTTCAGGACACTTCCCCCTTTTCCTCTTTGGAGTCAAGTACCTCCAGCACTTGCCCCGCAACTCGCATATTTCACTGGGCTTGAAAAACACCAGCAAGTCAGAGGTTCTCAAAGAGAGATCCCAGGCCAGCAGCAGTACCTGGAAACAAGTTAGAAATGAAAATTCTGGGTTCCCATCCCAGACCCACTGAGTAAGAAACATAGCCACCTGAGGCTTAACAAGCCCGCTAGGTGAGTCTAATGCAGTTCCCAGGTGAAATTAACCTCACTTCCAAAAATAGCTCAGCTACCTTTATTATTTAGGCACAGTCTGTGGGGACAGAAGATAAAGATTCTTCTTTTCTTTCATGCTCCCCCTCCTAAGGTATATCAACTATTCTTCCAACAAGCCTGTGAGTGTGTGTGTGTGTTCCTATTATAAACCACATTGTTGCAGACAAATGCATGGTTCATTGTAAAAAAAATTCTAAGGCATGGCCAGCCAAGTGGCGTGTTGCTTAAGAGTTGGCTTGGGACGCCAGCTCTGAGCAGCAGGGCCCCAGTTGGGATCCCACATGAGGGCCAGTGACGCTGCGCCCTCTACAGCTAAGATAGTGAACAACAGCTCCACCTGGAGCTGGGCTGCTGTGAGTTGCCAGTGATGGTGTAGGCTGCAGTGGGGCTGGCCTGCAGCTGGTGTGTGCTTTCTTGAGCTTCTGTGAGCAGCCATGAGTGACAGTCCAATGGCTGGCAAGCGACTGCCTGTTGAGGGCCATGCAGGTTGGCTTTAGTGAGTTTGGTGAAGCATAACTTGTTTTGCTTCTTTTTTTGTTTCTTTCTGCACCTGGAGAGTGCTTACTACTTACTGAGGCATGTGGTGAGAACGGCCAGTTCCTTGGGACACAAAAGAAAGATGGCTATCTGGGTTAATGGAAGAAAGTGTCTTGGGAAACTGACCCCCTAAGGTTTCACTAACCTTTGGGTTCCTAGTAGATAGTTAATGATCTGCTTTCCAATGAGGTAATGCATATTTTCCCTGTTATGTTGCACGTACCCTAAATGTATATATTGGTGGTGGAAAATAAACTCGGTGCTTCAGTATTTACTGGAGTCCTCTCAGTAACTCTCTTCTCTGTCTCTTTTATTAATCCTCACTTCCCCCCTCAGGACTGTTCAACATATCGGCAAGTTCCAATAACTGCCTGACTCAGGAAGAGTGCAATGATAATACTAACATGGGCCAGCGAAGCAACGTCCTTCACAACTAGACTGAAGAACAAAAGGACAGCAACTTGTCTGTTCCCCTTCTCCGATCTCCAACGCTATTCCCCTCCCCCAATTCCCCAATAAAAATCTTAAAAAAAAAAAAATTCTAAGGGGAGAACATTAGTAAAAGTTTGATTCACACTCCTCAAAGGTAATCACAGTATTCTGCACATCTTTCTAGAGATTTCTGAGCACACAAGTAAATATGTGTTTATACTTAAAAAAAAACAACCACAAAAGTAGTTTGCTATTTCATAATATGTTTTTGGAATATCTTTCTGGAAGAAATAATGTTCTGGTGTATGGAGGTGTCAGCCAGAGTAAATGAAATCAGGCGGCTTTGGCTAGATATAAACGATAGACTTTCTTAAGGGTCTTATGATTTGCAAACGGAAAACACAACTCGACAGTACCCAGAGTGTTTCGGAGCAGAAAGAAAAGTACATTCTTGAGAAGAATCAGCCCTGCATTGGTCCAAGATGATAATCCTCCTGATCAGGGGGTGGCAAATTGCGGCTCGAGAGCCACATGCAACTCCTTGGGTATACATGTGGCTCTGAAGTACAATTGAAAATGAAAATAAAATGATCATAGTTGCATTTATAAAATTTTTAAAGGATATTATTCACATAATGGTGATTTCATTTGTTTTATAGGTTTCGCAAAACTTCGAGGAACAGGATTAGCTCTTCCGTCTCAAAAGTTTGCTGAACCCTGCTCTAGGTGACTGGTGGCCTCGATGCTGGGTGTAAAGTGGTCTGGTTATGTGAACATTCTCTCCTTCGACCTTCAAGGGGCAGTCGGAGGGTAATGTGGAAGCCTGATAAATTATCCAGGCATTAAGCAGGACTGGAAAGTTCAGCACTTTATGAGCTACTTAAATGAGCAATAGAATCAAGTCCTCATGCCTCAACGTACTTGATTTTAGTAACTTAGCAGCTTGATTACAATGACTCCATTTTATTTCTTCACTCTTTTCCTCAAAGGTATCATAAATTATTTACCCATCCTACCCTTCTCCTTGATTGTCGTGGCAGTACAGTCAGACAAAATAGGAGAGACGTGTAGAAGTCAATCAGCTGACATTTTGATGTTTTTACAGTTTGTGGCTTTCCTTGTTAAATAGGAAAAATCTGAAAAGAATACCGAGCTGTGGTAACCAAATACGTAACTCTATGTGCTGAGAACTAAGGAAATGCAGGGAAGAAAATGTGAGGCTGGGGATTGAGAAATATTGCCTTTACACACCCTCAGAAACCTCCCCAAAATAAGACAATTAAAAAATAAAAACTACAGGGCTGGCCGAGTGGCGCACTGATTAAGAGCTGGTTTTGGGAAGCCAGCGACCCCGGTTCGGATCCCACATATGAGGGCCAGTGACGCTGCCCTGTACAGCTAACAACAGCTCCACCTGGAGCTGGGCTGTGCGAGCCCCGGTGATGGTGTAGGCTGCAGCCCCTGCTGCAGTGGGCTGCCATGGGCTACAGTGAGTGGCCCGCAGCCAGCGTGAGCTGCCAAGAGCCTCCGTGAGCGACAACCGGAGGCTGGCGACCGATCTGTCTCCTCGGGGAAGAGCGCAATGACAATACCAACATGGGCCAGTGAAGCAACGTCCTCCGCAAATGGACTGAAGAACAAAAAGACAGCAACTTGTCTGTTCCCCTCCCCCAATTACCCAATAAAAAAATCTTAAAAAAAATAAAATAAAAACTACAAAGTCACCCAGCTCCATGCGTCCCAATTTCTGAATAACAAATGAGAACCTTATGACCAAAGTCAGTTATAACTAATGACATTTCCAGAAGCACTGACTTCAGATCTCCCAGGCATGCCACGCATACCTCACTTTCCCCATGTCGCCTACAGCGATCCACGATTACCATCTCTGGAAGAGAGAAGCAGTTGTTTGCCACAGCACCAGGTTTCTGGGCGTTTTACAGCCGCTGGAGAGAGCCGGCTTGCGGAGCGGAGGCCACACTGGCCCCTTGGCCCCGCCCCCAAGAAGCCCTCGCGGGGTGGGCTGTGCACGCGGGCGGCGATTGGTTCTGGGCCAGGGGGGCGGGGCGCGGAGGTCGGGTATAAAATGTGCGCAACGTAGGCGGCTTTGCGTCGGCGTGTCCTGCGGCGTCTCTCGCGGCTGTCGGGTCGTAGCGGAGCGTGCGCCCTCGCGAGTCATGGCGACCAAGGCCGTGTGCGTGCTGAAGGGCGACGGCGCGGTGCAGGGCACCATCCACTTCGAGCAGAAGGCAAGGGCCGGGGCGGCGGCGGGGCGGCGGGGCGGGGCGCGCACCTGTGCCCGGAGCCCGCAGCCGGAGGGCCTCCGCCGCGCTCGCCACGCCCCCGCCGCTCCTAGCCCGCCAGGCCGCGCTGCGTGGGGCCTCTGCCCGGCGGCTGCGCTGCGCCCGCGGCGCCGAGTGCTGAGTCACGGGGCGAGCCCGGCGGCGGCGGGGCCGAGCCTGGGCGGGGTGCCGGGCGGGGTGCCGGGCGGGCCGCCCCCCGGGCGCCCACAGCCGCGGGGCCGGCAGGGCGGAGAGCCCCGCCCTCAGGGCCTCGGCTGCAGCCCGCGCGGGGAGCGCACGCGTGGGAAAAGGCAGGGCCTGCTTTGCGGGGTCCTCCCCCGGGCCTGGAGGCTCCTGCGACTCCCAGCTGCGCGGCCCGCCCGTGAGACCCGGGGCGCCGGGCCGCTGGCGGTCGCCGCCTCCGTTATTCCTGCGGGGCCTCGCTTCTGACCTGAGCGCTGTGGTTCAGGGGCTTGCCGACCGGCGCACGGGCCTCGTCCCTTCGGGACCGGTGTGTGTGCAGCCCTGGAGCTAAGAGTGTTCCTTGGGTGTTTGGTTTTGTTTTTGTTGTTTTTCTTTTGAGGGCAGTGTCACTGGCCCTCCTATGTGGGACCCGAACCGGGGCCGCTGGCGTCCCAAGCCAGCGCTTAACCACCGCGCCCCTCGGCCGGCCCGTCAGGTGCAAAATCTTCCCTAACCATACAGAAGAAAAATATAGGATAACTTTTTATAAATTAAAATTACTTTTCAAATCTAAAGCAAAAATTTAAAAAATATTACAAATGAGCAAACTCTAAACCCAGCCTTCATTTTCAAGTTTAGCAGTCTATTTTGTTATTTTACACTAAAAAAAAAAAATCTCAGTCCTACTTCTCCAAAATGCATCCCTAGCTTTACTATCTTACCAGTATCTAAAAACTTGTTTGTTTGTTTAGTTTTTTTTTGTTTTTTTTTGTTTTTTTTTGAGGGCAGTGTCACTGGCCCTCCTATGTGGGACCCAAACCAGGGCCGCTGGCTTCTGAAGCCAGCACTTAACCACCGCATCACCCGGCCGGCTCAGGTGTTTGTTTTTAATATGTTTATAGGGTCATGAAAAAACAGTCCCATTGTGGCCCTTTACAGGAAAGTTAGCCGACCCTTGCTCGGGGTCCCGGCCAGGTTATACGGGTGAGGCAGAGGGCCTTGGACAGAGCTCCAAAAGCCAGAGATCTCACCGACTCCCTTGTTGGAGGTTTTCCAGAGCAGTGGTTTTTAACCCTGGGTCAAAGTAGGTTCATTTGGAGAGCTTTAAAAAAATACAGATGCCAGGGCCTAACTCCAGACCAATGATATCAGACTCTGTCAGTTTGCAATCCGAGCATTGCTGCTTTTAAAGTGGGGAGTGGAGAACAGGCATCCTGGGGTAGGCAGTTGGACATTAATCGGTGTGTCTGCCTCTGTGTCTCTTTCTTTTTGGCAAATCTGTCCATTTGCTATATGGAAAAGTGCATGAAGAAAGCAAGGTGCAAAAAAGTGTGATGTGCTAACATCTGGGTTAAAAAGTTTGATATATACACATGTACTCACCATGTGCAAATATAACCTATTCAGAAGTATTTACAAAACAAAGAACTTATATTCATTGTAAGCTAGTCAGACTCTACAGTCTCCAAATCCACCATTTAAGTGCTGACTGTGCTGCCACTCAGCTAGGTGCTTTTGTTTTTTTTTAGCTGAGTCATCCTGCCACCTGTTGGCAGCTCAGCAGCTGCTCAGCTCGGGCTGGGCATTGAACTGCTGTTGCTCAGAGCTCAGGTCGCACTTTTGAGCGAGCTCTTAACCAACTGAGCCACTCGGCCGGCCCTTGTGTGCCATTTTATCTCATCTTGCTGCCAGGCCACAGGGCCCCTGACCACCATGAGCGTTGGAACAACCTCGCCAGCTCTAGGTAAGCAGCTTGCTGAGCAGCTTGCTGGAAGTTCCCAGCGAGGAAGTGCTGGGCCTGGGGTTTGGATGCGCGTTTCTGGACTCCCAAGTCCATGGTCTTTCCACTTACATGTGAGTGGTGAAGATGATTCAACTGTTTTCTTTGTTAAGAGGCACTTGCTCTCTCAAACTTGTGGCACTTTTCTCTGAATACAGGGGAACGGGCCGGTTGTGGTTTCGGGATCCATCACAGGATTGACTGAAGGCGATCATGGGTTCCATGTCCATCAGTTTGGAGATAATACACAAGGTGGGTGTTACGCTGTTCTGGGAACCCACCTGTGCCTAATGGAGTAGATTAGCGCCTAAACACAAAAACGCCTCAACTTAAAGTTAAGATGACTGATAAGGTCCACCTTAGGGAGATCAGCAACAAAACTAGTTTTTTACTCTTTAAGTGTAGAAAGGAAGAAGGGAGAAAAGAGTTGATGTTTTTCAATCGTGACTGTGCCCTGATTATTACATGAGTATCAGGTGTTTTTTAAGAAAAACGAAAACCTCAGCTCCTTTCTTACCTTCCTGGTGATGCTCAGGGTCTGTGAACTGGGGCGGGGTGGGTGCTGGACGCAGGCCTGGTGCCCTGTGAGAAGAGCGCCTGCCCCTGACAGGAGACCCCTAGTGAGAGTAGGGTTAGGGTGTAAACTGTTGGTGCTTTGGACTGACTTTCATTTTCTCAATTTGGGATTAGAAGCAAGTTCACAAAAGTTTATGGGTTAAAAATGCATTTAATGATATTTTGCCATATTTGAGTAATCTGACCTTAGTGTTTAGACTGTTTATGGTGAGAACTTGATTCATTTTGTTGTAACTTGTTTTTAATGTTCCACAATTTGGTTCCTGTAAATAGTGATTTAATGACCAGATTGATCTGTTTTTAACAGTTACAAAATTTCCCAAGTTGCTTCTTGGTTTTACTGGCTCTGCTTTGAGAAGCCATTGCTCTGTGGCTTTGCCTTACCTGTGCTGCTTCCTGTAACTTGCTGTCTGCTCCCGGGAGGGAAGGGCAGATAGAAGCCGTAACAGTGGAAACTTTCCATCAGCAACTGAATGAAGCATGAGCTGTGTCTTGGAAAAACTCCTGCATTGTGGTTGTGTGTGAGTACAGGAATGCCACTGTTACAGAATACAGTCTCCATGCTGCCCCCTGGAGTTGTCCCAGGCAACGGCCTTGGCCCTGGGACAGAAGGTGCCGTTTTCTGCCCTGTGCACACCAAGCAGAGGCCGTGGACCCAAGCGCTGTTTGCCAGTATATTGCTGGGGAGATAAGTGTTTTGTCGTTTTGGTATTCTGCCTTCTTACAAACCAGGGTCATAACCATGGGATTTTAACAGAACCACCATTGAATGTCTCGGCCCTCTTCTTTTACAAGGCAGTTAAGAAACCAAAGCCCAGGGAATGGCATTAACTTTACCATTGTCACAGAGCCTTTAGCACTTGTCTGTACTCCCTGCCCATTTTGTGTACACTAACGTGTTGCTTCCTGTTTTTATTAGCCTAGCAGTCACGACGTACATCAGCACTTGGTCCATTTGAGGTTTTAGCAATGACCAGTTTCTTGTTAGAATTTTAGAATTTTGATACATAATTGACCCTTTTTTTTGGTAACTAGGCTGTACCAGTGCAGGTCCTCACTTTAATCCTGAATCGAAAACACATGGTGGGCCACAGGACCAAGAGCGGTGAGTGACAAAATGCTTAATGCTTAATAATGGAAATTGCTTTTTGGGGTCACTATAGGTATACTACTTGCAAACTGCATACTAAAATAATTGAGCGGTCTCCCCCTTGAATCCCCCTGCCCCCGAATGCTAGAATGGCTTCCTACCTGGGCTAAGGAATTAACAAATGGGAACACTTAAAGCAATTTGGTTTTGTAGCATTTATTGAGTATAGAACTAATACAAGTGCCAAAGGGAACTAATACAGGAAATGTCATGAATAACAGTACTATCAACCTGTAGCAAAATAAACCGTCATTGTGAAACATAGGATGCTTTGTAGATAAAAATTTGAAAATTCGGTGAGACTCCATGTGGATGTATTTGGTTTCTGAGAACCTTTCAGGAAAATATTAAATTTAGGACAAGGATTAATTTATTTTTATAAGAGGCCTAAGAGCATGTTTTTTAGCCTTAAGAATTAACAGGCAGAAGGACTCTCAGTAACTGGGAGTGGTACCCGTTAGTACTTCATCTCTGAAATTAGAGGTGCACCCCCATCCCATGACTCCTCCTAGAGCATTACTTGTTTAAAGAGCTGTGTGTCTGGACTGTCTAATTACTTGTTTTTAAATTGGTATGTTTCCAAAACTTTGTCAGTCTGGAAAAAGTGGGTTCTATTTGATACATACTATATCCACATTGTAGCCCATTCTGATACATCTTGACTTAGTCAGTTTTTAATTTAGTTCTCAAACTATTCTGCTGTTAAACGGCAATCAGTCCTGATGCCTCTGATGCTGTGTTCATGTCAGGCATGTTGGAGATCTGGGCAATGTGACTGCTGGCAAAGATGGCGTGGCCCGTGTGGCCATTGAAGACTCGGTGATCGCACTCTCGGGGGACCATTCCATCATTGGCCGCACGATGGTGGTAAGTTCCAAACACTAAGGACGTGCATCAGATTTTTTCTAATACAGTCATGTATCTTTTCATGATTATTAATCCTGGTTTCTGAGGAGCCACATAAATTGCACCTTTAGTTCAAATTAGAAAACAGTTATTTTATGGGGATTACAGTGAAGATGAATTAATTATTCAGGTCAGTTGACACTGTTCTAAGACGCAGTGATATAACAGATTACATTTGACCATATTAGATCTGCATCGCAGAAACTGCAGCAGTCTTTAGTTTTCCGACAGCCAGATTTTCTTGCCATGACTGGGTTTCCCTCTTGTAGTTAAAACATTTTGTTAAGTCTCAGTCTTGGGCGGACCTCAGTATCACTGTTCATTCACAGCTGTAGGTCATCATCACTTAACATCTGGGCAGCGGTTGCCTGCAGTCACCCTTGGGAGCTGCATCTGGTCCGTGCAAAACACCAAGTAGCGTAAACTCCTGCCTACCCCAGAGGGCAGTTACATCAGTAGTCACCACCTTCCCAGTTCACCCTCTATCCTGAGTATTGTCTTCAGCCATAGTTGAGCAGAAAAATCATTTATAAATGTTTCATGAGCAAAATTTACAGTACTATTTTTAAACAGTTCCAAGATATTTTTAGGATTACCCCTTATTTTGTGTGTTATGGTCATTAAGCACGTTTTTGAGGGCTTTTGTTGGGGAGGTTCACTTTCCTTTTTTTTTTCCCCCCAAAGCAATTTGTATTACAAAAGAATGACTACTGTAATGGAAGTTACTAAAATACCTCATGCAGGATTAAGACCAGCATGTGGTAGACGGTAACAGAATTGTTTGCGGTTTAGTATTTCATTTAGAGATAGCAATTCTTACCTAGTATTTAACCCTCCGTCGGGCACAGCTGATCTCACAGATTCATTACACATAAATTTTCAAATCTTTAACAGTTAAGTATCATGACTCGTTGCTTCCTTGTCTTCCCCCTCTACTGTAACCTATTGCGTCGTGTTTGTGACTTGTAAAGAGGTATTTCATAGCAGCATCTTTGTGTGCAATGAATCTGTGATCAGTTGCGGCCAATGAAGGGTTAAAGGTAATTTATATCTTTGCATATCAAAAGAAAGCTTTTAGTAGTTTCTAGTTTTTACTATTAAATACTAGTATAATTCCCTACTAGGATATTTTAACATTTTAAAATATTAAGTAGTTCTTAGAAATCTTTTGGGTATTATTGGGAAGACATGGTAATTACTTGATAGTCACAAATTATGTTCTTAAAATTTTTTCAGGTCCATGAAAAAGCAGATGACTTGGGCAGAGGTGGAAATGACGAAAGTAAAAAGACGGGAAATGCTGGAAGTCGTTTGGCTTGTGGTGTCATTGGGATCGCCCCATAAACATTCCCTAGGACAGGCTCTGAGTCCTAGCAACTCCTGTTATCTTGCTAGTTGTAGAAGTTTAACCTGATAAACATTAAACACGGTAACCTTAAAAGTGTAATGTGTGTCTTTTTTTAAATTGCTTTAAGTACCTACACTGAGAACTGGATTTATATTTTATAAAACTCATATTCAGTTAAAATATTTCAATGATCTCTGTATTTCACCAGACTTAATCTCACACAGGTATTAAACTTAATTTTCTACATTTGTTCAGTTCTCCTTCAAGGCTGCAATAAACAACTACCCGAGATGGTACTGTATTTTGAGCCTCGTAAAAGTATCCACATTCAAACCTAAATTAGGTGATACTCATACATAGAGTTTGAATGGAACATTTAGTAATATGTTGACAGGCATTAATTATTTCATGAGATCTTTTTGAAGTTTTAAATGAGATAAAATGTTTACATTTTTAGCAGCTGGTCTTTTAGCTAAGAATAACTTGAACTTGAATCTTGGACACAGGCCATCCTTCGTCAGCTTAGGGAAACTAAGGTGGTTTCCCTACTTAGCCACTTAGCATTTGATCCAAAAAATACATATGTTTCTTTTAAAGTATAGATGTTATGATTTAAATCAAGAGCCCTTGGATAACTTTTAGTGAAATTGTGAATGGGCAGTTATAGCCTGTTAGCTGAGAATAACTTACCCACCTGCCAAAATGGCACATATTCTACTTTTGTAGACCTGTGAACATTTAGCTTATAATAAAAGTAGACATTGGCATAGTCTACTTTCAGATTAGCCCTTTAAAGAACCATAATACATAGCATTGTAAGCTGGAACCAGTGAAATGTTTGATTGTGAGTACTGGCTGTTTAAATGTAAGAATTTACAAATCTAATTAGTGAATTCAAGTCTATTTCTCGTTAAGTACTTATGTACCTGTATGAAAATGCTTTTAAATGAAACGTTAATCTAACTCCTCAGGGTTGACTCTGGATTACACCTGTCTATTAATTGAGAATGTAAAATATTTCTGGTAGTGAAACCAGAAATAAGCTACAATTCTGACTGATCATAAATATGATGTGCTTTATCAAACATACATCATTTCGGAAAAGAAAAGCTAATTTGGAGGACACGTTGCATTTTCAAAGTTAAAGGTGAGAAAACAGTATGCTCACAGTAAGTGGTTCAAACTGCTGTCAAGTAGAGAAATTTAAAAAAAACTAATAAGACTTCACTAATACACAATCTTACATCTATGGGATGAGACTCAAAACAGACTCCCTTGGGACGTTTAAGGCAAGTGTAACTGAGCCAACTTTAATACTTTGGGGGGTCTTGTCATGTGCAAATAAGGTGGTCTTAATACTTTTAATTGGAAATACAGGCTGCACATCCTTAAAATCTGAACACTAATCAGATGTTCCCTTTTTTCCAGAAGCAGTTAGTTAGGACTTTTAAACTTTTCAGTGGGCCAACATCAAAGTACAGACAAGTTTTACCATTCATGTCGGCAGACAGGAAACGGGATTTTCTCTTCTAAAGGCAGGAACACAACACTGCCCTAGATACATTCTCCCCATCCACGATCTTGCCGCAGAGTACTATTTGGAAACCTAAAATAGTAGCTTTGCCCGGGCATGAGGACAAAGAAAATGTTAACTGCTCAGCACACTGAAATAGGACAGCTGAAAAATGTAACTTAAGAAAAAAACTTCAACAAGGCCACGAATACTAGGATCTGGCACCGGGCGATCTTTTCCTTAGCCCGGGGTGAGCAGGTCTAAGGAATGAATGCTTTTCCATACTGCACCCAGGCTTGATTCGGCTTTGGATATCTTCAAGTAATCGTCCTTGGATAAACTACAACTATTGTTCCTAGTGAACAATTTTAAGCAAAGAGAGAAAGTACTTCATAGGTGACAAAAAGTCCAGTCTACTTCTGCCCAACAGGGGAGTTTAAAAAAAAAAAAAAAGTCAAAGGCAACAGGCAAGGCTTCTAGGAAACAATAGGTTGCGTTTAAGTCCTTAAACATGACAAAAAACTTTTATGTTGTAAATGTGAATCTTGATTTCTTTCACCCTTTTAAAAAATTTAATAAGATGGTAAGAAAAACACCCAACCTTCTAAATAAGTAACATACTCAGGCAATCAGATAATTTATAGTACAACGGGGTAATGCTGGGATCCAATTTTTCCCCCAGCAAAATTTCTCTTTACAAATTTCTAAGGGCAACAATTACCACAAAGCCAATGGCTAAAAAAACTTGATTGAATTGCAAAACTAACATTAAAACCACTTTTACCTTATGATTGAAACGCTAAAAATCAAAACTGTTACAAATGAAAGTGTCTGCAAACTACATAAAGAAGTATTTCCATCAAATGAGTCTAATTTAGACTCCAACACAGTAGTAAGAACTCAAACTTTGATGGTGAACAATCCTTTTCCACCTTAATGCAGTGTACGAAGAATAGCACACATTAAAGTTTGTTACGAAAATAGAGTTTATTAAAAACATCCCTATTGTTTTGAGGAGCTTTCACCGTTAACCTTGTCTTAAATTAAAAAAAAAAAAATAGAGAGCACTTCTAATTACGATTTGTAAACTTTTTAAAGTCAAAACTTTTAAAAAGTTACAGCAAAAAGGGTAATCTTTATTCATATTTTCAGTATTTTTTGTTATTTTGTGGCTATTTTTAAATAGAAGGGAAGCAATCAAATTGCTTACAGTTCCCCACCAACTACAGCGGGGCTGATATAGCAGGAGCAAGTATAATACAGCATCTGTACACCTCCAGCGCTACACTCCAGGAAGTGTCACTGTCACATTTTAACAAATTCCAGTCTCTAACGAGGAGCCTCTGCTGCTGAGCCAGAATCCTTCTCGGGTTCAACGGATGAGGTAGCCTCGGCAGGCAACTCTTCAGAAGGTTTTACAGCTGCGGACTCGGGCTCCCCCTTATCAAGTTCTGAAACAGTGTCTACATTTCCCACTTGGCTAACGGAAGGTTCGACGGGCTTGTTACCGCCGGCCCTGTCTGTCACCTCGGGCTTCTCCTTGCCTCGGCTTTCCTCCTTCTCTCTACGCGGCTCTCTATCTCTAGAATCTCTCTCTCTGTCTCGATGCCCACCGGAACGTCTATTTCTCTCTTCCAAGTCTCTGTGTCTGTCCCGGTCGGGGCTCCTCCTTCCCCACTCTCTCCTTTCACGATTACTATTCTCTCTATCATCATTACGGTTTCCATACCGTTCCCGGTCATTTTCCACCCGATTTCCGAAAGATCTTCTTCCAAACCTTTCTTGGTCTCGACCTGAATTGAACTGCTGCCTGTTATCATTTCTAAACAGCTGTGGTTGTTGCTGAGTTGGCGGCGGCTGCTGCGTTGGGGGCGGCGGCTGCGTTGGCGGCGGCTGCTGCGTTGGCGGCGGCTGCTGCTGCGGCTGCTGCTGCCTGCCGTCTCTGTCTTCAGGGCCCCCGGGGCCTGGTCCCGGGCCCCCAAGCCCTGGCATCCCACCAGGCCTCACGAACGGGCCGTGCGGTGGAAAGGGACCTTTCATTCCATGAGGGGGAGGCATTCCAAAGCCCCCCGGTCCTGGTGGTGGGCCTCTGTGCATCATATGTGGTGGCATGGGGCGGGGTGGCATCAGAGGAAATCGCTGTAAGTGAGGCGGAGGCATTCCCGGGGGGCGCTGGAGCGGGATCAGGCCGGGCCGGGCACCGAGAAGCCCCGTGGAGGGGGCCTGGAGCCCAATGACAGGACCAGGTGCAACTCCTTGAGTACCTAAAAGGCAATGAAAACAAACAAGTAAATCCAAGAACGGAAGATGGTATTGTCTTTTCAACAGTTTCCTGTGGAGCTTGAAGCAAGATGAAATTCAACCCAGAATCGTCACAATTTTGTATTGTTTGCCAGTCTACCGGTCATAAACTCAATGTGAAGGCCCCATGACAAGCCATGGCAAGCAGTCTTAAAGCTATATGTTACATATATATAGTACACTGTATACATTAATATCTAAGGTAGGTAGAGGTCAAAATAAGCCAGAAAAGGCAACTGTAATTACCCATTTTTGGAAAGAGTATGTCAAAATCTCCTAGACCCGTCACTCGTAGCTGTCTCACCACTCAAAATATGTCAAACATGAGAAACACAAGGCGCTAAGTCCTAGTGAGATAAAGGACTGAACTGATGGTTATTTCAGGTGTACTCTGAAGAAAAGTTTACTGTCTTAATTTGACTAACAGAAAAAGCGGGTCGCTGGCCAGAGCATCCAGTAATCAGGGAGTGGCCTCAGATTCAGCGTCACTAAAATGCCTTAAGTAGTTATAGTGCAGGAAGTGTTTAAACACTAAGGCTTAGAAAATAAAGGTCCGTACATGAACGCAGAGTTTATTTTCACAGGTCCCTTTTCAAAGCACAGCACAGTGTGGAACTTGCTGTGCTGAAATGCCTGCTGAAATAATGCTGACCACTCAGCCATTCTTCACCTGCTCACTCTTCCAAAGGTGGCATGACTGATCAAGTCGGTGCTGTTGAAAGTAACAAAGACTTACTGGTTTTAGGTCCCACTCACATGAGGGTCAACTTGTGATTCAGTGTAAGAACTACACAAATTCAACACTCCATCATTTACGAAGATACAGGAATGAGGGAAGGATTTGTTTTAGTTCACCCCTTAAGTAACAGGCATTCTCTCTCAATTCATTTCTCTGCAAACATCACAGGGCAATACTGTGACCAACAGAAGCTACTCTAATAATGGGAAATGTTCCAGATGTTGTCAGAATGTGCCATTTACCCACATACCACAGAAAAGGCTTTGAGCGTTATGGGTTATGACTATCGAGGGCAATGGTAAGAGAAATGCTTCTGTGACACCGATAGAAAAATGACCCGAGGGCAAACCCAGTGTTTTCATTTTTTCCCTCAACCTCATGTTAATTTGTGTTTACATCTTTAATCACTTCCTCCCTCCCATTCGTTTTAGCAAACAAATTTAACAAGTCCTATGTGCTCCTGGATTTTCCGTAGAGACGATTAATACTAATGTGATACACAAGAATTTCTGCTTCAGTTTCTGCCCCTCACAACATGTGGTCCAGTACTGTTCTGTCAGACTAATGACAGTGGACCTGAAAATGCACGTATACCAGTTTGTGACTCAACATGAGCACTCACAAGCTTTGGTATTTACTTAAAATAAAATACCTTTTAAATGCTTAAAGAGAAATACATTATGTTTGGTGACCTTGGACATGTGCCCCAGAAACAGGATAATACCTACCTCTTGTTGAGATTAAACGGCATAGAACACACAGGAGCTCACAGCCTGGCACATAGTTAACTGCTGACATTATTATTCCACACATCGATGTTGACAGGTGATAAATAGCCTCACACTAAATATCTGACTTTGCAAAAACAAACCCAACATTTTCCATGTCCGATCATTCAGATCCTATCCACGCCCCTGGTCTCCCACCCCAGTTTCAAGTCAAGCACTTTGGTAGTTGGGAAAATGTGAATCCACTGAGCTTCCACACGTCAGGTCTGAAGTTGAGAAATGCTCATTACCACAGTAAAGTCAGAAAATATGAAATGGGGGAATGAGGCAAATCCCTGCTCCTTCAGACTCTTCCAGAAAATTCCAGGCAATGAACAGAGAATCACCTCCTATACTGTATCTCGTGGAAGTAACACTGAGAACCTTCTTCAATCGTTTAGTGAATATCTGAGTCTATACCATACAGCGGAACACCAAATGCACTAAGTCCTAAGGTATGACCTTGTTCTCTCTCTTTTTTTTTTTTTAGCTGAGCCATCCTGCCACCTGTTGGCAGCTCAACAGCAACTCAGCTTGGGCTGGCATCGAACCGCCATTGCTCAGAGCTCAGCTCGCACTCTTGAGTGAGCTCTTAACCAATTGAGCCACTTGGCCGGCCCCTTGCTCTCCTCTTTACAGGAATTGCATAGTCTCAACATTTATGGACTAATTCAAAACAAGCTACGTAAAATGTATGTACCCAGCTAACGTCAAATTTAATAGACTATCATATACAGCAGAGCACTTAAAAAAATCGAGTTTACTTTCCCACCAGTTTTGATTCAAGGACTAAAAAGAACAATGTTTACAATCATAGAGGTCAGCGTGGCACATTCCAGTATCTGTCTATAGGATCAAGGGGCCAATGGCAAAATGTTAAATAACACTGGAAAAATGGGGAAGGGGTTCAAAGCATCTTCTAAGAAAAGAATTAAGTTCAGATGAATCTTTAAGAGGAAACAGTGGCTCTTGTAGGGAAATGGGAAAGGCCTATTCCTGATTTCCCCAAGATGGCCGCTCTCCTCAACTAACAGCCTGACAGTGACCAAGGATGCAAGGCCACCGCAGCCTCGTAAAGAAGAGATAAACTGGGGGATGATTCTTTATATAACATAAACCCGTCTCTAGGAACACACCTCTGAAGTCCTTTATAACATAGTTTGAGGATGCATACAGATAGATTTGACAGTTAACATTTAGTCACCATATATTTAAATCACCTATAAAGCACAATATTTTTTATAAAGAAAAAACATTGTCTAATTCATCTATTGTACACATGTGGATATTTGTATTCATGATTTGCTTAAAATGTTACACTTTCATATCCCTTCTTTTATTTGTGAATAAGTGGACTTCCTTTTAACCCTTCAGATGAATAAAATGTACAGATTCCCAATAGAATATTCCCATAGTCCCAAATGTTGGTCTTCAGACCACAGAAATGGTGAAACTGGACTTTTTTTTTTTTTTGGCTTATGTGTAGTTTTTGGGTTTTTCTTTGCAGTGAACATGTATTGTTTTTATAAGTTATATTTAATTTAAAAATGTATCAGGTGGCATAAGTCCTTAGTAGGCATGCTAGCTGAATTTCACCTTATTTTTATTAGGAAAGCTGACATTATGCATACACCAGTGGAACATACAGTGAGTTACCCAGGTGTAAAGGTCATTCAAAGCAATTATTCATTTTATCTGGAAATATGATGTGCAATGCCAAGTAACAAGTTTTCTCGAGTTACAAATTAAATTCATCCACACATATACTGAGCATCTGAGCTTTACATTATTAACTCATTTAATGTGCTGGGGATATAAAGAAAACACAGTATTTTCCCTTCAAACAGAACATAAAACGGACAAGTGTCAATTGCTGTAGGGAGTGGCACAGGCTGACATGGGGACAGAGTTGGAACTGATAAAGCTGGTGTTTACAAATCTGAGTGGGAGTGCCAGGGGATGTCTGAATTGGGTCTCAAAGGGAACACTATACAAGGCCAATAAGAATAAGGACAACATCAAAAATAAAATAAAAAAGGAACCTCCTTCACATTTGGGCCCGCCGAGTGGCGCGGCGGTTAAGCGCTAGCTTGGGAAGCCAGCGGCCCTGGTTCGGGTCCCACTTATGAGGGCCAGTGACACTGCCCTCAAAAAAATAAAATAAAATAAAAAGAATAAGGACAACATTGGCCAAGAGCAGCAGTTTTTGAAAACGCTTAGAAGGTGAAGCAGCAGGGTTGTTCTGAGGACTGCAAAAGAATGTCTTTTGATGAAAACCAAGAGAGCAGAAACTACAGATGACTTATTATTGAAGCAGTGAAAATTTGTGTGATACAAATTACTATTAAAAAAATAAAAGGGGCGGCTGGGTGGTTCAGTTGTTTAGAGCATATGCTCTGAGCAACAGGGTTGCCGGTTCAATTCCCACATGGGCCAGTGAGCTGCGCCCTCTGCAACTATTGGGCTGTCGGAAAAGTCATGACATATTTTCTTCTGTTTTTCGTTGCAAAAATGAGTCGTGACTTTTCCGACAACCCAATAAATTGAAGACAATGACTTGAGCTGAGCTGCCGGTGGGCAGCCGGATGGCTCGGTTCGTTAGAGCGCGTGCTCTTAACAACAAGGTTGCCGGTTCAACACCTGTATAGGATGGTGGGCTGCGCCCCCTGCAACTAGATTGAAAATGGTGAATGGACTTGGAGCTGAGCTGCACTCTCCACAACTAAGACTGAAGGACAACAATTTGACTTGGAGCTGAGGGGTCCTGGGAAAAAACACACAGTTCCCCAATAATGTTAAAAAAAAAAAATGAGGCTTATGAGGGTGAATAGGTAACCAGGGCAATTCAGGTCTTACAAGCCATGAGAAGAACTTGGACTTTCACCTAAAGTGATGGGGAAACACCTGAGGACTTTTTAGCAGGGATGATCCTATGTTCATTTTTGAAAGATCCTTCTAGCAAGTAGAATACAAGAAAGCATGGGGGAGGGGTGACCCTGCGGAGAAGGTAAGCTCTTACTCCAAGAATACAAGGGACAGGCAGACAATTGGATGGAAACAAAGGTGCCAGAGAGAGGGGAGAGATTCAACACACTCAGTGAGCAGAATTTAAGAGCTGGAGGAACACAGCTCTCTGCTTTGAATGACTGATAGAAGCATCAATGCAATACAGGAATTTAGGAAGAAAAGCCGTTTTTTGGGAGGCAGATGACAAATTTCACATGGAGATACTGAGGGTTGGAGGGGTCTGGGTTACATCAGGCGGAAACGTGAAGAAATTGATTACTGCATGTATACCTAGGGCTCAGAAGAGAAGAACCATGATGCGATCCAGAATACTGGTAAAAAGAAAAGGGAAGAGTTCAGACCTGGGGAAACGCTACATTCGATAGAAGACCCAAAATTTCTAATATAGCAAGATTTTAAGGCAGATCAAAAAAGTGACAGCCTGATATGTCTGCAAATTCAAGAAGAAATATACTGAGGTTTAACTCAAAATAACTTAAGACTTAACTGAGGATATCTCCTATGATGAGCCAGAAAACGTTTGTTTCACAATTAAAAACTAAAAGTCAATCTAGAAGGGAGGTGCGTTGCTATCTATAGCCAAGATGTTCAGAATAGCATGGAATAAGGAACAGGTATATTAACAGACTAATGGGTGCTGAGGGAGGGGACGGTGGGGAACACGGTTGGTGCCCAATGTGGACTTTGAAATCTCTGAACATAAGGAAGGGATACAAAAGGTACATCATAAATGGGATCTCTAAAGAAAAACAAGGATTTGCTATGTGGATAAAGGGGAGGGGAACAGGAGGAGAAAGGGTGGCGGGGAACATGCAAAACGAGGTGAGCAGAAAAAGCAAGGTACTTCTCCACCAATGATCTTGTCTTCCCTCCAGAAGTCCCGGCCTTGCCATTACAATGAAACTTGACAACTTCCAAATTCCCATTTTCATGTACCCCATAGGGTCACCCCCAATGCACTTCATGTTTTTACTTCCCTCCTTACCTGCCTCGGGGTCCATGGTTCTCCCCTGCCATAGTTGCCTGGAAAAACCTCAGCATTTGTTTTATATGGAGCTCTCCTGACCTGCACTCGAACATGCCCACTGGTCTCATTTTAAATGTATAACTACAACCACAAGTGCTCTCTTAATTTTGGCCAGCAATCCTAATTTTCCTAGCCCATTCCCATTCTCACCTCTTTAGAAAACTATTTCCTATGTTCACACTTCTCCTTAATCCCGTCTACTCTTAGCTGATTTCTCTTATGACAAGTTCAGTGAGATCAAATTCACACAGCCTACCCTTCGCCCATGTAAAAGCCTTTCATTCGCCCATGTAAAGTGTACAATTCAATGGTTTTTAGTCCAAAGTTGGGCAATCATCACAATCAACTTTAGAACATTTTCATCGACTCAACAGAAACCCTGTAACCATTTGCGGCAATGTTCCCCCAGCCCCAGGCAACCACATATTTTACCACAATGGATCTGCCTATTTTGAACATTTTATATGAATGGAATCATGTGATCCTTTGTGGTTGCTTTCTTTCACTTGGCCTATCTTTCCAAGGTTCATCCATGTTGTAGCATGTGTCAGTCAGGCATACCTCATTTTATTGTACGTCACTTTACTGTGCTTTCAAGATACGCTTTTTCTTTTTCTTTTCTTTTAAAACAAATCAGAAGTTTGTGGCAGCCAATCCTGTGATTGGTCTACTGGTGTCCTTTCCCCAAGAGCATTTCCTCACTATGTGTGTCACATTTTTGATAATTCTTTTAAACTTCATCGTTATTATGATGATCTGTGATCTTTGATGTTGCTGTTTTAATTGTTTTGGGGCATCACGAACTACACCCATATAAGGTGAACATAATCCATAAACGGTGTATTCTGACTGCTCCACCAACCTGCCGTTCCCTGACATCTCTCCCTCCCGCTCCTTGGGCCTCCCTCTTCACTGAGACACAGTAATATTGAAATTCAGCCAGTTAATAACCCTACCATGGCCTCTAAGTATTCAACTGAAAGGAAAAAGTCACATATCTCTCAATTTAAGTCAAAAGCTAGAAAGGTTAAAGCTTAGTGAGGAAAACATGTCAAAAGCCGAGAAAGGATGAAAGCTGGGCCTCCTGGACCAGTTAGCAAAGTTGTGAATGCATAAAAGTTCTTGAAGGAAATGAAAAGATTTACTCCTGTGAACACACGAAGAATGTGTGAAACAGCCATATTACTCATATGGAGGTTTTAGTGGTCTGGATAGATCACACCAACCACAACATTCCCTTGAGCCAAAGCCTAATCCAGAGCGAGGCCTTAATTCATAAACGCTGAGAGAGGTGAGGAAGCTGCAGAAGGAAAGTGTGAAACTAGCAGAGGTTGGTTCATGAGGTTTAAGGAAAGCTGCCTCCGTAACATAAAAGTGCGAGGTGAAGCAGCAAGTGCAGATGTAGAAGCTGCAGCAAATTACCCAGAAGATCTAGATAATCCATGAAGGTGGCCACACTAAACCCCAAATTTTCAATATAGACAAAACCAACCTCTGTTGGAAGATGCCATCTAGGACTTCCAGAGCGTGAGAAACGTCAATGCCTGGCTTCAAAGCTTCAAAGGACAGGCTGACTCTCCTGTTAGGGGCTAATGTAGCTAGTGACTAAGTTGAGGCTAAAGGCCACGTACCCTTCAAAAAATCCTAAGGCCCTTAAGAATTATGTTAAATGTACTTTGGCTATGCTCCATAAATTGAACAAAGCCTGGATGACAGCACATCTGTTTACAACATGGTTTACTGAATATTTTAAGACCACTGTTGAAACCTAATGTACAGAAATATTCCTTTCAAAATATCACTGCTCAATGACAATGCACTAATGAAATTAATGTTTTCATGCCTGTGGACATCACATCCATTCTGCAGCTTATGGATCAAGGAATAAGCTCAACTTGACACATTTCATAAGGCTGTAGCGGCCACAGGCAGTGATCCCTCTGATGGATCTGGGCAAAGCAAATTGAAAACCTCTGGCAAGTATTCACCATTCTGGATGCCATTAAGAATGTTCACTATTTATGGGAAGAGGTCAAAGTATCAACAGTAACAGGAGTTTAGAAGAAGTTGATTCCAGCTCTCATGGGTGACTGGGAGGGGTTCAGGCTTCACTGGAGGAAGTCACTGTAGATGTGGGGGAAACATCAAGAGAACTAGAATTAAAAGTGGAGCCTGAACATGTGACTGAATTGCTGCAATTTCATGACAAAACTTTTAACAATGAGGAGTTGCTTCTTATATATGAGCAAAGAAAGTGGTTTCTTGAGATGGAATCTATCCTCGTGAAGATACTGTGAAGACTGCTGAAATGACAACTAAGGACTTAGAATATTACTTAAACTCAGTTGATACAGCAGCAGCAGGGTTTGAGAGGACTGAAACCTTTATTGAAAAAAGTTCTGTTGTTAAAATGCTAGGGCCGGCCGAGATGGCTCAGTTGGTTAAGAGCTCGCTCAAGAGTGCGAGCTGAGCTCTGAGCAACAGCAGTTGAATGTCCAGCCAGAGCTGAGCTGCCGCTAAGCTGCCCACAGGTGGCAGGATGGCTCAGCTAAAAACAAAAAACAAAAAACACATATATGCTATCCAACAGCATCACATGCTACAGAGAACTCGCTTGTGAAAGGAAGAGTCAGCTGATGCAGCAAACTTCATTGATGTCTTATTTTAAGAAACTGCCACAACCACGCCAACCTTCAGCAACCACCACCCTGATCAATCAGCAGCCATCAACATCGAGGCAAGACCCTCCACCAGCGAAAAGATTGAGACTCTCTGAAGGCTCAAATGAGGGTTAGAATTGTTTTTTTTTTTAGCAATAAAGTGGTTTTTAGTTATATACAGTTTTTTTAGACATAATGCTACTGCACACTTAATAGAATCCAGTATAGTGTAAACATAACTTTTATATGTACTGAAACCAAAAAATTCATGAGTCAATTGCACTTATTTGCTTGATTGCAGTGGTCTGGAACCAAATTCCCAATATCCCTGAAGTATGCCTGTACTTCATTTATTTTTATTACCAAGCAAATTCCATTATATGAATAGATTGCATTTTATTTATCCTAGTTGGTTTATCATTAAAAAAATTAAGGCCTGTAGAAAGACTTTCACCCACCTACCACCAAATCTACCAATTTACCTGCACCTGTAACTGTATTAACTCCTTTCATCTGTGAACATGTGTTCTAAAGGTTAAGCCCTTTATTTAAACCCTGCATCAAAATCCCTCATAAGGTTGTCAACCTAGCAAATCTTTCTTGCACCAAAAATTTCTACTCTATTGGATTTTCCAATAATAAAGATGCTGTAGTTTCACCATCTTTTAGAAATAAAAACAAAAATAAAAAACTCCCTTTGCATCTACTTTCAGTTATCACCTCATTTTACTATTTCCCTATGTAACAAATTTCAAAGAGATCTCAAAATCACTGTATCCATTTCATCATTTCTCGTTCTCTCCTGACCCCATATAAGTGGGCTTTTGGACCCATCATCCCAATGAAACCCCATTTTACAAAGTCATCCAGAAACCTTCATTTCACTAAATCCAGTTGGTGAGTCTCAGCACTCTTCCTTAACCCATGAATGGCATCCGATAGTCCCTCTCTCCCTCCTTCCTAGAATCTCTGGTCTCTACTTGGCTTCCAGGGTACATCCCACTCTTTTTGTCTCAGCCTACTGGCTGCGCCTTCTCCGCACCCTTTGTTGGATAGGACAGCATAGCACGGTGGTTTAAAAGCACAGGTGTTGGAGTAAGGCTACCTCAAATCCTAGCTCTACCACTTGTAGTTGTGGCCTTGGCAGGTTACTTTATCTTTATGCTTCGGTTTCCCCATCTATGAAATAGGAATAACTGTACCTAACCCATAGGGCTGCAAGGCTTAAATGACTGATCTATGCAAACTCCTTAGAAGTTCCCGGCAAACAAAACTACGTATACCTTGGTTCTCAGTATATTTTCTCCTGTGGAATGTTGAAGTATTATTTATTCCTGGGCCTCTCTATTTCTCTATTTCCATTCCCTCCTTAGTTAACCTCACATGGTTTGCTGAAGATATCAGAATTTCCAGCTCCACACTTTTCTTTTTTTTTTTTTTTTTGAGGGCAGTGTCACTGGCCCTCATATGTGGGACCCGAACCGGGCCGCTGGCTTCCTAAGCCAGCACTTAACCACCGCGCCACTCGCCACTTGGCCAGCCCCTCCAGCTCCACACTTATACCAGTTGTTTACTTAACATCTGCATCTGAATATCAAAGTTAAAACATCCACCATTTTAACTTAATCTCCTCCCCACAAACTCACTCCTCCATATTTGCTCATCTCAGGAATGGCAATTACATGTACAAATTGCTCAGGTCAAAATGTTAAGTCATTTTGATTCCTTCCTCACACCCCATTTTTAAGTTATAAGGCAATTCTGAAGGTTCAATCTTCAAAATAAATTCAGAACCCCACACTTATTACCTCAGCTGTACACCCCAATGCAAGCTGTTAGCTTTCATCTCATCTATTGCAAAGGTACCCAAACTGGTCTTTTTTCCATGGTTCCTACAGTCTGTTCTCTAATTATTAAACAGTCATAGTCATCCTTTAAAAAATGTAAACCGGATTATAACACTATTCAAAACCCTCCAACACTTCCCACTGTACCCACGCCTGGCCTTTGACAACCTTCTCTGTACTCATCGCCTGCCACTCCCTTCCCTTACTCACCCCGCTCCGGCCACACTAGCCCACTGCGGTTCTTCAAGCAAGCCAAGTTCGTGCTCAATCCAGGGCCCCCTTGTTCTTCTCTCAGCCTGAAATGTCTTTCCTGTGTTTATATGGCTTTTCCCTCTATTATTTCTCTCTGTATTATCTTCTACAACTCCCTGGCCATCCTAATTAAAATAGCACATCCCACGTGACACTTCAACCCCGTAATTGTTCTCTGCTTTACTCAATAGCTCCATGTAAAATTATTATTTATTTATATAAGTCCCTACTAGAGCATCAGGTCCAGGAAGACAGGCCTTGTCTTGTTCATTCAGGTATCTCTAGTTTCCAGAAGGCCTGGCACATAGCAGGTCCTGAATAAATAAACACACGCTGAACGTATGAATGAATGGTGGTGTCTCAGGTGATTACCAAACTCATCAAAGGAGAATATACCTCTCAGGGGACAAGAGCAGAGGCCACAAGGTCCAGGCCCCTCCCTCAGGGCAGCGAGTCTTTTTCCATTGTAAACCTAAGATCTGAAATTTATTTTGAGAAAGGTTGCAATTTTCTTTCACAATCTACTTTTCTGTTCATAGTTCCAATTCTACCGTTTTTTATTTGATCCCAATAGAAGGTCACTGTGGCATTTTGCACAAACTGAAAACAAAATTTTTCTCATACAAGGAAAAAGGTGCATCGACCACTCTTCTCTCACCAATGCCCTGAGATCCTTAGGAGCGTATATAAGGTCTGACAATTAAGTTTGTGAACTCATCCTAGAAAAAGCACTACATACCTCATTGGTGAATATCACTATGGTCACCTTCGAAGTACTCCCCTTGGGAAGCAATGCACTGATGTCAGCGCCTAGTCCACCCTTCAAAGCAATTTTGGAAATCTTTTTCTGGAATGGCCATCAGAGCTGTCTTCGTATTACCCCTGATGTCCTGAATGTCATCAAAATGTCTGTCTTTCAATATTTCCTTTGTCTTCGGGTAAAGAAAGAAGTCATTGGGGGGCCAGATCAGGTTAAGTAGGGAGGGTGTTCCAATACAGTGATTTGTTTACTGGCTAAAAACTCCCTCACAGTGACATGTTGGCTGGTGCATTGTGGTGATGCAAGAGCCATGAATTGTTGGCAAAAATTTTAGGTCATCTAGCTAACTTTTTCACATGGCCTTTTCAGCACTTCCAAATTGTAAACTTGCTTAACTGTTTGTTTAGTTAGTACAAATTCATAATGAATAATCCCTCTGATATCAAAAAAGGTTAGCAACATCACTGCAAGAAGTTTGTGAACTTAATTGTCAGACCTCATAGTCACCAAAAGTGGTTTTTTATTCCAGACCTTCAGAAAATTAAAATAACAGTAGAACCAATACACATACTTCATTTGCTAGATCCATCAATTAACAACACAGGGCATAATTATTTTGAAAACATTTCCAGCTGATTCTTATAGTAGGTGCTTGATTGGGAATGGTAGAGAATCGAAGAATAAGGAACTAATTTTCAAATAATGAGAGAAAGCACATTTTAGATCACATTACATCTTAAGATTATTTTTTAAATTGTGCTTAGAATGTGATTTTTTTAAGAGAAATTTGAGTTTTCAATAACATATAATGCAGGTATACTGACATGTGTATCTATTTTTAGCATAGGGTATGTTGTTTTGATAAAATCTAGAGTCAGAATTTCAAATGAAGAGAAACCAGAGAATATTATCACTTTAAAATGACTCCTTGTTTTTTTGCAAAATAATGTACAATAGGCTTTGTCTGGTCATTTCCCTATGTTCATTTATAGTGACTTTTCAGAATTTCAGTTTGTATACTAATTGCTATTTTACTATAATTGGCAAAGTAAAACAGCTATGACTTAGATTTAAGAGTTGCACTATTAGAATCAAGAAGTTTGAAATATACAGTTAACCTATAGCTCAATGAGATTACTTGTAGGAACTTTTATTTTCAATGTCACCTGGAAAAAAATCTTACCTGAAATTGTTCACAGCAGTATCTGTCTACCGGAATCAACCTAGCACCCAGTTTCTGTCCCTCCCACCTTTCTCAAGCCCCACATGACATCTGTCAGAGATTTAAATTTCTGAGGCTCTTTAGGCTGCAGTTTTGCAGCCTAGGAAGTGCAGGGGGTGGGGAGGTGGAGATAATGTGATAAGCAGCTTTCATGTTTTTGCGCAAGATCTTCCCCATATTTTGTTTTGAAGTGCTTCTTCGCCTTCAGAGAAAATATAGTGTATTCACGCATAAATTCAGACTCAAGGCAAACATTTGTTGTGGATTGTTATTAATTATCTACTGAACAACACTGTATATTAAGTTGAAGGTACTGTGATGAGCATTTGGGAACCATTTCTACTATACAACACTAGTGGAATAAAACAATGCAATATTTAAGGGTACCAAATTCAAATATTTTAAAGCTTTCAAAAGAAGAACACTTTTATAGGCTAACTAGTAAACAGGCTTTAGGGTACCAAATCAAACACCTGGCAGATACTTCCAGCTTATAATTTAACATAACCAAACATAGCCAAGTTCACAACAAGAAAAAAATATATTAAAAATTAGATGTGATCACTAAAAAACTGCTTTCTAGGATTTTCTTCAGGTTTCCTTTGAATGTTAGATTAGTGCTCTAATGTTCTAATTTAAATGTTGTTAAAAATTATTAACTATATAAAAAAAATTAAAATTCTGGGCAGAGAAATCCAAAGCTAAGTAAAATTACCACAGATCAAATATTAATTTTAAAGTAATTACAGAAATTGATGGTAAAATTATTCATCTTCTCGGCAGTTTTAAGGATCATAAACCTACTGCATAAAAGTAAGCACACCTGTTTAAGTATAATAGTTCACAAACCATTTCTGTTCACATGATTTCTTAAGGCGTCCAAGTTTGGGAACATCATCTCAAATGCCCACCGAGGCCATGTAGGGATGTATGACACCAAGCCTGAAGTACATATAAGCATTCAGGCTGCAGGTCACTAATTTGTGAATTTTGCTTTAAATCACTTAACAAAAATAATCAGTTAAGTAGGAAGCAGTCTTACAAATACTCAATTCTTATTTATAAATTTCACCATCATCTATAGCAGTGTGAGAAAATGGGAGATTCTATGCATATTAATAATTAAATGTATTTGGCAAGGCATGAGGCTTTAATTTCCACAAAAGGAATGAGTCCAACTTAGAATGATTTTTTCATAAAGATATTTTAGATATACTGGTAACACAGTAGAGATATGTAACACAAACAAACATTTTTTTGTGTATTTTTTTTATTGTTTGGAACACCAAAGTAACCCAAATTTCACATTTACAATGAACTTTTTAATAAAAATATGCTGTACATCAGTATTAGAGATACAGATCATACAGAAGTTTTTGAAAAGTAAACATATATACTTACACAGTAAAGAGAATGAACTGAATTGCTCTTATCTTTAATATTCCTCTCTAAATGATCACAGCTGTAGACTTACCGTAACTATTCTAAAATCACCACTGTTCCACTAGCTATAATGGAGTGTGAGGTACTAAGAACATATTTCTTTAAAATCTAGTAGTAATTATTGTGCATGAAATAATTTTATACTTTCAGATTATCAGTTACTGAAAGAATCAGAACTTCTAAGAGATGGAGATTTAGTTCCCCACAGTTCTGGAAGTGTGGGCTACCTCAGCCCATCTCCAGATCTGATCATCGGAAAATATTTTAAACCAAACCGTCCTTAAAGCACCCTATCTCCTCCCACCAGTACAATCAGGCCTTACTACAGACTTTTGGGAGATCCGTTCAACATTTGTTTGGCCCCTTTATCACCTGCCACTGTAAGAAAACTATTTGAGTATCAGTAATGGGAAGAATATAGGTATCATGTTGTGCTATCTAAATGAAACACCACCATGACCAACATATACATTTTCTCAGTAAGCCAACTGATGGAATTTAATGTGTGAACTTGCGATCTGGTCTAACCTACCATAAAAATATCTGAGGCACCCTATGCCATGATACATTTTTTTCCTATAAAGTCTGCTTCCTCTGCCTGCCAAAAAATATAAGTTTAAAACAAACAGCAAAAGTATATAGTTTTTAGAACTGCAAAGTATAAACATTCCTCTCCAGGTATTTCAAATGTCATCTGTGACATTCCTTACCTGTAATAAGCACCTACCACTCACTGAGGGCCTACCCCGTGGCAGACCCCACGTCAATTGTTAATTATAAACGTTGGCCCGTTGAGTCATCACAACACCCTGGTATGTCATTTTTATTCCCCTTTTTTACAGATGAAGAAACTGAAGTTTAGTATCATACTTAGCTTACTTCTAGGTCTAAAATTTTCCAGTATAGCACAACATTTCTTTTTATTACCATAAAAGAAAACATTAGAGCACCAGGAGAAAACCTGCAAGCATTGTGCTTCTAGGATCCCATTACTTGGTTAACAGCACCAGTGCCCTAACCTGACTACTGATCCCATTTAGCGCTGTTGATGACTATATTCCTTTATCAAAATGATGAATCATGAGATGACCCTTTCGGATAAGTCTTCCATTATTTGCATATACATTAAAAAGTCTCACTTCTCCAAATGGTCAAAATTCACGGAATATTCTTTTCAAGATTTCTAATTAAAGGAACATGGACGGCTTTTCTGTTCTCATGACTGGAACGGCATTTTAGTTAAAAGTGCCTATTTTAACAAGTTTTCATTTTAATGTTATGTCAAATGTTAACCTTTCCAGATCTGGAACAGCCTTCAATTTCTAAATTTTGTTTTAAAAGTTACAATGTTCATCAGAGGTCTAGTATAAACAGCCATGCATTGAAATACTAGCCACCCATCCACTTATGTAACAAATGTCCCTCTCTCACGGCTTTCTATCCGGGGGTTTGGGAGGGATTGCTGGAGATGGGGAATGGGCATCCAAACAGGCATGTGAAGTGACATTAAACGCTAAGAAATCTTTCTAGCAGTGGTTAGCTTACTAAATTTCTTTTTCAAGCTCACCAACTTTTGATCTGTGTTTTAGTTTGTATCGCACATTAGGTGCAGTTTAAATTATCCATTTCAGCAGTGATAAGAAATAAAAAGCAGAGTCTTCAAGACCTAAATGTTAAATCAAACGCAGGCTACTTATTCTTCAAAGTCGTTTGAAAGTAGTGGTTATTAAACTCTTGAAGATATGAAATCTTCTCACTCATTCAATGAATTGACTCAGCCCGGAAAAAAGCACCAACGCATACAATTTTGTGAATAATCTCAGGTGGCCTAATATCTGCGGATGCTAGACTAGAAAATTTCATAGCAACCAGAATTCATCAGGAGTGTGGGGTGAAGGAGAGGAGTTGACCAGAAAATTCTATCCAACTCAGATTCTGTGATTCTTGTGCAACCATATTATAAATATGAAAAAACTAAATAAATACAATAAAACATAACTGAGATCTAAAGATGTTAAAAGTTTCCCAGCGGCTAGTCCAATGTTCCTTCTACTATATGGTTTCCATATAGTAGGGCGCAGGTCTCTTAAGCAACTTCCTTATTAAACAAATTATTTCCCATCATTATGATGACTACTGCTACATCACTCGTGACAAATTTTAACCCCAAATCCTCTTTTCCCACAACCTAGTTTGTGTACTAAGGTAAATACAAATCAAGTTTATTGTCATCCTAAGCTCTGTCTTGGAAAGGGCAGAAGACAGCATGCCATTTAAAAACAAATTGATTTTTATTATAAATGTAGTACATGCACAAAGTAAAACTTTCCAACAGCACTGAAAGGTGTGGGTGAAAAGTAAAAGTCCTGCATCACAAACCAATGTCCCATAGTCCTACATATCTCACAGGTAACCAAGGTGCTCTTTCCTAAAAAATCTGATTATGAAAGCAAACGTGTACACACATATACCTCTGAAAAATACAATGGACTCACAGGACTAGAACATTATAATACTAAGGATGAATTAACTACCCATTAGGAGAATCAAGTGTTAATTATACTTGATAATACCACCGCCAGTACAACAATTTGTTAATTTAATAGATGGTCAGTATAACAAGTATATGATATATTAATTTATAATTCAAGCAAGCAAGGGTAAGGCCTCTTATTAAAGGTGTAAACAATCTCAATGACATTTCTCTTAATCACAGTAATAAAGTCATGGGTAGAGTACAACAGATAAACTCTGGCAGGAGAAAACTGAGGGGTCAGTGGGACAGCATTACCTCGGGCTGTGCAACTGTCAGGTAACAAAGTCGTTTTATTGCAATGTATCGAGGATAATGTCTTTGCTAGCCCACAGAGAATGCTACCAAAGTCCAACAGTTTTAGATGTATAAAAATTAGTTCAGACAGGAAAAAAACAAAACAAAACTATGTTGTCAAAGAAATGTTATCTCTTATAAAGCTGGGACATCTGGGGTTATGTCAGACTTTGTATCAATTCCTTTCCACAGAGATTTCACAGGGTTTTTCATAACATTAATTAAGATGTACAAACCCAAACTGTTATTCAGGACAAACAAACATGATTTCATCATGGAGGTTGTCTCTTGGGCTACTCTTGGTAAAAACCAAGAGCATATATTTAAGAGGAAGACTGTCCTCAAAGAAAAATATCAGCCTCAGAACGTTTTACCCAAATTAGCATTGTTTTAAAAAAAATCCTCACTTGGGCAGAGGGGGAAAAACTAATGATAAAAAAAGTTAACTTACCAAGAAGTGAAACAGGCTGGGTTACAGGAGGGGTAGGCAGATTCGTGGGTGCAGCAGGTGGCACAGCAGAGCCATACATTTTCACACTGTCACCAGACTCGGCGTTTCCTCTAGCCCCAGACACCACTGTTGGAATGGGATTTCCAATAGATAAGTCTTTTGTAGTGTCTTCATTTATACCAGCGATAGTAGCTAAGGAATATAATTACATCAACATGTGAAGCTGAGTAATTCGTTACCTCCCCGGTCAACACTCTCTCGCCCTACTGTAGACCCTGATCCTACCAGTCCATTCTCCCTCCTACTCCCGACTCCCAGAACTGAACACAAAGGAAAAACATGCTTACAGTTTGGGATGCTTATTGGTGGTGTGTGAGGAGGAGGAATGGATACTGGTGGAGTTATAGGAGGTGGGGGTCCAGGAGGAAGAAAACCTAGAATAACAAAAGTAATGTCAACTTACATTGTATCATTTTATTGCACGCTCTAAAAAGAATGTCTTCTCAAACAACCTAGTGTACCTGGGGGTAAATGCATTGGGTTGAATCCTGGGCGCAAAAATGGCGGAGGAGGTGGGGGAGGAACTCCAGGACCAAAGCCGGGAGGAGGAATCCCCAGAGGCGGCGTGAAGGTGGGTGGCTGGAGAGCACCAACAACAGGAGGCCCAGGCTGATGTGGTGGGACCTAGAAAAAGAAAAAATGAAGCCACATATCTAGTCACCCCACCTACTCATACAGTGAGTAGAGACAAAGACAATATCTTGTTGAAAACTAGATGTTTCCAGATTTGTGCTTATTATGTGAATAAATTAGAAAACAGGTGTAGGTACCCACCCCAAATGATAGACATTAAAGTTTTGCTTTCTACTTTTTGACAGCAAACTCACATTGTGTTACACCAGTATCTCTTGGGTGTTCTGATAGGATATGATACATTAAAAAAAGTTTCATATTCAGTTTGAGAAATACAACTCTAAGAAAAACTACCTGACAATTTTCACTGTTACTAAGATGACCGGTCCCAGGGTCCAGCTGCTTGGCCACCCTCTAAAGTAGCTTTGTGACCCTGAGCAAGCTTACTCTCTCTCTCCAGACCTCAGTTTATGCATTTGTAAAATAAATAAGTGCACCCTCACATAATTACGGGGATTAAAGAGTTAATAGATGTTAGTGCCGGCATTTAAACACCCAATAAAACAGTTGTTTTTTTAAAAAAAGTATGATCAATTTTAACATACGAGGCACGTTTCTTTAAATGAGTGCCGATATACACTGAATCTTCTTTAAAACCTATACTGGAAGGGCATACCTAAAAAGTTCAGCTAAAAGTGGCAATTTAGGGAGTTCAATTATAAAATAACACAGTAAAATATGCATCAAAACGTGATTTTCTTCTTACATTAAAAAAATCAAGTGTACACCACTTTTGTGATAGTCAGATTTACCTGATCAGATTTAATGTGGGAAACTGAGGAAAGAAGGCATTGAAAGACAAGAAAAATCTAGTAAAAAAACAAAACAAAAAGAAAAATCTAATAGATCATACATAAAACAAGGTCAAGTATTTATAACTTTAACCAAAAGGTTTTTCATGATTGAGCTCTTATCATGTAACAGAAAACCTGCTGAGTACTTAACACACATTATTTCATTTAATCCTCAAAAAACTGTGACACAGGAAGAAGAATGCTGGAGCCAAAGCCAGGGAAGGGGATTTGCACATTTATAAACAGGAAAACTGAAGCTTAGAGATTAGGTGACTTGCTCAAAGTCACACCTCCTGAGTATAACAATAGAGTTGGGATTCAAACCCAGCTCTGCCAGAATCCAGATTCTTCCTTCTGAAGTAATAAGACAGCAAAGGCTCTATATAAGAATATCCCTTCATGTTAAATGGCTCTTAATTTATTGGACTGTTGGAAAAGTCATGACGCATTTTTGAAATGAAAAACAGAAAAAATACGTCATGACTTTTCCAACAACTCAATAGTAAACAGCTCTCAATCCTCCATTTAAAAAAATTACTCATAGCACCACCCAAACTGGAGATTTAGAAACTCTCTTTCCTTCAAAACCACTGCTCACTGGGTATAAATCAAAGGTCTCTCAGGACAAAGATCCGATAAGAAAACAAGATGAGAGTAAGCAGAATAGAAGAAACTTTAATAGGTTTACATTTCAAGTCTGAAACATTAAACATTATAATGTGAGACACTCAATAATCTAGGCAGATGTAAGACAATAATATGAATGTATTCTGGTTTTACTAACATTTAAAAATGTGTTAAAAAGTTTATAAACAATAATGCACATTTATGTACTCATGTCTGTGATAAGATTTAGAAAGGTATCTTTCAGACACTTAAAATTTGTTAAAATAATGCCCCAGATAGTCTCACCTGTGGAGGTGGTACTGTTATAGGTGCGGGAACAGGAATGGGAGGGACAGGCACAGGTAAAGGTTTAGGTACGGGTGACACTGGTTCTGCGTGTGAGGTTTCTGCCCCTCCATTTTGAGCAACTTCATTTTCATGCTTCTTGGGAATTCCTTTCCACTCTATGAAAGTTAAAGAAATTTAACAATAAAAGTTTGCCATTTTTAGTTTGTAACTTTAAATCTAGAAATGATTTTTAAAATACTGATTATATAAAAGCCTGCAATCTGATTAAGAAATGCCTATACTAGATCTTACAAATATTACTTAACAAATAATAGCAAACATGAAAAAAAAAAAAAAGTGCTTAATCTGTGACAGGCACAGTTCTAAACATTTTATATATACTAATTTAATTCTCATCACCATCTATAAGTAGTTCCTATTATTATTATTATTCCCATTTTATAAATGGAGAAAATAAAGATCATCTGCCCAAACTCACACACCTAATAAGTGGCTGAGAAGGGACTCAACCCAGACACATCTGGCTCTAGAGTCTATATTCTGAACCACGACAGTGTCTTGTTTGGACAAAAGCCCCTGGGAGGGAGGAGAAGAATCCCCTTTACCATGGATGGATGAGAGCCTTCCAGAATGCGTGGCACACAGTATACCCTCACTACCTGTTTGCCTAAAGAGAAGCCAAGCTCTGTCTGTAAGTGAAGGCATCATGCACTGTGGAGGAGGAGGCGGAGTAGGGCAACAGTCCAGCATTGTTGTACTTCCCTTGGGCTCTCAAATATCACACCTGCTTGAAGGTTCCTTTAATTGTTTACTCTACTTGCCACGCCACCCTGTGCTCCACCCTTGCCAGGCTATTACCAATTTGAGGTCATGACCACACATGTGCCCTTTCCTCTACTGCAAGCCCACTGTCCATCTGGCACTTTTAATACTCATAACCACAAATAACTGCACTTCCTCATCTTACATACTTGCTTTCAACTGCTTCTCTGGACATTTAAACATTTTCAAAGAAATTATTATGAAACTCTAGATTAAAACACAGTATTGACATTGTGGTGAAGACTCATTTGATCTGTTAGGTTTTCACTGAAAAATTCCATTTAAGATTTGCTTAATACTGTAATTAATAATTAACCCCATAATCAGTAATTATTTTATTTGCATCTCTCCCACTTAATATAAGTTGCATAAGAGCAACTTATATTAAGAGCAAAGACCATATTTGTGTTATTCACCATTTTTTTCTCAGTTTATAATGGGAAGATTGGCAAATAGTGGGTACTTCAAAAATTTCAAGTTACTTCTTATACAGAATAAACATTTCTTACATGTACTATCAAGAAAACAGATGAATTTTCAAAGACTTTAAATACACCTTTACCTGGATTAAGTGTATCACTGTCCAACATTCCTCCTTCACAAAAACTCTCCAATTCTTCAGGTTTGACTTTGTCCCACGGAATGTAAGTAACACCAAGTTCTACATCCCAATACTGTTTATAATCTGCCTTTATTCCTTTGTTTAAGGCCCAGGCAATCTATTGCATCATTAGTTAAAATATAAAAAGGAAGGGAGAAGAATGTCATAAGTTCTGAGAGTTCACTACTTCCCACCATTTTAATCACTGAGCCTGGGCAGCAAAGGCACAGCCTGGCCTAACTACCCACCCAGGATCCTATCCGGCACTAGGAAACTGGTTACCCTTTCATCCTACTTTGTCCTAGGAAACTGACAGGCATCACTGCCCTAACCCACTCTTGAAACCATCCACTCAACCAGCATAAAAGTAGGAGAAAAGGAAAAAGCTTATCAAAAAAAGTGCAAGCTTCCACGCACAACCCAGCCTACTGGGTACCACTTTCAAAAGTCTTGGACTTCTTGGAATTATTCAGCATTAGACAAAATCCTTTTGTGGCACAATCCAAGGGCAGAACCGAGTTGTTATGATATCGAGGAAACACTGATTGTGGCCCCTCAGGAGAACAATCCCCATGTATATATACCTAGTTTTTCCCTTCTTCGCTAAACATTTCTCATAGTTAATTTTAAGATGAGAGGAGAAACTTTAAAAATAAAATGTAGAAAATCCAAAAATTTTGGAATGACAAAATATTTTACTAAATGACGTTTTATTTGAAGTAGCAATTATTTAAACACCTTGATGAACTGTTCTATTTACATTTTTTTTAAAAAGAAAATTCTACCATGAACCTAACATGTAAAATTTGATGTTAACCTTTAACAGATAACTTCTTTTTAATAAGATGCATATGAAATGCCTCAGTGTCCAACATTACAGTTTAAACCAAATGAATTGTGTATAAAAGTGTACCTTTATGGATTTCTGGTTCACTTTATAGTTTCCTCGGCTCAGTTTCTGTAGGGCACGATAAGCATCTTGCCTATGAACCATAACAATATAGGCACAACCTCTGGGAGGAATCATCTGCTCGAAAACATTTTAATATTATAAAATAGGATAACAACAAAATCAAAGAGCAACAAGATATAATACTAAGTACTAGTTCCAACAACCCCCTCCCCAACCAAGCCAGTCTTCCATCTGAGAATAAATGAATTTGTAAATTGGCAACTCAAGTTTGGTCTCAAGTGTCAATTATTATTGAGCCTACAGTCCCCCAAGCTTTATTATATCCTTTTCTAGGAAAAGGTTTTAAACTTGGTTATCAAAGAAATGTGGTTAAATGCAGAAAATGCTGAACATGGACTCAGAGCACCTAAACTCTAGTCATATCTACAAACCTGGGCAAATTTTTGACAAGGTATATACTCAAGTCCTTAATTTTGTAAAATAACCATCACATCTGTCCACTGTCATTAAGTAATTTAATAAACACTCACATTAATTGATTCAATTGGCCCAAACTCTTCTAAGAGGCCGGCAACATCCTGCTGAGTAGTCCTTTTGTCCAGCTGTCCCACCCAGAGTGTAGTACTACAAACTTAAAATAAAATCACCATCAAATACATACACATTTGATAATGAACAGTATTGTAATTTATATGAAAAAAATTACAGCAAATATGTCTGAGTTATGAAACTTCAAGTTTAAGTAGCGATTCCATATACATTTAAAACATTCCATAAAATTGTGGTAGTACTTCCAGGTCTGAAAACAGGATGGTGAATAAGCATAAGAGCTGGGGAAAAACTGGCCTCTTTGGGGGACAGATCTAACATGTGATCCCAACTCTCCTGATCACCAACCAATTCAGTGCTTTTGTTTTTTGTTCAGTATATGAAGTTGTCCTTTTCTAACTGTCAAGTGTATATGGCTTCTCTTATGTTGTGCCCAAGGTAATAATCCTTCCCGAAGTTTCACACATGCCCTAGTCATAGAAATTAAAATTTCAATAACAGCTATGGACTTACAGCACACCTTATTAAACTTTCTAAATGCATGATGAGATTCGGGAAATAATCTCTGTAGTCTGTGTAATACAGTAAGTAAATTGTAAATCTTTATAAAACAGGGTATTGGTTATTATGCAGAAAAAAGAAACCCTTTCCATTGTTTATAGGAGAGCTAGTTAATGACTTTGTATTTCATACATTAGATTTAAAACACACTATTACTCAACACTGTTACTCTGATTTCACTCCTTATTGCTGCTTTACAGCTGGGTTTAATGTAGAAAAGTAAATCCAAGGGTATATACCAAACAAATAAGACGCGATAAAGCAGTACTTAGCTGAAAGTTATAAAACATCATGACACAAAGAAAATAATGCAGGAAGTTTGAATGTAAAGGCTAATTTACCACTCGCAGTTTCTGATTTGATTGGAGGAAGGCCCTTTTGTCGGCGTTCTCTTTCTTTTTCTCGATCCCGTCTTTCTTGGGATCGAGACCTAGGCGAGTGCCGGCGTCTATCTCTGGACCGAGATCTAGAACGTCGATGACGAGACCTCCGAGATCTAGAACCAGATCGAGAGCGCCTTCTTTTTGGTGACCTAATGTTTTCATGAGGAGGGAGAATGGATAGCACATGAAAAAATTTTTTAAATGTAAGCATGTATTAACTAGAAAAAAAACACAATTTAATGTTTGGTAATTTAGTAATGTTTGGTAATTTAATGGTTGGATATGTAAGAGTTCAATAGCAGGGAATTCATTCTAAAGATTAACGTGTTCAAAGTTAGAAAGCATTCATGTATTTTAAATGAGATAAAGAAGACTGCCGGCTTACAAAAGTACCTTTCATCTCCAGTATCTCTGGTACTATACTAAATTACATCCTTGTAGTTAAGATGCTAATTGTCACCACTGAGATATACTGCTACTACTGTTATCTATCTTCTCAGTATAGTCTTCTTTTCTGCAGCGATTAAAAGTGTAATCTGATTATAGCATTAATCATCTTTCCATTTTGTTGGCTGATAAACCTGTACAGGAATTTTGATTATTATTATAAGAATTATGTACTAATTATTATAATACTAATAATTATTAGTACGTAATTCTTACAATTTCATGTATCACAATTTTCTTTTTTTTGAGGGCAGTGACACTGACCCTCATATGTGGGATAGAACCGGGGCCGCTAGCTTCCCAAGCCAGCACTTAACCACCGCGCCACTCGGCCGGCCCTATAATTTCATGTATAATGTCTACCTATATGCAGACATTACAGAAACTCAAAAGGAAGAAATGTGGGTAAGATGACCTTAGAATTCTTTTTAAATTAATACTTCTGCCCCCACTCCACATACAGACATAGCAAGTGTAATTTTATTAGCACTGCATACCTGAAAACAATCCAACTTGACGTTTACCTCTATGTCTCCTAAGACATAAAGGATTGGAATACCATTTTCTATAAATTACCTGGATGCTGACCTAGATCGAGACTTTCTGTTCTCAGACATGTGCCGCTTAACCTCTTGAATACAAGGCTGTTCTACTTCCATTTCCTTTAAAAACAAACAAATAAACCACCACCAATCATTACATGAGAAAAGTAGAAATTATATAGAGTCAAGAGGACAAAATGTAAAGCCCACTAAATTATAAATCTCTTGCCCTGAAACAGTTCTTTTGGCTACCTGAGACCAAATTACTTAATAATGACTGGACTTCGGTGGGAAAAAACTTTTATGTGCTTTACAAGATTAGAAGAAGTACTCAACTTCTGGAAATTACTTTGTATAGGTTGCCTACTGTTTTAATAAAACATTACCTAAAGTGGTGAACTAGACACTAGTTAAGCATTCTATATGGTCTCAATCCTCAAAAACCTTATGGAAATTGGTAGTATTATGATGTCCATTTTCCAGATGAAAAAACGGGAACAGAGAGGGTTAATATGTGCTCAATGTAACAGTCTTTCTTCATATTCAACAATGAAGATAAAAGGGCAACAGGGTCTCCAGTTTGATTCCCGGCCCGAACTGCCGCTGAGCTGCCAACAGACGGCAGGATGGCTCAGCTAAAAAAAAAAAAAAGGAAGATAACAAGCAAATAGGCAGCAATCTGCACCTAAGTCAAGGCAACCAGAAAGATCATCAACTATCGATAACGAAGCTTTACCTGATGTGCCTTCTGCGTAAGTGGTTCATTTTGTGCCTGAAAAGAAGCTTGGAAAGGCTGCTGTACGGCTGGAGTTGGAGGAATCACAGACTGAGCCATGGGAGGAAATGGAGGTGTAGGAAGAAGGGCAAATCCTGGCATCTGTCCATTAGGAGGAAGTGGGACCTTTTGTTTTTAAAGAAAAATGTAGAAATAGATCTTAAGTAATAGCTATTAGAATAATTACAAAAACGCTTACTTTATGTAAAACTAAAGTATCTTCAATAAATGTTGATCAAGGAAAAAGTACCAATTTCCATAATCTTTATCCAAATAATTGTTAAATATTCAAGTACATAGGTTAAGAATCTTGGACTCCAATTTAAAGTTATGAAAACACAGAACTAGGTTGGGTTTTATATGTTTGAAAACATAACTTCACTTATATGAGGAAACCATGTGGACTGAACTGAAAGTTAGAGTTACTCTATTGCAAATTGTCTCTCTTCAACTTCAAAGGCAATTAAAGCCTTTTGAGAGAAAGAGTGGCTAGAAGCATCGACTTCTAGGTTCATTTTTTATTTTTATTTTTATGTTTTTTGAGGACAGTGTCCCTGGCCCTCATATGTGCGACCCGAACCGGGGCCGCTAGCTTCCGAAGCTAGTGCTTAACCACCGCGCCACTCGGCCGGCCCCATTTATTTTATTTTATTTATTTATTTTTAAGATTTTTATTGGGGAACTGGGGGAGGGGAACACACAAGTTGTTGTCCTTTTGCTCCTCAGTCTAGTTGTGGAGGACATCGCTTCACTGGCCCATGTTGGTATCATCATTGCGCTCTTCCCGGGTGAGGCAGATCGGTCGCTGGCTTCTGGACTGCAGCTCATGGCGGGTCTTGGCAGCTCACGCTGGCTGCCGGCCACTCACTGTAGCCTATGGCAGCCCACTGCAGCAGGGGCTGCAGCCTACAGCATCGCTGGGACTCACACAGCCCAGCTCCAGGTGGAGCTGTTGTTCACCATCTTAGCTGTAGAGGGCAGTGTCACTGGCCCTCATATGTGGGATCCAAACCGGGGGCCACTGGTATCCCAAGCCAGCTCTTAACCAACGTGTCACTCGGCTGGCCCAAAGTTCATTTTTTAAAAATTTACTCTTAAGAGGGTTTCAACTAACATGCCTACTTTTAGGATTTCAAAATATAATAATGATAGTAAACCACAACCTAACATATTTTTGCATGTGCTATTCCAATGCCAGTACAATTAAAAGAATAATTATGTCACAAGAGTAGTCTTTCTAAATTATTTATAAACTTTCAGTAATTCAAGATTATAAAATACTTTTCAAACTTCATCAACAAGTCATTAAAATCACAATATCAATTTCTTATTACCAAATGTATAGAATAGACTGCAAATGATATGGAAAAGAAATTGAATATAGTCTAAACACATTTCTTAGAACCCTTTCTAAACTAAGGCAATAAAGTATTATTTCCCAAGGCTGGTGGCACAACAGAATCACTACACAATTTTAAAAAATGCTCTAGGTTGATTGTAGCACTGGGTTTGTGTTGTTTTAAATGCCCCTCCCTGCCCCCACTAACTTAGATGCATAATCAAGTTTAGGAAACTCTGAATTAAGAGGATTTACTAAAATAAATCGAATGAACAAATCTCTACTAATTTCCTGCAATTCCCCTGTGTGCTATGCCCCTTTCACTACAGATTTCAAACTACAGTCCTGAATGTTGAGAGCTGAAAGCCCACACAACATTCACCAAAGAAGATCCTCGCAAGGGAACAGGCTATACAACAACTAAGCAGGCCAGTTCCCTAAAATAGAGCCATAATCTCTTTCTAAACTATTTTAATAATACCTATTATTAAATTATAAGCATGTAATGTTGAGCATCATTTTTTTTAATTAAAGCAAAATGCAACTCAAACCATATGTGCTCAACAGCATTCAATCACGCAGCTAAATAATAGTGGTCTGTGAAGTGCAACCCATATGTTCTACTGACGCTCTTCAGTTACCAGAACTCAGCTGCAAGAAAAACACCTCTACCTGGTGATGCACTGGCTCCTGCTGTACCGCCATCATCCGGGGTGGAAACTGATCCGTATTTTGACGCTGGGTGTACGCTGGCTGCGGCATGCCATCTCCAGGAAACCCACTAAGAAAAGATGAGCAACGCTTTTACCCATTCAAAACACATGAAATTCTTAGCCACATTTATACACAGAAGCATAAAGAATGTTGTTCAGGAGTCAATAATACTCAGTATTTTACTGAATCATATATTTGCTTGTATATTAACTTATAAACTCTGCATTATTCCAAATATAAAAGCCATTTATTAAAATTGTAAATCTCATGAGATCCCCTTCCTATTCGGGAGAAAACTCAAACTATCACAACTTAAAAGACTCTATATGAAAATTGACTTTGTCACTCAATGTTCCCTACACTATGGCCTTACCGATTACCAACTCTGTATGCAGGGAGGAATCAGATAGCAACTTACAAGGGTGCCTGCGGAGGAGAGGCAGCTGGGGCGACGGCGGCAGGTGCAGGAGGGGCAGCAGCAGGGGCTGTGGTGGCAGCCGCATCTTCTTTCTTGGATTCTTCCACAGCTTCTGGCTCATCGTCATAATCAAATCTATCAAGTAGCTTCTGGAATAGGTATGTCAATATTCCAGTTTAAAATTTCGACTGTGATTCAGTGCACAGAAACGTTATAAAAACAACAGATGTTTATATCATAATCTATAATCCCACCATGTTGTCATGTACAAATCTCATTCGGAAAAGACGATTTTTTTGTTCTGCTTTTCTTCCCCAATTATAAATGTAGTGTTTTCTATTTTCTATATGCTGACTTTATTAATTTAGCATTATAAATATTTTACTAAAATAGCCATGTGCCTAGACTAACGAATTTTAGAAGTTTGCACACCTGACAATGTATTTTACCAATCACCATTAATGCCTATAGCAAAATGTCCACATGCTGCTTGCTCAAGGATATACTAACATAAAAAGGAAAAAGAGAATGGTATAGATAGGGCCATAAAGAAGTCTCATAGCTTCTTTCTTAAAACTTCACAGCTCACCTCAATTACCAGAAACTTTCATAAAAAAATAAAACTATCAGGGCACTTCATAAGATCACATATCTAGAAGAGCCATTTAAAAATACGACTCCCGCCAGCGACGACGTAGGCTGTAGCGCTCCCTGCAGTGGGCTGCCATGAGCTACTGTAAGCGGCTGGCAGCCAGCGTGAGCAGCGGGCAGCTGGCATGAGCTGCTGTGAGCTGCCGTCCAATGGCAGGCGACCAATCTGCCTCACTCGGGAAGAGCGCAATGCTAATACCAACATGGGCCAGTGAAGCGACGTCCTCCACAACTAGACTGAAGAACAAAAGGACAGCAAATTGTCTGTTCCCCTTCCCCGATTCCCCAACGCTGTCCGCTCCCCCAATTCCCCAATAAAATCTTAAAATAAATAAGGAAGAAAAGTGGCACAATGACATCTACTACTGTGCTCTGGTAGATTACATATAATACTGCATCATCACAAGCAGCATGCAATGTGGATATATTTTCTTCTTTTTATAGACAAGAAAACTAGGGTTCAGGTCATTAAGAAATATAACCAAGACTGTGCAGTCAGTGAATGGCAGAATTGGAATGTGGACACTGGTTTTTTTCAACTTCAAAGCCATCAGAATCAGGCATCCAACAAGCAATCTCCTCTGCTCATGGATTTCCAACCTCAAATTCCTAAATGTGGTGTTCTGTGATAGTTCTGCCTAGAAATTCTGACTCTATCTTATCAGATAACAGATTTCTAAATTAGAAAGGGAAGTCCCCTTCTTGGACAATACTTATGTTTCTTTCTATGTAATTCTAGGACATGGGATTAAAAGTTTTATACCTAAATGATCTAATGTGGCCCAGGCATCTGTTTTACACATTAGTTTATTTAACCCTCACAGCATTAAAATACAGGTACTACATCACTATTTTACAGAGGTGCACAGTGAATATTTAGGTAACTCAAGATAGAGTCAGTGGTAGGAGCCAAAATTAAAACTAGGGTCTAGGGCAGGCTGAGTGGTGCGGTGGTTAAGAGCTGGCTTGGGATGCCAGTGGCCCTGGTTCAGATCCCACATATGAGGGCCAGTGACACTGCCCTCTTAAAAAACAAACAAACAAAACAAAACTAGGGCCTAAATTATCTACAAAAAACAAAACCCATTATCTTTGCAGTTTATCACATATAGATATGTTCAAGTTTTATTATTTACACCTAATGCTTTGGAAAATAACTAAATATCTAAGAACAAATTGAACAAGAAATGTACAAGACATGAAAAAAGAGATAGTAATAAATGGAGATTCTGTATAAAAAACTACCAGTACTTCTTCAATTAACCTATAAATTCATAAATTCTGAAATTTATGCTAAATTTATGCTAAAAGTATGCTGTAATGGTTAATTTTATGTGTCAATTTGGCTAGGTTATGGTGCCCAGTTGTTTGGTCAAATATAAATCTAGATGTTGCTGTGAAGACATTTTAAAAATGTCATTAACATTTAAATGAGTAGACTTTGAATAAAGAAATACCCTCCCATAATGTGAGTGGGCCCCAACCAATCGGTTGAAGGTTTTAAGAGCAAAAACAGGTTTCCTGAAGAAGGTATTCTCAAGATGTCAACATTAACTCTTACTTGAATTTCCAGCTTCCAGTCTGCCCTACAAATTCCCAATTTAACAGCCTCCACAATTGCATAAACCAATTCCTTAAAAATCACCCAAACTTTCCCTTTCCTTCCTGTTTTATGTGTGTAGTGTGTGCGCATATGTGTGTGTATAAAATTGGTTCTGTTTCTCTAGGGAACCCTGACTAATACACAGCCAAAGAAAATTTTGGGGGTGGGGATGTGGGACAACACTTAAGAATAAAATATGGTCTATAAGCTGCAAGTTTTTAAATTGTTATGATTATGAAATAAACAAATATATTATTAGTGGACAGAGACATAGAAACAAATGGGAATTTAGTGTATGACAAAAATAGGGAAAATTGGTTATTTACAAACACATAAAGATTTAACTATCTTGAACCATATTCTAAAGTAGGTTCCAGAAGAATTAGAGACAAACAAATATATCTATATCTATATATATAACTACTAGAATACAGAATTTAAAAATTCTGGGGAGAGGTTTCCTAATCACAACACAATAGAAAACCAACAAACAAAACCACAATATGTAAGAACTCATGTTCACATGTTCATGGTCTGAAAAGCCATACACTGATCTGTTCAAAGCAGAGTGAAATTGCTTCTTTTTACTTTAGAACTTTGTTATTTGTATTTTTTCCCTTATGCATGTACTTCTTTTGTACTCCGAAATTTTATCCAATATTCCTTAATCAGTAGTCATTCACAAATCACGAAGATAAGATAACCAATATTTACTGCATGGATTCTTAATTTGGACTACCTGCAGTAATTATATCTTATAATTGGAATGCTGGCAAGAGTCAGGAATTGTAAAGATTATTAAAGCAAAAAGGTATCACTTAGTTCTAGGATTTTCAAACTTTTGTGTTTTTTGGAGTGAAGCCTGTAAAATGAAATACAATTTTATATAGCCATAAACCCAATAAATAGAAAAGACATAAAACAGACAAGGATGGAGTTAACATTTCAACAAGCAGCTCTGGGCTATGCATATTCAGCACATCTGTATCCTTAGTGGCAGCCCCTTAAACATGCCATGGCCTAACAGGGCAGCTGGAAGACACTGAACCAACCCAAACCTTCATAATACAAATATGTTAAATAAGTTTTTTAATAGCAAAAAACGAGAAGCAATTTAAATGTCTTTCATTAGGGGAATGGCTAAACTGTGATGCGTCCATGAAAGAAATATGTTTAATAAACACTCAGTAAAAACACAGACCAAAATCTACCAACCTTAAAACAATCACAACAATAACAAGACAAAAGGATTAAGATCAAAACAAACAAGTTACAAAGTCTGTGCATGTGTGTGTGCGTGCGTGCATGTGTATAAAAAATGACCAAATAAAGGCATAGAATTAATTCTGAAAAGATGTATAGCAAAATGTTACAGTAGCTATCTCCAAATATGGAGGTTAATGGTGAATGTTCTCCTGTTTACTTTTCCTTTTTATTTTTTTACTGAAAATTTTGGCAACAAGTGCATATTACGTTTATAATCAGAAAAAAAATAATCAATGTTTTGATGTCGAGGGAGGAAATTCCCCAAACCACAAAACAAACGAACAATCCACAGAGAAGCAAGAGAAGGGCTAACTTCCACATCCCAAAGTGAGTGGTAGAAACAGTGGGGTGGGTTATGTGAGAGAAGCATACCTTGTCAAATGCAGTTTTTTGTTCAGGTGGGGGGAAAGCAGCTTTTTGTTCAGGTGGTTGTGTAGGAGCTGTCTTTAACTGAGCTGTGATAGCCTGAACCTGAGCCATCACAGCATTGTCAATGGCAGGAGACTGTGGTTTTGGAGGCTGTTGAAAAGTCTGAAGGATCTGCTGAAGCTTAAAGAATGGGAAAACTGATAAACCACATAACAAAGTACAATCGCTGTATCAAGATATTTTACTTAAAAAAACAAAACAAACAAAAACCTTAAAGGTGACTCAAAATAGCATATAGGCACAGGGTAAACTAGAAAAAAGAATCAACATTTTAGTAAGTAATGGTTAAGTTTGTTGTGAATAAACATATCAAGGATACAATGTGTATCACTTAGAGTTAAAAATGTATGCTGACAACCTCAATGGTAGAAAATAACGGTCACAAAGAAGATAAAATACACCAACTAATGAGCAAGGTAAATGTAGGTTTTCTAGAAAAATGTAAAAAATCATCTCCAATCCAAACAATTTTGAGATCAGCTGGAAATGCAAGAATTGTGAGCAACAATACTGGCCACTTCGTTCTGAAGTTCCCTGCAAAGGGGTATTGCTAGTTCTTAGCATGCCGTTCACTTGTTTTTCACCTGTCCACATTTTCCAGTTATCTCTATGCCATTACCTTTCTCGTCAGGCTTTTCTAGTTGAAAAGTAGAACTATTTCCTCCCTTGAACATGCTCACTAATTAGGAGCAGAAAATAAGAACTGACAATAGTACCGAACTGCAAACAATTTAATCTTTGCGTGAGTAGTTTACCTGTTGACCTTGAGTTGACTGAAACAGTTGGGCCACAGCAGCAAAGGCATCAGAGCTGGGCAACTGTGGTACAGTTGGTACGGAGTTTGTAGTGGCTTGTGGGGGCGGTTCAGAAGAAACTTTAACTGGAGGTGGAGGTGAACCTAAAAAAGAAAAGGTCATTGAGGCCTAAGAAAACTTTAAGCTACAGATTTTCCTTTTTAAATTCCACTAAGCTTCTTCACTAAAATAACATTTCATTCAGTTTAACACATAGTAAGAATATATTGTGATATTAGCGTTTACATTGTAACAAGTGCTGGGAGAGCATTTTTTATTAGAAATAAGAATTACGTAGAACCGGTCAAGTGGCTCAGTTGGTAAGAACGCGAGCTCTGAACCACAGGGCTGCTGATTTGATTCCCACATGCACCAATAAGCTGCGCCCTCTACAGCTAAATTGTCAACAACAGCTCAACCTGGAGCTGGGCTGCTGTTGAGTACCTGGTGAAGGGTAGGCTGTAGTGGAGCGTAGGCTGTAGTGGAGCGTAGGCTGTAGTGGGGCTGGCAGGCAGCCGTGTGAGCTGCATTCCAAAGGCCAGCGAGAGACTACCTCACCTGGGAAGAGCGCCATGATCACTATACCAACATGGGCCAGTGAAGCGACGTCCTCCACAACTAGACTGAAGACCAAAACAACAACTTGGCTGTTCCCCTCGCCCAATTCCCCAATAAAATCTTAAAACAAATAAAAAACAAAAAACACCGTATCTTCCATGATGTAAACTTAACCCTCCGTCAGGTGCAACTGATGTCACAGATTCACTGCACAAAGATTTTCAAATATCTAACAGTTAATTTAAGTATTGTGACTCATCGTTTCCGGATCTCCCCCTCTGCTGTAACCTATCGCCATTTGTGTTTGTGACTTAGTGCAGTAAAGACGCATTTCATGGCGGCATCTTCGTGTGCAATGAATCTTTGAGATCAGCTGCACCCGACGGAAGGTTAAGTTTCCTTCTTATGGAAAAAATTCTACTAATATTTAAGACTCAAAACCTTTTATATACAAAAAAATCATACCATTTTCTAAGCTCACAAGTACACTTGACCATACATACCCTCATTATTAGTAACATTTTCTGCTACTGGGGCAGCATTACTGGTTCCTGCTGCCATGTCCAAAAGAGGTTGAATAATTTCAATTTTGAAGACTCCATTTTTTTGCCAAAGGTTCAGCACACGAACTATTTTACTCTGTTATGTGTGAGAAAACATGAATACAAAATAAATATTTGCATAAATTTATTCCACCTCTTACAAAAAAAAAAAAAAAAAACAGGAAAAAAAAATCTATCATCAGAACCACAACCTGGTTAAATTACTCTAATCACCCTTTCTTCAGCAGCATCATTTACAGTAAGAAACAGAGAAGGGAAAAAAAGAAACATAACCTAGAGAATCAAATGTATTGTAATAATAAAAGAATGTATTTGAAGTTTTCATTATATTTGATTAATGGTTACAAAGAAACCCCATCACTGACAAAAATAAACAAAAAAAATTAGTTATCTTATAGAAGTGAAGAAGAATTTCTTTAGGATGATAACAGTTAAAATATTTAAGAAACTAGCAAGTAATTGATAGGTATGTTGTTTTGTGGACCAGTAAATATGAAGGAGATCCAGACAAGATGTGTTATTTAGGTTATTAATCTTATCTCCTATTCAAGGAATGATGATCTTTGTCTCTTGTATACTTTTCTCACAAGAGCACTTTTCCAACAATATAAACACAGAATCCACAACACTTAAAATTTATATACTGTTTACTATAAATGTCTCCATTCTTCATTCTGAGTAGGTGTACCAGTGTACTTCTCCCATGTATTCGAGTTTATGTATAGTAAAGCCAGCTGTATATGTGAAGAATGAAGTGCTGCAGTCTGACTGATAATGAATACCACTCCTGGTCTGGCATCTCTACAGGCTAGGCAACGCCATCAATTACTGGCCCCTTCCTTCTGGGAGAAGCAACCATCTGAGATGCCTTTCTCTACTATCAAATTTCTTTATCACTCAACTACAAGTAATCTTTCCAACAACACCTTCCTTAAAGCAAGCTGGTGCTCCTTTCATATTTCAACAGTACAACATTCCTGAAGGACTTTACAAGATAAATATATGACTAATACAGAAAAAACTGGGTTTTGTTTCAAGTTCACAGAGATTATCTTTCTAGTAATATTTCAGGCTTCAAACATCTAAAATACAATTGTTAAGTAGATTCAAACAAATATAAAAATAAAAACAAGAACGCAAAGTTTTAATTAAAAAATTAGGTATACCTTATCTTCAGATGGACAAAGATACAAATATTGGAATGTGGCAGTTATGTTTTTAGAGAATCTTGGCCCAAAAACATCTTTATCAGTTCCAAACTGATGACGAGACTGTCGCACTATTGAGTCAATTACATATAATCCCGGAACCTTGTATTCTGGTTTACACTACAAAGATAAAGATGTAAAGTCAATACAAGAAAAGCAAAATCACAATTTGACACCATTAATCTCACTTTTATGAAACTCTGCACACCCAGTGACTGTTTCTATTTAGAAACGACTTCAATGTTTAGCTCTCTTACTGGACTGCTTGTCAAATTTCCCACAGGTCTATACAGAACTACCATTCTCTTGATATTCAGACCCCCAGTTATTTTACTTTTCCCCAATCCGTGCACCTCCCCACACACAATTCCCCCAAATCAACATTACTTTACAAATCCCTAAGCCACTTCCAAACAAATCCACTTATTTATGATAGTCTCTACTCCAATTCATCCTGCTCAAAAAAATAATTTTTACCTTTTAAAATAATGAAAAAGGTAATTTTAACAACATATCAATTTTAATTCTGTTAAAGTATAGTACCACAGGAACAAAAACTAAGAGAGTTCATTTTTGGCTTAAGAAATTGGTAAGATAAGAATAAAGAAACACACATCTACATACATTTTGGTGGTATAACCTTTATGAAAGATGATTTAGCAATAAAAGCAAAACCTTACTTGATCCAACAATTCTACATGTAGAAATTTATCCTAAGAAAAACAATTATGACACATCTAATTTTTTCCATAGGCCAGCCACTGAAATGAAATGTCCAACAACTGGGAACTGACTGAGTAAATGGTGGAAACAATCATGTGATGGAATACTTTGCGATGTTTATGATCAATACAGTGTGAAAAGCAGGTTATCAATCCATATGTCTTCATTTTTCCTTTTATAAATGTACATAATAAAAATGAGTAGATCCAAATGTAAATATTTGTAGTGATGTGGAGTGGTGGCATGCAGTTAACTTAGTTTTTCCATTTTACTTATGTGTCCTTTGATTTCCTACTATAAAAACCTCTACAAGCTCTAACTCCCATCTCTCAGCGAGTCTTCAAAGGTCATGGATCAGAGACATCTGCACACACATTTGTTAGTATGTACTACATGGCACAGCTTCGGGCTGGGGGAGAAGACAAAGATGTCTAAGTCTCCATTCTCAGTCCTCTACTGAGACATATGTGGTAATCACACAATTATAAACAACATACTATAACTGTAGATCTAAAAATGGTTTAATTATGATGGGTGCTGGGAACTGTTAGTAAAACTTTACAAAGTGATTTCATTTGAAATACTCCAAGATGAGTTAAATGCCAACAGAGTAGCCAGGGCAAAGGGCAGAGGGGGCACATCAGGCTCAGGGAAGAGATCTGCCCAGTAGACAAGAAACTGTTAAGGGCCTCTTCATAGTATAGCAAGTGCTCAATCAATAGTATTGCTATAAATTTCTGTTTCCTTAAAACAAACAAACCTCCGGAGATTAAAAAGAACTTCTAGTGACAATTTTTTGTATAATGCTTTACAAACAAGCATCTATACTACAATTTACAAAGTAAACTACAAACACTGAACATAACTAAAATGAGGTAATAATAAAATGGATAGTTACCTTTTTGATGAACTTTTCTACTATTTGAACTACATGCTTATAAAGCTGAAAAAAAATTTAAAGAAAATTACTGTCCAGTTTACATATTTCTACATTTCCTATAATATAATTAGAAAATACTTAAAACCTTGAAATTTGCACAATGTGAATAATTCTCAAGATAATACTGAATAAACTATGAGAAATAATTTATAGTCAACTGAAAAAACCACGACAAATCAGAAAGAAATTAAATAAAACAAAAACTACAACCCCCCCCCGCCCCCAAACAGGTCTTTTTCTTAGATTCTTAATCAATGAACATTCATAAAGCAGGGTCACAACCAACTTTGAGACAAAGGAAAAATGGAATTGGAACTAAATCATATGGTTTCTAAGTGAGTCACTTTTATTTAGGTTTGATCTTGGGTAAGGAATTTAATTTCATGGAGCTGGAGTTGTGTGGTTTTTTTTAATATAAATGAACCTAATGCTCAGCTGACTTATGACAAGAATTAAATGAAATAAAGGAAGAAACACCTGCCATTCTACTCTCTACTTCTGGGAGTTCAAATTTTTTAGCACCACACATTCAAACAGTAATTATGTGAGTAATGGATATGTTAATTAGCTTGATTGTGGCAATCACTTCACAATGCATATATGTATCAGATCTTGTTCTACTACATATTATTAAATATATACAATTTTTATTTGTTAATTATACCTCAATAAAATTGGAAAAAATATACAGGGAAAATACTAATAACAGAAAAAGGGGGGGAGGACTCATTTTCGAAATAATGTTACAATGCAAATGCACCATACTGTACTATCATGTACCTTCAGCAAAAGCTGGTTAGTGTTCTTTGGTTCAGGCCTGAACTAAGTAAGGCCTGAACAAGATGAATTCTCATGTTTAATAATATTTTCAAAATTTCAAAAACATTTTTCAAATTAAATATGTTCACTTCATTCTTACCTTAATGGCTTTAATAGCAGCTTTTGTGATGAGAATCATCTTGGCTCGAGAGATGGGAGGCTTCATATCCATAAGTGAGAAGAGCTTAAAAATCGAACAAATTAAAAAAAAAAAAAAGTTTTTCATTAAAGGTAAAATTAGAGGTCAATTCCCCAGTTATACAAAGATATTTGCAATCTATTAACTAAGAATAACAAACTTTTAGAACTAAGTTTAAAAATTTGGCTAGTAAAGAAAAATCAAGTGCCAGCTGAGTGGCTCAGCTGGTTAAGAGTTAGCTTAAGAGCATGAGCTCTGAGCAATAGGGCCACCAGTTTAATTCCCACATGGGCCAGTGATGCTGCGCCCGAGCTGACCTGCCAACAGGTGGCAGGATGGCTCAGCTGGTAAGAGCACCTGCTCCTAACAACAATGGTGGGCTTGCCTGCAACTAAGCATCTTGAGCTGAGATGCCACCTGGATGGCTCAGTGGATAAGAGCATGTACTCTTAACAACATGGCTGCTGGTTCAACTCCTGCATGGGACGGTGGCTACGGCCACCCGCAATTAAGATTGTAACACAGCACCTTGAGCGTAGAGGTGACTGGTGCCCTCCACAACTAAGACTGAAGAATAACAACTTGGCTGGTCCCCCTCCCCACTCCCCTCCCCAATTCCCCAATTTTAAAAAAAAAGAAAAAGAAAGAAAAATCAAGAGTTTTCCTATATACCCACACCACCATTCAGAAAATACAATAGGAAAAGATATTAAAAATAGCAAAAAAAAAAAAAAATTACAAAGCTTCACTGAAGAACTCAAAAAATGATTTGAATGGAAATAAATACACCACTTTCCTGGACAACAAAGTGGCAACACTGTGACTCAATATTTAATGTAATTTTATTCTAAACCTCACTAAGATTTTGGAGAACTGAAATAATTCTAAGGTTTATTTGGAGAAACATGTATATTAAATCAAACAAGAACTTTAAAATGTCATTATAAAGCTGAATTTACAATTTCTTGATTTAGTTGGGAATAATAACAACACCATATATAACAAATCACACAACAGTAAATCCAACAATGAGGCGCTCCTGTGAGTTTAAATCCAACCAAGATATAATACAAGCCTACAGGTTATAAAGATAAAATCCTGACATAAAGAAGCTTATATCTAGTTTCTTAAATTCTTCTGTTTTGTTTAATCATAGGTACAAGGCACATACTCACTTCTAAAAGGATATTTCAAAATAAGTTTCAGGGCTTCCTGAGCATCATGAACCTTATATGAATGATACTTCTATTTCTTTCCAATTAATGCTACTATTTCAAATACGGAATCCCTAAGACACAGACCTTTATTAGACTACTACTAAGAGGCTAGCCTAACGATCAAAAGTCTCTTTTCCCAGAATAAATAACCCTACCTGGCAACATATCCTAAAAAATTCAGAGAATTTTCAGAGCTTTCCAAAACTATAGACACAATATGGCTATAGATAACAGCAATTTTAGAAAAAATATGGAATACCAGTATGAGTCTTATAATCAATATAAAAGCAGAGAAAGGTAGAATTTTTCCATAAATAAGACACAGGAAATAGGAGAAACAAAAGATATTAACACAGGAATTCATTTTAAAAGAAGGACTCTAAATAAATATGGTCATGGTTCTTTTTCATTTACCAATGTAATAAAAATTCTCCTTGAGAATAAATGTTCACTAATTAAAAATGATTAAAAAGGTGATAACAATCTTTGAAATTATATAAACCAATAAGAAACTAAGAAACAATTTTAAATAGTTCAACTTAAATACAAATTCAAAAAATATCAACACTACATGAAATATACAACATACATTTGTACACTGTATATTCTGACCAATTGTAAGTTATAAAATTTATTAAGACAGTTGTTTATTACTATTGTTCTATTTCCTTCTCTGTCCCTTAAAGCAGAGAAAGGGGACGGGGAAAATCTTATATATGGATCTTAAGGATGAGCAACAGTGAGAATTGATTCTCTGGCCATTAAATGCTTTGACTATCATATTTTAATGAAGCCTAAGCCAGAGCTATTATTCATTTAATGTCCCAAAAAAGCACTTCTTGATTATTTCAGCAGTAAGCAACTTGCCATGTATAAAAAAAAACAGCCAACTGAGAACACAAGACAGACATAGACCAGTGTGCCTTCTGATGAAACACTCCAAATAGTTCATATATTTAAGTCATAATTTACTTTGAAAATTAAAATAAACTATAACATATAGCAGTAAAGCCATCATTCAGACAAAACACCAGCAAGAGAACCTTCAAGTGCTATCACCCAATACACAGAGCAAGGGTGTTATTACATTCCACAAAGAAAAGACGACTTTGAAAAAAAGGAGGGAACCAACATTTGAGTGCTATGTGTAAGAGCTGGGTTTGGTGGTGCGTTATTTTAAATAATATTGACAACAAACAGATTCTGTTACATCTGTTTTGGGTGATACCCAGGGAATGGGTCTAAACTAAAGAACGTATACCTAGCAAGGGTATATCCCAAAAATTCCAGTGTGGTATAGAGTAGGACGCTGCATAAATGAACTCCAAGACTAATTCCAGAAATCAAAGGCATCTGGCATGGTCCAATGCTATGAGGATACAAACCAAACCTTGTTCATTCAGTTTGACAATTGGATGGCTGAAGTGATGATACTTTTGAAAGTGATTCCAAAGTCCAACTGGTTAAGCAATCAGTGGCAGATGAGGAAGCAGAAATGCAGTATTTGATCATTTTTCATTCATTCAACAAATATCCGAGGGCTTAGTAAGTGGCTTAGTAAGCTCAGTGTTTGGCACATAAAGAGGAGAAAGTCATCCTTCAATGCTTTACAGATGACCATCATTAAAATATCTCTTATTTGTTAGCTTTATAAGGCTTCCAACACATTTAAGTTTCTCTTTAGATGCCCTTTACTTTCCTTTACCAATGCCTCTCTTAAAACTTAAACCTGTACATTTGTATTTGATATAATTTATGAAGAAAAACACTATGAGAAGATATTGAAGTTTCAAAGTTGGAGGTTAAAAAAATTACCTTTTAAAAGCTCAGTAAGTGTTACTAATATTTCACTGACTTTTTCAGGGCACGAATTCATCAAACAGGTCCTGTGATATTTAGATCAATGCCTGTATTAGATAGACACCCAGAAATTATGCTGAAATTGATACACTTTACAGAAACTATGTACATTGACACTAGTTATTTGGATAGAAAAACTAACAGCCGTTATGGTGAGGTAGATATTATAACTTCATTTTTACAGATGAGAACACTGATGCACAGAAGTTCAAGAATCTGCTCTAAGTCATAAAGCTAATTAATATTAAATTCAATCTGTGGTCTACCATTTCCCAAAGCTCAAATTCTTTCTAATAAGTATGTAAAAATAAGTAATTTAATACGGTAATAATTAGCATAGAGGAAGCGTACAGATATTAAAGATGATAAAGACAATACAGTCAAGTAAAAAAATATATGCATGTAGACCCAAATGAGAATACTAAAATATAATTGTTGAGGGATTGGACTCAAAGATTTTTTAATAACAAAAATATAAGCGGCACAGAGATTAAGCGATATGTCCAGCTAAGCAACAAATTCAGAGAAAATGTACTGATTCCCTACCTGAATCTAGAGCAAGGTGGCAATTTAATAATTTTAAATAAAAAGAGGTCATTGTCATGGTGACCTATGTTGGCTGAGGAATCTCTTGAAAGTACACAACCTTGTGATGATCTAAGATTTAGATTACAGTTACTGAGTTTTCTAAAACAAATTCCTGTTAAGAGTAACAACCATAACACAGGCTCACTGAATCAATTGCCTAGGAAATCCTGACTCTACCACTCGCTATGAGAAATTGTTTTTTCATCTGTAAAATGAGGAGAATAGCCCCTACTTATTTAGGGAAGTTTAAGAATTCAAACAAATCATATAAAAGTACTTAATGCAGCACTTCACAAAGAGTAAATACACAACAGACATTAGCTGTTACTACTTACTACTCCTTATAGGCTATTACTACACATAATTTTGTTGAAAAAAAGGAGAATCCCGCAGATAATCCAGGACTGTTTTTCAAACTGTGGGTTGAGTTACATTAGATTATAAAAAACGAGCTTAATGGGTGTGACAGGACTTTTTAGTGGACTAGAGAAAAAAACAGTACCAACCCTGCACACAGCAAGGGTAAATAAACACTATTTGGTGTAACTCTCACTTCTGTGTGTGGCTAAGTATATGCACAAGCACCTGAGTCTCAATGTAAAATTTTAATTCTTACTGTGGGGGTCATGGTAAAAAAATACTCAGAAAACTTCTTTTGGCTTAGAACTGAGGAAAATAAAACCAAGACTAACTGCTGGTCACCTTTCAATAATGTGTTGTCCTTAAACCATTAATACATTTCTTACAGACAAACCGAAGGAGGGGGTGTGGGGGGGAGGAAGCAGCATTACCAAGTCAGAAAAAATTTTTTCAGACTTTTCATAAAGTTCATAATACATATACTAGTATATACAGAGTAGAAACGGGTAAAGCTCAGTCAGTCTTTTATTTCCAATCAACATCTCAGCCAACAAACCTTAAGAAAAAGCCTACCAGCTTGATATATAAAGACTGAAAACTATAAAACATATTATTATTCCAACAAACTCTACTAATGAAAAAACAGACATTGTGGTATTCTAGAGCAAACACAGACCTGGTTTTGAAACTGGGTTCAGCCATGTAGATGATTCTGGGCAAATTACTTAAACCTCTGTAAGGCCCAGTGCTTTCGTATGTAAAAAGGATTACTGTCATCTGCACAGGTAACAATGAGAATGCAATAGTTTTGGCACGACTAGTATATCACCTGTACCAGGTGAGTGCTCAAAAACATCATTAAGTGCAGCTCTCTCCCTACAATGACAGCTTGTATCACAATAAATGCCATCTGTGAAAACAAATGTGTCAAAGCAACCAGATAAAACCATGCAATTCTATTATATAGAATAGCAGCAAGATCTCCCTTAGAAGGCATAAGTATGTCAGTAAAAACTTACTTGCCAGCAACAGACATGAGTTTGACTTTTTGTTGTCACTACTAGTTGAGTGACTAGGAGAAAATCTAAATACGAACACTGTCCTGCTGCATGACATATAGAAGTCTAATACACAAAGTACTCTAAAAATTAGGAAGAATCATTCAGCATGATCCTTTCTGCCAACAAAAAAGTTTCAAGAGAAGATAAGGATTGAGAATCTTTGGCCTGCGACAGCTGTAGAATTCAGTGTTTAGGGTTAGTCAAAGTAATATGATACTCTACTATTAACTAATTGTATAAACTTTGACAAATTTAAACTTTCCAAATTTCAAGGATTTTTTAAATCTGAAAAGGGGGATTAACAGTACTTACTTCACATCACAGGGCTGTTAGGATTAAATGAAATGATGTGTATAAATCTCTTAGCCCAGTATACCTGACAGGGAAATGGAGCTACACAGCGCCCTGGGACTCTTTACACACATACCCGACGTTTAATCCTTTTGTTATGGCTCACCATATCCATTCTATATTACATCTACTACACAAATGCTGCATTTTCTTCTTCTATTTTTTTGAGGACAGTGTCACTGGCCCTTACCTGTGGGACCCGAACCGGGGCCGCTGGTGTCCCAAGCCAGCGCTTAACCACTGCGCCACTTGGTGGGCCCTAGAATGCTGCCTTTTCTAATCGACTACCCAAAGGCTGCATTTAGAAATCTTCCCTATAGTGAAAATGTACAGTATCAAAGACTTTTAAAGCTGTAGAGCACCTTAGTAGTAACTCTAGTACTCACCAAATTCATAACGTTTACAATATCCTTGGCAGAGTCCAGCTAGTCACACAGGCTTAATAACTCATAATTAATCAGCTTCAATGATTACAGCAGTCTTCTTTGTACTGACCTCAAATCTCCCTTCTGGTACCTTCCCTCTCCTGTTCCAGATCTGTCTCTGGAACACAGAACAATAGTGATCTCTCTCATACAGTAAAATATTTAAAGATAATTAAGCATGTTCCCCCTCACTTTATCTCCTTCAACTATTATATTTGTCAAACAATGTTTTCTAGATCTGACTATCCTGGCTAATTCCTTTTAAGTATAATATTCCAAAAATGGACAGGGTCCAGATATATTCCTGTGTTAATGGAATCTAGTGGATTGTCTTTTGTGTTGGTATACTATTTCTAGAGTAACACATTACAACAAGCTTAGTAGCTTAAAACAACAGAAATATTTTTACCTTACAGTTTTGGAGGTCAGACTCTCACTAGTCTAAAAGTCAATGTGTTGGCAGGGCTGCATCCCTTCTGAAGGCTCTAAAATCTATCTGCCATCTTCAGCTTCTTGAGCATGCCCACATTCCTTTGGCTCATGGCCTCTTCCTCTAACTTCAAAGCCAGCAGTGCAGCGTCCATCTTCTTTCCTCCCTGACCTTCACTTCCGTTGTCATATCACCCTGACTCTCCTGCCTCTCTCAATATAACCCTCTGGATTACACTGGGCTTATCTGGATAATGCAGGATAATTAATCCATCTCAAGACTCTTAACTTAATCACATCTTTCATATGTAAGGTAACAAACATATTCACAGGTTCCAGGATTCAGAACATGGCATGGGGCGGGGGACAGCATTATTTATTATTAAAAAACAAAACAAAACAATGTTTAATTCATTGTTAACTTACATCTATAAAAGACGGTTTTCACTGGAATCTATCAAAAACTAGATCTTCATGTTGGCTTTATATTGCCTTCTGACAGTCCTTCTTGCAGTCTACCTTGGTACTCTGGAAATCATTTTCTGCTATTTGATGCAGCAGCTTCAATGTGCTTGAAATTTCACAAACCTGCTTTACATGCCTTCCTCCAACTCAATGGTTTTTTTAAAAATTAAAAAAAATAGGATTTACTTGTAGGATGACCTTATCTGATATTCACTGGACACTGCCAGTCAGCTAAAATTCATTTAACAGTATACTCTCATCCTGCCTTATTTTTCTAATGTGTTCATAGTGAAATCATGACAAATATCTTTCTGAAATACTTGGTTTATAGTCCTCACTAGACAACATACACTTTATAAAAGAAAAGTTTAATTTGATCTGTTATAAATTGTGAAACTATTCTGGATCCCAGTGATTAGAAATTTCTAGAAACTCATAAAAGGAACTAACAGAACTGGCAGAGATAAAAGTTACTGGAATCAAGCTTACGATTTCTAGAATATGCCTTTCCCTGTTTTTTGAAATTGAGCTTTCAAAGTACAGAATTAGCAGACTACATACTAGTTAAGTAATTTTTAAAAAATTCTAAATCCTTCCAACAAGATTTCCTTTCACAATCTCTTTCAATGGGATACTTATTAACATTTTCCCCCTAAACTTTTAAAAATTTGCTTTCCTTAATTTTACAATGAATTATATCTAAGATATCCAGTATTCTTATTATGACCTCCATGATAAATTTTGCCTTAAGCTCCTGTTATTAATATTTAATTACAAAATTTAATTTAAAGAAATATATGAATGCCTCCAAAAAGAAATATGTATACTCAGAGTGACAGGCTGGTACTACAATCTCCCTTGATAGACGCAGATATCAAAGCATTTAATTCTAGTCCTTCCTCTTCTTTTGTTCATTTGACTCAATATGTCAGACACACTGGCTTCAACCTAACTGAGTTAAGTCCAACATAACTTTAATGTTTACTAGTAACATATAAATACGTTATAAAAGTAAACATTACATTTTTTAAACAAGATAATTAGGAAAAAATTTTTAAGTCATTTTTTTCTGCGAAGATGCTCTGCCCATCTAATTACAACTTGAAAACAACTCCATAAAATGGTTACTGCTTAGAACAACTAGGTAAAGAAATCTTTATTGTCCCTCCTTACCTGGTATTTTATTTTATACCTTTACATATACTTTACTAAAGGTTTGTTTAAACTAATACTTTAAAAATTTATTGGGATGACAGTGGTTAATAACATTATATAAATTTTCAAGGTTTCAAGTGTACAATCCTATAACCCAACATCCGTATATTGCATTGTGTGCTCACCACCAACAGTCTAATCTCCTTCCATCACCACGTATTTGACCCCCTTTACTCCTCTCAACTCCCTCCCCCCCACCCACCCCCGTTTCCCCTCTGGTAACCACCATACTGTTGTCTGTGTCTGAGTTTGTTTTGATAAAGATGTGGTACATATACACAATGGAATACTGAGCCATAAGAAAAGATGAAACAGTGCCATTTGTGACAACATGCATGGGTCTTGAGAATCATGCTAAGAAGTGAAGTCAGATGGAAAATGATAAGAACCGGGCCAGCCGAGTGGCGCGGTGGTTAAGTGTTGGCTTGGGAAGCCAGCGGCCCCGGATCGGGTCCCACTTATGAGGGCCAGTGACACTGCCCTCAAAAAAAAGAAAAAAAAGAAACTGATAAGAACCATATGATTTCACTCATATGTGGGATATAAAATGGAAAGCAACAATCAAGCTAATACTTTAATACTGGGAAATTAATGTGATGAAGCATGCAGGGTGGGGGCCACAAGCCAATCATATTAAATAAGTACCACTACGCCATTACCTGAAAGCAGAATATTTTATGTACAAATAGTATGAAATACAGTGAAATTGAAAAATGTACAGGAGTTAACTCAATCAACAAAGGAAACCCCAATAACTAATTGATAAACAAAAAGTTCAATAATCAGTGCCGGCCGAGTGGTGTGTTGGTTGGGAGCTGGTGGCCCTGGTTTGGATCCCACATGTGAGGGCCAGTAACACAGTCCTCAGAAAAAGAAGAAAAGGAAGGAAGGAAGGAAGGAAGGAAGGAAGGAAGGAAGGAAGGAAGGAAGGAAGGAAGGAAGGAAGGAAGGAAGGAAGGAAGGAAGGAAGGAAGGAAGGAAGGAAGGAAGGAAGGAAGGAAGGAAGGAAGGAAGGAAGGAAGAAAGAAAGAAAGAAAGAAAGAAAGAAAGAAAGAAAGAAAGAAAATAAAAAGGGGCCGGCTGCGTGGCGCATTGGTTAAGAGCTGGTTTTGGGACGCTAGCGGCCCCGGTTGGGATCCCACGTATGAGGGCCAGTGACACTGCCCTCTACAGCTAACAACGGCTCAACCTGGAGCTGGGCTGTGCGAGCCCCGGCGACGGTATGGGCTGCAGCCCCTGCTGCAGTGGGCTGCCAAGGCTACAGTGAGTGGCCGGCAGCCAGCGTGAGCTGCCAATAGCCGCGGTGAGTGACATCCAGAGGCTGGTGACCGATCTGCCTCATCCGGGAAGAGCGCAATGATGATACCAACATGGGCCAGTGAAGTGACGTCCTCCGCAGCTAGACTGAAGAACAAAAAGACAGCAACTTGTCTGTTCCCCTTCCCCAATTTAAAAAAAAAAAAAAATCTTAAAAAAAAAAAGTTCAATAATCAAAGAAGTACAAATTAAAATGAGATCTAATTCTTCAATTATCTGACTAGCTTGAGTGTAGATTGGCATAAAGCAAAGAGGACAAACACACTGCTGATGAGACCTAACAGGGAGCTTTTACTTCAGAGGGAAATTTAAAGCTCTATATCAAGAACTAAGAAAATGCCCAAATCTTTCAAACCAACAATTTCATTTCTAGAAATTTATTTAAAACAATAATCAGATGTTCTCAAATTTTCCACAATGATTATTTTAAAATTAGAAAAAAGACTGAAATATTCAAAAGTGTTTATGGTATTTGGTGAGGTATTTCCTTTATTTTCTAATTTAAATTTACCTAACTTGTATTAATTTTGAAATGAAAAAATTAAAATTCATGTATTTAAAAATAAAAACTTTAATTTGTGTCTGAGACACAAAAATATATTTCCCTAGCTTTGATTATAAATATAGTAAACATATAGAATCATTCATTATCATATAAGGTACAACTTGTCCATGGGGTAAATCTTGTTTTTGAAGTTATGTTTAAATCAATGGCTTATGAATCTTTCATAAAACTTTTCAGAATTACTAAAACAAATTTTTAAAAATAAATTTACAAATTTTTCCCTTTAAACTTTATTAACTGAAGCCCTTATGAATATAAACCCCAAATCTGAGAAATTACTGTCCGAAATAAATTTTTGTTGACATCTGTGCATTAAAGAAAACATCCCTTTAATTAATGATACATAATTGACTTCCATGTAAATTCTATTTATGTTCCATACAGTCAAATCCTTTGAAACCCAAACGTTTAACCAATTTTCCACTTGCTTAGAGGGAGGTGTGGAGACAAGACATTAATATGAAATATTCCTAAGATGAATCAAAGGTACAAAGCTTCTTACAAAATACACAAGTGCAAATATACAGTTAATACTAAATATGAAACCACTTTTGAGTTAACTCCTTACATTTCTATGTGCATGAAGAAAACAGGATCTAGTAATACAGTAAATAGTAGTTAAAACTTCACTTGCAAATTAGACAGCATAAATAGGTAATTACAATATTGCCACAGGGATACGAAATACAGTTCGGGGCATGTAATTAATAATGTTGTAAATATTTTGTAGGGTGTCAGATGGTCACATGTCTTGTCAGGGAGACCACTTCATGGATGGGGTAGTGGCTTGACCACTGTACTGTACACCTGAAGCTGATGTTGTATAATACTGTATGCCAACTGTAATTGAACATATAGATAGTCATGGGATGTGGAGTATACTGTGGAAGGGAGTCAAAGGAATTGTAACAGATACGTATGATATGGGGTGGGGGACAGTGGGGCGGTGGATTGGGGGAAGGGGTTGTCACTTTGAGGGGCAAAATGTATAGCTACTGCACTGTGCTGTATACGTGAAACTAACTAAAAAAACAAAAACAAACTTTACTTGCATTATTTCCCACTTTTTAATTATATCACCAAGCCCTAATTCTGTTACCATTTGTTGCTGGAAGAACAAATTTTCTAAGTAGTTAATTTCTGATGACTTATAAAGACTGCCCTAATTTATTCTTCCTCTAAGACTAACTCCGCTACAATTTTCAAGGGTCTACTCTTCATTCAAACGTTTCCCTTAGAACCAGGGCTGCCTCCCTCAGCAGAGCTTTAATGTGCTCAGTCCCAGCTAACAACAGGTCATTTTCTGTTCCTTACCTCCATTTTGGTTCACGCAGCTACAATCAATCCTCAACTCCTTCCTTCTCACTTGCTCAAGAAATAGGCCAAATGTTGTATCCATGCCACTGCGCTCTACTTTACTAGCACAGATGCCAGATTTCAAAATCACTTTTACTGTGCCTCACTAGTGCACTTTGTGTACAACAAAGTTGCCTATAAAACATTTTTGTAAATTAAATATTTCTTCCTAGACTTCAGTAGAAATAAAAATTGGTTCCAGGATATAAAATCATTTGATTAGAAGAAAAAAAAATTATCCCATACTTTATGTATTTTATTTATACCCCTTTATTTCCATAAAGTTGTAAGGACTGGATCTACGTGCAAGCATGGGACTAAAATTGAAAATGTCAGCATTTATAAAATCCCTAATAAATTAAAAATTTTAATTGTGATTATAAATTAGTAAAAGAAATATAAATGCCTAAAAGCCTATCTTAAGTTTAAAACACTGATTGAATCTATTGCATTACTGTGGCTGACTTAAAAACTTACCAAACTACCTTATTCTTAAACTTTGACAAACCCTTCCAAATATACATTATAGCCATGCTTCAAATGTACAAAACTTGTTTAGTGAGCCCTCTCATTTCATCAGTGACCCAGCAGACAAAGATCAGCTGCTGAAAAACTTCAGAGCAGCCATGTGGGGCTTTGGACTGGGCTCAGATAAATCTCAGAACCACCATATCTACATGTGTGACCTTGGACAATTCACATCACCTTTCCAGTTTCCTTACCTTTAAAATGGAAAGAATGATAAGACACACGAAGTCGGACAATTAAGTTTGCACACTCGTTGCAACAATGTTGCCAACTTTTTCTGATATCAGGGGGATTATTCATTATGAATGCGTACCAACTGGACAGTTAAACATGTTTATTCACTATTTAGAAGTGCTGAAAAGGCCATGTGAAAAAGTTAGATGACCTGAACTTTTCACCAACAATTCATGGCTCTTGCATCATGACAATGCACCAGCTCTCACGCCACTGTCTGTGAGGGAGTTTTTAGCCAGTAAACAAATAACTGTATTGGAACACCCTCTCCCTACTCACCTGATCTGCCCCCAGTGACTTCTTCCTTTACCCGAAGATAAAGGAAATATTAAAAGGAAGACATTTTGATGACAGTAAGGACATCAAGGATAATACAAAGACAGCTCTGATGGCCATTCCAGACAAAGTTCCAAAATTGCTTTGAAGGGTGGACTAGGTGCTGGCATTGGCACATAAGCTTCCCAAGGAGAGTACTTTAAAGGTGACCATAGTGATATTCAGCAATGAGGTATGTGGCACTTTTTCTAGGATGAGTTCACGAACTTAATTGTCAGACCCCGGACATAAAACACCTAACCCATTAACTGGCATCTGGTTGGTATATAATAGGCAAAAGCAGGATTCCTTTCCTGTCCTTCCCCTGAACTGTCCCCACTGGATCTTAAAATAGCACGTAAAAACTAAAGATATCCTTTGAACAAACTTAGGATTCAGGATCAACAAAATAATTCAGTGACACACTGAGTAGCTACTATTGTTTTAACCTGATAGAAAAAAGGATCAATCAACAAAATGAAAATGGTATGTTAAAAACTAATGGTTTTGTACTTTTCTTTAAATAGCTTTGAGATATAGTTCATATACCAGAAAACTCACCCCTTTAAAGTATACAATTCAGTGGTTTTTACTATACTGAGTTCTGCAACCATCAACATTAATTTTAGAATATTTTTATCATCCCCCAAAGAAATTCCACACCCATTAGCAGTCACTCCCCATTCTCCCCTGCCCCAACCAATCATCTATTTTCTGTTTCTATCGATTTGCCTATTTTGGACACTTAATATATTTTTTAAAAACCTAACTTTATAAAATACGCATTTACATTTATTAAAGAAGGTAAAGGCCTTTATAAAAATTTGAACTTATCTCCAACTGAACCCCAAACTTCACTGTCCTTTCTAAAGTAATTTATCATTCAGCATCTCTTAAAGTAAACTACATGATATATAGCCATTCAAGTTTAAAGAATATTTTCTCAGTTTCCTAAAGGCTTAAAAGGCATATTACCGTAAATTCCCATATGTTTCCTTTAAGCAGGATATTATAATTCTACTTCAGGTAAAATTCAGCTTTGACAAAGAGGAGGAAATAAAATGGAATACTCATGATAAAGTACATAAAGACATATTAGGGATATTGCAGAGGGAGATTTACAGGCTATACGTTCGGTCAACTATTACTCTTGATGGTAACAGCATACCTAGACGGGCAATGGGAGAAGTCCACCAGGGGTAGGCAATAAGTGGGTGAATTGTCTCCGAAGACTCTAAAAACAACAATAAAACTGAAAATCATTTCATTACTACCAAGCACTGTTAATTCTAAATATTATAATATCAAGAATATAAAATACTCCTTCCCCTAAAATATTCTGTTGACTGGGACTCAGTTTTAAACTACACTGTTGTGGTTACTGTGAAGCTTTAACAATATATAAGTATCAAATCTATATATTTTTATTATGTATTCTTTAATAAGAAATCTATTCTAAGTACAAGTTCAGTTAGGAAACTGTCCAGTTACATGGTCAATGCCCCAAACATGCAGATTCACTACACCTGTTCCTTTGGAGAATCACTACACAGAGATAGCCGGCATGCTCCTCAAGCTCAGACTGTCTCCCCAATCCTGTGGTTTGTACACACGTACGTACATCCATTTCTGTGTGTAAACAGTACATTCTTTCCTGAGATATCTTTTTTTCTGGTATGAACACTGACAAAAAACCAGAATCTGCTTAGAACAAAGGTATGGTGAAACACGAAGCTTCAAGATCCATGAACAAAAATTAAAGAGAATGCCTTACTACACAACAAAATGTAAGGAAAGGGACATTTACATATAACTTCAAAAGTGTTTATCAAATACAACAGAAACCCATACTGAATATTTGGGTGAAATATTTCAGTGAATTTTTTTTGACTGAGGAGACATTTGAAAGTCACCACAATCAATGTTGAAAAAAAGACATGGATGTATCGTGAATTCCACAATTTATTGTGAAATGGGCTTTTAAAAAATTTCTGCCAAAAACAACCTCATGTTTAAGACTTTTCAACTATTTGTTTATCTGCTGCTTCATGTACAACTTTTTGTAATTGAAATTAAGCATTCTTCAATCAATTAGGGGTGAAGGTAAGATTGATAAATCTGGCTGTAACTGTCTACTGAACACAAAATGTGTGAGGATCAACTTTGACAGTAACTGACAAATGAGAAGTTAAGGCTTGAAAAGAAACTGGAATATTATTATTCATTATTGTGACAGACCAGCATGTAGATAAGTTTTTCTACTTTTCCCAAAAAAGTACTAATGCAATTTAAAAATATTAATCAGCTAACATTTTCCACTGTAATATTTATTTTACTTGGAACTTCCAAGTTTCTTTCCTGGCTGAGTTCATGATTGCTTCTGAAAATAATTTTGTTGTAAAAGGGTGTTAAAAAAAAAAAGTTCTGCTCCACATGTCAAATATGGTAGGTATAGCTCTGCTCTATGGGCTTTTCCAACTAGGATTACAGACCCACATGGATTTATATCAAAAGTGAACAATTAGCCAAACACAAATTATAGCTTCCAAGAGGTGTTTGAATGGCCCTCTGATTTTCATGGAGCCACAGAGGCCATCTTTTATTTTTCTCGCTGTCAAAACCATGGCCTCTAATTCTTAACTCCACGCCAGAGTTACACTGGATTTCTTGCTGAATTCACTACTAATCTGTCCAACGCTTCACTGGAATACCAAGGTTTCTATATACTTATCTATGCCTTCACAAGTACCAATAAAGACCTCTTAACTATAAATCAATTAAATCTAATCAATAGGCCATGCAAATACTGAACAGGATGAAGATGGCCAGAGTATAATAAATAATATTGTGAAAACTTCTAGTTCTAAAAAAAAAAAAAAAAAAAAAAAAAATCACAACAGCACACTATTAATTACACTTAATATTAACAGAAATGTAGACAAGTATGTCTCTTCTAATCTAAGCTCTCAACAGATCTTGGTAAGGTCTAATCTTAATGTAAATTTAACTATCAATTCTACCTTCCCTGTGGTTCCACCGGAACAGATTATTAATCAACCAATGTTACCAAAAATTTGAGCTGTTAATAGGTAAGCTGCTTATTCTATATACCTGAGAACATAGTGTAGCTTGTTTTTAGCTTATCATTAATGTTGTATGTTGTTGCTCTAAAGATTGCTTAAAAAAAAAAAGATTCAGCATATTATCTCAGCAAATGTTTTAATACTAAAGGTTCATCATTTGTGTAACATTTTTCCTACCATGTTATCAAGATGTATTTAAAATGAGATTTGGGGCCCGCCGAGTGGTTCACTTGATTAAGACCTCGCTCAAGAGTGTGAGCTCTGAGCAACAGGGTTGCCGGTTCGATTCCTGGACTGAGCTGAGCTGCCAATTGGCAGGATGGCTCAGCTAAAAATAAATACATAAAATGAGATTTGAATGTATGTAGTTATCTATGGAAAAGTTACCTGGAATGCTAAAGGAAATTATATTCACTTGTGCTCCATGGTGGGGGAGAACCACCTATCTGGTAAAAAAAAACTACAGAAAACACACACACACACACACACACACACACACACACACACACTGCCATTCTGTCAACTTTCTATTAGGTAGTTTTATCTCCTGAATTCTATTTCACAAGATTTTAATAAGCCAACTTTCCCGTTATCCCAATTTTTTCTGAATCAGTTCCATATCAATGTGCCCATGTCATTTTTTCTGAAGCAAAATAATTACCAAAATGATAGGCATGGAGCGAGATATTTTCAACAAGAGCATCAGTGACATATACTGCTATAGAAAGCTCTGAAAAGCCAGTTATACTTCACTCACCATAAAGCCAGACCTCTACTGTTGTCAGAGATAAGCAATTCTCCAAGAGTCCAGAAAATGTAGAGGAATAAAACCGTAACTTTTAATATCAAAAACTCTTTGTGATAACAGCTTAACATGGTCAAAAGAAGCAAGAGTAACCTCCAATTTTACTGCAACTGTTGCCCTGATCTTCTACATCTCTTCCACACAATAAGAACCTCATTTCAATTTTGTGCACTTCTTTAGCTACACCTTTCAGAGAAGAAATGATCAAAACAACCCAAGATTAATATTATAGGTTAAAAAAAATACATAATAAGGGCCAGCCGAGTGGCACATTGGTTAGGAGTTGGCTTGGGACCCCAGCTCTGAGCAGTGGGGCCGTGGTTCAGATCTCACATGAGGGCCAGTGATGCTGCACCCTCTACTCTACAGCTAAGATGGTGAACAACAGCTTGACCTAGAGCTAGGCTGCCATGAGTCGCTGGCAACTGTGTGGGCTGCAGTGGGGCTGGCCGGCAGCGGGCATGAGCTTTTGTGAGCTGCCCTGAGTGGCCCTCCACAGGCTGGCGACCGATTTGCCTCATCCGAGAAGAGCACAATGATGATACCAACGTGGGCCAGTGAAGCAACATCCTCCGCAACTAGACTGAAGAACAAAAGGACAGAGACCTGTCTGTTCCTCTTCCCCGGTTCCTCAATGCTGTTCTCCTCCCCCAATTCCCCAATAAAATCGTTAAAAAAAAAAAATACATAACAAGGTATCCTGATGATATGATCTAAACTGTAGAAGACAATCACATCCAGTAATCAACAGGTAAAATATACAATAGTCCATGCAGAACAATTTCCAGTGGGACTAGGCAAGCTCCCCACTTAGATGTAGAACTCAGCTCTTCCCTCAGGACATGGTGGCTCAAAACTGACCGCTCAAGTAGATAAGTGTACCAACATTAATTCATATAGTAAGTATTCATACAGCTTAACTTCTGTCTGATTTTAAAGATAAAAATATACTCATATTTTCGTCCTACCCTTCAAAGTAGCATCATATGCACACCACCTCAGCACTGTAGTTTTCACAAGTAATCCAAGGGTCTCTGAATTCCTTTTAGTGGTCCGTGAGGTAAAAACTATTTTCGTATTAATACTAAAACATTTCTTTCCCTTTTCATTCACTTTCTCACAACTGTACAGCAGTTATCCAGAGGCTATCTGATGTGTGACTGCAAGGGACTGAAGGAGTAAATATGAGAATCCATGTTTTATTAAACCAAAGTTTAAATGAGATTCGCAATATGTAAAACAATATCATTCTTGTCACTAACTTATTTGCTCTGAAAACATTTTTCATTAAAAATATTATTTATGTTAACATGTAATGGATTTATTATTTTTAATACATTTTTCAGCTTAAATTTCTAATATGGTAAATATCAGTACAGATATAAAAATAAAAGCTTTCTGTGGTCCTTAACTTTTAAGAGTTTAAAGGAGTCAAAATCCAAAGTTGAGATCAGCTGTCCCAGAGAAACTCTGTACACAGGGAGACATGTTTGAGAAAGTTCACTGCAGTGTTAGTCAGCAAAAAACAACTTATATGTCTATCAACTGGTGACCCAGATTTTAAAAAATATGGTTTATTCAAATGACGGCATACTACATAGCAGCTAGAAAGAACTACCTCTTAAAATATAGTATTAATAATGTTTGAGCAAAGAGGCCACATTGCAGAATATGTACAATAACAATACTCATGTATATAAAAATGCAGATTACAGATTAAATATTGTTTACAGACCAGGGATCAATACTAAATTCATTATTTGCCTCTGACAGGTGGGGGGGGGGCGCAGGTTGGGTTGGGAAGAAAGGACGACTTTAACTTATTTATATTTTGTTTTTAAGTTAAAAACACTTAAAACAGTAACAGCTGTCCATTCTGGTTATATTTTCTCTGCATGTTTTTTATACTTTAAACATCTTAAAATCATAGATGCTGCAAAAAAAGTAGGAGGGAAGATATATTCTTTTGGATTTAGAGAAGATTGATAAAGGCTAAAACAGGAATCAATAGATTTTTAAAAATCTAATCTATAACCTTTACTCATTCAACAAATTTACCAAATATCAAACTCTTCACATTTAGGAGTATATAAACATAGCATACAATCAAATATTGGCCATAATTGATCACTGATTTTTTTTCGTTCCTATTTTCATCTTTTACAACACTTACACAGTGTCTTGCCATAAAAGTTCTCTGTTAAATTGGGGTCTTTAATACTTCCCTTTCTGCATCACAGAAATTGACCTGTTTTACCCATGCTTCCAATCTGTCCCCTTCCTCTTAACCACAATTTTGCTCTAAGTTAAACAACCCCTCTTGTTGCTTTAAACTATGCTTTTCTATACCTCTCTTCCCCCAACACGTTCAAGCTTTTACATCTAATAGAGATGAGGGCTTGAATAGCACTGACTCAGGCTAATACCTAATATATACCCTATAAACACAGCAAAGACCTAGCACAGGTGCCCAGGACACTGTTAAGTGCTCTTCCTTCCCTTCGTCCTCAAGCAACTTTTCTCTTGAATCCCTCACAACCGAACTTCTAGAAAAGACTACTTTACATTTGCTGCCTCTTTTTTTATCTCCCTCATCACCACTCGACCTTAAACTTCAGATCCCATTACCCTCAAAAATTTTGGCTGCCTTTATCTTAACCTGTGACTACTCTCCTGATATCACACAAAGTATCATCTTCAGGCAGCAATTACCATGGAAAGATCTGAATTCAACTCCCAGTTCTGCCATGAGTTAGTAGCATGCCCTTGGGAGAAGTATTACTTAACTTTTTTGAAAAGCAGTTTCCTCATCTATAAACAGATGTCCAGGTAAGGTTGTAGGAATATTAAATTAGATATGTACATATAAAGTGCCTGACATGCCATAGATGCTTATTAAATATTAACTCCTTTTCCCTTCTCCTCTCAAATTTCTTCAGAGCACATCTGAGAGTGACTCCTGGATGTCTCCCTCTATCTTTTGGTTGCTTCCAAGTTTGAGTCCTAGATACCCAACTGCTTGCCAAAAATTTCCACATGACTGTTTCACTCAAAACTCAATGACTGTTCAAAAACCAAACGTATTTTCCCCTCCACTAAATATGCTTTTGAGACTGCTTGATTTGTGTTCACGGCATCACTACCCTCTCAGCACCTAGAATGTCGGGACAAAAGGTGCTTACAAAGTCTATGCGATGCCGAGGTCCATGGATTCCTCTGAACCACATTCTTCCCTTCCTCTCCCTTCCCACTACAGACATAGCAAGTTCAGATTCTACTTCCCTCTCCTACCGCAACCTCCAGCCTGCCATTCTTCCCCACATCTCTGCTTTCTGCAACACATACTACAAATCAAGCAGTGTTTTGATTATATCACCTCACAACTGAAAACCTTCAGTTTATCCCACAGTCAAAAAATGGAACTCAAACACATGACATGAAACTTGTCATGCCCGAAACTACTTAACCATCCTTACTTTCCAGTAGCTTCAGGAGTCAAACTACTGCTCACTTATTTCTTGGCACGGTTACCTTTTCATCTGTTTCCTACACTTTCTGAAATCCTGAAACTGCTATCTTCTTCCCTTCCCAAGTCCTCCCTGATTCCCCATGGCCATCCCACATTACTTTATAAGGGCCCCAAAGAAAGCTGTTCTAACACGCACTTAAATTATTTGCCTAACTTGTGTCCTCTATTAGCTTGGACTCCAACGGGACAGAGGTCCTCAGTGGTACCACTGTATTCAGGACACAGCTTTGCAGCTGAGTGGACACTCAAAAGTTTGTAAAATGAAGGGCCGGCCGAGTGGCGCGGTGGTTGGGCGCTGGCTTGGGAGGCCAGCGACCCCGGTTCGGGTCCCACACGTGAGGGCCAGTGACACTGCCCTCAAAAAAAAAAAAAAAGTTTGTAAAATGAAGATAAGATTTGGGAGATTTGAGGTTACAAAGAACCAATCAATAATATTTAATAAACAGGGAGAAATAATGGAGAAACACTACAAATCAAGCAGGCACAAGATGGATTTTAAAGTCACACTAATTTCTCCAGAAGACGGTGTTCTTCAGAGGAGAGCTGGACATACACCTAACAGAATGCAGTTTGCAGTTCATAAAGTAAGACTAGGAATGGAAATGAAAATTATTTGAGGAAAAGGAGCTATGATAAAATTCTCGTTTTGTTTACATTTAAAAAGTTTACAATGCCTGGGCCGGCCTAGTGGCGTGGTGGTTAAGCGCTGGCTTGGGAAGCCAGCGGCCCCGGTTCCGGTCCCACATATGAGGGCCAGTGACACTGCCCTCAAAAAAAAAAAAAAAAAAAGTTTACAATGCCATTTTCCCTTTTCAAAGCCTCAATACCATTCCTAATTTTGACTTTTCCAAGTAAACACTACTGATCACACTTTTCCTGAATTAACAGAAGATCGTTTACTTAATATGATTGATGTCAACTTCCCCAATGCCTGAATCAGAATTCAATGCTTCTGATCTTAATACACAAAATCCCCCTCTTCGTTCACCAAAAATTGCCATAAAAATATACAGTAACTTTTTATCTTGGGGAAGAAATGGACTCATAATCTTAAAGAAAATATGTGTACCATTTGTACGAATTCTTATTCATTCAGTAAGTACTTGCGCAGCACCTGCGATGGAGGGAAAGCCCAGAAGACTCTCCCGTTTGGCCCTCATGGGGCCAACATCGCGGTGCATTCTGCCTTCAGGACCCTGAACCCTTTGGAGCGCGATCGCAAAGTCTCTGGCCATCGCAAGTTAGGAAATATTATTGTTATTTGGAAAATCATCACTGCTGAGCCTTGCCTGACACTGCCCAACACCAGTTGCAACCGGTGCCGTTAAGACCTTTCATGCCCCCATCCGCGGAAGACAAATCCTTTCCAGACGACTTTTCAAGACAATTAACGGTCCCGATCGCGGCGTTCCCAGAGGGTCCCATGGCGACGGCGCCGCAAACCCGAAGTCATTCCACTGTAATTCTGTGTGACAAGTCAATCAAGTGTTTTTAACTCACATCAAGACATCCGGAACTTGCTACACGTTTCTATTTAAATGGTGGGCTTATTTTTAGTTGTTTGGCAAAGCAAGATAATCCAGCTCGACGCCGAACACGAGTTCCCACTGGAACTTCACTTTACACCGTCAATGGTCGGACACCGCCCCCCCCCCCCGGGCCCTCGGTTCCGACGCCAAGGACGCGCGGACCCCACGCCGCGCCCGGAAGGACTCGAGATCAACCCTGCGGAGGCTTCACGGGGCCGGCGGCTTTGGTCCCCGAGTGGGGAGGCCTTTCCCCCCGCAGAACAGGGCTCGGCCGCGGCGACCGCGTGGGGGGCGCGGGGGCGGGGGGCCGGGGCGGAGCCAAGGCGCTTCCCTCCCATTCAACTTTCCAGGTGTCACGTTAGGCCTCGGCACCGGGGTCTCCGCGTGTCCGTGCGTGCGCCCCACTCCCCGAAACGCGCGAGTCCCGGCGGGGAGAGGATCCACACGCTCCGCAGCTCCTCCCCAGGCCCGGGATCAGAGTCCAGCCGCCGCCGCCGCCGCGGCCCGAGCAACAGGAGCGCCGAGGCCGCAGCCCCGCGCCCCGCACACGCTCCCCGCCCGCGCTTCTTTCTTAGCCCCGCGCCGGCCGCCCGGCGACCCGCAGCCAATAACGGCGCTGGGAGCGGACGGCGGGAGCCCCGCACCTGAACCGGGGGCGCAGTGGGGGGCGCGGGCGGGGGGCGCGGGGCGCGGGCGGGGGGAGGGGCGCGGGCTCGGCCCCCGCGGCCGCCGCCCCCTCCCCGGGCCGCAGGCCCGCTCCGCGCAGGCCCCGGCGCTCCGGAACCGGAGCAGGAAGCGCCCCCACCCCGAGCCGAGCTTTAAACCCACGGGCGGCGGGAGACGCGGCGCCGCGCCCCGAGCGCCCCTCACCTCCTGGTTGAAGGCGTTGACGGCGTCCATGTTCGCGGCGCGGCGGCGGCTCCAGGCCCGCCGGTCACATAGACCTCGCGCCGCGGCCGAGCGGGGCCGGGAAGCCGGCCGGGGCTGAGGCCGGCCGGCGACGAGCGGCGCAGCGGGAGGCCGGGCAGGAAGAGGCTGCGACGCGGCGGGCGGGCGGGCGGGCGGCCGGGGCCGAGGCGGCGGCGGGGTGGCGGGCGCCCTCTCAGTCCCGCTCCGAGGATGAGGCAAAAGCGGCGGCGGCGGCGGCGCCGGACTCCAGCATGTCCGTGTGGCGGTGGCGGCTGCGCTCGGGGCCTGGCTGACACGGCCGCAGCGGCCTCACGCACCGGCCCACACTGGCCCGGCCGGGGAGCGGGCGGGCCTCTCTCTCTCTCTCACCCGCGGGATGGCGGCAGCGGCCCGAGTCCTCGCCGCGCGGGGCACCCTGGGACGGCTCGGGCCTCCCAGCGCTTCCTGTGCCCGGCGCGCGCCCCGCCCCGCCCGCGCTGGCCACGCCCCCGCCCCGCGCCCCGCGCCCCGCGCCCCGCGGGCGGGGTCGCGGGCGCGTGACGCCGGAACGCCGGGCGCTTTCCCGCCGGCGGCGGCCGCGGGCCGGGCGAGGGTTTTCCCGGCAGAGGGTGGGCCCCGGCAGGGGTGCCGGGGAGCCAGGGAGACCAGGGTTTGGGAGGCCGGCCGGGGCCCGCGCGCCCCTGCTGGAGGCGTCGGTCCCCCCGTGCGTTGTTGTGTGCCATGCTGCCCCTGCTGGCCCAGCACCCGGCCGGGTCGGGCGGGCCCGGAGCCGCTGACTTTCTGCTGCCTGGAACAAAGGGCGCAGCATTTAACCTCAGCGAGTGAGTGGGGCGTGTTTTGCAGGCCCCGGTGCAGCCTCTGCGGATGCAGCCCTGTGTCTTATGTAATTGCGCGAGGTGAAGCACCCAGAAGGACACCCAGGCACCGGAGTATCCACGCAGGCCTAAGGGAGCCCCTGCTCCTGGGAACAGCCTTGTGCGGCCGAGAGCAGTGGCTTCGCTAAACCTTGATACGGATTACCCAAACCACTCTGTTTCCTTTTCGGTGATGAACACTTCCCTGGTTTCACTTCCCCCTGAGTACCTACTGTCTGCTGGGCACCATGGTAGCTGGGTTCCGGGGATACGGGAATAAAAGATAAAAGTTCTGCCTTCAGACCACTCCGGTTAGTGGGTAGGACAGGCAAATGAGCAGATGATACACCTAAAGCATGATTACTGTTAGGACAGAGACCCCAGGGGAACAAAGAAATCTATCTGACCAGAAGTCCAGTTAGGCTTCTCAGAGGAAGTGGCACCTGAGATACATCTGAAAGGAGAAGCATTGGTTGGAGAAGACACTCCAGCCTGACTGAGCTTGACGAGCACTGTGGCACCAACTTCCCCCAAGGAGGATTTAGCTGGAGCTGAGGGAATGAGGTATAGAGAGAGAGAGTGATTGAGAAGAGGGCCTGGAGAACCTCTGTGCCTTTCCAAGGAGTTTGGATTTGGTCTCCAAGGCAGTGGGGAGCCATTGAAAGATTGTGAGAGGAGGGTGGTGGCACGCAATGTGCGCTTTCAGAAGATAGAGTGAGGTCAGGGGAAGAATAGCCATAGTCCCAGCGGATGCTGAGAGCTTAAGGCCCTGGAGTGGAAAAGGAGAGACGGGCAGATATTTAAGAAGTGGAACAGACAGGCTGGGACAGCAACTGTGAGATTAAGGAAGAGAGAGGAGTCAAGGAAGATGGTCAAAGTTCTGGCTTGATCGATGTGGGTGGTTCGTTGGGTTTATAAGCCAATTTAGGAAATATACGGGGAGGAAGAAATGGGTTTGAGTGAAGGCAGAATAATGGTTAACACTTGTAATTTGTTTACATGTGCCAAGGTCTATCCAACATGCTATTTCGTGTTATTTAATCTCTATGACAGGCTTCTGTATGAGGTGGCTAATAGGAATACCCTTGTGTTATACTTGAGGAAGTGAGGCCCCATTCAGTTAACTAAAGTGAATTAGATTACATTTCCTTCTGGGGCCTATAGAGTTTGAGCTGCCCCTGGGGCAAATAAGTGAAGACATCTATGAGGCAGTTGGATAAACATGTGGAGTCAAGAGAGATGGCTGAGAGGAGGTAGAGATCTGGGAGTCATTAGTGCACAGCTGGCTTGGGAGGAGCTGAAACAGATATGGACATGAGACTGAGAATGCAGGTATGGAAGGGATAAGAGTAAGAAAAGGCAGATAGGGCCGGCCGAATGGCGCAGTGGTTGAGCGCTGGCTTGGGAAGCCGGCGGCCCCAGTTCGGATCCCACATATGAGGGCCAGTGACACTGCCCTCAAAAAAAAAAAAAAAAAAAAAGAAGAGGCAGATAAAGGGCACGAAAGAAGCAGTCCTCCCTGTCCCATGTTGAAGGTAGAAGTTAGCAAGATAAGGATTGGGAAGTACTTTGCTAGCATCTAGGACCTCAGCAGAAACATTGGCAAGAATGGCGAGGGCAGATGCCAAACTGATTTGCACTCAGAGGGGAAGGCAGCAGGAGTTATTTTACAGAAACTTGGCTGTGAAGGCGAGTTGTGAAGGCACCGGCAAAGAGCTGCAGGATGAAGGGAGAATGTGCTTGTTTCTTTTAAGACTAGAGAAGCATACTCTTATTTTATCAAAGGAACAAACAAAATAGACCCAAATATTCTTTTCAGACCTACCCATTATCTATTTTATATCACTACCTTTTTATCATGTTTTCAAAACCCATTTTGGTTCTGTAAGAGTTGTCATCCTTTGGATCACCAACAGTGCATTAGAAAATACAGTTCCTAGTGGATCAATCCCTTGGCTTTTCTGGATATCCACTGTCCACTGGATAAATACTGTCCAAGATCAACCACACCACGTTTCGGGCCTGCTGCCAGGGCACAGCCCAAATTTTGTCATTTCCTGGTCATGTCTGGGAATTGACACAGGTTGGTTTTTGCTCTCAAGCAAAATTGCTCTCTGTTCCTCCATGTAGCCAGGCCCATGTAGCACCTAGCTAATGTTCAGACATCACCTCCTTTCAATTATTAATCATTAATCACCTATTTTGTGCGAGGCACTCTGCTGAAAAGCTTCACTCCTCCCAGCCAGACTCAGCATCTATGAAATGCTTCCATGCATGGCATATCTTACATTGTGTTACTATTATCTTACAAGAAGAGTCTGCAGTACTTCACCATGCTCTGCCCCACCCTTCTCTACCTCTCCGTGAACACTGGCAGAACTTAAAAGTGGGTGCACAAAGCCTAATGGGATCCCTCTCCCTCAATTCATATAAGCAATCTTCTTTCCTCCTGATAGGAAAATGGATTTGGCTAAGGAAGGTTGAAATCTTGAACTGGAGTGGGAAAGAGAGGCTTGTGGGTAAGGTGGTGAGTTCAGCTTTGGACAGTTTGTGTTTGGGACTCAAGCATTATAGCCGTTGGGCTCTATAATGGCTCTTGAATTGAGTGAATGATGGGCCAAAGGAGAACATTTTCTGTCATGATCCTATCGAGATTTGAATGTACAAAAAAACAAGATTTGGCTTCTAAGACCCTTGTGTTTGAGGTAAATAGATTTTGGAGGTTCTTCTCCGGATAAAGTTGTTTGGTTTTTATTTTGATAGTGTTTGGGAGGTCTTTTAAACAAGTTGTTTGGGGGCCGGCCTAGTGGCACATTGGTTAAGAGCTGGTTTTGGGATGCCAGCAGCCCCGGTTCGGATCCCACGTATGAGGGCCAGTGACACTGCCCTCTACAGCTAACAACAGCTCCACCTGGAGCTGGGCTGTGCGAGCCCCGGCGATGGTGCAGGCTGCAGCCCCTGCTGCAGTGGGCTGCCATAGGCTACAGTGAGTGGCCAGCAGCCAGCGTGAGCTGCCAAGAGCCGCGGTGAGCGACCATCCAGAGGCCGGCGACCAATCTGCCTCATCCGGGAAGAGCACAATGACGATACCAATATGGGCCAGTGAAGCAACGTCCTCCACAACTAGACTGAAGAGCAGGAAGACAGCAACTTGTCTGTTCCCCTTCCCCAATTCCCCAACGCTGTTCCCCTCCACCAATTCCAATAAAATCTTTAAAAAAAAAAAAAAAGAAAAGAAAGAAAACAACCAAATGTCTAACATGAGATGATAAACAAAAAACAAAAAACAAGTTGTGTGGGGAATGTATGTCATCTTTGGGTGTCTTGGCAGCATTTTCTACCATGTTTCTGTTCAGAAAATGGCAACACCTCTGTCTGCTCTGAGGCATCTGGCAGCCATTTGCATAGCTACTGCTGGGCTTCCATCTCTGGGACTCCAGGTAAATGAATCAAATGCTCCAATAGGAAATTTTGGACAAATGACAAAAACTTATGAGGGCTGTCCTTTGTGAGCAGACCTTGAAGCAGTAGGAATGTGACTTATTAAATCAATGGTGGAGGGTCATAATTACATGTGACTGAGAAAAATCAGCAAAACATTTTATCCACTTGCAAACTTATCTTCTCTTAAAGAACATAGATTTAAACAGATTCATGGGTTCATAATGTGGGTGTGAAAATAGTTCTGAAAAGCCATTTCAAACAAACTCATTATTGTTTTTCTTTTTTTAAGATTTATATTAAAAATACAGTTAGTATACAATATTATATTAGTTTCAGGTGTACACAATAGTTATTCAACATTTATATGCCTAAAGAAGCAATCACCATGATAAGACCGCTGATCATCTGACACCTTACCACGCTATGACAATATTATTCACCATATTCCCTATGCTGTGCATTACATCCCCATGACTTATTTGTTTTATGCCTGGAAATTTGGACCACTTATTGCCATTCGCCTTCCCCCCCGTTTAAAATTTTTCAGCTATAGTTGACATTCAATATTATTTTATATTAATTTCAGATGTACAGCATATAGTTAGACATTTATATAATTCAAGAAGTGATCCCCCTGACTAATCTGGTACCCACCTGGCATTATATGTAGTTATTACCATATTATTGATTATATTCCCTATGCTTAACTTTACATCCTCATGATTATTTTGTATAATAACTACCAATTTGTACTTCTTAATCCCTCCACCTTTTTCACCCTGCCCCCCAAACCGCCTCCCATCTATCTCCCCAATAAATTTAGTACCCATCTGACACCATACGTAGTTATTACAATATTATTGACTATAATCCTTATGCTATATCCTATATCCCAATGACTACTTTGTAACAACCAATTTGTATTTCTTAATCCCTTCCCCCTTTTTACCCACACCCCCAACTCCCCTTCCATCCAGCAACCATGAAAATGTTCTCTCTATCTATGAGTCTGTTTCTGTTTTGTTTGTTCATTTTGTTCTTTGGATTCCACATATAAGTAAAATCACATTGCACCTGTCTTTCTCTGTCTGACATACTCCACTCAGCACAATACCCACCAGGTCCAGCCATGCCACCACAGATGGCAAGAACTCATTTCCTTCCCTGGCTGAGCAATATTTCACTGTATATATGTACCACCTCCTCTTTATCCATTCTTCCATTGAGGGACACCCAGGCTGCCTCCACATCTTGGCCATTGTAAACAATGCTGCAATGAACATTTGGACGCATAGATTCCCTCAAAGTAGCGTTTTGGGTTTCTTTGGATAAATACCAAGAAGTGGGATTACTGGGTCTTTCTTTGCCTCTTATTATAACTTTTGTTTTAAATCTATTTTGTCTGGCATAAGTACTGCTACCCCAGCTTTTTGTTTGTTTGTTTTGTTTCTATTTTCATAAAATAATTTTTTCCATCCATTTATTTTCAGTCTGTGTGTGTCTTTCAATCTGAAGCGTATGTAAGGGTTTTGTTTTCTTATCTATTCAGCCAACCTCTGTTTTTGATTGGAGCATTTAATCCACTTGCATTGAAAGCAATTGTTGATAGATATGTAGTTATTGCCATTTTATTATTCATATTTTTTATCTTTTTTCCATCTTAATGAAATCCCTCTAACATCCCTTGTAATACTGGGTTGGTGGTGATGAACTCCTTTAGGTTTTTCTTGTCTGGGAAGCTCTTTATCTGTCATTTGATTTTAAATGGTAGCCTTGCTGGTTAGAGTAATCTTGGTTGTAGGTGCTTGCTTTTTATCACTTTGAATATTTTGTTCCAGTTCCTTCTGGCCTGCAAAGTTTCTGTTGAGAAATCAGCTGACAGTCTTATGGGAACACCCTGCTAAGTAACTAATTGCTTTTCTCTTACTGCTTTTAGGATTCTCTCGTTGTCCTTAAACTGCTGCATTTTAATTATGATGTGTCTTGGTGTGGGCCTCTTTGGGTTCATCTTTTGTGGGACTATCTGCATTTCCTGGGCTTGTATGTTTATTTCTTTTATAAGGTTGGAAAGTTTTCAGTCATTTCTTTAAATAGATTCTCAATCCCTTACTTTCTCTCTTCTCCTTCTGGTACCCCTATGATACAAAAGTTACTTTTGATGTTGTCCCAGAGGTCTCTTAAACTATCTTCATTTTTTTGGATTCTTTTTTCTTTTTGCTGTTCTGATTGGGTGTTTTCTGCTACCTTGTTTTCCAAATTGCTGATTTGATCCTCTGCTTCATATCGTCTGCTGGTGATTTCTTCTAGTGAATTCTTCATTTCAGTTATTATATTCTTCACTTCTGATGTTTTTTAAGATTTCTATGTCCTTTTTTAATGCTTGCTATCTCTTTATTGAAGTTCTCACTAAGTTCTTTGAGCATCCTTATAACCATTATTTTGAACTCTGTCTCTGGTAGGTTGCTTGCCTTCATTTTGTTTAGTTCTGTTTCTGGAGTTTTCTCCTGTTCTTTTATTTAGGATGTATTTCTTTGTTTCCTCATTTTGGCAGTTTCTTTGTGTTTGTTTCTATGTATTAGATAGGGCTGCCATGTCTCTCAGTCTCCAGGTTGCCTTATGTAGTAGGGGTCCTGTGGGGCCCTGGCACAGTCTCCCTGGTCACCTGCTCCAGGTGCTCCAGAAGTGTCCCTTGCATGCATTGTGTGTGCCTTCCTGTTATAGTTGAGACTTGATTGCTGTTGGCATGTCAGTGGGTGGGATTGACCCGGAGGCCGACTGGCTGTGGGGTGTGGCCACGTCCACAGTTTATGGGCTGCTGTGCAGGGCACTTACCCCCACAGAGCGGGATTTGCCCCAGTGGGCTGTTGAGACTACCTTTTGGGTATGCCACTTGTGAAGCTATTTGGGTGGTGCTGTGCTGTGGTCTGAACCCAAGTATATTGGTTCTGGGGCCTCTTAGGAGGGGCTTCAGTGCAGGCCCAGGTCAACCACTGCCCACTGCCTGTGAATGGCTAGGTAGTACCTGGTAGGAGCTACAAAGCAGTTGGTTATTGCCTGTGCTGTACCTGGAGGCATGTGGGAGAGGCCATGCTGTGAGCTGAGGTCAGTTGCAACCAGTACTGGGTCTGGGGTATCTCTGCAAAAAGCCAAGCCTGCTGTCACCTGCCAGCTCCTATAAGGTTCAGCTGCTGATAAAGCCTCCTGCAGTATGCAAGTTGGGTGAGGTAGGGTCTGAGTGAGTCAGCAGGGTGGAGCAACAGAGCTCACCAGGCCAATCAGGTTCAGATTTGGTCTGTGGGGTAGGCTCAACACAGGAAAGATGGTGCCTGCCTGCAGGCTGCATGGAAGGAGGGCCCCACAAAAGGGAGAATGGGGACTGCCCCTCCACTTCTTGCCCCAGAGTTATACAACTCAGTCTCTCTGACACCCCCAGAGTCATAGTACCTCTGCCGGAGCCCAGGGTGAGTGCCTGTGTGGGCCTTTTAAGAGGATGTCTGAGTTCCCCCCAGCTTTCTGTCCCACCTAGATGGTTGGAATCCCCACTGTTTTTCACAGCCAGAAGTTGTGGGGACTCCTCTTCTCAGCAACAGTACTCTCGGCTGGGGAACCTGGTGTGAGCTGGAGTCACTTGCGCCTTTGTGGGGAACATCTGTGGCTGAGATATCTCTCCTGATTTTCAAGTGCCACACTTGTGTGGGACCAGCCCATTTTGTGTCTCTGCTCCTCCTACCAGTCTCGACATGGCTTCTTCTTTATATCCTTAGTCATAATACTTCTGTTCAGCTAGACTTCGATGGTTCTCCAGGTTGATTGTACTATAATTTAGTTGTAATTTTGATGTGTTCATGGGACGAAGTGAGCACGGCATTTATCTACTCTGCCATCTTGGATCTCTCCAAACTCATGTTTTTAAAAACAGTAAATGAAATCAATTTTCAGAAGAAAGAAAAGATGGCATTCAGGAAATAACATCCTGGTTAATTCTGTGCCCCTCCCATGTCAAATCATTCCATTGAAAGGAATGCTGGTTACAGTCCACTTGTGTAGAGAATATAGAGAGAAAGCATCTCATTCCTGAAGAGGCCAGGAAAACATTTATAGATAAAAATTCAACAGAGGGCCGGCCGAGTGGCGCATTGGTTAAGAGCTGGTTTTGGGATGCCAGCAGCCCCGGTTCGGATCCCACGTATGAGGGCCAGTGACACTTCCCTCTACAGCTAACAACAGCTCCACCTGGAACTGGGCTGTGCGAGCCCCCGCGACGGTGTAGGCTGCAGCCCCTGCTGCAGTGGGCTTCCATAGGCTACAGTGAGTGGCCGGCAGTCAGCGTGAGCAGCTGGCAGCCAGTGTGAGCTGCCAATAGCCGTGTTGAGTGACATCCAGAGGCCGGTGACCGATCTGCCTCATCCGGGAAGAGCGCAATGATGATACCAACGTGGGCCAGTGAAGCAACATCCTCTGCAACTAGATTGAAGAACAAAAAGACAGCAACTTGTCTGTTCCCCTTCCCCAATTCCCCAATGCTGTTCCCCTCCCCCGAGTCCCCAATAAAAATCTTTTAAAAAAAAATTCAATAGAAAATAAGTTTTTTTTTAATGCTTTACCCCGTATACTTTCTGGAGCAAGTATAAACTAATTATGTTTTACAAGACTCCTCTTTTTCCCTTGGTCTGCTTTCCTTTTCTGGCCATACTCCTCCCCTCCCTGAGATTTTACCTGTCACCTCTGTGATCCTTCTGTCTGCTCCACTTAGGGATAGGAAATCTCCTGGTTTACAACTGCATTTCCAACATTCCACCTGATGGCCCCCACTGTCCCCAAGAGACCCACATGATTTCTTTTAGTGTCAGCCTCTATTCTCCTGCCGTTTATGCTCTTAGTGCCAAAATAGTGAGACAGACTATAAGGAAAATAGGAACTGGAAGAAGGAAGATATCAATCATAATTGGGGTGTTGGGATTTGGGGGAATTTTCATTCTCTTTTTAATTTTTTAGCATTTTCTAGGCTCTCTACAGAAGGCATGTCTTACGTTTGTAATCAGGAAGAGTAAGCTCCTTAAAAAAAGAAATCATACAGATAAGTGTGCAGCAAACCTAAAATACTTTGGACAGATGATTGTAGCTATTATGATACTTATGAGCTTATGGCAAGCATATGAGTAATGTATTAGTCAAGGTTCTCCAGAGAAACAGAACCATTAGAATAAAAATACACACACACACACACACACACACACACACACACACACACGTCAGACAATTAGGTTCACAAACTCATCCTAGAAAAAGTGCTATATGCCTCATTGCTGAATATCACTACAGTTACCTTCGAAGTACTCCCCTTGAGAAGCTATGCACTGATGCCAGCACCTATTTCACTCTTCAAAGCAATTTTGGAACTCTGTTTCTTGAATGACCATCAGAGCTGTCATCATATCACCCTTGATGTCCTTACTGTCATAAAAATGTCTTCCTTTCAGTGTTTCCTTTATCTTCAGGTAAAGAAAGAAGTCATTGGGGGCCATATCAGTTGAGTAGGGAGGGTGTTCCAATACAGTTATTTGTTTACTGGCTAAAAAGTCCCTCACAGACAGTGCCATATGAACTAGTGCATTGTCGTGATGGCAAAAAGTTCAGGTCATCTAACTTTTTCACATGGCCTTTTCAACACTCCCAAATAGTAAACTTGGTTAACTCTTTGTTCAGTTGGTACAAATTGATAATGAATAATCCCTCTGATATCAAAAAAGGTTAACAACATCATTGCAACAAGTTCGCAAACTTAATTGTCAGACCTCGTGTGACACATATATATCGGGGGTGCTAAAAAAATGTATACAAGTGCACACTTTGGCCAACGTTGTTCAAACAGTAGTTTGCCATAATCAGAAGTGTCTGGATGCTGACGGTAACCACTTTGAGCATCTCTTGAAATTGCAGAAGTCAAACATGACTTGCATCCATCTTTTGTTATTGGTACATATTAAGTATTACAATTTTAATATAGTACATTTTAAGATATATATATATATGTTACATATATACCATTAGTGTATATTTATATTTATTCCCATATATATGGAAATTTGTGTGTGTGTGTGTGTGTGTGTATATATATATATATATATAGAGAGAGAGAGAGAGAGAGAGAGAGACAGACAGACAGACAGACAGACAGAGAGACAGAGAGAGGAGAGAGAGATTTATGTATACATAAAATCTGCTGTCTGTAAACTGAAGAATCAAGACATCTGGTGCTCAGTCCCAGGCAGAAGGCCTGAAAACCAGGAAAGCTAATGGTGTAAATTCCAGTCCTAGGGCAGGAAATGATGAAGTCATATATACCAGCTCAATCAGTGAGGCAGGAGAAAAGGAGCTAATTCCACTTTATCACCTTCTTTATTCAGACCTTGAATGGATTAGACAAAGCCCATCCATATTGGAGAGAGCAACCCACTTTACTGATTCCATCCATTCACTTGCTGATGTCATTCAGACACACCCAGAAGTGATGTTTAATTGGGCATTCTGTGGCCCAGTCAAGCTGACACATAAAATTAATCATCACAGTAACCAAAGAAAAGAAAAATAGTTTCTCTTGACCATTTCCAGTCTTACTTAAAAATAGGAATCTAAGATTCTTTTTCCAAAATTGAAACTATTAAAATCAAGTGTTGACTGAAGGAAATGACATGTCATCTTTCAAAAGTGAACCACCCCAATGTAACATTTGCTCATCCATCCATCCATCCATCCATCCATCCATCCATCCATCCATCCATCCATCCATCCATCCACAAAATAAAGATGAATATCCACTAGGGACAGGCACTCTGCTGGGTATTTAGGATATCATGGTAAGCAAAAACAGATTGTTGTTTCCTCATGGAACTATTTCAAAGTCCAACATCTACCCTGATAAACATTCTTCCATAGACACATTGGCCATTTGTACATGATCATGTCGTATGAGAAGAAAGACAGTGTTTTTCTAGCCACTCTGTATATCTTTTATTTAATGTTCTTGTCTGCATTGACTAGTACTCCAGTACAATGTTGAATGAAGTAGTGAGAGTGAATACCTTTATCTTGTGTCCTTATTTCAGGAGCAAACATTCTTTCATTTCTTAGGTTGTTAGCTATCGGTTTTTCATGGATGCCCTTCTGTTATTTTCTTGGAAATTTTTTTTTTTAATTCTTTTGAATCATTGATGGGTGTTGAATTTTGTCAGATGCTGTTTCCATTCCTATTGCGATTTTCATATAATTTTTGTATTTTATTCTGTTAATATAGTAAATTACATTGGTTGGGGTTTTTTTTGTTTGTTTTTTCTTGTTTTTGTTTTTGATTTTTTTAATAGTTAATCTTGGGGAACAGCATGTTTTTCCAGGACCCATCAACTCCAAGTCAAGTAGTTATATCTACTTGATTGTTTCAATCTAGTTGTGGAGGGCGCATCTCAGTGGCCTATGTGGGGATTGAACTGGCAATTTTGGTATTATGAGCACTGCACTCTAACCAACTGAGCTAACTGGCTGCCCTACATTGATTGGTTTTTGAATGTTAAATCAACCTGGCATTCCATAATAAACCCCACTAGTTATGGGGTATTGCCCTTTTTATACATTGCTGAATTCAATTTGCAAAGATTCTGTCAAGAATATTTCCTCTTATGTTTATGAATGATATTGACCTGTAGTTTCCTTTTCTTGTAATGGTTTTGGTGTCTAAGTAGTCACTCCTCATCAAATGAGTTGAGAAGTGTTTCCTCCCTTCTCTATTTCCTAAACAAGCTTGTGCAGAATTGATATTATTTATTCCTTAAGATTTTGTTAGAATTCACCAGTGAAGCCATCCGGGGCTAAAGTTTTCTTTATGGGAAGGTTCTATATTAATTACTCAATTTTAAAAATCTATATAGGGCCCTTTTGGTATCCTATTTCTTGAGTCAGTTTTCATAATTTTTATTTTTGAGAAATTTATCTTTTTAAAAGTTAATGATTGGGCTGGCCGAGTGGTGCGGTGGTTAAGCGCTGGCTTGGGAAGCCAGCGGCCCCGGTTCGGGTCCCACGAATGAGGGCCAGTGACACTGCCCTCAAAAAAAAAAAAAGTTAATGATTTACTGGCATAAAGTTTTTCGCAATATTATCTTATTATCCCTTAATATCTGTGATGATATTTTCTTGTTTATTCCTGACTTTGGTAATTTGTATATTCTTTTAAAAATTTTCTTATACTACAGTGTAGTTAGAGATTCATCTATTTTGTTGATCTTTCTAATGAAACAGTTTTGCTTTCATTGATTAACTATTGTTTTTGTACTTTCTGGTTCACTGATTTTTCACTCTTTATTATTTCCTTTCTTCTGCTTGACTTATATTTAATTTGCTCTTCCTTTTCTAATTTCTTGAAGTGGAAGCTTAGATCATTGATTTGAGACTTTTTCTTTTGTAACATAAGTATTTAAAACTTTAAATTTCCCTCTGAAAATTTTAATATATTGTGTTTTCATTTCCACTTAGTTCAAAATATTTTGTAATTTTCCTTGTAATTTCTTTTATCCATGAGTTATTTAGAAATGTATTATTTAAATTTCAAATATTTGGAAATTATTCAAATATCTTTCTGTTATTATTTCATAATTCAATTACACTGTGGTCAGAGACTGTACTTTGTATCATTTATTCCTTTTAAATTTATTGAGACTTGTTTTATGGCTCAGCCTATATGGTCTGTCTATCCAGATGACTGTTCCATGCACTTGAAAATAATGTTTATTTTGCTGTTGTTAGATGGAATGTTCTATAATGTCAGTTAGGTCAGATTGGCTGATAGTAGTAAGTCCTCTCTCTATTTCTATTCATTTTCTGTCTACTTATTCTGTCTGTTACTCAAAGAGGAGGTTTGACATCTTCTGCTGTGATTGTGGATTTCTCTGTTTCTCTTTTCAGTTCTGTCAGTAGTTGCTTCATATATTTTGAATCTTTGTTATTATGCATGAAAAATCAAGATTATTATTTCTCCTCAATGAATTTATCCCATTATCATTAGGAAAAATTTCCCTTTATCTCTAGTGATATCCCTTATCCTGATATCTATTTTTCCTGATATTGATATAGCCACTCTGGCTTTCTTATGATTAGTAGTTGCATGATATAACTTTTCCGTCCTTTTTCACTTTTAACCTGTCTATGTCCTCTTCAATCCTTGGGCTTATTGCTGTCCTATATCTTATTTCTATGTATGTTTTATAAGCCCATAATACAATAGTATTGTTTGTGCTTTAGACAATTGTTTTTCTCTTAAAGATATTTAAAAAACAAGACAATGCTTTTATATTTTCCCACTTTTTCCAGTGCTCTTCATTCCTTCGTATAGACCCAAGTTTCCACATGGTGTCAATTTCCTTCTCCTTGAAGATGTTCCTTTAATATTTTTTATAGTGCTTATCTGTTGTCAGTGAAATCTCTGCTTTTGTTTATCTGAAAAAGTCTATGTTTCACTTGTATTTTTGAAAGACATTTTTTTTTTTTAAAGATTTTATTGGGGAATTGGCGGAGGGGAACAGCGTTGGGGAATCGGGGAAGGGGAACAGACAAGTTGCCGTCTTCTTGTTCTTCAGTTTAGTTGCGGAGGATGTTGCTTCACTGTTGGTATCGTCATTGCGCTCTTCCCGGATGAGGCAGATCGGTCGCTGGCCTCTGGATGTCGCTCACCGCGGCTATTGGCAGCTCACGCTTGGCTGCCAGCCGCTCACGCTGGCTGCGGGCCACTCACTGCAGCCTATGGCAGCCCACTGCAGCAGGGGCTGCAGCCCACACCATCACCGGGGCTCGCACAGCCCAGCTCCAGGTGGAGCTGTTGTTAGCTGTAGAGGGCAGTGTCACTGGCCCTCATGTGGGATCCGAACCAGGGCCGCTGGCATCCCAAAACCAGCGCTTAACCAATGCGCCACTCAGCCGGCCCTTGAAAGACATTTTCAACCCTACATTTGTAAGGTTCCCTTCCTCCGTCCCCTGGAGCACTTTCACTGTTTTTTTCCATTGTTTTCTGGCGTGCATATTTTCCCATGAAAAGTCTCAATAATTCTATATTTGTTCCTTTGTCAGTAATTGGCTTCCGTCCAATGTCTGAAAATTGTTTCCTATATATTTTCCAGTTTTCCAGTGTTTTGTTTGTTGGTTTGTTTTTGTTTCTTGTTTTTTTTTTTTTAAATGGTGAAGGGTGGTTCTGGAGCTTGTTACTACCTTATGATTAGAAGCAGAAGTTTCCAGAAGTTTTTAATATGGAGTAAAATTTATTATTTTTTTAATAGTTAAAGCCTTTCTGTATTCTGTCCAAGAAATCTTTGGCTGCCCCAAGGTCATTAAGATATCCTTCATATTTCCTTTGAGAAGCTTCATAGTATTAGTGCTTATATTAGATCTGTGGTTTATCTCAAATTAATTTTTGTGTATACGTGAGATAAGGTTCAAGTTTCTTTTTTTTTTTTAAGTGTTCCATCCCTATTTATTGAAAAGCTTTCTTTCTCCCATTGAATTGCATTGACACTTCTGTCAAAAATTGAATGGTTACGTATGTATGAGTGTATATCTGAAGTTGGTATTCTGTTCCTTTGAACACAAACACTACGCTGTCTTGATTACTATAACTTTATAGTTAAAGTTTGAAATCAGGAAGTGGAAGTCCTCCAATTTTGTTCTTTAAGATTATCTTGGCTATTCTAGTTCTTTTGCATTTTCATATATATTTTAGCTGAAGCTTGTCCATTTTGGAGAAAAAAACAAAATGGTATTTTGATTGAGGTAGCTGATTCTCAGTTAATATTTATGACCATGAATCTCTAGTGGGCCCATTTTAAAATCCAGCAATCATACTTCGTTTCTTCATGTAAAGAAAGGAAGCTAGTCCAGAAACTTCTCCACACAGTTCCCCTTACCTCTTATTGACCAGAACTGAGTCAGCTCATCCCTAAACAAATGAAAACAATGGGATTTCCTACTTTAAACCAATCAGGATTAGTTGGCTAGAATATGGGTGACTCCTTCAAACTAAGATATCTTTGCCTACTAGCTGAACAAATAAATTCTGTTAGCCAAGAGGAAGGGCACTAAAGTATGTCCATTGAGTGGGCAATAGAGATCAACTGCCATGTAAACAAGACACTCTGTGTGAGTAAGTGTTATATGATTGTATAACCACGCAGAAAATATGGAAGGACATATACACAGTTGTTGATTATATTACAATGGGGGAAAGGGGCCCTAAGTGGGTCATATGAAGGTAGAAGGGCAGGCAAGCAAAAATGAAAAAAATTGTGCCCCCAAAATGCATAGATCACATGTATGCATTTATATAAAATTCTGTACATATGTGAATGCATAAATCAATCAGAAGATTAAAAAAAGGGATCCCAACCCCATCCAAAACAAAGATAATTTTCTGGGCAACATATCATGGTTGAGCACTCAACCATTCAAACAAAAAAATAAGTAAACAAATAATGAGTGAATAAATAAGTCTGTAAGCAGCCAGATGTTCCACTTAAACAAACAAATAAATAAACACAAGTCTGCCAGCAACCAAAATAGATATCTCATTGTCCACATATTAAAATCATGGATGCCACCCACTGGACAGTCACTCAGCACTGATTCCTAGTACATATAATTATCTAACAATTCTAACACCTTGAGTCTTTGATTTTTAAACCCAACCACATTAAAAGTAGCAAAATTAGGAAGAAAGTTGCTAGAGGTAGGCAAACTGACAACAAGAAATAGCTGCTGACAGTGAGGAAGGAAACAAAAATCTATAGAAAGCAGACATAAGAATTCACAGAGGCAAAGCTGTCAGAGCCATTCAATTTAAAGGAAACTAGCTCTAGTCACCTCCATAACCCCAGGTGGCATCTGTTTTACTGCAGAGCAGAGTAAGGCTGCTGTAATGTCAGACCCCACTGAACATGGAAATTGAGGGTATGCGCCACATTCCTGGTTGGAAAATGCAAGGAGGATGCTGGCTATGCCATTTTTGAGAAAGGAACCAAGGCCAGTTCATCTCTGTGACTTTCAAGTTCTAGCTTTCAGCAATCTTCTAGATGCCCCGGCTGGAGTATGCTGCTACCTCAAGCTCAATGCATTTGAAACCCTTCCTGCCTCATTTTCAATTAAGATGCCAATTTGTTATAAGTTGCAAAAGTGATGGTGAGGCAAATCCATATGTGAAGATTTTCAAGGGAAATGTTTGAGACAGTGCTTCCCAACTCTTCCACACTTTGAGATGATAAAAGGGGTCAGAGTACAAAGACAGAGGAATTGGTGTAAGGAAATTGGTAATGAGAAACCAAGCCTGCCTCAGGCTTCCAGGTCCTCGCTATGGGATGGAGGAATGCTACTTCTAACCCAGGGGTCAGCAAACTTTTGACCTGCAGGCCAAATCTGGTCACTGCCAGTTTTCATAAATAAAGGTTTACTGGGATATGGCCACGCTGATCCATTTATTCTCTGATCCATGTATTCTCTGTGGCTGCTTTCAAGTTACTATGCAGAGCTGAGCCCACAAAGCCTGAAATAATGACTACCTGGATCTCCTCAGAACAAGTTTGCTGACCCCTATCTAACCTTGTGCCTCATGAGGAAGACTTCAGGGGTCACTGGGAATGTGCGGAAATAGGTTTTCTGTAGGTGGGAGATGGAGGGCTGCTGTCTAAACCATGTTTAAGTCAGCTAAGGCAGCCCACCAGCTGGGGTCTGACTCCTAAGAAATCCAGAGAGTGAGCAAAGGGCTGAATAACTGCTTTGGTGACAGCACCAGTGCTGTGACATTGGGATCCAGAGTAAGTAGAGGAAGTGACTCTGAGTATTTCCTGAGGTCCACTCAGTACTGAGTGCGAGACAGAGAGCAGTGATATGGTTCATTCTGGGTCTTATTGGATTGGCCACATGGAGGCCTCAGCAGAAAGAGGCTGGGGTTCACCAGGGATTGCATGTCCAGGGATAGAGAATGAATTGCAAGAGAACACACAGAATAGGCATAACCTTTGTGGTCAAAGGAAGTGGGGGAGAAAAGGACCTGCTAAACAACTTTTGAAGAGCCCACCAAATCGGCATCCATGAGAGAGAGCCAGTGCTAACCATGTGTCAGCCCTGCGACTCAGCGTGAAACCTCCAGCCAAGTTAGAGCTGGTCTAAACCCTTCCCTTTTTCCTCCCCATTCCTGTTTCAACCCAGTGGGACTGTATCAACAACTGGCCAGTCAGGGAGGACATGAGGGGGGAACAAGAGGGACAGAGGGTTACCCATCTCCCCACTCAAACTTCCAGCCAAAACGTCAGGGAATGGAGAAATTTTAACACTGTCAAGTTTGATATTCTGACATTCTAACTACTAAATTGAAACCAGTTGTGACTTAATGTGACTTGTTCACTGGGACCAGAGATGCATAGACAAGCTATCGGAACTAGTCGAGTTTCATCCAGGCTCATGAGAGATGCTTCCCTTGGAGAGAACTTACAGGGTGAAGAGAAACACACTGAACTCAGTTTTTTTTGTGTGATATGATTCCTGCTCATTCAACATACTGGATACAATAACTAATATTTATTGAGCACACACAGGGGCCATACACCATGCCAAGCACTTCTCATGCATTAGAACATTTAATTCTCCCACCAGGTCTCTACTAGTAAGCCAGCTTTGCAGATAGGGAACCCAGCCAGAGGAGAACTGCGCTATGGTGCACAGACTCACAGCTAGAGAGTGGCAGAGGAGAGATTCAAACTCAGGCATCCTGGAGCCAGACCGAGCTCTCACTCACTCTGTCATGCTGCCTCAGCACAGCATCCCGAGAGCTGGTTCTCTAAAGCTGTTATTTGCTAAGAGGTCTTGACTTCCCTACAACCATAGGGTTTTCTATTTTGTTCTCCAATCAGGGCCTGCCACAGACTCTATGGCTTCCCAGTTGGCCAGAGACACTGCAGACCTCATGGGATCAGCTGTATCACAAATGCTAAGTGGCAGAGTTGTTTGCACTGCAGCCTGGACCAGCTCAGGACCTTCTCATTCCCAAAGCTGAGGGTCCGTTGGATCACCCATGGAGTCCAATGGCACATCCAAATGTATTATACAGGTCTAAAATTCTGTACAGGCCCACAAACATTGCACCTGACTCTTGGTGAGAGAGCATGCAAGGTATAGCAACTTACTCTTCATTTTGGAGAGACAGCCCTGCATGCCCTGGATCATTGGACACTCTGATCTCCGCCCCCACCTCTGCCCCTATTCCACTGCCCCAAATCTGCAGTAGCTTTGTGAGACTTATCTTCCACCTTTTGATGCGAATTGTCATACTCAGGCATCCTGGATGTCTGCTGCTTCAGCAACCTGGATTCCATCAGCTTGGTAGACCATCAAGCTTCCTGCAGACCAAATTGTGGCACAGCACCAGAAAGGTAACACACCACCAAGGTAAGACAGTAAAGGTGTACTCTTGTCCTTGCCAGGTAAATCAAGCAAACAAACAAAAAACTGCGTCTGGTGGTCTTTGTGTCGGGGTAGAGAAGACGTGTCTTTGGCAAATCCATAGATACATACCAAGTGCTAGGGTACCTTTATGTTTGCTCTTGTCAACAAGCCAGCTGGAATAGCACCTGTTATTGAGTAAGCCTATGATAATCCATTGTCATTCCCCAAGACCCATCTGGTTTTTTTTTCACTGGTGAAACTAGAGTGTAAATGGGAATGTGAGAGCAGTCATCACCTCTGGATATTTCAGGGGTTTTAATCCCTGAAATTCTCCCAGGAATGTGGTATTAGTAATGATGTGCTGTTACATATATGGAGAGCTCTATGAGTTTACACTTGGCCATTCCGATCATCTGGAACTTGCTTCGTGGAGTAGAGAGCCAATGTGGGGATTTCCTGTTCATTGTGTGTATCTGTCCCACTTATACCTTCATGAGCTAAGGAAATAAATACATATTTGGGGGCTCTTTGGGCCTAATGAAGCCAAACTTAAGTCAAAACTCAATTTATTACCTTAATCCCCATAAATCTCTCTGGTGGATAATAATGGCATTCTGGGTCTACAGGAATTAGCATTAGAAATAGACCCGGTTTCCAATAATCCTTGAAAGATGTAGGTATTTCCTTTTCTCTGGTACATATTTATCCTGGTTACTGATGGTATCTGTTTTGGAGGAAGATCGAGATGAGGATTTACATATATATTTGTGATTGTATTGTGGTGTCCTCACCAAGAGTTCCTGGCCTTTTCTCCATTCAAGAGGCTCTGGGCCTGTGAACTAATTCAGGTATTATATTCAAGAATCTCTGTTGAAGTGGCTCAGACCATGCCTCTGTTTATCAGACATGAATAAGCTCCTTGTGATTTTGGTCCTAGAAATTCCACAGTCAATTAGCTATGGTGAAAGTTCCCTGCCAGGCAGACCATTCCAATTCTATTCTGGCCCTGCTTCTTTGGGTCACTTGCTTCTGATTCACTATCTGGGGGTGGTTTTGGGGTGGGTGTGTTCAGTTGGCCAAACCTAGATCATTTGCCTACACCCTAGCTAGGGAGTCACAAATCCGTTTTTCAGTTTCAACCATAGGAAGTAGAGTCTGCTTTCCACCAGGATTTATAATTGGGGGAAATAAATCCAGATTTTTTTATTCCAAATATAAGAAGAAGGTTCAGAGGTTTCTCAGCCTGAAACAATGACAAACCCTTTCCCTGATCCATTGCACCCCTCAATTATTTAACGATTATGAGGTTTAGAAGATTAATCCCACTTCCAAAGGGAGCTCATCCAAGCCAAGTTTAATAATGGAATTCCCCTTGCTAGAGATTTGTTCAGAAACTCAGACCTAAGCCAGTTAGCACAAAGCATTCCTCTGACCTCAAAGGCTGGTTTAAGAATAGGCATTTCACCCATTTTGGTCTAACGAGATGCAAGATCATATGTTCTGGGGGACCCTGGGGAGAAGTTTCTCATGTTCCAGAGAGCTATAGAAAGAAAGACAATAGTATCTTCTATATGAGATGCCGGCAACTATCTTGATACCAACCTGACAATGAAGCTGCCATGGGATGGTGAGCAGAACCAAGAGAATCCTAGAGAAACTGAACTGGGCCTGCTGAATTAAACCTACCCTGAAGCCTGCACTACCACCTCTGATCTTGGGGTTATGAAAGCCAATACATTTCCTTATTGTTTAAGCCAGTTTGAGTTGGGTTTTCTGTTATTGGTGACTGAAAATATCCTAATTGATTCAATATAGAGGCTTCTGGGTTTATAGCTCCTAATGGCATCCTCCAGAATTGGTATTTCTTTATAATAATCACTGCTATCCTGCAAGATGGGAGTGGCTGGGATCTGGACCAAGATAGCAATATAACAAATGTGAAGAGTGGTAGGAAAGGAAAGAAATATTGACTGAATTAGAGAATGATTGAAATGTATAGTTTTTATAACGAAGGAGATACACGTTTGTTACCAAAAATTGTAAGTGTATTGACAAATCAATTCCCAGTAATATAAAGAAATGAAGTACTATTAAGCATTTAGAAAATACTCATATAAATAAAATAACAAACCTACTTATGCTTCACCATACCCTTTCCTTCCTGTTGAGTTGCTTTATTATTATGAGACCTTGGAAATAGTCTGGGATACTGATTTGGAATATGACGTTAGGAAGGTGCATTTGCTTTTCTGAATCTTAGATTTCTAGTCTGCAAACCAATAGCTATTAGTATAAAATTAATTCAGATATGTGAAGAATCATTATAGAGCCCAGGGCAGTAAAGAGGCAGATTTTAAAAGCGAATGTTTCTAAACAGATAATGTGTGTGCTGAAACATTTTCCCTCCTCCTGGCTTCGCGTACTATCCAAAAGATTGAGGCAGCAAATTGATGCTTTTTTTTTTTTTTTAATGATACTGTTTTCATTTCTAAAATACCCACATGGCAAGTTGGTTTCTGCTCTCACCCCCAGAGCCAGGATGTTGACTTAAAGGCACTGTAATGTCGTAACTGAGTAAAGACACTGGAGCCAGGCTGCCAGGGTTGAAATCCTGCCCCCGTCCCTTACTAAACCTATAAAACTGCAGTGCACTACTCAGCTTTGTCATCTGTAAACTGGAGTAGCATTAATAGTGTCAACCTCATGAGAGTTTTTATGAGGATTAAATAAGTTGACATGGCTGCTTAGAAGGGTACCTGGAAAATCGCAGGCACACCTTGAATATTGGATATATGCCGTAGCACCAAGAACATTTGTCTTCCGTGCTCTCTCTCTCTTCCTTTTGTCCTATTCACTGTGCTGTTAGCTCCCGGGACTCTGACTTAACTTGCTCAGAGGGACGATGGCCTGGCCAGGGTCAGTCACGGGTAGCAATGGGATGTACTGTGCTTTAAGTGATGTTACCTGGCATAGAGGAAGAGCTTGATTAAGGATAAGAAAACCTGGGGTCTATTTCTCAATCATTGCTTACCAGCTAGATGTCTTTAGGGAAATCTAAAAATTCTATGACCTTTGGGTCCCTCATCCTCAAACTTGGAATGATAATACTTCTCATCCCACCTGGTCATTGTGAGGGCCACAGGAGATGGTGCTTATGGAACTTTTTGATAAACTGAAAAGTACAAATAGATTAACCTCCCAAAAAAGACTTAACGATGAATAGTATTAGTGTTTCCTGGTCTTATTGTTTTATCTAGTATCTGACATACGATACTGATTAGGAGTCTTGCCTTACCTTTTACTTTTATGGGAGGAATTTATGATAATTGACCTGGAAAATGGTACATATTTAGGCTACTAATACACTTTATCATGTTTAAGACAGTTCTTTTCCAGGTTTGCTATCACGAGTGGGTGTTGAATTTTAACAAATGTCTTTAAAACATCTGTTAACACAATCATGTGTTTTTTCTACTTTCATCTCTTTAATAGATTCTTGAAAATGAAACATTTATATTGTAAAAGCTATGTATAGTATTAGATGGGTACTAGGCTTATCAGGGGGATCACTTCATAAATTATATAAATGTCTAACCAGTACACTGTACATGTGAAACTAATATAAAATAATATTGAATGTCAACTATAATTTTAAAAAAATTAGTCACAGGTATATATAGTACAATACAGGGAATATAGTCAATAATATTCTAATAACTATATACAGTGTCAGATGGGTAATAGACTTATTTTTTTTTTTTTTATTTAAAGATTTTATTGGGGAACCAGGGAAGGCAAACAATTTGCTGTCTTTTTGTTCGTCAGTCTAGTTGTGGAGAACATTGCCTCACTGGCCCATGTTGGTATCATCATTGCGCTCTGCTCGGGTGAGGCAGATTGGTCACTGGTCTCTGGATGGCCGCTCACAGCAGCTCTTGGCAGCTCACACCAGCTGCCAGCCTCTCACCCTGGCCGCCTGGCCACTCACTGTAGCCTATGGCAGCCCACTGCAGCAGGGACTGCAGCTATGCCATCCCGGGGACTCAGAGCAGCCCAGCTCTAGGTAGAGCTGTTTTTCACCATCTTAGCTGTAGAGGGAAGTGTCACTGGCCCCTCATCTGTGGGATCTGAACCGGGACCGCTGGTGTCCCAAGCAGCTCTTAACCAACGCACTGCTCAGCCTGCCCAGTAATAGGCTTATTGAGTTTATTACTTTGCGAGGTATGTAAATGTCTAATCACTATGTTGTTTTGTACACCTGAAACTAAAACAAACAAACAAACAAACAAACAAACTAACTAACATATTTACATTCCCAGAATGCCCCTTTTGTATTATTCCTTTAATATACTGCTGGATATGGAATTTCACATCTTTGTTTTCAAGTGATCCACATATGTATGCCATATGCATATATCTGCGTAGGTGGGTGGGGGGGAGAGAGAGAGAGAGAGAGAGAGAGAGAGAGAGAGAGAGAGATAAAGATATCAGGTATCAGTGTTATATTGAACCTATACAATGGGTTGAGTAGGCTTCCTGTCATTTCCTAGGCTCTGAGACAGTTTATATAGATTTATTTCTTCTCTAAATGTCTGGTAGAAGCTACCTGAAATGCCCTCAGGACTTGATGTCTATTTTAGGGATATATCTTTGAGTATCAGGTTCTTTTATGTCTATGATTCTATTCAAGTTTCCAACTTTTCCTTGAATGAATCTTTATAATGAATATTTTCCTAGGAAATGAGTCATTTCATTTAGTAATTTTCAAAATGCTTGCCATAAAGGTAAACATTCTTACAATTTTTGACTCATGATTTTATCTTTTTTTCTTTCTTTTGACAAATATGCCAAAGGTTTCTTTCCATTAGTTCTTTCTTTCTTTTTTTTAATTATTTATTTATTTATTTATTTTTAATTAGTTTCAGGTGTACAACACAGTGCAATAGTTATACATTTTACCCCTCAAAGTGACAACCCCCCACCCCCAATTCGCCACCCCACTCCCCCCCCATATCATATATATCTATTACTCTTCCTCTGACTCTCTTCCACAGTATAATCCACATCCCGTGACTATCTATATATATTCAATTACAGTAGGTATACAACCTCCACTTTAGTTATACAGTGCAGTGATCAAACCTCTACTCCATCCATGAAATGGTCTCCCTAACAAGACCTATGACCATCTGACATTCCACAGAATATTTACAACATTATTAATTATATTCCCCAAACTGTTTTTCATATCCCAGTGGCAATATTGTAGTTGTCTATTTTTGCTGTCTAATCCCTTCCCCTTCTCCCTCATCCCCATCCCCCTCCCAATTAGCAACCCTGATTTTTCCTCTATATCTATGAGACAGTTTCTGTTTACTTTGCTCATTCATACAGTTTTTCAGATTCCACATATGAGTGAGATCATATGGTATTTGTCTTTCTCTGACTGACTTATTTCACTCAACATAATAGTCTCTAGGTCCATCCATATCATTGCAAATGGTATGATTTCATTCTTCTTTATAGCGGAGTAATACTCCATTGTATACATATACCACAGTTTCTTAATCCAGTCATCTACTGATGGGCATTTTGGTTGTTTCCAAGTCTTAGCTATTGTAAATAGTGCTGCTATGAACATAGGGGTGCATAACTTTTTTTGAATAAGTGTCTTGGGTTTTTCAGGATAAATACCTAGGAGTGGAATTGCTGGGTCAAACGGTAGCTCTATTTCCAGTTCTTTAAGACACCTCCATACTGACTTCCATAGTGGCTGCACCAATCTGCAATCCCACCAACAGTGCAGCAGGGTCCCCTTTTCCCCACAGCCCCGCCAGCACTTGTTGTTTGTTGATTTATTGATGATAGCCATTCTGACTGGAGTGAGGTGGTATCTCATGGTGGTTTTTATTTGCATTTCCCTAATGACCAGTGAGGGTGAACTTTTTTTCATATGCCTGTTGGCCATCTGTATGTCCTCTTTAGAGAAATGTCTCTTCATATCTTCTGCCCAATTTTTAATTGGGTTGTTTGTTTTTTTGGTGTTGAGTTTCATGAGTGTTTTATAAATTTTGGATATTAACCCCTTATCAGATATATTGTTGGCAAATATATTGTCCCATTCAGTAGGCTTCCTTTTTGTTAAAAATATGGAATGCTTCACGAATTTGCATGTCATCCTTGCGCAGGGGCCATGCTAATCTTCTCTGTATCATTCCAATTTTACTTTTTTTTTTTTTTTTTTAATTTTAAATTGAGGGCAGTGTCACTGACCCTCACATGTGGGACCCGAACCGGGGCCGCTGGCTTCCCAAGCCAGAGCTTAACCACCGCACCACTCGGCTGGCCCTATCATTCCAATTTTAGTATATGTGCTGCCGAAGCGAGCACTCCATTAGCTCTTTCAAAGAACCAGTTTAATTGATCAATTCTATTGTTTTTTTTTTGGTTATTTTCTATTTTTAGTAATTTCCGTTTTTATCTTCCTTAATTCTTTCATTCAACTTTCTTTGGATTTATTTTCTTTCTCTCCCACCATCCATCTTCCCCCTACCCAGCTTCTTGAGTTGAAAGCTTGGTTGATTCATTTATTTTCAGCCTTTCTGGTTTTCTACCAGATGCATTTAAGGCTATATATTTTTCCTGTGAATGCTGCCTTCATAGCCTCTGGGTTTCAATATGTATGTAGTGCTGTTATGATTCCAAATAGCTTGTAATTTCTGGTTTTATTTCCTTTCCAATCTATGACTTGTTTAGCAGAGTGTTGTAAAATATCCAAGAGGATAGATTTTGGTTGCTTACCCTTCTGTTATTGTTTTCTAATTTCATTCTATTATGGTAAATGACTATGTATTGCCAGAATTTTCCTTTTGGGGATTTGTTGGGATTTCCTTTGTGACCTAATACATTTGAAGAATGTCCCAGGAGAGTTTGAAAATAATGTGTAATCTTTGTTGGGTAAAAAGTTATTTCTCTTCATATACCTATTAGATTAGAATTGTTCATTTCATTAGTCAGGATTTCTCGAGGCTTATTCATTTTTGTAATATTTTATCAGCCAATTTCTGAGGAAGGAGTTAAAGTCATCCATTACAAGAACTTGTCAGTGTCCCCTTGCATTTTTATCAGGGTTTGCTATATATGTTTTGAGGCTAAGGTTTTTTTTCGTTTGTTTGGTTTTTTTTTTAAGATTTTATTGGGGAATTGGGGTAGGGAACAGCGTTGGGGAACCCAGGAAGGGGAACAGACAAGTTGCTGTCCTTTTGTTCTTCAGTCTAGTTGTAGAGGACATTGCTTCACTGGCCCATGTTGGTATCATCATTGCGCTCTTTTTGGGTGAGGCAGATTGGTTGCTGGCCTCTGGACGGCCGCTTACAGTGGCCCTTGGCAGCTCATGCTGGCTGCCAGCCGCTCACGCTGGCTGCCGGCCACTCACTGTAGCCTATGACGGCCCACTGCAGCAGGGGCTGCAGCCCAGACCGTCGCTGGGGCTCACACAGCCCAGCTCCAAGTGGAGCTGTTGTTAGCTGTAGAGGGCAGTGTCACTGACACTCATATGTGGGATCCGAACCGGGACCGCTGGCGTCCCAAGCCAGCTCTTAACCAGTGCGCCACTTGGCCGGCCCAAGGCTAAGGTTTTAGGTACATGAGGTTTATGACATATTTGATATGTGGTAATTTAAAAATTATGATCTATTCCTTTTAGTGCTGTTCATTTTGAATTTTATTTTGTGGAAAATGAATATTGTACCTGGCATGCCTTTTTCGATCTCTTTCCAAATCTTTATGTTTGACTTTCCAGTGTTATTTTCATTAAGCATTATGATTACTGATATGTTTGGCCTTCTTTCTGGCTTCGGCAGAGGTGGCCAGTTGACTACCAAAATTTCATGTTCCATCTCCTCCCTTCACTTTCAGTCAAGGACTTTTTCCTCCCCCCGCCCTCCTCACATCTGCTACAATTGTGTGATTCGTTCTCAGCAATGGAATATGAGAAGCAGTGACAGAAATCACTAAGGACTTAATTATTTTCTTTGCTTAGACTGGATGCTCACTTAATTGGAGATAATTTTACAGAGACATGGAGGAAGGAGAGGGGAGGAAGACGCTTCTGTTTGTTTATTAATTCTGAACCCTCAAAGAGCCAGGGGACCAGAGATGTCTAAGTCATTGCTATGACCTGAGTGGTTATGTTCCCCTAATATTCTTATGTTGAAATCCTAATCTTCAAGGTGAGTGTTAGAAGGTAGGGCCTTCGGGAGGTGATTAGCTCATGCAATTAGTACCATTATGAAAAGAGGCCCCAGAGAGCTCTCTTACCCCTTCCACCATCTATGAACCAGCAGTTTGGGTTTTCACCAGACACTGAATCTGCCAACCCCTTGATCTTGGACCTTCCAGCCTCTAGAAGTATGAAATAAGTGTCTGTTGTTTATAAGCCACCCAGTCTACGGTATTCTGTTACAGTAGCCTGAACAGACTGACAGTCATGTTGGTGGTGTAAATGACTTGCTTGATATTTTCCTTCTCTATAATTGTAAGTTCTCTGAGGCCCAGGGTCATCCCTGTCTAGTTCGCCATGGTCTCCCTAAAGCTCAGTTTATGGTGGACACTTCATTAGTATTTATTGTATGAATGAATGACGTGCTAGCCATCTTCTCCTCCACAATTATTTTCTGGTGACATCCTTGACTGATGCTTTTGATAAGTGAATCTCTGTTTAAACCAGGCCAACGTCTTTCTCAATAAGAAACCAGACCGGGGCCGGCCGAGTGGCGCATTGGTTAAGCGCTGGTTTTGGGATGCCAGCGGCCCCGGTTCGGATCCCACATGAGGGCCAGTGACACTGCCCTCTACAGCTAACAACAGCTCCACCTGGAGCTGGGCTGTGGGAGCCCCGGTGATGGTGTGGGCTGCAGCCCCTGCTGCAGTGGGCTGCCATAGGCTGCAGTGAGTGGCCCGCAGCCAGCGTGAGTGGCTGGCAGCCAAGCGTGAGCTGCCAATAGCCACGATGAGCGACATCCAGAGGCCAGCAACCGATCTGCCTCATCCGGGAAGAGCGCAATGAGGATACCAACAGTGAAGCAACATCCTCCGTAACTAAAACTGAAAAAACAAGAAGACGGCAACTTGTCTGTTCCCCTTCCCCGATTCCCCAATGCTGTTCCCCTCCACCAATTCCCCAATAAAATCTTTAAAAAACAAAAAAAAAAAAAAAAAAAGAAACCAGACCGATGAATAAGGGTGTGAGACCACTGGAAAAGAAATCTCCCTGCTGTATCTTTAAATCATGTGTCGTGCAATGAGTAGCTAGAAAGGCTGAAAAATGAGATTAAGAACAAGACGCTGTATGTATAATAACAAAGACTTCCGTTGTGTCAGGCACTGAGCTGGGTGCTTTTCATACATTCCCTCATTTAATCCTCACAATAGCTGCCATGTAGTTGTTACTCTGTTTTATGAAGGAGTCACTGAGGCTCTCTGTGGTAGGTAGCAAACTCAGAATTGAAATCCACATCTTCCTAACTTCAGGCTTGGGTTTCCTTCAACCATACCTTATATACTAAAAAGAATTCAGTCGCCTGAGGTTACAAATCAAATCAGCTGCATGATTTTGGGAAGTCGTTTAATTGCTCTGAGCCTCAGTCTCCACTTTTGTAGCATGGGGATTATGAGGACTGATTTTCAGCTCCTTTCAGGATTATTGTGAAGACCAACTGAGAGGGTGATTTCAGTGTTTTGCAAACTATTGAACGTTGCAAGTATCAGTTATTGTATGGTATAGTGGAGAAGCTTACATTCAATTTTTAAAGTTCTAGTTTTGAGTATAAGACTTTTCACAGGCAGCCTCTCAACTATTCAGAGTAAAAATAAATTTCTCAGTCTCACAAGGGACCATTTTCTTCTTCTATTTTAAGTATTCAACTTTCTCTTCAGTGTTGGTTGTAGGTAGGCAAACCTTAGTCAAGTTTCTGTTCCTCAAATCAGTTTCTTATCTTCCACTGGGGGAAGTGTTGCATAAGCTGATTTTATTGTTGTCCATCCTTTCATAAATCTTTGCTGAGAGGCCATGTGGCATTGTTGAAAGAGGCCCTGGTTGGTTGACAGGAGGCCTCAGTAGCCATGTGACCTTGGGTGAGCTATTTCACCTCCCTGTTTCTCGAGCTCCCATCTGCAGAGTGATAGGTGGGGCTCTTTCCTTAAGGGTCCTCTCACCTTACAGCTTAAAAATAATTGCAGTCTTAAGCAAAACTAAACTCCAGCTGAAAAGTCTCTGCACCTCAGTAACATGGCCTGCAGTGGAATCTATATTTAGCTATGTTTGGATAATTTTCCCTCCTGTTTTTGCTTTAGCACTTCCTGTCTCCAATTATTTGTTTATTGCACTTACCCCCCTTTTTTGCTCTACTGATGCAGGGAAGATGCAAATGTGCCTTTTGCTGTGTGCCCTGCCTGCGCCTGAAATTGATGGGTAGGAGACAGAATCATCGTAGAACTGCATCATGGAGCCTGCAGCTTTGGGGGCAGAAACTGTGAGTTAACACACACACAAAAATGAGCAAATAGCTAGAAAGAGGAGAAGATTTGAATCTAAGAAGAGGATTGAGAAATAGTGAAAAGGGGGTGCCAGGTCCCAATTGCAATGTGTGGAGCCTTTCCCACGCCAACAAGTAATTCTTGGATGCAAGCAGGGTGTCTAAGAATTCAGCTCAATTCTGACACTATGTACCTGGAGATCAAATCTGATCCCACAGGGAAAGGGCTCAGTCCCAGTAGACCACCCTTCACTTCAGATGCCAGTCAGGAGCCCAGGTTGTTACTTGGGCTTCTGACCAACTTGCTACAGGTTGGAGGTTTTAACAACCTCCCCTTTCAGTTAGATTAATCTGCTAAAATGACTCACAGAACTCAAGAGAACCCATTTACTCACTAGATTATTGATTTATTACAAAGGAAATTAAAGGATACAAATCAACAGCCAGATGAAGAGATGCATAGGATGAGAACCCTAGCAAAGGGGTGCCCGTCGTCATGGAGTTGGAGTCTGGCATGGTGGCACAGGAAGCTCTCTAAAAAAAAGGGCCTGCGAGCGGCCCTGCTGGGTTTTATGGAGGTTGCATCACATGATCATGATTGACTAAGCCATTGGCCATTGGCAGTTGATCTCAATCTCCAATCCCTCTCCCCTCCCTGGAGGGGAGGAGTGAAAGTTCTAAATCTCTAATTGCATTGGTTCTCCTGGCAACCAGTCCTCACCCATGGGTGGGGTCCAAAGGTCACCTCACTACCATAACAAAAGACCTTGATCAACCTCTTCACTGAGAAAATTCCAAGGGTTTGGAGAGCTGTTAGCCAGGAACTGTGGATAAAGACCAAATATCTTATAGATCACAAGATCTCAGCTAGTTTCAGAGATCTCTGGCTCTAGGACTCCAAAAAAGGCTGACCTGAGTGGCCAGGCTAGCACTATATTGTAAAAGAAAAATCAGATCATGTCATTTCCCTACTTAAAACTCTTCAATGGGCTGCTATCTCACACTTAAACACAAAGGAATCTGCAAGTCCTTACTTTGGCAGACAAAGGTTCCATGGTCTAAGCTTTGCTGTTTCTTTTCATTTTCTCCCACTCTGTTCCTTGCCCCTTGTGGTCTGGCAACACTGGTTTCTTAGAATTCCTTAACAGGTCCTGCCTCAAGGCCTTTTCACTTGCTGTTCCCTCTGCTTGGAATACTGGAATACCTTTTTCTTTTATCCAAACCCCTGTGGCCAAGTCATTTTCTCAGAGGCTTTCCCTAACCACCCAAATTGAAGGAGACAGCCCCACTCCAGGCTTTCTTTGTCCTTGTGTCCAAATTTATTTTTCTTTGAAGCACTTATCACTGCTTGACCTTATATCATAAATGGGGCTGTTTGAGTTCTGAGTATCTCAAGGTTGAAAGGCATTAAAATTCTCCATAGTGTCCCCAACACATAGTTCCGTGCCTGGGACATCTGTACACTGAATGAATTAATTAATAAGAGATGGAGGGATGAAAAAATGCCAGACTCAGCAGAACTTTAAGCTTTGGGACCTACTGCTGGTTCCTCAGACTTCCGTTCTGTCATCTTGGCCATTGGCTTCTTATTTTCACATATTTTTAAGTTCTACTCTATCCTCTGGTTTTTGCTCACCCACAGTCTCAGCAAGGAATGTCTCTGCAAAGGATGTAGGGAACCAGTGGGAAGGAGATAACAGGTTCTTCCTCCTTCACAGGGCTGGGGGACGGTGGGTAAGAAAGGGGTCCTTGTGGATTGCTCCAGAGCCCTGTCAACTAAAAAATGAAAGTGGTTGGTTACTTCTTCCTGTCTCTTCTTCTCCTACCATCTTTTCTCACCATCAGGACGGACAGCAGTTAACCATAATATATTTGCTTGCCCCCTCTCCCCATTTTAATCTTTTTTTTTTTTTTTTTGAGGCAGTGTCACTGGCCCTCATATGTGGGACCTGAACCAGGGCCGCTGGCTTCCCAAGCCAGCGCTTAACCACCTTAACCACCGTGCCACTCGGCCAGCCCAATATAAGAACTAAAACATAGCAGATAGGATAGAAGTTCCATTGGTTCATCCCCAGTCCCTACATCCTCTCATTCTGCTAAGATAATCTCTGCTACGAATTTGGTAAGTATCCTTCTGGCCCATTAAAATATATATATTATATACCCGAGAAAAGAGTGAAGATAGGGAATATATAAAGTGGAGTCACTTTAACCAATCTGCAAAAATTATTAACATCCAGAAGGTTGAAGCATGAGGAATGACTCCATTCTTGTTTTAACTAGCCTGGAAGCTTACATTCTTTTGAACTTTCCAGTCCTGCATCAATGTCTGGATATACATCTGGACCTCCGGAAGACTTCTCATTACCCCCTGGAGGACTCACGTATTCAGACCCCTTGATTATCCCCAAGGACTCACATATACATCCACATGACATCCATTATCCAGATCACTGGGATAGGACCAGACCTCCTGGCCCCCATCTCCTGGACCACCTGGCCTCCATCATCCTGACTGCCTATCATCTGACTGATGACCATCCTGGAACAATCGTAGGGTTAAGGATGCAGGACTGTTAATTCTGAAAAGTATACTCTTTGCTATAAGAACTTTTAACGTTTTTCTTTGGGACACTTCTGGATTTTTGTCTAGCTGTGTTTCCAGTTTGCAAATTCTAAGACCCTCGAATAAGTCTCTATCATTTATTTCTAGTAAAGCCTCCAGACTCTTTGAGTTCAGTCAATATATCTTTAAGTATATGTATCTTTAAATACATTTTCCATAAACAAAATATAACATCATTTTATGTATTTATAAAATAGATTCTATACAAAATGTTCATTTCAAACCTTACCTTTTTCACTCCATACTAAATTTTTCAGTGCTAACCACATGCACACGCATAGATCCAGTTAATGTCTTCCTATTGCTGTTAAATTCTATCCTATGGATATACCACATTTTATTTACCTATTTCTTTACTGAGGTTTTGATGTTTAGATTGTTCCTGGGTGTTTTTGATATACAAACACTGCTGCAGCGAACCTCCAGTCCAGCTCTCCTTATGCGCGTGGGTGAGAGGGTCCTGCAATCATATCTGTTGGCTTTCATTTTTACTTTGCAGTTGTTCATAAGTTAAAGGCTCACTGACGATCCCAAAGCACCCCAATTAGGCCGTGTTGGAACACCTACGTGCATTTGCTGTCTATAGTTAAATCCCCAGTGATTTATAAGGGCTGCTGTTTAACACATTTCATTTCATAATTAGAGGGGGGCACTGCGACAATTCCTTCAATCACCTACTGCTGGGAATCAACGCAGTTGACTCTGCCACCAGGCAAGAGGCAGCCGAAGTGTTGGTTTCATTGGTCCTTGATCTAGCAAGACTTGAAGGCTAATGAAGATGAGGCCATGCCCCGGGCCTGCACAGGGGAGGATGACCCCTGAGGACATCTGCCTACCTCCCAGGGGTTGTCCTGTTTAGTTGTGCAGGAAGCCAAAGAAATCAAAGATTTTGGGAAAGTCCTACTGATACAAAACGAGCCAGTTTAAAATTTAGTGAGATTCACTCTGTAGCTGGGAAGAACCATTTGGGCGCATCATCTTCAATTCTGCTCCCCACTCAATATGTGCATATCCTGCTCTTAACTAAGAGCACCACTAAACAGTTACATCTGGTTTTATAAGTGCCAGGGGCCCCTTGTCACTAACTAGCTGTTAGGCCATTTAGCAATTCAATGGGGCAGATAAGGACCCCAGATTAGAGAGAGGAGAAGGAGCGAAGGTGCAAAGTAATCTTGCCTGGGGCCAGATCCTTTCAATGAAGGCTGGGGCAAAGTATCAGAATGCTCAGGTTTTGGGCCGGCCGAGTGGCATGGTGCTTAAGCCCTGGCTTGGGAAGCCAGCCGCCCCGATTCAGTCCCACATATGAGGGCCAGTGATACTGCCCTCAAAAAAAAAAAAAAAAGAAAAAAAATTCCCATTAGAATGCTCGGGTTTTAACTATTGACTTTTCTGCAAGCCATTCTGAGGGTTGAGAACTTATCTGGTGGACAAAAGAGAAACTATAGGGCTGCTGCTCCACAAGAAGCCTGCTCCTGGCTAGGTCCACAGGTCTGTGCAGGGATGCGTCTGGTGTTCTCTGCTCTCTTCTCCATCCAGCCTTGCAAGGGGTATCTCTCCCTGCCCACTTCTGTCACTGCCAAGCACCACTTCCTCAATGCAGCTTTCCTTTGGTCAGCACTTTGCTCAAACGTTTCGAGGGTAAGATGTGAAAGAAAGGAGCTTGTATATACAATTGGTGGTGGTAGGGGGTGGTATTCAGTCCATTGGATCATTTCAAAAAACAGTTTGGGAGGACCTAGAAAGCTGGAGGTGTCTGCTGTTCAGAAGCTCTTGTATACGTGCAATAGGAGACGCCCATATGAGTGCCCGTGGCAGTGTTTTTGTTAGAGAAAAAAAAAAAAAGGGAATCAACTCCAAGTTTCACTAACCAGAGAATGGATGGGAAAGTGCGGAAATTGTTCACTCAGTGGAAGATGGAACAGGGAAGATGGATGGACTATGGCCAGTGTGTCACCATAGGGGATCTCTGGAACATGAAAGAAAGTCACAGAAAAACAAGTACAGTCTGATTCCTTTTATATAATTATCAGGAATTGGCAAAATAAATGATCTACATAGGGGAGCATACAACTGTAGTTAGCTACTAAGCTAACCCAGGGAATAATAAATGCCCAAATCAGACCTGTGGTTCCCTTTGATGGGGACAGAAGAAGACAGACTGGGGAGGGCTACTGCAATGGTGGTGTTCAATTTCTTAAGCTGGGGACAGGGTCCATAAGGGTTTGTTTGTTTTGTTTGTTTGTTTTTAAATTGGGGAATTGGGGGAGAGGAACAGTGTTGGGGAATTGGGGGAGGGGCCCAGCCAAGTTGTTGTTCTTCATCTTCATTGTGGAGGATGCCAGTCGCCATCTGGCTTCGCGAAGTTAGCTCGTGGCCTTTAAGCTCAAGGTGCTGTGTTCAATCTTAGTTGCGGGTGAGCGTAGCCACCATCCCATGCCGGAGTCGAACCAGCAGCCTTGTTGTTAAGAGTGCATGATCTATTCACTGATCCACCTGGTTGGCAGCTCAGGTCAAGGTGCCAAGTTCAGTCTTAGTTGTGGGCAGGCATAGCCCACCATCGAACAGGCAGTCTTGTTATTAGGAGCACGTGCTCTCACTAGCTGAACAATCCTGCCACCTGTTGGCAGCTCAGTGGCAGATCAGCAGCAGCTCAGCTCGGGTGCAGCAGCACTGGCCCATGTGGGACTTGAACCGGTGGCCCTGTTGCTCAGAGCTTGCGCTCTTAGGTTAACTCTTAACTAACTGAGCCACTTGGCTGGCCTCCATAAGGATTTGTTTTATTATTCTTTTTTAAATCTTGCATCTAACACACACACACACACACACACACACACACACACACACACCCCTACATATACTGGGGGTGTCAAAAAATGTATACAAGTAGACACTTTGGTCATCGCTGCTCAAGCAATAGTTTGCCATCATCAGAAGTGTCTGGACCCTAATGGTAACACTTTGAGCACCTCTCATAATTGCAGAAGTCAAACATAATTTGTATTCATCTTTTATCAGTATATATTGAGTATTACAAAATTAATACAGTTTTCCTTTCTTAAAACGTGTATATGGGCCGGCCGAGTGGCGCATTGGTTAAGCGCTGGTTTTGGGATGCCAGCGGCCCCGGTTCGGATCCCACATGAGGGCCAGTGACACTGCCCTCTACAGCTAACAACAGCTCCACCTGGAGCTGGGCTGTGCGAGCCCCGGTGATGGTGTGGGCTGCAGCCCCTGCTGCAGTGGGCTGCCATAGGCTGCAGTGAGTGGCCCCCAGCCAGCGTGAGCGGCTGGCAGCCAAGCGTCAGCTGCCAATAGCTGCGATGAGCGACATCCAGAGGCCAGCGACCGATCTGCCTCATCCGGGAAGAGCGCAATGACGATACCACCAGTGAAGCAACATCCTCCGCAACTAAACTGAAGAACAAGAAGACAGCAACTTGTCTGTTCCCCTTCCCCGATTCCCCAACGCTGTTCCCCTCCACCAATTCCCCAATAAAATCTTTAAAAAACAAACAAACAAAAAAAAAACGTGTATACATTTTTTGGGCACTGTCTGTGCACGCATGTGTGTGCGCGCATACACACACACACACACACACACACACACAAACGAGGTAGGACAATTAAGTGGGAACTCATCCTAAAAAAAGTGCTACATACCTCATTGCTGTAATATCACTGTGGTCACCTTCGAAGTACTCCCCTTGGGAAGATATGCACTAATGCCAGTGCCTAGTTCACCCTTCAAAGCAATTTTGGAACTCTTTTTTTGGAATGGCCATCAGAGCTGTCATCATATTCTCCTCTATACTCTGAATGTCATCAAAATGTCTTCTTTTCAATATTTCCTTTATCTTCAGGTAAAGAAAGAAGTCACTGGGGGCAGATCAGGTGAGTAGGGAGGGTGTTCCAATACAGTTATTTGCTTACTGGCTAAAAACTCCCTCACAGACAGTGCTGTGTGAGCTGGTGCATTGTCATGATGCAAGAGCCATGAATTGTTGGTGAAAAGTTCAGGTCGTCTAACTTTTTCATGCAGCCTTTTCAGCACTTCTAAATAGTAAACTTGGGGGCCGGCCGAGTGGCGCGGTGGTTAAGCGCGGGCTTGGGAAGCCAACGGCCCTGGTTCAGTCCCACATTCGAGGGCCAGTGACACTGCCCTCAAAAAAACACACAAAAAAACACAAATAAATAGTAAACTTGGTTAACTGTCAAGTTGGTACAAATTCATGATGAATAATACCTCTGATATCAAAAGAGGTTAGCAACATTGTTGCAACAAAGTTTGCAAACTTAGAAAAATTAGAACTTCTAAGTCATGAAATAATAGTCTTCATTCATCTACCCAAACTTATCATAAGATACAAATAGCATAAAATGAGGGAGTAAAACATATTAACTTAATAAAAAAAATTATGATAATGCACTTAAAGGGTTCTTTGGTTGGCTAGGATGTTTGCTTCTCTTAGACTCATACTTGTCTAACAGACATTTTCCGCTCCTATAGGTGTTACTGTGTGTGTGTGTGTATGTTCTTTATTTTGTATGAAATACTTAGTAATAGAAAAATACAGAAATAAATAACCTCTATGAGACTCTCTTTTTCCATAACAGCTACATCTCTCTAATGTAAGGGCCCTTCATAGCGTGTCCACTCCAGCCTTGTAACATTAGTCAACAATAATATCACATCATGCCAGGAGCAGCTCTAACTGCTTTATATTGTATCATCATGTTTAATCCTAACAAAAACTGTACAAGACAGATGTTATCATTATCCACATTTTACGTGTGAGGAAACTGAGGCCCAGACAGGGGACGTCACTTGCTCAAATTCAAGTGGCTAGTAGATGGCAGAAGTAGTACTTGAACCTATATGGTCTGGTGTAAGAGTCTACTAGATTTTCTTTTCTTTTTTTTTTTTTGAGGGCAGTGTCACTACCCGAACCGGGGCCGCTGGCTTCCCAAGCCAGCGCTTAACCGCCGCGCCACTCGGCCGGCCCGAGCGTCTAGATATTGCTGATTTCCCCCCATCTAGCTTTTCCCTCTTCTCCGGTTATGCTTATCTCCCCATTATTTCAGGTGCATTCCCACCATTCCTGCCCATGACTTCATGTGTTTGGTTCTCTGATTGGAATGGGCTTTCCAAGTATATGCCACAGAACACCAGGACTATGAGATCCTCAGTTTAAAAAAAAAGAAGGTGCCCATGTTAAATAGATTGAGCAAACACTGAGGAGTAAAACCCACTCAGATAATTACAAGTTAGTACAAGTTATTGTCAGTTACTAGACAATCTAAGCTGCTCTAGATTAAAGAAACCTCATTAACTTTGCTCAGCCCAACAATTCCCAAACTTATTTGATGATAGAAACATTTTCTCTTCTCTGTAACAATTTTTGCTATTCTGTTGAACCAGTGCCCCAAGGAACCCGCTTTGGGAAACACTGACGAGCATTTATCTAGTCATTTATCCAGTCCTCATTTATCCAGTCCTCATTTATTCCCTTCTCCCCTGAATCCTTACAGTCCTTCTAGTTTGTATTGTAATTTGCAACTTAGCTCTTATTTATAAATCCAGTTTAGTTTAAGGATTTCTCTTGCAGGACCTTGGCCATTCAAAGCCTTATGTTTAGGGATCTCTGGATACACCCAATCTTGTAGAAGAGCCAACAGAGAACACAGCAGGAGCCCTTTGATCAAACTGGGACGGACCCAGGGGCCAAGTGAGGCAATGTTCCCCAATGATGGGTCTACTGGGTTACACATGGTTCAATTCTGCATTGTATGGGATATCCCTGAATATTATAGGATTGTTTAGAACCCCTGGTTCCCACCTGCCAAGTGTCAGTAACCACCCTGTCATTTTACCAATCAAAAAATGCTCTTGTGCCTTTTCAAATGTGCCCCTAGAGGGTGGTAATGCTCTCCGTTGATACTTAAATATCACCAGTGTAAGGTTTGAATGGATGCTAGGATTGGGGCAGCTATGAGCTTGGCGGGATAAGCCAGTCAGCCCTAGGAGTAAGAAGATGGACTGTTTACAGATAGGCCTGAGAAGTAAAAAATACTTGCTGTTGCTGTTAAAAAAAAAAAAATGGAGCTCATTTTTCAAGGATTCTGTGTAATAGTAGATGAAGTGGTTCCTCCATTTTCCCAACTCCTTTTTTCCCCTTCCTTCCTCTCAATTTTATTTTGTTTTCTCTTTCCCATTACTGCTACCCTAGCTGAGGCTCTTGTGATTTCTTTTGTGGATGATTGTAAGAGCTGCCTAGATGGTCATTCTTTATCCTGTCTCTTCCCATCTCTGACTGCCCTACATACACCTTCCGAAGACTCCTCGAAAGTTCAGACCTGAACATGTAATCACTGTCCAGTTAATGAGTCTCCCGGGGTCCCCACTGCCAGCCTAATGGACACCAAATTTGGCTGGTCCTGAAGACTTCAGCCAATCCTGCTGGGCTACTCTTCCAGCTTTATGTCCCCTCTCTGGAATCTAGGATTCTCTTGGTCTCAGGGTATTCCTTTTGTCTGGGACAATCTTCTTCACTAGTTTCTGCAATGTCTATATCATCGAGGATCATTTTAGGACCATTTCAAATGTCATTCTGTCCACAAACTGGTAAAGCATACTGCTAAATATGACAAGGCTTCTCAAATGTTTTTTGAAGTTACTCAATTATCTATTTCATGTGGCATTCCTATGCAGCAGACATTATAAAGGTTTAGATGCTTTTCTTTTAGCTATGAAATTGCCATTTTTATTCAAGGACCGTAACTGGGTTTGGGTAATGAGTGGTGGAAAAAAGTCTCTAACATAAACAAACTTTGTCTCACTCAACATTGCTTTCTTGAAAAATAAAATGTCGGGTATTCTAATATGGAGATATTGTTAAATATGACAAATTAAACCGTTCTAAAAATTCTTTATGGTCATTATGTGTGATTTCTATCTCAAGAGCATTTTACAAAAAATAAAGAGAACTCTGACTCAATCCTTTTATCTGTGCAGCTGAAAAATCTCAGTTAATAGATAAACCCAGTTTGAACAGCAGAGGGCTCTTATGTACATAACAAAAATTTTTCACTGCTTTCATAGAGTATATGCGCTGATATGCAACCATATGTGGTCATCTGTGTCCCTCCGTAGGTAGAAGTTTTGACAGGTATAATTACTATGCTCATGGCCACCATCACCCATGCCTTTCTATTTCCCAATGTTGTTAAGATGAGCAAACTGCCACAGAGCCTGTGGGGAAGAGTGGCAGCAACTCTAAAGCAAGAAGCATATGCAAAATATTATTATTAATCAGTAAGACTGTTGAAGTAATAACTACCTCACAGGCTGGCTGTGAGGTTAATGAGCTATAGGAGGCTCTCCATAAGCTGTAAGATGCCGCCCAAATGCGTGCCGTTGGTTGCCTACATGCCTGGGGCGCTCAGCTCTGTCTCTCTGCCTGGCCTCACTCTAACATGTCAGGCCTGCATCTCGAATGTCCTGCTTGGAATTCATCCCCAATGTCTAACAGCCCTTTCAAAATTAAGTGACTGAAACAGAACTCATGATCTACTCATTATCCCACTCCCTAAAGAAGAAGAACCAACGACTCCATCTCCGTCCTCCCCACTTACAGGAAATGGCACCAGTGTCCTCCCAGCGGCTTAGGCCAAAACTTAAATCCTTGATTCTGTTCTTTTTCTTACTCCATTAATCCAAAACAAATCCTTTCCACTCTTCCGAGACTCATTCGGACTCTGCCCTCCTCCCTCCGCCTTCTCTGTTTCCAGCCCAGCACAGTACTTGATTGCTGGCCTGGAATCCTGCCAAGGGCCCCCTCATGGTCCCTGCTCCTGCTCTTGTCCCCTTTAACCCATTCCTCAAACACAGCCAGTGTTCTTTAAAAATCACACCAGGGGCCGGCCGAGTGGTGCAGTGGTTAAGCGCTGGCTTGGGAAGCCAGCGGCCCCGGGTCGGATCCCACAGATGAGGGCCAGTGACACTGCCCTCAAAAAAAAAAAACCAAACAAAAAAACAAAAATCACACCATGCCACTCCCTTGCATGAACCTCCCTCCCAGCCCCTTAAGGCTTCTCCATGGCACTTAAAGCAAAAACCAAGGTCCTTTCCTGGCCTAGAAAGTCCCACCTGGCCATGCCTTTCCTAGTTTCCTAGACTCTTCTCCCACCGTACTCTTTCCTATGCTCCCCCACACCAGCACCTTCTTTCTGTGCTGTGGACACTGCACACATGGGTTCCCCATCATGGCCAGCTCTTTTGATGCATTTGATTCTTAGCTTAAATGTCATCTCCACTGAGAAATCCTCTCTGATCCCCCAATCTAAGGTAATGAACCAGTCACTTTTTTCACTCAACCTATCTGACTATGAAATACTTATCTCTAGCTGGTATTACCTACTGACCATATCATGTCATTAATAAAATATTTACATTCAAATCCCATCTATTGACATAATTCTATTAACTGTACCAGTGAGGTGGTAAACTGTGCTTCTTTGAGATTACAGATCATAGAAGAAGCATTTTTTTAAAGCAAAAGCAGGTGTCGTTTTGTAATGGAGATGTCATCCACAATCCCTTAGCATTGTCACTCGACTCAGAAATGCAATGAATTCAGAATTTGGGGGGAAAAATCCATGCAAAAAATGGCTATGAGGATGGGAGGGAGGAAAAAAAAAAGGCTATGAATGAGTTATCCATGGAAACTAAGAGATTGACAGTGCCATCACCAATTTCAAATCCGACTTCTTACTTTAAAGATATTCCTGGCATATTTCATGCATTCTCCCTGTAATTATTTATTAGCAAACATTTATTGAGCATCTATGCTATGCTAAAAGCTGAGACACCGTGATAAGTAAAATCAACCCCCCAGGGCTACTTTCCCAGCATCATTGTCCCTACCATCCCAACCCTGTTCCCGCCTTTTGTGAAAACATAGTACATGTGTTTTGTACTGGTCTCAGCCTATCAATAACCAATGGTGTGGCTAGACCAGCCCTTGTGGTTTTATGATTGCAAGATGCCCTTCAGCAATAACCATCAGGAAACTGAAAAGATATAGGTTTATTACTTACAAGACCTGGAAATTGCACAGCACACCTGGGGCTGCTCAGTGTCACAGGGAGAGAGAGCATGGATGGGCCTCAGGTTTGGCTTTAATTGGAGTCAAGGGTGGGGCCTCGGGTTTCCCAGGCCCACTCTTTATTGATGAATTAAAAACATAAGAGCAGGGAATTTTAAAGCACCGTAAGAGAAAACAAACAGGTAGCCAGTGGTCAGTTATTGACATCAAACAACATCTTTAAAACAACGTGTAGGGAAGGCAGCCTGGCTCTTTATCTGTGTGTCTGGCCGTGTGTTTATTAGAGATTGCCATCTTTGAACTGCATGCCTCTTTGAAATGGATGCTTTGGCAATCAAAGCTAAATCAGGCACTTGCATTACAAAAAAGAAGAAAGGGAGAAAGAAAGAAGGAAAGAAAAACCTCAGGGCTTACAGTACAGCATGAATACATAAAACTTTCTAACCCTGTTCCTCAATACATAGTTTGACTATTTGAGGGGCTGCTGCAATCACTAGGCAGTTGAAATGATTGTGATAATGATTTTCAGTGACACCTTTAGTCAACAGATGGTCTTTGGGAGGCGCTAAACCATCTTTTTCAAGAGGGAAGCCACAGTACCCATAGGAAAATTAACCAAAGCCATACATGCCAATGGCAGTCTCTTGGAAAATTCACAAGGCAAATAAGCCTGGTGTTTGGAACTTCCCCACCTTTAGACACCCTGTTCCTGACTCAAATGTGTCTGTCTTCCAAATGTCTGAGACAAGCCTCTCCCAACTACAGCAACCCCCACCCTGCAAACCCATTCTTCTTCTCAGGGCTTTTCTTCCAATGCCACCCTTCCCCCCCTCCCCCCACCTTCAATGAAAACTCCCAAGTATTTGGAGTAGTATTTGATTAAGGTCCTTCACACACATGTGGATGATCGGTAGCCTTTGCTTACCAGGTTATACTTTTCCTTTGAGAGAGATCCTTAATGAAATTCTAAATAGGAACAAGCTATTAGGACAATTGATTTAATTTATATTTTAGAGTAGGATGTTAGGAGCCTCTCCACTTCTTTTCTCTTACTAGCTGTATTACCTTGAGCAAGAGACATAACTGCTCGGTGCTTCAATTTCCTCAAAAGGGGATCATAAAAGTATCTGCCCCATAGGTTACTGTAAGGATTAAATTAATTAATGTATGTAAAGCATTCCAACAGAGTCAGGCATAGAGAAATGCTACATATGTATTAGCTACTACTGACATCATCATCACCATTACCAACATCACCATCATCATTGCCAACACCACCATCATCACTGTCACCATCATTAGCACCACCACCGCCATCATCTCCATCATCATCCTCAACACCACCACCATCATCATCGCTACCACCATTCTCACAACCATCACCATCACCATCATCACCAATAGCCACAGCATTTTTCCTCCATCACTAGAAGGTCTTAGGGCAGCAAATTGCCTCTTACCTCCTTACTTTCCTGTTTTCCCTCAGTAAATTCAATCTCAGATGAGTTTGTTGCTTTTAACATCACCAGAGGGCAGACTATGAAAGGTAAATGTGGTCAAAATTAAATGTAAGAATTTTACTCGATTCTCGATTTTGGAACTGCCTGTGTATAAATTCTTCCAAACTGTTCCACACACCATGCTTTATATATCTGCTAAGCAGTTCTATTTTTTTTTCTATTTCTCTGTCACAGTGAGTTTCTCTTGTTCAGTTAAATACATATGGTTTTGAATATTTGAACCCAATGTTTTCCTCTTTGCTCTAAATTCTGCAATGTTTTGCAAAATGTGGGAAAATGGAGCTTGGTATGTCAATTGTGTTTTCCCTGCCAAAAAGCTATTTTGATTTTGGGCTTCAGTCATAGGCAAAAGATGTCCAGAATCAGAGGGTTTATATTTCTGGGCCTGCACACATGTGGCAGTGGGCCACGCTTTCCTCCTATCTCACCCATGGAGGACACTGTTGATAGACTGTGGCATTCGTCGTTGCTGAGTCCAAAGGCCGTCCAAAAGACGACTTCTCAACATAGCACTTCTATCAACTTCTAGCAATCAACGGCGCTTGAGATAAAAAAAAAAATTGGCATCCCTGAGATGTTCCCCTTCACACTTCTTCCATCACTCCCCTTTTGAAGTCTAGTGTTTAGATCAGGGCCTCCTATTTTAGGAAGAATATTTGTCCAATGATGTTTAATCAGGGCATTAATACTAGAGTACTTTGGAAATCTATTTTATTTTTCTGTTATCAACATCTCCAGTTTTTTGTGGGTATATACATATACATGTCTCATACAATTTACTATTTTAGCTGTTTCTAAGTGTACAATTCAGTGGCATTAAGTAACTTCACATTGTTGTGTAATCATTATCATCATCCATCTCCAGAACTTTTTCATCATTTAAAACTGAAGCTTTGTTAACCATTATACATTATCTTTTCATTCTATTCCCCCAGCCTCTGGCAACCACTGTTTTACTTTCTATTTCTGTGAATTTGACCACTTTGGATGCCTCATATAAGTGGAATCATACAAGATTTGTCATTTTGCAAATGGCTTATTTCCCTTAGCATAATTTCTTCAAGGTTCATCCATGTCATAGTATATATCAGAATTTCACTCCTTTTCCAGGTGAATAATATTTCATTGTATAGATATACCACATTTTGTTTATCCATTCATCTGTTGGTAGACACTTGAGTTGTTTCCACATTTTGGCTATTGTGATTAATGTTGTCATAAACATAGGTGCACAAGATTGAGACTTTATTTCCAGTTCTTTTGAGTACATATCCAGAAGTCAGATTACTGGATCATATAGTAATTCTATGTTTAATTTTTTGAGGAACTGCCATATTGCTTCCCATAGCAGTGGCACCATTCTGTATTCCCACCAACAATGCACAAAAGTTCCAATTTTTTAAATCCTTATGAGACATTTTCTGTAGTCACAATGATGAGGCACACTCCTGGCACTTGAGGGTAGGTGGTAGGAGCCTGAATTGTTAGCCACCCTGCAATATGTAGTTGTTTTTCTCACATTAAGAATTGACCACTAGCCTGCATTATTTTTTAATGATGTCCTGTTGATCATTCATGTAGGTACAAAATTTGTCAATAGCGATCTAATCCTAAACCTGAACTCCATTTGGTATATGTGGGGGCACAGAACAATAACTTTTCTTCTACCTTCTAAGTCCTTCTTGCTGGGCTGATAATTAAATTAGCATGAGACAGATGAACAGGAGAAAATGTCTAAAATTCATTACAGGTATACCTTCAGGGGTGCCATCATATGAGACTCAAAGAAGCATTGGGCAGTTGAGGTTTATGTGCCATTTTGGACAAAGGAGAAGTGGAGCAGTGGCCTGGGACTTCAAAGGGAAAGCAGGTAATTTTCAGGTAGATGAGAAAGAACAAATATGAGGTAAAAAATTCTTGCTGGGTCACCCAGAAACAATGGGACACGGAGGGTAATCTTGCAAACAGACTTTTGTTGCACAGCGTGCTAGAAGCCATTTTGTAAATTTAGACATAGATTCCCAAAATGTCACTGGTGATATGAAGACAACCTGAATGCGTGCCTGCAAAGCAGTTTCTCTTCCCCAGTGGGCTCATGATTTGCAGTGGTTGCATCGAGTCATGCTTTCTTCATTTGGGGCCAGCAGTCAGTCAAACCACATTTACTGGACACCCACAGAGTGTGGCACATTTTACTAGGTGTGGGGGTGAATTAAAAAGAAGCTCAATTCATGTTCTGAAGGAGCTTTTAATTTCTTGGAGTCACAGAACACTCACACTGGACACAAATACACTAATAATGAGGAAACATTTCATGTGGGGTTTAAAGACAAAGCAGTCTAACTTATTTTGTGGAGGGTGACATGTTTTGAAATTAAGTGACCACAAAATAATGGGATAAACCAGGACTTTCCCATTAGCTTCTGGACTCCCTGCTGAGTATTTTTCTTATCAGTGCACCCCCACTACTGACCTCAACAAGTTCTACCAATTGCGGTGCAAAATTGTGCACTAAATGCCAGGGGAGATGGAGCAGAGAAAACAAAATCAGATCTTGGTATCAGGAAGAGCATTTCGAATGCATCTTGGAGGAGAGAAGAGACATGCATGGTGAGGAAAGGAGCAGGGAGAGCAGTTTGTTTGGTTTTTTTAAAAGATTTTATTGGGGAATTGGGGGAGGAGAACAGCGTTGGGGAATCGGGGAAGGGGAACAGACAAGTTGCTGTCCTTTTGTTCTTCAGTCTAGTTGCGGAGGACGTTGCTTCACTGGCCCATGTTGGTATCATCATTGTGCTCTTCCCAGATGAGGCAGCTCGGTTGTTGGCCTCTGGATGGCTGCTCAAGGCGGCTCTTGGCTGCTCATGCTGGCTGCCAGCTGCTCACGCTGGCTGCTGGCCACTCACTGTAGCCTATGGCAGCCCACTGCAGCAGGGGCTGCAGCTATGCCATCCCGGGGACTCACAGCAGTCCAGCTCCAGGGGGAGCTGTTGTTCACCATCTTAGCTGCAGAGGGCAGTGTCACTGGCCCTCATATGTGGGATCTGAATCGGGGCCCTGCTCCTCAGAGCCTGCTTCCCAAGCCAGCTCTTAACCAACGCGCCACTCGGCTGGCCCATAGGGAGAGCAATTTTATGACCTGGTCATCCTCATGGTATGAGTTCGCTATGTCAGGTGGTACAGAAAGCAAGGAGTCCCCTTCAGGCCAAGGAAGGGAGATTGGCAAAGCCTGGAGACTTGCCCATGGGAAAGGGTAGGGTCTGTGTGGCCCTAGTGAGGGCGCTGCATGGAGTCACCAAGGCCTGGGACCAGGGCAGGGAGGCCAACGGTGAGCCTGGCAGAAGTTGGGGTTCTTAGAGCCCCCTTCACATTCCATAGCTTGTTTCATTATTTCTTGGTACAGTTAGAAGAGATTTAAAGTTTTCTCTTGGGGACATTGAAAAGTCCGTAGATATAATTTCATAAAATCTAGGGCAGCTGAGAGGATTAGTTCTTAAAGGCATGTGTGTGTAGCAGTGTGAGTGTGTGTGTATGTGAGGGAGTGTGTGTGAATGGGAGACAGTGTGTGTGGGGGTGAATATATAAATAGTGTGTGAGTGTGTGAACATGTGAATACGTGAGAGAGTGTGTTAGTGTATGTGAGTGCATGTGACAGCATGCAGGAGTGTGTGCATGTTAGAGAGTGTGGGTGGGTGGAAATATGTGAGTGTGACCACATGAGTATGTGAGAGTGTGTCAGTATTTGTATGTGAGAGTGAGTGTATATGTCCACACATTGGCCCTCGAAGTCCCTGCATTTGTTTCCTATTGTAGTTATACCAAAATTACCACACATTTAGTGGCTTGAAACAACAAAAATTATTATTATTATTTTTTAGGGCAATGTCACTGGCCCTCATATGTGGGACCCAAACCGGGGCCGATGGCTTCCCAAGCCGGCTCTTAACCACCACGCCACTCGGCCGGCTCGAACCAACACAAATTCTTGAGGTCAGAGGTCCAAAATGGGTCTCACTGGGCTAAAAGCAAGGCACCGGCAGGGCTCTCTTCCTTCTGGAGACTCTAGGGGAGAATCTACTCTGCCTTTTTCAGCCATTAGAGGCTGACTGTATTCCTTGGCTTGTGGCCCCTCCTCCATTTCCAGAGCCAGTAATGGCAACTGAGTCGTTCTCATACTGAGTACTCTGACCTGTTCCGCTGCTGCCCTCTTGTACTTGTAAGGATCCTTGTGGTTACATTGGGCCCATCTGGATAATCCAGGAGGATCCCTTTATCTTAAAGTCAGCTAGTTAGCAACCCTAATTTTATCGGCAACCTCAATTCCTCTTTGCCAATATGTATTCACAGGTTCCACACGTTAGGAGTAGGACATTAATCTGCCCTCTACAGTCACCATCCTAATCACTAGAAGAGCTTTTATAAAGCAGAAATGCCTCTTCCTCCTTCTCCAAAAGCCCACAGGCTTTGGAGGGGCTGTGGGCTGGAAAAGCAGGTGTCTTTTACAAAAGCTGCCTAGATGATTCTGACCCAGCCCCAATCCCACTGAGATCCACTGGAGGAGGTGTTAATCCTGCAGTGGTATTTGTTTTTTCCCTAAACAGCAATGATGGAAAGGACTTTTGTGATGATCTGTCTAACGCCTTTCTTTATAGGAACAAGGAAATGGAGAGCTAAGCAGGTGAGGTGATAACTCCAAGTTCCCCCAGCGTGGGGGCAGAGCTAGAGCTCTAAGAAGATCCTCAGAACTCTATCCGCTTCCCTTCCTACCATTATGCTCATCAATTTTCTAAGATTATTGTCCTGCTATTTTTAACAAAAAGACATGTGGTTTTTCACCTTCAGAAGGTGTTTTGTTCCCTTGACTTTCAAAGCATCTGTGTGTGTGTGTGTGTGTGTGTGTGTGTGTGTGTGCGCATGTGTCTGAAAAGCAATTACAATAATTTGAGGAGATGCTTATATGGTTTTGCTGCATTTGCTGCCTGAGGTATATAATGAGATGAGGAGGTGAAAGTCTACGTAAATGTGCCCAGCATTCAATCCAAGTGCCGTGGTATCAAGAAGATGCAGAAACATTGGCAGAGGTTCAGAAAAGATCAGCTAAAATGATGAAAAGAGGGAAGATTGGAGCAGCTAAGCAAGGACAGCTTCGCTAAGCAGTCATTCAGTTGGAAGAAAGCAGGCTCTGGGACTTCTATGAATATTTTCAAGCTACGACAAAGAGGGGACATAATTACTTCAGCATTTTGGTAGGTCTAAGAAAATGTGCTGTGTGTAGATACAAAGAAAGAAAACTACTTTGTGCCAACACTAAGGGCATTAACTTATTTTACTTTAAATTGAGGTCGACCTCACCTTGTAGACATTTTTTTTTTTCCACTTTGGCTGATTGGGAGGGTGACCAGTTGTCCGTGCCAAAGCCAGGACAGTCCCAGGCAAACCAGGACCATTGGCCTCCTTGCTGACTTCACTGACCATCTCGTATGTGAGGGTCAGAATCTAGGGTTAGCTTGTCTGTTCACCTGGGGACACAGGGATACCAGAAGGTTACTAGAAGTCCTGCTTGCATGAGATTGCCAAATCTCCTTGGGAAAAATGGTCAACAGATCTGTGGGACTCAGGGTCAAGCCTCAGCATACCTAGGTGAGCCATTCTGCTCACATCAGAGAGTCAAAGCCTGCCAGTCTTGGCTGCAATCAAATGGCATTCTGGGTATTTCAGGAAGGCAGGGAACATGGCTTGAAGTGTCCCAGGTTGTCCTGGTGTTCTTGTTCAGGTGCAGTGACCAATGTGTTTGGTGTAGTACTAGATTGTGTCCCTTAATCACTTCTAGCCTAGTTAGAAAGAGTGAGGCTACCTTTTGGGGCCCTGGAAATGGATAACCACTGAGGGGGAAGCATCAGAGTTGAGGGCCACGCGGTAACAGTGGGAGATGTGTTTGGATGCTGGCGCTGGTAGTAGGACGATGGCCAGTCACTTTTCAGTAGCAAGATCTGTAGGCATCAAGCCAGACCATTAGATTGTAGGGGGGGAAAAAAAATGGATGGAAACAAGGAGAAAAACAGCTGAGAAAGAATGTGTGGTTCCTCCAGAAAAGGAAGACATTTGACGGAAAGTTAGAAGCACTTTGTTCTTCTTTGAGCCTTTGTTCAAGCCAAATCTGATCTCTGTTTTTACCGAAGTTGTCAGAGTCTAAAAGTCTTTTCTTCCAGAACAGAGAGGCTGGGGTCCTGGGGCCCTGGAGTTGGCTGAGCCCCTGGAAGGATAAGGCAAATGTTCATGGCAGAGGCAAGAATCAGGATCTAGACAGGTTGCTGAAATGTGGAAACAGAAAGAAGGGAGAGAAGTTTAGTTCAAGGCAGCCTTGTGAAGGATATCAGAGCTGTGGCATGGGCCAGACTCAGGATGGGTATCTGTCAGTCTTGCCACACTGAATTATTGGGTTGTCGGAAAAGTCATGACGCATTTTTTTTCTATATTTTTCATTGCAAAAAGGCGGCATGACTTTTCCAACAACCCAATAGTATTCTTAGTTGTTTACAAGGTAAAATGACTGGTTGATTTAATCAGAAAAAGAATTTGCTGCAAATATATAATAGGTTTCTCTTGGAGGCTTCTGGAGAGCTGAAGAACTAGGCTTGGAGCTAGAAAGCGTGGAAAGAACATGCCTAACACTACACCACGGAGAGGACAGTGTGATGTTACAGCCTGGTCAGGAGGCCTGCTCTCCCATGGCTGACCCAAGGACTCGATGCCTCTAATCTCCACCCCGCCACCATTCCTGCTGCCACTGCTGCCTCCACCTCAGTCTTCCTGCCACTGTCACGCACACATGCAGAATTCTCTGCCATCTGACTTCATAGCTGCATTGACTCCTCAGTTCAAGTCCAGGTGGATGTGTCTGATGTAAGAAACCTGGGATCAAGGGGGATGGAGACGAAAATGCCAGCTATTTTAAGCATCTATCAGCTGTAGCTGCCCGTGAATCCCTCGGAGACCCATAATGTGGAGGACAGAGAGCCTGGGCAGTCAGAATGAGTGGCAGCTGTCCTTCCCGGTGCACCTTTGTCAGCCAAGGGCGGCATGTACTCTTATTCCTATACCTATACTTCCCATGTAACATAAGGCGACCACCACTCATGCCATTAAAAATCTGCTTTCTTCTCCAAAATATGGCTGACTCGAAGTCTCACTGGTTCTGAATCCTCTTGGAATTCAGGATCTCTGGGTCACAATCATTTCTCATCTATTCCATGATGGTTCTGTCTTGATATTTTGTCACTTGGGGAAAATTTGTTAAGGTAACCACCACCACCCTAAGAAAAATAGTGGGAGAAGTGTAAAAGAAAATTAGTTGAATACCAACTTATGTATTTTAGTGAGGAAGAAACTTATGGTGCTCATTTCTGTATTTGGTCAAGAGCATAACATTGGTAGACCTATTATATCTTTTCTCCTCCACCACCATGTTTCTTTTAAACTCAGCCAGTACCTAACCTGGTCAAGCTTCTCACCTCATGAGATGATACAAACTTCATTCCCAAAAGTTCTGAGAGGGTGATGGTCATGTCTGAAGGGGGCCGCTGCAGTCCTCGATTGGTCTTTACCGTTGGACACACCATGAGGGTCCATGGCTCTATCTATTTCCAGGGTGCGCTCAGTTTGTAGCAGCAGCCCTATTTCCCCTTGATAGTCAGGAGCAATCAAACCCACCCAACATTGCATCGCATCTTCATTTTTTTTTCTCCGTTTGCAAAGCTATTTCTAGGTGCAAATATATAATATAACGAATTGCACATGCAGCAGTCCATTGACTCATTTCTTTTCTGTAATGTGTGCTCCTTGGACAGAGCAATATAATGGTGATGCTGACCGAAGAATGGCAGATGCAGAAAGCAAGTCCAAATCCAGAATAAGTGTCGGTATCTGTGAGAGGAAATGCTTAAACCTCATGATAGAAAGGATTGAATACAACCTGTCACCATGGGCTGGTGCATCAGTGGAATACAACGTTAGGGTCTAAAGGATGATTCATGCTACTTGCAACTTGGGCCACATCTCTCGAAGCAGCCAGATTAGCACTGGTGAACGGAAGTCTATGTCTTTGAGTCAATCAATAAGCTCCATTCCCACTTCCATGGCCATTTTTCTCAAGAGCCGGTTAAACAATCACTGACTGTGGTCCTTGTGGAGGAGGTTGACTGACAGCTACAGGGGTGGGCATCTTGTCCACTGGTTTATTCAGCTTCTTTTACACTGAAGACTGAGGGTCTTTCCTAGATGCCCATCCACATACCTTCTAAAACCTCCTTGTTACTAATTCTCCAATCTTGTTTCTTCCAAGTTCATGACCAGCCATCCACACATGAGCTTCAGCCCACAGTCCAAGAATCTTACTAACGTTTTACCTTAAGCCACTTACATGAACTTATATTTATGAGGTCAATGATATCATCTGTTTTATTTGCCAATGGCTTCACATTAATAAATGAATGCCTAAGCTTGCTCTTTAAAATCTTAAACTAATATTGTAGTCATTTTTTATTATCAATAAAATTGCTTTATGCAATCAGCTTGAATGGCTAGGTAAGGTTTCATTCAATGAATGTAATATTATTTTTCTCGTGAGCTGGGTCTGAGAGAGAGCCTGTTGGGCTACGAGATGGTCCATGTCACTCCTTGCATCTCTGCAGCCTTTCCAAGTCTGTATGGAAGTACAGTATTCTCTACTTGACTGTTGCTGTAAGTCTTGATTTTTCTAGAAATCAATGTGGTCTGAGGAAGCAAAGGCTAATTACATACATGCAACGAATTAGGGCCCTGAACACTAATTTTTCTGTGGTAGGAGCAGAAATTCAATCAACACATTTTCTGATTGTTTGCTTATTTGTTTTTGACACTCACTAAGTCCTGGTGACATGCAAGACACAGATATAGATACAACAACAGCATTTGAATTCTAAATGGTTCACATGTATTATCTGATTAGAGTTTCACAATAATTCTATGAAGTGGTATTGCCAAGGTAGAAGGAAGGTGAACAACTTGCCCGAGGTTCCACATGGCTAATGTAACACCAGGATCTACCCAAAGAAGCCTGATTCTCTGACATCATTCTAGATGTGGTTTAAAATGATTTTATTCAAATGCATTCTTGGCAAAGAATAAAGAACATCAAAAAGTGGGTGAATGTTTTGCTCTTAAAATGGGGATGAAATATCTATCCTCTATTGGGAACAGCAGCAGCTCCTTGCTATCTAGAAAGTTGAAAGACTTGAAATGATGCCTTTGGACAAAGAGCATCTTGGCAAACCAGAAATGGGAGAAGTTCTGCCTGATTCCTTCCTCAGACTCTCTCTCAGTCCTGAGTCGACCTAGGCTCTTTATCTAATCAGGAGACAGGAAGGTCTTATAACAAGCCTTCACCTAATTGACTCCTTTGCTTAGTGGAGACTTCATCCCCTCCAAAACACACACTAACCGATGCCCATGGTAAGTGGCATCTTTATAGCTAGTTGACCACTCTTTCACCCACCTGCTAATTTAGCTGCTGTGCTAACTGAGTCGGTTGTGTTAGCTCCCAAATATTTTTATGCAAGTTGTACTATTACTGTAAGTAATTAATTTAATTTAACGTTATGTGAACCATATTTTAAAAACAAATTCAACAACTACAATATGCCAGGCTCTGTTCTCCATGCTCAAAATAAAATCAAGTAAAAACTTCTCCCATTTCTGGTTTGCCAAGATGCTCTCCTCCCAGAGAAATCATTTCCAGTCTTTCATCTTGTTCTAAATAGCTAGGAGCTGCTGCAGTTCCCAACAATGAGGGTACACATCTCATTGCCATTTTAAGAGCAAAATATTCACCCACTTCTTGATGTTTCTTATTCATGTCCTTCTTTGCCAAGAATGCATTGGAATAAAAACAAAGAAACAAAGATCTCTTTTTTTCTTGTAATTTATATTCTGTGCAAGAAGTTATAATTTACCCCATAGAGTTGTGTCTATGAGAACTAAGCTGAATGAGTCCGTGAGACTCAACAAATATGAGTTGCTCAAAACTTTTGCTTAATTTGGCATGGTTGAGACAACTGTAAAAAGATTTTTAAAAAATATTGCAAGGATCTGGAAGGATTCCACACTCAGAACACTTCACAAGTATCTTTAGATACTTGTTCTATTTTAAAGAAGCCAAAACTAGAAATGTATGGATATGATTTATACAAGAAAAACAAAGAAAGCCAACCAATCAGCAAGCCTAGGCCCAAGAAAAGCTTTGAGAGCTCATCCAAAGATAGAAGAAATGGACATTTACACATTTTTGGTTAAAATGAAGTATTTAAAATAAATATGTATCTTTTTCTTTTTCCTTTTTTAAACTGGGCTTTCACTGTAAATGGCTTTTTTTTTTTTTTTTGATTGGCAACCAATAGCTAGTTCCACCTGAGTTGGATGAAAGGGTTTCTACTCTATTTTTCAAGGACCTGTGGAATCAGAATCACTAAGGGAACTGCAGTCCTGAATCAGAAGTTCTGGGGGTGGGTGTGCCTTGGGAATCTGTAGTTAAAACCCTTGGGGACCAACTGAGAAGGGTTGGCTGATGAGGGTTCTTGTAGCCATCAGGGCAAAACACCTGTGTTCTTAGGCTGGACCTTCACCCTTAAGGATGAGGGCTCAAGATATTATTTGATGGAAAGGCTCCATCCTACCTTTAGAAGTGAAAACTTTTAGGGTTTTTATTTTGAATTGTGTCTTAGAGATCTGGTGTTCAAAGAAATGAAGTCAACACACAGTTCTTGGTGCTGAAATTAGGTATACCTAGGAGATTGAGAAGGGGCCCTTGTCTTAAGGAGTTTATAGTCTTGTGACATCTCAGCATATGAATCAGTAGGTTATATTACTAGACAGCATACAGCATAATTAGTGGCAAAAATCACATGCCATTGAGCCTGTAGGGTGGTGAGAGTCTCAACTGTCCTGATTTGCCCAGGACTAAAGGGTTTCCTGGATGTGGGACTTTCAGGGTTAAAATGGAGATAGGCCTGGGCAACCTGGTACAGTTAGTCACTGTACAGAAGGATCTATTTGCACACAAGCATACCTGGGGAAGATTTTGTAGAGGAGATATCTGAGTGGGCATTACAGTCTAGAAGAATGTACAGCAGCCAAAAGCTGGGAAGGGAGAGGAAGAATGCTAATTCCAATGCATGAGCAGCCTCAGAGATCCCCAGTACTATAGTCTAAATCCAGGTATTTTAAACCCAGTGTGTTTTTAGCAGATGACTTGGCATGTTGCTACAAGTATGACAGAGCTAAGTGGTTCGGCAAGCTCAAGCGGTAACAATTCCTAGACGCAACCATTTTTAGTGCAGGCTAATTAACTCATGTTTGCAGAAGCCCGGGAGTATGTGCAGCCTACCCCGAAACCCGGGTATTATTAGCCAGTTAGCACTACCTTAAAAAAAAAAAATCAGGGCATGTGAAGATACTGTAAGAAGGTAGCCATCTGCAAGCCAGGAAGAGGGCCCCACCAAGAAATGAATTGGCTGGGACCTTGATCTTATACTTCTTAGCCTCCAGAACTGTGAACAAAAAAATTTCTGTTGCTTAAGCAAAACAAAAAACAAACAACAAATCCTGTTTCTGCAGTTCCATCAACTCTGTGTCTTCCCAATGCCTTTGAAATAGCTGGATTCCTCTCACTGGAACAGAAGAGGCCACAGGGCCTGATGTGCGTGTGAACAGAACTACACACCAGCCCCAGCCCCAGGCCTCCTTAGGGGTCATCTGGGGGCTGGTTCTGAGGTCTGCCACTGTCTTCCTGTTAGAGGGCTGCTGCACTCCAACTCCCTGCCTCTGCTCTGGTTGGCCTGTTCACAGATATCTTTTATATACCATATACGTAATGTTGTAAGACCATAAGATGCTGTATCAATAAATATTATTATACAGAGGGTGCCAAAAAATGTATACACATTTTAAGAAAGGAAAACTGTATTAAAATTGTAACAATGTATCCTGATAACCAAAGATGAATACAAGTCATGTCTGACTTCTGCAATTACAAAAGGTGCTCAAAGTGGTTACCATCAGCATCCAGACGCTTCTGATTACAGCGAACTACCCCTTGAGCAACGCTGAGCGAAGTGTCCACTTGTATACGTATTTTTGGCACCCTGGTATATCGTTTAATGAAACATATGCTACTGTGACAATACAGAAAACATTGAACAATAGTCACTGTACCCTCAGCTCATGGGGTCCAGCCGGAGTGGGAGGGTTTCCACACAGAAGGCTCACTCTCTCTCCAGAGCTGCCACTAAAAGGGTGTGGGGTGAGCTGGGCGACTTCAGAGCCTGCTGCCTAGTCACAGGCAGCTTAAAGCTCAGACAGGCACTAACTCCGGTGATGGCTCAACTCTCAAAAGCTTACATGTATACATGTATGTGTGAGTGTGTATATTGTGTGTGTAAGTGTATATGCTACATGTGTATATTTGGTGAGTGGGTATTTGAGTGGGTGTTTATGTATGTGTTTAAGTATGTATATGTGCATGAGTTTGTATGTTGTATGTATGTGTGTGGGTGTATTGTGTATCTTGTATACATGTGTATATGTATGTATGTGTGTATGATTGTATAGATAGGTGTGTGTGTGAATGGGGGTGTGTGTGTACAAGGTTGGACAATTAAGTTCACAAACTCATCCTAGAAAAAGTGCTGCATACCTTATTGCTGAATATCACTATGGTCACCTTCGAAGTACTCTCCTTGGGAAAGTATGCACCAATGCAAGCATCTAGGCCACCCTTCAAAGCAATTTGGAACTCTTTTTCTGGAAAGGCCATCGGAGCTGTCGTCATAATACCCTTGATGTCCTGAATGTCATCAAAATGTCTTCCTTTCAATATTTCCTTTATCTTCAGGTAAAGAAAGAAGTCAATGGGGGCCAGGTCAGGTGAGTAGGGAGGGTGTTCCAATACAGTTATTTGTTTACTGGCTAAAAACTCCCTCACAGACAGTGCCACGTGAGCTGGTGCATTGTCGTGATGCACGAGCCATGAATTGTTGGTGAAAATTCAGGTTGTCTAACATTTCCACACAGCCTTTTCAGTCCTTCCAAATATTGGGTCGTCGGAAAAGTCCTGACACATTTTTGCAACAAAAAAACATAGAAAAAAATACGTCATGACTTTTCCGACAGCCCAATAGTAAATTTGGTTACCTGTCCAGTTGGTACAAATTCATAATGAATAATCCCTCTCATATCAAAAAACGTTGGCAACCTCACTGCAATCAGTTTGCAAACTTAATTGTCAGTCCGTGTGTGTGTGTGTGTGTGTGTGTGTGTGTGTGTGGTGTGGGTATGTTGTAATGGTGTGAATATGTGTGTGCACGCATGCATGTGCACATGCACGCACATAGTTTTCTTGAGGGATCCCCCAGAGTTGCCAGTTGTGTTCCTGCCCTCAGCTGGTGAACAAGCTTGTCAGTCCCTGAATGTGGGTGCAGAGACATTCCCCTGCTCCTTGTTCTGGGGAGAGGGTGGGTGACAGTGCGGGGGTAGGGTAGTAAGGAGAGAAGGGGTTCAGCGAGAGCAGAGCCCAGACTGGGCAGGAGGCTTGTTTCTCTGCCTGGGCTTGCCTCCCACGTCATCAGAGTGTGATCACAGGCAGAGAGGTTACAGGCAGGTTCACCAGCCTCAGACATCCTGCCAATCTGTGACTCTACTGGAAGCCGTTCACTTGGCCATTGTTGCTCAGCAGTAGAATACGAGTACTGCCTTCATGGCCTCATCCTTGGCTAGGGTTTCATGAATAAGAAAGCACTGATGTTGACGAGCTAGCCCTGGGTGGGGTCACACTCATGTGAGAGGACCTGACCAATTCCAGAGCTTCTTTGGATAATTCTGCACCTGGTCAGCCTACCACCCAAGACAGACGGAGTGTGGATTCAGCAAAGCTGATTTTCTTCAGACCTTTTACAGAGCCCAGAAGTCATGGCTACTCTTGCAGGATTGCTGTTAATGAATTTGAAAAATGAAGATGGCAGCAGAATCCACACTACCTATTTACTACTTGACAGTGGAGGAAAGGATGGAGTCTTACTAAACAGAGTAAGGTTTGAAAAACCCAGAGAAATGGGCTGGGAAGTCCAGAGGCTAGGATGGTGGGGGCCACTCACTGTCATGAGCCCCAGAATTTGAATACCAAAGACTCCTTGGGATTATAGCTTCTTGGGGTTTCTCTCCTGACAGGCTTAGACAAGAGCAACAAGCTCTCTCTCCTGTGGGTACTTTTTGTTTTGTTTTTTCTTCAGCAGTGATTCTTGCACAACTGTCCAGTCATCCAACATGGACTTAAGAAAAGGAAACGATTGGGTTAGGAGCGATTCAAAGATGACACCATTCTCCTCCCTCATGTTAGGTCTTTTAAATAGCCACATCAAATGCCAGGATGGCTCATGACCCATATCTCTGTGGTCCCACATGGACATCTAAAGCCACTTCTTCAGATAGGGGAGCACTTGCCACCTCCTGACAGGACTTCAGACAAGTTGGCCTCTGGCCGCTAGTTTTCTTTTTCTGTAGAGATAATGGGTTCTTTTAGAGAGTGCTGATAACCATCTGACCACTCTCCCTTTCTTCTTTCTGCCCTTCATTCCTTTCTTTCAGGAGTGTTGACAACCTATGAATGATCCTTAAAAAAAAAAAAAAAAATCACGTTTTACTCTCATTGCGGTCACCAAACTCCACTCTATGTTTTTCCAACACTCATTTTAACACTAGGAACTTCCCATTTTGGTCTTTCTTATAAACATTACTTACAATCTAGATTAGAGCTGCCCAACAGAGCTCTCTGCAATGGTGGAAATATTCTATATCTGCATCATCCAGTACAATAGCCACTAGATGTGGCTCTTGAGCAATTAAAATGTGATTAGTGGGGCTGGCCAAGTGGCGTGGTGGTTAAGCACTGGTTTGGGAAACCAGCGGCCCCGGTTCAAGTCTCACATGAGGGCCAGTGACACTGCCCTCAAAAAAGATAAATAAATAAATAAATTTTAAAAATGTGATTAGTATGATTAAGCAGCCATATTTTAAATTTTTGTTAATTTTAATGAATGAAACTTGAACGAGCTGCATGTGGCTAGTTGCTACAGTATCATACAGTGATGTTATATAACACATCTGTATCTTCCAAACTTTCCTCCACTGTACCCTCCAAACCCCAATTCAGCTGTTTTTTTTTCACCTTAGGTGAGCCAGGCACACTTTGTCACCTCTCACTAGGCTCCTTGACACCAGGCGAAGTGAGTAAACCTTCAGCTCATTGCCTTGCAATTTCTGCAGCTCTCAGACTCTCATGCAGCGAGTGGGAGGGTGGGGTTGGGAAGAAGGGCTTACTGAAATGGCAGCAATATGGGTGAGAAAATTTCAGTTCTTTGCCAAGCATTTTCTTTGTTGATACAACAGGTTTATCCGCTTACGTGTAAAAGAGAGCTACAGCCAACCCTGAAATGAGATACCTGGGCCCCAGGTGGGTGATATTTCTATTTCAATTTAATGTACGCTTAAACTAATATAAGTTATTAGAGTTGTGCATGCTTGAAGGTACCATATTATAAACGTTTTAGGAGCAAACCTGTGGAAATTGCAATTACAATTACATAACCAGAGAGGAATTGGAAGAGTTCTGGGCTTGCATGAAGGAAAGCAGCGCAGGCTTTAAGCTTCCAAATGAAGCACCATCTCTCCAGGACAAAATAATCAGATGTAATCAGGTGATATTGGCAAAGACCTGAGGTAAGGGAGATGAATGAGAAGGGCCAATGTACACAAAGAGGCTCCTGGGAAGAGAAAAGGATAAGGAATTTCCAGGGTGGAAAAAATAAAATTCATACTTTTTAACAAAAGTCAAAGGCAATTAAGTCCCCAAAAGAGAAAATGGCTAGAAAGAGGTTGTAGTGTAGACAATGTTATACATCTGGAAGAGGTCTAAGGACCCGAGGAGCTCATCAATGTCAGGTTAGCAGGTAGATGGGGCTGCCCAAGACTGGGCGTCAGATAGAGACCGTGCAAAGGAACAATTCACAGGTCTGGGGAAGAGACCTTGATTAAAATCATAGAAAGTAGCGCCTTCATTTATTCAGCCATCCAGCTCTTTCAGTTAGCTCAGGCTGCTATAACAAAATAGACTAGGTGGCTTAAACAACAGAAATTTATTTTTGTCACAGTTTTGGAGGCTGGATGCTGGCCAATTTGGTTGCTAGTGAGAGCTATCTTCCTGACTTGTGGGTGGCTGCCTTTTTGCTGTGTCCTCATAAGGCAGGGTGGGATGAGGAAAAGAAGGGGGGAGGGGCAGAGACAGAGAGAGACAGAGAGAGAGAGAGGAAGAGCTCTCTGTCACCTCTTTTTATAAGGACACTAATCCCATCAGACTAGAGCCCCACCCTCATGATCTTGTCTAGCCCTAATTACCTTCCTAAGGCCCCATTTTCAAATACCATCATATTTGAGGTTAGGGATTCAACATAAGAATTTGGAGGGGACACAGACAATCCATAACATAGCCATCCAATAAATATTTATTGAGCACCTAGTAAGTGCCACAGTTTTGTCGATGAATAAATACTGCCTCTGCCTCAAGGAACTCAGTGCAAATAATCACAACTGAAAGAAGCAAGTGCTCTCCCAGAGAAAGTGCTGGGAGTGCAGAGGATGGGGACAAAGTCTGCCTAGGTGTGTACGGAAAACTTCATGAGAAGGTGGCATTTGAGTGAATCTTCAAGGATGAGGGAGGCAAGCAGGGGGTGATTCCCAGACAGAGGTGAGAGTATGCTCTAAGTCAGGGATGTGGTCAGGCACAGTGTGATTTGAGGTCCATGTTGATGTGTTGGGTTATGAGATTGCGGGTGGTCGCATGAGGCAGGATAGGTAAGCAAGAGATGATATTGGAGAGGCAGGTTGGGCTTGGAAAACCTAGATATTGCATGATAAGAATGTTGAACCTAATACCACAGGAAATAAGGAGTCTGAGAGCTATAGAAAGGTTTTAAAAAGCAGAATTTTGTGTAGGAAGCTAATGGGCATTGTATTAGTTTTCTAAGGCTGCCATAACAAAGTACCACAGACTGGGTGGCTTAAGCAACAGAAATGTATTTTCTGACAGTCCTTGAAGCTGAAAGTTTGAGACCAAGGTGTTGGCAGGTTTGACTTTTTCTGAGGCCTCTCTATTGGCTTGTAGATGTCTGTCTTTTCCCATTGCCTTCATGTGGTATCCCATCTATGTGTATGCATGTCTGTGCCTAAATTTCCATTTCTTAAAAGGACACCAGTCATATTGAATTAGGATACACCCTAAATACTTCATTTTAACTTATGAGCTCTTTAAAATACCCTCTGTTCAAATATGGCTACATTCTGAGGCAGTGGGCTATTAGGCGGGAACCACTTATAAAACTCTTTCATACAAGTCCACTTGTTGAGTGATGGTGAAGACATGATTGGGGGCCATGGTAGAGACAGAGGAGAAGTGGTAGATTTGGAAGGTATTCAGAAGGGGGATTCAATAGCAATAATTGGGGGAGGATGAGGGACATTTCTAGAGTGGACCTTTTTTTTTTTTTTTTTTTAGGGCAGTGTCACTGGCCCTCATATATGGGACCTGAACCGGGGCCACTGGCTTCCCAGGCCAGCACTTAACCACCGTGCCACTCGGCCAGCCCTAGAGTCGACCTTTTGAGAGGAGGCTGATGGCTGAAATTAAGGCAGAGAGAATTTAGAAGGGACAAGTTTGGAGCCGTTATCTCAGAATTCTTACCTAGTGTCAATAAATACTTGACAAGCATGTGAGTGTGAAACCCATGAGTTTAGGATGTAACAGAGACTCTGATTGCAAAGTGTTGTGATCCATTTCTCAGGATAGCACCCAGGATCTGTTGCTTAGCTAGAAGTTGGACACTTTGGGGAATAATTTTTCTTTAATCTAGAACTCTTTATCCTGCTTATAAAACCCTCTGCTTCTCTATGTGCCTAAGACTTTGAGTATATGTCTTGATCAGGTCTAAATAAACGGGCCAATATGTTTCCTAAAATCCCAACGAAGTAGTTGGTGACAGATATGATTTTCGGGAACAGGGCTTTCTAGAAAAATCATTGGAGGGACCTATCTGCAGTGAGAGTGATTCTTTGTTTCCTCTTGAACCTCGTGATTCCCATTTTGTACACTCTCAACATTGTAAGGCCAGTCTGTATGACGTTACTCTTGTTCTGTACTTGTTTTTGACCCAATGCCAGAGGCAACTGGACCATGGAGATCTTTGAGTTCATTGACAAATAGCTCCGAAGCCCGAGTTACTTTGAAAAATGAAACTTCTAAAGCCCCATTTTGAGTCATCACGCCAGAGCTGAACTCTCCTGCCTTTTCCTCTTCCATGCGCCTTCCTGCTGGGTCATCACCACTGCTGTTTTCTTCTGAAATACCTACTGGCTCCACTGAGAGCCAGGTAAGAGGCAATGAAGAAGGCAATGAAGATGAATATGGCAGAGTTCCTGCTTCCAGGAGCATGAAGACTCCTGAGAGGATAAGGCAAGTGCAGGATGTTAAAATGGGACTCTTGTCTCAGTTCTGGCTGAAGCTCCAAGTCAATAGGTGGCAAGAGCAATGACATTCCAGAGTGAGGTGTGTGGTTCCCATGCAGGACTGCAAAGGAGGAGCTTGGAAACCAGCTTTGAGGCCCCCAGCTGACCACCTAGCTGCAGCCTATACAAAACACTGGAGATGCTGAGAGGGGCTGGAGGTTTGAGAGAGGATGTCTTTAAAGGGAGAGAAGCAGTGTGCAATAAGCTTTCCCTCCACAGAGAGTGGGGGTGCTTGCTTCTCCCTCCATCTGTGAGGGTGATTTGAAAGACACCTTTTGGAGAGCTTGTTAGGTGTGCCCAGGAATTTAGTAACTCAGGAGACTAGAGCCTGATTCAGGCAACAGGGTTCTCACAGGCAGAGCCTGGCTGAGGCCACAGAAAAGAGGGCTGCAAGCCTGCACTTCCGCTGACTGCCAGCCAAAGGTGCATGTTCACTGCGGTCCAGAGGTGGGCCAGTGAGAGGGAGCCCTGTGGGGTTATCTTGGAGAACTCTAAGAGCAGAAGGAAGCTAGAGGTATTGCTAGGCGACCAGGGGTCAAAGGAGAGCTTTTCAGTGACCAACTAGATGGGATGCTTCTGTCTGAGTCAAGGGCATGGCAAGTAGGAAACATCTCCAGTTTTGTGGGGCTAAGACAGAGGCTCAGAGAAAGAGTTAGCTTCGCACATGAGCCATGGCCACTACCCCCAGCCCTGATTTCTAACCATGGAGAGGTCAAAAGGTGCAGCCAGCAAGGTGGGAGGAAGAGGGAAGAAACCAACCTCATGTTTCCAGAGAACCAGCCGGAGGAGGCCTAAACTGATGGTCCGGATGTTGTGGAGGCATTATCTGAGAGGGAGCAGAAGGCCATGGGGCCTAGCTGAGATTTCTTTTCATCTGGGAGCATGAAAAGACCCAGCTCCACAGAACAGGCTGAACAAGCCCCTTCAGGGGAAAGAAACCGCTGTGTTCTGATTGTACCTAGTGACTGCCCCACATTCACACACACAGCGATGATGTGAGGCAAAATGCTGTGCGTGCCCTTCATACTCTCAGCACATGCCCATTCGGCCCTAGTACTGTGTCAGGCTCTGAGCTGGCTCTGAGGAACAACAGGGAACAAAGGCCCTGACCCTTCCCAAAGCTGATAGTCTAGTGCGGGAGACACTGGGCCCCCCAAGACAAGCTTATACGCAGCACATTTACAAAATTTGACAAGGGAAGAATCCCAAGGGAGTGGCATGGAAAAGAGGAAAGTCTTCATGGAAGCGAGATGACTTGGGTCAAATCCTGCACAAGCCGTCAGCCTGAGTGGGCAGCAGTGCCAGGGAGGCTCTCCAGACAGAATAACCAGTGTTCCAGGTTATAGTGGGAGAAGAGTGGTCCAGTTTCTTGAGAGCACAGAATGTGTGAAAGGCCATATGAGTGTGATGCCATTGAGAAGACACAGAATAGAATAGCAAATCCGTAGAGACAGAAAGTAGATTAGTGGTTGCCTAGGGTTGAGTGGGGTGTTAATAAGCACAAGACTTTTTGTTGGGGGCGATACAATTTTCTAAAATTAGATCGAGGTGATGGTTACCTTAAATATAATAAATATACCAAAGCCATTGAATGGTACACTTTAAATGGGTGAATTGTATGGTTTGTGAATTTTATCTAAAAAATAAAGCTGCTGGGGCCAGCTGAGTGGCTCAGTTGGTTAAGAGCTCACTCAAGAATGTGAGCTCTGAGCAACAGGGTTGCCAGTTCGATTCCCGGCCCAAGTTGAGCAGCGCTGAGCTGCCAACAGGTGGCAGGATGGCTCAGCTAAAAAAAATAAAAAATAAATAAAAAATTTTAAAACCTGCTAAAAAATGGCATCTAGTCATAGACAATAAATATACAATGAGACAATCTATAGATAATTCAGAATCTGGCAACACTAAACAAAGTGTCATTTCAGAATAGGTGGTAAAACTATAAAGAAATCAAGGGAATGATTCTGCAAATGTCAGCGGAGTGTTCTCTCTTGGAGGCAGAAGGGAAATCCATAAGTGGGGGTACACAGAAGTCAGGGGCTAGCTGACAAAAATTTTGAGTCTTATTGTGAGTGGTGGTTTCACAGATGTGGTCTTTATAAACATGAGTTGTACATCTTTTAGGAACACTCTTGAGAGTGAGTGATGTGTCTCAAAATAATGAAAACTGCATAGCGGGAAGTGAAATGAGAAACGGACCATAAGGTACCTGGGGACTCACAGTGCAGGGCGCGAAGCACCAGGTGAGATATTTGCACCTAATGAAGGAGACAGTGGAAAGCCAATGAAGGTATCTGAACAACAACTGAGGGGATGAGAGTGGTAGTTTAGGAAGGGATCCAGGATCTGTATGCAGGATGAATGGAAGCAGGGAGGGGCTGAAAGTGGGGAGTCCTAGAGGCATGAGAACAGGGTCTGAGCTGCACAGTGGAGCAGTGGAGGGGCAGTGCCACAGTAAGAGTGTGAGGATCAAGGTGTAGCAACCCATCAGGACATGAGTCAAGGATGAAAAATTCCTGGGAGTATGAGTGTGGAGGGATAGGGAGGTGGGGAGGGCCTGGAAGGAAGAGAAGCTTTGGACATACAAGGAGTATAAGAAACTGCTTTATTACAAAATGAGGGATCTCAGGAGATTGCAACTATAATTCTTGGCAACTTGTAGGTTCCCAGGTAATTATGGGGTCTTTCCAAGTTCTTTTTGCATCTGGTTCCTTGAGGAACCTTCTTTGTAGTTCCATCCCTCTCCGTATCCTGGTCTCATCTTCAGTTCTCACTGCCACAACTTCCCTAGATGCAGAACAAGATGAGTTCTGTTCATTTCTGGGGGTTTAGCCTGGGCTTTGGTGGTGCACATTTGAGAGGCTGCTTTCTTGCTTCCCAACTCTGAAAATTCTCCCCAAGTAAGTTTTTCTTGGATGTCCCAACTTCCCGTTGCCCTGGGAACCATAACTAGCATAGCTTGTGAGAGGAGCAGAAGTGCAGGCCCCCAGGAGGAAGAGACTCCTAAGGCCAGGTAGGACATGAAGGATGAGTGGGCTCATCTAGTTCCAGGTGGCAGGAGCAGGTGTGCAGGTGCCCAGATGAGAGACAGCATGATGGTCCCAAGATGTAGACAAAGGCCAGGTTGTTCAAGCAGTTTGGACTTAATCCTTTACACTAAGGGTAATTAAAGCTATTGCAGGTTTTGAAGTAGGGGAGTGATATGATCTACTCATGTCTAATGAGCATTTACTGTGTGTCAGGAGACCTTCAATCTTTTCATATATGTTATCTCATTTAATTTTTTCAGTGGTTCAGTAAGGAGTAGGTTTGACCCATCCATCCATCCATCCATCCATCCATCCATCCATCCAGTAATCCTTGAAAAATTCAAGACAATTCTGTGCTAGTCACTATATTTATGTTTTTTGAACAGATGAGAAAACTGAGGTGTTCTCACTCCCAGAAGATCAAATCAATTCCTACAAGTCTGTAATTAGAAAGAGGCCTGACTAAGATTCAAATCTGGGAAAAGAGACTTCAGGGCCTGGGCTTTTCCTTTGGGCCCGAAGCATCGCTCAGCTGTCCTCTCAGGTGGGATTGCACAGCCTGGGTAGGTCCTAAAGGCAAGGGCAGCTGGGGTTTGAATATGAATTGATTGTGTGTAAGAGGAGGGGGTTAGTAAGGCCACTGTAAGTGAGGTGAATAGGATAAAAGGCATATATGTGAATGAGCTTGGCAGACCTTATCACCTGCCATTTCTCTGCTTTCTTTTTGTTTACAGAACTCTGACTTATTTTTGTTGTGTGTGGGGCGGTGGAGGGGACTACAATGTATCCAGCTCCCAGGCATGAATTGTGATTGGTTTTAAGCCAAACATGGCTAGGCTAATGCCATTTGCTAGGTACTGACTTTTGCTGCCACATTTGCAGCAAGTGGGGGGCCATGTGACCAAGTTTTGGTCAGTGAGACAGAGGGGAAGTCTACTGAGGGCTTATGAAAATTATTTTTTATTCCCTTGATGGAAGGCAGTAACATTAGCCCTATCTGGATGCCTCACTGCATCCTGACTTTGAATGTAGACCTTCTGGAGCTGTGGCAGCCATTTTGTAACCATGAAGCAATAGCCACAAAGACAAAAAACCGCTAACAAATGGAAGGTGGAAGAGTGAAAAGAACTGGGTTCTGAATGAGTTTGAGCAACTAAACTAACAGCCACATGGGCTTCCTTCCAGACTTCTTAATATGTGAAAAAAGTAAATCCTTAGGAGTTTATATTTTTTTCATTACCTCTAGCTGACCATGTGCTAAATGGTATAATAAACACAGTGGGCAGGAGGCAAGAAGAGGAGAACTCATTTGGAGTGTAGAGTGATATATAGGGCACCAGTGGGAATGTTACTTTGTTTGCTAGTTATTTTATGTGTTGTAAATCTTGAAAACAGTCACCTTTTCTTTTCTGTTTTTTTCCTTTCCCGCATGTACTCACCAATCCTTTCCCCCTTTCTTTAGCCACGGTAAGCCCACAGGCTCCATGACTATTGGTTTGGAATGATGAGATTTCCACTTTGTTGAGTCTCATTGTATCTTTGTCAAGCTATCAAAAAATTTCTAGGGCACATCAAAAAGCTATTAGAAACAATAAACAAATACAGTAAAGTTACTGGCTACAAAATCAATGCACAAAAATCCATTGCATTCCTATATACTAACAATGAAACTTCAGAAAAAGAAATGAAAAATATTCGTTTTGCAATTGCAACTAAAAGAATAAAATATCTAGGAATAAACTTAACAAAGGATGTGAAGGATCTGTACACTGAAAACTATGACATTTTAAAAGGAAATTGAAGAAGGCACAAAACAATGGAAAGCTATTTCGTGTTCATAGATTGGAAGAATCAACATAGTTAAAATGACCACATTACCCAAAGCAATATAGAGATTTAATGCAATCCCTATCAAAACCCCAATGGAATTTTTTAAAGAAATAGAACAAAAACATCATCAAAGTTGTATGGAATCACAAAAGACCCTGAAGAGGTAAAGCAATCCTAAGAAAAAAGAACAAGGCTGGAGGCGTCACACTCCCTGACTTCAACTTGTACTACAAAGACAAAAATGTACAACAGAGAAGAGAAAGCCTTTTCATTAATTGGTTCTGGGAAAATTTGAAAGCCATGTGCAAAAGAATGAAACTAGACTGCTATCAGTCACCATGTACCAAAATTAACTCAAAATGGATCAAAGATCTAAACATAAAGCCTGAAACAATAAATGGCATAGAAGAAAACATAGGTACTAAACTGATTGTCCTTGGATTTAAAGAGGATTTTATGAATTTGACCTCAAAGGCAAGTAAAAGCTAAAATAAATGAATGGGACTATATCAAACAAAAAAGCTTCTGCACAGCAAAAGAAACCATCAACAAAACAAAAAGGCAACCAACCAAATGGAGGAAATATCTGCAAATAATGCCTCCAATAAGGGGCTAATATCCAAGACATATAAAGAACTCATACAACTCAACACCAAAAAAAACCAACAACAAACAATCCAGTTAAAACACAAGCAGAGGACCTAAACAGACACTTCTCCCAAGAAGACATACAAATGACCAATAGATATATGAAAAAATGCTCAACTTCACCAGCTATTAGGGAAATGCAAATCAAAACCACAATGAGATATCACCTCACACCTGTTAGAATGGCTGTCATCAATAAGACAAGTAATAATAAGTGTTGGAGAGGCTATGGAGAAAAAGGAACCCTCATACACTGTTGGTGGGAATGCAGATTGCTGCAGCCACTATGGAAAACAGTATGGAGGTTCCTCAAAAAATTAAGAATAGGGCTGGCCGAGTGGCTCAGTGGTTAAGCGCTGGCTTGGGAAGCCAGTGGCCCCAGTTCAGGTCCCACATATGAGGGCCAGTGACACTGCCCTAAAAAAACAAAAAAACAAAAATTAAGAATAGAATTACCATATGACTCAGCAATCTCTCTCCTGGGTATCTATGCAAAAAATCTGAAAACATTTATCTGTAAAGATATATGTACCCTGATGTTCATCACAGCATTATTTACAGTGGCCAAAACATGGAAACAACCAAAGTGTTCTTTGATAGATGACTGGATAAAGGAAATGTGGTATATACACACAATAGAATACTATTCTGCCATAAGAAAAGATTAAATACTGCCATTTGCAACAACATGGATGGATCTTAAGATTATTATGCTAAGCAAAACAAGTCAGACAGAAAAAGTCAAGAACCGTATGACTATGGTGGGATATAAAACTGAAAACAACAAAGGAACAGAACAAACAAAAATTCATAGACACAGACAACAGCTTAGTGGGTACCAGAGTAAGAGGGGAGGCGGGTGGTAGAAGAGGGAAAAGGGGGTCAACTATATGCTGATAGAAGGACAACTGATTCTGGGTAGTGAACCCACAATGTAATACATAGATGATGTATTACAGAATTGTACACCTGAAACCTATATAATTTTATGAACCATTGTCATTACTATTTACTAACCATTGTCATAAAATTTAAAAAAAGAAAAGAGAAACAAATTTTCCACGCCAGAGGGCAGAGACCTAAACTGTTCTGTGCTCCTGCAGACTTCCACAGATGCTCTGCTTATCATTTTGTTTAGTGCCCACGGGGATGCTGGTAATTTAGAAACTTACATGGGTCTTTGAGAAGAAAAAAAAGACCTCATGCAGGAAATGTCATAAAAGGATTTGGAGTGGGGCGGAGGGCAGTTGTAAAAATAAAATGACTAAGATGATGAAAGAAAGGGAAAGAAAGGATGAAAGAGTCTTTTGTATCACTGTGGCATTGCAATGCAGTCATAAGTTATCCTCCATAAAGCTCCCAGGACTCCCTAACGACACCCAACACACACTTTCTGTCTATATCCCAGCAGTGGACTGATGTGTTTTTCTATCAATGAAGACATATTTCTGAGATATCTAATTAGAATAGCCTTCTATGGGAGGCACTGTTAGTTACCTTGCGTACAGCTGTTATCCCAACTTCTCTTATTCCACATGAACAGAATTCCATTTTTAATTACCCTTCAAAGAGTGGCAAAGCTATTCATATTAGAAAGTTCTAACGGTGGCTCCAGACCCAGAATCAGGAATCTTGTTTCCCATCCTAGCAATGGATGAGGAGTTGCTTCTTATGGATAAGCAAAGCAAGTGGTTTCTTGAAATGGAATCTACTGGTGGAGATGCTGTGAAGTTTGTTGAAGTGACAATTAAGGATTTAGAATGTTAAATAAACTTAATTGATACAGCAGCAGCAGGGTTTGAGAGGATTGACTCCTATATTGAAATAAGTTCTACTGTGGGTAAAATGCTACCAAACAGCATCACATGCTACAGAGAAATCGCTTGTGAAAGGAAGAGTCAGCTGATGCAGCAAACTTCATTGATGTCTTATTTTAAGAAACTGTCACAGCCATGCCAACCTTCAGCAACCACCACCCTGATCAATCAGCAGCCATCAACATTGAGGCAAGACCCTCCACCAGCAAAAAGATTGCGACTCTCTGAAGGCTCAGATGAGGGTTAGCAATAAAGTATTTTTTAGCAATAAAATATTTTAAAATGAAGGTATGTTCTTTGTTTTTTAGATATAATGCTACTGCACACTTAATAGACTACAGTATAATGTAAACATAACTTTTATGTGTACTGGGAAACCAAAAAATTTATTTGATTCACTTTATTGCAGTGGTCTGGAACCAAACCCACAATATTTCTGAGGTATGCCTGTATGCAGAATATATAAAGAATGCTCAAAATTCAATAGCAAAATAATTTTTTAAATGAGCAAAACATTTGAGCAGATATTTCACCAAAAAAAAGATAAATGGATGACAAATAAACACATGAAAAAATGCGCAGCATTATTAGTGATTAGGGAAGTCTAAGTTAAAACCATACTGAGATAATACTTATTACAATGGCTAAAATGGCTAAAATTAAAAAGACCAGCCATACCTAGAGTTAATGAGGTGTGAATCAACTGAAACTCAAACACATGGTGGGAATGTAAAATGGTACAGCCACATGGAAAATAGTTTGGCAGTTTCTTAAAAGTTAAATATATCTCTCCATATGACCCAGCCATTCCACTCTTATGTATTTATCCCAAAGAAATAAAAGCATATGTTCATACAAAGACTTGAACATGAATATTCATATCAACTGTGTTTGTAATAACCAAAACCTGGAAACAGTTTTGATTCTGGAAACAATCAAAATGTCCATGAAGAGATGAATGAATAAACAAAGTGAGATATCCATGCAGTGAAATACTGCACAATAAAAAGAGAGCAAGTATTGAGGTGATACATACAACAACACGGGTGAATCATTAAATAATTATGTGAGTGATAGAAGCCAGTCAAAAAGGTACATACTGTATGATTCTAATTCTTATAAAATTCCAGAAAAACAAATTTGCCTATAATGACAGAAAGCTGTTTTAATAGGTTGAGTAGGGTGGGGAGGAGTGAGAGAGAGAGATTACAAAGAGACAGAAGTTAGTGTTGTTTTTTTTTTGAGAGCAGTGTCACTGGCCCTCATATGTGGGACCCGAACCAGAAGGAAACTTTTGGAGGTGATGGATATGTTTACTATCCAGTAGAGATTTGTAGTTTCATGCCTGTAGACATATGTCAACACTTCACAAATTGCACACTTTAAATACATGTAGTGTACTATATGGCAGTTACAACTCAAAAAATTCTATCTTCAGGAAATAACCACAGATACCATAAAAATGTATTTATAAGGATGTTCATTGCAGAAATATTTATAGAAGCATAAAAATTTAGAGGCAGATTAAATGTCCAATAATAGGAGGATGTAAAGTAAATTGTTCTTTTACATTAAAAAATAAGTATTACACATTTATATAATGTGAGATCCATGATAGATTTTTTTACTGACATGGGGAAAGGCACACATATGTTAATGAAGGAAAGCAGGCATAAAACCCTGAAGTCTAATCACAATTTAACCCACACCCACTTGTAGATAAAATCCCTTAAGGAGATGTACTAAAATATCTCTGGGTAGTGATATTATGGCTGTCTTTTTCTATTTTGTTTATTCTTTTTCCCCCATATTTTCCAAAATTTTTTTTTTTTTCAAATTGGGGAATTCAGGGAGAGGAACAGTGTTGGGGAATCGGGGAGGGGACCAGCCAAGTTGTTCTTCAGTCTTTGTTGTGGAGGGTGCCAGTTACCAACTGGCTTCTGGTCGGCAGCTTGTAGCCTCTAAGCTCAAGGTACTGTGTTACAGTCTTAGTTGCGGGTGGGCGTAGCCACCATCCCATGCGGGAGTTGAACCAGCAGCCTTGTTGTTAAGAGTGCATGCTCTATCCCCTGAGCCACCCAGACAGCAGCTCAGCTCAAAGCACAGAGTTCGAGTTCAGTTTTTAATTGCAGGTGCGGGTAACCCACCATCGTACAGGCAGTCTTGTTAGGAGCACATGCTCTCTCACCAGCTGTGCCATCCTGCCATCTGTTGGCAGCTCAGCGGCAGCTCAGCTCGGGTGCAGCATCACTGGCCCATGTGGGAATTGAACCAGTGGCCCTGTTGCTCAGAGCTTGCACTCTTAAGCTAACTCTTAACCAATTGAGCCACTTGGCCAGCCTCCAATTTTTTTTTTTAAAGAATGCTCACAATTAACTTTTTTTGTCTAGAAAATAACACTTTTTCTTGCAGACAAGGAATTATCCAAATTGGGGAAAATGTGATTCATAAACATTCAATTGTGAGATGTCTGGTCCTGTGTGTTGCCAGTCTCCTGCTTGTTAACACATTTGTTTGTGGTAGGTTATATTTTTGGTCACAATTTTTTGTTCCCTCCCTTTAGGTGAAATACATCGACAGACTCCATCCAACATGTGACTTGCTTTAGCTACTGGGATGTGAGCAGACATGATCGAAACCACAGCAGAGCAGGAGCTTTAAATGCAATTTGGGTTTTTGGCTCAGCCTCTTGGACTCCTGCCCTCTGCAGGTGAATATATTGATACAAGGAGAAAACACATGGAACAGACCCAAAGTCGTCCTGTCACCTGTAGCAAAGCCAGAGTGGACCTTCTATCCTCACGAAACAAGTGCAAGAAATAAAGTTTTGATGCTGGAAGGCTCTGAGATTTGGGGAGTTATTTGTTACCCAGCAAAAGCTGAGCAGTACATGTTATCTATTATAGTTTATAAGTTTTTAGACAGCAGGGACCAAAGTGTACGAGTAGCATGGCATAGCAGTGTGTGTACCTCAAAACCTAAACTCCAAGTCAAGGGCCTTTTATGCTCTAAATTCCCCATGATGGGGTGTATGGATGGAGGATAGGGGCTTAGGCATGGTATTGAGAAATGCTTTAAGATACCCCTCTAAAAGGGGAGAAGGACAATGAAAACTTCAGAGAGAAGGAAAAGAAAACTTTGGTTATGGGATGATGGGATGAGAGAATGTGGTGAGATGGTAGAGATGGAAAGAGGTGGGTGAGAGGTGGAGAGGAAAGGAGATACAAGTAATCAAAAAATGGTGGAGGAATGCTTTCCATATGAACCACCACAGGCATCCTTCTATTCTTAAAAATGGTGCTGCCATGATTTCTTCTGCAAATGCATATTCCACCTCATTTCCTCCCACCAGAAAGTAGAAAATGCCCCAATGTGGGTTTTAGTGAAAGTTAAAATCTGCTGTCTTCACTGCTTAGGGAACAATGGGGCCCAGGTTTCTTTTCTATCTCGACAGCTTTCTCTTCTGCGCTTTGCTTTCTTTGGGTACTCGGTCTGAATTTCCCCTCTTTCTTAACCTGCAGGTCTCCAACTCACATCAACTCTGTGTATTTAATTTCCCTCTGGGAAAATACCAGCATCTTTAGGCTTGTGTACAGTACCTTGCCTCCTTCCTTGGAGAGCAGGATAATTTGACGTTGTTGGCCCAATAAACTTCACTGAACTTTGACATATAGGTGAGAATATAAATGCATATTTAATAACCAGCTTGCTTTTTTTTTATACTTGAAGCCTTTTTTTTTTAAAAGAAAAAAACCTAATTATGCACAAGAGAAATTTACTTAGAATTAATTCACTAGGAATTAAACTGAAAAAAGGTAAGGATGTTAATGACCCTTTTTAAAAATATAATTCAAATTAGAAACGCTAATTATAGGAACTCCTTTATATAACATGAAACACAGTTCTCTGAGGCCTGAGGAAGAGGGTTGGCTATAGAGCAGACTTTCAGAGAACAAAGTTTCTGATTTCTGGAAAATTTGTATGAATGAGGAATAAAATTTCCCTTGAGGACGTACTGCCCTGTTCTGCTGATAGTCGGTGTCATTGTCTCAGGGAGACCAAAGGACATGGCATAACTAACATTTAATTCTGGGATCAAGATGTCAGGGTTCACCCATCTTGGACTTACAGAGTCAGGAAGGAAGCCAGAATGTCTGAGCGGCCCCCGATCCAGGCCTTCTTACAGATCAGAAACATGCAGTGAGTGAGTGATAAAGCTGGGATTTCCATCTGCGTGTGTGTCACCCAGAGCTTTTGCTCTTGTTGCTTCACCAATTCCTCCTGAGGACAGGCGAGGATCTCAGTCAGGTATGAGGGCTGTGCTTTCTCCTTATGAAGGTTATATTTGCCAATCCTCAGGCCATAGGGTAAGGCCCAGGTGCTAAACTGTGTCTTTCAAACTGTGGATTGTGTCCCATTATTGGGTCATGAAATCAAGTTTTAGAGGATCATGCTATGTGTGAGTGTTTTTTAAAAATAGAACAGAATAGAAAACACCAGATTACGTTAGATGCATGTAGAAGGAGTGTTAGGGGCTAAATGTGTCCCCTCACCCCTATTCCTATGTTGAGGCCCTAACCCCCAGAACCTAACAACCTCAGAATCTGACTGTATTTGAAGATAAGGTCTTTAAAGAGGTGATGAAGTTAAAATGGGAACATTAGCGTGTATCCTAATCAAATATGCTTGTTTCCTTATAAGAAGAATCAATTAGGACACAGAGAGGGAAGACCATGTGAGGACACAGCAAGAGGCAGCCATTTGCAAGCCAAGGAGAGAGGCCTTGGAAGAAACCAACCATGCCAACACCGTGATCTTAACTTCTGGCCTCCAGAACTGTGAGAAAATTAATTTCTGTCATTTATACCACCCAGTCTGTGGAACTTTGTTATGGCAGACCTAGCAAATTAATCCAAGGGGTGAGTATTATTTTGTAGAATTTTAATTTCAGATACATGCGTGCTCGCATGCGCGCATGCACGCGTGCGCGCACACACACACACACACATTCTTACTATAGACTTATAGCCTAAAATTATTGAAGAAAATTGAGTTAGAATGAGGCCATGACATTTCCATATTTTGGGAGCCAGCCATGGAGTCCATCTGCAGCCACCCAGGTGGGGACAGTGATGACACAGGCCCTTACAGCCAGAGCCAGCCAAGCCTGCCTGTGGGGTCCTCAGAAACAAGAAAGAGAAACCCTTGACGTGACAGAGGGAAATCCCTCTCATATGTGAAATCCAGAGTTTCTCTTTACGAGGGCAAAGGAATGTATTAGAACAAAGCAGCAATCTCTAAGTGCAAATTATTTATATTGATTTTTTTTTTTTTAATGGAGCAACTTATTACCCAGTGAGCTTGGCCATTTGGAATTCACCCAGGAACCTAGAAGAAAGCCAGAAAGTTTACAAGTCAGTTAGCCTTAGTGTCATAAAACCCTTGCTCTGAAGTTTACCGACTTTATTCACAGGAAAGCTCCTTTGGCTCTCATTCAATCTTTTTATTCTTGTTTCACACCCTCATAGTTTTAAAAGAAGTATAATTTTAACTTGAACACATTTTAAATGGCACCATATTTGTTGGCCAAAACCAAGAGTGGATTCTCTCCTTTACTTCAAGCCTGATGCAGTAAATGTTTCAGGACACCTAAAACTTAGAATCCTTAAGGAGACATTTGCTTTCCCCTTATTTTCTGTTCAAAAGTATAATACTTTTTAAAATGATATAACCCTGCAGATTTCTGTTTTATTGGTGAGATGATTTACGCCAGCATGGGTCTGAGCAGACCAGGATGGCCCATCTTGTAAAGAGCCTGCACCTGGGGTCTGCTCAGAAGTAGAAGAAAGTACTGGACCTTTCATGGCCTCTCTCCAGGCAAATCTGACTGACAGCAACAACATCCAGTCACATCTCTATTACCTGATTATTACAGGCTTGATGGGCCCTCCCCTTTCAGTTCTTAGGAACATATTTCTTGTAAGAGTTTTGTTGCAATGCTATGAAATTTACATCTCTGATGAGGTACACACAACTCAGTTCTTAAATACAACACCTGCTTGTATTTATTTAATTTGTCTTTTTTTTTTTTTTCCAGAAAGAGGGAGAAAAATCACAAATGGTGAGGATAAGTAGCAGCAGGCTTTTAAAGGGGCTTTTGACCAAGGTTCTCCCAGAATAACCAACCAAAATTTTAGCATCCTAATTTGACATACTTTACACAAACCTAGCAGTTTGACTCCCTTGTTGACAGCAGACTGCACACAGCTCATTGGAAAGTCAAGAGTACTGATGAGCAAAACGACAGCTAACGGAATAATCAGAGCAACAGCCGAAATATTAGAGCAAGACTTAACAACTTGGGAAGCCACTCCTGGGGGCTACTTGGAACAACCTACCCAGCATACATCAATAGCCCTGGAAGGCACGGCTGTGTTTCAGACCAGAACGATATTATTGAGTAATCAAGAAGACAGACTATGATACCATTGATTAATGACAAAGATTCTCTCTTTGACCAAACTTTAGGCAGTTCCCTCTGAGCCCTTTTCTCAACTAGGCCTCTACCTTGGCCCCTGTCCTTGCCAGGTGTGCATAGCCTAGTGAAAGCAAGAAGCCGTGATTGCAAAGTCAGTTTAGAGCGAATCCCTCTACTCTTGATATCTGTACTTTGCATATTTCGGAACTTCTTTTTATGGCTCAACACTATTCCATTGACCAATAACCGTATTTTGTTTATCTATTTATCTGTTGATGGACACTTCAGTTGTTTCCATCTTTTGACTATTGTGAATAAGGCTGCAATGAACATGGATGTACAAGTATTTGTTAGAATCTCTATTTTCAATTCTTTTGGGTATAGTGGAATTGCTGGGTCATAGGGTAATTTCATTTTAGGTTTTGGAGGAACCACTAGACTGTTTTCCACAGTGGGCACACCGTTTTACATTTCCGATAGCAAAGCGTGAGGCTTCCAATTCCTCCGTATCCTTACCAACAGTTGTTAATTTCTGTTTTTGTTTTATATTCATCCTATTAGGTGTTGAAGTGTTATATCACTGTGGTTTTAATTTTTTTTTTAAAAGATTTTATTGGGGAATTGGGGGAGGGGAACAGACAAGTTGATGTGTCTTTTGTTTTTTTTGTTTTTTCACTCCAGTTGCAGAGGACTGGCCCATGTTGGTGTCATCATTGCGCTCTTCCCGGATGAGGCAGATCGGTCGCCGGCCTCTGGATGATCACTCACTGCGGCTACTGGCAGCTCATGCTGGCTGCCAGCCACTCACTGTAGCCTATGGCAGCAGGGGCTGCAGGGGCTGCAGCCCATACCGTTCGCACAGCCCAGCTCCAGGTAGAGCTGTTGTTAGCTGTAGAGGGCAGTGTCACTGGCCCTCATATGTGGGATCTGAACCAAGGCTGCTGGTGTCCCAACCCAGCTTTTAACCAATGCACCACTCGACCAGCTCCACTGTGGTTTTAATTTGAATTTCCCTAATGACTAATGATGTTGAGCATCTTTTTTCTTTTCTTTTCTTTCCTTTTCTTTTTTTTTTTTTTTTGTGCTTATTGGCCATTTGTATATCTTTTTTGAAGAAATGTCTATTCAAGGTTTTTGCCCATTTTTAAATTGGGTTGTTTGTCTTTTGTTGTTGTTGTTGAATTATATATAGTTCTTTATAGGTATTCTGGATATTAAACCCTTATCAAATATATAATTTATAAATAGTTTCTCCCATTCTGTAGGTTGTCTTTTTGTCCTTTGAATGATAAAATTTTTTCATTTTAATCAAGTCCAGTCTATCTGTGCTTTCTTTTGTGGCTTGTGCTTTATCTAATGTCATATCTAATGTCATGAGGATTTACCCCTATGTTTTTTTCTGAGACTTTTATGGTTTTAGCTCTTATGTTTAGGTCATTGATCCATTTTGAGTTAGCTTTTGTATATGGTATAAGGTAAGGGTCAAACTTAATTCCTTTGGATGGGGAAATTCAGTTGTCCCAGCAACATCTGTTGAGGAGACTGTTATTTTCCCATTGAATAGTCTTTGAACTCTTGTCAAAAGTCAATTGGCTTGGGTGAGCCGAGTGGCATGTTGGTTAGGAGTTGGCTTGGGATGTCAGCTCTGAGTAGCAGGGCCCCCGTTCGGATCCCACATAGAGGGCCAGTGACGCTGCGCCCTCTACAGCTAAGATGGTGAACAACAGCTGGACCTGAAGCTGGGCTGCCATGAGTTGCTGGTAAGGGCGTAGGCTGCAGTGGGGCTGGCGTGGGCCTTCTTGAGCTGCCTTGAGCCACCATGAGTGGCCGTCCAATGGCTCACTCTGGAAGAACGCAATAATACCAACATGGGCCAGTGAAACGATGTCCTCCACAACTAGACTGAAGAACAAAAGGACAGCAACTTGTCTGCTCCCCTTCCCCTATTCCCCAGTGCTGTTCCCTCCCCCAATTCCCCAATAAAATATTTTTTTTAAAAAAAGTCAATTGGCTCATATATTTCTGGGCTTCCATTTCTATTCCATTGCTCTCTGTATCTATCTTTATTCAATACTATACTGTTTGATTACTTCACTTTGTAGTAAGTTTTGAAATTGGGATGTGTGAGTCTTTCGACTTTGTTCTTCTTTTTCCAGCTTGTGTGGCAATTCAGAGCCTCTGGCAATTCCATATAAATTTTAGGATTGGCTTTTCCATCTTTTAAAAAAAAGGTTGCTGGAATTTTGATAGAAATTGCATTTCATTTGCAGACCATTTTGGGTCCAATTCTGGCTTTTTCCCTGGACTATTTGTACTATCGAGAAGCCTTCTCACCTGATTTGAGGGGCTGACCTTGGAACTGCTTACCCAGGAGGTTCGGCAACTGCCCAGCACTCTGTCCACGGGGATTTGGTGAGTTTGGAGCAGTGAGGCCAATCAGAACGCTCTGTGCCTGTCTTTTCTCCCAGTCCTGGCTGAATGCATCATTCCAAACACCAGCACATCTCTTCCTCCTGCATTTGTTCCAGCCTGGAGACCACAGTTTAGAATGCACTGTCTTAGTGGTTGATGAATCAGCACCCAATTGTGAAGATGCAATTGGACCAGCGGGGTGTTCTGAGACTAACTGGGAAGCAGACATCGAACTCATAGCTTTCCAGTAAATCTTCTTTTTGTGAATGTATTTTTGCACTTTTGTATTTACATAGAGTTTTCAATTTACATACGCATTTGCTAGGGATCCTTTCAGTTGCATGCAACAGTACATTTATTTTCCTCATACAATAAGAAGCTCAAAGGGAGGTGGCTCCTGGCATTAGTTCTACCACGAAAGATTTCAGGGTTGGCATCTTTGCAGTTCTTTTAGCCTCCACTCACGATCTCAAGACGGCTTCACCACTTCAAATATCATATCTACATTCATAACAGGAAGGAGTGGGAGGAGCACCGCAGAGCATATATCAGGAAGACAGAAACTTTCCTAGAAGCTCACAGAAGTCTTCCCATTGCATTTTGTTAGAATTGTGTCCCATGGCTATCTGTAGTTGCAAAAGATCTGGGTATTTAGGGAACAAGATTGTAATGATTAGCTTCAACCAGTCCCGATCCATTGTGGAGCTAGGCACATGACCTTCCTCAACAAAATTGGGATTCTGTGGGCATTCTCGTATATATTCTCGTATATATCCATATGTAGAGTTATCTTATTATACGTTTTCTTATCACTTTCTACCTCTTGAGAGCTTGTTCTCATCCCTGTATTCTAAGAATACCATTTGTCTCCTTTATTTTCCTGTTAGGCCTACATATGGCTTAGCACATAGTGAGTTCACTGAACACACAATAAATATGGGGTGATCTCACCAACAGACAAGTTAGGAGGTTGACTTCTTTGGGAGGGTATGTGCCAGAGAGGGCTGGAAGGTGCAGTTCCTCTTCTGTTGATAAAAGTCTGATTGGGTTAATGTGGGGAAGGCAGGACATGGCCATCCTGTCAGGCTGTAAGCACATTTGAGCAGGGTGACAGGTTATGTGTCTTAAAGACACTATCCATAACATGTTTCCTAATTATAGCCTTTAAATGTTAAAAACACTTTCTTTTCTTGCCCCTTGGGGGAAAAGCCATGCTTCAAAAACTCATGTCATCAATTATTCAATCAAAGAAATGTCTTAATGAGAAGACAAAGGGGAAAAAAAAATCCCTAACATTTGTATCTGGGTACATTTCAATAGTTAATTTAGATTTCAAAATGTGAATGTAAATTAAAAGGCTAAATACTTAAAAGTCAAAAATATTCCATATTTGACATTAAAGTCAGTGAATTGATCACATTTGCTCAATGTAGCTAGTAAAAAGTGCTAATTTATGGCTAACTAATTAAACAGGGAGACAGATGGAGAATCAAATGAGTTTTCCTCACATCCAAATTTGCATACTGTTTCTAACGGTGCACACACTTGTTCCTCTATATGGTGCCCTCCAGTATTGGAAGAACATGGAGAGCTATTTATGCCAGTTTTGCTCACACATCCCAAAGAAAGAAAAGAGGAATTACATGGAGTCATAGACTTAGAAGATAAAATACAGAGCTCAGTCAGATGTTATCTCTTGTTCTTCATTCATTGATCCCTTTTGCTCCCATTTCATAATGGGAAGAACAGGCAAGTGTGAAATAATGAAATTCTCTCCATTCTTCATTGTATAGTGGAAAATGCACTGGTCTAAAAACCAGAAGACCATTTAATTCCAGTTTCCTCAGTAACTAGATATGTAACATTGGGTAACCCTCTTCTCTCTCGTCCTGAGTTGCCTCATTAGACATTTGAGCTTTATGCTGACTAGATGATCTCTAAGCAGTATGATATGGTGGAAAAAACAAGGGCTCATTTGATCTTGGATCAACCACATGTTAGCTGAGGTTGTCTTAGACAAATTACTTCAGCCACTGTGTACTACACAGTTTCTTATCAGCAAAATGGGACTGTTGGCTGGTTATTTAATGCAAAGCTCTTAGAAAGTGCCTGGGATATAGTAAGTACCTCCCAAATGTTAGCTATCCTGAAATAAGAGTCATTGAGTCTACGTGCTGAAATATGAAGAAGGGTAACTTAGTGACAGCCAATCTAATCTGCTCCCACCTGGTATCAGGTTTGTAATTTGTAGAACTCACTAGCAAGGGTTATTTAACTGTCAGGATATTATTTATACTGCCCTTGATGCCACAATGACACCAGAGATAAAGAGTTTAATCTCTCCCAGGCCATGCCAGTGCTCCTACCCACCAAGATGGTACTGACTGGGGCAAACGATTCATCAAGAGTACTATGCTCAGCGTTGAGTTCAGGGTTGCCAGTGGAACTTGCAGAAGGAAATTTCGACTCTTCTCCATCTCCCATGCCTTTAGTCCCAACCCTGGAGAGAGAGCATCTGGGTGTCTATGGCCCTGGGGTGGCATTAAGAAATACAGCTCTGCGACCTAGACTTAAGCTGTCAGACATCTTCCCAACCCACACATACACTAACACAGAACTGTGCCAAGGAGAGAAACAATTCCTTTATCACTTGTGCAGAGATCATTTTTAAACATTTCACAGGATTTTTAGCCTCTCATGAATAGATCACGTACCAGTAGGTTTTACAATCCATTTCATTTTCATTTCTGTATTGTAGCCAGTTATTTGGGATTACAAAAATGCAACAAAGTTCTAAAAGATGTCCATGGTGGACATCACTGTCTGAAAACCAGGCCACTTTGTTTTCCTAAAAGTATCTTAATTTACTTCCTAGTGTCTTACAGTAATAGAAAATCAAGATGCCATGCTCTTCCCTAACCAAGAGGTGAGAATGGCATCCAACCAGGCAACTTGGATTCTCTTCTGACTTTAAATCTTACGCAAAATGGCATAAAAGTGGGTGCTGGACATTCTCCATTTGTCTCCTCAGTTCCACTCTCCAGCCATCTATCCTGCTCAATTTCTTGAAAAGTTGATCTTTGCAGACTGCATCCATGGATTTCCTTGACCTCTGGATTTCATTTGGGTTTGGCCAGTGGAAGGCACTGGCAGGAAATCAGAAGGTGGAGGAAGAGGTACCTTGGGTATTTTTCCATCCAATTTTCTTTCTTTTTTTTCACTTTTATTCCCAGTTTTATTGAGAAATAATTGCCATACATTGCTGTATAAGCTTAAGGTATACATTAATGAATAAATTCACAGTGTACAGCATGATGGTTTGATTCACATATATTGTGAAGTGATTATCACATTTAATATCCATCTTCTCATATAGATACAATAAAAAGAAAAGAAAGAATAAAAGGAAGAAAAATTTTGTCTTTGTGATGAGAACTCTTAGGATTTACTCTCAACTTTATATATATATATATATATATATATATATATATATATATATATATATATATATCATATAGTAATATTACCTATAGTCATCATATTGTACATTACATCCTTTGTATTTATTTGTCTTATAACTGGAACTTTGTACCTTTTGACCACCTTCTTCCAATTTGCCCTCCCACTATCTGTCTCTGGTAACCACAAGTCTGCTCTCTTTTCCTATAAATTTTTCCCTTAGATTTCACATATAAGTGAGATTATATAATATTTGTCTTTCTCTATCTGTCTTATTTCACTTAGCATAATTCCTTCAAGGTCCATCCACGTTGTCACAAATGATAGACTTTCTTCTTTTTTAACTTCACAACTTTCTTATCCATTCATACATTGATGAACATTTGGATTGTTTCCATGTGTTGGCTATTGGTTATTGTTAATAATGCTGGTTTGAACACAGAGGTGCAGATATCCTTTTTTTTTTTTTTTTTTTAGGGCAGAGTCACTGGCCCTCATATGTGGGACCTGAACCGGGGCCGCTGGCTTCCCAAGCCAGCGTTTAACCACTGTGCCACTCAGCTGGCCCTTTGAGTTAGTGTTTTCATTTCTCGTGGATATATTTCCAGAAGTGAAATTACTGGATCGTATGGTAGTTTTATTTTTAATGTTTTGAGGATCATCCATTCTGTTTTCCATAGTGGCTGTACCATGCTTTTCTTTCTGTATTGCATTCTGAGTAATTCCATCATATCTATCTTTCATTTCACCAATTCTCTTTTTAGCTGTGTCTAATCTGCTACTTTTTCTGTCCATTGAGATTTAATATCATTGAATATATTTTGCATTTCTAGAATTTCTATTTGGTTTCTTTTCAAATCTACTTGTTCTCTTTTGCTGTTATTTAATGTTCATTCTGTAGGGTTTCATATCTCCTAAGTTTTTACTTGTTTTTTAGCATATTTAATTTGTATTATTTTTTAGATTGTTGATGTTTAAATCGTAGTCTTAGGGTCTCTAATCCTCTTGCATATTTTCTCTCATGATACCTGTGGATTGTATGTGTGCATTTATATGTTTATATGAATATATATGTAATGTAACGCATTTATAAGTTCATCTTTATTAAGTCTTTTGTTTTGTGAAAATCTACTGTGTCTTTCTTTGCAGAGTATTTGAGAGATCATTTTGTCTTTTATTCTGTCTTTTATTCAGGGTTTTGTCCTAGCCCAGGACCAATTTTTATATTAATTTCCAGTGTTGATGTTTCCTGAACTCTACAATTAATATAAATTAGAATCTCCAATGCATGAGGCAATGGTTTACTTTTTATTTCTTTTGATTTTTTACCCAGTGCCCAAGCATAAAACAGATGAGCTTTTCTCTTGACTACTGGCTGTGCTGGGTGAATTTTTTTTGGTCTACCCTTCTGCTGGGGTTACAGCTATTTGACAATTTAGCTCCATGCAGGGGTTGTCACTTCCTCTTCTTCATCTTGCTAAGGGTCCCAGCACCTATCCCCACATGAGTACTAAAACCCAAGTCCCTTGGTCATTTGGACCAGCAACCACTTCCCATTATATCTACAGTATCACCTCACTTGGCAGTTTTCAATTCTTTCTTTTACACAGCCCTAGGATTTCTTTTTACTTTCTAGTGAGCTCAATCATAAAATTTGTAAAGGTTTTTAAAAACTCTGTTACAGGCAGTGTGCCTAGGAGTTTATTGAGAGATGTTTATGTTATCTTAGGCAGCCATCTTGCCAGCAGCACTTGTCCTCTCCCTATTATTGTTTTTTAAATGTCTTTTACTAAGCGATCACTGTTACTGGAACAATAGGAGGAACATTAGGCTCATTATGTCTAGCAGGCTACACTTTTGGGAGGAGAGAGATTTAGTAAGGAGGGGAATTATCGTTACATTGAAAGTATAATTTTGAGCCCAGTTCTCTGGTCTCATCAGGTTTTTAGTCTTCCCCAACATATAGCCTGAACATAGGCGGGTGAATTATTGTTTTAGGACTAATTACCCAGTCTGTGAATTATTACACCTTTTGCTTTTATTCCTCTTCTCTATTTATTATCACCTCTACAGTTGGCTGGATCATGAAAAAGATGCTATGTGAAACACTGAACCAAACTATTTAATAACCATCATTAACATCTCTGATAGAACTGGGATTGGAAAGTTGTAGGAACAATTGGCAAAAATAAGATCTTAATCTTTACCATCTTAGCTCTTGTCCTCTTATTCGATATATATGAACTTAACAGCTGAATCTGAAACCTCTTATAGGGCCATACTGTTACTATGGGAATTTTAAACTCTGCTCTATGGACCTATAGAGTTCCCCAAAGAGTCCTTAAAGAATTCTGCAGGAAATAACCTGTTTATTTATTCAACAAATATTCACTGAGTGCTGGCCAGATGTCTGGCAATGGGTTGAGTATGGTCTTTGGGGAGACAGAACTGCCAAGTTTCTGGTCTTCATTTTTTCAACCAGAGCAGTTCTGCTGATATTTGTTTTACAGTTGGCATTCTGTGTAAGGGAGGTACTGATTAAAGGAAGTTTGAAATCTTCTGTGAAAAAGTGTCCTTATTTAATAGAAGTTTCTATTAAGCTAAGCTACTTTGAGGCCATGGGCTAGTAGTTGTACATGCAAATTTATTACACATCCAGCACAATGATGAGCTTGTAGTGGGTGTGTGTGTTATTCAGGATAGCTATATTCTGCTGCTGTAAAACAATGACCCCTGAATCTCAGTGGCGTACAACATGAAAGGTCTATTTCTCGCTCGTAGTATTATGTCCATTGCACATCTTCTGTGGCTCTGCTTCATGTGTCATCCTACTTTGGGACACAGGCTGACAGCACAGCCCCTATCAAGAACATTGCTTGCCTGTGGCAGGGGTGAAAAAACATGGAAAATTCTATGCTGGCTCTCACAGCTTGTGCCTGGAAATTACACATGTCACTGCTACAGGCTTTCTATTGGCTAAAACAAGTTCTATGCTTTCACTTTATATCATTGGAAATAGAATCATTCCACAGGGAGGGGCAGCAAATATTTGAGAACAAAAATGCGAAGTGACATAGTACTCAGTAAATATTTGTCGATTAAACAATTCTGTACAATAAATAATCATGTGCCAATGTGTTCTCAAATCCCAACCACATCCACCAGTCTCTCTGAGTAGGAATCTGTGACTGTGTGCATTTCTGAATAGTGAGAAGAGCCAAAATTAGGTGAAAATAATCTCAAGGTGTTTATTACTACAACTAAGTAACAACTACCTTTTAACACTCGATAAGGAAACCACAATATCCATTCTGCCAAACCTATATCTCTTTCTGTCTTTTCAAAATGCACTGTAAAATATTATTAGGAAAAATGCCTGGAACATCTAAGGATTAAGAAGAAATTCGCATCAGCACAAAGCCAGGCTGCAAACCCCAAGGAGTTGAAGAGTTTAGTTCCAGAGCCAGATTATATAAAACAGGGTTTAAAAAATAATCTGGAGCCATCCTATGCAAAACAAATTGTCCGCCAAGAGGAAATCTCAAAGGGTTTCAGGGTATGAAGGAATTAAATGGATTCCACACTGCCATGGGGATTTTCTTGATTGAAACAAGACCAATTTATAGACTCGTGCTCTCTGTGAATCTATGATTTCCCCCTTTCTGCAAAAATCTGAAGGAAAGCATGTAGAAGATTTTGGCATAGCTGGACTACATAGAGGAAAGATGCTTCTGTCTTCAGAAGGATACATGAAGCCGACCTATGCTTGCACTCCGCAGTTCAAGTGACAGAGAAATGTGACTCAAACGATCTTTAGCAAAAGGGAATACTGGAGTAATTTGTGCAAAGGTGCCCTGACTGCATGCACTAATGGCCCTGCGTCTTCCGGCTCCCCTGCATAACCTCTCATCGCTCTGTGCCTTGTTGCCAGTGCACCAGCCACCATGAGGGGCCTTCCCTCTGGGATAACCTTGTTCCCACCTCTGCGCTGTAGCAGTCTGGATCTCTTTGTTGTCGGAGAGCGGGCCTTTCTCGGCACAAAGTCAAGTTCCTTGGCAACTCGAGCAAAGAATTGAACGAGATACCAGAGTAAAGCAGTAAAATAAGTAGTTTATTAGAAGAGAGAGTACATTTAGAAGTAAAAGTAGACCTGGGTACTAGAGGATGGCTCAAGGGCCCATTACTAGAAGTTACATTCGAAAGAGTGTGGAGTGGGCCACGCGCAAAGGCGAGGCTCAAAGAAGTAGTCAAAAGGAGCAGGGAAGAAGCAGAAGAAACAGCCAATGGCAGCAGCAGCAGCAGCCCTGGCTTCCCAGGACTTGGGGTTTTTATCCCTTTTTCTCTAGAATGGGCTGTTCTTCTCTGGGTGTAGGACCACTTGATTGGCACCGGTGATTGAAAAGAGGTACTGCGCAGGTGCAAGTGACTGGTCTGATCTAGTTGGATATTTTGTGCCCATTTGTTCTTCCCGCAGGAGTAGGTAATTACAATACAAAGGTGAGTTTTGGGTGCAGAGGGAATTTCCCCCAGGCGGTTGCACTCTGTGGGATGTGTAGGAATGTAGATACCCAATGCCTGCCTCTAACTGCCTGCCTAGTTTTTTCTTGAGACGTGATCCCCATAAAATCTCCATGGGAAGTTGAGGGATAGGAGGTCTCTTCTTCTGTATCTGCTTCCTGCTGGGTAGGGGCGTAGAGCTGTCCCTGCCTATTGGGGGTTCACGGAACTCTCACCCTAGCTGGTCTCAGATGAGAGGAAGGGGTCTCAAGCTCCACCTGGAAGACTGTGCTGGCTTCTTTGGTTGTGACTGGTACTCTTGCTGGGGTATCCCCTGTATCCTCAAGGCTCCTGAATGAGGACAAAAATATAAATTTGTTAGTTCTTATGAAACTTGTGGCTATTCAGTCCATCACTCAGATGGCTCAGTTGTCTGGACACAGAATGGGTTTGACATTTAGCTTCCTGGCCTGGGGGATATTAGGAAGTCACAGGCTTTCAAATAGTTATCTGAAGCAGGGGTAGGAGACTTCTATTGTTTCAGATTCAGAAACTGATTTACAAAGCAATTAAGAAGCAAGGGGGATCTTCAGTCTAAGATTCACAAACTGGTTAGAAGAGCAATCAAAGCCCAAGAGCTAAGAAACTAAAGAACTAGGGAGGAGACTTAACATTTTTATAGAAAAGGAAACATTAAAGTTTTTCAGTGGTGGGGGTGGGTGCTTCTCAGTTGGCCGATAACATCTTTGTCTTGAATACTCTTCATGTGGCTTCCTCATTCTCAGTTTGGGGTTTCTGTCCAAGCATTGCCTCCTGAGAAAGGTCTTCCCTGACCACCCTAATCAAGTGACTGCTCTGATCAAGTCACACACTTATTAGGTGATTCCATGAACATTTGATGAATGCCTACTATGTGCCAGTCATGGTTCTATGTGTTGGAACAGTGAATCACACAGACAAGAATTCCTGCCACGGGGAGGTTCCTTTCAAATGGTGAGAGTTAAACAATAGGTGGGATGTTCATTTTGTGTGTCAACTTGACAAGGCCACGGTGACCAGATGTTTGATCAAGCACCAGTCCAGGTGTTTCTGTAAAAGTAGTTGTTTCTTTTTAGATGCGATTAACATTTAAATCAGTAGACTTTGAGTAAAGCTGACTATCCTCCACCTGGTGGGTAGGCCTCATCCAATCCGTTGAAGGCTGAGGTTTCCTGAGGAAGAAGGAATCTTGCTTTTGGCCTGCCTTCAGACTTCACACTGCAGATTCAGTTCTTCATGGGCCTCCAGCCTGCTCTGCAGAGTTTGGGCCTGCCAGACTCCCAATCATGTGAATTAATTCCTTGAAATACCTATTTTTTTCTTCCCTTCCCTTGCCTTCCCTTCCCTTGGTGATGGGTTTCAGGGCCCAGCAGGCGGAGCCCTTGGTCATGAAAGGCTCATGAGGCACATTGTCATGGCCTCCACAGTTGTAGTCAAATTTATCACTTTTTTTGGTTTGTTTTTGCTTTTTGTCTCTTAAGAAGGCTGAGCATGGACACTTGCATTATCCTCTATTTTCCAGTGAGTAATTAAAAACTGGGGTTTTAATTCAGATACAATTTATTTGTATTAATGGTGCGAAGTGGGGAGCTGTGTGCATGTCTTCGCACACGTTTCTAGAAATTCTTTTAAGGATAAATTCCTGGAAGTAAAATGTCTGGGACAAAGGTATGCACATTTTCAAGATCTTTCAAGTATGGTCGTACAATGTGGTTTGCTCATTTCCAAAAGGCCAAAACTGAATGTTTAAACAAAATTCTTCTTGCATGCTTTCAATTAGATTGATTTTCTCTAAAACAATACGGGGCTAATGTGTTTTCAACTATTCTAAATGTTTATCTTGATGGCTTTTTCTTTTTTATACTTGTTATTTCAATAAAGTCAGTAATGCTTCTGAAAAGAAATATCAGGAGGCTTTCTAAAAATACCAGATCTTTGCAAAAATGTTCAGATTTGAAAATGAAATGTGTCCCTAATAATTGAATCCCACTGAAAACCAATTCACCGCAGTTCTAAGAAGCAAAGAAAATTGCATGGTGAGAGGCGTGACTGTCACACATTAGATGTGACTTGCAAACTCGCTTGAATGAAAATCCAGAGCCCAGATGTACACAAAGAGAAAATCCAACTTTTTGGTTTCATGACAGTGATATGACACTTCATCTCTGGGAGCATGATTGTGTGCTATGAGTTTTAATCTTGGTAGGGACCATCCTGTCTCTCTCATTTTTGCATACTTCTAGTTACATGAGTGATGGATGTTATCCTGATGCATAATCTAATTTTTATAGTTGCACTAAAGTTGCAGAGTAAATAAACATACTCTTATATTATATATAATGCAGCTATAGCTGTATTTACAATTTATAATCTATGTAAAATGGAGCTCTCCTTAGACTTGCATTTTAAGCTTTACCTGCTAAAAGTTGCACGTTGTGTGAATGAGCTGGTTTCATGGTATCTAATATTTAGTTTAGACAATGTGATGTCTGACTCCTTCAACTGTATAAGGAAGATGGCTGTAAAACATACATCTATCTGTTTGTTGGGCTGTCTATTTCCCTGAGAGCCAATGATAGCAAAATAAAATACTAAAGACTCCAAGTTCTTAGATTAAAAATAAAATGATTTATAGTAATTTTCTTTTCCCCTTGAGTTTTACTGAGATATAATTGACATATAACATTGTATTAGTTTAAGGTATGCAACATAATGATTTGATATATGTATATATCGCATAATGATTACCACAGCAAGTTTAGTTAACATCTACTACCTCACAGAGTTACAATTTTTTATCTTGTGATGAGAAGTTTTAAGACCTACTCTTTTAGCAACTTTCAAATATACAATACAGGACTGTTAACTGTTGTCACCATGCTGTACATGGTTGCCCCTGGCAACCACCAATCTATCCTCTGTTTCCAGGAGTCTGGATTTTCTAGATTCTTTGTATAGAATTCTTTATATGTGAGTTCATACAGTATTTGTCTTTTTCTGTCTGACTTATTCACTTAGCATACATAATGTCCTCAAGTTCCATCCATTTTGTCTAAAATGGCAGGATTTCCTTCTTTTTATAGCTGAATAATATTCCATTGTGTGTGTGTGTGTGTGTGTATGTGTGTAACATTTCTTTATCCATTCATCCATCAGTAGATACTTAGGTTCTTCCCCTGTCTTGTCTTGGCTATTGTAAATAATGCTGCAATGAACATGGGGTGCAGATATCTCTTCAAGATAGTCACTCCATTTCCTTTAGATATATATACATAGAAGTGGAATTGCTGGATTATATGGCAATTCTATTTTTAATTTTGTGAAAAACCTCCAAACTTTTTTCCATCATGGCTGCACCAATTTGCATTCCCAACAGTACACAAAGTTTCCTTTTTTCCACATCCTCGCTAATATTTATCTTTTGTCTTTTTTTGGCAACAGCCATTCTAACAGATATGAGGTGATATTTCAACGAGGTTTTGATTTGCATTTCCCTAATGATTAATGATGTTGAGCACCTTTTCATATACCTGTTGGTCTTTTACATGTCTTCTTTGGAAAAACATCTATTCAGTTCCTCTGCCCATTTTAAAATAAGATATATTTTTTTGCCACTTAGTTGTATAAGTTGTTTTTAGATTTTTTTTAATATTTATCAGATGTATGGTTTGCAAATATTTTCTCTCATTCCATAGGTTGTCTTCTTATTTTACTGAGGGTTTCCTTTGCTGTATAGAAGCCTTTTATTTATTTATTTATTTTTAATTTTTTCCCCAAAGATTTTATTGGGGAATTGGGGGAGGGAAACAGCACTGGGAAACTGGGGAAGGGAACAGACAAGTTGCTGTCCTTTGTTCTTCAGTCTAGTTGTGGAGAACATTCTTCACTGGCCCATGTTGGTATCATCATTGCCCTCTTCTTGGGTGAAGCAGATCAGTCGCTGGCCTCTGGATGGTCACTCACGGGGGCTATTGGCAGCTCACGCTGGCTGCCAGCCACTCATGCTGGCTGCTGGCCACTCACTGTAGCCCACTGCAGCAAGGGCTGCAGCTATTCTGTCCAGGGGACTCACAGCAGCCCAGCTCCAGGTGGAGCTGTTGTTCACCATCTTAGCTATAGAGGGCAGTGTCACTAGCCCTCATATGTGGGATCCGAACCGGGGCTGCTGGCATCCCAAGCCAGCTCTTAACCAACACGCCACTCGGCTCGCCCTATGGAAGCCTTTAGTTTGATGTAGTCCCACTTGTTTGTTTTGCTTTTATTACCTTTGTTTTTGGTGTCAAATACAAAAAACCATTGCCAAGACCAACATTAAGGACCTTATTGCCTATGTTTTCTTCTAGGATTTTTATGGCTTCAGGTCTTATGTTCAAGTTCTTAATCCATTTTGAGTTGATCTTTGTGTATGGTGCAAGATAGGATTTCAATTTCATTCTTTTGTATGTTGCTGTCCAGTTTTCCCAACACCATTTTTTGAAGAGACTATCTTTTCCCCATTGTATATTCTGGCTCCATTGTTGTAAATTAAGTGACCATATATATGTGGTCTTATTTCTGGGCTCTCTGTTCTGTTTCAGTGATCTATGTATGTCTGTTTTTATGCCAGTATCATACAGTTTTGATTACTATAGTCTTATAATATAGTTTGAAATAAGAGAGTGTGATACCTCCAGCTTTTTTCTTCTTTCTCAAGATTGCTTTTGCTATGTAATGTCTTTTGTGGTTCCATACAAATCGTAGGATTGTTTTTCTAGTTCTGTGAAAAATGTCATTGGACTTTTGATAGGGATTGCTTTGAATTTGTAGATTGCTTTGGGTGGTATGAACATTTTAACAATATTAATTATTTGAATTCATAAGCATGGGCTCTCTTTCCGTTTATTATATTTGTGATTTCTTCAGTTTCTCTCATCAGTGTCTTATAGTTTTCAGTGTACAAATCTTTCACCTCCTTGGTTAAATTTATTCCTAGGCATTTTATTCTTTTTGATGTAATTATAAATAGATTGTTTTCTTAATTTTTCTTTCTGATTGTTTGTTGGTGGTATATAGAAATACAACTGATTTTTATTATTGATTTTATGTCCTGCAACATTGAATTTATTAGTTTTAACAGTTTTTGGAGGCTCCTTTAAGGTTTCCTATATATAGCATCATATATCATCTTCTAATAGAGACAGTTTACTTCTTCCTTTCTGATTTGGATGCTGTTTATTTCTTTTCTTGCTTATTGCTCTGGGTAGTACTATGTTACAGTACTGTATTTAATAAAAGTGGTGAAAGTGGGGATCCTTGTCTTGTTCCTGATCTTAAAGGAAAAGCTCTCAGTTTTTGATTGAGTTTGAATCAGCTGTGAGCTTGTCATATACGGCCTTTATTATGTTGAGGTACATTCCCTCTCTACCCAGTTTGTTGATAGTTTTTATCATGAATGGATGTTGAATTCTGTCCAATGCTTTTTCTGCATCTATTGAGATGATCTGTGATAATTTTCTTTGGCAGTGTTTGTAGCAACAGATAATTACTATCCTGTAGCAGGGTTCATTTTCAGTGACTTGTCACTCTTATTGATACCAGGCTCCAGTGAACAGTATTGAGATATTTGTTCAGTGGGGTTTCCCTACTATGTCTTTTTAAATTCTTGTCTTTTTAACATGTCCCCTTTCTGTGTCATTTAAGTGATCTCTAGCATCATGAGGAATTCTTTGAAATAGTTTATTCTTGGTCCAGCCACAGCTTTACATGCTTGAGTATATAACTATGGCTCAAACCTTGCTATCTCATTTTCATCACCAGTACCATAGGGATATTGGCCCTTTCTCCCAGTTGCGTCTCTGGGATCTGGAAGGCAGGTGAAGATCTGCACGTGAAATGGATATAAATTGAGTTTAAAATGTGAAATAACTAAGCTTTTAAGATTTAAAAAAATTTTTTTGGGGTCGGCCAAGTGGTGCGGTGGTTAAGCGCTGGCTTGGGAAGCCAGTGGCCCCGTTTCGGTCCCACATATGAGGGCCAGTGACGCTGCCCTCAAAAAAAAAAAAAAAAATTTTTTTCAAATGTGTAATTAGCTTAGGTAAGTTTATTCAACAGATTCAGGCAAGGTTTATTTTTATTTATTTATTTATTTATTTATTTATTTATTTATTTATTTATCTTTTTTCATGAGACCAAGCAAATTTCTTGTATTTTGACCAACGTACTTGTATTTTATTATTAGCTAAGACTTTAGGGCTTGAATTTTTCAAGGATTGACTACTTGTAGCAAGATGTCCTAGCCAGGTGAGGTCAACAGGATTCCTGGGATATCTGAGCTCTGAAACATAACAGTGGACACTTGGGAGTGTCTAATTATTTTCTGTCATTTTGATGGGGTCCAGAAGTTCCTTGGGATAGATGTTTACACCTGTTGATGACAGCTTATGTTCATAAGTCATGATGCCATGAAACATTGCAATTTGGTCTCTCTCCTGCCACCTGTGAAGAATGCCAGTCATTTGCATAGTCCCCAGATTCTCAGGTCCACGTCAGAGTTGTCTGATCCTATTTAAAGTTTGCAAAAATTGTGAAAAATATTTTTAAAATGTCTTCACCCTTAATTAAAATTCCAGGTAGCCCAGAAACTCATGGGTAGCACAAGTAAGTTGAAATAGAAATATCCCACTATCTCAACTTATGAATGACATCTCTTTCTCACATTTTTTTTTTTTTTTTAATCCTGAAGATTAAATGGATGGAGGGGGAGAGAAGAAGCCCAGTGGTTCCTCTTAGCATATTTCCATCAAGTTGTTTTTATCTTGGTGCCTGGGTTTTTCTACCTTGGCAGTTTTCGGCATTCTCTTGGAGGTGAATGCTGCTTAATTATCAGTTGCTTTATTTTATGCCTGCTTTATTTTATACTGTATACTGTTTCACCAAAAAAAGCTATAATTTTGACTTTCATTAAAGTAGACCTCATTAAAATCTTCTATTACATTTTTTGGTAAAAGCCTGGACTCTGAATCTGCTATTGTGCATTTAGATTTGTTTGTATAAACTCAAATGTTCATATTCTTATTTAGTTTCTTCAGATACTTTGTATTTTGAATTTTATACTTTTGATCTAAAAATATTATTTAGTTTTTGTATTTATTTTACTTTTTATGTCCACTTTGATACTGGAAGTCTCACTTATATCTACTATTGTCATCTACTGTCTTTGTTAAGAGCTAGCACCTTTCTCTAGCTTGATTTAATGCAGAGGCCTTAGTTCAACCTTCCCTCCTGGCCAAGAGGCCAATAGCTAAGGTTAGGTGACAATATAACACAGTTGGTGAAGTGCTGGTATGAATAAAGGAGCAATGTCACCATATTTTAAAAGGAGCTGAAGGACCTAGACAACATGTGTGGGTATAAGCCAAGAGAAAACAGAAGGAACTGGATTCTCAGGTGCTGAATCAAGGGGAGTGGAACATAAAGTTGGATGAGGGAGAGCTTATCAACTTGGGAGCTCTCCCCTGGGATATAAGGTCTAACAAGTTGGGCAGTGATTTTTATTTTTTTGATATGCCATCAATAGCACAGGAAATAAAAGTGAAAATAGACAAATGGGATTACGTCAAACTAAAAAAGCTTTTGCATAGCAAAAGAAACAATCAACAAAACGAAAAGGCCTATGAAAAGGAAGAAAATATTTATAAAACATATATCTGATAAGGGGTTAATGTCCAAAATATATAAGGAACTTAAGCAACTCAATAGTAAAGAAAAACCAGATAACCTGATTTAAAAATGGGCAAAGGACCTGAACAGACATTTCTCAAAAGAAGAGATACAAATGGCCAACAGGTACATGAAAAGGTGCTTGACTTGACAAGTCATCAGGGAAATGCAAATTAAAACCACAATGAGATATCTTACACCTTTTAAAATGATTATTATCACAAAGACAAAAGATAGCAAGTATTGGTAAGGATGTGGGGAAAAGGGAACCCTTGTGCACTGTTGGTAGAAATGTAAATTGGTGCAGCCACTATGGAAAACAATGTGGAGTTTCTGCAAAAAATTAAAAATAGAATTACCATGTAATCCATCAGTTCTACTTCTGGATATATATCTGAAGGAAATGAAATCAGCATCTCAAAGAGATATCTGCACTTGCATGTTCACTTCAGCAGTATTCACAATAGCCATGGTACAGAAACAACCTAACTGTCTGTCCATGGATGAATAGACAAAGAAAATGCAGTGTATATGTAGAATGGAATATTATTGAGCCATAAATAAGAAGGAAATATGGCCATTTGTGACAACATGAATGAACCTGGAGAAAGTTATACTAAGTGAAATAAGCCGGACTCAGAAAGACAAATACTGCATGTTCTGATTTATACGTGGAACCTAAAGTTGTCCAACTCATAGAAACAGAGAGTAGAATGGTGATTAGTGGGGCTCGGAGGAGGGGAATATGGGGAGATGTTGGCAAGTGGTACAAAGTTTCAGTTATACAGGATAAATAAGTTCTGAAGATCTAATATCCAACAATATGACTATGGTTAATAATATTAGATTGTATACTTGAAATTTCCTGAAAGAATAGATCTTAAATGTTCTCAACCACACACACACACACACACACACACACACACACACACACACTCACACACCACACAAATGTATGCACAGTAACTATGTGAGGTGGTGGATATGATAATTAAGTTGATTGTGATGAATATTTCACAATGTATACAAATATCAAACATCAAGCTGTATCCCTTAAATATATACAACTTTTAATTGTCAATGAAAATTCATCAAAATTGAGAAAGATATTGAGTCTTCTCTCCACTCTGCCCTCTCTAAAAGGTGACCGTATTTAGGGGAAGCCAACTGCCTTGTCATGAGGATACTCAAACCACCATTTGGAGAGGTCTATGTGGCAAGGAACTGAGGCCTCCTGCCAACAGCCTCCATGAACCTCTCAGCCTTGCATCTAGGAATTGGATCTTCCATCCTCAGTCAACCCTTCAGTTGACTGCAGCCTCAGCCCATATGTTGACTGCGACCTCATGAGAAATACTGAACCAGAATCTCCCAGGTAAGTCACTCACATGAACTCTCTAACATAATGAATATTTATTGCTGTTTTAAGCCACTAAGTTTTAGAGTAATTTATTACACCATAACAGATGATTAATATAGGGAAATACCTATACACTTCAATGACCATTTAGGTTTGAATTGATATCCAGAAAGGGGCATGTGGGGACAACATAATAAATGGAGTCTTGGCCAAGGTCAAGCTCACCGTGGGTCCACCATATCCATGGACTCATGCAATGATGTTTCAACAGCTTCCCAATGTACAATTGGAGTGGTTATATTTGGTATCTGCCACAACCACTGCATTGATTATTTGGCCTATGGATAAAAGATACTGTAGTGAGGAAGGCCGTGTGGAAGACACTAACACTGAAAGGAAATTGTTCATCCCAGGAAGAAGAGTAGAGATTAGTTTCACCCTTAAGTACCTAAAGGATGCAGATGTGATGTCTCCAACATAGCTCCGTTTAATTCACCAGCCTGGACCCTGCAAAAACCACTGGATCATGGACAATGACAGTGGATCACTGCAAACTCAGCCAGAAGTAGCACAAATTGCTGCTATTGGGTCTGGTATGGTATTTTTATGAAGGCACAGGAACATAGTGTTTAGTACATGGTATGTGATCTTTGATCTGCTGAGTGTATTCTTTTCCATCGCTACCAAAAAAGAAGAAGAAACGATTTGCATTCACTTTGAACAGGCAATAGTATATATTTACAGTTTTCCCTTGGGTTATGTTAATGCTCCCTCTCTCTGTCATATACAGTCTGAAGAGAACTGGTGCAGCTGATCATCTTGCAGAATGTCACCCTGGCCCACTCTATCAGTGCCTCATGCCAATCAAATGGATGAGCAAGTGGCAGCAAGTGTACTGGGGGTACTGGCAAAACAATGGAAGATAAACATCACATTTCAGAGGCTGCCACATCGTTGTAGGAGTCTAGTGGTCTAGGCATGCTGGAGCCTGCCCTCAAAAACAAAGGACAAATTATTGCATCTTGAATCTCCCACCAGGAAGAAGGAAGCACAATGTTGGTAGGTCCAACAGTTTCTGGAGGTGGTATATTCCATACCTGGGAGTACTCTGCCGACCCACAGATTGGCTTACACAGAAGGTGGCCAGCTGTAAGGAAGACCCAGGGGGAGGGTTCTGGAGGAGATCTGGGCTGCAGAGCAAGCATCCCTGCTGCTCAGGTCATTCGAGCCAACAGACCTTAGGTTACTAGAGATATCGGTGGTGGGAAAAACCACTGTGTACAGCTTACAATAAGTCCCAGTGGGAGAATCATAAAACAGACCCCTAGGGTTCCTGAACAAGACCAGGTCATGTACAGTGGGGAATTTTACAGTCTTTAGAAAAGAGACCCTGGTGCACTGCTGCTGGACCCTGATAGGGCATGTAGACATGGGACACCAAGTGACATATCTCCAGAACTGCCCATCATAGGCAGGATTCTGTCAGACTCAACAGGATATGACTCAGTGAGCTCAGCAGCATCCACTGCAAGATGGAAGCCCTGTATCCGGATTGAACATGAACAGGGCCTATGGGCCCCAGTAAACTATGCAAGCAGGTAGTTTAGATTTCCATAACCTGCAACACTGTTGCACCAGCAACTCCCCATCAGCTCACACCTGTGGCCACAACTGGGTGGAGGACCCATTATGACTAACTGATGAAGGAGGAAAAAGCATGAGCTTGGTTCTTGGATGTTGTTTGTGTGGGTACAAGCTAAAAACAGACAGAATGCCCTCAAGATTGGCCTTAAAGACAACAGTGAAGGGAACGTCTTCTAATTAGTGGAGCTTCAGAGGCGCACCTGATCTAGATGGAAAATATTTACCATCTACCTATCTTTTATCTGTCTGTCTATCTATCTGTCTATCTATCTATCTATCTATCTATCTATCTATCTATCTCTACCTATATGCACAGACTCATTGGCTGGAACAAATGTCTCGGTCAGTCGATCAGGAGCCTGGAAGGAGAAAAATTGGGAGATCAGGGTTAAGGAGGTCGGAGGAAGGGGTGTGTGAGGGACCTATGACTGCGGGCACAAAGCATGAAGGTGTTTACCCCCAGGTCAGCGCTCACCAGAAAACCTTCACATTGAAAGGAAGAGGCCCTGAACAAGCACAGCTTTCAGCCACACACTTTTCATTTTATTTTAAATGTATTGTTTCCTAATTTATGTACTAGGCACTTTCCATTTTGACTTAAGACAGCAATAACCAAAATTGTTTCTATCTGTGTGGCATATTCACGCATATTTGCCTCATTTTATTTTGGCAACAGTCCTGGGAACTAGATATGACAGAGAGGACTAATTTCCTTTTCAGATGGAGAAAACTGATGTTCAGACATTATAACCGCCCCGTTCAGGGTCATCGAGCCAGTTGGTGAGGGAGGTTCTGGTTTCCCGAGTTTTCTGTCTGTGGTTCTTTGGGTGTCCTCTCAAGCTGCGGACGGAGAGAAGAGTCGAGTCAAGCATCAGGGGGCGCCCGCCTCTGCTCTGCGTTTGGCCGTCGGCCTGTCCAGAGCAGCCTGCTGCCCATCAGCCTGCCTAAGCGCCCAGAAACTGTGAGTGGTGAGTGGGCTCAGTTCCAGAGTGCCTTCTCTCATGGCATCTCCTCCCTCTGGTCACATTTTAAGGGTTGTCCATGGCGTGTGCTCACTCGCCAGGTCTCACTGCACACCCATCAACGCTGCTCCTTTCTGCCCATTCTCCAGCAAGAAATGGACAGGCCTTAGCACCCATAGATGGAGACCATACATTTCAAACCTTGTGCTAATAATAACCTTCTCCTTCCGCCATAATACAAATGTGGAGCTTGTCATGGAGGTTTCTCGCTGTGGCACGAATATTGATTTTTTTTGAAATATGCCTTTATGAGGCATGCTTTCTCCAGCAGGACTCAGGTTTGTTGTGTTTCTTTTTTTTCCTGCTTTCTCATTTATTATGATCCCTTTCTTCCGCAACAGGAGACTCTGTGGATTACAAATTCATTTAACCACAACAAATTTGTGTTGAGTCCTTTCCGTGTGCCAGGCATAGGGCACTTAACAAAAATCCTAGCCCTCATGGAGCATGCCTTCTAGGAAGGGAGACAGGCAGTAAACAAAATAAATAGGGGAAATATATGATTTGCCACATGGCATTAAGTGCCATGAAGAAAAACAAAGCAGAGAAGGGGACTAGGGAGTAGGTGAGGGGTGGGGCGGGGGTGAGGAGTGTGTGTGGGGGGTGTGGTCTGGGGGAAGTTTGCATTGTAAATGAAGAGGTCAGACAAGGGCACCCAGAGAGGGTGACTTTGAACAAAGACCCAAAGATCACCTGAGGGAACCAGCTCTGCAGGTATTTGGGAGACAGATATTGAAGAGAACTGACGATGTAAAGAGCCCACTGCAGGAGTGCGCCTGGCATGTGTGGGGAGCAGCATGCAGGCCGTTTTGGCTTCAGTGGAGTGAATAAGCGAAGGTAAGGTCAGGGAAGTGAGGGACGAGGGTGAGATGCCACATGGGCCATGGGGATGATGTTGGTGATCAGCTGTGATGGGAAGCCACTTCCAAATGAGAAATGCATGCAAGGACAGACCATCCACAGCAATATGTGTGATGGCCTCTGCCTACAGCCTATTTTAACTTCCATTTCTTCTCAATAGCCTGCATCTGGGATTTGGAAGAAGGGGCCACACCTCAAGATATGGAGTCTTAATGCTCTAGGCTCCCCTGTGGCTGGGAGGTGATGGATGTATTTTTCTTACTGAAGTACCCATGACATTGGGCGCTTGGGGACTGATGGAGGCACAGCCATGATAAGAGTCTGGCTCCCATGGGGGTAGCCATCAGCATCCTGTTTGAAGAATGTTCATTTCTCTTTCTGAACATCAGTGTCGCTGGGGAGTGGTAGCAGGAGGGCAGGCTTGGTACCAGAATCCACACTCCATCACACTCCAGGCGCCACATAAAGCCCAGAGACTTGTCTCATGCACAGACAGATCAGATGCGTTACCACAGTTGTTCAGCACCTAAAATATGCCAGCTGTGCACAGGGCTTGGGATACAAAGTCCCTGGTGTCATGGACCTTAACTTCTAGAGGGAGAAAGAGAAAGTGAACACATAAACGAATGTGCACTCTGATGAATGGCATGAGGAATGACTGAGCAGGGTGTCGGGGTAGATAAGATGGTTCTTCGGCAAAGGGAGCAGAGCCCTGAATGAAGGGAGGGACAGACTATGAGACAATCTGGAAGAAGTATGTTGCTGGCAGAGTGAACAATGGTGGCTTGGTGGCTTGCTAGAAGAGCAAGAGGCAGGTACAACTGGGTCTCAGGAGGCCAGACACTGAGAGGATGGCAGGGGCCATGCTAGGATGAGGCACTGCAGGTGTCTTTTCTGTGGTGGGGTCCACTGGCCAATTTGGGGCAGGAAAGTGATATGATCTGATTCCCATTTTTAAGAGATGCTTTCAGCTTTGGTGTGGAAGCAAGAGATACCAGTTAGAGAGGATGGTGGCTTGAAGAAGGTGACAGAGGGTGGTGAGAAATGATCACACGTGGCCGTATTGTGAAAGTAGAGCCCATACGATTTGCTGAGGGATTGGATATGAGGGTCAGGAAGGACAGGAAGCAAAGGAAGACCCTTTGATCTAGATTTTTTGATGGATTTGGGTGAAGTCCAAGGTAAGGAGTGAGGAAGGGTGTGTGTGTATGTGTGGTAAGCCCAGGTTAAGTCCGAGATCCGAACGGACACTCTGGTGGAGATGAAGAGGGTTGGCCACAGGACTTGGAAATCAGAGGAGAGATCCAACCTGGAGAAAATGCTTTGAGATTTCTCAATAATAGGGACAGTAGTGTTCGTGAAATTCTGGGGACATTCTCCAGTAACTTCTCTCAGGGTTGTCATGATAATAGTATTGATGGAAGAAGTAAGAGCTAAAATTTACCATGTGCTTCTAAAGTAGCAGGCACTGGGCTGGGTATTTTATGTGCATAATCTCATTTAATCTTCATGCTTCTTTGATAGCCCAGTTTTACAGGTGAAGGAAACTGAGGCACAGAGAGATGATGAGTCACGATTCATTTTTAGAGAATTACTTCATTGCAGGCTGTTGCAGACAGCTTGCTCTCCAAGACCATGCTAGGCCACCTTCACACCCAACCAGCCTTTGACTAAGGAATCCTTGCCTCGTCAGTCTTTCATTGTGCACATTCAACAGCTTGGGTGTTGTGAAGAAAATAATGGTGGGCATAACCTGTGGGGACATGGGGGCAAGGCCTGCCTCTGTTATTTACTGGAAGCTTTGTTTTGGGAGAACTAATGTCTAAAGTTCACAGAATGTCTTCCACGCAAAGTTTATTCATGCCTGCTGTCTTGGCGTTGCTATCCATTCCTTCTCCAGTCACCAGCAGCTCCTAGCAGCCTAACTTCCTGTAGCCAACTTCATTTCCTGGCCAGCCTGATTACTTCTAATTGTCTTTGACTGCTTCCAGCTGGGTCTCCTAGCTGGCATTCTGTGGGAGCACACAGATTAGTCTCCCAACCATCTGGAAGGAGAAGATGGGGAAGGAAATGGGGAGGAAGGAAGCAGCTGGTACAAGTCAGTGGAGAAAGCTTTTCAGGGCCTTCTAGCCCACTGTGGTTGGTAATATTTTTTAAAGGGTTAACTCTCCAAGTTAGAGAATGACCTCTCTTTGAGGAGACAAACGATTATATTTGTTGATGCCTCGCCCCACCCCCAAAGGCAACCATTAACTGCAAATGCTTTTAGAAAGTTATCAGACATACCCTCCCCCAGAGCAGATGGGATCTTGCTCTCAGGAGCCATGAAACTCGGACTCACTTGAGAATGAGTGAACAATGACTTTCACTCATTTATTCAACAAATATTTATGGAACAATGGCCATGTCTCAGGCACCGTGCTAGGTGCCCTAGGGCAACTAAGCTATGAAATAAGATAGAGCTCTCATTCTCCATGGGCCTAAAAGAGAGAAAAAGAAAGACATTCATAGTAAGTAACACAGGACATAAGAAGAATGTGAAACGAGTGGTATGTAGTAAGAGAGGATGGAGACGCCATCTGCCTTTTGCAGCTCATTGACTGCAAAGGATTTCATGGGAAAGGGGACATCCATACTAGGTAGAAAGGAGGCAGAGGGGGCAGATTGGGGGTGAGGGGGGCACAGGCAAAGGTGCAGAAATGAGGAAGCCTGATCCGGGATGGAGACAGCTGAAATTTAGCACCCAAGGAGACCCCATGGAGGATAAGAGATTTAGTTTAGGATAATTAAAGAATCTTCAATGCTGGATGATTGCTTTTCAACCAGATGTTTTCTGCATATCTAATATGAGGGCAACACATTGCTTTATGCACTATTTGTCTTACATCTAGGAATTTCTGGGGTTATTCCTTATTAAACAAGGTCATTTCAGAGAACAGGACCTGTAGTTCAAAAACCAGTTACTAAGCCCAGGCTGGTGTAGGATTTGGACTTCTCTTTGGCATCCGTCCTAGCAGTGAATTTGAATCAAACCCAGTCATTAGGCTTGAAAAAGATTTAATGGGCCTGGTTTTTCTCTCTTCTTCACTCCTTTCCTGACCTCCACCCCTAGAGGATAATTAAAAGGAAAGACAAGCTGAGCTCTGAGCAACAGCGGTTCGAGGCCAGCCCGAGCTGAGTTGCCGTTGAGCTGCCAACAGGTGGCAGGATGGCTCAGCAAAAAAAAAAAAAAAAAAAATTCTAATAGGGCCGGCCGAGTGGCTCAGTTGATTAAGAGCTTGCTCACGAGTGCGAGCTGAGCTCTGAGCAACAGCAGTTCGATGCCCAGCCCGAGGTGAGCTGCAGCTAAGCTGCCAACAGATGGTAGGATGGCTCAGTTAAAAAAAAAAAAAAAAAGGGCCGACCAAGTGGTACAGTGGTTGAGCGCTGGCTTGGGAAGCCGGCGGCCCCGGTTCGGGTCCCACATATGAGGGCCAGTGACACTGCCCTCAAAAAAAAAAAAAAAAAAAAAAAGAAAATCTCTATTTCATTGTAAATGTCTTCCACCATTTTTGTGCCTGAAGTTAATTTTATTTTTTGGGAGCCATAAAGACACTTTGACGAACAGTCTCTGATATTTGCCTCACACCATAATAAAGAAATTTCTAAATTTTCATATAGATCTAATGTGCTGATATTTAAAAAAAAAATCATACTCTATTAATACAACACTGGGAGAACTCCAAAACCTTTTCTGAAAGAAGATTCAGAATGGTTCTGTCCCCTAAGCGAGCTCCATATTCCTCATTCAGTAGACAGTTGTTGAACATTTACTCTGTAGGTGTTACCCTCTGGCTCTCCTCCCCACCCCCCAATATTATTGTCCTCTTAAAATGTGATCATTGAATCAGAGATATTGAAGTGATTGGATGGGCCTTGCAGACACCGTGGGGGTGGGGTGGCGGCACAATTAATCAGAGCAAGAAAAACATTTGCAATTGTATCTTTAATATTGGAAAATGGAAACAATGAGAACACTGATTTAAAACACCTCAGTCATAACAAGACTGGTGACTTGTAACATGTGAGTAGTTGATTATAGCCTGCTATTTAAACTCAGATCTATTTAAAACAGAAGTTTCTCTGGGTCACTTTTCAGATGGGCCAGAGAGCCCTGGAGGCGCTGGATTAATGACAGCTGTCCCCCACTCCCACCCCTCAATTTCAGAGCATTGATATGGATCGTGCCATACTTATTTGCTCAGGACTCAAATGAGAGGAACTCGGTTAGGACCGAATCTTCCCTTTGAACTTGGACGTTGTATGATCAGGGGTTAAGGATGCATTCAACGTTGGCGCTTTTTATCTGGCTGCTCAACAGGTAGCGTTTTGTAAACGCCTCCCCGTACCTGCCCCCCCAGTTTCTCCCTCCAGAGATTCCTCATTTTTAGTTTGAGAAGACGATGGGGAACCTGGAGAAGAGCAGAATCGCCAGGGCCGCTGTTACTTGTTTATGATGGACGAGGACAGTCACGGGGCGCGCAGAACAAAAGCCTCTCGGAGCAGCGCGCGCTGGCCCACCTGGTCCTGCCATCGCCGGCAGCATTTCAATGGAAAGCAAAGGTGTAAACGTACTAGCAGAGGGAGCAAACGCCCTGGTCCCTACGTTGCTGTTGCTACTATTATTGTTGCGGTTGCTCCTCCTCCAAGAGAGCAATCCAGTGTGCGCGCGAGCCTGGGCAGACGCCCCGCCACCTCCCTCTCCTTCCTTCCTTCCTTCCTTCCTTCCTTCCTTCCTTCCTTCCTTCCTTCCTTCCTTCCTTCCTTCCTTCCTCCCTCCCTTCCATCCATCCATCCATCCACCCACCCACCCACCCACCCACCCATCCAGAGTCCAGAGGGCCCTCCTGGGTGCCAGGTCCTGGGCTGGACCCTGGGCACCTATCCCACAGTCCACGTGGTCGGGAGCGCCTCCCTCCTTTCCTCCTGCCCCGGATGGGTGCGGCTGGTGGGGGAATTTCGCCGCCGAAAGGTCCAGAAAGCCCAAACCCCTCATCCCGGCGAGAGGCGCCTCGGGAGGCGGCGGGATTTGGGCTGCCGGGAGCGCGCGTCTGCGAGGCCGCGGGGAGCGCCGTCTAGCGCTCAGGTGGCTCCGCCGCGCCCCGTCCCGGACCCTCCCCTCTCCAGCGAGGGTCGAGTTGGGCTGCCGCACGCGGGGAAGGAGGGGCTACAAAGGATTTGAAAGTGCACAGGCTGCGGAGTGGAGCTCGCCTCTGTTCCCGCCGCCCGCGACCGGATTGAATTTCTGCAAATTCAAACTGAATGGGGCTTTCTTCTGCTGCCTTCCAGAGGGCGCCTGCAGCCCGCCGCGCGCGGCTCCGGGGCGGGACCGGCCGCCGGGCGCCCAGCTAGGAGCGCGCCGGACTCGAGCCCGTGGCGGCCGCGCGGAGGCTGCAGAGGCGCCCGGGGCCAGGGACCGGGACACCAGGGCTCGGGGACCCAGGCGCCGGACCGCGCCCCCCGCCAGCGCCGCGCGCCCCCAGCGCGGGGACTGTCACCAGCCGGGACCCGGGGCAGAGTCCGGTGTCCCGAGAGGAGCCCAGGCGACCCGCTGAAGAAGAACTTCTGGGGGGCGGGTCCCCGGGACCGGGTGGCCTGGGCGGCCGCTATTGTCTGCAGGCGGCGCGGGGCGGCGGCAGGAGGAGCCGGGGCGGCAGGAGGAGCCGCGCGCGCGGGAGCCGAGCCCGAGGCGCGCCGGCCTTTGGCGAGCGCGATGCCGGCGGCAGCGGGGGACGGGCTCCTGGGCGAGCCGGCGGCGCCCGGGGGCGGCGGCGGCGCTGAAGACGCGGCCAGGCCGGCGGCGGCCTGCGAGGGAAGTTTCCTGCCCGCCTGGGTGAGCGGCGTGCCCCGCGAGCGGCTCCGCGACTTCCAGCACCACAAGCGCGTGGGCAACTACCTCATCGGCAGCAGGAAGCTGGGCGAGGGCTCCTTCGCCAAGGTGCGCGAAGGGCTCCACGTGCTGACCGGAGAGAAGGTGAGTCGCCCGCGGGGCTGCGGGACCCTGCGGAGAGCACTGCGCTGCGAGTCCGGCTGCGTGCTCCTGGCCGGGCGCCTTCCCCCCGCCGCCCGCCTTGCCGCCCGGGTGGCAGGAGGGGGTCCAGCCAAACGCGCGTGCAGGCCCTCCGATTTGGGGGAGCCCGCCTTTCCCGAGCGGTAGTCTGGGGTCACGTTCCCCGGAGGGATTGCTGGTTTATCCGCGAAGCTGCCCACTTTTGCTCTGGGAAGGGTGCCGCCTGGCGGACACCAGAGCGGGGGGATGTGGAGCTTGCTGGGCTCTCTGAGCCAGTAGGGGGCTGATGAGCGGAGAGGCAGGAACCAGGGCCCTGGGCCCTTCTGTTGAGGGTGGGTGGGCTTAGAGTCTGAGCCCCCTTCTGGGCTCTGGGGAGAAGGTTGGCGAAGGCTGAGACCCTAGGGACATTCCCCTCCACCTGTGGACGGGGGCAGCCAGGGGAAGTTTTTCATGCGCAGAGGAGAGTTTTTCACTCTCCCCGTTCAAGCAAGCACCTTTCGCAGCCCTGTGTCTTCCTCTCTCTGCCCTGGGTGTACAGAACTACACACGGATATCCCCCAGACTTCAGCGGTTGAGAGATGTCTTATGTTTTAGGAACAAGGGAAAGCAAAGGTAGACACCCCCCCCCCCCACCTCCCCGTGACCGGAAGGGGCTCCGGCACTAGCCTTGGGAGAAGTTAGAAGTTAGTTGTGAACCCCGTGCCAAGCCAGGCCCAGGTAGACCTGAGCTGTGATTTAGATCTGCCAGAAGAAACCTAAGATATGATGACTTAGCTTTTGAGGTGAGTGGCCCAGGCACTGGCCACCCCAAAAGGTGAGGCTGTCCCTGCCTGGGAGTTGCCTCAAGCTTGGAGCTGCTTCAGACCCAAGTTCATGGTCATCTCAGAGTCAAGGCCGCCCCCAGGCTGGGGATTGCTCAACGCTGGCCCCGGTGTAGCCCCTTGTGGTGGCCCATTGCCCAGGGAGGCATTGGCAGGATGGGAGCCACGGATGCTTCAGACTGCCTGCCTACCTTTCTGCCTGCTGACCTGAGACTCTCTGCCCCGCCTGGGAATTCCTGGGCATGCTGTGCTGTGGGACCTCTGACTGCAGTGCAAGCTGCCCTGCCCTCCTTCCCCAGTGTCACCTGGCTTTAGTTCCCCTCCTCGGTTCCGCACTGCATCCTGGAGCACCTTGCTTTTGAGCACAGGTCTCCGTCACTCTTGTCATTTGCCCCTAGCCTTACAGAAGATCTGCATGGAGTGCCCCTTCGTTTTGGGTAAGTGGGGTTAGAGTGGGGTTAGAGTTTAAAAAGTGCCTCTTCCTTGAATTTCTGTGCAAAAAGGGAGTGTTCAGGATGAACTCACTGACTTGAGTAACTTTTCAAAGATGAAAAAAAACCAACAACAAAAAACCCCTAACTCCAGACCTCATGCTAGTCCAAAGGGAGCAACAGCACATTTTACTGGTTGGTTCTCAGCCGGCCGACATACACCTCCCGTCAGGGCCCAGCTTCCTAATTACGGTGCACTCACTTCTCCATCCCTGTTTAAATTCATGTTGGCACGGGGGTAGAACTTTATTTTCATTCCAAACATATAGGATTCAGTCTGGTTGTGTATGTTTCCTCTTGAAACTTAGCACAGAGACGAGGCTTTATGCTGACAGCGTAATGGCCAACATTACGAGCACATTTATCTCGCCTGCCCTGCTGTGAGGCTGCTTCTGGCTTCTCTCCACTTTCCCGTCCTGTGTCTCCAGCTCCTTACCAGTGCATTTTTGCTCCATCACATCAGGCTGTTGGCCTTGGCTGAACTGCATGAGGTCGCACTCAAAACTCCTACCCAGCTGCTTGGGTCCTGGAGCTCTGTGCTGGATGCCCACACACACAGGCGCGGGAGTTCCTGACCGAAGAGGGTCCAAGTGAGGACCCCTGCAGCCCTAGATGCTCACACCCCTTCTCTCTCATCTTCTTAAATGATCAACCTCGCTTCATCTCAGCAAGGGGAGAGCTGTCAATTGGACAGCAAATGATTGTGCTGGACTGATTGGTTGGATGGAGGTTGGGAGATATCTCTGATGTGCCCTTCTCCAGCCTCCAGCATCATGAGAAATCGGGGTTTCAGTTCCCCTAATTGCCTGCTTTAAAGACACAATGGGTGTCATTCATAGCTTTTATCTCCCAAATCTAACACCTTTCCTGCTAAACTAACAGATTTGGGTTTGGACAGATGGTAGAGATTAAAATGTTTGTGTGCACTTCTGCCTGGGAAAGATTGCCGAGTTCATGAGTCCCCATTACCCACTCATGTTCTGGGTGTTGTTTTACTAAGGCTGAAACAAAGGTGAAGTCAACCTCACACTCCTTGCTGCCTTAAGTTCTCTTTAAAAGGTGAGCTAGTAAGAGTGTTTTCCCCTGGGGAAGAGTTACTCATTGATCCAAGCAAGGGGAGAGAGACCTCAAGGTGATAAAACCTGGAGGAAGGGAAATGAAGTGTCCCCCACAGTGGGTAATGTGAGTGGCCCAGGAAGTCCTCTCACCCTGATACTTCCCCCTTTGAGGGGGTGCATACTTTTTAGATAAAGCACTTCGTGTTTCTCCTTTCCTGTTTAAAGGGACACAGACCACAGTAGGAGGGGAATTAAGTCATAAAATCTGTAGTAAGAAATAGATGTATGCTCCCACACCACCCCCTGAGTGGAAAGATCCAGGGCAGCTGTTGGTGGGGAATCAGTTCATGAAAAAGTTGGAAGGGGGGCTGGAGAAAGGGAAGAAGAGGGGGTACCCACGTTTGGCCTGCTTCCCAGTTGCAGTCTCAAACTATGCACTTTGTACTTTATGCCAAAATCCATAGTATTGCTGGTTTAGGACGTGTGTGTGAGTTTTAATTTGGTGCATATTTCCAAAAAGATTTAGGGCGAAATCCTCCATGGTTTGCTCGGAATTACTGTCTGAGTCCAGATGACAACCATCTACTTTTTCTGACTTTCATTTCAGGCTTCAATCTTATCTCATCAAGAGGCTTCTTTTCCCACCACTTGCCTGCACGGCAGGATTTTGCCTGCCTTTCCTCTGAAGTTGATTGTTTGGAAATCATTTGAATCTAGATGGCCCTTTTACTGCTCAGCTCTGGGCGAGACCTCATTTTGTCCTCCTTAGCTTTGAGTTGAAGCAATCTCTGTTAATGTGGCTTTAAAAATAAATAATTCTCTTGGTCATGTGAAACTCTTAATTGGTACCTTCTCAGTCAGGGCTGACTGTCTTTGAATAAACCCAGCTTGATGACTGGGGGAGGAAAAATGATCAGAAAATCAGGTTTTGAAAAGTATTCTCTGTGGCTTTGAAACAAAGAGCAAAGTTGCTGAACAGGAATATCGAATGATGACTTTGAAAGACCCAGATAGATTGTGCTCACTGCCCTGACATTGGTCTCTGATACCTGTGAAATGCATAGTCTCTGGCATTCAATAGGTTATTAGCACATTTTAAAAAACTGATCAGATATAGTTGGAAGGACTTGAAGAGAAAAGCATAGGTATAGTCAGGTATAGAGCTTGTTTCATAGGCTGCAAAAAGGGGGAAGGTAGTTGAAGCCACAATTACCTCCTTTAATAATGAAGTCTAAGGTACAAAGTTGGGTACATAACATGATTGGTTAAGATGTTTAAATATCGTGTTCTAACCTTTGCTTAAAAAGATAAGCTTGTTTATTACTTTCATTGGAACTATTTTTGGACTAAAAATAAAAACTGCCTGCTTAGTAAGTTGCCGATAATTATGCTGTTTGAGCACGATTGTCAGGTACTTGGAATGAAGGAGCTGCTAAAAATACAACTTACTATGTTTTGCAGAGCAGGAAATATGACTAATTTTAAAGGTGGCCTTTTGGGCAGATCTGTTTTTAGCCAAGTATTTCTGAAACAAACAGGTGCTAAATCCTGGTTTTTCTCTCTCTCCCCCTTTTTATTGCTAAAAATTCAGGGGTAATAGCTCCGAGGAACAAGAAATGCTTAGAGAACTGGAAATTCCAATTAATCCTCAGCAGGTATTTCTTGGCAAACAGGAGGCATTTAGCAAAAGCACCTGCTCAGTGTGTTGTTGTATGTGACAAGGCAGTGCCTATAATTTCCGCGACTGCATGCTGCACTGTTGGGCACAGTCTTTTTGAACTTCTTGCCCTGCCTCATCTTTTTGATGTATTTACTTGTGAATGATGGAAATTGGCGTAGGGCTTGGTTGTTAGTGTTCATTGATATCCAAGCTCCATGGACTTCAAAGGGTGCTTTGAATGGTGCCCACGGAGAGGAGTACAACCCGAAATTTCCTCTGCAGGTGTTGTGTCACCAGCATGGGCTGGGTTCAATGACAGCATCTGCACACTGCTGGCTGTTCCATGCAGTGTGGCAGTCACCCTTCCCGGGGGTGATCCTCTCAAAGGTGTGGACAGTGGCAGCTGTGTCTGTCCGAGGAGATGGGCAGGCCAGGTGTCCTCTGTGGGAAGGCGGTTTGGGCACAAAGTGTCATTTACCTTAGAATAGTCACCCTGCCTCGATTATTCATGCAAACAGCAACCTGCTCTCTCAGCGAATTGAAACCCATAGATCCATCCCCAAGCCTTATTTTTAGCAAACAGGTGAAACCACTTCCTTTGCTCAGCCTGGACCCTGGCCACTCCCAAGTGCTGGCTTGAATTGAATTTCACGCTCTCTGATTGGGGTGCTGCTGGCTGGCTGGTAAGATGACCAGTAGGAAAGAGGTGAACCGTGGGCCTGAAGAGAATCCGAGAAGGCTGATACCTCTACAAGGTAGCGAGAGCTATTGTGGCTCCTTTATCGTAAATACCAGCTCAGTGGCATAGTGTTTTGTAGTTTGTTTAAGGTCCTCCGTCGACACATTTTCTCATTGGATGCTTGCAGCGACCCTGGGCATTGACTGAGTTTGGAATGCCTTGAGTAGATTTTTCCCTCTGATCTTCTCTTCTCTGTTGCTAGGGCTGCCTAACGATAACCACAACCCAGGAGGCTTAAAGCAACAGAAATTTATTCTCACAGTGCTGAAGGTTCGAAGTCCAAAATCAAGGTGTCAGCAGGGCCGTGCTCCCTGTGGAGGTTCTCAGGGAGGATCCTTCCTGCCTCTGCCCTCTCCTGGAGCTTTCTTGCGTTCCTTGGCTTGTAGACGCAGTACTTCAGGCACTGCCTCTGTCTTCACATGTCCTCCTTCCCTCCATGTCACCTCTGACTCCATATGTCCCTCTCTTTCCTTATAAGAACACTGGACATTGGATTTCGGTTTGACTCTAACCCCATAGGACCTCATCTTAACTATTACATCTGCAAAGACCCTTTTCCAATAAGGTGGCATCCACAGGTGGTTAGGACTTGAACACATTGTGTGGACATCATTCGACCTGTAACTCCTTCTTAGATTGTTAGAATTGGTTGCAGGTGATTTCTTGGTAAGCAGGCCTTGAGCAGGAGACAAATGTTAGCAGGTCTTAGGGCATGTGCTCAGGACCAACACCTTTGAGGGGAGCAGTGGGGAGGAGCAAAGCAGCATGGGGTGGAGGAAGAAACTGGGCTCCAGTGCAGTCTTAATGGAGGCCCCTGCCTATGCCATGGTGAGCTGTGGAGCGGAAATGGCCCTTCAGAGGTGTCCACATTGGGCAGTGGGTCTGGGCCTTTATACCTCTGCATGGACCTGTCATTGGGTGGGGGCCGCCCGGGGAAGGGGGCATGGCCTTGAACATTTGCTGAGGGCAGTTCCTGGGGCAAGCTTGCACCTGAGAGCCAGCAGTGGCAGTAGTCAGGGCAGGGAGCTCTTCAACCCTGAAGCAAAATCTGGACAGTGGGTCATGGCGTCCTCTGCTTTCTGAGAGAGAAAGGACCAGGGCCCCGAGGGGTCGGGGCAGGGAGGCGGGAGGGGTCTTAACCTGAGTCCAGGCCAGTTCCACAAAGAAAGTGGACAGCTTCTCCCGCCCACCCCCGACTTTGCCCACCCAGCTGTGTTCCCTGGCAACCTGACATCTATGTTCAACCAGCTAATGTATATTTCAAACACTCTTAGTGCCCAGGAAACATTCCGACCTCCTGTTTCCCATTGGTTGCAATTCTTAGGGCTCTCTGTTGTGTTTGTGGGAACTTCCATGTGCTCTTGGTGCTTCCTCTTTGATTGAGACATTTGAGTGGACAAAAACCCGGCTTGGATCAAAACCACCTCTTACTACCCTTTTACCACCTCCAGTGTCAGCTCTGTCCTATCTAGCTAGGTGATTTCTAATGACTGGGTTCTTGTTGGTGTTTACTCATTTTTGTGTGTTTCTAAGATTTGTTTGGTTAAGTGCGGTGTAGTTAATATGAACAGATGGTCTAAAATTCAAAGTTTCAAGCAGGTATGTAGTGAGCGAGAGGTAATTCTGCCCTTTACCCTCATGCCTCAGAACTGGTCCCTCCCTGGCAGCCCCTGCTCATTGTTTCCTGTGTGTCCTGCAGGGTAGTCCATATGCACACAGTGTGTGTACATATCTGTAAGTATACAGGCACAGAAGGATATATTTCTATATACTGTATCTGCTGTTCAGTGTCTTGCTTTTTCCACTTAGTGATATGTCTTGAACATCCTTCCCCTAACTACTCCAGGACTGCCTCGTTCCTTTTGATTACTGGGTAGTGTTCATTGTATGGAGGTACCACAACTGTTGTACTTAATTGTTCTATTATACTAGATTGGCAAAGATCAAAAAGTTTTTAGAGTACAATGTATAGACAAATCTAGTAGATTAAACATGGTATCTTGTTTTATTAATAATTTCTCTTATTTGTAGGTGAGTTGAGAATGTTTTCATATGTCCAATAACAATTTGCTGATCATTTCTGTTAAGTGTTCATGTCCATTCACCATTTTTCTCTTGGGTTTTTGGTCTTTTTTCTTATTGATTTATAGGTACTTTTTGTATTTTTTTTCTTTTTGAGGGCAGTGTCACTGGCCCTCACATGTGGCACCCGAACCAGGGCCGCTGGCTTCCCAAGCCAGCTCCCACCACCGCGCCACTCGGCCGGCCCGGTACTTTTTGTATATTAAGGAAATCGATTCTCTTTCAGGGATATATTTTGCAGCCTCCCCCATCTTCCCCAATCCCTGTTGATTCTTGCCATTGCAGAGGTCATTTCCCTGGATTCCACTAACTAGAGAAGGATCATAGATGAGCTTTGCATGTCCATGAATCTCTATAAATTGTATGTGTGTAGTTATACTTCTGGAGAGAGGGTCCATGACTTTCATCAGATTCTGAAACGAATTTCTTACTCCCCAAATGTTTTAGGGCCACCACTTTGCCCTTCAGCTCTGCTGACCCATTGAGTTTTGTGCATTATTGGGATGAGAATTTGGGTCACTTTGGTTTGTTAGCAACTGTACTAATTGGCCTAGAGTTGCAGAATACACTCAGCCTAGGCAGGTTGGTATACAACCATAACCTTGGACAAAGGTCCAAGGATGCTTGATTTCTGCCCCTTGCTCCACCATGCCTGGGTCACAGACATGTAGATGGATCTGTGGAAAACCTTGACAATTGCTGGGAAAGCTCTGACTCCATGTCCCACCATCTCTTCCCAGAAAGGTGAGAGATACAATTTATGGTGGATGGTTGGGAAGGAAGAAAAAGGGGAATATCGAGGGAAATGAAAACCTTTTAAGGAGCAATAGTCGTCACTTAACTTGAACATAAAATGCACTAAGTGTAAGCACAGATACAAAAATATGCCTTGGGATTTGTCTACCTGAGGAGCCTCTGGGCAGTGCTGTTTAGAATCATAGAGGTCAGCGTGGCCTTGCTCTGATGACCTCTCTAAAAGCTCCTGTCCCCTGTCCCTCTCTGCATCCTCACCCTGTTTTATCTCTCCTCAGAGTGCTTCTCATCACCTGTGTTAGCTTGCTAGGGCTGCTGTAACAAAGTACCACAAGCTCGGTGGCTTAAATAGTAGAGATTTACTGTTACACAGTTTTAGAGGCTAGAAGTTCAAACTCAAGGTATCAGCAGGGCTGGTTCTTTCTGAAGGCTTTGAGGAAAGGAACTGTTCCAGGCATTTCTTCTTGGTTTGTATTTGACTGTGTTCATCCTGTGTCCCCTGTCATTGTCCCTCTATGTGTCTGTCTCTATACCTGCATTTCCCCTTTTTAGGAGGACACCAGACATATTAGGGCCCATCCTAATAACTTCACTTTACCTCGATCACTTCTGTAAAGACCTATCTCTAAATAAGGTCACATTCTGAGATTCTGGGGGTTAGGACTTGCTAGCGCCTGAATGTTTGTATCCCACCCCAAATTCATGTTGAAACTTACCCCCACAATGAGATGGCATTAGGGCGTGGAGCCTTTGGGAGGCGATTAGACCATGAGGACAGAGCCCTCATGAATAGGGTTGGTGGTCTTATAAGAGTGACCCCAGAGGGCCGGCCGAGTGGTGCGTTGGTTAAGAGCTGGTTTGGGATGCCAGCGGCCCCGGTTCGGATCCTACATATGAGGGCCAGTGACACTGCCCTCTGTAACTAACAACAGCTCCACCTGGAGCTGGGCTGTGCGAGCCCTGGTGAGGGTGTAGGCTGCAGCCCCTGCTGCAGTGGGCTGCCATAGGCTACAGTGAGTGGCCGGCAGCCAGCGTGAGCTGCCAATAGCCACGGTGAGCGACCATCCAGAGTCCTGTGACCCATCTGCCTCACCCGGGAAGAGTGCAATGATGATACCAATGTGGGCCAGTGAAGCAACGTCCTCCGCAACTAGACTAAAGAACAAAAGGACAGCAACTTGTCTGTTCCCCTTCCCCGATTCCCCAATGCTGTTCCCCTCCCCCAATTCCCCAATAAAATCTTTAAAAATGTAAGTAAGTAAGTAAATAAATAAATAAATAAATAAATAAATAAATAAATAAAAGTGTGACCCCAGAAAGCTAACTGCCTGTCGTGACAATACAGCAAGAAGATAGCTATCTATGAACCAGGGAGAGAACTCTCACTAGACCCAAAATCTGCCGGTGTCTTGATCTTAGACTTCCTGCTTCCAGAACTGTGAGAATTAAACTTCTGTTGTTTATAAGCCACTCAGTCTATAGTATTTTGTTATAGCACCTCAGTGGACTAAGACAAGACTTACACATATGATTTTTTTGGGGGCGGGGGAGACACAATGCAACTCAAACATTTGACCCCGTGGTATGTATTTATGGGTCACTGTATTTATTGCTTGTCTCCCCATTAGACTGTAAGCCCCAGGAGAAAGGGATCATGGCTCTTCTCCCTGGTACCTGGAATTATACCCGTAACAGAGAAGGTGCTTGGGAAATATGTTTTGAATGGATCAAAGGATGTTTTGATGTTTCCAGGACACGAGGACAGCCTTCTGGATGACAGTGTCCACAGTGGCAGGAGACAGTCCTGGAAGCCCTGTCTCCCTCCTTGCGGCTCCTGGGTGTGCCTGTGTGAGTGGGGAGCTTGAACAGGTTGTGCAGCTGGTGCTCTTGGGGAGAAATCCCGGCCCCGGAACAGCTGTGCCTTCTGCAGGGACTTGTTAAGAAAGGCACCAAGTTATCAGAGTCACAGGTGACCATCCAGAAGCAGGAAAATATTTTGCGAGGCCATGGGACTATTCATGAACCCCCAGCACTTTCCTGAGGAAATGTACCAGCAGCACAACAGACGGGTGACATTGCTATTTGCAAACATACATTTGTTTTGGATGTTGCCCATGGAGATATATGGAGGTTTGGATCTGTCTCTTTGACTGTAATTTATTTTTTATAAGTTTGTCAGACTCCTAAGCCAAGTTGCTGCCAAAACATTTTGCAATCTTGCTTGCTTCTTTTGCCTGTTCTCTGAGCCATCTGATTCATGCTCATCTCACCCTCCCGTTGTGGTCTTTCTGCCATTTTTATCCTCAATTGAGTTCTTGTCCTACATCCCACCCCTTGGCTTTTTGGTAAGGGGTCTGGCTGTCTTTCTGGCTCTGTTCAGGCACTCTTGTTCCATGCAGCTCCTTTCTTGGTCACTCCCTGCTCTTTGCCGGAGTTCTGTGCCTGGCACCTTGGGGAGTGGATGGCAGTGAGGGGTGCCCACCGAGCCCAGAGCATGGTCCTGAGGGACCAGGAAACAAGAGGCAGCAGCTGCCTTCAGGGGTCTTGCTATCTCTGTGCAGGGATGATAGGCTGAAATGCAGACTCCCAGCGGTTCCTCTGTCTACCTGGAGCAGGACAGGGACTTTATGACCTCTTTGCTTTGCCCATGGGGATGTAATACTGATAATGAATGATAATGAACATTTATGGATCTCATACTATCTCTGGGCTCTGTTCTAGTTGCTTTGCTGAATGTTGTAATGTATTCCTTATAATGGCCTTTTGTGATGGGTACTGTTGTCCCAGTTTTGCAGATCAGGGTGATTAGCTGTTCTGCTGTGTCTAGGGCTCTTGACCTTAGCACCAAATGTCCTGCAATTTGGGAAACCCCTCAGATAATGGCAAAACCAGATTCACTCAAGAAGACATTTCATCAGAGTGTTTGGAATCCCACTGAGGGTTTTCCAATAAAGATATTAATGAGCAGCTAATTAGGTCATGAGTCAGCAAAGAATAAACCAAAGCCCTACGCATAAGCGGGGTACTTGTTGGGGCTGATAATCTCCTCACATGGTCCTGGATAGTGATGGGTGCTTGTCTCACCCCTTTGCTTCAATATCCTAGGTTCACAGGGCACTCCAAATCTCCAAGTGTGGTCCGCAGTACTTGTCTGCCAGCCTCTATGAGTTCACTATGAGCTGAGGAGCATGAGGCGTTGTGTGTGTGTGTGTGTGTGTGTGTGTGTGTGTGTGTGTGTGTGTGTATAAGGTCTGACAATTAAGTTCGCGAATTGTTGCAATGATGTTGCTAAACTTTTTCAGTATCAGAGGGATTATTCATTATGAATTTGTACCAACTAGACAGTTAACCAAGTTTGCTATTTGGAAGTGCTGAAAAGGCTGTGTGAAAAAGTTAGAAAACCTGAAGATTTTGCCAACAAGCCATGGCACTAGCTCACACGGCACTGTCTGTGAGGGAGTTTTTAGCCAGTAAACAAATAACTGCATTGGAACACCCTCCCTACTCACCTGATCTGGCCCCCAATGACTTCTTTCTTTACCCAAAGATAAAGGAAATAATGAAAGGAAGACATTTTGATGACATTCAGGACATCAAGGGTAATACGATGATAGCTCTGATGGCCATTCCAGAAAAAGAGTTCCAAAATTGCTTTTAAGAATAGACGCTGGCATCAGTGCATAGCTTCCCAAGGGGAGAGTACTTTAAAGGTGACCATAGTGATATTCGGCAATGAGGTATGGAGCACTTTTTCTCGGATGAGTTTGAGAACTTAATTGTCCAATCTTTGCAGCTGACCTCTGACTGACCTCTTAACACACGGGTAGGGGTGTTGCCCCCCCCTGCACAGTTGAAAATACACTTATAATTTTTGACACCCCCCCCCCACACACACACACACACTCTTACCCATAGTTGGCCCTTCATATCTGCAGGTTTCACATTCACAGATTCAATGAACTGAAGATTGGAAACGACATTTTTGATCCAAGGTTGGGAATCTGAGGATGCATAGGGCCAATTGTACTAATAGCCTAATGTTGACTGGAAGCCTTACCAATAAATATTCAATTAACATATAGTTTGTATGTTATATGCACCTATACTGTATTCTTGAACTATACATGTACACAAGTATATATAACTTTTTGGTAGCAGACTTTCTTAGTGAAGTAAGCAGGCCGTGGGGACTGGTAGCTACTTTGAGTAGCTCTGGTTAGCATTCAGTCTTAGTTTTATTTTAGCACCTTTCTTTTGCACTGGAAGGAGAGAAATCTCGAGGAGGGGAGAGAGGATTTTGAATCACATAGTGACACTGCAGGTACGTGTCTTATATCACACACCCGACAGCCCCTTCGGGTCTCCTTGTTAATTAAACCAGCCTCCTACAAGAACTAACACAGACTATTTATTTCTAACAAAGCGCCAACCCAGTGCCTTAGCCTTTTTTATTCTGCAGACTCTGGAGCAAGACCAGGTTTCCAAGCTCCCTTTGGGCTGAGAAGGGACATGGGAGGCAAATGGCATAAAGAAGTGCTGGGATGAAAACGAAGCTTCAGCAAGAGTTGGTTTTGGAGTCTGAGAACAGAATATTCTAGCGTTTTATCTGAACTCTACTTCAGTGAAACCAAATGGATAAAGATTAAGTGTTATCACTTATGTAATCTGGTTTTTCTTCGGAATTAATGCTGCTCTGATGGAGAAGTCTGGCTTTCTAAGTGCATTTTTTATTCCAGGTTAAAAATTTAATTAGAGAAACTGGTCTATGACTCAGTTCTCAGTTGAACATTTACATTTAGTAATACAAACAATTATAGAAAAAAAAACCCTGTTTTGAAAACACTTCTTCAGGTTTGTAAAGTGACATTTTATTCTATTAAAAACTAACGTTTGTGAGCAGTAGGTGCAATTTCAAGCCCAATTTGATGTAATGAAACTTGAATTTCCCTCTGGAGGGAATGTGCTGTATGGCTGTTGAACTCCCACCTAATTCGTTACTCTGAGATGATTTCTCCTAGATCAAGAATTAGCTTTTTATCATAGAGAGCCATTAAATTAAGGCACCAGAAAGTGTGTAGAGTGACAAATAGCTTCTTTCCAATAATCAGACTTAGAATAATGTCTTCCAGATTCCAAAGGGGCTTGTTTATGAAAAAATAGATAAAAATCATCTACTATAAACCAGTGTTTTTCTTATGGTCAACTATAAATATTTAAAAAATAGAATTTTAAAGTGTAAATATTTTATTTCAATTATTTATTTTAAAGTATAAATATTTTAAAGTGTAAATATTTTAAAAATAAAATTTAAAGTAATTTTGACGAAGTAGTTAGGTATTTTACAATTCTTTAACTCAGTCTAGTCGTAGGTATATTCTAGAATATTTGAGGTTGGCAATCAATCAAAATAAATCCCAAGCTAATATCTGTTAATTGCTATGTATTTTTTCTGGCATAGCTACTTACGTATACACTTTTCATTATTAACTCTGCCACGTGCTACCACGCTTTACTAATCACATTTCACTTTTCTTTTTTTTTTTTTTTTTTTTTTTTTTGAGGGCAGTGTCTGTCACTGGCCCTCATCTGTGGGACTGAACCGGGGCCGCTGGCTTCCCAAACCAGCGCTTAACCACCGCGCCACTCGGCCGGCCCACTAATCACATTTCATTATCTACTCTCCTTCTGTTTTAGATACCTTAAAAAAATTATCCTTTTTCTTTTGATTAATTAAACATGATTTAAAAAAAAAACTGCTGGTTCCTTGTGGGAAATAAACAGAAACACAAAGAATAAAATAAAAATCACCTGTAATCACACAACCCAGCAATAATCACTATGACCACTCAGGTGTTTGAGCTGGGTCATGTGAAACAGAGGTATTTATGCATATATATATATATATATATGCATATATACATATACATATGCTCATATACATATACGTATATATACCCATATATACAGACATACACCACATAACATTCTGGTCAACAATGGACCACATATATGATGGTCCCATAAGATTATAATGGATGGCCTCGTGACTTCGAGGCCATCCTCCCATCATAGTGCAATGCATTATTCACGTGTCTGTGGTGATGCTGGTGTAAACAAACCTACTGCACTGCCAGCTGTGTAAAAGTGTAGCACATACAATATGTACAGTACATGATACTGGATAGTTATAATAAACGACTGTGACTGGTTTATGTATTTACTATAGTATACTTTTTATCATTATTTTAGAGTGTATTCTTTATGGAAAAAAAAAAGTTTGCTGTAAAACGATATGTCATGTTACACTGGCGGCAGCCTCCTCATACGTCTCGTGCTTACCACTCGTGCTTACCATGTTTCTTTCTTTGTTTTCTTTTTTTTTTTTTTTTTTGAGGGCAGTATCACTGGCCCTCATAGTGGGACCCAAGCCAGGGCTTAACCACCGCGCCACTCGGCCGGCCCAACCATGTTTCTTGATTACATCATTTTCTCTTGTGCTTGATTTAATCTAGTGTTTTGTACAGTAACATGCTACATAGGCTTGTCGCCTAGGAGCAAGAGGCTATACTATATAGTCTAGGTGTGTAGTAGGCTGTGCCACTTGGGTTTGTGTTAGTGCACTCTGTAATGTTCACACAATGACCAATTGCCTAACAACACATTTCTCAGAATGTATCTTCATCATTAAGCAGTGCTTGACTAGAGCTGATATTTTCCCCCCTTTGAAGCCATATGTTAACAAACTTGAGATTACAATGTTCATTTTGTAATGCGACTTTCCCCCATCTTAATATATAGAGAACATTTTCCCATGTTGCTAAATATTCTATTAAAATTTGATTTATGGAGATAAATAGCATTCCATTATTTGGAGTTACTGTAATTTTAAAAACTACTGAATAGTTCCCAACTTTTGGCCGCTGAGGTTATTTCAAAAATTTTCTTACATAAATAATATTGCTGTTACTACCCTTGTAGGCACATCTCTGATTCATTCTTTAGAATCAATACTTAGAAGGCTTTTGACATATTGCGAATTGTACTTCAGGAAGATATGTCAAATGACACTACAATGTATGGAAGTAACTTTTTTTTTTTTTTGAGGGCATTGTTACTGGCCCTCATATGTGGGAGCGAACCGGGGCCGCTGACTTCCCAAGCCAGCGCTTAACCTCCGCGCCACTTAACCTCCGCGCCACTCGGCCGGCCCTTGGAAGTAACTTTTTAAAAGTGCAATTTTATAATTAGTAGGGTTAATCATAATCTGTGAACCTGATTGAAAATTTCTTCCTACTTTTAACTATTGTAAATGATTTCCGCCATTTTTCTCCTGTTTGTCTTTTTGATTTAAGGAAATTCTTTACATATTAAGGATACTAGTCTTTTATCTTTGTTGTGTTGCAAGTATTTTCTCCCAGTTGATCATTTGCCTTTTGATTTATTTTGATTGTCTCATTTTTTTGTGTGGAGGGGGGCACACAGAAATTTTGTGTTTTGTCTTGTCAAACCAATTAGTCTTTTTTCTTGAGAGGGTTTGTTACTCGTTTTGCTTTATAAATTATCAGTGAGTCCTGACAGTGTTTCATTGTTGACTGCAGAAAAATCTTTATGTTGGGTAGGGATTTTTGACTATATTTTCAAACCTGTTGCACAATGACTTAACCTCATGGTGGGTGTCATGGACTGAAAGCACAGGTTTTAGCGGCTGACCACCATGGGTTCCTATCACCTTTCAGCTACTTAGTAGCTGTGTGATCTTCTGCAAGCTCTTCAAATCCTCTAAACTTCATTTTCTGTGTTTGTAAAGTGATGATAATAATACCTCATGGGAATTTGATTAAAAATATATGTGTGCACTAAAAATATATAAATATACAGTAATACCTTGGTTTGCAAGCATAATTCGTTCCGGAAACAAACTACTCGTATTGCAAGACATTGCTCGTTTACCAAGTTAAAATGTATTAGAATTGTTTGCTCGTCTTGCGGAATACTCGCAAACCAAGACACTCGCAATCCAAGATTTTACTGTACAACTATGTTTTATATATATGTATGTGTAAAGCACATAGCCTGAAAATATATTCAATATTGTGTTAGTGAACGAATAGCAGTGGATCATTCTCTTCTGTTAGGCTTTTACATTTATATTTAACCCTTAAGGGAGGGTATGTGTTAATTAGGCTCTTTCAGATAGCAAGGAACAGATCAGTCGATCATGGATGATGGAGTTTTATTTTAAGGATAAAGGGGAGGTGAGGAAGATTATGACTTCGCTTTTCACCTCTGCAGTCAACACCTCCTGAAGGACTAGAAGGCGGCTCAGGACACCCCAGGGGCCTAGAGGTTCGCATTCCTCAAATTCCACTTCCCTCCTCTCTGCTTCTACAAAGAGCGACCAGCAGCTTCTGTGGCTCCTAAAGAATATTTCTCTGTCCAGAGCTTCTTGCTGTTGCTGCCTTCTCTGTCTCCTGGCATTTACTTTCTGCTTTCTCTAGTTATTACTGGGTTCCCTTACATTTCATGGATTGGTGACAGAGCTAGGAAGGTATCCTGGAATCCCATTGGCCTAATCTTCTTGGCACTGAGCATCTTTTAACAGTAGAAAAACATTTTAACAGGGGAAGAGTCAAGTTATAGGTGATTCCTGATGAGTTACCAGATTCGTACGGTGTGGAAAAATTGCTTGGACAACGTAATTCCCTATATTTTGGTTTGGTAGCTTACTAACTCTTTCCTCAACACTTAACAAAACATTCTCCTTTTCTTAGGGGTTCTGATTTCTTTTATATTTGTTAACTGGCCCTTGGTTAGAAGTCTCATTATTTCCACTACGATCTAAGATCTCTTTAGATTCCAGGGTTGGGTTGAGAATTTTGTCTTGGGTTATTATGGACCAAATTTCTGGGTTTCCAGTTCTTACAGTGCCTCCTAAACCCTGCTTCCCAAAGGCTTCTTTTTTCTTGTACCTTTTCAGCTACATTTGGCTGCCAGGCATCCTATGATGTGAGAATAGAATATTGATTGTTTCCTGTTGCCTTTGGGACAGGATTGCTTCTTGAATTAGAGCTAATTTGGGGCTTTAAAGTATTAAGTGTCAAATTATGAAGACAGCATGTCTAAGATCTCTTTGTTATAGAGGGAAGGTCATCCAAGGCCCAGGGGTAGGGAAAAAGGGAAAAGAGAAAGTAGCCGATGACTTCCAAATCATTCCCTCTGCACTCATGGAAAACTCTTCCCATTTTCATAATGTTTTTTTTTTTTTTTTAAATCCTGAATCTGAAGCCATTTGCTAAGTGTACTGAGGGGTCAGAATGCTCACTGCTGGAGAAATTTCCCAGTTGTAACCAGTTTAAAAAAAAAAAGAAAACATACCTTTACCTGGCCATTGGAGATGTCATATGTTTCTTTTTTTTTTGAGGGCAGTGCCACTGGCCCTCATATGTGGGACCGAACCGGGGCCGCTGGCTTCCCAAGCCAGCGCTTAGCTACCGCACCACTCGGCCGGCCCTGTCATGTGTTTCTTCATTCAAACATTTTTGGTTATCTAGAGCTGCTGGTATGGGCTTTTGTACAAATTAGAAAAAGGCGCCTAGGCAGGCCATTTAGAAAAAGGTGTGCCCCTCTGGGTAGACCAGTTGGAAAAAGGTGCACCCTCTTGAGTGGCTGCAGCTCCATGGTGCATGATTTGGCAAGCAGGTGGTATTTCAGGAGGAAAATAATCCCTTTGCTCCAGGGCACACAGGTTGGCAGGCCAAATGAGGTCTGGGTTTCTGTCCCAAATGGCCCCCTCCAGCAAATGTTTTTGTGTAAGGCATCAAATGCACTGTGGATAGGGACAAGAATCAGATATGCCCTTAAAGACACCTGGGTTCTCCAGTCGGAACCAAGCCGTGAACCACAAACACAGGTCTCATGGTGTTACAATGAAAATGCCTCCTAAAAGAGCGACAGATTAAGTGCCCTAGGGTTTTAGGGAGTCTCAAGGAAAACCTTAGAATCGGTCCTGGTTCCTCTCTGGACAAGTCCATTTTGTTGCTTTGCTCTAAAAGAGAAAGACAACAACATGAATGCTTTGCTCTAAAAGAGAAAGACAAGGGCCGGCCGAGTGGCACGGTGGTTAAGCGCTGGCTTGGGAAGCCGGCGGCCCCGGTTCGGTTCCACATATGTGGGCCAGTGACACTGCCCTCAAAAAAAAAAAAAAAAAAAAAAATTAAAAGAAAAAAAATTAAAAGAGAAAGACAACAAGATGAAGAATGTGGGTGAGAAATCGGTTCCATCATGTTTGTGTCATTCACTGCCCAGGAGACACACAATACATACACCAGCATATGTAACAATTAGGATCCTGGGGAAATGCCCTTCGCTGGAGACTCAAGACCTGTGATCTTTCTGTCTCCTGAGTCATCATTCAGCTTGAGAGAGAGGCCCAGGGCTCAGGCTTCCTGTGTGCTAAGAGCTGCAGCAAGTTTTCAACGGGGGTCCCATCGACCCCAATCGACAAGTTGGAAGAGAAAAATTTCCCCCAAGTGCTGATTGCTTGTCAGCCCCCTCTGCACAGCAACTTCCTTGCCTGGGTAAATAGTGTGACAATTTAATAAGGGGCCGGTGACAGTTACATTCAAGTGGAGAGAATGAAAAACAAGAGTCTTTGAACAGAGTTTTTTTCCCCCCCTGGGAAAGGAACGTGATGGTTTTGGATTTCTCTGTGTGTAATCTGAGAGGCTCATCCATCTCAGTGTGACAGAGGAAAATTTCAGCATTAGGAAAGTAACTTCTGATTTATCACAAACAGCTGGGTGGGCTATGCCTTGCTGGTGCCCTGGTGTAAGCAACCTTTTAAATATAGTTGCTCAGGGTGACTTGTGCCTCCGAAAGGGCCTGTAAGTTGGTGCTTGGTTGTTTGGTAGTTGTTATTGAGCCGCTATTGCCTGAGCATCTGTTAGGGTGTTTGTTAGGAGTTTTAAGGTAATTGTTAGGGTGGTTTTAAGGTGTTTTAGAGCGTTTGTTAGGGGCTGAATTATGCCCTCCCACCCCCAATTCCTATTGGTGTCCTAACCCCCAGTCCTCAAAGTGTGACTGTTTTTGGAAATAAGGCCTTTAAAGAAGTAATTATGGCAAAACAAGGTCACTGGAATGGACCCTAATCCAATCTGACTGGTGTCCTTATAAGAAGACAGATTAGGACACAGACACACAGAGGGAAGACCATGTGAGGACACACGGAGAAGACAGCCATCTGCAAGCCAAGGAGAGCGGCCACAGGAGAAACCAGCCCTGCTGACAGCTTGATCGTGGATTTCCAGCCTCTAGAACTCTGAGAAAATAAATTCTGTTGTTTAAACTGCCCAGTCTGTGGTATTTTGTTAGGGCGGCCCTAGCAAACAAATATAGTGTTAATATATCTGAGTTGGCTGGGGTCCTGAAAACTAGGGCCCGCCTGGGGAATCATGCTGGGAAACTTCAGTGGGTCATTGAGACCGCTTCCTGGTGGAATGTTCTCACTTCTTTAGTAACTTTTCCTCTTGGAAAGAACGTGGGGTTTTCTCTCTCACCCCTTGCCTCATTTACTTGTGCTGTGTAGGGAATTGTGTTATATCCAGTTACTATAATACTGGGAACAACCTCCTCTCTCCTTATGGAGACTGATACTAACCATTGAACTCCTGATTTTTGTTGTTGTTGTATGGTGCTTCATGCTGTCTAATTCCATGTGGGAATAACAAAGTCAATCCATCCATCTATCCATCCATCTAACTATCCATCCATCCAACTATCCATCCATCCATCCATCCATCCATCCATCCATCCATCCATCGATAACATTTAAAAAATCCCTCTTTAAAAATATTTAACCCCAGTAGGGGTTCCTATTTCCCTGGTATATTTATTTCTACAGCCTTTAGGAGAATAAAGCATTTTACATTTCTACTAGAAACTTTTTATTTTATTTTATTTTTTTAGCTGAGCCATCCTGCCACCTGTTGGCAGCTCAGCGGCAACTCAGCTTGGGCTGGCATTGAACCGCCATTGCTCAGAGCTCAGCTCGCACTCTCGAGCGAGCTCTTAACCAACTGAGCCCCTTGGCTGGCCCTCTACTAGGAATTTTTAAGGGACATATTTAGGTATTTGAAATTGTGAGGACTGTTCACAAAGGTACTTATATTTTGTTTATAGGGTATTAACACATGGCTTATGAGTAATTTGCATATGATTTGTGGGAACCCAGATGGCTGTTCTCTGTACCTCTTAAAATGTTTACACTGAAAATGTTATGATTGATGATAACATTTTGTCACATGTATTAGCTTGTGAGGGTTGCTATAACAAAGTAGCACAGACTGGGTGGCTTAAACAATAGAAATGTACTGTTTCACATTTCTGGAGGCTGGAAGTCTAAAATCAAGATGCTGGCAGGGTTGGTTCCTCCTGAGGCTGTGAGGGAAGAACCTGCCCCAGGCCTCTCTCCTGGTAACTGCTGATGGCTTCAGGCATTCCTTGGCTTGTAGATGGCATTTTCCCTCCATCTTCCCTCTGTGTGTGCCTGTCTCTGTCCAAATTTCTCCTTTTTATAAGGACACAGTCATATTAGATTAGGGCTTACCGTCCTAATGACTTCATCTCAACCTGATCATCTGCGAAGACCCTATTTTCAAATAAGGGTCACGTTCATGGGTACTAGGGTTTAGGACTTCAGCATCTTTTGGGTGGACTCAATTCAACCCATAACATCATGTTTGGGTTTTTCTCCTCCTTATCTAGTCTCATTCACTCACTAGGCCTGAAAGGGCCTTTGAACCCTTGAAGCAAAGAGCAAGAGGATAGGCAAGGCCATGGGGACAGTGAAGGAGGTGGAGCGCTCAGGGCCAAAAGACAGACTGCCTGGGCATTGGTGTTCCTTGGGCTTCGGGTAGAGGAGTGCTGCCTGGACCTTTCATGGAGTGTCATCCTCTTTGTGCCCCATTTTCTAGCTTTCTGGGACACAACCTGCTCCACTCCCTCCGAGATGCTGGGTACTGTTAGCTTAGGGCTCATAATGGAGTGACAGTTAATTTGGGGAGAGAAACAGGGAGATATGTTATAGCAATGCAGGTGGTTGTGCTGATGTTTGTCAGAGAAGACACTGGACCCTGGACACACACCCGAGTTCTGGGCCCCCGGGTGGGCTGGCTTCCGTGGGAAGGCACAGGAGCAGCACAGGGCAGCGTTTCTCAGCCTTATTGTTTATACATTTTATGTTTTGTGGTTATTATCAGGACAAGATTTACGTTTTGGGGTTTAATTAGGGCACAAGGAAGTGTATTGAATATGTGTTTTGCAAGCTGTCTTCTTCTGGACCTTGGGGGCCTGTCTTCTGTCTCTTTGTCACCCCTGTGAAGAGACCCAGCATTGAACTTTGCTGTAGAGAGGGGTGGGATGGGGGAGGGGTGGGAGAGGGAAGAGGCTTCCAGAAGTGTGAAGAGAGGCTGATAAAATGTCACACTAGCTCAGTGTGAAGCAATGGAGTTCCAGAAGTTTGAGAGAAAGGGCAGCTTCTGCTGATACTAAAAGAGACTGATGGAAAGCGAAGACTTTAATATCCACAAAGCATCCAGTCAGTATGCCTAAATAGTTGTTAGGAGGCTGTTGAGGAAGACCGCTTGGGAAGTTATTCTCTTTTATGGCGTAATGTTACAAACATTTATAATGTAGGTTAGAGTGGAAACAGTTTCAATGATTAGAAGTTGCTTTTAAGTTATCACCTCGTCTCCCACTGTTCTGGATAGGTAGATGAGTATAACGGGGGAAAGCTTATTCTACCTGTGCTGCTACGGGGGACGTTAGCTTAAAGCTGACACCGATTTCCACCCCCCGAACTAACCTTACCCTGATTTTCTGTCTTTATATTCGGTACTTGTTTCCTGGGCTTGTCTTAACAAATTATCACAAACAAGGTGGCTTAAAACAACAGAAACTCATTGTTTCCACAGTTCTGGAGACTAGAAATCTGAACTCAAGGTGTCGGGAGGGGCACACACCCTTTGAAAACTAGTGGAATTCTTCCTTGCCTCTTCCTGGCTTCTGGTGGTTTGCCAACAATCTTGGGTGTTTTGTGGCTTGAACCTACGTCACTCCAATCTCTGCCTCTTTTCATAGGCATTCTCCTGTGTTTCTTCTCTTTTTGTAAGGATGCCGGCCATGTAGGATTAGGGACCTGTATGACCTCATCTCTCCTGAACTAATTACATCTGCAGTGACTCTGATTTCCAAATAAGGTCCCATTCTGAGGTACTGAGCATTAGCACTTCAGCATATCATTTTGAGGGAGCACAGTTCAACCCCTAAAACATTGCAAACCTCATTCACTGCCTCCCACCACAAACCACTGGGTCTCCCGATTACCTTCTTTGTCTTTCCCTTACTATTCCTGCTCCGAGTCTTGGCATCATCTCATTTTCTCAGCTCCTGTCGGGTTATTTGCAGCTCCTGTGAGTTCCACCTCCGAGTTGCTTTTTGATTTCATCTCCTGCTCACTAGTCCTTTTGCCACATTTTGGTTAAGTGCTCATTAATCCTCCCCATCCCCAGTTTCTCACAGCCACCATCTACCCTAACTGTCTAGAAATGAACTCTATAATCATGTTATAGCCCTACTATTAAAAAAAAAACCAAAACCTTGATTGGTTGGTTCCCTGTTACCTATGGGGAAAATCCCAAATTCCATCCCCTATAATATAGGACTCTCTGTAATCTATGTTCTAGTTTTTCTCCCACCACCATTTGTGTCAGCCCAGGCAAGGTGGGCTCCCTGTCCACAGAGTGTCCTTTGTGGGGTCCTGCTGGTGTGCCTCTGCTCCCACTGGTGCCCGCTGCAGGCCCATCTTTCTAGCCTTGCTGGAATGCGCCATCCTCGCCTGAAGCCATTTCTCCCACCTCTTTGTCTTGCCTCCTCCATCACCTCTCACACTCCATGTGACATCTAAGGTGTTAGCGTCCTCACCAGTTGGTAGGATCATTTAGGGTAGATCTAGGTTTTAGTCATTTTAAAAAGATACTCATCTGTGCCTGTCCTGGGATGTCACAAATGCTGGTGCTTGGACAGTTCGGTAGCACAAAGGCCTTCCTGTGGCAGCTCTGGCTGCACTACTGAGGCTTTGTCGTGGTCCAAAGGTTTCCTCTTTGAGTCTGGCTCTCTTGACAACATCACTCTGCCGAGCCCTGTGTGATACCTGGGTTAATCAGTACTCTGGAAATCAGCCTTTATCTAAAGTCAGCGCTGGTTTATTGTGGTTTATTTTTAACTTCCTGAAGGACTGGATGTAGAGTGGTGGGAAAGAATTTCCCAGAGGTTTCAGGATGGACCAGGTGCTGGCTGGTAGGCCCTGAGTACTGCTCTGGTTTCCTGGGGCCACCAGAACAAAGTGCATAACCCGGGCAGCTTAGAGCAAGAGAAATTGATCGTCTCACAGTCCTTGGGACCAAAAGTGCAAAATCAAGGTATTGGCAGGGCTGTGCTCCCTCCGAAGTCTCTACAGAGGGATGTGTTCCAGGCTACTCTTCTGGGTTCTGGTTATTCTTGGCTGGTGGCAGTATAACTCTAGTCTTCACACAGCATCCTCCCCATGTGTGTCTGTGTCCAGATTTCCGCTTTTTATAAGGACAATGGTCATATTGGATTGGGGCCCATCCTAGTGACCTTATCTTACTTAACTGATTACATCTGCAATGGCTGCTTCCAAAGAAGGTCACATTCTGGGGTACAGGGGTTAGGATTTCAACATGAACTTTTGAGGGGGGACACAATTCAACCCATGAGAAATACTAAGTAAGCCCTAGCTCTCCCACAGAGCCTGGGGTGTGTTTGCTGGGGTGACTTGGGTCAGGCACTGAAGTTTGCCAGGGCAGAGGGTTGCGCCCTCAGGGGTGGAGGAGGTGAGGAGAAAGGCGGAGCCATCTCCATTTGCACTGTTCCCCTCTAGTCCTTGGAAAAACAACTCTGGGTCTATACACCTGGCTGATGATACAGTGCCAGCCGTTCTTGGATGTAAAGGCCTCAGGCTGGTGGCAAGAGTGACCGGCCTGGCCTGGGGATGCAGGCAAGGGTCAACCCTGCTGGTCTCTGGTCAGAAGGGGTTGGTCGGCCCTCTCGGAGGGAGCTTCTGAGATCTCAGGGACCTAGCAGTAGACATATCGCTGTTGAGCTAATGTTTAAACTTGTAACCCACCCTTTTCTGTTTACACTGTCCCACCTGGGCTGTGTCTTCCTCTGTTAACCCAGTTCTGATAATCCGTGTCATTGAACTCCTTCCTCTGTCCTGGTACAGATGGCACAGGATGTCTCATCCAGCAGTGGAGCGATGTAGAGATTTGAAAATGATGCTTTTAAAGTGACCAATGGGGAAAGTAAGATACGTTGTTTTGTTTTTGTTTCTCTTGGTTACATTGACTTACCTGATTTAGATGTTTGTAATAATTAAACAACCCACTTGGGTAGACATGGCAAGAAGTTGCTTAGCTGTGGGTGGAGAGTCAAATCTAGGCTGCACCGTGTCCCAGCCGGGTGACCTGTGGGCACGATTCTTAATCTTTGTAAACCAAGAGTTTCCCCTCTTGTAAAAAGGGAAGGTAATAGGATCTTCTTCATAGGGGGGTGGGAGTTACACGGGACAACACACATAAAATATCTTGCTTGTTAAGTGCTTAATACATGGGACTACTTCCGTTGGAGACTTATATGGCTTGGTGACTGTGGGCTGCATGTGTGCCTTTTTTATTTGTTTTCACACTATGCAGTTGACCAAGAAATGGCAATTGTCCAACTAGCTCATTAATTTTGTGTTTATAGACAACTACACTAGATAATTTAGATCACTAAATGGATTCCCAGCCAGTTTGAATATTTATATAGCTTAAGTTGCCTACATTGATTGATTGGCTGATTTATCTGGACCATGGAGACTCATGCCTAACTACAACATGAACTTTTAATACTGTTCATACTATTAGTTAATCTTTTCTTCATGTAATGGAAAAAATATGTTCAATATAATGAGATTATCACTATTGATCCACTTAAAAAATATGATACTAATCAAAATGTCTGGGTTTTTTTGTTTGTTTTTGTGAAGGGGGGAGGGAGGGTTTGTAACCAGTAAATCTTGTCCTCTATGAAAGACACTTTAAAATCTTCCCAGCCTGATTTTGACATAACAAAGCTCCATTAATTTTGATAGAAATAATGGATGACTATTTGAGTGCTTGACTCAAATCTATATATTATGGGACCCCATAGGATATGAAATCATAAACTGAGACTAATAACACCAATCACAGGTACCCCTCCCCCCAAAAAAAGAGATATCTCAGAATTTAAAATGTATTTTCATAGTTACTGATCACATTCTTTTAAATAGGAAACATAATTCTTTTATTGGACTCAGTTCTATAAATATTCATGTTGCTGTATATGTATAGCTTATATTCTTTTATTACCTTTTCACCATTGGAATAGTAAAAAAAACAATGTTTGCTAGTTACTGAAAACAAGGTTGAGTTGAAAATAATTTCAATTCTTGGCCAATAGGTGAATTGATTCTTGCCAAAAATATTTCCTTTACAGCAGGCAGTTGACTAAATGATGAATAAAAAGTCTATAATTTAAAAGAATTCTGACCATTGGTGTCCTGGGTAGAATTGGAATAATTGTGTTCCAGTTGGGGAATTGCCACATTGTCTGTGTCACCTTGGGGCAATCCCTAAACGTCTACTAAATACAGGTTAGCCCCTCCCATTAATGGAAACAAAACTAAACGCCCAATCATGGTCACATTTTCAGAGGAATTGTGCTAAGAAAATTGCACTTTTGCAAGATGAGAAAAATTTAGGGAAAATAAGAAAAATGTTTTAAGTTAGTCTTTCTAAAACATACTCAGATCGTATCTAATGGGATGAATAGTATGAATTAAAGATGGGATGGTTGGTTTCCTCCTTTTTTTTTTTTGATAGCTGATTTGGGTAATGTTACCCTTAAGTCATGATACCATTAAAAAAGCTAAAAAATATCAATGGGAAAAATAGCCTTTTTGGGGGTGTGTGTGTGAATTTTTCACTGGATAGTTGAAGTTGCTGCAAGAGTTTTAAAGACCTTTATGGAAGAGGGAGCCAAAAACCAAATCTGTTTCTTCTTAGAACCATCTCGAGACCCTCTTTTCCTGTAAACTAAGCAATTAGTCACAGCTTTCTGTCCAGTATTCACATCACGACTATTCACCACAAAGGATTTATTAGCTTTTTAAGTTCAAATATTGAAATCCTGCCAGATTTTTAACATGGATGTACTTCAGGAAATCTTTTTTGGGTCTGCTCTTGAGGCCTCTTTCTGTCTCTGTTTACTTTTTGCTAAACTTCAAATGGTTGAACAAATGGTAAAGAGTAGAAAGCTTATTTATCTGATAGTTCCTAAACTTTGTGCATCACTAAAAGCAGGTTAAAAGAAGAAACCCAAGGTGACAAATGCAAGTAAAAAAGATGGCAGCCTCCTTTTTCCAAGATAAGGAGGAAGTAGATGTCCAAAATTAAGATGCAAAAGATATGCTTATTTGTAGAAAAGTTAATAACTTCAAATAGTAAGTATATTGAAATTTATAAGTAGGGAAAAGAGATGACAGAGGTGAAAAGAAACTCAAAGCACTGATAGTTGGAGTTGAGTTTACTCAAGTCACATTGTTTGCACTTGGGAGTGTTGGTGAGTCGCCCCTCATTTAGATTCATTGTTTTCTTTCTTATTACTAAAATTTGTGAGTTTTAGTGCGTGTTATGGACTGAGTTATGTCCTGCCAAAATTCCTATGTTGAAGTCCTAACCCCTAGCTCAGAATGTGACTATATTTGGAGTTAAGGTCTTTAAAGAGGTAATTCAATTTAAATGAGGTCACTCGGGTGGACCCTAACCCAATCTGACTGGTGTCCTTATAAGGAGAAGAGATTAGGACACAGATATGCACAGAGGGAAGACCACATGAGGACACAGGGAGAAGGTGGCCATCTACAAGGCCAGGAGAGAGGCCTCAGAAGAAACCAACCCTGTCATCACCTTGATCTCAGAATCCTAGCCTCCAGAACTGTGAGAAAATAAATTTCTGTCCTTTCAGTCACCCAGCCTGCAGTACTTTGTTAAGGCAGCCCTCGCAAAGTTATACCCTGAGAGATGTTCATTAAAATGATTGAAAAGCACCCTGTATCAAAAAAAAGATAAAGAAGGGCCGGCCGAGTGGCGCATTGGTTAAGCGCTGGTTTTGGGATGCCAGGGGCCCCGGTTCGGATCCCACGTGAGGGCCAGTGACACTGCCCTCTACAGCTAACAACAGCTCCACCTGGAGCTGGGCTGTGCGAGCCCCGGAGGTGGTGTAGGCTGCAGCCCCTGCTGCAGTGGGCTGCCATAGGCTACAGTGAGTGGCCCGTAGCCAGCGTGAGCGGCTGGCAGCCAAGCGTGAGCTGCCAATAGCCGCGGTGAGCGACATCCAGAGGCCAGCGACCGATCTGCCTCATCCGGGAAGAGCGCAATGATGATACCAACAGTGAAGCAACATCCTCCGCAACTAAACTGAAGAACAAAAAGACAGCAACTTGTCTGTTCCCCTTCCCCGATTCCCCAACGCTGTTCCCCTCCGCCAATTCCCCAATAAAATCTTTAAAAAAAAAAAAAAAAAAAGATAAAGAAGCACGTGCTCCACGTAACGGTTTCAGGTTTCACCAACGTAATCTCCATGCAGCCCCCACCCCATGCACACATGTGCAAATGCGCACACCCCTCCCTCCGAGTCCCCTTGTTATCTGCTTGTGAATTCCTTGCAGGTCCTGAGAGCCATTATCTGTTGTCAGTGGGGGCAGAGCACTCAGTATTCCCAGCGAGCAGAACAGAGGCCAGGAGGATTTATGGTGTCATTGCAGGGTCACAGATTCTGCCTTCGTGCAGACTGACACCGTAAATGTACATGTATAAATCAGAGTAGAGTGGGAAGAAGAAAGGGAAAGGGTTTTCCCTTTCTGATGAACCAGGCACCGGGGCTACCCTGATATTTAATGAGTGATTTCAGAGGACAGGAAGGAAGCCCTGTGTGCAAGTGGCATGGGGAAGCCATCTGCAGATGTTTATTGGAGGACCCTGTGTGCAAGGGTCACCAGCATCTGGGGGCAGGGGGCAGGAGGACTGTTAGGGATTCCTGTGCTCAGTTAGTACACAACTGTCATCTCTCCCTCCCCAGGCCTTTGCTCTCCCCAGTGGGGTGGCCTGGTGAGCTCTTAGACTCCTTGAACAGACACACATCCTCCTCTTTGGAGGCTTCCAGGAGACACCCCCTCTTCCCTGGAGTATGGACTTCCTTTTTCCCCCATTAGAACTACCTGCATATGTCAGCTATATTCTTATTCTGCTGTGTTGTCACTATTGTTTGCTCAGTTTTAATGAATGGTCACTGTGTGTCAAGCACTTTACGTGATGTTCCTTGGCCATCATCATTACCCTAGTTTACAGATGAACCATCAATCTGAGGTTTATTGAGGTTGAGTTTCTTGCCTGGGATTTCTCATTTCTGGGGCCCTGATCTTGGTTTGGTTCCCAAAGGTACGATTTCATTCTCAGTACAACTTTGTGGGGTTGGTCATCTCATACACAGTTTGCGGATGAGAAAATTGAGCCAGGCCTTCCTCCCGGCTCCTCTCTCCCTCCCTCTTACTTCCCCTCTCTCCCTCCGCCCTCCCTCTCTCCTGCCTCCCTTCCACCACTTTTTTGTTGAGTGCTCTGTCTCAGGCAGGCAGTGTTTTGCTCCTGGGCTCAGAGAGTAAGTGGCTTGGCCAAAGACATGGAGCTGGGATTGCACTGTCCACACTGACCAGTTGTCCCATGTAGGTGTTGAACACTGGAAACGTGTCTGGTCCACACTGAGATGTGCTGTGTCAAATACACGTCAGACTTCAAAGATGTAGTATGAAAAAAAAGTGTAAAATATCTCATTAAGAATTATTCACTATAGCCAAGATAAGGGAACAACCTAAATGCTCATTGATGGGTGGATGGATACATATGTTATATATTTATAACATAAATGTATAAACTTATAAAAAATATATATATAATATATATAAATTTATAAAATAGAATATTTTATAAATCTTTATAAAATAAAATTACTTAAATTCTATTTAGAATATACAATAGAATATTATTCAACCTTGAGAAAGAAGGAAATCCTGTCGTTTGTGACATTATGGGTGAACCTGGAGGATGTTATGCTAAGTGAAATAAGTCAAACACAGAAAAACAAATATTACATGATCTTACTTATATGTGAAATCTTTATAAAAAGAAAAAGCCAAGCTCATAGTAACAGAATAGAAATGTGGTTGCCAGAGGTTGGGGGGCAGGGCTGGGGGAAAAGGGGGAAATTGAAAAAATAAAACGGAAAGTAGGTGGTTGGAAGGGGTGGGGGGAAGGGGTCATGGGGAGCCAGTATTTAATGAGTGCAGGGTTTCAGGTTTGCAAGATGAAATGAATTCTGGAGACAGCTGGTGGTGATGGTTGCACAACAATGTGAATTTACTTAATTCCACTGAACTGTATACTTAATAATGGTTAATTTTATGTTAAGTGTCTTTTTTTTAAATCAAAGTTAAAAAAATAATAAAAAAGAATGAACAAAAACTTGAGGACTATATGTCTCACAGACTATTATGTGAAAACATTTAAAGAATGAAAACTTTGACTTAAAGCAATTGGACTAAATAAAAGTTGATAGAATGTAAGATAGTCAAAATAAAGTTTTGTTAAAAAAAAAAAGCAGATGGAATGTTGGGGGTTCTGGTGCCAGACCATGAAGGATTTTTATAATTTCTTTTCAAGGCAGAGTTTCTTTTAAATATTTCTGAGCACCGAAGATAATCTTGCCATCCTTAGAAGGAAAACTCGGGTGCCTCACAGCGGAGAAGGGAGAAGCAGGGAAACTCAAGGGAGCTCTGGGAAGCCCCTCGGAGGCTGGCCAGCAGCTCTCAGGTGAGGAAGGAATCTTCTGGAAGAGACTTGGTGACTGGTTGCTGGATAGGGGAGTTGGGGAGGGAGTAAACTGCTCAGTCAACAGGTGGGGATGATAACAGCCTCTGAGACAGGACCACGGAGAGAGTTTTTTCTAGAGGCAGAATGGTGACAAGTATGATCAGAGAGGATGGGTTGGAAGGGTTGGGGTGCAGGCTCTCCACTTGGGGTGTCCACCGGACAGAGAGGAAGTCGCTGTTCTCAGCAAGTTGACAGCGCTGGCTGGCAAGGGGTAGGGATAGTCACTCATAACCAACCCAGTCTTTTGGATTCCGTGGGTCTGTTTGTTTTCAGATGATGTCATTGGAGGCCTCTCTGTATTGTCACCGAGTTATATCCTGGATAATTAAAAATGGGGCTGAGTAGGAAAAGAACTGGAGCAGTAAGAGGCTCCTGGGGGATCAGAGTTGAAGGTATTTGAGATGATTGGGTGTTAAGTTTTTTAACCAGCATATTTGTTGATTTGATATCTTTGGCACTTCAGGAGCCAACCATTATGGGGAACACCATGATGAATTAATTCCCCATCGTCTCAAAAAACTTGTCATCTGTTACCGACCTGGGGCTTTTGGACTCTTCTCCAAAAGCAAAGAAATGATTCTAGCATTACCTGCTTTAATTTGTACCTCACCTCCCCTTTAGATTCCTGGGTTTTGGTAACTTCATACTAAGCAGGTAATTTGGGATTACTTTTCTCCTTGTGTATAATCCGTACATTTTGACAACGAAGGAAGCATACTTATTCTAACTAAGTAGACAGGGTTTTGAGAAGAATTTCAACAGTTGCACAACCGCCAGGCACTTCTACCTTGCTATCTCAAAATTCTCCGTTTTGCATTTTTCCTCCCTTGCCGGGACCCATTTTCTGGGTTCCCACCAGCAGGATGTTTCCAGGGTATGGAGCGTGATTTGCTTTCAGAATCAGCGCTGGAGTCAGGGCACAGACAATCCCAGTGACAGGGACTTGAGAACTCCGTGGGAGGGTCTCCCAGCCCTGCCTTGCCAGCTGACTTTAGTTTTTTTTCTTCGCCTAGAGTTCAGCTCTTTGCATTTACTCTGAGCTGGTTTCTGTTATTGTCACCAAGACAGTCCTAATGAGCTTGGTTGTTTAAACCCGGGAAGGAAACTTTTTCCCCCTCATTTACAAAAAGACAGATTTTTAGCTTGGAGCAGTGGGAGGTGGCCGGCAGGGAGCCAGGGGTCAGAAGCTGTCTCGCTCTGCTACATAAATAGAAGCAATTAATGGGCCCCCATAAAAGACAGCGATGTGGGTTTGCTGTCTAGCATCAACTCTCTGTGAATTGGAACCACCCTGAAATTAATTATAAAGCCAGCAAAGGATATTTTCTGCTTTCTGTTAAATAAGTATCTTTCACACAGGAGCATGTTCCACTTGGATGCATTGCGTGCGTTTACACATATCATTTCTTGGAAGAAGGCGTGAAACCAATTTAATTTCAAACCATCCCACTGGATCGTGGCAATCACCACAGTTTTCAGCCCTTTCACACTGAATTCAGGCTTGGGTGTAGAGCCTGGAGCCTCAGAGGCCTTGGCCCCTTGTCATTTTCTTCATGGCTTTTGGGGTGTCCCTGTGAGCTCACCTCTGCTCAGTCCATTTCATCCAGCCCTCTTGTTACCCAGATTTGATTGTTGTAATGTGATTTACAAGCCAAGCCATTCTGTTATTACTAATACCTTTCATAAACGTTCTGTATTAGTTTGCTCAGGCTGCCCTAACAAAATACCATGGAGCGGGTATTTTGACATAGACTTAAACAACAGAAATTTGTTTTCTCACAGTTCTGGTGGCTGGAAGTCCAAGATCAAGAAGTCCGCAAGTTAGGTGTCTTCTGAGGCCGCTCTCCTTGGCTTGCAGATGGCCGCCTTCTCCCTGTGTCCTCACGTGGCCTTTCCTTTCTGTGGGCACATCCCTGATGGCACTTCCTCTTCTTATGAGAACATCAGTCTTGTTGGATTAGCGACCCACCCCTATTTTCTCATTTAACCATAATCATGACTTGAAAGGCCCTATCTCCAAATAGTCACCTTGAAGATTAGGTCTTTAACATAGGAATTGGGGTGGTGGGGGACACAATACAGTCCATAACAGATTCGGATCTAGTTAATAGAATCTTTTTCTTCCAACTGCACTTAGATTCATTCATTCATTCATTCATTCATTCATGAAATACTTATTGAGAGCTGTCTGTGTGCCAGAGACTGTTCTGGATGCCAAGAGCATGACCGAAAAAGTTTCCTTCCCTGCTTTAAACAACCAAGCTCATTAGGACTGTCTTGGTGACAATAACAAACCAGCCCAGAGTAAATGCAAAGAGCTGAATGAACTCTAAGAAAAAACAACACTAAAGTCAGCTGGCAAAGGAGGCAGGAGACCATCCCTTCCCTTCTGGAGTTTCATTAACACTCAGTTAATGAGTTCTGTATGATTTAAGAGGTGATAAGTGCTCCAGGGAAAGTAGGCTGGGGTAAGAGGGTTGTGAGGGCCAGGAGAGTGTAGCTGTAAATAGGGGGCTCAGGGAAGCCTCTCTGAGAGGTGATGATGGTTCAGCACCATCACCTTGGAGGTGAGGAAGTGAGCCCATGGCCCCCAGGTGGGAAGACAGGGAGGGAGATGAGGCCAGAGAGCTAGCTGGCTGCAAGATGGGGGCCTGCAGGCATCACCAGGAGTTTGGCTCTCCCTCCCGAAGAAATTGGGTTCTGGAGTTTGGTTCTCACTTTGGGGGAGCTTTCCTGTCCCTCTAGATTGGATACTCTGGAGAAGGTGACAGATGGTTCAGACAAGATGGGGAGGGAGAAGGGGTACCCAGCAGGGCCACATCCCAGAAATAGATGTTAGGACGAGAGGGACTTGGGGTGGCACAGGGGTGGCTGGTGAAGAATGAGGCTTCTCTTGTGATGGAACGCCGGGGTTCCCAGACAACACACGTTAACACTGGTCATGATGTCTCTCCAGCACCGCTTCTTCCTACTGGCTTCTTCCGACTCTCAGCCAGGCTCTTAGGAAGCAGGGCACTGCAGCAGGGTGGATGAGGGCTCCAGTCCACGTGGGGGCAGGTGACTGCGGTCCACATCCTTCAGCTTGGCAGTGATCGTCAGTGTCTCTCTTTGCTCCGACTCACCCAGAGAGGATCACTTGCAATGCCCTTTGTTCAGTGCCCTCTTTCCTACTTTCTAGCTTGGGCATTTAGTGTTGGCTTCTGTCCAGGCCAAAGTGGAATCCACAAGGCATGTACGGAATTGGGGAGGGCTGTAGCCATCCGCCCCTCCTCGCCTCCCACCTCTCTCCCTCTCTTCCTTCTACTTTCCGTCCCTTGCGTGTGCACTGGCTGTGTCAGTAGTCCAGTACACTTTTTTTGAGCTCCTTCTCTGCTCCTGATGCTGTGCTAGGCACTGGGCTTGCAAGGGTGAGCCACCATTGGAGTGACAGTGGGGACTGGTGTCAGGAAGGGGGTTATGTAAGAGTTTTCTGGAACAAGCGTGAGAAGGATCCAGCAGGCTGCTCTCAGAGTCTGGGAAGAGGACCTGGAGCGGGGAGAGTTGTTCTGTGAGGAAGAAACGGCCTATGGTCCAGGGGGAAAACAGAACCGAGGAAGGGGATTCTGAATGCCTCAGTGGGGGCAGAGGGCACGGGTGCTGCTATCATTAGGCTGGTCAGGGAACCCTGTCTGAGAAGGGGACATTTCTCAAAGGGGGTATGTGCATCTTTGCATCACAGTCACGTCTGAGCTGAAACCATGTCCATAGGCAGTGTTACGTTTTGTAATTTCAGTGGTTGAAAGGAAAGACCTTGGTCTGCTTGTGCTGTAGCTGAGGAAGGGGAGGGCTCCAGCAGTTAGACTTACCCAAGGCAGGAGTGGAGAGAAGCAAGAACTCACCGTACTGACTGCCTGTAGCACACTGGTTGGGTCCTTCCTTCCTTCCTTCCTTCCTTCCTTCCTTCCTTCCTTCCTTCCTTCCTTCCTTCCTTCCTTCCTTCCCCTTCCCTCCTTCCTTCCCCCACCTGCTCTCCATGAGCCAAGCACTGTGGTAGAAGCTGGGACCACAAAAGTGAGGAGGCCAGACCCAGCTCCCGCCTTCCTGGAAATTTCAGTGGAGGGTGTTCCAGACCATGAAGAGTGTGTGATGGGTGTGACAGCTGGGGAAGTGTCGGATGACCTGAGCCAGTTGGGAGTGGAGAAGCAAACGGTCATCTGAGGTCAGAGGGAGGAGTTGGGCCACCTAAGAGTGCTGTGTGGGAGGAATTCTGGCAGGGGTGGTGGGGGCCGGAGGCAGGAGGCAGGAGGCAGGCAGAGTAGCAGCAAGGCCTCCTCCAGGCAGAGAGGAGGGTGGTGTGTTGAGCAGCAGTGGGGAATAGGAGTGCAGAGGGGGTTGGGAGATCTTAGGAGGTGGAGGTGACAGGCCCTGGTGATTAATTAGGTGTGGGACTAGAGGTGGGGTGGGCAGAGGAGGACATACAGTTGGGGTTCAGTCCACCTGTGGAGGGTGGTGCTGTAGATTGAGCTGGGGATCCCAGAGAGGAGCAGGGGGAGGTGATGGGTTTGAGGGCCCTGTGGACCATCCAAGTGGAGACATCTCCAGGCACATCATTGCTCAGGAAAGAGGTGTGAGAGACTCATTAGCATATGGACAAGTCATATGAATCACGGAAGTGGAGGAGACGGGCAGTGCCTCCCTCATGTGAGGAGGGCATGGAGAGAGAGTGACCTCCAGGACTGGGTGGGCAGCAGGGACCCTGGTGAGGACTTCAGGGCGTGGTGGCTTTCTGGCTTCTGTTTTCTTCTCCTTTTGCACGGAACAGTCCCATCCTAACAGTGAACACTTCTTGAGGGCTTCCGTGAATGCTCCTGGTGCTAAACACCCTTCCTGGGTTTCCTCATTTATTCCTTCAATATCCCTATGAAGTGGGCCCCATTAGCCCACTATTTGAAAAAGTGAGGAGACGACTTAAAGAGGTTCAAGCCACCAAGTGGCAGAGACAAGCTGTGAAGTCAAGTCCTTGGGCCTTGGAGCCCACACACCTAATAACTGCTGTGCTATGTGCAGAGCTGCCCATTAAGATCTGGAAAGCAATGATACGCTCTGACCCCAGCCCTCGGTGAAAAGACGTTAATCCCTTACATTTCCACTCTTCCGAGGGATAAGGGAATCCTGTAGAATTGTAATGATGCTCAGACCATCTGTCAGTCTGGTCTGGCCCTGACGTAAAAAAAGACCTGGGGGTTCAAACAACATACGTTTATTTTCTTATGATTCTGGAAGTTGGAAGTCCAGCAAGGTGCCAGTTGGGCTGGTTTCCGGTGAGACCTTTCTCCTCGGTTTGCAGATGGCATCCTCTTGCTGTGTCCTCACATGGCTTTTCCTCTGTGCGCATGGAGGGAGAGATCTCTGGTAGCTCGTCTTATATGGAAGGTCAGGGCCCCACCCTTATGACCTCATTTAACCTTAATTATGCTCTAAAGCCCCTGTCTCCAAGTATAGTCACACTGGAGCTTAGGACTTCAACATGACTTTAGGTGGAGGGATACAGTTTAGCCCAAAACAGGTGGTAATGTTGAACCACTGTAAAGAATCTGAATTATCCTCAAAAATGGGCTTGATGACCCATGTCTCTGTCATAGGGTCCACTTGGCATGTAGAATGTGTTGAGTATATTGTAGGTGCTTAATAAATGTTCTCTGAAAAAGAAAAGGTTCATTTGAGTTTCACATACAGTATTCTTTAAGAAACCAAAGTGTTCTGGAAAGACCTCTTTCTGGCTAATTTCCATGTAAAAGGAAAACTCAGTTGATGAGGGCCTACTACAATATTTCCTCTGCTTTCTGATTCTTGGAAACATTACAGTGTAAAATCGCTTTGATTAGAGAAAGACTGTGAACTTTCGAAGACACAGCACACATTATATAATGGGTAAAATATAGTTTTGTAATATTAAAGAGTTGTCTCTTTGATCAGTACTTTTTTTCCTTCCTCTCCGTCATATGGAAGATCCGTTTTCCATCCTCCTTTGCATTTTGGAGGTTGGCTGCATCAACAATCCTTGATGTGTTCACAGTAATGAATTTTAAAGGCAGTGAAGGCTGATCCAGGATGAAGGGATGAATTTTAAATCCCGTTAACTCTGATCCTATGTAGATAGTCTCAACTATGTCAATATTTAAAGAAGATGAGAGGCTATTCAACCACTGCCTTGAGAATTAAAAGCGACTCTATTCCAGAGAACTCCAAACACTGAAACATGGTTCAGTGTTTTCTTTTTAACATGCTAAAACTACAGGTCGAGGAAATGCACGTTTTCCCTTAGTCGAGCTAAGCTTGAATGCTTTTTCACCCTTTCTGCAGGTTGGTTCAGGGACAGTAAAATGGTAATGATAATAAAGATAACAAGCATCCATTGAACGAGCTGGACATCTTGCTAAGTGCTTTACCTACATTATCTTGAGTACCAAGTGGTTTGTGGAAGTGTGTACCATGACTGGGACCATAGACTTTTGTGCAGCCCTCATTCTAAGTACAACTTTATGTTGTAATTTTTTTCTCCTAATACATAACAGGGGCCATTAAGCATGGATTTCTTTCTGTCAATGGCCCCTCTCTTGATGAAGTGGGATCTACAGCTGTGGTTGCTCCCCCTTTCCCGTGTTGGGGGGCAGTGTTCCCTGTCGTCCATGCCGAGCAGGCTCCTCAGGGCCTCCTTGCCAGCAGTCACGCCCCGAACTCGCCCCCCCACCCCATGCTTCCACCCCTATAGCTGCTACCTGGTCATCTTAGATCTAGCCTTTTCTCTCTCTCTCTTTTTTTTTTGGCCTTGGGGGATTTCCTTTTCATTCTTATGAGCTTAGCTATTTAAAAGTTAGTTTGCTGAATTTATTCATCATTGGTAGGCATTTATTTTTACTTTTATTTTTGGAGGGATTGGGGTGGGGGTGGAGAGGAGGGTGGAAATTGTTAGAAATGCAATTTCTTAATTAACAAGAGACACTGGTGAAGAATCTGTTTGAGCTGTGTTATTCTCTCTACACATTCCCCAGCACCACAAGACTTCACTCCTTGTCTTGGAAATACGGGGCAATCTTTGAAGACAGATTCCCTTGTAAAATTTCGGGAGACTTTGCACCTTGGATCTGGTGAAGACTGGACTCTTCGTTTTATTTATCCTTCACAGCAAAATTGTTTTTCTTTCCTTTTTTTTTTTTAGAGGAGCAAAGATTTTTATTGAAGCGAAAGTATAGCTTTCTGACGAGAGCGGGTGCCCGAAACTGGGATGCCCCCAAAATTGTTTTCCTTGATGTGCTCAGGATGACATCCAGGCGTAGCACTCCTCAACACCCCTTCCTTTCCACACATGGAGGGTCAGATTGGGAGTCCAGCTGAACCTTGCGCATGCCCCTCAGTGAGTGTGGGCATATTTAATTTTACTCTTTAAGACTCTTTAAGATACAGCAGTTTATCTTTTCAATGAGAGGCCTGTGCTCACACCAGGCTTCACCCTGGTAGAATCAGTGCCTGCAAATCTCTGATCACTGTCAAATTAAATTAGATGCTTCCTTTGGCTGGTCATTGATTTCCTTTTCCTTATTTTTACCTCAGTGTTTCCCATTTCAGTTGTTACAGGGGATGTTGATATAACAGTTTTGTGTAATCAAGAATGGCATTCCTTTTTCAGTATTGTCAACGCAGAGCGTATAAGGTTAGGGAAAGAATGAAAACAGCCCGGTGAGGAGCCGGCATTTGAAAATGGAGACTGGGCTTCGTGTAGGAAACCTTCAAGTGAGGTAGCTTCAGGGTTCAGGGTTTTCATGGAGGGATTCTCAGAGCCAGCAGCACTTGGGAACAGAGATACCAAATGATAGTGGAGCATAGGTGTGGTGTGTTAGCTCCTGTGGCCACTGTAGCAAATTACCACAGGCTTGGTGGCTTTAAACAACAGAAATGTATTCTCTCACTGTTCTGGAGGCCAGAAGCCCAAAATCGATTTCACTGGGCCAAAATCGAGGTGTCCACAGTGCTGTGTTCCCAGCGATGGCTCTAGGGGGCATCTGTCCCCAGCCTCTGCCAGCTTCTGGGGCGGTGACATTCCTTGGCTTGTGGCCTGTCACCACCATCTCTGCCTCTTTCTTCACACGGCCTTCCCCTCCCAGTATCTGTGTGAAATGTCCCACTGCCTCTGCTTTATAGGGACACTTGTGGTGACATGTAGGGCTCACCTGGATAATGCAGGTGAGTTGCATCTCAGAATCCTTTACTTTTTCCAAAGAAGGTCACAGTCACACGTTCCAGGGATTAGGATTTAATGCCTTGGGGACATTATATAACCTACTACAGGCAATAAAAGAGCTAAATAAATTATCCTCATTATAATTGTTGCTCTGTTAAAAAAGGCAGGTCATTTTACTGCTGGGTTTCAGGCTATTGTTTATTCATAGTACTTTGAAGAATTTCATTGCCAAAGGGTGTAATTTTTAAAACATTGCAACATAGATTCAAGCAAAGACAGAATCTAATTGCACTCTTCAGCATCCATCTTTCTCCCCACCCCCACGAGGCGATATATGTGTGTGTGTGTGTGTGTGTGTATGTCTGGTTTTTTGTTTGTTTTTTGGTCATGAAGTTTTTAAAGCTTTTAGTCTGGCATGTACTGAACTAGATGGGGTCAAACTACAGCCAGAGTGTAACTTGAACTTTTGTGGGCAGATAGCGTCAGCCATAGATTGACCTGGGATAGGCCAGACCCCTAGCTTTTCTGGTCCCATTGGCTGATTGTCCCCTCTTCGTCATATCTTTGGATTAAGTGCCTGAAAACCCCCATTACAATGAACGAAGAAGGTCAAAAGGTACAAACTTCCAGTTATAAGATAAATAAACCCTGGAGATGTCATGTACTGCATGCTGACTATGGTTAACGATACTGTATTGCATATTTGAAAGTCCTTGTCACACACACGCACATTTGTAACTATGTGTGGTGATGGATGCTAACTAAACTTATTGTAATAATCATTTTGCAGTATACACACATATCACATTGTTATATTGTACACCTAAACCTAATATAATGTTACATGTCAGTTATATCACAATTGGAAAAAAAAAAAGGCTGTTAAGAGAGAACAGATTAAGCTGTTGATAGCTATTTTTGCTTCAATGGTACAAAGCAAAAAAAACTCAATGATTCATTCAGATTGTAATCTATCTGTCACTTATTGTTTATAAAGGACTTGGTGTGGCGAAGAGGGGCCTTCCTTAAGGGGCGAATGCTTTAAATGGTATCACAGATGATGATGGTGGGAATATAAGGAGAGTTAAAAGGACTCTCTTTCTCTCTAGAAGGGAGGAAGGAATTGAGTTAACGGCTGAAGGATGGGGATGGGGGAGGGGCTTCAAATGGGTGATGGGAGTGGCATGATGCATCAGGGATAAGATGTAGGACATTGATGCAATAGTCCAGGCTGGGAGTGGTCAGATTTGATTGATTGATTGATTGATTGATTGATTGATTGATTGATTTCACAATCCTACATGAAGAAAATAGCATTTGAGTCCCTTACGGAAAACATGTATGTATGTATCTACCTATCTATCATTTATTAATCATTTATCTATTGACCCATACCACACTTCTGTATTAATATCTTGAGTGGATTATGAAACAATTACAAAATATACATACAAAAAGAGGAAATCAATAGAAATGGAAGGTCCATTGTTTTCTTCCTGCACCTGGGTGGCTCAGTGGCCTTGTGTAAGACTGTCCCTTGGTTTGCTTGAGTCTCACCCAGAGACAGTGTGTCTGAGCGCTAGGAGGCAAGGTTCTACATGCACCAGACTGGTGGCATCATGAACAGTGAGGAAGGAAAGGGCAGAGAGGCGGTTAGCAGGAGGAAGCCACGGGGTGGCAATGGCTGGTCACATTAGAGAGAGAGAGAGGGCATAAACAGTAGTGTCCTTCAGGGCTTGGGGAGGGGACAGGTGACAGCCACCAACGGAAAGGGGCGTGCTGGGAAGGGGCACAGATTTGGGTGGAAAGGACAGTCTTCCCTTCCCCTCCATCCCTCTGTCCTTGCCTCTGTTCTTCTGTCCCTCCCTCTATCCCTCCCTTGACACTACCTTCTACAAGGCTGGAGGGTCTGTGCATGTGACATGTTGACAGTGGGGGAAATGAGCCAGCAGGAGCGTCCTGAGGGTAGTGGAGATGTGGAGCAGCAGGTGGGGTCCTGACATAGGGCTGAGAGTTTACCTTTGTGCTGATTCACCAAGGGAAAGAGGTAAACGCTGGAGGCCAGAGGCAGACTGGCCTGAGGGCCTGCCCGCTGCTGGGCAGAGAGAGGGCTGGGAGGAGGGTCAGGGTGCTGTGTCACTGGGCATTACACCCCTCAGCTCCCTAACCATACCCTAGAACTGAAGATGGGGCAGCTCGGGCTGTTTCAGAAGTGGAGGCCTGGGGGGACCTGACCTGGAGGAATGATGGCGAGGCCTGACAGGGGCCAGGAGAGGCCCTTTGCTGGAGGAGAGCGTGGGACTTCATCCTGTGGTGAGCCAAGCTTGACATGGGCCCCTCTCTGAGCCTTCTGGGTGGCCATTCGAGTTCGCTTAAGTACATTTCACTCTCTGCGTTAGTAATTGAATGGTTTGATCTTGGCCGATATTACATTTTTCTTTGTTTTCCCCACGATGCTCTTTTAGGTAACGTTTTTCTCTTGGTGCCAAAAGTAGCGATGTATGTTCCTAGGGTTCTTGTGAATAGTCAGAATGATAATCTTTGCCTGCTGTGTGTGACTACGGCCATGTTTTTGGTGTCTCCTTAGGTGGCCATAAAAGTCATTGACAAAAAGAGAGCCAAAAAAGACACGTATGTCACCAAAAACCTTCGGCGCGAGGGGCAGATCCAGCAGATGATTCGCCACCCCAACATCACCCAGCTGCTTGACATCTTAGAGACGGAGAACAGCTACTACCTGGTCATGGAGCTGTGTCCTGGGGGCAACCTGATGCACAAGATATATGAGAAGAAGCGGCTAGAGGAGTCGGAAGCCCGCAGATACATCCGGCAGCTCATCTCCGCCGTGGAGCACTTGCACCGGGTGGGGGTGGTCCACAGGTAAGGGCCACCACACCTTGCTGATATCGCTGATGGTGATGAATGGCAGACACTCTGCTTTAGTATGCTCCAGCCTACGCTGAATCACGGGAGCATGTTGTACAATTCTTCTGGGGTTTTGTTCCGTGGAATTGTTTTGTGAATCGGGTTAATGTCAGGGTAGAGTTCCATGAGCAGCATCTGAAGGCAGAGTGCCTGGGTTTGCATCCGGTTAATAGTTTTATGACCCTGGGCAAGTTACTTAACCACTCTGAACCTTGGTCTCTTCTTCTATAAAATGGGAATCATAATGGTGTTTATTTTGTGGTTGCTATAAGTGTTAATATTTGAGTGTAATGAGTTAATAAGAGCTTGGAACAGTGTTTGGTACATAGTAAGGGCCATGTAAGTGTTGGTTGCTATTTTTTTTTTTTTTAAGATTTTTATTGGGGAATTGGGGGAGGGGAACAGTTTTGGGGAATTTGGGGAGGGGACCAGCCAAGTTGTTGTTCTTCAATATTCGTTATGGAGGGCGCCAGTCTCCATCTGGCTTCCCGTCGGCAGCTCATGGCTCAAGGTTCTGTGTTCAATCTTAGTTTTGGGTGGGTGTAGCCACCATCCCATGTGGGAGTCGAACCCGGCAGCCTTGTTGTTAAGAGCACAGGCTGTATCCACTGAGCCATCTGGGCAGCAGTTCAGCTCATGGTGCTGAGTTCAGTCTTAGTTGTGGGTGTGCATAGCCCACCATTGAACAGGCAATCTTGTTGTTACACCAGCTGAGCCATCCTGCCACCTGTTGGCAGCTCAGCGACGGCTCAGCTCGGGTGCAGTGTTCACTGGCCCATGTGGGAATCAAACCGGTGGCCCTGTTGCTCAGAGCACATGCTCTAAGCCAACTCTTAACCAACTGAGCCACTTGGCTGGCCCTGGTTGCTATTCTTATTATTTGCAGGATAATGAGACCAGCAACTCAGAAGCCTGAAAGAGGCATCAATGTTAAGATGGTATGAGATTGTTTTTCAGTGAGTGCTAGGGACGGTGCTTTCACTGTACTACCTTTACATATGGTAGTTGCTCAAGAACTGTTTTCTTCAGTTAAATTGAATCACCATTCAAATTGTGAACTTGCCCTTGAAAGTGAGCAGTGTTCCCCATGAGCCAAACCAACCTTGTAAATAATTATGAAAATCGAACTTTAAAAAAAAAAAAATAGCCTGTTCCCTCCTGAGGATGAGCTCCATTAGGAAAAGGGAATGGAAACACCGTGCTTAGAATGTTGCTGTGGGTGGTGGGTGCCTACTTTCAGGGCTACACTAAATTAAAATGGAAGAAAGAGAGAAAGAAAGTGTTGGCTTTACCAATAAATGCATAATTCCTCCTTCATGGAATTATAATCAGTAATTACTCTGGGTTGTTGAAAAAAATGTAGGGCTCTTGTTTAATGGATTCTCATTTTAAAAAACAAGATCAAGGCATAAAATATGTGCATACCCATATGTTTAACATTTTTAAATTGAGATACGATTCACATAACATAAAATTCACCATTTTAAAGTATATGATTCAGTGTGGGGTTTTTTTTGTTTTTTTTGTTTTTAGTATATCCACAGAGTTATGCAACTATCACCACTATTTCATTTTAGATTATTTTCATCACCCCTCCAAAGAAACCCTGTACCCATTAGCAGGCATTCTCCATTCCCCCGTCCCACAAGCCCCGGGCAACCACTCACTGGTCTGCTTTCTGTCACTACGGATTTGCCTGTTCTGGACCTGTCATATAAATGGAAACAAACAGTATATGTTCTTTCATGACTGGATGCTTTCATTTAGCATAATAGTTTCAAGAGTCATCCTTGTGGTAGTATCAGCACTTCCTTCTTTTTTATGGCTGAATAGTATTCCATTGTATGACGATACAACATTTTGTTTATCCAGTCATCAGTTGATGGACATTGGGGCTGTTTCCACCTTTTGGCTGTAGTGAATAATGATGCTGTGAACATTTGTGTACAAGTTATAGTGTGAACATATGTTTTCAGTTCTCCTGGAGAGTTCCACTCTTAGCAATTGCTGGGTCATGAGGCAACTCTTAGGTTTAATCTCTGAAGGAAACTTTTTAGCAATTCCACTTCTCACGGTGGCTTTTATCTGTTTGAAAATCATTCACAGTCTGATTAGTGGGGAAAGCAGTGCGAGGCCTTTCAGCCATAGAACTTACTAATGTGATTGGCACCTCGCTGCTGTCCCCTGTCGCGCCTACACCTGGCGACACTGCGGGGGAGGTCCTCTGAGCTGACCTTGACCAGGCACCATTCAGGCGGCTCATTTCCTCCACGAGGTGAGAGAACCACTTCACGTACATATTTTTAGTCACACACGTTGTCACCAACTCACGCTTCATTAGGAGTCTTTGAGTTTCGATCAGCATGGAAGGGAACATTCAGAAATTTCAAAGTGAATAACCCTATTTTTGGCTCTTTCCAACAATACCCTGGGTAGCCTGTCGTGTCACATAGCTCTGCCATTATTAGAAAACGATGGCCGTAAGTGTGCCTGCTTTCTGTCTTTGTTTATTAGGATGACAAAGGCAGACACCTCATGGATGAATCAGCATGGATTACGGACTCCACTGGTGACAGTGGAAAAATAGGACCAGGGCACAGAGCTTTCCGTGGGACTCAGGGTGTTATTACAAGGGTTTCGTGTTGTCAAAAATCTGCCCCGTGCCGAGCTTCTCGGGATTTCGAGTACAACAAAGGAAAAGCGAGTGAAAGCTGGGCGTTGCTTGCTGGTCTCTCCTGAAGGAAATTCTCCACAAACCCTTTAAAGAAATCTGAACAAAAACCAATTCCTCTCAGTGCAATTACTGTCAGAACGTCAAAGGCGTGGGTTTAGTAATGTTTTGATAGCAAAGACGGTGCCCTTTTTCTTGCTCTGATCTCCTGTTCAGCTCCGTCCTCTTTCCTTGGAAATATATTCATATGCCAATAATGGCAGAGGCTCAGGTCTTTGAAATTTAGGGAAGATTGAAAACACAGGTATTGTTTAAGAAGATTTCTTCATTTTTTCTTTCTAGTAATCGTGTTAATGAGTGTCAGCGCACAGGGACGGGGGTGATTAGGTGATTGAGGCATCCCATGAAAATGTTTGTTTAGAATATGCATGGGTGGCTCTAACTGAATGTCTTGACTTTCAAAGACTCTGTACCCCTCATTTTTAGCACACCTTCATCTGGCTCAGAGCCAGCATACTATTTACTGTAGCCCGTGTCCATGGTGGACAATTTTCACCTTCATGCAGCAAAGGTAGAATGAATTTCATCAATTATTTCAAGACTAGATTTTTTTTCAAACAAATAAGAGAGTAATAGCATTTCAGACCTGGCCAGTTGTTGCTAGAGGGAAGATTTCTGAGCAAACAGATTGGATCATCCAAAAGGATTTAGGGTGAATTTTGGTGGCTACATTATATTATTTAAAGGGCCTTTGGTTACATATGTTTAGAGGATGCTTTAAAAACACAGTTCTTCATTAGGCTGATACCAGATTGTTATGTCTCATCAACTTGATGCTTAGCAGAGCTCTCTTTCCTTTGATATTCAGTCTATATATTTATCTACCCAGAACTATATCAATATCATTTAAAAGAAGCAAATCTTTAGAAATCATATAAACATGACAAGTAGAAAGGAAAAAAAGGAAACTAAACTTTTCTAAAGCAGATTTCCTTAGCTTTTTTTAAACTTTATTATTATTATTATTATTATTATTGTTAGTTACAGATGTACAAAACTATGCAATAGTTATCTTTTTCACCCCTTACAAATGACTCTCCCCCACTGCCTCCTCACTCCCTATATCATGCATATCTATTACAATTTCCGGTGACTCCATCCCCACCCTATATTCTACATCCCATGACTATATATGTGTTAAATTATAGTCAACATCTAACATTAATCAGCGGCACCTTCAGATGTACAGTGCAATAGTCAGGCCACTACACCGTCCATGAAGTGGTCTCCCTGACAAGACATGAATCCTTCTGATCCCCTAATTTACAACCTTACTGATTATATTCCCTAAACTATCTCTTCTGTCTCTGCAGTTGTGAACTTTGGCAAAAGTAGAGTTTGTTCTTAACTTCTTTGCTCCATTTTTGGATTGCCTGAGATACTCCACATTTAAAATCTAATGAGGTTTTTTTATTTTCCCTTTTTCTCCAATGTGCTCACCCAGCAGGATGCCAAAATCTGATGATGTGCCTCTTGTATATAGAGCGTTGACTCCTAACATCAGTCATCAAGAATACTGATTCTGCTAATTTGAGATTCATCTGTTCATTCACACTAACAAAGTCCAATCAAACTAGACAGACAAAACAGAACAGGGAAACACAATACCACCATCTCTAAGCAGGAAGAGACAAGCCATGGGGCCCACAGGACGAGGAGAGAGAGACGCATGATCAAAGAGGGCTGGAGCCTGTGCTGGGATGTGCGTCAACACGGCGGACCGGGGCCGTGACCTTATTCATTCACCAATATTGGGAAGGGGCCCCGGGCGCTTAGAGGAATGCAGTGGAGGAGAGGGGGGGCCCTTCTTTGTTCTTGTGGGCCTGACGAGAAGCAGGCACAACCTGTGCCGGGTGGGTATTAAGAAGTTCTTCTAACTTTCAGGTTTTTGTGGAGAGGGCAGGGCGGGTGGGGTGGGGGGCGCACAGACAGAGCAGAAATAACTTTCTGCTCACCTCCAGGGGCTGTGTGAGATCCCAGGGCCTTCCGCCGAGACTGAGCCCCTGTCTGGTTGTATATATCAAAGGTTTTGTGCTCAGTTGGGTTTTAAAAAGTGTGATGGAAATGTCAGATTTTACAAAGCTCTAGCTCCACGACTTTGTGGATTGGAGTGTGCACTGGTCAGCAGAATGGACTCGAAAACCACACTTCCTACACATCCCCATGCCAGCCTCTGCTGCACATCTCTCAGGCTTCTGGGCCTCTCTTTTCACATCTACACAATAGAAATCAAGGATTATCCACTTCATGTGGTGGTGGGGAGGATTCAATGAGCCCATTCATAGAATACCAAGATACTCAGAAAGTACTGCAAGCCCTCAATGCTGTGGATAGGTTCTGCGACTTGAATCGAAACCACGTATAACGAAACTAGCTTTACCATAAGCAAATTGATGCAAACAAGCATTAAGTTCCTACAATGTTACAACCAAAGGACGTTGAACCAAATGACATTATTTGAGGACCTGCTGGACTGACTGCATGTTCACTGTAATTTACTGAGTCCACCTCATTCAGTTTATGCGTTGGGGGCCGAGGTGTGTGTGCTCAAGGCCCCACAGCTGTTCTCTGCTCGAAATTGACCTTGCTATCTTTGGCTGAATCCTACTCATCCTTCAGAGGACAGCTCCAAGTTCCCCTCCTCCAGGAGGCCCTCCAGGCTCAGCCTCCTGGTACTAGACTCCCACAGCACCTTCTACTTTGCTTTCCAAGCACTTTTCACATGATAACTTACTTGTTTGACATCTGTCTTCTGCACAGGCAACAACCTAGCCCAGTGCCCAGCCTGGTAGACACACAGTAAGACTTTGTTGAATGAATGAAGGGAAATTGAATGAATACAGCTAGCGTCAGTGTTAGCTCTGGGATGGAAGCTTTCTGGTAGCTAGTTCCATGTTCTTCCTGGAATAGTCTATATTTTCCCTGGAATTTCAAGGGGGTGTCTCCATTGACTTAGTACCAGTTTGTTTATTTTTCAGGTCGCAATTTGTAGAGTGGCATCTTTTTAGTAAATGAATAGCTCTTTCATTTTATAAGCCCAATTCATTTCTGGATCATTATAGGACCTCAATAAAGGTTTTGTTTTGAATAAATAAAACCAGGTACATGTTTAACAAATTATTCTTGTGTTTTACCAAATATTTGCCCATATTCTAAATAAATCAAAGATTAAAAAATCATTTGGTTTTAAAGAAGTGCTTTTGAAGATAAAACCTAATCCCAAAAACTCTTGTTCACTGCAAAATGCTTATTTCCTTGGGGAGTTATGTGCGTTTCTTGGATGCTTTATTCTTGCTTATCACTAAAATTCATCTTGTGGCCATCTCCACAGGCAGAGCTTTCTCCCCCAAACCTGATCCTGTATGAGTTTGGTCTAGCCCTGCCTGGGCCCCTTACCTCTAGCCTCTTCTTTGAGGACTAATGTCCCCCAATACTGTTTGCTTATCACCAAATTAATCACCCTTTTAAGTGTTTCTGGACTCTCTCCCTTCGCTTGTCTTAGAATCTTTACCTTTATTACCCTCACCTCCCACTTCTTTCTTACATCAGCATTTGTTTAGCCTGGAGTGGCCCACAAAACACTTAGCATACTACATTTTCTTATTTCCTCTTGCTAATGGCCCTGCCAGGTAACCCCTCTTCTGAGGCCATTTTTCAAAGAATCAGAAACTCAGAGAGTTTAAGTGACTTGCGCAGGGCCGGTCAGGGGTCAGTTAGAGAGAACCACTCCAGAGCCTGTCTTATTTGGCTTCCCCAGGCCGCCATGTTTTGCATCGGTCTTTGCTCAGCTTCCCCACCTGAGCCTTCCCCGGCTCCTGCAAGTCTCATCCTGCCCTTCTCTCCCCTCCCTCAAGGCGTGGTGGTCTCTGGCCTCCCTTTTATGCCATTCAGTTCCTCACTTTCATGTTGGGTCTCAGCCTTGAGTGGCTCTTCCAGGCTCCCTCTTGACTCCCTGCCCCTGAGTCTATTTGGGTTTGTTAGAGGCCTGACCTTTGACCTTCACTGCTGGGCTTGGCATGGCCTGGTGAAGCCTGCCAAGAAACTCCTTCATTTCCATTTCCAGTATTCTGGATGAGTGTGTGTGCACATGCATGTGTACACACGGACACATGTGTGCTCTCACATGGGACATGCACACAACACATGCCCTTTCATATACACGCCCACACAGGTGCATACCCATGCTATCCCCATATGCATGCATTCCCACATACTTGCACATAAACAAATGTGCACTCACTTGCAAGGTACACGCACAAACCCATGTGTACTCACACTCAAGAGTACAGGTACACAGGTGTGCACACACACACACATGCACACACACACCTCCCCAGTACTGCTCTTGTCTGCCTATTTGCTCTGCAGGGTCCAAGCAGCTGCCCCTCCTCTCCACCCCCACTGGGCATCATTATGTTTGTTATGGCAACAGGGCCCTCCCTTCCTGATGGTGGCCAGTTCACTGTGGCCAGTCTCCAAACCTTAGAGATTACCATCTTCAAAGAAATGCAAGGAAAGTTTGGGTGGGTAGAGGAGGAGGGCGAGGGGTACGCTTGGTAGCTTATGGGTGAACCTTTAATTGTTAGTCATGGCTTGTTTGAGCTTGTTCTTTGAAATAACCTAGAACAAAGGGCTGGTGATTAGGGCTTTCCCCTTGGGCCCTCTCTCAGTCTCTGAATCCCCTCCCCTCACCTTGCCAAGCAGAGTAGAGAACTCGGCCCAGTGCCAGGCCTGCTGAGGGCCTTGATGAGAACCCCATTGGGCAGTTCTCCCTGGAGCTGCCCAGGCACCAGAGACGGGGCCAGAGCCTCTGTGCCTGTCCCATGGTGCCAGGCTCGCTCCTTGTGGTAATTTCCTTTGATCCCAAGACACGGTGTTCCTACTGCATCCCCACCCCTCATCCTGGGCACTCGATCCAGCGTCCCTTACGTTAGGGTGTACCCCATTCCCTTTCTTGTCTTAACTCTTCATAGAAGCCCCTTTGGCCAAGGAAAACCTATTTCCCCTCCATCAGGGCCATTTTCTTCTTCCTTTTTGTTCTCAGTTATAAGTTCACCCTGAGCTTCCTGTTGGCCTGGTACAGGAAGGAACTCTACATTGCAAGACCGTGCAGGAAGAACCTGCTATTTCTCCTTCCCCTCCATAGTGATTGATCCCATGAAGGATCATTAATGTGAAACTGAGCATTGCCTCTGTCATGAAAGGCAAACTGGTCAGCTGTCAAAACCTTCCTTCCCATATGGCAAACCTGACACTTAACAGAGCCCGATATTTTGTCCTCTGGGACGGAGCTGGAGTAAACATCATGCCTTCAAGTGGACCACATGCGAAACTAAAGGGAGGTTTTCAGGATAACACAGGCCTACCAGTATTTTATTTTTGTTTGTTTGTCTTTTTTAAGGGCAGTGTCACTGGCCCTCATATGTGGGACCCGAACCGGGGCCGCTGGCTTCCCAAGCCAGTGCTTAACCACCGCGCCACTCAGCCGGCCCCAGTATTTTATTTTTTAAAGGTACACTGTAATACACTAACACTGAACCTCACGAATAAATTCATCCTTTTCAATTATTTGAGAAGGTGTCTCTCAACTTTGTGGTCTTTTGGAATCATTTCTGGCCTCTTTGGTCATCGTTGAGTGGTGGGGCAGAGGGTCCGAGTGGCCCACTGTGTTGAATGGACTGGTAATTAATTTTAGGTGGTAAGGATGCTCCACAATGAATACCCTGAGTGAGGCACTTGGTTGTAGCCAAACGATTCCTAGTAGCTATCTCTTAGTAAAGGGAAAAATACCCCAAGTCTACTTTTAAAAATTAATAGACTTTATTTTTTTAGAGCAGTTTTAAGTTTACAGGAAAATGGTGCTGAAATGACCGAGTTCCCACATCCCTCCTCATCCTTCTTCCCCATAGTTTTTTTGCTATTATTAATGTCTTGTGATAATGTAGTACATTTGTTACAACTGATGAACCGATATTGATACAGTATTATTAACCAAGGTCCCTGGTTTACATTAGGGTTCATTAGGGTACGTGGTACATTCCAGTACTGTTTATATTGTACATTCTATGGGTTTTGACAAATGTATGATGTCATGTTGCCACCATTACAGTATCATTAACAATAATTTCACCGCCCTAAGAAAAATGTGGTCCACCTCTTCATCTCCCCCCTCCTCTCCTTAACCTCTGGCAACCAGCACTCTTTTCACTGTCTATAGTTGCGCCTTTTCCAGAAGGTCATATAATTGGAAGCATATGCAACTTCACCTTTCCAGACCACCTTCTTTCACTTAGAAACATGTGTATCAGGTTCCTCCATGGCTTTCCATGGCTTAATAGTTCATTTCTTCTTATTGCTGAATAATATTGCATTGTCTGGACGTACCAAAGTTTGCTTATCCATAACCTACTGAAGGACATCTTGGGTGCTTCCAAGTTTTGGCAGTTATGAATAAAGCTGCTATAAACATTCATGTTCAATTCATTTGGGTAAATAGGCAAAAGTTGCTTTTAAAAATGTGAATTTAGAGTCTGTTTTCCTAAAGAGTCTGAAGGACGGTATTCTCCCCTCCTTCTAGATCCATTTCACAAGACAAAGCAAGAGGTGGAAATAAATGAAGCTGACAGAGGTTGAGTGTTCCTTTCATTTGGGTAGATTAGGTCCACTAATCTGGACAGAGACTAATGGAACTAGTTAGTCTCTAACTAACTATTATCTAGTCATGGAGCCTCCAGGTTAGATTGGTTATTGCTGGCATCTTTTAAAAACCGTAACAAAAAGGTAATATGTGGGTAACAACCCCTGGCTAACCAGGTTTGCTCTGAGCATTTTCCCTAGGGGCTGGGGTCGGTTACTATGGGATGCAGAGGATGGGAGGACAGTGACTTTTAAAGGATTTATTTTTTCTCATTTTGCCTAATAATTGCATTTTTTATACCTCCTCCCTTGATTTTATGACATCTCCCCAATTTTAAAAAGTGGGTACTTTTTTCCTTTTATATTTTCTTCTATTTTTAGCTTTGTGTTTATATCATTCTTCTAATCATGGTGATGTTCTCTAGGCTTTTGTGGCCCCAGAATGATCCCACTTAGTTTTATTATTCTTGGCAATTGCTTTCTTTTACCATGAATTTTAAAGCTACTTTTCTGCATAGTATTTGTTCTGAACCAAATTTCTCCTTTAATGCCTTAGCGTGGCTTCCATTCTTCCCAGGCAAGGAGGTTTAATTTTGCTGGAAACAAACTGTGGCCTTCCTTTAAAGTTCAATAGCGCTGCTGTTTTATAATCGGTTTTTACAAAATTGCAGTGCGGGCTATTGCTGGTGCACTGTTTTGTGTGTGCATGTATGTATTTTAGAATTAATGAATATGCTTGAATATAAGGTCAGGCTTATATTATGTCCTAAGTATCCTAAAGAAAGAGGAAGTGCCTTTCAGAGTTTTTGCAAAGTCACTCATAGGATGGGAGCACAATCTCAACTACTTTAGTGTCAACAACAAAGGACTTGTTGGAGAAGACCCACTGACCTTGACTTCACTCACTAAATGACTTTGGGTGCCTTTAAAAGTCACCCGAGGAAACCAGTAGAAAGGAAAGAAAGACCTTTTATGTGGCTTTCACAGCAACGTCCAGGGACCTGGCCTCGCCATTGACAGGGTTTGTGAGACCACTCTAAAAACAATTCATTGAGCCATTCATTTATAGAGAGTTTTAATGGATACTTATTATTTAAATGGCCTGGAATAAGGTTTTCAGCAAGTGCATCATACACAGATTAAAAAGTGCTTAAACCTCAAACATCCAGTCAACTTGAAGATGGGGTTACACTGGAAACACCATACCGTGACTCTAGCATCCTCATCCTGCCTGCGACAAGTTTTAATAAAATTGTTTCATAAAATGTGATGGTGTGGGAACAATACGGAGGGTGCCAAAAAAAATGTACTCGCATTTTAAGAAAGGAAAACACTATTAAAATTGTAATACTCCATATATACCGATAAAAGATGAATACAAGTCACGTTTGACTTCTGCAATGACAAGAGGTGCTCAAAGTGGTTACCATCAGCATCCAGACACTTCTGATTACCGTGAGCTGCTGCTTGAGCATTGTTGATCAAAGCGTCCACTTGTGTACATTTTTTTGAGAAATACCCCAGGTATTTCTAAAATTAATTACATTAACATTGTAGTATATGCTCTTAAATATGATGGTGCAGTTTCATCAATAAATAACAGAAATAGTCATTTGATTTCTAAAATTGTATATTGTTGTTTTCCATTGCGTTTCTAAAAATTGTATATTTGTGTTTTCCAAAACCCTTTTTCTGAGGACAGGGTCTTCCCACTGTAAAAGTGGGGGAGGATCACCTTATATTCAAGGTCACCCTGCCTTTGGACGTATGTGATACCTTTTAAAGGCTGTCGAAGTTTTAACATATTCTGTGTGTTGTTTTATTTGAGTTGACGGGAAGGTACAGAATTCCTTCTTCCACTGGTGGGGGCATTTGGATTGGGGAATATCTTTATTTTCTAGCCGCAAGTTTCAAGACAGATCTCCCGCCTCATCCAGTTGCTCAAGCTTAAGGTTTCCATCCACCTTCCAATATGAAAATCTGTTGGACACTTTTTAGCGCTCACTTTTTTTTTTTTTTTTTAATTTTGAGGGTAGTGTCACTGGCCCTCATGTGTGGAACCCAAACCGGGGCCGCTGGCGTCCCAAGCCAGCTCTTAACCACCACGCCACTCTGGCCAGCCCAGCGCTCACCTTTTTTCAGCGCTTGACTCCTTAACTCTTCGTCCCATCTTGACCTGCTGCCCTCCATGGTTTCCATGACAATAGCTTCCTGATTGTTCTTCCCCAGTCTGCTAGTGTGTCTGCTTCCTCAGGGTGTTGTCCTTGACCTTTTGCCCCCAGCATTCTCTGCCCTCTCCCTGGGCAGTCTCCTGTCCTTTCAAGGCTCAGCTTCCACCTGAGTTTGCAAGTTGGTAGTCTGCAGGCCAAATCTCGCCTGCAGGTTGGCCCACTCAGTGTGGTTGTTGTTATTGTTTTAAATGTGAGTTTGTTGCCAACATTTAACAATCAGGATCAAATCCAGATTTTTAGCTACTCGTGGAAAATGGGATGAGCTGGCAGTGCTGAGACGGAGCTGTGAGCGACTGTCCCTGTTAAATGGGACACCACTCCGCCGTTTACCACAGTCCTCGCAACTGCTTCCCTTTGTCTCAGGACTTGGACATAGTGCTTGGAGTTGCCTTTTTTGTTTCTCACAATTACGCTGTTCTGTTCCTTGCAACAGAGATAAGGGGAAAAAAATAATTCTTTTGCCCAGGTCTCTATTCAAAAGTGAGAAAATAAAAGCTGGTCCAAGAATGCTGTGTTTCCAAACAATGGAAGAAAGCATTTTTGTGTGTGTTTGGAAGGGAAGAATATTCTCACATATTTAATATGCACAATGTGTCTGAGGCTACAAGTTAAGATGCGTCTAGTCGTTGACCTACATGGTTTTGATGACCAAATATATGCTTTTGCCCATATTTTTGTTTTCTTCTGAAATCCAAAATGATCTCTTTGATAATGTAGATTCATTATTTACTGAGTAGCTGGGATGTGCAAAGGTACTGGGGTACAGTGGAAAGCCAGGGAAACATATCTTCTGCCCTCAAGGAGCTTATAGTCCTCAGCACACATTCCACAGACACCTCACACTCAGCATGACCCTGAGTGCATTCCTCTCCCACCTCCTCCTGTCACCTCGGTATCAATGACCACAGACACCCATGATCTCATTAGTGATCTCCATTCCATCTGCAAACTTACTTCCCTGTGATCCTGTAAGGTTAACTAACATATAGTCATATAGTTAGTTAACTAACATCAGGGATTAGGACCCTGACATCTTTGGGCTCCATTTGCCTGCCCACCGGAATATCTGCTTGCTAAAAAGATTGTTATCACCTGCCAATTTGTGGATGACATTTGGACTCCATGCATAGAGGCTGTAGGACTGACAAATTATATCTGCGTTCCAATTTTTTTTTTTTTAAAACTGCTTTCCTGAATCTGTTCCTCCCTCTGGCTGGTGTTGCCCACCATCTCACAAACACGCGGCACGTTTGTAATTCCTCTGGCAGTCCAGGTAGCACCTGTGCCCATGATGTCTTCCGCTGTCTCCTAACCCCAGTTCTAGTTACCTCCCAGGTTTCAGCTTTGGTCCCACTTCTTCCGGAAAGTTCTCGGGATTTGTTCTGCCTTCAGTGTTCTTTGTCTTCTCTGAAATCTCCTGGCTTTATAAAGTCTGCAACAATGAATGTAAATGTTTTACTTCCGGGTTGTGCATGTTTGGGCAGAAACTGTCATGGGTTGGTTCAAAGTGACTCTGAAACCGTTCATTTTCCCTCAGAAGCAAAATGTTATCCCACTGCTTCAAATGCCTGCCTAAAATGTTGTGTGGTTTTATGTATTACAGAGACTTGAAGATAGAAAATTTGCTGCTAGATGAAGACAATAATATCAAGCTCATTGGTATGACTTTTTTTGTTTGTTTGTTTGTTTTAAAGCGAGATTATCCTTGAAATGTTGTGTTGTCAATTCTCAGTTATTTATTTCAGGATTATTGGCTTAGAAAATTATTCCTGGTCTATTTTTAATCCGCACACAATACTTTTACTTCCAATATTTAATAATGGTTTTGAAAATAAAAATTAGTTTAATAATAATTTAAACATATTTAGGAAGGTAAAATGCTGTAAAGTATCCATAAAATGTTGCTTACATGTTCTTTGGGTTAGTCAAGCTGCAGCCTCTCCATAAATTCAGGTGGACCTGAACTTTTGGAGGGGTTATTTTTATTTGGATTAATCATAAAACTTCTTAAAAATAGTGGGAAATAGTTTGGTTCGGAAGTGCTGCCCTTAGCTCAGTCATGTCTTAGTCTCCTTTTTAATGAATGTAGGGGCACTGAAATAAGGGGAAATGCAATTTACCTTTTCTTTTTCATATAATCTGTCCAAGCCCCGTAGTCCAAGGTGGCTGTGCATAGAGAAACTCCCACAGACGGATAATTTAGAGGTCTGTACTGATCAGAGGAAGTTCCAGGAGAGAGTGAGTCATACTTAGTTTACAATTCAGGGTCCATATGCAAATGCACCCCATGGCTCCTTGTCCAGAAGAGTTCCATTTTTGTCTGAGTGGTGGTTCTTGGCAAAATTTCCAGGGCATCATTTTTGCACTCAGATGTCAGACAGCACCATCTTTTACGTCTCTCTTTTCTCTCTTTTCCCACCTCAAGTGCAAGGAATTTCTTCCACCTCAATGGCTTGAAAATAACTTTGTATTTGGGGATAAGAGAAGGAGCAATAGAACTTTGTGAATTTAACTTTCGTACTCAAGAAGGAAATTTTGTGTGGCACATGCTGAAAACCATCTCAAGACTCTCTAAAACGATCATTCAAACGATCAATTAGATACCTTGGAATCACCCCAGTATCAGGCAAGGGGCTTCAGGGATTCCAAACCCTTGGCTGGGTGATTAAGCACCATTGATGGGTGTTGATGAATACACTCATTATTAGATTAAGAGAAAACCAAAAATTTTAAAGAATGTATTCTTAGAAGATTCTAGGACAATTCAAAGAATTTTCTTTTTATCAATTTGCTTTACTATTGCATTTTAGTTGTCCTGAGGGCCAAATACAGCAGCATTAGACAAGGCAGATGATGACACGGCTGCAGGACATCTTACTGATCCTTCTTTCCAGGGTCTGTGGTATTAAACTTGGGCATGTCCAGGTGGGGGAAGAGAAATGGAGGAGAGGAGGCTGTTTTGAGGTTCCCTCGCAGGTGGACCTGTAACTTGTCTTTGAAAAACATGGAGGTAACAGGTACAGAGTTGCCCCAACAGCACAGAGATTGTCAGCAAGCAGGCTGTGTGAAGACCAGATGCACGTCGCAGTGAAAGTTGGAATCATTCACTCCACCGTGCATCGTCTAGGCTGAGGCTGGTGATTCTAGCCAAGTGCTGTCCACTGTGGGGTTCTCAGACCCCAACAGAGTGTTGCCCATACTGTTTTCTGTCCTTCCATTTTTGCCTCCCTGTGTGCCTCTGTGCTTACCCTCTCTTCTCTCTCCCCAAGGGATAGCCCTAGACGACCATTTATCAAACTAGAAACGTACCGGAGAATAAACAGTGTTGAACAGCACAGACCTTTTATTGGTGAGAAGTTGGCTGAGAAGATTCTAGAGGAACCAATCACTGTACATGGTGGATGCCTTTATAAGTAGCTTACAGATTGGCCACATAACAAAATCTGTACAAATAAGACGAAGAAATGATGCACCTAAACTTGAGCCCCCATCCCCCTTGATGTGAGTGAGATGGTGGTTCCTTGGATACTGGGAACCATTTTATTCAAATACCCCAGTGTCTTCACCTCTCAGCTTGGCAACAGCTGGATTGGCTCCCAAACAGGCGTTTCAGCTTTTTGAGCCAAAATGGGCCTGTCAGAAACCAGAGTTCCCAAAACTACTGGAAAGGAGGCTCTGATAATTAGATTTCCTTTTGTTAGAACTTTTCATGTGGCTTCCAATTCTGTCATGACCAGATAAAACCCAAGAGCCCTAACTCATATCTGTAATCCAAGGAGACACAGTACCACCCCACAGGGCAACTGGAAATTGCATTTTGTTTAGCAGAATCTGCATTTCCTCCTTTTTTTATATATGGAGTAGGCCAAGGATGGCAGGGAAGGTGCTGGAGGGAAGGACATCCTAATGTCTTGTGGGTTTTCTTGTCCCTGGGTTGAGCAATTTGGATCAAATGTCTCTAGGACTATCTTTTTGCAACTTGAAAGTTCTTTGAACATTTTTCTTCAAAGGAATTTTACCTAGTTGTTTTTCCAAGGTTGATTATAATTATTACCATTTCTTCCTAATAGTTCCTCTTTCTTTGCAATAATTTGATTTAAATAAATTTACTGAAGTCACATGAGCCATGTTTCAAATGAACTAGAATTAACTGGCACTAAGATTTGATATAATCAGGATTTTTCCTTTCAGAAACAAAGCAGTCTGATGTTTGATAGTTTAGTGTAATCTTAAAATGTCAGGGCTCTGTTGTACTTCAGTTTCCCAAAGCAGCGTTCAGTTGGATGTTTTCTGAGATTCATTTTGCAGCTCTCAGAAAATTGAGTAATAATTGGCTTATGTGTTTACCAAATCAAATTGAGGACAACCTGTGTGACATTACTGGGAACTTCTCTCTGGTTTCACAATTCTAATTATAGGCATATGTGTAAAATTTTAATAATTACAATTATAAATGTGCAACGTACTGGTTATTTCTCTACAATATATTTTAAATTAAACCCTTTCAGCTAGGTCAATGTAAGTCATTAAAATGCAGATTTTTATCTCCTCCACTATCCAAACCCTGCTAATTTATCTTCTTGAAACTGTGCTTAAGACAAGGCGAGACTCTGTGTTCCCAAGCTTGCCTGGGAACAGTGTGGGGTGACCTGGCCTCTTATCTTGCTTGCCCTGCCCTGTCTGCTATCAAGCACTTCATTATAGACCCAGGTCCTGGAGTCGAGGAAGTGAACTGAATGAGGTAGTTCTTTGCTCTCTTTTTGGAAGGAACACATGGAGATTAGGAATGGGGTCTTTTGTTTTAATCTCGGAAATCAAGAGATAAATTTTCTGGGACTCCTAAGAGATTGGGCCTCTAACATGACTGCTGATGAACTTTCCCTTAAAATGTTGCCCAAATAATATAATCTTTGTTCCATGGTGCTGTCTTTCATTTCACCAGAGTGAGGGCCCTTGATGCATTTGTCATTTCATTAAAATTCCTCTACGCTGATTTTCAAACCCAAAGCACTTACACATCCATCCAATGTAAAGCTCAATATGATTTTTCTTCTTATGAAAATATTCACACACCCCCTTCTCCCACTTCAGTGATACTACAGGGCGGGGCCTGAGAACAGAGGCCCTGAGATCCTTTTGAACAGAGATCTCCTCCTAAGATAGGAATCTGAGAGCTGGTTCCTGAAGGGCTTTCTTGGCTAGGTGATGATGGGACTGATGAGTGCTGGCTGGGTGGAGGAGAAAGGAAATGGGGACCAGGTGAGGGTGAGAGTGGGAGAGGGGGAGCAAAGCGAGAGAGGAGGAGGGAGGTTAAGAGAAAAAAACTTGAATCATGAAAACACACAAACAAAGGGAAGAATTAAATGTGTGAACATACAACACTTTCGGTTGGTTTGCCAATCTCTGCTGTAGGTTCTGATTTTTTTTTATCTCCAACCCTAAGTAGGAGACTTTGGATGACTTTCAGAACCTTGAAGAGTTTTCAGAGCTCTGCCCAGAAGGGGTTTGGAAAAGCTCTGTCATAACACAATTTAACCCAGTGGCTGTTGGGAGAATTTTTCATGGTGCATCTTGACCCCTGGTGTGTAACATGGACTTGCAACCCTGTCCTGTGTTTCTCCTGTCCTGAACTTTCCCACAGCTTTCCCAATAGTCATACACATTGCAGGTGGGGACACGTTAACATCAAGGAGAAAACACAATATGAAATTAGATAGAAATCCTGCTGGTTGAAAAAGTGCAAGGGTTTTTGTTCAAGCCTTGGAGCTAGTCTCTGACCACAGCCCTTTTCAGACAGCCCTGTGGGCTGACAGTCTTCTATTTGGGGACTGAGAACCATAATATTTACATTGAAGTTCAAAGGAGGAGCCATGATCTTAATTCTGAGCTCACCCGAAGATTGAGGAAAGATATCAGATAAGCACAGAACACTAAAGCTCTCTAATTACCTGTCTTTAAGATCAAAAGTAAACACAGTGCAAAAAGCAGAATGGACCCAGGTGGCTTTAGATGCGTTGGGCTCTCTTCTTTCCTCTTCCCAGTTGCCTGAATCATCTAGGAACAAAGCGATACTATGAGGTCACTCAGTCTAGTCCTCAATGCTATCTTTCTGGCGTGATTTTCCCAGCCAACACAGCGTTGTCTAAATCACTGAGTCTACTTTCCCCCCCTCTTCAAATCACCATATGTTGCTGCATGCATCGGGAGCATTTTTAAAAGACGTGCATGAGATGAAAACATTCAGCAGGAAAAGTCAACGCTACACGGTCAGATCGCATATCACTTGGGGTGACGCTGACACCCGCCAGAGAAAAGTCCATCTTCCTTCATCAGCCTTCCCTCCTACCCGCTCCGGCCCCTTGGAAGGTGCAACGCTGACTCCAAGGCCCCATTGCTTGTTCTCGCTTCCTGCCTCAGTCCTAGAAAGCAAAGCCTCTCTTTTTCCTGGATGAGTCATTTCCAAGATTTGATATAAATATGTTTTGGTTCAACATTCTTTTAGCACTGGCTGAGTTTTATAGTGAGGCCCGATATAAAATGTTTCCCGTTGAGCCAGGGAACCGCCAGCTGACATCTTTTTGTGTTGAGGCCCATATCCAGAGGTTATAGTTTGCAGCTGCTGGTTTTCCTTTGGATACTAAATGATGTGTTAGCCTGAGAGAATGTTTCCTTCCTTGCTGCTTCCCCGCTCCCCTCCCTCTTATTCCCCCCCCCCCTTCATTTCCACAGTTTTCTAAATCGGAGCTGGTTTTGTCCTCCCCTTTGTGCAGACTTTGGTTTGAGCAACTGCGCAGGAATCCTGGGCCACTCGGACCCGTTCAGCACGCAGTGTGGCAGCCCCGCCTATGCCGCGCCGGAACTTCTTGCCAGGAAGAAATACGGCCCCAAGATCGATGTCTGGTCCATGTGAGTTATCGAGCTTATGAAAGCGAATGCTCCCTCCTTCTGTCTCTGCTGCCCCTTCCTTATGAAATACCGTTGGAGTATTTGATGAGAATGTGGTATGTTATAGGCTCTGGGATATACAGGACATTCAGCGATGCTTTGGGCTCCAGCTTTCCTCCTCTGTTCCTTTCTCCACAAGCTGCCAGAGGCCTTTACCAGCATTTGTTTAGATGCTGGGGAGAAAAGAAAACAAAGTCCTGCCGTCAAAGAACTCGCGTCTGGTATCAAGAATCACCACTCATATCTTTCCCCTGCCTAAAATCCTCCCATAGCTTCCCAGCAGCATCCGAATAAACTCAGCATGGGCGCGGGCCATGCTCCCTGTAGGACCAACTTCGCGGCCACCACAACCGCCACCCCTCTCTGGCCTCTTCACCTCCTACCTGACACGCTGCTCCCAGTTCCGCGGACTCATTAGCCTTTGTTTAGTCTGTTCCATCTCTGGGCCTTGCACATCGGTTCCTTTTGCCAGGAATGCCATTTTCCAGCTCTCCAAATGGCCTGCCCATTCCCACATTCTGGTTTTCATCTAGTGTCACCATTGCAGGGACCATCTCTGAGTTCCCTGTGAAAGGATCCCCTAGACTCCGTCTCTTCACCCCCTTTCATTTCCTCTCCAACACCTTATAGGCTGCCATTTTCTTGTTTGTTAATCCGTTTATTGTCTGACTCCCTGATGGGAAAGGATGCTGCCTGATGGTAGAGACCTTATTGGTCTGTGTCTCCAGCGTCCAGCACAGCGATGGCCACTAGGGGCAAACTCAGTAAATATGAGTCATGGGTTGCTGCAGGGGCCCTTGTCACTGAACCCAGGTCCTTCAAGGTTTTCTCATCATCGTATGTAAATTGTGTGGGAGTCATGCAGAGTCCTGGATTCCAGGGTAGGGATTAAACCCCTTGCCATGGGGAAGTGGGCTTTAGATGGACAGAGAGTGGGCTCCTGATTAAGATATAAAAGCTAGAGATGAGAGGGACTAATTTGAACCAAAAGTGTGTTGTTTCAAAACATTCTGAAATTCCCCGACTTCTCTCCATTTCACTATACTTCCGTTGTCCAGGCTGGAGAAAAGCTAAAATTTACTGCATGCTTAGTGTATGGCAGGCCCTGTGTCATTTAATTTTCATGGTAACCCGATGAAATAGAGTTACTCTCTATTACCCCCATTTTATAGCAGAGGAAGCTGATCATAAGAGCTATTACTAAAATTCTCCAACGTCATGAAACCACTAAGTGGTGGAACTGTGGTTTGAACCAGGCAATCTCCAGGGTCTCAAGATAAAGTACTGAATCTTGGACATGGTGTATGTGGCCCTTGATTGGCCCCAGTGGCTCGGTGGAAGCATCCTCCCTCCCTCTCCATGTCCTCCGTCCATCCTCTAGTTAACTTCACTCTGTTTCCTGTCCTGTGAACGCAGCCTGCCTCCCTCTAGATTCCTGCCCTTGAATGTACAATTCCTTCAGCTGGGAATTCGTTTTTCTGGTCCTTACAATTCCTTCAGCTGGGAATTCGTTTTTCTGGTCCTGTAATCTGTCCCTTTCCCTCTGGTTTTGTGGGAGACCAGTTCCCCTGGGCAGCCCTCCTGTCTCCTGCAGGCTGGCTTGGAGGCGTCCCTTGTCTCAAGTCCCCTAATCTCTGCTCTCCTGGCTGTCACTCTGTGGTCATTGGGCCATTATTCACCTGCTGGAACCCCTTGGACTGCAGGCCGAGGGGCAGCAACCCCCAACTGGTTCTAGCAGAAGCTAGAGGGTCAGGGGTTATAACCGACAGAGGAAGCAAACAGAGGGGTGTCACCAGTGCAAGGGACTAGAACTGAGAGGAATTCCAGAACTTTTGGCGGAAGATTGAGAGGAACCAGAGACCAAAAGAGAGTCTGAGGCCTACAGACTTCTCTGAACTTTCCCAGAAAGAGCCAGCTCTCCCCGGACCCCCGGCCTGTGAGCAGGGGGTGAAACAGGTTAGTCAGGAATCAGCTTCCATTCCGAAGCAGCAGATTCATTGTCCCGTTGGACACAGAAAGGAAGAAGGCCAGAAGCACACACAGTCTGCAAACAGTGGAGCTGTGTTTTGCACCCAGGCTCAGCCTGAAGCTTGAGCTCCTGGTTATTGCTGCCTCCCGACAGGAGGAGTGGTTGAGACTGCAGATGGAGGGTGTGTGGTGTCTAATGACTCACCAAAGTCGCTGTAACCACACGGAGTAGGTGGGAGTGGGAGCTGGGAGCAGTGGCAGAGGACATTTTCCCTCTGAGGTGTTCTCTCTGGGTTGTTTGGCTGGCGTTGCTGATCAGACTCTATTCTAGAACCAGAAGGGCCTCAGAATCCCTCTCGACACAGCCCTCCAGGCAGCCCCTACCAGTGGATCAGAGTTGGAACATGAAATGAAATCCTTTCTTGGTCCCTTCCAGTGCTTCAGAATTCTCCTAAGTGTCTGGCACATAATTTCCATCATTAAATATTTATTGACTGGATGAAGATGAATGTTTGAATGTATAATCACCTTTTTCCCTTAACACTTAGAGAACTCATTTATGCTAAATGGAAAGCTATGAAAGGGACAATTTGTACACCACCACCCCCCCAAAAAAAAAAAAAAAAGGAGAATGAAGAGCCCGAACGACCGCGAGATTCAGGGGTGTATGTAACTGTGTTGACAAGGAAGGGGGTGGGAGACATAGGGAGCAAAAGGAAAGAGAAGATGCTAGGTTAGAAAGCAGTAGGTTTGCTCCTGAGGTTTCGTTCTCGAGGGAACTGGACAATATGGTGTTGTCACCAGTTGTCATGGTGATGGGGCAGAGCCTGTGGAAGGGAACCCTTTTCAGCCATAACTGGTGAAGCAGACATCTCCTCAAAGTCTGGAAGTGCTGGTAGAAGGAAGGAGCCGTGTGGGTTGTCAGAGCTGTAGGAGAATGCCTGGGCCTCTCATCCCTCCTGCTAACTGTAAGATGGGAACAAACCATGTGTCCTGTCTGGGGAAACCCAAACGGGAAGGAAAAGCACAGGCTGCAAAAGGCAGCCCCATCTAAAGGTCAGGTTTAAGTTCCAACTTGGTTTCTATCCCTGTACCCAGTTCCTTGACCTGGGAAAAGATCCACATGTAGTGACCACAGAAGCTCCATGTCTCAGTTTCGGGGCCTCATGATTAAAACAAAGGGACCTGGCCCATTGCTGCCTCTCTGCCCCATCCGTTAACCAACAGCAGAGACTCCATCCAGAAATAATGGAGCTTTGAGGAGGGAAGGTGGAGGGAAGTTGCAGGAAGGATGGAGGTGACCCAGGACCAGGATGGCTGGACACCCGCTTCCCTCCTCCACCCTGCTTACATGGCACAGTTGGGCTGCTCCTGGGGCAGCTGGGTATTTCTTTGCTAACCTCCACTTCCTGCTTTTTTTTTTTTTTTCAAGAAGGTGACGTGCAGCAGAAGGCCTGAGATGCTCTAATCAGGCCTCATTCTTAGTCCCGGTGCCGTAAAGTCACATATGTGAAAGCCTTTGCTGAGTGGTAATGCACCTCGTACACATTGGTCTTTAGTTGATGACAGCATAGCCCCGGAGATCCAGGTGGGGCTTCCCCATAGATCAGAAACTGCAGCCCCACGGGTCCCTGTCCTGGTGCCTCACGGTGGGGAGTTGAGGTGGAGATTCTCACCTTTGCTCAGCCACGAAGGACCGTGTTTTAGTCTTTCTTCTAAACCAGGGTTCCGTGGAGCAACTCTGGAACATTCCCTAGGGGATGAGGCTGCATGATCCCTGCCAAGTTCAGGGGGATGGCATAAATTAGGCCCTTTGTAGAAGCTGTGGTAAAGCTTAAAAGACAAAGGGAAGCTATGCGAGCATCATATGGCTGATCAGAGATTTGTTCATTTGGCAGATATTTGTGAGCCAGGCACTGTGCTGAGTTCTGAGTGCACACACAGTGGGGAGTAAAACCGCCCGGCTCAGTCCCTGCGCCTGTCGTGACCCTTGTTACCCTGACATACCTCTGACTGAGTGACAAGCAATGTTCCAAGGGCTTTGCATGGATGAGCTCATCTCTTCCACCTAATAACCCTTCAAGGGAATGTCCCATTATCCCACTTCACAGATGAGGAAACCGAGGTACAGAGAGCCTTAGGCACTTACCCAAATAACAACTAGTGTGTAAGAGAGCCAGGATTGAAGCGAGGTATTTTGGTTCTACGTTCTTCCTCTAATTGTCACTCTCTATAGCTTCTTCTGTGTCGTACTTATTCTTATAGGGTTTGCATATTAACGGGGCAGACACATTTTTAAAAAGCTGTAAACTGAGTGTAGTAATTGCTTGTGAGGAAGTGGGCAGGATGCAGGGAACAAGGATGGGGGTGCCTTCCTAAGGACATGATCTCAAAGCCCAGTGCTAAGGATGAGAAGGAATTAACTGTAGGAAGAAGAAGGTTTTAGGAAGGAAGACACTAGGCAGAGAGAAAAGGATGTGTGATGGTCCTGGGGTTGGGAGGTGTGGGAAAGGGTTTGGATTTTGCCTTAAGGTTAGTGAAAGACCATTGGAAAATGGTAAGCATGTGGGTAGCAAAATGTTACGGGTTGAATTGTGTCCCCCTTGCACAAGATACGCTGCAGTCCTGACCCCCAGGATCTCGGAGTGTGACCTTATTTGGAGATAAGGTCTGTACAAAGGTAATCAAGTTAAAGTGAAATCGTAAAATCCAATATGGCTGGCGTCTTTATAAAAGGGGGAAATTTGGACACAGAGAGATGAAGAACGCCATTTGACAATGAAGGCAGAGACTGGAGTGATGCATCTATCTACAAGCCAAGGAACTCCAAAGATTGCCCAGCGAGTGACATGAAACAGATTCTGCCACACAGCCCCAGAGAGAACCAACCTGCTGTCTAAGCCTCCAGAGCTGTGATATGATACGTTTCTGTCCTGAAATCTCAGGAAAAGTCAAAAGTAAACCGATGAGTAAAAACTCACCACTCCTGATCTTTTCAGGAAGACTGAACTAGTTCCTTTGTTGAATCAAGTTCACTAATAGACAAATGAAACAGACTGAATGCTTGGTTATCTCTCACTCAACAGAGTGTAAGCCTCCATCAGCCACCCAGCAGTGATCACCGGGTGCTCAAAGCATAAAACCAACTCCTCAAACATTACTGTTGCCTATAGATAATAAGTTACTGGCATGAAAACCAGAAACAAAAGAAAAACACAAAATATGTAGACATTTGTTCACATATGGTGGAAGAGTCCATTAGAGTAAGAGGACAAGTCCTTGTGCATAAAGACTTTTCTGTGTCACATTTTTGCTAATGTCCCGTTGGTCACATGGCCAAGCCCAGCATCAAGAGGAGTCCACCCCTTGATGGGGGGACTGGAATTTGTGGTGGGTTATTTTTGTGTTTTGTTGTTGCAGTCTACACACTTACCTACTGCTGTGCTCTGAACATTGCATCCCCTCTGCAATTTCATATGTGGAAACCCTAACCCCCAACGTGATGGTATTTGGAGGTGGGGCCTTTGGGAGGAGATTGGGTGTACATGAGGTTATGTGGGTGGAGCCCCCATGATGAGATTAGTGTCCTTAGAAGAAACGATGACAGAGAGCTTGCTTGTTCTCCACCATGTGAGGACACAGTGAGAAGGTGGCCTTCTGCAAGCCAGGAAGGGAGCCCTCACTAGAACCCAACCACGCTGGTCCCCTGATCTCGGACTTCCAGCCCAGAACTGAGAGAAAAGACATGTCTGTTGGTTAAGCCACCCCGTCTGTGGTATTTGTTATGGCAACCCGAGCTGACCAAGGCACCTATTTACCTGCAAGTCTCACCTGTAAACAAAGAGAGCATGTCAGGAGGCACAGTGCAGAGAAACAATACTACTGCACAGGAAGGCGTCGGAGGGGACGTTAATCGGCTCTTGAGGTGGAGTTCGCCAGGTGGAGAAGAGGGGGAACTTTCCAGGCAAAGGGAACAGCATATGTAAAGGCAGGAAGGTGATTACCTCTGGTTACTCTTGCTCTTAGTTTTGGGGAAAGTGTAGTACAGAGGTTAATTTTCTACTGCTTTGGGATGTTGTGTCTGAGATACAGTGAGATTTCTGTTTGGTGCTCACGACTTCACTGTCAGAATTGGAAATGGAAAACCCAAAGAGAATTTAATTTAAAAGGCTGTTGAAAAAGAGAGTGAAAATGGAACCAATTTTCTCCCTGGGTCAGGCACTGTTATCAAACATCGCTTTTTATTGCTCCGAAACAACAGAATGAAGAGTTCATTTCCAAAATCAAAAGCAAATGCCCCTCTCTAGAGGTTTTGGAGCTTGAAGGACAGATAGGGCCATTTCCCAAGACTTCTGAGGTGGACGTAGGAAGAAAACCAGCTTGTCATTCAAGGACGCCTTGGCAAAGAAAGCTCTCCCCCATAAATGGGCCTCCCCAGATCCTCTTTCTCTGGTGAATCAGGAATTACCAATGTAAATGGGAAGTGTTGCACTCCATCTTGGGGGTTATCCATTATTCTCAATGGTTATTTTCATATATAGACCATATATGAATATCTTTAAACTCACTCATTTCTTTCCTTTAATCCAGATGAATGAAATACTCATGTCTCTATCTCCAGTGAACTTTGAGATTTCAGATACAAAAACTAAAAATGTGCATTCTGGTGCGGTGAACCTTTTTTTTTTATTGCTAACTCACTTTTCCTCAGAGTGGCATATATGCTAATTAAAAAAACCTTAAATGCAGATGTGCTTTGCAAATGAAAAGAATCAAAATTAACTTTATTTGCAGACTATTATGATGCTCATTTGAGAACTTTGGTGCATCTCTAAGGGTAAGGAAAATGGAAATTGAGAGTTCTAGTCTCCCAAAATGGAAAATGCAACATTTTTTTCAACCAAAGCTGCTCTTTGCTCTCATGGGGGCCCCTGGGGTGGACAAAGCATTTGTGTGAAGACCTAGTACCTCGTGGAAGGTTGTGTGCATCACACTCAGACGACTTTCCTAGACTCAAGAAGTCCGTTTTCACTTTGCGGGAAAAACCTCTGTCCCCAGTGCTGTCCCTTTGGATGATAAATTGGCCAAGAGGAGCCATGTTGTTTCCAGCCCATATAAATCTGGGTATTCAGGAGGGCAAGTGGGAGAATTTGCTCCGGGCCTCAGACTCTGTTTCATAAAAATACTACCAGACACTATCAGCTACTGCCAGGGATAAAATATGAAAGGATAACATTTTCTCTCCATTCAGACCGCCTCAAAGTGAAGGGCAGTAGGGGAAGGAGATGGAAAGAGGAGACCTGTGGGTCCTTTTGGGTGGTGTAGGGCTTTTGACTTTTAAGAGAGAAGCTTCCTTCAGCTTCTGAGATTTTTCAGTTCTAAAACCTAAGACATATTTTTTTTGTACCTAGCATGCGCATTTAGAATAGAAGGGGGAAAGAAGAAAGGAAATGGAAAAACGTCTTGAAATCCACAAGACAATAATTTCTTGCTGAAAACAGATCAGTTAATGGAATAATCATGAAGTTTGAGGTTTTCCAAATGGGTGAATCTGTTCCCACTCAACTTGGAAGACCTTGAATCAGACGGTATTGAAAGTTGATACTGAAAGATGGAAGGATATTGCTTTTTGGTGGAGAGTTGTTTTTCATTTTTTCCAAGGCAGTTTCTTTCTTGAAGAATCACATAGAAGCAAGGTGTGTCAGCGAAGGTTCTCTCAGCTGCACTGTGGTATAAACTGGGCATTTTCTGGGGTGCCTGCTCTGTGAGGCCTGGTAATCAAACCCTCCACCTGTCAGCATAGCTTTGTCCCTTGTGTCTTGTTAAGGTTGCTGGCTGACCTCCCCAGGGATGGCAGGTGATACCCCAGCATTTCCTCCAGGGAAAACTTTTGGGTGTCAGACTAAATACCAGGACCACCATTTGGCTCCTGATTTAATCCCAAAGATCCCACATTTGTATTTCCTGGAGCCGTTCCTCTCTTCTTCCAGCTGTCCTTCAGTGTCACATTTTTCTTTCTCTTTTGACATCAGAGTACCTTCTTCTACCCAACCATGACTCACCTGTGTATTTCTTTCTGCTTGGAAAAACCCGAATCATATTTGCTTGTTGCTTCCTTTATCCCAGAGTCTCATCACTTTATTCCTTTAAAATTATCTGTGATTCTTGGGGGGCCCCGTGTGTGCCATGGAGAAGCTAGAGAGCCTCTGGGCCGTATTTCAAAAGACACATCAGGAAATTCTGGACATGTTTTGAAAATCCTGCTAGTTCTGTGGGATTATAGAGCTTTATAAACTGCATTCCACATTTCTTCCTTGGTGTTCTCACATCCTTCTAAAAGGTCAAAGGGACTAGATTTCTCTTTATCCAGATATTAAAGGTACATGAATACTTTAGGCGAGAGGAATTAAGATTCTCAACCTGGTTTTCCTCTTAAAATCTCCTAGGACCACATGACTATTAACGTAGGCGTCCATGATTATTTGGCAATAGGATACAAATTGTAGCTTCTTTTTCCTGTTGTTTTTTAAAGTTTTGTGATAAAACAGTGGATCACATTTATCAGGCACTGAATTTACGCCAGGCATAGTGTCCAGCACTCTCTGTGGCTTAGTTCATTTGATCCTCATACAACCTGAGAGCGGGGTACATTATTATCCACATTTTGTAAATGAGAGACCCTAGGATGAGAGAGCTGGGTCCTCTTTAAGGATTTGTGACCATTCTTTGTTGATGAGAAACTCCTCCAAGTGGAATTCTGGAGCCAGTTTGGTAAAATAACTAGTTAGAGTTACTATAAAAACCACTTGCTCAATCCTGGTCTGACCACAGACAGAATTTACTGGCACCATTTTTTAAGACAAGCATGGGTTGCCTTTATGTGTGGTCCAAGCCAGATAATGGAGAATGGCAGCAACTTGAGAGTTTTGTCATCTTTTGCAGCCAGCTGGGGACAACGAGACAAGAAGTTTGATGTCTTAAGGACTCCTTGAAGAAAGAAATTTTCATGAAGGCTTTAGAGTTGGACCCCTGCCCCATATTACATTCATCAAACTCCTTCAGTTGAATTCCCTTCCATTACCATAACATAATGATAGCACCCTGTAGCATTCCTGTAGCATTCTGCACCATTTTATGTACCCCACCTGTGGCAGGAAGCTTTGCGTCCCCTAAAGATAAACGGAAATATAAAAAGCCACAGCGCAGTTTTCTTCAAACTTTGTATTATATGGTCTTCTTGTAAAGGAAGAACATTCTTGGTAAGAATGTTCTTACCTCTTCTTGACTTGCTATTTTTATTTAAATTTTACTCGATGTTTACCAACATAAAATCAAACATGTTATTTATGGCTCTGTGTAAATAAAAAAGGAATAATTTACAAGTTAAATATAACCAAGACCAAAGAAACCTCAGAATACTCAAATTAGCAACACGAATCACATGCCGTGGCTACTGTTCTATGAGAACTGAATGGCTGAGCACAGTCAGTAGTTCTCACTGCTGGGCTGGGCTCTTTGAGCTGGTCAGGCCCGTCTGAGATCACTCAGCTCTCCCGCCCCTCTGCACTCTTCTGGTGGCTTTCAAACTTGAGTGTGCATCTCAAGCATCTGAAGGACTTGTGAAGACACAGATGGCAGGGCCCCGTCCCCAGAGTGTCTGATTCAGCAGGTCTGGGGTGGGCCCAAGAGCGTGCATTCTAACAAGTTCCCAGGTGATGCTGCTGTTGTTGGTCTAGGGACCACACTTTGGGAACCACTGCACTACTCAGATCATCAGGAGACTTTCTTTGCTACAGATATGAGCCCAGAAACTTTGTGGATAAATGAAGTCCACCTCTCCTCCTTTCTCATTAGCCTGTGACAGCAAAAATTATATGTTTTGGCAAAAGCTGTGTGTTGGTAAACAAATGCACAAAAGCAGGCTCTGAAATCGAGGGTGTGCAATGGAGGGTGTATGTGGGGTTTGGTAGTTGTCTGGGGTCCCTGGTTAGGCTCTGTGTACAAAGCTTTGTTCCGTATGTTACCAAACAAAGATAAAAATTAGAGCTGATGAACTCCTGAGATTATGTCGAGGTACCTCAAGTTAAGAAACATAGTATGGGTTGGGTATTCTAAAATACCTACCTGCAGAAAATATGCTATTGGATAAGTACTAGCCTCTTCAGCCGCAGGTATGAATGTGAGAGCCAAGATGAAGGCACAGAGAGGGAGCAGGGACTGATCTTGTCCCATAACTAGTGGGTAGACGTTGTACATAGACTTTGGCTTGGTATTGGGAAACCTTTCCTTGTGCGTAGAGTTGCCCCGAATGGAAAGATTAGGGGCTACATTAGGGAGACTGGAAGCAGCTTGTGTCAGAGGCTACATGGTGGTCTCCAACAACTTTGTGGAATGTTCCAAGGGGCTTCCATAAAATTTGTGTGTCCAAGACCGCTTTGAATGCAAAAATTCTGCTCGGGGTCCTTTTAGCTTCCACTCCTGTCAGTCTTCCAGGATCCCCCAAAGCAAGGACCAGAAACACCGCCAAAATGCAGCATTGCATTGTAGGTTCTCAAACATGTAACCAGCCCTCATATTCCTTGCCTCCATCCCCAGACTGTCTCTTCTCAGCTTCCTCAGTTCTATCACCCTTACCACCGTTCCTCCAGCTTTCCAAGCTTGAAACTTGCCACATCCTCTTCAGATGTCTCTATTGTTAATTTGCCTTTCTCTTTCCATTGCATGTATCATGCCCAAACTGTAACAGCAAAATGCTGGATTTACTGCCACAAATTCCTGCTCCCAATTCTGTGCCCCTTAAATCCATTTAATACCAGATGACTACTCCCCAAATTATTTGGCTGTAGAACTTTTATTCACTCAACATCTATACTTATCCTGGGGAATGTGTTTCACTAAACACACAAGGAAAACTCTGCTCTAAATCTAAATGGTTTGCAAGTGCTCTGTTTATCCTTATCTCCATTTCTTGGCCTATGCATTTTATCTTCTCCATCCTCACATCCATCCAGCCAAAGACATATAAGTTCACACACATATACTTACCTCTGAGAGGCTTCCCACCTTTAGGTTCCTATTATAGTCTTCTTTCTCCTTTAATTGAACTCCTCTGTGGTCAAAAGCACACAGTTCAGCATTTTCTTATTCCCTTTGCACTCATTGCTGCTTGAAAGGATTACACTTATCTCTTTGTTTACTTGTTGATTGTGTCCCCCCGCCCCAGTCCAAGATGGCGGATCCTTGTTTGGCTCATCCCTACCCACTGCCTGGGGCAGAGAGTCAGCCATCAAGTATTTGTGGAATGAATGGTTTATGTCTCCCTGACTCGACTGTGAGTTATGGAGCAAGAACTGGGTCTTAAGCGTCTGTCTGCAATTTGAGAATAATTTCTAGCTGGAGCCCGTGGCCTCCGTACCTGCCATCACCTGGAGCGCAGTAATTCAGAGGCGCCTCCGATGGCACTGGGCCCCAAGGGTCTTAATTTCAATCAGTCGCATTGGATTTGTTTTGACTGGAAATCCTATTGCCTGGTTTTTAAAACATATTCCCTTGGGCGCTTTTGAACACTTGAGGCCTCTTGGCAGGCAGGCATTTCATCTCCATCAGGAAATCTCATCAAAATGATATTAGGCTTATACATTAGGAAGGTAAAAATCCTCCAAGAAGACTTTGCTGTTTTCTCGACTGGCTTTGAACATAAGCAGTTAAACCCAGACATAGGGTATTTCAACCACATCCGAGATACTGGGCCAGGGCTGGGTGGTAGAACCTCGCAATAAACAATGATATAAAAAGCAAGAGTGAGAAGGAGACGCCCCTCCCCTCCAAGGGATTTCTTTAGTTACAGGCCAAAACAGAATTCAAGGGAAGAGCAAAACACCAGTTTTTGGTATAAGGTTTTTATTTTAAAGGGCTGAGTGGTAACCAGGCGTGTGGCTAGGCTGTGACTTGTTCTCCCGTGCAGCGACTTGCCCTGTATTTTTGGGTCTGGCCTCCTCCGGACTCCACCTTGTAAACCACACTCGGAAAACCACATAATGGAAAGACTACATTTATTCGAAGTTCCTAACATTTCCCAGGTATTTTTGCCATCATTTGATCTGGACTTCCATCCAGAAGGAAGGTGTGTTGTTTCCCCGCCTTCCGGGGGCCGGCTTTTGGAGCTCTGTAGACACCTCTTGTCTCCACAACCCATTGCCCACGTCTCCACAGCTGTGGTTTTTTGTTTTTTTTTTTAAAGATTTTATTGGGGAATTGGGGGAGGGGAACAGCATTGGGGAATGGAGACGGGGAACAGACAAGTTGCTGTCCTTTTTGTTCTTCAGTCTAGTTGTGGAGGACGTTGCTTCACTGGCCCATGTTGGTATCATCGCTCACCAGCCCTTGGATGGTCCCTCACGGCAGCTCACACCCGCTGCCGGCCGGCTCTTCTGCAGCCCAACTCCAGGTGGAGCTGTTGTTCACCGCCTTAGCTGTAGAGGGCGCAGCGTCACTGGCCCTCTATGTGGGATCTGAACCGGGGCCCTGCTGTTCAGAACTGGCGTCCCAAGCCAACTCCTAACCAACGCACCACTCAGCCGGCCCAACACAGCTGTGCTTTCACCCACGCCTTTCACTTTTGCCACTTCAGTGTGGTGCTGAGGGTTCTAGAAGGATGACTATGAAGGGGCATCTTAAGATTGACATGAAAGTGACAGAACTGACACTTGGCCAAGCTTGTGCCCTCTTTGTCATCCTCTCCCCGTGGGCCTTCTTCTGGTCTCATGCTTTGGTGTCTCTCTTTTCAGAGGTGTGAACATGTATGCCATGTTGACTGGGACCCTGCCTTTCACAGTGGAGCCTTTTAGCCTGAGGGCTTTGTACCAGAAGATGGTGGACAAGGAAATGAATCCCCTCCCCACCCAGCTCTCCACAGGTAATGCACTTGCTCTTCTGGATTCAGGGCTTTGGGACCAGGGCAGTCATCCAGTTTGGGTCCATCTGAAGCTACAGCAAGGGAGGGTATTACAGTATGACATATCCATGATTCTAGGTCTCTTCCTAGTGTTAAAACTAGTCTCAAGAGTGGTTAGGTTCCGCATCTCTAAATAGCCATTCCTGTCATCTCACTTCACTCCTTTCTTTTTCCATTGTAATTCCGAACCCCCTAACTTCCTCCTTCCGCCTTCTGCTTTAAACTCACATATCAAAAGGATCTTATAGTCTCCCCTGGAAAAATAATTACAGGCTTGATTGCTTTAAAACTCACCATATTATAATGTTGGCTTTGAAAAGAGCGTTTATAATCCCTTTTCTATTGTGTCTTCCTTAGTCAATTTGCTGTAAAGAAATATTAGTTTAATTCAAGTTTGGTCTGTAATTTGTTTTGCTATTTGAGTTTTTGAGCCTGTTCAAAAGCTTTTAAATATATATATATATATATTCAGTTACTTGATTAGGCTGAATCATCCATCAGGTGTGTTTGGAAACTGTTCTCAAATTTTGGCTGCTTCACATTTCAGTAAACAGTTCATATTAAGGTTTGGTTTCGGATCCAATAAATCAAAATAACTTTTTCTTTTATTTGGATCACAGTTCACTTCAAGTTCCTGGCCTCAGGCTGGTCTTGACAATCATTTAATTGGCTCCTTAGAATAAACTCAGCTTCACTGAGATAAGGCATGTGACCGCTCCCCATAAAAGAAAGTCATTATTTAATTTCAATCTATGGTTCATGGTTAAAATATAACATTTTTATTTTACTACTGTTAATGTATTTTTCTCTTGAGGTTATAAAGCATCTATGGAGCTGACCCTGAATTTATGCTTGCCAAATGGAATCCAAGCTGAAATGTATTCTTGTATGTAATTGTCTAATTTGGTCCATACTTTCACCTTTGCTAGGGAGGGTAGGCTCTGGAGGCTGAAAGCAACTGAAGCATTATGTAGTTATGGAGTCAGAGAAGTACTTACGTGCTTAGGGAAGATGAGTTACAGTTCTGTCGTTATAAAAGAAATATTTCTGCCCTGAGAGCAGTAACTCTTGCAGTTCAAAAATGTGCAAAATGTTGAACGAGTTGCTATATTTAGGTTGCAGAGCTCAGATTTGTTGAAAGTGCTGGAGAGCATTATGACGAGTGCTCATTCATTCATTCCATAATTCATATCCATTCAGTTATTCCATGAATATGTATTGTGCATCAACTATATGCTAGGAATGTTCTAGGCACCGGGAGGACAGAATACAAAACAGATTCAGTCTTCACTCATATATAGCTTATGTATCAATGAGGGAGGCAAAAAGTAAACATGTGATGTTTGGTAGTGTAAGAAAATAAAGTAAGGGGCTTGAGAGTAAAGATAGTTGTATTTTTTTTTTTTTAACAAGAGTTTAACATTTTTTTTCTTGTGGTGTAACTGTAACTGTAAATTCACAAGTAGTTGTAAGAAATTATAGAGATCCATCTCTCCTTCACCCAATTTCCCCCCCATTGGTAATATATTGCATAGCTTTAGTATAATGTTACCACAGGGAAATTGACATTGACAAAATCCATTGACCTTATTCACATTTGCATGCACTCATGTGTGTGTGTTGGTGTATATTTAGTTCTATGCAATGTCATAACAGGTGTAGATTCATTTGACAACTACCACATTCAAAATATAGAACAATCACTTCCGTGACAAGGCTCCCCCATGCTACTCTTCTGTAGCCATACCATAGATACCTCCCTGCCTCCCCCACCCCCCAACCACTAACCTGTTCTCCATCTCTATAATTTTGTCATTTCAGAAATGCTATATATATGGCTTTTTTCACTCATCATGATTCCCTTGAGATCCATCCAAGTTCATGTATCAATACTTTGTTTCTTTCATTGCTGAGTAGAATTCCATGGTATATAGACCTATCACAGTTTGTTTAACCAGTCATCCATTGAAGGACATTGGGTTGTTTGTAGCTTTGGGCTATTATGAGTAAAGCTGCTATCAGGTTTGGCTCCTTAGAATAAACTCAGCTTCAGGGTTTTGTGTGAACATGTTTTCCTTTCTCTGGGACAAACAAACCCCTAAGAGTGAAATTGTGGGTTATTGCACACTTTTAGTTTTCTAAGGAACCGCCATTCTCTTATTCAGAGTGGCTATACCGTTTTGCATTCCCACTAGCAATGGGTGAGTGACCCAGTTCCTCTGCAACTTTGCCCGCATTTGATATTATCACCTTTTTTATTTTTTTATTTTTTTATACCAGTCTCTTTTCAGGGTTATGTAGTCATAATTATTGCCATCTCTCAGAGTGATTCTGAAGTTCCTCTTATGGTTCAGAGCCTGTTTTGTCCTCAGGACCCATAACAAAGGACAACAGAAGGATGTTTGTACTCCCATGCCTGCAAGGGGTAGAGATTTGAATACCAGTGAGACCTCAAGGAACTGGAGAACTACTCATTGTATTAGGATAGGCCAGGTTATGCTGCAGTAATAAATAGCCCCCCAAATCTCAGTGGCTTAAGACAACAATGCTTTATTTCTCATTCATGCCGCATATCTATCAAGATTTGGATCAGGGGTTCAAGGGTTCTGCCTATCCTAGTCAGTCAGGGCCCCCAACCAATGGAGCAGTTACTATTTCAAACATATCTGATCCTTGCAGAGGGAAAGAGAAATCTAGAAGATCTCTCATCAGCAGTTAAATCTTCCACTGGCATTCCACTCAGAGCTCCTGACTTTCTAAAACATGTCACATGGCTCCACCCAACTACAGAGATTGGGGAAGTGCAGCCCTACCTTGTGTCTAGAAGGCAGTAAGAGTTAGTGGGAGGCACACGCAAGCTGTGGGAGGAGGAACAGGCAGTTCAGCCTGCACTCGTCACTGGGGTGGGCCAGGCAGCAAGGTCAGGGCAGGTGCATTAACAGCACACGGAGATCAATCTCTTTACTTCAGAACAAACTTGGTTTTACCCCCAAATCTATACCCAGATTTAATAGGCTGGGCTCTAAGTGTTTTTCTGAATGTGCAAATTAAATGTCTCCTAAAGAAGTAAAAGTTACACCCCTGAAAATATAGTCAATAATATTATAATAACTATGTACAGTGTCAGATGGGTAATAGTCTTATTAGAACGATCACTTTGTGAGGTATATAAAAACACCTGAAAGTACACCTGAAACTAATAAAATAAAATAAAAAGTTGCACCCTTGAAGAAGTTAAAAAATCATCCAAAGAAAATTCCAAAGAACATATGTTAGAAATGTTCCGAGCGATTTCAGCGTCACCAGAGTTGGTGCCCCACCTCGAATACCTCCTTTTCTGAGCAGACTGTTTTGACTTTGGCCTTAAGCTCTGTGTGTGCTTGTTAAAGATCTTCACATTCCTACAGGGTTTCCTTGTCTTGGCTTGCCAAGCGTGAATTGCATTTTTATATCTGATTTTACATTGAGGAATCCAGACTCCCTCCTTTTTTTTTATACTATTGGAATATGTAAATATCTTTCTCGACTAGGGTTTTAACCCTTTGTGCCAGGTATCAAGCATAGTGTTTGCTCATAATAGATGTACAACAAATCTAGATTGCTGACTCGGGTGTTAACTTGTGTGGCTGGGAAGGCAACCCACAGGTTCTTCAACTTCTCAGGCTGGGAACTGGCCCAATGCGGTAGGGTCCGTGGTAGGGGCCACAAGCTGTGGCCAGCTGCTGAAATAAGAAGCTAGGGCATCTTGTCTTGTTTGTGCAAATGACTTCAGTTTGGGGAATCACCCATTGCCTGTCTGACAGCCCCCTGTTTCTCCAACTCTCTGCCCTGTGCACCCCACCAAGTTTCTCCCTTTTCCCTTCTAACCAGCCTGGTCCATCTTCATTTATGAGACCATCTGTTTACATCTTTCGATACTAGTTTACCAGTAAACAAGAATAGCTGCCATTTTAGTCAATGGCCACATGTGAGTGTTTTTCGTATTACTCTTGTTGTCATAGCAACTGCAAGGGACGTACTATTACTTCCCATTTATCAATGAGGATAAAACTGAGTCTCAGATTAAGTAGCTTCTCTATTTTTGAATTTATGTCTGCTTGATTCCCAAACCTGGATTTTCCTTCTATACTGTATGCTTGTCTCCCTCTCCTTATTTTATTTAGTATAAGGTGCCTCTGCCCTCTTTCTTCCCATACCAGATTTGGTGGTATTATCTGTTGTCCGTATGTTTGGGGTAATATCAAAATTGAAATGTCCAAATGGAAAATATGCCATTTTATGAAGTGTCTCACTAACACATCTTGTTTATTTGGTGATTCTGTCACTCATATTTGTAATGATTTCTCCACATCTATTGCTTAATAGTATACTTTTTTTTTTTTTAGATTAAATTGGAATAATTTGGGCCAAATTTAAATTGGAAAAAATGCAGTGTCATTGTCCTTTGGAGAGCATGGTTTCGAAGAATTGTCCCTCATGTCTGCTATGGACAGATGCTCCTTGGCTTACGATGGGACTATGCCCTGATAAAGCCATCGTAATTTGAAAATATTACAAGTTGAAAATGCATTTACTACACCTAACCTTCCTACACTTAACATCACAGCTTAGCCCTGCCTACCCTCCATGTGCTCACACACTTACCTTAGCCTACAGTTGGGCCAAACCATCCAACACAAAGCCTATTTTATAGTACAGTGTTGAATGTCTCATGTAATTTATTATGTGTATCGCTTTCACACCGTCGAAAAGTCCAAAAATCACAAGTCGAAACATTGTAAATCAGGGACCGTTTGTAGTTTGAAAACTTAAGCTTTTGGGGCCTTTCCAATTCTCGCTGTAGACACTGCTTGTTGGTGCTTGTATTTCACAGAGTTGTGAATGCCTTTCATGGCTTATGCATTTTTAGACAGCTTACCTTTTCGTCACCACACCTCAGTGATGGCACTCGTCATAATACACTCCAAACAGTCACTTCATATCAAGAGGTTTTTGTACCATGGAGTCAACTGAAGTGAAGCCGCAGCCGTGTTAGCATTTGTGAAGGTTGAGCCAATGCCAATTAAGATTCCTGAGAAGCCTCAACTGTCAAATAGTTGTCAGTGCTGCTGCCCTCGCCAGGGCGGCGACAAGAAAGGAGCCTCAGGTGGGGATGGGACACCACTTGCATCCAATGGGCTACACTAATGCCACAAGCCTAGTGGCTCTGTGCCCTGCGGCCCTTTCCTAGGCAGAGGATCAAGCTTGGGAAAGCTGATGCCTCAGGAAGGAAAGTAGGTTTTGCACCAGAGGGGTGAGTACCAAACGTGTGATGGGGAGCACGGAGACGGGGCACCCCTTCTCAGTCGCTGCCACTCTCTGGCCTGAATGGAGACCCCATGTGCTAGCTCAGAAGAGTGGCCATTCCCGCCATGGTTCTTCAGGACAGTGGAGAATTGTTTCATTCCCTTTTGCTCATGAGTCACAGGGATTTTCAAGACCCTAACACCAACATCCTTGAAAGAGCTCTAAGGATGTCTTCAAAGTCCTTCTCGAATCATAATGCCATGTTTGTGAGGTCCAAAGTTATAAAATTCATCAGTAGAGATTTGGGCTCAAATGACGTGGGCTCATCAGCAATTTGTGGAGATGCAGAGCACTTGGTTCCGAAAATAGAACAAAAATGCACTTCCAGTCTGTTCTTAGCTCTTCTGGTTAATTATACTCTGAGAAAAAGCCTGGCAGTAGCCTGGGTTGTTGTTGAGATCCTTTGAGGGTAAGTGACAGGGATATCTCAGAAGCATCAGTGCCTTAGCAGCCTCCTCATTTCATTAAGCCCACATCGTGATTCTTTGCCCAATAGAGGACCCCAATTAAGCATCCACCAGACTCTTGCAATGTAGGGGTGTTGAGAGAAGGGAGATAGAGAACCCCTCTTTTTGGAGATCTGTTTTGCTTTTCTGACCAGTGAAGAATATCTTAGGAAACTTTTACTTGGAGACCCAGCTATAAAACTTAAGAGTATTAAATGTATCTCACGACTGCTCTGGCATCTACGCATATCTTTTACCTACCACATTTTTAAAGGGAGATGACCTTCTGGTGACTTCAGCAACCACTCACCTGGAGGAGTTACCTGGTGGCATGCCCTAGCGAAAGTTGTCTCTTTGGGGTTGATCCTGGCATCACAACTAGCCCCTCGTTTTTTGTTTTGTTTTGTTTTTTGTTTTTTAACTGAGCCATCCTGCCACTTGTTGGCAGCTCAACAGCAGCTCAGCTCGGGCTGGGCATCGAACCGCTGTTGCTCAGAGCTCAGCTCGCACTCTTGAGCGAGCTCTTAACCAACTGAGCCACTCAGCCAGCCCTTGCCCCTCTTTTGATGGCTTCATTTTCTACCCTGCAGAAAATGGGTTGTCAGAAAGCACCCACCATTCTGTAAAGGACAATTTCAAAATGACAACTAAAGCCTGTGAGAAAGTGAGAATTCTTATGACTTTTCCTCAGAAGGTTAGACTATTTTAGAAAACTGAAAAATAGCTTTGGAGAGAAGGATAGAAAAGTTTGGGGACCAAGCAAATTAAGGTGATTTTTCCAGGATCTATTTTTGACATTGGAAATTGGATGTGAGGTGCAAAACATAATTTTATTTTGTAAAGACAATAAACTATTTTTATTTTGCTAAGACAGTATAACAATGCGCCATAAAATGAGTACAGGATAAGAAAATATCATGGCCCCACAACACAAGCACCCTCTTCCTTTAGAAGCTGTCCCTGGCATCCTTCATCCACACAAGGCCATGCATATTCATATGCCGAACAATTTTGGAGCCTGTAACCCTCATGTGCACTAGAGATCAATTTTTCCATGGCATGCACTTGTCTCCGCTTTTATAAATCTTGAAGGATGCAAATATTCTACCTGGAGGTGAACTGGCTTCCTATCCCTAGTGCCTAGTGCTGGGTAGACAGCGGGTGCTCTGTAAATATTCGTTTAACAAAAGGAGATCCAGGGCATCTGACAAAACCATTTTCGCCCTGGATGGAAGAGAAAGGGCTGTAGGGATTTAGGGGTTTGTCAGTATTTCTCATTATCTTTCCCTTACCCACCATGCTCAGTGTCACTGATGTGACTGCAGCGAACTTTGGGAGGCTGAAACAGAAGGACAAACTATACTGGCGTATTTTGTACCCAAGCAACCCCTTCATTTTCTGAGGGATGTCACAGAGGGAGAAGGCCCATCAGGTAGACGTAGATTTCCCATGTGGCACCTGCCAGAACTTTGTCCACGAACTAGAATTTTAAAACTTGAGTCACTGTTAGAGATTCCTTAACACGTGCGCAAACACTGGCTTTCTGGGGTTGCATCGGCGTGGGCCCTGGATGGTCGGGGTGCAGTACCATCAGTTCAGAGTCTGGGGATTAAATGGACAGCCATGGAGAATGACTTTAAAACAAAGGGCCAGAAAGAAAACAGGACCTCCCTGGTCTCTTGAGACTCTGGGTGTCTGTCACATAGTGAGGGCCAAGTTAGAGGGTCCAATTTAGAATGCCTTTACTCTCTGGTTCCTTTCTGAGAGCTCAAAAACTTAACGTTGAGCTCAAGCATTTTCTCTTCACTTTCTTTCATCACTTCTAGCCTGTAAATAGAACATCTCTGGCTCACCTTTGGAGTGGACCACAAGAAAAGATCACAGGTTGTGTTGGGAAGTGCAGGGCATTGCAGACCCAAAATGCCTCTTGCTTTACCATGTGCCAGTTGCATTCCTTGAATAGGCAGTGGCTCAGGAGAAGTGGTGGGTCACCTGCCTTGAGTCTCAGTGGTATCTGCATTCAGCCTGTAACCCTGGTGTGTTCTTTGCCAAATGTCTGTACAGGAGCCATCAACTTCCTGCGCTCTCTCCTGGAACCTGACCCTGTGAAGAGGCCCAATATTCAGCAGGCACTGGCCAATCGCTGGCTTAATGAGAATTACATGGGCAAAGTGCCATGTAATGTCACCTATCCCAACAGGTAACCAAGTGCACATAACAAAGGGACCCCTTCTAGGGCCAGATAGGGCCTGTCCTATGAGCTCTGAATAGTTCTGTACAGGAAGCTGTATATGAGTCAAGGACAAGCTGCATTTCCTCTGGGCTGCCCTTCCCCCCTCCACACCTCAGTGCACAAGAGGAAGTGTGGACAGCCATCCCATGCACCCTACAGGGATGGTGGGTGGGTGGGTGGAGGCTGAAATCCAGGCCACATTCCCCTTGTCAAACCTGCTACCCAGGGGCTGTTTCTTCCAAGAGGTGCCCTTCTCTGATTCACACAAAGGGATGCTTTAGACTAACTGTGGCCCAAATGAGTGTGTGTGTGTTTGTGTGTGTGTGTGTGAGAGAGAGAGAGAGAGACATCCACCCATGGATTGCTCTGCCAGCATCAGGCAGAATCCAAAGGAATTGCCTCTCTCCCCTTTTAAACTATCCCTCAAGCTTCTCCTCTGTTACTTCTTTGCTGTGATGCTCATTTCAGCCTGAAGTCAGTGCCCTGCCTTAAAATGTTGGGGCCAGGAAGAAAAGGCAATCAGAGGAGTCATTAGCTTTGGGCCATGTTTCCCTGTGAAGGCTTCCCCTTAGCAGACTCCGCGAGGAGGAATCTTTAAGAAAGGAATCCACAACATGGAGATACTGAGGGATACCACGTCTCCATGCTGGTGGTACTGACTACAGACTTGAAAATGGGCACACAAGAAGGCATTTCTTTGTACTGTTTTCCTACTCATTTATTTATGTGGTTATAACTAATCTGAGTGAGGAAATGAGGGCCCTCACCTTGGTTACTTCAGAGCAAGTGTGGGGATCACATGGGTCAGATACCTTCCAGGACTGGGACCCACATTGATTCCTTCACCTTCAGAACCAGAGTGGCCAATCTCTGCAACAGCAAGAGAGCCACTGATGAAGGGGCACAAGTCGGAGAGTGGCAGGGCAGGGAAAAAGGTGCCCTCTTGTGATCGTATTTTCAAAATGCCCAGGAAGGCCTGGAAACTTCCACTAAGTTTTATAAAAGCTGTGATGCTGATTTCTCCCAATGGGATGGGCTTTGTCTCCTGGAGGAAATTCTAGAAGAACTTAAGGGGGCATGGGTGAACATTCCTGGCGTCTGTGTCCACGCTACTGGGTCAAACTTACACTCACCATGGCCTTAGATGAGGTGGCTACCATCTAGATTTCTAGCGTTTGACATGTGGGAGGTAGTTTAAACAAAGTCTAGGTTACCGAGGAAATACACTGGTTTCCAACACCGGCTCGATTTGGGCCAGTATCTGAAACAGACGCCAGAAATATTGCCCCAACGTGAGATAGAAAGCAAAGCTGAGGGGCCATGCATGCCTCATTATCAATGCTCAAAATGAAAGCAGCACACAGGTATGCGTCCTGTTAAAGGAGGGGGCAGTGATGGCAGCCAAATTGGTCATTAAGCTAATATAATCACCGTCTAAGTGAGCATGACCTGCCCACTCAGCATGGCTGCTTGTTGAAAGAAGTGGAGCTGGTATTAGACATACAGTCTCTCCTCCTTGTTGGGCAAATGTTCATTCAAAAAGAATCATGCTGTGGTGTCTCATTTTGTGGTCTTCCCACAGGTTGTAGACAGGTTTTTGCAGGTTAAAACTTAAACTCAAGTATCCTATACTGGTTTTGCCTGATTAGGAATTTTGTTTTGTTTTGTTTTGTTTTGTTTTGTTTTGTTTTGTTTTGAGGGCAGTGTCACTGGCCCTCATTAGTGGGACCTGAACCGGGGCCACTGGCTTCCCAAGCCAGCGCTTAACCACTGCATCACTCGGCCAGCCCTGATTAGGAATTTTTGAACTTGGACTTGGTCAGAAGCCTAAAGGCTGCATATGAACTAGTTAGGTAGATTGTAAAAATGGTTAAGATCTTGTATAATAAAGAAAATAATGCTCAATGTCTTCTGTTTATGGAAGGCCCGTTACTCATATTACACTAGAGGCAAATCAGTATTCAGTTTTTAAGTAATGAAAATGGAATTCTAAACTGTTGGGGGCGGCATATGTTATTTACAGTCTTTATTTTGAAAAACGTTTAAGAGAGGAAGAAAGTGATAATTATTTTTTTGGTTTTATCAGCCCACACATAAATGGAGTAAGAACATTTGACATGAGAAAGAAATATTTTTTTTATGAAGCTATAAAATATACTTTTAGCTCTGGAGAGGGTGGGAAAGCAAGGAAATCTTTGGTAAAACAGGACAGAGTTAGACCAAAGTATACACAGATTTAATGAGAATTTATTCAGAATTATACCTAGCGTTCTGGAACATTTTACCGTTGTCTATGTCATCCCAACATGGAGAGATCATACAAATTTAATAACTGATATTGGAGAGCACCAAATATAAACACTGCTTATTAAAAAATGTTTAAAGTATTACTCTCAGCCAAGAGTCAGTAGACAGTCAACGTTTTGGCAGAGCTCTCCTGTTTTTGAAGAGAAAGGATATGAAAGATGGAGGTGGGGTATCTGTCACCGCTCATGTCCCCCCTCTCACCTCCAACCCCCTGCCCCACCCTGGTGGCTCCCCACATCTAGAGCACTCTCCCTTCCCAGGCCAGCTGCTACTAGATGGTGGGGCCGACTGAGTTTGGCTGTGATCTGATTAGCCAAGGGCAGGACGCACAGGCAGTGGTCTGATTGGCCAGGAATGGGGTCAACTGACCGTGGTCTGATTAGCCAGAGGTGGGCCACTCCCACACAAACATTACCAGGTAGATTCAAACAACGGAACCTTCTGTGTTAAGTGTTCTGGCAATCTTCAAGTAATTGTATTCTTTGTCAACAAACATTTTTTTTTTTACCATTTGTTATTCCAACCCCTTTCTTACCCATTATCTAGAATTTTCAATTTTGTTGCCAACAGGAGTGAGGAAGGTAGATTTCGTGGTTTCTTGGGTGCGTTTTGTTTGGATGGCACTTAGTCAAATTTAGCGGAGAGAGCGTTGATGGAGATGACACTTTTGGTGGTGGAAGAGGGTCAGCAGACCTAAGTCCCCTGTTTCTACCCCTACCAACTGTCCTAGGACTTGGCAAGCCGGTTTCTTCTTCTTGTTTCATTATGGGTTGTACTGGGTGGTATCTCAGGCTGTTATGGTTCTGAGATTCCATCAAAAATGTCTTCAGTCCCTTTGGCCGAGATCTTCAGAGCTCTCTAACCAGGTGTGCTAGCTAGCCCTCTGCTCACACAGTGCTCTATTTGTATCTCCTCAAGGGATTTAGGATGTTCTAGCTAATGAACATTCACCCCTGCTACCAACATACTTTCTATACTCTGCAGCCTGCCTTCTTGTTCTCCATAGCCATTCGCAGTGTCTGTTTTTTTGAGAGGTCATAAGTGCAGAGCTTTCGCCTGTAGACTGAGACGCATCGCCAAGGTTGAATTCTGGGGTTGTTCCTTCCTGCCTATGTGACCCCGGGCAAGTTACTTCACTGCTGTGGGCTTCAGTTTCTTCATCTGTAAAATGGGGATAATAATAGTACCTACTCATAAGACTGTCATGAAGACTAAATGAGTTTATTTTTTCTCTTCCCCACTGGAATGTAAACTCCATGAGGCAGGGACTTGCTGAATGAATGAATGAATGAATGAACAAATGAATGCCTGGTATTTCTTTGACACTTTATCCCAAGAAGTTTATAATACTCCTGCTAAGAAGCTTCAGCCTGTCCTCTGAATATCCTGCTTTGCAGCCCAAATTCCCTATCTGTGAACGTGAGCTCACACTGTCCCTGTAAACAGGGTCTAGGCTGGCTCCCACCTACTCCCCTTTCCCAGCCCAACTGACACCCAACTCAAGTGTGGGCTCCACTCAAGACCAATACATGCATTTTAGGGAGAGAATGTCAAATTGTGAAGAAATCTGGGAACAACTGGAGGCATTTGAATATAGTCTAGATATTAGAGAATATTAAGAGATTACTAAAATTGTGTTGGGTGTATTGATGGTATTGTGATCCTGCAGGAGATTTCCTTGACCTTTAAAGATGCTCACTGAGGTATTTAGGGATGAAATGTCATGATGCCTGGGACTTAAAATACTTTAGGTAAATAAATATGTAAAGCAAGCAAGCATGGCAAAATGTTAGCAATTGGGACATCCAAGCATTGGGTATATCTGGGGTAATTATACTGTGCCCTCTACTTTTCTGTATGTGAGAACATTTTCATAATAAAAAGTCCAGTGAGTGAATGGATGACCGAGTGAATGAACCAACCTGAGCGTCCTGTGCTGCCGTATTTGTGCCCCGGAGCCTCTCCGTGACAGGGAGGGGTGACCGGTTCTCTGTCTCTGCTGTGCAGGATTTCCCTGGAAGACCTGAGCCCGAGTGTGGTGCTGCACATGACCGAGAAGTTGGGCTACAAGAACAGCGATGTGATCAACACCGTGCTCTCCAACCGCGCCTGCCACATCCTCGCCGTCTACTTTCTCTTAAATAAAAAGCTCGAGCGCTATTTGTCAGGGGTGAGTGGGGCCCTGGCGGCCGTTTCTCTCCGTGGAAAAAAGGAGCTCTGACACTCAAGGTTTCTCCTCGTTGCTGACACTTGATCTAAGCTGTTCATTTCAACTGATGTGAGGCTGAGTTTCCTGAGCGTGGGATAAAATAGTAGCAAAACCTGCTTCTTGGGTAGCTAGTGCTTTTTATCTGTGGTGTTTTTCCAATATTCTCCTACAGAGTGAAGCCCTGGGCTGACAGACCTGTGAAGGATTCAAGCCTCTTTTCCCTTCAGCTTCTCTTTGCCTTTTTCTGTTCTGTTACCTCTTAGCTCCTTGAGTTTCCCCTGTTAAAGGCATTGGGGACTTGTGTGGTCGTAAAAGTTGAAGAACAGTGCCTCTCAGACAGTCATCTCTGAAGCATGGTATTGGAGAAAGCCCCTATTTGCATTTACTTTTCCAGAAAATAAGAATGAAATCGAGCTTCACTAGCTTGACCCTGGCTCCTACTCTCAGTATGGGCGTCAGAGAGTCCAGGTGGCCTGGGTGACATATGAGGTACAGCTGAGGGTCCCACATCCTGGGGTGAACAGTGGTACGTACCCTCATGCCTTGGTTACCTTCATCCTTCTGCCACAAGCAGGTCACACGTGGCTAGGTAAGGAAATTTACATGCTTCGGTATCTAGGATTTTGTTTTGACTAAATCATCTCTCTCCAAATGGACAATGGCTTACACATAACTCTGCAAAGAAAATTGGATCAGAGGCAATATGAACTCTGCATATTACTACTCCTGTTTCTCCTACTCAGAATGGCGGGGGCTGACCAGCTCTAAGAGGAGGTCCGCCACAGAAATTCAGGAATGTCAGGGAGCCCATTTGATTTCGTACCCCCGTCATGAAGGATGACCTTCACCTTGGGTGTATGGCACCCTGAGATCTGATTGTGTGCGGTCATCGCTGTTAGGAAGGTGTGTAGAATCCAGAACATAAAGATGAACTTCTGGAGTCTTTTCAATGTTACTTAAAGGCACATGATAATCAGCTTAATATTTCACGAATTTCCACTAAGCAATAGGCTTAGACACCTTTTGTGAGGTTTTTATATTAGAGGTAAAGATGAAAATCCACCCACAACTGGGGAAATGATGTTCTCCCTGCTGTAGACTGCTGAATAGATAAAGAAACTTGGCGGAAGTTTTGTTAAACAGTTGCATGAAAGTACAGATGTTTCTAAGCTGATTCAGCGGTAGGGTATTTGCTACATTTTGCTTCAACAAGAAATTATCCATAGAATTGCTTTTTTGGGTGAACCACCAAAGGAGAGATGTACACGAGAAGAAACATTCTCGACAGTAACAGTATTTTAAAAATACGAGCAGTTTTATGGGAACAAAAAAAATGATTCATGTAAGCAGAGATGGGATGACATTTTTTTTTTTAAGATTTTATTGGGGAATTGGGGGAGGGGAACAGTGTTGGGGAATTGAGGAAGGGGACCAGCCAAGTTGTTGTTCTTCAGTCTTCGTTGTGGAGAGCACCAATCACTATCTGGTTTCCCGTTGGCAGCTCATGGCCTCTAAGCTCAAGGTGCTGTGTTCAATCTTAGTTGCAGGTGGGCGTAGCCACCATCCTATGCGGGAGTCGAACCAGCAGCCTTGTTGTTAAGAGTGCATGCCCTATCCACTGAGCCATCCAGGCGGCAGCTCAGCTCATGGTGCTGAGTTCAGTCTTAGTTGCGGGTGGGCATAGCCCACCATGGAACAGGCAATCTTGTTGTTACAGCAGCTGAGCCATCCTGCCACCTGTTGGCAGCTCATCGACAGCTCAGCTTGGACGCAGTGTTCACTGGCTCATGTGGGAATTGAACCGGTTGCCCTGTTGCTCAGAGCATGCCCTCTAAGCCAACTCTTAACCAACTGAGCCACTCCGCCAGCCCCCAGGATGACATTTCTGATGGGGACAAATACGCAGCTTACAGGCTAGATTTTAGAGACAGTGTCATAAGAAGACACTATGTCCCTCATTTCTGTCTCATTTTTAATTCCTATTATATATTTTATAATATACATGATATATTAGTACAGTGCTGCTTGCTTATAATTTATAAATAAATATGCATAGATTATAGGTGCCTGCCTACAACTTTTTCACTTACATGGGCTCAAGGTCACACCATTTGGGACCATCATAGTAGAGGACGATAGCTAAGAATTTACATAGTTCTCAAGTCAAAGGAAGAAAAGAGGACCAACACGCTGATTTTCAAATGATGAATATTGTTCAAAAATTAGTTTATAGAAAGTGTTTCCATGAAACTGACTCTGAGGCTCATGATTTCACCTATTTAAAGGATGGCATTGCCACTTTCCTAAGTAAGCTCACAGATTCAAACTGTCTCCCTTTGGCAAAACGCGTTTTTTGGATGCTGATCAATAAGGTTGAGGGACTAGTTTTTTTAAAATACTTCCTTTCCTGTGTCTGCCACCACATCTACAGATATAAACTTGGTTATTGATATGCTTCCTAAGCTTTCACGCAGCTCATCCCAAGTGAGAGAGACATTTGTCTGGAGCTCTTAGGCTGTGTCTTGATTTGTCTGGGTGTCTTGTCATCTGCTGTGTTTTCTGCTCCTCCACTTGGCACGTGTTGCCATGTTGCAAAGCTGAGCTTGACTGTGTCTGCTGAGAACATTCTCTGGAAACTCAGCTCATGGAGTTCCAACTGGGGAAGGTTCTTATTTTATTATGTCCGTTTCACACTTAACCCTTAAATCATAGGACGTGCCTGGTCTGACAAGCGGTGTCTAGGTGAGTGGCTGCTTTTACCTGGAGTGAGTTAATGCCCACAGACAACCACAGCTGGTCTGCTCAGTCATTCCCACAGATGGCTAATTTAATTGCACTGCATGCACCGTTCCCGCTATTAATCTTATCAACCAGTTCCTAACAACTCATGTATAATTTTGAAAACGAAGCTGCTGAACTAAAAAGTAAAATATGAGACCTTCACTATTTGCCATGTCTCCCCTTCTCTCTTCTTGTTTCCTTTTTCTAAAGCACAGATTTTTAATTCAGAGATCCTGTAAGGGCATTATGTGACTCTTGGTTGGTAGATAAATGCATTAATCAGTCATTTAATTTTCACCTGTCTCTGGATGGACTAGCACCTAAATCGGCCCCCAGTCGTCTTAGGTGCAGTCGTCTGGCTTTTTCTTTAAGCTCTGTTATGAATTGCTGTGACTTCCATTGGGGTGGAGGGAGCAGGCAGGGACTAGGACTGTTTTTTAAATAAGCAAGATCTGGGCCGGCCGAGTGGCTCAGTGGGTTAAGAGCTCGCTCAAGAGCACAAGCTGAGCTCTGAGCAACAGCAGTTCGATGCCCAGCCCAAGCTGAGCGGCCACTAAGCTGCGAACAGGTGGCAGGATGGCTCAGCTAAAAAAAATAATAATAATAATAATAATAAGCAAGATCTGTAGCCTATTTAGCAGTTCAATAAAATAAGCTATTTTTCCCAGCGCCCATACTTGGTTTCTGCTTTCACATCTTAAAGTAGTCATCCTTGCACAGGTGAAAGCACTGAGGCCAGCAAGGAGCACCTGGCCCTTTCCGGGCAGCGCCATGGGGCAGAAGTAGGTGTCCTGACCCTGGACCAGGGCTGCCCCTGCCTGCAGCAGGCCTCACATGAGGCTTTGTGTTGCAATTAACTGTCTTGCCAACCACTTTCTTTCTCAGCCAAGCACCGGTTTAAAAATGAATGACTGTTTAACGGACACTTTTATTTCCTGTGAGTTAAGCCATGCTTTTTTCTCTTCTTCTCTGGTAGAAATCTGACATCCAGGACAGCGTGTGCTGCAAGACCCAGCTCTACCAGATAGAAAAGTGCAGGCCCAGCAAAGAGCCCTACGAGGTGAGTGACCCTCCCCAGGGCAGAGCCCAGGATCTCCAAGGAAGAGTGGATTTCTATTTTGGGAAGAGAGCGGAAAGGAAACCAATAATTGTGGGACATAGAAGTAGCAAAAAACACATACTTGCTTAGTTGAGCCCTTGAGAAATGGTTTACAGTGAAGCCACCATTGCTGGTTCTCAGCTGTAGCCACACATTAGGATCACCAAGGGGCATTTAAACAGCTGGATTCTCAGGCTACACCTCCCACCAGTTCCATCGAATCTCAGGTTCAAGGTGTATGTGTGTGTGTGGGGGGGTGGGGGGGGTGGTGTCAATACTGTTTTAAAGATGCCTGTATGATTCCATGGAGAAACCACTGCCAGATCTCCAAAAGGGAAAAACAAGTGCTAAGCAATAAAAGGGAACATCAACACTTGGCATCAGGAGAAGAAAGTAAGGTGAGGAACGGAAAAAAGTTTTGGACAAAAGCTTGATTTTCCAGTCAGCGGTCCCTGGTGACCCGATGTTACCTAGCACATACCTAAGAGAAAATACCAAGATTCTTTGATTTCAGAGTGAAAACTAGTATCATATGGCCAATTGTCTCAATTTTGGACCCCACATACATTCTTGTAAAGAGACTCTCTGGGGACTCTAGCCCCAGGGCCAGGAGCACAAGGTGACAGCCATCGTGTCAAACAGGGGTCCTCTGCATTCTCGGTGATTTTCCTGGGAACTCATTTCTGATTCCCCACCCCCACCCCGTCCCCTTGCAGCCTCCCCCATGCACCCTGAGTTCCCCTGTCACAGGAGCCTGTCCTGCAACACCCAGGAATTCCATTTGGGGAGAAATCAAAAAGCGACCCTACATCTGTGCCCTGCGTGAGGCCATTGGGCTCGCTCCCTTCTCTCTTCCATCTTCCAGCTCAGTTTTCATCCTGATTTCACAAACCTTGCTTGTCACCAGGAAAGGAGGTGCCCCCGGCTGTTTCTTGAGTGCATGGCTGCAGCGAGGTTGTCACTGAGAGCTGTGCTGAGCTCCTTGGCAGCAAGAGAAAGCAAGTAGGACAGCCTGGACAATCCAGTGAGGCAGGCGACACGGGTACCACATGTAAATATGATAGAAGCACTGGTAAGGGGCCACCCTGAGCATTGAGGCTAGGGGACAAGGGCAGCTGTCCAATATAGACAGAGCCTGGGAGATGGCATGAGTTAAGGAGGCAGAGAAGAGGAGAGACTGGTGACAGAGAAACCAGCAAAGAAGACAGGCACCCAGGGAGGGTGCAGGAGACCCAGTAGGGAACCATGCTAGGGAGACTGGGAAAGATCAAGTAAGTGAGTAAAATGATCACTGGTGTCGGCTGAGCAGCTGGTTGTCCTGGGGATTGTAGAGAGAACCGTTTGGTGGAGGTGGCAAAGGCAGAAAGAGATGGCATGGATTTAGGGGGAGTGCGAAGAGGGGAAGTGAAGACAGTGAACACAGAGCTCTCTGTCAATGACACTGGCAATGAAGAGAACGAGAGGACATGGCCTCTGCTCAAAGGACACACAGGGTTGGGGAGCAGCGGGGTGGAGGAGTAGGGGACGGGTGTGGAGTCAGACAGCCAGAGTGGGGCGTAGCTTCGATCCCAGGCTGGAGTCCTCCATCCTCTGAGACAGGCTACAAGGCCCCAGATGATAAGGATGGACATGAGCTTTTGGAGGGTGGGTGCGTGGGCCGGGGCTAAAGTACAAGCCCACGCGTGGCTTTTAGGATGAGAACAGCGTGGAGGTGGTGGAGGGGGGGCAACGCCCTTGAGCTCCAGACCCCGCTGGCCCATTGCTTACTGACCCTCCTCGTGCGTGAGTGAAGGTATCTCAACTCTAGCACCCCTGAAACCAGCCCTGACCCCGTTCTCTGTCTCCAGATACCAGCCCCGCCCTCAGCACAGGGCAGGAACCCAGGTGTCCTTTTAACTCCGTGCCCTCACCCCAGAGCCAGTCTGTCACCGAGTTCTGCCAGTCTGACGCCTAAAGCTCGTTTCCCGATGCCCCATCCTCCCGCCCTGGGTCCAGCCACCGTCACCTCTCCCCGGGACCTCTGCCCCAGCCTCCTAACTGGTGTCCCTGCTTCCTCGTGACTGCTGGCACTCTCTTCTTCCCATGCCAGCCAGAGCTATGGGATCATGTCCCCTCCCCGCTCAAAACCTTGGAGGCTTCCTTATCCTGGAAGGTAAACTCCGTGATGCCGCCACTATGTCATGGGTCGGACTGGCTCCTTGCTTTGTGCTCAGTGCCACGGGCCTTCCGATGTCTGTGCTCTGGGCTGCCAGAGCTGTGCACACTGTTTCCTCTTCCAGAATGTTCTCCCCACCTCGTTTTACCAAGTGTATGTCCTCGGATCCCAAGGCAGTGTCAGTTCCTCATAGACCTCTGCCATCGGGTCACAAAGCCTGGCACGCAGTAGGTGCTCAGTTCAATATGTGCTACCTGAACACAGGAATGAATCAAGTGGGCCTCGACCCAAGTCTTAGAAAACAGAATTGGCAAGCATCTGGGGAAGGTAGACCATCCCGGGTGGGACACCTAGCTTGTTGAGCGTCAGAGGAACACCTGTCATCATAACACACAGGTTGACTACCATCACCACCTAGCCGAGCCCTAAGGCAGCGAGGGACCCATTATGTGGTCACTTGCTCTGAGGGTGGTCACCTCGGCTGGGGCCCAGGGGAGGCAGAATTCACTGTTAGGCCCTCCTTACTCTTGGTTGGCATTTGACTCTTTAGGGCCTCCAATAACAACGCCAGACTTGGTGCACCACCCACGTGACTCTATATCTGCGCCCTACGTGGCCTCTAAGCCACTTGGCTGAAGCCCGTGTCCTTGGTTGTCCTGCGGTTGTGTGTTTGAAAATGTCAGAATGGTGGTGGGATAGGGGCCTCTTTTTTTCATCCAAATGATTTTTTTTTTTTTTAACAATAGAAATTTATTATCTCATAACTCTGGAGGCTAGATGTCCAAAATCAAGGCGTGGGCAGGGCTGGCTCCTTCTGAGGGCTGTGAGTGGAGGCTCTCTCCAGTCTGTCTGTTTGGCTTGTCCATGGCTATCTTCTCCCAGCGTCTTCCCATTCTCTTCCCTCCATGCATGTCTGTCTCTGTGTCCAAATTTCCGTTTTATGAGGAGCCCAGTCATAGTGGATTAGAGTCCAGCCTAATGACCCCATCTTCACTAATTCTATCTGCAATTACCTAATTTTCAAATAAGGGCACATTTGGGGATGGATACTAGGGGTTAGGACATCAATATATGAATTTGGAGGGGATTTGAGGCATAACAGACTGGGAAACAAATCGCTTGCAAGTCAGGTGGTTTCTAATACCTTGCTTTCAAAGAAATTGAAGGAGGAAATAATACAGTTGTCAGCTGACAGATCACTAAAACTACTGGGTTGTCGGAAAAGTCATGACACATTTTTGCAATGAAAAACAGAAAAAAATATGTCATGACTTCTCCAACAACCCAATAGTATTTGATAATGAATTACCATGTGATTTGGGGCAAATTCAGCAAGAGGGAGGTCCCAAAACTGAAGGACATTTTTATAGCAAAACTCCTTCCATTCCCATCTTCTTATTTATAAGTATCTTTCATCTCTGTTCCCTATGGGAGTCGTTTCCCCTTCCTCCTTCTCCATCCCCTTAAGGTCTGATGGGAAGGTGCTGCCTGGCATCTCTGTCGGACTTCCTGTGTTCTTGGTTCCTTTGCGCCCAAGCTTGGTTATCCTCCTTAATAGGTCCCACTCTACCTTGGATCCAAAGAATCCACCGTGAGGCTCCTGAAACGCACAGACGCGACTTGATTGACAACAAAGCTGTTTACACACCACACACACCCCTGGGGAGACGTAGAGGGCATTCGAGAACCAGGGCCTGCGTTCTAGACGCTTCCTCTCAAATGATATTTCTCGGATGATTATTTCCTTTGGCCCGAAAAATGCATGGTGTTTTAAACATTCGTTGAAATATTTAACAATTGGAGTTTCAATAGGAACACTCATGGGAAAACAGTTTTTCAGTTTGCTATGATCCATTTGTTTTCTCCAAAGTGCGGCAGTACTCCTGCTAATTAAATTACGGGCTATTACTAGATGATCCTACTCGTCTCCCTTGGAACCTAGAAAGTGAATGGGGCCAGTTAGAAAAAGTGTGTAAGAAAGTCTGAAGAGCCCAGATTTTCCAGGTGGAGCCCTTGCAGAGCCTCTGTGAGTTCCATTTAGGTCACCATCAGAGGGTCCAGGACCAGAAGCCACCAAGTGGAGGTGGGGGTGGGGTGGCTGGAAATTGCAGGTTGTGTGCAAGCTGGCCTGGGGGGCGACTCAGGGCCGGTCCCGTGCTGAGTGCAAGCAGGCCTGTTTGTTCTTCTCAATTCCACTTCTTTTTCTCCTAGGAGACAAAGGAGCTGAATTAAGGTGAAAAACCTTCCCTTTTGGGATTTCAGTGCAGTGATGTTACAACTTGACCACTTTCTCCACCTCTTCATCCTGTAAAAGGCAGAGATTATGTCTGTAAAAGTGGGACACTTTGATGAAATGCCTCACCTCAGAACACCACAGCCATGTGCCCTAGGGACTTCTCTTTCTAAAACAGGGGGGCCTTGGGGGTCAAGGCCGCGCAGTCCTCACTTTTAAACTGGCTTATTAAAACCATATATACCCAGAATCCGGTTTTGTTAGAGTCCTTAAAAATCATGTTAGTTTGTAGACAAATGTAAAATAGAACCAAGAGGGCGTCTCTGTAGTGTCAAAGTAATGTATCAGTTTTGGAAGAAAAGTTGTGCTAAGGGTGGCAGAGGGACTGTATGAATTTGCTAGGGCTGCTGTGACAAAGTACCACCCACTGGGTAGCTGAAATAACAGAAATTTATTGTCTCACACTCTGGAGGCCGGAAGTCCGAGATAAGGTGTGGGCAGGGCTGGCTCCTCTGAGGCCCTGAGGGAGAATCTGCCCCAGGCCTCTCTCCCAGCTTCTGGTGGCTGCTCCTTGGTTCCTTGACTTGTAGAAGCAGCACCCCATCTCTGTCTCCATCGTCACATGGCATCCTCCCTGTGTCTGTGTCCAATATCCCCTTGTTATGAGCGTACCAGTCCCATTGCATTAAGGCCCACTCTAATGACCTCATATTAACTTGATTACCTCTGTCAAGGTAACACTCACAGGTCCCTTCTAAGTGGCAGAGGAGAGCAAGCTTTCATACGCTCCAGTGTCCCCAGGCTTCACGGGGGACATTACGGGCCTGTCCTGACCCTCTCTTCAAATAAGGTCACATTCGGAGGTTTGGGGGTTAGGTCTCCATCATATGAATTTTTGGGGAATACCATTCAGCCCATAACCGGGTAAAATATGAAAATGTTCACTCTATATCTTACTTCAAAATCTATACAACTCTTTAAAATGAAGTTTGGAATCAGGTCAGACAATCCAGGCTGTTAGAAATCAGGATGCCAGTTACCTTGCGGACTGGAAGAGGCCATGGGTGGGGGTAGAAGGGACTTCCAGGCGTGGATGGGTTTTATTTCTTGATGTGGGTGCCTGTTCCATGTGTGTTTGTGCCGTTTGAGAAAATGCATTGAGCTGCTCACTCGTCATTAGAGCACTCCTCCTTTATGTGTCTTACTTGGGCTTTAATAGAAAACTTACCTAGCAAATCTATTCAGTGCATGAATTCGGACATCTGCTGCCTGCCTCCACGATGATTTAGGAGTTTGGTTTCTTGCCTACAAACACTAAAATGAATAATTCTCAACTTGAGGTGCAACTGGTAGGAGGTAGAGTTTAGGGAAAAAACAGCAGGTGCAGCTTCTTGAATTGCTGAAAAATGCTGCTTTTCACAGGCTTCCCTGGACACCTGGACAAGAGACCTTGAATTCCATGCTGTGCAGGTAAGAATCTGGGATTTATGATGGATTAGAGTTCTCCAGAGAGACAGAACCAATTGTGTGTGTGTGTGTGTGTGTGTGTGTGTGTGTGTGAGAGAGAGAGAGACAGAGAGACAGAGAGAGAGAGAGAGACAGAGACACTTGGACATCCAGGGAAGAGCTGATGTCTCAGCTTGATTGCACGAGGTCCACCCACATTGTGGAAGATAATTTGCTTTACTCAAAGTCTACTCATTTAAATGTTAATCTCATTTTAAACATACCTCCACAGCAACATCTAGATTGGTGTTTGACCAAACATTGGTTACCAGGGCCTAGCCAAGTTGACACATGAAATTAACCATCACACATGCCCCCTGAAGGTTAACGGATCTCTGTCTCGGGCCTTGGCCTCTGCACACCCCTGTCCTTGTCCTTAATGAAAACAGGCAGAATCCTGTTGTGAGTGGGCTTAACAGAATCCCCTCAGACTGGATCTGTGCTTTTTATGTTTAGTTGACTGTTTTATATAATCTTGCTGTACTTACATGTTTGGCTGTGCATTTGTGTTTCTACCTGTACGAGAAATGGGGTTTGTGACAGCCCAGGGCTTTCTGGTTCAGTGGCCTAAATTTATGAATCAAGCCCCTTTTTTCTCAACTCATTCGATGTTTTTCCTACAGCAAAATCAGGCCTTAGCAGCTTTCCCTTATGTAACGGGCAGTAAGGAACCAAAATCAACCATCAGATAACACCTAGGCCCCTGGTCCATCCCAGGTGCTCACAGTTCACACCGGTTGTGATGTCCCAAACAGACAGGTGAGGTTAGTTCATCATCCAGGGGACACCAGGCTCCAGGACAGCCATGCTGAGCTGGACTTGGTAGTAACGCTAAGAAAACAGCTTCGGTTTGTCCGTCTGGAGCCTCCGGGCTCATCTGCTGCCGGCCTCACTCCCTGGGGTCAGATTTCACTTCATGGGGGACAGGGCAATTTTCCTGGGCAGTAGCTCTTCCTGCAGCCTGGGGAGATGAGAAGGTACAGCTACACCTGTCCTTGTTAAATTGATGGAGCAGGCGAGATGTGGGGTTCATTTTTATGCTTGAAGAGCTAGAAGGACCCAGTCTTTGGTTACACTGCTTGCCTCAGAGGGAAGTGACTTGCTGAAGGTCACTGCTACTCCCACAGGAGGAAAACCAGGAAGGCAGGGGCAAGGGTACAGCTCTGTGGAACTCAGGAGGCTGGAGTCACAGGGAAAAGCCTGAGGGGACCAGCACCCCGAGATCAGATCACGGGGCCTGAGCACCGGCTTCCTCCTCCCACTGGCTGTTGCTCCTGCAGACACCTCCCTCTAGAAGCCTAGTGGATCCTCCCTGCTCCTTCCTCTCCTCCATCAAACAGTCCATGTCATTCAAAGAGCCTTGGTAGGGCCGGCCGAGTGGCGCGGTGGTTAAGCCAGCGGCCCCGGTTCGGGTCCCACATATGAGGGCCAGTGACACTGCCCTCAAAAAAAAAAAAAATTAATTAATTAATTTTTAAAAAATTATTAAAAAAAAAAAAGAGCCTTGGTAGATAACCTTTTATGGGGCCACATTTTCAAAGTGTTCAGTTTTGCAAATGTTCATGCACCCAGGCAGTGATTAGTTTAAAGAAAATAGGAGGTGTTTTGTGTGGGGCTTGCATGTGGGGCCTTGTGTGGTCCCCTCTCTGGTCTGCCTTGGGGGGTTCCCGGCCGTGCTTGGGGGTCCATAGTGGACCTTTTGAACCAACGGCTTCAGATCCATCACCTGCCCTCAGGCTCACGAGTATGCGGGGCACCTCTGGAGAGACCCCACAGGCAGCAGCAGGCCTGCTGGGGCGGGCACAGAGTGGGTTCAGCATGTCAAAGGGGGAGCATCTGAAGATCTGTTTCTGTTACGTAAGGCAATTTCGTTTCCTGCTCCCTAGGGAATCTCTTTTGGAGAAACTAGGCCGTGCAAATGAAAAGGTGTAATTAGATGACCCACTGCATTTGATAACCTGTGCTTGGAGGTCACTAAGATTGGCTGGTTGTAAACAAACACGTTTGCTGTGGGCCGTGGACCCTTCCACATGGACTGACCCAGCGGTGTATCCCCGGCAGGGGTGGCCAGGTGGTCAATTCCTGGCATCCTCAGAGAAACCCGTCACTGTGAAATCACCCGTGATTTTAGGCTGGAGGAGGGGGCTCGGGAGGGCTTTGGAGAAAACAACCAGGTGCGGGATCCTGGGGTTAAGTCCAACAGGGTGGTCAGAGCAGGGGTTCCCCCAATTTTCAGTCCTCAGTCCATTCTCCTTTCTTTGGCCCCCACAGCGGGCTTTCTGCTTGTTATTAGATACCCTTGTCGGTTATAAGAATTCTAGTCAGCCTTGGTCTCTTTCTACAGAAACTCATGCCTTGTACCCCTCTTGGTGCTAATGAACTCCATCAGGGTGGTGATACTGGCCCCCAGAAATTTTACATCTTGATCCTTTCGCTTTTGAGAACCCAGGGAGATTTGGCAAAGAGCTGAGGTGAACCCATGAAGACACCAACCCAACAGCCACCCTAAAAAAGCAGTTCTGAAAAGGAGGGAACTGCAATTTGTCTCTTCTTCTGAATACTGTTTTACAACGTATCACAAAAGTGTATCTGATTTCCTTATTCCTGTTTAAGGTGTTAGCAGGTAGACCTATTGACTTTTCTCATTAAAAAGAGAGAGAGAGAAAGAACAAAGCAAGGGAGGAAATTCTGCCAGACTTCTCAGGACAGGCCTGTCACAGCCTCTTTGATGCTTGCGGGAGACAGGGAAGTGTGAGACCTCATTTTCTTTTGCCTTCCAGAAGGCGCAGGGAGAGGGAAAGGTGGAAGATGGTGATTGGCCCTGACTAAGGCCACCTGGAGCAGGTGGGCCCCTTCCCCCTTCATAGCATCCTGGGTGATTACCTGGAACACGAGGCCTCGTCCTTACCATCCTGGAGCCCTACGACTGCAACTGCAGCGTGGTCTCTGCCTCCAGCCAGCGCTGTGTCCGGCCTTTCTGTCTGCTACCTGAATCGCCTGCCTCTGCCCCAGGCTCCCAGAGGGCAGTGTGGACTCAAGGATTAGGCACCCTGAATTTCGGGGTTGTGAACATCTGAGTTTTCCTCCTGCTCCTGCGTGAATTATTTAGCCACTCCAGCTGCTCCCTTGTCTGTAGGAGGGGATGACAGACTTGGCCTCCGCGGTGTGGGTCGTGCTTTTCCTGTAGTGTCTGGCATTCTGAGGGTCCTAGAGGCTGGAGGTGGCTGCCCAGACCCTGGAAAAGGAGTTCCTGGAAGCTTCGCCTCTCATTTCTTCCTGCTTCACCCCTCCACTGGGGACAGGCCACTTCAGCCGAGGCTTAGACCACTGACGGTGACAGTCAGGGCTCAGCTCAGCATCACCACTTGCCATTTCCTCCCTGCCCCTCTTTCCCACTCAAAAACTAGACATAATGACCCTCAGTCTGTAAAGGCTTTGAAAAGCCTCATGGGAAAAGGCTATACCAGTGCCAGGAGATGTTTCCGTGAGAAGCTTTGCAACAACATCAATGAAAAATAGATGAGCTCCCTTGAATTGCAAGTGCTCTTAAAGTTTAAGGCAAAAATGTGAAAATCTGTTGTACTTTTTTCCCCTTCTCTCGGGGTGAGGTCAGGGATTCAGTTGCCTCTGTTTAGCAGGAAACATCAAATGCAAGTCTTTAGGGCCAGAAAAAAATAGCTTCTTAGTGGCATCATCCTTCCCAGAGGCTTGAACTTAGTTCGTTTTAATTCCTCTCAGTTTTCACTGGCTTTTTTTTTTTTTTAAACATTTCAATAGCTACTTATTAAACCTCCTCTATGTATCTGGCTTTATGCCTGGGGCTGTGGGTTTGGAGATATGATAGTCAAATTCACTCCTGTCAGAGAGATTATAATCAAGTTCAGTAAAGGTAAGATTACAGCAAAAATGGCTAAATTGTGTCATTTTTAAGTATATAAGTAAGTGCTCACATGACCAGAGGGTGGAAAAGAGTCAGAAACACAGCCAGGATGTCTCAGGGCTCCCTGGATTTCTTGTCCACGTCCTCTGCTTGGCTGAATGTATTGTGGCCACGTTTTCTTTGCAAAGTTGCCTTTGCAAAACCACTACGGTGGGCAGAATCTTAGGACACTACTTTAAATAAGAGCAGATTTCCGAAAGTCCTCATCTGCTTTGTCTTAGTTTGTTCAGAATGTTCTAGAACAATTGACCTCTAGGGATGACCTTGCCCTTGCTGGAACACTTCAAGATAGCGCAGTGCAGGTAGCTGGGGATGGTGGAAGCCGGCCTGTGGCCCAGGGAGAGGGAAGTGGTCTGCCTGGAGCATCCACTGGCCCTTAAGAGCACAGAACAGTGAAAAGCTGGGGTTTCTCACACCTACCTGGATAACTTTTCAAAGAGTAATCACATTGTATATTCACATGTGCATTTGAGTACATACGTTGCTTCTGATTTAAAGGATAAAAAGCCCAAAGAACAAGAAAAAAGAGGGGATTTTCTTCATCGGCCATTTTCCAAGAAGTTGGACAAGAACCTGCCCTCACACAAACAGCCCTCGGCCTCGCTCATCACGCAGATTCAGAACACCAAGGCCCTGCTGAGGGACCGGAAGGCCCCGAAGTCCGGCTTCCCCGACAAAGGTGGGTCAGCTCGGGGTACTCTCCAGGCCACTCGTGTTGAGCTGCGTGGCTGGCTGTGTGGGCCCCTGGGACAGACATGATTCCTGTACCTGTGGGAAAGCGGAGTTAATGCACGTCAATTAATCTGGAAGCAATCAAGGTCCAGACTGTGTGGTAATGGCCACCTGTGCAGGCAGGATATGAGAAAGCAGAGATGGAGTGCACAGTATTGTGGGAGTAGAGATGGGGTGCATGGTATGTGGGTGCAGAGTTGGGGTGCATGGTATTGTGGAAACCGAGGTCAGGGTATAAAGTATTGCAGGAGTAGAGACTGGGGTACAAGAATAGAAATTGGGGTATAGGAGCAGAGCTTGGGAGGGATGGTATTGCAGCAGTAGGTATTGGGTGTATTGTACTGTGGAAGCAGATATCAGAGAGCATAGCATTGTGAGAGCAGAAATTGAGGGAACAGAATTCAGGGCATAAGGTATTGCAGGAGGAGAGATTAGGGTACATGGCATTATGGACCCAGGGATAGTTTTCAGGCTGCAGGAGCTGAGATTGGAGTGTGGGGGCCTTCACCAGGAAAGTGGACCCTGAGAGGGCCTGAGTGGGATTGATAGAGTCTGGGTCCTGGGGTGAGGGAGGGTGCTCAAACCCCAGCTCTGCGACTCCTTGTGGCCCAAGGTCCTTACTTTCTGAGGATTTTAATTGGTTCGCTTACTTGTGCAAGGAAACCTACTTTCCTGTCAGAGCTATTGGGGGATTAAGGGAGATACATATGTGGGCTTCTCCCCCTCTTTCAGAGTCCACACATCCGATCACCGATAAACACGAGCCTCCCTGCTCTGGCATGAGCTCCGAGAGGAATGGAAAGGAAGCAATGCACAGGCTTAGCTCACACTGTGAGAAGGGGTGGGTGGGGGGCACCTGGGGCGAGTCCTAAAACCAACTGTGGGGTGGAGGGAGAGCTTCTTATTATTGAAGCGGGACGGGAGAGATTGCAGAGTCCAGTCGTCTACAATCCCTTTTGTTTTAAATATGAAGAGACTGAGGGTCAGAGAGGACCTCAGCTGTCTAAGACCAACCCGTGCTTCCCTGGCATCGGGGAGACTCATACCTGGTTCTCACCCAGAGAGGAACCATTCCATTTGGCTCAGTTTCATTCTCTAGGTTTCAGAAAGGCAGGGACCCTGGAGGGGCCCTGCTGGTCCCCGTTAGTGGGTTCTCCTTCCTGGTTTTGTAACCAGCAGCACATTTGGCCTCCTGACGGTGGCATCCTATGGGTCTCCCCAAGGAAGTCTAGGTCAGTGCTACGCCTTTGGGGGTAGCTTTGACACCCCCGAGCTGGAGTCCATTCCGTGGTCCTTTCCTGGGCCAACTGTCATTTGTTTCTTTGCGTTTTTCCTTTATCCTGAGATGTGCGAGTGTGCACACTGCCGTGCCCTGGAGCCCATGTGACTGCTAGCACTGAGCACTGGCTGCGTGGCCGGCACTGTTGCAAACTCTTGACTCAGCCCAATGAGATTATTCTCACCTTCAGGAAATGGGCACAGAGACGTGTTCAGAGAGCTGGTGACTGGCGGAGCCTAGATTCCCAGCGGGGCAGCTTGGCTCTAGAGCTTTCTTTCCTGAGCAAGGTAGCATCCTGCCTCCTGGGTGGGATGAGAGGAAGAGTAGCAGACGGACTCACGGGGTTGTGCGGCGGCCATGCCCTTTTTGCTGGGGGTGATGCAAAAGTGTCCGGGTCGGTGCCCTGGGGCCGGGGAGATCAGTAGGGTGCCAATGGGAGGCATCTTCTCAGAATCTGAACCTGTGGGAAGGGAAGGGCGCAGGACTGGGCAGAGTGAGACGCTGGCTACATGCTGGGAGCACGCAGCCATCTCTGGGAGGGGAGGGCTGCTCACAAGCCAGCTGGGACACTGGCGACATTAACGGTGAATGAGATTTTACTTGTCTGCCTGTGAGTCTCAGGCACCTGTGCTGGCCTGAGGAGAGATTGTTTTGGGCATCTGTGTATTTATTTACAGAAGGTGGAGAGGATTCCCAGTGCCCCCAGATGTTCCTGCCGCTGGGCCTTCGCGGGGGCCTAGGAAATGTGATGGTAGAAAAAGGAAGTTCAGACAGAGCTCGTTTCACAGGAACTTGGCTAGATTCCCCTCAGCTCCAAATGGGTGGGGGCTTCCCCTTTCCTTTTGGCACAGCCTGCAACCCTGGGTTCCAGTCTATGCCAGCTCGAGATGGAAACCTTGGGGGATTGGCTCGTTGCCTTAAATATAGTTGAGTGTTTTACTCCCGTTCAGTCTTGGGTGAGGCTCCCGTCAGTCCAGAAGTCATAAGGGAGCCTTAAAAAGGAAGAGAATGATGGCACGGGCTACAACTTGGATGGACCTTGAGGACGTGAGGACGTTATGCAAGTGAAACAAGCCAGACACAAAAGGACAAATATTATAGATTCCTCTTCTATGAGGTACCTACCCTAGTCAAATTCAGAGACAGAAAGTAGAACTCTGGTTGCCAGGGGCTGGGACAGGGGAAATGGGGAGTTAAGTGTTTAGTGGGTACCAAGTTTTAGATTTGCAAGAAGAGTTCCGTTTCATGATAAGTGAATGTGCTTAACAGGACTGAACTGTATGCTTAAAAAATGATTTAAATGATATGTTTATGGTATGTATTTTTTACCACAATTTAAAAAGTCATGAGGGAGACACTCCTTCTAGAACTCACAGGTCCTCATCAAGCTGGGCTTGGTCAGTGTCCTTCCAGAAGTTTTGTCATTGCTCTTTTGAGCCATGTACCTTTTTTATTCAAAGGCTCTTTGGTAGTGTCCAGAATTTTAAGCAATGGAAAGGAGAGCAGATGTTAAGCTGGTGCCACGAGGCAAACCGGAACCCAGGAGACCTGCTGTCACCAGCCTTCTGTCTCCCACATTCTAGAAAGACCATCTGGTCCCCTTGGGGAGAGCCGGAGGCCAAGGCCGTTTGCTTCTTGGTTCCTTCTGACCTCCCCGGGTAGCACACTGTCGCAGTCAGGCTGGAGCTCAGAGCAGGCTGGGAAGGGCCCTGCCTACTGCATAGGTGGCTGTCTTCAGGATTTCCTTTGCTTTCTTTTGTGCGCAGATTCCTTTGGCTGCCGTAATATTTTCCGCAAAACCTCAGACTCCAACTGTGTGGCTTCTTCTTCCATGGAGTTCATCCCTGTCCCACCTCCCAGGACCCCCAGGATTGTCAAGAAACCGGAGCCCCCTCAGCAGGGGCCTGGGAGCACCAACATCCCCCTCAAGGAAGACCCCCTGATGCTGGATATGGTCCGCTCCTTCGAGTCTGTCGATCACGATGACCAGATGGAACTGCTGTCCCCGTCCCATCACTATAGGATTCTAAACTCCCCCGGGGGCTTGGCTCGTGGGAAACCTGGTGAGCGGACACTCTCCCCGGTCCTGCTGCCTGGAAGCCCATCACCTCTCCAAACTCCTTTGCATCCCACGCTGGTCTCCTTCACGCATGAAGATAAGAACTGCCCCCCAAAACAGGAGGGCGTGTGTTCCCCACCTCTGGTTCCTGGCAATGGCACCACGCGACCCCTGGGGAGCCCGAATTGTGTGACAAGCCGGGGCAGGTTCCCCATGATGGGCATCGGGCAGATGCTGAGGAAGCGGCATCAGAGCCAACAGCCCTCTGCAGACAGGCCCCTGGAAGCCAGCATGCCCCCACTGCAGCCCCTGGCCCCCATGAGCCTCTCCTTTGACATGGCTGATGGTGTCAAAAGCCAGTGTTAACCTGGGCCAGCAGCAGGACTGTGGGTCTTTCTAAGGAAAACGATGGAACAGTTCCACGCATCTGTCAGGGTGGGAAGATTCCAAGGCCTCTCATCGAGCACCCTTCACGGCCTCGTTTCCTCCTGCCATGCAGTGTCCCACCTGTAGAACAGGTGAAATCCACAGACCCAAAACCTGCACTGCCCAGTCTTGTGTGGGGACCCCCGGAGATGCTGGAATTCCCTAGGAGGGTTGTCTACGGGTGCAGCCAGTATCGTTCGTGTCCGCCTTCTTCCCACCCACTCACCGGCCCTCCACCCACCTCCCTCGGCTGGACTCAGGGGTAACACCACGCATCAGCCTCCAGGCGACTCAGATTACAGACTGTTACCAGATCTTTCTTCACTGTGTGCGCTGCCTGTGCCTCTCCGTGGATCATCCTCTTTTCAGCCATTGGCCACAGTCATGTGGGTCCTGATGGCAGTGTCACAAAGCAGTTCCTCCAGACCACGGTTTCCCTTCCTCCCATAGAGGTGAATACCTAGAGCCCCGGGCCCCGGGAACCTCAGAGGAAGATGAGCAGGAGCCCCTGCCACCAATACTGCCCGCTCTGAGCAGAAAGGAACAGCTGGACAAAGACTGATCCAAACAGTGGGGAGGCTAAGGGGTCCCCCGGCTTTCCCAGTGAAAAGAATAGACCAAAGGGGGCACTCATTTCTGAACTAAGATTTTTTTTTTTAAATTAGGAAAATACCTTTATTATTTTTGAAATGTTCCAATATTTGATGTAAAAACCTGAAGCAAGATTTTGACAGGTTTTTTTTTTTCTTTTCTTTTTTTGGTTGAAACTTGCTAATGGTTAAATTATCTCCTCCAAAGATGATTTTTCTTTATGTGATGTCATTGAATCGAAGTAACAAAATTTTTTAAAACCTGATGAAGAGATGAGAAGTGATTCCACCAAACTCATATTTTCACAAGAGGATGAGCGTGGAGGGCATGAAAACTCACCCAGGTGGTGTGTTTGTGGCTGGTCACTCTGGTGGCCTGTGGTAACCAATGGCCCTGGGTTAATACTTGTATCAACTTAGCTCTGATCCTTCCAGAAGGCATAGAGCATAGTTTCAGTTGGTTATTTAGAAAGAGAAAATGGTTCAGGTTGAATTTGGATGCATCTGGAAGGCACGTTACCTGTAAGCTGCCCATAAAACAAGCGTGGTTTAGAGCTCAGCTAGTTTGCTGTGACCTCTGAGCAGCCTTGCCTGCCAGGGATCATGTCCAAAATACAGCACTGTGTCTTCTTTGAGGAAAGCAGGCTTCCTCAAACAGGCTTTGCGTCCGCGTTTTGTTTTCATCCCTTTCGCCAAGGATCGAACCAAAGATGCATCTCCGGTTCTGTGTCCGTGCCGTGTCCTTGTGTGCGTGTTTTGTGGAACCCAGTGTTGTCTGACCATGTCTAGCTGGAGTGCACGGGGGCGTGTCTCCATGTGAGGCCTGGGCCCGGGCACTGGGTGGGGACCGCTCTGTCATGAGCAGAATTGGGAAAAGAAGAATAATTGGCACAGGTTGGAGAGTGGTTAATTCAGCAGACAGATGACACCATGGCGTGGAGTCCTCAACTGTTGACTAGAGCGGGTGTGACAAACCACCGCTTTGGCCACCCCAGGCTGGTCCCCTCAGCTCACTGAAACAGGCCACGGCCCTTGAGAACAGCAGAGCCTGCCGTCATTTCTACTGGCCAGAGAGCGGAGGTGCATCTTCATCTTTGCTCATTGACCGGTAGTGACCTCCCTTTGCCCCACACATCTGCCTGAGCAAAGAGAAAGGGTATTTGGCTGACCCCGAAGCCAGTGCGATGCCCAGACCTTGGCAACACCTGGAGCTGCTGCTTCCCGCTCGATGGGATTCGCTCCAGCTCTCGGGCTTCTGAGGAGGGGATCAGACTCCTGGCTGTGGATGTGATTTCTTTGTATAGCTCCAGACAGGGTTCTGGAACTTTCCATGGAAAAGAGTTTTTTTAAAAAGAAAAGAGAAAAGAAGCCCTTGAAAGAGACCCTCTCTCCATTTGGCATGAAAATGTTTGGTTTGGGATCAGTGGAGAAACCTTCTTGGAAGATGGTGTCCAGCCGCAGGCATCCGCCGTGCAGGTTCCCAGGCTGTGTACCTGGTCCTTGTGAACTTGTAGCCCTTGATGTCTCTTGTATTTTACTTTCCGCGAGAACGTGAGTGTTTCTGTGTCACTGTTATCTCATTGGGACATGTTTTCCATTCCTCAAACGCTTCAAGAACAGCTGTAGACTGTCATACAACGAACTGATGGTGTCACCATTGGTAACTTGAACTGCGAACTCAGGTTTATTCTGAACCCAGTGAAAGGTGAGGGGGAGTGAGGGCGGGGAGGGTAGACTGTATTTTTTGTGTGAGCACCTGACAAATCTATGAAATTGAGTGAAAGAAGAAATGTTACATTCTTTATTATTTTATTATATTTATATGGAAAACTTGACTCTCCCTTTGGTAAGTACAAAGCGTGTTGTCTCTGACCCATGACTGTCTTATTAGTCTGCCCCTGTCATCTCAGTCAGCCTGTAGTAACTGATGGAAATGATTGAACTGTCATCGTGTGATGTCCAGGTGGAAAAGTCAACTTTACTTGTACAATTTGGTCATAAGTAAGGACTGTATTTATGTGACCATTATTAAATGTATGTACTTTTATAATGACTGTGAAATACACTTTTCCCTCACTACGACTGCTTCATTTATTTGCTGGTAAATCTGAAAACATTGAGTACATTGCAATTATTTGTACCATCTTCTACATAAAGTTCGTGGCCCAGGATTGACGGCATTTTCTGCTCCGCTAGTCCTGCTTCATTTCACTTGTAACAGGTTCATCTGTAGCAGTCTGTGTGACTGACATGTGACAAGTGGAAGTTCAAGATGAGTCTGCATTTTTCATTTTTGGGGCGGGGGGTGGGAGAGGGCGGGCGGTGATTCAGGATCTCTCGTGAAGACTCTGAAAATGGCACATGAAGAATGACATCTGCGAGCGTTACCTCTAGATTTTGCCCTTGTTTTAGACCTTGGGAAGGAGAGAGAAGAGGGTTGATGAGGTGGAATGCGGAGGTGGGGGTCTACATTGGTTTGTCCCAGTTCTGACTTCATTCATAACCATTCACAGAAAGCTTTTCATATATACTATCGTGCTATAACCCTTGTGTCCCCTCTACAGTGTGGCTCAGAGGGTGGCATGGTAGAAAGTGAGAGCCCCTACAAGAAGCTCTGAAGTTTAATGGAGTGTGTGAGGAGAGGGCAAGAATAAGCACAATAAAACCTTGGATTGTGAGTAACTTGGTTTGTGAGTGTTCCGCAAGACGAGCAAACATGTCTAACACATTTTAACTTGGTAAACAAGTGATATCTTGCAATATGAGTAATTTGTTTCTGGGACGAATTACGCTTGCAAACCAAGGTATTACTGTATCTGGTTTTGATGATGTTTCTTTGAGTAATCAGAACACTTTAGATCAGAAAGGGGCCTCAGGTCATCTGGTTAACCCCAACTTTTTTGAAGAAGAGAGAACTGAGGTCCCATATGGTCTAAGGACTCCCCATGGTCCCTGAATGCACAAGCCCTGGGGCAAGTCTGGGGTGCAGGGCCCCCCTCAAAGAACACAGAGAAATCGGAGTGTGGCTGCCATGGACAGAGGGGAAAGGCAATAGTCAATCAAGCTCATTACAACAGGCGTCTTTGAGGTCCTTATGTGGATCAACTCTGCATTTTTAAGTCATTCCCAAATTGTGCAGCTTGAGATTCTGAGCATCACACTTCCCACCATCTATCATCGACTCTCGAAGCTAGAGAAAGACTCTTTCCTTCTCAACAGTTATCCCAAGTAAGCAGCAGCCCCTGGATAGCCTTGTTATCTACTCTAGCTATAAAAAGGCTATTGGGTTTTCTTAGATTAAATCCATAAAACACTATATATATGTATGTGTGTATATATATATATATATATATATATATATATATATAGAGAGAGAGAGAGAGAGAGAGAGAGAGAGAGAGAGAGAGAGAGCGAGCGAGGAACACCATGAAACGTGAGACATTCAGAGAATGCAAAACTGTTATTTTTTGGGGTGGGGGTGTCTGAAAGCCTTTTCATTTTTGTATTTGTTTTCTTTGTAGGACCCCCTATGTGCTACAGGCACTATAAGAATAATTCAGAGCAGTACTGGGAGCTGGTTCAATTTAATGTCATCACTTTTCAATGAAAGGAGTGTATTTCCTGAGTTGTAAATGAGTATATTATTTGTGGCAGCTTTTTTGTCAAGGGAGCTTTTCAGACATCTGGTTCCAAAGACAAATGGGAGATATATATATGTGTATATATATATATATATATACTGCTTTTCTGTGGATTTGTTTTCAGAACACACAGTTGTCTTCAGGATCTGATGTCTGTGGCACCAAGGGACAGGAGGTGGGGAAAAGATGGGGAGCCTTTCAGCCTTTGCAACCCCCTGCCACAGCTATACCAACATCTGAGCTGGTGTGTGGATAGGGAGATATTTTGGGAACTCTCTCTTGGAGTGTGAAGTAGCTTGATATGGCACAAACTCAGGGATCAAGCAGAGCTAAGTGATATCAAATTAACCAATGGTACGTTGCAGAGAGGACAATCCTACAGAGCTGTATTATTCCATGTTAAAAAAAAAAAATGGCTCTGACTTAAGAGCCTGAGTTAGTTACGCAATATATTTCTGGCTCAAAAAATGGCCCATAAACTATTTTGAAAGGAAAGTCTCTGGCTGATATTTTATAAACCCTCAGGAATAACAAAAATTTATTGTCTCTAGGTCTTGTTACCATCATCAGCTGGAGAAGGGCAGGATACAAGCCCATGTCAGGAACCAGGCTTCGCATCCACAGTTACGCAGTGAGTTCATGGCAGGTCTGCAACAAGAATGCCTTGCAGGACTCCTTCATCAGCATTCACCTCTTCTCTGGTAACCAGCGTGTTAGAGTATGCTTTGCTATGATAACAAATTTAATCCCAAATCTCTGTGATTTGCCCAATAAAGGTTTATTTGTTACACAAATGTGTATGTGCTTTGGACTCCAGAGCAGCTGCTATCCATGTCGTGACTCAGGGATTCAGGCTGCTTCCAGCTTGTGGCTCTCTCTCAAAATGCAGCCTCTCTGGCTGCCCCAGCAGAGGGAAGGCGAGCTGAAGAGTTTTTGGCTGGTTTCTGAGTGCTCAGTGAGAGCTGAAATTAGTTTTATGGTCCTGCCTATGAGCAAGAGGCTGAGAAATGTTTAAGGGAGCATGTGGATATTTAGGGTGCAGTTAATGTTTGCCACATGGAAGGCACAGATGCCTACCATTTAAAGTCCCCTAAAATTGGACTGCATTGTCCCGTTGTTACACAACTATGGCACCTCCTCGTGTGTAAGGATTATTTGTTCTAAATAAGCAGATAAGCATTGTTAATTATTAATATTTAATTTAAGGGGGGTATTAATGGACTGAACTGTATTCTCCCAAAATTCATATTGGAGCCCTAACCCCCAATACCTCAGAATGTGACTGTGTTTGGAGATAGGGCCTTTAAAGAGGTAAATGAAATAAAATAAGATCACCATTAGGGTGGGCCCTAATCCAATCTGACTGATGTCCTTATAAGAAGAGGCAATTTGCACACAGAGGGACGCCAGACAGAGGAAAGACCAGGTGAAGACACAACGAGAAGGCAGCCATCTGCAAGCCAAGGAAAGAGATCTCAGGAGAAACCAAACCTGCTGACACCTTGATCTTGGACTTCTAGCTGCCACAACTGTGAGAAACAAATTTCATTGTGAAAGCCACCCAGTCTGTGGTGTTTTGTTATGGCAGTGCTAGCAGGCCAGACCAACATGGAGGGAGGCCAAATAGAAATAGTTCTATAGTTTACAAATCTTAAAAATTTTGTCCCATTTGCTGAATCCCATTTACCCCTTTCTTATAACTAAATTACTCCCAGAACATTGTCTTTTTTTGGGAGTGAAGTTCCACTTTTTCCAAGTGTCCCCTGTGTAGTAGGCCCTATGCCAATTATTTTCAAGTATATTTTTTCATTTAAACTTTTTCTGTAAAAGGCCAGATAGTAAATATTTTATGCTTAGCAACTACCATGCAGTCTCTTGTATATACTTATTTGTGATTTCAGTTTTGGTTTTGTTTTTCATAGCCCTTTAAAAATGTAACAACCATTCTTATCTGGTGGGCTTACAAAAACAGGCCACAGCTGACACTGATTCTCAGACTGCAGTTTGCTAAGTTCTGCTGTAATCCTCACAAGAACCCTGTGAAGTGGCCATGTTGTCTATTTTATAGGTAGGTTTGGGCAGCTTGCCCAGTTCACACAACCAGGACTTCCGTAGTCACACACTGCAAATGTTTATTTTAGAACTCAGCACCTGAAAGGATGATTAAGAGCTCCTTTTGTGATATCTGGGCTTTTCTTCCCTCAGGAAGAGTCCCTGGAGGATACAGTAATGAGCTGGTTAGGGTTAGTCTGGCAAAAGAGTTTGCCCTCAGGGAATGTGGAAGTGGGGACAAATTCTGGCCTTTCTCTTTGCAGATCCTTCCTATATGACTGTTGGTTGATGTCCAGGGGTGGTGCCATCCACAGCCATGGCCATGCTTCAGAAGAGCTGTCCTGGTCACCACGAATCTGCCACTGACATTTAGTCCCCACAGGTTCATCCCTGCCTTCATCTTCACAGAACAGGAATGGCCCTGGTCCACAAACCATTTTCCATCCAATCCGTTTTCCATTTCTCTTTGTGAATAGCCTCTCAAAAATGGGCTCTTGCTTGCTTATAAAAAGCGGGAGCTGGGCCGGCCAAGTGGTGCAGTGGTTACGCACTGGCTTGGGATGCCAGCGGCCCTGGTTCGGGTCCCACATATAAGGGCCAGTGACACTGCCCTTAAAAAACAAAACGAAACAAAAAAAACTGCGGGAGCTTACTCAAAGTCTTAGCAAACAAGTCTAAACCTAGAGCAGATATGAGGCTGGATGATGCCTTGTAGACGAGTCACCTTCGTTACTCATACCCGAGTGACGCGGTGTCACCAAAGGTTGGACACGCGTTCCCTCCACTGAGTCAGAGGGCTCCAAAGAGCCCATCCAGCGTCCCTTCCACCACTCAATTACATGAGCCATTCTCACTTTCACAGCATTTGGGTCCAAATCAGAGAATCACAGGCATCTCGGGGTTCACCCAACCCTGTGTTCAGTCCCTTGGGAGTTTGGGGCAGTTCACAAAGAGTACCAAGAAACAGATTCTCAGGATAAGCATGAAGCAGCTTCTTGGAACAGAGTTTTTATACTCACTGCTAATTAAAACAACACATTTACTTAGAGCTAACGTGTCAGTTATATATTCAGGGGCAAAATCAATGTGAGACCTGTGAGTCCAACCCTCATTGTCTTCTCCCTCCTTTGGGACATCTCAGGGAAGAATTATAAGAAGCAGAGATCAGCATCAACTTTCCTCATTTATAGCTGATATGTTCGAGGCCAGAATGGAGAAATGATGCATTGAACAACTCACAACTTGTCAGTGGCAACATCTGCCTCCATGATCTGTTCTCTTTCCTGTGACCCCAGGTGAAGAGCCAGATTTAAAGGAGGGCCTAGGGATTCTTAGGAGGGTCATGATGTCTGGGATCTATTCACTGCCCTTCGCAAATTTTAGACCACAGAGAGGGTGGACATGGTGATGATCATACTGGAAAGAAGGAAATTGATTTGTGAGGAGTGTTTGAAGGAAGACACTCTTCATCTTCCCAGGCATGATTACTGCCCTCCTCTGAGTACTCCTAGGTGTATATACTGCAGCATTGAGTACGCTGTGTGATAATTGTTAACACATTTCTATGTCTTCCAGGGCTGTGGGATGCTGTCTTACTCATCTTTGTATCTATGCCCATGGTCTAAACACATGGATGGATGGATGGATGGATGGATGGATGGATGGATGGATGGATGGGTAGATGGATGGGTAGATGGATTAGTAGGTGGATGGGTAAATGAACGGGTGAATGGATGAGTGGGTGGATGGATGGATGGATGGATGGATGGATGGTCGGATGGATGAGTGGATGAGTGGATGGGTAGATGGATGAGTGGATGGGTAGGTGGGTGGGTGGATGGGTGAGTGAATGGGTAAATGGTTGGGTGGGTGGACTGATGAATGAAGAGGGTTGAGAGTCAATATTGAGAGGAATTAGATGATCTAGGTTAGTGGATGGCTGAAAGCACTTAAGGGAAAGGAAAATGCTCTCCTAATCCAGAGTATAAACCTTCAAATGCATTATAAACAGAAAAATGAAGGGCTTGGGAAACAAATAGGGCTCTAACTTTGGGGACCAACATCCATCACAGAGGGCAACCAGACTGTTGCCTTCTACTATAGATCTATTCGCTACCCTAGAAACAACTAATCATGGACCTGGGTTGTACAGTGAAGTCATTGTCTACATTTATCAAATGTCTGTCCATTTGATGATGTTCCTTTGGTGACCTTGTAGAGATTTGACAAGAGGATGAGGCAACTATGAGAGAAGTTGGGACAGTTACCTGCCTACCTACTCTACCTACACAGCTGTTTACTAGGCCAGTACAATGAAGCCCAAATCTTCTCTGTGACCTAATACTGGCTCTGAAATACTCTGTTATCTTCATTTTCATGTCTTGTCACCCAAGCTTCCAGCTGTGTTGCACATAAGCCATGTAAAAGCTATAAACAGTTGGATAATGCCTTTTTACAAGGGCAATATGTGGCTAATCAAGATGGCGTTCATACATTGTTTCACCCCAGTTGATTTGGTCTCTTCCCCACTGTTAGGGGTTGAATTGTGTTCCACCCCCACCAATCCATATATTGAAGTCCTCACCCCTAATATCTCTGGATGTTACTGTATTTGGATATAGGGCCTTCAAAGAGGTTATGAAGGTAAAATGAGGCCATTAGGACATCAATGGACTATTGTCCTTATAAGAGGAAATTTGATCACAGAGAGAGATACCACAGATGTGTATGCACAGAGGAAAGACCATGTAAGGACACATCAAGAAGGCAGCTATCTGCCAGCCAAGGAGAGGCAGTGGGAAAAAAACCAAACCTGCCTGCACCTTGATCTTGGACATTCAGCCTCCTGAACTATGAGAGATTAAATGTCTGTGGTTAAGCCATCTGATCCGTGGTATTTTTTTATGGCAGCTCTAGCAGATTAACATACCGAACAAGCCCCAGGTGTGGAAATAATGAAGATCATCCAATGAGAACACCATGCAATGAGAACACACAGAAGCTGTTTATCAGGGCTTGCTCTAGCAAGGGAGTCAGAACCATTGCTTGCATTTGACAGACTCAATGGCAGGCAGAGGAATAGGAAAGGTTTATAGTGCAAAAAGGAAAGGCTCAGGTGTGTGCTGACTGGAGGCTGTTGGCATGGGGAAGCTGGAGGCAGGCTCACTGCAAATTGGACATCTGACATGATTGGTTTGGGGAGCATATTTGGCTTTTTCTGATTGGTTGTGAGTTGGAAGTGGGAGGGAAGTTGGCGGTCACTGACCAAGTCCTGATTGTTTGGGCCAGTTGCTACAGAGGTTATGGTCTGGCTTTGCAGGTTACTGCAGAGGTTGAGGGTCAGAGTTCTCTTGTTATATATGATCTGGCCATTGTCCATTTATATATTTAGTATCTCACAAGGGTGGTAAAATGTGTTCTCACCCCATTTGTCTGGCTGTATTAGTTTCCTGTGGCTGCTGTAACAAATTATCACAATCTTGGTGGCTTCAAACAACAGAAATGTATTCTCCCACATTGCTGGAGATGAGAAGTTTGAAAGTAAGGTGTCATCAGGGCCATGCTGTATCTGAAAGCTCTGAGGAGGATCCTTCTTTACCTCTTCCAGCTTCTGGTAGTTCTCGGTAATCCTCAGCATTCTTTGGCTGTAGACTCATCATGCCAATGTCTGCCTCCATCTTCATATGGCCTTCCTCCCTGTGTGTCTTCACATGGCCTTCTTATAAAGACACCAGCCATTGAATTTAGGGTCCTCCCTAATCCAGTGTGACCTCATCTTAACTAATTACATCTACAATATACCTATTTCCCAATCAGGTCACATTCTGAGGTTCCAGGTGGACATGAATTTTGGGGGAGACACTATTCAACCTACTATACCAGTAAAGGGTCCTCTATGTCTGTCACCAGGGTCAGAAGCCTGGCAAGTCTGAACTCTCCATGGGCCTTGGTCATGATGGGGGAGTCAACCCTGTGAAGTTTTGAGATGTCCAGAATAGAGAATGCTAGGAAGTGACCCTTTGGGTGGGAACTGGGATTCTTAGAGGCAAAGAGGAGAGGAACCCACATCTGACTATTGGCAGCCCCACCCCAAGGAAGACAGACACTGGGGCCAGGTTGATGCTCTGGTCACCTCCTGACATAGACTGTCACTAAGGAACCAGAGAGAGGGACAGCTGAGTGATATGGGGCTTAAGTGTAGGAATGCTTTGAATATGGGTTATACAGTCTTGATGTACCTCTGAGTCACCCCCAAATCCATGGATCATCAACATATTTTTGGTCCCCAAACTATATTTTCAGAATAGAATATTCTCTGGAGCTTCAGTTATGTTGATCAAACTCCAGAGAAGGTCCACACTGAATCCAGTGTATCCAGACCAAATGACCTCATTGCGCAGACCAGCTTCTCCTAGACTGCCTTTTGTAGCAAAGAGCATCAAAGACTCCACCCAGCCTAAGCCTCATCCTGGACCATATTCTCCCCTACCTCTCACATCTAGTCCATTCAAAAATCCTATTAGTTCCACCCTCCAAAGATGAAGGGCTAGCAAGGGTTGTCAGTACAAACCCCACTGGGAGGAAAACCACTCTCATTTCACTCTTGACATTTAGTGTGGTGCAGTGGAAGACACAGCAAATCTAGAACCATCTGCAAAATAGGAATTTGGGGTAAAAAGGTAAATGTGAGGATTAATTGGTTAATACATGCAAGACACTTAGAACAGTCTGGTACAGAGGGAGAATATGGAAGCGTTAGTTAACTGCATGGTGGCTGTGTCATGTTGCTGTACAGAGCCGAGGGGCCTGCATTCATTCTCAGCCTTGATCTGCATCGAAGAGCTATGGATAAGTTGCCTCACTCTCGAGAGACAGATTGCTCACCGAAATAAAACAAAAACAGAGTTGAGTTCAGCCCCTCGAGAGACTGAAGTCATATTTCAGCGTTGCTGCCATTTTTCAAAATGCTTTGTGGAATTCTGTTTTGATATTGCTCTTGGCATTTATCATATTCTTTTTTTAAATGACTTTTTATTTTGGAAAAATTTCAGATTTACAGAAAAGTTGCAAAGATAGTACAGAGAGTTCCATATACCCCTCACCGAGTTCCCCCCATTATTAACATCTTACATTTCCAGAGTACATTTGTCACAACCAAGAAATTAACATTGAGGTATTACTATTAACTAACCCCCAGACTTTATTTGAATATCAGCAGTTTTCCCATTAACGTCCTTTTTCCATTCCGGAATCTAACCCAGTGCATCACATTGCATTTACTTGTCATGTCTCCCTCTGGTCTGTGGCAATTTCTTTTAGTTAGTTAGTTAGTTAGTTAGTTAGTTAGTTAGTTAGTTAGTTATATTTTTAGCTGAGCCATCCTGCTGCCTGTTGGCAGCTCAGCAGCAGCTCAGCTGAGGCTGAGCGTCGAACTGCTGTTGCTCAGAGCTCAGCTCGCACTCTTGAATGAGCTCTTAACCAGCTGAGCCACTCGGCCGGCCCTGTGGCAGTTTCTTAATCCTTTGTTGTTTTTCATGACCTTGAGAGTCTTCAGGTGTACTGGCCAGGTGTCCTGTGGAATGTCCCCTAACCTGGGGTTGTCTGTTGAGGTCCTCATGCTTAGAATGGGGTTGTGGGGTTTTGTGAACAATGCCACAGAGGTGAAGTGCCCTTTCCATCACATCAGTATGAGGGTGTACATGGCAGCCACAGGACATCATAGATGATAGTAACCTTGAGCCCCTGGCTAATGTAGTGTTTGCCAGGCTTCTTCATTGTCAAGTGCTTGTTTTTCCCTTTCTCTAGCCTTTGGATGTCAGTGACTAAGTCTAGCGCACCCTAGTGGGAGAGTGAGAGGAGGAGGAAATAAAGCACCCCCTCTCCCAGAGCGGGGAGTATTATTAATACATTATTTGAAATTCTTTTTTAAGGAAAAAGCATCTCTTTTTCCCCATCGATTTATCTATTTATTCTATTGCTTATTTCTATCAGTATGGACCCATGATATCTATTCTATATTTTAGATTATAATTAATACTACATTATTTATTTTGCTGCTCAAATTGTTCCAGCTTTGGCCATTGGAAGCTCTTTCAAGTTGGTTTCTGTGTCCCTTTGACATGTTTCCTTCCCCTTGTTTTTTGAGCGGTTCCTTACTTTCTGGCTCTCCAAGATGCCCCCGGCTCAGCTTGTATTTTCCCTGTCCCAGCCCTAGAACCAGCCATTTCTCCAAAGAGCCCCAGTCCATTCATTACCTTCTTGCGAATGCCACCAAGAGTGGCCAATCCAATTGCTCTGTGAGTGCATTTTTAAAATATTTTAACAACCAAAAATTATTTTAAATTATCTGGTGAAATACATTGGTAATCAAAATTTTTCATCAAAAACTATGCAACAGAAAGTAAGTAGTGAGCCTAAGCATAGTTGAGAAGCAAATCATAACCAGAGTTCTTTTTAAAAAGTATTTAACATTTTCCAGTCACTTTCATATTTATGCATTAAAAAATGATCAACTCTCTGCTTTTGTGGAATGAATTGAATATGAACAATGTCACTGATGTTGAAGAAACGAAGGAGCACTTTCTTTACTTTTCATGTCAAAATGGGCATTTTTCCTAAGTCTTAGGGATGTTGAAGCTTTCTCCCACAAACGTTGATGCTTTGCTTCTGGATTATAATAGAAACATTATGTTCCGTGATCAGTTACTGTTTTTCTCAAGAACATGTGTGCTTTCTTATTTTTTCAACCCCCCTTTGAAAAACCAGAGCAAATGTCAAGGATTTTTAGTTTTAACTTCATCATTCAAAATCCTTGGCAAATGTCCACAGAAATTTTCATGGCGTTCAAGTTCCCTTCCATCTGAATGTAACACTTCGGTCATCATGCTCACGATTGATTGTCCAACCTGCTGACCTCTCAGCATTTCCATTGCTCTTGGGAGTGACAAGGCAACTCCTTTGTGCCATGTTGCTGAACCATCTCCTTCCTCTCTTAAACCTTCCCTGACAATTCAAAAAACTTGCTTCTTTGCCATCTGCTTTTGGCTTTTGCTCCAAATGCTTCTTTTTAATATGTCAAATGTCTAGCTTGTCATTCTTTTACTTTATACAAAATATGAGATTCTTGGCTCTAAACGCTATCGTTTTGACTCAGGCATGAAGCAATATACATGTCGTCTACCCTCTGGCACAGACCTGCCTGCTTAGTGCAGGAGTCCTGCCACCAGGCCAAGACAGGTGGCAGCAAGTCCCTTTTAAGATTAGTCTTTGATTTCCAGAAGGTCACCCCTTTGGGCACACAGAAATCCACTTCAGTGGATGGACACGTATTCGTGGTGCAAAGACAAAAATATTTATCCTGTCTCTCATGGTTTATTTTATGTGTGAGCTTGACGAGCTGCAGATTTCCCAGATGAAACATTATTTCTGGGTGTGTCTGCGAGGACAGTTAGATGAGATTAGCATTTGAATTGATGGACTCAGTAAAGCAGATGGCCTCCCCAATGCAAGTAGGCACCATCCAATCTGTTGAAGGCTTGAATAGAAGAAAAGTCAGAGGAAGAAGAAGTTCTCCCCTTTTCTCCTGCCCCACTGTTTGAGTTGGGACATCTCATCTCATCTTCTACCTCTTTCAGACTGGAATTGACATCGTAGGCTCTCTAGCTAATACACTGTCCTTAGAAGGACCATATGTCATTAGGCTAGGAGGAGCCCCCAGAAATCCCCCAGAGCTTTATTCTGCAGAGCCCCATAAATGACAGTAAGCCACTCCAATATTGCCCTACTTTGATCCAAATCAATTCCAACTTGACTCTGTTCTCTTTCTTTCTTCTTCTTCTTCAAAACTCCAAGCTTATTGAAGATGCTCTTACATTTGCTGCCTCCATCTCTTCATGCTGCTTGATTCACCTTGCACCACCCATTCTGGCTTCTCCCGCCATTTCATTGAAATTGTCCTCCAGCATCATCAGGAATTTCCTCATTGTCAAATATAATGAACATTTTTCATTTATTTCACTGGACTGTCTCTGTTATAGATTGAATTGTGTCCCCTCCTCCCATTCATATATTGAAGCCCTAATTGCCAATGTGACTATATTTGGAGATAGGACCTCTAAGGAGGTAATTAAGGATAAATGAGGTCATAAGGGCAAACCCTAACAGGATAGAGGGTCTTATAAGAAGAGGAGGAGTCAGCAGGGATATGCACACAGAGGAAGGACCATGTGAGGACACAGTGAGAAGACAGCCATCTACAAGTCAAGGAGACAGGCCTCAGGAGAAACCAAACCCACCAACACCTTGCTCTTAGACTTCCAACGCTCCAGAACTGTGAGAAAATAAATTTCTGTTGTTTATACCACTTAATCTATGGCATAGCAGGCCCTCGAATAACACTTCGGTCCATGTCTTTTCATTATAACATTGATGTGAGATGCCATAGGAACGGACTCTTGTTTATATCACTTAGCCTGTGATAAAATTGGTTGTATTCTATGTCATTTTGCCACAGCTCCAAGAACCTGTTGACAATGTTAAGTGAGGACTTACCGTATTTTGCTGTCACAGCCCTAGCTTATACACTTCCCTTCCAGAGACTCTCGGTGATCCTGGGTCTGTAGTTCTCCTCTTATCTCTAACTTTACTTTGCTGGTCTCCCTCTGGATTCCCATTTCCTCATCCTCTTTCTAAGCGTTGGTATCTCCATCTCCCATCCCCAGCCATCTCACTGACTCTCATTGCTTCACTCCTACCTATAAGCCAAAGCTGTTAACGCCTGTATCTCCTTGAACTTCAGATGTGGGTGTCCAATTTCTGTTGGGAATCTCTCAGCTATCTCATAGCCAACATGTGCAAAGCCCACACTTACCATTTTCCCTTTAAATCTGTTCTCATTTCTCTAGTCCCGGTGTGCACTTGCCCTGAGGCCGCCAGGCCGGAATCCGGGCTGTCATGCTTGATTCCTCTTCTCCTGTAGCTCAACATTCAACCCACCCCAGGATCTTGTTTTTCCCATCCCTGCAGTGAAGCCACTTTCTTTCAATAGCCTGTACACCAGCCTTTATCTCTGGTCAAGCCTATTGGAACAACTGTCTAATTGGTCTCCTGAAATCCATCCTCTGTCCACCTGGGCCACCGCTCATCCTAATATTAAACTCTGACCATGTCACTCCCCTGCTTAAGGCCTGTCAATAGCCCTACAATAGCCATGGGCTAAAATCCTCACTCCTTAGCAAGGGTACAGGACTCTGCCACCCGGCCCTGGCATCTTCCAGGCTCACCTCTCACCGTTTCTTGTCTACAAGTTTGTGTTTCAGCCATGGTCAGCAGCTCATATTTCCACTTCCACACCTGCTCTAAAGGGCCACTCTCTCTCCCACTTTTGCTGCCCATTTTGTAAGACCATGTCAGATGTCCCCTCATGCAGGAGACATCACTGTCCCCACTCCTACCCTCCTGGAGTGGGTTGCCACGTACATGTATTAGTTTCCTATTGCTGCTGTGCCAAGTTACCATAAACTTAAGTGGTTTAAACAACTCGTCTTTATTCTCTTCTCTGGAGGTCAGAGTCTGAAATGAATCTCTGTGGGGCTAACATCAAGGTGTTCTCAGGGTGTTCCTTCTGGAGGGTCTGAAGGGAGAATGTGTTTCCCTGCTTTTCCGGATTCAAGTGGCTGCCTGGATTCCTCCGCTCATGGCCGCTTCAAAGTGCATTAGTCCCAGCTCTGCTTTCTTCATCACACCCCTTTTGCCTGCGTCTGACTCTCCTATCTCCCTCCCTCTTATAGGAACCTCTGTGATTCAGTTGGGCCCTTGGATAATCTAGGGTGCTATCCCCCATGGCAAGATCCTTTATTTAATCATATCTGCGCATTCCTTTTGCCATAAAAAATAACACTGGTAGGTTCTGGAGATTAGGATGTAGGTACCGTCTGTCGAGGCACATCATTCAGTCAACCACGGTGCCCCTCTCTGATTCTCCCATAGCTATCTATGGAACGAACAGAGATTTCATCCTGGTTTTAAGACCCGACCTTGAGCTGGACTGAATGTGTGCTGAGATCCCCCCAAAATTTGGCTCGTTTGGAGAGGAAAGGAAACACATCAAGTTGTTTGCTTCCTTTGTACCCCCCCCCCGCACCCCCGAGCCTAGGGAAGCAACGTGTATCACTTTCAAGGAGCTGCAGGTTTGAGGCACATGGGCTGGGGAGCCCTTCCGATTCCAGGTGGGGGAAGGCTCCCTGAGGGTGTTTCCTCACCACGCAGGGCAGGTTTGAGGTTCAGAGATGATACTATTGCTGGCTTTTCATGTTGCCAAACCACAGAGTTGGAGCTCATGATCTCATTGGGAACAACCAACCACCTTCCCCACTGTGGTGTGTGGGCTGTGCATTCCCTTGATTCTCAGCCAAGCCAGGAGCTGTGGGGTTGGGGTCACCATCCTCGTCTCCCGGGGAGGGAACCTGACGCCCTGATCTGGGGCAGTGCCCAGTCACGCCATTGACCTGAGAAATATGAGACTGTATAACCAGCTGTTTGGAAAAGTCACTGCAAGGCCACATGTCCTGCTCTTCAGGCTCCCAGGGTGGCTGGTGTCTTGGGTCCTAAAGGTCTTCAAGTCTCACGGTCCCTGGTCCAGGCTGTGGTGAGACAGATTTTGGGGAGGAGGCCTGGAGGAGTGTTAGTGTTAGGAGCCAGTTTGTTGATGAGCAGTCCATCAAACTTGAAAAATAATAAGGCAAAAGGGCTAGAGGAGCCCAGATGACAAACTATGTCTTTGAGGTACAGATGGGAAAAGAGCCATTTCCGATTCGAGTCTGGAAGGAGTGTTTAAACTAACAACGGCTGAATCCAAAAGCAGAGACTGCCCTTCAGTGGCCTGGTCCTGGCTTGTCAGGAAAGCAGCTGGCTTGGAAGATGCAATGAGGCCATGAGATGCATGAAGATGCAATGAGTTCCCTGGGGCTGTCATAACAAAGGACCCCAGGCTGAGCAGCAGAAACAACAGAAATAGACTGTCTTCCAGTTCTGGAGGCTACACGTCCCGAGATCAAGGTGTTGGCAGGTTTAATTCCTTCTGTGGGCCACGGGGAAGAATCTGTTCCTCTCTCCTAGCTTCTGGTGGTCTCTGGTAATCCTTGGCTTGTAGATGGCCATCTTCTCCCTGTGTCTTCATGTCATCCTCCCTCTGTGTGTATGTGTCTCTGTATCCAAATTTCTTTTTTATAAGGACAGCAGTCATATTGAATTAAGCCCTCCATAATGACTTTATCTTGAGTTGATTATGTCTATAGAAACCCTCTCTCCAAATACGGTCACAGCTGAAGTACTCAGGGTTTGCACTCTATAATTTTTTCTTTTTTCTTTTCTTTTTTTTTTTTTGGGGGGGTCACTATTTAACTCATAATAGCAGTCCTCTGGGAGATGAGAATTTTTGCTTAAACTTTCCCAAACTGACTTTTCCTTTCTAGAAAACCTTTCTCTTCAGTTTGTGGTGTGGATAGTGATAGGAGGAGGAGGTGGAAAGGGATGGAGGAGTCTGATGAAAGACATGAGAGCCCCACATTGTGATTGAACTTTGTAGAAAAGCTTCCTGCTTGCCAGTGACGATGCCACTTGCCTGTTTGCAGCAATGATGTTCTTTCCTGTTCAGAATGTAGCCTCCTCTGTTAGCCTCGCCGAGACTGATGCCTTTGTCTCCTTTTCAGGGATTGGTCTGCCTGGCTTTCATCTCACTGCCAATCATAGGGATGCTGATCGTAATTCCATCAATAAAAATGTATTTACATCAGTAAGTAAGTAGATTTATAAAACCATAAATATTGCTTTATAGATAAATGTTGTGTGAGTTGCTGGAGATCTTAAAACAAAAATCTGTTTTGGCCTTTGAATGTCAAAAGACACATGTTTCTATGCATGAATAGAAAAGTAACAGAGGACTTTATGAAAGTAAAGGGTTTTTTTCCTAATTGTAATAATACAATTGCGTTTTAGCAAGCCTAGAATATTAGAAAAAAGGAAAACATGTTTCTCTCAAGTCCCATGACCTAAAAACAGCATTTGGTATATCCCCTTATATTTTTTCTATGCATTTATAAATACATTTTTATACTTTATGTAGCTTGTTCCCTTACTTTTTAAAAACGTTTTATTTTGAAATAATTTTAGGCTCATATATAAGTAAATTGCAAAATTACCCATGTTCTCTTCTGCCAGTTTCCCCATGATAATATATTTTTTTTAATTGTGGTAAAATATGTATAACATAAAATTTACCACTTTAACTATTTTTAAATATACAGTTCAGTGGTATCAAGTACATGTATTTTGTTGTTCATCCGTCATCACCATCCATCTTTAGGACTTTTTCATCTTGCAAAACTAAAGCACTGTCCCCATTAAATAGTGACTCCCCATCCCTCCCGCCTCTCAGTGCCTGTCAACCACCCTTCTACTTCCTATCTATGATTTTGACTAGAATCTCATAGAAGTGAAAGCATATAGTATTTGTCCTTTTGTGACTGGCTTATTTCACGTAGCACAATGTCCTCAAGGTTCATCCATGTTGTAGCATGTGTCAGGATTTCTTTCCTTTTTGAGGCTGAATGACAGTCTATTGTATATACATATATACCACAGTTTCTTTATCCATTCATTTATCGATGGGCATTCAGGCTGCTTCCACCTCTTGGCTATTGTGAAAGATGCTTTTATGAACATGGGTGTACAGACATCTCCTAAGATCCTGCTGTGACTTCTTGTAGGCGTATACCCGGAAGTGGAGATGCTGGATCATATGCTAATTCTGTGTTTAGTTTTTATTAGGAACTGCCATACTGTTTTCCACAATGGTCTCACCATTTTATATTTCCACCAGTAAGGTACAAGCGTTCCCATTTCTCCATATCTTGCCAACATTTGCCATATTCTGCTTTTTTAGTAATAGCCACTCTAATGGTTGTGCCCAGTGATAAAATCTTATATATTATAACCTGGTACAATTATCAAGAATATATGTGTCCGTAAACCTTTTTTCTTTTAAATTGCATATGCAATCTTTGTTGCCACCAGCTATATTTACTTAACAAAATACAAATGCTTGTGGGGGGTAACACAAGCATTTGGCCCTGCCGCTATAACCTGTCCATCAATATCATTTTATTTGGCATCTTCCTATTCCATCATGGGACCAGGGCTACTCTACCCCTGGAGGAGCTCCTCGTGAGAAGGAGGGAGGAGCTCCTAAAGCAGCCTGGTGGTGCTCACTGTTCCCAGCCCAGCCGGTCACTGGGTCTCCTGTGTCCTGGGTGATTTTTCTGGGCCTGATGACCTGAAGCGGGGATGCTGAGTGGGAGAACAGAGAATTCCTGGTGTGTGCTTGGCTCCTTTTCAGCCTAGTGGTGCAATAAGCCACCAGACTTGGAAATATCATGATAAGAGGCTCTTAGGGAACATTGATTTCTATCACAGGTTCTTGAAGCTCAGAAGAGAAAATAGCAGTGTGGGGTTCATTTAAGTTTGAATGAGGTTCGCACTACCAATGGCTGATTGCAGATGCAGAGTTGCTCTGGTGGCGACTGTGTTTGACCTGGACCACAGGAAGCCAGGGCAGTCGGACCTCAGGATCTCAGCAGCTAACTTGTTGTTTCCATTCACTAAAATACCACTTAACTGCCCAGGGCCCTGACAGCCATGCCTCCAAATCTGTTATTACAGATGCCTCCTGGCTTAGTTTCCTGTAGCTGCCTTAAAAAGTGCCGCAAACGGAATGGTTTAGGGCACAAACATTTATTCTTTTATAGTTCTGGAGGCCAGAAGTCTGAAATCAAGGTGTTCAAAATCAAAGCTCTTTAGTCTTGGGTAAATTATTTGACCTTCCTGTGCCTCCCTTTGCTCATGTGTAACATGGGATGATTTTGACACTCTAGGTGCCCTATCCAGGTCCCAGGGGTGCCTTTTACCCATTCTATGCAGGTTTCCCCCAGCTTCTGGGTGCTCTGCTTCTACCAGCTTGTACTGGTGATCTTCAGATGCCTGCTACTGGGTCTGCTTCACCTGCCATGGAGTGGACATGTCTGGGAGTTCACGTCCCTTGGGGCAGTTCATAGCCTTGGTGCGCCTTGAAGATAATGGCAAAAGCACTGGCCTTGCCATTGTGGGAGAGAAATTGCAGTATATACACTTACAGCTTCCTAGGAATGGTAATGGAGGGCATGGGGACTCTAGGTAGGGTATGACCTTGCCCTGGTTTGCCCTGGACATTCCCAGTTTTCACTCTGAAAGCCCATTGTATTAATCTGCTTGCGCTGCCACGACAATATGCCACAGACTGGGAAGGCTTGAACAACAGACTTATTTTCTCACAGTTTGGGAGGCTGGAAAGTCCAAGATGAAGATACTGTCAGGGTGGGTTTCTGGGGAGACCTCTCTCGCTGGCTTGTAGACAGCCCACCTAGCTGTATCTTGCATGGTCTTTGTTCCGTGCAAGCAGACAGTGATCTCTAGAATTTCTGCTTAACAACACCAGGCGTTAGGATTGGGCCCCTAACTTTAGGACCTCATTTAACCTTAATTACCTCCTTTTCTCTAAACACAGTCACACTGGGGGTTAGGGCTTTCACATAAGAATTTTGCAGGGACACAATTCAGTTCATAACATCCCCCATGAAGGCTGGTCACAAATGACTAGCAAGACGCATAAACCTAAAAGGCAGCCTTCCTGGGTGATCATCCTGCCTCTGGCCTCTTGTTGACGCCCCTGTTTTTGCATGGATGGTGCGGGACCCTTGCCTGGGCTGCCACAGAAGTGCCTGGCACTGCTGCTGAGGAAACAGCGTTTCCAGCCCCTCCCCCCATGCTTTTCCCCCAGCCTGACCTCTCCCTTTGGCCACTGACTGCAGCCACAGAGAGTCAGAGCCAGGAGCGTGAGTGGCAGGGACATGGGGACACTGCCCCTGCAGCATGACTGGGGGGAGGTTCCCCAGGGAGTTCACATTGGCAAAGGGCAGGGGAAAGGAATGAAAGGCGGCCTCTCAGACGGCCTAATCTGCTGCCGGGAACAGGCATGCCACCCTGGCGCCCAGCCTGTCCCCATCCATGTGGTGCCAACTGCTTCTGGGGTGACACAAATGGGAATTTCCAGGCAAGGCTTGTATCTGTGGTCCCCCCTGCTGGCCATAAACCCCAGCTGGTGACTTTCAAAGACTTGAGGCAGCATGTACCCCCCACAGTGAGTTAGGCCAGTTTATAAAAGAAGCCCCAAATGGTGGTTTTGTCAGCATTTCTGTTTCCCACGGCCCTGCTATTTGATTGAAATGTTTTGGTGAACTTCCCTAATGGTCACGATGGTGGTGGCCAGTGAACTACCGAATATTCCTGTGTTAATTCTGGGAAATGCTTCCAGAACCCTTAATGATCACAGTGCAAAAGTTTCCCCCTCTTCGCCTCATTTGGAATGGTTGCCGAACTTTCCAAGGGGTCTGCCAGACTCCCCGTGGAAGGTGGCCCTCACTCCTCCAGCCACCCTGAGGTTTCGTAGAGCTGTCACTTTAGGAGGCAGGATGTGATAGACCAAACACAGGAGGAATGCCTGATGACGTTTCTGCAATAAGGGAAGCTTCAAGTTCATTTCCTGTTACCTCTCTCCTAGTGGAATAGTAGGCAACTAAGGCAAGGGAATAGGAAATAGGAATTAAAATATCTCCTTCACGAAGTGAAGGGTGAAGGAGGGGCATGTGGATGTTGCCTCTTGCGTATTTCTGGTCATAGATAATATTAGGTAGCCAGCTTCATTTCAGAGGGGAGCCCAGCCAGAAAGCTCTCAGCTGAAACTCCAAATCTCAGTTTTCTCTGAGGGAAGGAGGAAAGGCTGCTCACCAAGAAGGTGTCTGCTCTTTCCACAGCCCATTAGTTCTATTGTGCAGACTCCAGTGGGCATGTGATGGCAGGACTGGGAGATGGAGTGGATGCCAGAGTGTCCAAAGGAGGAGGAAGAGAAGGGTCTGGGCGACAGGGAGATCAGATCATTTCTTCTTGCAAAACTCAATTCTGGTTGTCAGCTCTCATTTCTTTCAATGAAATCTCCACATGACCATGGTGAAACAAACAAGGACTGTCATCTCACAAGACTGCCTTGAGTTATGATTTCAATAAATCCTGGATGCCATGCTTTTATTAAATCCCCAAATACCTCACCTTTTGTTGGTGTAATAGTATTATTTCACTATCATAAAAAACCCCAAGGTCAGACTCATTTCCATCCTGAGGCACACTCCTGGAGTTATAAGCTTAAAGGTCTTTTTACTTGGAAAGAGATGAGACCATCCCCCTCGGTTGTTTAAAACCCTCCCAAGGAATTGTACTGTTTTTAATTCCTGCTTCTGGAGTTACTAATGAGGTTGAACGTCTTATATGTGTTAGTCGTTTACGTTTCTCCCAGAGCCTTCAGCCCACATCTTTTCCTTAACTCTCTCCTAGAACCATTTTAGAATTATTGGGGAATACGGGGAGTACTAAGGAAAAGGTGAGAAAGGTGTGGTAGGGGATGATGTGGGAGGAGGGGAGGAGAGATGGGAGGAGGGAGAATCTCAGACCCACTCCCCAGCCCGGAGAACAAGTCACCTCCCTGTCCCCAGAGCTAGATTCCCTCCAATTCATCCCCATTTTTCCTCCAAAGCCAAGTCCAGCCTCTTAAGACCAATCCCTCTTCTCCTAAGATAATTCGTTTTCCCAGGATGCTTATTTTTCAATCATTCCACCTGGAGGGAGAGGAGGATCTTTACTCCTGGTTCCCGACTCCTTCTCGGGTGGAGCTTCTCTGAAGACAAGTCATAGATGGTCACGGCGACCCTGTCTCATATAAAAAGTAAAATACTAATATTTTAACTGGTATGAAGCAAAAGAAATATCCAAATCCCAGCTTCATGCTTTTTCCTTCCTGTGCAGGAATCACTAAGACAGAAGTTTATCTGATTCAACATTCACATGAATATTCAGGCTCCGAGGAGGGCTGTGGGTAAACAGACACTGTCCCCCCAGAAAACCCTGCCCTTTCCTTCCTCCTTCCTTTCTTCCTTAAAGGTTGGTGATATGCTGGGTCCATCTCTGAGTCCTGTGTCAAGTTTTCTTTCATAATAGTTTGTAACATTTAATCCTTGCTGCGGTGTAGGAAATTACCTTGGTATAGCTGTTGCTGCCAAGGACGCCCCGCCTTGAAAACAATTCCAGTGGTCCCCAAACAGAGAGTGTACAGACCAAATTAAGATGCTTGAATCTCAGGGTTTGTGAAATCAACTTAAAACACACAGCGGGAAGCATGGGGAAAGGAATGGGGTAGGTGCCAGAGTTAGGACAGTGTGTGAGGCGGGTGGAAAAGCCATCTCCTGAATCCTGGGTTACCTGAGAGTCACATAGCCTCTCTCTCTGTGGCCTGAATCCACCTCCTGCAATGATGGTGTGGTGCTGAGGTTGACCAGGGGCTCAGCAGGCAGAAGGGACCCGGAGTCAACACATGTTTATTCTAGAGAGACACAGGGGCAATTATGACAGCCATAGCTGTAGGGTGTCAGCTAGCTTGCTGAACAGAGCACATGGGATTTAGACTGAGATATACTGCATGTCACAGATGGGCATACAACCCAGGGATGACAAAACCATCAGTTTAGAGGTGGTACGACCCATACCTTATAACTTGGTGTTTCCATCCCTTTCTATCTATAAGTAGTACTCTTGTAATCCATCTTTTTTTTTAAAATCACAGAACATCTCTTACAGGTTACTAATTTATAATCTGTACTTACCATTTCTTAGGAATTCTGCTTATGTCTCACAAGCTACTCGCTTTCTCATTCTCTGTCCTTCACTTTATCAATTTCGTCCAACTCATTGTTCTCCTGTCCTAAATGACAGGATTGAATAGCTTCAAATAATATGACCAATTCATGTTATCACTCCTTGTGTCTTGCACTTTAGATAACAAATACCCAAGATTACCAAAACAAGTGAATCAGATTGTCTCACGCTTAGAGCATGTAGACACCACCTACATGGAAGGTTCCAGAGGGCTACACAAACTCTGATTCTCACCAGCCCCCACCCCCCTCACTGGCAGACCCCAAGGATTCAGGCCCTATTTAGATGAAGGTTTGCAGGTGGTATCTGATCTAGAACAGATAAATGGGCTGAGAAATTGGGTCTGTCTAGATCAACGAGGCCCAGAGAAGAGAGTGGATGGGATGCGTGATGTAATTCCTTTGAGGGAAGAAAGAAATCTCATCTTCTGTGTGGCAAAGAATTCAGCCTTGCCCAAAGAGAGGCTTGGCTTTTGTTCTCCGTGTCCGGGAGGGATTCCTAAGCCTTCTTCTCGCCTCATTTGTCTCACTTTAGAGCTAGCTGCCAGGTATCTGCCTCCCCACCTACATGCTGAACCCCTAGGAGGTAGGGGCATCATCTCTCCTCTTTGTGTCCCTCCCTAGCCCCTAACATGATACTTTGCAGACTACATTAAATACATTAAATATGTTTATCTAATTGAATGAAAATGGATAGTTCAAAAATGACTGAGTTTTAGCTATAGCCTTTATAGAGAAGCTCCTTATATTTTGAATGCCCACATTTTATTCTGGGCTTCTGACTGGATCTCTTCTGCAAATGTAGGCTCTGCTCAGAGAAGCTGGAAGCATATTGAAGTAATTCAGAAAGAGATCTGATTCTCCCATCCTTGGTGCGCCATCTCTGAAGTATTCCTGGTCAAACCAGGCTCCTATCAGTCAAAACCAGTCACTTTTGTGTCTTCATATCCTCACCCTACACATACACATCCCAAAGATATAGGCCAGTTTAAATCTTATTTTATATGAACAGCTTCAGGAAAGATCCTCCGTGGCAGGAGATACGAGTGGCTTGAGAACAATTCCTGTCTAGTTGCGATGGGAATGATTGAAGTGCTTCTGGGCGTTCGGTAGATTAATGGTGACATGAAATGTTGCCTGAGAAGAGAGTGAGATCTAGTGGGCCCCAGTAGCTCGGATTGGCTTCTATTGCAATGACACTTGGAACTTTGGGCTGAAATGTGATTTGGAGGCATCTGAATATCAGAACAACTTCCTTCTCTTCACATTGTCTTGAGGCCTGCCCAGTCTTGACACCTACGACGCTTTCCTCCTTTGCTTACCAGGAGGCTGTCCTGAGTTTGGGGTTGGAGTTCCAGAGTCATTACATTGCAGCCCTATGTCGCTCATGGTCTAGTGGAGGTGAATGCCAAGCATGCGATAATTATAGCACCAAGGGGTGGGCCTTATGTGCCTTGTCTTCACCAGCCCCCCACTTTTCCTTTTTCTGGGCCTGTATTTGAAATGGACAAGTGACACTTTCTCCATTGTAGTGAAGCCATGGTTCAAGGCTGGTTCCAATTTGATGTTGCCCTACAGGCTGTCCTATACAGAGGGTGTCAAAAAAATGTACACTCATTTTAAGAAAGGGACACTGTATTAAAATTGTAACACTCAATATACATGGATACCAATAACAAAAGATGAATACAAGTCACGTTTGATTTCTGCAATACAAGAGGTGTTCAAAGTGGTTACCATCAGCATCCAGATACTTCTGATGATGGCAAACTACTGCTTGAGCAACGCTGACCAAAGTGTCCACTTGCATACATTTTTTTTGGAAACCCCCAGTATAGAAATTTTGGGCCTGTAACTGGGCAAAAAAAGTGGAAAAGGGACCAGAACTCCCTGGGTCTCTGGCTTGGGTCTATGGTCCTACCAGGGGAAGGACTCTGGTGGGCAAGAGATGCTTTAAGTTGGGATTAAGGGAAAGGTTTTATTTTCATAGTGATTACAGCAGCTGGAAGAGAGAAACAGCATTGGGAAATGGGAAGGTGGGAACTGAATGGAGAGAATAGTCCAAGTCTGACCTATGAAGGGCTCTGTGCCAAGGTAAAATGAAGAACAGAGTTCAGGTGTGACAACATACCTGCACAAGGTGCCCTAAGGGCAGATGGCCCCACCCCTTCTCACTATCTCTGCCACTTCCGCCCTCCCACCACCATCTTCCTCCTGGACTATTCTCCTTGCTTCCATCTTTGCTCCTCTCTAATCAGCACAATGGCCAGAGTGATTTTTTTAGACACATGAGACTGAGTGTCCTTGGGCTTCCCATGGCGTCAGTAAAGCCAAGATCTTTCCCTGACATGCCCACCAAGGGCCCCACCCTGACTCACACGTGTTCCCTTCATACTTTGTTTCTTAATTTTTTTATTTTTTATTTTTATTTAGGGCAGTGTCACTGGTCCTCATATGTGGGACCCGAACCTGGGCCGCTGGCTTCCCAAGACCAGCACTTAACCACTGCGCCACTGGGCCAGCCCCATACTTTGTTTCTTTACAGCACTTATATTGTCTCCACTTATTTTATTAATATTTATATTTGGCCACCTGTACCCCTAAACTACACTTGGAATATGCACCCCTGGAGCAGAGCCTGGCTCACAAGAGGCACTAACTCGATAAGTGTTATTTACTGAATGAAAGAAGGAAAGAATGAGTGGTGAATGGTGATAGTTTGTCCTCTGGGATCTCCCAGATAATAGGGAGCCACAGCTGAGATGCTCTCACCGATCCCCACAGCAGGAATGTGTGGGGAGGTCTGAGGTCCCAGGTGCATGGGATTTGGGGGAAACGATTGGATCGCCTCAGTGACAATGGCCCAGAGACAGGCAAAGGCCCTGGGCTGCAGCATGAAAGCTGGGAGAGCTCTGTGGCAGGGTTGCCCCAGATAACGCCCCTTCATATGCACGTATCCTAGGCCAATATGATCCTCACAGAGAGCCCCTCCATGTGTCTGGTGGGGTAGAGCTGAAGCCCACTCCGGATGGGCCACACACCCAGACCTGTCTCCATGTCTTGAGAAAGTTCCGGCGGCCTCCTGCTGGGGGTCTCATCTGACTTATACTCTGTGGATGTGTTAATTATCTACTGCATCCTGCCTGGGGAGGGATGGGGTTGCCTTGAGAGCTTTGTCCAAGGCAATTTGTGTTTAGGAGCTGGGAAGGAAGGGGAGTTAGTGCCTCTTGTGAGCCAGGCTCTGCTCCAGGGGTGCATATTCCAAGTGTAGTTTAGGGGTACAGGTGGCCAAATATAAATATTAATAAAATAAGTGGAGACAATATAAGTGCTGTAAAGAAACAAAGTATGGGGCTGGCCCAGTGGCGTGCGCGCACATTCAAGGGTAACTCCCCACTTTGAAGTTGCAGGACTATAGTGGTCATGAAGCTGCATGCACACAGTAGAAACACTGCACCTAAGCAAATCATATTCAAACTACAGAAAATCAAAAACACAGAGAAAATCTTGGAAGAAGCCAGATGGGGAAAGAAACCTTACCTATAGAGGAATAAGGATGAGGATTACATTGAATTTCTGTTCAGAAGCCATACCAACAAAAAGATAATGGAGTGAAATATTTATAGCGTTGAAAGAAAAAACAAAAACTACCAACCTAGAAAAATGTACTCTGCAAAATTATCCTTCAAAACAGATGGGGAAACAAATACTTTCTCAGACAAACAAAAATTGAGGAAATCGCACATCAGCAGCCCTATCTTGCAAGAATTTTAGATTTCTTTAGAGGGAACTGGTTAGAATCCCAGGTCTGCATGAAAAAGGAAGAGCATTAGAAAAGGAATAAATGAAAGTCAAATAAAGTATTTTATTTTACTTATTTTTAATTAATCCAACAGATAACAGTTTGCTCAAAATAATAATATCAATACTATATTGTGTGATTATAGCTTGTGGATAAATGGTACAAAAGACAGAAAAGTTATAAGAGATGGAAAGGAGAAATTGGGACTACTCTGTTATAAGGTATTTGTACAATCTGTCAAGTGGTATAACGTTATTTGAAAGCAGACCTAGATCAGTTGTGAATGTGTATCACTCAAGGACAACTACTCAAAAAGTTTTTAAAGAAGTAAAATTGATAGGCTAAGAAAAGAGACAAGATGGAATCATAAAAAGCTTAGCTAAAACCAGAGAAGGCAAAAGAGAGAGAAAGACAAAAAATAAAATAAAATAAACAAAACACAATGTACAGAAAACAGTAACAAATAAGATAGATATCCAAACGTATCAATAATCACTTGAAATGTCAAAGTCTAAATGCATGAATTAAAGGACAGAGATTGTCATAAGGAATCAAAAAACAATGCCTAAGTGTATATTGTGTACAGCAAACCTATTTTTTAAATTAAAAGTTTATTGGGGTGACAATGGTTCTAAAGTTATAGGTTTCAAGTGTATAATTCTATAATACATCATCTGTATATCACATTGTGTGTTCACCACCCAGAGTCAACTCTCCTTTATCACCATATATTTGACCCCCTGCAGCCTCACCTATCACTCCCCTCCCCTTTTACACTGTGGTAACCACTAAACTATTGTCTATGTCTATCAATTTTTGTTTCTTTGAGCAAATCTATTTTGAGGACAATTATTTGAAAACTAAAGGGATAGAGAAAGATATACCATACTAACACTAATTGAAAGAAAGCCAGAGTAGCTTTGTTATCAGACAAAGCAGTCTTTGGAACAAGGAAGAGTCATCAGTGGTTTCCAGAGTTTCAAGAGGAGAGAGGGAGGGATGAATAGGCTGGGCACAGGAGATTTTTTGGATGGTGACACTATTCTGTATGATACATGACATCATGCATTTGTCAAAACTCATAGAACTATGCAACAATGGGTAAATCCTAATGTAAGCTGTGGACTTTAGTTGATTCATCAACTGTAACAAATGCTCCACACTAATGTAAGGTATTAACAGTAAGGGGACACTTCGTGTGGGGCAAAAGCCCCACATGTGAACTCCCTGCACCCCAGACTGTGATCAGCCCCAGTGCCTGTATACATGAGATCACTTTCTATTCCAAGCAAAGGTAGGGAAACTGTTTTCTAGAACCTGCTGGCCTCTTCCTTCCCCAGCCCAACTGATCTGCTGTGGTTGCTGGGTATCTGTTTTCTCGCCCAGGGTTCTGAGTGGTCAGTTGTGACCCCCATGACACTGGCACTGGGAACAGAGCTGTCAGCCTTTCCGAAGTGGCCCTTTTGCCCCTGCTGCTCCACCTGCAGCCCACAGAGCCCTGGAAGTGTCAGGGGATCCCCTGGGTCATCAGACCCCCCAAAAAGGAGGAAAGTCACAAAGTGAGAGCTCAGGAATTCAGGGTAACCTGCAGGTTTGACTCTGTTTCCACAGCGGCTAGGTCCTGAACACCCACAACCATGGCAGCACATCTACATTGTTTTCTCTTGACTTTTGATGGATCTCTTTTTACATTAGCTGCTGTTGTTTCATTGATGCTACAATTGCTCTAATTCAAGTAGATGTAGCATCATAATTTCAAGTTAGGATTTTCAAATAAGGATTCATTAAAAATCAAGTTCATTTAATATTTTTAGAAATATTACTTTCATAAAAGTAATAACATTACTTTTATGTCATTACTTTCACATGTTCGGACACTCTAGAATGAGATAAGTATTGTATTTTGACTGAAAGAAAAGGTCCACACTTATTCTATCATTGACGTTTGACATAGATAACAGACGTTTAAAACACACAGAAAACTACTTTCATATGCTATGAGCTGTTTTTAGAAATCTGTACAAGTAATTTAATATTTACCTGAATGAATTCTGATTGCTTGGAAAAAAAAAATTGAAAAAACCCTAAACAAAAACAAGACTTCACCAAGCTTTATAACATTTTTATTAGATTACCCCTAAATCCATAGATTAATTTAGGGAGGGGTCGGGATTGAAATTTTGCAATCATTTTTTTCTTGTTTGATAATATTAAAAACTGTTTTGTTTTGTTTAAGATATTATTTGTTCTTTAGATGGTTGTAAATTCCATACCATTAAAATAAAAGTTTTCCCGTGGTGGCAAATGGACACACACATACACACATACACACACATAATGCAGATACCAGGCTCTTCACTGGTATGTTAGTGACAGAGAATAATGTAAAAATAAAGTGAGCTACAAGATTTAAAAAAAAAAAAATTAAAGAAAGAAAAATCATGCTCATACAATTTGTATATACACAAAACATACCTAACTTGTATACACGCAAAGGAGAGTTGCCTGAAGTATCAGACAAGACTCCAACAAGAAACACTTCGTCATCAGATATGGAGCAGATGAAGAGGCTGTGGTGAGGGCTCAGGTTTCCGAGCTGTGGCGGGGTAAGGGAAGGACCAAGCATAGGGGCTCCCAGGTGCTAAACAAGGGGAAGCTGTTCCCTTCTTGTGCCCGGAGGGAGAAAGGGGCAGGTGGTGTCATCTGGGCCAGTGAGCTGTCAAGGAAAGGAGGACAACTCGCACCCCTCCCCTCCTGTCCCCCCCACTTACTGCTGGAGCAATGGGCGGCCTGCCACCCAGCCAGCCTGGGGGGCCACAGAGCAGGCCAGAAACGGGCACAAGCCAACTTGTAGAATGACCAATACCCTTGAATTCATTCGATGGAAAGTGTATATGTGTTTATCACATTCATTCACATCATTCAATACCTAAGAAGCTTCTATGATGTATCAACACTGTTCTAGGTGCTCGGGAAATCAGCGAAAGGTGGTGATGGTGGGAGAGGAGGAGAAGAAAGAGGGGGAGGAGATGACAAGGTCATAGGCTGGTTTAGAGGCTGTAACTGGGCTGGTTCCCTCCGACTTCTGCAGGTTCCTTCTGGCTGTGACCTCCGCAGGGCCTGACCCATGCCTGATCCACATGCAGCCAGTTGGCTCTGGTGCTGAGGCTGCTCTCCTTGTCCCCTGCCAGGTGCTGGAGCCCCAGCCTGGTGCTGAGAGGCTGTGGTAGTCAGCTGGCAGCAGTGACCACAATGGAGGCATCACACCGGTTCACCTTTGGAAACCTCTTGCTTTCTTGCTGTGTGATCACTTCCCATTTGCGGGTGTCATTTTGTGGCTAGACCGGGTCTCCTTATTGCCCAACTCAGCGTAACATGAAGGTTAAAGTCACCACTTGCTAGCTGTGTGCCCTTGGCCAAGTGTCTTAACCTCTCTGTGTCTGTTTCTCATCTGTAAAATAAGAAATGTAGTAAGTAGTACCTGCCCTATGTGGTTGGTGTGAGGTCATGAGATGACACCGATAACAGTGCTGTTTTCCCCTGGACCAAATGGAGCTTCAGGATGGCCAGATGAGCCAGGCCTGAAAATCAAACAGGTCATTGGAGGTGAGGCATGCAGGGCGTGCAGCCAGCCTGGTGTGGGCTGGCTGAGCAGTGTGATGGCGGTGGGATGCTGCGTGCTTGGGGTACTTGGGTGGTTTTGCAAGAGGTAATGGTGGCCATAGGGAAACTGGTGTGGGCCCCAGGCTACCGTGATTCTCTGAACCGTGGAACCCAGGCTCCTTCACAAGCTCTCCCTCAGGCCCACAGGGTGGGGCAGGGCTGAACCTGCAGGTAAAAGCTCTGTGGGCGGAGCTGGGCTGGACATCAGGCTGGTCACCTCTAGAGGTGGGGTCATCAGCTCAGGGGGGATGGTGAATGAAGCCAGCTCTATTGACCTTCATGAGGTTGGGGGCATGGAAAAGTGAGGCTGAAACACTCACAGGGGGACAGACACTCAGCATCACCAGGAAGCTGGTGGGCTCTCTTTTGGGAGCCTCTTGAATATCCCCTTTCCCTTGTCCCCATGTGCCTGGCACTCCACGCTGCCCCTTGGCTGGCCTCTACTGACCCCCCATCGAAGTCTGACCTTTCCTGACTGGGCTGATTTAAAAATAGCACTTTATTCTCGTCCTTCTATTCAAATGACCTCATTCCTGAATACTCATCAGATAGGCAGGAGATGAAACTAAACCGATGGCTCGATCGTCTACTGTGTGTGGCTGACAGCTCTCAGGAACATTTGTGTTTTTAAAAATGCTGCCTAGTACCCAGATGACTGGAACTCGAGGAGGAGTCAAGCACCGTTTTTTTCTGATTCCAGTTTCTCTGACTTATTTTCTATCCCCATGTTCTTCTCTCCCACCCTTTTCTCATCCCCTCCTTTCTCTCTATTAGGGGTTTTTCTGTTACCTAAAAGTGTGCCCCAATGGGGAAAAGAGGAAGAAAAAGGTATAATCAAACATTTATTTTTAAAAATCAATTGGCACTTTAATTTCTACCTTCCCAGGTATTAATAGTTTTTTGGGCCTTTCAGATTTTCTTTTTTTTAAAATATTTGAGTTTTCTGGCCTTCCTTAAAATTTTGTAAAAGAAAATTCCAATTGATATCTGACATACATACATGAATGAGTACTTTGCACACCTGAACATCCTAAGTGCACAGCTCAATGAATTATGGCAAAATGAACGCCCTAAGGTAACCACAAGCCAGGGCCAGGACTGGCATCTCCTCAGGTCTTCAGGCTCCTTCCAGTTTCTGTGACCTTCCTTCGGCTCTGAATTAGACCACCATAGGGTGGTGTTTAAACATCATATATCTGTGGTGGGCCTGGCTTCTTTCCCTTTACTGATGCTTTGCTTATAGCTGTGGTGCATTCATTTCATTGTCACTGAGTGTTCCATTGTATGAAAATAATCACAATTTATTTATTCATTCTCTTATAAATGAATGTCTGGGTTGTTTCTTTTGGGGAGGGGTTCATTTTTGAGCTATTACTAATAATGTGACTATGAACATTCTCGTTCCTATATTTGGGTAAATATATATAATAAAAACTGCCAAAGTTTTCCCAAAGGGTGTACACAGAGCTGGCTGTGTTTCCCTTCTACTTAGCATATTAAGAATTCCATCTATGCCACATCTTTGCCACCAAATGGTATCTTCAGTCTTTTCCATTATAGAGTTTCTGATGGGTGTGTATGGTTTCCCTTATGGGTTTATTTTGCATTTCTCTGATGACTCATAAGACTGAGCACCTTTTTATTTATTTTGACTCATTTTATTTTTTGATCTAATTAAAAATCTTCTGCCTCAGCAGGGCCTGATCCATGGCAGATCCAAGACAGGGAAGAGAAACGTTTTTTCCTAGAGACAGCCAATTGACTCAGAACCATTTATTGAAAACCTATTTCTCCTCTGGTCTGCAGGGCGAATGATTCATAAATCAAGACCAAAAGTGTTCATATGTACGTACATGGTTCTATGCCTGGTGCCCTACTCTCTTCCACTGGTCTATCTGTCCGTCTTTTTGCCAATAACACACTACCTTAGTGGCTGTAACTTTATAATAAGACTTAATTTGCAGGTAGCGTCAGCCCTCCATCTTTGTTTTTCATCAGTAGGATTGTCTTGGTTATCCTTGAATGTCTGAACTTCCATACATGTTTTAGAATTAGCTTATCAATTCTCACAAATATCTACCTAGATTTGGATTGTGGTGGCACTGAATCAACCCTGTGACTGCATTAATCCACTTGGGGGAGACCAGATAGCTTTACATTAGTGAGCCTTCCAATCCATAAACATAATACATACCTTCATTTATTTAGACTTTCCATTTTTCTTAATAATATTTTATATTTCTCTGTGAAGGGGTCTTGCATATCTTTTGTTATATTGATTTCTAAGTATTTAATATTTTTGATCCTATTATGAATGGAGTATAGTTTAAAGATGTTACTTTCTGATTATTTATGAATGGTATATATGAGTACTGTTGATTATTGATTTTTCATCTTGATCTTGTATTCAATAAAATCTAAGTTCACTTCCAAAAATATTCTTATCAGTTAGCCTCTGTATTCATTTCCCAGGGCTGCCATAACAATGTACCATAAGCTTGGTGGCTTAAAACAACACAGATTCATTTTCTCACAGTTCTGGAGGCCAGAAGACCAAAACCAAAGGTGTCAGCAGGGCTGTGCACCTTCTGAAGAATCCTTCCTTGCCCCATCCAGTTTCTGATGGCTCCATATGTTCTTTGGCTCGTGGCAGCTTAATTTCCACTCTGCCTCCATTTTCATGTGGCCTTCTCTCTATGTCTCAAATCATTCTCTCCTTTCTCTCAGACGGGCACCCATCATTGGACCCAGGGCCCACCCTAAATCCATGATGATCTCATCTCAAGATCCTCAACTTGCTTACATCTGCACAGACCCTGTTTCTAAATAAGGTCAGTCACAGGTCCTGGGGGTTAAGATGTAGACATATCTTTTGGAAGGATACAATTCAACCCACTATAGCTTCCAAGCAACTGTTTAATCCTTTTCCCACCCAAGTGAGTTTCTGCACCTTGCTTTTCCCTTTGCAGTGCATCTTGAAGATTGTCGCACATTAGCCCTTTAAGAGCGTAAGAGTGCGCTTACTCTCTCAGAGGCTGCATCGTTCTCCACTGTGGGGAAATACCACCATTTAGAGGACCCATCCTCTACTGATGGACATTAGGGAAAGTCCACTGTCACATTCTAGCAAGTGACCGTCACTGGGCAAGCAGCTTTGGCCTCTGGCCTTGGGCTCCTCCTCTAGAAGCCAGGCAGCTAGAGAGATGGTTGCAATCTGCCTTCCAGCTGCAAAGTATCAGGGTATACAGCTCCCCAACCCTTCCTCCTGTGTGCTGTCGCAGGGGGTCTGGCAGGGAAAGGGCAGCACTACCTCCCCTGCTTCGTGCCTGGGCACAGATTGCTGGTGGTTTGAACATGCGGGAGAGAAGTGCAGGAGGGGCGAACAGTCCTGACTCAGGCGGAGGAAGCTTCCTGAGTGGGGTCCAGATGGCTGAACACCCTGCCCCGTCCATGGTGTCAAAACCAGCGGCGTGGAGTGCTGGGAGGAGACAGACTGACAGAGCTGGGTACCCATGGCCAGCGGCACTGCCTCCCCTTAGAAGCACAAGCAGTGCTGTCCCCAGCCTTCCTACATCCTAGGCCACTTTTCAACTTCTCGCCTTTGTGTTATAACCCTCTTGGCAACCTCCGTGCCTTAGTAAGGTCTGGGTTTTTGAAATAGAAACCAGATGCTCGATGTCTTAGTCCTGTGAATGCTTTTCTAAAACTCCTTCTGAGCAGCTTGTCTCAGATAGTACACGGCTGCCACAAGCAGTGTGGCTGCTGGTGACTCCGGGGTGCTCAAAAGCTCTGCTGAAAATAATCATGTGTCATAATATTATTCTTCAGCATGGGTTAATTATAGACATTTTTCTCAGCTCGTAGCAGCTAGAAGATCCTCGGTGACATGCGAGTATCCAGATTGCTGGCATCTGGTGCATATTACCTCTTTTGCCATCCCCACTTGCCTCGGCTTCCCTGGCCTCCGGCAAGAGGCTGCTGTCTTTATTCCTTTAGGTCACTTCGGTAGGTTTGTGCAGAGGCCTGTCACCATGCTGTAAGCCAGCATGCCCTCACCCACTGGCATAGCTAGTGAATTCCAGAGCCCTAATAGGGGTTGGTGGGCGTAGGACGCACCAACGCATGTCCCAGGTATCTTCCCCGATTTGTTCTTTGCACCTGAAAATGGTTCTTATTTATTTGTAAAAGCAAAGTTTTCAGATACCACAACCGACAACCAGGATGGTGGGTCTACATGGCAGAGTGAGGGTAACAGCGTGGGGTTGGCAGGAACTGATCTTCTGGCTCTACCATGAAAGTTCTGGTCTTGGGCTCCACTATCACAGAAGCTGAATGAGCCTCCATTTACCCATTTCTGGATTCAACCAGGTGCTGACCCTACAGAGAGGAATCAGGCACAACCCAAGCTCTCAAGGGGCTTACAACCTGAGGCAGGAGACAAACATGGAAACGAAGGCTTAAAGGTGCTTTAGGGGTTTCCACAGAAGAGTGTCAGGGTGACCATGAGGGCACAGTGGAGGAAAAGGTCAAATCTGCCCATACTGGAGAGATACACAAGGCTGTTGAAAACCCAGTGGGCAGGAAAGAAGGGGCCTCCTAGAGGGTAGAAGGGAAAAAGCCAGCCATGCCTATGTCGGGGTTCAGAATGAGCCACCCCAAGATGTGCCTTAGCGGTATCAGATTATTTGGAGCTAAAGCCTACCGAAACTCTGTGGGCTCAAGAGAAACTTCTACTCCCCCTCTTAACTATCTAGAAGAATTTAAATTAGGAGTCTGGCCCGGGATAAGAGTTATCACCAGAAACGACCTTTTACCTATCTATATGGCAGGGCAAACTAATAATCCCTGAACATGTGTTCTTCCTGCAGTTACCTTCTGGATACCCAACCTGCCTTGCCTCCTCCGTAGCTCAGAATGTCTTATATACTTCAATTTCCCTTTCTGTCTCTGACTCGCTCATGTAGATGGGGTTCCCATACATATGTATGTAATTAAATTTGGTAATTTTCTCTTGTTAATCTGTCTCATGTCTATTTGATTATTAGACCAGCCCACACAGCTTAAAATGTTTCCTTTTTTTTTAAAAAAAAAAGCTGGGCCATCCTGCCACCTGTAGGCAGCTCAGTGGCAGCTCAGCTTGGGCCCATGTGGGAATCGAACCAGTGACTCTGTTGCTCAGAGCTAGCACTCTTGGGCAAGCTCCTAACCAACTGAGCCACTCAGCTGGCCCCTATTCGGTCCTCTATAGAAAAAGTTTGTCAACTCCTGACTTAAACCAAGTCAGTACTGTGGAGACAGCAGAAAGATATAGGTCCAGGAATGATGTGAAAAGAATAAAATTAATGGGCTTGAATATGGGGGGAGAAAAAAAGATCATTTTTGTAGCTTGGAAGCTTTGGTAAGAGAGAAAAATGATCCAGGCTTCAGGGGGAGAGAATGAGTTGGGTCTTGGAAATATTGAGTTTGAAGTAACTATGAAACGTCTAGGTTGGGATACATCTTTCTTAAGAAAGATATAGAAACTGGAGATGAAGATTCAGAAATCTTCAGCCTGTGGAAAATTGATGAAGCCAGGATAGAAAGTGAAATGGCCTAAGACCATGAGGTTTCACCGTATCTGGGTCACAGCACTTTTGGGGAATCTACTAAAAGCTTTGGCCCTCTCACCCAAAAAATAACACACTCAAAAATCTCCATATTGTTTCTGGCTCCAGAATCACAGACATCATGAAGTCCTAGACTCAAGATTAAGAACCTCTGGCCTGGAACAAACTTGAGAGCAAAAAGGGAGCCAAGCATAGGCTTTGGAGGCACATCAACCTTCAAAGCATGAACAGAGAGAAAGAAGCCTGTGAAGGAGGTTGGTCAGAGAGTTGGGAAAAAACCAAGATGCTCTAAGAACTTAGCCAGGGAGGAGATTGTCCCAAGAAGAATAGATCGAATGACCCAATTGTTTTGTGCTGGAGGGATGTTCAGCCACATGGTTGAAGAGTCTACTGGGGATTTGGCAGGATCTGTCAAAGGAAAAATGAGACTGGGTGAGGGCTGGAATGTGAGTGGGAGGTAAAGGAGGGTAGGCAGTGGGTATAGGCTTGTTCGTTGAGGGTTTAGATGTGAGAAAAGAGGAAAACTATGGCAGTAGAAGTGGGTAGAATACAAGGAGCCAAGGGATAGCTAGTATGTAGTGCTGGTGTTGTCTTAATCTTGATATATTTCCAAAATATAATATTTGGCAATAAGCAAGCAGACAAGGAGAAGTTGAAAATATAGAAGCAAGCAGAGAAAACTGAGGAGCAAGATTCTGGTCCTGTGGAAGATGGTGCAGGTGGGTGGGAGGAGGGACATCAGGAGAGCTCGCGGCTGACTCTCCACGTTTCCAGTCTCCCCTCTACATACCAGCACCACCCCGCCCACCCACCACAGCCAGAGTGACCTCAGTGAATGCCTGTGACCTACTTTGGTCCTTCCTGCCAGTTTGTGATAAACGCTGATCTGGTTGGAAAAGTTTTTGTATCCAAAATGCTTAGCATACCTTGCATCTCACCAAAAAAAGCCTGGAGCCTAAGCAATATCTGAGCTCAAATATATCAATGCCATTAGCTGCTTTTAAGGGAAGAAAAAGTAGATGTTGATAGTTTAATGACAGTTATCTTGTTGAGTGGCATATAAAAGTAGTCATTTTAAGATGTTTGAACCGATCAAATACACATGATGTCAAATGAGAGGTGCAAATTAGTAGCAAATTATATAACAAACCATCCTTTTACGGGTATTGCTGAGTTTAACAATTCCTACATAGGGAAATAGAAATTACATTAGTAATCGATTGGTGTACATTTCCAGAGAATTGCTGAACTATTCCTGTAAGTGCTTAGTGTAGGAGACTGTTCCTTCGGTGCCCCTAGTGATGTCGGCCCCTACCAGTATTCCTTCCCCTTGAACCTGGACTGGCCCAGGCCAGCTCAAAGGTAGAAAATGTGGCAGAAATGATGCTGAGCCAGCTCTGGGTCGGTCTACACATTAAAAACCCCAACAGCTTCTACTGTTGTGCTTCTGATGTGTAAGAAGTCCAACTACTCTGAGATGAGCATGCCAGGAGGAAGTCCAAGCTAATTATGTGGAGAAGACACCTGGTGGAGAATCAGGGACTGACTCTTACTAGATCCAAGTCCCCAGATACACGACCGAAAGTGAGCCATTTCAGCCAGCCTTAGCTGTTCCAGCTGCCATGTTGACCCATGTTGTGAGATAAGCTTTCCCCACCAAACTCATTCAATTTGCAACATCTTGAGCACGTAATAAAATGGTGGCTGGTTTATGCCACTAAATTTGGGATATGTAATTTTGCGGCAGTAGATGATAGAAACACAGAGATTTCAGGTACATTTAAAATGTACAGAACAGGGGAAAGTCATGTACACTTAACATCTGCAAAGGATTGGTCAGTAGAGCCGGTTAGCCTCAGGTGGGGAGGAGAGGAATAAACTAGACAAAATTAATTCCAAATATTTGTACTTTTCTGTAAGATATTTTAAGACATGTCAGTAAGACTATGTTCATCAGCTTTTGGTCTAATTGTTAAGGTGCAGACATAGGAAAGGAGCAGAGGCATAAATACTATATACTCCTTGTACAAAAATCGTGAAGTCCAGATAAGCAAAAAAAGGAGAAAATGAAAATTATCTACAGTCCCATTACACAGAGATAACCACTATTGGCATTTTTGTTTATATTCTTCTGGGGATTGTCTATGCATGCTAATAATCATAAAAGTGGGCTCATTTGTGCAATTGTTAGGATCTATTTTGTTTTGCTCTGTACCACGAACATTATTTCATGTCTATCAATAATGTACGTATTAGAGCCGCATAATATTACATCAAGCGGATATTCCATAACTTGTTCAGTGACATTCTGATTGCCAGGCAGTGAGGCTGGTTCCAATTTTTCAATTCCACAGTGAGTGCTTCAGTGAACATCTGTGTAGTTAGATCTTTGGGTACATATATAATATTTCTTAGAATAAACTCCAATAAATGAAATTGCTGAGTAAATAAGTTTGCATATATTGAAGGCTTTTCAATATGTAATTTCAAATTGCTGTGAGGAAACAGACTAAAAATATCCACCCTCCCCAGTAGTTTCAGGGAGTAACTTTCCCTGCATATATGCTCTCCCAACTCTAGGTAATGTCTTTCTTTTAGTTTCCAAAGAAGGCATTACCTTCTGAAAGTTTTTACTGGTGTTTGGCTAAAGTGCACCTATGTTCCAACTCCAAATGGCCAAACACCATGTGGGGGCTGAGTGGGAGTGCCCTAGTAAAGATTTCAGGCTTTGTGGTCCAAGAGGCAAATATAATCATTTAAAAATATGAGAACTGTTCTTATCTCTTGCTTGTACAAAACAGGCAGTGGGTGATTTTGGCCCTCGGGCTGCAGTTTCCTGACCACTGCTCAAACTGTTGCTCCCTCAGCCTAAGACCCTGCGTCTGACCATTTTTTAGATGTCAGGGTGGCAAGTCCACATTGGATAATTCTTAGGGTGAAACTTTAGCAAAAGTCTCCTGTGGAAGAATGTACTAATCCTAGGTTGCCATCATTTTGTGTGGCCTATTAAAATACCCCAACCATGGCTCCCGTATCTGTGGAGGGGTGTGTGTGTGTGTGGGGGGGGAGCATAGCTGTGTGTGTACTCGCAGTTATAGGTAGCCAGCTAGTGGAGCCTGTGCTGTCAACTCACTATTATGAGACAGGGCTCATTCTCCCTGTATATTTTATAATATGAGGTTCCCCACCCCCCGATTATAGCTGTATTACACACTTGTAAAAATGTACAAAAAATTATTAATACACCCACCTTTCAGAGGTAACCTCTATTAGTATTTTGGTTAATTTCCTTGTAGTAGTGTATGTGTCTGTGTGCATGTGTTGTGTATGTGTGTGTGTGAGAGAGGGAGAGAGAGAGAGACAGAGACAGAGAGACACACAGAGACAGATGGACAAAAACAGCAATGGTGGGGAGAGAGAGAGAGAGAGAGACAGGCAGAGAGAGAGAGAGAGAGAGAGAGAGAGAGAGAGAGCGCGCGATGGAAAGAAAGAGTGAAAAAACAAGAAGGAGAAATAGGCAGGGTGGGAGGAGGAGAGAGAGAGAAAGAAAGAGAAATAATAATAAGAGAGATACTCCAAAACTGGAATCATATTTGTATATGGTATGGCATAGCTCTACTCACGTAGCATGAGGTGTGAGCACCATTGGTTGGTTGATACCATATCACATAGATGTGCCTTTTTCTAATGAATTCCCAGCTGATGAGCATTGGGTATTTCCCAATTTCCCAATGTTATAACTGATGTTACACAAATATCTTTAAATGTAAGTCTTCATCCATGTCCTTAAGCCTTTTCTTATTTCCTTAGAATAAATTCCAAAAACAAGAATTGCCTTTCAGAGTGGGCGTGTATTTAATATCTTTTATGCAGATTGCCATTTGCTTTTCCAGAAAAGTTGCACTAATTTATGGCAATGTACTCGTGTGATCATAATCAGATCCTTAGAACAACATAATTTTCAAAATATTTGCTAGTTTTGATAGCTAAAATGACATTTCATTGTTGGTTTAAATTACATTTATTTAATTTTTAGTTGATTTTACTACTTTCGTATGTATGTTATCCATTGATATTTCTTTTGAGAAATGTGTATTCTCATTCCTTGCCTATTTTGCTGTTTTTTCATTTTCTTATTGTTTTGTAAGCATTCTTTAAATATTAATACTATTAACTCTGGTGTGTATATTATGTTGCATAAGTTGCAAATATTTTATGATTTGCTTTTTCATTGTGTTCAGGTGTCTTTTTGGTGTGGAGAAGTTTTGCATGTTTATGTGTTCAAATCTAGCAAGCCTTTTTTGTGTGATTTCTTCCTTTGCTTTTATGTTGAGGAGGTTCATCTGTGGGATCATCCTCTAACCCGTAACACCTTTGAAGTTTCTTTTTAAATGGCTCCATGTTGTCTATCTAATTCTTTAAGCCATCTGGAATTAATTTGAATCTAGGTTGAAGTGTAGGATCGAAATTCATTCTCCTCCCTCTCCCCAAAGCTAACCATCTGATCTGGCTTTATGGATTAATCCTTTCCAAACAGTTAACAGTGCATGACTTTCTCCTGCTCTGAGGGGGCAGGGGAAAGGAGGAAGAGAAAGAGAGAGACTCTCTGAGCCACATTCCAGAGCTGCCCAATGACTGAAAATCCCTGTGCACGGAACTGGAACTGCAGTCTTCCGCAAGGATCAACAAGTGGGTGACGGAGGCCATCTCTGGCCTCAGCTCGGAGACCTCTGAACAACTCAGACTTACACTGAATTATCAGCCCAGGTGTGGGGGGCAGGTGTCCCCACTCCACCAGGGCTCCAGCAGTTTGGTTGCAGAGCTGCACGGACCGACCAGGTGAGAATTGCCCCTCCAGGCTCCTCTTCCATATGTGTGTAAACAGATTCCCGGTTACCTAGGAATTTTCAGAGATGCATCTGTTTTGTCATCTGACTCCTGGAGGCCAGGCCCTGGGCCACACCACTGGCTAGTGTGAGCTCCCTTGCTCGTTTCCACTCTGCTGTGTTATTTGTCTGAATAGTTATCATGTGGACAATGTGGGATCTCAACCAGGACACCCGTTCCTCCCCCACCCCCGCCCTCTAGGAGCCCACAGTCTGAATAGCATGTGGCCTACAGATGTTTCTATTCCTTTAGCCAATGGAGGACAGGCCGGGGGCTCTGCTTGAGACTGTGACTCTGAACCCACTGGCGAAACCTACAAATATTTACTCTGAAGTGCCTAGAGTGTATCTGGACACTTGGCGTTAGAGGAAACATGTGCAGACACATTTTAAATAAATATATACGAGGTCTGATAATGAAGTTTCTGAATTTGTTGCAAAGATGTTGCTAACCTTTTTTGATATCAGAGGGATTATTCATTATAAATTTGTACCAAATGGAAAAACAGTTAATCAAATTTACTATTGGGAAGTGCTGAAAAGACTGCATGAAAAAGTTAGACAACCTGAACTTTTTGCCAACAATTCATGGCTCTTGCATCACAACAATGCACCAGCTCACACAGTACTGTCTGTGAGGGCGTTTGTAGCCAGTAAACATATAACTGTATTGGAACACCCTCCCTACTGACCTGATCTGGCCCCCAGTGACTTCTTTCTTTACCTGAAGATAAAGGAAATATGGAAAAGGAAATATTTTGATGACATTCAGGACATCAAGGGGAATATGATGACAGCTCTGATGGTCATTCCAGAAAGAGTTCCAAAATTGCTTTGAAGGATGGACTAGGCACTGGCATTGGTGCATAACTTCCCAAGGGGAGTACTTCGAAGGTGACCATAGTGATATTCAGCAATGAGGTTTGTAGCACTTTTTCTAGGATGAGTTCGCGAACTTAATTGTCTGACTTCGTACTTACATTCATATATGTATAAATATTATTATAATTATAGATATACTGTTTGCATTGTGAATAGTTGTAAACATAGTAATTCATGAAACCTTTCCTGGCTAGGTTTCCACTACCATTGGTCAAGATGGCCCCCAGGAAATGGCAGCCCTGACAGTCAACCCAAGGAAACCTGCTCTCCTCCTGCCTCAGTGTCCCTTCCCAGGTTCATGGCCGTTTATCATGATGGGTCAGTGCATAATGACCCATCCTTTTCCCTCTTTGGCCCCATCTCTGTGTACCTTGCATTGACCTTTTCTTGTCCTAAGTCTAAGGATCCCATTGGGGTTATTTGTTGTCCTATCTGTTCTCTTGCTTCTTGCTGGCACCCACCAGCATGTCTGCTTATCCCCTCCCCAGAGAGGTCCTACTCATTATACATCTACACTTGCAGGATGATGGCATTTGTATAAGAGGCTTTGGCCCTCAGCCCAGAGGGGTGCAATCATATTACATACAATTGAGAATGGTGGCTGTTTATCTTAAAGCTCAATCAATGGATCTAGATGACACACCAGGTTAGAGAGGTCATATGTGCAAAGATTTGCATGAGGATTATAATAATCCCTGAGGGACTTTGCTTCTATTTCTCTCCCACTTCCCTCCCTCCCTCAGTATAATTACTATTGACATTCTGAGTGAATAATTTTTTTTTTAACCAAAGAAAGATGCTCGTCTACTGCAGGCAGTCTTCCTGCAAGAATATCTGAGGAGCATTTCGGTGTTTCTACTGTGTAGTGGTACATCAGCGTTTCCAAGGTCACGGGAAAGGTCATTTGTGGTCTGTTCATACTGGCTGTGAAGTATGCAGAGAGAAACAGAAGTAAGCACATTTTTCAAAGCATTTTCTTTTTAGAGGGCCCAGATTCCGTTGTTCAGGGAGCTCCAGTCTCCCTCTACCTCCCTTGATGTAGCCAGGTGAGCGCCCGCCTAAAAGGAATGATACTAACAATAGTCACACTGTGACAGCAGCTGCCATTGCAGTCCTTCGGTGCCAGGCACTTTGCTTGGTGCTTTACGTGGGTCACTGAGGCAGGAGCTCCTTTTGCTCATTTTGCAGACTGAGAAACTGAGGATCAGAGAAATTCAGAAACTAGCCCAAAGTCACATAGCTAGTCAGTGTCAGAGCTGGGGTTTGATCTAGGCTTCCTGACCCCTGGGTCCTCACTCCTGACCATTGAGTTACTCTGCCTCTAACACCAAAGCTTTGTGTCAGGGGCTGTTGTCGAGTGTCCAGCAGCAGGCCTGGCACGTATGAAGGGCCCTACGGTGTAGTGATGGTGGTTAGTGCTGGGATTTGTGACGTGTAGTGTATGGGCCGGGCCATGCCCTGGCAGGGTTCTGGCCCCTTGATGGCAACTCCCCCTCATAGTTGGAGCCACATGATGTCCACCTGTGGCTGTGGGCCCTGTTTTCACGAGCAATGCTGAACTGACGGCAGTCCCTCCCCCTCCAGATGGATGTACTTTACTTGTGCAAACTCCCCTAGACCTCTGAGTTCAATGAGGTATTATCATTCCCATTTTACACATGAGGAAGCTGGCACAGAGAAGGTAAGTAACTCTCCCAGGTCACACAGCTCATAAGTGGCAGAGCTGAGATCTGAACTTAGGTTGCACAACTCCAAAACCCTCTGTTCAGTCAGTTTGAGAACCTCCTGTCTCAGGCAGGGAAGCCCATCCACTCCCAGGAATGGCTTTTCAATTGCAAATCATAAATTTAAAGAGAATCTCATTGATTTATAAAATTCATATTAACCCAGCAGTCGAGCTCCTTGGTATCTACCCAAAGAAGTTGAAAACTTCTGTCCATACAAAAGCTGCATGCAGATGTCTAAGCAGCTTCATTCATAATCACAAAGCTCGCAAACAATCAAGATATCCAGCAGGTGAAGAGATACACTGGTCCATCCAGAGAGTGAAATGTTAGCACTAAAACGAAATGAGCTATCTAGCCATGAAAAGACATGGAGGAGGCTTAAATGCACGTTACTAAGTGAAAGAAACCAATCTGAAAAGACTACATACTGTATGGTTCTAACTCTATGACATTCTGGAAGGGGCAAAACTATGGAGATGGTATAAAATCAGTGGTTACCAGGGGTTAGAAGGGAGGGAGGGGTGGATAAGCAGAGCACAGAGGATGTTTAAGGCAGTGAAACTATTCTGTATGACACGATAATGCTGGATACATGTCATTTTACATTTGTCAAACCTGTAGAATGTGCAACACACAACACCAAGAATGAGCCTTAATGTAAATTATGGACTTTGGGTGATGATGATGTGTCAACCAATGTAGGTTCATCCATTGTAACAAATGGACCACAATGGTGGGGCTGTTGATAATGGGGTTGTTGCATTCTCGGGGGTGGGAATTATATGTGAAATCTCTGTACTTTCTGCTCAATTTTACCATCAATCTAAAGCTGCTCTAAAAAGTAAAGTCTTTGAAAAAAATTATATTACAGTGGTTCTTGGTTGAGCAGCCACCTCAATCCCTCTAAACGAGGTAGTATTATCTTCCCAAACTCTGTAAGAAGGTTCTTAACCTACTTGGGAGTCACTTACCCTTTTGAGAATCTGATGAAAGTGTGGATTCTCTTCCTGTAATAGAGCTACTTAGCAACATGCATGCACATTGTATATGTAATCGTGGGGATTTCCCAGGAAACCTATGGATTCCATGTTGAAAGCCTCAACCTGGATAAACACATTCATCTTTCCCCAACCCTGCTTGTCTCTTTTAAAATTCTTGGTAAGAAAGAAGGACTACCTCGGAAAATTATTTGGTTGGAGGCAAAGTGGTTAAGGCACAGTTTTTCCTTGGTGCTTATAAGCATTCATCTTAATTAAAGAGCTCATTATGGGAGCAGAGCTCAGGGCTGCTAGGGGCAGGGTGAGACAGAAGCATTCGGGATTGCGAAAGGTCATTGCTTGCTGGACTCTGGGTTCTGAGTACCGAAGTGGCCCTCTGTCTTGCTTGGGTAGCTTAAAAATATTCTACCTGGCAGCAGATATGGGTTTTTATTTTTTCTTTGAAATCAGCTTTTGCTATAAACTATAGAGTTATGGTATATTGTGTACTTTAACAAATGTTCTTTCCTTACAATTCTACCTTGGGTGATTAGGCTCCTCTTCCATATGTTGTATAAACAGACTCCCATTAAATCAATTAAGAAACATTCTGTGAGGGTTACTTTCAGGTGTGAACTTGGCTGGGCTCTAGTTATTTAATCAAACACTAATCTAGGCGTTGCTGTGATGGTATTTTAGGAGTGGTTAATATCTTTAATCAGTTGACTTGAAGTAAAGCAAATTATCCTTGATAAGGTGGACGGGCCTCATCCAATGAGTTGAAAGACATTATGAGCAAAGAACTGAGGTTTCCCAAAATGGAATAAATTCTGCCTTTAGCTTGTGTCGTCAATTCTTGCCCGAATTTTCAGCCTCCTGGCCAGAGCTACAAATTTTGGATTTGACAGTCCCACAGTTGCATGAGCCTATTCCTTAAAATAAACCTGGTTAGACAGATATAAGCATAGATCTATCTATCTATCTATCTATCTATCTATCTATCATCTAATCATCCATCCATATGTATCTCCTATTGGTTCTATTCTCTGGAAAACCCTGACTGATAACACATCCCAAGGAGCCCAGCAACCCATGTGGATGGCAATTGCTCTGTAATAAATGAAAGACCTGTGTCTTGTCAAATGTCACCTGTCTATCCACACCCCATGCTCAGAGCTCCTGGCCCCTGGGAAGAGAGATGTGAAGTCAGAATGGTGAAGTCGAAGGCAGACAACTCGGTGCTTCTCCGGCTTTGCTGTGCAGTAGCACCACTGAGGCAGGTGGGAAAGGTGTGAAGTAAGGAGAGTTGGTTAAAAATGCAGATTCTCAGAGTCCCATCTCCCAGATTTCTGAGTCTGTGCATCTGGGCCCAGAACTCTGCATTTTTGCAATCCCTCAGAGCAATTCTGCTATAGGTGACCCTTTGAGAACTAGAGCATACAGGATGGCCTCCTAGTCTCTAAACCGGGTCAAAGTCTATTCTCCCCCCCGCAGAGCTTTTCCTTCAGTCCCTCAAGCTCTGATGCCGGGCCAGTGTTTACCATCTGAGTCTCTTCACAAGATTAGCACCTGGACACACCTGTGGAAGTCCAACTACCTAATACCAGGGAAGGCACGTGTTAATCCTTGTGGCTTCCATGGTATAGTGGTTAAGCTTACAGAGCCTTAGCCAGCCTGTCTTGGGTTCAAATCCCAGCACACCCTTTTACTGGCCTTTTTTTTTCTGGTATTGACTTATAATTATGCACCACACAATTTCTTCTGCATCGTGGCACCAGCATATAGTGAACTTGCATGACTTGCCAATCCATTCACCATTTTGTTTTTTCCTCCACAATTCAAAGTTTAAACAATAAAATGTGAATGTCTTGGTCTTAATATCTTGGTGTCCTCACAGTTTGATACTGATCTGCAGACTCATTTTACGGTGCAAACCTCACTGTATAAGTAAGACAGAAAGGAACCCAAGACCCGCCCCAGGCCCTGGCCCTACAACAACCCCCCAGCCTTCCTTCCTCCTAATCAGCCTCACCAGGCAATGTTGGCCTGTGCTTGAGAATGATGCGTGGGGTTGACCCAACACTTCACTGGAACTTGATTAAAATCTTTACCAGGAAGAGAGCTATTGGGATACCGGGTGGGTTTCTGGGGGCGAGGGAGGAGGGGTATGGGGAGGAGGAATGGTCATAAAACATGAAGAGAGGGCGGCACAGGCCTCTCCCTGCAGTGTTTGTTCAGTTGGCTCACATCCCCCACCTTCGCATGGCATTCTGGGAGGCAGGTCTTCCTTATCCTTGCAGCACTTGCTTACTTCCCCATCCTTCACCTCTGGCCTTTCCTAGAAATGGGCCTGGAAACCATCTGAAAAAACAGTGCTGGGCTGCCCCGGCCAGCAAAAGAGGACTCAAGGAATCTGTTTAGTTTTTAAGTTCTGATTTTATCTTGTTTATAAAATCCAGATGGAGAGAGAAGGGAAAGAAGAGTGAGCATTGGGAACCAGTCACTGTGGGCTGCTACCAGATGATGTTTGTTTCCGGCAGACATGGACTCTCTCCTGGGCCTGGGGTTTTGCTTTGCCCATTGCATTGTTCCCAGCATCAAATCGGGCAGCTGTCTGCTTCTTTGAGAGTAACTCATAAAAAGCCTTTAGTTGAAAAGGAAGTTAAAACTCATGGCTTAAACTCCAGTATTGGGATTGCTACCAATTTCATCACCCGAGCTTCTCCTTTTCCATTTCCTGAAGAGACAGTGGATGTATCTAATCTGGGCTGAGCTCAGAAGACTTGGTCCAGATCTCTGTCCCCTGATGGTGTGTGACCCTGGGTGAGCTCATTAACCCCTCTAAGTCTCAGTTTTCTCATCCAAGGAGTAGAAGTGAGGTGATGCCTCAAGGATTGCTTGTGAGGACCTGGCATAGAGTGAAGGCTCAGAAGATGTTAGCTGTGTGGTGACTGAACAAGGGCCACATTTCCTTTCCTGGAATTGTCCCACCACCACCACCACTACCACCACCACACACATACCTTATAGGGTTGTTGGAGAATTGATTGAGACACAGATTCAACACACCCTGTGAATGTGGTTCAAACTGCACCCCAACACAAACACCACGACCACCATCGGCCAGGCCCTCGCCATGCTGTTGCTCATCTTGGCTTCTCTGTCTGGAATTCCCTCTCTCTCCCCATTTTCTGCCTAACAAATTCCTACTCAAGACCCAACTATTGATCACTCCCTCCAAGAAGCCCTCCCCAGCCGGGGCAGGCCTCTGGTTATTTCTCTTACTAAACTCACGGAGCTGCAGTCACAGGTTTCCAACCTGACTCCATCACTAGAATCCAAACTCTTCTAAGGGCAGGAGTGATGTCTTGTTCTTTTGTAAATCCTAAGGTCTGGCAGAGTATTTGCACAGAGTAGGGACCCAGTGAAAAATTTAATGGGTAGATGGATGGATGGACAGATTGACGTATGGGTAAGTGGATGGATGGATGAATGAATGTCTGGATGGATGCATGAATGCATGGATGGATGGGTGGTACATGGATGGATGGATGGATAGTTGAATGGATGGAAAAATTTTGTAAACATGTCTCAAGAACCACCAACAATTGATATCTGCTCTTTCAGCTGTCTCTGAATGTTACGCTAAAATGATCCCTTGTCTTCAGTGATATTGAGCAGTGATTGGTACAATTAGCATTGGAGGTGATGGACTTTTAGCAAAAGGTTAGTTCACTCGATTCCACACCTAAAATGTAGTCTTGGGAGATTTCAGCCTGCATTTGGTCTCCTTCAGGGGATTAGCTTATAGCAGGTTGGTTGCTTGTCCCAGTTGGGAGTCATGATATCTGCCCCACTTTTCAAACTCCTGTGGAAGATATGCCATTGCAAACCAAAAATACGTCACAACCTTAGTGATCAGAAAGAGTTTCTCAGTATTTTTTAAGAATCTCTCAGGCCGTGGAAGAAAATTACTCTCTCTTGTTAAGACAAAACATGGTATTTAACAAGGATCGCTGGATTGAAAACAGGACATCTGCTCCTGGCCTGGTTCTGCCACTAAATTGCTCTGGGATTTGGGGCCAATCACTTCACCTCACTAGACCTCAGCCGCTTTGTGAGAGAAATGAGAACTGTGTGCCTTTCAAGGCCCCCTTCAGCTCTACAGGGAGTGATTTTATGATCTACAGGGCCGGAAGGCTCGGAGGGAGACACAAGACTTCGACTGGGCCCTCAACTTCAACGGGCCTTACAAGTCCTGCTCTGCCTGCCGTGTGCCCAAGGACGTCCCACCGTGGAGAGCACGCAGCCAAGGTGTGTAGCATGGTGGTTACGAGCACAGAGCTTGTCTCTACTGTCTACTAGCTCTGTGGACTTGGGCAAGTTCCTTAAGCCCTCTGTGCCTCAGTTTCCTTATGTGTAAGATGGGATAATGAAAGGAACCAACTCCTAGGACAGTTAAAGTATGAAGTGCCTATCATAGGGCCTAATGCACAGTAAATTCGGGAAAGATTCGAGCTGTTCATTAAGGAGTTTATGAGAAACTGATGGCAGAAGCCACGGCTTCTGGCCTCTGGTCCTTGGAGTCCTCACTGCAGCTCAACAGCAGGATGCTTAAACTCATAGGTTCTGCTTTTTAAAGGTGCATTCAGCCTGGAGCCCTGGTGGCTTGAATTAAACCATTGTCTGGATTAAGGGGCAGCCCAGTTCTAAGAGCCAGTCGTTGGGAGGCTGCTGGAGCAGGGGCCTTTGAAGGCTTTCTGGTCTGCCTACCTGCCTCTTGCTCTGTTTCTTCCCTTTGTCCTGTGGCCCTGGGGGGGCTTTTATCTGAGCACAGGGGCTCTGACCCCTGACCAGAAAATGGCCACATTCCTCCTGTGTGGCCATAATTGAAAACTGCACCAGAGCCGGGCTTCCTGAGCCCAGGAGGGCCCTTCCACACGAGGGGGCCCGGATTAGGCAGCTGCTCCACGTCTGAACATTTCAAGCATGGCATTGTCTCCAACAAGCAACCCTTGCTGCTAGCCTCCTACATTCGAGCAAGAAGGTGTCAGAGTGGGCCACCGCTCACAGAGAAGATAACGTGGCTGTCCCACTGCTGCTGAGAAAGGGAGTTCTGAGGTGACATTTCAGTCCACTCAGGCCACTGTATCAAAGGACCACATACTGTGGGGCTTAAACAACAGAAATTTATTGTCTCACAGTTGCAGAGACTGAAAGAGGTCAAGGTGTGGCTTCCTCCGGAGGGCTCTGGGGGACCAGCTGCTCCATGCTCTCTCCTACCTCACCTGAGGTGTCTGCAACTGGACAGAGTTAGGAAAAATATATAAAAAGGGAAACTTTATCCAAGATGCGAAGCAGCAGGAGAAAAAAAAAGGCAATAGTAGCTTTGCATTATCTTATTACACTAAATTTGTTTTAAACTAAGATATGAAATCATTTACAAGGTCCCTCCAGAAGATGCGTACTATTTACTCTTCGTGGAAGGCAAGCAGTTTGGAAGATGGTTTTTAACAAGTAAGGATGAAAGAACAATATGCTAGAATACAGGACTAAAAAATGTTTTCCTAGAAAAACAAAATTGATCTATTTATAGTGTACAACGAATGGATATTAAAAAAAAATTGTTTCAGGAAAATTAACAGTGATGTGAAGAGCCATCCTTTGTCAGAGCTGGGTTAGCGTGGCGAGGGGAGGGAGGGAGAAAGCCTAGCTGACGGGGACCACCAAGGCCACCCCACTAACCCTCCCATTTTTTCCGCCCAAGAGACTGTGCCCAAGAGACAACTGACATTTATTGAGTACCCCTATCTTCCAGGTCTCTTCCAGGAATTAACTCACTTGATTCTCTAACAGCTCTACGCAGATATTTGTATCCCAGCTTTAGAGAGACAGAAGCTCTGACCCTGAGAACAGCGCAGGCGCTGTAGGGCCCCCTGGGCCTGGCTCCTTCTGTCCAGCAGAGCGAGCATCACAAGCAGAACTTTAGCTGGCTTCTCTCCCAGCACAGGCTCCAGGGCTCCAGGTGGCTTGGCTAAGCCTGCCTCCATTCTGGAAGGCAGCAAGGGCCTGCCGGGTTGGGAGCCAGTGGTGAGATCCAAAAAGAGGAGGCAAAGGATACGTGGGAGGGCCAGTGTCTGGGAGTGCCCCTTGCTGTGATCACAGGCCACCAGGGGAGAGGCCTGGGGATAATTTTTGTGAGGCCTCCCTGCAAGGCTGGCAAGGCCCCAGGGAAGCATCAGGCTTCATGGACCAATGGTGGCCCGAGGGCTGCCTTCTCTCTAGGTTTCCTGCCCCCGCCATGACCTCAAGTGTCAACCCTCTGGGAAGCTCTCCAGCTCCCGAAGGCCGACAGTCCCTCCAAAGGGCTGTGTTCACACCTCCACAATCTCCTTTCCAGAGAGCATTATAATTTGTTCATATCCTCTGTCCCCCAGGACTGTGGCCTCTTCACTGTGCCCCACCAATGTTGACTGAATAGGGGACGCTTCACCCCCATCCTTCATACCCCAATAAAGCAGGGGAGGAGGAGGGATCCCATCACAAAGGAGGAGCCTGGACAGAATTCACAGTACAGGTTGGCAAAATAACTCGAATATTTCAGCTGTGGGGCACGTGGTGTGCACAGAGCAGCGATCAGCCCAAGGGCCTGGTCCCAGCACAGAGAGGACACAAGCATCCTTTGCGACACTGAGCAAGTCACTTCAGCTCTCTGGGCCTCGGTTCTCTCATCTTTAACAGGGGTGAACACCCCCAGGCACATTCAGGGTAGCTGAGAAAGCCAAGAGGACAGACGCTCAAAAATCAAATGTATCTTAGAATCTACAATTCTCACAAAAAAACAGGATTTTGACAATGCAGGGCCTAATTATTCAGAGCTGGCACCAGGGGCATGGATCCTACCAATCTATTTTTCTTTCATTAAATAATTAACTTACACTCTGGCCTTGTCCCAGAACGTATTAAAACTCAGCAGCTAAAAATTTCCATTAACACCCTTATCACAAAAGTAAGTCATTTTCATTACAGAAAATTTAGAAAATAAAGAGAAACCCCCTCCCCCAACCCTAAAACATGAACTATCATCTCCCCCATCTCCGCACACAGCTAAACATTGTATACATTTTAGAATTTATTTTTCTGGGCTTTTTTTCTGTGCATAAATACAATTTTAAATATTTACTTAACAAATACAGGATTTTATCTGGACTCTATTCTTCACTTGACAAGTTGTAAATATCTTACAATGTCAGTAAACGCAAATTTGCAATGATAATTTTTAGTGGCTCCCAGTATTCTAACTGTGCTATCCATTTTAAAAGAATGACTTATTATGTCATGTATTGTTTTTTCATCACTATGGGCATTAATGGTAGATCGAACATCTTTATACAGAGTATGGATTGAGAGCTGAAATGATAACTGCAACAGGGAGAAGGCCATGGTTTCTCCCATTGCATTCCCTTGTCTAATTCAGATTAGAAAATAAAACCAATAGTAAACTATAAAGGTGGTCCCACAGATTCTGGTTTGTCTATGATGACAACTCGAGTCCTTTCTTGTTTTTGAGATATAAAATATAGATTTATTTATTTATTTATTTATTTATTTATTTATTTATTTTGTGGGCAGTGTCACTGGCCCTCACATGTGGGACCCGAACCGGGGCCACTGGCCTCTCAAGCCAGCACTTAACCACCGCACCACTCGGCTGGCCCTCAAATATACAATTCTTTAAAAAAAAAAAGTTTCTTTGTTTTGCGGATGCCCAAATATGTGCTTAATTTCATCTCTTTGTGCTTTTTTTTTTTTTTTCTTCCAGAAGGCAGTGTCATGCCCTCAAATGTGGGATCCGAACCAGAGCCACTGGCTTCCCAAGTCAGCTCTTAACCACCGTGCCACTCGGCCAGCCCAAAAACAGCTTTTATTTTTTATTTTTTATTTGTATTTTTTTAGAGGGCAGTGTCATTAGCCATCATTCTTTGTGCTTTTATGCCATCATTTCTTAGAATGACTCCCCCAGACGATAACTGGGCTGAAGGATATGCATCTTTGTAAGATTTTGAAGATGCATTGTCAAATTGTTGTCCAGGAATGACTTTATCAGTTTACATTTTTGGCGGTGAACCTACCTGTCTCTTTATAACCACTTTGTTATCTGTTAGGCCAAAAGTGGCTTCTCTTTGTTTTCATATGCATTCTATTGATGAATACGCATCCTGTTGAAGAGGTTGAATGCTTTTTTATTTTTTTATTACATTAATTGGCTATGTGTACTTATTGTGAGAATAGTTTTTATTGTATCCCATTTATTTTGTACTGAACTATTTGTCTCTTATTGCCTGCCTGTCAGATTTCTTTGTATTTTAAAGATATCAAACCCTATGTTTTTCATATGAGTCATAGATATTTTCCCAGATGTACTTTACCTTCCATGTTTTTTTAGATTTATAAGAGTATAATAGTTTTTATAATCATTTCTCCCAATATGTTACTTTATTGGTTTCTCCTTTGTTGTTATGCTTAGAAAGTTTTCTCTACTACAAGCTTACATAAAATTTTACCTCTTTTTCCTTTGGTACCTTTATGTTTTAAAAAGTATAATAAACCATATGTAAGTTATTACCTTGGATGTTATGAGGAGGGAATCTAGCTTGATTTTTTCCAAATGGTTAGCCAGTTATTCCAAAATCATATGTTGAGTGATTCCTTCTTCCCCACTTAATTCAGACACCATCTTTATCATATCCTGATTACTTATGCATAATTAGAGCTGTTTCTATACTTTTTATTCTGTTCCTTATCTGTTTGTTCCTAAGATAGTATCATTCTGTTTATATTTTTCTCACTTAAAATATTTGTTTTAATATCTGGTAAAATAAATGTCTCTCCTTCTTCTGTCTTAAGAAACTTGACCAGTTTCACACATTCTGCTTTAATTATTGTCAAGTTCCAAAAATAATTGTATTGGGATAGAGACAAATTCTAATGAATATATATGGTTAGTTTAGGATGAATAAACATTTTTCCAATGTTAAACTTCCCCAACTCTATTCTTTCTTACAAAGTGGATTTTTGAAAACTATTCAGTAATGTTTGTCATGTTCTGACTAGATCCTGTGCACCTCTTTTTTCCCAGCATTTTATATTTTTGTTACAGTTGTGAGCAGGATCTCTCTCCCCCTCTCTTTTCCTTTATATTTTCTTAATAACCACACAAATGTTTCTAGTCCACTTGTATTCCATCTCCATGAAGCCAGGGGCTCTGGACTTGTAGAACATAGAGAACATAGAGATTTTCTCCTATTAAAGTCAAAGCTGGGAGTTTTGAAAGTTCTTCAAGAATCTTCAAGAAAGGTTCTTCATAGACTTAAATTTGTTGGAAGCTTCTGGGAATTCACAGAACACTCTTTCAGAATTTCTCAACACCCTGAAATGTGATAAAGCAAAACACAGCTATCTGGACACTTTCCATTTGTTATACTCCACAGGAAGTCTACACTCCATTTTCTCTTCAGCCTGTCCTTAAAGAAAGATCTGGACAGCCAGACCCCACTCTAGGATGTACAAACTAAAAGTTCCTTGATGGTCTGTTTCATGCTTCCATGCATCTATCATGCCTAGCGCAATGATGGGCACAAAATTCACACACACACGCACACACAAATGATGGGACTCAGAACATGAAACTGGGTTTGGACCACTTGGAGACCAGACTCTATTCAATGATTCTCAAACCTGCTGAATATTAGAATCACCCGGGATTTTTAAATATTACTGAGGTCTGGTCCATACCCTTGGAGATGCTGGTTCAACATCTGAGATCAGGCATCAGTATATTTTAAACCCCTACCCCATTCCGATCCTAGGGGACTCTAATATGCACCCAAGGCTTAGAACCACTGCTTTAGATGATGCCTAAGTTATTCATAAAATTCTTCTTTACAAGCAGCAGACACAAACTATAGATGATTTATACTTAAAATGAATTTATTTAAATAATATTTCAAAAAATACCTCTGACTTTTGGGAGAGCCAAAGAACAGTACAAACTCCCGATATTATACCATGGACTGGTCCAGTGACTCGACTACTATCCACTTAGGGGCAGATCCGTGTTTTAAGGGACCATTCTTAAGAAAAAATAATATAAAATCATTAATAGCAAATTAGGCACAAAAGTAAATATTTAGAATCAGGGGAAAAACATAAAATTTTAATTATTTTAAAAACTGACAAATACCATACTCATAAACATCATAAAATTTAGAAATATTACATAGTATTTTCATTATTTGCCTGACATACCACTAAAATATATTTTTTTATTATATTTTTGGCTGTGTAAAACTACTGTGTAATTTTACAATTATTTCGTTAGAAAGAACAGATAATTGAGACTTTCTTTAGCATGGTTGATCCAAATTTCTTTTCTAAGCAAACTTTTTAACATAGAACACTTTAAAATTTTTATTTATTTTTTAACATTCTATTAAAAATATAGCTAGCATACAATATTATATTAGTTTCAGGGGTATGCCATAGTTATTCAACATTTATATGCCTAAAGAAGTGATCACCATGATAAGACCACTGATCATCTGACACTTTACCACGCTATCACAATATTATTGACTATATTTCCCATGCTGTACATTACATGCCCATGACTTATTTGTTTTATACCTGGAAATTTGGACCTCTTATTCTCCTTCACCTTTCCCTCCTTTCATAATTTTTCAATTACAGTTGACATTCAATATTATATTAATTTCAGGTATACAGCCTAGTGCTTAGACATTTATATAATTTAAGAAGTGATCCTGCTGACTAAGTCTAGTACCAACCTGGCACTATACATAGTTACTACCATATCATTGACTACATTCCCTATACTTTACACCCCCATCACTATTTTGTAACGACCGATTTGTTCTTCTTAATCCCTTCACTGGTGCAGGCCCAGGTCACACACTGCCTGTGACTAGCTGGGTGCCACCTGGTAGGAGCTACAAATTGATCTGCAGTTGTTCACTGGCTGTGCTAAACCTGGAGGCACGTGGGAGAGGCCATACTGCAAGCTGAGGACCTCTGCCACCAGTATCACCCTGGGGTAGCTCCACAAGAAGCCAGAACACCCCGAGTCCTGCTGCCACCTGCCAGCTGATAAAGGTGAGGCAGGGTCTCAGGTAGTCACTAGAGTGGGAAGAGTTGAGGTCACCAAGTTAATGTAGATTCTGGTTTGGTGCCGGTGCTGAGCCTGGAGCTACTCAGCAAAAGTCTCAGAACACACCGAGGCCAGTTGCTGCCTGCCTGGAACCTGCCAGACTCTGATAGTTTTCCAAAAAAGAGTGCAATGTGGGCAGAGGTGGCTGCTCATGAGAAAGTGCCTCCTGCGTTGGGTGACCTGGGTGGGGTTGGGTTACAGTGGAGCTCACCAGGCCAATCAGATGCAGATTTGGCCTGTGGAGCAGGGCTCAACACAGGAAAGATGGTCCCCGCCTGCTGGCTACACAGGAGAATGATTCCACATAGGGAAAATGCCAGCTGTCCTCCAGTCCTCGCACTGAAGCCACATACCTCAGTCTGCCCCCTGTACGCCTCTGATACCCCCGAGCCACTGTCCCTCCACCAGAGCCCAGGGTGAGTGTCTGTAAATGAGTTAGTCTGTGCACAAGCCATTTAGGAGGACCTCTGAGTTTCCCTGCAGCCTTCCATCTCACTTAGATGGTCAGAATCCCCACTGTTTTTCACAGCCAGATATTGTGGGGGAGAGGGGGTGCTCCTTTTCCTGGCACCAGTACTCTGGGCTGAAGAGACTGGTGCAGGGCTGAGATCCCTCGCTCCTCCAGAGGGAACCCCTGCAGCCAAGATATCCCTGCCAATTCTCAACTGTCACATGGAGGTTTGGGGCCCATTCTATGTTTCTGCCCCTCCAACCAATCTGGATATGGCTTCTTCTTTATAGTTTTAGTAATAGGACTTCTGTTCAGCTAGACTTCAGGTAGTTCTCCAGGTTGGTTGTTCTATATTTAGTTGTAATTTTAATGTGTTCCTGGAAGGACACAAGCATAGTGTTTATCTACTCTGCCACCTTGGATCTCTCCTAACAGAACACTTTCACATCTAGGGAAAAGTTGTGAAGATAGTACAAAGAATTCCTGTATACCCTTCACCGAGTTTCCCCTAATGTACATTTATTACAACTAATGAGCCAATCTTGATGTATTATTATTAACTAAACTCTATACTTCATTTGAATTTCATTAGGTCTCCTTGGACTCCCCTGACAATTTCCCAAACTTTCCTTGTTTTTCATGACTTTAACAGTTTTGAGGAGTACTGGTCAGCTATTTTGTAGAGTGTCTCTTAATTTTGGTTTATCTGATGTTTTTCTCACAGTTAGATGGTTATGGGCTGAGAGGCAAAACACACAGATAAAATGCCATTTTCATCCCATCATATCAAGGACACATGCTACCATTGGGACTCACGATGATGATGTTAACCTGGATCACTTGGCTGAGATCCAAATGGGTTTTGTATTATTTATAATTTAGATAAGTTTCTTGCAGCTTCATACCCATTATTGGCAATGTTATGTAATGTTGTAGGATTGTTGTCAGATGTGGGAACACCTCTACAAATTTCATTTGTGCTATGAAGATTCAGAAGGATTTTCTATAAATGAGCTTCTGGCCCTGTGCATTTTCAATGTTGTTTCCCCTCCAATCCCCACATAAGGTCTCTGGAAACACCTGGCTGTAAGGACATACCCATACTGTAGTACAAATTCTGGCCCTACACTTTCATGTCATGAGGCTTGATGCATTGGCACCGTGGGCAGTAGAAATGTTCCTGGTAGCCATTCTGACCCCAGGATGGCTATCAAAGGCTATGGAAGTGATTACAAATCACATGAAGGTTGTCACACCAAACCCAAACTAAATGTATCCTGATCAAGCTTCCCACTTATTCCCCAAAATGCTGCAGCCATTCTAAGACCACACAGCACTAAAGGAAGTGTGACGAATAGTAAATTGGAGATTTAAGTTGGAAAGGAAAGAGACAAAGTTTTAACCAGCAGCAGTTAAAACATCTTGACTTTGCAGATTTTAGAAAAACATGTGAACACATGGCTGGTACTGCCTTCCAGTCCTTAGAAGAGGCACATTCTGGCGAGGAGATCTGAAGTTTAAGAATCATTAGATTCACCGTTAATCTGGCTTTGCAAATATCCCAGTGTGTCCAGCGACCCACTGGCCTTTGACCCAAGATGCTGCTCTTTGAACCATTAGCACCACTGTCTCTGGACATAAGATGTAGCTGCTGCCACACTAGAAAAGATTCTCCACTGTGCTTGTTTAGGTATGTCACCACCTTCCAATTCAATGTTGGGGTGTTTTTTATTAGCTCAGCCTAGATCACATGCTGTCACCCTAACTGAGGGGTAGGCTGGGAATATATTTGTTAACTTGAGCTCTGACTTGCAATGGAAGAAGAAGGTTTATTGCTGGTAATTGCATAAAGAAACAGGAAATGATACAAAAGGAACTAACAAATGTGGTTATCTGTACGGGAAGATTTGATGGAGGGGATTAGGGGCATGGCTCCTTAATGTGAACTTTTTCATAGCATTTTGGGTTTAAAATGTGTATATTATCTAGTCAAAAATTAAAAATTGTCAGAGGGCAATATAATCATATTACCAAATGTCACAAACTTAGGTAATTTCTTTCTTTAATCAACATTCTCAGCAAGGACTAAAAATGTGACACTACAAAGTGCACCACATTTGAATCTGTGTTATTTAATGCCAGCAATCCATCAGGCCAATTTGCTAGCCTCCTTTCTTTGCCTATTTTGGCACCCACCCAAATGACTCATTTTCAATAGCACCATGAATTGGCAGTGATTACCCTTGCTGGGGAGGGGAGAAATGGTGTGGATTTCCCATATACAATGCAATATAATATGACTTGGTTTCTTGTTGAGAAAGTTCAGAACAGTTTCTCACACACAAAGGAGTCCTGTCCAAACCAAACCATATTGAGGTAGAATGAATCAGTGAAACAATTCTGAAGATTTGCTTGTTGCCCTGAGATGAGTCTTTAAGTCTTTAAGTTCAGGGGTGAAGGGGTGCGGGGGAGGAATCACCATCTAAGGTGAGAGGTGGAAGGTTCCAGAAAGTGTCCTCTGGGGCATTCTTTATCCATCAGAAAGACCAAGGATTCCTCTATGAGAAGAAAAAGCCCTTGATGGGGAAGACATGGAGAGAATCCTGCCAGAGGATATTCAGAATAATTAACAGCTTGTGTGGGATGAACCTGGCCAATCAGAATAGATTCCAGTTATTACCTCAGTATCATGTATACTGTGAATATTCTCAGCCCTGTCGCTGATGATCCATGTCAGCATTTTCCTTCTTTTAGTCATCAGAGCTTCTTGAGCTTCTCCAAGGCTCCAGAATCCGTGGATCCAGAAAGAGGGAGTAGAGAAACAACAAACCACTACCTTTCATGGAGCAGCCAGATGCCATCACATAATCTTTACAGACATTGGATAAATAAGAGAATGTACACCTTGCAGTTCAATAAATGTGCTTGACCCAGGGTGGAACATAAACTCCTTAAGAATAAACTTTGTGGTGATAGCCCTGGGACTTAATTCATTGCCAGGTACATAGAAAGTGTTCGATAAATATTAAATATATAGACTTATTAAATAAGTATATTGGCTACAACCTCTACAAAAGTCTTTATATGAGGATCCTCCACCTAATTTTTGTCTTAGAGACATTCAATACTCAATAATCCATCTCAATCCAATATGATTTAGCTTGACAAATGGCATAGAAGCTTGGCTCTAGATTGAACTCTTCTGTCAGGGCAGGAATGGTATAGGCAGAGCAGGCAGGGCAGGCATATCTTCTCTTCATGAGCTTGTGAAGAATCTTCTTAAGGGATCTTGGATTCACCTGTGGTCACTCTTGCTTCACATCCCAAAGAGAAGGGAAGCTCATCCTCTTTGGATGCCATTTGGAACCTATAACTTACTCCTGTACCCAGGCCCTGTGCTTGTCCATCAGCACGTGTGGAGTGTCAGCTATTCTGGATATAATTACCTGCCCTACAACCAACTCAAGCTATGTATAGCTTGGAAACTTTCAGGTGCTCAGATTAGTCATCATAACCAATGTGATTTAAATATCTATTTGGTTGGATTTTTAAAAAAAATGTTTTCAGTTGTACCACTTCAGTCCTAGATTTTTTAATGAGAGAGACCCCAAGCATTATAGGACAAGCATCTAATAAGAACAAGCTCCTGATATCTCAACAGTGGGTATGACCCCCTACTTCATTCATGTCTGCTCATCTCCTCTGTCCAGACTTTGGGGTTTTATCTCCTGTGATAGTCCTGAGCTTGACCCTTGGATACAAAGACAGTTGAGTTTCTGTCTGATTCCTTGTCATAGATTTGGTCCTCTTTGATCTGCCCTGGAGATAGGTATCGCTGATCCAGAATGACCTCTCTGTGCAGTACAAGATTTACCTTGCCCGAAGGAAGGTTTGGTCTTTGCCCTCAGCTCCTGAGGTAAACTCTAAGTCCTTGGAATCCCCTACCTGATAAAAGTGTCTTTGTTTATCTGGGGGCCTTGGGCCATGACAGGATCTATGGTAACAATATGATTTATGGTGGGGGCCTTGGGCCACATGGTGTCAACTTGACATCTGGAGGGGCTGGACACAACAGTCAGTTGCAGAGATGGTGAACCACATCTACATGACTGAGCCCCCATAAAAACTCTGGACACCAAGGTTTGGGCTTCCCTGGTTAATAATACTCTGTGCACGTCTCTGCATATTGTATCATGGAGAAGTGGGTGTTCTTTGTACAACTTGCGTCTGATGATTCCTATACCCTGTCCTATGCGCCTCTCCCCTTGGCTGATTTTAATCTTTATCCCTTCTCTGTAATAAACTGTAACCATGAATATAATGACTTTTCTGAGTTCTATGAATCCTTTCTGCATATTATTGAATCTGAGGGTGGTCTTGGGGACCCTCAAACTTGCAGTTGATGTCGGAATGAGAGTGGTCTTGGAGACCCCTAACTTGTTAGTAACATAAGTGAGTGTGGTTTGGGAATTTTTGAACTTTGCAACCCTAAAAACAAAACTCCAGTATTCTCCCACCCGGCCAGAATGCCCATGAGAAGCAATCAGCATAATTATTTCAGACTGTGGGACATGCTATTCTCACCCCCATCCTGGTTGACAGGTCTCTTCTTAGTCACTCCATGCTCAGAAGAGTCTTTTCCACCACTGGCCTCCTAGTTGTCCTTTATGAGGCACACATCCCAGGCTCATACCTATCCAAATGACATCTTCTTTCTGCCAGTCAATTCCTGAATTATCAGAATTCATCGTATCTTCTGGGCTAGCAATTGCACATCATACCAGCCTGCTGAAAATAACTTCCAATATACAGACTCAAGAAGATCCAGATAAAAGAACCCAGGAAATTCACTGTTTATCACAGAACTACATGAGGAAGTCTTGATGTAAATGCAGAAAAGCAGGAGTCCTCTGAATTGTATAAAAAGAAGCAATGTGAGAATTGGAAAAGACAGTTCTGCAGCTTTTATAAGACAAATCCATTAAACATGGAAGAAAAAATTAGATTTCCTATTTTATTTTCTCAGTAGTGATCCAATTAATACTTAGGCTAAATGCCTTCTGCAGTAATATCATATTTATTTAAATCTCAGATTAAATGTTAGAGAAGTGCAGTAAAAACACAATAATTTGGATCAATTGGCAAAGAACTCAATATGAGTTAATGAAAGTTAGAATTACAGTATATAATGGATGAAACACAATTATATACTTCCAAGTATCTACACAGAATTTTTAAAAATGGTACCCAAATAGAAGTTCTTATGGGTCAATTGTATTAAGTAGACAATTTTCATATGCCATTTCACATTATTTTAATCTAAATTGTTGTTGCTCACATGCTTTAATAATGTGGAAAATACTTTTCATTCTTAATCAGGTTCAATATTTTCCTTCCAAGCCATCTAAGGTTGTTTGGTAAACTGTAAAACAGTAATTCTTGTCCCTCATGAAGATAAAATTTGAGGGAGTAGGAGGGATGGGAATTAATTCCTAAATTCAAAAGGAATTAGTTGATTTTAATGAGTTGGCGTGTTATATATATAGATCTCCAAGATCAAGAGATGGCTTGCCCTTCATGGATAAAAGTAGATACACATTGAGAAATGTATACTCCAAGAGGGCACTATTCATTCTTCACCTCATTCATTTATTTATTCTTTTAGGCATTTGTTCATTCAGCAAACATTTCTTTAAGACCTATCTCATTTCAGGTCTCATGCTAGTTTTGGTGATTACAAGATGTGCACAACACTAGTTCTGCCCTCAAGGAGTTTGTAGTCTACTGAGGGTTCCAAATGACTACATTTTCATGTGATAAATGGCCTCCTGGTGTGTTCTCATAGACCACAGAGTGGGAGAAACTCCCTCTTTTTGCGCATAGAGCTAGATATTTCCCAGCTTCCACCCAGGTCAAATGTAGTCTCGTGACTCAGTTCCCAGTGGAATGCAAACAAGTCACGTTGTCTACTGGTCTAGGCCTTAACAGATGGGCATGGCTCCTTGGACTCTTTCTTTCTCTTGAAACCAGGACAGAGTGGACCAGTTTTGGCCACAGATGAAGACAATGTCCTTGAGTGTAGAGAATGATGGAGCAATGACTTGACAACTTGGAAAAAATTAAGTCCCTGCCCACGAGCCTGGCACCCCTGAATGAGCAGATGGAACAGAACTGCCTACAAACCTGGCACACTCTTTGAAACTGTTACTTGAGGGGCAAAAGAATACATAAACAACTACAATTCTAAAACCACTTTAAGATGGGGTCTTTTTATTTATTTTCATTATGAAAAATTTCAAATACATAGCAAAACTAAAATAATTATACAGTGGCTGTCCATATGCCCACAGTTTAACTTCTACAATTAATATTTTTCTATACTTTTTTTTATTATTAGTAAGTGTTTTTCCACTCATCCATCCATTAAACAGTTCTTACTTTTTGGACACAATTCAAAGTATATTGCAGACATCTCTATACTTTCCTTTAAGTACTTTAGCATGCATGTTGCTAACTAGACTTGAATAATTGTTTTTCTCTTAATGAAAAATTTCCATACAATAAAATGCACAAATCTTAAGTTGAGTTTTGACAAATATTACACCCACATAACCCAAACCCCTATTAAGATGAAGATCATTCCCTTTTCCCAGATGTTCTATTAGAATATTCCTATTACAGTTATAACATATATATAAATAATATATTGTACATAATATATGTTGTATATTATACACAATACATATAATAATATAATATAAATTTATATTAACATTACCCTAATTCATATACAGAGTAATAATTTAAATAATAGGCCATTGGATTGAACATCTCTTATATGCCAGGAATACACACACACACACACACACACACACACACACACACACACACACACACTGTTCTCTGTGTGACTGACCCTGGTGCGGGACTGGAAGAAGCTTAGCTTCACAGAGAAAGGACACTGGAACTACATCTTTAGCTTTAGCCCTTGAAGGTTGAGCTGAATCCACTCTCTAAAAGGACAAAGCAGGGATGGACCTTTCAGGCAGAAGACACATCATATATACAAAGGCAATGAGGTGTGAGTTATAGCCTTTTGAGAATTGCTAATGTCTCCATCTGCCTAGGGCTTAGAGTAACAATGTAAGGGCAGTGGGAGATGAAAGTTAAAAGTTGACCAAGATTCCAGTGAGTTTGCTAAGAGGATTGGACTTGGTCCTCTAAGCAGTGGGGAGCCATCAAAGGGATTTAAGCAGGGAAGTGACATAATCAGATTTGCATTTTACAGTGCAGTTTAGAATACTGCTGGTGATGTAAAAAACTATATGGGAAACAAACAGGAACTAAAGCGGCTAATTATGAAACAGGTGAAGAAGTCCAGAGGCTTAAGGATCCAAACTAGAGCAGTCACTGTAAAGACCGAAAGTCAACTGGGAGGCAGATCAGAGTCTTGATTCTGGTTATTCCCATTTCCCAGTCAAACAGCCATCTCTCCGCTTGTGCCCTGATTAAGGAAATCTTCTCCCTGTATTTTGTGGTAGGGACCACTGTTGCCTCCAACAATATATTGGGTTGTCAGAAAAGTCATGACGTATTTTTTCTAAGTTTTTCATTGCAAAAATGTGTCATGACTTTTCTGACAGCCCAATAGTTTACTCCGTTCAGTAGTGATAGAAGTTTCTGCTTGGTTAATGCAGTTGAAGGCTGTTTCCCAGCCTCCCTTGCAGCTCAATATGACCAACTGTATGGTCAGGTTCAGGACACTGGGATGTGAGTGGGAAGAGTGTGTGCAGCTTCTGGGGTGTTTCTGTAAGAGGAAGGGTGCCCATGTTCTTTTCCTTCTTCCTTTTCTCAGGGCTGAAATACAGAGGTGATGTAGAGCCATCTTTAACAAATTGTCCTGAAAGACTCTATGAATGGCAAAGCAATGATGTGGAAAGATCCTGGGTCCACACACAATTGAACTGTGACTCTGGATCACTTGTCTGGACTGTTTCATGAGAGAGAACCAAGTCCTTATCTTTTTTAAACCACTGCGTTTGGGGGAATCTTATTATAGGAGTCCAGTGTGTAACAATAAAATAGTTTCGAGTAGTTAAGGAGATGGATTCTCCCCATGTAGGTTCCAATCTTGATGACTTCTCAAGTGCAAAATGAGTTTCTGAGAATACTTGGCAAGGAAACTACTCCTGGAATTAGAAAGATCAGGGTTTGAAACCAAGCATGCCATTGGTTAGGTGGCCTTGAACAAGCTATTTCTCCTCTCTGGACCTTGTTTGGTTATAATTTGTTTTTCCTTCTGTAGAATGGGAGAAATGACAGTGTTCCTGTGAAGAGCAGGAAAAGAATGATTTGACTTGTTTGTAAAAGTCTGTGCTCCGTGCTTGCCACGTGGTGGCCTCCATGATAGTATTGTCATTATGAATAACTGGGTGAAGAATGTAGGGACAGCTCACCCACCAGGGATAGGCATCTCACAAAGCTGGGGCCAATTCCTACTTTCTTCTCATAGCTGCGTCAAAGCTGCTCTCTGATTTTTTTTTTTCTAAAAAGTCTTTACTTTTTTAGAGCAGTTTTAGGTTTACAACACAGTTGAGAGGGAGGTAGAGATTTCCCACATACCTCCTGCCTCCACACATGCATAATCTCCTCCATTATCAAAATCATACACCAGCATGGTACATTTTTTTACTGTGGATGAACCTACATTGACACCTAATGTACCTTAGGGTTCACTCTTGGTTTTGTGTATTCTATGGATTTGGACAAATATGTAATGACATGTATCCACCATTATAATATCATGCTGAGTATTTTCACTGCCCTAAAAATCCACTGTGCTCTGCCTATGTATTCTTCCCCTCCCCCCATTCCAGGAAACCACTGATCTTTTTATTGTCACCAAAATTTTGCCTTTTACAAAATGTCATATGGTTGAAAACATTCAGTATGATTTTTCAGATTGATTTTTTTCACTTGTGTGTATTATGTGCTGTTGAGCCGCCTCCAACTCCTGGCAGCCTTGAGAATGAGTGACGTTCACAGGGTCCTGTCCTCAGTAGCCCCGCTCAGCTCCTGCAGACTCATGCTTATGGATTCTTTTAGGGAGTCAGTCCATCTTATATTGGTTTTCCCCTTTTCCTGCCGCCTTCTTATTTTCCCAGCATTATTGTCTTTTCCAAAGAACCCTGTCTTGTCATGATGTGCCCAGAGTAGTACAGCTTCAATTTTGTTATTTTTGCTTCCAGCAATGTTTTAGAATGAATTTATCTAGGACCCACTTGTTCATTTTGCTGGCAGCCCAGGGTATTCATAGAGCTCTCTGCCAACACCATATTGCAAATGAATCAATTATTTTTTCCTATCAGCTTTCTTTACCTTCCAACTTTTGCATCCATATATAGTAACTGGGAATACAAGGGTATGGATGATATTAGCCTTGGTCTCTAATGACACATCTTTGCTCTTGATGATCTTTCCTAATTACTCGTATTCCATTGCTGCCCTTCTGAGCCTCAGCCTTCTCTTGACTTCTTGGCTACAATCTCCATTTGAATTGATGACTGAACCCAAAGTAAACAAAATCTTTAACAATTTCATTGCCTTCATTGTCTTTGTTAAAGTTATGTATTTCTTTTGTAGTCATGACTTTTGTCTTGATGTTGAAATGCAGTCCTGGTTTGGCATGTTCTTCTTTCAGTTTCATCAGAAGTCATTTCAAATCAGTGCTACTTTCTGTCCATAAGATGGTGTCATCTGCATATCTTACATTATTTCATTCATCAATTTTCACTCCTCTTTTCTCTGAGTCTAGCCCTGTTTTCTGTACATATTCTGCATACAGAATGAACAAATGGGGAGACAAAATGCACCCTTGTCTGATAGATTTGCCTGTAGGAAACCATTCTGTCTCTCCATATTCTGCCCTGACAGTGGCTTCCTGTCCACAATACAGGTTACACATCAGGACAGTCAAGTGTTGAGGCACCACCATTTTCTTCAGAGCAATCTGTAGGTTTTCACAACTGACTTAGTCAAGGCTTTATTATAGTCTATAAAACATAGACTAACCTTCTGAAATTCTTTGGAGCACTTCAGTATCCAAAGAATGCTCACAATTCAATTTCGAGTGCCTCTTCCTTTTCTGAATCCATCTTGGACATCTTCCATGTCTTGCTCCATATTAGGTAGAAGCCTTTGTTGTATCACCTTGAGCATCACTTCACTTGCATGAGAAATTAGAGCAGTGGTCCTACAGTGACTGCCCTCCTTGGCATCTCTTTCTTGAATATTGGGCTGTATAGTGAACATTTCCAGTGGGCCATTGTTTGGTTTTGTATATTTGTTGATATATTCTTGTTAGGATTTTTTACAGATTTAGTCTCTGTGGCTTGAAATAATTCTATCAGTATCCTATCTACCCCTAATGATTTATTCCTCCCCTCCCCCCACTGATATTTTCATGGCAGTTTTCACTTAGCTTTCTAGCATTACAGGGTCTTCCTCATAGGAATCTTATTCCAAGTATCTGTCATCCTTTTGTCTCTTCTGTACAGATTTTCAGTATACTGTTTCTATCTTCCATTTATTTTCTTCTGGTCACATAATGTGCTTCCTTGGTTGTTCAGCATTCCTAATCTAGGTTTAAATGTCCCAGTTATTATTATTATTATTATTATTATTATTATTATTATTAGCAGCTTCAGGTGTACAAAACAATGTAATAGTTATACATTTCACCCCTCACAAAGTGATAATCCCCCTCCCCTATCCCTTTTATTTCTTGACTCTTCTGGTAGAGCTCTCTTGCTTTTTCCCTTTTGTTGTTCTCTTCTATCTCCTTGCATTGATCATTGTAATAGTTCTCTTTATCTTTACATGATAGTCATTGAAAAACTGCATTCAAGGTTCTAACCCTGCTTTTGTCACCTTTTACTTTTGCCTGTCGCCTGTCTTTAACAACTTTTAATGTTTCTTCCATCATCCATCGTGATTTTTCTTTCCCTTTTATTTCCAGCATTATCTTTTCACATTCCTCCCTAATAAGAGTTCCAGTTTCAGTCCATAGTCCTTCTGGTTCTTGGTCAATTAAGTTTAACTGTGCATATCTGTTTTTTCATATGGTCTTTAAATCCATCAGCAATGTTATTTGCATTATATTTTGGCACTATGTTTCTTTTAGTGTGCTTCTTCAGCTTTACTCTAATGTTTGATACTAACAGTTTGTGGTCAGTACCCCAGTCTGCTCCTGGTCTTGTTTTGGCAGAGAGAATTCAGCTTCTCCAACTCCTGCTTCCAATTACATAGTCTATTTGATTTCTATATTGACCATCTGGTGATGTCCATGTATACAGTTGTCTGTTTGCTTGTTTGAAACATATGTTTGCAATGGACAAGTTGTTGGCTTTGCAGAAATCCATGGGTCGATCTCCTGCTTCATCTCTGACCCCTAGTCCAAATTGTCCAATGACATTTGATTCTGCTTTATTTCCTACTTTTGTGTCCCAATCACCTACAATTAGCTTTCGCTTAGTGATATGCATTTTAAATTTCCTCTGTATCTTTTATGGCTTGATCATTTCTTTTCAGCACTGAATAATATTTCATTGTCTGAATGGACCACAGTTTATCCATTCACCTACTGAAAGGCATCTTGGTTGCTTCCAAGTTTGGGCAATTATGAATAAAGCTGCTGTAAACATCCTGTACAGGTTTTTGTGTGGACATATGTTTTCAACTACTTTGGGTAAATACCAAGGAGCACAAATGCTGAATTGCATAGTAAGGATACATTTAGTTTTATAAGAAACCAAAGTGGCTGTACCAGTTTGCATTCCCACCAGCAATGTATGACAGTTCCTGTGGCTCCACATCATTGCTAGCATCTGGTATTGCCAGTGTTTCAGCCTTTAGCCATTCTGATAGGTGCGTAGTGGTACTGCATTATTATTTTAATTTGCATGCCCTTGATGACATATGGAGCATCTTTTTTGTTTACCATCTTTCTGGACTTGTCTGTTAAGGTGCTGCCCCGTTTTCTATTTGGGTGGTTTGTTTTTGTTGTTGTTGAGTTCTCAGAGTTCTGAATATATTTCAGATAACAACAGTCCTTTATGATGTGTCTTTTACAAATAGTTTCTCCTAGTCTGTGGCTTGTCTTCTAATTCTCCTGATATTGTCTTTCAAAGAGCAAAACTTTTCATTTTAATGAAGTTAACTTATCAATTCTTTCTTTCATATATCACATCTTTGGTATTATAACTAAAAAGGCATCACCATACCCCAAGGGAACCTGGGTTTCCTCCTATTATCTCACAGGAGTTTTATAGATTTTCATTTGATACTTAGGTCTATGTTCCATTGTGAGTTCATTTTTGTGACTGTTCTCTGATTTTTCAACTCTTTATTTCCTCTTCCTTCTATCCCTATAGGAGAGGAAGGTTTGTACAATAAGCCTAAGTTCCACATGTGAATCCCGGCTCTACTCCTAATGAGATCGGTACCCTTGGACAAGATACCTAATGTTTATGGTTATTGGAGGGTTCAGGGCTCCTGCAATACCAACAGCCCTGGTGTGGAGTTGGGTTTACAGGTTAACCTTGCTTTCCAAACTGCAGAACAAGCCTTAGCTGCTTCATCAGCTGTGTGTATTATGCATGTGGAGAAGCACCTACCTTCCTGGAGGCTCCATGACCAACTTCCTCCCATCTTGTAAGGGCTGTACTTCTGGTTGATGGACTGTCCTTATGAATCCTGTAGCCCTGTCTAACCAGGGAGATCTTGTTGACACACAAACCACAAGGAAGGAAAAGGAAAGCAGAATCTGTGTTTCAGGAGGCCAATGTATAAATGCCTTATCCTTTTAGCAAGTAGTTGGTCTATATTCTCTTTCCAGCAGGAGTCAGCTTGATGGGTAAGAGAATTCTTCTTCTTTTTAACTTTCAGTCTACAGACCTTAGATCAGTGATTCTCACCTTCACAGTGGATCAGGGTCACCTCTAAGAGCCTTGAGAAAATTCAGATCCCTGCACCCCATTGTCCAAGAACCAAATTCAGTTGATCTGTGGTGGGGCCCAAGAATTGGTATACCGAGGAAAGCACCATTTTAATAGAGAATGCTCTAGATAGAGTGCATGGACACTCAACTTAATTAATACTTTTTGTCATATAAACAGCATTTTGTAGTATAAACATTCCTGCTGGAGACAGAATGGCAATGCCTTGCTTTGCCCCGGCAACTGGAAAGCCCAGAGTCCCTGTTCTCCCGAATGCTACTGTGCCCCCTACCCCTTACTTCATTAGCTCTGAGAACAGGGAATGAGAGGTTTTCAACCCATTTTAGAAGCAGGGTCTGTTAAAGTGGAGGGCATTGGATACCCCTGAAGTCAGAGTTTCCATCCAGATGAACTTCCAGGAATTTTCAACCTGGGATCGTTTTCCTGACCACAAGTTAAAGAGAGACATAATTTTCATGGTTGACTTGTGAGAAGCAGACTGCCTGCCTCCTCCCTCTCCTGTCTTTCCAAACTCATCTTTCTTTTTAGATGTATCACTTGGCTCTTGGTGGGGAAGGAAAATCTTTCCCATGCTGGAAAACAAGCAAGAAGCAAGTGCACTTTTCAAGACAAGCCCGCCCTGTCCCCCTGGGAAGGCTCTATGAATGGGAATTCCTGGTTGGTTGGTTGGTTTGTTTTCTGTGGCCTTTGACTGATTTTCTCATTGTAATGGATGACCAAGGATTTTCCCCGATCTGGCCAGAAAAGCGTTTGTAGGGAGAGGTGAGGTGAGAGCTTTTATTAGAGGAGATGGGGGAGTCTGAAAACATGGCCACTACAGAGCTACAAGAGGCGCTGTCCTAGTGTCCAGGAGCTATGTGGCAGCAAGGCTCATGGTCAGCTGACTGCTCCAGCCCATTAGCTGCAGATATCCCATCATCCGCTCATGTTCTTGCCCTGGGCCCTCATGTCTTCTGCCCTCCTTCTCCCCCAACCCCCCAAGAGTGAGCTTTTCATCAAAAACCCACTCCATGGCCACTCAATCCCCAAGGATCCATCTACCTTTGACCAGGACCAGCCAGCTCTACTGGGGTCACCTTCTTCAAGATACCCCAGCCCGCATCCCAGAATTTTGTGTCTCAGTAGTTCTAGATCTGCTGTGACAAAGTACCATAAACTGCGTGGCTTAGAACAACAGAAATCTATTGTCTCATAGTTTTGGAGACTATAAATCCAAAATCGAGTTGTCAGCAGGGCCATGTTCCCTCTGAAACCTGTAGGGTAGAGACCCTTCCATGCCTCGTCCAGCTTCTGGTAGCTCGAGATGTTGCTTGGCAACATAACTCCAGTCTCTGTATCCATCTTCACATGGCCTTTTCCTTGTGTCTCTGTATCTTTTAAAAAGAATACCAGTCAGTAGGGGTCCACTCTACTCCAGTATGACCTTATCTTAACTAATTACAATGGTCTTATTTCCAAATAAAGTCACATCCTGAGGTACTAGGGGTTAGGACTTCAACATACTTTTATTTTAGGGGGTGGGGGTGGGGGATACAATTTAACCATAACACTTGGGATGATGAGGAGTTTGAATTGGAAAAGCCTGAGCCCTGAGGCTGAGCTGACAGGAAAATCTCCCTCTCCCCCTCCCTCCCTCCCTCTCCCCCTCTTCCTCTCTTTCCCTCCCTCTCCTCTGCTCTTGCTTCTTTCCCTTCCTCCCTCCTGTTTCTTCTTTTCATTGCACCTGCCCCACCCCTGCCCTCCTCCATCTGTCCATCTCCTTAGGATGCCCTCAGTGAGACACACAGATGAGGAATATCAGGCTGCCCAGAATGACACCAGCTGGACGCAGCTCACAGGCCCCAGGGACCAGGGAGGAGGCCAGTCTTAACCTGAACATCCTTCTGCTTCACAAGCCTCGTCTCTGCTGCCGTTTTTAGCAGCAGCTTAACTTGCTGGGACACTACCCTGGCCCTCACGCTGTCATCCCAGCCCTGCAGGTGATGCCTCAGCTCCCTCTTCCAGCTGTCACGGGATACAAACTGCCCTGCTGACAGCCAGCCTGCTTTTCTGACATTGTGAGGCATCTGTCTGGACAGCTGAGGACAGTGCTGCAGTTACTGTGGAAACCTGAGTGCCTGTGGGGACTCTTATGGACTCTGATCAACTACCAGAAAGACCCTGGACAAGATATCAAGAGTTTAGGGATAGTGGTCAACCTTCCATGTTAGCTCTTACCTGTGGCCCATGGGATGCCACTGACTTACCCTCATAGTGCCCACCCTTGCTTTCCTGGCGATGAATTACAAAACCTGGCTACCTGCTTGAAATGGGGATAAGAGGTGATATAAGAAGCACAAACACAAACTAGCATTTAATTTAAATGGATTATCATGCCAATCACATGGGCTCCTGTTTTTCTATCCAAGGGGTTGGGTTTATACCTGTAGGAAGAGAGTGATAGAGAGACAGATGGAGGAGAGGAAGGTACCTGGTTTGCCTGGTTCTCTGTAGAAAAAAAACTGTGGGAAAGAAGCAGAAGACTCAGTTTTTGGGTTTTTTTGTTTTTTTGTTAGCTGAGCCATCCTGCCACCTGTAGGCAGCTCAGCGGCAGCTCAGCTCGGGCTGGCATTGAACCGCCGTTGCTCAGAACTCAGCTCTCACTCTTGAGTGAGCTCTTAACCAACCGAGCCACTCGGCCGGCCCAAGAAGACTCAGTTTTGATGAGAGGCACTTTGAGTCTTGCAGCCTAAGCAGTACCACCCGGGGGCCCAGGAGCTGCAGTTGGGAGAGGGACATCTCAAACTCCCTCTACCCCTCAATTTTGCCTGAGTAGTGGTGTATGTCAGAACATGTGAAGGTTTTGGCTGCCCTGAGCAGAGGACTTTGGGACAAGGCAACATGTGGCTGATAGAATCTGCATGGTAGTGAGGGGTATGGAGCTCTTGGAGGTGCCACAGAGAGGCCCCAGGACTGAAGACTATGAGTTAATTCTTTTCACTTTGAAAAATAGTCACAATTACATTTATTGGCTGTAGCATCCTATTTAGGGATTTTTGACAACAAAAAATTTTTTTTATTGATTCATAGGGAATGTATGAAGGCCTGACAATTAAGTTTGTGAACTCATCCTAGAAAAAGTGCCACACACCTCACTGCTGAATATTACTATGGTCACCTTCGAAGTACTCCCCTTGGGAAGCAATGCCAGTGCCTAGTCCCTTCAAAGCAATTTTGGAACTTTTTTTCTGGAATGGCCATCAGAGCCGTCATCATATTCCCCTTGATATCCTGAATGTCATTTAAATGTCTTCCTTTCCATATTCCCTTTATCTTCAGGTAAAGAAAGAAGTCATTGGTGGCCAGATCAGGTGAGTAGGGAGGGTGTTCCAATGCAGTTATTTGTTTACTGGCTAAAAATCCCCTCACAGATGGTGCCATGTGAGCTGGTGCATTGTCGTGATGCAAGAGCCATGAATTATTGGTGAAAAGTTCAGGTTGTCTAACTTTTTCACACAGCCTTTTCAGCGCTTCCAAATAGTAAATTTGGTTAACTGTTTGTCCAGTTGGTACAAATTCATAGTGAATAATCTCTCTGATATCAAAAAAGGGTAGCAATATCGTTGCAACAAGTTTGAGAACATAATTGTCAGACTTTCGTATATCATATACTGAGCATGGTTCCCCAGGATCCTCCCTTCCTCCTGTTAGGTCTAGAACTTCCCAGCTATACTACATTTCCCAGCTTCCCTTGCAGCCAGCTATGGTCACGTGACTAAGTTCTAGCAAATAGGATGTTGTAGAAGTGATGTGTACCACTCCCAGGGTTCTCTCCCCTTCAGAGAAGCTGCTTGCTCTCCACACCTCTTATCCTGGCTGAAAGGTGGACTTGGGGATAATGAACCATTTCCAATAAGGATGACACCACAGGGAGCAGTGAAGCAGAGAGAAGGAAGGAACCCGGATCCCTGGCTGACCTGGTGGATGAAAACTGCTGTACTCCCTACCCCTCAGACTGGCAGGGATGGCTCAAACTTTAAATGAGAGAAAGGAAAATGAAACTTCTGTCTTGTTGAAGTCACTCTTATTTTCATCTCTGTTAAAGCAGCTGAACCAATATATCTTAACTGAATCAATAAGTAATTTGCTTTTTATCATGCACTCTTACTGGTCTCTGAAAAACATGAGTTAAACTTGTGTTTACCCTTTTTGTCGAAATGTCTGCTCACATGTGACCTGTTTTTTCCTGCTAACCAAAACAATCTGCCACTTTCCCCCACAGAGTTTATGTCCAGGAACACGGCCCAGGTCCTTTTTTCAATATTCAGATTCTCAAATAGTTAATGGAAAGGTCACATCAGATGGTTCCAGTTCTGAGAGGGACCCTTAGAATGAACCTTGCTTTTACAACTTGTAGAAAGTCCTGTGGGCTCCATAACCTTATATCCAAGATTGTTATGACAATTTTAGTTTTAAATATTCTGGCCTAGTTCACATAAGTCTCTTGTAAGTGTGTATGCCATAGCTTTTGTGGAGAAATGTGGTTAGTCCCTATGGGCCCCTCATTTGAATGCCATCCGTTTGTGTCATTTTTGCCCTTCAGGTCCTCTGAATGTCAACCCCAGAAGGTATAAGCTCAGAAGACTGAGGACAGTTCCCTCTGAGCCATGCACCCTGGCCTGCTCTCTGATTTATTTTTGCTATTCTAAGATTTGAACTGAACTGCACTTATTTGTAGAGAAGCGTTTCTCCTTCTTCTCCTTCTTCTTCTTCTTCTTCTTCTTCTTCTTCTTCTTCTTCTTCTTCTTCTTCTTCTTCTTCTTCTTCTTCTTCTTCTTCTTCTTCTTCTTCTCCTTCTTCTTCTTCTTCTCCTCCTCCTTCTCCTTCTTCTTCAGAAATTAAGCTTTTTTAGAGATTAAAGTTTAGCTCCCCCAGCTTCTTTGCAAACTCACAGTATTAAAATTGGGTCATAGAAAAATAGTTGCTCCATTTTCTAACCAGACGATAGCTTCAGGCAGTGACAAGTTCTCCTCTGAGCCCGCCTTCTGTACAGGCTCCCTCTGCAACCTTCTCTCCTCCAGGGCCAAGGGCACTCACCTTTGTCATTTACCAGCTGAAGCTGTTCGGTCCCCTTTTCCTTGTCATCACTAATTTATGCTATTGGCCTCCAGGGGCCTCCTGTCTGCTCCCCCTTCCCTTCTGCTTCTCCCTTCTTCCCCAAGTAAGCTTGGTGTTCAGAGTCAAGGCCATTTTATTGGGTCACAGTGCTAGGAGTGGAAGTCTGTCCTCAATGGTTTAATGCTTTGGTTTGTTTTTTGTTTTTGTTTTTGTTTTTTAGCTGAGCCATCCTGCCACCTGTTGGCAGCTCAACAGCAACTCAGCTCGGGCTGGCCTCGAACAGCTGTTGCTCAGAGCTCAGCTCGCACTCCTGAGCGAGCTCTTAACCAACTGAGCCACTCGGCCGGCCCCGGTTTAATGCTTTGAGATGGTTATATATTCAGAAATATTCAGAAATATTTTCTGGCCCTTCCTGAAGGAGATGACACTCTGCATATCCCCAACATCAGGCTTGGCATTATGATTTTCTTTTGACAACAAATGCAAGCAAAGTTCGTGGGACAGTGTCATCTCCAGGCCAAAGCTTTAAGAACCAGTGCATGGTTTGCTGTGTGTCTTTTCCCTCTTCCGTAAGATGGACAATGGTCCAGAAAGAGGCTGCACCATCAGCCTAGATTCCAAAGATGACATGGAACAGGGACAAGGTAAACTCACGATTGACATGGCTTGAGCAAGAAATAAACTTTAGTGGCTGTACGTCATTGTGGGTTGGGGATTGTCATTACTGCAACATAGCTTAGCCTTTGCCAAATGTTCCAAAGCATATGTGAAAATGGGCTAAAACTCTTCTTTCTATGAAGCTATGGTTAGCTTGTCTTGGATAGGGCATACAAGAAGACTGCTGCATCACAAGATGTTGTGGATACATTGGCTTACCTCTGCTCTACACCTTAGAAAGGATCTCTTTCTCCACACGCCTCACCCTCCCACCCCCATTATAGCCTTGGTGTGACCTTGATGTCATCTGTTTCCATGTGTCCTCTCTTTTTATCACTGGTCCACTTTAAGGCAGTACATAGCCTCCCTTCCCAGGCCCCAGAAAGAGGTCATTACACAAAAAGAACTAGAGAACAATATTGATTTTACTAAAGATTTCATAGGGAAGGTAGAGAGGTTTACATCACAAGTCTCAATGCCAACCATCTATGCATGTCTTCGGCAGTTCTGCATAATACAATGTGCTCTGGAGCCCAAACACCTGGGTTCAGGTGCCAGCTTTACCCCTTTCTGTGTGATCTTGGGCAAGTTACTTAAATTCCACGGCGGAGTTTTCTCTTCTGTAAAATGGGACAACACTTCCTGTTTACTAGGGTTGTTATTATTGGTCTCTGAAAAGCATGAAAGTTAGACTTGAACTGACCTATTTTTCGTTGAAAATCCTTTATCTGTTTTGTTTTGTTGTTGTTGTTTTTCCTGGTAACATGAGATATCTAAGTTAAAATGAAGCAGAATGCAAATATAATGCTTGACACACAGTAAATACACAATAATGTTTGTTATCACTACCATTCTTTCTGTTACATCGTCTTCATCAGATATGCTTGCTTTCCTAAGTCACTTCTTCCTACCAGGTTGTTGGTAAATGAGACTTTCCTTTGATCTCCCCCTGCAAAGCATCCAGCCTTATGGGCTCCAGGCTCCTCCCTTCTAGATGGCAGCTATCCTACCGCTTGGTTCCCTGGTATATTGGGGACCCTTGGCTTTGTTCTTCCTCCTTCTCTCATTTTCTCTTTCTATCAGCTGTTCCACCTTGGAGACATTCCTTGCAGAGAACTTCCTGGAACCTACAATGAAGCTGCTTCCCTGGTAGAATGAGACTGTCTTGAGGGATTAGATTCTACAAGCCCAGGTACCAAAGATGGAAGCTGGAATCCCTCAGAGCCCCAGTCTCCCAAGCTGGGTTTTTTCATCTCCTCTGCCACTGCAGGCAGCCAGACATGGAAGAAGTTCCCCTAGCATCTGCCAGAGCTTGCCAGCAAAGGGGAAGGGGGTGCTCACTCCATTTTGTAGCAACTTGAGTTTTTAGGGGCTCCAGATGAGACAAATCTACTCTCTTAAAAATTCCTCCCAGGCCGACCGAGTGGCACGTTGGTTAACAGTTGGCTTGGGATGCCAGCTCTGAGCATCAGGACCCTGGTTCAGATCCCACATGAGGGCCAGTGACACTGCACCCTCTACAGCTAAGATGGTGAACAACAGCTCAACCTGGAGCTAGGCCACTATGATTCGCCAGCAAGGGAGTAGGCTGCAGCCCTGCTGCAGTGGGCTACCATGAGCTACCATGAGTGGCTGGCAGCTAGTGTGAGCGACCGGCAACCGGTTTGAGCCACCATGAGCAGCCACCCAGTGGCCAGCGAGCAACTCCCTCACCCGGGAAGAGAGTAATGATAATACCAACATGGGCCAGTGAAGCGATGTCCTCCACAACTGGACTGAAGAACAAAAGGACAGGAACTTGTCTGTTCCCCTTCCCTGATTCCCCAATGCTGTTCCCCTCCCCCAATTCCCCAATAAAATCTTTTTTTTTAAAAAATTCCTCCCATTCTTCTAGCATATTTTCTGGAGTAACAAGATCAAGACTATTTCATCCTCTACATGATGGCCCTTTAATATTTAAAAGCAGCTGTTCTTTTTTCTTTTTAATCTCCAATTCTCTGGGCTAAATATATTCAATTCTTTCATCCATTATTCCTACAGGATGGTTTTGAATTCCTCACATTCAGAATGGCCTGATTTGAGTACTCTCAGACTGTCAATCCTTCCTTTAAAATGTGGCCCCAGGAACTGAACCCATGTAGAAGTGCAGCGAGTGGCAGGCAACATGCACGGGTGAGAATAACTGTGGTCTTCCAGGGTTTTGGGCATGTCCTTAGGAGCTGGCTCTCCCTGGTGGCTCACTTCAACTTTGTCTTCTCACATAAGCTGCTGTCAGTTGTTTTCCCACCTTCTAAATTGGACAAGAGGTTTTTTTCAAACCTCAATTCAGGCTTTTATATTGATTATTATTTAAACTCATTTTAATCCCTTCAAAACAAAATTCTAGTCAAATTCAACATACTCTCTTACCAATGGCATTATCTCATCTTTTCCATTTCATATTACCTTCAAATCTGGAGGGAAAAAAAAATCCTCTTACGCATTTACCCCCCCCAAAAAAAAATATTGAAAAGAAATTCTGTCAGAAGCAGAAAAAAGGCATTGGGTTGCCAATTAAAGAGAATTCTCCAGAAGGTCGTCCGTGGAAAGGATGTCCTGCCACACTCAACAATCATCAACAAATTTTAAGCAGGTAGCTTGGAAATAAGTTAGAAAGAGGATGACGTGATCATCGTCAGCTAACCAGCTGGTTAACTCAACCAGCTATACATGTACCCGAGTAAGATTACATCACATCCACAACGAAGACATCATGGTAGACTTTGTCAAGCTCTCTGGAAATGAAATCATATGCAGGATCAGTCTCCTGAATTTTAAAACGAACACCCTTAAAGAAAAAAGCTGATGAAGTTGGTTTGTTTTTTAAGAATGCATGCTATTCATCTTTACTAAAGTCTTGTTTCTGAGTATTTTCAAAGGTGGCTTTTCTGATAAGTCAGCAGAAGTAGAAACAAAGTAGATCAGAAGAATGAACTTTGGGGCACCTTAGCAAGAGTAAAAGTGATTGGATTACAGATTGACCCACCCCCTGCTGTTTAATTATTTCCTTCCTTCCCTCTCTTCCTCCTCCCCTTCCCTGCTTTTCTTCCTCCCTCTCTCTCTCTCTCTCTCTCTCCCTCCCTCCTTCTCCTTTTTCTTATCCCTTTATCTTTATCTTGAAAGATTTTTGTGCCATAAAAAGAAAACACAATTAATTATCTTTAGTTCATCTTCCATTTCTCTAACTTCCAATCAGAACTTACCACTTTGGAATAACCAGTGTTACCGTATTCAAAAGTAACCAGAGCCCATGGGAGGCAAAATAACACATGCTGATCCCTACGGGTCTCGAAAATTTAAAACATCCACAAATCATGTTTGATATTCAAATCTAGTGGGGGTATCTTAACCCCTGATTGGTTTAGAAATGAACATGTGACAAGTTTCGTTTTTTGTTTTTTTTACTTTGTGTAGTTGTTCTGTCACATAAAACCAAAAGAGAGCTTTTTATTGCTTGTAGTGACTTAAATGGTGACCTCCGCCCACCCACCCCCTACCTCCCCCACCCCTGCCAATATGTCTGTGTCATAGTCCCTAGAATCTGTGAATGAGACCTTAATTGGAGAAGGGGGTCTTTGCAGGTATAATTAAGTTAACGATCTTGAGATGAGATCATCTTGAATTATCTGGGTTAGTCCTAAATCCAAGGGCAAGCATCCTTATAAGAGACACACATGAGAGAGGAGAAGGCGGCCACGTGAAGATGGAGATAGAGGTTGGAGTGATGCAGCCACCAGGAGCTGGAAGGGGCCACAGGATCTCTCCTCGAGCTTCTGGGGGGAACCAGCTCTTCTGACACCTTGATTTTGGACTTCTGGCCTCTAGAACTGTGAGAATAAATTTTTATTGTTTGAAATCACCAAGTTTGTGGTCATTTATTCTGGCAGATTCAGGAAACTACTGTATTTTTCCACTTCTGCATCAATTCAGAGAGGGAACTGAGGAGTGTTATTTGGACCTGATGTTTTATAATGTTTCAGACAACAGAGCCTGAGCCAACACATGCCGTGCTATATCGCAGATTGTCTCTTTCCTCTGACCAACAGTTTCCTCACTGGCTTAGTCGGGGCACGCCTGCCTCATTCTTCACTCAGAATCAGTTAGCTCCTACGAGCTCCCCTTAAAATAGGTTCCTGCTGAGCCTGTCCTCCCTTACCCCTACTTTACCGTAGGGAACTGTGAACAACTCAGGCATTCGAGGCGGCCAGAACAAGATTTGAATTCCAGATTTCTGTGAGACCATGGATAAATTGCTTTACATTTTGGAGCTCCAATTTCTTCTATTGTAAAATGGGAATCTCAGCTCACTCAGTATCATAAAGATTAGATAATACATGCAAAGCACAGAGCAAGTGACCTGGTCCGTGGTCCATGGTCCATTTACTCAGTAAATATGAACTCAGTAAATATGAACCATGAGTATTTGTCAGCTTGATATGAACCATGAGTATTTGTCAGCTTGGGCTGCTGTCACAAAAATGTCAAACACTGAGGGGCTTAAACAACAAAAATTTATTTGTCATAGTTCTGGGGGATGAAAGTCTGGCTTGCAGATGGCTGCCTTATCACTGTGTGCACATGACAGAGAGAGATAGAGATTCAGAGATCCTCTGGCGTCTTCTGATTAATACACTAATCCCATTGTGAGGGTGTGCCCTCATGACATAATCACCTCTCCAAGACATCACATTGGGAATTTGGGCTTCAACATATGAATTCTGGAGACACAAACATTCAGTCCATGGCTCTATGGTATGTTGCTACATATATTTGAAACCCAGCTTAGGATTTTGTTCAGATACTGAGCAGCAGTGTGTTCAGAGAAGGTGTACCCAGCCCCATGGGGGTAAATCATGATTTGCCAGGGATGGTTTAGAAGTGCGCATGGGACGCAATTTTGGCCAATGAGATGACACAGGGAAGACTGCTGAGGTTTTCTGGGAAAGATTTCCTCCCTGATAAAAATAGGCACACAAAGAGGTGCCCTCTCACATTTTGTGCTTTTGGACACTGTGATGTAAAGGCATTGTGTATAGAGTGCTGGCAGTCCTCTTGTGATCATGAGGCAAAAGCCCAAAAACTCCCAGGGAGCAGGCATCGAGTCCTAATATCAACAAGATGCTGAGCAAACCAACTCTGAAAATGCTGACCTCCAAACCTCTTGTTGTATAATTTAATAAACCCCGAATGTGTAAGCCACTTTTGCAGCCAAAATCTTCCTTAAATGTTACTCAAGGACTTTGAATATTGTGTAGTTGTTCTTGTTAGAGATACACTATTTTTAAGCTTAATGGGCAACACCTTAAAGCAGTGCCATGACAGCTCTTACTATTAGTGACTCTCTCCTCAATGCTGAAACCAAATAAAGTCTCATCCTCAGTGCTTTCTCTTCTATTGTACTGTTTTCCCATCATTTGGGGGCGGGGGAGGATTTTTCCTACCCAAATCACTCTCCCTATAAATCTCAGCACATGGTGATCAATTTCTGCATGGCAATATTGTTCACATTAAAATCTAATCACAGCATGTGCCTCATCTGAGGACCAAGAGAGCAGGAAAGCAACTTTCCAAAACTACATGTGGAATCAGACACAGTTAAGAGCTGTGTTACCTGGGTGCTGAATCCTCTTCAGCTTTGATGGTGAGCTTTGCCTTGATTCATTTCAGTCTTCCCAACATTAGTTCTTTGAATGGAAGCCAGATTCTTCCCTGCCCCGCCCTCAGCAACAGGCAGGCCTCCCTGAAAAGGGTTCCAAAGTCCAGGCTGTGGGGTGGCTGGTTTGAAGGAGTTCTGAGGATAAAGCCCTGCTCTCCCAAGCATAAATCCTCTCCACTCTGCCTAGCACAGTCACCACAGGTCACCTCTCTGCATTCTAAGAAAGCCCTAGAGGATGCCTCCTAATCCATTAAGAGTTAACCCTTAACCACCAGGTTGAGTATTAAAACGGTTCGGATGCCACTGGCCAAGTGTGTCTCCTCTTCCTCATCTTTCTTCCCCTGGGTCCTCATCTTCTTCTCCTTCCCCACCCCCAACCTCATTTCTTAGACTCATGCCATGGCCTCCCAACCGGGGTCTGTATTTCTGCTTTTGTCCCCTACAGCCCATTCACACGGAAAGTAAAGAGGGTTCAAACCCAGAAATTACCTGAATTATCCCTGTCCCTCCTTTGCTCAAAACACTCCCGTGCTTCCCCTCTCACATGGAATACAATACAAAGTTCTCACCACAACACACATGGTTCTGTTTCGCTCTCCTACCAACTCTCTTCCACTTCCCTTCAGACACAGCGCTGGTCCCCTGGAGGCTTCTCACTCTCCAGGCTGACTCCCAGCCCTCAGGATCATGCCATGCCCTAGATATTTGCACAGCTGGCTCCCTCACTTGAGGCTGGCCCTTGTAGAAGTGCCATGTTTTCCAACAGACCTTCCCTGATCGCCTAGTTTACAATGGAACCCTGGCCACTCCCTGGCTCCTTACCGTGATTCTCTTTTACTTTGAGGGGAATGGAAGGGAATATGAAGATATTGCTACTTAATTTTTTTATTGAGATATAATTGACATATAACATTATATTAATTTCAGATGTACAACATAACGATTCATTATTTTTGTATACTGACAAATGATCACCTAGATCACCAAACAAGTCTAGTTAACATTCGTCATCTCACATACTTACAATATATTGTTTGTGATGAGAGCTTACAAGATCTACTGTCTTAACAACTCAAAGACATACAAAACAGTATTGTTAACTATAGCCACGATGCTGTATATTACATCCTTATCCTTGAGTCTTTTTAAAACATTTTTATTAAAAATATAGCTAAAATACAATATTATATTAGTTTCAGGAGTACACCATAATAATTCAACATTTATATACCTAAAGAAGTGACCAACATGGTAAGTCCAGCAACCATCTGACCATACTCTGTTTTCATAATATTATTGACTATATTCCCCATACTGCACATTATATCCCCATGACTTATTTGTTTCATACCTGAAAATTTGGACCTCTTATTTCCCTTCTCCTTTCCCCCCCTTTTTAAATTTATCAATTACAGTTGACATTCAATATTCTTTTACATTAATTTCAGGTGTACAGCACAGTGGTTAGAAATTCTTAAGAAGTGATCCCCCTGACCAGTCTGGTACCTACCTGGCACTATACATAATTATTGCCATATCATTGACTATATTCCCTCTGCTTTATTTATATCCCCATAACTACTTTGTAACAACAAATTTGTACTTCTTAATCCCTTCCCCTTTTCTCATTAATACCCCAACCCCCCTCCCATCTGGCAACCATCAAAATATTTTCTGTGTCTATGAATTTGTTTTTATTTTGTTTGTTAATTTAGTCCTTAGATTCCACATATAAGCAAAATCATATTGCATCTGTCTTTCTCTGCCTGACACTCCGCTCAGTACAGTACCCTCCAGGTCCATCCTGGCCGCTCCAGTTGGCAAGAACTCATTACCTTCCCTGGCTGCGCAATAGTCCATTGTATATGGGTACCACCTCCTCTTTATCCATTATTCTATTGACAGACACCCAGGCTGCCTCCACATCTTGGCCATTGTAAACAGTGCTGCAATGAACATATGGATGCACATGTCCCTTCGAAGTACCATTTTGGGTTTCTTTGGATAAATACCCTGAGTGTCCCTTTTGTGGGTTGTGTGTGCTCTCCTGTTATAGTTGAGCTTATATTGCTATTGGCACATTAGTGGGTGGGCTTGACCCTCAGATTGCCCAGCTGTGGGGTTTGGCCACATCCACAGCTTATGGGCTGCTGTGTAGGAGACTTAGCCCACTGAGTGGGATTTGCTATCATGCCTGTTGAGACCACCCTTTTTGTGTGCCACATGTGGGGTTAATTGGGCAGTGCTCTGCTGTGGTCTGAAGCCAACCTCCAAGTATGTTGGTTCTGGGGCCTCTTGGGAGGGAATCCCGTGCAGGCGCAGGTCAGCCACTGCCTATGACTGGCCAGGGGCTACCTGATAAGAGCTATAAAAAAATCCACAGTTGTTTGCCACTGTGCTAAACCTGGAGGTGCATAAAAGAGGCCATGCTGCGAACCGAGAACATCTGCCACCAGTACCGTGCCTGGGGTAACTCCACAAAAAGGCAGGACACCCGGAGACCTTTGCCACCTGCCAGCTCCCTTAAGGTTTAGCCACTGATAAAGTATGCTGGGTAAGGGAGGGTCTCAGGGAGTCACTAGAGTGGGATGAGATTAATGTAGACTCTGGTTTGGTGCCAGAGCTGAGCCTGGAGCTACTAAGCAAAAGTTCCAGAGCACACGGAGGCCAGTCACTACCTGCCCGTGGACTCTGATAGTTTTCCATGAAAGTGCAATGAGGGAGGTGCTGTCTGTTCTGGGAGAAAGTGCCTTCCGGGGAGCTTGAATTAAGTGGGGCAGGGTTCCAGCTGAGCCAGCAGGGTGGAACAGTGGAACTCGCCAGCCAATCAGATTCAGATTTGGCCTGTGAGGGCGGGCTCAACACAGGAAAGATGATGCCTGCCTGCTGGCTGCAGAGGAGGACTCCTCACGAGGAAAATGCTGACTGTACTCCTCCCTTGAAGACACACTCCTCAGTCTGCACCCCCCACATGTCTCCAAGATCCTTTTGAATCACGGCCCCTCCGCTGGAGCCCAAGGTGAATGCCTGCAAGCGAATGAGTCTGTGCACCAGCTGTTTAAGAGGATGTCTGGGTTTCCTGCAGCCCTTTATCCCACCTGAATGGTTAGAATCCCCACTGTTTTTCACAACCAGTTGTTGTGAGGGCTCCTTTTCCCAGCACCAGTACTCCGGGCTGGGGAGTCTAGTGTAGGGGGCTGGGATTCCTCACTCCTTCAGTGGGAACCTCTGTGGCTGAGCTATCCCTCCTGATTCTCAACTGCTGCATGGAGGTTTAGGGCCCATTCCACATCTCCGTCCCTCCTGCTAGCCTGGATGTGGCTTGTTCTTAATCTTTTTAGTTGTAGGATTTCTGTTCAGTGAGACTTCAGGCAGCTCTTCAAGTTGATTGTTCTATAATTTAGTTGTGATTTGAATTGTTCACAGAGGTACACAGGCACAGTGACCATGTACTCCACCATCTTGGATCTCTCCGTGAGTCTTTTTTAAAGTCATATTTATTGAAGTGTAACTTAAATACAATATTTTTTACTCTTTTTGGGTGTACAGCTTTCTAGTGTTGGCCCACATATACAGCTGTACAACCACCACCACAGTCAACGTGGAGAATATTTCCAGTACACCGAAAAGCTCCCTTGGCAGTCAGCACCCTTCTCCACCCTAAGTCCCTGGAAACCACAGGCCTGATTTCTGTCCCTCTACTTTTGCCTTTTCCAGAATGTCATATAAACAGACTCTTATAGATAGTATGTAGCCTTTTGTGAATGGCTTCTTTCATTTAGCATAATGCTTTTGAGAGTCATCTGTATTGTGCATATTCATACATAGTTCATTCCATGTATTGCTGAGTAGTAAGTAGTTCATGAAATGGAGATGCCACAATTTGTTTAACCATTAGCCCATTGAAAGGAATTTTGGTTGTTTCCAGTTTCTGGCCATTGCAAATAATGCTGCTATGAACAATTGTGTATGAATTTTTGTGTAGCCATATATATCTTATTTCTCTTGGAGAAATGCCTAGGAGGACAATTGCTGGGTCATAGGGTAAGTGCATGTTTAGTTAGTTTTTTTAACTGCCAAATTACTTTCCAAAGCGTCTATGCCATTTTAAATGTTAATTTTGATAAAGGCCAATTTACTAATAGTTTATGGATCATGCTTTTGATTTCTTGTCCAAAAACTTTGCCTAACCACAGTACATAAAGGTTTTTCCTGATGTTTTCTTCTGAAAGATTTACAATTTTACTTTAAACTTAGATCTATGATTGATTTTTTTGTTAACCTTTTGTATAAAATATGATATTTAGGTCAAGGTACATTTTTTTTGTTCATGGGTATCCAGTTGTTGCAACACCATTTATTGAAAACACTAACTTTCTTCTTTATTTTTGTGGTTTTTTTTTTGTTTTTTTTTTTAGCTGAGCCATCCTGCCACCTGTTGGCAGCTCAACGGCAACTCAGCTCGGGCTGGCCTCGAACAGCTGTTGCTCAGAGCTCAGCTCGCACTCTTGAGCGAGCTCTTAACCAACTGAGCCACTCGGCCGGCCTAACTTTCTTCTTTAAATTGCCTTTGCATCTTTGCCAAAACACAATTGACCATATTTGTGTGGGCCTATTTCTGGGCTATTTTGTTCCATTGATCTATGCACCTGTATTTTCAACAATTCCACTCTCTTAAACTTTATAGTAGGTCTTAAAAATCAGGTAGTATGATTTCTCCAAATTTATTGTTCTTTTTCAAACATTTTTGCGATTCTCATTTTTTGCCTTGTCATATAAGTTTCAGAATCAGCTTGTCTATATTTATAAAAATAATCCTCCTGTGACTTTGATTGAAATTGCGTTAACTCTATAGATGAATTTGAGAAGAATTGACGTCTTTGCTATGTTCAGTTTTTCAATCATGAACATGTTGTGTTTCTCCATTTACTTGGATCTTCTTTTATTTCTGGGAAATTTTTGTTAGATAAAGCTTTGGTATTTCATTTTGGGGGTGAGAGAAGCTATTGTAAAATTTCTTAATTTTTAAGTTTTTATTTCAATTATACATTGCTAGTACATAAAAATATGATTGGCTTTTCTGTGTGTTGCCCTATATTTCTTGTGTGTTGACCTGTGTGTCCTATAATTGCCATTTATCAGTTTGCAGAAATCTTTACCTACTTTGCTGAAATTTTTACACACCACAAATGTTGAATTTTGCCAAATACTTTTTCTAAATCAGTTGGTATAATCATGTGGTTTTCCTTCTTTAGACTGTTAATATGATAAAGTGTTTTGATTTTCTAATATTGAACATCCTTGAATTCCTATTTTGTGATATACTATCTTTTTTGTTTATTGTTGGATTCAACGTATTAATATTTTACAATAATCTTTGCATCTATGTTCATGAAGGATATTTGCCTATAGCTTTCTTTTTTGTGATGTCTTTGTTTTTGGTATCAGGGTAAAGCTGGGAAATATTCCTTCTTTTTGTTTTATTTTCCTTCATAGCATTTATATACTGGCGTCTCTTAGAGTAGTTTCATGAGGAAAGGGCCTTCTTTCCTTTGGTCACTGTTCTAGCCTAGGCATCCAGAACAGTGCATGGCACACAGTTGGCAATCAATAAATATTGATTTTTGTTGTTGCTGAACAAATGAATGAATGATGCACTCTGCCTGAGTTAAGCAAGAAAAATGGAGACCAAAAAAGAAATAGCAAGAGAACCTAGGAAGAGGTCCTCGGCTTGAATTGAACTTTGAAATGTGATGCTATAAAAATGATGTTGAAGACAATGTGCTCGGTTGTGAAAGGGAAAAGGCTGCTTTGGAGCCAGGCTGTCTGGGTTTGGATCCGGCCTCTGCTGCTCACAGCTGGGTGTCTTCAGGCAAATTGATGAGCATCTTTGAGTTTCCATCTTCTCTTCCGCCAAGTGGGGATGATGATAATATCTACCTGGCAGAGTTGAGATAAGTGATGATGTATGTGAGGTCCCTGGCAGAGTGTCAGCACTCAACAAATGGGAGATATAGTAGCAATAATAATAGATTCTTTATTGAATAGCTTCTAGTAATCGCTTCTACAACCAGAAAATGGACATGAGCTGAAAAAATGAGCAAGAGCAGACTGGAAGGAACTCTGCCCAACTGTTCAGAGCTGCTTGAGATCTGAGAAGTATATATTTAATTCTCCATCCGTTCACTTTAGGTGAGAGAGCAAAAGTAATTATAAAAACAAGAGCTGACTCTGGCACTGACAAGCACGTCTTTGACCAGGACCAATCTCGGCCCAGAAACCTGTGTTATAGCATCTTGGCCCTCACCCAGACCCAAGTCTGTAGCACAGTGTCAGGCAACTGGCTGAGCACACTTCTGCCTTCCCAGAAGGGGGCTGGGAGACAAGAGGAAGGGATGCAAACCTCCAGGCTCAGAGACACTCAGTAGGAACACTTGGGTTTCTCAGGTGAAAGCTGAAGCCGAGAAAGTTGGGAAATTAGGAAATCTGAGCCAAGTATATGCTCATAGTCATCCTCTAGTTCCTAACAGAAGTAAAAGGCCTAAGAGAGAAAACCTGGGATGAGGCCACGGCAAGGATGTCCTTCTATCCTGGGATCTGAAATGGGTGCGATTGAGGAGGATGGGTGTTGTGGAAGGAGAATGCATGAGACACAAAATCCACAAACCTACCCACAGGACTTTGTGAAATATTATGCATGGCTCCATGATGTTAGCGCTCATGAAACCCCAGGACCCAGGTTACTCTGCTGCCACCAGCTGTCACAGGGGCACCCCTCCTAGTTCTTTCCCTTACTAGATTCTCCTCGCTTCCCCAGTTCTTGGCATCAACCCCTATGTCAGAGCACACACTTATCTGCCATTATCCCAATTGGCATAAGCCAAAGCCAATTATAAAGCAGAATGTTAGGTGGTCACTGCACCTTTCAGTAACACAGAAACACCGAAACGACTTCCGTGAATAAATGTGGCTGTAATGTAAGCCACTATTTCCCATGAGCAAAGGTACAACTAAAAGTCAACATCACACCAAGCCTTTTTAATTTCAGAAGGTGTTTATTTTCCCTCTGAGGCCAAGCAATATCTTTTTATTTTGTTTAAGTATATACACATGAGGGAAAATAAGAAGAGGTAATTTGAGGTTTCTGTAAGAAACTGGGCTTCCTCCCACCTAACGTGGATTGCATTCCTGGCTTCACATGCTACGCTCGCTCTCCAAGTGTGAAACGAGAGCCTTGGAGATCACTGTCCATGTGATGGAAAGCCAGTGTTCAGCTGGTTCTGCTGAAGTGGGCAGGCTCACTGTTCATGATCTGGGAAACAGGGTGGAGGCTGGACCAGCCCCTTTGGGTAAGAAGCGCCACACGCTCTAACTCAGCCTCTTTTCCGATGTGTATGCATCATACGCTTTCCCCTCTTCAATAATTTCTGACCATATACAGGAATGTTAGACTCTTACTCTTACTCTAGAGGAGGCTATAAACAAGGGTATTGGACAAACGCGGTTTTGTTTGTTTGTTTTTGTTTTTTGTTTCTTTTTTGAGGGCAGTGTCACTGGCCGTCATATGTGGGACCCGAACCGGGGCCGCTGGCTTCCCAAGCCAACGCTTAACCACCGCGCCACTCGGCCGGCCCAGACAAATGCATTTTGAAGGTCATGTGTGATTTGCTGTTTTTTTCCCTTATGGTTTCACGTGATACCACATTCATCACCTCTAAGGTTATGTCCTTCAGTAGTTTCCCATTGTTCTCAGCAATGAGTTTTCAGATTCTTTTGATAAGCAGCTGAACTTGTTTTTTCTCAAAGGAAATTTCCCTCAGATCCCCAATATATAACATAGATAAAAGCTCGTCACACAGCCCAGGGGAGAGGCTGGGGCCTGACAGATTAAAACCTTACTGAAACTAGAGTAAGGACTAAACACTGGCAACGATGGGACCCTGAGCTGAGCCTGCTTGCTTCCCTGTTTAAATGATTACAAGGTGGGAGAGCATGGAGGAAGGAGGCTTGGGGTAAAGGCCACAGCGTTGCCCCCACAGACCCCCTCCTCTACCCTGCACTGAGGGACTGCAGGCCCCCAACACAAGGAAGAGCGTTCAGGAAGCCACATCCCCCATTCTGGGCTCGGTCATGCTGTGGCGGGGTAGAGGCGCCCAGACACATTTGCACATCTGGTTCTGATGACTGGAAACCCATCCAAGTCAGAGTGGGTTGAATTTCCCAGAACAGCTGCCACCCTCCGCCCCCTTTGCTCTGAGAAATCCTTCTACAGGAAGGGAAGCAGGCCTGTTCTCCATAGGAAATGTGCTCTCAATAATGTTCGCCATCAAATGAAAACATGACTACCCCCCTTGTTCAAGAGAATAAGAACCATTCACAGCGAAGCTGAGATTCTATTAAAACAGAGTATTTCCTTCCCTGCTTGGCTGGCGCGAGCTATCATTTTGGAACCCATCACCCTCTAAGACAAGATTTCTCACCGAGAGCGAGAGTTTGCAAGTTCATGGTGGGACCTCTGCAGAATGGGCTAAACTCTCTGGGCCTGGGTCCTCTCAGCTGTAAAACAAGGGACAGGGTTGGGCTCAAATATCCCAGAATTCCCCATAACAGAGCACAAGCCTCAGGCTGCCAATTCCACTCTCCTTTCAGCTTTAAGGGTGTCAGAGAATGATCTCACATTCAAGGAGCCACCCCACTGAGAGGAGCCGAGGCTGCAAGCAGTCTAAGTCCCTGCACATCAGGTATGACGGTCACTCTATGTGTCCACTTGGCTGGGCACACAGTAATTTAACCAAACTCTAATTTGGTGTTTCTGTAAAGATATTTTGTAGATGCCATTAACTGCTACAATCAGTTGCCTTTAAGTAAGGGAAATGAGTGGGCCTCATCTAATCAGTTGAAGGACTTAAGGGTAAAAACGGAGGTTTCACAAAGAATAATTATCCCTCAAGACATATCATAAAAATCCTGCCTGAATTTCCAGCCTAGTTGCCTTCCCTACAGATTTCAGACTTGCCAGCCCTCACAATTGCGTGAACCAATTCCTTAAAATAAATCTCTTTTCATAAGGTAAGTGGTCCTAAATCACCTTATTCCTAAAAAACAAGACCAGAGCCCAAATCTCCTTGGACTCATAGTTCATGCCTGTTCTTTCCACCAAGAAACATAGCTCTCCGGTTTACTCGGCTACAACCTAAAAACTTATTTTAAAATGAACTTCATTTTCTGAAAGAATTTAGCGCTTGTTCCAGCTGAGCACCATTTTTTACTGTGACCCTTAGAAACGAATTCTTCTTACGTTGCAACCAGATACACGCATGTGCACACAAATACGTTTACATGCCACAAAACAAAAATTTTCTGAAATGATATTTTTCAGATGTCTTATATTTGATTTTTTCTATTCTATTTTACTTCATTAAAAAAAAAAAACGCTCGTCATATCCATTACATTTTTATGTGAGTTAAAATTGCCCATTGTGGCAAATGTGTCTGGTACCCGTAACACATCTCCTTGAGCCACCTCTGGTTTCAGTCACAGTTGTGGTGGAAAGTTCTATGGAAACCCAGGCTCACCTCACTCACAGCATCCCACTCCAGGCATGCTGTACACACCTTTCTGCTTTGAATTCTGGGGGCTTCTAGTGATACTTTGGGCTCCCATACAAGTTCAGCCTATAATTGGGGGGCAGTTTACACACCCCAAGGGCAATCCTCAGCCAGTGGGGAGAAAAGTTGGTGGATGGCTGATGCAGCCCCCATCCTTCAAGTGGAACATATGGAGAGGCGTTCTGTGGACTTCTTTGGAGGACCCCTCCCTCCCATGGAAGGGAGCCCCATGCCTGCAGAAGTGACCTTGATAATGCACCTTACATTAGCACCTCCTCTTTCCTTGTCTCGTCCCCCCTGCTCCAAAGTACTGACCTGCCCCACATCTATGCGTCAGGCTCTACTTTCAAGGCCCATCCAAACCAAGACGCATCCACCGTCTCACTGCAGGAACCTTCTACAGCCCCCTTCAGATGGTCACCGAGCATTTGCTGGTGTCTCCAGGGATGACAGGAGTTCTTATTGCCTCAGCTAAGTCTTTTCATTGCTGGACAAGACTGGGACAGAAGTGAGCCAGGGGTTCTCCAGGGCTTTCCATGGGTGCGCACTGTACCAGAGTATTCTTTTACTCTTGTTGTTAAAAAGTACTTTCTTTTTTAAAAAGCTAAAAGCAGGCAAATTAATTTTTATAACAGCTTTTTTGAGATATTTACATACTATACAATTCACCCATTTAAAGTGAATGATTCAATGGTTTTTTACATGTTCACAGAGTTGTGCAACTATCACCCCAATCAATTTTAGAGCATTTCTATTACCCAAAAAGAAACCACATACCCATTAACGGGTACTCTTCATTTCTCTCCAGTGCCCCCCACCCTAGGCAATCTACTTTCTGTTTCCATAGATTTGCCTATTCTGCACATTCCATATAAATGGAATCATAGAGTACATGGCCTTTTGTGTTTGGCTTCTTTCACTTAGCATAATGTTTTCAAGGCCCGTCTATGTTGTAGCATGTGTCAGTGTTTTATTCCTTTGGATTACTGAATAATATTTCATTATATGAATACGCCATACCCTGTTTGTCCATTTCTCACCTGATGGATATTTTCGTTGTTTAAAAAAGTAGTTTTTTACGTTGAATTAAACTCTGCCTTAGAATTCTGTCTTAGCTTTTGACCTAGGTTAACCCATGAAACACCCTCCTTCTTCATGTGGGGACCCCTTTAAGGTGTAAAGGTTCTTCTTCACGCTGTCCTTCCACAGGTGTTGATGTGGTGGCCTGATCTGTAGACCACACCTTCCTCACCATGCTGATCATATCCCTCTGACATGCTCCAGTTTCCCACACACACCCTAAAAGTGGGATTGTCAGAGTAGAACATCATAGCAAATACCTATCCTTTTAATCATTCATTTATATTATAATTAATGATAAAATAACAGCTAAATGGGAATCATACTAAAAGGCTCTGTCCAAGAAAGTGCACATGCAACTTATTTGAAAGTATTAACATCCTCTGAGAAAACCATGTAAGCTCCATTTACCACAATGACATTCCTCTGGGCAAGGAGGAGGGCCCAGCTGCAATAATAATGTCATTCACTCAGGAAAGCTTTGTGAAGTGGCTTGATAATGTTCTTTTCTCAGCTGTGTAAATGTGACCACATAATTACTTTCAGCCAAGGAAGAAGTTTGACAGGGTTAGGCCTGCTACACAGGTGTCCAAGAGAGTGAAGGGGATGGAGAGAGAGAGGGAAGGAGCAAAGAGGACTCTGCAACTCTCCTGTACTCCTCAGGACTGAGCATTCTGGCTTTGTTATCTTTGCTTTCGGAGTTTGTATTCCCAGATCACAAAAGGGCTCTCTGGTACAAGGGCCCATCGTCAGCATGTCCCTTGTATCTCACACAGCCCCTACAAATAAAGCATGTGCTCATTAAATACTTCTGGAGAATAATAGGTAGATGGAGGATGGATGGGTGGATGGGTGGATGATGGATGGACTGATGGGTAGGTGGATGAGTTGATGGATGATGGTTGGATAGTTGGATGATGGATGGATGGATGGATGGATGGATGAAGGGAGGAAGGGTGAGAAGGAGGGTTAGAAACACATTGACCACAAACAGAATCATCACCTCAGAGGTTAATCAAAAACTTGTACTGAGAAGCAGCTGTTCTAGTTCTTAGTGTGGCCAGCTTCCAGAGGCTCATTCTGCTTCTTCAGATTGGTCAAGGAACATACCTTTTCCATACACCTGTATCTGAGTCAGGCCTCCCAGTAGTCTGGAGAAAACTGGGTTGCTTACCTTAATAATTCAGATAATGTCCATGGAAGGCTCTATAACTATAAATCCTCATCTAAATGCGAATTATGCAGGACAATGACACTATTATTTCCTTCCTGTGTCAGGGCACAGGGAGCTGGTGGGTATTCTCTCTGCCAGTTAGCAATAGCTGCAGTCTGCCATGACCCTTCTCAGTTCTCTGTGGAAGCTGAGGTAGAAAACTGAGTATTAAAGAAGGTCAGATGGTTATAGGAAACTTAAAAATGGGATCACCTTGCCCAGTCACCTCTTTGCACAAATGAGGAAACTGAGGTTGAGAGAGGAGAGGTGACTTCTCCAAGGTCACTCAACTTGTTAATAATTGTTTCAGAATTGGGACCCAGGTCACATGATTCCTACTTTCTTTCCCCTCAGGCTTCCTCTGTAACATCCCTGCTGGATCATTTCATAAAGATCAGCATTCATCTGAAACACACAGCCATTAACCTTTAATGACAGCTTCCTGGCAACCCAGCAGAGTACAGATGAGGGCTATAAATTCTCTTCTGTTCCTTCTTTTGAGCTTGTTGACTTAATGGTGGGGTCTGTTGGCTCTTTTCAAATGCCTTTCTTCCAGGGTTTCCTTTAGCTCCTTGTTCAGCCCAGTGGCAATGAGTTGGAGATTGGCTGGAGAGAAAGGGAGCCTTGGAGAGCCTTTGAGAAGCAAGTGACGTCTCTGATGACGCACAACCCCATCCCAGGATTTGGTGGGCTTAAAAGAGCTCCTTCAAATCACTCAAATTATTTCCCTTGGGAGAGATCTGGCCCAAAATATCCACAGACCATTCCCAGGGCACTTTTTCAAAGCGTAGATGCTGCTAGGATAGTGATCTTAGTGGGAAGTGCAGCTGCTATTACATAATAAGGGGAGGTACTTCCCTGTCTTAGCAGATGAAGCTGCCCTGTTTAGGGGGGAAAGGAATAAGAAGAATTCATCAAAATTATACTCCATACTCAGCCCCAACACTAACACTTTTTGTTCCAAGAATTCTTCAAACTAGAGATGCACCTCATTTCTGCTCTGGTAGAAAGCAAGCATTTGGGTTTCAGAGTCAGAAGACGTGGGCACTGGGGAAGCTGCCAGCTCCTAACTGTGGGATGTTGGCTGAGTCACCTATCCAAACAGAGTTTTAGGTTCTTCATCTGTGAAGTAGAAATAGTACTAATAACAACTATGTGACAGGTTGATATTACAACCAGCAAAAGAGTGGTTTAAATAAAAATACTGCTAAAGAAAAAATTGGTCAATGACCCTTGTTAAAGTATGACAAGGAAAAGTGTATTCAAGGCGGGCCATGGCAATGGGGAGAAATGGACTCAACTCTGACCACAACATGGGTAAGTAGGATTTGATAGCCAAGGAGTAGGGTCAGTGGATGGAAAATTACTACGAGGAAACATCAGAGGTACAGGGGATTCTTACTAAACCCACCAAATAGGATTCTTGCTGAAGACAGGCCACAGTGATCAGACACCACCTGGGGCATGGTGGAGCATGAGAAACCAGATCAAATATCAAAGGTGGGGAATTCTGGTTAAACTGACTTAGCAGGATTCTTGCTAAAACCAGACAATGCAGAGACGAATGTGAAAGTCCAGAAGTCAAAGCCTACTTGCAAAGTTCAGGGGAGCCTGAGTAGAGTTTGGTCAAGGAGAGAATATTTGTCAATATAAATATTAAGTGTCTCCAACTCGTTGTTGGGGAAGGCTGATTGCAGAGGCGAGTGAATGGAGAAACTGAGGCACCAACCAGGTTACAGACCAGCCCAACAACTGACTTCCAAGCCAATTCCACCTTGCCCAGGTGTGATGGTCTAAACATTTCTTACTTAGACCTCTGGTGCCGTAAAAACTCACCTCAGGATTTATTTCCTGCTTTCAGATTTTGCACATAAGGAAATAGTGGAGCAGAGATTAATGGTTGAAAATTGCACAGTAAATCAGCTGGGAAACATACATGAAGTCCCAGGTGCTTCCCCACCTGAACCACAAGAACTCAGGATGCCACGTGCGATCTTTCCCAGGAGACCTCAGCTGGATTGCCACGTCTTCCTGGGGTTCAGGATTTGGCATCATTTTTGACACGCACTCCGGAGTCCTTTGGACTGCAGATATGCTTAAAAATACTCTTTTTTAAAAAAGCAAGCTCGGGAACCTATTCATTTATCAAGGATGGCAAAAAGTTTGACTCAATTTAACATATCAGAGGAAGCTGAGTTTCCCCTTTCACCTTTCAGGCCACTTCAAACAGGTCAGATGGAAGAGACAGAAGTTTTGCTAGGATGCAGTGGAACAATGCAATTTGACCTCGTGAGCTTCTTTCTTACCATCAGTGCTCCCTAAGCACTTCTCAGTTAAAACAGAGGGATGGAATTGAAGAATTCACCCCAAAGAGAAAAATGTGAGAGTCAGGGTGAGGGAAAATTAGGTTTTCAGAGCAGAAATGAGCAGATCAGCGCTGCCCATGGACAGCTAGCTGCCAGCTCCCTCATGCTGGGTAATCACTAGTGGGCACATACTCACAGCATGGTGAAAGTTGAGTGGCTGCCGGCGGTCACGGGCATTGGACAGTGTCCTGCATGTTGGGCGGAAATTTATCACTTCTACCCTCCCCTGCTCAGCCTCCAAGGCCTCACTCTAAGCTGCAATTAAACTTTTCAACTTGGAAGATAAACACTGGGGACCCAAAGGGATTGATTCCGAGGCCCCACAGAGACAGCTAAGAGGTTGGCCTGGCAGCGACCAGGAAGCCATGGGCAAGAGGAAAGGGCAGGCAGAGGTGGGCAGGCCTGCATGCTTCTCATGCCCCCAAGGCCGGCCTGGGGGTCTCAGGCTTGGGGGTTTGGTAAAAAGGGAAGCAGGGAGAGAGAGAGAGAGAGAGAGAGAGAGAGAGAGAGAGAGAGAGAGAGAGAGAGAGAGAGAGAGAGAGAGAGAGAGAGAGAGAGAGGATGGGGGCTTTATGGAGAGAGGGAAGAGAGAGGAGAGAGATGAGAAAGATAAGTACAGAAAAAGATGGAGGAAGGAGAGAAAGGAATCATTTAAGGTGCACAAGCAAAAGCAAGTTTCTTTTAACAGTTATAAAACCCAAATCACACACACTTGCCTCCAATTCTTATTTTCTAAAATTAACAGCAGGGTTTCAGAAGTAGCTTAGAGTCTGAATACAGCTTTAAAAGGCTATGGATTTTTAAAATGTCTGAAGGGAGCGCCTGCATAACTGCCCACATCTCCCTCTGGGCCCCAGGCTCTCCCTCAAATCCCTTTGACTACCCTCCCCTCCAAAGTTGTTTCTGTATGTAAATAAGGCTGCTTTTTATATCCTTAGAATATTAATATTTGTTCGCTTCATTGTTCTGCTAATGTTCGTTTTTGGCTTTTCAAAAGGGCTGATGACCCACTCTTGCATGAATTCTGCAGATACTCAGTTTCAATGGCAATTTGGAAAGTTAGTGTGAAGCCAGGGAGAAGCAGAACCTGATCCAAGGAAGGAGAAGGGTCGTTGAGTAGAGGAATGTAAGGCCAAACTATTCGCCATCCTTTATGCATAAAAATTTAAAGTATATCACTTTCAGCCAACAGGCTAAGATCTAGTCACCTGTTCTATTCAATAGTTCTGTCCCCTAGGGATTATCTTATGTTTCAAGTATTCTCTTACTTTTAATGAGCTTTAAGCCTTCAGCTGAAAATTTGCTCCAAAGGTACATGCTGGATTAAATGACTGGTCAAGGTTTCAAAGGGACTCCCAGTAATTCTCAACTCCCAAAGGAGTTGATACTTGATCTTTGAAAGGCCTCTGCCCAGGCCCTGGCTTTGAGGGCTGGAATGGGCATCTGCCTTCAACCCACCACTTTACAGATCAGGAAGCATTTACAAAACTGGAATACAGAGCAGTCATATAGCACATTCAAGTGCAAACAGCCAGTTAGTGCCAAAGTAAAATCTAGCTCCCGAGACTCTCGACCCCATCCTGAGTTCGTGAGTCTCATCACACTGCCTTACTTCAGGAGCAACCTCCCACAGGAACATCTTAAGCCAAAAAGATGGCATCTTTGTGCTTGAAACAAAAATACACAATCTGGTCAGCAGAGTGAAAAAATATGTGTCAGGAGATGAGTGGGGTTAGCTATAGGCAACCAAGGATCAAGAAGGAAGCAAAAATTTGGCAAGTCTCAAGATTTGGAGGCTCAAGAACCCAGGACAACAAGAATGTAGGTGGGAATAAAATCAGGATCTGCACAAGGCAAAGCTAGACCTCCCAGGTCTGTGCAGCCAGAACATTATCTATCCCTAATCTCTATCTCCCAAATCTATACAGCCAGGAGATCATCCCTCCCTAACCTGGCAAAGGACTGTATCAGAGTTTACGCTCTGGAGAGGTTGAGCCCATGTGTCTTTGATCTGAAAGATATGAGGAGCAACATGACGGGGTGAAATGCCACACTGAAAGAAGGAAGATTGGGTGAAAGTAAGCATGCCCTTTACCCCCTCTTGAGCTCAAAGATGTTGGGATCCAGGCTTATAGCCCCACATAGGCAGGAGATTAGAACATTCCTCACTGGGGAAACAGCATTCTAAGGGGAAAGTACAAGTGGAAACTGACACTTCCACATACCTAGTGAGATGAAAAAGTTCCGGACCAACTCCCTAGGACCAGCTCTACCAGTCAAAGGGCCCTACCCATGTACAATAGATACCCTAGTCCCGATGCAGTTTTCTCTCTCTCTTTCTCTCTTTTTCTCTCTCGATGAAATTCACATAACATAAAATTAACCATTTTAAAGTGAAAAATTCAGTGGCAGTTAGTACATTCACAATATTGTGCAACCACCACCTCTGTCTAGTTCCAAAACATTTTCATCACCCTCAAAAGAAACCCCTGTACTTCACTTTTAACTAAAACTGGACAACCAGGAGTCACCAGGCATCTGAGATGCGTGAATGACAGACAGAAAATGACAACAGACAAGAGAAAGTCGAAGAGACAGAGAGTGACAAGCGCAGAAGAAAAAGTTTAAAACAAAATTTCAAAAAGTTCTCCCCAGTAAGATGACAAGCTGTTGCATATTTGAAACAAAAAGCCGACACTAAAAAAGAAAAGGTAATATTTGTAGTATATACAGAATGAGAAAGAGCTCTTGGACATTCAAATTATGAGAATAGGAATTTTTAAAAATTAACAGAAAAGAAAAAAATTGAAGAGTTAGGAGATAAAGTTGAAAAAGATCACCCAGAGAAAAGGCAAAGAATGCAAAATAGTAAAGAGAAGATAAGACAATTAGAATCTATAAGTCTATCTAAAAGTGCCAACATTGAATAATAATAGAAGTTCTAGAAAGAGAGAAAAAAGAGTATAGAGTAAAAGATGTTATTAAAGAACAAACAGGATAATTTTCCAAAACTGAAGGTATTCATCTCCAAATTGAAAGGGCTTCCTTGAGTTTCCTACACAAAGAATGAAAGAGACCAACATCAAGCTAAATTTCCTTAAGATTTGAGAAGAACTAGCATAGGAAAATATCCTAAAAATTCCAGGATGGAAAAAAAAAAATGTAGGCCACATATAGAGGATTTGGAATCAGAATGGTATCATACTTCTCAATGGTAATAATGGAATCTAGAAAACAATGGAGCAACGTTTTTAAAACTATGAATGAAAACTAAATTTTTAGACCCAGCTGCGTTAGAGTTCTCCAGAGAAACACAACCCATAGGAGATATAGATGAGAGGAGATTTATTATAGGAAATGTTTTTTACAGTTATGGTGACTGAGAAGTCCCACAATCTGCAAGCTGAAATCCAGGAAAACCGGTGGCATAATTCAGTCTGAGGCTGAAGGCCTCACTGGTGTAAGTTCCAGAGTTCGAAGGCCTGAGGTCCAGGAGCTCTGCTATCCGGGGGCAGGAAAAGATGAATGTCCCAGCTCAAGAAGAAAGAGAAGGGAGTCACTCTTCCTTTGCTTTTTGTCCTACTTGGGCCTGCCCACACTGGTGAGGGTGACTCTTTTTTACTCAGTCTACTGAATAAATGCTAATCTCTTCCAGAAACAACCTCACAGACACACCCAATAGTAATGTTTTACTAGCTATCTGGACATCCCTTGGCCCAATCAAGTTGCCACATTAAATTAACATCACATCAGCCAATCTAGCAATCAAGTGCTAGAAGGTAGAATAAAGTCATTTTCCGACATTCATTGACCCCATTTAGTAAGATGCTCAACCAAAACAAGGAAGTAAATTTTTAAAAGAAAATGATATGAAGTCAAAGAAACAAAGACTCCAACATGGGGAAGAGTTAAAGAGAATCCCCAGCTGGTAATGAAGGGAAAGCCTATGATGAGTGTAAATGGAAGTGACAGAATTGCAGTCTGGGGTCTTTCTGGAGGCAAGTTCAGCAATTGTGCACGAGAGATACATCTAAGATAAAAAAATGGCACTTGATGTGCTAGTATTCAAAGGAATTTAAGCTCTGGTAGAGGCAATGGATTAGGGGTAAGTACACTGACAATTAAACAAATTTAAAATGAGGCAACTACTAACTGCAGGAAAACAAAAATTCTGTATGAGAAAGAAAAAATAATCGTGGTCAACTCTATGGTTCAGCTGTGATCGATACTGTCATGGTTAAAATAATACAAACCCTGAATATTGATTTGACCAAACATTGTCACATAGCTTTGCTGGCAGGCTGAGGAGACAGAGGAAGTGTGGGGAGGGAGAGGGCATGAGAACACCCAAACCAGAGAAATCAAGAAAGAGCAATATGCTCGTAGCTTGTTAGAAACCCTGAGGTAAATACCTTAAGAAACATTTCAAAAGACTTGGAAGTGATGGTCCCAGGGAGGAGTTAAATAGTGAGGGAGGAACGGATCAAGGGACTGCTGTTTTTAACAGAATCCTTTTAATACAGTTTACGTTTTTAAATGAGGTACCTGTATTTCTTTGAATTAAATTTTATAAAACTCCATTACTGTAACAACTTGGCCCGCCAACCAGGCTATCCCAAAGTGAGTTCTACCCAGTGCCACGTGACAGACTTCCTTCCTGTAAGCAGCTCACAGAAAAGAAATGCTACTCACTCTCAAGTCCCACTCCTGAAGATGTGACCTCTTTTTCAACCCTGAGGCAGTGGAGCCACTAAATACAGTCAAATCCAGTTACAGTCAAAATCCAAGGGAAGCGCAGTCAAAATATGTGTCAGCCCCAGGTAATGGCCTCGTTCCTCTGGCATAATTTGCTGTCACAACATTTTAGAACACTAAAAAAGTTACAGTAGTTGCTTCCACTCTGGACCCTTATAGCATCCTACTGCTTTTACCAAAGCATTTATCACACTTTCTCATACTTTCTTGTTGGAGATTTTTAAAGAGTTTGTTTAATGGATTGCCTTCATGAGGACAGAAATCAGAGCTGATTAATTTTTTTTGTCCCGTGTCTAACACAGCGACCAATATATGGAAAGTACGCAGGCCATGTGTGGATAAATGAAGGGGAGGGGAAGGTTTAAATAAATGTAAAAAGAAATAATTAAAGTGGCAGCCAGGATCAATGGTGCATAATGAAAGTGTTGGGTAAAGAGGACCAAAAAGAGTGGTCCATTAACAGTGGCAAACACTGCAGAGCAATAACAAGAATGACTGACTCTTAGGCAGTGTCTGCTGTATGCCAGGCACTGTTCTAGGAGTGGCAGGTGCATTACCACAATTCATCCTCATGAAAACCCACGAGGCAGGTTATCACTACCCTCATTTTACAGAGAAGGAAGTAATTGGCCTCACATCACACAGTCAGCACATGATAGGTGAGCCAGGTTTAGGAGCCAGGCCACCTGGCTCCAGAGTCTGTGCTTATCAGCGCTTCATACCTGTGGCAAGAAGGAATGAAGCCCTTAGAGGTCAATGCCCAAGGGATGCGGCCCCAGGGAGCTGACCTGGCTGGGTAGCTTCAGCTGGCTTGGACTTGTTAAGAAAGCTCCAGCGAAGAAGGGAGAAGGGGTCTTCAGTATTGAATGAGAACTTGTAGGATGCAAACTATTTGGAACCCCAGGTCTCGCCCCCAGGGCCCTCAATTGTCTGGGAGAATGGCTGCTATGTTTTGACAGATGCTAAGCCAGGGGCAGAGCCAGCTGATGGGACAGAAAGCCCAGGCACAAGTGGGTGTGGGTGTGGGCCAGAGGGCAGAGCTGCGAGGTGCTCCTAGGGAAAAACGCACCAATTGTCCTGGTTCTCTCTGGACATCAGGGGAGAAGGCAGGAAGGTTGAACAAGTGAAAATAAAAGCTGGTGCATTACAGTTTCTGCAGAAAACTTAGAGGACCCAAGGAAGATCTGGCTGGAGAAATAACGGGACCAAGGAGGCGTAATTCACAAGGACACAAACTATCGTGGGTCTTTCCATGACATAGGGCGTTCCTCGGCTGGGATAGACTGATTACAAAAATGGCTACCATTCTTCACCCCTTCCCGTGTCTAGCCCTTCAGTGGCTGTTTGCAGCTTCAACCACCAAGCATGTGATCTGTCAAGATCAGCAGAGCCGCCTCCCAGACCTGCAGTTGACCTCAGATGGATGAGTGAGCTCAGCTGAGAATGAAGACCATCTAGCTTACCTGTGCACTCGTGAGCAATAACAATGCTTATTGTTTTATTCCCCTGAGGTTTCAGGTGGTTTGTTACATAGCTGTCACTGATGAATAGGAGAATCATGTGGGACACTGGGAGGCCAGTGGTGTGGGAAAACTCGGCAGTTACCCTCTCTCCTCTCTTTGGGGAACAGATATGGAAGGACAACAAATGGGCTAGCTAGCTAGCAGGGACTATCAAACCAATAAGAAAAATAGCTACTGTTTGATGAGTACCTACTGTATGGAAGGCAACCTTGTGACGTGGGCATGAGGGCTGCCAGTCACTGCTGGATGCCTACCCAATACATATTCCCCCTTTCTTATGTCACTAACATACCTTATTTGGGTTCTGTACCCAACTTTACAAGGAACATTTTGTAACCTCCTGCAGTTAGGAATGGCCTGTGACACAGTTCTGGCTGATGAGATGTGAGTAGACAGGGTTTGGGGAAAATTCTTTCAGAAGGAAGGCTGGCCCAGTTGGTGCCTGCCTTTTGCTGTGCTCTATTCATTCCTACTTCTTAGAAAGGCATTGAAAGGACTGGAGTTATTGCAGCCATCTTTCCACCGTTGTGTGTGTGAGTGTGAAGTTCTAATGAAGGTTGGAGTGGAGACACTGTGGATAAGAACGAGCACTAGTCAGATGTCAGGGTTGTGTTAAAAACCACCTGTGAGTGAAAGGGCTCCTTCAGCATAACAGCAGATGCTGATGTTGAGGGTCGATGCTTCCATTATCCTGACCTTGAGTCCCCTTCCCACCTGCTTTCACGTCCCTCCGTACACACAGGGTTCCCATAGGTGACAAGGACAAGCCTTCCCAAGGCTCCTTCTCACCTAGACACCTGTCCCCCTGAGCTCCCTTGTTCCCTCCCTGTGGCACCACTGAGCAGGTATTTCTTCAATGTGTACAGGCCCTGGCTGCACACATCATTCCTCTTTTGTAACTTGAATGTAGAGGAGTGAAATTATCACATAAACACAGGGAGAGTCTCTTGTCTCTCCCTCTTTGCCCAGCACCTCCTCCCCTCCTCTGCCTCTCTCACCTCTTTCAACCTTTTCCCATCGCCCCGTCCACGTCATCATCCACTCTTCCTCCAGCGATGTCTGATGGGCTCTTGACTGCATCTCACTCTGCCCTCCCTGCAGGCACAACCCCAAAAACCTCATCCATTCCAGGCCTCAGGGGGAAGGAACAGGCCATGAAGCATTCCCAGATGCCTCCTGCCTTTTGTTTTCAGGCTCTGTCCAGAACACCCGATTTTTGTCTGTTTCCCGCTGTGTCCCATCCTTCAAGAACACCCTCAGACAGCTACTGCAAATTGGAGTTTTGGCACCTCGGGGTCCACTGGGGCCTTGGCAGATTGCAAACACTCCCAGAGTGGCTCCAAGGGAATGAATAGCTTTGAGCCCAAGCCTGGAGGATCTTGGAGGAGGGTCCCAGCAGATGCCAGATGTAATTCAGTTTAACTTCTCAGAATCTCTCCAAATTCCCAGAAAGACTTTAAGTCCCCAATGTGTGATCCAGAGAAGGTCAGTCCTCTTCTCCTGCTATGGAGAGAGAAGGAGGACCTCTGTGCAGTGGAATGGCTGAAATCCACTGCTATCCTTCAATTTGGTTATCAGGCACCAGGTCACTGCTAGGATTGTGATTTGGAGGAACTAGGAGAGACTTCCGTTGTTAAAAGCAAACACACACTTTGAACACCCAGCTCATTGTTTTCTACACAACCCCAGTGTTTCTGCAGTGCACATCAGGGGCTTTCCAAAAATGTTTGTTGATTGAAGAAATGACCTCAGCTTCTCACAAGGCTGCCATCATCCCGCCACCCACAAGAAAGGGGTCTGGACACTCTCTGTGGTGGGGAAGTCATCTGATGGTCATCTTTTAGTTTGTTTTCCCTAAGTCCTCACAGGGAGTATGGACTATGTTCACAGTTCATATTTTCCTGCTCCCCCCGACACAAAAAATCCATAACCTCCCTCCCAGAAAACCAAACCCTGCTTTATATGTTGGAGGAGCAACACAATTTAAAACTCCCCAGAGTGGAACCAGGCAGAGTGATTCATGCCCTCTCTTCAGAGGCAGGTCTGACATATGCCGTGCACGTGTGCCCAGTGCAGACTCAGCCACCAGGCTAGATTCTGCAAGGGGCCCACTCAGAAGAAAACTCTTTATTTTTACCTCTTGGCCAAATATGGATCCTCACCCTAATTCTCCCTCAGAAATAGCACAACCAGCAGGCCCTGCCATTTCAGAAGGCTGCCTGGAAACACGAGATGCTCAGCCGAAGTTAGACCACAGAAGGATGACTGGAGTTTATAAAACTCGCGTTAGACTCATTACCTAAAATTGAAAGAACCCAGCCTTCTAAAAATACAGTAGCATTTATTTCTGGCCAGGCCTCTATGTTTGTATACTTTTAATTTTGTTAGGAAGCTACGCCTTATAAAAGATGTTCTGCAGCCCTGGCAGCAGAGGACCCATATCTCAGGGCAGGTAAGAGAGCTGATGGCTCTGGTACAGTTCAAAGCAATGGTGGAGGAGGACACCTCCTGAGGGTTGAAAAGACACAGGTGCGTGGTGACTGAGACGTCTGGATTTCTGTTGTTATTTTTAAAAGCAGCTGGAGAGTTTGCAGCTGTAAAAGCTGCCTTGAGAGTAAGATTCAGTCCTTGCAAGGAACTTACTTGGTCAATACCGGGGGTACCAAAAAAAATGTGTACAAGTGGACACTTTGGTCAGCGTTGCTCAAGGAGCAGTTCGCCGTAATCAGAAGTGTCTAGACGCTGATGGGAACCACTTTGAGCACCTCTTGTCATTGCAGAAGTCAAACATCACTTGTGTTCATCTTTTGTTATTGGTATATATTGAGTATTACAATTTTAATAGTTTTTTCCTTTCTTAACATGTATATACATTTTTTTGGCACCCTCTGTATCAATGACACTGTTTTCCCAAAACACACAAGAAACAACAAGAAAACATCGCAATCACTCCCTTGGGAGGAGATAACTTGATTTATATTTGAGGAAACTGAGGAAACCGAGATGAAGCTTTTTGCCCACTATTGTACAGTGAATGTGAGTCTTTGTTTCTGCCTGCTTTCCACTGACTTTTCAGGCATGAATCTCAACATGAATAAGAACTGGCTCTCACTAGAGCCTTTTGTCCCAGGAAGTGATCTCTGTGGGCGAAGAAGGCAAGATGGGGAAGGGGATGACAATGGTGTGTTTGACCCCAATGGGAAGCATCATAGGGATGTGTCTCCCCCATGCTCACTGATGTCTATTCTGTCTCCTGGTTTGCAGAGGTTCTTATCCTGAATTTCCCAAAACAGATCTTTTCTCCTATTAGACCATATCTAGTCTTACGTCCCCATGGTGGGTTGAAATTCTACCCCCTACCCCTTCCTGGGGGTATGTCTACATCCTAATCCCTGAAACCTGTCAATGTGACTATTTAAGGAAAGGGTCTTTGCAGATGCAATGAAGTTAAGGAGTTGAGACGAGGAGATTATCCTGGATTATCTGGGTGGGCCCTCACTGCCTTCATAAGTGTCTCTACAAGAAACTTATACTAGGATTTGACAAAGAGGAGAAGGTGATGTGAAGGTGGAGGCAGGGATTTGAGTCACGTGGCCACCAATCAGCCAAGGAAAGCCTGCAGCCACCAGGAGCTGGGAGAGATTCTCCCCTGGAGCGCCCACAGGGAATGTGGCTCTGTTGACATCTTGATGGCAGACTTTTGGCCTCCAGAACGGTGAGAAAAGAAATGTCTGTTGTTTTAAGGGACTGAGTTTATGGTGATTTGTTCTAGGAGCCACAGAACACCAGTACAGTCTGCATCAGGCTAGATTGCAACCCCCAAACTCTGATACCACGGAGGCTTGCTTCCCTGTTTCATCAGCCTTCCAACAGTCATTTGCTGAGTGCCTACTGTGTGCTGACAATGAGCTAAGAGCTGAGATATAATGGTGAGCAAAGAGATAGAAACCCCGTCTTCAGGCAGCTTACAGCAGGGTGGGGGGTTGGTCAGTGAGCAAATAACCACACAGTGTAATTACAGCTTGCACTAAGTGCCATGAGGGCAAAGCACAGGGTGTGTGACGGGTGGTGACAACAGTGATGGCCTGTGTGGAGGGTGAGGGTGAGACCTGAAGTTCCAGTAGGGAGGGAGCTTTGCAATTACAGGGGAGGGTCTATAGGAAGACCCGGAAGCAGGGAGGCCCAGGAAGCCTGTAAGCATCATTATTGAAAGGTAGCAAAGAAAGAAGGTGCTAGATGGGTGCAGAAGGCAGCCCATGGGGGCATGAGAGCCCAGGGTAAGAACTGTGTTCTCTGCCCTAACAACAGGGGAAAGCCACGTGTTTTATGCAGAGCGGTAGCCCAATCAGACTGAAGTTTCAAAAGGATCAGTCTGGCTGACCTGTGGGGAGGAGGTGGGAGGGGCCGAAGCCAGTGACATTAGGCCAATGGAGAGGCTGTTGAGAAGCCCAGGCAAGAAATGGTGGTGGTTTGGAACGGACGTAGCAGCTGAGATGGGGAGAAATAGACTCCAAAGTGATGTAGGAAGTAGAAGTGGGTGATTGGATTAGAGGTGGGCGATGAGGGACAAGATGGTGTAGACGCTACGTCCTGCATTTTTTGTGGGTACCGCAGGCGGGATGACAATAACAGGACTGTTGAGAACTCTTGAGAAGGACTTGGGTTTGGGGAAAGAAGATGGTTAGTGTTTTTATTGAAAATGACCAGATTTCTCAGCTTCCCTGAGACAATCCAAGTTATGCCTATTATCCCCAAGTCTTGTCCAGAATTTGTGAATGCTCTGAGTTGGACCAATCAATTATGTGGTCACCCTAAGCTAAGACCTGTGTGCTCTGAAAGGCCTTTGAGACCCAAGAGAAGATTTTGAGGACACAGAATGGGAAGAGGAGGGAACTTTGATGAACTTGAATATTCGAGGACTGGCTACAGAAACCAAGCGGGCCGGGCCACAGGGAGGGTGTGCCCTGGAGTCCCCAGAAATGTTACGGGAGACACATGCCCTCTCCTCTAACTTTCCTGGAGAGATGTCCCTTAGAGCACAGGTCAGCAGTATTTGGCTTTCCAGACCATCCAGTTTCTGTCACTCTTCCTCAGATATGCTTTTAGGGCATGACAACGGCCATAGACAATATATAAATGAATGTGTGTGGCTGTGTTCCAGTAAAACTCAATTACAAAACGGAGAGCCAGGTTTTGCCCACGGGGAGTAGTTTGCTGACCGTTACTCTAAAATAGCACTTTGGCCTCTCTCCTCTTTATTCTTCCCCTGGGGAGGCATTGAGACTGATGGTGTGTTTTGCTAGAGAACTCAGGCCATCCCCTCTTTGGGGGGCCCTGCCTAACTACAGGGAGCTCCAAGATGCTGCAAATTGTACGGAATAGGACATCCAGGGGACGCTTAAAGCTGTTCTGTGCAGCCAGTGACAAAGCCATGATCAGCGGTGAGCTTTCATCAGGCCCACTTGGCTAAGGGAACTAAGTCTGGTGTCCAAACCTACCATTTATCAGAAATGAAAGTGATATTGTGAGTCTATCTGGTGACACCTATCTCTTATCTCGATTGCTCCAAACTTGGGAGGCCACCTCTCTGGCTAACCCCAATAGTAATGGAAGTATCTATTTCTCAGTTCAACTGTGTTTGGGGTTAGATCTCGTGTTGAAGATTTACAACTTTTTTAAGGAACCTCAGAAATAGTGTATCCACTGTGGAGTCTAGTACCATCTGTTTTCTCTTCTGATTAATGAAAAACTATGAAGGCTTTGTTGGTAAGTAGTGCATGTAATGCCTGCTGATGGTTGGGTTGAGATGTGAATGGGGACATGGCCTTCAAGCCTTTGGAGATTCTAAGGGGGCCTGCGTCACTGTTGTCTCTGCCTCACTTTCAGACTTCTGGCTTCCGACAGCACCAGCATAACATTTGTGTCAACCAAGTTCATACATCCTCTATTATTATTATTAGAAAATATAGACAAGCAAAGAAGGAAGAAATAAAATTTTCCTTTAATCTCACCCAGAGAGAGTGATTATTAATAGCTTGGTATGTATTTTTCCAGAAGCAAAAATGAGATCCTCAAGTCCATGTTGTTTCGTAACCTCTTTTTTTTTAATATGGAAAAATTTATTTTGAAATCATCTATCTAAACTGTTTAATTAATCCTAAAAAGCACAAATGAAAAGTGGCCCATTAATTTCCTAGCAATGTTTTTTTTTAGGTTTTAAAACATTTTATTTGCATTATTTAAAAAATTGTGCATTCCAATAATTAACAGAACAATGTAATAGTTAGACATTTACACCCCTCACAAAGGTATAATCCCCCTCCCCCACTCTACTACCCCTCTGACATCATATATAGCTGTTACAATTCCATTGACTCTATTCCCTGTGCTGTACTCCGCATCCTGTGACTATATAGATATTAAATTATAGTTGACATTTAGTATTATTCAGCTTCAGCTTCAGGTACACACTGCTGTGCTCAGGCATTTACACTGTCCATGAAGTGGTCTCCCTAGTAAGACATCTATCCATTAGATAACCTACAAAATCTTTACAACATTATTGATTATATTCCCCAAACTGTCTTTTGTATCCCTGTGGCAATCTTGTGGTTATCAATTTGTACTGTCTAATCCCCTCCCCTTCACCCTCATCCCTATTCCCCTCCCATCTAGCAACCATCATTTTTCCTCTATATCCCTGAGACTATTTCTGATTAGTTTGCTTATTTATTCTATTCTTTAGATTCCATGTATAAGTGAGATCATATGGTATTTGTCTTTCTCCGTCTTTCTTACTTCACTTAGTATTATGTTCTCTAGGTCCATCCATATCATTGCAAATTGTAACCTACTTTTAGTATTTAAAATATAATAAATAATCTTCCACGTCCCAGAGCACGAATATACACTGTGATTGTTAGTAGTGATATGGCTTATTTACCCAGTTCTCTGATTGGCCCTGTAGGTCATTTCCAAGTGTCCTCGGTAACAGCAATGCTACAGTGAGCACCTTACAACTAGTGGGACACATCTTTGATTGCTTACTTAAGCTAAATTCCAAGAGGACAATCATGACTGTAAAGACAGTTTTTGGGAAAGTCATGCATTTCACATCCTTCTAAGATGTCCTTGGCTTGAGTTAAGTTACCCATTAAGTTACCCATAGAGGATGAGCAGGTTGGTGTTTGTGTTTAGGTGTGTAGCTCCAGTCATCTCCCAGACAGTGCCTGTGGGCTGGGCGTCAGAGCCCAAAGAATCCCAGCCCCAGGAGATCACATTAGCATGGAAAAGGCAAGGAAATGGATAGGCCCCTGGGAGGACGGGCCTAGTTAATACTTAATGGAGACACCAACAAATGGAAAGACGATGACACTAGATAAATCCCAGCCATTTGGAAGAAGATGAGCTGAGACCACCCCACGTATTGGGGATGGGCTTCCCCGCATTGAGAAGAGGGGTTAACTCTTTATTTTATTTTATTTTTAAAGATTTTATTGGGAAATTGGGGGAGGGGAACAGACAAGTTGCTGTCTTTTTGTTCTTTAGTCTAGTTGCGGAGGATGTTGCTTCACTGGCCCATGTTGATATCATCATTGCGCTCTTCCCAGATGAGGCAGATGGGTCGCTGGCCTCTAGATGGTCGCTCACCGTGGCTATTGGCAGCTCACGCTGGCTGCCGGCCACTCACTGTAGCCTATGGCAGCCCACTGCAGCAGGGGCTGCAGCCCACACCATCACCGGGGCTCGCACAGCCCAGCTCCAGGTGGAGCTGTTGTTAGCTGTAGAGGGCAGTGTCACTGGCCCTCATATGTGGGATCCGAACCGGGGCCGCTGGCTTCCCAAAACCAGCGCTTAACCAATGCGCCACTCGGCCGGCCCCAGGGGTTAACTCTTTAGAGTCTTTAGTTTTCTCCTCTTTTCCTCCATATGTTAAACTCTGTCATTAGGGCTTAGCAAGTTTCCCACAGAGGCTGGAAAAAGCTTCTTGGGAGGCTCACTCAGGTCTTCAGAACTAATAGGAGCACGGGAGAGAGATGAGGGGCAGGAACCTGGCTCGAGGATTTGAGGAGGAAGCAGATGGATCTCAAGGTTTCCTTCTGGACCACCAGGCCCTACTCAGAAGATCAGCAAAGAGCTAGGCTAGGATCAGAAGGCCCCCCAGGAATGAGGAGCATGCCTTTTGCTTCAGTCTCCCCTATTATTTTCTCAGGCCCCATGAGAGGCCGAAGGGGGGACTTCAGTACCCACAGCAGAGTGGAGGCCGCTCTCCAAATCACCCCCTAAACTCTGCATCACCTCAGCTGCTCCTGCAGTTGTTCTCAGCTCCACTATGCATCAGACTCAGAGGGGGCAGATTTAAGACAGATGCTTAGATCCTAGAAGTCCTGACTAATAGGTCCAGGGAGGAGCCCCCACCTTGGTAAGATTTTCAAAAGGGGTAAAAACCACGGAGTAATCTCTTCAGACCCATGTCACTGGATACTTATGATTATATAGAGCAGCATGTAAGGAAAGCCTTTGGGCCCTGGAACTGGCTGTAATCCAATAGCCTGGAGAATGGGAGTAATAATGGACAATAACATGAACCCCTAGGAGGTGGCTAGCACACAGTAGGTACTTGATGGATGACCACTCAGCATGCTGAGGATTAATTACTTGCATGGCTGCAAGAGGAAAATATAAAAGGCAATGGGAGGACAGGCAGCAAGAGAATTTGGGAGACAGTCAGTCTCTACTGCTCATCAAGACTGACTTGAGAGTCTTGGCATCAGCAGAGAACTTGAACCAGCATTTGTTCTGCCATGAAAAAAAGGTAAGAGGCCAGTCTTAAATGTCAGCTCAGGGGTCCAGAATTCTTATTTGTACTAGTGTGCTGTGCAAATCATGTAAGGATTGAGTGGCCAGTTAGCTTTATCTGCCCTCCCTGGCCTGCTGTTAGATTCAGGGGCTGGGGGCTGGGGTCTGCTTTGTGTAAAAGATTATCTCTCTGGAGAGAATGTAATCTGCTATTACTATGTCTTGGAGGCGGAGACCAACTGCTTTCCCACAGTCTAAACCTGAACCCTGCTTTCCCCACTGTTCCATTTTATAACAGTGGTTGGCTACAGGGAAGAATGAAGGATTCCGAAAGGGACCTAAGCCTTTGGGTCTAAATCGAATAGGTGTTTTCTTCTGCATATTTAGGATGATCTCTTTGTCTGACTTATAAGGAGGCTGATCCAGTTCCAAGCAGGGCTGTAAGTCAGGTCTTCACAGGATGGCTTTCAAGGTCTCCTGAAAAGCTGGGTGTGGTACGAATGAGTCCAGGGTAATTTGAGCATTCTTTTTTCCTAAGATCACTTTATACTTCGAGATGCTGGTCTCTTGATTTTTTTTTTTTAATTGATCTTTGCTTGGCACTTCACACTTGGAACACTTCAGCTGGAAGGTTCTTTGTCCCCTCCCTAGGAAATTAATGATGTGTGGGGAAACTTTTAGGTGCACCAGGGGAGCGCCAATTAGAAGAGACCTGAGCTGTGGCCTTGTGCAAAACAATCATCTTTTGAATACGTGGCTGCTCACTCCGCCCAAATCTGTCTGCTTTTGCAAGTTTGGGTTTCGTGTATTTGAGTTTCTTAAAATAGGACTCATAGTTGAACCTCATTCAGGCTGTGAGATAGAGCTGCGAGCTGGGTCTGCAGGGAGCAGTGTGAGTGAGCTGGTGTGTAGTGATGACGGCCATAGCCACACGCTGGGCTCTAAATCACAGCTAAAACCCCAGAGCTAAAAGCATCATTCCTCTCTGGCACTTTCAATTTAAAAGCCATGCTATATTTTTGTTTCCAATTATAGGAGGAGAAAACTAAAAGCATCTGGAACTCATTACTGTCCCTTTATTCCACACCATAACTTTCAGAAAGCAAAATAATCTCTCTCTAAAATGCACAGGAAAAGAGAGGAAGCAATGCCTCCAAAACTAAGCCCTTACACGCCAGCCCCCCGATCCCCATGTGCATCTCCGGAGCTACATTGCAAACACATGGAGTATGGGGTTTATGAAGGAAACCTTGATAGCTTGTCAGCTCCTGCAGGAAGGGAGTTCCAGGGACCCTGAGAGTCACCCACTTCTCAAGCTTCTGACTTCCTCTGTCTCGCCATTCCTAATGTGCAACACTTGACCCCCAGCCCAAGAACCCGAGCCCACAAGATTGGGCCTCCTCCCAAAACATCTGCAGGGATTGCAAGGATCCTGGTTCCAGAAACTCAGGATTCTAGCGGGTGTTATGAAGAAACCAGCTTGGAAAGAGGGCAAGACCGTATCACATGTAATGCCACATAGAAGGAGATTGCCACATGACTCCCTGTGGTCTCAAGATTCAAATCAAGCTCCTTGGTGTGCCACACAAGGCCTCCCTGGTCTGCTCCTTGCCACTGTCCTGGACTTGTTATCATTCATTCTCCCTGAGCACGTCGTCTTCTGCCAGATGATCATTTTTTTCTCCAGACACACCACAAACATTCATGTCTTGGCTCAAACAGCTCCTCCATCTTCAAAGCCCTTTCCTCAATCCATTTCTGTGCTTAGTAAACTTCTACCTATTTCTTGATCCACCAGTTCAAATAGTGCCTTCCTTCAAAATGCACTCAAAATAATCATGGACCTCCAGCTATACGCCAATGTGATTGTAGGCACTAGATCTACAAGTGACAAAAAGATGAGGTTCTTGTTCTCAAAGAACCTAGAGGGGACACCCCATTCATTTTGGTTCATTTTTAGCCAATACCTAAGATGCATCTGGCACTGTGAGGCCATATTAGTTTCCTATGGCTGCTATAACAAATAGTCACAAGCTTAGTGACTTAAAATAACGTAAATTATCTTGTAGTTCTGCAGGCTGGAAATCCAACACGGATCTTACTGAGCTAAAATCAAAGTGTTGGTAAAACTGCGTGACTTTCTCAAGGTGCTAGGGGAGAATCTGTTTTCTTTCCTTTTCCAGCTTCTAGATACTTTTCTTGGCTTGTGGCCCCTTCCTCCATCTTTACAGCCAATAATAATGGCAGAATCCATATTGAATCATGCTGACTCTTTTCTGCCTCCCTCTTCTGCTTTTAAGGTCCTTTGTGATCTCCTTGGGTCCATCCAGAGCATCCAGAATCATTTCTTTATCTTAAAGCCAGCTGATTAGCAACTTGAATTGCTCTTCCCCTTAGGGAAGGATCCTTGCAAATCCTTGAATTCCCCTGCAACCTTAGTTCCTCTTCACCTTGTAATGTAATATATTCACAGGTTCCAGTTAGGATGTGGACATCTTTGTGGTGGGGGGAGGAGCATTATTTTGACTACCACAGAGGATAAAAAGGTAAAGGGGATACTGTCACTTTCATCAACAAGACTTTTCTACAAAGCCTTCTTTATAAACATAGGCAGGGTTAATAACTCCTTTTATATTCCCACTATACTTTCTGTACTTTATAAATGTCTTTTTTACCACATTTAACACACTTAAAGCAGTGTTTCCCAGAGCATAGTATATCTAATACTTAGTACTTTGCTTTTAGTCATTTTGCATTTTAATAATGATGCATTTATTTTAATGAGGATTTGAAAAGCATAAGTAGCATATCCAGTCTGTGATGTAATCTGTCCTTTTAAATTAAATTGATTCAAGCTTTTGAAGAATGATACTTAAATGTAATATGAATTAGCAGTACATGCTGTACAGACGAAGGCAAAAAAAAAAAAGTGAGGGTGGTACTTGAATGACTGCAATATAGGAAAACCTCTCCTGGAGCTAATGTTTTCCAGAGAAGCTCTGAGTTCCCTCAGGACAGGGAATTGTCCATCTTCTCATTAGGTTAGCCTTGGATTCTAGCAAAATTCCCAGCACAAAATAGGTGCTCATAAATATCTGTAGAATCCACAAATAACTGATTAAATGACTAACCTCTGTGTTTCCCACACTCTTTGAGGACTGGTACTATGCATATTAATTTTTGTATTTCTGGAACCTAGCACCTGTGACAGTACAGGTGCTCAAATGTTTATTAAATGAATGAATAAAGTAGACTTGAGTTTCAGACTTGAATTGTGATTCAAATTTATGCCTTTTACATTCTTTCCACAATGAAGCTAAAATAATGATTGGACAAGCGTTTTAATTATTTTATTATAATGGGATTTTGCTATAATGTGTACTCTGCAGGAAATAAGATATGAGGGAGCAAATATTGAAGATTATATGTAGCCGAGGCTAAGATCTTGGTATTAGATTAAGAACTGAAAATTACACCAACCAAAGGAAGGTGGAAACTGATAAATACACAGACTCCCAGCTTTTCCCTCCTGGTTCCTGAATCCCTTAGTAACGTTGTTGTAGTTTGGTAGATATTTCCTGAATTGCATGGTTCGTTAACTCATTCATACACTCAGCTTGTGGCAGAACCATTATGTGCAACACTCAGCTATACGTGAAGGGCACAAAAATGAATGAGACCCCATTGCTACCTTACACCAGCTTAGAGTTCAGGAGGGGAGAGATTCACATTTAAACCTATGATTACCAGGCAATTAAAAGAGCCATATCAGGAATGCCAATAGGGCTTCTGAGCATTGAAGGTGAATTTGTAGTTTGAGTTCAACCAAATTAATTACATGATAAAGCAAAAAAATCAAAAGTAAATCAACTCTTTTTGAAAGAATATAACAGAATCCAGAATTCCACAGCATTAACTTTATAACATCCAGGGTATAATCAAAGACTAGTTAACATATGAAGAACCAATGAAATGTTACCCATCCTCAAGAGAAAAGACAACTAATTCAAACAAGTGTTGAAATCAGCAGACTTGAATTTTAAAACTGCTTTCAAACTACATTCATTTTCTTAAAGGAAAACAGAGAACAAGAAACTTTTAAAAGAGCCACACAGAAATTCCAGGACTGACAAAAAAAAAAAAATCTGAATTAAAAGTTCACTGTATGTGCTTGAGAGCAAAATAGAAATGATAGTTAATAAACTTCAAGATAGACTCATACAAATTGTCCAGTCTGGAAAAAAAAAAAAAAACAGAGAAAAAATTTAAAAATTAACAGAGCATCAGGGATCAGTTTTTAGAAACTATCAAAAGGTTTAACATATAGTTGGAATCTTGGGAGTGACGAGAGAGATTGGGGCAGAGAAAATATTTTAATAAATAATGGATAAAAGTTCCCCAAATTTGGTTAAAGACATAAAATTTACAGATTGAAGAGACTCAGCAAACGAAGCACCATAAATATAGATAAATATAAAGAAAATCATGCTTAGGCACATCATAGTTAAATGCCAAAAATAAAAATAAAGAGAGAATCTTGAAAGCAGTCAGAAGAAAATGATACATTACATTCAAGGGAACAAAGATTTGAATAATGTCTGATTTCTCATCAAAAACTCTGGAGGACAAAAAAAGTGGAACAACATCTTTAAAACGTTGAAAGAAAAGAAAAAAAAAAGACTTCCAACCCAGAATTCTTTTTTAATGGAAACAGTCTTTTAAAAGAAAGGCAAATAAAGACATTTTCAGATAAAAGAAAACTAGGAGAATTCATTTCCAGAGAATTATACTACCAGAAATACTAAAAGAACATTTTCAGGTTGAAGAAAAATGATACAAGATGGAAACTCAAATTCTTAGAAGGAATCAAGAGCATCCGCAATAGTAATTATCTGTGTAAATATTGTCAATTTGGTAAGCTGTGAACTATATTTCCTACAAACCCCTTCCCTATGAGCCCAGATTAAAGCTGAACAAATGAGGAAATTCCATATTTCTGACGTAGTAAGGAAGCAGGTGCCACTACTCCCAGAAGGCTTTTCTACAGTCACATGTAACTAAGGAAGAAAAAACTCAAATTTTGTTTACAGATGGTTCTGCATGATATGCTGGTACCACAAATGGCTGTATTACCATAAGACCCCCTAAGGATGGTGGTGAGTGGTTCTCCCAGTTGGCAGAAATTCAGTTAGTGTGCCTGGTTATTCATTTTGTCTGAAGGAGATATGTGTCTATGCTGAATTCTGGGCAGTGGCTAATGGTTTGGCCAGAGGGTCAGGGACTTAGAAGAAACACATTTGGGAAATTAATGATGAGAAGATCTGGGCCAGAGAGGTATGTGGCTAGACCTTTCTGAAAGGGCACAGTGCGTATGATGTTTGTGTGCCATATATTTCTGTGCCATACAAATGCTTGCAAAAGAGCAGCCTTAACAGAGGAGAATTTTAATAATCAAACAGACAAGATGATCCAGTCTGTAGATGCCAGTCAGCCTCTTTGCCACCCACCCCTGTCCTTGCCCAATGGCCTCATGAACCAAATTGTGAGAGTAGCAGAGGTGAAGGCCTGGACTCAGCAACATGGGCTTCCACTTACCAAGGCTGATCCATCTACAGTCACTGCTGAGTGCCCAACTAGCCAACTGCAGATACCAACAATTAACTCCTGATATGCTATCACTCCAGAGGGAATCAACCAGACACATGGTGGCATATTTATTACATTGTATCACTTCCGTTACGGCAGGGATAGCATTTTGGTGTTGCTGGAATATGTCTATGGATTTGCTTCTGCCAAAACCATCATCTGTAGACTCCCAGAGTGCTTATTTACCATCATGGTATTCCAAATGGCATTGTTTCTGAAAAGAGCTCCTTTTACAGCACACAAAGTGCAGCAATGGACTCATTCTCTTATTATTACCCTTAATGATCCACCAGCAAAAGCTTTGCTTCCTGTCCCCATGATTTGGGAGTCTGCTAGTCTAGAGATCTTTGTTTCTATCAGAGGACACAACCTAGCTACTTTGGACTTCTCATGCCATGAGCCAACAAGAAAAGAAGGGGGGATTATACTGGATGGGGCAACCGATCCAGGGGAAACTAGATGGCTAATGGCTACTACACCATGAGGGCAGAAAGGAGTATGTTTGAAACACAGGAGAATCTCTGAGGCACCTCTTATACCTCCCATGTCTGATGATATAAGTTACTGGAAAATTACAACAACCCAATCTAGGTGGGACTACTAATGGTACATAGCCTCGAGGAATGATAGTTTAGTTACCCGAACAGACAGGGAACCATGACCACCTGAGGGGCTTACTGAGAACAAAAGGAATATGGACTGGGTAGTGAAAGAAATAAGTGATCAATACCAACTATGATCTGAGGACCAGTTGAAGAAACGAGGACTGTAGTCATTATAAGTATTTTCAAGGAGGGACTCAGCTAGAAGAAAAGTGAACATCACCCAAATATGGTTATAAGGAGACTCTGTGTATCCTTTTTGGGAAGAAGGTTAGCATGGTTTGGGTTGTACAAGGATAGTTGTTCATCATGATAGGGGAAAGCATTATTTTTCTATTATCTTTATTTGGAAGTAATGGTTAAAAGAAGTGTGTTGCTGCCAAATAGGCAGACTGTGCTGAATTGTTCTGTTGACAGCTTGATTAAATTAAAAGTTTCACTTCCAGAATCCTCTTCCCTGTTCTAGGTTAAAATTGGTCAAAAGGGGGATTCGAAAAAGATTTGGAAGGCGGAAGTGAAGCAGCACTATTATTCTCTGAAAGACACGATTCGATGCAGAAACAGCAAATACATAGGTGCCCAGTGAAACGCAGCTGTTCTTGCTCTCCTCTGCCTCACATTCAGCTCATCTTTCTGACTCTACATCCCAGGGGCCAACAGCAGACCCAGGCTCGCTGTCAGACTTAATGGCAGATGCACTCAGGAAGCAACTTCCCATGGACACTTCTGGAAGCTCCCAATGTATGGTCCCACTTCAGTGACTGGATGGGACCTGAAAGCCCCAACTTGTCCATCCACACTAGGGCTTCTGGGAGACTGGCCAATGACGTCATCTCCAATTCTCTAACTCTCCTTTCCAGACTTCAGTTCCTCCCACCATTGCGTAAGGTCTCATTCCTAAAAACAAGCCCTTATCCCATAGCATTTATAGTGCTTCCGCTTCCCTGGATATACTTTGGCTTGCATACCAGTCAGGAAAAAGTTACATGGTGACTTGCACAATTGTGCTCAAAGCTCCCACCCATTAGGATGCACATCATTTCTGTTTAGGTTCCACTGGCCAAAGCAGATCCATGGCTGCGTCTAACTTCAAATATGGCAGAGAAATGCAATCCTTCCATGTGCCTGGAAATGAACTTGAACCAGAATATTTGGAAATATACTACCAAACATGACTATTACATATAAGATAATAAGCAAATGATCAATAGGTATTTGGATATGTAGATGAATGTATAGGCATGAGATTTTAAATATTTATGAAGATCAGTAGAAATAAATGAAGAGGAAATTAAGCTATTCATCAACTCTCATGCATTAACCTTGTGTAAAATCATTTACAAGCTTATCATTAGACCTCAAAACCTCCCTATGAGTCAGTTTTCTTATTCCCATTTAACAAAGTACAAATTCTGTGAGATCAGGGACCATGGCTTTTTTATTTTTTTTTTCCAAACGTGACTTGTATTCATCTTTTTTTTTTTTTAAAGATTTTATTGGGGAATTGGGGGAAGGAACAGCATTGAGGAATCAGGGAAAAGGAACAGACAAGTTGCTGTCCTTTTGTTCTTCAGTCTAGTTGTAGAGGATGTCACTTCACAGGCCCATGTTGGTATTATTTTTGCACTCTTCCCAGCTGAGGCAGATCGGTCACCAGCCAGTGGACAGCCACTCACTGCAGCTCATGGCAGCTCACGCCAGCTGCCATCCACTCATGCTGGCTGCCGGCCACTCACGGTAGCTTATGGCAGCCCACTGCAGTCCCACTGCAGCCTATGCCATCACAGGTGACTCACAGCAGCCCAGCTCCAGGTTGAGCTGTTGTTCACCATCTTAGCTGTAGAGGGTACAGCATCACTGGCCCATGTGGGATCTGAACTGGTGGCCCTGCTGCTCAGAGCTCACACTCCCAAGCCAACTCTTAACCAATGAGCCACTCTCCCTGGTCCGACCATGGCTTTTTAAAATAGATTTTATTTTTATAGAGCATTTTTAGATTTACAGAGAAATGAAGAAGATAGTACAGTACAGTGTCCATATACCCCTCTGACACCCCCGTAATTTCCTCAGTTGTTAACATCTTACATTACTATCATACATTTGTTACAATTAATCAATATTGATACATTATTATTAAAGTCAATTTTTTATTTAGATTTCCTTGATTTTTACTTACTGTTCTTTCTCTGTTCAAGAATTCCATCCAAGATACCACATTACATTTGGTTGTCATGTCTCCTTCTGCTCCGCCTCTTGGCTGTGACAGTTTCCCAGGGTTTTCTTGTTCTTGATGACATTGACAGTTTTGAGGAGTATTAGTCAGGTGTTTTGTAGGCTACCCCATTATTGGAATTTTTCTGATTTTTTTCCCCTCATATTAGACTGGAGTTATGGGTTTTGGGGTAGACTGTGCCTGGTTGTTCAAAGATCTAACTCCACAGGTAGGACCCACTGAGCACAGAAGGTCCTTAATAATATTTATTGAATAAATGGATGTCTACCAGGAAGAAAATGGGTTCAGAAAGGTTTTTAAATGTGCCAAAAGATATCCGTCTAGTCAGAAGCAAAACTGGAATCAGACCCTAGGACTCCCTGTATCAGACACTCTTCTATTTTCCAGTGTATTACATTAACCTCCCAATAATCATAACAACAAATCCCAGGTATTGTTCTAGGTACTTTATATACATTGTTTCTAATTTTCTCAACAATATTTCAAGGAATGTGTTATTATCCTATTTTCCTGAAGTTTGATGGTATCTGGGAACTTCTCCAAGCCCACAGAGTGGAAAGCAGGCCTGGGATTTGAACCATCTCTGGCTGTCTCCAGAACCCCTGCTCATCGTGTTACCATTATAGTGACCTTTCAAAGGTGACCAAGTGATTTTCCTCTTCAAAATTTTCCAAAGACTCCCTCTAATGTTGCCAGAGGCTCACTGTGATGTCCAAGAGAGGACCATACCCGGAGCAGCAGTGATGGGGTTTTGGTCTCTAAGCAAGAAAAAATTCAAGAGCGAGACAGATGCAGGAAAGTGAAAGTGATTTATTGAAAATGACAGTACACACTTGAGAGGAAAATAGTGATGAACTCAGAGAAGAGTCAAACTGAGGAAGTCCTGACCATGGGTATTTATACCTCCTGGGGGCAGGTTTTGGTAACATCCTATTATAGTAACCACAATGTAAATGAGATTATAATGACATTATAGTTAGCTAAAGGTCAGGTCCCAGTCATAGGGATCAGCCTAGCTGAAAGAAACTGGTTCTTGTTCTTTTCCAGCTGCAGGTACTGGATACAGTTACTTGTTACTGGTTTTACCAGTGAAATCCTCACGTTGTGCTCTGGAGGAGGTTATTAATTTCCTAGGCTACATGTCCTGCCTCACTAGCACTGCCAATGAGACCCCCCACTTTTCTTCCTGCACCCCAAGCTCCAGGTACAGGAGCACCTGGCAGCTACACTTCATGTGTCTTTACATGTGCTGTTGTCACATGTAAACGGTGCTTAGAACACTGTTCCTCTCCAACCTCTACCTCTCCAAGGAGCAGAGGGACCTTATCTATGTTTCATCTATCAGTTTCAACTCCTAACTCTCTGAAACAAACCTTCTCTAACCCATTTTAGCAGACTCCATCCTCCCTGCTCTATGTGCCCAATGTTCATAGTACATGCTTCTATACTATTGCATTGGTCTTACCATAGTGACATTATTAATTTACAACTGCCACTCTCTAACCAGACTTTGAACTCCTCATTCATTTTTGTATCTGCTATACCAAGTGTAGTGCAGCACTTGGCACATTACCAGGATTTAATAATGATGAATGAATGAATGAATGAATGAATATGGAAAAGTATATATTAATCTTTCATGCAGGGACATAACATTCCTGAAAATGAACCAAATGCTGCCTCCACACCCTCTTCTCCAAGGCCAGGGGCACATCGCCAACCTCTCCAGGAGTTTTCCATCTTGCTATTAAATGCACCTTGTTGGATCCTTGGCTGAGTAATGTCTGGAACCGGAGAGTGAAGAATTGGCCTAATCTCAGTATCTAAGTCAGTTAATGGGCCGGAAATCTAACTGAGCCTATTCTGACATTTTGCAAAGAAAATGCAAGAAAAGTCTCATCAGAAAGTACCTTAAAGGCAAAATATCTATTCCATGAAGACATTTTTATCAGCTATAAATAAAAGTTTCAGATGCATGGTTTAATCCCCCTTCCCTTTTGCTGTCTCTGAGCAATTTAAAGTGGACTGGAAACCTGGCAGTTAACCGATTAACTTGAATGGAGTGAAGAGCCAAATTAGATAATTAATAATCATGTTTGCCAAATTTCCACTTCACTTTTTTCCTGGGTAGATAGAGCCCTGAGGCTACAGATACATTTACAAACAAATTGCCCAGTTCTCCTAGTGAATCCCCCTATATCTTAAATCTCACATCTTCTATTACCCCTCCTCGCTCTTCTCTGTCACTTTACAAAACAACTAGAAAAAGAGGAATGGACGCTTGTCCTCATGTCTTGTTCTAAAAGGAATCTGGTGGCCTCGAGTTTGGCAGGTCAACCTAGGTCAAGGGTATGAACCTACATTTCCTTTCTTTATCAGCATCCAAAACGTGGCTGCTCTGTCCAGCCTTTGTCACCAAGAGAAGTGGAGGTCCCTCCCTACAGGCCATGTGCTGAATGTGACTCATTGCAGAATTGGTCTCCTTCCTCTCTGAATGGTTACCTGCTGCCATTTTGCATGGCTAGGAGAAGCCACATCTATTGCTTCCCAAAGGCTTTTTTTGGCCACTGTTGAGCACCTGGAAAGTTAAGTGGCAAAACATTTCTAGATTTAGAGCTGGGGGAGGGGGAAGGAGGAGGAAGAGAAAGGATGGAAGCATGACAAAAGGACACAGAAACCAAACTGAAAGAGCTCCCATTGGCCAAAACTGGAACAATTTGCACAACCAATAAATAGTAAATGACAAATAATACAATCAAAAACAGAAAACTGAAATGTAACCCCAAACATAAAATAATTATACAAGTCCATACTGATATAAATATATGATTGAGTAAATAAGTAAATAAAAAAGAAGAGGCAAATCTTCTTTAAAGGATTCCAAATAATTATGTAGACACCCCCTCCAAGAGATGGAGCTTAATTCCACCCCCCTCTGCTTGAATGTGGCTTGGACTTCATGACTTGCTTCCGAAGAACAGACTATGAAAAGGGGAGGAAAGTAACTTCACAGCAGAGAAACCTGTCCAATACTACCTTGGCTAAGTGATCAGGGTTAACATCACCTGTAGTAAGGCATGCTGATAACATGTACCCCCTGATATGATGTGATTAGAAAGGCATTTGCTTTACAAAAACGAAACAGTATAACCATATGAAAAACATCAGATAAACCCAAATTGAAGGACACTCCATAAAATACCTAACCAGTAATACTCAAAATTCAATGTCATGAAAAACAAAGAAAGACTGAGAATTGTCACGGATCAGGGGATTCAACAGAGATATGACAACTAAACGCAATGTGAAATCCTGGATTGGATCCTGTATCAAAGAAAGGGGGGTGGGACATTAATGGAAAAATCAGTGAAATCCAAATAAAGTCTGGAGTTTACTTAATAGTAACATACCAAAGGATTGGGGGGTTTTGTTTGTTTGTTTGTTTGGTTTGGTTTTGGTTGGGTTGTTGGTTTCTAAAAGTGTACCATGGTAATATAAAGCATTGACATTAGGGGAGGCTGGGTGAAGGGTAGAGAAGAACTCACTGTGCTATCTTTGTACATTTTATGTCAACCTGTGAACCTAAGACTGCTCTACAAAACTAAAGCGTATTTAAAAATAAGTGCAGGGCCAGCCGAGTGGCGCGGTGTTAAGAGCTGGCTTGGGACACCAGCAGCCCCGGTTCAGATCCCACATATGAGGGCCAGTGACACTGCCCTTTAAAAAAAAAATAAGTGCAGAGTTTTGGGCATAGTTTTGATGGAGTAACTTCTTAGCAGGCCAATGTTTCCATTAAAAACAAACAAAGAAAATGACAAGAAAAGCTGGATTAAAAGAAAAAGAAAAGAAAACCTGTTTGAAGGCATGAAAGAGCTTTTAAGGATGCCAGGATTTAAGACAACAGATCCCACAGAGAAGGAAACTGAAGAAGCCCAACTCTTTTCATGAAGATTTTCCCCTTGGAGCATTTGCCAACCATTGTGTAGGCCTAAAAAGCCATTTTATAAAAGGTCACATGGCAAGAGAGACAAATATCGGAGTTTGTGAATGCCAAAGCAGCCCAGGTTTTGAGCAGTCAAGATTCAGGAGAGAAAGAAAAACAAGCAGAGAGGTGATCCTGACACTCAGTTTTTCTACGGAGGCATTTTCTTCTTACTGGGCATGATGCTATGAAGTCAAGCAGAAACATCTGAAAACAGAGCAGAGTTTTCAGTGCTTTCACAGTGCTGAGAAATTAAAATTCAACCTCAGGACTCAACAAGGAGAAGGAGCCCTAAGAAGTTTCCCAGTTCTCAGACTAATTCTAACAAAAAACACAAATTAGTCTTGGGTCTTCTCAGTCCGCAAGTTGATAGAGTTGATCCTTCTGTAGCCTGTAGAGTATGGGGTGAATCCTCTCTGGAGGTACATAATATTATCCAGCACCCTATAACTTATCACACACAACATCCAGCGTTCAATCTAAAATTATCAGGCAGACCAAAAAACAGGACCAAAAGAACAACTAGACTCTAAGGCCTACAGGTACCCATATATTGAAGTTATCCGAAACAGATTTTTTTTTTTTAAGATTTTACTGGGGAATCGGGAAGGGGAACAGACAAGTTGCTGTCCTTTTGTTCTTCAGTCTAGTTGTGGAGGACATTGTTTCACTGTCCCATGTTGGTATCATCATTGCGCTCTTCCCGGATGAGGCAGATCGGTCGCTGGCCTCTGGACAGCTGCTCACAGCGGCTCTTGGCAGCTCACACCAGCTGCCAGTTGCTCATGCTGGCTGCCGGCCACTCACTGTAGCCTATGGCAGCCCACTGCAGCAGGGGCTGCAACCTACACCATCACCGGGGCTTGCGCAGCCCAGCTCCAGGTGGAGCTGTTGTTAGCTGTAGAGGGCAGTGTCACTGGCCCTCATATGTGGGATCTGAACCGGGGCCGCTGGTGTCCCAAGACAGCTCTTAACCAACATGCCACTCGGCCGGCCCCATATTTTTTTTAATTATGATTAATATATTCAAAAACTAGATAAGATAGAGATTTATACCAGAGAACTGGAATCTGTTTCTAAACAACAGAATGGAAATTATAAAACTAAAAATTATAACAACTGCAATTAAAAACATTATATATGAGTTTTTTAGTAGGTTGAGCACAGCTAAAATGAGGATTAGGGAGCTGAAAGATAGGTCAGCAGAAAATATCCTGACTTTACACAGAGAGCAAAAAGGATTAAAAACATACAAAAAACCCAGCATGAGACATATAATACATGGTGAAAGAGCTAATGTATATGTAAATGGAAAAATGTATGAAGAGATAATGGCTAGGGATTTTTCAAATAAATTAAAGACAACAAACCACAGATTTAAGAAGCACTACAAACTCTAAGCAGAACAGACAGAAAGAAAATCACATCTTGGCATATTATATTAGACTGCTAAAAACCAAAGACAAGGCAAAAGGTCTTTAAAACTGCCTGAGGTGGGCCGACCGAGTGGTGCATTGGTTAAGAGCTGGCTTGGGATGCCAGCAGCCCTAGTTTGGATCCTACATATGAGAGCCAGTGATACCGCCCTCTACAGCTAAGATGATGAACAACAGCTCCACCTGGAGCTGGGCTGCAAGCCCCAGCGATGGTGTAGGCTGCTGCCCCTGCTGCAGTGGGCTGCCATAGGCTACAGTGAGTGGCTGGCAGCCAGCGTGAGCGGCTGGCAGCCGGCGTGAGCTGCCAATAGCCGCCGTGAGCGACCAGCCAGAGGCCAGCAACCAATCTGCCTCATCTGGGAAGAGCACAATGATGATACCAACATGGGCCAGTGAAGCGATGTCCTCCGCAACTAGACTGAAGAACAAAAAGACAACAACTTGTCTGTTCCCCTTCCCCAATTCCCCAACGCTGTTCCCCTCCCCCAATTCCCCAATAAAATCTTAAGAAAAAAAAAAAAAACTGCGTGAGGAAAAACTCATTACTTTCCAAGGAGCAAACATAATACTAACATCGCCATCAAAATAAAGGACACAGGAGACAATTGGATGTTGCTATGGACTGAATGTTTGTGTCTCCAAATTTATATGCTAAGGCCCCAATCCCCAGTATGATGGTATTAGGAGGTGAGGCCTTAGGGGTGATTAGATCACAAGGGTGGAGCCCTAATAAATGGGTTAGTGCTCTTTTATAAGAAAAGACACGAGAGAGGTGATTTCTCTCTCCGCCATGTGAGGACACAGAAGGAAGAAGGTCATCTGCAAGCCAGGAGGAGAGTCTGTACCAGGAACTGGAATGGCCAGCACCTAGATCTTAGGCCACCGAGCCTCAGAACTACGAGAAATAAATGTCTGTTGTTTAAACCACTCAGTTTACAGTATTTTGTTACAGCAGCCTGAGCAGACTAAGACAGATGTGATATTTAAAGTGCTACAAGAAAATAATTGCTGACACAGAAATCTACACCCAGATAAACTATCTCATAAAATTGAGAAAGAAAGAAAGAAAGAAAGAAAGAGAAAGAAAGAAAGAAAGAAAGAAAGAAAGAAAGAAAGAAAGAAAGAAAGAAAGAAAGAAAAGAAAGAAAGAAAGGAATTTTTCAGGTGCTGTTGCCAGCAGACTTGCATTATGGAAATACTAAAGGGACTTCTTCAGGCAGATAGAAATCTATGAAGGAATTAAGGACAATGGAAAGAATAATTATATGGATAAAGCGAAATGTATATAGACTGGACAAAATAATAATGCGTTGTGTGTCTTCCTGTATATATAAATAAAAATGCACACAATAGAAGGTAAGAAGGAGAGAAATTTAATTAAAAGGGTTTTAAAGCCTTAGCATTATCTGGGAAGTAGTGAAGGTACTATTTAATAAAAGATTCTTTAAAATGACAGTTGTAATATTTAAGGTGATCACCAAAAGAATCATGAGAAAACATATCTCTAACAAGGTAACAGAGGGAAAATTGTAAAACATAATTAATCATTTTTTAAAAGCATAAAATTAAGGGGAAGAGAAAAATAAGATAAATGCAACAAGTAGAATATAAACAGTAGGATAGTGGATATAAACCCAAATACTATATTAGCAATTCATTGAATATAAATAATTTAAATACTCCTATTGATTTGGATTGGGCAGGCACTTCTAGAATAGAGAAATAAAGATCTCCAAAATTCTACTCCTTCATAAAAGCAAAGAGGAGAACACTGGCAAAAATAGTCAAAATAAACTTTTTCAGAACTCTGGAAATTAACCAAAGGTTTGAGGAACATTTATTCAAAAATAACAGCTGGACCTTGGTAAGGACAGTGAGCTTTGTGGTGTTTTAACTTAATCTGTTCCCACTCCCTCCTCTCGGCAACTTTGTGGTAACCTTAAAATACAGCAGCCTCACCACCACAATAGCGATAAAAAACAGCCATTTAGCAGCCACTGGAATGGTTCACATAACAGGTTTGAAGCTCCCAAAAAAAACCTATTCCCAGAAAACTGTCACTACCTGACCTTTCTGGCAGCTCCCTTCGTAAACCTTCTCTTAATTAACCTGATTGGGAGCTTGCTCAGTGGGCATTTGGCAAAAGCAGTCAGTGGCGATTAATTAACATCACGGCTGCCTCAGGTGGCAATACTCATCCAGCTAAACAAGAGGCTGGCCAAAAACACACACGAAAACTGTGGGGAATGAAATCCTCACAGGGGGCTTGGAAAAACTCCGAAATATGCCTGGCTCTAGAAGGCCATGTTCATCGGCCGGGCTGTGTGCATGTCCAGGAAATTCCCAAGAAAACCCTAATTTCTGACCTCTGGCTGACCTCGTACCCCTGTACAAGCAGGAAATGAAGACAACAGCAGAACTGTGAATTATTGAAACACTGAAGGTATACACCAACACATACATATTACTCCTTGGCAAAGGGTGGGATCCTCACCGGTTTAAGGAAATTTTTGTCTAATAATTACATGAACAATAAGCTAACCAAATAGAAGCTTCAGTGATCGCACACAACAAAGAATAAACGTTCACAGTATAAGTCCAAAATAAGGCACCCAAATGATGTACAAATTCAATGCAAGCCTGTAAAAATCCCGATTGCCTTCTTATTTTTACCTAAACTGACAGGATGATCCTAAAATTCATATAGAAATGCAAGGGACCCAGGATAGCCAAAGCACTTTTGAAAAAGGACAAATTTAGAGAACTTAGACTTCTCAACTTCAAAACTTAAAACAAAACAGGGTGTACTGGCATAAGGATAGAGAAATAGATCATTGGAAAAGAATTGAAAGTCCAGAAATAAACTCTGACTTTTATGGTCAATTTATTTTCAACAAAGATCCAAGATAATTCAGTGGGGAAATTCAACAAATGGTGCTGGGACAAGCTAATATCCATATGAAAACAAATGAAATTGGGCTCAATCTCAAATCATAGTCGAGTAACTCAAAATGAATCATAGATCTAAATGGAGGATCTAACCTTATAAAACCCTTAGAAGAAAAACAATAGTTTCTTACATAGGACATCAAAAGCACAATCAACAAAAGAAAAAAAAAACAGATAAGTTGAACTGCATCAAAATTAAAAACATTTGTGCTTCAAAGAACACCATCAAGAAAAAGACAACTCATAGAATGGGAGAAAATACTTATAAATCATATACCTGATCAGGGACTTATAATCCGAGTTTACAAAGAACTCTTTATAGAAAGTCACATATCCCAATTCTACAATGAGAAAAAGAATTGAATAGATATTTCTGCAAAGAAGATACATCAATGGCCAACCAGCACATGAAAAGATGTTCAATATCATCAGTCACTAGGAAAATGTAAATCAAAAGCACAGTAAGGTCCCACTTCACACCCACTTAGATGGCTAGAATCAAGACAGACCATACAAGTGTGGGCAAGGATGTGGAGAATTTGGAGCTCTGGGGCATTGCTGGTGAGATTACAAAATGGTGCAATGATTTTGGAATACCGTTTGGCAGTTCCTCACATAGAATTACCATGTGACCCAGTAGTTTCACTCCTACATCTATATCCAAGAGAGATGAAAACACATGTCTGTACAAAATCTTGTACTTGAATGTTCCTAGCAGCAGTTTTCATAACAGCCACTTTTCATAATTTTTTCCTGAATTATGTTCTTTAAAGTTACTGATAAATGTCTGCCTAGCAAGCTATATCAAGTAGAAACAGTCCAAATGTCCATCGATGAGTGAATGAATACACAAACTGGTGTATCCATACTCTGGAATATGATTTATTTGGAAATAAAAAGAATGAAGTGCTAATGATAAACTTCAAAAACATTACGTTAAATGAAAGAAACCAGTCACAACACCACATATTGTATGATTCCATGTATATGAAATGTTCAGAATAGAGACAGACCGGTGCTTGCCAGGGGGTGAGAAGTGGGGTTAACGAAGAGAGACTGCTAATGTATATGAGGTTTCCTTTAGGAGTACTGAAAATGATACCAAATTAGATAGTTGCGGTGACTGCAAAACTCTATGAATATACTAAAAAACCCACTAAATTTTACATTTATATGGTGAATTTTATGGCATGTAAATTACATCTCAATAAAGATATTATTTAAAAATAGCGAAGATTGTCATACTGGATTTTTTAAAATGTACATGCCTCTTACCTTAAACATAAGAATGTTAAAAATGAAACGATGAAAAATATATCCCATGAAAGAATGTTGATGGGCCTATCAAACAACATAGATTTTCAATCAAGAAGCATTACCAGAGATAAAGAAAAACATATCTCAATGACAAAAAGTCAATCCTCTGAGAAGATAAAACAAAACAAAATTTTCATGAGTTTAATAACATAGCTTCAAAAGATGTAAAGCAAAATTTGAAAGAGCTAAAAGAAATAGCAGACAAATCCACAATGGTAATAAAAGTCATTAGCACATCAATCTCAGGAACTAATAGGACAAGCAGAAAAAGTCAGTAAGGATTTAAAAAATGTGAACAACACGATTCACTAACTTGATCTAACTGACATACAGAGAACATGATACTCAGTGACAGAATATACATTCTGTTCAAGAGCGTGTCAAACATTTATTAAAATAGACCATGTCCTGGACATAAAGCAAATATCAACTAATGTAAAAGGACTGAAATCATTCAGAGCAAATTCTTTGAACACAGTGGAATCAAGCTACAAATACGTGGCTAAAAATAGCTAGGAAATCTTCAAATGTTTTTAAATTAAGTAGTTTATTTCTAAAAAATATCCATTTTGCCCAGGTTTATGTGTGTGTGTGTGTGTGTGTGTGTGTGTGCACACGTGTGCGTGCGCACAGTGTCACTGTCCATCATATGTGGGACCCAAACCGGGGCCGTTGGCTTCCCAAGCCAGCGCTTAACCACCATGCCACTCAGCCGGCCCAATATCCATTTTGAAATGAATGATAATGTGACCCAACATATCAAGACTTGTGGATTTAAGCTAAGGGCATGCTGAGGGGAAATTTATATCCTTAAAAACGCACATATTAGAAAATAAGAAAGGCTGCAAGATCATTTGTCTACATATTCATCTCAAGAAGTCAGAAAATGAACAGTAAAATACACCTAAAGAAAATAGAAGGAAGGATATAATAAAGATCAGAGCAAAAATTAAGGACATAGAAAACAAATGTATAAAATTGAATATCAACAAGCCAAAACTTAATTTTTTGAAAAGACCAATACATTTGAAAGAAGAAATAGTACGGCTTACACAAAACTTTTCCAGAGGGTACAAAAAGAGGGTATGCATACAAAACCATTGTATGAGGCTAAAATAATGTAGATATTGAAGCTAATGAGGACATTACAAGAAAGGAAAATTATAGACCAACCTCTCTCATGAAACCAGATGCCAAAACCCTAAACAAAATATAAGCAAGTCAGATCCAATGATAAATTAAAAAGACAGTCTTTCATGATCAAATTGCGTTTATTCCAGATAGATAATGCTGGCTTACAATTTTAAAATCAGTTAATGAATTCATACTAACAGTATAAACAAATTATATTATATCACCATATTAACAGATGCAGAAAAGCATCTGATACATTTCACATCCATTCATGATCAAAATTTTAGCAAACTAGGAACAGAACTTTCTCAATTTGTTAAGTGTCTCTTTAAAAACAAAACCCTACCTCAAATACGATACTGATGGTGAATTAGTGAAAGCTTTCCACCCAGAATAAAGAATAAAACAAGGACACCGATTTTCACGATGTGTATGTTAATATTCTACTGGAGGTTCTAGCCATTGCAAAAAAGGTAAGGAAAAAAAACTGTAGGAATTGGAAAAGAAGAAATGAACTGTTTTTATTCCCCACACAGCATGATCACAACATGATTCTATGTGTAGAAAACTCCAAAGAACTTACAATCAGATTATTAATTTTAGCTAGTTCATTGAATAAGAGGTCACGTTAGAAAAATTAATTATATATTTCTACACAAAAAGAGCGAACAATTAGAAAATGAAAATTTTAAAACATTTATAATAACATCAAAAAAAACAAAATTGTAGGAATAATTCTAGAGAAAAAAAATTACACATAATACATGATCAGTAAATGAAGGAATAGATCATGTTTATGGATGGAAAGATGTCACATTCATTGTCAAGCTATCAGTTATCTCCAAATGGATACAATAAAAATCCCAGCAAGTTGTTTTTTTTCCTGAAAATTAACATGTCATTCTAAAATTTATATGGAAATGCAGAGAGACGAAAAAGCCAACACACTTTTTTTTTTTTTTGAGGGCAGTGTCACTGGCCCTCATATGTGGGACTGAACCGGGGCCGCTGGCTTCCCAAGCCAGCGCTTAACCACCGTGCCACTTGGCCAGCCCTAAAGCCAACACATTTTTGAAGATGAAATTAGACGTTCTTTTTTGTTATTGTTGTTTTATAATCACTGTTTCCTTAGATTTATCCAAATGTTTACATTTTTGTTTTTCCTTATTTCTTATTGCATTCAGATTTTCCTCCTGGGTTCATTTCTTTGCTTCTTGAATTATATTCTTTAAAGTTACTGATAAATGTCTGCCTAGTAAGTTGTATCAAGTCAACTCTGTAAATTCTAGGCTGATAATGGTTTCTTTCAGCATCTTGAAGATGTTAATGTTGTTTTACTTCTATTGCTGATTTTGAGAAGTCAGCTTAATGTAATTGCCATTTTCATGATGTATATTCTCTCACTTAAAATCTTCTCTTCATCTTAGTATTTTACGACATACAAAGTACATTTTCTTTATCGTACATGGGATACATTGGACTTGTTGAATTAATAATTCATGTCTTTCATTGTTTGGGGGAAATTCTAAGCCATTATCTCTTCAAATACTGACACTGTTATTCTCTCTAGTCTCTCCTTTGATTAAATCCCTATCAGATCTTTTCAATATGCCTTCCCTATCTCTCCATTTGTCTTTCCTATTTTCATCAATTCTCACTAATTTCTTGATATCCAGCTTCAGCTGTGTAAACCCAAACATTTGAGTTTCTAATCCCAATTATGATTATATATTTTTATATCTAGAATTTTATTAATCTTTCTGATCCTTTGTGATAGTGTCTTATCCCTCAGTTTCACTTTCAATACTCTTTCATTTTATTAAACATATAAAATGCATAGTTTATATTTCTCTTTGTTGATGCCATTATCTGGAGTAGGTATCCCAGTGAATTGCAGTTGGAAACCCACCTGAGAGCAGGTTTGAAATCAGGACTCCTTGAGACTTTCATCTTACTTTTCCCCTGTATTCAGAGACAAAGCCAGCAGAGCTAAGAATCCCTACCTTTTACCTCTATAGCACAGGCTTTCTTGGTCTCCTGCTTCTGGGATTTTGGCTTTCCTTGGGGACGTCTCAAGTTTAGTGGGCGCAGGTGGTCTCTGATTTAACCCAGAACCTTGCATGGGCCCTGGACCGTCTCCTGTATCCTCCCTCATGCACATACATGTACATGCACACAGATCTACACCCTCATCCACCAGGAGCCTGCAGGGGATTCTGGGTAACTGCCAGCCACAACACTGATTTGCCCTTCTAGATTCATATCGGACCTGAAGGATTTCCCTTGCTTTACTGCCAGGTCACCCAGGTTAACTTTTCTTCTATTTTACTCAGTGTTTTTAGGTGCTCTGCTCTGAAAGCTTTTCTTCAGACATCCAGGTCACCAATTTTCTGTAAAAGAAAGCACAGGCTTAAGGCTTTCTGGATCATAAATGAGGAACAGCACACTGTTAAGTGGAATGGCAGCTCAACGGCAACTCAGCTCAGGCTGGCCTCGAACAGCTGTTGCTCAGAGCTCAGCTCGCACTCTTGAGCGAGCTCTTAACCAACTGAGCCACTCGGCCGGCCCCCACATCTGATTTCTAAGGTTAGTCTTTGGCCTGGGTCTTGTTCAGAGGAAAAAAGTAGAATACTGTACACAAGAGAACACACAAAAGAGCTGACCAGCAGTCTGTTGAACAGGGATGTGTTTCAGGGAAGTCCAGAACTGGCTTCTCAACATGCACAATCCAGAAATGTCTACGTTCAGCAAAGCACGCCTAATGTATTTGGGAAATTAATCAGATATGTCCCCTCCTCAAGGAACTGCATGTATCAGACTCACCCAAGCTAGTTCTTTGCTTTCAGACAGGCTAACCTATAGTGAGGATATGGTGTGGACTTCTTTGGGTCAGTTTTGGAAGTGCAGCCAACGTGGAATCCCACTTCCTCTGAGGTCACAGCCTCCTTCATCTACAGAGCAAGGCAGACGCCAACTCCTAAGGCCTCCGCTGCCAGACCCCATCACAACCCCATCATTTCTCAATGCTTCCCTCCGCTTCATACCCTGTTCTCCAGCTACGGCTGATCTTCCTTTACTGTTTTCCCATCAAAATTCCCAAAGTCTTTCTCCCATAGTCCTCTTCTCTGTAACCTTGTTAATACATTTGATTGTTTCCAATTTTTCACTATCACAAAAATGCTGCAATAAATGTTCTTGTGCACATGTGCAAGTTTCCCCCGGAAAAATAACAAAGAGAGGGTTAGGCAGATAATAGGGTATGCACATTGCCCACTTTCCTAGGTGTGGCCAAAGGGCTCTCCAAAATGGTTTACCAGTTGCTGTGCCAACCACAGGGTACGGGCAATTCCTGGGGTTTCATATCTTTGCTGACATGTGGTATTCTCACGTGTAAAATTATGATTTAAATTTGTAAGGATTTGCTCTCTCCCAACAAATCCAATGAAATCCTCCCTCTAACCTGCTGACGGGTAACAAGTAACGCATTTGTGTTGTTCTCAGCTGTTGTGGACACAAGGGTCCACAACTTTTCCTAAAGAGGGAGCTCAGGCCCGTTGATTCTTCCCAGCAGCTGACTGGGAGATGGGGTCTGACTCTAACTTACCTTGAGTGAGAGCACAGGCCAAGGAGAAAGAGGAGAGGACAGGCTCTGAGGGCCAGGGGAGCTGCACCAGCCTCCCACACCACTTACGAGTATGGATCTTGAAGGTGAGGTTGGCAGCAGCACTGACCCCTGAGCCAGTGAAGCCAGCCTGCCTCTGGCACATCTTCTAACTGAAAGACAGGCCAGGACAATGGGAATCCAGGGCCAAAGGGCACAGCGGCCTCTGGTCTTTTGATGACAGATGGCAGTCCCAAGGAGGCCGGGCAAAGAGGGGTCATGGAAACAGCAATGATGGAAAGGAAGAACCTGGTATATTTCTGTGCATGTCTGGATCTGAGACAAGAGCGTATCTTTCATCAGTGTCCACAGGTTGCAAAAGTAGCAGTGATTAAGAGTGCGACCTCAGAAGTAGATATTCTGGGCTGTTATACTTACCAGTCCAAATCTTAGGCACAGTACTTAACCTCTCCCTGCCGCGGGTTCCCTCTCTTTAAAATGAGAATATTTATACATAGTTATAAGTTTGTCATGAAAAGAAATGAGATAATATCAGTAAAATGCTTAGCAAAGATCTAGTGAAAAGTCAGGACTCAGTAAATGTTCGTTGTTATTCTTATCACTATCATTATTGTTGTATAGTATATAAATATACTATAAAACATAAATATTATACATATGTTAACCTATGACCAGCTCTGCTGGAAGAAGCTGCAATATCAGGACTGGCCGCTGGTTTTCTTCTTATGCATCAATTCTGATTGATGGGTAGTGGCTGCCTGTTGAGGATTCTAATGCTCCTCAGGACTCCTGGAAAGGAGCAGCAGACTGTGATCCACTGCTAATGTCTGCCATGGCTCAAGAGCTCGAGCAGTAGCAGATACGCCATGCACTCTTCTCCCAGTGGTCTGCATTTCACAACTTGTCTGGTAGGAAATACTGATTTAGGAACGTTCCCATTTCAAGTTTTTAAGACAGGACCTATAAGCAGACGCAAAAAAAAAAAAAAAAAAGGCCGAATTTAAAATGAGGCCAACTGCACCTGGTTCTTTTAAAAACAATATTGAAAGCAAGCATTGCCTCCTCTTCTGTTCTGAGTTCTGTAGAGAATTTCCATTTTATTCCCAGTTGCTCACTGCCCTGGAGTCTGCAATAGTAGGTGAGCCTCAGGTGGACTTACCATAAGCAGGGCTGGCACTTGGCTTTCCACAAGCTGCTGCCACAAAGCAAAGAGCCCTGGGTTGGAAATAGATTTACCTGAGAACACAGTGCAACGGAAAAGGCCCAGGATCCACAGGCCTGGATTCCAGCTTCTGTGTAAGGCTGGGTGAGTCACATGTCTCTCAGAGACCTGGTTTCCTGTCTCTAAAATATGTAAATGATCTCCAAGACCCCATCCAAATTTGTTACTCTATTCTAGGAAAGGGAAGGTACCTCTTGTACTGGCTATGTTTTTGAAAGAGGGAGAAGGCGCAAAGATGCATATATGTGCACTATAGGAAACCCTCAACCTTCTTGAATAGCATCTCCCAGAATTTTCCTAGATTCCCAAATGGTAAAATAGACTGCCCAGATTTCTGGGGATGAGTTTTTCCCGATGTAACCAAGTTTCATCAGTACGAAAAAAAAAAATTGATATCTTGTGAAAGCCAAGATTTGAGAACCAGTTACTTTAAGAGATGGGTAGATTTGGGGCAAGGAGCTGCCTCATGCACCTTTCCAACCCTGCAAACAGGCTCACACACACCCACTTCTTAGCCCATTGAACCAAAATCCTACTTCAGCCAAATTATAAATCAGTACATGTCATGGACCTCGAATATTAAAACTACAGCTGCTAAATTCACCACCACTAAGGCTCCTTCACATACACATTACATGAAACACCCAGACAACTGCTATGGAGTATGTTTTAGTAATACGGCACCAAGAAAATTAAATACTAAAACACGCAACTTCTATCTCCAACAGCTATAACCTGAAAACGTCATGGTAATTTCCCCACACTATAATGAGTTTTGCACCTGTCTTTTCTCATAGGCAATAACTAATATAGAATGATTTATTAACATAAACCTATAAGAGTGATTTTTAAAAACTGTTCAGGTCTTCTAATCTGAGGGAGACGTGTCCCTTTTCAAAACAGCCACTTTAGGAGGGGCTGTCTTACAGTGCTGTGGTCACTTTGGGTTCTACTACTTAGAAACTCCTTTCCTGGGCCAGTTAAGGAGTGTTGGAAAGAAATCGTTTCCAACTGTCTGCACACCTCATTTCTGATCCAAAACACTGTTTCCCAGACCTGTCGTTCACCTGACACCATTCGCTTTGCTTCACGTTTCAAAAGCCATCCAGAGACTTGACTCTGAATTGCTCTTTGCTGTTTTCTAAAACCCAAATTTCCCTTCTCTGGAGGAACATTGACCATGGCTACATTTATTGGAAAGGATATGCCCCAGGATCTGAATGGAATGTATCCACTTGACTAATTTTAGGTGTCAGCTTTACTAAAGATGTCCAGAGAGCTGGTAAGACATTATTATGGGGGGTGTCTGTAAACGGGTTTTGAGAACATTTCAGTGAGTGGACTGGGTGAAGCAGATGACCCTCCCCCCACGCAGGTGGACATCATCCAATTCATTGTGGGTCTGAATAGAACAAAAAGGGGGAGGAAGGGAGAATTCTCTCTTTGCTTGAGCTGGGACATCCATCTTCTCCGGCCCTCAGACATCAGCTCTCCTGGTTCTTGGACCTTCAGGCTTGGACTGAAATTACACCACTGGCTTTCCTGGTTCTCCAGTGTGCAGATGGCATGTCATGGGACTTCCTGGCCTCCATATCATGTGAACCAATTCTGACAATAAACCTCCTCTTAGATACATCTGTAGACAGTCTATTGGTTCTGTTTCTCTGGAGAACCCTGACTAATACAGCATCCTTTAAAGGGCTGTGTTTAAGGGAATGACATTCATTGGGATTCCTAAAATTACCAAGTTATATGAATATCAGGCATTTCCAACTCGATCACTGAATAACCTTTCTGTCTACACCATTCCTGAGTCTCACCCTCCTCCTTACTTCCATCAAAATGGCTGAACCAAAATAGCCACTCCAGGAAGCATCATACCTGCCACATGGCAATGTCTGAGATCCCACTAGCTTACCATCCTGAGTTAAGAGGTTCTGTCAATTCTGATACTGCCCTCCGAATGTGATTTGCATGTTTTTACTCCTTCTCCCAATATGAGACTAGGAGGCAGAACATTTTCAAAGACATTGTCAGGTGAAGCTAACAAACCGGGATTTCATTTCCATGCTAAAGGGATAAAAGAGGAAATGACAAATGAAATGTCCAAATGCTGTCTTCTTACAATTCTGCTACCAGGTTGAATGGAAAAAGCTGAATCCAGGATCTATTGATTCTCTTTAGCAGACAGAACATTTGAAATCTTTTCTCAATCTCTGTTCTTGCATGGACTGTGAAAAGGTCACCATTGACATCCGGATTACCACACTTAATGGTTTCCAAGCTGTCCTCATCCAACCTGACTTCCATGACATTTGACACCTACCCGCCCTGTTCTGATAACTGCCTCCCCGTCTGACTCACACAGTTCCTCACTCTCTCAGGCAGCCCCATTCCGTAGGACCATTTGAATGTCCCACTTTCCCTTTCAACTCAATATGCAAAAATACAAACTTATTTCCATCCCCATACCAGCTTATGACTTCAGTCGTAGATTAATCTCCCTCCAATGCTGCTTAAATCACTTTCTGAAATTTTCAATGGTTCCCATTGCTCCACACAGTCCTTCAATTGTCAGTCAATGGGCTCTTCATTGAGCCCCCATATAACCTGGCGAAATTATACAGGTTTATTCACCAGTCCTTGAATCCTTTATTCAAGGGGATCTCATCTCCCCCACAACTGGTTTTCATTAGGGGAAGCTCCTCCTGGGGGGAGGAGTGACTTTTCTGATTGGTTGGTTTGGGAGAAGGAGAAGAGCATCATAGACCAGCACCGTTCTCTTCCCTCTTTACCTTGGGAGCCAACTTGCCCACTCTGTGGACCCATGCCCATGTTTCCAGAGGCATCCCTCACCACACAGAAACACACACATGGGGAGGCCTGGGGATCCCAGTCTGCCCATGAGGGTTCTAGGAAGCCAGCCCCCCCTTATCTGTCAGTACGATCCACATCTTCCAGTACCTGATTTTCCAGTAATCAAAGTCATATATATTTTTTGCCTCCCATCTGCCTTCTTCCTACTTCTGATTAGTGTAGAATTCAAGAGAAGAGGGGAGTTCTAAATTGGGTCCCTTTTGGCCCCAATGATACTGGAACTTGGCTGCCTCTGGGTCTTTGCTCCTATCATTCCCTGTCCTAGGAGCACCTACTGTCTCCCTCTGTCTGTCTAGTTCTTCCTGACCTTCAAGACCCTCCCAAAGCCCTGCGTTACTGTGAATCCTCTTCTGGCCCCTGCAGTTTCCCCTTCCTCTGCACTCACAGTTCCTGGCTATAATTGCTGCTTAGCAAGAGTGCACCACCACATCATGTTCCTGCCAACTCATCTTGCATTCCAGTGGAGGTTCTCACCCATTTCTGTTTTGCCTCCCTGGCAAATTTCACCTGAGAGCAGATACATGCCCTTCTGCTCATTAGCACTCTTACCTTCCACAGCACCTGCATGAGGGTCTTGTTCAAGGGGAGCTCTGGGTAGCTGGAGTGTTTAATTTGTCCACTAAAAGTGCACTTCACGTGGCGTCCTGCCTTTCTGGCTCAGTCCCAGAGACAGTGGAGACCCAAGGTGTGGCTTCAAGGCAACACTAGCATGGGCCTTGTAACTTCTGACCTTGTAACTTTGATTGAGGTCTCGGGCAGCAACTCCACCTGAAAAATGGGAAAAGGATCACCATGACTTAAGAGATTTTCAGAGATGCTTTTCTCTGACCACACATCTATTCTGTTCCAAACAATTTTGTCTTGAACAATGAGCAAAATACAAGAGCAGGAGAACATGACAGGTATGTTAGCTTCGCATCTCCCCTGCACCTGTAGGCTCCTTCAGAACAGGCCTTCTGTTCCTTTGGCCTCCCCAGGGGTGCTGGTGCTGTGTGAAGGTAGGAGCATAGGGAGCACTTGTTAGCTCGATGTTTTCTGAACAATAGGAATGATCCCAAACTCTGAGGTCAGGGTCATGTTTGTTCTTCAATTATGTAATATACTATTTGGTTACCTGAGGTTAAACTTCAGGCTTTAGTTGCAGGTATAATAAAGAAAGAAGAGAATCACACACATAAAACTAACTTAGGGTATGTGTTGTGTGTGAAAGAGAGAGACAGAGACAGAGAGCGACTGATTAACAGATTAAACAAAGTACCATTCACACAGACAAAATATTTCTCATTGTAGTCATTTGGCAGTTCCCAAAGCCTCCATGAGCACTGAATGGGTGGATATACCTCGTTGATTCTAGGCAACAGTTGACAAAATAAACCATATGTTCCTGTCTGGTGCACAGGGCTCAGAGAGCGCCCATTCTAACCAAGAACAAAGGTTTTGGGGAAAGCAGTTTCATGCCCATTGCAGCGTAATGATGGACAGGCTGATGATTAGGCTGAGTTGGCCTCATCTGGCCTTTTTTAAGTGCAATATGGTGCGCATAACATTATATATAAATACTAAACTCCTGGTAGGTCCTGCAAAGGAGACAACGCAGCTGGCAGCCTGACACTAGAGCAGCTGGGAGGGGAAGGCCGGGTTTCCACACATTAACACGTTTGACATTTGGTATCTAAAGGGAAGAGCTAATAAATAACCCACCAATGATGACACTCTGTAATGACAGCTTTTATTACCAGCCAGTTAATCCTCCATCTAGCTCTGTCTTTTCAGGCTGTCTGGTGTCGCATTCTTATTTATTTTGATTTTCCTGGGGCTTGAACTTGGAAAGTTTGCCACCTGTCCGTGTCATAATTTGAAGTTGACTCAAGGGATAGGGCAGTTACCAGTTGTAGGTGACTCAGCAGTAAGGTCTGCAAAAAATGGGAGTGGACAGAGATTTTATCAGATGATCGTGGGTTTGGGGTTCAACTGCATGATGCCAGTTAGTCACCCTGGAACAAGGGGATAGAGGAAAATTCACTTCTCAGTGACTGCCTCTTTTCAGGACCCATATGCATAGTTTCTGTTTCAATTGAATCCAACACACATTTATTGAGCATTCACCATGTGGCTCCATAATATGATATGTTCTATGTTCTGGGGACATAAAAATAAGATGATTTAAGACATAGTCTATCCTTTTAAGGCTCAAGCTGACAGATCAGCAGAGGAGACCCTCACATAATACATCTCAACAATGGGATGTGAGCAATAATAGGAATAAACATAGAATACTATAGGGTCAGAGATAATGGGTGATTTATTCTCAGAGGATCAGAGGAGGAAGCTGCCCAGAACTGTGAACAATCTATGGTTTTACCCTTTTTACAAGCTAACAGGATAGCTAGTGTTCTGGACTGAATGTTTGTGTCTCCCCAAATTCATATGTTGAAGCCCAAAACCCAGTGTGATGATATTTGGAGGTGGGGCCTTTGGGAGGTAATTAGAATGATATTTGGAGATGGGGCCCTCATGATGGGATTAGTGCCCTTATAAAAAGAGACCAGAGCTTGCTCACTCTCTTTCACCACCATGTGAAGACAGAGCAAGATGGCAGAAAAAGAGTTACAAGCCAAGAAGAGAGCTCTTACCAAGACCCAACCATGCTGGCACCCTGATCTCAGACTTCCAGACTCCAGAACTTTGAGAAATAAATGTCTATTGTTTAAGCAGCATGCTCTATGGTATTTTGTTATACTAGCCTAAACTGACTAATATAGTCAGTTATAGTTTTATGGATGCTGCCAGAAGACACAAGACTCCTGGATCAGAGACAAAGGACTTTATTATTCTCAGTAATAGCAGTAGCCAGAGTGTCAGTTTTATGCAGTTTCCAAAATCCACACAGTGACACAAAGAAGGCCAGCTGACCCCTGCGCACACAGAGAGTTGCATGACAATAGAGGAAACCTGAGCTTAGGGAACCCAAATCATTTATCATGGGCAGTAAACATGCCTGTCCTTTGCCCCAAAGGAAGATGTTCACTCTGTCTCCCAAGACTCTTCATTAGACAAATATCCTTGAAAAGAGAATTTCAAAGATAGGAGCTGCATTTCTCTCAGGTAGGGCTATCTGCGAGATCCCCTTAAAATACAGCCCATGGGGGCACTTCCTGGATAAAAATCCCTACTCATAGAAGAGCAGAAGGAGCCATGGAAAAGCAGGCTATGTGCAGAAAGCCACGTGGCTCGGCAAGCATCAGGAGTGAGACAAAAAGAGGCAAGCCCGTTCTCCATCCACCAGCTGATCTTTGCCCTCCAGCCTTGTGTTTGCCAGCTTCCTGCCTCATACTTTACATTCCCAGGGCTGTTATCTGATTTCTATACCTTGTTATAGCTCTCACCCCCTTTATCTTTTATCATGCAGTTCTGTTTGGTTTCCCTACCCCACAACTCAGTTGATTCACTTAGTTGACTCACTCCTCATCCTTTAAGCCTTTGGCACAAATATTGTCACCTCCAGGCAGCCCTCCTGCATAATCTCAGTCTGGGTAAGATGCATTTCTCTGCGCTTCCTGTAACCCTCTGCGTCCACCTCTCTCACTGTCCTTCCACACCATTCTGAGTTATCTGTGTGTATTTCTTTCTCCCCACTGGATTCTGAGATGCCTGGAGAAATGTCTCTTTGTTGTTGTGCTCCCATCACGGCACCCAGCACTGAGCAGTTAGCCAACACACTCACTAAACATCTGACTCTCACTTTCTCTTCCATCCTATCCTTGATATCACAAGTGTGCATCTATAAAAGTTTGAAGATCCATTAGCAAATGAGAAGATTACAGGAGAACTCAACTTTGTGCCATAGAAAACTGCTATTTTCAAGTAACCCCGAAGGGTCATGAGGTAGTGAAATTTAGCTCTTTTCCTCCACTATTCTGTTATTATTTTTTTCCCCTTCTTCCTCTCTTGAAATGTCATCAATGGCTGCATCATCCTCTCTCTCTGTCTCCCCTTTTTCTCTATTTCCTTCTTCCCTGCTTGTGGTATGATTATGCCAGTGATAGGAAACACTATTCCCTAACCCTCCTGATGGCTTAAAGGTGCCACCCGCCTCTGTTTTACAAAGAAAGAGAGAGAGAGAGAGAGAGAGAGAGAGAGAGAGAGAGAGAGAGAGAGAGAGAGAGAGAGAGAGAAATGGAAGATGCCCAATTATCGGGTGGTTCAAAACCTTTGTTTTTTTGGTTTGGGGTTTTTTGTGGGGTTTTTTTGAGAGTTGATGGTAAGCATTGGTGATGGACTTCCCTGAGAATCTGGTGAAATTCATAAACCTTCCTCCCCCAAAGTGTACAAGTATATGCCTATCTACCCATCAAATTTTGCAGACAATAGCTGGGGGATGATAAAAGCCCATAGTCTCCAGGTTTAAAAAAACAACAACAGCCCATTACACAAGGCACCCAAAGTAGGTCTCTTCACTACTTTAATTTTCCTAGGTCCTAAGCTTCTGAAGTGATGGAGAAGCTTCTTCTCAGAAAAGGGCTCAGCTCCTGCATGTCTTTGTAAGGTGAACCAGCCATACGATATGATACTATCAACTGAAGGACAGATGGTGTGTGATGATTTGACGACTTCGGCCTCGGTGCCTGAGAGTGATAAATAGGCAGAGAGGCCATGGAAATAGTTTTTTCAATAATCTTTAGATCTATGAAAGTTCAGCTTGGCCTAGAAATTCTGCATCATTAATTGTACCTCCCTCTGCTCCGGGCCATTTTGAGGTCCTCCTGCTACTACAAGTCTTATTGAACCAGCAAAACTGAGTCACATGTGCCACAAATACATTCCCCCATGTCACCCCTATTCTATGAGGCACAGAGGTTTCCCTGAAAGTATAGCAAGAAGGAACAAGGCACCTCACCTGTTGGATTTAGAACCTGAGTTCAGGCACAGGTATCTGTTTAACCAATCAGGCTGAGCACCCTCTCAAGGCAGGAACTCCATCATGCTCATGTCTGCAACTCCAAACCCAATGTATAATAGCTTCTCAACATATAATTAATGACCAAAAAACGAATAAATAACTGAAAGGACTTTTATAGACTACAGTTTACAACAAATCAATGGCCCACAATGTCCTTTCTCTCCCTAAGTGCAGAAATTTACTATATCCCATGGCCCCAAATCCATCTCAACTTTCAGCGTAAGATTCATGACACTCTTTTACCTATGCTCTTTCTCTCCCAACTTAAGGCGGAGGTAGAGGCACAAATGTTCAGGGATCCAAGCACAATGAAACCCATCTGAGGGAAGGGACATCATCAAGACATGATTGTTATGGACTGAATGTCCATTCATTGCTAAACCCTAACCCCTAGTGAGATGAGGTTTGGAGGTGGGGGCCTTTGGGAGGTGGTTAGGTCATGAGGGTCAAGTCCTTATGATGGAATTAGTGCCCTTATAAACAAAATCCTGAAGAGCTCTGTTGAGAACTCTGTCACCCCTTCTGCTATGTGAAGACACAGCAAGAAGTCAGCTGTCTATAAACCAGGCAGCAGGTTCTCACCAAAATTAGTAGATCCTGGACTCTACAGCTTACAGAACCGTGAGAAATAAATTCCTGCTGTGTGAGCCACCCAGTGCAAGGTATCTATTATAGCAGCCCAAATGGACAAAGAAAATGGTACAAATTGAACGTCGCCTAAATTCTGCTTCCTGGGCTCTGTTGACTCCTGCTTTCGGCCCCCAGCCTCCACTCACTGTCCTGTGACTCACCAGTCCTATCAGCCAGCCCAGGACAGGATGAGGCATCCTGCTTCTGCATGTCCCCACGTTGGGCATCAGCCTGAAATGCATATACCAAACCTTCCCCCTGATTGCAGGATGGCAGCCCCCATCCCAACCCAGCCCTGAGATCTTCCTGGGGGTGTCTCGCCTCTGCTCAAGAACACTTTCACTCAGTCTCCCCCTGGTGTCCACATAGAGCCTCCTTCACATCGGCCCTGCTCTCTCTATCCAGGACTTATCCAATTCCGCTGGGAGCCCCTGGACTCCCAAGGCTCTGAAACCACACTGAAGCTTTGGGAGAAGGGCAGAGACTAGCTCCCTCCCCAACTCCATCATCTGGATATGCTACAGTCTCACATGATCTTTTATGATTTTCTTCCTTGGCCTCTTGCCTTGGCTCCACCTCCTAAGAGGCATCACACCCTCCATTAATGAAGAGTGGGGGATATGGGAGAAATGCTAACCCTTTACTTCCATGCTTACTCCACTCTCCCATCTCCCCTCCATACCCGTCTTGGGTGCCTCCAACTCTTCCTTCCTCCTTTAGTCCAAACTTGCAAGTTCCTGTGAGTAATCCATTAATAGGAGCAGTCCTTAGGAGGAGAGGATCAGTCACTTGTCAGCCCACCTGAGCAGCTGGAGGTCTTTACAGTCATAGCTCCCAGGGCTATGAGAAGCCACAAGGCAGACAGCTGCATCCAGATCCTAGGTGGGCCCCCACCCCCATCTCTTGTCTACCTGATTAAGTCAGATTGAATCAATGTCAAGGGCTGCCTGTGGGCATATGAAAAAATACAATGGGCAACCTTTTGCTTCTATCATAATGAAAAATGAGGGAAAGTTCTTATGCCCAGAATATGTCTCAGATTTTATGTTATTTTGGTTTATTTTAACCTGAACTAAAAGGATACCCTCTCCACCTCTGCCCCAAGAGTCACCACCAAGAGCAGCCAGCATAGTATGGGAGTGGATTTGGGAGGGCCGGGCCTGGGGCTCCATGCACTTACTTAACAGTAAGGAGAAAAAGTCTCCCAAATCATGAAGTGTTCATGAACAAAGCTCTGCATTCATCTGTACTTCCAGCCACTGCAGATTAGAATCAGAAATCCGTAGCTAGATTCTGCACCAGCTACGTAAATAGAAACTCATGTGCTTTGGTCCAAAAGGAAATGATCTCATTCCATTTTACCAAAGTTCAAGCAATTTGTTCTTGACATGATAGATAGATGGTAGGAGAGAGAGAGAAAGGGAGAGAGAGAAAAGAAGAAGAAGAGGAAGAGGAGAAGGAGAAGGAGAAGGAAAGGGAGAGGGGAGAGGGGAGGGAGAGGGAGAGGAAGAAAGAGAGAGAGAGAGAGAGAGAGAGAGAGAGAGAGAGAGAGAGAGAGAGAGAGAGAGAGAGAGAGAGAAAGAACGAAAGAAAGAAAGAGAGAGTGAGAGAGAGAGAGAGAGAGAGAGAGAAAGAAAGAAAGAAAGAAAGAAAGAAAGAAAGAAAGAAAGAAAGAAAGAAAGAGAAAGAAAGAAAGAAAAAGAAAGAAAGAGAAAGAAAGAAAGAAAAAGAGAGAAAGAAAGAAAGAAAGAAAGAAAGAAAGAAAGAAAGAAAGAAAGAAAGAAAGAAAGAAAGAAAGAGAGAAAGAGAGAGAGAGGGAGGGAGGGAGGGAGGGAGGGAAGGAAGGAAGGAAGGAAGGAAGGAAGGAAGGAAGGAAGGAAGGAAGGTGACAATTTCGACACATGCCGTATGGACCTAATAAACTTTTCAGGGACGGCACTTGACCCAAACCACACCAATCAGGGTGCTCTCTGGAACTTTTCTGGCAAAACTCTCAAGGAAGATTCCCTCTGTACATGAGGGATATTGTGGATATATTTATTCATTTTGAATCATGAACTTCATGCTGCAGAGAAGCCTGGAGGAAAGGAGGAAGCAAGGGGGTGTTTTAAAATTCTACTCCATCTGTGATGGTGAATTCCATGTGTCAGCTTGCCTGGGCCATGGGGTGCCCAGATGTTTGGTCAAATATTGTTCTGAGTGTGTCTGCGCTGTGGGATGAGACTAACATTTGAAGTCGTGGGCTGAGTTCAGCAGATCGCCCCCCCCCCCAGTGTGGGCGGGCCTCGTCCAATCTACTGAGGGCCTGAAGAGCAAAAAGGCTGAGGAAGGAAGGGGGAATGCCCTCGCTGCCTGAGTGTCTTCGAGCCGGGGCATCTGTCTTCTCCTGCCTCCGGAGGAGGACTTGGGCTAGAACAAAACCATCAGCTCTCCTGGGTCTCCAGCTGGCTGACTGCAGATCCCAGGACTTCTCCGCCTCCATCATCACGTGAGCCAGTTCCTTATAATAAATCTCTTTATATAGCCTATTCATTCTGTTCCTCTTGAGAACCCTGACTAATACACCATCTGAACCTAAAGCCCGTGATGCGGATGCTGTGTTTGTGTCAGGTGTGGACTGTGCAGACAGAAAAAGGTTGCAGTTTCCAGTTCCTAGTGCAGAGAATTATATAATATCTTAACCTCAGGACAGTAGGAATAAAAATAAAAAAAAGACTCATTGAGAATAACTGAGCCCATCCTATGGAATGAACTAATGTGGGTTTACCATGTGGCAAAGACATGACCCTGGAAACTGGGACTTAACCTACCGAGTGGTTCCAGGGTTAAGTTCAAATCCCATCACAGGATGTGCTGGAAAATGCCTCAGTCAGAAGCAGCTGAGGGATATGATTGCCTGGCTCTAGACAGATCCCCTGCTGTTTTTTATCCCCTGGTTAAGCTCCCCACCCCGTGGAGGTGTCCCAGTCTCCCCAGGGAGAGCCCGTGGGGCTAAGGTTTCATGAGGGTGTGTGTCTCATCTGCAGGGAGCCCAGGCTGGCAGCCAGCTGAGGGGAAAGAGGAAGGCCAGAAGTAGGCATCTCAAATTAGGGGTGTAAAGTCAGGGCTGCAGGCTCAGGGAAACTGGAGAGGAGGCCCAGGGTCAGGAGAGCAAATGGGTGGTGAGCACACAATAGCATATACAGGTGTCATGTTATAAAGTGCACACCTGAAATGTATATACTGTTATTAACCAATGTTACCCCAATACATTAAATTTATTTTTAAAAAGAGAGAAAGAGCAAACAGGGGTTGGGGGTCCCAGTGAAGTCCTGGGATGAAGCCGCTGTCTGGGGTGTCTGTCTGCGGTGTCATCTGTGATCTCAGTGCAGCACATGGGTGGCAGAATTGCTGGGGTGGAAGGCCAGGCACTGGGGACACTTTGGCTTGGGCACAGGCATCATGTGATGACCTTATCTGGAGCCAATTCAGCATCCAACCCTTTCTTCTTTCAGGGCTGACACACTGATAACAGAAATGCTTAGCACCCCTATGGGTGAGAAGCCCAAATTCTGACTCTAAGACAGAGGCTCTTTGCCTACTGTGTTTCCACAGCTCCCTCGAGCTCGGTGTTCTGATATGCAACCGCACAGCTCTAAGCACTCAGCTGTCACCATTCCAGAGAGCATTGGGCTGTGGCCTCACCTCTGTCTCAAACACAACACTGACAAATTAAAATAATATAGAACATTGCAAACTCAGGTGTCAAGCATTGTCAGCCAACATTGCATTTTCATCTTGTGAATAAAAAACAAGTTGCAAAACAGTTCAGGAGAGTGGGACAGGAGAGCCCTAATTTAAGGATGCGTGCTAACCTGACAATCTGAAAAAAAATAGCCTGCTGCAGCTTTCTGTGAACATCAGAATCAGCTTCTTCTCGCTCCGTATTTCTTACCCACCATGTGTGGTTGGCATTTAGACATTTGCTGCCCATCCACAGTACTGCGTGATGCATGAGTCTGAATCTCCACGTCTCTCGGTGAGTTTCAGCCACTGCCAAACAGATAGTCCACCCCAAGGACCCGAGAAGAAAGGTTTTAAAATGCATTCAATGTTTCTGGGTCGCTTGCAGCATCTGGGAAAAGGTCTCTGGATCCCTAAGGCTGAAACCACATACTTCGGGTGACTTCACACAAATGAAATAATCAAATTACAATTAGGAATGTTTAGATCACTTCGGTAAAAACTGTCTGCCTGCCCTCTGACAAAAGCCCAGCAGATGAGAGTTTCCTTGTAATCTGAGGGTGGAAAACACAGTTCAAAGATTCAGTGGAGCTTTAAGTCAGGGAAAGGACTACCATCCATGCCTGAATTCTCAGGGTGAATTCCAGCCGCAGAGTGCCCTTCTCCACCAGCACCTCGTGATTGGCCCAAACCAGGTCTCGGTTGTTTTTTGTTCCTGTTGTGCTTTAATTCCAAAGAAACGGCTATTTTGCTTGGCTTTCCTTCTATTATTACTCATGCAGTGCAACACGTCTCCACAGCCACATGTCCAAGAAAGTGCAATAGAAGAGATTCAAAACAGATCCATCTACTGAACAGGTGTCCAGCATTATCTAATAGCAAACTAGATATAAAAAGGGAGACCAATTAGACTTCTGGCACCTCTCCTGCTGTTGGCCTCCCCGCTTTTTAACTCTTGAAATTGCTCCACAGACAGAAGACCAGAACTCATCAGAAAGCGGAGGCAGTGATCCCACCCTCCTGTATTTAGGGTGTGTGTGTGTGTGTGTGTGTGTGTGTGTGTGTGTGTGTGTGAAGGAAGAGTGCCAGGGAGGATGGCAGTATTGCCTGACAATGCCAAACAATGAGGAACATTGATAAGAAGTAGCTTGTCCTAGGATAATAAATTCCGTCTCCTAAAACCTTGCTGTTGAAAGGGTGGAACTCAGACCAGCAGCACCAACATGCCCTTGGAGCTTCTTAGACATACACTCATGGGCTCCATGTCAGAGGTACTGCATCAGAATTTGTATTTCCAACAACCGTCCATGGCCAGTTGATTTCACATGCACGTTTCAGAAGCATCAGTGCAGGAAATGAAGTGCATGGATTGGCACTTCCGGTGGGATGGGGGAGGGGGAAGGCAGAAGGACATGATTCCTGAAGGGACAGATTTGGGTGGGATACCTGGCAATTGCCTAAGGCAAGGATCAGCAAACATTTTCTGTAAAGGTCTAGATACTAAATATTTAAGCTTCGCAGGTCATTCAATCTCGGTCACAACTAGTCAACTATATCACTGGAGCGCAAAAGCAGCCATAGACATGTAAACAAATGAACACGGCTGCATTCAATGAAACGTTATTTACAAAACGTCACTGTGGGCCCGATTTGGTTCCCAGGCAGCAGTTTGCTGATCTCTGGTCTAAGGGAACAAATGCATCTTCACACAATGCGGAATATTCTAGACCAGTTGTGGGTTTGATTACACCTAATCTCAAGATTCTGGGTCTCATTAGCTTCTGAACCTGAGCAGAATCCTTTAAATTAGAGTTTGCTTTCTTTCTTTTTCTTTCTTCCTTCCTTCCTTCCTTCCTTCCTTCCTTCCTTCCTTCCTTCCTTCCTTTCTTTCTTTCTTTCTTTCTTTCTTTCTTTCTTTCTTTCTTTCTTTCTTTCTTTCTTACAATGAGTAAAAATTTTGTGTGTGTCTCGCACTCAAGTATGCTTCTTATTGTGAAAACTGCTAAAAACCCAGGTTATTGCATTGGCTGCTTGGAACACTCCTTCCTATTTATCTCCTGAGGTGACCTTCATTAGGTAGTTGAACCAGAGAACCAAGAAGTGGGCTGTATAAGGTGAACCTCACGTAGCTTATCAGAGATCGTAAACATTTTATTCAGCTATGAACTACCGAGCTGAGGCTAGTGTCCCCTACTGATTTTTGTGTTTCATGGCCAACCGTTTCAGCTGCCTATAACAAACCCCATCAAAATGTCCACCAACCTGAGCCTTGCACTGATGCCTGCCTCTTTCTCAGTTTGCCACATGGGGGTCTGGATCACAGAAAGTTGTGGAGAAGGAACAGGATGACCAGAAAAGACAGACAGGCCATCAGAGGCCCTGCCACGCTGGTTTTACAGGAACCATTGCCTGAAATTTTATAGTAAAGACAGGCTTGGTGCATGCAAAGGGCAAACAAATACTTCTGTGCCCCTTTAGCTTTAATGACCTCGAGAAAACCCTTGGTAAAATCCCATTATCTTGGGTTGTGCTCTCCTAGGAGCAGACCCTGAGGCAGAGATTCTAGTTGGGTAGTTTCTTTGGGGAGTGATCCCAGAGATTCTTGGTTGGGGAGTGGAGAAGTGAGACAGAACGGAAGAGAGCCGCTGAACTATGTTTTATCACAATAGTTACTACTGTGGGCAAGTGGAGCTCAAGCTTGCCCTTAGGGTCCTGGGGAACTCAAGGAGCCAGTATAGAACCTGCCTCAGAATTATCCCACCTGAGGGGCAGGGGAACTGGGGTAATTATACACCAGTCCCATCAGCCATTGGTTGAAGGATGTTCCCAGATGGTAAGAGGAGGGGAACATTAATTCCTGGAACATCCTCCAGCCTGTCTCATGTGTAAACAGAGCAGGCCCCAATGACTGGAGGAAGTCCACAGGCAAAGAGTGAATAGGTGGAAATTGGGCTGGCGTGCAGAGAAATGGTGAACACCGAGGTGCGACGTTCAGGGCACCAGCAGCGTCTGACATGCTATCATAGACTGCAGCCTCTATAACCTCTATAACCAGAGCATATAACTGATACAGTCTCATAATAAAAGTCACAGAGGATATCTGTGCCAGCGTGGGCTGCATTAAGTTGCAAGTAACTGAAAATGTGACTAAATAGTGGCTTACATAGATTAGAGGTTTTGCTTTCTCACATAACAAGAAATCCAGAGGTAAGCAGACCAAGTCTAACATGGGGGTCCCCACAATGCCATCAGAGATGCAGCCTCCTTCTGCCCTGCCGTCAGCCATGTTTTGTGTGTGTGTCAGCTAATGGCCACAAGGTGGCTACTCCAGCTTCAGCACCCTGTCCTCGGTCTTAGCAAGAATCAGGGAAAAGGCCAAGGTCAAAAGATTTATGCCAGCTGAGTGAGGCCCATTTAAAACAGCTTTCCCAGAAGTGCCATCCATCTTGCATTTCATAGGCCAGAAGTCTCTTATCGGTAAAGGAGCCTGGGGCATGGAGATTTAATTTTAAATATGGGCATATTGCTGCTCTAAACAAAACCGAGGTTCTATTGGTAAAGAAGTAGAGTACAGATGCTGGGTTGGAAATTAATGGTTTTTGCCACAAAATGTTTCACACACAAAATATGTCAACATATTACGGCTCTGAGCAAAAAACATGTGTGTAGCTAATCATATCCTTGAAAACTACAGAAGTTTGGGAGTGAGGATAAAGAAAAGGAAAGCCAATCTAAGCATGACAAAACTTCTTTAGGGCACACAGCTAACTAAGGTAGACTCTGTCATTGCAAATGCCATCCAATTTGTTGGTCACTAAAAATGGCTTGTTTTGCAAGTTTGGCCCAGCATTTGACTAAATGTGGCCAGTTTCTGTGAAATGGGGTATGATAAATCCAAGTCAATGACTCTGAAACAAAATCACCCTTTCTCTAATAGTATAAATGTTTTTTTTTAAGTCAACAGTTGTGACTCCTTAACTTAGATAGACTAACCTCACAGATGTTTCTCCTCTTCCTCCCAAAACTTAATGAAAATGTCAGTAAAGGGAAAATGTTAATTGTAAGCCTACACACACAAAAAAAGAATGGTACAAGAGCCCAGATATATTCCAAAGTAGAAAAGGAGGTGTAAGTAACCAGCAGAGCTAAAGACACTCCAAGAGGAGGAGTGAGGCAACCCTCCACCCCCTGGAACCATGGGTAAGCCTGGCAAATGGAGAAACCAAATACACAGAAAGTGAAAAGAAGTCTCAAGGCTTGAAGAAGAGGACAGTTTAAAAGTTCACACAGGACAGTTGAATCTCTATTTTCCCACCCCCATCTACTTGACCTGAGACAGGAAATTTGTTCTCTACAGACACTGAAATAAAGAGACTCTCAGCTCAAGGAACAAAGCGAGCAAGAAGTAAATGGAGAAACCGGATTGAAACTATGGAAGCAAGTGAAAGTCTATGTTACAACATGGTGGAATCCATGCACCCTTCTGCCACTCATTCTCAGAACTCTGGAAGGCAATTAAACTTTTCTCTTGAGATTCTGAAGAGCCCCAGAATAAAGACCTCCAGATACTGACATTTTGGAATTCCCAGTTGAAAAGGCTGCCTCACTGTCCCCTGACTCTACAGTAAAACCTACCCATCGAACACGCCTTGCCCAACACAGAGAGGTTCCATTCAGCTTTGCATAACCTCGCTCACATATGAATAGAACGCTGAGTATTACCTGATATTTAAGGAAAACCCTCAGCATTAATGACAAATACCAAAACAAACTAGGGATAAAGAAACACTCTGAGTTCTAGAGATACTGTTAGGAACAGAAGAATATATTTTTAAAAAAGAAAAGAAACTTCAATGGGAATAAATCATTCCTCAAAAAAATGAGAAGATTTTGAATTCATTAAACAAGAACAAGATGTTTTGTAACACAATTAGAGAATAGAAAAGAGGACTTGGAAACTTTTTAAATTGTGGGAAAATGCACATCACATAAAATTTACCGTTTTAACCATTTTGAAGTGTACAGTTTAATGGCATTAAGTATATTCACATTGTCATGCAACCATCACCTCCTCCATATCCAGAACTCTTTTCATTTTGCAAAACTGAAACTGTCCTTATATTAAACAGTAACTTCTCATTCTCCTCTCCCAGCCCTTAGCAACCACCAATATACTTTCTGTCCCTATGACTTTAACTACTCTAGGCACCTCATATAAGTGGAATCATACAGTACTTGTCCTTTTGTGACTGGCTTATTCCACTTAGCACAATGTCAAGGTTCATCCATGACATGTGTTAGAATTTTTTCCTTTTTAAGCCCGAATAATGTTCCACTGCATGCATATACCACAATTCTTTTATCCATTCAACCATCAATGGACCCTTCATTGTTTCTATCTCTTGACTATTGTGAATAAGGCTGCTGTGGACATGGGTGTACAAAAATCTCTTCAAGACCCTGCTTTCAATTCTTTGAGGTATAGAAGTTGAATTTCTGGATCATATGATAATTCTATCTTTATTTCTCTGAGGAACCTCCACTCTGTTTTCTTGGAAAAAAAATTTTTTTTTTTGAGGTCAGTGTCACTGGCCCTCATATGTGGGACCGAACCAGGGCCACTGGCTTCCCAAGCCAGCGCTTAACAAGCGCGCCACTCAGCTGGCCCTGAAAATTTTTTTATGTAATAGAAATTTTTCAAAGTACCCTCGAAATAAAGGTGGACAATAACATTAGAAAGCTCTCTCAGAGCCCAGAAATAAATCCAAGCTTTTACGGACAGTTAATCTATGACAAGGGAAGCAAGAATTTACACTGGAGTAAAGATGGTCTATTCAATAAATGGTGCTGGGAAAATTGGGCTGACACATGCAAAAAAATGAAACTGGATCATCTCCTTATGCCTTATACAAGAACAAATTCATAATGGATTGAAGACTTAAATGTAAGACCTGAAACCATAAAACTCCTAAAAGAAAATATAGGGAGTACATTTGCAGACATTACCCGGAGCAATATTTTTACTGATACATCCCTACGGGCAAGAGAAGTAAAAGAAAAAATGAACATATGGGATTATATCAGACTTAAAAGTTTTTTCACAACAAAAGAAACCATTAATAAAACAAAAAGGAAGCCTACTGAATGGGAGAATATATTTGCCAACGATATATCTGATAAGGGGTTAATATCCAAAATTTATAAAACACTCATGAAACTCAACACCAAAAAAACAAACAACCCAATTAAAAAATGGGCAGAAGATATGAAGAGACATTTCTCTAGAGAGGACGTACAGATGGCCAACAGGCATATGAAAAAAAGTTCAACCTCACTGGTCATTAGGGAAATGCAAATAAAAATCACCATGAGATACCACCTCACTCCAGTCAGAATGCCTATCATCAACAAATCAACAAACAACAAGTGCTGGCGGGGCTGTGGGGAAAAGGGGACCCTGCTGCACTGTTGGTGGGATTGCAGATTGGTGCAGCCACTATGGAAGTCAGTATGGAGGTATCTCAAAGAACTGGAAATAGAGCTACCATTTGACCCAGCAATTCCACTCCTAGGTATTTATCCTGAAAAAACCAAGACACTTATTCAAAAAAAGTTATGCACCCCTATGTTCATAGCAGCACAATTTACAATAGCTAAGACTTGGAAACAACCAAAATGCCCATCAGTAGATGACTGGATTAAGAAACTGTGGTATATTTATACAATGGAGTATTACTCCGCTATAAGGAAGAATGAAATCGTGCCATTTGCAATGATATGGATGGACCTAGAGACTATAATGTTGAGTGACATAAGTCAGTCAGAGAAGGACAAATACCATATGATCTCACTCATATGTGGAATCTGAAAGACTATGAATGAGCAAAGTAAACAGAAACTGTCTCATAGATATAGACGAAAAATCAGGGTTGCTAATTGGGAGAGAAATGGGGATGACGGAGAAGGGGAAGGGATTAGACAGCAAAAATAGGCAACTACAATATTGCCACTGGGATAGGAAAAACAGTTTGGGGAATATAATTAATAATGTTGTAAATATTCTGTGGAATGTCAGATGATCATAGGTCTTGTTAGGGAGACCATTTCATGGATGGAGTAGAGGTTTGATCACTGCACTGTATTACTAAAGCGGAGGTTGTATACCTACTGTAATTGAATATATATAGATAGTCACAGGATGTGGATTATACTGTGGAAGAGAGTCAGAGAAAGAGTAATAGATATATATGATATGGGGGGGGAGTGGGGTGGTGAATTGGGGGTGGGGGGTTGTCACTTTGAGGGGTAGAATGTATAACTATTGCACTGTGTTGTACACCTGAAACTAATTAAAAATAAAATAAAATAAAAATAAAAAAAATAAAAAAAAAGCTCTCTCAGAAAGTAGAACAAAGAGGTTAGAAATATAACGTAGAAAAGAGATGTACTGGCTCCGCAGTAAACAACATTTACATGGTCCTAATCATGCAAACTGAAGACTAAGTGAACCAAAAATGGTGACAGGGCCATCATGGGAGACGGAGATGAACCATCGTTTCATCCACCGAGTGCGTAAGTCAAAGCTCCTCATTGCAAACGACAGACTCCACTCTGGCTTGTTAAAGCAGGAAATGAGGTTGTCAAGTCGGATAGCTCTCCAGCGTCTGCAGGAACAGTGCCTAAGACACTACTGCCTGCACTGGTGGATGCCCCACTGTCTCCAGAGCCCAGGGCTCACACTGCAGCCAGCGCATCATACCAGTGACACCAGAACCATGCATCAAGGCCTCTGTCCCTCCAGCCTCACAAAAGCCAGGCTCTACATCACATGGGTGTCAGAAGATGCCTTCCTCTGCATGTCCCTTTTATCGCATGCTCAATTCAGAATCAAAATTTGAGCAGGAGCATCTAAATTACATCCCTGCACCCCAGCTGTAAGGAAGGCTGAGAATGCAAATTTTATGGCTTCTATCTTGGGAAACCAGGAAATGACCAGAATAGAGAAGTGTTCAAAAAATATCGAGACTCTCCAAATAACAGATGTGTCCTTCCAGAAGTCAACAGATCACAATGAACACTGATAAATCCAAATTTGCTGACAAGCATCTTACCTAGAAAGATGATGGTAAATAGATGCCACAAGAAACAACTCAGGAATTGAAAGTCATAGAAAGAAGGATGGAGGATAGAGGGGAGTAGTTGAAGAAACAGCTGCTTTTTCATACAGTTAATTTTTTTTTTTTGCACCAAGTGTATGTGATACTGTGATAAATATAACACTGTTAAAGGGGTCACATTTCATAAGGATCTGACTTTAGAGGTGATGCAGCTCAGACATCCCAGTGCCCCTGACCTGGTAAAGCCTTTGCAGGGATAGTTGGCAGGCTGCCAAACAACAAGTTTTCTGCTGATCTGCCCACAGCTGTCTGCGTTACAGGGAGTCACTGCCTCTCTTGCTAACAGCTCAACATTGGCATTAGGTAAGGAAACAGACTGGCTTTTGCTGGATTTTTTTTTTAACTTTTTTTTGGCTTATCCACCATAAATATGAAGATCATGTTGAAGTTTAAAAGAAAATTATGATGTCAAATTCACCAAACATTTCCCAATGCAAGATATTACATTTTACAAAGCTATACTTTCAAAAACAGACTAGAGGAGCCCACTGTGCCCCTTTGCCCCGTGTTCCCAGGGCCAGCTTCACAGTATGTAGCCCATGCAGAAGGGCCCTGTGCTCGGTTTACTGCTCTTCTATTGCCCTCTCAAAACTCTTAATCACTTTTGATCAAGGGGCCCCCACATTTTCACTTGGCACTGGGTTCTGCAACCTCTATAGCCAGTCCTGCATGTGCCTAAAAGTCCAGGACTAAATTTAAGGCTTTAACAAAGAAGACACATTAGTCGAGGTTTTGACATATTTTTTCTTCTTCTTCTTCTTTTCTCTCTCTCTCTCTCTCTTTCTCTCTCTCTCTCTCTCTCTCTCTCTCAGAGATTCTTAATCTGGGACTCTTGAAATTGCACACAAACTTTTCTGTGCACATGCATTTTTCTGGTTCTCAAAAGTTCTGTGACCCCCACCCCAAAGTCTAAGAACCACAAATTTACATGAGCTTTGACCTTCTAGTTCCCCTTTTTTTTTTTTTTTAAAGATTTTACTGAGGAACTGGGGAGGGGAATGGTGTTGGGGAATTGGGGAAGGGGAACATTGTGTTTTTCCAGGACCCATTAGCTCCAAGTCAGGTGGTTGTTCTTTAATCTTAATTGTGGAGGGCTCAACCTCAGCTCCAAGTCCAGTCACTGCTTTCAATCTAGTTGTAGGGGAGTGGGGCAGGGTGCGGAGCCCACCATCCCATGCAGGAGTCGAACCGGCAACCCTGTTGTTCAGAGCTCGTGCTTTAACCACCTATGCCACCTGGCCAGCCCCTTCTAGTTCCTTTGTAACAACTCTGCATAAATGTGTATTTCATTCTAAGTCACCTCTAAATTTTGCTGGTTGTAGGTGGCATATAGATATAACTATACCCTGTATTCATTCTGTCGGCTGAACCATGGACTTGCATTTCTCATCACCAGGCTTCCCTTCGAATGGAGGAGGCAATGGGCAGACTTCCCTTGTTTAAAATGACTAGAAATGGCACAGCTATTAGTCAGAGTCTCTTCTTAGGTCAAAATGAAGTTGCTTAAAAGCAATATTCTTGCTATGGCTCTCCATCTAGAAGGAGGCATTTTATTCAGTTAAGGCAGCTCAGCTAAAGGAAAAAATCATTTGCAACAGTGTGGCTTTAAGAGTTACTTGCCTTTAATGGAATCCTCTAGGTAATAATAAACTCTGAAAAAAATAGAATCAAATCATGTTAAAACTGGATGGGTTCCTAGAGAGGATGGGAACTACTCACTCAAAGAGCTTAGCATATGTTAAAGCATTTTAGGGACAATTTGACAAAGTTTATTTAGTCTTGCGATTGTGACAGGTTAAATGGACCCTTTGAGATCTTTCTTCCTCAAACACACAGGCTCACTAGCTTAATTAACAGAGTCCCAGAAGAGTGGGGTACTGAGTTTTGGTTCTAGCATCTTGCTTAGGATGCTTGAGTTAGCAAAGGGCTCTCACATGGCTAGATTATTATATTTGATCTTCTCAATTCTCTTTGGGGTAAGTCATTTCATCCCCATCCTTCAGATAAAGACATCAAAACTCAGAGAAGTTGTCTGGCTGCCCAAGGCCACAGAGCAGGAGACGGTGGTGTTTGACTCGTAATTGAGTTTTCTCTCCACCATCCCTCCAGCCTTGGAGGACACCATGGTAGCGACACTTTCCCAGATGGATTTCTGCAAAGTCTCAGACTTTGTAGTTGACAGCTGAGAGTGGGGTGGCTCCAACTGCTCTATTGGGAAGTGCTGGTACCCATTTCTTTGCTGTGTGACCTTAAGCAGGTCACTTAATCTCTCCGTGCCTCAGTTTCTTCAAGCTTACAATGGAAATATTGAGAATACTATCTACCTTATAGAAATGAAGTGAAAATTAAATGAGCTGTCATTTTTTAAATGTTTTTTTTATTCCTTGCTCTTACTAAGCACCATGGTATTTGTTATTATTAATAGTAAAACTATTATAATTATCCTTACAGTTCACCAATGTTGGAAACAACTTTTAAATAGCTTCAACATTTTGGAGACAAAAAGCAGAAGACAAAAAAGAAGAATCTTGGTGTTGTTTTGAGTCTCACATTTGGATACCTAGAGAAGATGGACTCTTCTTCTTTTTTAGCCATTTGTATTTATTTTGAGTTGCCCCACTGTGTCCCCATACATTTTTGGTGCTGAGCTAAGAAGGGCTTTGGGTTGACTTGCCCATCGAGTAGAATCAATGAATTTTAATGTGCCTTGTGCCACCCCCACCACACACACACACACACACACACACACACACACACACACACACACCTGTACATCGAACAGTAACACTACGATATCCAGAGCACAAAGTTCCCTTACAAATTCATTTCATTGTTCACTTGGAACAAAGTTTGGGGAGCGGAAATGTTTTCTCTGATAACTCCGAAAGTTTATAGCTTTGTCGTTGTTGACCCATTCATTTTTAATAGATACATTAAAAGATTGACTGTCATTCCTTTAAAGATGGCTAAAATTCACATGCACTGTGCTGCTCCTTCTTTGTCCAGCCAGTCAGTAGCCCACCCAAGCCAACCAATGGACAGGACCTTTAAGTGGAGAAATGAAGGAGGAAACAATGTGCAACTGTTACCCCAAATCACACTTCTCTCTCCTGTCTCTTCCTGTTTCAATCAGGAAATGGTCTGTACACCCTACCAGCGGGGTCCTTTCACTGACATCTCAGGCACCATCTTCTAATGACAGGATCTGTTTTGGAGACAGCTACTACCTCCCTGTAACCCTGTTAGCACAGTGCCCAATAAATATGGAAACTCAGCAACCCTCCCCGCTCTGAACTATACTCAGGGCAATCCTAGCAGGCAACCCATGGTAGAAGGCTTAGGAAAGGGCCTATTTCTCTTTGGGAGTTTCCTGTTTCTGTTGCTGCCCATTTGGCCAGACATTTTTCTGATAAACTTCATAACAATACAAGCTGCAAAAGCAAAACATAGACTGAAAGGAAGGATGGCCAGACTACCCTGTATAAAGAATGTAGCCAAAGCATATGTAGTTGTTTGCATCCACATTGAGAGAGTCACTTTAAATTTTTCAGAGACTAAATATTAGACCCAAGACTCCACTTTCTCCTTTCCCAGGCCTCTCTATTTCAGTACCCACAAGGACTCCCCTGGCGGCACTCCATCCCTCCCCACTCTCTGATTTTAGCATAACAGATACATTTCAGGAAGTGTTTGGTAAATGAGAAGCTTTGGGAAGAACAAAAATCTAAAATTATTAATACCTTTTGACCAGAGGATCAGTGTGGGCTGATTACACTCTTTGAGAAAGGAACCTGCTGGAGGGAAGCAGGCCAGAGGCAAGTCAAGCGAGAGATCAAGGAGAGGATGGTCATCGAGACAACCTGGTGTGGGTTTTGTTGGTAGCTGGATGACTTCCCCTTATATAAAGTTGTTATTCAGATTACTAAGAGAGGCTTGATAAGTGTCAAGTGCAGAGCAATCAGAAGGCCTGGCTTTAATGTGTCCTGAAAATGCAGTCATGCCTTCATCTTTCTACTTCCCAGCAGCTCACTGTGGCTGTCTTGTCCCCAAATGCCCCAGACTTTGCTTTCTCAGCTGCAAGTGCCTAAATTTTATTCCTGCATAAAAGATGCTGTTAAAGAGCTAGAGACATCAGACTCTTGCACCTGCACTTCCAGGAGAGCTGAGGGTCAAGTAGGGAAAGAGGCTGTTGGTCTGGGGTCAGAGGTCCCAGGACCTAGGTACGTGTGCAGCTGCCTGAGGGCACAGGACAGGAAGCCTTCCAGGCCTGGGCACTGGTGACTCACCGAGAGACCCAGTTCTTCTCCAGACTTCATTTTCAGAGTTGACTAAGGTCTCCAAGTTTTCACCTGTCAAGTTGTTAGAGAAGATCAAGTCAGGTGACACACTGTGTTGCCAGGGGCTGCGGAACAACTACTTTCAAACATTGCTGCTGAGGGTGGAAATTGGTACAATCTCTAAGGTGGGCAACTCGGTAATATCTATCCAAATAAAAAAATATGCACATGCCCATTCATAGAGCCATCTCCACTTCTAGGATTTTATCCTGTGGATACCTTGCACATACACAAAAGGTAGTATTACTAGGATATTCATTGCTGTATTGTTTAAACTAGAAAGAGGTTAGAAACAAACCAAATACTATCACGAAATGACTTGTTGAATAGATGATGACACATACATACAAAGGAAATCAATGCTGCCATTAAAAGCAAGACTCAGGACTGTACATTCTGATATAGAACTAGCTCCATGATAACATGTAATGAAAAGCGAATAATAGGCTACTACTGCACAAAGTGCACCTTTATGTAAATATATGCTTGCGTATGCACACATTTACTTTGGAAGTATTCACAAGAAACTGGTTAACTACAGCTCCTTCTAAGGAGAAGAATCTGCTCGCTGGAAATAGAAGAGAGAGTCTCTGCGATGTATACCTTTTTATACCATTTGCGTGTGGACCATATTCAAATCTTAATTTTTTTAACTAAAAAAGAAAAAACTAGCTATAAAATGTATTATGACTATTACCAAAAACTCTTCTAACATTCTTGAGGTCAGAAGTCCAAAATCAGCCTCACTAGGCTAACATCAGGGTGTCCACAGGACTAGCTCTTTCCGGAACCTCTAGAGAAGAATCCAGTTCCTTGCTGTTTTACAGCTTCCAGGGGCCACCTGCATTCCTTGGCTCATGGCCTCAGCACTCTGATCTCTGCTTCCGTGGTCGCATATCCTCTCTGACCCTGCCCCTCCTGACTCCCTCGTATAAAGACCCTATGATTACTTTGGGCCCATCTGGATAATCTAAGATAATTAACAGATTCTGGGGATTAAGACACGGACATTTTGGGGGGCTTTATTTGGTCTATTGTGGGGAGTTTGGAAGGAAATACTTCTATTCTCTCTGCATTTCTCTTTTACCTATCCCCTGAGAAATAGGAACACTCTGGTGAGCACCTATATTCACCAGCCATAGCTCACCAGCGGGAGGCATCACTGCATTGAAGGCCATGTTCCTTTGCTCCCCTGGATGGCATGCTCTTGACCTTGCACTCTCCACTTTTCCTTTCCAAGGAGCGTGGCAATCAGATCCACCTGGAAGGCCTGGATGCTCCCACCCTAGGACAGGACATTCGACACTCCACCACATTCCCCCAGTGGTTCACTCAGAGCCCCACATCTGGGCAGTTGGTGAGGACTTTCCCAGAAAGTGCATTGGGTGGGTCTAGTCTGTTGGCATTTCTGACAATGCCAGACCCACTGGCCAGAACCTTGGAGGGTAGACAGCTGGAATTTAGACAAGGTGCCAGGGTCCAAGTCAGGTGAGCTTGATGCCACACTTTCCAACCCTTTAAAAAATATATACAAAAGGTTGACCAATAACCCCTTTATTGCTTTTCTTCTATGAGCTCTGGATTTTAAAAGCTTTCTGTCTTCCAAGCAATTTACATTTACTAAGTAGTAGCCCATGTATTCTAATCACACACTAAGGCATAATTTCCATTAAGCTTTTTAAAATGCTGGGGAAAAAAAGCACATAAACCCCATTAGCATATCTAGGGATGGAAGTCTTGACCGTCCAAGAAGTGTATGTGGGGACAGAATCTGCATACAGACAGAACAGAGACAACGGCAATATTAGCGAAGGAACAAGAAGCACTGGCCGAGGGTCTGGATGCCTGAAGCCCAGTCGCTGTGCTGCCGCTTGCTAGTTACTCAAAGCTGAGAAGCCACTTACCTGCCCATGGCTTCAGTGTTCTCATCCAAAAATCACAGCCCTCACCCCAGATTCAATTGGCCAACAGTGGCATTCAAGCGTTGGTACTTTTTCAAGTTCCCCAGATGATTGTAATGTGAAGCCAGGGTTGAGACTAGTGGTTGGACAAGATCTAGTTGTCCCAGAGAACACCCCAGGCCTGTGTCTGGTAGCTGAGTTCAGGGCACCGAAGGGGAACACCTGGGACTCTGCAGGAAGGATGGAAGCTGGAGAAGGCAGGTGGGATGGTCTAGGGAAAAGAAACAGGCCAAGCACTGCCTAGAGGCGGCAAACACTGACTCCCAAGGGGCTTGACCACCTGGTGAGGCCACGCGGAAGAGCTCTTGGCAGTTCCAACATTACTCATCAAGTCAGAGGCTAAGGTGACTTGAAAGCCTCTGAAAAAGACATTGCAAATCAGGGTCACAGCCAGGGCCAGTCAGCAGTCTGCCACCGAGGCTTTGTCCCACTGTCCCTCCCACCCTGCTCAAGAGAGCACCTTCTTCCTATGCTCACCTTGTCTGAGCTGATTCGTTTTTCCACCAAAACTTACAGAGGCAGCCTTCTTGGGCAACATTTGGGAAATATCTCTGGCTCTGGCCTGGCTGTTAAAAGCCTCGACCATTAGCTATTCCTGAATAGGAAAGATGGCTCCCCAGCAAGGCTGATTTCCCAGACAATGGGATCCTAGTAGGCCATGAGGCCAGGAATAGAGGTGTGAGGTGGGTCGTGGGGCAGGCCATGTGCTAATGTCCAGTAGGGAATAGCCCAGGACTTACAGGAAGTCAGGAGGATTTGTCACCCTAGCTGAGATTGTATGATAAGCATGTGTCCATCCAGGAGGGAACTCTAGAGGGAAAGCAGAAGCAGGGTGAGTTTAAGTGACTTTTTGTTGTTGGGACCTAGAGTAAACTGTTGCCTTTCGACTTTGCCTTGTTACTTGTGCCCTTCATTTTATAGAGGATCAGGAGAAACCTCCTGGCTTATTCTGATTAGCCATTAGTCACCTGCTTGTCTGTGTCAGGTGATGATTTTGTTCCATAATTAGAGTGACCTAGATATTTGAACCAAAAACGGAAAAACCCAATTTAGTGTAAGTTGTTTGAATTTCCCATTATTTGTAACTCTATGTAAACTAAAAGGGAGCAAGATAGAATACTGAAATTTAGACTATAACAAAAAATATAAGATTCTAAGATGAAGTTCCAAGACTTTATGGCCCTAGTATCATAAAAATGCATTGTGGGAGTGTCAGCAAAAATGGTTGACTAATGAAAACACTAGCAAAAATAAAAATTAAAAAAAAAAAGGCCAGAATAAACATTTTCAGAAATATAGAAATTAATCAAAGGATTATAATAATACAGAGTGCACTTATTCAAGAAAAAAAATGACTGACTCGTCATAAGAACAAGGAGTTTGTGGCATTTTAACTTGCTCTAGTCCCATTCTCTCAGGTCTAGATGGCTCTTGAAAACCAACAGCCCACAATCACAGTGAAAAGCAGCAGCCTGGCAGCCAGGAGGGAGCAAAACAAGATTGGAGCTCCTTCAAATCCCCATTTCCAGAGAACTATTAATATCTGAACAGCCTTGGATTCTCTGAGAGACCCACTAACAAGGCTGTGTTTATTCGACATGACCCAGAGCTCTCCCAATACAAACAGCCTTTTCCTCAAAAGATATTTGTTGAAAACAATCAGAGACTGTTGTTTAACACCATGGCAGTCTGAGAGAGTGGTAACAGTTGGGAAAAACAATACGCCAACCAAGGAGTTTAAAAAGAAAAGTTGGGCAATAGGTTATTCAGAAGAGACTTTGAAAAGCTGTGACATATTCCTGGGAATCTAGAAAGCCATGCATATGCATGGCACTGTAGGCATGCACAGAGCTATGTCATGATCAAGAAAGACCTGAGAAGGTGTTACACCCTCAGCTCTGACTGGAGGCTCTGTGCAGGCAGGAGGTAAAGACTAAGCCAAAGTCGTGAACTATTTGTCTGAGTGTTTCAGGTATGCCCCCAACGCACACATAGAGCCCCTCACAAAGATTGGGAGACTTATTGCTTATAGGCATTTAAAGAATCTATGCCCAATTATTGGCATACCACTAAGCTAAATGAGCAGAGATTTCATGGCCATCTGTGACAAAGAATACAGACTTTACCTAATTATTTCAGAAATGTCACTAGACAAATAGCAACAGAACAACAACATCAAACCGTGGAGAGGGGCAAAAATCTGATTCCCAGAGTTGCCACATTATATCATTTAAAAGGTTTAGTTTGACTTATGACTTAGCAATTCAACTCCTATGTATATAACAATTCCCCTTTATCTAGGGAAGGTATGCTTTAAGACCCCTGGGAGGTACCTGAAACCAGAGATAGTACCAAACCCTATATATACTGGGGTGATGATGATGATTATATATCACACATTTTCACTTAAAGAAAGCACGTTATGTCTTCTCTTTGGCATATCCAAATTGTCAGCATTGTTACTCTTGCACTTGGGGGCCATTATTAAGTAAAATAAGGGTCACTTGAACACAAGCACTGTGATACCACCACAGTCAATCCTGATAACTGAGGTGGCTACCAAGTGACTAATGGGTGGGGAGCATCTATAGCGTGGAAACACTGGACAAGAAGATGATTTACACCCCAGGCAGGATGGAGTGAGATGGCGCAAGACTTCATCACACTACTTAGAACAGCATGCAACACAAGACTTACGAATTGTTTATTTCTGGAATTTTCCATTTAATATTTTAGGACCGTGGTTGACCACAGGTTACTAAAACCACAGGAAGCACGTGGGATAAGGAGGTACTATTGTGTATTCAAAGGAAATAAAAATGTATATTCACTCAAAAATATGTACACAAGTGTTCCTAGTTGCCTACTCATAACATATTTTTTAAAAATGGAAACAATCCAAATGTCCATCAGTGGAGAATGGATAAATAAAATATGGTATATAAATACTATGAAATATTACTTGGCAATAAAAAAAAATGAAGTACTGAAATATGCTACAACATGGCTTACCCTTGAAAATATACAAAGTGAAAGAAGCCAGTCACAAAAGATCACGTATTATACAATTCCCTTGACGTGAAATGTCCAGAATGGGCAAATCCATCGAGAAGGGAAGTAAACCGGTGGTTGCCTTGGGCTGGGGTTTCTTTTTGAACGAGTGACAAGAATGTTCTAAAATTGATTGTGGTGATGGTTTTACAACTCTGTGAATGTAGTCAAAACCATTGAATTATATACTTTAAATGGGTAAATTGTATGGTAGGTGAATTATACTTCAACAAAGCTGTTATCAAAAGAAATGGTGGCCTTAAATTTTTGCCTTTCCGCCCTCCTTCTCTATCAGACACTAGACAGCAGACAGAGATTAGAAGCATCATTAGGAACCTGCAAATCATTTATCGCCTCCGGCTTTGACATACACAGTGAGATTGTTTCTATTTGAAAACATAATATTGCCACAAAGAGACCATTAAGCTCTAAGCTCCCTAACAAACACTAGTCCAGTTTACAAAAGAGCAACAGTTTTCTTTAAATAGGCCACAGTTTAATTGCTTTCCTGGGTAAATTCTTTGTTTTCTAAATAAAGGCTGAGTCAATGAATTCAATGAGTTCAGCTCAGTTCAGTGAGCACTGCAATACTCTGCTGTGCAAATAACAGATCTAGAGATAAATCGCATTTCTGAATTTTTCCCAAGCAGTTATTTTGAACCAAGGGTCTTGCACATCAATTGTTCTATAATCTTCAGGGTGGGTGTGGGAGAGAGAAACAAAAGAAATAACAAATTAATTGTGTCTTGTAATCAGTAGGAAAATACCGGTTGAGGGCTTGCTATTATGCTGATGGAAAAAAATTGCTATGTTCAATAATACTGTAATCAAAATGACTAGCAACAGAGAAGGAATTTCAGGCATACAGGTTTATTTTAAGCTTAGGCACGGAGAATAAAGTGTGCAGCAGTCACAAATTTGGTCCTGGTGGGAATCACTCAGGTGTCTTCTCTATAATTGCTTGACCTCGGCCATCAGTTCTGCTGCTTATTTTACTATTTTGAGCACATGTAATCATCTTGCTGGAAGTTGTAACTTGGGTCATCTAATTTTGCTGAGAGGAGACCCCAATTAGAACACTGGGGTTGTAGGCACAAGCTGTGTGTCTGGGATTCACAAAGATCCCCCTGTGTGCCCCTCCCCCTCACCGTGGTCTGCTCTCCCTCCACCCAGCCCCTGGCTACGGCCAGTTGATCCAAAGAGAGAGACGCTGGACTAAATTTAAAAGAAACAAGAAGTGAAGGATATTCTACAAAATACCTGACGAGTATTCCTCAAAACCATCAAGATCATCAAAAAAAACAAGGAAAATCTAAAAAACTCACAGCCTAGAAGAGCCTAAGGAGACATTACTACTAAATGAAATGTGGTTCCCTGGAAGGGGTCCTGGGGCAGAAAAAGGACATTAGGTAAAAAACTAAGGAACTCTGAATAAACTATGGAGCTTAGTTAGCAATAAGGTGTCAATATAGGTTCATTAGTTGTGACAAATGCACCATAACAGTGTTAACAATAGGGAAACTGGGTGTGGGAACTCTTTCTACTATTCTTGTAACTTTTTGGTAAATCTGAAACTATTCTAAAATTAAAAGTTGATTTGAAAGACAGAGAGAAAGACATAGAGATCAAAGAGGGTGGAGCTGTAAAGCTGAGTGTGATGGCACCGCCCTAGGAAGCAGTCCATCTGAGGTCCCTAGGGTAGCCTTAATTCCTGCCCAGCCTTATGACCTTTCTCTGATTTCATGAGCTCCCTCCATCGCCTTCCTATCGTCTTAATGTGCTGAAGTTATCCAGAAATAAATTCTTTTGCTTGCAACCAAAGGATCTCACCATCAGATGCTGCTTCTGAGTCCCCAGCAAAGAGGTAGCACCAGCTCTCAATTTATAAGGTGATGGCTGGTCCATAACACAAATCTTGTTCTATAATTTTCATACCTTCCTAACCAAACTTTTTAGTAGTTTGACACGGAGCAACACCTAGTTGAGCCTTCCTCTCTCATAGCATGAGATCTCAACATGCTTTTCTACAGAGATGACACCTGTGTCCATGCAGACATTGCTCATTGATCACAACATTATTCTCTGGGCATGAGTGCAAAATAATAGATGCTGGTGGTGTCTCACCCAGATCCCCTTTATCAGTAAGTACACTTGTCCTTCTCCCAGCTGCCATGATTTTCAGCTGCTAGAGGTTCACAGCTGTGCTCATTACCAGAGAATTGCGCTCAACAAAATGAGAGGTGCCTCACTAAGAAAGCAACTGACTAATAAAAAAACTTCAGCCCCCATGGGATCGGGCTGAAGCTAAGCTGCAGCTGAGACCACCTCTTTATGTAGCTCCTCCCTCTGTGCTGTCTGGCTTCCTTCACTCCCTTTCTACATAGAGCTCTCCCTCAGGAAACCCAGGGCCTCTGAATCCCTGTTTTGGGTTCTGCTTAGGCTCCCAGCCTAAGACATGCTTTGCAGAATCCTTCTCAACACAGTGGCCCGTGCAGCCACTACCAATACATGAGCTGACACATGAAATGAAACCTCTTCGACATCTTCACTGGGAATAAACTGACAAGTAGGACAAATTGTGGCAGCACAAAAGGACACATCAACCAAGAAGTGAGAAGCCTAACTGACCTGCTAATTAAAACGCTGGCCCTGCAAAGGCAAATGAGAGTGTATAGCATGGAGCGTTAATCGCCTGTGGCTTCTTTGTTGACACGGGTTAGGTATAGGTGGAGACTTGTCCATCCATATTTCTTCTTCCTCAGTCCATCATTCAGGACAAGTTTTCCTACAGGAGGGGTGTCTGCAGGACAAACTGGGAAAAGGAGAAGTCAAAGAGGTCGAGTCCTTTCTCCAAGAAGCTGTCATACCTAAGAGCGGAAGGCATTTCTGACCCTTGTAGGCAGGGTGTTCTAGTTAGGAGCATGGGCACTGTGCTACAAGCATCCCTGCAAGTGGACCAGGGAACTATGGCAGTTTGGTCTCTTTAATACTAAGCAGAATCTTCTTTCTATGCTGTTGCTTAATGACAGCTGAGGGTTACTTCCCCCAAAAAAAAGAAGCAGCAGAAAAAGAGTGTATTATGCAGCAAATGAAACCCAAAATAACAGTGGCGGGGGGGAATGGAAATCTATGTGTCCCTCATGTAAAAATCCAGGCTGGGATGGCAGCTCAATGACACAGATCTTGAGAAGATACAAACCCCTAGTACCTTGTTGGTTTGTCATCTCTGAGGGTCACTCTTATCTACGGATGGTCCAAGATGGTTCTAAATTTCAGCCACCTAGAAGTGGGAAAGGGTAGAGGAGGGGAGATCTGCCCTTTTCTTTTAAAAAAATGATCTGGGCCACCTACCATGCTGGTTCCCTTTCCGTTGACCTAAGAGTTAGATACACAGCCATGCCTAACTGCATAGGACGTGGGGAAGGGAGGGTTTAATCTGGGAGGCATGAATCCAGCTGAGAATACATCATTCCATCACTGTGCGAGAAAAGACAGTGGATATGGGCATGGGGGTGGGGGTGCAGCTTTTGGGGTGATAAGATGCGAGGAATGCAGGTAATGGCCTGAAGAGAATGACATTCTCTTTGGGTAACTGGGGTGACTTGAAAGTTTCAAACACTGAAATTCAGTGACTCTGGGAGATTGTATTACTATTCACCAAATTCTGTCTTCCTTTTGCTGTGTCTCTTCCCCTGCCATCAACTTATTTTGGCCAATGAAATGTGAGTAGAAGTGATATGTGTCACTTTCAGGCAGAAGCTTTGAAGGCCAGCACGTAGTTCATGGTCTCTCTCTTCCCTCTGTCATGAGACCAGTGATGTTCTAGACAGAGGCTCCTCCATCAGTCTCTGAACTGCAGATGACGTGAGCAGAGCCCCAGCTGCCCCGAGGTGGTCTTGTATGATGAGTGAGGAGTAAACCTTGATGTTGCCACAGCCATGGAGGTTGTCAGGTTGTTGGTGTGTTGTGGCAGCATAGCCCAGCCTGGCCTGACAGTCAGCATCCATGTCCCCTGCCAGTGGATCTCCAGTGGAGTTTTTGTTCAAAAAATACCGCCATTGGCATAAGCATAACAGCACGAATGGCTGCCTTTTACTGAGTACTTACAAAAGGCTAAGACCTAATAACATTATAATCATAAAACTTGACTTGGGCTGCTGATCAATTTACAGAGGCCCCCTAGTGCTTTCATTTTATAATTCATCACTTAAATGCACTCAGGTTACTGCTATTTGAATCAATTCTACCTGATGAACTCTTTTATAAAACAAACATTTTGAGGGGAGAAGCAGGCCCCCAAAAGTGTTTTCTCAGTTCAGCCTTCCACAAGTGGCAACACTGTATAATTACATTCCTAATCATGATGACAATGATAATATTAGTGATTTCATTGTTAATGTACTACTACTTTTAAGATAGATGGCTAGGACACTTTGACAGCAAATAAAGGAAGAATCAATGAAAAATGGTTAAAATGATAAGGACTCAAGCAAAAGCACAGAGGTAACAGGGATCCACAGTTGGTTTATTGGCTCTATGGTGTCATTAAAGACCCAGGTGCATTCTCTCTTTCTGTTCTGGCATCCTCAGAATGTCAGTGACATCTCCCCTCATGGTCACAAGGAAGCTGCCGCACCCCAAGCACCATATCCACAGAAGACAGCATCTGACAAAAGAAGAGGGGAGAAAGGTAGTGTGTCTCCTCACTCATCTCTTTTCCTAAGATAGGAGAGCCATTTTCTGAAGCCCCACTGTAGATCTCCACCCATACCCCACAGACACTTTGCCCATGCCTAGCCAGAAGCAAGACAAAGACAGGAAAGTTCTGGCTTGAATTTTCAGCCTCCGTTGTGGGAATCTGCATGGCTAAATTAGTCAGGAGAGGATAGGTTATGCTGCAGTAACAAACACCCCCAAATCTCAATGGCTTCATACAACTCACGTTTGTTTCATAATCTCATGCCAAAAGTCCATGAAGTCTCTCAGGAATCAATGGTGAAGCATTTGTAATGTGAAGTCTCCTCAGGTCCTGCCCGAAGGGAAGCAGCAGCTAGACGATCACGCACCAGCTCGTCTTCACTTCAGTCTGAAAGTGAGTTGTGTTACTGCCACCTGCTTTAATCATAGTTTGTCCCATGGTCCTACCTTGCAAGCAAGATGGAAAGTGTGCAGGGACAGGTGAACCCCTATCTCTGCAATACTGGCTTTTCCCCTTAATCACCAGTTTCCCCCGCCCCCTGTTATCCTCTTGCCCCTTCCTCAATCAACCTCAATATCAGCCCGACTGTGCTCTTCTTTTTCTGGCCCATGTCACTCCTTCCTTCCCCAGTTATCCATGGGACCCAAGTCCTTCCTGCATCTTAACAAATGCACCACCTCCAGTGACTTCTATTATGTCAAAAGCCTTCTTTTCTCTGCCTGCTGTTGCTATTGAGAAGACGGTGGGGTGACTTTGGGGGTCATGGGTAGAGAAGAAGGACAGGAGGAGTCTTCCATTTCAAGACACACTTTGTTTTCCCCCAAAATATCTATATAGTCATTCCAACCTCACACTGTGAGGATTTGTTTCCTGAAAAAAAACTTTCTTAGGTCTACATTAAGAGATGCAGATTTCTCCTGTTCATGTCGACTTTTTAATTTCTGTTGTGAAAAAAAATTACATGTGCACTGGAAAGAAATCAGCAAAATATTAATAACATTTATATCTTCAATGGGATTGTAATTTTTACTTTCTTCTTAACATATACATGTAACTTTTAATAATAGGGACAGGGAAGCGACTTTGTAAAGGAAGTCAAGAGTTTTTCAACTCCAAGGGCTCTCTTCTCTGCACTTGCTTTCAGGGTGACTCTGAGAAGTTAACTCAGAGCACAAATATCAAGTGTTATAATTAGCAGGGATTCGTTTTCTGGTGGAGAGACAGAAGTCAAGGTCAGGCAGAAGAATATTTTATTAATATTTGAACTTAAAGTTTAAACCATCTTAGCAATTTTTAGTTCCCAGAAACAAACTTCCAGCCTGCCTAAAAACTCTTGAGAGCCAATCTGACACTGATGAGGGTTTGACAGAAAATAGAATTCCAATCACTTTCACCCAGAAATGTTGAAAAGAAAGCTGAAGAGGGAACCGACTCTGTCACCACAGGCTTTCTTGGGTTGCTCTGTTATTATAAGACTCACTGTGAGAAGGTCCCCTGAAGGGGCTATGTTGCCAGATATGTGTGAGCTGATGGGTTGTGAGCCATGGGACGCTTTTGATAATGTTCTGGCCACAGAGAAGCCACAAAAAGAAAACAGAATGGGAGAAGGACTCAGCTGACACCCCTCCAGCCGCCCCAGGTTTGCTATTTGCTGTTTCTTAAACAAAGAAAGCTCAAACCCTACCTAGCCCTCCATGGAGGAAAAGAGCAACAGGCTTGGCACATGAATTACAGGGAAAAGGCATTTTCCTAAAGAGAAATCTACGGTGGTTTAAAAGAAAAATACAGTGCAATCGCACTGAAAGGGGCTCCTGGATTATCCCGAATCACATTTCCTGAACAACGCACTTCTGTTTCTTCTTAGAAACAAAAGAAGTTCTAGCTAAAGAAATAGGAATCTCTGAGGTTAGAATTAGATTTTAACTGTTGGGCATCACGTAGGAATAACAAGCCCATGTCTCTCGGGACATTTTCTAATATCAGTGTCATCGTGCTGGAGGATCTGGAAACAAGCAGAACCAATATTGACCAGTTATATGACCCTGGGCAAAACCAAGGCTTATAGACAGCCTCAGTTTCTCCAACTGTCAGGTGGAAATAATAACAGCCCATGGCATTGTTGCCAGGATTAAATAAGAAGGGTATACAATAAAAGTTGCCTCCCTTCCCTTCTGCCTCGCACATTCATATCTCTACATGGGTGTCTCCGTACTCACATTCTAGAAACACAAACTGCCACAAGTATTGATGTCTGAAAGGTTTATTTAAGTCACAGTTTCATTGCTATTTTTGAGCACTGGTTGGTTTGGTTATTTTCTCTTTTAATTACTTACTCATGAAAATTTGTCCAGTGGTCATTTCTCAGTGAACTATTATTGCAGAGTCCATTTACACCCTCCTTCCTGGATTCATTTATTTGTGGTTTATTTTCCTAGCAGCCACTGCAATCCCCATAACACAGGAAGTCTCATTTATGGCTCACTTCTAAGAGACTTGAGAGATGCTGGTTAAATATTTAGAAATTTCTCTTTCAAAAAAAATGATGCCTCTTAAGCTGCCAAAATGTGGTCCTACCCTTCAAAGTCACCTTTAAATGTCAAGACTGAATTTGGCTTTCAGTGGTTTTAGAGAGGCCATAGTGATTTTATATGTACATTGTTTTCAAAGTCAGTATAGATGGTACTTACCTGTTCATAACTTCTATGCACAATGTCACAGCTGTGAAAATTAAACATACAACTGACTGTTTACCTTTGGATTTAAGTAAATCATTTGGTGTGGTTATTATGAAAGTAGAACTTTAAATTCTTCACCAACCAAAGAAAACACAATTAAAATCCAAGCAACATTCCATTGGAGGACTACTTTATTTGAGGAAGCAAAGTGTCTAGTTGACAATCAGAAGTGCTCAGGAAGGTAAGAGAGCCAGCTCTCATAGATGTGACACCAGAGTGTAACTTCAAAATGATCACTCGCCAAAATTCTCCATCAATGAGGATGGTATATGTCAACTGGATAAATAATCCTCCAGGTAGTCCACCAAACGAGCAATTTATTTGGGAAAAGAAAAAGAAACAAAGCCACCAAGGAGTGTGTGAATGCATACTTACCGGCCGGGCTCCTCCTACCAGTGGTACACGTGCAAAAAATCCCTAATTCCAAGATGGCTTCTCTATTTATTATCATCCCTCCCCCAGAAGTTACCACAAAGTATAACAGAAAGTCAGGACTAGAGGGTTAAGGGGCCCAGCTCCACCAATAGTCCTCTTAGCTCTATGGTTAGTCATCTTAAGATGCCAGTTCACTTTTATCATGTACTAGGATGATGTGTTATATCCTGAATATTTTCCTTTCTTTCAGAAGGAAGAAACATGGAGTCTCTGAGAATTTAGACAGACTCAAAGCCAACTTCTTCGGTCTTGTCACTTGTCTAGTTGCCCACTGCCTGAGCAGAGATGTGAGAAACAGAATATCAGAGAAGGAACTGTGGATTCTCTTGTTGGGTTTCTGACACTCCTCCACCGCTGATATGCATAAGAAGAGAAACACATGTCAACCCTCCAAAACTCAGAGGCATCACAGGTAAAATTTCATTTTGGAGAAATGAAATTTCACCATTTTGGAAAAACTGTGTTATCAAGCTAGTTCCACGTCCCACAGAAGGCTCCAAGAAATTTTGCTTTATCAACCTCTTGACAGTTAATGCCTTACTAGAAAAACTCTTTACAGCGGCAAGAAACAGCCTGAGCCATAATCTACTTCAGGAAGAGGGATAATAAGCTTCCATGGCCTATCACTTCTCAAAAATACCTGGACATGGACATTTTAGGTGAAGAGCAGTGCAAATTTTTCCATTCACATTCTTTTATTGACTAAAATAGGTAATCTTAGATAGAAAAACATATCATTTTTCCCCCATAGGATTTAATATAACTATTTCATTTTGATTGTGGAAAATAAATCATAGGACATAAATATATTTCTTCACCTGAATTAAACTATACTAAAAAAAAAATATTTCTCACCACTGTACACAGCAAAATACCTCAGCTACTCTCACTTGTAAAAAAGCTACTTTGTGGGCAAAAAAGAAATGTGACTTCTCATCTGTCTTCTGGAATACCAACCGTATTCAGCCAATCCATCATTAGTCATTTTATTCAACAAATATTATTGAGAACCCACTATATGGTAGGCTCTGTGCTGGGCTTATAGAAAGGAATGTCACCATATCTGCCCTCAAGCTCACAATGGGCTATGAGAGATTGACCAAGGCAGTGATGATTCAAAGGTGGGGAGGCCAGTCCTACCTGGTAATGTTCTAAGAGAATTCTTCCAATAAAGGTGTGCACTGAATCCTCACAAATGAGTGAACTATCTGTTCATTTGTTTATCTATCACCCCGAGACAGTGTAGCATTGGCACAACAAAATAGAGAACCTAGAAATAGACTCACACAAATATGACCAAATGATTTTTTTACAAAGGTGCAAAAGCAAATCAGTGGAAGAATGATCTTCTCAACAAATGGTATGGGAGAAATTGGACATCCATAGGCAAAAACAAACAAACAAACAAACAAAAACTTCAGCATATCCTCACACTGTCTACAAGATAACTCAAAATAGATCATAAACCTAAATGAAAATCATAAAATTTTAAATTTTTAAGAAAATCTTTGGGATACCTGAAGTTAGATCAAGAGTTATTAGATAGGACACCAAAGAAGATAAAATTGTTACGTTGAACTTCATCAAAACAAAAACTTTTGCTCTGTGACAAACTCTGTTAAAAGAGCAAAAAGACAATCTGGAAGAAAATATTTGAAAATCACATACGTGATAAAGAGGACTTGTACCTAGACTCTGTACAGAACTCCTAAATCTCAGCAGTAAGGAAACAAACAACGTATTTTTAAAAACCCTCAAAACACTTGAGCAGAATGTAAAGGCACTTTACCAAAATGTAACAGAGGTGACAAACACATGAAAAACATGTTCATAATTAGTCCTTAAGCAAATGCAAATTAAAACTCCCATTATGTACCACTGCACAACTATTAGAATAGATCATATTAAAAATCTGACAATAACAAATGCTGGTGAGAAGGCAGAGAAACCAGAAAGTCAAAACATTTCTTACAAAGGTAAACACATAAACTTCCCATATGACCATGACCCAGCAATCCCACTCTTAGGTAATTACCCAAAAGAAATGTAAGCATATTTCCACTCAAAGATTTGTATGCAAATGTTCATTTGAAGTATTATTTATAATACCAAAAGCTGGAAACAATGCAAATGTCTCATCAGGTGAACAGTAAACAAACTGTAGTTATCCATACAATGATCACCACCAGCAATAAAAAGGAAAAATCACTGATTCCTGCTGTACCCTGGATGATACCAAAAGCATTCTCTGAGTGAAAAAAATCAGACACTAAAGACTACATACCACATAATTCCCCCTTCATATAAAATTTTAGAAAAGGAAAAACCATGGTGACAGAAATAAAAGCAGCATTTGCCAGGGACCAAAGGTGAAGAGGGAAAGAATTGCAAAGGGGCATGAGGGAAATTTTGAGGATGATGGAAATGTTCTACGTCATAATTGCAATGGTGGTCACATGACTGTATCCATTTGTCAAAACTCATCAAATTGTACACTAACTTTATTCCCCACTAATTTTATTGTATGTAAAAAAAATTTTTTTTAAATCAATGAGAGGTAAAACTCCATACATAAAGGCAAGAAATTTTGTAAAAGGCACAAAAATGGAAGGATTTGCTTTGGGAGATATCAAAATATACCATAAGGTTATCACAATTTTCTTTTTTTTTTTTTTTAATTTTATTGGGGAATTGGGGGAGGGGAACAGACAAGTTGCTGTCCTTTTGTTCTTCAGTCTAGTTGCGGAGTACGTTGCTTCACTGGCCCACGTTGGCATCGTCATTGCGCTCTTCCTGGATGAGGCAGATCGCTGGCCTCTGGATGATTGCTCACGGCGGCTATTGGCAGCTCACCTTGGCTGCCAGCCGCTCATTGTAGCCTATGGCAGCCCACTGCAGCAGGGGCTGCAGCCTACACCGTTGCCGAGGCTCACACAGCCCAGCTCCAGGTGGAGCTGTTGTTAGCTGTAGAGGGCAGTGTCACTGGCCCTCATATGTGGGATCCGAACCGGGGCTGCTGGCATCCCAAAACCAGCTCTTAACCAATGCGCCACTTGGCCGGCCCGATTATCACAATTTTCAAAGTGTGCTATGGGCACAGCAACAGACAAATAGATCAACTGGTATAAAATAGAGTCTCAAAACCTGATCGACGTACATACTTAGCCAATAATTTAGGCAGCAATTTAAATAGTGGGGAAAGAATGGACTATTGAATAAGTGGAGTTGAAATCTTCATTCCATTTGGAAAAAAGAATCAAGTTAGCCCCATGAGTTACACTGTCTCAAAAAGAAAATCTTAATGGGTCAATTGATCACTAACCTAGAGTGAAGGTTCATGTCATTGATTTCATTACCCTGTAAAATTTTAGGGGACCATTGTGGTAGGGTCTTACTGTAAATGAGAAGCATTCTACTCAACACCCAAACTGATTGGAGTTACTTCTGCCTTCTAATGGGAGGCGGCAGTATTCATCACAGAGGGACAGTAAATATCTAAATTGTTCCTTTCCACCTACATAGACGAAAGAGAAGACGGCCAAGTCCCTGCTAGCTCTTCTGAGATGCTAATGGGTGAAACCCAAAGTAGACAGATGATCACAGGGTGCTTTAATGTTCCATGGATATCTGGTGGCTGTGGGAGGTGAACAGCTAATTTCTGTCTTTGCGTAATAAGAGGAATTTTGCAGGAGTTGTCCTTTCAAGGAGCAGAGGACGCAGCAACACAAGAGGAGGCTGCAGCCTGGGAAGTAGGAAGCCAGAAAAGAATTTCTGGCAGCAGCTAGACAAAGGACAAGGAGGGCTGATGGTGAATATGTTATTCCCCACTTTCCCACAGGAGATCCATTCTAAGACCTCCAGTGGTGCCTAAAACTACAACAGTACCAAACCCTTATATATACTATGTATTTTCTCATACCTACATGCCTATGACAACGCTTAATTTATAAATCAGACACAGTAAGAGATTAACAACAAAAACTAATAATGGAACAGTTCTAACAATATACCTTACTATAAGTCATGTGAATAGCTTTGGGCCATTATTAAGTAAAATAAGGATCAATTGACCACAAGCACTGCGATACAGATGACTTCTAAGCACCTACTGGGCAGCAGCAGCTTACAGAGCGTGGATGTGAGACAAAAGGATGATGCATGTCTTGGAAGAGATGGAGTGGGACAGTGCAAGACCTCATCGTGCTGGTCAGAATGGCACGCAATTTAAAACTCATGAGTTGTTTATTTCTGGAATTTTCCATTTAATATTCTGGGACTGTGGTTGACCGAAACTGCAGGAAGTGAAACCGTGGATACGGGAGTATTACTGTGTTCAGTGTTGAGCTGCTGGCATCCTGCTGTCACATCAACCTGTCAGTAAAGATTTCTCATGCGTGTATATCTTGGGTGAGTCGTTTCAGGGTGAGTGAGGGGAACGTCAGTGTGGAGGAGAAGCTGTTTTTTTCTCATTCCCCGTGCTCCCTTTCCTGAGGCAGGACACACATCAGCATGACACTGGGGCCCCTCACGACACCTCCATCATGTGCTGGAGGTCCATAACTCACCGCCCCCCTCTACTTTTCCATCTAGCCAGATGACATTTGGGGTGCACACCACTGGGTCTGTTCCTCCTTGCCATCAGTTTTTCAGGCCTGTGTCTCCTGCATGGATTCTATTAGGAAATTCATTGCTGTCCCCCTGAGGCAAATTCTCCTTCCCTTATTTCTTATCATCAGTTACTTCAGGATTCAGGCAAGGAGGAGAGGGTGTGATTTATTGAGCCCCTCCAACCCCAAACAAGGGTTTCCATGTAAAGTAAAAACCCCAGGAGTCGTCCAAGTAAACAGTAAACCGAAGGCAAGCCCCTTGTGGGAACATTCCAGAACGCAGAGTTGAGGAAATCTTCCTTCTCTTTGATTGTTTTTTGCCTGACTCTGTTCTAACTCCTTCACTTTGTCAGCAGGGTCCTGGCAGACCCTTTCCAGAGCCTTCTTTCTCAGTGACTGGCCTTCAGAATTTTCAGGGCAGCATCTGAAACTGTGCAAACAGATCCCAGGAATGTCAGCCAGAGCTGGCGCTGGGGCAGCCAGGGTGACAACTGAGAGAAACGAGCAGAAAATGCCCTACTCTGAGACTCCCTGCCTACACACACACACACACACACAACAAAAACAAAAACAAAAAACGCACATACTGCTTTGGTTCCAAAGGGCAGAAGTTTCTTTGCTTGGTTTTTGGTTTTTGGTTTGTGTTTGTTTTTTATTTGTTGGTTTGCTTTTTTTGGCTAGAAGAAAAAGAGATTGTGTTTGATCAAACAACGTCAGTCAGTCATGAAGGATGGCTGGCTCCAGCCCAAACAAAGATTATGGGAAACACCCCATTCTGAGCAAGCACAAAACCTTTCCCAGGAACTCTGGCCAACACCAATTACTTACCCCACTTTGGCACCCTGCCCTTAGCCAATGCAAGACTTGGACTCGTTGACTCCTTGGATCGTTGAGCCTCCTCACCTCTACCTCCCCTCCCCATTTTACACAGAAGAACAGACTCGAAGACTGACATCTCTTACCCACTTGTTAAGCAGTAGAACAACCCAGGCCAGAGCATCAAGGCTAGAGGTCAAGGCTAATGGGAGGAACCCTGGACATTCCATCCTCAGCAGGGGCAAGAACACACCAAATTGCTGGTCAAAAGTCCAAATTTACATGGCAATGTACATGTGTGTGGCAATTTACAAAGTAATGTTTATGTCTAGGACTCTCAACCTCTCTGTGAAGTTTTATTTAAGCCGGTCAACAACCCCATTTCAAAGAGGAGAAAATTGAGGGTCGGGGGAAGCAGCTTCCTGACAGAAAGGACCAGGACAGAAACACAAGCCCCGTCCTCTGACTTCAGACTCATCATTCTTTCCCTTGCGTTACGCCAGCCCACGAGCCATGCATCAGCGTGGGCCCCACCAGTCCGCAACATCTGAACCTACTAAGCCTTGCTTCTTGCTCCAATGTTTTTCCAAAATGAAAATATCTGTATGGGGCTTCTTCCTGGTTATAAAACACACACTTGTAACAAAAAAAAATTTTTTTTGAACAATACAAATGTTCTGCACCAACCAAGCCTCCCTCTCCCCATAACAAATCCGGAAGACAGTGATCTTCACCCCAGAGTCTCCACGAACATGGTTCTGCTCCCAGCGCTGCTCTGCCACTGTCCTTTCTCCAGTTCTTGCCATAAGTTGTCTTGGTAGAGACACATATGAGCAACTAGCAGGTACCATTTTCCATTCCGGTCAGCTGGGGTCCAGAACAGATCACCCTACCCCGATGACCCCACCCATGTGCTGCAGGACCGCACGTCTCTCCTGTCCCCAGTTACTTCTGCAGCTCCCCAGGGCTCTCACACACAGGCTGCCCCCAAGACCCACAGAGGACTCAGAGTTTCCAGAAGGAGCCTCGCTTCTCGTGGGTTGATTGGATGAACATAAAACCTTTTTTCTCTCACCACCCTTGGCAGGCCCACGCTGGCTCAACCCTTGGACAGTCCTTCTTCTCATCCCTCTTTCGCAGTCAAGAAAACCCAATAGAATTATGAGCTCTGGAGGTGGCAAAGACGGAAAAAGAAGAGTTCTGAACAGATTCCTCTAAGGCTGTCTCTTAATAGGTAACAAGGAAGTTTCAAGGAGTCTTTCTCTTACCTGTGTGAAAACAGCCTTGAGAAAAAGATGATTTTGGGGGGTCGTGAATGTACCAGTTCAACTCACAGATTCTTTCTCACTTTCGCTTTCTCTCAAAATCTCTCCAGCTGTCATCCAGCTATAGGATTGCCTAATTTAGGCTGCAAAATTTCCATTCACCATCTATCTGTCTATCTATCTATCTATCTATCTATCTATCTATCTATCTATCTATCTATCTATAATCTATCTATCTATTATCTATCTATCTGTCTATCTATCTATTATCTATCTATCATCTATCTATCTATCATCTATCTATCTATCTATCTATCTATCTATCTATCTATCATCTATCTATTCTCTCTCTTCCTCCTCTCCCAACTCCTCTCTCTTCCTTTCTTCCAACTCCCTCTCTTCAAGTGACTAACCCCAAATGCTTAGATTACTAGCCACCACTTCCCCTTCAGAAATGATTCCTCTTAAACACCTTATGCCAAAGTCTAGGAAGTTCAAAACATGACCTTTAACTTCTCAGCCCCCAAATGGAACTTTGGCATATCTCTTCTTGAATTTGTCATTTAAGAGAATTAAACCCAAATAAAATCTGTCTCTCTCTCGATGACTTATCAGAAGTGGGAAAAAAATGAAGTCATCAAACAAAAATAGAAACTTGATATTTGAAGGCAACCCAGAAAGTTAGCTCTTTACTCCACACGAATGCCTTTCCCAGACCCGGTACTGTATCTATGGGCATCAGGGAATGATGGCTCTCGGAAGCTGTCGTGTTTTTCTGTTTATGGTCCGTAATGCAGCGTTACCTCTTCTATTTGTCAGGTGCTATTGGCCTTTCTTTGGGGCTTAAACACACATCAGTTTTACTAGTAGGACTCCCCTTCTTCCACACTTTCATCAGCATAGTTTGTTGGGGTTTTTTTTCAATTGGGGAGTTGGGGGAGGGGAACAGCGTTGGGGAATCGGGGAAGAGGAACAGACAAGTTGCTGTCCTTTTGTTCCTAAGTCTAGTTGTGGAAGACATCGCTTCACTGGTCCATGTTGGTATCATCATTGCGCTCTTCCCAGATGAGGCAATTGCTGGACGGCTGCTCACAGTAGCTTACAGCAGTCCGCTGCCACCCCACGGCAGCCTACGCCATAGTCAGGGCTCAAGGCAGCCCAGCACCAGGTTAAGCTGCTGTTCCATTTTAGCTTGTAGAGGGCACAGTGTCACTGGCCTGCATGTGGGATCCAAACCCAGCCCTGCTGCTCAGAGCTGGTGTCCCAAGCCAACTCTTAACCAATGCGCCACTTGGCTGGCCCTCATCAGTATAGTTTTAAATTTTTGGGAAATGTACTGGGACATTTACTTGGTCAGCATAATACATCATACTTAAAATAGCTGGGAGAACTTAAATTAATTGCTACAGGGAATAGACAGCTAAGCAAAGAAAGGTCTTCCAAAAACCTAGCATGTGTCGGTCTCTGCTGGAGCAGGAGAACACCTTTGTCCCTTGGTCCCAGTACACACAGCGGCCAGAAATAGCCTTTCCTTTCTCCCATTCTTAACTAAGTTTACCTCATTCCACACTGAGTTCAGGTTTTTGGACCTCTCCAGGGAAGAATACTGTTAGTTTTATAATGTGCCTTTCAGGGAACTCAAGATGGTTGTCTTTACAATTTGGGATTTACACATTTCCTTTTAACCCAAGACCTCTTCCTATGGGGGTGGGAATGAAAGTTATTTTTTTTAGGGACTCTGAGCATTACAGTGAAGTTCCTGCAAGCTACATCATTGGAAAGCTGGTGGTGCCAAATGTCATGGGGGGCTGGGAGACGCTCAGCCTCCCCGATCTGTGTCCTACGCTGTTCACTCAGCTCGCAGTGAGCACCCATGTGTGCTTACATAGGAGACTTACATATGTCCCATTGACACAGGAGAATGAAAGGAGAGTGGCAGGTGGGCCTCTCCAGCAGGAGAGGAGGGTCCCACAGAAACCATGTGAATGGTGCCACCCCATTCTTGCTTTCCCATGGCATGGACGAGTGACAGGTACATGGGAGGCACGCACAATTTCCAGCTGTAGGATTGTCTCTTTGGGGTTAAGTCAGGCTGCAAATTTCCATCCATGCGCCCTACTTACACCATGGAACCCTCTTCCAACTGGAACTGTGATGACCAGGATTCTTTACGAAAATATTTTCCCCACTTCCCTTCCAACAGCCGTTGTTATCTCAGACAGCAGGCTGGCCTCTGCCTCTTACAGGCTGAGCAGGATCAAGCCCAAATCACTCCCCAGCTTCACATCAGCCTCCTGGCTGATGGGAGTGCAAGGGAGCAAACTACCCACTCCACCTCCATCCCCACCCCCAGGATCACACAGTGAGAGTTAATTCCTTTGCAAGCCACGTACTCCCTCTGCCTTCAGTTTGCGATTGTCCAGAAGGCAGGCAGGCTTTCTTTCTTTTTTTCTTTTCCTCTTACTTTAAAAAAAATTAAATTTATTGGCGTAACATTGGTTGATAACATTATATAAGTTTCAGGTGTACAATGTAAAATACATTATTTGTATATTGCATTGTGTGCTCACCGCCCAAAGTATGATCTCCTTCCATTACTATATATTTGACTCCCTTTACGCTCTTCCTCCTCCCCAGCCCCCTTCCCCTCTGGTTACCACAATACTGTTGTCTCTACCTGAGTTTGTTTTTGTTTGTTCATTTATTGTTTCCTGTTTTATATCCCACATGAGTGAAATCATATGGCTCTTGTCCTTTTCCGTCTGATTTATTTTACCCAAAGAATTTGAAAACACTTATAATTTTTAAAGATATATGTACCCCCATGTTCACTGCAGCATTACAACCTAAGTGTCCTTCAACCGATGATTTAAAAAGGTGTGGTTTATCCAGAGGATGCCAAAAAAAAAAATGTATACACATTTTAAGAAAGGAAAACTGTATTAAAATTGTAATAGTCAATATATACCAATAACAAAAGATGAACACAAGTCACTTTTGACTTCTGCAGTTACACGAGGTGCTCAAAGTGGTTACCATCAGCGTAATTTTAATACCATTTTTTCCTTGCTTAAAACATGTATACATGTTTTTGGCACCCTCTGTAATACAATGGAATATGCCTCAGGCTGGCTTCCTGATTAGCCTGAGCCGTTTCTGGCTGCTTCTCCCTGGAAGCCCCGATTCCACCACAACTTCCAAATTACCCAGTGCCTATTGGTTGGTTCATACAAACCAATTTCTCTGGAGGATGTCAAAAACTGGAAATCGGTTTAGTTGATTTACTAGAAAGTTTTAAAATAGCATTTTGAAAAGAAAATAAGGAATCCCTCTGAAAGTAAACTTCTTTATAACATTAGATGATTTTCACACCCTTACCCTACCCCACCCATCCTTACAGCAGTCCAGTTCAAGGGGCAGAGTCATTGATTACCTTTGTACAATGTTACAAATCAGAACACTAAAACAGAGACAGGTTATGGGACAGAGATATTACGTGCCTGGGTGGGAACCCAAGTCTCCTCTTTCATTGTTATTGTGTGACCTTCCCACACTGGATGATAAACAGGGCCCAGACTTAACTGATCTCAGCTATGCCACTGAAGTTGCTCGTTCCACATTCATTGATTGTATGTGCACAAAGATTTCACTAGAAGATGTTCAATGCCACAGTATTTATAATACAAAACTCTGAGAAAGACCTCATACCTAAGACCAGGAGTTTGGTTAAATGAATTATTCAACACTGTGAGATATTATACAGTCATTAAAACAATGTTCTAAAAGTGTATTTGTTGACACAGAAAGCTGTTCATAATATAACAGTAATTATTATGATTATAGCTGTCATTTTTATAATCATATATATAAATAAAATGCATAGGAAATAGTGTGGAAGGATAGACACTAAAATATTAATTGTGGCTATTTATGGATGTTGGGATTACAGATCATTTTATTGTCTTCATTTCAGTTACCTATATTTTCTAATTTTTCTATCAAAGTAAAAGTCTAATTTTTGAGTACTTTGCAATGAACTGAATATTTGTGTCATCTCCATCCCCCAAATTCAGATGTTAAAAATCCTACCTCTTGATGTGATGATAGTATTAGGAGATGAGGCCTCTAGGAGGTGATGAAATCATGATGAAATCAATAAACAAAATTAGTGCTTTTATGAAAGGGGTTCCAGAGAGGGCTCTCTTCCTCTCTCCACCATGAGAGGATGCAATGAGAAAACCGCCTCTGCAACCCAGGAGAAGGTTCTCACCACAACCTAACCACACTGGCACCCTGACCTGGGACTTCCAGCCTCCAGAAATGTTGAAAATAAATTCCTATTGTTTCTAAGCCACCCAGTCTTTGCTATTTTGTTATAGCAGCTTGAAGGGACTAAGATACACTTTTTAAAGTTTTACGATTATTTTATCAGGAAACCTCATCTGGTTCAAGAACAAAAATGTGTGTTTATACCTGAAGTAAGTATATTTAATATAAAATGACAGGCTTTTTCATTTATTTTATCTTATAATTAACTTGCTGTGCATGGTAAACTCAGTTTACTTCTTTGAGGATAATAAACAAACATATTTCATAAGCATATTAGGTCCCCTTTTAGTGAATTTCTTTAGGAAACAGGATTAATCATAAACCACAAACATTTTCATGTTTATCGTGTTGGGTGTTGGGGTTTCTTTCCCCAAAAACCCTATGTATTCCTACTCAGACGTAAATCACAATTACTATTCTCTTTACTGGACAAAGACATAAAACCACCGACGTGGGCCGGCCTACATTGTGCTCCCCCAAAGACCACCACGGCCTCAAACCAAGTCGTTTTCGTTCCTTTCTGGTTGGTTCCCTGTCACATTTCCCTGAGCTGCTGTTCAACCCCCCAACCCCCACATTTCTCTCTCTCTCTCTCTCTCTCTCTCTCTCTCTCTCTCTCTCTCTCTCTCTCTCTCTCTCACACACACACACACACACACACACACACCATTCCTCTCCCATCTGACTGAATCTCATCAGGTGACCTGCAATCTTTTTCATTCCAGTCTCGTGGTTTCCTGACTCCATCAGCTGAGGAGATCTTTGTTCCAAGGATTTCTTACTGAGAGGCACTATAAGTCGGGTAATACACGTGCTGGCTTGCCTGGGATGGTTTATGTCAGTCATCTTGGCTTAATTATTAAATCTCCCCATTTCACTCTCTCTTGTGACCTGGTTTGGGCAATAAATTTTACAGTCTCATTGACAATGAGGAAAATATTGAAGATGGGGGCTGTTCTGGTTGGAAATTATCCCTTGCCCTTTTTTTCTGCATCTTGGTTCATGCTCATCTCTCCCCCATTTAGTGACAAAAATTATATCGTTTTCCTGTGAGAATTCTGACCTTACTTCGTAATCATTGGAAGATCAGCCAGTGATTCTCAGACAGGTGGGCTGCGTATATGTTAAATATGCTATTAACTGCCCGCCACAAAATAGGGCGTTTCGAATCCTCATTTCAGAGCTAGAGAAAAATAAATGTGAATAAGATGTATCCTTACAGAGAAAAAAACAAAAACAGGGCGAGAACCAAAGTCTCCTCATTCACAGACTGTTTCACCCCACGCTGGTTCTCATCAGAGCCACGTCAGGAATAGATTCTCCCAGGTTTCCCTTCAAGTGGAGAGAGAGAGAGAGACAAAGGCGGTTGCCTTGGAAACTCTGCCCGCGGGCTGGCATCACTGGATTTGGCTCGCCCTGCTTTGTGGCTGACATCCAGCCCTGACTAATTTAAGTTGTTGTTGGTTATGGCTTTGTTAAGGGGGTACGATGACTGGGGCGAGAGGACAGGAGAACAGGCCAAAGTAAAATATATCTTTTTCACGGAAAGTAACTCAAGTAGTGACAAAATAAATCACCAAGGTATTTTTAAAATTAATATTCTCAGTGAAACGTTGGTGACAGGAGATGCTGTTAAATAAAGGGTCCGCATACTTGTGTGTTAATTCTATTCAAGATGCCACGAGCTGATTCAACAATATTTTCAAGACGTGCCACCTGCCAGCCACCTACAACTGTTAATTAAGCAGCAGCAGCAGCAAATGTGGGTGGTGTTTCCATTCGAAGCCTCTTTTGTGGTCTCGGTTCTCCCAAGGGCAGAATATTGTCAATGTTCGTTCATCAGATTACAGATGGTTTGTAAGATCCTCGATTTACTATTGATCAAGTTTTCCATTTCAAATCGCTGCTCAATTACAACACAGCACATCTGATTGCTTTCACCTGATTTAATTAAAGGAGGAACTTTAACAGATTATCCAAGTCCAGCCTGCTCATTATTTATTTATTTTTTTGGTTTTGGTTTTTTTTGAGGGCAGTGTCACTGGCCCTCATATGTGGGACCCGAACCGGGGCCGCTGGCTTCCCAAGCCAGCGCTTAACCACCGCGCCACTCGGCCGGCTCCAGCCTGCTCATTATTTAGATGAGGAAACTGAGGCAGGGAGATGGGAAGCCAAGGACATGAATTGCTCCTCTAGTTAGAGGTACACCAGGACCCAGGCTTCCCAACCTGGCCCAATCTCACAGCATTCATTACCTCTTGGCCTCTGCTACATTCTGTTAAGTAAAATTATTTAATGTGGGGCAGCCAGTTGGCTCAGTTGGTTAGAGTGCAGTACTCATAACACCATGGTTGCCAGTTCAATCCCCACATGGGCCACTGAGTGTACCCTCCACAACTAGATTGAAACAGCTACTTGACTTGGAGCTGATGGATCCCGGGAAAACACACTGTTACCCAATAAAATTTTTTTAAACATTATCTAATGCATGAGTTTAATTTTTTAAATCTTCTGTTTCAGTAAATAGAAGTCTGACTTAAAATGTTATTGTCTGACTATACAGTAGTTCCTCCCTCCACCCCCAGCAGGTTTCACTTTCCACGGTTTCAGTTATCTGAAGTCAACTGTGGTCTGAAAATATCAAATGGAAAATTCCAGAAATAAATTCCTAAGTTTTAAACTGCTCATCATTCTGAGTATCGTGATGAAATATTGCGCTGTCTTGCTCCATCCTGCCCGGGACGTGAATCATCCCTTTGTCCAGAGTCTTCACGCTGTACAAGCTCACTTCCCCTTTAGTCACTTAGTAGCCATGTTGGTTATCAGATTGACTGTCATGCTATTGCAGTGCTTGTGCCCAAGTCACCCTTATCTTAATAATGGCCTCAACGAGCAAGAGAGGTGATGCTGGCAATTCGGATATGCCAAAGGGAAGCTGTAAAGTGTTTCCTTTAAGTGAAAAGGTACATGTGTATAGGAAAAAAACAAAACAAAACAGTATAAATAGGCTTCAGCACTATCCGTGATTTCAGGCATCCACTTGGGTCTTGGAACATATCCTCCCCACCCCCAGGATAAAGGGGTGGGGACTATTGTACTGGAAGGTTTCTGAAAATATTTTAATCTGAATAAAATGCTTCCGATGCCTCATCTCACAAAGAGATAATGCTGTTCCTTAATCTTTCTAAAGGACTAAATGGCATTAATACAAGCAAGCATTCCTGGGAAGTCTTGTGAGTCAGACAGAATAGCAAGGGGATCGGAAACGTGCTTATTCAGGAAGTCTGACACCTCTCACTTGGCAATGTCAAACCAAGCTGGCAAACACAGCATTAGGAACGCACTGGGGTGGGGCCTTAGTAATGAACCTGAGTCATGGAAACTTTAAAAATGACTGAAAGAGAAAACATAATTAACTTCCCAATGTTAAATTGAAATCCCTTGGAAAAAAAATGCTTGTGGGCATGTAGGTGTAGACAGTTTGAGGATTAAATGCTGAATAACCTAAACTGTTGGTAATGCGTGGGGGGCGGGAGGGAGACCTTGACCATTACTTTAATTAAGGATCTTAGTTGCAAGAGTGGAGAGGGATTAACTCCAGGTTGACACAAGGCAACCCACCCGTGGGAAGGGTTCCCCCAACTACTCAGTTTGGCACTGTGGTAGGAACAGGCTGGACACGATGAGCGTGTATGTGGTTAGAATGCGGCCCCTTGTGGTCTGATTAGGAAAAAAAAATCCTACTCGGCGGGAGAGTCACACTAACCTACTTTACAGGTGTCAGGCGGAAGCACTGAAAAACTGAGGACGGTATTCAGCGAAATTAATAATCGTCACAACATAGATGAGCACAGGAAAGGGGTGTTTTCTCACTGTCCTCTAAACCAGCGCCTTTCCAATTTGAACGTGCATGGGGACCACCTGGGGGTCTTGTTGAACTCGGGTTCTGGTTTGCAGCCAGCAGGGGCAAGGCCTGGGGTTCTGCATTTCTAACGAGCTCCCTGGTGAGTCCCACCTTGTAAGTTGTCAGGGGCCTGCGAGAAGGCCCCACCCTGTGGGTGGGCCAGGGCTGCTCCATCAGATCTCCCACTCCAGGGACCACAGGCCCCCTGGGGATGTCCCCGTTCCTTCCCACCCCCAGACATTAAGGAATGTGGATAACCATTTCTCTTTGGCTTCTTCAGGTTCAAGGGCCTGTAGACCCCAGCTCTGAGGTTATCCTTTTCCTGCCCCCTTTCAGGAAGAATGTCTTGAGAAGGCAAAGCCCACCTCCCTGACACCTTCCTATCCTGTCAAAGACCTCTGATCCTAGAAAGCAACTATTTTAGGTTGCCATGGGGCTGTGCCTTGTGGGTTTCCAGGGTAATGAAAGCCGTGGTTTCCTGATCACTGAAAGCAGCAGGATGTTGCCAAAGCCATTACTTCCACCCCTCTTCTGATGTGCACGTTTGAACGCAGCTTACGATGTCTGTCTGCCAGGCTTCTCACCCACACCTTGTACACCTTGTAATTCTGCATCTTGTTTCAAGTGGCAGGGTTGGTTTACACACTCCCCTCCCCACCCCCATTCCAAGAATTCATTGTATTTGGTTAGAAAAAAATTTGGGTACAAAGTATTTTTAACTTGATGTGGGAGGAGAAAGCTGGAATAGATAAGACAGCAGAACATCACAGGTGGGTTATTACCCATGTAAATGAGTTCAATTTGGTAATTTTCCCTTGAATTCCTATTTACATGATTAACACTGAATTCTAATTCCATGCCACCACTGCATTTCGGGGCAGTTTCTTTTTATTTTTACATGTTAATTATGAATACTAAAAGCAATTTAGAATGCTTTAGTATAAAATTTTTTCTCAGCTTAGATTTTTTTTTTTTCAGATTTTTCCATTTACAATCATAACTGTGCAAGTAGACAGGGGATGGAAACTATTCTCTTCACCTAACAATTAAGAACACCCAGTGTACAAGGTCTCGCAACATGCTAGGACTCTGGGGGAAAAAAATCCTACTCTTGCAGAAAAGATTCTCACAAAACTATAACACAACATCAAATGAAGCAAGAAGAACATCCTGAAGTAATTTAGGTATAATGAAGTGAGAAAAATCACTTCTTATTGAAAAATCAGCAAGGCCTTCCTGGAGGAAGTGTCATTCATGCAGGACCTTGAAAGATAAGTAAGAATATGGGAAAAGGACAGGTGTGAGACACAGAGTGTTCCGGTTGACAAAACTCAGAAGAGTGTCAGATAAGAAAGATGGGAGACAGTGCCGGGAAACAGTCTCCGTGCTGTGGGGTAACACTGAACGTGGGAAGATTCACTGGACAGTGGTGTGTTCATTGGATTGGGGGAAGACCAACTAAATAACTCAGGCAAGAGATAAGGAAGCTTTAGGGGGAAATAGAGAGGGGGTGGAATGAGAGGCTTTGGGGAAGAGTGGGGACCTGACAATGGACGGGAGGTGGGGTAAGGAATAGTGAAGAGTTCTGTGACCCAGGGTTTGGGGTCCAGGGCACAAGAAAGAGGCTCACGTCATGAGAACTCAGGAAAGGGGCAGGATGTGTAGGGCCTTGACAGGAAAGGATCAAACCGGATTAGAACGTGCTCCATGTGTGTGGAGGGCATCCCGGGGGTGGGGGTGCCTGGGGGTGGGAGAACCAGGGCCCAAAGGAGACAGTTCAGGGCTATGGGGATTAGAGACACAGGGACAGTCATTGAAACCACAACAGGGCAGGAAGTACCCAAGAGAGACTGTGGAGGGAAACAGGGCAAGGGCAGAACCATGGGGAAACAAGAGGAAGGAGAGTGGCAGGAAAGGGAGCCATTTATTTCACGTCTTGGAATCTCAGTTTCTGCGTCTATACAATGGGAGTGATGATCCCTATGGGAGAGGGCTTTGGGAGAACTGGGTGAGCTCCAAGCACAGTGCTTGGTACATGGTAAATGCCCATTAAATATATCTAAGAACAGAGAATCGTCTCCGGGAAAACAGCGGGGTCAAAAAGCAGCTCCCAGTCCCCTTCAGGGAAAACCTTTTGAAAGCTTCATAAGATGTCTCCTCAAAGAGTATGTTTACGTACACTTGTATTTGATTTGGAAAGCATTCGTCAAAGACACATCCTCCTTTTTTCAAAATTTCTATTATTCTCAAGAAGCTTCCAAAATTACAGGCCCAAGGCTTCCGATAATGGTAGATAGACAATGGTTGGTGGAGAGAGGCATGAAGGTGACGCTGTTAGGAAGAGTAATAAATTATTCCATTTTCTCAAGTCTGCAAAGTCGGTTCATGGATTTTCACTGCCCTCCTCTGAATTACTTCTTATTTCCTTTCAGCTTACATGTGATAAGGCTGAAAGGGCCCTTGAGGGGTTACCTTGTCCATCTCTCTGCTTGAAAGTTCATCAGATGCAGGATGTCTAAAACCATAGTGGTAATTGTTTAGGGAGAAAAGAGTTAGAGTTAATTTCGTGGAGCTAGCAGAAATCAGGGAGGGTTGACTTGAATGAAATGAGGCCAGTTCTATTTGAAATCACACTGGGACTAATAAAAGTCTGGATTCCAGCACACCACTTCCTCAGACACCCTCACTCTGTGTGCTCTGCCTTCCAGCTTATCACAAGAATTTAGCATAGGTGGCCGAGTGGCGCGTTGGTTAAGAGTTGGCTTGGGATGTCAGAGGTTCAGATCCCATATATGAGGGCCAGTGACACTGCCCTCTGCAGCTAAGATGGTGAACAACAGCTCCACCTGGAGCTGGGCTGCCGTGAGTCCCCAGAATGGCATAGTTGCAGCCCCTGCTGCAGTGGGCTGCCATAGGCTACAGTGAGTGGCCAGCAGCCAGCGTGAGCGGCCGGCAGCCGGTGTGAGCTGCCAAGAGCCGCTGTGAGCAGCCGTCCAGAGGCCAGCGACTGATCTGCCTCACCCGAGAAGAGCACAATGACGATACCAACATGGGCCAGTGAAGCAATGTCCTCCACAACTAGACTGAGGAACAAAAGGACAGCAACTTGTCTGTGCCCTTCCCGGTTCCCCAACGCTGTTCCCCTGCCCCAATTCCCCAATAAATAAAAAATAATAAATAAATTTAAAAATTAAAAAATGAATTTAGTGTAAATATTTTGAAGAGACTATAATTATACATATAAATTGGCCCTGACTGTTCTCGGATCATCGTTTGCTGAGATAGCAAAATACCCTACAAACAGAACTCAGCTCTCATCACAAAACTAATGATCAGTACCCAAAACATCTGAGTCAGATCAAAGGATAAATGCTCTTCCCTCAGTTCAAAAGTGATTGCAAGTGAACTTTCTCTGCTTGTTCACAGGCATGGAATCGTCCAGCCATTTATCTTATTCAGGAGGAACAAAAATGATGTGTACAATATTGACTATTCATTTAAAATCTTACATCATTTGCTTTCAGGTATCAGGTACAGTCGGCCTTCCGTATTCGCGAGTTCCACACCCTCAAATTCAACCAGACGAGGGTCAAAAATATTTGGGGAAAAAAAGTTAGTTTGTTGCTGACAGGTACTATGTAGCGAGGCCAAGGATGGTGGCATGTGTACTGAACATGCATGGGCTTTCTTGTCTTGTCATTATTCCCTAAATACAGAATAACAACTATTTACATAGCACTTCCCTGAATCAGGTATTATGAGTAACCTAGAGGTGATTTCAAGTATACAGGAGGATGTGCGTAGGTTATATGCAAATACTATGTCATTTTATACAAGGGACTTAGGCACCCAAGGATTTTGGTATCCGAGGGGTTCCTGGAACTAACCCCCATGGGTATCGAGGGATGACTATATAGTATTTTCCTTTTTCTCCAGAAGAGGTAAAGAATGTAGTTGTGATCACTAATGCCTTAAGATATAAATTTCGTTTTAGATTAAATGAAAATATGTTAGGACTTGGTTTATTGGGTGTTGAAAAGGAAGTCATTTTCTCTTTTAAACTTGAAGTCAAACAGTATGGAGGGAGATTCAAGGATATGGTAATGTGCTGGAAAACCAGCTCTCTGGGCGACAAAATTCTGATTATTTAGCACCTGCTATCTCTGGTTTAAATACTCCTAATCATAGCCAATTTGAAGCTACCAACAACTTAACAACCAGCTCACAAAATTCCTGAAAATTTGACAATTGGCTCTCAGCTCCTTCACACCCTGGAGCTAGACAAAGGTAAGTGGTATAAGATTTCTTTCATGCCTTATCTCTTATTTGACAAGCACACCCAGTTTTAAGCCACTAAAACGTGTGAATTTCACACATGATCACATTTAAACAGGTTTATAAATAGGTGTTTCATCCTAGGTAGTCAGTAAAAAACAGGTTATAAAAATATTTAATGATTCAGAAATGTTTATAAAATTTAGTGAAAACAATGTTTTTGCATATAAAAGGATTCCAAGGATACACTCCCCAAGGTAGTTATCTTTTAGTTGCAAGATTATGCATGGGTTTTACTTTTTTTCCTTTGTGCTATTCTTGTTTTTCAAATTTTCTACAACGTTCGTATATTTGTAATTAGAAAAAAAAATAAATTCAATGTATTATATTTTTTAAAGAAAAAAAACTTGGCATTTCAGATTTTTTTTCTTTTACGTCCATAGAATTTTATGGGTATGTTGTTGGCGAGTGGGCCTTTCTCGGCGCAAAGTCCAGGTCCTTGGCAACTCGAACAAAGAATTGAACGAGATACCAGAGTAAAGCAGTAAAATAATTAGTTTATTAGAAAAGACAGTACACCCAGAAGCAAAAGTAGACCCGAGTACTAGAGGATGGCCCAAGGGCCCATTACCAAAGAGTGTGGAGGGGGCATATGCAAAGGTGAGGCTTAAAGGGAAGAAGCAGCAGCAGAAGTAGCAGTAGCAGCCGCACGCTTCCCTCCCAGGACTTGGGGTTTTTTATCCTTTTTCTCCAGGATGGGCTGTTCTTCCTGGGCATAGGACCACTTGATTGGCCCCTGTGATTAACAAGAGGTACTGTGTAGGTGTGAGTGACTGGTCTGATCTAGTTGGATATTTTGCCCCCATTTGCTCTTCCTGCAGGGGTAGGTAATTACAATACAAAGGGGAGTTTTAGGTGGAGAAGGGATGTCCCCCAGACGGTCACACTCTGTGGGACGTGCAGGAATGCAGAGACCCGATGCCTGCCTCTAACTACCTGCCTAGTTTTTCCTTGAGAGACATGATCCCCATAAAATCTCTACGGGAAGCTGAGGGACAGGAGGTCCCTTCTTCTGTATCTGCTTCCTGCTGGGCAGGGTCATAGAGCTGTCCCTGCCTATTGGGGTTCACGGAACTCTCGCCCTAGCTGATCTCAGATGAGAGGAAGGGGTCTCAAGCTCCACCTGGAAGACCGTGTTGGGTTCTTTGCTTGTTGGGGTATCCCCTGTATCCTCAAGGCTCCTGAATGAGGACAAAAATATAAATCTGTTAGTTCTTATGAAACTTGTGGCTATTCAGTCCATCACTCAAGTGGTGTCAGTTGTCCGGACACAGAATGGGTTTGACATTTAGCTTCCTGGCCTGGGGGCTATTAGGAAGTCTCAGGCTTTCAAATAGTTATCTGAAGCAGGGGTAGGAGACTTCTATTGTTTCAGATTCAGGAACTGATTTACAAAGCAATTAAGAAGCAAGGGGGATCTTCAGTCCAAGATTCACAAACTGGTTAGAAGAGCAATCAAAGCCCAAGAGCTAAGAAACTAAAGAACTAGGGAGGAGACTTAACATTTTTATACTTAACATTTCTATAGAAAAGAAAACATTAAAGTTTTTCAGTGGTGGGGGTTGGGGCTGCTCAGTTGGCCGGTAACAGGTAGACTGGCTAGAAGATTGAATCAGGTTGACTCTATTTAAACACGGCTAAATATTCACCATTTATTTCTGTGATGCTTTACTGTTTTCAAAATACAGTACTCCTCCCCCTTTCTCCTTGGGTACTATCTGGATAGTAGCAAAGCATATGTATACTATGGTTTTCCTACGCATATAGACAGCTTCTCTGGCATATCTGAATTGCCAGCATCACTACGCTTATACTTTGGGGTCATGAAGTAAAATAAGGGTGACTTGAGCACAAGCACAATAGCCTGACAATCTGATAACTGAGATGGATACGTGACTAACGGGTGGGGAGGGTATACAATGTGCATACGCCGGACAAAGGGATGACGGTGGGGGACGGCACAAGATTTGTCACATTGCCTGGAAGGACACCCAATTTAAAATTTATGGATTATTTCTGGAATTTTCCATTTAATTTTTTGGACTGCCGTTGACCACAGGTAACTCAAACCGTGGGTAAATGAAACCGTGGAAGCGAAATTGTAAGAGGGGACTACTGTCATAAACATTATTTAATTTATCTGTGATGTAAAGAAAGCAGATTATTAAATTCTCATTTTACAGATGAGGAAATAGAGGCTCAAAATAATTAAATGATGTGTCCAAGGTCACATGACTAATCAAGTAGTTAAACTGCGTCTCTGACCCAGGATTTCTGCTACCCTTAAGATCTTCCCTGAAAAACACGAGGAGGGAGGCTTTGCTCATGGCTCCTTCTTTCAAGAAGCTCCTACTGAACACGACCCAATTCTGCAAGGAGGCACTCTGCTGGTGTTGCCCACTGCAAATGCCCCGAGCAGGGCTAGAATTATCCAGGTGGGCACGCCATGCAGGCACTGGTGCCGTACAGAGCAATCCCATGGCGAGCACGACAGGAGAATCTACTGAGAAGAGCCCACACTCTGGATGAGAACCATACAGTGAGTGCCCTACACACATGTATTTACAACAATCTGCAAAGGCCTTGCAATGGGCTCTGATATCAGTCGCCACAGCTTCTCCCTAGAGACCTGGGGAGTACCCTTCACAGGGATGGCGGAAGGAACAATTTCTGGAAGATCCTGTCAGAAGCCTCTTTGTTGGGCCCCATGCGACTTGGGCTGGGATGTCTGTTTGTTGCTTCAGGACTGTTGGGAAAGGGCCAGGAGGGCAGTTTCCTGGCTCTCGGCCTCACGTGGAAAGGTGCAGGCTTGGGTGTTGATGGCCATCAGCTGTAACCAGTTGGCCATTAGCTTCTTTTTTTTTTTTTTTTTTTTTTTTTTTTTTAATTTTATTTTATTTTTAATTAGTTTCAGGTGTACAACACAGTGCAATAGTTATACATTTTACCCCTCAAAGTGACAACCCCCACTCCCCAATAGTTTCAGGTGTACAACACAGTGCAATAGTTATACATTTTACCCCCCAAAGTGACAAACCCCCACCCCCCAATACACCCCCCACACCCCCATATCATACATATCTATTACTCTTCCTCTGACTCTCTTCCACAGTATAATCCACATCCCGTGACTATCTATATATATTCAATTACAGTAGGTATACCACCTCCACTTTAGTAATACAGTGCAGTGATCAAACCTCTACTCCATCCATGAAATGGTCTCCTAACAAGACCTATGATCATCTGACATTCCACAGAATATTTACAACATTATTAATTATATTCCCAAACTGTTTTTCCTATCCCAGTAGCAATATTGTAGTTGCCTATTTTTGCTGTCTAATCCCTTCCCCTTCTCCCTCATCCCCATTCCTCTCCAAATTAGCAACCCTGATTTTTCCTCTATATCTATGAGACAGTTTCTGTTTACTTTGCTCATTCATACAGTTTTTCATATTCCACATATAAGTGAGATCATATGGTATTTGTCCTTCTCTGACTGACTTACTTCACTCAACATTATAGTCTCTAGGTCCATCCATATCATTGCAAATGGCACGATTTCATTCTTCTTTATAGCGGAGTAATACTCCATTGTATAAATATACCACAGTTTCTTAATCCAGTCATCTATTGACGGGCATTTTTTGTTTCCAAGTCTTAGCTATTGTAAATTGTGCTGCTATGAACATCGGGTGCATAACTTTTTTGAATAAGTGTCTTGGTTTTTTCAGGATAAATACCTAGGAGTGGAATTGCTGGGTCAAAAAGGTAGCTCTATTTCCAGTTCTTTGAGATACCTCCATACTGACTTCCATAGTGGCTGCACCAATCTGCAGTCCCACCAACAGTGCAGCAGGGTCCCCTTTTCCCCACATCCCCGCCAGCACTTGTTGTTTGTTGATTTGTTGATGATAGCCATTCTGACTGGAGTGAGGTGGTATCTCATGGTGGTTTTTATTTGCATTTCACAACTGACCAGTGAGGTTGAACTTTTTTCATATGCCTGTTGGCCATCTGTATGTCTCTTTAGAGAAATGTCTCTTCATATCTTCTGCCCATTTTTTAATTGGGTTGTTTGTTTTTTTGGTGTTGAGTTTCATGAGTGTTTTATAAATTTTGGATATTAACCCCTTATCAGATATATCGTTGGCAAATATATTCTCCCATTCAGTAGGCTTCCTTTTTGTTTTTATTAATGGTTTCCTTTGTTGTGAAAAAACTTTTTAAGTCTGATATAATCCCATATGTTCATTTTTTCTTTTACTTCCCTTGCCCGTAGGGGATGTATCAGTAAAAATATTGCTCCGGTAATGTCTGCAAATGTACTCCTATATTTTCATTTAGGATTTTTATGGTTTCAGGTCTTACATTTAAGTCTTTAATCCATTTTGAATTTGTTCTTGTATAAGGCGTAAAGGAGATGATCCAGTTTCATTTTTTGCATGTGTCAGTCCAATTTTTCCCAGCACCATTTATTGAATAGACTATCTTTACTCCAGTGTAAATTCTTGCTTCCCTTGTCATAGATTAACTGTCCGTAAATGCTTGGATTTATTTCTGGGCTCTCTGTTCTGTTCCACTGATCGATGTGCCTGTTTTTATGCCAATACCAAACTGTCTTGATTACTGTGGCCTTGTAGTAGGTTTTGATGTCTGCAGTATGATCCCCCAACTTTGTTTTTATTCCTCAGAATTGCCGAGGCTATTCTGGGTCTTTTATGATTCCATATAAACTTTAGGATTATATTTTCTATTTCTGTGAAAAATGCCCTTGGTAGTTTGATAGGAATTGCATTGAATCTATATATTGCTTTAGGCAGTATGGACATTTTAACTATATTAATTCTTCCTATCCATGAGCATGGTAGGTGTTTCCATTTATTTGTATCTTCTATGATTTCTTTCTTCAATGTCTTATAATTTTCTGAGTACAGATCTTTTCACTTCTTTGGTTAAATTTATTCCTAGGTATTTTATAGTTCTTGACGCAATTGTAAATGGGACAGTTTTCTTAATTTCGCTTTCCATTAGTTTATTATTGGTATATGCAAATGCCACTGATTTCTGAACATTGATTTTATATCCTGCTACTTTACTGAATTCGTCTATCAGTTCCAATAGTTTTTTGATGGAGTCTTTGGGGTTCTCTATATACAGTATCATGTCATCTGCATATAGTGACAATTTTACTTCTTCCTTGCCAATTTGGATGCCTTTTATTTCTTTTTGTTGTCTGATTGCTGTGGCTAGAACTTCCAGCACTATGTTGAATAAAAGAGGAGAAAGTGGACAGCCTTGTCTTGTTCCTGATCTTAAGGGAATGGTTTTAGCTTTGTCCCATTGAGTATGATGTTAGCTGTAGGTTTATCATATATGGCTTTTATTATGTTGAGATATGATCCCTGTATTCCCACTTTGCTAAGGGTTTTTAACATAAATGGCTGTTGGATTTTGTCAAATGCTTTTTCTGCATCTATTGAAATGACCATGTGATCTTTATCCTACATTTTGTTGATGTGGTGTATCACATTAATTGATTCTGAGATGTTGAACCAGCCTTATGCACTAGGGATGAATCCCACTTGATCATGAGGGATGATCTTCTTAATATATTGCTGAATTCTGTTTGCTAATATTTTATTGAGAATTTTTGCATCTATATTCATCAGGGAGATTGGCCTGTAGTTTTCCTTGTTTGTGTTGTCTTTATCTGGTTTTGGACTCAGGGTGAGAGAGGCTTCATAAAAAGAGTTTGGGAGCCTTCCTCCTTCTGGATTTTTGGAATAGTTTGAGAATAATAGTTGATAGTTCTTTTTAGAATGTTTGATAAAATTCACTTGTGAAGCCGTCTGGTCCAGGGCTTTTGTTTTTTGGGAGCTTGTCAATTACTGATTCAATTTCCTTGGTAGTAATCAGGGTATTTAGATTTTCTGTTTCTTCTGGCGTTAGCTTTGGAAGGTTGTATGCTTCTAGAAAATTATCCATTTCATCCAGATTGTCAAATTTGTTGGCATATAGTTGCTCATAGTAATTTCTTAGAATTTTTTTGTATTTCTGTGATGTCTGTAGTCATTTCCCCTCTTTCATTCCTGATTTTGCTAATTTGAGTCCTCTCTCTTTTTTTTTTTGATGAGCCTGGCTAGAGGTTTGTCAATTTTGTTTATCTTCTCAAGAAACCAGCTCTTGGTTTCATTGATCTTTTGAATTGTTTTTCTGTTCTCTATATTGTTTATTTCTGCTCTGGTCTTTATTATCTCCTTTCTTGTACTCCCCTTGGGCCTCTTTTGCTGTTCTTTTTCCAGTTCCCTTAGGTGTAAGGATAACCTGTTGATTTGAGATTTTTCTTCCTTCTTTAGGTAGGCCTGCACTGCTATAAACTTCCCTCTTAGGACTGCTTTCGCAGCATCCCAGAGATTTTTGGGTCGTGGTGTTTTCATTTTCATTTGTCTCGAGGTATCTTTTGATTTCCTCCTTGATCTCATTTGTGACCCACTCACTATTTAATAGCATATTGTTTAGCCTCCATTTATTTGTCAGCTTCCCAGAGTTCTTCTTATAATTGATTTCTAGTTTCATAGCATTGTGGTCAGAGAATACAGTTGAAATGATTTCAATCTTCTTAAATTTATTGAGACTTGTTTTGTGGCCTAACATGTGGTCTATCTTAGAAAATGTTCCATGTGCACTTGAAAAGAACACATATATTCTGTAGCTTTGGGATGAAATGCTCTGAAAATGTCTGTTAAATCCAGCTGGTCTAATGTGTCATTTAAGGTCGCTGTTTCCACATTGATTTTCTGTCTGGAGGATCTGTCCATTAGTGACAGCGGGGTGTTGAAGTCCCCTACTATGATAGTGTTACTGTTGATCTCTGTCTTTATGTCTGACAATATCTGTTTTATATATTTAGGGGCTCCTATGTTAGGTGCATAGATGTTTACTAGAGTTATGTCCTCTTGTTGGATCGATCCCTTCATTACTATGAAGTGTCCTTCTTTGTCCTTTGTTATATTCTTCAATTTAAAGTCCATTTTATCTGATATAAGTATCGCTACTCCAGCTTTTTTCTCAGTACCATTTGCATGGAAATATTTTACTCCATCCCTTTACTTTCAGCCTGTATGAGTCTTTGGATCTGATGTGAGTCTCTTGTATACAGCATATACTGGGGTCTTGCTTTCTTATCCATTCAGCCACCCTATGTCTTTTTATTGGCGCATTTAATCCATTTACATTTAATGTGATTATTGATAGGTGTGTATTTATTGCCATTTTCTTATTTGTGTTCGTAGTCTTTCATAGGTTGTTTTTCTCTTCTACTTAAAGAAGCCCTTTTAGCATTTCCTGCAAAGCTGGCTTGGTGGTAATGAATTCCTTAACTTATTTTTTCTGCAAAGCTCCTTATCTCTCGCCTTCGATTTTAAATGATAACCTTGCTGGATACAGCAATCTTGGTTGTAGGCCTTTATTTTTCATCACTTTGAAAACCTCCTGCCACTCTCTTCTGGCCTGCAAAGTTTCTGTAGAAAAGTCAGCTGATAATCTTATGGGGGTTCGCGTGTAAGTAACTTGCTGGCTTTCCTTGCTGCTTTAAGGATTCTGTCTTTGTCCTTAACCCTTGCCATTTTCACTATAATGTGTCCTGGAGTGGGCCTGTTTGGAATCATCCTGTTTGGAACTCTCTGCACTTCCTGGGCTTGTATTTCAATGTCCTTTGCCAGGTTAGGGAAGTTTTCAGACATTATTACTTCAAATATATTCTCAATCCCTTGCTCCCTCTCTTCTCCTTCTGGTACTCCAAATGACCCTTAGGTTATTGCGTCTGATGTTGTCCCCCAGCTCTCTTAAACTATTTTCCATGTTTTCATTCTTTTTTCTTTTTTGTTGTACCGCATGGGTGATCTCTGCTATTTTGTCTTCTAAGTCACTGATTCGATTTTCTGCTTCATCCAGTCTGCTAGTGATTCCATCAAGTTTGTTATTTAATTCAGTAATTGTGTTCTTAAGTTCTAGCTGGCTGGTTGCTTTTCATGATTTCTCTATCCTTCTTTATATTTTCATTAATTTCTTGAACATTCTAATAATCAGTGTTCTGAACTCTGTCTCCGATAGGTTGGTTACCTCTATTTCCTCTATTTCCACTGATTCAGGAAGTTTCTTCTGTTCTTTTATTTGTGTTATGTTTCTTTGTCTCCCCATTCTGGCTTACTCTTTGTGTTTGCTTCAATATAACAGATAGATCCCCCAGATTTCTCAGTCTTTTCTGGGTAAACTTATATGGTGTGTGTCCTTTATATTTGAATTACTCAGTCTCCCTATTCTCTTGTGCTTGTATCTGAGGTGTTCCTTGTGTCGTGCGTCCTCACTTGTTGAAGTTTTAGTTTTGATTACCTTTGGTTTGTCAGTAGGTGGGATTGACTCCCAGATTGATTAGCTGTGAGGATCAGCAGCTTCTGCAGTTTATGAGCTGCTGTGAGAGGATTGACCCCTCTGATGAAACTTGGACCCTATGGGTCTTAGTACCTGTAGTAACTTCTTTTTGGGTGTGACTCTTGTATGTCAAACCCAGAAATGCTCTGGTTTTATCTAAAGTTGGCCTCCGGGTATGATGATTCTTGTGTCTGTTTGTTTGGACCCACTGCTGCAGAGTGATTTTAGAGCATAACAGATCAACAAGAACAACCTCTCGCAACCACCAAATGAAACCAAATGCTCGCACAATTAAAAACAACCAACCATCAAACTACAGTCAACTTGTACAGAAATATCAATCATACTAATGAAGAAACCAAACAGAAACAAAACAAAAACCACATACTCAATAATAACAGAAGAGGAAACAAAATAAAATACAATATCCTAAAATTAAAAATTGAATAAACATGAGAAACCTATTAGCTATACCTAAAAAATAAAAAATAAAAATAAACTAAAATAATAATAAAAAAAGTAAGAAAAATTTAAAAAAATAAAATTTGCAGAAAAAAGGAAAAGAGGAAAAGTATAGCAGTGAGAAGAATGAATAAAATAAGAGAGAAAGTGAGGGTGGGGAACATAGAAAAAGAAAAGAAAGAAAAAGAAAAAGAAAAAAGGAAAAAAAAAATATATATATATATTTGTCTACACACCCATATATATGGACATATATTCACCTATATACACCTATATATATATGCCTATATTAAAAACTACAATATGATTATAATGAAATAGAAATAAAAACCAAAAACAACCAAGATAAGCAGCCAATAAAGGGAAAACAAAACAGAATAAAACCAAACAAACCAAAAATACCCGTGCTGGTCTAGGCTAAAGTCCACCAAGCTCTCTTCAGATTGTCTGCTGTACAAAAATTCCTGTGCGTCTTGTGGGAACAGTAGGCCACCTGATGCCTAGCGTGATCCTGGCACTGCAGGTTTGCTGTACTTGAGTGTGGTTGTGACGTGTGATTGGTGGTTTTTACAAAGTCACTGCCTTTTTGCTTTTGCCTGTCCCAAGGCAGGCTGCACCCCCAAGGGCTCAATGAATGTCTCTGGGCACCCTTTGGGTTGACAGCCGTGGAGAATTAAAGAATTCCTCACTACCAAAAGCCTGCTGCTAAGAATCTGTTAATTAGTGCCTCAGCAGATGAACCTGCCCTGCCTCCCAAGCCTTGCCTAAAGGTGGGGGCGGGGTGGGTAGTCTCACTCTGCTGCCTTTACTGGGTGGAAATTCTCAACCCCCTGCAGGTAAGGATATCTTCCTAGTCTGCCCCTATTGCTCCCTTCAGGAGTCAGTTTAAGACTGTCTTGGCGGGGGACAAAGTTTGTGGGAGTGGGTGAGTTATTGGGTTGTTTTTTTTTTGCTTTCTGTTCAAGAGTAGAAAAAGGGAAAAAAAATAAAAAACATAAAAATAAACAAAGCCACAGTTCCAACACTGTTTCAAGCTAAGGCCTTTGCCTCTTATGCTCCAGCGGAGTTCCTGCTGCTCTCCCAAAGGGTCTGCCGGGATTTAGGGAATTGCGCGCACCCTACCGTGTGGCCAAGATCCCCGCTCCGCGTCTTTCGGGGACCTGCGTCTCCACCCGGCGCACTGCTTATCCGAGCGAGTCCTCTTTTTCCCCTGCTCCCGGGTTCCAGGCTTCTGCCTCGGAGCCGGCGCGCCCGCGCGGATCTCCTGCTGCTCTCCCAAACGGTCTGCCGGGATTTAGGGGACTGCGCGCACCGTGCCGCGTGGCTCCGATCCCCGCTCTGTCTCTCCGGGATCTGTGACTCCGGCCGGCGCGCTGCGTCTCCGCGGGCGAGTCCTGTGTTTCCCCTGCTCTCGGGTTTAAGGCCTCTGCCTTGGAGCCGGCGCGCGCCCGCGCCGTTCTCCTGCTGCGCTCCTGGAGGGACTGCCGCCGGGGTTCAGGGGACTGCGCGCACCTTTCCACGCGGCTCCGATCCCCGCTCCGTCTCTCCGGGACCTGCGTCTCCGCCCAGCGCGCGCTGCTTCTCCGCGGGCGAGTCCTCTGTTTTCCCCTGCTCCCGGGGTTCAGGCTTCTGCGCTCCGCGGGACCCGGTGGGCACAGAGACTGATCCCTGAACCGGGCGGGTGCAGGGATTGATCTTGCCCTGTCGCTGCGGGGCTCTGCACCCTGCTTCCTGGGGACCCGGCGAGCCGTGGGTGCAGCTCGTACCTCTGCACAGTCGTCTCCTCTCTCTCCTCCCGCACTTGCCCGGCCTGAGGCTTCTGCCTCAGACTGCAAACCACCGCGCTCTGGCTGAACTCTAGGTGGGCCGCGGGCCGCAGGGAGCGAGCCGGGGGAACACTCACCGTGACTCAGCAGCCGCGGGTGCGGGCTGCACCTCACGCGTCTCGCCGCCTTCTTCCCCTACTCGCCCGGCCTGCCCACCTTCCAGCAATCCTTGTGTGGAACTCTTAGTCGCTCTGTGTGATGAGTAGATGTCTCTTTGAAGCGTATTAGAAGTTCAAATTGTGGATATTTCCAGGGGAGATTTCATGGAGCCCTCCTCACAGCCGCCATCTTGCCCCTCCCCTCCGGCCATTAGCTTCTGTTTTCCATATAACTGCCTCAGCTGTGTTAGCCACACAGATTTCAGCTGTTAACCACACAGGTTTCATGGATGGTGCAGATCCCGCGGATCCTACTCTGTCTCGCTGGCCGCCAGCGAGACTGACGCAGGAAGACCTCTTCTTAGGGTATCGACGGGTTTGCTTCTCATGTCTCGACCAGCCGTCATCGAGAATGTAATGTAGTGGTAAGTTCCGTTGTTGTTCCTTTTCAGCCTCACAGAACCCTGCGTTCATCTGCCCCAGCATTCCAAGGGCCCTCACTCCTGCTCACAGGAGTGCTTTACCAGGGCTTGGAAACCAGAAACAACACACTGCATTAATCACTTCTAAGGAACCGAAGAAATAAGAGCTCATTCCTCAAGTCATAGGTTTTAATATGTGGGTATACAAGGCACGTTAAAAAAAAAAAAAAGCATTTAAAATTAATTTATTTTTTAGTTTCAGGTGTACAACACAGTGAAATAGTTATACTTTTTACCCCTCAAAGTGACAACCCCCTCCCCCCATTCGCCACCCCACTCCTCCCCCCCATATAATACGTATCTATTACTCTTCCTCTGACTCCCTTCCACAGATTAATCCACATCCCGTGACTATCTATATATATTCAATTAGTTAGTATACAATATTATACAACCTCAGCTTCAGGTGTACAGTGCAGTGATCAAGCCTCTACTCCATCCATGAAATGGTCTCCCCAACAAGACATGTGACCATTTGACACCCCACAAAATATTTACATTATTAATTATATTCCCCAAACTGTCTTTCATATCCCTGTGGCAATATTGTAGTTCCCTATTTATGCTGTCTAATCCCTTTCCCCTCATCCCCACCCCTCTCCTAACTAGCAACCCTGTTTTTCCTCTATATCTGAGACAGTTTGTTTACTTTGCTCATTCATTCAGTTTTTCAGATTCCACATAAGTGAGATCATATGGTATTTGTCTTTCTCTGACTTATTTCACTTAACATAATAGTCTCTAGGTCCATCCATATCATTGCAAATGGTACGATTTCATTCTTCTTTATAGTGGAATAATACTCCATTGTATAAATGTACCACAGTTTCTTAATCCAGTCATCTACCGATGAGAAAAAAAGCATTCTGATGAGACCTGATGCCAGCCGGAAAAGCCAGGCCACTAGGCTTCAGGGTCATGGTGGCTTGAGGAGAGGTTGGCCGGGAGTGTGGAAAAGGCCCGTGTCCTACAAGTGTCAGTACAGCGAACAGGGAGGACACAAGTGCCTGCCTGGACCCCATGGGCTGGGCAGTGTGGGACCCTCAGGAATCTCTCCCAGCAATGACACGGCCACCCCTTCAGTGACATCACAGGCAGAGGCCAAAGATGCACACTGCCTTACGAGACACGACTGTTTCCTGGGATTCACTTTTAGACACTTCAGGGGGACACAAATGCAAATACACGTGATCCAAATGTGTGAGCTTTACATGTGCACCCCGGGGGTAGTTAGCTTCACCTGAAAGACCCTAGGAACTCCAGAAATGGCAAGTTTGCGTGGAAAGGCTCATCAAAGGCCCCCACCAGAGGCAGCACTTGAGCTGTTTCGCTCCTGACCCACAGTTGAGCCTAAGCTAACACTATGGATCTGAGAAATACTTTTCATTGGGGAAGCAGTTTTCCAGATGTGTGGATTGGCTGGAAATCCTGCCCCAGTATGAATGGGATAAAGGGAATTAGGGAACCAAGCTGCCCACCTCTCTGGAATGCCCACCTCTCCGAAAATGACCACTGGGAGTGTTCCGTGACCTACGCAACCAGAAAGTGAGCTGACTAGATTTCAAACCCTCTCCCATCTGTTCCAAATGAACTTTCATGAAAGCAAGGTGTCACCACTAAGAAGACCCTCGGGACGTGACCGAGCTCACTGAAGCAGGGTTAACTGTCTTGCTGCCAGCAGGTACGGGGATTGCTTTCACTCTACCATCTTCTACCTGCTACCCGCTTTGGGACAGAAGAGACCTAGAGGGCTCACCACCTGCAAATTATTGGAGGCTATTGACACCTGATCAACAAGAGTTTAATATTGTGAATGATCAAGTCAGTCTGACTTAGGACTTTTTGTTATGATCACTTTCCTCTCAGCAATAATGAGGGAACTGAGGGTTTGAAACTGAGTTGAGTTAAACAAACATACCTCAAAACAGACAGGGGCCTGGATAACGTGGGCTTACTTTTATATTCCTGAGTGCCACGTCCAGTAAATGTGCAGAATTCACAGCACCAGGATTTTTGAGCTCAGTTAAATGCCTACAATTCAGTTTTATAAAATTCAATTGTAAAGCACTTTGTTTTAAACTTTATTCTCTTACTGATTATACAAACAACACGTGCTTACTTTAAGTCTGCCATTATAGAAAGCTGGAAAAGTGAAAATTTCCCCCGAATCCCACCCTCAGAGATGAGTACAACTGTCTGTGGTAAACGTTCATCCAGATTTGGGGGCACACAGCAGGAAATAAGCAGGATCAAGTGGAATTCCACTATTAGAATACATGCTATTCTGCTCCTGTGCGAATTTTCAAACAGTCCTGACAAATAATTCAGCTGACTGGTTTCTCTAGAGAGTTGAATGTATTAGTTTTCAGAGAGGATTCAACCACACAGTCGGTAGAAAAACCACTAAGATTTTCTTACATTCAATATTAAATATTATGTGAAGTATTAAAGGTGAAACAGTTAAAAAAAATAGGAAATGAAGAATTATGAATTTGATACAAAGGAGAAAACAGTTCAGAAAATTCTTTTCAACAAGTATCATAAAATGACTTTGAAATTCAAATTTGGAAAACTACCATCTCTTTGCCATCAAATACAGCCAAAAAAGTTAATTCTACAAGTCTTCTGACTTGATCCACAGAAGAGAATACAATGTACTCAGCCGTATAGGATTCCCTGATTCTAAGTGAAATAAATTAGAATAAGAATTGCTATATAAAAAAGATTATCCAATGGCAGGGGAGTCCTGAATGGGAGACTTGGAACAGATTTCAGCTTTGGGAACTGGTAAAGGACAATTTTGATTCAACCTCGCATAGCTTCGTTTGTAGCGCTTTCAGAACATCTTCCATCTATTGAATAGAAAAAAGAATATAAAAAAAATACATACGATTATGATTAAAATCATACATGGTTAAATATGATTAAAATATGTCATTAATAACAATTTCTGAATATGTTATGGATTATACATATTCAGTGTTTATTTAATGGACTTATTTAAACTAAATTTGATTTAAATAAGACATAAATCTATTAACAGGTCTTGACCTCTAATCTATAGCTCTTTTATTCATTCATCACTAGCTTGCCTATCTGGCCATGAGAAGATGTTACCATTGAAAAGTAAGGCTGCTTATACCGTGAGAACTGAATCAAGTGAAATATTGATTCAAAGATATATTTCTACTAGTTTAATAGTATATACACATACACATACACATACACACACACACACACACACACACACACACTCTACTTTGATTTTGGCATGAAATGACTTATATTTTTCTGATAAAGCTTTAGCTTAATTTGTAGTTTCGTTCCCCAAAAATCAACCTTACTAATAAATGAAACAAGCGCTCTCTTACTGTGAAAGTGCTCAGCTCAAAACAGAAGCCATTATGAGGAGTGCTTGTTCACTGACAGGAAGTTACTCACACAAAGATATAAAAAGTGCAGAACAAAATTACCTGCTTTAGGGAATTTTCTATTTCAATCCTGCTTTCAAGATTAAAAACCTCTTTATCTTCTGACACAATCTGCTTTTCAGAGGACCCTAAAACATAACTGAAATACAGCACAGTACGAAGTTAAAATACGAAAAGCAAATATTTGTGTCAGTTAATAATATTAAAACTATATAAGTATATTACACTATATATTAGTACCAAGTAAACACATAAAATGACTATGGTGTTAATAGCAACCTATGTAGGAAGCTGTTCATAAAATCATGCTTTTCTCCATAATGGCTTTGTCCAGATATTCCTATATATTTTCCAATATTGTTAGCATTTCCTTAGTGGAAATAAACTTGCTCTTTGTTAAGCTGGGGGTAAAAAACACTCATAGTTTGATATCCTATTTTAAAGTTTAAAAAGATCCTGAAGAAGCCACTGCTTTTCTTTTGCTTTGTATAACTTTTCAGGAATATGTGCGCTCTCAAATTTGACTTCTAGTAAATAATAATTCGGAGTATACTCTTGGTTACTCAAATTTGGGCAACTTCAACAGTCACCCTTCAAGTTATGCTTTGCTTGACTCTCTGGGGTTTTGAGATGCTTTGGTTTAGAAAACATTGAATAGCAGAAAGATTGGCCTGGCCATGGGAAGAAAACAAGCCCAGCCGTGGTAACCAAATAACAGCCAAATTGTAAGGAGTAAGGTGTTAGCATTTCTCAAAAGGAAACTTGATTCAGTTGCATTTATGTAGTAAAAGTCTTTCATCACACATAGCAACTTCACTATGTCACTTCTTTTATCAAAGAAGAACAGATTGTCTTGGAAACCCTGCTGATTATGTATCTGAAAAACAACATGGGAAGCAAAATTGTGGAAGACAATTTAACCTGTTTAGAAAAATGAGATGAGGTGGAAAAATTAAATAAAACTGTAAATAAACATTACAGAGGGCATCCACATCTAAAACAAATCAGGCTCCTTGGCATCAAAATTCTGCCCCAAGAGGTAACTTTACCTTAAATTCAACTGTTCAGGAAAAAATAAGATTCAATATTATGATCCCCTGTGGCAAAATCTTTCACTCTTTTTTTTTTTTTAATACAGATATGCATCACTTGTTAAAGTTCTGTACCAACCCTACTGGATTGAGATATCATGTCTTTTATCGTTATACTCTCCCTCACCTAATTTCCACAAATCTTTGCAAAATTCTCAAGGAGACTGAGGGAGCATCTGCTCGGCTGGGTCGCCTATTTATATATGAAAACCAAAACAGATGTGAGATCGCTCCAGACCTACATGCTTTGCAACAATGAACTGTACTTGTTGTGTTGTATTATTCTTTCACGTAAGAGCTGTAAAAAGTTTGCAGATTTTAGAATTTTGATCTAGACCTGTCCAGTTTCAAAAAAGTTGGCAAAACTACAGTTATCAAAGCATAGATGAGAAATAATTATAATAAAAAGAATACGGTTTTAAGGTTTTTAAAGAGAAAATCTAAGAAATACAACAGGAGTGATAAAATACCTCAAGTAATTAAGTGTAGGCACTTTCTTTTCTTCATAAATTGTTGTTCTGAACTGATACATAGGGTTTCTTAGGGATCTTTGAAGTCTTAAAGGTTACTTCTTTTCCAGGATAAGTGAACATACCCTGGGGTCAGTTGATTTATTTAATTTTGTAAAAAAGGCTCATGAACTGGAAGGCCATTAAGATATCTGAAATTCTTTAACTGATGTCTGTCATCAGACCCTCATTCGCTTTGCTTCCTAATACTTTTTAGAAATCTTGGCGAGTAAATCTTGGCACTTCCTTGCATCCCTCAAAAAAGCAGAAGACGGTTCTGTATTAGACTCAAGGAAACAAAGCATTGGACTCTATATTTCTACTTTTCCAGAACACCAAAGGATCTTCTTTCCTAACCTGTTTTGAAACTCTTATTCCTTCAGGATATTCTAGGAGGCTAAAAAATGAGGGGGAAATTTAAATGGACAAAATCTATTGATCTACACAATTGCTTTAAAAAATAATCCTATTAAACTACATTTGACTTTTAAGAACTATTGAACATATTTCTCCTCTGAAAAATGTTCTCACAGTGTTTTCTCCTCACAATGTAGAATGTCTGACTTTTTTAATACCAAATAAATCACGTCAAAACAAAAAAAATCACTGGCTTGGGCCGGCTGAGTGGCGCAGTGGTTAAGAGATAGCTTAGGACGCCAGCGGACCCGGTTCAGATCCCACATATGAGGGCCAGTGACATTGCCCTCTAAAAAAATAAAAAATAAAAAATAAAAAAAATCACTGGTTTTATTGTCAGGAATTATTACTTGAAAATATATTTTACCAAGGTGTTGATTTAGTCCTGATGTTTTCATACCAATTTCTCCACAAACCACTTTCTGAGAATTCCATTATGAGATATTTGTTTATATACACATCACACTTACCTTTCAATGGCTTCAACCTTGAGGCAAAACAAGTCCCTCTTATAATCTAGATGACTGGGTGTGCACCTAAATATGTAGCCAAGATTGAGGGAACATCCTGTGCAGTGCAAAGTCTCCAGAATGCTGCAATAAAGAGATGCCAGCGCTTTAGCAAACAAAGTAGCAACTTGACAACAAAAGTCTTGTTATTAAAATCCATAAACACTTAAACATTTAAGTATGTTACTCTGACTATCCTAAACCATATGTATAGAAAAGGGAAAAAAATGATAGTACGATGTTTCTATCAGGAATGTAGTCACCTCTGGGCCACATTGCCTTAAGCGCCCAGCGACAAGGGGCACATACAAAAGTGACAAGAATAGGGCTGGCTGAGTGGCGTGGTGGTTAAGTGCTGGCTTCGGAAGCCAGCAGCCCCGGTTCGGGTCCCACATATGAGGGCCAGTGACGCTGCCCTCAAAAAAAAAAGGTCAAAGATTTTCAAAAGTGACAAGAACAGAGGATACTAAGGGTGGCGTTTTTCGAGAATGTAAATGCCTCAATCTGGTATTAAGAAAAATTATCTAAAATTTGGAAATAAGACAAAAAGATTCTACATGGCCTTTTCACGTTACATTGTCCAACAAGCCCACCAAGGACCATTACTCTGGGGCAGGAGTGGGCAAATTTTTCCTGTAACGATCTAGAGAACAAATACTTTAGGCTTGCAGGCCAGATGTGTCTATTGCAACTACTCGCCTTCACTACTGTGACACAGAACTAGCCACAGACGATACAAAGCTGAATGGATGTTGTCTGTGTTCCAACAAAAATGTATTTACAAAAACAGGTCCCGGCCCACGGGCCATAGTTTATTCCCATGTACGTACCATTGTTTACACTTACTACTGATTAGTGCCCAGACTCCCTAAAGTTCAGTGATGACTGCCACAAGAAGACTGATGAGTTATAGTTGGTGTGGTACCCATGCAAATGTTTTCTGCTGGTAGAAAAGATAACCCCGAAGGTTGAGGTTTTCTGGTCCTGAAGGACAGTGACTAGATTTCTATAGAGTGTCCTCCCCTAAACCAGCTTTGCCCCGTTCTGGTTCCCTCATCAGGAAGTTAAATAAGTCTGTGACATGTGCTCATTATGTATTTGTTAGAGTCACCTTTCTTCTTTTTTAAATTATATTTTGACACTAACACTTTTCTATCAACTACAGGTATGTTCGGCATAGGTAATCACAAATATTTTACTTAATGATTCATCATTATTTCGCCACATAATTGTTCCTTTGTTGCCAGTGCATCCATCTCAGGTTCTTCCTATTTGAATACAATTCCCCGCCCCCGCCCCCGCCGCCACCCCCAATGTCAATTCATGACTTTTTTAAAACTTAGAATCTACTATCTCCCAAATGCCTTCTCAAATTGACCCATCCAAATTTATCATTCTATAAGTATCTATACTAAAAATACAGTCCCAACACAGCAAGTTGATGATAACTGGGGATTTAAATCTAGCAATGATCATGACAGTGTAAAACACAGCACAAAAGATGACTACTATTTCAAAAGTACTGCAATTCCTCTAGGTAATTGAGCCACTTGTAATAACCAAATAGCTCTTCCTGCTATCAAGGAAAATGGAGTTAACCAAGACTCAAACAGCACATTAGGTCACATTACAGTGCACCTGCAGACACTGAGAGACAGCATCATATGGAACAGAGGACAAAATGGGTAAGCTATCATTTCTCACGAGGGATACAGTTAGCTAGATAATAAGCCACTGATCATACAGTAAGCTTCTGTGGGCTTTAAAAGCTTCTGTATGGTTTTATATGAGAAACATAAAAACATGCTAAACCTCAGGAGGGAACCCTAACCTATACCACCAACAGTGACGAGGAAAATCTGCACACTACACATCAAGCCTCGTGGTCATTACAAGGCTGCCATTCACAACCACCAAGACTGTAAACTATTAATAACATGTAATGCAGACGTCATCAGAGCAGAAAGTTATACTTAGATAAACCTACAGCACAAAGACACTGATCAATAGATAAAACTGTGTTACCCTGAATTATCACAATCAAACTGAACACCACTGATTAATACACACAAACCCATTCACACTTGGCGAAGAACAATGCAGAGATGGCAGCTACTATCATCACAGCGTCTCACAGCCGGCAAGGATTTGACCAGAATTCATTCTTGTCACTGAATAACAACGCTGAGAAGGCAGTGTCAGAAATCCTAAGCTGATATTAAACAAGGAACGAGTTAGCTTGTAAGAAACTTAAATGACAGCATCAGAATGAATAGAGGAAACGGCACTGCTACCTCTCAACGTATTTCTAAAACCCACACGTGCTCTTGTCGGCTCCAGCAGCTATTTGGTGGGCTAGGCCTATCAAAAATTTCACAAGCATCCTAAAGCAAGATGGTACTTCCAGAAGTGTGGACTGACCCTAGTGAAATGCAAGACAATATAAGATGGCATAAACGATGGGTTCACAGGCTACAAGGGAAAAGGACTAAACAAGAGCTCAAAGGTGAGTCAACGCCCTTTTCAATTCTTGATCATTCCTGATTATAAAAAGAAGTCTCAGTTTGGTGCTAGAACATCTTTAACACAAACCTCACAGTTGCAAATCTTTGCGGGACCCCAACAGTTGCAAATCTTTGCGGGACCTGAACCAGGGCCGCTGGCTTCCTAAGCCAGAGCCTAACCACCCACTAGGCCGGCCCCAGTTGCAAATCTTTTAACAGGGAGAGAACAGACCTCAGGCTCAGAATCAGCCATGCAATGAACTGTATCTCAGCCAGAATTTAATAACATTGGTTTTCATTATAACTATCTTCAGTTACTTTCTAGTTACAGCACATAATACATTTATGGCAGTAACAGAAAAATTCTGAGTCAACTGAATGAATAATACTAAGTACATGATAGCACAACTGGTACTCGGAGATGGAAAAAATGGTGTAGGTTACATCAAAATGATTAGAGTTGAGAAGTAGAGAAGAAAGAACACAGGAAGCAAGGAGAAATACGAGCATCATCCTGGCTCTTACTACTAATTAGTCCTGTGGCCTTAGCTAAGCTCTGACTTCCCCAGACCTTACTTTCTTCATAGACGAGACGTGAAATGATCTAAGGCTGGGTTTTCCAAGCTTTCATCACCTGCATAGCTGCACAATTTCTGTTACATCTACACAATACCTGTATTATTCTGAATTTAATTCTCCTTAAATAATTTTTTAATTGAAAAACTCTTCATTTCAACAGGACACTCTAGCGTTACTAAAAGTGAAAAACCCATATTTTAGAATACATTTAAAATATATATGTGATTATTAATTGCTGTTAGTCTGTGTACCACCTAAAGATATTTCATATACATTAGTAAGACACATTTCAGGCAATAATAACATAAGGCAGAGTTTCCCATTCTGTCTGCTGAGGATGCCACTTATAGCAGATGGGTGGCAGCTATGCCAAGATATTGACTCCTTCAACTCTTGGAGAGGCAGCACAGAGCCTGGGACGGCTGGAGCCCCATGCTGTTTCTGGGCACATGCAGCCTTGTCTATTTAGCTCCATAGGCCATATGTGTGTGTACACGTGATATCAGCATTTTCTATGGGTGCCATGACATGAAAAAGGTGGGTGGCACTGGTCTAAGGCACCTTTTGGCTCTGTGATTTTAAGATAGATTTTTTTTTTCTCTAGCACCAACCAAGCCCAAAGACCCAAAAAGGGAGTGTCAGAATGTGCCTTTAGAAATGTAGAAAACTCTTCCATCTCCATATCCAAAGGAGACCACCATTACCCAAGAATTGACATGTTAGAATGACTAATTTTATATTGATTACCATGAACACAGTTTTATCCCAAGTAATCTTACTGGTAATCATCTTCTTAAAGAGTTTTATTTGAAAAATAAACATTTTCCCTAACATACATATTCACACAGATATAGCCTTACTCACCAACCATTTTCATTTTCATATTTGGATAGTATCTGTTCCTTATCCACAGACACATTACAGGAAACATCTAGAAAGTAACAACAATTTATTAATGTGCTTTGTTATAATACACATGCAAACATTTAGAGAAATTCTAATTCAACTTTTATTTTAGAATTCAGAGAGCCAGAAAAGAGCCAAAGTGTCCCTTTCTTTCTCTCTTTCTCTCTCTGTCTCTCTCTCTGTCTCTCTCTCTCTCTCTCACACACACACACACACACACACACACACACACACACGTGGTTTAAAACTAAATGTCCAGGGGTATTCTGGAAAAGGGTGGCAGAATAAGAATTATTTCCTTCCCTCCCAAGAAAACCATTGAAATTAGCAAGATGAATAAAGTTAGAGGGGAAAATTCAATCAGCAGTAAAAGATGGACAATTATAACCTCAACTCACAGACTACCAGGAATATCTGCCAGATACAGTAAAATTGGGATCAAAACCAAGGAAGATGCCAAGAGCCAATGCACGTATCTTCAGAGCTTCAATGCACAGCTTATTTCTCTAAAAGTAATTTGAGAGGGTCAGGAAGCCAGCCAAAAATCTTTTAGACCATGACCTGAGCAGGAGTCACAGTGGATCCCCAGAAGAATCAAGAAATATTCCTAGAGGGCCAGCCGAGTGGTGCGGTGGTTAAGCGCTGGTTTGGGAAGCCAGCGGCCCCGGTTCGGGTCCCACATATGAGGGCACGGCCCTCAAAAAAAATAAAAAAATAAAAACTTTAAAAAAAAAAAGAAATATTCCTAGAGGATCCAGGTCCAGTGGATAGAGGCTGGAGGGAAATGAAGGGACATCAAACCTAAAATGGCCAAAACAGACTGTTGATGTCACCTCCTCCTACAGTCTACCTTCACTCGGTAAATTCTACCTATCCAGTTGCTCAAATCAGAAACCAGGCTGTCATCCTTGATTCTTCATCTCCTCATGCCACTCCCCCATATCCACTACACTGTCAATTCTATCTCACAACTCTCACTCCAGCCCCCAAACCACAACCACTTCCTCTTGCCAAGGCCACTGCACTAGCTCAATTGACCTCCCACTTGCATCTTTGTTCTCCCCTTCAATGTTTCCTCCAAATGAAAATCTGGGTCATATCACACCCCTGCTTAAACACATCACTCACTAGAATAGATTCCAATTCTGCAGAATAGCCCACAAGGCCCTGCATTTTCAGGCCTCTTCCTTTCTCCCTACGTCTTATCTTTATTCTACTCTTTGGCCACACAGGCCTCCAGGTCTGTGCTCTAGCTGCTCTGTGCCTGGGAAAAGTAAAGAGCATGATCCCGGAATTGCACATACAGCCAAGTTGCCATCATGTATAAAGAACCAGAAGATATTTTCAGGCCCTCACACTTGAAGTTTTCTTGAGGATGGAGAGACCACGGATGGCGATTAATCAAATACACAACTGAGGAATGAGAAAGCTATTAATAAGCTTTCTCATAATATTAATGAGTCCTAGAGTTGAGCAATGAGATCACATAAACACTACATTAAAGCTAAATGACCATGCTTTGGCTACAGAATAACACGTAAATGTTATAAACCTTGACAAAGTAAATATAATTCAACTAACTCAAATTGGGGAAGGAGGGAATGGAAATTAATCCAAGAGTTCATTTTCTTTTTTTAAATCTTTTATTGGGGGAGGCGTTAAATCGATTTGTAAAATCCCTATTTTACAGAGGAGCAAACTGAGGCACACAGATGCTAAGTAGCTTGCCCAAAGAGACGTAGCTAGAAATTAGCAGGCCAGGATTCAAACCCAAGCAGTGGAGGGGCCATCACCACACTATCTTGCCTGTCAGAAAGGTACAACAAGCATCTGATAAAATCATTAACTATATGTATATACACTAATATGGAAAGATATTCAGACTGTATGTGTGGAGTAAAAAAAGTAAGGATGCTTAGCAGTATGGTATCTCAAGTGTTTTTAAATTTTAACATGTTTAAATATGTTTATACATGCATGATGCATATCTGGAGAGATGAGAATAAGACATGTTAACTCTGGAGCTATGACAGGGTCAGGGATAAAAGTCCTGATTTACTTTTACATCCTTCTGCACTATCTGATTTCAACAGGTCAAAGGGTTAATCCCAATGAATTACTATGGGAAATGTATTTTCTTAGGCTTATATTTAACAACTGCAATGGACTCAGCAATTATTGCCAATGAACTGAACGCATCCTTTTGGAAAACAGGTACCAAAAAGTTTCAGGTAACTGATGGGACACCGGTGCCCTCCATTCTTACAAATATTTTTTCACAGGAAGGAAACCATTCCATGAAAGTCAATAAATTGGTGGTGAATTTCTGCCATCAAAACGTTCATGGAATTCAGAACATAAACTTCAACTTGAAAACCACAAGCCCAAAAAGAATCGCCAATTTTACACCAATTCAGAAAAAAAATATATGTGAACCACTAAATAAATACGATGAAAGCAACAAAACAAGGTAATGAGGGAAAGGTGGGAAAGCACACAGGTAACTGGTAAGGACAAGATTAAAAGCTAGAACTCCTCTCTTTTAACTCTTACTCTACAGCCTCCTTCCTCTCCAGTTTTGATGGGGTTATTATTTCAAGTGTCCTTTTAAAACTTTTTTTTCACAGCATTGTGTTCTGTCAACTCTACGGTCCTCACACCTAAGATGACAAAGGCGTCTCTGATACAACTAAGATGTGAGAAATCAATCCTGACATCCCCCTGCAGGAAGCAGGCAGCTGAAAAGCTTCAGCATTTCCTAAAGAAACCATTGGCATTATTATTCACGAATTAACAGCACGCTCATTTCCATGGAGAGTAATAATGGCAACTATGCCCCTGATGAATGGATGGGGGAACCCCATTAAAGGACCTGCCCCTCGTGGGCCCAAGGAGCAGGGGTGACCTTCCCCTTCCTCTTCTCCTGGGTCAGCTCACCCTCTTGGGCGGGCCCCAAACTCCCACCCGCCCCGCACACCTGCACCCACCCCACCCCCGCCCCGCCTCCTCCCGGGACGCACACCTGCACCTTCCCCTGCCCCGCCTCCTCCCGGGACGCACACCTGCACCCCCCCCGCCCCGCCTCCTCCCGGGCCGCACACCTGCACCCCCCCGCCCCGCCTCCTCCCGGGCCGCAAACCTGCAGCCCCCCCACCCCGCCTCCTCCCGGGCCGCACACCTGCAGCCCCCCCGCCCCGCCTCCTCCCGGGCCGCACACCTGCACCCCCCCGCCCCGCCTCCTCCCGGGCCCCACCCCTGCACCCCCGCCCCGCCTCCTCCCGGGCCGCACACCTGCACCCCCCCGCCCCGCCTCCTCCCGGGCCGCACACCTGGGGCGGCACACCTGGAAGGGGGCGGCCCTAAGAACCCCCGCCCGGTAACTGACAGCGCAGCAGGATGCAGTTGGTGTCCTCCTGGCAGGTGACCCAGCTCAACGAGTCGCCCAGCGGCCGCCGGCAGCCGGAGCACAGAAACACCAGCGGCCGGTCGTCTTCCTCGGCGGGCTCCGCAGCCTCCTTGCGCCGCGTCCTCTCCACGCTGGCCACGGACGCGTTCCCGCTCAAGGAGTTCCACGTGCTCGTCCACTTCTGCAGCAGCCGGTGGCGGCTCGAGTCTTCCGAGAGTCGCTGGCTTAACGGCGAGGGGTCGCCCCACGTGCTGTTGCTGCCACACGCACAGCTGCTAGAGCAGCAGCCTTGGCAGCCCGCCGGCGACGCAACACCCGCCATTACTTACAAATAGCCCGCGCTGCGCGGAGCCACGGGGTGGGGGCGGAGGGAGGGCCTCTGCGCATGCGTGGGGGACCGCGGGGGCGGGGGAGGGCCTCTGCGCATGCGTGGGGGCGTGGCGAGGCGGCGGCGACCCAACAGAGGCCGCGGTTCCAGGGGCCCGCCCCTGCGCATGCTCGCCGCCGCCGGAGGCGGGCTGGGGGCGTGGCTGCGCCTGAGTCACGTTTTCCGGCCTTTGGCAATCGAGGCTGCTAGAGACGCGATGGCCAGTGTACTTGGGTCGGGGGATCCAGCCTCTTTCTGTAGCAGGGGCCGTGTCTTTGAGAACGTCACGCGCCCCAGACTCAGGGACCAGTGTCTCCCCGAGACCTTCGCGGCGGTTAAAGCGAATGCGCCGCCCGCAAAGCGCGCAGAGAGGAGCTGGGCGCTTCTGCTCTATGGCCTCCGGGCGCTACAGCCCCAGACCCTGCAGCGTGCCCCAGAGGCGCCTGAGAGCTGCTAACACGTAGCACACTGAGCCCCACCTGCACAGATCGGGCTCAGCGGGTCGGGGGGCCCGGAATGCGCCTTTCCGACAAGCTCCTAGGTGATGCCGATTCCGGCAGCAGTGGCAGCCCCACTTTGGATTGCCAGTGCTCTAGTGTGCCCAATTCCTTTCGGGTGGAGAAAGCAGGGGCGTTTCTTCTGTGCACTGTTATTGCTGGAACAAGACCCTAGAAAGGGCCCCAGGTCACTCCGGCCGGCGGGCGCGCGCACGCGTAGCCGCCCTGGTGCTGGACAGCGCGCAGGTGCCTCTGCCGTCGGGAGCTGGGGGCCATTGGCCCCGTGCATTGGAATAGGCTTCCCTTCTGCGAGAAGAGGACAGCCTTCCTCAGCTGTCCCTGAAAACCAGCCTCTGACGTGAAAGCACCACACATCGAGACGGGAAAGGCTGATGGGGGAACTGACTAGCTGCATTGTATAGAAAGAAAGGCCCGTGGGCCGGCCGAGTGGCGCGGTGGTTAAGCGCTGGCTTGGGAAGCCAGCGGCCCCGGTTCGGGTCCCATAGATGAGGGTCAGTGACACTGCCCTCAAAAAAGAAAGAAAGGCCCAGAGTCTGCTCTGGGTGTGTCCTAAATCACGGCCCATTTTGCTTGGTCAGATAAGTTATTTACATACATTTTACTTCCAATTTTAGTGCCTCCGGCCACTAGCAAAAAGCAAAAGCTTTGGAGTCAGAAGCCTTAGGTTGACCTATCCTTCCCCCAGGTAGTAAGCCCATAGGAAACTGTGGAAAGGCTATTTGCCTTCCCTGAGTCTGATTCTTCAAAGATTGAATGGCTCAGTACTGCACCAGGGTTGTCATGAAGGTCAAGTGTTATAATATGCCTGAAAATACTTTAGCTCACTGGCCCATGTCAAGTAGCCTACAACTAGAGGAAAATGCTTTGACTATTTTAGGTTTTCATTTCATACATGGAACTGCTTTTCCTCCTCCTCCTTCTGTGCAGGCAAGCTTGACCTCTCTGGACTGCGGTGGTCAAGCACAGTATCTCTGTTATAAGGTTGATAAAACCTACATGTGTTCTTTAAGGAAATGGGTAGTAATCTTGGAATTCAAGGAATGATCTCTGCCTCAACACTAAAGTTCTGTGGTGGGATATCCCACTAAAGACGAAATGCAAACTGGGGATGCCTGATCACTTTCTCACCAATACACTTTTGTCTTGGTGGGCCCATTCCTCCAATAATAATAATAATAATTTTTACAACTGTATTACAACTATATTTTACAACTGTATTGCTATAAAGACTAATATATAAATACGATATATTAAAACATTTTCTTTGACCTAAAACTTAATTTTTTTCCCTCTGATTTCAAAAGAGATTAAAACATTTTTATGGGGACTCACAATGATATCATGGGCCCTAGGCACCATTCCTAATAGAGATGTCAGCCTCAATGCAAAATGAACTCTTTGATAGTCCCAAGTGTTATGAATACATAATATCTAGATACCCACAAAGTCATATTTTATGTAGGGACAAAATGAGATGCTTGAGGAAGATGACCTTGGGTTGGGTGGCTGTATAATTAATTATTACTTCCTGGAAAGCCAGTCTCATCCTTCCTCTTAATTTTACAACTTGGAGATTTGAATAAGGTTGAGTCCAGTCCCTATCACCTCCACTGCCATCACCACCAATTCTAGGAATGGGTCCCCAGAGGTTTAACCCAATCAGGATAACCCATCTCTCTTCCATAGCCATTGATGTAGGAATGGCTCCTATCCCAGTGTCCTATTTCAGTGCATTGTGCTTCTTTCTCTGTCTGTAGGGTTTGGCTCAGGATAGCAGTTTCACCTACTTTGTCAAATTTTGTCCAGAGTAAATCTCAAGACTCTTCGTCAGTGGTTAGAGGAAGAGATGTTTTCTTTGTTCCCTGGATACCAACAAGGAAGCACGCACCCAGGTTGCTTCCGGCAGCTGCCTTGTAAAGATGAAGGAGGGCACAGCTTATTTCTCTAAAAGTAGTTGAGAGTGTCCTCAGGAAGCCGGCCAGAAATCTTTTAGACCATGACCTGAGCAGGAGTCACAGCTGAACCCCAGAAGAATCAAGAAACATTCCTAGAGAATCCAGGTCCAGTGGATAGAGGCTGGAGGAAAATGCAGGGACATCAGACCGAAAATGGCCAAAATAGACTCTTGATGTCACCTCCTCCTACAGTCTACCTTAACTCAGTAAATTCTACCTATCTATTCAGTTGCTCAAATAGAAAACCAGAGAGAGAGAATCACAGAGAAGCTGAGCACTCAGCCTCTGTACTTTTTCAGTTATGTGAGCCAACAAATTCTCTTTATTGTGGAAGCCAGTTTGAACTGTTTTGGTTGTACTAGCAGTTAAAAACTGTGTGTTCTGGTATATTAACGTTGAGATTTTGACTGAGACTCCAAGATGATTAAAAATGACATACCAAAGGCAGGCTGAGCGGCATGGTGGTTAAGTGCTGGCTTGGGAGCCAGCAGCCGCAGTTTGGGTCCCACATATGAGGGCCAGTGACACTGCCCTCAAAAAAAAAAAAAATGACATACCAAAATGTGTGACACAGATCGTCTGTCTCCCTTGCAGAGCACTTCAGAGCCGATATTGGAGAACTAACTCCCTCCTGCCCTAAACTGTCTCCCATGTTTTGGGAATATTAAAGCCTGGAGAAAATGGTGACCAAGATAACTTCATAAGAAAGATTTCTTTGGACACCGGCTGGGTTATGAGTTTCACTTCTGCCCATTAGAGAAGGTGGAGGGTATCTTCCCCCTTGCCTCAATCTGGCTGAGGAGAGACTTTGAGGAGCCTGTGGGTGCCCAGATGCTTGGGGACACAGTGGACGGCAGGCTGCGCTGTTTTGGTGGCATAACAAAGGTGAGCCAGGTAGGTTGTCAACCAGATATGAACTTTTCTGGTGGGTAGGTCACCTATAACCTTAAACTCTGCCTAAGAAGATAACCTAGAAGGATGAAGACTCTCCAACAAAGAGCATCCCAGTGAGAAAGGGGCCCGGGAAAGCCAGGGCTGAGGGGAGCAGTCAGCCCAATGGGAGGCCTTCCTGGGTCATGGGTATCCAGCTGGGGGTGAGCGTGCAAAGAGTTTCCAAGAGGCCAAGAGAAAGAGTGGGTTCTAACCATGCGAGGCCAGAGGGTGAAAAGCCAGGTTAGGATAGAACCAAGTCCAATGAAAACCATCTTGATCTCTTTGTTCCCCATTTTAACCTAGGAATGGAAATAGCAAGGAGCAGGTGAAGTGAGAAAGAGGGCAGAGCCAGCCACGCACTCTTCCCCCACTAGAAGCAGGGGCCCACCTATGTGTCCTACCTGGGGAAGGAGGACAATTCTTATCCTGGAGTGAAGATTGTAGTATTGATTAGTGTCTTAGATTGGATATTAAAATTCTGTCATTGAGAGTCTGTTGGCAACTAAAGTACTGCAGGATTGTCTATTCCCCAAGAGGGTACACTCAAATTCTGAATACGGGGAGGATTTCTTTACAAAGAGCCTGATAATAAAGGTGTAGATGGCACATAGGAGAAACCTCAAGGGATAACGTAGGAACCCAAGTTCACAGCAGTGGGATTAACACCACTCTTCCCTTGAGCCAAAGGGATGCGGGCAGTGAGAGGTTACTAGAACCCAGAAGGAAAGAGAGTTGTGAAGAGCAGACTACCTTGGGAGGATCACCTTTCATCAAGGGACACATCCAGCTGAGGTGACCTCACAGAGAGGGAGGCAGGAAATAAAATTCCCTGACTGTGTTCTCATCCCTCCCTCCAGTTCCCTGCTGGAGCCCCCGTGGTCCAAATCCAGCGGGAACCCAGAGGGCACCCAGCATATTGATGTGATTTGTACAAGTCAGGATGGAGAGTGAATCTGGAGAGGCAAGCAGAAGGAACCCCACACACACTGCCCAAGTCTTCTGCCAGAGGCACCAAGTAAGTTCTAAGGGCACAGTAGGAAGTAAAATTCAAAACAGTTCCATTTTGCTTCCATCCTTCAGTGTTTTTTGCTCAACACACCCATTACTCGGACTATCTGATTCAACGCTCATTTCTGGCTGGGTTCACAAGCTTTGGTGTAAATAACAAACAAATGATAGTCTGATTTAATGTCAATGGCTAGCACTGGGGGGGAGAGAGACAGGGAATACAGCTAGGTGCAACTAGGGGAGAGGAGAAACAGGCAAAAGGGGAGAAAAAAACGATGAGACCTTGAGAATCTTGCTGGAAGAATTTATGGCTTTTTAGAAGTGCTCTGGCAATTGGGGAACGTGGGCAATTAATGGCTACTGATTGCAATCATCGACTGGATTTTAATTGCATGCACTTCCTTGCACTTCCCCGTAAGAATGACAATGAGGTGTGATTGTAAGTTGCTGGAAATCAATTGTCTGTCCCCTTTAGTTTAGAGAGCTGGTCACAGCTGCATTTGAGAACCATTTGGTCCAAGTTTTATTAGCAGAGATATGTCTGGGAGCCACAAGACACCCGCAGCTGCCTTCCCCTCCCAGCTGGCATCAAGAGAATGCCATGCTGCACACTGAGCCCCCAGGAACCTCCTGCCACAATCAGAGCCCTCCTCAGGGGGATAAGATGTGCTGTGGGGAAAGTGTGGTTAGATATTTATATCTGTGTTCCAGAAGTGAAACAATAACTACAGGAATATGCTTCGCCCTTTAAAAACTTCTCGGAGGCAGCATGCTCTTTAAATAGTTCTGTTTCTCTCTCCTTCTCAATGTGTGGGATCACGATTTTCCGGTCTTTAACAGAGATATTTTATTCTTGCGAAAGTTAAAAAAAGAGGAAAAGAACATGTGATTTTCAGAAAAATCATAATATATTTGAGCTGGGAAAGAATCACAGAGATGCTTAATCCACATGCCTCACTCTGCAAATAGAAAAGCTGAGACCCGGTGTGGTTCAGAAGTCATGAGTTTAGTGAGTGGCAGATAGTAGTGGACATCTGGGCTGTTATATGTCCAGTACCATCTCCTCTTCTTGGGAAAGTGCTCCACCCTTCTCCCCACCCCAGGCAGGGCTTCCCATCTAGAGGGTCTTACCTCACTCCTTCCCCAACCTGGAGGTGGGCGGTGTCCTCGCTCTCATCGCCTTAGCCACCTCCTCCATGGCCACATCGCTAGGTTCCAGCAGCAGGTGTCAGAACTAGAGCCAGCCCAAGCCCATCCCTGGAGCTTTTTAATGCCAAAGCTCAGAGGGAGGGTCCTCTGCTCACCTTTTCTTCATGAATCATGATCTCAGAGCTGTCATCAACCATGTCCCCAGCCATGCCGGACAGCGTGGCATGACATTCATCCTCAGAGAGAAGCAAGATGTGAGGTGGAGGTTGAGAGTAACGGCAGCAGCCCAGGTTCCACAGCTCTCTTTCCTGTTCTGTGAGCTCCCCTCACAGAGTTCCCATAAACCCCACTCGTGCTGAAGCTAGTTAGAACCAGCTTTCTGTCACTTACTACCAAGAGTCCACGCAGATTTCAGCCTACAGCCTTGGTCTCTGGACCCTGAATATAGTGGAGTCTGCACCAGATTGTTGAAATATAACTTCATACATTTGATAATGCCTTGTATTTCTCAAAATGCAGTCTTTAAAGGAGGTTAACTATGGTGAATAACAATATCATGTAAGGGAAGTATATATATATCCAGTACAAAGAGTTCAAAATTCAGGGCGTAGATCATTTCCAGACTAGAATTATACACCCACTCACGTCATGATCCATGCACGGTTGACATTTTCAGACATAAATAAACTTCAAAAATCTATCTTTAACATATTCTTTCCTATTTGAAAATGTGCTGCAATAAGAAATGGGATATATGACATCACAGTAAAAGAAAAGCTAATGTTTAATATAAGAAAAGATACTCCACTGCCTTTATTTTTAAACTATGCTGAAAACTAAGAGCTCACCTATCAGTTTGATAAAATCCAGGAGGTTGACAGGATAATCTGTTGCCCAGGTTACTGCCTCGGAAAACAGATAGTTGTATATATTGCTGATAGGTATGCAAGATATTCTAACCTCTGTGGAAAGGAATTTGGCAATACCTAACATAATTACATGTGTATATATCCTTTGACACAGAATTCGCACTTTCAGGAATCAATCCCCAAAATATGACAAAAACAGGAACACAAGACATTGCAGCACTGTTTGCGATAGCAAAGACTAAACACAAGCCAAACATCTCCCACTGGGAACTGGTTGAATAAGTTGTAGTATATCCACACAATGGCAGCATTATCCATCTGTAAAAAAGGAAAAATATCTCTGCGTGCCATGGAGAGATGTCCAGAACAAATTGTTAAGTGATAAAAGTTCAAAAAGGAGATATAGCTTGCTATTGCACATCTGAAAAGGGGGAGAAGGAAAGGCTGAATATATATACATATTTACTTATATTTTTAAAAATTGAAAGGTAAACCAAAAACCTTTTTAAAAAAGTACTGACTTGGGTGAAAGTAAAAGGAAGGGAGGAGAGGAATCTAAAGATCTATAAGCACACCTTATTTTATATGTTTGACTTTGGAATCATCTAAGTATTTTACATAATTATAAAACAAAATAAATGTTTTTAAAAGCAACCTCTAAATATTGAGATATTTAATATATTTAGCAGGTGGCATAACTTCATAGAGAAGAACTATTTCAAGTGACTTTAAAACATTGATTTTACTATACATATCTTGTAGGATGTACTCTAAGGACAAAAAAAAAACAAAAACGAAAACGAAAACTGTCTCCCTCATAAAAGATCTTAAATTGTTTTCAGTAATCATGTTCTTGTTGATATTGATATTGTTATTCTGAGACTGTGTGTATATTGTATATTGAATAATTATGTTAGTATCATTGGAAATAGGATTTTAAATTTTGGAGAAAAAAAGGATACAGCTAGGAAAGATAAGGTTTGTAATAAGTAATAACTATAGTGTGATTTAGAATTGGAAGTATCAATATGAACTCATGATTTTTTTTTATTTTAAAAAATAGATATTCCCTAGCTCTCTACACTGAATAAACCTCACCATTGTAACCAACACTGTAGCAATAAGCACCCTTTGCACCCAGATTATGATAGCTAAATACCATTTCCTGCTAAAAGAAACCAGGATTCCTTGGAGAAATGGATGAATTCAAGGTCTGGGGCAAGAAAGGTACAAAATGAATCTGGAACAACTTGTCATTTCAAAGAGCAAGAAAGTTATAAAAAACAAAGCAAACTACTAATAAAACCCACATCAAGAGGCTCTCACTGTCCAAATATAATGTAATTGCACGTCAGTAAAGATAATAGCAGCCATGGATTGGAATGCATCAAATAGGTTTAAATACATTAATTCATAATGATTTTTAAAAAAAACTTTTCATTGTTTCCTTTCACAGAATGCTAGAAAACCTAATCATTATTTTGAAAACTGGCAACAAACAAAGTAAATCAAACATTTATTCCCCACTGATGTGAACTGTACCTCAGGTAACCAAATAGTTTAGGAAGGAAGGATTATTTTGTTTCCTTTTGTTTTCTTTTCAGAAGGACAGCAGCTCATAAATGAGGAAGGAATGATGGAGTAACACGATCACCATGTTTACAAGGCTAAATGCATTCATGGAAGGATCTCAGCAATGATCATCACAGGCTAGTAATGTCACAAAAAATAGAGACAATCAGATATTATGTGCCTCTTGAGGAAAGGACACACACCGCTCTAAGGTATTCTTGCCAAAACAAATTGAACTGAAATCTGATTCAGTCTCTAGCCCTAACTTCACTTTCCAGGAAATAGAGGGCCTGGGATCCAGCTGGCAAACCCTTCAGAGCAAATAACCTGTTTCCTCAGCAAATAAATTATAAGTTCAGAAAAGAAACAAAAAAAAGAAGAATAGGAAGGGAACCCATACACTTCACAAAACTTCAGTCATAACAACCAATTGTAATGCATGTATCTTATTTGCTCCTGATTTGAGCAAATTAATTATTAAAAGAAATTATGAGACAAACAGGGAAAATTTAAACATTGGCTAGATAATTAATACAATTAAATTATTAGTATTAATTTCTAGGTGGGATAATAGGATTATGGTTGTGTATTTTTTTTAAATCCTCCTTCAGAGATACATACTGAAATATTTACAGATAAAATGATATATTTAGAATTTTCTTCATAGTGTCCAGAATGGGGGGGGAGTGAATAGGGGTGTAGATAAAAGTGAATTAGCCACAACTTTATCATTGTTCAAGTGGAGTGGTGGTTACATGGAGTTTAATTATGATATTCTCGCTGTTTTTGCATATGTTTGAAATTGTCTATGATAAAAATTTTATTTTGTAAAAAGCCATGCAAATTTTGCATTTACTCTGTTATATACCTATGCTTGTTTCAGTATTAATATGTAGCTTTTACCAAAAAAAAGTTACTGTATTTATTTTAAGGATTTGTACACCCACAACACAACATTGTGTGCCCCATGTGGTGGGCTAAATAATAGCCCCCCAAAACATCCACACCCTAATCCCTGGAACCTGTGAATGTTACTTAATGTGGCAGCGGGGACTTTGCAGATGTGACTAAATTAATGATCTTGAAATGGGGAGATTATCCTGCATTATTCGGGTGGACCCAATGTAATCACAAGTATCTTTATAAGAAGCAGGAGACAGATTTGACTACAGGAGAAGGTCATGTGACAATGGAATCAGGCGGGAAAAGGACAATGTGAGCCAAGGACAGAGGACAGCCTCCAGAAGCTGGGAAAGGCAAAGACATGGATTCTCCCCAGGGCCACCAGAAGGAAGCAGCCCCAGCAGCCCCTTAATATTAGTCCCATATAATTCATTTTGAACTTCTGACTTCTAGGACTATAAGATAATAAATCTAGGTTGTTTTAAGCCACCAGGTCTGTGATAATTTGTTACAGCAGCCATCGGACATTAATCCCAGGTACTGGGCAGAGCATGGAGGGCTGCCCCATCTGCCTGTACCACAGCTTTCTGCCTGGAAAATGGGGCCGCCAACACCCAGGGCAGGTATTGCGAGAAGGACATAAAGCGCCACACTCAGAGCCTCGCTCAGGTCCTTGGTCAGCAAATGGTTGCTTTCCTACATTTCTAGGTCTCTCCTCTCTACCTTGCCCCCTCTACTCAATCTCTAGCACAATGACAGCAAATGAGTGTGTACATTTCCTGTAAAACACCCCCCAAAAAATAAAAACGTCACCTTCAAGCTTTGGGTTATAAATTAAAGTGGGAAGAAAAACAATGCTTACAGTCAAGGTCTTGGAGGTATTTGTTAATATAAATATGTCATGATTATCTCAGAGAGTTGACCTTCATGGGAGTATTCTTACTAATGTCAAAGGGGATTTTTTTTTATTTTATTTGTTTTTCTACCAGGGAATTTTCATGGGTACTTTAAAGTCAAGATTATTATAAGATCAATAAATTCATTTTAACAAGCAGTAATCTGACAGGTAGAAGTGAAAAATCCAAACAAGTGGAATTAAATTATGTTCAATTGGAAAATGTAACAAGGAAGGAAGGAAAGAGAGAGGAAGGAAGGAAGGAAGGAAGGAAGGAAGGAAGGAAGGAAGGAAGGAAGAGAGGGAGGGAGGGAAGGAAGGAAGGAAGAGAGGGAGGGAGGGAGGGAAGGAAGGAGGGAAGAGAGGGAGGGAGTGAGGGAGGGAAGGAAGGAGGGAAAGAAAGAGGGAGAGAGGAAAGAATATATGATGGTCAACTTTATGTGTCAGCTCTTCTAGAATACCCGTGCCCAGATATCTGGTAAACACTATTTCTGGTGTGTCTGTGGGGGGGTTTCCAGAAGAGATTAGTATTTGAATCAGTGGACTGAGTAAAGCCGATGGCCCTCCCCAGTATGGATGGGCATCATTCAATTTATTGAGGCCCTGAATGGAACAAAAATGTCCAGTTCGCTTTCTGCCTGACACCTTGAACTGGAACGTTGGTTTTCTCCTGCCTGATTCTCAGACCCTCTCTACACCACGCACTCTCTGGCTTGGGCCTTCAGACTATACCACTGGTTTTCCCAGGTCTCCAGCTTGTAGACAGCAGATTGTGGGACGTCTCAGCCTTCATAATTACGTGAGTCAATTCCCTATAATAATATTCCTGTGTGTGTGCGTGTGCGCGCGCGTGTATGTACATACATGTGCATGGGTGTGGGCACATGCTGGAGAATGATGATAGGAGCTGGAGGTTGGGAAAGTTTTTACTAGAGGTTCTCCAAGAAGGGCAGACAGGGAGCTGCAGAACATGAATAGGTGAAGGCAAGAAATAAAGGGGATTCGTTTGCATCCAAGGTTGGCGTTGTACGCAGGAAGTGATAGAATGGATTGTGGGGTGGGGTGAAACTAGCAATAGAAGAGAAGATGGGCACATGGAGAGTGAGAAATGAGAAAAGGAGAATGGTGCCATAGGAAGAAAGGCTGCATTTGCTGACAGGTGACCAAAACGGCTTCTATGAATGGGTGCCTTCCATGGACAAGGTGCTGCTGTAAGTACTCTGCTGGATGTTCGACCCCCTGGGAGACACAGGTGATGGTCATGCCCATTTCACAGATGAGGAAAACCAGCCGCAGAGAGGTTAAGTCCCTTGTCCAGGGCCACCCTCCTGGTACAGACAGCATTCGAAGTAGGCTGTCTGGCTGCAGACTCCATCCATGCTCGTGCCCCCTCCACTCTGCTGCCCCTTAACTAAGTACACCTGGGAGGCTCATGTGCATGGGCGTGTGCAGGGTGCAGGGAGTGTGTTGTCAGGTGGACACTTCACCTCTCGTTTTGGAAGCCCAGGAGTTTGTTTCTAATCAACCAAACTGCCTCAGTGGTTCAGGGAGAGGGGTCCCCACAGAATGCCCCAGGCACAGCAGGGCTGCATGTCCAGGATCAAAGCCAGCAGAGAGCCTGTCTACACTGTCCACGTCCACCCTTACTCTGACAGTGTAGACGTGAATCAAGAACACTAGGAAGTTGGTATATATGAGGAAAGGCCCCATAATTCTGTGTGTTTTAATTTCCCAACTAATTCTCAAAGGCTAAATCTTAGGACTCTTCTCACACTTAGTCTTAGTCATTCCAAATATTTGAAATGTTCCTCTTAATTGCATCTGTGGCTCTAAGAAAAATGAGTGTATAACTTGGAGACATGCCCTACAGAAACGCAGAAGAATCCTCGTCACGCTTGTCATCAGCAAAGAGCTGGGTGAACCCTGGGGCCCTATTACCCAAGAACTCAATCCACGTGGGATGTTGGCCCAAACAGCCTCATCAATCTGAACAAATGCAGCTGACTGGTTGGTTCTTGGGGGCTTAGATAAAGGCTGGGGGAGGTGTACTCAATTGGGGCGGCGGGGGAGGGTTGTTCCTTGCATTTAATGAATTGGCTGTGTGTACATGAGAGGGGTTACAAGCTCAAAGCCAGCATCACTCAATTTCTGCTCTCGGATAATGAATCTAAGCCAGTGATTTGCTGGTTGCTTCATGGCACCAAATACCACCTTAATGTAAGGCAAGGGCACCGCCAGCCCTTTGTTTTGGCATCATTCACTTTTTAAGTATTTAAGGCAAAGAGTGATTGTCCTTTCTAGCCCTGTTCGGCATCTTGTCTTTCTAGGGACCCCGAGGTATCTGTTTTCCTGTCTTTACACAGAAGGGCAACCTAGAGCTGCCCTGGAAAGACGGTCTCCAGCCTTGCAGCTCTGTTTGTTTTGGAGTTTTATCAAGAAGGGGCAGGATGGAAAGCTCGACTTGCGTGCTGAGGACATCAGGCACACGCCCCTGACCTTTCTCCCAGCCAGTGGCTCGCACACATGGGCAGGCCCAGAGCCTGGAGACGCACAGACACAGTTGGACGATTTTCCGAAAGCAGTAGGCCAGCTTCCTCCGAGGACGCCGAAGGGCTCCGATGCGCAGCCCCCCAGGGCCGCAGACATGGCCAACAGGACCAACGCCTCCGCCCTGTACTACAGCTATGAGTACTACCTGGATTACCTGGACCTCATTCCCGTCGATGAGAAGAAGCTGAGAGCCAACAAGCGTGAGTGCTGACCTGGGAAAGCCGGCCAGGCATAGGCTGGGGGGTTGGTCCATATGATTTTCTCTCTGCATTCACTTATTGCCTCCAACAGCTGTCAGGGTGAAGCCGGAACTTGATCCTGCACCCGAAGATATAAATGCACGGTAAATGGTATCTGTTATCTTCTGTCATAAGCTTGGAACTAACCTCCAAAGAAATCAACGCACTCTGGGAGCAGGTAGACACTCTATCTGCTTTTAAGATAGATTTCTTGGTAGAGTTTCATTTGTCTGGGTGAGTTTCTTTACACTGTAGATTTTGGGTTTTCTGTTGTCTGTGTGCCGATTTGGGAGAGAGTTATTTTGTCATTCCTCTAAGATGTGTGACTTAATAATTTCTATTAAAGTACCAGCCGATGTGTAATCATCATGGTCTCAAGAAGGACACCCCAGAATGAGTGAACATCCTTTTGCTCATCTTCCTTCCCATCTTTATCTCTTGGGTAACGTGGTGCTTTGTGAACAATCTTCTCTGATTATTCCAGCCACTCATTCAAGATAACAAGTTAGCTGAGGAAATGAGCATGAGAAAAGAAACAAAAATAAGGTCTGGGCACTGGGAACCCATCCTCTGCCCATCTCGAAGTCTCTGGTTCCTTGGTTATTTCACTACAGTCACACAATATGTCTGTCAGAAAGTAAATGCAGTCACGAAAAGGAGTGGGATGCTTTTCATATGAAAATAAAGATGGTCTGTTAAACACCAGCTCAACACTGAAATCCATTTAGATGTTATTATTTAATAAAAGCGGCCAGAGCCCCGACAGAGTTCTAGGGTGTTTTGTTAGGAAGCGTTCCCATTTCCAGTTCCATTTACAACTTCCAAAAGTCAAGTGCAGGCACCCATCCATGTTTGCTGAGGACTTACTATGTTCCCCAGCACCATATTACAGCTTTTGGGGGTTCAATAGGTTTTTTAGATGCAAGGTATATGATCAGGAAACTAAAATGCAGATTTTTGCACACACAAAGTGGCAGGGTTGAAATAAAAGCCCTCTCATATGTATTGTCCACAGTTCAGAACTTCAGGATGCATACTTAGGCTGGACAAAATGTAGATTTGTGTTCTTTTTAAAATTAACACATTAAGTTAAACTCTGGGTCAGCCTCAGACACTGCTACCCTCTTGTGTGCCAGATATCTGCTCTGTCACCACCAGGGCTCCAAAGCTTCTCCTCCCTGCTTTGGGTTGAGGACTGTTTGCAACATTAGAATCTTAGAACCCACAATCTCAACCTTTTCCCCAAGCCTTACTCACAGACAACATCCATTTCTGGGAAAAGTGGCTGACTTTCCCTCTAAGCTGGGTGTGAGGCTTGAGAAGATGTTCTTTCTTGCAGACGTGAACTAGAGTTGGAAGTTTACAGCCCGATGAATGTAGAAACAAGGTCAAATAAAACACTCCTCCCCAAACTCCCAAACCCAGTAAAGACCATCCCAGTGAGGAAAGTCGCTCCTTCTCCCAAAATACCCGAGATGTCAGATGTCAGAGGCAATGACACTCATGGAGACAGGCTAGTCGCTGGTTCCCCCTATAAAGAGTAAACATCTATTGGTATTTTAATAGAAATTATTCAAGGTATCCATCTTAGGAGACAGACAAAATAATTCTCTTCCACATCTGCATACAGACAACAGAAAACATAAATCTACAGTTTGATGAAACTCACCCAGCTTACTGGAAACCCAAACAAATAAATTAAACCCTATCAAGAAATCCATTGTAAAAGAATATTGTGTTTCAAAAGTGTAAATCTACAATTTGATGAAACTCACCCAGCTTACTGGAAACCCAAACAAATTAAACCCTATCAAGAAATCCATTGTAAAAGAACATTCTGTTTCAAAAGTGTCTTAGTTTCTTAGGAAGTTAATTCCAAATTTATTACCAAAGGTATCAGATACCATTCTACACCCAAGCGCATAGATACCGGGAGGTCTTTGACACCCACACGGAGAAGGAGGAGCATCCCTGGCCTCTTTTATTCCTGTTTGTATCCCAGATGTCCCAGGCTTCAAGTCTTATCTGAATTTAATTCCTATTTTTTCTGGGAAAGAAGTTTGGGGTTAGATAAATGCTGTCTCCCAGAGTGTTTAAGCCCTGAATAGGCAGCTGTCTCCTTTTTTCTAGGGGACCAGCTGGGAGGCAGGGGCCATAGAGGGTAGGTGCATGGACGCCGGAGCCAGTCGGCTGGAATGCACACCTCAGCTCGGCCACTGGCGATTTCAGTGAACTTGGGCAGATAAGCTTCTAAGGCCAGGCCATCATCAAGAAGAGGAAATTAGAACCCATCTCTCAATGGGAGAAGTGTTCAAATTTTGGGGCAGTCTTTAATTCACCATAAACAAGAAAAATATTGCAGGTGGCCCTATGTGCTCCACAGATAAGTAACACAGGAGGGGCAGTGAAGGAGAACTGGGGCCCAAGGAAGGACTGCAACCTTGACAAAGGGGGTCAGTGAAGGCTTCCCCAAGGTGATCTGTAAGAGGTGAGAAATGAGCCTTGCGGGCAACTCTGGGAGCCTCCCAGACAGGAAGAACACCAGGAGCAATGGCTCTGAGGCAGGGGGTGCCTGGCGTGTTCTGGGAATGACAAAGAGATTTCAGTGACTATTTCCTTATAGTGTTGGAAACTACCTTGGAAATATCTTTTTCTCTTAAAATGGAAACCACTTCATTATTTCGTAAGTCAACACAACCCATCAATCAACAAGAAAAAGAAAAACTATGGGCAAATGACTTGAAAAGACAGTAAAAAAAAGAGGAAGCTCAAATGGTCAGTGAACAGGGGAAAATGCTCAGCTTCACAAGTCATCAGGGAAAGGCACTGGGAAAGAGCAAGGAGACGCCATCTCACACCCATGGCATTAGCAAGATTGATGGCGGGGCCGGCCGAGTGGTGCAGTGGTTAAGTGCTGGCTTGGGAAGCCAGTGGCCCCGGTTCAGGTCCCATGTATGAGGGCCAGTGACACTGCCCTCAAAAAAAAAAAAAAGAAGGTTGATGGTGGAAGTGCTGAGGTAGGAAGTAGAGAAATTGGCAGTGTCATATGCTGCTGATGGGATGAAAATTGGGTTTGCCATTTTGGAGAGCAACTTGGGAAGGACCAGAGATGTTGAAGATGCTGACATGGCAATAGAAGTACGTGAGGTCCTGAGGCCCAGAGAAGCCGAGTGACATGCTCAAGGGCACCCAGCAAGGTATTCGCAGAGCTGGGACTTCAGTTCCAGGCTCCCAGGAGTCCGGACTCTTGCCAGGACAGTGCCATGATCAGTGGGCAGACTCACCAGAATGTGGGGTCCAGCAGAGCAGAAACCTTTGTCTGCATTGCTCCCTCAATCCCATCTCATGATAGTGCCCAGCACTTATTAGGCACACAGAAACCTTTGGGGAATGAATGAATGAATAAACTGATGGGAGGTAGGCAGCTCTTGCGTGCATTATTCATTTTCATGATGAATATCTGTGTTAGTCATCAATTTATTCCTCTCAGTTCTGAATGCACCCTTCAAGACATACTCTGTGATAAAGATGGGATTTCTTTAAAGTAAGCCCCGTGTGAAGCTTTCCCAGGACAGGGCTTTGAGCCGCACTGCAGGAGGCCTGGGTTGTGTTAGGGGGGCCTGCGGGGGGGCGGGTACGAGGACATCTGGTGGGCCCGGCCCTAGTCCCTGATCCAGAATACGGTCCCTCTGAGATATTGCAGCGTCGGTGTGGCAGTAACATCTCTGCAGCCATCTTGACCTGCAAACCAAAACCCCTGTACATGTGGCTGGTGTGGGGAGGGCGTTACAAGCTGAGCAGCTGATCCTCCACAGGCCTCTGTCAGCAGGACCCTCCACCAGTTGTGGGTCACTCCCTTCCCTCTGGGACTCTGGAAGGTTGTCTGGTTTGTCCAGCAGCTCTAGACCAGCCCAGGCCTGGCTAAACTAGCCAATATCTCTCAGGTGGCCAAGCCACACCTTCTCCAAGGTGTGAACCCCTTCCAAGTTTGTCCTTTTTTGGTTTTGGAGGCTGGATTGTGTCCCCATCCCCCAAATTCCTAAATTGAAGACCTAATCCCCCAGACATCAGAATGGACTGGAGATAGGGCCTTCCCAGAAGTCATTAAGTTAAAACAAGTTCATATAGATGGGCCCTAATCCAATATGACTGCTGTCCTTATAAGAAGAGGGGATTAGGACACAGGCACTCAGAGGGAAGACCACACGGAGAAGGACACAGGGAGAAGGCGGCCATCTACAAGGCCAGGAGAGTGGCCTCAGAAGAAACCAACCCTGCCAACTCCTTGGACGTCCAGCCTCCAGAATTGGGCGAAATTAATTTCTGTTGTTTAAGCCACCCAGTCTGTGGTACTTTGTTAAGCAGCCTGTCTTAGTTCATGTGGGCTGCTGTAACAAAACACCACAGACGGGCTGACTTCCAAACAACAGAAATGTATTTCTCACAGTCTGTAGGATGGGAAGTCCAAGATCAACGCACCAGCCTGGTCACATTTTTGTGAAGGTCCCTTTCCTGGACCATAGCTGGTGCCTTCCCGCTGTGTCCTCACATGGTGCAAGGAGCTAGGAGGCTCTCGCTGGCCTTTTTAAAAAGGCCACTAATCCCACCCATGCAGTCTCCACCCTCAGGACCTACGTGAGCGCTTCTGAAAGGCCCCAATACCATCACATTGGATGTTAGGATGTAACACATGAATTTTGGGGGGAGGCGGACACCAATATTCAAACCATAGCACAGCCTGAGTCAACTAATACACCTGGGGCCTCTCCCTCAGCCCTAGGATACCTCACAGAGTTTCCTTATATCTTATATACTCTTTTGTCCCATTTACTAATGCTTCATATTTAGCCTCAGTAATCCCCTATTTAGCTACTGTGTGATTTCATCTCCTGACTGCGCCTAGCCTGCTACCGTATCCTTCCAGTCCTTTTTCTTCCGTATCTGTTTAAATGTCTGAACGTCTGCACTGGCAGAGCAAGTTCATAGAGTGCACTCGAGCTTTTGTCATTTTTCCCCTACGGCCCCTGACAACCTGCGTATTGGTGCGAACGCTTTCCGTGCCTCTGGGGGGAAGTTTGAGCAGGCCTCCTAGCTTCACTGCTCACTCCTACATTTTTAAAACTATCTACCAGTCACTTTAAATCTAATGTCTAATCTCATGAAATAAATTTTGAACACACTTAAAAACAAACAACCTCTGAACTTCTTTAAAGTCAGAAGATCCTCTTTGCCCAGGCTGGGAAAGGGGTGCTTCTCCTTCCTTTGTTCTACCTGCAGCTTTCTCCCCCAGCCACCTGCCCCATGCTGGTTTGTGACAAGTCTTCATTGGAGCACAAGGGACAGAAAGAGGTGAAGGCGAGAAAGATAGTGCTTGGCTGGTACTGGTCTGGGGATGGGGGTGTCCTCTGTCGGGGCAGCGAGTCAAGCTGGCTCTTTCTCTCCTGGTGGGGTGCGTTTTGAGACCCCCTCCCCCAGAGGTGATGCCCTCTCCTGCTGGCCTCAAGGCTGCCCCCAGGGCCCTGTTCTCAGAGACCAACCCCACCTGGACTGGCTCAGTTGGAGGCCCACCTCTCCTCTAGGCCAGCTCCAGGTACCACTGAGCCTGCACCCTCCCTGAACCCTCTGCGGGCCCTTGACAACGTGCAGCCTTACCGCTCAACGGGCTGGTGCTTGTTTCCGGTAGTGATCAGTGTCAGGCAGTATCAGTGTCAGGCGGTCTCAGGGATGCTCCGTCACACAGCTTCATAGGTGTGTCAGGTGAGTGAGTCCGGAGGGGGATGAACAGAGGTCACTCCACAAAAAGCAGGGGGCCTTTTTGGCTGACAAATTTGACTTTCTCTCCCCATCAGTTCCTCTGGGTTGGATCTCCTCCCAGTCAAACAAATCAGGAAGCCTCACATCCCAGTTCTCTGGCGCACATCAAAGACGGAAAGGTGTTGTGAGCTGGAGGCTTTAGGGTGAGACACCAGGCTGAGGCGAAGCTCTCCTCGGATCTTCTCACTAGAAGGTCGCCTGGGCAGCTGGTTGAAATGCCGCAGGCCAGGCTGCGTTCAAGTCTTGTGTCACCTAGAGAAGGAGACAAAAATAGAAAAATACCCAGGGCTCATGCATTAGCCATGCAAGTGGGAAGGAGTTTAAGATTTTTGTGTTCAGGCCCACACACTGGAATTTATTCCATCATGGTGGAGCAGAAAATTGAAAGCATCTAGGGGTTTACGTATGTTTTTATGGAACATTCAGTGCAGTGTTTATTGAAGGCTGTGGGTTGCCCTTTCCCAGAGACAGATAGAAATCTGGTGTGATTTTGTTCCAGAGGCTTGACAAGGATTTTTACCCTTGTGAGTTTCATATGTGGCTTCTATTTCCTAGAAAGGTTAAGAATCTCCCCACCACTGTCAGTGTGGTGGAAAATGCAGATCTGTTTCCTCAGGCCCTGCCTGATTGCATATGTGATCTTTTATTTGTCCCCTTTTCAGAGGCTAAGCGTGGGAGAAAACCAGTCCCATCTTCCAATCTTACAGCAGCAGCACAGGTTATTCTAACACAATGGTTTCTTGATTCTGGTCAAATGGTCCCTTGCGGGGAAGAGCAAGGCGGATTGACTTCCCTGGGCAGTTTCTGGCTTTCATGCTGTGTATCATTTACTTTTTGGGTCAATATGTCTTCTTCCTTTAATTATGGGTTAGTAAGAATCTGTCATGGCCCATATTGACTTCCGCTGACGCCCGTGGCAGTTTTAATAAGAAGGCAGCCTATCTGCTGCTCCAAGAGCTGGGAGAGGAACAACAGCAACACACCACTAATCAATCTGTTCTGAACACACTACAGAGAACTCAGTGTACAGACTGAACAAAGGTCCTATATTACTCTTATCTCTCATTCAGAGTAATCGATTTCAGGCTACAACTTTAACCATGACTTCTAACACTTTAGCAAATGGTCAATCCCCTGGGCATGATACAGCAGTGAAAGTAATTTTTAACAAAGATGAGATAGTGTTTACTTTGAATGAAGTTCCCATCAAGGTAGCCCCGCATGGAAGTGCTACACTTGGAAGATTCTGTTATTGGTCAAAAACTGCTTGGAACTCTTCTGTTGGAACTGACTTTGGTGGCCACAGCACATTCTATGAATCCCTAAGGTATAAATTGTGTATATCTCTGAGGGTGGATTTGCTTTTGGGAAATAGTTAAGGATCACAAAGAAACCAATTGGGTGAAGGAAATTAAGCTAGTCGATACCACCCAGGTGTCAAAAATCAAATATGACCTCATAAAGTAGCAAAATTAGTGTGTGTGTGTGTGTGTGTGTGTGTGTGTGTGTGTATTGTTGAAGATAATTCTAAAAGAAGAATTATAAATACTTATGAATGTTTCATAAATGTTTATATTTGGTCAATATATTTATTTTAGGAACATTGATATGATTCTATTGTAGAGAAAGGATGATTATTTTGAAGGTCAGCCTTCATTTGGATTTGTAAGTTTGGGAACATTCATTTAAAAAGTCACTTTTTTTTTTCTTTAATTGATTCAATAAAGAAAATTGGCCACAAATAACAGAGTACCAGAAGAAAGAGAAGTTGGTTTCTCTCCCATGTAAAAGTCTGCAGAGTGGGGTGGTGGGTTCGCTCACAAACACCTCATGATCCAGATTCACTCCAGCTCATTGCTCTGCCATCTCCGGGACATTTTCCCTCATCTTCATGTTCCAAGCCATGCTCTAGCCATCACATCCATGTTTTGGGCAGCAAAATGTGGTAAGAAAATAAGAAGGAACACAAAGGAGTAGAAACCGAGCAGTCTGTGCAGGAAGACTCCAAGAAACTGTCATATAATGGTTCCACACTCACATCTCATTGGCCAGAACCTTGTCACATGGTCCTGCCTAGCTGAAAGGGAGGCTGGAGAATGTAATCTTCATCCCAGGCAGCCATGTGGCCAGCAAAAGGCAGAGGTTCTATTATTATGGAAGTACATGAGAGCAAATGTTAGGATTGACAACTAGCAGTCTATGCCACAATTACCTTGCTCATCTCTTATATTTTAGTTAGCTTGAAGGACACAGTGATATCACTTGCCACAAACACTCTTAAGAGAAATAATAATTTTAGTTCTATTTATCTATCATTTTGCAACCATTAAACAAGGAACTATGCCATGTATATAATACATACATATTATTGTATTTAATCTGTGTAGTAGTCTATGTAACACATGCTACTATCCTCATTTAACAGATGAGGAAACAGATTTAAAGATGTAAAAACCCCAGATTGTCTGAGATCACAGAGCTAGGAAATGGCTGAGCAGAATTTAAACTGAAAACCATGCACCTCCAGAGCCTTGGCCCATAACCCTCATTATTAGCCCCCAAGAAGATGACCATCTTGGATTTAATCTTCGACTAGGACTGTGGGACTCAAATGTGAGTAGCATTTGGAGGAAGTTTAAAACTGAGGTTTTCACGCAACAAAACGGAGGTGCCTACTACGAGTCAGGAGTATTTTAATTGGATTAATTTGCTAACTCCCAAGTTAGGATGAGAAGCCCCCAACGTGGCATGAAAGCCCAACTATGCCATACACAGTCTTTTCTCATCAATCCACTGTGGATGCTCACTCCCCTCTTTCTGACAGTATGGACCCAAAAAGGAAGGAAAGAAAGAAGGGACAGAGGGAAGGAGACAAGGGAACGGAGGAGAAGAAAGTAAATGAGGGAAGGATGGGGAAGGGAAGCAAAAGGAAGGAGAGGGGAAGAAAGGGAAGTCTTTCCGGCTGGACCAGGGTCATTGTCCAGCCAGCCTGGTTGTGAAAACAAGCCCACGGATGTTAAAACACTCCCAGCACTGAGGAATGACAGCTCCTGCCCTTGGACAAAATGTTCTGTACAAGCACTTAGGCTGAACCTTCAGTAGGAAGATGGAAAAAGAGCTCTTTTTCTTGGCTGCCTTTTTGAACAGAACATGATGAAAGAGAATTAAAGGCACAAAACAGTTCCTCATGGCCCTTTGGTCTGACAAAATTTAAATTTCACTTGTCTGTAGAAGTGCTCTGTGAACAGGGTTGTCTCATTTCCTGCTCAGTATCTGGGGATCATGACCAAGGGCAGGGGCCCAAAAAGTGTGAGCCTGGGAGAAGCTGGGCAGGTGGGTAAAGGGGAGCTGTCAGCCGCTACATTTTTGAAGCTATTCCTTGGAGGTTCTGACAGGACTTATCCAGGCACTAAAAACCTCAACCCCAGAGTTATTTTTATGAAGGAAAAAGAGCATTAGAGTCTACAGAAGTCTAAAACACCCTGACAGAAAAAAAATCCCAAACCAAGTTTTCTGAACGCATACATACTCACATAGTTCGAGAGTTGGAAAAGAATGACTGTTTGGGATAGAGCTGAAATGAAGCAGGTATCGTAGAATAATGCACAGCGAACAGGCAAGGAAAGCTGAGTCACAGGCTTCTTCGAAAATCCTTAAGCTTAGGACAGACAGTAACAGCCTCATTCTGTATGTCCTAGGAGCCCAGAGTTCCCCTTAAACAGTTCAATGCTCCACGGCGCTACCCTCGGTTCCTCAGCTCAGGGACAGGAAGGAGAGAGGATGTGAGAGCCAGCCTGGGGGTCCTCGCTGTCCTTGCCTCTCTGGAGTGCAAATGCCGAATTGCAGGCCATGGGGCTCTGATTCCTTTTGCAAGCAATGCATCTCTCCCTTATACCCTATGTTTGACATGGTCAGGGTCTAAGGTCAACTCCTACAAGACTTCAGTGTCTCTCTCTATCTGTCTTGGGTCATAGAGCACAGAGGTGACACTCTTTACTCAAATGCTATTATTTACCCTGCAGGTAACTCACAAATGTCTAACACCCCATTCATTCATTCATTCATTCATTCATTCAGACATTTGTTCATTGGGTCCTTCATTTGTTCACTCATCATAAACATTCTTTTGTTTGAACAGAACACAGGGTACCTGAAGCAAGGTAGGGTTAGTGCTGGAAGCACTGCAGGAGTTCAGAGGGGGCTGGTGGGGAAGGAGAGTGCAGGTGAAAGGCGTCAGTCATTTCTGGGGTGCTAGGTTGGCTGCTTCTGAATCCGCCCTAGCCGCTAGAGAGTCTGGCTCATGTAAGTCCTTAATAAATACTTTAAGGGCAGACAATTAAGTTCGTGAACTTTCCACTGTGCACTTACATGGTGGAAAATTCACAAACTTTGTTGTCAGACCTGTACCTGTGCCTGTTGGTTCCCATCCTTCTGCAGCCTCCTTTGGTCACACATGCAGGTGTCCAGCATGTCCCCACTGGGGCATCTTGTCCCGGGCTCATGAATGTGTGTGGGATAAGATACCTGCAGACACAAATTGCGAGCCCAGTGCTCTATGCCCATAGCCAGAGTCAACCACCAAGAAACACTCTACCATATTGCAACAGTTCCCTAGCAACTTGCTGAAGATTCCTGAACTGCAGCCCCGGAGAATGGCACCTTCTGACCTGCCAGGTTCTACCCAGGGCCCAGAAGAGGCTAAACGTGTTTCCTGGGTGACCCCTGCCCCTTCAGCCTCCGGCCACAAATACAGCCATAGTGGTGACTGCAAAAGGACCTTTTCCTCCTGCCACTGCCCCCGAGCTGGGCCTGTCCAGCTCTAAGGGAGGGACCAGCTCTTTCCACCCCACTGTGCTGGCTGACCAGAGCAGGGAGCACTCTGGCGCCATGGTCTAGAGCATTCTGCTCTGATCACATCCTCTTTCTAAGTCTCTGACTCTTGGGGTCTCTGAAGCTGCCCCTAACGGAGCTGGTCATCAAAGCCCCTGCAGCCGTCACAGGGGAGGGGAGGCCATGCTGTCACACGAGCTGCCCACCCCCGTCCCTCCTCACTCCCAGGGAGAAAGGCAGGAGGGAAATCCACCTTCTGAGCAGCAGTAGCAGCCAAAAAAGCAAATCCATGGGGTGCCACTCAATTGTATTTACTGCTTTTCCCTCAGTGGACATTCACTCTAATCTGACCCAGTAGCTGGCTGCCCTGGGCAAAGCCACTTCCTGCCGCCCTGTTCCTTCCCAATATGGTTCCTGGGAAATCTTCCCAACGGCCCCTGCCGAGGCTGGAAGAGGAGAGGACGCCTGTGCTCGGCCCTATTCCCACAGCCCTGGGGGCCCTGACCCCTTCCTGGGGTTTCTGGGACATGGCACTGACACTGAGCTGCATCTCCCCCCGCAGATTCGATTGTCATTGCCTTCTGGGTGAGCCTGGCTGCTTTTGTGCTGTTTCTCTTCCTCATCCTGCTCTGCATGTCCTGGTCAGGCTCCCTGCCGGGCAGGTAAGTCAGGTGGGTGCGGGGATGGAGGGAACTTCAGGTGCTAACCAGCGAGGGACCCGATGTCCACGCGAGGGAACATTATTTGCTCATAAAAAGGAATGAAGCACTGACCCACGCTACAACATGGGTCAGAAACACCGTGCTCAGTGAAAGCAGCCGGGCACGAAAGGCCAGCTTTGTGTGGCTCTATTGAAATGAAATATCTACAAGAGGAAAATCCACAGACAGACAGCAGATTAGCTGGGGCTAATAGGTACCATCTTTGGGGGATGAAAATATCCTAAAATTGACTGTGGTGATGGATGGATAACTGAATATACCAAAGCTCATCCAACTTGACATTTTAAACAGGTAAACTTGGGCCGGCCGAGTGGCTCAGTGGGTTAAGAGCTCGCTTGAGTGTGAGCTGAGCTCTGAGCAACAGCAGTTCGATGCCCAGCCTGAGCTGAGCTGCTGCTGAGCTGCCAACAGGTGGCAGGATGGCTCAGCTAAAAAAAAAAAAAAAAAAAAAAAAAAAAGTAAACAGGTAAACTTTACTATAGGTAGAATATATCTTAAGCTGTAAAGGAACAATAAAGCCAAAATGAGCCCATATGCCTATTAGGTCTTGCTAGTCAGCTCATCAGAAAAATGGGACCCATGGCCACCATCTGTTACTGAGTGCCTACTGTGTGCCTTTGTGGTTTAATTGGAGGTGAAATCTCTAGGAGCTCCAAGTAATAATTTGAGCCTAGCTTGTTATCTGTTAATTCTATGCTCAACAATTGGCCCCCCCCACACCCAATTTTCCCTTCTAGCTAAATCTGCACCTCATAGCTACTGCTGTCCTAATGACTATTCTTACGGGGTACCCTATGCCACCACTTTCCCTGTCATAGCTGACAGGACCAGGGGTAGGCAGCTGACCCAAAGAGGGCCCATCCACGGCTGAAACGTGTGTCCTGGCAGAAGAGCTGGGGCCAGGGATCACTGAGGGGTCCGGGAGGAAGACTGGGGCTGGACACCATCAGGGACCAAGGATCCTGGGAAATGGAAACCATGAGTCAGCACAGGAAGCGGACAGCAAAGAGGAGCAGAACCCTTCCCAGAGACGGAGGGAGGGATGAGGAGCCTCTAGGCCCCGAAAGAACCAGAGAGGGCAGCCCCCTATCCAATGGGGTCCCACTGCCGGTTCCGGTGAGGACCTGTGGATCTGCACATGTGCAGACCTGCCTCGAGGGGCTTGTTTCTTCTACGCTCCTCCCCCACCCTCCCACCCTGCCCATAGCCTCTTATCCATCAGGTCTACACTCACCAGGTCACAAGGGAGGCAGGGACCAGCTTTTGAGCAATGAAGAAATCCATCCTTTTCTTTCAGTTTTTAGAACTCAACATTGAATTCAAGCGGATTTTTTTACCCCCAAGAGCTGCCTGGGAGATAACCTAATGAAATCACCTCTCTTCTGCTCTTTTGAGGTGACCTGTAGCAAGCCCGGTGCTAGGGACAGTTTGCAAGAACGGTCAGTTATCCTCCCGGTGGAAAGTTCTCCAGTCGGTGGGCACACAGGTGGCCGTGGTGGAGGGGTCTTGTGCATCTCTGGGCTACCGCTTTACAGGACAAATGGATGACGCCATTCATCCTGATTGGCCACATGGCTCCCTAAAGAAAGTACTCTTCAGGCACTTTGTAACAGACGTGAAATGCTCAGGGCAGCAAAATGGGTCCTTAGTAGGATTGGAAAGAGAATGCGAAGGTGCTCCCCAAGGAGTCACTCTTTCCATGCTAAAAAAGAAAGAAAAATCAAAAAGATCGTGCCAGCACCATCTGAAAGGAGCGCTCTGCTCCCCGGGGCTGCTGCCCTGGCCTCTTCCTTCACGTCAGCATTATAACCTCGTGCGAGCTGGTTCTCCAGCTTAGCCAGCCATCGTACATCGCCTCATTTGATCCTGAGGATACTGAGGCAATCTGGCCTGTTTCACTCACGAAACTGAAGGCAGACAGGTGGGACGTGGTGGCCCTCTCAGCCAGGCGGCTGTCTACTGCCCCCAGCACCTTGGGTGCAGGGGAGTCCATCCAGGGAGGGTGGGTTGCTGCCCAAGGCACAAGTTGGCTTGAGGTGTAGGTAGAGGACGAGCCGTAGTCAAATCTACGGATGGAAGGAAGCTCAGCCTGGCCCCCCTCCCCAACTGTAAATGGACCTACGAGGGAGAAGTGACCTTAAGGAAAAGACCCGAAGTATAGGTCACCATCCGTCACTTCCTCTTTTCTCCCATTTCCCCACAATGGCGACCTCTGTGCGCTGGGCTGGCTCTCCTTGGGGCCTGCTCCCCTGGCCGTGGTGCCCTCACTCCATGGCGCCGTCCCGAAGTACGGGCTTTGGACAGGCAGGAAGGTGCAACAGGAGAGGGCTGCCCGCCAGCCAGCCTTGATGCCTGCCTCCCATCTGCTCTGTCCGCAGGAGCAGTGGCCGGCGCCACCCCGCGTGCTCCTGGAGTCATGGCCTGCACCTCCCCCTCTGCATCAGGAGGCGCCTCCTGCGTCACAGCTCCCCTCGGGCAGCCCCACAGGCTCCGCCGAGCTCAGTCAAGGAACCAGGCGGCACAGCATCTGACTCTCACCAGCAGCTGCAGCAGGAGAGCCCGTGCACCTCACCCCGCACCACCCCCCAGGCCCGCCCTGCTCTCCTCTGGGAACTGGCTCTGGATGGGGACCCTGATGGCATCAGCTGACGTCAGTAACAAGCCCAGGGAGCCTCCCCTTGGAGACAGAACCTCTCGACTGCAGAACTGACACCAGCAAACCATGGCCATTGCTGAGTGAGCCGGTGAACTCAAACCGATCCAGACACACACGTGCCCTCTGGAAGCCTGTTTACACATAGCAGGACGTACAATGGGGTCAAGAATGGCTCCACAAAGAGGCACACAGTATGCATTTATTCAAGGCTTGCAATAGCCCCTCTAGCATAGAGAAGTAGCCCCAAATACTGCAAATTTTATTTAGTGCACTAAACCTCCTGACTTACTACCTGTGTTCACTTTGGGAAATGTAGAAAAATAAAATATACGTAAGATGAAAAAATATTCACTAATCTTTACCATTCCACGTTTTAACTTCAACCATTACTGCTGTGATATTCCATCGAGCTTGAGTTCACTTGGCTGATCTGTACCTTTTTAGGACATCCAGGGAGGGCCTGAGAAGTTCCCATCCACCATCCACTGACGCCCAGTTACTAAGATGCGACAGTGTGTGTCTTGCCAGGCCAGCCGACCGCGGTCACACTTCTGACCTCCCCAAAGCCTTTCCAAGACAGAGCCCAAGAATGCCTCTCCCCTGGGGGGAGCAGCCAGGCTCGGCAGGCATGGCCTAAGCCCGGGGGGAAAGAATCGGCCCCCAAATGCTGCCACAGAGCATCTCTAAGCTGGTAAGAAGGGTCCCGTCCTGGGTGTGACTCCAGGTGACCTCTGCTCTGAGACCCTCAAAGATCTGGTCCTCTAGTGCCCAACAGGCAGCCCTACACTATAAAGCCCATAAAACCCACCAGGGGACAGAAAGAGAATTCCCCAAGGTAAGCGCTGGGTTTGGCCCCCACAGACTCGGGGGCAGTGGGTTAGGAGAAAGCAAGGGGAGACTGAGCTCCAGAGATGCAGAAAAGGGGGACAGAAAGGAACACGTACCCTTTCCAGCTTGAATCTACCTGTAGGACTCTGACTTCACAATATTCTCAAAGAACATTGTGGTAGGTACTTTGAGGGGAGGGGAGGAGAGGTGAATGCTTACAGACAATGAGCCCTGTTTGTAGTAAGGGGATTAGATGCAGATAAGCATTACTCTTGTCTTGGTTAAGAATACTGTTATTAAAAAACCACAAGAGTCTAAAGGACACTGGAGGTATAAAAACTTGTAATGTTGGGCTAGCCGAGTGGCTCATTGGTTAGGAGTTGGCTTGGGAGTGAGCTCTGAGCAGCAGAGCCCTGGTTCGGATCCCACATGAGGGCCAGTGACGCTGCGGCCTCTACAGCTAAGATGGTGAACAACAGCTCCACCTGGAGCTGGGCTGCTGTGAGTCGCCGGCGATGGTGTAGGCTGCAGCCCCTGCTGCAGTGGGTTGCTGTGAGCTACTGTGAGTGGCCAGCAGCCAGCATGAGCGGCCGTGAGCCGCCGTGCAATGGCCAGCGACCGATATGCCTCATCTGAGAAGAATGCAGTGATCACAAAAATAGGTCAGTGAAACGATGTCCTCCACAACTAGACTGAAGAACAAATGGACAGCAACTTGTCTGGTCCCCTCCCCCAATTCCCCAATAAAATCTTTAGAAACAAAAAACAAAAATGTAATGTAGAAGCCAAAACCAAGCCATTCTCAGAGCTATGTATATCATATGGGCAAATAAACAGCCATCTCCCACGTGGCAGACAGGGAATGTGCTGACACGTGACGATGGCTGAGCAGACCAGGAGCCACGGTGTGCGGGAGGCATGTGGGTATATGCAGCTTTACATGAGCAGGCTAGAATTTCATCTGTGAAACCCATGACATTTCACATTCCATGTTTTTCAGCTATGACACCAATTAATATAGGAATCGTACAAGTGAAATCCTGACCTCTAAAAGGCAGGTTTCTGTGGAATAAAAATAGCCTCTTAATATCAACTAAGCAAAACACAAAAACCTAACAAAAATAGACATTTATTCATAAGTTATAAAATTCAAAACCCTCTCTTTAAAACACAATTTTAAAAAATACAGGCTGCCTTCGAAAAGCAGAAGTCAAATCAGTTTTATACTTTAAGGGTCTGATGTAATGTCCTTTCATTTCATAAAATAACTAACAAACACTGGCAAGTGCTTATTAATGTAAAAAGTTATCCAAAGCTCTGTTGTGACTTCATACAGAAAGGAAACCTTACACAACTCTCACCATGCTCTCTCATCTATTAACAATACATTTTTGGACATTTTTGGCTTTAATATCCATAAATCTGTTACGCGCTCAGGCATGCACCTCAATTTGAGGTATGTCCTTTGAACCACAAACCCCTGAGCGGAAGGGTCAGCCTGACTGAACACTGGAGGGGCCTCATGGCTCCGAAGGATCCCACCCCCCACTGTAACTCTCACCGCTTCTACACACAGGCCCTTGAGCTTATTTATTGATCAATTAAATAAAGTCAACTGTTCTTGTCAGGAAACTGAGTCAATAGACAGAACTTGTCATTTGCATGCCTTCCATGGAAAGTGACTCAAACTTCTGGAACCTGGTGCTGGAGGCACTAGCTGGCAGGACGTCCCGTGTCTGGGGCCAGGGCGGCGATGTCCCTGCAGAGTACAACGACAGCCTCCTCGTCACCACTTCGTGCTTCCTCTGCGGCATCACAGGTCATCTGGACGTGGGCTAAGAAGGTGTCTGGCCGCTGGGCCCCCAGCCAGATGTCCTTAATGTACAGAGACACCAGGAATGCTGCAGTGGCTGAGGAAGGGGACAACAGAGCCATCAGGACGCCACTCCTTGCAGCGGAAAACAGGTCATCCCACCCCCACGCAGGGGACCCCGGGGCTTTGCTAACGAGAATAAATGAACTGTGCCGCATACGCGTGGCGCCCTGAGGTGAAAGTTGGAAAGCAAGTGAGAAAAACAAATTAATTTTGCCTTTGCTTAACTTTTGGGTTAATCTTTTTTGTTCCTTTTACAATTTTTTTATTGGTTTAATGTAAAAACGTTTACCACAGGCCAAGTCTCTCCTGACGGTGACCAGCCACGCCCAGGGCCAGAACCGAAGCTGGAGAGAGCAGCTTCACGGAATCGCCTCGCGCCATTTCCTCAAAGGCACAGGCGAGGGGGTTTCACGGGCAGAGTCAGTTATTCTCCGAGCGCAGCAGGTGACAGAACAGGTCAGCCCTACCGCCAGGTGAGCTCGCCTGCCTCGGCTGCCGGTCGGTCCCTGGTCTCGACTCCCCTCAGGTCCCTCGATGAAAGGGACAACTCCCAGGTAAAGGAAGCCACATAGTCACAGCCTCCCCGTGTGCTCTTACAGCCTTTGAAAGCCTTCGATGTTCATTCATTCGTGTATTCAAACCTTTATTACGCTACACGCCACACACATGAATTGTGTGCTTGTGTGTACATATGTATGCGTGTGTGCTCAGATACATATGCACACGCATTTGCACACACATTCATCTGGCCACGATGGGGAGCATCGTTCTACATCTGGGAAATGGCTGAAATTTAGGAGAGCCACTGCCCTGCAGCGGGGAGGGACCCCGGTGGGCCACGAGGGAGGCTGAGCTGAGCACTTCCCTCCACTGTAAACGTGGTCACTAAAGGTTTTACCCGACTTCCTCTCCCCTCACATTCGGGGCCCAGAGGCCGCCTCTCCACGACCCCCAGCACTGTGGTGAGGGGCCACTAAGGAGGTCCCTCCCCCCACAGCCCACCCCTGCCTCGGACCCGGGAACTGGCTTTACCTCGCGTGGCTTCATCCTTCTCGTTCAGGGAACAGAGGCAGAGGGTCTCAACTGCAGGGTGGTACGGGCTCCCTGGGGGGCCCAGCGCCGCTACCAACGGCAGCATGACCGTGTTGAACAGGCAAGCCACACCCTGCGTGGGCCCCAGCAGCTCCTCGGCTCCGCAGAGCTGGCTGTACAGCTTAAACAGGCCACTCTTCACGGCGCTGTCCTTAAGAAGGTCAGCCACGAGCACCGGCTGTGGCAAAACGTAGCTCTTAAGCCAGCCAAGGAGTCCTGCAGCCTCTGCCGGGCCGAGCGGGTGCTCAGCTACGGACCGCAGCACCCAGCTGACCACCAGGGGGGCGACAGTGTTCACAAGGCCCCGTGCATCGCTCTTGGGGGCGGCCCAGTCTGCAGGCCCCTGAGAGGGGTCATGGCTGGGGAACACTGGCCCCCAGTGCGTCAGTATGGACCTCAGGAGGCCCTTGCACGTCTCAAGGCTGGACGCCAGCAGCTCGGGCTCGGCCGCCGCCTCTGCCTCTCCAGGCTTCCTCTGCCGGCCCCGCGGGCCTCTGGCTTGGGCTGGCACGCCGGGCTTGTTCTTATCCCTGAGCATTTCTGTTACACAGAGAGAGAAGGGGTGAGAATGGAGTCCCTCCTCCCCACACAGACTGTGTGAGGGGCGTGGGGGGCAGAGCGTGCAGCCACCAGGTGCTGACGCTCAGCACTGCCCCAGCAGGACACGCTCCTGTGCCTGGGGCACAGCTCCGGATCTGACTGCGCTCGCCATTACTGTTCACGTGCCAGTAATGGGAGCTCCCTGGTGGCGGCAGCACTGGACCCAGAGCCAGGGCGCCCCCTCTGGGGCTGCGATGATGGACAGGCCCTGTCACTAGGCCTCCCCTGCTTTGGAAACGCTGCTCGGACAGGGAAGGACGCTGCTGCTCTGGCGGCGCTGAGCCCAGCGCGGGGAACGTGAGACCGGGTCAGGGGTCCTGACACTCACTCAGCAGCTCCCTGACTTGGTGTTTCTCCACGGCTGCTCTCAGGCCCTCCTGGAGCTGGGCATCTCTCTCGATGAGGCTCCACTTGTGCAGGAGGACAAGCACGTCCCTGGTGGACAGCACCATGGCGTTCACGGTGAAACGGTTCATGTCCTTGAAGGCCTGCAGGACGGCAGCCCGGTACCTCAGCACGGAGGCGAGCGCCCCAAAGAAGCTGGTCAGCTGGGTGGGGGCCAAGGAGGGCCTGTGGGGAGCCAATGGCACAGACTCAGCAAAAGCTCCCCCTTGTCCCGCGGCCCCGGAAAGGCGAGGCCAGACCTCAGGTGGAAACAGGCCAGCCACGGCCAGGTTTCCTTACCACTGACACGAGCGTGGGCCCGCGGCACCCAGAGCAGAAAGAAGAGCGCTCCGGGGCCGCAGAAAGAGGACCCGAGTCGGACTCCATCCTACAGGCACAGAAATCTCTCTGCAGACCGCGGCTGACAGACAGCTGGGCAGAGAAGGCCTGAGCATCTGGGGGCCAGCCGCCTGACAAAACACTCATGGCTGCCCATTCCTCTCAGGCTCGAGTGAAAAGGCCCAGGAGAGCCTGGGACAGTGCCACCCACGGCCAATCCTGACGACGGTCACTGGGAGGCGAGCGTCCCTCTGAACTCGAAGGAATTTAACATTCAACCCCATTTGCTGCAGACAATCTTAAAACTAAAATCACAATCCTTATTTCAAATAGCAATCAGTTCTCAGGGACCAGTGTGTCTTTCAACAACCCTCAAATAAGAAACACGGCAACCAGCACTGATCTCGCAATTTCATTCGGAACAACATAAAACCGCACGTCCTGTTCTTTATCAGGAAAGCTTTCATTCTGAGATTACAATCTGTTTGCTATCAATCCTCTGGTTCCAATTAGCATCCCTCCATTCCCAAATCAGAAACATGAGCGCACACGCAGTGTATTTTCCCTGACACAGTGGAATCTGAGGAGAATTTAGCTCCGCTGAGGAAATCAAGAGCATTATTCCAGGGGTCAGATGAAAATACTGAATTTTTCAAGAAAATTCATGAGCAAATCAATCTGTGCAGGCTGACGCAGAGGCAAGTCTGGGAATACCCTAACTTTCTCAGGCCAAGGTCATGGAAAATATGTTCTTTCTACAAAACGTCACTTTGAATGCTTAAATCAAAATATCAAGGTAGATGGTTTGCCTGCTAAAAGTGACCTGGGATGACATGTTACAAGTTTTGAGAGTAGGCGGAGTTCTCAGGGCCTTGAAAGCAGCCTCATCAAGTTGAAGCAGAAAAAAGCAAACAGCCAAAATGGGTTTCCCAATTCACCTACACTGGCAGCAGCCCTCTGGCCGGGTGTACACCAGGGCTCAGGGGCCCAGACCAAGGGGAAGTGGAGTGGTGAGGCGACGTCCCGGGCGTCAGGAGTGGCAGGCGAGGGGCTCACCTGAGGTGCTTCGTGAGCACCATGAGGACAGAAAGGAACTCGTTGACCAAGTGCAGGGCGAGCAGCTTCGGGGGCTCCTGGGATGCAGGCTGGCGAGGGGGCTGGCTCCCCAACTCCACTCCTTTGTCTCCCAGGTTGGTCACCCAGAGTGTGTGCAGCAAGGAGATGATGTTGGAGAGCATCGGAGTCTCCAGAAACCTAAAACCCAACACAGAATGCTCACGCTCTGTCACGTCCTCTTTCACTGACATCTGCTGGAGGAAGGGTAGGCGGGAGCCACAGAAGGAACGACAGCAGTGGTGGCTGCACCAAACGGTGGCTTGGCAGGCTTTTCCTATCCTGCACCGATCCCATCTGCGTATCCCCCACTGCAACCCCCCAAACAGGCACAGAATCTAAGAACAGGGTGCCTGCTACGAACCCCGCTTCCACACAGTGGAGGCCGCAGTGGACTCCCCGCTTAGCTAGGTGGCCGCCCTGCACCCCAACAACAGAGGGATTCTGCAGTGGCTGCGGGACAGTGAGAAGAGGTCCTGTTCATGAGAACAACGCGGCTTTCAAAACCTAAAGTTAACAGCCAGGGAGAGACAATTAGCCAATTATGCCTTTTATAAACTGAAAACAGTCTGGAAGCTGATGTCCAAAGACATGTTCTATCTATATTTAGTATACTACTATTAGAGAAAATTTTTAAAATACTTCTTAAAAATGCATAAAGGGCCTGGATATTCCTGGGCTGAGTAGAGTAGTTAGTTCTTTGAAAGAAAGATCCCTCCAGCCAAGTGCTGTCTGCTGAGACAAGGTCTTCAACCTTACAGACAGCCTCAAACCTGGGAGATCAATAGGAATTCAAACAGATGATGCTATAAACTGAATTGTGTCCCCCTACCGCCCCCGCCCCCAATTTATCGTATGTGGAAACACTGACTCCCAGTGTGACTGTATTTGGAGGTGGGGCCTCTGGGAGGTGATCCGGCTTACATGAGGTCATGAGTGTAGAGCCCCCATAATGGGATTCATGTCCTTATAAGAAGAGGGAGAGACCAGGGTGCTCGCCCTCTCCCTCCTCTCCCTCCTCCGCCTCCCCCGGCCATGTGAGGACCACGATGAACTCTGATCTCAGACCTCCAGCCCCAGAACTGGGAGAAAATTAACCCTTGCTGTCGGAACCACCCTGTCTGTGGCAAGTCGTTATGGCAGCCTGAGGACTAAGACAAACATCCGTTTGACATGGCTCAGCAGCAGCTCTTCACTGAGCCCCTTGACCCTGGGTGGACCGTGGAGAGCTGGAGCCCATCACACAGTGGGGGCTCAGCATTCCTGAGGCTGGAGCCTGTTTCTACCTTGAGAGCTGCAGTCCCGAAACCTTAGATGGCTGGTGTCACTGCAAGCAAGTGGGCTGTGCAGGGCAGTGGGCTGTGCAGGCGGGTGGGTTGTGCAGGCGGGTGGGTTGTGCAGGTGGGTGGGCTGTGCAGGGCAGTGGGCTGTGGAGGGCAGTGGGCTGTGCAGGCGGGTGGGCTGTGGAGGGCAGTGGGCTGTGCAGGCGGGTGGGCTGTGCAGGGCAGTGGGCTGTGGAGGGCAGTGGGTTGTGCAGGGCAGTGGGCTGTGCAGGCGGGTGGGCTGTGCAGGGCAGTGGGCTGTGCAGGCGGGTGGGCTGTGCAGGGCAGTGGGCTGTGCAGGTGGGTGGGCTGTGCAGGGCAGTGGGCTGTGCAGGGCAGTGGGCTGTGCAGGGCAGTGGGCTGTGCAGGCGGGTGGGCTGTGCAGGGCAGTGGGCTGTGCAGGCGGGTGGGCTGTGCAGGGCAGTGGGCTGTGCAGAATAGATGGAAGGTCGGCCAGTGGGGCCCCTGCCAAGTGCAAACAGTAGCTGGCACCTGTCATTCAACTCACACAAGACACTCAAAGATTGAAAGAGAGGAAACACCACTTTGGCATCAGCAGGAGGTGGTGACAGGCTTATGGTGGCATTAGCGAACACTGTTTTGGACAACATGTATTCTACTGGACATTTCCAGTCGATACTAAAGCCTGCAGTAGACAATGTCTCCATCCCACCCTTTTCCCACCTGACTCACAAGGTACTTACTTGCTCTCAAGGATATGCAAAATCCAGGATAAAAGGCTATAGTCACGCAGGATCTCATAGGCAGACTTGGTATCCCGGGCGGCGTTCTGTAGAATTTCCAAAACCCAGTTCTGAAGGTTCACAACAAACAATTACTCTTTAGTAGGAAAACCTAATTTGATCAAAGGAACAATCTGACAATATAAAGGCATGTTATGGTTACAGGTGGTGGCTACCTGTGTCTGTAAGAGTGATGGCTGGCTGTGTAGGAACATGTCCTTCCCCACAGGTGACAGCTAGAGGACACAGACCACCACAGCAATTGCTGGGCCCTAGGGGGATGCCCGCTTCTGCTCCCCCATCATTAGGAACCAACCCACAAGCAAAGGTGCAGCACACAAACCACATGGGCCAGGTCAGCAGCAGCCTGAGCTGGGACAAATGGCAACCCATTTCCAGCCCAGTCATGAATGGCTGGCGGCCCATTTTTGTCCCCTCAGTTTTACCACTTGGAAAGGAAGACATAAAAATGAGAATACCCCTTGAAATGCTAATTGGCAGCTTTAGAATTCTCAGATGCCATAAAAAATGAAAAATTACCACACTCAAATTCAGTTTAAAAGTCCACATCAGTTGGACTTGCATTCTATTTTTTTTTTTTTTAAGGGCAGTGTCACGGGTCCCCACATGTAGGATCCGAACTGGGACCGCTGGCTTCCCAAGCCAGCGCTTAACCACCGCGTCACTCGGCCAGCCCTCAAATTCAGTTTATTCGAACGTGTTTCTTAATCCTGACTCACTCTTATTTACCCACATTTTACATAATACCATAAAACAAAAGACGACCAGGCTAGAAATCAAAATAACTAGTTACTGTTTCCAACTAACTGTCCATGGCATTTAGAATGCTGCCACATGAGTTCTTGGTCCAGGGGACAGTTAGGTGCAGATTCCCCCATGAGCTGTGCAGTCAGTGTCAACTCCCGCCTCCTGGTTCCTAGCCGAGTTTTAATGGTCCACAGCTTCTGGGTATTAGGGGAAATGCTAGTGGCTTAAGAATGTCTCAGCTGAAGCACCTTGGTCAGTTGAAGGGATAATTTTTTTCCAGGCTGCTTAGCCAGCTCCAAAGACTCACGATTACTGATCAGCACACCCCTCTTCACAGGCCTTACGGGGCGGGGGGGGGCGCACAGAGAGGGGGCTGCAAAGAGCATTTCCTCAGAGGACAAACAACATGGTGTCAACACCACAGCCTGGCCACAGGCAGGCAGCAGGACAGGCCCCGATGGTATCTCATTTTCCCTCATCGAAAGTCAGGTTAATGTCAGCTTAGTAGGTGGGTCATGTCCAGGGTGGGTTAGAATTCAGGTGAACTTGACTTCCAAGTAAAACCTTCAGAAAGAGCCTAGAGGTTCTGATCCCAAATACGCTTTCAGGCCCGCCTACCTGTGCCACCTGGTCACACAGCGGGCTGTTGAAGAAGGACAGGATGATGTGGAAGACCCCTCGTCGGGCATAGAGCTCATAGCAGTGCTTGTCCCGAATCCCCTGCCGCAGAATTCCAAAGATCCACTCGAGCTCGGAGTTCCGCTACAGCCCAGGCAGACAGGACACACTGTTAGTAGGTTAAAGCTCTTTTACCTGGCAGCTCTCCAGACACCACTGTTCGCACGTGTGGCGATGATCGTGGCACGGCAGCCCTGACCTCCACTGCTGAGGGTGTCATTAAAAAGCCTCCATTTTATCTCTGATTTGGTTTCAAATTAGGAATAAGGACCAAGTGAAGTTGAGACACTGAAGTGTGTTAGTTCAGGCAGGCGTTCTATAAAAGCACACTTCATATTTACCTAGTGATTCACCAAGAAAATGTAACAAGAATGCCACAAAACTCAGACCTCTGACAGGGTGTTTGAAGTGTGAGAACTGACCTAAAAATGAAGGCATGCAATGAAAAGCATTTCCGCAGGCAAGCCCGCTGAACTTTTCCTGTCCCTGACCGTCTAGCTCTACCCTGTGCAGTTGTGCCAGCTGTGCAGCAAAAGCACTGACAGGGGACATGTCAGCAGGACGACAGCAGGCAGTCAGCAGGGCTGAGCGACCCGACCCAGGTTTCCGGGACCACGAGGGCGTCAGCAGATTACCTCCAAGTCCGAGCTGTAAAAGAACTGGTAGAAGCCTGGAACCTTGTTCATATTCAGGTACTCGTGTGACAGCAGGAACTTGCTGATCTTCAAATACATGTGCTCCTCTGGGAACAAGGCAGACAGTCACGACAGGCACCAACAGGACACCCTGCGGCCTGCTGGAGTCAGGGAATGGGACCTGAGGGATCGCACAGAAATCCCCGCCCCTGGGAGCTTCGCATCCTTACCGGGTTACTAGTTCTCGAGAACCGGACTACAGTAAGACACCTCAGGTCTACACTGCCCACGGCTTTCTCAGTGGCTCAGAAACCGCTGCAGGGCATGGAGTCCTCAGAGATGCCGACCCCCCCCCCGTCATCAGCCTCGCGGGCAGGGTGGGACCAGGCCATCCAGACAGCACAGGGCTAACCACACACCCATCCGCCTCTCACTGAAGGGAACTGCCCAGCAAAGGGTGCGCAGGCCCCCGGAATGCGATGGGGCTGATAGGCCTGCCCTGACACTTCACTCTCAGGTCACAGCCTCTAGTCTGTCAGGAGCGCCTGCAGCCTGACCTCATGACACAGGAAGTCTGACGTGGGACAGAGCTCGCCCGGGCAGCTGACTAGACGGGAGGCCAAGATCAATAGCCACTGTGGCCTCTGCTGGGATAATTTCTCAGAACAGCCTTTTTCTTTCATCTGCAAATGGCTAATTACCAAGTTTCCTACCTGAATTCCTAAGGCAAATATAAAAACATGTAATAAAAGTGATGTAGGCACAGATGAAAATCAGATCTGAACTCTAATAGCAACGTGACTAGAGACTGTGGGGCCTCGAACAAGCTATTTCACTCTGAGGGCCTAAAGTTAGGGGGCTGTTTTCGCATCCGAAAATGACCATGTTATACTCAAAGATCCCTGTAATCCCTAATAGTACCAACGTTCTATGACTTTTCATTAATTAAAAAAATGTCTTATGACAAACTAGCTTCTCTCACACCACCTTAGCAGTGGAACCCCCGTTTTTATAAAGAGGAGAACTGTTCTGGTGCCTTAGCTGGCACCTTGTGGGCACTCACAGGCCACACGTGCTCTGGCTGAGGACCCAGGAGCCAGCTGACTGTGACCTCCTGAGCCTGTCAGGGCTGCTAACACGGATGGGGTTCTGCATCACACCCCCTCAAAATGCTATCACACGCAGGACCCTGTCCCCTCACAGCAGGCCCACGAAAGGGGTGCTAGGGTTTGCTTTACCATAGCTTTTTACACCTGCAAACAAACACGAATACACACTGCTCTGCACCTTGCTTTATCACTTAATTTTTTCCGGATTTCATACCATAGACCTATTATATAAAGCACTTCCTCACAACCGTCATTATTCACTGTCCATTACTGGTGGACAGCGGGTAGCTCCCAATCTTTCACTGTGACAAGCACTGGACGACCCTGATCCGTCCTTTTGCACACGTATCACAGACCACACCTGTACGGTTAACGTCTGCGAGGGGACTTGCTCAGCCTCAGTATTTCAGCCTCACCTCAACCTAATCCTATCAGCGGTACCTGGTCTCAAAATCTGCAGGGCTGCTTTGGCAATGAAGACAGTCAGGGTGAAGGTGAGCCTCATGTTCTTGGTTCGGATCCCATTGCGGACTACATCCAACAGGTAAAGGACCTTAAAACCAGGGAAAAGGGGCAAAAAAGAGCATTTTCAGAACCGTAACCAGACTTGCCTCATGCACCCTAAACACAGCTTTGCAGGGTGGCCTGCTCCTCACATCCCAGGGCCACCAAAGATGCTGTTCATAACAGTGACATCTTTGCTCTCAAGAGCGCTTTCTGCTTTTCCTGGATGACCAGACACGTGCCCAAGGGCAGAGGGAACCCTGGCTCCACGCCCTGACAATCCCATCTGCTCTTGTCCCTTCCACCCGGAGCACAGGCTTCTGAGGCTGTGTGTCCGGATAACAGGCGCCTTAACCACTAGATTTAGACCAAAGAAATTAAACTCCTTTGCCCACCCACAAGACCTCTCCCAACTGCCCTGGGGCTGAGGACCAGAGGCAACCTCGGGCAGCACCCCCAGAGGGACCAGATCTTTATTCTTTAGCAGAGGAGAAACCCTGCCACCAGACCAGGCAGGAACCAGCCTCAGAAGCTCTCCAGGTCCGCCTCAGCCCCATTCACCTGGGACTGCTCCCGGAACCGTGCCCCCTCCACATGCGAGTAGTAGGCCGCCAGGACATAGTAGGCCGCAGCGCGCATCTGGGGGTCATAGCTGCTGAGGGCTGTGACGGTCAGGCCCAGAGCGTTTGAATCCAGAAACTTTCGACAATCCACCACAAATTCTATAGGAAATAAATAAATAAAATATAGCATTAAACACACACACACACTCCGTGATGCTTGAGACATGGCGAATTAAATTTCCTTTCGCATTTCACCAATATCAGCTACGAGTGCTCGATACAAGACATACAAGTCTCCAGCTACCCTTAATTTCTGCTGAAGTCGGATAAAAGACGATCTTCCCTTCTGTGGCAATAATTACCAGGCCTTCAGCCTCTGAGATGCTTGTAAATCCCAACTAGGATTTTTTCATTACTTCTCACAAATACCCAATGAGCCAAAGAATGGAGATGCCATTCAGACCTGAAACACGAGATCCCGGCATCTCCCAGCATCCCAGAGGCCAGGGAAACATAACCAGGAGTCAGCAGAGAAAACCAGCTCCTGTTTTCACCTTGGTCAGCCCGCTGCCTCTGAGTTCCTAAGTATGAGCACTGCTAAGGAAAATCCCATAAGGAAGCAAACCTGGTGCAAACCAGTCTGACCCAGCCCACCAATTTTACAAAGGATTAACTTACACCCACTGTGCAACCCTAGTCCTTTCTTCAAACTTAACAACAAAAATCTCACAAAACGCAGGCCATGAAGCTTAAGCAAAAACTACAGTCTAAAGAGCCTGCTTTGTTACCTTTGAGGCCTTGAGAAACTCGCAATCACTCCAGAAAGGATGCGAGCGAGAGAGAAGGTCAGATATACGAGGGGACCCACCCGACCACATCAAAAAGGGCTTGATTATCATTAATAAAATTCAGGACACTTCAAATCCTCTGTAATAAAAACCCAGGCCTTTTGACAAGATAAACACTGCCAAGAAAAACCTCAGAATAGAGATAGGTTGCCATGTTTAAAAATGATTAAGCAGAGACTGATCATGATAATTGCACATGGAGATGTTCTTTAGACTAAGTGACTGATGACCTAGGTAAATTAGGAACCAAATACAAACTAACTGAAATGACTACCCCAATGGGTCATCTTGGCATACGCTGCTCATGAAGTGATATGCCACTGATTAAGCCATAAAGTCGCCTTCTCTCTCAGAACTAGCAGAGCTCTTTGGAGCTTCCACCAGCATCCCACCCACGGGCAGACCAATAGGGGTGGGGCTGCTTATATACAGTTCCCTTACTCTGTGTTTCTCAACTTTTAAACCCTATTAAAGAATAACCAGGATTTCCACTTCTACTCAAGACAGAGTGATAGGAACCAGATTTAGCTGTCTACCTGAAGCAACTAGAAAAGTAGACTGCAGAAATGAAACAAGGCCTTTCAAGACATTGGACACATGAGTAAGACAGCGAAGGACAGTGAGCCCTGAGAGATGGGAACAAGGTGACGCTTCTGACAGTCCCTGCGCGAAACCTCGAGCTTCCAGGCCATGGCACAGAGAGGGCAAACCTATGTGGAGACTGGGGACTCCCGAGCTGAGGAGGCAGAGTGGGGGGCCTAGGAGGCCAAGACAGCCAGAGTTCACCAGGCGGAGTCCCAGAGTCCTCCCTGAGCTCCGGCGGGCAAGTGTGTGCCAGGAGGCTACCTGAGGCTGGGGAAGGCCCGAAAGGCCTGAAAGAGTTCCCACACCAGCCAGCCAAGGCCAAAGCCTCACAGTTCACAGTGATAGGGTAGGTTTCTCAGGAAGACTGTACCTCAGTTGTGGGCAAAGTTTATCCCACCTGACAGAGATTAAAAGCAAGAATGGAAGGATCAAACCATTTCCGAAAAACCTGAATGTGTCCTAGAACAAAGCTCAAGGACATTCACAGGAATACAAAGCTATCCACCACCAAACAAGGCAAAAATCACAATGTCTGGCTTCCAATAAAAAATTAGAGTAGACATTCAACAAGGAGGACTAGAGCCCATTCTGAAGAAAAACCTCCACCATTCGAAAATGACCCAGATATGACTCAGATAACAGAAATACTAAACAAAGACATTAACACAGCTATTGTAACTGTATTCTACATGTTCGAGATGTGGGAGATAAAAACCCAAACCAACCCTCTACAAATGACAATTAAAATGCTGGAGATGAAAAATGCACTGGATGGGATTATCAGCAGATTACATACACACTGCCGAGAAAAAAAAAAGAACTAATGAGCTTGAAGAGAGCCACCAGAAACTATCCAAATGGAAGCACATATTTAAAAATATGAACAGAGCATTAGTGAGCTGTTGTACAATTTTAAGCAGGCTAACATATATGTAATTGGAGTTCCTGAAAACATTTGAAGAAATATGGCCAAAACTTTGTTCCAAAGTTGACAAAAGTTATAAACCTACAGAGTCAAGAAGCTCAATGAGCACCCAAGCACAAAAGAATAAGAACAAAATTACACCAAGATATATCATAATCAAATGTCTTGAAACCAGTGTTTTAAAACAAAAAAATGTTAAAAGCAGCTATATAATGTACAAAGAAACAAAGATAAGAATGATGGCAGATTTCTTGTTAGAAATAATGCAATCCAGAATCAGGGTGGCAACATCTTTAAAGTACAGTAAGAAAAAACCTGCCAACCTAGAATTTTATACTCCATGAAAATCTTTTAAAAGTTAAAGACTTTTTTCCCATAAAAAAGCTAAAGGAATTGATCAACCGCAGATCTGATTACAAAAATTTTTAAAGGAAATATTTTAGGCAGAAGGGAAATGACAGAAAACAGAAATCTGGATCTACACAAAGAATGAAGAGAAACAAAAACTGTGTTTACATGATAAAGATAAAATATTTAAATCTCTTTAAAATGTAATTGACAATTTAAAGCAAAAACAACAACACATTTTGGGCTTTACAGCACACAGAAGTAAAGTATATGATAAAAATAGCATGAAAGCTGGGGGAGAAGAAATGGATTGATACTGTTGTAAGGTGCATCTATCCATGAAGTGGCATCATTTCACTCAAAGGTAAACTGCAATAAATTGAAGATGAATTGTATTAACCCCAAAGCAACACACACACACACACAGACACTCATGCACACTTGCATGGTAGCTAAAAATGAACAAAGAAAATAAAACAGAATCAGATCGATAATCACATTAATGTAAATGGCGTAAACATTCCAATTAAAATAGGCACAGATGGTTAAATTAGGTTTAAAAAAGCAAAACCCAAGTGCATCTATCTACAGGAAATCACTTTTAACACTTTGTAAGCGGGCATAAAAAGCTATATGACGAGTTTACTCGTTTCCCGCAAAAAACGTGTTAATATCGAGATGCAGATTAAAAGTAAAGGATGAAAAAGGAATAATCAGAAGACTCTTGGGCTCCAATATCTTATGGACTAAATTTTCTCATTTCTAACAAGTGACTATTTTTGACGGGAAGGAAAAAAAAAAACCCAAAAGCTTTAAAAAGCATCAAACTGTGGGATAAAATTAAATTGTTTTAGAAAAGATGAGGTATGTTTAAGATACACCTATATGCCTACATAACAAATATACATAAAGGGATACATCTGGAAAAAAGAACAGTCCAAACAATTAATATTACACCGACTAAAAATAGTTAGTGCTCAGCTGGCTGGACATTTTTAGTAATCACTGACATTCTCTAAGACAAATGGATTTTCCACGTGTCCATGAGGAAAAGTCAATTACATGTTTTGTGGTCATGCCTGTTATTCTATGAAGTCTTGGCTCTGAAACACTTAAGAGCTGCCCTTGGGTGTTGAAAATAGGCTATCAAAAAATAGTTAATAAATCCCATTCTCTTTGTTTCCGAGACCTCATAAACAACAATTTGGCCTTCTGATAACAGATCTTCAGGTCAAAATGGCTTACCCAGGACAATTATCAAGAATTAAAACGAAAAGCACCCCACATCCTATGGGCTTTAGTGGCAATACAGCTGTACTGTTGGAGCATCAAGGATGCTTCCTCATGCCTCCTCTTACAATTTCCTCAGAGGCGGCCTTGGGGGAAAGCTCATCGCAGTGACGAGTCCATGGAGCTGGTCGTCTGGTGAACGGGCTCAGAGAACCGTATACACAGGCTGCTCTGTTCTGGGGTCCATGTGAACGAATTACAAGCTGAAGATTTCAGTGCAGCTCTGTTGAGAACAAGAATTTGCTGTGGAAAAGGCATTTGTCACTGCCATTGCTAACAGCCTTGGCTGGTCCTTTTTCTCAGCCAAGGACTCAAAGAAGGGAAGCAGTGAGATTAAAAAAACAGGTTCCCATTTTCAGCAAAGGGTGGGAATGGAGCTGTGAGACTATAGTTTCTCCGAAGACAGGCAGCCACACACAGAAACTAAGCATACGCCCAACTCAGGATTATAAAATGGTTAGCACAACACTTGGACCCAGGTGCCACTGCTGGAAGTAGAAACATACTGTTGGAAACTTCTGTGACACACAGCATGGAAGAATCTCACAAATATAATGTGGGATAAATGGAGCTGATACAAAGAATATATAGTGTGTAATGCCATTTCCATCAAGTTCAACTATAGGACCCCGGTCTCTACAAGGGAGGAGGGGCTACTGCTGGGACGGGGCCTGAGGAGCTGAAGATTACATTCTGTTCCTTGACCCAGCTGGTGGTTTCACCAAAACTCAGGCCATACACACATGATTTATATAAGCTTCTATACATCACACTTCAATAAAAATGTATTTAATACATTGCTCATACTTCCTTACAGGGCAAAAGCAGAAGGAACAATAATTTTTAAAATAATATGAAAAAAAGATTTATGACTTAATTCAATCACATAAACCTAGCCTGCCCTGGCCATTATGCTGCTCACAGATTTATGTTCTGTTCAACTTACCATTTTACCGCTAGGTATTTTCCTCTCTTGACAAACTGGTATGCTTCCTTTTATCAGACAACAGAATTGTTTCAAACATTATGCTTCCATTTTTTGTTCTAGATGACAAGTAGCCCAGAGCAAAATTTAATGAACCTAATTTTTTATTTTTTTTATTTTTATACTTCTATTTCTCCCTATCCACCCCTTGATTTTTAAAATTTTCTACTTCAATGTGAATGCTTTCAGTATAACTGGTATTTTACGCCACTGCAAATCCTTTTTCAAGTAGACATGCACTGCAGATGTTTTCTACCTGTATTCGACCAATAAAACTTCATGTAGGCTGTATTTGGAGATTTCCCTACCTTGAAAGACCACTTACTAGTCATCTCTCTTCACAAAAGGCCTCCCAGGCCCTGTCCCCTTGCCCAAAAAAGGGCAATATTCAAGATTTTGAGAAAAACATTGTGTTCTGATTTTACTATTTTTCTATTAAGTGTTTTCCAAGCCTTTGCCCTCTGTTTCTTTCTTTCTTTTTTTTTTTTTTTTGAGAGCAGTGTCACTGGCCCTCATATGTGGGACCTGAAGCAGGGCCGCTGGCTTCCCAAGCCAGCGCTTAACCACCGCGCCACTCGGCCGGCCCGCCCTCTGTTTCTTAAAAGCTCTTTGGAGAGACAGAGCAACAGACGAAATGATTTGTTATAATTCACTGAAGTCACCTCATATTTTTAGGCTGTAGAAAATCTATTTTCATGTTTGATGAGAAACAGGCTTCTGAGCAGGGCCAAGGCTTGGGGGAATCAGCGAGCTTCCTGGCCACACACCTGACGTGCCTGTTAGTCTGCTGCTAATAGTCACCAGGGCAATTAAGATATCTGCTTGCCATTAGCATAATCTGACACTTGCATGAAATGCCCTGGCTCCCTTGCAAATAAAGCCTAGCTCAGCCACAAAACAGTCAGTGTTCACAGAGAGAGCAGCTGGAGCTGCACAGGGGCTAGTGATGGGCGCGCTCTGAAGACCCAGCCCTCTCGTTTCTTGGTTGGCACTAAGGGCAGTGGTGGAGGCTCAGCAAGTCTGTTCAGGAGGAACGTTTGAGAACAGGACAATTTCAAGTTGAAAAAGGGAGAGAACAGGACAAGTAGTGAGTCATGGTCTCCCAATGCACCTAAATCTGTGCAGCCATTTAATCCAGTGGGAAGGCACTTTGAGAGCCCTTCAGGCATCACGCCGTCCGAGCTGATGGAGACACAGAACACACAGCTCCACCTGCCCACCACACGCTGTCCCCGTGAGCCCTTCCTGCAGTTCCCACCGGAGTCATCACAGGCCTTTAAGAACAGATGAGAAGATTGTCACCGCACAGCCTTTGGTGGCACCTGATTTCTGAACTGTGAATATATTACCCAATATTAAAAACGAATTAAATCAGATTTCTAATTCTGGAAAGATGGAGCAGACACAGTTTCTCTATTTTTATGATCAAGTACAACTGAAAATCCTGGACAAACATGATCTGACTCTAAAAGGTGGAGAGAAAGACCAGCCAGGGGCCTCCGGTGAGTTCTTGCCTTTCCTTTCTGCTTCCTGTGTCCAACACCTAGAGCTGAGGAAACCAGCAAGCCCAAAACACCAACGGGCACAGGCGAAGCCCGAACACAAGCCCGCTCTCTCTAGTCTCAGGACAAAGGACTACAAAAGGGCAGCCTAGCAAGACAGAAAACTCTTAGACAATAACTGTTAGCCAAACACCCCAGAACTGTGGCCCTGCCCCAGCTTCGGCCAGCAAATGCAGAGTGGGGGGCCTAGACTTCTATGCCTGCTACATTTGGGGGTTTAGCCCCAAATCCCCTGCTGGAATGGCTTCAGAGAAGGCCAGAGAGGCGGGGCTTTCATCCCACTGAGCAGCAGGGTGGCCCCCGCTGGCCCCCACCCTCCCAACTGTGTATCAGAGGAGGCCTGGGGGGCAGGGGGCTCCTGCTTGGTGACAGTGGGGGTCCCCTGAGTACCATAATAGACACTCCTGCCTCTCCCAGCCAGGAATACCAGTGCAGGCATCGTCCATAAAAGGACTTCATCAAAATTAACAACTTTGTTCTGTGAAATACCCCGTTAAGAGGATAAAAAGATAAACTACAGAGTGGGAGAAAATATTTCCAAACCACAGATCCAACGAAAGTCTGATATCTAGAATACATCAAGAACACTCAAAACTCAACACTAAAGAAAAAGGTCCCATTAGAAAACGGGCAAAAGCATGAAATGACATTTCATCAAAGAGGACATCAGATGGCAAATAAGCCACAAGATGCTCAACATCATCAGCCATTAGGAAAATGCAAATGAAAACTGCAGTGACATTACCACATGTGACACATCGCTGACAAAATGCCCAAACCGATAGAACAGACCCCCCCGGGAACTAGACCTCGGTCTCCCCCAGTGGGCATGCGTACCCACTTTAGTTCCTCTGCCTCTCCCCCACTCGCTTACCCACAGACTCCCAACCTCAGGCTTCCAGATACAAAATGCATTTTCACCTAAACCAGGAAAAAGCCAACCTCAACAGGCTCTCAACTCATTCTGAAGGATAAAAATCTATTGATATTTGATCACTGTCCAGTGAAAATTCAGAAAATGCTCTTGTCATTAAGAATTACGACAACATCAAGGACAAAGGGACACTGCCAGATTTTTAGATTAAAAAACAAAAATCACTGTACATTCAAAACATGAACTGCTCCTTTGCTGAAAATCCCTAGAATGAAAAGGTAAGAAGGCAGCTGAAGATCACTCAGGGAGAGATGATAACACTTCAGGAGGTAAGAAGGGCCGGGAGAAACCCGGTTCCTGAGGCCTGTGGTGACCCCAGCCTTGCAGCAGGAACGCGCCCCCCCCTCCCGCACCCCAAGGCTGCGATTACCTGGCCTGGTCAGCTCACTGAAGAGATGGAGCAGGAAGCAGGGGTCATACAGGCCATCCAGCTCCTCTGTGCCCCTGTCTTTGAATATCGGTTCCTGTGAGTCCTGAAAGAGTCCGAAACAGACATGTGCGGGCGGCTCAAGCTCCCAAATGTAATACTACATGAATGTTCACCCACTATATCTACCGTTCAAACTATTTTAAATATTCACGAGCATTGAGAAAATGCTTTTGTAAAAAACAGTGCTTGTATATGAAAGAATATAATTATTGGAGAACAAGTTATAGATGCAACAGGTGTTGATAACTGAAGCTGGGTGGTTGGTAAGAGGCGGTCCTGTCTCTGCACCTTTGCACGTGGCTGGAATTTTACTGAATAAGAAGGTACCAAACCACATGAAGAAGCGCTCCTGTATTTCACTGTCTGCTAAAGCCGAGGGTGCAGGAGAGCCCTCGCAGGGGGGGCCCCGTTGTGCGAGCTCCCTGATGGCTCTGCCTGGGCCTCCTGTACCTCGGGGAGCAGCAGCCTGCGGTTCTGGGGGAAGTGGAGGATGGTCTTCATCATCCGGTCCCGGTCCAGCAGGCGGAGGATGTCTCCGACGCTCGGCTGCTGCCACAGCGACTTGCCCAGGCTCCTGCAGGTCTTGTGATGCTCCACGGCCGCAGGACCCCACAGCAGCACCCTAGAGCCACAGAGGGGAGAGCAGACTGTCGCAGGGACCCCCCCAGGAACAGAACTGCTGCTGCTGATGATGGTAATGGCATCACATGTTGAGCAGCTGGCACATGCCAGCCACTGTCCTAGGCATGTTACTGTGTTCTGTCATTTAATCCCCATCATAACTTAGGGAGGAGGTGGGCGTGATGGTGATGCTGATGATGACACTGGCGGGGCCAGTGTCAGGGAGGATTACAGAGGCCGACACTCGTCCAGAGCTTGTCATGTGCCAGACACTGTTCTAAGCCCTTGACAAATACTATTGGGTTGTCAGAAAAGTCATGTCGTATTTTTTCTGGTTTCGTTGCAAAAATGCGTCATGACTTTTCCGACAACCCAATAATTCACTTAATCTGCATAATGTTAAGGGAGGTATTATTATTTTTCCATTTTGCAAATGGGGAAAAAGGGGCACAGAAAGGACTAAAAAAGTTGCTCAGCTGGTCACTCGTCCAGCTGCTCCGGTCACTTGTACAGCTGCTCCGTGGCAAAGCTGGCATTCCTACCTGGGGAGTCTGGCTCCAGAGTCCATGCCAAACCACAGCGACAGACTCCTGGCTGCGTGACGACACTTTCCTGATGTAGACCCTTCTTTCCCAGAGCAGGTCGGTCTGCAGCCTTTCAGCTGTCTCCACCTCGAGAGCCCGCCACGTGCACACCTCTATCTTTGATGCCACCAACCCCACTGCAGCTGCCCAGGGGTCACCTCATCTTCCTCCCAGAAAATGACACAGGCCTCCCTCTTCCTCCCCACCCCTCTCCCCGATACTCTCTATCCACCTCCCCATTGCTGGAGATGCTCCCCAAAAGCCCAGCTGTCATGAGGGCTGCGTTTCTGCCCCCGTCAGCTCTCTGCTGTCTCCTGGATGGAAACGGAAACACCCATTGGGACAGAAAGTCCTACCAACCAAACTGCCAGACCTTCTCACCACCTCTTCCCTATATATGTCCAGGGATGCAGATAAAACAGCTGCTCACTATTCCCAGAAATGTCCTGACGTCCCCACCTCCCAGCTGTCACCATGCGGTCCCCTCCACCTGGTGCCTCCATGCTTCTCCTCCTCTGCTAACCTCACCTCCACCAAATGCCTCCCCACTGTCCCGAAGCGTTCCATGACTCCACAAGGGAGGGCATGCTGTCACGTGAGGCCATAGTTGCTGCTAACACCACGTGGCATGAATCAGAAGCCAATTTAAGAGTTACATTCATGACAGTCTGATCCTCTCAACAGACAGTAAGGCTGTCTTCTTCCCGACAGTACTGGGCCCAGCGCATAGTAAACAGCAGGTGCTCAACAAACATCTATTGGATAAAACACTTCTAAATGGAATTCCTCCGGATACCAGCTCATCCTATGCACATCAACAACAGTCACTCTAAGTTACAAAGTAGGAGGGTGATGCCTGGTAACCTGGGGCTCTAACGGCCAGGCAGGCGGTGGAATGGTCACACCCCTCGGACCGGCACCACCCACAGGCCTGAGATTCGTTCTCTGAATGTCCAGGGCTCCCCGTGCGACTCCCCTAACTCAGACCTGCTCCTTCACGTAAGGATTTGGACATGACATTTATTTGGAGTCTGAGGAAACGCTTCCCGTTCACTCTCCTCTCCCCGATGCCCAGGGACTGTTCTGTGCCAGGAAGGGCACACCTGGGGCTGCGCCACCTCCAAAGCAGGAAGAGGGGGCCCTGAGGGGAAGGACGGAGAAGGTTTATTCATGGCCTGAGCAACATTCTTGAAAGCGAGAAAAAAAAAAAATTTTTTTTTGAGGGATTCTAGACTAATACAGCTTCTATCTTTAAAAAAAAAAACAGTATTCTACAATATTAGTTTTTGTTTTTTTTTTGCTTCCCTGCAGAGTTCCACTGAACTATTTTTCTTGGCCTAGTTAGCTCCCTTCCTGCCTCAACACATGAAATTCTTCTGCATGTATGTATTGGGCAGATGTTAGGGTGCTGGTCCCAAATGATAAGGAGAAAAAAAGAAACTAGGCAGCACAGAGAACCTAAGATGCTTTCCATGAACAGCACATCTGCTCAAGTCCCCTCTTAGCCTGGCCCTCAGAGCTGGGGCAGGGCCCATGGGAAGTGTCCATCTCAGGCCCTCTGGGCCCAAGGCTGTGATGCCAAGGAGGGGGCTGGGCAGCCCCTGGGAACCCAGAGAGACAGTCAGAGAAAGAGGGGAGGACAAGAAAGACACAAAGAGGAAAGAGACAAATACAGCCGCACACACTTGCACACACAGTTAAGGGGAGAGTCAGCACTCTTCACTCTTCCCCGCAACCCCCACATCACAAGTCATTCCCATCTAAAGTAAAAGTGTTTCAGAAAAATCACCCAAACTAGACACTCCAGTCTGGAGTGAGGATGGGGGCAGGTCCATGACAGACACACATGCATCAACCAGCAGGGTGGCCCAGCGAGGCGGCCCAGCCCAGACCACCTCATGGGGGGCCAAGCAGCCTGCGCTGAGGGAGCTCCACCCATCCCACCCCTTCCTGAGAATCACAAGGAACGAGAGGACATCTTGGGAGCCTGCTGTGTGGATCGAGCCCATCTCGGGGCCAGCGCCTTCCGAGCCTACAGCTCACACCTCCAGGCCCAGCTCACCTGAAATCGATGAGGCTCAGCCTGTTCTGTTCATACGCCCGCAGGAGGAGTAAAATCTTCTGGTCTGGAAGGCAGGTGAGGGGCAGTATAGAAACTGAACCCTTCACATATTCCTCCCGCCCCATACACCACCCGGTCCCTACATGAGCCCTGGTCACACTGCCCGGTCCCCACACACACCCTGGTCACACCCGCTCGGTCCCCACACGCGCCCTGTCCACACCCGCCCGGTCCCCCACACATGCCTTGGTCACACTGCCTGGTCCCCACAAACTTCCTGGTCCCATCACCCGTCCAGTCCCCACACACGCCCTGGTCACACCCGCCCGGTCCCCAACACGCGCCCTGGTCACATCCTCACCCAGGACGCTGAGAGTGGCGCCATAGGCCCCAAGGAGCACTGCAAAGTGGCTGCTCTCACAGACAGAGGGGCACAGCCTCACCACCGCCGCCATCAGGTCCACCAGCGCCTCTGGAAGACAACGACACTGAAACGCACGACACTGATATGCACGGCACTGCTGGGGGATGAGCACATTCGGGATCATGGCAGAGGCGGCGGCATGTCGGGGACCTTGAAATATCCTCCTCTGAGCAGTACTGGCCTCAGGGGCTGCACCTAGTCGCTTTGCCGCTTTTTCCTTTTTTTAAATAAACAAACATGTCTTCACAGTCGTCTCTCTTCAACAAGGCACTCGCTCCCCACTCCCCCTTGGAAGTTTTAAGTCACCAAAGATTTTAAAACCTAATCATTTCCCCAAGACTATAGTAGCACAATCTCTAATATTTCTATTCCTGCCTAAATACAAGGCTGGAGCCTTTTTACTTTTTTGACTAGCCACACCAGTAACGTAGGTGAGGGTTCTCTTCAGTTTCGTGCTTTATTACGGATTGACCTTGGGGTGATTTCTAATGGGTTGGGGGTGTTAATTTTGTTTCTAAACAGAGTGTGGTTTCAAGAGAGCAGGACTTTTCAGACCATCTCCTCCGATGTCTCCACAGCCTACATCAAACCTGGGATCACAGGCACTCAAGTAAATGTTTAACGAGCCAGGGATGAAGCCCAAACCTGGGCTTTCAGGGTTCCCTCGAAGGAACTGTTAACAGGGATATTCGAACCCTTTGCCCTTGACAAAAGTTTCCATCTTCCCATTAAGGTATTTCACGCAACTGAACAATTTCTCTCCTGTCAGACATCCCTCTCGACACCCCGCTAATTCTCAGTTTTTTTTGTTTTTTTTTCGTTTGTAGCTGAGCCATCCTGCCACCTGTTGGCAGCTCAGCAGCTGCTCAGCTTGGGCTGGGCATCAAACTGCTGTTGCTCAGAGCTCAGCTTGCCACTCTTGAGCGAGCTCTTAACCAACTGAGCCACTCGGCCGGCCAATTGAGCACACTTAAGAATTTTTTGTTCTGTTTTTGAGGGCAGTGTCACTGGCCCTCATATGTGGGACCCGGACCGGGGCCGCTGGCGTCCCAAGCCAGCGCTTAACCACCGTGCCACTCTCAGCTTTTAATGCTTGCCCATGATACCATAAACACAACGTCATGAGCTGGAACGGGCTTTGAAAAGAGGTCTGCATTTGCTGTTTGACCCTAAGTCAAAGGAATGTTTCTGGGGCTTAGTGTTGACAGAAACAAAACATTTTAATGCCGTTTGGTAACGCTTCCTTAGCTCTGAAAACACGGGGGCGCGAGGCCTAGGAAATCAGGAAGTAACGTCTGTGTCTGAAAAGGGCGGCAGGGGAGCACCTTTCACTTGGCTGGCTGGGTTGTCCTCGTCCTCAGCCCCGAGCAGGGCTGGCAGGAACAGCGAGTGCTGGGTGAGCATCATGTGGACCGCCGGGAGCTGGATGAGCTTCGTGCGCACGGAGCTTTCTGGAAGGTACAGGAGCTGCAGGGCCGCGTGGAGGGCCTTTAAGAACGCAGGGTCCTGGTACCGAAATCTAGGAGGCAACAGTCAAATGGAGAAAGAGCTTCACAAAAGGGAATTTTATTTCACAGGAAACAATTAAAAAACATGTTGGCATTTTATTGAGAAACTCTTTCAACATACCACCAAGCTGAGAATCTCACAGTGCTAGGCCACATACCCACCTCACTTCTACTGTTGCCATAGCGTTACACTTGCTTGACCACATACCTAGCTGTTGCCCAGCACAGGGAGCGCTTCTGAAAACAAGGGAGGCAGTGCAGTGTATTTATTTACGTGACGGTGCAAATGCCGAACACACACTTCCTGTTTGGCTGAAACGCCAGGAGGCAGCAGAGCAGCGGAGCCTGACCCGACACTCACCGCCCCCAGCCCGCTCTGCCCCCAGCCCGCTCTGCCGGGTCAGCCACTCGACACTCCCATCAAATGGTGCAGAAGCCTTCTCTGTCTGAAATCCCTTCAGAACTCACTAAAGGAATGAAAGCATCAGGCTCTAGAAAAATGATTTTTTTTTAAGTTGTATGTGAATAATGTTAAGAGTCACTTAGCATATTGTGGGCATTCCAGAAATACAAATTAACCAAAGACTGAAAGAAATGCCACCATCTCATGATGGTAATCCAGTTACCATTAATCTGTGACCCACTTTCACTTCTTTCTCTCCTCTTGGAGAAAGTGTTTTTCTGTTTCAAGTTGATGGATAACCAGGCAAATGAAAAGTACAGGTGCAATGAAGCATCATTTCGTGACTATCTGATTGCCAAAAACAAGAGTCTGACTATATCAATTCAGAATACAGGATATGAGGGGAAAAAAGAACTTTCATACCGTGTTGGGTTAGCTCAAAAACCTTGGAAGGCAAACTGAAGGTGTACTAAACTGAAGCTGTGCCCACACTGAGCCAGCGAGTGCTCCCGCCCCCAAAAATCTGGCTCACGGGCATTTAAGGAACATGTAACACTCACCGCAGAATGAGGGAGTAAGAGAAGGGGGTAGGAAGAAAAGAAGGAAAACGCCTATCAGTAGGGGGCTGGCTAAACACATTAGCTGTGGTACAGTCCTGAGCTGGAATTCCCCACAGCAGTAAAAATGATGACTTAGAGCTACATGTATCCACACGGGAACTCAAGTTTGTGTGCAAAGGAGGACACATAGGAATGATACATCTATCTGCGTAAAATGTTAAACCCACTAAACAATGTTAGTTTGTTTAGAGACATACAACAGAAGTCCAAAAGCATACATGGCCATGACAAAGCTCAACCCCAGAAGAATGGCACTTTCAGGCAAAGGAGGGAAAATAAGAAATTAGGACAAACATAGAAAACTGTCATCATTTACTAAATCTGAGTGCTGCTGTATTAGCCTCTGCATAGCTGCTGGTTTTTAAAAAACATTTTGGGCCAGTCAAGTGGCTCAGTTGGTTAAGAGGTAGCTTAAGAGCAAGAGCTCCGAGCAACAGGGCCGCCGGTTCAATTCCCACATGGGCAGCTAAGCTGCCTCTGAGCTGCCAACAGGTGACAGGATGACTCAGCTGTGAGTGTGTGTGCTCCTAATGACAAGATGGCCTGTTCGATGGTGGGCTACTCCCACCAGCAACTAAGACTGAACTCAGCACTATGACCTGAGCTGCCGCCAGGATGGCTAAGAGGCTAGAGCATTCGCTCATAACAAGGCTGCTGGTTTGGCTCCTGCATGGGATGGTGGCTATACCCACCCGCAACTAAGATTGTAATACAGCACCTTGAGCTTAGAGGCCACGAGCTGCCCAAGGGCAGCCAGATGGTGACTGGCGCTCTCCACAACGAAGACTGAAGAACAACTTGGCTGGTCCCTCTCCCCATTTCCCCAACACTGTCCCCCCTCCCCCAATTCCCCAATTAAAGAAAAAAAATTTCATGGTTTAAAGGTTGCTTCTCATCAGTGCCAGAAGCACACTGCATGTCAATGGGAAAATTTAACCTCTCCTTCAATTATGCATCTTATGTTTCTAAAACAAAACACCACCTGCCCCACCATATACAACTGGTTCGGTGTCATCAATCAGATTTGCCCCTTTACTGAACAGCGAAAATAAAATCGACTTACTTGAGTCCAGTCTTCACAAATTTCTGCCAATCGCCAGGGTCAACTTCATTAAGTGAATTCTATAAATAAAGTGAGTGAGAAATATACATGGGACATCTCAATTTAAAATACAGAATATGGAATTAAAATTAGAGCTGCTCAGTAAATACGGAAGATAGTTACCTAAACAATCCACAAAAGCATGCAACTGTTTCTTACTTTAATTTTAAAAACTGTTTTGTTATTTCTACTAGTAGCTCTGATACATTATTGGCATACTTATGATCACCAAATGAGCAAAGGAAATTTCCTAGCAGTCCAATCACCATTTCAGGCAGTGCTAACTGATTTGCGACACACACGGGCCTGGCCACACACAGCTGTTTATACACATGACAGTCCATATACCACCTGGGGAAGCCCACTGCACCGCTCACAGGGCCCGCGAAGGCCCACCGTCACTGATGTGGAGAAACTCGCCAGCCGTGCTACACTGCTCTGGAGGCGGGGAATGACTGGGAGAGACGCGAGGGAACTTTCTAGGAGGATGAAAATCTTCTTGGGTGGGAGTGTGGGCATCAGGGCATGCGAATTTGTCAGCACTAAACTATGCACTTAAGAGCTTATGTTTCACAACATGAAAATATACCTCAATTCAAAGAAAAGGGCTAGTGTGGGATGTTGATGGTGGGCGGGGCTGTGTGAAATGGAGGGGCGGGGCAGAGGGTACATGGCAATGCTGTACTTTCTGCTCAGTTTTGCTGTGGACCTACAACTGCACTTTAAAAGAGGATTAAAAAGGAAAAAAAGAGAGAAAGAAAAGTGAGGTAAGGAGGAGGCTTGCCTTGAGTGCATAAATTCCTAAGAGTACAGCCTGTCACTCAGTCATCGAGCCAGCCTGGTGGGGGGCTGACAATGGTGTCGGACAGAGACATTCACTGTGACAGTGGCAGGTGGGCCCAGCACCGCTCCTCTGCAGCTCAGCTCTCTCTAGACTTGGGGACATTCCTCCTGTGTCCTAGTTCTGCCTATGAGCCTTACATTCACAAATCTGCAACACAACAAATTAAGGCTGAAATATAGGTTATAAAGTGTCTTAATACAACTACGTGCGGGCACACTGCTTGACCCATAACCTCTAAATGTATTTATCACACACTTGTTAACTTTCACCCTGGGGTTGTTTTCCTGAGGATTACTTTTAAGTCTTAGTGTAGGTTCAGAGTTTAAACACAAGGCATAGGTTCTATGACTTTTAATGGAATTTGACACCATGAATTGAGGAATAATGCATATGCCAGCTTTTAGAATGTTAATTATTATCATGCAAAAATAGAACTTTTTTTTTAGGGCAGTGTCACTGGCCCTCATATGTGGGACCCGAACTGGGGCCGCTGACTTCCCAAGCCAGTGTTTAACCACTGCGCCACTCGGCCGGCCCAAATAGAACATTTTTTCAAAAGGGCATTTCAATAGAAGGAAATAATGGTCAAAAATAGCTGTATATTTCCAAATTTTATAAAAACTCTAAACTCACAGTCAACAAGTACACTGAACCCAAAGCACAAGAAGAAAACTACACGAAGGCACATGATAATCAAATTACTTTACTTCAATGTAAAGGGAAAAATCCTAAAAGAAGTCAGAGGAAAAAAGGCATCATGTACAATGAAATAAGGATGACAGATTTCTTATTGGAAACAATGCACAGCAGAAGACAGTAAAGCAATACTTAAAATGCTTAAAGAAAAAAGAAAACCTAAAATTTTATACCCAGTGAAACTCTTCCCAACTCATTCTAAGGGCAGTGTTACCTGATCCTAAAACAAGACAAAGACACTGCAAGAAAATAAAATGATAAACATACCTCATGCACACAGATGCAAAAATTCTTAATATTAGTAAACCAAATCTAACAATATCTAAGGAATGCAAAGTTGGTTTAATATCTGAAGATCAATTAATATAATTCACCTTATTAATAAAGCAAAAAAAAAAATCCATATACCCATCTCAGTTACAGCTAAATGTCTGACAAAATCCAATATCCACTCCTGATCAAAGATGGCTCATTTCAGGGGTTGCCCCACCTGACACTTCATCTCGTAGACATGGCCCCTCTCATTTCCCACCAGGTCACATTCATGCCACCTGGCCTAGAATATACCTGTAAACCTTAGTTTGTCTATCTTTCTCTTTCCCTTAAAAATGTCATCAGGACTCTAAGAAAAGATAAAAGACACCTACCAATAGTTCGGTTAATCTCAGCAGCATTTGCTTCTCTTGAGCCTGGGTACTGTCGCTGTCTTGCTGACTGCCACTGAAAGACGCGATCAGCCATTTCACACAAGACCCCAGCAGAGTCTTTTTCCAGGCATGCAGCTCTTCTGACCCGTTCAGGACTGCCGAGATGGAGTCGGCCACGATCCAACTGCAGGAGGACACAAAAGTCGAAGAGTCAGAGGGGATGGCCTAAATACCTCTAGCTTTAATGTAATCCAGCGTTACAGTGGGCCATATGCCCTGAGTCCCGCTCGCTACACAAGCCCAGGGGTCACATGCTTCTCCTGCCTCCTACTCAAATATCAAAGATGCACCAGAATCTTTACAACTACGGAAAACAATATCAGTGCACCAGAAAAAGGACATATTGTCCAGACTTTGTCTAAATCAGGCTACCTCCACCTCAACAATATTGACATGTTGGGCCAAATAAGTGTTTTCTTGTGTGGGTGAGGAAGGTAAAGGGGAGCTGTCCTATGCATATTTAGCAGCACCCCTGCCTTCCATACACTGGAGGCCAGAAGCAACCCATGCTGTAATAAAAACTGTCTGACATTGCTAGCTATGCTTGGGAGGGGGAAAAATCACTCCAGGGTGAGAACCACTCTGAGGTAATCAGAACCAGCCATCCACTTGTGGAGACGTACTCACTCCAGCCAGGGTGGCTGCAAGATTTCTTGTACGAACTGCCTTCTCATGAACTGACACAAGAGCAATCCAGCAATTTTCCCCTGGTTTATAAATACTACAGGGAGAAGTGAACCCTAGATAATGGTCATCAAAAATCAAACCTTCGTACCTCTGGTGACCATCTGGAGTCTGAAGCAAGCTGGGCAAACGGTCCATGAGGACACCAAGGTCCTTGGCTCTTGCAAACGGGACCAGCAGGGCGAGGATCTGCGGATGCAGCCCCGAGCCTGGGGGTCCAGCAGCACTGAGGAGCCGGGTCTGCAGCCGCTTCCACAGGGCCTTCCTCAAGACAGGAATGGCCGCAGAGCACACTGGGCAGAGGCAAAAAGGACAAGGAGTCACAGAAGCAGTATGCTGGGGCCAGTGCGTGCCAGCGCACAAGAGCCGACGGTTATACTTTAGGCATCTTGTGACTGGGCGATGTCACACTGGTAGCTTGAAATTGGGCCTGGAAATTGGCAAAGGCTACACATCAGTCTCCCCCAAGAGCCAATGGTAAACACTCAGCAGAACACCGATGGTCACTGCTGACACGGTCAAGCCTCTGACTGGGCTTCTTCAGCCCAGTGGGCCCTGGCGGGGGGACCCTTAGCCTGAAGCTCCCAAGGCCGTGAGCACCGAAGTCCTGGACAGGATTCACTCTTCAGAGGCGGGGCAACTGGAGAGCCACGCTGGAGGCGCACCAAGAAGCACCAAGAAGCGCTGGCTCCAAGGCCTGCTCCTGCGGGGCTCTCTTACTTTTTAAAAACATCCATCACTGACATGCAGTTAACATAAGACAGGGGCAAAGCAGGGAGGGAAAACTCATCCATACATACAATAAAAAGGAATTACGTTCAATCTGAGATGATCAAAAAGTTCCTCAGATCGGAAACCCGAAGGGTGGAGAATGCAGCTGGGCCCAAGCGGCCTTGACGCAGCCTGGCCTCACCAACACTGCTGACGGTGGGGGAAGTGGGATGGGACAAGGGACAATTACCCCGCATGACTCCCTCAACCTAACAGGGCTGGCCCCGGGGCCGACCCTTCCTGGGCCCAAAGGGCCTCAGCTACTGCCCGCCCCCTCGCCCAGCTCCACATGGTAACTCGGAGTTGATGCGAGCACGGGGCCAACACCTGAAACCACGGATGGCGAGTCTGGGGAAGGAAGGGGTGTTGAGAGAATTTCTCATCTTTCTCCATGTCCAGAGCTGGGTCAGAAGCTGCAGGAGAAATGGAACTGAACCGTCTGATTTAAAATTCCCAGCTGCCGAAAGCCACCCTTTCACGTACCTCCTGCTGGGCGTGTGAAGAGTCCCTGAGTCCTGCGTTGCAGGTAAACGAGAACGAGGGGGAGGAAGTCATCGAGACCCTCCTGCAGGCGGAGCCCCGTGCCAGCCTGCCGGCACCACAGCTCGAAGCGCAGCAGGTGGGTGCAGCCCCGCTGCAGGAGCAGGGCAGCAATGCCCAGGGCAGCCTGTGTCCGCTGGGCCAGGCAGTAGTCGAGCAGGTCGACCCTGACCATGGGCGCCAGCATGGGCTCTCTCTGCAGAGAGTGGAGGAGCACGGTGTCCAGCTCGTCCACGGCCAGTGTGGGGAGCAGGGCGCCCAGGCCTTTCACATACTCAGCGGCCCAGAGGAGCCCCCCATGCCGCAGCTGATCCTGGGGGCTGCTGGTCAACAGCTGCACCAGGGTCTTGCCGAGGACATTCAAACGTCTCTCCTGCCCGGTGGACTTCGTGGGTGGCTGGGCCACCAGGTGGGCCTCGGGCAGGCTCAGCAGGGCCAGGGTGACCTCTCGGAGCTGGGCGCCCTCCATGTACGCATGCAGCGCCTGCAGGGCCTCCAGCTGTGGGAGGGTCTTTGGTGGTGAGGCAGCCGTGCCCGCCCTTCGGGTTTGAAGCTCCTTCAACACGCTCTGGGTGATGGCCTCCGAGTACTTGGCCAGGAGGCCCAGCTGACCCATGCTGCAGAGGATCGGGGCGCTCACGGCCAGCAGCTGCAGGACCCCTGCGCTCAGGTGTGCCGCCAGCCGCTTCACGAGGACGGGGCTGAGGGTGTGCGGAGGAAGGGCCCGCTGCTCCAGGGCCAGGTACCAGCCCTCCAGTGTGGGATGTCTCAGGATGGCCACGAGCACCTCCTCCAGCGTCTGAAACAGTGACAAGGCACAGGCCTCACAGGCAGCCCAGGGCCAGCAGCAAGGGGGCTGCAGCTGCTATGTTATGTCTTTGTGTGGTGAGTAGGATGGAGAACAGAAAGTAGCTTCCTAAGCCCTTCTACCCCCAAGCCCGAGTTTCGATGTCCCTCAGAGGGATGACCACAGCACCCCAACCCAAGCCCAAAGCTGTAACCCCACTGTAATGCATCTCCTCCCCGTACGACCGCGAGGGCTGGACCGTGACCAGGTCAGTGCACACCCAGGCCAGCAGGAAGTTGATGCATTCAGCCTGAAAGAATGTACTGCACAGCGAAACTGCTCCCCACAGCCACTCAGTGGGGGACGGGCCATGCAAGGGAAACGCCAACATGTGACAAGGATCCATCATCTGCTTCCTCCTTAGCAGTCCTGCCCTCCTGCATGAATCTGGCTGAGGGGTGTGGGTGGCAACTGACAACAGGGACACAGTCATCACAGCTGAGAGCCTGTGGGGGGCAGGGCGCGTGGGGATTACAGTGCCATGGAACTCCACAATCCAGACCTGAAGGCACTCTGCCTCCACTTTCAGAGGGGAGCTGGGCCTCCCGTGACCCTGAGGAACCAGCTCCAACCCTGCCATTGAGCAGACAACAGCTGACTGCTCTGTGCCGAATTAGAGACGAATTTCATTAATTTGTTCTAAGAGGCCTTGCTGAACATGAGCCCTAGTCAACGAAATCACACTGGTCCCCAGGGACAGGAGTCCATTTTCTTCCTTAATTACTCTGAAGGGGAGGAAAGAGAAGCATATCACACTTTCTAACTGAGCTTGGCCAGTTAATAAAAGAAAAGCACGGGTCCATGTTAGGTAGGACTGCTTTGCTCGAGGCCATCCGGCTAACAGGTGGTCCTGCACCAACGACATCCCCTCCAGGAAAGTCCACTGAGGCTGAAGGAAGGAAGCCGTGAAGTGAGGAACATGCTTGTTTCCTGAAACCAGCCAAACAGGCCAAATGGCAAATTGTATGAGAAAGGTCGTCCTGGCCCAGAAAGCAGCCTGCTTCAGACTAACCCTAGGCGAGCGAGGCTCGGCCTCTCGGAGCAGGATGCTTACTGTGCACATTTACTAGGAAAGGCCTCCCCCGCTGCCCGGCCGGCACTCAGCAGGCTGCAGCATTTTAGAGGAAAACAGTCACACCGAGTTTCTCCAGATGCTCACAGCACACGGTGTAAGGGGAACTGCTGCAGGGAGGGTGAGTGTGAGCGCAGGGAGGTGCCTGGGAAGATGGACGTGCAAATTAAACCGTGCTTATATCTGGGCGAAGGGGTTGAGGCGGTTTTTGGTTAGCGTCTCCTCATCATCTCCTGCATTTCCCTACTGAGAACACATACTTGTTTTTAATCAGAAGCGGAGGGAAAGCCCGTGTCTATGACTACAGGAAAAGGCTAGCAGGCAGGAGACGCACAGAAGCGGGTGGTGGTACCTTGTCATTGGCCAGCTCCAGCAAGGCCGCAGACTCCATGTCCAGGAAGAGGTCAGACTCAGCCTGCGCGGCTTCGCACTTCCGCCGGTTCCGGGCATCCAGCCGCTCACAGTGGACGACCAGGCACCTGAGCAGGTCCAGGAGGAGCTGCAGGCGGGGAGGCCCCGCGCTTCTGCCCAGCTACGAGGACGAGAGCCAGGGAAGGGTTAACAGTCACCAGCAGTTACTGCCAGGCCCCTCCCTGAGCAGAGGCACGATAGTACCATTAAGAAGGATGGAGGAGGGAGGCTGGCCAGAATGGCCACTGCTCATAAAACGCGGATTACTTCAAAATGATTTCCCAATAAGATGTGCCTTCCTAAATCCTAACAAAATACACACGCTTATTTTGACCAAAATGAGGGGGAAAGGTCCATTTCAAAACCTAATCTAAAAATCTGTAAACCACATCAGGAACAGAAATCTCACCAATGAACTACTGAATTAAAACTTATGCGACTGGCCGAGTGGCTCAGTTGGTTAAGAGTTAACTTAAGAGCGCGAGCTCTGAACAACGGAGCCGCTGGTTCGATTCCCACATGGGCCAGTGACGCTGCACCCGAGCTGAGCTGCCGCTGAGCTGCCAACAGGCAGCTGGTGAGAGCATGTGCTCCTAATGACAAGATGGCCTGTTCCAATGGTGGGCTATGCCCACCTGTGGCTGGAACTGAATTTGGCACCTTGAGCTGAGCTGCCGCCCAGATGGCTCAGTGGATAGGGCATGTACTCTTAACAACAAGGCTGCTGGTTCGACGCCCGCATGGGATGGTGGCTACGCCCACCCACAACTTAGATTGAACACAGCACCTTGAGCTTAAGAGGCCACGAGCTGCCGAAGGGAAGCCTGATGGCGACTGGCATCCTCCAAAACTAAGACTGAAGAGCGACAACTTGGCTGATCCCCTTCCTCAATTTCCCAACACTGTTCCCCTCCCCCAATTCCTCAATTAAAAAAAAAAAAAAAAAAGCGTATGAAGGAGGGGACGCCTGGCCATGCTGCGTGTGTCTGCCGTGTCCTGACAGCTGCCCCGGTCACAAGGTTTGGCTGCACTGCACTTAGCCCCCTGTCTGCAGCTGCTGAGAGCTTTGCTGGATTTACCACTAAGGCTTTAACCTGCCCTGTGTTCCAGGGAGACGTGACAGTCGGGCATGCAGGAGCACTCAACGAGCCGCCTGGGCCTTGAGTTGCCGGCTCACCGCGTGGCCTGTACGTCAGGTCACCACCCTCCCAAGGGTGGGACTCGACCCCAGGACTCGCTCAGTGCTGTCAGTGGATCTGGAAGGAGACAGAGGGGAGCGCTGACCTGGCCGAAGTTCTCCACAGTGCCCTTCAGGTAGAGCAGCACCTGTTTCACCGAGCACGGGACCCGGTGCAGCGGTAGGCGGGGGAGGGCAGCCCGCAGCTGCGCCTGGACTTGCTCGTCCAGGAGCGCGCCCTCGCTCTCATAGGCCGACTGCAACAGGGCGCCGAAGCAGGAGGTGGAGGGATCCTGGGGGCCCAGGCTGCCTGGCGGCATCTGAAGCGGCTGGGGAGACAGCAACAGCCCCGGGAAGAGGAAAGACAAAGCAGCATGGATGAATAAGGTGCACAGCCTGGCCAACAGGTACAGGGGGACATTCACAACAAAGGGACATTTCACAGTAATCACATATCCACACTAAAAAACACGTGACCACATGGCCTATAAGTAACTTAAGCCCTGATATTATCAGTCACACGTACTTTCCCAGAGTGTGTTAATGCGAAGGTCCCAACTCAGGGGCACTTACACAGCTTGAGAACAGACACTGCCTTCAAGGGCCACGTGTGACAGAGGTGATTTCACTCCAGGAGCCACTGTGATTAATTACTGGAAACTGGGAAACCACGCCCCGTAAGGGAGCTGGCTCTGTGAGCTCCACCCCTCCAAAGGCCCTCGCCCAGGAGCCCTGGGTGGAAGAGCTCACTGCGGGGTAAGGAGGCAAATTTAAAGACCAGTCTCTGGAGTTGTTCATTTCCTCTCACGTAATTCCCAAACTGCCTTGTTTATTTATCCCTCATGGCTTTTATGTTTATAACTCCAAACACTCCACTTCCCGAGGCCAATAAAACTAGGCTGTGCGAGTCTGTGCCCTGAAACTCAGCGGATCTCAGGGCGCACCCCTGGCCCAGCAGCGGCACCCCTGGGATACAAGTCCCCGGGGCCCAGCCAGACCCGCTAAATCAGGCTTGCTGAGGGTGGAGCCTCCCGGGAACTCCCGTGCACCCTCAAGGGCAAGGACTACACTCTCACCTGTTCAACAGAGCAGACACTTCCACTTCGAGATCCACAAGTGCAGCCCTGCACTGCCAGAGTCCCCGTGAGCTGCTACACTATAACCAATTCTTAACCCCACCTTTCACGTGGAAACAGGGGGCAACACTTGTGAAGAGAGTGGGCTACGGATTGGAGCCAGAACTCAGCACCCTGTGACAAGAATGTTTCCCCACTAAAAGAAAATCCATTCTTCCTTCCCCCTTCCCTCCCTTTACTTTCACAGTTTCAGCAGAATGGAGCCTGCGGGGGGGCCTGCGGGGCCAGGTCTGACAGCTGAGCACGAGATGCTCAGGGGCATGCCAACGGACACAGAAGACGGCCGTGCCAAGCGGGCTCAGGTCACTCAGTGAGGAAAAAAGAATCAGCAACCCCCTGCCCCAAAGCTGGAATGTAATTAGCCAACTATACAGTAGCCAGAGGGAAATTTAATTTCACTGCACCACCGAGCCCTTTGTCTCAGCCCTCTCAGCTGGGCAGCCATGACACCACTTAGCTTCCTCCCTCATGCAGGGGAAATTAGGGTAGGAAATTTCACCCGACAAGCTGCACCCTGTAAAGTGACACAGCTGTGACCCACAGGAAGACACCGCCGGGGGTTCCTAGGCAAAGCCCTGGCTTCTGCAGGAGCAGGATTGCTGCTGCAGCCGCAGCTCACCAAGGCCTCTCGGGCTTGCTCCGGGATCCAGAGGCTGTAGTATCTGCTGAACCGGGACAGCTGACGGCTGCGAGGTAGGACTGGGGGCTCCGACTTGTCGTAAGCCTGGAGCAGAAGACACAGAGCCAGAGGGTCTCTCTGGGTGTGCAGGAGGTCCGTCAGCACTGCAGTCAGATACGTCACGATGCTTTCTCCTGCAAAGGAATGAGACGAGTGCGGGGAGAGGCTTGCTGGGACCAGTCTCCTGTGATCCATCCATAACACGAACTCCCACTCACACATATTCAAGACCGGGAAAATTCATGCCGACTGCATGAGAGGTCACATAACCATACTGGAAGGCAGATGCCACCACTGTGGGCCTCACAAACAAGGCGCCACTTTATTGAACAGTCAGACTTCAGGTCCTGAGGCCCAGAAGTGGAGATCCAGGTAGAGAAAGGTGAGGCAAAGCCACCAGGGAGCAGGACTTGCTCAGTGCTCATGGACCCACTTCCTCTTCCCTGACACACAAACCTCCCTTGCAGTTAGGCTGGGACCACATGACTGGTTTACCCCCTTCCGGGCCTGGCCATAGCACCCCTGCATGACTGTGCACTGTCTTGCACTTCCCCTATGACCTTGGGAGTCACAGGTAGAGCTAACACAGCTACAAGATAGGAGCAGCCTGGATCCCTATGCTAGCTGCCGGGGGACAGCCGCCCAGGAGAGCCACCTGACCTGTACTGGACTATGACAGGGTCAAGAAAGAGACCTTTCCTCATGAAACCACTGACATGTTGGGGGAGTGCTTCTTTGTTACTGCAGCAAAGCCTGAGCAATGCTAACTAATTACACCACTGTGATCTGTAAGCGCTCCCTTGGGTCTAAGTTGCCTGGATACTCAGCAAATACGAAAAACTTATGCCTTAGCATCAAGGTATCAGGAATAAATATTAAAAAGATTGGTGTTACAGCAGGTATCAGTGCGGCCATGCAAATACATTATTTCAGGTTCATCCTTCAAATGACTGATTTCCCAGCCTCGATATTCCTATCTGCCTGCTTAGCTCTGCCGCTGGGAGCGCCCATTGTGGTGGGTCTGAATGTTCGCTGCTCTGGGTGTTCAGCAATCATTTCCAGAGGCCCTGGAATCCCACCTCCTACCCCACAGACACCCAGCTGGTCTGATGCACCCACAACATCCTGACTACACAAGGTACCTGCTGCATTTTCTGTCCCGAGGAGCAACTTATTCCTGGCTTCTAGGGCTGCAGGGACTATGGCGCTGAACGGAAATGTGAGCAGGGCCATATCTTCGTTCAGTAAAACTCCAATTTCCTCATCCAAGCCTTCGCTGCCTTCCACCAGGACATCCACCATGTCGAGAACATCTGAGACAGAGAGGCGGGCATCAAGCTGAGGCAAGAGCCAGCAAAGGGCTCTACCACAAAGAAGCCCACAGGGCGGGAAGAGCAGGAGTATGTGAAAAAGGAGGAAAAATAAATGCTACGCTTCTCTCGGGGAAAAATGCTGAATACAAAGTTTGGTTCTACACCGAGGAGGACACTGCCTGCAAAACCTTAAGATCTTTGCCAGGATCGCCAGCTCAGGTGATAACAGGGTGAAGTTTCCTCAGGTGACACTGAGAAGCCCAGAAACTTTCACCTGGATATTCAGGCAAATGAGCCAGAATCTGAGAAGCCAACAGGTGGCAGGGTTAAAGCACAGAGCAGGGCCAGCATGTCTGGATTCAAGCCTGGACTTTGCTATGCTAGCTGTGTGAGATTGACCAGGTTACTTAACCTTTCTGTGCCCCACCTGCCATATCAATATACAAAATGAGAATAATACCCCACTTAGGGCTGTTAACGAGGTTATATACTTAAGGTCTGTGAAGAGCTTAGATCAGCACTTGGCATACAGTAAACACTGCACAAATGAAAATAACCCAGCAGGTAAGCTCCGTACTTTTTCCCATTACATGAACAAATATGGCAACTTTCACTTGCACAGTGGGCTGACCTTTGACACAAAGAAATGGGACATCCACTCTCTGTGTAACCTCCAAAGCAAATCTTGTTTTCTTGCTCTGATATGCCACCGCGGGTAGATCTTCAGAACCCGTGAAGCTCAGGAGGGTGTGGCACCTACCGTCAATATGGGAGATGGGGATGCTGACGTCATCAGCGTCCAACTTTGTCACACTGGCCTGCAGTGTGCTGGCTTCTTGGACAAAGTCAGATGCTTTGTCTGTGTATGAGTAGGGATTGGCCACCAATGTCAGTAAAACCTGGACATTAAAAAGCTAAGCGTTAAACAGTGAGATGGTCACAAATGAAATGAAAAAATGCCCCAAAATATCAATGGAAAAACAAAGGAAAAGCAAAAATGTTAATAGGCTTTAATAAGAACAATAATTTTTCTGCAATTTTTAAAAATTTTTGTTGTAGGATTTAAAAAATATCCCCTTTTAATGTGTGTGTGCGTGTCTATATATATATATCTCATTGCTTTTAACATCACTTTTAGTATACCATTGTTTACTCATGCAAAACAAAATTCCTAAAAGGAAATTAAACAGCACACGGTGATATATTTCCCATTTGACAGATTCCAGAATTAAACAGCTTCGGACACATCAGCCAGAATTAGGAAGTAAGGCAGGAAGGAGGCCTCCGGGACCAGCGCATCCACGCCTGAGGCACGCTGAGGATCACTCACAATTATGCTGCACATGCCCCATTACACAGAAAACGTGCGCTTACACGTTCCAAAAACTGAATCACGGTCTCCTTCCTCTCTTCCACGGTGTCCTCCAAGTGCCCCAGCCACAGCTCCAGCTCCTTCCACGTGTACTCAAACACCCCCGTGTCCCGCAGGACCTGTCAGGAAGCAGGCGTCAGGGGGAGGGCGGCACGGAGCCTGCTTTCTGGGGCAGTCGCCGTGGTGTGTGCCCCAGCATGACACAGACCCACGGAGCACAAAAGGGGTGCAAGTTTCTTCTACAGTTTTACTTTAAAAGCTTTCCTTTCAAAACAACGCTCCCATTGTTGAGGGAAACAAGGAAAGGAGAGCATTCTTTGCTGGGGTAGAGAGAACATTATCCCTTGTCTCGCTGCAGCTTACTCCTTTCCTTTAACTCCCAAATAATAAAAAGGGGAAACGTCAAGCTGCTACTTAGGAGTCTGATTTTCTACCTGGATTTTCACCAAGTTCCAGGTAAACGTGTATGACTTGACCCCTCCCAGGTACTCAACCAGCCTGTCTGAAATTCTCTAAGATAATGAACCTATCACATCCCTTCATCTCAAGACTCAGACCTGAGGCAAGGAGCACCCATTTCTAAGAGAACAGGATTTATTATGAGGCAGGACGTAAACCTGTGGGGGTGACAGCCCCAAAGGGCTGGATGACAGAACTCAGGGTCTAGGCAGCCCCACAGCACGAGCCCTGCAGCACAGTGTACCAACAGCACACCTGACTGTGCCAATCCCATGTTTGCAGTTAGTGATCATGACACCTGGCTGGGGTCAAGTTCACACCTGCAACCTGTAAGGAAATGGCTAGGTACAGAGGTCAAGACCTGACGTTCACGCTCTTCAAGTAGCTCAGGTGAGGCTAAAGGGCATCAAGATTATCAGCTCTTCAAAGGAAGGGAAAATTTTTGCACTCTAAAGATAATACATGTGATTTCTGTAGCACCCCCTGCCCGCCCCCACCGCTCAATGTCTGCTGCACAGCAGAAATGAGAAACTGATTTCCTATTGCTACAGCAAGACCTGCTGTAGCCTTGGAAAATGAGTATAAAGTATAAGAAAGAAAAGAAGCAAAGAGCTAAACTGTTCATTTCCTTCCATTGACTTTGACGACACCTGCCCAGTGGGTGATAGCTGAGGTCAAAAGGTTGGAGATGAGGGCAAGAGGCATCGCTGATTAAACAGTTCCCCGGAAAGCCAGAAATCTAATATTTGCTGAGCCCAGAATGTGTGAGGCACAACTTTAGCACATGTAATCTCGGCAACCTATGCCTTTATTATTCCCATTCACTACGGGAAAGCAAAGTTCAGAGAGGTTAAGTAATTTCTCCAATGCCACCCAGGAAGTATTGGTTGTCAGAAAAGCCATGATGTATTTTTTCTGTTTTTCGTTGCAAAAATGCGTCATGACTTTTCCGACAACCCAATAGTAGAACCAGGACTCAAATCTAGGAACAGACTACAAAGTGGGTGCTTTTCCCACTTGACCATGCTGCCCCTCGGGAATGCAGCCAAGTTTAAGATACAATAAATTAAAACTGCCATAAAACCTTCTGTTTTTAAATTACAATAGTCCTAAAACATCCTTAATTCAACAACTGCTGACTAAGCACCTACTTATAAAGAAGGACTCTGCAAACTGCTCCCCAGAATTAGGAACTGGTAGAAAACGCTCACCTTTATGATCAAAAGTTTGGTTGAAGACTTGAGTTGTAAATGGCTACTGGTCACAAACATTTTCATCAGTAAGTAAAACACGGATCGTTCTCCTCCAATAATTTCTGCCTCTGGGCCTTCCTGGAGTTCGAACAATGGAAAAGATTGATATAAACATAACAGGCCGCTGTTTGCTGAGTAAACAGGTACTGTGCGCCCAGTGTGCGTCCAGGTCTCTTATCTCATTTTAACTGCAACTCGGCAGGACTGCTGGGGTTTTATATACGAGGAACCTCAGCAGTTAGTTAACTCACCCAAAAGCAGCTGTAGTGATTATAAAGATTAGGAACAGGGAACAAGGCGGCCCTCTTCATGTGACAGCGCCATTCCCGCTTCTTTGCATACGCTGACTCACTTTACCCTCCCAATAGTCCTGAGGTGGGGAAGCCTGTTATTCCCATTTTACATATGTGGACACTGAGGAACAAGGAGGTAGCTGGCTGTTCAGTGGCCCAGGTGGGAATCAAGCCCAGAGAGCCCTGGTGCAGACATGGCACCACCTGGTGGGCGGTGGGGAAGGATGCGAGTCAGGGCTGTCTGACTCCATCATAAGCTGCGCTTGCTGCATTTCAGCAGAGTGCTGGTGCTGACAAAAATCAATTCCTTATACATAATTTAGCTTCTTGCAAAGGATTCTGGGCTTTGAACACACGTCTCAGAGGAGTGCACAGAGCTCCAGCTTCCTGGCTCAAACCCCACGGAATCTGCCTCACTGGAGTGACCCTGAAACCCGCGGCAACGAGAACGACCCTGACCGTGGGAAGTGCCAGCAGCGATACAGGATGGAAAGCACCATTTTCATACCAGGTCTTTCAAAGGGGCTTCTGTTTACTTTCCAACTAAATCAATAAGCTCTCATTAGCCCTGTTCAGCTGGGGTAAGAAACGCAGTAACACGCCTGTGCTGCCATCCTCAGGGGTCCGCGGCAGGGACCTCGCGGTGCGGAATAAGGCTGAGAGCTGCACTCCGGGCAGCGGCCCGGGTCCAATCCTGGACCCTCCCCTTCTGCCTGGGGCCCTGCGGAGGTTTCCTAGCTGCGCCGCGCTCCGGCTGCCTGTCTTTAAGTGGTGGTCAATGAGCTGACACAGAACCTTCTGCTTAAATACACACATCCTACCTGTTGAATCTTGAGTTCCCTGTACAGTTCAACATTATGTTCTCCAGAAAGTCCTAGAATACATTATTAAAGGCACAGAAAAATGCCAGCAATCTTTACTGATTTTTCCACGAGCCTCAACCTTAGTATCTATTCCTATCTCTGTCTTAAGTTCTTCCAGGATAAGGACAAAAGAGAAGGAATATATTTTATTTTATTTTCCAAAAGATTTTAAAATGACAAGAAAAATGTAAAATAGTCACAATAAAAAATACAAAAACTCCCAGTACCCAGCAACAATATATTTTCACTCAGGACATGTTAACCACCTTATTTTGCACAGGCCTCCTGGCTCACAAATCAGGACCTTGCCTCTGCTCTAGATGTCGCTAAAGGGAGAACCGTTAACGTGTCCCCAACCCCGCCAGGGTCCTGTTTGTTCAGTTAGACATTCCCAGACCAAAAAGCCAGTGAGCCCGCAGGATTGCTGAAGACGGAAGGCGGCGGGGGCTCCCCACGTCCTACCTGGCCCTTTAACCACAGAAACTTGCTGGCGGGCAGGTCCAGGGCCACCTTCAGAATGTGGTGCTGCAGGATGGGGGGTACCTCCTCTCGAAGGCCCTGCTCTGAGATGACGCCTGCGGGGAAAGCAGGCAAGAAGTCACGAGGAGGTAGGTGACGGCCACTGCTGCCCCGGCCCGAAGGACCAGATGAGGAACACCTCGTCTAAAAAGGAGGAAGGGCACAGGATTCTCCCTCCCGGCCTGTGGTCACCCCGCACACTGTGCCCACCTCTCTGCCCAGACACACCTCACTGACACACCTTCCCCTGAGGTCTTTCCAAACCCTTAACAAGAATCCAATGCCACTTGCCCAAAGAAGCCTTCCCTGCCACGCGGCCTACACCAACTCTGCCTACAGCTCGATGACCTCCCTGTACCCCATGCTGCCCTCCAGCTGTGGTCTCCCCCTAATGTCGTGGGGCACAGGCCTTGCTCCCCAGATTGCAAGCATTCTGCGAGCAGACTGTGGCCACCCAAGACAAGGTCCTTACCCTCTGGCTTAATTTCTGGATTTCTCTTAGCTTGGGAAGGACACAGCTACTAAATACTAAATGGCCACATTTTGCTAAGTTTCCGATTCTCACAGCAAAGAGAACCTTTTGCGTCAAAACGTTAATTGCAGCTTTGAATAGCACTATCTCAATAGCTTACATAAATCCCAGGTATGATATTTCTGCAGATCTTCTATAGCCCCAATTATAGTCAATTTCATTAGACAAGCTTTCCCATCACGGAAACATGGTCGGACAGGCATAATGTTATGTGTACAAGATGTGATTTGAACCTGACTCACTGGGTAAAATATGAGTAACTATGTTAGAAGTGTCTCTGCATGAATGGGACAGCCTTCTAGGGATTCTCGTTTCTGAGCCTTTCTGAAAAAAGGCTTTATACAGTTAATATCACGTGATCTGATCTGTGGACAGTTGATGGCAGGCAACTCAAACTGGCCGGCTTCTCCCTCCTCCTCTCTCGCTGCTGTTCAGTGTTCATCTGATATTTACATAAGGAAGACTGGCTATTTAAAAAACATTGTTCCAGATGAAAAGCAGCAGGCTGGTGCTCATGCCCGCTGGCCACGCTGCCCACCAGCCTGCCCAGTCCCTGCTCTGGTTCCCCGCTTCTCCGTCCCGCTGGCAGACACAGTGGAGGGGCGCCCAGGTCCCTGGAGACGCACCTTTCAGGAGCTTGCTGAAGTCGAAGTTGTACTGCATGACCACGTGCGGCACTGCCCTCTGGTAGAGGCATATGACCTGGAGCAGGACGGCTTTTAGAAGAATGGTTTCGGCATCGTCTGAGCCAAAATAAGACAGCGTGAATTAGCAAACACACTTGTTCTTTGTCCTTCACCAGCAATCGGTAAGCAGTTGAGCCACCTGAGACCCAGCACAGTCCACTGCACGCTGAGCAGACAGACCCCCACGGAACTAAGTTTAAGGAGTGAACGTGGTAAAAAAGTCAGGATTGTTCAAACAGCCTGGGCTCAAATCCCCATTTCACTGCTGTGACCTTGGACAGGGTAAAGCTACTCTATCTCTCTGTGCTCCAGTGTCCTCCGAATAATGGGGATACAGCCATGCCGATCCTTGTGGGGCCACCATAAGGATGAGTAGGACGTAGGTATAAGACACAGAGCCCACTGCCTGGCTAATAACAAGGTCTGAGTCCGTGTGTTTTCTTACTATGGCAGCCCGCCTTCCTCTGCGGAGCAGAAACAAGGCACCCCACTGACGGGCCTGGGCATGGAGCACATGCTGCTCAAGTCTTTAGAGAGAGAGTGCGTGTAAGGCTTGGGCACATTGCTAACCCTGTCAGAATTCACTCTGCGATTCCATTCCAACTCTCCTCTCCAAGCAAAGGACAGAGCATTCGCTCTCTGTCAGCTCTGTCTACAAACAGCAGCCGCCCGCGGAGCCCTCACCGCACTGGGGAGCCACGCAGGCCGCTGGACTCCTGTTGCCCCTTTTCTTTCCCTTCTTGTCATCCCGTTTTGTGTCTTGTTTTCTAAGTGACTGCCAGACCCACACGACGGTGTTCAAGTCTGGTAAAATCTAAAAGGGAAAACAGAGAAACAGAAAACAAGACACATTAAACAAGAAAGAGAAGCAAATGAGCTGAACCTACCAGGAAGGAGAAGCACAACACAGAGCGGGTGGTCAGCATGTGCGCGTGCGAGTGCACAGAAAGAGGGGCGGATGGAGAGTGAGAACAGGCCCACATCCTCTGAGAGCTCGGTTTGGAAGTGTAATTCCCAGAATTGTACACAATAAAAACTTAGTGAAAAAAACTAATGCTGATAATTAAAACAGACCCCTTAAAACTCACTCACCTGAGCAAGGTCCTGGGAACAAAGGAACACGTCCTTATGACCGTCTGGGGGGACCTGCCCAGCATGACCTTGGCTCTTCCAAGGCAGCTGGCCAGTCTGCAGATGACTGGCCTTCCTGGCTTACCAGAAGCATCCCCGGGGAGGAGGGAATAAGAGGGGCTTCCCAGCTACCCGGTCCAGCGTGCGTGTGCAGTGGCTGGGGGAGGGGAAAGGGCACAACAGCTCCGGACGACACTTAGGCCCCACGAGCACCCCAACCCCTGCACTTCACTTCACTCTGCACCCACCGTCTCGGCTCCCAAGATGGCCTCTTCCACCTGGTGTGCTTACCGGTGACATCTGTAAGGAAAGCCCTGGAAACTTATCTGGGAAGGCCAGCCTGGCATCCGTGCCTACCTTGCTCAGGGCTTCTCGGAAGAGCCGCACAAAGTCTTCCATCATTGCGGCTGTGTACACGCCGGATGCTGGCCACACCTCTTTATTCAGGCAGTAGTCAATAGTCTTTAACGCTCTCTTCAGAATGAAGGAAACGAGGGACAAAGTTGTGTGTTTCACAGATTTGCTGTCCAACTGGGAAGAAAAAGAGTCAAACCCACAAAGGTCTTTAGGCTACACTGGTGGGCGCTGCTTCCCCAGCCCCGGGCTTGGCTGGCTCTTGTCCTTCTCAGGTCATCCACAGGGAGGCCGCCGCGTGAGACAGCTGGCCTCTGCTGTCAACCCTGCCCTCTTGACCTCCTGCAGCTCTGACCTCAGCAGTTGCCATGAAGGCGGTTACTAAAGGAAGAGTGTGAGAGTTATTTTTTATTTTTGTTTTATTGTCTGTTTTTGGTAAGCCTTCTCTGAAAACCAGTGAGCTCATATGGATTATCTGTACCACCAACAGTCAAGATCTCACCAGATGCCAACCCACCCCTGAAAAAGCATTTCACGCCAGGTAGGGGGATGAGAAGAAAAGGCATCAGGTGGTTTAGTAGGAAAAGCCGCTCTAGGCTCGGTACACATGTAGACCCTGATCCCCGGCCTCCACCGTCCCGTCTCTACTTGTATTCAGAATGACAGCAGGAGGGTCTTCCCAATTCTCACTCACTGCAGGGACTGAAGAAGGTTCCAAAAAGAGGGCCGGCCAGGGCCCTGGCTAGTCACAGCGCATTTCTGGGCCAGCAGCAGCGAGGGCATCTCCCGGGCGCTCAGGAGACATGAGCAGTCTCAGGCCCAAGCCAACTCGACTGGTCCTGGCTGATTCCCAAGAACAGTAAACTCTAGAAGTACCAGCTAGTGCTTAGATTTATAGTCAGATAGAAACAGAAAGGTTTTCTCATGGTCTTTAATAACCGGGACACTTCATTCCAACATTCCAATTAGCGGGGCTTCATTTTAAATGCATGCTGTATGCTGCAGTAGCACTCCATGAACATCCTACACCAATAGTGACTTCCACCCCGTAATCACGTCAGAGGCAGGGCCCCAACACGTGTTCACAGATACACCTGATGGCCTGGAGCACAAAGCTCACCCAATAGCCGGAGACTCCGCCTCCAGACTCCTTATTTCCTATTCTAAATTAAGCTAACTCTTTTCTTTCTGATTCTAAAATGTAGGCTATTAAAAATTTTCAGATAACATGTAAAAAGAAAAAAGTAAAAAAACAAAAACATACCCCACTCCCTAGGTACACCTGAGTCCCGGGCCTCACTCGAGGTAACAGTCACAGGTCGGAAAGGTCCGCTGAGGAGAAGGCGAAGCTGTGGCCGCCCCTCACTAGCCGTGGACTTGCACAGGATGGCCGCCCGGCAGGAAAGCAAGCCATGTCCTCAGCCTCATCCTGCAGCCACTCTGTCTGAGGGATGGAACCCCCTCTCCTGAACACCTTGAAGTGGGAGACCCCAGGGTACTTGGAGCCTGCCTGGAGGGGAGCATAAACGCAGCCGGCCAGATAAAGCTGTCCTACGCAGAGGTGGCATCTGACATACTCTTTTCAATTCTGCTTCCTTGCAAGTCCCTTGGGTTCAAACTTTTCGTGCCACCCACAAAACAAATGGGCAAGCTAGTTGGGTCCTAACTTCCCGTTATTATGATTTGGCCACCAGAACAAAAGACCGTTCTGCCTGGCCCCACACAGGCCTCCTTCTCTCTGCTCCTCACCCCACCACCCACTCTAAGCACAAACCCTGGGTGGATACCAAAAGCTGCTTAATCCCACTGTGCAATCTGAGGCATCTCTGCCACTCTACAGTAACTGCCCTATCACCACTGGGGCCACCGCGCAGGCCTGTGCAACCCACTGCAGCAGACCGCAGTCCTGCTGTGCTCACCCAACAGCCCAGCTGCCCAGAAAGATGGGGACCCCACCTGCTCCAAAGAAACCCCAGGCCCTGTACCCCTCAGGATACCTGGCCAAGGTCTTGAGGCAACCTGGGTTTAGGAGGGGCTGGCAGGGCCTGGGACCCACGTGTGCCAGCAACTGACAGTCGTTCACCTACCGTCATGAGTCCCTCAGAATGTGGTTTCTGATGAGACTTGGGGGACTTTTTATAATAAACACTGATATGCAATTGAAGGATTCATTTTTTTCCATGAACATACTCTTCAAAAATGCCTGAACAGCTAGCCTTCAAAGTACATGTTTACCAGAAATCTTAACACTATTTACTTAAACCCTAATGAGGCAGCCGACTAGCTCAGTTGGTTAGAGCGCAGGCTCATAACACCAAGGTTGCCGGTTTGATCCCCACATGGACCACTGAGATGTACCCTCCACAACTAGATTAAAGACAACTTGACTAGGAGCTGATGGGTCCTGGAAAAACACACTGTTCCTCAATAAAATAAAATAGATATATATATAAAACCCTAAAAGGAAGATTTGTGAGGCAAATTTCAGTTCTACTTGTCCAGAAATCCCAAACTAATGAGGCTTTAATACACAACATTAGGCTGTGGCTGAACACACTTCTCTTCCTCTGATTCCGACACGCCCCATCGTCAGGCAGAGCGTGGAGGGATCCGGAGCTCCGGGCTCAGGCTGGGGTGCAGTCAGTCGCCCCAGCCCCAGCAGGAAGGGGCGGCCAGCTCCAGGGTCTCTTCCCCGGAACACAGGGAAAGCCTTGGAAGGTCACTGACCAACCACAACCCAGTATATCCAGGCCAGTATTCTCAGAGCGATCCCCTGCGCTGCCAGCAGGGTGAGCAGGAGAAAGTTCCAAAGCAGGGTAGCCACTTACGTTTAACGCCTGGGTGAACATGGCCTTATTGCACACGGGAGGCACGGTGGTCACCATCACTATCGCCAGAAGCCGGGGCAAAGGGATAAACTCTCTGGTGTGAAAGGCCCGGGAAATGTCCGGCTGGGCCTCATAGATCTGCAAGAAGGAGGAAAGAGATGAGCTGGGGCCCGAGGTTACATTTCAAACCTGAGGTGAACTGGAGACACCCAACAGTGCAGCGTTCCAATGAAACAATCACCGTGATAAAAGTCCCAGGCCTGCCACAAGGGACAGCGGCCAGACGATTAACCCCAAACCTACTTGTTAGAGACAAGTCAGGTCACGAGACTGGCTGATACCAGGGCAGTGACCTTCAAAGCAGAGCTTAGCCTGCTGTCTGAGAGCCTCTTTACACCTCTGATGACAAGTAAGTCACTGGTAGAACTAACAACCATATTACTCATTGGGTAGAGACACCTCTCATGTGACCTTTTCAGAGCTTCATGACAATTTTATATAAGAAAGTTTACAGAGGGCAAGATTACACTTCAGTGAGGTTAAGTCATTCCCTTAGGGGCACACAGCTAGTGAGCAGAGAAGCAGCACTCACATCCAGGCTGGCAAAGACGGTGTACTGGCCCCTCCCCATCCCTGGGAGACCGAAAGCAGCACCTAACAGGTGCTGGCCACAGGGCTTCCTTCACCAAAATGAGGGCAAAGCGCCTCCTCCTCGCCCCGCATACACATGGGGACTGCACACGTGGGCAATCAAGGAAAGCAGAGACTACAAGAATGAAAGGCTGTTTTACAGATAACCCCATGCCCAGGTTGAGCCGCAAGGAAACAATCCCAGGTATTGCAGCAGTAGGCAGGCCGTAAGTGCCAGGCTGGGCAGGGAGAGAGAGAGGGAAAGGAGACCCAGGCAGGACTGCCGAAGAGTCTGCACTAGTACTTCCAGTGGTAGGTAAGGGGTATTGACATCTGTGATCAGAAGGAAATTAATACACATCCACTCAAACCAAGAGGCCATCATGCCGCAGTTTATTTCAAGCTGTTCTAAATAGTTGAAACAGCAATCTTTAAAAGCTATCCTGCAGGGCCAGCCGAGTGGCTCAGTGGGTTAAGAGCTTGCTCAAGAGTGTGAGCTGAGTTCTGAGCAACAGCAGTTTGATGCCCAGCCCGAGCTGAGCTGCTGCTGAGCTGCCAACAGGTGGCAGAATGGCTCAGCTAAAAAAAAAAAAAAAAAAAAAAAAGCTATCCTACAATTCAGACATTTCCCTAATTCGGGCCTAACTTTGCTGAAACTCATTAAGATCTTACTCTATACAAAATTTGGGTAGGCATGAACCTCAAAGTTTCAGCTCTGAACAGCAGAATGTCCCAGCAGATAAGGACACCAAATTGACATGATCTCAATCGTCCCACTGAAAGAAGTGCTCCACACTGTCGTTTGTCTAAGTGCCTGTCCCCTCTACGCTGCCTGCACTCCCCCAGTCCTTACACTCCGTCCCCACCCTATCTAACAGACTCTGAAATGCCCATGACTTTCACCTTGTTTAGAAGCTTGATATTATTTGACCAAGTGGGCTTCACTCTTGGCACAAAGGAAAACGTCGCTTCCTTGAAATATTTGTTCAGCAGGTCGGGGCACACTTTGAGGATGTTCACCACAAGCTCAGCCACCAGCTCATCGTCTGCTGCTGTTTTCAAACCCAGCAGGAAGTGCAGGAGTGTCAGGTTTCCTCCTCTGCCAGAGAAGGAGAGAGAGGGGTCAGCAGGGAACCGTCACAACACACGGAGAGCTCAGAATAATGACGGACTCGCCCTCCGTAAACACAGACATCAGCAAATTTCATCTTTGGTCCATTTCCCTGCTGGCAGGAAGCAGGGTGTTTTCCGGGCCTGTGGGGTTCCACCTCTCCATCCAACGGCTTCAATTTCACTCTTCTACTTCCCAGTGGCTGAATAAGTCTCTTCTTTGGTTCTCCACCCACGTTCCCTCCGAGTTCCATCTGACTGGTAAAGAGGAGGAAGAGCCCGTTCTCCCTGTGCAGCCGCCACCTACCAGTGGGCCTAGGAGTCAGCGCAGCGTAAAGAAAGGGCCAATCAGCAGGAGGGATCCACTCCCCAAATTTCATTTTGAGGCTTTACTGACCTCTTTCTTCCAACACACGTGAACAGGTGTGTCTGCACGTGCGCGTACGTATCAAAAATACAGAGGATCCATCTCTCTTTTGAAAAGATGAAGGGATTTTTACATGAAATGCTCAGTCCATAGTGCCATAAATGATTTCTAAAAGTCTTTTCACAGATCTTCTGCTTCCTCCGTTTCTAGCTGATTTCAAATTACTATGCCTTCACTTGCCAGCTGAAAGAAGCTAATATAGCAGGAAAAATCTGTATGAATATATTCAAAACTTGTCTCAATGTGAGCAGTTTTCAAGAAGAGGATTAAAAAAAGCTGGAAACCTATGGACATTAAAACTTGCAGAAAGGGAGCAACTAGCCCAGGATCTGCACACCCCAAGCAGCAGGCCTCTGGGACCCCAAACAGCAGGCCTCTGGGTTTTATGCCTGGAGGCTTTCCAAGAAAAGAGGGCTTCTCACATCTGCTCGACACTGTGAAGTCTTACAAACCAGAAAAACCTGAGAATTTGCATCATTCACATCCATGCTGCTGGTTTCTAGGACCCTCACAGTTTTGAGGCCCCTTATAAACTGACTTAAACTAAGAAGCTATATGACAGCGATCCATATAATAAAAATCTTCAAAAAATAAATTAGAAAGTATACTTTTGATCAGAAAGCTATCCCTTTAAAAGCTTAAAATTCTTCATATGAAAAACTCATAAGCAAAACAATAGTTTATGCTGACAAATGAATGGAATATTAAATCTACAAAGAGTGCTAAAAATACTACACATACATACACACAAGCGCTAGTTCAATCAACAATGTAATAAAAGGAATAGCATTTCCATTATGTCGTGTGCAATATGTATCACACACTGCTCTAAACAGTTACCACACTCTACCTTTCTCTGACGGGGGTATTAATTTTATTTCCACTTTACAGATGAGGCACTGCAGTCAGAGAGGGGTAGTAACCTGCTCGAGCTCTCAGAGCTCACCCCAGAATCTGTTGCCTTAATCTCCACACCAGGGGTCAACCTCCACACTGTACCCCACTCTCTGTCTCTGTAAATAAAGCTTTATTGGAACAGTCACACCTGCTGGTTTATGTCCACAGCTTCTTTGGTACTACAATGGCACGGCTGAGTGGTCACAGTAGAGGCGTATGGCCTGCCAAGCCTAGAGTACTTACCATCTGGCCCTTTAGAGAAAAAGTTCGCCAGCCCTTGCCTACGCAGTAATGCCTTGCTTTCATCAAACACCTACTATGTGGGGGGCATTGCAGAACAGCCTCTGTTCTGTTTCTCACCATTAAGTAATAAACAAGCAATGAAAAAAGCACTCCAGGTAGTGATAAGTCACAGTGAGAAGCAAGAGCCAGGCAAAAGGATGGTGACAGGCAAGGACTATTTGGGAAAGGGCTGTCAGGGAAAGCCTCCCTGAGTTGGTGACATTGGCATGGAGACCTGGATGACACAAGGGGGTGAGACTTATGCTGACTGAGGAACCATGTGTTTCAGTTTCCTCTAAGCTTTCCATTAATGTCCCCACAAACAAAATTCCCTTCCTCTCACCAAGCACAAACATTTGTCTTTTGCCCACAGCTTCAAAAATTTGTGTAACCCACAGCTTATTTAAACAGATGCACACCCATAAGTTGATTCAATATGCTCGTTTAATGATCATCTATTTTATGGATCTACTTAATGGGAAAAAATGTGTATGATTTAAGCATGGTATTACATTATATTAGACTATAAAAGTCTGCTATTACATTTTAGTAGGAAAGCGAGCTTATTCTGATGAGGAAAAGAGATGATGTGGCAAGATAAATCACAATAACCTCAGAGTCAAAACAAATCCAAAGTCACAAGCAGGGAGAAAAATTCCCACCGTGTATCCCATTCTGAAGGAATCCGCTATTTCCTGACTGATTAAAACTAAATTAAACCATCTATATCCTTATAATAAAATGTCAAGGGGGTTAAAAAGTAAGAGTCTTTCACAATGAACAGAAAATATGTCCAATATTTTCACTGTCACATGGAAAAAAGCAAGTTGGTGAACAACACACCTGACAGTAGGCCATTTTGGTTATTAAAAAAAAAATAACATGGCTATGTATTATAATTACACGACTACAAAGTCTAATAGAATATACTCTAAATTGTTAGCTTTGGACTATATGTGAAATATTATCATAATTGTGAAATATGAAACAAAATGTATAAACAAAATGTTGAAATCCTAACTGGTGAGCAGCCGTCACTGTGGGGAGGGGACCTCTTAGCTGCTACGAGGATGAGCTTGGAACCAGATTTCCTGGGATCAAATCTGAGCTCTGCCACTCACAGGGGGAGTGACCTGACCTCTCTGTGCCCATTTCCCTCCTCTGCAAACCTATAAAAACAATGGTGCCACCTCAGGACTGTGGGGAGGCCCATCTCAGGGCCTGTCCTCTGTGGGGAGGCAGATGTAAGTCTTATTGTCAGGTCCAGCCTCCCAGTAAACACACACAGTGCCTCGCTGGGTGAGAGGTGTCAGGTCTCTGTGTCTCAGTCAACGGCTACCCCAAGACCTTCTCCCTCAGGGCACATAATGACTAGAAGTTCTCCAGGTCTCCAGCTGCTGCATTTCTAGTTCTAACCCACTACAATTCCATCATGTAACAGATTTCCACTGGACAGTCATGGACTTCTGAGAAACACACGCCAGGGAGTCACAAAACTGTTATACTTTACCTGCCGAAGGTACCCAAAGACGCATCATAAAAATTTATCCCATGCTTGAGCGAACAGCAAAGATCCAGCAGGAAGTGATGAACCAGCTCCCTCACCATGGCTCTCCCTGCATCTTCAGCAGAGGCCTACGAAGTTTTCAAACATTCAATGAAAATCCCAAGTTCAGAAACCTTAACAATAGCTATAGAGTAAAAATGACAATACCACATGCCTAATGACAATGTAAAAAACATTTTAAATTAAACACTTGGTATCATTTCAAAAAAATAGAAACACCAATCAAAATTAAAAAACACTCGTAAGAGGAACAAGTTTAAAACTGTATTTTTAAACAAGCTTAAGAATGACTTATTCTCCCTTGACTTTTTCAATAAAAGTCCACATTTGGGAGTGTTTTTATTAAGGCCCTGAGGCTTCCTGGTAATAGAATGTACAAAACATGTTCAAAACAAGAGGACACGGGCAAGTCACAAAGATAAAAGGAAGTGAACTAGCAGGCTCTTGAGAGGTAATTATTATAAAGTTAACAGGAAGTCTGAGCCTTCACTACTCTGGCCAAGTCCACGTTCAGAAACCCTGAGGAATTTCAAAATGAGGAGAATTAAAAGGGTACATTGGCCTTGGGTCAATGTGAGCCACTGTTCTAATTTAGCATTTTAGTAACTTCTACAAATTAAATTATAATGTCAGTAAGTGAGGAAATTAGGGTTCCCTAGATGCTTAGAACCCTAAATTGAAAGCAACAAGTCTTGAAACTCCAAAAGCTAGATTTGAAAACAATGGAAGAGAGGAAAAGACGACGTAAATGAGAGGAGGGAGAGCCTGGTTCAACCTGTAATCCCACTGGGCAAGCGTTGCAGGGAAAATTAAGACGTCCTCAGATAAAGGGAACAGCTTAGCTTTCTTGTTTTAAAAAAAAATGTTTAATATCATGCCACCTCAGAGGTTAGAAAAAAACTTATTGTAACAATAAAATTTTAAAAACCATATTGAATCTAAGTGGAAAATTAATATAACCACAAGCCAAAAGAAGCAGATCAAACAGAGGGGCTTTTTAAGGACAGGTGTCATGTTCAGTCTCCCAGCTGTGAGGATCACACACTAATGGTGAGGCCACATGAAACCCAAACATGGCTGTACCTCAGTATTTTCCAGGTCCACATCCACAATCCCATTCCAGCTGTAGAGAGATGCTATATGGTTCAGTAACTGCCCGGTGAAGAAACGCACCTTCTGGGTTTTGGTGATATTTTTATTGTGAACTACCTGAAAACAATAAAACATGAATTTCAGGGAATTTGATGTTTAAAATAATAGTTTTTCATCATTATAAAAATAATGTAGGTTTAGAACAAAATATTTGGTCACAAAAAAGGGAAAAATATGAAGAGGAAAACAAAATCCACCAATATCCCCACCATCCTAGGATACCTGCAAGTTAACACCTTGGTGTATTGCCTTTCGGCCTTCCTCGACCCACACAATATATGCACATGTGTACATATGGGAAGGGGGGATAGCATCTTTGAGATTGTATTTATATAGAGTTTCGTGCCTGCTTTTAATGACATAGCATGAGCTTGTCCCATATTAAAAATTCCTTTAGAACACGGTTTGGAGGGCTATCGCTCTGTCCTATGAGTGAGTAGCTTAATTTAACCAGCCCTGGATGGACACAGCTCTGGCTGCAGTCTTCACCGTGTCCCTCACTATGGACTCGGAACTGTGGCACAAGTGCTTGGCTCCACTCACAACTTGCCCCTGCATCTCGGGAGGTTTACGTACCTCACCACACGAGTTTCCGGGGAAGGTTCTGAGGCAAGCCCCACCCCTGCCCCCCTCCCAAGTCTATAAATGTTTTAAAACCTTTGACACACACTACCAGGCTTGGTCTTTGGGAGGGCTGTAACACTTCCTCCAGCAAAGTACTTGATTCAAAGCATCTTTGCTAGCACTAAATATCATTGTTTTAAAAAGTCAATGCTAATTTGGTAGGCAAAAAAGCTGTATCTCATTAACTCATTTATTTGAAGATTGAATTTTTTTTAATTCTTTTATTCTTTTATTGTGTAATAAACATTTTTTTAAATTAGCTTCAGGTGTACAACACAGCACAATAGTTATACTTTTTACCCCTCAAAGTGACAACCCCCCACCCCCAATTCTTCCCCCCAAATCATACATATCTATTACAATTCCTTTGACTCCCATCCACAGTATACTCCACATCCCGTGACTATCTATATATTCAATTACAGTTGGCACACAATACTATACAACATCAGCTTCAGGTGTACAGTGCAGTGGTCAAGCCTCTACTCCATCCATGAAGTGGTCTCCCTAACAAGACATGTGACCATCTGACACTCCACAGAATATTTACAACATTATTATATTCCCCGAACTGTCTTTCATATCCCTGTGGCAATATTGTAGTTACCTATTTATGCTGTCTAATCCTTTCCCCTTCCCCCTCATCCCCACCCCACTCCCAACTAGCAACGCTGTTTTTCTGCTATATCTGTGTAACTCGTTACTTTAAATCAGGGTTTCTCAACCTCAGCACTACTGACATTTGGGACTAATGACTATTACAGGGGTTGGGGGGGTGGGGCTGGCCGGCCTGTGCATTACAGGATGTTGAGCAGCATTCCTGGTCAGCATTCCACCCAATGCTGGCTGCACCTCCCCAGTTCTGACAACCAAAAATGTCTCCAGACACTGCCAAATGTCCCATGGGGGGCAAAATCGCCCCCCAGTTGAGAACCACTGTTTTAAGTACTCTGCTAATTAGCCATTTGTATGTAGATTGTCAGCTCATGGCCTTGTGAAAACTTTTCATATTGGAAGGGTCACATAATTTTTTTAATTGATCGTTTAAGGTGCTTCAGTATTCAACACAGTGATCCTTTCAGTTTTCCATTCAACCTACATAACAACCCATGTAACCTAAGATGTTAAAGCTCCAAGGTCCTGTAAAACACTGGAGAAAACGAACAACAGAAACACCGATAACCAAACACGTACCTTTGATTGCAGGGTGGATAACAAAATATTGACAGTAGAAATCCTATCTTCCTTTATGCCTGAGCTAAAAATGCAAGGAATAAATTCTGAAAGTAAAAAAGTTTCAAAGCATTAAACTCAAGAATATTTTGAACATGAGAAGAAATGAGAGAACATTACTTCTTAAATAGTATGGCAAACATTTCCATTTACTTTTTTTAAGTTCTTTTTTAATCATACAAGTTCACAGTAGGAATGACCACTTTCGTGACAAAGAAATCAAGCTCTACAGCTAAAATGATGACAGGATGATTAAAGAAGTTCCGCAGTTCTTCAGTTCTGTTTTAGTTTCCATTTCTCACATTAAACTTAAGTAAAATTAATTTGATGTCAACCGTTTGAAAGAGAATATGTTACGATTATAGTTTTCCGAAGTTTCTCTTTGCTTAGACTTGCTCAGAGAAATTTAAAAGAATGGTCATTGTTTTATTGGGTGGTGGTAGAATTTGAAGTGATTTGTTTCTGTGCTTTCTTTTCATACTTTTAGATCCCTGGGTAATCAGCCCGTATGCACCTTGATTCTGTGTCATCACTAATAGACTGGTGATACTGGGCACAGCATCAAAGCAATTACAATTTCACATGCTTAACGGGCACACATAATTACTATAAAAGCAAATTCATTGTGTTTTTTTTACAAAACCAAACTTGAAAATACCAGACAAACCGAAAGAATGAAATATAAAATCCACCATAACCCCACTACCCAGAGGTTAACTCCTAGGTTATTGGTTAACTGCTAAACTTCTCATGTGTCCACACTGTTATATTTAACTTTTAGTAAAATGGGATCATACAGGCCAGTTTTAAAACCAAGCTTATATCCAATCACATATTGTTAAAAAGTCTGATGTCAGCAAGTGTATTCTGACGTCATCTTTAACAGCTGCACTCTACCTTAGGATCAGGCCTCAACTGTCACTCCATTGCTGGTGGATAGTTAGCTAATTCTCAGCTAATATGGAAACATAGCCCCTAAGCAAACTTCTACTCACATCCTTAATTATCTCCTTAGGATAAATGACCAGACCTGAAATTGCTGGATCCCACATTCTAAACGTTTCCACGCCTGTGGCCAGATGGCCTGCAGACACGAACTGAGGTACCTCCCTGCCCCTCCAGCAGTGTAGGTGAAGAACCCCAAAGCATGTCCTTTCATAAAAGGCTGATGGCTGTGATGATCCAGGGGAACTCTGAAGAAACTCCTCGCCCTGGGACAGCAGGGCATCCCACAAGGGACCTGGCAACAAGCAGGACAGCCCACTGCACAAGGCCAAGAAAGTGTCTTCTCCACGGGGCCGCTGCACGGCAGCGGTGGGGTTACTGGCACAGGCCAAGGCTGGGAGCCGACAGAGTGACCGCCACCCACACCCTGCTCTTAAATGGTCCTTGCCAGTCATGCTCTGGAGGGGGGTCAGGCCTCCCACCCCGGGGGATGTACAAAGGCTGGAGCCGTGACCACACTGGGCACACAGCCATCCTCCTCCACAGCTCCCAGATGTGGCCAGGACAGGGGCTGCTGCTCAGCTGCGGGCTCTGGGGACCTTACTGAACAACTGCTATGTAAGCACAGCCAGGTGCTGTCACTTACCACCTTACTGAGTCTCCCGATAAAATGCAAGTGGCCCTACAAGATTAAACTATGCCCAGCCCTGCTGTAGGGAGACAGCGACGAGAAGGTGGGCCATCTGGAATTCCTTGGAGCACTATTACTGATATTCTGGTAACAGTAGGCAAAGCCACCAAAGTCATTAAATTGTACTTTTTAAACACTATTACTAAGGAAGGCCAGGTCACCAGGGCAATGACTCTCTGTATGCTCTGGGCCCATAAAAGCCCCTTTGTTTGCACGAGTCTCTGAAGTTTGCATTTATCCTTTGTTGGTACATCGCCCAGCATTCCAGATAGTGTCACAGGATACCTCTGTCTGTGCTGAGTACGGTATCAAAGCCACACTGATGAAGCTTCGCCACCCACACATCCTTCCTTCTAGTGTCCTCAGCAGCGGCCAAGGCCGCAGACATTTTCTGCGGTGGATTTTTCCAAACAGGCAGCCAGGCTTTGCTACCAGAGGGGCACACATACCTTTCACCTCCAGCACTTGCACAGCGGTGCTATCATCACCGGCAACCAGAAAGGAGAGTGCAAACTGGATGTAGGCCAGCCGGACGTCGTGCACTCCCTGGGGACAAAGGAGACCGCATGTCACATGCATGTCCACACACAGCCAGGCAGCAGGAACACAGCACAATGCACGCCCCTCCTGTCCCAATGGCATGGAGGCCCACAAGGCTGGTGCCATCAGAGGGCTCAAGCCTGAAACCAATGGTCATCTCTTTATGGAAACAATGGGGTTTTTCTTTGCTCTTTCCCTCACAATCTTCTACTCTACTTTTCAATTCAAAAAAATTCAATGTTTATAAAACACCAATTACATTCAAGATGCCATAATCTCAGGCTGAGAAAGGATGCAAAACAGACTACGATCTTGTCCCTGTCCTCAGGTAGCTTAGAGTAATGACTGTCACCAAGTCTCTAGATGCCTCATCGTTCAAAGAAATGTGTCGCCTCATTGAAGGAAGGTTAACTTGTACACTGGTCTACATATGCCTTGTGATTCAAAAGAATGCTGATAAAATACTAAAACTTGCCTGGTCAAATTAAATTAGGTTTGATCCTTTCCCAGAGAGTTAGAAAGGTTCCACAAGTTTGGGGCTTTTTTTTGTCCCACTGAAGTATGGGGAGTCAGGGCACTGGAGTGCTAGTCCCAGGTATCTGCCTTTCTAGATCTTTTTATGCTGCTTGGATATAGCAGAGTTGGGCTAGTCTCTGGAGGATCCTTCCAGCAATGAATTTTGAACTAAAATGGAATTTAGTTCTCACCTCCTGGCATCCATCTTGTATATCCCAGACAACCCAATTTCAGATTCCCGACACTGTGGAGAAACAAAACTTCCAGGACACAGCATCTTCCCTCACTCCAAGCAGTGGCCACCATGCCTCCTGCTCCCACCTGACCAGACAGTCCCTCACTGCCCCCTGGGCCCCACCCTCTGTCTCAGCAAACTCCATCAAAGGCAAGAGGGCCACATGCCTACCCCTCATTCCTACCCTGTGACTTCACAGGGCTATTATCCCAGGAAGAAAGTGTCCTGAACTCTACAGCTTGTTCCAAAACACTGTCTAAAATAGACCAAAACATATTTGGTAAAACTGCTCTTCACACAGGGTTTTTAACAATGCTTTCTTTGGCTGGATGAAAATATCCATAATCCTCTCTTCACGAGGCTTTGGTAATTCCCCTTCAAATGTTAGAAACACACTCATTAAAAAATATATACCTACCAGCTTCTTCAATAACTAAGTGGCATGACAAAAAGCAGGGGGGGGTGGGGGGCTGCAGAAAACTCAATGATGCCAAGAAGTTTAAGAAACTCATCCACCAAACACGATGTGTGGCCCTGGTCTGGATCCTGATTTGAACCACAAAGGGTAAAGACATGGTTGGGACAGCTGTGGGGGAAAGAGACTGAACTGGGCCTAAAAGGATACTAAGAAATTATTAATGGTGTTAGGTGCGATGACGGCATGTGGTTTTGGTTTTTAAAAGGTCATTTTCTTTTTTTTTTTTTTTTTTTTTTTGAGGGCAGTGTTACTGGCCCTCATATGTGGGACCGAACCGGGGCCGCTGGCTTCCAAGGCCAGCGCTTAATAAAAGGTCATTTTCTGTAAGACACACACAATGAAATGTTTATGGTGAAATGTGGTCTACGCATGGGCTCTGCTGTACTAGGCTGCCTCGAAGCAAACCAAATGGTGGGAGAGGTGACAGTGCCCAATGTGCAGTGACAGGGACATGGGACTCAGTGTGCTGCTCTTTGAATGTCCCTGTCATTTCCTACATGAAAAAAAACTTTGTTTTAATGTCTAGCAGCCACTGCCTACAACAAAGTAGTCACTATACTTGATATAGAATACACTAAAGAAAGTAAAAACACTTCCATCTTGACCATACGTCCCACTTTTCAGATCAAGGAGGCATAAAGCAGCTTGCAAGACCCTGAGAGGCAGCAGCCTCTGCAAGGCTGCCGGGGTTCAGGGCGGGAAATTGGGACAGGAGTCCCAGCTGGGCTTTCCCACATGTCTCGGTTGGTGGTCTGGGTACAGACATTTTACTTAGCTCACTGGGCTGGTTGAGGTCAAAAGACAGGGTGGGAGGGGGAAGAGAATCTAATGGATAATTACTGCCAGGTAGAACCAAAGAACCATGATAGCTGCTCTAGTGTGCAAAGAACACACAAATCCTTTTTTCCTAGAAATGCATTTAAATGTCAGGAGCCATGACTTATCAAACGGAAATTGATGACATTTTAATAAAATATAGTATCCTTGAGACTTTTCCTCAGAGAAGAACTTACTCGCAATTCCAGGAAAACCCTCAACACTGGGCTAAACTCACAGAGCTATAAAAGTTACCTGCTGTTACTATGATTAAAACCCCAGTCTATATTACCTGGCACTGTATAAATTTAGTTCCCAGGAAGAGTTAGAGAACAAGGTTGCATATGGGCGCAGGAGTAAATCATTCTAGTGTGGCTCTCTGCTCGGGCAGACAGGGCTTGATACGGGCCTGTTCTCTGCGCTCAGGAGGGGTTGTGGGGAGCTGGGCCCTGGCTGCTCACAGCACAGGGGCGTGAATTGATCCTACGAACAGCAAGAGGCACTGCGACACCCCGCAGCTGGCACATGCACTGGGAGGAGGCCCTCTCTCCAGCTTGAGTCCTCATACTTCTGCTTTCTCCCCAAGAACCTCTCCAAACCCAAATGTAACTTCTAGAGCCCCCTGGGAAATTTTCTTCTCTACAGCTCTCCTGAAAGCAACCATTCACACTTACATTCTCTTTGGCACAGTCCAGCCCATACTGATTGTAAGATTGTAATTGGAGACACAAGAAATATATTAAAAAGCCATAAATGTCCTCCTTGATGATGTCACTGGCTTAGATTTTCACGGGTTTTCTCTGAAGTGAACAGAATATAAACAGGGGGATTGGGACACTGCACAGGGTCCAAGCTACGAGGCTCATGGGGATTATTTCATTTACTCAGTAAAGACGCTCACAAGCTCAGTCATCCCCACAGGTCAGGAAGGCACTGTGACGCTGAGCCCCCGAGAAGATGGCCTCAGGTGTCCTTGTCACTCGGGCTCCACTAGGTGACCAGGCCACCACCGCTGGCCAGCAGTGAGGCCTTCCTTCCTCCCAGGCTGCAGTGATGGCCCATGTGACAGCCTCCTACATCGACATGAGGACCAAGGCGGGAGAGAGGAGGACAAGCCGGCCACTGTGCCCCAAGGGAAAGGGAACACGGGAGATGCAAGATGCTTAGGGCTCCTCACCTTTGAATCCCTCTTGGTCACCAGTGTGTACAAGGTCTTTTTATTCAAATCAAAATGGCTGCAGACATCTCTGGCGGCCTCGGGACCCTGGGTCACCATGGCGGCCATCAGGTTCAGGCAAGCTCGAGCCATCCTGCACAGGGACAACGGGAAAATCAGGCATGTCGGCAACAGCAGAAGCACAAAGCCACCTGCACACCCAGTTGTGGTTTGCTATCCCCAAACCAGAAAAAAGAAGGAAGGAGACATGTTCTTTGAAAAAAAAAAAAAAAAAAATCGTAACAAAAAACTCCAAATGAAGCAAAAACAAAACAACGACAACAAAAGCGCAAATTACTAAATGCAAGTTACAAAGTAGACGGCAATCTCTCTGTCCAGTAAATCATCGTGTAGTGGGAGCCGCAGCCACCCCGCCTTTGCAGGGCACAAGGAGGACTCCTCCATAGTGGGCATCTCCAAAAGCAAGCCCATGGCTGCCTTTCCATTCTGCAGGCACCTGGAAGAACCCACAGTTTACTGAGCACCTACTATGTGCTAGGCACTGTTCTAGGTGCTGGGAAGGCAGCATTTTATGGCAGTCACGTCCCCCCACCACATGCACCTTGCATTCTAGTGGAAGGAGAGACACAGTTAAGAGGTTGATAGAGAATATTACGTCCAATGTATAGCTATACAAATAGATGTACAAACAGACATTTTCTTCTCCAGGCTAAAGGGACAAAAAGTGACAGTGGACATCGGACGGCCAAAAAAGGCCTCCCTGAGAGGACACTCCTGCAAAGCCCTGAGGGCGGAGACGGAGGGAGTCTGTGATGTCCCTGGAGAAGGGCTGCCGGGGCAGAAGGACAAGAATCCTGAGGACGTCTGAGGCACTGCCAGGACAGCAAGGAGAGGAGGCCGGAGCGAGGGGGACTGTGGTAGGAGTCAGTGACAGCGAGCGGCCAGTCAATAAAGGAGGGGCAGAGCCAGGGTCACAGAAACTACGCAGCTCTACTTGGGGGGAAAGGTCACTGGCACTCGTGGAGAGCTGAATGCAGACCAAGCCCAAGGTTGGTCCTGCCACGTGAGGCGGGCAACTTACCTGTAACCCGAGGCATACAGGGACTCACAGATGAGCTTCATGTGGTTATTCATTAGCTTTTTCACGATGTTGGTCCCCACAACATGAAAATGGGAAAGGTCACTTGCTGTCCGCAATAATATGGCCTCGAAAGCTTGAAATATTAATAGCATCTGCAAAGATACAATCGAAATGCTTTTGAGTCATTTCATTTCTTTTCCCGCTCTACATATCTGCTCCTCTTGTCTTAGCCACAGTCACTTGCAGGTTTAAAACCTTCAACTCAAAGGATGAGGCCTCCACAGGTCCTGTGCCAAAGGCAGGAAGGTGGCAGCTTAGCGGGCTGCCCTGCCAGGCTCCTGGCTCTGGAATTAGTCTTGCTTCCATAATCTAGCTAAATAGAGAACTGCTTGCTTCCAACAATACAAAATAAAAAGAGAAGTTTCTATGTATGATTGGGCCTCACTGCTTTGGGGATCTTCAGATCTCCAGCCTTATGGCAATAACCCTGAGATTTCAACAGGTTCCAAATGCTCCCAATTTGGAACTTCTTTGGAACCAGAAAACAACATTCAGCTCAATACGTGTCTGCATCTGTGACACACAATTTTAACCTATTTCCCTTTTGTTAAACCATGTCAAAACCTAGTGCATGCAGATTAAGAATCTACGATCCGTCCTTCTGGTGTTATTCACTGATAAGGAGTTAGTGCTTTCCACAAAAAATGCTTTCAAAGGCCATGATGCAAAAAATAAATGCATTCCTACAACACAGGGCCAAAGCATTGTTTTCTGTAGAAAGCTGGCAATGTCCTGGGAATTTATATCGCATTTCTCTTCACCAAGCTTAACATAGTAGCAGCATTCCCTTTTTCTTCCCTTCATCAAGCCAGGTGAGAAATAACATACCTCACTTTCAGGTCGCTTCTCTCCACTCAGGAGCTGGAAAATCTCTGCACACTCAACAGAAATCTTGATGTACCCTTCCACGACATCATACGCGTCTTCTCGGGGTAGTTTCTTGGCAGCAGAGACAAACGCTTCCAAGGCTGAAAGAGAGTTTTGTTCAAATGTTAACAAGGACAGTCTCCCTAGAAACAATCACAACCGCTGCTGTGACAGAGGGAGATGTCTGGCAGGAGCACACAGGTGACTGGAAGTACCACCTAGTGAGATGGAAAACCAACAGCAATGGGAAGACAGGGAGATCAAGAGTTATGACACTGCCTGTTCTCTATCGCCAGTAAAGCCATGGGCAACCATTTTCAAAGGAACTGGTTTAGAGCAGGACCCTTCTTGATCCAGGGAGCCTCCCTGATGCTGACATTGACCCACACTCCGGAGCACCCTCAGGGTTTGCCAATCTAACCCTGCAGTCCTCTTCTTCCCCACCCCCACACAACAGGGGTGTAATCAGAGAATATAGAAAATGTGGAATATCTAGAGATATATACAATGGAACATTATTCAGCCTTAAAAAGGAAATCCTGCCTTTTGTGACACATGTAGACCCTGAGGGTATTAAGTACATAAGTGAGATACTGTACAAATACTGTACGTTCTCACTTATGTGGAATCTAAAAAAGCTGAACTCATAGAAGCAGAGAGTAGAAAGGAGGTTGCCAAGGCTGGGAAGTGGGGTAAATGGGTTGATGTTGGTCAAAGGTACAAACTTCTAACTATAAGATGAGAAAGTTCTGGGGATCTAATGTACAGTATGGTGACTCTAATTAACAGTACTGCAGTATATCCTTGAAAGTTATTAAGAGAGTAGATCTGAAACATTATTACCACAAAAAGGATGGCGGTGTTAACTAATCTAGTTGTTGTCATTTCACAACATACACAAGTGTCAAGTCATCGCAATGTACACCTTAAACTTACATGTTTCATGTCAATAATATGTCAGTAAAGCTGAAAACAACACGACCTTCCCTAATGCCTGCATGAAAACAAAACCCCTAAACAGATATCTATCAGCTCCACTTTCCGGTGAGCGGATCCTATCACAGGAAATGAGAGCACACCAAAAGGGAGAGAGAATCCAGAGAGAGATCAGATTCAAACACAAATCCAACACAGCCTCCCAAGAGATTCACTTTCACCCACTGCCACACCTTCCAACGACTTCACCTCCATACATCCATCCCATCACCTGGCAACCAGTCTCCATCCGAAACCTATTTAAATGCAGCACCCGAATGTCATGGAGCAAAGCCGTAAATATGTATATGGACTGAGGCAACCTTTTACACAAACACGCTCTTTCTTCAGCCAGAGAGGTTCCTGCCCCTGTCCCTGCCCCATCCTACAACTCTCCTGAAAAGCCACATCCTCGGGGAAGCCTTCTTTTGATCTCCCAGATTAGACACAAGCCTGCAGACACCCGATTTTATTGATTATATCTGCCTTCCCCACCTGACTACTCCTAAGCTCCACAGTGGCAGAGCAAGGGACTGATTTTTACTCACCATTTTATCTCCAGCAAATGATAGCACCTCACAAATCCTGAGCAAATGAGTGAATGAATGAAATGTGTAATTGTGCTAACGCACCTTCCCTGCACTGGCTAGCCGTTGCAGGTATCCAACGTTTAAAAACAAAGTCTGTGGGAGACAAACTGGAAACTGGGGATATTCTGGGTCCTTCACTTAATGTTTTTAACCTGGGAGAGGGCCGGCTGAGTGGCGCGGTGGTTAAGAGCTGGCTCGGGACGCCAGCAGCCCTGATTCGGATCCCACATATGAGGGCCAGTGACATTGCCCTCTAAAAAAAAAAAAAAATGTTAAGGTAACCTGGGAGACACGCTGTCCGTTTTATTTTGACTCAGTACCAGCGTTTCCACATACGAGCATATCCAGTTTTGCTTTTCCCTTATAACCTACATACTTTCTAAAGGATTGCATGGCGTTGTGAAGGGTGGTCACACTTTTCTAAGAGTGAAATTGTAGCACCTGCTCCACAGCCACCGCTCGTCCAATCCTGGCCACGTCCTTGAGGGTGGCTTCCAGTGACCATTTGCTCCGTGTTATCGGGTTAGGGGAGGATCCACGCCACTGCAAACAGCGCTGACAGCCACAGTAACAGAGAGCTGGCTCACTGACGGTCGGGACTCCGCAAACATTTGTTGGTGAGTGAGCAGCGCGCTTATTTCCTCTCTTAACAATTGCAATCAAGAGGTTCCCGAGTCTGCTGAGGGATGCTGCTGGGGCACGGGAGGTGCGGGTTGCATGGAGCCGTCACAGCCGAGCGAGGCGGGCTGCGCGCGGCCTCGGGGGGCCGCAGCCCCGGAGCCTCGGTTTCCTGCGTGCCCGCCGGAACCTGAGGCCCTGACCCTCGGCCACCGAGAAGCTGCAGACCGGAGGGTCTGGGTCCGATGCGCGGCACCCGCTGCCACCCCCGGGCCCGCAGGCCGCCGCCCGCGCACGTGCTCCCGCCCCGGGCCGGCCCCGCACTCACCCTGCGCCGCACCCTGCGGGGCCCGCAACTGGGCCTTGAAGCGCACGCCCGTGAGCTCTTCGGTCCGGGCCCTCTTGCCTGCGCCCCCGGCGGAAGCCGCGCCGTCCTGGCCGGCCGGGGCCTTCCTCTTGGGGACCCCCATGGCCGAGAGGGCGGAGGCGCGCCGGGATCCGGATTTGGCAGAAAGGCCGCCGCCGACGGCAGACGCGCTCCCAACGCGCGCACGTGCCCAGGAAGGGGCGGGGCCTAAGGAAAAGGCGGGGCCTCCAGAATGTACGGCCGGCGGAAGGGGCGGGCCCTCGGGGCGGGGCGGCGGGAGGGGCGGGGCCTGTGGCCAGCGGGGGCGGGCGGAAGGTCGGAGAGCGAGCTGGGCTGTAGGGTCTGCGGCCCCCGGCTCTCCGCGTTCTGCCCGTTGCTGCGGTCCCCGCAGGCTGGCTGGCCGCGGAGGGCGAGCGGACGCCCCGCTGCACCGCCGCCTGGCCGTGCGGGGCAGGAGCCCACTGGCGCTCGCCTCTGGCCCCCGTCGGAGCTCCCAGGGTCCTTGGCGGGAAGAACCCCCAGATCCCCCGCTCCCCAAGGGCGTGAGCCGCAGCTCATTGTAGCGGCGCAGCCTGCTCCGTTCTTCCCCTGAGGCCGCCCTGACGGTGTCGTTTGAAGATCTTGCTTGACACACACCAGGATGTGATGATGCTTGGCCTCCTCCGGGCCCCGAGCCAGATGCCAGGCCGGGGGATGCGGGGCGGTCCCCGCTCGGGCGCCTGGGCCGAGCGTCGTGCCGGTGCCCCTAACGCTGACCCCGAGCTTATCTGCAAACCTGAACCAGATGGTGTTGTCCAGTGTGATGTTGCGCCAGGCTGACCTCCGCCCCGGGTTCCCCCAAACCGACGGGAGTACAGGAGCCCTTGCAGCCCTGCAGGGTGCGAGGAGAGGATGAAGTGAAGTCACGTCTGTGAAAACCCTGCGCGGACAGGGCGGCGGCCTCCACCCCTGAGTGCCCGTCGTGAAAATGCAGACGGCACAGCCAGCCCTGCCTAATCGCGGGGGCTATCCTGAGAAAGTGATGCCATGTAGGAATAACGCCATGACTGTGTGTTTTTATACGATGTGATTGATTCAATGCTCTGAAATAAAATGCAGGTAAAACAGGCTGGTGAATTTTTTCATCTGCCTTCATCAAGACTTGGTGATGTGTTCAAATAAATCATGAACCAGCTCATTTGGTGAGTAGTTTGGTGGTTCCTGGAGTTCTCTGTCAAGTTGTCCTCTAGTCAGAGGAAATACTGTGTTGTGTTCTGTAAGTGGATGCATAATGGGCATCCGAGGAGGTGGCCTTTTGTGGCTTGTTGGAGTGTCAGTTTCCAGGAGAAAAAGCCCATGGTGTTGACCCTGAGCCTCCGGCCTGGCAAGACTATCGTGCCTGTGGAAATCCGTGTGTCGTCAGCAGGTCAGACAGAAAGCGTCACCCCAGCAGATTTGAGCGGATGCAGCAGCAGTATGAAGAAACAGGGATATGCTCACAATTCGAGCTGCAAAGAGCGACACTCGTATTGGTAGAGACTTGATTCTGACACTCATTTCCACACTGGTTCTCTTCTGTGGTTAATTGCCAACCACCAAGTTTGTTTTCAACCAGAGCGGACTTGACCAAAGAGGCAGCAGGGAGAGGCAGGAAATGGTCAAAAGCCATATATCCAGTTTCTGCCTGTGTGACCTTGGGCAAACTATCATCTCTCTTTACAAAGATATCAAGAGGGCAAAGCAGCGTGTCAGTATAACCCAACTTGTAAGTGCTTGAGCCACTCACCCAGTGTATTCTAACCCCAATTTAAGAACAAAGAAAGAACTTGTTAATACCCATCCCAGCCTTGACCAGTGGCATACTCGATGAGGTATATGGCTCAAAAGTTCAGATGGATGCTTCAGACTAAGTCAGCTTGATATCATGAATCATATCAGGTCACTAACCCCACTTGTTTAGATATCAGGCTCATCAACCAACTTCTGGGCAGTGACATATCTTTCTATGTCAAAGGCCTGCATGGAGAGAAAGGATCCAAGGACATTCCAGTCTACTGAAGATAAGCATCAGTGTTGCTGGGACATTCTAAGCTCTGTCCACTTTAGGGCCTTTTCACTTGCTGTTCCCTCCGAAACTCTGCACAGACCTGATGTGGCTCATACTCTCGCTTCACGTGAGATCTTTTTATTGATCTGTCACTCCCTATCTTCTTACCCTCTTCTATTTTTCTTTATTGCCTTTACCAACTACTGGTGATGTTACATATTCATCTGTCAAACTCCTTTACTAAAATGTGCACTCAATAATGGCACAATACCAAGTTCAGTGCTCCACTGTCACTAGCACATCATAGAGCGCTATAAATATGTGTTGAATAAATGTCTACATAAATTTGAATATAAATGAATGCCTGGATCTGGGTCTTGAGCTTGGTTAATGTCAGTCTATCCTAAAAGGCAAGTTAACCCTTGGAAATTGTCAAAAAGCCTCAGGATATAGGTTTTTGAGTCCACAGGTTTGTGAACTGGCCCCTGGACTGTGGTGAATTAGACACGGGAAGCATCCAGCCTCTAAAAGTCAACCAGTTCGTCTCCAGTAGCCACACTTCTCATTCACATCTGTTAAGTGTGGATGTTTATTCCCATTTCAATCTTTTAAGTTTAAATTCAAGCTCTGGAAAGAGATAAAAGGAGAAACTCAATTAGAGCCCATATCAAGTTCATATTAGAGCATATTTATCATGGACTCAGAATGTGAGAAGTATACATTGCTGTACATAAGATAACATTATCTTGGCAGTTTACCCTGCATTATTTCATCTGGGTAAAAACTCGCTCATGCAATCACATTATAGAGAGGAGAGGTATGGAATTCCTTTCTCTATTCTGTACAAATTTTAATCTCTTTAGTGATGAATGTTTTAGTGTGGCATTTACTAAGATCAAGGCAGTTCCATTATCTGTTTGTTTATCAGTGAGAAGAATGAAACATTCTTTCAAAGACAGTCACATGAACTCCCGTGGCAGTGTCCATTGGCTAGAAGATTAAGTAGAGCTACAGCTTCTTAAGTCAACAAAACACCAATATCCACTAGTATTTGCTATGTTCATTGCATTATACAATCTTCCATAATACATTAAAAAAAAGTATAACACAGTATTGCTATTCTCAAGGGACTTACAGCATCACTGAGAATATGACACACCTGTTAAGTTCAACAGCAGTAAAAAACTTAACCAAGAACCCAATATGATATGAGATGTTACAAGGCCACATGATAATTACTAAATGAATTATTTGAGCACTAGACACATCACATTAGTATGATTCAGGTAGATCATTGTGGGTTCTTACTGAAATGACAGTAAAACAGAGAAGAAAACAGAAGCATCAAATATGCCTTTTTCTCTTCTCTGAAGCAAAATTGAAGGCAAGTTGATCCCTTCTTGTCCAATATGGAATAAAATAGCCAAAAGGGTGAGGCAAGTCTTGATAAAAATCACAACATTGATGAAGTTTGTCTTCTTAAATCTCTTCACTCTCTGCTCACCTGCCTCCGCACACAGGCATACACAGCACCTTCTTGCTGCCCACCCCCTTCCCAAAGCCCTAACTGCTGCATCTTTCCCAGAAGTCAGCTCCATGAAAAATGTCTCCTCCAGAATCATTCCTTTTTCTGCCTCCCTTTCTATGCTAAGTGCCCCTTCTTCCCTACCCTTCCTCCATACCTGTTCCCTTACAAAAATGTTTTTAGATAGCCATCAGAAAATAAAGAAATTTGGGCCGGCCGAGTGGCGCATTGGTTAAGCGCTGGTTTTGGGATGCCAGTGACCCCGGTTCGGATCCCACATGGGGGCCAGTGACACTGCCCTCTACAGCTAACAACAGCTCCACCTGGAGCTGGGCTCTGCGAGCCCCGGCGACGATGTAGGCTGCAGCCCCTGCTGCAGTGGGCTGCCATAGGCTACAGTGAGTGGCCCGCAGCCAGCGTGAGCGGCTGGCAGCCAAGCGTGAGCTGCCAATAGCCGCGGTGAGCGACATCCAGAGGCCAGCGACCGATCTGCCTCATCAGGGAAGAGCGCAATGACGATACCAACAGTGAAGCAACATCCTCCGCAACTAAACTGAAGAACAAAAAGACAGCAACTTGTCTGTTCCCCTTCCCCGATTCCCCAACGCTGTTCCCCTCCGCCAATTCCCCAAAAAAATCTTAAAAAAAAAAAAAAAAAAAGAAAAGAAAGAAATTTGATACAGTCACTATAAGGTATCGGAGAACCATAATTGACAGCCAACCCATGAATATTTTTACACTTTACAAAAAGACACTTGAAGGGGCCAGCTGAGTGGCGCGCTGATTAAGCGCTGGCTTGGGAAGCCAGAGGCCCCAGTTCGGTCCCACATATGAGGGCCAGTGACACTGCCCTCAAAAAAAAACAAAAAACAAACAAACAAACAAAACAGCAAAGCAAAACAAAACAAAAAACAAAAACAAACAAAACAACAAAACAAAAAGACACTTGAAGATCAGAGCCCCCAAATTGAATTTCTAGTATGTAGTTGTGTTTTAGCTACTGGGAACTGAATGGGGGGTGGGGATGGCATGAGAAGGGCAAAGAGGCAGGTCATGACCAGGAGAAGAAGGGTTACTGAACATTGTATTTGAACCTTCCAGTGAATCCCAGTCATTGTCCCTTGTGTTACATTTTATAATTTGGGGGCATGCCTCAATGTTTAAATACACCCTGGCAAGTCCATTAGGGAAGCATACCTTGATCCAGCCAGGGCAATGCCCACAGCGCCAACCCTCGATAAATATGTATTATGTGGATGACCAGGATCTCAAGTTGGACTACTCAAAAATACTAAGTTATTGAGTTAATGGCCCTATTCTTTGAACAGCAAAATATACCAAAATCCATACCCAATTTAGACATTAAAATATCAATGATAAATATAAATTTCAAAGCTGTTGTAAAGACTGGTCTAACAACTTAATTATTAGATATGATAAAATGTATAAAATTTAAATAACAATGTGTTCAGATTAATAGAGAGTGAGAGAATTGTATACCCACAGACAGGATACATGTTCTTGTTAAATAACATGGAACAGTCACCAAAATTACCTACATTCCAGGCCACAAAGGAGACCTCAATAAATTCTAAAATATCAACATCATACAGACCATATTTTCTGACCAACAAGCAATAAAACTGATAATAAGAGGATAAGTGTTTAAAATCCCATAAGCCTGGGAAGGGAGAAAAAAAAACTTCTCCTACGTTATAGTTGGAAAGCATAAAGGAAATCATGAAAGACTTGAATACAACACAACAGAGTGTTAAATCAGTGGTGGAAGAATGGTCTCAGAACTCTTTGTCTCAATCAGCCACTTAAGTTTAATAGTGAAAGAGTATTAATGATAATAATGCATCGTAAAACTTCCAGAAGGAAGGGAGAATGTTTTGTGGACCATTCTTTGTCTCTTTTCTTTCGTGTGTGTGTGTGTGTGTGTGTGTGTGTGTGTGTGTCCATTTTAAGTTATTAGTTTTTAAAATGAGTACTTTTTCATGGAAACATCTCGACGAAAAAAATCTGTTGCAGAATTTTTAGGCCTTGTAAAACAAAGTTTAATGAGGAAAAAAAAGTGGTACCAAAAATCAATGGGAAACGGATGGTGCGGTAGATTGCAAAATATGGCCCTAAAACCCTCCCAGCTTAGTGTGCTGCCTCTTAGCAATGTGACTTTGCGATCCTTCCCATCAGGAGGGGAAGTCATTTTTTCCGTGTGTCTGGGAGCAGTTTGGATTTTGACATCTCCAGCAGCAGCTGAGTGTCACTGCCACCACATTGTCACCTTTCCTCACTGGACATCACCATTCAGCGGATTCCTGGCTTGCTAGTCTAAGTTGTGATAGTGTTGTGCATTTGCATTATTTCCTTTACATTCTTCGGTCTTTCTTATTCACTCTACTTCCTTTTGGGCTCGTTAACATTTTAATTACCTCAACACTGCAATGTTGTTTTCTTGCTATTGAAGTTATCCTGGACCAACTCATTTCAAATGTAATTTCTTTTCAAAGAGGTTTGTTTTAGGCAATCACCCCGAAAGGTGCTGGAAGACTGATAGAATGGTGGGCAGGTAGGCATGAGTGCTCTGGAGATGAGTAAAGTGGGTGACGGTGTTTGGGATGGACAGGGAGCAGCCCCTGAATGAGTTAGGGAGGAAAGCCATGGCAACCTATGGGGAAAAAGCATTCCAGGTAGAATCTACATCAAATGCAAAAGATCACAGAGGTCTAGAAACATCAAGAGGGCCAGTGTGTGTGTGCAAAGGAGGGAAGGAGGCCAAGGCTGGTAAAAAAGAGGTTCACTGGAGAGCCAGCCAGGAGCAACATCTGGAGCCCTTGTTGACAAGGTAAGGTCTTCGTAGTATTTGAAGTGTCTGGATTTGCAGTTCTCAAACTGGGTGCCAAAGTGCCCAGAGCACCACAAGGAACTCACAGGTTGCCTTGGAATATTTTTATAAATTGAGGGAAACACAGAAATTCCTGACGCCTGTTGCAAATTACTAACTCAAGATAGTTCATAGTTTCAACATCAGATTGTACTGCTTTTCTTTCAATAATGTCATAACTTCACAAAGCCAGGATTTCAGACGTTATTGTGATAAAAAGCAAGTACCAAGGAAAATCAACATGGCACAGGAAATGAAGGTCCAATCTGATTTCAAGGTCAGAGAGATAATGACATGCTCAATATGTCCACATGGCGCATTAGTAAATAATTGTGGTTATTTAAGAATAAAATAAAAATATTTTTTCTTTCAATTTACATGTATTTTTTTTCAAACAACTACTTCATTGTTTAAAATAAATACTTATTAAGTTGTTTGGATTTAGCTATTTAATAAACAATGTTCAAGCTTTTTGTTGTTTTGTTTTGTTTTTGCCTAGGAGCTCTGTGAAAAATCACTGAGACACTAAGGGTGTCATGAACTGAGAAAGTTTGGGAACCTCTGCTCTATACCCTTAATCAGAACTCGCTTTTGTTGCTTCTGAATTCCTTTCAGTGGACTTTGCTTTGTTTTCTTTTTAGTAGCTATAAGCTTTCCATTGGGAGTGACTATTAAAACTTTTTAAATATTTTTGCACACCCATGTTCACTGCAGCACTATTTACAATAGCCAAGAGGTGGAAGCAACCCAAATGTCCATCATCAGATGAATGAACAAACAAAATGTGGGACATACATACAATGGAACATTATTCAGCCTTAAAAAGGGAGGGAGTTCTGACAAATGCAACAGCACGGATGAACCTTGAAAACATTATGCCAGGTGAAAAAAGCCAGTCACAGAAGGACAAATACTGTAAGATTCCACTTATATGAGTGACCTAGAGGAGTCAAACTCATAAAGACAGAAAGGACAATGGCTGCCAGGGGCTGGGAGAAGGGGGGAGTGGAAAGCTAGTGTTTAATGGCTACAGAGTTTCAGTTCTGAAGATGAAAATGTTCTGGAGATAGATGGAAATGATGACTGCCCAACAACGTGAATGTACTTAATGCCACTGAACTGTACACTTAAAGTGGTTAAAATGGTAAATTTTATGTTGATATATTACCACATTAAAATTTTTTATTTTTGAAATTCGTGGGCCACTGCCACCATTCCTAAGACAAAAATTAAAATTTTCATCTACAGAGGGCGCCATCAGAAGTTCCTAGTAGCCAATCACAAAAGGATAAATACTGCAATTCCCCTTATAGGAGGTGCCTAGAAGAGTCAAACTCATAAAGGCAGAAAGTAGAATGGTGGTTGCCAATTTGGGAAATTTCACACTGGAAACTCCCATGGATCAGAATTCAGTGAGTCACAATGCTCCAAGAGCCCCCCAAAGTTTGTTTGTGCTGCATTTTTCTTTTGCAAAGAGAAAAATGTGAATATCACAGAAACAAACTGATTTGAAAAATAAGTGAAAAAATATATTTAAGAAAACATTAAGGGATGAGCATAGATTTAGCTCAATTTTCTGAAATCCTACACTTAATATAAATAGGCTGCGGGCTTGTAGAGCCAAAATGGCCTTCAGGGTCCAAAGTTTTCATTTTGCAGATGTGAAAAAAATAAAAGGCAGAGAGGTCAAATGCCTCTATGGGTAGCTGCCTCTCAGTGGCAGAGTGGAGACTTTTGCCCTCAATGCCTTTGACCTTGGAAGGACTGACTGCCATAGACACCAGTTCTGTCACATATTCTTAAAGGCCTCCTTCTGTAGGCTTTTGAAATCAATCTTTCAATGCACCCCCACCTTTTGCAATCCTCAGCAAGCAGGCTCTTCGCTCTGTGGCTCTTTGGTGCCAGCTCTATAAACAAACCACCATTTGTTGCTTTCTAAAAATAAGCCTTTTTAGCTCTGGACAACATTCGGCCTCACTCTCCTGAGCTGAAAGGTTGGTTTCTTTGTAGCTGACAAATGGTGGTTTATGTCTTCTCAGCACGGCTGCCGATGGTCTTTGTTGAGAGACCGAAGCCTTACCTGGATGGCACAGGTGAAAGGTACAGCACACAAACATCTTGCAAAATAGGTTGATATGTGGGGAGGGAAGTAGCCCAGATCTCAAGGAATGAGGACAGGGATGTCACTTAGAGGTGGAAAGATGGACAGAGTTGCTTCAAAAGAAAAAAAAAAGGCAGAAATTAAGTCATGTAATTTAGAAGTGTACAGCAGTCCCTCCTTGTCTGTGGGGGATACAGTCCAAGACCCCCCAGCGGATGCCTGAAATTGCAGGTAGTACTGAATCCTATATATACTATGCTCTTTCCTATAAACACATACCTACAATAAAGTTTAATTTATAAAGTAGGCATAGTAAGAGATTAACAACAATGATAAAATAGAACAATTGTTACAATAATCTATAATAAATGTTTTATGAATTCTCTCTCTCTCTCTCAAAATATCTTATTGTACTATATTCACAGCATGCATATGCTGGACAAAGGGATGATTCACATCCCGGTTGGGATGGAGCAGGATGGCAAAGAATGGTGTGCAATGTAAAACTTAAGAATTGTGTATTTCTGGAATTTTCCATTTAATATTTTAAGACTTCGATTGATCACAGGTAACGGAAACCAAGGAAAGTGAAACTTCAAATACAGGGAGACTATCATAATTTAGATTTCCTGCCAGGATGCCTCTCCCCCATACCATGACTGGTGTGGGTACAGAGACGTGTTTTAAACTCAAGTGCAAGAAGGGGCAAGATCACCCAATGGTGTCATCACATAGAAAGGGACACTTTTATGTTACTCCATCTCGGTGTCCATCCCTAATTTCTGTGTTTTTGCAGTCTAAGAGCCTTCCCAATCCTACCAGAGATGATCTGTGTGAGTTTGTGCCATCAGTTTCACATTGGAGACAGGGAGAAAGTGGTAGTGCCAGCCTTGTGGGCATGTGACCCGTGCAGTCACGCAGGGCCTTGTACTCCAAGAGCCCCTGCTTGATTGAATGCTCTGCTGTCACTATCTTCACATTCTTAATAATTTTTGAACAAGGGGCCCTGCATTTTCATTTGGCACAGGGCCAAGCAATTATGCAGTGGGTCCTGGGTAGTATCTATCTCAAAGGTGGTTTCGAGTATTAATATTTTGGGAGCACATTATTATTTGGTTCACCCTTCATCACAACTGAATTCACTTTGATTCCAGCTCTTGTAACTGTGCTGAAGAACCACGTGGCTCTGACTGCTTTTGGTTTTTTTAAATTCTATCACAGGAAAAAGGAAGGGAGAGCACCTTGGTGCCAAGGATCATGACTCTCTGTGCCCCAGATTGATTTTACAAGTTTCTCCTTCTTCAAAGTGTGCGCTCCCTCCCCATTTTCCTGTCCTACAAGTTTTTATGGTGCCTCCGGTGTAATAATTAGGGAAATGGGAGGGGGTGGTAATTGGTCTCCATTTGGTTGGGGGCACAGATGAACTTGGAACTAAGGGTTCATAGAGGAAGCTAAGTGGAATGACTTCATCTTCTTGCATGATTCCAAAATTCTTAAAGAGATCAGATTAGGACTAAAATCTGATTCCATAGGGTCCTCTCTGTCCCACAATGACCTAGTGACACTATACTGTCCACCTCTCCCGCACCCCTTTCCAAATATCTTTCCAATTTGGCCACTTTCCTCTTCTTTCTGGGCCTGCAAAGTCCCAGTCCGACACACAGCCATTGCCTCCTGGTTACATTTTTATTCTGACCATCTCCCTGGACCCATTTGGTTGTTGTTATTCCTTGATTTTTAAGAAAAACAGCTTTGTGGAGATATAATTCACATATCATACAACCCACCCATGTCAAGCATGCAGTTCAAAGGTTTTTGGCATGCTATTAATTTTTTGAAGTTCTGGTGAATACACATAACATAAAATTTGCCTTTTTAAGTGTACAATTCAGTGGTGCTAGTTACATTCACAATATTGTGCAATCATCACCACGATTTCCAGAACTTTTTATCACCCCAAACAGAAACGCTGTACCCATTAAGTGGTAACTTTCCTTTCCTCCTTCTCCCCACTCTTGGTAACCTCTAATCTACTTTCTCTCTCTGTATTTGCCGATTTTAGACATTTCATAGAAGTGGATGCATACAATATTTGTTGTTTTGTGTCTGGCTAATTGGACCTAGTATAAGGTTTTCAAGGTTTATCCATGTCATAGCATGTATCAGAAGTTCATTCCTTTTTATGATTCAATACTATTTCATATTTTGTTAATCCCATCAGCTATCCATGGACACTTGGATTGCTTCCACCTTTTGACATATTGGCAAACAAGTACTTGTTTGGGTCCCTGTTTCTGATTCTTTTGGGTATATAATCTCTGAACCCCTCCACCCTTTTTTAAAAATCCCGTGGGGAGTCAAGCTGGCAACTTTGTTGTTAAAAGCACCCGCTCTAACCAACTGAGCCATCTGGCTGCCCACTGGCAGCTCAGCTCAAGTCATTGTCTTCAATCTAGTTGTGGCGGGCGCAGCTTCGGCCCATGTGGGAATCGAACCGGCAATTCTGTTGCTCAGAGCATACGCTCTAACCAACTGAGCCACCTGGCCACCCCCTGTGAATCCCTTTTTGATCCTTCTAGTCCAGGTACACTCAGCAGCCAGAGTGATCTTTAACCAGCACACACCTGATCATGTCATTCGTTTGCTTTCAATTCTTAAGATGAAGGTGGAAATGCTCACTGTGTCTCCGGGTCCCTGAGCTCTGGCTGCCCACCTCTCCACACCCACCTAGCCCTGCCCTGGGCTTTCTGTTCCATCCTCTCTGGACTTCCCTCCACTCTTCTATGGAGCCATGCTTCTGAGCTTCACACATGCTGGTCCTTTTTTCTAAAATGTTCACCCTCCCCAAACACCTAGCTTTTGTTTGGCCAGTTCTTCCTATCATTCTTATTCACCTTGCCCTAAAAAGGTCCCCAACACCTTTCTGCCTCCCTCTGGCTCAGCTCCCCCATTCACCCCCACACACACACACACACACACTCTACCCCTTGTTCATTACACTTGGCTCACTTGGTGTTACCTGTTCAATGTCTTCCTCATTGTAATAATGACTAATATTGACTGGGCACTTTCTGGTTCCAGGTCTTCTCCTATCCACATCACCTATATCAACTCACCTGTATAATAAGCCTCACAATAAGTCTGAGGACTTTACAGATAAGGAAGCCTGGGGGTGCTGTCACAGTTAGTTACACATTGGCATCTGGAAGCCAGTGCATACCTAGGGAGTATGGCTCCTTTCCTGTGCCAGCATCCCCAGCCCATAGTTCAGGATCTGACACAGGTAGGTACCCAATTCATATCTAAACTGAATAGATGAGTGAATGGATGGAATGCAAAGTACAGGAGGGGCCTGAGTTTGGGGCAAACATTATTTACTAATGCCTTACCCACCTCCCAGCCTCAGTTTTCCCAACCTAGAAAGTGCACACTAATACTACTTAGGCCTGAGGGTCATTGAGGAAACTGAGTATTTTAATTAGATTTTAAAAACCAATGTCATGCAGCCCTCGGGAATCCTTGCGTCCCACCTCTGAGAGGGTCCCACAGGTAGGCCGGCGCGTCTCGCTTTTCTTTGGCTAGGCCACCCCGCCTCACTCTGCCGCGTTCGCAATTGCAGTTCGGAGCTGTTGGGGGCAGTGCGTCTGGTCCCGCCCTTGGGCCTCATTATCTACGTTTCCGCGTCAGGCCCGCCGCGAATTTGGCAGGCCTCCCCGCGGTGTTCCGGAACACTTTGTGCCGAGCGCCGGGCCCTCCTCCCTCCCACCGGCACCGTCTGGCCGGGACGCCCCGCGCGGTCCGCGGGGTTTGGGTCGCCGGGGCCCAAGTACCCGCACCCGGCAGAGCCATGGCGCTCCCACGCACTTGTCCTCGCTTCCCTCGAGCCCGGGCCACTCAGTGCGCTCCTCGCCCATGGGCTGGGCGTCCAAACGTGGGCAATATCGCGCGTCATCGAGAGGTTCAGAAAGATGCTGTGGCCCGTTTTCAAACAAAGCCCGATTATTAGCGCTGGGTGGCTGTTTATGTTGGTCCAGTGTCCGATTCTATAAGTGCTGGGTACAACCGGTACCCAAAGGAAGTGTTTAGGCGGGTCGAAAAGACATCGGCTCTGGAGCCATCTGACCGGTTTGGGGACCCCATCTCCACCCTCAGCTCCTTCCCGTTCTGGCTGCGTAGACTCAGTCTCCTCCTCTGTGAAATGGGGACAACTGTGAATTCTTGGTGACTCTGCACGTGGGGCGCGGCGGGTCGCAGGGACGTCAGTGCAGCGGTCTCGCACCTCCAGGACCCCACCTTCCAGAGGCCCCCACCCGGCCTCAGCCCCGCCCCGGGGCGCCCCGGCTCACCGCGCGGCGCTGGCTCCAAAGTGCGTCACGGGCACCAGCCGCGCTCCTCCCGCGGCCAGGGCGAGGCTGGCAACCGGCCAGCGCAGGCCGGGCCCGGGGTGCCGGGCGGTCTCAGGGGCGGGGACCCGGGCGTGGAAGGCGCTCAAGTTGCGCAGCTCTCGGCGCGCGGTTGGGGGCGTCCTCCGCGGCTGGCAGCTCGCCAGGGACCGGCCCCAGCAGCCTTGGGGTGCGCACAGGCTATACTTTCCCTTGGGCCCCCCTCGTTTCCTCTCGCGGGGTGGCAGCGGAGATTTCCTCTCGGGGAAACTACGCGGATCCTTCCCTGGGCTCCTCGCCCCGCCCCAGCTCTCCGCCCCCTCCCCTTTGCCGGGGAGCCAGTGTCGGCCCGCGCCCCAGAGGAGGCTCTGGCAGCCTACGCCGGGAGGTGGCAGGGGGCCGCGGAGCCGCTGGCCACCGACTCACCCCGCCATGTGACGCGGCCCTCCGCCCAGGGACCCCCCGCGCGCCCCGGGCCCGCGCTCCGCCGCGCCGCGCACCATGCTCCTGCCGGGACCCGCGCGCCCGCCGCCCGCACCCCAGCCCGCGCAGCATCCCGGCCTCCGCAGGCAGGTAGAGCCGCCGGGGCAACTTCTTCGCCTCTTCTACTGCACTGTCCTGGTCTGCTCCAAAGAGATCGCAGCGCTCACGGACTTCTCCGGTAAGAAGCGCCCTCCCTCGCTGTGCGCCCCCAGCGCTGCGGCGCGCGCAGGTGAGCCCTCGTCTGGGGGCAGTCGCCCGAGGGGGCACGGCAGGGTTGGATTAAAGTTGGGGCGCGCTCAGAGCCAGTTTTCTTGTCTGGTGTGGGCCCTTGGCATATAGGTGGCTGCGTGTGGGATGGTGGCAGAGGAACCCCCCACCAGAAGGAAGGGTGAGTAACATATTTGGAGTTTCTCGTCCTGCTATGGACTTCAATCTCTCAGCATCGGCGACTCGACTCTGACGGATGAGTGTCCGCTGGAGGCTCCTTAAACTGAGCCCTTTGCCGCGCCCAAGCCTGTAAAATACACGTGCTGTGTCCGAAGAGTGCACTTGGTTTGCCACCGCCTTGTCCAAGTGCCCCCCAGCCGACTGGGGTCCCCTGTAAGGAGACTAGCCCAGGGCCCAGGGCACACGACCTGAAGTCTCCGTTAGCAGGCACTAGGGAAGCCCGAGGGTACTGGGGGTAGGGGTGGGCGGAAGTGTGGGGAGAGGTGAGCAGACGCTTACAGAACAGAGAGGAGACTGGGGGGTGGGGGTGGCATAACTTTACCGCCAAAAGTTACCAGCGTCCCCTTCTCCAGTCCGTCTCCTTAACGACTTCCTCCTCCCAGTAAACGAAGAGGCTGTTTTTTGGGGGGACTTGGACCAAATCTCCCGCAGCTGATCTCAGATAGTTCTGGGTTGTAGGTGTGGCACCACATAGCGAGAGAAGTTTCTGGGTAGATGATGGCTAGAGGAGCCACCTTCTTACATTACCGTTGCATTTGCCTAGAGCAGCAAACGTGGTTCTCCCTCTTGCGAGCCATCACCCTTTCCCAGCCCAGGAGGCAGTGAACCCCACTCTCCCCCTTCTCCATGATCGTTTGCCAAGTCCTTTGCATAGTCCCTGGAGGGCCCTGCCTGCAGGGTCTTTTGCAATCAAATCATGGTAAAGGGAGTCAGTCCACAGCCCTGTTGTGCAAGAGCCGAGTACATGGCGGTGAACACTGGCAAACTAGAGGCTGAGTTGGGTTTCTAGTTTACTTACAGAGAATGTCATTGTTAGCCAAGAGCCCTTAGGTCAGAGGTTCTTTTCTTTGAATATTTAATATCAAGGCAGTGTTTCTACCTGGCAAAGGAAGCTAAGATATGCCTATTTGGCAAGCAAATTTGTGGTCCTTAAAATTGAGCGCTACAAGGGCAGAGTGCTGAGGTAAATGTGTTAGGGAAATGCTTTTCAAGTGCTATTGACTTTTTTTTTTTTTTTTTTTGGTACTAGAACTTTCTTGGCTGCTAGGAAAGTCCTGTATTTGCTGATGTAAGGTTTGGAGAGCAGTTCTGAATTCAGCCACCTTCTAGCTCTGAATATTGTAACGAAAGAATGGAAAGCCAACAAGCCCTTTTCTTGTGTGACATCATTGCCACTGAATAAATATTGCTTTAGGTAAATTGTGGTGTAACCATTAGATTGTTTGCACAGATTATAGACACTTAGAGTTTGTTTCTTTAGTGAAGCAGTTGCAATGCTTGTAGCAGTCTATAGGTTACCACCCAAGCTCAAGCTTGGAATTGTGTGTATGTAGCAACTGTTACAGAGGGTAAACTTGAGCTATGGAACAGTGAGACTGTATCCTGAGGGAAGTGGAGGCTTTGATACCTGTTCTTCTCAATGACAGAAGTGATGAAAAGAATCTCCTTCTGTTTTCTGTGGGAACCTGAATTCCAGGGTTTAAAACTCCCAGAGCCAGCAGTAGGGGGTGATATTGCCAGGTCTATCCACAAGCAGCCCCCACTTTTCCTCTGGTCAGCTTTGCTCTCCAGAGATCTGAATCGTAAGGAGAAAGTGTCACATCCTCCCCAAACCACAAACACCCTCACATTTAAATCTAAATTCTATGCCGTGTGGCATCAGGAAATGTTATTAAAGGCGCAGGGAGAAAGACAAAGTCTTTGAAAGTTGATTAATTTGACTTGAAGCTTAATGAACCTCTAACCACATACGGACACTCTAACCACATGATATACAGCACTGAGGAAAATCCCTAAGCTCCAAGGATGACAGTCTGAGTTTCAGCTAAATATTTTCGTCAAAGCAGTGGATGCAGGTCATGTAACTCCAACCCCTTACCCAACCCGAGTGGCCTCAAAGCCTGATGCCTGCTTTCCTGGGGACAGGCAGTCCTGTTTCTTTTTATGAACTTGGAGGAGTGAGTAGTAGTAACCAGAGGCCTGCAAGAGGACAGTGGAACCTCCCCCAAGGAGACTTACAACAATAGCCCAGAGCTGGAGAGCATCACTTGACAATGCAGACACTTGTTTTTCTAAACAAGGGAAACATCAAAAACCGAAATGGAGGGAGGATGGAGGGAACATGGAATCCCTTTTACCCTGTGAAGAAGGGGATGGAGAAAGGATGGTGTATCCACAAGAAAAAAAAGTGCCAGAATGTCAGGGGTCCCAGCCATTGTCTGTACAGTAAGGGCTTCCCAGGAGATTAGCAGTGCAGAGTTTTGGAAAGTTACTTAAGCCTTTCTAGTCTTTGCAACTCTTCCTTGAACCTTTTCCTGGGGTTGTCAGCTGGTGTCGTTTTCCTGGGTCACTGATTTTTTTTTTCCCCCTGAGAAGCCCAGCATCAGATCTCACTCTTAATAAGCCAGAGGCTGTATTGTGGCCTCCTCCCCCGCCTCCATGCTCGTGACTTGTGCTAATCACCTTCAAGCTTGCTGGGAAACAGGCTCCCCAAACAAACCCTTCTCTCTCATCCCTGAAGATACTGAGATGCTGCCAGTGGCCACTGGAAGGCTATCATCACTGCATTAAAAACATATCCCAGAAAGGCCAGAGCAGTTCATGCAAAATTGGTGCCTCTGATCCTTAATGCCATACGCAAATGCACTTGGCTTTCATCCATTTTCCTCTTTGGGATGGAGTTCTATTTTTTTGACTGTATTCCCAAATTGGGGATTTGGCCTGAGAGGTCCAAATTGATTATATATATATATATATATATATATATATATATATATATATATATATATATATATATAATATCAGCATCATCTTTTGCTCAAAGAACAAAGCAGGGGTGAGGACTGAGAGGAGGGAGGGGTGCCATTTTAGGGTCCAGCCACAAAAATCCAAGGATCCTCTATATTTTGCCCTGCCTTAAAGAGTGGTATTTCAATGTGTCTCTAAACTTAGTTTGCCATGCGCCCCCGTTCTTCTCTTTTCTCCCTGCTGATTATTCTTTCTCTTCTGTTCTGCCCCCCCCCTTTTCTTTTCTTTCTTCTTACAGAAGTCCTAAGTGATTGATGGGCTCATAGAGAAGGGCGGGGAGGGAGGGAAGGAAAGGGTAGGAAATTGTTCTAGTTCCCACTTGGATTCCCCTGACTTTTGACAAAGCAGTCATGACCATATATGTTTACATGTTTGGTTTTGCCCTGGGGCACACAATGGTGAATGTGGGAAGTGACAGGGAAGGAGATGGGAAACAAGGAGACTGGGGCAGACTTTAAAGCTTTCCTTGTAGCAAAATGCCCCCCCAAAGAAAGGTCATTGCATGATGGAAGGGGGTCTCTGGGCTGATGTCCTATTCCCCACCATCAGTAGCCCAAGCAAAAAAGAAGTGGTGCTTGTTACCAGATTATTTGCAGCCCAGCAAGTAAACTTGACTCTAGCTCCTTATTTCACTGGCCAGGAATTTCAGAGTGTTGAAAAATGGCCATGCAGTTGACCTTAGGGGTTGATAGGCAGGAACTAGGTCCTGATGGAGGGGACACAGTTCTCTATTTAAGAGAAGTTGAACCCTTCTGTTCTGCTTAGATAAGTAGTAGGTCTCAACCCTGGCTGCACATTAGAATAACTTGTGTGGGTGCTCAAACAGCACCCCTGGACTTCTTATTTCATTGGTCTGGGACCCAGTCCTTGGTCTGTTTTCAAAAGCTCCCCAGGCAATTTTCATGCACAGCCAGAGTTGAGAACCACTGTTCTCAGGTCCAGAGGGCAGGGCTCCCTCCTGCCCGTGCGTCAGTGCATCCAGAGACACACAGAGATGACCAGGTACCCCTTCATCCCCTCCCCCAGGGCCTACCACCAGGGACACCAGGACTGTATTGTTCCAGCTATCAGTTTGTCACTGCATCCCACCACACACAGATGCATAAGATGCCTACATGTGCATGTATATATACACACATACACAGGGCTCTGCATTTTATTATGCCTGCATCACATCATCCTTTTATTCAGGGATTGCCTTCACTTTCAAAAATGTTATGGAGTGAAAAGCCAGCTTGTAACCAAAGAAAAACAAACCAAATGTCTGAAGGAGTTATCCAGCTGTCACAGAAGAGGGATGAAGAGCAAGCGTTGGAAACTGCTAGGCTGTTTCCATGGAAAGGAACTAGATTTGAAAAGTGTTCTGCCGGCTCTTTCTGTAGCAGCGAAGAGGAGTCTGGGCAAGCGAGTGGTCCCGTTATTGATGGCTTTGGTCTCCCAGATGCTTTATTGGAAGGGGCGGGTTAGCAGCAGTTTCAGGGAAAGGAAGGGAGTGAAAATTAATGGAGCACATCTGATTTCATCCTCATAGCAACCCTGGTAGGCAAGTATTCATCTCATTTTACAGATGAGATCCCAGGCTCAGAGTGGTTAACTGACTTTCCCAAGGCTGCCCAGCAAAAACGCAGAACAAGACAGACTCTATCATGAACCCCGGGGTGGAGCCAGGCAGGGGGACTTGGCCTGTGTAGATGCTGAATGTGGGGACAAGGACATAGAAAAAAGGTGTCATAATTCGCTTAACCTTTCTAGATAGCTCATGGGGTGACCACCACCGTTTCAGTTGTCCACTGAGTAGACTGGCCTTTTCTCATTCCTTCCTTCAGCCTCTTTCATCACAGCCCAACCAAAGTGGGTGCACACACAAGGTGATCAGTGGATATAGGAGGAAAATGTTAGAACTTCTTTTCTATTTGTTTCTTTTCTATCTTCAAAACGAGCTATTTTGCTTATAAGTAACATATAAACTGACAGTAGAACAGTACATAATTTATAAATAAGTATACATATATTGGAGATGTGTTCTTGAAATGGTTTCACTAATTGGGGTTCATGATTTCAAAAATGTGGAGGTCACTGGACTTCTCAGCCCAGCTGTCAGCATGTTTAAAATTCTTGTAAAGGCCTCACTTTGGGGCTAATGTACACTGAAAGAATTTCTGCTCCCTTTTACCCACTCATCCCCAACTTGCTCCATATCCCAGCGCCACAACTGCTAGTGAAATTTAGAGTCAGGATTTGAACCCAGTACCTACCTGGTTTCAAAAATCCATACTCTTATCATTCAAGCTAAGAGATGGATCTGCAAGGTAAGGGCAAGGGTACTCTGAAATCTTATGATACTAGGTCACTATTTTAATGATGCTGATGTGTTTGTATTTTTCTGGAAGGAAATAGTTTTTTTTGTGTGTTTTTTTTTAGCTGAGCCATCCTGCCACCTGTTGGCAGCTCAACGGCAACTCAGCTCAGGCTGGCATCGAACCGCCGTTGCTCAGAGCTCAGCTCACACTCTTGAGCGAGCTCTTAACCCACTGAGCCACTCGGCCGGCCCTAGTTTTTCTTAATAACATAAATCCTAGCATCATCAAGATTTCAAGTTTGAAGACCCTCAGATGGGTCTGACCAAATGGTGCTAGCCTGTTCTCTCTGAGCTGCTTCTTCCCCCAGGGGTCCCTATGTCTGCACCATCTCAATTAAAGCTCCAGCCCAGCATACACAGTGACTTCTTTACTTGGCTTTCCTCAGCACAAGTAAGAGAAGTAGGTGAGTTAAAAATGCTATCAGTGTATGAAGCACATAAAGCGTCTGTGCCAGACACTGTTCCAAGAACATCATGTTTATCAACACTTAACTCACAGACTTATAAAGTAGATACGGTTATAACAAGTTGAAGAAACTGAGGCAAAAAGAGGTTAAGTCACTTTTGGGGATTTGGAACCAGGCAGCTTTTATTTATTTATTTATTTATTTATTTATTTATTTATTTATTTATAGCTGAGCCATCCTGCCACCTGTTGGCAGCTCAGCGGCTGCTCAGCTCAGGCTGGGCATTGAATTGCTGTTGCTCAGAGCTCAGCTCGCACTCTTGAGCGAGCTCTTAACCAACTGAGCCACTCGGCCTGCTCTCAGCAGCTTATTATTAAAATAAATAAATTACAAGTAGTTTAAAGCAATGCAAATTCGGTCATGTTTATCTCTTAATCTACTAAATCCAATCCCCTATCCCCCCCTCCCCAAGACTTACAGGTATTGTCCAGTCTACATCCTGTCTAAAGATAGCACTTTCTAGCCCCAAAGAACTAATTACAGAATAGGATCTGTTCATCTGTTTCTGGAAATATGGTGGAATTGGTGTTCTGAAATTATTTCTCCAATAAAACAAGTACATCTGCTGAGTAAAATATAACGAATATCCTTTTAAATGCAAGAATGAGTAATTAAATATAAGGATCATCCAAGGAACAAAAAAACAAAGGGATCAAGAGAACTGGAAAAATTAGCTGCCACTGACACTATGGCTACACCGAGGCCTTTTGATGGTCTTTACAACCAGGCTTTACAGGTACATACGGACAAGAGACAAGACAGACTAGTGTAAAGTGAGGAGTTGGAGAAAAGACCTCCATATAAAACCAGGACCTGGAAGGGCTAAACATTCATAGAAAGATGGATGGTGGTTAAGCGCTGGCCTGGGAAGCCAGCGGCCCCGGTTCGGTCCCACATATGAGGGCCAGTGACACTGCCCTCAAAAAAAAAAAAAAAAAAAAAAAAAGATCGTAGAAAGATGGATGAGAGATCAGCCTTCTTGCAAAGAAAGATGTTGAGGAAACTTGCCTAGCCTGGGCTCAGGATTGGAGAAAGAAAAATAATCTTCCTTGAGTACATATAACCATAGGCCTTCCATTTCAACAGACTGGCTTTTGAATTCACATTGCCTTTACCAGGAAATCCAAGCTGAGAAACTAACCAAGTCATCCCAGGTTGGTTGTGCCCCAGGGTACTTGGCAAAAACAAACACACAAATACTGCCTGCATAGAAACATCACCAACACAAACCCCACAAGATTCCAATAGATGAAATCCTGCTGATATGAACACACAATCCAAAACTATATTATATGAGCAACAGTCAGCAATAAAAACAACAATTATTAATAAATAACAGAGGGAATTTAAAACAAGAAAAAAATAAAAGAGGGAATCCAAAACATGAAGAAGGAATAAAAGTCTACAAAAAAAGAGTGGGCATAATTGGAAAAGAATTAAATATATCTATGCACTATACTAATACTACTGTAATAACAAAAAATGTATTCATTGAAATTAAAATCTAAATGGATAGACTAGACTTAGCTGAAGAGAGAAACAGTGAACTGGAAAATAAAGCTGGAGAAATTATCCAGAATGCAGCAAAAGAGGCAAAGATATGAAAAATATAGAAAAAGTTTACAAGACATGGAGGATGGAACGAAGGTTCAACATATATCTGATCTGTATTCCAGAAAGAAAGATGGTGGAAAATAAGGGAGAAGCAGCACTCAAAGTGATAATATCTTGGACGATCCCAAGCATGATAAATAAAAATAAATTTATATTTATTATATTACAACTATATAATACTAAAATAAAGTGGCAGTCTTAAAACAATCAGAAAGAGAGAAAAATATCCTGTATAAAGTCTTTGCAACAACAGTGAGAGCCAGAAGCCAGTGAAATATTTTCTAGGTTCTGAAAAAAAAAATCAAAAAACTATCATTGCACAACTATATACCTAGCTAAACTACCTTTGAGAGAGTGTGAAATAGACATGTTTACCATCACTAATAAATCCTTACATAAAAAACTACTAAAGGATATGCTATATCAAGAAAGACACTGAGTCCAGAGGAAACTGAGATACAAAGACAAGAAATGGTACAACTTTTAATGCACTTTACCCATATCCTTGCTCTGTCTTCCTACTTAGAGAGTGCTATCTCCTTGCCTTGCGAGAGATTTCTCTAAGGCATCTTGTCCTTTTGGCAGCGAAAGTCAAGAGACAGTTAGTTGACCCAGTTGAGCTCTTCCACTGACTTACAACTTCCAGCTGGAGGTACCCAGGACTCCTCCCCAGGTAGCTATCTGTTCCATGATTACTACACAGTGGGAGTCCAGTATGAATGGGAAATATGCTCAAGTCTTTCAGGTACCGACACTGTGCTACACATGAGACAAGACTACTCAAACAGTCGGTCCTGTGTGGGGAAGCTCCCTTCTCAGTGGGTTCATGACCACACAGATAACAAAGGAGTTTGAGGGATGACTCATAGATCTGGCAAATCACATTCTCCAAATGGTATCCCAACCACAGAGCTTGAAATTGAGGGTTTAGTAGTGTGCCCACAAACCTACCAGACAACTCTGCCCATGCATAGATTTCACATTTCATACCTGCATTTCTGGACACCTGTTTCATGGGCTTATTCAAGCCCCTGAAACAGAATTTATCCTGTACAACAAATGAGGGACTGAAATGATGCTTCGGATTAGCTTTGACCTAAAAGCCAGGGTTTCCACACACACACAAAACCAGGCAACATTAAAATTCAAAACTTAGGCCGCTGCATCTGAAATGTATGTTTGCAAACTGTCTGATTTCATGTCTGCCTCAGATGGCCCATGAATACAAATCATCTCATTTGGGGTTGGGGGAGCCAAGAGGAAGAAACCTAAGAATGATCTGCAAAACAAATCTTTAATTCGGATGACTATAATAGAATGTAATCCCGTTTCAAGTCTGTCAGCATTCCTTTGATGATTACAAATGAGTCCCCTTCCCCCTGCAATGTGGGTGCATAATCTGGATAAAATAACCCTTTTTGTCTGCAAGGGGCTGTGCGATGCATACCCATGACAGCCTCCAGAGTAGTGTTTCAGAGTCTGAGAGGAGCACTGCCCAGGGCTGCTACCCAGGCCTTCCTTTCTTTCCCTTGACTTAGAACACTGTTCACTCTTTTCATGTGAAGCGGCTTCTGAAGTTCTCAGGCTTAGAAATCATAAATCATCATCCTGTACTCTGGAACAAGAGAGCCTGGGTCACTGAGCCCTGTTCCCTCTTCGACAGGAGACATGTGGAAATAAGAAAGCCTGATCTTATCTGGAAAGTCCGATTTGTACAGCTTTTGAGGGAGATGCTTTAGGGAATGCACACTGTTCTATATATTTCTATTAAAAACATGTACGCCAAACCCAAGTTCAGGTTTACACACTTGTTCTGTCAATTGGACTGTAAAGTTAAGAGACAGTCATTTTTTAAATCACCTTCCTCTTTTCTCTGAGGTCTGGAGGACTAAACACACCTTCCAAATCTAACAAGGCCAAATGCTTTGCAGTCAGATCAGACAGGATGCAAAGACTCCGCCCCATCCACAGCCTCGGCGTGAAAAGGTGTCTCGACCACCTCCAGGCTGCAGGACCCACTGTGTAGAACTGGTCGCAGCACACTGCGGAGAATTCCACGAGCAGGTCTCGTTCTGTTTTGCCTCTTTCAAACCCCAAGTTCTAGTGTGAAGGTCCCTCTCTTCTGATTTACCATTTTTTTTTTTTTTAAGCTAGGTGCCCCAGTATTTTTTTTCCCAGGGTTATTTTTAAATAGTTTTATGGCTTCCTAAAGCCATAAACCAGCACTTTGAGGGAAAAGGTCTGCCTTTGTCTGAGACGTCTGTTTCTCTCTAGCTGTTCAAGGCAGGCTATTGGGGGTTGTCAACTTTTTCCAGAAATGCCATATCCTCTTTGCAGTTATGGCTGTCTTGACCCAATGAAAGTTTAGCTTGTCCAAACATTTAGTCGAAACCATTGATTCTCATATCCAGGGAGATTTTGTTCCTCTGGAGATACTTGGCACTATCTGGAGAGAGTTGTATTTGTCACAACAGGGACCAGGGACGCTGCTAAACATCTTACAATGCCCAGGACAGCTCCTACAATGAGTGCTCCAGTCCTCATACTGGGGTTGAGGTCCACTGGGCTAGACCAGCTGGCTTGTCCTTGCTTATTTTCTACACATTTGGAACCTGAAGAAGGTAGGAAAATTTTTTTAAATACCGTAGTTGAATTGAAAATCTCCCGGCGTCTCCACAGCAGTCTTCGGCAGGGCCAGCTTGCCTTTGGCAGCCACTGTATGCCTACACTCTGTCTCATCCAGTGGGGTTTTATTCAAGCTCCCCCCCAGCCCCCACCGCCTTCCTCTGTGGACCATGCCTGTGTCTTTGGCCCTTTGGCCCCTCTCACTTCAAGCTCAGATATTCGCCATCATTAATATCAAACTATAACATCCCTCCTGAGAGGTGTTCAGACTTGAAGTCGGCACTCACTCGCAGTGCGAGGATGGATTTGCAACACCTCTCAGTTATTTCACAACCTCAGGGAAGCAACCAAGCAATCGCGTTGGGGGGCGGGGTGGAGTTTAATTTAAATTGTAAAAAGGGAGAGACAAAAAGCCATGAAAACGGTGCCCAGATCTGCTTTGCCTGGGTGCTTCCCACTGCTCTCCTCCTCTGTTCCTGCATCCTGTCTGCACACCCACATGCACACAGCTCCTGGCACGCGCACATGCACACACACAAACACACACACACATTTCATGTTTCTGCAAAATGTGTGTTCACCTCTCTGCTACGTTACACACTCTACGAGACATGTTCAACGATGTCTGAAAGAGTGCTAATTGCATGAATGAATCCGTTTTGTCATTTCAGTGTGACACCGTTCACACTGTGCTGAATGTTATACACTCATGAGGGCACATCGGAAGCTTATGGGGTCGTAGGGTCCACACTGAGCAGCAGGAGAATCACACAGATGCCCCTGAAATAATAACTACCACCCCTGTTCAGAGGCCACCAGACCCAAGGACAGCCACTCACTGCCAGAGCTTGCCCTCCTCTGTCATCCTTCTTTCAAACAGGTTGCAACACTAATTAAAATATTTCTTTCCTTTTGCCAAACACAGAGAAAATACAGGATTGTTTCTGAAAGGACGAGCAGGGGCACCAGCAGGAACGGGTATGCAGTATTTGTACAGTTTCATAACTCAGTACATCTGAATCTCCGAGTATTTTAAGAACTTTGTCCAAAAAAGAAAAAAAAAAGGGCTATTGTGTGGCTCTTGGCGCTGAAAAAATAGGCCTGTCAGAACTCTGTTTCAGATTTAATTTTAAAGTGGGTGATGTAAGAATGCTGTGCAATGGGAGGGCTGTGCTCCCTTTCTCATTCCTGCCTTTTTGGTGTGATGGAGCTTGAGTTTTCACAATCGGTGCATATGGAGAAATCAAAGCTTCTTGCAAAGGCTTCCTGTTCCGAAGTAAAGTGTAGTATGTCTTTAAAATGAACATGGCTTCCAGCCACAAAAGTAAAAACATATTTTGCTGTATATATGTATGTATATTTTCTACTGTCTAAATATCTATCTATCTATCTTCTTGAAAGATCTTCTTTTTTTGAGGCAGTGTCACTGGGGACCCGAACTGGGGCCGCTGGCTTCCCAAGCCAGCGCTTAACCGCCGCACCACTTGGCCGGCTCAGATCTTCTCTTTTTTTAATGCAGCTTTGAAAATGTAGGCCTGGAGACATTATTGATTTTCGGAAAGACCTCCTGCCTTGGCAGGTACTTCTGGGTATAGATGTTATAAAAATGAGCATGAAACACTTTTTAAAGAAGGTGTGCTTCCTAGCTGATTTCTTCCCAGGACATTCAACAGTGACCAGTAGTTTTCCCATCACATCTAGTGTATTTTTCTATAGAGCACATATTTTGTCCTCTATGTTTCTGTCTTCTCTCGTTAATAAAGATGATATACTACATCTTTAGAACTGAAGCATCATATTCTCCCCCTGGATTCATCTGAACTGTGACTAGGTTGTAAGCTCTGGGCTGCGAAAATGATTGCCGGTCACGTTATGAGAGTGACTTTCTACCCAAACCAATCATTTAGGTCCTGCATCTAATGCCACCAGCCCTCAGCAAAACAACTTCTTCCTTCGTGTTTTCCAGAAAACTTCCTTAAAGAACTGAACAGTCACTGAATTTAAGGGTTTTTTTTTGTTGTTGTTGTTTTTCATAGTGGGAAATTTAACATGGAGACGCCCATATACAACATGGTTTGTCCTAGGCTAGATCCAAGACAAAATCAGTCTGTGGACAAGATCAGTCCCTGGAAACAGAGCACAAATTAACCCACCTCTGCTCTCCACGGCTCCAGGTTGTTTCTGTGAGGAAGGCCTGACCAAATGGAACATCTTAGTTAATTAATTGCTCTAATATGTGTAGCTAAAACACACACACACACACACACACACACACACACACACACACACACGCATGGGGCCTTTCATCCTTAGAAGACCATCAGGGAGTAAAACATGGGAACCAGACCCAAACTACAGACTTCCGTGGAACCTTGTGGAACCTTCTGGAATGTGACTTGTAACTGCCTTAGGGTCTTTAATGAGAGTCCACTCTGAACCATTTATCTTTATTACCCACATATTCTCTTTCTGTGGGTAGATAAGTTATTTGGTAGAATGTATATAGTCTGATATATTAATTGAGAGTTTTACTTTCAGAATGTCAAATGCTGGTGATTCAGTCTCACAGATTGGGTTAAAATTGCAGTGTTGAATGTTAGGATGTAAATGAATATAATTATCATTATATGACATTGACATCAGCTGGTAATATCTGCACTTCAGTGGACTGTGGGGAAGAGTGAATATGCTGGAATCAGAGAACCCTGAGGGCCCCAGGGGGGATGGGTTAAGCAATTCTCCTTGCAAGGCGTTCAGGGCCCAGGGCTGGTGCCATTGCAGATCCTTCCGCCACTGGATTTTAATACAGTTATCACCAGGGAAATTAATCACAAAAGGACAATATGCAGACGTTAGAACAGGATTGTCCAATAGACATATGATGTCATCCACGTATGTGACAGTAACTATTCTACTAGCCACATTAGGAAAAGAACGAGGTAAAATGAATTTCCATGGTAAATTTTACTTAACCCAGTGTACCCAAAGTATTATCATTTTAACCTTAATCAATATTTTAAAAAATTATTCATGTGATAGTTTATGTTCTTTTTTTGCTTCTGAAGACTTGCAAATCTAATGTGGATTTTATACTTAACGGCACATCTCAGTTCAGACTGGCCACATCTCAAGTGCTCAGTGGCCACGTATGGCCCAGGGCCAGCATTCTGAGCACTGCAGTTTTAGGAGGCTGAGCGGGCAGAGGTTGAGGCCTGCGATCGGGGCGGAGCCTCAGGCCTCCCCTCTTAGTGAGGGCACCTTCTTCCCGCAGGTCCCCGCCCATCCACCTTGATCAGACCTGTCTTATGAAGGCACCAGGGACAAGTGCCCCAGTTGGCCCTCTGGAGCTTGGCCCCCCTAGCTTGCCTCCCTGCTTCGTGGATTGCTGTCCTCCTATCCCGTCCAGCCCCTGTGCCGAGAACCCTCCCAGATTCTGTCCTTGTAAAGGGAAAGGGCTTCAGGGAGTCATCCAAATGGTGACAGAACCTGCCAGCAATGCCAGAAATCTGTCAGCCCTACCCACCCAAACCTCTTTCTTCCACCTGGGCATCAGAAGGATTTCAGGCCATCATCCTGTGCTAACCCACTGCGGGGCATTGGGGCCCAGGGATGCAAGGGTCACAGAGCTGTGCATCCTCCTTCTGGAATGCTCTCATCTTACAGTGGAGAGACCCAAGCTGGGCCCAGGGAAGCCATTTGCCAGGACATGTCTCAGCTTATTAGTGACAGGAGCAGGACTGGGCCCAGAACCATGCTCCTAGTCTGAGTCACTGGACTGCCCCCAGAATTAGCTCTCAAAACGAGGGGACATGATGGGCTCAGAAAGACCCCAGCCCAGAACTCTTCCCTCACCTGACAACACCATGGACTGAACTAGTTGTTTATTATTCCTCTGGGTTCACTCTAGAATCACCTTGGGGATACTTTTAAAATATACTGATATTTGGGGCTTCACCCCAGGCAAATTGAATCTGAATCTCTGAGCTGGGACCTGGGCACTGATATTTCAAAATCTCTTGAGGCGATTCTAATGTGAAGTCAAGGTTGAGACCCGCTGGAAAACACTGAACATTTTTTAACCTACATTTTATTAAATATTAATTATTATTTTTCCGGACACAGAAAACTTGCAAGCATAAGACGAAGTCTCCTTTTACCATTTTATCCCCTTTTCTTTATGTTACCCTAAGTTGCAGACAGGCGGTCCTTTACCCCTAAACTCTTCCATGTGTGTTCCTTAACAACAAGGACATGCTCTGACATAATCAAGAATGAAGGTCATACTCAGGGAATTAACCTGCTACAATCCTGTTTTCTAGTCTGCAGAACCCATTCTGATTTCACCGGTTGTCCCAATAATGTACATTAGAGCAAAAAAAAATCCCGGCTCACACGTTATTTTCAGTTGTCATGTCTCTTTAGTCTCCTTGCAACCTAGGACAGTTCCCCAGTCTTTATCTTTCACAACGTTGGCCATTGTGAAGATTCTGAGATGGTTATTTTATAGTGTCCCTTAGTTTGGCTTTGTCTGATGTGTCTTCATGGTTTTGTTCTTGGGCATTTGTGCAGGATTTTCACAGCAGTGATGCTGTACGCATCCAACAATCTAGGAGGAATGTGATGTCACTTTAACCTATCACTCTGAAGTGAACTTGGTATTTGGTGAAGGTGGGGCTCCAGGCGCTTCTATTTATTTTTTATTTTTTAAAAGATTTTATTGGGGAATTGGGGGAGGGGAACAGCGTTAGGGAATCGGGGAAGAGGAACAGACAAGTTGCTGTCCTTTTGTTCTTCAGTCTAGTTGTGGAGGACGTCGCTTCACTGGCCCATGTTGGGATTATCATTGTGCTCTTCCTGGGTGAGGCAGTCGCTCACCGGCCATTGGATGGCCGCTCATGGCAGCTCACGGCAGCTCACAAAAGCGCACACCTGCTGTCAGCCAGCCCCACTACAGCCTACGCCGTCACCAGTGACTCTCGGCAGCCCAGGTCCAGGTCCAGCTGTTGTTCACCATCTTAGCTGTAGAGGGCGCAGCATCACTGGCCCTCATGTGGGATGCAAACCGGGGCCCTGCTGCTCAGAGCTGGCATCCCAAGCCAACTCTTAACCAACACACCACTCGGCTGGCCCTCCAGCTGCTTTTAGATTACAGATGCCACCCTCAGCCATGCTTGCACAGATTATTGGTCATTTTACTTAGCAATTATATAGCAGAGCTTTAAGGGTCTTGAACACAGGATCAGCAAGTCATAAAGCAGAAGATGGGAAAACAGGGAACGTTCTGGAACCTGGAGCTTTGGCCAGGGGACCTAGTCCAGAAAACGCACCACCAACGTGGCTTCTGGTATTGGGATGAAGTGACAGCAGCGTGTTTGGTCTGGAAGGGGCTTTGGATTAGGGAGAGAGGCACAGAAGAGGGACTCTGCTTGCCAGTGAGGGTCACACTACCTGCAAGTATACTTTCAATTTTGGCTTTCAATCCTCCAGCTAAAACAGAGCTACTCTCTCCTTCTGAACTTTGGCCCACTTTGCGACTCCATCTGCCTCTTTTTTTGGGACCAATGACTTCCAAATCAGCCCCAGAAATCATTTCTGTTAAGATGATGCCCAGCCTGACACATCTGGTAATGCATTCTATTTGTTATCTACTGCTTATTTCCAGATCAGATATGTGATGTTTACCATTTCAAACAAAACAAAACACTAGGACTTTACTTGGCAGAACATCCACTTAGCTGCTGGCTGAGAAGACCTTTTTACTCCACAGATTAATAACCGATTATGTGTTTTAATGAGTTATCAAAATTTGATTTCCCTCCTGGTTGTGCATAGGAAACCGTGTCTTGGCTGCGGTCGAGAAGGGGATGGCATTTATGTGTGTCCGCCTGGGAGAGCCGTCCTCCTGCAGGCCACTGAGCCAAAGAGCACAGGACAGTGAGCAGTTTCCCTCTCTCATTGCAGTCAGTGTTTCTGCGCAGGGTTGTCTTTGGCTCACTATCAGAACATGTCATTTTCTTTTCTTTGTTCCCTCTCCTTACTTCATATGTTTACCTTCACCTGGGCTGTTGAGGGCTATTGGAGAAGTATCACGTTGTTGTGGAGACTGGGGCCACAACAAACGTAAGTTCCCCAAACTTGTGTTGTCTCTTCCTCATACCTTTGAACAAAACAACAACTACTGGAGGTAATAATAATAAAGATGAACGTTTATATACAGCTGACCGTGGAAATTCCCCACAGAGAAGATGCTAGACTACTAACCGTGCCACCTGTGAAGGTGACCTTGGGAGGGAGAGTCTTCACAGAAGTGACCAAGTGACTAGGAAATGATTACAGTGGCCTCTCATTCAGGATAAATGGTATCCTTATTAAAAGGGGAAATCTGGACCCAGAGACACACACACACAGGGAGAACGCCATGACTACAGTTTTGCTGCCACAAGCCAAGGGACTACCAGAAGCCGGGAGCCAGGCCAGGGACAGGTCCTCCCCTAGAGCCTCTCCAGGGATCACAGCTCCCTGACACCATCATCCCAGCCTTTAACTTCCAGAACTGTGACATGGTATGTTTCTCTTGGTCTAAGCCACCTAGTTTAGTGGTCCCTTGTTACAACAGCTACAGAAAATTAACACAGCAGATGTCTAAGCATTTCCACACACAATAGCTCATTGAATCTTCACAACAATCCCCCGAGATAAGTGTCATGATTATTACCTTCATTTTATAGATGAGTGTTGTTTTGATTTGCTCTTCAGTGTGGTTCTAAGCAAAGAGAAAATTAACACTGTAAGTGATTCGTGTAAGTTTTACTGTTTGTCTTCATCTCATGCTCTGCCGGTTTCAATGGCTGGTACATGGAGTTACAGAAATGACACGCCTTCGCATTGCATGTGTACTGTACGCGCTCCTACCACTCCCCACCTTGGCTGAGGATCTGTAAGGAAGGACCCAAAGGGAACGAAGCTGTGAATCCTCCACCTGTTCCTTTCCTTCTATGTCATCATTTTCAGTGTAAGTGGTTGGCTAATACGTTGAAGTAAGATGAGTAAGAAAAGATATGACGGGGTTTCCTGGGTTGTTCCTATTTCTTACAACACCACTGCCTTCTGCCTTCACTCAAAGCAAATTCTGATTCTAATGGAACGTGCGGACCCCCGGTGCCGTCAGCATCTCTGCTTACTCAGTCAGAGACATAACACGCATCCCCGATGCTCGTTGAGCTTTGCTGGTCACATTGGGGTTCCACCGGAATTCCCTGCTCAGGGCTTCTCACATGCTATGAGACTGGGCTGGCAAGGAACATGGAAATTCACATTGTGGGTGTCTCCTCTGCCCACATGCATGCCCCATCGTCCCATTGGGCCTCACTTACAAAACACAAGTTCAAAGATAGAATTATTAAGAATTTTAAGATGAAGGCAATGGGGCATTAAAATCAAGTGTGAGGCTCTCCTGAGTGTGAGGCTCTGTGCAGTGCTCAGGTCCTACACCCATGATGCTCTCTCTGAGTCAGTCCCTCCCACCCCATCCCGCTGCCACCGTCCTAGCTGAGGCCTTCACCGTTGCTCCCCTGGAGGACCACAGCCACCCTAATTTCATCACAGGTCTCTCCAGTTTATCCAGCACAGGCCACTGGAAGGATTGCTCTGAATTGCATGTCTGACCAGCGCCACTGCCTGCATCCAAGCCTAGAGGAGCTCCCATCTGCCTTCAGGTTAAAATTCAGACCTCGGCGAGGCAGTGCTTCCTTCTCCAGCCCACGCTGGCTGCTCTGAAAATCCACAAGCTCCCTCAGGCTCCGCGTCCGTCTGCTGAGTGAGGCTCTTCCCACCTGGTTGGCCCCTGCTCTTCCTTTAGGCATCACTTCCCACCTGGAAGCCCTCCTCGCCGTTTACCTTTCGGGGTGGTCGGATGTTTGGTATCGCCCCTCGCCCACCACCACCTCCTGCGCTTCCTCTACCACAGCTTTTAAGATCCCCCAGAGCATAATATTATAACAGAGGATAGAGGGAGAAGTGGTGGGCAACTCCTTCTTTATTCAGAGTCCAAGGTTAGTGAGGAGGCTTTGAACCTGGAGAAGACACCCTGGACCAATGGGGACTTGCCCTGGCCCTGTCACCAGTTGGCTGTGTGACCTTCTGTGTGGCCGAAAGTGAAGTGCTTCCCTGGCATCTCAGAGAGCTGCCGGGAGGAAGATAACGAGCAAGGAGATGGCAAGTCTTTCCTTAAAGGTTGAAAATTTTATTTAAAGAAATGAATAATTATATTTTCTTAAAAATCAAAGATGGAGATCTGTCACATTGAAACTTGTTCTGAAGGCAATCCCAGAAAGCACTTTTGCATGTTCGAGTTATATATAAAGAGCGACCATTTGAAAGGCTAGCCCTCACGTGGATGCAGAAAGCCCACTGTATCTCAGGTACAGACACTGATTCTCGTTCCTGGGAGTGGTTAGGCTCTGTGAAGTCACTGCCTTACAGCGCCGGAATTACCAACACTGAACCATTTTCCTAGCGGCATTCAGAATGGTGTTTTATGTGTGTTTCTGTTTAAAGACACCTTATTTAATGTATCGTCGATGCACTAACATTGAATCAGGCCAGCAGCACTATTGCCCATGCCTGGAGGGCGCTTCTCTCATGCCCCCCCACCTCCCGTTCTCCATGAGGCCCGTCCCAGCCTTCTTGGCTTAGCGACACTAGACAGCACTCCAGCAGCACTCTTGGGGCCATTTTGCACAACGAAATCACCAACACAAAACACAAAAATGTGAAAAACGCTGCACTAAGTAGACAATGAAAACAACACTTGTTGACAGTGCGACAGCTAAAACAGGGGCAGAGTGTCGTCTTGTTCCACCTCGGCTGGGACCACGCACACGGGGGTGACCCTCATTTGTCTCTGTTCCATGATGGCCAGGAATGGCCAGGAAAGCCCCACGCATATTGATTGGAGGGATTCCGAATAAATGTTAGTGAGTAGGCAAATTTGCAAATATGGAATCTGCGAATAATGAAGTTCTGTTATATATACCAGTGAACCTGGTGTCATATTTTTCTGGACTTAACTATCCAGAAGATGTCCAGGAGCCAATGGCTAGAGAAAAGACTCCTGGATGGTGGTAAATAAAGGAGACAGAACAGGGCTCATAAGCGAGGGATGTAATCACTCAAATGTCACCAAAGTAGTGTATATAAAACAAGGCAACAGATTAAGGAAAGCAAGGATAAGATGAGGGCAGAGGGGACAACTGTGGGCAAAGGAAGGAAGGACATGGAAGAGTAAATAAGAGCTCACGGGAGAATGAAGCAAGCGTGGGCCCCTGGGGCCATTTAGTGAAGCTGAGCCTACCGGAGAAGGTTTAAGCCAGACCCTGGGGTGAGCGTGCCAGGGACTCAATTAAGGATGAATATAAAGATTGAGGCCAGGCCAGCCTAATTGCTGTGTGGGCGCCCGTATTTCTTTACATTTGCCCAGCCTCCCTGTTTCTGTGAAATACAAAGGAAGAAATGCTGTTACTTCCCCTAATTCTAAGGTTGAAACCAAAGAAGGGGGACGCTAAAGGACCTGTCCCAAATCCCCCATTGAGCCCACGAGGAGGCTGTAATGGATACAGCCCAGTTACCCACTTTGTGCCCCAAGCCCAGCAGTTCAGATGCACTGTTTACATTTGTTTCAAGTTTTAGAAACTTCCCCACTCTGGTTTTGTTAACTGCTTATGGAACAAAGCATGTTGGGTCACAAAGATACAGCAAAACTTGTCCTACATCTAATCGTCCGAACCTTCCAAATAGCTTTCCAAGGTTTACAGGGCTACTTTGCAAACATCATCACCCGAAAGTAAAAAAAAGAAAAACAAACAAGCAAATGAACAACAACAAAATTTCATTATTGTGAGCAGTGAAATCACTATATAATTTCCCAATTAACTGAATAAAGCACAAAATGCATGCCCTGCAGTCTTTCATCTCTGCCTTGAACATATCACAGGCACCTTGATCATCCTACACATCCCCAAAGTGGGCAGACATGAAAAAACCAGTTCAGAGTTGAAAGACTTTTTAAGGGGAGGGTGGGGAGCAGCGCCTATCCGCCCCCACATCCGTGTGTTGGGCAGTGTGGGGCTTTCTGGTTGGTCAGCTTCCCTGAGTGTTTCTGAGAGCCTTTTGTTGGACATGGGGACAGAGCCACTTCCAACTTTGGCCAATTTCAAGCAGAAAAGATCGAGTGTAGATTTCATATCTGAGTTTTAAGTGCCGGTAAAAAGTTGCATTAAGTTATCAAATGCACTGTGATCCCGCCTTAATCGCCAAGTGGCTCTGTGGTTTAGGGGTTACTCTGCATCCCAAAGAAAAGAAAAAGCGATCCATTTAGATGCTTGGGGCAAATGGAGATTGATCCAGTTACTTTTAAATTAATCTAATCCAGATGGGGTTTGCTGAATAACTTTCTGGGCTTGGTACCTGGCTACTGAGCAAGGTGTCTGTTCATTTGTGTAGGCTTTGAAAACCTTTGGTTGAAAAAGTACGAAGGAACTCGTAGCAGACGTGTTCAAAATAAAATAGAAGAACGAATTATGATTGTAATTCAAGTCCAATACAACATGTTTAATTTTTAATCAATTGTTTCATATCCTTCTCTCTGTATAGGTGTGTATACATATATGTATTTTTAAATATGTGTTATAAATGAAGGAGTAAGTCCTCCTTATGGTCTTTAAGGATCGCTCCCATATGGCCATGGAAGTTACACTTGGAGAGTCATACGAAATTAAAGGGTTTATTATACTCACAGGTCCTAGAGGAGGGAGGCATGGCAGGGAGCCATATGGGAGGCGCGCCCAGCCCAGGGAGCAGCTCAACCAAACAGGTGGGGTGCTGAGAAAGAGGGGATCCTTGGGCAGTGCTTTTTTTGGGGGTCAGGTGGTGTACACAAGCAAAATGCATGCGGGGTTTTATTGGTGCCTTTGCGTGTCACTAGATTGCAGTCAGGGGAGCCCGAGCAGGGGAACTTGTGGCAGGGACCAGCCTTATCACCCTGACCCTCCTGGTCACTGCTCACAGCCTGTGTGTGGAGATATTGAAGAATCAGGATAATAGGAGGTCTTCAGACTTGACAATTATGTAGAGAGCTCTGCACGTACTGGGTGATGTGGGTTGCTGTGAGGATTAGAATCTACCACTCACTCACCCGCTCCTGGCCTGCTTTTGCCCTCCTCTCTCTCACTCAGTCATTCATTTAACAGCTAGTCTTTGCCCTCCCCGCCCCCCTGCACTATATGTCAGACTCTTTCTAGGTGCTGGAGACAGAGCAGTAAATAATACAATATCCCTGCTTATGTTCGGGGGAGAAACTGACAATGTTTCTTTTTTTTTTTTCCAAAGATATAATTGGCTTTATTAAGTAATTTCATGAATGAGCAGCATTTCATCTAGCAACTATGAAAATAGGTTTTCATAGGAAGAAAGATGGGGCAAGGGAGCTGCTGGTGAAAGAAAAGAAAGGATTATTTTTGGGTTTTGGGCCAGGTCCTCTTTTCTTTGGTGGAAGAGTTTGTATCATGTAGGTTGCTTCTTCTTTTTATGGGGGATAGAGAGGATCTATGTGACGGATTACCTTATTGGTGCTTGACAAGAAAATTCCAGACAGATTAATTAAAATTATGTTTCTGGGAGAGGTTGAAATTGCAATTTGGTCTGGTGTTAAATCTAGGTTGGATATCATGTGCTCTTAGCATGAATAATGCCATTTTAGGACTGTGGGTTTTTTTTTTTAACAGTAGGAATTACTTATTTGCAAAGTATACATTAAAGTATGGATATGCCTCAGAATTGTTACATAGCCCTTTGCCCAAAAATATTTCTTATGTAGTGAAATACAGCAGAACCAGGTGGGGGGGGCGGGAGGTGTGCTGGTTTGCAGAGCCACCATGGGTTATATCTGCACAAAGGACAGAATGAAGGGAGAGAGGGAGGAAGCTCCTATTTGGAGGAAGAAGGTTTCAGAGTGAGAGAATAGCGAAAGCCAAGGTCCTGTGGTTGGGGTGTGCCTGGTATTGTTTTGAGAAACAAGAAGGCTGCTGTGGCCAGAGCCAAGGGGGGAGAATAGTAGGTGAGGTCAGGTAGGTAGAAGGGACCCCAGTCCCATAAGGACTTTGGATTTTTGTCTAAGTGAGTTGGAAAGCCATAATCAGTTGACATGTGTAGACATGTGCTTAGGCAGGCACAAGGATTTGACTTCATACACATAAATAAGCACATGAGTTTCCACACAGGAAAATCCACTTAAAAATATATAGGAATCTATAGGGGGGAGCATGGGGCTTGATGAATGCGAGGGTCGGTGTGCAGAAAGAGAAAAAAAGGAGATGGGAGAGAAAGTAAAAGATTAGAAATAATTGGGTGACTCTGAGAAACCAAGATTAAATACAAAAATTCAAAGTCCAGGGGGAATGGAAACGTCTCTTTTATGTGCTTAGAAATGGCGATAAGCTGCCACTTGGCACACCCGAAAGATGAAAAATGTTCATTTCTCAAGGCGGAAAAGTCACAAAGAACTGGAGCTGTTGTCACTTGTCAGATGTTAGCAGCCAGCTTCTGGGATTATTTTTTCCATCATTGATAAGAAATTTGAGGGCATATTAATCATCTGCACTTTGAGATTCATTTACATGCTCTAGAAACAATGGCATGCATGGAAATTTGTAGGCTTTATTTTGTTTTATGCCCTTAGAAATAGTATTTTTATTTGACTTTAAGAAAACCAAGCAGCTTTATTGTCAGAATAGCTGAGTTTCTTGAGGAAAAGTGGTCTGAAAGTGGATTTCAGGAATTTATAGACTAAAAAGTGGAGTATCATAAGTCAGCACACTTATTCAAATTAGCATTTAACTGGTTCTTTGGGGGAGGATTTTGCTGATTTCTGTAAAGAAAATGCTTCCATGGCAACCTCAAACCTGGGGATGGGTGATTAATGGTGTAATATCCATCCTGAAGATGAGCCCTTCTTTGGGGGGAAATTTTATAGACTATGAAAGCAAACATCATTTACTCTTTTACCAGATGTCTTTGTCCCAAGGCTAAGCTGGAAAACAGTGGATTTGGGGTGCTCCTTGTCCTTGACCTTTTTTGGGCTTCCTTTTCCAGAGTTTGGACTCCCAATCACTTTTCCTTCTAGTACACCCATGACCAAGGAATGACACTAACATGCCCAGCCACCATATAAGGTGCCCTCTTTATGCTATTCCTTATCATCTGCACATCAAGCCTATGAATAGGCATAGGTCTCCCATTTTACAGATGAGGAAACTGAGATCCAATGAGGTCATACTCAACATGCCCAAATGGGCATCTGACCTGAGAAGTTCCAAAGCCCGAATTCCTAACATCATAGCTTGTGGCCACCGTCTCTGTGCTTCGGCACTTCTTATCCAGGTCTGGAGCACCACCCACCAGGATGCTCACAGTCCCACCCTCTCTCCCACTCTCAGGCCTACGAGCATTCCATCAGAGCCCACTGATACACTTTTAAAATCAGTAGCATTGCAAAGGGTGGTAACTCGTAGGCCAATTAATGAGAGCCCTAATCCCTTTTATCTCCTTAGCAATTTAACTCACTTCAATTATAGCTTTTCAGTAGCAATGTCTTACTTCAAAGAAATGATTCTCTCAATGGGGACAGAAGGTCACATACAATGGTGTTAACACCACCATCACAAACCAGTGAGACGCTGAAAGTTTTGCATACATCTCACAGTCCTACCAGCTTTCTACTGAACACAAGTAAGTACTTTCTGACAGAATGCTGGAGTGGTCAGGGCCAGCTAGCTGCTGAAACCAACAACTCCCAAATCTCAGTGGAATAACGGAATACATGGTTATTTATTTATTTATTTTTTTAAGATTTTATTGGGAATCAGGGAAGGGGAACAGACAAGTTGCTGTCCTTTTGTTCTTCAGTCTAGTTGTGGAGGATGTTGCTTCACTGGTCCATGTTGGTATCATCATTGCACTCTTCCCGGGTGAGGCAGTTGCTCGCCGGCCATTAGACAGTCGCTCTCAGAGGCTTATGGCAGCTCACACCGCTGGCCGCTCACGCTGGCTACCAGCCATTCACTGTAGCCTATGGCAACCCACTGCAGCCTACGCTGTCGCCGGTGACTCACGGCAGCCCAACTCCAGGTTGAGCTGTTCTTCAGCGTCTTAGCTGTAGAGAGCAGTGTCACTGGCCCATGTGGAATCTGAACCAGCAGCCCTGCTGCTCAGAGCTCGCATTCCCAAGCCAACTCTTAACCAATGAGCCACTTGGCCAGCCCAAGGGTTATTTCTTGCTCATGCATTGGTCTGGCATAATCAGAAAATGGAGGAGGCTGTGCTCTCTGCAGTCATGCAGGGACCCAGGTTCCTTCCAGCCTATGCGTCTGTCATCTTCTGGGTCCTCAGAGTCTGCCTTTGGCCCTTGTATCTTCCACATGTGACAGCAGACAGGGAGAGAGAGGGAATGGAGTGTCACATGGGCTTTCAAGGATCAGATCAGCGAGTGACAAATATGTCTTCTGCCCTCTTTCCATTGGCCAGAACTTTCCACTGACCCACTATATTGCAAGGGGGGCTGGAAAATATGCTCCTCCCATGGGCTTGGGAAGAAAACGTATTGTCCCTGCCTCATCTGGATATCCAGGTCACCTTCTGTCCTCCTCTCGTTGGTTTTGGGACCAGGGTGTGAGCTCATCTACTAAGAGCAGTCCCTATCACTGTGATTCCCCCTCGAACGTCTAAGAAGCAAACTGATGGCTCTGGTTCTCTTCATAATTAACCTCCAGGTTACAATTTTCTTGCCAAGCCTGGGACTAGAGAAAGGACTTAAACGAAAGCCTAAGTTCACTTTTTGATCTTAATGCTCTGGGGTGCATGGTGCCCAGTCACGAGCCCTTTGTCCATTGTGGAGCCTTTCTCGAACCCCAAGCAACACTGACTCATTGCTATAAAGCCGCGTGGGCTGCCCCTTCCGCTGTTCTTGCCAAATCGCTAAACACACTCACAAACACAAAAGAAAAAACACCCTTTTCTGGAAAAGAACTTCAAACATGTAGCAACACCTTTGCATATTTGTGAAGAAAAGGGTGTGGTCTCTTATCTGAAGCATTAACTGAGTAGAGGGTGCCACTTTATGTTAAAAAAAAAAGAAAAGAAAAAGTGCGTGTATGTGTGTGTGTGAGGGGGCAAGGACAATAGAATTGAATTCCATCCTCTTCCCAGAAGTGAGGTTGTGAAATTGGCCCCTGGTGACTAGGGGACTTTAGCACACGGATGTGGGGCCAGAGACTGATATACTACTTATATCCTGTGCTAAGAGTGACTCAGGCAACACTGGCCTTCAGAAAACTGGGACTTTCATGGAGGGCTCTGGCCTCAGAAAAGAAAGAGAGGAAGAATGTTAGCCTGTCTGGCCTCTTCTCAATATTAGTAACTTTCAAAACCTTAATTATTTACAAGAAGAAAAGAATGAGAGAAAGAAGGGGGGAGGGAGAAAAGGAGGAAGAGAGGACAAATTCCCTGTCTCTCCAAACTCAGCAGTGACATGGACCATGAGGGCAGCTACGGGGCTGTGTGCTTGTCTCTGAGTTGACCACCTTATAAACCATCAGAGCTCAGTGCAAAGAGGGCTGACTGGGATTGTAACTTGATTATCTTTGCACCAGAGACAGCTCTAGGTAAATTCGTGTTAAGATTTACCACACCTTAGTGTTGTACAGTCTACCCGTTATATCACCTCGGGGCCTTGAATCCTCTGCTCCCCTCTCCTCCCCGTGTCCATCACCCCACTCATGACAAGGATTCTGTGGCCATATGGGATGTGGAAATGCCTTCGGAAATCACCCAAGTTAGATGCAGCTCTTAGCACTGACCATGTTTTATGGAACTCAGTGAATGTTCCCTAAGAATGATGTGCTTCACACTAACCTTCAGATGCTTCATAAAAAAGGGTCGGAGGGGGTGGTCAGATATGTGTGAGGGATTCTACTTCCTGCATCTACTCCTAGACTGTCCCAGGGCCTGTTGGCATGTCTGTGGCTCTGATAAGCCCTGCAGAGAAAGAGCTGTGTTTACCTTGTTTTAACTCTTATGCACCCAGCGTATTTTGTCATAGAACCTCTTTTCTCCCCTGCATGACACCAGTTCCTCCCGTAGAACACGTTGGGGCACACCCCCACGGTTCTTTGAAAAACAGTCACTTACATCCTGGTCATTCTCGGGTAACTGAGTTATTTTTGTATAGAGTTTTCTTGTAAATGTGAAGGGGGTGCCCAAGAATGACTTCCTATGTCTTTCTGAAGACAGAAGAGAGTGCCTGCCACTCTCAGGGGTTCCTTTCCCAAGAACTGTTCATCTAACTTTAAAAAGAGGAAAACGGAAAAGCCTTTATTTACACTCCTTTAAGATTTGCCCAGCCCAAGCCTTTCAGGATATTCCTTTTGAGGAAAGTTCTAGCTGTGACTGGAGGAGTGTCTGCGGACACACATGGGGGAGATTCACCAGGGCAGAGAGTACTTCAGAGTTAAATGTAAGATGTTCAAAGGCCCCTGACCTTGAAGCTGATAGAATCTAAACCCTCCCATTTCCCTCTTTCCCCCAGTTTAACAAGGATCCACAGAGTATTTCCAGGCAGTTCCAGGCTCGAGGGTTGATTTAACAAAGTGTACACTTCTGCTTTCTCTCAGGGCAGTAAATATTTGCCCACAAATATAGAGCTAATGTGAAAAAACTCTGGCCAAGAATATTAAGAAATAAAGCATTTGTCACTGACCCAATATGAGGGCACATTGGATCCAGAGACAGCCATTAACACAAAGCTGTAGTAATAGTAGTCATTCTTCAAAAAGGATCTCATTTCAACCAGCCAAGAAACCAAGGAGTGGGGGGCTAAGTGCTAGGCTCACAGTGATTGTGTCCCCAAAAAATTCATATGTTGAAATCCTAACCCGAAAGGTACTGACGGTATTAGGAGGTGGGGCCTTTGGGAGGTGATTCGGTCGCTAGGGTGGAGTCGTCATGAATGAGCTTTGTTAATACCATTACTGTCTTGTAAAAGAGACCCCACAGAATTCCCTAAGTCCCTCCACCAGGGGACCTAACTAGCACTTGACCATGCAGGGGCCTTGATCTTGGACTTCCTAGCCTCTGGAACTGTGAGGAAAGAATTTCAGTTGTGTATAAGCCATCTGATATATGGTGCTCTGTTATAGCAGCCCGAATGGACTAAGAACTAAGTAATGCGTTGTCTCTACCCAACACATTGGAAAGAATGTATATACACACAAGCATAGACCTCTCCTAACTTTAACCCAATCACAGTTATTTAAAACATCTCTTCCCGGACAGCAACTCTTAGAAATATAGTCCTATTTCTCTCCTCATCTTCATCAGGGTGTTGCAAGAGCCACCTGTATAAACTGTATGAGTTTCCTATGGCTGCTGTAACAAATTATCATACATTTAACGGCTTAAAACAGTGCAGGTTCACTGCCTTACAGTTATGGAGGTCACAAGTCTAAAATCAAGGAGTTGGCAGGGCTGTGTTCCTGCGGAGGCTTCAGGGCACAATCTCCTTGCCTTTTCCAGTTTCTAGAAACCACCTACTTTCTTTGGCTCGTGGCTTCATCACACCAACCTCTCTTCCCATTGCCACACCCCCTTTTCCTGACTTTGACCTTCTTGCCTCCCCATTATAAGGACCCTTGGTCCCTCTCAGATCATTCAGGATCATCTTCCCATCTCAAGGTCTGAAACTTCATCGCAACTGCAAAGTCCCGTTTACAATGTAAGGTAACATATTCACAGGTTCTGGGGGCTGGGACCTGTGGACATCTTTGTGGGGTCATGCTTCTGTCTACTGCATGACCCATCTTTGATTTCCTCAACTTCCACTCACTTTTCAACCTTTTCCAAACAGGTTTCTATCCCCACCTCTCATCTCAAATACTTCTCAAAATGGTCCTTGAAGTCCTGAAAGCAAACCGTAGTTGTAGCTGTCCTTCCTGACCTCTAGCATCCTCGGGCACAGTAGGCTAATCAGAATGAGGTATGGGAATGCACCTGTGGTGGGCCATAAGCTGTGATGGCTGATGGCCTGTCCCCATGAGCATGTCTAGATGGATGTCTGGTGTGGGTGTGGCCGGCCAGAAGAAAGTGTTCCACAATTCCCCTTGTCCTATAAATCATCCATAGGCTCTTCAGTGCCTGGACTTGATTAGTTTAAGTGTATTGATCACTGATACCTGCAGGTCAAGGTTTTTTAAACAAACATTTTTAGTTTCCTACCTACAAAAAAAATGCACAGATCCTAAGTGTGGATAAACTTTCACAAAGGAAAACGTGTATGCACCCTTCAGCTCAAGAAACAGAGCTTTGCCATCTCCCCTGAACGCCCCCTCATGTCCCTTCCCTGTCACTAATCCTTCGCCTTCCAAAGGTAATGCTTTCTCTGGGAGGCATAGGTGTTTTTCATTTTTTTCCCCTTTAAAATAGACTTTCTGTTTTAGAGCAATTTTAGGTTCACAGCAACATTGAGCAGCAAGTTCAGAGATTTCTATATATACCCTCTGACCCCCTACAATCCCCTCCTCTATCAACACCCCTCACCAGACTGGTCCATTTGTTACAATCAATGAGTCTATATGGACACATCATCATCACCCAGAGTCCAGAGGTTACATTAGGGTTCACTCTTGATGTTGCACATTCTATGGGTTTGGACAAATGTATCATGACATATATGCAGTATTATAGTGTCATAGAGAATAGTTTCACTGCCCTCAACATCCTCTGGGCTCACCTATTCATCCCTCCCTCCTGCCAAACCTCTGGCGACCACTGATCTTTTCACCATCTCCATAGTTCTGCCTTTTCCGGAATGTCATATAGTTGGAATCATGCAGTATGTAGCCTTTGCACATTGGCTTCCTTCACTCAGTAACATGCATGTTAACGTCCTTTAGTGGCTTCATAGCTCATTTCATTTTAGTGCTGAATGTATTCCAGTGTCTGGATGTAGGCATAAGTTTTTGAGGGAGGAGTTGGACTGAGTCTAGAGCAAGTTTTACTGCTGAAGAATCTTTGTATGTGCATAGTGTAAAGATTGATGTAATGGGAGGGGGCTCCCCTCCCTCGTATGAGTGCAAAAGGGCCTGAGGTCCTCAGGATAGTCCATTCTTTGCATTGAGCTTCTGCCTCCAGTATACCACTCTCAGGATATGAAGATGGTGGGCAGGGGGGCTTGGGCTCATGTTTTGTTTTGATGTAAATGGTCCTAGAGAGGTTAAGTCCTGTTTACTGGAGATAGACTATATGGCAATTAGACAGAAGAAAGGAAATGGCCCAAACCCAGCAGAAGTTTCTTTCTCAGTCATGTAACAGTCTGTGGAGCAGGTGGCTCTTCTCTCTGTGACTCCGGGACTCAGGCCCCTTCTGTCTTGTGGTTCTACCACCCCAAGGACTTTATCATGATGCCTGTCTAGCTAGAGTAATGCATGGCCTTTTGGACAAACCAAAAACATGAAACCAAAGTCATGCTCCCAGAATTAACACTTTACTCAGCTGGTCATCTAGCATGGTCCTGGTGAATGATGGGGTGATGGACAGGAACGTTTTAGTGAGAGTTTGAAGACACCTGAGCATGGGAGGACCAGCCCGGGAGTTTAGAAGTGGGTGCTGGCCTGGGGGCAGTATCAGGGCGACTCTGAGTTCCCTGGTATGGCCATAACTGGGGGCTGAGGTCCCACAAAGGATGCTGGAACTTTCACAGCTCATGGCTTTCTTAGGACCCACCTGTGTGCCCTGCAGGTAGACCTTGGCCCACAGCTTTTGGACCGCCGAGGGGTCTCTGCCTGGCCTTTTCTGGTGCCTGGCAGGGGACACAGTGAGAGTGATGACATTGTTCCAACAAGCAGGACCCTGATTCGCATGCCTGCTGCCTGATGTCAGTTTGGCTCTCAGGCTAGACTTCACTTCTCCATGTGAACATAACTCAGGAGAGCTGATTTCTTGGCTGTTCTTAGGATGGTCTTCACGTGGGGGAGGGGAGCTGCAGTGAGAGTGCTAAGGGCTGGGTAAGCATGCCAGTGAGCACTCCCCGTCTTCCTCTTCAGAACACGGTGGCTTGGCAAGTGTGACTACCCTACAGCAGGCCGTCTCAGTCTCTTTCACTGTGACTTTCGGGGAAGCCCAGGCTGGATTGGGTGCCGTTGCTGAGAATTATGGTTCTGAGATTTTGAAACCTAAACAGGAATCATTTCAGCATGGCCCGTCCGTGTGGGAACTGGGGAGTTCTGAACGGCCTTCCTCTCCACCCCCTCCTCCTCCTCAAAGGCTGAGGGCTGCCAGACCCATCTCCCACACACCTCACCAAAAAGTCCCTGGCTCCTCTCCCAGCTGCCTTGCGATTGACCTTTTGAGGTGTGAGGAGGAAGAAAGGAATCCATGTTTTGGAGAAACCATCCTTCCTCCTTTCTGAGAAGCCGTCCGGGCTGCCCACGCCTGCCAGGCCATCTGCCTAGCTTCTCAGAGCCCAGGGCCCAGCACAACCCGCCCAGCCTGCCTAAAAAGTCACCCAGGAGGCTGGGGTTGGGAGCCTGTATGAGTTTGCTGGGGCTGCTGTAACAAGTGACCACAAACTTGGGTGGCCGAAAACAACAGAAACTCATTCTCTCACAGTACCAGAGGCTTCAAGTCTGAAATCAGGTGCAGGCAGCGCCATGCTCTCTCTGAAGCTTCGAGGGAAGAATCTTTCCTTGCTTCTCCAGCTTCTCGTGGCTGCCAGCAATCCTCTGCGTTCCTTGGCTTGTAGCTGCATCACTCCAGTCTTCCCACGGCTGTCTTCCCTCTGTGTCTCTTCTTATAAGAACACTCCGCATATTGTATTAAAGCTCTTCTACTCCAGGGTGGCCTCATCTTAACTGATTACATCTGCAATGGCCCTATTTCCCAGTACAGTCACATTCTGAGGTCCCTGGTGAACATGAATTTTGGGGGAACACTATTGGATCCATGACAGAGCCCCACCATCCCTCTTCCCCTTTCCTTCACCCCATGCCGGCTGCCCTGCTTGCCTTCCCCTCCAGGGCTGAGGCAGACCCAGGAGTGGTTCCCTAAAATAAAATGGTGCCCTCTCACTCCAGGAAGGCCTGGCCCAGACAGTGCAAGATCAGAGAACCCGAGTGTCCCCAGCACAGGCATCTCCATGCCCAAGGGACACCCCCTCAGAATGGCTCCTGCTTTACAGAGATGCTTCAGGATGTCTTGGCTCCTGATCAATTCCCTCAGTGCCTTCTGGAGTGAAAGAGCCCCCTAAGCCGTCCCAACAGGCCATCCCAGACCTAGGGGTCCTGCCCAGACATCAAACTGACATCTGCTCCTTCAGCTCCTACTCTGAGACTATTTTGGGGTCCTTTCCAACAGAGCTGCCGAGGAAGCTCTACCCCACATCTTGCTGACTGACCAGCCCTTCTTGGTGGACCGAGATCCTCCTGCTTGGAAATCTATGGAGTGGTGGGTTCCTGGGCCTCTTGTAACCCAGCTGAATATTTTCCAGGTTACCTAACCAAACTCCTGCAAAACCACACCGCCTATGCCTGTGACGGGGACCATTTGAATCTCCAGTGCCCTCGGCATTCTACGATAAGTGTCCAATCGGCGTTTTATGGGCAAGGTTACCGAGCATGTAGTACCCAGCAGCCCGGCTCCCAGAGGGAAGACAGCTTAACCTGTGTGGCGTCCACCACATTGCAGGTATTGCCTTTCGTAGATGTCTTTAAATGATAAAATGGTTCTCTCCCTCCCTCTCTCTCTGTCTTTGTCTCTCTCTGGGTGCCAAAAAAAATGTATACACATTTTAAGAAAGGAAAAAACTGTATTAAAATTATAATACTCAATATGCCACAGGTGCCAAAAAAACGTATACAAGTGGACACTCTGGTCAGCGTTGCTCAAGCAGCAGTTCGCCATAATCAGAAGTGTCTGGACGCTGACGGGAACCACTTTGAGCACCTCTTGTCATTGCAGAAGTCAAACGTGACTTGTATTCATCTTTTGTTATTGGTATATATTGAGTATTACAATTTTAATACAGTTTTCCTTTCTTAAAATGTGTATACATTTTTTGGGGGGCATCCCCGGTATACTTATGATTAGATAGTTCACTCACAGCCAACCCAATCTGTGAAAATCCCAATTTATACAAATTACCAGTGCTGCAGGTTTAGCTATTATTTGCTTTTCAAAAGGATTCTTTACCAAAAAAATGTCTAAGCAGAGTTCCTACGTATTGGAGAGCTCCCTTACCACACCTGCCGTACAAATGCATTCACAGACAGGCTCCTTGCTGCAGTGAGCCAAGTACAATTGCGCTAGGCTTCAACCTCCAGGTCCACAGCTACCATCAGGGCCCCACTAAAGAGGGGAGGCTGTGGATTCTTTAGTGGACTCCGCAATGACCTCCGTGAGGCAGACATCTGAGGTCACGGTCACCATCTTTGAGAATGCACTCAACCAAGGGAAATTTTGTTAGTTGTCTTTTAGTTTTTTGTGGTTTTGCTTCTTGGACTGTAGATAACCATGTTGTTTTGGTTTGGGGCTGCTTTGGGCAGCCTCTGTGGACTCGTCCTTCTATGGGTAGTACCAGGGATTTGGGGGCGGCAGGTGGGGTGAGGTGGGCTGAGTCATTCTTTTTGTGGTTGGCATTAGGGTACTATTTGGTAGAGGAAGAGGTCCAGATGAAAAATTCAAACGTGGTTTTAGACTACTCATGGCTTTCTGCTGTTCAAGCATGCTCTGCTCCACTGTCCCTGTTCCCTCAACGTTTTTTGTTTGTTTGTTTGTTTGTTTGTTTGTTTGTTTGTTTTTAAGACGGAAGTTCTTTATCTACTCCATAACTCCCTCAACATTTTTAACTAGTTGGCCAGCATCATGGAGTCCCTTGGCCTTGGATTTTTTTAATGCCTCCAGAGTCCCATATGAATCTATTGAAGTCAAGGTGGTTAGAGCAGGTAGCATATTAGATGTCAGTTTGACTTTGCCAGTCGTAGGAAATATGAGTAAAGATAAATTTCTTAGGGGGACTAAGGAGAAGTGGAATTAGCTTTAATGCTATGTAGCTAAGGCCCAACGAGGAGAAGCAAAAATAGTATGATAACGTAAGGATTTCTCTATTTCTCTCACTGTTCATTGCTTCTATACCAAGCATCATAGTACCTGGGTAGTGATGTGATTGGGAAAGATGCCAACTGAGGAGCCAAAATAACATGTTTGAATGAATGCCCTGGACATGGCTTCCACACCCTGAAGAGAAACAGCACACTGCAGTTACTTCCCTTGTATGCCCACCCTATTCCCTTTCCTTCCCCTTGGATGCCAGTCCAGGAGCCATGTCCCTCTTGGCTTGCCCCATTCCTCACCCAGCTGTCCTGCCGACCCACCCCTAGAGCCCTGGCTGTCTGCTGCCCTCCTGGGTGCCTAAAAAGAACATTAACCAGTGCCAACAGGGTTACAGTGCCTACTCTGTCGAAGTATGAACTTTGGCACCCTGGAGCTCCAAAGTATAGCCACCACCCCTCCACCCTCCCTCATGGTGCCTGCCTTTGCCAGCCATCCCTCCACCCTCCCTCATGGTGCCTGCTTTTGCCAGCCATCCCTCCACCCTCCCTCATGGTGCCTGCCTTTGCCAGCCATCCCTGAGGGAAAGGGATGCTCCCATTACCAGGCCAAGTGAGCATTTGTGAACATAGTTCTGATGTTCGGAGAGTTTGTTTGCCAGAAACATCCCCTTGGATTGGTTTTTCATCCAGAGATCAAGAGAGCCTTTACTTCGTGTCTTTGGAACTGCATTTGGCAGCTGAGGCAAGGTGTTTCTCAGATGAAGGTTGCTTCAGGTAGGGAGAGAACAAGATGACATAAGAACAGACTGATGTCCACACAGGAGCACCTCAGCTGATCCAGCCCATGACTAAATGTCAACAGAAAGTCCTCTCTCTGCATTTTTCATCTGTAACACAATGTAGAAATAGGCCAACCTGAGTCCCACTCTGTGGTTGTAACGTGTAGAGCCCTCCGAGGGCTGAGCCATTTCACGATGACCTTCGGCTATGACAATGTGCACTGTCATTTGGGGGTCCTTGGAGTCTCCCTGGGCATTTTTCCTGATTTTATGCTGGGTCCCTGAGGTGCTAGGTGAGACCTTTCACAGAGATATTCTGTGAGCTCCTATGAGAACATGGCCACTCAGACATGTTTGTGAATCTGTGCTACATTCAGTCCAACAGTAATAAGTAGGTTCTTGGGAACGCTTTCTTTGTTCTTGGTGCCCTTTAGACCCCTGTGTTTGTTGTGGGCCAGACTGGTTTGGGACCTACAAGATCATTTGGGGATTGGGACCTACAAGATCAGCAGTGAGATGCTGGTGTAGGGTGTTCTGTGACTGGTGTAGGGTGTTCATAAGCGGCCACAGGACAGACTCATTCACAAAAGAGTGACTTGTCTGAAAAAAATCAGGAGAGAGATTTGAAGGAAAACCTTTAAGCCAAATGCTCAACAGAGAGCCAATGTATTCAACTAAAAAGATTGCTCCCATGCCCTTGAGGCTGGCAATGGTGGGAATCAGCGTTTTAGTTTTTACTTGTTGGCCTTTATTTGGGTCTGGGTCTCCAAGGCCTCCCACATGCTGAGATCTTCTGTGGCCTGTGTGGGGCTGTTTCTAAGGATGAAGGGCTATGCCTATGATTCCTGGTCCCCACAGAGCTTTCTCAGCTTTAAAGCCAGGGAACCCTTTCCAGAAGGGGGCCTCCAAGCCCCCCAAAGAGCCACACTTTTGCCAAAACTATCAGCAGTGTTTCCAGTTGAGATGAATTGGAAGCGGGTTTTCTGATGGGGGTGCTGGTGCTGCTGGTTCACCTTTCTTTTTCTGGAAAAGACAGGGAGACAGGGAGCCAACCTGATTACCCATGAGCGCATGCTTTCCTCTCAGACACAGCTCATAGCAACACGAAGGTTTTCTGTGGGAGTCCCAAGCCAGGCAGACAGATGCCCTGTCTTCTCAGAGCCCAGGGCAGCCCAGGTGTGGGGTCTCGCAGACACTGAGCATGGTTTACAAGCCTGTCCCTTTTCTACCCCCTTATTTTAGAAGGTGCTGGACGAATGCCAGAACCAGCGGGCCTGCCACCTCCTGGTCAATAGCCGTGTATTTGGACCTGACCTTTGTCCAGGAAGCAGTAAATACCTCCTGGTCTCCTTTAAATGCCAACCTAGTAAGTAACTGCTGAGGGGTCCAGTGTGTTTTGGGTGTGGGTTCCTTATTTCATTCACACCCCTGACAAAAACTCCCTGCCAGTCGGTGTTCATCCACCTTTGAAACTCTTGTTCCTAGGAGTGTCGGGGCCCCATCCTACCCGGTGTTTTAGTTTAAGTGTATTTGAGTGTGTGTGAATGTGTGTGTGTGTGTGTTTACACATATATGTATCCTTGTGCATTCTTAGAAATGCCTGAATTTTAAAAAACCTTCCTAACATGTAAAACTCAGTTGTACTAATGCTAAAGATATTGGGGTGGTAAGAGATTGCAATTGCTTTTCATCAAAATGAGGAATCAGTTCGGGAAGTCTTATTATGAAGCCCACCCCCAGCTGAGGGGCAGCTGGTTCTTCTCAGAGGGCCAGTGGCACAGCGGCCTCCTGAGCCCACGGTTTCAGGTCTATGTGACATGGCATCTTACTGTGCCTTCAAACACACTTTCACACTCACTCACACATATACCCACTCATACACTTATTTGCACACACATCACACTGTCCCACACTCACCATGCCCACACACAGACAGTCACATATACATATTATCACACCCATACATCCTAATTATACATACACGCTCTGTGACACACATACTCACAACATATTCACTCCTACATACACACAATCACAAACACCCACAAGCAGGCCTGAACTTTGCAGAACAGTCTAACTGGCCCCCCGTCTCCACCCAGGAATTCTCATCAACCCCTGTCCCACTCAACAGACTCAGAAAAATCACTTCTAGATCTCCCTGTTCTTGGTAGTCAGATCCCTCCCTCCCACTGTGGAATCTCAAGAATGACCACACCCCTGGCTATGGCCCCTGGCCGTGCCCCTTGGCCACGCCCTCCTTCATCCAGCAAGCATCTACTGAGATCTTCAGTTAGTCAGTTCCTTCTCTTCGTTTAGGTTCTAGGCCAAATATCACCTTTCTCCAGAAAGACCACCTCAGATCAAACAGAAATCTAAAGAAGACACCGCATGCCTCACCCCCACCCTGTGCCCTGTCACCCCTCTCTACCACAGCATCCTGTTTTATTTTCTTTAGGACAACATTACCATGTGTATTTACCTTGTTTCTTAGTTTCTTTGTGACATATGTATCACTACACACACACACACACACACACACACACACACACACACACAAACACCAGAATATAAGCATCATGAGGACAGGACCTCTGTCATTCACCATCAGAACCCCTCATAGTAGGTGCTCAGTCCATATTGACAGAGCATTTGCTCTGTGTTCACCTAGCAGAGGCCAGGTTCTGTGCTCGGCGCTGGGGAAACTCAGGTGACCCATCCTAAGTGGCCAGGTCTGACAGTCTAGTTGGGGACCTGATGTTCACTGTGAAATCAAGCAAATACATCCATGAAGGGCCCCTGGGATGGGGGGTGGCTTGGAACTTCACAAGTAGCTCAGAGGAGGAGTCGACAGGCCAGGGTTCAGGGAAGGCTTTCCCTGAACAGGCAAGCGATGATGAACTGAGAACTGCAGGAGCTGGGGTTGATACACAGAAAAATCACTCCTCACAGAAGCCTGTGGCTGGAGGGAGCAAGGGGCCGGCGGGAGCCAGCAGGAGCACCGGCCAGTTGCTGGAGCAGGACCCTGGGCCCTGATGACCAGGGCAGGAGGTGGACTCCATCTGTAGGGCAGCACTGAAGCAGGGAGGGTGCTCAGATGGGGTTGTAAAGCTGCCCCTGTAATAACAGATTACAGGGGCAAAGCCTGTGTCTTAGTCCATTCTAGTGGCTATAGCACACCACCACCAACTAGGTGGCTTATAATCAACAGAAATTTATTTTTCTTAGTTCTGGAGCCTTGGAAGTTCAAGATCAAGGTGCCCGCAGATCCAGTGCCTGCCTACTCTTCTTAGATGGCTGTCTTTTCACTATAACCACACCTGGTGGCAGGGCAAGAGAGCTTTCTCAGACCTCTTTTATGAGGGCACTAATTCCATTCATAAGACTCCACCTTCATGACCTAAGCATCTCCCGAAGATGCCACTTCCTAATATTACTCTGGGCATCAAACTTTCAGCATATGATTATAGGGGGACACAAACATCCCTTGTGTAACCTGGACACTGGTGACCTGAGGCACTGCAGTTTTCAGTGACAGCTTCTACTGCTGCTATGCAATGGAGCTGGAAATGAGCTTTCCGCCACACTCCCCTGTCTCTTTTTCTGCAGCCCTCCTGAGGCTCTTCCTCTCTCTTGTCCCAGTTCAAGCACCTGCCTGACACTCTGATTGTCCACAGGCTCCATGGCTGCACCCAGGGATGTGTGGACACAGCTCTTGTTGTGTGCATCTCTTCCCAGCTCTGCCTGTGTGCTTTGAAATCTGCCACAACGGGAGTAGTTACACCAGGGAAATTGGCAGACACTACAAATCAGGGCTTGTTTGTAGGCTTGTTTTTTGGAGAGCTCTTTTATCAGCAGTTCTCACCATGCTTCACCTCCTTCCTAAATCTCATCCCTTCAGAGAATTTTGCTGTCAGTGAGCTTTTGGATTTAGGCAGCTCTGGGTTCATATCCCTGTCTGCTGTGTAACTGCTGGGTGACCTTAGGCAATGAACAGAAACTTTCTGAGGCTCCAAAGTCAAGTGCAAAATGAAGATAATGCACCTTCTACATTAGGGCCGTCTTGCTGTGAAGATTGTAAAAATACAATGCTGTGTGTAAAATGCTTAGCACAGGAAGTGTCATGAAGTTGGGCTCAGTAATTGGTAGCTCTTATTCTAATATGCAGATTAAGTATTTCTTGCTAAACATCTGAATGACTGAAAGGCAGTGATGGTTGGAGGGGTGGGGTATGGTCTGCCCTGGCTCAGGCAATAGCGGGGTGCACTGTCTTTAGAGAATTTAAAAACATAATAAAAGTGATCCAATATCTGTCTACGTGTTAAAAACGCCATGCACTGGCTGGTAATAACATCTCATCATAGCAGATCTCTCTCCCCAGCCCATCTTCAAAAGACCACTGCTGCTATGCAAATGTGTGTATGCATTATTAAAGAAGAATGAATCACGCATGTTGGCCCCTAACTGGGAGAATTAGGGGGTAGAACTTGATACTGTTGTCCTTTATGCAGAGTCGTGGCTCTGCCTTCGCCCAGGCGACTGTCACTCTCCCCATCTAAATCCACAGGGGTGCTGGAGACTCACTTCTGGAAAGCTGCCCACACCTTTTCCCATCTGAGGCCACTGAGCAGTCTAACCAAGCCCTAAATCAAATTCTAGTTCTCTAAGAAAAGTAGCAATTATGTTAGTAGTCTCATTGTTTTCAGAACCCAGAAATGTCACTCTTAGGTGACCATGAATTAGCACATTCCCAAGGAACCAAGTGACTCAACATGACACAACAGTAACCCCAAGCCTGTAATGTGACACTCACAGGACACCCCCCCCCCATTCCAGGAGATGATTTGTCCATAATCTGGGGACAGATCACTGGAGGCCTTGCCTGCGGGGTGTTGTGTTACCCTGGGTGAGGTTGGCTGGCATCGAGGGCTACTTTTAATGAATGGGCTTTGGTCCATCAGAGAGATGGTGACTAATAAATGCATTTCATGACATGCCTTAATAAAGGAAAGCGCTTATAATTAAAAAAAAAATTTGGATAGAGTAAGAAAGGAAGGATAAGAAAGAAAGAAACCATTCCGGTTAAAAGTTCCCAGTTTGCTGAGGTCAGGCTTGGTTTTTGTCCTGCTTTCTCCTGCCCTCCTTTTTGGCGCGCTCTGCCCCTGGGAGGCATTCTTAGCATTTTTCGGTCTTCTCCTAGGTGGGAGGGTGCTGGAGCTCTTTTGGTGTGTCTCCCCATGCCCTCTGTGCTGCCTCAAAGGCCATCATTTCCCTCCCAGCCTTTGAAGTCAGGCAATATTTCGGTGTCGGTGGGATGTAGCATTTACTCATCAAAAAAACCCAGAGAACTAACTCATACCAGTGAGGATATGACTCACCCAAATCAGCCCTGCGATGTCAGGGTCACACTCAGTGTTCTTTTCATTTAGAGAAAAAGAAAGCAAAAACTTTTCTTGGCTCTTTGTTTAAACTGTCACATTAAGATTCCTGTTCATGGATAAAGGGCATTCTACACATTGGCTTAGTCACCGCCTACCTTTTCCCTCTTCCGCTGGTTCCTCGCATATGTTCCAATACCAGAGGGCTGGGGGTTTTGCGAGCATCTGTAACCTGGTTTCTGCTCTGCACCTTTCATTAATCTCGAGTGTCCCCATCATCGTCTATTAAAGAACTGTGCCAAGGTTTACCAGCGCCAGAGCTGATGGTAATCTGGAGAGCCCAAAACGTTTTCCTTTGTGCAGCCCCAAAGGTTGGCCTCACTGCGACTTCTCTGTTTGGGGGAGGAAGGCATGGGAATTTATATGGTGCAGGAAGGTGCCGTTTATATTTGGAAATTATTTTCTTGCATGTTTTAAGTTTGGGCCTTTAAGCTTCATTAATCCAGGATACAGATGTCTCACTGGCCACTAATGGTGGCTGCTTATGCCTCCCTGTGAGGCTTCAGGTGGGACTTTCAAATTGGTTTGATTGCAGCCCAGGGAAAGGAAGACATTCTACATTTTGGCCCAACATAATACACACACAACTGAAAAAAAAACACCAATCTTTTAAATTATAAAAATGGTGTTTATCCTTACTCTGTGTGAGGCCCTGGGATGTTTTCTGAAGTATTCTTTCTTTATTAATATTGCTGGTCGCAAGTCAATACATTGATTTCATGACCCATTCATGACCCTCAAATGACAATTTCGAAACTTTGGTCTGAGCTGTGCCAGGGACCTGGGATCAGCCTGCACCAGACTTGAGCCGCGCTCACCAATTCCTTCCGAGGGAAGCTGATGGTGCTGCCAATTTTTGTTTCTGCTTCAGATGAATTGAAAAACAAAACCGTGTGTGAGGACCAAGAGCTGAAACTGCACTGCCATGAGTCCAAGTTTCTCAACATCTACTCCGCAACCTATGGCAGGAAGACCCGGGAGAGGGGCGTCTGCGCCTCGGAAGCAGAGCGGCTGCCCCAGTTTGGTACGTGTCTTCACGTGGCTATCATCAGGGTGCTATCTGAGTGCATTAGAGCCTTGGGTCCCCAGGGAAGGGGATTAGTGGGAAAGTCGAGGGCATGGAGGAGCCACCCGCCACGTTGGGTCATTCTACACCAAGTAGTGATTGAACACCCGCTGTATGCATGGCTCTGTTCTAGGCATGGGGGAGTGTTCAGTGACCAACCCAGAGTTCACATGGAGCTGATCTTTCAACAGTGATGGGGAGGCAATGAGAAAACAGATAATAAATGAGCTATTGTGTGATAGGCCAGGTGCAGATAAGTGCTAAGGAGAACAGCACATGGGGGAAGGGAGACGGGAGACAGGGGTATGCTGCAGAGAGCCACAGTTTTATGGACTGATGTTGCATGTGGAGCAGAGACTTGAAGGAGGAGTGCCTGAAGATACCTGGGAAAGGTGTCCAGGTAGAGAGAAGAACCAGGGTGAAGCCCTGAAGCCTGTATTCAGTGTCAAGAACAGCTCAGCGAATCATCCCTGCTAAGAAATCTGCACTTTGAAGCTAAGAGATGATGGCCAAGGTATGGGCCTGAAAGCACTATCCATCAAAGTAAATCAGCCTACATTATTATTATGAGTCAGGGTTCTCCAGAGAAACAGAAGTGTGTGTGTGTGTGTGTGTGTGTGTGTGTGTGTGTGTGTGTGTGTCTGTGTGAGTGTAAACAGTTGATTTTAAGGAGGTGGCTCACATGATTGTGGTGGCTAGCAAGTCTGAAACCTGCAGGGCAGCCTGGCAGTCTGGAAACTCAGGTAAGAGTTGATGTTCCATTTTGAGTCAGAATCCCACAGGACAACAGGCTGGACACTGCAGGCAGAACTGCTATTTGCAGCCTTGAGAAAATTTCCCTTTTTTTTGGAAAAAAAGGAAATTTTCAGTCTTTCTCTCAAGGCCTTCAACTGATTGGTCGAGGCCCGCCCACACAGTGGAGGGTAATCTGCTTTACGCAGAGGCCACTGATTTAAATGTTAGTCGTATCTTAAAAATACCTTCTTAACAATATCTAAACTGATGTTTGACCATAAAGCTGGGAACTATAGCCTCACTAAATTGACACATAAAATGAACCATCACATACTGGTGATCTGTGGCTGTGAAACAGACCGATCCCTACCCTTATCTTACCAGAGGGAACAGACCCTTCTGTGAAATAGCCCAAGGGGTTACGCTTAACTCATCAAACTCTAGAATGAGCTCCTTAATGTATTAAATTGCTACAAGTATTCATGAATCCCTTATGAAATTAAACATTAATTTTAAAATGAAAAATTCATGCATAAGTAATAAATCTTGGATCTGACAAAAAGAGTATAAAATGACCTCACCACACAAGCACGCTCTCAGGCAAGACTCAAGAGAGAACAAAAAAGCAGCTCACAAGGCACATGTGCCACCCAGGCCCCCAGCCCAGCGCCCTGGGAAGGCAGGCCCTGCTGTCAGGAGGGTGGAGGGTCTTTTGAAAGGCAGCCCTGGCAGACCACACACAAAGGCAGGCCGACGTGGGCATCCAGCTGCTCTTCATTAGATCTGGGGGAGAGGGCTCCCATCTTAATAAGCTCGGCTGCCAAGTGGGGCAGAGGCACCTTGTGCTGGTGGCTCCTTCTTGACCATCAATGGCACCACCCTGTGCCCCATAGCCCAGCGAGTGACCTGTGAGTTCTGAAACTCCATTCCCTTGTCATTTAACACCTGTGTGTGTTCAGAACGTCTCCACCCTTCCTCCTTTGTTCCTACTACTGCATTAGGCCAAAGGACCATTGTCTGGTCACTGCAGGAGTCTCCCTACTCCCAGGCTTGCCTTTCTCCCCACGGTGGCTGGAGGTGGCCTTCTAAAGGCACATCTGCTCATGGCCATTCTAAGCATCCCATGGGGCTCCCCATATTACCTGGCCTCCTCAGCTCAAGATGGCACCTGTGGTGATCTGACCTCTTTCTGCAAAAAGGGACTCCACTTCTTAATATTGGGATGAGGCACCCCATTTCGCAGGCTTACTGAATCTAACTTAGCCGCATGTGTTTTGCAAAGTGGCAATAAGTAGCATGGATTTTAGCTGTTCTTTTGAGCAGATGGATTTGGTCAGCCAAGTAGATCCATTTGTAGGCTGGATGCTTTACATTCAGTAGACTGCTGCCTTCCATCCCTGGGAAGGCGGGTGGGTGTTAGATTTAAAGGGAAAAATAATTAGCCAGAGACAATGTTAGCAGACACCATGGCTAAGGGACAGGTTTCCATAGAGTTCGAGGAATCCTCAGGTCAGACAGCTGCTCTAATTCCTTGAATAACACTTGTTGACCCAGGAAAGGTCAGTGAATGGAAGACTGTGCTCCTTGCTCAGCTGTTCAGTTTTGAAAGCTTAAGTCCTGGCGAAGTCTCATGGCAAAAGCAACCTGCTCGTCTTTCTCCTCCTCCCTTCCCGCCCTTCACAGTCAAGTGCTTCTGTCCGTTGCCCCTTGAGTACTTGTGAGGTTAAGAATCGAGCTCTTCATTGGATTCATGAACCATTGCCAAATGCCAGGACCCTTGGGCCCTGTGCTCTCCATGGAAAGAGGCTCGAAGCAAAAATGAAAGGGCCCTTGAGGGTGCCCAGTTCATCTCATCATCTTGAGGGTGCCCAGTTCACCTCATCATCTTGAGGGTGCCCAGTTCACTTCATCTTCTTGAGGGTGCCCAGTTTATATCACCTCCCATTTTCACATGGAAGCCTCGACTCTGGTCTCACCTTTCAGATTAGCTCTAAAAGCCAGAACCTTGCGTGCCTGCATAAATACAGACCATTGGCTGCCCCTGCTGATACATTTTCTCCATCTAACTAAATGCTAAGAAATTGTTCACTCTTTGGCCCAGGTAAACTGTGCATGAAGGTTTTAAACTGCACTTGACATGTTGGTCCCCCCAAATCATCAAATGATCCCTCTTATATAACCACATTTTAATATCATCTGCCTTAAAAACACATTCTTTTGACCCCGTCAACCACCAGCTACCCATCCACTTGCTCGGCAAGTCCAGTGGGCTCTCCCCCAACCATGTATCTCAAATCCAGCCACTTTGCTCCTAGTCCACTCTGGGCATCTCTCACCTGGACCATCCCGAGTTGCCTCCTGACTGGTCTCCTTAGTTCCTTCTTCATTTAGTGGCGAGATTTTTAAAGTCAGATCACATCACCCCCTGCTTAAAGATCTCCAGTTTGCCCGTTTTAGTTAGAAAAATTCCATCTCCCAGCTGTGGTCTTGCTTCTCTCTCTCCTTCCCTCACTGCCTCTGGATTACTCCACACTCACCCATACCCTAGTGCCTTCCTTTGGCCTGGACTATTCTCACCCCACGTCTTTGCATGGCCAGCTCCATCACTGTCCATTCATTTGGGAATCAACTCAGCTGTCATCTCAGAGAGGTTTCCCAGAGTACCCTGCCAGTACGGCACCTTATCCTTGCAGTCCCTCTCGAGCTGTCCTCCTGTTTGATTGTCTTCATAGCATGAAAATAGCCACTTCTGTGCACGTGGTCTCTCTCCCCAGAGAAGGTAAGCACTGCAGAGACCGTGTCTGTCTGTTTCCTGTGGATTTCCCAGCAATGAGGCCAATGCCTGGCTCAGAGTGGGTGCCCATGTGAATCCGGAGATGCGTGAATGAATTGGAACCCCTCCTTAGTGAGGCGCCCACATGGGCTCCGGCGGTGGATGGTTGCCGGTCCGGAATGTGGGCCTGGTGTTGTCACAGCTTTCAACTTCTCATGAGATGCTGGAAATCCTCTTTGTTTGTTTGTTTTTTTCATGTGAAATGTTCCAACTTTTAAAACACTGTGTGAGCCAAACTAAACATGCTTACAGGCCACATCCGGGCCATGGGCTGCCAGTGTGTGATCTCTGCTGTACGTTCCCATTATGACTGCAGCTCAGCTCCATCGCTTTGAAGAAAGGGAAGGGCCATTTATTCCTAAACCCAGAGCTGGCATGAACTTGGCAGGATGGTCGCCTAAGGGCCGAGTTCGGGTCGGGTCTCACTGTGGGCCTCTGAGAGGTCAGGTGTGGGCGTGGCCTCTTGTGTATAAAAGCTAACGTCTCGTGCTTCTGAGTCTGGGGACCCCATCGGGAGCACAGGTGGTGAAGGCCAGCCGGGCCTCGGTGGAGCTCTGGGGTCAGGAAGCACAGCTGGGTGGCTCTAGCACTCAGATACTGAGGGAGAGCGTTTCCTGTTCTTTCCAAAAGGTGATTATTGGGATTACTATTATTGTTTTGTACAAGCACCATAATCACATTTAATAGACATAAGGAAAAGATTCAGCCACAAATTTTACCCACCCAATGGAAAGATTTTTATCTTTCAAGATCTCTTCCATGTCCAAGTTCCAAGTTTTTATCCTTCACCATCTCTTCTTCGATGAATGAACACAGGACAATTTTACATGATGACAATTCTAAAGCTAATCCATTTGAATTTTACTTTTTTTTTTTTTTTGCTTTAACTTTATACAATGGGTGTTCTTCCATGTAGCCAACAAAACCCTAACCATGACCATGACTTATGAATAACTTGTTAGAGGGACATAGTACATTATTTACTTAGCCATTCCCTAGTGCTGGAGTATTTTATTGTTTCTGATTTTCAAATATTATAAATAATGTACAATGAACTGGTGCTTGTAGCTTTTTCTTTCTTCTGGATTATTTCCTTGGGATAAATTCCCAGATGGCTTATACCAAAAACGGTCATGGGCATGTTTACAATTTTTCATGTGTATCACCAGAGTTCTTTCCAAAACCTTTTTGTACCAATTTATATAATTTACATGCATAAACAGCGACACAAAATTGTGGGTTTCCCTGCAACTTTGGCAGCATTGTGTATGACTTTTCTGTATGTTTCCAATTTAATAGGTATAAAATGGTCTTTCTGGATATTTTTTTATTTGCCTTTCTTTGAATATTAATGAACTTGAACATTTTCCCTTGTTTGTGTTGTTATTGTATTTGACACTGTGTCTTTAGCTTTTGTCCTTTTTTTCTGTTGGGATCTTTATTTTTTTCATAAATTTTTATGAACTTGTGACAGAAAGATATGACTCCTTTGTTTTTTTTCTGCTGTGAATCTCCACCTCACAGTATATTTGTTTCTAAACTTATCGTTTGGGTTGGTTATACAAGGCTGATTCATTTTTTTGATTCTATGTACTTTATATGTTGAGTAAGTTCAAGAAGAAGGGCCCGAGTGGAAATGGAAGGGGAATGCCCCTGGTGGAAGTCAGGGCATGCACACGTGACTCCCCGCATCTCATGTTCATGGTGTGGCACGATCATGCTTCCATGAGTATCCTCAGGGCTGCCCGAGGCCTGGCTCTCAAAGCCTCCCCTAGTCGGGCCTAAGCTCTTCATGCACATTCCCAAGGATGTCAGGGTGCTGAGGGTGCCCACAGCGGGGCCTCCACATCGGGGCCCCGAGGAAGGAGGGCAGAGCCTTAGTGATTTTGTGCAATGCCCCAGGCAAGGCCATGGTGAGGCATTGGTCACCCACCACATCCTGCCCTTGAGCAGTGCTTTCTGGCCTTTTCCCCATCATCACACTCAGGAAATTACATATTTTTATGGCACAGTGGGCTTACAGGGAGGCACTGCTCAATGCCAAAATCAAGAACTGAGGGAAACCTGGGGCCTCCAGCGTACTTGTGTCCATTCACTGGGAAGTTCTGCTTTGGAGATGCACTTGGCCTCAGGGTGCAAAGGTCCTAGAAGCTGGGCTTCTCTTCAAGGCCCTTAGACTGTCACTATCAGTCTTCTCAATAACTTCCCAGCTTATGCTACTGCCCAGCCCCAAAGCCACTCCCGTATTTTAGTGTTTTGTTACCCCAGCATCCCACTTCCAAGTATCAAAATACATATTTGTTTTCTATTGCTATGTACTGAGATACCGCAAAATGTAATTCCTTAAAGCAGAAATGAATATGGTTTTTGTGGGATAGGAATTCAGGGGTAGCTCAGTTGAGTGCTTCTTGCTTAGGGTCTCATGGAGTCTGGTGAGATGGCGGCTGAGATGTTGGCTGGGGCTGTAGTCATCTGAAGGCTGGACTTTTAAGGTGACTCACTCATGTGGTGGGCAAGTTGTTGCTGGTTGCTGGCCGAAGGCCTTAGTTCTCCCCACATGGGTCTCTTGAGTGTCTTCATGACATGGCAGCTGGCTCCCTCCCAGAGCAAGAGATGCTAAAGCAAAAGTGGAAGCCACGACCGTTACCTCCGCCATACTGTGTGGGTCACACAGACCAGCTCTGATTCCGGTGGTAGGAGGCTACACAAGGGTGTGAATTCCAGAGGGTGAACATCATGGGGACCATCTTGAGGGCTGTTACGGGCTGAACTGTGTCCCACGAAATTTCATATGCTCATGTTCTAACCTCCAGTACTTCGGAATGGGTCTATATTTGAAAATAGGGTTTTTAAAGAGGTGACTAAGTTAACGTTAGGACATCTGGATGCTAATCCAATATGACTGGTGACTTTATATAAGAAGAGGAAATTAGGACATAGCTACACACAGAAGGAAGACCGTGAGAAGACACAGGAAAAGGATGGCACCAGCAAACCAAGGAGAGAGGCCTCAGGACAAGCAAACCTGCTAAGCCTCCAGAACTGAGAGGAAATACCTTTCTGTTGGTTAGCCACCCCGTTCGTGGTACTCGTTAGGGCAGCCCTAGCAAACCAATACAAAGGCTGGTAATCAGAACAAGAAATAAAAGAGAAGATGCATAAGACTGATGACCAAGCCAACTGCAAGGCCATCTTTGAAAAGTGATACCTTACTGCCACGCAGGTTCTAACAAAGATAGATGTTATCTTATCTTGAGAATGCTGACCCAAAGCTTTCTCTGATCCATCTAGCAAGTCAGACCCATCAGAACTTACGCCTCCTCTAGTGGAAGAGAAATTGAAAGGTAGAGATGAAAGTGACTGCTCATCATTGGTCCTAAATGCACACCGGCTTCTTGACACAGAAGGCAGTGAGCTTCCCACAGACCTGGGCATGAACTTTAGGAAGCAGGGCCTCAGAAAGATCCCCTGGCTGGGCATCTAATGTGACATGTCATTTCCTGCTGCAGTTACACTTTTCTGGGTGGACTCCTGGGATCCTACTATTTCCTTATTAAGAGAATAAGAAAACTACCCAATGGGTCTGAAAGGCTGGGCGAAGGCCATCCCAAGGCCAAGTGTGGGCAGGCCTGGACTTCTCAGCCAAAGATCAAGGTGCCAGGGGCTCCCACTGCCAAAACAGTCACATAAGAGCAGCCAGTCTAATTATCTAAGTAAGCACAGGTTGCAAAGAGCGATTAACTTCAGTTTCAGTGTTAAATGGTAGCCAAAAATATAAAACTTAAGTGGTTGAATATCTTGTTATCACATGTATTGGGGTAGAGGGTAGTTTGCCAGGATGCAAGGGTGCAAATAAAATCAGCCTGGGAAGGAAATAATAGCCTAAAAAAAAAAAAAATCCTACAAATGGTTCAGAGCTCAGTGTCAACAAGGATATGGTCAGACCTGAATTACCTTGGGCCTCTTGCTGAAAACACGTTTACTGTGGGTTCTTTTCATTCACCAGGATAAATTCTTAAACTCCCAGGGTAACTTAAGAGTGAAAAGTGTGCCTCTGTAAATTACACTGATCACAAGAGAGGTCAGAGAGGGTTGGGCCTTATAAATGGGAGTCTTTTTTTGTTGTTATTGTTTTCTGCCTCTGTTATCCTTAAAGAATATGGTCAGCCACATCCTAAAAAAACCTAAGATTTCTAAGGCAGTCTTATATAATTCTGGTAGGAATGTGAATTGGTATAACTTTTCTGGATAACAATTTGGCAGGATGTATCAAAAGCCTTAATATTTTGAATACCCCTTGACAAAGCAATTGTACTTCCAAGAATTCTTATGGAAACCATCATGATTGTGTGCAGATATTTAGCTCTAAGGATGTTGCAATTATAGAATTGTTTATAATATTAAAAAACGGAAATCATCTGAATGTCTGCCAATTGGGTATTGTAAATAGAGCTGGTACATCCATAAAATGAAAACTATGCAGCTCTTTAAGATGACACGTAAAAAATTTCACAAGTATATTAATAAACAGGGAAAATGTAGCATACCAAGTCATATGTACATGAGTCCATTGAGGGAGAAGGACATTTACACATAGAAAAGTCACTAGAAGGATGTCTTTTAAAGGTTAACTTTTTTTTTTCCTATGATGGTGGGATTTACTGGGAATTTTTTCTTTTCCTAGTTTTGGCTCACCTGTGCTTTGCAAGTTTTTAGCTACAAGCATGTGTTTATTTTGTAACAGAAAGAACAATAAGAGTTACATTTTAAAACATCAGCCTTCTAAAAATAATTTTATAATTTTGACTGTTACTCTTCCCCAATGTGGGTAGCTTACACAGAAATCGTGCATCCCACAACCAGATCTCTTGAGAGCTAAGGGTTTGTTGTTGTTCTTTTCCAATTGATAAATGTACTCAGCTAAGAACCCCAAATAATAACAAGGCTCCTAAAAACAGCAAAAATAGCTGCCATCAACATTATGAATCAACAAGCAATATAAAATAAACTGGAAGAAAGTTCAAAGGATATAGCTTTATTCCGAGATAAACTTTTCATGGCTCTTGGGGCAAATTGAGTTATACAAAACAATAGTTTGCTATTACACTTACAAAAAAATGTTACATTTCCAGAAAAAAAATGCCTCAGAGACTCTCACATTCAGAAACTGTCTTTTGTTTAGACATGAATTTTATTTCACTTTTTAAGAAAGTTTATTTTGTGCTCCTTCAACTCAAAGCAATGTAAACTAACAAAATTGATAGGGAAAAAAAAAAACCAACAACACCTCTTTCCCATCAGCCAACAATAACCCTTGCTACCATCTTGGCAATTCTCTTCCTAATCTTTTTTTCTTCTATCTACAGGTTTGGGGCTTTAATATAACATATTATATTATATATTAAATTATATATATATATATAGCATATTATATATTAACATATTATATATTAAATAATCTATTCTATATTACATAAACAACTTATAATATATAATGTTATATATAATATACTCCATATATTATATGTATGATATAATATCATATATATAATAAACACCCTATCTCATAGGATTGTTGGGAACATTAAATCAGTTAACATACAAGTGCTGAGAACAGAGGTTGGCATAGTTAGCTGTTTTTATAAGTGAACCGAATTGATAATAGCAAGGTCTCTAAAATTCTCTCCTCTGTTCTTCAAGCCTGTAAGTCCTCCCAGTGAATGCTATTAAAATTGCTCCCAATCTGGTCTCCCTGCCTTCAGTTCCTTTTCTCTCCCAGGGTTTCCTAGACGTTGGCCCCAGAGGACAGCTGCATCCGGCCATTTTTTTAGGTTTTCTGTTGCTTACAGAATGAAGTCCAACGTGTTTAGCTGAGCATGCAAAGGCAGTCTCCGTCTAGCTCCCATTTACTTTTCCGACTCATTCTCTCTGGCTTCCCTGCCCACACCCGCTATTCCTGCTCATGGTCAGCCCCTGGATTCCTCTTTCATGCTTCTGACCCTCTTGCCTTGATGTTTATACCTTCTCTCTTCCCGGCCTCTACCCAATCCACGCCCTTTCTTCCATGACCATGCCCCTCTCCTATAAAGCTTGTCTCGACCACCCCGGTTGGTCCACAGCCACCTCTTGTCTGGACCATTCACTGCTGACACTCACTCCCTGTCACATGGTTAGGCACCAGGCCACATGAGTGGGTTTTGTCTCTCTAGTGCCATTGCATGTCCTGGGAACACAAGGTAGGCTTCTTTTGACTTGTTTTTCTTTTTTTTTTAAAATTTTTCAGTTACAGTTGACATTCAACATTATTACATATTAGTTTCAGGTGTACAGAATAGACGTTAGACATTTACATAATTTACAAAGTGTTCCCTCAATAACAGACTTGGTTTTCTGGCAGTACCTAGCATAGTGCCTCATCCTTTATATATGCTCAATTAGCATTTATTAATTGTGAAGACATTGTGCCAGGGTGCGGAGAAACATGTCCTCATGTGTATTACTTTCATTCATTCACTCATTCATCAGTTATCATTGGATTTCTATAGTGGGTCAGGTTGTGGGAATTAGATGATGAACAAGATAGGGTTATCGGAAAAGTCATGACGTATTTTTTTCTGTTTTTCGTTGTGAAAATGTATCATGACTTTTCCAACAACCCAATAGACTTTTACCTGTCCTCACAGCATTTATGTTCATGCAGGGGAAACTGATTCCCAATATAAACAAACAAATACAGTATTTGGAGAAGTGGTATGGGTCATAAAAGAAATTGGATTCTTCATTCAATGTTCTACATATTTTGCCTGCTGTGTTTGCATGGCCAGTTACATAATTTGTGGGACCCAGTGCAAAATTCATAAGAATTTCGAGATGGGGACAGCAGAGCATTTAACCCAGCTCAGGGCCCTTCCAGCTCATGCCCCTGAAGCCAGCTCCCCTTATATGTTACTTAGCTCATATTGGGTGCTTTCATAAGATAGAAAATTATCGAAGGGCCGGCCGAGTGGCGCACTGGTTAAGAGCTGGTTTTGGGATGCCAGTGGCCCTGGTTCAGATCCCACATATGAGGACCAGTGACACTGCCCTCTACAGCTAACAACATCTCCATCTAGAGCTGGGCTGTGCGAGCCCCGGCGACAGTGTAGGCTGCAGCCCCTGCTGCAGTGGGCTGCCATAGGCCACAGTAAGTGACCAGCAGCCAGTGTGAGCTGCCAATAGCCGCGGTGAGCGACCATCCAGAGGTCAGTGACCCATCTGCCTCATCTGGGAAGAGCACAATGATGATACCAACATGGGCCAGTGAAGCAACATCCTCCGCAACTAGACTGAAGAACAAAAAAAGACAGCAACTTGTCTGTTCCCCTTCCTCGGTTCCCCAACGCTGTTCCCTTCCCCCAATTCCCCAATAAAATCTTTAAAAAAAGAAAATTATCGAAGAAACTGTCTCTTTGACATTTGAAATCCAGCCCAGTATATTATTTACAGACAGTAACATAAGTTATGTGGTGGCCATATATGGGATGAACATAAATTTTTCGATGCTGTTTCCTGCCTTTCAGACTGCCTGTCCTACTCAGCTTTGCAAGTATTGTCCAGGAGGTGCTATGGGAAGCAGAGGTGCAAAATCCTTGTCAACAATCACCATTTTGGAAGCCCCTGTCTGCCAGGAGTGAAAAAATACCTCACCGTCACCTATGCCTGCGGTAAGAATAAACCCTCAAGTTGCTCAAAAACTCTGCCTCCTCCAGCAGTGGTGACCATGTGGACACAAGGAGTTGCTGCAATACGCTGAATGACTCTACTCCTGAAACTGGTGTCCGACCAGATAGTTCAAGAACCCCTTTTCTATCCTTTGTTGCTGTTTATGACATTCACATCAGATAAGCAATAGAATTTTCTTTGGTCAAAATTTGCTTTAAAAGCCCTTTTAGCAATCAGATTGGCAGCACACGGGAAGGGTGCAGAAAGAACAAACAAATGGGGTAAAATTGATGTCACTGAGAACAGTGATTTTAATCTGGGTTCTTAGGAGGCTCTACAATTTATGGGTATGTCATGCAAGTTCACGGGAGTATTGTTTGGCTCCTACTTGTCCTTCCAGCCCTGCTTTTAGGCCCTAAGTGACTAACTGTCTGTGCTGCCAACAGCCATTTCATCTACACATGCACAGGGTGGAGTCCACAGATCAAATGCTTACCCTCAAACAATGAAATATTGCATGACAGCATTACTTTGTTTTCCTTGTGTCTTCCAATAAGAAACTGAAATATCTGGTTCGTTAGATTCCAATTTTCCAAAACTACTTACAAAGGAATCAACAATTAATTATTCTTTGAGAGTAAGGTGGATTTCTAGTTTCTAATGCTGACACACGGACTACTTCCTTTCTTCTTCTTCTTTTTTTTTTTTTTTTTTTTTGAAATTAGCAGAAAAGCAAAGGGAGAGCAAAGAACACTCTAACTGAAGAACCCAATACCTGCCTGTACTCATGGAAACCCCTTTCCCCTGCCAGATTTCCTAGACTTTTTTTTTTTTGTAACAGATTTTTTGAGATATAATTCAGAAATCATACAATTCACCCATTAAGCGTACAAACAGGTAGTTTTAGTATAGTCATAAAATTGTGCAACTGTCACCACAATTAATTTAAGGATATTCTCATCACGCCCAAAAGAAACCCTGCACCCTTTAGCAGTCACCTCCCAGTTCACCCCTCACTCCCACCCCAGGCAACCACCAACCTACTTTCTGTCTTTAGGATTTGCCTCTTCTGGATGTTTTATACAAATGGAATCACACAGTGGGTGGTTCTTTGTGATTGGCTTCTTGACCTAGTATGTGTAGCCCGTGTCAGCACCTCATTCCTTTTTATGATCTAATAACCTCCTGTTGCATCCCCAGGCTTTTTTTATCCTGAGCTAAAAATGTGTCCTCTGCGATATCAAAGCTGTAACAGGTACAACGAAGGGACTACATGAATGTGTCCCCAAAATAACAGCGCCCTAACGTACATTCTAGGAATTTATTGGTCTTCTCAGTCTTCATTCTGGCCCCCAGCCCAGGCAGCAACGGGCCCGTTCTGGCTGAGGTTCCCCCAAAAAGCCATATGGATCAATCCTAAGTCCTAATAACTTCAGGCCTCTCCAGCTGAGTGCTGAAGGAGGAGCAGGGTAGCCTGTGACTAAGGTGAATTTCCTAGTGTGTCTTCAAGGATACAGCGAGAGCCATTTCTAGGCTGTGACTTCTCTCAGTGAAGAGAAGTGGATTTTAGGTCCTGAGGGTCATGAGTCCCAGTTCACACTCCTCTCTCATTCACTCGTTCAGGGCATGGTGGGCATGGTCTGTGTGTCAGGGGTAGTGCTGGCACTAAGGAGTCCATAGTTTAAAAAAAAAAAGGCATGGTCCTTGTTTCTTGGAATTATCAGTTGGGGAAGAGAGATAGACAGTAAATAACCAGGTAAACCTATGATTACCCATTGTGATAAATGCTATTTTGGAAAAGGGCAGGTTTACTGTGCAAGAAAATCAGGGTGGAGGGGCCCTAATTTAGCTTCGGAGGGCATAGTGGCAGTGGTTGGAGGAATTTTCCAAAGAGAACCTTACCCTGGGGTGAGCTTGCAGCTGTGCTCTGAAGAGGTGGGTGAGCGTGAGCCTGCAGACAGTGGGTAGAGAGGTCAGGGGCAGCCGTGCAGAGATGCTGCGTGGGAGAGAGGACGATGGCATGAGCTGGCCTTAGAGATGTCCAGGACCAGGTCCTGCCAGGTCCTGGGAGAGGGTGCCAGTGGAGTCCAGTAGGGAAGTCATTCCATCATAAAGGTTGGACTCTTAAAAGACCTCCTGGCTGGAGGGTGGAGAGCGGACAGCGGGTTGGAGCGGGATGGAAGTGGGAGACCAGTTAGCCGCAATGGGCAATGAGGACTTAGGCGAGGGTGGTGTTAGTAGACATGGTGAAAACCAGATGGCTTTGAGAAGTGTTTGGAAAGTAGACACTCATCAGCGATGTTGAAGAGACCTGACCTACCAGAAAGACTGGGGTCCAGACAAGGTGATGGGGTGGGATTGACCTTTGATAGGAGAAAAGGATGTTCTCTTGTCATAATAGGGGACGAGGACTCTGGGAATGGATGAAAGAAGGACTAGCAGCTCTTCACATGGCCTCTGTCTTCTCAAAATAAGATTGAGACGAGGTCATCAGCTGTGAGGACTGCGGGAAGGGGAGTGGACTTTGAGGAGATGAGAGAGGGTATGACGTAAGCGCCATGGAGGTGGGAGGTTCGTGGTCAGAGTTCTTGGGAGCACGAGTCTGCCCAGTGGTGTGGGTCCTTCCAGCAGGGCCCAGCTGCTCCAGAGCAGGCATGGAGAAGAAGGGTCCTCCAGACTTACTGGGCAAAGGCAAAGGAGGAAGCGATTTGGGTGTTCCCAAGGGAGTGATCACGGTGGTGGATGGTGGCATCTAAGGGGGAGAAAGAGGGAGGTGCAGACAGGAGGGGCTGCAAGGTGAAGGGCAGGTGGGAGGCCAGTGGAGGGGTCTGGACAAGGTTGAAGAATTGCAGAGGGAGGCATTTGAGTGAATCCACTTGAGGCCAGGAGGCCAGGGTGGTGGTGGTTTGCATCGTGGTTTCGGATGTGGATCCATGGAGGAAATGGGGGCGTTGAGCGTGTCCTTCCCATCTCCCTGGGACAGCACCCCCTGGCCCATCAATGAGGCCCCCCCAGGAGTTATTCCTAAGGGATGGGGTGATTCTCTCTGTGAGGCAAGTTCTGTGTCTTCCCTTCCACCCTGCAAACAGACACCTACTAAGACTCTTCTAATCACCTTCTAAGTAGTTGACATTTTTAAAATATGTCCTTCCTGCCAGCTGGATCTTCACTGTGAAACCTGAACACTAAAAAAATGATTTGCAATATCTGCATATTTTATAGATCACAAAGAAGGCATGAAGTGTTTTACGTTTTCAAAAAATTCTCCCAACCGATGTGGAAGTTAATACGAAGATGCCAGAGGATATTAATAATTAATTTCTAAGTGAGTTTGTATTAGTCAGGACTCTTCAGATGTGAGTGAGGGAACTAATTTGAGGTGGTTTAAGCCCAACGGGGGTTGCGGTGGGAGGTCGCCTATTGCTAGAAGACCAGCTTCCCAAGCCAGGACAGGACAGCCCTGCCAGAAACGCCAAGGTGACGGCAGCCACCTCTTGTGTCTCTTCTCTGCTTCTCACCTCTGCTTCCTTATTCTCGCTCTCCTCTCTCTTACTTTCTCCCTCTGTAGACAGCCATCCTCTGTCTGAGTCTGGGCTGGACGGCATACAGCCACCCCCATAGCTCTGAATGATTTTTTATTTATAGTCCTAACAATATGAAGACGTACTATCTGGCAATCTAAATTCCAAATTTCTAACAGAAAGATATTTAACTGACTGGGCTGCAGTCAGGAAGCCCCTCTCCTTTGGTCGGCCCTGTACAGAGACCATGTGATGTGGTTATAAGCATGGCCACCAGAGAGGGACCCAGCCAGCCCCCTGCACCCAAGACAAGATGCTCTTAGGTAAGGGTCAGACCCCAATAGGCACCTGTTCCAATGCCTTGCTTCTAACCTCTGCTTCCAACCAGGCTTTGCTCTTCTACCCAGCAATCTTGCTGTGCCAACCTAGGGGACACCAGGGATAGATGATGAATGTCACGTAGGCCCTGACGTGGGGACCCTCATTTCTATAGAAACCCATGCCACCCATCTCCAAAATGACCAGCTGGGCTGAGCTGGGGGACAGGGCTGCCTCACCAGGGCTTGTGCGTGTTGCACAGCCAGTCAGAATGTTCTGGAAGGGTGGGTGAGCATCTGTATGCCAGAATGCTGCCGAACCACCGTGTGGCTGAACACACAGAGCCATAAAAAGGAGGAGGCAGTGCTGGCGCCTTGTGGTCTTAATTCATGCCACGTATGTTTATTGAGTCAGCTATTCGCCAGGCACTGAGGTGGGGGTATGGAAGTGTTGATGAGCAATATGGCCCTGCTCTCACAGTTTATAGAACAGAATGTGGTGATTCCCAGGCTCTGGAGGACTCAGGGGACCAGGAGGGCTTCCCAAGGGAGGTGGTACCCACAGCAAGTGAGATGACAGCTGTGTAGGAGTCAGCACAGTGAAGGCGGGAGGAGGAAGAGGCAGGCAGAAGGAGGAGCACGTGCAAAGGCTGGGAGGTGAGACACACGCGGGCCTGGAAGGGCCTTCGGGGATGGGCAGTTAAAGCTTGGCTTGTACCTGGGGCTATGGGGAGCCAATGAAGGGTTTCTCAGGGGATATAATCAATTTGCATTTTAAAAAGAGCTCCTCCCTATTTTATAGAGTGCATTTAATCGTGGCACTCTAATCAAAGCTCTCAGCTTCTAGGCTGAGTGCAGAATTTCAGCATCTTTGTGTACACTCAGGGGAATAATTCAGGCTGTGGGGCCTTTTGCTTTTCTAACTGTAGGCACGGCTGGTTGATGTCAAACCGCTCAGAGTTCGGAGCACTTGGTCATTGATTGGGCTGGGAGGTGCATCACTGAGCACTCTGCTTTAATGCACAGTTAAAATAGGTCCTCTCCACTTTCCCTCCAAGTTGTACTATTTGACCATACTTGTTGGACGTGTTGGATTTTAGGCTTTCCTCCTAACAGGACAAGGGGACCTGGAGAACTCAGCCAGCTCTCTCTCCTTCACCTCTACAGGGAGGGCTCCTGTCTCTACCCACAACCATAGTCCAGGAGGATCACCAAGACAGAGGCAGAGCCAGTGTCCCGGCCCTGACAACAGCCTGGGACCCATGCAGCTCCTCCCAGGAGATGAGGCAGGCAGATAGTGCCAGAATTTTGGGACAGGAGGGGTGAGGATGCCAGGATTCACAGGTGCTCACGGGCACCTGTGGAGAGGGAGGAACAGTTAAGCAGAGGTCATTTTTATCTCTGCTGTGAAGCAGTCTTTTGGGCCTTTAGTTCAACCTGTGGAGGCTTCTTTCTTAAAGTCTGTGCTGACCCAAGCTTGACACAGAAGTTTTATTCAGGAATTTAAAAACAAAAAAAGAAATCCAAGGTTGGGGGGTGCTGCCCAAATTTAGACACCATTCAAGTCCATTGTAATCATCATCTCCAGTTTCACCTACACTGACTCCAGAGGGACTGCCTGAGTGGGAATCACTGTGCTCTCTTTACAATCCTTGTAAACACAATCTTTTATCCAGTTTCCAAAGGCTGAACATCCCATGCACCATACAGGATCAGGGAAAGATCAGGAACATGTGTGTGAGAGACCAGGCGCTGCAGTTTTGCCTCAGTGGTGAACGGCACACCCCTGAGCCTCAGTTTCCCCATCTGCAGGAATGGGAATGTTACACACCTTCACAGGGTACCTATGAGGACGGCCCAAGATGCACGTTTCAACACCAAGGCCAGGGCCCGGCACATGTTAGGAGCTCCATGAAGAGGGGTTTGCTAGTGTTTTCACAAATGTATCTACAGTGGAGAGGGGCAGGTTTGAGGAGTGGTAATAAATCACACCCCAGGCCCCACCCTCATTCTTAAATAAAGAGATGCAAAAATTTGACAAGTATGTTGACACCTGTTGTGATTTTAGGGTTCTAAATGAGCCTCCCACTTAACAGAGCCATTTTCCCCTAGTAAACAGGCAAGATTCCTGACAGGAGCCTATATCCCACACAGGCAAATTAATCGCTTGAGTGCCCGGTTATTGTGCGAAGCTTATCCTGAAATGCCCTTCCTCTTCCTCGAAATGTAAAGCCTCTGGCATTTGCAGAGAGCCAAGCACTCTTTTGGCCATGTCTTGAGAACAAGCCAAGAGACCGATGTGAGAAAGGAGTGCCGCCCCTGGCAGGGAGGACCTACTCCTGCCAAGAAATCGGGGGCGTCTTTCTCGCGGCACAAAAATGATCAGGGGGCGGTTTCATCAGAAAGTATTTTGTGGCAACACAGTTCAGTGATCTGGGATCAGCAGCAAGCACTGTGGTTAGCCAAGGGGCATTCCTTGGGAGTTCTGGACAGCTTCCGCCAGCTCTGCCATTGTCACCATGTTCCTCACCACTGATGGACACGAAAGAAAATTCACAATTTAGGACAGTTCTCTGGTTGTTGATCCTGGGACATCCCCAGAAGGACTTAGGTAAGCACTCTGAGAAAGGAAATGAGGTTTCCTTGCTGCTGAAGATGTCTTACCGGCTCTTTTTCAAAAATCAGCACAGTTGATTTTGCACGTTTGTATTGGCTCCACTTTTATTTCCTGTTGCCACTTCTCCCAGATACCAGCTGAGCTAAAGAACCAACAAAAATAAGCAATCTTCTGCAGCAAAAATATTTGGTTTCCTCTCCCTTTTCCGAGCTGGCTGCAGGGCTCCCACCCTTCAGAATTCCTGCTTTGCCCTCCCGTGTAGCTGGTGCTATCATCTTGTCCACTTTGCCTGGGGGAGTCCTGAGATCCAGATGGTTTATTCTTAGGGTCAGTTCAGCAGAGTCTTAACCACCTTCCAAAGGAGTCTGCCCTCCTCCCCTCATCTTCCTGTCATCCTCTGTTATAATCCTCAGAGGGTCATTGTAGCATGCGGTCTTAGAACTCTCTCCAGGCTTGTTATGGAAGCAAGGACTTGAGGAGCTGTGGTGAGAGGCAGAGTTGGCGTTGGGAGAGGGCCGTGATGAATTCTGTGTTGTTTACAGTTGTTTTTGTTTCACTTCATCTCAGGGAAGTTCACATTCAGAGTAAACAGTGGTTGTTGATGTAGAATTTGCATATCTTAAAATTCACCCATTTAAAGTAAAAATAATTGGATTTCTAGTAAATTTACAGAGCTGTGCACCTACCACCACACTCCAATTTTAAAACGTTTCTACGATCCCCCAAAGCTCCCTCGTGCACATTTGCAGCCAGCCTCCACTCCCACTCTCAGTCTTAGGGTAACCACTGTTTACTTCCTGTCTCTATAAATTTACCTTTTCTGGATGTTTCTTATTAATGGAATCATATACTAGATAGACGGTCCCTTGTGTCTGGCTTCCTTCCTTGGGCATAATGTTTTTGAGGTTCACCCATGTTGTAGCATGTACTAGTACTTCATAGATATACCACATTTTGTGTATTTATACTCCATGTGTTTGTTTGTTTTTAATACTGCAAAATAAGCCTAAAATTACCTTTCTGGTATATTTGATGATCATGCAGCTGCCATTGGTGCATGTGTAAGTGTATCTGATAGAGTGAATGATGAATGCAGACTGACTTTTTAATCTTATCTACATTGCAGTTAAAATACATATTAAGTGTGCAAAGTCTTTGAAGTGTTTCTTTTTGGTTTTTAGTTCCCAAGAACATCCTCACAGCGATTGACCCAGCTATTGCTAATCTGAAGCCCTCTCAGAAGCAGAAAGATGATGAATATGGTAATCTGGATGGTTTACTACCAGCATTTCTCTTTGGTTTGAATGAAAGAAGGTGTCAGGAGGTGCTATGGTTGACAGTTGCAAATGGTGGCCACCATTTTGTTCTGTGTTTTGACTTGTAGGCAGAATAAGTCCTCCTTTCATTCCCCTCTTATTTCCTAAGAGAAAAACCAAATAGAAAGAGATCTGCTTAGAAATCAATGTGGGGTTCCTGGACTCTAGGATGAGCTTGTTGGAAGGATGACCTATGAGGAACCCGGGCAGGCCAGACCCAGCCTGGACCTGCGGGCGTGCGTTCTCATGCCACCTTCTTCCTTAGGCTCTCACTGGACTTCTGTAAATGAGGGTAGGGGTGCGGGGGGTGAATATTTTGGCTTTCTTATCAAATCTAGAATGGAAGTCAGATGGATGGGGTTCCTGATCGAAGCTACAGAGACTCTGTTGAGCATCTAAAATGTTGAGCTTCGGGTGCTGAGAGTTTTCTTTTGTGTTACTTCTATGACATAGATGAGGTCTTCGCCCCCTAAGTATAAAAGTAAAGCATGCCCGGTGTGGAAAGCACAGGAAAGTGCCAAGAAATGGAAATCACCCCAATCTCAAAGCTTAGCGGTCACTATCGCCAGTGTTGTGTCCTGGCTCTGTCACTGCAGCTTTCTGTCAGCCTCTGTATCCCCACTGCTCCTTCTAGCAGGGTCCTGCCCACATCTCATGATTATCCTGGTCACCCAGGAACCCAGGCCCGAGACCTCTGTGCCATCCTTCCATGGAGGCCTTCTGCCCTGTCTGACAGCCCCAGGGGCCCCCAGAACCCCAAGGCTGCCCCGTTGGGAGCCCCCCAAATTCCATCACAGCAGTTTATCCAGCCATCTGGAACCAGATTTGCCCTGTGTTTTGTTGTCATTTCCAAAAAGGTAACCCAACACAACCCCCCTCCCTAATTCAAGGTGGTTTTATCTGTGGTCAACAGAGCAGAGATCAGCTCTGTGGTTAAGTGTGACATTATTACACATGATGACTGTCCCTGCCTTGAGGATGGGAAGATAAATTTGTGCCCTTTTGCAGTGGAGTGGCTGAGTGGCCCGTGAAGTTGGAACCAACAGGTTTTAGAATTGTTAAATCCCTTTAATCATTGAATATTTTCAGTGATTTTCCTGGGTTAGTCTTCCATAATTAAGCCAGGGGCCCATTAGTTTGATTTCTATGACTTTTTATTTATTATGGCAGTATACTGTGAACAACTGTAATTAATTGGTCTTGCATTTTTTATGAAATAGGTATAAACTTTGACCCAAGCGAATCAAGGGTTCTGAGGAAAGACGGAGTTATCGTTAGCAACTCTTTGGCAGCGTTTGCTTACATTAGAGGTAGGTCAATGACTTGAAGCATCTCAGCATGCTAATAGATTTACTTAAAGTCTTACTAACAAATGCTCTGTTTCATCACAACCCTCGGATAGATAAAGAGCAATGACTATAAGTTTGGCATGGCAACTTGTAGTCTTCTGAGATCCAGAAACACAGAGACCTGAATTCAGGTACAGTTCCAACCAGACCACCAACGACAGAGCCACATAGGGAGGGAGCAAACAGAGAAAGTCACATTGCTTAGGTGTCAGCCTCCATGGGTATTTCATGCTTTGAAAAGTAGGAACCTGAGGATTGCATTTCCCATCTCTAAAATTTGGGAAGGGCATAGGATTAGTAAATTCCACCCTCGGCTGGAAGAAAATTGAGCCAAAAGATCACTTAGAAAACAAAACCAGTCATGCCCTGTAAAGACAGAGTGCCTTTCTGAGTCACCAGTGTTACTTCTCATGGATGCCAAGGGCTCCTGTGATAATCTACCCCCCAGGATCAATCAGGCTCAGCCCTCCTTTATGAGACCAGAACTGCTCACCCGGGAGTGGGTGGTGCTTGCCATCACTCCTCGCCACCTTCTCTGCCCATCTTAGCAGAGACCATATTTTGGAATGTCAACTCTGCAAGTTTCAGCAGTGCTCGCCTGACTGTTCATGGAGGCCAAACCCTCTGAGGCCTTTTGTAAAATACACATTCATATAAAGAATTATGGTATTACTGTTCAAGGCCTGCGGGAGCTGGGCTCTTTGGGGTGATCCTTCCTCAGAGGAAAATAAAGGCTTAAGGAACCATCTCAACAAAGGAGCTATGTCAGTCTTGGGATCCTCTACCGCTCCATTATCTTCCCAAGATAGCATTCCTCTTGTGTGTTTGTTGTGTAGTTGTTGGTTTCCTTTGAGACTCCTTTCTAACCAGCCTCCCATTTTCATCTCTTGCTGTTACCAACAATTGTCAAACTTAAGAGCTGTAAGGATTTTTATTGTCAAAAATATCCCCATACTTTCAAAGTCCCTGGATAGCCCCTTGGAAGAAAGTCCTCATGAAAATCCTCCAAACAGAGAATAACTATTAAAGAGGAGTAATGACGATACCATTCACTGTGCTGCAGCCATTATGGGCCTTGTCAGTTCCTCCCAACATCTGCCTTGGTCAGCTCAGGCTGCCGTGACAAGATACCAGACTGGGGGCTTAAACAACTGAAATTTATTTTCTCATTGTTCTGGAGCCTGGAAGTTCACGATCAAGGTGCTGGCAGATTTGGTGTCTGGTGAGAGCTTCTTCCTGGCTTATAGATAACTGCCTTCTTTCTGTGTCCTTACATGGCAGAAAAAGGGAGAGAGGGTGAGCACACATGCTCTGGTGTCTCAGAAGGGTATTAATCCTATTAGATCTGGGCCCCACCCTTATAACCTCATTTCACCTTAATTACCTTCTTATAGATTCTCTGTATTTGTGACTCTCCAAATACAGTCACATTGGGGGTTAAGGCCTCAACACATAAATTTGGGGGGACACAATTCAGTCTATAGCAACAACCCTGAAAAAAGGGACTTTGATTCTTCATTCTGCACATAGGGAAGCTGAGAGTCAGAGGATTTGAGCCATTTGCATGAGGCTCAGCAGGCACAAGACCTGTGACTCAGACTCAGCAGGTACAAGACCTGTGCTCTGGCTTCTCTAGGCAAGGAGTATGACCTTCCGAATTTTGAGGGATAGAAACCTCATGACCTCAGGCATATTCATCTCAGCAAGCCATGACGAAGCTGAAATTTCATGTCAAAAAGAAAGAGGCTCTAGATCCAAGGTGGCAGAGTAAACACTGTGCCTGCTTCCTTCCATGAACACATAAATGTTACAACTAAATTACACAACAGTCAATATGGAGAACCATCTGAAGTCTAGCCAAACAGAAGCCCTATAACTAAAAATATAAAGAAGCCACACTGAGACTGGTAGGAGGGGCAGAGATGCAAAATGGGACCCACACCTGTGGGTGGAGGATGAGAATCAAGAGAGATATCTCAGCTGTGGAAGTTCCCCACAGAGGAACAGGGGCCTCCAGCCAGGCTCCCTAGCCAGGAGTGCTGGTGCTGGGAAGAGGAGTCCCTACGACATTTGGCTGTGAAAAACAGTGGTTATTCTGACTGTCCGCCTTTCCCGGAAGGCTATGGGAAACCCAAATGTCCTCTTAAACAGCCTGTGCGCACACACTCACTCGCTCACAGGCACTAACCTTGGGCTCCAGCGAAGGGACGGTGACTCAAGGGCATCAGAGGCATAGGAGGAGCAGACTGAGGTGTGTGGCTTGAAGGACAGTCCCATTTTCTCCGTGAGGAGTCTTCCTCCCTTGCAGCTGGTAATCGGCTGCCATCTTTAATGTGCTGAGCCCTCCCCCTATGCTTTTGGCCAAATCTGAATCTGATTGGTTTGGTGAACTCTGGAGCTCCGCCTTGCTGACTTACTGGGACCCCACCCCACCCAACTTCCCCAAAGCTTGAGGCACTTTCTCTGAGAGTAGCCAGCCCCTCCCACATTGCACTCTGTCTTGGAAACCTATGGGAGTCCACGGGCACCAGGGGGGTGACAACTGGTCTTGCTGTGCTCTGAGACTTTTGCTGAGTAGCTCCAGGCTCAGCACTAGTACCAAATCAGAGTCTACATTACCCTGGTGGCCACAATTCTTCCTACTGTGACTCCCTGAGACCCTGCCTCATCCAACTTGCATACTACACAAGGCTTTATCAGCAGCTGAATTTTTTTTAATTTTTTTTTTTAAGATTTTATTGGGGAATTGGCGGAGGGGAACAGCGTTGGGGAATCGGGGAAGGGGAACAGAGAAGTTGCTGTCTTTTTGTTCTTCAGTCTAGTTGCGGAGGGTGTTGCTTCACTGTTGGTATCGTCATTGTGCTCTTCCCGGATGAGGCAGATCGGTCGCTAGCCTCTGGATGTCGCTCACCACGGCTATTGGCAGCTCACGCTTGGCTGCCAGCCGCTCACACTGGCTGCAGGTCACTCACTGTAGCCTATGGCAGCCCACTGCAGCAGGGGCTGCAGCCCACACCATCACCGGGGCTCGCACAGCCCAGCTCCAGGTGCAGCTGTTGTTAGCTGTAGAGGGCAGTGTCACTGGCCCTCATGTGGGATCCGAACCGGGGCCGCTGGCATCCCAAAACCAGCGCTTAACCAATGCGCCACTCGGCCGGCCCAGCAGCTGAATTTTAAGGGAGTCAGCAGGTGGCAGCAGAACTTGGGGTGTCCTGGTTTTTTGCAGAGCTATCCCAGGCCCAGGACTGGTGGCAGCCATCCTCGGTTTGCAGTATGGCCTCTCCTACTGTCTCCAGGTTTAGCACAGGCAACAACAAAAAATGTGGATCGCTTTGTAGCCCCATCAGGTAGTCCCCACTGGACACAGGCAGTGAGTGACCTGGGCTTGCACTGGAGCCCCTCCCAAGAGGCCCCAGAACCAACATACCTGGAGGTTGTAAGGCTCAGCCTACAAAAAGGTTAGAAATGGCCAGAGCCAGTGGCTCAGTGCGTTCTGCGTAATGGTTCACATCTCTGATTTCCCCAGCAGGGCCTGTGAGCACGCAGGCACCTGCATCTTTGCCGAGACCACAGTCAGAGTAGCTTGAGAGGTGGCCAGGAGTAAAAGTTGATTTCTTTTTCATTTAGGTCAGTAAATATCATTTCTCAAAAATCAAGCTAATTGTCTCAACCTTGCACTGCAGAACCTTCTGTGTTTCCTAAGCCCGGTGTTTACAAAGGGCAAAGCTGCCAGAGAGAACAGATCAGGGTGAAGGCTGGCACACAGGGTTTCTTATGGGGCAGAAACTGCCTTCTCTTTCTTTCCTCCTCCTGCTCTTATCTACCCTCCACTCTCCCCAACCAATAAAACTTCTCTGGCAGTTGGTGATCAACATAAACAAATGGACCTCAGCGAGGGACCAGCTGACCCAGCCATTTGAAAGGCAGCTGTGTGAGCTTTGGGTGTAGGGCATGTGTGCCACCCCAACCTGGGAGCGATAGGGAATACTGTCAGCCTGTGCCCAGCCTGTTTCCTGGGGCAGGAGTGGGCCTCCTCCAGCCAGTTCAGGTGGCATGGACACCCCTATTAAAGGCTTCTCAGCCACAGTACAGTCTCAAGTTTCCCTCGCATGCTGAGCTCTCAGGCCCATTGTTTTCCATTCCTGGTCAAAGCAGTTGAGTAACCAGTTGCTGTAAAAACATCAGAATGGGAGCCAGTTGCCAGTGACCTCAAAACCAGGCCACCTGTAGTTCAGAAGAGGGAGAGGGGAGGAAGGCCATCTTCACTCTTCCCTCTGATTTGCAAGAAGGTATCCTCTTCCCAAAATGTGCCCTGACTGAGTGTTGTTATTACATATTAAAAGGCAGGTTGTGCATATGCAAAAAAAAAAAAAAAAAAAAAAAAGACCACAGCAGAGCACCACCCAGTTAGTCCTCAAAGTGGCATATCCAAAGAGTAGGCACGAGAGCCAGCTGGGGCAAATCCCACAGTGGGATAAGGCCCCTGAACAACAGCCTGAAAGCTGTGGATGTGGCCAAACCCCACAGTCAGTCACCCTGAGGGTCACTCCCACCCACTGAGGTGCCAATAGCAATCAAGTGTCAACTATAACAGGAAGCCACACACAACCCACACAAAGGACACTGCTGGAGCACCCAGAGCAGGTGACCAGGGAGACTGTGCCACTGGGCCCCACAGGACACCTACTACATAAGGCCACCTGGCCAAGACTGGGAGACATAGCAGATCTACCTCATCCATAGAAACAAACACAGAGAGGCAGCCAAAATGGGGAAACAAAGACATCCATCCCAAATGAAAGAACAGGAGAAACTCTCAGATGCATCTTCAGGCCATTAGGGGGATGTGATCTGGATCTGAGGGCCAGACTGGAGCTGTTGGGCACCCACTGAGGGGAGGCGGCCCACCTGCAGGAGAAGCTGGGAGCTGAGTGAGCGGGAAAGGTTCTGGCAAAACCAGCCAAATCCAAGAGGACATTTCCCCAGGTCAGGTTGCAAATAGATTTGACTCACTGGTGCAGCCAAGTACACATGGGAGACAAATAGACTAGAAACCATAATCAGGGGCTTGTCCTGGGATGTTGAAATACAGAGGTTGGCGGAACAAACATGAAAATGTCTAGGGGGTCCATCTTGGCCATTTAATGATCTGTGAGACATCTTCTTAGGAGTATTTGAATTTATCTTCATCTCACTTATAGACCTACTCCTTGAATTCATTCTAGAATTTAGATCATGGGTCTGAAGGAGCTCATAGAAAAGGTTGAAAAATAGAGAAATGGAAGTGTGTGTGTGTGTGTGTGTGTGTGTGTGTGTGTGTGTGTGTGTATTGGGAGGCAGTTTAGGAATTGGCTCAGCCACTCTCCCTCAGTAGATTGTGCCTGAGCAGGCTCATTTAGATGATCTTGCTCGAAACTTGACATCTCCCTTTCTACCTACTTAGTGTTTTATTGACATCTACCTTTTGTGGCCTTAATATCCCTGCCACTACCCCTGCAGCTTGGACTGTGTGTGTCTTCAGCCCTCTGGCAGATCTCGCTGGGAACTTTTGGGGTGCCTGGGGTAACTGGGGCTGTGAGTAATAAAGCAGAGCTTCTCCTGAGGTGTGTGTATGTGGGCGGGGGGGTGGGGAGCAGTATTGTTTTATATGAAAGGAACTCCAGGATATCAGACAACCTCACATTGAAACAGACGTATAATAACATTCCAAAGTCAGAGTTATATGATCCCTGTCGGGCAGGACGGTTGGAAATCAGTGGCACCTTGTCACATAGGTGTGGACTCTGGTGTGTTCCCACGGTCCCTAATCTTTGGTTCCATGACAGAAAGTTATTATCACATCACTAAGTGCTGTCAGACCAGGGACCAATGTACGCTGTGCTTTCAGCCGACAGTAGCAGGGCCCCAGGAGGTGGAACCCTCGCCCTGGCCTCTCGGTGTCTGATTTGGACACAATTAAGTTTGAGCTGGAGCTTGTGTTGGCTCCAGACCAGGGATCTAAGGGTCAAGGGGCCTTCAGGGCCATGGGCCACCATTGTGAGAGTCCTGAGGGCTTACTATAGCTGATGAAATTAACGTCATTCACTTGAGCCTGTGATGAACGGAGGCTAAGTGCAAACAATGCCAACAAAAACACAGGGGAAGATTCTGTTTAACCACAAGGAGACTTTATTTTTCCAGAACACAGAATAGGAAAAGGGGTCACAGAAGCCTAATGTGGTCCAATTGCTCCTAGAAAATGTGCCCCTAGTGTAAAGATTGGAGCTGTGGAGAGAGCCCTGGCTAGAGCTCCAGGTCCCAGCCAAGTGATAGCTTTGGACAATAGGAGGAGTTGGGCCAGCGTACCTCCACGGTGCCATCTAACATTTGGCGATTCTGTGACCTCAAACTAGTCGCTTCAGATGAGTAGAAAGCCTCGTTCCAATGAGCTTGCCAAGTGCTGTCCTTGTTTTCCACCGTTGATCACTGGATCTCAGTGGACTTGGAATGGACATGGCCTAGAGGGTGATGGTGACTTGGCAGGAGGCATATCTGAGCCAGCAAGCACATAGGGTCTGATGAGTGAGCTCTCCTGGCAATAGCATCCAGGCCCTCACCTCCCAGGAGAAGAGGCAGAGAGGAAGAAAGGCCACTGACATTATGGAGTACCACCTACAGGACACCATGTCTAGTGCTTTAGCTCCATGGCCACCTCCTTTCAGGCACTGAGCAGGAATAGTGTAACTCCTGGCTGGCCCCAGGCACTGAGAATTTGGTGAAGAACAAGACAGCTTGGCCCCTGCCCTCATGGAGCTTGCATCCTATGGGGCAAGAAAGGACGAAACACATTCAGTTCTCTATGAGATCCAATGACAAGAGGACCTGGTCCCGGCTGGGAGTGGGAGCCCAAAGGGCGAGATGAGGAGAGAAGAAACATTGCGGGCAGAAGGAACAGCACATGCAAAAGTGCCAAGGTGCAAAGTCATCTGGCCCCTGTGAGGGATGGAGAGGCCAGCACGGCAGGCAGGAGAGCAGGAAGAAGGATGCATCTTTGGAGATGAACTTAGGGAGACTGGCAGGGGAGGCCATAATGGGCTTCATAGGCTGTGGTCAAGATTTTATTTTTAGTTATGAGAGGAGAGCTGCTATTTATAGGCTTTAAGTAGGGCAGTGATATGGTCCGATGTGCATTTTAAAAGACTATAAAAAATGGCCACAGTGGTGAAAATGGATTAAAAGGAGCAAAAGAAGAGAGAGCAGACCAGCTGGAGGCAGGAGAGATGCAGAAGAACAGTATTATCATCCCTGGTTTCCAGATAAGTTTACTAGATCAAGAGACACCTTATGAAAGTGAAAATACACTCACCAGGACATATTCACAATACACATGCTTGCAAATGATTCTTGTCAAGAATATATAGAAATGATACATATTCTTTATATGTGAGAGGAAAAGCACAAACAACCCAACAGAAAAAAAAAAAAAAAGTAGGCCCATGACATGACCCAGAATTTTGAGAAGAAGGGAGACATAACCATCTGAAGAGGTGTACATGAATTTGGGATCAGGGAAATGCAAAGCAAGACCATAGTAAGATGCCATTTTATACCCATATGACTAGAAAAAGAATTTTTAAGTCTGTTCATGCCGGGTGCTGGGGAAGAGGAGTTGCACAATTCCTGAGACATTGCAGCCACTTTGGAAACCACTTGGGCAGCATTTCCTAAAATCCCCATCCCTTCAAACTCATCCAAGTACCCTCCTGGGTCAATACCCTCTAGAAACACGGGCTCGTGGACACCAGGGGCGTTTACAGGAATGTTCACAGCCATAATGCCCACATAGACGAAACCTGACAACAACCCACCAGCAGGAGACTGAGTGAAGACATGGGAGAGTATACAGCAATATAGTGTCAAGTAAAACAACCAACACACACACCAAGTCCCAAAACGCTATCTGTAACATTATAACGTGTACCCTTTTCATCAAGGTTTTAGGAATACAGATAAACCGGCAAGCAGGGAGTCTTGGCCATGGAATGCAGGTGGTGATCACCTTGATGGGAGAGGCTGAGGGGAGGAAGGACCCACAAGTTAGACACAGGTTCGCTGCGAGGCCCTGGCTTCTGTGCCTCAGGTCTCAGCATTGTTTTGTGTCCATTATTGTTTAATGACTTTGTCCCAAGGGCAGTGCCTCCCAATCCACGTTCTACCTCCACTCCCTTCTCTCACAAGGGCTATGTGTCTGTATTTGACCAAATCTTCAAAATGCCTTGACCTTTAGGAAACATACATTGGTATTAACCTCACTACAAGCACAGCTCGCTGTCCCTCTCCAGCCAAAATCAAATTTGAACTAAGACTTCTGTGTCTTAAAGAGAGCTATGACATTGTGCTATTTGGGGCGAAGGCAGCGAAGAGCAAAATGCAACTGAGTCCAGTGACTTGCGCTGCAAGTGAAGGAATCGGAATGGGGAGGTTTCACGTTTCAAGAAGAAAATGTGTCTCACTTAGAGCTTTCCCATCAGATCGCAGCAACTGGCTCCTTTGACTGAACATGACACTTAGTTAGCAATCGTCAGCCTTTGAAACTCCAGCCTGACCCCTGGAGAAGGACAGAGGCAGAGAAGGGCACAGTCTTCCTTCTTTGTGTGTATTAAAATGGGAGACGTTGTGCCCAGAGGAGGGTCCATTCAGCTGAGCTGAACGGAGCAAATGCAGTGGTTCCAAATGTACGCCCACAAGCAGCTCACAGCTCAAGAGCTGCGTTCCAGTCCTGGTTCCAGCTAATGAGGCCAACTGACCTCGGGCAGTGGCTTCCCCTCCAGGCCTCAGCTTGAGCCTGTATGTCAAGGGTCAGCAAACTATGGCTCCCTAGCCAATTTTGTAAATAAAGTTTTATTAGAACACAGCAACACCTGTATCGTCTGTGGTTGCTTTTGTGCCCTAACCGCAGAGTTGAGAAGGTGCAGCCCAGACTGTGTAGCCCACAAAGACTAGAACATCCACTCTCTGGCCCTTTCCCAGGAAAAGTGTGCCAAATCCTGATCTGAGGGACTTGGCTGGATCATTATTACCCAAAGTGGGAGTGATAACACCTCAGGGGTACACTGAAAAATGGGGAGAGAAACAGTCCTTTCTATAAGGGCTTCATGTAAGGATTAAACATATATAAGAATTTAGACTAGGGTACATAGTATAAATTAGCATTATTTCTATTATTATTGTATAATCATTTGGATATAGAAAAAACTATATTTATTTATATTCACTTTTTAATCTAGAAGAAATTAAGATTGTCTACTATCTACAATATTGGCACTTACATTCATATATAAACTTTATATATAAGTTAATTTTTCATCATTTACTAGTACTAATTTGTAAGTTTATTGGCTATTTACTATGTGTCAGTGAGATTTCTGAGAGCATTACAGGAATTAACTCATTTTATGATAACAACTTATAATAGGAAGGTGCTATTAGCCCTATTTTACAGATGAGGAAACTGAGGCATGGAGAGGTTATGTAACTTGCTGAAATTCACACAGCTCATGCGTGGCAGATCTGAGTTTGAACTAAAGAGGACCACCTTCTGAGTCCCTCTGCTATGTGTCCTCTCATCTACATGCATATATTGACTATGTATGTTCAAAACCTTTCTTTTAATCAGTGGGGGTATATGGTCCATTAGGTGAAGTTGGCCTCAATGATGCTGTCCAGGACGAGCATTCACATTAGCCTCCTGCCTGGGGAGACCGTTGTTTCTATGGGACTTTGGATTGGTGAAGACTGACAGCTCCTCCCAGCTCCTGACGTGTTCTTTGCCCCCACAGCCCACCCTGAGAGAGCCGCCCTGCTGTTCGTGTCCAGTGTCTGCATCGGCCTGGCACTCACGTTGTGCGCCTTGGTCATCAGAGTGTCCTGCACCAAAGACTTCCGGGAGCTGCAGCTGGCGAGGGAGCGCCTGGTGTCAGGAAGTGACAAGGCTGAGGAAGGCAGCGAGGACGAAGAGGCCGAGGAGGACTCTTCTAGCTCGGATTTTCCAGGGGAGCTGTCAGGGCTCCGGAGGACTTCATATCCTGTCTACAGTTCCATAGAGGCTGCAGAGCTGGCAGAAAGGATTGAGCGCAGGGAGCAAATCATCCAAGAAATCTGGATGAACAGCGGTTTGGACACTTCACTCCCAAGAAGCATGGGCCAGTTCTACTGAAAAGCAGATACATCCTGATGTGATGACACTTTCTGAAGAGAAGAGGGAAGGATCCCAAGTGGCCATCTGGTTCTGTTTCACTCGTACCTTCTATGAAGGAGAATGTTTCATGTCATCTAATACTGGTGAAGCCAGAAAGCAATTAAAGGGACGTTTCAAACTGTTTACAGCACATTTCCAAATAAATTAGGAGGGAAGAAGGGCTTGTTTTCTATATTTATTTAAATTCATGTCTCTACATTAACATCATTAACAGTTCACATTTATTGAACAATTGTAATGCCAGGCACTGTTCTGTTCTCACTGCTTTTCATGTATTTAATCCTCACAACATCCCCATTTCATACGTGAGTAAACAGAAGATTCCTATATATCCATAAAAATACACACACACACACACACGTACACACAAGCACACACGCACACATGGTCAGACAATTACGTTCACGAACTTGCCACCATGTAAGTGCATGGTGGGAAGGTATATGGGACAGCAGGCATGAGTTTATCTGCTATGTGTTCACTGGTGATGGATTTTAATCGCTAATACTATTTGATTCGAGCAGGAGTCAGCAAACTTTTTCTTAAAGGGCAAGATAAATATTTTAGACATTATGGGTCATGCCATGACTACTCAACTATGCCACTGTAGCTCAAAAGCAGCCATAGCTAATATATAATGAATGGATTGACTGCATTCCAATAAAACTTTATTTATAGACACTGAAATTTGAATTTGATTTTATTTTCACATGTCATATATTATTCTTCTTTGCTTTTTATGAATCACTTAGAAATGTCAAAAACTTTCTGAGTTCACAACTGTACAAAAAAATCAGGCAGCATGCATTTGTCTGATTTTGTAAATAAAGTATGGTCCACAAAGCCTAAAATATTTCCTTTCTTGCCCTCTACAGAAAAATGTTGCCAACTCCTGGTTTAAAAGTTTAAAACTGCAGAGCTTCTAGTAGTAAAAGTGATCAACCAGATTACTCATCAGTCCTGTAGGCAAGGAGCAAATGTAGTTACCCTTTAAATGACTGCAGAAAAATGGGTCCTACCATATTGGGCGAGGGGCAGGTGAAGGACCAAAAGAAAAAGGAGTTAAGGAAACAATTTCCTGATGATGGGTTTTGTTAGAAGCCTCCTCTTGATGGACAGGAGGCTTATAGCTATAGAGTAGAAAGAAAATTTTATTCCCTTTCTTTTCCCAGTGGGTTTAGGATATAAAAACAATGGTTTATATCTATCTCATGTGCCCATTCCAAAGGAGCTCTCCCTGCCTTATTTTACTTTATCATCACATCAACCCTGCAAATGGGTGTATGTAGAAGAGGAAGTGAAGGCTAACAGGGTAAGTATTGGGACCCAAGTCACACAATAGAAAGTGCTAGAGCTGACTTACTATGAGGCGATCAGGAAATACTAGCTTTTTCCTCAGGAACCTGAGCAGTCAATGACACATACGGGAGAAGGGGTTTCTCTTTCCGTGCTCCAGGTCCAGAGGGCGAAAGGCCCATCCGAGGAATGCAGAGGAGGGTGGCTGTGGAGAGAGAGGCCTGTCTCTCATCAACCAGCTCAGCTGCCCAGATCGGGGCGGGGTCTGCAGGTTTGTTTGTTTGTCTTATTCAGTTTGTCTTAGTTCATTTGAGCTGCTATGACAAAAATACCATAACCTGGGTGGCTTATAAATAACAGAAATTTATTTTTCACATTTCTGGAGGCTGGAAAGTCCAAGATCGATATGCTAGTGAATTTGGAGTCTGGTGGGGGCTGGATTCCTTGTTCACAGACAGCCACCTTCTCACTATGTCCTCACATGGCAGAAGGGGCAGGGAGCTTTGCAGGTTTTCCTTTTTTTTTTTTTTTAAAAGGGGGATTTGGGGGAGGGGAACAGTGTTGGGGAATTGGTATGTGTGGGGGACCAGCCAAGTTGTTGTTCTTCAATCTTAGTTGTGGAGAGCACCAGTCACCATCTGGCTGCCTGTCAGCAGCTCATGGCCTCTAAGCTCAAGGTACTGAGTTCAGTCTTAGTGGCGGGCGGGTGTAGCCCACCATCGAGCAGGCTGTCTTGTTGTTAAGAGCACGTGCTCTCACCAGCTGAGCCACCCTACCACCTGTGGGAATCGAACTGGTGGCCCTGTTGCTCTAGAGCTCACACTCTTAAGCCAACTCTTAACCAACTGAGCCACTCAGCCCACCTTGTGGGGTCTCTTTGTTAAGGGCACTAATCCCATTCATGAGGGCTCCATCCTTGTGACCTCATCACCCCCCAAAGGCTCCACCTCCTAATACCATCACCTTGGGGGTTAGGATTTAACATAGAGTTTTGGGAGGATACAAACATTTAGTCTACAGCAGAATTGAAATTCACGTAAAGTAAAATTGGCCATTTTAAAGTGCACAATTCAGTGGCATCTAATACATTCTCAATGCCTTGCAACCACCACCTCTATCTACTTCCAAAACATTTTCAGCACCTGAAAATAAACCCCCGTATCTATTAAGGAGTCACTCTCCATTCCTCCAGCCCCTGGCAACTACCAGTCTGCTTTCTGTATGGATTTACCTATTCTGGATAGATTATATAAATGAAATCACACCATATGTAGTCTTTAGTGACTGGTTTCTTTCACTTAGTATAAGGTCTTCAAGGTTTGTTCATGCTGTAGCATGTATCAGCCCTTCATTCCTTTCTATGGAGGAACAATATTCCATTGCATGGACATACCACACTCAGTTCATTCATTCATCTCCTGGTGGACCCCTAGGTTGTTTCCACTTTGGGCTATTGTGATGGTGCTGCTGTCAACATTCGTGGGTGGTATTTTTTTTTTTTTTGAGAGCAGTGTCATTGGCCCTCATATGTGGGACCCGAACCGGGGTGGCTGGCTTCCCAAGCCAGCGCTTAACCACTGCGCCACTCGGCTGGCCCCGTGGGTGGTATTTTAACAGCAGCAAAATGTCACACAAAATGGCAACCACACACAGGGCTGGTGAGACATCCCCTAGTTTCCATTCAACAGAGAGAAGGGGGGTGAAGGGGAGTCAGCATGACATCCCCTCTTTTACTTCCTGCTTCTGGAATTTCAAAATGAGCTTCCTTATACTGACCCAAGAAGGCGATAGGTTAGGGACTGGTCATAGGTTAGGGACTGGTCAAGAGAGGTGTCATCCGGGCAGGTTTGGGCAGAGGCTGAAACCCCTCAGGACTTCCAGGTACCTGAGTCCTTCAGACATAATATAAGGGATTGGGAGAAGTTGATGGGGTTATGATGACATATTTTAAATCTGTCATTAGAGAGAAATCTCTTCTAGGTCGCAGCAAAGAATCAAGTGAACATATAGCTCCATTGTCTTACTTCTTCTTGAGGATTTTGTTCTAGTCAAAGAGGATCCTGTCCTTTCATTGCCCTGAGCCCAGCAAGGAGCACTTCGGTCTTGTCCCAGCTCTCAGAGCAGCCTCGCCCCATTGTCTCTAGTTCCAGTTCTCAAGCAGCACATCTTTTCTGGCTTCATGAACATCAATATGGCTGTCTTCTTGGGAGTGAAGAGAACATGGCCCCTGAAGGCTTTCACTTTACCAGTTGGAGAAAGAGCTGGGCCTGTCACAGAGTTTTTGTTGAATTACACAATAGTTTTTCCTTCATCTGAGTCTCCCCCTCACCCCCAACACCCACACACATGCACATCCCGCCCAGGACCCCTGAGGAGGCAGTTGGAGGACAGGCCTGCCAAGGCCAGGGTCAGTCTTTGGCCTGTGCAAATTCAGTGAGTTGTTTATTTGCATTTTCTGAGCCCCAAAGAAGAATGCCACGTTCTTCTCATGGACAGCCTGAGGGGTCCTGCTGAGAATGTGTTTGGATGGGCACCAAGCCCAGGAGGAAAAGGACCAAACCAGATTTGGATGGGGGGTGCCATTGGAGCGTCGTGGTTGGAGGAAGCTCCCGGGCAGAAGGGCACACATGGCTGCTGCCTCTTGGCTGTGTGCATCTCTGGGCGGCAGACACCCTACTGTTTCCAAACTGTGGGGTCCCCAAAGTCCTGTGAAAAGAGGCCAGCCCTCGGTGGGTGGTTTGCACATGTCACTACGTCAGTTACTTGCTGCAAATGCTGACTTTCAAGATGTGAGCCACCTGCCGTAAAATTCAGCCCTTCCGGATTCACCGAGCTTGTTGGGGCTGCGGGAGTTTCAGGGAGATGCAGCACACACCCAGAGACCAAGCAAGTGCTGGGAAACCATGAGCAGACCCACAAGTAGACAGTGCCTGATGCTGTGCCCCACCCAGAGCCGTACCAGGCCAATAGCTGCTGTGAGCAACCCATACCTGACTCTTCTATAGAGAACTAACCCCTCACCATTATTACCTTAGTCCGTGCAGGGTGCTATAACAAGAATGCCATAGACTGGGTGACTTATAATCGGTAGAAATTTATTTCTCACACTCTGGAGGCTGGACATCCAAGCTCAGGATGTCAGCATGGTCGAGTAAGAGCCTTCTTCTTGGTTCATAGCTGGCACCTTCTTGCTGTGTCCGCACATGGGGGAAGGGGCAAGCAAGCTCAGTTGGGTCTCCTTGATAAGGGTACTAATCCCTGTTCATGGGCTCCACCCTCCTGATCTGATAGCCTCCAAAGGTCTAGGCCCAAGATTACACACGTGAATTTGGTGGAGGACACAAACATTCAAACCATAGCAATTGTCTTACAAGTGCAGTAGTGCTTCCTTATCCATGGTTTCGTTTTCTAAGCTTTCTTTTACCCACAGTCAACCATGGTCCAAAAATATTAAGTGGGAAATTCCAGAAATACACAATTCATAAGCTTTAAATTGTGTAGTTGCTTGAGCCGTGTGATGAAATCTTGTGTCTTCCTGCTTCATCCCACCTGAGACGTGAACCATCCTTACAGCATCTCCACACTGTAGACGATCCCTACCCATTAGTCACTTAGTAGCCACCTTAGTTAGCAGACCAACTGTGGCTGTAACACAGTGCTTGTGTTCAAGTGGCCCTTATTTTACTTACTAATGGCCCCAAAGCACAAGGGTAGTGATGCTGGCAATTTGGATACGCCAAAGAGAAGCCGTAAAGCGCTTTCTTTAAGTGAAAAGGTGAGTATGTACACATAGGAAAAAATCCAGCATATATAGAGTTCAGTACTATCTGCAGTTTCAGGCATCCATTCAGGGTCTTGGAACGTGTCCCCCATGAATGGGGTGGGGGCAGTTCCGTATTTCCACTGAGAGCACTCCTTCAATAAATCACTGATGCAAGAGTCTCCATCTCAGGAAACGGACCTAAGACATCTAGTGTGAGGGTCTGTGGACCTGGGGATATGTCTGTGATGGTCCCGGATGGCTCGCACTGTTGGCACAATGTCACCTATAGCCTCAGTGGGAGCCACACCCAAAGGAACACCAGGGACCCTCCCCACTAGTGAGTGGTGTCGGGGAAGAGTCAGCCGTTTGCACACCTGGAGTCCGGTGAGCCTTGGAAAGGGGTGACCACAAAAGCCCCCTCTCAACCTGCCCCTGACTTTCGCCATGGGCCCTGGAACACCAATTCCGGCTCCCAGTTACCCGAGGAGCCAAGGCCTGATGGTGAGTGTTCCCTGGTAGGTGAGTGAGCTGATTAAGTGCTCTCATCCTCCACTTCCTCTGGCTGGTCCTGCTTCTGCTGGCTCACACCGTCCAGTGAGGACCCCCTGGAAAAAGTACCCCTGCCCTGAAGCTTTCAGCCCACTCTCTGCTGCCACCCCAGGCCCTGGAAGGCTGATACCAAACTGGACATGACTCTGTCCTAGCCTTCACCTCAGGATTCCCCTCCGTCTATGTTGCCTTCTTGTCTCCCAGCATTTGCTCTGACTTGGTCGTAGCTTGGTCTCAAGGTGACCTGTCTGTGCCTCAGTTTCCTCACCTATAAAATGGACATAATAATAACACCTCCCTCCTAGTGGCATTGAAAGTGGCTGTGCTTCACCCCTAATAAGAATAACATTAATGTCAGCTTTCATCTTTAATTATTTCTTCCTCTTGCATGGCAGCATCCAACAGGGCCGAGGCTGAGCCATTTATATTGCACTCAGGACATCTGACAGAACTCAGGGGCAAAATAAAAACAAGCTGTCAAGAGAGAACAAGGCAGCCCCTTCCACCCTGCTACGGAGAGGAGTTTGTAGAAAAGAAATGGTTTTGTCTGCAGAGCTCAGAGAAAAGTGTCAAGGCCTGACCTTTATTGGATTCTTCAGCCAAGGCCATTGTGGACTCTCTCACACACGGACTTAAAAGGTCATGCCCAGCTTTGGCAGGGGAGCTATAAACCCGGAACTATGGTCATTCGGTTTTAAGAAGCCCATTGTAAGCCTGGCCACCAATGCAGAGTTGGCTAAACTCCATCCCAAAACTAGACTGTAGTCTTGGAGATTAAATTCTAAATAAATACCCCAACTAAATGCTCTGTTGACCGGAAGCCATATAGGTCTGTAGCTAGAAATAAGGCAAGAAAGAGCCATGATAACCATCAACCACATCAGGGAAAATTCAGGAAGCCAGCTCGTAACCCAATGCCACCATAGCCTCGGGAATTTCACACAGACAGGCACCTCCCCTGCGGATGCAGCCCGAAGCTCCCTGGAGAATGAATGAGATGGTGCCTAGTCACAGATTGTGACAATCTGGAGCTGCGCTGTCCAGTACAGAGCCACTAGCCACATGTGGTTATCTAAATTTCAATCAATTGCAGCTGACCCTTGAACAACATAGATTTGAACTTCGAGGGCCCACTTATTCACCAATTCTTTTCAATAAACACTGTCAATGTATTTTCCTCATGATTTCCTTAATAACATTTTCTTTTCTCTAGCTTACTTTATTGTAAGAATATAACATATAATACATCTGACATACAAAACATGCGTTAATCGACTGTGTTTATTGGTAAGGCTTCCAGTCAACAGTAGGCTATTCACAGTTAAATTTGGAGGGAGTCAAAAGTTACATGAAATACTGCATGGGAGGTTGGCGTCCCTAACCCCTGCATTGTTCAAGGATCAACTGTAAGTCAGCTGCTCAGGCATAACAGTCATATTTCAAGTGCTTAGCAGCCAAGTGGCCAGTGGCTACTGTCTTGGACAGTGCCGATAGCTGAGCAGGAAAAAGCTGAGCTAGTGTAGTCAGTCAGACATGAAGACACGAATCCAACTCACTGAAATGAAATGGAGTGTCGTTTCCCTGGGACTTACCATGCAAGGGTACAATCAGGTCAAAATTCCAGGCCAGGTTTGTGGGACCCAGGGACCACCTACTTCCTGCTCTGCTCACCTTTCTGGGGGAGACCCCCACATGTCCCTGATCTCCAGGTCCCGAAGCCTCCATCCTCTGTGGTGTCTCGGTGTGCGGACTGACAGACACAGCTGCAGCCTAACTTTGGTGATAGGACTCGCCTAGTTAGCCTACCCACCGCCAGTCATGGGCTGGGCCTGGCCTCCAGGTTTGAAGCCAGGTTGTTGCAATAATAATTGCTCCTGATTTTAAGGTCACTGAGCACTATGCAGTTAGTCTTGATATCTTGGAAATTACCAAATTATGGCTTCATTCTGTGGGAGAAATGAAAAATCAATGCTCCTAGAAAGCATGGCTCACGTGGATGCTCTAAGATGATGCCATTACTCTCGCCAATGCAAGTGTATGCGGGGGCCCAACAAATTATTTCTAGCAGAGCTTGTCTTTGAAAGGTTCCCAATCTTTGCTTGAAGACTGCTCACAGCCTAATTGCATTTCTTTCGGATTGGTCCAACAGAAAATTCAATTGGGAATTTATCTCAAGGTGAAAATGCCGCCTTCCTGCTTTTAAGCAAACTGCCTGCCGTATGGCGAGCTTGAGCCTCAGGACTAGGCAGAACAAAGAGAGGAAAGCTGGTCACTTCCGACTGGGGCTCCATATTTCCCAGGACTTTCTCTGTTCCAACGCATGGCTCCATGGATGGAGTCCTTTCAAGAAAAGAAAAATAGACCTTGTCATTTCCTATTGTTTCAAAGACAAAAATCCAGCCTGGGAAAGATTAAGACGAGAGGAAGCACTCCCGTGTTCAGATGACTAATCATCACTCTGACCTGGAAAACGCTCGACTAGTTTCTGAGTAAGGGAGGGAACTACAGTTCAAGGCATGTGTAAAATCATGACATTACCTCACAAAAGGAGAAGAGGGAAAATGTTCCCAACACGGGACAATGAACTAGCAAGACACTGTGTTACTAATCTATGAAGAATTTGCAAACCCAGGAGTTGCCTCCCAGCTCTGAGCTACTGCACTTCCTTCCTTAGAACCTGACCTCTGATTGTAAAGCTGCCGGACCCTGGGAGAGCGAGGCGTGTGCTGTCAGCAGAGGGGGAGCCACGGGCTCCTCCAGCAGAGGTTTCTGTGAAATGAGCCTCGTCTACATCTCTCGGTTCATGCACGTGGAAAACCTAGTGAAGATGTCATGGGACAAATCCCAGCTTTTTCTGGAAAATAAATAAAGATGCACTGTATTATATATATTTTTTCTAATTGGGGAATTGGGGGAGGGGAACAGCACTGGGGAATCGGGGAAGGGGAACAAACAAGTTGCTGTCTTTTTGTTCTTCAGTCTAGTTGCGGAGGACGTTGCTTCACTGGCCCATGTTGGTATCGTCATTACGCTCTTCCCGGATGAGGCAGATCGGTCGCTGGCCTCTGGATGGCCGCTCACCGCAGCTATTGGCAGCTCATGCTGGCTGCCGGCCACTCACTGTAGCCTATGGCAGCCCACTGCAGCAGGGGCTACAGCCCACACCGTCGCGGGGCTCGCACAGCCCAGCTCCAGGTGGCGCTGTTGTTAGCTGTAGAGGGCAGTGTCACTGGCCCTCATATGTGGGATCCGAACTGGGGCTGCTGGCATCCCAAACCAGCTCTTAACCAATGCGCCACTCGGCCAGCTGGCCCCACTGTATTATATTTTTAAATGAGGTAGAAAAATTCTAAAAGTCATATTATTAAATGAAAAGTGCACATTGTAAATGAATACATGGATTATGATACCGTTTATGTAAAAGAAGAAGACTCAACATAAAACTATATGTTTCTATGTGTGTATAGAAATCTATGGGTCTGCCCCTAACATTTGCAGGGACTGAGAGAAATGGAGTCTGTCACATATCATGTAGCCAAATATTAAATGTTATACATCAGACCAAAAAAAAAAAAAGTTACATAAAATATATTCTCTCTCCTACCTTGACAAATACACCTTTATAAAGACCCGGTTCAAACTTAGACTTCTCAAGCTCTTCGGGGTTTGATGCCGAGATATGGCTGCATGGGGAGAGATGAGGGGTGGTCTCACCTCTGGCCCCTCCCTGGCCCACACTTCTCTTCCCACCCTTTTTTTGTCATATATAAAATGTAATTAGAAAATTCACTTCACAAACATACATATATTTTGTTGATAGCACATAAGAACATTCTCATAAATTTACTTAAAGATGTGGGTGTCCTCACATATATACATGTGGAGTAGACGACATATTCCATGTTGTCCGGGGTGGGGGGGGGTGCATTCGTGCATCAAGGACAGATGCTGGGAGATGGCCATACTGGTCCTGGGAGCAGTGTTGTGTCCTGGACGGCTGAGTAATTGCCTTTCCTGTATAACTCATCAAGACAATTTTTTAAATCTTTGTCTTCATGAACCTATCGGCTTGTACTTTCTCCAAAGAGAAAAGGGGAAAGGTAGGTGGAACAGAAGCAAAATCCCATGTGGGCTTAGAGTCTAGTGCTACAGCTGAAGCTCCTCCTGAAAGGCTGTTCCTCCAGGAGTTGAAATCCACCTCCATCCCTCATTGGCTGTGGACCTCGGGTGATATCCTGACCTCACTGGCCCTCAGTCTCCCCATCTGTAAAATGGAGACCGTGACTGCAGATACTGCGTAGGGTCATTGGGAAGTATCAGTAATGAGGAGCTGCTGAAATTCAATTTGAAACATGGAAGGAAAGTGAGTCTTCAAAGAAGCACCAAGTAAAGGGCCAGATGAAAGATGGAAGGACCAGAAAATTAATGAGACATTTTTCAACAGGGATTTTTCTCACCAATAGAAAGATCACAGAGGGATTCCTGTGCTGAGAAGTTTTAAAGAGTCTTTTTTCTTGACACTTTCCTGGACACCTATCTATGTTAGCCCGTCTGTGTTTTCTTCTGGGAATCTCCCGTCCTTCACTGCCACACGAAGTCCTAGCAGTCTTCGAGGCCCCTCTCAGACTTGACTTCCTCATAAAGCTTTCCAGGTTCTCCCCACTGCGATATGCTACATCCTTCCTTTGAATTCTGACATTATTTTCTTTTTTTTTTTTTTTTTTTTTTTTAAAGATTTTATTGGGGAATTGGCGGAGGGGAACAGCGTTGGGGAATCGGGGAAGGGGAACAGACAAGTTGCTGTCTTTTTGTTCTTCAGTTTTTAGTTGCGGAGGATGTTGCTTCACTGTTGGTATCGTCATTGCGCTCTTCCCGGATGAGGCAGATCGGTCGCTGGCCTCTGGATGTCGCTCACCACGGCTATTGGCAGCTCACGCTTGGCTGCCAGCCGCTCACGCTGGCTGCGGGCCACTCACTGTAGCCTATGGGGGCTGCAGCCCACACCATCACTGGGGCTTGCACAGCCCAGCTCCAGGTGGAGCTGTTGTTAGCTGTAGAGGGCAGTGTCACTGGCCCTCATGTGGGATCCGAACCGGGGCCGCTGGCATTCCAAAACCAGCGCTTAACCAATGCGCCACTCGGCCGGCCCCTGACATTATTTTCTATCTACTTCTCTCAAGGTATTAGCCAGGTACCAAGCTGGGCTCTACAAATTCAAAGAATAAGACACGTTTCCCAACTTCAAGATGTTCATAAGCAAGCAGGTGACGGCAGACAAGGGCAATGTAATTTGAAAATCATGCAGTGGAAATGTAATATCAATATAGGTGACCTTTCCTGGGCACTGACTCTGGGCCAAGCACTGCGCTCAGCATTACACGATGTTATTCACCAATGAAGCCATCTGGGCCTGGGCTTTTCTTTGTGGAATGTTTAATTTACTAATCCAATCTCTTTACTTGTTATAGGTCTATTCATTTCTTTAAAGTCAATTTCAGTAGTTTGTGTCTTTCTAGGATATTTTTCATTTCATCTAAGTTATCTAATTTGTTAGCATACAATTGTCCATTGTATTCCCTTATAATTCCCTTTTTTATTTCTTTAAGATCAGTAGTGATGTCCACTTTTATTTCTGGCTCCAGTAATTTGAGTCTCTGTCTCTGTCTCTGTCTCTCTGTCTCTGTCTCTCTGTCTCTGTCTCTCTGTCTCTCTCTCTCTCTCTCTCTCTCTCTCTCTCTCTCTCTCTCTCTCTCTCTCATTTACCTAGCTAAAGTCTGTCAATTTTGTTGATTTTCTTAAAGGACCAACTTTTGGTTTTATTCATTTTTCTATTCTCTGTTTCATTTATTTCCATGTTAATCTTTATTATTTCCCCTGTTGCCTTGGGTTTAGTTTTCTCTTCTTTTCCTAGATTCCTAAGGTGATGGTTATGTTATTTTATTTGAGATAGTCTTTTGAAATATAGACATTTATAACTATAAATTTCCCTCTAAGCACTACCTTGGCAGCATCTCATAAGTTTGCTATATGGGTTCTGTTTTCATTCCTCTTAGAGTATTTTCTAATTTCCCTTGTGCTTTCCTCTTTGACCTGTTGGTTATTTAAGAATTATTATTCAATTTCCACATATTGGTGAATTTCCCAAAATTCTTTCTGTAGCTGATTTCTTATTGAATCCCACTATAGTCAGAGAACATACTTCGTGTGATTTCAATCCTTGTAAATCTATTGAGACTTGTTTTATAGCATACATATGGTCTATCATGAAGAATGTTCCATGTGCACTTGAGGAAAGTTATATTCTGCTGTTTTGGGGTACGTCTAGTTGCTTCATAGTGTTTTTCAGGTCCTCTATATCCATCTTGGTTTTTGCCTAGTTATTCTATCCATAATTGAAAGAGAAGTGTTGAAGTACCCAACTACTATTGTTGAATTTTGAGGATTATTATCTATCTCTCCCTTTAGTTGTCACATTTTGCTTCATGTATTCCGGGTTTCTGTTTTTAGCTGCATATATGTTTATAATTGTTATATCTTCCTGCTCAATCGACCCTCTTATTACTGTAAAATTTCCCTCTTTATCTCTAGTAACAGTTTTTATCTCAAGTTTATTTTGTCTGATATCAGTAGTAGTCCCAGCAGCCCTTATGGTTGTAGTTTTCATGCTATACCTTTTGCTTTGAACCTATTTGTCTTTGAATATAAAGTGTTATCTCCTGTAGATAGCATGTAATTAGATCATGGTTTGTTTGTTTGCTTTATCCAGTTTGTTTATCTTTGCCTTTTGGTTAAATTGTTTAATCCATTTCCATTTAATCTTATTATTGACATTGTTGGATTTACAGCTGCCATGTTGCTTTCTATTTTCTAGACTACTAATGGCTATTTTGTTTTTCAATTCCTTCTTTACCACTTGCTTTTCTCTTAAATGGATATTTTCTAGTGTGCAATTTCCATTTCTTTGATAAACTTAACTATATTTTTTGAGCTTTTGTTTTTGTTTTGTGGTTTTCCTGCCTCTTACATCTTATCAGAATCTACTTCTTTCCCAATTCCCTTTTCTGTGCTATTATTGCTATGCACATTATGTCTATATATGTTACAAACCCAGCTACACATTGTTATAATCATTGTTTTATATACTATTATATTTTTTAAAGACATTAACAGAAGAAAGGAAAGCACAAAATATATTTATTAAGTTTTTTTATATTAACCTTCTTAAGTACCATTTTGTTTCTGTTTCTTCTTATTGATTCAAGTTACCATTTCATGTCATTTCCATCCTCCAATATAGCTTCATCCCCACCCCTTCCTTTGTATTTTTATTGTCAAAATATTACATTTATGTATGTGATAAGCCCAGGCCATAGAGATGACTGTGGAAGGCTGTCATGGACCAGCCTGGCCCGCCCTGAGCGGTGGAGGGGAGGCTGGCCCGGGGACAGGGACCGGCAGGGTCCTGGTGGTCCCCAAACACTCCTGCTCACAGCCACTCAGAAGGGTTGGCCCTCCCTGTCCGCTGCACCTTCCATCCACACTCAACGCAACTTCTCACCAGTCCTGTGGGCAGACACACTAGGCTACTCACCCTGGGTCAGCGTGCCCGCCCAACCCCGAGAGAGGAAGAGAGGAAGGGAAAGGAGGTAAGGTGCAAGCTTCAGGACAGGCTAGGGGAGGGTCCGTGGTTTCTGGAAGCATGAAGGTGGCCGTCTTCATCTGATGTTGACTATGCCTGGCCACATCAGCTGACATTTGTGATCTCTCAGGAGACGTGCTGATCACAGGTCCCTAGAGCTAGCACAAGGGGGTGGAGAGAAGGTGGGGCTGGAGAGCCTCCAAGGTAACTGTCCAGGACATAGCATCAGCCTGAACTTAATGCTTGGAGGAAGGCTTGGGGGAGAGAAGGCTGAGGACAAACCATGGGGTGACAGTTGGCGGCAGTTGACTTTTACCTTCTCCAAGTTCAGCACCGGGGAAGGACTCCACAAAAGCATCTGCTGTTACTGCAGTCTGGGGAGTGTGCCCTGGCTTCACCTCCTGACATGTCTCTCTATCTGTCTCTCCCCCTGATGCGTGCACACACATGCACACACATACATTCATGTGTGTGCAGGTGCACACACACTCCTCTTTGCATTTTTACCACGACACTTCTCTCCAGTACAACAGCTTCCTGTGTCAGGAAGCAGGCCAGCATGAAGGAATATTAACATGAAGAAGACAAGGACTCTACAGCTTGCAGCCTAGTGTGTGGCCCATCCACACAGGCCTCGGGCTAAGTCTGGGGTTGATCTAAGCCTCTGTGGCCACACACCTCAGCCCTGGTCTCCACTCTCAGCTTCATCAGTCCTGGAGGTGAGAGGTGGTTCCCAGTTAGCTTAGAGCTGGGATGGGAAATAAGGTGTTATTTCTCGAACCCTCTAAAACCCCTGCACTTGGCGTTGTGTACAATTCTTGATGTAATGCACTATGAAGTGCACTGACAGAGAAACTGGGTCACCTGGGCTGGGTTGAGAGTAGGGTTTTGTGAGTACTTATATCCATAGTAAGCCCAGCTAGGATGGCCGCCCATCTTGGTTTGCTGGGGACCCAGGGATAGCCATATAGGACTATCCGTGCTAAGACCCAGCTGGTAAGGCTGGGCAATCGGATGGGTGGTCACCTAAATTTTCACCTCCCTTCTGACTATGCAGTGTTGAATACGGAGGCTGCAAGATAGAAATCTCACATTGCAACAAACAGACACAGGGTTCTAAATTTTCCTTAAAACCATGTCTCTAAGAAATAGTATAGCATTTGCTCCTTTTCATTTTATAAAGCATGTTGAAACATAGCCATTCATTCCTAAATCCCTCTTTTCAGTTGCTTTTAATATTCTTTTAAAAAGAAAGAAAGAAAGAAAGAGAAAAGGCGATTGGGACTAAAACTTCACAGACTTGGACTAAACCCAAAGGGGAATATTTATTTCAGCAAAATTCATTCAGGGTCTTGAAAGTCAAGTGCGTGAATATAAAATACACCTTTTCAGACTAAAATAATGCCCTTTTCTGCACTTGGATGGCTGAACTATGAAATGTCAGGTTGACATATTCAGTGCCCCCAGGAATGTGACCCTAAGAAAAAAGAAAGAAGAATGTGGTGGTTATGAGGCTGCCCGGCTCCTCTGGGCTGCAGGGGCTGCCCCAGGCTGGTCGGCTGAACATGGCTTCTGGGAGGGCCCAGTCCACCCACCGCTCCCTGGTGAGGCTCCCACCTTTCCTATTGTGCCTCTTCCTGCTCACCAGGGGGGTCTGTTTAAATTCTCTTGTTTTATTGATATTGTTTTTTAGTTTCAGGTGTACAAAACAATGTAATAGTTAGATATTTACAATCTTCACGAAGTGATAACCCAGCCCCGCAATCTACTAGCCCTCTGACATCGTATGTAGCTGTTACAGTTCCATCGACTCTTCCCTATGCTGCACTCCACATCCTGTGACCGTGTGTGTATATATATGAAAACAATGTAAAAACAATATATACGCATTTTAAGAAAGGAATAAACTGTATTAAAATTACCCTGATGGTAACCACTTTGAGCATCTCTTGTAAATGCAGAAGTCAAATGTGACTTGTATTCATCTTTTGCTGTCAGTATATATTATTACAATTAATACAGATTTTTTTCCTTTCTTAAAATGTGTATACATTTTTTGGCACCCTCTGTGTATATATATAATTATAGTTGACATTCAATATCATTCTACTTCAGCTTCAGGTGTATAGCACTATGATCAGGCACCTCCACAGCCTATGAAGTGATCCCCTGATAAGTCCAGTGCTCATCTGGCATCCTGCCTGATCTTTACAACATTATTGCTTCTATTCCCCGTACTGTTTGTTTAAATTCTCATTTGCAAGCACAGTTGTCCTTTGTTTCAGCTTCAGCTCCTCACCCTGATTCCAGCTTGAAGGTGTGTCAGGATCTCACACAAGGAGTGGGGAGGATCCATCAGCACCTTCAAATTCCAGCCCTATCAACACCGAGGCAGAGCCCTGCGTTCTCCGCATCAGGAAAATTACCCTGCACGAGAGCAGCAGAAACAGGGCTTTCATCCTGTCATTTGCTCAGGTGCTCATTTGTTCCTTCCAACAGAATCATTAGCTGTTTGAAGGACAAACAGGACGCGTGTGTCTGTGTGTGTGCATGCATATGTGCGCAGGGGTGTATGTGTACGTGTGCATGCACCTGTGTGCACATGTGCACATGCGTTCATGGCTGTGTCTGTGTGTGTGTGCATGCATGTGTGCACGTGTGTGCGTGCATGTGTGTATCTCCCTCAAGCCTTTAAAACCACGCTGTGAATTGGCCAGTGTGCGGGGTCATTCCATTTTGCAGGTTGGCTTATGTAAGTTTGAACAGAGGGCGGCCAGCATGGGGGGTCAGTAGGGTGGGTGCTGGCTTTAGGTGCTCAGGGTTCAAATCCCATCTCTGCTACTTGGTAGCTGCATGACCTTGGGTGGCTGGTTTGAAACTCTTAAAAAAAACCACACCACGAATAGGTTTTATTTGTCACCATTAAAAGTCTGAACATTAGGGCCGGCCGAGTGGCGTGGTGGTTAAGCGCTGGCTTGGGAAGCCAGCGGCCCCAGTTCGGTCCCCACATGTGAGGGCCAGTGACACTGCCCTCAAAAAAAAAAAAAATAGTCTGAACTTTAAACAGAGCTGGGACTGGGGGCTCATATCCATCAGCTCGCTCAACTGTAGCACCTATCTCATCTCCTCTGCAGTAGCTTTTCCAGAACTTCTATCTGCCCGTGAAGCTCCATGAGTTTTCCCAATTCAAACTCGGGCTCCTTCAGTGTTTTGACTTGCCTAACGAAGACATCATTGGGTGGATAAATGGATTGGCAAGCCTTCTCTATGTACTTCCCGATGCTCCCTGGGATCAATGTATTGATCACTCCTTTCACGGCATTTCTCTGCACCTCTTGGGTCACGATGTCCATCCTCTTCTTCTGGATTTGGCAGACTCATTGATGCTGAGCATAAGCGGTCTTCCGAATCTGATGGTTGCATTTTTAAGTAAAATCAACACAGACTAGATGAAGCAAATAATCATTGGTAGTCTTAACATCCACATGAGCTCCAGTCCTGGTCTGCCATTTTTTGACCATGGAGCACATTTTGTCAGGGGTAAGATCCATGTCAGGGACATGAGTCAAGCAGTTTTTGCCCTGAACCTCCTCATAATTAACTTAGCGCAGCTTCATCATTCTGCAGATCAGCTAGGCTCACTTCAAATACGACGCTTGAGACCCTTCGATGCAATTTTGATTCCTCGAGTTCTCATGACTAGTGTTTTCCCAATATTTCTTATATTGAACGTAGTTGGTGCTTTCACATCATGCCACTCTTTCTTAGAAAATGAGTCAACCACTTCCTTCTCAGCCCCCTTTTTGCCACCTTTCTTAAGAACCATGGTGGTGCTCAGAGAGCCAGAAGGCTACATTCAAACTACTGACGTGGGGCGATGATCCAGGATTACCTGGGTGCTCGCAAATGTCCTTGGAGAAGCAGGGAGATTTGACGTCAGAAAGAAGAGAAGGCACACACAGAGAGAGGTGATGGGAAGATGGAGGAAGAAACTGGAATGCCGGCAGCCAAAAAAACTGGAAGAGGCCAAGAAGGATTCTCCCCTGGGGCCTTCTGAGAGCACGGCCCCGCTGACACCTTGATTTTGACCCAGTGATACTAATTTTGGACTTCCGGCCCCCAGAACGATGAGAGAACAACTTTCTGTTGTTTAAGCCTCCCAGTCAGTGGTCATTTGTTACAGCAGCCACAGGAAACTAATACACTAGGTATGCCCTTAAAATGTAAATCTACGCACCGTTTGTTTCTTCTGGCAGGCAGGTGCAATTTGGAGGCAGATAACAGGCTTCGGTGTAGTCACCCTGCTGTAAGAAGGAAGGTCAAGGCCATGGGCTCAGGAGACATACATGTGTCCTCTGCTGGGGTTTGTGGATAAGCTATATACTGAGAAAGCATATAGGAGCAAAGTGCTCAGAGGTGGCTGGTCAAAAGGGTGATTCCTGACCCTCCCCCAAATAGCCTGAAGGTGGGACACAAGGGGAGGGGGCTGTTCAAATGATAAACAAAAATAAGATGTTAAATTTGCCTGCTGTCCAATTCAAAGGTGTCCACTCTATTTTATTATGTCAGGGAAGAGGGCTTGGCACTGGAGGGTCTCGACCAGTCCCTGTTCACCCTGACAGCCAGCTAATCACTGCAGGAGCCTCAGCAATGTCACAGAGAGTCAAGTGCAGGACTCTGCCCTTCTCTCATGAATTCAGATTCGTGTCCATGGATAGCCCAGCTTCCCCAGGTTCGGTAAGCTGCCCACGTAAGAGGGGTCTCAGCTGGGTCAAGATCACGGCCCCCACTGGCTCAGATGTTGCCTCTATGCAAAAAGCACCCTTCCTCTAGATGGATGTACCTCTTGGACACATGACTTGGTTACAAGACAGTGTTTATGGAAAATCAGAAAAAGTCGTTATCTCTGGGTAGATGCAGCTCCAGGCTGGATCTCAACCCCCACACACACCCTCAGGCAGGAGCATTTGTGCTATGCACAGCCTGAACAGCTGTGCATTGCAGCCCTGATAAGGGGGATAGAGACTAGGGGCTAGCATTATGTTTCCCCGATCAGTGGCCCAAATAGCCATGAGTGATATTTCCCAAGTACAAGGAGTACCTTGCACCTCTGCCCCATTTATATGCACCCCTCCTTCCACCCTGCTGAGCTGGAGAGGATGGAGCAAAGCAGTTAAGAAATCCTAGCTTTGCACATATGAGCTGGGTGACCTTGGGAAGCTTATTGCCTCTTTGAGACTCCATTTCTTCATCTCTAAAATGAGAATCACAGCGTCTACCTCAGGATTCTTATGAAGATCTCAGGAGAGATAACCTGTGTGTATTAGTTAGAATTAGATTCAACTTTGAGAAACAGAAAACCCCATGGATACCAGTCTATTTTCTTCCCATGCTCAAGCAGTCAGAAGGTGCTATGTCCTGCACAGGTATGGTGGCCCCACCGTGTGGCTCCCCTTCTCAAGGTCGCCTCATAATCCATGGTGTCTGAGCTCTAGGGACACAATAGTCTGCACATTCCACATAGACAGAGGGGGTGGGTGGGTGGGTGGGTGAGACGTGATGTTTTTCAGAAGATGCACACGCCGTTTCCATTTGCAACCCCATTGGCCAGACATCACAAAACCCACACTTCAGTGGGAAGCTGGGAAATGTGGCTTTTATTCAGGATGGTCATGCCACCAGCTGAATATTGGAGTTTCTGCTATTAAAGAAGCGGAGGGGAGATGCTGGAGGGCCACTACAGCCTCTGCTCTGGAGCGTGAAGCAGTTAACACAGCACCTTGAACATTCGAGGGGACCCATCAACTCCATCTTATGCCCAGTAATCGTGACAGTGAGGATTTCTTGAGCTCAATCCCAGAAGAGAGAGAATGGCATAAGCAGGGCATCGTCTCCTCTCTCTGTCTCATACATGAAGGGAGGCTCCCTGGAGGAGGTGGTCACTGAGCAAGTTGCTGAAGTACAGGTAGGAAGTGCTCAGGCAGAAGTGTCAGAAGGAGGGTCTCGGGGCAGGGAGGCAGCAGGGTGAAAGGTGGAGGCCAGAGATGAGGAGGCTGTTTGGGGAACGTCTTGGGTCAGGGTCCCTAGAAGCAGAGCCTGAGATGAGGATTCTTGTTCCAGAGATTAGGGAGGGAGGCTCTCAGAGGGGAGTGGGAGAGGCAGGGTGGAGCAGGAAAGAAAGCCCAGGCGGACATGGGTGCAGTTCTGGAGAGTGGTGAGCACACAGGCTCGGTCCCACAGCCAGCCACTGGTCTGGGGCATTTGCTGGAAGAGGAGCGAGCCTCCTGTCCAGGTGGCTCCCATTTGGCAGAGAGCAATTTCCCCCGGAAGGCTGTGGGAATTTAGCAGCTGACAGTTCACAGCACTGGGGGGATGGGCACATCTGCCCAGTTAAGCAAATGGGAGGGAAGGGGGCTGCTCGGCAGTGCCCACCACAGGTTAACGGCCAGCTCCATGCTGGAGCATGGGGTGCAGGAAGCGGCTGATAGCCATCCTCACGTCACTGGGGCTGGGCAGCCGCAGAATAGCCCACAGGGCCCAGGTCAGAGCTCCAGCCAGTGGGCGAATGGGTTTTCCACGCCCACCGTGACCCAGGACTGGCTTTCCCCTCCAGCATGAGGAATTTGGGCTGCACATGGAAGTCAGAGGGAGCCCTGGAGGTGACCAAAGCCAAAGGCTCGTGTGCATTTGTCATTCCCTGGCCACCCAGCATTAAACCAACCTCCTTCTGATGTTTGGGGGACCCACCAGCGTGTGATGCTTCATGCTGTGCTGTTACAGAAGTGACAAAGGTGGGGTTTCTGTTCTCCCTGACCGTCATCTGCTGAAGCCTAGCTGGTAGTTCAGCTTAGCTATGGGGGTGCTCCTGCCCAGGACTTTGCAGGAGGAGAGAGTGATGAGCAGAGTGAGGGGGCCCGGTGTGGCGCCCGGGGTCTGCAGGCAGCAGCGTGGCACTTGCCTTACTAGGCTTCCTTCCCGGTGGCATGCTTTGCCTGTGTTCTGGCGTTCCTTGGTCCTGCCCATTTTCTGAGCCACCCATTAGTTCTGTGAGATAGTACCTCTCCAATATGTTACCTTTCCACTGCCGTGCATCAGAGTCACCTCTCTTGTTTGCCGCCATGAACCCCAATCAGTGAGAGGCTCAGGCAGGATTCGGGCAGAACTGGAGCAGAGGTCCAATTTGAAGACCACAGAATACTATGAGACTCCAGTCGCCTTTTCATAAAAAAACAAAAAGTTTAGTGCAGTTTTCAGTGATCAAGGTGCTCTATTTTCTTTTATTACAGTTCTTTAAACATGGGTGTATTAATGACAGTAGATCTATAGTAAGCATAATATTTGATTAAGAGGAGCATCCTTGGACTTTAGCTTCTGACCAAAATGCAGCAACAGAGAATGGAATTCCTCTCCCACTTGAAACAACTAAAAAACTGAGAAAAAAAGAATATATATATATATATATATATATATATAGAGAGAGAGAGAGAGAGAGAGAGAGAAAGAGAGAAAGAGAGAGAGCCAAAAACAATGTATACACATTTTAAGAAAGAAAAACTGTATTAAACTTGTAATACTCAATATATTCTGATAACAAAAGATGAATACAAGTCACATGTGACTTCTGCAATTAGAAGAGGTGCTCAAAGTGGTTACCATCAGCGTCCAGGCACTTCTGATTAGGGCGATCTACTCCTTGAGCAATGCTGACCAAAGTGGTGTCCACTTATATACATTTTTTTTTGGCACCCCCCAGTGTGTGTGTGTGTGTGTGTGTGTGTGTGTGTGTGTGTGCATGTGTGTGTAAACAATGTCTTCAAGTCATTCGACATCAGGCAAGGAATCAGTGCTCACCCCCTCTCTCTGCCTTGAGAGTAGGTTAGGGAGGGACAACCCAAGCAGAGCCCACGGATGACACGGAGGTGAGGGCCAGGGAGACCTAGGTGGCTGGGGCACCTGGGACAGAGTGTGGGAGGTGAGACAGGTGCACAAAGAGAACCCAGAGGCGAGCAGAGGGTCCCTGGGAAATGCACTGGGACCAGATCAGCACACGCTGGTGAGAGAACTGCCCCCGAGGCCAGGGGAGAGCCACATAAAGAGCTGGAAGGCGCTTCACCCGGAGCTCACAAGGAAAGCAGTTCCACCAGCCAGACGGAAAGCCTCTCAATTCTCAGGGAAGGTGGCAGAGTGCTCAGGATCTTGCTTAGCTGTGAGGAGCAGTTCGCGCCGCCCAGAAGCTGGAGCTCAGACTTTTAGAAACTCTACCACGTGTGTGACTGGCAGTTGGGGGTTATCAGTGTGGGTCTGGCTTGTGGTGACCTCCCCCCGCCCTCTGGGGGGCGGACCCCCCATGGGTGCCTGATGCTCCCACGCTGAGGACCCCAGGGCCTGGAGAACGGCCTCTGGCCCTCTGATGTCACTGGGCCACCACCACTTCATCTTGTTGAGAGTCCACTTGGTCTCCAGCTATTGAAACTCTTTCTCACAACGACAAAATGTTGAGCTAATATGTAACTAACTGTTTGTAGCTAAGGAAGTGCTACATTTCCCACAGCTTTATATAAACTTCCTTTTACTGACACAGCCCAGAACGCATCTGGGTTCACAGGCTGTGAACCTTTCTTTGAGATTCTAAACTTAGCTGGTTTCTTTCTCTCTCGGTTCCCCAAATATGGGCTCTGACCCACACTCTGGGAGGCGAGACGTCTAGTCACTGCACCCCCAGCCTCCGGACCAGTGTGACCCGGATGGGTGGTATCTACGTGGGGGCAGCTGCCAACAAGTGCTGCCCCCAGAGGCAGCGGCGGGCGTTCAGGCACGGCCTCTACATCCGGTCTCAGCGGGAGAAGCCCTCCCCTTGAGCACTGGGCAGAGACAGACAGCCCACCTGAGGCTGAATTGCATGCCAGGATCCCAGCAACACACTCAGGCCCAAGCTGTTCTCCACACTGCTTGTGTTTGCCTACATTTTTATGCCATCCTCATGTTTTAAAATGTAGGTTTTATTCTTATTCAGGTGAGTGAGGCCACCAGTTTGGAAGACAACCACCACTGAAAATATAGTTACTCACAGTTCCAACGGGGGCGGGGGGCAAGCCTCCTCAGACAGGACCCCACAGGGAAGCACCAGGTTGGTCAGGAGCCTGGGGGAGAAAAGGCGGGCAAGAGCCGTTATGGTGGCTTAACAGAAAGGGATGGGCAAGCAGGCTTGTGAGTGGCTAGTCTGAATAATTTCAGCAGGCTCTGGGGTACATGGCTGTCCCTAGTAGTCTGGCACCTGGCCCTGGGGTGGTTCGGGCAAAGGGATAAGTGGTCTCAGGAGTGAGAGCCCTGTGAGAGCTCAATAAAGGAGTCAGTTGGGTGGGTTCAGGATTGACTGATTTGCATATAGCAGGTATGCTCCCAGGTGAATTGTTTGCCATCTCTGGGAATCAGGTAACCCTGGGAGGGGCAGTTCCTCCAGAGTCAGAGAAGCCCCAGACATCACAGCATCAGAAACACATGGAGGTGCCACATCTCAATTGGGACCAGGACAAATTTGATTCAAGTAGTTGGACACCAGAAATGGTCAGCCCGCTCTGGACCAGGGTGGCCCTTTTCCTTTCATTGGTCTTGCAATAATCGAGTCCTGCAGTTTACACTCTTGATGCTTTTGGACCTCATTCGTTGAATTAATGGCGACGTGTTTTGATATTACCACCACTATTCACTTGTCTTATTTCATACAAGTTACCTCAATCGATCCTCTCAACAACCCTGAGGGTAGGTATGGCACATACAGGTAGTTATCTATCTAACGTCCATTTTCTTTTTTCTCCTTATTAGCAGAACTCCAATTTTGTTCAAGGTAACAATACTAGGTAACCATACTAAAATACTGACCACCCCAGAGTCCTTTATAGCTACAAATGATAAAACAGTAAGTTCTGGACACAGAGGCATCTGGGTGAGGTTGAGGGAACTCCAGAAGGGGACAAACACAAGTGACATCCACGTTGTGGCCTCTTGCCTTTGCCCCTCCTCTGTCCCCCTGCCTGGTACACAGGTGGGGTGCTTAGGGGTGCCATCGCCATCTTCCAACCACAGAGAAGAAAGCTTCAGGCCAAGGATCTTGGTGCAGGAAGCCCGGGTTTTTGACGCATCCTCCGCCGCACTAGCCCTGGACTGCCAGCTTCCTGTGACCTGAGGAGCATACAGCTCCTATTTGGGTAAGTTACTGTGGTCGCTGTCTCAGCCAAATGCAGTCCTACTGGGCGAAATCGGCAACGTTATTATCCCCAATGGACAGAGGAGGGCGCTAGAGGCTAAAAGGTCAAGAAATGATCCAAGATCTTGCATCTCTTAAATGACAGAGCCTGTTATGGACTGAACTGTGTCACCCCAAATTCGTGTTGAAGCCCTAACACCCAGTACCTTAGAAGACGACTGCATGTGGAGTTGGGCCTTTAAAGAGGGGATTCCGGTTAAATGAGGTCATTAGGGTGGGAGCTGCCCTCATGTGGCCGGCCCTTGGCAAATGTGGAAATCTCTCTCTTCTCCCCCTTCTCCCCCGAAGGAGGTCTGTGGGGCTTTGTTTCCTCCTTAACAGCTCAGATATTTGGAATCTACTGGGCTTCCTCATCTCACCTTGGCTCTTAACCTCAACGTCCTCAAAGAGAGGGGGCTCCAGAGAACCACGCTGGGCCCTCATCGGGTCGTGTTTTGGAAGAACATCTAAGAGCAGGGTGAAGTGTGGTGAGGTGCAAATCGTCTCTATAGTGTGGTTTGTGCTTTACAACCAGCATCAACTGGGAGTTGAATATTGTCAGGTCCCTTGTTGGCATCGATGGACCCGCCCACATGACCCCCCTCCCCCCAGTGCTGTTAATAGGACAGGTTTCCTAATATTAAACCACCCTTGCGTTTCTGGAGTACATCTCACATGGTCATGATACATTTAATGTGTTTTTAGATTCTATTTGCTTACATTTTTATATTTAAAAATTTGCATCAATATTTATTAGTGATCTAGGACTATCTTTGTCTGTTATGATAGTAATATTATGTTAGCTTCATGAAAGTGACTTCAAATGTTTTCTATGTTCTGTAATAGTTTATGCAGCTTCGTAATTAAATAATATTTGAAAGTTTCATGGAGGTTCTTGATGATTCCTGGTTTGTTTGTTTTCGTATAGGGTCAGAGTTAGATAAAGGTGTGCTGACCATATCCGGAAACCTGGAGAATTGAGAAGGGAGCTGTTCCTCAACCTCACCCCGGGCCATGGTAGTTCAGCAAAAATCAGAAAGTTGTATTACATAGATGAGGCTTCAACTGAGAAAAATATCTTAAATTAAATTTATGCTTAAAAATGGAGTTATATACTGCCTTTGTAACTATGGTACATGAAACACGTTTGAATTTTGGCTCGCAAGTGAAAATCTCTAGGCTCACTGTCAGCTTTATCAACATGTAGCTGTAAAGGGCCAAGTGCCTGAGCTAAATATGGAGTTGTAGGGAAGTGACTCTGTTAACTGTTTAAATATAACTTTCTTCTTTCTGATAAAATTAAAGGCAGCTCCTCTTTTCAAAAGAATGCTTCTTATTTGGAGATTTTATAATATTAATATATTACATACATAGTTTATAAATTACATAAAAATTAATATACTTTATAGTTTAAAATATTTAAAATGATATTTTAACTATGGTAGTGTGTTCTGAGGCCATTTAGGAAATGTAATCTAACTTGAAAAAAAGAAAAATGCCCAACTCCTTCTCAGCCTTGGGTTTAGGTTCATTGTTTCAACAAGGATGGGATGGATGTCCACATGATTTGCAATTCTCTCTCTCTGTTTTTTCCAAACAAATTGTTTGTTTGTTTTTTAATTTTATTTTATTTTTAATTAGTTTCAGGTGTACAACACAGTGCAATAGTTATACATTTTACCCCTCAAAGTGACAACCCCCCCACCCCCAATAGTTTCAGGTGTACAACACAGTGCAATAGTTATACATTTTACCCCTCAAAGTGACAAACCCCCCACCCCCAATACACCACTCCACACCCCCCCATATCATATATATCTATTACTCTTCCTCTGACTCTCTTCCACAGTATAATCCACATCCCGTGACTATCTATATATATTCAATTACAGTAGGTATACCACCTCCACTTTAGTAATACAGTGCAGTGATCAAACCTCTACTCCATCCATGAAATGGTCTCCCTAACAAGACTTATGATCATCTGACATTCCACAGAATATTTACAACATTATTAATTATATTCCCCAAACTGTTTTTCCTATCCCAGTAGCAATATTGTAGTTGCCTATTTTTGCTGTCTAATCCCTTCCCCTTCTCCCTCATTCCCATTCCTTTCCAAATTAGCAACCCTGATTTTTCCTCTATATCTATGAGACAGTTTCTGTTTACTTTGCTCATTCATACAGTTTTTCATATTCCACATATAAGTGAGATCATATGGTATTTGTCCTTCTCTGACTGACTTATTTCACTCAACATTATAGTCTCTAGGTCCATCCATATCATTGCAAATGGCACGATTTCATTCTTCTTTATAGCGTAGTAATACTCCATTGTATAAATATACCACAGTTTCTTAATCCAGTCATCTACTGACGGGCATTTTGGTTGTTTCCAAGTCTTAGCTATTGTAAATTGTGCTGCTATGAACATCGGGGTGCATAACTTTTTTTGAATAAGTGTCTTGGTTTTTTCAGGATAAATACCTAGGAGTGGAATTGCTGGGTCAAAAGGTAGCTCTATTTCCAGTTCTTTGAGATACCTCCAAACTGACTTCCATAGTGGCTGCACCAATCTGCAGTCCCACCAACAGTGCAGCAGGGTCCCCTTTTCCCCACAGCCCCGCCAGCACTTGTTGTTTGTTGATTTGTTGATGATAGCCATTCTGACTGGAGTGAGGTGGTATCTCATGGTGGTTTTTATTTGCATTTCCCTAATGACCAGTGAGGTTGAACTTTTGTTCATATGCCTGTTGGCCATCTGTATGTCCTCTTGAGAGAAATGTCTCTTCAGATCTTCTGCCCATTTTTTAATTGGGTTGTTTGTTTGTTTGGTGTTGAGTTTCATGAGTGTTTTATAAATTTTGGATATTAACCCCTTATCAGATATATCGTTGGCAAATATATTCTCCCATTCAGTAGGCTTCCTTTTTGTTTTATTAATGGTTTCCTTTGTTGTGAAAAAACTTTTAAGTCTGATATAATCCCATATGTTCATTTTTTCTTTTACTTCCCTTGCGCGTAGGGATGTATCAGTAAAAATATTGCTCCGGGTAATGTCTGCAAATGTACTCCCTATATTTTCATTTAGGATTTTTATGGTTTCAGGTCTTACATTTAAGTCTTTAATCCATTTTGAATTTGTTCTTGTATAAGGCGTAAGGAGATGATCCAGTTTCATTTTTTGCATGTGTCAGTCCAATTTTCCCAGCACCATTTATTGAATAGACTATCTTTACTCCAGTGTAAATTCTTGCTTCCCTTGTCATAGATTAACTGTCCGTAAATGCTTGGATTTATTTCTGGGCTCTCTGTTCTGTTCCACTGATCGATGTGCCTGTTTTTATGCCAATACCAAACTGTCTTGATTACTGTGGCCTTGTAGTAGGTTTTGATGTCTGGTAGCGTGATCCCCCCAACTTTGTTTTTATTCCTCAGAATTGCCGAGGCTATTCTGGGTCTTTTATGATTCCATATAAACTTTAGGATTATATTTTCTATTTCTGTGAAAAATGCCCTTGGTAGTTTGATAGGAATTGCATTGAATCTATATATTGCTTTAGGCAGTATAGACATTTTAACTATATTAATTCTTCCTATCCATGAGCATGGTAGGTGTTTCCATTTATTTGTATCTTCTATGATTTCTTTCTTCAATGTCTTATAATTTTCTGAGTACAGATCTTTCACTTCTTTGGTTAAATTTATTCCTAGGTATTTTATAGTTCTTGACGCAATTGTAAATGGGACAGTTTTCTTAATTTCACTTTCCATTAGTTTATTATTGGTATACGCAAATGCCACTGATTTCTGAACATTGATTTTATATCCTGCTACTTTACTGAATTCGTCTATCAGTTCCAATAGTTTTTTGATGGAGTCTTTGGGGTTCTCTATATACAGTATCATGTCATCTGCATATAATGACAATTTTACTTCTTCCTTGCCAATTTGGATGCCTTTTATTTCTTTTTGTTGTCTGATTGCTGTGGCTAGAACTTCCAGCACTATGTTGAATAAAAGAGGAGAAAGTGGACAGCCTTGTCTTGTTCCTGATCTTAAGGGGAATGGTTTTAGCTTTTCCCCATTGAGTATGATGTTAGCTGTAGGTTTATCATATATGGCTTTTATTATGTTGAGATATGATCCCTGTATTCCCACTTTGCTAAGGGTTTTTAACATAAATGGCTGTTGGATTTTGTCAAATGCTTTTTCTGCATCTATTGAAATGACCATGTGATCTTTATCCTTCATTTTGTTGATGTGGTGTATCACATTAATTGATTTACGGATGTTGAACCAGCCTTGCGCACTAGGGATGAATCCCACTTGATCATGATGTATGATCTTCTTAATATATTGCTGAATTCTGTTTGCTAATATTTTATTGAGAATTTTTGCATCTATATTCATCAGGGAGATTGGCCTGTAGTTTTCCTTTTTGTGCTGTCTTTATCTGGTTTTGGAATCAGGGTGATAGAAGCTTCATAAAAAGAGTTTGGGAGCCTTCCCTCCTTCTGGATTTTTTGGAATAGTTTGAGAAGAATAGGTGATAGTTCTTTTTGAATGTTTGATAAAATTCACTTGTGAAGCCGTCTGGTCCAGGGCTTTTGTTTTTTGGGAGCTTGTCAATTACTGATTCAATTTCCTTGGTAGTAATCAGGGTATTTAGATTTTCTGTTTCTTCTTGCGTTAGCTTTGGAAGGTTGTATGCTTCTAGAAAATTATCCATTTCATCCAGATTGTCAAATTTGTTGGCATATAGTTGCTCATAGTAATTTCTTAGAATTTTTTGTATTTCTGTGATGTCTGTAGTCATTTCCCCTCTTTCATTCCTGATTTTGCTAATTTGAGTCCTCTCTCTTTTTTTTTGATGAGCCTGGCTAGAGGTTTGTCAATTTTGTTTATCTTCTCAAGAAACCAGCTCTTGGTTTCATTGATCTTTTGAATTGTTTTTCTGTTCTCTATATTGTTTATTTCTGCTCTGGTCTTTATTATCTCCTTTCTTGTACTCCCCTTAGGCCTCTTGTGCTGTTCTTTTTCCAGTTCCCTTAGGTGTAAGGATAACCTGTTGATTTGAGATTTTTCTTCCTTCTTTAGGTAGGCCTGCACTGCTATAAACTTCCCTCTTAGGACTGCTTTCGCAGCATCCCAGAGATTTTGGGTCGTGGTGTGTTCATTTTCGTTTGTCTCGAGGTATCTTTTGATTTCCTCCTTGATCTCATTTGTGACCCACTCACTATTTAATAGCATATTGTTTAGCCTCCATTTATTTGTCAGCTTCCCGGATTTCTTCTTATAATTGATTTCTAGTTTCATAGCATTGTGGTCAGAGAATACAGTTGAAATGATTTCAATCTTCTTAAATTTATTGAGACTTGTTTTGTGGCCTAACATGTGGTCTATCTTAGAAAATGTTCCATGTGCACTTGAAAAGAACGTATATTCTGTAGCTTTGGGATGAAATGCTCTGAAAATGTCTGTTAAATCCAGCTGGTCTAATGTGTCATTTAAGGTCGCTGTTTCCACATTGATTTTCTGTCTGGAGGATCTGTCCATTAGTGACAGCGGGGTGTTGAAGTCCCCTACTATGATAGTGTTACTGTTGATCTCTGTCTTTATGTCTGACAATATCTGTTTTATATATTTAGGGGCTCCTATGTTAGGTGCATAGATGTTTACTAGAGTTATGTCCTCTTGTTGGATCGATCCCTTCATTACTATGAAGTGTCCTTCTTTGTCCTTTGTTATATTCTTCAATTTAAAGTCCATTTTATCTGATATAAGTATCGCTACTCCAGCTTTTTTCTCAGTACCATTTGCATGAAATATTTTACTCCATCCCTTTACTTTCAGCCTGTATGAGTCTTTGGATCTGAGGTGAGTCTCTTGTATACAGCATATACTGGGGTCTTGCTTTCTTATCCATTCAGCCACCCTATGTCTTTTTATTGGAGCATTTAATCCATTTACATTTAATGTGATTATTGATAGGTGTGTATTTATTGCCATTTTCTTATTTGTGTTCGTAGTCTTTCATAGGTTGTTTTTCTCTTCTACTTAAAGAAGCCCTTTTAGCATTTCCTGCAAAGCTGGCTTGGTGGTAATGAATTCCCTTAACTTATTTTTTTCTACAAAGCTCCTTATCTCGCCTTCGATTTTAAATGATAACCTTGCTGGATACAGCAATCTTGGTTGTAGGCCTTTATTTTTCATCACTTTGAAAACCTCCTGCCACTCTCTTCTGGCCTGCAAAGTTTCTGTAGAAAAGTCAGCTGATAATCTTATGGGGGTACCCTTGTAAGTAACTTGCTGCCTTTCCCTTGCTGCTTTAAGGATTCTGTCTTTGTCCTTAACCCTTGCCATTTTCACTATAATGTGTCTTGGAGTGGGCCTGTTTGGAATCATCCTGTTTGGAACTCTCTGCACTTCCTGGGCTTGTATTTCAATGTCCTTTGCCAGGTTAGGGAAGTTTTCAGAAATTATTACTTCAAATATATTCTCAATCCCTTGCTCCCTCTCTTCTCCTTCTGGTACTCCAATGACCCTTAGGTTATTGCGTCTGATGTTGTCCCCCAGCTCTCTTAAACTATTTTCCATGTTTTTCATTCTTTTTTCTTTTTGTTGTACCGCATGGGTGATCTCTGCTATTTTGTCTTCTAAGTCACTGATTCGATTTTCTGCTTCATCCAGTCTGCTAGTGATTCCATCAAGTTTGTTATTTAATTCAGTAATTGTGTTCTTAAGTTCTAGCTGGTTGCTTTTCATGATTTCTCTATCCTTCTTTATATTTTCATTAATTTCCTTGAACATTCTAATAATCAGTGTTCTGAACTCTGTCTCTGATAGGTTGGTTACCTCTATTTCCTCTATTTCCACAGATTCAGGAAGTTTCTTCTGTTCTTTTATTTGTGTTATGTTTCTTTGTCTCCCCATTCTGGCTTACTCTTTGTGTTTGCTTCAATATAACAGATAGATCCCCCAGATTTCTCAGTCTTTTCTGGGTAAACTTATATGGTGTGTGTCCTTTATATTTGAATTACTCAGTCTCCCTATTCTCCTGTGCTTGTATCTGAGGTGTTCCTTGTGTCGTGCGTCCTCACTTGTTGAAGTTTTAGTTTTGATTACTTTTGGTTTGTCAGTAGGTGGGATTGACTCCCAGATTGATTAGCTGTGAGGATCAGCAGCGTCTGCAGTTTATGAGCTGCTGTGAGAGGATTGACCCCTCTGATGAAACTTGGACCCTATGGGTCTTAGTACCTGTAGTAACTTCTTTTTGGGTGTGACTCTTGTATGTCAAACCCAGAAATGCTCTGGTTTTATCTAAAGTTGGCCTCCGGGTATGATGATTCTTGTGTCTGTTTGTTTGGACCCACTGCGTGTGGCCAAGATCCCCGCTCCGCGTCTCTCGGGGACCTGCGTCTCCACCCGGCGCACTGCTTGTCCGAGCGAGTCCTCTTTTTCCCCTGCTCCCGGGTTCCAGGCTTCTGCCTCGGAGCCGGCGCGCCCGCGCGGATCTCCTGCTGCTCTCCCAAACGGTCTGCCGGGATTTAGGGGACTGCGCGCACCGTGCCGCGTGGCTCCGATCCCCGCTCTGTCTCTCCGGGATCTGTGACTCCGGCCGGCGCGCTGCGTCTCCGAGGGCGAGTCCTGTGTTTCCCCTGCTCTCGGGTTTAAGGCTTCTGCCTTGGAGCCGGCGCGCGCCCGCGCCATTCTCCTGCTGCGCTCCTGGAGGGACTGCCGCCGGGGTTCAGGGGACTGCGCGCACCTTTCCACGCGGCTCCGATCCCCGCTCCGTCTCTCCGGGACCTGCGTCTCCGCCCAGCGCGTGCTGCTTCTCCGCGGGCGAGTCCTCTGTTTTCCCCTGCTCCTGGGTTTCAGGCTTCTGCGCTCCGCGGGACCCGGTGGGCACAGAGACTGATCCCTGAACCGGGAGGGTGCAGGGACTGATCTTGCCCTGCTGCTGCGGGGCTCTGCACCCTGCTTCCTGGGGACCCGGCGAGCCGCGGGTGCAGCTCGTACCTCTGCACAGTCGTCTCCTCTCTCTCCTCCCGCACTTGCCCGGCCTGAGCTTCTGCCTCAGACCGCAAACCAACGCGCTCTGGCTGAACTCTAGGTGGGCCGCGGGCCGCAGGGAGCGAGCCGGGGGACACTCACCGTGACTCAGCAGCCGCGGCTGCGGGCTGCACCTCACGCGTCTCGCCGCCTTCTTCCCCTACTCGCCCGGCCTGCCCACCTTCCAGCAATCCTTGTGTGGAACTCTTAGTCGCTCTGTGTGATGAGTAGATGTCTCTTTGAAGCGTATTAGAAGTTCAAATTGTGGATATTTCCAGGGGAGATTTCATGGAGCCCTCCTCACAGCCGCCATCTTGCCGGAAATCCCAAATTGTTGTTTTAAGCCAGGTAATGTTTCTTTTCCTTTTCTGCCATCTCCACTCAGGCTGAATTTTCCAACATAGACAATGTCAATTGAACTTTAATAGGTCAAATCATATTAGCCAAGTCAACTTGCGACATTTATTTTCTAGACATATTTACCAATATTTGAGTTCTTTTTAGCATAAAGCTATTAAAGTGTTGCATCCAATAAGTGAAATCATATTTATTTCCCAAGGAAAAAATCAAGAGCTGTGCTAATCAGAAATTTTCTCATCAGTTAAATAGAAATTATCTCCAAGAATGCCAAGAGTTTTGAGGTCTGGAAACAGTTGCATGAAAAGGTAGGCATCTGTTCACGTGAGCTGAGTGCTGTCTGCAAAGGTCTCAGTTAAACTCAGAGCAGCTCTGTTTGAGGGGTTTCACTTGTACATCAGTGCCCTTATTTTATTTTACATTATAGGCGATTTAGTCATAACAGGATTCCCATAGCAGGAGCTTTGAGTGCATTTGGTATTTTGCTAATTTACCACTAAAATACACAGGTGCTCTGAGCCTATGGGATCTATTCTGCCACAATGAAAACAGTATAACAAGAAATATAATAAGAACTCACAGAATAATGCTGTAGTGTAACTGCCTATTCTGTGTGGGGCGAGGAGGGGACAGTAAGCAGGCGCAGGGTGGAAGGTGGGGGGTAGGGAAGAAGGGTGTTCCTGTGGGCCAGTTATTGCACCATAGTCATGTCACCCACTCATACATGGGCTATGTCTTGTTTTGAAACGATGCAATAGATCAAGAGGCAGAGTGCCAGGCACCGGTACCGCTCTCACACCCGTTAGCCTTATGCTGGTGGCCGCCTGGGCAGCTGGAGCAAGATGGTCTCTCTCCATGAGCCAAGGAAAAGTAATACAATGTGTTCAGGTACCTTGGGCTGATGTGCCAACTACACTCGGTTAAGGTGGTGACATAGCTGTTGTTATGTGGCTGCTGACCAGTTCTGCCATCCAGGTGATAAAACCACAAACAGGTTTTGGGCGCTTTACATTCTGCATTTCATGATGAGGCTGGCTCATGCGGTCTTTTGGAATCCTGCCTCATTGCTGGAATAGCAAGATAGCTGCGGTTGTTGTATCTGAATGTAGTGAATTCAATCTATTCAAAGTAATGACAGACCAGGACTTAGCCCATGGGACTTTGTTTACACCAACCTCTGAATCCAAGCCAGTGTGACACAGAATCCTATGGGCAAAGGATCCTATGACGTGTGTCCTGGAAGCAAGTTGGGGGTCTCTCTTCCAGCTAGGACATAACTCCTGACTTTTATCGCTCGGGGCAGTGGTGTGCAGAGTTGAGCCAAGTGTCTATTTGCTGAAAGCATCTCAAGGGTGGGCTCAGGTGTCTTTTCCTCCTTTCAGTGGTGGCCTGTCACTGTCACTGTTGGCCTCAGACATTGAAGTCACCAGGGGCTGCCATCTGCCCACGCTGGAGACAGCACTGAGGGTTTGAGCCCATCCGGATGTGTATTCCATGGACATTTGCTCACTGCTGTTCACTATCTTGTGGTTTAGTATCTACATTAGGCATAAACGGAAACCTACCACACACATAACGGCAGGTTCTGGGGAAAGCAGGTGGGTATGGAGACGCCTCACCTTGAGTGAATTCACCTTTCTGGGCTTTGGTTTCCTTATTTGTGAAACAATACTATGTGTTCCTAATCTGGCAGTTCTGAGGTGTGAGTAAGAAAATATACTCAGTGCTTAGTCCAGCTGTCTGGGAAGCAGGGAGGTAGAAATGCCAGCCATTATTGCTATGACACCTAGTGTTGGACTGCTCCTGGAATGAACCACATCTCAGCCTGTCTGGGGCCAGTGGGACTTTCTCTAATGTGGAGTGCTGACTCCTGGGATCCTGTGACAATTAGAGCATGGGATGGGGGAGGGGAGGCTTTGTAAGAGAACCCAGCAGAGCTCAGACTCCCTCAAGGGGACTGTTCTCTGAGCATGTGGCAATTAATTTTGAGCTGGATGGCACATTCTTCGCAGACCAGTTGCCAAGGAACTAGGAAATCTTGCGGCAGATTTCTGCCTGGCGTTTGTTTGCTGGCTGAAGGGATTTTAGGTGGCAACAAATTTTATTACTAGGTTTATTCCTGGTCTCCATGAAATAACCATATGAGAAGACAAGTGATGTAAAAGGACAAAACTGCAGACCCGGATTGGCACCATACAGAAAACAGGCACTTCGTTTCCGTTTGATATTGATCTAAAGATGTACTGGATTAAAAAGACAGTAACACCGAGACCACACACTTAAGCTGCCATTTGGCGAGATGACTTTTCCTGATAAGTTGACTTCTTGGGAAATCCTGGGGGTGGCCTCTTGGCTCTGCCTTCACTAGTGACATGATTGTGGATGAGTCAGGTCACTACCACCTTCCTTAGCAGGTAGACGCAAAGTGAATTAACCCGAATAAACACAGTGAGCACAGAGCAGGCACCGGGGACTGCTGGTCCCTTTTCTTTATAGACAACCATAAAGGGGCTACTCACACATTTACATTCTGATCAGCTGCTGTGTCCAAACAGATAGAGCTTAGGGGGTTCTGGGGCCCAGAAGGGTGGGCAGAGAGGACTGTTCTTTTTACATGGGAATTCATAAAGAAGGGTTGTGTGATGCTAATCATCTAATGATGGCTATACTCAAAAATGAGTGGCCCTTTAGCTAGTAACTTCTGGTGATTTTATGAAGAAATAGAGTAACTGTCATGGCCACATACAGCATATATTCCCCATTGCATCAATAAGAATTCCTTATGATATGGAAATAGTGGTTCTTAAGATCTACTATGATCGGGTGGCTTTGATCAACATTTTTGGCAAGCCTGGCATGGATGTCACACACATAAACTCTACCCTGACAAAAGCAGGGTGCTCTTCAAAGAAAATCATAGATCTTATTGCAAACTTTACATCATCCAAGGACAAAAGTTTTTCATGGAGACATTTAAAAGTATAATGAATGTCAAAAAGAAGAGAGATGCAAATTTGATTTTACAAAATCTGACAATCAACCAAAGAGTAAGGTACAATCAAGACATATAGTCGGCTACAGCCCCCTTTAGAAAACACTGTCTTGATAGCAGCAGAAATCCTAGCCTGCTGAGAGGCAGCTGCCCCAAGTGACGAGGGGATGGTGGGAAGGTGGGGAGTGGAAGCAGAGGGTTCTGGGAGAAGAACCTGTGTAGGGTGCTCAGGGGTCTGTCTGCTCTCTAGTCTCTGCCAGGAGCCCAGGTCTTCCCTGGAGGTGGTGGGGAGAGTCTTGCTGCTGTGTCCCAACTTCTATTTCCTCTGACCCATGGAGACGGGCAGAGGGAGAAGTGGCAGGTCCCCACTGCCCACAAGGTCTGGGAACCAAGCCGCACCCCCAGAAAGGCTGCCACTCAGCAGGTGGAAACTATGCCCACACTGCCCCTCTTGCTCCCACAACCCCATGTGGCTGGGAGAGCTGAGAGGAAGAGGAGCAGTGGGCACAGGAAGACCGAGCAAGGGAAGTCTCCATGACTGCACTTCTGGGGCGAGCATGCTGCATTTCCTCCAACTAGGGGAACAGTGCCACTGACCAAACGTCAAGCACGACATGATTTCTAGGCCATTTCTGGCTGCACAGACAGTGCTGAAGTGTCAGGGCTTGTGGGGATGAGATGGGATATTTAAAATTAAAGGTGTCCTAGAAAACCAGTCACATGATGGGTCACCAGTGTGACCTCTGGCCAGAGGATCACTGAGCCTTTCGCCATCCGTCAGTCTCGGTGGAAACTCAGCACCCTCAGAGCTGCAGGCTGATCCGATGAGGGAGTAATGCCTGTTACCAGGTTCTACATTCGTTTTTAGGAAAAGCCCAGAAAATACAGAATTTGTTGTTTCAAAGTTAGACTAGATTGACTACCCAACTTTCATCACAGATGTAGCCTTTACTCCTGGAGGACAAGGCCAGTCAGGCATTAGCCAGGAGGTACACATCATCTTCGTAGCTGGGAGACACCGGGCTACATATACCCTCCAGCAGGACTACATACATCTCTCAAAGCAGCTTGAGAACTGGCCCCGACATATCTCCAAAGAGGACCCAAGAAAAATGTGGAACAAGTAAGTGACTGGTGGCCTCTAGTGGCCACTGATGGCTAAATTTCACATCAGATACTGGACTCTACAGAAAAGGAAAAGGCTCGCTCACTTTCCTCCAATACAATAGCTGTATGAGAATATAAAATAATCATGAAGAAAAAAATGTCTGTAATTAATTAAATCCTGAATATTTTGTCAAAAAAGAACCTCAAATACTAAATAGTCCTTAAATAAAAATAATTTAGAGAAGACCCAAAATGGAGGGGTAGATAAACATTGTGCCTGCTTCCTTTCGTGAACACATTAAAATTACAACTAAATTATAGAACAATCAACCTGGGGAACCATCTGAAGTCTGGCTAGATAAGTTTTATATCTAAGGATATAAAGAAGCTACATCAAGACTGGTAGAAGAGGCAGAGACACGAAACCGGATGGTCCCAAACCTCCAAGCAGTAGATGAAAATTGGGAGGGGTACCTTGGCCACAGAGCTCCCCCCAAGAGAAGCAAAGGACCCCCGCCCCCCACTCCCCAGCCCATTGTACTGGTGCCGGGAAGAGGAGCCCCCACAACATCTGGCTGGGAAAAACAGTGGGGATTCCAACCATCCGGTTGGGACTGAAGGCTGTGGGAAACCAGGCGTCCTCGTAATGGGCCCGCGCACAGACTCACTCGTTCGCAGGCACTCACCTTGGGCTCCAGCGGAGGGACGGTGATTCAGGGGATGGCAGAAGCATACAGGGAGCAGATAGCTGTGTGTAGCTTGAAGACCAGGGCTGGATGGAGGACAGTCCATTTTCCCTGTGAGGAGTCCTCTTGCAGCTGGCAGGCGGCCGCCATCTTTAACGGTTGAGCTGCCTCCTGCACCTTTATGGCCAAATCTGAATCTGATTGGCTTGGTGAGCTCTGGGGTTCACTGGGACCCTGCCCAGGCAACTCCCCCAACGCTTGAGGCACTGTCTCTAGAGCAGCCAGTCCTACCCACATTGCATTCTTTCTTGGTAAACTATTGGAGTCCACAGACCCAAGGCAGGCAACTGGTCTTGCTGTGCTCTGAGACTTTTGCTGAGTAGCTCCAGGCTCAGCACTAGTACCAAACCAGAGTCTACATTACCCTGGAGACCACATGCTTCCCACTGTAGTGACTCCCTGAGACCCTGCCTCATACAATTTGCATACTGCAGGAGCTACATCAGCGGCTGAACTTTAAGGGACCTAGCAGGTGGCAGCAGGCCTTGGGGTGTCCTAACTTTATGCAGTTGCCCCAGGCACAGTACTGGTGGCAGCTATCTTCAGTTTGTAGTGTGACTTCTCCCACATGCCTCCAGTTTTAGCACAGTCAGTGAAAAACTGAGGATAGCCTTGTAGCTCCTACCGGGTAGTCTCTGACTGGTCACAGGCAGTGAGTAACCTGGACCTGCACCAGAGTCCCTCCCAAAAGGCCCAGAACCAACATAGTTGGAGGTTGGCTTCAGACCACAGCAGAGCACCACCCAGTTAGACTCACAAGCAACACACACAAAGGGCAGTCTCAACAGGCACTAGAGCCCACTGGGGCAAATCCCACTTAGTGGGGGTAAACCCCCCGCACAACAGCCCATAAGCTGTGGATGTGGCCAAACCCCACAGCCAGTCACCCTGAGGGTTAATCCCACCCACTGAGGTGCCAATAGAAATCAAGACTCAACTATAGCAGGAGGGCACACACAACCCACACAAGGGACACTCCTGGAGCACTGGGAGGTGACCAGGGAAACTGTGCCACTGGGCCCCACAGGGCACCTACTACATAAGGCCACCCGGCCAAGACTGGGAAACATAGCAGATCTACCTCATACATGGAAACAAACAGAGAGGCAGCCAAAATGAGGAAACAAAGAAATATGTCTGAAATAAAGCAGGAGAAAACTCCAGAAAAAGAACTAAATGAAATGGACGCAAGCAAACTACAACACACAGAGTTAAAAAAAAATGGATATAAGGGCCGGCCGAGTGGCGCTTTGGTTAAGAGCTGATTTTGGGATGCCAGCAGCCCCGGTTCAGACCCCATATATGAGGGCCAGTGACACTGCCCTCTACAGCTAACAACAGCTCCACCTGGAGCTGGGCTGTGTAAGCCCTGGCGACGGTGTAGGCTGCAGCCCCTGCTGCAGTGGGCTGCCATTGGCTAGTGAGTGGCCGGCAGCCAGCGTGAACAGCTGGCAGCCAGCGTAAGCTGCCAAGAGCCGCGGTGAGCGACCATCCAGAGGCCGGCGACCGATCTGCCTCATCCGGGATGAGCACAATGATGATACCAACATGAGCCAGTGAAGCAACGTCCTCCGCAACTAGACTGAAGAACAAAAAGACAGCAACTTGTCTGTTCCCCTTTCCCGATTCCCAAACTCTGTTACCCTCCCCCAATTCCCCAATAAAATCTTTAAAAAAAAAAATGGATATAAAGATGCTCAAGGAACCTAGTGGGAACTTCAACAAAGAGATTGCAAACATAAAAAAGGGCACAGAAACCAATAAAAAGAACCTGTGAGATAGAAGTGAAGAATACAATAACTGGAATGAAGAATGCACTATAAGGAATCACCAGCAGACTAGATGAAGCAAAGGATCAAATCAAAAATTTGGAAGACAAAGATAGCAGAAAATACCCAATCAGAACAGCAAAAAGAAAAAAAGAATTTTTAAAAATGAAGATAATTTAAGAGACCTCTGGGACAACATCAAGCATACAACATTCCCATGGTAGGGGTATCAGAATAGAGAAAGTAAGGAATTGAGAATCTATTTGAAGAAATAATGACTGAAAACTTTCCTCACCTGGCAAAGGAAATATACGAGCTCAGGAAGCACAAAGAGTCCCAAACAAGATAACCCAAACAGGCCCACACCAAAACACAATAGAATTAAAATGATCAAGTTTAAAGACAAAGAGAGAATCCTAAAAGCAGCAAGACAAAGGCAACTACTAGTAATTTATAAGGGAACTCCCATAAGATTGTTAGCTGATTTCTCAACAGAAATTCTGCAGGCCAGAAGGAAGTGCTAGAAAATATTTAATGTGATGAAAAGCAAGGACCTACAACCAAGGTTACTCTACCCAGCAAGGCTATTATTTAAAACTGAAGGAAGACAGAGCTTCCCAGACAAAAAAAAGCTAAAGGAATGCATTACCACCAAATTAATATTACAAGGACTGTTAGAAGAACTTCAAGACAGAAAAAAAAAATCAAAATTATGAATAAAATGGCAATAGCTACTTATCAACAATTACTTTCAATGTAAATTGATTAAATGCTCCAATCAAAAGACATAGGAGGGCTGAACAGATAAGAAAACAACATATGCTGCCTATAAGAATCACTCCAGATTGAAACACACACAGAGATGGAAAGCAAAGAGATGGAAAATGATATTTCATGAAAATGAAAAAAAAAAAAAAAAGCTGAGGTAGCCATACTTATATCAAACTAAGGCTATAACAAGAGACAAAGGATCCAGTAATCTCATTTCTGGGTATTTATCTGAAGAAACTGAAAACGCTACTTCAAGAGGACATGTGCATCCATATATTCATTGCAGCATTTTTACAATGGCAAAGATGTGGAGGCAGCCTGGGTGTCCTGCTGGAAGAACGGATGAAGAGGAGGTGGTACATGTATACAATGGGATATTGCTCAGCCAGGGAAGGGAGTGGGTTCTTGCCGTCTGCACAGTTCATGGATGGACCTGGAGGGTGTGGTGCTGAGTGGAGTATGTCAGACAGAGAAAGACAGATGCAATGTGATTTCGCTTATATGTGGAATCTAAAGAAAAAAATAAACAGAAACAAATAAAGTAACAATGATGATGATAAATGTAGGCACATTTTTTTGAGGATATATTTATTAAGTTCTACAACCTTTAATTCAAACTAAAAGAAAAACTAGGAAAACTAGAAATTTCAACATGTTTCACAGAGGGTTGAAAGTATCCTTTTTTGTTGTTGTTATTACTATTATTTTGCCTAAGGACAGGTGAGCTAATATTTTTGAAAGATTCATCAACTGGTGAACTTCATCTTGGTCTCCACTTTATGTCTTTTACGCCATGAAAATGTCTTTTCAAAGCACTGTTATCGGCCCATGGAGAATTTAAACAGGAGTCATCATCATTTTCTTCCAATTTCTGGAAATAAATGTTTTATTCAGGAAGGCATTTCAGGAAAGTGTTTTGACTATAAAGAGACTGAAGAAAGAACCCATGACCAGCCGCGCCTGCCCCCCTCCCAGGAGCAGGACACTCCCAGGCTGCAACGCATGTGGGGCTCCTGGCAAAGCCCCTGTAGCCCTGGAGACGCTGGAGCTCTAGAAAGCCCCCAGCACATGCTGCAAAACTCAGAGTCCCCCAAACTGTCCCCGTCCCGTTGGGTAAAACATGGGGGTGAATGCCCCAGGCCCCAGCTGTGCGGAAAACCCGTCTGTCACCCGATACCTTGAGTTCCTCCTGTCTTCTGTGATAATACAGCATCAGCTGTTTCTGCTCCTCACTGCTAATGATAGGTTCTCGGGCTGGAGCTCCCTGTCCCCTCTGCAAAGATGAGGGGAGAGCCAACTGTGGATCAAGGCATTCTCACAGGGACAACCCCGGAAGTTACAGCGAAGGTCTTACACCCGCCTTTGCCAACTGCTGAAGATAAAGAGGTCGTCCATTCCTGACCACCCAAAGCATCTCGTTAGGGGCAGGCCTGGTCCTCAGCAGCCCCTCACTCTAGGCCCTCCTGGGGGATGGAGACCAGGGGATGCGCAATGCCACTCTGTCATGGTCATTCCCAAGTCGCCCACTGCAGGTCCAGTGGGGAAGGGGGAGCGGTAATCATGGGGGACTGTCTCCCCGAAATTGGAGTAAGGATTTAGGAGAGAGCACACCACCAGAGCAGCCCTGCAGACACACAGCTCATATCATACCCTTACCGTCTCTAACCCCCGCCCCTCCTTTACAGAGCATAGGCACTTTGAAAAAACCTGAAGTCAGTGCTCTGGGCTGGATTTCTCACTTCAAGAAATATTTTTATTAACTTGTAGCCCTATGCTTTAATGTTGAAATTAACATTGCATTACCCCTCCCAATGAAAACAAATGCCAGACACTGCCAAGCAACCTGAATTTCCTTCCAATTCTGGTTGTTGCAGAAAAAGATAGTTTTACGGTAAGTCTGGACCAATAGGATTAAAGTATTTGCACAAGGACTTTAAACTCTTTCAGATTTATTGTAAATTTTTAGTAGTTAGAAAGTAAATAAAAAATAGTGACATCTTAAAGCAAAAGTACTTACTTGCTGAATCTTGACGATAATTTTGGTTTTCTCATTTTTGCCCACATAGTCTGAAAGCTTCTTTGTTCTTCTTAACTCCTTGGCGGCCCACCACAGTTGTGCCTGGGATTCTTCAATGACATTGAGTTCTGCCTGTGGCCATGGTAAGAACCCGCTTTAAGGCTATCATGACACAGCCACAGGTATCTTCCCACCCAGGTGCACGGAGCCTGGCTGGTGCCCCCAGGGAGGGGAAGGCTTACGGAACCCTGCCCTCCCTGAGCCCCAAGTGAGCAGCACTAACTCCCCCACCTACTCAAAGCCCTCGCTCATTGTAGCACCTTCCCTGTTAGTTTCAACTCATGCCCTGACTCGGGGGCCATCTTGCTCTGGGAAGTGGGGAGCATCTATTTGGGCTGTACCCTCATCCATAACACACAGTCCCTCTTCAATGGACCCTGAGGATACTGCCAGGGAAGAATCCTGGAATCCTGCTGGGTTTGTACATATAGACACAATGGGGCTCTTTGTTTGCTTCTGCACATTCCACTTATTTGAAATGACTCAGAGGAACAGACACTGTCCAACAGGTTAAGGAATAAATGAGACAAATAAAGGAAAATGAACATAAAGGTAAAAAATAACATGAAGCTAGGGGTAGGTCTAGAACACAAAATTCCACGTAAAGGGACAAATGCATTTGCGTAGAAACAGGCACAAATTAGGTATATGGCTTTCCAGTGGCCAAAAAAAAATAGCAGTGTTTTCAGTTACTCCTGACGGGCAGCCTCCCAGGCCTCCTCTCCCGCCGCTGTGTGGGCCAAGCCCTTGCCATGAGCAGCGCCCTCTCGGAGTCCTGCCCTGGGTTCAGAAGCTCGACAGAGAATGGTGGAAAGCTGTGTGTAAAGCAAAAAACTACATCCCGAAGAGCAGGTCAAATCTGAGCGCCTTCTGCTCTTTGCGGGGCTGTGAACTCACCTTACAGACTACCCAACAGCCACATACCTGAGTTCCCGACAAGTCTTCTTTATTTTCAAATTCCATCCGGATGGGGTCGTATGGTGGCAAGCCCATGGGATAAACAATCATCACGGCCCCTCGAAGCTGGTCCAGGGCATCTTTCACCATCTCCATGGTAACACAGACATTGGCTTCCACTTGTTTCTGAAAGTGGACAGGCACCATTACCTACAATGCCGCTGATTAATTCAACAACTATTTATCAAGTTTCCTACAAGATCCTAGACAGATACTGCCAGAGCCACCTAAAGGATCAAACAGGACCTGTACCAAGGTGACTACCATCTAACTCAAGGGCTGGGACATGTCTACCACGTCCTTTACTCTCTCAAGTTCTTCAAAAAGATAAAGGAAACAAAGTCACATTTGCATCAGTTCATATTTGTACCACACAGGAATCACACTGACATGAGCCAGTAACATTTTTTGTCTAACCTGTGGGGACTGGGGGATAAGCCAGGGCCCACCCCAAACAAGCTTGTTTCCCTTGTCTCTGGAAGGCTTAAAACGAAAAAAAGAAAAGGCTGGTCGACAGATAACTCTGGAAGCCATAACTGGAGTTTATTTCAAAAGACAAGCTTTGGAACAGCATTTTAAAAAGCTAACCTTAGATATTATTGCTTTGGCTTCTTCTATAGTCTTCTTTAAAACTTGCTTCATTTTTTCATTTGGAGCTATAAAAATAAAAAAGGGAAGAGGGAGAGAGGCAGCCATCTTTTAAAATTCTTCTTAAATATCCCAATCCCTTCAGTCTGAGTTGGGGAGTAAGTGAAAGGAGAGAAAGGACAAGCATGGAATTTAGGTGGGGGACACAAGAAAGCTGACTGTGAGAAGTTAGGGAAAAGACGCTTCATGAGAGCAGAGAGCAGTGTGTGCTTTATGCAAAGTGGCAAAGGCCACAAACAACAGGAATAAATGCCATCATTGGGCAGATAGGGGTTGGCAAATCTTTTCTATGAAGGGCCAATAGTAAATATTTTAAACTTTGCAGGTTACACAGTCTCTCTTGCAGCCACTCAACTCTGTCACACTAGCATGAAAGCAGCCATACATGATTCTCAAGTGAATGGGGTAGCTGCATTCCAATAAAACTTTATTTACAAAAAGAGGCATGGGCCAAATGTGGCCTGTGACCCCCAGTTTGCCTACCCCTACACACAAAAAAATTGTAACTTGAAAGTTTAGAAGCAAGAACAATGGAGATAGGGCCAGCTGAGTGGCGTGGTGGTTAAGCACTGGCTTGGGAAGCCAGCAGCCCTGGGTCGGTTCCCACATATAAGGGCCAGTGAGTGACACTGCCCTCAAAAACAAACAAACAAACAAACAAACAAACAAAAACCAATGGGGATAGAATATCCAAATCTAAGGGTGATGGGGCAAGTTCAAAACTTATATTCTTAAGACCAGTATTAATTAGACATTGAAAATACTAGAAATATAAAAACTCTACTAGAATAGTAATGGCTAATTTAAGACAATTGGTTTAAAGATGAATAATGAACTGTTAACTGGATCTTATGAGATATACATATTATTTTTATTGATGCAATTCTTTCTAAAAAGCAAAGAATCTCTCCAAACTGAGAATGAGTTTAGGTATGAAAAGGTGTGGAAGGCAACCAACCATATTCCTGGTAAAAAGTGAAAGAAAATAATACTAAAAATTCCCATTGCCCCCAATATTTTAAAAAATATACAGAGGTTGCTAAAAAATGTATACACATTTTAAGAAAGGAAAAAACTGTATTCAAATTATGCTGATGGTAACCACTTTGAGCACCTGTTGTAATTGCAGAAGTCAAACATGACTTGTATTCATCTTTTGTTATTGGTATATATTGAGTATTACAATTTTAATACAGTTTTTTCCTTTCTTAAAATGTGTATACATTTTTTTGGCACCCTCCGTATTTTTTGAGCATGTAAAGACCTTGTATTTCTTTTGCTTTAGGGGCATGGTAGATACTTAGGTGTTTGTTAAATGGTCCATTATGGTCTTTTAAATGGAGCTTTCTACGCAGGTTAAAAGGGACAAGCTATTCAAAATGAGTTATCATCCTTTTTTCCTTCAAATTCCACATGATCAACCATATGCTAAAAGGAGAAGACCCATTGCTTAGGCTCTCTGCCACGGACTAAAGGCTCTGCACCAGGGAGGCATGTCTTCCATCCAAGTGGGGAGTCATGTGCTGACATTCACCTCCTTCTTTCACACAGAATCTCTACATTAACTCCAGTGTCTGCGAACCATAACAAAACACAACCTTCAATACATTTTCAGTGATTACCCCTCCCCAAAAAACTATTAGGTCGAACCATATGAAATTGTCAATTTTCAACCATTTGTGACCAACAAAAATGGTAACTGCAAATAAGGTTCATCAGGTATATTTAAAAGCTAGGTGCAACTTAGGAAGAGCAAGAAGAAGGATGCGTCCTTTATTCACCAGGCTCATTTGGGATTGGTGTTTTACCACAAGGAGTCACACAGTGCACTGCAGTACTTTATAAGTCTGTACGGAAATACTGAGGTCAATTTTTAACTTAAAGAACCGCTTTCATACTTGCTGCTAAATTCAGGCATGCACAGAGCAGAAAAATGCTGGATCACCTTGCCCATTCCTTCGTCCAATATCATCCTTTTTAAATAGTGAACCTCCACTGGGCACACACTTTTCACCCCATTCATCCTTTAATTTCAATTCTTCAATCTGGTCATCAGTCAGTCCTTGCATGTTAGGAGGGAGAAATATGCCATGGTCTGCCAGTTCTTCCATTTCTTAAAAAGAAGAGAAAGTTAGACAATATGTATCACGATCATCAGCCTGACATCTAATACCTTGCTGGAATGTACGTCCCTTAAGAGGTCAGGGGTCCTGCCAATGGCTCATGATTTTATTTAACGAACACTGAGAAAGCACTTGCTGTGTGCCAGACCTGCCCTTGACCTTTGACAAATGGTCACCTATTCATCCTAGGTCAACAGAAGCACAGAGTCCAGGAGGTTGCTGATGAGGTCACAGGCAGCCCGGCTGCAGATTCTGAGCTCTAAGTGCTGTGCTATGTTGTCCTCATGGCACTCAGGAGGCACAGGTCAAACTTCACTGAAAGTCTAACTACACAGCCACATAGGGCTTTGGTTTTCCAAGTGTATTCACCTAGATTATCCTTAATTTAACCATGTGAGGTAGGCAAGACAGTTATGACAGTTATCAATATCCCATCTTCCCTAATTTACACTGTTTCATTTGAGGCTTGCTCAGGTCACAATGTTACTACTCTATAGAAAACTCTGGATACATACTTTATAAATAACTTGTGCACATCCAATCAGTGGGGAGGATTTAAGGCAGCTCACACCCCTCGGAAGTGGCAGAGACTGGACAAGTCCTTTGTTTTCTAGTATCATGTTCACTGTGCAAATGCATGGTTTTATATTTTTCCTATTCCACATATACGCGTCTTCACCTCAAAACCAGTCCACGTTTGTTTTTTGTGTGTGTGTTTTTTGTGTTTTTTTTTTTGAGAGCAGTGTCACTGGCCCTCATATGTGGGGCCGAACCGGGGCCGCTGGCTTCCCAAGCCAGCGCTTAACCACCACGCCACTTGGCCGGCCCCAGTCCACGTTTTAACCTTACAAAATGTCCTTCTCCTTTTTTCCTTCCTCTCTTCCTCCTTCCTTCCCTCCCTTTGTTCTTTAATAAGAGGCACATGGGTCTGGGTCTTCCCATAACGCTGTGAAGACACCACGTGGCCTCTAAACACGATACTATGGAACAAACAGTTTAACTTAAGGGGGTGTGTATTGTCCCTCTCCCCAGCAGACTCTACACCTCGGGGCGCCAAGCAGCTGGTCTCATTTATCCTTGTCTCCATTTGGCATAGCTCAGGGGCCTGTCTGAATCACCACTGAAATGATGACTCTAGAATAAGGTATATGGATTCCAAATTCACCTTAACATTCAGCATAACATTTTCAACGGATAATTTTATAAAAATCAGCTGGGTCTCTTTTCTCCTCAAATGCTTTAATTTTAAAATGACATTTAACATGGAGCTTGTTTGGAATCGGTACGTTTTACTAAGCAACTAAATGTCTGCCTCATAAAGGCAGACACCATGACCCTAAGGAGTTCTCCATGATAAACAAGAATCATGTTACAGGAATAAAAACACTCAACACCCTAGACTACATCTGGAGTATTATCATCTCAAGTTCGGTGCCTGCCTAAGGAGACAGGGGCTAGTTGCGCTTGACTAATTAAAATTAAAAATGTAAATGCAGTGCCTGGGTTGCACTGGCCACATTTCAAATGCTCACCAGCCACATGTGGCCAGAGGATACCTGACTGGACAGAGAACATCTCCACCGCGGTGGAAAGGTGAGCAAAACGCTGCACCATGAGAAACCAGGCTTGTTCCCTGGAGCGGGGAGAGCTCACTAAGGCTCTTGTCACCCTTGAGGGGCCGTCTCAAAACTAGGTGGCTCACCACTGGGAACGGCTCTACCTCGGAAGGTTCCAGAGTGAATTCAGGGCCGGCCGAGGGGCGCAGTGGTTCAGCCCTGGCTTGGGAAGCCAGCGGCCCCGGCTCGGGTCCCACATATGAGGGCCAGGGACACTGCCCTCAAAAAAAAAAAGAAAAAAAAAAGTGAATTCAACTTTTAAAACGGCCAGCGAACGTGCCCCGCTCAGACCTGCTGAATTCCACTCCACCGTCTCTGCGGCCCAGTCTCTTGGCTCCCGCCCGGCGCCCCTTCCCCACCTGCCCGCCCATTGCAGCGGGTTCTTCCCGGCGCCCCGTTCCGGGCCCTGGCTCACCTGGGTGCGCGCTCGGCCTCTCCCGCCGCCGCCGCCTGCGAGCCGGGGTGTCTCGACGCGGTTCTCCCGCTCTCTGCGCATCTTTGCTCCCCGCCCCCCGCCCTTCCTCGGTGCCCCATTTCAAGCCCTGATGCTGCGCGTCTCTGCACATCCTCACGGACTTGACCCTCGCCCCGAGCCTGCCCAAGAAAGCCTTGTGGGCGCCGCCTCGCTGCCTCAGTCCCCATCTGGCCCCATGTCTCCTCCCTCCCGGGCGCCCCTCCCGCCCCGGCCCGCACTCTCGCCGCGCCGCCGGGCCCACCTGAGCACACGCGCTGCACCTTGAGCCGCGCGTTGTAGACGCGGGTCACCTGCACCGTGAGCTCCTGCAGCTCCGCGCTCCCCGGCGCCTGCAGCAGGAACTGGCTCTCGTCTCCCCGCTTCACGTGCAGCAGAACCATGGCGGCAGCAGAGGCCCCGCCGAGGCGGCGAGCAGGCCCGGGGTGCGCGGCCCGCAGAAACCCGCGGGGTGAGCAGCCACCACGGACTAACCGCCGCTCAGCAGCCGGAACCCACGGCGCCTGCGCCTGCGGTGCGGGGGTCAACGGCACTCGCTTCCGGAAGTGACTGTTGCCAGGAGCAACAAAGCAACACAGAGTCTGAGGAACCGCCAGCTCAAGGTTTAAATCCGAAAGCGGGGAAGCTCTGGCGCGCGGAGAGTCGGCAATGCGCTCCCGGGGGCAGGCGCTGCCCGCCAACGACCCACACAGTCGGAGACGGCAGCCCGGCCCGGCCCGCGCCCGCCCCGCCCCCGGAAGTCACCGTTGTCCGGGCAACCGTCAAACACACATCAAGCCGTGGGAGGCGAGCGCGCATCGCCCAGCGCACTCGCCTGGGGCCCGACATTCCACCCTGGGGAGACGGGTGGGCTGGGAGGGAGGTTGCTAGGTCAGGGATGCATGGTCTGGTGGGCACCGAACCCTCCACCAGTGTCTCCACCACTGGGTTCCCGCTGCCAGGAAGCCTCCACTTCCGCAAATGCCTGCAGCTGCTTCCGGTCTGCAAAGGTCGGGGGAGGTGAGCCTGGAGAGCGGAGCCCTGCAGCTGGCGCTGCGCGGCTTTGTCTGCGGGAGGAGCCCGGGACAGCGGCCGCACTCCTGTGTGCGCGCTGATTCGCATTCGTGTATCCAGGGCAGGTCCAGCGGCTCCTACCAGACGGGCCAGCCAGCCAGCCAGCATCCAGTCAATTCTTTTTTTTTTTTTAATTTATTTATTTTAATTAGCTTCCGGTGTGCAACACAGTGCAATAGTTATACTTTTTACCCCTCAAAGTGACAACCCTCGCCCCCAATTCTCCTCCCCCCATATCATACTATCTATTACAATTCCTCTGACTCCCGTCCACCGTATAATCCACATCCCGTGACGATCTATATATTCAATCAGCCAGTTCTTACTGAGCGGTGATCGGGTCAGGCGCTGTTGCCTCCAGGCCCTGACGACACCGGGACAGATCGTGGGTGACTGTTGTCCTGGAGCTTATATATTCCAGTATACATGACAAAGAGAAAACAAAAATAAACGGACAAGGCAGATTCAAACAGAGGTATAAAGAAAACAAAACAGGGTGATTGGTTTTTAGATTGGATGGTCAAGGAATGCCTTAAGGAGTAACATTTGCACTGAGCCCTTGATCACAAGGCTCTAGCAAAGCCAAGGGTCTACCCTCTATCTCTTTGGGAGGGCCATTGCCCAATATGAATGGATTGGAATATTACAAGCACAGCGACTTTGTATTCCTGAAACTTTGGCTCTCTCCATGGAATCTGCATCCCCGGGGTTCCTGGGGCAGAGTGGAGAAAGTGTGACAGTAGCCCTGGAAATTTCCAGAGCCAATCCAGGGCCTCATATGAAGACTGTTAGACTGATACTGCATAGAAGGGACGCGGGGCCCAGGGAGAGATGTGTTTTCATCTCACGGACGGCTAGGGCACGGGTCACCCAGAACCTGGAACATGTAGTACTGGTCAGACTGGCAAATCTCTCTCCCCAGAGGGAGGGACAAAGGGGGCTACTGTGTTCTCTTAGCTCCTGACTGCTGGCCTATGGCCTTATGGTCATGCCCGTATTTCTCCTGAATCTGATTCCCTACTCAAGGCAACTCCTGCTTAAAACTTGGTTACAGTATAGCCTTCTAATTAGTGAGAACCATTTATCCACCAACTCTTGTATTCCAGGGTCTCTGGCTATACTTTTAAATAGTATATTAATGAAAAATATAGGAAACCCATGTACTCACCATCCAGTTTTGTTTAAATATGTAGATTATTAATCATCTGGTGGAAAATCTGCCAAATGGTCACAGATCGAGCCTTTGCAGGATTGTTAATCTTTGTTAGCAGTGCTTTTTGCCTTTGTAGTCCTCCCAACTTTATCCTTTTATTGCATTCCTTGCACTGTTTTTCTTCTCCTGCAAGCCATGTCTTACAAATTTGTGTGTAGCTTTTTCTCAGTGTGGTTAAAGTAATTATCAGTCATGCCAAAGCCTGTTCTTTGGCTATCATCCAAGTGGGTTCTGAATTTGAAGACAAAGATGACATCTGTGTGGTCTTGTGCATTTTGGCTAATTTCCTCTGAATATCTTAGGTACTTTTGCCTTCCTTCCTAAGGTGAAGGGCATCTTATGACCACTTACTTCCATTGCTGGATAGTAAATATCCCACTGTATGAAGATGTCACTCCATTCCCGTTGATGATTAGTTTATCTCTACTTTTCACCATTACAAACAATGCATGTCCTATTCCACATGTACTAGGCCATCTTCTCTACAAGTCAGATTTCTTGTGATAGAGTATATGAACTTGACTGGACACTTACATTGCTCTCTAGAATTGATATGCCACTTTACCCTCTCACCAACGATGTGTGAGTTCCCATTTTCCCACATGTTTGCTATCTTGATGGGGTCAGACTAATTTTTCTAATCTTAATAAGTTAGCATTTTGATCCATACATCAGTTTTTTGTGAGTTTGGTTATCATGTGCCAATCATTCAGGCTGTAGTTTGTGGGCCTGAAGAGCTCAGAACATGACTATGGATCATGTGAAGAGGACGAAAAGATAAGCTAAGACTTTAAGAGAAATATTTGCAAACCACATGTCCAACATGTAGAGAATAAATTAAGAACCCTCAAAACACAACAGTAAAAAAACAAAACACACAAAAAAACCAATCCATTTAGAAAAAGGGCAAAACACCTATATATTCACTAAAGAAGATATTAGATGGCAAATAAACACATGAAAAATGTTCACCATCGGGCTGGCCGAGTGGCGCGGTGGTTAAGCGCTGGCTTGGGAAGCCAGCGGCCCTGGTTCGGGTCCCACATATGAGGGCCAGTGACACTGCCCTCAAAAAAAACCAAATGTTTACCTTCATTAACTATTAAGGAAACACAAATTAAAGCCATAATGAAATACACTACTAAAATGGCTAAAATAAAAAATAGTGACAACAGCAAAATGCAAGCAAGGATGGCAGAGAAACTGGATCACATCGTTTTTCATCGGAATGTAAAATGGTGCAGTCATCTGGAAAACAGTTGGTCAGTTTTTTAAAAAATCCAAGCATGCAACCATCCTATGACCCAGCAATTGTACTCCTCTGAGCATTTATCCCAGACAAATGAAAACTTGTTAACATAAAACCCTGTACATGAACGTTCATAGCAGCCTTATTTATAATATAACCCCAAACTGGGAACAACCCACATGTCCTTCAATGGTTGGGTGAATGGCTAAACCAACTGTGGTCCATCTGTACCATGGAATAATATTGAGCAATAAAAAGGAACGAACTATTATATACACACTCTAGATGACCCTCCAGAGAATTATGCTGAATAGAAAAAGCCAATTCCAAAAGATGATATACCATTTATATAACATTCTTGAGGTGGAAAAATAATAGAAATGGAGAATAGGTAAGTGGTTGCCAGAAGGACCAGGGAAAAGGGGGGATGGGACAGGAAGGTAGCGAGGGAAGGGGCAGCATGAGGGATCTTCGGGTGATAGAAGTGCTTTGTGTCAGTTAATGTGCTGGTTACCGTCATGAACTACAGTTTTGCAAAATGTTACAACTGGGGAAAGGGTGCCTGGGATCTCTATGTTATTATTTCTTACAACTGCATATAACTCTGCAGTTATCTTGAAACTAATAATAATTTTTTTAAAGCTTATCGTTCTGTGTCTGTAACATCTTAATCAGAGGTTAATGAACATAATTAAACTACTTATGAATCAGGTTATTGTTTTGAATGGCAATCACTGATAAAGGGCAATACTCACAGGAACAAGTAGCCTTGGTCTCTTATTTGGGTCTTTTTAGCCAGTATCTTGTCTAGCTATTCGTGCCTGTTTCCCCTCCTCTCCTCCCTAACCCAGTTTTTTTTTTTTTTTAAAGATTTTATTGGCGAATTGAAACAGTATTGGGGAATTGGGGGAGGGGAACAGCCAAGTTGTCCTTCAATCTTAGTTGTGGAGGGCGCAGTTAGCTCAGCTCCAAGTCTAGTCACCATCTGGCCACCGGTTGGCAGCTTGCACCCGCTCAGCTCAAGGTGCAGTGTTCAATCTTAGTTGCAGGTGGGGGTAGCCCACCATCCCATACTGGAGTCAAACAGGCAGCCTTGTTGTTAGAAGCACGTGCTCTCACCAACTGAGCCATCCTGCCATCTGTTGGCAGCTCAGGGGCAGCTCAGGTTGGGCGCAGCATCACTGGCCCATGTAGGAATCCCAACAGGCGACCCCGTTGCTCAGAGCTCACGCTCTTAGCCAACTGAGCCACTTGGCCAGCCCCACCCAGTTCTTTCTTTTGCTGTGCATCAGAAAATCATCATTCATGCTTGTGTTACTTTCAAGCCACCATGATTTTGAATGAGGGCCTCTTTTACAGAATAAGTGCATGGGCTTCTTAATGATGATTAGTAATCTAAGAATATCTTTCTTCTTATTTTAATTTTTTTTTTTTTTTTTTTTTTTTAAAGATTTTATTGGGGAATTGGTGGAGGGGAGCAGCGTTGGGGAATCAGGGAAGGGGAACAGACAAGTTGCCGTCTTCTTGTTCTTCAGTTTAGTTGCGGAGGATGTTGCTTCACTGTTGGTATCGTCATTGCGCTCTTCCCGGATGAGGCAGATCGGTCGCTGGCCTCTGGATGTCGCTCACCACGGCTATTGGCAGCTCACGCTTGGCTGCCAGCCGCTCACGCTGACTGCCGGCCACTCACTGCAGCCTATGGCAGCCCACTGCAGCAGGGGCTGCAGCCCACACCATCGCCAGGGCTCGCAGCCCAGCTCCAGGTGGAGCTGTTGTTAGCTGTAGAGGGCAGTGTCACTGGCTCTCATATGTGGGATCCGAACTGGGGCCGCTGGCATCCCAAAACCAGCTCTTAACCATTGCGCCACTCGGCCAGCCCTAGAGTAAATATTATATGGAGAAGTGAAATGGATGAAAATAAGATCTTGAATTAAAATACCTGATTTAACAATAAGAGTTAATCCTCAAATGTCACGAAACTAGTTTTATGTAGGTTCATGGAAAATTGCTGAAAAAAATTCTTCCCTTTGGAGCAAAGCAGTCAGTATGGTAAAGACAGGTATATTTATTTCATATGACAGCACATTTCACAGGATATGTACAGAATGTTCGTATCCCACTGACTTGAATACTGTACGTCTATAAAGTATATAGTTATAAATACTGTATGCCACATAAGCAATAAAACTCTTACATATAAACAGCAATCTACTATAGAGAACAAAGAATTCACAAAGAAATCCTTAGTGTCTAATTTCTGCTCTGCTTTTAACAGAACTGGTAAGTATTTTAATAATATACAGAGTAACGGCTAGTTATTTGCAGCATACCCTTAACTTTTCTAACTTTGTGCACTTTCAGCAACTTGCCAAATATAATTTTCCTGATAAAGGCTGAGCTGCTGCATGATATGTATATTTTAGACAGTAGTTTATATTCAATAGGAAACAGAACTGCAATCTGTACTAGTGAAGTTTATAATGAATTATTTTGCTAATGGAGAGCAAATACCATACACAGTAATCACACAGATGTTAAAGCCACAGTTTCAACAAGTTAATTCACATTTTGAAGCACACTGCTTATCGTAATACTGCTGTTTAAAATATACCAATGCTGAAATGATTAGAACCCTCCCTCCAAAAAAAAAAAAAAGCACAATATAAAACTCACAAGAGTTATTTCTAACAGCAAATCCTGGCTGTTAACAGAGAGAGGATTACTTTTATAAATATAGTATTTTGATAACATTTGAGCATTTAGAAAAGTACTTTTTTCCTAGTAGATTTGCTTTATGTGGTTAAGGGCAATGCAGTTTGCTGTGCTTTTCCATTTGACATATTCTTAGCCATAAACTCTATTTTCTGATACTCCCCAATGCACATCTTTAAAGGTTAAATGTGGACAATGGAATTGAGGTGGACAGATACAACTCTTCATATAAAAGGAACGTTAATGAATCTTAATGGGTAATGATGATTTTAACTGAAACGGACAAAACCACAACTGCTCAAGGAGTTTTCTGATTGGGATTACTTAATGATATCAAAATACTACATTCTGTAAAAATTCTGTGTACTTCACAAAATTAATAAAAGCAGGATCAGCTGTATATTGGCAGTGCAGGAGACAAAATCCACAGCTAATCTGAGCTGTAGCCTCTAAGAACGTAAAGCAGCATCAAGATGTGTTCTGTGGCCTCTCAGGGGGACAGAAAACACACACTGAGTGGGTCCCCAATTCAAAGCATTCTGACACCTGCTGCTTTTCCTGCTAACGAAGTTTCAGGGAAAAGCAGCACAGAGAAGGGTGTGGTGGGGAAGAGGCAACATATGCCCTTACGTGTGGAGAGGAGAATACGTTCAGCTTTAGCTTCTCTCACTGGACTCGCTAGTATGTGCCTTCCTGACAGAGGCGACGGCCACAGTGCTTTTTTGAAAGGGCTGGAGTGTCCATCTACATGACAGTGACCACAAAACATGCTGCTTCCAGCTGTAAGAAGCTTCTCCCAGAGGAAAGCATGTGGGGCACCGGAGTGGAGAGTACCTCGGATGTGTGTTGTGTGTATTCGAAGGGGTGGGGTGTGGAATGGCAGAAAATTCTGGTTTTGTAGTGAGGATCATTCTAGTTTTGGGGAGAAAATTAATGAAGTGTCCAAATTTAATTTACAGTCATCATTTTGATAATGAAATGTTGAAAAAAAGAACTGTGTTAGAACTTTTAGGTAAAAATTTGGTCTGAGTTATATCCTAGAATTTAAATAATGAGTTTTACAAATATGTGAGAGTGTGTGTGTGTGTGTGTGTGTGTGTGTGTGTGTGTGTGCGTATACACATTTTTTTTTTTTAAAGCAATGTGTTCCAAAATCTGGTTTTAGTATCACTTTGACAGCTCTTTGGTAAATACTTATAACTTCCAATTGTTAACAAGCACGACAGGGCTGGCAGTAATGTCAGCTAGAAGTTGTTTGGGCTTTTTGAGATTCTTTTGAGAAGAGATGAACAAAGAATTTCTGAATAAGGACTATTTTCTAAAGTAGTTTTGAGCACTCTTTATGGCTATTATTCTCTTCGTTATCCAAACAAAAACACACCAAAACTCCAGTTAATAATGAAAAGGACTTTTCCTTATTTCCAATATACACATATTCCAACTTTGTACACATTAAATAGTGGTGTTTCATGACGACATCAGTGCACTTAACAATGACATTGCACATAATGAATAACTAATGCCCAATTCTTTTGGTGCTAGCCTGCCCAAACCGGAAAACTACCGTTTTCTATTGCCTAGCATTATCTTTCTGTGAAGTCTAGTGTGGGTGAGGCCTTAGACGCCAAAGCTGTGAAAGGATCCACTGGACGGGTGGTGCCAGGTGGGGGCAGACCGACAGGAGGTGGAGGTGGTCTTCTTGAGGGCAACGCACAGAAAGAAACATCTGTACCTTTATTCCAGTCATCATCAAAGGTCACGCTGGAGCCATAAGACGAACGAAGTTGATTAACCAGTAATTCAGGACAAGCTGACTTTAACTTCCCTTTCCCACAGTCCTCTTCTTCCTCGAAGGTCACCCATCCTTTTGGGTTGATAATTTTTACTGCAGACTGGCCCTGCAGACCAAAACTGTCCTTAACGCCATCAAGTGAAGATGAAGGCTTGCTCTTGGTATAACCAAGAGGCTTCAGAAAAGGGCAAGGACTGTAAGTAAGGAGCTCTTCTTTGGAGAACCAGGAAGTTGCCTCTGATTCTTGAGACTTGGCTCTAAATGGGTTTCCAGGAGCGGCAGTCCTGTCCGTGAAAGGATTTGTGCTGGTCAAGCTTGTAATAAATGGGTTTGGAGAACACTGCATGTTTTCCTGGGATTTACTCCGGGCTGGAATTGGAGGCAATGTCGACATGCAACTTACAGAACTCGACGTATTCATGTTACTTTGCGTTGCAGAAGGCACCTGAATCAACCCCTTTGGGTCTGGGGTTAGAACAGGTGATGCTTGAATAGATAGCTGAGCCTTTGATACAGCAAGCAGATTAAATGACAGATCTTCAAATGGGTCACTTTTTGATGGTGATTCCAGTCTGACAGCGGAGACTCCATTTGTTTTTACCTGGAAAAGAAAGCACTGAATAATCAGAAAAATAAACTTAAAGAACTATATTTACTTTTAATACTCCCTTATACTTGCTTTCTGTCTCAACTTTTTCTTCACTTTGGGGGCAAATATACAAATTTAGAAAGTAAACAGGTGCTTGGGCAGTTTGTTATCTGGTGGATTAAGTAAAACAGCTAGAATCTTATTCTTTAAAAACTCCCTACTAAATATATCCATTTATTAAATAGAGCTCATTTCATTCATGCAAATATTGATAAGATAAAATGGAATTGTATAGAATTGGCAAATGAGTTTTATTTATGCCCAATTCTATCAGATGTTAGCACAAACTTAAGAAACATATTAAGAACTTATGCTAACTATGTATAAATAAACTTCTAAAACCTATCTATGATGATGATGTGGTTTCTTATTCTTTATAGAGTATATTTTTACTTAATGTTACTATTGAAATTCAACTTTATGGATGAAAATTAACTTTATTGGTACAACTGCCTTCATAAGCTGAAGACAATGCATCTATTCCTTTTTACTTGGAAAAATGAATGTTCAAAGCATTCTTTGCATCCTAAGGTAAGTTCTCCTTCACAGAATGCACTGTGAATAATGTGACAATATTCCTTGATTCCTTTAATCTTGTAAAAATGTTCCCAAACATATAAGCTTATTAATAACCAAACGCAATGATTATTTAAAACCAGGGGGAAGAATCCCAAAGTGGCACACAGTCCTTCCTATGTGACTGAGCTGTCTGTGATCTGGTGTTATTGGCAGGAACCGTGTTCTGAGTGGCTTTCCAGTCCTGAGAAACTGGCACTCTGTGCCTAGTTCATAACAAAGCACAATGGAGTGGAGCTCAGCCAGCTTTTCTTAAGGGAAACACAACTATGACCTTGGCCTTCTGAGCAAATTAGCTCATTAGGCACTTGGTTTTAATTTTTGAAAACTACACAGTTATTAAAACCACGTGGTTTGGATATTTATGCCAAATTAAAAAAATTTTGGTTGAAAAGAACAGGACAGGGAGAATTTGAGCTCAAGACTTGTACTGTAACAAAAGGGAGCACTACCCTAAATGAATTTAGATAGTTGAGCAAAATAACTAAACATTCATGAAATATGTTGAAAAAAGAGCAGCAGTCCCAATAAAATGTAAATGGATCTTATCAAACAGTAACTTGGTGTTTAAGAATATGGAAAGCCGTTTATTTGCAAAGGAAATGGGGTGGATAACTTCATAAGTGAGTAACTTTCAAGTATATGATTGTTTTATTCAACTGTCCTATAACATACTTTATAATTGAATAAACAAGTATATTTTTCTTAAAACTTAATATGATAATAAATTTGTACAAAATTAAAGAGTAAACATGTGACAGATTCTACACGGTATTCTAAGTGTATTAAAGGTAAGCAGACCTATAAATGGACATCCAATTGAGAGACAAATTTATTATGGACATCATGAAATTACAATTAACTCTATATTACCAATAATGTCTGGATTATTTATGATTAATATAACAAAACAGAAGTACTTGACGGGGTCTGGGACCCAGTTCTCCCATGGCAGATACAATAGTCCACAACATAGATGTTATAGGAGAGGAGAATTTTATGCTTTGCACAGCTTAGAACAGTAGGCCCTTGCCAAATAAATGCTATATATTTAAGTTTCTTTATTTTCATGCATTAAAAATTTTTTTCCAAAATAAGTTAAAAGTAATTTGGTAGAAATAGGATCATCTTGCCCCAGCAGACTTGAAATTAAAACGACAACCACACCACCATTTACGACACTAGAAATGATTTATAACCCAAGAAGGATTTGTGATGACTTGACATTAAAAACAGTAGTATTTTTACAGAGAAAGGTGTTGGAAAGACCTTTAAATAATCCTGTTATAATATTAACTTTCATCTTTCTAAATAGTCCTTCCTTACCCCAAAGAATCTTGCAACTAAAATTATTTGGAAAAAATTTTCCCAAAAGAAATCTAAAAAAGTAAATTGAATTTTGTATTTATGTAATTATGCCAAGAGTCAATCTGGTTTTGCCACACAGACTTTCATATACGTAAAGCTTACCTTACTGAAGTTATACTTTTTAGTTTTGTTAATTTTCATAAAAATAAAGCAAAATATGATAAAGCATTAGCAAGAACAATTAAAATGGTTCCTAGAAATTCAAAATACTAAGAAAAAAAAAGCAGGTTTCATGGTATGATAATAGAATTTATTAATGTGGATAGGTGGTTTTAAAAATGAGTGAAACTTCAGATGTATGAAGCACAAGACTCATACATCTAAGGAGCTAAGACAGATGAGAAGCACATAGAAGACTGAGAAATAATCCAATACCTGTTACCCTGATGGTTGCTCCTGCTTTGAGAAAGGGAACACAGACATCAAAGGAAAGAGTTAGGAGGACAATCTGAGACCAACCAGCAACCCTAACAATTCAGTCTTCAAAATATTTTTAGTTTTCTATTACAGATAGAATCTGACAGCAGAGATCTTTGCAAGGTATAGCATAAGTTCAAGCGACAATCCCAATTTCTTTTGTAATTTTGAATGAAAAAATGTATCGCTGCATTAGGACTCAAACTTTAATTTTGTCCGAGGCTGATTGCTAACCAGTTCAAAGTTTTGTTATTCCAAAAATAATAACCCAAATAGGTTTACAGACCTGTACAATATTTTAAGCAGCCTGCTATGGATTAAATGTTTGTGTCCCTACCACCCCCACCCACTCCCCCACCAATTCATATGTTGAAGCCCTAACCCCCCCGAAGTGATGGCATTTGGAGATAGGGCCTTCTGGAGGTAACCGGGGTGAGATGAGGTCATGAGGGTGGGGGCCCTCCCGATTGCATTAGTGGCCTTCGGAAAAGACACACCAGAGAGCTTCCGTCTCCTTCTCCTCGTGAAGCACCGAGGAAAGGCCATGTGAGCACATAGTAAGAAGGCAGCCCTCTGCAAGCCAGGAAAAGAGCTGTCACCAGAACCCAACCATATTGTCATCCTAATCTTGGACTTCCAGCTCCCGAACTGTGAGAAATCAAATTTCTACTGTTTGTCACTCAGTTTATGTTATTTTGTTATGACAGCCCAAAGGAGCAGGGCACAGCCTTAAGATAACCTATTGGTTTATCGTCATTGGAGAACATGAACAAAATGGCATAACTTCACAAAAAGTGAAAATTAATATTTATTTTAACAAAAATGGTCAGGATCCAGGTTTATTCTATGTTACTCAAATTTTCTGAAGGATGATACTATCATGTTCACCTCTGAATTTATTAGTTGGAAGGTGCAATATGGTAAGAAACTGGATCCTATTTTTGTTGTTTAAAAATGAAATCATAATCTTGCTATAATACAGCAGTATTTTTAATACAGGATTTTAAAGAAACCGTTTGGAGCAAATCTTCTCCAATATCTAAAGCTTCCCTTATTTTCAAATACCAAAACTCAGACAATTCAGAGAGATACCATTCTAAAATATATTTATTAGAGTTTCCTGCCTACTAAACATGAGACTTTTGATTTAAGTTAATACTTTCTTGATCTCAGGGTTATGGGTCTCAGTTTTGGCACTAGATAGGAGAGTAGGAAAGGGTTTATACTCAGATGTATAGAAGTGGTATAAATAGATCCAGTATGCTGAGATTTTCTACTTGGATTCTTCCCTCATGTCACTAGTATGGCAATGATGCTGTTACTTTACTTCCTGGAGTTTCTGACTTCCGGTTCTTAGCTGATAATCAGATGGCTAAGCTGCTGCAAGTCAGACACGTAAGTGGGGCATTTTCACATTTTGTGAAGGATATATAACATGCTATACAATCATTTGAATTGAAAGAATCTTTTCTATGTAGAATTAGAGAGTTGAAGAACATTTAAATAGGAATAGAAAGTAAACCTGGGTCATATATGCTTTTATGTTTTAAATACCTTGTAGATTTTGGGCAGAATTAAAAAGACATGTAAAAATTACTAAATGTTCAATTCTATGACTATTTCATGTTATTACCAAAATATCAAATATGTCATATTTTAAAAACTCATCCTTTTCAACTTGTAGTCACAGCAGAAGATTCAAAAATTTTAAATATTTATTATTTTTTGAATAGGCATTATTTTCATGGTTCAAAATTCAAAAGATACAAAAAGGTAAAGCACTGCCCCTTCCCTCTGGCTCCCTAGCACTGTACCCGCCCTGCAGGAGACTGTAACTGCTGTGGTCCTTTACAAAGACAGTCTCCACATGAACAAGACCCTCAGCCCCAAAAAAGAAAAATGTGTCCGTGTACATAATGCTCAGAGGAATTTTATATCAACGACTGAGGCAAAAAAAGAATACTTAGACTTTAAAATACACATCTGATAGTTTTTGTTTTGAGGACAGTGTCACTGGCCCTCATACATGGGACCCGAACCAGGGCCGCTGGCTTCCCAAGCCAGCGCTTAACCACCGCGCCACTCGGCCGGCCCCACATCTGGAACCACTCGGCAGGCCCCACATCTGGCGCCACCCGGCCGGCCCCATATCTGACAGTTTTGATGAACTGAATACAAGATTCGAGAACACAATCTACCGGGTCACACACAAAGCATGTGCTGCCTGCCACAAAATCAAATCACTACACCCATTCCACCAAAAATCAGAAATCAAAACAATGAAAATGACCTAAGGAAACGATATAGGGCAGTCACTGAATATTCATCCTATAGTATTTTTGTGTCATAAGATGACTTTCTACTGAAAACTGCAATCTTGCTTGACATTTTACTCTTTCTGAAGTTTTTCAGAGTACAATAAGTCCTCACTTAACATTGTGGATAGTTTCTTCAACTTTTAAGTGAAACCACGTATTATGTAACCAATTTTACCATAGGATAATTGATATAAATAAGAGTTAAATTCCTATGGCATTTCTTCAATGTTAGAACAAAATGATGCTGAACAAAATGACGTTATTCAAGGGCCATATCTACTTTCATATTGGTCTAAGAATACTTAAACCATTTTTAGGAATTAAGTTTCACTTTTACTATGAAATCGATGCCTACTTTCATGGCTAATTCGAAAGCTTTTTCCCTTCAATTACATTTAAAAAATACAACAGTGGGCCAACCGAGTGGTGCGTTGGTTAAGAGCGGGTTTGGAACGCCAGCTCTGAGCAGCAGGGCCCCCGGTTCACATCCCACATGAGGGCCAGTGACACTGCCCTCTACAGCTAAGATGGTGAACAACAGCTCCACCTGGAGTTGGCTGCCATGAGTTGCCGGCCACAGTGTAGGCTGCAGCCCCTGCTGCAGTGGACTGCCATAAGCCTCCATGTGTGGCCGGCAGCCAATGTGAGCAGCCGGTGTGAGCTGCCAAGAGCCACAGTGAGTGGCCATCCAGAGGCCGACGACCGATCTGCCTCACCCGGGAAGTGTGATGATAATACCAACATGGGCCAGTAAGAAACGTCCTCCACAACTAGATTGAAGAACAAAAGGACAGTAACTTGTCTGTTCCCATTCCCCAATAAAATCTGAAAAAGACCAAAACAATAGTATACCTTACAAGAAAATGAGAAAAAAATTCATGACTCATTAAAAGTAGATTGGCAGAGGGCCGGCCGAGTGGCGCACTGGTTAGGAGTTGGCTTGTGACGCCAACTCTGGGCAGCAGGGCCTCGGTTTGGATCCTACATGAGGGGTCTGTGATCCTGCACCCTCTACAACTAAGATGGTGATGGAAGTCCCTCATCTTCAAAAAATCTCTTAGGGGTAAGTGTTATTTTATCATTACCATTTTAAATTAAGAAGAAGAATTGTACATCATTTTCCCAAGACCACAAAGGTGGAAAATAAAGCCCAGACCCATGCTCAGGTCTGCCGTGCTGTGCTCATAACAAAAGTCCCTGTGCTTAGGATTCCCACCCACTAAGGCAGTGGCACCGCTGTCTGTGTGACACTAATGAGGCCTTTTTGATGGTTTTTACTTTGGCGACTAAGCCTACAGCTACAAATCCAAGCCACCTAAACTGACCCAATAATGACTGAAACTGTGCAAGACATCTGAGGAACCCCAGTGCCAGCTCCACCGTAGAAGAAAACTGTGCATCAGGGGGAATAAAAGGATTATTCTCTGTTATTGGGAAATGAACAACATGGCCAAGCTCAGCGATTGATCTGACTGCCTCTGTCTCCAGGCAGTGAGAAGCCAAACTAATTTATTAGCTGTGAGCAATAAGAAAAATAAACTATTGCAGTTCATCCTCATTTATTTACCACCCAAAGTAAATTATGCATTAAAAAAGTCACAACCACTTTAAAAGTTAACAAGATAAAACCGCCCGGGAGCCACCTGGGAGTTTCCTGAGGAGTCCTCATCCTGGCTCACGCTCTGAGAAACGCTGATCTAGCAACGGGTTAAAAACCAACAAACACTCACCCACCCCCTCCAACAGCCAAACCACGCATTTCTTATCTAATTTGAGACGTCATATAACACTCGTTCAAGTCATATCTCTAGATGCTATTACTATCAAAAGCAAAAAGAAAAAGAAAACAGAATCGGATATTTATTTCTTAGAAAAGCTCATCATTAAAATAAGTGTGTTCGAGGACTATGCAGAAGGCATCCGAGCTGACCCTTTGTGTACTAGGCGGACGTACCTGCGGCTGCGGTGAAGGCTCTAAAGGCAAGCTCTGGGATGACCTGCTCCGAGGCGGCGCTTGTGGGGGAGTATCCAAGTTTGGCGGGGGAGCAGCTGGAGGCATAGGCGCTGCCACAGGGACAAGAGGCTCCTGCATCTTTTGAACAGGTGCGGGCAGAGAAGACTGCACAGGCAGGGTAGCCTGAGGCTTCAGGGGTTCAGGAAGAAAAGGTGAACCTAAAAAAAATCATTTTCAGGTGGTAGGTGTTTTCTAGAAAACCAAGTTCTAGACTTCCTTTATTAAAATGTCAGAAGGTTCTGGGTTTTTTCAACTGGTATTTCTAATACAGTGTACCTTTCAGTACTTCTGATGGTTTGCTTTGGCTTTCAGGAGTCAGTCTTCCGGCAGATGCCCGAGCATGGCTCTGTGGGGCGCTGATCACTCCAGCGCGGGGCGGAATGGTCTACAAATGGGACGAATGACACTGAGACATTTCCTTAGCTTCAACAGATAAGGTTTTGTGAAAACAACTACTTCTGCATCTCATTAAATCTCCTCTCTGGGGTTATTCCCATGTTATTTTAACTGCTTTCTAGTCATAGCAATATAGTCATAAGTTTTAAAATTTTCCTTTTCAATTTTCAATGTTTACTATATGCCAGGCACTGTGTTAATTAAGCACTGTTATTTCCATTTCATCTTCAAAATATCCCTCAAAGGTAAGTGTTATTTTATCATCTCTATTTTCAATTAAGACTTGGCAGCAGCATTCACTGTATTTTGTGATTACAATGAAAAAGCTCCTTGTTACACATCGCTTCTGGTATATGGCAATTTCTGTCAAACAAAAACATTATGGTGTGTCCTCATCCACCTTATTCACCAGGTGTGGCACCCTGTGACTTCTGGCTCATACCCAAAATCAAAATGACCATGAAAGGTAAATGTTAGAATCGATTCAGGACGTTGAGGCAGCCATGACAGCAAAACACTCATGAAAGACACTTCAAGAACTACTTCACAAAGTGGCAAAAACTATGGGATCAGTGTGTTTGAAGCGAGGGGGAGTATTTTAAGGGGGGGGTTAATGGCAATATGTCTTTTACTGTAATAATTCTATTTAATATTCACCATATTGTTTGATCACACCTAATATGTTAGCTAACATAACGTTAGAGTTGAAAGGTACCTTGGAGATTCAAGTGCTAGTCCCTCTTGTTAGATAGAGTTGAGGAAATTAAGACCTTGATGGCTCACATGATTTCTCCAAAGTAACACACTTGACTAGTAGCAAATTGGGACCTAGAACTTAGATCTCTTGGCTCCCAGGCTGGGTGATGCCTACCGGTCTGGCTGCACTGTATCCAATAGGTCCTGGGGCTGTGAGTCCTGCTTGAGGTGACGACTGATTGCGTCCTGGAACAAAGATATCACACCATGTACGTAAGATTTTTTGGTTTTGTTGTTTTTTAAAAAAACAACCAAGAAACCATGCACTTATATCCCAAGTGTCTAATCATAGTCCAGTTTTAAGGTTAATAGCTCAATCAAGTGTTTTTACCTATATTATCTTTCCGTGTTGTTCCAGGGCTTTTGGGTGCTTTGAAGCAGGAAGAAAAAAATTAGTCGTAAGTAAGCAATAGAACAATATTGCATAACATCGGGCGGCTGTTCTGTTTCATTACCAGCAGAAATGGGGGCATGAGATGGTAACAAAAGTACTTTGCTTTGGATAAATGGTATTATCAGTCCTGAATGATATATCCCAAAAGTGAGAAAAATTGGAATAAGACAACTTAGCCCACAGTCTGATTCCTTATTCATAGGGTCACTTTTGAGGTGACTTTCCCAACAGAGCTCTCTCCTGTGAACCTTGAAAACACATGACCAGCTTGTGGGGCTGATCACAACATATGGCACAACTGCCTCTCAGAGCCTCGCTGACAAATTGGTCCTGAGCATATAGACAGAGCTGTATTTTCCAAGTTACACAAGAGGTTCCTAACAATACTGTTTTAGGGCTTCATGCTGCAGATGTCATTATGGATAAAGTAATCTGATGTTGAGATCTCTTGGATTTCGATAACAAAATCCTATGATTCAGGTAGAAGACAGGCGCATCTCATTGCTAAATATCTGCCTTGTGGAAGAAAGTGTTAAAATGTGGTTCACACTCATTAGAAAGGTAGGAGAAGGACAAAATGAAATAAATTGCCTCTGGGGCCAAATGGAGCAGGGGCAACTATGAAACATAGCATCTAAGATTTAGTCTTTTTGGAAGGAAGTTCAAGTGTAATTGTTATGTGAAATATATCAGCCCTTTAATCAATATCATCTTAATGAATGGCTTCTGGTCTTAATGGTCTTTTAAGCAAATTTAGTTTGGTATCACTACACATAAAAACATTTAAGTAATCTGAAAATCGATTCACAAATGATTCTCGGACCTGAATTAATAGGGTTTAATTATAATTATTAATTTTCAAAATTTCAGAATTGGTATAGTACATTTCTAAATGTCTGACTTATTCTGAAAAGGATTTTGAAGACATTCTTCTTACAATAACATTGTACAGTAATTTCACATCCTAAGTATATATGAAACAAAACACGGTGTAAAACAACATAAGAATTGCAGGGAAATTAAATGGATATCCATTAGAAACTATATACAACATAGAATGAAAAGAGAAAAAAATACGAGGTTACAAGGTATACATAGGAGGGGGAGGTGAAGTTTACAGTTGGACTAAGAAAAGATTTAGTATGCTTTTAAACACTGGAGAGGCTGACATTTAGAAATAAAATGAGCGATCCACATCTTTGATGCAAAGTCTTGTTACCTTCCATTTCTCGCCTAGCTACCCCAGGACTGGGAGGGGCTCCAACACCTTTTTAGAAAAAGAACAGAAGCTGTATATTGTTCAGGGCCCACAGCACAGAATGAAAGGCAGGCATACAAGACAATTTGTGTGTTAGACTGACTTTTGCAAAAGTGTTTTCTTTGTACTTTAAATTTCTTTAAATATATTAATACAAACCAAAGTGACTTTAGATGCCTAGCCCAAACCTCAGTCCTCCCTTTCCTCAAAAAGAAAAGTAGAAAGGGAATGACAGTTTCTTTTCTATATCTGATATTACTAGCAGTGGGGAATTTAAAAACATGTTTAATGAAAGCTGTTATGATTATCTCATTCCTCATATTTAGAGTTAAATTACGAATAAGAGTTAAATTACGAATAAGAGCTCCAATACTTGACAGCCAAAAAGAAAAAAAAAAAATCATAGTCTGAATTTCATTTTAAATTTCTATGAGACTACATTAGTCTCTTAGAAGTTAGTTTTGCTGCATTATTTTTTAAAAATTCTAAAAGTACTATAATGACTTTCTCTAAGCTTACCGCCTTAAAGGAGTTATTGATTTATAGGGCAAAAAATATGTAGATGTGCTACAAACACTACCTATAAAAGAATTATGAAGAGAAGCAACTTTTAAAAATTAAATCGGGGCCGGCTGAGTGGCGCGGTGGTTAAGTGCTGGCTTGGGAAGCCAGCGGCCCCGGTTCGGTCCCACATATGAGGGCCAGTGACACTGATCTCAAAAAAAAAAATAAAATAAAATAAAAAAATAAAAATTAAATCGGATTTCTAAGTAAGCCACTGAGTCAGTAATATGGTATATTCGTAACTTTTCACAAATAATTTAAAAATTTATTTTCTATAGGTTGTTTCCTAATTAAAGGAGACGATAAATAGAATTTATCAAGAAAATATAAATAAAAGCAAGAGTTTAAAACAGGAAAAATTAACGTTTTTCTGTAAGTTAATGGAAAAATGATTATCTAGCAGTATTTTGCAGAATCTATAATACTGAAATAATTTAGCTATCCTTATTATACAAAGTCACTAAGACCTACACACAAGCAAAGTCAATCTATAATACCATGTGAATTGGTCAGCAATGTCACTAGGCAACTGGAGTAGTAAAAGACCAACTGCACATGTATTATGAGCCTCTATAATATCAAAACTGGATTTATAAAACCTCTTCTGTGGAACTGTGATAACCTGTCTTATCCTTTTATACCTCCAACTGAGCATTGTTGAGTTTTCATATAAATCAAATAAACTATACTTTAAACAAAAAGTGATCCATTTATTGATAAAAATTCCCTTATTAAGAAAAATAAAATTGTTCTTATATTTAATAGAATGAGGCATGAGTTTTATCACCAGTTATGATAAAGCCATGCAAAATGAAGTACGTATTTCAGATAATTATTATAACTTTAACTGGCACTCCTAGGAAATTTTGCTAATCACTAAATTTGCTAAGCTACTAGGCATAGGAATGTACTAGCACATCACTAATCAAATACTCGGGAGATGCTCTATATTTACTGTACCTGAATCCCTTTTGAAATTAATATGAGTTGGGGAGATTAAATCTTTGAAACTAAACTGACTATATTCATTAAGGAAAAGTGTATCAGGCCTTGATGAGTAATTCATCTATGTCTACTTGGGAAGTTTTATTCACTAATAAAACCAAGATCTACTCTTTTACTTAACAGGAATATAACGGAAGTTTGGAGCTATTTTTAACTTGGCTTATAAATGTCATTCATTTTGACTTTTATCAAACAAACCGACCTAAAATGTCTTCAGGTTACAGGGATCAAACTCCAAAACATCAATACACCAAGATGTATATATTATGACAAATATAAATGGTTACCTCCAAATTCTTTTCTAGCAGGTGCAGGACTCCTAGCCCCTTATAGTTCATAAGAAAATATGCAGCAGGAAGGAAGTGACATTAAAAAATTGAAATGTCAAAGATTTATTACAGTATTCATGCTGTCAAATATCATGTAGGAACTATATGTTAGAATCTTGGTATTATTAATAAGCTATTATTTAATGCAAATACTTCTAATTGAAGTAACAACGTTATACTTATGTAAAAAGAACATTTAAACAAATATAAAAAACTTTATAGTAAATAAGTATATGTTTGTTTTTTTTCAGATCGAATTATACATTTAACAGAAGTTAGTATAACTACATCAAATTAGCAGACACAAATCACACACTTCTTGCTCACTTGTAAGAAGGCAGCTATGGAAACAGATCACAGAAATCTAATGGGGTACATACACTCTTTTACCTGTTCTGTCGCGCCTACCACACTCTTTAGAGAAAAGCTGAAGACGTAACAATAATGATAGAAGAACAATAAAATCCAGATGCCAGAGGTTTGAAAACATGCAAAACATTTGTAATAGTGGAAGGGGAATTTCCTATCTATTAATAGAAGAAATGGAAATAAAGTGGTCTGTTACCTGAAGGGGGAGGCGGTCTTTGCGGGGGAGCCGGACGTGTGGGAGGGGCGACTGGGCGGGGAGGAGGCGGCCGCTTGGGCTCCAGGATCTGGGAAGAATCCTTTTGCTGCAGCTGTGTTGCTGGCAGAGTGTCAATAGGAGAACCTAGAAAAGTACCCTAGGCACTTAGGTCAGATTCCAAGTAGATGTGAGCACAGAGGTATGGAACTTTCTATATATGTATGATAAATTCTCTATTTTGCTAATTTTCTGAATTTGTACCATAGCGTAATGACACACATTTTTAGTATCTATAACAAAAGCAGTTCTGCCATTAAATTACCCTTTGGTACCATAAAAGCAATAATTCTAGCTCTGTGTGGACTTCTTACCTAGGTCCCAGGGGCTAAAGGTGATTTACTGAGTGGCTGTGTCAAGACAGCACAAAGTATTTAAGTTATTTGTAGTCTGTACCTTCTCAATACCTTAACTTATCTTGAATTTATTTAATGAAGTCAGTCCTCTAAGAGTACTATGGGTAAACTTGAGAAGTTTATGAAATGAAAGATATTTTCTGAAGACACGGGTCAGCATGGAACAGACTTAATCATGTAATATAACAGCTTCCAAAGACAAACCTTCCAAGTTTGAGAAGTAATGACTATAATTTCAATTCAAAAAAATTGTTTTGTGCCTTCTTGCTTCATTTGATAAATACAGGTATGTAGAGATGTCTAGCTAAGCCCAAATAGTTATGAGTTCTTATCATAATGGTAGAAAATCATCAGCTATAAGACAGAGACAAACCTGAACACAAAGAAAAGGATTAAGAAAAGTCTCATCTAGTGACAGTGACGATGAGCTATTTCCATTTTGGGCTCACCATCTACAAAGCTGCCTCTTCTGTACGCACAAAAGCCACAGTACACTTCAGCATATAGGAATGAAAGTTAAATGAAAATGGCTCACCAAAGGAGATCCAAAGACATCAGAGACTTGACCATCTAAAATCAAACACACTGGCGAGGGAAAGTCATACAAAACTTTAAACACAATACACACTTTGTGAAGGTGGGTGCCCAGGCGCTTTTGACGGAGCTCGGCTTGGTCTTACGGGAAGGGAAGGTACAGGACCCTCTGATATTGTAGGTGACTGGCAGGGGCTGGTCCGGGGCGAAGAGCTCGGGGAAGTGCCAAGGCCAGAACTTGAAAATGGCTGGAGATGCTGAGGGAGAATTTCCTCTACTTCAGCATTATAGTCCTCAACGTCACCTAAGGAAATGCAAAGGTATCAAAGTTACCGCCTTTTAACTTTCTCAGAGTTTTCCCACCAAACTAGTTCGTAAGGGGTTAAATACACAAAATAAACATGTTAATATTATGACATTGAAAACATGCACACGTTAAGCATGTAGGCATACATAAAAATATTTTGTATGTATAAAACCAGCGTGAGTACAAATGCTCCTATAGAAAATGTAATTAAAGATACTCTATTTAATCTCAGAGAACAGGACGTCAGTGGTGACAACACTGGGAGCCGGCTGACTCAGTGGCTTCTTGAATTCCGCGGGGCGGCGCTCAGTGCTGGCTGACGCAGGCGTTCCTGGTCCCCCTCCAGCCCTCCCTGTTTGCTCTGCCCCACCCCGCTGGCCTCTCCTCAGGTGTGGCCCTTCCCTGGAGGCCTCCTCACTACCTCTTCCCCCGTGCTCCCCACCTAACACATCCCTTCTTTTCTTTCACTGAACATTGGCTCTCCCTTGAGGTCTCCTCATCTCTCCTTCCCTCAGGGTTGGAAAGTGGGGCCAGGGTGCCCCCCTTGCAACCTAATTTCAATTCTAGAGCATTAATCTTCCAACCCTGAACAAAAAGGCCTAGTTCTCTGAGGCTATGCCATCAGGAATTTATGTAACATCCTCTACACCACCCTGCTGCCATAACATCCACGCTCCATCCTTCCGGTCACTGGAACCCACTCACCAAGGACTAATCAGAGAGCAGGATGCGGACATCTTCCTGGGTGACATCAAAGTCCAGGTGGACAACCTATCCACAACTTAAACACCTTGGTCTTACCCTTACTGACCCTTTCCTCCACTCCAACCCCCGCCCCCCAGAACCGCACGACCACTGAAATAATAAACTCCCCACACTTCATTCCGAGCACATTTCCTCTCCCTTAGCTACTCTTCCTTCTTTTGACTTCCTCAGGATCCAGGCATTTCATTCCTGTGTCTGAGCCCCTACCTGATTTCGCTTCTCTGTACCTGTCTTTAGGTTCTGTGTTCTCCATGTCAGCATCCCTCTGCTGTACCATTCTCTGTCACACCTGCATCAATTACACTGTTGAGTCTCCATAACTGCACTTGGGCTGCTGAAAGCTGCTGCGGGAGTGAACTACTAGCCCCAAGATGGCAGTCACATCAGATCTGTCATTTTCAGTCTCATCTGGGCTCCCAAAGCTGCCTGGCAACTCCACAATTTTCTGGTTGGCTCTCCCATTCTCAGGAGCTTCATCTCGAACCTTGTCAACTCTCTTGAAACTTTGGGTTGCCTCATTCCTGCAGATACCCTCAGCTCTTAAACTTCACAGAGAAAAAAGAAATCTTCAGGTGGGAACCGCCTGCCCCTCTCCAACAACCTGACCTCATGCTGGAGTCTGATCACGTGACTGGCACTCATGGATTTGTGGATGGAACGAACAGGGCTCTGTCCACCCCAGTTTTTTCAGTGACCTTGCTCTGTCACTCATTGTGCCCTTCCTTCCCCAACATTATCAGTCCTTTTCCCTCTACCAGCCCTTTCCATCAGCACTAGGCATTCTGAAGCCCCTCCCATTTTAAAACAATCCTTCCTGAACTCCCAATCCCCCTGAAGCAACTGCCTCCCCCTTAGCTAAACTTCTTTAGAGTTGTCTACAGACACTCTCTCCACTTCTTCACCTTCCATCCACACCTCAATTTACCACCATCTGGCTTCAGCACTCCACTGAAATCACGCTCATGTCACCAACAGCCTCCTTATCTGTTATTTAATCCAAAGGACAAGTGGCAGTTTCTCCTCATCTCTCTGTGACACAGAACACCGCTGACTACTTTTGCCTTGTTACCATTTCTTTCCTTGATTTTTTTTTATTAGTTTCAGGTGTACAGAACAATGTAATAGTTACACATTTACACCCCTCACAAAGTGATAACCCCCCAACCCTCACTCTACTACCCCTCTGACATCATACATAGCTGTTACAATTCCATTGACTCTCTTCCCTATGCTCTACTCCACATCCCATGACTATATATATATTAAATTATAGTTGACATTCATTATTATTCAGTTTCAGTTGTACACTGCAGTGGTCAAGCATCTACACAGTCCATGAAGTGGACGCCCTAATAAGACAAGTGTCCATCACATACGCTACAAAATCTTTATAACATTATTGATTACATTCTCCAAACTATCTTTCATATTCTGTGGCAATATCGTAGTTACCAATTTATGCTGTCTAATCCCCTCACCTTCTCCTTCATCCCCACCTCCTCCCATCTAGCAACCCTCAGTTTTCTATCTCTGGAACTATTTCTGTTTAGTTTGCTCATTTATTCTATTCTTTAGATTATATATATAAGTGAGATCATATGGTATTTGTCTTTCTCCATCTGACTTATTTTCTTTCCTTGATTTTTAAGCCACTCTATCCTCTTGCTCTTTGGCATTTCTAGGTGTTTCTTCTCATTCTTCAGCCTATCCTTCATGTCTGTTTTTCTCTGTTCTCAGTCCCAGGGCCAGTTCTCTCCCATCTTTATATAATCCTTCTGGCCAAGCCAAGAAACAACCCTGGCTCTCACTGCCATTAGCGCCGCCCTGTGAGCCCAGAGCTTTCTGTGGAGCACCCGGCCCACATACCTACATCTGGGCCCCCCAGACTCCAGACACCTCAAATCCAACATGTTCAAAACCAAATTCACACCTTCAGTCCCACACCTGCCCCTGCGCCAGCCTTCTTTTTGCTCCCTTTACTCACTCACAAGCACACCTGCATAATCAACTTAGATCCTTTCTTTCCGCTTAGGCCCCTCAATAATCCTTCTTTCTGGTTCACCGCTTTGACCCTCTAATCTAACTCTCAGTCTTCAGATTCTCAATTTAAATTTCAGTTCCTCTGGGATACGTTTTCCAACTTCGCAAATCTACGTTAGGCGCTTCTTCCATGAACTTCTGCAGCATCGTTCATTTCTGCATTTATGTCACTTGATTATAACTGCCTGCTTACTTGTGTGCAGCACCCACTAAGCTGAGTTCTGGCGGGGCAAGGATGACAGCTGCTGAATTTCCAGCATCTAGCATGTACTGGCACATAAAAGGTACTAAATAAATGTGTGGCCTAAGCAAACAAACAGAGAAATGTGAAAACTGGAAATAATCTTGCAAGGTGTTCAAATCTTAAATACATTCTTACTACATGTACAGGCTATCAAAATATGACATATTGTCATTTTATAAACAAAGGCATGCATTTTAATGGAAAATATCCTAAAATAGTATGCATATAGCACTAAAAAGCAAACGCATTTCTTAATCATGTTTAAGGAAATTATTATATCCAGATAACCTGTCCCATATTCTAAACTTGAAAAACCTATATTTATATGAGTGGGTTCAGTTTCAAAAACATGTATTCTTAGCTCCTTTGAGAATCTTTTAAAATTACTTTGAAATATATCCCCTTTTGGAGTAATTACTTTGAACCCATTTCTGCTGTTGAACTTCTTCTACTTTTTTACCTTAACTGCAATTAGCGAGACCAACCACTCACCGGAAATACCAGTCTGTGCTCCTATCACATAAGGACATATACTAATATTTGTAAAGATCTTAACCTTTGAATGGCAGAATGGCAAATACATATGAAGTCTAGAGACAAGCAAAATAAACACACAATACTATGCAAAACAAAATCTAATACTGCTATGTGTGTTACAAGAAGAAAGAGAAGGATAAACTTCTAAGGCTTAACTGATGGGAAGGAAATTTATCTAGCAGTACAGAGTAAAATGTGTTCAATCAACAAACCTTCCATATCGAAATCTGCTGCAACCTCTGCATCTTCACCGAGCAGGGTAGAGCTTGTTGACAACGGCAACGGAATGCTAATTTTCTCTAAACTCATTTCTTCTTCCAAAGTTTTGATCCAGTCTGGACTTTTTAAAGTAATAGTTATAGTCCAACCCAATAACTAGTTGCGTGAAAGACATATAAAATAAAAATTCATTGGCATGAAAATTAACTATCTGGGAATAAAGTGACTTAGTTACACTATGCAACAGGATAGGCTTAATTTAGCTAGACTCAATTCAACATCACTGTTTCACATATACCAAATTTAAACATTCCCAGTTCTCCCTTTAAACACCGGTGTGGCCAAATCAAAGGTCTTCTCTAGGATGCACACAATTTCAAGTTTCCTTTGGGGCAGCCAGCATCCTTCCCTAACCAGGTGTAAATCCACTGACAACTGTGTTACATAATTTTATATTTCCTTTGATTCTGAACCGCAGATTAAATAATTGTTCCTATATGGAACAATTACAGAAGAGACAGTAGCAAAGCTTTACAATGCTGTTCCTGTTCATTTGGACCTTCCCGGCTAGGCATAATGACCTTAAAAACTGTTTTACTGTCAAAGCACAATAGTTTCATCATTTCAAATGTCAGAGGAATACTGGGACAATTTAAGACCATTTTAAATTTTCAATAAAAGTTAATCATTCTGAAAACAGAATGACTGTTGTCATGTAAGGACACTTTGCCTTTCCCATAAATTTGAGTGCTTTTAGACAAAAGTATAATTTAAAATAACACACTGAATCAAGTTACATTGTCCTATTGATGTATTAAAAAAATATTAAAAAAAAACTTGCAGACAGCCACAAGACTCCTTGGTCAAAACAGATTGGATACTAGAAAGATGTTCTCATTTACAACTCATACTAAAACAAATTTTCTTTCTAAAATGTAAGCTCTCTCCTACACAGTTTTAACTTCCTTTGCTTGAAGAGTTTATGGAGTCTCTGTAATATGTGAGCTTTTCTAGTATTTCCAAATGAACTGGGTGGCTGTGACCAACATGCTGTGATGACAGCTGGTACCTGTGTGACAACAGACCTTCCTTGGCTCAAAGTGCTATTCACATTAGAATTTCTTTATTTTTTTTTTGAGGGCAGTGTCACTGATCCTCATATGTGGGACCCAAACTGGGGCCGCTGGCTTCCCAAGACAGCGCTTAAGCACCACGCCACTCGGCCGGTCCACATTAGAATTTCTTGATCACCCTGATACACCTAGTACCCACCCGATACCATACATAGTCATTACAATATTACTGACTATATTCTCTATGGGAATTATTTTATCTATTCTTGAAAAAGGTACCTGAGTACCACTGTTCAAGCCAATAAAACCAGTTCCTAGGAATAATGAGTACCTTCCTCCTCCCTTTTTCTTTTTTAGGGCAGTGTCATTGGCCCTCATATGTGGGACCTGAACCGGGGTCGTTGGCTTCCCAAACCAGCGCTTAACCACCGCGCCACTCGGCCGGCCCTCCTCCCCGCTTTTTATAAATAAAGCATTTTCTTCCTTTTATAGAAATATTTTCCACTATATAGATGAACCAGAATATCTATCCCAGTTAAGAGTTTTAAAGCTTTTATATAAATATATAATTAAAATAAAATTAGGTGGTAAACATTTTTTTTTTTCTTAGTCTATGTCAATGGTTAATGTCTCTAGGGTGGAACCAATATAATCCTGAATCAGTCAGAAACCTAGCCTAAATAATAAATATTAAAGCACACTATAAGGTCTTTTATCCTCCTGAGCTAGAAATCCACTTAGATGATCTTGTTACATGTCTATAAAGATATAATCTTCAGATACTTAATTACAGAATGGTTTAGAATCAACAAATGCTAACTAACTTACCTGTTTACCATTTAGGCTAAGAACATTCAAGGCAGAACTTCCCTCCAAAAATGTAACCCACATTTTATCTTCTACAAATCTTCAAGAAAGAAAAACAAACAATAAACAAAACATAATTAATACCTTAGACAGTTAGCCCAGTGACTAATCTGATAATTGTTGATTAACAAGGGCCTTTAGAGGCCGGGAATTAAAAACCAAGGAGAGAAGTAGGGCTTGTGGTGACCTGGAGAGGGCACTCTTCCCCCAAAGAGTTCAAATTCAAATGGCTTTCAAATACTATGCTCATAAAACAGTCTGCCAGGAGAAAAGGGCGTGGATCTCCACTTATGGTCCCTGCAAATCCAATCCTTCATTTCACCAACAAGGGAAAAAAGAGCCTGAGGTTAAAGGGCTTGCTCAAAGTGACCTTACAAGGTGACCAAGTAACAGGGCTAGAATCCTAGTGTCTTGAAGCCATAGTCAGTACTATGCATTTTTGCTGTCTCAGTGACTTCTCCTTCATTAAATTTCCCCTTGAAGTAAATTTACTTTGATCAACAAAGATGACAGAGTTGTCATTAAAATCTATCTGTCTGTTGTGTATCTCAGATCTCACCCAAGTAACCTTAGGTTATGGTCCTTGTCCTTATTCACTGACATCCATCTACTCTCTTGGGACTGCAGTGGCCTTTCCTATGATTCTAACTTTATAATTCTGAAATAACAAACCCCAAAAATAAAAATAAAAAGGACATTAGGACAAGTTCTGAAAAAGATGGTCACTGATATGTAATAATGTTATCACACAAAAAAGAACAAAACAAATTATTTTATCAGTCTTATTTACAGAAACAATTTTATGAGTTGAACTATTGCCAACTGTATAAATCAAGTTCAGAAATCCTTACAGATTTTTCAAAGATGAGAGGCAAGAAAACACATACACGTATAGATGTTTTCTCTCTCTCTCTCTCTAGGATTCAAAAGCATGGATTATGGGTATTAAGAAGAAAGGGCTAAAAACAAAGTATGCACAAATATTTTATCCAGTTCAAATCAAAGACCTGGAATAGATTTCTACAATCACTCAAACATGGCCAAGGTAAGTGACTCAACTTCTTTGGCATAAAGTTACTAAGCTGCAGGATACTATCATTTGAAAGACATAGGGACATCGTTCTTACCTAAATACTATAAAAGTATCTTTTTCAAATGGTTGGCAATGGAGAATGTCCCTTCTCCAAAGGTTCTAATCAATACTATGAGGTTGTACTTGTACTGCACCAGTCCCCTGACCCTGAACACGATTTGTTCTTTGACAGTGGTACCAAAATATTTGGGGTCAGATGGCAGGGCAGTTTCTTGGTCCTATCCTTAATTAGCAATATGCCCCTTACACATTTCTAACTTTAACAAGAGATTCTGATTCTAATATCCATGGATTTACATAGGTCCTTTTAGAAGCTGTATTTTTTTCCTGTTTTCACTCACTAACTTCTGGAGTTTTCCGCCCAATTACTGTAAGTATCTACATGCCTCTAACTTTGCCCCATCTACATTTCCAGGGAGCTCCCCCCCCCAGGGAGCCTTTTATTTATATAAGGGGGGGGGGTTACAGACTTCAGTCACTCCTTTAATGGTTGCCTTATTCTAGACCAAAAGGTGATAATCAGTTTAGCCTTATTTTGACAGTAGTCCTTTCCTTGTTTATTTTCATCATCTCCATTTTATATTCTAACTTGTTTGTCTAAAGATGTAACCACCAGAATATTCCAGGTATGGAGACACCTTACGGTTTTATAATCTTAGGGTAATTTCATTGCCAGTGCTGTTTCTAATGGCGACAGCATTCGGAGAAAGCTTTTGGCTCCAATTTAACACCGTGTGCTTTAGAGGCTGGGTTATAATGACAGTCTTCCATCCCTTATGTACACTTTGGATTCCTCTAGCCCAGTGCAGTGTTTTACATTTTCTCATAAGGACACTTATCTGCCGCTTTGCTGCCCACTCACAGTCTACATGCTGCTCCGAGTGTTCTGGCATTTCTGTACTTGCCAAAGCCTGCCGTCATCTGTACACTTGGAGATTTCACTATGTACTTCCTAAGGCTTTAAGGTTTTCAGACATTTTTTGTTGTATTTTAAAGCTTTGGGATAGATCTCTGTAAAAAGATTTGAGGGACTCGTTTACTCTCTGACAGGACTCTAGGTTTCTCGGGCCTGCTTCTCCCGCTACAAGAAACCACACCATCTTCATTCTGGCTTCTACTGTGTTTAGGATCTAGGGAAGCCATTACACACGTGCTGGTCTTCCCAGGCAGATTACAAACAGGAATCGAGTCTTCAGCGTCTCCTCTGCTCTTCCTCAGCACTTAGTCTAGAGATTTGCCCACCGAGTATCTATAAAACATGCCTAAAGAAGCAGATCCCCTAGGCCATGCAAACACATCCATGTTATTCAACATCTCAAAATTACCGTACACTTGGAAAAGGACATTTTGTAAAAAACAGAAGAGGCACCTGGTTCTGCAAAAGGCAGATGGTTAAGTCAACAATGGAAATCAAGACTGGCAGGGATGGCTCCTGCATGTTCATCTGCCAGTGACGTTAGGAGGAAATTAAATGAGTTAAAACTACTTAAAACATCAAATTTCTTAAACTGAGGAGGGGGGAAAAATCATTCTACTTTACTTTTACTTCTCCTTAAAAAAAAATAAAATAGCATCACATCTTCATTTTGCCATAGGGCTTATACGTGATATATAGGAATCTGGAGGGTCGCATCTAAACGTGCACATATTTTGTCACCAATTGTTCCTGTAAAGTTTCACTATTGAACTTAAATTTGCTAAGTAGAGAATTCAGTTTTAAAACCTAATAACTCTTTGAATAATGTTTCTATAGTATGATTTTCCCATAGTTTGGAAATAAAAATATTCATATACTATTCAAACACTAAATAAGGTAATTCTAACATGGAAAATATTATTTATGACTCATGAGCTACTTTTGAACAATAAATATTTTACTCACCTTATGAGTATAACTTCACCAAAATTTGTAAACTGCTGCAGAAGCTCATCAATCAAAGTATCATCAAAGAAATTATTTTCTGGTACAGAACTTCTGATTGAGACCAGTACGGTACCATCTGGTGGACCCTGAACTGCAATTACTTCTTTATAAATGCTTTGCCTCTCTTCAGCTTCAACTTCAAATATATCTATATCAATCAGGGCAACGACAGGCCTTAAGGCAGAGGGAAGACAGACGTGTTAGGAATGTTTAAGAAGAGGTGTATTTCAAAATAAATGTCAAGCCCTTAGAAACACTGAGACTGTTGAAACCTGTGGTCAGAGGTCTTCAGCTCTGCCCTCCCGTAGTGTAGCAAAGTGCCCGGAGTCCACGTGTAGAGGAGTTTGCTTCCATTTTGAAAGCTAGCATTTAGGAGATCTAAATCTTCAGCTGCAGTGAGAATAAAACAAAATGCAAGGGAAGCCACATCATGACGGATCAAAGGAAGCAAGGGGCTGTCTCCTTTGCTTCACAGGCTTCAGTTGTCTGAGGCTGGGTTGCTGAATACACTCGTTAACAGGCAGGAAGTTAGGCATCTTTAAGTTAGAGTTTTTTGGTGAAATAAAAATTAAGATGAGGCTTTACTTTTGAGATTACTTAAAGGCCTGTGACCAGTGTTTCCTAAATAATTCAACAGACAGTTCATAATATTTGCAAACCACTTGAGTTATTCACATGAAAAACCTCAACTAGCATTCAATTGAAAATTTCATAAATATGTTTCCTTGCTTCCTTTTATATGACAAAGAAATAAAATAGACTGAAAAATAAATTATTATAAGGAAGTCTGAGGATATTTTTAAAAATCTGTTTTATATTTACATTTTTTCTTCTAGATAACCCTTGTTGAAAATATAGCCCTCCTCCCTTAATATTTATTTACACTATTCCCTCGACCTTATCAAATCTGCACTAATTCACTGAAATGAAAAGTCCATTTCCCAACCTGATCTATCAAAAGGCCATTTCCTTCTCCTCCAGAGGACACGGTCTGTCCATGCAGGCGTACGGCACTTCTCACTCGTGTCATAGTCTTCAGAGAACAAATCATATTTATATGTCGGAGCAAAGGTTACTTTTCCTTCTAAAAATCCTCTAAAAATCTACAATAAACATATACAAAGTAAATTACTTGAAAAGCAAAAGAGTTCTGTTTACATTGAGGCAGCCATTCATTAAATGTCTACTATGTGCTAGAGACTCTCACAGAAAATTTGTTTGCATCTGAAAAACACTTCTAACCAAATGGAACAAAGCCTAGGAAAAAATAATCTAAGACATGGCCTTTGTTCATGCCACTTGTTCGACCTTTGACTAAACCAAGTACAAAAACTTGAATAAGGGAATTTTACCAGATCTTTGAACTGAACTGTAAGGGATTTTGGAAATCATATAGTCTGATGTCTTATTCTCAAATGAGGACGTGGGGCCTAAAAAGGGTGAGTGTGCCCAAAGTGTTAGAATGTAAGTCTGAAGACCCTGAAGGCACCATATTGAGTGGCCATCATTACCTCTACTTTGAAAAAATGGTCTTCAAATAAATTCTTTCAAAATTTTGTGGCCTTAAGTTTTAAGAAATAAGTTTCAAAAAGGCAAATGATATGAGAAATGAGAGAAGAAAAAAATAAAGCCTATTACCACAGGATTTTTTTTTTTTTTTTTAGCTGAGCCATCCTGCCACCTGTTGGCAACTCAACGGCAACTCAGCTCAGGCTGGCCTCGAACAGCTGTTGCTCAGAGCTCAGCTCGCACTCTTGAGTGAGCTCTTAACCAACTGAGCCACTCAGCCGGCCTCAATTTTCGTTTTTTTTTTAAGTACGGTAATTTGGTCTCTGTTAAATTATATATTGGGTTGTCAGAAAAGTCATGACATATTTTTTCTATGTTTTCCGTTGCAAAAATGTGTCAGGACTTTTCTGACAACCCAATATATATGTATATATATAGTTTCAAGAGATTATTAAAAAAGGCAACACTACGATTAAGGAAAGCATGTTTCCATAAGCAAGATCGCCTTCTTCTCAATGCAAGTATCCTCTTAAGCATGGATATACCTGTCCAGCGTTTTTCTGGTTGATAAGTTGATCTCCTGCTATAAGAGAATCCCAGTTTTGCTGTTTTATGAGCTCTTTAACTTCTTCATTAGGGAGATCGATTCGATAGTTGAAATCACCACACCAAAACACATAGTCGTGGGAAAACAGCATCCTTCCCTGGAAACAAGGAGATGGAATTTTAAATTCAAAACAATCAATTTAAAAAATGTTTTACCACTGTCTCTTTGCCTCAGATATGCTTGTCTCCCCTGGGCCATGCCCTACTCATTTTAACCCAATACTAATAACACATGAAATATCTATTTAGGTAAACACTGTTGATTTTCCTAGAAACAAGCTTAAATTTTCAAAAACCAATACAGAATTTGGGGTAGATTAAAATACGTTTCAATACTTCCTCTTCAAGAACAAGCAGCAGTGGCTTACCATTGGGAAACTCAGTTTCCGAACTATTTCTATAAAATCTTCATTTCTTTCTTTGACCTGTGACTGCCCTGCCGCAAAGTGGCTGCAGACGAAGCAAAGGCTTGTCGTGTGAAATAACATTCGAATCGCAACTGCTCCCTTATTTCCAGTGGCACCTCCCATTCCGGTCTTCACGGTATCAACTGCGACATCCCTTTAAAACAAAGAACTCTAAATCAAAGATCTGAAATTTCAATAGCTGCCCATGTATAAGAAATTACAAATGCATAGTACATAATTAAATAACTATCATGTGGCAGTTTGAGGGCAATGTTGTGAAATTGTAGTATTTTAACAATTTCTATTAATCACTCTTTAATCAAACACACGTTTAAAAACAAGAACCACAGACAAGTGTTTCTCTTGTTATCTGACAGTAGGAAGTGGCTTTAGCAGGGAGTGCTGTTCACTGACCTGATGAAAGGAGCATGCTGGGGCCTGATAAAAACAAACAGGCACACGCCCACCAGCTGCTCAGAAGCCAGCAGCACATACTTGTTGTCTCTGGAGATGGTCTTTTGAAGTTCCACAGCCCAGAGCTTCTGATTTGTTGTGCTACCAGAACATAGTAAAAAGGGAATCTTTAAAAAGATATTGACTATATGGCGCATTTTATGACAACTGTCATATACCTTTCTATGTCCAAATTTGATAAGACTAAATGTCATGAAATCTATACCAACAGTGAAATCTTTATGCAGGCTGGTTTCTTGTTTCCTTTAAAAAGGAAAACCCAAAATTTAGCCAAAAGAATGAATACCAGATTTCAAAATCTAAGCTACTACTCCTTTACAAAAGAAATGTAAGCATACGTATTTTAAATGAGTTCTCATCACGTAAGTAATCTCAAGCTTACACACATTACTTTTTCCTTAGGTATTCATTAGGCTAATAGAGAAGAAATACATTCTTCCAGATACATTTCCACCCCCTTTTCTTATTTTTCTGGATTACAATTACTATTTTTTAAAAACTTACTACAGAAAAAATTTAAATATACACAGAAAAGAGACAATCATAAAATAAACCACCATATACCTATTACCCACATTCAATAATTATCATCATTTACCAATCTTTATATCTCCATCCTTTTTTTTTTTTTTTGGAGGGGTGGGGCTAAACCTAGAATATTTTAAACCAAATGTAGGACACGTGCCATTTAACCTGTAAATACTTTGGTATGCATCTCTAATACAAGAGGACATTTTAATTTTTACATAATCACAATGCCATGGTCACACTTCAATATTAACAATTCCTTAATATCATCTAATACTCAGCTCATATTTAAATATTCCTGATTATCTAAAATACATCTTCATACAGCTGATTTCTTTAAAACAGGGTCCAAACAAAGCCACACATTGCATTTGCTTGTTATGTCTCTTGAATCTCTCTTAATCTTTGTCTTCAACTCTCTCCACCCCCTTTTTAATGCCATTTCTTTTTAGGAAGCTTGGCCTTTTGTCTGTAAAACATTCAACATTCTGGGTTTGGCTGATGTGTCCTCATGGTATCTTAACTTATTCCTCTATCTCTCACATTTGTTTTAAACTGGTTAATGTAAAAGCATAAGAAACACATTCAATTTTATTTGTTTTAGAAAAATAATCTCATGGGTGGTACAGTCACCCTTGTATAATAGCAGGGAGTACATAATGTCTGTGATGTTAACCTGATAGGCTGTTCAGACAGGGACAATCTAATCAACTCGTAACAATAAAATGTAAAACCGCTGCCCCCGCTTTTTTTTTTTACATGTTTATATTCTGCCTTGATTTAAAGTTACTTGTCTTCATTTCTTACTTTCCCTTTCAAAATGTAATGTTCCTGGATGTCTCTCCAGATATCTGATATAGTGCTTTGCACATATACTTTGTCTTAACTATAGGGTGTTTATTGTTTCTTTTTTTTTTTTTTTAATTCTTTTTAGAGGGCAGTGTAACTGGCCCTTATATTAGTGGGATCCGAACCGGGGCCGCTGGCATCCCAAGCCAGCTCTTAACCACCGTGCCACTCGGCCTGCCCTGTTTATTGTTTCTTTAAAAACAAAAATCCCTTTCTGAAACATATAACACTTTGGAAGCTACTTTAACTCTTTGAGACCACCAGGATTCTAACTGAGTCAATTATTGCTCCAATTAAATTAATAACACTCCAGCAGTCTCTTAAAAATTAATGTACTCACTTATGGTAGGATCTATAGTATGTAAAATAAGAACAGTAATGACATGAAATAATGACAGAATCATAGCTTCAATTTTAAAGTCTGTAAGATTTCTTCAAGAAACAAAAAAGCTAGGCAGATTCAATTTTGACAATCAACATCTCCACAAAGAACGTAAACTTGAAAATTTTTTGAGGATCTGGCTCTACGTTATTGTGGTTTATTTCTGACATATTGATGCTGATACTTTTTCTGTGTATGTATTATGGTTGTTTCTCAAAGGAAAAGTTCCCCCTTTTAATATTTCTTCTAAAGTTTTAGCATCCATTGATCATTGCCTAGATCCAGTATTTCATTAGGGGTTGCAAAATGTTGATTTTTGTAATCTCAGTATAGCACAGGCATTTGTAACAAGTTGGAATTATTCTATAAAGAAGTTTTCTCTTAACTATTCAATTATTCTGAAACACAGTTCATACAGAAAAAGCAGAATGAGTGTTTAAGTCTTTCTTTCTTTTTTTTTTTTTTGAGGGCAGTGTCACTGGCCCTCATATGTGGGACCCGAACCGGGGCTGCTGGCTTCCCAAGCCAGGGTTTAACCACTGCGCTACTCAGCCGGCCCTTAAGTCTTTATTTATGAATTTTCAGAGTAATGAGTTTTTGCCCAAGAACCTCCAATGGAGAGCAAAAACAAGTTTTTCTCGTTGTTCCAGGTCACACAAATGACAAGTGGTAAACCAGAGAATATGGTCTCACAGACATCTCTCTAGTCTATCTAACACTATGTCACACTACCTCCAAAATACGAATCCAGAACATGGATTCTCTACCTACCATAATCCCACCACTATGACATAGATTCTGAAAAGAGAACGTTGGCTTTCATCCCTTTCTTCAGCTGACTGAAGTCATCCTCTCAATGAACTAATCGTTCCATTGAAAACTGCTCACACCTCCCTCCTCCACATGTTTGATCCCCTTTATCTCTATCTATTTATTTTCCATGGCACTTACTGTATTCGAACATGCCATAGAATTTACTTAATATAGTAATTACTTATTGTCTGTCTCTTCCCACTAGATTAAAAGGTCCATGAAGGTAGGGATTTTTGTCAGTTTTATTCTTGATTTATCTTTAGTACTTGGAGTAGGTTCTCAATAGATATCAGTTAAATAAATGAATGAATAATCACTACTTTATTAAAGGATAATTTGATTAAATTCTGTTTGGGAACCTAAGAGTATGCTCTAAGACCTGAATATATATATATATATATTTTCAAACAGCAAAATTAATGAAGTTGGATTTTTCTACTTCCCCTGTATGAATTGCTATTCACTTTTGGGGGAAAAAAAAAGTCATTTGCAAGGTTGATACCATACTATTTCAGCCTATAATTTTATTCTGAAAATCTTTAAAAAATGTCATAAAGATGGGCAATGCTCCACTTTAAAGCAGACATACTTTGGTAAAATAAAGCACTTAAGCTTTAGATTTCACTCAAATATTTATATTTCTAACAAGGGTTCAGACAGTAGTCCTCAAAGTGTGGTCTGGGAACATATCTGGGGGTCCCCAAACCCATGAGGTCAAAACCACTTTCACAGTATTACTAAGATATTGTGTGCCTTTTTCATTGTATTGACTGACATTTACATCACGGTGCAAAAGCAACAGTGAGGAAAAGTGCGGATGCCTTGGCAGGAATCCAGGTGCCAAACGGTACAAGCAGTACAGTCGTCACTGTCATGCCCTTGCAGTTTAAAAAATGCCATTTCGCCTAAGAATATCCTTGATGAAGCAGCAAACATTATGAATTTTATCAAAGCTCAATCAGTAAGTCACATGTTCTTAGTGTTCTGTGATTAATGGGAAAGATACACAAAAGCACTTCTGCTGCACCCTGGGGTATGATGGTTGTTTCAAGAGAAGCACTTGACAGTTTGAGTTGCAAGCTGAACTGTTACTTTTTTCATGGAATACAATTTTTACTTAAAAGAACTAATGACAGACAAATAATGGTTATTCAGACAGGTTATTTGGCAAACATTTTTTCGACCAATCCTGTCTTTTCAAGGGAAACAACCAAGGTATTTATTTCCAATGATAACATTTGAGTTTGTAAGCAAAAATTAAAATTCTGAAAAACCTGTATCTGCTACTGTGATCTGATGAGATCAGTGATGACAGTAACCAATGCTATTAATATTTGATATTGAATAATGAAATGTGTCAAAATTTGGAAAATCTATATAAGTCAGCGAACTAAATTTTCCAAATGACCAATATATGATGTTTCAAAATCATGCAAGAAAAAAGATAGATCAATAAATTTCAATATAATACAGCACAAAAAGTTCACTGCTACAGCTTTAGATTTCACATTGCAACTACCCTTTAAGAAACCACTACCTGTAGAGTCTTGGTGTCGTCTCAGAGAAATTATCTGAAAAGTCTATTAAAATATTTCCATTTCCAACTACATCTTTATGTGGTTTTCTTTGCATACTTCAACCAAAACAACATATTACAACAGACCAATGCAAAAGTGGATGTGAGAATCCTGCTGTCTTAAGCCAGATGTTAAAGAGATTTGCAAAACTACAAAACAATTCCATCCTTCTCAGTCAATTTTTGTTTAGGAAAATAGTTACTTTTCAGAAAAAAAAAGTATTCTTTATGGTGCAGAAAAAAAAAGTGTCCTTTATGTTAGCACATAATGGGCTTATTATTGTTATTTTTAAATGAATTAAATGTCTAAGAATTTTCATTTTTAATTCCTAATGTGATAAATATTGAGAGATAATCCATATAAACAAAAGTTCTTTAAGATTTTCAATATTTTTAAGAGTGTAGAAAGATCCTGAAACCAAACTTTGAGAATTGCTATTTTCCAGTTTAAACAGGATCTTTATTTACATATATTATCGCAATCTCTCCTTGTAACAACTAGTTATTTATCTGCCCTCCATATCCCGGAACTAGAAATCTTTTCATGTGTTACCTCGCTGGCTTACCTTGCGTTCACAATGTTTCCTGCATTCAACTCTACCATTTCTTCAAAACCAATTGCAAATATATCAGTTGGCTTGCTTCTTTTATCTATAATTAAGCATCCGAAGAAGACTTTTAAAATATTGCCTTAGTCCCATGGCACTGTTCCTCGTCCCCTCCCCACCCTCTGTCAACATAACTAAGATCAACAACAGATCTCATAAAAATCAATTTTTGTGTTTTAATTTCCACCAAATTCAAATTAAAGGCAAAAACCCATGAATGGGACAAAATTATTTTTATTAAAATAATAAGTAAATAGAAAATCTATTTTCTTTTATTTGAGGGCAGTGTCACTGGCCCTCATATGGGGGATCCGGACCGGGACTGCTGGCTTCCCAAGCCAGCGCTTAACCACCGCGCCACTCGGCCGGCCCAGAAAATGTATTTTCTATTCAGGCATTCTAAGTTTGCTTCTTTAAGACTGTTATTCTAGAAGAGCCTGAAGTCCTTTCAGAAATCATTTTGAAAGAATTCTTGGCAAAGTTTGTACAATATAGAAACAAGCCACTTTTAAAAGGCTAAGGTGAATTAAAATTGGAGAGGTAAACAAAATCTTCGGAAAAGGCACCAACAATACAGTGGTTGAGAAACCATTTCAAATTAGAGAACAGATAGGAGGGATTTTTCACATTCAAATTTGAAAGCCAGAGGTTTGATCTTTTTGCTATTTCATAGGTGGAAGAAATCCAGGAAGAATCAGTGGTTAAAAACACCCCTCCATTCATCAGCTCTCTCTCACAGCTGACTACGACTAAGACAGAAGAGGAGCTGCTGGAGATAAACAGCCCAGGGGTACTTTGGGTGCCCTAAATGAGGATAAATGGCTAGAAAGAGCCTATAAATACTATGAACTAATACTGAGAAATAAAAACAATTAAGTAAAAATGTTTATTGACTGCTATTATAGGCAAGGCTTATTATATATCATGTCATTTAATTATCACACAAACACCTTATGAGACAAATTATTTTTGCCTTTTATATACAGACAGGAAACTGGGGCTCTAGAGAACTAAGCCATTTGCCCAAGTTCACACATAAAATGCAGTGTGGCACAAACTCTGAAACCCATCTGCCTGAGTACAACTCCCGGCACTGCCACTACCAGGTGCATGACCTTGGACAGCTCACTTCCCTTACTATGTTTCAGTTTCCTCATCTGTGGAATTGGAATAATAATAATAGTGTCTCTGATAAGGATTAAACGAACAGGTGTGAAGTACCTATAACTGTTGTGTTAGCTGTTCAGTTTATTATTATTGTAATTACTACTACTACTGCTGCTACTACAACTTCAAGATAGGTTCAATGTAAAATGTAAAAAGGGCATTTTAATACAAGTTTTGGGAAAACCCCAGGGTTTAAGATGTAATGAATAAAGACAACTAAAAAACGTGAAATGTGTATCTCACAGGATTTCCTATGCATACCACCTTCACATATAACACTTGTTAAATGTGTACCGTTTTAAAAAGGAAATTAAAGTTGACTTTAAAAAAAGAAGCAGACTGGAACTCATGATTCTAATCAAAATCTGAATAAAAGCATCCTCATTTTGATGTTTGGTTTTAGCTCTTAACAGCATGGTGGCAGAGCACCCAAACTGAATGACCGCCAAGTTAAGGACTGTTAGGTTATGAAGTACCAACAAAAGTTACAACAAATTGTGTGAGACTGCTTATGATCCACCCTGAATATTTCTTAGTAACTAAACTTAGGACTAGATTTGAAAAATGGCACACAAGAGGCTTGAAAAATGAAACTCAAATGACCAATTACAAAATAAGCTTGTTTTGTATCAGATTAAAAGAATAAAAACAGAACTAATTTTTCTTATATGTGTGGTTGCCTTTAAAGATATCTATTTATGTATCGATCCTTTCCCTGAGAATCAAATATCTAAGGAAAAGATATTTTATCATTGGGGTTTTTGTAAATATAAAGTAGAAAATAAAGATGTAGAAATAAAAAGAATGTAAGTTTTTAATAGATTTGATTATAAAATACTGGCTTCAAATTTATAAATTGAAGTTTTTATAAAGCTATATATATACTGTGAAGTGCTCCATTGTTTTTTTTAGGTTAATAAATCAGCCAGGATTTATTAATGAAACCTATATTATCAAAAGCCAACCTTGAAATTCCTGGATGCCAGCTAACTTGGGTGCATCAAGTAGCCAGTCGGTGAGTGTCTGATTCTTAAAAGCTATACTGCGAAACTGCTTCCCACCGTTCACATTCCAGGTTCCAACACATACTCGGATTTTCTTGGGCTTTGAGTACTTGTAGAAATTCTCACACATGTTCTTTAGTACTTTAGAAGAGGCTAATCAAAACAAAATACAACAGAATTTTAGCTGCAGTAAATCACTTATTAAAATTCATTTCATAACTGTGAGAGGTCTGGGAAGTACAATTATCATAATCACAAACATGCATAAGATACATGCAGAGGCACAAAAAAGAGATCAGTCTTGAACATAAAGCCCAGCAAGATGCAATTAAGCAACACAATTAAAAAAAAATCAACCACATTAAATATAATAACCAAAGTAAGAAAAGCTATTATGAAACTATTATAGCAACATAAAACATGCAGAACAGTTCTGTTTCAGTGAAACGCTATGTTATTTTATAATGTACAAAATTAGAGATGGAACATTTTAAGGAATACAGCAATTAACTTTCATATAACTTTCATTCAAAGGCTGGAAAAAATACAACTTTTGTTTCTCCCCAAACAAATACATTTAAGAACATTTCCATTTAAGATTCTAACCACTGACAGGTGGTTTGATAAATTATGGCTCCCTGACAAAAACCGACGTTATGGATGATGATGAGATGTCGGAAAATGAAGTAACTAAGAAATGCTTCCCATTTCACTCAGCGTGGAAGCAAAGGCCTTAACTGGTCTACAAGGCCCTAAATGATTTGCCTTGCCTTTCTGGCCTCACCTGGTCACCCATTGCTCACCCACTGGCCTCCTTGCTGTTTCAGAAGGAGCCAGGCCTGCTCCTACCCAGGGGCCTTTGCACTGGCTGCATCCACTGCCTGCAACACCCTTCCCTCATTTCCTTCGGGTCTTTATTTTCCAGGGAGGCTTTTCCTGACCACCTTACTAAAATTTGCACTCTGTCCCTAACCTTCCATATCCTCTCCTTGCTCTCTCCTTGCTTTGTTTTTCTCTATAGTATTTGTCACCATTTACAAACTATGTATTTTATTTATTTATCCTGTAATTATGTGTCTCCCTCACAAGAATGAAAGCTCCACAAGGGCTGAAATGTCGGTCTACTTTGTTAACTGCAGTATCTTAGTGACCAGGAGTGCCTGGTACATAATAAGTGACAAATAAATACTTGTTAAATGAATGAATGTTCGATACATTTTGGATCCTCAACCTCTTTTTCTGCATATTTTTTGACTACCACTTTATCTTTCTTTCTTCTAAACCATACCTGATTTTGCTTAAGTTAAATTCACGGCATTTAAAGTGGATGGAACCTTAAGAGGACCTTCATCTAAAAATAGAATATGCACTTAACTGGCAGTTAACTGGAAAGAGTAAAAGAAAATCAAAATGATTCTCACCTTTCACCACATAACCTTATTTTATTATGGTATTATTTATTTTATGACATCAAGATATAGCAATTTTGTGAGAGAATGAGAATAAAAAAGGCAAGTAACATCTTGGTACCATCTGTGATCCCAGAAGCAGACAGGCAGATTTTTAGCCCTCTTACTATTTGATTTGATTACTTGTATAGAGGTGTCAGAGGTAATGAAAGCAGATGGTTTGTTCTGGCATGTTGGTGTGGTTAAATGAAAGCTGGCTGTATCTAGATAAAGAATCACTGGTGTTTATAATTGGAGCCACTGCCATTGTTTCTACTATGAAAACAGTTTCTGCAATCCTTTCTATATCAAAGCACAAGTTCTATAATGATTAGCAAGACAAATAATGAATTGCGTAAACAAAAATATGTTGCCACGTTGTGTGAACTAACAATGTCAGTTTATAAATAGAATAAAAAGTTGTTTTAAAATCTTTTTCTTAACTGGTTGGCACCTTAACATGCAGAAAGAAATGAGTCTATGTTCAAACAGATGTCCACCCCTAAACACCATATAGCATTTCAGAAAATGGATTTCATTATGTAACTCAAAACTATATGAAGTGCTTGCTCTCTTCCTACATACTCTCAAAACATTCAGAACAATAACTAAGCAAAACAAATATTAAGTAATACCAAATCTAAAGTGAAGGGAAGAATAGATGTCTTTTTCCACTAAATATCTGGCAAGAGATTAGTTTTTGTTCCCTTCACCACAGATTCATATTTAGAGACCAGATCATAAACTTTGTCCAGAAAATGAACGCATGAGATGCCTGTGACTAGGAAAGGCAAGAAAATAATGACCTTTAGGTCTTAACACGCTTAACTCTTCTAACTTTGTAAGCAATCCTGATACTTTGAAAAAGATTTCGGATCGTATTTTAGTCCAGGTCTTATAGTTACAGAGACTATTTCATCCACAATATGAGAACATGAGTCAATGCCTTTTCAAATACTGCATGTGAGAAACACTGCTGAGTAGTCATAAATGTCATAGACAGTAATCTGAAATTAATCCAAAGTAGTCACATCTGGGTTTTTCCATCAGCATATTAAGAGTAGGTATACCATTAATGTTTGTTCACTGAATTATAAGAGTGAAATTAAAACTAGGTGAGCTATACTTAATTAGAATTAAGCATTTGCTACAAGATGACAAAGAGTATTACATATTTCCTTCTAAATACAGTGACTTAGTTTTCTCAAACTTAATTTTTTTTTCTCAGATCAAAACAGGTATCAATATATGCTGTTAGAATCTGAGGGGAAAATAAGCAAAAGTTTCCATTTATATGGCTTAATTTATTTACAATATCAACTTTAGAAAAATAAAGAAAAAGTTGCTTTTATTTATAGATTTTCTATACTGTACCTGACTGTAATGTCTGTTCAGAAACTATGTATGCATCAAGAAGAAAACAAAGAATCATTAGTAAAACATCAAGTTACAGTTAAAATCTAGAGTGTTAAGACAAAACATTCTCAGATGGTCTCATTTCCTTCTTTTGAGCTAATTTGATGACCTTGTTTTTTCTGATGGCTATGGAACACCAAAGATGAAAAATAAACGACAATAGCTGATGCAAACCTTCTGCATCTAAGAAATACCCTACAGTGCCTCGGTGATGTCCAAGTTATACAATGCGAATGTCCTAGGCCTGGTCTTCAGGCTGCTCCTGTAGGTGCATATGTGTATGTGCTCACATGCACACACACATGTAAGGGAGGCTATGAACCTGAAAACCTAAGAGGTTGAAGGATATTGAACATATGGAAGATACTGACCTAACATACATCTTTTAGGATTCTGTCTGGGACTCACCAGTTGTTAAGTACAACCAGTTCAGTTGTAACGAAACAAATGAGTTTCAAGTTAATTCACCATGCTTTGCAAAATTGTGCAAATTCCCACAGACACAGGGCTTATGGGAAAAACGGGGTTAGGGCAAAACAATCACAAACTTCAGGCAGTGACATACCAAAAACGTAAGGAACCCAATAAAAACAACAGCACAGTTTTACACATGTCACATAGTTAAGAGGTATATGACTAGTCCTTAAACATGGCACTTCATCTTGAAAAAGACCTGAAGTTTGCTTGTCGAAATGGGCCTCAGGGGGGCTGCAGCTTGTGAGTAATTGTGCGTGATGGAAGAAGGGTTCTGTGAGATTGGACAGAAAAGTGGTAGTACCAGCTGTGGATGGGTACGGCTTATAACACACCTGGTGAACTGAGGCAGGGATGTTTGAGGTGTGTGTCTATTTCTACTCATCTCAGTTCTGCTGGTGCAGTTTTCTGTGTTTCCCTAGTGTTACTGCTGGCGAAATCAGAAACTAATGCAGAACTGGCATTACGCTCAAAATGTTCCCTAATAGATCATCCGTGTGGAACGAATTCCCATTCTTAGAACAAGCGTTATAGCAGAACTGACAGCGCTTTTTTTAAGGCATATTTCACACATATAGCAAAATGTGCAGCAAACTAAAAAACTCATGATCAAATTTGAGAATTTTTGGGTCCCTCACTTCTTTTCTTTCCTTCAGTTGCTTACTTGGCAATTGTTGCTCATTAATGCCTTCACATCAAAGTAGGCACAGATGGAAAGTGGTGATATGATACAAATCAGTAAGTCTCTGCTGTTGGAAGCCCGGAAGAAAGCCTGATGTTAAAAAGCAGTAGCTAAGATCGGATTTAGTTTTTTTAGAGCTTTAGTAGGTCTCAGTCTTCCAGCCTACTTACAGATCCCTGAGCAGGTGGCTGTAATTAACTACCTTCAGCCCCATGCAGAATTCTGACAGAAACCTCGATAACCTATCTGACCAAGTAATTATCCAAGAGTACATCAGTTGATGAGGAACAATTTCTCCAACTTGAACAGGAAAAATTGAAAGGTTTGGTTTGGAGATAACAGAAGAAATAAAAATGCTGAAAAGTTAAAATAGAAAAAAATATGGAGTAAGGGAGTCTAATTTATTAAGTTCCACAATGAATGTTGAGTTTTTCCATGACACTACTTAATATATGTTCACTGATATAAGCTCAAATTCTTTTGATTTTATTAAAAGACACAATGAAAGATAAAAGCCATCTTGAAAACCATATATTTATGTCAAATATTAAAATTGAGAATAGTGTCCAATAATAAGCAATTTTTAAATTATTAATATGATCTAATGTTTATTCAATAGCAATTGAAAGGTAAGAACAAGTTATAGAGACTTTTGGAGTGGTGATTAGCAAAATAACTAATACAGGTATTGGTTTTTTTCAATAAAGCATTTGTTTTCTACATAATTAGTCTACTGAATGCTCTACCAGCTGAATTTTCTGTGAAATCCTGCCTTATATAAAGTTAGCAATACTTATACCACTTACCCTCTAAATCATAAGCTATAAAAGAAAACATGCATGGGCCTCAGTTTATGGCTTAATAATATCACTGATGATATAAACATTTTGAAACAGATAAACTTTCTTTGGAGAATGCAATTTTGAAAAATTACATTAATAGAATATCCTTCCAAAATTATTTTAATCAACTCAATCTAAAAATTATTTATGGAAATAAGTTTACATTTACCTCATGGACTTTTACAAGGAATAACATAAAGTAAAATCTAAAGTACATATACCTCGCAAACTTCCAGTTGTTAAAAGTGCTCGAGCTTTGTCAGCTAAATCACTATTTAGAGTATTTCCCAGGAGCAAAACGTCAATGGCCTCTTGCTTGGAGCTGTCAAAGAAGTTATTTTGAATCGTTCTAGTAACAGAACGAGCGCCATCTTTTAACTTTCCAGCCTGTTGGGGGGAAAAGGAGCATGGACTTTCATTCTAAATATTGTTATTTTTATTCAGTAGGTATTCTGAAACTTCAAGTTTTATATACTTTTACTGTATTATAAAGGACCTAATCATTCTATTTTGAATTTTGAATATCTAATTATCCCATTAAATGGCTTAAGATGTCACTATTTCTTTTCCTCTTTGGGATAACAGCTCTGAACAAAGATGGGAAAGGCTCCGTGTCTCAACTGCATCCACTAATGATATCTAGAGCACTAAATTTTTTAAAATTATTTACTATAAAGAAAATAAGCTGAAGTATACTGAAAACAAGGAAATTACTTCTTACATGGTAACTTTTAGACTTTGGGGATGGGATGGGTGAGGAGAAGCAGGGGAGAAAAAGGAGGATACACTGCATTTATACACTCTTAGAAAAACTCCAAAGTACTTTAATAGTAGAAAAATAAAATTAAAGTTGTCCCAAATTATATTAGTTAAAGCTATAACTGAACATAAAAATGAAGCTCTAGTCCAAAAAGAAAATTATAGTTACAGTTCATAAATAAATATTACATGTAAGCTACATTCTATATATTTTAGGTCATTTTACTGCCTATGTAAATATTAGGCCAATTCCTAGAGTGAGAGAGTTTATTTTAACTTTTAATGAACATATATTTACTTAGGCATGTTAGTTACTGTGCAGATTTATTTTGATCTTACAGATTTTGATGATAAGTTTAAAAAAAAACTTTTCCCTTTTAGAAAAAATTTAGTTTGCAACATATAATTTTTATTTCTTAAAGAAATAACAGGAATTTGAGGCTTAAAATGTTATCCCCTTCCATATGATACCATACACAAACGACATTATTTGAAGACACTCACCATTCACATTATCAGGCAATTAATCAAAAGGAACCCAGAGAAAGAAGAAGAAAGAACAGTTGAGATGTTAGATTTTAGTTCAATACAGACCAGTATATTAGCGTAAAATTTTATATCTATCAGGTTAGAGATAAAAGACTACTAAAAACATAAGTAACCTCTGTACATATATTGTATATATTGTCTTAGTCACTGCAGAAACAAAAAGGCAAGAGAACGTAAAAGAATATTTTAAGGAATAGTTGTAGAGAATCAGGTTTTAATAGCAAGAATTATGTTATTTAAAAGGAATAAATAAAAGTTTAATAATTTCAGGTTTTTTAAAGTAGGAACAATTTAAGAAGAAAATAATTATAGATGTCAATACATATTATTTCTATGAGTTGAACAAAAGGAACTTTTGCAGGTAGGCCAATACCTCTGGACACAGAAGATGAGGCAGATTTGGGAGTTAAAAGAAGACTTAGAGATGATGAACAGCCTTTAAAGAATTTCAGAGGCTATACTGAAGAGGCTGAATGAGAACTATAAAAGTAGTAAATGTTCTTGTTTCTATTCCTGAAGTAATTTGAGGAATTGTAGAGATTTAAAATGCTATTAATAAACTCAACTTAAAGAGTCAACATTGTATATAAAATAATGAAAAATATCTCAAGTATGCTTCCAAGGTCCCTCAATAAGGGCCAAAACTAGAGTGGAACGTAGTTTTGTAGATAATATCAGCAATTAAAAAGTAATGATGAGGCACAGAGTTATAATTAAGTCCGGATTTCACACTTCTTTTGTACATTCTGATAACCTCCTTTTCAAGGTAAGATAAGTAAAAGAACAAAAAGTTAAAAATCAAGCCCTAGGATACCTCATAGGAGGTGTTGCATAAATTGTTCACTGATTTATACATCCGTCTAGTGTTCGTCACATGTCTGTTAAATAATAGGTACTGTGTTAAGTGTGGAGACACAGAGCCAAATGAGATAGGATCTTTTAAGGGGAAGACTATGGTTTAAAAACAAAAATCATATTTATAATCAAAATAAACAGTATAAAAAGTAAAATAAATATGCAAGGCAAAATCATGAAAAAAAAATGTAAGCAATACATGTATAGGCCTAGTGGATTATCATTAGATGACTAAATGTCATACACACATAGCCCCCAAACCAGGGAAATGGCTATCTTCAATCATTAGTGTCACCCCAGAAGGAAGAGTTAAAGAGGAATAAAAGCATGATAAGAGAATTCTAAAACAGATACCTAAAAGAAACCCTATTAATTAAAAAAGAGACCATTTAGAGGCTGTTTCAAAGAGGAAAAAATGGATCTTTTATGACAGACCTACATTTACCTTAGCCTTTCCTTCAAGAGCCCCAGTTCCTGCATAGATCTTACTGATTGAATCGCCATTCACAGACCACATTGACCGAAAAACTTCTTGAAAGCGAGTTACCAACTGAGGCTTTTCAGCCAAGCCAAGAGCTTCCAACTGTTTAGCTAGCATCTAAAATAGCAAAAGAGAAACTTTTATAAGTATATTAATACCTTAATTATGATGTGGCTTTTTAAAATTAAATTGATTGGGTGACAATGGTTAGTCAAATTACATAGGTTTCAAGTGTGCATTTCTACAATACAACATCTACCAATACATATCACACTGTGTGCTCACCACCCAGAGTCAGTTCCACTTCTTTCACCACGTATTTGACCCCCTTTACCCTCATCTACCATCTCCCCCCACCCCCTTACCCTCTAGTAACCATGAACTGGTGACGTGACTTTTTAAGAACTACCAGAAGCACACCAAAAATGTGTAGTTAGGGCCTATGTGGGACTGGATTCTGAAAACATATGAGTTTACTAGGCTGTGTTATTTCCCACCATTTCAATTTTTAAAGTAAATACCACATCAATGAAAGTTACAAGCAAGTTCATATTCCCTTGTAGTAAGAAGAACATCTTTCTGGTTAAATGATAGAATCAATCTTATTAAAATATCCCTATAAATCATTCTAGTTTATCTTGCTCACCTAAAAGAACTAATTAGTCAACAGCATGCATTAAAGCAGGAAAAATTATTTACCTAGTTTATGTAAATATATAGAGAAATAACTAAGTTTCTTTAATTTTTAGATTTGGTTCTACCAGTTTGGGTAATTAATATCAAGAGATTATGAGGAAAAACAAGCTGCTCTTGGGATTGTCACAAAAATAAAGACTAAGCCATATCGCTGGATAAAGTCATACAGCTTTTTATGAATAAACTCTCCATTGGTGATGTGTATAAAGGAGAACCAGAAGGAACACGGCACACGAGGAATACATGGATCTTTGGGCACCACAACTCCTTCATCACAGACAACAATACAAGTGTTTAGAAAAGTTATTCATCTTTACTCGGAATGAATTTTAGCTTTGAAATCTGGCCAAGTCAAAAAAATGCACAGTCCTGATCCAGCCTATTTCTCTTATCTGGAATCCAGTCGTATTCTATGCCTTGGAGTTTTACTTAACTCCTTCCCATTTTTCTTTTATCTATAATATGGAGATTATCCAGAATTCTAGAGGGATCAAAAACTAAAATAATATTTTTAAAAACCCTAAACTGGGTTTATATGAATACCTAGGGACTTATTCCAGAGCTATTCTTTGCTAGTATGAAGAAAGAATAAAGCAGACTAAGCCCAGGATCCCTTTTATCATTTAGACCTCGTTCTTCAAGAACCTAGGCACACCTCATTTTCAGTACTAGTTTGGTTTTGCCTACTTTATCAGTAAATATGGTGACCAGTTAACCAATTTCTATACAAGGGAGTATTCTCACATCTAACTACCAACAGTAGATAATCAGCTAAGTCAGACTCTGAAAACTAACACCTGTTATATTTTTAATGAAGACTATCAAGCATTTCAATAAGTTTACTCTCAGAAGCGAAGTAAATGTATTCAACCACTTAAAAACGGAACTTGAAACAAACCTAAGCCATGTGATAAACTCTAAATGCCTGTTTTTACTTTTCCTGTCTCTGTCATATTTTCTAAATAAATTATGATAGTGAACTTCAATGACAGATTTCAAAAAGTAAAAAAAGTAAAATTTATTTAGTTATTTGAAAAATACATTTCTGTAGCAGAGAATTCTACACACTACTTTCATTTCTGAGATAGAAAGAACCTCAGCTGCAGAGTAACTAATTAACCAATATTCTGGACAAATTTAAGATTATTAACTAGAGGATATAAGAACATGTTATTTAGTATTCCTGTTTTTTATAGCATTTGAAAACTGTGCTAAGTTCCTATGAAACTAAAAAGGAAGACTCACCACAGCCTCATGACCCTAACTATTGCCTAACAGGAAAGACTTAGAAAGCTCAGCATTATTAGTTTGTCAAATAGTTGAGACTGTGTCTACATAAGACTGAGTTTGATGGATAAGTGGTAAACAAAAAACTTTTAAACAAAAACTTTGTGAGAGAAGTTGAATCTCATTCACTTTCATTCTCACTAACAATGGCATTTTCATCTGATCTTTTTCTTTATAGCTACTGATTTGGAAATGTCACATAAACTGCATTAGGTATAGGCGCTGTCAAAATATACTCCTATAAGATTGCACATGTGAAAACAGATCCTCCCCAATCCCAAAGATTCTTTTAAAAGACAACAACACAGAGAACGAAGGCAAAATACATACATATACACATATATATATACACACACACATATAGATATACATATACACACACACACACACACACACACATATATATATATATATATTTTGTTGTTTTCCCTTCTCCCAAAAGCAGGAAAAAAAGAGACAATTATTGGAATAGTATATATAGCAGGGTTTTTAGGGAAAGTTAGGGAACAATAGAGGGAAATAGTTACACAAAGAGAGAATTTAGAACAGGTAAAGGAAACATTTAAATGAAAAGGGATTTGGGGGAAAAAAACTAGAAGAGAAGAATGCTTTTAATGAAACATAACTTTATTTTGTAAAAAGTTAACTAACGAGCAAGAAATGACAAAACCACTGGAAGAGGCACTGGACACAAGTCACATACATACATTTTCATTTATTCTTTACCTCCAAGCCAAGAAATGCCTGCACACTGTTGGTCCTATCAAGACAATCCAAGCAGTTTGTTCGAATTGTACCACTCTGGCATCTGTTAACAAAGTCGGTAATGTTAAACAGCTAGTTTGAAACAAAAGCAACAAAGCTAAAAAAACTGAGAAAAATTAAGGTCATTAAAAGGTAGCATCCACGTTCTCCCCCCTTTTTATTATTACAATTTTCAAACATACAAAAACGATGCAAGAATTTTACAGTGAACATCCATCGATTGACCATCTATTGTAGATTCTACAACTGTTAATATTTTGCCATGTATTCTTCATGACATATCTCTCTATATTCATCCACACCTACTTATTTTTAATTAGGCCAGTAGCTAGGAGGTAAACATACATTCAGATGTATAACACCATAGTTCTTTGTACATAAAAGATAATCAAATATTTATGGAATGAATTTTAAAAACCCAAGATCTGTTATCTCTACTGATCTATTATCTCTATTATACATGGACAAACACTAAAAATCTGAGCTTTGTTTACTAAAATGTTCACTTCAACCTACATTCTGAACTTCAATCTTTTATTATAATACTCAACTTTCCTCCTCTACTTCATATGCAAAAACTAAAGATTTCAATTATACGAAAGCAGACAATAAGCAATGTCTTTTACTTCTATTTTTATTTAGTTGTCCTTACTGAGGTCGAGAAATAGTAAAACATTAGTTTTAAGAGAGAAATGGAACAGCCTCACAGACAACAGCCGAGGTCTGGACTTAGGAAGCCTAGCTCTAACTCTCTCTAGTTATGTGACTTGGGGCAGATTACAGCCTCTGCCTCAATTCCCTCAAATGGGAATGGGATAATAATAGAACCCAGCCCTACTGTTCTCATTGTCACACGTAAAGACTAAGTACACTCTGTGGCCCCCTAGTATGTGCCCAATAACGTAAGTTATTATTGTTACTTGATGGATTCTAAAGAAAGAGAGGGAAAAAAAGCCTAAAATCAAATACAAGAAAGGAAGATACTTTATTTAATTATAAGCTTTGATTTAAAAAAAGGAAATTTAAGAGTTCAATGTTAAGAATAATTTTAAAATTACAGCAAAGTTCCAATTTAAAGTAAATAGAAACAGAGTAATCAAACCTTTGAACTTCATTTCCATCAAAATAAAAAAATCCATAATCTAGAGACTTTCGGACTTGAGGTTTAAGAACACTATGTAATTTTTCTGCCTTTCCTCCTTTAACCATTTGATGATAGTCAAAATTCACCATCTGGATATCAGTAGCATGTTCAGAAGCTTTCAAATGACTCTGAAAGTAAAAAGGTAAATATTCATCTAAATGTTAACTAAATATGATCCTAGCAATGTATGTTATAAATGGAACTTTACATTTTAAATTAAAACCTCAGTATGGTTCCTTGAAATCTTACTAATCTCACAAAGCTTTCATCAACACTGGCAGTAAAATGGAAAATTACTTGCTGATATCTAATAAAATATTTTACCTAAAACCTCATATACTATATCTGAGAGATTTGGTGACATAATATCAAAGAACTTAAATAATATTCTCATCTGGTTTAGAAGATGAAAAGTTATTTCCAACCACTAGCATTTCATTTTTTACAACACAAACTTAATAACTGTTATATCTATTATAAAACCTCAAAATAAAGTAGGTTATTTTTTAAAACAAAGCCTATCATAGATTTAACAGTTTATTTTTATACCCTCATTCAAGACATACAAATGTTTTAAAAGTTTACCATGAAAAGTCATTCTCTAAAGTATAATCTTTTATTAACAATATTTATTTCACAAGGTTAAAAAATAACCAAAAAATTAAGTTAATTCTAGACTTCATTAGATTGAATTTAAGAAAATGTTTTCTAACCATTTTGTTTATAATTCTATGTAACACCATAATTTATATTAATTAATTACTGATCCAGTAAGTGTTTACGAAGAATACTTTTTCTTTTTTTTTTTTTTTTTTGAGGGCAGTGTCACTGGCGCTCACATGCAGGACCCGAACCGGGGCCGCCGGCTTCCCAAGCCAGCGCTTAACTACCGCGCCACTCAGCCGGCCCAAGAATATTTTTTCTTTAAGTTAGATATTTCTTTGGGTTTTTACTTGAAATTCTCAAATTTTCTCTATTCAATACAAGAGGGTACAGTCTTGCATGTACACAAATGCATTATTCACATGGCGATGAACAGATGACCGAGGACACTGCCTGGTATCTTGCTGCCAGTGACAGCTGAACATTTTTTGAGGGGAGGGTATTCTTCTGCTACTCCACAACATAAATAAGCCCAGTTTAGAAAACCATCAATAGCCTTGAAAGCTTTCCATAATCCCAACTTCAGCAACATTCCCCTAAACTGTTTCCTAATAGCCCCAGAGCGTTAATGGTTCCAGCAAATACCCAACCTTTTTCTAGGAAGGAATTTACTTCCTGGAAGAATTTGATTACTCTATTACATTATTTTTTTAAATACCATTCTTACCTGGAAAGCCTTACTTAGCATATGTTCACCTTCCTTAGATCCAAGCAAATTTATTATTATTTGTTTACCATATAAATTCCTAAGTGTTCTAAAATGCCTATTAAAGAAAGGAAATAAGCATATGTCAAGTGATAAGTTAATTTTTTTTCAATAAACAGGAATCCATTATTAAACAGAACCTACATGATAGTATTTTAAGCTCACAGAATGGGCAAATTTGGATACAAATTCATTCCATGTGGTCTCAAAACTCTGAATTTATGAAAACTCACTGAATGCAATCTCCTCTCTGACTTATCAATGCTAGGCCTGTCACTATGCTGAAGCGACTGGAGTTGTGCAGCTTGCTGTCCACTCCGCGAGGGTGGTGTCAGACAAGCCCAGAGCACAGGCTGCCCTCTTGGCTGGGAGGCAGCTGGGGCAGAAAGGACGGGGCTGCACCTCACCCCTGAGGACATCACATCCTCTGGGGGTATGCTGAGAGACCTCCGTAATAGCTCTGGCTTTAAGAAAAATAGGCCCCAAATGTCTAATCACTACACCATATACCTGAAACTAATATAAAATAATATTGAATGTCAAAATAAATAAAGAGTAAAAAAAACCAAAAAAAAAAAACCAAACCCACAAAAAAGTGAAAATAGGTCCCAAATAAGTCTTTTTTCTCTCCTGCTTCTAACCATTAGCGAGGCTATAGAGAAATGCTATCCAAAGGAAATATAACATGAGCCACATATATAGCTTTAAATTTTCTAGAAGGTACATTAAAAAAAAGTAAAAATACACAAATTAAATTAACTTACATGTTTTATTTAACCCAATACAGCTAAAATAGCCTTTCACCATGTAACCAAAATATAAGAGAAATATTAATAAGGTAGTATTAATTTGCATTTTGGTTTTTTTTGCATTAAGTCTTTGAAATCCAACATGTATTTTACACTTACAGCATATCTCAACTGGACTTGTCAATTTCAGGAGCTCAAATGCTACAGGTGGCTAGCAGCTACTGTATTGGACAGCCACCCGCAGAAGTAATTTTCAGGCCAAGAGATCCTGACCCACACACCTAGTGCTATCATCTCTAGAAGTAATAACATTTGGTGTCACTGTCTTCCAGTTAAATCAAGAATCAGAAGAAATTTTACTCAGAGCCAAAAGAGGTGAAATGAGCCAGTAAATATAATTACAACTAGTAGCACTGCTTAATAGTATCAAAACTTATAGCACTATGTAACAATAATCAATCAGTCTTACCTGTCAAAAGCAGGTGCATTGGCTTCAAATCCCCTTGACATACGGACACGATGAGATCCCACCTACAACAAGAAAAATGCCAAAAGTCACCATGTAGATAAAAGATATATCATTGTTCACAATACATAGTAATTCATTTGCTGAACACAAAGCAGTTAAGTCAGATAATTGATTGCCATTCATGATGACATTCTTTTAAAAAAACAAGTTTTAGGAGTTTCTCCTCCCTTTTATTTTTTAAAACGCAACCTCATTAAAAAAAAAGAAAAAGCTAGAGGTTAGACCATTATGAAACACTTGTAAACTAACAGAAATGTTTATTTATGAAAGATATTTTTAAGAATGCTTTCAGATACATTACCTTATTTTAAGCTCAAACTACATGCTCTGTGTAAGTCAACAGATATTACCGTCATTTGGGAAATCAAAAAACAATAGAGCTAAGTGAAAAGACTCATCCTTTTAGATCAACATCACTAATTCCAAAAAAGATTCCTAAATCCCTACTCTTCCAACCTGCCTACAAGTGCAGTGTGTCATATTTTTTTTCTCTGTTACGCTGAGTATTCCCTTCTCCCTCATCCAAACATCCAACAAATTAAGCTATTTCTGGGGAAAAAAATTTCCCAAAGTCAATCTCACAGTCACACAACTATAGTAACAACACATTTTGCAGAATCAGAAAATTTGGGTTAAGAGAACTAAATAAGCTGGAAAATATCTACCTATTGTGTTTTGTTATAGTTTTTCTTTTCTCATATAGAAGAACAGTGGCAGAGAGATGAGGCAGAATTGAAAAAGATATAACAGATGCCAAGAAGAAATATAAAGGTGAGACCGCATTATTTCCCTTCACTTTTAAACATTTCCCTAAGACTTTCAAAGTTCACCAGAATTCATTCTTGCTAACTTGTGAACACAGTGAGGACTTGAAATAGGCACGGGAGAAGGGTTGTCAAGTCAGTGATGCAGTTCGACAAATATAAGCTCTAATATGCTCATCCAATTCCAAAACTGAATTAACAGTATTATCATTCATTCAGCATTCTCACCTCTGTCCTGATAAGTGAGAAACTCAAATGACTGTACTAATAAATAGGTATATTCTCTTTCATGTTTTTTCTTTTGAATAAGAAATTGATTAGACTAAAGTCACATCTATATTCAATTTCATTTTACAGTGCTTAATAGTCTGTATAAAATTTCAAACTTTAAAAGATGTGTGCCCCAGGACATTAAGTATTTTACACTGCAGAAAATTCAGCAGAAGTCAATACTTTTTCTTTGGCGTAATCTCAGATAATTACTTATAACGCTATTACTAATATTTACTTAATATTTATCGTGTACAGCATTCCCCATTGTCAAGAAGGTGAAAAAATAAAAGTTTTCATGTTTTCCAGGTAATGCCTGTTTGTTATCTGATACATCGCTAGTTATCTGATCGCTCTTAGAGCAATATATTGGTTAGACTACACTAGGTTTCATCACTCAATGTTAAAGAAAAACATTTTGTAATAAGAGTTATGTCAGTTGGGCCGGCCGAGTGGCGCATTGGTTAAGCGCTAGTTTTGGGATGCCAGCGGCCCCGGTTCGGATCCCACATGAGGGCCAGTGACACTGCCCTCTACAGCTAACAACAGCTCCACCTGGAGCTGGGCTGTGCGAGCACCGGTGATGGTGTGGGCTGCAGCCCCCATAGGCTGCAGTGAGTGGCCCGCAGCCAGCGTGAGCGGCTGGCAGCCAAGCGTGAGCTGCCAATAGCCGCGGTGAGCGACATCCAGAGGCCAGCGACCGATCTGCCTCATCCGGGAAGAGCGCAATGACGATACCAACAGTGAAGCAACATCCTCCGCAACTAAAACTGAAGAACAAAAAGACAGCGGCTTGTCTGTTCCCCTCCGCCAATTCCCCAGTAAAATCTTTAAAAAAAAAAAAAAAAAGAGTTATGTCAGTTGTGATAAAAGTAGCACTCCATAAAGTTTCAAGGCTTTAAGGCTGGCCAAGCAGTTCAGTTGGTTAAGAGCTCGTCAAGAGTGTGACCTCTGAACAACAGGGTCACCGGTTTGATTCCCGGCCCAAGCTGAGCTGCCGCTGAGCTACCAACAGGTGGCAGGATGGCTCAGCTAAAAAAAAAAAAAAAGTTTCAAAGCTTTAAATAACCATAAATGTACCCAATCTTAAAAAAAGTTACATCAAAGATGTTTTTTAGAAAACCACTTAATTAGGTGATATGAAACATCATTTCCCAATGATAATATTGCTTCACGTTCACACATTTCTGAAACTTCAATCTGACCAAAAAGTCTACCGTGTGCAGCACTATATTGGGCATAGGGCTTGTGATGCTTACTATCTTCTAAGACTAATATAAACTACAATGTAATGTAATAATATAATGTCAGAGTAATAAACTATAAATGCTAAATGACTTTGGAGAAAGGAAATCATAAGTAAAATCAGTGAGTTGCCAGCACTTGAAATACCCTTCTTACCTAGGCAGCACCTTATGACAACTCTTCTTTTGCCTCAAACTAATTCATATGGCCATTTACCTTTTCCATAAAAGGCTTGACTGCCCAGACCAAGCTCTCTCTGAAGCGTCATTATAATTGTTGAATTTCTCACAGCATAGTATACAAGACTATATACGCACCTCGTACGGAATAACATACATGGGAAGAACTCAGGGTTAATGAAGAGGTCTGCGTGGAGGAGTGACTGGAATCCATTCAGTGAGATTTGAGTTGGCTACTGAATGGCAACAAACCTCAATTTGGGGAGCGGAGGATTCCTGTTAGAAAACAGCAAGTTGGACAGCTGGGTAGGTAGAGGAGGCCTGATCTGAAGACGCAGATGCCCAGTATGTCTGATGAGCATAATACATGAAAAGTGGGAAGAACTGCCAGAGGGCTAGGAGGAGGCCAGTTAGAAAACTGTGAGAATCATCTAGGCAAGAAGAAATCATGAAGACCTTAACTGGGACCATGAAGAGTGGGAATAAAAAGAAAGGGAGATGCCTAGGAGCATGCTGGGGCTAAATGTCACAGGGTGCCTCAGCTTGCTTAGGATCCGCTGCTGAAGCAGACAGGGCCGGGTACGCTTCAAGGTCATTACAAGAAAGCCTGCACAACAGAAGTTCTCAAATTTGACAGGAAACGGGGCCTGCCGAGTGGCACGTTGGTTAGGAGTTGGCTCGGGATGCCAGCTCTGAGCAGCGGGGCCCCGGTTTGGATCCCACATATGAGGGCCAGTGACACTGCCCTCTACAGCTAAGATGGTGAACAACAGCTCCACCTGGAGCTGCGCTGCTGTGAGTCCCCGGGACGGCATAGCTGCAGCCCCTGCTGCAGTGGGCTGCCATAGGCTACAGTGAGTGGCCGGTAGCCAGCGTGAGCAGCTGGCAGTCGGTGTGAACTGCCAAGAGCCACCATGAGCAGCCATCCAGAGGCCATCGACCGATTTGCCTCACCCGAGAAGAGTGCAATGATAATACCAACATGGGCCAGTGAAGCAACATCCTCCACAACTAGACTGAAGAACAAAAAAGGACAGCAACTTGTCTGTTCCCCTTCCCCAATTCCCCAATAAAATCTTTAAAAAAAAAAAAGTGTTCTATTTTAAAGATTAGACATTTATTTATATCAACAAAGTTTTTCTTATTATTATTAGCTACAGATGTACAAAACAAAAGTTTTTTAAAAAAGATCAGAAACAAGTCAGAGAACACATTCAAGATGACAGATCACTACAAATTACAAAGCCAAATTTCAGGAGCAGATGTATTATTAATAACAACAATAATTAACCCTTACATAGCGCTGACTGTGGGTACCAGGCACGATTCTAAGTACTTTTCATTTCATCCTTACAATTACCCTGAGAAGCAGGTACTACTAGTATTATTATTCCAAAACAGATAGGAAAACTGCGATACCGCAAAGTTCAATTGCCTGCCGAAGATCACACAGCTAGTAGGGGGAGAGTAAGAAGCCAAACTGGGAAGTCTGGTTTCAGAAGCTCTGATTAAACTACTACATTTTTCTGCCTAAAGAGGCTAACTTGTTATATACTAGGTTACTGAGATAGTAAATATGGAAGAAAATACTTCCAAAATCAATGTCCTATGAAAACATCAGAACGTTAATATGAAACACAGCAGCTGAATTTGTGTGGATATTTGAGAGAACATTAAAGGAAAAAACACGTAGGACAATTCCAGGAACTCTGTACTTAGATCCTCATTTAAGAATCTGGCTAATATGATTGACTGAATAATAGAACTATCCAATGAACGAATAAATTATCCTGAAAATTTAGAAAATCTGGAGATTTTCCTGAGAGGAAAGAAGAAAAACAAACCCTGAAAAGTCAAACACCTACCTGCAACCCTGGTTGCTCCCAGAACAATGGAACAGATCCCCGGATTTGTATAAAGGAAGAAACAGAGTCATCTAAGTATACCACCTATGGAGAAAAACAGTGTAAAGTATATTTCCACAGAAAGGTAATATTATAACATAATGTTGCCGTCACATTAGAAGACAAATTTAGTAACATCTATTGCACGCTAATTATATCTTATGACCCAGCTCTCATACACAAATTGTCTGAATAAAATATCCAAAATAGGGTATTAAATAAGTTTGATATTTTTTGAATGATAACTCTGTATATATATTCTATATATATTAGCCAGGAAAACAATAAAAATAGAAGCATAACAATCACAACTTTTAAAACTCAATATTTTATATATATACCTTTATATTTTCATTTAATTTTTTTCAGTTTTGTATATATGTATTTTTAATCTTTATTAAATTTACTGGGGTGACATTGGTTAGTAAAATTACATAGGTTTCGAGTGTACATTTCTATAATACATCATCTATACACTGCATTGTGTGTTCACCATCCAGTCAGTTTAAAACTAATTTGAAGATCTGAGTTGGGCGGGGGCATGGCCTAAATTTACAACTACTGAGTTGCCAGGAAAGTCATGATGCATTTTGCAATGAAAAACAGAAAAAATATGTCATGACTTTTCTGACAACCCAATAGTTTCATAGTCAAAAATACCGTAACTTTTTCATTTAGATGGTACATATACCTATATTTAAAAGTTGGGTTTGACTTAATTTCACAGAAAAACACTTAGTTGTCTAGCTCTCTAACTGAGGATTTTTAATTTAGTACCAAACCATAGGCACTGACATGTCATGCTGATTACAGAAAATCTTACTATTGTGCTTCTCGGAAGAGCCATACCTGAGTAACTGTTACAGGGTAGCCTTTCTGAAAGCCAATAAGCAGCTGAGAACAACCAGTAGAACGACATTACAGAGGTCAAAATGAGTTCTGAATCAAATAAATGTCTGTTATTCTATTATCTTCTGTACTCCCCATCTCAAATGTGAATTGAGCAATACAAAATGCTATATACCTGTTCTGTTTCTACAAAATTCGCGACGTGGCCATCATCGTTTGTTCCACGGACATTAAATCTGGTCCCAGCTCGCTCACAGCTTAGTCTGGAAATGAGGCAAGCCTTTGCCTGTTTATGAGCAGCATAAATTGTTCTGATTTCTACTCCCCCACACATGAGGCGTAATAGCCAGTCATCACAGTTCACGCCATAGTGCTTGAGATGCAAGTGCAAAGACTGATTCCTAACAGAAAGAGAGAACTGCGTTAGCTTCTTTATACCAGATAACACAGTATAAATTTTAAAAAGGTGCTTTTAGAACATTAATTTCATGCTATTAAATGAAACGTTACCAAAAATAAGTCAATTTATTTACTATGCTAAGCATCTGAAGATAGGGCTATAAAATGAGATCCTTGGACATGTGATCTACATTCCATAGAAAAGCATCTTGTTTATGTTTTTAATATCTGTGCCTCATTTCTGTTGTCTTTTTATATAATGTATTTAAAACCTAACTTTTCCAAAAGGGATTTCATACATATATCCCCACTCCACTTTTAAAACCTCTACTTTTAAGGCTTGACTTTTACAAGGCTTTATTTTAATTAATTTAATTTTAAATCGCCAGGCAGGCTAGTGGCTAGTCTATTAAGGCATGCCTCGAGTTCTCCATTACTCCAAATACTTTTAGCATTCAAGGTTAATAGATGGGGCCTGGTTTCCAAATTTTTCAGGACAAAACATTTTATTCAAACATGCAGAAATGCAAAGATTAGGAAACATAAAAGCAGAGTCACTGTGCCTAAAGCAGGGACGGGGGCAGGAGTCCTGCCAGGTTGGCCATCTTCTCACCCTGCTGGCTACCTCCTCAGGGGTCTCCGCCGGAGCCGTAGTCCTCCAAAGAACACATGTGGAGACTCCTAACCAACCTACCACCAAGGAAAATACAATGTTGTGCAGAAAAACTGTCTGTCTGGTATTTTCAGATAAGGTGCCTTACAAAAGTGGATTTTCTATGATATTGAAGCTTGGTTCTCTGAGTTTTAAAACTCGCCTACTATAGTATGTGGAAATCTTTCTTAAGTGTTCTGTACTATCTTGCTGCCTTAAAGGTATAACAAAAAATGTAACAGCATTTTCTTGAAGCTTCGGGGTCATTAACATCAATAATATACAACAATCCTGCTGGAGCAGTAGTCCCCAACCCCCTTCTCGTCAGGATTTCGGCTACAGAGGAAACAAAACAGATGCTGCTAGTGTGAAGTTCTGGTAAACCAGCTATAACCCCATCCCTTCTTATCCATTTAAGAAAGCATACTGGAATGCAAAAATAAGTGGTGAAATTCCTACTAGAATAACATTAAATCCAATGACCATTAAGTCTTTTTAAAATATGGCTTAAGCTTCCATACTTTTTACTATTACCTACATTGATCTGCAGCAAAGCTCAAGTCAATTGTGGCCCAGTATATCCAGATACCAACCACAGTGCATCCCGGGTCACAGCAGAGGTATAAGAGACTTGTTTGTCTCCATCTAAATAGAAGCGTGTATTTGTTTAGATCCTATGCATTTGTTTCAGTAGAGCTTCTCCCTCGGCTGTCAGTTTTCATTTTTCTTTGCTGTCAATGTGTTGCTCTTTTAATTCTATTTAAATTTATAAACAACTCGATTGGCAGCAGCTCCAATGGAGTAAAACTACGTAAGTTTCTGTGATAGGTATCAGCCACCCTGGCTACAAAACTAACTTGGCTGTATCCTGGAAAATATTTCTACTAAGCTGCAAGGGTAAGCGTATTGAATAAGAATTCTTGAAGCTTTCATTTTTCTACACAAAGTGAGGCTCAAGAATGCAAACCCTTAGCAAAATTGTAAAAAGTGTAAAATGAGGGAAACTCACCTCTGGCGTGTCGGCCTTTTTGTTCAACCTTTCTCCTACTGGATAAGCCCCTTCAATGCGTTATCTAAGTTTGCCCCACCTCTCGATAAATCTGGACAAACTACTAGATAAACCCCTTCAATCTGTGATTTAAAGTTACCCTTAATTGAACGAAAAGATAAATGAAATTATTCCTACTGATTAAACTTAGTAAATGTCCTTGGTTGCTGATCAATGCATCTGCATCTGTACCTGCTTGGACTTCTAACTAAGGAAGGAAAACTTTTCTCTCAGTCTAAGGACTGTGGATAAGGATGAGCAGGGGTGGGAAAAATAAGGACAGCTGCCCTAAGCCCAGGTGCAAGGCCTTACCTTCTCCCAGGACTTCAATGTCTCTTCCATCAGAGAAAGTGTAGGGATGATGTAAGCAGACAGGGCCCTGCCCTCACATCTGCCCTATCAACTCCCCGCTCCCTTCCGCTCCCCCTTCGTCTCCTCCTTTGCTAGGCTCCAAGTCTCTGACTCCAGGGCTCTGAAGCCTTTGTCCATTTTGCCCTTTCCTCTCCCATGCTACTACTCTGGGCCAAGAAACTTCTATGTGAGCTGCAAGGTGACCAAGCCGTCGCTCTAAAGTTAGTTTTCTTCTATCCTGAGGTTGTTGTTGACTTTGGGCCTTCTGACAACCAGGGCAAATGGGTCCAACCTGAATATGCTACTCAAGGACCTTACAGGTAGATGGTGAAAGTGCAAGGAAGAGAAACACACAGGGGGAAACACCCTGAATCTGAACTACTGAGAGAGGCAGAGAGCAGAGTCTTGGACTTCGGCCTTAGAACATATGCAAACATAATGAAATATAGTTCGTACCTGGTATTAAGGGAGAAAAAGTCAACATTGATACTGGCTGTGGATAAGAGAACCACTATACTAAAATTTGGGTCTGCTCCAATAAAGCAATACTAATTATGGTCACATGTGTTCCGCTTACCGTTTGTGCACACTGTCAATACAGCACATTATGCATCAGGGACTATATCACAGTTATTTACTTAAGTCTTATTTTATTATAGTACTAAACTTTAACCCAGCATACTATTCCTTCACAGTCTGTTGCTCTTGAATCGAGATCATCTATTTACAACCTTAAAATTAAAACCAATATGGGAATGTTGGCTTAGAAAGGCAATACTGCCAGAGACAAGATCCCAAAACTAAGAACAGTAAAGGTGAGTAACCCAATTCTATTACAACTAATTCATTCCTAATTTTAAAATAAAGATTTTAAATATGTTTCTGAAATGAAAGGTCCGTGGAGATCAGGGAGAGCCAATGGCTTCATGTCGCATGACCACGTCAGGAAACTGACAGCGGAGGCTGGCTCTGCCCTGCTGAGGATGCTGGCGCAGGAGAGAATGAGCAGTGAGCTCAGTCGGTAATGCCCATCCCTGCTCTCTCAGGAAAGAGCTGCTGAACATCGTTTGCCCCCGTTCACCAGGCTATCGCACAGTACAGGACCACGAAGGGAATCGCCACACTCACCAGAAGAATCTATTATCAGTTGTGTGCTCCTGCATGCTGCGATGTGCATTAAGACTCAGATCTAAGCTGACCCCTGATGCGGACCATGCAAAATAAAAGTTTCCTGAATTCAAAACTTTTCGCACTTCTGAAATGCGATCCTCATCTGAAGAATCAACACGTAGGGATATAAATTCAGTAGAAGTAACTCGGAAAACTTCAGATTCTTGAATTTTCCCAACAGACATACATCCAGTGACTAGGACCAGATAATGTAACATGGTATCACCTGCAAAAACCAAAGATTTAATTGGGTGAAAAGTTCCAAGACTTTTCAAGCTATTCAAAGTTTCTTCCAACTTTCTTCTCCTGTCTACATCATTTTAAATCCTGGTTATTTGAAATTTATCACCAATGTGTTACTACTATATTTTGGCAAAAGTTGGAAAAAAATCCTTGTTTAAACACACTTAGTATAACGAAGCATTTAAACTTTAACAGAATCATCTCACATTTATGAAATAGCTCCTCTACTTAATCTGAGGGTATACAAGGTTTATCCAAAAAAGAAAAAAAAAGTGTTATCTTCCCTACCTTTCCTTTATGATTGTTAGGAAATTCAGATAAGAAAATGAATGCGAAAGTTCCCTGTAAATAAAGTTGAAAAAATGGTCTAAACTGTGAGCTGATGATGATGGTGATATATGGGCAGAGTCCCTGGTAACAATTTATAAAGCAATTCAGTTTACAAAAACTTTCGTAGAGATTTTTCATCTAATTTTGACAAAAATCCTATGAGATTAGCATGAAGGTGAAAATCAGCAGGAGTGTACTCGAACATGGGCTGTGATGTAGGCAGAAGTGGCCTTGAATCTTGGCTCCACTTATTATCTAGACTGACTTCAGTGTGTTAGAATAACCAGCCTGAGACAGGCTCCTATGAAACAGGATTAAAACAAATCTCACTGGGCTATGTGGATTACCTAAAACAATATTAGTTAAGCATCTGGGTGCATGTGATCAATTCACATGCAAATCTCCATTTTATAGACCAGTGCTCCTGAAAGTATGGTCCACGAGCCAGTTTACACTGAGAAAAGATGCTTGTTCTATAATAGAAATCAACTATAGCACTCAATTCACCACTTGGTTTAGCTGATTTTTTTTTTCATAGTACAACTTTATCAGTGAAGGAAGCCATGTGTTGATCTGCATGACGGTGCAAGCTCCTCATCTCAGCACAGACCAATAACAAAACAGTTCACAGAATGGTACCAATTCAATCACACTGTTATAGACAAACTGGTAACCACAAAGGTTACCTTGCAGCCCATGGTGACATTAAGTGGCAGAGAGAGAGACTCAAGCTGAGGCCTTCTGAATACAAAATAGTTGTCCTTTCCACTATACTCATAAACCTGGGGGATCAGTGTGGTTCCCACTAAGACATATTTTCCTAAATGCACTGAAGCAAAGAAAAAGGGCAATGCCCTGCTTTTCTCTTTGGACAATTGGCACCAATCTCTTAAAGTGTTCAAACGGATGCTGCCTCTGGGACTTAAAATCACAAGAGCTTGAGTGTGCAGCATGCCTTTTTGGTCAACAAACATTACCCCAAGGTTAGTTTAATCAGGGTTTAAAAGGTGTTACCACACTTATAGCTCAAATGTGGAGTCTGAAATGATGTATAAGCAATCTCTTTCAAATCCTTAGAATTACAAAAATAGAAATGAAAAAACAGATTAATTGTATTGAAAATAAACTTACCAAGATTTAATCGTAAGACACCTAGGAGTCCATACGCATCCAGTACTTTGGAGTAGGTACCCTTGATTGCCTCTTTTTCTGCACATGCTACAAAAAAAAGTTTTCAGGTAAGAAATAAGACCTAGAACATCAGGTTCTATTTAGCTATAAAGGTGGAATTTCAACCAAAAATTTCTAAATCTAAATTTGATATTCTTAACATAAATGTATTACATAAAATATTTTCTCAAACTGGTAACTTAATTGTTCTTCCCAAAGAGTTAACCAATTGTTCCAGCACTATCTATTAATCCCTCCTCCCACACTTATCTGAAGTACCACCTTCAACAATATTCATATGTTCTAGGGATGGTTTTTGAATTTTCTTCTCTTCCCCCTCAATCTGTTTGCCTACTTTTACTATTATACCAGTACCACCCACACTGCGTGATGATATCCCCTGTAGGACAACACCCAACTCCTTAACAAGGAATCCTTCAGAGACTGGCCTCAACATACTGTTTCATGTTTCATTACCCACCTCTTCCTTCCACTCCTTGCATCCTATGCTCTAATCACATTAAATTTTCATTACTGCCCAGACATGCTCTTGTACATTTGTGTACCTTTGCACAGCAATCTAGCGTTCTGTCTGCAAGGCTCGACCCAGCCTTTGCCTCTTGGCAAACTTCTATTCGCCTCGTAAAAACACAGGCAGAAGGTGACTTTCTGGAAGCCTTTCTTTACTTCTGCAGCACAGTTCTTTCACAGAGGTCCCTCATGTTGCCAAAACATTTTTTACCTGTCTTTCATTACCTGTCTTTCCCATAAGCCAGCCTGCTTTCTAAAAGCAGAAACTGTCCTATTCATCCTTCTATCACACTGAGACTAGTGCCTGACACACGGAAGACCAACAAAACGTTTAAAAAAATGAAAGCTAATGACTACAAAGTTTATTAGCATTGGAACAGGAAGTCTTCAGTCTGGCCTGTGTCTTAATTTACTTTTTCCACTATAAAATGAATGTTATCTTGCTAATGAATATAGCCCGCCCACAGAATAATTTCCCGGGGGGTGGGGGAAGGTGCAGCTTGTTGTGGTTATTCTATTAAGAAAACAAAACAAACCCTGAAACTTTAGGGGGGAAAAAATCTTCCTAGTTATTAGCAGACACACACGGTAAAAATCTGACAACAAACCAAAGAAATATAAAGCACAGCTAGTATCTCAACAGACAATTACAAATGATACATTCTCAAGTCTGCAAATCCAGATTCTCGTTCTGTCGTTTCCTTTCTAATTTCTTTCCTTCTCTGCTGCCCCTCTCTTCCACTCTCACCCAAACCCCCAACTCACCTGTTGGCTGACTGGCTCACTCCTTACTCCCTTTTCCCTGCGGGCTGTGGTCCACATTAGAAAAGCCTGTATGCAGATCCTTGTGGCCTTCCCACTTCCTGTCAGCCTTCATTGCCAACAAGAGGGCTATCTTCTCAGCCTACAGCTTTGCGCAACACTCTCTAGGACTTGGCTTTAGAGATCTTCTGCTGTGCCTGAGAGCTCTGCTGTGGGATTCCACAGACCATCTCACTGTCCCTGCCTGCTTGTACTCTTTTCAGACCATTTACTCTTAAGCCTTTGTCCTAGTCATCCCACGTCTGCCTTCAGATGAGTTATGCTCTGCTAGTTGGCAGCACAGGCTAAGACTAAACAACTCGGTGACTCAGGGCCGGCCGAGGGGCGCGGTGGTTAAGCGCTGGCCTTGGAAGCCAGCGGCCCCGGTTCGGTCCCACATATGAGGGCCAGCAACACTGTCCTCAAAAAAAAAAAAAAACAAAACAAAACAAAAAACAACTCAGTCACTCAATTAGCTGATAACGTCACAGTTCTCTAGTATGTTCACTCAGTGTAGGCCTTTATCTTTATCAAACCGCCCAGTGTGAGACTAGGGAGGGGGGACTATTTCACTAGGCCATTAGTTATGGGGATTTGTATTTCATTCTGCATGCCTAAAGTTGTTGTTGTTGTTGTTCCATATGTTTATAGAACAGTTACTCCTAAGGTTCAATGATAAGCCACACATATATAAAACATCACAACATAAATTTTAATTATATAAAGTAAAACAGGATTGCCTACCCCTAAAACATTAGGAGACTTGCAATAGCTGTGAAGACAGAAAACATGGCTTCCAAGGCAAAAATCATTCTAGTTTTACAGGTTACATGCTATATGTATTTTAAATACCATTGCTAATATAGTAATAGAGATATTACTACATGTATCAGTTTTAGTAGCAACCATCATTTTGGTTCATAAACCAGCAGCTAGTAAGAGTTAGAAAGAAAATATATTTTTAACATTAAATTATCACCTTCCCTTAAAAAACAACAAAAAAAGTCATGAATTACCATGCAACAAAATGTTCTTTCTTCAAATAATGCATAATAATTAACTTTTCATTAATTGTGTTTCAAATATGGGAATATATCATGTCTCCCAGGCCCAATGAAGACCCATCTATTAGACTGTCACTGGATTCAAACATGCAAACAAACCTCATTCAGCCTGGTTATCGACACTTTTGTATAGGAATATATTCTGAGACTCAGGAAATAGGACAGATGCACACAATTTAAACAAAAGTGCATATTCTTTCTTTTTTTTAAGATTTTATTGGGGGAACTGGGGGAGGGGAACAGCGTTGGGGAATCGGGAACAGACAAATTGCTGTCTTTTTGTTCTTCAGTCTAGTTGCGGAGGATGTTGCTTCACTGGCCCATGTTGGTATCGTCATTGCGCTCTTCCCGGATGAGGCAGATCGGTTGCCAGCCTCTGGATGGTTGCTCACCGCGGCTATTGGCAGCTCACGGCTGGCTGCCAGCTGCTCACGCTGGCTGCCGGCCACTCACTGTAGCCTATGGCAGCCCACTGCAGCAGGGGCTGCAGCCAACACCGTCGCCAGGGCTTGCACAGCCCAGCTCCAGGTGGAGTTGTTGTTAGCTGTAGAGGGCAGTGTCACTGGCCCTCATATGTGGGATCTGAACCAGGGCCGCTGGCATCCCAAAACCAGCTCTTAACCAATGCGCCACTTGGCCGGCCCAAAAGTGCATATTCTTTTATTTTTTTTATTTTTTATTTTTTTGAGGGCAGTGTCACTGGCCCTCATATGTGGGACCGAACCGGGGCCGTTGGCTTCCCAAGCCAGCGCTTAACCACCACGCCACTCGGCCGGCCCAAAAAGTGCATATTCTTAAAGTATGCTAAAGGAAAGGAAAAATAACTGAAAGAGTAGATGACATGTCATTTTCCCCACCAATGACTTTTGTTTTTCCCTCCAAATATTAAATCATTCAGAGTGATCAATAATATTCCAGCTGGGGTACTTGTATACTGTTTTTGTGATGATTATGAGAGTAACCAACACTGGGTTATATATTTTTCATTATTCAATTTTCACAACAACCCCACGAGCAAAATTACTACGAATTCCATTTGACATGAGGAAACAGGCTTAGAGAGGTTACTAATTTGTTATTAACTTGGCTGGGCTAGTTAGACAAGCGTCAGAGAAGGCAGCTTCATGAAGGAAGGGACCGTCTAGTTCACTGCCTCATCCCCAGGGGCCAGTTCAGGGCTCGGCACTCAGGAGTTCACTGACTGTATGTGCGATGAATTGGTGAGTGAATTCACAGCCATATGAGCTTTAACTCCAGACACTTCCAGTTTCATAAGAGAAGCCGTGTTTTCCTACCCATTTCTTACAGAAAGGACTGTAAATGTTTTCCTGTTCTTCCACATATGCTTCAAAGGTGTGGGGTAGAACAGAGGGAGGTCCTTTGCAGGCTGTCAGAGCCCAGGCAGAATAAGGAGGATGTCCCTGTGCATGGATTTGAAGCCCAGGGTGGGGGGTGGGGGGGCAGCCTGGCCTAAGCCACTGAAGTCTGAGAGGGCTGAGGAGGGTGGTGCCCACCCTGGATGTTGGGAGTGGCCTGGCATGTTATGTTGGCGCTTGATAAGGGTGAAGGAGGGCAGGGTGTACTGGAGGGAAGGCCAGGCAGGGTGCTGGAGCCCCAGTGGGCTGCGGAGGGGTCCCATGCGGTGAAGGAGGCTGCAGTGGCAACAGGAGAGCTGCAGACCATGCAGGAGAAGGATCAGGGAAAAGGGGAGGCAAATACGGAAAGAGAGAAAACTAGGATGGACACTGCAGTGTTGATAGGTACTGGAGTTACCAGCTTGCACCCACAGTTTTCTAGATAGATAGACAAAAATACATAAATATAAATGGGTGTGTATAATTATATATACATATACATGCAGACTTACACATTCTCCTTAGCTCTCTCCAATAACAGGATCTGGGGTAGGCAATACTCCAGAAGCAATCAGCACACCTGGCCCCCAGATCTTGCATTCTAATACCATTCTCCCCTAAAAGGAATGAGGACCCCTGGGAGAAATGGCTGATTCCAGACCAAGGCCTTGCAGGAACATCCAAAAGATAACGGAAAGATGTCACAAAAATGCAGAAGCCAGCTTGAAGGAACTTCTATAGGAGAAACTGGGAACAATTTGAGCATCAAAAGAAATTATAAGAGTGACAGAATATAACCCACTGAATAAGCCCATAAATTGAAAGTTTAATGAGGAATAGGATATTTACCTAGTCTCAAAGTACCTCACCTCAAAACACATATTAATTATAAAGGAAAATAGAGTCTGCCAGAGGCCTCACACATACCAACTTAACCAGGTAATCAAAGCAAACACCAACAGGAACGGGACAAGTCAAAGCTGCGTGTCATCTGACAGGATACCATGAAAGAACCCAACACTACATCTGAAATATTCCTGCCAGGATATACAACCTGACTCTGAGCATAAGAAACCATCAGACAAACCAGTAGAGTTTATTAAATTGTAGGGCATGTGGCGAGCTCAGAGGAAAACAAAGTGAGAGAATGCGCGAAAATGCAAGTTCAGGGCATGTGGGGATACGGAAGTTCGGGTCACTTTCAAGGTATCTACTGTGCTTTCAGTGAGGGGAATAGGCTGCCTTTTGTAAAGACTTTTTTGCCCCCGCTGTTCGGGTTGGTATAATTAAACAAGTAAGATGGTAGGAAAAACAAACCTTTCTTTTTACTTGTTTCCGATTTCTAACCACAGTAGGTATGAATGTCCAAGAAGACCTTTGTTTTAGGAGTAATTCTGAGCCAATCAAGATCTTCAGCAGTTCAGCTAAGGTAAGGAGGTCTGTACCTCAGCTCACCTGTTAAACATCTAAACTAAGGCAAAGCCCAACTTCTGGTTATTACTGTAATACCTCAGGGAAAAATAGTACCTAACTCCCTTAACAACTTATTTTAAAGGGAAACATTCTTCTTCCCATGTCACAGTCAACACTATCTTCCATTCATGCCTTAAATCTTTTCTTAGTTTTCAAGCTAATGTGAACATATATTCCCTGAGAACACAAAGCTAGTTTATATATCAAATCTACAAGTATAGCTATATTTTTAAACATACCTTCATATCATTGGAACTAATAATTTGAAGGCCCTCTGATTCTACTCCTAGTGAACATATGAATGTGAATAAGGTCAGACTAGAATTTAAAGCAAAATAGAATATGTGCTATAAACATTTATTCTCATACAAGTATCTATGGATGAAATTACATGATGCTTGAGATTCACTTCAACATAAACAGGGAGGGGGAGACTGGACAGGGATACAGGGAAACACAAGTGTCCACGAGCTGATAATCATGGAGGCTGGGGGACAGATTCAGGGGAGCCAGCGACACTGTTCACTCTTTTTCAGTGTATGTTTGCTACTTCCCAAAACAAAATAACAAAATTTATTCTGACAACACTCTGTGGGATCCTGGATAAATTTAAAAGGAGAAGAGACAGGATAACTCTGTCCAGTCAGTGAGAGAGCTGAGGCTACTGGAATTCTAAGTGATCGGAGAGGAACCTTCCTCCAATTACCCTAGACAGAAGGTGGATTAGTCAAAGCACAATGGGCATTTGAGCTTTTATAATTCAAAAGGAAGCAGTAAGTCCTACAGCGTTAGAATGGCCCCATAGCCTGCTCTTCCCAAGGTCATCATATATTCATCAGATAATAAATATATAATAAACAGGGAAAGAAGACTTGACAATTCCTGACTGGAGACTTCAGGAAGGGTGAATACTGCTATTCTCTGTCACAAATGTTTTCCTTACATTCATCCTAAATTACTTAGCTTTAATAGTTTACTCTGTTGAAACTATACTCAGAAAATGATAAGCTCACCTTTGCTCGTGATAAAAGAGGTTAAGAAATATTTAAAATGACGTAAAACCATGTGGTCATAATATCCTACAACTTAATTTCGGTCACTTGACTCATTCATTATTTTAGCTCAGTGCCTGTTTTCAAAGCTCTTTTAACTGAACAAATTCATTACTGAAGGCAGGCCTAACCCATGTTTGCTATTTTAGCTACAGGGAAGTAACGAAAATAGAAGCTGTAGAGATGATCTATTTATAAACTATAAAAAACATGCAGAGTATAAATACATCAATTGTTCTCTATCAAAATTGAACATACTAATTGTTCTCTATCACAGTATTTGACATCCTTTTTTGCTGGGGTGGCTTACTTTTTCTAGCACTGACATATGACATAACTGACATAATTCAGCATTGTTGGTGTTACACCCTCCCTTCTCAAATTAGAATTTAAGGCAAATAATGAAGCATAAGATCCAACTATAGAAATTCGGATGAAAACATAACATACACCCATTTCTTGATTTTCATGAATTGGGACTCTAAAACAGAGGCTTATTAAACATAGAATAATTGTCACCTGGTGATCATACTTGCATTGCTAATTCCACCATCTGAACAAAAAGAAATAAAATTGTTTTTAAATGTTATTTTGAAGATGAACTTTAAATGTGATTCTCTAACTTCTGATGAATTACAGTAACTCAAACTAAATAATGAAGCTGCCCAATGAAGGTCCTGCTATCCAATGTCCACATCCTGGTGTGGCTCAGGCCTTCCAGACGGGACACAGTGTCTTTCTTCAGCTGTCAGAAGATCAAACTAAAGAAAGTCAATAAGAATGTGAAAACAGAATTACAAATTAGTATGATCTTCCTAGAATCACAATTTGCCTGTGGTTGCATGCACCACAGTTTGTGGTCAGCTTATTTGCATGCAGGCAGCACTTTGGGGTAGAACCAGAGAGCCTCTAGTCAGAGGATGCTTGAGATCATGCAGTCCAAGGTACTCATTTGCAGAAGGAAAAGGCTAAAGGTTAGGTGAGTCATCCAAGATCACATAACGAGCTGGCAGTAAAGCCTCTGCATTTCATCATACATAAAGAGAAATGGTATTTTACAAGGAAAAGGTTTTCTTTGTATAATTAAATTACTAAAACTCCAGCTGAAAGACATTAAACTATCCAAATTATAGTATGGTCCATAGAAGCTAAACATTCCAATCTTGGTGAAAATGCAAAACAAAAATAACCTTTCACTTATTGTTGCAACAAGTATTTACTGAATGCCTACCATGTACAACAACCTAGGAATAAAGAAGTCAATGTCCCAATACCTTCCAGCAGGAAAACAGGCATCATATAATCATGCAAATGCAGAATTATAAGTTACGGTAATACTATGATGGAGTGCCAACAGACTGCAACGAGAGGACCTAATTTAAAATTGTTTGTAGGGGGAGGATGGTAGTTAGAATAGGTCTGCCTACCTGCCTACCTGCCTGCCTACCTGCCTATAGAAGTGACCTTTAAGCTGAAACCTGAAGAATTAATGGGGAGTTAGCCAAATGAAAAGTGGAAGTTAAAATGTTCCAGGCAACATACACATCCCTATGACCTAGCAATTCCATTCCTAAGAATATATCCAACAGAAATGTGTACATACATGCATCAAAAGAATATACAAGGATGTTCATGCTGGTGTTGATTCGTAATAGGAAAAACTAGAAATAAAGCAAATGTCAACAGAATACTGGAATATTCACACAATAGAATGCACATAGCAATAAAAATTAATAAACTGCTGCCACCTGCTACAACCTGGATGATCTCTCATGTATAACACTGAAAGAAGCTGGAAACAGAATCCACACTGAATGGTTCCATTTATTTTAAGTTCAAAACCACATAAAATCAATCTATAATGTTAGAAGTTAGAACAGTGATTATCTTTGTAGATCATGATGGAGATAATAATCGAGAAGGAAGGAAGCTTAGGGGAGAGCTATAATGGTAACAATGTTCTATTTTTCATACTTGTAGTGGTAACATGGGTATATTCACTGTAATAATTCATCAAGTTATACATTTATGATTTATGAGCTTTCCTACATGTTTGAATAAGTTTATTTTTTAAAATAAAATTTTGAGCAGAAGGAACAGCATCTGTGAAGACCCTGCGACCAAGAAAGAATTTGGTACATTCAAAACGAAAAGGCCAGTGTGGCTGCAACACAGAAAACAAGAAGCAAAACAGTATAAGTCTAAAGAGGGAGACCGGGACTCGATAATTGTTGTTGGTCATTTTAAAGAGTTTGGATTTTAAGGTCAATGGTCAATCACTGTAGTGTAAGTAAGGGAATAATATGCTCTAATTTGTGATTTTAAAAAGACTGGAGATTGGGTAAGGGGAATGTAAGCAGGAGACCAGTCAAGAAGGCCACTCTAACGGCCTGTGAAAGGGGCTACAGTGGCTTGACTGCAGCAGAACCAGCTAAAACGGTGAATTGCACGGATTCTCAATGAAATTAGGAGGTTGAGTTGACTGGACTTGATAATGGGGTGAACGTGTGAAGTGAGACAGGAGGTGAGACAGGAGGATGATTCTTAAGTTCTAGTACAGGTGGATGGCGTGACTCCGCTGCAGGAAGAAGGAAGGATGAGCAGCTTGAAGGGATGCGGTGATCCGTGGGCCCATCAACCCAGTATCTATCCCAGCCCTTCATTATTGTGTAGCCACCACACAGGTTGGGGTATTGTGGGAACCCAGACAACCACAGTAATTTTTACCTTCTTTTCCCAGTCATCTGCCCAATTCAAACAGCACACGATATCCCTATAGCCATAGCAGTTGGATCAGGAATGGACACAAAACTCAACCTGATCCACTGTGAGGGGAAGTACATTTTCATTTTGTGGGTTCTAGCCCATTATCTCAGTTTGAAAAAGATGGATTTCAATTGTGTCCTCCAAAGCAAATAATTATTCTACACAGTTCTGCATCAATCCCACACAACTTTGCAACATATATAAATCTGATAACTCTACTTTCTACCCCATTCTCCAAGAAGATGATGACACTGATAAACAAGACAGGCCAAAGACATATCCCTAATGCTGACCAAGGACATACCACTGATGAGCACTCATGTACACCCAGCTAAGAATGTACTTAATTGTAAGATTCATCCTGCCTGTGCTTTGTCATGGTCCACAGAATATTAAGACTTCAACTAGATTTCGGTAAGGTATTCAACAGACTACGGCAATCTTATGGTCTACTAATAAACAGGAGGAAACAGAGCCCATAAAAATATTTACTACTAAGAGTGAGTTTATATAAATATACTTTAAATATCAAAATCTATATATGATGACAATAATAAAATGGAAGAGAGTATTTTAATAAGTATAACATCCAATATAGAGAAATATTTCATGTTTAAGCCAATAATTTAATAAAACATATTTTTTTTTCTATTTTTTTCTTTTCACTGACTTCGTTATCTCAAGATCATCTAGGAATTTAAAGGGCATATAAGTTCTTTAACCGGAACTAAAAGGTAATTAATGTCCAATTGACCAAGATGAGTTAGTCTCTCCAAATGCCAAATTTACTCAGAGTAATTTGACTAGTGCAGTAGCTATGAAATAAACTCCAAGATGAATGCATGTACTTATATTATGTAACATTACAGAGGAACAACAGTGGCTTACACTTGCAAAATCTATTTTAGTAGAAAAGGAGAAAACACAAATTCTTATTGAAAAACTCAAGCAAATTTAAATTTGCTTGTCACCAATAAAAATATGATATGCAATTTTTAAAGTTATACCTCCTCCTTTTGGCATTCTAATTACAAGGCTAACCTACACTGCACTAGGCCATTCCACTCTCTATATGAACTATGTAATAAAATTTCACTGATTCAGACTTGACCACCTCAGAATTTTTAAAAACATTATTACTAGATGCAAAGAAAACCAATGCTATTTAAACGCCTACCCATTATAATTGACACATATTCTTTCAGCTTTTGAATATCTGAAAAAGTCTTTACATCATCTTTGTTTGTGGATGGGTAGAGAATCCTAGATGGACAGTTTTTTTTTTTCTTCCTTTGGTACTTTAAAGATGTTCTATGGGGGCCGGCCGAGTGGCGCATTGGTTAAGCGCTGGTTTTGGGATGCCAGCGGCCCCGGTTCGGATCCCACATGAGGGCCAGTGACACTGCCCTCTACAGCTAACAACAGCTCCACCTGGAGCTGGGCTGTGCAAGCCCCGGTGATGGTGTGGGCTGCAGCCCCTGCTGCAGTGGGCTGCCATAGGCTACAGTGAGCGGCCCGCAGCTAGCGTGAGTGGCTGGCAGCCAAGCGTGAGCTGCCAATAGCCGCGGTGAGCGACATCCAGAGGCCAGCGACCGATCTGCCTCATCCGGGAAGAGCGCAATGATGATACCAACAGTGAAGCAACGTCCTCCGCAACTAGACTGAAGAACAAAAAGACAGCAACTTGTCTGTTCCCCTTGCCCGATTCCCCAACACTGTTCCCCTCCGCCAATTCCCCAATAAAATCTTTAAAAAAAAAAAAAAAAAAAGATGTTCTATGTCCTACGGCTTGGATTGTTTCCAAAGAAATGTTTGCCATTTGTATCTTCTTTCTTTTGTACATGTGTCTTTTTCTTCTTGAGCCGTTTTTGAGGTTTTTCTTTGTATCACTGGTTTTAAGCAATTTGATTATGTATTTGAGTATATGTAGTTTAGTTCATGTTTCTTCTGCTTGGGGTTCATTTACTTGTAGCTTCTTGGATATGTGGATTTATGGTTTTCATCAAATTTGGAAAACTGTCAGCTGTTATTTCTTCAAATATTTTTGTGCGCCAACCCTTTCTCCTAGGATTCCAATTATACATATATACTGGGCCATGTGAACTTGTCCTACAGCCCACAGATGCTGTTTATTTATTTATGTCTTTTTTCTGTGTTTCATTTTGGGTTATTTCTATTATTATGTCTTCAAATTTGCCAGTCATTTCTTCTGCAGAGTCTAATATTAATCCCTATCAGTGTACTTTTTCATTTCAGATACTGTTATTTTCATTTCTACAAGTTTGATTTAGGTCATTCACATTTTTTTCATGTCTCTCCTCAATATGTTCATTGTTTCTTCTACTTCTTGACCATATGGAGCACATTTATAATAACTGTTTTAATGTCTTTGTGTATTAGTTTTAGCATCTGTTTCTACAGATTGACTTTTCTCCTCATTATGGAGTGTTATTTTCCTGCTTCTTTTCATGCATGGTAATTTTTAATTGAATGCCAGACATTGTGAATTTTACAGAGTTGAATGCTGGATATGTATAGTTCTATATTTTTTATTCCTATATTCTTAAACTTCGTTCTGAGATGAAGTTAAGTTTTTCTGGAAACAGTTTGATCCCTTTGGGTCTTGCTTTTAAAATGTCAGGCAGGACCAGGGCAGCATTTAGTTGAGGGCTACTCTGCCCCACTACTGAAGCAATACACCCTTTGGAGTATCAACCCAATTCCCCAAGTATTAACAAGATTTCTTGACCCTGGCTACTTAAAACATGAACTATTTATTCCTAACTCTGTGTGAGCTCCAGGAATTTTTCTGCCTGCTCCTTCCTGGTGGTTCTTTCCCTGCCTCTAGTAGCTTCCTCACAGACTGGCACTGATCAGTACTCAGCTGAGGTCTCCAGTGGAACCCTCTGTACATCACTGGGGCTCTCTGTCTAGCTCTCTCCAATGTGGTACTCAGCCCTGAGAATTCTAGCTGCCTTGGCTTCCCCAAAGTCCCTTCTCTGTCTCCTCAACTCTAGGAGGATGAAAGCTTTGTTTGGGTTCATCCTCCAGGTGCTGCAACCTGGCAGCTCTCAAGGAAGTAAGCTGGAGCAATCATAAGGCTCATCTCATTTGTTTCCCTTCTCTCAGGGATCAGTGTCTTGTGCTGCCTAGTCAATGTCTGAAAACTGTTTCATATCATTTGTTTTATTGTTGTTGCTGCTATTATTTAAGGTAGAAGGGTAAATCCAGTTACTGTTATACCATCATGGTCAGAAGCGAACATGCTGTTAGAGTCCTGGGCTAGTTATATTTTATAGGGCAATTTAGAACACCTGACAGACCTTAAATCATGTAATAAAAAGTCACATAACGGGGTTTTACTTTTCAGTGAGAGAGAAATTTTGCCTTCACCTTTTATTTCCTCATAGCAAACTTAAGTGGTAAAAAAAAGAAAGCACTTAGGAACTACTTGTTTGGCCCTACCTGGCTCAAAATGGAAGAGTGACATTAATTTTTTTTTAAAGTGTTGATATTTAAGTTGACATTTAAGATATTTCTATAAATGTGAACATTCCAAACATTATTAACAAGACAAAAATGAATTTTTGCAACCCTAACATAAAGTGATACATAACAAGCCTAAATTTCATCATTTCTGTGCAGAAAAAAATCAACTATATATAAGGTCACTTCTTCCCTTAACTTGAAAATTTTTCTTAAAAAGAGACAGGATACTGCAACTTAACTAAAGGGCAATCACGCTGATTGGCAGCATGTGGCAATAAAAACAAAACTATGCACGATGCTTGTCATCACCACTTAACACTTGTCATCTAAAATTCTAGAACCTGACATTTAACTTGGCCCAGCAAAGAAACTTTGTTTTCAGTGACCCACTGAAATCAAACCATGTCTCTTCTCAAATATATTAATATTGGGTTGTCGGAAAATAATTTTTCTATGGTTTTCATTGCAAAACTGTGTCATGACTTTTCCGACAAGCAAATAGTGTGTAGGCAAAAACAGCAATTTGACACTTCCCTCATTAGAGAATGCTACCAATTTCACTCTTATTATAAAGTCATCTTCTGGCATTCCTGTCTTTTCACTCTTCATTTTCAAACCTCCAAAATAATAACCACCACCTTCACACCAGCACAAATAATAATTACAGTGAAAAATGGTAAGACTATGTCATTGGAGCCACTCATCTCTCCCAGCCTCAGTTTCCACATCTGTGAAACAGGGATAAAAGCAAAACCCACAGAATTATTATAAGTGAAATAAAGTAGGTCTAACGCCACATCTAAACAGTACACTGAGATGCATCATGACACCAACAAACTCCCAGGAGAGCTGCCGGGTATTCTGAGTTGAAGGAAACATGAAGATCCTCAACATATGCTGGACACTGCCCAAACTATTCGCCTGATGTAGTTCAGAGTCTTAACGTTAGACTGCAGTACAGCCCTTTGGTGACATCACATCTTTCTAAAACTGGGTTTTCAGGGATTGCTGTGATACAAAGCAAGTGCCATTTAAAAATCAATGCAGTACAGGAAATGAGGGTGGCACTGTCCAACCTGAGTCCAAGGTTTGAGAAGCTGTCCAACAACTCACCAGGCACACACATCCCATTAGTAAATAACTGTGGTTGTTTACAAAAGAAATAAAGTATTTCCAACCTGTTTGCATTATTTTTTTCAAATACCTACTAAAGTTGTTAGAACAGAAATATTTATTGTTAAGGCCTATTTAATAAACAGAACTGTGGCCCTGGGGTGCTGTGAAAAACTCGAGACACCGAGGACTCTATGAAACAATAAAGTTTAGGAACTTCTGGCTTAATGTTGTGATTGGCAGAGGAAGCTTCTGGCACTATTATTACTCCTTTAAAATATGCAGTTTCATAGAAAAGGTGGGCTACTTCAGATTCCATGACAAAGTTCTCCAGTCCAGGATACTATCCTATAGTTTTATGGTTCATATTTCCAGCATAAAAGAAAAAATTAGGTAGACAAACTCACATGGCCCACCCGGAGTAAAACCAGGTCCAGAGTTAAGTGATATGGCCTTGCTGTCTATTAAAGTGCACGATGTGGGTGCTGATTTGACTTAAATCATGCTTCTGGGAAAGTCTGAAAATAATCTTACCACTAGACAGACAAAAGCAAGTAATCCTTATTACCATGTGATATTTAAAAAGAGCAAAAGCTCTGATTTTAAGAGGAATTTACATGTCCTAGATCCCCATCTTTTAAACAGGTGATCCGTAAGTTCTGTTTTTAGAATCATCCTCTATTTCCCATGTGTTGACCTTCTCTTTATTCAGTAAAGGATAAATTATTTACCTTTACTGAAACAGAAAATGGGTTGAAAAATAATGAGATAGCTTGTAAATTTAATGCATGTATCTGTCTGTCCTTCCTGTCTTTTTGTGTCTATAACTGTAGAAAGAATAGGAAAACTAAAACCTACACAAAACTAACAGATGTCTATTTTTATCTCTTAATAAATTAGTTTCCAAGAAAAAATATGTAGTGTTATAACTTGCTGGCCATCACACTGCTGCTGACACTGGTGCAGACACTAATCATGGGAGTATCCACGTGCTACACTGAACCACTGCTCCATACACATCAAAGTTTGAGTTTACTTGAACATTTTTCTGGACTAATAACATTTTTCTGGACTAATAATTATTTTCAAAAATGGATAACACTAAAAAATGGGTACACTATGAAAACATTAACTTATCTAAGGATAAGACTGTTTCAGGTTTTTAAATAAATAAATGCAATAAAATAAATCAATAATGAAATTATTTTCCAATTAAAGAAAAGTAATTTTAAAGCCAATTGTTAATATTATTTATAGAAGTCATATAAAACATTCACCAATTTTTTTTTAAATGTTTTTTTTTTTAGAGGGCAGTGTCACTGGCCCTCATGTGGGATCCGAATTGGGGCCGCTGGCGTCCCAACCACTGCACCACTCATCTGGCCCAAACATTCACCAATTTTAACTGTCATTTCACAAAGACCTTAAAAATGTGGTTATAGCTATTTCCACTAGGGTTTTTCAGAAACAAATCCAAACAATATATAATATACATCTTCTGTGTCAGCAGTTCAGTCAAATAGCAATTCTTTAAAAGACAGGAAATACATTTTATAAGAAAAGGTATCATATTTTCAAGTACACAGTATTTCATTTTTGTCAACTTTGAGATCCAGTTTCTGTTAGTCTTTTCCCCTGTGCCATTTATTTAATAACCACAGATTCTGCAAGTAAGAGTAAAACACTGTGCTGAGCACTCGGAAACAAAGGTTGCTAAGACATGGGCCTTTTCCTCAAGGAGTACAGCATCCAGACACCCAAACCCAGTCCCACGTGATGTGAAAGTGCCGTACTAAAAGTGTTACTGAAACACTGGCACTTGGTTCAGGCTGAGGGTTTCAAAAAACTCATTATTGGCCCCATAAAGGGCAATAATAACATTATAATTCTGGACACATGGTTATTTTGGATAAAATTTGCAAGCTAAAAAAGTTATCCCATAATCTAGCGTAGAAAGCCCTACATAAATTCCAATCAGAAATTATCATCCCAACCTAATTATATCCAAATCTTTGGTGGTGCTAGAGCCCAGGCCCCAGTATCTGTAAAACCTCCCAGATGATTATAATGTGCAGCCAGCGCTGAAAACCACTGGCTCACTGATTGAATTAGTCATAGTATCATGACTGATTTAAGCTTAGAATCCTATGAACAGAAAGACAGACTCCTGGAGCTGGACTGGTGGACACTCGGTCCTTAAGAGGATCCATGGGCTGAGATTATTTTCACTGTATTTTCACTTACACCCCATTTTTATATGTGCTAATAATATGAAAGATAAGATTTCATGTTGGGTATCTCATGGCACTCTGGCATAAGCCAAGAAAATTAAGTGACTGCCAAATCCTCAACAATGGGTATTGCCCAAGATGTCTAATTTTTTTAACTTTACTCTTTAAAGCCAGGGCAACTAGAGCCCGTAGAAATCATAAGCTCTTGGGTACATAAAGACTGAGTCCTGCTAGTCACTTTCATCATCTACTTTTCAAGAATAATACCTGCATACAGGCATGTACAGAGCACCAAAACCAGCATATATAATAAAAAGTGTTCATCTTTGATACAGACTATGTTTTACAAAAGGAAGGGAACGAAGGAAGATACAAGAGTGAGCTAGAGGAGGTGGGTGGGGCAGACGCTCATGAAGGAAGGAGACAAGTTGGAACAAACAGGCTTGGGCTGGAAAGGTAGAGAAAAGCATTCTAGCTGTATTGGAGAAAGGGCATCATGATAAGGAACGCATGATGATGAAGGTTGGAAAAAGCATGGTACTTTGGGCAAGCACTGAGAAAAGCATCAGAGCCTCGTTAAAAGAGATCAACGCTGGACAAACAGGGTAGGACCTCCTCGATTAGCAGGTTGAGGAATCTGAACTTAATCTCATTGAAAAATGGGGTTATAATAAGTCTGCTTAATATCAAAAATGTTTTAGGAGATTCTTCTGATAGATTAATATGCAGGATGCGTTGAAATTCAAGAGGCTGAGACTGTTGAAGATACAGAGAACACCTCGGTATTATCTAAGCACAGTTCCCTGAATATAGCAAGCATTTTAAAAACATGGAGGTTTTTAAAATGAACACTCTGCAACACAGTAGACACCTTGGTATCACTGCAAACTGGAAGTTAAATTAATTTTATAAATCAAATGATTTATAAAATGGTCTGTTAGCTCTTAAACATTAATATTTTAAGTACTGCTATAAAGTTTATAGTAGGAAAGCTAATAACATTCTCAAAAAGATTATACATCCATTAGCATTTTTATTTTATTTTTTTTGAGGGCAGTGTCACTGGCCCTCATTCATATGTGGGACCCGAACCGGGACCACTGGCTTCCCAAGCCAGCGCTTAACCTCCGCGCCACTCGGCCAGCCCTAAGAGATTATACATCCATTTATGCTAGCTTTACAGGGAGAGGTGATAGTCAAACTTTTTTCCTCTTGAAAGAATTACTTACATAGTCTAAATCTGATGAAAACAAATAGAATTAATAAATAGTTAAGACAGTATTTTTGAAATTCTTTTTCCTTAAAAATGAATGTTAATGCCAAAATGGATGGTTTAGGGATTTCTTTTTTAAAATCATTTTTTGGCATAAAAAAGGGCTACTGGAGGTTTGGAAGTATGATTATCCTTAGGTTTCCTGACGTTGGGGTAAAACATAGCAATAACCCTAATAACTGTAGGTAATGCATGTATTTGAAAATTTGGAACCCTATTATTACCAGTAACCACAATTAAACACAACATTTAGAATTTAGAAAAATTAGGAAATCAAGTAATGTCATCAAAAACACAAGCAGCTGAATTCAAACCTTTTCCTCCAGATATTTTTAATTAAAAATTCATCAGTATTAAGAATTATATTTGTAGTTAACCAATGTTATGCAAATTAATGTCACAGGAAGTTATATTTTGGTTTATTTAAGTATAAAAAAACGGTTTAAATGAATTAAGTTCATACTGATTGAGGATAACCCACAGTATTACTTGTTTCTTAGAACACATATAGCTCCTTCCTATGTGCCCCTACGTAGCAAAAACATGATAAATAACAAGCAGTTACCACTAGAAAGCTCTTAAAAGCACAATCACATTTCAAATAACCCCAAACTTATCTGCCAAAAATCTTATATTAAGAAAAAAATGTAATATTCAAATTAATCTTTTTATTTTTAATTTCAACAATTTGCCCACAAATTAACCCAAACCGCACTAACTAATCTACTATGTTTTTTGTGTGTGTGGTGCGATGCAGTAGTCCTTGTCTTTAAAACAGACTATCAAAATAATTTTTAAAAATAATATGAGGGCCGGCCGAGTGGCGCATTGGTTAAGCGCTGGTTTTGGGATGCCAGCGGCCCCGGTTCGGATCCCACGTGAGGGCCAGTGACACTGCCCTCTACAGCTAACAACAGCTCCACCTGGAGCTGGGCTGTGCGAGCCCCGGTGATGGTGTGGGCTGCAGCCCCCGCTGCAGTGGGCTGCCATGGGCTACAGTGAGTGGCCCGCAGCCAACGTGAGCGGCTGGCAGCCAGCGTGAGCTGCCAATAGCCGCGGTGAGCGACATCCAGAGGCCAGCGACCGATCTGCCTCATCCGGGAAGAGCGCAATGAGGATACCAACAGTGAAGCAACATCCTCTGCAACTAAAAAAACTGAAGAACAAGAAGACGGCAACTTGTCTGTTCCCCTTCCCCGATTCCCCAACGCTGTTCCCCTCCACCAATTCCCCAATAAAATCTTTAAAAAAAAAAAATAAAAATAAAAATAAAAATAAAAAAATAAATAAATAAATAAAAATAATATGAAATCAAATCACATATGCCACATGAAATTTTAAATTTTAGAAATGACTTACAATTCTCTCAATAAAAACATACGGTCCTCAGCATAAAACACTTCCAAAATATTGGATAAACAAATACTCTTATAGCTCATTACTGTAACGGACCAAGAAGAAATTCTGTTCATTACAGTAAAAATATCAAGCAAGCCATTTTATAGGCATATGTGGTGCGATATAAACTGCAGCCCTATTTTTTTGGAAAGCATGATTTACTCTTAGAAACCTGAGAACCCACTAAAGGAAAAAAAACCTTTCACCAACACGTGCATCTTCTCGCACCCCCAAGAAAAAGCTGCAGGCAGGGGAACGACAGGAAAAAAAATTAAAAGCTTAAAATACAATAAGGTTTGATTAAAAGGATACTCTGCTGCATGAAATACAGTAAAGGGGGGTGGTCAGGGTCTTTAAAAAAAAAAAAAAAAAGGTTTAATCTGATGTATTCCCAATCAAAAAGCGAGACCAGGATCCGTGGCGCTGGTAACGGACGACTTACAGAGGACGGCGACGGCCCCGGACTCGAACATGAGACACTCGTCCTTATGCCGCGTTTCCACTATGAGGCTGAAAGGCGGGGGGTCCAATTTGTGATAGATGCGAAATCCTTTGCTGAACGCCATGCTCCTTTCGTCCGAGGCGGCCCTGCGGAAACGGAGCAAAGCAAAGCAAATGAAGGCTCGTGTTTTCCTCTGCAACCCGGGCTGCGAGGCTCCCACCCGTCAGCTCCCCCCGCACCCCGCGCGCCGGGCTTCGCCGCAGGGGGGGCGCGGGGGGGACACGGGCTCGGGGAGCGCACGGCTTCCTCCCAAACGGAAGGCGTCCCTTCGTTTCACCAAAAAAGCAAGACAGCAGAAGCTTGCCAAGTCTCTGGGCCAGGCGAGGCTGCATCCCTCTAAGCGGATGAACGGTTTTTTGGTGAAGGTGCGGTTCCCTGCTTGTTTACCCGAAGGAGAAATGCTGAGCCCGTGTGGTTCGGGTTTGTTATCAGCTTCCCGCTTCGGCGTCCGCCGCGCGGTGACAGGGCGCCGGTGGGGACACCCCGCGCCGTCCGCTGGGAAGGCGAGGGGCGGCGGGGCGAGGCCGGTTCCGAGCCCCTCGGGGGGCGGCGGGGGGCAAGGATGACCCGACCCCGCGGCTCTCCCGGCGGCGGCGGGCAGGGGAGGCGCCCGGGTTACCGGCCCTGCGCAGGTGGCGGGGCCGTCAGGAGGAATGGCCACCTGGGCAGAGTCACGACCCGCGGCGCGGACCCGCCGGGGCTCCGCGGGGGTCGCGGGCACTCGGCCGCCCGGGAAAGCGGCTCCTTCCTAGGCGCCCCGACGTGCCGAGCAGCGCCATCCGTCCATGATGGGCCGGAAGAAACGCGGCGCCCAGCCGGCGCCCAAGCCCACTGGGTTCCTCTCTCGCGGGCGGGCTGACAGCTGCTGTCAGCGCAGCCCCCGCGCCCGGCGCCGCGCCCCGCGCCCCCCGTGCGTTCCGGACCGCCCCGCCCGCGCTGCCGGACCCCGGCGGCCAGCGCTCGCCCCTCACCGCTCCTCCCCAGGCGGCGGCTGCCGACGCTGCCTCAGGAAGCGTCCGCCCGCGCTCCCGGCTCTCGGTGGGTCTGGCCGCGGCCGCTCCCCGCCCCCAGCCGGCTCGCTCACCTCTTCCTCCGGCTCCTCCTCCTCCTTCTCCCGCAGCCGCTGCCGCCACAGCCCCCGGAAGCGTCACTTCCGCTCCAACAGGCCCATCTCTTCCGCATTGCGCTGCAGGCGGGGGCGGAAGGCCCGCCCACCGCGGGGGAAAGGGCGGGGCGTCCGGAGGGAGGCCCCGCCCACGCCGGGCCGCCCTGGGAGCCAGGTGCAGGTGGACTGTCCGCCGCCTCCACGCGCAGCCACCTTCTCTCCGTCGGGTGGCGTGTCCCCAGGCTGCGGCTGCAGGTCCCGCCGCTGGGGACGTCGGGAAAGGGAGGATCCGGCTTCCCCGGCCCCCCTCGCGTGGGCTCTTCCGAGCTAACCAACCCTCCCCCTGGACGCCAGGGACTCTGGGGAAAAGCTCCAGGAGCTGGGTGTGGGGACGCACCCAAGATGGGTGTCAGGACCACCCCCAGCCGCCCCCACCGGGCCTGGCGGACGTGGGGGAGGGCTGCGGGGAGGCAGCACGCGGGCCAACCGGGCTGCGCCTGGAGAGCTGTCCATGGTGTCTGTCCGCGAGCAGCGCCGCGTTCTTAGGCTGAGCCCTGAGTAGGTGGCGGGAAGAAGCATCGGTGCCTGCTTTGGAACAACCCCGTGCGCTGCCTTTTCTTCTGGTGTGTTCTGCAGCTTTCAGCACCCTAGAACAGAGCGCTCAGCTGTGCATTAGGGTGGCGAGTGGGAAGTCACAAACCGGGATCTGAAGATGGAGCGAAAAAACATGGCTGGCTGCACGGAGGCCAGAGCCGCTGATGGTCCCTGAACGGCGGCGAATGGCGTTTGCCAACCGTGGTATCTAATAACTTAAAGGCGTGTAGCCCTTTCACCGTATCCTCATAGTTCAACAAATCATGCTTCCTGGCTAGGGTCAGTGTTCCAGATTTTTCACTCTGTTTCCTTAATGTATCTAAATATGAGAATGAAGTTGAAGCCAGCAGAGCCTAAAGGAATCGAAAACCCGAAGAACCCAGCCCTCTGAGAAACGGTTTCCTCTTGCCTGTGTTTTTTCGTTAACTTCTTCCCCTTAGTGCTTTAATTTTAACAGCAGAAGCAGAATTTAAATTTGGCATTTTGCACAAAATCGTTTCCCCGTCCAGGCCCTGTCATATGACTTAACATTTCTTCATCCATTTTAGAGAAGTGGAACCCAGCCTGGTTTCAGGATACTACAGTAGCTATAATTCATTAGAAAAGAAGCCACTTCTTTTCTAGGAGATATGCAAAGGCACTTGAATTTAGTTCTGAAAACTGGAAGGGATTTCTCTCACTTAGTACTATCTCCTTGGAAAAACTGTTTTTGCTCTTTGTAGTGGTTAACTGACAGTAGTCTCAGAACTAAACTCATATTAAGATAATCTACTGGCCTGTGATTGCTTATTTTTCTTTCTGGAAGAATCCATTTCAATTGGAGATTGAATTTGATAGAGAAAACTACATGGGAGTGGGTGAGAACAGAATTGTTCCTATTTGCCTTTCAAGTATAATGTCTCTATGGCCCTAAAGGAGTGCCAGAGTTATGCACCAGAAAAACGTATGGAAGATCCTGGCTCCTGGAGAGACACTGATGGTATCGAGTACATTGCTAGCAAGTTGCTTTTTATGACAACTTAGACCCTAAAAGGTTAACTTGTCAATAATTACTCCGTTTCAAGTAGACTTGGGACCCGAAACCCAACTATGCCACCGCAAACCTAAGATCCCTTCCACCACACCTATGTCTCTGTGAGGTTCCATTGGGAACCCTTCCTTTCTCAGTGGGAAGTGGGCTGTTAGGCTCTTTTAGAAGCAAGCATTCTGCCTATGCTGGTTTCTTTTGATTTGGGATTAAGAAGATTGAAGTCAGTTTCTTGGTTTTGGGTCCGAATTGCTGCTTCCTTCTTCAAATTAAACTGGGTGGTAAGCAGGACTCATTCCCAGAGTTGGCAGTAGAAGGCCACAGCTTTTTCAAATCCTTACAAAATTTATAATTTTAGTCATGAAATAATCACATGTCCAAGGTTTGGAAATGTAATGGCTATTTACTATTTTTTTCCTATTCTTATATTTCCTTGTTCATCACAGCATTTGAAAATAGCTGGCCAAATTTTCACCAAATTTAAAGAGTGTCTTTGGGATAGGCTGTCTTAAAATGCAGGTTAAATGGCATACACAAATTTCTTAGTGAGGTCCTAAGGGCCTACAGAAATGGGCTGACACTTTCCTGACCCTTGAAAATGAGGAGTAATGTTTATGGTAGGCTGCAAAATACAACCCCCAAGATATCTATGTCCTAACCATGGTACATGAATGTCAACATACAGTGAAAAAAAGTCTTTACAGAAATGATTAAGATTTTGAGATTAATTTGGATTACCTGGGTAGGCCCTAAATGGCTTTGAGGTGGCAGAGGGAGATTACACACACACACACACACACAATGTGAAGACAGAGGTAAAGATTGGAGCAATGTAGCCACTAGCCAAGGAATGTCATCAGCCAACAGAAGCTGGAAAAGTGCAGAAAGAATTCTTCCTTAGAGCCCTTTGGAGGGAACGTGGCCCTGCCCACACCTTGTTTTTGAACTTTTGGCTTACAGAACTGTGAGACAATTTGTTGTTTTATTTGTTTGTTTTTTGAGGGCAGTATCACTGGCCCTCATATGTGGGACCCGAACCGGGGCCGTTGGCCTCCCAAGCCAGCACTCAACCACTGCGCCACTCGGCCGGCCCAATTTCTGTTGTTTTAAACTACCCAGTTGGTGGTTAATTTGTTACAGCAGCCACACACAACTAAAATACAAGGCGTATGTGACTTTTCATCAGGAGAGCAACTGAGATCAGCAGAATTGTGCTCCAGATAGGTGCTTCAGGTATCAGCTCCGATAGCTTCAATGAACTGAAGGCAAACACCCTAATTTTTAGATGTTGATTTTTGACCAAATTAGTTCTCCTATGGGAAAATTCTATTAGGCTGAAATATGCAACTGCCATTTCTGTAGGTCAAAAATAGTCACATAGTGACAATATATGGCCCAATCTAATGTATGTCCCCGGTAAACTACAGCTAGAATCTATTAATTCAGAAATAATGATTATCCCAATGACATTAAAAACAAACAAAACTACCTTGTTACAAGACTATGAATTTTGACAGATGTTTACCACTTTCTTTATAGCCTGCATTTACTTATCTAAAATGCTAGAAAACATTTGGCAAATCTGCAGAATATTAATAGTCTGCTCCAGTTATCTTTAGATTTGTTTCAGGTGACACAGGCTAGAGCTAACTTATATCAGGATCTGCAGGGATCTATTAGTGTACAGAAAGGGACGGCTCCTTGTTAAGAGGTGTAGAATGTTCACTCTTCAACCTGGCTCTTGGTCCCTAAGCAGCCAGCATCTCTGGAATTTCAACACCTAAGGTTAAATGTAAAAGAGAAGTTTTGTGTCTCAACTGTTTTTGTCAGGTTCCTTAAAATGGTTTCTACAAGATATGTCAAGCCTTTTATTGTTTGCCATGCGTTTTGAATCACCAAGCATGGGGGATACAGGGTACATTTTCCTAAAGATTTTTTTTTTTTACTGGACCACAGTATATATTCTGAGAAATGCTGTGCTAGTCATTGTCATTGTCCTGAATGATCCTCACCTCCAAGCCTCTGCTGAACTTACGACTGACAGGGCTGGGGGAAAGCTAGTACAAATCACCGGGGCCCGGAGGTCTGGAAGCAGGCAGGGCATTGCACATCAGTACCGATCCCATACAATCTTTAGACTGCCTGCTTTTGCTGGGCAGTTGAAGCCATTCTCAGTAGCTGTGCACTTAATATCCATAGACAGTTTCAGTTTTGGAGGGCAATCTCCAAAACATTTGGGACAGTCTTATTGAAGTTTGAGGCCTCTCCAACACTCAGGCATATTTCATGTAGACACTACATGTAGAAGTTCTGTTAATTGTTCTCATGTTCATTTACTGGAAACAAGACCAAAATGGTCTGACATAATCAGCGAGTGGCAACACATCCTTTACCATATATCTATTACCATGTTAGAGATAAGAAGAGTTCTCATAACTATAAAGAACCACTACACTTTTCCGGCTCGTCCTTCACCAGCCTTCAGCTCCTGGGAGGGAACAATAGTTGGCGAAGGAGCTGCCGAACCTAAATTGGTAAATCAAAAAGAAACGAACGTTTACATACACTCTGAAAAGTATCATGTCTAAGCTCATCATATATTGGAGCCACACATGGACATCACTCCCTCCTCCACTAAGAGCGGAAAATGGACAAATCTCAGAAAAAGAATACACCATTACAGGAACCCGTGTCATTCAAAGATGTGTGTGTGGACTTCACCCAGGAAGAGTGGTATCTGCCCGATCCTGCTGAGAAGATACTACACAGAGACGTAATGCTGGAAAATTACAGCCACCTTGTTGCAATAGGGTATTGTATTACTAAGCCAGACGTGATCATCAAGATAGAACAAGGCGAAGAGCCCTGGGTATTAGAGCAAGGATTTCCAAGCCAGTGCTGCTCGGGGCTGTTTATTACTTAGAGCTGAAGGCATTCCCCCGATACAGGTTTCTGGTGGGTATCTTGGAGCTTCTAGTCTTCTGCCTCTGCTACGCCTTCCTCAGACATACTGCCTTCTCAACATTATCCACTAGGTCATCTGATTTTTTTCTGCAGTCTCCACAATGTACTTGAGAGTTTCATTTACATCTTCCAAAGGCACAAGTAGAAGTCCCAACAACATGGATGCAGTTATGGGTGTTACTTTCTGTTGTCATATACGCGTGTTAGACCCAAAAAAAGATATTTCCCACCACAGTGGTTGTGAAAAGCATCCTTGTGCATTTGGTAGTAGTCAAATCACATTTATATTTGCAATCTTGAAATGTCATGCCCAATGAAAGGGTTAATGAGATTTCTTTCCTGTGCAAATGCAAGTATATACGCATATTTGTATCTTCTCGTCTTTCCATTGTTAAGGCATAAATCAGTGACATACTATAACCCAATACTGCACTGTATACAGTAAATAACTTAGTGAACTGTGTTGGTGCCATCATTGAATTATGTGGTACTGGCACTTAAATACTGAATATTGTCCTAAGTTGTGCAAGTAAGAATTCTTTCATCATTTTGAGCACCAGAATTTGCATTAGAAGTGTTTCTCTGCATCTAGTCACTTTGTACTCCTGTAATTACAGTTCCATGCAATGAAGTTAGGTTTGGGGGTCAATATCTATTTTGAATTCTTTACCTGCCCCTTTAATGAGTTTCTCTCTGGTAGCATTAACAGGACCTCTTCATCATGAATATCATGGAGAGTTTTTTGAAGTATCTGTGATGCGCAATGGTGTTAACATTTGGTTCTGATACATGTTGTTTTAACTTATTTAGGGTTTTTCCTTAACTTCCCCTTTAAACCAATATTGTTGTTTTTCTTTCCCATCTTAAGTGATTGTAATGTTATCCAAATGCTGACTGTACAGCTGGCATTTCAGGTTCTCCTATCTTCACAGTGTCAGTACCTTTACTACTGTCTCTGTTAAAGGAATGGAAACGGCAACAAAAACCATTATAATGTAGCATTGGCTTTTATGTGAGCATACTATTTCTGCCATATTCTGCTAAGAATTTTCAAATAAAGATGTCATATTGCCAAGCAACAGAAAAAAAAACAAACCACTACAATGTAGCAACTTACATTTTCATATTGTATTTTGCAGCTCTACACCATTTGACCATTTTTAGGAGGGTTTCATGATTCCAAGGGAAATTAGCCCTTAAAACAAAATTGGGGGTTTGTCAGAACTCACTGAATTATGCATACTCAGAGTAAACTTAACTGTTTATAAATGAATACTTCAATAAACCTGGTTTTAAAAAATTAAGGGAACCCTACATTTTAATATATTCTCATGAGGAAGGTACTTGCTTTAAGAATTGTGCGATTTGGGGCCAATTCTGGGCAATGAGGTGATTGCTGCAGGCAACGATGCTCAAGTGAAAGGAAGCGCTCTGGGAGAAGATGCGGAACACATCTGTTTTCCTGGGAGATTGGGAAGTTGGTGTGGTAGACAGGAAATTATGCTGCTCAGGAGCACTTGGTTGTACTAGGCACCCTCCCCAAGAGCTGATCTCCACCGACTCAGTGTGGTGGGGACACAAAGGAAGGTCTGCTCCTGGAGACGTGGGGCTCCTCAGACGAGTGACTTAGGGCTGAGTACTCAGCCAGCCTTGCTGAAACTTCCTTAGACCTGCACCCACATCTGAAACCTTGAATTCCTTCCCTCTCTCCTTCACTCAGGTACCACCTCACCTCACACCTCAGGTCTCTCAGCTCTAGGGCTCTCCCAGCTCCCTGTCCTTTTGCCCTAAGAGGCTTTCCCACCAATAAATCTGTTGTATCTAATACCATCTCAGTGACTACTCCCCAGAGGACCTGGACTAACTCATGGGGTTTTTCATCCTCCCACTCCTTCCTTTCTTTGGTTAAGGGCTGCTAAAGGGACATTATCTGGTGGACACTCCAGCCCACTGCACAGGCCAAGAGAAAGCCGTCAGGCAGAACTGCGGTGGGACACCATGGCCATCAACAGGGAATGGGTGGGGCACCATCACCTGGTACAACAGTAGTAATCAGTCTTTATGACTGGTTTATGTTATCTCAATAAAGTAACTTTCCCTTTCAAAAAACTTCCTCACCTATTTTGGAGTTAATTCAGAAGACTGCTCCAAAAGAAAAAAACTGAAAAGACAAAACTTCAGCTTTATTAAAATGTCACCCACTGAATTTATCTTTTGACAATTCCCTTCATAAGAAAGGATGCCCTTTAGCTATTTCAGAAATAAAAATTTTGTGGCTGAGATATGGAAACCACTTCTTTTATACATGATTTTATGCTACATTTACTTCACATCAAAGTCGTAATGTGGTGCTCAAACCCATTCCTGAAACCAAAACAGCCTAGTGGATGGCATGGGATAGGAAATTCCAAAGTTTACTGCAAGAGTCCTTAAAAGCAGATATAGAAGTGATCAGTCTGTGGGTTTGGAAACAAAAATTTAAGGCACAAATGTTGTGCATGTACACATAACACATATATGTGCATATATATATATATATATTAAAATGTCACCCACTGAATTTATCTTTTGACAATTCCCTTCATAAGAAAGGATGCCCTTTAGCTATTTCAGAAATAAAAATTTTGTGGCTGAGATATGGAAACCACTTCTTTTATACACGATTTTATGCTACATTTACTTTACATCAAAGTCGTAATGTGGTGCATATATATATATATGCACATACACATATATATACATTTTATATAATTTATTCCATTAAAGTTGAAAATAAGCGTTCTCATTTTAGTAGGCCACTAAGGTATAAAAAAAAATTCATCCAAAATGAGCATTTAGGAATAAGCCACATTACTACAATAAAATCAAACTGACAGAGCAATCAGAGCATATGACACTGTTCTAAATATTATTTGACTTGACCAAGAATACACATGCTAATAGTCTCACTGTATCAGGCTCATTTTAAATGCTCTAACTAAAATTAGTCGCCAGCAAAGTACAACGAAGGGTGTAATTAAAAATTAATTTAATGCTTGGCTAAAGCCTAATTACATATATAATTATCAAACAATAGTCCTTAATTTCCAAAAAGTTCCTCTTGAAAATCACAGAATCAGAAAGCATAAACTTTAAAACAAGTTCTCTGAATATTTACAACGTGGTATAAACATTATAGAAGACCATGGGTATTAAACTGCCTGGGTGTGGCTAATTAGCAAGGTGTATTCTTTATTGCATATATAACTCACATATGTGGGATTTTAAATATAATGACAGACTGCTAAAATTCAAATGCATGTACGTGTAAGCTGGTCAGGGGGTAAAACCATGAATGAGACAGGACAGTCAGCCCAAAACCATGCAGTTAGGTTGTGGGTCTATTATTTCCAAAAATTAAACTTCTATGTTCTGTTCAAAAACCGATGTTGCATATGTTACTTAGAGTTCACATTAAACCCACATTTGACTGTAATGCTGAGTCAAGGAAGAAAGTTCACCATTTGCCCAATGATTAAGTCCACACTCAACTCTCTATTTTAAGGCAGCACAGCTAGTGATAGCAACTGCTAACCGAAAGGTGATGGACACTTAAGTCACTTGCCAGCCCTTTTGTTGCAACAGTGTAGTGATTTCCCTAAGACAATTTGCTACTGAATAATTTTCTGCTGTTAAAAGTCTTACTCTGTAGAAAAACACCACAAATTTCCAGTGTGAAAGTAACTCCATGGTGGTATAAATATATATATATATGCATAATTACACAATTTACACTGCACACATCATTTACAGAGAACAATTAACTAGAAGGTTAATTTGAATGACCATATAAAATACTTCTGTAAACAAAGTATGACAGGCAGTAAGGAAAACATTCATAAACTTCCTAGAAATAGTCTGAATTCCTTTCATTTTGAAGAAATCGCATTTAAGGACACAGTATTGAATATTAATAATGTTCTTTGTATTAAAACAAGAATCAGTATATTACAGTTTAAGAAACTTTACATATATACAAATTTTATACACTGGGAATGGTATTAAAGCAAATAGGCTTTCAGTCTCACAGATCTATTTTCCTTCAATCAAAGACTTAAATTCTTTCACATTATGGTCACTCGCAACCGACGTAGCATGATCCAGAGCTCGAATACTTGCAAGGAGTTTTATTATCTGTTTTATGTTTTCCCTAAAAGAGAGGAAATAAAATGAAGCAGCATCTCATTAATTAGTATAAAAGCCTTAGAGAGAAAATCTGTTATTGACTTTATGACTTTTTGAGGTTTTGCAATCAATTTTCCCAAACATACCATTTTAAAGAAGGAAAACAGAGATAAGCAAGCTTCTGTATGTTAACAACAACAAAAAAGATATTTATCCACATAAAACAAAACTATGTATGTTTAAATGACTAGCCCAGAGACAGAGGACCCATTTTCAAAAACAAAAACACCCCAAAATTTCATTCAGATAAATAATTTTCATTACTACCCAGAGAAGAAAAAAAGCTATCTATTTCCAAACTACTTCAGGGCCCTGCCTCCCATTCCTCCCCAAAGCAGAGTCCCAATTCTTTCAGAATATACTGCAACACAATTACGTTCATGTGGATTCATCATTTATCACCAATCCACCAAGACCCAGCCTAAGTTCCACTCCTCCAAAATTCACTAGTGGAGCATAACATGGCTTCCTTATTGCCCCTGATAGAAGAAATTCTGCCTTCTCATTAGGTAATCCTCAAATATTAGCAAACATCAGAAAATGCTAGAGGGTAGTTAAAACACACATGACCAGGCCCCACCCCCAGAGTTCTGATTCAGCAGGTTGGGGTAGGGCCTGAGAACCTGCATTTCTAACAAAGTTCCCAAGTGATGCTGGCTGATGCTGCTGGTCCAGGGCTGCACTTTAAGATAGACTATTTGAATATTTAGTTTGAACCACTTGTGAGAAATGGCACATAATGTGACATTAGTTGTCTCTTCTTTACAAAATTGTAGTTAAGTATCTTTTAGGAAATGATTATAATTTATTAAACTTTGCAACTAATGTGGAACCTGTTTTTTTGCACATGGCAGGTGCTGAAGTTCTTTTCTGTAGAAAAGTAAATACTGTTTGTTGATATAAAACTCCAAACAAAAACAGTGTTAAATATATGTAAATCAAAGTTTAAAAAGTCAACAGGATTTATCTAAGAAAATAAACACCTTGGGAAGAAATATTAGTGCCAATAAATAACAACCAACACCATAATGATACACTAAAAATGAAATTAAAATATAAACCAAAATCTCCTGCCAAAGAATTTTACCGCTAAAATCTATACTATCTACTTTGCTTTTAATTTTACCATAAAAAATAGCAAATTTTCTCCTAAGAAAATAAGGTTCTTTTTCATGAAAGGCAAATGAGGAAAAAGCTTTTGTTACAGGTGTGTAATTACGGTGTGATCTAAATAAAAATGAAAATATATTAGGAAGACTATATGAAAGGAAACATTTTTAAAAATTTCAAATTGTACTAGTTACTATTTACTTTTTGTGCTAGATTTATCCTAAAATTACATGAACATCCAAAACAACATCCAAAAAAGGGAATGATTCCTCTCTCCCTCCCTCCCTTCCTTCCTCTTTTCTTTTCAATGCTTGACAGAAATTATGTTTAAGATGGACCCAAAAATTCCTGAGTGATGCCCTCTGGTCTATGATGTGGATACAGAAAAACTCAACACAGAGTACAAATGTTTGCGCTAACCCTTCAGCATATGTTGGCTTTTACTGACTGTCTTTTCCAGGGTTTATATGTATGTAACGAATCTCCAAAGACAAGATCCATGACATTCTAAGAGCCTGTGATCACCCCAACTCTTCAAAGGAGGAGACAGAAAATAATGATTAATTCACTCCTCTTAGGTATGGTCCTTACCAGAAGTATTTTCTTACTATCTTCATAAATAGCCTACTGAAAAAGATTAAGTAAAACCACAAAAATAAAAATTGTGTATTTTTGGTATGTTTACCAATACTAAGTCAATGTACAGTTTAAACCAAAAGATAAACATGTCTCTACTTAGAACATTTTAACAGTACTAAATCTGACAACTACTAAAGACTCTGGGTCACCACCATTTCATTCAGTAATCACAAATAATTACCTTGCATTTCTTTTTTCCACATCAGAGCACCCTATGCTGTTTCTGTAAATTGTATCTGCTAAGTGTACAAGGTATCGACAGAAGTTTTCTAACTGAGAAATAGTTCTTTCTCCCTTCAGATTCATGAACCACTGCTTGGGGAAACAATTGATTACCTATGAAGAAGAAAGATACAAAATAAAATAGTTAAAACAGAATAAAAGAAAATGTCGAAACAGTGAGTCTAGATAATGGATGTAATATATTTAACTAGAAGACTTGTTACTGGGCTTTATATAATTACTTTGAAGGGATTATTATTTTCAACCTGACTTCCTATGTTAAATATACATTGTTCCTCAATATATCTAAATTTTTATTTCAACACATAGGTCAGGTACTCAAAGAAAAGATAAATTATCTGTCTGATATTTAATTATATTAGGGACATAAAACTGATAACCAATTGCTTCATCTTCCAGTTTTCCAAGAAGCCCTAAATGAACTGAGTTCTCCTTTACCAACAGCTTTTGATTTAAAAACATGTGTAGTATAAATATCAAATTATAGCCTCTCCCTGTGCTGAACAATTTAGTCAGCACACATCCATGCTGGCAGTGGGAGCTGTGTTGGCCTAGAGTGGGGTGAAGAGAGCATCACAGCAGAGGGGCAGCCCGGGGCAAGAGCCTATGCAGGTGAAAAGGGCACGGTGGCAGGACAAAACCCAAGCGAGGGTAGGCTAACTGCCACATGGGAGAGGACAGCCTACCAGGGGTGTCAGTCCAAGTGGGTAGAGAAGATACCCCACTCAAGAACCAAGGATGCTTGGAGAAATGACTGACTCCAGGGCTGAGGCTGAGCAAGCAGCGGATGAGCCTGACCATCACGTGCCAGAAGGCGAGCGAGTGCTTCCCCAGAGTGAGCGGACATGTCGCACGGTCACAGAAGTCAGCTAGAGGGGTCTGTGGACTAGGTCATAGTAATATACAGATGCTAACTTCCGGATATTGATGGTTATACTGTAATCACGTTGAAGAACATCCATGTTTATAGGAAATAACACAAAAGTATTTGAGGGTGAGAGAGTATCATGTCAGAGACTTTGACATAGTTCAGAAAAACACTGTGCTACAATTGGAAATTTTCTTTAATTTTGTGTTTCAGAAAATTATTTTTTTAAAAGATCAAATTATGTAATTTATATATAAAGGAGAAAACAAAATAATACTCAAATATTCCTTAAATGAGAAACCATGTCCTTAGTAACACTCAAAATACCATTCATTCAACTGTTAAAAAATTATCCTGAAATTAAAACTTTAATACCTGCAAAAATACTGATTATGTATAGATATATGGATATTAGATAGATAGAAATACACATATACAACATTAAATTTTTATGTGAAAAATTGTATAGGGGTATGGAGCTACCTGAGTAGTCAAAGTGATTGTCAACCTTGCACCAAGTCCAATAATCAAAGGAGATTCTGTAAAATCTCAAATCTCTCTTCAAATAATAAAAAAAAAAAAGTTCATTTTAACTTATGTGCTTTGAAAACTAAGATATGTGTCATTTAACTCACATTTTGGGCTTTTTTGATGCTGTCATCTCCATATTCTGAATTCTGAAAAGCCATGAGAATGTATCTATTTAATAAACCATCTATTGATAACTCCTGTAGAGTTTTATTTGAGAAAATGCCGTACCATTGAAGAAAATTCCCTAATAGCTAAAAAGAAGGGGAAAAAAATTAGTGAGAGGCAAAGTTAAATTAGGTACAAAATAAATTAGTTACACAGTAAAACACCTTATAAAACATAGTGAACCCGGACTTTCCAAAGTACTAATAAATACTTTTAAAGGGCAATTATTTCCTAAAATGACCGAGGACTTGAATTTTAAATTTTAATTAATTAACTAAAACTTAAATAGCCGCATGCAGCTAGTGGCTACTTACTGTATTGAACAGCACATATAGGACATTTTCCACCATCACAGGAAGTACTATTGGGCAAATGCTGATTCTCAGATAAATATCCTCCATTCAGAATCATGACTAAGCTACTTCTAATGGCCTCCCCAAAAGATATAAACTCTGATTACAATATTTCATCTTTACCAGGTGTCAAGAACCTGGACTCGGCAATGTCACTTGGACATCCTAAGCTACTCAAGCTCAATGCATATAAAATGGAAGCCTATCGCACTATAAAAATTTCTCAACTCAGTAAATAATAACACTGTCTAAACAACTGATCAGACCAGAAACCTGGATGTCATTGTTGAGCTCTCCCTCAAGATGGGGTGTGACTCCACCCCCGTCATTCTGTGTATTTCTCAGTTCCCTTGCCTCCTCCCTAATCTAGGCCACCATTACCATATTTTGCAGTGTATAATGTGCACTTTTTTGCCGAAATTTGTGAGGGAAAAATCAGGATGCGTGTTATACATGGGAAGTACTAATTCCACTTCCCTAAAAGTTTGGGCCAAAAATGTGGGTGCACATCATACATGGGAGCACATTATACAGCAACGTACGGTATCTCTTTCTGGACCCTACAGCTATTCAAGTGATTAAGAGCTCTGGAATAGACTATCTCAAGCAGGGTTTCGTGAGAGAATTAAACCTGTAGAATATGATTTGAGTGATTACTTAATTTTCCCAAGGATAGTACACAGCTATTAACAGTGCCATTCTAGATGCAAAGGACAGAATTCATCATATAAGACAGAGACCTTAGGCATTAGGTATGAATTCTTTAACCCTGTTGAGAAAAGCTGCTTAAGAGTCAGACTGGCCTGAGTTCAATTCCCATCTCTACCCTTACCAATGGGATGACCCTGGGCAGGCTATTCTGTGCCTCACTGTCTCATCAGCAGAGTGAGAATAACAGTGTCTAGCCCATAGGGCCATTCAGGTCACTTCCCTGCTATAAAAACCCTTTTCTGACCCACACATATGTGATCAATTATTTTCAACAAAGGTACAAAAGCAATTCAATAAAGAAAAGGATAGTCTTTTAAACAAACAGTGCTGGAACAAGCAACTTCAAACCAGGCTCACACCCTATATAAAAATTAACTCAGAACAGATCACATATTTAAATATAAAACCTAAAACTATGAAACTTTTTTTTTTTTTTTTTTTGAGGGCAGTGTCACTGGCCCTCATATGTGGGACCCGAACCGGGGCCACTGGCTTCCTAAGCCAGCGCTTAACCACTGCGCCACTCGGCCGGCCCAACTATGAAACTTCTAAAAGAAAAGAAAGGAGAAAAACTTTGTGGCCTTGTTTTAAGCAAAGATTTCTTAGATATGACATCTAAAGCAGAAACCTTAACAGGAAAAAGCAATAAGCTGGAATTCATCAAAATTATGAACATCTACACTTTTGACAGACTGTAAAGAAAGTGAAGACAAGCCACAGACTATGGAAAAAAGGAAAACTCTTCGCAAATCATATATTTTACAAAGGACTTGTATCCAGAATACAGAACTCAAAACCCAACTTTAAAAAATGAGCATAAGATTTGAATAGACATTTCACCAAACAATGTACATATGTGGCACATAAGCACATGAAAACATGCTCAACACCATCAGTTATTAGGGAACTGCAAATTAAAATGGTAATGAGATACCACTATACACTTAATAGAATAACTTCAAAAAAAACAAATCAGAGCGTGTCAGATAGTCATATGTCTTGTTAGGGAGACCACTTCATGGATGGAGTAGAGGCTTGATCACTGCACTGTACACCTGAAACTGATGTTGTATAGTATTGTATGCCAACTGTAACTGAATATGTGGATGGTCACGGGATGTGGAGTATACTGAGGAGGGGAGTCAGGGGACCTGTGATAGATATGTATGATATGGGGGGCGGGGAGTGGGGTGGTGAACTGGGGGCGGGGGGTTGTCACTTTGGGAGGTAAAGAGTATAACTATTGCATTGTGTTGTATACCTGAAACTAATAAAAAACAAAACAAAACAAAACAAAACAAACAAAAAACCAGAAAAATGAACAAATGACAATAACAAGTGTGGTGTGGTGAGAATGAGGACTAACCGAATAACTAGAACACTAATATAGTGTGGTTTGGAAAACAGCTCCACCTAGGTATTTACCCAAGGGCAATGAAAACTTATAAACCCAGAAACACCATGTGCACTTACGGCAGCCTTATTCATAATCACCCCAAATTGGAAACAATCCAAATGTTCTTCAACAAAAACAAAGTAAACAAACTGTGGTATATTCACTAAACAGTGGACTACTACGTAGCAATAGAAAGCACTGAACTACTGACCACACACAACAGTGATCAATCTCAAATGCATTATATGAAGTGAATGAAGCCAGACTCAAAAGGCACCGACTACACAATTCCATTCTTAAGGCATTCTTGCAAAGAAAACCACAGGACAACCAAAAGGGGTGGCCAGGGTATAGGGGTGGTCCTGACTACAAAGGGGCATGGGGAATTTGGGGGATGATGGAAGTGTTATGTATCCTGATTTGGGTAGTGATTACATGACTGTACTCATTCATCAAAACTATACATTAAAAAGAGTAAATTTTACCGTGCGTAAATTATATCTTAATAAGAAAATGGAAAAAAGAAATTCTTCTGAGGCTTCCCATAACTTTGAGGATGAGGACCAAAGTTCACATGACCTAGTAGCGGCTGTCTCATCTGGACGGCTTAGCTCATCCCTAACTCTAGCCGTCCTGGACTTTTCTCAGTTCTTCTCATGTGCCCTGCTCCACCTCACCTAAGGGCCAACTCTTATTCATTCTTCTGGTATAATAACCAGAGGAAAGTATCACTTCCTCAGGGTGGGAGGGGATTTTCTGTGACTCGCCAGTCAAGTTCTCTGTGCCCCTGGAAAGTATCACTTCCTCAGGGTGGAAGGGGATTTTCTGTGACTCGCCAGTCAAGTTCTCTGTGCCCCTGGTCACATGCTCCCATATGACCTTGAATTTCTCCCTTCATAATTCACCACACCTGGGATTACTTGTTCACTATCTGTCTGTCAACTGTGCTAGATTATAAACTCCACAAAGGCTCCACTTCTCTCTTATTCAGTGTTTTATTCCACAAAATATAGAAGAGTCACTAGTACTCTTATTTTTTGAGTAAATTGTGGTTTAGCAAAGCTGATTAACTTGGACCTTATTTTGGAACTCAGAATTAATTTTTTCCTGTGCAAACATCAAACCTAAATAAACTTTTGAAATAAAATTATTCTGCAAACTGGGGACTTTATACATATATATACTCACATACCACATACATATACACACACACACGCAGTCTCACACTCACACACTCACTTGCTCAAGGCCTATGGATTTACTTAATCAAATATAAAAATACTTTTCAAAAATATACAAACTCAACCAAATCTGAAGTCTTTTAGATACCCAATAAATACATACCTTAACTGAAGACCAAAACTGTCGTTGAAAAAACAAATAAGGCCCAGAATTTTTATTTTCTAAGACACTAAAAAAGAAACATACCATGATCAAATGTTTTTTGTATAAGTACCACATGATTTCTACATATGTAAACAAAAGAATTAAGTAACTTTTTCAAATTTTCAACTATATTCCAGAAGATATTAAAGTTCAAAAAGTAATGGAAATTTATTCTGAGCTACTAAGGGAGAATGAAGAGCATTGTTAGCTCTGTTCCACTTAAGGGATCAATGGCCCCACTGAGCTGGTCTCTTCGGGCTACAGGTTTCCACTACACAGGTCGAGTTTGTATTTCAAGCAACTATTCATTTTTCCAGAATTTAAGAAGCCTTCTCTGCAAGGTAATGGAGAATATTATCGCTTTCAATGTTCCGAGGAGTTACTTACTTTTTGGGATATAAGGGCATGAATACATCATCATCTAAAGTTCTTCTCATTCTCAATAAAAGTGCTTTTAGGTATACCTAAAGAGTTTTAAATAGATCATACATTTTAATAAGGGTTGTGATAAAAGTAAAATTTTAAGAAATAAAAATAACCCATATTCCCAATCATATAATTACTTAAGTATTCAATTTTGAAGGAACACCTTCTGAAATTTTTCACTTTCCTCATTGAAGGCCCTAAGATCTTGAATATTTACCACTCTGTTAGTTCACCCCTCGACAATTACCAAGTGATGAGGCCATTTAGAAATCTTTCGACCCCTCAATCTACTATGTAAAGATTTAGGATCAGACACATCACCTGGTTCTTCTTAAGATGAGATCAGTGAAAACAGTACAATGATCAAGAGCACCTTTCTCAAGTCTACATCACTCATAAGAACATCTACTGAGGGACAACAGTAATTTGAAGTTTGGAAACTAGGTATAAAACAATACTTCGCTATTTAAATGTTTTTGCATTTAAATCATCAATTATTACCCATGATAGTACTTTTACATGTCTCTTTTTCCTAAAAAAAATGGTTTTTAAAGGGGTATTTGATTAGTCTGATTGGAAGTTAGGGTGGGGTGGTAAAAAGGGTAAGAACAGTAAAACTGAGAGGCTATCTAGACTAATAATATCCTTCCATGGAAATATTTTAAAACTGAAAACTATTATCTCAAACTTTATATTAGGCTTTATATAGGACCATATGGCCCAATTTGAAGAATCAGATTTTTCTGGTTGGCTTAGAATATAACCCCTCAATCTCTCAAATCTTGCTCATTTTCAAAAGCACAGGAAGGAAAAACAAAAAAACCTTTCATAGGTAATAATTAAATTACCTGTGTATTTTTGTTTTCTGCATTCACTACTGAAGGATATCCATTTACTAATTTTAATGTAATTCCAACCATTCTTGAAGTTTGTGTTGTAGAAAAAGGGTCCCACATATTTTCAGCTATCACTGTTAAGAAAAAAGTAGAATATATTGAGATACAGAGGTAAATTAAATCAGATGTCATGCAGTTCTCAAATTATAAATTCCACTCCTGATTTCTTTTTCCCCCTCTCTTGAGTATAAGCTTCAGTCTCCTTTGTCCTATTAACTGCAGAGTGCTGAGCATAGGCAAATGGGGAGAGGAAGAAAGATTCCTCTTATTTCCTGCTAATCAGTGAAAATAAAGACTGGGGGTGGTAAAGGAGATTTCAAAATCCTAGGCGATATTGTCCCAGCACCACAAGTTTCTAACTAAACTTTAAACTTATTTTTAATATTTTAAATAGGTTCCTGTATCAATGATTCCTCATCTTTTATGAGAAATTGATGCAAGTAATGAAATTGCTCCCAGAAAAATGCACATCCCTCAAAAAACTATGTATTCGGTTTTGCTTCAGTCCATCTTTAGGGCTCTCTAAAATTCACCAATAGATCAACTACTGCCCCCAACTCCAGGCCCACCACCCCTAGGTGGTCGTCAATCCCTGGTTAAGAGACATCCAGCCTTTAGTCCTCTTTGGGCCCGCCGGTAACTTTATAATTTATAATGTAATTTCTATGAGGAAATATGCTCCAATTAAAACTTCTTAAAAATAGACTTGAGAAACCCAATGTGTCTGAATGTTCAATTCAGAAATCTCTACCTGTTAGTTTAGGAAGAATGACCTTTTCCACAATGGTGGGTAACAGTGCAACGTCCACGTCATCTTTTTCTTGCTCTCGTTCTTCACAACCATAAAACAGCAAAGATTCAAACCACAGCATATTCTCAAAGTCACGGCATTTTGCCTAGAAAATATTAAAAAGGTTACTCAAACACATTTAAAATAGTGGCTACTGCGGCTTCTAGTAATAAAGAGTATTTTAGCCATCAACAAGTAAAAAATGGACAAAATATAGGAAGCATCTGTTTTCAGACAATGAGCCCTGAAATGAGGGAATCTATCAGGTGAACCGCTGACCAGGACAGCAGGGCAGGAACACACGCAGAGCACAGGCTTGCTGAGGCGAGGCTACACAGATAAGGAACCCCAAAATGCACACAAGACCCCCTGAGCCTTTTTGTATACTAAGACACACGCATACAGGGTGAAACTCCACAAGGTCTGGCAGAGCAGCAGAGAGCTGTGAGCTGAATAGTTCCTAAAGCTCACGTTCTTTTTTAATCATTTCCAGAGCTTCAACCTCAATCCTCTTTTCCTTATAGTTTACACATCCGACCCAGCAAATCTCATTCATGCCCATGGCTCCATCCACATGTTGGTATCTTCCAAAACTGTATCCTAAACATGACCACTAGACGTATGGAGTAAATTCTAGTCGCCTCCCTTCCTTATATACAAGGCCAACAGGTCCCATTGACTCCACCTCCTAAATGTATCAATTTGTCTCACCCTCCTGATTTTAATTACCACTGACTTATTAGGTCAGGCCCTATTGTATACCTGCCTCACTGAGCTTTCCCATATGATTCTATGGTTTTTTTTTTTGAACCAAAGGACCAAGTTCTTCCTATTCATTATGTTCATATGCCAATGTCACTATATATACAGAGGGTGCCAAAAAAAAAATGTATACACATTTCATAAAAGGAAAAAACTATATTAAAATTGTAATACTCAATATACGAGTATACTGATAACAAAAGATGAATATAAGTCGTGTGTGTCTATATAATATATATAATTTAGGAGACTGAAAAGTCATAGTATATAAATTGAAGAGCCACAGATAGCGCTCTTGAGAAGGAGTGGAGTATAAAAGGAAAGATTCCAAGAACAGTTTGGGGAATATAATTAATAATGTAAATATTCTGTGGAATGTCAGACGGTCATAGATCTTGTTAGTGAGACCATTTCATGGATGGAGTAGAGGTTTGATCACTGCACTGTATGACTAAAGCGGAGGTTGTATACCTACTGTAAGTGAATATATATAGATAGTCACGGGATGTGGATTATACTGTGGAAGAGAGTCAGAGGAAGAGTAATAGAGATATATGATATGGGGGGGAGTGGAGTGGTGAATTGGGGGTGGGGGGTTGTCACTTTGAGGGATAAAATGTATAACTATTGCACTGTGTTGTATACCTGAAACTAATTAAAAATAAATAAATAAATTATTAAAAAAAAAAATAAAAAAAAAAGGAAAGATCCCAAGAATATAGCCAGCAATAATATCAACTATAGCCCTGTGCACTATCTCCCTGAAAAATATTTTGCTTAAGCTTCCTCTCTAGTTTTTTTAGATTAAAATTACCCAGGCATCATGTTATACTGCTTTCAAACAATGATAGAAGCCACCTACCTCAAGAGGAGTCCATGTGAGAAGCTGCAGCCTTATGAGGGGGTTGAACAACTTTGGCAAACAAAGGCCGATGTAAGCATCCTTGTAGGACGTGTAGTATTTTGAACGCCATGCTTCAAATTGGGATTTAATACAGTCGATGGAATAGAAACTCTCAATGACATCTTCAAAAACCTTGCTGGACTCTTTTGAAATGCGATCTAAATACAATAATAATGACAACAACCACAGAGAATTTAGTGTGTAATAGAAAAAACACAGTTCAATTATTTTCAACATTTTCTTTGTAGCTTATCAATAAGAGACAGGCTCACTAACAAAGAAATTAACTGTTAATTACAATTTAAAAGAAAGAATAAACAGAGGTAAGTTTAGGTTTCAAATGTCTATTATGCAAGCCAAAATACAGGCACTCTTTTCTTTGCACCATTTTCTGTTAAATAATACCTGTCCCCCAACAATTCAGTTCAAATTTCAGCTACTAAGTAATTGCTCAAAGTACAAATTTTGCTGCTAGCTCTTTCTACAAACCACTGTGTAAATAACACACGTGCATAACCCAGTAACCAATCATATCACCTCTTTCAAAGTCTGTTGTTGATTGCAATAACTGACATAGACAAATATCAGCAATGTGTGCTAGTAGGATTTTTAAGCAAAAGGTCATTTGATGCCCCAGGTGACTTGGAAAAGGGGAACTTTCATAATAGCTAGACCCAGTTGTGACAACCCACTTCTCAAAATCAATCTTAATTAACATTGCTAATAGTGGGACAATCTTAACATTTGTTATCTGTTATTATGCAGCAAGGAACAGCATCTTGTATGAAGTATTCGTGACAAAAAAGTTTAACCTCAATCTAATTAAGGTTTCAGACCTAAAGTCTAGTTTACAAGAAATACAGTGAATGGAAAAAACAAGTTAATGCCACGAGGAAACATACACCTAGAATGTAGGACATTCTGCAAGACAAGTGGCCTGGTGTCTTCAAAGTTAATATCTTAAACAAATCGTAAGGGTATGTGTATGTGTAAGGAACTCATGGATGTTCATTAATTCTAGATAAAACGATGTAACAACCAAATGCAGGAGAGGCACCTGTGTAGATTCTGGTTTGAAAAACACAGAACCCGTAAAAATAGTCCCAAGATACTTTGGGTGCTGCTGCTGAGGATAATTGAATATAGACATGATATTAAGAAATTTTAGTTAATTTCCTTAGGGGTGATAATGGTAATGTGATAGGTAAGAAAATAGCCTTGTTTTTAGGAGACACATGCTCAAGTTTTTAGCGGGAAGTGCCATGATGTCTGTATGGTTCTGCAAAACGCACACATTCACATAGAAAGAGTTAAAGCAAACTTGGTTAGATGGTGGTTAAGAACTACTGAATCTGGGTGACAGCTATGTATGTGGGTGATCACTGTGCTATTCTTTCCAATTTTCTGTATGTTTAGAAATGTTCACAATAAAGAAGCAGAAGCATAAGCCTCTCCAGCTAAGTTCCAAATGGCTTGCAGACAATATAATTCCAAATAATTCCAGCTAATGGTAGGAATGAGGAAACTTATTTAGGGATCCTTCTGGGAGTGCCTGGCACATACAGTACTAATTATTCCTCTTGGTTGAAATTATTCAGGGCTCCCCCAAATCAGGAGTTTCCTTTAGGGATGAGTGCAGAACTGCCAAGCTTGAACCTTTCTAGGCCAGACAGGCTGCCTCTGGTAGCCCTTGGAGAATAGAATCATTTACTATGGAAGTCCTAAGTAAACCCCACGACAAGGTGTTACCACTATTTTTGAGAATTCATCATAATATTCAGTAATAAAAATGGGTGTAAGTTTTTACCATTAAGAAAACAGTGCCTGGGTCTAATACAGAGGTCACGAACTTCAAACCATTAAAACATAGTAAAAACCATGCCCAAACAGAAACCGAACTGACAATGAATCTCATTTCCAAAAGATGTCTAACCTTTTTCCAGATTGAAATTTGTAATATCTGTAGAAGTTTCTTCATCATCACTGGAGAGGCCTTCAAGGTGATCTGCCATCTTACCGGTTTGCTCCCTGGCTTGTCGACGACGTGTCCTAAACAACAAATATCAAGTTCCTAAACCAGATCAAAGAGATTCATCTCTTCACAAACAAACCAACAGCAGCAGGCATTTTTAGATTTACCTCCTGGCCTCCCGTTCTGCAATCCGACGTTTTGCATGCTCTTGGTACAGTGCTCGATCTCGTCCAAAGGAATCAAGATTTGGTGCCATCAGAGCTTTATCTGTAAAACAACAATGGTTAAAATCAAAAACCTTCCTTCAACGATCTTGAGGAAAGAGTTTGCACAGAATAAGCCATAATGATAGACTGACTGCTTGCTAATCTCAACGTCAGGATTCTGCAACAATTGGCAAACCAGATAGTTTTCTAGTTTAGAGCATATCACAGTATTATTCTGTGTTCCCACGAAAAAGAATGGAAAGATAAATGGAATTCAACGCCCTATACAAAGGCAACTGGGCTTAATCACCATTTTTATATATGTAAGTAACAGAACTAGTTTATGCCACCATGAAAACCTAATAAATTAAAAATCTAAATTACCTGTGCAAAGGGAAAAACAATAGATTACTTTTTAAAGGAAGGACTTAAGCATCATATGTTAAATGATATGAAATGACAGGAAAGAAAAATAGGTAGGATGAGAAAATAACTTTGTTGCAGTTTAATAATTTATTCTTTTAATTCTAATTGTGCTTTGTTGACATTTATTCTCCATTACTATTTTTAGAACAAGGGCAGAATCAACACAGACTGAAAACCATATCTGAATAAGATCAATTTAAGCTTTCTCAAACACGAATCTTTTAAAGCACAAATCCCTTATTTCTTTTTTGTCCTATTTTCCATCTCTTTTTTTTTTTTTTTTTTAACTTTCTGGGGCATTTTTTTAGCTTTAACTTCCAACCTTCCTATTTAAATTTGTATTTCAGTTACCATATTTTTAATTCCCAAGAGGTTGTTCTTGTTCTTAGAATATTCCTTTTCTATAGCATCTTCTGCTTGTGTTATGGGTAGAATACCTTCTGTTATCTCCCTGAGGGTATCAATTGTGTTTTAAAATTTCTTCTGCCACCTGCATTGTCTTTGTTTCCTCAGTTCCTTAGGTTCTGTTGCTTGTGTTGGTCTGGTGATTCTAACTACTTCACATAACAGAACAAGGCTGGAAGTTCTGTGGACATGGTGGGAGTTGTCTAACAGACAACTGGCTAGAAAGTCAAAACACTGGCTAGAAAGTCAGCTCTTTTGCTGACTTTCCATCAAAACACTGGGTAGAAAATTAGCTCTTTTGCTGGGGGGCTCCAAGATGTTTTTGTCTCCAGGTCTTTTCTCTGAACCCATTCTGTCTCTAGAGAAGCGTCCTCTAATCTCTTGCCTAGGGTAGGAGGAGGAATGGGGGAAACACCCGTTTGCAATACTCCCCTCATTTCTACATTTTATTTCCACACTGTGAAGATACTCTGTAAAATAGTAAGTCCTCAATTAACATTGTGGACTGATTGGTTCTATGACTTTAAGTGAAACGAGTTTTACCATAAGCTAATTCATATAAACAAAAGTTAGGTTACTACAGTATCTCACCAACATTATACCAAAACGGTGTCGACTGAAACGATGTTATTCGAGGACCTGTTGTATACGGGATAGCAATGAGAAGTAAACAGCAAGGGATAGGGAGTGGGGGAGAAATCACATGCAAAAATGAAAGAAAGGCTTTTGTGTATTTTTCCCCCTGAAATGTGTCAGCAATAGCAGCAACAGGAAAAATAAAACCAAATATTAGCTCTGTACACTTTAGCGTATCCTAACTATCCTAGGCCCAACTATTTTTAAAGTTGACATTCTTACTGAGTTTTTCACTCATATTTCAAAATAGCTCAGATATCAGGAAGGCAATATGTTCCCGAGTACACGAATTATAAAGGAAGATTAGTACAGTACATAAGAAGATGCCCCAATGTTACCTCAACTGTGAGTTCATTATACACCACAGATGAATTAGCTAAAAAGTCCCAAACTACAGAAATGATTTCTGCCCCTTTAAGAGGTATCCTTAGAGAAATATTTTAAAGACTACTCATTACTAAATATTCTAAATGCTGCTGTATTTATAGATTTTATAAAATAGATACAGCAGAAGCCATGAGTAGATGACTCAAGTGAGAGCCTTCCTCGTTTCTGTAAGAACTGTATGCAGTAATTGTGGTTAAGTTTTTACAAATCTAGAGAGATGAATGTCAGGCTTGTTTCTTTTTAAAAAAATCAGAAATGGAAATGATACTTCAGCGTCCCATGCACTTTTCCTCAAATCTTTGGGAATTAATGAATACTCCCACTAGGGCAATATTTTTCACTTTCTCATTACCTTTCAATTTCTTTCCAACTCTCAATCTAATTAAACATATATCATTCAACCCTTACTTAATTTCATATAATAGCTCCAAATTATAAACAACAGATTATAGGCAGGAAAACATATTTGATGAAATGTACAGCTCACACAAAACATTTAACTTAAAAAGGAAATTACTTTCCTTCGTAGGTATAATGGTTACCTGTAATCTGCCCCAGAAATCTGGTTCTGTCTGGATCAAAAGTGATCTGAGAGGGATGCATTAGTCATTTAGGTGCCCAAAAGGGCAATACAATTTAAACTTATGTAGCAAAAACAGAGGTCAAAGCCTCTGTTTTAGTGGCTCACATCTCAGTCTGACTCAGCTCTGAGGGCCATATTACCACCTGGATATGATGCTCCAAAACCCACCTGGCACACAGGAGGATGCTTTCTCAGGGATCCAATGTCTCTCTAATTTAGAGGACACCCTATATGACAAATCATTCTTTTCAAAAAGAATAACACTAGGGCCCTTTGCACTTGGATGACCTGGGGTGGTTGTTTAACATGAAGATGACTGGACACCACCCAAGATCTAGCAAGAATCTCTGGGGAAAGGACCAGGAAATCTGCACTTTAAGTTAGTATCATGGGTAATTGTGAGGCACACTTCCATTTGAGAACTGTTGACACAGGGAACAAAGAGATGACAAAAGAGGCCATAAGAGACCCATGCTACAAAAATTCATATTAGAGCACCTTCCAAGAATATGGAGGGCAATGGAAAAATGGAATTAAAAGGCTGAAAATATCTGCTTAAAGAATCTCAGCTGAACTACTTAAATAAGAAGTTTCCAATTAATTTTGGTTTTCCATAACACATATCATAATGAGAGGAATATAAATTCAATTTCTAGATTTTCACACTAATATTTCAAGGACTGTAGGTATCAACTTACTAAAAAACCCAGTATAGAAAACAAACTGGAAAATATAAAAAAATTTTAAATATAAAAAATTTTACTTTATCCAAGGATGAAGCTCAAACTCCCCTAATCTTGGAGTTGTATCACTTGTTACATAATAAAACCCCTTCCGCCCTAAAAAATACCCCAGTCCCTAAACTCAAATCCTTTCATCGTAATCAACAACAGCATGTGTCCTGGTGTTATGAACAGGATGAAAACGGGGGAAAACTCGGGACCTAACAGATAGTGGTTTTAAGACAAAATACTGATAATGCCTTCTCTAACTCTGAAAAATAAAAAAAAATTATCCAAAGATGAGTAGGATTGATAGCATATTACTGCATTTTTTGAGCTCCTTTGCAAAGCTATATTTTCTTAAACACAACCCAAGTACATGCTATTATAATCTTTAGATCTACCTAACAAAAGAGCAAAAGAACTCATTTATTAAAAAAAAAAAAATGCTCTGAGATCTCTAATTTTCAATGAGACTGCACTAAGTAAACAAGGTTGTTTAATGAATAATAAAAACCTTCAAGATGGACTGACTTGAATGGCTTGAAAACTCCGAAGATTCATCTTTAATATCATCTTGTCGTCTTTGGACAAGGCGGGAAGCTCGCTGTTTGTACAGCTGATGTATTGCTGATTCAAGTTCATTAATCAGTGGCACCTGTAAAAATACAACACACTCCGTAACACCAAACTCCTCAGCGGCTTACTTATTTGAGGGTTCCATTCTATTTCCGGATTTCTGAAAAAGTACCCTCTATGGACAGAATAATCATGAATCCCCAATGGCACACAAATAGCAATTCAGTTTTACAAGGTTTAGGAAACATCACTTTTTTTCATCCATATATAGAGCTACAATGTCTGGTGCCTAGTTACTGGAGCAAAAGTTTGGTTAGGAAACTTAACACCTCAATGTTAGTTTGAAAATATAAAAAGTCAAAAGTTTCAGTGCTTTTCTTTTAGAACAAAGTACTTGGAAGTCTTTTAAAGTCTATTTTTAATTTTCCAGCAGCATGATCTGCCTTGTAATTTTTGTAGTTTCAAATAAATCATTATCACTGTGTGATACCAAAAAAATGTAATGGCTCTATTAGGTAGAACAGTAGTCTACTAACTGCCCAATTTTTGACACTTCAATTGCCCTACCACTAATATGTACCTTACTATTTTGCAGCTCTATTATACACTGTAAGTGTAAACTGCACTCATCTACATTAATAAGGCAAATAAAATTTCTAGCTATCACTAACCTGTCTGAAAGCAAAATAGCTCAAACTAAGAAATCTCTTATCAAACGTTTAAACTTTTCCATATTTTGTAATAAAATAGTAAACTGTCATTTTACAAAGTCAATAATTTTTTCTAGGTTAATATCCATGGCTAAGCATTCATTTGGTTCATATAGAATACCAAAGCTTATAGAACGAGATCTAACTTAAAAAAAAAAAAAGCAAAAAACTTTTTATTTATAACCTTGTTATAACCAAATACTACAAACTTTCACAAAACACTGACAACCACTACACATACCTGAGGAAACCAGAAATTCTAGTTTCCTGATGGTTAGTGCAAATGGAAAACACATTATTTAGAATTTGGGAACACTTGCACCAAGTATTATAGCATCTTCCTGAACTGAACAGACTGCAAATGGAAAATAAAAAAAGGCAGGTGGAATACAAAGATGTCTGTAATAAAAGCAATTTTATACACTTGCATGATTCCATTGCAAAAGTAACAAATGTTCACAAAAAAGTCAAACTGATAGTTATTTTATTCTTTAATATGCCACACCATGGGCAACAACATCCCCAAATCTGCATTGATTATCTTTTAACAGCTGAGCCCAGAGACTAGCTTTAAAATTTACATAATCAATTTTTTAAGCGGTTACTACCCTATCATTGTGACTTACCCTTCCCCACCCTCTTCATTTTTTTCAAATGATGCAGGACTGAAGACAAATATACCTATGTACCTAAAGTGCATTCTTTTAGTCCTGGAGACTGTTAACATTCCTCTACCGTAAGAGCTACACACCTGAGATTGCATCAGACAGAAATGAATTATTCAATTTAGTTAAAATTCTGATATCAATTTCCTGCTTAGGTAATTAGAATGCCTTTAACAAAGCCAGGGAAAATTCTACTGAGAATAAAAGTCCTAAAACGTATTTTCAGCTCTCGCTCATGTTTCTTAATAACGTTGACTTATCTCAAGAGTATGCACCATGAACAATTTCTCTGCCCTCTCCAAACTCAACACTGTTATTGACTATTATTATTTCAAAACCAAATATAGGGCGAAGAACACAAGAAGGAAGGCAACTATAAGGCAATAAAATGATGAGAAGTTAAAATGATCTGCAAATAATTAAAAATCTAAGCTCAAAACCACTTAAATTTTTATAGCAAGAGGAAAAAAAAACAAAGGAATGTTTATCTTTGTATGGTCTTACCCTGAAACAGTATTTTCATGGTATAACTAAAATGAATATTTAAATCTATCCAATTGTTCCTAAATATTTCCAAGATGACAATTTATGATATTATTAACTCAGCAGGAGTCTCTTAATAAAATTGAATGCATATGGAAATGGCAAAATGAAATAAAATACTCATCTTTAAAAGAGGGAATTATCTACCTTTTTAGATTAAAATGTAGTCACTGTATAACATACCAGGTTTAAGATCTGCTCCAAAAACGTTTATCTAAGTGCCTCTGTGAAAGCCTCTGTGAAACCACACTAGCACAATCTGCGGTAGGCTTCTCTAAGGACAGGGTAATCAAGGAGAGATAAAAATACACTACTAATTGTTTATAAAACTGATTATAAAATGAATATAAAATTGAAAACTAGATGAACTAGATGTCCTGGTAGTCTCTTTAACTCCAGAATTGTATAATCTAGGCTGGGCTGGCTGAGTGGCGTGGTGGTTAAGAACTGGCTTGGGACTCCAGGGGCCCCTGTTCGGATCCCACATATGAGGGCCACTTAACACTGCCCTCAAAAAAAAAAAAAAAAAAATTGTATAATCTATCTTATTGCTGTCAATATTTTCTAAGACTTCAGTTTGCAATTAAAAGGATACAAGTAAGTTCCAAAGCAAAGGCCAAGGTATTTCAAGAAAAAGCTTTATAGGGTCAAACCTTACTTACAAAGTATGGTTTAAGACAAAGATCCTTTTTCTAGTCACCAAAAGCTATTAGACAAGCTCCCACCATGCCCGCTAGGCTCATTAAGGGCTTCATTAGTAGGAAGACACAGCCGCCAGCTCTGACAATTACATCCACACCCCTGCACAGAGGCTAACGTGTTTCTTTCCCACCCCTAGGGTACTTTGTCACCCTAAGCCACTAACCTGCCACACGGAATATATCATAGCTCAGACTAGTTACTTCTCCAGAAATCAGGTAATAAGGACAAGAATGTGATAAATCCTACAGAGGACCTGGTGAATGCTGCCTCTGCCTCAATCTGACCACAGACTGGATAGAACCATTAAAACCCATTAGGAAGACAGTCTGGCAAGGTTCTTTGGCCAGGCTTTGGCTTTAGGGTATTGAAGTAATCAACACAGAGATAACAGAAAGCTAAAAGACTCACTTAAACATACATGCACTTACAGATTCTATGCTAATCCACACAGCCAAGAATAAGGAAAAACTGCCTTCTAATCCTATATCACTGGAGAAAGTTGAGAGAGAGGATATTCAAAGCACTATCATTTTAACTTTTTTTAAAGATAAGACTGCAAAGTCCTCAAATGCTCATAAACCCATTCATCAAATAATAACATTGAGCATAAAGAAGAAAAATCGATTAAGAGGTGATTTGAGAAAAAAGGAATTCTCTATGCAACTAATTTTAAAAATGCAAATCTAAAACAGTTGAACTTCATATTAAAAATGTATCATACTGAAAAAACTGAACTTGGAAGAAATGAGGCTTTAAAAGAAATTGTGGCCAATGAATGGTTTCTGAAATGAATGAAGCATAGGCTTACTAAGTAAGATGAAAACTATTAGCAGCAATGGTGACTGACTTCATCAAAGGTAAAAAATAAAAAGTAATAAAAATTTGCTATTTGTTTAGTTGTGCAAACAATTTAAAGATAAGTTTAGACTTGAACCATAAAAAAGAAAATTCCATCAGATAAATCCTACATATTCTAATAATCCAGGGCAGGCCAATAATCTACGATAATATTAAGACAGGACTTGCCGAAGTCTTATTTAAAGTGCTTTGAGTTTTCCTTTTTTGTTTTCAACAAAGGCAGTATATTTGCCCCTAACACAGAATGCCGTTAATGAAGTGAAGAAAATGAAGCGTGACTTTTCATCACTTCTAAAGTTAAATTCAGGGTATATGTTCTGAGAAATATAGACGTGATCTACACAAAGCCAGCTAGGCCTCCCTAATTTTGCCTTATTCAAAGAGATTAATATTTTTGCATTCTTACCTTTTCACTGAAACACTCAAGCAAGTCTTGGACATACCCTCGCATTTCTTGCAAAAATTTATACCGTTCACCAATACCCCCAGAAGACCCTTCTAATCTTTCAATAGCCCTGGTGGAGTCCACTCGGCTTTGCAGATGTTTCTCATGCTGCTGTCGATTTGTTTTGTGCAGTTCTTTCATGGAGTCCAACCTTAAGAACACAAAAGGATAAATATAACACATTTACACCCCAAAATCTATGCTGTCAGGACTCTTGCAATATTATAACGCATTTCGCTCCACTACTAGAAAATAAAAGTATCTGGAGTAGCATCTTTTCATCTGTACTGCTTTTTCCTCAAAAAAAAAAAAAAATGGCAGTTTACAGACTTCATATAAAGTTATGTGATGGGCTAATCAAAATCCCAGTTTTGCTTCTCCCCCCATATCTTGACTACACTTTTTCAGAGTCCAAGAAGTGCAAACTCAGAAATGTCTTCAACAAGATCACGGAGTGACATTTTTTTAAAACTTTTCGCAGCTTCCAGAGAAGTAATCCCAGAAGGTGGCAGAACAAAGCACGAAGTCATCTTCTGCTCAGCTTCTGAAGACAGGCCAGTGAGTCTTCTTTGCCGATGTTCTGCATCTGCTACCCCAGACTACATGTTGCCTGAGGAACAGAAAGCTAGAGGACAGGTCTTTAAGAAGTTGATCTGCCCTACCTGTCTTTAAGCTGTTTCTTTACCAAATCAATAGTAACGGGAGTCATCTCATTACTGGGAGTTTTGAAAGGGACTGTATTATCTGATTTTTGAGATTTGGCATCGGATGATCCATAGACTGTGTAAGTGTAAGGAATGCCATAGGATGAACCATAAGGCATCGTCGGGTAAGAGTTCTGGTAGTACACATTCACTTCAGTGGGCTGACTTGCTTGCACCTAGAAAACAAAGAGGAAGCATATGAAAACTACTAGCTAAAACTTTGAAAAGAATAATTTCGTGCCTTCAGGGTTAAAAAAAAAACTAACAGCAAAGATTATACCCATTTTCCTAACAGTATGTACTTAAAATAAATAATTCTTCAAAATCAAATAAAAACAGGGCTGAGTGATAGTCTAACTCTTATGGGATTACTGGATTTGTTTCTAATAATTTACAGAAAAACAATATCAAAGAAGTTTAGAGTTGGAAGGGACATTAAAAATAATCCAAGGCCACCAATTTATCAATGGAAGAGGATAAAGTACTTGTCATGGTTGTAGACTAAACAAACAGAGATCTAAGACTCCTGACACCTAGGCCAGGTCTCGCCCTACTACACCCTTTAACATAACCCAAACACGTGCAAAATTCTGCATCAAAACACTAGTAACAAAATGTTTACATTCATGCAATATTTCCACTGTACTACTTACTTCTTTAAAACAAATTTAACTATTTAAGGTTTTTTGTTTTGTTTGTGTTTTTTAAATTGGGGAATTAGGAGAAGGGGACCAGTCAAGTTGTTCTTCAATCTTAGTTGTGGAGGCACCAGTTGCTATCTGGCTGCCTGTTGGCAGCTCGTGGCCTCTAAGCTCAAGATGATGTGTTACAATCTTAGCTGTGGGTGGGTGTAGTCACCATCTCATGCGGGAATCAAACCAGCAGCCTTGTTGTTAAGAGCTCATGCTCTATCCTCTGAGCCATCCGGGCGACAGCTCAGCTCAAGGTGCCGAGTTCAGTCTTAGTTGCAGGAGGGCGTAGCCCACTATTGGAACAGGCAGTCCTGTTATAGGAGCACGTGCTCTCACCAGCTGAGCTATCTTGCCATCTGTTGGCAGCTCAGTTTGGGCGCAGCATCACTGGCCCAAGTGGGAACAGAACCGGCGGCCCTGTTGCTCAGAGCTCGTGCTCTTAAGCTAACTCTTAACCAACTAAGTCACTCGGCTGGCCCCTAAGAAGGTATTTTTCACCTACAGTAATGTTTTGCATTACTTAGAAATCTATCTTCTACAAAATAATTTTCAAAGTCAGGAAAAATAAGTTATACAGGACAGAAACATTTTATCTATAGAGGTCCTCAAACTTCAGTGTGCATGAGAATCACCTGGAGGTCCTCATTAACAGATGGCTGGGCCTGCCCTCCAAGTGTCTCATTCTCTAGGTCTCGGCAAGGGGCGAATCTGTATTTCTAACAAGCTCCCAGATGATACTGCTGCTGCTAGTTGAAGAACCACTTTGAGAAACACTGATCTAAGAAACTAGAAACTCTTCCATTATTTGACTACAAATAAAACAAAACATAATAGTTTCTTCTAAAAGCTTATTGGATACATAACTTTATGTAATTCTCTCAATTATGATACTTGAATGAGTGACAGACTGAATTCAACATGCAATGTTTTTACTTTAACAAAATAGGCAAGAAAGGCTTTTTTATTTACTTTTCAATTTTTGAAGTTTAATTCTTTATTTCTTACCTGAGGGATATTAATTCCTTTTCTTATCTGCTCCTGTTCCCATCGGCTGAGCTCTTCATCTTGTTCTCCAGTTACTAAAGCGTCATCATCACTCCCCTCAATACCTGCAGCCATATGAGGCAAAAAATGATAATACCAGAAAAGCAAGGAGAGGAAATGCTAACCTGGAATTTCGCAAAAACTTAGCAAAACTACTGATATTAAACCAAACCTTACTAAAATTTCTATTATGATTTCCTCTCACTTGATACTTCTGACTTGGCTTGTCTTATACACAGTATCCCCTGAAGCAAAGGGCAGTATTAATGTAATTGTTTAAACCTTAGATAGGTTCCCCAGTCTCTGTGAGCTTGACATCAACTCAACAAAGAACAAAACCTAATGCCTCCTAAAAACACTGAGCCTGTTACACAAATTTATGCATGTAAAGTGCGCAGCACAATACCAGCTACACTGGACGTGTTCAATAAACATTAGCTATCACAATCATGCTGGAGTTTTCAAAAAATTCCAGTAAGATACTTGTATCCAAGCAAGAACAATCCTCTAACATGAAACATAGTTAAATAAATATAGGGACTTTTATTTGACTATTTGTTTTGAAATCAAATCACACTTGCTGGCAATGTAATGGGCTCATTATCCTAGTAAATCAAGTTACCTATTTCCTCAGCAATTTTTTGTCTTTGTGACTTTTCTTTCACAGAGAACACTATACGGCGTTTCTCATCGTCATCTTCATCATCACTGGCATCATTCTCATCTTCTCTAACAAGACGGCCTTTACCAGGTTCACTATCATGAGGAGTGAAATCTCCCAATTCCCGGGCCATCTGACGCTTTTTCCTTGCAGCATGTATGAAAGCTGCATCTGGAATTTCTCCTGGAAATAAATGGTAAGGATTATAAAATGTGTCAAGAGTATAAAATTTCTATTTCCTTGAAAATATGAAGGGTAAAATAATTTCACCAATATAGCCCTATCACATATTCTAATGTTAGTTGCTGACACCCCCTCTTCCCAAACTGTGCCTGCAATCCAACAGGTTTATTTTTCATTTACTTTAAATGGAAACTAAAAGTCACTAAGGCAACTAAAAAGAATACACAATGGCAACATCTATGGGATGGAGGGGAGCCACCACAAGCAGTTTTACTTTAACTGTAATTTTTCATTTTTTAGAAAAACAAAAGTAATAAAGTCATATTACTAAACTAGAAGATAGATTAAAAATTAAAAAGGTACCCCCATAACTCACGACCCTAAAAAACACTATTAAATTTATAGAATATTTCTCTTGCAAAGTTTTCAGTTCACCTGTAAGCATAATGAATATAATTCTGTACTTAATTTTCTTCATGTTAAAACATAAGCTTTTCTCCATATTGTTGTTTTGCATAAATATAATTTTAATGGCTTAACAACATTCACTTAACAGATCTACATAATTAAATTAACCTTTTCACCTACAGTAAAAATTAATGTCTTGCTACTTGTCAAATTGTTATTTTAACAGCTATATAATATCTCATCATGTAAATGTACCTTAATTTACTAAGCCATTCCTCCCCTGCCACACATTTTTTTCTAAATTTTGCTCACTGCAAATAATGTTGTAATGAAAACATTATTTCTTTGGGATAAATTTCTAGATATGGCAGTACAAGGTCATAGAGTAAGAACATTTTAAATCTAATGATTCATATTGCCAAATAGCTCCTTTAAAGACTGTATCAATTAGAATGTTATAACTTTACCAGCCCAGAGGAAGCATTTTTAAATTTTATATATGTAAATAAGTTAAATGATATCCCTTCATAATTTAAATTTGGCTACTGAACACTTATGTGCTAATTAGCCGATGAAGAGATCCGCAAACATTTCAAAAACAAAGTGTGGACAGAAAACTAATAGTTTTGCTTAGCAGCAGTTCTAAAAAAGTTAGTCTTGATCTGAAGTTTTTTTCTGTGTGTTTTTTTTGAGGGCAGTGTCACTGGCCCTTATATGTGGGACCAGAACTGGGGCCGTTGACGTCCCAAGCCAGCGCTTAACCACCACGCCACTCCGCCGGCCCTGAAATACATTTCTTTAAAGTGTTTAGTACCACTTATCTATCCATTTACTTGAAGGCCCACATTTGCTTTGTTAAGAAAAACTGCCTGTCTGACAATGAACTTGAAAAGTTGGGAAGTTTCTAGTTCTCTCACTTTTTATACTTGCAAAAGTTAACAACTTCAAACAAGGATGTCATGAGAAACACCACTGAGCTAACTTCTTCCTTAACAACCATCTTTACAGATGGCCCATTCTTTTTTAAAGATTTTATTGGGGAATTGGGGGAGGGAACAGCGTTAGGGAATCGGGGAAGGGGAACAGACAAGTTGCTGTCCTTTTGTTCTTCAGTCTAGTTGTGGAGGATGTCGCTTCACTGGCCCACGTTGGTATTATCATTGCGTTTTTCTGGGCATGGCAGTTGCTTGCTGGCCACTGGACGGCAGCTCATGGCAGCTCACGAAAGCGCACGCCAGCTGCCAGCCAACCCCACTGCAGCCTATGCCTTCGCCAGCGACCCATGGCAGCCCAGCTCCAGGTCGAGCTGTTGTTCACCATTTTAGCTATAGAGGGCACAGCATCACTGGTCCTCATGTAGGATCCGAACCAGGGTTCTGCTGCTCAGAGCTGGCATCTCAAGCCAACTCTTAACCAACGCACCACTCACCCAGCCCCAGATAGCCCATTCTTGAGGGATTATTCCGGTTGAGAAGCATTTGCAAGTACGCACCTGGACGGAGAACATTCAAAGACGATAAAGCATTTGAAAAGGCTCCGCCACCCTTTGGCTTTTCTTCTTCCTTCTCGCTTTCCATATCCATCTCATCTTCACCGTGTTCACTAATGATAACTCCATCTTCTTGAATGGTGTCCTTCACGTGTCCTGTTTTGTCCAAAGGTGGTTCATCTACATTTTTGAAAAAATTAAAATGATTCTAAAAGAAAATCCATAAAGACACTTTTTATTTGATTATGGCTTGATTAGTTTAAGCCTGAACTATTTTAACTGTTTATAAAAACCTCAATCCACTAATGCATGAAAATAAAATACCACAACAGATATAATTGGGAGATTAATACAGGGGTCACAGAGATGCATTTGAGGCCCTGCTCAATCCCCCCTCTAATTAATATTATAACAATTTTACTCATTTATCAAAATTAACTGTTTCTTTCTCTAAAAGCCCATAGGTAACTGTTCATACCTCTTTGAAGCATTATTTTATTAGTATTTCATTAAACTCTACGCCCGTTCCAAGCAGCTTTTACCAAGAACAAAGTTTAAAGACCACAGATCTTCTTAGTTTATAACCATTTGTCATCATCATCTGAAGGAGTGAGCCCCAAAAGTCACTTTTAGACTGTGCATCCCTGACCCTACTGCCATGACTAAGTATTTAAGAGTGAATTTGTGACCAAAGCAGAGACAACCTGATTCTCTTTCTGGGAATCTAGAATTGGGACACAGACACAAAGCCAGAAACAAAGAGGCACTAAGAATAGCCACATGTATACCAGGAAGGCAGCGGCGCAGTGGCCATATTCTGCCATGTGGACAGAGAAGAGAGCTCTCAATTCTCAGTTCTAATTCTTAGGCCATCTCTAAGGACAGTTTCAAGACTGCTTTCCTGCCACAGCATTTCAGGAAGCCTACAGTGGTTTACTTTACCCCAAATGATTTGCTTTACTAAACAGTCCTACAATATCCCCCATCCCAGGCAAAACTCAAGAAAATAAAAATGTTTTCCACCGTGAAGCACTTGAACCTGGCAGTGTACACAAGAGGCACAATGAACATAATGAAAGAATAAAACAAAAGTGTATTCTAAATACGAAGGATACTCTTCTGTTGTTTCCCTAGCATGCTCTCCTCTAAAAATTGCTTCAATAGTTCTCTATTCTTCTCAAACCACATTCTACCCCCTAAACAAGGGTCCCAGGGATAACGCCCATGCCGCTGCTCCCCTTACCTTTATTGAGAAAATCTAGGTCATTCTGTTTTAGGCTCTTTAAGTTTTTCCAGTTACCATCCTACCTCATTAGCCATAGACTTCCGTCTGACATGCATACTGAGACTATGAGATTTTAAAACCCACGTTATCAGCCTTGTATGATTAGATAGATGGGAGTCAAAAACTACCTATTTCCTTCTGCTCTCAATCTGCACTAAATCAATGGGTTTTAATAAACAAAACAGAACTGCAAAAGATCTACCAGATCAGATATGCTCAAATAATGATTTCTGAAGTTTTAAAAGATTCAGTGTTTTATTAAGTTCACAAGTATTTGCTTGTGACTGAGCAAATACAAGTCCAAAACACAGTGACAGCTGAATTTTTGTTAATGGTCATGTACTATGCTTCCAGGCATCTTTATAAACAGATGTTAAATAACCTTTTTCTAGGCTCCTGTTTGTCCTCAATTGTATTTTCTGCTACTACCTCAGGAAACTTGCTCTCATAAGTATTCTCATTACCTCGAACTTGATCAGGCTCTCCCTCTCCTCTTCTTTAGTCTTCAAAGAGACACAGGCTTCTCTTTATCAAAATAACTTCTTCCTGACCCCAGTGGTCTCACTCTAACTATTGTCTTCTACTTTCTCTGTCAAGCTTCCCAAAGAAGCAGTGTGGACTGGCCACCTTCTACTTCCTCATCAACTTGCAAATGGCAATCCTGGCAAATGGCCTTTGTGTTCTCCCATCCCAAGTTCACCAGCTAACCCAATGGCTGCAGCCACAGCTAATTCATACAGTATCACTGAGCAACTTAGCAAAAGATGTTCCTTTCCTCAAACAGGCACAGAGCTTGGCTAGTAGACCAGTCTCTTTTGTCACATGCCCTCCTCCAGAAAAAAACACAGCAACCCTGCCAATAGCCCTTCTTGGGTCTTTACTTTTCCTGATCTTCCTAGTACTAGTTCATACAACTGACCATCATCTTGACACTCTCCTGTCTTTTCTCCTTTAGCCCTTTATGATTCTTGTATCTCTTTAGTAAATCCTCTTCTCTATGCTTATGCTTCTTACAGGTAGAAGTCTTTGGTCCTCTGGAATTTTTTCTTTATGCTGCTCCCTCATCAATTCCATTACTTTTGTTTTTTTAATTATCATCTCAATAAGCACCATACCTAAATCTACATCTCCAATGGTTCACTGGCTCTTCCACTCAAATTCAAATTTAAAAGTGAACTCATTATTTTAGGAAGATCACACAAATAGGTTTTCCAGATCGATAGCCTTGTTTTGAAGTTAATGCATCTCTACCTATCTAAGGAGGGTTGGGGTAGAAAGAGTTCAGGTTTCTGAGGTGATTAATGAAAAGAGCTCCACAGCACCATCATTTCAGGAATAATGATGACAATTTATAATACAGAGGTTCCACCTTTGGGGATGACGTTAACCGAGTTATCTGGTGAGAGTTATGTGAAAGTGGAAAAACAGATCACAGATGATGGCCTCATAAACCTCATATCTATGTTGATATCTAAATAGTCCTTTCCCAGGTCTCACTTTTCCAGACCTTTCTTGTTTTATTTCATCATATACAGTTGATTCTCAAGAAATTTGGAAAAAATGAAGCAGTATCCAAGACTCCAAGGTAATCGGTTCCCCTCCCACCTGCCCTATTCCTGTATATAATATATAATTATTCTCTCAGTCACCCTGGCACAAAAGCTCAAATTTGACTACTTCTTTTAAACCCAAAATAGCTAAAGCATACATCGAGCCTACCAATTCTACCCTTGAAACGTTTCTCAAATAATTTTTTCTTTGCATTTCTTCTTCTAGACCCACAACAAACATTTTTAACTCATCCAAAATTTCCCACCAAGACTGGCAAAGCTTCAGTCTTGCTCAACTGAGACCTTTTAAAACCCACGAGTAATGATTAAAGCTGACCCTTGCATTTAAGTGCTTCAGACCGCCAATCTCTCCTCATGACAACCCATGCTGCACGCTAATACCAGGTTAAGGTTTCAAAAGGCATTTATCATGTCACCATCTTGGCAAGCCAGTGAACACAGCAACTCTAAACCCCTTGCTGAATACTAAACATCCTTCACAATCTGTCAACAAGCAGACCTTTCTCCCTAAATCTCTTCGTACACAAATCATCTTACTTTGGCCTGTCAGCTGTACCTGCTCTTTTTCCAAACCGCCTTAGTCACCTGAATCTCTAATAACACCACTATACCCTCCGTCTTCTATCTTTTGGAATTTAAGTGATGTTGTCTCCAAAATTCAACTGTAAGTTTGAGATATAACGACATATTTTTTTACTTAATTAAGCCTGTAGCTGAAAAACTGGGAAATAATAATTCTATCTTTAATTTCATCATATAAAAAGATTTCTCTAGGGTATTTGGATGAGAATAACTGAGACCATAACATATAATAATGGATCCACTTCGTAAAGACAAATAACGTCTTAAAATTTTTAAACTTAAGTTTGAGAGAAAACATGAGAAGTCTATACAATGTAGGCAGGTGCATCCCACTGAGGACTCTTTATCCAGGTATGTAATAAGGCTGTGTGGAGTGAGAGTATTAACATTAGACTCAGGGCATTCCCAAAAGTTCTCTAAGAATGGAACCAACTGTAGAAATACCACCAAAGAAACTGAAAACCTGCCTCTATAGAATACGAGTACAAGAATGTGCACAGTACTGCCTCAAATAGGAATAAACCTGTGTCTCAGGTTTAAGTGGGAGCTCTGTTCAACAATAGTATGAACACTAGTAGGAAAACTGGGGGAGGATTTCGTCACTGCAGTAGAAACATTCCGGGTGCGATTATTCTGTTTTTTTTTTTAAAAAATGCATTTACAACGCAATTGTGTTAGGATTAAATAACGGAATTGTGTCACCACTCAATTTGGACCCTTGACAAGGACAAAGTAAACCGAATGGATTCACAATATATATTGTGAATCCATTCAATCGCTGTGAGAGCTTTCATTTTTTTCATTTCAAAATAATTCTATTAATTTGGTACTTACTGTCGGCTGATGAGTTGAGTTCTGTCTTAGTCTTCGATTTTTCAAGATCTTCTTTATATTCTTTCTTAAGTAATTTTACTATCTTTTTGCTATAACTTGATTTCTTCACTTTGAAAACTTCTTCACTTTCTTAAAAAAAGAAATTAAATGAAGTCTGTAGAAACAATTTTCAGACAATATCTTTCTTCCCTTCTAACTTTCACATGTTATGTGCTTTTCAAATTCTTCCAAATACATACTCATACACTCCAAAGCATTACATAATATGAAGGTGTTTCAAATCTATCATAAGTTCTCAAAAACTGAAATCAACTTCACAAGTTAATCTGAAATCATGTGAATTTGAGACTTTTTTTAAAAAAGGCACAGCACATGTCAATTACACAAAATTTTCCTATGTCCTATTGTCTTCCTTAAATCATCTTCGGGGAGGGGGGAAATAATTGAAAAAGCACCGAATTATTACGGTACCTGAAACAAAATATCCAAAAATCAAAAAGATACTGGTTAACAGAGCTGTCAAGTCCTAGCAACGCTTTAGCATCACAAACTCACAAACCGTTGTTTCCAAACTCAGCTGGGAACAAAACACGTTTCCAAAATAAATTTCGATGACGCAGCCATCGTCTTTGATTTCAAAATTTTGAAGTCAAACACAAACATTTTACCAAACCGTCCTTAACATCATCCAAAACAAAAAATCTGCCTACACTCCTACACAAACACACACACACAAAATCACAGAAAGGCTGAAGAGACACTGTCTCCCTTACTGGAAACGGACAAGCATCCCACATCAAGATGCAAGGGCGATTTTCCAAAGTCTCCGTTTCTTGTTTTATAATGACTTCACTGGGTTATAGAAACACAATCAACTGCTCAGAAAGTAAAACTATTCAACGCTCATTTTCCACCAAGAATCTAAACCCCCCGCAAGCGGGGCTCTCACACAGGATTGGAGAAACTGCCTTGCATTACTTTGGCACCGTCTCTCTTCATTGTCCAAGAGTCGATCTGGGAAGGCCAGGACATCTGCAACCCTGTTTATTTTTACGGGGAAACTGAGGCTGGGCGATTGCAAGGGACCGGTCCAAGGTCACCCGGAGCCAGGGCTTCAACTGCAGGCTTCGGATCAGACCTAGCGATACTGCTCTTTGCAAACCCGGCCCTTCTGGTCCAAGGCGTCTGGACGGAGCACCCACGAGGCGTGGGCACCGGGAACGCGCCCCAACACGCAGGGGACCCAAGTCCAGCGGTCCCCGAAACGCACCCGCGGGACAGGGGACACTGAATGTCCACTTCAGACATTCAGGATGACGGACCTGAGCTCTGGCCCCGTGGGAGTAAAAAATGCCCAGAACGATGCACGGCGAGGGGGCGGCGGATAAATAAAGGAGGCGCGGGAAGTAGCCCCGTGCTGGAGGCCGATGCGCGGCCGGCCGGGCGGGACGGGGCTCCGTCCCGGGAGAGCGGGGACCCCCGAGCGCGGCGGGGGCGCTGAGGCCGGGGTCTGGGGGCCCGACGCGCGGCGCCCACCTTCCTCCTCGTCCTGGAAGCTGAGCAGGCTGGCCCGCGGCACCTCTTTGTTCTCGCGCGGCCTCTTGCGCGGCTTCAGCCCGTTGCCCGGCTCCGCGCTGCCCGGGAAGCAGCCTGCGGCCTCCCCCGCGAAGCCCGCGGTCGCTGCAGAAGGCGGCGGCAGCCCCGGCGCCAGCAGCGCCTCCCCCCCGGGGGCCCGCTCGCCGCCGCCCGGTCCCGGCTCCTCGCCGGTGCCTGGCGGCGGCGGCAGCAACGGCGGCGGCTCCTGCTCCTCGTCGCGCTCTCGCTCCTCCTCCTCCGAGTCATTCCGCTTGCGCACGTTCACTCGCCGGGCCTTTCGGAACATCCCCGCGGCCCCGCACGGCGGTCTCGCACCCACTCCCCCACGGCGGCCCCGGCAGCGCCGAGCTAGCGACGGCGCACGCGCGCTCTCCTGGACTCCAGCCGGGTCCTGTCTTGCCTCCCGCGGCCGCGCAGCCCCGAGCGCGCAGGCGCGACAGCTCCCCAGGCTCGCCGCGAACTCCGCGCCTCTCGCGAGAACGTCAGCTTTTGCACTGCCCTCTGTCGGCCTGGAGGACTCTTGGCACGGAACTCTGGGACTCCGGGACTATTCGACGGGGGGGTGGTCACAAAGAGGATCATAGAGACGAGAAGCAAGAGCTCCGTCTTCCGTCGGCCGACGGTGCTGCAGTGCGTCTTCCGCACTTAGGCCGAGCTGTAGCCGTCACGCGAGGAGGCCTCCCGCCAAGCGCTGGGCGGGGCGAACGGAGGAGGAGCTCTGGGAGGGGGCGGAGCCAGAAGGCGACGCCCGCTTTGGCGAAGGAGCGTGGGGTCCCGGGGCGTGGGGTGTTCTCGAAACCACTCAAGTGTGCCGTGGTCCTTAGTACTGTCCATATTGAGCAAGACCTCGTGTTTCTGCAGCATTATAGCTACAGAGCACGTTCAACGCCGTTGCATTTCGTTGATGATAGATGTCACCTGGTCTGATGTTTTAGCCCCCTTCTTTCTATGACAACGAAAGCAAAAGTATTTTAGGGGTTTCGGAAGCATGCCAAGTGTGCTAGCAGCGCTAAAATGGCCAGTGTTAGAAACAGACGGAAAGAAAATCCACGTGGGGGTGAGTGTGGGGGTGACGTTGCAGACTTCGTCACAGAGCTAACAGCCTTAGCTAGCGGGGCCGGACCCGGGTACTCGGCTCAGGTTGAACTCATAGGCTTTCCCGTCCTATCACCAGACTTGGGTCCTTTTCCTCCATGTGCGCGCGTCTAAGGGAATTTATTTTCATGTCTCAAAATGCCATAGGTAACCTAAAGCATTCATCCAATGGGAAATAAAACCCCCAAAACACCCATCTCTAGAAGCCTGCTAGTTCAGTGGGAATATGAAAAGTTTCTCTTCCTCCAGAGATCCTCGGTGAACCTAAAAGCAAATATGTCTGTATATTTTTATGAATTACCTTTTTTTTTAACACCGTGTATAAACAGTGTATTCAGTCTAACAATTTGGAAATCAGTTCCTATCTGTACATCAAGTTTTTTCCTTTACTCAGCTGCGAAGTGATCCTTTATTGAAATGTACCATAATGAATGTAACCAGTCCCATAAAAATTAATATTAAGGTTATTCTAGTCTTGGTATGATAATGCTGTAATAAAAGCTTCAAAAAAGGGTCACAACTGTAGAGTGAACTAGAATTGGAGTTGCTAGATCCACATGTGTGTGTTTGTAATTTTGCTCATTCTGAATTGCTCTTTCTAGGAGCCGTGCCAATTTGTCTTCCCCCGGCAGATACGAGAGTGCCTATTTGCCTACACCATCCTGTCAAAATTTCACTTGAGATTTAAGTTCCAAGCTGAAGCAGACAACCCTAAGCCCACTAAGAATTTCTGTGTCATACACAGCAGCCTCTGTTCTCTGGTTTTCTTTGATTGGATTTGAGATCTACCCACCAAGACTCACTTTTGGAAACTGGAAAGGTGATCCAGGCTAAGAGCACCCTCTGTAACATTTTCTTCCATGTAACAGGAAAAGTTAATAACATCTGGCTTCCATTCTATTCACATTACTCTAAGTTTTTATATTCTGGCTGTTCGGCATTGATTTAAGTTCTGATTCCAACGAAGTGTTTCATTGGTGAAATTGAACTCCAATTCCCATCACAAAAGACTCAAATTGTGCCTGGTCAGCCTCCAGACACCTGAGCCAACAGTTTAGCAGTAACATGATTAGGGTGGAGGTAGCAAAGATAAGGTCCACAGCAGAATATGTTAATATGTTGGCCTAAAACTTCAGAAAGAGATCTTCCACTGTAAAAGTGTTGATTGAATATGGGTAGAGGGGAGAACACTTGCATTCTAAAGTGAGTCAAGATATTAAAAGATAACAAATGGAGTTATAACTTTGACAGTCTACCTATTCAGATAATTAAAGGGCAACGTTAAACACTTAAGTTACCTTTCAGCCCAAGCAAGCCAAAGGTCCTTCTAGAGGTTACAGACCTGTGGAAATTAAATTTCTGAAAACGAATAGCTTGTCAGTAGTATGTTATCAGAAATGCATTATTTTTTAAAGTGCTTCTGTGCTTTAAGTATTAAACTGACATCACCATTTAATATTGGAGCATCTTTAATATTCTGGAAAGACAAAGATTGCTTACATAGAACTGTGACATCAACTACTTTGTTTGAATCAATAAGTTAGTGCAGTTCTTTTTAAAAAGTCATCTTTCCAAGCAAAAAAAATCTGATGAAGTTTTTTCACTAAATTGAGACTTTACATGGAATAATTGACCCATAAATCGAGACAAAAAAGCCAAACTAGTTTGTTTTGTTTGCCGACTCAGTAATAGACGCTAGTCTGGAATGGTGGTTACCAAATGCAGGTCTATGCAGTTTTCCCTAGTCAGCTGCCAAATGAGAAGAGTAAGGACAGTCTGTCCGTGTAAAGTAGCCAGATGTCCTTACTTGGGAAAAAAACAGTCCTGCATTCTGAGATTGTCTTTCTCTTTCCATGTTAAGATTATAAAAGCTCTTCCTTCTATGAAACGATGATGATATTGTGTTTGTTTTTACACCTTTATTTGGCAAACTAAAAAATGATGAAGGCTAAGAGTCTAACCCCAATTTTTTATTTTATCTAAAATTTTTATTTGACAGGCAAAATCTGATAGTCTAGGAATTTTTGCTTTTCTTTCTGAAACTACAATTCAAGAATTCTATTCTGGAAAAAAAGCTGAATAAATTGTTTCATTAAAAAATTTTAAACCTTGTCTTGCTGAAGGCAGTTGTGCATTAACTTAAAGTATAATGTTAGCTTTGTGGGGGAGGAGATTTTATCTTTTGTTCATTGCTATCTTCACAGTACTTGCAATAGGGCCTGGCACACAATAGACAATAAATATTAGTTGACCAAATGGTGCTAGACAATATCTGTTTGTTTAATTAGTGATGAATATTTTACCCTATGTTGATATACATTAACATTTTCTACAGGTTGCTTCCCTTTATTCTCAAAACAAGATGCTCAGTACATTTTGTTGAGTGGATAATAGAATTACCCAGTTCACATAACAGATGTATTTTTTAAATACTGAATACATTCAATATTTCCATGCAAGGAAATAAAACATTGTTTACTTTTATTATAACAGTCTAAATTTGAAGGAAGAGAAAAATTTCCACTTTCTTTTTGTGAAGAAACTGTCATTTCAGAAAATGGAGTAGCCATTACTGTTGAGTTGCCAATACTTCATAAAAGTTGAGTGGCTCTCCACTGGGGATATAGCAAAAAAAATTAAAAATTAACTTTTAAAAGCCTGAATCTTTAAAATCTGGATTCCATTAATAATAACAGTTTGGTAGAAAAGATAATCTTACTGAATTAGATACAGTGAGTAGTTAAATTTCAATGGAGTTTGAGAGAAAGAATTTAGAAATTTTCTAACATTTTTAAGAGGACTATTCACATGCTCTGAATGAAGGTACTTGTTTCCCATTATTCACAATAACTGTATAATTGCTGGATAAAGAGCTTTCCTCACTTTTACCTACTACTTAAAAGCCACTGAGTATGCCTATGTGGATATCAATAGGATGCTACAATACATCTTAAGAACCACAGGTATAAAATGATAGAAATTTCAATTTGATTCATTTTTTCCTATGCGCCAATGGCCATTTAAATATCTTCTATTATTATTGTTATTATTATTATTTGAAAGCAACATAGAAACAAGACAAACAAATAAAGAAGCAAAAACTCATAGACACAGACAATAGTTTAGTGGTTACTAGAGGGTAAAGGGGGAGGGGAGTGGTAGATGAGGGTAAACGGGATCAAATATATGGTGATGGAAGGAAAACTGACTTTGGGTGGTGAGCACACAATGTGATATATAGATGATGTATTACAGAATTGTACACTTGAAACCTATGTGACTTTACTAACCATTGTCACCCCAATAAACTTTAATTAAATTTATCTTTAGTAAGTGTGTGAAGATTTCTGGGATTGAGGCACAACATTTCCCTTCAAGATAATTATAATAAATAGTTCCAGGATGTCTCCTTTAATAAACATTTCTTAGAATCTTTTATGTAAAATGAAAAGCAGTTGAAATCATTTTATCCAGTTCAGTATTTTACATCTTCTAGCGTTAATATGTGAGTGTAGTTCATAATCATGGTACTGATGTGATATTTATATTACATACACAATGGGCATTTTATGAATACATCTAAGAACTATACAACCAATGTGAAAGCAAAAATAGCAATGCATCCTTTCTGAAAGAACTCATTTATCTTCTTTGCTCAATATCATACATATTTTCTGCCTTTGGGGAAGAAATTGAAAGCAGATACATTATATTTTTTTTAAGATTTTTTTATTGGGGAATTGGGGGAGGGGAACAGACAAGTTGCTGTCTTTTTGTTCTTCAGTCTAGTTGCAGAGGACGTTGCTTCACTGGCCCATATTAGTATCGTCATTGCGCTCTTCTCAGATGAGGCAGATCGGTCGCTGGCCTCTGGATGGTCGCTCACGGAGGCTTTTTAACTGAGCCATCCTGCCACCTGTTGGCAGCTCAATGGCAACTCAGCTCGGGCTGGCCTCGAACAGCTGTTGCTCAGAGCTCAGCTCGCACTCTTGAGCAAGCTCTTAACCAACTGAGCCACTCGGCCGGCCCTTATTTTATTTTATTTTTTTAGGGCACTGTCACTGGCCCTCATATGTGGGACCCGAACCGGGCCCACTGACCTCCCAAGCCAGCGCTCAACCACCGCGCCACTTGGCTGGCCCTAAAACTGTTTTAATAAATTAGAAAATAATAAAACCCAAAACATAGGAATTATAAAAACAAACAAAAATGTCTAATAAAGAAACAATACAAAACACACATATCACCCACAACTTTAGATATAGCCAGAGATAAGGAAGAATAGATACAATTTTAAGAAAATTTTATATAGAATCCAGTGTCAATACATTTGAAATTCTACAGAAAATGTATATTCTAGCAAAATACAAATTTCACAAAACTGATTTAAGAAGAGCCTAATGACCCCTAACAAACCAATAAGCAAAGAAGAAGCAGGAAAGCTTTTAAGTAAGAGCTAAATAGGCTTTGATTAAAGATGTGGGAATGCACATGTGTTTTATTAATTCCTTTTCCCTTTACCCCCAATAAAACAATGGTAAAGGCTTTAAAATGTATAAACGTGGCAATGAAGAGATCATGAGAGAACCATCTGCACATGAGGGATTGCAACAAATGTATCCATTATTTTTAATGTTTCCTTGGTAAATTTACTTTCCCATACCATGAGATTATATCACCTCTTCTCAAAACCTTCCATGCTATCCCCAACTACATAATTCTTCAACCGTCAGAGGGAACCACGTCTACAAACCTGCTTGCATCAGTACTCCTCTTTCTCGCCTCCATCCATGAAATGAAAAAAGTGGCCTTCTTCCTATCAAAGATTAATCCATCAACTTGTGCTCAGTATTCTAATCCTTCAGGACTTCATTTCCTATCTTCAACTCTTCCTACTGTGTCATTCCCATCAGCATGCACACCTGTTTTAGTATGTTCTACCCTAGAACTTCTTTTCACATCTCTTTCCAGCCACTGCTCTTTTCTCTGCTCTCCTTCACAGCCAAACATCTCCACACATTTGTCTCCACCCACTGCCAGCAATCCCTCATCTCCCATTCATCCCTGAAAACCTCTCCAATCTGACTTCCTCATAATTTTACTAACACTCCTCTTATCAAGGTCACCAATAACTTACCTCTTGCAAATCCAGAGGATTTATTTATCTTATTTGACTCATCTACAGCCTTGAACCCAACTGACCCCACTCCTGCTTTGAAACACTGTCCCCTCATTGATGTGCTCATTTAGGCTTACAAGAATGGACTATACATACCTCTTCTCAACTTCAAGTTCAGTGATGTCACATTGTACCTCTAAATTGGCCATGGTAAGAGTATTTACACCATGGAAATCAACAAGCGCTTTAAATTAGATCTCTTTTTCCTGAAGAGTTGATTATTTACCAGAATACCACTACTTCAAAAACACTCCAGGCTCATGTTACTTCTTCTTTACTAACCTTGTCAGCCCTTTAGTGGGTCTCCTCTAAATAATCCCTAAGTATTCAAGTGCTTCATTGGGCTCTCTTTGTCACTCTCTTGTTGAGTGTTAGGTGTTAGCCATAGGTGTTGCTGTGGATTTAAATACTCTCATAGTCAGAATGATCTTAGGCCTGTGACCAATATGGATCAGCTAATAAATTGAAGTTGAATTCAATGAAGTATAAGATTGAATTCAATCGAGTGGCAAACAAGTCATCTCCTTTTGAGAAATTGCTCCTACCTTACCCTAAAGCCCCGAAGGAGACTGAATGCTTAACCACGGCAGACCAAGTGCCCACATGATCTTAGCTGCCCCAAATGAACGGAAGTTATTTGCTCTATTAAAATATAAAGTTAGGCAAGCAAAACAGCCCTTTATAAATGAGTGGGAATAGTATATGTGTGATTGAATGCTAGCAGATCTTGAAGACACAAGCAAGTTGGGGGAATACCTGCTTTCTGGGCTTTGTCACTCTTACTTTTGCTACTACTGTTACTCTACTCACCTATGGCCTCTTGAAGAATTTCCTATGACCAATTGATTAAGGAAGAAAAAAAATCAAGCCCGGTTCACATGCAATTCCGCTTGATGTGCTGGCACCATCAGAAGTGGGCTTTGTAGCATTACAACCCCAGTCAGCAGTAGACATGGAAGAAATGGTGAATGGAAGGGCATCAAGCAGTTTACCTGGTTTTCTGCTTTGCCTGGAAAGAGCATGGCTAGAAGTACAGGTCAATTCTGACTCATGAATTGTAACCAATGGTTTGGCAGAATCACCACTTCCCAACTGGGGTTCCTTGAGAGAATTAGCCTTAATGCCATATAGCATCCATTGTATGCAATAAATTAACTTTTATGCATCTAGAATTAACTTATTTGTATGTAGGTGTGTTACATCTTGGGAGGATTAGAAAACAGTCACTCAAATAATTTTCTCTATGATTTAATTCCTTTACAGAACCAGAATGAGAAAGACTCGAGTGAAATGGTCAGGGACTTGGAAGAAATAAGACGAAACTTCTTGTGGGAAAAGTTATATAGCTAGACTAAGAATAGACATAAGTAGGAGGATGTTTGTATCTATGTGAATATTCCAAAGTCTCCCCATCAAAAAGGATGCTGACAATAATCAAGTGGATAAGATGGCTCTTTCTATGGGTACCAGTCTACCTCTTTCTCTAGCTAGTCCAGTGCTTACACAATGGGCTCATGAACAAAGCAGCCACCGTGTCAGGGATGAAAGTTTTGTGTGGATTCAACACCATGGACTTCCTCTCACCAAGACTGATCTGTTCAGTGCCAAATCAGTCAAAAGCAGAGACTATTGTTGGTCCCTCAATATGGAACATTCCTTGGGAGGGCCAGGCAGTTTCATTACACTAGACCCTCTCCATTATGAAGAGTATACATACTGCCTCGTCCTCACTGAATGAAATAGATGCTTATTCTATGGATTTGCCTTTCTCGGTCTATGATGGTTAATTTTACGTGTCAACTTGACTGGGCTATGGGATGCCCAGGTAACTGGTAAAACATTTCTGGGTGTTTCTTATCTCTGGGAAGATAAGACTGCCCTCACCAATGTGTATGGCCATCCTGTAATCTGCTGAGGGTTTGAACAGAACAAAAAGGCACAGGAATGGTGGATTCACTCTCTCTGGTGGAGGTGGAACATCCATCTTCTGCCTTTTATAGCTCTTGTTTTTTTCCGCAGTCCAGGATCCAGTAAAGATTTAGCATTGCATTTAGTTGTCATGGCTAGTTTGTGTCCTTCATTCTAGAACAGCCCATCTTTTTTTCTTTATTTATTAAGAACTTTCATGACATTGATATTTTTGAAGAGTTCAGTCTATTTTTTTTTTTGGTTTGTTTGTCTGCTGTTTTGTTTTTGCAGAATACCCCTCATTGGGATTCGAATTAGATGAAGGTTTAACGTTTTTGACAAGGATGCTACGTAGGTAATGTATGTCCTTCTCAGTGTGTCATATCAGGAAGCCCACGATACTGGTTTGTTCTATAAGTTTGATCACCAGTTAAGGACTTTTCTCTACCATAAAGGTACCATTTGTAATTAATAAGTAATCTGGGGGTGATGATACTTTTAGCCTGTATGAATTTTCCTCAGTATTTTATCCAATCATTTCACCATCCATAATGATCCATTTCAGAATTCGTTATTACGATGGTGTTTGCAAAGCGGTGATTTTTGTATTTATATTATTCCTTCTATGTTTATTAGTTGTCATTCTTTTGTAAAGCAGAACCTCCTCTTCCCCTTTAACACTTTTTGCTTCTTAAATGACAGCACAGACTCATTGAATCTTTTTCAAATCAATATGCTATAATCCATTCCTGTAATTGAGCATATTGATACTCAGATGGTCCCTCGTGTGGCCATTGGAATCTTTTAAGCTGGCTGTTGCATTCTTTTGATCTGTCCGAATCAATTTATTGTGTTTTTTTTTTTTTACTTTCCTCACAATAAAATGTTCAGACTCACCTTAAATTTTTGTTCCCCTCATCTCCTGGAATCAGCCATTTCAAGCCCTCCCCTACCTTTTTTTTTTTGTTATTGTTTGTTTTAATGGGCAAAGGTTTTGAGAAAATAAAATTTTCCACAGGGGTGTCATTGCTTCTTGGCTCTCTCAGTGAGTAAAGCTAAGAAATTTATGACTTAAAAATTGTGAGTTTGTATTGATACCTTTAATTCCAAACCCAGGCTGCTGCTTCTCCTTCTCCATTCCCTTAGTTCATTTTTCCCACCATTAGAACTCTGGCTTCCAAAAAACCTTCAGTATATTTACTCTTTTGCACAATCCTACAATACACACAAAATAATTTCAGAATTGTTGTGCCAGTACTACCAACAGCAAGCTTAATACATTTCATTATTTTTGTTTTGCAGTTTTTAAAACCAATAGTTTTATTTCTTTCTTTTAAAAAAATCTTAAGGGCCGGCCGAGTGGCGCATTGGTTAAGCGCTGGTTTTGGGATGCCAGCGGCCCCGGTTCGGATCCCACATGAGGGCCAGTGACACTGCCCTCTACAGCTAACAACAGCTCCACCTGGAGCTGGGCTGTGCGAGCCCCAGTGATGGTGTGGGCTGCAGCCCCTGCTGCAGTGGGCTGCCATAGGCTACAGTGAGTGGCCCGCAGCCAGCGTGAGCTGCCAATAGCCGCGATGAGCGACATCCAGAGGCCAGCGACCGATCTGCCTCATCCGGGAAGAGCGCAATGACGATACCAACAGTGAAGCAACATCCTCCGCAACTAAACTGAAGAACAAGAAGACAGCAACTTGTCTGTTCCCCTTCCCCAATTCCCCAACGCTGTTCCCCTCCACCAATTCCCCAATAAAAAAATAAAAAAATCTTAAAATAAATGTGATCAAGAGTTCCATATTTGTCAATTCTGGATGATCATTATACTAGCATTAGTTATATTATTCATTCTTTTCTTTGTAATGAAGTCTAATACACATATATAAAAGTGCATCTATTCTAAGTGAACTGCTAAATGAATTTTTTTAAGATTTTATTGGGGAATTGGGGGAGGGAACAGTGTTGGGGAATTGGGGAAGGGGCACAGACAAGTGGCTGTCCTTTTGTTCTTCAGTTTAGTTGTGGAGGACATCGCTTCACTGGCCCATGTTGGTATTGTGATCATTGGGCTCTTCCCAGCTGAGGCACATCGGTCGCCGGCCTTTGGATGGCGGCTCAAGGCAGCTCATGCTGGCTGCCGGCCACTCACGGTAGCTTATGGCAGCCCACTGCAGCCCCACTGCAGCCCACACCATCACCAGTGACTCACCGCAGCACAGCACCAGGTCAAGCTGTTGTTCACCATCTTAGCTGTAGAGGGCGCAGTGTCACTGGCCCATGTGGGATCTGAACTGGCCTCCCTGATGCTCAGAGCTCGTGCTACCAAACGAACTCTTAACCAATGAACCACTTGGCTGGTCCTGCTAAATGAATTTTAACTAATTGACATATGTGTATCTGTGGGGGGAGGTGTTTCTCTATAGTAGATATTGAGAAGTAGAATTATTGGCTTCTAGCTTGTGTGCATTTATTTTATTTTATTTTTGACATTCAATAGTGTTTTATATTAATTTCAGGTGTAGCATAGTGGTTAGACATTTATATAATTTAAGAAATGATCCCGCTGACTAGTCTAGTACTAACCTGGCACTATACATAGTTATTACCATATCGTTGACTATATTCCCTGTGCTTTACTTTATATCCCCATAACTATTTTGTAACTACCAGTTGGTACTTCTTAATCCCTTCACCTTTTTCAGCCTGCCCTCTAACCCCCTCCCATCTTTTACCCCACAATCTAGTACCCATCTGACACCATACATAGTTATTACAATATTATTATTATTATTATTATTATTATTATTATTATTATTATTTTAGCTGAGCCATCCTGCCACCTATTGGCAGCTCAACGGCAACTCAACTCAGGCTGGCATCGAGCCGCTGTTGCTCAGAGCTCAGCTCGCACTCTTGAGCGAGCTCTTAACCAACTGAGCCACTCGGCCGATATAGTTTGCTTTTTTTTTTTTTTTTTTTTTTTGAGGGCAGTGTCACTGGCCCACATATGTGGGACCTGAACTGGGGCCACTGGCTTCCCAAGCCAGCGCTTAACCACCATGCCACTCGGCCGGCCCAACAATATTATTGACTATATTCCTTATGCTATACCCTATATCTCCACAACTACTTTGTAACAATTTGTACTTCTTAATCCCTTCCCTTTCTTTCACCCACACCCACAACCTCCCTACCATCTGGCAACCATCAAAATATTTTCTGTATTTATGAGTTTGTTTCTATTTTGTTTGTTAATTGTGTCTTTAGATTCCACACGTATAAGTGAAATCACATTGCATCTGTTTTTCTCTGTCTGATACTCCACTCAGCACAATACCTTCCAGGTCCATCCAGGCCGCCACAGATGGCAAGAACTCATTCCCTTCTATGGCCAAGCAATATTCCATTGTGTATATGTACCACCTCCTCTTTATCCATTCTTCCATCAGTGGACATCCAGGCTACATCCACATCTTGGCCATTGTAAACAATGCTGCAATGAACATGTGGATGCACACATCTCCTCAAAGTACCGTTTTGGGTTTCTTCAGACAAATACCCAGAAGTGGGGTTACTGGGTCCTTCATTGTTTCTTTTTATACCCTTTGTTTTAAAGTCTAGCTTGTCTGGTATAAGCAGTGTTACCCCAGCTTTTCTTTTTTTTTTTTTTTCATTTCCATTTTCATGAAATATCTTTTCCCATCCCTTTACTTTCAGTCTGTGTGTATCTTTCTGTCTGAAGTGAGTCTCTTGTAGGTAGCATATGTAAGGGTCTTGTTTTCTTATCCGTTCAGCCTCCCATGTCTTTTGAGTGGAGCACTTAATCCATTTACATTTAAAGTAGTTGTTGATAGAGTTGTAGCTATTGCCATTTTATTATTCATAATTTTGATCTTTTTATTTTTTTCCATTTTAAAGAAGTCCCTCTAACATTCCTTGTAGTACTGGTTTAGTGGTGATGAACTCCTATAGCTTTTTCTTGTCTGGGAAGCTCTTTATCTGCCTGTCCTTCAATTTTAAATGATAGCTTTGATGGATAGACTAGTAGTGGTTGTAGGTCCTTGTTTTTCATCACACTGAATATTTCCTGCCAATCCATTCTGTCCTGCAAAGTTTCTGTTGAGAAATCAACTGACAATCTTTGGGAGTTCCCTTATAAATTAGTAGTTGTCTTTCTCTTGCTGTTTTTAGGATTTTTCTCTTTGTCTTTAACCTTCGCCATTTTATTATAATGTGTCTTGGTGTGGGCCTGTTTGGGTTCATACTATTTGGGACTCTCTGTGCTTCTTGAACTTGTATGTCTATTTCCTTTGCCAGGTTAGGAAAACTTCAGTCATTACTTATATTTCTTCAAATAGGTTCTCAGTCTCTTGCTTTCTCTCTTCTCCTGGTACACCTATGATGCAATGTTGTTACACTTGATGTTGTCTCACAGGTCTCTTAAACTAGCCTCATTTTTTTGGATTCTTTTTTCTTTTTGCTGTTCTGATTCAGTGTTTTCTGCTACCTTGTCTTCCAAATCTCTGATTCGACCCTCTGTTTCTTCTAGTGATTCCTTCTTTTAGTGCGTTCTTCGTTTCAGCTATTCTTCACTTCTGACTGGTTCTTTTATATAGCTTACATGTCATTTTTAATGCTTGCTATCTCTTTGTTGAAGTTCTCACTAAGTTCCTTGAGCATCTTTATAACCATTGTTTTCAATTCTGTCTCTAGGGGGTTGCTTGCCTCTTTTACATTTAGTTCTTTTTCTGGATTTTTCTCCTGTTCTTTCATTTGGGATGCATTTCTTTTTTTCCCTCATTTGGCTGTCTCTCTTTGTGTTTGCTTCTATGTATTAGGTAGATCTGCTATGTCTCCCAGTCTTGGTCAGGTGGCCTTATGTAGTAGGTGCCCTGTGGGGTCCAGTGGCACAATCTCCCTGGTCACCTGCTCTGGGTGGTCCAGGGGTGTCCCTTGTGTGGGCTGTGTGTGGTTTCCTGTTGTAGTTAAGCCTTGATTGCTATTGGCATGTCAGTGACTGGGATTGACCCTCAGGCTGACTGGATGTGGGGTTTGGTCATATCTAGTTTATGGGCTGCTGTGCGGGAGGCTTTCCCTACTGAGCGGGATTTGCCCCCGTGGGCTCTGGTGCCTTTAGAGACCACCCTTTGTATGTGCCATTTGTGGGGCTAATTGAGCAGTGCTCTGTTGTGGTCTGAAGCCAACTTCCAGGTGTGTTGGCTCTGGGGCTTCTTGGGAGGGACTCTGATGCAGGTGCAGGTCACCCACTGCCTATGACTGTCCAGGGGCTACCTGGTAGAAGCTACAAAGTGATCTGTGGTTATTTGCTGCCTGTGCTAACTGTGGAGGTGTGTGGGAGAAGCCATGGTGTGAACTGAGGATGTCTGCCACCAGTACCAGGCCTGGGATAGCTCTGCAAAAAGCCAGGATACCTGGAGAACTTCTGCCACCTGCCAGCTCCCTTAAGGGTCAGCCACTGATAAAGCCTCATGCAATGGGAGAGTTATGTGAGGCAGGGTCTCAGGGACTCACTAGAATGGGAAGAGTTGTGGTCTCCAGGTTAATGTAGATTTTGGTTTGGTGCCAGTGCTGAGCCTGGAGTGACTCGGCAAAAGTCTCAGAGCACACTGAGGCCAGTCGCCGCCAGTCCAGGGCTGTGGACTCCCATAGTTTTCCAAGAAAAAGAGTCCAACATGGGAGAGGCTGGCTTCTCGAAGGGAAAATGCCTCCAGCTATGCACAAGTAATTTTGGGGCTGGGTCCCAACTGAATCAGCAGGGCGGAGCAGCAGAGCTCACCAGGCCAATCAGATTCAGATTTGGTCTGGGGAGGTGGGCTCAACATAGGAAAGATGGTGCTCACATGCTGGCTGCACAGGAAAAGGACCCCTCACCAAGAAAATGCTGACTGTCCGCCAGTCCTCCTGAAGCCATACACCTCCGTCTACCCCCAGTATGTCTCTGAGGCCCCCTGAGTCACCATTATCTCCGCTGGAGTCCAAGGTGAGTGCCTATGGGTGAGTGAGTCTGTGTGCAGGCTGTTTAAGATGTCTGGGTTTCCCGCAGCCTTCCATCCCAAACAGTTGGAATCCCCATTGTTTTTCACAGCCAGATGTTGTGGGGGCCCCTCTTCCCAGCACCAGTACTCTGGGCTGGGGACCCTGTGCTTCTTGAACTTGTATGTCTGGGGTCTCTCCCTCCTCTGGGGGTTAGTAACCTCTGTGGCCCAGATATCTCTCCTGATTCTCAACCACCACAGGGAGGTTTGGGGCCTGTTCTCTGCCCCTCCTACCAGTCTTGACATGGCTTCTTCTTTGTATTTTTAGTTATAGGACTTCTGTTTGGCTAGACTTCAGATGGTTCTCCAGGTTGATTGTCTTATAATTTAGTTGTAATTTTAATGTGTTTATGGAAGGACTCAGGTACAGTGTTTATCTACTCAGGCCTCTTGGATCTAGTTTGTGTGCAATTTAAAACACATTCCTAAAGTGTACTTCAAAGTGGCTGTACCATTTTATTCTCCCACCAACATTAAATGAGAATATCTATTTGCCCACAAGCATGACAAAACTTGACATCAAGTAACATTTTTTGCTATAATCTAATGGATGAAATAGTAGTACTCCATTGCATTTCTCTTGTAGAGGTAATGTTATTATTCAGTTATTAGATATTTGGGTTTCATTTCATGTGAATTGTATGTTTAATTCCCTGTTTTTCTAATAGGTTATTAGTCTTCTTATTTTTGCTTCCAAAATTTTAAAGTTGTTTTATAGTTTCATCTTAATATTATCTGACTGAACATTATGATGTTTGTTATGAGGTAAGGCTGTAATTTGAAATAGTAAGCACTTTTTCTAGCATTATTTGTTTATGTAAAAATACTCTTATTGGGTTTTCCCTATTACAAAGGTGAATTTATGTTTATTCAAAAAATTGTTTTAAATCAAGTTGCTCAAGGAAAAGAAAATAGAAATCACTTCTAATACCCAGATACTGTTAATATTTTAGTATTTATCCTTCTAATCTTTTTATTTATTTATTTATTTATTGGCTTCAAACACCATTTATTGAATTACTTTCCCTTTTCCCATGGATTTGTGATTTTACTCTTAACATATACTAATTTTTAAAAATCTGGGATCTGTTTTTGAGTTGTCCTTACTGCTTTACTTATTTGTGTGTGTGTTGTTGTGCCTTTGTCATTTGAATTGGTGATACCCATCTCTGTAGAGCCAGCTTCCCTTCTTTGCTTTCCTAAAGTCTAGATTGAGTATACATCACTTGTGTATCATTCTGAGTTATGACTAGGGACTCTGTCAAATTTAAAATGCATTAAACATTTGAAGAGAACAGGCTCAGCATAAAACAAAAAGGCCTTTTCACGTTGCTTGTTTTTTTTTTCTATAACAAATCAAATCAGACTGACAAATGTCCTCCTATAAATTCCGGAGAGAGAGAGAGAGATCCTGAAGTTATTAGTAAGCAAGTCTGAGAAATGGAAATTGATTGCCCAACTCCCATTTTTAATTGTGTAAAATGCCATTAATGTCTTTTCTTCATTCCTTATTTCCTTCCTTCCTTTCAGGGGGCTTTTATAGGTTCACTCAAGAGTTTTAACCCCTATCTCATTTTTCTCATAAGGCCTTAAATTCCTTGATCAATTCCCACCCCCATCTCCCACCTCAGGCTTTCAGGATTATGACTCTCAATGTTGAAGTGTGAGCTGCTGCATGCTGAATGCAAATTTCCTAAAATTCCTACCTCTAACTCTGGCAAGTGGGGAAATGGGGCATTTTGATACTGCAAGTGACTCTCCTCACCCTAACGTCATCGTCTTCACACAGTTCCTTCATCTTTCTATCTGAGTCGTTGGGGTGCCAGGGTGCCTTTGCACTGGCTCATAAGAACTGACTTAAATTTTCAGGAACTTTGCAAGCTGGCTGTTAAATAGTCATTATTAAAAATTAAGTTATATTAACTTACCATTAAATAAATCTTATAAAAACGAAGATAAGGGCTCCTCTTCATTATTCTATTGCATTTTACTATTATTTATGCTCTTGAGGTTTTTTTGTGCCTTTTGTATCTGGAGAGTCGAAATGTTCTATAGTGATGTCCTACTGTGCGTCTTTGCTCAGCTGTGTTCAATGACTTCTCTTAATAGCTTGAAATTGGTGATGGTGGCAATATTCACACCACTGAATTAGACAGCGCTACATATCACGGTTTGCTTTATTGTTTTGTTGAGTGTGATGGAGAAAATGTTAACCATGCAGATTAAACTTAAAAGTGTATCATGTCAACAGCTCTTATATTGTGACTAGTCCCCAAAATCGAGGAAATATTACTCCGGTACTTAAAAACTATTATTTGATTCAGCAAAGAAGTTGCTTACATCATTGACCAACAAGTGACGTTCCCACATACATCTTTGTTGTTTAACTTTCTTCTTGCTCCTCATATAAATGAAAATAAGTAACATTCAAGCCAGAACTACACTCACTCATCAATTGCACACTAGGTTGGCTTTGGATACCAGAGTCTGAGTTAACTAAAGCATTCTTTGAGAATTAATTCTGTGCCTAGAGTTTATAATGAAGATTATCATATATTTTATTATCATTTCTAAATTGTGTGCTACACATCCTTTATATCAGTAAAATTTATAATAAACATATATGTATGTGTATATATATATATATATATATATATATATGTATATTCTTTTTACTTTCTTTCTTTCTTTTTTTTTTTTTTTTTTTTTCGAGAGCTGATGGTTAAACTTTTACCAGCACACCACTGATCAGAGGTGACAAACAGCTAGTCCCAGGCTTGATGGGGACCAAGAACACAGTTTATTTGACCCACACAATGTTATTGAAAGCAACAAACAAACCAAAAGAGGAATAGTGTGCAAACATTTGCAAATTGTGAGATTTCATGTAAAAACCTGGAACTTCTACTTGTCTTGAAGAATTGGATCTGGCCCCATTGTATTCTCTCATGGCAACACGCAGCCGAAGCTGAGCTACTGTGGACCCTTCAAGGAGAGCAATACTCTCAGTTTGCCACCATCCCCATGGCTTTCTGTTGTCCCCCCAGCTCTGCAGCAGAGCACCAAATGTCATTCGCCCCCTCCCCTGAGTATGTGCTGTAGATTTTCTCTGTTCCTTATTAATCCTCTGTCAGTGCAACCTGAACCGCATTTTCAGTCCAAAATCTGGCAACCTCAAGCTTGATTTATAACTAAACTAACGTTCCTCTTCTGTTGACTTACATCCCATTGACTCACAGTTATTTCTTATAAAAATCACTTAAATTATATGTGATGGGGCTTTGACACTATTAAAAGCCACCAAGTGAAAGATATGCACATTAAGATGCTCAGAATTTCTAACATCATTTAATTTTATACTTTACTAGTAAAAATCTACTAAGATTCAATTTTTTACATTTTCAGTAATGAATGACAGTAAATATATTTATTACTAATCTTTTCACTTATATTCTTCTTGCCTTTCTTTTCTCTCTCTTTTCTCTCCTTCTTTGTCTTTTTCTATCACTTTAATCTTACCTCTCAAGTATAATGTCAGTAATGAGGTCATTACATTTTCCTATTAAAATTCATACTTTGGCCTTAGTTGTGGCCTAATTCAAACACTGACATTATGGACTCATGCCAGTTAGCCTGGATGGCCAAATCCCCCACCAATTAAGCACATGTAGACATTTCAGATTATTTCAGTTACTCTATGTTAAGGTTGAAAGAAAAATATGATGAATGCGATCTAAAGTCATCCACCCCAAGACATCCTCTTATTTCATAATAAAACTATTTCTTGTCATTATGGTATCATGAATGCAATAATGTTTCGATTTCTTTGCACTCTAAGTTTAGACATTTGTACCATAATTGCCATGGATTCTTTTTTGGTGTTTTTTTTAAAAGATTTTATTGGGGATTTGGGGGAGGAGGAACAGACAAGTTGCTGTCCTTTTGTTCTTCAGTCTAGTTGTGGAGGACGTCGCTTCACTGGCCCATGTTGGTGTTATCATTGCGCTCTTCCTGGGTGAGGCAGTTGCTCGCCGGCCATTGGACGGCCTGCTGCTCACAGTGGCTCAGGGCAGCTCACGAAAGTGCATGCCAACTGCCAGCCAGCCCCACTGCAGCCTATGCTCTCACTGGCGACTCACAGCAGCCCAGCTCCAGGTGGAGCTGTTGTTCTCCATCTTAGCTGTAGAGGGCACAGCGTCACTGGCCCTCATGTGGGATCTGAACCAGGACCCTGCTGCTCAGATCTGGTGTCTGAAGCCAACTCTTAACCAACGTGCCACTTGGCCAGCCCTGGATTCTTTATATTCCATTTTAATAACAAGTTGGGTCTCTGAAGGAAAATTTTCTTTGTACAATGATGAATCAGTTTAATTTTTTTTAAAACAATGTTGGTTTAGTTCCTTATGTCAACACACATAAAACGATTTTGTATCAACCATGTCATACAAAGTGTCTTAATTTTCCATTCTTAAACTTCCAAATGGACTGTGCCCTAAAAGTTCTTTTGTTAAGTCCCTATTAGTAGTATGAGCATTTTACCCATAGGAATAATGTTATAAGTGATTATTGGATTCTCAGGCTAACCCCTAAGCATAGTTCATAATCTAAGTTCTGATTTCTGGAGCAGGAAAAGGAGGATGAGAGGGATGAAGAAAATGGGAGAAGAAGTAGGGGAAGTTACGTAGCTGAGACAAATATAGAAGGAGGCAAAAAAAGAGAAGGAAACGAAAGAGAAGGGCTACAAGAGGAAAATGTTTTGTGATTCTAAGCAAAATTTTGAGGTATATGCAATTAGTTTTGTGTCCCCCAATTTTTGCTTCTATTTCCCCCTCCTCGAAACTGCAGAGCCCTCCATTTGGTCCCAAGTTTCCACACTATCCAAGCCTGTTCTGCCTCCAAGCTTCTACCCTTCCCTCCCTCCCACCAAACACACTCACAAAACTCCCCTTTCTCAACACATCTGTGCTGAGCAAGGCACTTGGAAAATATCAGTCTAAGAGAACCTAATCACCTGGTGGGACTCACAGTCCTGAAACCTCTGAAATCCATCAATTCTCCATTTAGGGGAATTTCATGTGCTGTAACAAAATGGCACAGAAAATAATGCAGGCATGTTTTGAAGGAAGATACCTTTCTTGGGGTCATCCCCTATGCCAGTCTCCACAAGGCAGCCCCTGGTATACACTGCTTTCTCCATTTCTAGTCTAACATTCATTGCTATACAGACACACCCATAGCAGTGAGGACCTAGCCTCTACCTGGCCCTCAAGACATGTTTCTGGACTGAACCAAGTTGGTTTTTGGTTTCTTTTTATTTTGTTTTTCAAAACAGCTCCCATGGTTGGGCACAGAGAGGACTGGGTATTTGTCACTGGCCCTCATATGTGGGATCCGAACCGGGGATTCTGGCATCCCAAGCCAGCTCTTAACCACCGTGTCACTCAGCCGGCCCGAGGACTGGGTATTTGTATGTGTGGCTTTGCTGTGATTGGGGGGAGGGTCAGGGGGAACTGGGGGAGAGGCGAAGCTGTGGGTAAAGTTACCCATGGCCTTATCCCCACATTCCTCGTTCAACTTCTCCATAGTTGGCCAAAGTTTCTGGTGGTCCGTGACAATGTTAGTAAATGAACGTGACAACAAAGCTTTTGTTGCTTAGAATTGGGAAAGTTTTAAAGTGAGAAAAGTAGGGAAAGTTGTCAGCCATGCCAGCAACGTTGTCAATACTAAATGACTTTAGGGAGGACTCCCTGTTGAAAAGTGCCAGGTCTAAGAATGAGACATACATACATGTTTGCCAGCCTGTGTGTGATGGCAGGGGCATGTCTCTGGGCTCCCTGTCCCCACTGCTGTGGATGAATAAGCTCTGCTCCGGGGAGGGATGCTTGGCCTCAGTGTTGATGCGAAGCCTCTTCAGACCACAAATGGCCAGGTACTCCGTGGGGAGAGTGTGCGTGCTGCACAGAGAAAGCTTCAGGTCCTGGACCAGCGTGAAGTTCAACAGAAGGCCCAGCGCAGATGTGTCTGTGAACCAGATGGTCAGACGGCCACGGTAGCTGGTTCGCTCTACTGCAAAGGGCAGGACGGTTTTACAGCTGCACATCAGGTTGGCCAGGCTGTAGTCACAGTCCCGGATGTCTGCAGAGCAGCTGCAGTTCCGAATGGTGTTTTCCTTTGTGAAAATGAGTGTGCTGTTCTTCTGACTGCTTGTGAAGCAGTCGAGTGCCAAGATGCCCAGTACGCTGATCAGAAAGATGTGCCCAGAAGGTGGTGCCATCCTTGTCCCAGCGTGCACCAGCGTGCTCGTGTTTCCCTTCCGTGAGCCAATTCATCGGAACTCACCTGAAAGAAAATATGCAGCTTTGTTACCACTTCCTGCAGCTTGTGGAGAAGGAGCCCCTTGAAGAACCTGTCGTAAACTTGTCTCTTTTGCAGCTCTAACAAAGGCGGGCGATGCTAGGAGCCCAAGTGTAAGGGAGGCTCTTTTCTCAGCGTCCTGGGAGAGGTGGCAGCCAACCCGGAGAACTCTGCTCACCTGGGGCATAAAACTCCCTGGGATGTCTGACAGTGAGACGAACGCACCAGAGAGAGAGCAGAAAAGGGTCCCAGAGAGGCAGGTTGGGATTTGAAGTGATGTGAGTGAGCACATCCTCCAAACATCCAGTTACGGGGACTGAGTACCTGTCAGCACCCTAAACATGCACATTCCCTCCTGCCCCTTCATATCTGATTTCCTGGAATTCCAGAGACAAGAGTTCTTTATTGGATTCAGCTGCCCAAGCGCTTCCTGGTCAACAACATTACATGAATACCAGTGAAGCAGTTAGTTAATGGTAAACTTACCCCCATCCTGTTAATCTGTCTATAAGTCGATTCGTACTTTTCCTGGCCTCCTAGAAATACGATTAGAGTGAGTTTTAACTGTGTTAATAGAAATGCAAAAAGACTAGTCACGCACCAGTTAATCACAATGATCTTGATTTATGTACTCCTTTTCTAGGACAAATTTTATGAATTGATTCTATCAAATAATTTACTGTAAGGCTCCCAAACCAGGCACTGCCTCAGTAAGGTGGGCATGCACGCATAGTTTAATGAGCAACACCAATGTCCAACTTGGGGGAAAAGCGCTACTGTGCCTGGCACACAGTAAGTGTGCAGTTGCCTCTTAGGATGAAATTGGAATAAGGTACACATTATGGAACAGGGCACCAGATTTCAGTTTTGCAAAAATAATTAAATTTCCTGAGTTAGATGATAACTGAAGAGAGACCAAATAATACAACTCAGTTCATCTGTATATATGGAGCCCACTGGGTTTGGCGAGAAACTTGGAATGAAACTCCTGTTTAGGACAATATAGAGCTGGGGTTTGGGCCCCTGCAGGAAGGACCAGGGAGGGATACCTGGAGGGGTCAGTCTGGGGAATGAAACACGTGTGCAAAGAGGATACTGACAGCAGGAAAGAGGCAAGGCAGACATGCAACACTTAGGGAGCAAGATGCAGCCACAGATAGGAAGGCCAGGCAATGAGAAATCCAAGGGGTGAGGGGCACTAAAAGTGCCAGGTCAGGTACACAGACAGGCCATCGTCAGCAGGTGGCTGAAGTGCAGAAGACTAAAAATCAGCTCAGCCAAGTAAACTTGAAGGGAAGATGAGGTGTTGGTTCACAGCAATTGAAAATTCATTCATTCATTCATTCATTCATTCCACAAATGCTTATTGGAAGTTTACTAGGTGGCAGGCCCTTTGCTGGCCCTGGGGATACAGCCCACAATAAGACAATGACCTTATGGAGCTTATGTGCTAATGGACTTGATTCTGCTTCCAGAGCCCACGGGGCCAGGCCTGAATGTGAGGACCAGGGCACTGCGGCAGTGGGGAGGAGGAGGGAGGCAAAGGCGGGAGTCAGGTGGGCTCAGCGAGGGATGCCAAGGCCAAGCGGAGGAAATGAAGATGCACAAGACCAAGCCCTGCTCTCTAAGGGCTTTCGTGCAAAAGAAGACAAATGAGGCTGAACTGAGAAAGGCTCTACCGAATGCACATATGGTTATAGGAGCATAGCAGAGGGGTAGATGAAATTCCATTTGGGGGACCAAACAAGCTACCTCATAGTGTTTTGTATTTATCTTGAGTTGGCATGGGGTTCTCGTAAAGGAGTTCTATTCATTGGTTCATTTTGTAAAAATGTGCAGAACCAGATTTCTCCCTCAACGAGAGGCTTAACAGTTTTAAATAGTGTTAGAATGTGGTGGTGACTACCCTACTTAGTCAGGAGTGGTGAATAATTCATTAATTACAAGATAATTTTAGATGGTCAGCTGTCCCAGATTCCACTGGATGTTTCTAGGACTTCATGTCCCAGTAACCGTATCATCTCAGAACTAGGAGCGCTATTGTCAGTACCGCTGGCCTGCTCGGATCCCAGCCTCAAAGGGCACGGGAGGGAAGAGGATCTACAGAGCAGCCTGGAACCTGGTGAGAATAGCATCCACCTCATTCGTTCAGGCACAGATACCATTCAGAGGTATACAAGGATGAAAAAAGGAGGTAGAAAAAGGAAAGGACAGTGATTGGCAGCAAGGAGTGGGGGCTGGAAGTCCCCAAAGGGATTTGTGGACAAATTCCCAACAGCCAAGGCCCTGGCTGGACCTGAGGGTGGCCTCTGCCTTCTGAACATCAGGGACCCCAAGGCCAGGCCAGGAAGCCAGATGCAGGAAGCCTCATGAACGCATGTAGGGTAGGATAAATATGCCTGGTAACCAGTTTATGGGGTTACTGCCGACATGCCAGTGGGACATTTTTCTCCTTCAGTGTTACCACGAGTTTCTTTCTGTAGGTTTGTTGAGCATGGCTTATGAACACCGTAGTTTCACAATGTTTTTCTTCATGGGTGGGCAGATTTCAGCATGGCAGCAGCAGAATGGGCACATTACATTGTCCCTGGCCGTTGCTATGTCCCTGCCTGGGTGTGGGAAGGGGGCTCTTATAGGACATATGAGGCAAGTCTCAATGATGGAGCACACAAAAAGCTGAGAAAATGACATGTCAGGGTGAGTCAGAGGGTTCCAGCTCAACAAGACCCATCAACTCCCCTCTCCCACTGCCACCCCTGCCATCTCCATAGCCTGTCAATCTCTCTCTTTTGGGTTTTTCAAATTCTAGTCATCCCATGTTACATAGGTAATTTTCCTTTTTAACCACTCAAGAAATATTCCTTTCCTCAGATATTATCTCTCCATGAAGCTTATCACGACATCTTCCACTCCCAAGTAAAGTTAGGTGCAGACTTAATGCCCCATACAAATCGTTATTGTGGTGATTATTGGTTCAAGTGTCTCTTCCACTGGGGTATAACCCTTTGAGGGAGTTCTAACTGGCTTTATATTCTCAGTATCCAGCACAGTGCCTTGTGTACAGCGAGGACTCAACAAGTGTTTATTGAATGAATGAAAAAATAACCATAGTTTATCAAATGTCAGTGTAATGAGACTCTTTTAACTGCTTATTGTAGAAATCCAATTCAGGCTGTCTTGAGTAAAAAAAAAAAAAAAAAAAAAAACTTGGGTTACATAATTTTTTAAAAATCATGCAAGAGCATCAGGTATGGCTTGATCCAGGTGCTCAAAAATAGGTTGTTAGGAAAGTCCATTTCTTCTCTTTGTTTTCCTCTGTGTTGGTTTCATTATCAGACAAATTCACCTTTCTGGAGACCAAATGGTCACCAGTAGATCAGGTTCCCCTTCCACAAGCTGAATAACCCCCAGAGAAAAATGTCTCTTTCCTCATGGTACCAGATAAATATTCACTGGGCTCAGTCACATGCTCAATCCTAGAGTCAATGAGTAGGATAAGCCACACTGGAAACAATGGATTGGTTCTAGGATGGGGAATCAGAGAGCATTACCAGAAAAAGGCAAGGTAGGTAGTCATAATGATAGCAGTGCATTAGATCCATGGGGGAGCCAGGCGTTCCGACTGCTCTCAGTGTTAGTAAACATTGGGCACTCTCTTGATAAAATACACTCTTGGAGTGTGAGTATACATTTCCCTTTGTGGGGTACACCCAAGATTCCAAATGGCCTCCTTTACTGGAATTCTTCTTATTTTCACCTCCACCGAATCTGCAAGGATTTTTGCAGGAACATACTTGGGGGTGGCATTTGTGAGAGATACCCTGGCCTTGCTCCCTAAGTCCTGGCTTCAAAGTAGGTTTTGTGGGTACTCAGGCACTGGCTTTTCTTCTGCCTTTCTTTCCGGTGCTGCAGTTCGAATTGATAGGTCAGGTGATCTGCTTCTTGCTAGAGCATCTCATCAGCTTCCGGTCCTCTTATTTCCAGTTTTCTCACTTAAGGCTCTTCCCTAAGTGCTGTTCCCCTTTTAAAATAAAAATCACTTCTAATTTTAAGTGAAATTCACTTCTGAATTCAAATTTCAAATTGCTTTTGATTTTTAATTGCTGTAAGGATTTGGAGAATGTCACTATATTGTTCCACAACTAAAATCGTGTCTTTTGTATTAAGACTGTGGAGTTCAACTTATCATATTCATGACATTTCAAATCTGTTTGGGGCAAACAGTACAAATGCTATGCTCTCACTGACAAAGTATCTCCTAACTAGTAATATCTTCTTATGAACAGGACTAGTTGTTTAAAACATTCCTTTTGGAGCCAAGTATAAACATTATCTAAATGCTGGGTGTAATCCTAGATTCAGAAGGAATCTGTGCAGAATTTGTTTGAAGTAACCGATGTCTGTATCTGTTCAATGCAAACGGCTTCCATACAGCTAGTTGTTGGTTTTAATTGCTGTCAAGATTTCTTCAGCTGCAATACAAAAATAATATTTGCACATATCCTGAAATTAGCCCTGGTTTTTAAACATGTTTGGGGATCTTGCCTGAAAATTTTAGGTGGCTCGACACCCCCTGAGCTTTTGTCACGGTCGCAGAAAGCCATTCATTTTTGTCTTACAATCTAGGTATGTTGGAAACTTCTAGTGCCCATCAGTCACTATGCACAGCGCTGGACTTCATTTCCCAGCTTCTTACAGTGAGGTGGTGCCATGTGGCTGGGTTCCCGCCAATGCAATGTGGGCGGGAAATCCTCTGGAGAACCCAAGGGCCTGAGACAAAAGCTAAGTCCCTAAATGAGTGTGAGGAACAGAGCCTACTCCTCCCCATTCTTATCCCCGCCCCCAACCCGGCCCCAAATACCTTAAATGGTGCTAGACTGTAATATAAGGGAGGCATTGCACTTCACTCTCCTAAGCCTCTGATGTTTTGAAGTTTGTCATAGCAGTTAGCCTCGCCCGCCCGACTGATACAGCAGTTGTTAATATTCTTTTGCAATTCATGATTTTTTTAAAATTATTTATTTATTTATTTTTAATTAGTTTCAGGTGTACAACACAGTGCAATAGTTATACATTTTACCCCTCAAAGTGACAACCCCCCACCCCCAATTCGCCACCCATTCCTCCCCCCCATATCATATATATCTATTACTCTTCCTCTGACTCTCTTCCACAGTATCATCCACATCCCGGGACTATCTATACATATTCAATTACAGTTGGTATACAACCTCCACTTCAGGTATACAGTGCAGTGATCAAACCTCTACTCCCTCCATGAAATGGTCTCCCTAACAAGACATATGACCATCTGACACCCCACAAAATATTTACAACATTATTAATTATATTCCCCAAATTGTCTTTCATATCCCAGTGGCAATATTGTAGTTGGCTATTTTTGTGTCTAATCCCTTCCCCTTCTCCCTCATCCCCATCCCCCTCCCAATTAGTAACCCTGATTTTTCCTCTATATCTATGAGACAGTTTCTGTTTACTTTGCTCATTCATACAGTTTTTCAGATTCTACATATGAGTGAGATCATATGGTATTTGTCTTTCTCTGACTGACTTATTTCACTTAACATAATAGTCTCTAGGTCCATCTATATCATTGCAAATGGTACGATTTCATTCTTCTTTATAGCGGAGTAATACTCCATTGTATACATATACCACAGTTTCTTAATCCAGTCATCTACCGATGGGCATTTTGGTTGTTTCCAAGTCTTAGCTATTGTAAATAGTGCTGCTATGAACATAGGGGTGCATAAATTTTTTTGAATAAGTGTCTTGGGTTTTTCAGGATAAATACCTAGGAGTGGAATTGCTGGGTCAAAAGGTAGCTCTAGTTCCATTTCTTTGAGATACCTCCATACTGACTTCCATAGTGGCTGCACCAATCTGCAATCCCACTGACAGTGCAGCAGGGTCCCCTTTTCCCCACAGCCCCGCCAGCACTTGTTGTTTGTTGATTTATTGATGATTGCCATTCTGACTGGAGTGAGGTGGTATCCCATTGTGGTTTTTATTTGCATTTCCCTAATGACCAGTGAGGTTGAACATTTTTTCATATGCCTGTTGGCCATCTGTATGTCCTCTTTAGAGAAATTTCTCTTCATATCTTCTGCCCATTTTTTAATTGGGTTGTTTGTTTTTTTGGTGTTGAGTTTCATGAGTGTTTTATAAATTTTGGATATTAACCCCTTATCAGATATATCGTTGGCAAATATATTCTCCCATTCAGTAGGCTTCCTTTTTGTTTTCTTAATGGTTTCTTTTGTTGTGAAAAAACTTTTAAGTCTGATATAATCCCATATGTTCATTTTTTCTTTTACTTACCTTGCCCGTAGGGATGTATCAGTAAAAATATTGCTCCGGGTAATGTCTGCAAATGTACTCCCTATATTTTCTTTTAGGAGTTTTATGGTTTCAGATCTTACATTTAAGTCTTTAATCCATTTTGAATTTGTTCTTGTATATAGCATAAGGAGGTGGTCCAGTTTCATTTTTTTGCATGTGTCAGTCCAATTTTCCCAGCACCATTTATTGAATAGACTATCTTTACTCCAGTGTAAATTCTTGCTTCCCTTTTCATAGATTAACTGTCCGTAAATGCCTGGATTTATTTCTGGGCTCTCTGTTCTGTTTCACCTATCGATGTGCCTGTTTTTATGCCAATACCAAACTGTCTTGATTACTGTAGCCTTGTAGTAGGTTTTGGTGTCTGGTAGCGTGATCACCCCGACTTTGTTCTTGTTTCTCAGGATTGCTGAGGCTATTCAGGGTCTTTTATGGTTCCATATAAATTTTAGAATTATATTTTCTATTTCTGTGAAAAATACCTTTGGTAGTTTGATAGGAATTGCATTGAATCTATATATTGCTTTAGGCAATATGGACATTTTAACTATATTAATTCTTCCTATCCATGAGCATGGTAGGTGTTTCCATTTATTAGTATCTTCTATGATTTCTTTCTTCAGTGTCTTATAATTTTCTGAGTACAGATCTTTCATTTCTTTGGTTAAATTTATTCCTAGGTATTTTATAGTTCTTGACACAATTGTAAATGGGACAGTTTTCTTAATTTCTCTTTCCGTTAGTTTATTATTGGTATATGCAAATGCCACTGATTTCTGAACATTGATTTTATATCCTGCTACTTTACTGAATTCGTCTATCAGTTCCAATAGTTTTTTGATGGAGTCTTTGGGGTTCTCTATATACAGTATCATGTCATCTGCATATAATGACAATTTTACTTCTTCCTTGCCAATTTGGATGCCTTTTATTGCTTTTTGTTGTCTGATTGCTGTGGCTAAAACTTCTAGCACTATGTTGAATAAAAGAGGAGAAAGTGGACAGCCTTGTCTTGCTCCTGATCTTAAGGGGAATGGTTTTAGCTTTTCCCCATTGAGTATGATGTTAGCTGTAGGTTTATCACATATGGCCTTTATTATGTTGAGATATAATCCCTGTATTCCCACTTTGCTAAGGGTTTTTAACATAAATGGCTGTTGGATTTTGTCAAATGCTTTTTCTGCATCTATTGAAATGACCATGTGATCTTTATCCTTCATTTTGTTGATGTGGTGTATCACATTATGCAATTCATGATTTTTGACACCCTCTTTTTTCTAAAGAAAATGAGAGATAAACATTTAGAGAACACTTGTATGGGGCCAGGAAATGGCCTTAAGTAGTTGGAAATCAAAAAGGAAGCAGACAGGGCCGGCAGAGTGGTGGGGTGGTTAAGAGCTGGCTTGGGATGCCAGCGGCCCTGGTTCGGGTCCCACATATGAGGGCCAGTGGCACTGCCCTCAAAAAAAAAAAAAAAAAGAAAGAAAAGCAGAAAAAGGAAGCAGATATCTCTGCCCTCAAGGAAAGTGAAATTTGCCCAAGGAGTTTCGCCTATACTCTGGGGGCAAAACAACTGAGCAACTAATTATAAGACAATGTGATTGGTGAATACTTATTAAAGATACAGATCAGGTGTTGGGCAGGAAGAAATGGGAAAGACTCCCACACGGGGTGCTGTTTGGGTTAGGCAGAGATAGGCAGAGAAGGGGCTGGGGTGAGGATGGGGGAGGCACTGCAGATGGAGGGTCACTTGACCAAAATCTCAGAGAGACTAGAGCACGTGTTAATGCCTCGGGGCCCACGAGCGGGGAACATAGGCAAGGCAGGGTTAAGGGGACCTTGCTGACCAAGAGAAGGGGTTTGCTCTCCAAACTTCTGATCTTCACGTCATCAATTAAAACTTAAAAAAGCCCTTTCCAATAGATGTAATTTTTTTTATTTATAAAGGTATTATACACGTACATATTATTTACACTGTAAACAAAATGCAAACAGCAGAATTTTTTAAATATGAGGGGAAAAGTCAATATGAAAGCTTGAGTAATTTCAGCTCTACCCCATTGGCTTGCCTGTGAACTCCCTTTGATGTAAACACCCCCTCTGGAGGCTCCTGAAAGAGGCAACAAAAAAGGCGCTGAGAGTTCATAGCAGGGGAGGGCTTTAGACTGTGCTTAAGGCAGGTCATTTAGAGGTTGAAGTTGGGGGTAGAGATGAGAGAGGACAATAAGTTCCAGGAGAACACCTTTTGAATTTTCTTCGAAGGTTTACCTCTCTTCATATGCTGACTCCTTCCAATTCCAGGCTCTCTGGACAAATCTATTTCCATATGTGGAATCCTTGAGGGGTTGGAGATGACCAAGACAGTAGGATTTAGGGAGATGAGGACAAGGCTCCCGCCTGCTGTGGGCATGTGGCCCAGACACCTGCCTGAACCCCTCGGAAGGAATGGGTGAGGTAGGAAGCAGGAGAAGCCAAAGGGGCAGCACTGGGAAGTATTCATTGTTTCATTCTTAGCATCCCAACATGGCTTGCCTGAGACTCCACTCCAGAAGACATCCACTTTGCCCGACAGGCACGAGAAAGGCAGGGTTCATTTTCTCAGAGTGGTTTGTTAGACTGGCAGCAAGACCTGCTGCTAATGAGACTAGCTATGGGCAAGATACTCAAGTCAGTACAGTGTCTTTCCCATCCCCAGGCTCCCCTTGCTGTGTTTTCATCTTAATCCCTTCATCTTTCCCTCATCTACTCTTTCCAGATGCCTGGTGCTAAGAACCCACTTTTGTAAAGCATCCAATACCTCTTTGTTAAGCCTTAAAATGGATTTAAATAAACACATTCTTGCTCAAAGGTATTTACCATTATTTAAGCTTTATCTCTAACTTGTCCCTTGTTAGAGAGACACAAAGACTTAAATAGGAAGCATGGAAGAAGTGTGGGGTGGAGACTCCTCTCTAGGACCCCAGAAGTGAGTGGTCACCTGTTCTCAAGCCAGATTCACACTGGTCCATGGCTTCCCATCCAGGCCAAGGAGGAAACGTTAGCTCCTCTATGTTACACGGATGAGATGCTCATGGAGACACTGTATGAATGAAAGCTTTTGATATAGAACCTTGAGAAACTCTTTGAGGAAAAGGATTTTTAGCATTTTTATTTTCTTTGGCTCTGATCTACAAATGCACTGCAGGAGGTAGGGAAGAGATAAACACTACGTAAGATGATATTTAAAAGAGGAATGATATCCTTGTTGTTTAATATTTCAAAGCTTATTATGTTGAGAATTAAGTTAACATGGGTCTCCCCCCAATATTCTCTTACTGGGATAAGTGTTGTCTTTTCTTTCTTCTCCACATTCCACAATGGCACCCCCCCCCCCCCACACACACACACACATGCCTGGTACGAGCCGCTGAATTTTCACATGCCCTTACAAGTGTCTGATTCTGAAGTCACCACTCTGTGCAGTCTCTGTTGGTGGAGCTCACTTCCCTTTCATTGAGGTTCAGTCAGTCACACAGTTCATTGTGAGAAGCAGGAAATAGAGTTCACTGTGATTCGGATGTGATCAGTATCGCATTTGATTTCTATAGTAGGATCTTAACTATTTGCTCTCATCTGACATATTTCCTCATCTCGAAAAAGAGGAAGAAAAGTCCATGTCCAAATTCCATAATTTGGAATTTAGGCAAAATTAGCTTCAAGCATGCAATTCAGGTCTTAAGAGGACACAATTTTAAGTATTTTGGTGATTGTTCACGTTCAACTCACTATATACATTGTTGAGACGGTCAGAGAGCCTTACTGAGTCATTTCTCTCCATGTGGCATGGGGATAATAATACCTACCATGCAAGATCATAATAAGAGTAAAGCAGGAAGAGTGTGGTAATGTATATAGTCTATTCATAACTACTATTACTACTACTCATAAGTAAATATTATACACATAGTATTATAATACTATTCGTAAACGATTATATTTTGTTAAGTCAGAATTATAGTGAGAATAGGAATATACCAGGGGTGACAAAAAGATGTATACAAGTAGACACTTTCGTCAATGTTGCCCAGACGTAGTTTGCCATAATCAGAAGTGTCTGGACGCCGATGGTAACCACTTTGAGTCCCACTTGTAATTGCAGGAGTCAAACGAGGCTTGTATTCATCTTTTGTTATCAGTATATATTGAGTATTAAATTTTAATAGTTTTTTCCTTTCTTAAAACATGTATAAATTTTTTTGGCATCCTCTGTGTATAGTCTACTCATAACTACTATTACTACTACTGATAAGTAACTATCATACACATAGTATAATAGTATTATTCATTAACAATGATATTTTCTTATGTCAGAATTATAGCGATAATAGAAGTGTGTCAGTATGCTCTGTCAGGGCACCCCAAATCCATCCCAATGAAATCTAAATTAACTAGTTCATTTAATACACAGCTTGCATTGAAAATATGAATGGTGAACAGACTCGGAATAAAACCACAGGCCTTTCTGCATCATTTTTCCTGTAACAAACAAATCTGATTTATAAATGTTCTTTTATAAATTCTGAAGACGGGGAGGCTTCAAAACCATTAGTGAGCAAGTTTTGGAAGTGGAAACAATTGTCCAATTTGCATTTCTGCTAATTGAAATGTGTGTGCAATGTTGAAAGGCACAGCAGGAGTATGGGATGTGATTAAAACACCTTTTTTCTGATCTCCTACTCTGCCTATTGGATATTGTGGTGGGCTGAATAATGGCCCCTAAAAATGCCCACATCCTAATCCCTAGGACCTGCGAGTGTTAAACCTTACAACGCAAGAGGGACTTCGCAGGTGTAATTAAGTTAAAGAGCTTGAGATGGCGAGGTTATCTGATTATTTGAATGTACCCAATGTTATCACAGGGGTCCTAAGAGGGACATGGGAAAGAAGGAAATGGCAATGTGACAACAGGGGCAGAGATTGGAGGGATGTGGCCATGAGCCTAGGAATGGCAGCAGCCTCTAGAAGCTGGAAGAGGTAAGAACAGATTCTCCCCTCGAGCCTCCAGAAGGAACCAGCCCTGCCAACACCTCACCTTTAGCCCAGTCAGACTGACTTTGGGCTTCTGAGTTCCAGAAACGTAAGAGAATAAATGTGTGTTGTTTTCAGCCAGTTAGCTTGTGGAAATTTGTTACAGTAGAAATAGGAAGTGCATACAGAAATTATGAGGAAACTAAACAACCCACCTCAAACCACCCTTTGGACCAGCCACACTAGCCCCTCTGTAGCCACAGCCCCGCGGTATTCATGAGTTGTTTCATATATCTTACTACCCTCGCTAGACTGGATCATAAGCTCTTGGGGCAACTGTCCTAAGCTCTTTTTCTATTCTCCTGAAGTACCAAGCTCAGAGCTGTCATAGTGTCACCCGGTATTAGACCCAGCCCAGCCTGAACACATGCGTCTGGACATGTCTCCTGAGTTCAGGGAATGACTGTATCCAGGTGATTACCTGCATATGTGGAACTGTCCAAGAAAAAAGAAGGAAGGGCGAAGATGATGTGTGAGGGCCTGGGGCAGGGATGAGTGGAGGGACAGGACGACACTTGTCTCTCCTCAGCCGGGGCTAATTAATACCTTGGGCTGAGTCCAGTGAGGTGGCAGGCAGAGGCCCTCAAGAAATCTGAGATGTGGGGCACAAGTGGCCCCTGCCCAGGTGACAAAGTGTAACACAGTGTGTAGGACACAGGCATTCTCCCCGCTTCTGCACTGAATGCAGCCCAGGTCTGGTGCAGTGAGGCATGAGGGGCAGGCAGCACCATCTGGCTCTTCCTGGAGGACTGACTGGGGAAGCCCCTGGACACTGCTCTCAGTGGGGAGCCCTGTGGCAGAGGCAAGAGATGGTCAACATCCAATGGTGGTCAAGGATGGAAGCAGATGAAAGGACCTTTTTTGAGCACAGGTAATACACTCCTGGGGACTCTAGGGCATAATTGGAGGAGACTCCAATTGTGTAGACAATGGTAGGAAGGAGGCAAGGACCTGTATCAGGTGGTGAGAGCACAAACCAGCAAAATAGAAGCTATCAGAGTTAATTTAGCCTTATTCATGCCCACTCGTTGGTGAAGCCAGGCTCTCTTCAAGTATCAGCTGGTTATTGCTTTAAGATGAATAATAGAAATTAGACTAAGGTGCTCAGACGTTTCTAGACTAAGATGATTAAGAACCAACTAAAAAGCAGACATTTTGTGTTTTGTAAGCATTGAGCTCAAGTAGGTGTTGATTTCACCCACTAATTTGCTTATTGGGTGCTGGGCCTCTTGCTGTTGGTGTGCTGTGTAAGTCAGGTTTCTGGTGTGACAAAGCCTTGGTCTTCTTGTCAACCGTGGTTTTCCCAGTTCCTAGCTCAGTGCCTGACACCTAGAGGCACTCCATAAATCTTCACATTATCCGAATGAATCTTTAGCTAAGTTAAAGGTGCATACTACTGCATCTTTATCTTTACCTCCTAGACGTGTGGACGGTATCACGTTATCAAATCAGCAAGCAAAATTCATCTTCTTCAGTTGCATTTTCAGCATATGGCCTAGCCATGACAGAGGAAGCATAATGAGATTTTGTGTATGGGTGAGAGGGTGGGAACTTTGAGCTCCTAGCCTATGCCTTGCCTGTGGGTCTCCTGGAAAGCCACTGAATGTATGACATCTGGCAAAAGTCCCGTGAGGCATCCCCAACCTCCTGTGACTTAACCAACAAGGCTTGTTTAGGTTTGCAGTTGACTTGGAACTTTCCTGTAAATGTGATAGGGACACAGGTAAAACATATTGGTCTAGAATGGGGACCATGAGCCCCAAGTCAGGGCCCCATCCCTGACTCCCACCTCATTTCACCCATCCTCCCACGACCTAAGGGAAATGTGAGCAGACTTAGCATATATTGGTGTCACAAATATTTCTGAGCATCAGAAGCCATTGCCCAAATTGCTCTCGGTTGAGGGAGTTATAATAGCCCCTGCTGCAAACTTCCTCACAACCTCACATGTAAGAGTCCAGTTTTATAAAACTAACTTGGAGAGATGTGCTCTAATTACTGGGCCAGTATTATATGAGTGGGAGGTTGGTTGCCAAGGAAAATGAGTCAAAGTAATCCCTTTGCTAGGAGATAGGAAACAAGAAAAGTCTGGCAGACCTTTAATATTTTAATTACTTGCTTCTAGAACAATAAAAAGGGATTCAGATCTTCCACTTACAGTTGTACATGATTATAGTCCCATAAAGTACCTTGAACTATTTCCTCAAGATGTGAGCCTTCAGCTTTTTCCTTTCATCTGTATTCAACTATTCCAATGATTAGATTTTAGAAAAGTAAGAATTCAATGTTCCTTTAGGGGTTTTTAGTTACAAATATTGGAACCAAAGGTAATTTAAACCTTGTTGCTTTCTCGAAATATTTTTTTGTTTTGTTTTGTTTTGTTTTTTAGGGCAGTGTCATTGGCCCTCATATGTGGGAGCCGAACCGGGGCTGCTGGCTTCCTAAGCCAGTGCTTAACCACCGCGCCACTCAGCAGGCCCTCTTGAAAGATTTTTAAATGCCCACTGGGAAGGACAACTAAAGGTAGTGTGAGATCTGGAAACAAACAAACAAAAAAAAAAAAAGGGGGATATTAGATAAAATCTAAGGAAATCTGAGTAAACTATGGACTGTAATTAATGATAATAATGTGTTAATATTGGCTCATTAATTGTAACAAATGTGCCATTCTAATATAAGATGTTATTAATTGGGTACGGGGCATATGAGAAGTCTCTGTGCCATCTTCACAATTTTTCTGTACGCATAAGTCTGAAAGTATTCTAAATTAAGGGTTTATTTAAAAGAATCCCTCTTGATCTCATTGATGCCTCCCTGAAGATTATTTTTGTGACAACAGCAGAGCTCCAGTGGATAATCTGGGCATCACAATTTGGGCTAAACTGAGTACCCATGAAATGGGGTGTATGCATATCTCCAAATGAGTTCCTTAGACCCTCTGGCCACAGAGAAGGTTCTGGCTTTCTTAGTGACCTTGAAGATGAGGCATTTCAGAGATGCAAATAGGAAGCAGTCCTTTTATGGGAAATGGATTGAAACTGGAAAGGAAAGGCAGCAGGGAACATTGAAGAAACAAGCCCTGAAGGGTGTGTGTGTATGCGTGTTGTCTTCTGTTGTGTGTGTGACACCTCCCTTGTGCTGCTTATGTTGCCCCCTGTATCTGGGACTGTTTTTCTATTTCTCATCTTCTAAGAAACTACCTTCATCTCTTAAGTGGTATTCAAATCCCACTTCCTTCACAAAACTTGAGTAAGCTAGGGACATGGATGACAGTTCTTGCCTGCCTCAAACCTGTTTTTTAATAGGCCCACATCAGTCCACCATAAAAGAAATGGAAAACAAGTTTTTGTAAGTAAATTTGCAATCATGCAGAGAACCCAGTGCCTATTTGTGTTCGATTTTTAAGCCACTCCAATCAAGCTGTTCTTCCCATCACTTCATTGGAACGCTGCACGTTAGGTTCTCAGCGATCCCTTCACCCTGCAATGTGCCAAGTCCAATGGTCAATTTCCTGATCTCATTTCGCTTGACTTCTCATCAGCATTTGACACGGTTGCCCACTCCCTCCTCCCTGAGCAAAGGACTTTCTGTTCTTCCATGGCACCACATCCTCCAGGTTTTCTGCTACCTCAATGACTGACTGCTTCTCTCAGCTTCTTTGGCTGGCGTCTCCTTTTTTCTTCATTCATTGTTGCACGTTCCAGGCTCAGTGCCTGGCTCTCTTCTCTTTCCACCCCCTTGCATGCTAACCCATGGATTTAAATGTTACCTATCTGCTGATGATTGACCAGCTCCCAAACTCTTCCCTGAGCTTCACGCTCATATATCCAGCATCTTGCTTGAAAGCCCTACCTGAATGTCTAACAAACACCTCAAACTTAACTTGTCAAATGTACAGCTCTTGATTCCCAAGACAGTACAGACTGCTAAGTAGAGAAGACATGTTATTGTGTCAACATTTTATCACATCAGCATGCACTGTCTCTCAGCCCTGTGTTTCCAAGACTAAACTAGATAAATACAAAATCATTGATAAGGGGCAATGTACTTTTACGTAGAGATGTGGGAGATACAGGTGTGTTGAAAATTGACTGAAATTAGAAACTACAGGTATACCTCATGTTATTGTGCTTCGTTTTATTGCACTCCACAGATGTTTTTTACAAATTGAAGGCAACACTGTCCACCAGCAAAAAGGTTACGACTTGCTTTATGTGGTGGTCTGGAGTCAAACGTTCAGTATCTCTGAGCTATCCAGACTGCCACAATAAAACGAGAATTGCAAATTGTAATCAATCTTTTTGCTGGTGGAGGATATTGCCTTCAATTTGTAAAAAAATACAACATCTGTGAAGCACAATAAAATGAGGCACAATAAAATGAGGTATGCCTATATACATATTTTTTATTAATAATAACATTTAATGAGTGCTTCTTTTGTGCCAGGTACTGTTCAAAGTACTTTACATGTTTTCTATTATTTAATCCTATAATCCTAAAGGTAGATATTATGGTCCCATTGTCATATCAAAAAATGGCGATACAGAGAGGTTAAGAAACTTGCTCAAGGTCACAGAGCCAGTAGGAAACAACTAAGATTTTAACACAGACAGCCAAATATACTCTAGGGAGTCGTGGTGAAACTTACAGTGTTATTTCCCCACCGTTGGGTCATATTCCCACTCAAATGACATTCCCTGGCAGTCTATTACCAGACCATGGCCTTGAACCAAAGAGTGCATAGCTACCTCATGCTAGATGAATAGAAAACAAAAGGAATCAAGTGAGTTCTATTATACACAAACATTTCAGAAACACTTTTTTAAAAAGGATATTTGTAAGTTAGATTTAAAAATAAGGACATTAGTCGAGTGCTGCTTCCGCTAATGTAGGCATGGAGCATGGGACAAAGAGTCTCAGAGGGTGAGTCAATGGGAGGTCTTAACTGAAATATGTAGCTACTGCCCCTTTCTATTTGATCCAGATCCTTTTGAGGGTTAATTAACCAATGATTACAAACCCCTCATGCCTTTCCCTTGGTATATACTCAGCTAATTAGATCACTGGGGTTCAAACCCCTAGCTTGGCACAGCTGCCCCCTTGATCATACAGCCATGGAGCTATGTGGTCTGTCTGTTCTCCTCACTGACACAGAGACACAAGCCACTGGACACTGGAATTATAAAAATTGATGGTGTATACCAGCTTTAAACAATGAACATATTGGTGTGGAAAAGAAAATCGGGCAATCCAAGTCAGCCATTGAAAAGTATTCATTTCCATAAATATTTTATTGAAGCTCATTTTCAGAAAATGCCAAATTTCTGTCAAATAAATTTAAAGAGAAATATTTTTTCTTTTCAGACATATGGCATTATTTGGTCTAAAAATAAAAGTAGAAACCTTTCCAAAGATCACTCTTCATTAAAAAAAAACAAAAAACAAAAAAAAAACTCAAACCAGTGAGGTCTGATATTTTTGGCGGTTTTTAAGGACAGGATTTTATAAATAATATGCACAATTCTTTTGAAATATTTTCTTTCCTTAATATATACCAATACACTTATTGCTAAAAAACTATTCAAAAATATGGTTATTAAACAATGAAATATATGCAGAACTGTGTAAGGACTACCGAATTTTACTAAAAAGTTAACTAACCAATTCAAATGTTCATGATTATCTAAACTTAGTTTCTTCTTATCTATCTATGTTTTCTAATGAATTGTGTATAAATAAGCAGTAATTATAATACTATTAGGTAAAAACAGAGCAAAGAAGCAATATTAGCTGATGTTTTGAGAGTTCCTAGCTTTGTTTGTGACCACAAGAAGGAAAAGAGATATGACACATATCTCTTTTATTTAATTGAATTTAGCATGGAAGGCCAACAGGAAAAGGAAAATAAAGCCAGATTTTAAAAATAGAAACAAGAAGCCCAGATTTTAGGAAGATACCTGTTATATAATATTAGCCTAAGCGAGCTTATTTATTTAGGGATTAGTGAAAAGGTCATTTCATTCTTTGCTTAATGCACTGAAAACATTTCCTTTAAAGGCAGAATCTCCGTAAAGAGCAACTCCTATGCCTGGACCCCAACAGTGTTCCCTGGTGAAGGCCACCCATAAGTGTGCATTAGGTTCAAGAACTGCAAATACTCTAAGGACGTGCCGCCCACAGTGTCTCTTCAAACCGTCAGAGACCCTTCCAGCCGTGCAGCAGAGATTCTGAGGCTGTGAAAAAAACGGTCAGGCTAGACATGCTTTTCAAAAAAGAACAGAGAAGTTGCTTACGCGTGGGAGTCCCACGGCGAGGCTGGCGTATCCACTCGGCAGACCTCGCCTGATCCTTCACTCCGGCTTGACAGCTGGTTGAATCCACAGGGCAGGGTGGAATCTGTGGTCTTGCCCTTGCTGTTCACTTCTGTTTTCAGAGGGCCAGCGGACCTGGTCATTTCTATGGCAACCAGGAGGAAGCTGCCGGCCTACCAGCTGTATTAACTGCACACTGAGAGAAAACCTGCCGTGGTGACTGCTGGCCACTCTTCTGGGGTTCTAAAGGAGCAAGTTTCCAGAAGGCACTAAGGAGGCTGCTGCAGTATGCTGACCTTGAAGGGTTGACAGTAATGGAAGAAATTCTGCTTCAGCAGGAAATTGAATGGATTAAGTGGAGAGCATGGAGACGCCTTGATGCTTTTTCTTTCGTGATTTGTTCCATTCTTTTTGGCCCAATGAATTGTTACTTACGGCAAATGCCTGAACGAGCGTAAAAATTATCTTATTATGGTTGTTCCAAGGAGAAAATGAACTCATTTCAATTCCAAGTCCTGCTCTCTCTCTTTTTTCAATTCATTTTTTTAAAAGCATTAAAAGCCACAAAGCAAATTAATATGTAAAAAGTATTCTGTATACATTAACTAGTGAGGACTAAATACAGGAGAAATTGGATGGGCAGTGGTGATGGAGGAAAGTCTCAATAATTCACAACACTAGGAAACTAGAATAATTGATTTGTAATTAACCAGATGCAGATTATCCAATATTTTAAAGAGAGCACCTCTCTTTTGAGGAAATTTATTCATTTATGGATCATTCATCTAGTGAACCCTTACCACACTCATGCACTTTGTCAGGAGCTTTAAGGGATGAGAGAGATAATTGTCATGGTTCTTATCTTTAAGGAAGCTATAGTATGGAAGGAATGATTATATAAATTGATTGTGGGAAATGTCTGAAGGGAGGTACAAAGCAAACCTGTGGGAGTTTCTGAGACAGTAGGGCTGCATTTTGGCACGGAGATTGGAAAAGTCTTTGTAGAGAGGTAGTTTGATCTGGGCCTTCAAGGATGGCCAGGACTTGAGTGGCCAGATATAGGGGGAAAGGACAATAATGCCTCATGGAGTGATTCTTTGGCCAATGGAGGATGCGAGCTAATGGATAAGTGTTTCCTCCTTTGTCCCCAGACTGTTGGGATACACATGTCATCCAGCTTCCCGAGTGGTCCATGGTATCAAGCACGTCAAGAAATTAATAGAATTCCTGGAGCAAAGGTTAGGAGATGGGAGAGTGCCAGGCCTATCCAGTTGTTTGGAGGCAGTGAATCACAGTCAGGAGCAAGGGAATTGAGAAGAAGGAGAATCCACTATTGCTGCTGTTTCGTTTTGGCAAAGCCAACATAAATTCTGCCCAATGAGAATAGTAGAACATAGACTTTGTTTCATATCTTGATTCTGCTACCTTCTCGGACATTATTATTTCAACTCTATCAGTTTCCTTATTATAAAATGGGAAGAGCAATACTTCATTGAAAGGTTGAGGTGAGGGTTAACTGAGATGATATACGTGGACGGGATGCCTGAGGATGGCGGAAGGAAGGCTTTCCCAGCTTTCCAGAATAATCGTGGTTAATGTGATGGTCTGGCATGTTCAATCTCTGTCCTGACACCTTTCTCTCTTGCCTGCCTCTGCTATAGAGGTCAGAAAGCAGAGTCCCCCAACTACCATTGCACCTGGCACTCCAGACATGATTTAAGTCTTATTGATCATTTATCCTTGAGTTAGAACTGAGTCACGTGGAGAAGGACCATGTTTGGGGGTTAGGGTTCAGCGGGGAGTGAGAAGAAAACTGTAGGCATCTCTTGCTGGCATGGCTCTCAGCAGAACTGGCCGAGTCTGGGAGCTCACACTGTAGGGGTGGTCTTCTGATTGATTTACATCCTGGTTGTGGCAGATGTGTCGTGACTTGGAGCTGATGACTGTGGTACTGGCTTCCTGTTTGAAAAGGTGGCCTCTTAATTCAGCAACTTCCTGATTGTGGAAGAGGCAGCAGACGCCCTGATGGCCCAATTCTATGGTGATTTTCTGAGTTCAGCTAGAGTCTGGTCAGCCTTCCCAATGATTCAAAGAGTTCTCTGTATGTACTTGCTGTTTAAACCAGCTGGAGTGGGCTCCGTGGTCTGTAATGGACATGAACCCTGAATGACATGCCAGGGACTAGTTCTGGCCAAGACCAAGTAAGTGCAAGTTTACTGGTACTGCTCCTCCTGCTTGAACAGAGACACCAGTGGGGGGAGCAGTTCCTAGCACTAGGAGGGCAGAGTGGGACTAGGAAGGAGCCTGGTTGCCCCGAGGACATTACTGAAACCTTAGAGCAGCTCTCTGCACTGCCCAGTCTGCAAGACAGATACTATCACCTGCCCAGGTATTTTAATGACTAAGATAAAGTATTGAGTGTAAACTCTGCACAAAAAAGGCATTCAGTAACTGTAGCTATTAGAACTGTGACTTAGTCACTTTCTCTGTTTATGACAGCAATGCCTTCCAAGGCCTCTTGCTGAGGGGGACCCTTGGACAAAAGCGGAGAGGGTATGGAGGTCAATTTCTTCCTGGAAACTTGAAGGCCAAACAGCTGCTGATAAAATATGCCTGGACGTCTGTGTGTGGCATGTTAAACATTTACCACAGGTTTTATATCTCTTCATCTTTCTAAAGACTTTACTTCTGTGTGTTCTTTGTGTTATCTGGGTCACACAGTTTCAGTTGACTTAGGAAAAATGAGTGCTGGGAAGACTAATGAACCACATCTTACACTGCCTATTTTGTTCGGAGTTAAGGGTGGTGGACAAGTGTTTGTTCAAAGCAAACTAATTTTGTTTTCTTTCTTTTTAATCACAAGAGCAATGCAGGCTCTTGACAGCACATTCAAAATAATACCCAGTATATTAAGTAAGGGTGAAAATCGATACTAACCTCTCAAAAATATCCTGTAGAATTGACACTGGTATAAGTCTGCGTTGAAGCAAATCTTGCTTTGTCTTTAAACTTTAGCAAGTGCTTTGACTGTTAGTTAACATGGTGGCTACCTGAACTCTTTTACAATGAGGCCTCAAATTCCACTGTTTCCAACAGCCTTGCTGCAGGTATTATCATCTGAAGTCTCTACTATCACTGGCTTAACCACCTCCAAGTCATGCCATTTATTCGATCCTAGGCAATTCCGGGATCCATCTCAAGTTCTCCTTTTCCTTCCCGGCTCCTTCGGTGGCAATGCCAATGTCCATACTACTCAGTTCATTGCAGGACAGACATTCATGTCCTCACCTAGTTGCACTGACTGTGCTGTAGACCTTGTCATTGGTATATGGCTCTGTTCCACCTTCAAGATACTATTTCCTTTCTGTTCTTTCTCCCATGCTCCTGCCTTGCTCCACTCTCACAGAAACTTCTATATTTAGGGACCTGGTTTTATTTCATCTTTTCTGCCCACTCTTGATTCCATGATCAACTGCTTCCATGCTGCCCTCCCTACCACCCTAATGGCTCATCTTCCTAACATTTGCTCCACACAAGCCCACTCCTGGTTACCCCCCACAGTTTGCATTCTCAGCTCCTACTCTGTTTTTTTTATTATTATTATTAGTTTCAGGTGTACAAAACAATGCAACAGTTACACTTTTTACTCCTCACAAAGTGACACCCCTCTCCCCCAACCCCCTGCCCCCCACCCCCAATATCGTACCTATCTATTACAATTCCATTGACTCCAATCCCACATTGTACTCTGCCTCCCATGACTATATATATATTAAATAATAGTTGACATGCAATATTATTCGATGGCACCTTCAGATGTACAGTGCAGTAGTCAGGCCTCTACATGAAGTGGTCTCCCTGACAAGACATGTGGCCATCTGACACCCCACAAAATCTTTACAACATTATTAATTATATTCCTCAAACTGTCTTTCATATCCCTGTGGCAATATTGTAGTTACCTATTTATGCTGTCTAATCCTTTCCCCTTCACCCTCATCCCCACCCCCTCCCAACTAGCAACCTTCAGTTTTTCCTCTATGAGTCTGTTTCTGTTTACTTTGCTCGTTCATTCAGTTTTTCAGATTCCACATATAAGTGAGATCATATGGTATTTGTCTTTCTCCGACTGACTTATTTCACTGAGCATAATGTTTTCTACATCTATCCATATGTTGCAAATTGTAGGATTTCATTCTTCTTTATAGCTGAGTAATACTCCATTGTATAAATGTACCACAGCTTCTTAATCCAGTCGTCTACTGATTCAGCTCATACTCTAAAGGTGCAGACACTCATGGAGGAAAAACAAAGGACTGAAAGTTCATAATGCCGGGCTCCAAATGGACCCCTGCCACCATCCCACACTCAAGAAAGCAGAACAACCCCAAGGACAGTATCCCCTGGAAACCAGACTGAACAATGCCGTGACTGACACCAGGACCTGAAGCCATGATCAATTGCTTCCTGCCTTAGCCCCGACCAATCAGTAGAGCCCACAGCCCCAACTCCAATAGCAGCTATGATTAATGATTTTCCCTTGTATAGCCTAGCCCCAGACGCCATCAGAAAGCCAGGTTTTTGAGAGTCCTAGCTCACCTGTGTCTCCTGGCTTGGTGCCAACTCCTTAAACAAACCTTTATTTTCTTTGCTGCAAACTCCTGCTCATGTCTTTTTTTTGCCTTGGATGTGCGTAGGCAAACAGGATCTTTGAGGCCACGCTAACATAGGCTAGCTGTGTAGGCTTGCTCTCCAAATAAGTGACACTCCTGTACACAGCAGACATAATTCCAAAACTGTGCCTTGGCAAATTTAAAAATTACTACCTATCTTGGATCACAGAGGTCATTGACAAATGGTAAGAATCAAGAATGTTAATGCCACAAATGCCGGAAATCTGCAATATTTTCTATCATCTAATCTCTACTGTCTGGACTTTGGGCTTCAGATGTGTACAACCTCCTCACCCTGAAAAAATAAACCTCCATTTGACTTTATGATGCCACTCAGCTATCATTTTATTGTCAAGTAGATCTACTGAAATGACTCTCCAGGACCTTTCATGACTTTCTTTTTAAACCTGGTGACTCTAACATTTCATGAAAATGGGAATAAAACAAAACAAGACTGGGATAACAATACTTATATAATACCAGACAAAGTAGACTAAAACAAAGGCTATAACAAGAGACAAAGAAGGACCTAGTAATCCCACTTCTGGGTACTCATCTGAAGAAACCCAAAATACTCTTTCAAAGGGACATATGCACCCATATGTTTACTGCAGCATAATTTACAGTAGCCAAGATAGGGAAGCCACACGGTATCCATCAATGGATGAATGGATAAAGAAGAGGTGGTGCATATATACAATAGAATATTACTCAGCCATAAAAAGAACGAAATCTTACCATTTGTGACAGCATGAATGGACCTAGAGGGTATTATGCTAAGTGAAATAAGCCAGACAGAGAAAGATAAATATAATATGATTTCATTTATATGTGGAATCTAGAGAATAGGGTAAATGAACAAATAAAATACAAACAAACTCATAGACACAGAGAACATTTTGATGGTTGTCAGATGGGGGAAGGTTGGGGGAGTGGGTGGAAAAGGTAAAGAGATTAAAAAGTACAAATTGGTAGATAAAAAAAAAGTCATAGGGATGTAAAGTATAGCATAGGGAATATAGGCAATAATATTGTAATAACTACTATACGTATTATGTCAGATGGGCACTGGACTTATGGGGGAATCACTTTGTAAGTTATATAAATGTCTAACTGCGGGGGACCAGCCCCCGCTGACCAGGGTTCGAGAAGGTGGCCACGGCGTCGGCGGTTAATGAAAGACAGAAACTGTTGCAGTAAAGACAGAAAATGGAGAGATCGATCTCCAGTTTATTTGTTGCAGGCTTTATATATATTTTTTAGGTAGGGGGTACATGCAAGGGTACGTATAACAGAGCAGGGAAAATATGCATTACCTCAGCATAAAGTAGATCATTAACTGTTTACCAATAGTCTAAAGGTCAGTGAAACCTTGGTTAGTTTCTTAAGCCATTTTCTTCCATTAACCCAGATAGCCATCTTTCTTTTGTGTCCCAAGGATCGGGCCATCCTCACCACGTGCCTTAGTAAATAGTAAGCACCCTCCAGGTGCAGCAAGGAAACAATCGGAGCAGGTAGACAGGTTTATGATTCACCAAGCCCACTAAAGTCAGCCTGCGTGCCCCTCAATATTGGGCTACACGGCCCTCAACACTGTATGCCCCTCAATATTGGGCTCCACGGCCCTCAACATCTAACTACTATGCTGTACACCTGAAACTAATATAATACTATATGTCAACTTTAATAGAAAAAAAAGTATTTGAAAAAAAAGAGAGAGACTAAGAATTCAATTCCTATAGCTCCTTGGTATATTACTTTTTAACACCATTAATTTTAATGAAAATGATTGAAAATAATATTCACTAAGTGTTTTGGAAATTTTCCAATCTATGTTCACACTTAATTGAAATGTACCTAACGTACTTAATATATATTAGCCTTACACTGATGGTTGTTTGGTTTTGCATAGAACTAAGAGAAACTGTAAATAACAGCAATGCCCTTGAGGAGAGGACAGGAAATTATAAACCTAAGGTTAATGAAAATGACTTTTCTGCCCACATGTTACTGTCAGAGGTAAAAAGAATGATTCATTTGTTAGTTATGAAAAATACACAAACAAAGAGTAATCTCAAAAAAAAAAATCTTGTGACTCTAAGCCTTCATCTGTTTACCCTCTCTATGGTACTTGGAAAAGCCAACTTTTCCTTGGTCCTCCATTGTCATCCATGATTCTGTGATTTTTCTCTGGTTTTTTTCTTCATTGATCACATCATCTCTTTTCTTTTGGCTCCTCTTTTTCCTTCCTTTGAGCACTACCTAAAACTTCTTGACTCTGATGATTTTTTACATTTCTTCTTCATGGACTCCAATCCTTTGTTTCAACTATACTAGAGTCACACCTACTTGAAGAAAAAACTCAACACAGACCAATTGATTTAGGGGAGCTGTCTTCTTGATATTTGGTTGTCCATCTTCAGTAGGAATACCTCCAAAAATGAATGATTTACCTTCTTTTTTTGCTTGTTTGTTTGTTTTTGGAGAGCTCTGCCATGTAAAATGGTTTATCATGTATGGCTGAATCTGACTCCTGGTAATTTTTGAGACACTGTTTTTCTATCCTTCTTTTCTACCCTTCTTCTTCATAGGCCTTAGCAATACTCTGTGGGGTCATATTAAAGTTCCTCTTTGTCACTCAGACCCCAAGCCTCAGCAACATTTTTTATTCTTTCTTCTCCTTTAGTTCATAGAGCAAACAAGTCACCAAATACTGCAAGTGTTGTTTTGAAATTTCTCCTGCAGCCCTACTATGTTTCAAGGTAGAGAATACATTGACAGTTCCACACTATGGTGTGCTCTCGGGCATCATCCAGCTGGATGGGGAGCATCTATGAGGGTGGGCAGTAAAGATTGGTACTCCATCACTCAGGAGACGTGCCCATAGAACTCAGTGTGGAGGGCTGTTATAACTTAGCGGTGTTATTCTTCACATAGGTTCCACATTTCCAGTTAGTCTTGTCCCTCATCTAGCAAATACCCACTTCCTGATATTTGCTAAACTATCTGGACCATGAACATCTCCTGAGATTCTGCTTTATAAACATTTCTAGCTGAGCCAGCAACCTTCTTCTCCATACCTCCCCGCACAGGCCCATGGATTTCTGACCGAGTACTCCACCTACTGGTGACACTGGATTGTCAGTCAGCCCTAAACCCTGCTGTACCAGAGGCTTACCAACAACGCTGACCTTGACAGACTGCTATGTTAGTGGGATGCTCATACCTGCTTTAGCCTATTACGGCTAAAAGTTTCAAACTATTGACAAAAAATTAATGTCTGTTAGCGGCGCTATCCATGAAGCAATATGAGAGTAATTTTGTATAAGCCAGACACTGGTAGGATAAAACCAGAGACAAAACCCAGATTCTTGTGTTGGTGATGGGGTGCCCAAGCGGAGGAGGGCAAGAAAGGCCAACTGAACTCCTTATTCAACTTCATCCTGATTCTGACTGATTCTTCCTAACATGTAGCCTTCAAATCTGTGATTTGGTTGTCTGTTATACACCCTAAAATCTATAGAGAAGGAAATAGAAGAGCCCAAGACATTTTAGCTCATTGTATTACCCCTTGTGTGACTTGCCTCAAATAGTGTTTTTGCAAACTCGTGGAATCCTGCTGGCTTTCCGTGATAAAGAGATGTTTGTTACTATTTGGTAAGTTAGAAATGAAATTTAGGGTCAGGATTCACAGAATTTTTAAAAAATCAGTTCTTCAGTATTTAAATACCACTTTACAAAGGTAGGAAATGCTGCAAATGTGTTAAACTAGTTGATAAAATTAAGATGATAGTAACACATTTTCTAATTAAAAGGATGGTATAATAGTAAAATTACTGCAGAAAAACCACACCCTTATTGTGGTAAAAACACAAAATGTTGTATCTGCATCATATGTCATTTGTTTTGACAAGTAAATAAATCATTATCCTATACATTGCAGTTTTTCAATGCTTGCAAAACATGAAGTGAATTATGGAATTAAAAAACTATTTAAAAAAACTAAGAAGTCATAAGCACTTGTTGTAAAAGATGAACACTAAAGAAAGTTTTACTCAAAGTCTACTGGACCTCCAAGAAGACACTGTTTCTGATTTCTGTGGCATCTTACTAAAAAATGTGCCTCTAAATAGAAAGAGAACACATCATCCCACCCATATTGGTGGCATCAAGTTTGTTGTCCCCTTGATCAACTGATTTTTTTAAAAAAGATTTTATTGGGGAATTGGGGGAGGGGAACAGTGTTGGGGAATTGGGGAAGGGAAACAACTGAATCGTTGTCTTTTTGTTCTTCAGTCTAGTTGTGGAGGACGCCGCTTCACTGGCCCATGTTGGTATTATGATCATTGCATTCTTCCTGGGTGAGGCAGTCAGTCGCTGACCATTGGACCACCATTCATGGTAGCTCAGGGCAGCCCACTGCAGCCCACTGCAGCCTACACCGCCCCCTGCCAGTAACAGCAGCCCAGCTGCAGGTCGAGCTGTTGTTCACAATCTTAGCTGTAGAAGGCGCAGCATCACTTGCCCATGTCGGATACAACCGGCGGCCCTGCTGCTCAGAGCTTGTGCTTTTAAGCTAACTCTTAATCAACTGAGCTGGCCCATGAATTCTTAACACATTGAGGACAGGGCATTTAAATAGTTTAAATGCATGTTCCCGGGGTTTAAACCATTTAAATCAATGTTTATACTGTGTTTCTTTAAAAATGTATAACAAATTCGCTAATTATTTTTGTGAACTGAAATTTTCCGGCAATACTCACCAAAGACCCTAGTGGTTTTTGAGGGTGTTATACCTCTGGAAACATTTCCTCTTGTGGAGTGGCACTGAGCAGAACTTGCAGATGTACCGAGTTTCACTTCTTTTTTTGTGGACAGCACAAACATGGCACCTCCTAGCAGGATGTTTTCTTTTACCCCGTTCACTTCCAACAATTTTCTCTAGTACATGTTTGCGCATATCACCCAAAAGTTTCCCAGGGGGTCCTCACGAGGCACACAAGGGGTTTGGGTTGATGTTCCTGGGTGTGCTACATCTGTGTCTGAGTCTGGTTTCACCTTATCTGTAGCCCAGTCTTTTGCCACTTGTAGCAGAAATTCTTTGTATCTCATTATTGATGTATGGTTTAGTTTTTGATTCGAAAAGAATTGAGAAGTGCACAATTTATAAGCCAAAATGCAACTTTCTTTGGCCACTTCACTGCTTTTCTCAAGAAAGAATAATAAGACAAGTACCGATCTGCCCTATCAACACCCTTCATGAACATATTATACTGAAAAATACAAATAGGTTTTTTCTTTACTTCTTCATTTTTCCGTGGAACATCAACAATTATTGAATCGTGAATTGTGGAAATCATGTTGACAACATGAGTGTCCCTCCAGGATTGAAGAAGAATTTCACCCTTTCTCCTGAATGTGGTTTCACCACATTTCAGAGACAGTGATTCGTTTTTCATTTCTGGAGGAAGACCCCTGTTCACTCTGACTCTTCCACATACTCTAACTTGTCTTGAAAGGAGAGTTTCAGCAATTGTCACATGATTGTAATAGTTGTCTTGGTAGACATGGTAATTTTGATCAAGATGAACGCAAATCTGCATCGGTCTACAATGTGTTAATTTGTCCTTTATTATGTTTTCCTGCTTTTTTCTTTATTTTGCTACCTTCCAATAGTGAATATCCTTTCCTTCCCTTAATTATTAAAATTTCTGAACTTTGTTGGGCATAGATCTGCCAATTTGAGAACCCCTGTCCCTTGTAACTAGAAATAGCTATTTCTGTAACAATAACAACTAATAATAATAATAATAATAATAACTGGAAAAACCTATATAGCACTTAATGTCAGGCAGTATATTAAACACTTAAAAGCATATTACTTATGCCATCTTCTCAACAACCTTATGAAGTAAATACTATTATTATCATTACTTTTAAGATATGGAAACTAAAGAACAGTGACTAATTTGTGTTTGCTCTTACAGCTGTTGAGTCCTAGAGCTGGGATTGGAACCCAGGCAACCTGGCCCAGAGCCCTTCCCTACTCTGAAGTTATAAAAGATATTTTTTATATTTTCTTCTGAACATTTTAAAGTTTTGCTTTTCACATTCGAGTTTTTAATCTATAATTAATTTAAAGCATGATATGGTTAAGGTACCCATTTTTATATAACTAATTTTCCCAGTTCCATATATTGATATGCAAACATAAAATTTGTATGTGTGATAATATTTCTACTTATTTCTTTCTATACTATTCTCCTGGCAAATTTGTCTGTGCCAATATCAGATTGCCTTAATTAATTTAAATCTCAATAAGTTCTCTGCCACTGTATTTCTCTTTTCCAGGAGTTTCTTGTTACTCTAGACACACGCTTCTCTCTAAAAATTTTAGATTTAGCTTTTCCTACTTCCCAGAAAACCCCTTAAGGATTTTTTAAAAAATCTAGCTTGCAATAAATCTATAGAAAAATTTAGAGAGAATTTGTATTTTGTGATAGTGACTTTTCCTGTCTGTGAATGTGATATATACCTCCATTATTCAACTATTCTTTAATGTCTTTTAACAGACTGTGAGAAATTTTCAGATAGAGATTTTGCACATCATTTGTTAGACTTATTAAGCAAATTTTTATTGAAGTAAAACATCCTGCCAACAGAGTCACATATCTTAAGAGTATACAAGCTCCATGAATTCTCACAAGGTGAACGTGCTTTTGTTACCAGCACTAGATCAAGGAGATGAACATTACCAGCACCTCAGAAGTCCTTGTCCAGTCTTTACCATTCTCCCAGATAATTGCTATTCTGATTTCTAACACTCTAGATAGATTTTTCCAGTGTTTAGACTTTATAGATATGGAAACATTTAAAAATATATATTCTATATGCTTCTTGCACTCCACATAATGGTTATAAGATTCACTCATTTCAATAGTTATAGATGACTCATTCTCACTAATTGCTGTATATTATTCCATTGTCTGGCTATAACACTATTTATCCATACTATTGATGGGCATTTGGGTTAGATCTAATTTTTGACTATTACAAATACTAAGGCCATGAACACTGTAATGAATGTCTTTTGGTGAACATATGTATGCATTTCTGTTGAATAACATGCCTACAAGTGGAATTGCTGGGCATAGAGTACATGTATGTTTCAGCTTTAGTAGATATTTCCAGTCTTCTTATATGGTTAGACCATAGTACACTCCCACCAGTAGTATGTGAAGGGTCCAGGCTTTCCCCATCCTTGTCCACACTTGGTAGTGTCTTCTTCATTTTAGTCACTCTGGTAGGTGTATAAGGGTATAGAATTGTGGTCTTAGTTGACATTTTCTTGATAACTATTTGATAGGTATCTTTTTTGTAAGTTACATAGTTGTCCATAATTCTTCCTATTTTTCTATTGTATTGTCTGGCTTTAAAAAGAAACCTCACTTTGTATATAATCTAGATAAGAATCTTTTGTTGAATGCTTATATTTCAAATGTATTCTCCCACTCTGTGGTTTATCTCTTTATTCTAACTGGTGTCTTTTTAGAACAAAAGTTCTTCATTGAAAGGTATTCTAATTTACTTATATTACTAGTATATTCCTTTACTATTACCTTGTTTTATGTCAGTTTAATAAATTTTTGCCTACTGTAGTATTATGAAAATATTCTGCTATGTTTTATTTCAAAAGCTTTATTGTTTTATTGGGTTGCATCATATGAAATTACCAATATTCAACCTACAAAAATCGCAATATCATATGTTTCAACCTAACCTACTTAACCTACAATTAGTCTGGAATTGGTTTTCATGTTTGGTGTGAGGTAGGGTAAAAGCTTTTTTTCCTACAGCTTTTCAAACAAAAGTTGACTGTGCACATATGGGTCTCTTTTTTGATTCACTATTGTTTCATTGGTTCATTTGTCTTATTCTTGTGCCTGTACTATGCTTTCTTGTTACTATAACTTTATAACACTTCTTTTATAAGTAGGTCCCTGTTCTTCTTCAGGAGTGCCTTGGCTACATTTAGCCCTTTTTATTTCCATTTAATTTTAGAATGTCCAGTTTTCCAATTATTGCTTTATATGTTTTGATGATACTTTATGTAATGCCTTCAAGCTTAGAATTGTTATGGTTTCTCAGTAAGCTGAATTTTATATCAGAATGTTGTTTACCTTCTTCATTGTTACTTTGTCTATAATATGGCTATCCTAGATCTTTTTGTTTTATATATTTTTCTAATATATCTTTATTCATTATTTTACTTTGACTATTCCCTTATCCATAGGTTTTGGATATATCTTACATCAATAGAATATAGCTGAATTTTAACCCAATATGTTTTATCATGAGAATTTGATGCATTGATATGAATATTAGTATATTTAGATTTGTTTTGTCATTTTGCTCCACAATGGATTTATTTTTTTATCCCAATTACATCCTCTATTTTTATTCTAAATTTTCTAAGTTTTGCTTTGCCAAGGCCTATGAGGCACACCTGATAATACTCATCATTCATAATTTGACTGTCACAAATCTTAAGCCTTCACTCTGGATGTTGAGTTATCAATGCATATCTATTTTGACAGTGATTTCTTGATAGCGTATTTCCAAAACAAGATCACCAAACCAGAATACGACGCCAGGAAGGTTTGCTAACATGAGGGCCTGGGGCAGGATGTAACTGGAGTACATGGGGCAGGATGAGGTGAAGCTTTTGACAAAAGATTCACAATATGTACGTTAAAAGTAAAGAAAAAGAATAAAGTACCGGAGATAAGGAAGGAAACAGCAAATTGATCATGAACTAAAGATACCTTTATTCCCTCCTCATTGCCCTGTCCAGCTCAGGTTTCTGGTAATTTCCATAGGAGAGCAGTACCCAACTACATTTTCTTCAGTTCATTGAAGTACAATATTTAAGGCAGAGAGAAGATAATCAAAACTTTTCCTAGGAAAGTTTAAGTGATTCAGCTGAAGAAATGGGAACTATTGCTTTTTCTTGCACTAGATGGCAGTGTTCTTTAGCAAACCAAACCAGATTTACAGGCTATCTGACATGCTAGCCGGTTCCCCTAGAAGGTGTCCAAGCACTCCTTGTAGCTTCCCTGGCTCAGAAGCCAAATTAAAAGTGATGAAGCTTCTATTTACTGAGGGAGGAGCCATACTGATACTGACGGTCCCCTCAGGCTTGTGATTCAGTTAGAACTGGGGAAGGGAAGAGAGTGAGTGAAAGGAGAGAGGTGAACTTAATTACAGCACACACTTCTGTGAAAACACACAGGGGAGCAGATGCCTTTCTGAGGAAGTGTCTTTGAACTGAACTTTAGATTTGAGAATGGAGCTCGGTCTCCTTCTCTTTAATTAGTTAATTCATAATATTACTTCATATTTTATCATTTTCCTTTACCAATAAGGTAATCTATGTTTTATAAAAAATATAAAATATAAAGAAAAATATTGTGAGGTCCCCAGATTCCATCCTCAGAGATGATCATGTTAACATTTTGGTGTCAATGTTTTTCTCTGTGCATTACAAAAAATTGTCATAATTTTTAATTATCAGCATTTCTTGTTATCAATAGCCAGCCTGGAGAAAGACTGCCTGATTTGATTTCTGGAACTAACATTGAGTCCGTTTCTTTCTCTGCAAAGTGAAAGTAATAGAACCCCTACAACATGCATTATTTATAAATGAGGTAATACAGGCCACGAGTTTGCCATGGTGCCAGCCATATAAGAAATGCCCAGTAAATGTTAGCTTTTATGTTGTTAGCACCATTATTACATAAACTTTTCTCCTGTTATAAAATTATTATTAAAAGTTTGGAAAATTCAAAGAAGCATAAATAAGAACATAAAAATCACATATAATCTTACTACACAGATGATCATCGGTCACCTTTCTTTTTTAATGCTAAGTTAAAAAAATCCAAATGGAAGCATACTGTATGATTTTGTTTGCTGCTTATAATCTCACACACAAAAAACCCCTCTGATTTTATTGGCTGCAAAATACTGTATTATATGATGTTTTGCAATTAACTATTTCCCTATCCCTGGATGTTTAGATGTTTGAATGCCTTCTGAATTTTGCTATGATAAACAATGAGGCAATTAATACCCTAGATATGGAACTTTGTCGGCATTTGACTTATTTCTCTAGATTAGTGTCATAGAAGTGCAATTATAGAGTTGCTGTATAGGAACTAATTTTAAATTCTTGATATACGTTGGCTAAATTGCCCAGTAGGTACTGACTAAGCAAATGTAGGCAGTCACCAGGCAGAAAGGTGAAGGCCAAGCCAGATGAGCGCATGAGGTCCCTGCAGATTTAAGGCCTGGGATGCTTGCAGGCCTGGTCACCATCTTCCCCATCTGCATTTTCATGTTTTCACTGGTGAACAAGAGCTTAACCCCCTACTATCTATTTAAGAGATAAGGTTTAAGATTTAAATAGGGGAGGTAAACCAAGTACTTAAAATGACAGGAGGGTATAAACGTGGATATCAGATCTTTTTACCAAGAGCTGAGGCTAAGAGGGGTGCAAAGGATGAGAAAAGAAGGGGCCACAGGTATTAAAGATAAACAAGCTAATTTCCCACCACAGCGTAAGGTTGTCAAGAACGTAGATAGATACTAACCTTTGTTGGCCTGTCGCATGTGGTCCGTCAGCCCTTCCAGTCCCAACCCTAAAGTTGAACTGAAAATGATGGGCAAAGCCAAGTCACCCCCGTGCCCCCCAGGTGGATGGGAAGGGGGCTTCAGGCCAAGGTGTCCTAATGAGCCTGGCAGAGCTGGGGCCTGGCTGGACAGATCGCTCTTCCCCAGCTCTGACTTCCCCCCAGAGGGTTGCATAGCTCTCTTGTATTTTATTTTTGTCACTAGCATTACACTCCAATACTATCAATATGGTTACAGGTAGCAAATAATCCCAAATCATTACGCGCTTCCACTGTTTCCTTCAGAACTTGAGTAATCAGCCACACACTCCCACTATGAATTAAGGTCAACCAACTAAAACCAACTGTGAATTTTTTTAAAATGTGTCCATACAAAACCACACTTCTTTGCAGAATAGTTTTCTATTATTCTTATTTTCCATAAAATTTGATGGCTGTTGAAATATAGGGAAATTTTTCTGAAACTCAAAAATTTAATTGTTTCAGTTATTTAAAATATTTCTGTGGTTGTCCAATGGACTTGCTATGACATTAAAAAGAACTTAAAAAGGGCCACAATTTGCAGCTCTGGGGGCCACAGGCCTGTCCTCTGCTGTCCACCCATATCCTCTCCTGCTTGCTGCTGAAAACACAGAAAAATCTGTTTTAAAGCTATGCCACAATATATTTTCCCCAGGACAAACTTACTTTTATAAATTGTTCTCTACTACATTCAACAGATGTCAATCATTCACAGATCAAGATTAAAATCTGTTTTTTTAACTTTCTCTATTAATGAACAATTAATGAAATGAATTGAAACAATTTATTTCAAAGTCATCTCTGGTTATAACAAAAATGTTGTTTATATACTTGTTTCTTGCATAAGATTCAAGTAATAAGAGACATGGTGAAATAGCATAATTAAAAAAATAAAAAATAAAAACTGATAATATAACTATATTTTAAATTAATTTCATATAATTTGATATACCATCTATTTCCTTTTATAACTACAAATCACATTTTAATTGCATCTATTTGAATAGAGGAGGACTAGCAATTTAAGAGTAATTTTTTTAAAAAGAACTTTATGAAAAGATTCTGAGTTTCTAAAATATTACATATTAGTTATGCAATTATCATAACTCAAACCTGGCCTTTCTAAAATTATACTCTATGGTAAGGAATAAAACAAAAATTACCAGCAAAGCATATTATATTTAATTCAGGTGATTAATACAATCATAAGGTCATTATATCTCCTGAGAAAGGAAGAAATACAAATTCATATGGAATTGCATGTGAGTACAAAAATCTTCTTAATTAACCATACATTTTTTAAAGAAGAACCTGAACCTGAAGAATAAAATATCTCTATTTAAATAAAGTGAGAATAATATTTTCATTTTTATTTGAAAACTTTTTGCTTGCGTAATTGTTACTTTACTTTGTTAGAGTGTTACAAAGTACACCATAATCAGAATGCAAAAAATAAAGAAACTAAAACTTGCATTAAACCTGTTTATCAACAAGCTAATAAATGATAGTACATTGTGTATATGTGTGTTTTAAGGTTTAGGAAAAGAAACAGATTCGTTACTTTAAGCAAACAATCTGTTTTCATTGATTAGCTCAAACAGCAAAGAATTTTTAAATCACGTTTCAGCTTCATTGCCTACCTCAAATAAAATGATAAGTAGCAGTGTTTCAGCTTATTTTTCATTGATGTGCAAAACAGCTGAGAACGCACATTATAAAACCAAACTGTTGCTGGGATGGAAATATAGCTGAATGCTGTTGCCACTGTGGTCCCCAGCACACCCAGACTCTCTCCAGAGAGCTATAGAGCCCCTCTCAGGTGGGTCAGCAGCCACCTGACTCTCTCCCTCAGCAGGTCCTACCTGTAGATATCATCCATCCAAGATCATGGTCCATCATCTCCCAGGGAGGCTGGTTGTGTCATGGGGAGAGCACAGGCTTTGGATTCAGACCTGAGATCATCCTGTCCTGCCGTCAGTTACCTAGGCAGTTATGTCTCCCTGAACCTCAGTGTCACTCTATAAACCTGAGCTAAAATAAAACTGGCCTGGAGTGGCTGGAGTGTTTCCTGAGAGAACATAAATAAATTAATTGTCTGGCACAATGTTTGGTACATACCCAGCAGATGCAAGATAAAACACCATTTTATATAGACCTCTAGGCATCAAGTGGGCTTAACCTGGCTCCTGTGACCGTCAGTAAGTCAGCTGACTTTCCTGAACCTCAGGCCTTTATAAAATGTGGAACCCCTAAGGCTCAATCAAGACAGGGACCATGCAAGTGCATTGTAAATGGTAAAGCAATAAATAAATATTACAAACTTACCTTTCAACTCACATTTTTCTGATGTCAGCCTGGTGAGCAAGGAAGTGCTATATTCCCACAAATGAAGAAACTGAGGCTCAAAGACATTAAAGTGAATTCATTAGCTGGGATGCAACCCAAATATAAGTATAATGCTATCCTCAAATCTTATACTCAAATACAAGTACTCCAATGTTATGATTTTAATACTATACTGAAATATTTTCTATGGTACCAATAGTCACATTTTATAATAATTATAATGCCATGCTCAATTATCATATTAAAGTACTAATACTCAAATATAATTGTCACATCATACTCAGATATTATACCATTAATACTAATACTCACATTGTTATAATCATAATGCTATTTTCAGAGCTTTCTCAAAATTATCTCTTTGTTTTGTGATTTTTCATTTATTTCCACATTTTATTTCATTTTATTTCTCTGTGAACATGGTCTCCTGCCATCCGGACTGAAGTGTCTTATGGACAGGGGCAGGTAGCACAGTGGTCGGGCACCAAATTCTTTCGGTGGACTCCCTCCTCATTTCAGTGGACAGTGTCCCGCTGTCATTGATCTAAGGCAGGGCAATTCTTGCCATCTCTCTGAAGACTTCCTTGCTCACTCCAGGCTACGTGGACTCCCCACTTCCTGATTTCCCAGGGTGCTTAGGGGCAACACCACCGGATTTCCAAGTTCGGTCAGGATTCTATGATGGTCTCCTGTTGTTATTCTGTATTGTTTCCTTTGAGAGTAGAAACTATGTTGTAATAAATACTTAATAATACCTAATAAGTACTTGTAAATTCATCTGTTAGTTGAAGTGCAGCCCCCCAGGCCTCAGTTTCTCACAGGTAAAATGTCAGACTCTAAAGTTATTATTTGTCTTCTTCACAAGGTAACGTCTCCAGAAAAGGACCAAAGATGCAGGGTTGGGAACCAGATGTGGATAAAACATCGTGGATGGATGCATTCCTGGAAAAAGATGAAATCTGGATTCTTGGTTTTTGAGACCTCATTGACTGCAGGATCCTACAGACATTTCTATAGGTAAGTGATGTTTTAAAGCTCAAATTGGTTTCTCCACATAATGTAGTCTTTTTCTCCCTATTTTGGTGAATTTGCATTCTTTTAAAAATGGTCTTAATACTATATATGAGCTCACTTATTGAGAAATGCAAAAGCAGTCACACACAAGAGAAATTATTTTTTGTATGGGAACACATGAAAAATGTTCAGACATCATCAGTTGTCATACAACTCAAATGGCGGCAAATTATATAATTAGCCAACATGTCTTAAAATGAAAATTTGCTGTGCCAGCGAGGCCTTGGCAAAATGCTACATCCATACACAGCCAGTTATAATGTAAACTGGTTCAACCCTTTTTACTTCTTTATTGGGGAACAGTGTGTTTTTTCCAGGTCCCATCAGTTCCAAGTCAAGTAGTTGTTTCAATCTGGTTGTGGAGGGTGCAGCTCAGCAGCCCAAGTGGGGATCAAACCAGCAACCTTGGTGTTGTGAGCACTGCACTCTAACCAACTAAGCTAACCAGCTGACCCTGGTTCAATTCTTTTGAGAATCAGGTGGTAATTTGGCTTTAAGATCTAACATTACAAAAATGTTCATATGTTTTGATCCAGTAATCAGATTTCTTTGAATCTCTCATAAGCAAAGAATTCAAAAGAAGTTGAACAGTATGTGTTTGAAAATGTTCACTATAATCTTTATTTTTGGCATCAAACATTTGGAAACAAGCTAATAATAGCTACCACTATATGGGCACTATGGTTCAGAAACAGCTTTCGCATATATCATTTCCTTTTATTTTACAGTGGCTCTGTTACCTTCACTTCATAGATGAAGAGACAATCAGAGTGGTGCAGGTACACAGGTCACAGGCAGGCTGTGCTGAGGTTTTCAGATTCCAAAGACTGAGCATCCTTGCCTATTGCATGATGTCCCTTTATAAATCTATATGTCCAGCAGCAGGGTAAAGGTTAACTATATGAACTTGATGAAATAAATGTATATAGCCATGAAAATAATCATTATGAAAGCAACATAGTAATAGTAAAAAAAAAAAATACTTGGCTGAAAAAAAAACCAAAGTACAAAAAGAATCACATCTTTGCTGTGATTATTATATAGAATTAGATAGTCATAATAGTCCACGACTGGAAGGGAAAGGAAAAAAGTTAAGTCATTGAGAGGTTTTCTTTTATTTCAGTACCACTGCATTTACAATTTCTTATTGCTGTGAACCATCTGGCACCTTTTAGCTCTTTAGTGGAATCATAATTTTTTAGGAAAAATAATACATATAAAAATAGTTCCGCTGGTCTCACTCCCTTGGAGGACGTTAAATAGAAAAATGTCTGGAAATCAAAATAAGGCTTTTCATGGAATTATGAGTCCATAGAGGAACAAAGGCCTGTGAAGGATGGGCCAGTGCTGATCACAGAGGCTGGGCCCTGCAGTCACAAGTCCCATGTACTGCCTGTTTCATCTCAATGACACTTGTGAAGCAAATCTTGTGTGGAGCCATGGGGATGTGGGGCCTCCTTGTGGGGCTGACAAAAGAGGGCTGGGTTTGCCAAATGGAATCAGGCTCTGGGAGGCTGGGGGAGCCTCCATTGTCTTCAGCTCCAGTGATTAAATGCCGGATTAGAGGGGAAACATTCCTTCCACCCTCCCCTGCCCCTCAGCCTCGGCTCATCAGGCCCATTCACAAGTCTCCTTCCAAAAAATATTGACAGGGGTGCCTTCTATTCATCACCCTCACAGCTGACACTGCCACCCAGACAAAGAGGCTTCAGGAGGTTAATTAAAACCAGGTAATAGAAAGAATCAAGGGCCAACACTTCAAAAATGCCACAGGGACTCTGGGGCAGGGGAAAAGACATATGGCAGGAAAGCCACCTCCTGGACACTGACCCACTCTCCTGCTCTGCCTGCACTGGCACCCCCTCATTTTCTTGTGCTGGTGGACATGAGGAATGGCTTCCTTCCCATTTTTTACACTTCTCTTGACCAAGTATGCGGTGTCTTGCTGCTCATCTTCATCCAGCTAGTTTCTATCCCTCTCAGATATGTTGCATCTGGCAGCATCATTTGCAGCCTCTTTGTGGAACTGACACGGATATTTAGTTCTCTCTTGTTACTGAGCACATGCCTTTGCACTCAGGAGGATCAGCCAGGATGCCATCAGACCAGCTAGTGTCCTGGGCTAAACTTACTGCTATTCCCTCAGCCTGACATACTGGGTCATAATATTGAAAGGTTGGGGAGAAAGCTTTATGGAAATACTGTCTGGACTAATGGCATACAAACTTTTTAGACCCATTACTTAGACCTAGCTATTCATCAAAATATTCACTTGCTTTTTTACAGGAAAATTTTTGTTTAGTGCCTTCCTAATAGGAGGCACTCAGTAAATACATGTTGCAGGTTGAATAAATGAGTGACTTAGGGAATCCAAGCATAAACTCTAGTGCCAAATTGCCTAGACTTGGTCACTTACTACCTGTGTGACCTTGAAAAGTTACTTAAGCTCAGTTTTCTCATCTAAAAAAACAGAGATGATGATGATGATGATGATGATGGTGATGACTTCTTTCCTCACAAGGCTATTCTGAGGATTGAAAACATTAATATATGCAAAGCTGTTAGGTTAGTATCTGTCACAGAATACATGCTATGTAAGTGTGAGCTACAATTATTATCATAACTTACTTGCAGCAAATAAATTCTAGAGGTGCATTAACAGCATCCCCCATCCTACAGTGCCAACAAGAATAGAAACACTGTGGCGTGTCAGATAGTCACATGTCTTGTTAGGGAGACCATTTCATGGATGGAGTAGAGGCTTGATCACTGCACTGTACACCTGAAGCTGATGTTGTATAGTATTGTATGCCAACTGCAACTGAATATGTGGATGGTCACGGGATGTGGAGTATACTGTGGAGGGGAGTCAGGGGAGTTGTGATGGATATGTATGATATGGCGGGGGGAGTGGGGTGGCGAACTGGGGGAGGGGGGTTTTTACTTTGGGGGGTAAAGAGTATAACTATTGCCTTGTGTTGTACACCTGAAACTAATAAAAAAATAAATAAATAAAAGGGAAAGAAAAACCTTGTTAAAAAAAAGAATAGAAACACTGGAATGGAGACAGATAATACTATTTCTTTATCTTGTATAACCTTAGGCACAATTCTAAAAGAAAATATTAGCATATTGAATTCAGGAGTTTGTTAGAATGCAAAAAAAAAAAATCATAGGAATGCAAGGATAGTTTGATATTATGACATCTGATATCAAAATTCACTATATTAGTAAGTCACAAGACAAACCCCCATAATTATACTTTTGGTGGCCAAAAGACCTTTTCATAAAAATTTCACAGCCATTTTTTATTTTAAAAGTTTTTATTAGGAATAGATCGTGAACATAATAAATTCACATGGAAACACATGCACACATATTAATTGAAAAACTATGATGTCACTTAATTATAAAATGGTAAAAGCATTTTCCCATTATCAAAGACAAGGCAATATTGACCACTGTGGAAACTATTATTATTCTGGAAGTACTAGCCAATGCAATTAGACAGGAGAAACAAAAAAGTTATAAATATGGGGAAGGAATTATTTGCAACTGATATTAATATATATCTTTCAATTCATAAATATCGATTGAAAATGTGTTACAAACAACAAGATTACTAAGTAAACGCCTGGTTATAAAGTCAGTTATACAAAATGTAATAGGTTTCTATAAGTAAATACAGTAAGATGAAATTGATTACTTGCAACTCTGATAGGCTAGATGAATTTTTTTGCCTCTACAAACCAGGCTTTCTTCTGTCTCTGAACAGTGGACTGTGACAGGGTGAATTTCTGTTGAATAAACTGAAGTGGTAGCTTGGACAACAAGGCAGTTCTTCATTAAGACACACCTTTTTGTTGCTTCTGATTACCTGCTGGCAGGAACTAAGTTTGTCTGTTATATGTATGCCATGTGTATCAAATCAGTCTTTGAAGTTATTCAAATAAAGAGGATTAGTCATAGTTCTAGGGAAACATAAAGACTAAGCTTTAAAAAAGCAGAGTTCATATGGCTTCATGCATCTGTTAACTTGGCTTAGACACGTTTCCTTGTAGTATGGGTATTTTATGCACCGTTTGCCTTGAAATAGTCACAGGTTTAATCAATTCTGTATGGTACTACATCTATTATATACACAAAGAAAGAAGATGTTCCATCATTATCTTAATAGCACAACTAATACGGAGCGGTGGGATAATCCAATCAGATAGTTATTTCTCTGACCATTAAATTTATGCATAAATTCCGAACGCCATGTATTGCTTACTTTCTGATTTCCTACCATCAAACCTGACATATTGCTTTATTATGATTAGCTCTAGATAATAGTTTATTTTTCCCTCTAAAATATGTTTTAACATTTTTCAAGCTATGCGATTTATTCTTATTTGTTCTCCACTGTCAAAGATACATTATTCAAAGATGTGTTACCATTTTCAAGTGCTAACTAGTTAGGGAACACAGAACTTGGTAAGTGATACAAAGCTTCACTCACAAATCCTAACCCTCTAATACTGCATACCCACTTCAGAAGAATCCTGTATATAACATATATGCTGAAAAAAACAGAGATGCTGGTATATATTTGTAGAAATTTTTAATTTAAAAAATGCTGATCATTTAGAAATGCCCTGAAGATTTATTTTAAAAATGAGCTTGAAGGATTCTGGTTATTTAATATTGTTTTGACAATAGATACTTGATAAATATGTAGGAGATCACAATAATTATAAAATATAACACCATTCAGTTTTGTGGTTCTTACATGTATGGCTCCACATAAACAAAAGGAAGTGAGACATTATTTTACCATGAAAGAATACTTTACTGGAAGCAAATCCAATATAAACCCTCAAATTTTTTAGAAAAATTAATGATGGTCTTTATTCCTTTTCTAAAAAAGAGTGTTTAATTGCAGGATCCACAAAAATTGATTCCTTTATATAGGAAGCTCTTTTAGTATGATTAAAAGTATTTAATTTACAAAAATTAAAAGTACATTTATCTATTCAAGACCTCATTTAATAATTTTTTTGATTAAAAATTTTCTGACAAAGATGTATCTTCATTTCCCTCCTCCTCTACTGGGTTTGTGATTAACTTTGAAATATGTTATAAAATATATAATAAAATTATTTAATATTCTTATGTTGACATTTGAATTTTGTTCATTGATTCATTCATTCAACAAATATGAATTGAAAACCTACTGTGTGCCAAGTTTACATGCCCTGGAATTATAGCAGTGAACAAAATTCCTGTCATCATGGAGTTTATATTCTGATTCTGATGGAGATTGAAAACTGGTGACTTTAAAAAAAAATTTTAAAGTCTGTCAGGTGCTGAGTTTGTCATAAAGAAAACAAGGAAAAGAAAGCTCAGGTCAATACTTGCATGTTGCTAATCTAAATCCTTCTTGGAAGTAGGCAGGGTACTAATCCCTCAATTATCAATCCTTTGGGCATTCGGTGATGATAATGCTATCTCCCTAATTGCAGTGCAGCAGCAGAAGAAATCCTTTCCAATTGCTGTTCCCATCTGATGAGTCCTTTGGTGGGAACAACAGGCTGTTGGAACCTGCCCACAGTTTCATAGCAGTGTAAGAGCCATTCTGAGAAGAACATTTGCTTTGATGTCAGAGGAGCCCGCCTTCAAATCTCACCTTGTACTATAAAATTAGGCCAGGTACTTGGTTTCTCTGTGCCCAATTTTTCACCTATTAAATAAGCATATTAATCCTCCCTCAAAGGATCAGATTACTGAAAGAGCCTGTGGGAAGTACTTGGCTGGCGGGAGTTAGCTTACCCAAGGTCCCCACTTAGTGGTAGAGCCAGGGTTAGAACCCACGTCACCTCACTCTGGAGACTTGTATAAGGCCTTTGTCTTGTACCATGTTTGCCCACGTGACAAGACAGTAGATGTATTCATCATTTATTAAGAAGACCTAAGCCCTGTGCTGGGCTCCCTCATGGACCACTCTGGGCCTCAGTTTCCCCTTATGTAAGATGAGGGAGTTGGACAAGATGATCTTTAGAATCTCTCAACCACGCACTTCTGTGACACCAGGTAGGGTGACCAGCCGTCCTGGTCTGGCTGGGGCTGAGAGGTTTCCTTGGACTCTGAACTTCCAGTGCAGACAGGGAGAGTTCAGGCAAATTAGGATGAGTTCATCCCACCTCCAGGCTTCCTCTGTGCTTGGTTTGCACCGTCAGCTTTCCTGATATACCACTGAATACCTCAAATTGAACGTAATCCTGCAAAAGAATTCAACATAAGGCTAGCAAACAAAGCCGCAGCCTGTGGCCTCTCCACCTCCCCTTCTTCTCCCTTAGCGGTTTCCTATCTGAAAGTGGTTTTGCAAACCTGGGTTGAATCATCTACTGCTGTGGTTTTATTATAGTTTTCGTAGCTTGCTATAAAGGAGCTGACCAGCCATCTGAACAGACTAAGGGACAGTCACAGAGACTTTCTTAATGTCTCAATGTCTCCATTCACCTCAGTGGGAAGAAACCAGAATTTTCATAATCCCACCACCTGGCCTTGTCAGAAAAGTTCCCTGGGGACTGTAAATGCAAGTTACTTCTCCCGTTCCTCCCTCTCTTCTTTATTTACTTTTCATTCTCCTTTCTACCAAAAGGCAGTCCCCTCTGTGGGAACAACCAAAAGGGAGCATGATGTTTTGATTCTGAGCGGAGGCTGCACACCTTTGGGCTGGTCCCTGCTGGGGACACTGGCCCTGCCATCCCCAGCTGAGATATCACTTAACAGTGCGGGGGCCGGCTGAGTGGCGCAGTGGTTAAGCGCTGGCCTTGGAAGCCAGCAGCCCCGGTTCGGTCCCACATGTGAGGGCCAGTGACACTGCCCTCAAAAAAAAAAAAAAAAAAAAAAAAAAAAACACTGGGGGCCAGCCGAGTGGCGCGGTGGTTAAGCGCTGGCTTGGGAAGCCAGCGGCCCCGGTTCGGTCCCACATATGAGGGCCAGTGACACTGCCCTCAAAAAAAAAAAAAAAAACAAAAAAAAAAAAAAAAAAAAAAAACTTTGGGCCGGCCGAGTGGCGCGGTGGTTTAGTGCTGGCTTTGGAAGCCAGCGGCCCCGGTTCGGTCCCACATATGAGGGCCAGTGACACTGCCCTCAAAAAAACAAAAACAAACAAACAAAACAGTGCGGGCCTTCAGGGGCAGGGGCTGTTCAACATGTTTACAAGATGTGTAGCTATTAGCAACATCTTACTGCTCACATTAATTAATGGGGAGGGAGGCTGATGGAGCCCAGTACTAAAGAGGGCCAAATTGCATCAGTGTTTGGGTTTCGAATTGATACCCATTACAGGTGTATTCTGAGTAGCACCTTCCCCCAGCAGGTTGATTGTTTGCTATGCTTCAGCTACAGCAGATCCCAAAGTGGCCAGAACACTAGGGTTGCGAGTTTATTAAGGCCTTTTAAATTGGTTCAGTGTATCCATTATTTTATCTGCGTGACAAAGACCCTATGTACGTGTGTGCCAGCCCCCATGTCTCCTACACCAGGAGAAACCTGGTCATTAGGTCCTTCCCCTGCTGTAGCTGGCGACATAGATTTGTGTTAGGCTCGAAGCTCGTAGTGGAGGAGCCACTCTCTACATGAAGACACCTGTTATTCCAGCAGGAACATGGTGTTTCTTTCACGTTTATAATGAAACCTCTCCATGCTGCATTTTCTTAATTAGACCAGTAGAAGAATTCTAGTTCTTATAAAATCATCCTTTTACTTTATTAATAGCTTCTTTGGCAAATAATGACCTTGACAATTGTTTGTTCAATTTCTGCTTTTTTGAAGCCTTACAGGTTTCATTTGGTTAAGGGAAATAACTTGGAGTTTTGAGGCCACTGCAATTGCTATTCTCCTGGATTTTATTGCCCTGGATAATGAGTTATTTACTGCTTTTTTGCCCCCCAGTTGGAAAGTGGTGAGTTTTATCATGTTCATTTTATGAAGGGGGGTAAAATAGCACCCCATAATACTGTATAATCCTACCAGAGTTAAAAAAGAAAATAAATCAGGATAAGAACAATATCTCCCAACTGCTAGGGTAAACACTATGTGATTTGTGAGATATTCTCACCAGGGACAAGTTATAGGGACATTTCAGCTCATTTTTAGCATCTGATGAGATTCCGACATCTGCTGGAAATTGGTCAGGCACCATGGACATTCCCTTTGGGATGCATAACTTGCCAGTAACAGTGGTGATCCTTGGGCAGAGGGAGAAGGTAGTCAGAGGGGGACAGTTGATAAGACTTTCACTTTTTATTTTATCCTCTTCCACATATTTTGAAAACCTTAAAGGACAATTGTGTCTTGCTTTTCAATAATATGAGAGAGAGAGAGAGAGAGAGAGAGATCTTTTTTCCATGCTGCCATTTAAAAACTCCCTACTTGCTTGGTTGTGTTTGCCTCTGAGAGGGTAGAGAAGGGACTACAGCCTTCTCTGTACAGGCTGGTCCCTAGGGGGGGTGGCAACTGTGCAGTGAGACATGACAAATAACTACATGTAAACCAGATGGTAGGGAGGTGCCCATGGTCATCTTGATGCAACTTCTGCACCCCTGCTGGTCGACCCCTCTAATTTTGGGGGTGCTGTGAAGGAGGGTGGGAGAAAGAGTTGCAGCTGGAAGAGAGGAAGGTGACCACCTGCCTTTGACACCGTGCCACACTGAGCTCAGGGGCTCTGTGAGGGCTGCTGTTTGCTAATTACACATTGCCGAGTTCTCCTGCTCCTCAGAGGAAAGGCCAGCCACATAAAGGCAAAATAACAACCAAACATTGCTCCAAATCCTGCCTAATGATGTTTCTCTGGAAATTCACTCTGATTCCATGGCGTGTAAACCACACTTCTCGTAAACTATAAGGGTTCTGCAGGATCCTCCAGCAGCTGAGGAAACAGTCCTTAGTCTGTACTTCCGACAATAGCAAGTCTGCAATGAAAGGCAACCACTTTTACTAGACATTGTTTTACAAAAGCAAATACTCTCGGTGGGGTGATTTAGAAGGTTTCAGGAGAGCCACGGTGAGACTGCTTGTGCAGTGCCAGGCTAACTACTTCTGAAAGAGGACCATATGTTGCCTTTACAACATCTCTTTGGTGTTTAATTTGATGAAACAATGTGCCATAATCAGCCATGAGGACAGCAGTCATGATTGATGGAGAGAGACTCACGTGGTACAACTCTCATTTCAATATCACCACGCTAATCCCATTATTCGCTTGAGTTGGCTTGTTTTGGGCTACCTTAAAAAAAGTTATTTCTTTAATGGTCAAATTGCCATGAGGTCTGGAAGATTTAATGTATCATAAAACTCATTAAATAACCAGCCTGGCAGCCCCCATGCTGGGTAGTGTTCTAGCATATGGACAGCGCTAGCCAAAGACCACAGGATTTATTTATACACCACCCAGCCAAAGCCTCAGGGGCAAGTTAAGAGTGCACAGTGAAATGTGTTCTAAGTGGGCATTCCTCAAACTTTAATGTGCATATGAACCATCAAAGTTCCTTATTAAAATGCAGATTCTGATTCAGCAGGTCTGGGGAGAGGCTGAGATTCTGTGCTGCTGATAACTCGATGTTCACCGCTGGTCCAAGGACCCCACTTTGAAGAGCAAGGCACTAGGGGGTCTTGAGAATATCTAATGATAGCAGTTAACATTTATTAACCACATAATCTTCCTTATAAGTACTTGCTGTGTGTGTTAAGCAAGTGTGTTCTTATTTCATCCTTACTTTCAACCCCAGGAGATAGTGTTATCACCCCCACCTCATAGATGAAACCAACATACGGCCTAGCTAAGTAACTTAACCAAAGTCACACAGCTTATCCGAAGTCAAGTTCAAAGTCAAGTCTTCTGACTGCACAGCTTATTTGTTTCCTGTTCTGGTTTTGGTTCTCAGCCCCTACACTGTGATTCCTTTGACATAGCATCGAATCCCCTGGCTCCATCTTTAGTTAAGAGATGCTGGCTATTAAATAGATGGCTCACGAGCTGGAAAAATTATGACATTTGTCTTGGGGGCTTTTGCTTCCTCCTTCTATATTCCTTTCTCTAAAAGATAATCTCTGCCAATCTGGGCAGCTGATCATACTTGAATTTCAGAAGGACTCTGTTGACTCAAGGTGGTCCAAGCAATGAGCTGCTGATACCCTAACCCGAGCCTGAGTAGTGGCTATTTTAGCCTCTGTCCCTTCATGTTGAACAGGTGCTTGTGAAGCTGACCTGGCAGCCTTCCCAGAAGGGGAATGGCAAAGGAGGACACAAAAATCTTTGTCTGGGACCTTAGGACATCCTAGAAAAGCTGTGTAAGGAGAAGCAAGAACATCGGCATCCCTGTTTAAGTACATGGTTTAGGTACAGTGTTTTCAAATCAATCCTTTTTTTAAATGTGAAAATGTATTTTTCATGTTACATTTTAAAGGACTTTAAATAACAAGTAGATTGGTTTTGGTTTGTTTGTTTACTTGATTTCGCAAGTTACAGAACAATAACCACCACCTCAGCATTCACCTGGAAAAAAAGTAGACACTGTAATTAACTTCTAAAAATAACTCTTACCGATCCATAAACATACCTAAAAGGAAAAAGTAGCGAAGTGATGTCAATTCAGAAAAATCACTGAACTCATCCAAATGTCCCATGTTTACAAATGAATTTAGAATTATGTATCAAAAAGATAAACCATGTTACAGCTTTTACAGCATTTCTTTTAAAATGAATGAGCTGAAGACAAAGAACATTATTAGAATGGGAGTCAGGACGCCTGAGTTTTAACCCCACGTGAATGTGAACCTCCGTTTCCTCATCTGTGAAATGAGGAAGGGAAAGACATCAAGACCCAGCATTTGATGCCTTAAGTCTTACCTGGCAATGTAGCAACAGAGTGGGGTTTACCAATCAGGTTAGCTTATTAAGCTGCAACCATGGTCCTCTGCTTTTCATTGGCTCTTTTGGAGGCCTCATCGGGCAATAGTATTTTTCTATTTCAGCCAGTTGAGATTGCTCAAAATCCTCGCAAGAGTATATGCATATATGTAATATATGTTTTACATATATATATTTGTGATTGTTGGACACTCAACAATAGTGTGAGGCACAACTCTTCTCGTTTCACAGATGGGGCAAACAAACTGTTAGAAGGGTCACTTTACCACCACGGAAGACTGTGCGTAGAGGTCAATGGCACTTCCTTCAGATGAGACCTACACACAACGTCCACCCTTTCCTGCTAATTATGCAGCTTTCTTTAGCATCGGGTCTCCTTTTCAGAACAGGAAGCTTTGTATGTTAGCCTACCATTTGCTATGAAAAAATAGTTTCACCAACAGCTTTTGTTTCTCATCAGGAGTAAGCATTTGTTCATTTTTCTTCAATCTTTGCATGGAACCTGGGTCAGCTTTGATCTTACTCTTCCCTGGGTTCTTTTTAATCTTAGTGGATTGTAAGGAGAAGCCTACTCCAAGCAGGTGACTGGTTATTGAACGCCCTGCATTTTCTGATAGCATTCCATCATCAGGTAGTCATTGCATTATAAAATTTATAGGGAAATGCCATTTCTCTGAACATATTTCTCTAAAAATATTATTTCACTCAACATATACATTTTCTTAGCCCAAAGTTCTACAGAAGTCATGGCCTCTGTCTTTGAAATGCCCTAAAATGTCATGACCAAGCAGGAAAAACTCTTAGGTTTGACAGAAAAGGAATGGATGTTATAGGAAAATATTTGCACAGTTCTGCAAGTAGTGGAAAGAGATGCAAAATGGAAAAAGAACACAGACACTGGGGTCTGCTGTATGTACAGCCATAGTTTAGAATTTGTTGTTATTAAGGTGTTCATAACTTTCGCTCCCAACTCCTGTAACCAGGTTTAAATGACCAATTTTGGCACAAGGACTCAAGTGTGCTGTATATTTCATAGGCCAGGATGACTGCAGAAAAAAAATTCAACTACATCTGGGATGAAGGCTGTCCACGAGTGTCTCTAGCAGCCTAATGCTTTTGCTTTGCTCAGATTTGCAACAGCCAACTGTTATTGATTTGGTATATTTCTGAATTAAGATTATACTTATTATTTGGAACTCTTAATCCTGCAAAGTATCAGTACAAAGTTTAGACACTGATAAGGGGAAAAGTTGTAAATCATAACTGCTGCTTGTAGAGTTTCCAAAATATCTGATTTTTAAAAATTGTGTTAGAGTACATGGAAACATGATAATGAACTTATAAAAATATGAGAGTAACTCCTAGTATTATTACAAGAAGTTTGGCCACCCTGGGGCTGGATCTGATCAAGAAGGAAAGAGTTCTTAATTCAAAGATGTTAGATCAAGATTGAATTTGAAAGAAATTCTTAGTCTGTTATTTTTTTGTTTGTTTCTCCTATAAAGTAATAGAAATATATTATATTACTTTTGCTGCAGTTTTATAATAAACCAAAGAGTTATTTAACCCAATCCAGCCTAAAAATTATCACCAAACCAATGACAAATCACATGGTAAAAATATTCACCTTATTTCCTGAAAAGCATTTTCCCTCAATGATTTTGCATTCGTTTAATATAGTCACAAAATAATGGAAACCACCATGAAAAAACAAAATGGGTTTTATCTAATTTACACATAATTGCCTATGAAAACGGTTCAGAAATCTAAATGACCCGTTTTAAAAGACCAATGCAGTTAAAAGGAGGGGAGGTATTGTAACCAGTCTTAAGCAACAGGTACTAAAAATGAATAGAAATAAACGTTTTGATCTCCCTCTCTCTCTCTGCTCTCTATCTTTTAAAATCACCCATCTTAAATTAATTCCATTAGATTTTCAGCTGCTTTCCGAGAAGCAGGGTGCCCGAGCAGAACAAAATGTTTCCTGCCAAACAATGGCCCTGCTTAATTTGACGCCTTAAGCAAAAACCCAACAATATTCCATTAGACCATTACACACAATTTTATCCTTTTCTTTTCCTTTTCCTTCCTTCCTTCCTTCCTTCCTTTCTTTCTTTCTTTCTTTCTTTCTTTCTTTCTTTCTTTCTCTCTTTTTTTTTTTAATGTTTCACTTGGGGGAGGTGGGAGGGGAAAAAGGCTAAAACAAACTAATTTTTGGTCATTTTATTCCTTTCGCAAACAGTTTGAAGACTAAGCAATTTGTACTTACAAATCTGGGGCATTAGCAGGCGGGGACCCTAAATCCGCAGGCACACAAGCAGTAACTGTTTGTATGCCAAGCTGTTTGTAAGCCTGATTTGACAGGAGAGAGCTATTCATTCTTTTGTCAACTGTCAGTCTAAAAACGTTAACCTGCCCGGTCCCGGGGTATGGGAGCGCTAAATCTTCCGCCCTACAACTGTATAATGAACAGACTGTTTCATTAGTGGGACAATTCACTCGACAAATCCAGCCCAAACAACTTATTTCACAATTTGTGAGCAGAATTAAATTTCGGGGGAGCCGCGAGAGGGGGGTTGGAGGGGAGGAGGGGGAGTAGGTGAGCCGCACACAATGTACTGAGGGATCAATGTGTTGGGACAAGCGTTCCAGGCAATTTTGCCGGCAGTTGTGGGCTGAGGCTCGCAAGGCCGCGGCATGCAGATGAGCGGATTAGGGGAGCCGCAGCACTAGGTCAAGTGTCTTGAGGGGGGCTGATAAACACCCCAAACCTGACAACAGATTTTCCTTTCTTCCTGCACCACTTGTTAAGTGTCAGAGCAAATCTTTTGAATGGCAGTCGAGTTTACTTAGAGGCCCTTTCTTCAAGAAGACACTCTATCCATTTTCTGAAGCCCATTCCAGGCTGCCTCGGGAATAAATTTGCTCCGCATCTCACACACACAAAAAAACGTCTTTTTCCTCTGCATCTTGACTATAAGCCTTTGTCTCAAGGTGTGTGAACCAGAACAAAAATCCACATCGAGAGCCCCTAAGGTTTCAGAGCCTCTGGATTTAGCTTTAATACAAATTAAACATTTTGAAGATCACACAAATACTTTTTTTTGTCACCAAAAAAAAATAATAATAAATTCATTTTTTTAACATTAGCAATGTATAGATTCTGCTGAATGGGAAAATTTGAAGTAGCAAATGGTCATAGAATAACTTGATCTTGATAATATCCTACAAAAACGTTGCTATAAATTCAAATCAAGTGAATAGACAGCGTGCTGTATTTCTTATGTTTTTAAGAATCCAAAATGGAAGAAGCTATGCTTATTATATATTAAGTTGTATCTCTCTGTTAACTCAGAGTGCATGATGGAAAATTCGTGTTGAAACATCAAACATTTGCTAACTATAGGTTTGTACCAGGGATACTTGTTTTCCACTTTGTGATGTTCTAAAAATGTTTAAATAGGCTCAAATGTCCGAGGATTCTTTGTTGCAGCTTGGGTTTGCTTTTTGGTTTTACTTTTTGTTTATTTATTTATTTTGGCAGTTAAACTTTAAAATGGTCAAATAGGAAAGCCCTCTGAAAATTAGGACATTTAAATAGGAACGCCTTGATGCAATAATTTTGAAGATGTTTTTCTATATTTCTGTATCATTCTTTTAAAATTTAGATCATGGAAAATGTTATTGAAGTATTGAAAATTCTTTAAAAAGGGAGTAATTTTAATTTCTCTTGCTAGCTCTACCCATTTTATAAGGAATATTCAGTCAAACTAGTAATCGGGCCCAAAATGTTTCTCATTTACCCACCGCGAAAATTTTGTACCGTTAGAGCTATTATATTTTCTAGTAGAAAACTACTCACATTTTTGTTTTTTGAGGATTTCCAAGTGAAATAAAATAGCTACAGGAATATTCTATAATCACTGCTGGAGTCTTGTTATCATCAGAGATGCATCCTTTCACCTCTTTCTTCGCCCTTTTTCAGTAAAGAAAAACTTACTGTTATCTTATAGTCCTGAAAGCTACTTTCAATCAAGACACTTTCCAGCCTACCTGTAAGGCCTTGATGAAATACTACGTTCTGTGGAACAATTTCTCCTCCATCTCCAAACTCTGATATTTCTTGAGAAACTTAGCTTGGTGTTTGCTTTCCTTGCACAGGCCTCAAGCTAACGGAAAAAATTCCCAGCTAGCCAGGCTGTTCCAATGGCCTACTGAGTTCTATGATGGCAGGAATTCTATGAATAATAATGGGGTCATGCAATCCCATGCAGCCTCAAAGAGAATTCAGTCTAATCACCCAGAAATTCTGCTTCGTCACAGTCCTTTCTCTTGCCATGCACTGCTTTGGCTCCCTCTTTGCTTCCACATCATTTAAGCCTTTCTACCCACCCTCCACTTCATCCTTGGGGCCTCCACTGATCCTTTTCCTGCGGTTTCCCAGGATTTCTCCAGATGTTCCAGCAGCTCTGTCCTAGAGGCCTCCATGCAGCCTCCTTCCAGCACCTGAAGATGAAATCCACACCTATTCATATAGAATGTTCAAGCAACACAGGACAGAATAAGGAACAAAGTACAGGCTTTCCTAGATTCTGCACCTAGAGGTATCTACTGCCAATAGACTAGAGGCCATCCTTCCAGAATCATTTATACATCTTGTTAAATAAAAATGGCACCATACCGTACATGTCATTTTATAAAGTGTGTGTTTTTACTTAATAATATATCATGGAGATTTTTTTTCCATATCATTAACTCTATGTCTGCATATTTCTTTTTATTTTTTTATTTCCTATTTTTTTAAATTTTAACTTCCAAGGGGTAAAGTTTTTTTAATTTTTTTAAAATTTAATTTAATTTTTTTATTTTTTAAAAGATTTTATTGGGGAATTGGGGAAGGGGAACAGTGTTGGGGAATCGGGGAAAGGGAACAGACAAGCGGTTGTCCTTCAATCTTAGTTGTGGAGGGCCCAGCAAACTCAGCTCCAAGTCCAGTTGCGCCTCTCAGCTCAAGGTGCTGTGTTCAATTAGTTGTGGGTGGGCATAGCCACCATCCCATATGGGAGTCCAACTGGCAACCTTGTTGTTAAGAGCACACGCTCTATCCCCTGAGCCACCAGGGCAGCAGCTCAACTCAAGGTGCTGAGTTCAGTCTTTAGTTGCGGGTGGGCATAGCCCACCATCTTGAACAGGCAATCTCGTTGTTACACCAGCTGAGCCATCCTGCCACCTGTTGACAGCTCAGCTTGGGCGCAGTATCACTTGCCCATGTGGGAATCAAACCAGCGGCCCCATTGCTCAGAGCTTGCACTCTTGAGCAAGCTCTTAACCAACTGAGCCACTGGGCTGGCCCCTGCATATTTCTTTTTAAAGGCAGTATAAGAGTCCATTGTATAGATACTCCTCAATTTTCTAACTAGGCCCTTTTTGTGGGCCATTTAGGGCATGACTATTTTTTTTCACATTATAAAAATGCTGAAATGAACATCTTTGTACAAATATTTTTGTGTACTTCTCTGGTTAGCTCTTGAAGACTTAAAGAAAGGAACATACATATTTTTGAGGTTAAAAGATATACATATTTTTTATATATGTAGTCAAGATGTCCTCTGGGAATTTATTCTATAATATGAATCCTGTTAGTTGACTTTTTTTGGGTACAGAGAGAGCACACAGGGCCTGGGAAGTTGTATCTACTTGTGTTAATTCAGACTTTTGCAACCTGCAGCTCTTAGGCCTTGGAGCTGTAGTTTGTCCTTGATTCTCATCAGAGAGATTTACAGTCTGTTTCTACTGCCTTCTCTCTATTTCTTTTTCTTACCAAACAGCATATGACATTTTAGGGACCTATTTCCTAATGCTTACAAAAGTCTCTTGTATTATTTGAATAAATGGGTGGTATAAGAGAAAAAATTTAATCCTTATATATTCTCTGTTCTGTGACTTAGTTGGCCTATAGATTAGCCCTCTCCACTGCTTTCTCTGGCACTGCCACCTTCCCTTGTCATTTTGTATGAAAGGACGAGCCTTAGCACATGCCTCTTACTTCTAGCCATAGTAGAGATTCACTCTATTTTGTTTTTAGTAAAAATGTATTGAAATTATAAAACTAACATGCTCAGATTCCATAAAAATTGAAAACTATAAAAAGAATACAGGGCTGGCCGAGTGGCGCGGTGGTTAAGCGCTGGCTTGGGAAGCCAGCGGCCCCTGCTCAGGTCCCACATGTGAGGGCCAGTGACACAGCCCTCAAAAAAAAAAAAAAAAGAAAGAAAGAAAAAGGAAACATAGCCATCTCTCCACGTGGTGACATAATCTTCAAACCGTCCTTTAGAAAGTTACAAAAGTGTTTGCCCCATTGGTGACTTCGCTGCTCCCTTGTGGCTGGAATGTGGTATTTCAGCTCAAACCAAAGAACTACAGGGATTCATGAACTTTTAGAACATTAACTCCTCCAAATAAGCACTTTTTAAAAATAGGATTAATTTTTGGCATTTTTAAAAAACGATTCTCCTGCTGCAGTAAATATGCAATTTGGTTAAAAAAAAAAAAAGAAAAAAGAAAAAAGAAAAAAGGGAGCTCTGCCTAAATGTTCATAATTTCATCATTGAGTGAAATGTGAAGAATGAAGGAACAGGGCCGGCCGAGTGGCGCGGTGGTTAAGCACTGGCTTCGGAAGCTGGCTGCCCCGGTTCGGGTCCCACATATGAGGGCCAGTGACACTGCCCTCAAAAAACAAAAAAACAAAAAGAATGAAGGAACAGCAGGCTTTGTGTCCTATGAAAAGGAAATTCCAAATGCTTGGGATAATTTTCCATGATGGTACAGGAGGGATGAACTCAGCCACAGACCATGGTGGTGGTGACATCAATATTGGGTGGTCTTCAACGTAGTCCGGACCTCCCCTTCCTGCCTCTCCTCTCCTGCTCCAGCCATTGTCCCCTTCTATGCTGGGCGTCCCCTGCAGTCTCTCTTCTTTGATGTGTGTGCCTGGATTCTTCCTTCTGCATATTTTGACATTCTTCATCTCCAACAGCTGTGGGCTAACCACTTACAGGCAGTGCCCGGTTTCATTCTGCAAGCTGCCAGGACGCTTGCCAAAAGTTTGTTTCCTTACCCGGTATGCAAAGCCTTTCAAAACATTTTCTTTTCTCCTATTTCTAACAGTCTTGCCCTCTGTTTTAGAAGATATGGCTGCTGGATCTGGATGTCATTTTGGTACATTTTTCCCCCATGGGGTTCAATTTCTCTCTCTTTAAAAAAGAATTGAACGTATGTATAATGCTCCCTTTTCTCTTTGTAATCAACAGTTGACTCATATTTGTAATTCCTACAGTCACCAGATTATGTCAGTAGAGAATTTGTTCAACATCCTTGATTCGGATTAGGTGGTTCCTGAGAACTGTACAAACAGCAGCCTCTGAATGGAAAATGGAATCAGGAATCGACATTATACTGAATCCCTGTAACATGAACCCCATGTATGGGTTGAATTTTTTGCCTGTTTTGATCACTGCTATATCCTCCACAGCCCAGCACATACTCAGTAAATATCTGTGGAATGAATGAATGAATGAGCGAATCCAATAAAAAGAAACATACTTTGAATAATTCAGTGTAGTAGGATTTCAAATCTCTTTTCTCACTCTCTCATTGATTTTTAAGTAAATGAAAGCTCTGTGACTTTGTCAAGTGTCTTAAATTATCTCAATCTCGGTATCTTCATCCATAAAATACACACTTGATAACCTCTAACGTCTCTTCCAGGCCTAAACCTCCATCATGGTATGTGGTACTCATGCATCAGTATTGATCTAACCCATGCCAGGCAGATCTGCTACAGAAGAGATAGTTCCAAGTGGAAAATTTCCAAAAGTATTTAGGAAAATGGAGGTACCAAAGAATAAATGTATAATCTCAAGGCAATGCTATTGTATGAAAATATTCATTTGAATGCATAGGTTCCTCCCTCCCTCAATCTTTCTTTCTTTCTTTCTTTCTTTCTTTCTTTCTTTCTTTCTTTCTTTCTTTCTTTCTTTCTTTCCTTCTTCTGTCAGTCTCATGGCTACATCAGGTGATTAATTAATGGGTACTCTGAATAAAATTAATTTGAAAATGACTAAAACAAAGAAAAATGATTTTTCCAGTTTTTCCATAAAGCACAATACTTTTTTTGTGCTTTCAAACCTAAGGAGACTATTTGGCTTAAATGCTGTAACTAGAATTTTGTTGGTCAGTACTGTCTTAGTTATAATTATTAATTCAAAGCTTTGAAAAAAAAATTTTTTATGACAATATATTCAGTATAATCACATTTCATAAGTAGCTGGACATGTTTGGAATGAATTTATTTTGTCTATTTTAAAATGACTTAATGCTTAGAAATTCTATTACTTTTCACAGGTTACTCTACATTTTAATGGTTTTCACCTTTAAATTGTTTTCTGTTTCCTTGGATATTTCCATGTCATTATATTTTTTTCACTAGTTCTTTTTTAATTTACTGAAGGAAAATGTTTGAGCAGTAGGTCTCTTGACCCCATGATGTAATTTCTTTATAGCTGTTTAATCCTATAAGTGAACAATCCATCTATTTGTCTAGCTGCTTTTCTTAAAGTTATATACCTAGTTCTAATATGTTAGCTTGGCTGATATTATTGCACTGAAATGTAGAGGAGATTGTGAAGACCCACCCACATAATCTTTGAGAAGAGAAAGAGAATATAAGGTGGAAAAGCCTCATGGATCTCTATAAAAGGAGGGATAAAAATATCTTGTGGGCCCAACACGCACATTTCACTTTAAAACTTAAGGATAATTTAAATTAAAATGCTGGTTTTATTTAATCATTTACATTTGTTTTAGGGAGATGTTTAAAAAGGAATAAAGAAATAGGAACATAGGAATAGAAAGAGGGAAGGGAGAAAGAAATGAAGGAAAGAAAGAAGGGAGGGAAGGAGGAAGGAACGGAGGAAGGGAATGGGGAGGGAGGGAGGGAGAGAGGAAACAAGTTAGCCATTGTTAAGGCAGTGTCCCTTGCTTATCAGAGAATGTTACCGGGATGAAAGCTTTCAAATACATGGCGACTCACAGGAGCCTCACAACCCCTTCCTTCCTTGTAGTCATCTCTCAATTCACCTCCTTTCCTTCCTTCCAATTTTTTTCTTTCCCTTTCAACTTCCTTTCCCCAAACATTTCCCTACTATTGCCTATGATGTGCTTGTCACTTGGGATACAGTGGTGATAACATGGACATAACACCACACATGCGGAACCGATCCTCTCTTTGGGGAGGACAGAGACAAAGCAGAAAATCACACAGACTACTGAAATGATAAATTCTGATAAATGCTGTGACAAAGGTGACGGAGGCAAAACCCATATTAACAGTGGGGCAAAACTAAACTGATAGGTCAGCAAAGAACTCCCTAAGGATAGAAAATATCTACACTGAGACTTGAAAGTGTAAGAGAAGCTGAAAGAAGGCCAGAGTATCCAGTAGGAGGGGGGCAGGGCTGGAAATGACAATGGTGTGGGGTAGGTTAACAGGACTTAAGTCTTAAGGAGGTGTTAATAGCTATAAGGTTTTTCTGACCGCCCTAGAGGGAATGGATTGCAGTGATCTGAACTGAGGAAGCCACAGTGCACTAACCAAAGCCTCACTGTGAAGCATAATGGTAGGAGCCAACCATTCAGGTTCAAACCCCAGCCCCACACATTATTAGCTGTGTGGCCTTGGGCAAATAAATTAGGTTTTCTGTGCCTCTGTTTCTTTATTTGTCAAAGGAGGGGGATAATAGAATCAATCTGAAGGCTCTTGTGAAGATTAATTGAGCATAACATCCAGCATATAAGTGCTCAGTAAGCATCAGCCATTATGATGACCGATTCCTGAACTTTGCCCATGTAAGACAGATCTATTGAAAAGGTAAAATTAAATGAAACTTTGTAAACGAAATGACATTTTAAATGTTTGCTAGGAAAAATGGCCCATGGAAAATCCTTTAGTAAAATAAGGAAGCAGGCAAACAAACAAACACTCTTATCTTTCTAGTTGGAAAAATCTTTTCCTATATGAGGTTGTTTAGCATGGGGAACTGTCATGCTGCAGGGAACCAGCCCAGTCTTGGCGCTTGGCCTCTGGCTCTGCCCCTCCATATTCCTTTGGCTCTGCCCCCTTCTGGGGCTGGCTTAATCCTCAGGCTGGTATCAAGATGGCTGCTTTCGTTCCATGTGTCTCATCCAGATAGGCAACATCCCTTGTGAGCAGAGGAATGCTCTCTTCCTGTATCTCTTTTTAAGAGCAAGGAAAACTTTTCCTGAACCCCCTCAGCCAAACCCCCTCATATCTGACTGACCACAAAATTGGCCCATGACTTTGTTGAAAATAGTCATTGTCAAAGGGAATAACAGAGCCATCAGCAATGATTTAGACCCCTCATGGCCTACGTCCTAGGGTCCTGGCCTTCTCTGAAGCACAGGGACAAAGTGGAGAAGGGGAGATATGTGAACACAATCAGGATGTGTCGGGAAGGAAGAGAGAAGTGCCTGAGGGTTAGGCAGCTAACAACACCTAAGACATCGCTGTCCGGCAAACCATTGCCCTCAAAGCCTTGACCTGTAGGCAGGGAGACAGAGACCTATACAGAATTCAAACACTGATCAGAATGCAATAATTACTGGAATAGGCTTCTAATTAAAGAACATGGGAATATGGAAGAAAACTGGTTAATGCTTTCCTGGCTGGTATTAGGGATGGTGATACCTGACCAGCTCATGGAAGAATTGAGTAAGAATCAGCTCAAATATAGATTTCTTGGTAGAATAAAGTTTTTGACAATGTCCCTAAAGCCAAGATTGATTTTTTTTTCTAATTTATTTTTTAAAATTTTAAGTTGTGGTAAAGTACACATAAGATAAAATTGAATATCTTAACCATTTTTAAGTGCATAGTTCAGTAGTGTTAAGTATATTCACGTAGTTGTGCAACTCCTTCCTTCCATCCTTCCTTCCTTCCTTCCTTCCTTCCTTCCTTCCTTCCTTCCTTCCTTCCTTCCTTCCTTCCTTCCTTTCAGGGCAATGTCACTGGCCCTCATATGTGGGACCGAACCGGGGCCGCTGGCTTCCCAGGCCAGCGCTTAACCACCGCGCCACTCGGCAGGCCCTAAAAGACCTTTTTCATCTTGCAAAACTGAAACTCTGTCTCCATGAAACAACTCCCTCCTTCCTCCTCCATCCAGCTCCTGGAAACTACCATTTTACTTTCTGTTTCTCTGAATTGAACTACTCTGGATCATTCATGTAAGTGGAATCATACAATAATTTTTCCTTTGGGTCTGGCTTATTTCACTTAGCATAATGCCCTCAAAATTCATCCATGTTGTAGCTTGTGTGAGAATTTCCTTCCTTTTTAATGCTGAAATATCATTCCACTGTATGTGTATAGTACATTGTGTTTATCTGTTCATCCATGGATGGACACTTGGGTTGTTCCCCCCTCTCGGTTGTTGTGAATAATGCTGTGATAAACACTGGTGTATAAATACCTGTCTGCTTTCAATTCTTTTGAATACATACCCGGAAGTGGAATTGTCAAGCTTGATTTTCAAATTTCCAGTGGAAAAGTGTGTTCTTATTGTAAAGATCATAGTTGAAGGTGGGTGTATTGTATGTGCATTACAGTCTTGCTGCCAGGGTGGTACCTGGTCTGGCAGCAGCTGGGAGCTGGTTAGATATGTAGTAGCATCAGCCCCAGCCCTTCTTACTGAACCAGTGATTCAAACTCACATTAAAGTTTTAAGGGAGAAGCCCTGCTCCCAAACACATCTTGTTTTCCTCCCAGTTTATGATCAGATTATCTTGTTCTCTTAGCTGTTACCTACACTCAAAGATTCGATATTCTCTCCCCTTTGTGCTACGTACAAATCATTAGCTTTCAGAGACTTGTTTAACATTGCAGCTGCAGAGATCATTTTTTTTCTTTTTTGTTCTCATTTACTGTTTCATCTGCCTCTAAAAGAGGCAGGAATTAGGGGAAAAAAAAGTCCCACATAGAGGTGACTGCTAATTAAGTCCCATCTTGAAGATGATTAGTTTAAGATAGCAACAAAGCAAACAAACAAAAAAGAGCATATTTTGGTTTTGGTGGAGAAGGGGAGGACGGAGGAAAACAAGAAGTCTGTGAAAAGAATTGCTAAGTGACTGATAAATAGGCTTAAGTTATTTAAACTGGCACCAAGCACAACTTAAACAGTATGTTTTGCATCATCTAAATTTCTAAATATCTGGAGTATATTTGTAAACATGGCAATCTAACATGTTATTGAACGGCACATTCATATTCAAATTAGCATAAATGAGGATTTAACAGCTGATTGCACAGTGTGAATGATAGTGACTAATTGTCAAGTCGGAAAGTTGTGCAGATAATAGTACTAATGCGATCAGCACGCAGCCACCCCGATATGACTTACAGTAGCAAATCTGAGCATTTGAAGCTCGCTGCCCAAGTCCCTGTACATAAAAAGAATGATTCTGGATTAGGGCAACGTGGGCAAAATGGACAGTCAGAAGGAAAGAGGGAGGAGAGAAGGAAGAATCAGAGCTAGGTTGAGGGGCGGTGTGAAACTTTTCTTTCCCTCCACACAGGCCTTCACCTCTTTTATAACAGTCATCAATGGGGCTCCCCGGCCATTCAGCGCTGTCCCTCTTAGAGGAAGCAATTGTTCAGAGGTGTGGCTCATTTCAGAATTAATCTCCGCTGAATGGCCGCTGTGTTACCCATTTTTGTCTTTGCCTGGAGCCTGCAGGCAGCTGGTCAGTGGAAAGTAATAATGACCACAGGAGGAGAATGGGGCAAATGCTTTGCTGCAGATGCTATGTCCCCAACATTGACCTTGGTCATTTCCCTCCCCGGGTGGCTTGGTCCCTAGCAGCAGGAGCCTGGCTTTCCTAATGGTGGCCGTGGTGGACAAGGTGGTGGCTACCTGTGGGATTTCTCCCTTCCTAATAACATTTAGACCCAACAGGCCGTTACCATGAGGACTGCAAACTGAGGCCAATGTGGACAAGGCTGCTGAAGGCAAAACACAAAAACAAGACTACTTGTTTTCGCGAGGGACTTTTTCAGCTGTAATTAGCAGCTGCATTGTCGGCAGGTCCAGTGGGTGATCTGAAGCCTGGGTGTTAGGCATTCGTCAGGAGAAGCAGCCATGCTTTCAGCCCAGCATTTGCCCCCTGCACCCTGCACCCTGCTTCCTCCATCCTCCAGTCACCAGCTAGAGCTGCCTCAGCGAGGACCACTACGGTCACTCTGCCTGAAGCATTTGCAGAACCTCTGGAGGAAGAGAAATGTAATAAATAGTCCACTTGCTGCCCACCCCTAGTGCCTTCTCCACCTCCAATCCACACCCCTCAGGGGAAGTGTGTATCCTTATCCCTATCTCTACCTTCACTCTCATCTCCTTTCTCTCTCTCTCTCTCTCTCTCTCTCTCTCTCTCTCTCTCTCTCCCCCCCTCCCTCCCTCCCTCATATCTATCTACCTCTATCATATCTATGTACTCATCTCTACATCTATTTATCCATCCATGTCATCTCTATCTGTTGCTATCATATCTATCTCCATCATCTCTATCTGTGTCACATCTATCATCATACACCACAGAAATACAGATTTGGTCAAGTACCACTTACCACTTCCCTGATTAAACCGTTAATGACTCCCCATTGACAATAAAAAGCTCAAACTTTTTACTAGAACACTGAATGTCTTTTATAACCTGTCCCATCTTAGAGTTTTCTAGTCTCTTCTTCCTCCTGCCCTTCCTCCCTCCCTCCTTTCCTTTCTCTCTTCCTTCCTCAGGTGATGGACACGGTGCTAGGCACAGGACATCCTCTATTTCCTCACTCACTTCCCACTGACCACCCTTCCTCACCACTCTCACTGGCCCTCCCCCATTTCCATCCCCACAAGGGACTGGTCTCAGAGCCACACTGGTCCTCTTGTCTTTTCCCCATGTCTTCCAGCCCTTTTCCCTCTCTCAGCCTCTGTCCTTGAGGTTTCCTCTCTGGAATGCTTGTCCCTGTGAACCCACATCCTGTGACATGTATGGCTCCTTCTCTAGAGCTCCAGCTTGTCAAGACCAGACATGGCTGCATCTCCCACTGGACTGAGGGTTCGTTGCTCCTTGGACCCCAGGGCCTAGAAGGATTTCCAGCTGAATAATATGTGCATGTAGGCATTTTCTGTGAAACAGGAATCATTTAAAAGCTACAACAAAACAAATTCTATTTCTGCAAATCTAAAACTGCTCTTTCCCCCCTTGAATTAATAAGCATAAAAAGTAAACTGCTAGGGCCGGCCGAGTGGCTCAGGTGGTTTAGAGCTCGCTCAAGAGTGCGAGCTGAGCTCTGAGCAACAGCAGTTCGATGCCCAGCCTGAGCTGAGCAGCCGCTGAGCTGCCAACAGGTAGCAGGATGGCTCAGCTAAAAAAAAAAAAAAAAAAAAAAAAAAAAAGGAAACTGCTGAGCCTCTGTCCTATGACCCTTGGTTCCTGGATGGCTTAAACTTTCTTTTAAAAAGTAACCTAGGCAATAATGATTCTGATTGGAATAAAAACTAGTCTAACTTGATTCTAAATTCAAGTCAATGGGACCACTTCCTTTGGACCACCTCCCCACTCTCTGGGTCCCTGGAGCATCTCTAATGAAGTTGGCGGTCCTGCAAAGGAGACACCTGCTACAATCAACTTCCTTAATTTGAAAGCCCAAATGGCTGGAAATTAATTGTGTCTGCACTCACCCTGACCTCTCTGCCTTTGATGGGTTTCTTTTCTGTTCCAATGATGTCACAAGAGGCATTTTGCTACACCCTTCCCGGTAAGCACTAAAATTGCAAACATATTGGATATATCCTTTTGTTTTGTTTTGCTTTTGGAGAAGGATTGCTTCTGGCTGAACCCTATGATATCATGATTATTAAATCTCAGTTGCTGCTGCTGTGGCTGCAAAAGGATGCAAATAGGTTGGATATCAATCTTCAGAGAAATTGACATCAGATTTGGGTTAGAATGTCGGGAGATTCTAGGCAATGTGTCAATCAACAGTTCTTATTATTAATCCCGGAAGCCTGGTGTTTCTTTCAAAAGAAGGAAAACTGCAATTCTCAGCAGTTCATTGTGTTCACCAAGGTCTGCATTAATCTGCGTAAACATGGATTACCTCTGTAAAGACCCTGTTTCCAAATAAGATCATATCCTGAGGTACTGGGGGTTAGGCCTTCAACATATATGTTGAAGGGGGTGGGGAGTTACACAATTCAACCCGTAAGAGTTGATCAGCCAAGCAGCATCGTTTCACTTCAACGGAGACTTCTGGCTATTAACTATGACTCTAGTAGGAGAATCTGAGGTATATAAATGTGGGGCAAGTTCATTCTCCCCTCTCCTCCCTTCCCCCAGGCCAAGCTGTGTGGTCCTCAGGCACCTCTTGTGGGAGCTGCCTTTTTGGTGTATCACAGGACAAGGCCAGACCTCAGGGCTCCATTGAAATTCAGAGATTCACTCTCCTCATCTCTGCAGCTTGGAAACAGTGCAGACTCTGTAGTCGAGTCTGTCTCCAGAGAAGGCTGTGGACCTGAAACCAGTGGGCAGCGACTATTTCTTTCAACCCGAGAAGAAGCTGGTGATCAATAGTAACACCATAGAAAATGTTCCGGAAATCAGGCCAGCAAAACTGAAGCAGCAGCGTCGTGTACAGCTGCGTACAAATGCTCCTTCGTGTCATTAATCCCAGTTTTAATTTCTAGCCTTATTAAAGACTTAAGGCTGTATGTCCACTTCTTCCCCCTGAAAAGCCAGATGCACATAATGATCTTTATTTCGGTAATTTCCCAGTGGTCACAGTGTGCTGTTTAATCTTTTTTATTTCCATGTGGATTAATCTTTGTCCCCCTGATGAGCTCCCGAGACAACATCTGTGGGATTCAGTGTCATTTCTCGGAGCTAGATTTTCACCATGCAGACAAATGCCACAGTGGAGGGAAGCCGACTCTGGGCACCAATTTTGCCAAAACGGCTTGGAACAGAAGCCAGCGCCACCATTTTCATGTCTCCCCATGATTGCATTTCTGTTTTATCCATGGACCTTGTCTGTACACCTGTTATAAGTACAAGCCTCACAAATAACACAAAAAGAACAGAGAAAGAACAATGATCTAGAAGAATCTTAGAGCCAAAAATGGCCTTGGACATGACTTAACCAGCCTACCTTAAACAAAACAGAGCAGAACAAAACACCAGAGAGGTCATGTGATTTTCTGAAAGACACGCAATGAGATCCTGGAAGAAAGGAGCCAGGCTTATTACTCTCCTGTCCTGTTGACAGTAGCCTAAGGACTTATTAGCAATGGAGGGTGCATATTCTTTTTTTCATCTGCTTTAAGGATATATGCAAAGTTGGGATTTTAAAATTTCAGATCTCCACCATGGGCATATTCTTATGCTTTGAAGAGAAGCAATCTTGATGAATATATATACTTTTGGAGAGGAGAAGGCATACATCAGTATTATTTTTCTTCCCTATCAAAATAATCTATTTGAAAACATTCCAAAAAGTACAAATAAAATGTGACCTATTTTTTAGGGTGGACTTTCAGCATTGAATAGGGAAGTAGGTAGTAAAAGAATTACTTATAAAGTACACTAGTAATAAGGGGCAGGATATATGCATGTTTTTGGAATTAAAATATAGAGACTATTTTAAAGGCTTTGTTCTGGTTATTCATGCTGCATTGGACACAATTAAAGTATTTGGGATTTAAATGAATCCCTTGCCTTCTTGCTCTCCTGAGCTAGTGGGGGTTAGGGCTGCTGCTATGGCCTAATGGGTACTAAGATGTTCCTAGGAGAAAGTTGGTGTTCCCCATACATGGAGTTGATGATATCCACAGGGAATTTCTCTAAGGACAAGAAGGATGGTGGTGATAAGGAAAATGGAATTTTATAAACAGGAAAAGAGTGTGATATCAGAAATATGAATTAGGATATAGGATTATAAGCAGAAGATGTTACAAATAGGGAAGAGTTTGGTTCAACGAGGACCACTTAGAGGACAGGTCTTTGTTGTTGGTTTGCGTTTCCTGAGTCAGCGTGAGAAGACTGAATGTTGGTTAGAAGGAGGGGCAGAAATGGGGGGATGAGAACTGGCCGTGGAGGAATGGAGCAGCAGCAGCGCTGAAGGTTAGGACGGGGTGGGTGATTTGCAGTTTGAAGGTGTGTGGCACTTTGGCCTCCCCGACCTTCATTTTGAGTGGACAGTTTCACATGACTGGAGCCTGGTGATCGAAATCATGAGCTTCAGCATCAAGTAAACCTGGTTCAAATCATGCCCCACTCTTTATTACAGACTGGCCTTGGGCAAGTCCCTTCACTTCTCTAAGCCTCAATTTCCTCAACTCTAAAATGGGGCTAATTGTGTGCACCTCAACGAGTTGTAAGATTTCATGAGATGACAGATGTGAAGCACTTCGTTCTGTGTCTGGCACATAGTCATTGTCTGGTCATTGATAACAGTTATTACTAAGTATTACTAATAAGAAGTCATTGATAACAGTTATTACTAAGTATTACTAATAAGAACAAATGTCCTTTAAAGTTGCTTTAACGTGGATGGAATAATTATTCCAACATGTCTTTATTTCAAAGATTGTCATTACAGATGTAATTGGTGGGCTATGTGTTCTGCCTGGGGAATCGAGGGCATCCCTCTGCCTCCTTTAGCAGATGGAATAAGGCTTTCTCCCCAAAGCTGCTGTGGAGCCCTGGAGCTCTGGTCTTTTGTTGTCCCTGCGTAACCAAGAGAATCCCACCCCAGGCTGTCTTCTCTCTAAATGACACAGTCACACACACACAGCAGTCCACTTCCTGGAATTATTTGGAAGCTTAGTGTCATGCTTTTCCATGGACAAAGCAGGCCTTTGTGATTTCTTAAATGTCATTTCATAACTCACAGGAAACAATGGAAGTCAACAGACAATATCTAAGGAAAAGGGCAGCACTGATCTTAGTCTCTTCCTTGTAGGTCAGACAGTGATGACAGTATGATGCCCAGCTCTGAGGCAGGAGAAGGGGACACAAAAGAAATGAGGCACATTCAAAGGAAAAGAGCTGGGATGTCTAGGGGGAAGCAAAACCTGTGTTACAAGAGGCACAGCTGAAAGGACTGGGGTGAAAAACTTAGAGAACAAAAGATGCAGGAACGCGTGACAGTATCTGCTATCTTTGGAAACGCTGTCAGGGGGCAGGTAGATTTGATATGGATGACAAGAGGAGCCAACAGAGTCAGTAGGTGAAAGCTCTGTAGAGACAGACTTGGAACTTGTTATAAAGAACAATTGTCCAAGGGTGAAATTAGTTACTTCAGAAGTGTATTGGTCAGAGTTCTCCAGAGAAAGAGAACCAATAGGATATCTATCTATCTATCTATCTATCTATCTATCTATCTATCTATCTATCACCTGTCTATCTATCATCTATCTATCTATCTATCTATCTATCTATCTATCTATCTATCTATCTATCTATCTATCTCCTGTCTATCTATCTATCATCTATCTATCATCTATCTATCTATCTATCTATCTATCTATCTATCTATCTATCTATCTATCTATCATCTGTGTATCTAATGAGATATAGTAAATGGAATTGGCTATGTGATTATGAGGCTGAGAAGTCCCATAGTCTTCCCTTTGCAAACCGGAGATCCGAGAGAGCTGGTGGTGAAAATGGTAGTTGAGTCTGAGAGCCTGAGAACAAAGAGGGCTGATGATAGAAGTTGAAGTCCAAGGGCAGGAGAAGATGTATCTTTCAGCTTAAGTAGACAGGCAGAGAGAAAGAGAGTTTAACCTTCCCCAGCCTTTTTCTTTTACTCGGGCCCCTCGAAGAGTTGGATGATGCCCACCCTCTTTGGGGAGGGCCATGTGCTTTACTCAATCCACTAATTTGAATGCTGATCTCTTCTGGAAACACAATCACAGACACACCCAGAAATAATATTTAACCATATATGTAGGCATCCCATGGCCCAATCAAATCGATACATAAAATTAACCATCATAAGAAGGTTATGAAGTGAATTTCCTGACCCTGGAACTATGTAAGTCTTAACTATGTGGTTTCTTAACTAGACTCAGAGGGAAAAGGAAAAGGCATTAGATTAGAGATCCAGATGGCCCATGAGCCCTTCATGTCTTGTGTGGATAGTTGCCTCTGACCTGCCTCTTACCTAACTCATCATCACATTTCCCCTTCTGTATGGAAACACAGTCCTCCTCTATATGAGTTTTCTAGGGTCGCCATAACAAAGTACTACACATTTTGTGGCTGAAAACAAGAGAAATGTTCTCCTACAGTTCTGGAGGCCAGGAATCTGAAATCAGTTGTTGGCAGCACCATGTAACCTCCAAAGGGTCTGTAGAGAATTCTTTTTTGCCCTTCCAGCTTCTGGTGACCCCCCAACATTCCTTGGTTTGTGGCAGCATAATTCCAATCTCTGCCTCCATAGGACCTTCTTCACTGTGTCTTTTCCTTTTAGGTTCACCCTAAATCCAATATGATATCACCTTGGAATCCTTAACTAATTACTTGTGCAATGACCCTATTTCCAAATAAGATCCCATTCTGAGGTTCTGGGTGGACATGAATTTTGAAGGGTCCCTAGTCAACCACTCCACCCTTCATTTTTTATATTAGTTCCTTTTCCCATTAGTCATAACTATCTGATATAGAGTGTTGCTGTTATCTTTTTTTCCTGGTAATTTGTCAGGAACATTTGCCAAATATAAATACCCCCTATACTCTAAAGATTCCATTTGAGTTAAAATTCAGTCTCAAGAAAGGTTAGAAGGCTATAAATTTAGGTCTGTCTTGAACTCACCTCAGAAAAAGTTGAAAACTGTGAGAAGATCAGACCGAGTTGCTCATGACAGGCCAGGTTTATGTGATGCCTAAGGGCTTCCTTGAACAGGGCCTGGCTGGGCCAGCTCCCCACACACGGCAGGACTCTGGACATGCTGACAGCAATGCCACTACTTTTCTTACTCACTGGGAGTTTCCCCTTAGAGGGAATTCATTTCTTCATTCATTTTATACATACAAATGACTGAGGACTTCCCATGTGTATAAAGGCTTGTTAAAAGATAAACTGAAGCATATTAAAATTTTTAAGAGTTTGAGCTAAAATTGATTAGAATTGGGCAGCTTCAAACCAGAAGGAGTTAGGAGTCTCTTCAGCAACTGGAGCCAGTAGAAAGAGTTTTCTAGAGAAGAGGTAGAAAAGCAAAGCAAAGCAGTTATTTGATTGACGATAGCCTAAATGGTTGCAATATTTGGGAAAGTCTAGTTGTCTGTGATTGGTTGTTCTTAGGTTTTGTTTTCTTAACATTGAGGCATTTCAGGCTTAGGTTTTAATTTGCTTACATAAGCTACTGAACTCACCCGTTTAACGGCCTCCTTATTTAATTAATTTAGCAGGCTGCGGGTGGCTTTTTTGTGTTCTCTTTTTCTTTTTTTTTTCCCAAAGGGTAAGGGTTGCAGTTAAAACCTCTCTCCAAATATACAACTGCTAGAGTTTCTTCAACAATGAGTAACATTTTAAAAAGTTGATTTAATTTTGTTCTTAAAAGACCCTCTATTGTTTCTGGCTGTAGGATAGGGCTTTTTTTTTTTTTTCTGTAGATATCCAGATAGTAAATATTTTATGCTTTTCAGGCTCTGTCATAACTATTCAACTCTGCCATCGTAAACAAATGAGTGGGCTGTATTCCAATAAAACTTTATTTGGAATTCATATAATTTTCACACGTCACAAAATATTTCATTCTTTTAGTTTTTTCTACCGTTTGAGAAATGTAAGTTCTTAGCTTGCAGGCTGTACAAAAATAGGCAGAGAACCCTGAGAGAGCTCATAGAATTTAAGAAATTATTGTCCAAACAAGAGGCAGGAAGGACGGACAGAGTTTGGCTTCAGAAATGACTGTCTCCAGGGGGCCCACAAGTCCCAGAACCTCTCAATGCCTCTTGTCTCTGCTTCTTTCTTCTCTTCAGCTGCAACTCATAGTTTTCCTCATGCAAGAAATGTGATCACTGATGATTTCTAAGCCTCATGTCTCATAGCTGTGGTCATGGAGACTTGCGGAGCTGACACTACCTCTAAGATATACACATCTTGGGGCAGGGAGGCACTGGTCCATTTGGGTCAAGAACCAGCCCAGAAACAGACATCCAAGGCTGGTGGGTAGGGGGAGGAAGGAACATGGCAGATCACATGGGAATCCTAAATGTGTGAAGGGCAGTTCCCAGACAAGTAAGAGTTTGGTGTGGGCCAAACAATAGTCATCTACCTTAATGGCTCATAAAGTAGGGTGTGGGTGTGTGTCGTGTGTGTGTGTGTGTGTGTGTGTGTGTGATAAAACATCTATACATCATTACAAATCCCCACAGCGTGTTCTAGTAGGATCTTTAGGACATATGCTAGCTCAATAATTGCATACATCACCTTTCAAGGACCCATAAGACTGATTAACAACACTGCTAGAAAAATAGCTGAGGCATGCTGGGAAGATATGCTAACACTAAGTATTTTTTCATTTGCAAGTTTTAATGTTTCTCTTTGTTTTGACCCAGGATTTGATAGGCATCTTTCATAGAAAAACTTTTTCCATCTCTGTACCCAACATTTGCTCTCATTTCAAAGAGAAAATGTTAACGACTCCTGCTCTTCTCACAGGGAGGTTGGTGCTCTTTTTGCTGAAGTTTATAACTAATGGCTTCTCAGCAAGATCAGAGCAGACAGGTCACCACAAACACCCGAAGGTCTCACTCTCAGATAGAGCCGAAGAGATTACAACACAGGAGAGGACAAGCTGGGGGCAGATGGCCAAGAGGCCGTGTGCCTGTTTTCAGCCTGTTTGCTTGTTAGTCCCTGGAAAAGCACAGGATGTCACAGGCTGATCAGAGGAACAAACCCACGGTAAGTAACCCTGCAACAAAAAGGCCGATCGTGGGCCGCAAGGCAGTCTGTGCTAATCAGACTTTCTCAACTTGCACGGTTCCTCTTCCTCCTTAATGGTGAAAGTGCCGTGCTGTCCAAACTCCTTGGTTGAGTGGCATACAGGAAACAAGAACACCAGGCATTCACAGGCCCATCTCGGTGGGGTCTGTCTCTACAAAAATCATCCGCAGCCACTTGGGAGTAAGTGTTGTGGTAAAGGGGGGAAAACTAAAATAGTAACCAGACCAATTCATTCCAAAGCTATTCGGTGTACAAGAAGAGTTGAGACCCTTGTAAGGAGGCAGCAAATTGCCTTTAAGCTGATGCGGTACCAAGGCAAATGCCACACACATTTGGAAAATGGTTAGTAGTTGTCTTCTGGACTTCCTCGTTCCCCTTTTGGTATCTCCTCCCAATTTTAGCATCCTCATTTATTCACCAAACATAGATAGAGGGTGTAATATATGTCAGAAACTCTGTTGGGGAGCTAGGGTGAGTAGGAAGAATAAAATAATTAAAGGGGATCTTATGGCCTAGGGAGAAAATCACACATGTGAGCCAATAATTAGGATACAATGTTGTAAGTACTAAAAGAAGGGAAAGCAATCAGGGTGGGCTTCAGAGTGAAGGTGACATTTAATAGAGCTCCTGAGAATGAATGAGCTCTGCCAGGTACAGAAAAAGAAAGGCTATTTTAGGCAGAGGGAGTAGCAAGAGGTGAGAAAGAGTAGTAAATTCTAATGGATTGAGATTTTGTGAGTAATTTAGTGAGATAACACCTGGGGGGTACATGACAGGTGGTGACCAGAGATAATTCCGGATGGTTGGATTGGAGTCAGGATATACAGGGTCCTTGGCATGAATTAGGTGCTCAATTAATATTTGTTCAAAGGTGAGAGAAAGAAGAAGAATAGCAAGCACATAAAATAATAAAAGCAGTAAAAGTAATAACTATTTACTGATGATCTACCTGTTGTTTTATAGATTTACAAGACATCAGGAGAGAAACGAAGAATTGCACAAATTCAATTACTTATTACATTGCATTACATCACATCTATCTATCTATCTATCTATCTATCTATCTATCTATCTATCTATGAAAGAAACAGTAAAAGAGAACTTTGGATTTCTCTGACCTTGAGTCCTTCTGTGATGAGATGACAGTGGGTAAGAGGACCATCTGCCTTTCCTCCCCCCAGCATCTGTTCTGGGGCATGGTCACTCTGAAGATGGGACCAGACCCCTGTGCGATGATTAGGGCAGCATCTTAGCAGGAAGTTTCCCTCCCAGGGGCCCAGATAATGCCCATTCATGGATGCCTTTCTGCAGGGTAAGGGCACGACCTCAGACAGAGTTCACCAAGCTGTCCAGGTCTGAGCCTTGACCTTTGGGTGCAGAGGGCATCAAGTTACCTGGCGAAGCACAGTTCCTTTTTCTGAACAAGGGCTGACTTAGGAGTACATATGTTAACACGGAGGCCCTTAAAGATTTTCAGGGGCGAGCAGCCGTAGTAAGCATCTCTATGGATTTTCTGAGATGATCTTTCTTCCTGTTCTGAGCATCAGGTCACTGCCCAGGGCACCGTCGTGTGGGAGGTCAGTGGGAGAGAGCTCCTTTTGACAATGCAAGGAGACATGTGTAATGGATCCTCTGTGTTACAGAAACTCTATCTCTGGCTAACTGAAGAGAAAATGCAAGGACTCAGTGCTGAGGAGGAGGCATCCACTCGCTTGCTTCATGTATGAGAGGAAAGCACAAATACGCCTCGTCCTGCACAATAAACACTGTCATCCTGGAAGCTCAGCACCTACTCACTCCACTGTGCACCCCTTTTTTGGAGCTCCCCAAACTGCATTCAGAGCTTCTTTATGAGCCATACGAGAAATTTGTCTCACTATAGTCATGTCTCATTTTGGACCCCACATATAATATAACATAGCTCAGATGGAGCCCTGCCTTATTCCTCAGGCCAGGTTCCACCGCAGTCGTAACAGCTAACTTTTGTTACACTCTTGTGTGTGCCAGGCTCTGTGCTAAGCCCCTCACGCTATTTAATACTCTCAGGAACACTAAGAAGTATCAATGATGATTATCTCCATTTATGATGAGGAAACCGAAGCACAGATTTGCAACCATTGATTATAATGAAAAGCATGTGCCTGTGGCTCTGAAGAGAATTTGGAAATAGGAAGCCTGCACTGTTTTAAGTCAATTTAATGCCCCTTGGTGAAATAAGCGTACGAAAAACCTCCCAAGTTTACCACTGTGGAAGGTTCAGCACCCATTTGGAACTTTGATTTGCACGTAGCAGGTGCATATACAAGGATTAAATGCCCTGAGTCTGTATTTAATGATGGAATGTTGTGATGAAAAAGAGGCCGACATCAGAGTAAAACTCATGCCCAGTCATTCATCTAACACGTCATTCATCTTTGATAGGCTTTTGCATATTGCAATGTTTGTTTGTTTTTTCTTTCTGTTTTTAAGTGGGAAGATCAGCATCCATAATCATAGGAATAAGCAGCAGAAATTCGCCAAGAGAGTAGAAGTAGAGTCAGAGGAAGTGGATTGGAGCTATGGCCCCTGCATTTACTAGCTGTGTGTATGGATACTTGTCACATTTCCTAGCTTCCAAGCACCTTTTGAATACCTCTTGCTATGACTTAGGACTTTCCTTCTCCCTAAGGTAGAAGGCAGACACTCACCTTCCTGTAGGTGAGGGCACAGTCACGTGGCTGGGGCTGGCCTAGTAAGTGCACCTGTAGGAGACTTCTGTTTGGAGGAAAGTAGCACAAGAAAACAGGCACCACACAGAACCCTGTCTCTGGCGAGGATCATGCTGGAGGCATCTGGTGTGGGGGGATCGGGGACAGAGAGCCTGCGGCCAATGCCCACCATGGTGGGCACCATGTCTGCGCCCAGTGGGCCAGTGGTGGAATTTTTGTCCTGTGGTGTGCTCGGGTTTCCTGGCTCCAGTCCCAATCATTGGCCCCCCTAAAGACTGGACTAGCCGAGGAACATTCTGATGAGCATCCTTTCTCCTGAAGCTAGCTGGACTGCGTGCCTCTGCTGCGATGAATCCCACCTGAAACTCTGTGATCCTCCCTCCCTGCCTACCTTGATTTCCTCATGTGCAAAATGAGGATTTAGTAGCATGTGCCTTGCAGTATTTTCATAAGGATTTTGAGTGTCCTTAAGGAAAGGTCACTTTAAAAATCCAAAAATTGTATAAACATTGGTTATTTGAATTTGAGAAGAAGCAATATGATGCAGCCTCTGTGGAAAACAGTTTGGCAGTTCCTCCAAAAATTAAGCATAGAATTATCATCCAATCCAGTAATTCCACTTCAAAAGAGTTGAAAGCAGGGTCTCCAACAGATATGTGTATACCAATGTTCAGAGCCGCATTATTTACAATAGACCAAAGGTGTTTGGGGACAACCTAAGTCCATTGGCAGATGAGTGGATGAACAAACTGTGGAACATCCATACAATGGATTATTACTCAGCCTTAATAAGGAAGGAAATTCTGATACTTGTTACAACATGGATGAAGCTTAAAAAGATGCTAAGTGAGAGAAGCCAGGCACAAAAGAATAAATACTGTATAATCCCACTTATGTGAGGCACCTAGAATAAGCAAATTCATAGGGATGGAAAGTAGAATAGTGGTTTCCAGGACATGGGGAGAAAGGGGAATGGGGAATTAGTGTTTAAGGGGTACAGTTTTAGTCTAGGAGATGAAAAAACTCTGGAGATGGATGGTGGTGACGGTTACACAACCATGTGAATGTACTCGTGTTTAATGCCACGATTAAAAATTGGTAAAATTGTAACTTTATGTTATGTGCATTTTTTTAAACCTTTTTTTTTTTTTTTTGAGGGCAGTGTCACTGGCCCTCATATGTGGGACCCGAACCGGGGCTGCTGGCTTCCCAAGCCAGCACTTAACCACCGTGCCACTCGGCCAGCCCTATGTTATGTGCATTTTATCACAGAAAAAGAAAAATCCAGAAGAGGAAAGCAGGAGGATACCCCAGCTACACATTAGGTTTTCAGAAACTTTGGCATCAGCTGGTTTTCATTGAGCAGATTGAAAAACAATCCATAAATTTGGTAGCACATCTGTGAGGCAGGCTGGGAGGAAACAAGAAACTCCTATACAAAAGCTGCTGGGAATGCAAATGAGTACAACACCTACGAAGGGCAGTTAAAATAGAAAATGTATATGTCTTTGGCCCAGCAGCTTGAGTAATTTAGCCTGACTAATAATCTGTTACCATCCCTACCTGCTCACATCTGGTCTCTCCATCCTCAATGCTGCCTCTAGATTTTAGTAAGAAAGAGATTTCAAAGAGTGGGAATGACCACGTGTGTGAACGTTGACGTTTCTTCTTTCTTTGTAGCTGAATATTGGAGAGTAGATCATGTTTGTTTGGAAAAGTTTTCCCAAATCCTCTGTCATGAAGATTTCCGGTAAAGGTGGCGATGAACCTTGTTAAGGTGACTTTTTATACACCAATTAAATGTCTTGATTCAAAGATTGCAGGGCATGAAGAGACCTGGCACCAGCGTTGGCTGTTCTGATCTGAGCCACTCATCGGTGCCCCATGTCTTCTTTGCTACATGCAGATACAAATGACCAATCTTCTTTCTCTAACGAAAGATGGAAATGTCACACTGGTCGTTGCCTCTGCATTCTATAAGTTTATGTCTCTGTTTTATGTTCAGGGGAGGGGGGAAGCTCACAGTTAGAGAGAAAAAGAAATTTCCCTGTTTGCTAATAAGCTGTATATGCACAAAAGGTTATTTCTGAATTTCTTTCAAAGATTCTGTGATTCAAAGTAAAGGATTTGGTAAATGATCATGGATAATTGTGAGAAATAAGAACTTAAAGAAGGGTTGGAATCTTTTATATATTTCAAGTTTAAAAACAATTTGGTCTCTGCATCATTAAAACTCAACTCTCACCATCTACAAATTCCCTTCTTTGTTCCAAAGGCTATTGTTTGAGCAGAGAGGAAAGGAAGCTGCAGAGGCCTTTTGCATAGTGCAAATGAGAGCAAAACTCAGCCGGGCCACAAGTGTTAATGAGAGGATGGCTGCTGATGGGTGGACTCAGACACAGAAACTTTATCCTAAATTGAAAAAGTTTTTCAGTTGGTCATTGGTGGTCACAGTAAAATGAATTACTTTTAGAAAAGAAATATTGAGTGATTCAAGATGTGTTAAATAATTATGACCACACTTCGCATATCTTGTGTTTTGACTTAAACTTCACATTTAAGCAATCAACCTGTACTTAGCTTCTAGATCTTAATGTATGTCATTGCACATATATTTTGAAAATATATGGACAAATATATAGCATTTATATCAATGCATATGAAAGTACATTTCTTTTAGAAGATAGGCAAATACTGTAGTTTCTTCACCTATCAACTCACTGAAGTAATTTGAAGTGAAGTTAGCCCAGAGGGAGCTGCATGTCTCATTATAAAGGAACATGTGCACTTTCTCCCTTGCTCCTCACAAAGTTAAAATGCTCTTTCTGTAAATGAGGATTAATACATTCTGCTCAAACTGTTATTTCCACTTATGATCAGTTGTGATGATATTGCAATGAATTTCTCTTCTCAAAATAAAAATCTCCTGTGATAATCTGTTGTTATTTGTATGTTTTGATTTATAAATCGCTATTGAAATATTTCTCCTCACCCTTCACACACACACACACACACACACACACACACACACACACACACACACACACACACACACGCACAGGCACCCAGCCGTACTTTGCCTGCTATTAGAGCTGCTGCCAACAGATGGTAGTAGTGAGCTACTCAGGCAAATGTTCTAATTGAGGCATGTGGTCTTAGAAATAGAACATGAATTTTAAACTGATTTTTAGAAAATAAATAATTCTTTAACAAAAATAGTCATCCTTAAAGAATATTACTGAACACTATATTTTAAAACCTACCCTCCCCCGACTGACATGTACCCTCCCTCAAAAGTCAGATTAAACTTAGTAAAGCACAGGCCAGATCATGTCCTGTCTCCTAGGACTCTATTAAAGTCATGTTCTCCTCTCTAATTTAATTCCTAATTATTCTTATTACTTACTGTGTTCTCTGAACAAACTCCACTCCCTGAATATAGCTCCCAATTTCCTAACTCCAAGCCTTTGTTCAAGATATGATTTCTGTCTGAGAGTCCGTCTGCCTTCTCATTTTTCAAGGACCAGTTCGAATATTGCCTCCTCCATGATGTTTCCCATGATAGCATGGTACAAGGGAGCTCCCTTTCTCTAAACTTTCTATTTCTCTCATGTATGAAGATCATTACATTCCCTGTCATGGTCAAGTTATTTGTCAAGGCCTCATATTTCCCATAAGCCTACAAGTTTCTTTCTTGCAGACAAGGACCATTTCTTACTTATCTTTGTACTGCAGGACAACCCATACTCACTTTCTGTGTTTTCCAACAATTAAAATCGATGTTGTTAACAAATTAATAATTAAGTGCATGGGTGAATTAAACCAAAGCCTAAGGTACATATTTACTACCTTTGTCTTTGGAATTCAATTTTTATCAGCCGTACCTTAATCTCAACCTTGTTCCCAGAACTAGTTTGCAATGATTCTGACCGCAGCTATTAGCAACTGCCTTTGGATAGAGAAATTTTGGTGATCTTTAATTTTTTTGCTTGTCTTAGTTCTATTTTTTTTATTGTGCTAAACTATACATAACAAAAATTTACCATTTTATCCAATTTTAAGTGTAAAGTTGAGTGGCGTTAAGTACTTGAAGTGCAACCAACACCACCATCCATCTCCAGAGCTTTTTACCTTTCTAAACTGAAACTCTACCCACTAAACCATTCCCCCTCCCCACAGCCTCTTGTAAATCTCTATTCTACTTTCTGTCTCTATGAATTTAACTATTATAGGTACCTCTTATAAGTGGAACCATACAGTATTTGTCGTTTTGTATCTGACGTATTTCATTTAACATAGGTTCATCCGTGTTGTAGCATCAAGGTTCATCCATGTTGTAGCATGTATCAGAATGTCCTCCCTTTTAAGGTTTCATAATATTCCATTGTATGTACACATTACATTTTCTCCATTCATCCATTGATAGACATTTGGGTTGCTTCAATCTTTTGGCTATTGTGAATAATGCTGTTATGAACATTGGTGTATAAATATCTGTTAAAGTCCCTGCTCTCAATTCCTTTGGGTATATACCTAGAAATAGGCTTGCTAGATCATATGGCAATTCTATGATTTTTAAAAATATTTTCATTAAAAATATAGCTAACATGCAATATTTTATGAGTTTCATGGGTACACCATAGTTGTTTAATATTTATATACCTAAAGAAGTGATCACCCTGATAAGTCAAGCTACCATCTGACACCGTACCATGCTATCACAATATTATTGACTATATTCCCCATGCTGCACATTACATGCCCATGACTTATTTGTTTCATACCTGAAAAGTTGGACTACTTATTGCCCTTCACTTTTACCCCTTTTTCAATTGTTCAATTAGAGTTGACATTCAATATTACTTTATATTAATTTCAGGTGTACAGCATAGTGGTTAGATTTATATAATTTATGAAGTGATCCCCCTGACTAGTCTAGTACCAACCTGGCACCATGCATAGTTAATACCATATTATTGACTACATTCCCTATACCTTACATCCCCATGACTATTTTGTAACTATCAATTTGTACTTCTAACTCCCTTCCCCTTTTTCACCCTGCCCCCCAACCCCCTCCCATCTATCATCCCAACAAATCTAGCACCCATCTGACACCATACATAGTTATTACAATATTATTGACTATATTACTTATGCTACACTCACATGGCTATTTTGCAATAACCAATTTGTACTTCCTGATCTCCTCCCCTTTTATCACCCACACCCCTAACCCCCCTCCCACCTGGCAACCATCAAAATGTTTTTATATCTATGAGTTTGTTTCTAATTTGTTTGTTTGTTTGTTTTGTTCTTTAGATTCCACACATAAGCAAAATCACATTGCATCTGTCTTTCTCTGTCTGACACGCTCCACTCAGCACAATACCCTCCAGGTCCATCCAGGCCACCACAGATGGCAAGAACCCATTCCCTTTCCTGGCTGAGCGATATTCCACTGTGTATGTATATGTACCACCTCCTCTTTATCCATTCTTCCATTGGCAGACATCCAGGCTGCCTCCACATCTTGGCCATTGTAAACAATGATGCAATGAACATATGGATGCACATGTCCTCTCAGAGCAGTGTTTCTTGGTTTCCTCAGATAAATACCCAGAAGTGGGATTAATGGGTCCTTCTTTGTCTTTTGTTACAGCCTTTGCTTTAAGGTCTATTTTGTCTCGTATAAGTATGGCTACCCCAGCTTTTTTGTTTTTTGTTTGTTTCCATTTTCATGAAATATATCCAACTCTACTTTCCATCTGTGTATGCATGTTTCAATCTGAAGTGAGTCACTTGTAGGCAGCATATTAAAGGGGTGTTTTTTCTTACCCATTTAGCCCTCCTATGTCTTTTAATTAGAGCATTCAATCCACTTACATTGAAAGTAATTGTTGATAGATACATAGCTGTTGCCATTTTATGGAGCAACTCAGCAAAAGTCTCAGAGCACACTGAGGCCAGTTGCCATCTGCCTGGGGCCTGTGGACTCCAATACTTTTCCAAGGAAGAGTGCAATGCAGGTGGGGCTGGCTGCTAACAGAGAAAGTGCCTCCAGCATTGCGGGAGTTAAGTAGAGGAGGGTCCCAGTGACTCAGCAGGGTGGAGCCCCAGAGCTCACCAGGCCAATCAGATTCCGATTTGGCTGTAAGCATAGGGGACGGGCTCAACATATTAAAGATGGCGGCTGCCTGCCTGGCTGCCCGGGAGTAGAACCCCACACAAGGAAAACGGGACTGTCCTCCAGCCCTGGCCTCCAAGCCACACACTTTAGTCTGCTTCCCATACTCCTCTGACACCCCCCGAGTCAGTCACTGTCCCTCTGCTGGAGCCCAAGGTGAGTGCCTGCGAGCAAGTGGGTCTGTGCGTGGGATGTTTAAGAGAACATCTAAGTTTCCCGCAGCCTCCTGTCCCACCTAAACGGTTGGAATCCCCACCGTTTGTCACAGCCATATGTTGTGGGCGCTCTTCTTCCTGGCACCAGGACTCCGGGCTGGGAGCCCGGGGTAAGGCCAGGTTCCTTCCCTACTCCAAGGGGAACCTTCACAGCTGAGGTATCCCTCACAATTTTTAGCCACCATGTGGAAGTTTGGGACCAGCTTGGTTTGCATCTCCACCCCTTCTACCAATCTCGATGTGGCTTCTTTATATCCTTAGTTATAAAACTTCTGTTCAGCCAGACTTCGGATGGTTCTTCAGGTTTATTTTTTCTATAATTTAGTTATAATTTGAACATGTTCACGGAAGGAAGCAGACACGGTGTTTATCTACTCCACCATCTTGGATCTCCCTATGTTTTATTTTTTAAAATTATTTTTTCAGTTACAGTGACATTCAGTATTATTTTATATGAATTTCATGTGTATAGCATCGTGGTTAGACATTTATATAATTTATGCAGTGGTCCCTTCCCAATTAATCTAGTACCCACCTGGCACTATACACAGTTGTTTTGACTATATTCTCTATGCTGTGACTATTTCATAACTACAAATTTGTATTTCTTAATCTCTTCACGTTTTTCACCCAGCTCTCCAACCCCCCTCCCCTCTGGCAACCATCATTTTGTTCTCAGTATCTATCAGTCTGTTTTTTGTTTTGTTTTTTAGTTTATTTTGGTCTTGAGATCCACATGTAAGTGAGATTGTGTGGTATTTGTTTTTTTTCAGTCTGATTTATTCCACTTAGCATAATACCTTCTATGTCCATCCATGTTGTCACAAATGGTAAGATTTCATTTTTTATGGCCAAGTAATATTCCATTGTACATATGTACCACAATTTCTTTGTCTAGTTGTCTATTGATGGGCACTTGGGCTGCTTCCATATCTTGGCTATTGTAAATAGTGCTGCAATGAACATGGGGGTGTATCTATATTTAAGTTTATGAGATATTTCTATACCACTTTCCATAGTGGCTGCACCATTTTACATTTCTACCAGCAATGCACAGGCTTCCAGTTTCCCCACTTCTTGCCAACACTGGTTAGTTTCTGTTTTTTTGGTAATAGCTATCCTAATGGGTATGAGATTATACCTCATTGTGGTCATTTCTGTATTTTAAATAATGAAAACACACTAATTTAATTTTTTAATTAAAGGGAAAAATGTTTCTATTTCTGTCTCATCATCAATTAATTTGTAGGCAAATGCTTCTCAAACTGGTAAAAGCTTCTGTGGCCTAATGCTGAACAGACTGTAGCTTCCATCTGACTGTCAATCATGTACCCATTCTTACTCTGCTGTGAAATGATATGATGTGATTAATGGGGGGAGTTTCACATCAAATTGTTTGATCAATCAAAAGACATGAAAGTGAGCAGGAAGTGCTTTAAGGCAGCTTTCTTGGGAGCCCACATGGACTATGATAAAGAGTAATGGCTGTACTGTGTTTGAAAAAGTGACTTAGGAGGTGTGATTGCCTTTTTTAAAAAAAATATAATGTTATATTTCTTGTTGTAAGGCTCTAATGTTTTTTTTTAATATTATTGCGGTTTTAGGGGAGGGGAACAGTGTTGGGGAATTGGAGCAGGGGAACTGTCAAATTGTTGTCCTTCATTCTTAACTGTGGAGGGCACAGCTAGCTCAGCTCCATGTCCAGTCACCATCTGGCCGCCCATCGGCAGCTTGTCGCAGATCAGCTCAAGATGCTGTGTTCAATCTTAGTTGCAGGTGGGTGTAGCCCACCATCCCATGCAGGAGTTGAACTGATACCCTTGTCGTTAGGGGCAAGCTCTCACCAGCTGAGCCATCCTGCCACCTGTTGGCAGCTCAGGGGCAGCTCAGCTCAGGCGCAGCTCACTGGACCATGTGGGAATCGAACTGGCGAACCTGTTGCGCAAAGCTCATGCTCTTAACCAACTTAGCCACTCGGCCAGCTCTTTTTTTTTTTTTTTTAAGCTTTGCTGAGATATAATCCACATACCATACAATTCACCCATTAAAGTGTACAATACAATAGTTTTGGTATATTACATTATTAATTTTTAAAAGCTGCATATATAATAAAATTAGCCATTTTACCCATTTTTAACTCTACAATTCAGTTGCACTAATTACATTTACAATGTTGTGCAACCATCACCATCCACTATCTATTTCCGTAATTTTTTCATCATTCCAAACAGAAACTCTGCAACCATTCACCCTTAACTTCCCATTTCCCCTCTTTCCAGCCCTACCTAATTAGAGATCGTGTAACCTGTAGTCTACTTTTTGTCTCTAGGAAATTGCTTATTCTAAATACTTCATATAAGTGAAATCATACAATCGTACAATATTTGTCTTTTTATGTCTGGCTTATTTCACTTGGCATAATGTTTTCAGGTTTCTTTCATGGTGTACCATGTATTAGTACCTCATTCTTTTCATGGCTGGATAATATTTCATTGTATGGATAGACCACATTTTATTTATCCATTTATCTGTTGTTGGACACTTGGTTGTTTTCATGTAGTTACTTTTTGATATGACCCATACTATCCTTAGCCCCAATTCTCCCCCGTTCTACCCTAAGCCTGGTCAAAACTGCTCAACCAAAAGATTGGGCAACACCCAGCTGCACCTACCTTGACTATGGTTGTCCTAGTCTTCATTCAGATGGGGCACATTGTTCATCATGGTCACATTATGGTTTTCAGAGACCATCTTTCTTGCCATGGGCAACCACTGTAAATCCACGTGTGCTATATCCTTTTAATAGACACCATCATTTTATTTTATTTTATTATTTTTTATTAACTTCATGTGTACAAAACAACATAGTGATAAGACATTTACACACCTCACAAAGTGATAACCCCAACAAGTCCACTACCCATTTGATACCGTACATAGCTATTACAATACCATTGACTATATTCCCTATACTATACTTTACATTCCATCACTATATATTTTTTAATTATAATTAAATTATAATTTAATATTATTTTATATTAATTTCAGGTATATAGCATACTGGTTAGGCATTTATATAATTTATGATGTGATCCCCCGATAAGTCTATTATTCACCTGACATTATATATAGTTTTTACAATATTATTGATTATATTTCACATCCCCATGTCTGTTTTGTAACTACCAATTTGTACTTCCTAATTCCTTCAACTTTCTCACCCATACCCCCAACCCCTCTCCCTTCTAGCAACCCATCAGTTTGTTCTTTGTATCCAAGAGTCTATTTCTGTTTTGTTTGTTTATTGTGTTCTTTAGATTCCATATAAAAGTGAGATCATATAGTATTTGTCTTTCTCAGCCTGACTTATTTCACTTAGCATAATACCCTCTAGGTCCATCCATATTGTTGCAAATGATAAGATTTTGTTCTTTTTTATGGTAAATAATACTCCATTGTATATATGTACCACAATTTCTTTATCCAATAGTCAATTGATGGGAATTTTGGTTGTTTTCATATTTTGGCTATTGTGAATAGTGATGTAGCAAACATAGGAGTGCATATATCTTTTCAAATTAGTGTTTTGGGTCTCTTTAGATAAATACCCCGGAGTAGAAATGCTGGGTCATAACATAGTTCTATTTTTTCTTTTTTTTGAGTTACCTCTATACCATTTTCCATAGTGATTGCACCAATTTGCAATCCCCCAATGGTACACAAGGGTTCCTTTTTCTCCACATCCTGGGCAACATTTGTTTGTTGATTTGTTAATGATAGCCATTCTGACAGGTGTCAGGTGATATCTCAATGTGGGTTTTATTTGCATTTCTCTGATGATTAGTGACACTGAGCATCTTTTCATGTCTATTGGCCATTGGTATGTTCTCTTTGGAGAAATGTCTATTCAGGTCTTCTGCCCATTTTTTAATTGGATTGTTTGGTTTTTTGGTGTTGAGTTGTATGAGTATATATATATATATATATATAATATATAAAATTTTGGATTTTAACCCCTTATTGGATGTATCATTGGAAAATATCTTCTCCCATTCAGTAGGATGTCTTTTTATTTTGTTGGTGGTTTCCTTTGCTGTGAAAACCGTTTTAATTTGATATAGTCCCATTTGTTGATTTTTTTTTCCTTTTGTTTCCTTTGCCTGGGAAGATATATCAGTAAAAATATCACTAAGAGTAATGTCTGAGAGTTTACTTCCTAGAAGTTTTCTTCTAGGAGTTTTATAGTTTGGGGTTTTACATTTAAGCCTTTAATCCATTTTGAGTTTATTGTAAGATGTAAACAGATGGTCCAGTTTCATTTTTTGCATGTATCTGTCCAGTTTTCCCAGTCTATTTATTGAATAGACTGTCTTTATCTCAATGTATGTTCTCACTTCCTTGGTCATAGATTAAATGACTATATAGGCATGGATTTATTTTATAAAATTATACTGTTTTAAAACTTTAAAAATATCACCAGAAAAGGGCAACAGGATTTTTCAGTTTCTCTACTAAACCTGTAACTTATTTGTAGTCTAACTTTAATTTCACAAGTTAAAGCTATTTGTATTCTTTAAAACCAGCATGAGAAAGAGGTATAACTTGTATGCCATCCCATGTACTTCAGAGTACATAAAATGATGGGCATGGATACAAAAATGATGAATTTATAGAAGCAAATGGCCTGTCTGAGAACTACCTGGTCTACCAAAACAAACCTGTAGATACAAAGTGGATGGGCATTTTTGGAGAGCTGGAAACTAATTCTTGCAAGTCTGAAAACTTGCTATTGATAGTGTATTAGTCAGTGTTCTCTAGAGAAAGAGATGGGGGGCAGAGAGAGAGAGAGAGAAAGAGAGAGAGAGAGAGAGAGAGAGAGAGAGAGAGAGAGAGAGAGAGATTTTAAGGATTGGATTATGTGATTGTGATGGCTGCAAGTTTGAAATCTGTAGGGTGAGTTGGCAGTTTGGAGACTCAGGTAAGAGTTGATGCTGCAGTTTTGAGTCCAAACTCCACGGAGTGGACCAGCAGACTGAAAACTCAGGTGGGATTTCTATGTTGCAACCTTGAAGCAGAGTTCCTTCTTCCTTGGGAAACCTCAGTCTGCCTTCAACTGATTGGAAGAGGCTCACTTACATTATAGAGAGTAATCTGCTTTACTCAGTCCACTGATTTTAAATGTTAATGAAGTCTAAAATATACATTGACAGTAACATTTAAACTCATAGTTGACCTGACAACTGGACATCATAACCTAGCCAAGATGTCACATAAAATTAACCTTCACAGCCTGTCAGTAAGTGTTCCATGTTCAAATACTTGTAGAGAGGATATTTAGCTCAGTGTCATGACCTTGGATTGACATCAGGCATCAATGTAATGTGGGCTTCATGAAAGAAGAGCAGTACGTAAAAGTGAACTTGACTTTTTATTCAATTTTATGACCACGTCCAGGAAAAAGAAGGAAGTCCTAAAGGCTGAAAACAGTTCAGAGAAGTATTATTAAAGAAAACAGAAAGAGGGCCGGCCGAGTGGCGCATTGGTTAAGCGCTGGTTTTGGAATGCCAGCGGCCCCGGTTCGGATCCCACATGAGGGCCAGTGACACTGCCCTCTACAGCTAACAACAGCTCCACCTGGAGCTGGGCTGTGCGAGCCCCGGTGATGGTGTGGGCTGCAGCCCCTGTTGCAGTGGGCTGCCATAGGCTACAGTGAGTGGCCCGCAGCCAGCGTGAGCGGCTGGCAGCCAGCGCGAGCTGCCAATAGCCGCGGTGAGCGACATCCAGAGGCCAGCGACCGATCTGCCTCATCCGGGAAGAGCGCAATGACGATACCAACAGTGAAGCAACATCCTCCACAACTAAACTGAAGAACAAAAAGACAGCAACTTGTCTGTTGCCCTTTCCAGATTCCCCAACGCTGTTCCCCTCCACCAATTCCCTAATAAAATCTTAAAAAAAAAAAAAAGAAAACAGAAAGAGTAGAAATATCCTACTGTATCACTTGACAGAATCATGTCAATTGTTATTTTTGAGTAAATATAGGCAATATCTACTTAATTAGTCCTATTATGTTTATGTTTTTCTTCTAAAAGTCTTACATTTATGTATTTTAATATAACCTACAACATTTAAATACCCAATAGTTAAAATTTAAAAAAAGAAAAAAATTATGAAAATATTGCCATATTTTCTCACATACATTATCTGTTTCATTAGTCCTGCTACTATTTACTATTAATTGTTTTTGTTAATTAGTCCTACTGTTGTTTTGTTTAAATAATACCATTTATGTAACAAAAACTAAGTGATGTAGAATAATATATAATGTTAGGCAAATACATATTTTTCATATTTTCATGTTAAAAGAATAACACACACATCTGAGTATCATTATATATTATGTTACTACGGGTTGTTGTTATTGTTGTTTAGTCTTCTATGACCGTATCCCAACTTTCTAAAAAGTTGTTCACCCTGCCCACTGGCCAAATGCAGCCAGGAACCAGAAGGCAAGGGAGCCCAGGGTGTCAGCCATGCAGATCCGGGCAGAGCAGAGGTGATTGGGGAATGGATTTGGAGAGGAAACAGCAGGCCCCTCAGTTTCCCAGCATATATTGTTGGAGTGCATATTGTACGGGACTAGACATTGTTGGGGAAATCTCAGGTGCCTGAGACCTCTAGCAGCACATCCCCACGGACAGTTCAGCAGCAGCTGGGAAACTGAGCGTGCTGATCTCTGGGAAGGAGCCGGGGGTGTTCTTAGGGCTGCTTTCCTAATCTCTTTTCAAGAAATGGTGGTGCTGCTGGTGCCCCAGAGTGTCAATTGAGTGTGACTTTTCATTCATGTGCCTATAGTCAGTCCAAAGTGTGCAGTTATCCTGTGGTTCAATTTTCTCATCCATAAAATGGGAAAAAACTGAAGTACAGTTTTGTTGTGTGGTGATGGATAATAGACATGAAAGGGCCTTGAAAAACTTAGTGATGAAATAGTTTCTTGGCATTTCTCTCCTCTGCCTTTTTAGGCTATGGGAACCTTCCAAAAATAATAATTCTCTGAAGTTAGCTACTGGATTCAAACTAAGCCATAATAACTACCATAATAACAGCAGGCATGTATTGAGGGCTGACTATGTGCCAGAATCTGTGGGAAGTGTTTTTATACAGATTATTTTGTTTAATCCACATAACAACCTTAGGGAGTTATACTACTGATGTATTTCACAGACAAAGCTTAAAGCATTAAAAAGCTTGGCCCAAGTTTCCAAAACTAGCAAGTAGTGGATCTGGGATTTAAAGCCTGTCTCAGTCCACACTTCTGACTACTCAGCATTCTGACTCCCTAATTACCATACTTTGTAAAGCCAAGAGAACAACTATTTCCTGTCGGGAGCTCTTTGATAAAATACTACAGAATGATGATGAGACGTGGACCGCAGAGAATATTAAACTCCATCAAAATTTGTGCTTTGTGCCTTCCATTAGCACCAACATGGAGTAATGATAGATTTTTTTAAATTGCTATGCTCAGGAAAAAGATAACATGTCCATGGACCAGAGCCCAAAAGTGAAAGCAAGACTGGAGCTACAAACCTGATGGACTGCGGGTTTGGATGCAGCTTGAGAAAGCCGGAAGCTTGTTTCCCACACAATGATTGAAACTACAAATGGCTCATGCAAACCAAGGATCAGAGCCAGGGCAGGGCTGGGGAGCAGATCCCCCTTATAGAGAGGATAAAAATGCTTCTATCAGCCACTGCCTAGGCTTTAGGTTCATACCTATTAAGACCAGGAAAAGCAAATACAGCCCTACAGCCAGGATCTGGCCACTTTACCAAATGACTCAGTGACTAGGGCTGTAATATCCCCAATTATCTCCATAGGATGAACACTTTGAAAACCCCCTTTAAGATGTAGCTCTGAACTGGAGGCTCTAAGAGGGCAGAAAGAGGCAACAAAACCCCCAGAAAGGGAGTGGTGAGTACGAAGCTGCAACTGCAACAAAATGAAACAAAACAAAAATAAACTAACTCATTTCACCAAATCAATGAAATGAACAATCAAAAAATAAAATCACTTTAGAGAAAGGAAAATAATAGTGTGATATGAAAATGATTGTTTTTATTAGTTTCAGGTGTACAAAACAATACAATAGTCAGACATTTCACCCCTCATAAAGTGAGTACCCCTTCCCCCAATCTGTTGCCCCTCTGACATCGTATATATCTATTACAATTCCATTGACTCTATTCCTTATGTGAAAATTATTTTTTAAATTTCCATACTGAATATCTTCTAAGAGTTAAACGAGAGCGTAACAGATAAAAATGGTTAGAAAAGAAAAGAAAAGAAAAGAAAAAAGAAAACTCAAGGACTTGAGCCAGGCAGAAATGGAAAAAGAATAGATGGGTATGAAAAAATTTTTTTAGAAATTCTGGAGATAAAGCAGTTTATCACTGAAATAGGTGGGATAAACTCTAGATTGTATGGCTAAAGAGAGAGTTTATGGTTTGGAAGGTCATTATGGAGGAATTCATCCTGAGTGAAAAGTTATCTGAATGGCCAACAACAGGAGAAGGTGTTTGACATCGTTAGTCTCAGATTACATTTTTTAAAAACAGCTAGGTATTGGTTATAAGTCAGTCCTAAAACAAAGTTTTATATATATATATATATATATATATATATATATATATATATATATATATATATATATATATATATATCTGCATAGTGGGTTGGCAATCAGGAGACTCAGGAGGGCTGCTGTTTCAGTTAGAGCTTGGAAAAGCCAATGTCCCAGTTCAAAGGACATCAGGGAGGAGAAATTCTCTTACTTGAGGGAGGTTCAGCCCTTTGTTCTATTCAGACCTTCAGCTGATTAAACTAGGCCCACCCACATTAGGGAACAAAATCTGTTTTACTCAGTCTACCAATTTGTGTTGATCTGATCCACAAACATCCTCTCAGACACACCCAGAATAATGTTTGACCAAACATCTGGGCACCCTGTGGCTCAGTCACATTGTCACATAAAATGAACCATCACACATGTGCTGGGAATCTTACAAAGTATAGCACCCAGGAGAGCAAAAAGAGAAAGTGCCACTTATTTTTGGCAAGATAGGAGAATGGATCACAAGGACGGGGGTCTCTAGGTGCAGATGGCTGGGATTCTGGGTTTATATTCATATTTACATACCAAGGGTGCTAAAAAATGTACACGTTTTAAAAAAATGTTATTATTACTTTTCGAAGTTGAATTGAATTATGGTAACAATGTGTAATATGACGTTCACTCAAAAGATGGTGCTAATCAAATGAATGCTAGCGTCATTCATTGTATTACAATGTTAATACAGTTTTTTCCTTTCTTAAAATGTGCACACATTTTTTTTGCAACCCTCTACACATGTATTTTGAAGCCAGAGAGAGAGCTAGGAGAGACTGTCTCCCTCTACTATGTAACCTTGAACATGTTACTTAATTCCTCTGAGCCTCAGTTTCCTCAACTCTTAAAAGAGAATAATAATGGTACTTACTTCAAAGGGATATTGAGAGAATTAAAAAAAAAATTAAAATCCTTAGCAAAATATCCAGGCTACAATAGCTATGTAATGGTCAGCACTGGGAATGTGGACAGCTGATGCCCCTCTGGTCACAACTAGACCCACCTTCATCATAAGCAGAGGGGACTGTGCAAAGGAATGAGCCAGGTACAAGATCCAACAGACTCAGGCCACAACCCTCCTCCTCCCCAGCCTGTCCCCCCACCCCCGCACTAGCTGTGAGGGCTGGGGATCCCCCTTTACACTCTGTGTATTTCTTTCCCACCTACAAACTGAGGGGGGTACACTTGCCACATAGTGTTTTTGAAGTGGGGGGAGGCACTTTTTCCCCCAGAGACATTTGGCAATGTCTGGAGGCATTTTTGACTGTCACAGTTGGGTTGTGACATCTAGTGGATGGAGGTTAGGGATGCACCTCAACATCCCACAATGCACAGCATAGTCCTCACAACAAAGAACGACCTGGCTCAAAGTGTCCACTGTGCTGAAGTTGAGAAACCCTGTGATGGAAAACTGAAATGAGATCATGTTTATAAAAGCTTGGTTTCAGCAATAAACGTAAAGGCTATCATCATCATCATCATCATCACTTACATTGTCAGATAGAGGGTGGGTTTCTGTTCTTCCTCCCCCCATGACTGGGTACTAGCAGGAGAGGCTGTGACTGCCCGACTGGCAGCACTCCCCATGCTCAGAACCGGAAGGAGGGAACCGCTGTGACTCTCCATAAAGAGGGTTTGCCTGCTGCAGGTTCAACATGACAAGTTCTGGAATAGCTTCTGGGCAGCTGCAGCTGGACCACTTTCTGGCCCTCTCCGCAGACCCAGCTTTCTGCAGCTCCTGGGCTTACTTGACGGGCACCTCAGGCCCGGTGGGATGCTGCAGCTAACCCAGCCCCCAGAGGGGCCTCTTCCACGTGGGCTCCCACCCCCCTCTGAGCTGCTCTGAGAATCTGGCTCACTCTGCCCCTTTCTTGGAAGCTTAAAGAGTGTTCCTCTTAACAATTCTGCATGTGCTTGTCCTGCGTGCAGGCATTGGAGGAGGGGGCAGTGAGGGCAAAAAGGAGAGAGCCCTAAGAGAGATGTCCAGTCCCCCTGCAGCAGCGCGCTGCTGGCCCTCTCGGCCCACTCGCCTGACATTTCCCAGCTCAGAAGCTTTTCCTCTCGCCTCTGCAGGGGGAGAAGACCCAACCACACAAACCCAGAAGAAAAACAGACAAAACCAGTGCCTTCTGCAGGTTGGTGCTCTAGCCATTCTCTGAGGCCTTCCTGGGGAGCCCAGGGTTCCTGGTCCGATGCTGTCCTCAGCTGGATTCAAAGGTGGCAACAGAAGACCACACTCAAATCCCTCAGACGGAGCAGTGTTGCTTTTCGTTCCTGTAGCTACAGTAGAGAGGAGTGTAGTCGCAAAACCTCCCCCTGGGCTGCAGATTCCCCTCTTTGAAGTCGTTCCTAACAATAATACTGTGCTGGAAATAAAGTATACTCTCAGGTGGAGCCTATTTTCCCCCAGAGAACCACCACTGGGGTGGCAAGGACAGAGCAAGCCTTCCTCCCAAAACACGCTTTCCTGGCCTGCAATGGGTTGAACTTTTTTTCCCCTCCACAAGAGGCCATAAACACAGAGATACCAAAGAGTTAATTTGCGTTTTTTAAACCTCCTTCCCAATGCCCACTCTCATTCCTGCATAAAATCCTCCTGTCCAGACATCAAATCAGTAAGCCCTGTTGCCTGTCAGAGAATACAATGTCAGGCCATTAGTATGTTAATAAGTCCGGGGGGCGACAGGTGGCCTACTAGACAGCTCAATTAAGCTGCTCATTAAACACACGCTAACGAACAGCCCAGGCAGGGCCTGAACAGCACCATTCTGTAATGACATGATGTCAGAGTGAACAAATGAGGAAAAATAACAAAAACATTACAGCAGGGACAGACGCCACTAATAAGGACCCCTCGCACTACATCAGCCCGCAAATCAATGAGCCACAGAGATCAAAAAACTCGACCCAACATTCTCAGGAGACTGAATGCAGCAAGATTTTTTTGGTCAGTACTTAAAAAAAAAAAAAAAAAATCCAATCCCAAACCTAAAATTGTTGCAGCAATATCCCAAATTAACTGCTAAAAAAAATGCAAAAGTTTGACACGGAGCTAATCACAAAGTCTGAGAAATTTGTATTGTTGGGGCTGAATGAAAATCATTACTTAATAGGATCATCATTTACATTTGATTGACATTTTTTTAAAAGCCCGCAGGTTGGAACCATTTGCCTCCTCTGCTGCTCAGCTAATTTAAGTGCACAGTGGAATGTAAAAGAGCATGGAGCCAAGTTTCTTTGGTGAAGATTCTACTTATTATTGTAAAAGAAGGGGTTTCCAGCAGTTGCTAGAGGTCTCTCTCATTTTCAAGTAAGGGGCTTCCTGAATGATATAAAATCAAAACTCTATTGGGCATGACTGTGTGTTGGAGACATGTATTGCTAAACTAATAGGCTGGTTCGCCATTAGAAGGTCATGACCTTGGCTCTCATCTTTTGTCAAGTTAGCAGCTGACACCTCCTCTGTGTGTAGACTTTCTTCAGGCCTCATGGAGGTGCATCTCCTCACTAGAAGGCTGAAGGCACGTGGGGAGCTCATAACCATGGCTGTCGGGTTTGCTGTCTTGGAGCTGGAACAGGGACCCTGGGCAACCTGGTTCTTCCCATGGATGTTGAGCTTCCTCTCAAATCTACAGTCCCAATCTATGACCGGGACAGGCCAGAGTCTCACCTGTATGCCCCTGAGCAAATCACTTTCCCTCCCTGACTTTATTTCCATTTTTATAAAATGCAATTGGACTTGGTATTTTCAGTGCTCTTCCATTCTATTATAACAGGGTCTTTGTCGCGTCCTGCATGACAGGGTAGGTGGGAGTGGAGAAGGGATGGTGAAAAGTTAAGAAAGGGAGAGAGACACAGAATAAGAGAGAATACAGTTCAGGGCCAGGGGACGGGAGCTCCGAATTGGGCCTGACTGTTCCTTTTATTATCTTACATATAAGTGAGGGTCAGTGTAACTTCCACAGTCTGTGTGTCTCACACCCGAAAACATAGCTCAGGGCCAAATCACCTACACCTGCAAATTGTCATGACTGGAGGTCATCAATAGGTCATTTCACAGGCAGGCTGTTAGACCCTGAAGCAAGGGGTTCACACCCTATTTTTTTCTTTTTTTTTTGAGGTCAGTGTCACTGGCCCTCATATGTGGGACCCGAACTGAGGCCGCTGGCTTCCCAAGCCAGCGCTTAACCACCGCACCACTCAGCCGGCCCTCACGCCCTATTTCTGTCAACTTGTGATTCCTCCTATTGGCACCCACTGGTACCCACTGGCACCCACGGGCACCCACGCAGCCATGTCTGGCTTAGGTCGTTTCTGCCTTGAGAAATCTTACCCATCATTGACTAACCGGCCATCCTTTGGCGCCAAGTGGGGACACATACAGTAAGCATAATATTGAAGTTATGATTTGTCTTTATGGAGAGGTGCAGGGGGACAGACAGGCAGACTCTAATGTGACAAGACTTCAGTACAAAATGTGTAAGATGCTCATGGACTTTGCCCTTTGGTTGGAAAGACAAAGTTAGTAACTGAAAGCAACCCAAAGAATTCAAGAACAAAGTGCAGTGTGCCACCAGGTGGAACACTAAAAATTCAAAATGGAAGACATTTGTGGTTTGTAAGGGCTGTTCATCAATCCCCCCACCCCAAATCCACCAGGCTTGGGTAGACCCAGAGTATGCAGTGAAGAGACGGGGCTTATGCTGGCTCCTGAGATGTAAGAGGAGGACCAGGAAGGGCTGCCGGTTGGCTTTTTTCACACATGCTCCAATCAATAAAAATACGTTTGTGTAATAAAATATCTAGGAATCAATTTAACTTAAGAAGTAAAAGAACTGTACTCAGAAAATTATGAGACACTAAAGAGAGAAATCAAAGAAGATACAAATAAATGGAAACACATACCATGTTCAAGGATAGCAAGAATTAATATAGTTAAAATGTCAATACTACCTAAGGCAATATATAGATTCAAGCAATTCCAATCAAACTACCAGGGACATTTTTCTCAGAAATAGAACATATATGGGTCGGCCGAGTGGCGCATTGGTTAAGAGCTGGTTTTGGGATGCCAGCGGCCCTGGTTCAGATCCCACATATGAGGTCCAGTGACACTGCCCTCTACAGCTAACAACAGCTCCACCTGGAGCTGGGCTGTGCAAGCCTTGGTGATGGTATAGGCTGCAGCCCTTGCTGCAGTGGGCTGCCATAGGCTACAGTGAGTGGCTGGCAGCCAGCGTGAGTGGCTGGCAGCCAGCACAGCGGCCAATAGCCACGGTGAGCGACCATCCAGAGGCCGGCGACCGATCTGCCTCATCTGGGAAGAACACAATGACAATACCAACATGGGCCAGTGAAGCAACATCCTCCGCAACTAGACTGAAGAACAAAAAGACAGCAACTTGTCTCTTCCCCTCCCCTAATTCACCAATAAAAAAAAAAGAAATGGAACATATAATCCTAAAATTTATATGGAACCACAAAAGACTCTGAATAACTACGGCAATCTTGAGAAATAAGAAAAAAATGGGAGGCATCACGCTACCTGACATCAAAACATACTACAAGCCTACAGTAATCAAAATAATATGGTACTGGCATAAAAACACACACATAGACCAATGGAACAGAATAGAGAGCCCAGGAATAAATCCATCCATATACGGTCATTTAATCTATGACAATGGAAGCAAGAATTTACATGGAGTAAAGATAGTCTATTTAATAAATGGTGCTGGTTGGGCCGGCCAAGTGGCGCGGTAGTTAAGAGCTGGCTTGGGATGCCAGCGGCCCTGGTTCAGATCCCACATATGAGGGCCAGTGACACTGCCCTCTAAAAAAAAATAAAATAAAAATAAATAAATAAATAAATGGTGCTGGGAAAATTGGACTGACATGTGCCAAAAAATGAAAGTGGGCCACCTACTTACACCATATATAAGAACAAACTCAAAATGGATTAAAGACTTAAATGTAAGACCTGAAACCATAAAACTCCTAGAAGAAAACATAGGGTGTAAATTTGCAGACATTACCCTCAGTTATATTTTTACTGATATATCCCCTCGAGCTATAGAAATAAAAGAAAAAAGTGAACATATGGGATTACATCAAACTTAAAAGTTTTTTCACAGCAAAGGAAATCATCAATAAAACAAAAAGGCAGCCTACTGAATGGGAGAAGATATTGGCCAATGATATATCTGATAAGGGGTTGATATCCAAAATTTATAAAACACTCATGAAACTCAACACCAAAAAAACCCAAACAACCCAATTAAAAAATGGGCAGAGGATATGAAGAGGCATTTCTCTAAAGAGGACATACATATGGCCAACAGGCATATGAAAAAATGTTCAACCTCACTAATCATCTGAGAAATGCAAATAAAAACCACAATGAGATACCACCTCACTCTGGTCAGAATAGCTATCATCAACAAATCAACAAACAACAAGTGCTGGCAGGGCTGTGGGGAAAAGGGAACCCTGCTGCACTGTTGGTGGGATTGTAGATTGGTGCAGCCACTATGGAAGTCAGTATGGAGGTATCTCAAAAAACTGGAAATGGGGCCAACCGAGTGGCACATTGGCTAAGAGCTGGTTTTGGGATGCCAGTAGCCCTGGTTCAGATCCCACATATGAGGACCAGTGACACTGCCCTCTACAGCTAACAACAGCTCCACCTGGAGCTGGGCTGTGCGAGCCCCTGCGACAGTATAGGGTGCAGCCCCTGCTGCAGTGGGCTGCCATAAGGCTACAATGAGTGGCCGGCAGCCAGCATGAGCTGCCAATAGCCGCGGTGAGCGACCATCCAGAAGCCAGCGACCATCCAGAGGTAAGCAACCGATCTGCCTCATCCGGGAAGAGCGCAATGATGATACCAACATGGGCCAGTGAAGCAATGTCCTCCGCAACTAGAATGAAGAACAAAAAGACAGCAACTTGTCTGTTTCCCTTTCCTGATTCCCCAATGCTGTTCCCCTCCCCCAATTCCCCAATAAAATCTTAAAAAAAAAAAAAAAAAAAAACAACTGGAAATGGAACTGCCATATGACCCAGCAATTCCATTCTTGGGTATCTACCCAGAAGAATCCAAGACATTAATTCGAAAAAATATATGCACACCCTATGTTTATTGCAGCACTATTTACAATAGCCAAGACTTGGAAACAACTGAAATGCCCATCGGTAGATGACTGGATTAAGAAACTGTGGTACATTTATACAATGGACTATTACTCCGCTATAAAGAAGAATGAAATCATACCATTTGCAACAATATGGATGGACCTAGAGACTATTTGTTAAGTAAAATAAGTCAGTCGGAGAAAGACAAATACCATATGATCTCACTTATATGTGGAATCTGAAAAACTGAATGAACGAGCAAAGTAAACAGAAACAGACTCATAGATATAGAGGAAAAACTGAAGGTTGCTAGTTGGGAGCGTGGTGGGGATAAGGGAGAAGGGGAAGGGATTAGACAGCATAAATAGGTAACTACAATATTGCCACAGGGATATGAAACACAGTTCGGGGAATATAATAATGTTGTAAAAATTTTGCGGTATGTCAGATAGTCACATGTCTTGTTAGGGAGACCACTTCATGGATGGAGTAGAGGCTTGATCACTGCACTGTACACCTGAAGCTGATGTTGTATAATATTGTATGCCAACTGTAATTGAATATATAGATAGTCATGGAATGTAGAGTATACTGTGGAAGGGAGTCAAAGGAATTGTAATAGATAGTATGATATGGGGGAGGAGTGGGAGGGAGAATTGGGGGAGGGGGTTGTCACTTTGAGGGGTAGAAAGTATAACTATTACACTGTGTTGTACACCTGAAACTAATTAAAAATAAAAAAAAATGTTTATTTCACACTAAAAGAATTAAAATAAAAAAAGAATAAGTTTGTGTAAACCCAGATATGTATATTTAATTTAAAGATAAGCATATATTACTATGCTAATATATTATTAGCATATTAAAACGTACAGCAGAACAAGACAATTTTAAGTGGTGAGATTAAAAAACAACAGGGCCAGTCTAGTGGTGCAGTGGTTAAGCGCTGGCTTGGGACACCGGCGGCCCCGGTTCGGGTCCCACATATGAGGGCCAGTGACACTGCCCTCTAAAAAGAAAACAAAAACAAAAACAACAAAATCTCAAATATTTTATTTCTACTCTCCAGAGCATTGTATTGGGCAACTCCTGGGATGCACACACCACAATTTGGAGACCACTTTTCCAGGTATGAGGAGGGAGGGGACAGGATGTCACATAACAAGCCTGGAGTGCGAGAGTGCGTGTGCATGTGCGTGTGTGTGTGTGTGTGTGTGTGTGTGTGTGTGTGTAAGGTGTGGGGTGATGCATGATCAGACCTGTCTCATGGAGATAAGGTAGGGACTAGGAAGCCGTGAGAAACCAGGTGCGCTGTGGCAGAGGCGCAGGGGACAGTGTATGCAAGGGCAGAGTTGAGAAGGAGCTTGGGGAGCTTGGGGAACACAGCACTCTGGCATTTTGTCTTAGTGATACGAAGGCACATCCTTAGGCTGCCAGATGTGAGAGCATGCAACACTCCCAACAAACGCTTACTGAGTCCCCTCTTGAGTCAAGGAACTGTCGGGAATACAAAAATGAGAACATTTCATTTCTGCCCTCATGGAGTTTACAATCAAGTCATTCATTCAACTAACATTTATTCAGAATCTTTTTTGCCAGTCTCTACTCTAGGTACTGGGATTAATGGCAGATGACACAAGCCTGGTCCTACACCTCATGACTTTCAGACAGGCCTTTCATTTAACTAACTTCATTTCAAGTCAGACTGTGATAAATGTTGTGGTAGAGGAGGGAACACAGACTGTAGGTGAGGCTGTGGTTAATTCTGTCTGTGAGAAGCGTAGAAACTTCCTGGCACCATTAAGAGCTCTAGATCAGTGCTATCCAATAGAACTTTTCTATCTGTTGTGTCCAATATGGTAGCCACATGTAGATAGTAAGCACTTGAAATGTGGCTAGAGTGGCTGAGATACTGAATTTTTAGTTTTAATTAGTTGAAATTAAAACAGCCATCAGTGGCTACCATATTGGACAGCACAGCTGCAGAAGGTACTGGCGTGAAATGACTGGTGGTGAGTTTCATCTGGAATGACATGCCTTCTTTCTTAAAACCAGTACTTTTCCTCTGCACAAGGTAATAACATCTGAGAAGTCAGGAAAACAGTTAGCTGTTCCCTCAGGATTGCTAAATCCCCAGTGATTTAGTACACAGAGTGGGTGTACTGATTGATGCTGGCATGAACATACCAATTGACAAGAAATGAAAATTAAGTTTAAGTTTAGAACATTTTTTCCTCTTCTCTCCTCTGGTCTGAGTTTACATCTCACCTCCTCTGGCAATAGTATCTGGACTTCCCTTCACATAACCATCTTGGAAAGCATGGAGAGAACCTTAAAAGCAGTACCAGCTTGTCCACCAGGGGACAGAGCATGTGCCTCAAGTTCACTCACACAAATCAAGATCTCTTGGAATTCTTGGACTATTGTTTTCCAGGTAGTGGGGCAGGCAAACCACTTCAGTCCTACTTCAGAATTTTTTTCCTTCTCTTCTTTCCTTTATTGCTCTGTTAGGTACAGTAAAACAAGTGAAGAAGTAGAGAAGCAAATTTCTATTCATATGTTAAAGCAAAGTTAAAAAAAGGGCAATGGATACTAGAATGAGCCTTTGTTTTATTTTTGTTTGCTCATTTGATTGTTGATATGATAAAGACAGGAAGATAAAAGTTCCAAAGCCAAGGCCAAGACTACATGGGGTGACTTTTATTCAGCGATGGCACATTGCATGCAGGGGTTAGTCTCTAGTCCCTTCTAAAACTCCACTAAAACAACAACAGGGGAGGTATTTTGAAGAACACATAAACCTACAAGATGAAGATACCAGGAGTGATGATAATAGCAATAAAATTTGGAAGCTGGAAAACAAATGTATATTTGGTATCTGATGTAACAGAGCTGAGAAAGCTGTATTGAAAGCCACCAATGGAGAAAGCCAAAAACAAGCCAGTTGCTCAGGAATTGGTGACATTAGGGAACCTATGGAAGTGGGAATAAAGCTGGATTTATAAGCAGGATAAATTATTAGAAGTCCTTTTAAGAAGCAGTTATATCTCCAATCTTCCTCTCCTGTTCTGCAGCCCCAGGCCAGACAAATATGTACATTCAAAATGTTGAGGTCTCCAGCCACTTTTCTCACCTTGTTTCCAGAATAATGGTAGTAAGGACTATATCTTCCACATGAGAGGTTGTAAAAGCCTTCACTGCAGCTCTTCCAACAAGGCAAGACTGATATCCAAGTTTCCCCAAGGAAAATGGCTCAGGAAGATCATTGTACTGAACCCCATAGTTGCCAAGCCCTATGCATGTGCACAGAGCTTACCACAGCCTTTAGTGACCCGTTTATAAATATGAAAAGACCTTAGGATCATTTGACATTTGAGAAGAACCTCTAGCCAAAAAGACAGAATCAGAGAAGAGGCAGAAATAACTTTGAAGCAACAGAAGCTATAGAAGTTATACAGGGAGAATAAAGTGTTTAAAAATTATTATTAATATTCTCAAAGAGTAAGGAAATATTGCACCCATGGAATAAGAATATAATTCTATTATGCTATACACTTTAAACTTATACAGTGATTTATGTCAATTATATCTCAGTAAAACTGGGAAAAAGAGAATAAAATTCCAATTTAAAAAAATTCAGAGAGAAAGCAAAAGTGCTTGGAAAGAGCAGAAATGAAGAGGTGAAGGACATCACTTAGAATGTATCACAAAAACACAAAGAGAAAATAAGAGAGAAGTAATGAAATTATAGAACCACATCAGAATGTCTAATCCAAATATGGAAAGTAGGTTCAGAGACAATGGGAGGAAATCCCCCCAAAAAATAATTCATGAAAACTTCCCAAATATCAATTTCCTGAATTTCCCAATTATACCCAGCACCATGGATGAAAGTCAACTCACCAAGACACATCGTTGTGCATTTTTATCACACTGGGGATAGAGAGGAGATACTAAGTGTTTCCAGGGAGAAAAAGGAAAACATGCTTTATACAAAGCATCAAGAATCAGAGTGGCATCAGACTTCCTAACAATATGATAGAAGACAATGGATAAATGTTTCAAAATCCTAAAAAAAAAAAAAAAATTCCAAAAGTAAAATTCTATACCCAGCAAGACTATTAATCAAATGTGAGAGTGTAATGAATATGTTTTCAGACATGCAAGGCCTTATAAAGAAGCTACTGGAGTTTTTTACTTTTAAAATTAAAAAAAGGAGTAATATTTTTAAAAGAGAAAAAATGTGGGGTCTGGGAAACAAGGGTTCCATCCAAAAGAGAGGGGAAGTTACCTCTACTATAACAGCTAAGCAGTAGATGTAGAAGATAACCAATTCAAAAGGTTCTGGAAGAGATTTCTTCAAAAAGAAACATCTTTCGGTGTTAGGATTATTGTGGGTTTTTAAAAATACTTTTCATCATATTTTCCAAGTTTTCTGTAAAGAATACATATTCCTTTTATTATTCATTCAGTCGGTTATTTCACAAATACTTACTGAATACCTTCTGTGAATCAGATTCTATCATGAGTGCTAGAATACAGTGACGCATAACCAACCTAGTCCTTTCTTTGGGGGAGTTGAGGTAAAGGTGGCCTTGAGAACACAGCAGGATTTTCTGGAGACCCCTGAGTCTATATCAACACACTGGTGTTAGTTGGGGAGCAGACCCGTCTCCATGCTGCCAGACTGCTGGAGTGGGGTACGAGGGAACAACTCTGGTACTGTCCTGCCTGGGCTTAAACTCCAGCTCTGCAACATTCCAGCTGTGTAACCATAGGCAAGTCACGTAACCCCTTGTGCCTTGGCTTCCTCATTCATAAAATAGGGACGATGATAATCATACCTAGTTCTCAGGACATTATTTGGGGTATACCTAACTAAAAATATATTCATTGTCTGAAACTCAAATTTAACTAGGTTTCCTGTATTGATGTGGCAATGCTGCTTCCTCAGAGATCTCAGCTCAGAAGGGTGATCCTCAGTACCTGGCTCAGGGCCTACTGTCTGCGGTGGCCTGCACTAAGTTTGCTCGGGCCAGCTCATTCCGTGTGGTTCCCTCTAGGCTTGGCCTCCAAGGCAGCACCTGTGGGATGCATCAGCCCGTAGGCTTCAGATTGGCACGGGCTCACTTGCCTTGATCACTAGTGTGCCGACACTCACATAGAGCAGCACACACAACAGTCACTCTATAAAGAGTTGACAGATATGTGATTAATTAATCTATCAGGATTCTTAGAAAAATAAAACAGGAAGAATAAAGATCAAGTCTTTCCAAGGGCATATCCTTTTCTCAGAGGGTGTTTTATAAAATCCTATTTTAGAAACTGTCATAGAAAAAGTGGATTTCACCCAGAAATGATTGTAAATGGTTCACTTGGTCAGGAATTTAATTGCAAGAGGAAAGTTGGAGGACATTCTGGTTTAATCTAACTGCACTCCCCCAAGGACTTGTCAAGTGCTGACTCTATGCCTCCTGACACACATGCACAGGGCCTCTGCCATGACGGAGGCCAGGACGAGCTCAAAGCAGAAACCAGGCCCAGAAACACTATCAAGCAAGTCCTGCCCCTATTCTACTGGGATTCGGAACATTTATGAGAATATAAATTCTGTGCGTCCCTGGGCTAGGATTTTCATCTTTCTATATTTTTGTGAGGCTCCCAATAATGGAAGAATTTAGACAAAAGATTGTTTGTCTATTTTGTAAAGAGGGTAATGATTTTATTCAGAGTAGGGTGCTGAAAGTCTGGGATGAAGTGAGAAAAAGGAGGTCAGGCAAAAGGGAAATTGTCTATAACCGTAGCCTTCACACTTGGTAAGCCTTTAAATTGCTTGGGCTGTAAAATATATGGATGCCTGGACCTTACCTGAAACCTGTTGAATCCAACACCATAGGATGTGTCCCCAGGGTCTGTCCAGGCTATTCCCCAGACTGATATGAGACAGCTGATGGATGTTCACTCCAGACGGAATTATGGTCTTCAAGTTGGGTTTCCTGAGATAGTATGTTGCTTTCTGCCTCTGTGTCAGTTTCTGTCTGTCTTTCTTTCTCTTTTTTCAAAAGTAAAAGTCGCCTTTCACAGCCAGTGCTTAATTGCTAACTAGACTGAACCAGAAAGGTCCAGTCTAGTTAGTCTAGGTGATGGAATTGTAATAGTAAAACAGTAGAGCTGGGAAGTGTATTGGAGGTAATTGACCTAACCAGATTAGTTTGCCTGCATTTGGGGCTCTAAAAATCCCACTTTCTTCCACCTAGACACCTTAATCAGTAATAAGGAAGTAAAGGGACTCAACCTTTGCCCAACCTCTGCAGCAGTGGGCATTGGAAACACAAGGTTTCCTCACAGAGCAGAGTGGGGACATTGTCATGCAGTGGCCTCTTGGAGTGGCTGTACCCAAGGGGCGGGAATCCAGCCCCCAGTGGGGCACTCCCACAGATTTTGTGGGACCATCGCCCCTCTTCTTTGCCCCAATCAGCTGGTCCCTGTGTGAGTTTGCTGGCCTTGCCTCTGGTACCTGGCCCGGCAGGGAAATGGGTGAAGACGAGTGTGAAAATCCACCAGAGCCCTTTGCAAGTCCACAGTGAGGACTTTGGGGCTGCATTCAAGTGCCTGCCCTCTTCTGAAAAAGGATTAGGTGTAACAAAGTGCTTAGCCTTCAGCTCTTTTGAAAAGAAACTCGGTCTTCAAGTGTTAAGCTCAGATTCCAGGAAACCCAGCCTGCTCCAGTTGCAGCTGCTCCGACTCCAGGGCCACAGTTACATGGCAGGTCGATCTGCACAGGCTCTTGGGGTGGGGGTGGGGATGGGGGCGGCCCGACATTCTAAGGGGATTATCGCCTGGAAGAAAAGTCCAGTTTTCCTGTGTGTCACTTACTTCTTAAAGGCAATTTTTTCTAAAATCAGGGGGAATGAAAAATAAAGAGTTTGCATGTTCTGATTGAATACAACACCCCAGACTCCAAGTGCCTTATCTTATTTAATCCTCACGATGACTGCATTACCTCTGTTAAGGGCTGAATTATAGTCCCCAAATTCCTGTGTTGAACGTCTAACCCTCAGTATCTCAACATGTGACTTTATTTGGAGACAGGGCCTTTAAAGAGGTAACTAAGTTAAAATGAGGTCACTAGGGTGGGCCCTAACTCAGTCTGACTGGTGTCCGTACACAGAAAGGAAATTAGGACACAGACACACACAGAGGGAAGACCACGTGAGGACACAGGGAGAAGACACCCATCTACAAGACAAGGAGAGCGGACTCAGGAGAAACCAACCCTGCTGACACCTTGATCTTGAACTTCCAGGCTCCAGGACTGTGAGATAGTAAGTTTCTTTAGTTTAAGCCACCCAGTTGTGGTATTTTATTATGGCAGCCCTTGCAAACTAATATAACTCCCATTTTACACATGGGGAAACGAAGGCTTAACCAGATTAGAAAGGATGCCCAAAGCTAGGTAACTCTTGAGTAGCCCACGTTGGGCCCAGGTTTGGTTCCCAAACTTCTTTGCAAATTAAAGTCATGGAAACAGTTTAGAAAAACAACAGTTACTTTTCCAGACCTAGCTAAGAGCTCCTTGAGGTAGGCCCCTTACATCTGCACTTTTGACAGATTCCCCAGATGATTCCAATGTAGAGTCAAGTTTGAGAACCAATTTCGGGAGAGAAAGCACTCACAGGGTGTAGCTCACTAATGAAGGATATAATTTCCATATGTGAAGGACCATTTATTTAAGAGACAAATTCACAGCCAGGTCTCACCGTGTTTGTGTCCCCCATGTAGCTCTTATGACCTACAGTGTGTGGAGGGACATTAAGAACTCAAGGTGGCCTCTTGTGGGCCTTTGATTCACGCTTCCTGCCAGTTTCGGGTCCACCCCATTGCAGAAGCATGGATCCATGCTTCCCTCTTTCCTGAAAGGCCTCCTGCTGCAGTGCCCTGTTGCCCTCCCTTGAAGAACTGGAGTGGAGATACAGCATGCACTTGTCACAACTCTCACAATATGCCCCCAAATGCACTGGCATAATTATTAAGCGAGGCCACAGCTCCCAAATGGGCTTAGGCACAGCTTCTTTAGCTGAGAGGTGGAGTTGACCCGTTATATACTTAGAATTCAGAGAGCTGGCTTGTTGCTCAAGGCACTGACACCTTAAACCTCCCAGCCTCATGGTGAAGGGATTCTGCTCTGTTACAGTCCTTAGATTGGAAAGGGACATATCACAGTCCAATTACAGCCATGAAGGGTCTTTTCTTAATTGTGAATTCTGTCCTGCCACCTCACAGGGTTTGTGCGGAAGACCTACTGTATTAGTTATCCACTGCTGTGTAGCTAAACTCCCTGAAACTTAGAAGCTAAAACAATAACAAACATTTGTTTGTTTGTTTGTTTGTTTGTTTTTGAGGGCAGTGTCACTGGCTCTCATAAGTGAGCCGAACAGGGGCCACTGGCGTCCCAAGCCAGTGCTTAACCACCGCGCCACTCGGCCAGCCCAATAACAAACATTTTTAAATATTACTGTTCCAGTGGGTCAGGAATTCAGGCACAGCTTAGCAGGGTGGTTCTGGTTCAAGGTCTCGCCTGAGGTTGCAGTCAAGATTTCAGCTGGGGCTGTGATCTTCTGAAGGCTAGATTGTGTTGTGTCTGGAAGATCTGTGTCCAAGGTGGTTCCCTCACCTGCCTGGCAAGTTGGTGCTGGTTGTTGGTGGGAAGCCTCAGTGTCTTCCTCATGGGCTCTCCACAGGCTGCTTGAGTGTTCTCAGAGTATGCAGATGGCTTCCCCTAGAGATAGAGACCCAAGAGAAAGCAAGGCAGAAGCCAGAAGAACTTTTATGACCCCATCTCAGAAGTCACACTGTCATTCCTGAAGTATCTTATTGCTGACAGGGATGAGCCTGATTCATAAGGGAGGTTACTACACAGAATGAGAATACCAGGCGGTGAGCATCGCTGGGGGCCATCTTGGTGGCTGGTTACCACACCGCTGAGATAAGGTGGGGGAAAGATTTGCCAACAGGCAGTATAGACAGTGAAGCTATGATGGTAGGGGCAGCTACAGAAATCTGCCATATGAAGACAAAGGCAGAAATCAGGGTGATGGGTCCATCTATATATATAAACCAGTCATATAGGATTAGATCAATCAAGGGGATGACTTTACCCCTGAGGTACATCTAATGATATCTGAAGCGAAGGTGTTGGCAGGACCATTTCCCCTTCAAAGTCTCTGTAGAAGGATCCTTCTTTGCCTGTCGAGAGTTATAGAAATAGTGCCAGGGAGCTGAGCTGAGAGGCATGTGCATGGGCGGAAGTCTGCTGCCCAGCTCACAGCTAGCCCATGACCTGGGTAAGTTGCTTAACCTCTTGTACCTGCATCTCCTAAGCTGTGGAATGGTGACAATGATTCTTCCCCGTGGGGTTGTTGTAAGGATGACATGGCTGAGGACCATGCCTGGTACACAGTAAGCTCTCAAATAATGCTAACTGCCACTGCTACTTACAAATAAGCTAGTTATTTATCATGACAATGTTGGTGGTCATCCAAGGTAGTCCAGTGTCACAGAGGAAGACAACGGGCCACATGGCTGTTTGCCAACCCCAGGGAGGCAGCTGGGCAAGTGTCACAAATATGGTTTCAAATTGTGGAAACAAACTCCCATCACTAACTAGTTCCTCCCCCCAAGTGACATAGATCAGGTCATTTAGTCTCTCTAAAACTAAAATGCTAAGGGAAATAAACGAAGGATTATAACACCTGGCTGGGTTACTTTGAGAATTTAAGAAAATATATGAAAGAGTATTGTGGAACAGAGCAAAGGCCCTGCAAATAATTTCTGAGTATAAATAATGTATATCAAATATATGTGTGTGTGTGTGTGTGTGTGTGTGTGTGTGTGTGTGTGTGTATATATATATATATATATATATATATATATATATATATATGATATATATCTTGGAGGTTTATATTCCAACCATAGATTGGAATATTGTATTCTATTCGTTGGACCGTGGTATCAAAACAAGTTAACATCAGATAACTAAAAATATAAAAAAAGATTATGTATGACATCTAAAAAAATCAAAGAGAACTTTATGAATGGTGACTCCGTTTTCATGGAGTGAAATTTATATTTATACACACACACACACACACACACACACACACACACAGTGAAATTTAAGGCTAGAAAGAGTGCTAGATGCTAGAAGTGGTGAGGAAGTGATCTACAATCTGAGTTCAGACTTGCGACCTCTGTTGTCCTTGAAGAGTTGGAAGATACTAAATTCAGCACCTGAGTTACCTAGAAAAGAACGCCTCCAGCTTTCAGTGGAGAAACTTCCAGTTACTTCAGGTGCCTTTTCCACTGTCGAATGAGCTACTGTTGTCATTACTGAGAACACCAGAGGGCGCTCAAGAGAGGAAGAGTTGACCAGGTGACAGCAGAGGTATTCTTGTGTTTTATCTTTCCACCTCCGATCCCAGAAGCTAGGGAAAGAAGCTAGAATTTCAACCTTTTCCCTTTTACCTCAGCCCCATCACTAACCAACATTGATTCCTCCCATTATGCTCAAGATGGCTCAGCAAAACTTCCTGACTTCATAGCTGAATAGACCTTTTACAGGCTAACCTGCTGTCTGAGAGGCTGAATCTTGGACACGAGCAGATGCTTAGCCCTTTGGTGCCTGAGAGGGAGATTTTAATTTGAAAACAAGTCTTGGAAAATGATGCTACAGTGATCTGTCAAGGCAAGGCCAGGGTTTCTTTCCTGGGTGAGATTCATGGATCAGTAATGGAAAGATCATTGACTGCAAGTCAGGTTCTAAGAACACTCAGTTATGTGGGGACTCCTGGGATTCAGGCTCATTTATGGACTTGGGTGGATTGGATGGCATGTGAATTCCCTACAGCTGCTGTAACGAAGTACTACAAACTAGATGGCTTAAAGAATGAAAATTTATTCTTACAGTTCTAGAGACCAGAAGTCCAAGATCAAGGTGCCGGCAGGGTTGGTTCCTTCTGAGTCTATGAGGATAAATCTGTCCCAGGCCTCTCCCAGCTCCTAGTGGTTTGCTGGCGATCATTCGTGTTTCTTGTCTTGTGTAGACCCATCACGCTGATTTCTGCCTTCATCTTCACGTGGCGTCCTCCCTGTGTGCGTGTTTCTCTGTGTGTCTACATTACATTTCCTCTTTTTATCAGGACACCAGTCATATTGGACTAAGGCCCAACCTCATCTTAACTTGGTCACCTGCAAAGACCCTATTTCCAAATTAGGTTCACATTCTCAGGTACTGGGGGGTGAGGACATCACCATCTTTTGGAGGGACACAATTCAATCCATAACAGATGGCTTCTGTTTTCTTGACATTACGGCTATGGAGTCTTGAGAACAGGACTGACTCGATGCAGCGCTAACTAAAGATACATCCATCAAATGCCTCCAAGGAGGAAGGGGCACTTGTTTCATCCAAGGAAAACCAATTCCAGCTCTGGAGCAGCTGGAATGTTAAAGTCGATTGGTGACCATTCTTACCAGTGCTTATTGCCACCCCTCAGTGTTTCAGAATCACTTTGGTGCCAGTTGGAATAAATGGAAAACGTGTTTAACTTAAAAAGCGAAACATACAATGCTATCATATTGCACAAGCAAACGTGCAGTGGGGCAGGGGGCAACTACTGTTTCAAGATGATTTAAGAATTTGATCAAATGTCTGCACAATTGCAGGCTTTGAAAGGCACCTCACAGATGGGTTTCATAATTGAGAAATGCATTTGTTCTTTGTTGGTGTATAAAAATAACATGACTCAAAGCTTAGAGTCGGATGTCTTTCTGAAAGTGATTTTCCTCCAGCATAACAGGGAAAAAAGGTGGGATTATTACTGTACTCTTTTGTAAAGAGTGCATATCCATAAAAAAAAGTCAAAAGGCTTTATAATCAAACACCACAAATGAAAAATGATAACCAAATTTTGGAAGCCTTCCTTACAGTTTACAAAAGTAGCCACAGAGAATTAAAGGCATGGCACACTCTTGGAGCCCAGCACCTCACGGATAGTTCACAGGGCTTGAGCAAGTTCAGTGTTCTGAAAAATGCACTGCAGACCAACCTTCTTCAGTAACTAACTACTCCCTACTCAGCATTTCCAGAGCCTGTGGTACCTGAGCAGCTTCATGTAATATTCCAGCATCTCTGTCTACCAGTGAAAACTAACAACTGATTTTAAAAAGGAAAAAGTGAGTTTGGGCCGGCCGAGGGGCTCAGTTGGTTAAGAGCTCGCACTCAAGAGTGCGAGCTGAGCTCCAAACAACAGCAGTTCGATGCCCAGCCCAAGCTGAGCTGCTGCTGAGCTGCCAACAGATAGCAGGATGGCTCAGCTAAAATAAATAAATAAATAAATAAATAAATAAATAAATAAATAAATACAAAGGAAAAAGTGAGCTTTTGTGAGTATCACATGACTAGAACTTTCTACTGGCACCTGGTGAGTGGGACATTTCTCAAAGCCCACTTACTCTGCTCCCATCCTGTTTGGGTGGTTTGGGACCCCAAGATATCATGTGACTTTTCAATGTTCCCAGGTTTATGAACTTTTTTGGTAGAACTGAAAGGAAACCTGTCTGCTGTCTTCTTTCTTGAAAGACCTACATACAAGGTTTTTGGGTTGTTTTTTTTTTTTCAGGAATGGGAAACACACGGGTTCTGGTTTTCATACACGTTTATATGATCTGAGCAAGTTCCTCAAATCATTTTATGCAAATAAATGTGTTCATAATGGGCCCTGCCCAAACCCTTTTCAGCTCCAAGGCATCGATTTAGTCCACTTGGTTACTTACATAGCTGGAAGGGCACTGCTGATTCGAGTACCTATGGCAAGTTCTCAAACCCCAGTGAGCGGCAAAGTCACCTGGTGGAAACAGATTGCTGGGCCTCACTCCACAGTTCCCGATTGCATAGGTCTGGGGTGGGGCCTGAGAATTTGCTTTTGGAACAAGTGTCCAGGTGCTGCTGCCCTGCTTTCTGGGGACCACCCTTGGAGAAAGAGAGAACACCGAATCCTAACCACTAGACCACCAGGGAACCCTAAGGGGACCACCCTTGGAGAACCAGTGTGTGCCGGTGATCAGGAGCTTGGGGAAGACAGGCAGTCAAAGGCCTCCCAAGGCTCTCCCACCAAAGGGCTCACCAGAGTCACCAAGCCACTCTTGGACGGCCAGCCCGAGTTCACCATCCCTCCCTAGTTGTGAGGCTTGTGTGCAGGAAAGCAGCAAAATGATCTGGTGACAGGCTGATGCATCTAGATGGCCTACAAACACATTCACCCCTGGTTAATTGCAAGCTGGCTAAGCATCTGTTGAGGAGAGTGTAACAGAGACAGACCCTCCATAGGGGAGGTGGCCCATGCATCAGATGTCATCAGGGAGAGGGATAAGGGTCTGAAGTTCGATGGGAGGTAGGACTGTCCCTGCTGCAGGCTGAGCAGTGGGGGCATGGAGAAGATAGTCGGCTTGAAAAGGGGTTTTCAAATATTGTTGTTTCAAAACAGGCTCATTCAAGAATATGAAAAACATGGAGTCCGAGCTTCTCTGATTGAAGTGGAAAGAGGGTGAACAAGGGGCCTGGAGACAGGACCCCCCGCCCCAAACCCTGGTATTGCTCTTGCATGTACTTTCTCTTGATCCCCGAATGTTTGACCTTGCACCACCTCCAGGGAACCTCAGGGTTCCTTAGAACACACTTTGCAAACCACTTCATGGTTCTTTCTCTTCTCCCCGCCTCATGCAACCTCCAAAGGCTTTCTGAGCTTCTCTGGAGGAGGAAAGCTTTGAGGTGCTATGCACAGATACCCACAGCATACTTCAACAAAGTAAAGACTGTCAAGAAAAAACTGGATCATAGCTTTGTTGGAGACTTTCTGGGCAATGCAATCAAATGAGTATGTCAGGTGGTATCCACTGGTATTAATCGTTATGTGTGGGTTTGTTTAGTAATGGCAGCCCTAACACAGACCCAGAAGCTTAACCAGACAGTGGTAACTTTAGGCCCCGGTAGAGGGCCAGTGTGAGCGAGCATGGATGAGTGTGCACACATGACAGGGGGAGTTATTTCAGGCCACTGGACTTCTGCACATAGCTTTTGCTTACACAGAAGACCACCCTATCTATTACATTACAAGGAGATGGACTAACTTCAGAGTTAAGAACATGGACTCTAGAGCCACACTACTCAAGTTCAATTCCCAGCTTCACTACTTTCTTCATGAACTTGGGCAAGTTACTTAACTTCTCTGCATTTGTTTCTTCATCTGTAAAAACAGGAGTAATCATGATAGCACTTGCTTCATAGCGTTGTTGAGGAGATTAAATTAATTAATATATTTATAGCATTTAGAAAAGGCCTTGATATATGACAAAGACTATAAAAATGTTTGATATCTTTATTTTATTACAAGAATTTTTTACTTTTAACATATTAAACTCTCAATAAATATTTGATTTTTATTTTTAGGGGTTAGGGCTGGGAAAGCATTCAAAGCTAGCTGCTTAGAGGCCTACGACCTCCAACTTCTCCTCTCAATACTTAAAAAAAATGTTGATATCAAGTGTTACCTGTAAGACAAGATGTCGAAGTTGATTCAAAATGGGAGGAACTATCTGGTATATGAGCTGAGTAGCTCTTGAAAGAAGCAAACAGGGGTGGGATCTAAGACTGAACCCCAATATCTAGTTTTCTGTTCTCCCTACCTCTTTCTCATAATTCAAAAATTAGTGCTAAAACTGAGGGACAAACAGGAGAAGAGGAGAGCATCCCTCAGAAGCTACGATCACTAGAACGACAAAGCCAGTAACTGGCCACTTAATGAGCACATACTATGTGCTCTGGGCTGTGCTCAGTACCTTACATATGCTGTGTCCTAGGCTGGGTTTCCCAAGAGACCCAGAAACAAAGGCTCATGTGCAAGCCATTTATTAAAGATAAGCTCCCAGGGGAAATGGGTCAGGAAGTGAGGAAGTAAGACAAGGAAAGGAAGGAAACCAAGCAAAGTGCGATCTCAGGCATAATGGCTGAGGTAGCTTCTATCTGATGGTGTGGGGGACTGCGGAGTGTCAATTACACCTCAGGACCATCCCCAGTAGAGGCAGAAGCTGGGCTTTCTTAACCACACATCATCAGTTCGAGAAGAAGAGCCACTTTAAGGGAATGTAAATTCTGAGACACTTCCAGCTCACCTTCAAGCTAAGTGGGGTGCAAGTGGGTGCCAGCAGCCCAAGGGAAGCCACAGGCCTTTTTTGGCTACTGGAAGACAAACACAGCTCAGGGGGACGAAGTTCAAAAATGAGAAAAGCGATCCCAGGAGATCTCAAAGGAGAAAGGTTTAAACAGGCCAGCCCTTTCCCATCAGTGTGACTTTGCCCCCACAGACAAGACTAGAGGTCAAAATCTTGGCTTCCACCAACCTACTGTCAACAACTGCCAGCTGAGGCAAAGTGGTACATGGTCAAGGGTTGTCTCTTGAGTTAGATTCGAGTCCTCCTTCTCCATTTACTGGCTTGGTCACCTCTTTGATGACCAAGTGTGAACTTGGCTCATCTCTTTCATCTCATTTTCTATATCTGTACAATTGAGATAATAATAGAACTCATTTCAAAGAAAATTGTTTTGAGAATTCAATGAATTATAACATGTGAAGCACTTAAGACATCATGTGGCACATAGTAGGTGCTTAATACATGACAACTATTATTATGTGGATGCAGAGTCGTTCCACCAGGAATCTGCACGGTGGAATCTGCACAGTGAGAGAGGGGTTAGCCACGAAACAGCAGGGTCAGGGGCTAGCTAAGCAGACAGCGGCTGATACTGTGTGGGGGCTGGATAGGACATGAATCAGAGTCCAGCGGGGTTCAGTCCAGGCAGGAAGGCTCAGGCATCAAGCACAGAGGGAGGCAGGCCATCTGGGCCCAGACCCTGGAGATGACACAATTAGCAACAAGAGCCCTCAGGAAAAACCCAGATCACAAGTATAAGCTCTTTGGGCCCATTTCATTTTGGTTGCTGGGTCATGTCTACCTCCCCTTTTTTTATATATATTATTATTGAGATATAATTTGCATGCCACAAAATTCCCTTGTTCAGAGTATACAAGTCAATGGTTTTAGTATCTTCGCAGAATTATATAACCATTACCACAATGTAAGTCGGGAATATTTTCATCACTCCAAAAAGAAATCCCATACCCATTAGCAGTCACTCTCCATTCCCATTTCCCACCAACACCTGGCAACCACTAATTATTTTCTGTTTCTATAGACTTGCCTGTTCTGGATATCTCATATAAATGGAATCACACAATATGTGGTCTTTTGTGACTGGCTTCTTACACTCAGCATAGTACATTTGGGTTGTTTCCACTTTTAGCTATAATGAACAATGCTGGTATAAGCACTCATGTACATGCTTTTGTTTAGATGTATGTTTTCATTTCTCTTGGATATATACCAAGGAGTGGAATTACTGAGTCATATGGAACCTCTGTTTTTAAGCTTTTGAGGAACTGCCAAACTGTTTCCCAAAGGAGTATACCATTTCGCATTCCCACCAGCAGTGAATGAGTGTTCCAATTCCTCCAAATCCTCACCAACACTTGTAATTATATGTCTTTTTGATTCTAGCCCATTCCCGGGGTGTGAGGCAGCATCTCATTGTGGTTTTATTTGCATTTCCCTCAGGTCAGTGAACATCTTTTCATGTGCTTCTTGGCCATTCATATGGAGAAATGTGTGTTCAAATCCTTTGTCCATTTTTAATTGGGTTGTCTTTTTATTATTGAGTTGTAACTTTTTTATATATTCTGGATACCTGTCCTTATGAGATATATGATTTGCAGATATTTTACCCTATGCTGTGGATTATCTGTTCTCTTTCTTAAGAGCATCATTTGCAGCACAAAAACTTTTAATTTTGATGTAGTCTAACTTATCTAATTTTTTCTTTTTTTGTTTGTGCTTTTGGTGTCATGTCTAAGAAACCGTTGTTTAATCCAGTATCACAAAGATTTACTCCCCTGTTTCCCTCTAAGAGTTTTATTGTTTTAGCTCTTATAATTAGGTCTATAACCCATTTTTGAATTAATCTTTGTGTATGGTGTGAGGAAGGGATCCAATTTCATTCTTTTACATGTGGATATTCATTGTTGATGTCTGGATTACCTCACAAGGGGTGGCATCCATATATACCCTGCTACTTCTGCTGGATATAACAGTTAGGTATGCAGAGAGACTAAATTTCTCATTGATTCAGTGGTTTATACAAATTCTTTACACCAGTGCAGGCCTTGCTGTAGCTGTGTTAGAAAATATAAAATTGGAAGCAAAATTTTTAAACATATATCATTTTCTTTCACAAAAGAAAATTAATGAAGCTCAAATCATTCACCATTTGGTATTTAATTTTAGAGGACTCTAGCCTTTATTTTATTTATTTATTTATTTATTTATTTATTTATTTATTTATTTATTATGTCTAAATGCATCTGATATATCTCTTCCTAGTATCTCTAGGGCCTGTGGAGCCAAGTGAATAATCCACACAAAACTACAAAGCAGTAGAAAATGAGAAAAAGTTAGTTGAGAATTACCTTTCCTTATCTACACAACAATTAGCCTGATGGGACAGCATTACTGGGTGATTGGCTTCTTGCAGAGGCAGCTTTAGCCCACAAGAGCTCTACCCAGCCAGTTTGTCACCTTGGTTTGGATTCTTTTGGTCTTATCTTTTCACTTTGCCTTTCCAGTTGAGTCTAGGGACTGAGATGGAAATGAACTTTTTAGAACTTTGATCTGGACTTGGCAGGGCTCAGTGAGAATCCCCTGAGTACCTGCATTGGTTATGATTGGGTTCATCTGTCTGAAACCAAAGCCCCAAATAAAAGCAGCTTGGGGCTGGCCAAGTGGCGTGGTGCTTAAGAGCTGGCTTGGGACGTGAGCAACCCCAGTTCGGATCCCACGTATGAGGGCCAGTGACACTGCCCTCAAAAAAAAAAAAAAAAGTGCAGCTTGGAAAAGATCCTAGATTATTTCTCTCTCCTGTGCCTAGAGCTAGTGGGATGGCTCTTCCTCCTTTGGGCTATTGAGGGTGGTGGGTCTGCCTGTTTAGCCCAAGTTCATATAGTTTCAGGCGTCAAGTTGTTTGTTACATCTGCATTCCAGTCCGTGGGCAGGAAGGAGGGCAAAGAGGGGAACATACCTGCCCGTTAAGGACTCTTGGCAGAAGTTGTACACCACTTCTACCTTCAGTGTCGCTGGAACTTAGTCACAAGGCCACACCCATTTTCAAGTCTGTGAAATGCAGTGTATTCCAGGTGGACACATGCTTGGCTATAAATTGGGGTCTCTGTTGTGAAGGAAGCAGAACAGAACTGATACTGGGTGATGTCTAGACTTCTCTGTCAGAGTCCAAGGGCACTGTCCCAAGTCCCAAGGAATTTGCTTTCAGTTTCAATTCTGCAAATGATTTTTCTCAGCCTTGCTGGGGAGCTGGCTAGGACAGTGTACTCAGGTGCCTTCTCCGTTTCTGCATTTTCATTGAATTTAGCACTTGGATTTAGCACAGAGCAGAATAGAGTTCTAGACACTGAAGGAAATGAAACCCCCACAAGACTCAGAGGGCAGTGATTTTGCTACTTGAAATTCGGCTGTACTCTCCACTTTCAAATGAAGATACTGACATTGTTTTGCCGAACAATTGCCCCGTCCAGACAAAAGGACCCACAAAAGTATCAGTTCACTGCATGTTTTGTTTTTGTTTTGTTTTGGTTTTTTTATAAGTAATTGTAACAAGTGGTTGCTGAGAAAACCAGGCTTCCTAAGGCTGCCCTTCCGATGACCCATACCCTGACCTGGATAGACCACCTTCTGTCCAAGGGAGGAGAAGTTTTGTTCCTAGATGAGATGAAACCCTGGTTTAGCCCTGGCGACCAGGAGGATTAATCAGATACCAGTAAAACAGCTGACAGAAAGGCTAAGCCAACTGACAATAATAAGCACACACATCAGGTGACAGTCCTCCCAGGCTCTTATCTTGTCACTTTCTTTGCCCTGAGATGCAATATTTGCTCCACCTCCCTGGAGCCCTTGCTAGCTAAAGAAGCTGCACGTTTTTAGGATCAATATGGTATTCACCCAAGCTGGTTAGGAAACACAATGCCAGGGACAGAATTTGCAGTGGGGGCTTGTATGGGATTAGGCTGTTTCCCGGGGATTTATTGCCCGATGTGCCCCTGTCACTGAAACCCCCGTGGCAGCCTGGGTGGTGTAAGATCAGCGTTGTTGTCAGTTTGGGGCCTTTTACAAGCCAATCTGCCCAACATGCAGAAAGCAACCACTAAAAATGAATTCAGATGCAGAGGAAGAGTGAAAGTCAGCAAAAGGAAAATACATTTCTGAAATTTTACCTGGGTGTTTCTTGTAGAAGCCTCCGGTAGTGAAAGTCTCAGGCTTGGTACGTCCACAGTCATGTAAGTTTCAGAACTTCACTGTCCCACGCAAATTTTTCCTTCGCTTTACTGCCTACAGAGAGCCATTTTCTTCACTCAACAATTGTTTGGGTTTCTATGTCATTGTTTATTTTATTCCATTTTCTAGGGCAAAGCTGAAAGCAAATAAAATCACTTTTGTGCTAATCACTGAATATCAAATCTAATTTACGGCGATTTCCCTCTTATTTTATGTTAAAACATGTGTGAGAAGACAAGCAAACATGATTTCTGCCCCTAACTACAGCTATCTCAAATATTGGTATATGGAAACCCTGGGGGAGGAGGGGTGGCACAGAAAGATTAGGCTGAGGCTTAAATATAAGGTAGCTGAAAAGTGAAGGCAAAACATCCCCCACCAGTGACTGTTTTTATAAACAAGTTGTGCTCGGGAGAGGTGCAAGAGTGAGAATTAGCAATATTTGAGATGTGAAGACAAGACGTGGGGAAAGGTGTCTATATGGGGGAAAGGATTTAGTGAATTTAAATCAGATGCCAAAGGGAACTTTATTGAGGAATAAAAAAACAATCCATTTTTCTGATGTGTGCTTCGGAGAAAGTATTTCAAAGCAAAACAATGTCTATTTCCAGATGCCTTCTGGAGGTTCTCCCCCAAGGACGCAGCACCAGTGCTGTTAATCTTGACTTAGTGAATGAAAGTATTATACGGATTTCAAGCCAGACCTTCAAGTCTTAAAGGCTCTGAAGAGCTTGGATAAAGCGACCCGTTTTTTACTTTGGCGATTCCATAGGGGTAACTCACTTTAATTTCCCTTTCATCTCTATGGGAGGACTTGAAACTTTAAAAGCAAACAGGTTTCCTTTTCTCATTCCTGGAGAGAAGGCTTCTGTTGCTTTCTTACACTGCAAAACTGAAGGTGGGGGACCCGCCTTCATTTGTTACCTTGGAAGATGTAGAGAACCAGAAGTAAGTCTGAAATAATAGGCAAATTGAAGATTCCTCCCTTCTTCGGGAAAAGTTATTGCCCTCCCAAATGCCAGTTTGTTTTTTGATTTTCCACGGTCTAGCCCTGTATTTAGCACAGAAAGACACTTTAGAAGCCACACTAATAACAACCCCAAATATACACAAGAACAAAGCAAAAGACATGGCCGTTCTGTTCTGTCAGGCAAATTATGATCTAAGTTTTCTGCCAACACCACTCTTTCCGGACTATTTATCGCCACACCAGCCTGTGTACTGAGATTCTAAAATGCAATTACATTTCCTGGAATTAGAAAAAAAGCGAGCGTGTGCTTATTACATAGCTATAAACTGTTTCAAATGGAAGTGTAATTCCCCTTGTGAACAAAAGGAAAAGCGTTGTGGAAAATTATGCCAGATGATCTAGGCTGAAGGAAAGATTTTATTCCTGGCTGTACTACTTGCAAGGAACTGGAGAAGCAATGTTACACCAGGAACTGTAGGAAAATAAACGACTAAACCAAGGATGGCAGCCTCTGCTAGGTTTAGTCCAACTTGTACTGAAATGATAAGAACCAAGGCAGTTCCTTAACCAACAAAGAGCAAAAGAGAAAAATCGGGCCGGCCGAGTGGCGCGGTGGCTAAGTGCTGGCTTGGGATGCCAGCAGCCCCGGTTCAGGTCCCACATATGAGGGCCAGTGACACTGCCCTCAAAAAAAAGGAGAAAAATGGCTCTGGCGTAGTAAATGTCCACAGACAGGTCATACGCAGATCAGCATGTTTTTTCTTCTCCTTAACATGTATCAAAAGATACCAACTTGTATAAAAACTGGCATGAAAACTGAAAGATGTTTTAATTGATACCATATGGTTTGTTCTTCCACATGTCCAAATCCTGGAACAGGCTAAGAAAAATAGAATTTGGAACCTCAAAAAAACTTTTTGATTTGCATACTAGTTGTCACACATGTGTGAGAAGATTGTAGGAATGGGGGAAAAAAATTGGAAAAACCTTGCATTTCTAGTTATGAAAAAGAAGCTTTAAACTGTCAACATTTCTACAAGAACAATACAGACTTGATAGCTAAATCACAACAATATTGACCACATCATGGGTAAAAATTTAAATGAATTTATATAAGTTGAAAGAGGAAAAAAAAATATTACTTTTACCGGTAGGATGTTGCTTTGCAATGTACATATCTTTTACTGAAATAAAGCAAGTTGTCAAATTTTTGGACCACAGTTATACAAAGGAATACCAAAATATATAGAATATACAACAACCCAAGGAGGTAGTTTTTTCTGATTTTGTTAAATTCTAAAAGGCTTATTTTCTTATGCAAATTAGAAATTTTTAATTTGCCCCTTTTCGCCTACAAAAATATCTGTGAATTGAATTATATAGCCAGTTTCTTCAAAAGTTGACATGTTGCTATATTCCCCGCCTCCTCCACATTAAAGAGCCACATATGAGTTTCCAAAAGAGGCTGCTGTGTGAATTTTGTAATGAGCAGTGAACAGAGCCTCCTCTGGTCTGACTCTGAAAACAGCCCTTTCCTGAGCCTTTATGAGATGATGTACTAGAAACCAACAGATCTGATCAAGACATCTCTGAAGTCTCAGGCTTTTGTATTTACACTTTTGAAATATCTCCATTGTGATGCAAATCAATTTTCAATCAAAATAGGCTGGAAAAAAAACTTTTTCTGGAAAGTGTGGTAGAAAGTAAGGAAGTCTGAATCTCAAATTTCTTACTTCTGGCTTTATATTACATCAGAAAACAAATAATATTCAACACAGACACTTTTTGCAAATGCTGGGTGAAAACTCAACTGTGCCAGCTAGCACTTCTGACTAGTTTTAATCCCTCAAGGCAGTGCATTTATGCATTTTAAATGACCACAGCTTTTTTTATTTTTCCTTACTTTTCTAATTTGGGTGCCAATGTAAAAAGCATCTAAGAACATTTTAGCTTTTGTTGACTGTTCAGAATCAAATCAGTTTTACAAAGTTCATCCTTCTGGGCCAGAATTCTTTATCTAAATCCAGACGAATAGCCATAAAATGAAATACAAAAAAGAAGGCCTCCATGGCATGAAAGCTTCCCACTTTTATTTTGTTCTAAAAGCTGAACATTCAAATATGGCATCCTCTGAACCTCCACAAAAAGTTTGAAGACATTTAGTCCAGGCACCCAGCCTCTGGAAGTCTTTTATCTGCCTCAGGTTGAAGGGTTTTCTGTGTGTGTCTGTGTGTGTGCGCCTGGGTCTTTTACTGTGCGCTCGGAGAGGGAGTTCTGAGGAAGCCTGCCAAAGTACACACACAGCCTGGGATTAAAAGGGCTGAAACCTACCAGCAAGTTCTTAACGCCCTCCCACAATCATTAGACCAAATCCACCATCATTCTAGATTCATTTTTCCCTTATTCAACTGTCCGACTAATTCCTGCCGCATTCACCAGGCTTATATCTTAATCTTTTCTGTTACATAGAGAATACATAATGAAAAGCTGCATTTTCTGGGTACATGCACACATTGGGAGCGGATGAACCATATGTGAAGTGACATACAATGCTGAATGCGGGCTGAATGGTGTCCAGCGCGAAAAACTCTGCGAACGCAGGAACAAAAGCAGCAAACAACAGGCAGAGCCGGGCTGGCCTCTGCTGGGACACCAGGGGACTCGCCACTAAAACATGGGTATAATTTCACTGTTTTCACTCACACAAGCTGTGGGAAAGGAGTCACCATCTGATGTTTGATTGTGCGGGATATGTTTTTGGCAGTGGCCTTGTATTCTGCATTGACAAAAAAAAAGAAAAGAAAAGAAAAAAGAAAGAAAGAAAAAAGGGAGGGGAAAAGAAGGGGGAGGAAAATAAAAAAGAATAGAGCTACATTTGCTGTTTTTAATTTGCCGTCTGGGGGACAGACACAGCTGACAGAGTTCTGACCAGTGGCCACCTGAAAAGTAGGGCTGGGGTCTGGCCACTGTCCCCTCCACCTGCACCCCTCTCTCCCCCCACCCCGGGGGGCCCTCTTTTATGCTGATGCTACCACAAGGAAACTTTACCCATCCACCCCTGTCATCTGGTTAACTTACTACTGAGCTGTGGGGCTGACGTTTGCCTGATTTAATAAAGCCTTTTATTCAAGATGGTCACTGGGGGTACATGCCAGGGAAGTAGGATCCTGCCAGCACTGAGGGGAAAGGCCCATGCTTTACAAGGAGGCACTTCCTAGGGACTCAGTGGCTCCTGGTTGAGTGCATGGGGTTGACGCCCGGCTGCCAGGTGGCAGCAGGGCTTACAGAGGGACCCCCCAGATCAGAGGTTTCCCCTGCGGTTTGTGATGGAAAGCAGGCAGGGGCATTAGGTTTACACCCTGGAGTCCACCCCACCCCAAATGAAGATTTTAAAAAGAGATGTATTGGAGAAATGTCTGTTCAGGTCCTCTGCCCAATTTTTAATTGGAGTGTTTGGATTTTTTTGGTGTTGATTTGTATGCGCTCTTTGTAAATTTTGGATATTAATCCCTTATTGGATGTAGCATTACAGGGATGTAAGTACAGCACAGAAAATATAGTCAATAACGTTGCAACAACTGTGTATCGTGCCAGGTGGGGACTAGACTCATGGGGGGATCACTGCATAGATTATATAAATGTCTAAACACTATGCTGTACACCTGAAACTAATATAAAATAATATTGAATGTCAGCTGTTGCTGAAAAAAATAAATGCTTTTAAAAAATGTTTACATATTTCTGGTTGCCTAATGCATGCTTGTCTGAGTAAATATCAGAAGGCAGAGCTTTTATAATTTGTCGGGCCCAATGCAAAGTGAAAATGCAGGGCCATTTAAAAAAAATAAAGAGAGAGATGTGTTGGCCTTTGTCCCCTTCTTCATCTTCCCCTCATCCAGCAATGCCAGATTTGGCCAATAAAGATACAGGATGCCCAGTTAAATTTGGATTCCAGGTAAATAACGAATACTAAAATAAAGATGTGTGGTTTGGATACCTGACATTCAAATCTAACTAGATGTCCTGTATTTTATCTGACAGTAGAATTTTATCCTACTCTCACCCCTCCATGCCCCCTGCACTCGCCACCACCCCCACCCCCACCCCTCACCTGTCAGGAAGGGAGCCGCCACTGCTTGCATCTCAGAGTGTTAAGAGGATAATGAGAAAATAGATGGGTTGCTGTTTTCAAGAAAGGTGGCTAATTAGCCTGGCTGGTTAACATGTGGTTCCCATGCTCCAGCTGTGCTAAAAGACTCCTCTCTTCTTAACTTCCAGGAGACATCGTAGGTGATACTCAACAGAGTGTACTGTCATTACTGCCTTTCCCCACAGCCCCTCCTCCAACGGGTTTTTGCATCATTTTATTCAGACCATGTTTTTAAACCAATTGCCTTTCCTAGAGGCAAATATAGTGTTTAATGGAAGATAAAGCAACCTCCCTCCCAATTGAGTACGTGCACAATTTTCGTCTACCCCATCCAGCCTCATGTGGCACCACTGCCCCACCCCACCCCATCCCTAACACATGCCCTGCCCCCACCCCTACCAAGTCCTGCAGGGGCAATTGTGGCAACAGCTCCTGTTTATAGGGTTATTGGATTGCTAGTTTTTTGTTTTGTTTTGTTTTTTGAGGACAGTGTCACTGGCCCTCATATGTGGAACCGAACCAGGGCCGCTAGCTTCCCAAGCCAGTGCTTAACCACCACGCCACTCGGCCGGCCCCCAATTGCTAGGTTTTGATCATTGGTGTTTGTTAATAAGCTGCTAAAGCCCAGTTGGCCTCCAGGATTTATCCTCAGGTGGGCATGCTGCTTTGAGTTCCCCATTTGTGGGCCTTAAGCACATCTGATTAAGGGTAGTGAGAAAGGAAAAGCTTTCCTTGTGAGTGGGGGACAGTTAAGGGACAGCCAGTGCCAGGTTCCATGCTGTCCCTTTTTCTGCAGGTGGGCAGGTTTGAAAGCTGGAAGCTCTCTGCATTAACCTGCTCTGACCTCTGACCCTCAGAAGTGTAGCTTAAGAGATTTCCAAAGGAACCTCACTGTCTTGAATATTTCCCATGACTGGAGAGAGTAGTGGCTGTATATGTTGGCTAGGACTAGAAGTGTGGCTTTCCCCATGTGGCGGAATTGCTCTCATTTCCAAACATGATACAAGGGCATAATGGCCATTTGTAATGACCACATTAGCATCATGGAGCAATATATCTACAATAAATTAAGACTGCTTTGCAATTAGTGCTGATGATCACAGCTGTGGAGACAAACGGCATATGTGCTAATTAAATAATTTGTCACTTGATTGTTACACAAACAATTCAACCTCTTTACATTACAAACTGCCATCTCCAGAGCACCACCATGGACCATTAACTCCGCAGAAGGAACTGCATGCCATGCCCACAATTGCTGGGGAGTGATGCCCCCACAGCCGGATAAAAGGTGACAAGGAAAAGTTCACTTGGATTAAAAATCCCTTCAGACTGAAAGTTTTCTTGGAAAATGAGTTCCAGGACAAAACAAACCCTGCCATTCAGGAAATGTTTGGAAAACAGCCCACCCCGTGTTAAGATTTCTAAGCTCTCTTAGATGCGCTCTATTGAAATGAGCCATCAAATTAATTGCAACCAAAAAAAAAACCTTGCATCGCATCATGTCTAGACTTAAATCTTATGTCTTCAGCCACAAACTCCTCCCCATGTGCAACACGTTTTGTGTGGTTTCTCTTTTCTCTCCCACCAGCCTTCCTTCCCCCACTTCCATCCATAAAGCTGCATTGTGGAATATGCATTTAATGTGGACTATGCATTTAATGGGGCCACTGCTAGCCCATAGGATGGCTTTGTGTGAACAACAGGGCACTAGGCTTGGTAAATAGGGTGCAGACTGGTTTTGAGTCCCTGATCATCTTCTTGGACCTGGGCTCTTGTGCAGTGAACAACATGCCCAACCGTATAGGCAGAGCTATTCTCAGTTGCCTCTAAAAACAGAAGAGGATTGGCTAATGTAAAGCTACAGAAAATCCCCACACCAGATGTCACCATTATGCTTTCTTCCTTGCTCTTTTATCAGAGTTAACTAAGAGAATGTGATTTCACCTTCTTATTCTTCCCCCTTATTCATGTACAAGCAACACATTGGGCAGACTACAGGAGACAGGCGTAGCAACGAGGATTTTGTGTGTGGTCCATTGGCCAAATCCCTCCTCACATGCTACATTTCCAAGGAGCATTCAGCACTGGGTGGTGTTGAGGGTAAGGTGTCATGCGAAGTAACAGTTTGGGGAAAATACTCTGGTATGAAAATTTCATGCAAAGTGATTCTGTTGAAGCATATTTTCACCAGGTAAGAAAGGAACTCAAAAAGACCTGAGGATGAGTCTTCCCACAGGAAGTTGCATGACTGGATAATTTCATATTAGGCATTCATAGCTACTTTTGTGTGCAATATGGCAGCAGAAAGGGAACCCAAATAGTGTTTTATCTTTATGGGAATCTAACTGGAGATAAAAGTCTGTCATAGAAGCTAGTTTGTCAGCAAGATGATGCATGACTCCCCAAAGCCCTTCTGTTTCTATTATAAAGTGGAAGCTAGATTTACTCCAGAAGGATGGAGAATCTCAGCTAACATCACTTAGGACAGAGCTGAGCACATGCATATGCTCAGTTGAGCACTAGTTCTTGTTATTGTTGCTGTTGCTATGATTATTCTTATAACTGAATTTTGTATCATTGAGTGTCTCTCTAGCACTTGTTAGTGTTGTCTGTCAGGTGCCTGGGAGGGGGCTGGAATGGGGGGAGGGGATTGCCACGGAGCATTGTTTTTAAAAGCACTTCTTTCCTGAAATCCATTTGTTCATGCATCGGGAAATGTGGGGAGTACAGGGAAGGGCACTACCACTACAGGGAAGGGCACTACCAGGGCACAAGATGTTTGTCCTACAGCCACAAGATACCTTATTCTCTGGACTGTCTGCTTTCCGGCAGCTTCCTGCCTTCTGGGACTGACTTTCTTCTGCCCAAACGAGGGCTGACATTCAACTAGGCGGGAACCACCCAGATCAGCAGTGCCCTGCAAATGACTGGAAAATCCTTAGAACAAGACAACCCAGAGACGAGCTCACCCAAGCCCCTCATTTCACCAGAGAGAAGACATGGAAGGAAGTGCGAGAAAACAATGACCCCAAATCACACTGTTCTTTTCCTTCTCTCTGTGTGTGGTGTGCTGCCGCCTCCTACACTGCCCCCTCCACGCCACCCCACTCTGTTTCCTGATAGAAGATGAGGAAATCCAATAGTGGAATAGTGTCCTTTCCTCCTAATATTAATTGGCACTAAGAGATGCTACAAGCCATTTGCTTGTTTACTTATTTTGGTATAAATTTTTTTTTGCTTTTTTTTTTGTGTGTGTGTGTGTTGTTTTTTTTTGCTATATAATCTTTGTCTCTAAACGGATGTCTGGTGTAGCCCCAGTGAGAACAATGCAGGTGTCTGAAAAGGTCATTAGGGAAATAAAAGCTGAGAGTCCTGAATAGCCTCCTGACAATTGTCCAAGGGCATGCAATCTGGGGACACACAGGACACCAGCTACCCACTCACCCACCGGCCAACCAATTAGACCACAGCCTGCCTTTTAGGAAAAGTCACTACATGCTGTACCATGGATCAAACTAAGAATTTTAATATTCGATGTCATTTCTTTATAATGAGTTCCTAGAGAATATATAATAAATGTATGTAGTAACTTAGAGTATATGAAATTTTTTGCTATAGATTTCTAGAATGTTGAATAATATTGTCAACACTTTAAACAGATAACTTTTAGTTTTATCAACACACTGTCGTTTGAAAATCAAATAGCACTTAAGTGGATTATAGCAAAGAAACACAATTCTCCCATTCCACTTCCAGAGTCTCACTTTCACTCCCCTGAAGCAATAAATTTCAACTATTTTATCTGGTTTTCTTTTTTCTGATATTTACCTCCATATTTCTAGATGGTATGTTTCTAGGAGATTCCCTTGATTATATTTTCCAATATTATTATTCGAAGTTTTTTAAATTCAGTTATTGTAATTTTCAAGAACCTCTGGTTCTCTGACTAATCTATTGTTATAGCTTCTTGTTTTGTGAATGAATATCTTCTTTTCTAAGATGGTCATAGTTTTTCTTTAATGTCTTGTTGAAATGTTACTGAATTGTCACTATTTCCTCTGGGTTTATCTTTGTTCATTTTTGTCTTCGTCTTTTCCATTGGAGCTTTCCTCAGATATTTAGAGAGTTGGGCAATCTCTGCATATATAAGGGGGAGGTGCTAAGTCACTAATTGGATCTCTGGGTACATGATGAGGAAGGAGCCTGTCAGATTGGGGAGTAGCACCAGGTGCTAGAAACTGCCCTGCGTCCGTTTGCTCACTCAGAGAAATTAGGTAAATTAGTCCATTGTGTCTTTCGTTTATATTTTGAAAATTTTAAGGACAAGGAAAAGTACCCAGAACAATATGATCATCCAGAATTTACAACTGTTAACATATTTTCAGTTTGTTTTCAGTGTTTGTGTTATTTTTGTTTGTTTTTTTAAAAGAAAGATCCCTTTCTCACCACCCCCTGTTCCATTTCTCCATGCTCTTTTCTGGGATGTCTATCCCATGTTTGTTGATACCCTGCTTCTCCAGTTGTTTTGGGGTTTTTGTTTTGTTTTGTTTTTGAGGGCAGTGTCACTGGCTCTCATATGTGGGATCCGAACCGGGGCCGCTGGCTTCCCAAGCCAGCTCTTAACCATGGCACCACTCGGCCTGCCCATGCTTCTCCAGTTTTAACACTTTTATATGCATGTGGGAATAACATAAGGTATTCTGTGGGCTTTGGCGTTAAGTTTGTATCAGTGTGTAAACACATGAGCCTGGGTCTTGCTTTCTTCACTGGGACCTGAGAGCCTGAGATCTCAGGGGAAGTTCCCCATCCAAAGGAATTGCATCCAGACTTGAAGAACGTCATCTGCCCACAGATTCTGCTTAAGGGACACTCTCCCATTTTGGAAACTTGCAGATGCTGCATCAGCGATCCTGCACAAAATGAGGCTTCCTTTCATTCCCTGAAATAACAAGTTTGCTCACAGTAACCCAGGCAAGAAAATTAACAGTTGAACTGCACATGTCAGGCTCCAAGGGAACACTGAACATCTTCCCATCATGGGGGTTTGCACAGCCCCACCCCTACTCCCACCCTCACCCCCACCCCATCTAACTGTCAGCATCTCAGTGGAAAAATCTGAGGTGTGGCCCTTAAAGGCTTAACACTAGTTCTGGAAAAGAAGGAAGTGTAGCCATAGAATGGGATAACATAAGGCTGCATATCTTTTGCAACATGGGACAGAAACATCCTTATGATGCCAACACACGTGTTGAGGGCTTTTCCAGGCATTCTTTTATTCATGCAGCCAATGTCTGTTGAGCACCTACAATGTGCTCTGAAATAGTGTGCTCAGTGGTGGGGGCATGGAATTTAACATGAAACCTTGAATGCCAGCCCTGGCTGTGTGTCTTTGGGTAAGTTACTTACCTCTCTAAGCCTCAGTCCACTCAACTCTATAAGAAGAATTATCATAGTATCTACTTATAGGGTTGCTTTAAGGATTAAATGAGTTGATACATGTAAAGAGTACTTGGCACAGAGTAAGCAATTAGTTGTTTTGTTTTACTAATATTGCTTTTAATCAGACACTATGCTAGGCTATGGAGACACAGAGATGGATAGAACCTGATCCTACCCTCAAAGACTTCTAGTTGGCTTCCACTAGATTATTCTCTTTCTTCCACAATATCTCCTGAAATTAAAAAAAAAATGCATAAAATGCAAATTATCCCCACAGGTTATCAAAGCAATGATTGAATTCTGTGGAGGGATGTGGGGTTGGGGCCAGGACTCACAATAAATTGGCTGGCTATCATTTTGGGAGAAGGCAAGGACTGGCAGAGGCAGAGGAAAATAACAAGTTATAGCCTCTTCCCCAGGGGCTCCAAAAGTCCCTGAACCTTTGGCTCTAGTAAACTGTATGCCTGGGGCTATAAATAGCAGAGGCATCTGAGGATTAAGACAGCCTTTCAATCACAAATCTGGGAAGTTGTGATTTTCCTTAGACAAACCCTATTACTGCTCATGTAAAAAAAAAAAAAAAAGACATGCAACTTTTTCATATGTTTGATTAGAATTTTGACAAAGCTGGAAAACTAAAAAATAAAAAACATTTCATTTTCTCTGTATTCCTACTTGCTCCCTGACCTTGTCTAAATACTGCTTTATTGCTTTTTAAAAGAATATTTTCAAAGGTAGAATTGCTATGTGATTCTAAAACTTACCAAAGAGTCCATTTCCTTGGTTGTTTGTTTTTCTTGGCTAGTTATGATAATGCATACATTTTTAAAAATGCAATCCATTTGAATTTGCATTCACACTCCACCTCAAAATCTATAGCACACTCATTTATCACTGAAGGCAGCATAAAAACCACTAGACAAGGAGAATAGTGAAGCATCAATTATAATTAATAGCTATGGAAATAAAATGTATAATATCGTGTCTTGTTTACAAGTTTTATATTAAATTTTGCAGCTTACTACTTGAAACTGATCAATGCCAGGATTTTCCCATCAGAAAGTCTGTTTTGTAAATAAAATAGGGCCAACTTTTTATGTCAGTGTTGTAAGTACAGAAACCAAATCCTTAAAAATATCCTCCCGAAACTTACAGTCAAATCCTTGGCCTGGGAACTGAGTTCAGATCTCAGCTCCACTCAGTCGCAGCCAATGAGTTTCTGAGAGCAGACAGCCTCCAGCCTCCTTCCTCAGAAGGTCCGGAAATCTCTGAATGAAGCACAAGCATCAGCTTTGGTGGGGCCCAGGCCCAGGACGGACGGGTGGAGAGCCAAAGAAGTTACGTTGTTCTAATGGAAGCCTCCGCTAAATTCTTGTTCCCACTGTTATTCTTTACTTAAAGCTTCTTAACCTTTTTTTGTGTGTGTGTGTGGCGGGGAGGGGACAGGGGAAAGTTTTCTAAAATATCATTAAAAAGTTGGAAAATAGAGGAGAGAAAAATGCTCATAATGGTACAACTCAAACACAACTATTTTAAATTTTCTTAAACCCTTTCAGTTGTTCACCCACCTGAGTTGATATTTTCACAGTTATAATTAAAATGTGCATAACAGTGGGTGATAACTTTTTCCCTGAACATTGCGACAGGTACCCACAGAGTCTTCTGAACAATTATTTTAATAGGCGCGTAATATTTCATGTAACCATTTCACCTTTCAAAGTTCTTAGCTGAGACTCCTGTAATAAAAGACAGATAAATAACAAGAGAAAAACAAACAGAAGTGTATTAACCTAGGGGAAAATGAGTAGCTCCCTATGGTGGCTTAGAATTCAGGATTAAATAGCATCCTCCTAAGGAAAAGGAATGGGGAATATGGGGCCTCTTAGGGGAGAGTAAGTGATTCTTAGAAAGCTGAAAGGGCCCTTAGACAACTATCAATAGATGGGAGGTATGACTGTGACAAAGCTTGTCCCGGAGTGGTATTGACTTCTAGTCTCCTCTTCTGTGACAAGAGTCAATCTTCCCTGGTTGATGACATTCCCTAGGAGAAGACTAATGGTAATTAAGTTCCTTTTGGAGAATATGTCTGGATAAGGGGCACTTGGAGAAAACCTCTCCTGCATTTGCTGTTTCCCAAGTGCCTAGAGCTCAAAATAATCAGTATACCAAGGCATCATATTTTGGGGTAGCACGTCCTGAACTCCTACAGTATTTTGGGGTGGCATAGTCTGCCCTTCTGCATTGCTATTGCTTCTAATTTTCTCCTATATGAATAAATATATTGAAGATTATCTATGTGTGTGTGTACACACACACACACACACACACACACACACATAAACACAAACCCATAATAATGGAAATAACATATATATGTATGCATACATATATTTTGTTTTAATAAGATAGGAAAATTCTTAGTTTCTTTAAAGAACAAAAACTCAGTTAAGTAAATTTGAAAATCTGATTGGCTTTATTGAGTGATTCATGAATTGGGCAGCATCCCAACTAGCAAGTAGAGAAGAACCCTGAGAAGCTATGTAATATGGAAGGTTTTTATAGGCAGAAACTGGGCAAGGCAAGAAAGTTATTAGCAAAAAAAAACAACAAAGGATTGTTTCAGGCAAAGTTACCTTCCCTTAGAGGGAGTCAGGGGTCTTACCAGGCAGATTGCCTCCATTTCCTTTAGGGGGAATGTTGAGGGCCCACAGAGCAGATTGCCTCATTGTACTAACCAGAAAATTCCAGACTGACAAATTAGGATTATATTCCTGGAGGAGGCCGAAACTGCAACTAGGTCAGGTATTAAATCTAGGTTCAGTGTCATTGGCTTCAGCACAAGTGACTCCATTTTGAGCCTGTGGTTTTCTCTTCTCTCACTTCCAATAGTTATCCTTCCATGAGTTAGCTCTTACATGGATTTGTTCATTTAATCTTGACAACAGCCCTAAAGGCAGGTAAAAGGAATATCCTTATTTCATAGCTAAGACAATACTTCAAAATCCAGTCTGACTGTTAAGCTCTTTCTTGAGTCACATCCTATACTTAGTGCAATGAAATAAAAATGGAATAACAGAATTCACACCTTCCTCCTGTCTTCTACACATACACACACACACACACACACACACACACACACACACACGCACACACAGTATTAATGCTTGCACCCCTGAATTCTCTCTCTATGACTGGACTGTGACAGAACTTTACAATTAGAACTCTGGGGAGGAAGCCAGGTCTGTATTTTCAGTTTTATTCAGATCTGTGAATTAATAGTCCCCACTTTCCCATCCTGGTCACGGAGTAGTCCTGACTTGTCCCTGAGTAGAAAAAGGGAGAGACTTATGGGCTGAATCCTGGTCCAAGCCAGACAGAAAAGTATTCTTTAGAAAGACATCTTCTGATGATTATTTGGAGAGACTATCTGGTAATCCCCAGCAAATCTGCATGTTAATAGGAATCATTTACTCAAAGCAGGGGTCCAAGAAAATAACTTTACATAATAACAGTAGCTTGATTTGATTACTTCAATTTGGTTCTTGCTATTGAATTCAAGGTAAAGCCAAGCTTTTGGAAGTTTTACTGGAGATAACCAAAAACGGGAATCATAAATTAAGAGTAACTCTGGTTTCAACCCCATATCTCTATTACTTCTAAAGAGCAGAGAGATGTAAAGAGGATCAAGGAGTAAAAATTATTGATAATCTCCTTAGCAATCTGGGTAATTTATTGGTTTCTTTCCCACATTGAGGGCTCTAAGCCTACCTAATATGCATTAAGGCTTCTTGGCAGCTCCATCCTAAAAGACACAATTTTCTTTCTTATAAGCTCAGTGTGGTTTTGTTCACTTGCTCCAAAAAATGTTGATAGACACTTCCACTTGCACTTGGCCATTTGGAATCATAACAGTACTCTTAAAAAATTTTAAATAATTTTTTACTTGCAGAAGAGTTGCAAAAATAGTACAGAGTTTCCATATACCTTCACCCAGTTTGCCCTTTGTTAGCATCTTACATAACCAAAGAACGTTCATCAAACTTAAGATGTTAACCTTGGCATGACACTAAAGTACAGAACTTACATGTCATTAGTTTTCCATGAATTGCCCTTTTTCAGTTCAGGGCCAGATCCAGGATACCACGTTGCATTTAGTCATCATGCCTTCTTAGCCTGCACCAATCAATAACAGTTCCATAGTCTTTCCTAATTTCATGTCCTTGACACTCTTGAAGAATACTGGCCAGTCATACTGTACAATGCCCTCTGTCTTAGTCAGCTTGGGCCGCTATAACACAGTACCATAGACTGGGTGGCTTAAACAAACAAACATTTATTTCTCATAGTTCTGGAGGCTGGAAGCTCTTGGTGAGGACCCTCATCCTGGTTTACAGACATCCACCTTCTTTTATCCTCACCTGTAGAGACACACAGGTCATCTGTCTCCTGTGGCTTCTTATAAGGACACTAATCCCATTAAGGAGGGCACCACCATCATGATCTTATAAGCTCCCAAAGACTCCACCTCCAAATACCATCACCCTGGGAATTAGGGCTTCAATGTATGAATTTTGGGGGAACTAAACATTCAGTCCATAGCACGCCTCAACTGGGTTTACCTGATGTGTTTTCATGATTATATTGGGGTTCTGCATTATTGGGAGCAAACCACAGGGTGACTGATGTGCCTTTCTCAGTGCACCATGTCTACCTTGATCACTTGGCTAAGGTTTTGTTTGCCAGGTTCTTCCCTGTAAATTTCCTATTTTTTCTTGTGTGGTTATTAAATACTTTGAAACTATGCAAGTATCCTATTTTGGCTTAAACATTCGCAGAGCACTTTTTGTCCTCAGCAATAGTTTAACCTCAGCTTAATGCCAATAAGATGTTGATGGGTGAGGGACACTTTGGAGTTTGTGGAAGGCATAGGTGTCTCACAGTTCACTTCTGGAAACCCAACAATCCAGGAAATGGTGGGAAGACATCCAGGTTTCCTCCACCAGCTGTCTGACAAGTGGACACTGTGGATGCGACTTGGTGTTTTCAGGGCCAGGAGTGGGACCCTGTTTCCTATCGTAGTATGACTTAACATTTTTCTCCCAGAATCCCAGCCATATTTCACGACCTAGGAGTAACAAACATTCCCTGAAGGAGGGAAAGACGTGGGCCTAAGCAATGAAATAAATGGTGTTGAAAGACCATGAGATTGCTGCTGCTCTTGGGCAGTCATCATAATGTCATCATAATGTTCCTGAAGAATTTAATTGTAAAATAGATCACAGCTCAGAAAAATGGTGGTTGCTAAATATATTTTCCCCCTTTTTTTTTTGTCTTTTTAAAAACAAGTTTATTTTAAATGGATTAGAATTAGAAATGAAGGATGAAGACAATTAATCCAAATGGGGAAAATGGGACACCCAGGTCCCCAGTGGATATCCAACTTGTGGCCAATGGTGCTAGCCCCAGGATGCTCCTTGTCTCAGATCTAAGGAAAGATGGCTGTCCCTCTCTCTACCTAATTTTTGTTTCTATTTTAAAGCCATAAAATGATCTTTTTCAGGGTTCTGCCAAAAGAGAATATTAGTATCTTTTGTGTAGCCTCAGAATTGATTCTTGCAGGTCAGTTTATATGGTCAGATTCTTATTTGCCAGTGGTACCCAATTGGAATCTGATGACGAGGTAGAGGAGGAAAAAAGGAGGAGAAGAGGACAGACCCAATCTAGAAAATTAACAGATATTTGCATAGAAGGTGGCAATATATACATGTATAAATACATCATATATATATACACACATATATACAACATATATGCATCATTATCTTGCTAGAGCCTCTTTACATTTTTTTCTCTGATATCTGCCTCTTACTTGTACCAGACCAGCTTTACCACAAATCATGCACCCATTTGTCTAGTCAGAAATGAAGCATGCGTATCAGGTCAGGTCTGTGGTATATTGGACTCGCGATGCTAGCCGGCTGCACTTGGCCTGTAACTGACCTTCACTACCTGCAAGGATCTGAGCTATGGGGTCCAGCTATGACCTCCCAGCCAATCCATCCAGGGGCATTAAAGTAAATATTCAAATATTCTCTTCATGGTTAAGATCTCACATTATACCAAGCACTTGACTTATGGGTTCAATAAACATTGCTGATTTTGAGTAACTAAAAGGCATAATTTTTCTTCTGAAAATATAACAGGGTAAGTCCAGGTGCTACAAGAAAGGATAGTTGATAATGAGAGAGGACAAATAGGAAAAAGAAATACAGAAAGCATTCCATAAAACAAGAATCGGGCTATTCACATATGAACAAATAAGTTTAAAATTCTAATGAAAAGTCATGAGGTAAAGTTGAATCTGTGTTTATAAAACTTTGTTTAAGAAGACAAAAGTCAAGAATATACAATGGGGAAAGGACAGCCTCTTCAATAAATGGTTTTGGGAAAACTGAACAGCCATATGCAAAAGAGTGAATCTGGACCACTATCTTACACTATACACAAAAATTAACTCAAAATGGATGAAAGACTGGAATGTAAGACCTGAGATCATAAACTCTTGGAAGAAAACATAGGCAATAATCCCCTTGACACAGGTCTTGGCACTGACTTTTAAAATCTTAAAGCAAAAGCAACAAAAGCAAAAATAAATAAGCGAGACTATATCAAACTACAAAGTTTCTGCACAGCAAAGGAAACCATCAACAAAATGAAAAGGCAACCTACTGAATAGGAGAAGATATTTGAAAATCATACCTGTCAAGGGGGTTAATATCCAAGTCATGTAAAAAACACATACAACTCAAGAGCTAAAAAATGAAACAAACAAAAAAGACAAACAGTCCAATTTAAAAATGGACAGAAGATCTAAACAGACGTTTTCCCAAAGAGGACATACAGATGGACAACAGTTACATGAAAAGATGCTCAACATCAGTAATTATTAGGGGATCTTGAATCAAAACCACAATGAGATATTACTTCACACCTGTTAGAATGGCTGTCATCAAAAAGACAAGAAATAACAAGAGGTGTTGAGGATGTAGAGAAAAGGGAACCCTTGTACACTGTGGCTGGGAATGTAAATTGATGTAGCCATGATGGAAGACAATATGGAGGTTCCTCAAAAAGCTAAAAGTAGAACTACTATATGATCCAACAATCCCACTTCTGGATATTATCTGAAGAAAATGAAAACACTAACTGAAAAAGATATATGCACCCTTATGTTCATTGCATCATTATTTACAATAGCCACGTAATGGCAACAACCTATGTTTCCGTCGATGGATGGATGGATAAGGAAAATGTGGTACATATACAATAGAATATTATTTAGCCATGAAAAAGAACAAAATACTGCCATTTGTGACAACATAGATGGACCTCGAGTGCATTATGCTCAGTGAAATAAGTCAGACAGAGAAAGACAAATACCATATTTGAAATCATTTATATGTGGAATTGATAAAACAAAAACAAAAAGCTCAAGATACAGCGCACAGGTTGGTGATTGCCAGAGGTGGGGGTGGGTAGTGGGAGAAATGGGTGGAAGGAGTCAAAAGATACAAACTGCCAGGTATAAAATAAGTAAGTCATGGGAATGTAATATACAGCATGGTGACTATAATTAATAATACTGTGAAAAATTGCTAAGAGAATGGATCTTGAAAGTCCTAATCACAAGAAAAATAATGTTTTTATAATTATGTAAGGTGAGGGATGTTAACCAGACTTATTGTGGTGATCATTTTTCAATGTATACGAGTACAAATACCAAAACTTTATGTTGTACACCTGAAACTAGTGTAATGTTATATGTCAATTATACTTCCAAAGCTTTTTAAACTAACAAACAGAAAAAGAAGTCAGGGAATGTAGAAACTTTAAAAAATAGTTTTTGCCTAAAAGTTTTAAAACAAATTTTGACACCATATGAAATGTGCCAGAAATGTAGAATTGTAATTAATATGAAACCCCTTTTGCTTTATTATGCCAAATAAGAAGGTGCTATTTTGGATTCCCCAGAAAGTCCATGTAAATATCCCACTGACCAAAAGGGAGTGGTCTCTCTCTCTATTTATTGGAGCAAATTTGGGGGAGATTTTTCTGCAGAGGGGCTAGTTAGGAGCGCATTGTTAGAAGAGGCTCCCAGAAGCATCTGGCCCTGCCCTCCATCACACACCTATCTGCACCCCCTACTTTGTAGGCACCCACACAGACATCGCCACAGCAGCTGGTGGGCTGGATCCAATCCGCCAGTGTGGGCAAACAGAATGCGTGATTGATGGTGGACCCTCGGAGAACAAACCCTGAGTCTGGGAGCCAAATGGCTCCTTGCACAGAGCCAAAGGGTAGCCAATCAGTTTGGGGCAAGTAGCAGTGCACACCAACATGCGACGCCTTTTCTTTCTCCACACAACCCCTGTATTGTCTGTCATATAAAGCTGTTCAGTGCCCTTCCCTGCTACATACAAGGCCAGGTTCTGTCCTCTGTGAATGTCTCCAATATTAATTTTGGATGTGCACTGGGCACATTCACACGCAGACTCTGAAAAGATGCCCCATTTGATGTGCAGAGGAAGGACCAGAGAATAACATTTTGATGCTTTTTCTTGGTTTGTTTGTTTTCAATTTGGTGGCTGGTTCTTCTTGCTTTCCAAGGAAGCTTGTGTTTGGGGATATTAAAGACCAAAACCCACAGCCCTTGTCCTGGGTGAAGTGAACCCCGCCCAGGAAGTCGCATATATCAGGCTGCCAGGATGTGTCAGTCTGGGAGTGGAGGCAGCACTGGTGGGAGATGGTTCTTTGGTCCTTTCACTTATGTTTATGGGTTCAATATCAAGATGAGCTATTTTTACACATAGGCTGCCTCTATTTTGTTCTGATTGGAGTCTCTTTATTAAAATAATTATTTAATTTAAAATTAGCAACCCAAGTTACTTGACAAGGTATAAAGATTAAGATAAATGCCTGAGTGAACAAAGTAATAGAAATGCTTGATACTAGAGTAGTGCCATAGAAACTCCCTCCCAAATTAAAATGAAAGTTTTACAGCAAAAGTTAATACACAAAAAGTAGCCATTTTCAATTTAAACAAATTTGCCCATATTTCTACTATTTTATATAACGAGTACTTTCGTTTCTCCACATTCCCTCTGGATTTTTATTTACACATATAATGTTTTAACATCACTTCACGAATTCTATATGTATGACATTGTTTTCTTTTTCATGGTCCTAATTACTCACCAACTTTATCATTTTTAGTAAATAGGTAATATTCCATTACATCAATTTTGTATAATTTGTTTATCTATTGCCTATGGCTAAACCTTTAGGTTATTTTCTGTTTTTCACTATCATAAATAATACTGCTATAAATATATCAATACATATATCATTTCTCCTTTTAAATTACTTCCTTGAAATAAATTCCAAAGAATGAGATTACGGGGTCAAAGAGTACAAGCATTTTTATGACCTTTGACCTGCATTGATTGCTAAATGCCCTCAAAAGGCATTGTACCAGTTTTCAAAGAATGAAATATCTGCTCACCCATGGTCTCATCAGCATTACATTGTAGGATTTCCCTGTGTTTTTATTTCTCCAATCTCAATTACTTGAGATTAAATAATATGCCCACAGGAGTATTATTAAGTGGCTATATAACTCACTGATTATTTAATAACTCTTAGGACATAACAGAAAAGAAAAGAAAACAGAAAAAAACAAGCCAAACCAAAAACTTTCATAGTAGAGCTAAATGCCTTTGTGTATTGAATATCTGTGAACGCCCTAAGCTTCACTGTGGAGAACAAAGAAATTGAGTCGGATAACTTAGTTTTCATTTTATGAATAGTCACACACACAAAGCTCTAAACTTTTCTAAAAGATTAAGGTTAAGAAAAATGAATGTTCACTTATTTTATCAATGCCTAAAGTACCGATTTGGGAGCAGCAAAGGTTTTCTCCTCTGTGTGACCTCTTGCAAAGACTTCCAACGATTTCCCAATGCCAGTTCTGGTTTCCCTCTGCGTTTCAAGCTATCCTGAATGGGGAAGAGAGAAGATAAAGGAGTGAAAGCGGAATCACAGAAGCCACAGTCCCTCATTCCTTTGATAATTTTTTCATTGGGCCTGACTCTGTTTTATGGAAATACTGTGCAAACATAGAACTGGATTACTCATCTGTCAAAGCACTTTGCAGATGGTGTGGTTAAAAGAAACATCCCTGAATATCTAATTCCTTGTGACCAGCTCAGCTCAGATACTGTCCCTTCTTAAAAAGATGCCTTAGGATTTCCGTGACATAGTGGCTCCTAAAGAATAGACAGACATACTGTTAAAATCCTTGAAATGGATGATTGAGTCAAGGAGTGGCCAGGTTATAGACCACTTGGCGTATGCAGTGGAGGGTCTAAAGAAAAGGGATCAGTATCATGGATGCACCCCCATGGTTACCTGGGAAATAAGTCTGCTTTAGCTGGCTGGGCATCCCTTCTCTCCTGGACCCACCACATCAGGAGAGTGTTTGTAGCTGGGAGGGCATGAGAGACAAGACCAAGGAGATTCAATATTTTAAGATCCCACCCACATTGGTAACAGAAAAGTATAAACCCAGGAGCACAGATGTTAGCTCAGATTCATCCCATCACTGCCACCCAGCAGGAAGGGATGAAGGGCTGTAACTGAGCCCAGGGCCATTAGAACAGGAAGGAGTGGGCTTTTTATTCCCTATTAGATCCAGGGGAAGGTGGATCAACATGAGCTCCCATGACTGGGCCACACGCTGCCGACTTTCACATGGCTGTGAGTTGCCACAGCCTTGTTTGATACTGGACTATGCCATTGATGGTGGCCCTCAGTTGGGGAAAGGCTGGGATTTGGCTGGAGTCCTTCAGCCCTGATCAGGAGTGATGTCTTTCCAGGCCCCCTAAGCCTGGGTTAACGGAAGAGTGGGAAGGTTAAGTGCTGAGAAGGGTGAGCTAGAGAAAGGCATCGTCATTTGCCAGAGTGGACCCTTCATTTAGAGTAAACAATTGTGTGAGGGCCTGCAGGCTGCTAAATAGCTTGTTCAACTCCAAGAGGCAGATCCATCAGTGTCAGTGGCCAATTGAGAACATGGCAACCCACTGATTTCCATCTTACCCCCATCCCCACCTCTCCCCCCCCCGCTCCCCTCCCACTCCCTCTCTTTCCTCTCCCTCTCTCCCTCTCTTGTTCTCTCTCCTTCTCTCTGTCTCTCCCTCTCTCTTTTTCATTCCCAGGTCACCCTGCCCCTCATCATCCTGAATAAAAAAGTCCAGGAAAGACCAGTAGAGTGGCGCATTTGTTAAGAGCTGGCTTGGGATACCAGCAGCCCCGGTTCGGATCCCACAAATGAGGGCCAGTGACACTGCCCTCTACAGCTAACAACAGCTCCACAAGCTGTTGGAGCTGGGCTGCACAAGACCTGGCGATGGTGTAGGCTGCCATAGGCTACAGTGAGTGGCCAGCAGCCAGCGTGAGCGGCTGGTAGCCAGTGTGAGCTGCCAATAGCCACGGTGAACGGCTGTCCAGAAGCCGGCAAGCAACTGCCTCATCCAGGAAGAGCGCAATGACAATACCAACATGGGCCAGTGAAGCAACGTCCTCTGCAACTAGACTGAAGATCAAAAGGACAGCAACTTTTCTCTTCCCCTTCCCTGGTTCCTCAACGCTGTTCCCCTCCCCCAATTCCCTAATTAAAAAAAAAAAAGTCCAGGAAAAGTGAATACAGATGTGGCCTGGCTTATCACCACCTTGGCAAGCAAGACTGGGTTTCCCAGTGGTGGCTCTCCAAATTGTGGAGGAACACATGTGAATCTGACATATACAGTTAGGCTGGAAAGTCACCCAGCCCCAGAGCTAAGGCCCTGAGTAAGGGAAAGCTTGAAGGAAAAAGAAACTTCCCATTTCTCCCACCCCCCTTCCCCACCATATCCATTCTGTTCCCGTCTCCCCCTGTAATGTCTCTGTTCTCTTTCCTCTTCATCAGAGAGCACGTGCACATACTTCCATTGAACCTGGCCCCACAATGATCTAATTTGTCTCTGTGCTGGCTTCCCACCTGGGCAGTGAATCTAATGTATTCAGGCAGACCTGGTTCACATCCCATCTCCAGTCTCCTCATAGCTATGTGACAGTGAACCAGTCACTTAACTTCTCCGAGACCTTTGTATCTTCATCCATAATGAGTCTGCTTTATTGGGTGGTTGTGCTAACCTTGGGGTCTTACCTGGTGTTACTCATTTGTTTTTCTCAACAAGTGTTTATTGAAACCCATGTTGCGCTAGGGACAGTGATGGCTGCCCAGAGAGCCGACGTGGGAGTAAGGCACAGTCCATATCCAGAGCAACATCCCGTCCCCTGCGACCCCAATAAAGACCACGCAGTGTGGAAAGTTAAAAGTGCCCTAACGGAGGAAGTCCAAGGGTTTCTCCCTGGAGAGATCAAGCAAGGCTTCATGGAGGAGGTGTGCTGTGCAGCCGATCAGGACCCGACTATGCACATATTGATGTTGACCAAGCAACCCCTGTGGGCAGAGGCTGCTTTATGAAGAAGCTAATAAAGCTTAAGCTTAAAGGACCTTCATCTGCAGTCTCTTCCAAGATTTGGGAAGGGCCCGACTATCATATGTTTGGGTAAAATTTGCATCTGTTAAATGTTTTAACCACCATTAATTAAGACCACTGTCTCTCTGCTCAGACTGCCCTTTCCCACTCCCTTTGTATCTGTGAGTGTTGGAGAGGCCAAGAACATTTGGGGAGGCTGCCAAGGGGCAGGTAAATCAGAGGGTCTGTTTAGTAGGATTTACCTGTGCTTTGCCGTCATTTCTTTAAAGTGAAGTCACTGCTAGTTATCAGCTTATAGAAACGGCTTCCAGGAATACCCCTGCTGCCCACTGTGTGGAGTCCCCCAGCATGGTGATAAGAGATTGCAGGGTCAGAAACCATCTTGCAATAGAGACACATCTTTTGGTGTCCAGCACCAGAATTGGGTTGGTAGTGGAGGAGAAACAAGGTTTTAAATGTATCAGGTAAGAAGCAGCCTGTGGAAAGCGACATAGATGTATCTCCAGCCATTAATAATCACATAAGTATGTACACATATGCATTATGTATATATTGGGTCATTGGAAAAGTCAAGACACATTTTTGCAATGAAGAACATAGAAAAATATGTCATGACTTTTCCGACGACCTAATATTATTATATTTCTGGATTTTGTGATATTTACGGTATTTGCCAGCTTTTTTTTTTTTTTTTTTTTTTTTTTTTTTTTAGCTGAGCCCTCCTGCCACTTGTTGGCAGCTCAGCAGCAGCTCAGCTGGGGCTGGACATGGAACTGCTGTTGCTCAGAGCTCACCTCTATTCCTGAGTGAGCTCTTAACCAACGGAGCCACTCAGCCCGGCAGGCCCCTGGTATTTGCCAGCTTTTAACTTTCGTTGTTTGTTGTGAATTCTTTTATCATTCTAAATAACCATTCTTGTTCGCACCTAACTTTGTGTTCCTCCTTTTAGGGAGGCGCACACACGCCGGGAATTCCATCTTGTACTTCATCCCGGAGTGTTTACATATAGACACATCCCTGGGTCGCTGGGGCGCTGGCGGGAGATAGTCCCCTTCTTCCTGAGTTTGGGGGGGCGGGGGGAGGGGAGGGCGGCAGCAGCTGCTCATTCCTCAGAGGCACTGGGATCTGAGAGCCGGTACCTGGGAGCCGAGGGCTGCTCAGTAGCCCTCCTTCCTGGCTGCACGACGGCCTTTGGCCAACAGCTGCCTGTGTGCAGTCCCTCTCCGGAGAATCTGTGTGGCCATTCATCACGGGCCTCCTCTTAGAAAGGCAAAGAAGGTTGCATTATACGAGGTAAAGCTTATCGTTGGCATCTGCCAAGATCCACGCATTTCCCCTCCCTCCTGGCCCCCAGCCCCGGGCCCCACCCCTCCCCTCTTCCTTTACCCTCTCTGGTGGGTTTTCAATAGTGTGTGCTTTTTTTCTGTCTCCTTTCTTTCTGGTCAAGACAGGGTTGTCTCTCTGGGTGGAAAAAGGCAGTGTGTTCGTGGAGTGCAGCTGCATTTCAAAGGTACTTTGTTGGCGAGTTATGAATTTGCCTTTACTAGCGTGGGGAAACAGGGAGATTCTTTGGCTCCCCCCCCCCAAACTGAAATTGATGTTATTTCTTTGCCAGTGGTACCCAAGGAAATGTTTTGTTCCATTTCCTCCCCTTTCAGGCTGAGTCCTATTTATGTTTGGAGCTGGGGCACTGCCATTAAGAATCATTGTCATTAGCACCAGCATCTGAGGCTGGCCAAATTCAGCAGCTGTGGGCTCATGCCTACCCTTACCAAGGTTTATTTCCTTGACAACATGTTCTTGTTTGGAACAACTTTCTTAGTCTTTCTCTCGTTGTTTCTTTTTTTTTTTTTTCTTCCTCCTTTCCAAAATCCCCCTTATAGTTTAATGGGGGCTTAAAATTAAAAAGGAAAAGTGTGTGTGTGTGTGTTGCGGGGTAATAGGCAGGGGATCAGAAGGAAGATAAAGACCCTGGGAGCTGGAGCAAGGGGTGAATGGTGGGAAGTTTTCACCATAAATAACAGCATCAAATTCATTATTATTTTGATGGTCGCCACTCTTCTCCACCCCCAAGCTACACAAGACTCACCCTCGGCCTTACCCGCCCTAGCCTTTAAAATGAAATACCTAGGTGGCCCAATGGGACCCCTGACCCCTATATCCTGTTCCTTTCTCCCTGCTTTGCTACTTTCCTCCTTGATAAAAGGAGAGAGTAAGAGATAATTAACAAAAAACATGGCCCCAGGACAATGAAACAACTGGCCTTGGCCTGCCCGAAATTTATCCTGGTTTTCTAGGTGAACTTTCTCCCATCAATCTTCCCTTTAACCTCCGTGTTAGTGGAAGCAATAGGAACACCCCTCCTGTCCCCTGAGCAAATGCTTTCTTTTGACTGGGAACAAAAAAAAGGGGCTCCACGAAGACTGAGGTGAAATCTGGGTGGTATGGGGCACCACACAATGGGGCCGCTGTTCCAAGGCTGGGCTGGTGTTTTACAACAGGGGAGGGGCGGGTGTGAATGGTCTGATGATGGAAACAATCCCCCTGATTCAGGCCTACAAATGCATCTTCTGTTCCACACGGAGCCAGGAAGAAAAGAGAAAAGCAACAAAGACACAGGGAAGGGGGAGCATTCCAACAAAATGCGTGTAGGCTGAAAAGCTCCCCTAACCTACACATCTAGAAAGGAAATGCGTCACCATCATCAGCGAGAGGCTTCAGGAATTTTCAGCCACATCTACATGGCTATAGCTTGACTCTTGATTTATTGATGAAGCTTAAGCGACACTAGAGAAAGGCATCGGGGGTTCTTTGTCTTCCAGAGAAAGTGCAATAGGCCACAGGGGCCAAGATCTCTTGGGATGCTCTCAGGTCCTGCCTTTCTCTTGCTCTCTCCTCCCTGCAAACGCCAGCAGCAGTAAAAACGATTGGTGGTGTATGCCTGGAAGAGCTGGTGACAAGGCCACTTGAGGTCCCCTTAAGAGGGTATTATGGTCAGGGAAAATATTTGTGCTGTGAAGATGGCACACTCCATTTTGTTAATGGCTCTCATCTGTGCAAGATAATCGTCCCCCTGGCCGGCTGTCAGGGGCGCAGCCACGGCCAATTCATGGCGCCCTCAGAGAAAGCCTCTTTCTGCGGAGACCAAGATGGAGACATTGTGTTCACCTACTTGAACAGAGGGGAAGGTGACCACAAGGGCAGCCCACGTTGTAAATTACCATTAAAACAAAAACGGCGTCTTCTCTGCCCCGGGACCCCTCTGATAAATTATGGCTGGATGGTGGGGGAGAGCCCAGCGGGAACTTGGTGCTGGAGGCTTCCTCCTCTCTGGGTCTGGGAACAGGCTGCTGAGGAGTCAGGAGTCTGAGCCAGTCGGTCTGGAGCATCCAAGAGGCTCCCTGGTTTGCTTTCAGGGAGAGGCAAGGAGACTTGAACACCTCCCACAGGCATAAGCCACTGAACTCTGGCTTTTTACAGCTTAATACCCGCCTCTTCCTGCCAGTCAAGTGCTCGGGGCATGGACTGGAGCTTAGTAAATACACAATAAATAATTATTATTAAAACGATCATTTAGTATTATTGGGAATGAAAGAATTTTCCCAGCATAATAGGCGTGATGTTCAGTGCTTGCACTTTGTACAATAAGATCTTTAAATTTTGCTGGTTTATTTCCAGTTTCTTGGCATGGTGGCTGGATAGCAAACGCCAGAAAACTCAAATCCAGAGCCTCAGACCTCAGGGGCTGGGCTAGCCTGCTCAGCGGAGAATATTTCCTTACGGGCACAAATTCCAGACCTGTATCCCACCCCAGCTCATCCTCACATCTGCATGTCATAATTTTATGTAATTTTACAAGAATAATAATGACCAGGCCGGCCGAGTGGCGCGGTGGTTAAGCGCTGGCTTGGGACGCCAGCGGCCCCAGTTCGGGTCCCACATGTGAGGGCCAGTGACACTGTCCTCAAAAAAAAAGAATAACAATGACCTTGAGCATCACTCATTTAACACCTGCCCACATGAGGCTCAGACTCAATGTTTTATCTATACAACATTTTTGTAGCCTCCCCAGTTTTTTCTGAGGGCCCATAAGATGTTGGAGACCCATTCATTTTCCCATAAGGGGCTAACTTCGCAGGAGGGGAAGGACATGCTCGGTGTCACCCAACCAGCTAAGATCACCTACGTTCCCTGACTGCCAGCTCAGTGCTTGAGCAATCACACATGTCATATTCGTGGTGCAGCATCCTGGTTTCATGTGTAGTCTCACCTAAGGCATCATTTCTGAGCCTCTTGGAGAAGCAAAGCATAAGGCACAACGGGACAGCACAGGGTCAGAGGGGCGAGAAGGAAGGTGGCTCGCTGTCCCAGCAAATGTTGCCACCAACTCCCCTGCCTTGGAGCCCGACGGATGGTCTTCAGGGGAGCAAAGGAGGGGTGGCCTGAGTGACCTTCGCTTTCCCTCACTCTTCACTCCTCCTGAAGGTTGTTTTTTGATTGAATAATTTTGTTTTACTGATGATACATGTTGGATGTAAACTAATCTCAACTTCTAGAAATAACTACTATTGAAAGCTTTATACATTTTATTTTATATACTTTTTCAAAATCAACACATGCATATGACTGGAATTGTATACTTAAAAATAATTCTTTGTTTTGTTTTGCTTTGCTTCATTAGCAGCAGCCTGCCATGTTCAAGAACATGGACTCTGGAGCATTTTCTGTCCCCACAGGATTATTCTAAGGAGTAAATGAGTTAACATTTGCAATGTATTTACAATAGCATCTTGCGCACAGATAGTACTATACAAGTGGGGTTTTGGTCATAAATAAAAAATATTGTTTCATATATCAATACATACAGCTTTATAGATCAATAATATGTTTTTATCTTTGCTTGATCCAGAGCTGCTTTATATTCTATCCTGTCATTACTTATGGAACTAATTTCCTAATGATGGACATTTAGGTTTTCCCAATTTTTGATATTATAAACAACAATGCAATGAACATCTTTAATATGATCTGTAATACCTTTGATAACTTCTTATGAAATAGAGTTACTGAATCAAACGACAAACAATATTGAGAAACTATAGTCCAGAAGGGTTAGATGAAATGCTATTCCCACCTATAGAGGTGGGACTGTCTCCCCAAACCCTCACAGGTAACATGCCATCATCATTTTTTGTCATCGCTGGTACCTTACAAAAAACAAAAAACAAATGAGGCCTCATTTTGACTTTCATTCAGCTGATTAAAAGAGCAGCTGAGCATATTTTCACATGTTTTCTTCATATCCTCTGCCCACTATACGATTGAGGTGATTATCAAAATTATTATCACTTTGTCCCATACATTGCAATAATTTTTTCCAGTTGGCAGTTTGTCTTTTTAACTTTGCTTCTGCTTACTTCTGCTGTATAAACGCAATGGTGGTGGGAGCAACTTGGAGAAAGCACCACTTCAGCAATGATAAAGAGCCAAGTCTTGGGCCGGCCGAGTGGCGCGGTGGTTAAGTGCTGGCTTGGGACGCCAGCGGCCCCGGTTCGGTCCCACATATGAGGGCCAGTGACACTGCCCTCAAAAAAAAAAAAAAAAGAGCCAAGTCTTGATTCATGGCTAAGAGTCCACTGGGCAGAGAGCATGGTGGGAGGGGTGTCATTCCGAGCAAACAAAATTAGGTTGGGCTACAAGGACCTACTAAATAAACTGAAGCTCTCGACTTTTCCCTATGATTGAAAGGCAGATGAAATTTATCACGAAGTCCTACAGAGGATATTGGGTCTCCTTCTGATCCCCTACTCTTCACTGCCCTTCCAGCATACCGGTAGCAGCAGCAATGTGTCAGCTGAGCACTGGAGGCAGGGAGAGGGGGGATGGGGTGAGTAGGCAGGGAAAGTAGCCAGAGTGGTTTGTTTTGGAGACTGGTTACATTAAACAAATAAGTTAATCAGTTGAGCAAATAAGCAAATATATTGAGAATCGTGAGAAGCTGGTTTCTCACTATCAGAGACTTAATTTGCAAAGATATTAATGGAGAAGGCTAGAAAGAGCCCTGAGGTGTTGGATTGGAATTGGAACTATCATTTAAAAATATTTAAAATATATACGATAGGGCCGGCCGAGTGGCTCAGTTAGTTAAGAGCTCACTTAAGGGTGTGGGCTGAGCTCTGAGCAACAGCAGTTCGATGCCAGCCCTAGCTGAGCTGCCGCTAAGCTGCCAACAGGTGGCAGGATGGCTCAGTTAAAAAAATAAAAAAATAAAATAAAATATATATGATATACATTTATGTGTTTTCAGATTTTTCTATTATGTTCATTCCTTTAGGAATTCATTTTCTAGGTTGTTGATCTTTTTTTAAAGTTCTTGCTCTTTCTTAGCATTCACTTTCTTCCTTTTGCAATTTTACTTTGCAAAGTCATCTTGCATGAGAGTTCCCCCTCCTTGCTTTCTGCCCTCACCACAGCCCCCATCACTCACGTGGCCCATGGGCCTCTCAGGGTCCACAGGCTGGAACCAGAGGTCACATGGCAGCTGGTACTGTGGGGATATGGAAGCTTCAGGTAAAAGCTTGGCCTAGGTCAGGCCAGGGGGCCCCACTGCTTCTTCCCACCTCCTTGGGTGCACAGCTAGCTAAAAGTGGTAGCCCCAGAGTGTAATAACGTTCTTAAGTCTCCACCACAGATTGGGCAGCTCAGACCAGCCTTTCATTTCAAGCCTGTCTCTGGTCTCCCATCACACCTGGGACACCTTTCGTCTCTCTGATCCCATAGGAGTCGAGCTTGGAACAACCTTTCCTATATGCAGACCCAGAGGCAACACACCTGTGTATTCAGCCCACCTCCATGTTGAGTTTCTCTGGTTTCTGGTCTGAAGACATATCTAATTTTGATATCAATAATGTCTTTCTAAGTTTCCTTGTCTTTTTATTCCCCATTATGATGATATATTTGAAATGGAATGGAGTTGGAAGGGCCCTCAATGGCTGCAGTTACAATACTGTGTTGCTGGGACTTGCCATTCACTCTTGTCTTTAATTTTATTCTTTCTTGTATTTACTGAATTCTTTTAAATCATCTCATATCCTTTCTGTAACTAGGAATGGAAGACATGCTGTATTAATTTCCTGTGTCTGCTGTAACAAAGGACCACAAATTGGGTGGCTTAAAACAACAGAAATCTATTCTCTCACAGTTCTGGAGGTTGGAAGTCTGAACTCAAAGTGTCAGCAGACGCATTCTCTCTCTGACACTGAGGGCAGATTCCTTCCTTGTCTCTTCCAGCTCTGGTGTTTACCGGTGTCTTAGCAACTTATGCTGATATAACAAAATACCATGGACCAGTATGTGGCTTAACAACATATATTTCTCACAGTTCTGCAGGTTGTAAAATCCAAGATCAAGGTGTCAGCTGATTTGGTTCTTGATGAAGGCTCTGTTCCAGGTTTGCAGACAGCTGCCTTCCTGTTGTGTCCTCACGTGGTGGAGAATGGCCTGCTCTTTTTTTTTTTTTTAAGATTTTATTGGGGAATTGGGGAAAGAGAACAGACAAGTTCTGTCCTTTTGTTCTACAGTCTAGTTGTGGAGGATGTCGCTTCACTGGCCCATGTTGGTATTATCATTGTGCTCTTCCTGGGTGAGGCAGTTGCCTGCCAGCCGTTGGACGGCTGCTCACAGCAGCTCACGCCAACTGCCAGCCAGCCCCACTGCAGCCTATGCCATCCCCGGTGACTCATGGCAGCCCAGCTCCAGGTTGAGCTGTTATTCACCATCTTAGCTTTAGAGGGCAGTGTCACTGGACCGCATGTGAGATCCAAACCGGGGCCTTGCTGCTCAGAGCTGGCTTCCCAAGCCAACTCCTAACCAATGTGCCACTTGGCCGGGCCAGTGGTCTGCTCATCTTATAATGGCACTAATCCCATCATGAGGGTCCCACCCTCATGACCTCATCTAAAACTAATTACCTCTCAAAGGTAATTAGTCCAAATACTATCACATTGGGGTTGAGGTGGGAGGGACACACAAATATTCAGTCCATAACAACTGGCAATCCTTGGAGTTCCTTGGCTTGCCCCTGCATAATTCCAGTCTCTGCCTCCACAGGCATGTGACGTTCTTCTCCCTGTTGTTTCTCCTGCTCTTATAAGGACACCAGTCATACTGGATTAAGATCCACCTAATTCAGTATCACTTCATCTTAATTTGATTTTACCTGCAAAGACCACACTTCCAAATAAGGTCACCTTCACAGATATTGGAGGATTAGGATTTCAATATATCTTTTCTTTGGGAAGGGAGAGTGAGAAGACACAATTCAACCCATAATTCATACTTTCTTAAAAGAAGAGAGTGCACCTCCTCCAAAGGCTCAGAAGTTGTTTATAAAGAGGAATTTGTAAGGAACATGGGTAGCTATTTTCCTGGCTTACCCTGTGGAGGAGGTGTATCCTTTCGTTTTGTTTTTTGTTTTTGTGTGTTTTTTACTTATTAATTAAGATGATATTCACATTACATAACATTAACCATTTTTAAATGAATGATTCAGTTGCATTTGGTACCTTCGCCACCTCAATCTAGTCCAAACATTTCCATCTCTCCAAAATAAAACCCTTACTCATTAAACAGTTATCACCATTCCCCTCCCATACCAGCCCCCGGCAATCATCAATCTGCTTTCTGTTTCTATGGATTTACCTATTGTAGATATTTCATATAAATACGTTTTGAGATGACTTTCATACATTTAGCAGAAACTCAACAAAAGTTGGTTGAATTAGTGCATTGTGTCAAACTACTAAAGAAAAACAAGTCCCTTAGGACTTAGAACCATGATATTGAAGTATTCTCATATTCTAATTTTAATTAATGGGATCAAATGTTACTTGTTTCTCCCTCTAGTATGATTTAGGTTTCACTGATAAATGAGGGACAGGTAAATTTATTATTCATCAATGAAGGAAGAGAAAAGGCCTTTTCAGCAAAGCTGCATGAAACGAATATATCATCCCAGGTACAATAACCAGACCAAGTAGACTTTTATTTTTGAAAGCAAACGTGAAATGTTTTAAGTTTCTATGAACCAAACTGTCCCCCCCCCCGCCCCACCCTGCCCCGTGTTCACATGTTGAAGTCTTTACCCTCAATGTGATGGTATTTGGAAATAGGACCTTTGGGAGATAATTAGGTATAAATGCTGTCATGAGGATGGGACCCCATAATGGGATTAGTGCCCTTGTAAAAAGAGACACCAGAGAGCTTTCTCTTTCTTCCTCTCTCTCTCCAATTTGTGTAGTTCTTCAACTCTGTGAAGACACAGAGAGAAGGCAGCCATCTGCAAGCCAGGAAGCAAGCTCTCACCAGAACCTGACTGTGCTGGCACCCTGGTCCTGGATTTCATACTCTTTAGAACTGTGTTTAAACCTCTAGTCTGTGGTATTTGGTTATGGCAGCCCGATCTGACTACAGCATAAGTTTTAAAAGAACTGAAAAGAATCAACTGAAAACAATCATCAACAGCAAAAATCACCCCTAGAGAATTACAGAAGGCAAAAGGGAAACCCTTGAAAGACATAAGTGAATTGGGACATCAATACAGAGCAAGGTTAATGACTTACAGTTTAATCAATCCCGACAGGCCATATGTTTAAGAAGTGGAATTTATAAACACCGAATTTCAAAAGGCTTTGACGCTATCAGAAATAAAGGTAAGATGAAGGGAGAGGAGGAGAGAGTTAATGGAAAACTAAATTATTTACTCTCCTTGCTGTGGATTTCCAGGTGTATGTCATTAACAGACATTAAAAGTAATAAGGGGGATGAAAGTTTGGGGAGTGTTTTGGGGCTTCCCTGCCTGTTCCAGGGTAACCAGTGGGAGCCCATCTCAGGGGCCACTTGTGACCCAACCCCTTCCTTGGCTCTGCTCATGATCAGATGCATTTGTGTCATTCTTTAACTCTGTGTTCTGGAGGATACATTTTTTTTTTTTTGAGAGCAGTGTCACTGGCCCTCATATGTAGGACCGAACAGGGGCCGCTGGCTTCCCAAGCCAGCGCTTAATCACTGCGCCACTCAGCCGGCCCTTAACTCTGTGTTCTGGAACAGAGCAAAAGAACTGCTCTTTAAAAGAAGGGAAAGGGACCACACCAAGTGGCTGTAGAGGGCAGTGGCAAGATGTGGAATAAGAGTCAGAAGATATGAACTTGAATCCGGCGCTCTCCATTCTGGGGGACTGTCTGATCGAAGCCTCAGTCTCCTCATAAGTCAATTGGGGATAATAATGTGCACCTCATGGAGTTGCTGTGGGAATCAAGCAAATCTGCCATTTACTGAAAGCCTCCTATGTATATCAAGTGATTTGCTCACATGACCTCTAATACCAGAATATCCTGCAAGGTTGCTTTTACCACCAACTTTCTTGCTACTGTTATCTCTCTCCCTGATGAGCACACTATGTTTCCAAAGAGGTTAAAACTACATTTCAAGAAGCCATTTGGAAAATGACTCCTCCAGGAAACTCTGTCACAGTTTTCTCCATGTTCTGAACATTTTTTTCTACCTGTCCATGATTGCAATTGGCTACTGTTTATTAGGAATAATGTAGGAAGTGGTTTAATCCCCACATAATGTGTTGTAGCAATTGCTGTAATGGCATCAGATAAAGTCTTTTTCACAGAAAACAGGAACTCTAAATAACAGTCAAGACAAACTCAACACTGAAAACCTAAGACTATTTGTACGTGCCCAACAACATAATAACAGGATGTATAAAAGGAAAACCAAAATAAATATAAGCAAAAATCTAGGTGGAAATATACTCATAAATGACTGAAAAATCATCAGAAGAGAAAACAAAATTAGACAAATAATTAGTGTAAAAAATCAAAGAGAATCAGACAAAATTAACACATATAAAGGAAGAACCAAATGAAAAAACGAGGCAACACATGTTTCCCTCAATTTTATTAGTAAAAAAAAAGTCCACAAAAGATGAGAACATTCTTTCATTTAAATAAATATTTAGTAAATGCCAAAAGGTAGAAATTCTATGTCATCATATTTGACCTCAAAGTAATCAAATTAGAAATTTTAAAAGTATATCAGAAGTTCCCCGGTTTGGGTCCCACATATGAGGGCCAGTGACACTGCCCTAAAAAAAAAAAAATGTATATCAGAAGTTAAATTAATTTAAACATAATACCAGAGTAGAAAATAACACAATAAACAGATAAAAAAATCTCGTCAAGATAAAGTAGATGTAACTTACTCTCAAACAGTTCAGAATATATTTAAAGAAAGAGAGAAAAAGAATGATCAAGCAAATATGATCAAATGTTAATTTTTGGGGAGCAAGAATAAAAGATAGGTAGGAATTCATAGTACTGTTTCTGCAGCTTTTCTGGAAGTCTGAATTTTTTTTAAATAAAAAGCTAAAAATAAAAAAGTAGGTGACTAGAAATACAAACACTAAGGAAACCAATAAGGAAATAAAACATGAAAAACAAAAGGTTTGAAAAGTATTACTTAAACTTAAATACACTTAAATTTGGTTAACCATTGATCTAGCTAATAAATAAATAAAAAAAAGAGAGAAGGATGTGGGTGCAAAAAAAAAGAGAGGGGCCAGCCCTCCAGCACTCACAAAATACCCCAAACACAGTCACTAAAGAGATGTTTTCAGTTTAGGTCCTGGTGTGTGTGTGCGTGTGTGTGTGTGTGTGTGTGTGTGTGTGTGTGTGTGTTTTGTTTGTTTGCTTTTTACCAAGGAATGATATAAGAAACCACTGTGTGAGAAGAATGGTTTTGTGTTTTTGGTAAAAAATAGAGTGGTTATGTTGTTTTTATATCCTTGCATAAAGGTATCACATTAACATTTCTTTTAAACTTTAATGAAAAACAAATATTATCTTGAAAAACTTGTGTGTTTAGCTACTAAAAATTATGTAAATCGTGAATGCTTTCTTTTTTGCCCTGACAAGCAGGAAGCAAAATCCACCCTGGCTTCTGCCAATCCATTCTTCATCCAGTAGCTAATGTGACCTTTGCAACATTAATTAAATTATGTCACCCCCCTCTTGAAACTCTCTAATGGTGTCTCACCACCCTTAGAGTAAGTCAGAAACTCCTTAACATGGCTGTATTGGTTTGTTAGGGACACCATAACAAAATACCACATGTTGGGGGGCTTAAAACAACAGATAGGGCCGGCCGAGTGGTGCGTTGGTTAAGAGCTGGCTTGGGATGCCAGCGGCCCCAGTTAGGATCCCACATATGAGGACCAGGACACTGCCCTCTACAGCTAACAACAGCTCCACCTGGAGCTGGGCTGCGAGCCCTGGCGATGGTGTGGGCTGCAGCCCCTGCTGCAGTGGGCTGCCATAGGCTGCAGTGAGTGGCCGGCAGTCAGCGTGAGCTGCCAATAGCCACGGTGAGCGACCATCCAGAGGCCAGCGACCGATCTGCCTCATCCGGGAAGAGTGCAATGACGATACCAACATGGGCCAGTGAAGCAACATCCTCCGCAACTAGACTGAAGAACAACAACAACAAAAAAGACAGCAACTTGTCTGTTCCCCTTCCCTGATTCCCCAACGCTGTTCCCCTCCCCCAATTCCCCAATAAAAATCTTAAAGAAAAAGAACTAGATATTTATTGTCTCCCATCCTTGGAGGCTGGAAGTCCAAAATCCAGGTGTGGGCAGGGCTGGCTCCTTCTGAAAGCTGTGAGGGAGAGTCTGCTTCAGGACAACCTCCTTGGCTCATAAATGGCCTCTTCTCTCTATGTCTCTCTGTATGGCAGTCTCTCTATGCATGCCTGTTTCTGTGTCCACATTTTCCCTTTTTATAAGGATACCAGTCATATTGGATTAGAATCTACCCTAAAAACCTCATTTTAATTTGTTTACATCTGTAAAGACCTCTCCAAATATGGTCACATTCTGAGGCACTAAGGGTAAGGACTCTAACATGTATACCATTCAACCCATATGGCCCACCAATCTATGCACTATCTGGCCTCTGTCTCTCCAATCTTAGGTCTCCCTTTGTTCACTGGCCCTTTTTTTTGTGCCTCCAGTATACCAAGTCCTCTCTACATCTTTTCACCCAACCCCAGCCCATCCTTCAGGGCTCAGCCTGGATGCTCTTCCTCTGGAAGGCCTTTCATAAACAGCATTAGTCTGTCTAGGAAGAGTCCTCCAGAGCATGTGTCAGAGTTTGCCATTATATATGGTTCGATTTTGATTCCTCCACTAGAATTCTATTTTGTTTACCTCAGTGTTCCCAGTGCTATCCTAGCACATAGGTCACTAAATGTGCTGAATGATGACATGAACGACAATACATGTTAATTACCTTCATCTAGAATATATAATTTTTTTCTCCCTCCATCCATAATTTCCCACTGTTTATTTCTTTTAACTGTCTTTTGAATTCATGTATACTTCTAATAAGCCCCTTCAACTCCTTTTTGGGAAGCAGGTATAAGATGGGCTGCAAATTATAAAACCAATAAAAACATGCTTTATTTATCAAACTATTAGCAGGATTTTCCCAAGGGAGGAATTTGGGATCTAGTGGTCAGAAAAAGGGAAATCCCACTTTGTACTTTACAGGCATACCTCAGAGATCGTGCAAATTTGGTTCCAGGCACTGCAATAAAGCAAGTAGTAAGGTTTTTTTTGCTTGTGGAGGGTCTTGCTTTGAATTTATAAAAAATGCAGCATCTGTGGGCCGGCCAAGTGGCGCAGTGGTTAAGGGCTGGTTTGGGGATGCCAGCAGCCCCGGTTCAGATCCCACATATGAGGACCAGTGACACTGCCCTCCACAGCTAACAACAGCTCCACCTGGAGCTGGGCTGTGAGAGCCCCGGCGATGATGTAGGCTGCAGCCCCTGCTGCAGTGGGCTGCCATGGGCTACAGTGAGTGGCCAGCAGCCAGCGTGAGCTGCCAATAGCCACGGTGAGCGACCATCCAGAGGCCGGCGACCGATCTGCCTCATCTGGGAAGAGCGCTATGACGATACCAACATGGGCCAGTGAATCAACATCCTCCGCAACTAGACTGAAGAACAACAACAAAAAAAAAGACAGCAACTTGTCTGTTCCCCTTCCCCGATTCCCCAATAAAATCTTAAAAAAAAAAAAAAAAGCAACATCTGTGAAGTGCAATAAAACAAGGTATGCCTGCCTGTATATACTTTCTAATTGGCTGGTATTTTTAAAATATGTAGGAAAATTCCAGGATTACTTTCACAATTGAAAAAAGCAAAACTGGAGAATTATAGGTAAACTATTCACAACCATAGAAATATATCAAGCATATTGATGAAGAGAATTTTACATCTGGAATAACATTATTCAGCTTAATATTCACATAGGGTTTTTTTTTTTAATTCCTGTAGAATTATTTCACATTCTTTAAAAATAAAAGAATTGTTTATTTAAATCCCCAAATTATTCCATTTCTCTTTCTCTCTTCTTCCTTTCTACAACTATTAATTAAGCACATACTCAAACACTGATGTTACATTAGGTGCTGGGCACTCAGAGATCAGAAGATTGATATCTTGCCCTCAAAGTGTTTATACTTCTTCGTCTTCTAAAATTACAAAGTCCACATTTCTATACTTATAACCTAGTTCCCAATGTGGAATCGCTTCTACTACAGAATGATTGCAATAAGTGCCACCTGGGGCTGAATTCATTTATAAAGTATTTTTCATATATATTATTTAACGTGATTCAGGTCCATTATAATCTCCATTTTACTGGTGAGTCAATTGTCAATAGATAATTCGAAGACTCGGAGTTAATGAAAAGAATAGAGTCAAGACTCAGGCTTCCTGACCCTCAGGGATGATTGTCCCCTGTTCCCCAATGTGTTGTTCCACATTTCTCCAAAGCACATCCTTTCATTTCTGTTTGGGAAGCCAGGCCCCAAGCTCTGGAATTTCATCTCTTTTTGACAATGTGTAAATTTAACAGTGGACATGGTAACATGAAGCTGAGCTGGGAATCACCCAAGAAACTCAACAAAAGTACCAATGCTATGGCTGCCATTCAAATTTGGGATAAATTAGAAGCCACAGAAATGGCCTAAGACCAATAGGGTTTAGTAAAAACGCAATTCCAAGCAGAAGCAGAAACTGAAGTCCTTGCTCCTGGCAAAATGTGAAACAACCGGCCTGATCAAAATACGAGAATCCTAATTGATTGCTCTTATCGGTGAACAAGGTTTTGCAGGCTCCAATATGTCAATGTACATTCAGGGAGCCTGGTTAATCATCTCTGCTCTATGGAAAAGAAAACACAGCCCCAGAGAGATGTGGTCCTTTCTCAAATAACACAGCAAGTCACTTGCAAAATGAAGACAGAAGCCACAATTTTCCATGGCTCGAGGGGTGACATCAGGTGAAAAAAAGCTCTTCCCCTGTGTGAGACAGATTTATTTTGCTTAAAAAAGAGAGGAGTTGCCTTAATTTTATACATGTATATTAAATTAATTAAAGTTCTCCCCCCTTCTCTTTTCCTCTATATGAACTATATAAAGAAGTTATGCATGTAATATATGATATCTATCATCATTCTATCATCTATTTATGTTTGGGTACAGAGTGTGACCAGTGGAGCCATGGACATGGATATACAAAACCCAAGGTGAATCCACAGCTACTAGAAATAGTAGCCTTGTTTAATACAGAAGAAATGGAACAATCCACAGAGTTTATTAGTTTGTTTACCAGTCTGGCTTCTCGAGCAAATTTACCCAGGCAGTGAGCTCACAACCCCTAACTCCTCCCCTGAGAAGTTTCATTCTCACCTGGGGCTGAAGGTAGAGATCTGATAACAGACAAGAACAATGTCCAGGTCCACCTGGACCTGGAGGTCCCCAGAGGGGATGATGCTGTGCTGTCAGCTCCCCTCTAGAGGACATGCAGCAGACAGGGCAGCAGCCCACACTCTCTCCCTGGGGGTTGGAGCCTAGAGAACCAGAGGCTTTATCTAAATGACATACCTGACAAATCTGGCTCTGTGGGACTCAGGTTTTATTCACTCAGTCTTGGCTGGCTGCCTCTGGACAAGGCTGGTTTCTCTCCCAGCATCACATTGATCTTCAGTGTTAGAGCCACGTGTGATTGGTTGCCTCAGCTGGCCCCAAATCCTTTCTCTGTTTTGATAGACCTGGTAAATCTCCCTGAGGCTACTGTCCGTGGAATCTACAGTCACCTTCCTCTGGTTTGGTAAAATCCAAGGACCAGTTAGTATCTGATCGGTCTTAGGAACACTCACCCCAAGGAGACATTTGTCTAGCTATTTTGTCTAGCTATTTTGTCCAGCTAGATTGTCCAGACACTTGCTGTCTGGAGAGGTTCACAGTTTGTAGAGTGGGTGGTAGGTTTTGTAGAGTGAGGGACCGCAAGGAGAGAGGCTTAGCTCATGCTCACATCCGAACAGATTTTTTAAATCGCAAGTAGCATCCATTCAGTTTCTCTAATCAGCTTCAAAGGCCTTGTAGGGCTCCCCTTACCATGGTAGAGCTGGTAATTCTGTGTCACAACTAATTACCCCTTAATAGCCTTCGTGGGTGCAAAGTCTCCCGTTTAAAAGCAAAGTTGATTTCTTCCTGCATTCAGACCTCAGCTGCTCCTGAATGGTGGCGATTACATGAGGTAATACCGCTGGCGCTATTCCTACCTGCTGCAGTCCATCAGCTCCATCCCCAGCTGAGCTAGCCGCCCCCTCCCCCTTGGACAAAGATTATTTGTCATTAAAATGCTCAGGCTCACTCCTGCTCGCTCTTTACAATCTGGATGTTGCCTACACTTTGAGAAAGGTTTTTTGAAGAAAGATTAGCAGGATTAGGAAAGGTTCACATATGTTCAGCCTCACTCTTGGTATTCAAGACATCACAACCCTGCACCACCCAGGAAGCACAAGAAAACAGAGTGATCCAAGGCAGAGACAGGGAGGTGGGTGGGGGTGAATGGGGAGAGAGGGAGGGATGAAGTGGTGGGGGGATAGAGGGAGAGATGAGGGCTGGCAGAGAAGTTGTGCAGTTCTCCCACAACAATACCACACTGGAGTCCAATGCAAATCTGAGGCTCGCTAGAATTTTTGTTTCTAGCACTGCTTTTCCCTTCCTTCCCGTGTGATCTTTTTCTTCCTTTGAGAACCTGGCCACTGTATGGAATGGGAGGTATCAGAGGCAAAATTCAGCATTTTGGCTTGTTGGCAGGTCCCAAGAGTTATGCTCAACCCGACTGCTGTTCCTTGGCATCGCCCCTCCACTTTTTCTCGCCCTATTTTTCTCTCCCAAGAACACCAAATGAAGCAAGAGTCAGGCTCCCATGGCCCATGGTGGAATATTTCATTGAGTTAAATTTCTAACCAATCTGAACTGATCTGAATATTATGGTAATACAAAGCTTAGTAAACAAATAAACAATAAAAGAAAACTTAGAACTTGGCCTCCAAGGTTAGGCCAGTGGCTCTATCCCTTGGGGGGGGGGCGGTGCCACCTGTAGAGTTTTAACAGGTACAGACACACTTGACAACCTGTCCCCTCAGATTTTCTTCCTGTCCCAGTTTTGCAGTGCATTTGTCCAGAAATTGACCTGGAGGTGTTACCCATCACTTACTAGAATGTAAGGTCTATGAGGGCAGCGATTTTGTCAGTTTTGTTACTGCCGTATCCCTTGGACTTAGAATAGTATCTGGCACATGGTAAGCCTTCAGGAAATTTTTGTTGGTTAATTGAATGAATCAATAGCCTAATTCCAGTACATAATCCCAGGCCCTAATTACCACCTGTGATTATTTTCTTGGACAAAGGAGGGAGGCTTTGCTCCATGATGACCTAAGCTTGGGGTAGCTCTGGAATTGGTCTTCAAAAGGTGAGATAAACAGTGTCTGGCCCTCAGGCAGCTGCTGAGCTGCTGAAGGTGCTGAAAGAGAGCAAAAGGACCAAGGACCATGAATGGTTGCTGCTTTCACTTTGCAGGATTCAGCCAATGGGCATTAGTTAAAATGTAGTACTATGTATGTTGGTAATTAATGTGAATAAATAAAGGTAAATTTTATACATTATTTATTTACATTGTTATTTGCTTTATTTCATTAATAATGATACTTAAAAGGTAAGTGTAATTCTTGTATCTTTTCAGTTGAGAAACAGTAGGTTGCAGTGGAAAGCATGAAATTTTCAAAATAGATTCAAGTTCAAATTCTGACATTAAAAGTTAGCTATTTACATTGTGGAATATGTCTTCTCATTATTTGGAATCTCAATTTTCTTAACAATAAAATAGGGTTAATATTACACTATCTCTCAATGGACCAATATCCTTTCTGAATATAGGCACAAAAAAAAAATCTTACCAATTTTTTAGAAAATTGTTTCTAACAATGTATGAAAAAGATAATGCATCATGACCAAGTGGAGGTTATTCCGGGATGCAGGGTTGGTTTAAATTTTGAAAAGAAATCAATGTAATTCTCCATATTAACAGATTAAAAAGGAAAAACCATACAATCATCTTAATAGATGCAACAGAAAAGGCATTTGACAAAATACAACATGCATTCCTGATAGAACTCTCAGCAAACTAGGACTAGAAGGGGAGTTCCTCAACCTGATAAGTGGAAACAATGAGAAAACAACAGTTAATACATTTAATTATGAAAGAATGAATACTTTCTACCTAAGATTAGGAATCAGGCTAGGATATCTGCTTCCAACATTCCTATTCAACATGATGCTGGAGATTCTACCCAGAGCATTCAGGCAAAAAAAGAAATAAGCATTCTGTTAGAAAAAAAACAGTTCATGTCCTTACAAATGATATGATCATCTACATAAAAAAATCCTAAGGAATCTACAAAAAGTCTACTAGAACTAACAGTGAGTTTAGCAAGGCAGCAGGATATAAGGTCAATATACAAAGATCAGCTGTTTTCTATATATTAGCAACAAATAACTAGAAATTGAAATTAAAAAAAACAACAACAACCTTCTACAATATCATCCAAAATATGTGTTTGGGGATAAAGCTGACAAATGATGTGTAAGACCTGTACACTGAAAATTATAAAACATTGCTGAAAGAAATTAAATAAGTCCTAAATAAGTGCAGAGATACACCATATTCATGGATCAGAAGACTGAAGATTGTTAAGATTTAAGTTCTCCCCAAACTGATCTACAGATCCTACACAATCCCAATCAAAATCCCAGCAGTTTTTTTAAAAATAAAAATTGACAAACTGACTTTCTCCCTCTCTCTTTCTCTCTCTCTCTTTCTCTCTCTCTCTTTCTCTCTCTCTCCCTCTCTCTTTCTCTCTCTCTCTTTCTCTCTCTCTCTCTCTCTCTCTCTCTCTCTCTCTCTCTCTCTCACACACACACACACACACACACACACACACACACACACACTATCCATCTATCAGACCATATACATGAAGAGAGACCTGGACTTTGTATCTATAGCAAATATTAACTCTGGTTAATATTTCTGATTTCTGGTGGTAGAATTTGAGAAGATTTGCTGTTTTCTCTTTATATTTTTCATTCTTGCTTAATTTTTATAATGAACTGTTTCTGATTTTAATAAAAATAATAAATTATTCTAAGAAATCTTAAGCTCACAGTTGGTTTGCTTTATTTTTGCCATAAATAATTGCTAATTGGTCATGAAAGGACAGATCAGTAAATATTGAACTGACATGCCCAAAGGGAATCCTACACAATATATTCTCAAAGTACTTATGGGAGTACTTTGAGAAATCAACCAGTGATTTCTTTCATTGAATGATCAAGCTGTTGTTAAATAAAATAAATATCTGAACAATAGAAATCAATTACGTATTCTTTTGTCAATTGCTAGAAAAATGATTCCTGGTCATCTGAGAGTGGAAAATGCCTAGCAATGATTTTGCCACTTTCTCTAACCTGATTTAAGAGTTGTTAATGTGTTTAGCCCAAGTAATAAGAAACCTTATCAGTGTGGCTTAAAGCACTAAGGGGGTTATTGTCTCATAGAGCAAGACAGCCCACAGTAAGTAGTGTAGGGCTTGATAAAAGATGGCCACTGGGACTCAGACTGCTCTGCCATTCTTAGCTTGAGGCTTTCATCCTCTTAATTACAAGTGGCTGCTGCTCCTTTGTGCTTGGTGCCCACATCCCAGGCAGGAAGATCAGAAAGGACCACAAGGCTTTTCTTCTCAAAGTTTTGTGGGGGGTTTTTGTGTATTTTGTTTTGTTTTGTTTTGTTTTTTTGAGGGCAGTGCCACTGGCCCTCATATGTGGGACCCGAACCGGGGCCGCTGGCTTCCCAAGCCAGCGCTTAACTACTGCGCCACTCGGCCGGCCCAAATTTTCGTGTTTTTAAGTGAAAATGCATGCTATTCCTAGGATATCTGCCAACATTGCTTTGTCTGGAATGGATCACATGGCCAACCTTAATTGCAAGGGAGTCTGGGAAGAGGGGCATTTTAATACAGTCACAATGACCCCACAAACAAAATCAGGTCTTTGTTAGAAAGGAAGAAATGGAAATGGGTTTCAAGTAGGCCATGAAGAGGTCTGCTATACTGTCTAAAATGTTGCCTGTATATTTTCACTTTAAAATATAAATTAAAATGCCCTGAAAGAGAAGTTTGATACAAATCTTGGAAGAATGGTGTGATAAGAATGTCATATTAGAGTTTCAGACCTTTTCCTAGCTGTCCTTCTAAACTGTTGAGGAGGGAATTCAGGGGCTCCCGGACTTAAAAAGACCAGAAGGGCAGTCTGGTGACGCAGGTGCAGGTGGAAGTATCGAAAGGTGGAGGGCTTTTGCAGTTGGTTGGAACAGGAAGTGACAGGTTGGAACAGGTAGTTGGGAAGAAGGGCCAAGAATTGCAGGACAAGTCCCAGCTCTGCCAGTACCTTGTTGAGTGGCCTCCATCCAGACCCTTCACCTCTCAAAACATCAGCTTCTGATCTGTAAGGTAGACAACTGGGGACTAGCTGATCTCTAATGTTCTTCTAGCCCCGACATACTGAGGCAATGAAGAAATGGCTGACTACACACACACACGCACACACACACAAGCAACACCATCCAACCGGCCAAACAACAAATCCAGCAACAAACACTGGCGCTGTGTCGTGCAGGGGACATCCTGGCTGGGGAAGCACAGTGGAGACATGCTAACAGGAAAGCCAGCGAGAGGAAACCCCCTGGGAGAGCAAGTCTAATGGGGGAGCTGCTGTGGGAACCCCACAGATAGCAGCACAGAGGAAATGTGTCAAGTGGTTCCTGGACACCAGTTTTAACCTAAAGGTAAGAGTGGGTGAACTCATGGCCCAGACCAGAAACATCCCAACTCTCCAGAGTTCTAGAGGCCTGGCCCAAAGGTGCATGAACCAGAGAAAGATCTGCGTAGAACATTAGCTCTCAAATCTAAATGTGCAGCTGATGTAACTGGAAACTTGTTAAAAGTTAAGGACTCACCCCCAGAGGCTTTGATTCGGTCAGTCTGCAGTGGGTTCCAGGAACCTCCATTTTTTACCAGCTCTTCAGCACCCCTGATACAGGTCCATGCACCAATTTATGAAATATGGCTCTGAGGGATGGAGCCTGGACAAGAGGTTTGTTGGACAGGATAGGAAGTGACAGGAGCACCATTTTGCTCATTATATCTGAGACAAACAACCTGAGTCATTTGAAATTATACCTCCAACTGTCCCCAGCTGTGGTAGCTGGTAGTGGGGAACTCCATCACAAGACACCCATGAAGGACAGCTGTACCAGTGATGGGGCTGTGAGCTGGACCTCTCCTTTGGGAGAAGGAGAGGAAGTGAAGAAAGGTGGTTCCCTTTCTCTGAGAAGAAAGCTTCCCCTGTTTTCACTTCCACATGTAGACAGGAAAGAGTTAGCGTTAAGACTGAGGGTGACAGTGAAGTCAGCCTAGATAGCCCCCACCTGTGGGTGTGTGGAAGCTAGTCTCCCAAGGTGGCTGCCAGTGAGCCCCACCTCCCAGGATGCTCTCACGATGAAGCTTGGCTGGCCTGTGACTCACTTTGACCAGTGGAATGCAGCGGAAGTGACATAGCGTAACCTGTAAGGCTGAGCCTTAGAGGATCTGAAGCTTCTGCTTTCTCCTCTTGAAATACTTTTTCTTGAACCAAGCCCCCAAGCTGTGAGGAAGCCCAAGCAGCCATGTGGAGACGCCCCAGGAGAAAGGAACTGAGGCCTGGGCCAAACCGCCCCAGCCGAGTATCCATGTTGGACCTTCTAGCTATCCCAGCATCTCAGCAGAAGAACTGCTTGGGAAGCCCACAGAATCCTGAGAAATAATACATTGTTATTGTTTCAGGTCCCTGTGTCTTGGGGTCATTCATCACACAGCAGTGGATGACTGAAACAGGGAGTCACCCCAAGAACTTACATTGCCAACATCTAAATTCTGGGCTTAAATAAAATCAGGATGATTATCTATTGTGTCCGATGCTTACACCTGTTTGCAAGATCACACTCTTTTCCAAAAGAGTGGCTTATTCTCAAGCACATAGTTATGATATCACTTATTAAAAAAACAAAAAAGAACGTCAGTTTTTCTTACCAACTTTCCAAATAATCACACAAAAATTGAAAGATGAGAATTAGGAAGTTTTGATTCATGTTCACACATACTTACCACGCAGATAAAAATAAATGAAATTATGTAATAATACATGTCTCCAATTTTAACAATCATAAATTATGGCCAGGACAATAATAAATTGTGTATCGGACCATCCAGTTATTTCACCAGGGTTAGGAGGCATCTGTGGAAGGCACACGTTTGTAGTGCTCAGTAGAAAAACATAATTACAATCTTCAGGTTGCCTGGTTCCCTATCCTTATAATGAGTAAGATATTTAGAGTCCTGCACTGTTTATGTGACATTTCAATAAGTAATGCAGAGATTTGACAACATTTCCATATTCCTCCTTTAAAGTCTGAATGCCTCTGCCTTAATCCAAGCTCCTTGGCATTTATTACTGTTTGTTACACTAACAAGTAAGATTATGAGAATTCTAATGAAGGCTTCCAGTGAAACACTCTGTGATTAAAATGCCATAATAACAGTTGCATGCATTTATGTGCCTGATTACCATAATCTATTTAGCACAAGTAAACAGACAAACAGAAGGAGAAAAGCAAGCCCACTGACACTTCAGCTAAAGGAGAATTTGAAATGCGAGGGAGACAATGTAAATATGTAAATGTCTTTGTGTATTCTTTTCATCTCTGCTCCTTTCTCATCCTGGCCTTCTTCTTCTTTTTTTTTTTTTCTGTTTGCTAATGAGAAGACTATACGCCATCACATGTGGTCCCTGCTCTACCAGGCTGAGGTGCATTTGGGGCCATCTGCTGGGGCCGGCATCCTAAACAATGCCACCCAGAAAGCACTGGGTATATTTGCAGCCACCTTTGACATCATGGAATCGAAGAAATGGTATCTCAAAGACTACAGTCTTTGATGTCTTCACTCTGAACACTTGGTTCAGCTGTTACCCCATGAATGCAAGGCCTGGTGGAGGCCGCCATGCTGCGGTGCCCTGCCCTCTCCCTCCACCACCTCCCTTCCCCCACAAGCACCACATTGGCAACAAATTAACAGCAGTCATGCCGGGTTTCTAAATTAGTCTCCCTCTGTATCTCTGTTTGCTTCATTATTTTTTTAAATTCTTAATAAAATGTCAGGCAGTTATCTTCCGCTTAGTGAGGGATTTTGGTGAACTTCCTAAAAAGTAAAACTGAATAGTTTAAACGTGGGATAATGGTGACAATCCTGTTTGGGAAATAACTTAAAGAAATCTCCTGGAATCCCAAACAGGTCATGCTAAGGAGCTGACATAGGCACCTTCTTTTATCAAAGAAGCTGAATAATGCCTCAAACAGAAGCACGCAAGTGGCTGACCAAGCCCGAACACAGCGTGGTGGAGTGGGTGGCTATACCTGGAAAAGAACAGAAGAGCTAGTTGGTGCAGATGTTCCATATTAAAGGTCCATATTCATGTTACATGGTCGAGAATATTAGACAAATCTGACACCCAGGGTAAATGAACCACCGCGGCCCAAAGATAATCATGTTGGCTCTTGATTATACAGATATTTTTGTTTATTTCCCAACAACAAGGTCGAGGCACACCAACACTCCAGGAATACTCATCTATAAGGAGCATTTACAGCACGCATCCCCTGAGCTGTTACTATGTTGCAGGCGCTGTTCTAAGCACCTTCCAGATATTAGCAAACTTGACCCTCACAATAATCTTTCTTGTGAAGATTCCCTCTCACAGAAGCTGACATAGAAGGTGAAGTTGCTTGCCCGGGGAGCTCTCCTTTAGTAAGTGCGGGAATCAGAATTCTAACCCAGGCAGCCTGAATGCACAGCCTGCACTTTTAAACAGGAAATTAACTTATAACTTGGTGTCCTCCATAATTTAAGAACCGTGTGTCTTAGTGGAAAGCTACACACTTGTAACATAAGAGAACCAATGCTGTGTAGTGCCTGATGCCTAGTAACTCCGAGATATCTACGAGCTATCACCATCAACACAGTAACAATAACATTCACAGTATCGTTCTTCTTAGAAGAGATCGTATTTCCACTTGCACACATTTCCAACACACATTAATATGCATTTTCCAAAATAAAAGACTTTTAAAGGAAGGAGGCCAGCGGGACTACTAAGAGGTAAGAAGGTTTACCGCTAAAAGTGAAACGGCCCATTGTTTGGCCCCCAGCTCCACTCACTTACCTGCACATATGGTGGAGCCCGGAAGCCAGCGTGCTAAGCACCATATGTACCACATAATCACAGGGATAGGTTAAAGAGACAGCCTTCCCCCTAATTTGACCAATTTAGCATTTGGGGAGTAGTCTGTCTGTGCCACCTTGGGAATTTTTTAAACAATGGGTTGAAAGAGAAATTAGGGGAGGCAGACAATATTTTGGAATCAACCTAATAAATGTGAACAGCTGTGATGCAGGCCATCCGCACAATAAATGAGGGGCTCTTTGTCACAGATGGAAATAAACGTCAGCCTCCCCAGGGCCTGTGCTCTGCCGGTGGCCCTGGGCCCGGGGAACCTCATCTACTTGCAGAATGATTCCCCCTCGTGCTGATGTGCTCCCTTTCAACTCTCTGGCTCAAACCCCTGGATGATAGGTGTCCTCAGCTGGCCACTGGCCATCCTCACTGGTGTCCCTCATGCATCTCTGACTCAACGTCTCCAAAACACTGACTCTTCCACATACAATCTCCATGTCGGTTGATGGGTTGGGGTCACACTGCATCCATCAAGCCACCCACGCTTAGAAAACTAACAAGACTCTACACTACTCTGAACCCCTACTGTCCACATGGAGTCAGTCACCAAGGCTTGCCAACTTTGCCTCCTAAGGATGTTTGCCATCTGTCTCTTCTCTCCATAACCCTGCCACTGCCCAAGGTTGGGTTTATATTAGTCTTCTAGGGCAGCCATAGCAAGGTACCAGAGTGGCCTAAGCATCAGAAAGTCATTGTCTCACAGTTCTGGAGGCTAGGATTCTGAGATCAAGGAGTTGGCAGGGTTGGTTTCTTCTGAAGCCACTTTCCTGGCCTTGTAGATGGCCGCCTTCTCCCTGTGTCCTCATGTGGTCTTCCCTCTGAGTGTTTGTGTCCTAATCTCTTCTTCTTATAAGGACATCAGTCTGATTGGATTAGGGCCCACCCTAATGACCTCATTTCAACTTGATTACCTCTTTAAAGACCTTATGTCCAAATACAGTCACATCTGAGGTACCAGAGGTTAGGACTTCAACACAGGAATTTTGGGTGGACACAATGTAGCTCATAACAAGGTCCTTATCATCTCTCACCTAGACTACAGTAAAACTCTGCATTTTCCAAGTTTTCTACAGCTATAAGACCCTGTATGTTTCAAATGTTTAACAAGGACCATGTATTGTTTCTATTATCGGGGCAGGGTGGGAGGGTGAGAAATCAATGAATTCTTTTAAACAAAACTGTGGTGGTCTCCTTTCAACTCAGGGAAGTCTCCTTGTGCTGCTTGAGGCCTCTTCTCTCCTGTCCTGTTCCTCCATTTGCCATCCCATGGCCTCAAATCTGGACTCTCCTCTTCCATTTCCTTTTCACAAGCTGACAAATGGGCTGGATGGTCAGCTAGATTGCAGTTTGGTGTTACCCTCCTTGGTTTCATATTCTGCAGTTGAGGCAAGACTAATACTGGTGAGCACAGAGTGATTGAATGGGGTGAGTCATGATGTAGACATTGTCAGGCAATAATGAGACCCATTTTGAAATCAAAACACAGACTGTGTTCTTCCATGTACAGTGGATTTCATGGATTTTTATCCTAATTCCGCAATTTACAAAAATTTTATCTACTCTCCCTCTAGGTGAGGTAATAGGGACATGAGGTAATAAGGACACCCTCCTGGTGTGCATCCCTCTCCCAGCCCCCCAAGCTTTGGCAGGCAGTAGGTGCCTCACTGAAGCTGAACCTCAAGGGGGACAAAAGCACCCTCTCTAGACTCCAGCAAGGGGCAACAGCCATGGCCCTCAGAAAGCAAAGGCTGGATCGTGGTCCCTGAGATAGAGGAACCACCCAGAACATGGAGCAGGCCGAGAAGGCCTCTGCAGAGCCCTGCATGGCAGACAGGCCCCATTCCTGGAGCCCTCCCTTGGCCTTTGGAATGTGTGCATCCCCCCTTGCAGTGTTCTGGCCCTCAGGAAACTAACCCCTACCTACTGAAGTTCTGCACTTCTTCGCTGACTCCCACCCTTGACAAAACCAAAGAGATGGGGGCCCCTGTAGGGCTACATCAGTCAGGGTCCCAGGAAATAGCACATCCAAGTTAGGATAGTTTGAGAAAAGTTAATTTACAAAGGGACTAATTACAACCATAGGGCCAGAGTTATAGCAGAGACTCAAGAAAGGGTGCGAAAATTCAGCTGGCAGCATTTGGGTTGTCCCCAGATTTTGACTCAAAAGGACAAAGGGAGAAAGAAGTTATCCGAGCCAAGATAGAAGAAAGTTGTATAGAGTGAGCTGCCTTAGGAGAAACAGTGACCTACAGCTATGGGACATAGCCAGCCCCAGGGGAACTCAGAGGGAGGAAGCCAGGGAGATAAATGCCTCAGTCGCCTCCCTCCCACCAGATTAACTGAGCCCAGCCAGACGAAGCCAGGAGCAGACAGCAGGGTGAAGGCACAGCGGACCTGTGAACCTGGAGAGGTGAAAGCTGCTTACACTCCCATCACCACGGATCCTGCAGCGTGGTCTCCTCTAAGCCAATGGCTGAGTCTACATTGGAAGCACTTCTTAGGGCTGCTATACAACTTACCACAAACATGGTGTCTTAAAACAACAGATATTTATTCTCTCACAGTTCTGGAGGCCAGAAGTCTGAAACCAAGGTGTCAGCAGGGCTGTGCCTCTTTCAAAGGCTCTAGAGGAGGACACACCCTTGCCTCTTCTAGCTTCTGATGGCTTCAGGCGTCCCTTGGCTTGTGGCTGCATCGCCAGCCTCTGCCGCCATCTTCACGCGGCCTTCTCCTCCTCTTCTGTCTCTAATCTCCTCTGCCTTGCTCTTCTACGGACACTTGTCATTGGGTTTAAGGCCCACCGGGATAGTCCAGGATTATCTCAAGACACTTAGTTACATCTACAAAGGCCCTTTTTCCAAATAAGGTCACATTCACAAATTCCAGGGATTTGGACATGGCGTACATGGGGGGAAGAAGGGATGCCATTCAACATACTACAAGGGACAAATTTCTTTATTCTTGGAAAACAGTCCTGGAAGGAATTCCCACAGTATCAGGAGACCTGCTGGCTCAAGCTCAAATCCACGCCCTGGACTCCAGGAGGGCTGTGACCCTCTCTGGGGAGGCTCAGGCTCAGGTGCCTGAGTCAGTGTCCAAGTATGGAGTCAAAGGCAGCTTTACGGAGCAAACTGCCACTCGGGCAGCCGCTTAACCATGGCTGACCAGGCAGAGCTCACTGTAGGCACACATATTCTGCTAGAAGGAAGAGGGACCCAGGAACAGCCCTTCCTAGCCTGAGGGGCCAGGCTGGCCTCCTGCCAACTTCCTCGTGCCCTGAGTCTACTCTTGTTCTTATTGGAGATGCCCATCTCCAAGCAACCCATGCTTCCCACTTCACATCAGCTTCCAGCCAAAAGCTCTGCCTGCACCCTCTGCTTCCCACTGAGTTGACCTCAGCTGCGACCTCTGTGCCCAGGAACCCAATAACTATGCTGATGGTGATAAAGATCATCTCCCAGGTCTTTTCCAGAAGTGAAAAGAATACGTTCCTTCGCTGGAAGGACACCTTGGGAAGTTGCACACACCACTTCTGTTTACAACCACCTAGTCACAAAGGAGGCTGGGAAATGTAGTCCTTATTGTCACTGATCAGGTGCCCAATCAGAAGTTCTACCTGGAAAGTGGAGCAGATTTGGAGGAACAACAATATGACTTGGTAGATTAAATCATGGACACCCTACTCTAACCACCTGCTGAGAGAATCAGAAGAAATTGTAATAATCATGGTAGTCATTACTTTTGTTAACATGTTTGAGAGCAGAGATGCTGGACCCCTGGCACCTAGGACAGTTCATGGCACAGGAAAGAAGCCCAGTACCTATCTGTTGCATTATAAGCCCAAACATTAGTCTTCCTCCGCGGGTACGGTGCACTGGCACACAAGGGCCAACCATTTGGAAAAGCCATTAGTAAATCTTTGGAAATATTAGGGAATGGTACCAGATGTTGAAATCTATTGCAATTTGTAGCTTCATGTTTAGAAGGAGGAAACGACATTTTATTTTTCTATCCTGTAGAGTCACAGCGGTCAGCTTGTCACCTATTCTGACATCCAAATTAGAGATCACATTTTCCCTGCACTCAGGAAAATAAAAGTTCAGCAGTTAAATTAGCTGTCAGCCAGGCAGTCTCTCTTCTGCATCGACTACATTTAGGTGACAATCTGGCAACGTCCATCAAAATTACAATGCACAGATTGTCTGACCTAATCATTCTAATTCTAGAGATTTGTCCTTATGATATACTAAACATATTCAAATGGCAATTTGCAAGGTATTTTATTGCAGCATTGTTGTAATAGTAAAAAGCTAGAAACAACATAAATCTGTCTTTCAACAGGACAATACTAAATAAATTGTGGTACTTCCATATTAGAGATACAATTTTTTTTTTAAGGAAGAAGCTTTTAATACACTGAAAAGAAGCGATCTCCAAGATATTAATTGGGAAAAGCAAGATAGAGAAAACAGTAAGTGTAGTATGTTACCATCTGTATAAAAAGGGGCACAGAGTGGGTATATATTTATATTTGCTTGGATTTGCATTGAATACTTCTGGAAAGATACACAAGAAGTGGTGCCTAAGCAAGGACACTGGGTGGCTGGGGGACAGGCGAGGGAAACAAACTTTTCACTATAGGCTTTTAAATTTTGAACTATGTGAATATATTACCTATTCAACAAGTGAACAAAAATAACAATAACTAATTAGATTCACCCGTGATCTTCTATATAGTCCTTAAGGTCTGTCTGTCTGTCTAGATCTCTCTGATTGATTGCCCTTCAGATAAGAGAGAAGACATGCTATAGAATCGGCAATTACAATAAGAAAAAAAAATGGACTCACTTGGAAGTTTCGGGCAGTGGCTAAAGGAACCATTCTGGGGACAACTTAGACAAGCTTACTTACTGCAGGGAGCTCCTTGATCTCTCCACATCTGGGGCTCCATGTGTCCTAGCTTCTTTGTGCCTGAGGAGAGCAAGGAAAGTACCATCAGGAGCCAGTGTGCCCAGATTCTGATGCTTGGTATGAAGATGAGAGATCCTCATTTAGAGTGGAAGGAGGTTCCCAGGGAGTTCAAGGAGCAGGTGTATGGTAAATATGTGTACTGCAGGCATGTGGTGGTGGGGGGGGGATAGAGAATGTTCTCTATTCAGGAAAAAAAATCAAAATAGAGACCAGAGTGTGCTACCACTTGAGTAAAAAGAAGAAGAGAAAGAGAGGGATCTTTACATATATAGTTTATACATTCAAAGACTATTTCTGAAATACCCAAGAAGCTGTAACAATAGTTGCCTCTGGGGGACTGGAGGAGGTCAGTTGTGCCAAGGAGACTTACTTTTAATCATTACCCTTTAGAACATTTGTTTTTTGTTTTTTGGTGTTTTTTTTTTAAAGATTTTATTGGGGAATAGGGAGAGGGGAACAGACAAGTTGCTGTCCTTTTTGTTCTTCCGTCTAGTTGTGGAGGATGCCACTTCTCTGGCCCATGTTGGTATTATCATTACGCTCTTCCCAGGTGAGGCAGTCACTCGCTGGTCATTGGATGGCCACTCATGGCAGCTCAGCTCCTGGTTGAGCTATTGTTCACCATCTTAGCTGTAGAGGGCACAGCATCACTGGCCCTCATGTGGGATCCGAACGGGGGCCCTACTGCTCAGAGCTGGCGTCCCAAGCCAGCTCCTAACCAACATGCCACTCAGCCTGCCCTAGGCTATTTGTTTTAAGTTATATTTTAAGCATGTGCTATATAGTACCTATGCGAAACTTGCTTTAAAGAAGAGGGAATCCAGTTTATACAATGGGGTTTCTTTCTTTATCTTCATCTTCCTCCTTGTTTTGGTGGAAACGGTAAATGCTGCCTAAACAGAATGGCCTCTTTGCTTAGACATAGCCTTAAAGTCAACCCAGAAGTGTATGATCTTTTTGTTGGAAGTGGAGAAAAGTAAACAGAAATTGAATGTCTAAAACTCCTGTATGTTTCAAAATCACAGAACTCAAGTCCTGCCCTGGCCACAGTCCCAGACTAGGAAAGCTCTGTTCACACAATAAACATTCTCCTTTGAGCCCATCCAAGTCACAGATGGGTGGGCTCAGCTTCCCCTCCCCGCCCTCCCCACACACACACACAACGCACACTCATCTCTAGGCAAAGTGAGAACCAATCCTTCCCACTCCATCTGCGTGAAGGGAGTGACTCCTCAAAGGAGAACCAGCCCCTGGCAGAGAGCCCAGCTGGGGACAGGAGGGGGACATCTTTCTTGATTTGTCAGGCAGGGGCCCCACCCCCATGGTCCTCCCACCACCAGGGCACACGGGGTGGAAACATTTTGCAGAGATTCCAGCTCTCACCTGCTTTTCAGGGCTAGACAGGCAAAAGAGGGGAGGGTCCCAGCAGTGCAGCCCTGTAATGTTAAAGGGGTCAGGTAGACCTCTTGTGTGAATGTGGAAAAAGGTCCAAGAGATGTTAAGAAAAGAAAGAAGCAGATTCCAAAGCCTGTCTACAGTCTGGAAGGGCTTCACCAAAATCTTGACTGTAACTTGGTGGAGGGGAGGGCGGATGGATTACTGGTGACTTGTTTTCTGTATTTCAAAGTTGTCCTTTCTTTTAATGCGTATTGAATTTTTTAAAAAAGATGGTCAAAGAGATGGGAGCAAAGACTATTCAAATGACTGGAGAGGGGTTGTGGAATTAAGAGCAAATAGCCTTGTCAGCCCCCAAAAGGGTCTATATCTGGAACTGGAAGGCACAAGAACCTTTGGGAGAGGAGCATACCTGAGCACCAGTCCCCAAAGACGCAGAGCAGGGCTTTTCCAATCCGTATGTGCCCACAGGTCACCTGAGCATCTTGGTTAATTCGGACTCGATGTCCCTGAGTCTGGTTGGTCCTGAGACTCTGCGTTTCTAAGGAGCTACCACATAATGCCAGCGCTGGTGCTGCGGCTCCTGGGAGAGAGGCGGGAGCGGTTGGGGGTCCACCTGAGGTTCCTGGCTCTCGGGAGCCCCGCATGTGCCATTTTAACAACACGGGGAAATCAAAAGTGAAATTCAGATGGGTGTATTGGAGAGGAATAAGAAAGAAGGAGAAGGGAGGCGCAAAGACTAACAGAAGCGAGGTGAAGAGAGAGGAAAGGGAGCGTTTCTCTCGCACCCCTTTATCCAAACCCAAGACGGAGGCCGAGCGCTCGGGGTAGGGCGCCCGGAGTTCTGCCGCTCGTCCCCACGCGGCGCAAGTTGCTGCCAGCGGGTCCTGCCTGGTGACCAGGTTGCAGCGCCTGCGGGCTTCCCTGTGCCCACGCGCGGCTAGGGGCTCCGGCGGGAGACGTGGCTGGAAGTCCCGCGCCGGCTGCGCTTCGGCCCTACCGGGTCCTTGGCCGCTCCGTCGCCCGGTGGTCCGGGCCCCGCGGCTCCTTTCTCCACGCGCTCCTTTCCTTTCCCGCCGTTGCACGACGGGGCCGGAAGCCCACGGGCAGCGGCTTGAGCCCATCTCCGGCCCCGGGGTCCACCCTGCAGCGGCGCGCGGTGGGAGGAGTGGGGGACCGCACCGACCCGCTGTCTCCGGAGACCCAAAGCGCAGCGTTGCCACCTGTAGTCCAGAAGAGCCTCCTCCTCTCAGAAGCCGGCTGCTTTCCCTTAGCCTTACCCCCGGTCGGGGTTTCCTGGTCCCGTGTCGGCACCACCCTAGGCCCAGTGAAGCGCTTGCTCGCCAGGATCCTCCACACTCCAGATTAATCTTGACGGGGAAGGGGAGTGCCTCGTGTTTCATAGGCGTGGGCAGATGGCGGCGGTAGGGCAGAGCCACCGAGGCCCCTGGAACTCGGGATCTGGTGGGCTGGAGGCGGAACCCTCCAACCTTCAGTACCGCCATCTGTAAAATGGGACCAACGCGCCTCTCCTATAACGGGTTATAAGCTGCGAGTCATAAAAGTTAGTTTCCTGTCCCCACCACAGTCCTATCCCAGCTTCATTCCACACCAAACTTGGGGGAGGGGAGGTCGGTTAACTTTAATGGCCGATCCTTAGGGGCAGGTGGCAGGCAGTCATGCTGGTTTTACAGGAAGGTGATCCAGAGGGAAGGGTTGGGGGGGACCTATTAGTTTGGGGGCTTGTTTGGCTGCTTTTTGGTTTATTGTTTCCCCTTCCCTGCCCCATGCAGCACCCCTCTCCCCACAAGTACCTGGGCATTCCTCCAGGATTTTCCTGGGGGCCCAGCCTCTGCTGACAGACACCCAAGCGCACGCCAGGCCAGGGCGGGCAGGGGGGGCTCGATTCTCAGCACCTCACAGTTATGCAAACCCTTAGGTATTAGCAGAATAGGGAAACTGCAAAGGGAGGGTGTCATTCCATCTCCCCACCTCCCTTGGAATGGTAGCAGACACACCCTTAGAGGCTAGAGGTAGCTTCTAGAAATCCATTTTGGGAATGAGAACCTGAGGCTGACAGCGACAACCTGAGATTCATACCTAAGATTCCGATGCCCACAGCCTGCCTCCCTCTCCACTTGCTGCCACCCTGGACCTGCCCCTCTGCTCCCTGGACCTTGGGCAAATGTCCACACCTCTTTGTGTCAGTTTCCCATTAGCGACATTCGAGTAAGGAATCTCTCCTTCTGAGGGTCAGTGAGAGATTAAATATGATGAAGTTTGTCATGACCCGCTAAGTACCTGGCACAGCATAGGTCGCCTTTAAATGATTACACTTGTCCTTAGATGCACCTGTCCCTCACTGCCCATCTTTCTAAAGGCTTCATATTCCCAGCAATTTAGTTTACAAACCTCATGATTGACTGTGTACACCTCATAAATACTTACGCACCTTCTCCCACATTTACATGTATTTAAGTCACGTTTCACGCAGCCCACGTGCACATTTCCACGTGTATGCGCTCAGAAGTATTTACCTAGCACCTTCCATGTGCCAGGCCCTGTGGTTTGCGCTGGAGCCCCTGGACATTGAGATGACCGTGGACAACTCCGGGACCTGAGTCTCTTAAGGAAGACAGATGTCATTTGTTTGCAGAATTCTGCCTTGTGAGGGGTCTTAGCGTTCACTGTTTGGGCGCCAAACGGGGTCATTCCGCATTCCTTCTGGTTTCCGGACTAGGAGCAATGGCTGAAATGCTTTTTTCTTTCCTTTCCTTTCTGGTGCCAAGAGCCTCGCCTCCCACAGCCAGCCCGCCCTGGACAAGGACGCCGCTCTCCTTGGCAGCCTGGCCGAGACACTGCCTGAATGTGCGCAGGAACTCGGGGAAGGGAAAGGCGAGAACGGAAAAGAAAGGCTGGGGAGGAACCCGGGGAGCAGTGGGAGGTCTGCGCCCTTGTAGCCCCGTGCTAGCCGGCCCGGGTCTTTTTGGCACAAGCTCCTCCTGGGCTGCCAGGCGGCTGAGCAAAGGCGGGCCCCGACACGCACCCGGCCTTTTGTGGGAGGGAAACACAAAGGAGAGGGAAAAACACGTCTTCCGTTTTGACGGAGGAGACCAACAGCTCCAGGAAGCCTAAGCCAGCCAGGAACTCCCGGAGTTGGGCCGATTAGCCTCTGCAAGTGAGCGCTCAATTTCGCGGGAAAAGGCTGCGGCCCAGCTGCGCCGGCGGGTGGGAACCGCGGTGCTGGGGCTCCTCCTCCCAGGACAAGCACACCAGGGCTCGGGAGCAAGAACTGGACAAGTGCCTGGACGCCTCCAGGACGCAAGGGCAAGTGCCAGTGGCCCGGCTCTAGTTTGCGATTATTCCTAGAGGGGGTAGTAGGACTCCGGGACACAGCGAGACGCGTCTGGCGACCCATTTACCCCTGAGCTCAAGGAACCCAGGGAGACACAGTCCGTCCCCACCTCCCGTGCAACTCTAGCGGTAGGAGGATTTGGGGGAGGCTGCCTGGAGAAGGGGACTGCAGCCCAGAGTTGCCAACCCGAGTTCCGGGCGTGGGGAGTGAGGACCGCGAGGTACGGCTGCACAGCCCCAGAATAGCCACCACGGCTGCCTCCCCCGGTAGCGCGGGGCTAGAGCCTGGATTGTCCTTCCTTATGAGCGTCCACGCGGGAGCCTGGCCAGTAAGCCAGCTCTCCAGCCTCTGGACTCTCCCTTCCCAGGTTCTAAACTCGCGCTGTGCCAGGGCAGCCCCCTCAACCTTCACCCCTATTTCCAACTCCAGCCACTGGAACAAGCGCTTCAAGAACCCGAGACCGCGCCCTCCGGCGGATGGCCGAACGCAGGACTCTCACCGGTTGCAAGCAACACAAGAAGGAATTGGGGCTCCGGGACACGTGCCACTCGCTGGACTAACCTCAGCGACTGCAACCCAGGCGCGCGCTCGTTGTGCCTGCTGGTGTTTATTAGATACACTGGCGTGCACACAAGTCTACGCCCAGGCTGGTAGCCCAGTGCTCACACCCCCACGACTGTCCTCACTGCCGGTGGCCCGGGAGGCCCAAAGGAATGATCCTCAAATAACCGGGCCCTTCCTGACAACCCCCGTCCCCAATCCCTGTGTTCCTCACTGTGACAGATTCTCCTAATTGAACGGTTGCGGGTCATCCTCCAGAACCGTTGGACAACATATCTCCACGCTTCAATTCTTCATGTTTTAAATACATATTTAACGGATGGCTGCAGAGCCAGCTGGGAAACACGCGGATTAGACAAACAGTGCTCCAGAAGTCACGAGATTGGGGCGAAAGGGGGAGAGCCCACTGGGCTTCCTGGCGTACACTTTCAGGAAACTGGGAGCAATATTGTGGGTTTCTTTTGTATTTGCTTATTTTGTAACTTTGCTAACTTGAAGGCGAATTGCTTACTATGTTTATTTGATTGCTCGTTTTTAAGCCGTAAATGCAAATTAAAATTCCCAAACTTCGGAAGTAACAAGAAGACTCTAACCTTCCTTGGGTGAGAGGGCTGGGGGATGTTTCTGAGGGTGCAGTACCAAGGCCTAGGATCCTGGGATCTGCAGAAACAAACTTCTGTACTGGAAGTGTGTGGATGTGAGAGATTCAACTCAGGGGAAAGGTTAGAGATCGGTGGCCGCCTCTACTGCAAGGAACCACCAACGCTGGGGTCTGCAGTCCAGCCAGGCAGGGTTGCTGTATAAAGGGTTAGCATTTTTTTTTCTGTGGACTTGCTGCAGACACAGTCTCTCGATTTTCCCATCTATAACATGGGTAGGTGTGTTAGTACCTCTGACCTACCGCAGGCCCTTCTCTAGACCGCATTTAATTCCTTCCAGTCAAAGGTATCCGGGTTCTGGGTAAAACGTGTAGGAACGCGGCCGCGAGTGGTTGGATCTCGCTGTCTGGCACAACGTGAAATCTTTGCCCAGGCCTAATAACTCACTCTGCAGACAAATTAACATTGCCCCATACCCCCATGTCGTGGTGACCACAACAAAAACGATGCTGAAAAATACCCTCATTGGGCTCCCTGTTCATAACCAGAGGTGGGGGAAGAGGTTGCTTAACTCTGGGCTGGACTCTGCCCCTGTATTAGCGCGATGCCTGTGCGGAAAGAACTCTTCCCTGGGTCTACACCATCCTCAACGTTATAAAGAGTTTTGATTTCTTCAAAACGTAGTTCTGGAGTCGCTCCCTTGCTTCCTTCCACGTCCTCTGCCTGGCAAGATCCTGCCCCCAGCTGGGGGCGCTACGGGCCGCCCCTACCGCAGCGGCCACCTCTTCTTCGCAGCGCTCAGTGCGAAGAAAGTAGGCGCTTTGTACATGTCACCGTTTACACCGGGGGCCCCAAAATGCCCCCGTGTTGATGAAACCCATGAGATGAGAACGAGCGGCCTCAGAACCCAGAGAAAGCAAGGGAGGAGGCTCCAGGCCAGGTCCTGAGTCGCCAAGATTACCCGCACGCGTCCCAAAAGATCTGACCGCGTAGGGCATCAGGTCAGTTTGTCTGCAGAGTTCCCAGCCCACCCCATCCCCCAGCCTGACTCTGTATTTTTATACAGATTTGACAGCGTCCCCTCTCTCTCTCCCGCGGTCCTTCCGCGCTCAGCCCGCGCTCCTCCTGCCCCTCTCCTCTCACCCCCGCCTCCAGTCCCTCCCCGAGAATCTCCCGGCCGCGGGCGCCCATTGGCTGTTCGCGGGGAGGAGGCGTGTGCCGGGACCCGCGAGTTTCATTGAGCGGAATTAGCCCGGATGACATCAGCTTCCCAGCCCCCCACCCCCACCCTCCCCTACCCCGGGCGGGCTCCGCTCATTGGCGCGGAGGCCCCTCCTGGACCCGCACATTGTTCCCCGCCCCCGCCGCGGCCACGGCCGCTGCGGTCGCCGCTGCCACCCGGCTATAAAAACCAGCAGAGCCCGGAAAGGTGCGGATGCTTATTATAGACCGACGCGAGCTCAGCGCCGGGAGCCGGGTTCTCCACTGCGGCTTTCGGGGACAAGCTCCTCTAACTGCCTCCACAGTAAGTGTCCCCGCCCCCCAGCGGCCCAGCCTAGATCCCAGGGGCCGATGCCCCTCCACCCGGCGCCGACCCCGGAACCTCCAACACAGGGGACCCTGAGCCCGGCCCCTGCCTGCCAGTTCTGAGTGCTTCCGAGGCTCTCACCCACCTCATACTCACCGCAGCATCCCTTTCTCCCCAAAGCGAGAAGTCAGGGCGATTACAGCTCCTTCTGCCCAAGTCACCGTCAACAGGCGAGCTCCCCGCGGCCCCCGGGCGCGGCGCACGGAATCTGGGCCCCGCGCGGGTCCTGGGTGCGTGTGTTTACTCCGCGGTGTCGATGGAGATAAGGTGCATGTGTTTGAGGAACTAAGTAAATACTTCTCTGTGTAGATCTCACCTTTCCCAAAGAAAAATTCTCACTTGCCACTCGTTTATTCCTGCCCTGGAAATCCAGCCTCCTCATTCCTAACTGAAGACATAAAGCGTCTAGAATGCCACCCTCGCTGAGGGACATCCACTGTCCCGTGGAATAAAACAACCTGTGGATGAGAGCGGAGAGGAGGCTGCGGGGAGGAAAAGAAACAGGTTTCCTACGCGTACCTGCGTGGTCCGGGAACGAAGGCCAGAGATAGCGAGGCGGCGGCCACTCCCCTCCCGGCTCCTGGACCGCGCGCTGCGGTGCAAGCGGGAGCAGCTTTTCTCTCTCACTACTTAGTGCTTCGATCTCGATCTCTCTCCTGTTTCTTCTCCTCTCCTCAGGAGGTGTGCGTGGAAGCTCTGAGGGCCGCGGGAGAGAGGCCGGTGCGAAAGCCGAGACGATCCCTGGGGCCATGGACTCGGACGCCAGCCTGGTGTCCAGCCGCCCGTCGTCGCCAGAGCCCGATGACCTTTTCCTGCCGGCCAGGAGTAAGAGCAGCGGCGGCAGCGGCTTCACAGGGGGCACCGTGTCCTCGTCCACGCCGAGTGACTGCCCGCCAGAGCTGAGCGCCGAGCTGCGCGGCGCCATGGGCGCTGCGGGCGTGCACCCCGGGGACAAGCTGGGCGGCGGCGGCTTCAAGTCATCCTCGTCCAGCACCTCGTCGTCCACGTCGTCGGCGGCTGCGTCGTCCACCAAGAAGGACAAGAAGCAGATGACGGAGCCTGAGCTGCAGCAGCTGCGCCTGAAGATCAACAGCCGCGAGCGCAAGCGCATGCACGATCTCAACATCGCCATGGACGGGCTGCGCGAGGTCATGCCTTACGCTCACGGCCCGTCGGTGCGCAAGCTCTCCAAGATCGCCACGCTGCTGCTGGCGCGCAACTACATTCTCATGCTCACCAACTCGCTGGAGGAGATGAAGCGACTGGTGAGCGAGATCTACGGCGGCCACCACGCCGGCTTCCACCCGTCGGCCTGCGGCGGCCTGGCGCACTCTGCGCCCCTGCCCGCTGCCACCGCGCACCCGGCGGCCGCCGCGCACGCGGCGCACCATCCCGCGGTGCACCATCCCATCCTGCCTCCAGCCGCCGCGGCCGCCGCCGCCGCTGCAGCCGCCGCCGCCGTGTCCAGCGCCTCCCTGCCCGGCTCCGGGTTGTCATCAGTCGGCTCCATTCGGCCCCCACACGGCCTGCTGAAATCTCCGTCTGCAGCGGCGGCGGCCCCGCTGGGGGGCGGGGGCGGCGGCAGCGGGGGCAGCGGCGGCTTCCAGCACTGGGGCGGCATGCCCTGCCCCTGCAGCATGTGCCAGGTGCCACCGCCGCACCACCACGTGTCGGCCATGGGCGCCGGGAGCTTGCAGCGCCTCACCTCCGACGCCAAGTGAGCTGACCGGCGCCGGAGCGTTCTGGCGAGGTGGCGGTCCGGAGGCTGAGGGGCAGCGAGGGCTGACCGAGGCTGGGGCCTGGCTGCTCAGTTCCGTGGAGGAGCTCAAGACCTTGGGCTGGGGGTGGAGGGGCGATGGTGAGGACTCGGGCGCGCACTAAACTGTGGGGAGTGAGGGGAGCCACCTGGTTTAGCCCTCTCTAAACAGCGCTGGTCCGTAGACACCATTTTATAAGACGGCACCGCTATGTGCACCCCCCTTCCTCCATCCCCGTTCTCCCCCCAAAAGAGATGATTCCAAAAAACTGATTTCCCGGGGTACACGGCCTCACTCGGCCTGGGCTGCACTTCGTTTCAAGGGGTAGTGGGGAGGGAGGGGAGCGTTGGGGACTCCCTCTCCTTCCCCCTTTTTGGCGGGTAGGACGCTCCGGGGAGCAGCGCTCCCGGAGCGGCCGTCGGGTTCAGGCCTTGCGGTCAAGGGTGGTCTCTGGCCCTGGGCCAGGGACTAGGGGTCAGTTGGAAGCAGACATTTGGTATCAGAAGCACTTATGGTCGAGTCCAATCTCACTATCTGGTAAACCCACTACCGTTTGAGAGCTGTTGTTTTGTGGTTTTAAAATCTGTCTGTGTCCCTTTTTCAGCAATACAAACTAGCTTTATAGACGGTCAGTATAGAACCACCTGTGGATTGGAACAACCTAAAACTGTCGGCTTGAGGAGCGGGTATTTTTTTTTTTTTTAGTTATTTTAAAATAGAATTCCCTCCCCCACCCCCCTCTTTCTGTCTCTGAACACAAAGTGATTGGGTTCCTTACCCGACTGGGACACTTGTGGTGGTTGATACCTGAGAGTTTGACACAACTCAAAGGCTATTGCTGTGAATATAGTTTGGGTTATTTGGGGGTTCTGTTGGCTTTTTAATTTTTTCTTTATTGGGTGTGTAAATATAGTATCAGCGATGAGGTAAGTGCGTGCTGCTAAGCTGTATGCTCACGTGACTGCCAGTCCTACCCGAGTCTAAGCCGGGTTTCCTCTACATTGGTTTCTTTTTGCCGCGTTTAACACAAATGACAAACTCCTCCACGTGCTTCCTGCGTCCGCGCAAACCGTCTCGGCGCTGCCAGCGTTGAAATTGGGCTTCACAGCGTCTGCCACATAACATCCCTCCTCTGACCGCTCCCCCTCGCAGAGAGTGTATCATCTGTTTTATTTTTGTAAAAAGAAAAAAGTGCTAAATAATATTTATTACTTGTTTGGTTGCAAAACGAAATAAATGATCGAGTGTTGAGATTTTAAATAAAATTTAAAGTAAGTCGAGTGTTTTCCAGCCGTGTGGGTGGGAGAAGGTTCGGGTGTCTGGGGGCGAAGGGTAGGGTGTGAAGCACTCTGTCAGTTGGGGCTGGATTTGGGGGCCCTTCCGCTGGTTTCACCCTGAACGAGGGAACTGTTTACCTAGTCTCCTTCTCTTGCCACCCCTACACACACACACACACACACACACACACACACACACACACACACACACCCTCCAGATGTTTCTCACAACTCATTTGTTCTTACTTTTATTTCCTAACGTCTAATCCAGAACTCCTTTCCCTTTCCTTTGAGGATTGAGTTAGTTGAAAATGAAAAAGTTGTTCCCTGCTGGTAGAACTTTGGGCCTTGAGGGCGAGGGCCATGCCTTGGGCTGGGTGTCCCGGCGCTCAGGTCTCCTGCCCTGCCGGGATTTTGTTTTAACTTCTGATCACAGGAGGTTGCCAGTCTCCGTACTGCTCAGGCGTTTGTCCTGGGCTTCAGCTGCAGACCAGCCACACGGGGCCCTGGCCCTCCATGCCACTGCGTTCCCGGCAAAGCGCTGTCTGTGCGGTCAGTGCGGGACCCACTCGCCGCTGGCTCCCTTCCCCAAGCTATACACAACCTTCCCCCGGTGCCCACCCTGGCCTTGAACTGCAAAGAAAGTATCAGGTGCTGGGAATGGTCAGCAGAGCTAGACTCTCCCTGGGGCCACCTGTTTTCTCGTGGCCCCTGGTCCCTCACAATCCATAACTGTCATATAAATTTGGGACTTGGCTCTTCAGTGAGTCTAGCTAGAAATAAAAAAGCTTCGACCTTTCTGGTCAAGGAGGAGGGTGGACCGTGTGGCTGTGTCTCAGCCTGCGGCTGGCTGGAGAACGAATGCCCCTGAAAGCACAGAGCAGCGCAGTGCCACCCGGTCCTGGGCCCTCTCAGAGACCAAATCTTTGGTCGCCACCGGCAGAAGGTCCCTGCACCGGGAGTACCTGAAGGTGGCGAAGGTTTCCCTGGTTGGGACCCCATTTCTTGAGGCTGGCTCCTGAGCCGGCCCACCATTACTCCCCTTGCCCGGGACTGAGGGTGGCTCCCTTGCCCAGCTCGGGCACAGGCGCTTCCGGGCCCTCCAGCAGGTAAAGTCGGGCTGTTGGCCAGAACCGCGGGTGTCCACGGAGTGGGTGCTGTCGGCCTTGTACAACTTCGCTTTTCACCCAAGCCCACAAGAGACCCAGCGGCTGTGGAGGGGAGATGAGGGGCCAGGGATCTGAGCGGCACCACGCGAATCCCAGAAAAAGGTAGGGCAAGGATCTAGCAGTTTCATTCCCAAATCCCATTTGAAACGAAACTTGCTAAGAATGGAAAACTGGGTCCAGCTCCAGTCGCAGGACACCGAGGAGTGTGAAGAGGCTGGAACTCTAACGGGTGGGAGCTGAGAAGCCGGCGGGGTGCGGGTGAAGTCACTGCTTCTATCACCCAGGGCCAGGCTCCAGGTGTGTGGGGTGTTTCCATAGAGGGGCGGTTGCGGAAAGCAAATAAATGAAGTCTTCCTCCCACACCGGTACCCAAGCTCTTCGCCGGCGGCCAGCAGCCAGCCAGAATAGACCCGGGCCTCCAAGGAAAGAGGGGCCGGATCCAACCGGGCTCCGCGCCCTCCCCGAAGCCACCCGCCTAAACTGAGAGCCCAGCCTGGAATCCGGGCCACCACGTGTGAGCGCGTAGCGTCCTCGGACTCGGAAACGGCGCACACAGGCGCACTGGGCAGGTGGCGCCTCGCCGAGGGGTGGGCCTGACTGGAGGGAGAGGGGGACGCAGAAGACCATATGCAGCCACTTGGACTTCCGAGGATTCTAAATTGGGGGCGGGCCCCCCACCGTGAAAGGGGAAGCGAAATGGAGGTAGAGAAACAGTTCCAGGCGGGGGGCGGGGGGCGAGGCACCAGCGCGGCGGGGCTCCTCCCTGGGAGCTTTAGTCCCTGAGGGTCTCTCCAGCGCTGAGCTACCGCTCCCCCCCACCCACCCTCACCCCCGCTTGACCCTCGCGGATCCCCAGCTCTCAGCCGCGGGGCCCTGGGACTTCTGTCACTAGCCCCCAAGGTCTGTGAGATGATCCTCAACCCCCACCCCACCCTATAGAATGGCTGACTCTAGGCTGAGGGCCATAGCCTCCTCTATGGCCTCCGGCTTCACTGCCCTCGGGCCCCTGACTCCCGTACAGGGCAGGAGTCACAGAGAAATGACTGTTGCCTGAACTCAGTGTTGGAGGATGGGCCAGAGTCTCTGAGGTGCTGCGGCTGGAACGCCACGTGCCGGGAACAGGCAGTGAGTGGAGGGGCCTGATGTGCATCTCAGTCGCGAACCTGTTGCTGAGACCTGGAGATGTCACATTGCTAGCCAGGCCCGTGTGGTGTCGGAAGACCTAGGTAACAGGGACATAAATGACAATCTAGGACGGGGGCAGCCCCGCAGTCCGGACCCGTCCTCATTCCCAGACTGAAATCAGTGAAGAGCTCAGGGGCCACGGCGTTGCAGACTTTGGGCCAAGTTCCCTGTCCCCACACCAGTGCCTCGCGGTTACCAGTAGGGATTATGGGGTCTTGAACAGGGGACCTGCACCGAGGGTCTCAAGACACCTTGCTGATGGCAGGTTCCCTCAGGCATTGTTTCTGCAAACCTGTGCTGAATCCCCACTCCCACGCCCGCTAGCAGGGGGGCCTAAGGGGCAGCCTGGGAAGCGTAACACTCCTTGGTTTGGAGGCTGCAGACAGCTCTAACCCAGGCTAGACACCCTGGGGCTAAGCCCCCCACTCCCTGTCAGAGTGTCGGGCCACTCTAGGACGGTCAGAGATGGGGATCACCCCCTCACCTCACTCACATCCCCACTCCCCATCTCTCGGGGGGCCGCACGTTTTTACGCTTTGGCTGCGATGTCCCGCCCGCCCGGGTTAATAACGGGGACAGTGAGCTGCAGAGAGAACATGGGAAGCAGAGCTGGGAGCAAGGAAGCAGCTCCAGGCTGCGCCTCGGGGGAGTTCAGGACACTAACACCCGCGGGGGAGGCTGGAAGAGGAGGCGCCAACGTTTTCTGCTGGCTAGTCAGCATAAGGCGCCACGCTGAGCGATTTACGTTTGTTGTCAATTCATTCAATTCTCACAGTAACCCTTTGAGGATGGTGCTATTATTATTCCATTTTACAGATGCGGAAACTAAAGTACAGAGAGAGTAAAAGACTTGCTCACGGGGACAGCCAGTCAATGGAGGCGGCATTATCGTCATCCGCCGAGTCTGGCTCCAGAGCCCAGGTCGGGGAGATGGGCCCACCCACACCCAGGTGCCACTCGCACCCAGCAGTCTCCAGACTGGCTCAGCCGCCTCGGGAATCCTCGGAGCTCCAGAGCGGCCAACCGCCCCCCACAGCCCAGTCTTCCAAGGGGACGCTCCTGGTGCTTCCCCTTCGCTCCTGGACCCCACCTGTCCTGGACGCCCCTGTCCCGGCGGCGGGCAATGCGGAGAGCTTTGACAATTAGCCGGCTCGGGTGGGCGCTCGGCCAGGGCAGAGGAAGTGCCAGGGCAGGTAAGCAGGTGAGTCGAGACGGCCTCTTATTCAAACCCAAACGCCTGCTGGGTCCAGGCCGACACCTGCGGGGTGGGGTGGGCTGCAGGACAAGGCGAGGAAGCAGTGAGAGCTCGGCGAGCCGGGAGTGTGTGCTCTCCCCGCGGGGAACTTCGTGTCCCACTTTGCAACGTGCGGGTGGGCCCAATTGGTTGGCAGGCTTTCGCTTTGCAACCCCTGAAATTGGCGCTGTTGACCAGGACGATCTAGCCCGGCGCTGGGTTTGGAGGTCGCGCCTTTTTTCGGAGCCCTAGGGCCGCACGTCGCCGCTTTCCAGGAACGGACTTGCGGGGAGAACGAGCGCAGACCTGTGCGCGGCTGTCCCCTTTCGCCCCTCGGCGCAGGCAGCAGGCGCTTGGGCACCGAGGCGAGGCCCGGGTCACCTGGAGACGTGCGCCCCTGGCCTCCGCAGACCCGTCCTGCCCGCCGGGTGCCCCAGCGCTGCTCGTCCCTGTCCGGATGGAACAGCTGCCTTGGGCCGCGCGGGGTTTTCATTCGGCAGCTTTTAGTCCGCGGCGGCCGCACGGCTTCTCAATCCCCTCCTTGTTGGAGGGGTTGGGGATCCCCGAGAAGGAGGCATGCAAAACCCGCCGAAAGCGCCTAAGTTCGAATGGGGGCCAAACAACATCCCGAGGGAGCTCTGGGGTCAGGGATGCCCGGCGCTCGGACACCGGTCCATGCTCCCAAGCCCGCACCCGTGGACATAGGCTCGCGCACCCGAGTTCGCGCTCACGGGTCCACGCACACCAGCGAGCCTGGAACCTCGAAGCAGTGGCCCCTGGGGCCTGCTGGGCCCTGGAGGCCCGGTGAGCCAGCGACTGTCCGATCAAGAGCAGCGTGGTTTGCCTTTCTCTTCGTTGGCTGTCCCAAAAACTAGGAATCTGTCCTGGTCCACATCCTTGTAGACTTAGTAGGTACGGGCCTTCCTGCCCTCCCTCTGCCCTCCTCCCAAACCTGTCTGCTCTCTTTGTCCCAGAAACCCGGGGTAAGGGCCAGTGGGGAAACAGGACCATGAGCAATTCGCTTTCTCTTCATCCTCACATCTTCTTGGCAGTAGAAGCCTGTCTCGCCGAGCTAGATGGGAGTGGTCTCTTGGAAGCCACGTGTGCTCTCTGAGCCTCAGTTTCCTTGTCTGTAGAATGGAGCCAGGTTAGGTCCGAACTCTGTAGCTGGATCAGGCTCTGCCTGTGATACTGAGCCCTCTGGGTCCCCGGGTCCTACCCCAGGCAGAGGTTCTGGGAGCTCCTGGCTAACAGGGAGGGTGTGATGGATAAAAACAACTCCCTGGGGCATCCAGTGTGTGTGCCAATGGAATTCACAGCCTCTGCTTCAGCGCTGTAGGCAGTTCTGGAGCCCTAATTTCTGAGTTGCGAGGCTCCACCAGGGTACAAACTGGTTTAGATGCCTTTCTATCTAGACATACCTGCCAGAGAGAGAGAGAGAGAGAGAGAGAGAGAGAGAGAGAGAGAGAGAGAGAGAGTGAGAGAGAGAGAGAGAGAGAGAGAGAGAGAGAGAGAGAGAGAGAGAGAGAGAGAGAGAGAGAGAGAGAGAGAAAGGATGGATGGATGGATGGATGGATGGATGGATGGATGGATGGATGGATGGATGGATGACACAGGGGAGACAGGGAGTGAAAGGAGGACAGGGAAGAAGGAGGTTTCCAGAGTGTGGCGGCAGGACATGGGCGTGTACAGTGGCCTGGGGATCCATGCACTGAGGGGACACTGAGCCCTAGAGACTGGCAGGCATATTTGTTTCTAACCAGGGCAGCTGGACTTTGACACCTCCTGGAGCCTCCGTCTCTTTTATGTAAATAGAATAATGAATGTAATACCTGACAATTGTATTAGTTTGAGGATGAAAGGAAACATTCTAGGAGTCACCTCCTGCCTGGTTCCAGTGTGAATGGATGCCCTCAGCCCCCAGTTGGCTGTAGCCAATGCTGGATCTGGACCCTCACATAAGAACCTGGGCTTCCAAGAAGCAGTCAGGAATATGTAAGTCATGGGGGCAGGGCCAAGCATGGTGGGGCCATGACTAGGCAGCTGGGTATGAAGTGGGATGCTGCCTTGGCCAGGCTCCACCAGCTTTCTGAACCTCAGTTTCCTTATCTGCAAAATGGGCATGATGCTAGTACTGACTTCATAAGGCATCAGGTTCGAAAGGGAAGACCCCAGCTCTGGGCCTGGAACAAAGGGCATGCCCGATGAGGCAGAGAGTGTGCCTGGCTGCTGGGGTGTCATCTCATTGAATCTCCTGGGAGGCCTCACAAGGTAGGATCCCTGATACTCTCAGTCACATGACCTGCCCTGTAGCCTTCCCAGGGGATCTGCATGCCTCAGGACCCCAGGAGAGGCCCAGAAGTGTCCCTGAGCTCTGTATGAGTTCAGTTACCAACCCCCTCAGTTCAGAGCAAGACCCCTGTTTTCAACTTTGCATGCCCCCAGGTGCCTGGTACAGGGCCCAGCACACATTCCTCAGTGAATAGTCTTTGGATTGAGTAGTGGGGAAGGACCCACACTCCACATAGAAACCAGAAATGGGTCTGGTTTTAAGGGTGGAAGCCAGGATCAGAGAGGAATTAACTGAAAGAAAGTTGCCTGTGAAGTTGAGGGTCCAGCCTCACTGTTCTCTCCGCGTCTTGGGGAGTGCCCTCCCTCTCAGGGCCAGACCTGCTGGTCCCCTTTTTTGTGCCCCTCTGATGCCCAATGCAAGGAGTCAGCTGGAAAATGAAGGCTTCTTCCTGCTCTAGAAGTGCAGCTGGGAGCCACAGGGGGACAGTAGTGGGGCCGCCGGGGAGTTGGGCAGGGGGCTCCTTGTCACCCCCAGTTCTGAATTCCCCAAGCTAGTCAGGCCAGTGCGGCCAATGGAGACATCAGAGTACTGGCAGGCTTACTCAGGGCAGGAAGGAAGTAACTTAGTGCAGCCCAGTCATTGGCAAAGCGTGGCAACAGGGACAGGGAACTCAGAAAGCTTTTAAACCAAAGAGACCAGGAGCTGCCCCTCCTCCCCACCTCATTGTAGAGCTTATCCCCTCTGCCTTTCTTCTTCCCAGCATCCCCTCCACCAGAAAGGACCAGGGCTCCAGCCCCAGTTACCCACCTGCAGACCTGCTTGTCATCACCCCCATTTTGTTTGTTTAACTCATCAGCATTCACTTCTTCCTGTTTGTTTGAGGTGAAATTCACATTTGAAAGTGAACAATTCAGTGGCATTCACAATATTGTGCAACTACCACCTCTATCTAGTTCCAAAACATTTTTTTTTTAATTAGGGAACTGGGGAAGGGGAACAGTGTTGGGGAATTGGGGAAGGGGAACAGCCAAATTGTTGTCCTTCAGTCTTAGTTGTGGAGGGCGCAGCAAGCTCAGCTCCACGTCCAGTTGCCACCCGCCACCTGTGGGCAGCTCACAGCTGCTCAGCTCAAGGTGCCGTGTTCAGTCTTAGTTGTGGTTTGGCATAGCCCACCATCCCATGTGGGAGTCGAACCGGAAACCTTGTTGTTAAGAGCACATGATCTCACCAGCTGAGCCATCCTGCCACCTGTTGGCAGCTCAGCTCGGATGCAGCTCACTGGCCCACGTGGGAATCAAACTGGCGACCCTGTTACTCAGAGCTCACACTCTTAACCAACTGAGCTACTCGGCCAGCCCCCTCAAAACATTTTTAATACCCCAAAGTAAAACCCTGTACCCACTAAGCAGTTACACCCCACTCTCCTGTCCTCCAGCCTCTGGTAACCACCAACGTGTTTTCATTCTCTATGGATTTACCTATTCTGGACATTTCATATAAATGGAATCATACAATATGTGACCTTTTGTCTTCTTTCACTTAACATAATGGTTTGGAAGTTCATCCACCCTGTAGCATATATTAGTACTTCATTCCTTTTTAAGGCTGAATAATATTCCATTATGTGTATGTACCACATTTTGTTTATCTACTCATCTGTTGATAGTCTGTCTCACTTCTGAGTAACCCCTCAGGTCTTTGCATGCAACTTGCAATGGTGAAAAGAGGTCTAGGCTACAAGTTTTAAAAATCTAGGTCTCTGCTATTATGTTAAGTAAAATAAGTCAGTTGGAGAAAGACAAATACCATATGATCTCACTTATATGTGGAATCTGAAAAACTGAATGAATGAGCAAAGTAAACAGAAACAGTGTCATAGATATTGAGGAAAAACAGGGTTGCTAGTTGGGAGGGGGGTGGGGATGAGGGAGAAGGGGAAGGGATTAGACAGCATAAATAGGTAACTACAGTATTGCCACAGGGATATGAAACACAGTTTGGGGAATGTAATAATGTTGTAAATATTTTGTGGGGTGTCAGATAGTCACATATCTTGTTAGGGAGACCACTTCATGGATGGAATAGAGGCTTGATCACTGCACTGTATACCTGAAACTGATTTTGTATAATATTGTATGCCAACTGTAATTGAATATATAGATAATCATGGGATGTGGATTATATGGTGGAAGGGAGTCAAAGGAATTGTAATAGATAGTATGATATGGGGGGGAGGGAGGGGAGAATAGGGAGAGGGGGTTTGTCACTTTGAGGGGTTAAAAAGTATAACTATTGCACTGTGTTGTACACCTGAAGCTAATTAAAAAAATCTACATCTTTGGGTGGGCTGGGTGCTCTAAGGCAAATTGCTTGACCTTTCTGGACCTCAGTCTGCTCACCTGTAAAGTGAAAAGCTTGGCAAGGGTCTTCCCAAGTTATGGTCCTCTGTGACTTTTCATAACTCTGAACCCCTCCCTGCCACTCATAGAAAAAAGTCCAATGCCTTTCCTGCCAGCCACAACCCTGTGTCAAGGGCCCCATTAGATCACATGCCCGGGGTATGACCAGCACCCCCACAAGTCTATACCTTTAGGTCTCAGAGGGCCGAATCTTAGTGAGAAACCTGGCTGTTGAGTAGGGTTTTGTGGGTTAATCCCTTAGTAAATATCCATCCTGACTCTCATCAGTCGTGAGAGTTGGTGATGAAATGGCCAACATACTTGTACTCCATTATGTTATAGCTAAGAGTCACATTTTAAGAAATGGACATGAAACTAGATCATGAGGATCCAACATAAATTGTACAAATCGATATCCTGACTCCTATAACCTCAATCTTTCATTCAACACACATTTACCGCTATGTTATCTCAGCTCCTGCTTCACACAGGCCGGGAACATATAAAGGAACAGGGTTAAGAAATATGCTCTTTCTTAGCATTTAACAGCTTTGGAACCTCACCCGATTGGAGGGGGTGGGAGGTAGGGGTGGACAACTGATCTTTTCCAATTGGAATTGAACTTGCCAATTGGAATTGAACTTGAGTGGTGGCACATTGATGTAGGGAAGATACCATTATCTCGAGGGCGTTTTACATTTCTTTTTGGAATATGGAGGCTTAGTAAATTGAGATAATAATTTCACTTCCTTCTTTGTCAGTACTCCAACATCACCCTGGTTCTTTCTATCCCCTTACCCTGCTCCATTTTGCTTCCTCCATGCCATTTTTTATTTTTATTTATTTATTTATTTATTTATTTATTTATTTATTTATTTATTTAATTATTTTAAGGGCAGTGTCACTGGCCCTCATATGTGGGACCTGAACCGGGGCTAGTGGCGTCCCAGGCCAGCGCTGAACCACCACGCCACTCGGCCGGTCCCCCCATGCCATTTTTAAAAAATGTATTACTTTCATTGTTTATTGTCTGTCTTCCCAGTGGACTATAAGCTCCACAAGGCAGAGATCTTTGCTCACTGAGGTAGAACAGTGCTCAGCACATAGTACATGCTCAATAAATATTCTTCGAATGAATGAATACAGATACTTTTTGCCACCCAGCCCCTTCTTAGCCAGAACAGAAGAGACATGAAGACTCACTGGGACTCTTGCAGAAGAAGACAGAAACCAAAGCTGATCCAGTCGAAAGTGCATGGTTGAACTCTGTTTGCTTTTTCCCAAAAATGCTTTTTAAAAATCTGCTAAGTCTTGGAGGCTGGTCTTGTATTGGTCCTGGGGTGGGAAGCAAATAAAGGGTTTTCCAAAATAATTTATCAGTTAGGATCAACAAATTTACTAAATCTGTAACACTTAACAAGTTTACTAAAGTTGTAATGTTTAACAAATTTACTATCACTTTAACAACATTTTCCACTGCTTCCTTGAGTCCCTTGGGTTAGTCTCTGAGCACACTTAGGATCCAGACTTTGAGGCCTAAGACTGCCTTTAAAATTAAAGGGGCTCATAGTTAGACAATTTGTTCTAATTCTTTGGGAAGCAACACCCATGGGTTAAAAAAAAAGGAAAAGACAAATATTCAATTTGATGGATCTTTCTGATGGGAGATTTTCTGAAAGAGAAAAAAAATATCTGCTGGCAAATTAACAGCTATCACAAACCATCCATGTCAATGTTACAGACAGAATGAGAAGGGGTGGAGGAGGGGGCGGGGAGGTGGGAGGGTGACTGCAACTTTTCAACTCAGACAGCCTGCATAAACCTTAACATGAAATGTCCTAAGGAAAGAAAAATCCTCAGTGGTTGTATTTATCCCGAATGCAAAACTGTCCCCTTTGTTGAGGTCTGCTGAACTAACTCAGCCTGGAGAACAATGTCGGGTCTGCCGGCGGGCCATGTGCTAATGTGCTCATGCATTACAGGCCGCAACAGATGGCTGTGAGAACACTCGGCCGGCGCCTGCCTGGGTCAGGACGCAGAGCCCAGAGCCTGCTTCCTGGTGCTGTCCAGTTATCAAAACACTGCTTCTCTTTGGAGAGATGATGGTTGTCCAGCGGGGAGGCGGGCCAGCCCCCTTCTGCACATGCTGGGTACCATGCAAGAGCAAAGGAACAATTATTGGGGGATGGTTTGTTTGTTTGAACCACGTTGCAGAACTGAAAAGTATTTTCATACAATTGAAAGGCAGAGAAAGGGAGACACATGCTATATTGTTCCAATATGTTAGCTCATGGGCATTGCTCACATTTTCAATTCTTCTCCTATGCCCAGGATTTGGTGTTTTGAGCGTGGTTCTAATGTGTTTTCCTTTTCCTCTGAGGAGTCTGTCTTCTATCCTTCCCCACACCACAGTGAATCACTGAGGAGAGAAAGTAACCCCATACCCAAAACAAGCAAACAGAAAAACAAAAACAAAACAAAACGCGGCTTCTGCAACTACAAAATGAGGCTCTGGAAAAATTCCTTCGGAAACATATAGCTAAGTGGGCTGCAGCTGGCTTACTCGAGTGTGATACCCTATTTCCCTTCAAATGAGAAGAAAACCCATATTCGCCATCACCTTTGCTCTTCCCACCCCCACCTAGAAGCAAAGGTTCTGACAGGTTAGGCTAGGCCAGCAGCTGGAGGCTCACATGTCCTGGGAGAGGGGGAAGGAGGGTCAGCCATTGACTCTGTTTCCCCACCCACAGAGTCAGGTTGAGCTGCCCACTGCTGCTCATGTCCCCAGACTCCCCCAGAGCAAGGCCTCCCTGATGAAAGCACAGGGAGGGCAGGGTCTCCGAGACGTCACCCTAGATCCACACAGAGGCAGAGAAGCACCTACTCACACAGGAAGAACCAGAAAGCACTATAAACCCCGATGCACTGATTCTCTGAAGCAGAGAAGCAGGCACACCCTGGCTACTTAGTTTTCAAAGCTGGTCTAAGTTTCATGGTGTTCAGCGGGGAGCTCTGGGAAGCCGGCATGTACCCTAGCCTATCCCCACCACCTGCCCATGGTGCCCAGCATATCTCTTGTTAATGCCACTGCTTGGACAAGTATGGCGTTTCCAGAGAGCCCTGTAAAAATGTCCATTGCCTGGGAGGGGACACGCAGCATGCCATTAGCACAGGTTGGTCTACAGAGTAGCACTGATAACACCAAGTCAGGTCCTATGGGCCTGGAACAGGTGAATTCCACCTGGAAGGGGAACAGGGGAGGCAGGGAAGTGAGGGAATGGGAGACTAACAGGGCTGTGCCCCACGATCAGAAGTAGGCCTCGGAGAGGGGTATTAAAAGGTGTGTTAGTTAGGATACAGGTTAGGCGCTATAACCAAGAGACTCCCAAGACAGTGGCTTAGATTTAAAGTTTGGGGGTGGGCGTGGGCTCCGACAAGAAGGCAGGGATGGAAAAAGCCACACAAGGCCATATATTTTTATCTGAATCCTTAGTAGGCCTAACCCTCTTTCTTATTTAGAGTTCTCATTAGTGATGGACTTTGCTCCTGAACTCTGAAAAATGAGAGAAGTGAAAGATATGGTAATTTTGCCTGGAACACTTTTTGAAACCAAGAAAGTTAGACCCAAAAATGTGACTCACTTCGTTTCTTACATGGGAGCTGTTTAAAATGAAGAGACAATCCATGATGAAGCGGCTCACCAAGTGTAGACTGAATTCAGCGAAACTTTCATAAGGAACGTTCACAAGGATTGGGCTCCTACGGAGTGTAAGCATTGCTCCAGGTGTACTGACGCCAGGACTATCTTTTACTATGATTTTACCAATGAGGCACTGGGTGCCCAGAGATCAAACAGCTTGTGAGTTGCAGGGGTGAATTCAAGATCCCAGGCTTATAACAATGATGCCATACTGACCCAGCAAAAAGGACACAAGTACCCTCCAAATATTCTGCTTCTTAAAAGATGTTGATTTTTTGGGCAGGCCGAGTGGCGCAGTGGTTAAGTGCTGACTTGGGAAACCAGCGGCCCCGGTTTGGTCCCACATATGAGGGCCAATGACACTGCCCTCAAAAAAAAAAAAAAAAGATATTGATTTTTTTTAAAAGTTAACTTTTTACTTTTGAATAGTTTTAGATTCACAGAAAGGCTGTCATGATAGGAGAGAGATTGACGTACACCCCTCTCCCAGCTCCCCAAAGTTGATCGTCTTACGTAACGCTGCAGCATTTGGCACAATTAAAAAATTAACATTGTCACACTGATAGTAACCAAACCATATTCGGATTTCACCGGTTTTTCCATTAAAGTCCATCATCTGTTCCAGAGACGAGAGGAGGGTGTACAGTCCAGGATACCACCTTTGGTTGATGCTTATTTTTAATAGTGTTGACCAAAGGCTTGTTCAAAGCAGTTATAGATGCTGCTCCTATGGAACATATTAGTCAAAAACACACTGTTGTGAAAAAATGGACACAGAGAAATCTAATCACCACTGTATTAAGATTTGGTGGAAGGAGATTTAAGAGATTAGTGGGGAGATCAGGTGAGGGTGGTACGCGGGGAGGAAGTATTAAAATCCCTGACAGTGGGTAAGGGCTGAAATATCCTAAGGGACAGCATCATTAAGGCACAACAGATGACAATTCCCCTGAAAAAGGATGCAAGGAGAAAGAAGTGCCACAAAGACTGCTCAGGACAGCGGAAGGTCCATTGTACACAGTGACAAGAAGAAAGAGAATCCCTCGCTTACCATCTTCTTAGTAGGAGTCTAAGTTCCACTGTGACTCACACTGCTGGGTGATTAAGAGTTTCCAAGGGGGAGGTGAGAGAGAAGAACACAGTGACAGGAGACTATGCACAGACGCACTGGTGCAAATACAAGAGTCGTGTCTATTTCAGAGCTGCCAACAAACTGAACAAGCCTCACTTCTATAGTTAGAAGATCTGGTTGCTTTTCAATCTGCACCATAAACATCCAGAATCCACCTTATCAGAGCCAATAAGGAACCTTCACTTAGAGGCATGACCTGTACACCTGTAGCCGAATCATTTAGAAATTCAGAAAATTTTTTTATAAAGCAAGGGCTAAGCACCAAATTTTGACACCTGCAAGATGATATCTAGCATATTTCTCTCTCCAAACCTTCTCAAGCAGGCATTCTCCTGCCCCGTCATGTCAACATTATAACTGGGATTTACTGTGATTTTTTTTTTAAGGATTATAGAACAATAACAGAGGAGAGGAGAGAGATGAGACTGGAAAACAAGGAAACGTGATACAGTAGAGGCAGGCTTTCTCTATGTGACATATGGCTCTGTTCCCCTTCCCTCGCCTCCTCCCCCTCCCCCAAGGCCCCAACTCCATCTCCACCTTTCTCCATACGCATGTTCCTAATTTAGGGTGTTAATTCCTTTTTATTTCTGGAATGAGAAATTGTAATTCACAATGGGTAGGTAAAAAAAAAGCATGACTCTTACCAGAAGTGTGGATGTCACAAAGTCTTTTCCAAATCAAAGCAGAAAGTTTCCAAAAATACATATAATTTGAGGAATTTAACAAGTCATGGAACACACCCAACCCTCACCTTCAGGCTAATGAAGTCGCAAGGAATAAATGCACAGGGAATTTGCATGAAGGTAACTAAAATTAATAAACAATACCATGCCCCCTTGGAAAGGGTCAAGGAGCAGATGCTAACTTAGCTGAACTGACAATAAGCAAAGCAGTGATTAGCCGTACTGTGATGGCTCGCTGACCTGGCCAGCACCATCTGAGAGCAGTCCAATTTAAGTCTGTAACCATGGTGTCAGGGCTGGAGGGAGACAGGGATCTCCCAGTGAGGTTCATGCCCTTCTGGAAGGCCAGCTAAAGAGACAACGGGTGGATGATAACACCGAATAATGCTGTTCTACATGTGCGTACGAGACAACGGATGTATAATGGATGATTAGGAGATGGAAAGAGAAAAGACAGACTAGGGGTCCAAAAGGTAAGGAATTCCTGGAGGGACGGGGATTGAAATCGGCCTGGAAAGATGAATCAGATGTGTGCATGGAATTGGGGGGTGCTAAAAGCTACTCCACCTTGGGTTTATTCTGCTCAAAGAGCTCTGGCATCCATCTGACTAAGGAAAGAGCAAAGTCAGCTTGTATGGAGTAAAACCTTCACCCTAATGTTGCAGCTCTAAAAACTGGCTGTGCATCAAAACCATCTGGAGGGGGCAGCCGGTTAGCTCAGGTGGTCTGAGCGCAGTGCTCACAACACCAAGGTTGCTGGTTCAATCCCCACACGGGCCACTGAGATGTGCCCTCCACAACTAGATTGAAACAACTACTTGACTTGGAGCTGATGGGTCCTGGAAAAAACAAACTGTTCCCCAATAAAAATTAAAAAAAAAAAAAAAAGAAAGCAAAACCATCTGGGTGGTTTGTTGGTTTGTTCTTAACCAAACCTACAGATGTTTGACCCCAAACCTAATGAGTCCTCATCTCCAGAGGCTGCTTTCAGAATTCTGATCCACTGAGCTACTCCAATGACCCCATCTCAAAGATGAAGAAACTGAGGCCCAGATAAAGGACGCCCAGATAAAGGACGTGATTGGTCCACGGGCCCATATGGTGAATTCATTTAGCAGGTGAATTGCCAACCATTTCCCCAACCCTTCTCCACCGATGGTGAGCCCAGACACCCCACTGCAGTGGCAAGCAAGTGTGCCCCTATCACCTCTCCTTGGCTGGGTCCTGTCTCCCTCCACTGGGCCTGGGGGTGTAAGGGGGCTCACGGAAGCTTCCATACCTTGTGAGCTGATTCATTGTTAATAACCCACACACTCGTCTAGAAGAAAAAGAAACAGCTTCTTGTTCCATCCCTGGAATTAGACCATTTGTCCTTAGCGAGATGGGGAAATAGGAAAAAAAACGCTGACCTTACAGTTTTGTTTTTCCTGCCTTGAGGCTGCAAGCATACTATCTTTGAATAAGCAAGGGGTGCTCCCTTGATCCTTAGCCCAACCCTCATTCTCTTCAGGCTGTCCTCATAGGGGTTCCTTGCAAATGCTTCTCGGCTCTTTTCTCATTTTTTTTTTTTGGAAAGGATGTGTATAAATATGCAAATCCTGCTCTATTTCAGCTAAAACACAAACAGGCTTATGTTCCCAAAAGCTCTAATGCCTTTCCCTGACTCTCATAATTTACAACATGTCATCCCAGCCCACCTCCAAATTTCTCTCCAGATAACTTTGGGTCCATAAGCCAGACCTCTTGTCAATTTCTGCCCTCGCTGCAACACTTCCTCCCATGAGGCTTTGCAGCTCCTGCCAGCCCAGCCTGACCACCTTCCTCATCTGGCACCCCAGTGGCATCATTCAGACCAACTCTCAGCTGCTGTTAAACAATGCTGGCCTTTTCTAGAGATGCCCCACCCTCCATCTCAGTCTTCCCAGGGCTGCCCACCTTTCCTGTTGCCTTTCATCCCAAAGGTGAATCCTCCCAGGCCAGGGGCCTCTGACCACCTGGCCCTGTGGACACTCTCTGTCCCTTCACATTGCCCCAGACATCCCATCATCAGCTTTGGTGGGACTAGGATCCCTGGCCAGGGACTGGTGCCATTGGCGTAAGTGGGGTTTAGAGATCACTCAATTTCATTTATCCTTCCTCCTCCTCTTTCTGAAAACCCATCCAGTCACTCATTCATTCATCAAATATGTATGAGGCAACTACTGTGTACCAGGTACTGGATTAAGCCCTGGGATAGCGGGGAGGTTGCTGAAGGTTCATAAGTATTAAGATTCAATACAGCAGGATTAGGAGATGATCTAGAAATCAAATTCAGAGTTGCCTAAAGAAACAAACCTAAAGACTCAAAAGTCTTTTTTATTTCTCTCTCTCTCCTTTTGTACATGAACAATTTTTAGAAGACAACAAAAAGTATATCACAAACTTTGGAGTCTCAGGAACTGGCTTGGTCATAAACAAAGCCTTAGTTACACAGCATAGTGTGTCTCTTTTATTTAAGGACATTTATTAAGGGCCCTTCCTTTCCTTAGGGTGTCTGCATCTGGTGCCTATGGAGGTGTCATGATGGAGCTTAGAAACCCAACAGGTGTGAAAAAGTTCTAGCAATGTGTTGTACAACAATATGAATATAGCTAACACACCTGAACTGTACATTAAAAATGGTTACGATGGTAAATTTTATGTTATGTGTTTTCTTTTATCACAATTAAAAAACAAAAAAACCTAACAAGTCTCCTCCAACACCTCTCCCCTGAGGAAAACAAGCCCATTTTCCCGTGGACATGGACTCATGGGCAGAATCAAAACGGGGTCATTTTCCACAGAGAGTATGGGGTGGGCAAGGGTCCATGGCAGAGGAACCAGGACCTTGGAGGCTGCCTCATCTGTATATGTGTAATAGGGACTCAGCAAACAAGAGCCAGACAAGCCACAAGCCAGGACACTCCAGCTGCCTGGCCAGGCAAAAGCCAACTGCAGTCAGGGCTCTCAACATCTGGGCAACTACTAAGCAAGGCTTTTATTTTTTGTTCTGTGGAGAGGCAGGAATTCTCCATCTTTACTTCTCTCCCCAGAATTCTGATTGGTTCATCAAATGCATAGTTCCTGTTAATAGTAAGCGAAATATAACTTCCATCACTAAGATCCCAACTCATTCATGAAAACCAGGAAAGCAAGTTATGCTGAAGACAGCCATCAACAAACCACCTTCACTGAGAGCCTTCTCTCCCCCCCGACGCCCAGCCCCACTCCCATTGTGGGATTTAAAATATTTTTGTGAACACAGCATTTGTTGTTGTTTTTTTCTTTGAAGGGGTGAGAATGAAGGATCTAAATCAATTCTAATATATTTCAAATATATTCATTATCATGCACTAAAAGCAAATTCCCATTTTGTGGTTCTCCAAGGAGAGTGACAGAGCCTTGTTTGTGACAGCCCCGGGCATAAGCAATCATTGTGTAGCTTAATTAGATATTCCCCGTGCCAGTGCGAGGGACATATGTCTATTCAGTGTAACAAATGCCAAGAGCGGCCAGGCGCTTTCATGCTCCTGCTATATGCAGATAGAGAGGCAGCACAAGTGTAAGCTCTCCCAAGGACCTGCGGCCCCAGTGGCCCCTGCACACTCAGCCCGCATTCACCGATTGGTTCCAGTTTATTAAGAGCCTATGAACTTCTCATCGGCTCCTGGACTCATCAGGACTGTCACCGGCAACTGCCAGGCCTGATTCAGCTTCCCCAGTTTCTCGTTTCTCGGGCACAGGCTGTGTCTGGCTCTGCTGGGCCGGATGCACCCTATTTGTCACCACAAAGTACGATGTATTTGGGGAGTTCCAAACTGCAGAAGCAGACACACAGAGTGACTTTTAGGCCTTTCCAGACAGCAAGGCCACCCCCCAGGGATCAAGCAACTCTAAGCTAAACTAGACGTGGCTAATGTTAAAAGCAACTTCAATTCTCATCATTTCAGCTTTGAACTAATGGGAGTGGGAGGCTGGACCAAGAGGGGGAAAGTCTTAGCCCATATCTTGCCTTCTCTTTGGAAAAGGCAGAAAATGAAAATGGGGGGACAGAAACAGAAATGTCCCTATTGTTTACCTCCTGTGGCTCTCTACGTGCTCTTAGAAACAAATCAAATTTCTTTCCCCAGAGAACTCATTTCACACTGCATATGTTTCCTAGGGCTGCCGTCACAAAGTACCACACCCTGGGTGGCTTAAACAACAGAAATGTATTTTCTCACAGTCCTGGAGGTTAGAAGTCAAAAAGATCAGGGTGTGGGCAGGTTGGCTCCTTCTGAGGCTGTACACGGAGAATCTCCCACCAGGCTGCACTCCCTGGCCTATAGATGGCCAACTTCTCCCTGTGCCTTTCCACATCATCTTCCCTCCACATGTGTCTGTCTCTGAGTCTCCCCTTTGCATAAGGACATAGTCATATTGCTTTAGAGCCCACCATAATGACCTTGATTTTAACTTGATTACTTCTGTAAAGACCCTATCACCAAATAAGGTCACACTTTGAGGTACTGGGGGTTAGGACTTCAATATATCTTTTTTGACAGGATACAATGCAGGGTTCCCTTCCTGGCTGTCCTGAGGCCACCTCCTGCCTGGAGGTGGAGACCATCTTTCTTTTTCCGGGAGACCCTTCCATCCCACTTAGACTCCTCAAGGTCTAAGGGAATTGCAGGGGGAGGGGTGAGTAGAGACAGAGACAGACCCACCCCTGCCCACCCAAAGCCACTTGTGGGTCCTATACTCCTGTCTAAGATTGACAATGGGATTATAACCTTACTCAGTGGGGGATCCCTCCAAGGTTGTAGCCTTATGCTGCTGTTTCTGCAGGACAAACACAACAGACTATAACACAACAGTCATCAAAAAAACAATTATCAAAATCAAGCCAGGTAGTGGAGGGGCTGTTTCCTTACTGAGTGCAGCTGAGAGGCTGATACGTAACCAAGACAAAGAGGTAATGTGACCCCACAGGAGCAAGGGCTCTCGAGGGTAGCAACTGCTTCTTGAGTAAAGCTGGAGTGGCAGAAATTTACTGGGGATAAAGTTGAGAAAGGAGGAGGCTAAGCAAGCAGATCAGGGAGGGAGGCTCTGTGGAGCCCATGGGGCAGGAGAAAGCAGAGACCCACCACCCTGAGGTCAGCCCTTTCTGCACCTGTCTGGGCCATAGGAGCAGCCCCACAGTTCAGAAGTGCCTCTCCTTTGCTGTCCTTTTTTTCCTCCTGCTCTATCAGCACTTCATCCTCATTTAGTCACCTGTTCCCTCCCTTTCTTCTTTGGCAACAGAACCTTGGTTTTGTTTAGGGTTACAATGGGCTGAGAAATATGATTGCATTTCCCAGCATCCCTTGCAGCTATGTATAGCCATGTGATTCATAAATCCTGGTTACTAAGACCAAAATGGAGGTATTAGATGAGTCCTCTGTGAAAGCTCCCTAAAGGATGGTGATTTAGCTGGATGATGAGCTTCTTTGCCTTCTGTCATTCTTTTCTGACCACTTGAAATGCAGGTCTAATGGCTGGAGCTCAAGCAGCCATTCTGGACTGTGAGGTGATCTTGAGGCTGGAGCCAAACATTTAGCTAGTAGAATGAAAAGCTAGAGGGACTCACCATAGCAGCCCTGGCATTGCCTATCCCTGGATTTCTTATACAAGAGAGGAAAAGTACATATTTTTTTTTCATATTTTCCATTTTATGCAGGTGAACCTAATACTGATAAACCCAGCCAAATTCACATCCGCTGCCCAAAGGGCAAAAGATCTCTTTTTGTTGCTTGTGGTCAGGGTGGGCCAGACCCATGGAAACATTTTTCCTAATTAGGGAATGTGGACAAGCGTTATGTACAAATAAGGGATGGGGGCTGTTTCAAGTAGATATTATGGCAGAACAAACTTAGCAGCTTAACCCGCCTCCCCATTTTATTATTTCTAAAGATTTGAGGGTTAGCAGTTTGTTCTCAGCCACCCAGGAGCACTGGCAATAGATGCATAGTGATGGCCTCATCCAGCCAAGGATACAAAATTCTCCCTGGTGCAAAAGTGAACAAAAGCAGTTTGCGGCATGAAAGCAATTGCTCAAGCCTGATAACAGCCCCAGGGGGAAGTTCAAAATGAGAAATGGGAGGCTGCCCAGTGTCCTGACTCTCAGTGGGGACTTGCACGTGTCCACAGAGGAAAGTGGAAGATTTGTCCACCTTCATGGCAGGCTGGAGTCAATATCCCGCAGGATTCGGCATCCAGTGATGAATGGAGGCTGGCTGCAGACAGCACTGTCTGTCTCAGGATGTGCGGTGAACCAGGAAAGAAAGACAGTGGTCAAGGGGAGCCCCTCACAAACGGGAAAAGAGGAGCAGAGGAGGGAACAGGGGTCTGTTACTATATCGATTGCGGACATTTATTTCCCCAAAGTCGCATTAGCATCTGCAGGAGAAGAGTGGCAACGGTCACTCTTTATGCAGGAAAAGAGTCTGATGGTAATGAAAGGACATGATGATGGGGAATCCTCTCCGCCCCCCCCCCCGCCTCTCCCCTCCCTCTCTCCCTCCCTCCCTCCCTTCCTTCCATAAGTACTTATCTGGAACTTTATATGTCCCAGGCAAAGTTCTAGACCCTGAGAACAAAAATATTTAAAATTTTAAGTAGGGAAGAAAACCAAGCTCTGGCCATGTGTTAGGGTTCAGGGAAGGCAGCTCAGATTAGAGGACACTAGGGAAGAAGCCTAGGGAAGTGTGGATAAGGTCAGGCTCTGTGGGGAAGGTGTGCCCGGGAGAGGAAAGGGCATGAGCAGTGGTGCCGAGGCAGGGATGAGGCTGGTGTTGCAGGAAGGTCCATGGGCCTGTGTGGCTGGAGCCGAGTACCCTCGGGCCCGGGGTTCAGGGGTGGAAGCGTGGCAGGAGGAGGCAGGCAGACCCCCATGTAGTCTCAGGGCCTCTCTCCCCTGTGGCCCTCTAACAAAGTCACTGGACTTCGAAAGTGGCAGCCAGCTTCCAAAAGCACAAAAACTCAGGGGTGGGACTATTGGAGGTACATCAGAGAGGTTTTGGGGCTCCAGGGTTTAATTCTAAGTGTGTTGGGAAGCCTTCAAAAGCTTTATGAGTGAAAAGGGCTGCCCTGACCTGATTTATATTGTGTTAAGAATTGGGCTTGGGCCGGCCGAGTGGCGCAGTGGTTAAGAGCTGGCTTGGGATGCCAGCGGCCCTGGTTCGGATCCTACATATGAGAACCGGTGACCCTGCCCTCTAAAAAAAAAAAAAAAAAAAAAGAATTGGGCTGGAGTGGTCCCATCCTATGTTCATTGGAGTGAAGTGTGGGTGTTGGTCATTTGTTCACAAGAAAGTACAAACTGAATGGTCAGACTAGGATATTTCTAACATGGTGGGGCCAGGAGGAAGGGAAGAAATAAGACCCATGGCCTATATCCCCTTCCACCTGTCTCCGCAGCCCCAGGTCTGCCCTGTGCTGCAGGCCTCATATACAGGCATGGGGTGGGGATGAGGGGCAAGCTCTTGGGGGACACACCCCTTTGGCCCCTACACACCTCTCCTCAGAAGAGGGACACAACCAGAACAACACCCGACTTGAGTCCCTAAAGCATGGGCTCAGGGCAGGCTGCCTGAGTCTGAGCATTCAGGGGTCATTCCGGTTTAGACCCTGATCACAGGGGACTGGACATATCAAGAGGTGACCATCAGGCCATAATATGGATGATCAGTTAATTTCCCGACAGCATCTCCCACTCGGTACAGAGTCTCCCACGGTCGTGCCACCATGGTGCAGGATTAAGGTGGGGGGATGTTTCCCACATCCACACAGCATCCCAGGGGAAGAGGCAAGGAGAGTGCGAATGGGGAGCAACATGGTAAGTGGTACGCACAGAAGCCTCCCTGGGCACTCGGTCAGGGCCCAGGACGTGTCTGCAGGACAATCCTCTTCCACTGAGTTTAGAAGAGACCACATGGCTTGAGACCCAACCTGGGACCCCTTGTGCCCTTGCTCCCTCCACCTGCCCAAGGCCTAACGACACATAAGAGACAGGTAAGAATCACCAGTGACAGTGGGCAAGTAGACAGATGTGGGGACAGGAAAAAGGGACACCAAAGGAAACTAGGCAGGAACATAGGAAGGGCACATAGAGTGGACACATTTGAGGGGGGCGGGTTGCCCAGCTCATGATGCCTGCCTTTCTCGTCACCATATTTGGCATCTCTTATTGGTGTAATAAGATAAAGAGAATTTCATTCACCAGGTGCTCTCTTGGGGACAGCGCTGCATTTGAGTAGAAGATGTTACGGTGATAAGTTGCTAGGGTGGGCTCAAATGACAAATAAATCTTCTCAAGAGGATGAGTTCTGCTAACGGGAGGGCAAGGGGTGGGTTTGTGGAGACAGGTTAGGGCCTGGGGCTGGGATTGCTACGGTGTGTAATAACGGGGAGGGCAGCAGGAAAGATTAGAAAGGGGGAAGGACAGAAAGAGCACAAATTAAAGTTGGTAATAGATGTTGGTATAAAGAAGTGACGAAGCAGGGTTCGGGGTGATTGCTGTTGAGTGTGATGTGTGTGTGCAGCGCCAACCTTCAGGGGCCCATGAACATATCCTGAGGCCACACCACTGCGGGCCTAGGGGCAGTGTGTGGGGGAGGAAGTGACAGAGAAGAGCTGCCCCCCCAGAGGGCATCCCTGGGGGGCCTCTCGGGCAGCAGCCCCTCTGCCCTGAATGTCACACCAGCTCAGAGCAATGGAGGAGATCAAAAAGTAGGCAGTGGGAGTAGCCCAGCTGGCTTGAGCCAAGCCCAGCGCAGGGGGCAAGGTGACACTCCAGTCCTGGCCAAAGGCACAGTTTTGATCCAGGCTAGTCCCTACAACACTGCTTTCCCAACCTCTGATACTCTCAGCATACCAGGATTTTAGGCCTGACGAGTGTCAATCCTTCCCTTTGATAAAGGGCACGAATCCTGCCTTATTGACGAGGGTGCAACAATCTAAAAACACAGGCAAAGTCCCTGCTCTATCAAAGCAAGTGAAAACCTGTCCTAAATTCCCTCTATCATTTTAAATGGATCTTAAAATCGGGAAGAATCAAGTCAGTTAATAATGGTGCTATTGCTTTCCTTGAGTGTTATTAACAACATAATACGTCTTGTCTCCTCATTTGGAGACAAGCAGCTGCCATGCGCCAGGGAAATAAAGGTCATAATAGGGATGAAGGAGCATGAAATTGGCCCTGACCTTAGTCTCCATGCAATGTGGGAAGCGGTGCCAGTTGCCACAGCTGCACCCCTTTCCCTGCCATTGGGGTGGGAGTGGGGGAGGATCTGGTGGAGACTAAGCCCGCCCTCAGGAGATTCTAGAATATCCTGGCATTCCAGCAACTATTCAGCTAGATGGGGTCCTATCCTGACAAGAGATCTGGTGACCATGAGATCATCATTCCACAAACTTCTCAGGCAGACTCTCTCCAGTAGAAAAAGTGCTGGGCTCTAATCCTGTGCACATATTAATGTCTACGAGGCAAGGGGCACAGGGTGACAGAAACTGAGGACAGTTCGTCCCTGCTTGTCTGTCTGGGCTCTGCATCAAGATGCTGGGCTGGCCCCGACTCTCTCTGGGCCTCAGTTTCCTTGCCTGAAAAATAAGCAGCTGCCCTCCTAAGCTCCTAGGGACACTGTGAGGCTAACATGAGATAACAGATATGAGAGTGGTTTGCAAAAAATAAATGCGAGGGCATTCACTGGAAGGGAACACACCCATGCCCTCTCGTTAGAACTGGCCATGTGGCCACCAGGGCAGAGCATCTGCCCGCAAACCCTGGGCTTGGTGGCAGCATCTTGCACAGAGCTTGCTGGGCTGCCCCACATTTCCCAGTTGGGCAATCTCAAGTTGTGACATTTCTGAAAACACGTTCTGACCAAATGACAGAGCAGAAGAAGGCAGTGTACCTGTGTCTCAATCCTTCTAGGAACTGCACTGAAAAAGATAAGATTGCAGGGGGAGGATGGGCATCATGGTGGCTGGGGCTGGGGCGTTCCCTATTTTACTCCTTCTTTGCCCCCTCCCTCGTCATTCGTCTTTACATCCTGTTCCCGTTCTCCATTCCAGCTGTCTTGGTCTGTTCAGCTGCTTTGCTTGTGCCCTTCTCAGCTCCTAATCCACCCAGTCCTTCTGCTCGCCAAACCCCTCTCCAAGAGGTCTAGATGGCAAGCAACCACTGGCTCCCTCCTGGAAACATCTAAAGTGAAGCCCTGCTGTCCCCAAAACCTTGGTCCTCAGGCCAGCAGCATCAGCCTCCCCTGGGCACTTGATTAGAGGGACCCATCTCAGGCTCCACCTAGGCTCATGGACCTGGACTCTGTGCTCTAACGAGATCCCCAGTCCTTTGGGGCTCCGGTCCACAGCAGCTCCGATTTCCTCCCCTGGGTCCCATACACAGGGCTCCCCACTCACCCATACCATGTAACCTGATATTGCAGGTCAGATGTTCACACGTGTGTACCTCATATCCTCAAGTGGATTATAAATTACTAGAAGGCAGGGAGCCCATGGTTTCTCAAGGGCCTGGCACAGGACTGTGCAGCCAGAGAGCACTCGGTGAACTTTGTCAATCCATCTAGATGTAACCTCTGCATTCATTCATTCAGACATTTATTGAGCACCCAGTAGGGGCCCAGCCTGTTCAAGGCAGTGGGATAGAGTGGAAGTTGATGCGGCCATGGAGCCCCCGCCTGAACTGTGGAAGAAAACAGGCACGTATAAATAAGTAGGCATGTAAGTCATGAGGCTGTTTTAGCTGTTGGTAAGTACTGTGGAGAATAAAGCAAAGAGGACTGACAGCGACTGGTGGGGAGAGGTGGCAGTGCCTGGTGGGGTGGGGTGCCATGAGGGTGGGTGGTCTGGGATGGCCTCTTTAGAGGTTCATATATACACAGAGAACTCGATGGTGAGAGAACTGGGCTGAGGCTTCCAGGTAGAGGGGAGGGGGCCAGGGCCCCTGGAAGGATGGGCTTGGACTGTGTCCTACACACATCTACCTGGCCCCATTCCAAGCAGTCACATACCTTCCACATCTCAGCCATCCACCCATCCCCTCCTGGATAGGAAAAACCCCAGGTCTCAGGTCCATCCCTCTGTGTCCGTCCACTTGCTAAAGGGCAGCCCTCCTGTGCTGTAGGACTGCAGCCCTGGGTCATTACCTCATCCTTTTCTCCAAAACCAACTTGGCTCTTTCTTTAAACATGGCTGAGACCCCATCAAATATCTCTGTGTCCAAGTCACAGGGATGAAGAAAGAGGGCTTATTTTAAGCACACTATTCTTCTTATCAGCTTACCCTAATGATTTCAATTTAACTAATTACATCTATAATGACCCTGTTTCCAAATAAGGTCACATTCTGAGGTACTGAGGTGCTTCGATGTGAATTTGGGGGGACACAATCAACCCATAACAGAGGTTAATAAAACGATAATACCAGCTAATGCTGTGCCATGCATTGTCCTCAGGGCCTTATGGTTATCAGCTCACTGGCTTCTCACCACAACCCTTTGAGATAAGTTCTATTTTCATGCTCATTTTGCAGATGAGGAAACTGGAGTACTGCCACATAGTGTGTCCTGTCCTAAGTCACACAGACAGCCAGGATGCAAGTACAGGTAGGCTGGTCAGGTAGGCTGCACTCCAGCTCTCTCAGATAATGTCTAGGATCGTACTGAGATCCCATGCAAACAATCTCTTTAGAAAGCTGTCGCTGCATTTTGGTTCAGCGTGTCCAAGAAAGTGGCTCTGAAACAGAGCCATATGGATGGAGCATCCATGGTATCTGGAGAGGGCTAGAAAACGCCACATCCTTGATGCAGAGAAAGCATCCGCTTAAAGCAAACAAAACTGAGACTCTGCCTTCATCTGAGTGAAAACCATAAAATGTATATCTTTCCATGGTGCCTGGCATGTAACAAGTACACAAATATGAACTCCTGTCGTCATTTTATTAAGCAGCTACTCGGTGCCAGGGATTCTGCAGAAGGCACCTTATGTATGTTTGCTTCTAATCTTCATAACAACCAGGGGAGATAAATACTGTTATTTCCATTTTATAGATGAGGAAACTGAGGCTCAAATGAGTACAGCTAAGGTGACAGGCTGGCTTTTATCCCCAATCCAGTGATTAGGGCTCTTCTTTGTAAGATATAAACGGGCTGAACCTTTGAGCCAAAAAGCCTCAGAATATTACAAAGGAGGATGCTTGCATGTTTAATGAGGATGGTCTTCCCCATCTGAGTGAGTTCCTATTTCCAGGTCAGAGTGTCTTGTCTTGGGAAGAGGAAGGCAGTGGCCTCCCAGCTCCTGTCTCCTTAACTGCACCCTGGGAAGTCTTCACTGCCTTTCTTCCCCTCTGCCCACACTCCCCCGCCTCCCACCGCTTTACCCCTCCACCCCCCACCACCGTGGTCTAGTCTGGAGACAGATCCAGCCGCTGGCTCTTGCAGACAGGGAAGGACTTCAAGCCAAGGGAAAACAACAGGTGAGGTTCTGAACAGTTCCCTTCTGTGCGTTGGGCAGGGAGTCCGCCTGAAGGCTGCAGGGTCGTACTGACTTCCAGAACCTTCTGTCTCTGCAGGTGTTTTAGGAACTTGGCCTCAGCGCTTCAGTGACCCATATTTTATTACCTTTCAGGTTTCTATAATTCATCATTCACTCCTTTCTGAAAACCTAGAATGAAAGTTTAGCAGCTCAGTGCCCCGGCCTCTCTCCATTCTCTCCCCAAACACATCGGCTTGTTTGTTCTCTTTCTTCCCCGCTCTTCCTGTTGCATTCTGCCCGTTCAATGGGGAAAGAGTGAAACCGGATGGCTGGACCCAGTGCGGGGGAAATGACTTCAGAGCCACCTTTGTTTCCCCTCATTCCTTTGAGCACACTTGGCCCTGCGTCTCTATGAAAGGGCTTGTTTGAACCATTTGGAACATCTAGCAAGTGAGAGATGCTGCAGCCAGAATCGCTCGCATCTTTTCAGGCTGCCTGAGACTCTGGGTTAAACTGCCAAATTTCTGCAACAAAACTAACCATGACATTGGACATTGTGTTATAAATTAGCCACAGCCTTCCAAGCAAATTGTCTCTTTTCATTGTATCAGTGTAAGCCTTTGGAACATTTGGCTCGAGCTCCTGACTTCAGCGAGATTCAGAGAATATTTTTGTTCTGTCCCAAACCAACCCTTCAGACACCAAGTTGCATGGGCTAATAATATAAATATCTTAATTCACAGTTATTCTTATCACATTTACTCAGAGGATCTCTGTTAGTTAACATTCTCTGTCCCAAATTCTGCCAATATGCTTTTGAGTTTTGGTATGGTAGGAACTATCTCCATTCATCTTGAAAACAAAAAGATATATTTCTCTTTTCATAATGCGTTTCACAATGATTATTGGAAGTTTCTTTTAGAGAAAATTTCTTTTCAGATATACAGTGCGAGGCATTAAAATGTATTAGTATAGAACTGCAATGACGTATTGAATTTCAGTATTTGGTACTCACAGAAGCAATGAAAATTTCTATTTCTGTTAGGTTATCCTGAGTTTGAAAAAAAAGGTATATACCCAACTGCTTGAATTATGTCACCAAAAGCCAAATAAAGCTATTATTTTCAAAAATCTAAAAAAAAACAAAAAACCCTCAGATACCACCTAATTGATTTTCCTACTTTTCTTTCCTTTTAACTTCTCTCCACCCCAAAACAAACAAACAAACCTCAAAGGGGAAATGTGGACTTAGAAAGAATCTTAAGTAGTAAACTTGATCAAAATCAGATCCAAATGACATTTATTTTAAATAAAGTAGAATAAACCTCTTTATAATATTTATAAAACCCACCTACTACATTTGATAATCTTTAGCATTTTCACCAGAACAGAGAGCACTATATTACCACCTGTGTCCTTCCACATGGGAAATAGGACAACTGTGGTAACTGTGTAGCTTTAAAACAACATCATAAATAACTAAACATCGCATCAGTTCTTAACAACTTGCACTCCCTTTTGCAAATGAACATCGTTCACATTCTCTCAGATTTTCCCAGCAGGAATCTTTATTTAACCTGAACTGTTTCTAAGTGTGACTTAGATTCTGTGGCCCAGGTGAGAAGGACCAAATGTCTGTAAGGAGCTCTGCTCCATCCAAGAACACTTACCGAAGGGTAAACCACTGACCCTCCCCATTTTCTCTCTCTACTACTCCTCTCCTCCACCCAGAGGGAAGCTAAGCACTTTATCTGTCTTCCGTGTTCCAGACAGAGTTATATTTGAATGGGATGGGGAACCTAACCTTGGGTGAACATTAGATGTAGAAGCTGCCACTGCCCATAGTGATGGTGTGAAGTTCCACACCCCTTTGGTAATCGAAACCTTCCAAAGAATTCTGCCTTTCTTAGAAGAAAGCAGCACTTTAAAAACTGAACTCCATTATTTCATTACAGGTCCAAGCTCCAGCCAGTTTAAACAGCACGTTTTAGAGAAGACAAACTTTCACACTTAGCTGGCCTTCTGGGAGAAGACAGTGTCTTGGGTAACAACACGGGGCTCTGAGCAGTGAACAGGCTTTGCCGTGTCCCAAGCTGTCTGTGCTTACAGAGGAACCTCCAAGGCTGTGGGTCCCCGCTGTCTGCCATTTCAAAGGTTTGAGCTTCTTGACCCAAAGTGGGGATGGGTGGCAGGATTGGGGAATGGGTGGGAGGTACTTTAGGTTTCCATACAAGGAAAAGGGAACCTGAGACACACACCTCCTTGGGTTGAAAGGAGGCACCCCCCACTCACCCACACACACACACACACACAATCCCCTTTAGGCAAAGACAAGAGGGGTTGTTATGGTGGACACAAGTTTCTTCCCAAGTATGTCCTGAATGTGGGACGCCACTGCAGCTGCCTCCCTTGAGACAGCCCCCAGGGCCCCTGCCAGGGCCTATAATGCCTTGCTGGCCCTTGCCAGCTGTCACACTTTGCATGCCACTGAAGCTCCGGTCCAGCAGAAGGGGCCATCCAAGTCACCAGCTTCAACAAGTGCCAAATCCTGTGCCCATGCTGGGCCCCAAGGCCACCCGCAGAGCTCTTCTGGGGCTCCACCAAAAGCACTTGAACACACAGCAGCCAGCGTTTCCAACTGACAGTGTCTTCAGCTGGGGGGAAGGGAGGAGTTCTTCTGTAAGATGGAGATGTAGTGAGGTCAAGGGCTGAAAACCCTCAGAGACACCCGCCCAGTAAAGAGGGAAACTATATTGGAGGAAGAGCATCATGTCTGTTTCCTCCTCTGATTCCTGGAGTGCCCTTGCCTGTGGATGGGAAATGTAAAGGGTGCTGCTCAAGCTATTCTATCCCAGGTTTAGCGGCTGTCTTCCTCTCCCTCCTGGCAAGGTAAGGGCCAGGACCGCTGCCTAACGTGTGGGCAGAGGAGAAAGCTGGGGGCTTGCCCCAATCTGGCACCTCAGCTACTGGACAGAGAGGTCCTCAGAGTGAGAGTGGGCATTGCCAGAGGGGGCTGGTATAGGGTTCATGGACGTGAGACCCCAGAAACCCTCTTTTCTGGTACATGGCTGGAACCCATGAATTGATCAATACTGGATTAGCCTAGGCTGGCCCCTCCATTCTGTCACCCATTCCCCAAGCCCCTTCATCATGGCCCCCTTCTCAGCTCCCTGGAAGACTGGTCCAGCTGGAGGGAATTCCAGAAGCCCACCACTCCTGTCTGAAGGCACACTGTCAACCCTAGAAACTACTCTCTGGGAGCCTCAGTTTCACCACCTGCAGCAGGGGTTAAAAAATGCCCAACTCACAGGTTTCCCATGTGAGAACCAAATGTCTGTAAAAATGCTTTGAGAAGCAGACTGCTTTAAAGGGTGAAATAATTAGCGGGGTGTTAGACCTACCTGCTTGAAACTTCCAAGGCTGTTTCCTTGGTCTTTCTCCTTCCTGTCTAGTTTTGCTTGGGGACACAGTTCCTTCCTGTCCAGGCCTCTGCCTCTCTCCCCCAGTTAGTCCCCCCAACACCATGTCAAGTCAGGATCCCCTGAGGGTTGGGAGGAGGTCCTACCACATTCCATCTCTATGAAACCTAGAGGAAACTCTTGGATTAAAACACTGTTGGGGATTTGCACATTTCAAGGGATGAGCTGTGAGCTAGTTGAGATTTCAGATGAATCTCAGGCACCTCCCGGACACACAGTAGTTGCAAAGCACAGTGCTGGGCTGTGGGAGAATGAACAGGTGGTCCCCACCCTCAAAACCATCACAACCAAATGCAGAGATGATCTCCACACAACACAAGCTAGACTATAAGGAAATGTTATCAGTGGTTTGCCAAGTGTGAGGAGAGGAAGAAGATGAGAAATCACCAAGGCTTTGAGAAGAAAGTAATGTTGGAGCTGAACCTGAGGTATGAGCAGGATGTTACAGGTAGAGGTGCAGGTTAGAAGCGGAGATCTGAGTGAACCTATAGGGCAAATATTGGCGGAAGAAAACAATAACAATGCAGGCACAACCAATAGGCTCTCAGAGCTGAAATCAGTTCCCAAGGTGGGCAGGCCCTTCAGTAGTCTCTCTCTTCTTACACAAAAGAGGACCAAGGCAGAGGTGCTCATTTTCTTTCTGTTACATTGACATTGATGCTGTCCAGTAGAACTTTCTGCCATGATGTTCTCTGTCTGTGCTGTCCAATAGGTGGCCACTAGCCATCTGCAACTACTAAGCACATGAAGCAATGCTAGTGCAACTGGAGAACTAAATGTTTAACTCAATTTTATTTTAATTAAATTTAAATAGCCACAGGGGGCTAGTGGCTGGCTACCTTATGGAATGGTAGAGATTTAGATTTAAAAAAAAAAAAAAGAAGGCCCTCTGCCCCATACCATTTTGCCATGAAATGGTGACAAACTTTAGTACTATGCCCTGGTTTTGGGGTAGAAAAATGCAATAGCCACCAAATAATGCTATTTTATTTAAGGAAGAAAAAATTTCAGTCAGTCCCATCCTAAACAGAAATTGAGTGTGTGGGTGGGTTTTTGTTTTTGCTTTTGCTTTTTTTCTGATGAGAGGCCAGTCTCTGTGTGAGTTTTTGGTTAAGCAAGAGTCCAGTCACTGATAGGATGAACGCATGTCCCTTTTGGGAAGGAAAGAAACCCACTGCAAAAAAGCTCTTTAGTTCCTAAAGACCTTTTAATCAGAGGGAGGTGCAAGAGGGAGTGCCAGGGAGTAACCATGCTAATTTTACTGGTCATAATTCATCTGGCAGAAATTAAAAATAAATTACTTTTAACACTGGCAAGAAATTAGGTATTTAAAAAAATATGTTGACCTGGCCGAGTAGCGCGGTGGTTAAGCTCTGGCTTGGGAAGCCAGCGGCCCCGGTTCAGGTCCCACATATAAGGGCCAGTAACACTGCCCTCAAAAAAAAAAAAAATTGTTACACCCATGTTCATAGCAGCATTATTCATAATAACCTAAAGGTGAAAGCAACCCAAGTGTCCATTCATGGATAAACAAAATATGGCATACACACATAATGGCATAGTATTCAGCCTTAAATAGAAAGGAAACCCTGACATGCTACAGCTTAGGTGAACATTGAGGATATTATGCTAAATGAAATAAGCTGGTCATTAAAGAGAAATACTGTATGATTCCACTTATATGAGGCACCAAGAGAAGTCAAATTCCTAGACAAGAATTGTGGCTGCCATGAGCTGGGGAGGGGGGGTGGATGGGTAATTGTTGTTTAACGAGGAGTTTCAGTTTTGCAAAATGAAAAGCGGTCTGCTGGTTGGTTGCACAGTCATGTGAATGTACCTAACACTACTGAGTTGTTTCCTTAAGATGGTATATTTTATGTTATGTGTATTTGACTACAATTTAACATAAACAAATATGCATACAGATATACATGTACCAAAAAGTACAGGCAGAGAGAAGGAATTAGGTACTTGAGTTGTAGCCTCACCAATGCAACCAGGACTCTATGAGCAACCGCACTTCACCGGAAAAGACGCCATCTCTCTCCTCCTTCCCCAAGGGGCTTGTCCTGTGACACCCGCGCTCACAATACCTCCTTGAGCGCTGCCAGCCGCACCTCCGCGCGGGCCCGAGGGCTGGCCAATAAGGACGCGCCTGCGCCCGACCTCGCGCCCTGATTGGCTGCGCGCAGCGGCCCCGGGCTCCGCAGGTTCCCAAGCCGGGTTTAAAGGGGTCCGGCGCCGACTACTGCCTGGCGATCCGCTCCCCGCACGCAGGTCTGCGGGGAGGGGCGGCCCACCCGGGGGCGTTCCTGAAAGGCGCCCTTCACCGCCCCCCACGGCCCCCCAGATGCACTATGCAGTTTCCCAGGCGCTCGTGAACGCGGCCCCCGCGACCATGCTGCGGCCACAGCGGCCGGGAGACGTGCAGCTCGGCGCCTCCCTGTACGAGCTGGTGGGCTACCGGCCGCATCCCTCCTCCGCCGCCTCCTCCACGACGGCCCCCCTCCTCCCCAAGGCGGCGCGCGAGAAGGCCGAGGCGCCCGCGGAGCCGCCGGGCGCGGGCGCGAGGCCCGGCGCGCACGCGGGCGGCGGCTCCAGGGCGGAAGCCAAGGAAGAGCAGCAACAGCAGCTGCGACGCAAGATCAACAGCCGCGAGCGGAAGCGCATGCAGGACCTGAACCTGGCCATGGACGCGCTGCGCGAGGTCATCCTGCCGTACTCGGCGGCGCACTGCCAGGGCGCGCCGGGCCGCAAGCTCTCCAAGATCGCCACGCTGCTGCTCGCCCGCAACTACATCCTGCTCCTGGGGAGCTCGCTGCAGGAGCTGCGCCGCGCGCTGGGCGAGGGCGCCGGGCCCGCCGCGCCGCGCCTGCTGCTGGCGGGTCTGCCCCTGCTCGCCGCGGCCCCCGGCTCCGTGCTGCTGGCGCCTGGCGCCGTGGCGCCGCCCGACGCGCTGCGCCCAGCCAAGTACCTGTCGCTGGCGCTCGAGGAGCCTCCGTGCGGCCAGTTCTCTCTCCCCGCCGGCGGCGCGGGCGGCGGCGGCCCCGGCGGCCCCGGCCTCTGCACCTGCGCGGTCTGCAAGTTCCCGCACCTGGTCCCGGCCGGCCTGGGCCTGGCCGCCGTGCAAGCGCAGTTCTCCAAGTGAGGGCCGGCCCTGGCCGTTGGCGCGACCTCCGGCCGGCCTCGCGCCACGCAGCTTCTCCGCGCCCCCGCGCCCCGCGCCCCGGGAGAGTGGGGCCCAGCCAGGAGCGCACTTCGCATCTTTTCACACAGAGGAAGGAAGGGACTGTCGGGTGCTCCTTTCCCTGCCCCCACCCCGGGGCAATTAGAATGACCTGAGCGTGTATTTCAGGAGGCGTCGGCGTCGTTGGGGCTCTGGGTGGATTCCAGCTGCTGTGGGCAGCGAGGGCGCGCTCTCACCCCCACGCTCACCCAGCACCTGTCTCTCCGGCTCCCAGGAGTTGTGCGCTTCCCGTGGGTGGTGTGGATTTTACGGCGCGGTGCTCTTCCCGGATGCGGCGGGAGGCCAGCTTCGTAGTGCCCCTGCTCACAGAGGCAATATTTGCCGAGCCAGGGGACTATGGGGCTGCCCTCGGAGACCGGGGGAGGGATTCTTTTCCTTCTCCCTGGTCAGAGGTCACCGGCACTCTTGTCCCCACCAGCCAAGCTCCAAGGAGGCTGCCTGACCTCAGGAGGCCGAGAAAGGCTCGTTAGTCGGTGCAGAGTGTCCAGGAGTAGCAGATGGACTGACCCTCGGCAGCCTGACGGGTGGCATCGCAGTTCCGCGGAAGGGGGCAATGACAACTCCAGGGTCGCTGGTTTGGGAAGTGAATCCGCTTTGGTACCCCCGGCTGTCAGAGTGCAATTTTTGAGAATTGCATAACCAGGTGTTTTGGTGCAGAAATCATTCGCTCTTCAATGCTGGGGTCTTCCTAGAAGGACAGTTTAGAACTCGAGATTCACCGTTTTGTCCCTCCTCCCCCCCCCCGCCCCAAAGGTAGCCTAACCAGCGTTTGAGCTTGCTTCTGAAGAAAAACCAATTGCCTTTCACGCAGACCGTGTTCCCGGGTTACTAAAAGTGGTTAACTGGGGATTTCGCAGTCGCCGTCAAGTCAGAAAGTACGATCACTAATTAACGTTCTTCCTGATTAAAAGACAAGGAGGGGGACCTGAGCCCCAACCCGCCGGCGGCTCGGCGGGTCCCCGTTGCAGTGGCGACAGCATGATGTTTTTCTGCGCCGTCCCTTCGCCTGCGGGGGTCTTGGATCAGAGCGCCTGCCTGGCAAGTCTTCTCACCCGCTTTGCAACTGAAGAACTATTACATAGGTGACCGGTCTTGATGTGTTACAGACGTTAACAAATTATTTCACCCATGATTATTTTATGATCTTTCAGCAGCTTGCTTTGAATTTATGTTTAAAGTTTTTGGTTGTTGGTAGTTACCGAATTTAACTGGCATTTTATTTTATCTCTAACTTTGTTTCGTTGCTCCGTGAAGAAATCAACAAAATAAAACATTTAAAGACCTCAGGTTTTTCGTCTGATTTCTTTGTTAATAAAATTATTCCGGTGCCCTGGCGCCCTGATGGATTCAGAACTTCTGAATAAAGTTTAATAGTTAAATGACTGGGGTTCAAAAATTGTAAACCTGACTACCTGATGAAGTTGTAGGTCAGTTGTATGTCAAGTTCAGGCATCAGGCTGAGGTGTAAGGACTGCAGGTGAGTGGGTGGATTAGTGAAGGGAGGGAGGCAATTCTAGGAATGAGCTCATAGCCAAGCTGGGGGGGAAGGTGGATTTTTTTTTTTTTAACTAAAACTCCCTTCTCTGAAAAATGGGTTAAGCAACACATTTATGATAAAATTATTTTTTTATCTCATCTTCTACCTCAGAAACCCACCTTTTCTCTTTTACTGGACAGAAGCTAAAACAATATCACACAGCTATGAACCTTCCCCTCTGTCATTTAAATCAGGTTGGACTTGTCTCCTAGGAAATTATGACCTTGGACATCTTATTCTAAGAGGTGAAGAAAGCTCTTCTGATTGGTGGTTACGAAGAATTTGGAATGTTGACTTGCTCACATGCAACGTTTAAACATTTTGTCGTTATTAATAAAACCCAACCACTGTTTAAAGGTAGGGGATAGTAAAGAAGTAGGGTCCACTTTAACCTATAGAACATTAAAGAACACACTGATGAAGTGACTTAATTTTATCCACACTGGTTAATGTTGAAGCATGGATACACTTAGGGAAAACGAGCATTCACTTTGGGAACACAAAAGTAGGGTTCTAGATAGATAGAACTGTCTTCCCTACCATTCTGGCTAAGTGTCCATTTCCTCGAGTGGGGTGGCAGGAAAGGACATGAGAGAAGGTAGCTTTCCACACCCATTTCAGGAGGAATTTCTGTCTGCCATCAGACAAGTCACAGGCTTTTATAATAAGTATATTTGAATTGCAGCATTCATTTTTTTTTAATCCAATGCTCATCATTGCTTACCTGGCATTTTGACAAAGGACTGAAAGAAAAATGAAAATGAGTAACTAAATCAAAACCAAATTAGATCCTTACTGAAAAAAATATTTCCAGGAGATCAGAAATAAACAATTTCTCCCATAAACCTAACTCCAGCAACTGCATGCCACCATCATTCTGAAAACCATTTCTAACAGAAGCAGAAAGTTCCTGGGCAAAAAAGGGGTGGGTGATTTCCCCCCTTCTCTACTGATAAATTGGAGCAAGTACCTGTGCCTTATTGAAAAGGTAACACCATATATATATATTTTTAATTTAACTGAAAAAATCATACTGTAGCATGTTTTCCAGAACTGCTAAAGATTATGAATGAATTTAACAGGATATGCAGGGCTATTTTGAATGTCATTAAAATATTTATGTTATCTGCCCACAGGTAGCATCTTATTAGCCATCATGACAAGCAAGATTAGCAGACCTGCTCCTTATGAGGAATTTACATCCTGAAAAATAGCATTCACAGGCATTCAGGAGTCCTGTAAGATAAGAACACACACACACACACACACACACACACACACACACACACACACACACAGAGTGCCAAAAAAAATGCATACACATTTTAAGAAAGGAAAAAACTGGCGGGGACAGCCAGTTGGCCAAGTTGGTTAGAGCATGGTGCTCATAACACCAAGGTTGCCTGTTCAAACCTCTCACCCTCCACAACTAGATTGAAACAACTACTGGACTTGGAGCTCATGGGTCCTGGAAAAACACACTGTCCCCCAATTTAAAAAAAAAAAAAAAAGGAAGGAAGGAAAAAACTATTAAAGTTGTAATACTCAATATATAGTGATAACAAAAGATGAACATTAGTCATGTATATACATTTTTTTGGTACCCCCGACGTGTGTGTGTGTGTTCAAAAATGCAAAGTTAGACCTTTTAATATATCTCTATAACAGGACTATGTATCCTGCAGGTACAACGTTTAAGGATAGACATGTATGCCGCAGAGCAAAGGCAAGCTTTTTGAAGAAGGAGCAAGTTTAAGCTGGTCTTTGAGGGTTGAGAAAGCAGAGAGTACAAGGCAGCCTCCTTCAGAAAGGTACACCAGAAGCAAGACGAGAAGGAACATGTGGCCCCTAAGAAGGTCCCTGAGCCCAGACAACCACCAATGAGTAATCCCAGCCATTAGAGTGGGCAGGATCTAATGGGAAAATGCACAGGCCCTGAGAAATTATGTTGTTCTACGTGTGGGAGGCCAGGTGAGCAATCAGTAAACAGAGAGCAGATTAAATACACGTGGGATTTACCTAGCTGTAGTGATGGTCTATTTAAAGGTGTTCTCCTCTAAGGGAAACTGATGACACCAGGTATGAAAATATAACCTTGTGGCAGTAAACATGCTTATGTATAGATTATTTTGAATTTGTTCAAGTAATTTTTAAAAATAATTTCAATGAATTGGAAATGCTAGGACTAAGGATATTTTGATTCAAAATATAATCAAAACGACAGCTTTCCCCCTAGTTGTAGAGATGTTCCTCACCAGTTTGTCTCCCAGTGGTTGTTTGTGAGAGTTCAAACTGTACAAAACTATTCAAAATTGTGCAAACATTAAATACCAGTGTTTTTAATCCTTGACAGTGGTATTATTCGACATTGTTCAGCTCAGTCATCTTCATGTATCCTTATTCTTCATGATGGTTTGAATTTGTATTATTTCATTTTCTTGTTTTTTTCATTTCCCTTGGAATGTTAGTGTCTTGGTTACTGGTTTCTAAGAGCTTATATATGACTAAAGATGTTAGCCATTTGTCATGCAAATAAATGCAACATACGTTGCTGTCATTTAAAAAAAAAGAAAAAGAAAATATAATCTTGTGAAACGTACAGTTTGGAAGGGAAGAGTCCCCGGCAAGGAGTAGGCTCCACTCCAAGCATAGAATGCATTTCTCTTTACCCAAGTTCAGGTTATAAGGAACAGTGCTTGCAAGCTGCCCATCTAGTCCTTGCTGACTTCCCAGGTATGCTGGTCAGGCTGGGTCCACGTGGGCAGTCAATGGTCAAAGCCTCAGCCTGTTAGCTAGACCTCTGAGGCTGTAAAAGAAACCAGCCAGAAGTGCTTTTCTTTCTGCCACACAAAGATACTTTATGAACTTGCCAAGAACAAGGTGATACTTAGGAAGAGCTGCTAAATCCACGCCTTTTCTCAGCATGGCACCCAGCGCATCTACTGGGAAAGTGGGTTTCCTCCAGAGGGCATTGTCTTGCTAGCTCACTGCCCCTTTCCTCTATGGCACACTCAATAAATATTCAGAAAGATGACCACCCTCCCTGAAGTAGGCTCACGAAGCAACAGGTCAAAAAATGTCATGTTTTTCTAAAACACAAATTGACTTTCATCAAACAGGTTTTAGGGGTAGGGAAATACTGTTTTCAAGCAAGGTCCAGTTTATCCTGCCAAGTATAAGATGTGAAAACAGAGTAGCAAGATAATCCTCAAGACCTATACACAAACCAGCCTCGTTGTTTATGGACATGTTACAAATGACTTTCTCAAGCAGTTCCCATTTCGTCCTTTTGAACAAAGCCCAGCCTAGAAGCTGAGAGGCTGGATCAGAAATTAAGACAAATTCTCTCTGCTCATGTGAAATTAGCTTCTCCATCAGAAAACTTGCCCCTTTGCCTCCAGCTGACGTTGACAGGACCCAGCTCAGGCTCTGAGCTCAGGACAAATCGGTCAATAGTCCAAGTTCTGAAATAGGACAGGCTGCTGGATACTGGGGTGGGAGGGAGGAGAGGAGGAAGAATACCAATTGAAAGCAAAGGGAGTGCACTTCTTCACACCCAGCCTTGCTTGATGACGACAGAGAACACAGCACACAGCGGGCCACTGCCCGAGACGAAGGCCACAGGTGCCCGATCATAATCTGAGTCCCATAGGATGGCAGTGGGGAAGGAGATCTCCATGGCTGTCTGTCCATGCTCCTCCCTACTGAATAAGGCATCTGAGGTCCCAGAAGCTCAGGAGATAGGCTCAAAGCCACACTGGTAGTCGGAGGCAGCAATGCCAGGGAACAGTGCCTGCTTTGGTGGGGCAAAATCTGCTTCCTGGGTCTATTTTTTGCGGGGAATCTCTGGGAAACTGGAGTCCCGGCAGGAGGTGAACACATCCTTCCTGCCCCCTAGAAACTCTCCAGCCTGTGGCCTTTTCCAGCCTCTCAGCTCAGCGCTCAGTCTGCCCCTGCAAGTGGCATTCAGAAGAAGCAGACACAGGGGCCACCCCTGCCAGTCAGCCTGGTTGCAGTTCAGTCACCTGAACTTTCTCTGGCAGCCTCTCCCCTTAGCCCCAAGGAAGGCCCAGATTGGTGACAGGGAGCTGCAGAGGTGAGGCAAACTCTTCGAGAAATCCTCTGATGGTTACATGTTTGTCATTGGGGTTTCAGAAGGCAACTTTAGAAGGCAAGGGAGAAGACAGCTGACAGACAAGGGCAGCAGGGTGGGTGGGAAAGCAGCGTCTTAGGGGCATCTCTCTGGTGGCTGCCTTTCAAAGTTTCCACACAGACACTCAGTGTTCTGACACGGATGGACCCTGATTTTCTCAGCAGTGTGGGCGTCTTTTTCCTGAGTGTCTTTCATGGACATGAGTGATTCTCTAAGAGGCTGCTCAGCAGGAGTAAGTGCTGCCTGCTGCCAAACCCTGGGACAGAGGACAGAAACCCCTGACAGGGGGCCTGCATGCAGAGCACCAGCCAGAGGTAGGCCATGGGGCCCCCGGAAAATGCTGGCATAGGTCCCAGCACTGGGAACCAGAAAGACTATTGTATCCGAGAAGCTTCTAAGTAATGTGGGCAGGTCCTTAGAGAAGGCCAAAGCCATGCAACCCAGAGACTGCAAAGTAACGAGATCAGATGAGAACGCTCGTGTGTGTGTGTGTGTGTGTGTGTGTGTGTGTGACAGAAAGAGAGAGAGAGAGAGAGAGAGAGAGAGAGAGAGAGAGAGAGAGAGAGAGAGAGAGAGAGAGAGAGAACCATCTCGCAGGGGGCAGGCAGGTGGAAAAGCAGAACAGCTCATAGTAAAAACTACTAAAAATAAAAATGATAATAGTATTGACAAGAGCTAACCTTGTATTCATTGGTGGCAAGCAATGTTCTAAGCACTTTACACACATGCCTTCATTTTGTAGGCACTATTATTGCCCCATTTTACAGATGATTAAACAGAAGCCTGAAGAGGTAGAGACTAAGGGAGGAGCTGAGGCCAGTTAAAGGAAGTTGTAGAAGCCAAACGCTGAAAGGGCTTTGTCTGGGGCAGGGAGGGCCCCTGAGGGCTGTCCTCCCTGAATTTCCTTCCCCTCCTCCTCAGCATCATGGGAGCTGGCACTCCCACCTGTCCCCCTTCTGGGGTCAGTGTGACCCCAGGTCTGACTGACGTTGGTACTACTCAGCACACGTCTGATTGGTGTGATATTGAAACTTCAACACATCCTCACACACAATGATATCCGACGTTTCCAGACCTGGTGGTGGCTGAGTCAGGAAGGACGGTGGTGAGATATTAGGGGTTGTGGATGGGGCAGAAGGCAGACCTCACGCAGCCTGCAGCCTTCATGACATGGTGTGTCCACGTCCTGCCATCCCTGCTCGTGTTCAGGCAGGGATGCGCTTTGAAGGTGGTGCTCATTCCGTGTCTTCTGAGTCAAAGCTTAAAAAAACAGAGTTGAGCAGACAAAGAATCAGTAAAGGAGACTTTTTTTTTTTTTTTGAGGGCAGTGTCACTGGCCCTCATATGTGGGACCTGAACTGGGGCCACTGGCTTCCCAAGCCAGCGCTTAACCACTGCGCGCGTGGCTGGCCCAGTAAAGGAGAGTTTTGAGGATGATTTGCTAACCTTTTATCTGCCTAGCTTTACCAGTCCAGGGGAGTATTTTGCATCTCTCATTGTTATTGTGATTGGTTGCTTGTGTTTGCTGGCCTCTGGCCATTTTAGTGCCTGTCTTTGCTCTACACAGCCTCTTGCTTTCTTAGAGACAGTCAGGGTGAGGAGGGGAAACCAGCCAGCCTCTCACTACAGTCATCCTCAGGGGAGGACCTCGCAGCACCTCATGTAATAGACAATTTTTGAATTTATTCCTGACCTTGGAATCCATGGTTCCAGGAGCTAGGAGAGCATCCGAAGATGCCCTTTGTATTTTATTTCACACAGACCCACAGTAACACAGGTGGAGAGGTGTCACCTCTGAGACATAAACCACCCCTGCGGAGTGTGGGAGGGGAAGGTGAGCCAAAGCTGGGAAAAGAGGGAGACTCCCGCCACCTCCCCTCATGCCCTCCATTCCTGGGACCCCGTGCAGTGTTCACATGCACCCAGCACGTCTCCTGGCTCATCCTCTACTCTGCCCTCCTGTTCTTCTCTCCCCTGGGCAGTCTCAGCTATGCATTGTCAGTCAGTGGGACCTCACAATTGGTGACTCCACTCACCGGCCACATGACCTTCTACAGGCTACAAGAACTTTGGTGCCTGGGTCTCTTTACCTCTAAGAGCCAATAATCTTAGGACCCACCTCACAGACAGTTAAATGAGGCAGTGCGTGTAAGCTGTTAGCATGGTGCCTGTTGTAATTGTGATTGTTTTTCTTGTTGCTGCTCAGGTAGTTTTTTCCACTGTCCACAAATACATTATTTACATGATCGTGTATATTGTTGGTGGTTGTCTGAGAAGGCAAGGGTGTGCATTTCGTCATTTCTGGCCTATGATGGCATTGGATGGTGCCAGGGAAAAATCCATTTCAAGTGAGCAAAGCTGCCTTCTAAAAACCCCAGCTCCTGCTAGCACTAACTTATGCCTGAAGGTGTCTTTCGAGGGGCCTCTCCTGTGGAGCCCCATGCTAGCTCCAGCCTTTCAAGCTGGCTCCCACAGCCCAGCCAGGACCCTCCACCATTGGGCAGAGCCCACGTGGAGGCCAAAATGCTCCTTCAAGGTAGTGGGGGGAGAGCACCAGGGCTTTCCTCCTGCTGCCGACTGACTAGCAGACAATGAGTTATTCAGAAGCCATAACGTGTCAGCTGTTTTGGCCACAGGGCCACAAGCTGACTGGATGTCATTCTCTCCCAGTGAAGCATCAGCTCAGGACAGTTCCTAACAATATCCACTGGTTGGTGGCGAGTGGCGTAAACACCAGGCTGGGTGAATGAAATCACAGGCTGAGTCACTCCCTGCACGTGGAGGTTGCAGATAGCTCGGTCAGGTCCAGGGGCTTCTCCCTGCCATCAAGGTTCATGCCGGGCAGTCATCCTTGTGTGACAAATGCTTATTGAGTACCTACCTGCCAGGTGCCTGCACAGCAACTATGTCTTAGAATCCTGTGTGTGGTCATCTAAACTCTGGGGTGGTGCCTAAAGCAAATTTCAGTCTGCATTCAGGAATTTCCCTCTACAGAACACTTGTTAAAATGAAAAAGGGAGGGAGGGAGGGAGGGAGGGAAAGGGGGAGCAGAGGAAGGCCTTATTAGTATTCAAATTTTAGATAGTAGTTATGTTTTGGTTCAAACTCATTAATTAAATGATCATCTTAAATTGGTCAACAAGGCCCAGTCAGAAAAAAAAGTATTCTGATAATTAAACTTAGCTCCCAAAGTAAAATAAAACAGATTTGACCTGCTTTTTACTACTTGAGCCACAGGAGGAAATAAGTCATCAGGAAGCAAGAAGGACCAGGACTAGGGTGAGGCCAGTGAGACACTTTTGGGGGACATAAAATTTAAGGGGGCACCAAATAAATTCATGTCTTAAATCAATTTTTTTTAAAAAGAAAATCAAAATTGATGCAAAATTTCATGATGAACAAAATTTCAAAAGTTTAAATACAGACAGGAACAGTGTCACTGATCTTTACCCCAGACTCCAACACAACCATGAAAGCAAGACTCCCCCCCTCCCCTCCCCCCCCCCCCCGCCAAGGTTGTAAGGACAGTTCCCATATCACCTGTCACCCATAAGGCCACAGCCTCCCCACTGTCCCTGTAGGGCCTTGGCCAGGTGAGGAGGATAGAGAGAAGTGCTTTACTGAAATTAGCTCCCTGTCTGACTATTCCAGGGCTATCTATATAGCCTCTAAAAACAGAAATGGCAGTAGCAACAGTAGTGGTCAACACTGTTACTGAGCATTTTATCAGGCATGTTATTTAGTGCCAGGCCTGTCCTAAGGGCTTGGGATCACAAAAAAATGCAGGAGAGGGTTTCCAGGAGTGGGGCTGGAGTGAGCTGTGCCCTGTGGTCAGCCCTGCTGAGCAGAGCTTCCAGCCTCAAAGTCTAAAGCCCTGGGCGTGGCTGGTTAGCTCAGTTGCTTAGAGCGAGGTGCTAATAACACCAAGGTTGCTGGTTCGATTCCCGCATGGGCCACTGTGCACCTTCTTTAAACAAACAAATGAAATGTCTAAAACCCTGTGTGGGGAGAAGGCACCTCCCTCTGCCAGGCCCAGGTCTTCCCTCGGGCGGGCTCTTCCCACTACCCTCACCAGGTGTCACCTGGTGATCCATATGCAGTAAGCCTGGGTGGCCATGTCAGCGCACACTTGAAAACTAAGCATAAGGAACTTTGGAACATGGTCCCACGTCACCCCAGGGCTTAACTGGGTAAAATAAAGGGGCTTTGTTGTCCAAGCAACGTCTGATCCTTATACATTGCTGAGCCTGGAACCAAAATATTAACCCTGGGGAGACAGTTCACCAGGACAAGGGACAGAGAACCGACCTCTAATGTTGTTGTCTGAAAGTCCTTGGAATTTGGTAAATATTACACATATCAGGTTTTTAAAAATCAATCCATTCATTTAAAAAATGCTTCCCATGGCTTTTAAGAGACATACTTATTTCAAGTGCATGCAAGGGTGATTGATAACCCAAAGTAGCCTTTTCAACTGGCATGATCTCACCTCCCCCTAAGAAAAAACTCTAAATGTTTAAGTTCATCTTTAAATTAAAATAAAAACACAGAATTTGAAAAGAGTCCCCTTATGAGAATTTGTTCATTATACTAGGCCATTCTAGATCGAATGACCTCTCCTGATTCACGGCAGCTAAAACAGTGCTAAAAGCCTATGAAACCAGATTTGCCGATGGCGGTCCTATCACTGTGCCCCACACCTGCATTATAAACAGAATAATAGGTGAGGGATGCCAGGATGACTATTGTAATATTTCTACCTTGGAAATGTAGCTGAGAGAAACAGAGAGGGGGACTTTGGAACGTGCTTCTATGGCAATTTTTTAAAAGAGAGAGCTTCAGTACTTTTTAAAAGAATAAAAGGATTATATATACTCATAAATAAATTAGACCGCTTTGAAAAGACTACAGGAGAAAATAGAAAGTGTCTGTAATCTCACCACTCCAAGAAAGCCACAGCTCAGAATACCCTGACCTGTATTGTTACATATTTTCTTCTCTGCATGGATATTATACACATACAGCCAAACATATGATACAGGTCAGAACTAATCTATACAGGCTGTCTTGTAATCTGCTTTATTCCTTTAGCAGTAGATGGTGGGCAGCTTTCTGTGCCAATAAATGCACTGCTGAATCACCGCCTTACCCTGAAGTCCACTGCGTGCTGCCGGTGACGTAATGAAGTAACGCCTTATGAATGAACATTTCCTTCTCCCCTCAGTGCTTTTCCAACTGTAAGGCACACGGTAATGAACATCCTTGCGCACACACCTGCGTGCCTCTATCAATTTATCCTCGGATACATGTCTAGTGATGGAATCACCACGGTTCTCACGTTGGTAAGGCTTTGGTCGCGCATGGGCGAGTCCATCCCTCCAGAGAGGTAGGACAATTTACTCTCCCACCTGCGGACCCTGAGAACGGATGTCCTCATGGCCTCGACAGCACTGATTATTTTTTGATAGTGTGTCTACTTATTAATTTACATCTTTTTATAACTGTAGAAATAATACAAGCTCATTGCACAATCTCATGCCTTACCATTGTATATAAAATGAAAAGTAAGATTCCTTTCCTTAAGCTCTTGCCATAACTCTGCCCCCTCATAATCTGGTCGCCCTTTTTCCAAATTTTCTTTTCAGTGACTATATAGGGGGGGGAAAAATTTTTTTTTTTTGCTTTCTTACAGAAGTGGCATATTATTCAGATTGTTTTTGCAATAGAATATTATTCAGCTTTAAAAGGAAAGGAAATTCTGCAATATGCACCAGCCTGGATGAACCTTGAGGATGTTATGCTGAGTGAAATAAGCCAGGCACAAAAAGGACAAATCCTGTATGACTCCACTTATATTAGGTACTTAGATTAGTCAAACTCATAAAGACAGAAAGAGAATGGCTGCCAAAGGCTAGAGGGGAGGGCAGCAGGGAAGCCATTTACCGGGCATTGAGTTTCAGACTCACAGTTATGGGGATGGATGGTGGTGTTACTGGCTGCACAACAGCGGGAACTCTACTTAATACCACTGACCTGTACACTTAAAAATGGTTATGGTAGCAAATGCTTTTGTTATGCATATTTTAACTCTATTTTTAAAAAGAGAAAGAAAGGAAGGAAATTCTGAGACATACAAAAATATGAATGAATCTTGAAAACATGTTAAGTGAAAGAAGCCAGTCACAATATTGTATGATTCCATTTATATGAGGTACTTTGAGCCATCCAAATCATAGAGACAGAAAGTGGAACGGCAGTTACCAGGGACTGGGAGGAGGTAGGAATGGGGAGCTGCTGTTTAGTGGGTACAGAGTTTCAATTTGAGAAGATGAAAAAGTCTGGAGATGGATGGTGGTGAAGGTTGCACAACAGCGTGAATATAATTAAAGCAACTGAATTATATACACTTAAAAATGGTTAAAATAGTAAATTTTATATTATGGATATTTTACCATAATAATAAATAAATAAACAGACACATGTCTAGTTTTCATTCCCCAAGAAGTTTAGTCTAGGGTGGAGGCTGGGCATATGTGTAGAGTTTTTAAAACTCCGCAGGTGAGCACATCTGATTGAGAATGACTGGGTGAAGGTATGGAAAAACTTGAACTGAGAGGGTTCAATTTCAGTGACTTTTCTGCCTCTAAGTCTTTACTAGTCTTTAAGCCAGAGGTGGCCTGTAGGGTGAAGAAGGCAGCTGCAAATGTATGTTGTCTTTTGTTTGTTTTCAATAAATTAGTAGTTGCCAACATTTTAAAATCAGAACATTTTACATTTAAAAAATCCAGATTTTAAATATCTCTAGAAAAATTGGAAGCCAGCTTCCGCATGGTCCAGTGTGCTAGAGCTGAGTAAGAATGACCTCCTTAGGCCAGACGCTGCACCATTTCCTTCTAGGCTACCCAGCCTCCTCACCCGGTTTTTCAGGCCTTTACCCACAGTCTACACAACCAAGCTGACCGGTGCTGAGAACTCCAGTCCTTTTAACCTGTGCCTCTGTCTTCAAGCAACTACAAAATCATCCCCTTGTTGACAGATAAATGGGTGACACTAGTTACATAAGCCAGAGTGATAATGATAAGATCTTAAAGCTCAAGCTTCCCTTTAATTCTTTTGCTAATTTTATGGGATAACACTGTTTTGCTAAACTGTAAACTCAAACTATCTCTCTAACATTTAAACTCTGTTTCCATTTTTTTTTTTGCACACATGTAGTATGTGTGTGTGATTTCACAGTGTTCAGTACTGAATCAAATTCATACAACTAGTCTTGGATCTTATTTACTGAGGTTTCCATTTCCAAGGAACCTGAATACACAGACTTCCAGAGGCTTGCAGAAGGTGAGGCAGGTTCCCAGAGGCTGGTTGAGAGAGTGGATGTGAAAATTATAGGTCTTTTTTTTTTTTTTTCATACAGTAAAACAATGTTCCCCCCAGGCGCCACATAATGATCCTACCTCTACCAAAGGTGAGAATCTAAGCTCTTTTCTAGTTTGGGATGCTGTATTAAAAGAATTACCCTGGGGGCTGGCTGAGTGGCGTGATGGTTAAGCGCTGGCTTGGGAAGCTAGTGGCCCCGGTTCGGTCCCACATATGAAGGCCAGTGACACTGCCCTCAAAAAAAAGAATTACCCTGGGAATATCTATAAGAGAGGTTCTGCCAAGAATAGCTGAAATACTCCCGGGGTGGGGTAGGAAGCCACAGTGCCTCATCAGAGATCACAGCCTAAAAAAGGAGAAAGTTAGTACCAGCTTTCCAATTTTTTATTTTCTCAACCGTCTCTGTTTTGATATGAGAGTCCAGTGCTGCTTTCCTATCTAACCTGGAGACTTTCAGGGACTGGGAGACAAGGCCTGAAAACATATGGCTTTGGGCTGGAGGTACAAAGGTTAGCCTGTGGGCATAGCGCTTGTATGAAACATACCTCAGCTTTGGAACCCAATCAGCCTCTGACTTTGTTTCCTCAGGTCAGCACAGTGCTCACAGTTGGCCTGCTGGCCTGTGCAGCATCCCCATAAACACATCCACACGTCTATTCTGAGGACGGTGACCTAGCTCTGGCCAGGTGTGGGAGGGGCCGGGGCAGCTTGCTGCAGCCTGCCAGGGCCCTGCTGACTCCCTCTCAAGCTACCCCTTGAGGTTCCTGTCGCACAACTCCTCTGAGAATCTTAGGCCTCCTATGAGCCCTAGGATGGTATCTTTAGGAAAGCAGGTATTATTTATATCATAAAAGCAGACCAGATCACGCAATGTCATTTCAATGATGTAAACAGGCTCATATGATATAACAAAAACTTATCATTTCAAAATAACTTTCTGGCTCGGTAGAAGGGAAGTGTTTCATTGGTAGTTTTCTTTTAGCCTGTGTTGGGGTAAAATATGTGACGTATGCAAAGACCTAGTTGGTAGTTTCTTTGTCTTCCATCGAAAATTTGGGAGCCCCTCAAAAAAGCAAACACATGGCCCAATATTTGCATGGCACTTTTCTGAGAGCTTTTCATTAACATTTATCAGGCCGATGAGCCAATTCCCTGAAGGATAAAGAGCCCAAAACATGGTACTTCTAACTTTTGGGCCCGCTATTTCCTGATTCTATTCTCCCCTTTAGGGTACCATCCTTGCCAACCCTACCTCCGATTCATTGCCCCTCCCTTACCACCACCTATCTTGACCTATTCCTCCCACCATCCTGTCAATCTACAGGTCCCGTCCTCATCCATCTACCACAATCCCAGAAACCCTTCAAGACTTGGCTCAAATGCCCTTTCCTCGCTTACACCTCTCTTGATCACTCAGACAAAAGCACCCTCCCAGTTCTTTGCAATTCCTCCCCTACAGGGATCAGCTCTAACCGGCCCTCTCTCTTCCCCTGTGTGTATGTGGGTGTGAGGGAGAAAGAAGGGGAAAAGGGACGGGGTAGAGAGGAAGGGACGTTCTTCGAGCCAAGGAGTGAAATACAATCCTCATCTAACTCTCCAATCCACGGTTCAAATAGAAAACAAAGTCATCCCAGAAATTAAATGATTTTCTGGCTTTCTAAGGCATGTCTATCACGGAATTTAAGTGTCGAACACAATACCAATAGCGCCTGTGGCTAATGATTTTAGACTCTGAAATGAAGACATGATGTTAGGGTGTTGTTTAGGAATACCCAGGGCTACACGATGCGGAAATGTGAGGGCACATTGCAAACACCAGAAGGGCCAGTTTCATAGGGCCACGTGGTACCCAAGGATATCCTAGTCTTCATATTTAAGAGCTTATCTCTCATCTTTCTGTTTCCCTGGCACCTGTTTTTATTTACTTCTGTATGACATTCACTGTTTGCCTTCTTCCTCCCAGAAATTACAGGTAAGATAGCTAGAAAAATCATGGAGTTTTCAGCATTATTGATTTAAAATCAACTCCAAGTATAGAAGGTTGTCACTGCAAGTTGTGACTTTTATAGAATTGGTAAATTTTATTTTTAATTGACACGGTGTTAGAACAAGTTTATTGGAGGCTGAGATATTTTTTGCTTCTTCCATTTTCCAACGTTTCAAAAAAAGTCTTCTTTTATACCTGGGAAATGCTTTGGGAATCTTTTTTTTTTTTTTAAATCAATATCGAATCCCATATGTTACTTAGTCTGAAATAAATTAAAACCAAAAACAGCAGCTCCCACTCAATAAAATAGAAGTACCATCATCACTTAGAGCTAATTCAATAGATTCAATTCCAGTAAGTTCACACAGGCATCAAGCTCTGAATTTTACTGGAATTGAGAGCCCAGCAACACAGCAGTGGTATCTGCAGTATCAAAACCCAATTCTACCTGAAGAACAGCCTGATGTATTTAAAGCTACGTTGTCTGGCTGATAGTTTTTGCATGTTTGGTAACTAATACTAGCAATGTGATTTTTGACCCACCAAATGACAATTTGTGTTTCCTTCTGTTTTCCTTCTTGTTTCTATCTCGACATCTTCAGCCAAGTCCTAGGAGGTTTCCGGGGTGCTAGTGTTCCTTTTCAGCACCCCACACATTCACACACCTATTTCCTTGTGTGGAAGCCCCCAGGTAGCTACGTGGTTGACTAAACAGAAACTTCTAATTAGTGAATCATGAAAGCCAGAGTGAGGGTTTTGTCTTTTCTTCTGAGAATCACATTTCTACAATGGCTCTCCCATCAAATATAGTGAAATCTGATTTTTGTTTTCTTTCTAGTTCTTGAAAAGCACCATTCAGGAAAGGCACAAATTGGACAACATTGATCTTAACCCATTAATCCTACCTTTCAGGATTTTTCCTGAGGCAATAATAAGGTTACTTAGTTACACCGTTTATAATATTACATCATAATGATATATTAGGGAAAATAATATAATATGAAAAATATAAATAGGGAAAATTATATAATAGGAAAAAGATCGCAGTGCCCTTTCTACTAGGAAAAAGATTTCGTATAAACAATTACGATAAAATCATAGGATAGAATTCTACCTAGTCACTGGGGAAATTTTTTACAAAAATATTAAATATTAGGGAACGATGGTGATGAGATAAGTGAAAAGTAGATTACAAAACAGTGTGATCCTAAATACTTGTCTATATGTTGACTGGTTCTCATTGGGAGGTTGTGTTAGCACTTTTTGCTTGTATATTTTCTAAAATTTTTCAAGTGAGGATGTGTTCCTATTGGAATTTTGAAAACAGAGGCTAGAAACGAGAACGCCTGGACTCCTGTTCACACACTGAATGGCCTTTGCAGGGGCTGGACCCAAGCTCCAGGCTGAGGTTCCCCAAAGGCATTGAGTGGACACTGCCGTGGGCACCAGGGCAGATTACAGGTGGGGAGGGCAGGGGTGAACCTGGGTAAGGCTCCTCACCTGAGAGCAGCCCCGGTGATTGCAGCTTTCCTGGAAGCAGCTTTCTGATTATACACTATCAAAAATTTACCGGGCTGGCCGAGTGGCGCGGTGGTTAAGCACTGGCTTTTGAAGCCAGCGGCCCTGGTTTGGGTCCCACATATGAGGGCCAGTGACACTGCCCTCAAAAAAAAAAAAAAAAAGAAAAGAAAAGAAAAAAAGAAACTGGATGCTCCTCATTGGATTTTTTTTTTTAATTGTATGTGTTTCTTAGTTGTGACAAATGCACCAAGTTTATAGGAGATGTTACAGGAGGGGAGCCTGGGTAAGGCATATACAGGAGCTTTCAACTTCCCTATGAATCTAAAATTATTCGAAAAAAAAAGTTTATTTAACCAATAAGAGAACTTGTTATTAACTCTGTGGCACACATTCCTCAGTGCTTCGATTATTTAACATGTAACATAACAAAATCCTTTGGAAATTCCAAAAAAATTATGTATATGTATTTTTACATATAATGAGCGTATTGATCCATAAGTTAAAGAGGAAAAGTGTATCTGGAAAACATACCAAAATGATCACAACTGCTATAGCTGTGGGATTTGGAATGGTTTTTTACTTTAGTTTTTCTGAACTTTTAAGATTTTTCTATGATGAACATGAGATTACTTTTACACAATTACTACTTATAGAATTATATACTTCATAGTTACATAATATATAAAACTAAGGTTACTCTTAGGAGATTGCTTTCATACTCAGAAAAACAATTAAAACTAGCCCTGTGGATTTGCCAAGAACCCCAAGGGCAGCAGGGAGGCTGCACGTGCTCCAACCTGGGCAAAGCCATTGGCAGAACTAGCAAGGGGACGTATGTGCTGCTGTTCAAACACTAGGTACTACATGTGGTTCGTATGAAGTAGACACAAGCAATTCGTAATACTTTGGGAACCACAAAGTCAACTTGATCATGTCAGTATTCCTGAGTTAGCACAATGAAAAGCTTAGTGACTGTTGCCCATCTAATGAACCGGTGACAGAAAGGAAAGCCTCTTCCTTTGTAAAGCTTAGCATCAAAATCAGCGATGTTTGTTACCTTAGGTGCAAAAAGAATAGACAGAAGGCTATTCATTCAACTGATATTTTGCCCTTGGGGAGCTATGCCCAAGCAATTCACGGAAGAAATAAGAAGTGGAGAGAGGCCTAAGACATCATCTAACACAACATTTTTGCGGGGGGAAAAATCAAGAAGGTGAAAATAATTTCCAAGCTTGGAGCAATTGTTGGTACTTCTCTGGATTCTAAAATTTTTTCCCAGAGAAATGATGAGACAGACAAATGGAAGATCAAGGAAATAAGGTCATGGTGATAATGCAATTGATCCCGTGGGGGCCATGAAAATGTAAATCGCAAGACAGCCATAAGAAGACCCCAGACTTTGCCAAGAAACAAAATATTCAGCCTGTTGTTGGTTTTTATTGCAGGATTTTGAGTAAAAAAGTAGTCAGTCCCGCTTGTCAATCAGCTAAGTTGCAGGGGCTAATAGATTCTGGTGTTTGGGGGGTGGGGGGTGGTCAACACAGAACTTATTAACATCTCACAATACGCCCACATGCCCAGAAAATGTGGACAGCTTGATGGGGTTCACTGAGCCAAAGAAGCAAGACCCAAACAGAGCATTAATGTATGGGGAAGAATACTTGTAATCAGCGCCCTGTGAATTGGACAGAGGGCTTCGAGATGAAGCAATTATCAGCCATCGGGGATTAATAGTAAAGTGTGAATACCAAGCTGTATATGTTAGGGGCAGAATATGTTCCCTGTAGAAAACAACAAAGGACGTTTCTTACTATTAAGTGAGATTAAACGTAATGGCCTGATTTAATCACAAAGGCAGAATTAAATTCAGATGGCGACTTCAAAGTGGCCACATGAACACAGGCCACTGCTTACATTTACATATAGCTGGCATAGCTTGGCCTGCAACACAAAAGGATAAAGTTTCTTTGGCCACTTCAACAATTTTCTATTCTTCACTTTTTATTTTCTTTTTTGCAATTGCATTTAGTTCATAAGAAGGACCTGGGAGTTATATTTTATTCATGGACACTATAATTTTTAATTCTTTCAAATTATGGGGGGAAAAAAACCCACAAAAGGTCAACAAGAACAGTGTACTTCTAATCAGATTGGCACCAAAAGCAACAACAACAAAAAAGACAATGACGAAGAAGCCAAAACAAAACAAAACAAAAAGTCTCAGACAGGGTGATCCAGTGTCTTACTTTCTTATCTGCCCTCAATTTCGGAACTCACTGCTTGAGATTGAAACTTCGATTCGGTGAAATGCAGTGTTCCCCCTATCAGGTCTATATCTACATTATCATAATGGAATTCCAGCCAGCTATTATTCAGTACTGGTTAGGCCCTCATTCTTTGTTGCTAAAGGCTTCCTTCCTTCTTCACTCCCCACCTTAAAGGGAATTCTCATAAGAGGTGTGGGGGATATAAGCCTGGTGCAGGATTTAGATGAGTTGAAGCACTTATTGTTAGTGGGTCCCTAGGGTACTTCAAGTACCCATGACTTGAATGAAAAAATTAAGTGTGATAACTAAAAGACATGATTGCCTCTGTTCACTTTCCAAGGACTAAGTACATCTGAACCTTTTGGGTTCATAAAAGTCTCTAGTAAATGTGTGTGTGTGTGTGTGTGTGTGTGTGTGTATATATATGATTATTATTTTACATATAGGTATAAAATATTTACATACATAATTATATCTATATAAAATAATTATAATGTATACTTACATATAATAATTATATTGTGATATATTATACATTATTTAATGCATACATTATATATTATATACACTATATATTATATAAATGATTGATGATCTTAATCATTAATGATTGATCCAGCAATCATTCTTCAAAGAACTTGTTCTAAATAGGCATACCATAAGGGCTTAAAGATTTATGTATCAGAATATTCATCAAAAAATTGCTTCTAATATTAAAACCAAATAGGAATCAATGAAAATGTCCATCTTTATGGGATGAATTTAACAAATATTGCTATTCACTTACAATAAAATACTACATAGCCATAATCTGAATCAGAAATAACCTAAAATGATCTGAAATAATTTGGAGCTTTGGTTGATTAGATGGATGAATAGATAGATAGATAGATAGATAGATAGATAGATAGATAGATACATAGATAGATACATAGATAGATAATTAGAGGAAGATGCTGTAATATATTGTTGAGCAGTTTGTATAATTTATGTATGAGATAATCTTAGGTATATCTACTTGTGTGTGTGTGTGTGTGTGTGTGTGTATGTGTGTAGAAATGTTTGGGGAAATGTTGGCTAGATATTAACAAATATTTGAGTGGTGGGATTTTGGTTGCTTTTTACTTTTTTCTTGGCACTTATTAAATTTTTTTACAATTAACAAAAATTTCATAATTTGAAAAATAAATTTATATTATGTTTGAAAAAGAATTATATTTCTAAAAGGATTTGGTGACCATTTTGGAAGTGATTTTTAAGGGCAGAAAATGATATTTTTCTGAAGCCAAAATGAAGCCAAAGTTCACATAAATCCTTGGTCCCCCTACCGTGTCCCCAAGGGCTGGGTACTGGGACTGCTGGGTTCTCCAATTTGCCATCCTTCAAAGTCTTACTTCTGAATCTGGAGAATTGATCTTCCTTTTTTCATTGCCCCTTTGTATTAACAGACATATTCTGAGTTTGGTTTATCCCCCTGGAAAAGAATAAATTGATCACCTGTAAATGTGTCGCATTCTGATTTCAATCCAACAAGATTTAGGAACTGGGTTGACTTTTACAAGGCTTGGCGGGAAGAGGCAGAATTGTGGGTCAAGTCCTCTATCTTTAGATAAAGTAAGCTTGGAATTGAGCAGGGTTTTCTTCAGAGTGATTGGCCTGTCAACTTACATAAATGAATGCTCCAAATCTGGACAAAAATGTCTAAGCACCTTGGTAACTTGCCCAACATCAAGTGTGACTGAGAAAAATACTCCCGACAATAGTCTTCCAGCCTTATACCATTTCACTCTGACCCTTAAAACCAAAGGCTTTGGTTCCAGCTAATTGCAAGATGCCCCTCCGCTTAGAAGAATGAGAATGGGTAAGATGAAGATAAACAAAATGTACTTGAGGTTGCTAAGGGTTGCTTGCTAAAGCAGCAGGGCCGACATTGCTTATCAACCAGAAATGGAAGCAGGCCCTAGCCATGACCTCCCCACAGGCCGTTGCTGTGTGCCTCTTCAGGTACCTTTGGGCAAAAAGGTGTCATTCTGGCTCATGGTACAATTAGACCAACCTGAGGGGCATGGGGACAGTGAATGACAACTCACAAAGCAGCAGCATCTACACTCACCTAGGGACTTACTCTGCCCATTTGCTAGCACAGAGCACCGAATTAAGAGAAAAAATGGTAAACCAAAACAAACTTGCTAGATTATTCAGAGGGGGGATGAGGCCAAGAAACACGCCATCTCTCCCTCTGATGGCCTCAGGTGGTGGGACAGCACACTCTCCTTCCTTTCTTGGCCCTTTTGGTCATCTCCTGGGGTGGAGTGGATGTCAGGGCAGAAGCTCTCTTTCAAACCACCCATGCTGGGTTTCCAGAAAAGTGGTAATTGCCTCATTTTCCAACAGAAAAGAAGTAAAGAGTAGAGAGTAAAAAGAAGTAGAGTGTAATTTTAGGGTCTTTAGAGCTCATACAGAATACAGATGAGCATTTTTTTAAAAATTACATTTACTGTTTCTTTCTACAAAACAATGCAGGTTCATGTTAAATTCAAACAAATAACGAAATAGAGGAAGAAAATATATACCACATGTCATCCCCCCTCCCAGAAATAACCATTGTTAACCTTTAGGAGTATTTCCTTCCAGTTGTTTTTTCCATGTATATGTAATTAAAACTTAAGTTCTTATTTTTTTTTACAAAGCTAGGGTCATATACTCTATATCATTTTGTTTCTTCTCTTTTTATTTTAATAATCCATCAGAGCACAAGGAAATATTGTGCTCTAAAGAGTAATAAGGGCCGGCAGAGTGGCACAGCGGTTAAGCGCTGGCTTGGAAAGCCAGCGGCCCCGGTTCGGTCCCACATATGAGGGCCAGTGACACTGCCCTCAAAAAAATAAATAAATAAATAAAAATAAAATAATAGTAATAGAGTTAGTAATAGTGCTATAGTTTATTTGTTTTTACAGTCTGGATTATGTATAGGACTCTTTTCTGGGGAGCTGAAAGTATTTTTAAGTTACTTTCCTAATGGACCTGGAGATAAGAAAAGGGATGCAGCTGAGACCATCTAAAGAGTCGGGATGACTTCTTGGAGTCAAGTCACAACCAGGAGCAAACCTGAGTCTGCTGCGTAGTCAGGGACAGTCCCCTAGGGAAATATGACCTCACTCTGGCCATAGGCAGGTAATACACTGGTGTTGAGGGAGGATGTGTGTGTGTGTGCATGGCACACACGTGTGCACACACATGCACACCCACACATGCAGAGAAGGACTGCAGTCACCCTGAGGTTGGGAAGGAGGGGACCACGGTCCTGGCTTCCTCATCCAGCTCAGTCCCTGCTGGCTCATAGCTCCTGCCATGTCCAGGGTGCTGACAGCTGTAATGACATCATCTGTGTCCTCCCACAGGAAGACCAATTGCCCTGCACAAAGGCCTGAAGTGCTAGTGTGAAAGGTCACTAGGTACTGTCATCTGGGCCTGGGCAGGGGCTGAGAAGGCGGCACCCAGTGAGAACAAGAGAACAAGGGCAGGATCTTAACCTCAGCCTGTGACCTGCGGTGACGGGGTGGGAGGGACAAAGAATCTCAAGTGCCAGCAGGAGGGATTTGGGAGTGAGGACGGCCCAAGAGATGAGAGGCTTCTGGGGGGTGGGGGGCATAACTCTGCTTGGAGGCTGACAGCTCTCATTCATTCCACAGGCCCAGCAGGTGGCAGGGTGGCCTGAAAGGAGAGAAGAAAGAGGACAAGTCCTGGGGACACTCCAGGCTCTGAGAGGAGGCCCCATCAGTGACACTCCTACTGCTGACCTGGGAAGTCAGTGTGTTCTTTGTGGAACACCATGAAACCCAGCTTTATGAAACCTGGAACTACTAAACACGCTATTGGATGTCAAATTGGATGTCATTTAATGCCACGTTTGAGTGTATAAACATGACTGCAACTGCAAAGATTTAAGAAAAAACGAGGTTGGAAATGTAAAACAAGAGAAAAAGGGCTGTTCACTCACCCAATTGTCTCAGTGAGTTGGGGGCAAGAAACACTGTCATTCACTTTTCACAAGGACACCTGAGTGTAGCCCAAAGGCCACCAGTGCTCCAAAGGGACATAATCTATTGTAGGAATTGCTGAAGGCTGAGACCCAGGGAAGCTCTGCTGTTTTGGGTATGATGTGCAGTACTTTACAATAAGGGTCTGAAAATCAAACAGCAACTTTGAGGCCTTGGACAAGTTATTTTAAACTCCCAGTGCCTCAGTTTCCTCATCTGTAAAGAGCGGATTGTTTTGAAAATAAAATGTGTTACTACATTTAAAGAGCTTAGAACAGTGCCAGACATGCACACAGCTCTCAATAAATGCTAATTATCATCATCTTCGTCATCATTTTCATCACTCCTGGTGGCAGAATTCTCAGTAAATAGAATTTCTTTTTTTGCATTTCCTTTATTATCTGGAATGTCTCCAATGATCACGGATTATCATTACGATTAGGAAAGACAAAACTTTTTTTTCAAGAAAGATAATAGTCCTAATCCATTTGGCATTTAAATATGGGAGTTCCCCAAGGTTTGCAGCTTGGCTGCCTTCTCTTCACTCCAGTTCTCTTTCTAAGCCACCTTCCTGGTAGTAATTCAAACTAACCTCTATATGACAGCACATCACTCGTCAGTCTCCAGTTCCAGAGATCACTGCCCAACTGCCTTTTTCACACCTTTCACTGGGTGTTTCAAAGGCACCTTATATTCAAAATGTCCAAAATAAAGCTTGAGATCTTTTCTCCCACAAACATGGGTCCTTTCTGTCTTTCCCCATCTGTCTGAACAGAACCACCACCCAACCAGCTGTGCAAGTCTTCTTGACAACAAATTCAAAATAATCTTTTCTTTGCAGAAGAGTTTCATTAGCCTTTTCTTTGTTTTGAAGAGTAGAAAGGAGGCTACATGTATCCCAAGGTTTAAGAAAATTCCGGTACTACTAGCGTATGAGATCATTTGATTTTTTAATAAAAGCCTTTGCATTTTTGTAAGGATTCTTGTAAGGTCATTATCCAAGGAACCTAGTTTAATTTACATAGTAACTGGGAACTCCAGGATCTATGACATTTCTTGGATCTTGATTTCATAGGAGGAGATAATTTACAGAAAACCCTTAAATTACTGTCCGCCCCAGAATACCACCCAGTTGTTCTTTCAGGATATAACCAATTAACTATTACAGTCTCTAAATAAAACCACATGATAATTACTGAATAAAAACAAAAAGTTTCTTTGGAATGGGAAAACGACAAGGAGATACATGAAATAGAGTCCCTGGGGAAGAATAAGAAATTTGTTATTTAAATGTCTTTGAAAATTTAGGTACTATTTTCATAAGTTTTGGTTTTTGTTTGTTTTTTTGTTTTTTACACTATCTGAAAAGATGTCACCAGAGAAAAGAGGGAGTTAAAGACATATCAGGTCTGATTGTAGGTAGTGATAGAATAATGTGGCTGTCAGCTTTATCCAAAATCGACTAATAGAGTGAAATTTCCACCATGCTGGGTCATTTTTTTACCGGTCTATTGACCTCAAGGTGCTCTGGTCTGAAGGCTGATCACTCTCTCATCTGCAAAGGAAAAATTCTCTGTTCCATCTGGATGCAAGCACTGGCTTCCTCAGTTTATTGACAAAAAAATTTTAAGAATAAAATTTGGTTGTTTTGTCAAGGTAACTCTTAAGCATTGGGCTCTGCCTTGGAATTTTTTAGAATTAATTTATCTCTATGACAGAGAGACAGCCAAAATGTAGGTATCATCTCCAAATGAGAAATAGTCTAGAACTCCATCTAACCAAGACAGTTAACCCTTTCTTTTTAATAAGGAAGTTGTGTAGGGTAGGGTGCTTGGGATTCTTGTTTTCAGATTTTACCCTCACCTCTTACTAGCAGTGTGACCTTGGGCAAGTTATTAGACCTCTCCGCACTTCCATTTCTTCATGTGTAAAATGGTAATAATTAGACCCATCTCATAGGTGTATTGTTAGGATCAAGTAGCATCAAATACACAAAGTACTCGGCATAGTGCCAATAAATCTTAGTTTCCTTTTTAATTTTTTTCTTTGATTTGATAGTATTTAAACTTTAATGATCATCCTTCATGGAAACATTTTAAATATATAACATCAAAAACTTGCTTAAAAGTGCCCATTACAAAAGAAGCCATTAAAACATCTATTGTTTGTACGAAACATTGCATGTTCACAGCATGCACAACTGTAGCATGCCCTGTATCTGAGGTTCCAGGAGAGTTCTGTAACCCCCGTTGGCTTCATAGTTGAGTAAACTGAGGCATGAAGGAACACATAAAGAGCTTGCCACCAGTAACAACCAAACAGACATCATGCTGCAGAGTGCTCCAGTGAGCCAAACTCATTTACCAAAACAACAGAACCACCAGCTCCTATACACAAAGCAAGGCTGAACCAATAAAGGCCAGTGTACGCAAGGCTGGATCCCAAGGATGATGTTTTAAGTAACAAGGGTGGCCCACCTTTATCATTTGACCAATATTTATTCCGGTCCTACTATGGATCCGGAACGGCAGCAGTGAATGAGAAAAGCATGTTGCATGTCTTATGGAACTTACATCTTAGCAGGGAGACAGTAAGCAACTGGTTGTACAATTCACTTTTACTGAATTTCTATGTGATAACTGCTATGAATGAAGAGGGCCGGGGCAGTGAGCATATATCCCTCCCAGGGGGAGTTCACATGGTCTGGGGGATCTGGCGATGTGCTCTGGGGAAGCAATGTCTGACATAAACACGGAAGAATGACAGGCATTAACTAGGTGCAGTGAGTGTGTTGGGGAGAGTGGTGGGAGTGGTACCAGAGTATTCCATGCAGAGCCTGCAGCTGTGAGCAAAGTCTCAAGGCAGGAAGAAAAGAGCTAGGAGTGTTAGAAGGACTGAGTCCCACGATGTGGTTAGCATCTTACAGGGTCCCAAAGGAGGCTGGTGACAGAGTCAGGGCCACATGTCACAGAACCTAGTTAAGGGTGTACATCCCAGAAGCAACCCAGCCACAGCAGTAAAGTCAGAAGCCAGTTGGTGCATCTGAGTACTCCCATCATAGGGAACTACAGCTCACGACCCACCGCATCCCACCCCTACCCCAGCAACAACAACAACAACAACAAACAAAAAACATTTCGGTTAGCTCAGTTTTATTTTTTTTATTTTAGCAAGCAGTCGTCCAGCTTAGATGAGTTGCTAGTCACAACAGTATTCTATTTTATTAGCTACCAGCCCTTCTCCCCCAGTAATCAACCTTTTTCACTTTCCGTTTCATCTTGAAAGCTGTGTGTCTACATGTGAAGTTAAGCCCACTTTTCAGATGCTCACTGTTGAGTAGATGGACCCTAAATGTCATGTGGGGTTGACAGTGGAGAACTGTCAAACTTGGCAGCACCTCAAAAATCCAAATGCCCAGGCCTCAATCCAGGCCAGTGAAATCAGATTCTTTGGGGGAGTGGGGAGAGGCCAGCATCAGGATTGTGTTTTTTTTTAACTCCCCAGTTGCTTCCAAAGCGCAGCCAAGTTTGAGAAGCTGTGAACCAGAGACTTCAGATGAGTCTATCCTCACCACCACCCCCCTGCACCACCCCATTCTCCCCACCCCCCACCCCCGCCCCAGTGGGAGGGCGGAAGGAGTAGCAGTGGCAATCCCTTCAAAGGGTTCAGGACTTTCTTTTAGCCAAAGAAGGAACTAGAAGGTGAAAGAGAATATCCAGATATAACCTGCAGATGAAGAAGTGTCTATGAAACAAACACACCAAGGAGCAATAAACTAGCAACCTCGCTTGTCACTCCCAAGTTCAGCAATTCTTTCTTTCCACTGAGGGTGTTTCTGGGGAGTCGCCAGATAACACACAGGTTTGGACAAGCTGGGCCCCAGCAAGTGCTCACTCCCTCAAACTTCTGTCCATCTGCAAGGCCCACGCGGTGGCCGATTGTCACACAGGTCATGGGGCCTGGGCTTGAGCTGCACCCATGAGCAGACAGCCGGGCCCTGCGTGCCCACCCGGCGTCCTGGCGACCCCTGGTTCCTGGAGCCCGCTACGCAAACGCAGGTTGTTGTCAGACATCTGTACGGTCCCGCTCCGGGACATCTGGCTAAGTGTCGCCTACCCCTGCCACTTTCTCCGCCCTCCCGCCCCTCGCCTCCCCACCCTTTCCTTGTTCGGGGCAGTCAGGTCACAAGGGTTCAATAATTCGATGTGGGAAGTCTCCCGGAGGAAGTGCGGGGTTGTAAATTTCATCCAACAAGAGGCTGCCATCGAGGTCCAGGCATGTGAGGAAAGCTCCCAGCACCAATCGCTGGTACTACGCTTGCTTGCCGGGCTAGGCTGGGGCTACAGAAGTTGTTGGGGAGAGGGGGCGGCAATACGCTCAGTGCCACATTTGTGAGCGTGTGTTAAGTGTCCCTCTGCCTCTGGTATTGACCGACTTATTATAACCTTTAGATTTGGACCCTGTCTTTATGTGTGTAAAATTCACACCCAAGGTCAGATTCAGGAAAGGATCGCAGGAGAGAATGTCTTTCCTTTGGGGAAGTGTGTTAAGCCCCATCTGGATAGTTTCAAGCCTGCAGTTCAGGCCACGTGTTTATGAAAGGCAACATTTGAATGAGTATAATGATGGGATGACTGCCATCTGAATGTGATGATGGGGCCCCACAGAACCACACACCCAAAGGATTAAAGACAGGTTCTAGTCCCAGCCCTTGCTGTGTGACCCTGGGCCAGTCACTTTACATCTTTGACCTCTATTCCCAGCAGGCAGGCGACTGCTAGGTCTTTCTGAGGCACCAGCAAGGTAAAGGAAGGGTCTGATCTCATTCAGCCTTCGTCCTTCTGCCATTTGCCTGAGGAAAGCTTTTCTAGAGACTGGCACTCCGGCTGAGTGAGAAAGCCCAGGGGATTCATCCCATGTAAAGGAGAGGGAGGTCCCATGCCAAATCCCCACCTGCCCTACTATGTGCAGACGGAGCAGAAGCCAGTGTGGGGAAGGATCACTGACCCCTGGCACTTTCGTGGAGCACCTCCTGGACCTTCTCCAATAAATAAGTAATGCTTGCTCCGGAAGAGTTTGAAGACTCATGACAATTGCTACCACACACCATGCAAGCTCTAACCCTTTACATAAATGAACTCACTTAAGCCTCACAACACCCTCCTGAGGTAGATACTAAGAGGAGCCTAGTTTTACAGATGAGTAAACTGAGGTGCAGGGATGTTAATAACCTGCCTAAGAGCATACCACAGCCAAGAGGCAGAGAGGAGACTTGAATCCCTGCAGCTGGCTGATTCTGGGAGCCCATGCTCCAAGTGGTTAGAGGCACAGAGAGCTGCCAGCCTTGGGCCCTTTGCAGAGACAGCATTTCCTGTGGAGGGACTGAGTGGGGCTGTGGGGTGTTCCAGAGAGTAGGGACCCAGGAGGGGGGCCACAGGCAGGGCAGGGCAAGGCCCAGCTGGCTGGCGTACCTGGCTCCAAGGAGAGGATGCATCCTTGGGGCATTACGCCTACTTAAAGCTCTTTGGCTCAGATTTTCCATCAGGCCCCAGAAGAACCATTTTGGGACAGCACAGAGATCTCTAGGGAGGTGAATAGTACCAACCAGACAAGTTTCACCCTTCAGACCAAAAAGAAAAATCCCTATGGGGCCTGAATTATTTGGACAAAAAGTTAGAAATATAGGCCAGTCCCAGATCGTTGAGCACCCCAGTGAGGCACAGTGAGGTCGCTTTCTGTAGGCATAAGGAACCCTTAAAAGAATAAGCCATTCTTGTCCTGGTACTGAGTTATCTGGATAATTGTCTAATAGAAACTCCTGATCACATTTTACCACTGATGTTATCTACTTTCCTTGACCAGCAAATTTTGCATGTGTTTTAACTAGTTGGTGGAAAAATTCTGCACCGGAAGCTTTTTTCAAGCCTTTCAGAGCACCCACTTTATGAGGGATGTCAAACTCAAGAGAGAAATCATTTTAAAACCAGAAGTAAAAATCGTGATGGCCTGTAGCGTTCTGTGCACATCTGCTGAGTGCACACTTGTTGCCACTATTGCCTTCTGCACAGAATTTATTAATAAGTCTTTTATGCCAACTTCCACCAGTTCCTCTGTTTTTAGTCTGCCTAGCCTTTCAGTACTGGCAAGGTTTTGCTCAGCTTATCTAGCATGCATCGTATTTTTTTTCCCAAGTGTCAGAGCAAACACAAGCTGCCTATCTGGTCATCTGATCATTGAGCCACACTTGAAGCTTTCATTGGAAACATCTCCCCACGGAAGAACACCAGCAGTAGATATCAGCCATAAAGCCCTCTTTGTCAAGTGGGTCCTTGCATGGCAGGGGGTCAGAAAGGTGGGACCCCAGTTGTCCTCACAAAGTGTTGATGTTTCAGCTCATCTGAGACTGGACAGCTCATTCCTTTCTGATGTGTAAGTTGGAGGCCTCCATCCTACAAAAACTGGTGTATTATCAGCTTTCCTATAAAATTAGGAACTAAAGGCTGGCCTGAGTGTGTGTGTGTGTGTGTGTGTGTGTGTGTGTGTGTGTGTGAGAGAGAGAGAGAGAGAGAGAGAGAGAGAGAGAGAGAGAGAGAGAAAGGAATTGGGAATAATAAAAACAACACAATCTCTTGGGCTGGCCGAGTGGTGCGGAGGTTAAGCGCTGGCTTGGGAAGCCAGCAGCCCCGGTTCGGGTCCCACATGTCCCACATATGACGGCCAGTGACACTGCCTTCAAAAAAAAAAAAAAAAACCACAATTTCATAGCCTCAGCCCCAAACTGGTACTGATCCAATCTCTCCCCAAATAAACAGTGATGTTTCTGAATTCACTTTGGCTGCCACTGAAAGCCCCTACTTTTCCCGGTGACCATGGAAGGTTCCAATGGGGTGGGGAGAGGTTTGGGAGTGGGGGTCAGAGTGTGGGCGCTAAGCTTCATCCTGGCTTCACATAAAGGAAGCAAAATCAAAACCCAAGGCTGGAAAAAAACACACACACAACTAAATTTAATTGGCTAGGAAACAGGATTCCTGGGGCCTTTGCTTTCTCAGCGTCCAGAGAAGGATTTAGGCGGGGGGACTTCCCAGCCCTCAGGGTAAAAAAAAAGGGATTAAATTCAGGTTTGATCTGGCCAGTACAAATTGCATGCAGTGTATACAGTTGCTCTGCACATTGGATGTGCTTTCATGGAGAGGGAAAGGGAGAGAGAGGGAGGGAGGGCAGGCTACTGATGAGGAGAAAAAACGAAAAACAACTTGCTGTTTTCATATGGTAGGATAAAACTGTTTTGTCTCTGTAGCTGTGCCAAATGTCACCATGTCGTGACAAGATTTTTTTTTTTAATTAGGCTAAGCTCACACCCGAGCTGTAGCCCCCCCGCACCCCGCCCCCCCCCCAAGGTATTGCAGCTTTAATTGTGTTCAGTATGATCTACCGAACAATATGTCTTGATAAATGTGAATGGCAATCCAGTGCACGGTTCCCCTTGGCATTGCTGCAAAGCCAGGCCTCGCTTTAGTGAACCCGTTCAGGAATGTGGGTTAATTCGGCCGACCCTTCTTACCCCCACAGCTCTGTTTTTGTGAGGTTGGCAGAAACTGACACGTTTTCTTTTGCTTAATTAAGTTGTTCAGTAGAAGGCTGGTCAAACAGTTGCATCTACGTGGGGAGTCTGCAGATACACAGAAAGCCGTGGGCGTTTCCAACATAAAAAGGGGGATTCTGTTATTGTTTGGGTGTAGACGGGTCATTTTTTCAAAGTTACTGCTGCCTGAGTGACCACAACCCTGCACGCAGCCTTGAAAAGACATTAAAGCTGCTTAAATACAACCACCTTGGGTTCTAAAGTCTATTTCTAAAAGAGAGAGATAGAGCGCAAGAGGGAAATGAAACGGTCTCATTTATGTGGCATTTTATTTCTTTCTGGCCCTTTTTTTTTTTTAAAGGCAAACAGTGGGCTCATTTAAATAAGAGATGCCCATACTTTCTGAATTACATACAGCTGGTATGATGAAACCTTCTTTCCACGCGGTAAAACAAAACTGGTGCCCGTGGAGTTTGCCTTGGCCCTAGCTTTCTGGGCAGAGGAGTGAGATCCAGTCACATTTATGCCAGGCATTGGGGTTGGGGGGGAAAAAAATCCACCCAGAACCTCCCAGCTGATGAAATTCTGGCTTTCATTCCTCGCTGATGTTATGACAACCACAAACAATATCAGTCTCATGAATATTCAAAGGAACTGAGGACCTGACCAGAGGTCTCCCTCATCATGCCTCCATCGTTCTTAAAGCTGCTTATATTCTAATTTAAATCACCTTTCTCTTTCACATGTACATCCCCTTGAATTCTGTGACTATTTGGTCCCACCAAGAGTTTTCCTTAGTGCTTGTACAGTGTGATCTAATTAACAGGAAGCATGTGGATGGAACTTGTGCTAGGCTTTGAGGCCCTATTGTAAAAGGCGGTCTGGATCTACTGTATAACCCTGATAGAATTCTCATCTGTGACTTTGCGCCTCAGTTTATCCGTAAATAGCAAATGCCCAATGTGGGTACTTAGCAAGCACCTAATATACCTTTCTGAGCTTACCTTGCGCTCTTCCTCACTCTGAATAAATCCATATCTGGAAAACCCACTGATCCCACCCACAAGCCCTTGGTGCTGATGTTGTGCTGATATCAATACGGAGATGTTCACTGGTTACAAACTTCTGGCTCTCATCTACCTGCTGGGCCCCTTGGTTATGCATCAGGGTTTCCTTTGGGGCTGCTGGAGGGATGTTTGCACATCCTTGATCGTATGCTCTGAGGCTACCTCCAAGTTTCCATCAGGCCCCGAACAGCAGCTTTTGGGAAGCTCAGTGCTTTTTCCTTCTAGAGAGGGAAAGACAGGATGGTGAAACATCGTAAGGGTCTTTACTATGATTTTTCACTTCTCTTCATATGCAGGAAAGAATGGGCAGTTATTGGATTGATTTAAGTTGCATGAATGATGAAATGGTGAAATGATTCTATAGGGAAAGCAATCCATTTCGGAGTATAAATTTCTTGGATCAGCAGTCTACACAGATGCCAGTTACGTGTTCATTATAAGCCATGACTGCTTACTTCCCAGACATTGCCAGAGTTGGTTATAGATCCATACCTAGGACACCATGGTCCTTTATTTAGGTTGCGTATATTCAGGTGCCCCAAAATACACAAGAAAAGGTCCATATTTCAAGATCCTTCCACCTTGTAAATAGAAGTTCTGGTTTGTGCAACCACTCCCAAAATGACTTGTTTTTTTTTTAACGAACCAAAGCTCAGCTGCACAAAAAGTGCAGAATGCTTCCCCAGTTCTGATGTTTAAGGGTGACGTAGACCATTGGTCTGCCATGTCCTTGCCTTACTCCGCTCTCGCAGAAGGCCCCAGACCCATGATTTTCCCACCAGTCTTCAGATGTGGGGCTGTACTGGTTAGGTTACTTGCTTTACTTTCAAAAAGGCCGAATTCAAAACTACACAGCACACACACACACACACACACACACACACACACACACACCTTTTCAGTAACAGCTGACTGGCTGGTCCCATCATCTCTGGGAGAGAGGGGTTGTCAGAGGCCAGCGGAGGCCCGAGCAGATGGGAGCCGACATGTCCAGGCGGCAAGTGGATGTGGGAGTCACGCCGCCTGGCAGTCTTCCCACAGTCTGGAGGTGGTGTGTGTGGCTGGCAATTCGGTTCCCACTCGAGGTGGTGGGCCCTCTCCCCCTTTCCAATTCCCTGACAGCCCTGGCAGATTTTTTTCTTTGGCCTTTTAAAATCCAGGACATACTACTGCTCAAAGTCGCCAAGTTCCAGCTGCTAGAGAGCCAGCCTTTGGCTCTGTGGCCCACCACCGACGTTCCGTCTTTACACCCAGGGAAACAGAAGGCCTTCCTCGGTGCAGGCGAGCCCACAAGGCTCGGATGCTGCCACTCGGGTCCTGGAGACAGAGGAGAGGACTCACAAGGGCTGGCCAGGAGCCATCCCACTATCCCTGGCACTTGCTGTACCACATGGAGCCCTGCAGCTCTACAGGACAAAGAGGAGCGTTTTTTATCAGCCCAACGTTCTGCTGACAAATGCATAATAAACTGACAGAAAGCTACCAAGCAGCATTTCAAAGCCCCCAGTTACAGGGAGGCCAAGCCCGGGCGGGAATGGTCACTTTCTGCAGGTGTTCGGCCAGTGTCCCTGTATTTGCATGCATTTGCATATACTGTCAAACAGTTGGCTGACAGAAAGTCTGAGGAGGTCTGGACACAGCCCAAACCTGTCAGTGGCTTTCTCCTTGCCAGTCAAGGTTGGCTTGGGCTGCAATTAAGGCAGGAAACGAATACTTCTGACATTGCTGTATACCCGCCGCAGCTGGGCGACGTTAAACGGAAGAGTGGGGTACATTTAGAAAGACAAGATGCATCCTGGAAGAAAAAAAAGAAAGGAAGGCAGATCATGCTAAATAGAAAGTGACACTCTATACGCACTCCTCAAAGGGAGAAAGATAGTCTGAAATCCTCCCTAGTTGCTGTGCTGTGTTGTGTTGTTGTTGTTTAGGGTGAGTGAGCAAACCCCCCCCCCCCCCCGCATGAGGCCAATTCAGCATGTGAAAGGGGCTTGCCCATCACTACACCTTCTATCTTCAGGCATCGGGAATAATTTCAAGTAGAAGGGACAGAGCAAATCTCAAAGCTGTGCTCCCGTGGCGTGGTCTGTCCTGTGAGGCTGCACTGTGCTCTCCAGGGCTGGGGCTCAGAGGGCACGGTGAGAAAGTTGGAGCACAGGCGGCATGCTGTTCCCCCATCTCGCTGCCCAAGGATTACCGATCATATTAGCATATGGATTGCGGTGGGAACAAAACAAAAATCAGAGCAGTCGCTACTGTAAGGGTAGATGGGGGCAGGGAAAGAAGAAAGCCGACTGCAAGGTGGCGATGCTGGTTTTTAAGAACACTTGAGCTTTATATTTTGGGAGGCCTGCATCTCTCGGGGATGTTGTTTCACAGCTTCTTTAAGCTAGACCTAACAATTTATTAAATACTTCATCTCTAAACAGTGGTGGGCACTAGAGTTTCATGAGCAGCAGACAATAGATTCTGTTTATTCGCCCACAATACAGACACTGTTTAGTGCTGGACTGCAAGTGGCCGAGCCATCTGGCTCATATCTCCACAGTAAAACATTGTCTGTGACACAAAAAATGACTACATCCCCAGGACAAACTAGTGTGACCTCTAAATAAAGCCTTCCTCTGAAGCTATGATATCACACTGCACAGGGGACACCAGCACAATTGAATCTGGTCACCAAAAGCCCAAGTGAGATAGGACTATGTAAATGGAATTTTATAGGAGACTTTTTGTCCTCTGTGGCAAACCATCCAGATCCGTCCACAGCACTGAAACATCTTTTTCATTCACCCTTGGGACAACAGTGCGGTTCTATTGGGGGGTTGGCAGTCCTCTTTCTCCCGCGCCCAACCCAGGAAGCACACGTCCCTGTCCAGCGGCAGCACCTGCAGCCATGGCTTCCAGCAACATTTCACTGATGGGGGCCCCACCTGCGCCAGCCTTTTTTCTGATATTTGGGAAACAAGCGACCCTTTGTCCTCCCTGCCAGGGAGAAGGCCCAAGTCTGCCAGCTTCTTCACAAATAGCCCAACAAGTCACTTGCAGCATCGTGCCACCTGAATACCCGCTTCACTAGGCAAACAAGGTCACACACACACAAACACACACACACACACACACACACACACACACACACACACACACACACACACTCTCTCTCCCCATCACCCGGTTTCAAGAAAGGCGCTGTTTCAATGGGAGAAGTGTCATCCTCCGGAAAGGACCCAATTCAGTCTCCATGGCCAAGATATTTGTGTTGCTGTTTGGTGGGAAATTTTCATTACAGGAATGGAGACATGATGAAGAACAGACCAAAAAGCTGGCTTGGCTTAAGCATGCCACCTGTTTCAACGCCTGTTAGTTTTGTTTTGTTTTTTAAAGAAAGAAACCCTGATCTACCCCTGCACATGAAGCCTTTTACACATCAAATACCCTCACAAAATAAGATCTCTAAATGCTTTCCCAATGCAAGGAGACATTAGACCATTTTGTAGCCAGACTCACCTGAGGGATGACACCTGCAGTACAGTGATGAAAACACCATGTTGGGGAATAAACGGAGGAGGGTTGAGTTCCTAGATGACCTTTGATGGGCAAGTCATTTTAGGCCAATCCCTTAACCCCTCGGTGCCTGTCCTTATTTGTAAAAAGGGATAACATTTTCTTTTTCACAGGAATTATATTTGGAAAATGCTTAACACAATGTCTGGCATATAGTAAGGGCTGATTTAATCAGTGGTCGCTATAACAAGAATAACAACAGATAATGGTGACATCACTTCTATGACTTCTGGTTAATTTCATTAGGAAAAGTTTCCAGGGTACCAGTCATCCATTTAAATGCACATTGACCCTCAATAATAGCTATACTTAGTATCATTATTATTTAGCATAAACCCAAAATAACTGTACTACTAGTTGACTTGTCCTCCCTGCTATTTCTGCATAGAACTTGGTTCATGAAGCATAAAGCTGACCAAAATTGCATATTAAATTATTCTTGTGACAATCATATTTTTTTAAAAAAATGAAAAACCGCATGCATAGTAGCTGTAAGTTGGGTGTAAAGTCATTGGTACAGGCTTGATATCTTGAATTTTGACTTAATTTACTTACTTTTTGATTTTATTTACTTTTGCTTTACCTCTAAGCAATCCTGATATTTTAATTTCTTGCTATTAATTTAAGAGTAACCTTCACTCTTACAACAGGTTGATTTCTAGAAGCCATTTGGTTTAACTTATGAATACTGCCTTTGCTCAAAGTGTTGGTTAATAGAGAGGACATATCCAGACCCAAAGCTTAGGGAACAAGTCTTCGTGAAAATGACTACACATGTCAGAACTCAACTATAAATTGAGTTTTGGAACTTTTACAATCCATACTTTGTAATCGGTAAGTAAATCAATTTAACAGGATATGATTTTAAAAACTTTGATTATCATCTGTATGACTCCTCCAGATATTTTCAATAGAAATTTAAAGTGTTCCCCAAATATGGAAATTTCCATATGAAAAACCTTCCAGACTTCATACCTTTGGACGGATGTAAAATATCCAGTACATATGCACAAATCTCCACCTGTTTCTTTAGGGTTTTGTTTTGTTTTGTTAATGCTTACATGTGGCATTATTCCTATGGCTCCTGGTAAATTTCAGTAGGAAAACTGTTCCCAGGGTAACAGTCAACCATGTAAATGAGCACTGACCTGGGATCCTGGGACCCATAGGAAGTCAAGCTAAGGACAAATACAAATGTAATTAAACTTAGAAATATACCTTTGGGATGGAAGTGCAGGGTTGCATCCACTCAAATACTGTTGGTGGCAATGTAGATTGAACAAACTCTTTCTAAAAGAGTAATTTGGCAGTCTCTACCTGTAAAATGCCTACACCCTCTGACCCAGCAATTCCACCTCTGGGACTATATCCTACTGAGTTACTCCCTCAAGTCTACTGGAATATACAGTAATACCTTGGTTTGTGAGCATAATTCATTCCGGAAACAAACTACTCATATTGCAAGACATCGCTCATTTACCAAGTTAAAATGTATTAGAAATGTTTGCTTGTCTTGTGGAACACTCACAAACCGAGTTACTTGCAATCCAAGATTTTACTGTACATACAAAGGACTTGATTATAATGTTATTTACAAAAGTAAAAAATTGGAGATAACCAAAATGTCTATCAATAGGAGACTGATTAAATAGCTTATGGTGCATCCAAGGGAAAGAATGAGGGGGAGTTTTACCTATAGCCTGCTCAATGTCATTGAGATATATATATCCATGTATATCTAGTGATACACAAAATTATCTAAAAGGTTGCACATCAAGCCATTCAGAGGATTAAAATAGCAGGACTTTTAATGTTTACAGCATCCCCTTTGTTGTTACTCAAATTTTAATATAAAAAACTCACACTCCTTCTGTATTTAAAAAAAGAAAAAAATCATACAAATGCAAAATCTGCAGTAATGGTTCACTGTCTGGCTGCTGATACTCTGCGGCAGGGGGGACATCAAGCTAATAAGAAACAAGGGAAGGGAGAGCTGGCTGGAAACACTTCCTGGATGCCCACTCAGAGAAGGGATCCATGCCAAGGGAAGAGGGAGAGAAACAAGAATCTCTTTCCATAACGTACTTACTGTGTACAATGAGTCTGTGGCTAAAAATAATAATAGTAATAATAATAATATGAAAGGTGACTTGACTTACCCCAGCTATAGGATTTAAATGGTCTGTGGTTCTTTATTGTTGATTCTCTGACAACACAGTTCATATAATGTGATACTCAAGAGTCCAGACACTGAGGTCAGACTATGTGGTCATCTCTGCCACTTTCTAGCTGTGTGACTTTGGTAAGCTACGTAGCATCTCTGAGCCTCCGTTTCCTTCTCTGTAAAATGGGAATAATTGTATTATCTACCTCACAAGGTTAATATAAAGCACTAAGAGCACAGTGTATATCATGTACTAGGCACATGCCATGAATTCCAGGGCTATGAATCTAGCATTATTTTTGTTGTTATTATTATACAACTAATTTAGTTGTCCATGCACTGTCCTTCACGCAGAAGGCACAGGGTAATGCAGTCAACATTTCTGAGGACGCTGACCCACCATGAGTCAGGCATGGGTTTTGAGCTACTCCACCAACAGGAAATTTGTTCTTTGCCCACCTTCCTGATCCACATTTTCAACAAGACAGATTGGGGGGTCTGTGGACCTGGAACAAAGGCAGGTTCATTTGTAAATGCTGAGACAGAAACAGGCAGTTGTTTAACGGAGATGTCATTAGATCTACAGAAAGAAAAAAAAATCCCTCCCCTGCCTACCGCTAGGCTCCCGGGTGACCCCAACCCACAGAATGGTCACTCCAGTAAAGGACACAGGTTTCCCCTCAGAAACCATTTGAGGCAAAGCTGGAGCCTGTCTCAGTGATCAGACACTCTGCCTCACCCTACCCCCTACTTCCTTGTCAAGCCTGTGAGTCCTAAGACAAGTGTCAGGGACTCCCAAATCAACCCCCTTTGCCTGAGGGCGGTATTAGGCAGGAGAGTGTCTGGAATACAAACTCAGGTAAGCCACCTAGAAGATAAGGTGACTCAGTGTCTGGAGACCTTCAGACGCCTGCACAGAAGGGCGGAGGCCCCAGGAGGCCACCCTGCCTTCCCCTCCTGGTGTTTCTATGTCTTTCTGGGAACCTACTCCATACTCCTGGCTTCATTCCTACAATTCACACATAGCCCTCACTGGCCACTGAACCCCAAACCCCACATGCCCTTTTTGCTGCTTTACCTGACTGTTTCACTCCCCCACTTCCAATCCCCACAAGAGCAATTAGAGGGTTCCACTCATCTTTGCAAACTAGAAAAACTAGTCACAAACTATGGGCACAGGTCGGCTGGGACAACAGCCATTTAAGACTACTGTGGGTAAACAGGGAATAACTGACACCTCTAGTGATCAGTTAGAAGTAGAAAAGAAACTCTTCTTCCTTCTAATTGGTCAGCACTGCTTCTAGAGGCCCTGAACTGATTAAAAGCTATTCTCCCTGAGATTGAAACAGAGCTCCACTCACCCCACCCCACCCAAATAGGTGGAAAGTTTGACTGTCTTTTCTGTGACTAAAATACAATTGTATTTTTCTGTTATCTAGAAAGCACAAGACATTTTTTCCATAGCTATTTTATTATCAGATGCAACGCATAGCAAGAATGACCCAAAAAGTCATTTTCATCAAACTATCTTGTTTTTACTACTAATACCAATGTTTTATGTTATACAGCTCTTTACCTTTTACAAACTGCTTTCTCGGGCCGGCCGAGTGGCGCAGTGGTTAAGCGCTGGCTTGGGAAGCCAGCGGCCCCGGTTCAGGTTCCACATATGAGGGCCAGTGACACTGCCCTCAAAAAAAGAAAGAAAAAAAAATGGAATACAAACTACTTTCTCATGTTAATTTGTTTAGCTAATATCCAAGATGAAGGAAATCATATCTCCATTCCATAGAGAAGGAGAATGCAACTCAGAGAGGTTGAATGATTCGCCCAGAGTCACAGAGCCAGAAAACAAGCCTGGGGTTAGAATCCAGCTTTCCAGACTCTTAGGTCAGTCTTCCTTACAGATTTTGAACATTTTGTAGGATATCCAGAAAAACAATTACTGAATGAACTAGATCTCATGTTTCTCTTCTCTCTGTTTTCCATTTGGGAAAACTTTTTACCTTAAGGATTAAGATAAAAGTGAAACATACAAACAGTAACAACAACAACAAAAACTTTCCACAAATGCAAAAGTAAAATTTCTTAACAAAGAGGAAAAACTGAGGACAGACATATGGATCCACCAATGAAACAATAACTCATTAGATGGGCCTGTGAAGAAATGAAAATTGTCCCACATAAATTCCCACTGTTGAAGGAATGTCCAGTCATGACAGTGGAGGGGGAGTCATACACCTGACCACACGTAGAGTTCAGCACCCTGGGGACCCTGCCTGTGTGCAATGGAGGGGGCCGTGGGGCTTCCCTCCCATATCCTGGTTTCCTAATGGAAGACGTCTGCGTGCTTGTCTCCGGTCTCTGAGCAGAGATGAGTGACCCAAGTCACAGGTGTACAAACTGTTGTTAGCCTCTGTTCTCCTCCTTGGCTAGCAAAAACAGAAACATACATCTTGCGTGTGGTGACCAGTGCGAGTCTGTGCCCACATTCTTGCTTTCTGCCACATTTTTAAGGCTCTGAAACTCATAACTCGGTGGCAGTTTCCCAGAGGATGAGCAAAATGGGGACAGCCGTGTAAACAAAGGCATGTGCACCCTAAAGGGAAAGGGGTTTCTTGTTTGGAATGACCCTGAAGCCACTCCAGGCAAATGACTTACCCAAGGGCACGCAGCTAACTCTGGACAGAGGCCAGGTCACATCAACCCGGGGTCTCTGGGCGCTTGGTGCAAAGCCAGCACCACATGATTCACTCACACTAGTGATGCTGGCATTGGACAACGAAAACCAGAGCCAAGTGCAGAGACTGTCAGAGGATCCTCACTCACCTTTCCAAGCTTACTAGCACTGAGGGTCCTTTGGGAAACTCCTTCTGAAGCCTGGGCCCTGCAGGAAACATCCACAAAGTGAGTAAGGAAATGAATGCCAACCACTCATATCCCATATACAACGGGAACAAGCCAACATGTCTGGGCTGGCAGGGGCTAAAAAATGTGTGCATGAGAAGTAATCCTGAATCCACGCATGTTGAATCATAACACGTTGATATTCCCCTTGAACACTAGGGAAGGAGGGAGAAGGACAATGAGATCTGTGTTGGCAAAGAAGTTGCCACAGAGGGAGCAGGGACCACAGGATAAACCTCTCTCCTGCTTCTGCCTGCGACACTGATCATGGGTTATGGCAACAGGTTGACAGTCCCTGACTGTCATAACCAGGATGGCATGAGCTTCTGCTGAACCACAGCGGAGGCAGAACACCACCATTCTTCCTTGAGCAGGCAGGGTCTCTGGTCTTGAGTAGTTGCCTGTTTGGGGCGGGTTTTCCGCATATAAAAATGTCAGGGATTGGGTAGAGGGCAAGGAAGGACAAGAAGGGGACACCCAGTGCCTGACTCCATGCAGGGCATTGCAACCCCACAAGATGGGAGGACATAGTCCATAGCAGGTGAATAGTGCCCTCCTCACCTGACTTGTCCTAAATAGGAGAAGGGCAGGACAGCTCCTCCTTAATTTGGTGGCAGACAAGTATCTGTGGTTGGGAGCCATGGAGACCTGTGCCGCAGACCCTAAAGCCACCCAACCCTCTGGCCTAAGCTCCTGTGACCAAAGAAGCCTGCTTCACCCCATTCCCAAGGACCAGTGTTGTTCAGACTACCAGAAGCTCCCACTATGTGAGCAAATGGGGAAATGCTGAAACAGAGAGACAAATTATCATCTACTTTACAGAGCCATTTTTAACATAGAAGCACAATGCAAAAACAGTCACACTATTCACAGAATTACAGGGTTTGCAAAACATTCACAGTGCACTTCCGTGTGACCTGGAGTTGGGGCCAAGAGTAAGTTGGGGCTCTCGCAGCTGGCCAGCCATCCTTATGGGGACCGAAAATGCAGGCAGCCTTGTTCGCCAAAATCACTGAACTTCCTTCTAGGTGTGAGGCCCAGGCAGTGCCTCTCCTGGCCCTCTCTTTATTGGATCTGATCTATCCTCCACAAGGTCAAGCTCCCCAGTGTCTGGCTTGGGGTAGGAGAAGCAGGAACAACGCTGGCTTCTACACAATGTTGAATGTTTATCTAAAATAATTTCCTTGCTGTTTTGCCTCCTGAAGATGTAATGCAAGTCTGATGAACCTTCATTTTTATTTTTGGTGTAAACACGTGGCATCCACCTACCTTATCCAGTGTCAATGTCCACTGACCTCCCATTCCTGGCTAGGTTCCTGAGAAAAGACTGAGCTGTACTCACCCCAGGCCACCGGATCCCCTTGAAGCCTCCTCTGCTGCTCCACACCCACCCCATCTGGAAATTACCAAGCCCTTATGGACTTTGCTCTTTATTTATTCACAAAGGATGCAAGAATCGTTTTTTAAGCACTGAATAGAAGCCCCCTAGCTGCCATATCAGGGCCGCTGCTCCATGCCAACTCAGTAATTGCCCCGTTTCTAGTGCCCTTTTTTCCCCTCCACCCAAACCAACTTAAGCTGATTACCACCATCTCAAACAACCTCGCTGGGCTCTAGATCTATCCATTTTAATATGGCCAAGACTAGCAGCCAACTGCTGATTTCAAAAGACGATCTGACAGATTCTATTCACTTTCAAAGTAGCTCTCTGTGGCTGGAATAATTATCTTTCATTTCCCTCATTCTGACACCTTTCAATGATGTGTTGACATCTGAAGAGTTATGAGCAATCTTACAAGAGGCAGCTGGACTTTCCACCCCCAAAGACACACATATAGAAAGGATTCCCATACAGCATCTGAAATATCTCTGTTCTCTGCAAATGGGATGTCCAAATCGTCCTGTTAATGGGGCACTTTTAGCTTCAACTATAACCTCAAAAAAGGAAAGGAGAGTGAGCGGTATTTATTTAACTGGTTCGCTGCCAGCTCCAGAGAAAGTGCACCTTTCCTTCAACACCTGGGTTGCCTCATTTGACCAAGAAAAACAAAAAACAAAAAAACAAAACACGCCACCAGCCTGAGTTTTCAAACATCTAATGTTTGTTGCGTCCTCTGCTGAGGGAGAACAGTGGGAGAAACCCAAGCAAATGGCGAGAGGCCTCGGCTGTTTCATATGTTGCCAACGGGGTTTTAAGTGAGCACCGCTGCGGTCATGACAATTAATAATTTGCACTTCTCCAGCTGTTCCCAAAGAATGCGGGCCTCTGCAGGGCATGTGCTTCCTCCCTGAGTCCGAGGCCCAACTCCTGTCGATGCAAGAGGGCGTTGTCTTAAAAACCCGGACTAAATCGCAGGGGTTGGGGCCCCCCCCGCGTAAAAGATGATATGCATAATATTTATAATATAGGTTCCATCACAAGTAGAATAAACATTCAATCCCAATGTCACTTAATTCTCTCTCTCTCTCTCTCTCTCTCTCTCTCTCTCTCTCTCTCTCTCTCTCCCTCTCTCTCTCTCTCTTTCCCTCTCTCCCTCCCTTTCCCCCTCCCTTCCTCCCTCCCCAATTTGAAAACCTGAGACCAACTTTACGAGTCTATCAGGCCAAGAGCTGGGTAGATTTTAGGACGGGGGACCAGTGACAGTGAGTGAAAGAAAGGACCGGATTGGCCCGTGGTGGTTCTCAGAGATAAATGAATGTAAGGGCAGTAGAAAAGCCAGGTGGGACCAGGAGGCTGACGTTTACGGCAGGGGAGGGATCACAGCCAGCCGATCTGGGCGGTCTGGGTCCCTGCACCCTGCTGCGGAGGGAGAGGTGGCTGGGCCGGGGGAGGGGGCGGCCAGGGAGGGCTTGGCAGGGAAAACTGCCGTGGGGGTTGGTGTCTGTCCTGAGACTGAACAGCAGTAAAACGGATTAAGTTGGAAGTCGCCTGTTTGAGTTTTACAGCTCGAATGAGCACGTCCCCCTACCCAGAGAAGGGCCGCAGAGCATATCCGCTGGTCGCTGCTCTTCCAGCCACAGTCTCTCAATCAACAGCGCCCCTTACCGGCCAGCGGGCTGTAAATCTAGACGGCTCTAGGGCTCCTCCCCAAACCATTGGCAACCTGGAAACGGACATCCTGGTTTCATCTCTATTTATAGAGTTTTCAGTACAGGGGGGAATAGCAGCAGCTTTTGGAATCCCAGCTCAAAGCCCCTGACTACCCCGCTGTCTTGAACTCTGGTCTCAGCAAAGCCAGGTTTCTCTGCGAGAGTTTTAGCATCAGGGGAGCCCAGCTTCTCCCCGGAGACCAATAACCACCAACACACTGTGTGATCATAGCAGATCCAAGCGTCAAGACGCCTTCATCAATATAGGACATCGCGGCCGGAGAATCCGTGTTCCTTGAGAGTAGAACGGAATTCTACGTGGTTGATGTCAGAAGGTAGTCCTTAAAAACCAGAGACTGTCTGGAGAATTGGGGGAGGTGGGTTGTCACTTTGAGGGGTAAAAAGTATAACTATTGCACTTTGTTGTACACCTGAAGCTAATTTAAAAAATATGTAAATTTAAAAAAAAGATTAAAAAACAAAACAAAAAAAAACAGAGACTGGCACTTCGCTGAAGATCTCCAAAGGAACCCTCCAGGTTAAAGTGCACAAGGTTCATTAGCAAACAACGTTAAGGGGTCAGCTGATCTCAGGCGAAACATGGTGGCTGGCAGAGGCAGCAGCTGGGCAGGCCTGGAGAAAGCTGGCCTGCAGTTATTTTAGGTGCGGGGGTTGGCCCACAGGGAGACAGACAGAGTTTATTTTGGTGGAGGAGTTATTTTGCTTCCTTGCTGGTGAAGATTTGTTCCCCCTGGGTAATTTAAAGTTTGTAAAGAACCCTGGAATTCCTCAGAGGGAAAGCACCATGGCAAATAAAATAAGGAGGCCATCATGCAAGAGTGTTAGTGGAGCAGGGTAGCCAAGGCCATGCTTTCACACCCTCAGGTTTTTAGCCAATGGGGTTAGGTAGAGTTTCCGGGCATGTTAAAGAAGCTACTTTTCATGTGCCCAGCTCTTGTTTGGAGGCTTGGAGGCTTTTCTTGGCTGACATTTATTGTTCCTGGGACCATGCTATTGGTTTCGATGTGTTAATTCATTTAATTCTCACAACAAACCAAATGCATTAATTATTTCTGAATCCATGTGTGTTTAATCAAAAGAATTTTATCATGCCCACCACACCACCCCATCCTTGGAAATACAGGGTTAGCCTAGCTGACTGTTCCAAGTCAGACTTCTTAATCCCCCCCCAATCTTATTGTCAAAATGCGTATATTGAACCCTATTCAAGAGTCAGCAGTGGCTTCCCATGTTTGCTCCATCCAGTCTGATTTCCTCTGCCTGCCTCAAAAAAACCTTTTGTAACAGTCTACTCCTGCCCCCTCTTCTTCCAACTTCCCCAGCTATTTCTGCAAACAAATGATAACCCTTGTAGTGGGTCCAGTGTCCTGGATGGGAGAGGAGTGACATTTCATAATCAATCAGTCTTGTCGCTGTCTGTTGAGTGGTATTTTCCAACACACACAGTCTGCAAATAGGTGGAGGTCTGGGCGTGGCTTCTCCAGTCCACCTGTTCCTGCTTACCCAATAGGCATAGACATAGCCTCAGTTCTAGTCTCCCGGGCAACAATATCTGGTCATCCACTTTCCAGGGAGAATAGAAAATTATGCCCCTTATTGTGAAAATGTGTCCAATGCTGGCTAATAAAGCAAAGGAGAATGAGCCGTCAGTGTCAGGCTGGGACACTAGCAGGCCTGCTCAGGATGATCACATTTAGACTCTAAAGAATGTACCTCTAAAAAAAAAAAAAAAAGAATGTACCTCTGCTATTTATTTATTGAGTAAGACCCAGATTCTGATGTTGCATGCAAACTTGCAGACTTTTAAGAATGTTTTTCCTTTTATTTTAAAATAATTTCAAAATTATAGAAAAAGTTGGAAGAACAGTCCAAAGAATTTTCTTTCCTAATTTAGTTGAGAGTAAGTTCCTGACATTATTCCTGACATTATGCCGCATCACCCTAAAACACTTCAGTGGGTATTTCCTACAAACCAGGAGGTTCTCTGTCATAATCAAAATGCAACCCTCAAAATGAGGAAATTGACATTGATACATACAACCACCAAATCCTCAAATGCCATTCAAGTCTCTGCAGTTGTTTCAATAATGCCATTTATAGTAAAAAAAAAAAAAAAAAAAAAAAAAAAAAGACCCAATCTAGGATTACTCATCAGCTTAGTTGTCACATCTCTTGAGTTTCCTTCAATCTGGAACAGTTCCTGTCTTTCATGACCTTGACAGGTTTGAGGATTACAGGCCAATTATTTTGTAGACTGTCCCTTTGTGTGGGTTTTTAAGATGATTCCTCATTATCGCATTCAGATGATGCATCTCTGGTAGGAACATCACAGAAGTGAGGCTGGATTCTTCTCATTGCATTTGGCTAAGTGCTACATGACTTTAATTTACCCCGATCAAATTTATATTTGATTCTAATATAAATCATATGATTAAGGTAATGTTTCCCATGTGTCTCTGCTGTAAAGTTACTTTTACCCTCTATGTAATTAATAAGCTACATTGATGGGGGGCGGGGCTACTTTGAAACTGAAACTATCCCATTCCTAACCAAACTTTCACTCTCTATTTTTAACATCCATTGATGTTTCTTGGTTGGATTAGTAATTACTATGATTGTTGCAAATTGATGATTTTCTAATTTCATTATTTCTTCTTTAAGGAAAAGGCTTTTACTTTAAGGAAAAGCTTTTACTTCTTCCATTTATTTATTTATCTGTTTATTTATATCAGTAGGAACTCATGGGTACCTATTTTGTTTAATAGCATCACCATATGGTCTAGCATACAATTACCATATGATCTAGCAATCCTACTTCTGGATATACACCCAAAAGAATTGAAAGCAAGGATTCTAAGAGATATTTGTACACCCATGTTCATTATTCGCAATACCCAAAAGGTGGAAGTTACTCAAATGTCCATTGAATGGATAAACAAAATGTGGCCTAGCCATACAATGGAATGATATTTGGCCTTAAAAAGGAAGGAAATTCTGACACATACTGCAACATGTGAACCTTGAGGAAATTATGCAAAGTGAATAAGACATACACAAAAGGACAAATACTGCATGATTTCACTTACATGAGGCATCTAGAGTAATCAAGTCCATAGAGACAGAAAGTACAATGGTGGTTGCCAGGGGCTAGGGGAAGGGGAGAATAGGGAGTTATTGTTTAATGAGTAGAGTTTTAGTTTTGCAGATGCAAAGAGTTCTGTGGATGGAACACACAACAATGTGAATGTACTTTAACGCCAAAGACCTATACTCTTAAAAATGGGAAAGATGGTAAATGTTATGGTATGTGATTTTACCACAATTTTCAAAACATGCACAAAAGCTTGTCTCCTCATCAGTAAGGTAAGGGAGAAGGTGGTTGTGAAACTAAACGAAATAATATGCATAAAGCATCAAGTACAAAGTTTGGTACATAGTAGGTGCTTAATAAATGACCTATATCATTTTGGTTTTATAAAGTGCTCAGGAAATAATGGATGAACTGATGAATTCATTAAGAGATATATTTTTCTCCTGCAGGGAAAGCTTTCTGAGTGTTGTACGATAGGGAATGGAGTGGAGGGATAGTGTTTTGGAAGAGTTTGGACAGACTTTTGTGCAGAGCTATACAGGGGGCTGCTGATAGGAGATGTAACTAACTGCATTGCAAGGGTCCCTCCCATTGTCTACAGACTCATCCGTTACAGCCACTCTCTGGCAAACGCTTCATCTCCAGAAGACCTGTCTGTAGAAGTACATATACTAACCTAGAGGGAGAATCCATTACCACCCGAACCCCATTATGAACGAGTGTGTGGCTGGATTACCTTGCTGTCACCTAGCAGGAAGCAGGATCCTGCAGAGAAGGACACCAGTTAATCATGCTGTGATGGGGAAGCTGAGTGGGAATGGCCCGGAGAGGTGCATGTGTTCCGGAGACAATGTCCAGATGGAGGCTGCCGTCAGCTCCCAAGTCCACAGGAGCCATGTTTCTCTCTTGCCCACCTGCTCCCAGCACGTCCACACTCAGCTCGTCACAACCCACAGTACTCACAGTCTTGCTGATTCTTCCAACAACATAGTAGGGTAGGTATCATTATCTCCATTTGATGGACAGGAGAACAAGGGTCAAGGCACAGTTATGTGGCTTTTGAGCCGCTAGCCAGGACTCAAGCCTGGGTCGTCCGATTTCCGCATATGACATTCTTAGCACAACTGATCTCTGCACACTACAAATAAGAGTAACAGCACCACTGTTGGGGTTAGCCATTACTATTATTACTATAACTACTGCCACTAGGATAGCCACTGTTGGAAGCAGCTCACATATACAAGCTCATTTAATCTCCATGGCAACAACACTATGTATCATTATTATCTTCATTTTATTTATTTATTTATTTTTATTTTTTTAAAGATTTTATTGGCGAATTGGGGGAGGGGAACAGCGTTGGGGAACCAGGGAAGGGGAACAGATGACAAGTTGCTGTCATTTTGTTCTTCAGTCTAGCTGTGGAGGACGTCGCTTCACTGGCCCATGTTAGTATCATCATTGCACTCTTCTCGGGTGAGGCAGATTGGTCGCCGGCCTCTGGACGGCCATTCACAGAGGCTCTTGGCAGCTCACGCTGGCTGCCAGCCACTCACTGTAGCCCATGGCAGTCCACTGCAGCAGGGGCTGCAGCTATGCCAGCCCAGGGACTCACAGCAACCCAGCTACAGGTGGAGCTGTTGTTCACCCTCTTAGCTGTAGAAGGCAGTGTCACTGGCCCTCATATGTGGGATCCGAACTGGGGCCGCTGGCATCCCAAGTCAGCTCTTAACCAACGTGCTACTCTGCCGGCTCATTATCTTCATTTTACAGATGAGGAAAGTGATAGGGTGAGTAACTACACTGCCAGCAAGGGTATAACCAAGCACCTGGCAGTCTAGGTGAGACACCACGCCAGGACATTCTCCATGGAAAAGTCATTTTTCCAGCAGTCATTCCAATGGGCACCTGGAGGCCAGGCCCACTATCACACCACGCCACAGTCTCATAACTAACTGTCTGCAGCTGCCCACCAAGAACTGCCTCAGGGTTTCTGGGCAGACTCGTCCCCAGGAAAGGGGCAGATCTCATCATGGCATTGGTTGTGGGATATTTGGGTCTAATTGAACTGTATGTAGTCTGCTCCATCGCAGTGCAGACCATCAGAAAATCATATTTATCTGCTGGGAAGTTCTACTAAAAGACAGCGCTATTTACTTTGCTGATTTTAGGAGCTTTAACTTGATCATTATTTTATTTTGTGCATTCATCTTATTTTAATATTTATATATCATTCATAGCTTACATACATACTTATATAAAATATTGCCATAATACATTAAAATATTATTACTATAATATTTTAGAAAGTTTCATTGTGTTTTACCTTAGAAAACATCAGTTCATAACACCTAAAATATAGAATAAGAGCCCTCCAACTTAATCACTACTGGTTGTTATGTAGAGTTTTATTCTGCCTTTCAACCACCCAGAATATGGTTTTTTAAATTGCATATATAATAACCACAATTTTTAAAAACTGTGTCTCTCTTCACCTGTAAGGTTATATATAATGTGTATATATTATATTATATATAATGTATATATTGTACATCAAACAAAATAAAATGTTTTAAACATTTAAGTGGAATATGAGAATTTCGCAAATCTTGAGGCCCTAGAGGCATCTCATAGTCTAGGTTTTACAGAACCGTGAATTCCTGGCATCCAATGGAAGATGCTTGGCTCCTGGGTTGGGGATTTGGTAAATTGTAAGAAGTCCTTACTCAGCACGTTAGCCCATCAAATTGCTTTGGAATTACTGCACTGGAGCACTTTACTTCAGTCTTAATTCTTTAAGCCCATAAAAATCCAGCCTGTGGCATAAAGGGAGGAATCACCACTATTTAGTGTGTGTGTGTGTGTGTGTGTGTGTGTGTGTGTGTGTGTGTATGTGTGTGTAACACATCAATATGACACTCCCAAAGGAGAAGAACTAGCACGTTCATGTGAGTTTAACTAAAGCATTTCCTGGAGAGAAGACAGACGTCGGGTGAAAGTGGATGCTGGCAGGTGCAGGTGGACACAATGTTTGTCCAGGAGCTGAGCCAGGACTGAAGTGTCCAGGTGCCCACGCCTTTGTTTCTCAGCTACAGCCCAGACTGGATTTCCAGGCGATGGGTGCAGGCAAGGGGATGTGCCCATTCATTGTGACAAAATGACCCATTGAGAAGGTTCTGCTGAGCAAAACAAACAAACAAAAACACCCACAACAAAGTTTGCAGTCTTGAAATTCAGGAGCGCTGATTTTTTACATGGTTAGCTGTTTTGCAAATGGGTTCACATCAAAATAGAATCCACTTCTGACAACAGGCACCCATTTCTCAGGGATACGAATCTGCGCCCATGGTTTTCACAGCACCCAAAGCTCAGGACTTCCTGCCATGAGACACAGGTCTAAACAATACAAAAGCCTTCACTGGGTCTAATTTTATCTCCGTCTGCACCTCATTACTGTGTGGTAGCCTGCCTCATGCAAACAACCCCTGGTTTCTAGCATAACAAGGCAGCCCGTGGTGTCTGTATCGAACATATTCCTCAGAGAATGAGAAATCTCCAACCGGGAAAGAGGAGATTCTTGTTAAGCCCTGGGAAAAAAATAAAAAATAGGCTGAAATGTAAATGTGTGTTCTCTTCCACACGTGCCTAATTGCCCATAAATGTCATTAAGTTGAGAAATGTTTTCCACCAAATTAACTTTGACTCATGATGTCTAATTAGCAGGAGAAACTGGAAGATAACTTATCAGTCACTGTTTAAGAAAACATGTTTAGCGGGTGACTTTTGGCTAGCAGCAATGTTGAACCAAGTATTGTAACTGTCAAAACCATGCCTGAGCCCAGCAATTAAGCACAATGTCTGTGTTTTGGTGCCAAGAATGTTGCAGCTTACCTCGCAGATGTTTCAAAATTGTGGTCTTCCTAGGAATCCATTGTGCTCCTAAACAAGAGGTTTAGGGTGAAAGGAAAGAAGACATCAGTGAACAACCCAAACATCTTGGGCAGGAAATTTGGGGGCAGTGCATTTAAAAAGATTGATTCAATTTTTAGTCTTCCTCAAAACTTAAGGAGAAAACTCTCCTTGGTGATTTAGAGCAAGAAGTATGCACATAGTGCTTTCACTGTTTGCAAAGCACTTTGCCACACATTCAAGCCTCCCGGCAACCCTAGGTCTGTCGCCATGCTGTAACAGGCAAACAGAGACACAGAGACATGAGACTTTCCCAGACTTGAACAGACAATGAATGGTGGGGGTAGGATTTGAACCCAGCTCTTGTGACTCTAGAGCTGGAATCTTGGTCCCTCGTACCCTAAGGCGATGTATGAGTTCTCTAGGGCTGCTGTAATAAAACAGCATAAAATAGGTGCCTTAAACAACAATTGTATATTGTGTAGTGCCTCGTAATTCTAGAGGCTGAATGTCTGAGATCAATAGGTCAGCAGGGGTGGTTCCTTCTGAGACTACGAGGATGGATCTGGCCCAAGCCTTTCTCCTAGCTTTTGGCAGTTTGCTAGCAGCCTTTGGTGTTCCTTAGCTTGTGGCAGCATACCCTGATGTCTGTCTCCATCATCACATGGCATCTTCCCCATGTGTTTGTCTCTCTGTACAAATTTACCCATATTATAAGGACACTAGTAATTTTGGATAGGGGCCATTCTACTTCAGTATGACCTCATCTTAACTAATAACACCTGCAACAACCCTATCTCCAAATAAACTCGCATTCTGAAGTACAGGGGGTTAGGACTTCAATGAATGAAGTCCCATCCCAGAGCCCATTCTTAGGGTGTTCTCTGGATCTCAAGTTGGAAATAGGCCATTTGGGAGCTGAGACATGGGTACCTAGTTTGTCCAGGGGGTTCTACTTCAGCTCAAATAGCATTGCGAAGACTTAGCCCAAGCACCAATCAGGCAAGCTCCCATCAGGATGCCATGGAGGTGGGGGAAGGGGTAAATATTTTTTAGATTTCTGACCTAACCTGCCACAATGGGAAAGAAGGGGAAAGCTTGAGAAAGACAGGATGCTTCCCAGTGGTTCTCAACATTGAACATTGGAATCACCTAAAGAAGTTTTAAAAATACTAATGTGTGGGTCCCATCTCAAAAACTCTATTATAGGTGCAGTCTTGGCCTTAGGGTCACAGATGCAGTCACGTTTGAACACGACTGTGTTAAAGACCCCTCAGACCCCTTCCTCGGGATCAGTGGTTCCCACCTGGGCTGCACATGACAGTCGGCTCTGGAGCTTTTCAAAACCACTGGAGCCAGAGACCCAGCAGCATATTATTTGTGGGAAGCACCCCTGATGAATCTCCTGTGCATCCGGGGGTGAGCACAGTGGTTCCCCAAGAGCAGCAGCACCCCACGTCTTTCATTCATTTTGTTCGTGCATTTGTTCATTCATTACACAAATATTCATGATACTATGTGCCAGGCACTGGTGACACCACAGTAAGCCCAAACAGACACAGATTTTTCCCTCAACTAAATAATCACATTAAAGAATGAGCAAAGGGCGCTGGTGGAAAAGAAAACAGGTCTGTGACAACAACAACAAAGAACCCTACACCGGGGGAAGTCACAGGGGCCTTCGCTGAGGAGGCGTCCTGGGCCTGGGCTGGCTGGAAAGGAGCCAGTACAGTTAAGTACCAAATACAAGCAGCGTCAGCCTCGCATCCTACCCCTGTACCAATGTTGTCCCAGTAAACAAAGATGCATCTTGCAGAAAGATTTAGAGGGAGGTCTAGGTGCCCCTGCACACACCTAATAGGCTGAAAGAGACAAACCTGAACTCCAGACCCATGGGTCAGTCACCACATGGTGCAAAGGAGGCGGAAGGCACCTTCATCTCTTCCCCTGAAGTGACCAAGCCCCCATCTAGAGGGGATGAGGGACTAGGGATGGTGAGGTTGCAGGGAAGTAGATTTGGGGGGTGGAGGCACTTTGGGACTGTAGGTGTTTGGGGTGGGAGGTTTCCCAATTAGGGAGGCATTTCAGCTCCTGGGCTCCGTAGCCTTGGAGCACGGGAGGCTTTGGGGACTGGAGATGCTGAGATGCAGAGCCAGCAGATACTGGTGCCAATTGTGGCATCTCTTCCCACCTCAGTGCTTAGTGACATTCTGTTGGAGGCTCAAAGAAAGCCATGCTGGGAGTGTTTACAGACTGGAAAGTGGTAAATGCTAAAAGTCAGGGTTCTCTCCACCGGGACCTGGAGAGCCCATTGTTACACTTTTATCACACCCACTGTCTGGAAGCAACTTTTAGCTTGCGAATCTTTGATTGTTGAGCTCTAGACCAGTCAAGTTAGGAGACAGAGGGCAAGAAAAGGGAGCTAACTAGAACCCAAGATTTAGAGAAGGGAAAGCTAAGGAGAGGCTGGGCATTTGGCTGGAAATTCCCCTTTGCTCTGTTAGGAGCCTGGGCATGTGGACATGAGGACATGCAACGTGGGGCCATTCATGCACAGTATGTGTGATGGGCTCTGGAGCAGGTGACTTTCCTAGTCCCCAGAGCATCATCAGTAAGATAAGAGATCCTTCTCTTCTTTCAGGCCCAGGCCATTTGTTGGGTTCTCTTCTAGTGCTGACATTTATGATTCTGACTGTATATGTCCATATATGGAAAGTTAACTAACAATACACAAAAAAACCCTGCAGGCCACATCACTGGTCCTGTCCACAACCATGGGTATTGAAAATGAGCTGGATGGATTCATTCATCAAACTCAAATTCTGAAACCTGCTAGGTGTGACATCGCTCTTCCTAAGTGATGTATATCATCTTAAGAAAACTTGTGGGCACCCTGTCTGCCTCTTCCTCCCCTCTCCTGTGCCCCCAAACCTTGCATTGCATACCAAAGGGTGTGGAAAGGCAGAGAGTCAGCTCTGGACTAAAACAAAACCAGGTGAGGAATCCAGAAGTCAGGTGTAGCAGATGCTGGCAGTGTCCCATCAATATCCCCGAGACACTGAAGATCCCTCCAAACATCGCTTTTTTAATGGAAGGCTTTTCTGGTCTGGAGGCCAGACAAGTCCTAGAGCATGAACGCCCATGGACGCAGCTTCAGCCAGTGAAGACTGGGTGCCCCTTGATTGGAATAAACCTGACTGGGGATTTCTCTGTCCCCAGTCCCCCAGGGTTGTACTGGTTTCCCACCACGGTAACTAGAGTAATATCACTTTTTTTTTTTTTAAGACTTCATTGGGGAATTGGGGGAGGGAACACCATTGGGGAATAGGGGGAGGGAACAGACAAGTTGCTGTCCTTTTGCTCTTCAGTCTAGTTGTGGAGGATGTTGCTTCACTGGCCCATGTTGGTATCATCATCATTGCGCTCTTCCCGGGTGAGGCAGATTGGTTGCCAGCCTCTGGACAGCCGCTCACAGAGGCTCTTGGCAGCTCATACAAGCTGCAGGCCGCTCACGCTGGCTGCCAGCCACTCACGGTAGCTCATGGCAGCCACTGCAGCAGGGGCTGCAGCTACGCCATCGCGATGACTCACGGTAGCCCAGTCCAGGTTAAGTTGTTCACCATCTTCTCTCTAGAGGGTGCAGTATCACTGGCCCTATGTGGGATCTGAACCAGGGCCCTGCTGCTCAGAGATGGTGTCCCAAGCCAACTCTTAACCAACACGCCACTTGGCCGGCCTTAATATAACATTTTTATTGGCTTCCTCCCCTCCCCCATCTCATTTTCCCACTCTCCTACAATGCTTCCTGGGGTCATCTCCCAAATAAAGTGTTTGCTTTGTATATCTTTGTCTCCAAGTCAGCTTCTGGAAGAATCCAAGTGAAAACATAAGGATTCTAAAAATGTGCCATGAATCTTTAAGCAAATGGCTGAACCTGCCTGAAGCTTGCTTTTCTTTTCCATAAAACAGGTACACATAAGATTGTCCCTTGCCCCTCTCCCAGATGCTGCAAGGGTGGTATGAGATATAGATGCATTGGGGCCTGAGAGAAGTTACATCCTCACTGGGGAAGCGTTCCTTTGCTGGTTTGAAAGACATTAGATGTCTCTAAGATAGATGGATTTAATTCCCTATAGATCTTCTAGAAGAGTAAAGACATATGTGACCTAAAGTAGTTTTGGAGCTGGGTCTTGTCCAAAAAAGAGAGAATGAGAGAGAAGAAAAAAGGAAAGAAAGAAGGGAAGGAGGGGAGAAGATGGGAAGGAGGAAGGGAGGAAAAAGAAAATGAAATTTCTATCATCTTTCAGTCTTACAACTCAACAGTCACTGGTGTTTTTGGACTGTCCCTAAAAGAATCAGAGAATATCTAAGGACACAATAAGGATGACAACGAATGGCACTAATTTATGCTGCAGAATGTAAATAGAAATGCTTCCGTTTTCCAAGTCCCAGAGCTACAAACATGTCAAGATAAAATGGATTAGATGTGTAAAGGTTGGCCAGCTCCTCCTTTCAAAGGAGGATCCTTTTTAAACATATGTTGTTATAACAACAAAATTAAGGAAAGGACAGAAACGTTCAATTAAATACTATTTGGATCAGAAACAACAGTAGGAGAGAAACGCATGGTGGTCCCCGGTGGGTTCTCGGTTTACCCATTGTCTCTGAGCTCTGCAGACTGGCACATATGGTTCACAGTATTATCCAAACACCGTCACATGTGTGGACAAAGGGGCAGCCACAATCCCAATTCCAGTTCTGTGCCTGATTTTTAAGGTGTCGGACACTTTTCAACACTATTTTTTTGTGTGCTGCAAGAGAAGACTGAAGCGCGGAGGGAAGAATTGCAAATAACCACTTGCAAACACAGCTCTGACCCCCGCCCTGGAATATGGCTTCATGATTAAAGAACTGTGCACAGCACAAAGCCCATCTTGAGACTCCCCAGGGCGTAAGCTGTGGCCCCAGGAAAATGCAAGTATTATCAGCCCTCTCCTTTACACAGCAGAGCGATGAATGCACAGCTAGCAAGAGATGCCAATTTGTTTCAAGTTCTTTCAAATCTGGGTGAATTCACACTCCAGGGCAATGGCTCTTGCTTCTGCAAGCCTCGAAAGTTTCCTGCAAGCTGGGTAAGACGAGGGATTGAAGCAACCCAGGAGCACAGAACTCTTCCAGTGATGCGGCCCTGCTCACACTTTGTGCATTCTTAAAAGTTTCTTCCCGGGCCGGCCGAGGGGCGCGGTGGTTAAGCGCTGGCTTAGGAAGCTAGCGGCCCCGGTTCGGTCCCACAAGTGAGGGCCAGTGACACTGCCCTCAAAAAAAAAAAAAAAAAAAGTGTTTCTTCCTTTTTTTAATTCTTAAAAGCTCACAGTGAGCCAGACAGGTTTCAATTCCGTATCAATTCAGATGATGGATTTACACAAAACCTCAGAAGATTTGCAATGGAAATGGCAACCAGCCCTTAACCACAAAACCCAACGTGACACTTACGGTGTTATTACTGGTGTCTGATTTGGAATTCAAATTCCACTCTAGACAATGGCCCTTTATAACGGTTCTGACATCATTACCTTGCTCCATGGCTGCCTTATCTCACGTACCCCTTATCCTGGGAGACGGTCTAACTCTTCTTTACCTGAACACACTAAGGAAGTGAACTGACCCAGAGGGTCACCCAGAGAGATGACACGTACAAAACCGAGTCTGCTAGGCGCTGCCCACACCTGCCCCGGCCATTCCTCTGTTTCTGGCTGGCCTAGGTCAGTTTGTCTTTCTGAGCCACATGACTGAAAGGGCTGCCTCTGTGGCTGAGTCAGGTACCTGTTGACCAGCCTCTCCCCGTCTGGTTCAAATCCTCTGTTGCTGTCACTGACACATGCCTCCTGGCTCATCTGGGTGGCCCAGCCTCATTAGGAAGGGATTTGGTGCCTGTTAGTTAATTGAGGCCCGTTCCTGCCACCTGCCACTCGCAGGCCTCATCTGCACACTAACAGCTCCTAATTGTCATCATACGGCGGGGTCCCCACAACAACTTGAGAACAGACCCCGAGCAGCACGTGTAGACTCTGCGCTGGGCCGGAGCACTGTGACAATTTATCAGGGGGCCAGACGTTTGGAGAGGAAAGGCACCCTGCACCGACAACAGTGTGAAAGTTTAGTACCCTCCCTGGTATAATTAACGGAGAGAGAGTCTTCTCAGGGAGACTTCACTTAGGGGGACTAAAAGGCTTCATCTGGGCAGGGACAAACTCGACTGAGACAAACGGCTCAAACGCCCAGATGACGCGTCACCTGGAAACAGCACTGCTTCTCAGTGCAAGCCAGTGCCTTTGTGTGACTTCTCCTGGTCAGAGACCAAGAAACATGTTGGGGGTCCAAGCATTGTCCCATTTTCAAGAGCTTGAGTAGAAAAAAGGTGCAGAAGTGAGGACCAGAAAGCCAGCCTCTTGGGAATGGAGAAGCAAGCAAGTGAGGGGACACAGAATGACACAGTCTGAGAAAGTCAAACGCATAGAGAGAACTGTAAATAAAAAGAGACGGAGGGAGACACGTCATTGAGCTGAAGAATTGGAAGGAACTTCAATGTAGGTATAGAATGCACACCTAGTGAGAAATGGGAACAGATTCTAAGACACAGGATGTGAGGACTATATAGCTATAAAGAGAGGGAAAGTGAGGAAGAAGAGAAAGGAGGAAGTTTCTATCATTATGAGAAATTACATGATTTAGGGGCCTGGGAATCCATGTCTGCTAGGAATCAACCTGGGCTTAATAGAAATCAGACTGTGGCTCGCAATATGGTTGATTTTTCTATTTGTTTGTTTGTTTGTTTTTAACTGTAAGAACTACCCCCCCACACACACACTTTCCCAGGATTCTGGTGCCCCATGCTTTCAGATGCCCCATCATTAGGGTATTTTCCAGGTCTGTCCACCCAGAACTGAGAAGTACGGTTTTTGCCTAGAGATTTCTAAGTCAGGTCTATGTTTTTAGTCCCCCCTTGCTAAATGAGGGACAGGAAAGGAAATAAGAAAAACTTGGAAGGAACCCCACAGGCTATACACTAAAGGAAAGAAAACAGAGGCTAAACACAAAAGCCTTGAGTATGAAAGGCAAGGTTGGTAAGACATGTGGCTTTTAGCACCACAGGCTCAGACAATTGATGAAATATTCTTCGGAGCCAGACTCTAATATTATCCCCTCCCTTCCCACCCCCAGGCTTCCAGAAACAAACGGAGAGTAAAAACCTGACCCGGAAGTGTGGGTTGTTTTTTTGTTTTTGTTTTTGTTGTTTTTTTTTTAAGAGAGCAGTGTCACTGGCCCTCACATGCGGGATCCAAACCAGGGCCGCTGAGTCCCAAGCCAGCTCCCAACCAACCAGCCACTCGGCCGGCCCAGGAGTGTGGTTTTTTTAAATAAACCAAGTCCTGGAAATAATTCCCTCCTTCCTAATGAGAGAGAGAGAGAGAGAGAGAGAGAGAGAGAGAGAGAGAGAGAGAGAGAGAGAGAGAGAGAGAGAGAGAGGCTGAGGAAACCCCAAAATGGAAAAAGGCAGGATGCCGCATGCTGGGAATTGCTTCCAGGAGAGGTTTCAGAATTGTTAGCAGGAAAGGATCCATTTCTCTCTCCCCCGCTGGCCCCCACTTCCCCACAGATGAACACTGGGGCAAGGGCACTTAAAGTAATTAAACACCCCAGAGAGCTGTGAGAGCAGTTACGTTTTGCCAGAACATAGTATCTCTGACTCAAATATACCTATTCTTTTGGTTTCCTCCATGAACATATCAAGTGATTTTTTTTTAAGAAAGTTGGTAGCACTGGCGTTCTCCCTAAGTTTTGATACAGACAGCTTTCCTTAAGCCTTCCCAAATTGCATATTTGCACCTCACAAGCAAAGCCTTAAAATGTCCTCCTGCATAATTCGCTAACCTCCAGCACCTGTGCCTCCTCTCTCTCCACTTAATCCTGCCCACAACGCAAAACCCAAAGAGGCCTCTTTTCACATCTTTCCGAGCATGCCACTGGCTTTCCTGCTCCCCCTCCAGCTAACCCTCTCTGGATGTCACTCACTGCTTTCCCCTGCCTGTTTCCTCCAGCCTGTGAACCCGAGGGGCCTCGTCTATGCTGCTTCCGAGAGCTGGCAGATTTCAGAGGGGAAAAAAAAAAAGCCGAGAAAGAAAGAATGGCAGTTTGACACTGCACTGTCACAGTTAAAACGGGCCCCTGTGCGTGACCCAGGCTTGGCCACCGATGCCTCGTGCCCAATCACAGCTGAGGCTGCATCTGCCATGGTTCACGGACCGCTGCTCCATGCTGGGGGACCAGATGCCTCTGTTTATGCTCCCCTCCTCCTGGCCTTCTGCCGGACGGCAGCGAGACAGAGCCGCTAGCCATCACCGGACTTCATCTGTCTCTACAGTCTTGTCTTTCAATATATTCTTTCCTCCGCCCCTCTCTGTCTCCACATCCTCCCCCGAAATGACCAGGAGGGGTGGTTCTCTTTTTAAAGTTTGACCCAGTAGAACAAAGCAGAATACAATTCCAACCGGGAGGACTTTGATTCCTGCCATACGCAGGGCGACGCAGTGTGCAGAGATCAGGCTGGGTACCACCAGGCCCCAGCTCTGCTTCGCCATCCACATCCTGCTTTAAATTTCACTGTGGCTGGTTAGGAATATCACATGGAAGCACTAACTCTAAATGCCGGCACTTAGCTTCTTAGGCAAACTGACCTACGGTGCTGGAAGTTGGAGGCTGGAAGGAAGACAGACAGATTGGAAGCCAGAAATTAGCTGCCATTTCTTAAAGGCCCTGTGTGGGTTTGGATTTTGTGTTTTAAGTAAGTCATCCTTGGCACACTTGACACATTCTTTTCTCTCCCTGACACTGCTGCACACAACTCCCACAGAAGGGATGTCCGAGAGTCTCTTCATCACTTGGTGTGTTGAGCACACAGGTATCTGTCCACAGAGTACAGAGCAAACCAAGTGTCCAGTGGCTGCCTCATATACTGTCCACCCCATACACTGTCCATCCCATAGCCCCAACGAGCCAGGCTGGAACCTCTCACATCTGACAATTAAGTTAGTGAACTTGCCACTGTGTGCTTCCACTGTGGCAAGTTTGTGAACTTAACTGTGAGACCATTCATATGTTATGAGAGTGTGAGCAGAGGAGACCCAGTCCACCATAATACATCACACCTCCAGCCAGAGAGGGAGATGAGGTGGGTTTTCACTGACCAGTGCTCTCTGGTTTCCAAATGTGATGGCCGTCCCTCACATGTCAATGGCTGTCCTTGCTGAAGACACATCCTCATCACTGGTCCTGAAACTCTTTCCCTGGTCACTGTTATTACTATTGGAAATGCCTGGGATTCCCTCCCTCTTCTCCCCTCCCCTCCCTCAAAGACCCCTTCTAAGCCCCCAAACCTCCTACACTGGGCGCTTACCTTTCTAACACTGAACTTCACTGAACTTCAGAATGAGTTTTTACCTAGAAATTACCTACAGTGATAAGTTCCGTGGGCAGTAGGGTTCAGCTACATCATAGGTTATACTAACTTTTTCTGGACTGCCCTACAGCTCTAACAAATATGTATTGATTTAACTACATTTTTTATTGAGATACAACCAGTTCTCAGGTACTGGACTAAGTGTTAGGGATACACAGGTGAGTAAGCCAGGCCCTGCTCTCAAGAAGCTCACAGGGACACCAGGGAAAATTGGCACCAATTCATCGATATGCAATGTGATAAGTGGTACCTATTGAAGGAAATATGGGGGTGCTGAGGAAAGAATCAATAAGTCCTGCCTGGGCTCATTAGAGGAAGGTTCCCCTGAGAATGTGACATTTGAGCTGACTCTTGAAATTCTCAGAAAACAGGAGGTGGAGGGATGGAAGGGGACATTCAGAAAAAGGGGGAAACAGTCATTCTTTCCACTACAAATCATGTACTACAAGCAAACATGGTATTAGGTGCTGGAGACCCAAAGTGAAAAAGGCTCTGGCCCTGCCCCCAATGAGCTTTCTGACATATGTACAAAATTGGGATAATGGTACTTTTATTGAGAAGCATGCTGTGAATGCCACATGGTGATTTAACAAATGGGGTTTGGAACACAACTCATTTATAGCTGAGCAGTTGCCTAAATATGAATGTCAATTACAGACATATACTTTGCCATATGTAATCCTTTAAGATTCCCTGAAACCAACATATATGTCACAGAAAACAAACAGATCCAAATTGTATTAATAATCCAAATGATCAAATACTATTTATCATGTGTGGAGTACATGAAAAGTGTTCTTAGGGAATTAAAGAGGTATGCGGGTTGGTATATTGTTGTTTATATAAAACAATTTATAAGCACCTTATATTATGTTGTTTTTCTAAACAAAACTCTGTCAATAATAATAGTAATTTTAAATACTCAGTGCAGGTACTATTTTTAGCCCCTAACTCTCCCTTAAAATCTGAGGAGTTTCCTAATGAACACCAGCATCTTCAGTGGGTTACCTGAAGATGCATCATACACTGGTGGTTCCTGGGACCACCCTGGACTAGGAAACAAATCTGCTTCTTCTAAGCAAGATGGCAACCAGGAAGCGTCTTTTCACCTGGGAAGGATTACACTAAAAAGCAAAATTTAATTGAAAGTAAAGGCAAGATCATTTATATTATATATAAATTATCAGCAACAATTGATGGTCACGAGGGTCTACTTTGAGTTAATAAAAACATTCATTCATGTATCTGGTACATATCTAAGGATTTTACATTTCTTGATAGGTAATTAAGAAAATCAATCCACTAAACCCATATTAAATGGAAGCATTGAATTGAAGCTCCACAAGACACCACTCCATGCCCAGGGCCTGGCACAGAGTGGGTGTTCAATGAATGAATGAATGCAATTCAATTCTAGCTGCTCTGGTTACTTCAAAGGTAAAGAAGGCACATCTAGTGTTTCGAATGGCAAAGATATGAAATAAATAATCGTTGAATAAACTTGAGCTGCTTAATCCACCAAAAAGACTTTATATTATGAAAAGGACTATTTTTCTTATGTAGATATATTGTGAGAAAGGAAAGGGGTCGTGCAAAAGGAAGGGGGTGGGGGAAAGAAAGAAGGGACCACTCTTAAAGACGTTGTTGACTCCAATTCTCTCTAGATTTCCAATGTACTTATTTAAAAGGTCACTTTTAAATCATTTAATTTTAACCTGTAGTTTTTTAGCCAAATATAATCAACATATTTTGGCAAGATGTCATGCATATTGTTCAAAAGAGTGTTCTCCACATGAGATATTACATATAGAGGGGCCCCACCACTCAAAACTCTGATACGCTATATCCACCACAAAGAAATCCTAACACACTTTCCCTTTTGAAAATAGTTTAGCATCTGAGTCATAGCTCCCTGCACATGCTTAACTCATAGGGACTCCAAAATTAGGCACAAACACTGAATAATTAATCTCCATGATAACAAAGGGAAGCCCTGAAAAGCTCTGGGCAGCACTCACTCCCTGGGCATCACCACGGATTTATTTTTAAGAATTTTGTTCTTTCTAGACTTTCTCTTATGCCTCCTCAAAAATAACAAACAAACAGACAAACAAACAAAAAAACCCAGGAATGTGGGTTCTTCTCCTCCTTCTCTTTCTTCTCCTAATTTCTCCTCCTCCTCCTCCTCCTCCTCCTCTTCCTCCTCCTCCTCTTCCTCCTCCTCCTCCTCCTTCTCTTTTCTCTCTCTCTCTCTCTCTCTCTCTCTCTCTCTCTCTCTCTCTCATATCAAAAGCAGAGATGTTGATTTTTGGTGTTGATTACCAGATGCCTTGACTATAATTCAGCACCAAGGACACCGCCCATGTTTTGGGGGAACTGCTAGGGACACATTGCTCTATTATAAATGAGGCCTTTGGTCTAAAGACCACCAAGAAAACCAGCCCAACAAGAAAACAATCTCACCCCAAACATAATTCCAGTCTGCTCTCACAGCGACTTTCAGGCAAGAAAAAAAGGATACGTTTCTTAAATATAATCCATACTAAGCAAACATTTGATAAAATATTTTCATTTATAGTATAACATAAAAGGCAGAAATGTCAAGTTATATGGGACCTCAGAGGGTGGCTGGTACCACATACTCTTCATTTCACAGATAATGAGTCCAAATTCCATCAAGAGAGTGGGACTGTCCTTGAATCCAAGGACCAGGGACTGTTCTCTACTGACCACTCTTTCTTTTAAGCTTTACTCAAATAGGAGAAAATCAGCTTTTTTTCAATTCTCTCCTAAGAAGTTTTCTCCTGTTGATAAATTTTGTAATAAGTATGCTTTTACAAGAACATCTCTTTGGGGATTTATCATAAATTAACAACTTACAAACCTTTTTTATCCCCTTCAACCAACCCCCACCTCAGCCTTAATAAGATCATCAACTTTCACTTTTCAGACCCTCCTGTGGTGCTAAGCCCTCCTCACACAGTGTCACACCATGTCTCAATGTCACCCTATTAAATTCTGCATCTTTAATGTGGGGACTATAAGTCTTATTTTTACAGATGAAGAAACAGAGGCAAAAATAGCTAAACAACTTGCCGAAGATCACACTGTTAATAAATGTAAAATAAAAATTCTCATCTGTTCTGCCTTATTCCAAAGTCCCTCCAAATGTCACTAACTGCACATAGATCAGTGCCTAAAAGAGTCAGCGATGTATGAGGGAGAAAGAAAAATTGTTAAAGTGCTGCTGTTTAGGCCCATTTGTACTTTAGAAGAGAACCAGTCTTTAAAGAAATATGTGAATGAGGCTCTCTTGGTTATGAAAGGTAAGGTCAAGAGCAGAGCTGGGAGTGGGAAGGGTGAGACAAAGAGAACCCAATGACTCTGCATAATAATTTTAAAAGTGAGTGCTTTCATTTTTCCCTGAATTGACACAAACGATGGGAGTTTACTGAGAGGAATAACCTGAGAATAGTGGGGTGGATAAGGAACCACTGGAAGACAGCAATCCCCAGAACCCAGCATTGATGGCCAGTAAAGAGTTCCCATGATGGGTGTGGCCAACTGTGTTTCCCCAAAATAGCCACAACAATATTTCATTTCCCCCATGTTCTTCCAGAATCTTGTCACTGTCCATCAAAGATGGAGTCTATTTCCACTCCCTTTAAACTTGGGCAGGGTTTTGTGACTACAAATAGGATGTGGTGGATGTGATGCCCCATGATTTATGAGTTAATAAAAGGTAATGCACGGGCCAGCCAGGTGGTGCAGTTGGTTAGAGTATGAGCTCTGAGCAACAGAGTCACCAGTTCAATTCCCACATGGGCCAGTGAGCTGTGCCTGAGCTGAGCTGCCAACAGGTGGCAGGACGGTTCAGCTGGTGAAAGCCATGCTCTTAACAAGGTTGCTGGTTCAAATCCCGCATGGAATGATGGGCTGCACCTCCTGCAACTAAGATTGAACACAGCACCTTGAGCTCAGCGGCTGTGAGTGGCCAGATGGCTCAGTTGATTAGAGCGTGTGCTCTTAACAACAAAGTTGCTGGTCCGATTCTCACATGGGATGGTGCGCTGCACCCCACCTCCACAACTAGATTGAAAATGGTGACTGGACTTGGAGCTGAGCTGTGCCCTCCACAACTAAGGTTGAAGTTCAACAACTTGACTTGGAGCTGATGGGTCCTGGAAAAACACAATGTTCTCTTCCCCAACTCCCCAACACTGTTCCCTTCCCCAATTCCCCAATAAAATCTTTAAAAAAAAGGTACTGCAGCTTCTGCCTGGCTCACTCTCTCAGAATGCTCACCTTTCACACTTGGCGGCCATGTTGAAAGGAAGCCCAGGCCACATAGAGAGATCAGGTGTCCCACCTGACAGCCCAGCTAAGGTCAGCACCAACTACAAACATGTGAGTAAACGAGCTTTCAGACATGCCAGCCCATAGCATTCAAGCCACCCTAACTGACACTGTGGGTGTCGATGAAGAACCGCTACAACAGTGATGAACAGAAGAAAAACTCAGGAGCCAGGGTGGGGAAAGAAGTGACTGGCACACATGCCAGAAACCCTCAGAAACAATGTGAAGAGTGTGGAATTTCTTTTGAAAGCAAGTTTTAAACGTAGTCGTTTGGGATGCATTAGACAACCACCATCTAATAACAAGAAATGAATCTGGTTTGGAGGAATTAAAATAAGCAGGTAAATTTTTGAAGGAAAAAAGACAGAATTTACACATTAAAATTAGGTTTGGTTCCCAGTAAGAGTCTTGGAAAAAAATGGCTTACAGAAAATGTAAGTTTCTTTTCTGTCATAAGAGACTCTGGATTCAGGTACCCTACTTGGGCTTCTCTCAGTTTTCTTGCTCTGCTGTTTCTAGGGTGTGGCCCTCATCTTCATGGTTGGAGAGAAGGGGCCTGGGCCAGTTACCTCTTTTAAGGAAGGTCCTTAGAAGCTGTCACATTACTCTTTTGCTTACGTCCTGACCGATTGGCCAGAAATTAGTCACATGATCACCCTATCAGCAAGAGAGGCTGGAAATTGTAGTATTAATTCCAGCAGTCATGTACCTGCTGGGAATCAGGAGCTCTAAGAGGGTAGCAAGGTTTTCGGTCAGGGCAACTGTTGCAACTTCTGTCAAGGTGGCGAGGAAGGTGTTTTGTAAGGCTCAAAGAGGGACCATTGAAAATGTCTGGGCAGGTTACAGGTCAGCCCTTATCCTCCAAATCACAGCTTCTCACTCACCACAGCCAAGCAAAAATTGTCGAGTCTCTTGTTTCCCACAGTCTGGAATTGGGGGAAGTTATTTGACAGATCCCCAAATCGTGCAGCTGACCTATCTGGAATGGCCGTTCTCAGCCTTGGCTTTACAAAACCCAAAGCATCTCCAAATCTCTTAAACAGCATAATAAAATCAATAAAATGTTTTCAAAAGAAAATGAAATTAATGTTGCCTAAATTGAAACACATACTATGCCTTTGTCAACAAACCAAATAACCAATGAGTGAGGGTCACAGTTCCCCAACGGTGATGACCACAGCTCCGGGAAAGCAAAGTTTGTTTTGGTCACTCACCCAAACACCACAAGCCTGACTGAATTTCCATTCAATATTTCTGGTGGCATGATCTCACTTATATGTGGAATTTGAAAAACTGAATGAATGAACATAAGAAACAGAAATAGTCTCATAGACATAGAGGAAAAACAGGGTTGCTAGTTGGGAGGGGGGTGGGGATGGGGGAGAAAGGGAAGGGATTAGACAGCATAAATAGGTAACTACAGTATTGTCACAGGGATATGAAAGACAGTTCGGGGAATATAATGTTGTTAAAATTTTGTGGGGTGTCAGATGGTCACATGTTTTGTTAGGGAGACCACTTCATGGATGGAGTAGAGGGTTGATCACGGCACTGTATACCTGAAATTGATGTTGTATAATATTGTATGCCAACTGTAATTGAGTATATAGACAGTCACGGGATGTGGATTATATGGTGGAAGGGAGTCAAAGGAATTGTAATAGATATGTATGATATGGGGGGGGAGGAGTGAGAGGGGAGAATTGGAGGAGGGGGGTTGTCAGTTTGAGGGGTAAAAAGTATAACTATTACACTTTGTTGTACACCTGAAGCTAATTAAAAGTATATATAAATAAAATAAAATAAATAAATAAAAAATAAAAGGAGGCAGAAAAAAATATATTTCTGGTGGCTCTTTGGCCTTGGGTTTTTGCGAATTTGGATTCAGTCACCAGTGTTATTTTGTCTGTAGCACTGAAGTAAATTTAATGAAGCCAGAAGGCAGCTTAGAAAAGCCATATTTGCTGAGGCTATGGCCCTGCAAAAAAAAAAAGATAAAATCCGGAACAAAAAGCCATCACACAGCTGACCAGCGCTGGTTTAGAGGCCTTGCTCTCTGCAGGATCAGCGTTTCCGGACTGCTGTCACTCACAGGGTTCTGGTGACAATGACGGTGGTGGTGGTGGTGGTGGTGGTGGTTGGTGGTTATCACGGTGATTTCCTTATTGCTTCAAATAGCATTACGTTCTGCAAAGCACCTCTACCACTTGGAGGTTGTACCTCTAATGCATTTTCATCAAAGTCACAACATTTATATTTGCTTCCATTTTTAACAACGTCTTTTGGACTCTTCGAAAATTATGTGGAATTCACCAAGATGGTGTTACTGTTGCCAGAAAGGGTATTGGTAATGTGGCTATCCTTTCTTGGCCTCATCTGATAGGTTAACAAGAAACTAAGTGTAAGAAGCATGAAGTTTAAAGTGGCTGACAATATCAGAATAGTCATAAAACAGACTGTCAAAAGGTGGCTCAAAGGGATCTCAGTGTTGAATCAAATGAATAGCAATCCAGAAGAATTTGCTGATAATATCTCACATTTAAAAACACCGAGAAAAGTCTCAAAGTTTTTAGGGTCTTCAGAATAAAACCAATCATCATTTTAGAAGCCAGGCATTTTCGTGTGAGTTCTCCGTTCCTTGGGGGTGGGGGTGGGGGTGTGGGGGGTGTTAGCCAACCATGGGCAGTTTAATGACAATTTAGAAAACACATCCTCCAAACAGATTAACTGTGCTAGACTGGAAAAATAAGCTCATGTTTTTCGTTTATTTAATCTGATTTATTAAAATAAAATAATAGGGTAAAATACTTTCAAACAATTAAAACAATTTGTGTTCCACCCACACAAATGAGTTCAAGATTGAAATGAAACTCCATTTGCATCATTACTTGCAGCCCATAAGACACATATGTAGTCACTCCAGCTCACTGAGACAGAATGGGAAGGAACTGCTGTGAATTTTACAGAAGTCATTGCTGTGTGACAAAGTTCACGGCTCCCCGTACCCCCTGCCTCCCATTCCCACCAGAAGCCATCATTCCTGATTAAAGCAAACACTGTCAATGTGGCCACAGCCCGGGCTGTTCCAATCCCCTCTGAAAACATTGCCAAAACAGATTTCTGATTGGGTCACGTTAGGTCACAGTATCCATGGGTGGACAAAATGTAGTAAAATTTTTATGGGCCACTTGAGACATCTTGGATCGGTGCAGTTCAAGCTCTGTTCAAAAGAGCACAGTTGGCTTCAAGTTCTTTCACAAACTCCTCAGCATATGGAAATGTCCCCAAGACTTCTCTTGCCTCCTCTGCGGCCTGTTGTCCCTACCCCCATCACTCTGTCAATCCTGACGGCTAATCCTATTCTCTTTCAGCTTCATACCTCAGACAGAACAAAGGAAATTTCAAAGTGGGTCTCTCTCCTTTGTTAAAACTCCCAAGAGCTCTTCAAGGAAAAGTAGGTGGGTGTTGGGGGCAGGGGAGCAATAGCATACTGGGTTTTCCAGAAACTGCCATCTTTTCTAGAAACTACAATCCTTACCAAATGCCTGTTGGCCTCCAACAAGTATGAACTGATTTTGAGGAATAAAACATACAAGAAACCTGACCATTTCACCCCCCTGTTTTTATTGAAGGTGGGGGAGGTCAGCAAGGTACCCAGTCCTCCTGGAAGCACATCAGATAATCGAGGGCCCTGAACACCCTGCAAAGAGATTTAGACCTGATCCCATCGGTGCTGGGAGCCACTGAAGGTCTCTGAGCGAGGGAGCAAACTGTTCTCAGTTCTGTATGAGTTTTGGAGTGTCAGCAGCTTCCAGACTTTGCAAAATGGCTCCAGAAAACTGCAAACAGCTTCCCCACACCCACAGGGATAACCTGATGAAGGCTTTAGTATGGAAACCAGAAACGAAATTCTTTTTTTTATTCTTGTGGTATAAACACACACAACCTTAAATATACATCTTCTACAGTTTGGTAGTGCTAAATATATTCACACACAAACCAGAAATTCTTAATCCTAATTCATCCCAGTTCAGTTATTACGCTAGACCTTGGGTCTTTGTCTGAACCTATTTCCTTATCAACAAAATGGGAGGAAGTATTTCTTAGGCACCCATTTATGCATAAAAAAGCAAATTATTTTTAGCAATATCTGAAGAGACACTATGTATGGTACATTTTCAGAAGAAGAAAGAATTTTCAGCTCCTCATTGTCAAAATGAAAGAGTGCAACTCCTTGAGAACAGTCCAAGGAAAGGCAGCTTCCCCTGGATCACTGAGGGACTGATCAACAAAGGAAATTTCCGTTTTTTGTGGGGATTTTTTGTTTTTTGTTTGTTTCTTTTTTCTTTTAAGGGCAGTGTCACTGGCCCTCATATGTGGGACCGAACCGGGGCCGCTGGCTTCCCAAGCCAGCGCTTAACCACCGCGCCACTCGGCCGGCCCAGGAACTTCCCGTTTTTAAAACAATATTTTGATTCAGGGTGTGACCATATACATATATAATATTATTTATATTACACACATATATATATATAATATTATATATTATATGGCATTATATATATTATATATAGTATAATGGTGTATATCATATATAGTATAATGGTGTATAGTATAATGGTGTGTGTATATATATATATAATGTATACATAATACTATATATAGTATAATATATATTCACACCCAGAATTAAATATTATATATAATATTTACTATTCTATATATAAATAAATTAATATATACAAAGGGTGCCCAAAAATGCATACACATTTTAAAAAAGGAAAACTGTATTAAAATTGTAATACTCAATATATACCGATAACAAAAGATGCGTTTAAATCACATGTGACTTCTGCAATGACAAGAGGTGCTCAAAGTGGTTACCATCAGCATCCAGACACTTCTGATTATGGAGAACTACTGCTTGAGCAACGCTGACCAAAGTGTCCACTTGCATACCTTTTTTTGGAAGCCCCGGTATATAATATCTCCCACCGCACACAATCTTCTATAGTCCATGACTTTGCTAGTCCTTCCATTGAGAGGCAGGGGTCAGTGCCCACTCACTCTCCTTGAATCTAGACAGGCTTTAACTCACTTGTAACATGTGAGGGAAGTGATGTGAGGCTGAGTCATAAAAGGTTACGCAGCTTCTCTTCTGTTCACGGGAAGGCTTGTGCAGGGCCCTGCCCCACCGTGCTGTGAAAAGGCCCATGAAGTGATCATGTGTAAGGAAGCCCACACAGCCTCACACAGAAAGGCCTTCTAGAGAGGCACGTGAGAATACCCAGAGCGAAAGAAAGCCATTTACAGCCAGGCCCCCAGTTGCTCCAGGCCCCTTGCTGTTCCTGCTCCAACCACCATCTGACCACAAGTGCATGAGCGGCCCCAACACAAAACCAGTCAGCTGAACCTTCCTGAATTTGCCACCCACAGAAACGGTGAGAGAAAATAAAACAATCATTCTTGTTTAAACCGTTAGGTTTGGTGATTCGCCGCATAGCATTGGCAACCATAATAAATGGCAAGACAATAGGTTGATACCAGGCTTTAGTAATTCAGGGGATGCTGCCTGCTCAGTCTTCCCTACATAGCCACCAGCATGCTGGCACACCCCCCACCCAACCTAGCGTGTGGTCTCCTCTTTCCCAGTCATGTGAACTGAGTAGCAGGTGTGCTACTCAAGAAGCAACAACTTACACCCTCATTCCCAGTCTACCTCCCCACCAAAGCTTAGAGTGATGGAGCATGGACCTCGGTGTATATGAAAATCACCTGCAATACTTTAGCCCCTCCCTGCCTCGACCCAGATCCTGATTTGGCAGGTTTTAATGGGAGTTGGGTACTTCTGCTTACAAGAGGAGAAATTCACCCTAAGAAGACTGGAGAGCAAAATGGGATGTACCACCTTTGCTTGAGTCCAAGCCTCCAGCTCCTGCTCCAAGGAGCTGTACTGAGGCTAAGGAGCTCCGTTCTCCTTCACAACAGGGATCTTTTTCTGGATTAATTCTAAAGCTGTCTAAATGTTTTCTCTGAAAACCATTTGCTGGATGGAGACCACTCTCTGGGGCGAAGCTGGCAGAGGCATGCAGACCCAGAGCTGAGCGCACCCAACGGCTCTCCCAGGACATCTAGGACATTTTTGGATGAAAGCTGGGGAAACAGGGTAACCAGCTGTTTTGTCAGTATGCTCTGTATGGGCCCTGGTCCTTCCTGACCCTCACTGTACAGCGCACCCCCGCTGGTCATGGTCCAGTGGGAGATTTTCGGTCCTCCCAGCAGCATGATGCTGGTGGTTCTTACTCCGTTTTCATTGTTTGACCAGCATGTGCTGCTCACACCTACTCTTCTCTGTGGTCCATATTCATCCCAAAACCTGAAGCTCACATTCCCAAAGGCTTCACTTTTCAGGCTTTTGATATTATCTCCAACTGAGGCTAAGTACTCTGACATTGTATTTTATTATTATTATGCTTATTAATAGTTACAGGTGTACAAAACTATACAATAGTTATCTTTTTCACCCCTTACAAAATGACTACCCCCTTTCCCCTCCTGTGTCCCCCCACCCCCGATATCATACATATCTATTACAATTCCACTGACTCCATCCCCACACTATATGCCACATCTCATGACTATATATGTGTTAAATTATATTCAACATCTAATATTAATGACATGGTAGTTTTGATATGTCAAAGTGTTCAATTGTTCAATGTAAATGTTTAAAATACCTCATGCTTTACATAACCCTGTTTAAGCATTCCTGCTTTCTCCCCCCACCCGTTTGCCCCCAAAGTGCTGGGAGCTTCAGAAAATAAAAGTAGCCCAGGCCTTGCTCAACCTCAGATTTTGAGATGCTCAATTCATAATTGCTTAGCTACAGATTCTCTTTTTTCTTACGATATTTTGATCCTGACTCCACTATCAAATTTAAGCTTACTAAAGATAAGGCCCTGGACTCCTTTTTTCTGTCCCATGCTCCAAACCATCTTGTTCATGGTGCCCATGGAGCTGATGATGTATGACACACACTACAGTCTGGTCTTATTTTCTCAACTAGCTGTGTGGCCTCTCTGAGCTTCAGTGTCCACACATGTAAAAGCAGGGTGACAACATTCCTACTTGGCAGGGTTGTGGGGAGTATCAAATGTGATCCTCTGGGCAGCACACCTAACACAATCCCTGAAACATGGGAAGTGTTCAGTGAGTTGTAGTTCTGCAATGAATTGTGTCCCCCTCCAAAGAAGATACGAGGTCTGCCAATTAAGTTCGTGAACTTGTTTAGCAACAATGTTGCTAACCTTTTCTGATATCAGAGGGATTATTCATTATGAATTTGTACCAACAGGACAAACAGTTAACCAAGTTTACTATTTAGAAGTGCTGAAAAGGCTCTGTGAAAAAATTAGATGATAGGAATTTTTCACCAACAATTCATGGCTCTTGCATCACGACAATGCACCAGCTCACATGGCACTGTCTGTGAAGGAGTTTTTAGCCAGTAAACAAATAACTGTATTGGAACACCCTCCCTACTCACCTGATCTGGCTCCCAATGACTTCTTTCTTTACCTAAAGATAAAGGATATATTGAAAGGAAGACATTTTGATGACATTCAGGAAATCAAGGGTAATATGAAGACAACTCTGATGGGCATTCCAAGAAAAGAGTTCCAAAATTGCTTTGAAGGGTGAATAGGTGCTGGCATTGGTGCATAGCTTCCCAAGGAGAGTACTTCAAGGTGACCATAGTGATATTCAACAATGAGGTATGTAGCACTTTTTCTAGGATGAGTTCGTGAAAGTAATTGTCAGACATCGTATATTGAACTTCTAATCCTGGCCTCTGTGAATGTGATTTTATTTAGAAATAGGGTTATTGCAGGTGTAATCAAGGTATTATTAGGTCCTAAACCTAATGATGGGTGTCCTTAGGAGGAAAAGGGAATTTGGAGACACATAGAGGGAAGATGGCCATGTGATGACAGAAGCAGAAATTGGAATGATGAAACTACAAGACAAAATGCCAGGGGTTTCTGGCAACCATCAGAAGCTGGGAAGAGGCAAGGAAAGAATCTTCCCTAAATCCTTTGGAGGTGGCCCTGCAGACACCTTGATTTTGGACTTCTGGCCTTCTGGAACATAAGACAATACAATTCTGTTGTTTTACACCACCCATTTTGTGGTATTTCATATGGCAGCCCTAGGAAACTGATACAGATTTTGGTACTGGGAAATGGGATGTATGTTTTTGAAGAGAAAGAAAGGAGCCAGACAAGGGACCAGGTGATAAGGGCAGAGTTAGTGCAAAGCAGTGCATAGAGGAGGTCCAATCCCCTCCTTGACCCAGCCGCCAAGGAAACCTTCCACAACTCTCCTCCCAGCACTCCCCTGCAGCCTGATGCCCCATGAGACCAGCAACAATAAGAAATGTGGAAAACATGAAATTTGTATCAGTGATGAGTTAATTTAGAATTTAGTACAAAAAGGTATTTCTCGGGCATCTTAGGCTGAAGCCCCCAATGAAGTATGTAGAAGACACCTCAGAATTGTCTACTCAAAATATAGATGGAGGGAATATTTACTCATAAGCTTCTGCCTCCATTGGTCAAGGTTTATCCAAAGGAATGTTACCTTCCTTGGACTTCCAAGTTTGCACGTTAAACCAGAATGACGTAAGCAAGTCCCCATGAGCTTGGGCAGAAAGCACAAAATATCTACTCCTTAGAGCTCATTGTACAGCATTACTCAGAGCCCTAAGGTGAGCCAGGAAAATTTGAGAAGAGGCACAAAAGGGGAGATCCAAAGAAGCTGATTGGATAGAGGAAAAGAAAGGAAGGCCCAGTTTCTGGATTGGGTAGTTTCATGGTAGTGTTCAGGCCACTTGTACATGGAACGCAAGGAAAAGATGAGATTTGGAAACAAAGGGTTTCACTAGAGAAATGTTAAGTTGAAAGGACTGTGGGACCCTCATAGATGTCAGGGAGAGGTGGAGCTCATGGGGGAGCTCAAAGCGAACCCCCAGAGAGGGTGTGTACAAAGCGAGGAGCCTCAGGACCCCAAGGCGGGGCCCTTGGAAACTGGATGCTAAGGGAGCAGAAAAGTTAATGAAGAGGGTGAGAGCAAAAGAGAAGTGGGAGCAGAAACCACTGAAGCCAGCCAATTTAAATGCAAGGTATAGTGCCCCGAGGGTTTCACGTATAAGACCAAATAAAGCATCCTTGCTGCCATTTCTCTTAACAAAAAAGACCCCTGCTTCTTGTCCTAAATTCCCAGTCTCTATTCCTGGCACCTTCCCCTGTCACCAAGTCCGGTCAACTCTTCCCTTATGGTGTCATTTATACTCACTCCCTCTTCTCTGTCTTCACGGCCACCGTCCAGGTCCTGAACCTCACAGCCTGTAGTCTGGACTATCCACTAAAAGTGCCTGTTGCCCCAGCCTCCCCCACTCCTCTGAAGCCAGACTGATTTTCCTAATGAAACACCCTGAGCAGGCTGCTCCCTGCTCCTTTCTTTCTCAGGAGAATTCTCATTTTTTTGCTCTCATAAGCAGCCCTTGATATATCGGGTAGTCGGAAAAGTCATGACGTATTGTTTCTATGTTTTTCATTGCAAAACTGCGTCATGACTTTTCCAACAACCCAATATTTGCCTCCTGGTGCCCTCAAGTAGATGTTTCTTTCTCTTGGGCGTAGACCTAGGAGTGGAATTCCTGGGTCGAAGGGTATGTGCATTGCTTTTCTAATTCCCGACCTATTTTCTTCTGCTCATCTACAAACCCTACATTCCAGATAAGTACAATCCTAGAACAGCTCAGAGCCTTTGCTGTGTGATTTCCATGGTGGCATGGAATGCCTTTCCCCTACAGCCCCAATAATCCAAACCCTGCCATCCTCTGTGCCCAGCTCAGATACCGCCCCCTCTTCCAAGAAGTCTGCCCTGATTCCTCCCCACCAGAATTCATCTCTCCTTCCTCTGTGCTCTAAAGGCACTTGATTTGTTCCCCTACTCCTATTCTACCTGGCTATTCTCACTATCTCTGCAAGGGTTGCTCCTCTCCTGGGAGCAAAGGCAGTGTCTACATCATGACCCCTCCCCCACGAGGGTATAGTGTATGCTGTACCGACCCCAAGACTCACATTCTTTGCACACTTTCTCACATCTGAACTAGGAAAGTGTCTTACATTTAACAGTGTATCATACTTTAATTGGCAGCTTTTTTTCTTAGTGCTTCTTAAAATAACAGTGTGCCTTCCAACCAATGATATCTCAGATTCCATGAGCTACAGTAGGAGATGTTCAACCAGCATTTGCTAAATTGAATGAGTCATTTTAAGTAGGAGACTCTAGACCCACCATCTGGATTAGAAACCATTTCACTGCAGTTTAGTGCTTCCCTTCAGTACCCCCGGCCCTCACCTGTCCGTTTGGATGGTGATGGGTGCACCTGGAAAGACTTCACACATTCTGAACCCATCTGGGAAGTGGCCCTTAAAGACACTTTTCTCACCTGCAAGATCCCTGTTGCCTCCAGCAGCAACCTTAGTAATGGACCTCTCACGGGTGTTGCCTCCCTTTCTTGGTGCTGCCCAACCGCTCTTCCCTCAGCCCCCGATTCCTGGAGGCCCCCAAACAAATCACTGCACACAAACCTTTGTTTTAGGCTCTGCATTGGGGGAACCCAATGAAGACGTCAGAATCGCCACAAAACCATCCTCATGGGGGCTGTGCCTGCTCCTGACAAAGGAGGGAAGTGGCATCAGGATCTGCAGGCAGCACAGAAAGGGTCCATCAGTCACTGGAGGGGCTGCCCCTCCTCACCTCCCCACCTTTCTCACCTCACCTGTCCCACCTGTCCTGCAGGGTAGACAGCAAGATTTACCCGGGCTTGTGACAATTGCTTTGTGGCCCCAAGGCAAGGCACTCAGGGAAGGAACAACTCCAGGGACAGCAGGGTGGAAAGACAGGGATTCTGCCTGGCTTGGGAGTCGGGAAGGTGGGGGGACTAGAGCAGCACACGTGCTGGGAACAGATGGGGCTTCCTGGGCACCAGCGCTAATTAACCAGCTTGGCAGCTCAGGGCCTGGGCCCAAGCATATTGCCCATGGCCCCCAGGGGCTGAGCACATGTAGCTGCATACAGGCGGGAGCCCACCAAGCTCAGATTCAGCCCCAAGACCCCAGCCCAGAGAAAAGGAGAAGGAGGGAGGGAGAGAGGAGGTCCCCAGAACAGGCCATCTCTCCATTCCCCAGGCTAGGAGTAGCAGCTTCTAACACAAATCAGATGATCCTCTTATTCAGCAGGTGTCAGGGGACCAAGAAGCAGAAGAGAGGAGAAGGAAGGCAGGGCAAAGACCCCTGCTTACGGAGGCTGCTGCCACCACCCACCTGCGCTAGACCAACTGGACCCAGAAGATAAAAGTGGGGTGGGGGTGGAGGCGGAGAGAGAGAGAGATCACTGGCATATGACAACTTTCCAGTCACTTCAGCTCCAAACCCAGGCTGCACCTCCCACTACTTGGGGAGGCCCGAATGTTGATGGTCCTGCTGGTATCTGCCCTACCTCCTCCCAGCCTTTCCCCCTTGCTACCCACCTAGCCTCTTGTTTCTTCTCCCACTCTTCCCTCGCTTCCAGGAACAGAATTCCTTTGAACTTTTCTGCTACCAAAGCAGAGGCAATGTGGGTACTGTATGGGAGGAAGTGGAAAGAAACAAATCAAGCCTTTTAAATGAAGTTGCATGCATCAAGACAGACACCTCCTTTGGTTGGTTGGTTGGTTTGTGATAAACCTATAGACACCTATAATGGGCTGTATATTATATATCCCAAATTAATTAATAACACTTCAAGTTTGACCAGGATCAAGGTACCTTTTTTAAGTTGTGGGCAAGAGAAAGAAATATCTCCCAGACACAAAGCAACCCCCACACACCTCTGCCCAAGAGTGGATCAAGCTGTGTTTGTATCAAAGCGGATTTGCCTGATCTTCCCCAACCCCGGAGGTGCTCTGTCTCTCAGTCCCCAGGGCATAGCACATTCTGGGCTTGTATTAGGAATTAGCAAGTATTTGTTGAATAAATAAATCCTCTTTTTAAAATACAGTCCCAAGTTATTCAAATAGAATAGTTAGTATATCCACTTTTATTGGATGGGGAAGTATGTCCCAAATAGCAAGACAATCATGACAAACTAATGCTGGAATTAGCACCAGTCCATGAGCCAGTTTCCAAAGTAAATTGTCTTTGTCCTACAGTGTTATGTTAAAAAGAAAAAAAAAAGTCTTTTTTCTATGCTAAAGTATCTGTAGGTAAAATAACATAATCTGGATTTGCTACTCTAGTTTCACTTCAGTCTTTGTCATGCTGTTGGTTTGCTCTAAATTTATTGGCCAGCAAAGCTGAACGTTGGCCTTCCCGGTATTTCACATTTGTGGGGTCAAGCACTTGTCCATCATGTTATGTTTTATGTGTGAATGCATGAGCTGTGCCACAGGTGGATCTCACTGTCCTCTCTTTCCATAGACTATGTCTTACCTCTGCTTCAGCCTTTGGCAGCAAGACCAAAATCTGCTCAGGCCCAGATCGAGGAATCTAATCTCACAGGTTCAGCAAATTAATTTTGTGCAAACTGACCTTGAGCCTCAATAACCAGCAGAACTAGGAGAACTTGAACTCAAAACGCTGTGCTGCAGCTCTTCAACGCCAAGTTGCCTTCGTGGAGGCTTACACGATGTAAACCCTTCGCTGTGTGTTTGGGTGCCCCTGCACACTTCTTGGTTGGGGCCTTCACGTCCTCCACATGAGTTCCGTCACTTCCGGTCCAGCCTCAGGCACCACCTGACGGGCAGGCCTATGCTGTGCCATCCTGTGCTTGCTCTCTATCCCCCAGCACAATTCCACATGCAATTAGGTGCCTAATTGCATCAGCCGCGCTGCTGCTGATGGTTAATGGTGATGCGATGGCTATGGTGACGGTCACGACTGGCAGCAGTTGAGTAAACTTACGCATAGGGGTGTTAAGCTAAACATCAAAACATCCTGATGCTGAAATTTACTGAATTGTTGACTCCTCCCCAAGGAGTGTTGAAAGAACTCCCTGACGACAGCCCATCTCTCTCTTATCTCTTATATATTAAGGCATTTAGAGTCTGTACCACTGAGCAAAGGAAAGGCCTTCCAAAGAGTGTGCTTCCAGAGCCAAGGGAGCATGAAAAAGACGGCTCTGTGCCCCGCCCCCTTTTTTATCTGCTTCTGTCATTCACCAGAAATCTATAGACATGGGAGTGTTGTGATTGCGGTGCATTTAACATGGTCATCCATTCCCCCTTCTCCTCCACTGAGGGGAAGAATCTATTTTGCCTCCCCTTGACTCTCGCCTGGTCTAATGAGTTGCTTTGACCAATAGAATGCAGCAGAAGTTGCCTTGTGCCAGTTCCAGGTCTAGACTTCAAAAGGTCTCACAGTTTCCACTTGTGCCCTTGTTGCTCAGCTCCCTGCCATAGTCAGACCTGGATGATGAGAGGCCACGTAGAGAGAGAGCCTGGGGGATGAGTGGCCATCTTGGACATTTCAACATGAGCTGAGCTCTGAGCTCCCAGCTGATTGTAGTCACATACATGATCCCAGCTGATATCACTTGCAGTAGCAAAATGGCCTGCTGAGCCCTTTCTGACCTCCTGACACAGCACAGACTCCTGAGAGCTAACATATATTACTGTTTGAAGCCACTAAATTTGGAGTGATGTGTTTAGCAGAGATACACAATATGTTTTTTGCTCTGTTGGAAACAACAGGAAACAGAGACTCTACTACAGGACTCTGCTTAATTAAAGCCTCTCTAGAGGAACTCTATTCAAAGCCTTTTCAGCCAGGCCTGGTCCACCTTGGGGGTAAATGGGAAGAAGAATAGTGTAGTTAGAGGAGCCCTGGTTCTTGTTGAACTAAATGGCTCCCATGACTCCTGGCTCTGGCAAAGCATTCCCCAGGGGTCACACACCCAAGTACTTACATTGCAGTAATATGAACAAGTGGGGTGGGCAGAGTGTAAATCAATCACATTCGAATGAATACAGGCATACCTTGGAGCTATTGCAAGTTCAGTTCTAGGCCACCACAATAAAGTGAATATCCCAATAAAGTGAGTCACATAAATTTTTTGGTTTCCCCGTGTATATGCTGTACTGTATGTAGTCTATTAAGTGTGCAATAATATTATGTCTAAAAAAAGGAATGTAGGGGCCGGCCGAGTGGTGCAGTGGTTGAGCGCTGGCTTGGGAAGCCAGCGGCCCTCGTTCGGGTCCCACATGTGAGGGCCAGTGACACTGCCTTCAAAAGAAAAAGGAATGTACATACTCTAATTTAAAAGTACTTTATTGCTAAAAACAAACAAACAAACAAACAAACAAACAAACAAACACCGCTAACCATCATCTGAGCCTTCAGAGAGTCGCAATCTTTTTGCTGGTGGAGGGGTTGGTTGCTGAAGGTTGGCATGGCTGTGACAGTTTCTTAAAATAAGGCATCAATGAAGTTTGCTGCATCAGCTGACTCTTCCTTTCACAAGCGATTTCTCTGTGGCATGTGATGCTGTTTGGTAGCATTTTACCCACAGTAGAACTTATTTCAATATAGGAGTCAATCCTCTCAAACCCTGCTGTTGTTGTATCAGCTAAGTTTATGTAATATTCTAAATCCTTTGTTGTCATTTCAATGCTTTTCACAGTATCTTCTCCAGAAGTAGATTCCATCTCAAGAAACCACTTTCTTTGCTCACTTATAAGAAGCAACTCCTCATAGTTAAAGTTTTATCATGAAATTGCAACAATTCAGTCACATGTTCAGGCTCCACTTCTAATTCTCTTGTTTCCACCACATCTGCAGTGACTTTCCTCCAATGAAGTCTTAAATCCCCCAAAGTCATCCCTGTGGTTTGGAATCAACTTCTTCCAAACTGCTGTTAATGTTAATATTTTGACCTCTTCTCATAAATAGTGAACGTTCTTAATGGCATCTAGAATGATAGATGCTTTCCAGAGGTTTTCAATTTACTTTGCCCAGATCCATCAGAGGGATCACTGTCTATGGCAGCTATAGCCTCATGAAATGTATTTCTTAAATAATAAGACTTGAAAGTTGAACTTATTCCTTGATCCATAGGCTGCAGAATGGATGTGGTGTCTACAGGCATGAAAACAACACTAATCTCATTCTACATTTCCATCAGAGCTTTTGGGTCACCAGGTGCATTGTCAATGAGCAGTCATATTTTGAAAGGAATCTTTTTTTTCTGAGCAGTAGATCTCAACAGTGGGCTTAAAATTTTCAGTAAACTATGTTTTAAACCTATGTGCAGTCATACAGGCTTTGTTGTCTCAATTGTAGAGCTCAGGCAGAGTTGATTTAGCATAATTCTTAAGGACCCTACGATTTGGGGAATAATAAGTAAGCATTGACTTCAAAGTCACCAACTGTATTAGCCCTAATAAGAGAGTCAGACTGTCCTTTGAAGCTTTCAAGCCAGACATTGAGGTCTTTTCTCTCACTCTGGAAGTCCTAAATGTCATCTTCTTGGGCTGGCCGAGTGGCGCAGTGGTTAAGCACTGGCTTGGGAGGCCAGCGGCCCCGGTTCGGCCCCGGTTCGGTCCCACATATGAGGGCCAGTGACACTGCCCTCAAAAAAAAAAAATGGATGTACTAAATGTCATCTTCTTCCAATAAGGCTGATTAGTCTACATTGAAAACCTGGTGTTCAGGGTAGCCACCTACATCAATTACCTTAGCTTGATCTTTTGGGTAATTTGCTGCAGCTTCTACATCTGCACTTGCTGCTTCACCTCGCACTTTTATGTTTGGAGGCAGCTTCCTTCCTTAAACCTCATGAACCAACCTCTGCTAATTTCAACTTTTTTTCTGTAGTCTCCTCATGTTTCTCAGCCTTTATAGAACTGAAAAGAGTTAGGGTCTTGCTGCGGATTAGGCTTTGGCTCAAGGGAATGTTGTGGCTGGTTTGATCTATCCAGACCACTAAAACTTTCTCCATATGAGCCATAAGTCTGTTTTGCTTTCTTATCATTTGTGATGTTCACTGGAGTAGCTCTTTTAATTTCCTTCAAGAACTTTTCCTTTGCATTCACAACTTGGCTAACTATTTGGCACAGGAGTCCTAACTTTCAGCCTGTCTCAGCTTTTGACATGCTTTACTCAGTAAACTTAACTATTTATAGCTTTCAATTTAGAGCAAGAATGCGCTTTCCTTTGAACACTTAGAGGCCATTGTAGGGTTATTAACTGACCTCATTTCAATATTGTTGTGTCTTGGGGTATAGGGAGGCCCAAGGAGATGGAGAGAGAGATGGGAGAAGAACTGGTCAGGGGAGCAGTCAAAACACACACAACATTGATAGATTAAGTTTGCCATATTATATGGGCACAGTTTGTGGTGCCCCCAAAACAATTAAAATAGTGACATCAAAGATCACAGATCAGAGTTCACCATAACAAATATATTAATAATGAAAAAGTTTGAAATACTGGAAGAATAACTAAAATGTGACACAGAGACATGAAGCGAGCAAATGCTGTTGCTAAACATAGTGTTAGATTTTCTTGATGCATGGTTGCCACAAACCTTCAATTTGTAAAAATACCCAATATCTGCAGAGCACAATGAAATGAGGTGTACCTGTATTCTTCACTTCCAAAAAGACCAATGTACTCTTCCACTTTTCTCAAAACATTGTCACTTTTTCTAAAGACATAGGTAAAAGAGAAATGATCTCTACCATAAGAAAAACCACAATGCAAGGGTAACTACAAATGACAGTGACACTTGGCTTCAGGCTCAGGGAGGTACTAGGAGGGACGGTATAGTGGATGCTGAGACATGCTGCCCAGATCCCCCCCTGCAGGACTCAGTCACACCCTTTCCTGGGGACACACTATATCCAGTGATGGTGGGATATAGGGACCTCAACCTTTTACCCACATCTGAGCTGTGGCCCCCAGCCTTTTACCCACATCTGAGCTGTGACTGAGCCTTTTCCTACACTGCCCCCAGGCTGGTCTAAACAGCCCTCCTGACCTCTGACCAGGCCCTCCCACCATTGGGGGTTCCCTGGAAGCAGCTTGGGACACAGGGGCACCCCGTGAGTATTCATCTCACCATCAGAGCCAGATCCTCAGAGGCCTGGGCAGCTGCCCAGCTGCAGGAAACCAGGAAGACTAGAACTAAGAAAGAGACAAGCTAGATATCCTGATCCAAGATTGTCTGGGCTTGATCTAGGGCAGGAAGGATGGACGAAGAAAAGAAAGGACAAATGCATGAGTCATTTTGGAGCAAGAAGACCACAGGTGTGTGACCCACATAGCTCACCAAGGGCCTGCCACATTTGAGTCTTATCCTCGGCACAGTTATGGCCATGACAAGAGGGAAGGCAAGGTGACCAGACGTAAGAATGTGTGTGCTGGGCCGGCCGAGTGGCATGGTGGTTAAGCACTGGCTTGGGAAGCCAGCGGCCCCGGTTAGGTCCCACATATGAGGGCCAGTGACACTGCCCTCAAAAAAAAAAAAAAAGAATGTGTGTGCTGGCTAAGAGGGTGAACTCTGAAGCCAGACCACACTATGCAGCTCTACTATTGATCAGCTGTGTCACCTCAGGCAAGATTCCTAACCACTCTGGTCTCAAGCTGTCTTCTCTAGAGTGAGATTCCTTAGTTCATAGAGTTGTTATGAGGATTAGACAAATAAATGGAAAGGAAAACAACAATACTTGCTCAGTGAGTGTTCATCATCATTTTCTAAATTAGCTCCTTCATCACTGTCTGCCCAGTGATATTCTTTCTTTCATAGCTGTTATCACTCTTTTTGTGTGCTCGCTTGTTTGCTACCTACTGTAAGCTCACTGTGGGCAGAGAACTTGTTCTGTTACCACTGAATCTTCAGCTCCTAGGAGAGTGCCTAGCACGCATCAGGCACTCAGTAAATGCTTGCTGGGCAATGAATGAAGAGGCTGATATCATCGGAGAACTAAGATAGGGCCTCTGATAACATTAATACAAAAGAGAACACAGTTTGGCATGTAGGAGATGCACACAAAACTATAGGGCTTCAAAGCAAAGAGAAGTCAGTCCGATCAACTGAGAGATCTAGGAAAGGTTTTGGTGAAGGGGCACCATGGGGGATGGGCCTCAAAAGGAAACAGGGTCTCAAGAGATGAAGGTGTGGTGGAAAGTGTGGCGAGCGGGGCTTAGTGAGAACAAAAGGTAGGTAAGGCCTGAGCATTCTCAGAAAACGGCCAGTGGGGTCCTGGCGCCGGTCCGGAGGGATTGTATGAAGCTGAGATCGTTGGAAGGGCGCATGGAGATTTGTTGCAAGCTTCTAGTGTGTGTGCCTCAGGATGGACGTTCCCTGGGGCCCAGATGGATTCGGCGCAGGCACCTGTTGCTCAGCTCCACCTGGGCCAGCCCCTTCCGGCAAGTGGCGTGAGCTGGGATCAATCCATGGCGCCACGCTCCTGGTTGAAGGGATCCCAGTAGCTTTCATTTCAGTCTTTTTCATTTTTTAAGAACATAAAGCACAGAAATTGGGTTTTCAGTTTTGAATTTCTTTAAAAAATGGAATACATCCCACCTTTAGAGCAATTAACCCTCCCCCCACCCCGTCCCCCACTAAGATTATTCGGCACTGGGATGGACAAGCAGGCATCCAAGAACACCCCGAAGGGAGAGTCCCAGCCCTACTTGGCTCATCAAAGGAAGCTGCCTGCTCAGAGGAACACGCGGGGCACAGAGTGGGAACGACAGAGTGTACATTTTCTCCAGTGTCTGGGGGTGAAATCCAAATCTGTCACTTCTGTACATATTCACCAAAAATAGGACTCAACATAGTTTAAGAGGCAGCACCAGAACCAGCTGCCTTGCTCACGAGCTGATTCTTTGCGTTTCGTAGGAGAGAAAGGGTGTCTTTTTCATAAACGTGTTCAGTACCAACCAAACAGGGAAAGTTAAAATAATTACCTGCGAACAACTGTGTATGTTTCTGTCATCTAATTAGGTAATCTGCCCAGGTGTTTAGCACCCAGGCCTCTATGCTTTAATTGGAAAAAGTCAAGGGCGAAAACTAATTAGTAGCATTAATCCAAACCAGAAGTCTAATGATATTAACCACAGATAACCATTGCAATCAGGAACCTTTATTCTAAAAGATTTTCAAAGTAGGGAAGAGGGAAATAAAGTATTTCTGAGCTTTAGAATACTGATTTCTAACCACCAATTCCTGGTGTCTTTGATCCACTCTCTCAAAGAAACTGAAGAAAGGATTGTGATTAACGAAAAGGCAGTATGGAGTTATAAGTGAACCAATACCTCAGCCACACCCCTTCTTTAGGCAAGAAAGATTTAAACTCAGTACCACTCAGCTCTGTTCATACACTCATCATTCATCACATCCCTCCTGGAGACCCCTCCAAATTAAAGATGATCATCCACATGTATCTGGAACTTTCCAGGGACAAATAGTTTTATGACCTTAAAACTCTCCTAAAATTACCCTTTCATTCATTCCCATTTTTTTTTTTTCAAAGTGAGAGAAAAACAACCAAATTCCAAAGAAAAAATCCCCAACTCCAAGGTAAATAGTGAGCTATCGGGTTTATAGAAAGAACCACCAGGTTGTTTATATTATGGGCCTGTTCCGCTTGCATTTTTTTGTCCCTTTTCCAGAATTTTCCATTTCTTGTAACATGTATTTAGGAGAACTTGTGGTTTAAAAACACAGGTAAAAACAGAGAATGCTGTTTTGGTTTGCTTTGCTTATCAGCTAACATAAAAATGACATTAGAATCATTTTAGATTCCTAACACTCTGACATTTTAAGTGATTAATTAGATAAAAAGTCAAATGGAATGAAAAGCCCACTTTGGGATCAGGCTGAAGACAAAAGAAGCCCCACTCCAAGGACTGAGAAACAACCACACACCAGCCCTGATTTGACATAAGGACGTGTGTTTCTGTCCCCGCTTCTCTCCCTTGATGACTTGGTTTTGTAGGTGATGCTAGCTAAGTTAGTGCCGGCTAACTTAAAATGGGCCTCACCAGGAAAAGGAACTTGAACTGTCGTTTTGAGGCTCACTTCTCCGATTTTCTGTTCCTCATTCCCCACCTTCATTACCACCATTGCTCCTCCCTAAGCCACCCCCAAAAGACGCAAAAACTTAAGAAAGGAAAAAAAAAAAAAACTTTTCAAAGACTAAACTCTGAGGACTTGCATAATTCGGTATCTGCCTTTTGGAAATTTTTTAAAAAGGTTTTCACCACCTTTCCCTCTAGAATGTAAACTGACTCTACTTGGTGAAAACATCCCTGTGTCCTAAGCACGGCCCCCTAGAGATTGTGGCTTAGAAACCAGAGTGTAAATAAAACCTGTGTGGAGGGTGATGCTACCCGCAGCTGCTTTGGGAAGTGCTCCTGGCTTGTTTGTTTATTTACGTTTTCATTCTTTCTTTGTTTGACGCATGCTAGGTTTTTCCGAGCTTGCTATCAAACACAGCTCACTTTGAAGGGTTAAAATAATGGGGTCATTATTGAGTTATTCTCAAGAAACGGGCAAAAGAGACCCATGGCAGACTTGCTGCAGCTGTTAGGCAGCCCAATTGCCATCCACAAGGGAATTGGCTTATTTCTATATCACAATCTCCCACCTTGATAAAAAAGAAAAAAAACACGCCCATTTCATTTGGACTGTATACTAAGAATAATTGCCACCAATATTGATTGGCCCTTGGAGACCTGGCTGAATTTAAAAATTGCAGACTATGAAATCCCAGCTGACAAGCCTCGCAGAGATCGCTGCTTATTTGTGACATGTTCCTATGTTTAAACTTATCTGTGAAAACTGTGAAATTAATATCCTCACGTTGAGTACAATATGGTGATACACCTGGCTGAAATGCATGCTATTTTTGTTCTTATTGTTTTAATGCTGGCTTCTGTCTGCACAGCATTGCACATATTTCCAATGATGCAGTACATTTCTGATGATGATCAAGACATTTGCTGGAGTCACCATTTTCTAACTATTTCTTTTCAGGGACGGAGCGAATATGTAAGGTTTTTCATTTTCTTTTTGCTGTATGTTTCCTTGTGTTAGGTTTTTACCCTAGCAAGCCCTTGCAGTGGCCTCTGGCTTCCATGTAAATTTACTGCAGTTGTCTCCTGACTTTCTCCATCATCATGCATGCCCCTACCACAGAAGGCTAGAAGCTGGACATTTCCTGCCAAGTGCTTTCGCCTGTTAATAGCAGAGAGGAAATATACTGGAGTCTTAACCATTAAATCTGTATGATTAGGCTCAAATAGGTCAAGGCTGGAAATTTCAAGTGTTTCTGAAATTAATCAGCAAAGAAAAGTTTATCCTACTCATTAATTCTTAAATCATACAGAAATGTGCTTTTTACACACACAAAACTATATACGACTCCGATGGTGAAAATTGTAGGGTGTCATGCACGTTAACTATGACAGAAGGAAAAGCAGAGAGAGCTGTGGCACTCTGCCTTCTGTCCAGCAGCTCTTTGTTATCAGTCTTTGCAAAATCGCATCTTCCTTCCTCTGCATTGCAGCCTCTTCCCTTCCTCGTATTACACAAAATTAAAGGACAGTCTTAAAAGACATTAGGCAATACTATTATTTAAAAATTAACACATATAGAAAAAAAGGACTGGAAAGATGTACCCTAAAATTCATAGAGGTCCTCTCTGTCTGGTACCTGTGGTTTTTATTTTCTTCTTGCTTATAGCTATGGCCTAAATTTTGTACAATGTAGATGTATCACTATTAAATAAGAAAACAATTATATATAAACATATACAAGTAGCATGACTTCTATAGTTCATGTGCAAATTATATATGATTTTACTTCTAAGTTAATGTGAAAACTGCAAACAAAAAATTTAATATTGCCATCAATCTTCCTACTTATTTTTTCAGTTTAAAGAATTCACTTTTATAAAGTTAAATTTTTCAAATTCATTCTGATATATCCCAGTGAGTAATTAAAATGTAATTTTTCTTTCTTCTTTTTATTTAGTTATTGGTTGGTTGGCTGTTTAGTTGTTTGGTTGTTTGGTTGGTTGGTTGGTTGGTTGGTTGCTTGCTTGCTTGCTTGCTTCCTTGCTTGCTTGCTTGCTTGCTTGGCTGTTTGGTTGGTTGGTTGGCTGGTTGATTTCATTTGATCTTTGGTGGTAGGTTTTCTTGGTTTTCACTTTTATTGAGCATTTTACTTTATTGTCATCCTGAAGTTTCTAACAAGAAGTCTCTATTTTACAAATCCATGTTTAACTAATGAGAATGTGAAAGATACAAATGCAAACACATACACACTACAACTTATAATAGTTCACTATCCCAAATTTTGAAGATAGCTCTTAAAATTGCAAACCAGCTAGTTCAACAAATACTCTCTAGTGCTCTAGAGAACAGCAGGAAACAATTCTAAATTTGTTGATATTCCCAATAGAGCCACAGATTAATTTAAACAAGAACTTAATTCCTTTTCACATAGGTCTTCTCACTTTTTACTGAACATAGAGCATGAGAAACTAAGATAAAGTGTATTCCTAATTACTTGGACAAATTGTTAGCTTCATCAGTACTTTAAAATCAGTGTTTAAAACTGTATTTAAAACTGTTCGGAAGCTGAGTTGACAGTGTTCATGTTACTTGTACTAAATATTTCTGCAAAGTTATCCAATTGCTTGGCCCACTCCAGCCCCACCCCAGGAACCTGTCAGATTTTCAGGGCAGGACCTACACCTCACTGCAACAGGCCAGCAGGGTCTCTGCGGCCACCCGCAGCCACCATAGGGTGTTCCAAGTCCGAGGGCAAAGAGGAGGTTCTCTTCTTCAAGTCAGCTGTGACCTGTGATTGGAGGGGCTTATTATTATGAAATACAACTAAAGTTTGTTTTAACTTGTGATGGCAGGTGTTCAAAAGTATAAGAGAGAAGATGGCAAAGCGGCCCCTCAGGGGACCTCAGCTCAGTCAGGTGCTCTGTTTACAGTCTTTATTCCCTTAATTAGAATACACAAAAGCTTCGAGTTCTAGAACCTGCCCTCTAAGCGTGGGCTCTGCAAGAAGTAATTATCCAAGTGACACAACACTGTTGTTATTTTACCAGCCACATGCTTGGCAACTGGTATAGTTTAAAAATAAGTAAATACATAGAAGAGAGGACCAGGAAGGGAAAGAGGATTTCCCCTTATTTAAATGTGGAAGATTGACTGAGCACAGTCATGCAGATGTTGGGCCACTGACTCTTCTGGGAAAAGGTGGGAGGAGCCACACACCCCACATCAAAAACAGAACTTGGAAAACTGCAAAAGCTGTGCTGTGTGGAGGTTCCCTGAAAATAAATCATGAGTTTCTCCCAAACACGCTACACAAACAAAGGAATGCTGAGCGCTTTCTTTCCAGTGGGCAATATGTGACACATATATATCACAATGTAATATGTAACTAGAGGTATTCTAAGTGGTGTGTTTTGTTTAGTTTACTAGAAAAGACATTTTAAGAGTATTTTGTTCAGGAAATTATTTTTTTTTATAAGATTTTATTGGGGAATCAGGGGAGGGGAACAGCAATGGGGAATCGGGGAAGGGGAACAGACAAGTTGCTGTCCTTTTGTTCTTCAGTCTAGTTGTGGAGGATGTCGCTTCTCTGGCCCATGTTGGTATTATCATTGCGCTCTTCCTGGGTGAGGCAGTCACTCGCCAGCCATTGGACAGCCAGTCACGGTGGCTAACTGCAGCTCACGAAAGCACACACTCACCACAGTCAGCCCCACTGCAGCCTATGCCGTCGCCGGCGACTCACGGCAGCCCAGCTCCAGGTGGAGCTGTTGTTCACCATCTTAGCTGTAGAAGGCGCAGCATCACTGGCCCTCATGTGGGATCTGAACCGGGGCTCTGCTGCTCAGAGCTGGCGTCCCAAGCCAACTCCTAACCAATGTGCCACTTGGCCAGCCCAGGAAATTCTTATCTGACTACAAAAGACAGGTCCAGGGGAACCACATCCAGGCATTACCTGTGGGGATAACACAATAAGGTCACAGGTGGCCACTTCCTCGCAGCGCCCCTGACCAGGGCCCATGGAGCAAAGTGCAGTTTGACAGAGAAAGCAAATGGTGATTCTGCCGAGAACGCCATCTCCTCCAGCCATGGTTTGCCCCACTGGTCATACAGAAAGTCATCAGATAAGATGCAGAACACCCAAGTAATGTTCAATTTCAGCTAAACCATGAAATTTTTTTATTATAAATATGTTCCAAATATTGCATGGGACATACTAAAAAATTATACTATAATTGAGTACTACATACTGGTATATGTACTAAATTATACTATATACATATAATATTAAAATTTAGTATATTATACTAAAAACTTTTTTATTTTGATTTGAAATTAAAAAACATAGGACATCCTATATTCTTCTTTGCTAAATCTAGCTACCCAGCAATAGTGACCTGAGTGATGACTTTAGAGGAGGTGGGGGAGGATGTTCCCAAGCCCCCACGTGGCCCCTTCTTCACTTCTTCCCATGACTGCTCATAACTTCCCTGACCAACTCATACACCACTGCACCCTTGCCCAACTCCTTTCCCCTTAACCTGCCTCATTTTCCTCCATAGTTTGTCACTGCATGACATACTGTATATTCTATTATAAATAAGTAAAGTTTATTTTTGATCTCCCCCCATAAGCTCCATGAGACCAAGGATTTTCATCTTTACTCTCAGCCCTTAGAATGGTGCCTGCTACATTATGGACCTCAATAAATCTTTGTGGAATTGCATGAATGAGAGTGACCATGTGGGGAAGGATAAAACACTGATAAGAAAATTTTTGATAAGAGATTTTTAGGGTTAAGGGTAGAGGTAGGAGTAGGGAAAAAAAAAAGAAAATAGAGATTGAACTAAGATAAATGTTTATGGTCCTTTCAGCTCTCCTGGTAGACCTGTGCATTCTAGTCAGTGCTCCTCCAATGTTCATGGGAACACAATTCACCTGGGGAACCCCTACACATCAGATGCTGATTCTGTAGGTCCAAGTTGGGGACTGAAATTCTGTATTTCTTACCAGGTCCTAGGTGATGCTGATGTAGCAAAGGGGTTCATTTAAGAGAGAACAGATAGAAGGCAGTTTTTGGAGGTGTTAATCCACTGCCTTCTCAGACCACCAGTGCTCTGATAATAAATGATTATTCTGTGAAAAGAGAGAGAGAGAGAGAGAGAGAGAGAGAGAGAAAGAGAGAAAGAGAGAGAGAGAGAGAGAAAAGATAAAGCTAAAATAAAGACTAGATCACAACTTGAACATTCCAAAATTCTGTTATCATAGGAAGGTGCAGTGGGAAAAAACCCTAAGTGACTGGATAGATGATAGTTTTCAGATAATACAAATAGTCTTCCTGAATCCATTAAATGCATATTTCAGGAACCATCTGGTCTTATTAGTCTCCTTTAGCACCGAAGGGAAAAACAAACCCAAGAATGATAAAAACTACCTCTTCAAGATGAATTGGGGGGAAATAGTGCTGCTCTCACTAAGATGATGTCTTCTCTTAAATCAGCATCTCGAAAAAGCTTTAACTGATGCCCAGAGTAGAGGTACAGGCACCGCTGTTTTTAGTGACCTTGAATTTTATACAGCAGGCTCCAAACACCTGGAGGACACTGACTGACCACGCCTTGACAACCCCCAGTAGGAGAACGTAGCACACCCCTCTGACTTCCCTCAGTTCTACTATCCCCAGAAAGCAAGCAGAAGCGTACTTACAAAATAAAAATAAAAAGTTATTTTGACAGCAGAAACCTTCTAAAAGATTGAATTCAGATTTTTTACATGCCTGTGGGGTGTACCTGCCACATCCACTCTTTAATATGCTCCCCTTTCTATGAATTATGAAAAGGACTAAAAATAACTTTGGAATTATTTTCATTATCAGGCTGCTATCCATGTGCACCTTTAAGAAACCTAATGCTGTCCCATTTGTGATAATTTAAACAGAAATTACACTTATCAACACTTCAAAAAACGCCAGTATACTTGTAGAATAAAATTCTAGTTATACCAATTATTTTTCTTTTTTCAGATATGTGGAAAACAAAAATAAATCATCTGTTAAATCACAGATATATATAAACACTTTTTATAATAGAAACCAAAATAGCTTGAATCTGACCTGTGGTTAGGACTAACAAACATTTGAAAATCAATGACAATTTAGTTCTTTGGACATGTCACCAGATTAGATATCAACGATTCATTCAGTTTTGTTTTATTATTAATTGCTTAATACCATTTACGACCAAGAAACCCTTAGGGTAGTGAATATTGCAAAAGTTTATGATCTAGGAGACCCAGGACTAGGCTCACCTCACTTGCCACTTGCCTCTGTGTGTGACTTCAGGTAAGGGTTTTATATCACTTTGTCTCAGTTTCCTTGCATGGAAAGTGCAGCAATTGCACCAAATTACTTTGCAGATTCTCTCCAACTTTGTACCTGAAATGATGATGCTCTATAACACACGTACTTTTATTTTTATTTTCTTATTTTTAGAGGGCGGTGTCACTGGCCCTCATATGTGGGATCCGAACCAGGGCCGCTGGCGTCCCAAGCCAGCGCTTAAACACCGCGCCACTCGGCCAGCCCAACACACGCACTTTTAAAACAAGGTACCAGCGTCCCCATACCTTTCTTCCTTGAAAACAGCGCCACCTCCAGGTCACAATGACCATAACAGAGCAGCCGGGGCGTTGCTTCCCCACCGGACAGGAGTTATTTGCCAGATCCACAGTAACCCTTCCCCCTGGTGTCTTTTGGGACGCGGTCACACATTTGTGAGTCAGCCAACTGGGTTAAAATCAATGTGTATGGACATGGCGCCAAGCTGAGCTAACTGGCCTACAGGGAACAGATGCATGTCCTTGGTCTGATTATCACAGCCCCTAGCTAAGGAAGCTCACCCACAGAACAATTCTGGTGGAAGGAAAGGACGCTAGGAACACACTGGATTAACGATTAACTGCGGCTCATAAAATAATGACACTGGACACACCTCTTCTTTAGGCAATTCCATTTAAGACAGTTTCCACCTGTTCTTATTTTAACATGGTATCTACTTAGAGACATCACTCGTATGCTTTTATTAAGAAAAATTACATTTTTCTTAATAAAAAGAGCACTGTCCTTAAGAAAAACCTATTTTTTCCACCCAGCACATATTTATTGAGCCACCACTTAATGCCAGCACAGTGCTGAGGGCTCTTGCGAAATTATTTTTATTGAATTTCTGCAATAGCCCTTGTGAGGTAGGAATTAAGATCCCCATGTTTCAACATAAGGAAAGTGAGAATTAGAGAGACCCACAAAAGCCAGTCTGGCCTTCAAGCTTGAATATGCAAACACATAATTCACACAGTCTTCCTGAGTAAGGATACACCACAATCAACCAAGAGCTGGACAGCCAATGCCCCCTTGAGAGCTTATTTCTTAGCACAGTGTTGTCCTGCCCATTGCACCTAGTGGTTAAGGCAGTTCAAGACCTAGGTTTATTTCTTTGAAGTGTGATCTGTATGCAGAAAACGACCCTATCTTTGTCAGCCAGCCTTAGCTACAGCTCCTTAAACCACATGGATGGGGTTCTGTATAAGGTACTGATATGGTGATTTGTTACTAAGCATCACATTTTTAATTTTATTATTTTTATTTTTATATGTTTTGTTGTGAAAAGCTTTATTGTTTCAGTTTGGCATGGGAGAGGGCTCCATGGTGGTTAGAAAGTTGCCTAGAGGTGCAGGGAGAGGCTCAGGCAGAAGCCCAATGCCAGGGGGAGGCAGAGGGGCCCCTCAAAGGCCTCTGGGCTCCAAAGGCTTCTAGTTGTGCTTGAGGGTGAGCCTTTCCAAGAGATAATCACCCAACCCAGCCTGGGGGCTGGCCAGCCTGTGGAGGGTGGTCAGGTGGTCGCCCATCTTCTTGACGAGCGGTTCTCGGGGAAGTCACAGAGATGGGGGTCTGTGTGGGCAGAGCCCAGGGCGTGCAGATCCAAAAGGGCCCGGTTCAGGTTCTTCTGCATGACCATGGCAGCTCCCATGGCATCCTGAGTTTTACCCAACTCATCTTGGGAAGGCTTCTGCAGGCCCTAGAAGAGGATGGGGCCACCAAGCTGATTTTGCATCTTCAAGAGACATTGGGCACTCGTGCGCTTTTCCTTGGCCAACTCAGGGAAGAAGCGGCTCACATTGTCGACGTTGAAATAGAAGCCCAGTGAGAGGGAGGTGTGGGAGGCCCACAAATGCAGGTTGACCAGGTGGTTAACGGCGGCCTCCACCTGAGTGGAATAATTCCCAGGAACTTGGAAGCTCGTGGTTGCTCAGCAATAAGGAGTAAAGCTCAAAAAGCGGTGTTGGCTAGTCTCGGAGGCCAAGGATAGCTGAGTTGGTTCTGAAGGTTGAGACTGTAAAGAGGCGGAGGCTGGAAGAAGGGACGTGCCTGGGTCTGTCCCATCCAAATCCTGTTAAAGCAAAAGACAGATCCGGGGACTGCCGAGGGCACTAAGTAAACATCATAGATTTTAAACGACGAGTCTTTTGAGACATAGAGTAGAGAATATTTAAGATTGTCCCTTTGATAGTATCCCATCGCTCCCTAAATTCCATAGGTCTTCTTGATTGGGAAACAGGAAGAGCAACTATTATACTAGCCCAAGGGGATGCTTTATATCTGGAAGTATGGTATTTCCTGTGCATCACTGAGGAGAGGGATGGGGAACCTTACTAGGTGCCAGGTGCTCTGGGCTGTGTATCTCACGCTTTTCTATATTCACATATGCTTAGGTGACTCTGGTTGGTGAGATCGAGTTTTCCAGTCTTTGTATCCCCACTACACTTTACAGAATACTGGGCAAATAAATATGAAATCACTAAATATTTGTCAATGCATTGGGGATGGTGGTGGGGGCGGGGATGGTCTACATGCAGAAAACAAGAATTTTACAAGATGAGATATTTGGACATATGTGCAATGATATCTGAATTATTTTAGGACAGCCTAAGGAAGGAGCCTGGGTGAGAGGGGGATGGGAGAAGTGCCTGTGAACTTTGGCTTATGGCTGGGTGTCGGAACAGACCCAGATGGAACAAGATACCAAAGTCAGGTTGACCCTTTGGGGAAGGAGAAGTTAAGATATGATATCTAAACCACAGGGCAGATATTAGGGGGGGGGGGAGAATAATATATGGTGCAAGTGAGGAATTTCTCAATTGTAAACATTGTACCCAGAGGAAACTGTTATTCAAGTTCGAGTGACTGCCAAGTTGCTGCTGATTAGAAGTTGAGAAAGAATGCCTAATGGTTGTTATCCAGTTTTGTTGTTTTCAAGTGCTCAGAATTGGCAGTGTCAGTTCCTGTGGTGTCTCAGAAGCTAAAGCTGAGAAGGAGGAAATAGAAGAGATCTAGCCCAGCTTGGGGCTGATGACACAGAGGCAACCACTAAGAATGAACTGGAGCAGAAAAGCAGAACCTCCTACATAGCATGTGTCCCTGAAAGTATGTTGTGCAGTGAGTCACAACAGCAGTAGCAGTGGCTAAACTAATCCTGATTGGAACCTGGGAAACCCCTTCTCAAGCTCCAGTAATAATGATAGCAAAGTAGCAATCCTTTGTCATTTGTCAATGTTGCCCATGTTTCTGAACTGCTAGCCCCCTCTTTTCCTTCTTTTCACCTCACCCTCAATTACCCTTACCTCTTTTTTACAATATCTAATCTTCAGGGGGCTAGGACAACAGAGACCTGTGCTAGTTATCATTGTGTACAAACTAAAAGTTAATAAGCTAGGACAGAGTACTGAGGGTTGTTTCTGCAGCATCCAGAGCATTGTCCGCAGTGCATTATTTTCGGAGGCTGCTTTCTTTTGTTCTTGGTGGTATCTGGAGGGCTGATGTAGCTCCAGAGAGATGGGATATTAGAGATTAAGAATATGTATCACATTGATGGTGGCAGAGTGTGCATATGAGGGCTAAGTGGGTGTACAGTGAGGACTGGATTCAGGCAGAGTGAGAGGTGTACCCATGGAGAAGTTTATTACACATCTATTATGTGCCATGCACTGGGCATAGAGTGATAACCCCAACAAACCAAGTTCTTGGGCAATTCTAAAAGAATGTAAGCAGATGAGGCATTTGGTTGAGTCCAGAGGAGATGGGAGTTTAGGCAGGGGGATAAGAGATATCTTCCTGAGGGGCAAAGTCAACAGATGGAGAGTGATTTTATCTGAATGGAGGGAATGGAACATGTAAGTAATAGGTAAAGATGAGGACAGTTATCTACAAAGAGCAACTGGCAAAGAGGCTTTAGCGCCTCGTGATTTGGCATACTTTCAGTTCCTCGAATGGCTTGCCAGACCTTTGTGTGAGTTTATGAAAGGAATATCCTCTAGGCTGGTGCAGCCCAGGTGTGGGCTTGGCAAAGAGAGAATGCCTTTGTGGGAACCAAATAAAACCCACAGCCCCACAACTGGACTTGAGCTCCCATGTGCCACCTCCCAGTCCTGCTCTGGTGGCGCGTGCTGCCTTGGGCATTTACTCAGGTTGTTCTGTCTTCCTAAACTGCTTCCCCACAGCACCCCATCATCTTCAAATCTCACCTCGGAGGTGACTGTCTCAGATACGCCTTCACAGCCCCTCATAGCAGGAAGCGGCTCAGTTTTCCCCTCTCATGTTGCCCTGTCAATCTGTACTTCTCCCTAAATTAGACTCATTACAATTATAAGCATGTGTGACATTGTCTTTCTCCCGTGAGCATTTTTTTTCTTTCTTTTTTTTTTTTTGAGGGCAATGTCACTAGCCTTCATACGTGGGACCCAAACCGGGGCCGCTGGCTTGCTTAACCATCATGCCACTCGGCCAGGCCTCCCATGAGCATTTAAGCTCCCAGAAAGGAGGGTCTGTGTCCCCCAGATTTACTGCTGTAAACCCTGTACGTGCGAGGTACATGGAACTCACTCAGTAAATAATTCCTGAATATGTGAATGATGGAATGATGGGAGATTCAAGTAAGGAGTCACTGGGTGCTACCTTATCCTTCTAAGAGGAATGGTTTGACCACACTCTCCCCTCTGGACATGCCAGCACAGTCCCTATTTCAAATATCAGGTCCTCTTATTAGACTGGGTCATGGAGGCTGAAGCTGGATGAGTCAGACTCTTCTGCACGTTCACCCCGACTTTTCTCATTTGTGTCTAGTTACAAAAATGTGCTATCATCTCCCCCAGACTGTACAATAGAAGAAAAATCGTCACTGCAGAGGCAAGTGACTACCCAACTTTGGAATGCAGGCTGCCAGTGTTTTCATTTCATGGTGTCCAACCACCATTCACTTATTTGAAAAATATTTATTGGGCACCTACTATGTGCCAAGCATTATCCTAGGGGCTGAGTTTTTCATTCTCATGATAGCTTTTTGGAGCACATACTGCTTGGATTGCCCTTGGTTTTATAGCAATAACACAGGCCAAAAGTGGTGAAAAGTGTAGCAGTCTAACTGCAATGTACTAGACTTGGCCTCCAGACTTGCTGTCGTGTAACTAGTCTTAGCGATGCAACTTGACCACCAGAAGGAGACTGCGGTTAATAGCATGAAGCCCACTTACAAGAGACATGTGTTGAACAACCACAAACCACAGCAGGACGGTGATTTCCTGCTTAGAAAGGAGTGCCTACTTGTAGATTATTTCTAGGAGCACTAGGTTAAGTTAAAGATTTTCAGTTTTATAAGGAGTGACTAGGAAACTATGTTTATATGATTATAAACTGATCTTCAGCCAGACATCCAGCATGGCTGCATCGTCCATATAGGTGCAGTGTCGCTCCCCCATCCCACCGCAGTCCTTCCCATACCCCACTGGCAGTCAGACCCTCCCCACCACCTCCTCATAGTCCAACCGCCCTGCTTGGAACAGTAGGGAGCCACACGAGCTCCTAAATATTTTTAATATCAACCCTGATTACAGATGAAGGAATTCTATAGATTCTATATTATTTATTCTGCAAAGATTCTATAATATTTATTCTATGTGGATTCTACAAAGTGTTCTATAAAGAAGCATTAAGTACTTTGTTCTTAATTCTGTACTGTCCAAACATGAAATTTGGTGTTGTCAAGACATTATTTGGCTTTTAACATAAAGACCCAGCAGAGGGAGCCAAACCCTAGCATAAAAGTTGCTACAGAAAAGAAAAGATGGACGCTGTTGGTCAACAAGGGCTGTCATAACAAAGTAGCCCAGACAGGGTGGCTTACGCAATGGAAATTTAGTTTCTCACAGTTCTGGAGGCCAGAAGTCTGAAATCAAGGTGTTGGCAGTGTTGATTCCTTCTGAGGCCTCTCACCTTGGCTTATAGACGGCAGTCTTTTCTCCAGGCGTTATGTGGCCATCTCTCTGCGTGTGTCTCTATCCTAATCTCTTTTTATAAGGACAGAAGCCTTATTGGATACGGGCTCACCCATATGAGCTTGTTTTTATTTAGTTACTTCTTTAAAGACCCCATCTCCAAATACAGTCACATTCTGAGGTACTGGAAATTAGGATTTCAAATTAGGAATTTGGGGGGGGGTCACAATTCGGCCCATAAGAGCCAACCTGTTTTCAATTTTGTTAACCTTTTAAAAGACATATTTTTAAATGTTTTCCCCTTATGTTCTAAAAATTAGATTACCTATATGATGATAAACAATGGTTCGAAGGTCTTTGTCCCACCGCCATACTGGCACACGTTAATGGGGTGCTCAAACTGACAGAAAGCCCAGACCCAGGCCCCTCTTGGGAAAGTCGTGCATGTTCACATGTATACACACCACAGAAAGAAAGTGGTGAGATTAAGATACAAGCAGGGCAGCTGGTAGCAGTCTGCAGAGGCTGAGTCAGCTTCCTGAGGCACTGAAAAGGGAATTGATGATGATAAAGCCAGGGTAGTGGAAGCCCTCCCAGGGAGCCTCAAGTACAGTCTCATATACTCCCTCCTTCCTCCTGGCTTCCCCTTCTCCTGCCCCAGCTTCATATACCCAACGCTGGCAGTTCTGCTGATTGGCTAGCCTGGAGTTGCACAGGGAAACCACTGGGCCTGGTATGCCTCATCAATCCTGCAGTTAGACAATAGCAATCTGACTGCAATAGAGCAAGCTCAGTGACCCAGACAAACAGCCTCATCCAATCAGCCTCTGACTCAGAGCCTCAGAGCAGAGACAAGGGCACTTACGGGTGTCTTGAGGGGTCACACTAACTGTGTGACTTAAAAATGGGTGTCTACCAGTCTAAAGAGTTGCCTTAAGGATGAGTAAATGCAGCTAAATAGTAACCTGTTGTCTTACTTTACAATTAGTTCATTTCAAATAAACATCATTAGAACATTGTGGCATATGCTTCTTTACACATTCACGCAGCAGAGATTTTATGCAAAATATACCATTACCACCACGAGTATAGTAGATGTGACTCAGAAAGAACAATTCTTTGCTTAAAGTGCACTTGTTTTACCATGAGATAACTTGTGCTTACTGGGCATGTCAGGCATAGTTTACTTTCTGAAAAGAGATGGAAAGCCCGAGTCTGGGTCCAGAGGCAGGCAAGGCTGTGGGACAGAGGCAGCTCTGATGGTATAAGGGGTAGTGCTGAATCAATGCTGGTTTGCTCAGCCATTCATTCTAAACCCCAGAAGTCAGCTGGGGCCCCTTTCCCTTTGGAGATCAAAGTGTGATTGGCTCAGGCCCATCAATATCACGACCCAGGATATCAGTTCAGGCCCAGGGTTTGAGGGGAAGGAAACTTACCTATTTTTAAGAAAAATAATTCAATATAGCATCACAAATGCCAAAATGGGTACAGGACTTTGCTGGGGGCTAAGCCTTCTGAAGTTCAAGCTTTATTGGCCTCAGGGTAAAACCATTTCTGATTACAATCCAATGCATGCACATCACATACACCACAAACACACATACCACACATACAACACACACCATTCACCACACATACATAAACATATACTGCCTACACCGTTAACCACACACACACACACACACACACACACACACACACCCCACACATACACACCATTAACCACACATACACCATATATAGCACACACACTTGAAAACAGGTCAATATTTATCTTTACTATGTATTAGGTGTTCTGCTATTTTCTATTCTACTTTTTTATTCTATTCCATTTATTTCTAATGATGCCTGAGACTCACTAAATTGATTTCATGACCCACTCATAGGTTCCAAAGTACAGTTTGGAAAGCACTGACTTGGAGGGAGCAAAGAAACCCACAGGCCGCTATGAAATGGAGCTTTGATCTGTTGTCTGCCACTGATCTCAAAACAGGGTGTTCTCTAGGCAAAGGGGGCCGCAGCCTGGGACGCAGCTGTGGCACAGGGCCACCTTGCCACTGCGGCTGCCACCTCACAGCCTGCCACAGCAGCCAACAGGAAAGAGAGAGCCCTTTCGTTGTGTTTTCATGGCTAATTTGACCCAAGAGGTAATCTCACCAGTTTTGGTTTTTAATCACCCCTTCACTTACAGTGGCCGGTGGGTTTCCTTTGCCTTCCTCCAAATCAATGTTTTCCATCCACACTGCAGGTCAGCATGAAATCGCTTTAGTGAGTGTCAGACATCATTAAAGAAAAAGAAGGAATGAAATGGAGGAGAGTGGAAGAGAGTAGAACATGTGACGCATATGAGATGAGGACCGGCTAGTGTGTAGTGTGTGTGTGTGTGTGTGTGTGTGTGTGTGTACTGTGTTGTAACTTTTTTTCAAACCCACTATGAAATAGATGAAACTGTAAATACAGAGCAGAGAAAATCAATCATGTCCCGTGATTCAAACACAGAAGTACAGAATGGAGCAACTCAAGAAACTACAGAGTAAAAACTAAACCATCCAATGCCAACAGCCAGTAACTGAACCCGCCAGATGATGACTCAGAATGAGCGGAGTAGCTTATTCTCTCCACCCAATTTTTTTCCTGATTAACATTCAATTTAGCTGATTATTCCTCTTGTTTTGCACTGGGCTACTCAGGACTGGAGTGACTCACCCTGCTTCAGAAGCCCTCAGGCCAAGATCAGTCTTTACTCATCCATGCCAGCAAATAGCCACTGCTCAGAACATGTGGGAACTTCTGCTTCTGGAATTCCCTCAAAACTGTGATTCAGTCATTGGACAAGAGTTTCCTGAGTAATGGAAGCATTACTGGAATATTCAGGATTAGCTGTTTTTTTCCTTAAAAAAAAAAAAATATATATATATATATAATATATTATATTTATATTTGTTTATAATATATTTTATATTATATTTATAATTTATTACTGTATATTATATATATATACAATAAAACCTTGGATTGCAAGTAACTTGGTTTGCGAGTGTTCCGCAAGACGAGCAAACATTTCTAATACTTTTTTTTTTTTTTTTGAGGGCAGTGTCACTGGCCCTCATATGTGGGAACCGAACCAGGGCTGCTGGCTTCCCAAGCCAGCGCTTAACCTCCAGGCCACTGGGCCCGCCCTGTAATACATTTTAACGTGGTAAACAAGCAATGTCTTGCAATATGAGTAGTTTGTTTCCGGAACGAATTATGCTCGCAAACCAAGGTATTATTGTGTGTGTGTGTGTGTGTGTGTGTGTGTGTATGTGTGTGTGTATTTGCAACTAAAAACTGATGAGGAGTCTTAATTTGATAAACTTTCTGATTTGTATGATTTATATAAAAATTATTACAAAATTATAAAGTTAGATTATACATAAGTACATTTTTAATTAATTGCCTTGGTGGGAAAAAAAAATATATTTTTAATGGCATTATCCTAGGAAATCTGGGAGGTGCAGCCGCCATATATGAGTACATGTACATGATACACATAGATGTACGCAAGATTTCCCCCATTTCTTAACCCACCTCACCCTGGCTTACACCCTTCACTCACACTCCATTGACCCGGGATCGCTGAGGTCCTCATCCATCTCCAGGCTCCAAAAAGCCGTCGATACGTTTAGGTTCTGAGCACCATTCAATACAATCGAACTCCCTCACTTCTCTCAGCTTCCACCTGATGCCAGACATTCCTAGAATTTCTCCTGCCTGTCAGGCCACTTCTGAGCTCCTTTTCCAGCTCCTCTTCCTCTGCAAAACCTGGGTGTTCAGATTCTATCCTAGTCCATTTTCTCTTTTCATTCTATATTCTCTCTTTAGGCTTCACATTCTCAAGGGAAAGTGGCATTGGGAAATGCGTGAGGGCTGTGTGGGGTTGTTACAATGATGGAGTGGAGGCTGCATTGCCAGCATTTAGTGGGTGGGGACCAGAGAGACCAAACAGAGGGCAATATTTTCAAAGAGCTGTCCAGCTCAAGTCCAATACTCACCTCCACATCCACTCCCATGAATTCAGTTACCATCTGCAGGCCAATGATTCCCCAGCCAGACCTCTCCCCTGCACTCTGGGGACATCTAGCAGGCACACCCAAGCCAGTGTGTCCAAAGTCAATCCCACCTTCTCCACAAATCTGCTTCCCCTCCAGATGTCCTTTCTCAGTGCTCAGCATCACCATTTGGCCTTCTGCAGCCAATCCAATCACCAAACTGTTGGGGGCTGACAGCCCCCCAGTGTCTGACAAGGCCACATTGCCCTGCTCAGCACTGGATATTAGGGGTGCTGCCTTATGGTTGGTCATGTAATATCTCCTGCCTCTATGAACCCATGTGCCTTTCCTCGACATCAGATCCTATAGGAGACAGTACTTTCATTGCACTTGTGGCAAGTTCCTGTGGTAGTCCAATGAGAGCTGGGTGTGTAAGTCAACGATGGGGCAAGATTTCCTTAAAAAAAGGGAAGTACCTAAGACAGGCTACAGCCCGGTGGGGACCTCAGGACTGAGAAAAGGGGGACTCAAGCCCCTTGGAAACAGAGGCACAGACCCCTGACCACATAGGCCAAAAGCCTGTCTGTGAGAAACTGATGATAACATCAGTCTGTTGAGCTCACTTTTCTAAAGCCACTGCTGTGAGAAGTTTCCTTGAAGACTAAAAGTCTCTAGGCCATGAGAGTTTCCATAAGAGGCGACTTACTGACCATGGGGTATGTTAATCAACAGCCTTGTTTGAATTCTTTGCCTTGTACCTTGTTGCAGCAACAGATACTGAAGGTTTGACTGAGAAACAGATGCTACCTTCATAGGATAAGAGAGGTGTAAGACTCCCCTTTGATTACTAGGTATTGTATTTACATAGGAATAGACTTTAGATACTTTTAGCCTAAACATAGCCACTGCTAGTCTCTTAGTAATAGCTCAAGTATATGCCCTGTGAGTTTTATGATTGTGTTTAGCTGTTAGGATTTAGGATAATTTCTAGATAGTCAAGATAGCTATAGTAAACATTCTTTAGGCAATATGTAGAAATAAGTCAATCCTTAACATAAGATAATCACAGTAAGCAAACTTAGGCAATATACAGAAATATGTCAATCCTTAACATAAGATAGTCATGATAAACATTCTTTAGGTGATATGCAGACACTAAGTCTGGGTCTCATAGAGGTTATCATACTGAAAGACCAGATAATCCTTTAATGGAAGAGTAAGTCACAGTGCACCCTGGAGAGAGGTGCCCTGAGAAAAAGAAAACATCAAACTCATGTGAAACGTAACTTGTAATTGAGGTAATGTTCAAGAGTCCCTATAAAAAGGACATGCTGTAACAATAGTGTGACACTCCTGCGAAACTCTTTCCAGTGTCTCCACTCTCTCTCCCTTCTTTCTTTCTTGCTCTTCTTTTTCCTCGCTGACTCCGTCCCACCCGAGGGAATCCCTGGACTCTGCGGAGGCTGGACCCCCGCACCAAACCCTACCACGCCCAGCTCCTACAGATCTGCAAAAGCCATCCCCACTTCTCCCCACATCCACTAACTGCCAACACCAGTCTCAGCCACCATCATCTCTACCTGGATTCCTCCTGCAGAAACCTCCTCTCAGCTTCCAATTCCTGTCCTCATTGCAACTAGAGGCATCTTCTAAAACAGCAACTCTGATCCTCTCACTGTCCCTATTAAATGCACCAGTGCCTCCCTGCTGCTCTAGAATCAGGGCCCAAATCCTTATCAGTGCTCATGAGGAAGACCCTGCCTGCCTCTCTAGCATCGCTCACCCCTTGTTCAATACTGGAGCCACGGTGGCCTCCTGCCAACTCCTCAATGGCACTATACATGCCAGCCAGCTACCATTATAATTTTTTTTACTACTCAAAAGAACAATTTTGGTTACTTAAGAAACTTTTTTGAGACTTATCAACAAAAATATGTATTTACTGTTTCTGAGCATTTAAATAAATAAGCAAACTACCTAATCAGTTTTTTAAAGAACATTTTATTATGTTAACCTATCCTCTACTCTATAGTTAATTAATTATACAAGCATTGAAAAAAAAACACACCTCATCTTAGCAAATGTCCTTCTGTCTTATCCACCACCCCCATACCTTCTCAGTGGCTAATGCTAATAACATTACTCCAAAATCCTAGTATCAGTACAAATGCCACCTCTTCCAAGAAGTCTTCCCTAACCCCCTAAGATAGGTCCCCCATACATTCTCATGGCCCCAATCTGTTTTTGTTCTAGAACTGATCACAACTGCCATGAATTACCTGTTTGTGTAGCTGTTTATTTAATGTCTTTTTTCAGTATCTGGAAGCAGCTCTGGGAGACAAGGAATGAGGCACCCAGCACAGTGCCAGGCAACGTAAACAATCAGAAAATATCTAATAAGTGGATTCCAGTTCTAGTTTCAGTGAAGATGCTGAATCAGCAAGAGTGCTCATTCACCCAAGATAAACGCAGGAGAATCTACAGTGGGGAAACTGGGTTGGTGTGAAAGGACAGAGGCCTGTGGCCAGAAGCAGGGCTTGGTGGGCCAGCTGTGGAAAGGAACTGTAGGCTCTGCGCTGGGTCCTCCCCAAAATGCCAGGGGCAAACAGTGCCTGCCTCACACTGATGCTGACTCACACCTATGCTCCAGATGTCCCCAGGAGAAAAATCCAGGAATCTCAGACATTCTGGCTTATGAGGCACTGAGAAAAACAGGCAGGGAAAAACAAACCCCAGGCAATTGATTCCCTTCTCTGATACCTCTCTTTCCAAACCTCCAGGCCAAAGAAATTACAGTCCAAAGAGTATCTCTTCCTAAATTGCTTTTCCCTGGGGCAAAGGATGGAGAACAGACTGAGGAGCTTTTTTTGCTGAGTGTAGAGTGATTGAAGGTGGCATGAGTGTTTGGGACTGATACATCCCACCTATCTCCCTGGAGTGGATTTGGACTCAAAGCGAGCCTTCTTCCCATAGGTATTGCTTGATGAAGTCACCAATCCCTACCAGCCCCACCATGGAAAAATGAGCTGGCAGGTCAAACTAGCAAAAGACATTTTAGAAGAATACCTATTTTCAAAATAAACAAAAACAAATAAAAAAATACTGGATTGCAGGGTCCATCAGAAGCAGAAAAGTTGTTGAAGTCCCAAGAAGTTAAAATTAGTCTAATAAATTATTAAGCAATAAGGGGAAATGAAACAATGATAAAGAAACATAAAAAAGGAACCAAGAATAATGAATAAAAACATAAATAGTTGAAGTAAGGAATACATTGATGGGAATAAATAGCAGAATGGATACAACTCAAGGACAAATGGGTGAATTGGAAATCCAGATTGAGGAAATCCTTTAAAAGAAGGACAAACAGGGCCGACAGAGTGGCGCATTGGTTAAGAGCTGGTTTTGGGACGCCAGCGGCCCCGGTTCGGATCCCACATATGAGGGCCAGTGACACTGCCCTCTACAGCTAACAACAGCTCCACCTGGAGCTGGGCTGTGCGAGCCCCGGCGACGGTGTAGGCTGCAGCCCCTGCTGCAGTGGGCTGCCATAGGCTACAGTGAGTGGCCGGCAGCCAGCGTGAGCTGCCAAGAGCCGCAGTGAGCGACCATCCAGAGGCTGGCGACGGATCTGCCTCATTCGGGAAGAGCGCAATGATGACACCAACAGTGAAGCAACATCCTCCGCAACTAGACTGAAGAACAAAAAGACAGCAACTTGTGTGTTCCCCTTCCCCAATTCCCCAATGCTGTTCCCCTTCCCCAATTCCCCAATAAAATCTTTAAAAGAAAAAAAAGGACAAACAATAGAAGATATTAAAGAAAAACAAACAAATATGAGTGATTTTGTGTACAAATGCTAATATCCAGATAATGAGACTCAGAAAGACAGAGGAATAAAAAGAAAAAGAGGAAATAGTTAAAGACATAACAGAGCTAGATTTCCTAGAATTAAAAAAAAAAAAATGAAATACCTCAGAATGAAAGGACTTATAGAATGAGAAAGAGGAAAAATAAGGGGATAGGGACTCATACCTAGACACCTTATTAAAAGATATGGGACTATCAAAAACAAAGAAAATTCTTAAAATTTCTAGAGGAAAAGAGTATTTCATACTGAGGACGAAAAATCAGATTGATACCAGGTTCCCCAACAGCAACAATGGATGCATGAAGATGCAATTGAAAGGGCTCAGGCAACTGGGTCAAGCTTCCTTTCTTAAGATCCTCTGGTTTGGGATCTTAATTATAGCTGCAAAATTCCATCACAGCAAGACCTAGATTAGTGTTTGATTACATAACATGTGTGTACACCAGGTTCCCGGAGTCTTAGAGGCCATCTCAGCTAGGTGGCCATCTTAGACTTGCATCTTCCTTGATGGTCTATTCACATAATAAATGTTACATAGCAGTCAAATGAAATGAATTATAGCCACCTGAAACAATATTGATGAACTTGAGCAATTTAATATTATATAGAAAAATATAGTCCCCAAAGACACTAAATTTTAAACAACTAAAATTTTAAAAGTACTTTTAAGAGATATGTATAGATGTAACAAAGTGATATAAAAAAGAAAGCCAAGATGGGCAGCCGGTTAGCTCAGGTGATTAGAGTGCAGTGCTCATAACACCAAGGTTGCTGGTTCAATCCCCACAGGGGCCACTGAGATGTGACCTCCACAACTAGATTGAAACAACTACTTGACTTGGAGCTGATGGGTCCTGGAAACACACACTGTTCTCCAATAAAAAATAAATAAATAATATCTTTATTTAAAAAATAAAGAAAGAAAGAGAGAGAGAGAGAAAGAGGAAGGAAGGAAGGAAGGAAGGAAGGAAGGAAGGAAGGAAAAGAAAGAAAGAAAGAAAGAAAGAAAGAAAGAAAGAAAGAAAGAAAGAAAGAAAGAAAGAAAGAAAGAAAGAAAATAGACTCGATTCTGGATGCCCCAGTTTGGGGGAGGCAGGGAGATAGGATGCTGTAGAGTTAGATGTAGGTTATTTTTAGGGGCCTAGATTTGGGGGAGAGAGATGCAAAGAGTATGTGAGCTCATAGATGTTATTATAGTATTTAAAATAACAAATTTATACAGTGCTGAAATAAAATTGGAAAAATAAATACTAAAAAATTAAATAAAATATATAACTAATTTGACAAATATAAACCAATGCTGAGAGAATGTCATGAGGATTATGATTATTCCTATTCTATGCACCAGAGATCTAATTAAAAAGGAAGAAGAAACAAAAAAATACTTGTTTAATGAAAGAACATATTACAGAATTTTAAAATGTGTTCTCTCTAGGGCAGTGGAAGCCCCAAAGAAGCAATGACTTATTTCCTCTGGGCAAAGATTACCCTGGAAAAGTTTCAAAAGCTAAATGGAAATTACCATTTGTTTTTAGATAAACCTGGTCTGAAAATATATGGGAAGATCAACATCCACTTTCACCCACTGAGGCTTTAGGTTCTTCCTTCTTCCTGTTTTCTGTTTCTTCCCCTTCCTTAATGCCACTGGCTCCTTTGTACCAGGATTTAAACATACTCAAGCCTCTCCCATTGACGGGGAGAAAAAAGGCAAGAATGAAGCAGGACTTGTGTCCTCCCCAGACCCGCCTCCGGCAGCAACACTGTCTGCCTTCCACACGTTCCCAGCATAGCTTGTTGCAAACAAGTCCTCTACCGTCTCAGATTCAGTCCACAGCCCCAGGCCACCGGCTTTTGCCACCCTCATTGCACAAAACTTCCCCTCCACCCAAGTCACCACTGACAGCTGCCCAGCGCTTAATCGACCTGACATTTTGTCACCTTTCAACTCCAGTCAACCACTTCCTCCTCAAACCCTTTCCCCTTGGCAGATGCAACAGCACCCGGGTTTTCTGTCCTCTCTCTGACTGCTCCTTCCTGTCTCCTCTGCAGGTTCACCTTCCTTCATTGTTGCGTAAATGAAGAGGTTGCCTGCAGCTCGTTCCTCACATCCTGGGCCCTGGCTAGCCCGTCTCCATGGAGTAGGTCGCCTGCACTCAGAGCATCAGTTGCCATTTGTCCACTGCCGGCCTCCTAATCCTTTCTTACTTTGGGCACAGAGAACTAACTGCCTGCTGGAAATTTCTTCAACGCCCCTGCACCTCTCTGTGCCCCAAATCAAGCTCATCGTTTTCTCTCCCCCTAACATCTGCTCCTTCCTTGATGTATTCTACATTTGTCAGCGTTCTCCAGAGAAACAGAACCCATGGGGTATATGGGAGAGAGAGATTTATTTTAAGGAACTAGCTCACACTATGGAGACTGTGTAAGCTGGAGATCTAGAAAAGAGTAGATGTGGCAATTTGAGTCTGCCGGCAGTGTTGAGGCAGGATTCCTTCTTTCTCAAGAGACTACAGTCCTCTCTTCAGGCCTTTAAATGACTGGATGAACCCCACCCTCATGACAGAGAGTGATGTCCTTTACTCAAAGTCTACTAATTTAAGTATTCATCTAAAAAATACCTTCACAGCAATAGCTGGGGTGGATTTAACCCAAACCTGGACACTATGGCCCAACCAAGTTGACACATGAAATTAACCATCACACACACCATCTTAGAAAATGGTACCACCACCTAACAGATGCCTAACCCAGGATCCTGGGAGTTAGCCTTGACTCTTTAACCCTAACTCCACACAGCCACACAGCACCATGTCCTAGTGATTCATCTTCCTAAACATTCCTCCCCACCCCACCCACCATCGTCCTGACCCCAGGCCTCCACCACATCTGAGTTGCTGCAAGAGCCTCCATATTTCCAATCTCACCTTCTTCACATCTTCCCTAGCTACAGCCAGGAGAGGACTGACTAACCTGTTCAGTGGATCATGCTACTTTCCTGCTCTAGACTTGCCACGAATGCCACAGCTGTCCTACAATCTGATACAGGCATGACCTAGCATGAGTGGTGGTGTTGGCATGCGATTTTCCAGAATGAAGAAGAACTAGGGGTAAAGTTCTGAACAAAACAAAGTACAATCTTCCTTCAGTTTACACAACAGATTACATCCCTGGAAAATTCAGCTATATTAAAACCATGCTAAGACTGCTCGGGCTACTGTAACTAAACAGACCGAGTGGCTTAAATGAGATATTTATTTCTCTTGGTTCTGGAGATTGGAAGTCCACAATCAATGTGCTGGCCAATTTGGTTCCTGGTGAGAGTCTCTTTGTCTTCTTATAAGAGCACTAATCCCATCATGAGGGCTCCACTGCATTTGTCTTGGAGTTTCTTACAGCTTTTCCTCTGGGCAACACTGACGGAATTCCCCCAGGGTGAGATTGGGGGATCTTTCAGGACTGCTATACCCCAAGTCACTACTACTCCCCAGCAATGCACCAGGACCTAGGAGTGTGTCCAGGTGCCTTGACCTTTCCTTGCCAGCCTCCTATAAGCCACCTGTCCTCTTCGGCTGGCTACTTCCCTAGAATTGCAGGTTCTCCTGGGAATCCATCTGTTCCCATGCATGTAGCTCTCTCAGCAGATGGCCGTGGGCCATGGGGACTCAAGATACCTAAGAAAACAGTGAGGTGTGAGGATTTTTGAAAACAAATCTACATTTCCATAGTAACTTACTAGATGAGGTTCAACAATATATATGGAAAATTAACTCATGGCTGTAGTATAAAGTCTAGAGAGAATTTAGGAATTATTTGGTCCATTGACATAAGAAACTTCCAAACCTGAATTGTATGAGTTTATTTGAGCCAAAACTGAGGACATATGCTGGGAAGCAAGATTTGAAATGCTCCAGAGAATAAACGGTTTCGCAGTTTCTTTTATGCATTTGAAATTAAGGAGGGAATATAGGGAAAATGACATGAAGGTGGGAGAAAGCAAGGCAGGGATCGGATTACAGGGTAATGAAGATTATGTACTCTCATGCTTTAGAAGCAGGGGTCTGAAAGGGCAGTCACATATTAGAAGGAGGAGTCTGCAAGGGGGCATTTCAAAGATGTGTTAACAGGGGTCCACAGAAATAGTGATCAGTGCTTGCTTAAGGCAAAAATAAACCTTTTACTAAAGAAGTGATAGGCCTGGGGAGTGACTCCCCACCATGACCTGCCCAGTTAGGAATTTAAGATCAGATCACCCTGTGAGGTTATTTTCCATAGAACCCCCTTTTCATCCTCTGGTCTTGCTCTAGATGAGGAAGCTGTTGCCAATCCCCTCGCTTCCTTTTTTCTTTCCCTTCAAGCCCTGGTTGCACCCATTTCTTAAGCAAGCTTGGGGGATGATCTGGTCTGTGTAGGACTGCAGCAGCCCCAGGGCCCGGGCAAGTAAATTTCCCCATAAGAAGGATGAAGGTGTAGGCAGAGCTATACCCTAGAGGGTGCTGCTGGCTTTAGAAGTGGGTGAAAGAGGAAGGAAATGAGCAATTTTGAGAATCACCTGAGAAAAGAGGGTCATGTGCATGTAGCTTAGGCCCTGAGTTGGAGTTGTGTGTGATGATGACAGCTGTCTGTTTAGCAGAGAGGGCCAGAAGATACCAAAGCAGCCATGCCTTGAACTATTCATACAAATATCCTGCAGCTGAACTGGAAGAAGCAGCCCTCTGCTGCCCCATTTCCTCTTTCAGCAGCTGCAGAAAGAGAGAGGCTAAGTATGATCCGACTATGGTTTAGCATTCCTTAGTCAGAGACTGAGAGGAGGAAGTGGCCCCTATTGTCTTCTCACATGCAAGTCTGAGGGAGAGTTTGTGGCTTCTTCTGGGCACAGCCATCTAGAACCTCAGTCAGGACCTGCCAAGAGGAAGCTAACGCTGAGCATTAGGCCTCAGAATTCAACTTGATCGACGAGATATTCAAGCCAGAGTGCAGACCACATCCACTTCTCCAGGCTCCTTTTGTTCCACTGACCCTTCAGAAGAGTAAAATGGCGTAGGGGTATGGATGTTTTGAAGGGAAGGATCATACCAGCACCAGTACCCTCTCCAGCCCTGAGGATGCCATCACCTCCTGTGATGAAGCCTTTGATTTACAAGGGTATTCCACATCCGATTGCTGTTCCTCCAGAAACCTCCCTCATGACCCTTCTACTTACCTCATTCTCAGCAAATGAGTTTGCCACATACTTCCTGCAAAAGAAACTGTCAGACACTCTCTTACCTTCTGCCTCCAAATCTACCCACTTTTTCTGCCTTCCTTTCTCCTGTTACAAAGAACAAAAGGTCCCTGCTCCCACACACCAGCCCCTCCCGTGTTTCTGGATTCCCCCTTCCCATCTCAATGACTTCACTCATGCTTTTATCTCCTCCCTTCCTCACTATCAATTTGTCACTGCAGGATCATTGTCACTAGACTAAGGACATGCATAATAATCTCCCACCTTAAAAATACCCACCCTCTAAAACAACAAGATACCACCACAGGCATCTATTAGAATAGCTAAAATCCAAAACACTGACCACACCAAGTGCTGGTGAGAATACGCAGCACTAAGAACGCTCATTAATTGCGGGTGGGAATGCAAAATGATCCAGCCACTTTGGAAGACAGCGTGGCAGCTTCTTACAAAGCTGAAACACTCTTACTAATATCACCCAGGGATTGCACTCCTTGATATTTACCCAAATGATCTGAAAACACGTTCACACAAAAACCTGAGCACAAATGTCAATTACAGCATTATTGATAATTGCCAAAACCTGGAAGCAACCAAGATGTCCTTCAGTAAGTGAACAGATAAACAAACTGTGGTGCCTCCAGACAGTGTCCGGCACTAAAAAGAAAGCAGCTATCAGGCCATGAAAAGACACGGAAGAAACTTGAAATGAATATTGCAAGTGAAAGAAGCCTGCATACTGTATGATTTCAAAAATATGTCATGATAGAAAAGAGCAAAACTGTGGAGGCGGTAAAAAGATTAGTGGTTGCCAGGGGTTGAGGGAAAGGAGAGATGAATAGGCAAGCACAGAGGACTTTTAGGGCAGCAAGCCTTTTCCGTATGATACTGGGATGGCAAATACATATCATGATCATTTGTTAAAACTCATAGAATGTACCAAAGAGTCATGTGAATTAGGGGCGTTAGTTAATAATGTTTCAATATTGGCTCATTAATAGTAACAAATGTACCTCACTAATGCAAGGTGGTAGTAGGGGAAACTGGAGGAAGAAGTAATATCGAAACTCTGTACTCTCTACTCAATTTTTCTGTAAATCTAAAACTGCTTTAAAAAATAAAATCTGTTCATTTAAAAAGATAAAATATCCATTCTTGTCCCACCCTGGCTCCCACCTCATTTCTCTGCTCACTGGCACAGCCAAACTGCTCCAAAGTCGCTTTCTCTCCTTTCTTACCTCCCATGTTTGTTCCTAACCCTCTATTTGTAGTAGTTTCCCATTACTGCTAAGAAATTATCACAATCATAGTGGTTTCAAACAGCACAAATTTATGTTTATGATCTTACAGTTTTGGATGTCAGAAGTCCTAAAATCAAGGTGAGGGTGGGGTTGCATTTCCTTCTGGAGACTATAGGGAAAATCCATTTCCTTGCCTTTTCTAAGATGAAGGTCACGTGTGTTCACTGGGTCATCATGGCGCCTATCCCCATCCTCAAGGACAGCAGAGTAGCATCTTCCAACATCTGGCTTCTCCTTCTGTCCAATCTTCTGTCTCTGACTCCGATCTTCCTTCCTCTCTCTTGTATAGACCTAGTGGTTACCTTGGAGGAATAACCCAGGATAATCTGCCCATCTCAAGATCCTTAATCACATCTGCAAAGTCCCTTTTACCACCTAAGGTAACATAGTCACAGATTCTCGGGAGCAGAATGTGGACACTTTTGGGGGGTCATTATTCAGCCTGCCATACACTAACTGGGCTCCATGAAGACAGCTCACGTCAAGAGGTTACTGGCAGCCTCTGAGCTGCAAATGCCAAGAGTCACTTCACCTTGCTTAACCCCTCAGCCACACACAGCAGAGTTGATCAAGAAATTCTCTTCTTGGGCCGGCTGAGTTGGTTAAGAGCTGGCTTGGGACACCAGCGGCCCCCGTTTGGATCCCACATATGAGGGCCAGTGACACTGCTCTCTATAGCTAAGATGATGAACAACAGCTCCACCTGGAGCTGGGCTGCTGTGAGTCCCCAGGGACAGCATAGCTGCAGCCTCTGCTGCAGAGGGCTGCCATAGGCTACAGTGAATGGCCGGCAGCCTGTGTGAGCTGCCAACAGCCACTGGGAGCGACCGTCCAGAGGCCGGCGACCGATCTGCCTCACCTGAGAAGAGCGCAATAATGATACCAACATGGGCCAGTGAAGCAATGTCCTCCACAACTAGACTGAAGAACAAAAGGACAGCAACTTGTCTGTTCCCCTCCCCCAATTCCCCAATAAAATCTTTTTTAAAAAAAAGAAATTCTCTTCTCTCAGCTTCCATGACATCCAATGTCTTGGTTTTCTCCTGTCCACACTGATCATGTGTGGCATTTTCTTTGCCTCATTTGTCTACTGGACATATAAACATTGGTGAGACCCAGGGCCTGGTCCTTAGCCCTCTTTTTCATCTGTTCTTCAGGTGACCCCCACACAATTGATGACACTATTTCAGCTTTAGGCTCATACCTTTCCACCAAAACCCAAAAAACCTTCTTCTTTGTATGTCTTCAATATATGTATTTTTTACTTTTAAATAATCACAAGCATACAGGAAAGTTAACTACAGTACAGAGAACTTTTTTCTGAACCATTTCCTGGTACCCCATCACCCATAAATACCTTCATGTTTTTCCTACAAGCAAGGACACCCTTCTACATAATTATACTACAACTATCACAATCAGGAAATTAACTTAGATACATTAATACTATCTAATCCTCTGAGCCCCTCTACCCCCTCAAGTGTCACCAGTCACGTGCTTTCTGGCAAAAACATCTAGTTCAGAGTCATGGGTCAAATTTAGTTGTCATGTCTCTTTAGTCAGTTTTGAACAGTTCCTTGGGTTTTGACCTTCATGACCCTGACCTTCATGACTTTTGGAGACTATAGGCCAGTTGCTTTGTAGAATGTCCCTCTATTTGGTTTTGTACCTTTGGCAGGAGTGTCACAGATGTAGCACTGCTGTCTTCTCATTGCTCCTTGTTGAGTGGTGTGCAATTTTGCTTTGTCCCATCATTGATAATGTTTAATTGTATTATTTGATTCAGATGACTTCTGCCACCATTTGCCACTATAAAGTTTCTCTTTTCCCCTTTGCAATGAATAAATATTTTTTGTGGGGAAACTATGTAAATATCCTTCTTTTCATCAAACTTCCAATTTATTCAGTATAAAAAAGTGAAACCACCAGTATGGACTCATGATTTCCTTTTTTCATTCATGGGGTTATAACCTATTACTAGCATTATTGATTGTGATATTGTCACTGTTCCTATTTGGGTCAGGCCTTTTGACATGTCCCGATCCTTCTTAGAGCGCCTCCTTGCTTTCCTGAATAAGATGCCACAGGTTACTTTGTGCTTTTCCTGACCCTACTCTGGAATCAGCCACTTCTCTAAGGAACCCAGTTCTTTTTACTGAGGAATTATATTTAGAATCAAGATCTGGATACTAGGTATGCCCATCACTATTGGAGTGTCACCAGGCCCCCAGAAGACTGAGCTGGGGTGGGTGGGAATCACGTATATCTGTATTTAATTCTGTCTCTCTTTCTATGCATCTATTGTAACTATCCATATATATGTAGAAAACCATGCGTTCACTTCAACATTTCCAGTTCCAATCCAATACCACAGCATTGGTTCCAGTTTCTCCCTTTCAAAACGGATAACTTCCTTCTCCAACAGTGAGAAGCCTAGCTCCCATTATCCTTAATCATTTATATGAAGTCTCCCATCTCCCCTGATACCCTCATCCCAGTATGGATGTACTCCTCAACCCACCTGGGGCCCAACCCCGCACTCCAGGCTGTCCCCCTGAGAATTCCTTCCTCACCCCTCTCAGGCTTTGGTACCTCACACTGCCCCAGCCCCCAGTGTGGCTGTATAACCCTCACTTTCTGACCTGCTCTGACCTCTCAGACCAGGTTGCTCCCACGCTGTTCCCTTCATCCTGTTCCGATTCTGAGGCCCTTAATGGGTTTCCGTGGTTCCCCCATCCCCGACTGGCATAGCCCCTGTCTTGCTGTCCTCTCCCTAGAGGCTGTAGGACTCTCTCTCTCTCTGCCCAAGCTCAACAGGCCTCTCAAAGGTATCACTACAAAACAGAAAAGTGGATTTATTGTCCACAGCATATAGTTGGATCCTGTTTTTTAATCTACTCTGTCAGTCTCTGGCTTTTAATTGGCATATTTAGACCATTCACACTTAAATTGACTATTGATATAATCAATATCTACTGTATTTGTCACTGTTTTCCAGTTATTGCACTTTTTTCTTTTTCTTAATATTCTCTTTCTGCCTTTTCTGGTTTTCATTGAGCATTGTCCATTTTCTCTCCTCTGTTAGTATATCAATTAAACTTCTTATTAACATATCTGTAGTGATTACCCTAGAGCTTTTGTTAATCTGAAAATAAAAGACCTTTCAAAGCAAGAGGCAAAAAGCATTTATTTGAGATTGAAAAAAAAAAAAAAAAGCTTTTCAGGAAATACTGGCAGAAACCCAACAATTATTTCGATTAGGAGACAAAAACAAGTGGTATTTATGAGAAAGGGAAGGGGAACAATTACATCAATAGAAGGAAGGTACTTTTATTGGTGCAGATAAGTCAACATACTGACACTGATTCTAAACAATGTTTTTAATTTTCAGTTTCGTTGTCATAACATCTGCTTTCTTTGCTATCCTTGGGAACAGTTCTTTGGGATATAATGTTGCTTTAGGTCCAGTCTAAAGGTTATTTTGCCCTGTTCTAATATCACAAAGGTTTGAGGCATATACGTGCAAGGCAATTTCTCTGGGATGACAGCTCCAACTCCATTTCCCATTTATATTATTGTTTACATTTTTCAATATACATTTACAACTAATCCAAATCCATTTTCAAGTAACACTATACCACTTCACGAGTAGTGCAGGTACCTTGTAACAGAGAATTTCAATTCCTCCCTTCCATCCCTTATAACATTGCTATTATATATTTCACTTATCCATGAACTATAATCACCCAAAACAATGCTGCTATTATTATTTTGAACAGTAATCAATTAGATCAATTTAGAATAAAAAAATGAAAGATTTTCTTTCACCTTTATTTTTTCCTTCTCTAACACTCTTCCAACTTTCAGACCTATATTATTTTTTCTTTCTGAGGAATTTCTCTTAACATGTTTTCTTTCTGAAGAAATCCTTTTTAACATTTCTTGCAAGAAAGGTCTACTGGTGACAAATTCCTTCAGATTTTGTTTGCCTGAGAAAATCTTTTTTTCTCCACTACTTTTTTTTTTTTTGAAGGCAGTGTCACTGGCCCTCATATGTGGGACCCGAACCTGGACCGCCGGCTTCCCAAGCCAGCGCTTAACCACTGCGCCACTCAGCCGGCCCTCTCCATTACTTTTGAAGAATAATTTTGCTGGGTATAGAATTCTAGGTGCTACGGTTTTTATATTTCACTCCACGTTCTTCATGCTTGCATCATTTCTGAACAGAAGTCGGATGTAATTCTTATCCTTGTTCCTCTTCAGGTGAAATGTTTCTCTGGATTCTTTTGTTTTTAAATTTTCAATTACAGTTGGCATTCAATATTATATTAGTTTCAGGTTTATATCATAGTGGTTAGACATTTTTGTAACTTACAAGGTGATGCTCCCAATAAGTCTACTACCCCACCTGACACCATAATAGTTATTACAATATTATTGATTGTATTCCCTATGCTCTACTTTATATCCCCAACTATTTTGTAACTGCCAATTTGTACTTCCTTAATTCTGTCACTGTTTTTCACCCAGGCTACCAACCCCCCTCCCATCTGGCAACCATCAATTTGTTTTCTGTTCCTATGAGTTTGTTTCTGTTTTGTCCATTCATTTATTTGGTTTTTTAGATTCCACATATAAATGAAATCATATGGTATTTGTTTTTCTCTGTCTGACTTATTTCACCTAGCATTATACCCTTTAGGTCCATACATGTCACAAATAACAAGATTTCATTCTTTTTATGGCCAAGTAATATTCCATTGCATTTACTTGTATGTAACACATCTTCTGTTTGCGTTTGTCTGTTGATGGACACTTAGGTTGCTTCCACATCTTGGCTGTTACAAATAATGTTGTGCCCTATGGTACAGCAAGGGTGTAATGGTCACCATAACAAGAAGATATTTTCAGACCAAAAGAACGAAGCAGGCAACTCCATAGAATACAACAGATTTTATTATAGGGTAATTTGTTTATAGGAAGATTGAGTCGGAATGGAAGCAGTGACCCAGCAGTCTGCACAGATTATTCTCTGCTAACAGACCCTTGTTACAGTACTTCTTTAAATAGTATAAGTCATGTACTAATGACTGACAAGACAAAGGGACAAAGAATGCAGTAGTATAAGGGGCCACTTGTGATCAATGATTATTTATAATTGATACTGTCACCAGTTTGATATTTATCTTGGTTGACATACCCTTCCAGCTATTACTAACAAAAATATTTATGACTGCACTTTAAGGAATACAGGTAATCACCAGCTGGAAAGCTTTGATATGCTTGCTAAGGACAGTGAAGTTGGTTAAAGGTCACAGCACAAAATTTAAAAATGAAACGAAATTCAAGACACAGAGATAGTTGTTTTTTTCCACATCTACATCTATACATGCTGCAGTGAACATAGGGATGCATATGTATGTTTGAATTAGAGTTTTGGATTTCTTTGGATAAATACCCAGAAGTAGGATTGCAGGATCCATGATAGTCCTTTTTTTAATTTTTTGAGGAAACTCCACCCTGCTTTCCATAGTGGCTGCACTAATTTGCAATCCTACCAACTGTGTACAAGGGTTCCCTTTTCTCCACAACCTCACCAACACTTTGTTGCTATATTGATGATGACCATTTTGACAGGTGTGAGATGGTATCTCATTATGGTTTTAATAGAATTTCTCTGATGATTAGTGAAATTGAACATCTTTTCATGTATCTATTGATCATCTGTATGTCCTCTTTGGAGAAATGTCTACTCAGGTCCTCTGCGTATTTTTAATCAGATTGTGTGTGTGTGTGTGTGTGTGTGTGTGTGTGTGTTTAAGTTGTATAAGTTCTTTATATTTTTTTGGATATTAACCCCTTATCAGGTGTATCATTGACAAACATCTTCTCCCATTCAGTTGGTTATCTTTTCATTTTGTTAATGGTTTCCTTTGCTGTGCAAAGACTTTTTGGTTTAATGTAGTCTGATTTATTTTTTTCTTTTGTTTCGTTTGCCCAAGGAAACATAGCAAAAAAAATTACTAAGAGCAACGTCAAAGAGTTTACTGCCTGTGTTTCTTCCAGGAGTTTTATAATTTTGGGTCTTATTTTAAGTCTTTAATACATTTTGAATTTATTCTTGTATATGGAGTAAGAAGAGAATCAAGTTTCATCTTTTTGCATGTATCTGTCCAGTTTTTCCAACACCATTTATTGAAAAGACTGTCATTACCCCATTGTATATTCTTGCCTCCTTTGTCAGAGATTAATTGACCATATATATGTGAGTTGAAATAAACTCACTATTCTGTTCCATTTATGTGTCTGTTTTTATGACAGTACCATGCTGTTTTGATTACTATAGTCTTTGTAGTATAGTTTGATACCAGGTAGTGTGATACTTCCAACTTTGTTCTTTCTCAAGATTGTTTTGGCTATTCAAGTTTCTTTTATGGTTCCATATAAATTTTAGGATTATTTGTTCTAGTTCTGTGGGAAAAGCCATTGGTATTTTGATAGGGATTGTACTGAATCTATAATTGCTTTGGGTAGTGTGGACATTTTAACACAATTTTTTCTTCCTATCCATGAGCACAATATATGCTTCCATTTTTTTATATCTTCTTCAATTTCTTTCTTCAATGTCTTATAATTTTCTGAGTACTGGTCTTTTACCTTCTTGGTTAAATTTATTCGTAGGTATTTTTTAATGGAATTGTAAATGGGACTGTTTTCTTAATTTCTCTTTCTAATAGTTCATTATTGGTGTTCTTCTGGATTCTTTCAAGGTTTTTCTGTTTTTTGTTTTCTGTAGTTTGAATATGAAATGCCTAGGTGTAGATTTTTTGGTATTTATTCTTCTTAGTATTCACTAAACCTCCTGGCCATGGGTGGGTGTCTCTCATTTAATTTTAGAAAATTCTCAGCCATTATTTCAAATAATTCTGCTTTTTTTTTTTATCTCTTATCAATCTGATATTCCTATCATGCATATTTTATACCTTTTTAAATTGTCCCATAGCTCTTGGATAATCTGTTTCTTTTTCCCCCCGTTATTTTTTCTCTTTGTTTTTTAGTCCGGAAATTTTCTGTTGACATACCTTCACACTCATAGATTCTTTCCTTGGCTGTGTCCAGTCTACTAATGAGCTCATCAAAAGTATTCTTCATTTCTGTTACAATTTTTTAAAAAATTATTTCTAACATGTCTTTTTGATTATTTCTTAGAATTTTCATCTCTCTACTTACATTACTCATCTGTTCTTTCTCGTTGTCCACTATTCCATTAGACTTGAGAAATTATTTTTCCTCCTGACACCAGCCTATTCTCATACCAAGTTGATGTTCTGGAATTCAATTCAATTCTGATACTAACTACCTGGAATTAGCATCAGACTTCATAGATTTAAGGGTTTAGTTCAACAACACAACTCCCACTTCAGACACTCAGTCTCAAGTACTGGACCCCATACTTTACCCACAAGTTACCCACACTTCTCTAAGACTTGGCTACAAAGCCAAGGGTACCTGTGACCACCCACCCCCCCCCCCCCCGTTCAGGTTTGATCATTTGCTAGAACTATCAAGGTTTACTATCACTGGTTTATTATAAAGGATATAACTCAAGAACAGCCAAATGGAAGAGATGTGTGGATGTAAGAACATCCAAACCTGTATTTTTATAAAAATTTGTTTGAGCCAAACAGAGAATATGACTGGAAGCAAAATCTCAACAGACTGCGAAAAATGCTTCTCAGAATGATAGTTTGCAGCTTCTTGTATGCATTTGAAATTAAGGAGGGAATTTTTTAAATTACATGCGAGAAAGCGAGGCAGAGATTGGATTACAGGATAATTAATAAGATTAGGTGCTCTCTTGAGGGTGGTTATGATTATTTCAAAGATGTGTTAACCTAGATGCACACAAACAATGGACAGGGCTGGCTTAAGGCAAACATAAGCCTTTTTTACTAAGGAAGTTGTAGCCTGGGAGTGATTATCCACCATAATCTACCAAGTTAGGAATTCATGATCAGATTATCCTGTGAGATTATTTCCACCACCGCCCCGCCCCCACCACCACACACACACAGATGCCCAGAAGCTCTCCAAACCTTGTCATTTAGAGATTTCTATGGAGGTTGCATCATGTAGGCATGGTTGATTATTAACTCAATCTCCAGCCCAGTTCCTATCCCCAGAGGCTGGGGGTAGGGGGATGTGCTCAAAATTCCAGACTTCAATGATTACACAATTTGGTCTTTCTGGTGACCTGCCCCGATCCTGAAGCTACCTTGGGGCTTACCAAGTGTCACCTCTTTAGAACAAAAGATGAGCCTATTGAGACAGGTTAGCTAGCATGTTGTTAGGTGAACAGGGAAGTCCCTGGTAGAATAAAACAAAGGCAGCCATATCTTGGAAATCCAGGTTCTGAAATGACTCATTTCTTCTAGGGCAAAAATGTAATTGCACTCTGGGGGTAAAAGGGTTATTTCATAAATTCCTTTAGGCTGGGCAACAGAGCGAATCTGATAGACAAAATCCATGAGAAGGGCCAACACCCTTCCCCAAGCATGCAAGAGAAAGTATAAAAGTAAGAGCCTTTTGCCTTAGCCAGTGGGCATCCCAGTTTTGGGTACTCCCTTTCATAAGAGAGCTGTACTTTTGCTTCAGTAAAAATATTTTCTCCTCTACCTCTCCTTCCGAGTCCGCGTTCTCATTTTTCGGGTACGTGAGATCACGATCTCTGGTCACCAGACACCAGGATCCTATATAACTATCATCCCCTATAACACTACTGTCCCCTGTGACTCAGGACAGTACAAGGGATTTAGCACCTCTTTGTCAGGAACTGAGGACAAAGACCAAATATCTTTCTATGATACTACAGAAGCCTTACCATATTAATCATAGTGATTTCAAATTCCTAGCCTGATAATTCCAAATTCTCTGTCACCTCTTAGTCTTGTTCTCAAGCTTACCTTGTTTCTTCTGATTGCGTGTTTTCCTGCCTTTTAGCATGCCTTGTATTTTTTGTTGAAGGCCAGACATGATGTATGAAGTATGATGTTTATCTGGCTGAGAGTTAGGCTATGTTTAACATTTGCTAGACCTGTAGGTGTCAGAGGCTTTGATTTCATCTAGCTCCTCATTTTCGTCTCCCCTCTTATCTTCAGATTTTCCTAGAGACTCCCTCTTAAATAGAATTATAATCTACCGCTATTATACTGGAGCCCTATGGATGTGCTTGTAAGATATTGTGGAGGGGAACATTCTATAATATTATGATTAATTCTCAGGATTTATTTTCCTTTTAATGGGCCTGAGACTCTGAGCTGTTGACCTTTGGAGGGGTTTCTTAGCCACACACACCTGTTTCTTTTCCTCCTCTAATGATAGACAGGTGTGGGAAACCGACAACCCCCCCCCCCAGTGTCTGACAAGGCCACATTGCCCTGCTCAGCACTGGATATTAGGGGTGCTGCCTTATGGTTGGTCATGTAATATCTCCTGCCTCTAAGAACCCATGTGCCTTTCCTCCTATAGGAGACAATATACTCACTGCATTTATGGCCAGTTCCTGTATACCCCAATGAGCTAACTACGCAGCCAAAGACGGGTAAGATCTCCTAAAAGAGGGGAGACAACCTAAGCCAGGCGGTAGTTCCGTGGGGAACCCCTGAACTGAGATATTGGGGACTCAAGCCCCTTTGGAAACTGAGGCATAGGGCTTTGGCCACATAAGCCTAAAAAAGCCAGTCTGTGAGAAACAGACAGCCTCTGTGAGAAATTGGTGCTATCGTTCATCCTTGCCTGTGCAGCTGTGAAAGGTTTCCTTGGAGACCAGGAGACCAAGGTCTCTCGGCCATGAAAGTTCTGATAAGAGGCAACTTACTGACCATAAGTTATTTTAATTAACAGCCTTGTTTTAACTCTTTGTTCTGTACATTGCTAGCAACAGATACTGAAGCTTTGACTGAGAAACAGATGTTACCCTCTATTACAAAAACATGCAGCTCTTTGTAAGTTAGGAAAAGTTTGAAACTCCTTTTGCTACTAAGTATTATAATCACATAGAAATAGTTTCTTGCCTAAACTCTTGGCAATAGTTCAAGTATATGCCCTGTAAGGTAGCCATGGTAACCACTCTTTAGATGATAAGTAAAATCCTTGAACAGGCCACAGTGTACCCTGGAAAGATACAATTACAAAAAAGTAAAAGTTCTGAGTAAGGGAAAACATCATGGTCATGTGAAGCATAACTTGTAATTAAGATAATGGTCAAAAGCCCCTATAAAAGGAGCTAGGCTTTAACAATAAGGTGTGACACTTCTGAGAACCTCTTTCCCGTGTCTCCGCTTTCTTTCTGCCTTTTACTGTAATAAAGATTTTCTGTCTTTCCTATCACCAACACCGTGTCCACCTTCTTGAGCCCTGGTCAGCGGGGGCTGGTCCCCCGCAGACAGGAAGGCTGGAATGACTCTACTTGCCCTTGAGCTAAATCAGATTAGGCTCAGGTAAAACAATTCACCTTGAAGACAGGCTTTTGTTAACAGAACAATCTGGGTGTATTTCAAAATAATTATTTTTTTCCCTTCCCATGGCCAAACAGGAGGGGAGTTTTCCCTGGTGGGGCACTTGGGAGTAACACTCAAGGAGTACTCCACTAAAACTGGGCTTTCAGGTTTTTAACTCGCAAGCTAATCCCTGCTCAGTCTCCAGCAATTAGTCACGTACAGTGTTAAGTCTTCCTATGATTTCAGAGACTTCTATTCCGTGTACACTGGTTCTCTGCATCTGCCTCTCTCCAGTTTTCGGGGCTGCAATTTGCCCTGTGACTTCAATTTGCTGATGAATCTAAGAAGAGTTGCTGATGTTTAGTTGCTTCAGCTTTTCTCCTGTTGTGAGCTGAGGAGTGACAACTTCTAAGTTCTTTACCTCTTAAAGCAGATTGCATTTGTTTTTAAACAACTTTTTCTTGATTATATAAGTAAACCTATTTGCTTAGAAAATTTGAAAAGTAAAAAGAAAAGAAAAATCGCCTATTATTAATTGCCTAATCTGCAATTAACCATAGTTAACATTTTGATGTATATCCATTTGTTATCTATATATGTTTATATAAAAGGGTGCACGCAGTACATGGAGTTTTGTTTTGGCCTTTCCCCCATGTCAGAGACTATTTCTGCAGCTTCTCTAACACTGCCACCGAAAATATTTTCAATCTTGAATGTCTTTTGTGAGGACCAGGACCCTGTGTTGGGTTCCCTTAATGTCTTAAAGGGCTGGTGGGAATTCTGCTCCTCTTAGAGACTGAGGGTAACTGTAAAGCAGGCTGACACCCTCTATGATCACCTCTGTGCTGATAATACAGAGGGGGAGATCAGCAAATGTTAGTGGACTTGGATGTGTTTTTTTTTCCACTACAAAAAATATGAAACATCTTCCTGCTCTCTTTCTTCAGCGGCCAGAATGTGGAAGTAAAATTGAATGCTCCATTAGCATAATCTATGTGGTTCCAGTGTTTTTTTCCTTCTCCTTCAAAAGGACTTTAACATTTTAGTAGCTTTAATGTTTAAAATGCACATACATTTTACTGAAAGCTACCTAATATTCTATTTTGGAAACTGACAAGATATAAACAATAGGTACACAAAATAAGGAGGGATTAATGTGTCTTTCTTCTCCACCTGCCCCAAACACGTTACTGAGTGGGGGATCCGGGCAGTAGGAGCATGGAGACAAGACCCACAGAGAGGGAGGGAACCAACAATACTGAACCATATTCACAAAGGCCTGCTTGAGCCTGGAACTACACACACTAAGCCTTTACAACTCAATGGCAGCTATTTTCATTTCTGTTTTATTGATTAGAAAACTAGGATGGGAGCGGTTTATATAACTAGTAAGTGGGAGAGCCAAGAAACAATCCATTCATTTCATTCATGCAACACATTGTTATTGAGTGGGGGTGGGGGTGGCAGGGGGCGGACCCAATAAACGTCCGTACGTTACCAGACCCGCTATCCCCGCCCCCAGCCCCGCTATCCCCGCCCCCAGTCCGCCCCAGCCCCGCTATCCCCGCCCCCAGCCCGCCCCCAGCCCCGCTATCCCCGCCCCCAACCCCGCTAACCTCGCCCCAGCCCCGCTATCCCCGCCCCCAGCCCGGCCCTCCGCACGCGCGCGCATCTGCGTAGCAGGATTGCTGAGCGAGGCGGACGCTCGGGGCGCATTCGCGCGGGCGGCTTTCCCCGCCTCGCAGGGAGGACTGCGTGCGGGCGGATCGGTCCCGGACGTCCGGGACCGGCGTCTACAAGCCGTCTGGCCGCTCCGCCCGCTTTCGCCCGCACGGTGCCGGCCGGAGGTCGTCCGCAGTCGCCACAGCCAAAAGGGCCGCCAGCAGCGTGCATCCTGGCCCCGCGCGCCTGCCCCGCGTATGAAAGGGCGGCGGGGGGACCTGGCTCCGGGGGGTGGGGCCGAGGCTAGCGCCCCGGAGCGGAGCGGCGGCGCGACACGGCCAAGGTACCGCGGGGGGCGGGGCGGGGGCCGCCTGGGAGGCGGCTGCTTCCCGGAATCGCGCTCCCGGCTCCGGTGCCTCCCGCGGGACGCCTGCCCCTCCCGCCTGCCTCCCGGCCGAGGAGGCTTGGGCTTTGCAGCGCCTCGTATCCCGCAGCCTTGGCGGCCGTTTAAGGGGCGGCCCCCTCCGTCGTCCCACCTGGGAGCCCCCCAGCCCTGCATGCACACCCTCTGCCCCATACCCCCTCCCCCACCAGCTAGGATGCCGGGGACCCCCGGGCACCTGCCGCTGCAGGACGTGAACCGTCCTGAGTTTGAGCGTCAAATGCCTCGTGATCCCCCTGCAAACATGGCTTACCCCTCTGGCCTCTGGGGGGGACTTGGGCCTGTCCTCCTAGAGAACTCCCGGACTTACTCGTGCGTTGTCCCCGTGCGGAAGAGGGTCACCGCGGGGCCACCGGGGCTGCAGTGTCCCACATGCTTCCAGATCGACCGTTTGGAAGCTGGAAAGGGGAAGGGGGCATCCTCGCGGAGACAGAGGAGCAGACACCCCGCCAGGGTCGGGAGGTGGTGAGACACGGGTGCGGACACACAACTCAGGGCAGAGCACCCAGTTCAACCCGGTCGAGTTCTGCCCATCCAACAATTTAGGTGTCTAGCGATGGCTTTACCGGGAAACTCGATATCTGGGCCTCCTTTTTTTCTTTTAATATTTCTTTGGTTTCCTTGTTTTTGTTTGGCAAGATAAACTTTTGTGACTTAGAAACTATTGTTCATATGGCTTGCATGAGAGTCAGCTCTGAGCTGGGACGAGGTGGGAGGGACGGGCCGGTGCAGGGAATTCCTGGAGTCCCGCCTCCCACCCCGCGGTGTCCTGCTTCGCAGGCCGTCTGCTGCCCCACACCGTGGCAAGGTTTCTAAATACCACTCACCCCACACACACACACATACGCATTTGCTGTTCAGGTTTAGGAAGTCAAGGGACAGAGCAAGGCCTTATGAAAATCTGCTCTCAAGAAAACACCTGGTAAACTTGCCTAGCAATATGAGCCGAATACTTGATGAAATTTGACCTGAGTCCCAGGAAATGACCTGAACTTTTAAGCTCAATAGTTCACAAGTTGTTTTTCAATTTTAGATGATGAAAAATCTACATGGTTCTTATTTTCACCCGTTTTTTCCTCTAAAGTTTCTAATGTATTTATTTAAAAGTGAATCTGCCCCAAATTTGGTTCCTATAATTTGACAAATGGTAATTGGCCTAAAAAAAATTAGGAGATAGCAACCAGACTTACTGCCTTGGAAGTGAAGCTTTTATTAAAATATATATTCCATCCTTTCCACTTGTACACACACAGCTATATTGGACTACATTTTCCTATTACATTTATAAACCTTCAAACTATTAAGAGTTAGCATAGGGCCGGCCGAGTGGTGCGGTGCTTAAGCGCTGGCTTCGGATTCGGGTCCCACATATGAGGGCCAGTGACACTGCCCTCAAAAAAAAAAAAAAAAATTAGCATATATATTCTTTGAACATCAGCCATTATATTTTACCCAAACTAAAATGCTATTGAATATAAGATGCACTTTTATTTTTTGTCACCAAGTAAGCAAAACCACTGTCAGTTACACTATATTGTGCGACTGTAGGAAACATCCGGATTTCAGAATGGAACAAAAATGATCTGTGGGCTAAAAGAAAATGCCATTTTCCAGGTCAAAGTACCACTAAAGGGTCTAAAATATAAAGCTTTTTCTTTTCTTCCATAGTCTGTGTCTCAACTTGTTTTAAAATTTGTTATTTAGTGTCATTCTAAACAAAAAAAAGAAATTTTAATTATTTGCATAAATTTGATCACAGTCTATATTGTATGAAGCCAGATCTAACTGCAGATATAAGAGCAATTAATCCACATGGAGAACCACCCAATTACACATCTTGGGAAGGTGCCTCCAACCAGCCAGAAGAAGCAAAGTGAAGCCAAGCTCAGGAAGGTAGCAAGAGGAAGAGAAGCCCCCACCACTGCAGACATCCAGCCTAAGGAGCACTCAAACATGCACAGGGAAGCTCAGAGCTGGTGCATCTCCTACATGTACCTGGGTCCCCTTGCACTGGCGACTCTAGGCATGCATGCGCTTGGGCCTGAAGGGTGCCGGGACCTAGCTCCTACCAGCCGCCCCACAGCCCAGTCTGGGGTGGGCTCTGGGGAAGTCAAGCCTTCCCTTCCCAAGAACCTGCCATCCCAAGACACAGCATACTGATGAAGTCCCAGGATCTGTAAAACTCTGCTCTTGGACATGGCAGGTACCTGGATCAAGGCTGACCTAGATGCTCACCACCACCAGACTGGCCATTTCCCGGGTGAAATGAGATACTGCCAGCCCAGGGCAAGGATGGCTTCCATCCTGCCTGGTCCCCACCCTCCCAGCACACACACCAGGAACGCATCAGTGCATCATGGGACTGTCCAACAATGGGATCCAGCTGTCAGCATTGACAGCCATGGATATGCCAGGTAGGGCCTGGGACCCTCACCCTGGAAATGGGGTAGCAAGCTGAGGCTCCAAGCCCAGTGCGTGTTTCATTGTCCCATGAGTCTTCACTCACAAAAGACCAGTTCGAAGATAAAGTTCTCAGGAATTTCAGAGCAGCCACAGAAGAGCAGTAAATCAAGTGTGGGACCCTTCTGCGTGCAGGGCCCTGGGGACTAAAGTTGACCCTGGTTACAGAGATGCCAGTAACAAGAGCAAGGCTCTAGGAAGGCTGATCTATTTGCAGTCAGGAGAGTGTTATGGAGCCTGCCTCATTAACAATTCCAGGCAGGATGCCAAGACAAGAAATCGGATTTTTTCTAAGCAAGCGTCTAGTTACCAGACATCTGGTTGAAAATGGAGTGTGAGTCACCAGGCACAAAGAAGGGAAGAAGTGATCCCAGGCCCCAAGCTGGAGAACAGACTTCTAATTGTGAGCTTGTATGTGTGTGTTTCTCGGCTGCTGAAGGGACTGGGTATTCTGCAGATGCAGAAGGAAGATGGACCGCTATCAGAAAAAAATAGGGACCAGAGGGCACAGAAGAGACATTCAAATATAAGGGAGTCACCCCCAATCTACAACCCCATCGTACAATCTAGGGACGCTCAGCCTCTAAGGAATGTCCACAGCCGTGCAGGCCTTCTGCTGAGGAGTAGCAATGGGAAATGACTTCCCCGTATCACAGAGACATCTCTTGATGTTCTAAATGGGGGCAGAGGTGCCCCGATATCTCATGGGTCCTGGAGTCTGCAGCCAGAATGGCAGTGTTGACTTGGAATCTCTTGGATTTCTCTAGAACACCCTGGTGGGACCTGTTACCATGATAGTCAAGAGGACTTGTAAATTTGTTTTTAGCTTGAACTCAAGTCTGCTATTTTGTGGTCATTTTTCATTTTGACTTGGGGCTTGATGCTGCCCCAGTGTTTGGGGACAGAACCCCAGAATCTATAGAGCTCTGTTGCTTAGATGGAGATAAAAGCACTGAGGCAGAGAAGAAACAAGACTCAGGGAAGGGAGGGGAGGGCTCCGTAAAATTCTTGAAGTTCTTTCTCATCTTGGAGTGAGGAAGCCTTTCTAACTATGACACAAAATGCGCAGATGCTAAGAAAGGAGATACTTTAAATCTGAAAACAAAAGTCAGAAACTGCTGTGCAACAAGCTGCTGTGTGGTTTAAAAAAACAACAGCTTAAGCAAATCAAAGGGCAAGTGACAAGAGAAGGGGAAAAAAAAGTGACATTTCACAAAGGGTCCAAACCAGTAAGAAGAAAAAGCAACAACGCCATTGAAAAATGGGCAAAGATACAGAGTTGACAAGAAAGGAAATTCATATCATGTCTTACAGATATAAAGAGATGCTCCATCTCAGGATAAGAGAAATACAAATGAATATTAGTCTGAAAACAATTTTTCATTTATGAGTTTGTTTCTTAAAAACCCAAGAGCCTGATGATAACCTCTGTGAAGAGACTGTGGGGAGGCAAAAAGTTCTCACATCTTGTGTGTGGTTGTGTACAACCACAGGGGCGGGACTGTGGCCTCTTCTATCAAAGTTACAGATGCAGAGCTCCTTGTGCAGGCCTCTTATCTCTGCAGACCCAGCCTCCCCCTTTCCCCACCCTTTACTTTGCCCTGGGATCCTGTCTTCTATAGGCACAGCCACCAGCATCCTTTTTCTCTGACTTCTGGTTGGGTTCAACCACTGTGGACCCTCCAGAGAAGGGGGAGGGAAGATAGTGATGGATGACATATTTAATTAACCCTCAGCCCCTACCTTGCGCAGTCACCTATGTCTGGCTTACACCTTAGATCCTCACTCAGGACTCTGTCCTTCCTATGTCCGGTTTTGGAACCTTCCCTTTGTGCCTCAAGCCCAGGGAGGTAACAGCCCCCACTTTTGGTAGCTCCAGGCACTACTTTCTTCTTTATGATTTGCCCATATCCTGCTCACACATTCGATTAAAAACTTGCTCAAAACATCCTACTTGAATGAGCTGTTTCCTGCTGGGACCCTGACTGATAACGCGCTTTTGCCTAGCAAAATCCTACTTCTGGAAAGCTCCCCTTCACTTAGACTTGCCCATGTGCAGAATAATGCATGTCCAAGATAATTAATTGCAGGAAAAATTGGAAATAACTCAGCCATCTTAGGGACTGATTATATAAAGGATGCATGTCTGTAGAATAGACAGTGCAACTATTTAGGAAAAAACAAAATTTCTCTTTGGTGCTGATGTAGAAAAATCTAAATATATTTTTAAGTGGGACAAGCAGGGGGGAAATAACAGATTTGTTTTTGCTTATGCATAAAGATATTCTGAAGAACTCACCAAAAAAAAGAAAAAGATTAAATAAAAGTTTTCTAAAGGAAGCAAGACTCTTCACTGTTTGCTTTTTTATATTTTCTCTCTCTTTTTTTCATTCTTTTCATTTTTACTTTTTTTGTGTGTTTAAAATTTTGGAACCAAGTGACTGGGTTACCTGTTTAAGAGTTAGATTTAAACTTTCTTCCTGTCCAAGTAGGTTATTGGTCCCAGAAGCTGCGATCAGGTGCATGCACATGAGGGTAAATGTACAGGAGGGCAAAGGGAGCCTGAGAGCAGGAGTTTCCTGCTAGTCTTCCATTGTCTTGTGTTCAGTCATTCTTAATTAGACACTTCAACATTTTGATCACCTAATATTGATTTCCTTTCAGATGTGAAAATAAAGAAAGGACTTATAAAAATAACAAAGATGCTTTTGAGCCAGAATGCCTCGGCAATGAGACCACTTAATTTGTATCTCATGGGTAAGTGTTATTTTTATGGTAGCTCTCTCTTATGGAAGCAAGCCTGTGAAGTCATAATCCCCAAGAGCCCTATTGAGGACCGGCTGCCAACTTGCTCAATGTTACGGGCCAGGTAGGAAGCCTGTGCTGATGGTTTGGATGCAGAATGGATTTCTGCCCTACTGTTATTTTTAAGAAAACAAACAACAAGAATGACTTAAGGCTCAATAATGATGGGGAATATCCTTGTATGTAATTTGAGGAGTAATTTCTCTTAATACCCTCATTCTAATCCAGGGTGGAATTTATCACCCTACTCCTATATTTGGAAAGAGGCCAAACCCCTCGTTTCCTACCAGTGTCACCAGACTGAAAAGGCATCATCGAACTTTGGTTTCCACACTTGGTTTATTATCAGCTTTTTTCCTGTGGTCCTATTCATGCCTTTTTCTCTACCTTTCTGTTGATTTCTATTTCAGTATCACTATGTCCTTTGTCCCATTTTTGGTGAGTAGGGAATCCCTGAGTGGCACACTTATCCCGAGTACGACTGCCCATGCATTGGCATGTATAAATAACACCGTTGGCCTCCGCCCAGGAAAAAAGCCAGTCACCCTTCCCCCCAACTCATTGTGACATCCAGAAAACGAATGAGAAGCCCAGTTCCCATCACCAACACCTTTCTTTCTCCACCACCCTTGATAAATATCTTTACCTTTAAAGTTTATTAATTAGCAACATGCTTATTCATATTCTGAGAATTTTTCCAGACAGGTAACTGCTTCTCAAGACCCTCCCTCAGCCAGCCAACCCTGGTTATTAGTGTGAGTCCCCAAACAGATCTGATTTCAGATCCACTCAGGACCAAATCCTTGGGCCATGTGACCAGTGTCAGCTCTCTAAGAACCATTAACTGTGGCATTTTTTTTTAGCCCAGGAAAGTCTCAGTCCCATATTAATACATGTGTGTAAAAGAATGCCAGACTCAGAGCAACAATTATACATTGAGCCCAGAGAAAGCGTTGTTGTTTGTCTAACATGTTTTTTTTCTTCTTCCTAGTGTATATCAGCCTTGTGTTTGGTGTTTTACAAGCTTTGCCTGGTAAGAGATTTTCTTAGCTTGACTAAATTTTGTAATTTTAGTCAAGGGTCGGAGTGTTGGGTTACTATAATAAGGGTTCAGAAGTCTAAATTGTGGGAAATTTGAATCTGATCCCAGATCTGTTACTGTAAGCAGGAAGAATAGGGCCGCGAGGGAGGGGGTAGAAAAGGAAGAAAGAGGTGAGGATAGCAGTTAAGGAAAAAGCCCACTGCAGTCTGGCCAGAACTGGATTTCTTCAGCATGTGGTAGCTGGAGGGAGAGAATCTAGACACCATCTTGCCCCTTAAGGTGAACTTTAGCTCATTTTAATAGATTATAAAGCTATTAACATGGCAGCCAAGAAAAATCTTCACCATCTGTGTTGCTAAGACAGTTCCGAGAGAGCCAAATAAGGACGGAAGGGGTGGTCAGCAAGGACCCACATAAGAACGCCTACCTCACCACTCTGAAGTCCTGAATATCCCACCCTTTCATTTTTTTTATGTAATAAATGTCTCTTCAGCACAGCTGCTCTTCCCCGAGCCTGCCGTCTCTTGCCATCCTGAGAGAGTACTATCCTTTTCTAATACATCTACTGCTTGCTTGACTTACTCCGCGTGTCTTTGAATTCTTTCCTGCGATGAACACCAAGAACCCATTTTTGGCAGCAGAGCCATTGCCCGTTTTGTTTAAATCCTTTTCCTCAAATATTTTCTTTGTAAAAGGAGCCCAAATTAGCCAAGTCTGGTTTTCACATTTGTCTCACAAAACTATTAAAAGTTAACAATAGGGATCATTTTAAAACCCCTTAAAAGACTATCCAGTTTAAAACCCCTTAATAGAAGAATGAAGAGACACAGACTATGCCAAACAAACATGACCCAGAAATAATTTCCCTTTAATTTGCACTCTTCCACTTGTTACCCAATACCTGGTACCAGATAAAGAAAAACAAATTTTTTTAACTAAACTTCTTGCCCATATATATAAGTCCACAGAGCTTCACTATGCATTAAATATGTGTTTAGCCTTTCGATGAGCTGAGGAGTGACGAGTTGGCAACCAAGAAGCAAAGGCCCCGGTGTAACCACAGGAAACTTAGATGATATTAAAAGCTTTAACCATATAAGGCAGGATTTGACAAACAGCATCAGAGGCTCATTTGCTGCAGCCACTTCCCAGCTGCCTAACATTGTATAACTCAACTCCTCCATTTCATGGCCTGTAGAATGGGTCTATGAATAGCAGCTCCTTCAGCATTGTTATGGGCCTTAGTGCCTGCAAGGGTCTAGGCACAGTATTCTCTCCCTCCCCTCTGTCATGGGGACTGGCTTGAGCGGGGGGATTTACAGGAGGAAAGGCTTGCAGTAGGAAGAGTTGAAAGCTGAGTGAAGACAATGGGTTGGTGCAAGATATCCTGGATTATTTTGATCCAGTGAGCTACTGAGAGCCAGTGATTGGATGACCTCAAATTCTGTTTACACAGTGCTGACCGCCTGCTTCCTAACCTGGCCTGCCCTACAGTGTATTGCTCATTAATTAATTGTATTCATTCATGTCTTATGTCCAGTAGAGCGGTTTCCTTTCTGTGTTTCCAAGAACACTGGGCTCTGCAGAGGGCTTCGCTCTAAGTGTAGGCTCCAGAGCCCCAGATGCAGTCTGGACAGTGGCCAAGATACAACCCTGGATCATCCGGATTTCAACTTTTCTTTTCTTTTTCTCCTGTTTTCTTTAGATTTTTCAGAGGACTCTTGCATTTTCAAGGTGACATTAAGAAATTTCCGGGTAATTTTATCATGGGAATTAAAAAATCATTCCATTGTACCAACTCACTATACATTGTGGCACACACTCACGAGGTTAGTTTGATGTTTCATTTTTCTCTTGCTAAATATATTGTCTTTCTATTACGTGGGAGTGGGGAAAAGGTGATCTTACATGTGACAGTCTCTCCCTTTCTCTCTGTCTCTCTCTCATTCAGAGCTTTAAAAGTCCAAAGACAAAACACAAATCCACTTTTAATTAAATTGAATAACAATTCAAAGCTATTTTTGATAAAGCTCATTTATAACCAAAGCCAATTTCTACAGGTCAAAGCCTCAGAAGCCACAAAATAATTATTGTGTATGGTTTTCACAATTATCTCTCTAATTTAGTACGTCTGAATGTGTAAAAGTAGTATGTTTTCTGAGGACAGTAGTCTGAAGGTCTGGTGACCATATCAATGGTGTGTATTCACTTTTCATTGCTCAGGAAGGCATGTGCGCATCCAAATGTTGCCTGGCTCCGACTAGAAAAGGCTCAGGTCCAAAGTCCGCCTTGGTCACTGACTAGCTGTGACTCTGGGCACAGAGCTCAATCTCTCTGAGCTAATCCTTCTACTTCAGGGCTGCCGCAAGAATGAATGATATAATGGACAGAGCCTTCTTTGGTTCTCTTTTCCAGACACGCAAGAGTTACCTTCCTAAGTCATTGCTTTGGTCTAGTAGCTCCTCAGTGCCCTGTTGTTCATTGTCTATTTGGCTTACAGCTGTTACTGCTGCCGACTGATCTGGTAGAGGCCCTTTGGCAAGTTTCTTTTTGGTCCCTACTGAGACTGAAGTTTCTCTCTGCAATAGGCAGTCACATGTATCGCCCACCTACTTTTCTGAAGCTCAAGAAGTCAGATGCCCATGTTGTCCCTGTGTAGCACAGGCTGACTTAGGACTGGGCTGTGCGGTCCTCAGCAGGAGAGAGAGGGGGTCTCAGGGAGGGCAATCAGACATGCCCTCAGACTTGTGAACCCAAGTCCCTGCCCTACTGGTGCAAACATTCTGAAAGTGGGCACAGATGTCAATATACAAAGATAAAATGTGGCAGGTGGTGGTAAACGGTATGAATAAAAATAGAGGAGGGGATCCGCGGAGAGGGGGTGCACAGGGTGGGGTAAGGAGTTCCATTTTCCATGAGGTGCTTAGGCCAGAAGACTGTCCATTGATATTTGAGCAGAATCACAAAGGAATGAGGAAGTGGGGCATGGAGTTAACAGATTCTTATCACATAAATGCTGAAGTTTTCCTTTTACCATTTCTTTTCCTTTCAAAGTAAACCAGAAGATAGGAAGGCTGTTAAGGACTGTACAAATATCACAGGATCATTTTGTGACCTAACAGATGTGTGGGAAAACTTGTCCAAGCTACACTTACCCAGACTTGTTGGGTCCCGAGGGAATACAACGCTGGTCGATTGTGTGGGCCGCATCTTCCTACCACTGAACCGTGAGTGGATCTCTGTTTATCATCTTCACCTTTACCATCAAGATCATCATTTTCTCTGCCATGAAACAGGCAGGTCTACAGAGGTGTTTCAGACTGCAGGCTAGGTTCACTTCCTGGCCCTCTGACTTCCTACCTCTGTAACCGTGGAGTAGTTACTTTCTTTCTGTGAGCCTCAGTTTTCTGGTCCAGAAAGTGGAACGAAGGTTAGTCAATGCCTGTAGAAGGCAGACATTCAGGCAGTAGTAGCTGCTACTTATTGGTTTGTTTTACAGCCTGACAGCAAGTGGGGAGCTAGGTTCCCATGGCTGGTTAGCTGAGTTGTGACAACTGTTTGAACCAGTGTTTTCCTTAACATTGCAACCCCTCCCCCAGATCATAACCCAGTAGCTGTTATACAAGTGAAGGCCCAGCTGTGCGTGCACATGGTGCCCAGACTCAGAGAAGACTGGAGCCCAAGTGGGTCTGCCCTTTTCTCTTTCTCCATGACCAGAGTCAGCTTCTTATATAGCGCCTGCATTAACTGCTCCAGGGCAGTTGTCACTGGCCCTCAGCCAAACCCCATCACTTTTTCAGTGTCCTAATATGCGACCTGTTTCCAAGGGAAAGATTGGGTGTCCGCTTCCTGTTAAAGGCTATGTGGGTGCGTATTCCCACCTACAAAGTGATAATGACAGCTAATCCCAATTTAGCAAATAACTTAGAGATGAAATTCACTGGAATTGTTGGTGTGTGTCCGTATGTGTATAAATAGATGTGTGTGTGTGTGTGTGTGTGTGTTTCCCCACATAGAAAGGAAAGAAAAGCACAATTTATAGATCATGGTATTCAGACCTTTACAGAAAGTATATTAAAATAATAATGCAATATCATTTTTCAAGACTCAAAATGGCAGATATTAAAGATATGCAAATGCCCAGGTTTAGAGGAAATGTAGGGAGTGTACTTCGGCACAGTCTTTCTGAAGGTATTTGGCAGTAGGTATTGAAAACTTTAACACGTGTCTGCTCTCATCCAGAAATTCTCTTTACTAATTTGTCCTAAAGAAATTATGGACCGGGCTGGCCGAGTGGCTTGTTGGTTAAGAGTTGGCTTGAGAGCATGAGCTCTGAGCAACAGGGCCGCGGGTTCGGATCCCACATGGGCCAGTGACACTACGTGCTCTACAGCTAAGATGGTGAACAACAGCTTGACCTGGAGCTGGGCTGCCATGAGGCAACGGCATAGGCTGCAGTGCAGTGGGCTGCCACAAGCTACCGTGAGTGGCTGGCAGCCAGCCAGTGTGAGCTGCCATGAGCCGCCGTCCAGTGGCTGGTGATTGATCTGCCTCACCCGGGAAGAGCGCAATGACGATACCAACATGGGCCAGTGAAGCGATGTCCTCTACAACTAGACTGAAGAACAAAAGGACAGCAACTTGTCTGTTTCTTTTCCCCGATTCCCCAACACTGTCCCCCTTTCCCAATTCCCCAATAAAATCTTTAGAAAAAGAAATTATGGATAAATGCAGAGATTTAGCTCCAAGAATACTCAAGAATACACAAGATTCTATTCAGAAAAATTAAGAGTCAATCTAAATGTTCAAAAGAGTGAATCAGTTAAATCATGGTACAGCCGCTCAGCAGAATAAAATTAGCCATGAAAACTTATGGGGAAGATCAGAGGTCAGTCGACTTTCTGTAAAAGGCCAGAGGGGAAAAAAAATGCCTTATACTTTATGGGCCACATATGATCTCTGTCACATATTCATTTGTTTACAACCCTTTCAAAAATAAAAATTATTCTGAACTTGGTGGCTCTGCAAAAACTCAACCCATGAGCCATAGTCTGCCAGCCCTTGATGTAGATACATACGTATTAATATGTTTATGAAATAAGTGAAAATGTCTTTTACGTGAAACAGTATGGGTAACAATGATTTAATTTTAGTTTAGGTATATGTATGTGTGTGTATATTATTCTAGTTCAATTTATATATGTCTACACACATACAGCATGGACAAAAGATGATTAACCACGTTTAGGAACAGTTGTCTATCTGTATTTTCTGATATTTCTACAATGGTTATGTATTATTATTATTATAATTTGGGAAGTAGTCATTTTTACTTTTGTGTTTAGACTACAGCCTGAAAATTGGAGAAGTACTGACTTCCATCCCAAAATCGATCCTCCATTTCTTGTGGTAATATTAAGCAAATCACTTCATTTTTATTGTTCCCAGTTTTTCACCAATAAAAACATATAGCCTATGCCTCAGCTAGGGCGTAGGCAGATTAATAGGAAGATAGCTGGAAAGAAGTAAGGTCGTATCATGATAATGGGAGCCATCATTGAGTGACGCTTGCATTTGTTTTTGACTTTGTTTTCTGAATAGTGTCTCTGGAACCACCAAACTTTGAGATTGTTGGTTTTACTGACCACATTGAAGTGAGAGTGAAATTTCCACCCGTCATACCCAAGATACTACTTAGGGAAGGATTATATGTTTACTTACCACTTGTCATCAAAGAAGAGTCAGGAGGGATTGTTAAGCAGGTAAGTGGTCAAGAGGCCAGCCGAGTGGCTTAGTTGGTTAAGAGTTAGCTTAAGAGTGTGAGCTCTGAGCAACAGGGCCGCCGGTTCAATTCCCACATGGGCCAGTGACGCTGCGCCCGAGCTGAGCTGCCGCTGATCTGCCAACAAGCGACAGGATGGCTCAGCTGGTTTTAAAAAAAAAAAGGTAAGTGGTCAAAACAGGTCTGAGTTGGCAATGAATAATACATTTGACTCTCTTCTTTAAAAAAAAAAAAGACGTTTGTAATGATTTGAACAATTAAAACTAAAGGGTCTGGGTCAGTGTGTCTAATTTCAGGAGAAGCCTCCATAGTTCATTCACTTCGGAAATATGTTGACTTAGCCCACCAGCATGGTTTTCTTTCAAAGAATAAGTCACAACATCAAGGAACACACAGCAGAGAGAGAAGTGTGTGGTGTAGATGGGAAGAACAGGCAAATTTCAGCATGTCAGGGTGAGATTTTCTTTCAAAGGGATGGCTTAGCTGCATGTAAAAAGCTTCTGTGTCTACCAGTCCAGCCCTCATGCATTGTAAGGGAAATGGCTCTTTCTGGCAATTCTGTTCCTTCCCGATTTCTCCGAAAGACCTAACTCAATGTCAGTAACCTTGAGGTGATCCTGGTTACTGGTTAGACAGACCTGGAACTTATATTATTTGTTCACTTAGAAAGCTGGAATGAGGGCCGGCCGAGTGGCTCAGTTGGTTAAGAGCTCACTCAAGAGTGTGAGCTGAGCTCTGAGCAACAGCAGGTGGCAGGATGGCTCAGCTGAAAAAAAAAAAAAAAAATAATGGAGATAGCTGGAATGAGTGAGAAAGGACAAACTGTGCTTGCTGGTGGGCCTTGCTGAAATAGCAGCTTATGTTTGCATAGCCGTTGGCCAATTATAAAAGCTTTGCAGGTAATGCCAGCCCACCAGATATCAGGGGTAGGGGCAGGGGCATTTCAGGCAGAAGGCACAGGAAGTCAGAGGTCCTGAGGCTGGAGTGGTACCTGTGGGTTTGAGAAGCAGGGAGCTGAAAGGGAGTGACTGAGACAAGAGAACTGAGGGAGGTGAGGTCAGGAAGGTGAGGGGGGCAGAGCTTGTAGGGCTTCGTGAATCTGAGACTTTGGAGTATGATGGAAGCCACCGGAGGACCCAAGGCTTTAACAGGGCATCCAGGCTGGTGTGTTAAGAATAGACCAAAGGTTGGACCGGCCGAGTGGCGCGGTGGTTAAGCACTGGCTTGGGACACCAGCGGCCCCAGTTCGGGTCCCACATATGAGGACCAGTGACACTACCCTCAAAAAAAAAAAAAAAAAAGAAAGAATAGACCAAAGGCAGCCGGCCGTGTGGCTCAGTTTGTTAAGAACACAAGCTCTGAGCAACATGGGCCAGTGAGCTGTGCCTGAGCTGAGCTGCTGCTCAGCTGCCAACAGGTGGCAGGATGGCTCAGCTGGTGAGAGCACACTCTCCTAACAACAAGGTTGCCAGTTCGACTCCCACATGCGATAGTGAGCTATGCTCACCCGCAACTAAGATTGAACATGGCACCTTGAGCTGAGCGGCCAACGGGTGGCCAGATTTCTCAGTGGTTAGAGCAGGTGCTCCTAACAACAAGGTTTCCACTTTGAATCCTGCATGGGATGGTGGGCCCGCCCACCTGCAACTAAGATTGAACATGGCACCTTGAGCTGAGTGACCACGAGCTGCTAGCTGCACCCTTCACAACTAAGACTGAAGGACAACAATTTGGCTGTTCCCCTTCCCAAATTCCCCAATAAAATCTTAAAAAGAAAAAAAAAAAAATAGAAAGAAAAAAGAATAGACCAGGGGCTAAAAGGTGGAAGTTGGGAGACCAGGTAAGAGGCTGGTAACTACTTAATAGGAATTAGCAAATTATATAATTATTACAGTTTTTTCTTTAATATTCACCTGGATTATAATCAACTCCTTAATCTTTTGATTAGGAAAAGGGAGCAAAAATAACAGAAGAAAAACTAAGCTTATGTAGCTTAGAGACTATCAAGTTTAATTCGTTTTCATATTCCAGTCACACCTAATTTATAGTCCATCCATGAGCTACTAACTCTCTGTTTTAGATTATTTCTAAAATAAGACACCTGTGCTTATTAGGATATTGAAAACGCTGTAAGAGGAAAGCTATCACTCATAAACATCTTCGTTAAAGAAAATTAGTCTTTAAATTAGATCAGCAAAAAAAAAAAAAAAAAGCTGATGTTATCTAGGTGACAGACAGTGGTAGCTTAGACCACTTGGCAGTAATGAGAAACGGTCAGATTCTGCATCTATTTTGCAAGTGGCACCAACAGTATTTTCAGTTGGATTAGATGTACATGGTGGTGAAGAAAGAGAAGAGTTACGACTCCAACACTTTCAGCATGAGCACCTGGACAGACAGAGCTGCCATTCATTAAAATGGTGAAGACTATGGACAGAGCTGGTGGATAGGTTGGATATCAGTCGTTCATTCTTAGACATGTTACATTTGAGATACCTAGAAGGCATTCAGGAGGACACTGAGCAGGAGTTGAATGCACCAGGTCTGGAGTTCAGGGGAGAGGTCCTAGCCCGAGAGATGTTCTGGGGAGCGTTGGCTTCTTGGTATGTTCTGAAAGTCTTGAGACCAGGTGAGATCACCTGGGAGTGGTCATGCATAGAGGAGACATCCAAGGACAGAGCCCCAGAGGACTCCAAAATGTAGAGATCTAGCAAATGAGGAAATGAGGAAACAGCCAAAGAGACGGAGAAGGAACAACCAGTCTGGTGGGAGGAGAACTAGGTGACGGTGATGTCCTGATAGCTGAGAGAAGAGAGTTCCAGAGGGAGAGGGTGATCCACTGAGTCAAGGGCTACAAATGGGACAAGTTAGAAGAGGACTATGAATTGGGTATTGGATTAGGCTCATGGAAGTCACGGTGACCTTGGTAAGAGTGGTTTTGGTGGAGTGATGAGGTAAAGACGGTGGGAGTGGATTCAAGCCAGAGAAGGAAGGGAGACATTGGAGACCGTGAGTACAGCTAATTCCTCTAAGGAGTTTTTCAATACGGGGAAGGAGAGACATGCCATGGTAACTGGAGGGGGAAGGGGGGTCAAGGGAGGGAATTAAAATGGGAGAAATAGATAGAATGTTCCAGTGGGGGTTGTCAGAGCAGTGTCCCAGAGGAGATGACAGTGGGTGGAATATCGTGAGCATGAGAGGGGGTTGGCCATGGCTGGGAGCAGGGACTATGCATCTGAGTCACGGGGGAGACAGACTGAGACACACGGGATGTAGGAGGGAGCAGGCATTGCAGACTTAATCAAGATCACGGGATGGCAACACCAGGTGTGGCGCCCAGATGTTGTGATGCTCAGCTACCCTTAAACTGTTCACTGCAGGCAAGAGCCCTCACGCCACGACGCTGTTTATGCCTCTCCTCTTTGTCTTCTTCATTGCTTATTTGCCATGCATGAACTTTCAGTTTGTTGGTTTGTTTTTAAATAATTCTCCCTCCTTCCAAATAGAAACTTGAAGAAAAATGTTATTACAGAAGGCTGTATTTGAACTGCCAGAAATCCTACTTTATAGAACTACGAATAAGACTGTCCTTTGAAAGCTGTAACGCAATATACAAAAGTTATTTTTCGTGAAGGAGTGTTCATATCAGCTCTTTAATTCCAAAATGGAGCAGAACAAGGGCCGGCCGAGTGGCTCAGTTGGTTAAGAGCTCGCTCAAGAGTGCGAGCTGAGCTCTGAGCAACAGCTGTTCGAGGCCAGCCCGAGCTGAGTTGCCGTTGAGCTGCCAACAGGTGGCAGGATGGCTCAGCTAAAAAAAAAAAAAAAAATTCAAAATGGAGCAGAACTACCTGGGAAAGAAGAGGCAAGGTGTTTTAAGGGAGGAGACAGGGAACTAGACATCAGCCTCACTTCTGCCACAGACAAGCTGTGTGGCCTTGGGGGAGTTACTTAACCACTCTGAGTTGCAGTTCCCTTGGCTGGAGAATGGGAACAATACCTACTTTGCAGACTGTTTTGATAGTCCAGTGAGTTAATATGCATAAAAGCACTTTCTGAAATGCAGAGTTGACACATTATGATCAATAAAATAAGATAATCTTATTTTCTTATTTTTGCAAACCCATTTGTTGCAAGATACACTTGCAAAAAATGACTTCACGGAGACCTTTATTTCTCATTGGGACTTTTTCTCCTCATTTGTAAAATGAAGTTGCTAGATGAGATTTCATGGTTTAAAAAAATGTATGTGAGGGGCCGGCCGAATGGCGCAGTGGTTAAGCGCTGGATTGGGAAGCCAGCGGCCCCGGTTCGGTCCCACATATGAGGACCAGTGACACTGCCCTCAAAAAAATAAAACAAAACAACAACAAAAAAGTATGTGATGTACATGTATATGTACTTTTGTGATAAATTGCTTGCTCCAAGTCACTTGTAAATGCTTTTTCTTGCCAAGTCTATGATATTTCTAGCTGTATTTAAGATTTGAAGACAAATCCCCAAAGATATTCTTTGGGCCTATCTCTAAACAAAATTCTTCTCAAAAGTTTTACTGATTTTTTTTTTTTTGCTTATTTTGACAGCATAAACCAGAAATAAATGCAAAAACCGTCACTGAAAATTTCACTTATGTCATCGACAACTTAATTCCAAATACAAGCTACTGTGTATCTGTTTATTTTCAGCCTGACAATCTAGGCAAAACAATTGAATCTCCCACAAAATGTATCCTCCTTCCACCTGGAGAGGAATCAGGTATGACAGTTTTATAAAACCCATGTTTTGCTTTTACTCTGAGGGAAACCCTATTTCAAGAAGACTCTGAAAGTCGGGGGGCACTAACGGGATTTCTTCTGCTAAAGGTGCATCGCAGAGATGTTTTCTGTGGGTCCTTCTGCACTTGTGTGTTGTCATACCATAGGGACAAACAGAGAGCTACCTTTATATGGTCAGAAATCCTGAAGTGGAAACACTTTTATTTCAGAGAGTCAGAATTGAATGTAGTCCTGTGTGCCCTTAGCTTGGGCATCATTCAAGCCAAGTGCTCGAGGAGGCAGGGATGCTGGAAGCAGCTAGGGTGAAATGATGGCCGCGTGCGGCGAGGTTGGGTGGCTCATAGATCTGGCCTGGCTCCGGAAGGTTGGCTGTTGCTCACAGGTGAAAGGGGAACTTGCCTGGGTGGATAAGATAGTCACTGACAAACTCTGTTGCACAGGCATCGGAAGGATAAACAGCATGATAAATTGCTTGTTCCAAGTGCCTTCTCCCAAGGGAGAAGGTAGTGGTGAGAACAGTCAGGTTTAGGAACTTTCATTGCTGCTTATTTTCCCAGAAACTCACTAGATCTCCATCTGTTTGGTCAAATGGTGAAAATCTATAAATGTCTCCCCAAACACACCTTTCTGAATTGCCGGACCCCAATGAGAGGTGGGTTTTTTTGTTTGTTTTTTTAGCTGAGCCATTCTGCCACCTGTTGGCAGCTCAGCTTGGGCCGGGAATCAAACCTGCGACCATGTTGCTCAGAGCTCACACTCTTGAGCGAGCTCTTAACCAACTGAGCCACTCAGCCGGCCTGAGAGTTTCTTTAAAGTTCTTATTTACCAGAGTAGAAACAAAACAAGGTGAGAATGATAAGTGGCTGTAAGGGGGATGGCTTCTCTGGGGATTAAGTGAACGACATTAAACAGTGCTTGGCACATAAAAGTGCTCGGCATGATTTTATTTTCCAGGGCTCCTCAGAGTCGAATGATGCACAGACCAATGTTAAAGGAAAAAGCATCTTAAACCTTTAGCTTAAATTATTTTTATACCATCCGCAAAATGTGGGCAAACCCTAAACCGTGCATAGATTATTTATGCCTGTAGTTCTTATAAACACATAAGCCCAAAACAAATTTACATATTATGTCCTAACACCAGTTCTCTGACATCAGCCAGATGGATGTCCAGGGATTCCATTCATCTGACACGACCTGTCCGGAGTTAATGTAGGCTCCGCAGGTTAAAGGGCGCAGTCCCACGAGACTGCCCCCACTATAGATGCCGGTCTCATCCTCGGCCCCCGGGCTACCTAGACTCTGTCCAGCCCAGCCACAAATTCAGGGGTTCCCATGACCTCCTCTCAGATTTAATAACTCTCGAGAATGACTTCTAGAATTCTGCAAAGCACTATACTTAATGATTACCAGTTTATGATAAAGGATACAGGGGAACAGCCAGATGAAGGGGTGCTTAGTCTGGAAGGGTCCCAAGTGCAGGAGTTTGATGCCAGCAGAGTGAATCCGCCAGAGTGGGGACTCAAGCCCTGCGCCAAGAAGGTTCTTGGCTTCAGGTAGGAAAGAATTCAGACATGAGCCAATAGAGTTTAAATTGAAAGTCAGTTTATTTAGCAGACAGTCAGAAAAGGCCACCCCACAGACGGAATCTAGTCACTAGTGGAAGAGAGAGCCCTCCACCTCTTGGAGAAGGGTTTATGTGTGTTTTTGTGGAAAATGTCTTCACATGGGGAAAAGGAGGAGAGAAGAGCAATGGTAATTTTATCTTTAACTTCTACAAGGTACAAGAAGAATAGGGGCAAGTTTATCTGTAACTTCCGTACGGTACAGCCTTGGCTAGTTGGTAATAGGTTTAATTATGGGAGTAGACAGTACAATGGAATCTCGCTGCTCAGGAGGCTTCATTCAGGTGGCCCGTTCTGTATGACTGATTAACGTCTGCCTGAGTTGCGCCTGGTAGCACAAGGCTTGGAATTCAACCTCCTACTTCCTTGTTTTGTAACAATAGCCCTCATGTCCCTTCCCTATATTAGTTCTGCTCCCTTGGAGTCAGGGTACACCACCCTCCCAGTACTTCCATAAATTCACTGACTTGGAATTCCCTGCCTTGCTGTCCAGAGTTCTTACTGATCGATGAAATCAGTGGCCACTGGTGATTAACTCAATTGCTAGCCCTTCTCCCCTCTCTGTAGGTCAGGGGTGGGCCCAGAAGTTCCAACACGCTAATCACATGGTTTGTTTTTCAGGGGACCAGCCCCCATCCTGGAGCTCTCTAGCACCCCTCCCTTCAGTCACCTCATTAGCATAACTCAGATATGGTCCCCAAAAAACACTTCTGTTAGGAGATTCCAAGGGTTTTGAAGGTCTGTGCCAAGAACCAGGGACAAAGGCCAGATGATGATGATGATGATGATGATGATGATTCCATGATCTTATAAATACAATTATAAAACCAATTGAATGGAGAAACTGTTTTTCTTCTCCATTCATAGAACTACTTCTATACTCCAAATGTGGGTTTTTTTCCCCACCCCAAGCAATTATCTGCAACCACTCAGTGTCCTACAATTTAACTCAATTCTGACACTGTCCACCTGGAGATAGTGTCAGATCCCATAGATTAAGAACTCAGTTTCACAAGACTGTCCCGCCACCAACACTTTAAATACCAGTTGCACATCCAAGTTGTCACCTGGGCTTCTAACTGACCAGCTATAAATTGGAGGTTCCCATAACCTTGTTTGGGTTTGATAATTTGCTAGAATGGCTTCCAGAACTCAGGAAAACAATTTATTTGCTAGATTCTTAGTTTATTATGAAAAGATAACTCGGGAAGAGTCAGAAGAGATCCGTGAGGCAAGATATGGGCCCCGAGCTTCCCTGCCCTGTCCAGGTGAACCATCCTCCCTGCATCTCCACAGGTTCGCCAGCCTGGAAACTCCCCAAACCCAATCAGGTAGGATTTTTATGGAAGCTTCATCAGTCATGACTGATTAAATAATCATTGGCCATTGGCGATGAATTGAACTTCCAGTCCCTCTCCCCACCCAAGAAGTTGTGAGGTGGGCCTGGAAATTCCAACCCTATAATAACATGATTGGTTCTCCTGGCAACCTGCCCTCGTACTCACTGTGTTTCCCCGAAAATAAGACCTAACCAGAAAATAAGCCCTAGCATGATTTTCAGGGTGCTCGTAATATAAGCCCTACCCCAAAATAAGCCCCAGTTAAGATCGTCAGCCAGACATGACTGTATTTGAATAAATGTAGAATTTTGTACATGAATAAATGAATAAAATGAGTCTTTTGGGGCAAAAATTAATATAAGACTTGGTCTTCTATTCGGGGAAACACAGTAGGAGCTTTGCAAAAGATACTGATTAATAGAAAGTCAAGTGCAGTTGAAAGGGACTTGCCATGAAATGAAAGACACTTATTTCACCTTTGTTCTTATCACTTAGGATAATCTACAGAGCTGTCTCCATGCCAGGAATTTCAGAGCTCTAGGCCTGGAATTGGGTCAAAGCTCAAATATGTATTTCTTAGTATAAATCACAATATTACACTAATAAAAACTCAAATTGGTAATGTTAAAGAAGAAAGTTCAGTACATTTGGAAATCTAGCAATTCATGAGTGAGCAGCATTCCATTGCGCAGCCAGAAAGGCGCTCTGATGAATTGTACAAAATGGAAGGTTTTTATAGGCCAAAAGACAATGGGACTCCCTTGGGGAAGAAAGGGGGGTCTCACCAGTCAGATCACTTCACTAGAGTTGACCAGGAAATTGCAGACTAATGATCTAAAATTCCACTCCTGGGAGAGGCTAAAACCAGTGAGGTACATTTTTTTTTAAGTTTTGGTTTGATGACAGCAGCTTAGTAAAAGGGACTCCCATTTTTGCTGTTTGTTTGTTTTAATCTTCACAACCACCCTTAATACGGTAGGGGTTCATCCCATTTTACAGATGAGGACTCAAGGAAGGGAAGCCAAAGGTTACAGCTAGTGCCAGGTGTGGCTGGATGAGAGCCCCTGGGATCCACGGTGGCCCATGGCACTAGGCACACTGCCCTTGCTGCCCTTTTCTCATTCCTACTCTATGAGGTCCACTGCCCTTGGCTCTTGGGAGAACTGACCTTTCTTCTTTTTCTCCTTTGTACCCGTTTTGCCTGAGGATGTGGTTAGAAGATTAATATTAATAAAAGTCTTTCTTGAAATTAAAGAGAGCCTTAGTTACTGTTAGAAGCCTTTGTGGCTGAAAGCATTTCTGAAAAAAGAGGGTTTATTGAGCCAGGTGCAAGCCAGAAAGGACCAGGTCCTGGACAGACAGTCTAAACCACCAGCAATGAGGCTCTGTAGAGAAGACAACATGTCCACCACCCTGGGGCTGACGGGGCCCTTTTATATGGTGAGTCTGGGGAAGAAAGGTGTAAGTTGTTTGGAAAGAATTGACCTTGGCTATAGATGCGGGGGGGAGGGGGGGCGCGGAAAAGATGGAGCAGGGACACTTCCGGGATAGGCATCGAGTCCATAAAGGAGGAATATTTACTTGGTTGTAGACAATCAAATTCATATATAAGTATGAACTGTGGTGGACCTTTTTTTTTTTTTTTGTAAAGATAGTCACCTGGAAATTGATTCAAAGTTTCAACAAACATTCAAGAATGTGAGCAGTCTTGATGTCTCTCCCAAGACTACCATGGCTGTCTGTCTCCCTCTCTGGCTCACTGGAATTTAATTTAGGATAGCTCAGAAATTTTCTTCTGTCATTACATAACTACTGATTTCTTCTCGGTCCAGTCGGACGTATGCAAAAAAACTGTTAAGTCAGAATGTTAAGGTTTTCCAAATGGAATTTTGACAAGACTCTTAAGAGGGAACTCATAATAAGACAAAGCAAGGTCAGCAGAGCCCAGATTTGGGGTCCTAGTGTGGCCAAAGTCCAGCCTCAGAATGACCCCACTGTGTTCAGGCACACTCCTATTTTCCACTTCTTCCTGCAGTGCATACTAACATGTGGTGATCATTTGACATGTGGCCAGGTCATTCAGAAACTGAGGGTCATTTTTCAGTTTTGATCATATACTCATGTGGCTACTGGCTACTGTATTAGACAGTGCAGTCATAGAACATAACTATAAAGTGGAAGAAATTTTACTGTTAGAAACTAAAGCTGTCATTTCTATTTTTTTTTTTAATGTACATTTGGATTACTCTCCCTGTTTTTGGATTTAACAATAGTTTTTCCAGCTTTTGCTGTCTCCTTCCACCACCAGACCAATGTGCGTTTAACCCACTTGTGATTGTCTATTGGATGTATTTTGAAATCAAGTCATTTATTTTTCATCCACAGAGTCATCAGATTCTGCTAAAATAGTAGGATTGGTTACTACATTTTTTATAGTAGCTGTCTTCGTAAGCACCGTAGTACTACTTCAACAGATTGGTTATATATGCTTAAGAAATAAGCTCCCCAAAGTGCTGGTATGTAATTTTTTTTTAACTTCTCTCTTTATTTCTTATTTTAACTTAAGAATTTTTATTATATAGTTAAATATTCTCGCAGAAGAAAATCCCATTTTCTAAAAACACTAAGGGGCTTCAACAGTTTGGGTTCTTTTCCATCCCTATGAACATATATTTTGCATTTTATATTTACATTCTTTGTCTACTTTGCCCACATATTCTGTGTAATGATCATATACTGTTCCATTGTAATGAATGTATCACTTTTCCTTGAATCATTTCCGAGCTGTGGTGCATTTGGATTGATTTTTTTTTTCATTTCCTTTCCTTTATTTTCTTTCTTTTTTGGCCACTGAGAAGTATGCAGTGAACATTTTTATACAGGTTATCTTTATATTTTAGATTACTTCAGGGGACCAAATACACAAAGTGGACTTATGAAAAAGAAGTAATTTATAATGCCAGTGGTGGCGTGTAGGTGTGCACATTTCTCCAAAGCTCTGTCAACATTGAGGCATCATTTTTACTGCTGTTGTTCATAATTGTGTGTACAGCAGTCCCCCATGGTTGCTCCCATTTGTGTTAACTTTAATCATTAGCGAAACCAGCCACTGCGCTTGTCTTCATTTCTTCTCTGTGCTTCCCAAGACATATGCTTTTTGTTCAGAGCCTTTAACCGCTCAGCCAAGTCTGGGTATTGATCTTACATGTTTCTAAAACCTCCTCATGTCTTTTGTCCATTGTATATAATTTCCCTAACCCATTGCTTTCTTTCTATTATATTAGTTTTGTAATTTTTCATCCAGAAATATCTTCTTTTTCTATGTTTGAACTCATTCACCTTCTTATTATTTTTTAGCAGCCACATATTTAAATATTCTTCTATAGTTGATAAAATTGTTCTCTTCTTTTTCTTGCTGTTTTTACTGGTTCGGGTGGTTTAGGGGAGGGATTGTGTATTGGGGTGGTATATGTACTCTAGGAGGTTTTTTTCTTTTTTGAGGGCAATGTCACTGGCCCTCATATGTGGGACCCAAACCGGGGCCGCTGGCTTCCCAAGCCAGTGCTTAACCACTGCGCCACTCGGCCGGCCCCGGAGATTTTAATTACAACTAGTCTGAACTTATTTGGTATTTGGCTGTGCCTTAGGAGCTGTAGATGGCTCTGTGTTGGGTTTCATCCACACTGTGATCCATGTCTTACAAGAATGGATGTTTTTTATCCATCAGTATAGCATATCTTCATTCCAACTCTTCCTATCTGCCATGCATTTCTTTGACCTTGAGGTCTTCGGTAAATCTTTCTCCAACTCATATTTCTCATGCAGCCTTGAGATATAAAGGCCTGTAGCACCGCCCATACCCTTCTGGATAAATCTTGTGCCTGAATTACCTAAATTCATGACTAAACCTCCTCCCAGGTCTTCCTGGGGTTCCTCCCCTCCTTAAGATGCATCAAAATTATATGCCAGTTATATATATATATGTGCTTGTTATTGTGTTAACCCCAAATAATTATCTCATGTCTCGTATCAGGTGTTATCTTATGTCTCGTATCAGGTGTTATCTAGTGTCTGTCTAGTATTTTTCCATTAAAAATTGTTGCTCTGTGTTTAAAACTCTAGGAACACTAAAACAGAACCCTCTAGATCTATTGGGTTGTCAGAAAAGTCATGACGCATTTTTGCAACAAAAAACAAAAAATACATCATGACTTATCCAACAACCCAATGGTGTGTTTGTGTATGTATATTTAATCAAAAATAGATGTTTAAAAACTTTAAATGCATCTATTCTTTCTTCTTTTTGCATTTAACAAATATTTATTGAGTAATGTCCACATATGTAATGTCCACATGTTCTAGGTAGTAGGGATATAGAAGTGAACACGTGGAGCTTAAAGTCTGAGTGGAGTGAGTGATTTATAGATGATATGACTGGCTAAGTAAAAAATTTACATGACTCTGGAGGTAAATTATTAGGATTAATAAGTTTAGCAAAGTTGTTACATACAAAATAATCAATATAAAAGTGCTTACATTTTTGTACACTAGCAACAATCACTTAGAAAATAAACATGAAGCTGCTTTCAACATCCAAGAAATTAAGTACACAAATCATAGAGTAAAGCTCTTTGAATTTTCACAAATTCAATGCATCCATGTAACTCATACCCAGATCAAGAAAGAGACCATGACCAGCCTCCCCAGATCTGTCTCCTGTCACCTTTTCATCACTACCCCCCGCCAGCGGTAACCACTATCCAGATTACTAGCAGTATAGTTTAGTTTTACCTGATTTTGAACTTGGAATCATACAATTAAAAAAAAAAATACAGGGGGCCGGCCTAGTGGCACGGTGGTTAAGCGCTGGCTTGGGAAGCCAGCGGCCCCGGTTCGGGTCCCACATATGAGGGCCAGTAACATTGCCCTCAAAAAAAAAAAATAATAATAATACAGTTATAATAGTAATAAAATATTTTTAAAACATTTAAGGAAGAAATCTAACAGCAGGTGTTACAAGCTCTTTGTAGAGAAAATTATCAAACCTTATTGAAAGGCATTGACAAAGATCTAGTCAAATGGGGAGCTCAGAAACAGACCTACACATACGAAAATATGACTGATGATGAGTGGAACTGAAGTGGGGAAAGGATTGGCTGGTCAGTAAATGTCTGTATAGGAGGAAATGGAATTCAATCCCTACCTCACACCATACACAAACATTAGTTCCATGTATATTGCCTTTCACTGTAATGTAAAAGGCAAAACTCCTAATATATTTAGAAGGCAATGTAGGAGATTCTATATGACTTTGGGGTAAGGAAGATTCTCTCAGAAACAAAAAGCAAAAACCATACAGGAAGAACATTGATACCTTTCCTTACATTAAAATATAAAGAGAATAAAATGACAGACCACAGAGTGGAGGGAAATTTATGTAATGTAAATAATCAACAGATAATTCGCATTCAGATTATAGAAAGAACTCCTATGAATCAATAAGGAAAAGGATGAACAACCCAATAGAAACATTCACCCCAAGGCTGGGTCTGGGTAGAGCAGGGAAAATGCGGGTTTGTCATAATTGAGCAGCCCGAGTAGGCATAGGAGAATAGAGAGAGAGGAAGACAATGCTAAAGACAATTGAAAGGAATCTCAGGACCACCCTCCTACCCTTGGCCCCCATTGTGGTCCATCTGGAGACAGGGTGAACCTCAGCCTGCCTGGATTCGCCTTAGCTCACCTCACCCTGTGTGTCCTGGAGGTGTTTTCTTCCAAGGGCTGGAATAGAGTGAGTTCCATCCCTGACCAGTTAGTGGTCATCTGCCTCTTTAAAGGTCCTTTCGTCCAGGGTGCTTTGACCCAATGGGATCAGCTCCCTAGAGCAGCTCCTCACCCACAGTTCCTTGACACCCCTTAAGAATGTCTTGGCAATCCAGAGTTTAAATCTCTCCAGCCTAAATGCGTAGATCCTCCGGACATGCAAGGAGCAGCGAGGGAAGAGCAGGAGGAAGGAGTGGGCAAGAACAGAGCTGTGCTGCAGGCGGCCTGCCTAGCTGAACAGCTGCGCTCCACCCCTGACTCTTCTGAACCTTGGGCCAGTTTCTTTACCTCTCTGCCTCATTTTCTCATCTGTAAAGTGGGGATAAGAATAGTAAGCCTACTTCACAGAGCGGTTGTGAGGGTGAAATGAATTATAACACGTGTAAAGTACTAAGAGCAGTGCCCAGCAAATAGTAAATACTATATAATCGTTAGCGATTAGTATTGTCATCATCACCATCCTCATCGCTGTGCAGTTAATCTCATTACGTTTTATTATGTCAAAAAATAAGGAACAGACACTTAGAATTGATAGACTCTCTCTTTTTCCTTTTAAAGAATTTTTATAACTTTTCAGCCTGGGTCTTTCCCGAGCTGCTGCCGTTGGAAGCAGCGGCGGCGTTGGAGGTCATTCACGTCAACAGAAAGAAGAAAGTGTGGGATTATAATTATGATGATGAAAGTGACAGCGATAGTGAAGCAGCCCTCCAAACAAGCGCGGGGGGTTACACCATGCATGGACTAACTGGCAGGCCTCTGTGTCCGGCCTCTGCCTCCTCGGCCACCTTGGAGGACTGCGGCAACCCAGACGCTGAGGAAACTGACCTGCCCGAGCCTGAGGCTGAATCTGAGTCTCTGATGGCACCAGGGCCCGGCCCCTGGCAGCCGGAATGCACTAGTGAGGCCTACCAGGGGAGATGGACTCCACTGGAAGACCCCCTTTCTGAGGAGGACAGCAGCTCCATGGAGGGTTCTGGGGACAGAATTATCTTCAATGTGGATTTAAACTCTGTGTTTGTGAGGGTCCTCGACGACAACATAGAAGCTCCTCCAGTGTTAACTCTTCCAGACGATACCACCGAATTAGAGGAGCCCAACGAAATGGAAATAAACCTTTTGGTGGCCAGTGGAGGAGGGACACAGCCGGCCTTCCCCAGCCCCTCTGTGGAGTGCCTGTGGCCTGAAAATTCTCTTTCTGAAAAAAGTGACACTTCCGAGTCAGATGTTGACACTGGGGATGGTTATATAATGAGACGAATCCCATAATATTGAATTAACTTGGACTGACAGATACCTCCAGGGTTCTCTCTCCTGCACCCTCACTTGCTCCTGTGGTCTGCAAGTGTTCTCTGGGGGAAGGAGATGGAGACTACGGAGTGGCCCCACCCCACCCCGCTCTTCCTGGTGACATCATCTATGCAAATTCCAATATGGGGGAGAGGAGGTGGGACACCTGGTATCACAGTATCATTCTGTGCATTGTTTACATGTTCCAAGTGACGGGGGAAGATGCCCTGCCCCTATACACAAGCATTTCTAATCTTTCTGCTTCACGGTTCCCAGAATAAGGAGCAAGGTTCCCTGTGGTTTTCAGGGGTGGTCTGGGGCCCTGGGAAATAATTTGGGCTGGGGTGGGAGTGGGAAGAGAAAACAAAGACACTCAGCAAGGTTCATAACAGGAGCAGTCGGCCATGTTTTCCACTGGCTCAAGGCTAGAGCAGGAAAACAGGTAGAAGAAGAGGTGGGAGTGTGGACCACAGATGGTAGAGGAGGGGGACTCAAGAAATATAAGCACATATTCCAGTTGGAAATATGAGAGGTCCAGCGCTTGGGCACCTCCCAGGTGGCATATTCTGTTGCCTACACTCTTGAAAATTTGACGTAGTCCCTCGTCCAGCCCTGTGAGGAAGACACACACACACAAATAACTCTAGTGTCAGGCAGGTACCTAACAGACGAAACAAACATCATGAGAGAGAAGGATAGACCCTCAGTGCCGTATTTTAAGATTGTTTTAAAAAGCAAGTGACAAAACAAATGCAAAAATACTTAAAGGTCTTCAGAAGAAACAAGGCATTAAGTTCCTTGAGTTCATCTTTAACAGGCTAAGAAGTGCTACGTGTACTGATGACAAATGATCTACATAGGACTACAGTTCCTGTGAACGGGTGGGGGTGGGAGGGAGAATGCTAGAATCTCAGCAAACAGCACAAGGGCTGGGAATCAGAAGAATGACTGCCACCATTTCACTGTGTGACCCTGAGCACTTCGCTTGGCCTCTCTGAGCCTCAGATTTTTCACTTGTGAAATAAAGAGACTAGGTAATCTCCAAGATCCTGTGATGTTAGGAGATATATTAGAAAATACACAGGAATGAAGACTGGTGGAGGTGCTGCGCCGCCCCCGCCCAGCCCCCAGACCTTCCTTCTGGATCCATTCAAAAGGGGGAAAAATTTTATGAGTCCTAGCTCAAGAACTTTGAATAGATTATAATTGCCCTAAAGTAAGTCAAAGGAGAGGGCTATGAGAAGGGAAGTGTTATTTAATAAACTTCCATAGGCAAGGGACATAGGCCATTTCTTTGCCCTCTGAATGCATCCACCATATTTTGAAAGATCTCCACTGGGATCTTTTGGGATAACCTTTTATGGCAGCATCAGGGTGTGTGTGTGTTTAAATTTTGTATACTGGTTGGAGATTAATAAAGGGTCATAAAGACATACTTTTTAATACAAACCTGGTAGTGTCTTCAGCTTTATTTCTCATCAGAGCGCACACAGCAGATTTCTGGCTCCGCTGGCCTCTGTATGGCTGCACAAAACTCGCTCACCTCTGGGTGATGGGCTGCAGGGGCCACGGGAACCTTCTGCCTCGCCGTGCTCGCCTGCACGTGAGGTTCCAGCGTCAGAGGTCAGGCGGTCCCAGCGCTTACCCTGCTCTGGGCTTTCCAACCTCACCACTGCTCAGGTTCAGAAAGAGGAAATGAAACTCTCAGCAGCCTTGTGAGAGAAACGAGTTATTGCCACATATGAACGACTTGGTTTCGTGTTGTTTATCCCTGGCGAAGCGATGAAGGAGACTCTCAACCTGGGTGGAGAGCTTGAACATGAGCTTATCTGAGGGGAGCGGGGATTTGGGAGGCCGTGCTGGCTCGCCGGAGAAAACTTGGGGAGCAGGGCACTGACCGATGTCGAGGAAAACGAGCACCGCCCATAGCTCCACCCTCCGGATAGGAACTCGGGGATGGCGCTGGAGTGTATTTAACTTGAGGAGACCGTTCAAAGCATGCATTTAATGTTGGCGGGTGGCCCCCCCAATCGGAACACCGTACGTAGTTTTGCAACCTGTTTTACTATCGGTATTTCCCACCCAGGCGGAGGGACGAGCTAGGTCTTCCTCCTGCGCATCTCCAGCTGCCAAGCCCGTGACACCCGCCTCTGTCACTGGGCTCGCGGGGAGCAGGGAGGCCCCGGGGAGCAGCGCAGGCGGCGCGGTGGGCGGGGCTCCGGCTAGCCCCGCCCCCCGGTTCCCGGAAGCGGCCTCGGGGCCGGGCCAGCCTGTTTCGCGGCGCGCACCGGGGCAGGCGGGGGTGTGCCGGGCGCCCGCCGGCGACCCCCTGAGCGCCCTCCCGCGTTCCCGGCGCGGCCATGGCGGGCAGCCTACGGAGCTTGCTGGGCAGCTGCCTCGTGGTGTCAGGTGAGGGGTCTGCGGGGAGTGGGCGCCGGGCTGCCTCCCGTGCCCGCGCCGTACCAGCCTAGGCCAGGCTGCCTGCACGGGGGCCTGCACCCCGCGCCGCGCCCCGAGGCGCGCTGGGGAACCGGGGGGCCCGGCTGCGGCCCCCAGGTTAACCCCTGAGCGGCGGACCCCGCCTAGGACACTGGAAGTGACCTAAGTGCCCGGGCCCGCCTCCAGGGCCCCCCCGTTCAGCCCTCAGCACCCCAGCATCGGAATTCTGCCCCCGCAACGCCGCAGCTCTGCTGTGGCTTCTGAGTTCCAAGTCCAGCGAGACCTTTCCTGCTCGCCTCGCAATGACCTGCCCGGGTTCAAACAGTGATGGCCGAGCCCTCCCTCCTGCCTTCTCATGGGCCCATGCCTGGCATTCCGAGATACCACAGCCTCCCTCTTTTCTTCCACCTGAGACCCACCACATCTCTGCACAGCCCTCTCCTCACCTTCCCCTGCTGCCTGCACCATCCCTTTGCACGGTATCAGCAGAACCTGGGCGTTAAATACCAGCCCTAGGCCCAAGACTAAAATTGCTGCCTCTATTGGCACTAGCTGGGTGATGGGCCCGTGGTGGCTTTTAATGCCAGTCTCTCTGCTTTTGTGTATGTTTGACATTTTCTATTAAAAGGGTTTAAAATTATTTCTATCTCTAGCTCAAGTCTGGGCCTCAGAGTCATTATCAGCGGCCCTTGACATTCTCCGCATAGCTCTCCAGCATCTCACACCTAATGCAAATAAAATGGGGACTCTTGCGTTCCCTGTCCCCAGTCAGGGCATCAGGTGCTTAAGCCAGGAATGGAGGTTACGTTCTAATGCTCAACACCAAATGTGACAGAAAGTCTAGAGTTTGTACCTCTGAAAATGTATCTAAACTCCATCTGCACCCCCCCCCACATCCCCCCACACACACCTTTCTCCCACCACCCAAATCCAGGTCCCCCTCCTCTGTCCCCACTTCACTGTTGCTTTCCATCCCCTCCGTCCCGCAACGATTTCTTCTCCTTGCTCTTAAAGCAAAACCCAGGCTCTTCAACACAACGAGGTGTGTCTGTCTCTCCCTCATCCATGTCCCAGTTTGAAGACATGGAGCCTTAGAGGAGACCCCAGGATTGGATATGGTCCTGTTCTTGGGCAACCTTTCTGAGGAAAAACGTTGCAAATTTTTCCCCTTTATTTTTACAGCCTTAGGAATGGTGCCTCCTCCTGAAAACGTCAGAATGAATTCAGTTAATTTCCGGAACATTCTACAATGGGAGTCCCCTGTTTCTCCCAAAGGGAATCTGACGTTCACAGCTCAGTACCTAAGGTGAGGCTAGGGTGCTCCTGGCAGGAATGGTGCCTGAGGATGGTGGCCCCGGGCTGGTGCCTGGGCTGGGCCGCAGGAGAAAACCCGACTGCTGTTACCCACGTGACCAGGACAGCCCGGGAGGAGCCTCCCTGCTCACCCATTTCTTTCTGTCCGGGGAATTCTTGTGAAAGCTTTGTTCTCTGAAAACGCACAAATCAAATTCATTTTGCTTTTTCTTACTGTAATGGTTCATGGTTTGTCGATCGCAGGGACAGTAGTAGAGGTAGACATTTTGTCTTCTGGACATGTATGTCATTGGCCACAGTGGTAGCCGACTACAAAGCGAACATACTGGGTTGGTCACAACTGATGTTGTTTAAGAGAAAACTCACTGTAACTGACAGAAAAAAACTGTCATTTCTGGTATTAGAGTACTATTGCTAGAAGTCAGCAATATACAGGTGGAAGCCACTTAAGAAAACTGAGGTATGACAAGTCAGGAAGGCCTTTGCCATCTTCCCACCCACCCCCTGCAATAGATTGTGACAGCACATCGCAGTGCTGTGGGGTACAGGTAATTTGCATAGTGGGTGCTCAGTGACTCCGTGGCTATGTCCTGAAATTGAAGGTAAGACAGTTACTGCTATTAAACGCTCCATTCTCTGAAAACATCAGATGCTTATGAAGGAAGGGTGGGTGACACCCAAGACGATTATCTAGGTGGTGCTGTGATCTCCCTGTCAGTTTTTCTCTGCGCCAGCCCTCCCTTAGCAATCTGCCGTCATAGGTCATAGGTTGGACTGCAGGTGACACATCTTTATGCCAAGTGCAAACAGCAGCAGGAGGCTACCTGCTTCCAGTTTGCCTCAGAGACTTACAAACATAAATAATTCCTTCAGTGGAGCAGGAGAAAACGTGGGTCCTGGATTCCATTAATCCCACACTCCATTTCGTCTAGCCTTCATTTTTCTAAGCATGTTTAAAGCCTGCTAAGTCAGAGAAAAAATAGAAAGATGAATAAGATAGTCCTTGTTTACTTTTATTTTTAGCTGTTTAGTTAGAAATAATTCCAAGGTAACAGAACGTTTCAAAATTTCAAGTACAGTACAAAGAACTTTCTAATAACCTATATCCAAATTCACCAATTTTCTAAGGTTCATTACATTTTCTCCTTCTCTCATACATCATGCCCTTTGCCCCTTAACATTTCATTGTGTATTTCATAAGAGCAAGGATAACCCCAGTCATCACCCCAGTCATCATAATTGGCAGCTTTAACATTGATACAGTACTTTTTATCTCATCCATAGTCCATATTCCACTTTTGTCAGTTTTCTCAAGGACTTAAGAGTCATTCTCCAACTTATTTCTTTCCTGTGGTGTGTTTTCTAGCACTGATTGGCTTTATAATTTCACCTCTGTTTTCTCCACTCAATCTTGATAGCTCTAGAGATTTCACTGTGGGAAATTAACTTCCTTCTCACGCTGTGTCTCTCCCTTCTGTAGTTTTTGTAAAGATTTTATTGGGGAATTGGGGGAGGGGAACAGCCTTGGGGAATCAGGGAAGGGGAACAGACAAGTTGCTATCCTTTTTGTTCTTCAGTCTAGTTGTGGAAGACGTCGCTTTACTGGCCCATGTTGGTATTATCATTGCACTCTTCCTGGGTGAGGCAGAACAGTTGCCGGTCATTGGACAGCCACTCACAGCAGCTCATGGCAGCTCACCAAAGTGCACGCCAGCTGTCCGCCAGCCCCAGTGCAGCCTACGCCAGTGCCGGTGACTCATAGCAGCCCAGCTCCAGGTCGAGCTGTTGTTCACCATCTTAGCTGTAGAGGGCGCAGTGTCACTGGCCCTCATGTGGGATTCGAACCTGCTGCTCAGAGCTGGCGTCCCAAGCCAACTCCTAACCAATGTGCCACTCAGCCAGCCCTGTAGTTTATTTTTATTGTTCTTCTCTGTGCCCTTGTAGTAGAGCTGTTTTTAGATGAGAATTCCCAGTGACTTCCCAGTAACCCAGAGTCAGTGCCTGGGTTCCAGGTCTCCTCAGCATGGAAGTACGGACCAAGCATGGCACATACTGGGGAGAACAAAACACATGCTGGATGTGTCCTTGGGGAAATTCGATCCTGAAAATCCTGATTCGTCTTCCATGGCTCTGTAAAACATTTGTTTAGAATTCAGCCTGGGGGAAAAAAAAAAAAAAGGAAACAAAGGATTTTTTAGAAGTATTTTTTAAAATAAAATAAAAACAAAAAAAGGTAAAAATAAAACAAATTAAAAAAAGAAGACTTAGCCTGAGCTGTTGCATAACACAAATTCTCTTATAAATATGCATTAAGTAGGGGTGACCAGAGGAGGGTCACTTCAGAGAATGTGTTGGTGATTATATATGGAAATAGCTAAAAAAAAATTAGGTGTAAATATAGGGAATGGGTCATAGTACCTATTTAATGGGGAGAAAAATATTTTTAAATGCGATAAAGCTGATCTAGTGAGAGAGAAGTTATTGCAAAACAACTTTTGAAAGAATCTGTCTTCCAGCCACTTGCTGCATTAGTTTAAATGAAGGAACTGACCACATGTGAAGAAACCGCCTTAATAAAATGACCCCTGGATTTTCCAAGTGATGGAATATTAGGCAGCCCTAAAGAGGTGACTAATTGGCGAAATGTTTGTGGCACATTAAGTGAAAAAAGCTGATAGTAAAATAGCATGAGCCTAATCATCTCTACTTCCTTTTTGCAAGAGATTGTTCTGGGCTTTGCTAAGAATGTGTGGTGTGGTGCTTAAGACTGTAGACTCCAAGGTCAAACTAGAGCTGAGTTCAGTTGAACAATTTCTTAGGTTCCCCATGCCTGTGCCTCATCTATAAACTAGGAGTGATTTCAGTTCTGCTGTGCTGGGGTTGTGAAAATTCAGTGAGATGATACTGATCAAACACGTAACACCAACCCTGACACTTAGTACTCACAAGCGTTAGCTATTAATAGTGTTATCACCGTGACCTTTATTGTCATCTCTAAGGACAGCCCTATTGGCTTTGACACCAAGACAGGAAAGTGGACCATGGAACCAGTCAAACAAAATCCTCACTTTTTGCAAGACAAAAGCCTGAGTTTTCTTGGGTCAGGTTGGGACTAATCAGAACTCTTCAGGCTTTTGGGAGGTTAAGTTACATGCACCTGGTGGGTATTCTCAACTCCTTTTCTTCTTCCACTTTACGTTTCTGCCATCCTCCCTTCCGTGGTTGCTGTTAGGGCTAGAGATCCAAGGTCGACAAATTGTTTTCTAATTTTTCCAGGGTAATTGCAACAATAGTCATTTATAAGACATTGTTTGAAATCATTGTAATATACTTATTTGGCTAATCTGTGTATATCAGTTATCGCGCAAAACATGTCCCACTGCCCTCAGAAATACATGGTCAAGAGAGGAAGCTTTCTTGGTCAAATGTGTGAACATTCAACCGTTTATGGAGGGGCACGCGCTCATGAGGATATGAAAGTTTCTGAGAAGTTTTGTTGTGAAGACCCCTCTTTACATTTAACCCAGTTTTTGCTCCACATTGTTTGACCATGGAACAGATTATTTTTGAAATGTCTTATGATATCTCAAGGATCATTAAGGTCCCATGGAGCACGGTTTGGAAAATGCTCATCAATGATGCGTACTATTCATCAAAATTGATGATTACGAATTTGCTTTAATTTTCTCTCATTATCATCCATTATCCTTTGGTAGCAGGGGGAGTAAAGCACCAGTAAGCCTCAGAGAAACTGGCATTAGAGCTCTCATGAGTTTCTTTTTCTGATTATGTAGTTATAGGGAATTCCAGGATGTGTGCACAAGTACTGCCCTGACGGACTGTGATTTCTCAGATCTTTCCATGTATGGTGACCACACCTTGCGAGTCAGGGCTGAACTTGCAGATGAGCATTCAGACTGGGTTAACATCACCTTCTGTCCTGTGGATGACAGTAAGTCACTTTGTTGCAATGTTATTATCATGCTTGGGTTTTATCCCATTGGTTTTCCTGTCAGCACAAAGTGGGTGGCCTGGTGCAAGTTGCTTAGAGAATATATAATAAAGAGGGGCTGTGGCCTTAAGGAAATTCATGGGAGAGACAGGAAAGGATAGACATAAAGTCAATAAGATAATTAAATATAAACTTAATAACGTTAGTGTCTTGAGGGTGAGAATGAATTGGGGCCAGTGTTAATGAGAAGAACTGGAAAGATTAATGCACAATCATGTGCCACTTAATGACAGGGATACGTTCTGAGAAATGCATCATTAGGCGATCTCATGGTTGTGTGAACATCATAGAGTGCAACTACCAAACCTAGATGGCATAACCTACTACGCACCTAGGCTGTGTGGATAGCTTATTGCTCCCAGGCTACAGGCATGTTACTGTACTGAATACTGTAGGTAATTATAATACAGTGGTATTTGTGTATTTAAACATAGAAAAAGTAAAGTAATACGGTATAAAAGATAAAAATGGGGCCGGCCGAGTGGTGCGGTGGTTAAGACCTGGCTTGGGACACCAGTGGCCCCGGTTTGGATCCCACATATGAGGGCCAGTGACACTGCCCTCAAAAAAAAAAAAAGATAAAAATGATGCACCGGTACAGGGCACTTACCATAAATGGAGCTAGCAGGACTGGAAGTGGGTGAGTGGGGAGTGAATGTAAAGGCCTAGGACATTTCTGTACTCGCCCGTAGACTTTGTAAACATTGTACACTTAGGCTGCACTAAATTTAGAAAACAACACAAGATTAAGTCAAGCACAAGAGAAAATGATGCAGTCAAGAGACGAGGTAAACATGAGGCGTGCAGTGTGAAGCTGCTGCTAGCGTAACATGCTGTTTTATAGCAAACTTTTTCATAGAAACAATCCACTCTCAAATAACAATAAAATATATAGCATAGTAATTACATAAACCAGTAACATAGTCATTTATTATCATTATTAGGTATTTTGTACTGTACATAATTGTAATGTGCTATATTTTATATGACTGGCAGCTTGATAGGTTTATTTACACCAGCATCACCACAAACACGTGAGTCATGTACTGCTCTATGAGATTACCGCAGCTAGGACATCATGAGGCAAAAGGAATTTTTCAGCTCCATTATAATCTTAGGGGACCATCATACATGCGGCCCATCATTGGCTGAAATGTTGTTGTGCGGCACATGACTGTAGTACATTTTTTAGGGGAAAGCCAGTTTGGAATTGTGGCTTAAGGAAATGTGACATGATAGGCAGAAGAATAAAGGTATTCTAGGCAGGTGTGGAGACAAGAAGACCAGGTGCAGACAGCCAGTTTGCTCAGAATGAAGGACAGAGGGATGAATACAGCTAATGACAGATGCATTGGGTCAGGCTGGCTGGTAAGCATCAAAAAAAAAAAAAAGTTCCCAGGTTAGATCTGGAGGGCATGGGGACCCACCAGAGGTTACGTGATAAACATAATTAGAACATCAGACATTGAAAACTAATTAAACAACTATAGTGCAATAGAGAAAATAAGAGGATAAGGGGTCACAAGAATCTCATTAACAAAACTCAAGTGCAATCTTTCAAGGAGTAGATAGAGAGAAGCATTAAAAGGATTGCCTCTGTGTGGGGAGGACCCTTTATACCTCTCCTCTCTTCTTGACCCGGTGGCTCCCACAATTTTGCCCACCCTGGTACGGAATGCAGCCAGGATGCCCTTCGGCCCTTTCCCAATTCTGTCCCAGGCTTGGGAAAAAAACTCTTACTTCTGGAATCAGAAATTATCAAAGTTACATTGTCTTTTCTAAAGGCATCTTTATTAAAACTAAGGAAAAAAGTGACCATGAAAAAATACAAACAGTTTAACACTAGTCAAGTCTCCAAAACATAGTACAGGTTTCTGCTCCTGTAATTGGTAACTAACAGGTCCTGACTAGTTTCAAATCCTATTTTATAGAATCCTGTTTTGGAAGTTCCCTTTAGAAACTGATACAAAACAGATAAACAGCTTGCCCAAGGTCACACAGGTAAAGAGTGGCCGAGCAAGGATTCACACTCCTGCATCTGTGCTCTTAGCAACAACTACCCAATATTGGATATTTGCTTCTTGAAGTTTAAATGGTAGGAAAATGCTTCAAGATATCATGTGGAACCTATGTATACTTGCTTTGGAGAAATAACTAATAAGTTTTTAAGTCTGGTTTTCAGCTACCAGCAGATTAGAAACAGGGTAGAATGCAAAAAGCAGGCCCATTAGCAGCTCCCCAAAAGTAAGAGCAGCTAGGGAAGAATACAGGAGAAAACTCAAACAGCACCATTGCCAGAGCCATTTATTATTCATTCTGCAGTCATTATTGAGCACTTGTTATGTGCCAGTCCCATTCTTAATGCTGAAGCTACAATAGTGAACAAGGCAAAAATCCCTCCCCTTGCGGACCATACATTCTAATAGGGAAGAAAGATGATAAACAGATACATATTTTATGACAGATAATGACTGTGGCTCTGAAGAAAATAAAGCAAGGTACCAGGGCAGGAAGTGATGGGAGCTGCTCTTTACATAGGGCAGTAAGAGACAGCCTGTCTGAGGAGGTGGCATTTGAGCTGGGACCCAAACGAAGCGAAGGGGCCAGCCACATGATATCTAGTAAAAGAGCATTTGGAAGAGAACAGCTTTAAACTTTGTTGGAAAATGTATATGGTTAATTGTATATGCTAAACATTAGAAATAATAGAAATACCATCTTTAGTTTCCAGCCCAGCGAAGGAAATAAAATTCAACAGAAAGAAAATAGAGGAGGCGAAGTAGTCAAAAAGCAAAAGCAAAAAGCAAAAAGCAGTCTTTACAGAAAACACAAGATAATGTACTTGGAATAATTTCAAATATATCAAAAATCACAATAAATATAAATGAACTAAAATGATTAATACAAGCAAAGGTTATCAGATTTTTTTTTTAAGCCAAATCCTCCTTAGCCATGTCAACCAACATCATAGCAATGGTATATCAAATACAGTACTTCAGTAGACCAATTGGTCTGCACAGTTATGAAAACTAAATGTTGACATTTTTAAAATGTGATATTTTATTGTCATTTTGCTTTGTTCTCATACTTAGCCATTATTGGACCTCCTAGAATGCAAGTAGAAACGCCTTCTACTTCTTTATATATACGTTTCATAGCCCCTAAAACTGCGAAGGAACATGAAACATGGACCATGAGGAATATTTATAACTCATGGATTTATAATGTGCAATATTGGAAGAATGGCTCTGATGAAAAGGTAAGCTTGGCAAATCGCATGTATTTCAAATGTACTCTTCCTGTTCTTTGCTCACTTCGGTCTGAGGCCAGGACAATGGAGAGAGGAGGCTAGGAGGCCACCAAGTCAGGGTCTTGCAAGGTGGCAGCACCTTAAGGTCCAGCGGATCTAAGGCCTGGTCCTCTGCGCACCAGAAGTCCCCAGTCTGAGGGATGACCAGTATCTCTGGCTCATGCTTCCCAGACCCAAGGGAACTGTGCGGAGCTGACTTCCAGGTCGCTGCTGCAGTGAGTGCAGGCCTTTCTTTCCCCGAAGGGAAGCTGTGGGAGAAGGCAGGGCTGACTCAGCGGTTGACTGGGGGAGCTTGGAATCAGCGGAATTCATGACTGTGGTTTCATGGCATGAAGCCTGTGTCCACATCCGCCACAGGATAATCCAATTCATGATCAGGCAGCCCCATCCCCGGACACTGGACGAGCAGGGTCACATTTTATCTGTTTGGCCCCACTTTTCCCCATTGCTGTCCTCCTTTTCAGAGGACTATTCCTTTGAAAACATGGGCTAGGAATGCAAAGACCTGGTTGGAATGTCGCCCCTGCCACTGTGTGACTCGGGTTATGTTCTTGACCTCAGCTTCCTTATGTCAGCGGAATGGACGTAATGATCCTCTTCATTAATAAAGGGGGTATAATAATGTATTTCGTAGGATTATTGGGGGATTTAATGGCATAATGAAAAAAAGCTGGTCCCATTGCCTGGCCAATGTATACGGCAGCCCCATGAGGTCCCGTCCCCTTAGGTAGACATGTTAAGGTTAGTTTCATTCATCGTGGATCAAGTTTCATTCTTATTCTCAGTGCTTCTGAGCTGGATGCCTTTTGTGGTCCTAAACTGACTGACACATATGCTGTCTCTTCTATATTAAATGTTGATTTTATCACTTAATTCTCAAGAGTTTGGGAGGAAAGGGTCACCCATGTGTATTGTCTTAGGAATGATGTAATTAAATTTATATGTACATATTGCATAACCCCGAAGACTCTAGTTAACTTTTTCCATCAGAAAACGCTCCAGTAAATGGCTTAAGATATCTGCCTTCTTCTCAGAACAGATGATTTTGCTTATAGTCAAGACCCCAGGAAATGTATGCCTAAAAAGCAATGTAGAATAATGTGCTTTATGGTCACTTATCAAATGCATCTGAATGCTAGGCTCTAGGATGCAAAAATAAAAGACACATGGACCCGCTCAAGGAGTTATCAATGTACTTTAAGGATTGGGTTCCACACTTACCTTGGTTGAGTGCTTCCTGCACCAAGCATGAAATGCAAAACCCAGCTTATCGTCAGCTTCTTGTCTAGAAGGTGCCCACAGAACAGGCATCTGGTTACACATTTGTGCAATCACTCAGCCCGTTGTGCGGAACGTTTGGTGTGACATGCTGAGTGTGGGAAAGGCCGTTTGCTCCTCAGTTCCTTACCAGTGCCTGCAGTGTCACCATTACTGGTTTATATGTGCTGTAGACTGACTGATTGTGTCCCCCACCCCAAATTCATGTGTGGAAAGCTAATCCCTAATGCGATGGTATTACGAAGTAGGGCCTTCGGGAGCTGATTAGGTCATGAAGGTGGAGTCCTCATGCATGAGATTCCCGCCTTTATACAAGTAAAAGACCCCAGAGGTCTCCCTCGCCCCTCCTCCCACGTAAGGACTCAGCAAGCCAGAGGACTGCAGCTCGGAACCGGAAAGCAAACCCTCAAGAGACACTAAATCTGCTGGTACCTTGATCTTGGACTTCCAGCCCCCAGTACTGTGAGGAATAAATGTTTTTTTAGACACCCAGTCTGTGGTATTCTGCTATAGCAGCCAGAAAGGAATAAGACAATATGGTTCTCTTTTAGAATGCAGATATTTCTGAGAGGCATGTCATTTTAGATCCTGAAACTGATAGCATAAAAGACTTTTGGAAATTCTATTGCTTCCTGATGGGAGAAATTGAGAAGATAAAACCAGCAGTTGCCCAGAAGTGAAGGAAGGCTAGAAAAAAAGCAATCAGAGGAGACGGGAGCAGGTCCCCTCACATCTGTGCTGCTTTCTTCTGCTTATGGGTCAGCCTCTGAGTTTAGTCTTTGAAAAATGAGCATTGTAAGGCTTTAGAGGTATTGGATTTCCAGAAATGAAAGCCTGGATTTTGGGGGTTTTATTTTTGTTTTTAATTATTAGGAGTTATACCATATTCATCATGTGTTCAATTGGTGTAATCCAAATCTTGCCCTCAGTGAAGTTAGCTTCTCAGACAAGATGACAACAGATCCAGCCCCAAAAGGAAAATAATCAATTACTAAAGTAAAAAAAAGTCTGTGCTCATTTTCTATTGAAGTCCCTGTTGCTATAACAAGTTTTACACAGGACCCTTCTGTAAGGAAATTAACAACCATGATGCAAATACAAGTAGTATATACTCCTAATTCCCTTTATTTCACCAGAAATGATTTTGGATTCTCAAATTCAGGAATAGATCATCAGTTAGGATATCTTATATTCAGATTAAACTAGGATGAGTCAGGGATGCCCCCACCAGAAGCAGGCTGTGGTATGTGCCCTTGAGGTGAGGTGGGCCACTGGAGGAAGGCGCCCCGGGTACACAAGTGGAGAAGTGATTCTTCTGAGAACCCCCAGACAGCGAGAGTCAGAAACACGCCCTAGACTTAGAAAATCACATTGAGTCTTGCTGTAGATGATATAACCCGTGTGTTAGCTCGGGCTGCTGTAATAAGGTGCCACAAGCTCGGCGACTTAAACAGCTGAATGTATTGCCTCAGGGCTCTGGAAGCTAGGAATCCAAAGTCAGGTGTCACAGGACGGGCTCCTCTGAAGCCGGGAGGGAGATTCTGCCCCAGGCCTCTTTCCTGGCTTCTGGTGGCTGCTGGCACCCTTTGGTTCCTTGGCTTGTAGAAGTAGCACCCCAATCTCTGCTGACATCTTCACATTGGAGTCCTCCCTGTGTGCTTGTCTTTGTCCAAATTTCCTTTTCTTATAAGGACATGAGCCATGCTGGATTAGGCCCCCTAATGGCCTCATTTTAACTTGATTACCTCTGTAAAGACCCTATCTCCAACTATATCACTCTAAGGCACCACAGGGTTAGGGTTTCAATATATGAATTTGCGGGAATGGAAGGGGACACAATTCAATTCATGCAACTAGTTTATTTTTTTTAAAGAAGTGGGGTGGTTTGTATGTCATTTAAATTAGAGAATTCAAGAAATGAGATGGTTTGTCAGGATCACAGGCAGGACTTGCCCTGTCCCTTAGAATGGGACCCCTGAAATGAGCTGGAAACCATGCCTCATTCCATCATCTTTCTATTTTGAGCCTGAAGCAAAGATTGTAACTGGTATGTGTGGGATCCGGGGGAGAAAGACTGTCCCTTCAGTCCTGAGACATGTTCTTATTTTTGTCTTTGTTATTAGCGCCTAGTTACTACTCAGTATGACTTTAAAATACTCAAAGATCTTGAGCCATGGACAACTTACTGCATTCAAGTTCAAGCATTTCTTACCGATCGAAACAAAACCGGGCAATGGAGTGAGCCTGTCTGTGAGCGGACCATCAATGACGGTGAGTCTTGAGATGCATCGCCTGTAATTCTCCTCGTCTGAGCATTTTAAACAGCTTTATAGACTCTCCTGAGTGTGAGGGTTGGAAGGCTCCTCAGACATCACCACGTCGAGTGTAAACCACCCCCAGTTCAGCCCTGACTGATGGGCTTGTGAAGCAGTGTGTTCACTCAAACCAGAGGGATGGAGGGACACGTCTCCCTCCCGGGGAGCTGAGGTCTGCCTCCTGGCGCCCACCTCCGCTGTGCTCATTCTCTCCCTGAGGCAAGTCTCATCAGGCCTCCCAAGAGCGCCCAGCAGACATCGGCCCTGTCCCAGGAGCGTTTCCTTCCCAGGCTGCATGCCTCCACATCCTTCTGACACGTGACAGGAAGGGAGCGTTTGGGAAATCTGTCACTCCCCAGCAAGCCCCGCTTGTATCAGAGCCCATCGTCCAATATGGTCCCGGGACCTTCACATATGATGCGGGCCACAGCATCTAGCAGAGTGCCTCCGCACTTGGCATTTCTTAAGAGAAAACAAAGAAGGAGGAAGGGAAGGAGGAAAAGAGAAAGATGGAAGAGTACCAGTTGCCGTGGATACTGTGATTATTTACATGCAGATGCATTGCAGTTGCATCCAAGGTGACAAAACCTCATGGCCTAGAACATCTGCACACAAATGAGAGGACTTTTGATGAATTAAAGAAGTTGTTGAGAGGCTCAGCCAGCACATGGACGGATGAGTGCATGTGGGGTCATCCCTGGCCGTTTTCATTCACCACGGCCCTTTTGGGAGCAAGGCATTCAGCTGGGGGCCACAGAAACCCAGAGGAAAGAAAGAAAGAATTCCCTGCAGAGAGACAGCAGAGTGTTTCATCCTCTGTGTCACTGTGCAGGCCAGAGAAGATTGCAGTGCTGCGTAGGCATTGACTCATGTGGCTTATCAAGTTCTTCCCGAATGGTCATTGGACACATTTCTCCCCCAGTTTTGCTTTGTCTCATCTGGTTTGCTAGGAAGAGCTCCAGGATCCTTAGGAGCCTGCCATTGAAACCTTCGGAGTGTTCCAGGACACATACACTTGGCCTTTAGACTGCTTAGCCTCTTGCCTACTTCCTAGTCACCGGTCCATCTGATTGTGGTGCCCTATGATCTGAGCTGTTTCGTTTCATTGTCCACAAAGTTATTGTGAAAGAGTTTGCAAACACCCAGCGCCAGGTGCAGCACTGCCCCACCTGTGTCCTGTGAGTATCTAGTGTCCCCAAGTAAGAGCCCCGTAGCCAGGTGCGCTTGGAAAGAACAGTGCACTGTATTTCCCTCTCAGAAAAGTCGCCTTGTCTATTAGCACTTTTAGCATATTTGGCCTGTCAACACCTTCTTAAAGGATTAGCATTCTAAGGAACACTGTCTTGGGAAAAACCAACCCTGTAATATGCCAACAATAATTTACCAACAAGCGGCTTGGTGCTAATTTCTCCTTGGTGCCCTAATGTTATCACATTTAGTTATCATCCTTTTTTTTTTTTTTTTTGGAGGGCAGTGTCACTGCCCCTCACATGTGGGACCGAACCGGGGCTGCTGGCTTCCCAAGCCAGCTCTTAACCACCATGCCACTCGGCCGGCCCATCCTTATCTTTTTTAAGGGTATGTAATTAACTGCTTCATTATTCATTCTGGAATGTTCATATGTTTTCTGGAGATCAGCAGCAAGCTTACTGGCCTATAGTTACCTGAATCTTCTTGGGTTTTTTGTTGTTGTTGTTGTTTTGAGAATTTTTATAAGAGTTTATTTGAGCCAATGGTTTTTATTTTTTTTCTCTCTCTCTCTCTTCTTTTGTAAAGGCTCAAATTATTTTCCTGCATCCAGGATTCTTTCACCTCTCCCAGACACATGCTGTCTACAGTGTCATCCGAGCTGTTCTGCAATTGTATTAGCCAGCTTTCTCAGGACAGCAAAGCCACTCAGAAGCTGAAGCCTTGCTGCCTCTCAGGAGGGAATTCTCTTAGCCTACTCCTTTCTTTGTCTGTGGCCCCAATTCAGTGGTTTGCCTCTGGAGGGGGTCCACCCACTAAGTGATGAAATCCAAACATTTTATAAAAGTACAACCCATTGAAACCCGGCTTTAGTCCAGCGTCATTTTAAGTTTGCTTAAACGGAGTAATTCATTTAAACCCCACAACACGTTTTCAGGGAGCGCATTATAAGGATCTTCTCCCCTTTTATGGACTGAAAAATGAAGGCTCACAGACTGAAAGTTGCTCTGCTAGTAATGGACAGAACACTTTCCCTGTCATTTGCTACCTGCAGATTAGTTCCATAGGCGAGCAAAGGCATGATGTCCCCTTTGGATAAAACGGAGAAAGGTGGTCCGCCCGACAGCACGGTCAGATGCAACTGACACAAGCTAGAAAGCTTTCCACAGAGGGTGTCCGTTAATAGATTCTCCCACAATTCACAGCCCATGTAAAGCAGTGTCCTCTCTCCTTCCCCTCTTCTTCCTCGGGGTGAGTCACAAAAGCATCTTTCGAATTGTGTCAGCATCAACTAGGTGTGTTTGTGGACTCTCGTTGTCTAAGATGCTATGATGGCCTAGCTGGAGCGACAAGGAGACCAGGGGCTCATCACATTGTCACCAGCAGTGCCAGGGTGGGCCCAGCAGTCAGTGTTTAACGAGCGATTCTGAGGCATTGCCCTGTTAGAGACCATCGAAATATTAAAAGGAAGGACAGATAGATGTGGATCCTGGAACTCCCTCAAGGGCTGGGATGTCAGCTCCAAGGTCAGCCGCCTCTTCTTGTCTACTAGGGTGTAGCCTGGGGCCGCTGCAGCCAGCTCGCAGCCACGTGACCCTGCACTCTAGCAAGAAAGCACATGTGTGCTTTGAACCTGTTGAAATTGTGGCTTAGAAGGCCACCCCTTGATTCTAGTAAATGAAACAAGAATTCATAGGGGAACTTGGAAAAGGAGTTCCTCTGAAATCACAAACAGGAAAGACTATGAGGTCACTGCCAGAGTGAATACAAACCTAACAGGACCCAGGAGGAAGGGAGGCTGAGAGAAGGTGCGGCAGACAGGACCGAGGGGGAAGGGAGGCTGAGAGAAGGTGCGGCAGGCTCCTCCCCCTCTTCCTGTTACAGACGCACCTCCATTATCAGATCCCTAAGGAGTGTCCCCCTGAGCCAAGTGCTGGAAAGGCTGCAGTTGACGTAACTCTAGGACCATTTGCTGTTTCAGGGCTCTTGATCTACCCTGTGTTGGTAGAAATTGACATTGCCCCCACAAGTAGCCCCTTTAAAATGGCTTGCTCTTTTTTTTTTTTTTTTTTTTTTTTTTTTTTAGCTGAGCCATCCTGCCACCTGTTGGCAGCTCAGCGGCACCTCAGCTCGGGCTGGCCTCGAACAGCTGTTGCTCGGAGCTCAGCTCACACTCTTGAGTGAGCTCTTACCCAACTGAGCCACTCGGCCGGCCCTAAAATGGCTTGCTCTTAAAGAGCAGAGTTTGTTCTCTTGGCCTCTCTCAGCACCACATGCTTTGGGTCTTGATCTGGAAGGTGGTGCTGGTGCCAGGGATTGGGCATGGGCAAGTGAGGTGGCCCGGGCAGCTGAAAAAGGGACCTAGTGTTGAACCAGAGGAGCGAGGACCACAAAGAACCTGGGTGACATCCTGCATACTGTCAAAGATAAAGCCAGACATTAGTTAAAGCTGTAAGTGAAGACAGATTTTACTCAGTAAGGGCTTTAGGAAGGGAAGAGCTAACTGGGTGTTTCTAAAGGAAGAATGAGGGAGGGGAAAGGAAAAGTGCAGTCAGGGCAGTGAAAAAGTCAGCGAGGAAGTAGGTCAAGGTCCATGCCATTAGGCCCTCTGTGTCTGGTGCTAACTGGCATTTATTAAGGGGACTTCTCCCCTCCCACAGAGACCTGGAGACAGGCCACTCCTTCCTTATTGCATTTTACAGGTTGGCTTTCTGGTCTTGAGAAAGACACTCCCGGGTTGTAGGAGATTCATACACATCTCAAAGGGAAAAAGGAAAGCCTCAACAGCTTTCTATAGTAAAGGCTCTAAGAAGGGAAGGTCAGATGTTGGTGGGACAAATAGAAAGTTCTTTTGGCAACCTTGAGTTTTTCCAGACAGGAACTTAAGAGGATGCTGCGTCGCCCCAACAGTGTGGCCTAAGGCTACCAGAAGCCACACTAGAGTTTGGGGGTCTGGGTGCAGGGGTTTCGGTGGGGCCATCTGTGCTGAGAGCTTTAGCAGTCCTCAGTACAAAACGCTGCAGTGCGTGCATTTCATTGGGGCCCTGGGGCCCAGGGGAGTCCCGTTTTCTGCTTGCAGATAGAAGAGATTTATCCAGAACCGGAGTCCCCTTGCTACCTACCCTGCAAGTAGGGAAAGTGGATCCGAGTTCTTGCTTATTGTCCGTTTTGTGCGTTATCAGCCATCATGCCAGAAATCAAACTTGGGAGAAGCTAGGAAAGGGGTGAAACTTGTAGGAAAGCTCTAGATCCTCAAACAGCTGCTGTGGTTCCTCATGCCTTCCGAGATGAACGTATGGGCCCTGTTTTCAGGCATTGCCATCGGATCGTGTTGGTGGAACAGTGCTGAGGTCACCGTGACCCAGTCTATATGTGACAAGAATGTGACCCTCCCCATCCTCCCTGCAGGAACAGCCCTGTCCTGGGTCATCATCGCCGCGGTCCTCATAGCCTCCATTTTCGTGGCCTGCCTACTTCTCCTTGGCTGCTTTGCCCTGCTGTGGTACATCTACAAGGAGACCAAGCATGTCTTCTCCCCTGGGAACTCGCTTCCACAGCACCTGAAAGAGGTAGGTGGTGGGTGGAGCCCAGTGTGGATTGGAAACCCTGATTAGAAGGCATTTTCCCCTCTAATTCGGGCCAGTGTATTTCCCTGAGGAATTACCCATGTCTTACATCCTGGTGCCCGATTCAGGCACATCTGTGGTCATGGAACAGCCCTAACAGAGGATGCAAAGCTTGTTCCAGAATCTGTCCCTCCACCTTGGAGACCGTCCCCTCTCTGACCTTCCCTGCCTAATGCCCCAGGCCGTCAGGGAGCAAAGGTGATGATGGTTCTGGGACAGGAAGAGGAAAAGCAGAGTTCAGAGTAAAAGAGAAAACGCCAAGCTAAGTGCCAGTGAACAGCCGGAGGAGAGAGAGGAGAGGAACAGATGTGTTTTCAGTTTGGGCATGTCTGAGCGAGACTGAAGTTATGGGATGTGTATCATAGATTTTAGGAAAGCTGTTTTCAAAAGGTTAGGAAAGAAGAAAGGATGTGCCTGGGTAGAGACTGTACAACTGCAGAGACCCGAGGACGTGAAGTTCTGGACATACAGCAACACTTCAAAACGAAAACATGCCAAGCACAGCCCTAAAAGAACCTACCATTAGTCACATTTGCTAGGAAACAAACTCTAAGATGAAGATTTGTCTTCAAAAGGCTTAGTGGGGAGTACCCTTGGGAACAATACCTCTAAGAGTGCGAGGGCAGCAGGAGGGTGCGGGGACAGAGAGGCTGAGCTGTGAGGCAGTCACAAGAGGCCTCAGCCACTCCTACGGGGGCCCTGGAGCTGGGATGGCCCTTTCAGGGTGTCCCAAGCTGAGACAAGAGGGTCTGTGAGCCCTGCATTAACCCTGGGCTGGATGTGGGTTACCCCGGGAAGGGAGCAAAACCAAGGGAACTTCCTGGGGAGACATTCAACTGCAAGAAGGCAGCAAGCAGTGCTCCCAGCACCTAGGGAGTGGGTGTCTCCTCGCTGAAGGAGGTCTGGGGGCACATCACAGCGTCCACTACCGTCCACCCCTTGTACCACTGGACCCACTGGAGTGGGCCCCTTCCAGTGTCAGTCCCTGTCTTCCCCTGGGGGAAGTGGATCTCAGGAGCATAAGTCACACACACTCATGATCTGGCTGCTCTGCTGCCCCTTGTACAGACCCCTCTGCCACCACTGGCCTCTGCTGACCGGACTGGGTGACCCAGCCCCTCAGCTCTGCGAGGCCTGAGCCTTCTCAGCCCATGGCTGCTGCACTTTACCACTTGCCATCAGAGCTGGGCCGGTGACCCCCACGGGTCGCCCGGTGACTCTGAGTGCCCGCCATTATGTAACAGCAGCCTTTTCTCCCGTTGATGACCAGGGTGGTGACTCTGTTCCTTGCCGGCTGGTTTCTTGGCATGAGGAACCTGACAGGAGGCAGTGGCAGCCATAATTTCAAGTCTAACGGGATTTTTGCTGTGTTCCCTGGTGGAAAATCTTGCCCGTTGGGAACCCTCTAGACCAGGAGTCGGCAAACGTTTGAGACAGAAGAGCGAATCCTGTCCCTCACAACAATTTAAAGATTATTCAAGAGCCATAAAACAAATGAAATCACCATTATGTAAATAATATCCTTTAAACATTTTATAAATGAAAATATGATAGTTTTATTTTCATTTTCAATTTTACTTCAGAGCCATGCGTATGTACCCAAAGAGCCGCGTGTGGCTCTCGAGCCGCGGTTTGCCGACCCCTGCTCTAGACCAGATATCAGCAAACTTTTTTTAAAAGGGCCAGATAGCAAATATTTTAGGCTTTGCATGCTAAGACGCAGAATTGCAATGTAGTTTATGTAGGTACTTATGTAACCATTTAAATTTAATGATCTAAAACTCTAAATCCATTCTTAACTCTTGGGCCATGGATTTGGCCCATGGGCCATCGTTGGCTGACCCTGCTGAGATGGACAGAGCCTAAAATGACATGGCCGAGAGCACCAGTTCCACAAGTGGGTCACGGAATGAGGTGTGCTGGGCCGCTGGGCCCTCCACTCATCTGTCCAGTGGAAAGCTTTCTCCTCGCCACTCCGCTGTTCAGGGCCCCCTGGATAGGACTCTAGTGCTACATACAGCAGGCCTTTTGGGGTTTGTGACACATGCTGCATCCACCTCTCTGTGAAGCACATTTGTCCTTTTCCCCCTGTTCATCTGGTCGTAGGGCCCATCCCCCTACATGATCATGGTGTGAACAGAGGAGACATCCTGGTGAGCACGGGTAGACAGCCTGGGAGGCCGAGCCACCTGCACGTGGGCCCTTTGACCTCGTCTTAGGATCTGGTGGGTCTGACAGGCCTCACAGTGGTCAGTGTTGGTGGCATGGTCCCCTGGTGTCCCCTGACTAGAGGCCCTGTGTCTCCCAGTCCCCATAGCAATCCAGGACCGGATTTCCACATAGGCTCTAGTTCTCCAGGGCAGGTGGTCCTGCCTGGCCCAGGACTGTGTGATATGCACTGTGACTCTCCTCTCAGAGTTGCCATCAGCTCCACCCAGCCATCAAGGGTCTGCCAGGGATTCAGGTACCATGTTGTCAAGTACCGCATAGATGAGGCCAGGCCATCGGACCCCTGCACCAGCCAGCATGTGATGTGGCCAGGGCAGCTTGCTCCACGCCGCTGCCTTCCGCAGGGCCCTTTCCTGCCTGGGCCCCCCTCAGGGGGCAGCCTTCTGTGTCACTCTACCAGCACACTGGAGTCGTATTCCCCGTGTGGACATGCTGCCTCCAGAGCCCACAGACTCCGCCTAGCACAGTGCCTCCATCTTGCAGTGGCAGGGTGAGACTGATAGTCGGTCCTTACTTTGGAGAGGGTGTGCTGACACGCCCCACTCCACGGGACCTCTAAAACTTCACTGATGTGGCAGGTCCCTGAATCTTCACAGGGTGAGTTCCCCGCCCTCTGAAGTGCGTCTTCCCAAGGCCTTGTCACTTCTTGCTCTTTTGATCCAGTTCACCTGTTGTCATGAGTGCTGATGTCAGGCCTTGTCCAGCTGGCTGATACATACCCCTGGGAAGGACACCCACCTCTGGCGGAGGCCACTTCCTTCCAAGGAGGACAGTTTCTGGAGAGGGACTTCGCTGTGAGCCGGTCCAGCTGCAGTGCTCCTCGAGCTAGGGAACGAGCGCCTTCGCCATGAAGGGGATCTGGGGCCCATGGCCCTAGGCACGTGTTTCAGAGCAGCTAGGACCTCTGACAAGAGTGCTAACAATACTGCAGCCCCAGAATGAGCCAAGAATCTTCTAGAGGTGAAATTTGAGAAAACACATTTGCAGCAGGAAAAACAAAGAGAGGCGGCCCATTGCTCTGGGTGGGAAGTGTTTTGCTCTTGGAGAACCAAGAGGAAGCACAGCTAGTCACCTGCTGTTTTTGCTTCTGGCTTCACCATCCAAGAGCCTGGTCAGACAGGAGAGGACAGATGGGGCGGTGTGCAAATCAAAGCCTAGTATAAAGGGACCCTTGGCATGAACTCTCACCTCCGAGACTGGAAGACTTTGCAGGCTTGACTGTGGAGCCAGCCCCCCAAATATCAGAAACATGGGCGGGGCTGCTGGAGAACGGGCCAGAGGCGGGAGGACGAGGCAGGCCCGCGGAGCGAGCAGGGCAGGGGCCTTGCGTGACATGCTCCAGCTTGACTCATAATGTAGAGAATCCGTTAGCCATTGGCCAGAGGAAAATTTTGAGTTAGCAAGATTTGCTGGCGATGGGAAAAGGCAGGAGTGAGCTTGTCCAACACGGATATATTGAGCCATCCACCAGTTTCTGTGTGTGTGTCCAGCCAGGAGACCAGCCTGGTATTTGCTTTCTTGAGATTTAGCACATCTTCTTAGGTTCTTGTCTCCTCTCCCCATTTCCCAGGAGAATCAAGGGTAGCTTCTCGTCAGTTCTTATGAACCCACTGGATCTGAGGCTTGGGGAGGTTCTTCCTCCTCCTCTAGCCCCCGCCTCAGTTTTGCCCAGCAGAGATATGGACATAATTCCTCTTTGCCTCTGCTCCCCACTCCACACACACTCCCCCTCCCCCACCCCGTTCCATTGAGGGGTCAGGCCCCAGGGGAGAGAGCCAGCAAGCCCACGCCAGGAGATTAAATCATAGCAAAGGTGGAGTATAGAGGCTACATTCCAAATTAGGGAGTAGGGGGATCCATTAGAGATGGAACAAGGAATAAAAGGCTGGAAGGGACGGGTTACAAATTCAGTGCTTTGAAGACTGTTTCTCCATCTCATCCTGGAGATGAAGAGCATTGTGGGCCCACAGGGATAAAAAATGGAGAACGTGAAATCAGCCGATAGTTCAGGAAACAGAAGCACATCTTCACTGTTCAAAGAGTCGGAGGGACAGGGATGATTTGATGGTGGCCCCTGCCTGACTGGCCCCAGCGGCCTGGAGAGACAGACCGTGAGGAGCCTGTGTCCATAAAACGTGCTAGACGGAAACCCGGCGCGAGCAATATGTGTTTTAAATTTGCCAGCAGCCCCATTTTTTTTCAGAAAGTAAAAAGAAACAGGTGGTATTAATTTTCGTATATTTTCTATAAACCAATATAGCCAAAATATTTCAACATGTCATCAACCTTTTAAGAAATTATGGAACTATTTACATTCTCTTTTCACACCAAGTCTTCAGACTCTGGTATGTATTTTGCCCTTAGCACACAGGCTGATTCGGACTCGCCACATTTCTCGTGGTCAGTAGCCACCTGTGGCTCGTGGCTACCCTACTGGACAGTGTAGGACAGAGGGCTGCAACGGAGAGACACATGGGATGCTGGGAGCACCCAAGGGGGCCCCATAACTCAGCCTGAGGATGCCTGGGAGATTCTGCTGGTTATTTCAAGACACATTTATATGCCATGCCTGTGACATCCCTGCTTCCTAGAAAGGACACCCACGCTGTGTCAGGGCCTCAGCAGCGTGAGTGGCCTCAACATTTCCCTCCCAGTCGACCTGCGATCCCTTAGATTTGGTGTTGCAGTTTTTAGAATTGTGGTAGAAGACACATAACATAAAACTTACTGTCTTAACCATTTTGACGTGTCCAGTTCAGCAGCATTAAGTACAGTCATTGTTGGTCAACCGTCACCACCATCCATTTCCAGAACTTGCTCATCACCCCAGACAGAAACTCTGTACTCAGTAAGCACTCACTCCCCATCCTTCACCACCCCCAGCCCCAGAAACCACCATTCTCCTTTCTGTCTCTATGATTTTGACTATTTTAGGTCCCTCACATAGGTGGGATACACGGTATTTGTCCTTTCGTGTCTGGCTTATTTCACTTAGCCTCGGGGTTCATCCATGTTGTAACATGTATCAGAATCTCCTTTCTTTCTTAAAGCTGAATAATTAAGTGTGTGCACATACCATACTTTGTTTATCCATCCATCCATCGATGGACGCTTGAGCTGTTTCTTTGGTTATCGTGATTAATGCTGCAGTGAATGTGGGTGCACAAGTATCTCTTTGATACCTTGCTTTCATTTCTTCTGGGTATCTACCATGAAATGGAATTGTTGAATCATATGGTAATTCTCTTTTTAATTTTCCAAGGAACTCTCTTACTACTATTGTCGCATTTTTTTAAAAACAGCCATTTTCTAGCCATAAGTTCTGTATAAAATCTTTGTAAGCCCAGACGAAAAAAATTCAGGGAAAATTTGATAATTCACTTTCTTTTTTTCCTCCTGCAGTTTTTGGGCCACCCTCATCACAGCAGGCTTCTGTTTTTCTCCTTCCCACTCTCTGATGAGAGTGAAGTTTTTGACAAACTGAGTGTCATCACAGACATCACTGAGAGCAGCAAGCAGCCTGGCGACAGCTGCAACCTCCGGACCCTGTCTGGGCAGGACTAGCCTTCGAGTTGGTCTCTGAGGAAGGAGGCACACTCTGCTGGGCACAGCGACCCCCTGCTTCTCACGGCTGCCTCTGAGGCTGATCAGAGCAACAAACGAGGGCCGAGACCACCTGAGCAAGCCCCAGTAAGAACTCTCAGACGCTGAGACCATGTCTAAACAACCAAAGAGCTAAATTTTAAAGGCTTATTTGTCAAAAATACTCCATCTTGGGAACTTGCCGCTTTATAAAGTCCTTAATGATTACAAAATAGTTGGCCACTGTGGGCATAATTTTCAGCCTCATACGCTCACTAAGGTTTTAATTGTGAGAAATAAAAATGTTTCAAAGGAGGAGTAAAAATAGATGCTGTAAAAGCCCACCAGACTGCTGATAGACTGATCCTAAAAACCACCTCACCCCAACAGTGGTCAGGAAGGGCTGTGCAGAGCACAGGCTTTCTGGATTCTCAGGGATATTTCGACTGGGTTTTGTTTCTCTACCTGTACCTGTTTCACATAGTGCTGGTGCTCTATTAAAATTTTATTCCCGGGGGGCCGGCCGAGTGGCGCAGTGGTGAAGTGCTGGCTTGTGAAGCCAGTGGCCCCGGTTCGGGTCCCACGTATGAGGGCACTGCCCTCAAAAAAAAAAAAAAATTTTATTCTCGGGCCGGCTGAGTGGTGCGGTGGTTAAGCGCTGGCTTGGGACACCAGCGGCCCCGGTTCAGTCCCATATATGAGGGCCAGTGACACTGCCCTCAAAATAAATAAATAAATAAATAAATAAATAAATAAATTTTATTCTCTAGTTATTCTGTGTGTGTTCATGATACTCCATTTGCAGAATTGTCAGATGCAGAATGAGGCTCTGGGGTGCCATTTTTGAAAAAAATAAAGCACACACACACACACACACACAAAATGTTTCCTAGCAAGGAAGGAAGGGATATTCAGAGGCCAAAACCCAGAGCACCTGGTTCAGTGCCACCGTTCCGCTTGAGGGCATTTGATAAACCCTGTAGATTGCAGCTACTCACCAGGGTTCAGGGGACAAAAGACAAAGCTTAGAGCTCACACAAGGTGGGGTCTAAAGGAGACCTCCCCATAAATCTGAAATCCCAAAAAGCTCTCCTCTTTGTACGAGGGTGAACCAGGAAGAAAGTAATCCTAATCCACCCTTGTATTAGTTTCCTGTAGCTGCCATAACAAGTACCACAAACTGGGTGACAAAACAACATAAATTTATTCTCTCATAGCCCTAGAGACCAGCAGTCCAAAATCAATATCGATAGGCTGAAGTCAAGGTGTCAAAGAAGTCTTCAGAAGTTCTGAGACGCTCCTTTCCTTCCCTCTTCCAAATGCCTCATTCCTTGGCTTGTAGCATCACTCCAGTTCCTGCTTCCGTATTCACATCAGCCTCTCCTCTTCCATATGTGTGTCTCCCTCTGCCTCTTATACGGACACTTCTGGTTGCATTTAACAGCCGCCCAGATAACACAGGATAATTTCCCCATCTCAAAATCCTTAATTTAATCTGAAAATACCCTTTTTTCAAATGAGGTCACATTCACAGGTGCCAGGGAGTAGGGCCTGATATCTTTGGGGTAGTTATTCAGCCTACTACACACCCCCACCAGGGACTGACTACAAGGAAACCATTTTGGTTTTGATTTTGTTTTCTATGTGAAGGGGCAAAATATATCTTTCCTGGGAAGTTATGACCTCAGACAGTAGGTTCACAGCCCCAAATCACACCATCTGGGTGGGCAAATAAAACTTCAGGGTTCACTGTTAGAAATCACAAAACCCAAAAGGAAAACAACACGAGCAGGAGCGAAACCAGACCTGCAAAGACTTTAGATCCTGATATAAACGGAGATTAGACGGCATACTTCGTACAGTTAAATAAATGTGAGGGAGGTGGTAGAAGAGGGTAAACGGGGTCAAATCTCTGGTGATGGAGAACTGACACTGGGTAATGAACACACAATGTGGTATATAGATGATGCATTACAGAATTGTACACTTGAAACCTATGTAATTTAACCATTTTTTTGTCACCACAATACATCTTAATTTAAAAATAAATAAATGTAAGAAGGCATTGATAATATCGGGAAAGCACAAGAAGCTGAATCTTTCAGCTTTGTGGTGGTAACACATTATCAGTGGCTTTTAAAAACCAAGACTTGGGGCCAGCCGAGTGGCGTGGTGGTTAAGCGCTGGCTTGGGAAGCCAGTGGCCCCGGTTCGGGTCTCACATATGAGGGCCAGTGACACTGCCCTCAAAAACAAAAGAAAACAAATAAAAACCAAGCCTTGTTTCTTGCTCATTTTATGTGTGTCTGGAGGTCAGGTGGGGTTCTGTCCTAATCTCAGTGACTTTTTCATTCTAGGTTCTAGGCTGAAGGACATGCCAAATGGGGAAAGAAATAAAAACCCCCACAATTGTTCTTGAAGCTTCTGCTTGGATATGGAGCTCGTCACTTCTGTCCACATTCCTTTGGCCAAAGACATGGCAAAGTCCAACGTCAACAGAGTGGGGAAGTGTTCTACTCCCCAGGGAGGAGCTGCAAGTTGCATAGCAACAGGAAGGAATGCATAATTCTCTTACAAGGAAGGGAGAGAATAATAGGGAGCAATAATTGCAATCTACTATGCACCAAGAAATGACCAAACATTTTGGGGGAGGGGGCAAATAGACTTTCAGAAATGAAAAATACAATTATTGAAATGTAAAAGTCCAAGAATGTGCTTAACAGCAGATTAGATGCAGCTGAAGAGAGAATAAGTACACTGGACAGAAGGAGGAGTGTACGAGTTGGGGCTCTCCAGAAAAAGAGAACCAAGAAGATGTGTGTGTAAATGTAGAGAGAAAGAAAAATTTATTTTAAGGAACAGGCTTAAAATATGATTTTCATATGATTCGGAAAGCTGGCAAGTCCGAAATATGTAGGGCAGACTGAGAGGCTGGAGACCCAGGTAGAGCGGATAATTCAATTGAATCCAAAGACAGTCTCAGGGCAAAAGAACCTCTTTCTCAGGAGACCAGCCTTTTTTCTCTGAAGGCCTTGAACTGCTCGGATGAGACTCACCCACATTATGGAGGGTAATCTGCTTTACTAAAAGTCTACTGATTTAAATGTTAATCTCATCTAAAACAATACTTTTACAGCAACATTCAGATGTGTTGATTGTTGATTGATCAAATATCTGTGTACTATGCCCTAGCCAAGTTGACACATAAAATTAACCAGCAGGGGAAAAGTCAATCTGAAGTAATTATCAAGGGTACAGTACAGAGAAACATTAGAATGGAAAATATGTGAGATTAAGATATAAGCTATGTTGGGCCGGCAGAGTGGCACGTTGGTTAAGAGCTGGCTTGGGATGTCAGTGGCCCCAGTTTGGATCCCATATATGAGGACCAGTGACACTGCCCTCTACAGCTAAGATGGTGAACAACAGCTCCACCTGGAGCTGGGCTGCTGTGAGTCCCCAGGACGGCATAGCTGCAGCCCCTGCTGCAGGGGGCTGCCATAGGTTACAGTAAGTGGCCGTCAGCCAGTGTGAGCGGCTGGCAGCGGGTGTGAGCTGCCAAGAGCCACTGTGAGCGGCCGTCCAGAGGCCTGCGACTGATCTGCCTCATGTGGGAAGAGCGCAATGATGATACCAACGTGGGCCAGTGAAGCGACGTCCTCCACAACTAGACTGAAGAACAAAAGGACAGCAACTTGTCTGTTCCCCTTGTCCGATTCTCAAGGCTGTTCCTCTCCCCCAATTCCCAAAAAAATCTTTTAAAAAAAAGATATAAGCTATGTGAAGGATAGAGAGGGGTAATCTATTACATGTCTAATCGGAGTTTCAGAAGGAGAGGTGAGAAAGGATGAGGCAAATGCAATATAGGCATACCTGATTTTATTACGCTTCACTTTATTGTGCTTTACAGATACTGCTTTTTTTTTTTTTTTTTACAGATTGAAGGAAAGACCCTCCATCAGCGATAAGATTGTCTCACTGAAGGCTTGGATGATGGTTAGAAGTTTTTAATAAAATATTTTTAATTAAGGTATGTCCATTGTTATATATAATACTATTACACACAATAGACCACAGTATAGTGTAAATATAACTTTTATATGCACTAGGAAAGCAAAGAATTAATGTGACTTGCTTGATTCAGGTATTTGCTTTATTGCAGGGGTCTAGAACCAAACCCACAATATTGTCAAGGTAAGCCTGCATTTGAATATTTTAAAAGATAATGGCTGGGCCGGCTGAGTGGCATGGTGGTTAAGTGCTGGCTTGGGAAGCCGGTGGCGCGGTTCAGGTCCCACACATGAGGGCCAGTGACACTGCCCTAAAAAAAAAAAAAAAAAAAAAAAAAGATAATGGCTGATGAAAGATACCAGTTTACAAACTCAGGAATCCCAACAAATCCCAAGCTGAACAAATCAGAAGACATCACATTAGAGTGAAACCGTAGGAATCAAAAATAGAAGACAGGTTACCTTCAAAGGAAAAATAGTTAAATTCATGGATAATTTCACAGCAGTAATTAGAAGCCAAGAATCAAAGTGCATTCAAAATCTTTGTCAACTTAGAATCGGATATCCTGGAAAAAATAAATAAATAAATAATATATATATATATATATATATATATATATATATATATATATATAGAGAGAGAGAGAGAGAGAGAGTTAGTTATAGTTATAGTTATAGTTATAGTTATAGTTATAGTTATAGTTATAGATAGACAGATAGACAGATATCTTTAGGGAAAAGGGATAAAACTAAGACTCAGACAAGTAAAAACTGAGAGTGTCTGACATCAAAAGAACTTTATTAGATAAAGATCTAAAGAATGTATTTTAGGCAGAAGGAAACCATTCCCAGATGAAAGTTATGACATGTAAAAAGAAATATAGGAAAGAAACAGATAAATATATGAGTAAATCCAAATAAATATTGACTGTATAAAAGAATAGAAATATCTTCTGGGTTTAAAAACAACTAAATCCCAGAGAAGGGAACAATTGAAGTTTTAAAGTTCCTGTTGTGTTTCGGAGAAGAATAAAGATTTGTTTGAGATATGGATAAGTTAAATATGTTAAAATTTCTAGAATAACCTCATTACACAAGTGGTTCTCAACAGGGGAGCGGGGTGGGTAATTTTGTGCCCCAGAGGCCATTTGACAATGTCTGGAAACATTTTTGGTTGTTCCAACTGGAGGGATATTACTGGCATCTTGTGAATGGAAGCCAGGAATGCTGCAAAATATCCAACAATGCACAAAACAGCCCCCACACAACAAAGGATCTGGCCCAGTATGTCAACAGAGTTGAGGTTGAGAAACTCTGTACTAAGGGAAAAATGGAATAAGAAAAATTACTCATTCAAGAGACTAGTCTAACAAGAAAGGAAAAAAGGAAATACCTTTTTTAAAAAAGGCAGAACTAATAGAAAACATAAAGTAATACAATAGATATAAATCCAAAAGTAAATGGACTAAATGGTACAGTAAATGACAACATTGTCAGATGGTATTTTTAAAAATAAAAATAGTAAATCTTTAGCTGTTTTTAAAAGACCCATAGAGGGCCGGCCAAGTGGCGCATTGGTTAAGAGCTGGTTTGGGATGCCAGCGGCCCTGGTTCAGATCCCACATATGAGGGCCAGTGACACTGCCCTCCACAGCTAACAACAGCTCCACCTGGACCTGGGCTGTGAGCCCCGGCGATGGTGTGGGCTGCAGCCCCTGCTGCAGTGGGCTGCTGTGGGCTCAGTGAGTGGCCGGCAGCCAGCGTGAGCTGCCAATAGCCGCAGTGAGCGGCAGTCCAGAGGCCGGCGACCGATCTGCCTCATCCGGGAAGAGCACAATGACGATACCAACATGAGCCAGTGAAGCAACATCCTCCACAACTAGACTGAAGAACAAAGAGACAGCAACTTGTCTGTTCCCCTTCCCCGATTCCCCAACGCTGTTCCCTTCCCCCAATTCCCCAACAAAATCTTAAAAAAAAAAAAAAAAAGACCCACAGAAAACATAAGTATATAGAAAAATTGGAAGTACAAAAGAGGACAAAGGATATACCCAGCAAATTCTAACCAAGAAAGTTGATTTCACTATATTAATATCATACAAAATAGATTTGAAGGCAAAAAAGCATTACTAGATTTAAAGAAGACCATTATATAACCATAAAAAGTTTCAGTCCATCAGGAACCAAAAATAATTCTAAAAAATATATGTGCTTAACAACCTAGCTTCAAAATAGATCTAACTGACCGAGCCATGGAGAAGTAGACAAATTCACCGTTGTATTAACAGTAACAACAGCTAACATCTGTGTAGCAGTCACATGAGCCAGACACTGTGCTGACCATGTTCCCAATTCTTTTGTTTGTTGAATCTAAGATGTCATCAGTTGTAAGATGCACTATTAGTACTTGAACCATTGGGGGGAAAAAAGAAAGAAAATGTCAACCTATGGCTCTCTATCAACCGTTAGACATATCTAAATGTCAGAGATGCTAGTGTGTGTGTGTGTGAGTGTGTGTAGAAAGAGAGAGGAAGCAAATATGGCAAAGTGTTATTTATTTATTTTTTTTCAGCTGAGCCATCCTGTCACCTGTTGGCAGCTCAGCGGCAGCTCAGCTCTGGCTGGGCATTGAACTGCTGTTGTTCAGAGCTCAGCTCGCACTCTTGAGAGAGCTCTTTACCAACTGAGCCACTCAGCCCGCCCTACTGTTATTATTCTTGATGAAGGGTATCTAGGCGTTCAAATTTTCTATGGGTTTAAAAGTTTTCAAAAGGAGAAATTATAACAAATATACAAATGCTTACAAATAGTCATCATTCCAACATGTATTCAGTTCCCAGATGAGTTCAAAACACAGAATTTTCTCAAAACCAGCTGGTAATGGGCCTCTGTCTGAGAAAAAAATCTGGGCATTTCACATTTGTTTTGCTGCTTAACCTTATAAATTGTTTTGGCCCTATCTCCTCCTGTCTGATAGATGACATTTCCACTGTAGCTTGACAGGGAGGGTGTTGTTGGAGGACATCCAAATGTGGGGCACTGCCTGTGCTGAGAAGTGGCCCCCAGAGACCAGAGAAATACTGAGCCCTGGACCCAGGGACGCAGAGTGTCCACACTGGCGGGGAGTGAGGTGACTGAGCCCGGGTCCCCGTGCAGCCTTTGCAGGACTTACTCATAGAGGCTGGTGGAACCGTACGGCTGATGGAATTCACAATACACCATGAAGATGCTGGCGAGGACATTGGGGAACCCACCCCTGCCCTGAGTAACTTTCCAGCTGATTCCTTTTTATCTGCAGAGTTGCTTTGTCAGCTCAGCCAGAGACTTTTCTCCCCAGCATTGTTCAAATCTCTTTCTTCACATCATGGAACTATTTGAGGTATCTTCCTCTCAAATGTACATGAATCTTTTTCTTTTTCTTTTTAAATAAGTCATCATATTGACAAAGGTAACACGTATTAAGGGCTTATGGTGTGCCAGGCTTTGTGAGAAATACATGACAATTATTATCTTATTTATTCTTTGTGGTTGAACCTTCCACAGGAACCTCTAAAATCATGTACCAAAAAGCGTGCATCCCTGACGTGTGACAAGGGCCAGCCTCTACCCTGCTGGTACTCAGGGTGTTTTTTGTGGCTTTGTCAAGTCTCTGGAGAAGGATGTGGGTGAACTAACAGCTGCTGAGGCTACAAAACATTGCAACTAGGAAGTGAAGGAAAATAGAAGAACCCCACATGTTAGAAAATGTCCAAGAGTTCTGAGACCAGAAAGGGATTCATTCAACAGGTCATCTTGTGTGCCACCGCTAAGAGGTTGTAGCAGAAACCTGTGTCCTGTTTGTTTGAAAAGCCCCCTGTGGGAAGCCAGCCTGTGCCACCTGCCCCTTCTTGTCCCCTTCCCCATCTTTCTCCTTCTCCCCATTCTTCCCCTTGCCAACACTTTCTGGCAGCCCAGCTTTATGGGAAAGGAGCTCCCTCCACTTCCTCACGGGGCTCCTGCCCCCCCCCGCCCCCCCCCCCGCCCCAGACTGGATTAGCCTCCAGGGCAGCCCCTGTTCCTCCTCCCACTACTGGTTCTCAGCCATGGCTGCCCATGGCAGCCTCCTGGCACACTTCAGCAATGTCAGTGTCCAGCCCTCATCCTGACCAATGAACACCCACTCTCTGGGGCAGGATTCAGCTCTCACTATGTTTTAAAGCTCCCGCAGGCTATTCTAGCGTGCAGCCAAGGGTGGCAAACCAGTGCTCCGTCAGAGCAGGTGTGGCAAGTCGAATGTGCTTGTTCACCAGTACTCTCCTACGTCTCCCTATCTTCTAGCCTTCAAAGGGGTCACTCTTGCTTTTCATGCCCAGCTAACAGGGTCCGCCTGTCACCTTGTGCTTCTGCAGAAAGGTCAGACGTTATCCAGGGTTGTGAGCATCTCTGGGAAATATTTTCAGGGCCGACACCTTTCCCTCCCAGCAGTGCTCCAGGCTTCTAAGCAGCTCACCGCTGCTCATCTGGGAAGCTCTTTTCCACATCAGCACCTAACGCAGTGCTTCGTACTAAGAAATATCTGTTGAATTCATGGATAATAAAAAGTAGTAAACTGAAGACTTCTTGAGGACATGACCATTACACATGCAGATTAAACAGTGCTAATTCTATTTAAATAAGTCCATAAAACATACGAAGGAGAAAAACAAAGCCAGTGAAAACATTCCAGGTTAAAGAAAAGGGTTCTGCTCTGTAAGATTATTCTGACTACTTAGAAATTGAGTTGAAGATGTTTTCAACTTGATGGACAAGTTGACACACTATACATCAGAAGTCACTCAGAATTTTACAGCAACTCAATTCTATTCTCCATTTGTATAGACGTAGACATGAAAAACAACTAACTCCACCTCTGTGATTTCATTTCATTTTTTGTTTCCTGCTGTGACCTTTGACCAGCCTCACTCACTGTCCTTAGCAAGCACCTCAAAGCTTCCTAGTTTATGATTAACTGTGTTCCTTAAAATTGAGCCATAAATATTGTAACAGCCAGAATGGCGTGACAACCAATAAATATAAAACTGGTGACAGCATCAATTATAAACAATCACTCACTTTGACCAGCCTCACTCACGGTCCTTAGCAAGTACATCAAAGCTTTCTAGTTTATAATTAGCTGTGTTCCTTAAAATGGAGCCATAAATATTGTAACAGCCAGAATGGCGTGACAACCAGTAAATATAAAACTGGTGACAGCATCGATTATAAACAATCATCGATCACAAGTTGCCCCTGGCACTACTGCATTCTTTGTCCCTTTGTCCTGTGAGCCATAGTACCCGAGTTATACCATTAAATAATTACCATAACAGGGGACTGTTAGCAGTCTGTGCGACTGCTGGGCCGTCTTTTCCACTCCGACCCAATCTTCCCACAAGTAAATTACCCTACAATAAATTCAGTTATATTCTATGAGATTGCCTGCTGTGATTGTCAGTCTTAAGATACCTTCTCATACGGTGGCTGTTATACATCTGCCCCACCATCGGTCATCATTTTTAATATTTTTGTTTCTTGTTGCTAAAATGTAGCCTTTATTTAGTTAGTCACAGAAGAATGGGTTAGAAATCTCACCCCCAGTGGCAAACTTTGTCTTAACATTAAAAGCCACCAAAAGGTGAAGAAGAAAGAAATGGAAAGTGGCAAGAGTGGACCAAATACTGTGGAAGAAAAGTTAAACAAAAAAAAAACCCCAATAATTTTTTCCAGAAGTTTTATGTAGAAATAACTCATTGCTAGAAAACATGGTCTTTAAAAAATGACAACCGATTGCATGTGCTTGTTTTACTTAGACAAGGGCAAGGCCACACTCACACAGCTCCCGTTCTAAACCTGAGCAAGTTTTGTGGCAATCACAACACAGGGGTGCCTGCAGAAAGCAGCGCAGAGAAGCAATGCTAGTGATGTAAGTGTGAAGAACTCAGGAAGCTCTCTGCAAACCCTCAATGACTGAGTGGCCCTCCTCAGTCCTGGGCAGCACACCCCCTGTGTGCAGTTTCAGCCCTTGAAACAAAACAAAACCAGCTTTACTGAGGTAGAAGTCAGATGCTATACAACTCACCTATTTATAGTGCACAATCCAACAGTTTTTTTGTATATTCATGAAGTTGTGCAATCACCATCTCATTGTAAAACATTTTCATCACCCCAAAAAGAGGCCTTACCCATCGGCAGTCACTGGCCATTCCTCCCATCCCATCCTAGCCCTTAGGCAACCACTAATCAACACTCTGTGCCAATAGATTTCCCTCTTCTGGACATTGTGTGTAAGTGGAATGATACAGTATGTGATCCTTTGTGGCTGGCTTCTTTCACTTAACACAGTGTTTTCAAGGTTCCTCCATGCTGTAGCATATAGTGCTTATTTGTTTTATTGCTACATGGTGTTCCATTGTATGCATATACCACATTTTATTTATCCATTCATCATTTGATAGATATCTGGGTAGTTTCCACTTTTTGATCACCATGACTAATGCTGCTATGAACATTTATGTACAGGTTTTCGTGTAGACTGCACCCTCAGTTGCTGGGTCTTCTGATAATTTTATGTTTAGATGTTTGATGAACCGCCAGACTGTTTTCCAAAGCAGTTCGGCTCTTTTAAACAACCTTTTCACAGTGTCTGTCCCCAGTGTTAGTTATTAGAGAGGTGGGACCATACTCTAGTCTTATCCTTGTCTCCCCAGCACTTGGAACAAAGGCACTAATAGATATCTGCTGAGATTTCTGCCGGTGTAAAGCACTCTATTCGTTGCAGCCCATCTTCCTCAGTCCACTAATGACCCTGACACTGTGAGATGGGGAAACATTTCTTGGTAATGCTTTTCCTGCTTTTACTACCTTCTCTGCACACCAACTCCTCGTTACCTCTTCCTTAATCAGTCTCTTCTCTTATAATTTCTGCTGCCAGCCCTTTGGCTGGTCCAAAGCTGTCAGGATTTCCTTTCATGGACTCCATGTCTTCATCTGCCTCATTTACATCAAAGAGGAAGGGTGCAGGGGGTGGGGTCGGGGGGTGGAGTGCAGGCTAAAGGGTCTGTGTCCAGGCTGGCTTAAGGAAATAAGGGGGGGGAAGGGGACTCCCAAGAATTGAATCCAGTGGATTTAAGAGATATATACTCTTGATTCTCTTTGAAAAGGGCAGAGGATAAAACTCAAAGAGAGGAGTGGCTGATTAGCTGGCTCAATATATTCGTATTGGATAAGTCTCTCTGTTGCTTTTTCAACTAAAAGTCTCCATCTCCAGCAAATTTCCCCCAAATCAGAGTGATTCTCTGGGCTGTTGAACAAACTCAGAGAGATTCTGGAGGCTTTGCTAGAAAGAAATGATAAAGATTTATTCAAGCATTGTAGGGTTTGCAAACCGGAAACACAACTAAACAAAACCCAGCAAAAAAACCAGAAATGTTCCAAGGAAGAAAGAAAAGTTCAGAGTTGTTACAGTAAAAAGTGCATTCTTGAGAATGAGCAGCCTTTCACTCTTAGCCCCAGCCTTGGTCCAGGATAGTTACCAGTCAGATGTCAGGTGGTTTGGATATGTGAGTCCTTCAGGGGGTGATCAGAGGATTACCTGGAGCTCTGACATATATCCAGGCATTGACTGGAAATTTCAAAAGTGTAAGTTCCCGGGCAAGTTAAAACAAGAATAAAATGTCCTCATGCTTCAACCTCAGAGCCCTAATTAATGGATGCTCCACATTATCAGTCACACTGGGTACTTTCATGATGCCAGGACCCTGATCTGCTCATAGTTCCTCAGGCCTCCTTTGTTGTCCCTCCTCTGACCCTTTCTCCAGCAGCCCCCACTCCCCACCCCATACTTCTCAGATGTCTGGGGGCTGGTTCCACAATCAAGTCTGCAAAGCCTTCTAGCCTTGGTGGTAAGAGCTCACGCCAGTGGTCCTTGTACTATGCTTGTCTCCAGTTTTGACTTACCAGCTGCATGTCACCCCATCTGTCCTTTCCCGTCTGACCAGTCTCTTTGGTGGTGAAGCCAGAAGCAAAACAGTGGTAAATAGCTGTGCTTCCTCTTGGTTCTTCACTTACAAAACACTTCCTACCCAAAGCAAAGGGCTGCCTGTCTTTGTTTTCCTACCATAAATATGCCTTCTCGAACCTCATCTCTGTAAGAGTCTGGCTCATTCTGGTGCCACAGCCTCACTGGCATTCTTTTTAGAAGGTTCTAGCTGCTCTGCAATAATTGCCTTTGGCTGTGTGCCCACTTTGAATCTTTAGAATAAATCCTTTTTGAGTCTAGGCTCAAAAAACACTAATGGGTAAACATTTATGTAGTCACACTCCCCTTTCAGCTTTCCAGGTTACTCTACAGTCGTGATTTCAATTCTTAGGGCCTCTTGCTCTCTACTGTGCCTTGGCGGCAGCCTTATTTTGTTCTAAAACATTTGGAAATGACTTTCCCCCCAGTCTTGAGATGTTAGCACCTCTCAGCTTTTCCATGACTGGGCCATGATAGAGGCTATGTTTCTCCACTTTGTCCACAGGGCATCATCATGCATTAATTAAATCATGGAATTAATTAGGCAGTAGGATAGGGTGCTATGGTAGGCTGACAAGTGGCCCCCTACAAGACATCCTGGTCCTAATCCCTATTGGGAATGTGGTCCTCACAAAAGGGGTTTTTGCAGATGGGATTAAATTCAAGATCTTGAGATGAAGACATTATCCTGGATTATCAGGGAGGACCCTAAATGCTTTTAGAGGTGTCCTTATAAAACAGGCAGATGCAGATTATATAGAAAGAAGAGGAGGATATGACCAGAGAGGCAGAGATTGGAGTAATGTGGCTACAAGTCAAAGACTGTCTGGCGCCATGAGGATCTGGAAAAGGCAAGGAACAGACTTTTCTAGAGCCTCTGGAGCGAGTGCAGCCTTGACAACATCTTGATTTGGGTTCAGTGGTACTGATTTTGGACTTCTGGCCTCTAGGACTAAATCCCTTTTTTTTTTTTAAAAAGATTTTATTAGGGAATTGGGAAGCCAGCGTTGGGGAATTGGGGAAGAGGAACAGACAAGTTGCTGTCCTTTTGTTCTTCAGTCTAGTTGTGGAGGATGTCGCTTTACTGGCCCATGTTGGTATTGTGATCGTTGCACTCTTCCTGGCTGAGGCAGATTGGTCGCTGGCCATTGGATGGCCGCTCACAGGGGCTCACTGCCACTCACGCTGGCTGCCAGCCACTCATGGTAGCTCACAGCAGCTCATTGCATCAGAGGCTGCAGCCTACACCATCGCCGGCAACTCACGGCAGCCCAGCTCCAAGTTGAGCTGCTGTTCACTATCTTGGCTATAGAGGGTGCAGCATCACTGGCCCTCGTGTGGGATCCTAACGGGGACCCTGCTACTCAGAGCTGGCATCCCAAGCCAGCTCCTAACCAACGCGCCACTCGGACAGCCCTCTATGTTTTTAAGTAGAGTTATGTACCACAGTTTGTGGTACTTTGTTAGAGCAGCCATAGGACTCATACAGGTGGGGACATTAGCTTGTGTTCTGCTGGCAGCCTGGCCAGTGTTCTGATTCTGACTCTGTCATCACCAGCTGAGTGACCTCGGTAAAATATTTAACATCTATCTGCCCTAGTTTTCTAATCTGTAACATGAAAGGTGATGAAAAGGATGCCCATTCTGAAGATAATTAAGGATTAAATGTACATAAAATGGCATCTGATTGTGAATGAAGAAATGGGGTTCTATGGAAAGTAACCTCACAGAGTGATTGTAAATTCCTAATTGGGCAGGTCATGGTGGGGAGTCACACTCCAGGAATATAACATTTTTAGTAAAAGTCTTATCTTTGCCTTAAGCAAGCCCTATCCATTGTTTTTGTGCATCTAGGTTAACACACCTTTGAAATAAGTGCAACAACCCTCAAGAGAGCTCATAAACTTGCTAACTGTCCTGTAATCGAATCACCACCTTGTTTTCTCCCACCTTCATGTAATTTTCCTTATGTCCCCTCTGTGGGCCCTGAAAAGAAGATGCCTACAAAGAAGAACTCCTGGTGGCTAAATGAACTCAAATTTAAAAGCAGAGCCTAGCAGCCATTTCTAAACTGGGGCCTCTCATGCAATGCACACTTCAGGGAGAGAAGCCTGCACTACACTGCCTGCCTCCACTGTGTGCCAGCCACCTGAGCCAGCCCTTAGAAAGCAGTTTCTGGGATTGTATTTCAACCAACAGGACTCAGACTTGCCCCATCCAATTTCAGCTGCGCAGCTATATTCCTATCAGTATCTTCACCGACCAATCAGAGCAGCTCCATTCTGACCAATGAGGACTGTGCCTTTTGGACCTAACTGTGAGAATTTGGAGTCCTCATTTGCATGTGGACAGACCAGTTAGGGACCAGGGCCAGGGACTTCTCTCTATACAAATCTATACAAAGCTCCCCTTTAGCTCCAGGAGCATCCTTTCCCTTTCCACTGAAGACTGAAGACAGTGTTTTGCTGGCTGGAGCTGAAATATCAAAGACATCTCATCAAAGCAGAGGGGAGCAGGCTAGACTAGAACAGCTGGAGCAGAGCTGTCTAGCCAGAGAGGGGCCTCGCCCCAGGGCCTCCTTGCCGCCTTGCTGTTTCACAGCTGTATGGCTTCACAATTGAGCTGTTCCACAGCCATGCTGTATCAGAATTGAGCTGGTTGCACTAAATAAAGTTTCCTTCTTCACCACACCCTAAATTGGGGATTCCTGTTGGCATTGAACTGGCGCCAACAATCAATGGTCGATACCTCCTTAATTTCAAACTCATAAAAGAAACTGAAAACTGCCAGTCTCCAGAGCATTTGAGATCTGTCATCAATTTTGGCTCAAATAAACTCTTATAAAAATTATCTACAGGTTTGGACGTTCTTATGTTGACAAAAAGAAAAGGTCAACTGAAAGCCAAGGAGAGAGGCCTCAGGAGAAACCAACTCTGCCGACACCTTGATCTCAGACTTCCAGCCTCCAGAAGTGTGAGAAAATAAATGTCATGTTGGAGTCGCCCAGCCTTACCACACTACAGACAGGTGGGTAGAGACAGCTGGTGGCCTCGATGTATCCACACACCTTGTTACTATTTAAAAATGTTGACAAGAATGCTTGGCAAGCTCTGATTTCCAAAGGTCTTGCACAGTCCTGGAAGGAAGGTCATGTATTCAGAGCCTACTGTATACACAGCACTGAGTCAAGAACTGTGAAATACCAAGAAGAGTTGCCCAGACCCCCTCCAGAGCAAAGACAAAGCCACTCCACTGGTCCATGGCCTCCCCGTCCTAACAAACCCTGCTACTGTGATTGTAGACCCTGGCCAGTGAGATTGAAGAAATTATAGTGAATGAGACGATAAACAACACACTAGATGCAGACTAAGAATTACCACGTTTTCAGAAAGAGGAGAAGAGCAAGATTCAGGAAACTGAAAACCGTTGAGATTAATTCTGATTCGCTAGGAAAAACAAAATACTATCTAGGACTGATTACTGAATGGATGGTTTTGAACACTGTCAAAGTAACCTCACTTCTTTCTATGGATAGGGAAATTTGTACAGCTTTTCCTTCACAGTGTTTCTTATAATGCTGGTGTTTCTTAAAATGGTAACCATACGGCCCTGGTTCGGTCCCACATGTGAGGGCCAGTGACACTGCCCTCAAAAAAAAAAAAAAAAAAAAAGGTTACCATAAAAGGGGGAATTGATCGATCGAGGAATTTCTGAAGCCCTTGGTTGAACAAAATCAGTTTGAAAACATGTTATTATTGCAGGACTTTTCATAGCATGTCATATGCTAGCACATGTAGTGAATTTTCCCAGAGGGAGAATATAGTACATATCATTTTTAAATATTTGATGGCAATACCTTTTTTTTTGGAAGAATATCCATAAATACTTACAGAAACTGCTACAATTGACATTGGGTATCTGGATTTCAGCAGGTCATTTAACAATGTCTTCTTAATGATAACCACATGGAAAAGAAGAGGAAATATAGTCTAGACAATAATACAGTTAGAAGGAGCCATGGCCAAGGACACAAGCAGTTAATCACTTCACATGCAATACATGCACCCAGGAGCATTTTCAGTTATTTAGTCACCAAACTTAATAAAGGCCTGGAAGCCATTCCTTTCAAATCTGCAAATAAGACTAAGATAAGCAATAAATATGTGAAATGAGATAGTCAAGAGACTGTGACGGACTCTGCAATGATGGACTAAAACTAACATGACATGCTCACTAGAGGTTTCTCGTTGAATTGAGATTTTCATGGGTGAGTGGCAAAAAGAAGGCAAGAATTAAGAATGAACTGGAGAATGTATTTGATGTCAAACTCAGCCTGAGGTAATAGTGTGGGACACGTCTCCTAGAAAACCATGTGACCTGCGTCTGCTCTACGAACTCCTATGCAGGCCCCAAGTGCCGTTGGCTGAGCCCCGCCTCCCCGGTCTTGTTATCACCTTTTTATTGGCCCATCCTTGTTGGCCCAACAACACATGCCAATTGGTGCACCTGGGTAAACAGTACAGAGTTCCTCATACGATTCTTACAACTTTTCTATCAGTTTTAAATTATTGCAAAAGAAAAAGTTTGAAGTAGAAAAAGGAAGAGAAAACTAAGTGTTTAGGGCCTGTTTCAGATTATAAATGGAAAATTATATTTAGGTCCTGGTACCATCATGAAAACCTGCAGCACGTTGGGGCAAGGGTGACAGGAAACGGATGTTGTAAAAGCAAGTGGAGATACGATGCGGGGACGTTAGCGGGGTGGGGGGGTTGTGGCACTGAACCAACCCCAGGCTGTCTTGTAGAAGACTGATGAGAAGGCAGCACAGCGGAGGTGGGCGCAAGGAGGCAGACCTCAGCTCCCCGGGAGGGAGACGTGTCCCTCCATCCCTCTGGTTTGAGTGAACAAGCTGCCTCACAAGCCCATCAGTCAGGGCTGAACTGGGGGGAGTTTACACTCGACGTGGTGATGTCTGAGGAGCCTTCCAACCCTCACACTCAGGAGAGTCTATAAAGCTGTTTAAAATGCTCAGAACAGGAGAATTACAGGCGGTGCATCTCAAGACTCACCGTCATCAATGGTCCGCTCACAGACAGGCTCACTCCATTGCCCAGGTTTGTTTCAATGGGTAGGTGGGGAGGGAACCCTTGAACTTGAAGGCAATCAGTTATCCATGGGTCCGGATATTGGAGGACCTCAGAGCTATAATGAGAAGTGATTTGAAACAAGTTCAGGTGAACATATGAAAATCATTGATAGTAGTACTAGGTTGAATGGTGTTTCCCCACTCCTCCAAAATACATGTCCGCCCCGAACCTCAGCATGTGGCCTTATTTGAAAATAGCATCTTGGCAGATGTAATTAGTTAACTTAAGATGAGGTCATGCTAGATTTGGATGGATCCTAAAATGTTGACTGGTGTCCTCATAAGAAGAGACACACAGACACCCAGGGAGAAGGCCATGTGATGATGGAAGCAAAGATTGGGGTGATACATTCCAAGACAAGATACACCAAGGATTGCAGGCCACCATCAGAAACTAGGAAAAAGCGAGGAGGAACCTTCTAGAACCTTTGAAAGGAGCAGACCTGCCATCCTTTGATTTCAGACTTTTAGTCTCCAGAACTCTGAGAGAATACAATTCTGTGGTTTTAAACACTCAGCTGATGGTAATTTAAGGCGGCCACAGGAAAGTAAGACAGCAGTGAAAGGCTCCCCTTTTCCCACCACCCAGTCAGATAGCCTTAGAATGGAAGTCAGGGGAGCAAGGAGGCCCTCCCAGTTCATTGTATGAAAATCCGGCACCGCCTTCTCCTCAGCAGGGGACTTATCCGAAGGATTGAGGGCATGCTGTCTTGTATCCTGAGCTCTCCAGTTATATAATGCTCTAACCTTGAAAAGCAAAAGAAAAAACATCTGTCTCACACAACAAAGGCTCAATGTGATTTTTCTTCCTGAGTCAAGTTCATGGTTTGTCTTCCTGGCTGCCACCACTCCTATCTGGACCAAGCAGGCACCAAACAAGCCTATGTTTCCAGGCCAATTAGAATGCTTCATTAAACAGCCACCTACTAATGAGCCTAAGTTTACTGGCCTTAGTGTATGACTAAAAATATGCCCAGTAGGCTAAACATATGTGGGTAATATCGCTGAGCAGGAGAAATCATGCCAAAAAACAGACTCAAGACTGAACAATTCCTCAAAAAACAGGAAATGACAACTGTGACTCCCCTCCCTCTGAGGGCTACAGGCTACAGCTGCTGCACACCTGCAGGAGGGAGCGATGGGGCAGGAGTAACAGTCAGTCCTTATTTAGCACCCTCGTATGCAGGTCCCGTTTTAAGCACGTTTGCATTTTTATTTAATTCCCACAACAACCCTATGAAGCCTATTGTTTGCCTCATTTTCCAAAGGCTGCAACTAAGGCACAGAGAGGTTAAGTGAGTTACCCTCGACCAGTGCACCATTCCTTGGGGGGAAATGGGCAGCAGCGTCCTCTTGCTCATACCATGCAGTCGATGATTAAAGGCGGCGTTGTTACTTTCATTTTGGGCGTCTTGCTTTCATTAGCTCCTCTGACACGGGGCAGCTTAGGGCTCTGTCTCCAGCTCAGCTGAGCCCTTCACACAAACATTGATGATACCCATGAGAGAAGGGCTGACACCCTTAGAAAGAACTAGAGAGCAGTGACAGGACCCAGAGCCTGGGTAGGGGCCCTTGACAGGAGGGAGAGAAGAGAACAGGGGTCAGGTACAGGCAGGCTATCTGACGGGGTGGTGGGAGATTAAAGAATTTGGTGTCTCCTATTATCCTAACGAAGTGTAGGCCGTCAAAGCTTGGGGAGAAATGAGCAGCATGAAGCCGTCCTCTGGGGGAGTGAGAAAGCAAGCTTACCCAGCAGAGGAGTGGGCTAGCTGGGCAGTGTTAAGAGCCTATTTGAAAATCAGTGACAGAACATTTGCAGATTACCTGACATGGCGACAGGCAAGTAGCAGGTGTTTTGCAATGCCTGGTTCCCCCTTCCAGTGCCACATGCATTTTTGCCAGGGTGGGGGCAGCACAGCACTGTTAGATGGGAAAGGGCTGGAAGAAATGTTTCCCCTGGGGGGTGATGTTGACATGTTGCTGTGTTTCTAGCGGTCCAGAGAAAAAAGGACCCTGCCAACATCTCCAGGTGCATCAAACCATGACTTCCATGCAGCCAGTTGAGCAGTCAAGGCCTCCAAGCAGGGAAATTCAGACACCAAAAGGGCTGGAAAAATACAAGCAGTAAATTTCCAGCCACTATCCACTCCCAGAGTACAGAGAGTTTGTATGGGAAAGAGCCCGCCTGTGGACTGGTGGCTTCTTTCTCTTCTGGTTCTTCTTTCCGTCAGATAGAATCAATCACTAAGGTTGTTTTACTGAAAGCCTGAGGTGTCCCGAGTGGGCTGCCTGAAAGGCCTTATCCTTGACTGGCTTACTCTCCTGGGGGCTTTGTGCCCCTCCCCCCAAGGTCCTGGGCACACATAGAGGTAGCAGAAGCCTCATTATTGTTGGTCTTAATAGCCAATGAGAGGTAAAATTCACTCTCCATCAGCTGACTTGGCTATAACTAGTTAAAACACAGCGCTCTGGGAACAAGCAATTGCAAAACGGCTTCTGTGGCTTTCATCATAAACACTTACATAATTGCATAATCTTTTATCAGGCTCTACTGTCAAGATAAGACATTCAAACCAGCATTATTTTTCAAATGATTATAAGACAAAAGACACACACACACACAAAAAAAAAAAACAGAGCAAAACTGATTGGTTAGAGCCAATAACCTGGGCAGTTCCTCACATAACAGACAAAGTCCATCCCAAAAAAGATACAAAGCCTGCTCTGATTCTGCTCGGACAGACTCCGCTGGAGGCAAGTCAGAGCCGTCACCTGTTAACCTCAACTAGTCACCAAAGGTCGCTCTGACTCTCCAGCTCAGGCAAATAAAAATGTCATCCTGTCAGGGACCTAACAGGAAGGAGCTGGGGAGGGTGACGGGGGTGTGGACCAAAGAGACTATTTATACAGGGGTTGCCAGGGTTAAGGGAAGCCAACAAGGAAGAAAAAACAGTTGCATGAGGTCCAGCATGGACAGCTTACTAGCTCTGGGCCTGGAGGGGAAGGGAGGGACCATCTCACCAGGGGAAAGAGGATGCAACAAGGCCTGAGGCACCAACTCAGGTGAGCCTGCAGGAAGGAAGCCCGCCTCGCTGTCCCCCCACCCTCCAAACTCAGGCGGATGCCCCCACTGTCAGAACCCAACCCAAGTCTGAAGTCTGAGAATAAAAGACTCGGTTGATGAGTTTTATACAAGGAGTCTCCCAGGACGCAGAGCAGGGCAGACAAGGGCGAGAATGGAACTGGGAAGGCGGATGGAAGGGGTCCAGCACCCCAGGGAAGCAATATGAAAACAAGAAAATAAGAACAGAGATAAGGAAGAAGCAAATTTAGATACGTGACATTTTTGCAGACAGGGTTTGGGGGGTATATACTGAAATTTTTGTAATCATTGTATTCTGGTGTGTGAGGTTTTTGTTTTTGTTTTTGTTTTTTTGAGGGCAGTATCACTGACCCTCATGTGTGGGACCCGAACTGGGGCCGCTGGCGTCCCAAGCCAGCTCTTAACCACTGCACCACTCAGCCGGCCCTGGTGTGTGAGATTTTTAAGGTATTTAAAACATTTTAAAGTATCTCATAGTTTGGCTTAAAATTTTCATCAAATTTTCATTTAAAAGACTTTAACTGATTAAGTTTTTAATTGCTGTTAAAATGTTTGGGAACTCTTATTTCTAAAACTCACATTTTTTGAAGTAACAGTTATCTAAGCAGAATGTGAATATTTAGATAATTATTCACTCCTTAAAAATAGATAAACATTTAGTGTGAGTTCCTTTCAGCATACAAAAGTTCCTTGAACATTAAAAATTATTAAAATGGGAGTAAGCCTAGTGTCACTGTGAGCCAGGAGGGAGGGAGGCACCTGGTGACCTTGTACCTCTCCTTTCCCAAGTTCACCTGTTGATTCTATCCTGGGCGAGCTCCAGAGCCCAGAGTTTCTTAACCTGGGGTCTTATATGTGTTGTTCCAGCTAGAAGAACTGGGGCTTTCAAGTGTCTTAAAAGGAATAAAAAGACAACCCAATTTAAAAACAGGCAAAGGATCTGAACAGAGACATTCCTTCAAAGAAAACTTACAAATGGCCAAGATGCACACGAGAAGGTGCTCAATATTATTAGCCTTAGGGAAACGCAGTTCAAACCACAATGAGATACCATCTCACACCTGTTGTACCCAGCACAAAGATACAAACAAGGCAGTTGTTTTGGAGTTTTATTTGTGGTCAGCGACTGTGAGTGAGCTTATGCCCTGAACAAACTCACAGCCCCGAACAAAGGGAGAGAGAGTTTTTTTGTTTGTTTGTTTTTGAGGGCCCTCATACATGGGACCCGAACCGGGGCTGCTGGCTTCCCAAGCCAGCTCTTAACCAATGCACCACTTGGCCGGCCCAAGAGAGAGGGGGTTTTTATAGACAAAAATCGCAAGCTAAGCAAATTACAATTTTCAGGTGGTTTTCATAAATCTTAGACAGTTTTGACAGCATCAAATACAGCAAGCAAGTTACAGAAGTCATAAAATGTGTTGTCATTAATTACGTTGACAGCACTAAAATATAGCCAGCAAGAAAATTACAGGGGTCATAACTAACTGATGGGAATGTTTGCACACAAAAAACTTCAAGCCTTATGGTCTTATCACCTTATCTCGATAAGCACAGCTTGCCTGTGTCATGTTTAAATAAGAGGTAGTAAAAACTTGTGGAATGTAGCAAGCAGTTAGGGGAGTCTAATTTATTGATCAGTCTAAGGGAAACTTTAACAATCTTTTATTACAGAGAGGCTGGGGGTGGGGCCTAGCAGCTAAGGGTCCTGTTACTGCACACCCACTACGATGGCCATAATGAGAGAGACAGATAATCCATCACATGTGTTGGCAAGGATGTAGAGAAATCAGAGCTCTCATTTGTTGCTGGTGGAGTCACTTCAGAAAACAGTCTGGCAGTTCTTTAAAAGGGTAATTTAAGTTCCTTAACCCTCGATCAGGCACAATGCAAAAGTTACTAGATCGGGAGTAACCAGATGTGTGTATGACATTTATTTATTTAAATTGAAAATGAATGAAAATAATGTGTAAGGATGCCTATTATTTATTTAGAATAAAATTTTAATTTGCGGGCCGGCCGAGTGGCGCATTGGTTAAGCGCTGGTTTTGGGATGCCAGCGGCCCCGGTTCGGATCCCACATGAGGGCCAGTGACATTGCCCTCTACAGCTAACAACAGCTCCACCTGGAGCTGGGCTGTGCGAGCCCCGGTGATGGTGTGGGCTGCAGCCCCTGCTGCAGTGGGCTGCCATAGGCTACAGTGAGTGGCCCGCAGCCAGCGTGAGCGGCTGGCAGCCAAGCGTGAGCTGCCAATAGCCGCGATGAGCGACATCCAGAGGCCAGCGACCAATCTGCCTCATCCGGGAAGAGCGCAATGACGATACCAATAGTGAAGCAACATCCTCCGCAACTAAACTGAAGAACAAAAGGACAGCAACTTGTCTGTTCCCCTTCCCCGATTCCCCAACGCTGTTCCCCTCCACCAAATCCCCAATAAAATCTTTAAAAAAAAAAAAAAAATTTAATTTGCTACAAAGTAAAAACAATATATGTTTATTACATAAATTCAGTATAAAAATCAACAGAAATTCAAAACAATCTGTGAGATCAGTTTGCCCGACAGAGGGTTCAAAGGGTAGAAATTACCTTGTAATCCGGCAAGTCCATTCTTAGGTATATACCCAAGAGAAATGAAAACATATGTCCATACAAAAACTTCTACACAAATGTTCACAGAACTATTATTCATAACAAATGAAAGGTAGAAACAACCCAAATATCTACCAACAGATGAATGGATAAATAAAATGTGGTCCATGCATACAATGGAATATTCTTTGGCAATAAAAAGGAATGAAGTGGGGCCGGCCGAGTGGCGCGGTGGTTAAGCGCTGGCCTGGGAAGCCAGTGGCCCCGGTTTGGGTCCCACATATGAGGGCCAGTGACACTGCACTCAAAAAAAAAAAAAAAAAAAGGAATGAAGTGCTGATATATGACACAATACGAATGAACCTTAAAGCATTATGCTAAGTAAAAGGGGGCAGTCGCCAAAGGCCACACATTGTATCATTCCATTTATATGAAATATCCAGAATAAGCAAATTCATAGAGACAGAAAACAAATTAGTAGTTGCCTAGAGCTGGAAGGTTAGAGGGAAAAGAGGGATAATTGCTCATTGATAAGGGTGTAGTGTTTTCTGGGGAGAGTGATTAAAATGTTCTAGAATTAGATGATGGTGATGGTTATACAACTCTGTGAATACACTAAAAGTCATTCAATTGAACAGTAAGAGTAAAAAGGGGATTGTATGCCCACAGGGAGAGACCACAGGGAGTGTTGGGGACAATGAGGCCCTACCTAAAGGTAATTTACATTTTTTTAAAAAAATAATAGATTTAATTTTTTTAGAGCAGTGTTAGGTTCACATCAAAACTGAAGGAGAAGGGCCGGTCGAGTGGCTCAGTTGGTTAAGAGCTCGCTCAAGAGTGTGAGCTGAGCTCTGAGCAACAGCAGTTCTATGCCCGGCCCGAGCTGAACTGCTGCTGAGCTGCTAACAGGTAGCAGGACGGCTCAGCTTAAAAAAAAAAAAAAAAAAAGAACTGAAGGAGAGTACAGAGTTCCCACATAGCCCCACTCCCACGTATTCACAGCCTCCCCCACAAACATCATCCCACACTTGTGGTCCATTTGTTACAATGGATAAACCAACCCTCCTTCTCCTTCACCTGTCGTTATTAACCCAAGTCTATAGTTTACATGAGGGCTCATTCTTGGTGTTGCACATTTTATGGGCTTTGACAACTGTATAATGACACATATCCACCATTGCAGTATCATACAGGAAAGCTTCACTGCCCCCAAAATGCTCTGTGCTCCACCACTCCATCCCTTCCTCCCCCTGACCTCTGGCAACCACTGATCTTTTCATTGTCTCCATAGTTTTGCTTTTTCCAACATATCATGCAGTTGTAATCACACAGTAAGCAGTCTTTTCAGATTGGCTTCTTTTGCTTAGTGATGTGCATTTAAGTTTCCTCCATGTCTTTTCATGGTTTAATAGTGCATTTGTAGCACTGAATAATATTTTGTAGTGTGGATGTACCAAAATTTATTTATCTATTCATCTACTGCTTCAAAATGTTGGCAGTTCTGAATAAAGCTGTTATACACATCATGTGTAGGTTTTTGTGTGGATATATGTTTTGTCAAATATCTGGTTTGTTTTACAAGACCCACCCACCCAGGTGCTAATTTGGAACCCCTTCTCCAGAGGCCTTTTGAGCCTGGTCCAACTAGGCAAGCTCACTCTTCCAAAAAAGGAAGGTAGCTAGTAATTATTTGACCCCTGGGGTATGCTAGTGCTATGTATGACCTCATTTGCTCCTCACCACCAGCCTCAGAGGGTGCACTTAACAGATGGGTAAACTGCTTGGTACCCTCATTTCTGTGTACTGTCCAGCGTTCTCTGAGAATCTTGGACCCTCAGTGCTAGAAGGGGCCTTAGATGCTGCCTAGTCGAATCCCCTCACTTTATATATGAAGGAGAAAAGGCTTAGAGAGTCAGAGACATGGCCAAAATCTTGGAGTCATCCTTGACATCCTTCACCCCAGAATACAACCCATCATCAAGATTTTTACACCTCACCTTCAAAATAAATCTCAACGTTTACCACTTCTCCCCACTGCCATTGCTTCCACGCTGACCAGGCCTCTCCCACTGGTCACCTGGATGACTGCAGTACCTTCCCAACTGGTGTCCTTCCTTCTTCTCTGCCCACTCTGCCCCATACTTGGGGTAGAGTGACACCTTAGCCAGAGTGACCCTCCTGAGACATAAGTTCATTCCTCTGCTAAAATCCCTGTAATTGCCTCCCATTTCAGAGTAAAACCCAAACCCTTCTCATAGGCTGCAGGCCCTACTACAGATGACTGCCCCTGCGTTCCCTGCACCCCTCTGTCCTAGCAGCTGCGTCCTCCTTGTTATGCCTGGGGCATAGTGAGCACATGTGTGTGTCAGAGCCTTTGCATTAGTTCCTCCATATGCCCAGGACACTCTCTTTAACACAGCCCTCTCAGCACATCCTTGCATTTCTGCTGCAGTGTCTCCTCTCTGATGACTTGGTCCTTTTCACTGTCTCTTGTCCTGCTTTATCCTTTCTCATAGCGCATATTGTTACTTGACGTTATATCATTTCAATTCAGTTCGACATACACTTGTTCACACCTTTGTCTGTGTCCACACTAGGCTGTAGGCTCCATGAAGGCAGCGACTTTATGTGTCTCATTCAATGCTGGATCCCCAGCCCTTAGAACAGGGCCTAGTACATAATAGGTGCTCAGGGTCAATTTATTAGATGCATGAATGAATACATGAATGAATAAACGGACGAATGTCCAAGGCCATCCGGTAAGCTAGTGGCAGAATCAGACCCAGAGATCAGGTCTTATGTGTCCCTTTTACTGGTTGCTGTATTGCAATCCAAGATTTCCCATCTTTCAGATTCCCAAACATTATATGTATGCAATTTGGAATCAGCATACGTAAATTTTCTTAAACATTCAGTTTGTGGTTAAATAATATCTATACCCATTACTAGGACTTTATAGCATCTCTTTTTCCTCATGTGGAAATTTAAGCACTTTCACATTGATTTTTCTCTCATTCATCCTAAAATGTAGAATTTATGGCAGAGATTCCACTCCCTCCTTGCTTTTTCTTTCCCTCCCACGGCCCTCTGCTTCTGTCTTTATCACAGGAGTCTGCCTTGTTTGGGGGTTCTCATGGCATGAGACAACTTGCCTTCTCTGTTTAAGGGGTGCTGTGGGAAGCAGCAGCTGAGAAACCCTCCTAGGTGCTCTGGGAAAGAAAAGTTGAGTACCTGCTATGGAAGAAAAAGCTTCACATTGTAGTTAAATCTGATGTGCCACAAGCAATATATATATATGTGTATATATATATATTTTTTTTTTTTTAACTGAGGTGAAATTCACATAACATGAAATAAACCATTTTAAAGTGTACAATTCAGTGGCATTTCGTACCTTCACAATGTCGTGCAACACCACCCATATCAAGTTCAAAACCATTTTCAGTACCCCAAAAGAAAACCCATACCCATTAAGTAATCATTCCCCAGTTCCCCTTCCCCCACTCCCTGATAACTACCAATCTGCCTTCTGTCTCTGTGGATTTACTTGAGTTCATATAAATGGATCGTACGACATGTGACATTTTATGTCTGGCTTTGTTCACTTCCATGGAGTTTTAGAGGTTCATCTATATGGTAGCATGTTTCAGTACTTCATGCCTTTTTATGCTGAATAATATTCCAATGCATATTGGTATATTGCATTTTGTTCATCCGATCATCTATTGGTGAACACGGTTGTTTCTGACAATGTTCTTTTTGAGCAGGTCTTAATGATAAAGCTAAGACTACAATTTAATGCTTTCTGACTAACAAAAGAGCCTCCACTGCAAAGGAGAATTGAAATATAATAACACAACACTGTGGCATAGACTGTAGTGGTGGGTTAAGTATTATTAGTGTTCATTTACAATGTGTCAAGCAAATTCCATTTCCAAGAGCAAACATACCTTACATGTTTGTCATCAAATCCATCACATTTTCCCACAGACCTTATTTTTCTTCCTTCTTAACTATTAGAAAATCTAAAGAGATTTTGTAATAAAGGCAACATGAGAGACGGTGTGGTATAAGCTAAACAGACCCTTGCCCCACCTGGCTAACAATGTTTCATATAAAATAGCTTCTAACCTTCTTTTTCATATTTTGCACTTCAACACAGAATTGAATGTCACAGTGTTTCTTGTTATAGAACATTGAAGCATATTTCGTGATGAAGGTCTATTAGAGACAAATTCTGGCCTCTCCATTGTTGAAGACACATTGAGGGAGCTATTGCTAGATGTTTGCTGCTTCCAGTTCAGAGATCTCTTTTTACTTTTTACTTTCCCTTTTCTCTCCTCGGAGCTACCTTGCTCCTGCTTTCCTGCTTATTCCCTCTGACCTGCCTGGATCCTCTGGGTCTCCACCACGAACAGTTAGGCTAGGCTAGCAATTGCTGGCCACTCCTGCCATGACCTCTCAACTGAGGTTTTCGTTCCTCTTCTCCACCTCTCGCTGGCATCAGTTTTTCCACCTTCTGGGAACAGAAAACACTGTAGTCTACAAACGCCCCAGGGGACCTTGTTCTTTCTCCTTGGAAGCATAATGCGAACGCATCAGAGTTAGGGAGATCAGAGCTTTGCTTTCAAAGCATATCACTTTATGCATGTAAAGCGTCCTGAAATGTTGGAAACCTCATAACCTTTTTTTTTTTTTTTTTAAGATTTTATTGGGGAATTGGGGGAAGGGAACAGTGTTGGGGAACCGGGGAAAGGGAACAAACAAGTTGCTGTCTTTTTGTTTTTCAGTCTAGTTGTGGAGGACATTGCTTCACTAGCCCATGTTGGTATCGTCATTGCACTCTTCCCAGATGAGGCAGATCCATCGCCGGCCTCTGGACGGTCACTCACCGCACCTATTGGCAGCTCATGCTGGCTGCCGGCCACTCACTGTAGCCTATGGCAGCCCACTGCAGCACGGGCTGCAGTCATGCTGTCCCCAGGGACTCACAGCAGTCCAGCTCCAGGTGGAGCCACTGTTCACCATCCTAGCTGCAGAGGGCAGTGTCACTGGCCCTCATATGTGGGATCCAAACGGGGCCACTGGTGTCCCAAGCCAGCTCTTAACCAACACACCACTAAGCCGGCCCAAAACCTCATAACTTTTGACAGAAACTACTGCATGGTATTTGCAATATGTATTTGGCTATGTTAATTGTTACATCTGAAAAGAATGAGATTACTAATTGTGTTTAAAATTAAATGAAGTGTGTTAATATTTTACTGGGGTAAGAGAACTGTTAATGTGGAATGCACTGAGGATAACTGTATAAGTAGAAAATTCTAAATATCCTATCATCACTAAGAAGAAACTTTGACAGTCTATCAGATACTATACAATCACATGGAAAACTACAAAGATCATATTAGAAGATTCCATGAAAGGAGCAGAGACTGTAAGATATAATCATCTAAGCTAGAGTGAGAAGAACATTAAAATTCCTTAAAGCAATGGTTCTCCAAGTGTGTTTCCTAGACAACAGCAATCACCTGGAAACTTATTAGAAATGGAGGGTCTTTGGTCCCATCCCAGACCTTTGGATCAGAAACTCTAAAAGTGAGGCCAGTATTTTAATCTATAGTTTAGTAAGCCCTCAGGCAATTCTGATGCACACAAAAGTTTGAGTATCTCTTCCTCAAAAGACACAGAAATTGTCAAGTGAGTAGAAAACTTGCAGATTTCTGTGTTATTATGGGTTCCAACTCTTGCAGGGTTAAAAAGTACCCTATTGTGGTGGAGATAAATGGATATGAAACCCCAGCACCAGCAGAAGAGATTCTTTATGACAGCTGGACCCTACATGCCAACTAATCTTGCAGGTTTGTGTTCATTGTGGTTTAATAATCTAAGAGACAAATCTGTCACATTCTGGGTGTCTGAATTCTTCATAAGCAGGGTCAAACATATTACAGGAAGCATACGAGTGGAAATTTGCCTCCCATCACCAGACTCTCTAAATGAACTTTTAAAGAGAGAACAGCGGAGCTTTTGGTGTAAGAGGTTATGGGAAGGTTGTCAACTTTTGACCATCTATCTTTATTGGATTCCCTCCCAGGAGGAGATCCTGAGATGACAATTGAGAACATGTAGTTTTCCTGGGAGGTGTAGAGACATCACCAGAGTATAGGGGTGATGCTACAAGGAAGGGAAGACTTACAATAAGACAGCTATCAAAGTGAGTGAGTAACCTTGAGCCCATGGAAAAGCTCTAGAAATATCCTGGCTAAGGATCAAGGAAGCTGGGGTATTTATACTCCCACACCTCATTCCTAAGAACATCAGGCCTGCATCCAACAAAGGTACAAGTGCTTGCCATTAGAAGATGCAGGCTGCGGTACACAGACAAGTAAAGGGGATCCCAGATGTCATGAATGGATCACCAATAGCATTAGTACCTGCAAAGCCAGACAATACGGTACAGGTCTTAGGACTGAAGGATGAGGACTCAGTCCCTGCTTAGGATGGAGTTTGGTTTTGAAGCAGCAAATACACTTTTTCAAATGATCAAAATGAGACAAGACACAGGTGGGTGCACGTGTCACATCACCGCCTCCCTTCAGCCTCACGCTCACAGCCCTGCAGTCTCAGCTGTTGTACTGACAAGAGCCTACTATTGTGGGTTCATAGCATTTGATTACTTCCAACCCGGAAACAACTTATTCTACTAAATAAGACATCAGTTATGATGCTCAAGAATCATTTTAGGTGCTTTTGAAATTAAAAAAACAAACAAACCCAACCTTTGACCTTTTAAGTGGAAACCTACTGAAGTTTACCAGACAGTGAGAAAAACCAGCAGCATAAAAGAGAAAGACAAAGATAAGCAAATAAAACAAATTTACTCTTGAAGAAAAAGAATGCTAAACAGAAGAGAATGTCACAAAAAAACAAATTCTAAAATATTTGAGATGTTAGTGCATCCATAAAGCAAGAACAAGGTGCTACTTTAAAAAAAGAAAGAAACAATCAGAATAAGAAAACGCTTTTGAAAATTAAACACATAATTGCAGAAATAAAATTTTAATTAGAGGTTAAGTAAATCCTTTATTATTAAGGGCAAAAATACAAAGAGATTAAAAACTTGAGAGAACAGATTAAAAGGCATCAAGGGTCAATCAAGGAAGTACAATGATGAACATCTGCTTCTGGCAGAATATTTATATTTATATGATATGATATGATATCTGAAATATTATATGTGTTTAAGTATTAGACAATAGACAGTTCAGGACAGTGATCCCTAAGAAGAGAGAAACAAATGAGAAAAGCTCTATAGTCACCTAGGCTGACTTTCTAGAGAGAATTTCTAGGCCTTAGCACAGAGAGGAGGAACTCAGAGCCTGTGGGTTGAGGAGATAGAACTAGGAGTCCAAGAAGGCTGAGGCAGCGGGATTTCTCAGGGCTGAGTATAAGGGAAAAGCTCTGGAGAGCTGCACAGGGCCTCCCTTAAGGATTTGGCTAAATACTGATGAGAGCATTTGTTGTAAGGAAACACAAAAAGGCGGAAAAGGGTCCACCCCTAGGGCTCATACAGGGTGACAATAGTTCACCAGGCAGAGTGGAAAACCTAATTCATGGAAAATCAGGTACAGTACTCAGAACGCTATTACCTCAAGGCAAGCCTTGAAAGGACCAAACTATTTCGTAACTTAAGTGAATCCCAGAACAAAACTCTACTATATTTATAGGGATACAGAAATTTCAAGCACCCAACAAGGTAAATGTACAGTGTCTGGCATCCATACAAAAATAACATGCAAAGAGGCAAAAAAATAAAACCCATCATGAGAAGAAAAATAAATTAACAGAAACAATAGGTAGAATTAATAGACTAACATTAAAACATTAAAATCATATTTCCTATTTTCAAGAAGGTAGAGGAAAGCATTAATATAATAGAGACATGAAAGATATTTTTTTTAAAAACCCAAATCAAAATCCTAAAGATGAAAAATACAAAGTCTGAGATGAAAATTATGCTGAATTGGGTATAACAGCAGATTAGACACAGCAGAAGAATAGGTCAATGAATTTAATGACATAGCAATAGAAACTATCCAAAAATGAAAGACAGAGAACAAAAAAAAGCCCCCCCCTCAACAAAAAAAAATGAAAAGAATATCAGTGAGCTATGGCATAACTTCAAGCAACCTAATATATGTGTATTTGGAAAGAGAAGGCAGAAAAGAACAAATATTTGAAGAAACAATAGTAAATAATTTTCCAAACGACAAAAACCATAAACACACACAGATTCAAGAAGTTCAACAAACCCTATTTCCTTCAGCCGATGAGACACAAGTTTTCAAATGGAAAGGGGCCCACTGAATGATATCAAGTAATCAAGGGTCCAGGTAATCCAATAGGACAAACTGGAAGTCACAAGCATGTGTTTATTCATTTACTGCCACAGGGCAAGCAAAAGAGGCACTGGCGCCCCATGTTCCCTATCCCCACAGACTTGCTCAGGCAAGGCAGGTGGATACAGCACAGGTGGGGAGAACTATCTCACTGCCAAAGATCCCTGAACAAAAGACTCCCCAACAAAAAGATCGATGAACCAAAGAGGGGTGAAGGGGAGGGAGAAGGACTAGGAGTGGAGCAGTACTGAATCGAAGTAGAGAAAAGTGCCTCAGCTTGGGCTCTGAATGGAAGTACCTGGAAAGCAGGTATGCAAATGAGCATGGCTGGCCTGAGGAAGCCTGAGTTCTTGACTACAAATCGCTCTAGGAAACCTACAGTGCACTGCTCTGTGCAGGTCTGGTGTGGACAGGGCAGCTTTCCTGTGAGGCCAGCCAGACAAAACTTTATAATTGCATTTGGTTGGGACTGAAAGATCACTTGTAGGATTTTAGACTAGAACCAGTCTCCTCAAATGCGAAGCAGAATAACTGGGGAATATTTCCAATATGCTGGTAGGTGTAAACTCTGGATATCAAGAGAGAGATCTAAGCTGAAGACAATTTTGGGAGCCGTCAGCATAAATGACAGCCAATGAACTCATAGATGGGAGGAGACCAGGAAGGGAAATCACTTAAAATGAGAAGAAAGAGAGCTAGGACAAAGCAATAAGGGACACCAATATTTAACTGACAAGCAATGGAGTGGGTTTGCAATGGAGATTGAGATGAGAAGAATGGCCAGGGATACAGAAAGAACAGCAAATGAGTATGAAATCACAAGATCCTGAGAAAAAGGGAACAGAAAATAATAGACACCAAATGTTATTGACAAGTCAAGTAATGATAAAGGCTGTGAAGAGTCTAATACATATGAATACTAGAAGCTAGCTGGTGATCTTGGTGAGAACAGGGTAAGCGTAACAGGAGGGACAGAAACCCACACTTAGTAGACTGAGGAATACATGGGAAGTGAGAAAACAAAGATATGCGGTCAGACAATTAAGTTCGCGAACTCATCCTAGGAAAAGTGCTACATACCTCCTTGCTGAACATCACTATGGTCACCTTTGAAGTATTCCCTTTGGGAAGCTGTGCACCAATGCCAGCGCCTAGGCCACCCTTCAAAGCAATTTTGGAACTCTTTTTCTGGAATGGCCATCAGAGCCATTGTTATCATATTACCTTGATGTCCTGAGCTGGTGCATTGTCATGATGCAAGAGTCATGAATTGTTGGCGAAAAGTTCAGGTGGTCTAACTTTTTCACACAGTCTTTTCAGCACTTCCAAATAGCAAACTTGGTTAACTGTTCAGTTGGTGCAAATTCATAATGAATAATCCCTCTGATATCAAAAAAGGTTAGCAACACTGTTGCAACAAGTTTGCGAACTTAACTGTCAGACCTCATAGGTATGGATAAATGTAGATAAGAATGGTAGGAGAAAGGACAGCTTCTGGAATGAGTGAATATGACTTTTTAAGATGGGAAAGACTTGAGAATGTTTAATTGTTGGTGAGGAGCCAAAGAGAGAAGATGAAGTCATGGGGAAGGGAAAAAATAATCAATGAAAAGCCATCTCTACAAAGAGGTTGCTCACAGAACCAGAAGGAGAGATTATCCTTCAACTGAAGGAAGGACATCTTCCTAATAATAGAAAGAAACAAATGGCTGTGGGTTCAGGTGCATTTGAGGTATTGTTCTTGGGAAGCTGAGGTGTGTTGATTGCTTGAATTTTGCAAGAAAGTAAGAGCTGGGTGGGAGAACATCTGTTGAAAATGAGAAGTGGTGGGACAGAGATTTGCAGTAAGTAGAGAAGTTTTAAATTTCTTCCCAGTTGAGGTTGGAGAATGAAATTTTGATCATTGGGGCCATGTGACCCTTTAGGTCTTCTCTACCAGAATTGGATGCTTCCCCTGAGCCTTTCAGACATAGAAAAACAATAACCACAATGGTCAGGGGGAAAAACATAACCAATATTTATGGAGTACCATATGCCAGATTCTGGACTGAACTCTTTGCATGCATTAATTAATTTAATCCCCATCACACCACTGTGACATACATATTCTTGTGGTCCCCATAAGGAAACAAGGTTAAATAACTTGCCCAAGGTCCCAGAGTGATAGAACTGGGATACCAACCCAGGTCAAGTCAACTTCAGAACTCGTACTCTTAATCAGCAGGCCCACTGTTCTGTTTCGGAGATACTTAATTACCAGTTGGGCAAAGGGGAGGGGTGGCTGTGCTCCACCATATCACTTAAAACCAGATATCTTTCTCTCCCTGTATGCAGTCAATATGCAGCCGGTCTCACTCTTAAGCTACACTGAACACAGGCTTCAAATATGATGTTCCTTTTGCTGAGAACACTGTTCCCCTCTCCTTTTCCTGGCTATCTCCTTCCTGCTATATTCTAGGTCTCCACTTAAACATCTCTTACTCCAGGCCACCTCCCAAAATTCATACTCCTTGCCACCAGACTAGTTGACTGTTCATACTGTTTGCTTTACTGCTATTTTTTACTTAATTGTCTGCCTGCTGAGATGAGGAAAGGAAGATGATAAAGCATTGAGGAGAATGGCAATTTGGGAAATTATGGAGCCGAGCTGCACAGATTTCCCCCCTGAGCATCCTGGAGCTAGTATTCGTGCACCCTAAAAGTTTGCTTCTCTGAGCTTTCCTCCACCATCCCCTCCGCCCAAAAAGAAGTAAACTCATTTTCTGGAAGCTGGTAATGCAGTGGTTTCTAAACTGGGGTACACCACTCTGGGATTTATGTTAGAATAAAGGGTCCACTAGGGTGCAATGAAATTCTATTTGCATTGTTAAATAAGAAATAAATTAAGCTTTACTGATGTATGACATATGGTCTAGCATTAGCACCTTCACTTAGTGTAAATGTCAGAAGACCGCATGGCACATTCAGTGAGCACAGCGTGGGAGTCCTGCCAGGTGGAAATGTGCAGGAATGCTTCCATTTGTGTGCTTTTGGAGCTCGTGACCATGTCTAGCTGTTTATTTGGACCGGTTAAGCATGTTTACAGATTACGTAGCAAGTTTAAAATAAACTAAAGCTCAGGAAATGGGGGTGATAAGATTTCTGTAAGGTGATAAGCTGGGAATTAAATATAATACTAGTAACACAGAGGTGAATAACATCAGAATTGACCTGTTTCCTTTACTGATATAAACTTTGTGGAGGTTTTTGTGCTACATTATGACAATCTGATTACACCCTTCAAAAATTCAGTATTAAAAAAAAAAAAAAAAGGCCCGGCCGAGTGGCGCGGTGGTTAAGCGCTGGCTTGGGAAGCCAGCGGCCCCGGTTCGGGTCCCACCTATGAGGTCCAGTGACACTGTCCTAAAAAAAAAAAAAAAAGAAAAAAAAAGTCACAAAGACTATTCGTGAAAATTTTTTTTTATTGTGAAATACACATTTTTTTTTAAATTTGCTTCAGGTGTACAACACAGTGCAATAGTTATACTTTTTACCCCTCAAAGTGACAACTCCCCTCCCCCAATTCTCCACCCCACTCCTTCCTCCCATATCATACATATCTATTACAATTCCTTTGACTCCCTTCCACAGTATAATCCACATCCCGTGACTATCTATATATTCAATTACAGTTGGCATACAATATTATACAACATCAGTTTCGGGTATACAGTGCAGTGATCAAGTCTCTACTCCATCCATGAAGTGGTCTCCCTAACAAGACATGTGACCATCTGACACCCCACAAAATATTCACAACATTATTATATTACCTGAACTGTCTTTCATATCCCTGTGGCAATATTGCAGTTCCCTATTTATGCTGTCTAATCCCTTCCCCTTCTCCCTCATCCCAACCCCCCTCCCAACTAGCAACCCTGTTTTTCCTCTATATCTATGAGACTATTTCGGTTTACTTTGCTCATTCATTCAGTTTTTCAGATTCCACATAGAAGTGCGATCATATGGTATTTGTCTTTCTCCGACTGACTTATTTCACTTAACATAATAGTCTCTAGATCCATGCATATCGTTGCAAATCGTATGATTTCATTCTTCTTTATAGAGGAGTAGTATTTCACTGTATAAATGTACCACAGCTTCTTAATCCAGTCATCTACCGATGGGTATTTCAATTGTTTCCAAGTGTTGGCTATTGTAAATAGCGCTGCAATGAACATAGGGGTGCATATATTTTTTCAAATTAGCATCTTGGATTCTTCTGGGTAGATACCCAAGAGTGGAATTGCTGAGTCATACGGCAGTTCCGTTTCCAGTTTTTTGAGATACCGCCATACTGATTTCCATAATGGCTGTACCAATCTGCAGTCCCACCAACAGTGCACCAGGGTTCCCTTTTTTCCACACCCTCACCAGCACTAGTAGTGTGTTGATTTGTTGATGATAGCCATTCTGACCAGAGTGAGGTAGTATCTCATTGTGGTTTTTATTTGCATTTCTCTGATGATTAGTGAGATTGAACATTTTTTCATATGCCTGTTGGCCATCTGTATGTCCTCTTTAGAGAAATGCCTCTTCATATCCTCTGCCCATTTTTTAATTGGGTTGTTTGTTTTTTTGGTATTCAGTTTTATGAGTGTTTTACAAATTTTGTATATTAACCCCTTATCAGGTATATTGTTGGCAAATATCTTCGCCCATTCAGTAGGCTGCCTTTTTGTTTTATTCATGATTTCCTTTGCTGTGAAAAAAACTTTTAAGTTTGATGTAATCCCATATGTTCATTTTTTCTTTTATTTCCCTTGCACGAGGGGATATATCGGTAAAAATATTACTCAGGGTAATGTCTGCAAACTTACTCCCTATGTTTTCTTCTAGGAGTTTTATGGTTTCAGGTCTTACATTTAAGTCTTTAATCCATTTTGAGTTTGTTCTCGTATATGGTGTAAGTAGGTGGTCCATTTTCATTTTTTTGCATGTGTCAGTCCAATTTTCCCAGCACCATTTATTAAATAGACTATCTTTACTCCAATGTAAATTCTTGCTTCCATTGTCATAGATTAAATGACCGTATATGGATGGGTTTATTCCTGGGCTCTCTATTCTGTTCCATTGGTCTATGTGTCTGTTTTTATGCCAGTACCATACTGTTTTGATTACTGTAGGCTTGTAGTATGTTTTGATGTCAGGTAGTGTGATGCCTCCCACTTTGTTCTTATTTCTCAGGATTGCCGTGGCTATTCGGCATCTTTTGTAGTTCCACATAAATTTTAGGATTCTATATTCTATTTCTGAGAAAAATGTCCTTGGTAGTTTGATTGGAATTGCATTGAATCTATATATTGCCATAGGTAGTATTGACATTTTAACTATATTAATTCTTCCTATCCATGAGCATGGTATGTATTTCCATTTATTTGTATCTTCTTTGATTTCTCTCTTCAGTGTCTCATAATTTTCTGAGTTCAGGTCTTTTACTTCTTTAGTTAAATTGATTCCCAGATATTTTATTGTTTTTGAAGCAATTGTAAAAGGGATTGATTTCCTGATTTCTTCTTCTGATAGTTTATTATTGGTGTATACAAATGCAACTGATTTCTGACTATTAATTTTGTATTCTGCTACCTTACCAAATTCGTGTATCAGTTCTAGCAGTTTTTTGGTGGAGTCTTTGGGATTCTCTCTATATAGTATCATGTCATCTGCATATAATGACAATTTTACTTCCTCTTTTCCAATTTGCATGCCTTTTATTTCATTTTATTGTCTGATTGCTGTGGCTAGACCTTCCAGAAGTATATTAAATAGAAGTGGTGAAAGTGGGCAGCCTTTTCTTGTTCTTGATCTTAAGAGGAAAGCTTTAGCCTTTCCCCATTGAGTACGATGTTTGCTGTGGGCTTATCATATATGGCCTTTATTATGTTGAGATATGATCCCAGTATTCCCACTTTACTAAGAGTTTTTATAATAAATGGCTGCTGGATTTTATCAAATGCCTTTTCTGCATCTATTGATATGATCATATGATTTTTATTTTTCATTTTGTTAATGTGATGTATTACCTTAATTGATTTGCGGATATTGAACCAACCTTGCATACCAAGAATGAATCCCACTTGATCGTGGTGTATGATCTTTTTAATGAGATGCTGAATTCGGTTTGCTAGTATTTTGTTAAGAATTTTTGCATCTATGTTCATTAGGGATATCAGCCTGTAGTTTTCCTTTTTTGTAATATCTTTGTTTGACTTTGGAATCAGGGTGATAGTGGCTTCATAGAATGAGTTTGGGAGCCTTCCCTCCTTCTGTTTTTTTTGGAATAGTTTGAGGAGAATAGGTGTTAATTCTTTTTTGAATGTTTTGTAAAATTCACCCGTGTAGCCATCTGGTCCAGGGCTTTTGTTTGTTGGAAGATTGTTGATTACTGATTCAATTTCTTTGGCGGTAATCAGTCTGTTCAGAGTTTCTGTTTCTTTTTGGTTCAGACTTGGTAGATTGTATGCTTCTAGAAATTTATCCATTTCTTTCAGATTGTCGAATTTGTTAGCATATAGTTGCTCATAGTATTTTCTTAAAATTTTCTGCATTTCTGTGGTATCTGTTGTCACTTCTCCTCTTTCATGTCTGATTTTATTAATTTGGGTCCTCTCTCTCTTTTTCTTGGTGATTCTGGCTAAGGGTTTGTCGATTTTATCTTTTAAAAAACCAACTCTTGGTTTCATTGATCTTTTGTATTGTTTTTTTTTATCTCTATTTCATTTATTTCTGCTCTGGTCTTTATTATTTCCTTCCTTATACTCCCTTTAGGCTTGTTTTGCTGGGGTTTTTTTCGAGTTCCCTTAGGTGTAAAGATAGTCTGTTGATTTGAGATTTTTCTGCCTTCTTTAGGTAGACCTGCATTGCTATGAATTTCCCTCTTAGAACAAATTCAAAATGGATTAAAGACTTAAATGTAAGACCTGAAACCATAAAAATCCTAAAAGAAAATATAGGGAGTACATTTGCAGACATTACCCAGAGCAATATTTTTACTGATACATCCCTATGGGCAAGAGAAGTAAAAGAAAAAATGAACATATGGGATTATATCAGACTTAAAAGTTTTTCCACAACAAAGGAAACCATTAAGAAAACAAAAAGGAAGCCTACTGAATGGGAGAATATATTTGCCAACGATATATCTGATAAGGGGTTAATATCCAAAATTTATAAAACACTCATGAAACTCAACACCAAAAAAACAAACAACCCAATTAAAAAATGGGCAGAAGATATGAAGAGACATTTCTCTAAAGAGGACATACAGATGGCCAACAGGCATATGAAAAAAAGTTCAACCTCACTGGTCATTAGGGAAATGCAAATAAAAACCACCATGAGATACCACCTCACTTCAGTCAGAATGGCTATCATCAACAAATCAACAAACAACAAGTGCTGGCGGGGCTGTGGGGAAAAGGGGACCCTGCTGCACTGTTGGTGGGACTGCAGATTGGTGCAACCACTATGGAAGTCAGTATGGAGGTATCTCAAAGAACTGGAAATAGAGCTACCGTTTGACCCAGCAATTCCACTCCTAGGTATTTATCCTGAAAAAACCAAGACACTTATTCAAAAAAAGTTATGCACCCCTATGTTCATAGCAGCACAATTTACAATAGCTAAGACTTGGAAACAACCAAAATGCCCATCAGTAGATGACTGGATTAAGAAACTGTGGTATATTTATACAATGGAGTATTACTCCGCTATAAGGAAGAATGAAATCGTGCTTCTGTATGATACTGTAATGGTAGGTATATAATGAAGGGAGGCAGAATATGCTACCCCAAAATATGCTACTTTGGCACACTGATTCTTTTGAATTAAAGTAACTTGAGAAACAACAGGTGCAGGGACAGACACTGACCCTCTTTGTCCCCCTTAAAGCAGGCAATAACTCTCCCAATGTGAAAGGTATCCCCCTCTACCAGGAGAATAGAAAGCACCTTTATCACCAGAAATAGCGAATTTAGGGCTGAGAAAGCTGTGTAAACCAACCTTTCTACTTCATAATTTACTACTCCAAGCCCAAATCCCATTGTCTTGTCAAGTCTTCACAAGCTTATTGTTTCTGTCTCAAAGGTAAAAACCTGTTTGTTTTCAGTCGCTTCTTTCAGTCTCATATTTTTGTGGGGCTCCTATACATATGTAACTAAATTTGTTTTTCTCCTGCTAATCTGTTTTATGTCAATTTAATTATTAGACCGACCAAAGAACCTAAAGGGGAAAGAAGAAAAAAATATCCCTGTCCTACAATGACATTATACATTTGGCAAAACCTTAGAATGTACAACACAAGGAGTGAACCCTAATGTAAACTATGGACCTTAGTTAATTACATGTCAGTATAAGATCATTAATTGTAGTTAGTATACCATACCAATGTAAGATGATAACAGTATGGGAAACTGAGGGAAATGAAAGGATGTATATGGGCATTCTCTGTATTTTCTGCTGACTTTTTTTTTTTTTCATGTGGGAGTCGAACCGGCAACCTTTAAGAGCACACACTCTATCCACTGAGCCATTGGGGCAGCAGCTCAGCTCAAGGTGCCGAGTTCAGTCCCGGCTGCGGACAGGCATGACCACCATCAAATAGACAGTCTGTTGTTAGGAGCAGGTGCTCTCACCAGCTGAGCCATCCTGCCACTTGTTGGCAGCTCAGCGGCAGCTCGGGCGAAGCTCACTGGACCATGTGGGAATCGAACCAGTGACTCTGTTGCTCAGAGCTCGTGCTCTTAGGCAAACTCTTAACCAACTGAGTCACTCAGACAGCCCTCTGTTCACTTTTTCTGTAAAACTAAAAGTGCTCCAAAAATAGCCTATTCATTAAAAAAATTTAATAAGCAAATAAGAATAGTAATGAACTATAATTGATTGGATAAAATAAGAGTCCATACTGATACTAAATAAAAGAAGTGAAAGTTGGGCCGGCAGAGTGGCTCAGTTGGTTAAGAACTTGCTCAAGAGTGCAAGTGTGTGTGGTCGGTGGAGGAATTAGCAACATATTTAAAAATCTTTCAAATGAAATGTTTTAGTCGGTTTGGGGCCCATTGGTCTTAATGTAAAAATGCAATCTATTCCAACTAGTTTTCAAAAACAACTTTTGGACAGCAGGAAATGGAATTTTAATAGAAACGTTCAGTCATCGGAAAGGCTTTTAACACGAGAATGATTTAGTAATTGCAACCAGGAATATCCTTCTTCATTTGGTTCCACACATTCTCGTCGGGTATTTTTCCATCTATGATATCATGGAAACAAAGCACAGACAGACATATTCAGAACCAAGCCAAAGCATTGTTGAATTGCCAAGTGATAATCCAAAGTTTTTAAAAATGAGGACTAACAGCTGAATAGATTTATAAAAAATCACTGTTCACTTAAAATGGGTGAATTTCATGGCAAGTAAATTATACCTCAGTTGTTTACAAGGCACATTCAATCATGTTGTCCTCTACAAATATTCATTTTGCCATATAATTGACAAATAATAGTTAGGTGTTACAATTAACAGCTAAGCATTTGATTATTTCATCTCTCATCCTTTATATTTTTCATTTTGCTTCTTTTCATAATGTACATAATCGATTAAGGTATTTCAATAACCATTTGAACGGTGGATTCAAATTGTTTACTGATAAGAGCTGGCGATCACGAGAGCTTCAAGTCCGCAGTTCTGGAGACCACCTCAAGCGCAGAGGCCTCAGGAGTCTCCCCAAGGGGCCCTCTTGCAAGGTCTTGCCGAAAACAAACTCTAGACGTGTCTTGAACTAACCCTGGACTCCCCTGCATTTCGCACGGAGCGCTCTGCACCTAGGAAACGGCCTGGCCTGCTAGGCAGCGTCCTCATTCCTGCCTCCCTGAATCCCCAAGCCGCCCCAATGCCGCTCTCCAAGGCCCCCCAGCTCGCGATCAGGGGGAGGAAGGGCGAAGGCCTGGAGCGCCTGACTGTGCGCTCCTGGCCCTGGAGGGCCTGACTGTGCGCTCCTGCAGCCATCAGCGGGAAGGGGGAAGGGGGTTCCAGAGCTGAGAGATCCGCGCAGGAGCCCTGGCCACGTGCCACTGGCGTTCCTGCGAGGACCAAAGGTTCCCGTTATGCGCTGTCTTCTGAGAAGGCGTGGGAGGATCGCGAGCGGCCGGAAAGATGCGGCGCAAGGCCCAGTCAGGGCGGGCGGGCTGCCCCCTTCCCAGGCGCCAGCTCTAGTGCGCCCTCTACGGTTCATGCCGCCAGGCACAACGCAGCCGGCCAGGCCCGCGGGGGCGGGGGCGGGGCGGGGGCGTGTGCGGAGGGGGCGGGGCGAGCGCGGAAGGGCGGGGCGTGTGCGGAAGGGGCGGGGCGAGCGCGGGGAGGGTCGGAGACTGGCCCCGGGCCGCGTCCTGTGTCCAGGCGGCCTAGGATGTGACCGGCGGGGTTCTGCGGCGGCCGGCGGACCATGCTCGCCCTTCTGGGCGTGACAACCCTAGTGCTGGTCGCCGGGGCGCCCTGGGCGTTGCCCTCGGACGCAGGTGAGAGACGAGGGGTCGCGGCGCAGGCGCCGGGCGGGGTGGGAGCCGGCGCCCTTCTGGGAGGCCCCTGCCCCTCCCGGGCCGCGGGGCTCAGACCGAAACCGGCTTGGGCTCAGGCATCAAACCAGAGGGGACGGTGTTCCCGCTGTGACCCCGCCGCTGGCTCGGCCCCGGACGGGGGCGCCCTCCCCGCGGCCCTGGGTGAGCGACAGCCTTCGGGGGCCGTTTGTGGCTTTTGTTTCTTTGGGCAGCTCGGCTGCACCACTTTAATAATAGTAAGGCTTTAGCCACGGACTGTGCTCCTGTTCCTGAAACGCATGTCCTCAGTGTAGTCAACAGCCGAGGCAGGGGGAGGCTGCAAAACGACTCGTGCCTTCAGGAGTCGTACAGACTCATAAAAAGGAATGAAAGGAAATTACGCAGCCGAAATACAAAGGCAGGGAGCCGCCCGGCTAGGGGGAAATAGGAGAAGGCGTCTTGAATGCTTAGCCGGGATGTAGGTGGGGAGCGGCAGCTGTTCCCAAGGCAGCAGGGTGCAGGGGCGCCCCAAAGAGGACGCAGCAGCCGGGCAGTGGCGGGCAAGGACCCACGAAGTCGCGGAGGCCGCCCACGGATTCAAACACGTGCCTGTTGGCTTTGAAAACCTTACCCCCCAACGCGGTGCATGGCATCCTATTTCTCAAACTCTTCCCACAAATATAGTGCATGGGTGGGTGGCGGGGGCTAGGTGAACCCGTGGCCACTTCTTGGAAGTCTTTTTGTTCATGAAAATTTGCATTAAACTCATGTTGGCTTTAATAAGACTTTCCCTCGAGTTTTCGTGTAAAATTAACATTCCAGAAGGGTGTGCATTGAGATCCTGATTTTAATCCAGATTAGAGAGAGCTGCTGAAATGAATTTTAGACCCAACATAGCTAGCATGTACTGTTCCCGTAACGCTGTGCCAGGCACTAATCTTGAGTGTTTTACGGGTATAAACTTCTTTAGCTTTCAAACCAACTGCTAGGCACTCTGATGCATATTTTACACATCAGTAAACTAAGGTCCTGAGAGGTGGAGTGACGTGCCTTAGACATACCATGCCACTAGCCAGTGGCTGACTGGAAAATCAGACCCGGGGAATCTGGCCTCAGAGCCCTGGTGCTTAAGGCTAGACTATTTTCCTTAAGACCAGACAATTTAAATTCTTGATTATCCACCTCTGTGTTAAGGGCCCAGTTTTCTTTCAATGAATTAGTCTACTTTTTTCTCAAAGGAAAAGTAGTGTTATGAAATGTTAACCCTAACTTGAGATCATAATGTTCTATCTTTCAAAGTCATAAAAATATTCATACTTTTAAACCTAGTAAATGCAATTCTGAGACCCTAGCCTAAGAACTATCCAAAACATGGGAGGAAATTTATATTTGTATGGATGTATGTGTTTGGATTTATGTCGGATTTAAATAAAATAGTAAATTGACAGGTTATCAATATGAATGTGAAAGGTTGGAAGGCAATCATCAATTGTATAAATAGAAGTTTGGATTAAGTGCCCATTTATATATTTTACATGCTAAAAGGGTGAAATGAACTACAGTAATTTCTTGATTTGCCAGCATAATTCATTCCGGAAACAAACTACTTGTATTGCAAGACATCGCTCGTTTACCACGTTAAAATGTATTAGAAATGTTTGCTTGTTTTGTGGAACAACTGCAAACCACGTTACTCGCAATCCAAGGTTTTGCTGTATTATCAAAAGGATATTGCTTAAAAAAAAAGATTACAAAAAAGGATATTGCTAATACTAATAGAACAAAAAATCTATTAAATCTAATATCCTATTTAATAACTCTATTTCCAAGTCTCTGTTCATTTATCAGTTGGTTATGTGTTCATCTCCCAAATGCCAGGATGCTTCTAACTCCATTAGAAGAATTATTCTTCTAATTCTTTAGCAGAAGAATTGCATCCCTGAGGAAAATCCCTGGCTCCACCCTATCAGATTTCCTCCTCCTACCTTAAGGCCCCAAATTATAGAATTAGAATATTCTAGACTGAATACTACAAATGCCATCAGATCTTTTGTTAACCCCTGTCAAGCCAGTCACTGGCTTTTAGTTACATAGAATCTAAAATATTCCAACAAATGGGATGGGAATTAAGTTTAGAGGAGTGGGATAAGGGGGAGTATTCTGTTCAGGGATGCAGTCTCAGAGAATGAGTGTGAAACAAAATAGAGGGCAGGGACACTCAATAAGTACCTCCCCCATTAAAAACAAATGCAGAAAATGTTTTCTCAAATGTCTCCCCTTTTGATTCCATGCCATAATATCTCTAACAGGAAAGTAGAGGAAGCAGTCCCAATAAAGACTGTTTTACACTAGGACCCCTGTGGTTGTAAAAGTCTGCAAGGAGATAACATGCTTACCCTTAGGCAGAAGTAAAGGCTAGAAATAGCTAGGAACCAGAAATAAATTTAAAAGCTGGTGTTTTAAAAACTGTAGTTTATCGTAGTGAAAGATCAGACCTTTGTAATATTGAAGAAGCTCTGTGATCTCGACATTATGCCAAATACTCTGAAAAATGCAGATTAAGTATGCAGATATATAGACCCTGCCCTTAAGGAACTTGCAGTATGGTTGGAGATTTGTGTTTAACACAAAAAAGCAATTAAAAAAAATCTTTATTGAACAAGTTTTGAGAGCCTATTAGGTAACAGGTACTGTGCTTTATTTTTTTTCACCTACTTCTGTGTGAAGTTGAGCAGTTCAGATTCACGGTACAGCATATGAAGAAAGATCAGCGTGAGCTGCAGCATTTGAGGGAAGTTTTCTAGAAGTGGTCACATTTGAGCTGGGTCTTGGAAGATTTGAGTTGTCAGAGAGGAAGAGCAATGCAGATTGGAGGGGCCAGAACGGGAAATGAGGGGAGAGGGCGTCCACCTGGCTGGAGATTTGTCCTAGGAGTGTAAGAAATAAAGTAGGTCTCCAGAAGTCCTTATAAGTGAACAGAAGTAAATCAAGTTCAGACTTGATTTGTTCAGCTTTCTAGACCTTTTTCAGGTTCCTATAAGGCTTGGCTGACATAAACATTCATACGTCTCTGTCTTGATTTTTGTCATGTGAATATTCATTTCCTGTGAATAGCTTAATTAAGGTTAAAATCACATCTGTTCAGTTCTCTATCAGAGTATATCAAGCATATATTATCTCTGAATATAGAATGTGAAACCAAACAGTTCAAGCCTGTATCCTTGAATCATTATCACTTCCAGACAAAAGAAAAATTCTATTTTTATACAGAGACTATTTTGTTCAATTAAAATACAGCGCCTTTTCTCCTTTTTTCCTTTTTTCCTCCTACCTTTATTGAGGTATAATTGACATATAACACTTCGTATATATTAAAAAATAACTCAATCTTTTTCTGTTTACTCAGATGCAGAGATATAAATAATTAGTAGCCTCCCTGTGCTGCAAGCAACCATGAGGTGTTCTTAGTTTCTTTTTAATATACTTTGTTATATTGAAATGTATTCATTCGTTAATCAGCGATGTGAAGGGAAGAATAACATTTCTAAAAATAATCTGTAGTGTGTATGTAACTGTCTTCTTCCTTGTTACCTTTCAGGGGAGCCAAACCTGAAATCTCCTGAAAATGCAGAGGTCTACATCATTGATGACACTTTTACCCTGAAGTGGAAGGACAGCAATGAGTTGATCACGAATGTGACTTTTTCAGTGGACTATAAAACGTACGTGACTCTACTTACTGATTTGCCAGAATCATCTGAACAATTTTTATAATTTTAACACCATAGGTTTTCTTCGGATTTGTGAAACATTTTGTTTTTCCAGTTTTAAAAGAAATTTTTTGTAGATTTTATTGGGGAATCGGGGAAGGGGAACAGACAAGTTGCTGTCTTTTTGTTCTTCAGTCTAGCTGTGAAAGACGTTGCTTCACTGGCCCATGTTGTTGTCATCATTGCGCTCTTCCCGGATGAGGCAGATCAGTCGCCGGCCTCTGGATGTCGCTCACCGCTGGCTGCCGGCCACTCACTGTAGCCTATGGCAGCCCACTGCAGCAGGGGCTGCAGCCCACACCGTCGCCTGGGCTTGCACAGCCCAGCTCCAGGTGGAGCTGTTGTTAGCTGTAGAGGGCAGTGTCACTGGCCCCCATATGTGGGATCCGAACCGGGGCTGCTGGCATCCCAAAACCAGCTCTTAACCAATGTGCCACTCGGCCGGCCCTGATCAAGTTATTTTTAAAGAAAATATAAAAGTAGTTACCACTGCAGTAGCTCCCTTATATGCAAAAGCAATTGTAATAGAATGTGCAGGAAAGACAGATGTAAAAAGTGAGGGTGGGTAGAAATCATGTCAGGGCTTAGTTTTAATTGTTTTTTTATAAAGTGTTCTGTTTATAATAAGAGTTTTCCAGATGAATGGACCATACAATTGTTGCCTGCTTTCTGCCTGTAGCTCATTTTATTTTGACCTTCCGTGCCCCCAATTTAAAGAAATCTGTGTACTGTACCCACTTCCCAGACTTCTTATAGCTCCTACTTTCTCTGGAATTGTATTTTCTTTTTTCTCAGGGCTCAGGTAGGTAATTAAAAGAGGTAACTGGCCAGGAAGGAAGTGTTCTGTATGTTAGTATGTATTTTTTTGAAATTTAAAAAAATATTTCCTTTTTGAAAAATAAGGTAGACTTGAATTTGGGTCAGCACCAAAATTACTTGGATAACATTTCTCATTTCTGTTGTTGCAACGCATCTTTAAAGTGAAGTCTACAATATTCCAAAAAGAAAAAAACAAATCAGCTCGATTTTTCATAATGGTAGAATTATGAATTAACGTTGACAAAATTGCCTCCTCAAAGGATAGTTTGTTTCTCCGTGTGGTTTACGGTAGGCAGGGCTTAGCCATGAGCAAAAGTTTTGAGATCTAATGTTTGTTTTCCGTGCCTCATAGTAACTTCAGACTCCTTCCCCGCTCCGGAGCCACAGGTCCTTTCTGTTTGGGATATTGGATGCCATCTGGATTTCTTCCTGTGTTTGAAGAATCTTATAGTTATCACTTAAACTTTTTTAATTTTTTTTTTAAGTCCAGGTTCAATTTTTTTTTTTGAGGGCAGTGTCACCGGCCCTTATATGTGGGATCTGAACCGTGGCCACTGGCATCCCCAAACCAGCTCTCAACCAATGCGCCACTGGGCAGGCCCTCACTTAAACTTTTTGATGGACTAAATCCACTTCAAAGAATTTATTAGTTTATATTAACATTTTAAGTTCTTCGTTTCTAGTGATACAATAGAAGGAATTAAGGAGATCAGCAAGCAGAAGAGATGGTTTGGTTTTGAGGAGGACAGAGGGAATTCTCAAATCAGATGGAGTCTGAGTAGGAACAGATTTCCTACTTAAAAGTAGGAAATCTGTTCATAGGAGGAGATCAGAAGGGAATCATCTGATCTAGTTTCCAAATTCTCAGTAAGAAAGAGAAGATCCAGAAATGCAAAATAGTTGGCCAGAAGTCACACAACTATTTTTAACAAAACTGAAACTAAGTCCACTTTTACCTTATAGGTCATTTCTTTCTCTGCTTCTTTAAATTCTAATGCAACCACACGTACAATTACACACAAGTACACACAATTACACACAAGTACCATCTATATGTTCTGGACTCCCAAAAAGATATCTCCAGCCCCATTCCCTCCCTGTACCTCTAGAACTCTATTAAAAAGTAACCGTATGTCAGAATTAATCCTTCTTATGAATAATGACTTAGTATATATACATTGAAAAAGAGTGGAATGTTACACACTAAAATATTTTCAGGACATTAACTCAAGCAGAAGTAACTACTTAGACTAGCTTTATAATGTTAGCAACAGAAAAGGTATCTTAACACTCTTTTGTATTTATATATTTGCTTACTCATTTGCTTTTTTGTTTTAAAGACTCGAGAAAGATGATTGGATAAAGCTGCCTGAGTGTCAATACGTTACTAGTACCAAATGCAACTTTTTTACACCTGACATAAATGTTTATGAAGAAATGAAACTGCGTATAAGAGCAGAAAAGGGAAACAGCACTTCTCCGTGGTATGAGGTTGCCCAGTTTTTACCATTTCAACAAGGTAAGAAAAAGTGGCCAGCTGAGTTGTATTATCCTTTATTAAATATTACCAGAACAGCTTACTTCTCAAACCCATTCATTGCATAATGAAAAACCCTCCATCTTCCAAAAAAGCAAAAACCAGCAACCAAGATTCACTTAAACTTATCTCGTTCCTGCTATTCCCTGAATTTTCTGCTTTCCCTATAATAGTGGTTCTTCAAACCTGGTCCTCAAAACCCTTTCAGGAGGTCTGTCAAGCCAAAACAATTTTATACCAATTCAGAAGACTTCTGTGACTTCCATTTTCATTTGCTCTTGAGTATGCGCTGGCATATTCCAGACGCCATTTGATGTGTGATTTGATGATTGACTGAATACAGAAGTAGGTGTGAGGTACATCTGTCTTCTTTATTAAGCCAGACATGAAAGAGATTTGAACAAAAACATGAAACAGCTCAGGGCCATTCTTCTCGCTAAGTTTTTTGGTTGGTTGGTTTTTGCGGAAATATAATTAATTTTTTGTAACAAATATTTGTTACTGTGTAATAAGTTTATTGTTTTTTTAATGAATTAATAAATATTTTGTCAGCTAATACTTAATATGCTAAATATCAAGACATAACCCATATAAAGAAAAGCTCCCTGGGACCCTCCGTTTCTTTAAGTGTGTAAAGGGATCCTTAGACCAAAAAGTTTGAGAACTCACACAAGGACTGTACGTCTTTTCTGTACTTTTTCTCCCCACTCCCTATTAACCCTCTCCACTCAAGCTTGCTCCTCATCACTACACTAAAACTACTCCTGTCAAGGTCACCAGTGACCTCCACGATGATGCCCGGTGAGTTCCCATTCCTCTTCTCCCATCGACATGGTTGTCACCCCCTGTTCTCAAAACCCTCCCGTGTCTGGGCCTCTAGGGCACTGCTCTTTCTTGGCTCTTGTCCTACTCATTAGTAGCTTTCTTTTTTTTAAGATTTTATTGGGGAAGGGGAACAGCCAAGTTGTTACTCTTCAGTCATCATTGTGGAGGGCTCGTTGCCATCTGGCTTCCCGTCAGCAGCTTGTGGCCTCTAAGTTCAAGGTGCTGTGTTCAACCTTAGTTGCGGGTGTGCGTAGTTACCATCCCATGTGGGAGTTGAACCAGCAGCCTTGTTAAGAGCACACGCTCTATCCACTGAGCCATCCAGGCAGCAGCTCAGCTCAAGGGTCTGAGTTCAGTCTTAGTTGCAGGTGGGTACAGCCCACCATCGAACAGGCAATCTTGTTGTTACACCAGTTGAGCCATCCTGCCACCTGTTGGCAGCTCAGCGACAGCTCAGCTAGGGCGCAGCATCACTGGCCCATGTGGGAATCGAACCAGCAGCCCTGTTGCTCAGAGCTCCCGCTCTAAGCCAACTCTTAACCAACTGAGCCACTTGTCCGGCCCCATTGGTAGCTTCTTTGCCAGTTTCTTCTTCTCTCCCAGACCTTTAAATGTTGGACTGCACTCACCCCACTGGTAATTGTACGGTTTTCAGTACCATCTCTGTGCTCTAGATTCCCAAAATGATATCTCCTTCCCTTTAACCTTTAGACTTGAAACACCAATTCTCTGTTCAACATCTCTGCTTAGATGTCTCAAAGTCATCTCAGATTTAAAATGGCCGAATAAAACTCTTCATCGTCCCCCTCAAAACCAGCTCTTCTTGCAGTTCTTTTTCCATCTCTAGTAATGACATCACCTATTTGTTTGCTCAAGCCAAGAGCCTTGGAATTATCTTTGACTTCTCTTTTCCTCACATCCAACATTCCATCTGTCAACAAGTTCTCAATGATCAACCTTCCAAGTGTATCCTGAATCTGATCCTTTGTCTCTTCCCCTCCTGCTGCTGGCCTTCACCAAGCCTCTTTCGCTTCCTCATACATCAACCACGTTGCTCTTATCAAAATGTAAATCAGGTCATGGCTCCCCTCCAATCTCAGCCCTCAAGTTCTTTATTATCTGACTGCTAGCTACTTCTCATCACATTTTCTATCGCTCAGCCATTGAAGCCACCACCCCATTTTCTCTTGAGAATGGTTAAGTACCTTCCCATCTTAGGGGCCCTGCACTTGATTTCCCGCCCCCCACCAGCCTGGAATACATGCTTTTACCCTAGAGATTTCATGACTTACTCCCTCACTTTAGTCACATATCAGCTCAGATGTTTCAGAGAGGCTTTCCCTGACTCACTAAAACAGCTCTTGCTACCATTCTCTGTCCCCTTATATTACTTCATTTTTCCTTATAGCACACATGATATTGTATGTGTTTGTTTATTGGGGTTTTTGCCATATCCCCCTTTAAAGTGTAAACTCCGCAAGGATCTCTGTTTGACCATGTCAGGCACATACTAAGTAATCACAGTTATTTGTTGATTGAATGTTTTGGCATTGTATTAATGAAGTTATACAGTAAATGTTTTGATTCTCACAGCCCAAATTGGCCTTCCGAAAGTACATTTACAAGCTGAAGATAAGACAATAATAATAGACATCTCGCCCCCTGGAACAGAAGATAGTATCATGTGGGCCATGGAAAGTTCCAGCTTTATCTACAACTTAGTGATCTGGAAAAATTCTTCAGGTGGAGAAGTAAGTATTGTTTTTACCTTCATTGGATAGGACAAAAAAATGACGTGAATTAATTCTGAAATTTGACTTTGTACTTTTTTGAAGAACTGGACTGAAACCATTCGTTCCAGAGCTAAAATTGATAAACTCTCACCAGATACTACTTACTGTTTAAAAGTTCAAGCAACCCTACCTAAGAGAAAAGTTGCTTCGTATAGTCCAATGCATTGTATAACTACCACAGGTAAGGAGAAAATTTTGCTTTTAGATGCAATAACTATATATACAGATTGGCATGTAATAATTTTGGCATTTTTCCCATTGTTGCTGAAATTTATATGATGGTTTAATAGATACTAAAACAAAAGCATTTGCATAAGCAAAAAAAAATTTTGTTGAGAATCCACAGAAAGGGGAAGGCAGTTGCTAGAAGAACAGTTAGTCTTTCAAAAATTGTACTTCTATATGTGAAGTGTTAAAATATGAATGCATCCTGATACATTTATCGGTGGCATCTTGCCAACAATTAAGGTCACAGGTAGGAGCTTAGATTATTTTAATTATAAATTATTTTAATTCTAAATTGAATTGTTAAAGTTATATTTAATATAAATTCAATATAAATATGTATTATTTTGATTATAAATTTCATACGCTTTGTGTTTTAAATCAAACCATAGAGAAGGGTTGAAAGTGGTTTTCCTCTCCCACTTCCATTTTACAGAGATAAGCATTGCTAGCTGTTTGTGCAGCTCCCTTCCGACTTTTTCCAGGACTTAATAGCGTGTACACAGACATGCAGTTTTTTTGTTTTGTGTTTTAAATGTAAAAATGGGGCCTTTTGAACCATGCTGTTGCTCGGACCTGCTCCTGTCTCTTTGGAGTAGAGTTTCACTTCTAATAAACTGCTCTTTCACCACTGTAAAAAAAATTTAATTAATTAATTAGAAAATAGGATCCTGCTAGAAATATCTTACAATGCGTATTTAACCTAATTATTGAGGAACTCTTTGCATGTCAGTACATTCATATAGGTCAAACGCATTCGTTTAAATGGCTGCATGTTATTACATTATGTGAATAGACACCATAACTTACTTAACTATTACCTCATCGTGATAAAATGCAAGCATTTTATTGTGCCCGTGCTGTTGAGAATTCTTAACACGTGTGATCTCACCAGAGTAAATATGTATGCTTTTTTGTGTACTCTTTGTCTTCCAGTCGAAAATAAACTGCCTTCACCAGAAAATATACGAATCATTGCTGAAAATCAGACCTATGTTCTTAAATGGGATTACACATATGAAAACATGACTTTTCAAGCTCAATGGCTCCAGTAAGTTCTGTTCCATAAATTTCCTTTGGCGCAATTTGTTTTGCCCAGTTTCTTATGCTTCTTTTCACTCACTGCAGCGTGCTGCAGCTCCTTGCATACATGCTGACTGATTGAGAGATGATTATGATATATTGGAAATGGGATATTGAATTCTAGTTCTTGTCTGCCAGTAACTAACTGGATGACGTAGAGCTAATCACTTATCCTCTTTTGGACTCAATTTCTTCATTTGTTGTAAAAATGTGTGTATTCCAGTAATAACTATCGTCTTTACCAACTCTTGTTTTTTTTAAAAAAGGTGTGATTCTAGTTGCATGTGTTACTTCCCCAGTCTAGAATGCTTCACACGTGACCTTGATCTTTTCTTCAGAGCTCACTTCTTCCATGAGTCCTTGAAATGACCCCAGTCCAGTCACGGTGACTTGTTAGCCTTCCCATTTTCTTTATAATTTTAGTGGTTTAGACAAATTTTTCAGTGATTACTTTAGTGGGAATTTAAGAAAGTTGGAAAGAACTGTGTTCTGTGTAGCCAAGTGGAGACTTGACAAATATGGACAAAGTCTAAGCACTATGTAGTGAAAGAGACCTGGACATAGTTTATACTGATGGAAAATTGTAGGGGACAAACAGAGAGGTAGAAGAGAAGAGGAAAATCAAATGGGAGGAGAAGTGGAGAGAACAGGGATGAGAAAGAGAAATATCAAGGGCAGAGGAATAGAGGGACCAAAAGCAAGTATAGGTAAGGCAAGAAAGGAAGAGGAAGGAGGAGGAGACTAGAAAAAAACAGAAAATGAGGGAGAAGGGAAGTTGACACTGCTGTGATCGATGTCTCTATCCTTTATGTTAGTTTTGAACCAAGAACAGTTTGTATAACGGAAACGCATTCATACATGCCCCTCAGTATCTCGATCAGGAAACTGCAGTAATCTTTTGTGTATACTTGGTTTTTAGACATGTTAAATAATAGGGTCACAGGCTTGAGCGGGGTAGAGGTTTCTGATAGGTGGTCTCCGAAAGTTTCTTTGGGGTACAAGGCGTTGAGGGAATTGAAGATACGGCATAATTAAGACACTTGGTTCTAGAAATCCAAAGCAGTTAGCTGACATTGCATAGCAAGGTATGGTTTAGGACTGAGGAGTGGTTTACAAATTGTAAGGGTTACAGAAATTGAAAACACAAAGGTGGGTGGGGCTGGAGAGACTAGAGAAGCTGCTTGGAAGGAGATGAGACGTGAACAAGGCCTTGGTTGTTGAATCGGACATTTTAAAGTGCACCAAGGAGGGCATCCTAGATAGACTTGTAGCACAAGGGAAAGCTCGGGACATGAAGAGACATAAAATTGGGTTGGCGTAAGGGACAGGTATTAGTTTTCTGTCACCCTGTAACAGGCTACCACAAACTTAACAGCTTAGAAAACACTGATTATTATCTCTCAGTGACTTCTGGTCCAGAGTCCAGGCATGGCACAGCGGGGTCCTCTGCTCAGGGCCCCACAGGCTGCCATCAAGGCATCAGCGGGGGCCGTGGTGTCACACAAGGCTCGGGGTCCTCGCCTAAGCTCACGTGGTTATTGGCAGAGTTCATTTCTCGCAGCTGTGAAACATGGTGGGGTGTTTCGTGAATGTCATCAGAAGAGGGTATTTCTGACCTCTGGACCCTCTTTAGAGGGCTCATCTGATTAGGTCAGGTCACCCAGGACCATCGCATTTGATTAACTCAAAATTGACTGATTTGGGACCTTAATTTCATTTGTAAAATCTCCTCACCTTTGCTGTATAATGTAACCTGCTCAGGAGTTCGTGGGTCCTGCCCACACTCAAGGGGAAGGCGTATGCACCCGGGGGCAGGACTCTTGGGGGTCATCTTGGAATTTTGTCCATCATGGTGAGGAGGACCTGCGTTGGAGTGGCGGAACATTTGGGCATGGGAGAGCAATGAGAGAGAAAATTGAATAAGTAGAATGAGATAATATTAGGCTTAGCTTCAGACTATTCTGTAGGCATTTGGGTGCCATTGGGAATTTTGTGTTGTGGGATGGGTGGCATGAGGTCGGTATTTGAGGAAGGCGAAGATGGCTGCATTGTATATAGTACAGTGGACTAAGGGGGCACTAAAGACGAGGGAACCAGTCAGGAGGCTATTGTAGTTCCAGGCTTAGATTGAGATGCTTTGAGCTGTTGGTTCCTGAGCAGCTTACTTGACCTCTCCAGGCTCAGTTAGGTGCCCATACTCTGCTTAGACTTGATCTTATAACACTGTGTGTGTATCTCTGTTATCGCGCTTACTCACTGTTGTGCTGCTGCATGTTTAGCAGGCACCAAAAGGGAAAAGCCTTATTTGTAGTGTTTGCCAGATTTCATGATATAAATACTCCCACCATGGCCACTTTCAAGCTACTAACATGATGTCCCTGAACATGGAGTTGGGATGAGATGCACGGTAGCACTCCATTATTTCCACCATATGGACACAATAGGTGTAAATCGCCTTGAGCATAGGTAATAGAATGTAGTAAAATAGGACAAGATGAGTTTTGAGTGTTTGTTACTATTCTTTTTTTGTTTTGTTTTGAAGATTTTATTGGGGAATTGGTGGAGGGGAACAGCGTTGGGGAAGGGGAACAGACAAGTTGCTGTCTTTTTGTTCAGTTTAGTTGTGGAGGATGTTGCTTCACTGTTGGTATCATCATTGCGCTCTTCCCGGATGAGGCAGATCGGTCGCTGGCCTCTGGATGTCGCTCACCGCGGCTATTGGCAGCTCACGCTTGGCTGCCAGCTGCTCACGCTGGCTGCGGGCCACTCACTGTAGCCCATGGCAGCCCACTGCAGCAGGGGCTGCAGCCCACACCATCACCGGGGCTCGCACAGCCCAGCTCCAGGTGGAGCTGTTGTTAGCTGTAGAGGGCAGTGTCACTGGCCCTCATGTGGGATCCGAACCGGGGCCGCTGGCATCCCAAAACCTGCGCTTAACCAATGCGCCACTCAGCCGGCCCACTTTCTTTTTTATAATATTTATTTACCTGTAAGTTTACTGAATTTAATTTTTCATAATGGCTGTGTTTAACAACTGGCTCGCAGCATTTCTGAAAATTTAACAGCTGTTTTTGTGCACTGGTATGAGCCAACTATCACATCACTACTTTATCGCACTCTGGAACAAGATTTTTGGTTTCCTTTTGTGTTGTGTATACCAGGGGTGCCCCAAGTGGACACTTTGGTCAGTGTTGCTCCAGCAGCAGTTCGCCATGATCAGAAGTGTCTGGACGCTGATGGGAACCACTTTGAGCACCTCTTGTCATTGCAGAAGTCAAACGTGACTTGTATTCATCTTTTGTTTTTGGTATATATTGAATGTTAGAATTTTAATGGTTTTTTTCCTTTCTTAAAATGTGTATGCTTTGTGAATTTCCTGAGATTGGGACTATTTATCTTTATAACCTTAGCCCCTAACAGAATGTCTAACCTATTATAGGTCTTATCGGAGAGTGGGCTTTTCTCAGCACAATGTCCAGCGTCTTGGCATCTCAAGCAAAGAATTGAACAAGACACAATTTGAACAAGTCAAGTGGTGAAAAACCAATTTATTAGAAGAAAAAGTACATTTCAAAGAAATAGAAGCGGGCCCAAGCAGTAGAGTGGCTCAAGGGTCGTTATTAGAAGAGGAAGTACCCTCCAAAGGGTTTGGAGTGGGCCCCGAGCAGAGGCCAGGCTCTAAACGCTCAAAGGGCACCAGCTAACAGGAGCCTCGGGGTTTTATCCTTTTTTTTCTGGGATGGGCCTCAGGGTGCGGGACCATTTGATGCACACCTGTGATTGATGAGTGGCTATTACCTCATCCTCTTAGACTATGTATTAGACTGTATATGTCCCTTTCCAGAGTTCAGTCTGTTATAATGATATTAATGAACTACTGGGCATATGTAGGATATTATAATGATGGTATAATGAGGCTAGGGTGGGGTGGAGGTCATGGTGGCCTCCACCAGTGGTTAATGTTTAGGGCAGATAAGGGAAGAATTTGGGAGATCTCCAGGCAGGTGCTCCCATAGGTTGTGTTTGACATGCAGGAATGCAGAAACCCAATTACCTGCCTCTTAACTGCCTGCCTTGTTTTCCCTGAGAGATGTGATCCCCATAAATCTCTGTGGGGAGTTGAGGGACAAGAGGTCTCTTTCTTTTGTATCTACTTCAAGCTGAGAAGGGAAGTGGAGCTGTCCCTATGTATTGGGGATTCATGAAACTCTTGCCCTAAATCTGTTCTTAAATAAAAAGAGTGGGGGTCTCACATCTGCCTTGGTCAGGGTGCACAGGAAGCCTCACGGGGACATAATTTATATCCCGACAGCCCCTAAGTGAGGAGAAACAAACATTAGTTAATAAATTAAAAGCACTGGCTCCAGGGATAGGATTCAAAGTCCATTTATCTTAACTTTAGGTGATGTTTGTTCACCCAGGGTTAGGTCTGGACTGGCCTGGAGGAGTGTTACAACCCATTTGGTCTCTAGGATGGCGTTTATTCATCCAAGAGTTAGGTCTGGAATGGCTTGGGGGAATGTTTGGGTTACAATGATTACAGCTGTATATGGAGGCGACTTAAAATTCCTATAGTGAGGGGGCTTAAAACTTCTATAGTGAGGAAGGTCTCTCATACTATATATAGGTACTCAATGAAAATATTTATTAATGTGTTTAGAATAAAAAAAAATTTTATTTTGTCTTCAAAGTTCCTATTTTAAAATGATGCCCGAGGATTATTCAGGAGAATGGAAACAAATACAAAACTGTGAAAATGTCAAAACCACCCAGTGTGTCTTTCCTCAAAATGTTTTCCAACATGGAATTTACTATATCCGTGTACAAGCATCTGATGGAAATAACACATCCTTTTGGTCCAAAGAGAAAAAATTTGATTCTGACATACGAAGTAAGTCAATAGTTTTTACTTTAGATTGTAATTCTCAGATTTGGTACAGATTCTTAAAATCGTTTTTCTAATCTAAATTAACATTGTTTCTTTACAACTTTTTTCTAGCTCTCGTACTTCCTCCAGTCATTAGCCTGAAGCCCATTAATAACTCACTGCGTGTCTATATTGGTGATCCCAAAGACTCTGGAAACAAGATGGTGTACCCACTATACCTGCTAATTTATGAAATTACTTTTTGGGAAAACGCTTCAAATGCTGAGGTAAACTGACTAGTGTAATTCCGTAATTTAGAGTTACAATTGACGGGGTCAAAACAAAGCTTGACGTGAAAATTATAGAGAAAATTTTTAAACTGGCAGACAGCAAGTAACTCAGATATTTACAATGGGAAAAATAACAGCATTTTCCCGTGTTCACATGGCGGAATTACGGGTTACCTGTACTTGGGCCCCTGCATGTTTTCAAAAAGATTTCTGAGCCCATTCCTACTCAGTCAGAATACCTGGGGATAGAACTCAGGAAATTGCATTTTTAACACGATTGCCCAGTATTTCCCTAAACCACTGTTTTTCAGCACTGTTGAAATTTGGGTTGGGTTATTCTTTGTTGTGGGAGCTGTCCCTCCACATTGTGGGAGACTTAGCGACATCTCTGGCCTCTGCCCACCAGGTGCCAGAGCAGTCCTTCCCAGTTGTGACAACCAGAACTACCTGCAGACATGCCAAGTACCCCCTGGGGGCGGGAATACCTCCAAGGGGGCAAAAGTTGGTACTTAGGGAATCTTAGGGAATCTTAGGTACTACAATGTTCTGTGGCCCTCTAGCGGGAAAGCACGCCTCCAAAGTTTGACATTACCCTACAGAATCTTATTCCTTAGTATTCCTTATTCCTTAGTATTCAACTTCATTGTGGGGGTGGTTAGAGAAAAATCATCTGCAAAGGCTCCTCGGGGTGGTCATGAAAAAGGGTTGAGAAACACTGGTTTAACACTAAAAAACACCCGATAGAGGTAATACATAGCATCAGATAACCCACATTATTCCTAGATAATTTTGCCTTGTGAAATTAACACTCAAGGAATCAACCTTTAAAAATCTTATGCCATTGAGTTGGTAAATTCTTTAACTTCGTTTTCTGTTGGAAATCTTAAGAAAATTCCAGTTACTTGGCTACTTTCATTTTAAGTATCTGAACACACTGTAACCATAGCATAATTCAGCCCATTGATAGCTGTGGTCAGTTCTCAGTTGTCCCGAATTCAGGGAAACCTAATCTGTGTCTCAAGCTACCAAATTGTGTCACCCTAGTCAAGGTGCTTTACCTCTCTGAGACCGTTTCCTCTTCTCTGAAGTCGTGGTAATCATAGTAATTAATTTTAAGGGAGAATGTTCATAAGGTTTAAAATGAGGAAATATGTATGAAATACTACCTAGCACATTGCTTGATACATGGTAACAATTCACTAACTATTGGTTACTATCCTATCCTATGCTGGATAATTCATCAATAATGACAGTAATAATAGAAGCTCGTGTTTATTAAATACTTACTCTCAGGTGTGTGCTAAGAAGTATTTCACATGAATTGTCTCTATCATTCTTCAAAACAACCCCACCAGACAGTATGGTAAATTAAATGACTGTTCAGCAAATACTTGGGATGGGGTTTTCGTTACTGTTCCCCTGGCTGGGCTTCGGACGTTAGGACGTAAGCGGGTGTGAGTTGAGCAGAGGCCTTAACTGTGTGTGCCTGGCTCAGCTTGGTGCTTCTGCTTCTGCTTGCCGAGAGCAGCACATGCTCGGCATGGTCTGTGATCCAAGGATGATGACAGCAGACCTGAAACAGACCACAGCTTCCGCGAGTACTCCCCCGCCGGTCAGAGCACTCAGACGTGAGCAAAAAGAAGCATGCCCGGAGCCAGGGAATGTCTTGTCGCACAACATCACACAACGCTTTTACGTTTTGTTGCACACTATGGAAGCAGTAGTTGACTAATACAGATAGGAGCAATAATTGCCCTCATTATTCTCTGTCTGGGTGTAGGGCCCAGAGAGATGGAATAACTTGCCTAAGGCCATGTAGCTGTAAGTGATGCCTTAATACAGGCAGTCTGAGGCCAGAACCCCTACTTGTAACATTCTGCCACTAGGCGGAGGTAATATAATGATAATTAAACAAAATCAGCATGTACGTATAAATTAGAGTTGTCTTAGGAATATGTCGTATTTCTTTCCTTTTTTTAAAGATTTTATTGGGGAATTGGGGGAGGGGAATAGTGTTGGAGAAGCGTGCAAGGGGACCAGCCAAGTTGTTGTTCTTAAATTTTTTGTGGAGGGCGCCAGTTGCCATCTGGCTTCCCGTTGGCAGCTTGTGGGCTCTAAGCTGAAGGTGCTGTGTTCAATCTTAGTTGCTGGTGGGCGTAGCCTACCATTGAACAGGCAATCTTGGTTTTACACCAGCTGAGCCATCCTGCCACCTGTTGGCAGCTCAGCGGCAGCTCAGCTAGGGCACAGCGTCACTGGCCCATGTGGGAATGGAACTAGCGACCCTGTTGCTCAGAGCTCATGCTCTTAAGCCAACTCTTAACCAACTGAGCCACTCGGCCGGCCCCTCGTATTTCTTTTTGACAGCAGCATCTTCAATGTCCTGATTTGGTTATAATGTGTTGTCCAAAACAAATTTATATTTCTTAAAATATATACCAACTGTGTATGGGAAAGGCCAGCCTTAGATTGAATATTTAAAGAAGTCAGAAATAGATATTCCCTATATGATTTCATGAGGTGACTAATTTTTTTAATGATATGCTTTTTTATAGAGGAAAATTGTAAAGACAAGAACTGATTTTACTTTCCGTGACTTGAAACCACTAACTGTATATTGTGTCAAAGTCAGAGCACTTGTTGAGGATGAAAAGCTGAATAAAAGCAGTGTTTTTAGTGATACCGTATGCCAGACAACAAAACCAGGTCAGAATCTTTCATCTTATACATATTTTTTTTTTAAAATGGTTCTAGACTAATAAAATAATTCAGTTCATTGAAAATTGTAAAATACTACCTTTTTAACTGCAAAAATAGAATATTTTCTTAAAATTCCATGAATTAAAAGTAGACCTTCAGGTTGGGGGCCGGCCGAGTGGCGCGTTGGTTAAGAGCTAGCTTCGGACACCAGTGGCCCTGGTTCGGATCCCCCATATGAAGGCCAGTGACACTGCCCTCTACAGCTAAGATGGTGAACAACAGCTACACCTGGAGCTGGGCTACCGTGAGTCCCCAGGATGGCATAGCTGCAGCCCCTGCTGCAGTGGGCTGCCATAGGCTACAGTGAGTGGCCAGCAGCCAGCGTGAGCGGCTGGCAGCCAGCGTGAACTGCCAAGAGCTGCTGTGAGTGGCCGTCCAGAGGCCGGTGACTGATCTGCCTCACCCGGGAAGAGCGCAATGACGATACCAACATGGGCCAGTGAAGCGACGTCCTCCACAACTAGACTGAAGAACAAAAGGACAGCAACTTGTTCGTTCCCCTTCTCTGGTTCCCCAACGCTGTTCTCCTCCGCCAATTCCCCAATAAATTAAAAAAAAAAAAAAAAAAAAGTAGACCTTCAAGCTAAGTCTTTTCAGTTTTAGAAAATTTTGTTAACTCTTAATTCAATTCAGTGTTTTTTTTAATGCTTTCAATTTCATCCAGTACTCACATAATTTCCTGTGATTATTACTCTTTGGCATTAAGTAAGATATTTACCTTTTTTACATAATACTTAACATAATCATCATGTGGAAATCACTTCCTGAGTTCAATTGTGAATTATTTTTTATGTGGAATGACTTAGTCCCATTTTGTATTTTACAGCTTCTAGTGTAAACTTGTAGATGCTTAGTTTAGTCACAGGATGTCTTTAATTGTCATAGCTGTCTGTTATAGAAGTGCTGGAGGATACTTAGTATGATTGGAAGTTATGTGTCATTATTGTATCCTTTTCTAAGGATCTCTTCTTTCACTTCCCAGGCCTCTCTTAAAAAGTAAAGGCCGGTGCCTACAGCTGTTGTAAGCTCAGTGCTACCGGAACCATTTCTAAGGGTATCATTTAGTAGATTTTTATTTAATAGATTTCCTTGCATATGGTTATATTTCTTTTACACAAATTGTTGGTACTTTTAATATATTTATATGTCAAAACATGTATTGATGCCAAACATCATTTGTTTGTTTTCAGGAAATACTTCTAAAACCTGGCTTATAGCTGGAATTTGCATTGCATTTTCTATCCCAGTTGCCCTTTACATTGTGAAAGTCCTCTGGGAATTTATCCGTTATGTGTTCTTTCCATCAAGTAAACCTCCTTCTTCTATAGATGAGGTATGTTACTTTTCTTTGTCTGGATTTTTCTTAAATGGGAAATATATTTGGTTTCAACAGAATATATATGATTTCTTGATGTTTAGAAAATAATACAGACTGCTTTAGGTATTTTCTTCAAAATTTCAGTGAATTACATTTGGAAACTGTCGTTTAGTATACTATAACAGGATGTCCTTAATCTCATATTTTTCTGGCAGTTTGGCTACTGTGGCATTTGTTTGACCATTGAAAGTCTTTGTATTCACAGAAAGAGTAAAGCATTGCCATCAGTGCAGAAACTATATTCTATGGATGAAATTACAGAAAATAAAATAAGAAAACATGAGTTTCCTTCTGTGACACCTCTCAGTTTTAGGTGTTTTGGGCGGGGGTGGGGTGGGGTCACTCCTGTGAGGTCAGCATCTTTAATGAAAGCACTAAATGATGAAGACCGAAGCATAGATTATACCCCGGGAGTCGGATGTTCACCTAGGCTGGGCTTCAGGTGCCTGCCTAAGATGATGATCTCATAGCATTAAGAGCTCAGGCTTTGGCACTACAGAGACCTGACCGTGAATTATGGATAAGCTGTAATGTATTTGCACTGACGAGCTCCTTGAACTTGAGCAAGTCCTTTTAGGCTGGAAGATGGCGCTAATAATCCATCCCACAGAGTTGTGAGCAACAAAGAGAAATCAGAAAAATGCTCTGTAAATATTAACGATTTTACTCTTATATCCCTGCGTTTTTAAAATATCATTCCTGTATACTCTAGTACTCGTAGCTGTTACTGAGAGAACTTAAAATCTAGCTGATTACTATGGCTAATCTTAGTTGAACAGGGAAAAATGTATTTATCATTTGTGCTGCTTCTGGATATTTGTGGATTGGATATGAAAATTTTTATTATTTCAAAATTTCTACAATCCCAGTGCTCTCTCCCCTTTCCATCCTCTCCCATCCCCTGCCCCTGATAGCACAGTATACTTAACTACTCTTCACATACTTACTAAAATCGATAATAAGATGTACGTGATCTCAGCGATGATGGTTTACTGTACACATTATAATGCAGGTAATAGGCACTTAGCTGACTTTTTAATATGCATGCCAAAAGCTAAGTTTTCTAGATAGTGGACTTCAGAAACTAAAGCTATTAGAACTAGAAAACGATTTTTCTTATTTTAAATAACCTATTTCTATTATTTCCCATTTTTAAATTAGTATTTCTCTGAACAGCCACTGAAGAATCTATTTCTTTCCACTTCTGAGGAACAAATTGAAAGATGTTTTATAATTGAAAATATAGACTCTATTTCTACAATAGGAATTAATCAAATTGATGAAGATCACAAAAAATATAACTCCCAAACGAGTCAAGATTCAGGAAACTATTCTTATGCAGATGAAAACAGTGGAAGTAAAACAAGTGAAGACTGTCTACAAGTGGAAACTATGTGACCAGAAATGAACTCCACAATATTAGGGAGTTTTGTGGGAGTTACCCTGGAAGCCTGAGCTCCATGCTTCTCTCAGTAACTATCAAGAGGATATTTTCTTGTTGGAGAAGAAAAAACATCTTCAGATCATAGGATCCTAAAAATACAGTTCACAAGTGAAATTACAGGAATTTGGAAAAAAGCCTTTTCCAGGTGTAACATCTTGAAAAGACCTGTCATTAGGCTTGTCTTGAAGAGATTAAATTCAGAAGATGCACCTTGTGTTTCTAATGGCAGTGTAAGTCCCACTGTGCTGTATTGTGTTCCCATCAGATAGTGCTGTCGTGGTGGTGCTTGGCTACCTGTGTCATTCTCTCCGTCTGCATTCCCGGCCTTGTCCATTATTTTTCAGGATGTATTTAGAACATTTGGCCTTTTTTTTTAATGCTAAAGCAGCCCCTTAGGAAATTTGTTTAGAAAAGCTGAATACTGCTACCACTAAAAGAAATTCTGAAAAAAATAGCTTACTTGAGAAAAAACATCTACAGATGCCAGAAACATGATCCTGAAAAATTTTCAGGGGAATTCCACCCATTTATCCCGAGAACATTGCCTCCTTTGTCACAGTTACCTGTCCTTCCGCGGTGTAGGATTAAAGCCAGGTAACCTTGTATTATAAAGACGTCCTGATTCATAACTTACTAGAATAGCTTCTGATTAGAATGTGCAATCGCTAAAGTTAGAGAGAAATGGGAAATTATCTACTTAGATAAATTATTATTTTTTAAGATAACGGGGAGCCTTCGAACCAGAAAATGCTACTGGTAGAAGAGACAGAGTAAGAAGTGGAAATAATTCAGTGGGAAGGAAGGTGACCTTGGTGAAAAAATAAGAACAGTGTCTATAAGCGACTTTTAATTATTAACATCCTATGGAGTTTGTGTTTATGGCTTATCTGTGTAATTTTTAATACGAGGCCAGCCTGTCGACACTGTCGAGCAGTATCCAGGTACCCCTTCTGCTCTGCCTGGATGGACTGAAGACAATGCAGATTAGCTATTTATCAGGGTGAGGGGGACATCGAACTGGGAAGAACACATTATTTTAGAAAGGATATAATCATAATGCTTTTCAAAGGCACCACTAGCTTATTTTTCTGTTATTTCATGTTTGGGATCATTCATGGAGATCCTTCGTGGGAAGCAGGTCTAGGGATTCCAGGGCAGAATTGTCACCTTTAAGTGGCTGCAGCAGGGAGCAGGGGACAGCAAAGGAGACGAAGCTCCCCAGAGCATGCTGGGACATGTGCATATCTTAACGGCCCGCCTAACTTACCTAGGGTGTCTACTGAGGGAACAGCGTCATCTGGGTGGAAGGAAAGGTTGGAAGCAGCTGCTCGGGGTCGGGTGGGGTGGGGTGGGGAGCTGTGACCTGGCATGAGCCGACCATGCATTCTCCTGCACCTGTGGTCCAGGCTTCCAGCAGTTGGTGGGGATCCTGGAAACCCCTCTGAGACACAGCTGTGCTGGAGAAGCCGTCCAGCAACCCCGACACGCGCACCTTTGCATCTTTCTGACCAGAAACTGCAGTTTACAGCAGATCTTCCCAGTGGGCCTTCCATTTGTAAAGGCCCTGTCTGTGGAAATGTGCCTCTAATTTTTTATTTTTTTTTTTGAGGGCAGTGTCACTAGCCCTCATGTGGGATTGAACTGGGGCCGCTGGCCTCCCAAGCCTGCGCTTAACCACTGCGCCACTCGGCCGGCCCAAGAAAATGTGCCTCTTTCAAGAGAAGATTAGGAACGTGTCATGACCCCTGCCATGTGCACTGGCTTTCATGCTGTGCCAGCCCGGTGGGCCTGCCCTGCGTGCAGGCCTTGCACTGACCACTGGGAAAATGCTGCTTCAGGCTGGATATCCTAAAAAGAAACAATCCCTGGGTGGGATGTGCAGGAGGGAAAACTCAGACACAGTAAAAGACAGCAATGAAATCGTTAGGTTCCCTATGATGTGAGAGGGCATGTCTTCAAGTTTTAAGGCCCTGGGCGGTTTCCAAGGATGAAGTATCTGGGCAGCGGCAGCAGCAAAATAAAAACCCCCGCTGTTCCCTTGTCTCCTGGATGGAAAAAGCACTTCCTTCCGTTCTTCATGATCTGCATGTCACTTAATCAGGCTGTGTTTACTCAAGGTGGTATTTTCTTAAATACTTGGAAATACTCGTACCTTGTACTTGAGAGCATCAATAAACTGCCTCAAAATTACAACATCAATCGTTCTTGGAGAGCCTGAATATAATCTAAGAATTTTTGTATCACAGCCAGAACTAATGTTATATTAATACAGAGTGTAGATCCATATGTATTTAATAATGAGTCTGGAGACACGTGCATGCGCACACCTACATGTGCACACACTTAGGATGTGGTCACGTGCCATTGGAATGACCATAAAGTTCTTAGTATAGAGTCTAATTAGAGATGCTGCTCAGAACTGTGGACTTTAGAGTCTGAACAGAACTTTGCAACCTACAAAAAAGTGATTTTAAAATATAATTTAGAGTTTCTGTCTTTTCCCTAACCTGTGACACTTGAAGGCAGCCTCAGATAGCTCTTAAGTATTTGGCGAGTGCACAGAAACCTTCTTCCTCCTCGGAAGCTTTGACTGCCTGACCTCTTACATCTTTGTGTTGTCTGGTGTTTGCCTGCACCCCCGAGACCAGAAGCTGCATGACAGCAGGGACTTGTTTACTCCTTAGTGCCCCCAGCATCTCCAACAATGCAGTGCCTTGCACATAGAAAATGTGCAGAAAATAATTATCGCATGAAATACAAAAATTGAACCAAGTGGGTGTTTCTGACAGTGTTTGTGTGTTCACTGAATTGTGGAAAGACAAAAATTTTCAGTGTTTCTATTGTATCTTCTATTTCATTTGTATTTTTGTCCTAATTCCTGTTGTTTTAAATAGTTTTTTGTAATAAACACTGGGGTCAAAAGTCTTCGATTTTGTCATTGTGCTTGAACTTAATAAACTATGCTTCAAAATGCTGCAGCTGAGACCTTCAGACGTATTCACAACAGAGGGGCTCATGCCATGCCCATTCTCCCGCGTCTGGCTCTAGTATCCTCAAAGAGCCACCGCTCCCCACCATCCATCACTTGTCCCAGACAGGGTTCATTCGCTCGCTGTCTTCTTTTCACAGCTCCAACTTAAGACTTGAGGTTTTTCAATGGTGGTGCCTATTCTGCCTTCTTGAACTAAATATTTGTAAAAAGGAACTACTTTCCTTTAACAAATGCTGTGCAGAATAAGCACCTAAAGAGACCCTCATCCCACATGTAAATTGATCTCCCCTGCAGTTCAGACATTTGAATCTGAAGCTGAACATAATTGACATGCAATTGGGAACCTTTTATATTCGTGTTTTAGATAAGCTTCCTCGTGTTTTTTTTCAAAATGGACAGGGAAGCAAATAAATTCATCTCAGATACCCAAGAAATGCCCCTTTCCTTAACAGCAGTGACAAATACCAGTAACGTCCAGTTTTTCTCACTACCTTTTTTCTTGGGTTTACGTCATCACAGAATTATAGGTCTTGTGGGCCACATAAACGTGGATATTGTGGGATGTTTTTATTGATGGAGGAAATACAGGGATATTATTTACCCCACCTGAGGGAAAAGAGGCAAGAAGAGAACATTTGATGCGTCCTTCATGCAAAGAATATACTGATTTCCTACCCTTGCTGTGGTCTTGCCCCACTTAGAACTCAGGTTCTAGCACAGGACATTATGTGATTGAAGAACTAACTCATAATTGATTAGCGAGAAAAGAAAAAGCGGGAGTAGATATGATATTCTAGCTTAGAAAAAAAGAGCATGGGAAGAGGGCAGAAATATAAAAATTACACCCCTCAATAGCTGATTTAAACAGTGACTCCCACCCCCTGGTCATCTCCCAAAAACTTCCTGGATCCATCAGAGAGGACGGAGCCGACGGGGAGTGAACAAATAAAATCATTTTCCTATCTCTCCAGTAGAAAGAGGGTCTATTTTTTTCCAAAAGATTGCAGTTAGTCCTTAAATATGTTAACAGGGTAGATAGTAGTACCTTTTAGAGTGCTCAATTCTTGTCTATTCCCAATTTTTATAATGCTTTAATACTCTGTAATTTTACTTATAAAAATATGAATCTTATAGAATAAAGATACATCACCCACTCTGCAATTTTCCTAAAAGACCTCTATCAGGTACCCATGTGGAAGTTTTCTTTGTGGACATCTGTCCCTGCACGCTTGTCTAGCACTCTCCCTAGGAGAGATGTTAGGCATTTCCCCACATATGTCTTCTTCTGCTTGACGGCAAGCTCCATGAAAGCAAGGACTATCTTATTAATTTTGTAGCTGACATCTGGTACCTGTTTAATAAGTGATTAAGCGAGGCACTGAAGGTACATACATTGACTGGATTTACCACTAGGTGGAGACAAGTCACCCTGTTTAGATGCACAATTAGCTGGTATTTTAGAAATAGATTCCTCAATAGCTGTGTCACTAGGAACCATGAAGAAGGCAGTGTGTGCTGAAGGCTGTGTATATCGTTTAGAGTTAGATTTAGCAAATAAAAATGCAGGACGCCCAGTTGGATTTGAATTAAATTAGAATTTCCGGTAAACACTGCTTTTAAGTTATGTACCAAACAATGCAGGGTACATACTTACACCAGAAAAAAGTTTTGTTGCATCATACTTTGAATGCTCTGGCATTTTACTTTTCAAAAGAGATAATTATGAATTTTTCAGTATGCAAGTCTATCACTCACTCTTTGAAATCTAAGTGATTTCTACCACATAAACATGTAGAAAGCACCTTTGTGCCCCATCTGTAATTTCAGATAAACAATAAATCATTGTCACGTCCCGTGCAATATTTGCGACATACTAAAATATTATTCATTGTTTATCTGAAATTCACATGGAACCGGATTTCCTGTATTTTAACCACAAACCTAATAACGTTAAGCTTCAAAAGAACTCTTAGGCCTTCCCAGGCCCCAAACCAATATAAATAATGCTTTATGCAGAAATTCATACCAGCTGTGTTACACATAACATGTTTTATTTACTATCTAAAACAATAGTTAAGAGAGTAAATATTGCAAACATATAGCCAGAAAAATCAATCCCAATCTAATTGTGTTCCAAGGAGAAGGCATAGGAGTCATCTCCATCCTGGGCGTGGGGGGCGTGGGAGGGGGGGGTCTCTCAGGACTCTGACCTGCTGCCGGCCTCTCATCACTTCTCACCTGGCTCTGAACACACCTTTCATATCATGGCACTTGTATGTCAGGGAGACCCATTTTGGACTTCTGAGCCCCAGAACTTACAAGTTTGTAATATAAAAATGTGTGTTCTTTTAAGCCACTGTTTGTGGCAATTGGTTGGAGTAGCAACAGAAAACTAGCTCTTTTAGGGTTTTTTTGGTATATTTCTTCAGATTTTCTACATACAAGATGATATCATCTGTAAATAGAGACAGTTTTACGTCTTCCTTTCCAATTGGGATATCTTTTATTTGTTTCCCTTGCCTATGTGCCCCAACCCAAGCCTCCAATACAACACTGAATAGAAATAGTGTCTCGTTCCTGATCTTAGAGAGAAAGCTTATAGTTTTTCACTATTAACTGTTGTGCTCTTAGCTGTGGGGTTTTTTGGTAGTGGCCCTTTATCTAGAAATGTGGGGTTTTTTGGTAGTGGCCCTTTAGTGAAGAAATTTCCTTCTGTTCTTAGTTTGTTTACTGTTTTTATCATGAAAGGGTGCTGAGTTTTTATCAAATACTTTTTCTGTGTCTACCGAGATGATCCTTTTTATTTATTTTTTGTCCTTTATTAAAATGGTTGATTGTTTCTTGTATGCTAAACCAACCTGTATTCCTGGGGTAAATCTCACTTGATCATCATGTGTAATCGTTTTGGTTTTTTTTGAGGGCAATGTCACTGGCCCTCATATGTGGGACCTGAACCAGGGCCACTGGCTTCGCAAGTGGCGCTTAACCATCGCGCCACTCGGCCGGCCCTGTAATCCTTTTTACATGTTGTTGGATTCTGTTTGCTAGAATTTTGTTGAGAATTTTTGCACTGTTGTTCATAAAGGGTATTTGGTCTGTAGTTTTCTTCTGATGTCGTTGTCTGTTTTTGGTATTACGGTAATGCTAGCCTTGTAGAATGAGTTGAAAAAGGTTTCCTTCTCTATTTTTTTTTTTTTTGGAAGTGTTTGTGAAGAATTGGTACTATTTTTTTTCTTTAATGCTTGGTAAAATTCACCAGTGATACCATGCTGATTTAAGCTTTTCTTTGTGGGAAGTTGGACTGTAATTGGATTGGATTGCTAGTTTAATCTCCACATGCTATATATAGGTCTATTCAGGTTTTCTGTTTCTTTTTGAGTCAGTTTTTGTAGATTCTGTCTTTCTAAGAATTTAACCATTTCGTCTAGATTATCTAATATTTTGGCATACAATTATTTGTAGTATTGCTTTTTAGTCTTTTTATGTCTGTAAGATTTTGTAGTAAGTAATGTCTCCTCTTTCATTCCTAATTTTAGTCTCTTTTATCTTGGTCAGCCTAGCTAAATCAATAAAGTCAAATTTGTCTTTTCAAAGAACAAACTTCTGGAAGGAAAGTTTGTATACCCCAAAAACAAATCTGAAATTTGAAAAACACTGGCTTGGAATTCAACCCACATATCCTTAGGCCTTGTTACTCTCAGAAAATACTTCATCAAAGCATGGTTCTGCAGGGAGTTTCTTTCTTTTTTTTTTCTTTTTTTTTTTTTTTTTAAAGATTTTATTGGGGAATTGGCGGAGGGGAACAGCGTTGGGGAATCGGGGAAGGGGAACAGACAAGTTGCTGTCTTTTTGTTCTTCAGTTTAGTTGCGGAGGATGTTGCTTCACTGTTGGTATCGTCATTGCGCTCTTCCTGGATGAGGCAGATCGGTCGCTGGCCTCTGCATGTCACTCACCGCGGCTATTGGCAGCTCACTCTTGGCTGCCAGCCGCTCACGCTGGCTGCGGGCCACTCACTGTAGCCTATGGCAGCCCACTGCAGCGGGGGCTGCAGCCCACACCATCACCGGGGCTCGCACAGCCCAGCTCCAGGTGGAGCTGTTGTTAGCTGTAGAGGGCAGTGTCACTGGCCCTCATGTGGGATCCGAACCGGGGCCGCTGGCATCCCAAAACCAGCGCTTAACCAATGCGCCACTCGGCCGGCCCTGCAGGGAGTTTCTTAAAGTTCTATTTTTTAATATCTTATTTTGCACAATGAGGAAAGGAAAGCAAAAATAAAAATCATGTGCTGGTCACCATTACTTGACCCAGAAAAGATTTGGTTGTTGGTTTTGCTAAGCAAGACAAAAGCAGCTGAGCATATATTTAGCCACCACATTCTCTGCTCCAACCATCTTTGCCTTTTAATGAACAGGACTTTGTAGTCAAGTCATTGAGAAGGAAGCCCCCATCCATACTAATAATCTGGGGGAGGATGGGAAGAAGTAGGTCTTGCTTCAGAGCTGAGTTGCACCGGAAAGGAGACAGCCCTGGCCCCAGGATAGGATCCCTGCACTGCACACCCTGCTGACTGAGATGACTCATCAAACTCTGACTCACCCCTTACTCCCACAGGTTGAACAAGCAAGTGAAGATGGGTATATAGAACAGTCAGAGCTGTGACCCAAGACAGATGACTAATACTGCAGTGTCACCTGCCCCATCCACTCCCAGGGGGAGGCCAGACCACCCAGGTCTGACCTTGAAGTTATGGCTAGAGTGGAATGTGAGAACAGTGTTTGGTATCACTTCTTCCTTCTTTGTCCACTGAACCCAATAAATAGACGGTAAATGGCCTATGAGCTCTCCTCTTTCTACAGAATATGATATAATGTGTCTAGTTCAATTCACTCATGTGAAAAGGTTTTGCAAAAACTTGAATAAAGTGCTTTCCATTCATCTTAATTCAACTAGTTAACTCAAGGGCCATAGGAAACAATGGTGAGCCCTTTCATAAGATGAAAAAGAAGAAAAATAACCTTGCCCAAAATTATAGGAAAATTAGTTTGTTAAGTATACTCTAAAATTCCCTTTAAAATTTCTTCTCAACAAACCAAGTAACTGAGTCTCTCCACACATTTTTACTTGGAGGGTTCATTTTGGGCCCAATTTTTATGTTACTGAAAATTATTCTACTTGCATGTCAATGACAGTATGTTGAGAACTCTGTTAAGACTTTTTGCAATGTTTACTGAACTTTCTCATTGCACAGTATGATCAGAGGAACATAGAATAGCTTTCTAATAAGAAGAAAGAAACATGAGTCAGAGCCTTAATTTTCACCATCTGGCACCTCTTTCCTCCCAACCGCACCCAGAAAGCTCAACCTGAGGAGAATTGCTCTCTATCTTGTCTAAGCATGAGTGAGAGCATGGCAAAGCATTGGAAAGAGCACCTCTAACTATCTACTTTTCTGAACATAGAAAAGCAGCAGGTGGACTTTGATAAACCCTCTGAATGTTCCTGTACTACACAGCAATTCAATATTTCTTCTCAAGATTTTCAAGGGGCGTGACCTCATCCACCTTCACCTCCCACCTTTTTTTCCTCCTTGCACACTACACTTAAGCTATACTGGCCTTCTTTTTGTTTCTTGGAACTCTTTCCTGCTTCAGGGCCTTTATAAACAGAGGTCTCTCCCCCGATGGTGCCCCACTCTGCCTCCCCACCCACCTTCACCAATGCTGTCCTTCTCCCAGGTCTCAGCTTTACCATTACCTTCCCAGAGACGCCTCTGTAGTCCCTGACCTGACTCCTGGATCATTTTCTTCTCAGTTCTTATCACACTTTGTCGTTGTTCTTATTTATTTGGTTACTAGCATCTAGGCTCAATGAGGCAAAAACCAAGTTTGCTTTATCCATCAATATATACCCAGATTTAAGCACGGTGTGTAGAACATATAAGCACTCAATTCATATCTGTCAATGAAAGAATAAATAAAAGAAATGACTACAAAAATGTTTGTTTTCCTCAGAATATGAGACTGATAATGTCATCTATTATATTACCCAATAATGTTCCAGCAAAGATTAATGAAATAAAACTCTCAATGAAAATGTTTGTATTTCCAGAAGGTTAAATTTAAGGCAGAATAATAAATTTAGCAAAGCTACAGGATACAAAATCAACACTGAAAAATTGGTCTCGTAAACACCAACAATGAACAATCTGAAAAGGAATTTAAGAAAATAAACCCATTTATGATAGCATCAAAAATAATAAAATACTTAGGAATAAACTTAACCAAAAAGATGAAAGATTTAAATATTGAAAACTATAAAACGCTGCTGAAAGAAATTAAAGAAGACATAAACAAATAGAAAGACATCCTGTGTTCATAGGTTGAAAGAATTAATATGTGATTAAAAGGTCCCATTCTACCCAAAGTGATCTACAGATTCAATGCAATCCCTATCAAAATCCCAATAGCATTTTTTGTAGAAATAGAAAAAAAATCCTAAAAATCATTTGGAATTTCAAGGGACCCCAAAACATTCCTGATTTCAAAACATGCTACAAAACTATGTTAATCAAAAAAGTGTGGACAGGCATAAAATGAAGCCAACGAAATATAATAGAAACCCCAGAAATAAAGCTTCGCATAAATGGTCAAATGATCGACAAGGGTAAAAGACCACACAACAGGTAAACAATAATCTCTTCAATAAATAGAACTGGGAAAATTGAATATCCACATGCAAAAAAAAAAAAAGATGTTAGAATTTTACCTTAATTATACATACCAACTACAATGATTAAAGACCTAAATGTAAGACCTAAAACTATAAAAATCCCAGAAGAAAACATAGGAGAAAAATTTCATTGACACTAGATTGGCAATGATGTTTTGCATATGACACCAAAAGCACAAGAAACAAAAAACAAAATTACTCAGACTACCTCAAATTTAAACATCCACATCAAAGGAAACAGAGTAAAAAGGCAGCCTACAGAAAGAAGAAAATACTGGCAAATCATGTATCTGTTGAGGGGTTAATATCCCGAATACATAAAGAACTCCTACAACTCAACAACAAAATAACAAATAACCAGGTTTAAAAATGGACAAAGGAATGCACGCTGGGTGAGGGACCGCTGGTGGCGTGATGAATTTGGCTGGGGCCAGGCCCTCAGAAAAGCACAGGGAACAGGCTTTCTGGGCTCCTGGTGGCAGAGAAGGAATGTGAACTCTCCCAGATGCCTTATGGGAGGAATCAGGAGATGACGAGTATCAAGGGAACTAGTCAGGCACAGAGGATGAGGTGGACTCTGACGTTGACATTGACGAAAGGGATGAACCATCCATCCATGGAGACGCAGAAGGGCCAAGAAGGAAACGCCGGCTGGTCACTAAAGCCTATCAGGAGCCTCTCAAGAGCTTGAGGCCTCGAAAGGTCAGCACCGCAGCTAGAAGCTCTCAGAAGGCCTGAGAAGAGAAGGCAGAGGTACAATAGAGACACAGGATGACGGCTCTGACAGAAGCCATGAATCAGTCTACAGCTGAACACACACGACAGACTTTTCTTTGGGTGCAGGAGCGGCCAGGCTGTGGGAAGGGCCCCAATGTGTGCGGCCCCTGACCCAGGAGTAGCTGCTCAGGGGGGCCAAAGTCATGGAGGAGCTCAACTTACGTTCCCTGGGTCAGTCTGTGGTCCGATGAAAGTGGATATAGGGGCTTGAGAAAAACTTGAGATCTGGAAGACCCAAAGAACTGGAAAGGTGGAGATTGGGACCAGGGAGTCAGGAGGGAAAAACCAGGTGAATAATGATTAGGAGCAAGGAATTCGGCAGTTATGAAGGCTCTGAAGAGCAAGTTATATGGAGGTACTTTGGGGTGAAATAAGACTTGAGTAGAGCTGAGTTCAAATCCTAGTCCTGCTGTTCACTTGCTGGAAGACTGCAAGGACATTAGCTAACCCACCTGCATCTGGCCCTCATTCCCAAAATGAGGTGGGAATGCCTACTTGAATGATCAGAATTAGAAATTCAGTACAGTCAGGTCATGAGATAAATTGCTTTAAAGTAAACTTTTTACTTTTATTTTTTATTTTTATTGTTTTTTGATGGCAGTGTCACTGGCCCTCATATGTGGGACCGAACCGGGGCCGCTGGCGTCCCAAGCCAGCTCTTAACCACCGTGCTACTCGGCTGGCCCTAAAGTAAACTTTTTTAAAAATCATTTCAGTGCTGTTGGGTACACAGTCGTGTACAGTAATATATTGTGCAAAAGAAAAAATTATAGGGTGGTGAGAGTCTCAAATCATGAGAGGTACATGAGAAATTGAGGGAACAGCAGGTGTGATACCTCCCGTCACATGCTCACTCTGGGGCATACTCTGAAATAACAGGTAGAATCACTAGTATTAACTTATTCCTTCTCTCTCTGAATCTCTTTTTTGACAAGCACATATAGTTGAACACGTACGCATAACAAAAATGCGACTTCACTGCAGAGTGGAAGATCTGTTCACCCAGGCTATCTGGGATTCAACCCATTCTAGTGTAATGATAGTTTCGAAACTTAGATAACGGAACTCCAAACACCACAATAATCAAAAAAAGATTTCCTTTTCAACCTTTTCCAGATGTATTCTCATGACTATTTTTTAATTGGTTTTGAGATGGGAAGTTTATATTGGCTTTAAAATGCGAAATATAATCTTTATCTGTGTAATGGCAATTCAGTACTTTAAAACAGCAGCTATCCCACAAAACGTAAATAAAATAAAATAAAATAAAATAAAATAAAATAAAATAAAATAAAATAAAATAAAATAAAATAAAATAAAATAAATAAAATGGAGAAAGGACTTGAACACACATTTCTCCAAAGAAGATATACAAATGATCAACAAGCATATGAAAAGATGCACACCCTCAGTAATTATCAAATAAATACAAATCAAAACCACAATGAGATATCACCTCACACCCATTGGGAAGGCCACTATCAAAAACCAGAAAATAACAAGTGTTGGTGAGGATGTGGAGAAATTGGAACTCTGTGTACTGTTGGTGGGGATATAAAGTAGTGTAGCTGCTATTGAAAATAGTATGGAGGTTCCTCAAAAAATCAAAAAGAGAATTACCATATAATCCAGGAATCCTGTTTCTATGTATACACACAACAAAATTGAAAACAGGATCTTGGAGAGATATTAGCACATCCACATTCATTGCAGCATTATTCACATTAGCGAAGAGGTGGAAGGAAGCAACCCAAATGCCCACTGATGGGTGAATGATAAAGAAAAAATATGTATACATACAATGGAGTATTTTTCAGCCTTTAAAAAGGAAATCCTGGGCCAGCCAAGTGGCTTAGTTGATTAAGAGTTGGCTTAAGAGCGCGAGCTCTGAGCAACAGGGCTGCTGGTTCAATTCCCACATGGGCCAGTGATGCTGAGTTGCTAACAGGTAGCCGGATGGCTCAGCTGGTGTAACAACAAGATTGTCTGTTCAATGGTGGGCTGTGCCCACCCACAACTAAGACTGAACTTGGCACCTTGAGCTGAGCTGCTGCCAGGATGGCTCAGTGGGTAGAGGGTACGCCCTTAACAGCAAGGATGCTGGGTCGACTCCCGCATGGGATGGTGGCTATGCACACCCGCAACTAAGATTGAACACGACACCTTGAGCTTAGAGGCCACGAGCTGCCGACTGGAAGCCAGATGGCGACTGGCACCCTCCACAACGAAGACTGAAGAACAACAACTTGTCTGTTCCCCTCGCCCAATTCCCCAACACTGTTCCCCTCCCCCACTTCCCAATAAAATCTTAAAAAAAAAAAAAGAGAGACTGTCATTCTTATAAACATATCCAACAGAATCTAATGCCAAAGCAATTGATCCCCATTCTCACTTATTTTAAAATTACAGAAACTCTTCTTTATTGGTTCTGAAATTTACCTCATTTCTTTTTCTCCCTGAATTTGTATTCTTCTTCCCAGAGATGTTTCTTAATGTAATGTGTTTATTGATCACCTATCGTACATTTTTGCAACAAAAAGTATATAAATTGATATGGTATTTCTTTTTCTAATTTCTATGACCATAGTCTCTAAATGTTAAAAAAGAGAAAAAAACCCACAGCTGAGAAACCAGGTTATAATATGCCTTTTGCTTCACTATGAGGTGGGCCACATGCCCACAAGAGGCTGCAACGCTCACAGCCAAACCTTGCAATGCATTCACCTGTATCCTTCCTATAATCAAATATTTATATTGTCCTGGAAATGCTTTTGCATTACTTTCTAATATGAATGCCACAAGAGGAGAAAGGGCCAATAAAGTGAGTAGGCAGGAAAAGTTAAAAATTTCAAAACAACTTTCTTCTGGATTGAATTATCATTGCAATTATTAGCATGCACACTTGATCGAAACATAAATACGCATAACTTTTTTTTTTTTTTAAGATGCTATTGGGGGTGACGGACGAGTGGCTCAGTTGGTTAAGAGTTGGCTTAGAGCATGTGCTCTGAGCAACGGGGCTGCCAGTGTGATTCCCACATGGGCCAGTGAACACTGCGCCCTAGCCGAGCTGTCACTGAGTTGGTGGCTCAGCTAGTGTAACAACAAGATTGCCTGTTCAATGGTGGGCTACACCCACCAGTAACTAAAGATTGAATTCGGCACCTTGAGCTGAGCTGCCGCCCAGATGGCTCAGAGGATAGAGCATGCGCTCTTAACAAGGCTGCTGGTTCGACTCCCACATGGGGTGGTGGCTACGCCCATCTGCAACTAAGATCGAACACAGCATCTTGAGCTTAGAGGCCACGAGCTGCTGAGGATAAGCCAGATGGTGACTGGCGCCCTCCACAACGAAGATTGAAGAACAACTTGTCTGTTCCCCTCCCCTAATTCCCCAACACTGTTCCCCTGCCGCAATTCCCCAATAAAATCTTTAAAAAAAAGAAGATGTTATTTGGAAATTGGAGGAAGGGAACAGCATTGGGGAATTGGGGAACGGGAACAGACAAGTTGCTGACCTTTTGTTCTTCAGTCAAGTTGTGGAGGATGTCACTTCACTGGTCCATGTTGGTATCATCATTGTGCTCTTCCCAGGTGAGGCAGTGGCTCTCCGGCCATTGGACAGCTGCTCACAGCAACTCAGGAAAGCTCACGCCAGCTGCACGCCAGCCCCACTGTGGCCTACGCCACAGCAGCCCAGCTCCAGGTGGAGCTGTTGTTCACCATCTTAGCTGTAGATGGCCCAGCGTCACTGACCCTCTATGTGGGATCCAAACTGGAGTCCTGCTGCTCAGAGCTGGCGTCCCAAACCAACTCTTAACCAACGCGCCACTCAGCCGGCCAGAATACGCATAACTTTTGATAAATCACTTTTAAGCATAAGAAATAAAATTTTATTAGAAACACACGTCTTATGGAAGAGGATGGAGGTTCTTCGTTCAGTTAGTGCCGGTATCTGCAAATAAACGCTACATCTTGCCAGATAGAGACAGGATCCAACACTTCCCCTAGTCCTGTTTTCCGGTTCTGTTTTCCATATTTTGAGCTGAAGCTTTACAATAGGAGGAACCTCTGGAAAGAGTTTTCTTGTGTTACTGCCACTTACATCTTTGAATTCTCTCTGACTTATGGTTCAGAAACTACTTAGTAAACTTACATCAAAAATTATTTCTGTTTAGGGCTGGCCGAGTGGCACGGTGGTTAAAGCGTTGGCTTGGGACGCCAGCGGCCCCGGTTCGGGTCCCACATATGAGAGCCACTGACACTGCCCTCAAAAAAAAAAAATTATTTCTGTTTAGATGTTAAGCATTAACAGCTCCAAACATCCCAACAAGAGACATGACGCAACTCCTATCAGAGGAACACATCACCACTACCTGTGGAGAAGTCTTGCCAAAAATTCAGTCCTGATCTGATCAAGCCTCAGATCCAATTACCAATTTACAGGAACCATAGGGCAGACAAAAGCATACTTCCCAATGTCATGCAGATGTGATTGGCAAACTCTAGGCCCAGCAAGTCTCCAAGGCAAGTGAGTGGGTTTTATTAACAAATCAAGTGCAAAGAACAAGAGTTTATCTATTTTCAATTTTGATTTAAACTAGCAAACTTCATAGAAATGAAGAAAGTTGCAACGTTTATGAGACAATTTAAAATTTTAGCACTAACTGCATTTTTATAATATGAATTATTAATTTATTTTGAGTGAGAGAATGCTATCGTGGCTCCTTGTATTTTAAAGACACATGCTGAAACATTTATAGATGAAGCAATACTGAAATATTGCAGTACTTTATAGATGCAGTAATATGATATCTGGGACTTAATTCAAAATAATACTGAATTATGGGCCGGCCGAGTGGCGCCGTGGTTAAGCGCTGGCTTGGGAAGCCAACGTCCCCGGTTCGGGTCCCACATACAAGGGCCAGTGACACTGCCCTCAAAATAAAATAAAATAAAATAAAATAAAATAATAATAATACTGGATGACTGGAAAGGAGGGCGTAGAAACGCAGTGCAATACAATTGCTTCAATGCACCAGTCAGAAATGAACAGTTTATTTCCTCACCTGCTGAAGAGTTGCCAAGAAGACACCTTGCCACTATCAGTATCTTCAGGGAGTGTCTCACCAAGCAACACTGCTGTGCCCTCAGTGTACCCTGCCTTGGGTCTTGTCCACACGGTGGTTGCCCCACCCTGGCACACCTCTGAAGGACCATCTCAGTTTCAGAGCTACCTCTCCCCAGTCCTACTTCCTTCTCTACCCTTACGAGTTGATCCTGAGAGCACTCCCACTCATCTTCCCACAAGCCAACCTTTATGTCAGAGCCTGCTTTCCAGGGTACCCATTCTGCAATGAAATGAAACCAGACAGGCCATGGGTTGATAATTCTTGAAGCTGGGTGTGGTAGGCAGAGTTCAAAGATGGCCCACAAGATCTCCATACCTGGTGTAAATACCCTGAATGATCCTCAGGACTGTGACTATGATAGGTTTTACTCCTGTGATTAGGTTATATTATGTAGCATAGTTGACCTTGAAATAGAGAGATTATCCTGGTAGGCCATCCTGGTAGGCCTGACCTAATCATATGAGCCCTTTAAAAGCAGAGAGCTTTCTCTGGCTCATCACAGAAGAGGAAATCAGAAATTTGAAGCACAGAGATTCACCACACTATTGCTGGCTTGAAAATGGAAGGAGCCACGTGGCAAGGAATGGCCTGTAACCACTAGCTGACAGTCAGTGTGGAAATAAGGCCCAGGTCCTCAGTTCTATAACTTTGAGGAACTGAATTCGGCCAACAAGAACAAGCTTCAAGGAGGATTTTTTTTTCCCCCAAAAAAGCCCTCTAAACAAAAGCTCAGCCCAGCTAACACCTTGATTTCACCTTTATGATACGCTGAGTAGAGAACCTAGACATGTCTACATGGTGTGGTCAACACATCTGTAGGCTTCAAAATTGAAAGACGTCCTCTTAAATGACCAATTATTGATGGGGTTCAAATACATATTTATCCGGGCCGGCCGAGTGGCGCATTGGTTAAGCGCTGGTTTTGGGATGCCAGCAGCCCCGGTTCGGATCCCACATGAGGGCCAGTGACACTGCCCTCTACAGCTAACAACAGCTCCACCTGGAGCTGGGCTGTGCGAGCCCCGGTGATGGTGTGGGCTGCAGCCCCTGCTGCAGTGGGCTGCCATAGGCTACAGTGAGTGGCCCGCAGCCAGTGTGAGCGGCTGGCAGCCAAGCGTGAGCTGCCAATAGCCGCGGTGAGCGACACCCAGAGGCCAGCGACCGATCTGCCTCATCCGGGAAGAGCGCAATGATGATACCAACAGTGAAGCAACATCCTCCGCAACTAAACTGAAGAACAAAAAGACAGCAACTTGTCTGTTCCCCTTCCCCGATTCCCCAACGCTGTTCCCCTCCACCAATTCCCCAATAAAATCTTTAAAAAAAAAAAAATACATATTTATCCTGAGCAAGAAGTGCTCATTTGATTTCATTAAAATCACAACTCTATGGAAAATAATACCCGAGGTTTGATTTTTTTTTTTTTTGGTTGGGGGGGAATTGGTCCGATGAAGCATTTGTTTTTCTCTAAAACTAAACTGGGGATGTACCCTAAAGCTTTTTTCTGTAACTGGGCCTGTGCCCACTGTGACCGGTATCCACTTCCTGTAACTCACATCTTTATGACGATAATCATCAAGAATAAATATGTGAACTGAAGCCTCGGCTTTCCTAGTTCTGTTGCTCTTTGTCATTTCAGGGAAAGGAAGTTGAAAACCAGAAGAAGGTCAAAAACATTCGTTCATCCTACGAGCCTCGTGTGTGTACTGTCAGCCCCAAGCTATGTAGGTCTCCTCATTACCACATTCAGAGATCATCAACTTAGATTACAAGCTTAGGATACATACTGCTTTTGTGCCATTCCTTTGGTTTTAAACAATTATTATGGAGGAGTATAAAGTTCTCTGAGTCTTTGTGGGCCCCTTGGCCCATTGGCCTGTTAACCTACTTCCTCAAATGTATATTGTCCTTTATTCAGAAAATTTCCCCTTGACTAAGCTTGCACTATCTATTGTAGTTATACTTCCTCTAATGTAGGCAAGCTTATTTTTTTCATGTGCAGAACTTAAAAAACAAAAACTCAGCTGCCATAAGAGCAAAAAACTTACTGAGTCTACCCTTCAAGCATGAAAATGGGTAATTCAGGATTATCATTAAGCACTTCTTTCCGATGTGGTCCAACATTCAGTTTTACACCTATGCACCGCAGGGTGTCAATGAGATGGGGCACTTCAAGGTCCAGCAAACTGGTGCGAGGGCCGGCCGAGTGGCGCATTGGTTAAGAGCTGGCTTGGGATGCCAGCAGCCCCAGTTCGGATCCTACATATGAGGGCCAGTGACACTGCCCTCTACAGCTAACAACAGCTCCACCTAGAGCTGGGCTGCACGAGCCCTGGCGATGGTGTGGGCTGCAGCCTCTGCTGCAGTGGTGAGCTACCATCCAGAGGCCTGCGACCGATCTGCCTCATCCGGGAAGAGCGCAATGACGATACCAACATGGGCCAGTGAAGCGATGTCCTCCGCAACTAGACTGAAGAACAAAAGGACAGCAACTTGTCTGTTCCCCTTCCCTGATTCCCCAACACTGTTCCCCTCTCCCAATTCCCCAATAAAATCTTTGAAACAAAAAACCGGTTCCAATCCCAGCTCTGCTGCCTACTGGCTGTATGAGCTGGGACAAACTTCTCCTCTCAGCCTGGAGCCCAAGAAGTGCTTGGTAACTGTTAGCTATCACTAGTTACACCATAGGTATGACAGAATGCATCATATAGTAATAAATGTAAAATCGGCATGTTCACACCATGTCACAGAGGTGCTGCTGGGATAAGCAGTGATGGACATACAGTTTCTAGAACAGTTCATGGTTGCAAGATCATCTAGAAGATTCTAGAATCATGTGCCTCAGACACATTATGTTTTTTTTTTAAGTTTTCCATTATAAAATGAGAGATGCTGATGCTGATTTGAAATCAAATCAGCCTTCCCCACCTTCACAATAAATAGCAACTCCTTTCTTCCAGTTGCCAAGGCCAAAAACCTTGTGCCACGCATGACTTCCCTCTTCTCTCATGTCTCACGTTCCATCTGTTGGGAAATCCTGTCAGCGTTACCACCAAATATCTTGAATCTGACCACTTCTACCACGTCCACCCCTACCATCCTGGTCCAAGCCACCATCGCCTCTTGGTAGATGATTGCAGCTGTTTCTATTGTTTATAAACCACCCATGATTACAACTGCTTCCTCGGTTGTTTCTTCTTCTTCAGCCCTTTCCCCTCATCAATCAGTTTAGGTGACTCTTCAGCAATGTAAGCCAGATCGTGCTACTCTTTGACCCCAAACCCTTCTATGGATCCCTTCTAAAAGCAAAATCCGGGCCGGCCGAGTGGCGCGGTGGTTAAGCGCTGGCTTGGGAAGCCAGCGGCCCTGGTTCGGGTCCCGCATATGAGGGCCAGTGACACTGCCCTCAAAAAAAAAAAAAAAAAAAAAAAAGAATACAAAAATAAAAATAAAACAAAAAAAGCAAAATCCTTTCAAAGGTCTGTGAGGTTCCTCATCACCTCTCTGACTTCATCTCCCCTTGCTCCCTCCTCTGCACCAAACTGGCTTCCTTGCTGTTCCTCAAGCACACTACGCATGTTCCTGCCCCGGGGCCTTTGTACTTGCCAATTGCCCTGCCTGGAATTCACTTCCTCCATACTTGTCCCCATGGCTCATACATTCACTTCCTTGAGGTTTTCACCTTGAGATTATTGTCTCAGGGAGGCCTGTCTTGCTCATTTTCTCTTAAATTGCACGCCCCCTACACAACATACACATTTTTAACCCCTTTTCCCTGGTTTATTTTTCTCTTTAGAAAAAAAACCAAAAACTTTTTAACTTACATATCTTGTATATTTTCTGTCTCTCCCACTAAAATTTAAGTTGCACAAGGGCAGGAATTTTTGTCGTTTTCTTTTAATCTCTTTTAGTCACTGTAGTATCTTCAATGCTTAGGAAGTACCTGGCACACAGTAGATGTTTGATAACAATTACTGGTTAAATGAATGAATGAAAAAATAAAGGATTTAGTCACTAAATTACAAAGTATTAAGACAAGCTAAAAGCTTTAAGGCCTATTTATTAACTCGGCATGATTTTACATGGAATCACATGGAGCAGGGGGATATACCAGGCTGGGAAAGTTAAATTTTCTTTACAGAGATTTCAATTTACTACATGCCTTTGAATACAGGCAAACATAGGCAGCCATGGCCACTGACAATCTCTGGATATCATCACTTTGACAAAAACTTTAAGTTAAATCCTTAATGAGCTCATATTATTAAAAATTAAATTTTGACTTTCCAATATGGGTGTTGTGGACTAAACGTTTGTGTCCCCCCTCAACATTCATGTGTTAAAACTCTATCACCCCATGTGATGGTATGAGGAGGTGGGGCCTTCAGGAGGTAATTAGGGTTAGATGAGGTCATGAGGGTGGCACTCTCATGAATGGGATTGGTGCCCTTATGAAACCAGAGAGCTTGCTTCCCCTTTTTGCTCTCCCCCACATGAGGATACAATGAGAAATTGGCAGTCTGCATCCAGGAGAGAACTTTCACCAGACTCAATGCTGACACCCTGCCTAACTTGGGCTTTCCGTCTCCAGAACTATGAGAAATAAATTTCTGTTGTTTATAAACCACCCAGTACTTTTGATATATAAGCCCAAGCTGACAAAGACACTGGGTGACCGCCCACCCCTCGTCCCGCAAATGAATGTCTCAAGAGGGAAACAAAGTAAAAAGAAAGTTAAAAGAGGCCAGTCAATAGACTAGCTTTCCATCTGTTATGGGCTAAATTGTGTCTTTCCCCTCCTCCCTAAAAATTGAGATGTTGAAGTCCCAACCATCAGTACCTCAGAATGTGGCTATATTTTGAGGTAGAGCCTTGAAAGAGGTAATTAAGGTAAAATGAAGTCGTTAGGTTGGGCCCTGATCCAGCAGGACTCATGTCTTTATGAGAAGAGGAGATTAGAGCACATGGGAAAAAAAACCTTTTCAGAAACATCTAGACTAATGTTTGACCAATTATCAGGGTACCACAGCCTCACCACATTGGCACATAAAATTAACCATCCCATGATGCTTGATAAGTGATTGAATGGTTGATTGATTCATTAAAATAAGAGTACAATTAGCTTAATTTAAGCTATTGCCACTGAAAGAAAAAAATACTTTTTATTTTAAAAATACTTTTAAAATTCAGGGTTTTAAAAATTACACATAGGGCCAGCCAATTGGCTCAGTTGGTTAAGAGCTCACTCAAGAGTGCAAGTTACAACAGAGTCGCCAGTTCGATTCCTGAGCCGAGCTGCCAACAGGTGGCAGGATGGCTCAGCTAAAAAAAAAAAAAAAAAATAGACATATATTTTCTCCAACTCTAATTGTACTTAGGGTATTTTGAAGAGTTAAAAGAAAATTGGCAAATGTGCTCGATTGTGGTAATTGTTGCACAGCTCTATAAAGTTACTATGAATTATTAAATTCTACACTGAAGACAGATGAGTTTTGTGGTATATAAGTTACACCTGAATAAAGCTTTTTTATAAAAAATAATTGAGCAATAAGTGAGTTGTTAATCAAGTAAAAACATACATATATATATATATATTTTTTTTTAGCTGAGCCATATATATATATATATATATATATATATATATATATATATATATAGATATTTTTTTTTTTTTTTTTTTTTAGCTGAGCCATCCTGCCACCTGTTGGCAGCTCAGTGCCTTTTCAGCTCTGGCTGGGCATTGAACTGCTGTTGCTCAGAGCTCAGCTTGCATTCTTGAGCGAGCTCTTAACTAACTGAGCCACTCAGCCGGCCCCCAAGTAAAAACATCTAAACAAGAGTATTTCAGGGCTAAGACAAAAGTAGACTTCACAATATTTCAGTGTAAGTAGGATAAAGTCTGGGGACACTTGGAAAATAGTACTATGGACAAAATCCTGACAGGCACAGAAAATAATATTTTAAAAAATAGCTTTGGGGCCAGCCGACTGGCTCGTTGGTTAAGAGTTGGCTTGGGACACCAGCTCTGAGCAACAGGGCCGCAGGTTTGGATCCCACATGGGCCAGTGACACTGCGCCCTCTACAGCTAAGATGGTGAACAACAGCTCAACCTGGAGCTGAGCTGCCATGAGTCACCGGCGACGGCATAGGCTGCAGCCCCTGCTGCAGTGGGCTGCCGTGAGCTACTGTGAGTGGCCGGCAGCCAGTGTGAGTGGACGGCAGCTAGCATGAGCTGCTTTGAGCCACTGTGAGCGGCCATCCAATGGTTGGCGACCGATTTGCCTCAGCCGGGAAGAGCACAATGATCACAATACCAACATGGGCCAATGAAGCAACGTCTTCCACAGCTAGACTGAAGAACAAAAGGACAGCAACTTGTCTGTTCCCCTTCCCTGATTCCCCAATGCTGTTCCCTCCCCCAATTCCCCAATAAAATCTTTAAAAACAAAAACAAAAAATCCCCCAAAACTTTGTTTCTGTTTACAAAGGCAACAAGTTTTTTCTAATAAATTTGGATGACACTGAAAATGTCAATAGCTTTGGGAAGATAGGAGCTAAGCAGCATTCTTTGGATTTAGCCATAAAGTCACTTGTCTCCTGAAAAGCACTGGTCCTCTCTTCACGCTCAGAAGGACATCCACACTGGGCTTCTAAAGGTGTTTGGAGGAAGGAGCTTCCCACCTGACCCCTTTGGCAAAACCTCTGGCAAAATCCAGAAAATTCAGGCACCATCTCCTCACCTCTGGGACCCTTTCTTTTCCCCAACAGTCATGTCATTCTCATCCTGCCCTTTTCTTATTTATTCCCCTCTTTTCTTCCCAATCCCGCCATCTGCTCTACTTTCTCCAACTTTGTCAACGTTTTTAACGTTTTTAGGATAAGTAAGATCTTTTTGTCCCCCATCCTATGGGAAAGTTCCCACCCCCATGGCATGACTGCAGTAGTCGCTGTCTTTTGACAGGTGTGAAATGAGACTCAATAGGTTAAGGCCACCAGCTGCTCAACTGCCCTCTGAAAGGCCCTGGGCTGTGAAGACAGGGACACAGATGCCCAGTCACACCTACTGATTTATATGACGTCTGGGGACTTACTCACACAGGCCCCCACCTTCAGATGGCAGCTCCTGGAAATTGCTGAACTAGAGGAAGAGAAAGCACTGCCCCTTTGAAAAATGCTCCATGAATGCAGAGGTGTGGCCAGAGTGACAGAGATGATGGCAGATCCCAGCAGCAGTGAGAACATGCCCTTCCTGACAGCCACTTGGGTCAACCTCTATCAATCACCTGCCTCCCCCTGTGCCCAAGAGCCATGGGAAGTTCAAGGTGATACGGAAAGAACTGTGTGGTCCTGTGTGAAAGTCCTGGCCAAGGGGTCCTGGGCACCAGCGGCAGTGTGAGCAGCACCACGTGGGAGAGCCAACAGCACAGAGTAGGGCTTCTCATAACAGGCCTTCCCATCCTGTCTGCTTTTCTTTCCCTATCCAAGTGCAGTGGAAGGAGTGGATGGCTAAGGAGAAGGGTTCCTTGAGAAGTGTGGACTCTTGGCTACTTACACCAAACAGTTTGCTATGAAGGTGACTTGGTGGACACACACACAATGAGAAGAGCCTGGGACATTCCAGAGACGCTGCTGTATGGGAAAGTGGTTTGTTTTCGTATACTCATCATTTATCCAGCCATTTTACCAAGCCCACCGACAGTAGTAAAACTTTTAGCTGAGTCTCTTGGGAGTCCCAGAAACCCGTTTGAGTGCGCCTGCAAGGTCTAAACTATTTTCATTATAATACCAAGAGGTCATTTGTCTTTCTCACTCTTATTCTCTCAAGAGTGTGCTTTGGCATTTCCCAATGACAGACCGCACTGTGTGTGACAGTGATCCTACTGAGTGCAGAGCACACATAGGAACCCAGCTGCCTTCTAGTAGGCCAGAGGTTAGAGGGATTTGTAGAATTGCAAAAGAATGGCACTTTTCTCACCAAATGCCTTTTGTTTGGGAAAATATAATTACTGTTCATAAAATTATGTTGCGTTAACTTGTAAATTAGTTTGTTAATCGTTAATGAATTAATGAGTAAATTTAAAAACCTTTTCTCAGTTAATTTTACCATGACTATAACAAAAGTCATTTGGACTCCTTTGTGAATTTTAAGAGGGTGAAGAAGTCCCAAGGCCGAAAGGTTTGAGAACTGCTGTTCTAGAAAAAGTATTTTACTATATGCAAATAGCAGTAATTTTGTATTCTTACTTGTATTTTTACTTCTTATCTTAACTTTGTTAGTCAGAACTTCCAGATCCATAGGCAATAATTGCAGTGCAAGAGCAGACAGCTAATTTAGTTCCTGGGCTGAAATGGCCAGTCTTCTAAGTTTTACCAGAGCCTGGTCATATTTCCCACGCTGTGTCCTGATCTAGAAAATATTAACAGCTGTTGATGATGCACTGCTCTGCTGTTTCACAGTTGTTTCAAGATAAAGATCTTTTTTTTGGTATTAAAAAAAAACACACACCTGTTTTATTGCTAGTGATTTTGTGATTTCGAGCATATTTTTTGACCTGAGTCTCTGTATTTGAGGCGGTTGCTTCTGAACTGTGGTTGGTTGACATTGAAATCACTGGTGAAATGGATGAGGGAACACTTTCTTCATAGATTTCCAGCCAATAAAGGCAAAGTTAATGAAAGAAATGTAAAATTAGCATTTTGCAACTCCCAGGGGAATAATTGATTCGGGAAAGGCTCATCAATGGATGTTATAACCATTTGGTGAAAAGTTGGGGAACGGAATCTGTGCATAGAAACAACCTACCACTCCACTGAACGCTTCCTAGTTACCGTGGAGAAAAGGGACCTTTACAATGTGAGACACCCTGGCATTATGGAAGCAGTGATGTAATGTACAACTATGACGTATTGTTCCCGAAACGTTTAACTTGAACCTTGGCGAGCCTTTAGCCAAGAAGCAGATCCACGTCTCTTGAGGCATAAAACTTATACAATGTTGAGAGTCCCTCTTTTTTTTTTTTTTTTAGCTGAGCCATCCTGCCACCTGTTGGCGGCTCAACAGCAGCTCAGCTAGGGCTAGGCATTGAACTGCTGTTGCTCAGAGCTCAGCTCGCACTCTTGAGTGAGCTCTTAATCAACTGAGCCAGTTGGCCAGCCCTGAGAGGTCCTCTTTAAGAAAAAGAATATAAAATATACACCAGAATGAATATTGACATAGAGTAAAAAAGTAAAATTACAAGTTATACAGTTCAAAAAGGAGTCAAATATCATGGCTATCACAAAATCTAGGAAAATAATGTAATATTTGTATGAATTAACAGCCTGACACATGTCTGAAGTACTTCTCGCTTCCATTTTTGCTGCATGCTCTTTGATCCATAGTGTAATATCATTTCCATAGAAAAGAGAGTTCCCAGCAGTTGAGGCGTGGTCCCCACCGCCTATCCCAATTGACTCAGAGGTTCTGGGACAAACCTGGGCATTGCTAGTATTTAAACAGGCTCAGTGTTTCTAAAGTGCAGCCAGAGCTGAGAACAAGTGCACTGGGTCATCTCTGGGCCTCACAATGTCCCCAGTTATGACTTGCTGTAACTCACACTGCAGGATGGCAACTAGAGCATGGCAACAGACAGGAAACAAAAACCCCAGGGGCAACAACAGTTTCTGTGACCCAGAAAACCCACACCTGAGCAAAAACGACTAAGGGTGCCGAGGGCACCGGGGCTGTGCATTCCTCCCTCTGCCTGATTTCTCCCCCACCCACTCCTCCCTCCCCTGGCCTCTGAGGCTCTTTCGGAAAGAGTTGATCTTAAAGCATAAACAAAGCCATGGATGATGGGCCACAGGGTTGAACAGCATATAGCTCCAGGTGGCACACTGGTGGACTGTGTGACCCCAAAAGTGATGGTCCATGCCTGTTAGCAGTCACTCTCCAACTCCCATTCTCCCAGCAGATGGCATCTATTAACTACTTTGTGTTTCTATGGATTTGCCGATTTTTGATATTTCATATAAAGAGAATCAGGCAGCATGTGACTTTCTATGACTGGTTTCTATCATTTGGCACAGTGTTTTCAAGGCTCATCCATGTTGTGGCATGTATCAGCACTTCATTTTTTTTATTGCTGAATGATTTCCATTATATGTTCTACCAAAGTTTGTTTATCCATTTATAAATTGATGGATATTTGGGTTGTTTCCACTTTGGGGCTGTTATGACTAGTGAGTTAGCTGCTCACTTTTGATTCCCATGCTGCCACTTCCTGAAGGCACCCATGTAAAGGTGGCCCTGTCCCTCACAGGCTGATCCAGACTAACACTTCTCTTAATGCCTTAGGCTCTGGACTCATGGGTCCGATCCTCTTGGTCCTCAACCCTTCAGACTTCTGGCCCTTAGGGTGAGCTGGGGCCCCATTCTTTTTACCATCAGCCTCAGTCAAGCTCTCCCCACCCCCATCCATCCAGACAAACTACAAGAACACTAAATTTCAAAGCAAAAGAGCAGAGAGTCCCAGTCACTCTTTCTCGGAGTCTCCTTGACATCTCTGTAAATTAGTCAGTCTATTTGCATGTCTCAGATTGAGGCATCTCCTAATTTCACAGGCAGACTACATCTAAGCTCCAAGCCCTTATCCAGACCAAAGGGTCCAACCCAAGCTCCCACCACCACCACCAATATAGTCCTTGGAAGACTGCCTTTCATCTGTGTAACAGAAGAGGCCATTCATGAGGTTAGCCTTTGACCTCAAAGTGGGCCTCAAGGAAATGCCAATTTCCATTCTAGAAACTGCTACAGCTCCTACTTTAGGGCTGTTCCAGCTTCACCATTCTTAAGATGCAGCCTCCCCATGGGCCACGGACCCCTGTTCCACATCTGTGTAATGTGGCTATATGACTGCCAGGGGAGGCTGCCTCAGGGTGGAGAGCCTGGGATTATCTCCAGGACTGGAGACACCATAGCCTTGACTTCTGCATGCCTATTTAACCAGAGCACCAGACAGGGCAACCAACTCATCCAGTTTACCGGGGACTTTCCCAGTTTCAGCACTGAAAGTCCTGCATCTGATGAGACCCCTCAGTCCCTGGCCAACCAGGAGAGTGGGGCACCTGGCAGAGCATGGTACTTTTTAGCCACAACATTGGCTAAAGACCAAGGTGTAATGAAACTATAGGGAGAGCCACATGATCCACATGTGAGGACAACAGTAGGAAGTCAACCATGGCAGTGTCGATAACCTGCCCAACAAGTGTTAGGATTCCCATTTCAGAGATCAGAAAACAGTGGACTAGGGTGACTTGTCCATGGCTGCAAGGCTAGTGAGAAACGAATCTTTGAATGGAGGGATATGGAATCCGGCAATGGGGCGGGGCCCGGCATCACTTTGGGCTGGCATGATGATGATGATGATGATGATGATGATGATGATGATGATAAAATTCACATAACATAACAGAACCTGTTTAAAGTATACAGTTCAGTGGCATTTACTACATTCACTATATTGTACTACCTGTATCTAGTTCTAAAATATTTTCATCATCCTTAAGGAAACCTTGTACCCATTAACTGGTCACTCTCGAGCCCCCCATCCCCTCTCCAGTCTCCAGCAACCACCGACCTGTTGTTCATCTCTATGGATTTACCTATTCTGGACATTTCATATAAATGGAATCGTACAATATGTGATCTTTTGTGCCCTGTTTCACTTAGCATGTTTTCAAGGTTCATCAGTGTTGTAGCAGATATCAGTACTTCGTTTCTTTATATGGCTGAATAATATTCCATTGTATGGACGCATCATATCTGTTTATCCATAGTTATGTTTATGGAAGGCTTGAGCTGAGCTCAGCCTTGCCCTAGTCCCTCCAGGAAGCAAGGGAGACCTCAGCAAACACTTGCTCTGGCTCTTGTTTTTAACCTCACAAATAAAATATTAATACATTCTCAATTGTAAAATAAACAAAATTCAAACAACACTCATCAAGCGATGAAACACTGACATTCTGAAAGTGCTCCAGCAGTTACGAGGCACAGGGTAGGACTGCATAGGGAACACAAACGGAGTTTGGTGATCACTGTCATGCTAAAGATGCAGGTTAAAGATATCCCTCCTCCACTGGCACCATACCCACCCCCACCTCACCTCCAAATTATAAATATGCTCAGGTCTCCCTCAACTTAAAAAAATGACACAGATTTCCTTTGGCCCCACCACTTCCTCAGCTCATCACCATGCTTCATCACCACACTTTTCTTGTCTTCCTCACACCCACTCATTAGTTAATCCCTCTCGATTTGGCTTCACTGCCTGCTGTTACCCCGACACTGCTCTCTGAAAGTCACTGCTGTCCCCCACAACCACCCCCTGGTTTTTGGTCCAACCTCTCCCATCCTTTTCCTCTGTAGTGGATGACACTGTTGACCAGCCCCCTCCTTCTGAAAACTCTCTTTGCTTTCCTCCTCCTCTGTCTAATCTTGGCATTACGTTTTCCCATGTTATCTCTTGTTTGATTGCAAGATTCTGAAAGCAAAGCCTGTGTTATAATTTCACATACTATGGAACGTCACATGCCTTATCAGTTATCAACAAATATTTGTTGATGTGAGCTGTTTGTGTACATTTGTTTCCAGAATGAGACAGGGTCCACCCATCCTAATCTGAAAACCCTGCATCTCAGGGACATGATCAAGAACCTCTCAGTTTCTCCTCGAGGGGACCTTAGAGCACATCAAGGACACTCATTCACCAGGGTCTAATTTTTCACGTGAAAGATTTAGTACACAAAAGAGCATGTGACCTTGAGGCACCTGCTTATGCAGTACTGGATATGCACAAAGGCTTCGAGGAATAGCTTCCTGAGTTTCTTGACATTTTCAGTGCTTACTGTTACTTTCACACTTAGCTAAGTAACCTTTGATACTGTGTGGTTATAACATAATAACCACATGTCACTTTGTCTTCTCTGTCAATGGAGAAAATTTCGAAGGGCTTTAACCGCTGGTAAAAGTGTCTTCTCACTTCAACCACATAGTAGCAAGTAGTATGTGAATCAAATGGCTATTTTCACTAAGTGGGTTGAGTATAAATTACAAGCGGAATACAAAACTCCCTGGGCTTGCCTGAATGTAGGTTAGCCAAAAACAGTTCTCTGGGCAGTTAAATCTCCTCTATCGATTCCTTTCTTGTTAGTTCTAAGTCAATCTTGAGACTGATCCCAGCTTCTAAGATCTGTCTGATGACTCTGGTGGGAAGTCCATGCCATGTTTACCTAAGGTAAATGTGCTAAGGGCCATCCCAGGCTGCAGCCATGCTTTCCTCTGCCATCTGGCCCTTCCCTAGCTTTAGTAGAATGGCTTCCAGGAGGGCAGGTCCTGCCCAGAGGATGCCTGGGTGACTGATCACCAGCATCAAGTGTCCAGGGGCTCTTTAAAGCCATGACTCCCCTTTCCTCTGCAAGAAAGAGCACAGACCCTCTCTGTCCTGAGGGTCTAACTTCCCCAAGTAACCCATCAGCCCAGGTCACTTCACTGTCCCACAAAGCCAACTCTGGGTCTGAGGATGTCTTTAGCAGCTGGGAGCTTGCTCTCCTCTTTTTCCTGGCCCCAACTGGGGTGATTCCCTGAGTGAATCACCATGTCCTTGGCCAGCAGCTCAGAGACACAAATCTCCTTCATCAGGAGTCATCCCCCTCATTTGACTCCTTCTCCTCCTTTTGAGAACTCTAGAAATCCTCAATAGGATTTCCAGGTCTTTCTCTGTATTTTTAATGGTGAAACTGACCTCAGAGCTGCATTATGAAATATGTCCCATGAGGTCCTTAATGCCAGTCCCATGTCTTGGCACCTTCTCAGGGGTCCCTGGCTTTCCAGGGGACACTGAGCCTCTTCAGGGTCCTATTGTTCACATACTTCTAGAGTGGCCCTGTGAGAGCTAAGGAGAGGTGCTTTATTTAACCAGTGCCACTAACTGGCAGCAAAGACAGCCCCTCCATGATCCTGTCCAGAGCCTGGTAGACAGAGAAGCATCTGCTCACACCTCCAACCCAGCCCACCTTCTTTAGGTAGCACACAAGCCAACCACTCTAAAGCCTCATCTCTGATACTTCTGCCAACTGAGGCAGTCCTGCTGAGTTTATAAATACCAAAGTGTCACTGTGTATTTTTAGGTCTGTGGAAACAAAGATCATAGCACAGGTTTCACCCATATCATGTGTAATGGCAAACGAAAGAGGAGGAAAGTCATTTCTGTCCGAAGATGACATTGGATTGTATGTAAGTGAGGAACAAAGACAATCAACTGAGAAACTATTAGAAACAATCAGGTAATTTTATCATATAACTCATTACAAAAGTAATAATTAAAAAGCAACAGTTTCCTACATAGAAATAAAAACCAGTGAGAACAGAGGGCCAGTGACACTGCCCTCAAAAAAAAAAAAAAAAAACTTCAGTGAGAACAGATATAATGGAAGAAAATATCTCTCTTATAATCATGGCAACAGCACATCGAAAGATAAAATGTCAAGGAATACATTTAGCAAGAACTCTACGGCTGGCCAAGTGGCACGGTGGTTAAGAGTTGGCTTGGGAAGCCAGCGGCCCTGGTTCAGGTCCCACATATGAGGGCCAGTGAAACTGCCCTCTAAAAAAACAAACAAACAAAAAACTCTATAGGGATTATTTTGAGGAATATAAAAGGCTTAAGTAAATAAATAGATTCACTTTGTTTTTATAAATTATTTCAATTCTCACCAAGTGATTTTTTTTTTTAATTCAGTAGTATCCCAATTAAAATGCCAACAGGAAAAAAACGACTGAAATCCTAACTTTATTCTTTTAATAAATATAAATTATAGATTGGTCAAATATGAAACAGTAAAAGTCCTAGAAGAAAACATGAATACATTTGTTAACGAAATTAAGCTATGGAAGTCCTTTCTAAGGAAAAAATATTTATAAGCATAAAAAGAAATAATTATTATTTTAATTACATTAAATAATTGATTCATTGTTAGTCTTCTTAAAGAAGGTAACTGGTCCACATATCATAAAATATAAAAAAAGAAAATATACACATACAGAAGGATTTTCAACAAAGAATTAAAAAGTAAATCCTGGGGAGAGGAGATCAAAGATGGTGGAGTAGATAAATGCTGTGCTTGCCTCATCCCATGAATACATCAAAATTACAACTAAATCATGGAACAATCACCCTGGAGAACAATCTGAAGTCTCGCTGGACAGAACTTTTAGAGCTAAGGATATAAAGAAGAAACCACGTCAAGACTGATAAGAAGGGCCAAGGTGTGAAACAATCTGGTCCCACACCCACCTGTGGCAGTTGAAAATTGGGAGAGATATCTTGGCCTCATATGGGCTGCTGTGTGTGGGGGTGGGGGTGGGGGGGAGGTACCCCATGGAGTGGGATTTGCACCAGAGGGTTCTGGTGCCCGTTGAGACCACCCTTTGGTGTGCTGCTTGTTGGGCTAATTGAGCAGTACTATCCTGTGGTCTGAATCCAAGCTTCCAGTAAGTTGGTTCTGGAGTCTCTTGGGAGGGGCTCCAGTATAGGCCCAGGTCAGCCACTGCCTGTGACTGGCCGGGGAGTACCTGGTAGGAGCTACAAAGCAATCCACAGTTGGTTGCTGCCTATGCTGTGCCTGGAGGCCTGTGGGAAAGACCATGCTGCGAACTGAGGATGGCTGCCACCGGTATCAGGTCTGGGGTAACTCCACAAAAAGCCAGGACACTCCACGGCCTACTATCACCTTCTGACTCCTGTAAGGTTCAGACACTAATAAATCCTCCTGTAGTACTCAAGTTGGGGGAGGCAGGATCTCAGTGAGTCAGCAGGGTGGAGCAGTGGAGCTCACCAGGTCAATCAGATTCAGATTTGGCCAGAGAGGAGTGGGCTCAACAGAAGAAAGATGGCGCCGGCCGCTAGGGATGATAGCCCCACACAGGGAAAATGGGGACCGTCTCTCCAGTCCTCGCCCCAAAGTTCTACAACTCAGTCTCTCTCCATATGTCTGCAATGTCCCCAGAGTCACTGTCTGTCCCTCTGCCGGAGCCCAGGGTGAGTGTCTGCACAGGCCCTTTAAAAGGATGTCTGGGTTGCTCACAGCCTTCCCTTCCACCTAGATGGTCAGAATCCCCACTGTTTTTCACAGTCAGAAGTTGAGGAGGCTCCTGTTCCCAGCACCAGTATTGGGGAGCCTGGTGTGAGGGACTGGGGTTCCTTGCTCTTTCATGGCTGTGGATGTGGCCAAACTCCACAGTCTGTCAGTCTGAGGCACAAGGGACACTCCTGGAACACCTGGCTCAGGTGACCAGGGAGACTGTGCCACTGGACCCCACAGAACCCCTACTACATAAGGCTACCCTGCCGAGACTGGGAGACATAGCAGATCTACCTAATACATAGAAACAAACACAGAGAGGCAGCCAAAGTGAGGAAACAAAGAAATACTCCCAAAGTGAAAGAACAGAGAAAACTCCAGAAAAAGAACTAAATAAAATGGAGGCAAGCAACCTACCAGAGACAAAGTTCAAAACAATGGTTATAAGGATGCTCAAGGAATTTAATGAGTACTTCAACAAAGAGATAGCAAGCATAAAAAGTGACATAGAAACCATAAAAAAAGAACCAATCACAAGTGAAGAATACAATAACTGAAATGAAGAATACCCTAGAAGGAATCACCAGCAGACTAGATGGAGCAGAGGATCAAATCAGTGATTTGGAAGGCAAGGTAGCAGAAAATACCCAATTAGAACAGCAAAAAGAAAACAAGAATCAAAAAAAATGAGGCTAGTTAAAGAGCCCTCTGGGACAACATCAAGCATAACAACATTCACATCATAAGGGTACCAGACGGAAAAGAGAAAAAGCAAGAGATTGAGAACCTCTTTGAAGAAATAATAACTGAAAGCTTTCCTAACCTGGCAAAGGAAATAGATATTTGAGTCCAGAAAGCTCAGAGAGTTCCAAATAGGATGAACCCAGACAGACCCACACCAAGACACATTATAATTGAAATGGCAATGGTTAAAAACAAACAGAGAATCCTAAAAGCTGCAAGAGAAAGGCAACTAGTGACTTATAAGGGAACTCCAATAAGACCGTCAGCTGATTTCTGAACAGAAACTTTGCAGGTCAGAAGGGATTGGCACAAAATATTGAATGTGATGTAAAGCAGGGACCTACAACCAAGATTACTCTACTCAGCAAGGCTATCATTTTAAGTCAAAGGACAGGTAATGAGCTTCTCAGATAAGAAAAAGCTAAAGGAGTTCATCACCACCATTACAAGGAATGTTAGAAGGACTTTTTTAAGATGGGGGAAAAAAAGGATAAAAAATACGAATAATAAAATGGCAATAACTACGTATCTATCAACAATTGCTTTCAATGGAAATGGATTAAATGCTCCAAACATTAGGTGGATGAATGGATAAGAAAACAAGACCCTTACATATGCTACCTACAAGAGACTCACTTCAGATTGAAAGACACACAGACTGAAAATAAAGGGATGGAAAAGTTATTTCATGGAAATGAAAACAAAACAAAACAAAAAAACTGGGGTAACAATACTTACACCAGACAAAGTAGACTTTAAAGGCTATAGGGCCAGCCGAGTGGCTCAATTGGTTAACAGCATGAGCTCTGAGCAACAGCGTCACCAGTTTGATTCTCACATGGGTCAGTGAGCTGTGTCCAAGCTGAGCTGCCAACAGGTGGCAGGATGGCTCAGCTGGTGAGAGCATGTGCTCCTAACAACAAGGTGGCCAGTTCGACTCCTGCATGGAATGGTGGGTTATGCTCACTCGCAACTAAGATTGAACACAGCACCTTGAGCTGAGCTGCCCTGAGCTGCTGAAGGGCAGCCAAATCTCTCAGTAGTTAGAGCATGCTCTTAGCAACAAGGTTTCTGGTTCGACTCCCTCATGGGATGGTGGGCTATGCCCACCTGCAACCAAGGCTGAACATGGCACTTTGAGCTGGGCAGCTGCGAGCTGCCTATGGGTGGCCGGATGGCGACTGAACTTGGAACTGAGCTAGCTGCACCCTCCACAACTAAGATTGAAGGACAACAATGTCACTGTTTCCCTTCCCCAATTCCCCCAATAAAATCTTAAAAAAAAAAAAAGCAAAGGCTATAACAAGGGACAATGAAGGACCTGGTAATCCCATTTCCTGGCATTTATCCAAAGAAACCCAAAATGCAACTCTGCAGGGACATGTGCATCCAAATGTTCATTGCAGCATTGTTTACAATGGCCAAGATGTGGAGGCAGCTTGGGTGTCCATTGATGGAAGAATGTTTAAAGAGGAGGTGGTACATATATACAGTGGAATATTGCTCAGCCAGGAAAGGAATGGGTTCTTGCCATCTGCGGTGGGCTGGATGGACATGGAAGTTATTGTGCTGAGTGCAGTTTGTCAGACAGTGAAAGTCAGATGCAATGTGATTTCACTTATATGTGGAATCTAAAGAACAAAATAAGCAAACAAACAGAAACTGACTTATAGATACAGAGAGCATTTTTATAGTTGCCAGATGGGAGTGGAGTTGAGGGGGTGGGTGAAAAAGGGGAAGGGATTAAGAAATACAAATTGGAGCCGGCTGAGTGGCTCAGTTGGTTAAGAGCTCACTCAAGGGTGAGAGCTCTGAACAACAGGGTTGCCAGTTGGATTCCCGGCCCCAGCTAAGCAGCCGCTGAGCTGCCAAAAGGTGGCAGGATGGCTCAGCTAAAAAAAAAAAAAAAAAAAAAAAAAAGAAAGAAAGAAATACAAATTGGTTGTTACAAAGTAGTCCTGGGGATGTAGGGTATAGCATAAGGATTATAGTCAATAATACTGTAATAACTACGTATGGTGTCAGATGGGTACAAGATTTGTTGGGGTGATAGATAGGAGGGAGTTCGGGGAGAGGGTAAAAAAAGTGAAGGGATGGGCCAGCCGAGTGGCGCGGTGATTAAGAGCTGGTTTGGGATGCCAGCGGCCCCGGTTCGGGTCCCACATATGAGGGCCAGTGACATTGCCCTCAAAAAAAAGTGAAGGGATTAAGAAACACAAACTGGTAGTTACAAAATAATCGTGGGGATGTAAAGTACAGCATAGAGAATAGAGTCAATAATATGGAAATAACTATGTATAGTGTCAGGTAGGTACTAGTCGGGATCACTTTTAAGTTATATAAATGTCTAACCATATACTGTACACCTAAAATTAATATAAAATAATATTGAATGTCAACTAACTGAAAAATTTTTAAAGTGGGGAAAAGGTGAAGGGGAGTAAGTGGCCCAAATTTCCAGGTAAAAAACAAGTAAATCATGGGCATGTAATCAATAATACTGTGATAGCCTAGTATGGTGTCAGATGGTTGCTGGACTTATTATAGTGATCACTTCTTTAGGTATATAAATGTTGATTAACTATTATGTATACCTGAAATTAATAATATTATATTGCTAATTATATTTTTTAACAAAATGTCTTTAAAAAAATGTAAGTCCCTCTTTCCACATTCTCTCCTGGGTGACATTTATCTTTTTAGTTTTTATTTATTTATTTATTTATTTATTTATTTATTTTTGAGGGCAGTGTCACTGGCCCTCATATGTGGGACCCGAACCGGGGCCGCTGGCTTCCCAGGCCAGCGCTTAACCACCGCGCCACTCTGCCGGCCCACATTTATCTTTTTAAATGGTGTATACACACATAAAAATAATGCATGCTTATATTTTAAGACATTGTTATTGTTCTCTTGTGTATCCTTACAGAATATCCAATCATGTTCAACCAGATTTTTAAAAAATACAAATGGGAGTATACTAAACACACTCCAAGATTTTTCACTTACTCCACCCAAGAGATCAATTTATATGTCCACATTGAATATTGTCTCATTCATTTCTAGCTGTTTAAGATTGTTCGGCATAAAAATGATAAATTCCTGTATGAGAAAAATTATCACAAACCAATTTAAAAGACAAATTACAACCTGGGTGAGGGTGGAGGGGCACATATTTGCAACACATATGACCGAATAGAGCTAATATCACTAAAACAAATCAATTTTAACAGGGACAATAAGCCACTCCAAAAAGGGCAAAAGAGGGCTGGCCGAGTGGTTCAGTTGGTTAAGAGCTCACTCAAGAGTGTGAGCTGAGCTCTGAGCAGCAGCAATTTGATGCCCAGCCTGAGCTGAGCTGCCGCTGAGCTGTCAACAGGTAGCAGGATGGCTCAGCTGAAAAAAAAAAAAAAAAAAAAAAAATAGGCAAAAGGTATGATCAGCTGTTTCATAGAAAGGGAAATTCATATGTTCTTAAACAAACAAGAGAGGGTCAACCTCACTCAGAGTTAAAAGATGTAAATCAAATAACAGGAAGTTTTGGTTGCTGTGCCTATAACATAGACAAAAAACTACCAGTTTAATACTTTGATGCTGGTGAGGTTGTGGGGAAAGAATGTGCCCACCAGAGCTGCCCAGAGGTGACACTGAAGACCATCTTTGGCCTGGCCATAGGGTCTCCAGTTCTTTTTTCTGACTTACCCAAGGATTCTGCTTCCTAATATCCTTCCATACACTTGTTTTCTGCTTGAACTGGCTAGGGTGACTTCTGTGGTGTCTGATTTAGACCCTGACACAGGGCAGCTGCGCCCATTTCCTCCCAGCTAAGAGGATACCTATTTCTTCTTTATAAGTGGGTTGAGAAGACTCCCCAAGAATTGACTTACTGGTGTTCAGTGCATGGGCATGGTTATCAGTACAGGCGCATGGCCACTCACCTGAAAATCTCAGGCCAGAAATGTTTTGCAATTTGTGGTTTTAGAAAGAGGACATGGTACAGGTAACATTATGTAGTACCTCCAGTAGGGTGTGGGCCAGCACCTTGTAATCAAACCATTTATGGTGAGCTCTCAAGAGAATTGTGTAACTATTTCCATCTCATGGGATAGAGACTATCTACAGCTTTGTGTTAACTCAGGTCATGAGTTATAAAGGAAGTTTGTGATTTTTCAGAGCTCTTTAAATTTTGGAGTTGTGGATTAGCACTGTGGACCTGTATTATGTCTATGATATTTTCCCGTGGCCTAATTATTTTATTCTGTAATACTTGTTTTTTTAAAATCCTTTTAACAGCAGCCTGAATTCTCAGTGGAGACAACTCCGGCCTCTTGGCACAGTTTCTCTCTTTATCAGTCTCAGTGACCTTTGGCCCACAGGTGGGGTTAGCCCCAGTTTGTATATGACATCACTGGATTCTTGGTATCCCCAAGCCCAGAGTGACACTGGAGTTTCCCCCCAGGCTTTGGAACTACGTGAGGGGCCAGAGCCCCAGCACTGAATTGGGGTAGTTTTTCTATATGGGTCCTGATCTGATTTCAGTTCAGGTTAAGAATGAAATATCTTTAGAGTTAAAATTCACTCTCATTGAGTTTCTCCAAAGGTGAAATTTGACTCATAAAATATATGAGTCAATATATGTGATTGATCAAGGTACAATATATGTACCTTGATCATCATTGACTAAACATTTTGCAACCCTATGTTTAAGGTCTTAAACATGACATGCAATTTTTCCTTTGTTACTTTTTGTCGCAGCTTGATTGTGGTATAATCAATATTGAGATAATAATAATCAGTATACATCATGCTGTGCTTATATGAAATGTACATTTTTATGAGTTTTTACATACATAATATGATGAAAATCCGTCACTTAAAAGTTTCCTCATTGGGCCGGCCGAGTAGCGCATTGGTTAAGCGCTGGTTTTGGGATGCCAGCGGCCCCGGTTCGGATCCCACATGAGGGCCAGTGACACTGCCCTCTACAGCTAACAACAGCTCCACCTGGAGCTGGACTGTGCGAGCCCCGGCGACGGTGTGGGCTGCAGCCCCTGCTGCAGTGGGCTGCCATAGGCTACAGTGAGTGGCCTGCAGCCAGTGTGAGCGGCTGGCAGCTGGTGTGAGCTGCCAAGAGCTGCTGTGAGCGGCCATCCAGAGACCAGCGACCGATCTGCCTCATCCGGGAAGAGAGCAATGATGATACCAACATGGGCCAGTGAAGCAATGTCCTCCACAACTAGACTGAGGAACAAAAGGACAACTTGTCTGTTCCCCTTCCCCAATTCCCCAATAAAATCTTTAAAAAAAAAAGAATCCAGTGCGTTGGAGGGTGGTTCCCTGGACTGGATCTTAGGACAGAAAAAGGAAACTGGTTGAAATCCAAATAAAGTTTGGGGTTTAGTTAATATTATGGCAACCATGTTGGTTTCTGGGTTTTGACAAATGTGCCTGAGTAATGTAAGACGTTAATCTTAGGGAAACTGAAACTGGGTACGGGATGTATAGAACGCTCTGTACTTTGTAACTTTTCTGTAAATCTAAAATTATCCAAAATGTAAATGATATTGAAAAAGATTCCAATGACAGTTATTGACAGAGAGCCATGTTTTATCACAGGTGCTGTGTTTTAAACATAAAAGATTTTGTTATAACTCTATACAATGGGCAAGCAATAGCTCTTATATTGTAGTTTTTTAAAAGTAACAATGAAGCATATTTTACTTTCCGGTGCTAACTGGTTCCTCATCCATGGTTATATCATCTTCTCATTCATTTTCATTGTCACCTGTTGGGTCTTTTACCTACCAATTACAGCCATTTCTAAATGCAAGTTTGAACAGAAGGCCTGTATTTTGGTTTTGGGAAATAAGACTAATCTGCTTGTAAATAATAATAATAATAATAATAATATTAATAACATAAATGGAGCCACCTTAAAATGGAGTTGGAGCTGCCATCCCAGAGGAACTGCCTTGCACTTATATGCCTCAAACCTTTGGAATGTTAGAACAGAGCAAAATAACCTTTGAACTGTGTGGGCCTAAAGCAACATTGTATACCAAAGTTTACTGTTTGCAAAGATAACAGGAAAGCAGATATTATGACTACCAGACTGAAAATTAAAAACACTGTCTAGAAATAGCATCAATGTGTTAGTTTTTCTGCATCAATAACAATCCCTTCCTTCTATTGATGTATTATGATTGTTCCCCTTCCCTTTCTTATAAAATACCCCTTGCCTTTGTCTCCTAATGGGAACACTATTTGGGCTTATTTGTTTGTTTGTTTGTTTTTGTTTGTTTGTTTCATCAGTTTTATTGGTCATATATCCAGAATTTATTATATAAATCTTTCAAAGTAACTAGATTTTACAAGAATAATTTACAATTCAGCTCTGATTGCACAAATGCTTGACACAGGAAACCATTTTTACAAATACATGTTTTCTTGGAAGAACACTTTAATAAACAAAATAAGTATACATCTTACAGCAAATTTTATGCAGTTTTTTCCTCCCATTCAATCATCATTTCAGGTTTTTTATCACAGCATGTCCATCACATCCAGTAAACCAAATTACAATTTGTTGCGGCTTCTCATTTTCAACTACTATTGAGGTTCACACTGTTAAGAGTTTGTAGACTTCTTTTTCTAATTTTTCCTGGTCCTGTATGTAGGCTAGAAGAGGTAATTTAAACAACACTCCTTCTATATGTAACTTGTATCAGGTGAATGATCTTTTCGCATCTCACCTAGGCTAGAGCAGCTAGTAGTTTTACTACCGTTGGATCAAGCAGAAAGGATAAACCCTTACATTCCTAACAGTTTCTAAACTGCAAAAATGAAACCTTAGAAATAAGAGGTAAATACAAATACTAGGAACGCTAAAACATTTGTTATTGATTAGAGTAGAGAACACTTTTAAATTCAAGGTCTCTCCCAGGTTGAAGAAGTCATAAGAGAAAGAAAGTATAAGGATGTGGCAGTAGTTTTATAAAATATTGAAAAACTGAAAAACGTGAATTGCTTAGGTCAGTGGTGTATCATATGGAAAGGGTTAAAAGATACGGCCTCTGTGGCGAGCTGAAATCACTATGTGACATTTGTCTTATGCTGTGGCTTTGAAATAGCCTAATCAATACTCACTTGCCCAAAGCAAGTAATCACTTAGGCCAGGGAAACTTTTACAGAATACTGACCACATTTACCCAAAGAGACAGGACCCACAAAGGAAGCAGGCATTTGGCATTCATTCATTCCTTCACTGCTACTGAAAAGTGTGTCCTCTTGGCAAAGCTTGTCTTACTTTTCAGGTAGCATGAATTAAAACCAAGGGACTAGCAGTATTCTGTGGTCATGTTCCTGAATACTCAGCTCCAATTATCCAATATGCTTAAGAAGTTTCTTTAATCAAGTCCTTGTCCAATAGAAGATGGAACAGCACATTATGACACATGTCCCATTTCTCTTCTCTGATTTCTCTTTCTCATCCCAGTGTAACAATTGCTACAGGTTTTTAACAAAATACTTTGGCAGTAATTGGAAATGAGTTATTTTGCATTACTGACAGTGTTCAATCACATTATAACAGGTCACATTTGCATAATAACTAGATGGCCAAATAATGTCTACTGCAGTCATTTTGCAAATTCAGCATAGTCAATGTATCTATCCATCATTGTTCTTGTCATGGTCTCTCAAAACACCACCTATTAAGTTAATCAGTTCCTCTTGGTTCGCTCATTGGTGGTGCCGGTTCACTCCCTTCCTCCTTATGGACATGAGTGATGGCTGTGGAGAGTTCTAGGCCATCAAGCAAATTATTGCCGTCGTAATCATGCATTTTGAAATAATGGAGCTGCAGTTCTTGGGGGGACATCTCCGCTTCGGGTTTGTTGATGACACCTTCTAGATGTCCCATGATATGCTCTTGGTCGGGCGCTGTGTTCTTATCCAGGCCCAGGCTGCCGGGGTGGTGGGAGGAGCCGGCCCCAGGCTCCTGGCCACTGGCACCTGGGGCCCAAGAGGCCCAGAGGAGGCCACACAGGAAGGGGGTTCTGAGCAGCGCAGAGATCTCAGGGTCACCGGTACCTTCGCTGCCAGTAGCTGCCAAACAGCTTTTCCCAGACGCAAAGCCTTCCAGTGGTAGCCTGCTGGGCTTCTAATGGCTGTTCGTTTTCATCTCAAAGACATGCGTGTTACCCTCTCTCTTTGAAAGGTCTTATATGTTTAAGTTAATATGCTTTAAGATGAAGGGGCGAAATAGAAATTTAATTCGTAGACTAGAAACAGTCTCTTCTGTTTTGTGTTTGCCCTGATGTGGATACTGCTGTCGCAGTGGATGAGAGAGGAGGGGTGGGAAATGTTTGTGCAACGGGGGCCAGGAGAGGGGAAAAGGGGTAGGGATGGTGGGGCTCCGTTTCCCCTGGTTGGGAGGATGCAGCTGGTGGAGCCAGATCTTGAGTGGCAGGAGGCAGAGGAGGACCCGATGTGGATGCTTGGGTTATCTACGGCCTCGAGAAGGGGGCTCCAGGACCATGGATCCACTTTTTCGAATGGATTCATGAGCATCTCAGTGGGGCTCACAGCAGGTTCAAAGCGGTGGGCCCTCCCTGCATTCCCGGGTTTTGTCCAAACTCTGAAGCCTGATTTGATTTGACTTGCATAGCAAAACTGACTCAATGGTTCTTATTCCTGAATATTGGGAAGCCAACGAAGCCAACGCGGTGCTCACCTTTTTAACAGATGCACTCTTTTTGCTGGCGAAAAGGTTTATCTAGGTCAGGAAGTGCAGAAACTGCACTGCAGTGTCACCCACTAAGTCTTCTCTCTGGTTTCCTGTTTAAATGACACTTTTTTTCTTGTAGATAATAATTAAATTATTATTAAAGTCCGAGGGTTTGTTGAAGTTTAAATCTAGCTACAGTGCTTTGGTCTGGAGTGTATCTCAAGTGTCTAGAACAATGCCTGACATATGGTGAGTGCCCAACAAATATTTGCTGAAGAGTAAAAAAGGAAATGGGTCTGTCTCCTTGGATAAGTCAACATTTTGGTGTTCGAATAATGTGGTATTTACTGGTAATACCTTCGTTTGCATGAAAGTTCTTTAGGACTCCTTGTTTTCTGCGGCAACGTGAGCAGTGTCCATTTGGGAAGCAAGAGTGTCCCCAGGTCCTGACTGAGATTGTCCAGGCAGGGCCTCATCTGTATCAATGCCCTCCCCGCCACCACCACCTGACAGAGAGAGTGAGGACCTGTTTGCAGCTGTACCCAGGTCCCTGAGTATTTAGGACAGTGCTAGAAGGCAACGGTGGCTTCTCCCCTTTTTCCCCCCTTCCCGCCCCACCCCCACCCCCACTGCATGTCCTGGGAAGGCCAAGGCTGGGCGGAAGGCTCCCCCATGTCAAGGGAGGTGGTGGGACTGTGAGCTGAGGGTGAGACCTGTAGACAGGTGGGAAGACACTGCCCCAAGCTTCAGGGAAACATCACCTCCCAGGTGCCCAAGCTAGTGTTTCCCTCAAGCTTGGGGACTTTGAAAAGCTGCGCGGATGGGTCCTTCCTGGCACAGCCAAAGGGCCACCTCAGTTCCTGCCAGGGGTTCCCCACTCCCCTTAGAGAGGGTGCACTCACCTCAGGACCTACCACAAGCACTGGAACAGAAGAGAGAGGAGGGGCTCCTACAGAACCGGAGCCTGCAGACACCAAGAGAAAGGCCTGGGACAGAACTGAGCCTGACTCATCCCCTCAAGAGAGTGTCCATTATCATCCCAGACACAAGGTGCTGTGTTTGCTGATTGACCTGTGTGTCCTATGTCACTCCCATGAAAATGTACGCTCCACAAGCTCAGAGTTGTGTTAAGAACAGGGCCTAGCATGGAACAGATGTTCAAGAAACATTTGTTAAATGAACAAAATAAGGAAGGAAGGAAGGAAGGAAGGAAGGAAGGAAGGAAGGAAGGAAGGAAGGAGAGGGAGGGAGGAAGGAAGGAAGGAAGAGAGGGAGGGAAGGAAGGAAGGAAGGAAGGAAGGAAGGAAAAAAAGAAGGAAGGAAGGAAAGAATATTGCAAACAGCCTGTGCTTTTCGAACATGCATCTCTGTCCGTGGGCCCTCTCTGTTCTTTCATTTTTAAGTTAATATGCTTTAAAGTGAAGGGGATAAATAGATACACCAGCAAATGTATCTAAATAAATTTGTGTTTGTTTTGTTTTGTATGGACACACAGTAAGTCACATAACTATGGTGTTTGAGGTTTCAAAAATAAAATGGAAAGTTGATGTTGACAACAGTTGAAGACTCTGCAAGAGAAGGGAGGTCCACAAGGCCTTTAACACCCACGAGATGTAGGATAAGCCCGTGGAATGGGCTGCTGCACAAAGCCCGTGACTTTACACAGAAAGAGTTAGCCAGCCTAAGGCTTAGGCTTGAGGGTGGCTAGAGCGTGAACGTGAGGAGGCTGGCTCTGTGTTCCCTGGCCCAAATCATGTTCCAGGCTTTGCAAAGTCAAGACTGTATGTGTAGAATGTCCTGAAAATACAAGCAGCCTGATTTTTACATAGTCATAAAACACAAGCATGTGTCTTTTCTATCGCGTCCTGAATGGCCTCCTTGCCATATTACGGGTGTTCAAGATCTTGAGTATTTCAAGATGTAAACTGTGGTTATTTCTGGGTTGTAAGATTATGAAGGATTTTTTTTTCCTCTTCTTTATTATTTTTCTGTACTTTATAGATTCACCCACAAGGAGCAAATACTATTATTACAACAAAAAGAAAATGCATGCATTGGTTAAGTTTAGAAGTTCCAAATCAATGAAAATTTCATTTTAAGTTAACCCACATACTAAAGGCCCAGCAAAGGCAAAAGTAGCTGGAGCAGAAGCCAGACTGGAAGCTAAATGCATGTCTTGTAAACTGCCTTTTCTCACTTCATACACTAGGGCACCTTGGGACATTAAGTAGCCAGGTTTTCAGTTTGGTTGCTAGGAAGCTGATTTTAGTAAATGCGTAGGCCTTTTTGACAACATATGGACATACTGCACCCCACCCTCTGACAACATTCTCTCTGTCTTAATTCCCTTAACTCATATACTTGCCCTAGGCCTATAATTTTTTTGTCTAATATTTTGTACCATGTATTCTTTTTTAGTTATGGATTTTTACATTAAAAAATAAATAATACATGCATATGGTTTAAACAGCCATATAGTATATTTATTTATTATTCTATGCTGCCTCAGAATTCTAGAGAACGAGATATGTGATTAATTTATTATTATTATTATTATTATTATTATTTTAATTTTTATTGGGGAACAATGTGTTTTTCCAGGACCCATCAGCTCCAAGTCAAGTGGTTATCTTCAATCTGGCTGTAGAGGGCGCGGCTCGTTAGCCCATGTGGAAATCAAACCAGCAACCTTGGTGCTACGAGCCTGTGCTCTAACCACCTGAGCTAACCAGCAGCCCCAAGTAGTAGTAGAATTCAGCTGATTTTCATAGGTGCTGTCCAAGCTAAGTCAGCATGTTCATCCAGGTGATTGACAGTATTATATCACACACCAGGGTTTCCTGGAGGTCTCAATTCTGGCAGGAGCTTTTTCGAGGGGAATGTGTACCCAGAAGAAAAAAAATTGTTTGTACGGAGGAAGGAATTAAATGAAGAAACCTGCTATTCACAATAACCTTCTCTCTTCCCTACTGTGAGATCATAGAAAATATATATTGGTCTCTGTCCCTGGTTCCTTGCAAGAGCTCCTGACACCCTTGTAAGTTCCTGAGCGATAAGCACACTTGGAGCACCTCCTTTTCCAATATTTGGCCTTTGACCCTGGTACCACAAAATAATATTCAGCAGTAAAAAGGAGGAAATCCTGCCGTTTGTAACAACATGGATGGCCCTCAAAGGTACTATGTTGTGAAATAAGTCAGACCAAAAAAAAGACAAATACTATATGATCTCACTTATATGTGGAATCTTAAAAACGAAAACAACAAACTTGTAAATACAGAGAAGAGATTGATTGATGGTTGCCAGAGGCAGGGGTGGGGTCTGCAAAATGAGTGAAAGGGATAGAAAGGTACAAACTTCCAGTTATCAAATAAATAAGTCCTGGGATGGACAGTACAGCATGGCGACTATAGTTAACAATACTGTCTTGCACATTTGAAAGTTGCTGAGAGAGTAGATCTTAAAAGGTCCCATCACATGAAAAAAAAAGTGGTGATGGATGTTAACTGGACTTATTGTGGAGATCATTTTATAATATATATGTATGTTGAATCATTATGTTGTATACCCAAAGTTAATATTATATGTCAATTACATCTCAATTTTTAAAAAAAAGGAAAGGAAATATGCTGGCAGAAGCAGAGATTGGAGACAGAGATTGAGAGCTGAAGATACTAGGCTGCTGGCTGCCTGAAGATGAAGGGCCCACAAGCTGAGGTACGCAGGCAGCCTCTAAGAACTGGACAAGGCCAGGAAACATCTTCCCCTACAGCTTGCAGAAGGAACACCGTCCTGCCAACCCATTTTGGACTTCAGACCTCCACACCTGTAAGATAATAACTTGCTGTTTTAAGCCACGAACTTTGTGGTAATTTGTTCCAGCAACCAGAGAAAACTCATACAGCCCCCAATAACACGGGCCCAGGCAGGCCTCCACAGGGCACGTTGACAGGAGAGGCCACTGGGTCACCGAGGCCACTGGGTCACCCATTTCTGAGCTGACAGCTCCCAGCCTAAGTCCCAACACCTCTGGGAGTCTTTCAGGGAGGGAATGAAGGCCCCCAGAACTGACTCAGAGCCTCAGAGAAATCCTTTCTTTGCCCCCAGGAAGGCTTCCTGGGTGAGTTCAAACATCAAGTCACTTTATCTGTGGCTGGAATTGTACCCCCTCAGTGTGGTAATGTGGTTTTGCCACCAGAAATGCTGACTGATGATTTCTGAGTAGTTATAAAACAGGAACTGAACTCCCCCAGACTTAGTCCATGCAAGGGGTTATGTTGTGACAATGCAAACACAGACTTTTTGAAATGTCACTATTACAGGTTCCCAAACAATCTCCATGAAATGAGAAGAGCATCTCTCTGATGGAAGCCAGGTGACATTTTCACTTCTGTTCTCAACAGCTCTGTTTTATGAACTCTTTTTCACATATCGGTGTAACCAGAGATCAAGACCCCTTATCTTTGTCCACTTAGCTGCCATAACAAAATACCACAGGCAGAGGAGCTTAAACAACAGACATTTCTTTTCTCACAGTTCTGGGCCTGGAAGTCCAAGATCCAGGTGCCAGAATGATCAGGTTCTAGGGGGTGCTCCCTGGTTTGCAGGAAGGCCACTAACCCCATGACCTCATCCAACCCTGATCACCTCCCAAAGGACCCATCTCCAAATACCATCACAACGGGGTTAGGACTTTAACATATGAAACTCGGGGAACATTCAATCCATAACCCCCCTCCAAAATGCATACACACATACACACACACACACACACACACACACACACACACACACACACACATGCTCGCAACGCTGTTCTCCCAGGTAGAGGAACCTACAGTATACATTTGACAAGACATTCCAGTACTTACACATTTTCCACACACAGAGTAACAGTAAAACAAATTAGAAAACATGTATGGAAAAAATATTCAAATATATGTTTTGAAAACAAAGGGAATCACAATAAACAAAGTAAAGAATATATTATATATGAAAGGATATTCATATGTATGTTTGCAAAGAGAGTTACAATAATATATGCTTTTTAAGTTTTAGGATATGTAACATAAAATTCTTTTGATTATGTGGGGCTGATTTCCCTCATGAAAAATTCTTGAAGAATTGGGGTCTGAGGGGAACTCTAGGGGGTTCTTAGAAGTGAAATTTTTGGGATTTTTGGCCCAAACGGGGTGCATAGTGGACCAAGGCTTGGCACAAGCTTACGGAAGGCTGGGAACTAGAGTTTTCTGGAAGGAGGAGTACTCATAAAGCTGAAAATTCCCTAAATGTAGCGAGGGTATTCAAAAGGTGGTGGACAGTGAGAAACAAGACACATAGCCACTTCCCCCATCTCATAGGCTTGCTACAAGGATGGAGAGAGCCATATAAACAACATAGGGTGGGGGTCGCAATAAGTGGTTCCTATTTTTATACGAAGGTGAGGGCATAACTCCTTGGTTTGCTGATGATGTCTCATCAGATATCCCTTGTACTGCCTCTTGGCTGCACCTTGCTGCCGTAGGGAGCCACACCTACCTGAGACTGTCTGTTCATAAATCAGTCTTACTCATTTTCAACCTGCCATCTTCTTCCTGTAAGTCTGCAGGATTCTAGGGGGCAAATTTAAATACAAAAGGATACTGATAGGATTTTAATCTTTCCAGGAAACAGTTTCTCTGAATTACAAAACCCAAGAGGCTTCACGTCAAAAATTCTGCCCTGAGAAGTCTCAAAGGCACCAACTTCCAGTTCCCACTGGCAGGTCCTGAAGCCCTGTGTCTATTCCTGGAAGTTGCTGGGGTTTTGCCAGGGATAGCTCAAAGCTTTGGCATTTACCTAAAATGTAGACGGCATCTTCTCTTTTTAAAGGGGATCAAAGAACCAATAAGGGCTGGCTGGGTGGCACAGTTGGTTCAAACACGAGCTTTGAGCAACAGGGTCTCCGGTTCAATTCCCACATGGGCCAGTGAGCTGCGCCTGAGCTGAGCTGCTACTGAGTTGCCAACGGGTGGCCAGATGGCTCAGCTGGTGAAAGTGCATGCTCTTAACAACAAGGTTGCCGGTTTGACTCCGCATGGGATGGTGGACTACACACCCCCACAACTAGATTGAAATCAGCGACTAGATTTAGAGCTGAGCTTGAGCCCTCCACAGCTAAGATTGAAGGACAACAACTTGACTTGGAGCTGATGGGTCCTGGAAAAAACACAATGTTCCCCTTCCCCAATTCCCCAACATTGTTCCCTTCCCCAATTCCCCAATAAATCTTTAAAAAAAAAAAACAATAAATGTTCCTCTTCTCTCTGACTATTCTTTCTTCTCCCTGCCAAATTTCAGGATATTATCTACCCCATTTTATGGATGAAGGGAATGCAGAATGTAGTGTTTTGTAAAAGTTACTCTTGTAAGGGTTCCCTCCTAGAAGGGAGTAGAGGAGAAAAAGGTATGCATTTTTGGAATGAGGTTTTATGCTAGCCCCACTGGAGAAGCAGAAATGCAACACTTGTGGGGAGATAAAAGGAGGGGCTATGAGGGACATAGTGAGAAGACAGAACCCAATATCTGGAAATCCTCGTGAATCTGTCCTTTCACTTGAATGCCAATCCCTCTGACCTTGCTGCTGGCATTTCTTGGAACAGAGTTCCAAATCAAATTACAAATTACAAACCAAGTTACAAATCAAATACCCCACAGAGCAATGCTCATGGATCTACTTTGGGTTCAGAGCTCTTGCTGCTCCGTTTGAGCCTGTTGGGGACCCACCTACTCTTTCGAGGCTTCCGTATCAGCCTAGAGCAACGCGTTGAACAATAAAAGATGGTAATCAGGGAAGGTGACAAAGTTCTCAGGAAGTGGAAGCTCAGACGAGAGATGGAGTTTTATGTAGAATTTAGATTGTGAATATGTATGAGCAGGGGGAAGAGGATGACAGGTGAAGGAAGGAAGAGGCGGGCACAGGTGGGACAGGTCGAACAGCGTGGAAGAGAAGTAGCACACGTGACCTTCACAGAAGTACATCTTCAAAGACTCGTTGATAGAATAGCAGGGTCTTGCTGGGGAGCCTCGAAAAGTATAATATGGCAGCCCCGAGTATGGGGAAACTGAAACAGCAGAATGAGAAGTTTGGTGTGAGATCTGAGGGGCTTTGGAACTAGATGGGAGTGGCCAGGAGCCCATCTCACCATTTATTGGCTGTGTGCTTTGGGGGTATGATCAGTCAGGTTTTGATCAGAGAAGCAGAACCACCAGGTGATGTGATGCGATGCGATGCGATATGTGTATGTGTTTGTGTGTGTATACATGTGTGTATGTGTGCGTGTGTGTGCATATGTGTGCATGTGTGTTTTAAGAATTTGACCTCAGGCTATCATGGGAGTTGGCTACAGTCTATGTGAGACAGTTTCTCCTGTGTCTGGGGCAAGAGCCTGAAGTTGGCAAGGCAGGAAGCTGAGGAGGGAAGGTGGAGGACGCAGGGACAAGCTGGAGTCCTTATCAGTCTCTCATGATCTCCAAGCCTCCAACTTGGATGACTGCATGGGGTGTCCTGCAGGCAAACTGGTGCCCATTATCATGGAGCGAAACATACCTGGCTCAGAATACAGGGGAGGGGTAGCAGAGGATCTGGCAGGAGCTGGAGGAGCCTAGGGCCCGGCTGCGGTCCCTGCCATCCAGGACACCAGCAGATATGCCACAACGTTGTGACTGCAGTGCCCCAACCCTTGCCCTGCCCCAACCTCCCGAGTATAAAACAATATGGCTGCACCTTGACTTCTGTCTTCCAAATCTTGTACCAAAACATCTCTCTTGACCCATGCTAACTCTGAACTGTGCAAGAAGGGGAATTCTAGGAAATGCAGTTATAGCTTAGCTAAATTGACAAATACAAATTCCACAGGGCAAGTAAGTTAATTCTCTGAGCCTGGGTCTCCTCATCTGTGAAGTGGGAGTCAACCCGCCCAACGGTAAGGACTAAGTGATAGAACACATACAGAAGCATCCCTGGCTATCAGCCCATGTTGGTTTTTTTCTGCCACCTCTCATCCACCCCCTGAGGGGGTTGAGGGGAAGTACCTCTAGATTGTTAGCATGAGGACAATATTTAGGGACAATTAATTGGGTGGAAGGCAGCAAATTAATGGAAAGGGATGGGGCAATTCAGGGTTTGTAAGGCTGAAGTTTATATCCTATGTGGGAGCCCTTTTAGTAAAACAACAACAACAAAATAACTAAGAATGTAAAATTAAATACCTAAAGGTTTATTTAGAATGAGAAACTAAATCAGGAGTTACTAATTTTTAAAAGCCACAAAATACCACTAACATTGCAAAATCCAGAAAAAATATTTGTCCATACCTACATTTTTTACTGTAATCTTTGCCTCTGCATCTGAGCAACTTTTGCAATATGGTCTATAGAAAGGCTAGAATGTTAACTCAGTCTTTCCTCTAGAATGATTTATCAAAATGTTTATCCTTGATAGTTTAGAAAAGTTTCTTTTAACTTCACAACTTGTTGTTGATACATAATGTCAAGACATTTCTCAAAAATGCCAAAGCCACACCAACACCCCCCTACATTAGTATGTTAAAGGAGAAGTCAAAGAGGAAAGAGACAAGAGGTCCTAACAACTGGGGTTATAAATCTCTTATTCTGCAGATTTCACAAAAGCATATGACCATGTGAACACAGGGCTGGCAGTGCCTTCCATGGCCAGCGAAGAAGTTGTGCAAGTGAGGGCCCCTGAGGTTTAAGCTTTCAGTAATTTCACAGGAATTTTGCCTCCAAAAGGGAGAAGCTGCAGGAGACCAGTTAAAGGTTACATGCAGTCATTGAAGTATTGCATGATGCTATGTGGGGGATGCATCCAAACAAAGATCAGTGGATGCTAGACATCTTTCACAAGAAATACCAACAACATTGGCTTCCTGTTCTCATCAGATCTAGGATCTCCTTGCAAGTCTGAGTCATCTATCGGGGACCTCAAATGTCTTCCAGGCAGCAGCAGGGAAATGGAAATGCCGACCACCAAGAACTGGCCTTTCCATGACAACCTGCTTTGGAGTTGGGACAGTTGCTTGCTTTGGGGATCTTGTGTGCTTGAGATGACAGCAGGATGACCATCCAAGCAGGAAAATGGGCATGCTCCTTTTAGGACTCTGCCAAGAAAATTGAAGCCATCTAAGCACTAGCAGGGGTGAGCTTTGGAAGCTTTTCCAGCTGGGGAGAAACAAGTAGCACCCTGGGCTGTTGCCATGCTCCCTCAAAGACCACAGGCGTCATTGTCACTGCCCTGAAAACTTGACATTGAGAGACCTCACAAGCCCTCTCTGGCCTGGGTTGGGACAGATGTAGGTTTGTCCTTTTCTTCAACAAGGTATCTTTGCTTCCTGATTATAAAAGCAAAATATGTCCGTTGGGGGACAAAGGAAAAGTATAAAAAGTGTTACCATTCATAATCCCACTAGCTATTTCATGTTAGTATTTCCTCCAGTCATCTTCCATGCATCACTTTTGCAAGGATTCTGAATTATATCCTGCTTTTTTAAACATATAAACATGTCTCTATGTCTTGAAAAACTCACTCAAAGCATCCTTCAAATAACGGCTAGATATTTCATCACTTCTATTTACTACGGTGGCCAATTTCAAAAGAGGAAATACAATGCAAGAAGTGCAGAAGTAAATCTGTATATTGCCAAATACGCTGCTGCCAACTAGCCCAACTGCCAACTAGCCCAGCAGGCTCCCAACGGGGCCCTGTGATGACCCTGCTCTTTCATTCCTGGTTTTTCCCCCACTTAGTTCCTTTCTGTCCCCTTTTATCCGAGCTGAGTCCAGGTTACGGCCCACCTCGGGAGAACAAAGACTCAAATGCTCCCAGGTGGCATCCAAGTAGCAACAGCGCAGGTTCAGGCTGAGAGAGTGGGCTTCCCCGCCCCCCACACACCCGGTTGCTGAGGTTACTTCCTCCTACGCCTCACAGGCCAGAGCCTTGTTTCAACCCACAGGCCATTGTAAAATGTGGGACATTTCTCTTTTCTCCCTGCATCGTCTGTCCCCATTGTCCCCCCAAGCCCCACTCCTTCCTTTACCCAGACCCTTTCTCGCTCTACCCTTAAAACCTGTTTTCAAAAAAAAAAAAAAAAGGTTAAAAGCTTCGTGTGTACTTCAGAGGCTTTTAAGAAAGCAGAAGTTTAAAAGGGGGGAGAGGGGGAATCATGAAATTGTGCGTCCCCAGGTGTCCAAGAAGCGGGAAGGGAGAGGGTGGGGGTGGGAGGGACCCCCGGCGGGGCGCGGGCCCGCCCCGGGCCTGGGGTTTGCGGGTCTCTCCGGAGGCGCCGCAAGCCCCGCAGGTGGGCGTCCGGAGGGGCGCCCCGTGCGCCCGGGCCAGGCCTGGGGACCCTGCGGGTCGCGGAGGCCGGGGACGCGGGTCCCGGGAGCGCGGGCAGGGAAGGCGGCGGGAGCGGCCGGGAAAGTCCGCGGCGGAGGGCCGGGAGCGGCGGGGCGGGGCGCCGGGGCGGGGTGGGGGCCGGGGCCGCACCGCCTCCGCCGCTCGGGAAGAGGCGGGCCCTGCGCCATGGCCGCGGCGGCGGCGAGCTGAGCGGCTCCGCGGACCCCGCGCCGGGAGGCCTGGCCATGCGGCTGCCGCCGCCGCTCCTGTTGCTGCCGCTGCTGCTGCAGCTCGGCGGCCGCGCCGTCGCGGCGCCCCCGGCAGGTAAGCTGCGCCCCGGGCCCCGCCGAGGCGGGTGGGCGGCCGCGGGGCGCAGCGAATGGGCGGGGTTCTCGGCGGGCCCCGGGCGCGGGGGGGGCGGGGGCGACCCACGGGCAGCTGCGGTCCGCGGAGACGATGCGGGGGAGCCCCGGTAGGGCGGAGGCCTGGGGCTCCCGTGCAGGGGGTCCGCGGGCAGCCCGCGGGGGCCAGCGCGGAATCCCGGGCGGCCTCTGGGCCGGGAGCGGGTGCGCCCGCAGGAGCCTCGGGACGGCGTCCTGGCCCCGGGGACACCCCTCTAAGGAAGGCGGACACGCGCATGAATCTGAACGCGCTGCCGCCCCCCGCGCCGCTGCTCCCCTGAAACTACGTGCGCTGCGCTCTCCGCACTTCCCAAAGTGAACAAAGGGAGAGCCGAGTCCAGGGCCCTCCGGAAGGGGCAGCCCCTGCTGGCCACACGTTCTTCATCCTGGCCCGACGGGACGCAGCCCCTGCCTGGCGTGGCCTGGCCGGTGGCCCGCGCCCGGAGCGGGACTCGGATCTGCCTCCCTCGCTGCCCAAGGGGTCAGCCAGAGGCATGGAGGGGTGACCATGACTGAGCCTTACGGTGTTCGGGACGTGTTTCATAGTGGGTGTGAAATCCAAATGGTCAGTTCCCCAGGATCAGATAGATGGAGGCAGCACTCAGGGCAAGACCCAGAAATATCTGGGCCTCTAGTTGTGTCTGAGCCAGACGTTTAATCCCCACTCAGCTCCCATCCAAAACAGCCCCTTACCTAGGCTCTCCCTCCTTCTTAACCTCTGACACTGATTGACCATACGTAGGAGCCAAATAATAAATTTAAAAAAGAAAGGGGGAGAAAGAGCCCCATGACAGAGGTGTAAGTGGGAGAACATTCTCTCTGAGTATGTTTGTGTTTTGCTGGGTTCTTTCCCTTGGAGAGACTAATATCATAGGTTGGGTAGCACTTAAAAAGTTTCAAGAATCTAGAAGTTGTCTCCCATTTGAAGTCTCAAGGTGTTGTTCAGGTTTGTTTCTTCCACTAGCATACCTTGCAGAGGCCCTTAAATGCCAAAGCTCCTTGATAAAAGGAGCTTTGCCTATGTGGATGCTGCTCCTGGTTCAATGGGTTTCCCCTGGGAGTTGGCCAGATGGTTTGAATCCTGACTCCACCCCTCCCCAGCTTCCCCAGGGCTGAGCAGCGTGCACCCCCCTGGCCTCCTTCAGGGGAGATTTGGGGATTGACAAAATGTTGGTAATTAACCCAAGCTGGGTGATGGGCATGTGGTGGTACTTTATACCAGTGCCACTCCTGACTAGTGGCGATCTGTGAATTGTTTGTGACTCATCTGCACAAGTCCAGAGATTGAGAGAATATTTAGAAACTGCTGCTTGACATTTACCTCGACACCCAAGGCCATGTCCATCTCTCCAGTAATTGCCTTTTATTGGATTCTGCAAAAGTCTGGGTCTGTGTGATGATTGGAAATAAACCGGTTCTTCACCATAGACCCTTTGAAACGAAGCCCCACATTATATTACATCTTTAGTTTTTTGACTATTTGAAAATAGTCATAATAAACAATTAAAAACTGGGATATTTTTTGAAAGAAACTTTTTGTTGGTGAAAATAATGACAATGAGTATATAATGAATGGATAATAGAAAAAATTTCCACATGTTTCTGTAATTTTCAAGTCCTTCAGTAATCATGAAATTGTTTTTATGGGCATAGAAAAAAACGTAAGTATTGGAAGCAAATTTTTAAAAGGGAGACTTAGGATATCTGCCCTTTAGAGTTGTTATAGGGAAAACATGGAAAGTATTGGTTCTGACCCAATCTGTAGTGATGCTTTAAGTGGTGGACATTTGTTTTGGATAGAAAACTAATCCAAAGCACTGAAGTGCAGTAAGTCAGTTGACCCTAGTAATTTCATCACCCAAGTGTTGAAGTGCTAAGGCTTCTATTTGTAATTGTCGTATCTGCTGCTTAATTTTCCGGTGGATTGGATCTGTACTGGTGCCACAGAATTTTATTACCTTGATTTGCTGAGTTGAGCATCCAAAGCTTCTAATATGCTTAGAGACCACTAAATCCCCAACAACATAAAAACCATTGCAAATAGGGCCGGCCACATGGCGCATTGGTTAAGAGCTGGTTTTGGGATGCCAGCGGCCCCGGTTCGGATCCCACATATGGGGGCCAGTGACACTGCCCTCTACAGCTAACAACAGCTCCACCTGGAGCTGGGCTGTGCGAGCCCTGGCGACGGTGTAGGCTGCAGCCCCTGCTGCAGTGGGCTGCCATAGGCTACAGTGAGTGGCCGGCAGCCAGCGTGAGCTGCCAGTAACCGTGGTGAGCTACCAGCCAGAGGCCGGCAACTGATCTGCCTCATCTGGGAAGAGTGCAATGATGATACCAACATGGGCCAGTGAAGCAATGTCCTCCGCAACTAGACTGAAGAACAAAAAGACAGCAACTTGTCTGTTCCCCTTCCCCAATTCCCCAACGCTATTCCTCTCCCTCAATTCCCCAATTAAAAAAACAACAACAACATTGCAAATAAATGCACATAAGTAACTCCTGTTTGTCCATAACCCCAGCAGTTAAAACTACTAAATAGCTGGAAGGTTTGGGGCAAACTCTATAAATGACAGTAATAGTTGCTGTTTATTGGGCCACTCTCCTAGGTCAGCCCAGGTGCTAAATGCTTTATATATATTCCTCAATTTTCTCAACAGTTATTTTGAGTAGGTAACAGCCCCATTTTCCTCCCAAAGAAACAAAACCATCCTCTTTTGGGTGAGATGGTCTGGGTAAATAGCTGATGTACAGTATTTACTGAGGAGAACAACTTCCTTGTTATGGCTGAGGATTCAGGGAGGTTTTTTTAATTTTATTTTTTAACTTCTCACCTGCAGGGTGCTGGAGGTGGGCTCATTGATATTCATCATCATTGATATTCATCATAAAGACCCATCCATGGAAAGACCCTGAAGGGTCTTCGATTGTCAAGATTAAATAATTAATTTTAATAACTGTACTTTATTATCTGTATGTGGTGTGTGTTGATTAAGCTATAATGTTAAGACCCAGGGTAGCCTATTCTTAAATATGTATAACGTCTGAAATGCCTGGATCCAGGGTAGATCAGAGGTGGCCATTTGGGACAGGAAGGCAAAACAGAAGGCGCTGTGGTGGTGAGGTACAGAGGACACACTTGACACCTAGGTTATCTTTTCTTACCATTAACAATTTATGAATCATTGCCCCAAGACCATGGAGAAAGAAGGTAGAGTGGGACTTTGTACAGCCGCTCCCTTAGAACGATGAGCCTTTATCTTGTAGGACCTGGGGTGTCATTAAAGTCCGATGTCTACCTGTGGGGACTGTATTCATTTCCTGTTGTTGCTGTAACAAATGGCCACAAACTTCATGCCTTAAAACAACACACATTTATTACCTGACAGTTCTGGAGGTCGGAAGTCTGATACAGGTTTCCCTGGGCTAACATCAAGCTGTTGGTAGGGATGAATTCCTTTCTTGGGAAGGTGCTAGCGGGGAGAATCGTTTCCTTGCCTTTTCCCTTGTAATGAATGACACCCTTGTAATGAGTGACATTGAGCCCACCCAGATATTCCAGGATAGTCTCCCTGTTTTTTTTTTTTTTTTTTGAAGATTTTATTGGGGAATTGGAGGAGGGGAACAGCGTTGGGGAATCGGGGAAGGGGAACAGACAAGTTGCTGTCTTTTTGTTCTTCAGTTTAGTTGTGGAGGATGTTGCTTCACTGTTGGTATCGTCATTGCGCTCTTCCCGGATGAGGCAGATCGGTCGCTGGCCTCTGGATGTCGCTCACCGCGGCTATTGGCAGCTCACGCTGGCTGCCAGCCGCTCACGCTGGCTGCGGGCCACTTACTGTAGCCTATGGCAGCCCACTGCAGCAGGAGCTGCAGCCCACACCATCACCGGGGCTCGCACAGCCCAGCTCCAGGTGGAGCTGTTGTTAGCTGTAGAGGGCAGTTTCACTGGCCCTCATGTGGGATCCGAACCGGGGCCGCTGGCATCCCAAAACCAGCGCTTAACCAATGCGCCACTTGGCCGGCCCAGTCTCCCTGTTTTTAGCATCTTCTGATTAGGAACCTAAGTTTCACTGCAACCCTAATTCCCTTTTGCTATGGAACCTAATATATTCGTAGGACACAGATATCTTTGGGGGGGATCACTATTCTGCCTTCCACAGGGTCAGACCGTTGAATACAGTGCTCAGCGCAGGACTGGGCATCCTGTCAGTGGTCACTAAAGGGAGTGTCCCAGGTAACTGGTTGTGCTCGCCACCTGCAGAAGCAGCCATTCATCAGGACACCCTGAAAACACTGCCTCATAAAAATTATACTAAGGCAGTGGTGTCTCGTTTGCCTTTCATTCGTGGTCTTGCATGTGCCCCTTACTGGGAGAGACAGTATCGTTTCACTTTTCATGAGAAAACAGGCTCAGGTGGGGTCTTGGCAGGATTCCGTGGCCAGAGGTGGTAGGAGCGGGATTCCTTTGTCCATAAATTCTGTTCTCTTCCCACCAAGCCTTTGTCAACACTCACACAGGAGCTTTGCCCCTAAACTTACAGATGCTAGAGCCATGCAGATAAGTCCGTAGTCCAGAGTTATTCACCCACTTTCCGCCCCAGCCCCTGAGACCAGAGAAAAGGGAGGACTTAAGCATAAAGTAAGGAAGGGAAACGAGCCTGAGCTTTGTGTGTGGATGAATGCAAGCTGAGGACACGACTGAATGCCTGCTCTTCCAGATACTGGGGATAAAACAGCCCCCAAATCTAATGCAACCAGCTTTCCTGGAGCTTACTGGTTCCATGTCTGGAGGAGATTGTCGATAAGCTGCCAGCCGTGACAAGAGGCAGCGGTTCTGGGGTGCTTACGCTGCCCTCAGCGCTGCAAATAAAATGAAGTCGTTCTTTCCTTGTCATAGCCTTTGAAGTCTGTACTGTCATCATCCCCATTTTACAGATGAGACAACAGAGGCACAAAGAGGTTTAAACAACTTGCCCAAGCTCCCACAGGGAGTGTGTGGCTTTGAACCCAGGCAGCTTAGCTCTGGAATCCATGCTTCTAAGTACCGTGGTGTAAACAGGTGTGGTGGGAAAGCAGGAACTGGGGGGCCCCTGGGCACTGTACGGAGGAAATAGCTCTGATAAGGTTGCGCTGGAGCAGAGACCTGAAGGGTCGAGAGTCAGGGCATAGCGGGAAAGAAGGTTCCAGAGAAAGGTAGCAGCAAGGGAGATATAAGGTAGGAATATGTCCAGTATTTCCCAGAAACAAGGAGACCATATGGGCCGGAATAAAGGGAGTGGGGCCATTCAAGGATGGGCCTTCTTGTGTTACAAGGCAGTTGCTAATGAGTGGGCAATCTTTGGTATTTCGCTGGAAACCCACAGTTCTAAGACTTGTTTTCTTCTCTGAATGTGGTGAGATAGGGGATTCCAAGGAACTCAAATATAAGAGCAAAACTGTGGGTCCTCTCTCCCACGCCTCAGTAAGAATGAAAGTTGAAGAAAGTGGAGGGCTCCTCTGCGACCAGGATCCCCTTTTGGTCCACTTGTTGGTTGGGCTGGAAGCCCTTCATTCATCACTGGGTCCCTTGGTGCTTCCTTTTCTTAGCTGAATGTTGAGATGGGGCTGCCAGGAAGGATAGAGGGAGAGGAAATTCCTGCTGACTCCTCCCCAGAGATGGAGAGATGGTGAAGGGGCATTGTGGCAGGCAGAATCCCCAAAGATGTCCACATGCTGAGCCCCAGAACCTGTGACTGTTACCTTACATGGCAAATGGGACTTTGCAGATGTTATTTATTTTTATTTATTTTTATTTTTTTAAAGATTTTATTGAGGAATTGGGGGAGGGGTACAGCGTTGGGGAATTGGGGGAGGGGAACAGACAAGTTGCTGTACTTCTGTTCTTCAGTCTAGTTGTGGAGGACATCGCTTCACTGACCCATGTTGATATTACCATGTCGCTTTTTCTGGGTGAGGCAGTTGCTTGCCAGCCGTTAGACGGCCACTCACAGTAGCTTATGGCAGCCCACTGCAGCCTACTCTGTCGCCCGAGACTCACAGCAGCCCAGCTCAAAGTTGAGCTGTTGTGCTCCATCTTAGCTGTAGAGGGCGCAGTGTCACTGGCTCATGTGGGATCCGAACTGGTGGCCCTGCTGCTCAGAGCTTGCGCTCCCAACCAACTCTTAACCAACGAGCCACTCAGCCAGCCCCAGATTATTTTAAGACACTAAATTTGTGGTAATTTATTTCAACATCAATAGGAAACTAATACAGGGCTGGCCAAGTGGCACATTGGTTAAGAGCTGGCTTGGGACGCCAGGGGCCCCGGTTCGGATCCCACATATGAGGGCCAGTGACACTGCCCTCTACAGCTAAGATGGTGAACAACAGCTCCACCTGGAGCTGGGCTACTGTGAGTTCCCGGGACAGCATAGCTGCAGCCCCTGCTGCAGTGGGCTGCCATAAGCTACAGTGACTGGCCAGCAGCCAGCGTGAGTGGCTGACAGCCAGTGTGTGCTGCCAAGAGCCTCTGTGAGTGGCTGTCCAGAGGCTGGCGACCCATCTGCCTCACCTGGGAAGAGTGCAATGATGATACCAACATGAGCCAGTGAAGTAACGTTCTCCACAACTAGACTGAAGAACTAAAGGACAGTAACTTGTCTGTTCCCCTTATCCGATTCCCCAACGCTGTTTCCCTCCCCTAATTCCCCAATAAAATCTTTAAAAAAAAAAAATAGGAAACTAGTACAGGCAGTACAAGGAGGTCTGAGGTTCTTTGATGGATGCCCTGCTGTAACCAAGCGCTCACGCCTGGAACGCTGCACAGCCCTCCTGGAAGCAAGTCTTCAATGCTCAGTTCAGTTTGGGGGTCCTCTGGGCCATAGCAGCCACAGTGAGCAGGACGTCCCTGCTCAGAGAGCAGCCTCCCCCCACACTGTGTCTGTCTTTGGCCCCGGCCTTCATGAGGCCTGGTATGAATTGGGAGAAGTGGTGGTTAGCCCATTCAATAAAGATCTGGAATGAAGGTCAGACCAAGCTTGTAGCTGTGGAGATGATGGCATTCTATAAGTAAACAGCGGCTGCAGACTCTTGGTAATGCACTTGTCAGAAGGAGAGCTGGCCAGCCAGGATGTGGGCTCACCTGGTCACTATTCTAGATTGGATGCACTTACTGAAAATGTGTGGTTTGAATTTCCTGCTTTGAACTCCAGAACAGCATGTTTTTCCAACCTTTCTTCCCACCTTCTGGGCATTTCTCATTAATCTTTCAGCCTCAGAGAAACTCATTACCGTATTTTCTTACTGGAGAGTAGGCTCTCACGCTTGCAGTCTCTGGCCTGGTCCTGTAGAGTATCTGCCTAGAGAATGTGTTATCTTGTTGTTTGTAGTTCGTAGATTTCCATGTGCATGAAAATCAGCTGGGAGGCTTGTTGGAAACGCAGATTTTCTGGTCTGGGGTGGGGCCTGGGAATCTGCCTTTTAACCGTGAAGCCCAGAAGACCCATCTCTCACTCTTATGTGTTTGTGGGCTTTGCACACCTGGTTTGGTGTGTGTGTGTGTGTGTGTGTGTGTGTGTGTGTGTGTGTAGATTTACCACATACTCCCTTTGTACTGAGTCTGGGGCTAATGCAGGTTACATGGCCACCATCGTAATCTTCACCATAGTATGTGGAATGTACTATTTTTTTTTTTTAGATTTTATTGGGGAATTGGCGGAGGGGAACAGACAAGTTGCTGTCCTTTTGTTCTTCAGTCTAGTTGTGGAGGACGTCGCTTCACCGGCCCATGTTGTTATTTTGATCATTGCGCTTTTCCCGGGTGAGGCAGTTGCTTGCTGGCCATTGGATGGCTGCTCACAGCGGCTCACAGAAGCTCATGCCGGCTGCCGACCACTCACGGCAGCCCACTGCAGCCCACTGCAGCCTATGCCATCGCCGGCGACTCACGGCAGCCCAGCTCCAGGTGGAGCTGTTGTTCACCATCTTAGCTGTAGAGGGCAGTGTCACTGGCCCTCATGTGTGGGATCTGAACCGGGGCCCTGCTGCTCAGAGCTGACTTCCCAAGCCAACTCTTAAGCAACGCGCCACTCGGCCGGCCCTGGGGTGTACTATTATTTACCCTTATTCCTAAAGAAGGAACGGGCCTGATTGTTACCCGCCCATTCATGCACACTCACTGATAGTGGAATAGGCATTCTAGTCTGGCCAGACTCCGGTGCCTAGGACCCGCTCAGGTAGACCTGAGCTCCTCCTTTTTCCCCACGGCCTGTATTCACGGTTCCATCTTTAGTGAAAGATGGAATGAGGGCCAGGGAGGTCACCCAATTTCTGCACTGAACAAAAACTGAGTTATATAAATGGTTTGTCACTGTGTATTTGAATATGTTTGTAATTGATTTTTTTCTTTTTGACCCTTCCCTTTTTCTCCCACGTCTTCTGCCTTCTCTTATTCTTTGTCCTTTTCAAGACTCTCTTTCCCAGCTTCCTGAGCCTCAAAATGTGAAGATTCACCTGTACAATGCCAAGCAAGTTCTGAGTTGGGAGCCCGTGTCCCTGGGCAATGACACGAGGCCAGTGGTCTACCAGGTGCAATTCAAATAGTAAGCCGGATGTTTCTGTTGGCATTCTCACTGGGGGGTGGGGAGTCCTGGAACACCAGGCCAGCTGCTTGTTGCTGCCTCTTGGCAGGACTGTAAACAGATCCATGGGGAGCAGATATTTCTTTCAGATTTTTAAAATCTCCAAGGACCGATTTCACAACCCCCTCCTCATCTGCAAACCATACGGCTTCTTCTTTTGGGGGAAGTTCATTCTCTCATTGGTTTCAGGAGAAGCTTATATAAAAGAGCTTCCTGTCTTGAAAGGGCAGGAGGCACCTTTTAGCCTTCATCTTCTTCAGGTTTGAAAATCGGCTTTTTTCACCGTATAGGCCACATTTGGCCTAATGAGGAATTTATTTAATTACTATCAGTTCTCAGGGTTTAACCAGGTTTTCCATGTTGCCTATTATTCTGGCTCCTCATTCCATATCTCACCTCCTTTTGAAGCTTTTATGTAACACATAGAGGAAGTAGAAAGGCAAAACCCGAGTCCTCAAGTGTTACTTGTTTACTTTGTTAAATATGGTAATTGAGGCATAAGTTAAAATTATTGGCTAAGTCATTTTATATTACCAAAACAAAATTTAAAAAAATGGTAACACTCAGTGCTTGTTGAGAATGTGGATGGTGGATACGGTGGTGGATCAGTCAGGGCCAATTAGCACAGCCCTCTTAGAAAGTAATTCTATATATCTAGTCATGGAAATGTCCATGTTACTTTTATGCTAGGTAGATAATACAACTCCCCCATCATCAGGTAAAAAACAACTTGTATTCATGAAGCTGTACATTAAAGTGTATATTCATGTCCACCAACAGAAAAGTGGCAAATTGTGTCACATTAACTTGTAGCTGTATATGAGGCAACCCCTAAAAAAGATAATTGTGTGTCAGCTGGTAGCAGGTGCTACTACGTAAAAATCTAGAATGTCTTTGGTCAAGAACAGGTGGAAAAATTATAGGCAATTAATTTGTCAGAGGAGTGTGTTCCAGATGATTTCTTTTTCATCTTTAAATGTCCACTGTAACAATATGAGCTTAATAGAAATAAATTCTAAACTGGGGCTTGAGAATTATCTCTGAATCATATTTGTCTATCCCTTAAGAAGTAATTATAAATTACAAACATGATCATGTCTAATAAATGGGTAGGTCCCCTGGGACCAACAGGGCTCAGTGGAAAATGCAACTGTGGGCACATTGAAAATCATTAAGAATTTCAAGATGGTGGCAGCAGAGCATCAAACCAGTGCCCTCCCAAGAGCAGGGCTTTGTGCCCGCACAGCTTACCTGCCCGAAGCTGGCCCTACTGGGCATTTAGAAAACAGTGTCCTAGAGCTAAACAAGATTTCAGTCAGAGGAAGTCACAGATGATTTATTGACTAGCATTCCTTAACCTTGAATGGGATGTGCCTCTAAATACTAGAAATATTTTTTAAAAGCTTTTGACAGTTTCACACCACAGACTGATTTGTTTCACGTTGTTTTCTTTTCAGAAAGCATGTTGTAGATAATTTTTCAGGCTAGAGGTTGGTTTGGGTAAAAGAAACAAATGATGGGGTGAATGGGAATGTCTCTGCTTGGAAAAGTTCAGGGGTCACAAAAAAAAACAAAAACCAGAAACTGAGGCTGATTTTGTTTTTGTTTGCAATTGAAGATTTGAGGATGGAAGAGGGTTTTGCTTTTGTTTTGTTTTCTATACTTTTACATGTTTGGGACATTTTTGTGACATTAAATCATTTAATTTTGAGGCTTGTGGGATTTAAAACTTCCCATCCTGTTTGTCTACAGTAAAGCATTACTATAATTATAAATGAAGGTGCTTCTGTTTTGTGACAGTCACAGTAGCAAAGCTAAAATTGCATCGAGCACTTTGTGGGTTGCAGACAGTGTGGCCTAGAGGCTGTGTTTGGCCCACAGTGTTTAAATTCTTTTTCCCAATTACCGCCAACATTAAAAAATCTGGAGATTTCACTTAAAAAGAAAAAAACAATTTTTGTGTTTTTCTTGAAAGTATCAACAGGCAGCAGGGCCTTTTCTAGGTCACATTCCATCTGGCCTGCTGAACCTGCCCAGTGTAGTCTTCTTAAAAGATTTTTTTTATTGCATTTTTCTTCTGGTTTTAGTAGCAATACATGTTCTCTATAGAAAATCTGGAAAACCCCTAAATGTTGGGAGAATAAAATTAAAACACCCTATTGTCCTACAGTCTAAGAATAGTCACTATTCTTATTTTAGTGTATTTCTCTAGACTTTTTTCTAAATGCATGCACTTGTTTGAAAATATACTGGTGGTGTGCGTGTGAAAATAAAACTGGGGTTACATGTTTGGGTCCTGCATCCTATTTTTTTCTTCTAACAGTTAACTGTATGAGCATTTTTTCATATGACTATTTCTGTGTAAACATTTTTATTGCATGTTGTCCATTTTTGGAAGTAATCTAGCAGAGGCTGAACAGTAAGGCTTTAGTTGCCACGGTGTTTACTAGATATTTACAAGGTACTTACTTGGCACCAGGCCCCTGGCCCAGGCACTATCTTTATGGCCACTTGTTCCACCTTCATGGCAACTCTGATAGACAGACACTATAGTTTATCTCCATTTTATAGATGAGACTCGGGAACAGAGAGGTGAAGTAATAGGGATTTGAACATAGGTAATCTGACTGCAGAGTCCATGTTTTTAACCACTATCTTATGTTCTCTCTTATGATGAGCGCTGCTTTCAAAAATAGGTAAATTCAGGTAAATGTAATGGCTACATTGCAAGGAGGAGCCGGGGCGACTTTCTGGGTGAGGCTCAGGCTGGCAGATCAGACAGAACCCGGGACTAGAAACGGGGAGTCTGGTGCTTGAGGCCATGTTCATTGTTCATTTAAATGAGGCCAATATCACCTTATGTTTACCCTCTGCAAATAGTTGGGGAGGCAGCCTTCCAGAATTCAGCTTCCTTTCTCACTCTTCCTTCCCCTCAAACTGCTGGCCTTCGTGTGTCAGCTGTCATTTCCATTTGGACGGCAGGTTCTCCTTTAAATTCCTTTTTTACATTTTTAAAAAGTACTCCTGAGAAAGGGGCAAGTTTGGAGGAGAGGAGAAGAGAGGAGGTGGTACATGGTCATTGATTCGATGGGGAATTAGGGAATGAGTCTTTGAAATGTAGGGAGCCTTTTGCCCAAGTTCAACAGCTAGCATTGGTGGGGAGGTTGGACTATCTCTAAGTGTTCATATACCTTGAAAAAAAATCACCCCTTCTGAAGCAACCCCCACAATCTGAGAGGGGTGCCTGTGGTTTGGGATCCCCCTCCCCATTAGGGTCTGTGACCCCAGGCCTTGGAGGTATGTGAATATGGTGGATGTCTTCTGTGAAAGCCCTGGCTCTGCATTTTGAAGTGGCCTTCATCTTGTCACTTGCCATTTTAAAAGGAGATAAGTCTTCAGCCAGGGTCAGAAGGTACACTTAGAAGCACATGTGTGAAAGTTGGTGGCATTGATCCCCAGAGTTGCTGTCCATGGCATAACCTGTCCCTAGAGGGGACATTGAAGCCACCAGCAGCCACCTCTCTGGTTTTTCTCAAGTCTATCACCTAAGACAAGGACAGAGGTCAGAGCTGGAACTAGTGTCATGTGGGGATGTGGCATTAGGACCCTGGAGAATGCATTGTAACTTATGCATATGCAGCCATGTATTTGGTAAGGTTTTCATATGAGTGAGGCAAAACTGTCTTGAAATGGGCAGCTATGGGACGAAAACCAACTCCACACTAGCAAGAAGCATGAGTGTGGTTTGTGTGAACACAGTATCGTTTTTAAGGCACAGGCTTACAGAGGCTCAGTTTATAGCCAAAATTAGTTATAGCCACCATTCTGTTGTCTGTATCTAGGCCTTTGTTTTTGTTTGTTTTGTTAGTTCATTAGTTACTTCCACATACAAGTGAAATCATAGGGCTTTTATCCTTTTCCATCTGACTTACTTCACTAGTAATAATTTTTTAAAAAGCTTTAAAAAAATCGGTTGCAAAAAATTTAAAAAAAAACAAACATAAATAAATAAAACTATGCCTAAAACATTTAATTGGAGAAAGAAAAAAAAATCGGTTGTAGGGCAGAATGGGAGAAAATATTTGCAAACCATATATATCTGATCAGTGACTTGTATCCAGAATATAGAAAGAATTCTTACAACTTAGCACTTAAAAGACAAATTATCCAATTAAAATATAGACAAAGGATTTGAGTAGACAGTTCGCCAAAGAAGAAATAGAAATGGCCAACAAGTACATGAAAATATGCTCAGCATTATTATTCATCGGCGAAATGTAGAGCAAAAGCACAGCACACCTACTAGGATGGCTATCATAAAAAAGGCATAATAACAAATGTTGATGAGGATGTGAAGAAATTGGAACCCTCATACATTTCTGGCAGGAATATAAAATGGTGCAGATTCCTTGGAAAATAGTTACAAATAGCGTTACCATGTGACCTAGCAATTCCATTCCTATGGCCTGCAGAGAATTGAAAACACAGGAACTTGTATGTGAATATTTTTAGCATTATTCACAATAGCCAAAAAGTGGGAAGAACTTAAATGTCCATCAACAGATGAATGGGTAAAGAAAATATTGTATATTCCTACAATGGGATATTATTCAGCCATAGAAGGGATGAAATACTGATACACGCTACAGCATGTATCATGCTTGAAAATATGCAAAGTGCAACATGCTAAATGAAAGGAGCTATTCACAAATGACCATGTCATTTACAATCCCATTTATGTGAAATGTCCAGAATAGGCAAAACCATAGAGACAGAAATTGGAGTAATGGTTGCCTAGGACTTGGGGGGTTGGGGAGAAATGGGAAGTGACTGCTAATAGTATGGGATTTCTTTTGGGGGTGAGGAAGCTGTTCTAAAATTGATTGTGGTGATGGTTGCACACCCCTGTTGAATAGAATGAAAACCATTGAATCTTACATTTTAAATGAGTGAATTGTATGTTAAATGAATTATATCTGAATAAAGCTCTGGGGAAACTGTTATGTGTGATAGAAAAGGGAATTCTGTGAAGTGAAATCCTGTTTTTTCTTTCCAGCTCCTCTAGTAGTGAGTGGTCTGATGTAACTAAACCACACGTAGGGGTGAATTGTTCGAGGATCACCTCGACAGTGTGTAACTTCACTCCAACCAGCCTCTCGAAGGGTTTCCCACCATATTTCAACGTCTCTTTACGTGTCCGAGCTGAGCTGGAAGAACGCGTCTCTGACTGGGTGACAGTGCCTTGGTTCCAACACTATCGGAATGGTAAGAGAACTTGGGTATCAAACTTCCTTTCTAATTGCCAAGTTTCCTTCACTTTGTTTTTCACTGAGCAGTGCCTGCCTCTTACCCTAAATGACCGACAAAGAGGAGGGTATAATGGTCAAACGCAACTACTGACCATGGAGGCTGGTGCTCAGGGAGTAGGATTTGCTTAGACCAGGGGCAGGCAAATGATAGCCTGCAGGCTAAATCCCGGCCACCAGCCTGTTTTTGTAAATAAAGTTTTATTGGAACACAGTCATACCATCTTTTAATGTATTGTCTATAGCTGCTTTCATGTTACAACAATAGAGTAGAGTAATTGTAACAAGTCTGGCCTGCAAAGCCTAAATTTACTCTGATGCTTTCCTAAAAAAGCTTGCTGACCTCCGTACTAAGTAGGATACTAACATATTGGCTGCACTGGCCACCCTTACCTATTCAGGCACAGCTTCTTTTATGTTCAAGGAAGACTATAATTCAGCCCTGAATGGTTCCTGGTATGTATTATATATTCAGTAAATATTTGTTGAATGATTGAATGAAAAAATGTGCCCCCAGATATTGGAAGGGAGCGTAAGAATCGTCAGGTACTAGTTTGTATATTTGTTTATTCACTGAATCATTTTTCACATGGTCAGCTATGCCTGATGTTTCTTCAGTGCCCATGGTTTATGCAAACACAAAGTATGGATCTTACCTGCATCCTGTTTCAAACAAACTAAAGTATAAGGCAACTAAGGAAATGTGATCACTGTCCACATTTTTTATGATACCTTAAGCCATTATTGTTAATTTATCGTAGGTGTTATAATGGTATTTTGTTTACATTTAAAAAAAGGGGGGGTCCTATCTTTTAGAGATATGTACTGAATTATCTACAGATGAAACAGTGTGATGTCTGAGATTTGATCAAAATAATCCAGAGCGAGAGGGACAAGGACAGGGAATGGGCACAGGAGAACCAAAATTGTCCACGACTTGATGGTTGATTTCAAGCTGGGTGACCAGTACATGGCTTTTGTTATGGCCTTCTCCTTGCTTTCCATGTGTTTTGAGATTTTCTGTAATAGGAAGCTGAGGGGGAAAAAGTCAGTGGCCTGTTCCAGATGATTGCAGGAATGCACAGAGCAGACAGACACACTGCCCACTAATCATCTACTGTGGATTGGTCATTTGTCCTTGAGTAGAGACCCATCACACATTGGAGCTAGAAAGTGTCACCTAAGTGAGAATTAGTTTTAAAAAATAGAAAGTAATGGTGGTAACGGAAGCAGGACCTGTCATGAAAGTCGGTATGCGCTGTCCTTCCGGCCTGAGCTGGGCAGCCATGTTCTTGGTGAGTTACTGACTGGGTTGTCATTCTCTGCCCCATCATGTGCAGAGTCTAAGGTGGTGCTGGGTTCCAATCCCATCGCTGCTTACACCGCTTGCCGTGGCGTTGGAATGAGTAACCAGCAAGAAAATGGTTTTCACCCAGTGCCTGAGAGGGGACGGATGAGATGGCTGAAGAGGGCAGGCTCTGGCATCACTCAGACCTGGGTTCAAATCCTAACTTTGCCACTTAACTGGCAGATACTCTAGACAAGTGCTTTTGTTTCCCCCTCTGGGCAATGGGGATCACCTTGTATGGTTGCCCCACGGATCTTTGTGGACACACAAGTAAAAGTCCACGTTGCCTGGTTTATAGTAATCACTCGGTACATGGCAACTGCTAACAACAGTTATCCATAGTCCCATCCAGCCTTCCTTCAGTGCACTAAGAGAAAGCGGGTTGCTCCCTCCTGGAGAGACAGGCTTATCAGCATGGTATCAGATACTAGACCCAGGACTCGCTTCAGAATGGTGGGTCTTTCAGCTCTGACCTTGCAGGAATTAAGTGATTACTCATGGCTGGCCATGCCATTCCCACATACTTACTTGCGTAAGTCACGGAAGTCGAGGGATATGTGCTGTGGAGGTGAGGGGCCCGCAGGTCAGCAGGTTTTCCCGTGCTCCAGTCGTTTAGCTGTTAGAAGGAAAGCTTAAGAGTGTGTGTGCCAGCATCTGTCTTAGGTTTAATAAAAGAGCTTTTTGTCACTTGCAGCCAGTCCGCTAACCTCGCCCTGGGAGGCGGTAGGCCAGGCCCTGCTGTCTGTCTGAATTAGTCCCTCCACCAGAACAAATGAGATTGGAGGGCACAGTTGCAAATCCCTTAGGGACCAGTTACTTCTACATAAAGAGAAGGATAGCCAGACCGTATGCCTCACCCTTGCTCAGGGGGGAGCATGGAAACGTTAAGAGAAATTAGCCCCAATATCATGAACACATAACTGTTTACAGTAAGGTGAGTGTCTGTGTGTATAAAATATACATAAACAGGCCTCTTAGCGATTGTAGAATCCAACCTGTACTTTGATCTGAGTTCCTCTGGTTAGTTACACATTTTAAATGCTTACTTGATAAGTGCTGTAAACTTTTATTTGTAGCACGTCATGAGTCACCGGCCTTGGCTGGCTTGTGAATTATATGAAAAGCCTGAACAGATAGGCTTAACAATGGTAATCTTGCTCAGTTATTATATTTAAGTATCGTATTACAGTAAGCTAGGAGACAAATTATTTATAGGTTTGTAAATACCACTTTTCTTCATATGTATAGAAATTATATCACAAAATATGTATAGGTAAGAGCTAACAAAATCTTTTCCCCTCTACATGAAAATCTGACTTTTGGTTAGCCTTCCAGCTCTGTTTCTATGGAAACCTGATAAAACTGGCATGTCAGCCACGATACTAGGCAGCATTACTTACGGTCAAAATGACCACTGATTGGTAAACTGCATTCCAGCTTAGACACTCTGAAATAACCGCTAGAAAGCCCTGTCTGTGGTCAGCGATTCTTTTTTTTTTTTTTTAGAGGGCAGTGTCACTGGCCCTCATATGTGGGACCCGAACCAGGACCGCTGGCGTCCCAAGCTAGCTCTTAACCACCGTGCCACTTGGCCGGCCCTATTTATTTTGTATTTTTTTTTTTTTTTTTTTTTTTTTGAGGGCAATGTCCCTGGCCCTCATATGTGGGATCTGAACCGGGGCCGATGGCGTCCCAAACCAGCTCTTAACCACCGCGCCACTCGGCCGGCCCAGAGAAAGATTCCAGTTTTATTTTTTTATTTTATTTTATTGAGGGCAGTGTCACTGGCCCTCATATGTGGGACCCGAACCGGGGCCGCTGGCTTCCGAAGCCAGCGCTTAACCACCGCGCCACTCGGCCTGCCCTGATTCTTGTAACTGTGCATATCCCTTATGGAAAGTGTTCCTGTGGAATTATTGTAAGAGGTCAATACCTCCTGTGACTCTTATGGCTTTTAAGCCAAGGAGGCTCCTGTACCTGCCCGACTTGGCTCCTTGCGCTTGAGCTGTCTCTTGAGGGGGGCCAGAGAGAATTGCTCTGGGCTGCCATGTCGACTGCCGCTGTGGCCTTGCAGGGCTTCCTACCCTGTAGCCTTCCAAGTGAAACTTGTGCCTGGAGCAGCCTCTGGTAGTCTTGTGTGCCTGAGTGCAACCTCATTGCATATATATATGTTTGTGTGTGTGTGTATACACACCATATACGCCATATATATATATATATATATATATATATATATATATATATATATGTAATGTGTATGTATGTACAATATATATTGTGTATATATACAGAGGGTGCCAAAAAAATGTATATTTAAGAAAGGAAAAAACAGTATTAAAATTACGCTGATGGTAACTACTTTGATCACCTCTTGTAGTTACAGAAGTCAAACATGACTTGTATTCATCTTTTGTTATCAGTATATATTGAGTATGACAATGTTAATACAGTTTTCCTTTCTTAAAATGTGTATATATATTTTTGGCACTGTCTGTATATACACACAATTTGAGTGTGTATGTCTGTGTATTTATACATTTTTTGTTTCTGTTCGTCACTCTATTTCAGTCACCATCGGGCCTCCAGAAAACATTTGGGTGACCCCAGGAGACGGCTCCCTCATCATCAGGTTCTCCCCTCCCTTTGACGTCGATGCCTCCATAGCCACTTTTCGGTACTATGTCCATTATCAGGAAAAGGCAGGAATCCAACAGGTAAGAGCATTTTCGTTTGTTTTGATTTTCTTTTCTTAGGAGTTTCTGATACAGCAAAAGAAAGTAGGCTTTAAAATGGACAAGGAGAGAGCGTTGCCAGTTAGGGATGCCATGGGTCTCAACAGAGAGCGAGGTGCCTTCGCTTCTCCGGACCCTGCCACGACTGATTCCGTGTCACTTGGGATTGTGTTGTTTTGGCAATACAACCTAACTCTATAGTCACTGTATAAATGGACTTCTGGTCCATTGATGCAGCTGGGCATAAATAAACTTAATACTTTGTGAGAGTTTGCCTTTTCCATTCCAGTAGAAATGGTTATCCACAAGAATTGTGTGTGTGTGTGTGTGTGTGTGTGTGTGTCTAATAGAAATGCATATTTTTTAAATTAGGAATTTTCTAAAACATGTCTGCAAACTACAACCTAGAGGCCAAATCCTGTATGCTGCCTGTTTTTGTAGGGCCAGCAAGCTAAGAACGTTTTACAGTTTTGAATGGTGGAAAAATATCAAAAGAATGATATTCATAACTCATGAAAATGACATGAATTCAAATTTCAGCATCACCTTAGAGTCTGAGACCTGAGCTGGTTTTAATCCTCCTCTTCAAGGCCTGTTTTTCTCCTCACTGTGCTGAGAGGTCCCTCTGAGGGGCCCCTCTGTCTGATGTCACACTGTTCCCATTATCTGGGGTCCGGACTTTGCTGGCACGTTACTGCCGGTGCCTTTGACATACTCTCGAGTTTGGAGAAAGTTCTAGTGGGACTGTTTCTACAACAAGGAATCTGTCAATGCAGTCTGCAAGGTTTAACAATATAAATTTTTCTGGTTTGAACAGTTTGTAAAGAGGGTACATGTGAGTAGGTGAAAAGTTGACTGGAAGGAGAGAGTTCTAGAGAGAATGACCAGTGGGAATGAGAAGGCTGGGCCCATTTTGAGAACTGTACGTGCGTGGATTTGTCAGAAATACAGGCCACATGAGAAGGAGCTGTGGCAGGTGATAAGGTGGGCAAAGGTCAGACCAAAGGGTCCTGGTCAGCCCCCGTGGGTAGTACGAGAACAAAACGATGACTTAATCATCCCCAGTGCCTGATTATCCAAGCAGCATTTAATGAGGTTTCATTATCTATGTAAGCTTCATTATTTCCTAACTTCAACATTATTATAATTTTTTTTTTTTAAGCTGAGCCCTCCTGCCACCTGTTGGCAGCTCAGCAGCAGCTCAGCTCGGGCCAGGCATCGAACTGCTGTTGCTCAGAGCTCAGCTTGCACGCTTGAGCGAGCTCTTAACCAACTGAGCCATTCGGCCAGCCCTAACATTATTATAATTTTTCTAATAATAATAGGAGCTTATGTTTATCAAGAGCTTTCTTTGTGTCTGGCACTGGGCCAGGCATTTTGGATAGATCATCTCATTTAAGCTTTACACCAACCTGTTACAGAGATAGAAATCAGTAATTAAGTAGCTGGCCCAAGGTCAGCAGCTGACAGCTATGCAGAGCAGAGTGAGACATCTGGTCTCTGGGCCCATGCTCTTATTTGTAATTTTTCTCCTACATAGTTTATATTTGCACTTCATTTCTTTGTGGTGAGTCTAACATCACTAGGGAAGGCAAAACTCATGGAAGAACAGGTTCTTAGCATAAAAGGAAGAAGGAAATAATCATTTCCCCAAATCAGAGGTTGAGATCTGGTCAACTGGAATAGAGAAGGCTTAGGAAACTCCAGGAGGGAGAGGTGGCTGCCTCTTCCATACACATCCTGGGCCATAGACATCCTAGACGTCAGATGTAGTGTTGGAAATGTGGGTGATAGGATGGGCGCTCTGACCACAGTTTTTCTCTGCCATTTAGTGGGTTTCTTGTCCAGAGTGCATGCATCATGTTACAGTGCTGCCTACCAGGGGCCTGTCCTTACTTTTGCTGCTTATGATGGAGTCGATGGCTTCACTCCACTGAATCGGCCCTCAGAGGGCAAATTGCTATTGGTATAGTAGAGCTGGGTAGGGCTGCCCAGCGCTGGAGGGTTCAGCCTCTAGGACACTGAAACCAGACTCACTTAGCAGTGTCCTAATGAAAAGGGCATGGACCACACTTCTACCGCTTGCAACTTGTTCGATGTCACGTAGCCATTCTAGGCTACAGTTTCCTCTTCCATAAAATGAAACAACTGAATTATAAATTGGAATTTGTGCAGGCCCCAAGCCCCTTCCCCCCTTTCAATCAGAGTTTCTAAACTTTGGCCTCCCATGAACAAAAGACTCTAGGGCTAAAAAAAGGACTCTGAAAGCCACCAGTGGGGTCTCCATCCAGCTGCGAGTCTGTGTCGGGCCCCCCAAGAGCAACTGCTAGATTTGCTCAAAGTACTCGCAGGACGTGGCATATAGTTATACTCATACCTATGATTTATTACAGAAAAAGGACACAAAGCAAAATCAGCAAAGAGAAGAGGCACATGGGCAAAGTCCAGAGGACACCAGGCACAAGCTCCCATGAACCCCCTCCCAGTAGACTCACACAGAACACACTTAATTGCTCCATCAACAAGCTGTGACAACACGGTCCACGTTATCTACCACAGAAGCTCATTACAGCCTCCGTGCCCAGGGTTTTTATTGGGGGCTGGTCACACAGGCAGTCCTCTCCCTAGCACATACCAAAATTCCAGACTCCCAGAAGGAAAACAGGTGTTCTGCATAAAAAACATTGTTTATACAGTAAACCACCCTTCTCAGAGACTGATGGGACACTCCTGAAACCCAAGTGCCCAGGTGCCAGCCATGGGTCAGCCTTGCAGGCAGGCCTTTCTTTCTAAGGACAGCAGTCTCAAGACTGAATGTTAGTTCTTCTCTATAATCTGTGCTTCTAAATTTTAGAAATGCTAACTGGCTGCTGAAATAAACCCAAAAGCAGTTCTGTCCTTAACATGCTTTATGTGACATCATGAACAAAAATGCCATTTTTTTCCCCCTCTGCCCTGGCAATCCATCAACATTAAACAGAAAAAAAAAATTTTTTTAATCATCTGTAATTCCACTATTCATAAAAAATATAATTATTTTGTCTTTTCAAAAATACAATCATGTAAGAGAAGGTCCAAGATGGCAGATTAGGTAACTGCTATGCCTGCTGCCTTCCAGGATCACACCAAAATTACAAATAAATTACAGAACGATCAACCTCAAGAATCGTCTGAAAACTAGCTGAACAGAACCCCTATAACTAAGGATATAAATAAAGAAGAGTGTCCCATCTACACTGAGAACAGAGGAGTAGCATATATATGTATGTATGTATTTGGTAGAAACAATTATAATACTCTGAAGCAGTCACAATGACCTTTGAATACACTGTGGACCGTGTTTACGTTTGAGAAAAAAAATCATGTTCCATATACAATGAATAATCTTTTTTTCAATCAATGCTGTAGCAACTTCATCTCTCTATATCACTGATGGTTATACCGCCATTTCACATGGCTACAATGTAGCCTACTGTATCTGAAAATAAGAAAGCAGTCCTTCCTAAAAAATCCTATATTGCTGTAGTATAGTATATCTTTTTCTCATTGCCATGGGGAACAATGACAAGTTTGTTCAGGACGAGAGGGAGAAGCCATTGACGAGTGACCCAGGTGTGGAGGTAACAAGGCCTGAGGAAAGGCAGCATCAGAGAGTGGAGAGGAGACAGAATCCTTTAAGAACTTGGGACCCAACTGTTTACCAATTACATAAATTGCTAAGGTCATTTTGACCAAAACTATAAAAGGAATCAGCATATTTTAGTTAAAACCAGAAGCAGGTTGGGAATTAAAGGCACATTTTTTTTTTCCTAGAATTTTTTTCTCTGTTTACTAACTTGATGTATCTAGATTAGATTAACCATGAAATACAAAATGTTCATTTTAAAGGAAAAAATTTCATTCTAGAAACTGTGCTCAATTCCAGTTTTGGACCCTCTGTTGCTGTAGTGGGTCCTCAACTGGCCGTCTGAGGCCTCACAGCCAGAAACAGCCCTAAAGCCAGCGGCCTCTTTCTTCATGTTACTCATCAATTTTCACATATAAAATGTGTCCACAGTAAGCCAGTGACACTTTCAAAACAGAGTCTCCTTATTCTTTGGTTATTGTGTTCACTGTGAATTGGAAGAAATGCTGAAAGGATAGAAGTGGCTTGACCACATCTGTTTGGGTCATACATGTGTGACTGTTGGTGATTTTTACACAGGTTAAAGGCCCTTTCAGAAGGAACTCCATTGTGTTGAACGATTTAAAACCCTTAAGAGAATACTGTTTACAAGTCAAGGCAGAACTGTCTGTGACAACACCAGACATCTCTAGATTCGGGCGTTTAAGCAACATAACTTGTCATGAAACAACAGTAGATGGTAAGTTGTACCTTCTTGTGTCCTTTCTGAGCTGGAAAAAGAATACTAAAATGATGCAATGGGAGAACACGTATTAGGTAAAGGGGGGAGTGGAGAGACGCAGAGCGAAGGGCGTGAGGAGCGAGCTCATAACTGTAAGTATCACGAGCTTGTGCTGAGACCTCCAGGGGCAAAAGCGGCCACACAGCTAACGTTTGCTTTATCTTAGGATTGCCTCACTATCTACTAATTTAAGTAAATGGACTGGGAGCTGGGCTGGTATCTGTCCATTTTCCTGGGACATGAATACTATTTAAGCAGTCGGCAGATGTAAAAGTTACCTGATATTTGTATCATGTGTGGGACGGTCCTCTTGTTCATTCTTACGTGATCTTTGTAGCCTCCACCAGACTTCAACAAATCATCCTGATAGCCGTGGGAACCTTTTTGTTGCTGTCAGTGCTGGCTGGCGGCTGTCTCTTCCTGGTCCTGAAATACAAGAGCCTGATTAAATACTGGTTTCAGTCTCCACCAAATATCCCATTACAAATAGAAGAGGTATGTATGCATGCATCTAAATGGGTGATGTGTCAGCCCTCCATAGCCCTCTGGTACCAGCAAAGTACAACAACGGACAAAGCCATGGACACAGATTTGAGTTAAATGTGGTGTGGGCTTATCTGCACACCCATGTTCATAGCAGCATTATTCACAACAGCCAAAAGATGGAAACAGCCCAAATATCCATCAACAGATGAATGGATAAGCACATGTGATGTACACATACAATGGAATATTATTCAGCCTTGAAAAGGAAGGAGATTCTGACATGTGCTACAACATGGATGAACTTTGAGGGCATCATGCTAGGTGAAATAAACCAGTCAAAAAAGACAAATACTGGATGATTCCACTTATATGAGGTACTGAGAGTAGTCAGATTCATAGAGACAGTGGAGAATGGTAGTAGCCAGGGGCTGGGGGAAATGGGGAATTAGTATTTAATGGGTACAGAGTTTCAATTTTATAAAATGAAAAAAGCTCTAGAGACAGATGGTAGAGACGGTTGCACACCAATGTGAACATGTACTTCATACTGCTGAACTGTGTGCTTAAAAAGGGTTAAGATGATACTTTCTTTTTTTTTTTTTTTTTTTTTTAAAGATTTTATTGGGGAATTGGTGGAGGGGAACAGCGTTGGGGAATCGGGGAAGGGGAACAGACAAGTTGCCGTCTTCTTGTTCTTCAGTTTAGTTGCGGAGGATGTTGCTTCACTGTTGGTATCATCATTGCGCTCTTCCCGGATGAGGCAGATCGGTCGCTGGCCTCTGGATGTCGCTCATCGCGGCTGTTGGCAGCTCACTCTTGGCTGCCAGCCGCTCACGCTGGCTGCGGGCCACTCACTGCAGCCTATGGCAGCCCACTGCAGCAGGGGCTGCAGCCCACACCATCACCGGGGCTCGCACAGCCCAGCTCCAGGTGGAGCTGTTGTTAGCTGTAGAGGGCAGTGTCACTGGCCCTCATGTGGGATCCGAACCGGGGCCGCTGGCATCCCAAAACCAGCGCTTAACCAATGCGCCACTCGGCTGGCCCGATACTTTCTATATTATGTGTATATTACCACAATTCAGAACCAATATTTTTGGGGCCAGCCGAGTGGCGCAGTGGTTAAAAGCTGGCTTGGGACGCCCCCGGTTTGGATCCCACATATGAGGGCCAGTGACACTGCCCTCTAAAAAAAAAAAAAAAGAACCAATATTTTTAAGGGTAGAAGGTTAGCCAAAATGGTGGACTGGCCTGGCCCAGAGATTGGCTGCTGCAGGAGGGCCCTGTCTTGAGGCAGCATGTCAGTCCTGTGATTTTTGGAGAACGCCCCCAGTGAATCCTGACTAGAGGATGCGAAGGCAGTCAAGACAGAAATCTAGAGCGTGAGCTTTGGGGCCGACAGCACTTAGGAGGATTCTAGAAGGCCTTGCACACCAGGTGCTCATGGATGTTAGAGTATCGTAAAGGCCCTCAGAAAGAGGAGTGGAGAGTCCTGCTTGCCTGCACATCTCCGGCCCCCTGAGGCTCTGTGAGGCAGCCGCTCCCTCTGACAGCAGTCGGCACATTCTTAGCATCCCAAGCTAGCTGATAGAAGAATATTGAAAAGTATTTGCTTCTGGAGGTTTATTATTCTTTAGTAAAATTGGGGTAAAACTGAAATTCTGTTTCATTGTAAACAGAATCTTACTCTGTTATATCTAGAATGAATAGACGTTAGATAAGCTCCAAGTCTATACAGACAGAGCGGTGCTCCTGGAAGGAGCTATAGTCACATGTTTTCCTTCATCTGTCATGGAGCATTTAAAGGACATGCGCATCATACAAATTACAGGTTAAATTCCCTACTAGACCCTCCCTACAAATACTGCAGGATTCACCTTATAAGAGGCATCTAAAATAGTCAAACTCACAGAAACAGAGAGTAGGATGGTGGTTGCCAGGATCTGGGGGAAGGGGAAACGGGCAGCGGTTGTTCAACGAGTATAAGGTTTCAGTTATACGAGATGAGTAAGTCCTAGAGATCTGCCATACAGCACCGTGCCTAGAGTTAGTACCGTATTGTGGACTTAAAATGTGGGCCAGCCGAGTGGCGTGATGGTTGAGCGCTGGCTTGGGATGCCAGCAGCCCCGGTTTGAGTCTCACATGTGAGGGCCAGTGACACTGCTCTCAAAAAAAGAAAAAGAAAAAGAAAAAATCTTGTTAAGAGGGTAGAACTCATGTTAAGTGTTCTTACCACAAAAAAAAAAAAAACTTCCATGGTTAATATTGTCACAAAAACGACAGCTCTCCATGGGTCTCCGAGTTTTTTTGCCTTAATGATGTCTCTCAACAGTAGAACTAAACACCGGGCCCTAGTGAGTAAATTTACTACTAGTTGTTTCTTTGGGGCTTGAATCTACAACATAAAGTCTTTAGGTTTACTTTACTGGGAAAGTGTGAAAAATATCAAAGGCCACTGAGGTTACCTGAGAATAACGAATCCTGTTTCACTTATATTTTCGAGGTTTCACAAGTGCATCTGATGCGTTGTTGTTTCTCATTTAGTCAGCCAGCTCTAAGCTGACTGCATTTCAGTATCTGTCGGCACCTTGAAGAGCTAGGCACTGGGTTCTTGGTAACTTGGTGAGTTTATGGCTAAGCCGAAGGTAGAGACTGGGGTAAGGGAGAGTGAGGCGCTGTGAAATGCCACTTTCCCCTGAGGCCTGAGGACCTCCCTTTCTCACAGCCCCGCCCCCAACTCCCCGCAGGCAGGCAGCGGGCGTGGGGCCTTGCCTCATGTCCAGACTCTGCTCGTTGTGTGTTGCCTGGAGTAGAAACGGCCAGTAGGTGGAATGAATGAGAGAAATGCTCCTGCCATTACCCCCATTGTAGGTGAACCAGAGAGCCCGTTTTCTCCTTCACTGAAAAGTTAGAATTTTAGGGTTAATAACCTCCAAGCGTCCAGAGTGCAGGTCAGAGCTTGCTTCTCTGCAGTGTGATGCTCTTTCACACTTCAGAATGTCACCTCAGTAGGGTGTTGGATTTGTGTTAAGGTTACCAGTGAGATTAGGGGTGAAGGGAGTCAAATGTTAGCAGTTGTTTCATTGGTGGACAGAACAGGAAGTTATACCTGAATAAAAATATGGTGGTGCCAACTAAAGCCAAAGTCAAAGGTCTGGTCATTTGAACAGAGAAGCTAATTACAATGTTGGTTTTCAATCTTTTCAAGTATTTAAAGGACCCAGCTCAGCCTATTATAGAGGCTTTGGACAAGGACAGCTCGCCGAAGGATGATGCCTGGGACTCTGTGTCCATCGTTTCGTTTCTGGAGAAGGAGTGAGGAGATGTTCTCCAGAGCACTTTGATCCAAAGCAATGGTCCCGTCTGCCAGGCCGTGGGAAGAGGACTTGGAGCCAGTGAATCCGCTGACCGTCCTGTCAGGATTCTTGGGAGCCCAGGACTCCATATTCCCACAGCAAAGCGGGCTGTCGGCGCCTAAGGAGAAGTATCTCCTGACAAGCTTTCTTTTTTCTTTAAGAGTTTTCTAATCATACACCTTGCTAGAATGATTCCATAGAAGTATCTCCGAAAAATTAAGGTTTCTCTTAAACACTAAAAAAGCATGCAATCATTTGTTAGCAAAATGGTTATGGCATACCTCTGATAGTCTGCATCGTTGGTTGGACCCGGCAGCGAGGAGACTGGGTCCTCTCCTTGACTCTGTCTGGGAAATGAGATGTGACCCCTTGGGAGGTCACGTGACCTGTCTCAGCCTGTCCCTACAAAGGACACTGTGCGGCCATTCACATCCAGTCTCCCAGCTTGAAATGTGATTAATCCTGTAAATATTTCCCTAGTAATTTAAGGGATTTTTGTTTGTTTGTTTGTTTGTTTGTTTTTTCTCCAAGCTAGAAATAAAGGACGTATAGTAAATTTTTAAAAAATCTATGGGAAATTTTTCCTTTTCACGTCACCGTCTTATTTTGGTCTCTTTTCTTCAAAGTTTCGGTTGTTTTTTTTTTGTTGTTGTTTTTAAAGATTTTATTGGGGAATTGGTGGAGGGGAACAGCGTTGGGGAATCGGGGAAGGGGAACAGACAAGTTGCCGTCTTCTTGTTCTTCAGTTTTTACTTGCGGAGGATGTTGCTTCACTGTTGGTATCGTCATTGCTCTTCCCGGATGAGGCAGATCGGTCGCTGGCCTCTGGATGTCGCTCATCACGGCTCTTGGCAGCTCACGCTTGGCTGCCAGCCGCTCACGCTGGCTGCGGGCCACTCACTGCAGCCTATGGCAGCCCACTGCAGCAGGGGCTGCAGCCCACACCATCACTGGGGCTCGCACAGCCCAGCTCCAGGTGGAGCTGTTGTTAGCTGTAGAGGGCAGTGTCACTGGCCCTCATGTGGGATCCAAACCGGGGCCACTGGCATCCCAAAACCAGCGCTTAACCAATGCGCCACTCGGCCGGCCCAAAGTTTCGGTTTTTTAAAATCACTATACCTAAACTTGTTTTCTTAAATCCCTCCTAGTAGGGCTACTGAGGCCTCACGGTCACCCAGCAAGAACTTTCCACGTGTGTCGCTTAATCCCTTGCCAAGGTTTAAAGGAGATTTTCAGAAACTACATCAGCATTTCATTTAATGTAATGAGTCACATATTGACCAAGGCAGGGGCTCATAGGCAGTAAAGAGAATTAGCTAGTGGACAGTCGTGATGGCCACTGGGCACTCAAGTCTTCTGAATGTGCAAGTACCAATGGGCTCTTTTGTTCAAAAGACATGGATCATAACCCATTTATACAACTCTGAGCATTTAGGAAATGGATGTGTGATTTCACCTCCCTTCCCCCGACTCATGCGAAGTGGCACAGTGCTGTAAGGTCTACTTTAAAAAGAAGCCCTACTGGCAGCCTAACTTTTTAAAAAGATTTTATTGGGGAATTGGGAGGGAAACAGCGTTGCAGAATCCGACAAGGGGAACAGACAAGTTGCTGTCCTTTTGTTCTTCAGTCTAGTTGTGGAGGACGTCGCTTCACTGGCCCATGTTGGTATCATCATTGCGCTCTTCTCGGGTGAGGCAGATCAGTCGCAGGCCTCTGGATGGCCGCTCACAGCAGCTCTTGGCAGCTCACATCGGCTGCCGACTGCTCACGCTGGCTGCCGGCCACTCACTGTAGCCTATGGCAGCCCACTGCAGCAGGGGCTGCAGCTATGCTGTCCCGGGGATTCACAGCAGCCCAGCTCCAGGTAGAGCTGTTGTTAGCTGTAGAGGGCAGTGTCACTGGCCCTCATATGTGGGATCTGAACCGGGGCCGCTGGTGTCCCAAGCCAGCACTTAAGCAACATGCCATTCGGCTGGCCCCTGGCAGCCTAACCTTGACAATGGGAAGAAGAGATGCTGACTTCTCTCTGTCTCTCTGTCTCTCTGTCTGTCTGTCTGTCTGTCTGTCTCTCTCTCTCTCTCTCTCTCTCTCTCTCTCTCTCTCTCTGTCTCTGTCTCTGTCTTTCGGTTGGAATTCTGTGAAAAATTGGCTCTTGGATTGCCTTTTTTTTTTTTTTTTTTTTTTTATTTATTTATTTATTTTTTTGAGGGCAGTGTCACTGACCCTCATATGTGGGACCGAACCGGGGCCGCTGGCTTCCCAGGCCAGTGCTTAACCACCGCGCCACTCGGCCGGCCCTTTGGATTGCCTTTCTGACCCAGCACTGTGTACGAGTGAAACTGACCCAGCACTGTGTACTAGGGTGACGAGTGAAAAGGACACACCCCACAGCCCACACCCTGCAAGTCCCCTTACTTTGTCTATTAGGTGCACCTTGAGTTGGGACAGGTTTAGAGAAGAGTTAGTAACTGGAAATTATAAGGACCTATACCTGGATCATTTAGGGGATTTAAGGAAGACGAGCTTCCTGTACTGGGCCATGGGATGAAGTTATGTGGGGGAGGAGGACCTCTATGTGTCAGAAAGAGAACAGGTTAAGAGTTGGAGCCCAGGAGAAAGGGGGACAGGTCAGTTTTGTTAGGAAGTTAGAAGTATGAAGTTATGTTTGCAGTAAACCCATGTGTGCCGCCCTGTGTCTAGGGAGGGTACAGCTTCTCAGGGGCAAGCAGGCTGGCTGTGGAGACCAGACTGTAGTAAGGCTGAGCTGGGTCAGGACAGAACTGGGCTAGTGTCCTGGGGCAGGAGGTCACTGGGGTTCAAACCCAGAAAGGCCCTTCTTAGTTGAAGGCAGCAGCTTAAGTTAGTGACAAATTGTTGATTTACAATTGACTTAATTGTCAATCATAGGTTAGTGACAGACACAGAGTCCAAGCCCAGGGCCAGCGTTATGTCCAGGCCCTCTCTCGGGATAGGCTCTCCAACGTTGCCTTAGAGGGGAGGGGCTAGCACAACACCAATTTGGGGTCACTGAGACTCCAAGCGTGCTGCCCCTGCGGGCTTTCCTCACCATCCTCACTCAGTAAATATCTCGAGTAGATGTGGGGCTGGCCTATTAAATGGGGAAAGGACAGGAATTTTTTGATTAAGATACTCCTTTCTTATAGTATTTCCCAAAAAGAAACACCCAGCTCTACTTTGTAAAATAAATGCCTAATCAATGAGATTAATACTTATCCTAATTTGTGGCTTAATGTCTAGTCAAATTAAGTACATAATCATAATATGAGGTCCGACATTTAAGTTCGCAAACTCATCCTAGAAAAAGTGCTACATATGTCATTGCTGAATATCATTATGGTCACCTTTGAAGCACTCCCCTTAGGAAGCTGTGCACCAATCCCAGTGCCTAGTCCACCCTTCAAAGCAATTTTGGAACTCTTTTTCTAGAATGGTCATCAGAGTTGTCATCGTATCACCCTCGATGTCCTGAATGTCATCAAAATGTCTTCCTTTCAATATTTCCTTGATCTTTGGGTAAAGAGAGAAGTCACTGGGGGCCAGATCAAGTGAGTAGGGACGGTGTTCCAATACAGTTATTTTTTTACTGGCTAAAACCTCCCTCCCAGACAGTGCCGTGTGAGCTGGTGCCTTCCTTGTCGTGATGCAAGAGCTCCTTCAGGACCATTTTTGCACACACCTTTCTCACGCCAAGATTTTTAGTTAAGATTTTCCTGTTTCTCTGTTGATGTTTACTTAGTCTACTATGCTTCTCACAGTCAGCCAATGATTTTGATGCACAGTTCGATGGATTTTTGCAGTGTTTTCATCAGTTCTGCTCGTTACTGGCCGCCCTGACCTCACTTCATCAGTGATGTGTTCTCTCCCCTCTCCATTTGTACACTGCCGTTTTCTTCAGTACATTTTCCCCACAAACTTGGACTAACATGTCCTGGATTTCATTTCCACTCCTACCAAGTTTAATAAGAAATTTAAGGTTTGTTCATTGCTCTAATTCAAGCTCATTCTTGTGATGGCACACAAAAACACAACAATAATGAATGCCACTCAGCGAGACAACCCCACACATCAACACCAACACAGCTGTGAGACACTGATATACCAAGGTTATGAAACCTGACCTAGCTGTTGGTACAGTGCTGCCAATGTAAGCGCATGACGGCAAGTTCACTAACTTAATTGTCACACCTAGTATGTTTGAATTGGAAGTAATACAGATTGACTGGGACTTTAAATGAACATAATCAGTTGGGAGGGTCTTTGGCAGGAGCTAGAGCTTATGGGAGGAATTCTTGCATTCCACTTTATGGGGAGCACTCCAGCGGAAGAACTCTATGCTTACAATGGAATTCTTTGGTTGTAACTGCCCCTCCCATTAACTTCTTTTCCCCCTCCTCTATAAATAACCCATCTTGGTACACAGTTCAGTGTGTGCATGTGATCATGTCTGCATGGCTGGGTTATAATCTTTTATTTCCCCATCTCCTGCCCCTCCAATAATTCCTTTCTAGTGACAAAGCACTTAGATGATACTGTTTCCAGTCAACAGAAGAAGCAATCTCACAAATCAGCTATCACAGAGGAAAGCACCCAAGCACCCAATCCAGCTTGCTCCGTTCTCATATGGCTTGTGAGTTAACAATAGTTTTTACATCTTCAAATGGTTGGAAAAAAATCAGAAGTATGTGAAATTTAAATTTCAGTGTGCACAAATAAACTCTTATTGGAACCCAGTGATCCTCATTCTTTTCTGTATCATCATGTATGGCTGCTTTTGCACTGCAAGGCAAAATAGAGTAGTTGCAATAGAGACTGTGCCTACAAAGTCTGGAATATCTGCTACGAGAAAAAGTTTGCTGACCCCTGAACTATACAGTGAAGTGTTCGTTCATTGTATGGGGGAAACAGACCCACTCAAGTTATTTAGATTTATAATTGCAGAAGGTCCCACAAGACCCCATTTGACACTGAGATTTTCTAATTCAGGGGCCATACCACACACGGGAGGAGGGGTATTTAATTCTTGCAGGTATCCTGTGACGCACTTTATGGACTAGTGACTAGGAAAGGCTGGATATAGAGTTTAGGAATATGCAGTTCAGTGGAGGAAAGGGGGCCCTATACCAACAATAGGTCACCCAGACATGATGCGTTAACTGGATCAAGGCCATTGCTAGTCTATAAGGTACCTTTGTATGAGTTAGATAAAGGCGTCTATCTTTCAAGACACTTTGATTTCTTTTTGAAATCCACGAATTTTTTTTAAACCGTGCGCATCTATGCCTGCCCTGTGAATAGCGCGCCCTGGCGGTTCCACAGGGCGCAGCCGCTCGGCTGCAGCCTGGACAATGGTGCTCTGTGGGGGGAAGCCACCGCAGGTGAGCCCGTCATACAGGATGGTGCTAGGCCAGTAGGGTGAGGAGCCCATGGGGCCCCCCAGGGCAGGAGTTGGAGGCGGGCAGAAACAGAGAAAGGAGGCTTTCTCTGTGTCTGTAGGACCGATAAGAGCTCAGTTCCTAGCCGGTGCTTGGGGCAGCAGCCTTTCTGATTTTTATTGCATTTACAAGGCTTATTTCTGTCCACGGTTTGTGGTGACAGAAGACAGCCGCTTTGAGAGGAGATGGAAACTGTCAGAGTGGGAAATAGGGATCTGGGCCCTCATAGCTGCACGTTGCTGGGGGAGAGCTCTGGTCAGTGCAGTTAGCCAGTTAGTCCCTGGGAAGACCAAGAACAATGATGCCTGAAATTTCACCCCAGTATAGAAACTCAGCCAGCAGTGGCTCTTCTGGGCACACCAATTTTTTTTTTTTTTAGAGCGGGGGAAGGCAGACCCCCAGGGTTTCTTTACATACATACCACCACTTACAACCTAAAATCACTTTCAAAAGGCAGCGTTTTTTCCCCTTGTAATTAAATAGTGGTATGAATAACAATTATAACAAATATGAATATAATTGAACTTGTTTCATTTTGCATTCAGGTGAATAGAATTACTTGATATTCTCTGTAGGCAATAAGTGTACTTTTTGTCGCTGAAAACCTAAGAAAAGGCCTAAGCTCTTAAAGAGCTGATGAGTACAGGTAGGACCCTGAGGTCACTGGGAATGGGCAAGGAATGGGCCTGGCATAAAATTCAATTAATCAATTAAACCAATATAGTTCTTGACTGTTTCCCTTCTGAAATGTTGCTGTGAACCCCCACACACTTCTCAGGTGGCCAGCCCCATGCTACTACTAAGAGATATACACGGTACCAACAGTCAGAGCCATGCATGTGTGTAGGTTGTGCACTGTGCAAGTCCAGTGGTGCCACGTACGTACACAGAAACACAAATGTACACAGCAACTGCTAGTAATCCTGATTTGTAATCCAATGATGTTTCAAAAATACATTTGGTCCTTTCTAGACTTAGAATAGTCTCATGAAAAACTGTAAAAATTAATGGTGAGGTTCCCAAAATCAGATTTAAAAGTTACTACACACCAAAATGCCAATAGATGGTAATGTGAATTTCTTCTTTCTCCTCTATGTTTTCCAGCAATTTTCTGCAAGAATATCCTTTTACAATTAAGTAATATGACACATTTCATATAAGATGAAAGAACAATGCTCTGGGCCCAAGAGAACCTGGGATGGAGGGACTGAAAACAAGATTTCAGAATAAGGAGAAATGCTCCCCCTGCCCCCACCCTGATGTCTGAGTTGTCCTTTAGCCAGATGTAAGGTAAAAACTATAATTTGTTACATACAATTTGTATATCCCCTCTGTCATGTCAGGGCCACTTTAGTTCAACTCCACATAATGCTGTGAATACAACAAATTTGTTCTATTTGATTTGATAAATTAACCAATCTTTCCCCAGAAAGTACTTTAGTAATTACAAAGGACAGAAATGGTTACTTTACAGTGGAGAAATCTGGGGGACACCACCTTGAGCAGGCAAGCCAAGTTAAAACCACCAATACAAGGATGGGTAATTGCCTGCTGATATTGCTGTACTGAAACAAACATCGCTCCTATGGCATTCCTGCCCAAAAATGCATGACTAGAGTTTAATCATGAGGGAGCATCAGACAAATCCAAATTGAGGGGCATTCTACAAAACAACTGGTTTGCCTTCTTCAAAACACCTAGTAGTCGCGAAAGACAAAAAGCCTAAGAATTATTCCAACATTAACAGCCACTAAAGGGACATGACAACTAAATGCAACATGTGATCATGGATTGGATTCTGAAATAGAAAAAGCATATTTTTCTTTACTATCAAGCACATTAGTGCAGCAATTGGCAAATTTTGAATGAAGTGCTTAGTACTGTGTCAGTGTCAACTTCCTGCTTTTGGTATCTGATTTGGGGAAATATACACAGTCGTATTTAAAGGTAAAGAGGCATCACATAGGCAGCATATGGACAAACACCTCAAAAAAATAGACTAATGTAAGAGTGGTAAAATGTTAAAATTTGGAAAATCTGAAGGGTATACAAGAATGCTCTGTGCCCTTTTTGCAACTTTTCTGTAAGTCTGAAGTTATTTCTAAGATGAAAAGTTCATCTCTAAATTCACAACTTTCATAACGGGAGGTAAATACACAACATCATAATGAATTACTTCTTGGCACCTGGAATTGAGCTGTTCGAAATAAGCTCTATTTCACTCCTTTTCTGAGAGTTCTCTGGTTTCCAGCCTAGACCTCTGGGATGGGAGGGGCCGTGAACTCTCAAGGCAAAGATTGGGGTGCTTTCCACACTGGCATAATCAGTGAGGGTCTGGACGGCTTGCCCCGCCATACCTACCTGTAGAAATATAAAATATCCTATTTCCTACAGCTAAAAGAACTGAAGAGGCATATACTGTCATCTGAAAACCCCATATAAAATGATTTAAGCTGTGTTAAAACTGCTACAAAAAATAAGCACCGGAAAGTTCCAAACAAAAACTGATTTTTTTTTTTTTAAAGGTGGCACGCCACCTTGTGACAAAAAAGTGAAAAAGCCATTGAATGAGGAAGGCAATATCCCTTCAGGCAAAGCCATTAGGTTAATGAGTAAAGAGAGAGGGAAATGAAATGATTTGTTCACAATTAAACAAACTCATGGCAGAGTCAAAAATAGGAGAAAAAAAACAGCCATTCTTTTCAGTTGGTCTTCTCAGATGCCCTTCATTAGCCTTCACACCAGTATTTTACAAATCTTAGTATTTCTCCTTGTTAGAACATGCAGACCCAGGGAAAAGACCTGAGGGTGAAAATCTACCTCCATACGCGGACGGCGGGGTAAGACTGAAGAAAGAGTCTGCCACTAATGTAACTAATAAGAGTTTAAGGGAAATTCACATATGAGGCGGATCTTAGGGGGCTGCAGGACGAAATGGGTTCCCACAGCACTTGGCAGGCACCAAAGAATTACACAGGAAAAGGGGTAGTGGGGGAGGGAAAGTCACAGGTACTGGTAGGTGAATGCTAACAGGTACCTAAAGGTATGGGAAGCTAAACACTTGGCCTGATCAGAACAATGGCCTCTTCCAGGAACCAGCACACAGCAGGAGGCAAGGGAGGGGTGCTGGTTTAGGTGAGAATGAATGCTGATTACGATCAGACAGACACTAAGGGGGCTGCGGTGAGCAATCTCCATTCTGGCCGGGTCCAGCTTGAGGGTCAGAGAACAGACTCTCCTCCACACGCCTCAGTTTACAAAGATTGACTGCTTCTTTGAATGGGTCCACTTGAATAATTGAAAAATGAACAGTGAACCCATTTTTATGGTTCATTTTCTCAAACAGATTCAACAATATTAGAATATGTGAGAAGTAATTATTTATTGCAACAGGTTACAAGAGAATGGAAACAAGTAGTTAGTCTTACAATTTGTGGGAGGCAAGACAAAGTTTACTGACATTTTAAGGGAAAAACAACAAAAAAGTAATTAAACAAGATGGTATCTAGACAAAGGCAGAGTTCCACCAAGGCTTCATACTCTGCACAGTAAATCCTCTCAGAGAGGCAAGAAGTTAACGTAAATAAGGCTTGCATTAGAAGCTGCATATGATACCCTTGATATTACTGTCTCACAACAAAAGGCTATAAATTCCCTCTGGAGGAAAAAAGTGCAACACAAAACCTATATAACAAAGGAAAGCAACAATTGCAATAAAGACTCAACTATCCATTTGAAATCTCTGGTAGGAACATACACAGTACAAATACAGTGTTTTGAATTCGGCGAATGAAGTTTTTGACTGGACTATGAACTTTCAGGTTAGAGATATTTTCTGCAAGGAAAGTTCACCCAGACCTCAAGAGCTGGAGCAAAATGAGACTTGCAGTTGGTAATTAAGGGGACGAAATGCCTAATTTTTCACTAGGTCAGAATAATTCCCTTTGGGAAGAAGTGCTTTATCTGGAAACTAATTATTCCACCTTTTGTTACATGGTTCATGCTTTTAAACTGCAGTTGTCTCAAACTTGCTTCATGTTAATTTTGTAATGTCGGATAATGGTAGGCTGTCAAACGAGAACCCCAGTAGACAGATCATTTAAGCTGCTTTTATAAGAAGCATGTTGCTGAGCTAGCTGCCTTACAATCTTCCTACTTTAGCCATACAAAACTGAGCTTATCTGATCGTGTGCTATCCCGTCTCAAATAAAGTCATATTAAATGAATTGTTTTCAAAAGAGGCTTTCAAACTAGTCCATCAGGCATTTATAAAATCTTCATATAAAAGTCCACTTCTTTAATACACAAAAACATTTTTCCTTTAAAAAAATCTCATTTTTAAGCCAAAATAAATTACAACTTGCAGAAATGCCCTTTTTAATGGCTCAGTGCTTATTTCAGACACATGGAGCTGTTTTTCATACATCTTCGGAAATCAGAGATACTGAAACAAAGGAGTTAACTCCAAAATGACATGATGATACAACCAGGGCTCAGGAAATAGGTCAAGCTTTCAGTCTTCAGAAATAAAAGACTGATACTCACCATCCCATCTCCATAGACTTATAGTATGTACATATTAACAATCGACTCATTTAAAAAAAGGACAAATTTCATAAAACGATTTCAAAACTCAGAGCATAAAATATAAAGAAACACAACATTTAATGTACAATCTATTCTGTTTGGCAATGTGTAAACTATATTGAAAGATAAAAACTTATCTACAAATAGGAATATAACAAAAGGAAAATGTGATTTAAGAAGTGATCTCAGGTCCATAGTTCTTCGGTTCTTCCAAATTTGTAGATCAGAGTGCTACAAAGATATAAAATAAATTGTGAGGAAAAAAACATATGGAATAAGCAACAGAAAACTCATTTTCTAAATGTGCTCTGACAGATACTTTACTGATCCCTTTGTATCAATTTCTAAATTAAAGGCTGTGGTGGTATTGGTCTAAATTTGCTTTTTTATAGAGCAGTTTGTTGACCTAGATGGCTGAGCTTAATTAAATATCCTTTCTTAAAGCCTGGGAAGTTATTAGATAGGAAACTTGTAAGGAAAAGGGGAATTTTTCATAATAGCAGGCATTCTATGATATGTGAACTACGATAACCGAAGCATCTTACAACAGACCATGCTGCAATTTTTTGTTAATTTAACAACTAATTATTGTACAGGTGTGATCAAAAAATACTGTGACTGCTGCTGCCAAGTGCCATCAGTCAGAAAGGCGGGGATCTTCAATATGGGAAGCTGTGCTAAACCTTAGTAACAGTGTGTGACAAGTTTCAACTTGTTCGGTGTAGTCGGGTGTGAGCTACGGTTGAGAGAAGGTGTGTTTTAAAGTGTGTCGTAAATCATGGATCATGAACAATGCAGTAGCATGAAATGGGTAAACATTTTCATCCTCCATCATGACAACACCCTGTGTCACACATTGTTTCTGGTACGGCAATTTATGTCAAATAAAAACATTATGGTGTGTCCTTATCCACCTTATTCACTGAATCTGGCACCATGAGACTTCTGGCTCTTCCCCAAAGTCAAAATGATTCAGGGCATTGAGGCAGCCACGACAGCACAACTAAAGACACTCACGAAAGAGGACTTCCAGAACTGCTTTGGAAAGTGGCAAGAACAATGGGATAAGTGTATTCAAAGCGAGGGGGAGTATTTTGAGGGGGATTAATGGCAATGAGTCTTTTACTGTAATAATGTTTTTATTTAAACATCCATTTTATTGTTTGATCACACCTCATACAGTGGGTACTGGCTAAGTGCTTAGAATGTGATTGTGAGTCAAAAGGAGACAAATGTGCTCACTACTGAAGCACATCCCAACAGTAAAACAAAAAAACAAAACAAAAATGCTTCAAAGGCAAGGTACATGGTACCAAGAGAGTGAAATGGAAGGATCTGACCTGGTAAGAGAGGTTTTCCTGAGGAAGTGGTGACTGAACTGAGATCTAAAGCAAGAATGGGAATTATCTGAGCAGAGTACAGGGGGAAGAGGGACAGGACCAGAGAGATGGGAAATTCTGGGGCCATGAGTTGAGTTGTGGACATGTTGAATGTGTTGGATTTGAAATGTCTGTCACCCAAGGGGAATAAGCAGGAATATGGATACATGGGTTAGACGTGAACATAGATATCTGTGATTTATCAGCATATAAGCAATAACTGAAGTCCTAAGCATAAAAGAGCTCACCTAGGGCTGGCTGAGTGGCGCATTGGTTAAGAGCTGGTTTGGGATGCCAGCAGCCCTGGTTCAGATCCCACATGAGGGCCCGTGACACTGCCCTCTACAGCTAACAACAGCTCCACCTGGAGCTGGGCTGTGCGAGCCCTGGCGACGGTGTAGGCTGCAGCCCCTGCTGCAGTGGGCTGCCATAGGCTACAGTGAGTGGCCGGCAGCCAGCGTGAGCTGCCAATAGCCGCGGTGAGCGACCAGCCAGAGGCCGGCAACTGATCTGCCTCATCTGGGAAGAGCGCAATGACGATACCAACATGGGCCAGTGAAGCAATGTCCTCCACAACTAGACTGAAGAACAAAAAGACAGCAACTTCTCTGTTCCCCTTCCCTGGTTCCCCAATGCTATTCCCCTCCCCCAATTCCCCAATAAAATATTAAAAAAAAAAAAAAAAGAGCTCACCTAGACAGAGACAAAAAACGAGTAGAGGAGAGAGTGCCTAGGACAGAGCCCTGAGAAACTACGAACATTAGTGGCCAGGGGCGGAGGATCAGCTTGCAAAGGAAACAGCAGAACAGAGGCCAAAGAGTAGGAACTGCGCTCTGGTACGGAAAACGGGCCCAGCACGTAGGAAGCACTCAGCTAGCCAGGTAACGTGCCGGCCGCCGGGCAGAGCACATAGCTGGTGCAGTGGTCACTTCGCTGTCCACATGAGCACAGGCTTTTATACACACACACAAGGTTTCTGTCCATCCAGCGTTTATGTGGATCACCTACCACTACAGAGGGCCGAGTGTGAATTTAAATTAGCTCTAAACAGTGCTTACGATGTCTTCGTGAAAACTTACTGCATCCCTAGAAGACAGTAGGTCACATGTAGAAAAACAATCACAAGATAGCGGAGAACTGTCAATATCTTTCAAAGCCACGAGTGTCCAGGCCACACTGCAATAAGAGGGGCCCCAGGCAGAGCACAGTGGTCTCCCTGAGTTGAGGAAATGGAACTGAGAGTTCAGGGAGGCCAACGTGGCTGGAGTTTGTAAGGCAGAGTGCAGACAGCTATAGAGAAAGGGTGCTGGGATGTGTAAGGGGCTCCCCTTGAGTCTTCTGCTGAGTATCGATCAGTACAGGCATGGGAAGAAAATACCTAAGGAAAGGGAAAGACCCGATGGAAAGAGCGATTCCTAGAGCTGCCACAGGGCCAACAGGACTTCATAATCTCATAAGCAAAGTGGGAAATTGCAGGACACATACAGCATTGGGGAGAACACTCAGGCATCTGTTGCCTTGGGCAGGGGGACACGTCAGTCCCCGACTAATGCTGCTGTCGCCCTACCTAACAAAGCTTAAAAGCAAAGCTCGAAAGGATCAAACTGTTTCCCAGTGACCTAACCGCATCCAGAACAAAGCTGGAAAAATTTTAAAGAAATACCAAAAAGTCCAGCCCCTAACCACCTGCATGCAAAACAAACAGGGAAAAAAGACCCAAATTGAAGAGAAAATAGAAATGATCTACAGGAACAGACTCAGAAAATGACACAATTAGACAAGGATACTGAAATAGTTATAAACACACTTCATATGTTTAAGAAGGCAGAGGAAAACATGAGTATGTTAAGGAGAGATGTGGAAAATGTTAAAAAAAAAGACACAAATTAAGCTAATAGAGATGAAAATATAATGTCTGAGATGAAAAATACATTGGATGTGAGGAATCATAGATTAGACACTGCAGAAGTAGAGATCAGTGAACTCAAAGATAAAATAGAAACTAACCCAACTGAAACAGAGAGAAAAAACAGAAAAAGAACTAAGCATTGGTGGGCTATGGGATGACCTCAAGCAATCTAATATACATGTATTTGGAATCCTAGGAGGGCAAGTGGACAGAAAAAATATTTGAAGAATTAATGGCTGAAAAGACTCCAAATTTGATGAAAACTATAAACCCACAAATTCAAGAAAATGAATGAATCCCAAGCAGAAGAAATATGAAGAAAACTATACCCTAGCATATCATAATCAAATTTCTTAAAACTGGTGACAAAAGCAAAGTTCTACAGGGCTTACATCTTAATGATTTGGGGTGAGGGGTATAATTTTACAAATGGATGCCTAAAATACTTATCTTTACATTAAAAGACATTCATTCTGAAAAGCATCGGATATGGGCTTCATTTGGGGGGCTTTTTAGAAGATACACCTAAAAAATACTTAATCAAAAAGCTCAATCCCTGGGCCGGCCGAGTGGCGCGGTGGTTAAGAGCTGGCTTTGGGAAGCCTGTGGCCCACATATGAGGGTCAGTGACACTGCCCTCAAACAAACAAACAAACAAACTCAATCCCCTTACCAAGTTTTGTATAAGATATGCATAGTCTGTATTAATTCTGATTTCTTTTTTTTTTAACACGTTGCGTACGGCGGGGTTTAAATCCCTCATACCTCCAGTTGCAAGATTCTCGCGATCTGTACGCAATGTGTTAAATAAAGATAGCTGGTACGCTTTTTGGTTGGTGGTGTTGTTTGTGTTGGCGGTGGTGTTTTTTTAACAAAACATGGAAACAGCAATCTGGATTCAAATATCGGCTTTGTGTGTACTAGCTGGGTGTCCATAAGTAAATGCCGAGCCTTATTTCCTCATCTATTACATGGGAATACTACCTGGCTTATATACTTAAGAGAATTAAATGGTAACATGTAAAAAGCATCTGGCTTAGGTCTTGGCACACAGCAGGCCCCCTAAGCAAACAGCTTCTGTATGCTCTTAGGCAATAGTAGAATCTTTACCTTTTAAAAAAGCTATACATTATAATTAATCCAAGGGATTTCTACATGTTCCATTGTTATGCTGCTCTCATAATAAAGGTGACATTTCTATAAAAGTTCTAGGTGTGATTAAGAAATTAGGCAACTTACCTAAAAAATATAAGTGCATTTTGAAAAAACACAGCTAGTCCTGGATAAACATCGATATCTGCACATACAAAATAAAACAGAAGATTACAAAGGGCACCTGGCAGTAACCAAGTCTACATGCCATTCGTAATGACATGCTCGGTTTACTACATGACTCTGCTGCTATTCCTGAACTCTAAGAAATCTACAATGACACTAAAATAAGAAAATGCCAACCGCATTTGCCCAAAACAAAGGATTGCTCTCACAGTGAAAAAAGACAATGAACTTAGGTTTTCCTTTTGTCTAAAGCAATTGCTATGGTTCTAGATGCATCAAAGCTGATGAGGAAGTGGCAGCTGATCTCTTTACTTCCTATAGCCAACTGAGAAACTCAAAATGTTAGAAAGATACAAATTAAATTCCTGATGATTTCCTAGTCTGCTCATTTGTTTTCTTTCATTAATTCAGGAGTTTTATTGTGCAAATCTGACAGATAGAAAAAGGGCCATTATAATTCATCATGTTCTTTCACTGAATCTCTCATGGAGTAAATATAGTTACCATCTTCAGAGGAGACAAAAGGAAAAATTGGAAACTACTTAAATTTTTGTGAATGTTTAACTTTTATAAACTTGTAAATGTTGATGAAAACTACTGGAGAGGATGAAGAAATGTTCAGTTTTTACTTTTTGACCTCACAGCAAACAATAGAGCAGCATGATTAAGAGCTCGAAGCTTGAGCCAGACCCCTGGATTTGAATCCTAACTCTACCACTGACTAAATGTATGACCACGGGCAAATTATTTAACCTCATTATGCCTTAGGGTCCTCCTCTATAAAACAGACATCAGAACATCACCTCCCCCAAGAGTGAGAAACGTGTGACTAATATAGCGCTTAGAACAGTACCTGATCCAGAAAGTGCTACATAAATGTTAGCCAGTATGATTAATAATTCAAGAAAATCTGTACAGTAGATTTGAAATGTGTCAGAAATACTCTCTGAAGTAAAAGCCTATTCAGTTTACAAACAGAAAAGTATATTTAATGAGCAACGCTGTAGAAATATGAAGATGAGGTCCATAATGGAGAAATTGCTCGATACGTACTAGTTCTTTAAAGATTAAGATACAACCAATGAGTGCACAACCTTCAGAAACTGAGTACTTCCGTACACACCTTTCAGGAACAATTGATTCCTATTTTCATAAATAGTAACTGGAAAGTTTCACATGTTGATTCAAGTACCTATGCAGAGACTTTCCAAGGAAATCAATAACAGCAGCCCACCCTTAGAGTCAGGGAAAAATGAGCTTAGAACATTATTTCCTACATGACTCCATTTGCATGAAATGGGCAAATCCCCAGAATTGCCAAGTTGGGTAGTGGTTGCCTAGGGCTGGTGGAGAAGGAGAATGGGGAGTGACTGCTCACGGGTAGGGGTTTCTTTCTGGGGTAATAAACAGTCTTAAGGGCCGGCCGAGTGGCGTGGTGGTTAAGCGCTGGCTTGGGAAGCCAGCGGCCCCGGTTCGGGTCCCACATATGAGGGCCTGTGACACTGCCCTCAAAACAAACAAACAAACAAACAAAAAACACAAAAAGTCCTAAAAATGGGCTGTGGTGATGGTAGCACAATGCTGTGCTAAAAACATTGAAGTGTACATTTTAAATGGGTGAATTACATGATATGCAAATTGCATCTCAATGAAGCTATTTTCTAAAAGGCACTTTATACGAGCTGCGTATTAGAGCTATGTGCTCCATTAGTATTTTTAATTAGCTAAAATAACACATTTTAGATACATTTGGTGAGCAATATTATTTAAACATTAGTCCACCATTGCCCTCTTGTACTGACTTATTCGGGGTGCCAGTGAAAGACAAAGATATTTCATAGCTCTTCTACTGATCAAACTATGAGACTGAAGGGATCCTATCAAGGATATTACAAGGTCAGCTGTGGGTCAAGAAGGGAGATGTGACAGCTAAGCAGAGTGACAAAGAGATTGCAGAGAGAGGGGGGTCAGAAGATGAATAAGCTATTTATTTTCTGAGACTGACTCCTGTCTTTGGAGGGAAGGGAGAATGCCAATGGAACCGGTTCTTCCGATGCTCCCAGCGGCACGTGCTCAGGCAGGGTCCTGTGTTTCAATCCCATCCTGGATGAAAAGCTACGGTGCCTGGAGCAGCCAGAAAACTCAGAATGGAGGACCAAAAGCCCCCTCCACTGCATCAACAGTTTCTGCATGAGACTACACACGCCTTTGGTCTTGCCCTTAAAATACTCCCCTCGTATCTATGACTGAAAAACTACAGGCTGAGGTTAGACAGAGGAGGTATTGGTGGAAAGACTGTGGTCTACAACCCCTTATTTGAAATCCTTGGGGCAAGGTATATTTTGGAATTCAGAATTTGTCAGATTTAAGAATGGTAGGTAACACAGGGTATAAATGCTACATAGCAAACCCTGCCAGGTATGGACCAGCATCCTACAATCAAATACACCCACATTCCTGCAAGAAAACATTTGAAGACATTAAATGGAATAAAGACTATCATGAATCCCAAGTCAATTTACGTGAGGTACTGCTGCCTCACTGAAAAAACAAAAACGTGACTTTCGTCACTTTGTAGATTTTAGAATTGTGTGCGAGGGACCGTAGACCTGTACAGGTGTCTTTTACTACCACAACCCGCAGTAAACGGGCCTCTAGTAGAGAGGCTGGCTGCCCAGGGTTAAGGAAGGAAATCAGAAACTCTAGAGATGGCTGCAAGTTACACGGTCATATCATTGGCTGGCATTTCCTAACCAGGGTATCCCACTGCAATCCACAACCCCACTAAGAAATTTTACTCAGCAACCTATATACCTTTACAAAGAGTCATATCTTCAAGCTAACTGAGTAATTCAACTAAATTATACTCCAGGTGGAGTTAACAGACTAAGGCAAATATGAAAGACATAATCTGACTCTCCCCTATGAAATAAAGGAGGAATGAATACTTACTTTGTGTAACATATGCACCAAAAAGGATCCACATGGAAGCAATAAGTGACCCAAACATCAACATGAAACCAATGAAGAGCCAAACCCGAGCACCTGTGTGAAGAATAGGCTTTATGATTCTGCTCATTTCTGCAGCTCTATGTCTTAGGAATAAGGACATCAGAAACACTATTAACCTAATATATGTCACACATATCAAAGACAGTCACATATTTACGTACACCTGCTAAATAGTTACCTGAATGAAGATTTAAAAAAACTAAAAGGGAAAGAGAAAAAGGGAAAGTTTCCCTTCTACTGGCTACAGAAACTAAAAGCTGAATAAACTAAACTAGGCAAGCTTCATAAGTAATTATTTGACTAAATTGATTAATTAAACCCTAACTGAAAATTTACCCTGTTGTATACTATATTATCAAAGTGATTGCTCTATTAGAAGTAGCAAGTGTATTTCAGATAGCCATGACCACATAAGAATGTGACACTGCAAATGAATAAGGAGCTATGTGTCCCCTTTTCGTCAATGTTAAAATTATGCCATTACTGAATACAGTGCAATGCCTGAGCAGGCCTACGAGACAGTCTGCCCTTAATTTTTGAAGCACTAGATGAACTTGCACTATACGCACCACATAAAAATGCATATAAACTGTATTCTAAATTTGAACTAGGTAAGGAATAATCATGGAATCAAATATCATAACTCAGTGAGGATAAAAAAGTACGGGCTATGAAATCAGAGAGACCCAAGAAAAATACAAGTTCTACTGTTAAGTTAAAAAACTTTGGGTAAGTTACCATGAAATTTTCTATAGAAAATAGTTAATAGTAGCATAATCCACAGCAATGTCTCTGGAATATTCTTTAAAGAAAAAGAATCACATAAATTACTGTGTGCTCTATGCACATTTTCACTTGCTACTACATGTGTTATTCTTTACTTGCCCACACTCCTGACATTACCCTGCTGACACACAAGGTACACATGTGTACACACACACACACACACACACACACACACACACACACACACACACACCAGTGCACTTTTAACTTAGGTTTGTCTGTCGTTTGTCACTATCCCCCTCCTCCTCAATCTTTAAAGGGTCTATGGAAGTGAAGTTACAAATTCTGCGACAGCATTTAAAGCAGAAGGTAGAAAAGAAGTTACTTTGTCCCCCTGTCTGTGACTGGCTTATGTCACTCAGCACAATGTCCTCCATGTCCAGTGTGGTTGCATATGGCAAGATTTCCTTCTTTTTTAAGGCACAATTCCCTTTCCTGGCATCTAAAACAGTCAAACTCATAGAAACAGAGAGTAGGAAAGTGGTTGCCAGGGGCTGGGGAGGGGGAAACGGGAAGCGGCTGTTCAACTTGTATAAAGTTTCAGCTGTGTGGGCGGAACGAATGTTCTAGAGATCTGCTGTACAACACCGAGCTTGTCGTGAAGTTAGCAATACTGTACGGAGTGCTTAAAAATTTATTACGAGGGCCGGCCGAGTGGCGCATTGGTTAAGCGCTGGTTTTGGGATGCCAGTGGCCCCGGTTCGGATCCCACATGAGGGCCAGTGACACTGCCCTCTACAGCTAACAACAGCTCCACCTGGAGCTGGGCTGTGCGAGCCCCGGTGATGGTGTGGGCTGCAGCCCCTGCTGCAGTGGGCTGCCATAGGCTACAGTGAGTGGCCCCCAGCCAGCGTGAGCGGCTAGCAGCCAAGCGTGAGCTGCCAATAGCCGCGGTGAGCGACATCCAGAGGCCAGCGACCGATCTGCCTCATCCGGGAAGAGCACAATGACGATACCAACAGTGAAGCAACATCCTCCGCAACTAAACTGAAGAACAAAGAGACAGCAACTTGTCTGTTCCCCTTCCCCGATTCCCCAACACTGTTCCCCTCCTCCAATTCCCCAATAAAATCTTTAAAAAAAATAAAAAAAAATTTATTACGAGAGTGAATCTCATGTTAAGTGTTCTTACCACCAAAAAATTTAATTAAAATTATTTTTTAAAAAGCTAAGCTCTTCACAGCTTCTTTATTTGGCTTAAAATGTTATACTTACTTTGTGATTCAGCTTCTATGAAATTCTAGAAAGGGCAAAACGAACAGGATAGAAAGCAGATCCCTGGTTGGCCAGGAAGTAGGGGGAGGGGATTAACCACAAAGGGGTATGAGCGAACTTTCTAGAGTAACGTAAATGTTCTACATCAGTATTGTAGTGGTAGCTACACAACTGTATACATTTGTCAAAACTCATCAAGCTGTACCCATTAAATTGGGGGATCTTATTTTATATAAATTATACTCAAGCAGGTCGACAAAAAAATAAATATGTATTATTACATCAGACAAAGATACCAAGTGGCTCTCGATGAGAAACAAGCATAGCACGGTGGAAAACGCCATGGGCTCTAGAGCCAGACTGTTGGTGTTCAAATCCTGGCCCTATGACTTGCTTTGTGACTTTGGAAAAATTATTTAATCTCTCTGTGTCTTAGCTCCTTCATCTAAAACTGAGGACGGTAAGAGCAATTACCTCCTAGGACAATTAAACAAGTTAATATGTGTAAAGTATTCAGGCCAGTCTCTGGCATACACTAAGTATTCTACAACTATTTGCTGTTCTTCTTAATCATCCTTCAAAATTCCTCTCCCACCTACTCCAAATTTCCGACCATGACCACAAATCACCCTCCCTAGTCCTTCAAGGTTGGAAACAGGACTTCTAACCTGGTGCTTTTTCCATATAGCATGGAAATGCCACCAAAAACAAACTCCTGGATTCTAACAGATTGGGTTATAACCTGACTAACAGAAAAATACCATGGGATGATAATTCAAAAGAATTCAACCTCCAAAAAAAATTTACATGTAACAAACAGAATATTCTTCTAACGCAGTTTTGTTAAGAGTGTGTAGTGGTTACTCAGGTGATGAGAACTGAATGGGAAGAACACTAGTCTTAGGTTTGATTCCCTAATGTGCCCATACTTTGCTGGTGGTGATCATGTCAACCACCTCATAAGGCATATTATTGGTCAACATGTGGGATAAGAATAACCCATCATTCGCACTGGAAGATCCATGGATTTTCGATAGTAACATTTTATACTACATACTATGGGTAACATAACATGACAAAAATAGTAACTTCTAGAACTTTTACTTTCTTAGGGATTTAATAATAAAACTTTTAAAAGTTAATAAAAAAAAATATTTCACATAATCATTACCTGTCCTAAATAAAGACTCACTAGAAGCTTTGTTTTTTTCTGCTCTAAATCCCTCTTTCACCAGCGTACCGTACTCAAATGCCTTTACCTGTTCTTCCCAAACAGCCGCTTTCGTAGCTGTCACCTCTCACCTGAGCATTGGACACAGCATTTATCCTAGAACAAAAAAAAATCATCTAATTAGCTTTCATGATGCTAAAATATTCGCAGGTATTTATTTTATTTTTTTTATTTTTTTATTTATTTTTGTTGTTGTTGTTGAGGGCAGTGTCACTGGCCCTTATATGTGGGACTCGAACCGGGGTCGCTGGCTTCCCAAGCCAGCGCTTAACCACCGCGCCCCTCAGCCGGCCCGCAGGTATTTACTTATTTAGAAGGGAACATTTCCTAACTAAAAGTCAGTATCTGGGGCCGGCCAAGGAGCGCGTTGGTTAAGCGCTGGCTTGGGACGCCAGCGGCCCCAGTTCAGATCCCACATATGAGGGCCAGTGTCCCTCTACAGGTAAGATGGTGAACAACAGCTCCACCTGGAGCTGGGCTGCTGTGAGTCCCCGGAAATGCCATAGCTGCAGCTCCTGCTGCAGTGGGCTGCCACAGGCTACAGTGAGTGGCCGGCAGCCCGTGTGAGCGGCCAGCAGCCGGTGTGAGCTGCCAAGAGCCACTGTGAGGGGCCGTCCAGAGGCTGGCAACTGATCTGCCTCATCCGGGAAGAGCACAATGATGATACCAACATAGGCCAGTGAAGCAACGTCCTCCACAACTAGACTGAAGAACAAAAGGACAGCAACTTGTTTGTTCCCCTTCCCCGGTTCCCCAATGTTGTTCCCCTCTCCCAATTCCGCCAATAAAATCTTTAAAAAAAAAAAAAAAAAAAAAGGAAGCCATTTCTTTCTCATTTGAGAAAAGAGAAAAAGAAGCCATTTCTTTCTCATCCTGCCCTTTCTTCCAAATACTGACAGTCAAGCAACACATTAAAAAAAAATAATACTCCTGGGCCAGCCGAGTGGCTCAGTTGGTTAAGAGCTCGCTCAAGAGTGCGAGCTGAGCGCTGAGCAATGGCGATTCAATGCCAGCCCAAGCTGAGTTGCCGTTGAGCTGCCAACAGGTGGCAGGATGGCTCAGCTAAAAAAAAAAAAAAAAAAAAAGTATATGTAAAAAAATAATCCCTGGGGCCGGCCGAGTGGCGCATTGGTTAAGCGCTGGTTTTAGGATGCCAGCGGCCCCGGTTCGGATCCCACATGAGGGCCAGTGACACTGCCCTCTACAGCTAACAACAGCTCCACCTGGAGCTGGGCTGTGCAAGCCCCAGTGATGGTGTGGGCTTCAGCCCCTGCTGCAGTGGGCTGCCATAGGCTACAGTGAGTGGCCCGCAGCCAGTGTGAGCGGCTGGCAGCCAAGCGTGAGCTGCCAATAGCCGCGGTGAGCGACATCCAGAGGCCAGCGACCGATCTGCCTCATCCGGGAAGAGCCCAATGACGATACCAACAGTGAAGAAACATCCTCCGCAACTAAACTGAAGAACAAAAAGACAGCAACTTGTCTGTTCCCCTTACCCGATTCTCCAACGCAGTTCCCCTCCCCCAATTCCCCAATAAAATCTTTAAAAAAATAAAAAAAAATAATCCCTGGTAAAAGTTGAGTGTATTATATAATACTTAAGGATTCACTGCTTTAAAAATCTAGAAATGTAACATTTCATTAAATCTAAGATGCCACTGATTTTTAAGAGGCACCATCATTTTTTAACTTGCCAAGAAAAAAAAATTATGTTATCAATGACAACTATAAGATACCACTGAATAAAAAAAGCAGCTGAGGGACCGGTCCGAGTGGTGTGGTGGTTAAACGCTGGCCTCGGAAGCCAGCGGCCCCGGTTCGGGTCCCACCTATGAGGGCCAGTGACACTGCCCTCAAAAAAAAAATAAATAAATAAAAAATAAAAAAATAAAAAAAAAAGCAGCTGATATTCAGAGATGTTACAATATAAAAAATAACCTTGGGACAGATGAAATAGAGTAACTACCCAGTTTAACACATATAAGAAAAAAAATTACATGACAATCTTTACAGATGCTAACAAGATATGTGACTAAATTCAACAATAATTCTTGATTTTAAAAAGTCTTAATAAGGGCCGGCTGAGTGGCGCAGTGGTTTAAGAGCTGGCTTGGGACGCCAGCGGCCCCGGTTCGGATCCCACATATAAGGGCCAGTGACACTGCCCTAAAAAAAAATAAATAAATAAATAAATAAATAAAATATCTTAATAAAATGGGGATTTGTTTGTGTGTTTATTTATCATGTTAAAGAAAAATCCATTAATTAAATTGAAATTTTATTCTAGATAGCAAATAGGATTAAACTTTAAGGAAAAAATATTTTAGAAAAACAATCTTGAACTGAGAATTACCTTCATACTTACATGAAGAAAGCCAATGTGGAGAACACACCACATGTGTGAAAGGCATGGTTTAGCTGCTCTGGCTTGGGATATACCACGGCTGCATCGATCATTATCCACCAGCCTGTGAAGAACTTGAGAAAGGGCCCAAGTCATTAAAATAACACTCATACTTCAAATTAGCCTCATACCTGCTCTTTAACGTTCCTCTTTTTTTTTTTTCAGGGCAGTATCACTGGCCCTCACATGTGGGACCCAAACTGGGGCCGCTGGCTTCCTAAGCCAGCACTTAACCACCGCGCCACTCGGCCAGCCCAACATTCCTCTTTTTCTATAGACCTTATAAGTGAAACATAAAATATTTCTACTTTGAATTTTGGGTGTTGAAATATAAAAAAGTAAGGATCCTTGTTTACTTATTCTTTACAGCATATGAGGTGAATCTAATCACATCTGTGTATATCTCTGAAGTTCTGCTCTCAACACAAGATGAAAAATTATTTGGAAATCAATTATCTGCTTCTTTCATCCAGCATAATAATATAGTAAAACCTTGGATTGCGAGTGACTTGGTTTGCGCGTGTTCCGCAAGACGAGCAAACATTTCTATTAGGTTGGTGGCAAAAGTAATTGTGGTTTTTGCCATTACGAAAAACCACTATTACTTTTGCACCAACCTAATAATACATTTTAACTTGGTAAACGAGTGATGTCTTGCAGTACAAGTAGATTGTTTCCGGAACGAATTATGCTCACAAACCGAGGTATTATTGTACATGCAACCAAAGCTCTCGTAAGTAACTTCCAACTACCAGCTCCCTGATTACGTGAGGTTTTTCATTCGCTCTAAAGAACACTCCTTTTAAATATGCCCATGCATTTTTGCTTTCACAAATGAGCTGTACGCTTACCAACAGTCAGCTGTCATGTCTCCAAAACTATTGGGATGTTGGAAAAGTCATGATGCATTTTTGCAATGAAAAACATAGAAAATATATGTCATGACTTTTCCGACAACCCAATATTTAAATCTCCTATGGTGTTAATTCTGTAATCTGATCAAACACTATATAACTGACTTAATGTGAGTTTGCAAAATTTAATGTTTCTATGTAAACTAAACTGAATCAAGTTAAAGTAGACAAGTTGCTAAAGAATTTCACAGACAAAAAAAAGTGCAGGCGAGATGACCATAATGAGCAAGGAAAACAGAAGCATCTAAGAGGACTGCTCTGCAATTATCTTTAGTTCCTGCTCTGCTTTATTTATTGATTTTTTTCTATTGGACTTCAGGTATAAAACTACATACTAGGCCGGCCGAGTGGCGCATTGGTTAAGCGCTGGTTTTGGGATGCCAGCGGCCCCGGTTCGGATCCCACATGAGGGCCAGTGACACTGCCCTCTACAGCTAACAACAGCTCCACCTGGAGCTGGGCTGTGCGAGCCCTGATGATGGTGTGGGCTGCAGCCCCTGCTGCAGTGGGCTGCCATAAGCTACAGTGAGTGGCCCGCAGCCAGCGTGAGCGGCTGGCAGCCAAGAGTGAGCTGCCAATAGCCGCGGTGAGCGACATCCAGAGGCCAGCCACTGATCTGCCTCATCCGGGAAGAGCGCAATGACGATACCAACAGTGAAGCAACATCCTCCGCAACTAAACTGAAGAACAAAAAGACAGCAACTTGTCTGTTCCCCTTCCCCGATTCCCCAATGCTGTTCCCCTCCGCCAATTCCCCAATAAAATCTTTTAAAAAAAAACCAAAAGGGCCGGCCGAGTGGCGCATTGGTTAAGCGCTGGTTTTGGGATGCCAGCGGCCCCGGTTCGGATCCCACATGAGGGCCAGTGACACTGCCCTCTACAGCTAACAACAGCTCCACCTGGAGCTGGGCTGTGCGAGCCCCGGTGATGGTGTGGGCTGCAGCCCCTGTTGCAGTGGGCTGCCATAGGCTACAGTGAGTGGCCCGCAGCCAGCGTGAGCGGCTGGCAGCCAAGCGTGAGCTGCCGCTAGCCGCGGTGAGCGACATCCAGAGGCCGGAGACCGATCTGCCTCATCCGGGAAGAGCGCAATGACGATACCAACAGTGAAGCAACATCCTCCGCAACTAGACTGAAGAACAAAAAGACAGCAACTTGTCTGTTCCCCTTTCCCAATTCCCCAACACTGTTCCCCTCCGCCAATTCCCCAATAAAATCTTTAAAAAAAAAAACAAAAAAAAAACAAAAAAAACAAAAACAAACAAAATAAAAACTACATACTACAAGAGATGCATTTTTAAAATGTAATAGCTACTGAAATTTACTTCAAAAAATGCAGTGGGGGCAGAGAGTGGGTTATGGAGTGCTGAAGCAAGATTGGTCAGGATTTGATTTTTTTTTTTAGGTACAGGGGGCAAGAGAAGGAGGGGCTATTTATACTATTCTCCCTATTTTTGTTTATATGATGGAATTTTTAATAATAAAAAATTTAAAAAGAGAAAACCTTTGGAAAGAAAATTAAGCAATAGTTTTCTCCACAAATTTCTTCCTCTCGCTTTCCCCAGCTGGGGAAATTGGAGGTGGCATCTCTTCCCCAGGACACTGCAGGGCATTTGTTCTAATGCAACCTAAGGTCCTCACTGCTGTCTATACAGCCTGAATTTCAATGAGTCACAACAATATTTAGTTACATCAATTCTGAGCCTCTAAGGATCTTAAAGGACTTATACATACTGTATTATTAACTTCAAAATGTTACTTCCTATAATAATTGTGATATCACTGGAACTGAAGAAAAGATACTAAGTTTAGCGAATTTACAGTCAAATGAACCCAGGACATACCTTGTTTTTGTTCAGTAACAGTATCTAGAACTCTTAAAATTATCTATACAAAATAACCAGTGAAATAAATAGTTCTAAATGGATATTCACAGTTCAAAGGAGTCAGCATTAATTTCCAGGTAAAAGATGAGGCATAAAAGTCCCCAGCCTTGACACTTACCAATATACCTGCTACTACAGAAGCCACAGCATTTCTTCTCTCACTCCAGTCAATACATTCACATTCTGGCCAACGGAAATTATCTAGGAAGCCTGCCATTTTCACCCCTTAAGCATGGGTTTTTCATTAAATACTGTATCCTACAAATAAAAAGACAAAAAAAAAATCAATCTAAGGGAATGTTTTTAAGAAGTGACATACTTACTCCTCTTTTAAAGCTTTAAACACAAATTTACTTTAGGTCCAAATCTACTATAGTTAAGAAGAAACATTCCGCATTTCTATGACTATCTATTGAGATGTACATAGGACTGTACTAGGATACAAAAGGGAGCTTACTATTTCCTAAAGGAGCATGGTGGTTTTGAAACTTAGCTGCAAATTCTGAGAGGTGGATCTATGTCCCTCCCCTTGAATTTGAGCCGACAATAAAGACTTTATACTTGACCTATAAAGTAGAAGTGATGTTATGTAACCTGTGCTGTACAACTTCTGAGACTAGATCATAAAAAGCAATGAAGCTTGTAGCTGGTTCTCTGAAACACTATTACTCGAGTTCTGAGTTGTTATGTAAAAAATGCAAGGCCACAATGCTGTGAGGAGACCATGTACAGGTGTTCTGGCCCACAGTTCCAGGTGAGGTCCCAGCCAACTGCTAGCACCAACTGCCAGATGTGTGAGTAGACACTGCTAGTTGATTGCTAGTCCAGGTACAGCATTATCCCCAGACTTTAGGGCCCATATATATGGAGCAGAGACACATCATCCTGGCTGTACCCTTTCCAAACTCCTGACCCCTAGAAGTCAGAACAAAAAGTAACGTTCTTCAGATGAAGATAACTGAATCCAGAGTGTCTATAGTGTATAACCCACAATGTCCAGTATATAGTAAAAAGTTAGTAGACATTCACTGAAGCAGGAAAAAATGTGATTTGTTTTTAAGATAGGGTAAATGTAAAAGATTATCTTTTATTTTCTTCTCTTTATTTAAAAGACAACTATTTAAGCATAAATTATAACGCTGTATAGGATGTCCACAAAAATAAACTTATTTCTAAATAGTATGTCAGTTATATATATATATATATATATATATTTTTTTTTGAGGGCAGTGTCACTGGCCCTCATATGTGGGACCTGAACCAGGGCAGCTGGCTTCCCAAGCCAGCGCTTAACCACCGCGCCACTCGGCCGGCCCCCCAGTTACATTTTCAAATAATATGCTTAAATATGGATTTAGGTGAAATGCCTCTAACTTTAAAGTAATGGATTCAATTGTTAACCTGGAAAAAAATAACAATAAATATACTACAGAAGATCCAAACAATGGAGACACAAACTGGAAAACAATATTTGCAAAACAAATATCTAACAAAGGACTTGTATCTAAAATATAGAAAGAACTCCTAAACATTAATAATAAAAAGATAAACAAAATACAGGTAATATAAAGGGTGCAGGACTCAAACACACTTGAAATGCGCAAAAGAATTAAGAAGACAATTAATTACCAAAAGCACATACAAAGGTATTCAACATCATTAGTCATCAGAGAAATGCAAATTAATGAATTATTATCATAAATCCACTAGCAAGGCTAAAATTAAAAAGACTGACAACACTAAATATTGGTGAGGTTGTACCACAAATGGAAATCTCATACATGTCTTGTGGCTGTATCTTATAAAGTTGAAAATAAACCTCCCTGGGCCGCCGAGTGGCTCATTGGTTAAGAGTTGGCTTGGGAACGTGAGCTCTGAGCAGCAGGGCTGCTGGTTCTGATCCTACATGAGGGCCAGTGATGCTGCACCCTCTACAGCTAAGATGGTGAACAACAGCTCCACCTGGAGCTGGGCTGCCGTGAGTCGCCAGCAACGGTGTAGGCTGCAGTGGGGCTGCAGTGGGCTGCCGTGAGCTACCATGCATGGCCGGCTGCCAGTGTGAGCCACCGTGAGTGGCCATCCAATGGCAGGCGAGCGACTGCCTCACCAGGGAAGAGTGCAATGATTACAATACCAACATGGGCCAGTAAATCGATGTCCTCCACAACTAGACTGAAGAACAAAAGGACAGCAACTTGTCTCTTCCCCTTCCCCAATTCCCCAACGCTGTTCCCTCCCCCAATTCCCCAATAAAATCTTTAAGAAAGAAAAAGAAAATAAACCTCCCTATAACCCAGCAATTCCATTCCTAGGTATTTACCAAGGGAAGTAAAAACACATGTCCACACACACAAAGCTTGTACAAGAAAGTTTATAGCAGTTTTATTCATAACAGCCCCAAACTGAAACAACCTAAATGTTCATCAGCAGAAGAATGGATAAATAAATTAAGATCAATTTATACAATGGATTACTATTCAGCAACAAAAAAGAATGAACTGATACATATAACCACACAGAAAAACATGATTTAAGTGAAAGAGAGACATAAAAGAGTATATACATTACGATTCCATTTAAATGAAGCTTAAGAGGAGGCAAAGCTAATCAATGGTCCAGAAATCAGAACAGAGGTTGCCTAAGGGGGTGAGGACTACAAGGGAATTTTTGGGGAATCATGGAAATTTTCTATATTTTGATTGGGATAGTGGTTATGCAAGTAGATATATTTATCAAAGTTATTCAAGTATACACTTAAGATCTGTCTATTTTTCAGTATGTAAATTTTACTCACAAAAAGTTTTTAGTCACTCCACTGGCCCATGTTGGTATTATCATTGTGCTCTTCCCGGGTGAGGCAGTTGCTCGCCGGTTACTGGACGGTCGCTCACGGCGGCTCACAGCAGCTGCCAGCCGCTCACACTGGCTGCCAGCCACTCACTGTAGCTTATGGCAGCCCACTGCAGCCCCACTGCAGCCTACGCTGTCACCGACAACCCAACAGCAGCCCAGCTCCAGGTCAAGCTGTTGTTCACCATCTTAGCTGTAGAGGGCGCAGCATCACTAGCCCATGTGGGATCCGAACCGGGACCCTGCTGCTCAGAGCTGGCGTCCCAAGCCAGCTCTTAAGCAAGGCGCCACTCGGCCAGCCCTCTGAGCACATTTTTATCAAGATATTCTGCAGACATGGTAATGAACTGTTATCAGAGATTAAATATTAACTAGTTAAAAGCAAGTACAGCGAAGGTCAACATGAATTTAAGACAATGTCTGAAAGTTAAAACAAAAGTCTTATTTCCTGTTATAAAATTCATTTCCCACATGTTAACATTATAAATAGTTCAATAAGCAAAAAATATATAGTTATTTTCACACTTGATTTATGACAATGTCATGGTCTCCTCCCTCCTGGGGCTTAAGTTGGTGGGTCAGGGATGGGGCGAGGCAGAGAAACATCAAAGTAATACAAATAATTACTAAGCAGGAAACGCAGAGGTTCCTAATAGAAAATGAAGGGGAGACCTACTTTAGAATGGGTGGTCAGGAGAAGCAAAAGGTAACATTTGCTAAAATTTTAAAACATACTGAAATTTAAAAGCTGGGTAAAGTTAATTAGATTAAGGAGAAGCAAAGGGGATAAAGCAGGGAGAGTTGATTACATATAAAGCTCATAAGGCCCTTTTGGTGCCTACCAAGAAGGAAGAATTAGCTGGAACCAGAGATTGTTAATTTAGTGGAGCACGTGGCTTGGAATAAGTTTGGAGACAAACAGATAAGGGCCAGGTCATACTGCAGATGAACATGGACCTCATAAAGGATTTGGGGTTTCACCAGGGTTTGTAATGAGAAATCAACTGAAGATCTTTAAGGAGAAAAGGAACTGAGGCACCCAGAGCCCAGGCACATGGTCAACGTTTAGAAGCGGAAGGGAGGGGAAAGAGCTGGTATATTCAGAACTAACACTCTCAACTGGGAAGACTGATTTACCTTCCTAGAGCTTTACTACTGATATTTGCCAAAGGATACTCATATTTTATCATGTCACCGTCTTGATTTAATGGAAACTGACAATATTAACACTGGCTCCCTGGCTTAAAGTGGAAAAAAGTACACAATACTTTGTATAACAGGCCTTTGGACACTTACCAAAGGTAACAACTACTTAGAGAAAACCTCAATGTTCAATAATAGAATAAATGTTAAAGTAAAATAATTTACTTGGGCCGGCCGAGTGGCGCGGTGGTTAAGCACTGGCTTGGGATGCCAGCAGCCCCGGTTCAGATCCCACATACGAGGGCCAGTGACACTGCCCTCAAAAAAAAAGAAAAAAAATTTAGTTAATGCAGACAATAAAAAGTCTATTTTTGAAAAATGTTTAATGGCATGAGGAAATGGCAATGACTAATACTAAGTGAAAAAAGCAGGTTACTAAAACTGTATCCATAGCATTATTTCCTTCTTAAAAAAGAATTAATGGTATACATATATAAACACACACATATATAAAATACTGGAAGGGCAAACATCAGTACTTTTGTACTATTATTGACATACTCATATATATTATACAATATGCATATATATTATATACCAGGGGTGCCAAAAAATGTATACAAGTGGACACTTTAGTCAACGTTGCTCATGCAGTAGTTCGCAGTAATCAGAAGTGTCTGGGGCTGGCCGAGTGGTGCGGTAGTTAAGAGTAAGAGCTGGCTTGGGATGCCAGCGGCCCCAGTTCAGGTCCCACATGTGAGGGCCAGTGACATTGCCCTCAAAAAAGAAAAAAAAAAAAGTGTCTGGACGCTGATGGTAACCACTTTGAGCACCTCTTGTAATTGCAGAAGTCACATGTGACTTGTATTCATCTTTTGTTATCAGTATATTTTAAGCATTACAATTTTAATAGTTATTTCCTTTTTAAAATGTGTATACAGGGCCGGCCAAGTGGCACGGTGGTTAAGCGCTGGCTTGGGAAGCCAGCAGCCCCGGTTTGGTCCCACATATGAGGGCCAATGACACTGCCCTCAAAAAAAAATTAAAAAAAAAAAAATGTGTATACATATTTTTTTGGCACCCTCTGTATATATATGTTTATGTGACAGGATCTTGTTTGTTTTCAAAGTTGGCTGCACTGAGCATGAATTACTTTTTTTAAAATACAAAGTTTCTAAAAGTTATTGTAGTTAACACAATCAACTGTTGATACTTCTTGCCTGTTGAAAAACCTCTTGTGTAATGTAATATGCCTGTAGCTGCTTTTAATAAACTTGAAAAGACTTTTTTGAGGTCAAGGAATTATTGGTATGTTCTCCCACAAAACTGATCCTGGCACCAATTTTAAAAAAAAACAAAACAAAACATAAAACAAGATTATTCAACACTGCTGTTGTAGCATAAAAGCAGCAACACACAATACATGGACACACAAGCATGGCTGTATTCCACGCATAAAACTTAATTTATAAAACTGGCAGCAGGCCAGACTTGGCCCACAGGCTGTAGTCTGCAGACCCCTGCTCTAAGCAATAGGAAAGCCCCAGAGGCTTGTAAGCAGGTGAAGGGACAAGAACAACTCTGATTTAGAACGAGAATTCTGGCAGCAGCGCTGGGTGGGAACTGAAGAAAACTGTTAAAGATACCTGCCCTCATTCTAGACAGGAAGAGAACAAGGACGTACGTACACTGAGACCATACTGGTACAAGTGAAAAGAAAGTTTTTATTTGAGAAATATTAAAATGGTATTATCAAGAGGTAGGGAGGAGCTAAGCATGACCATGGTTGGGTGCCAATGGCTGGTGAGACACCATTAACCAAAACTGGAAAGGCAGAATGGGCAAGTTTTGCATAACCTAACTGCTATGACTAAAGGCCATTCAGGCAGAGAGATACATAAGACAGATGAACAAAGATTGGTTTAAGTCAGAAATACAACCTAGAGGTTCAGAGTAAGTGGTAACTGAAGTTGTGGGGCAGTTAAGGTATCTCAGGGAGAAAATATGGAAGACGGCTGAGGACTGGTTCAGTGTTCATCTCTGAGTCACTTCCTTTCTTCCTTGAATTAAAGTGCCAGGCGTTACAGCAGACCTACATATATAATGGTATTTAATCAGCACATAACTTCTGTACAGCATGTACTGAATATTTATACATCATCTACTATAAGCAAAGCACTGTGGGGAACATACACATGGATAAAACTCAGCCCTTATCATCAGGGGGGTTACAAACTATAGCAGAAAAATCAGTTAACGCTTTTTAAAATTAAATGATGATTTGTGTCATTAAAATTACAATTTCGTGTCATGTTACAAAAAAATCAGGAGATTAACAAAATACAAATATCACTCAAAATATTAGGTCTACATAGCCAGAGCATAATAAGTTGACTCAAATAAAACAAAAATAAAACCTACATCTTCCCAGTATTGCTAACTATTAGTTACAGGGTGCTTATAGGTTCCAGGCCGCTCCATTCCATCCATCCATGAAAAAACACTCTTTTCCCGGACTATTCCATTGAATCCTCACAAATGCTCAAAGGCAGTAACTATTATTAGCTCATATGACTGAAAAGGTTTCCAGAATGGCTAACTTGCCCAAGGTCACAGAGCTAGCCAGGAGAGCCAAAATTTCCATTGAAGTTCTAATCTGATTCCAAAACCTGTGCTCATGACCATTCATTCCAGTGCTGCCCATCACCCGCCAATCTCACAGCATGTCTCTCATTTCAGATTTCATGAGAACGTGATTGTTCCCCTACCTGTAGTGAAGAAAGCAAGAACGCGACGGGGAAAAATATAGCCCCAATTGAGAGGAATACTGTGATCATCTGGAAATAGAAGCCAGCAGCCCGATGAGGTCTACCATGACCGGGGTGATTACTGCTGATGGAATTCTGGCCAGAGGAGTTTGGAGAAAACTGTGTTTGTTCCTAGATTGCTATCAACCTGGTTTCTAGGCACTTACAGTGTGAATATTTTATAGTCCTAAAATTCAACCGCATGAATTATTCAGACATTTAAATGCTTTTGGAAAACATACTTTACATAGTTAATTTCAGGGAATGCTTATTTGCCTTCTGACTTGTAAATCACAAACAACAAGAATAAAACTTAGTAAGTGCCACCAGTGGTGGTAGAAGGTTTAAATCTAAAATCCAAAGTAAAGGATAGGGAGCACGGATTGTTAGGGGCTTTAATTTTATAATTATGTAACTTCCCCCAGTAATATCCTTAACAACTTTTAATTATTCAAAATGTGGGTTATTTAATACATTCTCCCCTCCACTGCTTCTCTATGCAATTCATTCATAGATTTAAATATCCAGTCCCAGACCCATACATCAACCACCTGCAAGCAAAGTCACCTCAAAATCAACATCTGCAAACACAAATTTATGATTTCCTCTGAACTGGATCCCATTCCGGGGCTCCCTAAGCCTGAGTGCCACTGTCTCACCTGGCCCATCACCACAGCCTCCCAACTGATGCAGCCACTCCTACTCCTGCCCCCATCAATATGTTCAGATACTGCAGCTGGAATGATTTTAAAAAAAAAAGCTGGTATCTCCCTCCTACTTAAAACCTTTAATTGCCTTCCCATTTGTTTTAAGATAAAGACAAAACTATTTTAAGGTCCACTCACTTGCCCCAGCCTCCTCTTACATCATTTTCTTCTTTCCTCCAGTCATCCTGGTTTCTCTTTTAGTGCTTCCTACTTGCTCAATCATCTTATCGAAAACCCACACGGCCTCTGTCTGATACCTTTCATCCCCAGCTCACCTAGTTAATTCCAACTCATACTGTCATATGTCAGCTGAGTTGTCACTTTTCAACTCATGTATCAGCTTTCCCTTCCTTCATTCAACATTTATCTACGGAGTGTCTACTACGTGCCAGGCACTGTCATGGACACTTAAGATACATCAACAACAGATAAAAAGCACTGGCTACACAGACTTTTGGTGGGGTGGGGTGGGGGGCAGAAACAGACAATAAACATCATTTTAAAAGTAAACTATATAGCACGGTAGTAAGTGATACCTTTCACGGGGAGAAGGCATTGGGAATATAGTAAGGCTGGATAGATAGGAGTGCCAGATGAAGGGGCAAATTGGTCAGCGAGGTAGGCCCTGCTGAGAAGATGTCATCTGAGCCAACACTTGAAAGTGGAAGAGGGTAGCCCTGTGGATATCTGACAGAGAGAACAGCAGGGCAAAGTCTTCAAGGAGAAGGAAGCCAGCTTAGCTGCATTGGAGGAAGTAGGAGAAAGCCAGATCAGAGGTGACAGGGCAAGGGAGGGTAATTCCAGAGCCTCAGGGTCACCAAGAGAACTCTGGTTTTTACTGATTGACACAGGAGCCATAAGAGACTTCTGAACAGTCACTTAACACTTTTTTTTTTTTGAGGGCAGTGTCACTGGCCCTCATATGTGGGACCAAACTGGGGCTGCTGGCTTCCCAAGCCAGCGCTTAACCACTGCGCCACTCGGCCAGCCCTCACTTGACATTTAAGGGCTGTTGAATTAATCCACGTGAAAGATACTGACTTCCATGACCAGATGTAATCCTCTTAGCACTTCATTATTGATCTTATTATTTGATAAATATCTACCTTTGCATGTAGAGTAAGCGCCATGAAGGACACTCCTTTTTTGCTCATTGTAGTTTTCCCAGGGCCTCGCACAGTGTCTGGCACATAGTAGGCATTCAAGTACTTGAATGACTGTATCAAACTATTACAGCTTTCAAATTTTGAAATGAAATACTGTCTCATTATCCTGTCACAAAAAGAAATGGCGTCAACTTTATACCTGTATTTATTTGATAATTTGTAGCTGTATTACCATAAGATACTTCATTTCAGTGAGGGAAATAAATTTTGCTGTGATAATATATTCAAAAACATTATTTCTTAAAATCATCCTCCCTGCTTCCCAAGTCCATCGTTTGTCAGATTTTTCTCTAGAAAATTCAGACTAGATCTTGCCATTCATTCAGAAACTTCCAAACAGCCTGTGAAATAAAATCCAAAATATACAATCTCCCAATATAGCTTTCTATCACCCACTATCTTGACACACTCTATACTCCAGCCACAAAGAAATAAAAGGGAAAAGGCAGCCAATACTTGTGGAATATCTACTGTTAGGCAAACTGCTAAGTTTGTATATACATATATATACACACACACATATATACGCACACACGCACACATATACATACACATACACACACATGGTCTGACAATTAAGTTGAACTTGTTGCAAAGATGATGCTAACCTTTTGTGATATCAGAGGGATTATTCATTATGAATTTGTACAGTTAACCTAACCAAGTTGACTATTTGGAAGTGCTGAAAAGGCTGTGTGAAAAAGTTAAATGACCTGAACTTTTCACCAACAATTCATGGCTCATGCATCATGATGATGCACCAGCTCACACGGCACTGTCTGTGAGGGAGTTTTTAGCCAGTAAACAAATAACTGTATTGGAACACCCTCCCTACTGACCTGACCTGGCCCCCAATGACTTCTTTCTTTACCCAAAGATAAAGGAAATATTGAAAGGAAGACATTTTGATGACATTCAGGACATCGAGGGTGATACGATGACAGCTCTGATGGCCATTCCAGAAAATGAGTTCCAAAATTGCTTTGAAGGGTGGATAGGCGCTGGTGTTGGTGCACAGCTTCCCAAGGGGGAGTACTTCGAAGGTGACCGTAGTGATATTCAGCAATAAGGTATGTAGCACTCTTTTTAGGATGTATTTGTGAACTTAACTGTCAAACCTTTTATACACACACACACACGTGCGCGCGCGAATGTGTATATATATATATATGTGTGTGTATGTATAAAAATCTCCTTGGAATGTCCTTTTCACCTCTTATCTATAGACAAACTACCGTTTTAACCTTCAGGACACACATCAAACATTTCCTTCTCTAGGCAGAATTAGCGTAAATGCTTTCATGAGCAGTTTGACAAATGGTATTCAAACAATGTCTAGAAAAAAATGAATGTGGGAACCTCCTTCTCTTATGGCTCAGGCTATTCTGCAGCTGTGTGACACATGCCTAGGAGTGGGATGGACTAAATCAGTGGCACTAAATAGGTACATGGGCCAGTGCTAACTTTGTAGTAACTCAGGGAGTTACTACGCAGTAAAGGCTTGGGACAGCAGTGAGAAGAATTAGATCCCCAGATACGGTCTCTTTTCTCTTCATGGGGTTGGCAACTGCCGCTTCCCTAGCCTAGCAGAAGTCTGAGACTTGTTCCCTATTCCTTGTGTTCTGGATTGGGAGTGCCAGGCACAACGGAAGAGATAAGAATCATACTGAAACCTGGATAGTAAGGGATGGTTGTTCCTGTGTTCTAGCTCAGGAAACTGGCAGGCAAATCTTTGTCTTCCACATAGAAAGGTGGAAAGCTAGGCAGAGAAAGAAAACTTAAAACAAATCATTATAACCTCAAAGGTAAGAGAACATATTTTATCTATTAAACAATAGGATGCTATCCTAAGAAACACTCAGACTAAAAAAACAGCCTTTGGCAATTACAAACATGATCATGGCAATTTTTAAAAAAAAATCCAGATAGAAGGGTTGAGAAATAAAAGTTAAAATCTAGCAGGAAGTAGCTAGATGGAAAACAGAAGAAAACAGGTAAGAAAATTAGAAGACCTTTAAAAGATTCACATGCAAATATCAGGTATTCCAAAAGAGAGACTACAGAGCAAATAGAAGAAAATAACAAAATATTTCAAGAAAAGTTCCCAAGGATAAAGGTTTTAAAGGGTCTACCTACCAATACTCAATCTAATGGGAAGGAAATACGAGTAAGTCCACACTAAGAAACATCATTTAAAATTTTAAAACACTGGAGTCAAACTGTAGATTCTATAAATTTGCAGAGAGAAAAAAAAACAGGTCACATACAAAGGATTGGGAATCATAACAGCAATACTGGAAGCAGGGTGACAATGAAGCAGTAACTTGAAAACTCAGAAGGACAATTATTTCAATTAAAATTCTATTAACAGGGTTGGCCAAGTGGCTCAGTTGGTTAAGAGCAGGAGCTCTGAGCAACAGGGTCACCAGTTCGATTCCCACATGGGCCAGTGAGCTGCGCCTGAGCTGAGCTGCCGCTGAGCTGCCAACAGGTGGCAGGGTGGCTCAGCTGGTGAGAGCACGTGCTCCTAACAACAAGGTTGCTGGTTCAACTCCCGCTTGAGATGGTGGGCTATGCCCACCCAAAACTAAGATTGAACAAGGCACCTTGAGCTAAGCAACTGCGAGTTGCCGACAGGCAGCCAGATGACGACTGGACTTGGAGCTGAACTAGCTGCGCCCCCCACAATTAAGACTGAAGGACAACAACTTGGCTGTTCCCCTCCCCCAATTCCCCAATAAAATCTTTAAAAAAAAGAAAAAAATTCTATTAACAGCCAAAACATCAATCAAGTATAAGGATAGAATCAAAATATATTTAAGATAATCAAGGTCTCCAAAAAGTGTTACCCTTTTTGTCAAGAAGCTACTGGAGTTTGAGCACCACCAGAGGGAGTAAATCAATCAAGGAGGGTATAGGAAAGATCTGACACAGGAGAGCTAAGAAGAGGCCAGCTAAGGCCCAGACAAGGAGGATAACCAGGCCAGACTGAAGCGGTGCAATGAGAGGCAGATTATGTCCCAGCTGCTATACCAGCTTTTTAACCTGAGGACTGAATGCCCCTGAACCTGGCCCAGATTCCTGCCTGTACTCAGCTGGGCTCAGCTTGATCTTGGTAATATGCTGATGTGGTTCCTGCTCTCCTTCCAAGCTGTGCAGCATGCATCAGCAGGGGACAGTCACTTCCCTCACAGAAGGGTCCTGCTCTCACCTACCCTGCTAACTGCAGGCAGGCCACAGTGAGCCGAGCAGCAGAAATACAGAGCAGCCCATTCCCTCTGATGGTATTTCTGCTGTCGTTCCAGTACTTGGATCACACTAGAGCCCTCCAGATGCCCTGACTGTGGTGAACCCTGTTTCCTAGGACCCAGTCAGATCCCGATCCCTGCCCACTGACTTCCTCAGAAAGGGCCCCTGTAAACAGGAAAGCTGAAGCCATTCTTTTCTGCTCATCTTTATGTGAGAGTAATGATATTGTCCTTTCTTTACATAGTCAGGTTTGTGCTTAAAATTGTGAAACAAAATTTTAATCTCAAATTTAGAAAGTGCTAGCAGTTTTTATTAAGCCTGTTTGGGATCTCATCTGCACTCGAGAGGGAAAGAACTTTATTATCATAGTCTATTTAATGAAAAACCCACTGTTAATAAAGGCACAATTTACTGTCCTGTTAGGTTTGAATTAAAATGCAGAAATTTGTATGGTGTTATGATTTTATAGCCTGGCAGAAAAAACATTAATCCCAAAGCTATGATTTTGTTGCCCTATGGAACATTAGCAATTTTATTGAGACAGTCCTTTCCCTATGGACTACATAAATGTCTGTTCCTTAAATCTTCTTAAAACCAGCTCTTTGTGGCACTGTTGTTAACAGTTATATTTGCTATTTGATCGAGAATTTTGTTTTTAGCACTATTCATTCAAAACCAAATATACTGTTTAGGATGTGTTTGTGTGTGTGTACTTTTATGTATCTATTTGTAAATATATGTGTGTATTTATACATTTATGTATAAAGCTTATTTTTAAAAGCAAGAGAAAGATTAACAAAAAAATCAAAATAGAGGCTACTTCTGGAAGAGAGATGTAACTGTTTTGCTTCTTAATCTGGTGGTAGATACAATGATGATCATTGCAACAGTATTCTTTAAATATACATATATATTTTACACAACTTTTTGTACCTGAGATACAATAAAGGGAACTTATTTAAAAAGAGAAGAATTTCTGTTACTGTTGGATATTCTAGGGGATTACCACCAGATGGTATTACACAAAATGTGTCTGTTCACATTTTCCCTTCCTGAAGGCCCTCTCTATTCATTCCTGCCAAACCAATCAATGAGTCAATATAACTCTATAATCAACACCACTGAATGGTAACAAGGTTAAAAACTTCACCAATATTTAACCTGGTCCTCAAAATTTTCTTGATCCAATGTCTGAATATAAAAGGTCACCCAGCTTCTAAGAAATGCATTCAAATAAAAGAATCAGCTACTGCCTTAAAATTATAAAATCCTCTAAATTATAAAAAGAATCCTGGTAAAAAGTGTTATATTTATACTTAAGTACAATGATCTGTTTAAATTATCTACTTGAAACATGCTACAATGCCAAGATGATTTTTATGCAGCAAGACTTTTAATGGCTATGACCCAGAAACCACCACAATGTCCATCAGTAAAAGAACTGGGCCAGCCGAGTGACGTGTTGGTTAGGAGCTGGGTTGGGATGCCAGCTCTGAGCAGCGGGGCCCCAGTTCGGATCCCACATATGAGGGCCAGAGACACTGTCCTCTACAGTGAAGATGGTGAACAACAGCTCCACCTGGAGCTGGGCTGCCCTGAGTCACCCACGGCAGTGTAGGCTGCAGCCCCTGCTGCAGTGGGCTGCCATTGGCTACAGTGAGTAGTCAGCAGCCAGTGTGAGCTGCAAAGAGCAGCTGTGAGCAGACAGATCTGCCTCAAAGAGCGCATGATAATACCAACATGGGCCAGTGAAGTGACATCCTCCACAACTAGACTGAAGAACAAAAAGAGAAACTTGGGCCGGACGAGTGGTGCCGTGGTTAAGCGCTGGCTTGGGAAGCTAGCAGCCCCGGTTCGGGTCCCACATATGAGGGCCAATGACACTGCCCTCAAAAAAAAAAAAAAAAAAAAGGTAAAATGAGGTCCATTTTAAAAATGAGGTCCACAGTACTGATACAAAGATGTGTCCTTACATTAAGCCAGTTGCCCAACAGTAGTATGACATGATCCCCTTCTAGAGAGTGGAATTCAGGATGTAAAGGATGCAAAGTGAAGAAGCAAGGAATTCTGACTTTTCACTTGATATACTTCCGTGCTGTATGAATGTTTCACTTGATAGTCTTCTGCAATATTTAAAAAAAACTTACAACCTGAATATATTACTGTAATCAATTAAAAGGAGCAAATAAAGATAAAATGATAAGTTATTTACTTTGGAATCCCGAAGTGAATTCAGGAAAGACCAGGCTGCCGTAATCCTAGTGGGCAGGAGATGGGGGTGGGGAAGGCATGTCTCCGGAAAGAGAAAACTACATCCTCCCCCACTCTCAATAAACCTGCTTGTCCAGAGGCCTCAATATTTAAGATAACTTTTTAATTTTCATTTTAAGAAGGAAGAGTCTTGCAACACTATTACGGGTAAAAAAAAAATGTTTAACGTTTGTTCTATGTCTGAAACCCATGCAGGTTTGAAAGAAGACAAGTAAGTGACCGAAGATGATAGAAGTGTGCCAAGCCTGGGAGTAAGAGCTTCGGGAACTGTTAAGAAGGAGAATTTGGTACAGGTAGGTGAAAAGTCTGAGAGAACAGGTAGATATTCCGAAGGAGAAAACGAGAAGCATAACGATGATTACATTCATTCCACCCGAAGGCTCGAAACGCACCTCAACATGCGCGCCCACCCACCAGCGCGAGAGAGCGAGCACAGTCGATCGCACCCCTGCTTTGGCTTCAAAAAGATCATATATTTATTTACCTTTCCGAGGTAAGCACCTCCCAGTAATTAACTGGGAAGCCAACCTATTGGTTAAAAACCACAGTGGTCCTGCCAGGCACAACTACCGCTGCTAGTAGTGGCAATTCTTTTTTGCTACTTATCTAAACGGACACTCAACACTTGATGATTCCTTCTCAAAAGAATGTTGACCCTCTTCCCACCTCTGCACCTGACTCCCGTACGGATAGAGTCGGAAAACTCCACACAACGCTGGCAACGTTCCCAGCAATGGCTCAGAGCAATCGGCAACGTACTTGAGTCGCCCCCAGGCACCCTGCACGAGCCTTCCCCGCTCCCTGGGAAGCTGCCGGTCTCCAGACAGAAACCTGCCCCGACCTCCCAGGGAAGCCATCCGACGGCGAGATAAGGCTGCGGTGCGCATCTCGCCACGGCCGGCCCGAGGCGACTGGGGCAGGGCAGGTGGGGACGGCGGAGGCCCCCAGCCCGCAGGCCTCCCGGGCGTTCCCAGGACCGGCTCCAGCGGGCGCCGCCGGTCGGGACGGCCTCCCCGAGCGCGCCCGGGGGTCTGGCCGACAGCACTCACCCGGCTTCCCCGACGCCCACGCCGACCCCCGGGGGGCGCACAGAGGAGGAGGAGGCTGCACCGCAGCTGCGCCGCGAACCCAGCTCCGCATCAGCTAGGAGCCGGGAACCCAGGGCTAGAGCGCCGATAGGGCGGGGCGCAGCGCCGTGCGCACCGGAGAAACCAATCGGCGGGCAGCAAGTGGCCAGCTGGGGGCGGGACTGGGCTTGGGGGGCGGGGCGAGACTCCGGGCTGCAAGCGAAGGCGCAGCAGCTCTGCAGGTCGCCTGCCGGACCTCACGCTAAGCGATTTGCTGCCGCATAGACCTGGCGCCTCCAATGGTTTTCTGGGCGGCTGTGACGCGCCTCCCACCGCAGCGTTTCTCTGGCGGACTTTTAAGTGCAGCATCCAAGAGATTACGTGCGAGAGGAGCCCAAGACCCAGAACGCAAGGGCTCTCTTTGCGTTTGCTTACAGGCCCAGGGGCGTTGGCCGTGAGCGGCTCAGAGTAGGGCAGGTGCTGCAGGAGGGCCCTTCCCTAATCCCCGCCACTCAAAATTGGAGGCCGGGAAAGGTGAAGTTGCTCGGCCAAAACTACTAACTAGTACTGTAACTCGAGGTTACCAACGCAGTACAACCGGTCTTCTGAAACTGTGTTGATGCTTTTCCCCGCCATCACCCAGATTTTTAGCTTTCTAATAGGTGTCTTCCTACTGTCTCCTTTAAAGACTCTGCATCTTCAATTTTCAGCATTTCAACAGCCTTTGAAAAGCCCTGTCTAAATTTCCTGCAGAATATAAAACATCATTTAGTTGTCTGACGAAAACACATTGTGTAAGTCCGGGTATTTTCCGTGGGAATCTAAAAAAGTTTTCAGCTGAGGTATAATGCAGTAAAAGGTTCTGTGTCCCAAGTTAGCACAAAATGCCATCCTTATATTCCTGTTACTTCTATAGATCTTACTATACATGTAAGACGAACAATCCCTACTTCTGTTATTTTTCCGCTTTCCCTCCGATCTCATTTTCATATATACTATTTTTCTATCCTTTATATTTTATCAGTTGGCAAATAATACATTTATATTTACTTTATCCAACATCCTGATACATGTGCTTGGATATATTTGCTCAATAAATTACTTTTGAAATATGTGCAACCCTAAAACTGGTTAAATGACTGACCTATAAAGGTTGGCTTTTTAAAAATAAGTTTTAAAATCTTGCTTCTGTTTTGATTATAGTATTGGGGTTAAGTTTGACTGGGAGTAGCAGGGCGAAACAACCACAAAATAACAGGGGCTTAAGCAAAAAATGGACTTCTTATGTGTAAGAAGTCCAAAGTTTGTCTAGAACGGGTCTGGCACTTTGTGGAGACAGATCCAGCCTCCTTGCTCCAGCCAAGAGACTCACACATAGATTTATTTATGCTTTCAAATATATGGGCATTTGGAAGATATCAGGTTCCATTCCCAATATCACCTTATGGTCTAAGAGAACTGCAGTAGCTCCAGCCATTGTGCCTGCATTCCAACCAACAGAAGAGAAGACAAAGAAGGGAACACTCCTCTCTTCAGTAACCCTTTCCAAAGGTTGCATATACCATTTCTGCTTTCATTCTACTGGCAAAAACTTATTCACCTAATAACATTAAACTGCAAGGAAGGCTGGAAAATGGGGTTTGGTACTGAGAAAGAAGGAAGAATGGATATTGGGGGTCAAATAGGAATTTCTACTATAATCTTAAATATCATCACTTTTTAAAATTGAGTACTTTAAGATTCCCCAAGATGATTTTTTTTTTTGAGGGCAGTGTCACAGGCCCTCATATGTGGGACCGAACCGGGGCCGCTGGCTTCCCAAGCCAGCGCTTAACCACTGCTCCACTTGGCTGGTCCTCCCAAGATGTTTTAAAGCTTTTTTACAGAAGAATATCTGTACAAAAATGCTTACCTTCATACATTACAAAAATTTACACAGGAAGATGTTGCTGTTGACCTGCCATTAGGATGTACATGAGTTGCTTTTCCAGAAGTAAGTAGGAACTTACACTAATGTAGCTTGCTTCTCCCTCACTCTATAAACTATTTCACAAAGAAAGTCAAATATGTATATAGCTATGCTTTCAAAAATATGGGCAATTGAAAGATATGCATATTGGGATTAAGTTGCTGATGTCAACATTTCAGTGTCAGCATTTCAAATATACTGATTTGAGTCTTTAGTAAAATTGCAAATCAGCCTTAAAAAAACTCTGCACATGCCCCAATTCAATTGGTACTCCATCATGTTGTTACCTAACTTATATGTTTTGTAAAATTCCTAGTCTTACTACCTAAGGATCTTGGAGGGGCTTTCCTAGATCCTGGAGTCTTTGTGACTTCACAACCATTTTCAGGTTTGTTCCAGAACAGGTTCTAAAGACCTACTTCACCTAGAACTGGATTGAAAACTAGACAGGTAGAATCCAGTCCAGTTGATTCAAGCCTACTAAGAGAAAGGAACAATCCAGTGTCCTTCATGCTAGGTCCTACGTGTTCTAGTTTGTTCTTAACTTTCTCAGGGCTGTTTCATGGACTTAACTCTGATGGAGTGGCATTCACTTCCCATCTTTAAAATAATAAGAGTACAGGGCCGGCCGAGTGGCGCGGTGGTTAAGCACTGGCTTGGAAGCCAGCGGCCCCGGTTTGGTCCCACATATGAGGGCCAGTGACACTGCCCTCAAAAAATAATAATAATAGTAATAGTACACACCAGGGGCCACCTGAGTGGCTCGTTGGTTAAGAGTGGGCTTGGGAGCCCGAGCTCTGAGCAGCAGGACCCCACGTCAGTTCCCACATGAGGGCCAGTGATGCTGAGCCCTCTACAGCTAAGATGATGAACACTAGCTTGACCTGAAGCTGGGCTGCAGTGAGTCGCCGGTGATGGTGTAGGCTGCAGTGGGGCTGCAGTGGGTTGCTGTGAGCTCCCGTGAGTGGCCAGCAGCCATTGTGAGTGGCCAGCAGCTGGCGTGAGCTGCCGTGAGCGGCAGTCCAATGGCCGGCGACTGATCTGCCTCAGCAGGGAAGAGCGCAATGATCTCAATACCAACATAGGACAATGAAGCAATGTCTTCCACAACTAGACTGAAGAACAGAAGGGCAGCAACTTGTCTGTTCCCCTCCCCCAATTCCCCAATAAAATCTTAAAAAAAAAAAAAAGTGTACACACCAAATGTTACCACAGCAACTAGTTGAAAGAGTAAAGCATGCTGTATAAATGTGTACTTCCCAAAATAGTCTCATCCTCTATAAGCTTATGAGATTGCGTGACACAAATTTTCGTGAAAGTCAGTCAGAACTGTTATATTTGGATAAGAGTGGCTTAAGACTTAGGTCACACTCCGTGTGTCTGAAATGACCCTCTCCTGAAAGACTGGATATTCAGTGTCAATATTTGGGGGAAAGACTGGTCTTTAGATGAGAAACAGAAAACCAAAGCTTAAAAAGGTGATTTGAAGGGCCGACTGAGTGGCTCAGTTGGTTAAGAGCTCACTCAAGAGTGCGAGCTGAGCTCTGAGCAACAGCAGTTTGATGCCCAGCCCGAGCTGAGCTGCTGCTAAGCTGCCAACAGGTGGCAGGATGGCTCAGCTAAAAAAAAAGATGATTTGATTCTGTCAAAAGAGAAAGGATTTCTGTTTACAGTCTATACTCTGAAGATAGTGGTTAACACTTATCAGTTAGTTTCAGTTACAGTCACAGAGAAAAACAATTTCAAACCAGCTCAAATAATACAGAGGATTCAATGGCTCACAGAACTGGAAGATCAGAGAGATGGTGGACTTCAAGGCAGAGTGACCCACTGGCTGAACAATGTGCTGTCACCTTTTATTTCCACAGTGTTGTCCACAGAAGTGGCTTCTTCCTAAGGCAGGCTTCCTTTTCTAGTTAGCCAAAGTAGTTGGGCCTAATGTCTTTACTGATCACATCCAGCAAAGAGCTTTTCTCTGATTGGACTACCCATGAACCCATCCCTAAACCCAGCAAACTACTAGACAATGATTAGTTTAAGCCAAGTTTACCTGAACCAATCACTGAAACAAACAATTGCTCTGAACTCTATGAGGCCCAAACCAATAACTACCCTTCTGCTATCTCATAATGCCCCTTAACTATATTGAAATGGAATCCCTGGAAAATGTAACTTACCCATGCACATAATTTTAAAAAATCAGTAAATACCCTAACTGTAATGCAAGAGAAATAGAAAAGGCATAATTGACAATTTTAATGATATAATATGTAAATGATCAAACAGGATTACACTAGAGGACATAATGAAGTAGTCTGATGGTTTCAGCTACTTGAATATGTTTGGATTTAAAGGAAGTAAGAAATCAGAAAGCATTCTAATCAAGAAGTGCAAGAAAAATGAAAGTACTGAGATAAACATGGAAACTAGAGTGAAACCGAGATTTAGAATAGTAACGACATGACTGGCCTATTTGTACCTGATAAAAAAAATGGGACATAACCTCAGGTGAAAAAGAAATACAAATGGAGAAAAAGAGTGTGGTACTGTCACAAATGAGTGAGGCCTTTTTATAAGTGCCATGTTAAAATAATCACCTATATTATAATACAGAAAAAGGTAGTGATGAAATATCACAAGTATTCTATACCAAGGATGTATTCAGACACCAGTGTTTAAAACACTGATATGGAGGGCCAGTCGAGTGGCGCAGTGCTTGGGCGCTGGCTTGGGAAGCCAGCAGCTCCGGTTTGGCTCCCACATATGAGGGCCAGTGACACAGCCCTCAAAAAACAAACAAACAAACAAACAAAAAAGATTGATATGGAGACAAATTCTTCAATGGGTAACGGTACAGAGGCTACATCAGAAAAAGATATAGTGGTATAGTGGTTCCAGAAGCCATAAAGAAGTCAGGTAGAAGGCCTCTGGGGACAGTATGAAACAGAAACACAGTAAGTGACATCAAAATTAGTAAATAATTTCAACATGTAATTTTTACAATACAGATAGACTGTAATTACACTAGAAGGGTAGCACATGAAAATGTAAAATAATGCTTATTGATGAAATTGAGGTTACTGAGTTTCATGTATGTCTATTATATTAGTTATCTATTGCTACATAGCATTTTATCCCCAAACTTAGCAACTTAAAACATCAAATACTTATTTATTATTTTGCACCATTTCTAAGGGTCTAGCATCTGGGAGCAGCTTAGCTGAGTTGCTCTGGCTCAGGCTTCCCCATGAGCTTGTAGTTAAACTGTCAGTGGAGGGCTGCAGACTTCTGAAGGCTTGACTGAGGCTCAGCTTCCAATATAGCTCACTCACATGGCTGTTGGCTGGAGGCCTCAGCTCTTGGACACACGTGCCTCTCCACAAGACTGCCGCAACATGGTAGCTGGCTTCACTCAAAGTGAGAGATCCGAGAGAAAGAGATCAGAAAGCTCCTAGTCTCAGAAGTCAAATGCCATCACTTCTGCTATATTTTTTTTGGTCACACAGACCAAGTCTGAAACAATGTAGGAGGAAGAGCACTACACAAAACATGTGAATATCAGGAAGTGGGGATCTTTGAGGGTCATCTTGAATGCTATGACATTCAGTAATTTAGTTATGTTTGGTTCTAAACTAAAAAGGATCTCCGATTTCCTCTGGTATATATCTATGTCCAACATTACAAATGCAAACTGCTGTAGGCATACACATGGTGCCATCAGTAATGTTTTTCTGAAATGCAGTACAATTCTTGGTAAAATTCCCAAGAAGACAAAGTACAATTCTCACAGCAGTTGCATTTGTGGAAAAAAAAAAGTGTATTTAAAATCATGCAGAAAGTATGATGTGTTTATATGTAAAATATTATTCTGTTCTAGGCTTAGGTGATTATAAGCAGATTTTTCACTCACACAAATGTCTGGTGGGATGTTTGAATGTTGGGCAGGAGATGGAGCAATTCCTTTTTTTTGGTCAACGGCTTACACATTTTGAAACACCCAGCATCCCCACTTCCTAAATGCCTGTGTTCAGGGGTGATGTTTGAAATATTTAACAACTAGGATGGTGTGGACTTACCAACAAACCAGAATTGATGCCAGCCAGTACAACGTATCGTTCCAAATGGGCTAAATAGACGCTTTGCCAATGGTGACCCTCTAATCATTGTATTAACTAACAATTCCCCCATAGATTTTCAAAATGTCATCTAGGGGGAAATGCACCTCCTCTAAGAACCACTGACTTACCACCAGGACCCCATCCTGCACCCAGCATCTCATGATTATCATCTCTAAGGATTACAACAATCCTGCAAGTTGGGTCTGATCATACTCATCTGACAGATGTCACGAGGGTAGGTCAGGAAGGTCACATAGCCAGTGAATGGAAAAGCCTGGCCCTAAATTCAAATCTCCCTAGCTCCAAAGCCCATTGCCCTCCCACTGCATATATTGCCTCAAGCTCACCGGTATTACAGGCAGTCAGGGAGGCAAGAGACTCAAGGGAAATAAAGGGCAAGGATGATAGTCCAACTATAAAAAAGGCAGCCCCAGGAATTTCAGTGTATGAAGTTCTTGAATCTTCACTTTAGCAGCTGTCACTAATGGAATCTGTTCCCATCTCCTCAATGCCAACACCATAGCACAGTGTGTCGGTAAGAACAGGGATCTGGAATCAGACCAACCACAGACAGTCTGGGTTCAAATCCCAGTTCTGTCACTTTCTAGCTGTGTGACCCAAGGCAAGTTACAGAACCTCTTCGTGTCTTAGTTTCCTCATCTCTCAAAAAGAGTTAACAATAGCACCTATGTCATAGGATTGTTGTGAAAGTTAAATTAGTTAATGCAGGCAAAGTATTCAGCGAGTGTGAGCTATTGTACCACATCTCATTCCTGATTCATCTATTGTGATCTTCTCTGTACCTTATACTTTATGCCTCATTATTATGCCATATCTCATTCCTGATTCATGATAACTTCAGCTTGCATTTGCCTTCTCTGTGCCTCATGGTCTCTTTGTGTAACCTTGCACTGTTATTTATTTCATTTGCTCAGTATTGATTAGTTCTAATTTCCACTGAAAGCATATAACAATCTCATGAAGGCTTAGCAAATAATGTGTTGATGACATATTAATAGGCAGCTGAAGAAAAAGATATAGACAAGTATAGACAAGTATGTATAGTGTGTTCACATTTGTGTGTGTGTTTTTGATAAAGAGACTGTGTGTGTGTGTGTGTGTGTGTGTGTGTGTAAATTATACACATATATTTTTGGAAGAGTATTGTTGCAGCAAGATAATGGTCCCCCCAAATATGTTGTAATCCCCAGAATCTGTGAATATGTTATGCTACATAGCAAAGAGAAATTAAGGTTGCAACTGAAATTAAGGTTGCTAATCAACTGACTTTAAAATAGGGAGATTATGGGCTGGCCGAGTGGCTCAGTTGGTTGAGAGCTTGCTCAAGAGTGCAAGCTGAGCTCTGAGCAACAGCAGTTCGATGCCCAGCCTGAGCTGAGCTGCTGCTGAGCTGCCAATAGGTAGCAGGATGGTTCAGCTAAAAAATAAAATAAAATAAATAAAAAGTAAAATAAAATAGGGAGATTATAGGCCAGCCGACTGACACGTTGGTTAAGAGCTGGCTTGGGGTGTCAGCTCTGAGCAGCAGGGCCTCAGTTCAGATCCCACATATGAGGGCCAGTAACACTGCCCTCTACAGCTAAGATGGTGAACAACAGCTCCACTTGGAGCTGGGCTGCTGTGAGTCTCTGGGACCGCACAGTTGCAGCCCCCGCTGCAGTGGGCTGCCATGAGCTACAGTGAGTGGCCGGCAGCCAGCGTGAGCGGCCAGCAGCAGGTGTGAGCGGCCAAGACCCGCTGTGAGCAGCCGTCCAGAGGCCGGCGACCGATCTGCCTCACCCAGGAAGAGCGCAATGACGATATCAACATGGGCCAGTGAAGCAATGTCCTCCAGAACTAGACTGAAGAACAACAGGACAGCAACTTGTCTGTTCCCCTTCCCCGATACCTCAGTAAAATCTTTAAAAAAATAAAATAAAATAAAATAAAATAAAATAAAATAGGGAGATTATGCTGGATTATCTGGTGGGCCCAATGTAACCATGAAGATCCTTAAAAGTGGATGAGGGAGAGTTAGGGTGATGTGACATGAAAAGCATTCAACCCTGGCTTTGAAGGTAGAGGAATGGGGCCACAAGTGGAGGAATGCCGACAGCCTCTAGAACCTGGGAAAGGCAGGAATCTGGTTCTTTCCTAGAGCCTCCAGCAGGATTGAAGATCCACCAGAACCTTGATTTTAGCCCAGTGAGATCTTTCCTAGACCCTACAGCAGGAATGAAGACCTGCCGAAACCTTGATTTTAGCCCAGTGAGATCTATTTTGGACTTCGGGTCTCCAGAACTGTAAGATAAATCTGTGTTGTTTAAGCCACTAAGTTTGAAGCCATTTGTTTCAGCAGCAGTAGAAAATGAATATAGATATGCAAGACACTGCTGATTAGATCTGGGAAGTCGACTCAGGAGGCCTGGCTCTAGGAAGGTCTGGGGTCACAGGAAACCCATTTCTTCATTGCCTATCCTATTGCATGGATTGAATTTTTACTATATACATGTGAATTTTCATAATAATTTTTTTCCCAAAATGAAGTACCTTATCTTGTATTATGTAACCTTTCCCCAGCCAGTTGATGTATTTGCTGCCCTTGAGCCAAAGGCTTCGGCCCCTGTGGGGATGTGGTCAGGCACTCATATAAGTGGTGAGTTTATGGGCATCACCCAAACCTCTCAAGGTGCTCAAGTTCATAAGAATGGGACCCAAAGGCATGAGCAAGCACTCTTCCTCCCTCTGCGACAGCTCCCTGCCACTCGTGTCCAGTCATTCTGTGGATCCAGTTTGTGGATGCTTGTTTATGTCAGGCCATCACTCAGTTTTGTAAGAGTAGTTATTTGTTGTAAGAAAGGCACAGTAGCAAATGCCTGAGAATACTAACAAAGATTTATGGCAGAAATTTGTACATAATGTTAAGGAAAAAAGTCACAGGCCCCAAATGGTGTCGTTTGTGCTAAAAGCCCATGAAAGCAAACCTAGATATAATACCTCATCATGCAGTTTCAACCTCTCCCAGAAACATAATCTTAATTAACCAGTCTGGAATTTTCTAGTCAAACACCAGTAAGGTAATCTGTCTCAAGGGCCCTCTCTATCCCCCATAGAAAGAGGCAATCTGCATGATAAAAACCTTTTCCTTGTTCTTCCTCCAAAGAAATCTGGGCTCAAGAATTAGCCTTTCTTTTCTTTTGTAACTAGCTCCTTTGTCCCACCCTTTTTCCTATAAAAACCTTCCATTTTGTACAACCCCCTCCAAACATTCTTCTAGTTGCTAGATGGGATGCTGCCCCATTCATGAATTGCTTCATTAAAGCCAATTACATCTTCAAATTTACTTGGTTGAATTTTGTGATTTTTAACAGTCCTAATCAACTTTTGCTGTAGATATAAGAGAATCTAAATTTAAATTTTTAAAACATTGCTAGTCATTTTTGTACTTAACACAATTTAAAACAATTTTTATTTCTTATGTCCTGAAAACATTTCTTGCCTATAAAAAAGTACCAAGAAACCTACCAAATTCAGAAACACTCTACACATTTTTACATTAAAAAAAAAAAAACAGTTTTCATATACCATAAAATGACTCATTTAAAGTGAATAATTCAGGGCCGGCCAAGTGGTGCGGTGGTTAAGCACTGGTTTGGGAAGCCAGCAGCCCCGGTTCGGGTCCCTCATATGAGGGCCAGTGACACTGCCCTCAAAAAACAAAAAAAACACAAAGAACAAACAAAAAAATTAAGTGCATAATTCAGGTAGAGATGCAAGATGGTGGAGTAGATAAACACTATGCCTGCATCCTTCTGTGAACATATTAAAATTACAACTAAATTATAGAACAATCAACCTGGAAAACCATCTAAAGTCTAGCTGAACAGAAGTCTTATAACTAAAAATATAAAGAAGCCACATGGAGACTGCTAAGCGGGTGGAGACGCTGAATGGGCCCCAAGCCTCCCTGTGGTGGCTGAGAATCAGGAGGGATTCTCAGCTGTGGAGGTTCCCCCTGAAGGAGTGAGGAACCCCAGACCCCCACACCAGCCTACCCAGCCTGGAGTACAGGTGCCAGGAACAGGAGCCCCCACAACATCTGACTAAAAAACAGTGGAGATTCCAACCATCCAGGTGGGACAGAAGGCTGCGGGAAACCCAACAGTCCCCTTAAATGGCCCGCACACAGACTCCCTCGCTCGCAGGCACTCACCTTGGGCTCCAGCACAGAGAAGGTGACTCGGAAGGCCTTGAAGACATACGGGGGGCTGAAGACAGACAGGAGTGTGGCTTCAGGAGGAGGACTGGAGGACTGTTGGCATTTTCCTGGTGAGAGGTCCTCCTCCCCCCATGCAGCTGGCAGGCAGGTGCGATCGTTCCAAGGTTGAGCCCGCCCCCACAAGCCAAATCTCAATCTGATTGGCCTGGTGAGCTCCTGTGCTCCACCCTGCTGACTCACAGCTGGAGGTGCTTTCTCCAAGAGCAGCCAGCCTCTCCCACAATGCACTCTTTCTTAGAAAACTATGGGAGGGAGTTCATGGGACCCCAGGCAGACGGCAACTGGACTCGGTGTGCTCTGAGACTTTTGCTGAGTTGCTCCGGGCTCAGCACTGGCACCACACCAGAGTTTACATTAACCTGGAGACCACAACTCTTTCCACTGTAGTGACTCCCTGAGGCCCTGCCTCATCCAACATACTGCACAAGGCTTTTATCAGTGGCCGAATCTTAAGGGAGCTGGCAGGTGGCAGCAGGCCTCAGGGTGTCCTGGCATTTTGTAGAGTTACCCAGGCCTGATACTGGTGGCAGCATACTTGATTTGCAATGTGGCCTCTCCCACGCAGCCCCTTGTGCAGCACAGGCAGCCAACAACTGTGGACCACTTTGTAGTTACTACCAGGTAGTCCCTGGCTCATCACAAGCAGTGGGTGCCCTGGGCCTGCACCAGAGTCCCTCCCCACATACCTGGATGTTGGCTTCAGACCACAGCAGAGCACCATGCAATTAGTCCCAAAAGTGGCACCCACAAAGGGTGGTCTCAACAGGCACCAAGGCCCGCTGAGGTGAATCCCACTCAGTGGGGTAAGCCTCCTGTACAGCAGCCCATAAGGTGTGGATGTGACCAAACCCGACAGCCAGTCAGCCTGAGGATCAACCCACCCACTGACATGTCAACAGCAATCAAGGCTCAACTATAACAGGAGAGTACATACAACCCACACAGGGACACTCCTGGAACAACCCCTGGCTCAGGTGACCAGGGAGACTGTGCCACTGGACCCAGGACCCCTACTACATAAGGCCACCCGGCCAAGACTGGGAGACATAGCAGATCTACCTAATACATAGAAACAAACACAGAGAGGCAGCCAACGTGAGGAAACAAAGAAATATTCCCAAACTGAAAGAACAAAGAAAACTCCAAAAAAAGAATTAAACAAAATGAAGGTAAGCAACCTACCAGAGACAGAGTTCAAAATAATGGTTATAAGGATGCTCAAGGAACTTACTGAGAACTTTAACAAAGAGATAGCAAGCATAAAAAAGGACATAGAGAGCCGGCCGAGTGGCACGGTGGTTAAGCGCTGGCCTGGGAAGCCAGCGGCCCCGGTTCGGTTCCCACATATGGAAAAAAAAAAAAAAAAAAAAAAAAAAAAAAAGGACATAGAAACCACAAAAAAGAACCAGTCAGAAGTGAAGAATACTGAAATGAAGAATACCCTAGAAGGAATCACCAGCAGACTAGATGAAGCAGAGGATCAAATCAGTGATTTGGAAGACAAGGTAGCAGAAAATACCCAATCAGAACAGCAAAAACAAAAAAAGAATCCAATAAAATGAGGCTATTTTAAGAAACCTCTGGGACATCAAGCATAATAAGATTCGCATTATAGGGATACCAAAAGGAGAAGAGAGAAAGCAAAGCATTGAGAATCTGTTTGAAGAAATAATGACTGAAAGTTTTCCTAACCTGGTGAAGGAAATAGACATACAAGTCCAGAAAGCACAGAGAATCCCAAACAGGATGAGCCCAAATAGGCCCACACCAAGACACATAATTAAAATGGCAAAAGTTAAAGTCAAAGACAGGATCCTAAAAGCAGCAAGAGAAAGGCAACTAGTGACTTACAAGGGAGCTTCAATAAGATTGCCAGCGAATTTCTCAACAGAAACTTTGCAGGCCAGAAGGGATTGGCACAAAATATTCAACATGATGAAAAGAAGGACCGACAACCAAGATTACTCCACCCAGCAAGACTATCATTTAATATCAAAGGACAGATAAAGAGCTTCCCAAACAAGAAAAAGCTAAAGGAGTTCATCACCACCAAACCAGTATTACAAGGAATGTTAGAGGTACTTCTTTAAGATGGAAAAAAAAGATCAAAATTATGAATAATAAAATGGCAATAGCTACATAGCTATGAACAATTACTTTCAATGAAAATGGATTAAATGCTCCAATCAAAAGACATAAGAGGGCTAAATGGATAAGAAAACAAGACCCTTACATATGCTGCCTACAAGAGACTCACTTCAGATCGAGAGACACACACACACTGAAGGTGAAGGGATGGAAAAAGATATTTCATGAAAACAGAAATGAAAAAAACAAAAAGAGCTGGGGAAAAATACTTATATCAGACAAAATAGATTTTAAAACAATAGGTATAAGAAAAGACAATGAAAGACCCAGTGATCCCACTTCAGGGTATTTATCTGAAGAAACCCAAAATTCTGCTTCGAGGGGACGTGTGCATCCATATGTTCATTGCAGCATTGTTCACAATGGCCAAGATGTGGAGGCAGCCTGGGTGTCTATTGATGGATGAATGGATGAAGAGGAGGTGGTACATATATACAGTGGAATATTGCTCAGCCGGGGAAGGGAATGGGTTCTTGCCATCTGCGGTGGGCTGGATGGACCTGGAGGGTGTTGTGTTGAGTGGAGTATGTCAGACAGAGAAAGACAGATGCAATGTGATTTCACTTATATGTGGACTCTAAGAGCAAAATTAATAAACAAAACAGAAACATAGATACAATTTTAATGGTTGTCAGATGGGATGAGGGTTGGGGGTGTGGGTGAAAAAAGGGGAAGGAATTAAGAAGTACAAATTGTTACAAAATAGTCATGTGGGTGTAGGTTATAGCATAAGAGATATAGTCGAGGGCCGGCCGAGTGGCGCGGTGGTTAAGAGCTGGCTTGGGACACCAGCGGCCCCGGTTCGGATCCCACATATGAGGGCCAGTGACACTGCCCTCTAAAAAGGGGAAAAAAAAAAAAAAAAAAAAAAAGAGATATAGTCGATAATATTGTAATAACTATGTATGGTGTCAGATGGGTGCTAGATTTGTTGGGATGATAGATGGGAGGTGGTTGGGGGGCAGCATGAAAAAGGTGAAGGGAGTGAGAAGTAAAATTGGTAGTTATAAAATAGTCATGGGGATGTAAAGTACAGCATAGGGAATACAGTCAATAACATGGTAATAACTATCAATAGTGCCAGATGGGTACTAGACTAGTCAAGGGGATTACTTTTTAAGTTATATAAATGTCTAACTGCTATGCTGTACACCTGAAATTAATATAAAATATTGAATGTCAACTATAATGTTGAGGGCCGTGTAGCCCAATATTGAGGGGCATGCAGGCTGACTTTAGTGGGCTTGGTGAATCTGAAAGTACTGTTAATTAGACATGTGTTCCTCAATTTTGTATTCCCTTGAAGCCTGTGATTTATTACAAAGTGTATGTTTTGTTAAGGTTTGTGATAAGTCTTGAGAGAACTTTAGGTACAGTTAAGAAGCCAAAATTAATCAGTTAAATTTAAATATCAAAAGTGAGATTCTCTTTAGTATTCAGACCCAGGATTACAGATTATGTAGAACCTGAGTCTGGGTCATAAAGAGATTATCATAGATGGGATTATCCTTAAACGTAGAAAAGGTCACAGTGTGCCCTAAGGAGAACAATTATAGGGACTAAAGCTCTTAAGAGAAAAATACATCAAGACTATGTGGAACTTAAACTTGTGATTGGATAATAGTCAAAAGTCTCTATAAAAAGGACATGTTATTGCAAATAAAGGTGACACTTTTTTCCTTTTCTCTTTAACTCCCCCGGTGTCTCCACTGTCTCCCTTATTTTCCTCCCTCGCCGACGCCGTCTCCACCTGAGGGAAACCCTGGTCAGCGGAGGCTGGTCCCCCGCACTATAATTTATAAATTAAAAAAAGGGGGGGAATAATAGGTCCAAAGTTCCAGATATAAAGTAAGTGATGGGGATATAATGTACAGCATGGAGAATATAGTCAATAATAGTGTGATAGCGTAGTACTGTGTCAGATGGTTGCTGGACTTATCATGGTGATCACTTCTTTAGGTGCATAAATGTTGAATAACTATGGTGTACCCTGAAACTAATATAATATTGTATGTTAGCTACATTTCTTTTTTTTTTTTTTTTAAAGATTTTATTGGGGAATTGGTGGAGGGGAACAGCGTTGGGGAATCGGGGAAGGGGAACAGACAAGTTGCCGTCTTCTTGTTCTTCAGTTTTTAGTTGCGGAGGATGTTGCTTCACTGTTGGTATCGTCATTGCGCTCTTCCCGGATGAGGCAGATCGGTCGCTGGCCTCTGGATGGTCGCTCACCGCGGCTATTGGCAGCTCACGCTTGGCTGCCAGCCGCTCATGCTGGCTGCGGGCCACTCACTGCAGCCTATGGCAGCCCACTGCAGCAGGGGCTGCAGCCCACACCATCACCGGGGCTCGCACAGCCCAGCTCCAGGTGGAGCTGTTGTTAGCTGTAGAGGGCAGTGTCACTGGCCCTCATGTGGGATCCGAACCGGGGCCGCTGGCATCCCAAAACCAGCGCTTAACCAATGCGCCACTCGGCCGGCCCCTGTTAGCTACATTTCTAATAAAAATCTTAAAAATAAAATAAAATGCAGAATTCAGTAGTTCTTTGTAGATTCAGAGTTTGCAACCATTACCACAGTCAATTCTAGAACATTTTCATCACCCCAAAAAGACAACCTGGAACCATTAGTCACTCTTCATTTCCTCCCAAACTCTCCAGCCCTAGGCAACCACTAATCTACTTCCTATCTCAATAGATTCCCCTGTCCTGGACTTTTCATATAAATGGAGTCATACAATATGTGGGCTTTCTTAACTGACTGCCTCTACATTTTCACGTAAAGCCCGCTGCTAGCCAAATGCATCACAGAGAACAGTTTCAGTCAATTCAGAACATAGACTGAAACTGACAAGATCAGCTTTGAAATCAATACTCCCCCAAGAGAACTATGGAACTTTTTCCAAAAATCTTAAAAATCACAAGAACTTCTCCTTATTATATTAGCACAACAGCACACATAAGGTAATACTTAGAATGGAGTGCTCATCGTGTGTCAGTAACCATGCTGGATTCTTTTTTTTTTTTTTTTTTTTTGAGGGCAGTGTCACCGGCCCTCATATATGTGGGACCCCAACCGAGGCCGCTGGCTTTCCAAGCCAGTGCTTAACCAGTGCGCCAATCGGCCAGCCCCATGCTGGATTCTTTACACAGATCTCACTGAATCCTCACTATCACCGATCATTATTCCCATTTATATCCGAGACGTCTGTAGGTGAGTGAGGTTTGGTCATTTGCCTAGGGTCCACACACACCTACAAAGTGGCACAGCTGAGAGCAGAACCAGCGTCCATGTGCACTATAACCCAGTATATAGTTCCCGTTTATTCCAAAGCCATGAGATTCCCCTGGTCTCAACTCTCAGTCACAGCTCTTAGTTGCAAAACAGCAGTCCCCACTCTAGCTGGATTAAGCAGAAAAGGGATTTATGAAAGGACACTGCAGTTTTTGGAAGGGCTGGAGAAAGTGGCTCAAGGTTATCCCCAGGAAAAAAAGCCTAAAGCCACACCAAAGAACTGGCCTACTGAGAAAAACATCAAGCTGCTGTGGCCACTCTGCACTACAGGCCAGGGACTTCACTGCCACTGCCACTGCCATTGACGCCACTTCTGTGCCAGGAGCTCCCCCTGGCAGCCACTGCCTTCCTGCGCCAGCTAAGTGGAACCTCTATAGAGAGCCATTGCCTCCCATGCCTCATTCCGAACCCATGTCTCCCAAGGACAAATCTTGTTGGCAGAGCCTTGGTAGCATGCCCATTTCTGAGCATATTTAAGAAAATAAGGAGGGCCGGCTGAGTGGCTCAGTTGGTTAAGAGCTCGCTCAAGAGTGTGAGCTGAGCTCTGAGCAACACCTGTTCGAGGCCAGCCCGAGCTGAGTTGCCGTTGAGCTGCCAACAGGTGGCAGGATGGCTCAGCTAAAAAAAAAAAAAAAAAAAAAAAAAAAAAAGAAAATAAGGGATTTTCTCTCCTGCTAAGACCAACTTTAAATGTCTGACTTCAAGTACTAGGAAGCACATCTTCTCCAGATGAATGACACATGCCACCATCAATATAGGCCATTTGGAAGATGAGAGGCAGCAAAAGCACAACAGAGGTCCACTACATCATTTAAGCAAAGCTCACTAAGAATCTTAGGGCTCAATTGGGCAAATCATGGTATAAACTGGAAACGTTGAGAGGACAAGGCCAGAGAGCCAGGATCACCCAGAGGTGGAAACCACAGAGAGCCCAGGGGCCCAGTTATAAATGCCAAAGCTGGAGCACATGCTCCTCGTCAGAAGGTTCGCAATGGTCACCAACCAGGAAGGACCCTGCCCCACTGAGTAGGTCTCTCTTGTAATAATGTCAAGCTTATTGGGGTGTATTTGGATATATCTGTCCTGTTGAGACCTTCAGGTAGATCTATCACTTTGGGGGCTGGTGGACAATGGCATACATCAGTCATCTAGGGAAGATATGGGTCCTTGAAGAGGAAGCCAGACCTTTGAAATTGGTCTTGGTAGGAAAGAAAATCCCTTAGACCCCACTTCCCTAGGCCTAGATTTGGGGGAATGGGGGCATACTTAGGGCATCTGAGGGCTGCCCCAGAGGTAAGAGAACGGTGGGCTCAGTCATCCACAGCAGGCTAGGGACTGGGCTCAGAGGCAAACTGGAGAGGGCTACAGGCCAGGTTAACCCATCCCAGGGACTGTCTTCTCTTCCCTTCTGTCATCCCCAAGCCTTGAGGAAAGTTGTAATTTGATGTTCTAGTCTGGTCTCAGTCGGGCAAGAGGTATTATAACCACATTTGTGGGTCTGCTCTTAGGCCACAGGAGGAGAGGGAACCCAGTGTCCCCAACCTGGAGCTGGGGTGGTGGTGACAGCAGTGACACCAAGGAAAGTGAGTATCTGAGGGTTACATTTGGGACTGAGGGATTCATTTGCCTCCCTCAGTTACTAATTTCTGAGAATCCAGATGGTCTAATGGTGGATTCCCTTTCAGGACTTCAATAAATGTATGTTGAATGAACAGAACATTGTGAAAAGGAAAGGCAGTCCTTCTGAGTTCAGAAATCTCAATAAATTACTACTATATTTGAAAAGCTGACAAAGTTAGGTGAAAAACTACACAAAAAAAGTCAGTGCTGCATCCTAAGAGAGGTAAATGTCAGATGCCAATTCAACAAGCTCCAAGAAACTGGCCAAAATCTTTTTTCTGACATGGACTTTGGTTACTTAAATAAGTGAATCTGTTTTTATATAAGAGAATTTGCCTTCTTTACAAGAATAATCTGTATTGCAGCTTTGATATTATCAGTCAAAAAGGTTACAAAACATTTATTTAGGTAGTCAGCCAAAAATATGATTATTATTTGTTTTTGTAACAATGGACCATTGAATAATTAAAATTAACTTTATTAACTTTATTACTACAGACAACATTTATAAACATAAAGTGTCCTGTGCTGAAATTAAGGATTTATTAGAGTTTTCTGACAAGTTTGCCTTCCCATCCATTACCCGATATTGAAAATGGCTTCCTTTACAAATGTTGCAGCAATGGAATTAGGTATCACACATCAACTTCCCATTTTTATCAAGACTGACAGAATCATAGCCTTCTAAAATATTTTGAAACTCAGCTCTCATTATAAAGCTATATTCATACTCTTCACAATTTTGTTTAGAGAATACCATCATTACAGAGGCTAAATGATAACTCATTCAACAAAATAATCACATATTATGTCAATGAATGCCCTATCATCTAAGAAAAAGGCCTGAAATTTCCTTTTGAAGATGTAGTTTTGTTTTGACTATCACATAATTTACAAAACAGCTGTTTTTCCAAAACCAGAGTGGCACGTGCCATGCTTTTGAACCACATCTATAATACAGTGCTCTGAATTAAATAAGGGACAGACCTGCTCCTTTTGACCACTCTCCATAACCTTTTAGTTGCCTATTTCAGTAGCTAAAGCAATTACACAAACCTAAAAATCAGATTTTCTGAAAGTGGATGGGACACAACAATCTCGTGAATGTCAATCTCGTGTCATTTATCAAAGGTGCAAACTGGCACAAAATTCAAACATTTTGTCTTTGTTTACTAAAGAATCCCTATGACAGTAAATTCAGATTTTCATGTGGCTGAAAAAGCCTCTGGGGAGTCCCATACATGACACAGAGAGAGGCTTCAGGTGGACTCCGGTAAACCTAACATTTCAATCTCTGGTTAGATATGAAGCCAGAAGTGAAATCTTAAGTTTCCACTGAGCCCAAGGACTTTTTAATAGCTAAATCAATTAATTTCTGCAGCCAATGGATCATGAAATTAGGTAGGAAAAAGTACAACCCAGGTGTTATTGCTGTTGTTTGTTTTTTAAAATCCAGTACCCACACAAAAGGCCTTTACAAAAAAACAAGAGTAACTCCATTAGGCTAATTTCCTCATCCTAACATTTCCACCCATATAGAGTATTCCAAAAGTCTTGGAACAGTTTTGAGCTTTAATAAAACCTCAGGTGTATAAATGTAGCAAGCCTGCAAAAAACATACATCAGTACTTGCCCATATTCCATACTTGTTTAGCTTTGTGACTTTGGATAACACATTTTAGTTTTTTTTTGTTATTGTTGCTAAGTACCTGTGTTTGAAGATGGCAAACAGCAACTGTTTTTAAGTTATCAGAATTTAAAACTGCACTTTTGGAATACTCTTTATGATCCCCAGTCTGAGTCCCTGTCCTAACTCATTTTAGCAATGACTGACAGTTGAACTCCGAAATGACTGTTTTCTTACAAGTAAGTTCTCTTCTTTTCTTGCTATATTCCCAGAGCAAAGCTGGTTGAACATTTCTCTGACAGTTTCTTATAGCTTTTTCACTTATACATCACTGCAGATGTGATAAGTTATGTGAAAAGTACCCAGGCACACAGTTCTCAAACTCCTGTTTTATGGCCATAAATCTCAGCCTCTCTGTGTGATGTCAGTACAATCAAAAATGATTTGGGGCAGTACTGCAAACATGGACATGGTCATATTTTAATAAATTTCCACATATTCTTCCAGTTGAAAAAACCTGTCTTGGCACCAGGGGTTTTCTCCCTTTCTTCCTGATCAATGTTACTTGGGGTTTTATCTGTGACTTCTTTTGTTTTTATAAGGGTCTCATATATTTTCTGGACTTTGGCAATTTCTTTCTGGGCATCAAAATGGACTTTTTGCCTGGTCAGGAGGGGAACAATTAAATTAAAATCGTTAATTCGTTTGTTTAGTTTTCTGATGTTTTCTTGAAACTGTTCACAAACTTGGCTCCACTGTTTCTGTTCAGTTGGTGTCATTGGATTCCCAAGTTTTTTCCTCGACACTAAAATTGCCTCTCTGAGTTCATCAATAGTATCCTTTATTTCCTTTTGCATTAGGATCCATTCTGGTTGGTATCCATTATCTATCAATATTCTGTTCAGGTTGTGGGTCATGGGATCAATATATGAGCAGCCAGAAAATTTTTGTAGAGGTTTTCCTTTCCCACTGAGATTGTCAAAGTCTCCTTTTGCCATTGATTCCTGAATGAGATCCTCCACTAAACGCTCTATTGCTTGAGTTATCTTTTGTTCTTTACTCTGTCTTACATCTTTAACCATTAAACTATCATTGAAATACTGGCTTTGTAGTTTCTGCTTTTGATATTCCATCACTTGCTCAGTGGCACGATCTGCTCTAAATTGCCTATATTGTTTCTCTCGTTGACTTGGAGTTCCAAAACCAATACCTTCGAAACTTAAATAATGCCGGTGTTGGGGTGTTTTATACTTGAATTTTTCTTCCTCTTCTTCTGCTACTTCAGCTTTATTCTGTCTGGCATTTGTTCTTTCTATCACGTGGGAAAGCACCTTCCTATACGCTTCTTCGATCTTTATAAATGTTGCAGAATCGGCAGTAGTAGAACCACCGTCTGGATGGTACTGCTTGGCAAGCTTACGAAAGGATTCCCTGACATCATCTGCAGAGCATCCTTCATCCAGGTTCAGCAGCCTATAATAGTCTCTCATCTTTTTGGATTTATGAGTTGACATCATCCTATTTCTAATTACACCAAGATATGGAAGCATTTTCAGTCGATCAGGAATCATTGCAGCCTTTAGCAGATGCGATCTTAAGAATTGAGCCATGATCACATACATTGTGTTCATTTTTGTACCCAGTTCTTCCTACCAATGATCTATAAAATAACAAAATATAGGGTAAAGTAAGTTGTATGATCCACTAATTTCATATATTCAGCAATAAGAAATTACAGTATGTGGCAGTTCTAAGGCTGTTGCCAGACTTCTTATAGCTGTATTTCACTTATGTTACTGGAGAAATGGAAGTTGAGGATGCCTAGCATTAACATACTGTGATATAATCTGGATTCTACCCACTAACCACAGAATTTTAGGGCAGGCTAGTTCTTAGAGGCCATCTCATCCAATCTTCTCATTTTATGAGAAAATGTAGGCCCAGAAGGTTAAGCAACATAACCGAGTCACGTGGCAAGGGGTCAGCAAAAGGAAACAGAAAGGTGTACGCAGATGAAACAGAGGACACGACGAAGTGTGTACCTAATCCGACACTAAATTGGATAGAATCAAGTTTCCAAAAGACTTTAAGCTCTATAGCCTGTTAGGAAGGAGCTATTTGCTACATGCTACATGCCAGAAAACCAAGATAAAAGTGAGTCTTCTCAACATGCAATCTGTTATTTTTAAAATGCATGGTAGAGTAGAAAGACTTGTACATAGATAATGGCAATGAAATGACGGAAATGGTTTAATTGTGTGATTGCACTGGGTAAAGGCGAAAACTGATCTCCTGGGGGCCCCAATATTCTGGAAAATTCGGGTTAAGGGCTTTTGGAGTCGGCTGGGATGGTGGTGGTTGTGCCCACGTGGTCGCCGAAGGAGAGTGGTCAGTCCCAATAGGGGCCGCGCCCCGCCCCCCACTCACCACGGACGCGGGGCAGGGGCTCAGCGACTCCCGCCCCCTGCCGCGCCTCTGCGCATGCGTGCGCCGTCCGCCCTCCTCGCGCCAGGCGACTCCAGGGCGCAGAGCGGCGCGTCCTCGCTGGACTAGACCATCTGCTGTTTTACCCTGAGGGGCTGGTGGGAGGGGTGGAGGGCGGAATCATACCTAATCAGGACAGGTATCCTACCTTACCGGTGGACCCAAGCATCTCTCTTAAAACGCACTCTACCCAAGAGGACCCAGGCAGGACATTTCTGGAGGACACGTCCCGCCCCAGGGCGACCCGCTCCGCCCCCGACCCCACCTCGAGGGACAGGTGGTCTGGCCGATGGGGATTGTGGGAGATGTAGTCCACCGGGCGCTGCGACGCGCCTTGGGTTCCTCCGTGCGCTTGCGCCAGGGGAGGTGCGCGTGGCTTCTGGGCCGGAAACGGAGGCGTGTAGGGCTCTTTTGCGGAGTGTGGTGAGTGCAGGTCGGAGTCTCTGAAGGGTTAGTGGTTCCGAGGGCGAGGGCCCTCGCCAACTTGTTTTTGGGAGGGGAAGGCGAGTCCGTTTCCGTAAACAGGACGTGAACGACCGCTTGGGAGTGTGCAGACAGGGACACCAGCGCAAAGACGTGAAAGGTCCACCGACCCCAGAAAGGTCGCGCTAACCCAGGCCAGACACCTAGGCTTGCATCAGTGTAGCAAGTGCGCAGTGAGCAGCCCGTGTAGCCAGGCGTCGGTCAGAATCCATCGCGGGGTCTCCGGACTTGAAGTTCAGTCACCGTCATGGGGATTTACCACGGGGAGATCATTTTTTTTTTTTTTTAAAGAAGGAAAAAACTTGAGTCAGACCTGGATTGAAACTCCTGGTCCTTCCATTTGCTTTTCTCTGTGTGTTTATCTGGAAGATGAGAGTACCAATAAATGGTAAGCGCGTATGGAGCACTTTTTTTTTTTGCTAGGCACTGTGCCCAGTGCTTTATGTATAGAGTCTCTTAACCCTTAAACAGCCTCTTGAGATAAATGCTGTTTACCCCATTTTCATGTGGTGAAATAATAATTGCATCAGACTCACTTGAGTTTTTGTGAGAATGGCACAGTGTGTGTAAACCGTTTGTCACAGTGCCTGGCACATTAAGCAATGTTTTTAATTTTGACGATGTCTCCTAAAAAGAGCTAGAAATAGGTACTAACTGTTCTAAGCTTCTGAGTTATAGGCAGTATAATAATTTGTTACCTTCTCTTTGGGTGCACAAAGTTTAAATTCTGATTCAGAGGCATTTCCTTACAAGCAAACAATGAACTGTGTGAAAAAAAAGTGTTTTTACAAGTGTTACTTTTCTGGTCGACATCGTAAACACAGTATAAAATAAAAAAGCATCAATACAGTTTAAACACCACTCACACTTGTATAGCAGTTTGCATTTTACAAAGCTCTCATCACAAATTTCACTGATGTTTGCATCTCATAAGTAATGATACTTTAGTCTTGAGTAGTTAAGTGACTTGGTTAAGTGGCAAAGCTAGGACTTGAACTGTAAGCGCATTAGGGTCAGTTTTATGGTATGATTTTGTACATACAGAAGGTGAATTGGAGAGACTGAGTTATCTATAAAGAACAGTCAGCTTCATGGTGTAACCGGCTAACCTACTTGGATTGTTTTTCTCATGTATAAGAAATGTGGAGCTAGGCAGTTTCTGGTATTGATTCAGCTACCAAGAGTTGCCACGTTTGCTTTTACCCTTCGCTCTCTTTCTCCACATAGGTACTTTTTTCCCCTGAATCATTTAAAAGTAATTGCATATATTATGTCTCCTTACCCCAGAGTACTCAAGTGTCTTATTTCCTCAAAACAAGGAAAGCCCTTACGTCACCAAGGTACTGTTACCAAACCAGTAGATTTAACATATATAATGTCTATGTTAAATCTACTGGTATATATATATATACACACACACACACACACACACACAAGATTTCATTGGGAAATTGGGAGGAGGGAACGCCATTGGGGAATTGGGGAAGGGGAACAGAAAGTTGCTGTCCTTTTGTTCTTCAATCTAGTTGTGGAAGACACCGCTTCACTGGCCCATGTTGGTATAGTGATCATTGCGCTCTTCTGGGTAAGGCAGTCACTCGCTGGCCATTGGACGGCTGCCCAAAGCGGCTCATGGCAGCTCGTGAAAAGTGCACGCCAGCTGCCGGCCAGCCCCACTGCAGTCTATGCCATTGCCAGCAACTCATGGCAGTCCAACTCCAGGTGGAGCTGTTGTTCACCATTTTATATGTAGAGGGCGCAGCATCACTGGCCCTCATGTGGGATCCGAACTGGGGCTCTGCTCTTCAGAGCTGGCATCTCAAGCCAACTCTTAACCAACGTGCCACTCAGCCAGCACAACACATAGACTTTTAAGTCAACAGTTCAAATGAATGATAAACCAGAGCATTCTTCTTTAGTTATAGGCAGAAAAAGTCCACCATATTAAAATAAGTCCTTTTCCTTTTAAAAAAGGTGGCTACATATTCTGTAGTCAGCACTCCTAGTGTTATAATAAGGTATGGTTAAAAGATCAAATTTAAAGTCAGGACAAACACACAGGTTGACTAGCATTTTTAATGTGATGATGTTACCTTGCTTAATTAAACTGTACACTCTTAAAACCATGTTCAGTTTTCATTATAACATTGTTAACCATTGTAAGGGTATGTCATGATTAAAATCAACATACTTGAACCTCAGTCTATCGTTTCCGTGGTCTAATTACTACCTCAAGTTTATCAGCTGGGATGTAGGATAATCTTACACATAGGACTGGTTTTAAATGTAAATATGTTAGGTTAGATGTATGTGACATTTCCTAGTTTAGATCATCTTTTTCATGAGTCTGTGCTCATGATATTGTTGAGTATTTTGAAACAAAATTTCTTGTGAACAGTAGATATAACTGTCACATAACACTATTTGCAAGAATTTAGTTTGCACACCCAAACCTTTACTAATTATGTTGCTGAGTGGGTAGGAAATAGATGATGGTATTATTAAAACCTACTAAAAAACAAATTTCCTGACTTTATAGTTACCTTAGCTATTCACTGAGCTACTGCAAGAAGTGTGGCACTGCAAAGCAACCTCCTTTCTCTTTGTACTCTCAGATGTAATTTCACACCTTGACTGAAGCATGTGAGGTCTCTGTTTTAATCCATCTGTGTTTGTTTTTTGTTTTTTATTTTGCTTGCTGGTTCTGTGATAACTGCAAAGAAGTTGATTTTTCCCCAGTAAATTGTGTTGCCATGGTAATCAAAACTCACACTTCCCTGAAGATTGATTTATGGTTCAGTCTGGATCCTAAAACTGAATATTGTCCAATGATGTTTGCGATAGTATCTTCCGGAGTTATAGTTTTTAGAACCACCGTGAAAATGCTTTCCTCTCTGAGTGACATCTGAATTCATTTTTTTTTCCCTTGTAGCAGAGGATAGTTTCATTAGAGCAGAAAGTTTCAGCTCTCAAAACAAGAAGGGGGGGTGCCGACTTGGATGCCCCCCGAATTCATTTTTTAGTCTCTTTGATCAAGGAACAGTTTGATGTGGAGACTGTCAGCTTTAAAAGAAAGGGGCAGTAGATTAACTTACATAGTATAAGAACACTCTAAATTCTAGAGAAAGGTTCCGTGGAAAACACTTGGGTAGTGTTCCCTTTTCTTTCTCCCATCCAGGTTAACCAGTTACTGAACTGTCCTGAGATGGTCAGTAAGGCCCACACAGAGCTTGTGGGTCTTTGCTAATGGTAAACTGCCCTCCCCCACCCAGGATGTCTAATTTTCATTTTTGGCATTGAATTAACGTGATGATTTATTGTCACTGGAGCCTGAATTATCTGCATTTGACTGGTGCTGGTCTACAGCACTATCTGTTCCTTGAAATTATGAATAATGTATACACCTCCCTCTAATTGCAGGCAACTGTTCAGGAAAACATGCACATCAGCTGCCTGGGAATCAAGATTTGAATTGTTTCCAGCCCATTTTTCCATTTACCCAGCATGTTTATTGAAATCACTGCTTTATAGCACTACTCCTTGCTTTTCTTACCCTTCAAACTTTGGTTCCAGCTTTACTGAGGTATAACTGACAAATAAAAATTATATATATTTAAGGTGCGCAACTTGATAATTTGATACATACATACATTGTGAAGTAATCACCACAACCAAGCTAATTAACATATCCAGCATCTCATATAGTTACCGTTTTCTTTTTTTCAGTGAAGAAACACTCTAGGGCCGGCCGAGTGGTGCATTGGTTAAGCGCTGGTTTGGGATGCCAGCAGCCCCGGTTCGGATCCCACATGAGGGCCAGTGACACTGCCCTCTACAGCTAACAACAGCTCCACCTGGAGCTGGGCTGTGCGAGCCCCGGTGATGGTGTGGGCTGCAGCCCTTGCTGCAGTGGGCTGCCATAGGCTACAGTGAGTGGCCCGCAGCCAGCGTGAGCGGCTGGCAGCCAGCGTGAGCTGCCAATAGCCGCGGTGAGCGACATCCAGAGGCCAGCGACCGATCTGCCTCATCCGGGAAGAGCTCAATGAGGATACCAACAGTGAAGCAACATCCTCCGCAACTAAACTGAAGAACAAAAAGACAGCAACTTGTCTGTTCCCCTTCCCCGATTCCCCAACGCAGTTCCCCTCCGCCAATTCCCCAATAAAATCTTTAAAAAAAAAGAAAAAAAAAAGAAACACTCTACTCTCTTAGCAAGTTTCAAATATCTAATACAGTATTGTTAACTGTAGTCAGTAAAATGTTTTGATAAAAAAAAAACAGGGCCGGCCAAGTGGCGCGGTGGTTGAGCGCTGGCTTGGGAAGCCGGTGGCCCCGGTTCGGGTCCCACATATGAGGGCCAGTGACACTGCCCTCAAAAAAAAAAAAAAAAAAAAAAAAAACAGAACAAGGAGGGTTTCTTTCCTTTCTCTTACAGCTCTCCAATTGTCAAAGATTTTAGCAACAAAACTCTAAATATAGGGGCGGCTGGGTGGCTCAGTTGCTAAGAGTGTGTGCTCTGAACAAGATTGCCAGTTTGACTCCATGGGATGGTGGGCTGTGCCTCCCACACCTAGATTGAAAATGGCCACTGGACTTGGAGCTGAACTGCGCCCTCCACATCTAAGATTGAAGCAACTACTTGACTTGGGGCTGATGAGTCCTGGAAAAACACACTGTTCCCCAATAAAATTTAAAAAAAACCCAAACTCCAAATATATTAAAACTGTCACATAACACTATTTGCTAGGGAACCATCCAAGATGCTTTAAGGAGAGAATTGGTTTAAGGCAAATCGAACTCCAAAGACAGTTTCCTAATGAGATGGGAGCGTCTGTTTAAAAAGCCCACCACCGGGGGATGCCTCTGAATGACCCATTCACCTTAGGGCTTGTTCAGAGACACGTCCAGCTCTGTGGGAGGAAGATACCATTATCATTTGGCCCATGCTATTCTCAAAAGAAGAGCACAGGAAATGAGCAATTACATCTAGTTTGTTACCTAACCTCCTTTTTGAAGAGGCCCTTCTTGGTTAAGTAACATTCTTGTATTAAATGAAATTAAAGAATCACATGATTTCTATTATTTTCCTTAACAGCTAAGGTTTAATTATCAGCTCTGGGGGATATCCACAGTGAGCGTTTGGTTCTGTCCTAGTTCTTAGGAAATACCATTAAAATATTTATGGATAAAGGGACATGATGTCTGCATAGCACTGTACAATGATTTAGAAATAAATGCAGGCCGGCTGAGTGGTGCATTGGTTAAGAGCTGGTTTGGGACGCCAGCAGCACTGGATCGGATCTAACATATGAGGGCCAGTGACACTGCTCTCTACAGCTAACAACAGCTCCACCTGGAGCTGGGCTGCCCTAGCCCCGGGGACGGTGTAGGCTGCTGCCCCTGCTGCAGTGGGCTGCCATAGGCTACAGTGAGTGGCCGGCAGCCAGCGTGAGCTGCCAATAGCTGCGGTGAGCGACATCCAGAGGCCGGCGACCAATCTGCCTCACCCGGGAAGAGCGCAATGACGATACCAGCATGGACCAGTGAAGCAACATCCTCCGCAACTAGACTGAAGAACAAAAGGACAGCAACTTGTCTGTTCCCCTTCCCCAATTCCCCAATAAAATCTTTAAAAAAGAAAGAAAGAAAGAAAGAAAGAAAGAAAGAAAGAAAGAAAGAAAGAAAGAAAGAAAAAGAAAGAAAGAAATGCATGTGTAGAGCAAGAGAGGAAACAGCAAACTACATGGAGGGAAATGTTAATTGGGAAATTTGGGTAAAGGCTATTTGGAAAGTTTATGTGTTCTTGCAACTTTTCTGCATGTAAATGTGAGTCATTTTTAATTTCTAAAAGAATTTATTCATAATTGCCCCAAATTGGAAGCAATCAAGATGTCTTTCAACAAATGAACCTGAAACTAACAAAATATTAAATGTCAATTATAATTTAAAAATACATATATAATCATGGATGTAAAGCATGGTATAGGGAATATAGTCCATGGTATTGTAATAGCTATGTATGTTGTCAGGTGGGTAGTAGACTTGTTGGGGTTATCACATGTCTAATGAATATGTATGTGCACCTGAAACTACTAATAAAATAAATGAATACCTTAAATTGTGGTACATCCATACAATTAAATATTATTCAGTAATAAAATATAATTGAATTAGCAAGCCATGAAAAGAATGGAGGAATCTTAAATGCTTATTGCTAAGTGAAAAAAGCAAATCTGAAAAAGCTACATGTTGTATGATTCCAACTTTATGATGTCCTGGAAAAGAAAACTAGAGACGATAAAAAGATCAGTGGGATAAAAAACTGGCAAAGGAGTTGACATTTCTCCAAGGAAGATATACACGTGGCCAACAAGTATATGAAAAGATGTGCAATATCACTAAATCATTAAGGAAATGTAAATGAAAACCACAATGCAACACCACATCCACTAGGATGATTACTATTTAAAAAAAAAGGAAAAATAACAAGTGCTAGCAAGGACAGGGAGAAATTGGAAACTTTGTGCATTATTGGTGCGGATGTAAAATGGGCGAGGCATTTTTTTTTTTAATTGGGGAATTGGGGGAGGAGAACAGACAAGTTGCTGTCTTTTTTTTTTTTTTTTTTTTTTTGAGGGCAGTGTCACTGACCCTCACATGTGGGACCCGAAATGGGGCCAGACAAGTTGCTGTCTTTTTGTTCTTAAGTCTAGTTGCAGAGGACGTTGCTTCACTGGCTCATGTTGGTATCATCATTGTGCTCTTCCCAGGTGAGGCAGATGGGTCGCTGGCCTCTGGATGGCCGCTCAGGGCGGCTATTGGCAGCTCACACCAGCTGCCAGCCGCTCACGCTGGCTGCTGGCCACTCACTGTAGCCTATGGCAGCCCACTGCAGCAGGGGCTGCAGCCCACACCGTCGCCGGGGCCAGCACAGCGCAGCTCCAGGTGGAGCTGTTGTTCACCATCTTAGCTGTAGAGGGCACTGTCACTGGCCCTCATATGTGGATCCGAACCGGGGCAGCTGGCGTCCCAAGCCAGCTCTTAAACAACGCGCCACTTGGCCGGCCCAGCGAGGTATTTTTGATTGTTACAATAGGGGATTGTTACTGGCATATAGTGGGTAAAGACCAAGGATGCTGCTCAACATCCTCCAATGCATAGGACAGTCTCCCTCATCCTCCCAAACAAAGAATCATCTGGCCCAGAATGTCAGTGATGGTGAGGTTCAGGGACTCTGCTGTGTTCTACTCTGTTGTTTAAGCCACCCAGCCTGGTATTTTGTTACAGCATCCCCAGCAAACTAAAACAACAGGTCTCTCTGAGCCTCATAGGTTCCTTCAGTGGACTCCAGGAATTTGTACTATCCAAGCTGTTTCCTCCCACAGGGAAAACTAAAAGCAAGTAGACACTTTAGCCTCCTCGGTTCCCTCTTGCTGGACATGGCCTTGGTAACCTAAAAGTAAAAGGCCTCTCAAAGTGAGAGGCATCAAGCCTTTATTTGAGATAAAGAATAGCTATTTGGGAAGTGCTGATTCAGGCAGAAACCCAAATAGTGTCCTGATTAGGAGACAAAGGCAAGGGGTATTGATGAGAAAGGGAAGGGGAACAATTACATCAGTAGAAGGAAGGCATTTCTATTGGTGCAGATAAGTCAACATAGTGACACTAATTCTAAACAATGTTTAATTTTCAGTCCATCAATTATAACTTCTGCTTTCTTGTCCCTGCAAGTGTTTGTTTGGGACACAAGGTTGCTTTATGCCCAGTGCAAGTTATTTTGTCCTGTTCTAACATTTTAAAGGTTCAAGGCATGAGAAGTGCAAGGCAGTTCCAGAGGGCAGCTCTCACTCCCATTTCAAAGTGGCTCCGTTTATTACTATTTTACACCTTGTCCTGCAGATCTAGCTTCGAGGTCAGGGCCGTCAGACCATGGATGTTTGCATTCTGGTGGGGCATGTTGGGGCCCCTGAGCCTCCACAGGGAAAGATGTAGACTTCTCCTTGCTCTGCTTGGTCTCTAAGAAAGGAGCCAGAAACTCCCTCCTGGCTCCTTAAACAGCCTTCTCCCAGCGTCAGTGGCATCCCTCTCTCCTGGATTCCTCCCCATCCCCCATGCACTTTGCTGGCTCTCCCTCTCTCACTTGGTGACTGTGTTCCAGTGCTGTGGTGCTGAGTTTACTTCCATCACCTACGCTGGCCATCCCAGTCAGTTCCAGTGCCCAGGCTGCATCTCTAAGGACTGCCAGGAGCAGGTATTGAGTACGTGAACCTCTAACTGTGTTCAGGGAAGTCCCACTTCCCCTTTGAACATCATTCTTCCCTCATTTTGCAAAAGAAAGGCACACTTTCACTTATTCTGAGTCTTACTAGGGTTCTGCCAACACCCTCAAACACCAAACAAAGGCACAATTGAAAAGGTTGATTTGTTGTGGATGCTGAGAAAGAAAGAAATCCTTTCCAACATTGGAGGGTTTCCAATACTTGGCTTTCAACAGAGGTGAAGGAGACCTAATAGATTTGTCAGCTGAATATTTAATTTCAAATGATTTTTGATGATAGATCTTGTTTTGTTTTTGCATATAACTGAAGCAGTCAAAGATTGAGTGACAGTGCTACAACAAAACTTTTTCCTGTAAATTTTTGGATTTAGTGGTACAGAAAAATTTTAAATGCAGCTTGACTTTCCGTGTCCACAAATGTTTCAATTCATGAACCTTTTTGTTTTTGTTTTGTAAAGTGAAATAGATTCAGAATATTAAAATCTCCATGCCTTTATTGCACTATTCAAAGTACAGGCGGGGCTTAGGAGTTAGCGTTTTCCATAAGCTTACCCATGAGAATTACGAGGTTGACTAGAGGATTTGAGGATTGGGATTTGCTGTTGAGATGGACAGTCTTTTCTTTTTTTAAAGATTTTATTGGGGAATTGGGGGAGGGGAACAGCATTGGGGAACCGGGGAAGGAACAGACAAGTTGCTGTCCTTTTGTTCTTCAGTCTAGTTGCGGAGGACATTGCTTCACTGGCCCATGTTGGTATCATCATTGCGCTCTTCCCAAGTGAACAATGGTGGAGACCGCAAAATTTATGTATTGGATAAAGCAAAAAGCAGCTCAGGGAGATAAGCCAAGAGGACCTGTCAGCTAATATAAACTTTCAAAAGAAAACCTAGGATTTTATTTATCTTCCTGAACTACTCGCAGTTGCATTCATCACTCCAGCTCTGGAGTTGGCCTTTTGTCATGAGGGCCGCTGGGCATGGGAATCCCCTTACTAAGTTTGGGGCGCCCACTGTTGTGAGAGCCAGTTTCCCTGACAGCCCAAAGGCCTTATCCCTGTACTCCTTAACCCCTGGCTGTGGAACAGGGTGGGTGTCCTTGACTTGGCCAATCACATAATAATCGTCCCTGGGACTGTAAGCCTGGACCAATGATCCAGAGACACAGGAGGCCAGAGTGCATTTCGGCTGTGTGGGCAGCTGCAGACTGAGTGCACTAGCAGTGGGGCCAGGGGAACCCGACTGGGCCATGGCAGCAGTGCCCTCGCCCGTCTCTCCCCCAGGCATGGTTTTGGCTGTGTTTCTGGCTGCTTAGCGTGGGAGAGAATAGCCAAGGAAAAGAATAACGAGGGACTAGCTGTGCCAGTTACTAAACTTATAGTTAAATAGTACTATATTGTGCTTGAGTTATTTAAAAGTTTGTATAGCAGTTACAAATATTAAAAAATTGAGAGAACGTTTAGTGACTGAAATCCTAGAAATTATAACATTTCTCTTCAGAAGCTTGGCTTATCATTTTGCAACTCACGCTTGGATCCTCTCTTCGGTTGTTGTATGTAGCCAACAGGGCTCATTAACAGTTGGCCCCCCTTCTACAACCCCCACTCTGTTCTACCTGAGCACAGTGTATGATCAAGGGCTTGATCTGTTTTATTCCTGCTCACACAAAAAAGAAAGAGACATCTGTAAGAGAAATGTCCGTATTTATTAACATCTTGTTTTCATCTTTTGCATTATGACCTTTTTAACTTAAATGACCTTTTCTCTTTAACTATCATTATAAACAAATGGCTGCACTCAACATGTCCAAATAATACTCAACTTAGCACAAACTGGACAGTAGGACCCCCTTTAAGCTGACTCTTGTTCTTTCATTATCATCCTGCTATTTTCAAGTGGTTTTTTTTTGGTTTCTGGCAACAGATGTTTCAGACATTTTGATTCTTCCTATCCCACGATATGGAATTAGCTACGACACATGGAGTCCAGGTTCCTTTTAGTGATATTAGTATCAACATAAGGGCTGGAAAGTTTTATTTCTAAAATCATAAGCTTACATTGGTTTTTCTAATTTACAGGTTGGTACTAGCCTCTACTTTTTTTTTTTTTTTTTTTTTTTTTTTAAAAGATTTTATTGGGGAATTGGCGGAGGGGAACAGCGTTGGGGAATCGGGGAAGGGGAACAGACAAGTTGCTGTCTTTTTGTTCTTCAGTTTAGCTGCGGAGGATGTTGCTTCACTGTTGGTATCGTCATTGCGCTCCTCCCGGATGAGGCAGATCGGTCGCTGGCCTCTGGACGTCGCTCACCGCGGCTATCGGCAGCTCACTCTTGGCTGCCAGCTGCTCACGCTGGCTGCAGGCCACTCACTGTAGCCTACACTAGCCTCTACTTTTAGTGTGTAACTTTATCAACCAATAACATTTTCCTTTATATCTTTTAACTTTCTACAAACTTCATAGGACAGTGTTTGGCATCCATGTAATTCCAGGCTCAACAATGCCGAGTGAACTCTCCAGAACCAATGATGCCATCGTTTTCATAGCTTAGGGACCTATGGGAAACGAGGTCCCTGAATCTTCCATTTATTTGATGGCAGTTGCTGACTACAGTCAGTGTGAGGGGATCTGTCATCTGCCAGCGGCCCAGGCCCGGGGACACCGACCAGCACGAGAGGCAGTGATTCGGGCCTTCTGGCAAAGGAGCCCGTCCTCTTCATCCTCTGGTCTGCCCTGCCTTCAGGCTAGGGTATCCTAGCTTCCAAATGCACAGATGAGTTCTATAAGCGTCCTTTTTGGTTAGGTTTTGAGTTTAGACTTTGATGGAGGATTTGAACAGGGCCTCCAGGTACCCTTCTAGTGAGGCGCAGCCCTGCGGGGCGGGCAGAGCTATCAGGCCACATCGCCTGCACAGCTGCTCCCGTCTGAGGCTGGCTTGCTGCTTCTGGGCTGGGCAGCACTGCTTGCTCAGTCAGCCATGGCAGGAATGTGGCACTAAGCCTGGTGTCCTATGGAAAAGTTCATGCACATGTGCTCACTGGCAGCCTCGTCCTCCTAGCTCCAGGACTGCAGACCCAGATTGGAAATGACCAGCGAGAATGGAAAATGCATGCAATGCCATTATATTCTTCACTAGTCTGGGTAGATTGCTCTCTATTTGCCCTCACTTCTTCCAAAAAGAACTACCACGCTTACAATATTCCTTTTATCACCATACTCGAGTTTATGCTCAAGATGTATTTGTTTAAAGAATGAATTATGACAGCTTTGCTAACTAGGAGGAATTATGAAATAAATGCTAACTTTTGAGTGCCTACTCCATCCCAAGCATTGTTTTAACCACTTCACATGTACTAAATTTAATTATCAAAGCAACCATATGATAGGCATTCGCTACTTTAGTAGGTGAGGTGACAGAGAGAATGCGCACCTAGAAGCCACCAAAACTGTCCCTTTAACTCTCCAGTGACTTATAAAAGTATGGATGTATGTATTCCATAGACTAACTATGAAACTAAAATCTGGGTATTACAAAACCTGTCAACAACGGGGGGATGTTTAATATTTCAAAGCACAAAGGACACTATCCCTCAGAAAAGGGAGCTACCCAGAAACTTGATGACACTCAATCATGATCAGGATAATTAATGCGAGAGGTCTCAATTCAAATTGTAACAGATAACCAATACGGGGGAGAGATATTACTATTAGGCTTGTTCGTTAACGTCTCAAAGATTAGAGAACATATAGTTAAAAAAAATAGAGGTGAAGGTCATAAACAGATAAAACCTGAAAAACCATGAAAGCCAATACATGGCTTAGAAACGCTGCACTAGTTTTGCTTGTAATGAATCTCTGTTCATTAAAAAATGTCCGAAGTGGTAAGGGTGAGGCCCTCTTCTTCAGCCGTTTTTCTTTTCCGAGTCCATGATAAAAAGCCATCATGCAAGCAGCTGGACTTCTTTCCAGGCTGGCTCCATTCCTGAACTGGCAGCTTCATTCCTCTTTGACCCAACAGAGCTTGCCATTTTCTTCAAGCCGGACGGCTCCACTGGCCACCAGCTGGAGGGCTGCGGGAAATATTTTATGTTCTGCTAACTTCACTCTTTCAGACAGAGTTGCAACAGTGTCACCCCTCTGCACTGGAACAGCTTCTTGTAAAATAATCTGTCCAGCATCTACGTCTTCCTGGGAAGGGAAGCAAAGTTTGGAACATCACTTTCTAGCCAGTACAGTTTACTTCTGAACATTAACAGCATTCTGGTAGAAGACATACTCACAGCAACGAAGTGCACGGTGCACCCAGTTACTGTGACACCGGCATCGAGGGCTTGCTCGTGGGCATTTGCACCCTTAAAAGAAGGGAGCAAGGAAGGGTGAATGTTCAGCATCTTCCCTGGGAACGAAAAGCACAGTGGTTAAGAATCGAAACAGCCTCTGGAGTCTGTTAAAGGAATACACGCCTTCCTGGCTGGAAACCTGCGTCAACAGGAGCAGGATTTTTCTGGGATGGGTGTTTTTCATTGTTAAAGACAGAAATGATGTCAAGAGGCAGACAGTTCCCATCAAAGGAGGCCCTGGGGGTAGCCAGTTCCTGCCCTGCACAGCTGACGACAGAGCGAGGGCTCTGAATAGGTGCCTGCAGTGATGGAAAGTTGGCTAGGGACTGGCGCGGGGTGAGGTGTCTAATGGGGATCCTAGGGCTCTTGAAGAAAATTCAGCTTGTTGCTGGCACATCCTGTTAGAAAGACACAGGCGGTTCCTGCATAGTGTCTATGTGCTTAACTTCTAACCACCAAGCGGCGTGTCCGCCAGCCAGATGCCAGATTAGTTCGTTCTGTGTGCCTTATATCACCAAAGGCATTGCCTGTTTATATTACATGACAAGTGCTCTAACTATATTCTCTTAGGAAAACAAACTCTTCGGAAAGAAAATGCATTTGTTGCCTAAATGTGTGAACAAAAAAAAAAGACAACAGGTTGCAGTCAAAACTTCTGTGGAAAAAGGCAAAACACAAGATATTTTGTTTTCTGGCAACAATGGCTTCCTTGCCATCTTCTGGCCACGGTCTATACTTCCTAAGGAGAGGATGGGCTCTTCATTTTGGGATATAGGGCACAACTTTCTCTTGTTTCTAAAAGTCCCTTCCAAGTATTTACTCAGAAGATGAAATATGATCTTCGTAATAATGTGAAACAAACCTAAGCTATATTAGAAAAAGTGACTAATTACAGCAGGCCAAAGAAAACTGATAAAGAGAGGAGGATAATAAATAAGTCATCATTGGGTCATGCTTTGGGCTAAGGCAAAGGAAACTAAATTATGACCTGTGCCATAAAAGAAAATGTTGCAGGGCCGGCCAAGTGGCGCGGTGGTTAAGCGCTGGCCTGGAAAGCCAGCGGCCCCATTCGGTCCCACATAGGAGGGCCAGTGACACTGCCTTCAAAAAAAAAAAAAATGTTACAGTAAATATTTCATGACTGAGATTGTTTGGCAAATTAACCACCCGTAGTCCATTTTCAGTAGATTTCTCAATGTGGTGTCACACAATTTTTGCTTACCATTCCATTTTCTGACAAAGGGGCCAGATAAAATTCTCATGAATCCTGCAAGACAGACGATGTCTGTGGAGAACTCTTTAAGTACTTGGTCAATTGCAGTGTCAAATTCTACACGACTTTTGTATAATTTATGATTAATTACCTGTGATAGAAAAAGAGAAGCACAATCTTTTTCAATGCATTACCAAAAATAATTTGAAAACTCAACCTGTACACAGAGCATACTTCACTTCCTCCTGAAGACACACCTGATATAAAGAGTTAAGGAATGGACACCATGAAGCAGAAAGGCGAGCACCCACCCCAAATCCAGAAACCCAAAGAACATGTGCCCCCACAGACCCGGGGCCTGTGGGGACAGATTATGAGCTTAAATGCAGCTGGCAGGAAAGATACTTTTCAAAGCAACTTACTCTGGTGGGAATTCCGGCTCTCTCCGCCTTGTCTAAGCCAGTCACTGCGGCTTTATTGGAGATAACGAGTACAATACGTGCAGAGCTACTGGGAGCCTGCGTGCTGTCGATGAGAGCTTGGAGGTTCGAGCCTGCAAAGGAGAAGAACAAGTAAGCTCACACTTCTTAAAGGATGTGTGCCATTTTGAATGGGGAATGGTCAAGATTTCTGGATAAATGTCTTAGAACAGCTTGGCGAAATATGTGAGGCTTTTGAATTCCCTTCTTCTTGGGATAATGGATTACGAAAACAGGCATTCCTGGCTTTAGGATATGTAATTGCTCTTGCAATATAATAATAGCTTATGATCTATCATTTAAATATATGAGCTAGCACAGCAGTAGACATAACATGATTTAAAAACTGAATAAGCTGCTAAATCAAGCAAGATAAATCCATCTTCTCCAGAAGAAAAACCATTATGGCCTTTACAAGTATAGTATCTTTCTTCACCATCAACTTGGGCCGGACATATACTGAAATCTTAAAATGGACTTGTAAAGCAAGTATACTCCTGAGAATGTACCCTAAAGAAATAATCCGATATGCACTTAAGAACATATGATACATTTACGAGATGTTTACCAATGTTACAATAGTGGGAAAAAATTCTATGTCCATGTAAGAAAATATGACATACTTACTACTTTACCCTTCTATCCACAAGAGTCAAACATAAATATCATATTCTTCTTCTTATTATTAACAATTAAGAAAAACCCCTCAACTATTATAAGACTTTTCAATTATAAAGCCAAGATGCAAAAGAAGTTGGATTTTCTATCCTCTCTGTGTTTTCTAGTTTCTCTTTCTTCAACCATCTTCCTGAACCTACTTTTCCTTTAGGAACTGTCTCAAATGCCTGAGGAAAGTAGCAAGACTGAGAATGCAGACAAGGTAACAGTCCTCAGGGACACCCCTCCCCCAAACTCTGCTGAGTGTCCCCACAATCTGAAGGAGGTTCTTTTCTGGTGGGGAGAAAGGGGAGGAGGGGGGAGGGGTTAGAGGAGGGGAAGAACATTTCTCCTGTGCTACAGTAAACAGGAAGCAAGCCTCACCTGTTCCAGATATTAAGACAGCCACTCTTGCCTGTTTTGGTTTACTTTTCATAGTGCCATTCTGCAATTTTGGTCCATTTGTTTGCATGGCTTCCATCAGGTGCCTGACTTTCACGCGAGGAGAGCCTTCATTTCAAACATACCCAGTAAATAAGAACAACTGTGAATTAACAGTAATCGTAGAAAGAGAAGTATTTTATGAAAACTTCAGAATATTATACTTTATTCTGAGAATGAGATATGCAAGGACTAAAACAAATAATAGGTTTTTTATCACTTAGTATTACTAATTCATAAAAACTTCCGTAGGGTGAACGCACAACCTACTTCCACTACTAGTGCGCCACCATGTCTAGGCCTAGAGTGGGTACGTTACTGCCTGCCAGGGTTCTGTTCCCACCCTTCCCAATCTCCCACTCATGAGTGCTATGAGCTCCTGGCCTCAAGGGGAGGTGTGTGACCCATGCAAGGCCATTACAAGATTTGATATAGGATGCTGAGAAAGAGAGGGCCTCTCTTTCTCATTGCAACATGAAGGATGTGAGCTCAAGACATTTTTCGGTTATTTGGAGAACAACTTGAAAATGAACCCTATACGATAAAGGAATGAAAGGCAGATATAGGCAAAATAAGCCCTGACATCTCTAGCTAATTGGGTTTTCTGCCACCCTGACAATTTCTAGTACTTCTAACAGAGTCCCTGAGTAATCTAGTACTTCTCAGGGTGCTTGTGCACTACTCCTTGAACTGAGCTGAACCACCACACAGAGCCTGAGACAAGGTCTTGCATGCAGGGAGATTACTTTGAGAAGTGGCCCCAGGGAACCCGAGTAAGATCTGGGAGGAGTGACACAGGAGAGCCAATATAAGACTACGTTATTAAAACTGGTCACCACTGTGGGCAACTGGGGTTCGATCCCACTGGGACCCTCAAAGGAACTGTGTAGACTGTGCCTCAGAGCTGCTCCCTTCTTCTGTCCCTGAAGTGGGTATTTATTCACCACCTCTCACCCCGTAAGTCAAGGCTTGCTCTGTGGGCTGTAGCGCTGCATATGTGATGGCTACAGAGAGGTGCCAGAGCCCTGAGGCAGAAATGAAGATATGTGGTGTCACTGATATGGGTGTTGTCATGTTACAGTTGTGTAAAGATAGGTGCCATAGCGATGGCTGGATTAAAAGCTGGGCAGAGAGCCTGTGAGGCAGGACCCAGTTATATTCAAGATTTTATACCTAAGAGCAACTAAATAAGGAGCAATTACCTTCAGAGCATGCCACCACGCTGCCAATCACCCAGGCTTCTTCCTGGTGCTGCTGAATATCCTCTAGAATCTGCTTTGTCAGTTCCTTTGATACCACGAGGGCAGCCCCAATGCCACAGTTAAATGTTCTGGCCATTTCTTCTTTAGAGAGCTGTCCTTCCTGCTGTAGCCATGAGAAGATCCTGGGGACCCTCCAGGTCTGGGCATCTGGAAACAGGCAAGAGTTGTTCGATTCATCTATTGTCCCACACAAGTATAAAGGGGAACACACACAAAGCTATGGAAATTCCAACCAGCACTGTTATTTTATAGGGTAAAACTATAAACTGTCCTTTTAGGTTTCTGGGGGATCCATTTGTACCTTAGAGATTAGGAACATTTTTGTTGACACACTTGGCCAGTCTTCACAATTGAGTGAGGTTTTGTGTTACATTAACTATCTAGTCTTAGAATCCCTTAATGGAGTAGATGTGATAATAGCTGAATTCCAGTGAAGGTTGGCATACTACTCTTTTGTGAATGTTTAACTGGATCTTAACGATGATCCACGTGCACCTTAAGTATGATGCTAAACTAGGTGGCTTATATACAGATTTAAAGGAAATGCATTAAAGAAAAGTCATGTTATACAAAATGTTTAAGGTCAATAACATGTTCTTCTATATTTACCTAAAAAAATTTAGATTTAAGGGCCGGCTGAGTGGCACGGTGGTTAAGCGCTGGCTTGGGAAGCCAGTGGCCCTGGTTCGGGTCCCACTTTTGAGGGCCAGTAACACTGCCCTCAAAAAAAAAAAAAAAAAAAAAAAAAAAATTCAGATTTAGGTCTATTATAAGAATATATCCTCTATTATCACAAATAATACAACAATAATCTTTAATAAAAAATTTTACATGAAACTATACACACGCATGCACACACACATAAAATTCTTGGATAATAAAAGAATTTGGATAATTCTTTGCAATGTATAGTTATGGGATTTGATTTACAAAAATGATACTGAATTAAATATTTATTTATGATGCTCCTAAGAAAGAGAAGCCACTGTGAACTTAGCTTTTTGTTACATAATGAGGTTGACTATCCATTTCCCTTATTTATTTGGGGTATCTGCAGGATAATTAATTTTTTAATGCTGTAGAGTTGATACAGTTTTTAAAAGGTATCACATGTCTATGAATCTTGTTCCCTATCAGATTTAATTCCATTTCTACTAGCTGGGAAATGTCCACTCTTAAAACTTGGGCTCAAAAGATTTAGCTACTATGATGTTCACAATTCTATCAGTAATCAAAAGTCAACGGTGACATAAAACCAAAATAGTGCTACACCCATAAAACATGGAATACTCTTCATGAAAAATGATGCAATTTAACAGGTAGATGATATATTAAACGGTAGGATAAATAGCAGATTACCAAACTATGATCTCATTTTAGTAAAAGAATTTACAATGTATTTATAGAAAAAAGAACTGAGAGACTAAGAGCCTAGTTCCTACAAATGAACAAGTATGTCATGAATATGACAAACTGTAACTTTAATGCTGAGAATTCCTTACTTAAGTCTGTTGTCAAAGTATGATTCCTAAAAGGAACATCAGAGGCTGATGCAAACGACTGTTTCCTTTTTAACAGGATACAACATTTGTGTAACTCAAAACATAACAGACCCTAGGAATACGGCTATATCAACTCTCCATTTCCTGGTGTGGTGACCATGATGTTATTTTTAACCAGCAGTGTGCTACAGCCAGCGTGTAAAGGCCGGTACATACAGCCATTTAAAACTGGCTGGGATGGGAGTATTGACACCACAGAGACTGGCAAATGCACAAATTAGTCCTGCCTCTCTTCCCCATTTATCAGCATGCTGCAGTTCATAAGGATTTAAATAGGAGGATGAATACTTCTCTAAGGTTTTGTTTATGCTCACTGGCACACATTTCTATCCTGGGAGCCTCTTAAACCACTAAGTTAATCCTCCTACACACCCTTCAGTTCTGTACTATGCTCATGACGGGATTTCCATTGAGCCTGTTCTCTTCCGCTTTCCTGGAGAGGCTGCCATCCCAGTTGGCCACTCTGCCAGCCTAGCTTGCCTGTCTCCTCACTTTTACACCTGTTTCTGACTCTTCAGGTTCTCTTAGCTTCACACACTCTCTGACTTGAGGGTTAGCTCAGCAAATCTACTCACCAGCACCCACAGCTACTTTGCCCCATAACTGACTCCTCCACCTGGATCAACCCAAACAATTTTTTTCTGTTCTTGTTTCAAGGCTACATATGTTCTTACTTCGGGGGAAAAATTACACAACCAGATTCACTTTCACCTTCAGTACTGCTTGCTGTCTCATTCTTGTTTTTGACCTTGATTGCTTTATTATTTACTCCTCATGTCAGCACTCCAGGTCTACTCATCTCATTAAGCCCATCTTACTTCACTGGGAAAAGACATTATTTTACAGGAATGTCTTCAGTTTCCACTCCCTTAAACCAATGTATATTATCAGTTGCCCATGACAGCTGATACAGTTTCTCTCCCTCTCTCTTTTATCCTATAAAAACAGGGAGGGAACATTCCGTCCTTCACTTTTAACACGAGCATAAGTTATTACTCCCTTTTTCCTTTTACTAATGAATTTCTAAACAGCAATCTCCGTTGTCTCTATTATCTCTGCAACCCACTGCCCCATAATAAACTGGCAAGTAGTACCTACCCTCACCCAGCTGCTTTTTGACCTAACTCTGAAATATACTGCTCTGTTTCTGGTCCTCCTCCTAGATCTATGCTGTACCTGACACGACCAGTGTCATGCTCAAATCCTTGCTTCAACTGATGATACTTTTACATGGTTTACTCCATTGGTTTTTTTCCTTTTCACCCTTTGACCCACTGTATTAGTTTCATATTGCTACTACTCCCTGTTTCTGACTGTTCTTTTTGAGTAATTCTATGTCTGCCAATCTACCACCTGCCAAAGTGGACGGAACACTGAGGAACTCCTTTTGGTCCTCTCCACCTTCTTGGCTATAACTATTTGCATGTGAGCACCCACATGCAAATTATCTTCAACCTGATCTCAACTACTGTTCAAAGACTCCTTGCAATAAACACAATGAAGGTTTAAAACACTGTATTACCACTTTCTACTCCAAATCTACTCTTCCTCTTGTGCTATGTTACCATCTACTCAACCTTCTTAACCAGAAACATGGGACTTCTTTTTTCCTTCTAAGCACAAAATGCTTCTCAAACCTGTCCCTCGTCTCTATGTCTTGGGTCCTCTTCATCTCCTGCAATGGACTATTTAATAGCTACCTTTTCCCTTCCTGGCAAGTTCCTAGTTCCATCTTGTTAAAGCTTGCTCTTACATAATATCTTATGTAAGTCAATTAGATCAGAGGATTTTTATGTCTTATAAACACAGCTAGTAAAGCAAAAAGGTGGAAAATGGTCAGCCCTACTTTTTCCCTAAGAAACCCCAATGATAAGAATTTAACATGTATCATTGTATGTGTACTAACTACCCAAAGAGCTTTCCCCTCTAATGTATTTTTTTCCCCCACTGGTTTTCTGAGCAAAAATTTCATTTAGCGAGCTTACCTAACACCACCCCAAATTTCTCAGGGAGGACTCTGGGGATGTTTTCTAGCAATCCTCCACCAGTAATATGGGCAAAGGCCTTGACATGTCCTGAACGTAAGACAGGTAACAGTGAATGGCTGTAGATTCTGGTTGGAGTTAGAAGTAAGTCCCCTGTATATTGGAGAGATAAGACAAAAACTTAGCCTATGAAAACCAAAGCATACATAAACAACAAAACTGAAAAGGGAAATGACTGTGACCCTGCACAGACACACCAGTTCTATAACCATGTCCAAACAACAAAACCATAGGATAATGTCATTTATTCCACTTTAAGTAATCAGAGCCGAACCCCACTAAGTGGTTGCTGAGACATTTCCAAGCAGGAAGAGTGTGAAACGTAAGTGCACGTACCTAAGGTCTGGCCACCACAGCCATGGGGTGCTGGAGAGGAGTACTGAAGGGAAGACTTGGCTATAATTTTCCTCACGAGACTAAATCCATTGCTATGAAGGCCAGATGAAGCTATTCCAATCACAACATCCCCTTCTGTGATTCTTTCCAGGTGAGGGAGTTTCTGATCCCGCTCCATGGCACCGACGGCAAAACCAGCTAGGTCATACTCTCCAGGAGGATACATGTCAGGCATTTCTGCCGTCTCACCTCCTGGCAGGAAGAGAATCCAAGAGCAAAGAAATGATAATATGTACAAACCTGTCTAGGAAGAGTGACACCAGCTACAATTAAACACGTGGCTATATTCTGCAAACGAATATTCAATAAAATGTACTCCAGTAGTTGCCTAACAGAACTTTTAACCAAGCATGATTTCAGGGGAAACAGCACTAATTTCCACAAAGGGTGAGCGTAGCCTCCCAACATCATTACTTAAAGGAGTGAATGCTCAGCTGAATATACAGTAATACCTTGGTTTGTGGGCATAATTTGATCCGGAAGCAAACTACTCATATTGCAAGACATCACTCATTTACCAAGGTAAAATGTATTAGAAATGTTTGCTTGTCTTGGGGAACACTTGCAAACCACGTTACTTGCAATCCAAGGTTTTACTGTAATGTCATTTCTCTAGCAGTTTAGTTTCAGAAATGCTTTCACTTGTATTTGACTTCACCATCCCTCTATGTTCCAGATGATGGTACCGGCTTAGAAATGTGGTGTAATCAGCTCACTTAACTCCAAATGCCCTGGCTTAAAAAGTGCACTGCAGTTCACTTTATGAGAATATCATGTATAGACAGGGTTTAGGCAGGCAGATTCCAAATTAGAAATTGTGCTAAAAAATGGCTGAAAAGGCAATTGACTTCTGGAACGGATGTGTCCAAAGAAGCAGGAATATAAAAGAGGAAGTTTCGGGCCAGCCGAGTGGCGTGTTAGTTAAGAGCTGGCTTGGGGGCCGGCCGAGTGGTGTGTTAGTTAAGAGCTGGCTTGGGACACCAGTGGCCCTGGTTTGGATCCCACATGAGGGCCAGTGACACTGCCTTCTACAGTTAAGATGGTGAACAACAGCTCCACCTGGAGCTGGGCTGTGAGTCCCCGGGGAAGGCATAGCTGCAGCCCCTGCTGCAGTGGCCTGCCATAGGCTACAGTAAGTGGCCAGCAGCCAGCGTGAGAGGCTGGCAGCCGGTGTGAGCTGCCAAGAGCTGCCGTAAGCGGCCGTCCAGTGGCTAGCAACCAATCTGCCTCACTGGGAAGACAGTAATGATAATACCAACGTGGGCCAGTGAAGCAACGTCCTCCACAACTAGACTGAAGAACAAAAGGACAGCAACTTGTCTGTTCCCCTTCCCCGGTTCCCCAATAAAATCTTGAAAAAAAAAGAGGAAGTTTCATTCCTTAGTCAGCCTACAAATTCAGTTTGCTTCAAAATCTCATCTATTTTGAAGCAATGTTTCTATTAACCTTGGGTACATTTTTAGTGTCACTTCTGTGGGAAAATAAAACTTATGATTTAGAATGCCAAGAACCCATCTGCTTCTGCCACATGGCCAGTAAAAAGGAAATAACCCCTATCTTGTCTATGAGGCCACTTAGAAAGATGGGGGAGAAACATAAGGCCACGCTGACAGTGTACAAGTAGTCTGGGAACCCTTTAGGAGGGGTTTGAGGACACCAGGGTCTAAGTTTTCTTAAAGTAATGTTATCTTTATCTGCCTGATCTTGATACAGTTTCTCTCATTAGCTACACATAGGGCTAAAAAAGGATGTGTCATTAAAATGATCGTACCAAGGAGGGCACATCCAGCTATTCTGCAAGCTTTAGCGATTCCAGCAACAACAGCTTCAGTTGTATTGAGGTCAAGCTTTCCACAGGCAAAGTAATCGAGGAAGAAGAGGGGCTCTGCTCCTTGTGCCAGAATATCATTTACACACATTGCAACCAAATCTTGACCAATGGTATCATGTTTATTGCACTGCTGGGCAATCTATAGAACATAAAACATCCACATGAAATTAAGCTCCAAATTATATCTTGTCAATCTGTCAGTGGCTAACAAATATTATCAACTCTTGGCTAGCTGCTCTGAATGCCTAAAGACAAAAGAACACTAAATTCTGATAAGCTACTTGGTCCAAAAGCATCCCCTTTTATCCCCTAAAATAACCCTTCCATCCGGATAGCCTCATATTATATGGTTATTTGATATGGTTTGCTTCAGTGCTTATATGTTAAAAGGGGAAAAATATGTATTTGATATACAGTGAGTTCTCTCTTCTCTTTCACAAAAGGCCTTTATTCACAAAGGTGTCTGATTACTTTCAGTTTAGTTCCAACGCCATCTGTTCCACAGGCCAGAAGAGGATCTTTGAAACCAGCTGCTTTCAAATCAAAAAGACCAGCAAAACCTCCAAGATCAACCTCACAGCCTGTTGGAGAGGAAATTAATTACTTTCTGCACTTCAACAGATCAGGTAAACATGAGTATACAAAACACTTCATAAGATGCCTGAGCATGGGAGAGAGGACCACATGCTTAAAGCCCTGATCAAGAAAAGAATTCATTCAATATTAAAGGACCAGCAGACACATCCTTTTGAGTTTAACATCTTAAATAAGAGATGCTTTTTTACATTATAGAGACAAGAAGGCAGAAGACTTTGGGTCTGGTTTAAACAGGGCAAGACTTACAGCAATTTGGTGTTAATATGCGACATTTTCCTCTGTAAATGATAAAGCCCAAATCAATTCATAATGTTTTTCAAAGTTAATGAACTCACAAAGGATAGGATCTGACTCACCTGGTCTGGAGGTGGCTTTTGCTAAAGGTTTAATTTTCTTGACCAGCATATTTCCAGCTGCAATGTCCACCCCAGATTCCTTGTAAGTCAGGCCCCTAAAATATTCAAACAAACAAAAAAAACCCTAGAATATCACCTAAATATCAGGAAAAATCATTTTAATCTTAAATATTATTTAAAGCAGAATACATCCCTAGTGATTTCATACCCCTAACTGGTCTAGGGCTGGCTCTGGAAGTTGAAATGTATTTAAATAACCTCCTCAGTTGGCTTGACTGTATCATCACTACTGAGAACTACTTCTCTAACTTAATCAATCCTTCCCTAAGTATTTCTCATAGGTAGTTAAGATATATTAACATTTTGCCAAAATCTTTCTCTGTTCAATTTTGGTACGGGATGGAAAGGAGTGTGAAAACTAAGTCAAAAAAGTGAAAACTAGGGTTATAAGAACACAACAAAGAAATCCCTAAATCCTAAAAATTAGGATAATAACTCTGCAAAGAAATCCCTAAATTATTGCAACAACAGAGAATTGTAAATTTACTTAAAGCTAAGACAGTAAGAAACAAGATAAATAAACTATGAAAAAAGCACAACCAGATAACGGTATTTAGTGCATGATTTCCTGCCAACACATTGGAGCAGTACATTCAAAGGTCAAGTTTGTGAATCTGTGGATTTAGTAGTCTTGTATTACAAAAATGAGAACTTTGGCCTAGGTGAATGCAGTGACACATGAAGTATGTGAGATTTTATTAGAAACAAGGTGCCAGGGTATATATATAGTTGGAGAGCTTTGGCAGTTAACACCAATAAAGGTAGCAGTCCAGGGTCATGCTCAGCTAGGAAACAAAGTTCTACTAGTTTAAAAAAAGCCTTTTCTCAGTTAGCAGCTGGCATTGTGGCCTCTCATTTTCTTCATCTTTAAGGAACTCAAGACAGTATTGATTTCAAGACCTTGAAAGAGGTTACTTTTCAATGGAATCTAGTCATTTTAAGATAAAAAACGAATTTTTACCATGGTTATTTTAATTTTCTTTCTAAAAAAATGCCAATATTTAAACTTTAAAAATTTGTCTATCAGGGGCCATCCGAGTGGTGCGGTGGTTAAGGTGGTTAAGTGCTGGCTTGGGAAGCCAGCGGCCCTGGTTCGGGTCCCACATATGAGGGCCAGTGAAATTGCCCTCAAAAAAAAAAAAAAAAAAATTGCCTATCAGTAGCAGTATAGCTTGAATAAAGTTGCTAAAAATTTATTTTATCCTAAAACTTATTTTATAGGTGAACTCAACAAATACTACCTATAATATATACTTCAGAAATCAAAACACCCACACTTGCAATTAATAGTTTATTGATTTTACAAAGGAATAGTTGTACATGTCAATAAATGAGTCACTAAGGGGTCAAAAATACATTACAGTAATAAGATATAAATGTAGTGACAAAAGACTGCCAAAATTTACAGTATAATCAAATTAAGTTGTAAAAGTAGATGACCAAGATTTTCATCTTGAATTCTTTGAAGAAACCAGGGATTAAGATATAAGTATAACAATATTTAAATATATAACAACAAAAAGAATAAAAATCCTTTTTCCCATCTTTATTGATGAATGACTGACAAAAATGATCATATATATTTTAAAGTGAACAATGGGAAAAAAAATCCTTAATACCACCATGATTTTACCAAACTTTTTAAACATAAAGAGCTACCATGAAATTTTTCCCATTTCATTTGAATATTGGAACTAGTTTTGAATCAGACTAAATGCAAATCAAAATCAGATCAGTCCCACAGAAAGAAAAGAATACAGAATGACTAGTATAGGGTCAAAAAATTTTCTGCATAGGTCTATGTGCCAGTTTTGAAGCTGTGCTTTAATCACCTTGGTAAGAAATTTACCTGGGCTGCTGCAGGAAAGCTATGGCCCGATAGCCGATGTCTTTCCTGTAAATGGCTCCCTCAAACTTTATAACAGCTAATCCTTTCTTGGCATCTTCAAGGGCTGAGATGAGATTTTCCCGGATGGCCATTACAGTAAGGACTCTGCCACCATTAGTCACCACTTTGCCATCTTTTAGGGCAGTGCCAGCTTGGAACACCTCCAGTCCTAAGGCTTGAGCCTCAGGAAACCCTGTAAGATGGCATATTTGACATGTTATTTTGGATAACAGTATTCTACACTTGTGAAGTGGTTTGTAATTGCCGTAAGTTGTTTTTTTTTTAAAATAAAATCTTTATGTCATTTAAGTGCATCTTCACAAGGATCAGGAAGGAATTAATGCAATAAATTAGTAAACAGACCCTTTCTCCTAAGAACAGTCAATTCTGCTGTAGGGTGATAACTGTATTCTTAAAACTTTGTGTTATACTAAATCTCATGCAAGAACTATTGGTTCAATGAGGGAGAAAAAAAGAAAGCTAAACCCTGAAAAGTTTGAGACTTAAAAGTAGGAAGTTACTTTTTCCTGACAAGTTAAAAACTTAGAAAATAAATAAAGATATAAAACTTAAACATCAATGAACAATCCTGCATTTGATCACATCTTTTACTTAAGACTAAAGGAATTTCTATGTTACCGTAGCCATTCAAGTAAAGTTGCTTTCTTTTTTAAATAACCAACAGGATCATAGCATTGAAAGCATACTACTCTTAATCTTTTCCCTAATATAATGATTGTAAAATTTTAAGACAAATTTGATTTAAATTAGGTTTTGGACTTGTCTAAAATCTCTGGCTTCATTTTCTTTTGAATTATTTTTAAAGCACTCATATATAACTTTACACTTAAATATTCCTATTTTTTCAAAATTCTAAAATGATGAACATGGAGAGCTTATACAAAAATATAATCTCTTAATTTTTATTCTTTTGGTTTTTTTTTTTTTTTTTTTTTTTGAGGGCAGTGTCACTGGCCCTCATATGTGGGATCCGAACCGGGGCCGCTGGCATCCCAAGCCAGGGCTTAACCACTGCACCACTCGGCCGGTCCAAATCTCTTAATTTTTAAAGAAACCATTCTTATATCCCTAGTTTGTCCTTTTCCGTCTCCATTTTTCTTTTAGCATCATATTTGGTAGTCTGTTAATATGCCTTTCCTAAGTGTTTTTTATAATATAGGAGCATTCAGTCATATGTACCCAAATATCCTCTGGTATTGGTTAATACCCAATATTGCTGTTAAAAAATGAATACACTTGTCACCTCAATCTTAGAGAAATTTCACCAATACAAGGGATCTTGATTCTATCTTTCTTTTGCTCATTTTAAAAGGTAACCAATTCCTAACTGCCTAGTTGCCACGTGTGGAATTCACAGGGCAATGCACTTCCTGTGTGGGAGAGACAGTAAATAGGGTGTTTGAATCAAACACACTTTTGGGGTACCAAGGGAGGCCAAGCTACAGCCTGCTAGGGATCATAGAGATCTGCCTTTGGGGCTTTTGGCACTGGGAGTTACTTGGCATTTTAAAACAGTTTTATTTAACATCATCTAACTAGATGTCTTACGTCTTACCTCCTATAGAGAGAAACAGAAGAAAAGGACATATTTTTGAAAGCTTGAATTCTACCACCCAAGTTGACCATGGAGTACACTGCAAACTGCTGGGGTCCATGCATAATGGAGACCAGACCTCTGAAATTTACCTCATCAATTAGTTTATACTGATGTTCTAATTCTCATACAGTTCCATTCTCTTCCTGGCTTTCGGCCAGGCCCACTTCAGTCTTCCTTGTGCGGAGGGAAATGGATGGCAGTTCTTTAAATACGGCAATTTTGGATCCTTGAACACCCAAATCTGGTAAACAATGTGATTATGCCCTTACACCCTTAAGAGGGGCAGAACATGGAATGGAGGCCTACAGTGGCACAAGTCACTTGTCACATTGTAATTCAGCCTTTTGTTCTCTAACGTTCACCTGTTATCTCCACGCCCTTGGTGTAGTCTCCTGGATAACCTTTACTTGCCATAACAACAGTTATGGCAGTGCGGTTTTCAAGCCAAACAGGCAGAGAGGTACACAGCAGGCCATCTAAGGTAGACTGAATCACTTCGTAAAGATCACTTTTAAGAAGTGGAAGGATCACCTGCAAAAACATAATCAACATGGCAACAGAGAGGCATTTTAGTCATTGGGATAACAGCAAAACTTGCATGTAGCATTGACCCACGAACAACGTAGGGGTAGGGGCACTGAGAAACTGTATGCAGTTGGAAAATCAGCATATATTTTTCACTCTCTAAAAACTTAACTACAGTTGTCCACTGGTATCTGTGAGGAATTGGTTCCAGGCCCCCACATACCAAAATCTGCAGATGCTTAAGTTCCTATATAAAATGGCATAGAATGGAGACAGTGGCCCTCCGAATCTGTGGAATCCCAACCACCAATAAATATGCCATTGGCTGAATCCAAAGAGGTGAAACCCAGGGATATGGAGGGCTGACTGTATATATGTATATTTTAATAATTTTTTTTTTTTTTTTTTTTTTTTTGAGGGCAGTGTCACTGGCCCTCACATGTGGGACCCGAACTGGGGCCGCTGGCGTCCCAAGCCAGCTCTTAACCACTGTGCCACTCAGCCGGCCCTATATATGTATATTTTAAAAATTCATGTGTAAGTAGACCCACAGTTCAAGCCTGTGTTGTTCAAGGGTAAACTATATTTCTTAAAGGTAATTATTCCAAGATTGAGAAATCCTGAGATTAAAACAATATACATCTTCTACTAAGTAATACTTATTATCCACCTGACACTCTGGATCACCAAAACGGCAATTAAACTCCAGGACTTTTGGGCCATCCTTGGTCAGCATTATACCAGCATAGAGAACACCTTCATTAAAAAAGAGAACACAAAACAAAAAAAATAATGAAGGCATTATATTGTGACTATGAAAATTAGAACATAAACTTCTCATACGCGAAGTTTTGGAATAGCCATAACAAATGTTACAACAATGGTCAATTCAAAGGTAGTGAAAAAAAAGAGAAAACGGACGTTTTGCCAAAGGTGTGAAGTTACTCCATGAATAATACAATGACACCAATGTGCTCACCTGTGTATGGCATACCCTCCTGCTGCATGCCATCCACTGTCCGCTGAAGAATGGCATTTTTAATTTTTAGCAACAAATCCTTAGGAACCTGGGGAACATACAGAAATATGTAAATGCAACTGGTATTTGAGAAAAATCATCTTGTAAGTAGTACTGCATGAGACAATGAAAGGGGGCAAGAAAAACTATCACTTATTTACTATCTGAGATGGGCTGAGCACTTTAAATTCATAAACTTTTTAAATACTCACATTGACCCTATCAAGTAGGTATTTAGCCTCATTCTTATAAAATAGGAAAGATGACCTGAGAGTTAAAAATTACCCTAAGCATAAGCTGGATTATGTATTTATTGATCAGTATCAATTGCCATTTCATAACTGACTGTTAAATCACCTTTTACTACTAAACCTAAAGATTTTCAAATACATACATGCTTAATGCTCAGCTAAAAACAGTGCCCTGAAACATCATAATAAAAATGAAAAAAGTCCTTTCCCATCTTGAGGCTCCTTTGTATCCTTTTAGTATTTTCTATGCATATTTCATAAGTCTATAAATTTAAGAATATGAGTTTATAAATTTAATTGTAAAAACGAGACTGAGAGATAGTTCTTGCATTAAAACTCTTTTACCAAATGGTAGTTTTAATACTTACAAAGTCTAAAGTATCTGAAGAAATCCATTTGAAATCTAATTAGAAAAGATATATGCATCCGCTTGTTCACTGAAGCATTATTTACAAGAGTTAAGATATGGAAGCAACCAAAGTATCCACTGATAAGATGGCTGGATGAAGATGTGGTACATATAACAATGGAATATTATTAGGCCATAAAAATGAATGAAATCTTACCATTAGTGATAACATGGGTGAAACTAGAAGGTATTATGCTAAGTGAAATAAGTTAGACATAGAAAAGCAAATACCATATGATTTCACTTATATGTGAAGTATAAAGAACAAAATAAATGAACAAACAGAAATAAACTCATAGATACAGAGAACATTTTGATGGTTGCCAGATGGGAGAGGGGTTGGCATCAGGGTGAAAAGCCAAAGGGATTAAGAAGTACAAATTGGTAGTTACAAAATAGTCATGGGGATATAAAGTACAGCATAGGGAATATAGTCAATAATACTGTAATAACTGGTGTCAGGTGGATACTAGACTTATGGGGGGATCATTTTGTAAGTTGTATATAAATGTCTAATCAGTATGCTATACATCTGAAACTAATACAGCATTGACTGTCAACTGTAATTAAAAGAAACAATTTTTTAAACAATAAAAAAATAAAGCAAATCCTGTTTGGTTTTTAATTTTTTACTCAAGAAAAATATCTGAAAGTCATTATATTATTAGCATGATTTATGATTATCATCAGTGAAAAGATGAGTTTCTGAAGTGCTAATGTACTTATAATACACTCAATGCAGATTTCTTATAAAAACTGTCTAGAAATTGTTTAGAAACATACTTTATCTATCTATTATCAAGTAGAAAGACCAGAAGAACAAATTATTGTCTGACTGGATTCTCAATTCCTCTCTCTCTCAACACTTATGTGCTAGTCCTGGATAGCCAAAGATGAATAAAAGATAATTCTAGACTATAATTAGGGTTAAAAATAGGGTATAGAGAGGAGGGGCCAGAGGATCTGTTCTTTATACTTAACTTAGTTCTTCAAAGGCTTTTTAGAAAAGGTTCATTTTAGAGAGACTAGAGGAGATACCATAAATGCCATTTCACTTAACAGGAAAACCAAATTACTGATTAATAATCATTTACAGAAAAGAACAAAACAGAAAAGCATTGTATCAGAGCTCTCTGAGAAACCCAATCACTAGAGACTTTAGCCAAGCCTTTGGGAAGTACCTGAGGTGCTGGACAATAGGCTCCCATCCCCCCCGTGTTGGGGCCGCAATCTCCTTCCAACAATCGCTTATGGTCCTGTGCTGGGGGCATGGGGGCCACAGTCCTTCCATCTGTGAAGCACAGACACTGTACAGAAAACAAAATAGTCCACTTACCATAAATGCCAAAAAGTAAAAAACAAAAACTACTTAATAAGGAGAACCATATGTACTTTAACTCTTCTTAGAGGTATAGTTGTTTTTTTTATAGTAAAATGAGTTGAAACATAAATAACCGTAAGCTACCTACATCAACAATCAGGATCTTCTATGTTCCGTTTCTGAAAGATCTGTAATTTTTGAGCTAGGTAAGGGGAAAAAATCAAGCTACCTTCAAAGTAAAATATTTCAGCCTTTCCCCATTTGAAATAACGTGTGATATAAGTCCAAGTCCCTTACTGAGGCACTGTGGATAATTAAAAGAGAATACTTTTTTCATTTGCATCCCAAATACTAAATGTATATAAATTTCTTTGAAACTGCTTGGTTTATGCTTTCAGATGAAACAACCAGAGTAAATCAAGTCTTTTGGGAGCTCATAGGTCAGACACCATGGCTCCTTATACTTTACAAAAATCCCAATGAGGGCCAGCCGAGTAGCGCATTGGTTAAGGGCTGGCTTGGGACACCAGCGGCCCCAGTTCGGATCCCACATATGAGGGCCAGTGACACTGCCCTATACAGTTAACAGCTCCACCTGGAGCTGGGCTGCTGTGAGTCCCCGGGATGGCATAGCTGCAGTCCCTGCTGCAGTGGACTGCCATAGGCTACAGTGAGTGGCCAGCAGCTGGTGTGCGCTGCCAATAGCCACAGTGAGCGATCATCCAGAGGCCGGCGACTGATCTGTCTCACCCGGGAAGAGCGCAATGATGATACCAACATGGACCAGTGAAGCAACGTCCTCCACAACTAGACTGAAGAACAAAAGGACAGCAACTTGTCTGTTCCCCTCCCCCAATTCCCCAATAAAATCTTTAAAAAAAAAAAAGCCCCAATGATGAATGAACATACTTACAGACACCTCTTCTCCTTCAAGAAGTTCTTCAATGACAATTGTTTCTCCAGCTGCTCCAAAAGCTTTATCCTTATTGTAGATTTTAAAAAAAAGGTACATTGTAAGCTTTTAATATTTACTTATTTGGTTGTTGTTTTCTACCATTTGTATTATGAACCAATACACCAGTATTGTAACTTCCCTTTCCCTTTCTGAAAGCCTCAGAAGAATATATACATGTTTCCTCTTTTTCCAGTGGCAATGGTAAGAGCTAGCACAAAATGACGAAATGAGTGCGTCACTAACACTCTCCTGGGGAATCGCACTTGCCAGTTTCAAATAAAGGTAATGGAGAAACAGCTGTTTTCATCATTGCCATTTAATTCTTATTCCTGATTATTTTATATGTTTGCCTCTAATAATGATACTAAAGAATGCCTGTGAAAGACTTCTAAAAGGAGGGGAAGTGACAACAACCAAGATGAATCATGAAAAAAAGGCAAAGTATATTAATTCATTGCTTCACTTCTCTGAGACCAGGGACACAAAGGACAAATCATTTTGTCCTCATGGATGGCTGAGAATTTATTGGTATGTTCTACAGCCTGAGGATTTTCTACTTTTCAGTAGCAGACAACAAAGGATGCTAGAACTTACTTCCAAAGAACAGAATCATGGCTTTGTCATCAGTGTACATCTGTAATCACTCTTATAAAGATGGATTATAATATAGAGTATTATGAACAATAACTTACCTGCGTGTTTGCTAGATGTTTTCCTTATTTCGAGAAACATTTTGTAAATGTAACAGTATTTATCCAGTGTGACTAGAAACTTACTTTTCCGGAAGAAATCAACCTACCTGCATGATCTCCTGCACGGCTTGGCAGGCCTCTTCTTTGCTCTTTGCAACAATCACCCCTTTCCCAGCTGCAAGACCGCTGGCCTTCACAACCAAAGCAGGGAAGTCTGCACTGTAAACAGAGTGGTCTTCAATAGCCAATAAACCCTTATAATTCAAAATTTTAAAATGCTTCAGGATTTTGTAATGACATGCTATAGCAACAAGTGAAAAGCAGAAAGAAAAATTAATGATTATACCAAGACCCTTGTGATGTGCTTCCCACCAGGTATTTTTCTCCTATGTATTTATTTATAGCTGTGATCATATTGCACATACAATTTTCCTTTTTTCACTTATTATGAGAGCATACTGGCAAATTCTCTGGAAGAATAAAGCAGTTGTGTAGCGCTGGTATGGAATGATCTTTATGATACAAAATAGTGAATCATATTCTCACTCAAGTAAAAGATATGGCTTTGTAAGAGCAATATAAACATGGGCAAACAGACCATTTCTGAAAGCATACATAAGAAACTGTTGTTGTTAATTTCTTCTGTTGAGTGGGACCTGAGATTGGAAAGGAGATTTACCCAAAATAACAAAATTATTACTTACCAAAGGCATCTGGCTACTAGGAAATAATAATATTCAGTGTTTAAGAAACTCTGTAAGATTTAGAATGAATAAAGAATGAAATTGACTCCACTAAAAAGAACACATACCAGGTCACAGGGAGAAGTGTCAACAAAAAAGGGCAAAATCATATGTCTACCAACATTCATTAATTACTCAGTGTTTTCTACATAATATCGAGAACAAAGATGTTTAAGATTTAGAGTTGAGTAGTGCCGGCAGAATGCCAAGTGATGATTCCTCACTTTGGTTAATTACTTACGGAAAAATTCAATATCTTTTATGCTGTAGATGCCACTGTATGTGTCAATTTGCTGTGAAAATAGTTCATGACTGCAAAACCAAATGTATCTTTTCCCCTAAAACTATTCAGTAATACATATTTAAAAAGCATCTTTCAGCAAGGCCAGAAGAGTGTACTATATGCACAGAATCCCATTTTATTTTGATGTTGGAAAAAGGCAACCTACACAGAATGAGTTTTTCCCCACAATTATGTTACAATAAGCTTGCAACATAAAAGTAGCCTGTATATTTAACTATTACAAGCAAACAATTGCCCTTCACAGTCAGTCTTCTACCTACCTCATAATGAAGCTGTAGGCCTCTTTAGGGTTGGTGAAAGCTCTCCACTGTGCAGTTGGGATTCCATGTCGGTCCATAAATTCTTTTGCAAATCTTTTGCTGGACTCTAACTGAGCTGCTTCTGCTGTGGGGCCAAAGCATTTCACTCCTGCAGATGTCAGGTTCCCAACAATCCCTATGGATGGAAACAAGCAGTATGAAGTGAGCCAAGGTCTCTATGGTGCCTTTCCATTCTGAAGAATTAGGATTAGACTAAATATACATTGAGATAAAACACATGACTGGTGGCAGAAAATAACTAAGATTTTCATGTTGTGTATAAGATGTAAACAAAAATGCTACTAACATGTGATTCAAATCCAGCAGAAGTTATTTGTTATATTCAGATATATGATTAAATAGACGCAATAGAGCAGAATAAAAACATATAAAATGTTTCCCACAGCTGCAAATTTGATCTCACTTATTATATTGCTGAAGCTTGACAAAAAAGAAATCTAGACTCCATAAATTTCAAGGTGAAAGCTCTTTTTCCAATGTAATATTACATTAGAAACCCTCATCTCTAAAATGAATTGGATTAGATGATCTCCCAGTTCCTCTGGCACTAGACATACTGTAACAGTGAACAGAATTGATCCTTACCAGCAGCCAGAGGTGCTTCTGGTCCAACAACAACGAATTCAATTTTCTCATCTTTGCAGAACTGAGCAAGAGCACTGTGATCACTGATGGAGATGGCTGTGAAAGAGAAAACCCAAAAAACCCACCTCGCTTACAAAAATATTCTTTCGGTTAACCAAGTGTCATACTAAACACTACGTATTATACTTCTCTAAAAATTTTTTTTTAGCTGAGCCCTCCTGCCAACCTGTTGGCAGCTCAGCTCGGGCTGGGCATCGAACTGCTGTTGCTCCGAGCTCAGCTCGCACTGTTGAGCAAGCTCTTACCCCCCACCCCCAATCATTCGCCGGCCCAGCATTATCCTTTGTTATGCCTATTAACTATCGGTTTTCTTTTACTGGCACTGGTCCGTTTCACCAGAAGAGTCAGAATAGAGAGCACCATGCTAACCAATCAGGTTTAGTTCTCTGCCATGGCTACAGCCAGATAGATGAAAACACCAGTAAGCTTTCCAAAGAGCTCCAGAGTACCTTCTCCACTAGTGTTCATGTCACTAGTGATGACTGCATAGTAAGCAAAAATGTCTACTCAGAAACTGGTTTTTTAACATCATTCTTTCAAAATTTACTGAGAACCACTATGCCTTAGATACTGTTCTAGTCACTGCATTAAAATGTTAACACAAACAGGGTCCCTACACTTAGGATGCTTATATTCCACTGTGGGAATGTCAGGTGGTGCATAAATGGGGAAAAAACCCAATTGTGAACTAATTAGGCAAATTTGATATGAGGTGAATTGAAGGATATTTCTGGTAGAGTCAGGAAGGGTCTCTTTGTGCAGAGATGTTTCAGCTAAGAACCAAACGATCTGCTCACTTCTCCAACGTAGAAGCCAGGTAAATTTTCTTTCTTTTCTGTTTTTTTTTAAAGATTTTATTGGGGAATTGGCAGAGGGGAACAGCGTTGGGGAATCGGGGAAGGGGAACAGACAAGTTGCTGTCTTTTTGTTCTTCAGTTTAGTTGCGGAGGATGTTGCTTCACTGTTGGTATCGTCATTGCGCTCTTCCCGGATGAGGCAGATTGGTCGCTGGCCTCTGGATGTTGCTCACTGTGGCTATTGGCAGCTCACGCTGGCTGCCAGCCGCTCACGCTGGCTGTGGGCCACTCACTGTAGCCTATGGCAGCCCACTGCAGCAGGGGCTGCAGCCCACACCATCACCGGGGCTCGCACAGCCCAGCTCCAGGTGGAGCTGATGTTAGCTGTAGAGGGCAGTGTCACTGGCCCTCATGTGGGATCCGAACCGGGGCCGCTGGCATCCCAAAACCAGCGCTTAACCAATGCGCCACTCGGCCGGCCCTTTTTTTTTTTTTTTTTGAGGGCAGCGTCACTGGCCCTCATATGTGGGATCCGAACCGGGGCCGCTGGCTTCCCAAGCCAGCACTTAACCACTGCACTACTCGGCCAGCCCTAAATTTTCTTTCTTGATGGAGTCCTACGTAACTGACAGTAGGATACCATCTACTAAGCATGGGTTGATTCTATAGGCGCTCTCTTGCTTCACTGTATCTGGATCCCCTTTCTTAAGTTAGCTGCAGTCTCCAATTACTCTGCACATATACGATATTTGTGATATGTTCGCGATAAGTGCGGAAAGGGTAGAGTTCTCAGTCTACAGGAACTGCCCGAGTAGGATAAGGATGGAGTGAGTACAATGCACTCTGGGTGAGTAGCTGCAAACACACATGGGTTGGGCGGAGCCAACTACCTCAGCACAGCAGAGGGTGGCATGCGGAAGAGGACATACCTAGCTTGTCTCTGCAAGTGGTAGCAGCCTCAGGACAATCCTGGGAGATTTTCATGGGCTGGCCTGCATGACATCAATTGCTCCTGGATAAAATGTGCTAGTTCTTCAATAAACACATAACATCTCACCCCTTGAGCTAAGATTCCAGGGAAGCAGATATTTTCTTGTTTATCTTTTTTTCTTATTCTTATTTTTGGTCCTGTGTATGATATTATCTTCTCCCCGTTTGTGGATTATTGGGACAGTCTTCTCTCCAAAACATACTATGTGCCACATAGGGTACTAGGTAGGCACAGGGCATAAAAACAGTTGAATTCCTTGCCCTGATATAGCTTACACTCTAGAGCTTATGTTCCAGGGGTGAAATGAAGGTAGGAGACAGACAATAGCAAAGTAAAAAATAAATACAGAGAATGGTTCAGAATTGCAAACAAAATGTGAGGTGGCCATGCTTTACTCAGAAACTTTTGGAAAGACTTCTTTGAGGAGGTAACATATAAGCTGAGACCTGAAATAATGAGGAGACACTCACGCTAGGGGCGGGAACAAATACAAAGGCCAAGGCAGCTGTTTGGGAAACTGATGTGTACAGCTCGGCTCGAGCACAGTGAAAAGAAAACAAAGGATGTAAAAGATAAGCCTGGAAAGGCAGGCAGAGGCCAGATCACAAAGGGCTTTATAAGGAACACTAAGGAGTCTGAGTTCTAAGTGCTACAGGAAGCCATGAAGAGTTTCCCATAGCATAAGAACTGATCATTTCTTCCTTTTTACCAGTTGCAGAGATAAAGGCTGAGATCCATTATGGAGTTAGAACTGCCAGAACTCACATTTCATAGCACTGCTAAACTTTTCATGTCCAAAACTACACATTAAAATGCCTTTAACCTACAATGGGCACTTGTGACTTTTTTAATGGGTGTGTTTTAGAACGTTTAAAAAAGTTGAAGTGCTGGCTGAGTGGCGTGGTGGTTAAGAGCTGGCTTGGGATGCCAGCGGCCCCGGTTCAGATCCCACATATGAGGGCCAGTGACCCTGCCCTCTACAGCTAAGTTGGTGAACGACAGCTCCACCTGGAGCTGGGCTGCTGTGAGTCCCGGGGATGGCATAGCTGCAGCCCCTGCTGCAGTGGGCTGCCATAGGCTACAGTGGGTGGCCGGCAACCAGTGTGAGCAGCTGGTAGCCTCTGTGAGCAGCCATCCACAGGCCGGCGGCCGATCTGCCTCACCTGGGAGGAGCGCAATGATGATGCCAACATGACCGGGTGAAGCGACGTCCTCTACAACTGGACTGAGTAACAAAAGGACAGCCACTTGTCTGTTCCCCTTCCCCAATTCCCCAACGCTGTTCCCCTCCCCCAATGCCCCAATAAAGAAATCTTTAAAAAAAAAAAATTGAAGATAAGGAAATGCTCTATTCTGAACAACAGTATACCTTAAATTTACAATATATGGCAAACATTGAAATTACCACATAAACTTTAAGGTTAAGAAGAGCATTCAAATCGGAATAGCAATTGACATTGTAAAAAACAGATGCAGTTGATGGTTTATCATTTATAATTAACTATCACTCCCCACTTTAAAACATGATTACCAGCATTTGAAATCTTTTCAGAGCAGGCAGTGCCTGCATTTCCTGGGGCAACCAACACCTGTTTGACATGATTAGACTGTGCAAGTTTCCAGGCCAGTGCGTGTTCTCTTCCTCCATTGCCAATTACAAGCACTCGGGCTGCCATTGCTGTCTGCAAAGCAGGAATTCAGAACGCAAATGAGAGCTGCAGAAAGAAAACCAAAATTGATATTTTAGAATGCACATACTTTAGAAATCACAAGTTTTAAATATGATGTATTCCAACGATCCATTTGTGAAAAATTAGGGTGAAGTACTTTGCAAAATGAAGTAATTTGTGAAATATGACTGCATTCCTAAGGATTGGGAGATATTTTAAAAATGAGGCAGATGGGCCTAGAGAGCTAGGTTAAGGAGTGACATAATAACTTTAACTCCTTAAAAAAAAAAATCTATGAACAATAACAGTTCTTTGGGTTTTAGAACATATAATCTTCAGTTAAAAATGAATCCCGATGTTTTAAATCAAGACCAGAACTCAATATAACTATTTTTAAATCTTGTGATCTTCCGTTGCAGCATGAAAGCAGCCATAGACAATACATATATATAAATGAACATGACTATGTCCAGTAAAAACTTACAAAAACAGGCCGTGGGCAGTAGGTCATAGTTTGCCTATCTCTGCTGTAAGCAACAGAAAGTAATCACAGGTTTATAAACAATAAGCATGGAAGCATTTTAATAAAACTATTGTTTAGACACTGCAATTTGAATTTTATAATTTTCACATGTTGTAAAAACATTGTTCTTTTTTCCCCAACCATTTAATAACGTAAAAACAATCCTTATTTGGTGGGCTGTACAAAAACAGGTGGCAGGAAAGATTGGCACAAGGGTCATAGTTCGCTGACCTCTGATTTAAGAAATTAGCGGCATTTTAGAAAATTGGTAGAGAAGGCAAAAATCAAATTTGAACACGTTTTACATTAATTCTGGCATTTGATTCTGAGCAAGATAGGTGCAACAGCTATCTCTCAACTGGGTAGCAGTGTGACTTTGGGTTAGCTCTTACTATTTGTAATTCAATTTCTTCACATCTTAAAAGATGGGAGAGGGCCAGCCTAGTGGCACACTGGTTAAGAGCTGGCTTGGGCCCTGGTTCAGATCCCACATATGAGGGCCAGTGACACTGCCCTCTACAGCTAAGATGGTGAACAACAGCTCCACCTGGAGCTGGGCTGTTGTGAGTCCCTGGGACTGCATAGCTGCAGTCCTTGCTAGAGTGGGCTGCCATAAGCTACAGTGAGTAGCCGGCAGCCAGCGTGAGCAGCTAGCAGCCAGCGTGAGCTGCCAAGAGCCGCTGTGAGCGGCCGTCCAGAGGCTGGTGACAGATCTGCGTCACCTGAGAAGAGTGCAATGATGATACCAACATGGGGCAGTGAAGCAATGTCCTCCACAACTAGACTGAAGAACAAAAGGACAGCAACTTGTCTGTTCCCGATTCCCCAACGCTGTTCCCCTCCCCCAATTCCCCAATGAAATCTTTAAAAAAAAAAAGATGGGAGAAAATTTGCTTTACAAGGTTACTCTGCGAAGAACTGAAAGACATTAATATAATTAGTACAATTTCTGACATTCAGCAGTAGTCAATGTTAACTGGTATATTCCATTATATACTTTTACTTAAAGTGATACTTTAGAAGTTAGAAGTTCTAACAGGAAAAAAAAGCAAAAGAAATGAACAATTTGGCACATTAATTTACTAATTTTCAGAAGGCATTAAATTACGTAGAAGACAAACTAAAAATAGGAAAAAGAAAACTGAAATTTGTAACTTTTTGTGAGATGCTAGGATTACACATTTAAATAAAAAACTAAGCTGATAGTAGAAAAAACTAACACTTTTTGAGCACTTACTTTGTGCCAGATGCTATGTTGTAAATGCTTTTCATGAACTACCTCTCTTCATCTTCCTAATTCTATGAGGTACTATTAGCATCCCCACTTTACAGATAAGAAACTGAGGTACAGTTAGGTTAAGTTAACTTGCAGGTCAGACCTAAGAGGGGTTGCAGCCTGGATTACAACTGAAGCCATTTTGCATCAGATACTTTAACAATGAGATGGTGGTTGTTGAAAACTTGAGGAGAAAAAAATTACTAAATTATCTTCTCAGAAAGGGAAAAGCTATTTTAGTTTAATGGAAAACACAGATTTGCCATGTGCATTGAAACATCTGAAGTAAGCACAGCTTTAAATCTAGAGAAAATATTACATTTTGTTTGAATACTTGGGCGAAGAGGAGACTCAGCCTGAAAGAATCTACAGCAGGAGTGGTTAGGCCTAGGTTCTAGTCAGGGTGCCTTGGTTTGAGACTCAGTCCCTTATTAAACTAGGATACTTGAGGGGCTTAATTCACTTTCTTGGGCCTCAGTCATCCAAATGAGTAACATAATGAGATGACAGAGCCAGTTCAAGCCTGGCTTATCAATGGATTTGATGAGTAATATAAAGTAGAAACCAATTACAGAAGTAGACTAATCTGCTAGACATAATGGGTGCATAATAAGAAAATATGCAACTTAGGTTTATGACATAAAAAAAAAAAAAGCATAAAGATACAAAAAGGTCCTGCATCTTAGAAAGGGGCGAAAGTTTAAGAGCCAATGTAAACCTCAGTTAAAAGTGAAAAGCACATGGTGAACCCCCACATACCGCATGCCACACCAGTTCCTACAGCTATCTCTCAACTGAAGTTAGTGCATTCAATTCCTGATGCTAGGTCCCAAAACCAAAGCATAAATAAATGTACTGTACTTAAAAGTGGAGAGGTGCACTGGTTAAGAGCTGGGTTGGGATGCCAACGTCCCCGGTTCGGATCCCACATATGAGGGCCAGTGACACTGCCCTCTACAGCTAAGATGATGAACAACAGCTCCACCTGGAGCTGGGCTGCTGAGTCCCCAGGATGGCACAGCTGCAGCCCGTGCTGCAGTGGGCTACCATAGGCTACAGTGAGTGGCCGACAGCTAGCGTGAGTGGCCAATAACCACGGTGAGCGGCCGTCCAGAGGCCGGTAACCGATCTGCTACATCCGGGAAGAGCGCAATGATTATACCAACGTGGGCCAGTGAAGCAACGTCCTCCACAACTAGACTGAAGAACAAAAGGGCAACAAGTTGTCTGTTCCCTTTCCCTGGTTCCCCAACGCTGTTCCCCTCCCCCAATTCCCCAATAAAATCTTTAAAAAAAAAAAAAAAAAAGCGGAGAGGGCTTACGCACCAACACAACGCGGACTCAAGGCCTTCTGGCCGCGGCACTCACAAGCTCGCCTGCACGCTTTGAGCTCCAGCGCCCGGAAGTCGGCCTCCTCGCCCTCCCCCGCCCCGCCCCGCGGGGGGCTTCGCCTCTCCATTGGTCCGCGCAACCCGTGGCCTCTGCCTAGAGGTAATCATGTGTGTTCTCTCCCGCTCTTGGGTGCGGCCCGAGCCTACGCCACAGCCAAGCTAGCAAGCTCTGCCTTGCGTGCTTCTGTGGTACTGCAGCACCTGCTGCCGCCTAAGGTCTCTATTCCTCTTGGAGAACCGCCCGGCCTCTGCGGAGGGGGAGCGGCCCAAAACGCTAAATGCACACTTAGCTAATTGTGTGTTGTAACGAGTCACAACCCAACAGCTACAGTGATCAAGTCTCGTGAAACGCCTGGCTCCTGATTAGCATGCACCATGCTTTGAACGCGGGTCGCTCAAGACCTATTGCTTAACAACAAAACTGATTATAGGATGTCACGGGATAAAATCGTGTCCTTCCTATTGGCATCTCAGTGGGGGCGGGCGCTAATGAATGCTTTCCCGGATGCATCTCCCCTGCAGAAACAACTTGGGAATGCTGGAGGCCCCGTGTGCAACACCATGTTGCCCTTTTTGCTCCCTTTCCTTTTAGCATTTGAGGTCAGGCGTTTACTGGCCAAAGTAAGCCTCTGAAGCTCCTAAACACTGCTGGGAGACTGACAACTTCAACTGACAAAGTAGCCTCGAGAGACTTCTCCTGTAATGGCGCCTGCGTCAGTCACTAACATGGCGGACAGAGTCGTGCGCGGCGCAAACGTCAGCAGCTCTACCCAAGCCGCTCAGAAACAGCGGAGGAGAGCAGGGCCGTGCTCACTGATTGGTTAATTGGCGGAGCGTGCAGATCCGGACGTTCCCACAAGAGCCAATCAGGACTGCGAGAGACGGAATTGGCCCCTGCGCCTCCTCCCGAGGCATTCTGGGAGCCTGGAGGACTAGCGAGGAGGAGTTGAGAGAACGGAGCGGACGCCATGGCGACCAACATCGAGCAGATTTTTAGGTCTTTCGTGGTCAGTAAATTCCGGGAAATTCAACAGGAGCTTTCAAGGTAGGCGCTTCCCAGACTCTTCTGCCCCCAAGGGACCGATAGGGCACCGTGTAGTCTTCCATGGCACCTTTATTCCGAGGCGCCGTCGTTCCCCGCCTCAGGCCCCGCTACAGCCCCGCCTGGGCCTGGGATCCATTTTCCGCCCCCCCCACCCTCATCCGCTCCCTCCCTTCCCAGCGAGGAACTTCGCTCTTTCCAAGGTAACCGCAGCCTTCTCTCCGGAACCCAGTGGGGAAGCTCACTCATTCCCGTTCGGTCATCCCCACCCCGTAGTGAGCAGGCCTGGCTGCCCACTGGGGACGGGCCTGGTTCCTCCTCAGCTCCTCCTCCGCCGCCGCGCTCCCCTCCCCCGCCCAGCCTGCGCCGGTCTCGCCGGCCGGTGCCTGTGGCCGGAAAGGGTCCCTAACGGCCGCTTTTGGAGTGAACTCGAATCCGCCTTTTACTGTAAGCTTCAGACCATTTGGGGGTCGGGATCGTCTAATAGGATGACTTGGGCCCTCCCTTCCTGCGGCTTCCACCAGGCAGCAGTCTAAGATTCGGGATTCAAATGAAAACAATGTTAACTTCTTGGCAAAAATTTCGAGTTGCGAATGGAAGGGGACTTGGAATTACTAGTAATTTCTTAATTTAGCAAGTGACAGGTGGGCTTTGCGTAGATCTAAATCTTTATGTGATGCCCTTGCCCCAGTTGATATATTTGCACAACACTTTTCTTTTGGCCATTGCTGGTAGAATTGACGTAGTTCAGCCTTCGTTCCACCAAATTTGGAAGAGATTTCAAAAGAGAGTTGTGTACTCAAAAGGAAAATAGTGTAGGTAATGTGGTTGTTCACTGGTTGTCTTTGAGTATTTTTTGTTTTGTATAACGTAAATATTTGTTCCGAGTTCAAATGGTTTTGCTAGTTGTCGTTTAAAAGTTGAGAGCAAGAGCAATACGTGATTGACAATCAGCGGAGGACACATTTGTAAATTTAAGCGCTGGAGTCAACATAGGGTTATTGGGGCAAAGATACAGTATTGCTAGGATTATTTTTACAGGTATATTGTTTTTTAAATGGGAAATATATCCGCTTGCTCATTCCGGTGCTTTAAAAATTTTATTACGTGCTTGTCTTGTCAGGATGATGAAAAAAGACCTGAGCTGAGGGAATTTTTTTTGTTGTTGAAACTTTAATATAATAGTTGCGTGTAATAAGTACTTGTGTTCGCTTATTGTAATGTCTTTTATAACTTTTAAAAATCAGTTTTTGTGTTAGGAAATGTTTTGTTGTAGAAAATTTAAAAAGTTAAAAAGAAAAATAAAAAAACCACCATGGTTATTGGTGATCTTTTGATTCTTTTTTTTTTTCCCCCTGTGCGGACAGCTGCACATATATGTTTCTGAAATGTGATCATCTTGTGTTGGTTGTTTTTTCACCTGATTATTGTGAGCAAGTTTGTCTTTTATCAGTCTCCGTAGTCTTTTGTGACATTTTTTCAGGGTTTCATAGAATTCTGTAGGACTGTATTGATGGATATTTTGGTGGTTTGAAATTTTCATCCCTTTTCAGTAATTGAGATAAACATCCTGATAGCCTTAAGATGATTACATTCTCATAGATTGATTGGTGTTTTTTTTTTAGTTGTACTTTTCTGATTTTTAAATTTGTTGCCTTTTTCGTGAGGTAATTACATATGTGTTAAGTGCTTAGGAAAAGTGCTTCTGAAGGAAAGTCTAAAGAATAATAAGAGAAAGCAATTTATTACTAGAGGAATATTCAGCTTCTCAAATAATATGTAATACATTATTGGTCTAAAAACAGATTTTTGATTATTTGCCATTTCAGTAAGATTTACGTTCCATCCATTTTTATATATGTCAGTTTGGGTAAGGAGACTGAAATTTAGGTAGTTAAAATAGGTTATTTATCATATAAAGATGGTCATTAAGAGTATGAGCTCTAGTTTTGAATACCAGCTTCACCTCTCAATACCTGTGTGACCTGCAGCTAGGTTTCTTGTTTTCTCTGTGCCTCCTATTTCTCATTTATAAAATCAAGATAGTGCTGATCTTAGAGTTTCGTTAGGATTAAATGAAGTTAAAAAACTGTAAAACCTTGTGACACTAATCATCAACAAATGTTACTTATGTGATTCATTGTGTTAACAAACCAAATGTTCCTTAATTACAGTTAACTACCAATTTTTTTTTTGACCATTCAGACTTTTATCAGGTAGTAGAGCATACTTGTTCCATCTGTTTTGTTAGTTAAAAGTTAAGTTAGGTTAAATTGAACGTGTTCTTGGAATTGTTTTTCAAAACAATTTTTCTGATTTATATAAAAATAGTAAAAATGACCAGGTAAATGACATTCTTATGTCTGTTAAGATTCTTCAGAAAAAAAAAAAACCCAACAAAACAAATGAACAAACAAACTAATAGATACAGAAAATAGATAGGTGTTTATGAGAGGGGGAAGGGGATTGGGGAAGAGGGAGGAATAGGTGAAGGGGTCAATGATATGACGATAGATGGTAACTAGACTTCGTTGTGATCACTTGTAGCATATACGTATGTTCAATTATAAAGTGCACCTGATGCCATACACACATTAATTTTACCTCAATTTAAAAAAAAATGAATTTATCACACTTATATGTGGAATTTAAAGAATAGACCAAATGAGCAAACTAATCAGAAACAGTCTCCAGAAAAAATGGTTGCTAGATGGGAAGGGGTGGGAATGAGGGAGAAGGTGAGGGGATTAGACAGCACAAATTGGTAACCACGATAACCACGGGGACTGCCAGGGGATACAAAAGACAGTTTGGGGACTATACTCAATACTGCTACAAAGATTTTGTAGGGTATCCGATAGACACTTCATGGGGCCAGTCGAGTGGCACAGTGGTTAAGCGCTGGCTTGGGTCGCCAGCGGCCCTGGTTCGGATCCCACATATGAGGGCCAGTGACATGCCCTCTAAAAACAACCGAAGCAAAACATGGCTGGTGAGACCACTTCATGGACGGTATAGATGCCTGACCACTGTAGTGTACACCTCAAGCTGAATAATAATGTCAACTATAATTTAATATAGATGTCACAGGATGTGAAGCACAGCATAGGGAAGGGAGTCAATGGAATTGTAATAGCTATATATGATGTCAGGGTTAGTAGATTGGGGGAGGTGGGTTATATTTGATCCATTCATTTACTGTTGGTATAAATGAATTGTTACTTGTTTTAGATGAATTTTTTTGATGTCTAGGAATTTTTTTTATACGAGGATTTTTGATGACTGGGTAATTATATAAATATATTTTTATATAAATGTATTTTTGTTCTTAAACTTTGTGGCATTTCAGTAAATAATCAACCTAAATCTGATTAGAGGCTACATGTTATCCTATTTACTTGTGTGTCTGGCTAACTTTTGTGTTCCTTGACACTGTTGATGGTGATTGTGATCCATACACAGGTGTGGCTTTATAGCGGCTATTGCTTCTGTCATAAAATTGGGTCATATATTTTCCTTGGATTTGTGATTGTGATCTTATAATAATTTTTCTCTCCTGAGATAAATATGCAAGTAACCGAAATCTACATCAATTTATATTTCTGGGAGTATTTTATTGAAAAAAAAAATAAAAGAAAAAGATGAGCTTAGAAACCTAAAGACTTATTGTAATTTTCACAGTTCTGAAAACTTGGTGTAAAAATAAAAATGTACCAACTACAAGTAGATAGTGTTAAAGAAGCCCTACTGGTAGGGAATATAACCTGAAAGAAGTACAAAAATAATGAATGTATTAATATAAGATGATTTTAATCAGTTGAGTTATAAAATTTAATATGTAATATAAAAATATTAATGAATTTTGATAACTTTTCTTGTAAAGTGGAAGAAGTGAAGGCCAGCTCAATGGTGAAACAAATACACCTATTGAAGGAAACCAGGCAGGTGATGCAGCTGCCTCTGCCAGGAGTCTACCAAATGAAGAAATAGTTCAGAAGATAGAGGAAGTACTTTCTGGGGTCTTAGATACAGAACTACGATGTAAGCCAGGTAAGTTGGAGATAATGAGCTGTCTCAAAAACTTGTAGTTTTTTTTAATGATTCACAGCATTATTTCTTGACTGCATGGTATTTAAAATGTTCACTAGATCTAAAACTTCAATAAATTTAAGTTTTAGTGTAATTGGTTTACTGAAGAATTGGTTTGAATCCTTTGAAAATACAATTGTTACTGAAATATGAACATTGAAGCACTTGTTTGCTTTGCTGGTGGAATATAACTTTGATTCACTCTTATAGTGCCCCAGTGCCAGGATTTTGAAAGTGGGTTTTCATTGAACATTTGTGTAAATGTGCACTTTGGAAGGTACAGGAACCTAGACCACATTTGTAATGATTTTAAAACCCTGGGAGGTTTTATTTTATAAACCATGTATAGAGATTGTCTTGTGTTTGCGTCTACTCCACTTAAAAGTGTGGTGAATCCAGAGGAATCATTGCTTGGATATTTAGCATTTTTAGAGTTGATTAAATAATTGATGCTTAGAAATGAAAGCGTTATGATCAACCACAAAAATAGCAATATCAATAGTTTTAGAAATGGGGTATGGTATCTTTTTTTTAATTTTAATTATTATTTTTGGTATAGGGTTTGGTTAAAAAAAAGCAGAGACTTTAGCTATACTTAGATTCATAGCACTAGAAACTTTTTTTTGATTGAATTATTACTTAGCTAACATTTCGTGCATAATAAATGATAGCAAATGATTAGTTTCGCTCTGGTCTTGTGTGTTGATCTCCCCCCCCCCCCTCTAAATCTTAATGGGCTAGGTTTCTGATGAGCTTTTTCTAGATCACTAAGATTTATCTAATTTGATACTGGCATTAGAATAAATCTCACCTGGTTATAAAGTGTACTATAGACCACTCTCTCAGATAGGCAGATTGAAATGTTCTTAAGTTACTTGTTAAGGGCTGTAAGAAATTTCTTCCCAAAATGACATTATTATTATTATTATTGTTATTATTTTAGTAGAAACTTTAAAAAATTATTTCTTAGTAATTTTAGAAGATTATTGGGGGAAATGTTATTTTTATTAGGATATAATGTGGTAAAATTCATATTCCATATTGATGCTTTACATTTGTCATTCAGACCTTTGTATATTATATAAAAGCAATCACTAGTATTTGATAAGGGCTTACTACATGCCAGGCATTGTTCAGTGTACTTTGTATGTTTTAACTCACTGTCCAATAACTGTAGGAGACAGAGTGTCAGTAATTTGGCCAAGTCCATTCATCTAGTGAGTGGTAGAATGATTCAGGATTCAAAAACAGACAAGTTTGTTTCAGAGTCAGTGCCATTTTGCTTCCTGTATAAATAGAGGTTATAAAAGTCACCAAATGATTTAATGTGGGTACTTTTTATAGGAATTCTAACATTGATAATAGGAAAGATTTATTTAAAAGTGTTGTTTATAAGTAATGTGATGTAATTTGAGAGCTGTAGAAAATAATTGTTTTAAAACGAATTTAGATGAAACACATTTTAATGTAATTCTGTTTTTGTTATAAACTAAGAACTTATTTTTAACCTAGGCTTTAGTTGTAGAAGTATTGGAAAAGTGTCAGTCTTCAGATAATTGGTATATGCAAAATAGTTCATTTGGTAACTTTTTATTTAACAAAAAGTTATACTATGTTGTCTTAACATGGAATGTAAATTTTGGCTTATGTGATTTAACTAAATTTACTTTGAGGAATGCTTGACAAATTAAAATTAATTTCTCTTAATTTCAGACTTGAAGGAGGCCTCCAGAAAAAGTAGATGTGTTTCTGTACAAACAGATCCTACTGATGAAATTCCCACCAAAAAGTCAAAGAAGCATAAAAAGCACAAAAATAAAAAGAAGAAAAAGAAGAAAGAAAAGGAAAAAAAGTATAAAAGACAGCCAGAAGAAGCGGAGTCAAAGCCGAAACCACATCATGATGAGAACATGGATTTAGAATCGGATTCCTTTTTGAAGTTTGATTCTGAACCTTCAGCCATGGCACTGGAGCATCCTGTCAGAGCCTTTGGCCTGTCTGAGACGAGTGAGTCTCCTGCAGTTGTGCTAGAACCTCCTGTAGTATCAATGGAGGTATCACAGCCACACACTATAGGAGCTCTGAAGCCAGTTACAAAAACTGCAGAACTGTCAGTTGCATCTACATCAGTAATCTCAGTTCAGTCAGAGCAGTCTGTGGCAGTAACGCTGGAACCACCCATGACAAAAACCCTAGATGCTTTTGCAGCAGCACCAGTGCCTACTACAACAGTAGCGCTCAAGTCATCTGAACCAGTCGTAACAATGTCAGTGGCGTATCAGATGAAGTCTGTGCTGAAATCTTCGGAGAGCACACCTCCAGAGCCATCAAAGATCATATTTGAGTCTCCAGTAGCAAAAGTGCTGGAATCATCAGAAACCCTTGCGGCATCATCAGAGACACCTACTGAGGCACACCCTGAGCCAAGCACATCAACAACAATGGATTTTCCAGAGTCATCTGCAACTGAAGTACTAAGATGGTCAGAGCAGCCTGTAGAAGTACCACCGGAGATTGCAGATTCATCCATGACAAGATCGCAGGAGTTGCTGGAGCTGCCCAAGACCACAGCATTGGAGCTGCCGGAGTCGTCGGTGGCCTCAGCGATGGAGTTGCCGGGGCCACCTGCGACCTCCATGCCGGAGTTGCAGGGGCCCCCTGTGACTCCAGTGCTGGAGTTACCTGGGCCCTCTGCTACCCTGGTGCCAGAGTTGCCAGGGCCCCTTTCTACCCCAGTGCCTGAGTTGCTAGGGCCCCCTGCGACAGCAGTGCCTGAGTTGCCGGGGCCCTCTGTGACATCAGTGCCACAGTTGTCACAGGAATTGCCAGGGCTTCCAGCACCATCCATGGGGTTGGAGCCACCACAGGAGGTACCAGAGCCACCTGTGATGGCACAGGAGTTGCCAGGGCTGCCTGCGGTGACAGCAGCAGTAGAGTCGCCGGGGCAGTCTGCCGTAACAGTAGCAATGGAGTTGACCGAGCAACCTGTGACGACGACAGAGTTGGAGCAGCCTGTGGGGATGACAACGGTGGAACATCCTGGGCAGCCTGAGGTGACAACAGCAACAGGGTTGCTGGGGCAGCCTGAGGCAGCGATGGTGCTGGAGTTGCCAGGACAGTCAGTGGCAACGACAGCGCTGGAGTTGCCAGGGCAGCCTTCGGTGACTGGGGTGCCAGAGTTGCCAGGGCTGCCTTCGGCAACTAGGGCACTGGAGTTGTCGGGGCAGCCTGTGGCAACTGGGGCACTGGAGTTGCCTGGGCAGCTCATGGCAACTGGGGCACTGGAGTTCTCGGGGCAGCCTGGGGCAGCTGGAGCACTGGAGCTTTTGGGGCAGCCTCTGGCAACAGGGGTGCTGGAGTTGCCAGGGCAGCCTGGGGCGCCAGAGTTGCCTGGGCAGCCTGTGGCAACTGTGGCGCTGGAGATCTCTGTTCAGTCTGTGGTGACAACGGAGCTGTCAACGATGACCGTGTCGCAGTCCCTGGAGGTGCCCTCGACGACAGCGCTGGAATCCTATAATACGGTAGCACAGGAGCTGCCTACTACATTAGTGGGGGAGACTTCTATAACAGTAGGAGTGGATCCCTTGATGGCCCAAGAATCCCATATGTTAGCTTCTAACACCATGGAGACCCATATGTTAGCATCCAACACCATGGACTCCCAAATGCTAGCGTCCAACACCATGGACTCCCAGATGCTAGCGTCCAACACCATGGACTCCCAGATGTTAGCCTCTAGCACCATGGACTCCCAGATGTTAGCCTCCAGCTCCATGGACTCCCAGATGTTAGCCACCAGCTCCATGGACTCCCAGATGTTAGCCACCAGCTCCATGGACTCGCAGATGTTAGCCACCAGCTCCATGGACTCCCAGATGTTAGCCACCAGCTCCATGGACTCCCAGATGTTAGCCACCAGCTCCATGGACTCCCAGATGTTAGCCACCAGCTCCATGGACTCCCAGATGTTAGCCACCAGCTCCATGGACTCCCAGATGTTAGCCACCAGCACCATGGACTCCCAGATGTTAGCAACTAGCTCTATGGATTCCCAGATGTTAGCATCTGGCACTATGGACTCTCAAATGTTAGCTTCCGGCAGCATGGATGCCCAGATGTTAGCGTCTGGTACCATGGATGCCCAGATGTTAGCATCTAGTACCCAAGATTCTTCTATGATGGGTTCAAAATCTCCTGATCCCTACAGGTTAGCTCAGGATCCTTATAGGTTAGCTCAGGATCCCTATAGGTTAGGTCATGATCCTTATAGGCTAGGTCATGATGCCTACAGGTTAGGGCAAGACCCCTATAGATTAGGCCATGATCCCTACAGACTAACTCCTGATCCCTATAGGATGTCACCTAGACCTTATAGGATAGCACCCAGGTCCTATAGGATAGCTCCCAGACCATATAGATTAGCACCTAGACCCCTGATGTTAGCATCTAGACGGTCTATGATGATGTCCTATGCTGCAGAACGTTCCATGATGTCATCCTATGAACGCTCTATGATGTCTTATGAGCGGTCTATGATGTCCCCTATGGCTGAGCGTTCTATGATGTCAGCCTATGAGCGCTCTATGATGTCAGCCTATGAGCGCTCTATGATGTCCCCTATGGCTGAGCGTTCTATGATGTCAGCTTATGAACGCTCTATGATGTCAGCTTACGAGCGCTCCATGATGTCTCCAATGGCTGACCGATCTATGATGTCCATGGGTGCTGACCGGTCTATGATGTCATCGTACTCTGCTGCTGACCGGTCTATGATGTCATCGTACTCTGCAGCTGACCGATCTATGATGTCATCTTACACTGCTGATCGTTCAATGATGTCTATGGCAGCTGATTCTTACACTGATTCTTACACTGATACATACACGGAGGCATATATGGTGCCACCTTTGCCTCCTGAGGAGCCTCCAACAATGCCACCATTGCCACCTGAGGAGCCACCAATGACACCACCATTGCCTCCTGAGGAACCACCAGAGGGTACAGCATTACCCACCGAGCAGTCAGCATTAACAGCTGAAAATGCTTGGCCTGCTGAGGTGCCAGCATTACCTCCTGAAGAGTCTGTACCACCGCCTGAACCTCCTACGAATCAAAGTGAGATTTCAGAGCCTTTGGGGGTACCTGCTAGTTATTCAGTGTCCGCATCAGAGCCTTCAATGTTAGCGTCAGAGGCTGCTGTGACTGTACCAGAACCACCACTAGAGCCAGAGTCTGAGGTTTTATCCACACCTATAGAGTCTGCTGCAGTAGCAGAACATGAAATTGTTCCAGAAAAACCTGTGACTTATATGGTATCTGAAGCTCCCATATCAGCTGAACCAACTATGTTAACATCAGAGACTCATGCTATGTCAGAGGCAGCAGAAACCTTTGCATCCATCAGAGCTTCAGGACATGTTGCCTCGGAGGTATCTATGTCTGTTCTAGAACCTGCAGTAACTATTCCAGAGCCACCACAGAGCCCTCTAGAGCTGTCAGCCATGGCTGTCTCAGAGCCCCCAGCTGTGGCTGTCCCAGAGCCCCCAGCTGTGGCTGTCCCAGAGCCCCCAGCCGTGGCTGTCCCAGAGCCCCCAGCCGTGGTTGTCCCAGAGTCCCCTACTGAGGCTGTCCCCGAACCACTGGCCGAGACTGTCCTGGAGCCCCTGGCTGTGTCTGTTCCAGGACCACCGTCCGTGGCTGTTGCGGGGCCACCAGCTGAGGCTGTCCCAGAGCCTCTGGCCTTGGTTGAGCCAGAGCGTGTTACCATTCCTGGGCCAGTTTCTGCCCTGGAACCTGTGTCTGTCCTGGAACCAGCAATGTCAGTCCATCAATCTAATGTGATTGTTTCAGAACCATCTGTTTCTGTCCAAGAATCCACCGTGACTGTTTCAGAGCCTGTTGTCACCGTCTCAGAACAGACTCAAGTAACACCAACTGAGATGGTTTTAGAGTCCACACCAATGATGCTGGAGCCTAGTGTTCTAAAAGGAATACGTTTACTATCTGGTGATGAAAATCGTGCTCCAGAGATTGGCATGCAGGAGATTCCTGTGCATTCAGATGAGTGCCATGCTGAAGGACACCTGAAGAATGACTCTTATGAAAGTGAACATGGTATAAATATAGACCTTAATATAAATAATCATTTAATTGCTAATGAGATGGAACATAGCACAGCGTCTGCTGCCAGTGCTGGTGCTGTTGGTGAAATTGGTGAAGAGAAAATTTTGCCCATCAGTGAGACTAAACAATGCACAGTATTGGATACCTGCCCTAGTGTTAGTGAAGCTGATGTAGGAGGAACTCTATCTTCTACTGGCCTCCTTGCTCTTGAACCTGATACAATGGGAACTAGTAAGGGTATTGAATTTGCCACAGCATCGGCTCTCAGTTCAATTAGTAAATATGATGAAGTATCTTTAAATACTCAAGATACCGAACATGACATGGTAATTTCCACAAGCCCCAGTGGTGGTAGTGAGGCTGACATAGAGGGACCTTTGCCTGCTAAAGACATTCATGTTGACTTACTATCTAATAACTTTCTTAGTAATGATGCAGAGGGACCATTACCTATGAAAGAGAGTGACCAGACATTAGCAGTTGCTCTCAGCCCTAAAGAAAGTAGTGCAGATAAAGAGGTACTTCTCCCTACTAAAGAGATACTGTCTGGTTCAGGATTTTCTGCCAGTATTGATGATATTAATGAAGCAGATTTAGTGAGACCATTACTTCCCAAGGACATGGAACGTCTTACAAGCCTCAGAGCTGGTATTGAAGGACCTTTACTTGCGAGTGAAGTTGAACGTGACAAATCTGCTGCCAGTCCAGTTGTAAATATACCAGAAAGAGCTTCAGAGTCGTCTTCAGAGGAAAAAGACGATTATGAAATTTTTGTAAAAGTTAAAGATACACATGAAAAAAGCAAGAAAAATAAGAACCGTGATAAAGGTGAGAAAGAGAAGAAAAGAGACTCTTCATTAAGATCTCGAAGTAAGCGGTCCAAATCTTCTGAACACAAATCACGAAAGCGTACCAGTGAATCTCGTTCTAGGGCAAGGAAGAGATCATCTAAGTCTAAGTCTCATCGCTCTCAGACACGTTCACGGTCACGTTCAAGACGCAGAAGAAGGAGCAGTAGGTCAAGATCAAAGTCGAGAGGAAGGCGATCTGTATCAAAAGAGAAGCGCAAAAGATCTCCAAAGCACAGATCCAAGTCCAGGGAAAGAAAAAGAAAAAGATCAAGCTCCAGGGATAACCGGAAAACAGTCAGAGCTCGAAGTCGCACCCCAAGTCGGCGGAGTCGGAGTCATACTCCGAGTCGTCGAAGAAGATCTCGATCTGCGGGGAGAAGGAGCTTTAGTATTTCCCCAAGCCGACGGAGCCGCACCCCGAGCCGACGGAGCCGCACCCCGAGCCGACGGAGTCGCACCCCGAGCCGACGGAGCCGCACCCCGAGCCGACGGAGCCGCACTCCGAGCCGACGGAGCCGTACCCCGAGCCGACGGAGCCGTACCCCTAGCCGTCGGAGAAGATCAAGGTCTGTGGTAAGAAGACGAAGCTTTAGTATATCACCAGTCAGATTAAGGCGATCACGAACACCCTTGAGAAGAAGGTTTAGCAGATCTCCCCTTCGTCGTAAACGATCCCGGTCTTCTGAAAGAGGCAGATCACCTAAACGTCTAACAGATTTGAGTAAGTCATTTAAAAATTTAATGGTAGTGTAATAGAGAATATTTAAATCTGTGTTTTTCTGATCTTTGAGTCAAATGGGATATTTTGGGTTATTGGTTTAGAATAAGTTTTCCTCTTTAAATTTTGATAGGTTAGCTTGTGTTTAGAAAATGTGGGGATAAGTACTTTTGTAATTAAGAGTTAGAAAGACCTGCTTTGGAGTATATTAGAACCAGGGTGTTTCTAAACTTCAGTGTTGCATTATGCTTGAATCATCTTCCATAAGATGGTTCCATCTTTCAATCAAAAGTGGAAAGTAGAAGCCTAGTTGGAGACAAGGTTAGTATATGCTCAGATGGTTATTGTATGTATTCCAATACAAATCCTTGCAAATAAGCCTCAAGTTACAGTATTTCTGTAGTGTTACATGTCTTAAAATGGCAGTATAGAACTGTTAAATGTTTGTAGAAGGTAATTCTAATTGGTATAATGGGTAATGGAAGTGAATAGGGAATTTTGCTTACAGAGAGTATTTACTTGGGTAGGTAATGCTATTAAAATAAAGTGAAATTTATTAGAGTGATTTTAATAATCTGCCTTACTTTAAAAGTAAAGTACTCTACTGCCCCCTGATTTTAAGAAGAGCACAGAGGTGATAAAACTTGATGGATAATGCATGACTACCTGCAGCAATAATGGATAATTTATCATTATCCCAGGTTGGACATTTCCAAGTCAGTGGTGTCTAAAGAAAAAGACCCTAGCAGAGCAATAAGGAGAATACATTCCAGGAGAATACATTCAGTTTAACGAAACGTTTTTGAGTTCTTTTTTTAGTCAAAGGAGAGAAACAGTATGTAATTCCTGAAGTGATTACAAGTTAGTAGAGGAGACATGGATAAAATGCATATGTCTCTCTCTAACCAAATAGTAAAACTACTAAAATGAGCAGAGTGTGATGATTGCTGTAAGAAATGTAGGTAAGGTGCTTTAGGAGCACGATGGAGAGGGATGTTAAATTCTGACTCACGACTTGTTATAAGAGGTGACACTTGAACTTAGGCTCAAGAGTGGTTTAAAATGCCAGATTAGAAAGAAAGTAATTTAAAGGCATGATAAGTTTGGAAAATAAAATAGGCTTTGGCAGGTGTGTGTCTTAGAGTATGTTGGGTGATCATTATAGTCGTATAATTTAGCTATTTTCCGTAGTATTTGAATTGGAAACTAAAAGTGGACTTAACTCTATAAGTAGGCATTCGCTTAAAAACTGAGCCAAATAGTGATTTGATCGCAGCTGTAAGGGCAGAAAATTGATGCTTTCAATTTTGTTAGCATATAAAAATTTTGATAATACAAAACGTATAGCCTTTTAGGGAAACTACTTATATTTTTCCTCTTACAGATAAGGCTCAATTACTTGAAATAGCCAAAGCTAATGCAGCTGCCATGTGTGCTAAGGCTGGTGTTCCTTTACCGCCAAACCTAAAGCCCGCACCTCCACCTTCAATAGAAGAGAAAGTTGCTAAAAAGTCAGGAGGAGCTACTATAGAAGAACTAACTGAGGTAAGCTAGACAGAATTTGTTTTCATTTTTAAATGGATTATTCCAGTGATGTTGACTCTGGAGCGTGCCAAAACCCGAATTGTGGGCTGAACTGATAATGGCTGGCACCGAGTGGCCAAAACCCGAAATACAGATGTGGCAGCGGCAGAAGCTCTGTTTAGCAGGCCATTATCCGGGATGGCTAAGCTCCGCTAGCTAAAAGTTACTTCCCATTACTTTTGCTTTCCAGTTTTAGAAGCCAAACTGACTGAGGAGTGGGACGGTTCGTTTGAATGGAGGAGGTGTTGAGTGAGCAACACGCAGAAGCTCGCCTACAGTTTCGTTTCCATTCACGACGTGTTCACTGATCGCCACGAGTGTACTGCATATACGCAAAGACACAGACAATCTTCAGAAATGATCTTTTGCCACCGGAGCTTGGAAATTAATGAGAATAGCTGGCCATTGCCTGAAAGGAACTTCTTTCGCATCAACATTTCGGGTTTTGGCTGTTTGGTACCAGCCATTGGTGATAATGGCCAGCCATTATCAGTTCTTCCTTGCGATTCGGGTTTTGGCAGTAACATATATTTTAAACACTTATTTTTGTTTTTAAGAATTTGGTCTTTTCAATTGAGGCTTTTTTGGGGCTTTGTTTTATTAATGTTATTTTGTTGTTTTTTTCGGGGCGGGGGGGGGAATGCTGAATTATTGCTGCTAGGATCCAGAAATACCGGTTTCACATATTGAAACTTGCTATTGGCTAACCTTATGCCAGCCTGCCACTGTCAGTATATTCTGTTCCCCTTGGTTACAAGCTTAATATACTCTGTGTTTTTGGCTAAATGAGCTTTTTATCCTATTGTAATATTTTCACTTGATAACGGATGTGACAAATTCTACTTTATGTATAGAGACAAGTCCACCCATATTTACTCTGGCTTTTTTATAAAGCCAGGTAATGGAGTCTGTTCTTTTGCTTGTCAGGAAGGAATTGACTTTGCTTTATGTGTCACCTCATCAGTTGCAACCTCTCCATCATGCCTTGTTTTCCATTCTTGAGTTCTATTCTTTTAGAGACTCAACCTGTAAGACATTTATGGAGAGATACTACTATCTAACCCAATCGCAAATGTTTCAGATCTTTTATTTTGCCATGCCTTTGGGGATCACATAGTTTCTCAATCTGTTTCACCACTTAGATTTATTACAATATGAATTACAACATTTTTTTAAAATAAAGGATGTAGTAAAGGCTTCTTTCTATTGCTTATCCAATCCAAACTCCTTATCCAAAACCTGTGAACACTTAGTATTTCCTTATGTTTTTAGCCCTCATCTTCAGCCCTCTTATCCCTTCTAATAAGTTTCTTTTTTTACCACCATCTGACTAGATCACTTTCTTTTCCTTTCCTTGCCAGTCCTTGTTCTTAACTATGAAAATCTGGTTTAGAACTCTTCGAGGAATATCCCTTGATTATCAAATTCTGCCTGATTCTGTTCTCTTAAGCTTTTGTTCTTTCAGCACTTAATGTATTCAGTTTGTATTATATCAGTTTGCACTTGTTAACTTGTGTTGCTCTGTAAAAGCGTTTCTCAATTATTTCATGTGTATGTATTCCGTCTTGAACTAGATTGTAAGCTCCTTGAGAGCAGGGACCATGTCTTTTTTTTTTGTATTATCTGGACAGTGCCCAGTACAGTGCTCTGCACATAGTAGGTGCTCAATAAATGTTGTTGACTGACTGACCAGCTAGAGTGTGTTTAAATAATAACTAACTCAAATTATTTATCTGTAATCTATCAATCTTGTTTTAGTTTTGAAAGTAGATTTTACTTGGTTTTATGTTAAGAAATTACATGTTACTTTATCTAAAGTGTAAGATTTATGTTTTGTTTTTACTTTTTAAGAAATGCAAACAGATCGCACAGAGTAAAGAAGATGATGATGTAATAGTGAATAAACCTCATGTTTCGGATGAAGAGGAAGAAGAACCTCCTTTTTATCATCATCCCTTTAAACTCAGTGAACCCAAACCCATTTTTTTCAATCTGAATGTGAGTATTAGCATTTATGGTTTGATGAAACAGCGGAACTTAATGGAACTATTTAAATAAAACTCAAATGGAATTTAGTTTTTTAATTTATGAATTAAAACTGTGAAAAATAACAAACAAAATCATTTTCAGACTGTTGAATATCTACTGAGTTTTAATTAAGAAACACATTATTTTCTAGATTGCTGCAGCAAAGCCAACTCCACCAAAAAGTCAGGTAACATTAACAAAAGAATTTCCTGTGTCATCTGGATCTCAACATCGAAAAAAAGAAGCAGATAGTGTTTATGGAGAGTGGGTTCCTGTAGAGAAAAATGGTGAAGAAAGCAAAGAAGATGATAATGTTTTCAGCAGCAATTTACCCTCTGAGGTAAGTAAGAGGAATATTATGTAGTTTTCTTTTTTTATACCTGAATCTGCCATTTTATTGTTATTTTATATCTGATTTGGATTCTGTTTCACTCTTCTTAGGGCCGGGGTAAACGGCAGGGCCGGGTTAAACGACAGATGAAACAACCCGCAGCTTCTCATTTGACAGTAACTCGATGCAATTCACTTTGTGGAACCAAGCCACAAAGTGAAAAGCATCGAATTGCAGAGAACAGTGTTGTCACATCCCTACCCAACATTGGGCCCTCCTTGCACTTGTGGGAAAGTAGCCCGAGGTACAACTATTTAGCTTCCCGTTTTGCTTCAAGGCTCTATAGCTCTAGATTTTGGTGGTAGCAAATTTACTGGGTGGAGGGAGAGAGGCCTATCAGGTTCAACACAAGAAGTGGAATGGAAAGGTCTTTGTAGGCTAATGTGAGCATCTCGAATACATAGCCCATTGCCCTTAAATAATGGTTTCTTACTATTTCTCTGGGTTGTTTGTCAGATCGCCTTTATTTTAACCATTTTCCCTTCCCTGTGCTACCTTGGCCCTTTTGAATTCTTGTGTTTAACCTAATGCTCAGCCTTGGTGTACTCCATTTCCCTTCTCCTTCCCCTCTTTGCTACTATTAAAAGTTGGAGAAGTGGAACACCTTGAAATTTTCATGAGGCTATAGTTATATCTTGTCAAAATGACGCAGTAATAACGCCAAGTGTCAAAACAACCCCAGTAAAATGCCGCCTGATTAAATAATGTGCTGCTGAATACAGTGCACATGAAAACAGCAAGACTGTATATATATGTAAATATATATATATATCTGTATCTTTGTATGTATCTCTGTATCTGTACCTTTGCTGTATCTTTTAATAAACAGTTTACTTTTATTTAACTTGTTGTGCAAAATCACGCTTGGGGGATCTGGGAGGGTGGAGACTTTTAGTAGGGGGTGGTGGGAGTTTTAAAATACCATAGACTAGTCATCACCTCTTGCCCTTGGTTTCCAAAGCCCAGACATTTGTCCAAGGACCGGATTAGATTACTGGTGCCCTTACAATGTGGGGCTTCTTCCCCACTTCCTTTTCTTGCATTTCTGGGATATGTAGGTCAGAGAGACCTGTACTCTTCACCTTCAGGTTCCCTTTATTGGCCATATCATCATCTTCCACTAAACACCTCCAATATTACAAATAAATCCTGTTTATAAAATAAAATCAGAAAGTGAACAGAACCCAAATCAGAAACGTTTTGATAGTACTTTTTTTACCCCTGAGCTATTCACAGGTGACATTTTCACTTTTTTTTTTTTTTTTTTTTTTTTACCTGCGGCATTTTAAACAGCAAGTTCTATACGATGAAGCTGGCTGGACATGATAACTGGCCAGTGCTACTTACAGTCACCGGTGATGATCTGTGTTAACATGGGGCTCAACAATCAAAGCAAGTTATGCCATCACCGGTGAGGGGGAATAGCTGGTTTGGACACAGTTTTAGTGAAACAAGTTGAGTAGTTCAGTTACCAATCCCTAAATCCAGCTACCTGCACATCTGACCAGGGAAAGGGTAACTGATAGTTGCAACTGACTTAAATCTTGTAGCTGACTATAAACCATTGATAAGGGCTGAACAGACTTAGAAATTCTGATACATATGCTTCTAGTAATTTCTTGCAGATTAAACATTTTAATAAAGAGTTGGAGAAAAACAGGGAGGTTATGTGAGAAAAGTTTTCCAACAGAATGAAGCCCTATAAAATTGCAAAATTCCAAGGGGTTTTTCCGAGAAGATAAATGACCATAACTTTTAACTAGTTTAATACAGGGAAAAGTGACTAGTAAATCCTGATGACTTTTTTTTTTTTGATTGAGAATTTATATGTATATATATTTATTTGAAATTCACTGTTCAGTCAATTTCAGTCTTAACACTGATGGTGCTGCCTTAGCCTTGTTTGTCATCAAAAGTGGTTGACAAATTTTAATTAAAAGTTGGGAGGAGTTATTCCAAAGAAATCCCAGGGTAAAAAGGTGGGTATTCGAATTGTATAATAAGTAAAGGGAGTGTTTTATTAAAGCAGGAGGAAAAAAGATTCTGTTCAGAGGGCTAAATAAATGAAGCAGATTTCCTCTTATAGGAAGATATATACAACTACAGTATTTGATGTCAGAACTCTGAGCTAGTTTCTTAGAAGATTAGACTCAAACAATACATAGGTTAACTTTAATTTTAAAACAATCCCAAAATTTTAGGAAAAGGGACAGGATTTTGTTTTGGCCTCAGGTCTCTGTGCTTGTATGTAGCAATATTAAACACCGAGAGGAAATGTTCACATTATAAAATGTTCAGTTCTAGTTATTTAGCTGTATCTTGTATTTGTAACATTAATAATGTTCTGTATACCAATGTTTGTGGAATACTGGTGACATTTTATGAGAGCATTGACCCTTTTCCGTCAGGGGTTGAAATAAAGCCTTTAGAGTAAAGGAAAGTTCTTTTAACAGTTCTTTTAAAGTCAGTATTTTAACTATGAATAGTATTTTCATTTTAGTAAATACAAATGGATTTTGTGGTTCTTTAGTTTTGAGTGTAAAACATTTAGGCAAAGGTCACAGATTGGATCCCAACAATTGTCTTGCACACAAGTGCTCTTTGACATTAAGTATGAGTGGGTGGATCAACATAAATCCATCTTACAGAATATCAACTCATCAAATTGTGTGCCCTGCTGCCATAAGCATAAGAAGTAGTAAGCCAGCATCATTCTCAGTAAGGAGTGACTGCAGAATTTTGACCATACCTGTGTGAATTTGATTTATAAGCAATGAAACAAATGTTGGAAAACTATTGTAAAAAATGTACTTGGGGCATTAATTCTTGGTAACAAATGTTAGCAAAGGCTTAGTGAGTTGAAGATTTAAATATAATCTTTGACATAAAACTTCCTTGGGTTTTAGAGGTCCAGAAGTGGCTCTCCATGAAGGCCTAGTGATTGCTTACATGTGAAGATAATTTTTGTCTCAGGCTGTGTGTTTGGTTTTTATTTCTGAAGAATATTTCCACATCCCCAATGGAGCTAAAAATCTCTTAAAGTTTAGAAATTCTAAATTCATTAAGTTTAGGAAAGCTAGTTCTTGTGTCAAGATGAAAATTTCAATTGGAAATTAAATACATAGGTCCTAGCAGTGCTAGAATGTAAGTAAGTACAGCCTTGTTATTCATTCTCTCCTTAGATTTTCCTGGGTGATTAACACTGAATTTCCTTAAACCTTTTAATAGGTTATGTGTTTGTTTTTCTGTTACATTTCATTTAGATTAAGTGTATAAGTTAAGAGTTGCACTTGTTTATTTTACATGATATAAAAAGATTCATAATTCATTTTTTAAAATGAATCAAAACATTAACAACTGAGGCAGTCTGTAGTGGCTTTTGTTTTTGAAGCTGTTATTTTCATCTCTATATGAGCCTTTGTATTTCATTAGTTTTTACTAAATATTTTAAAATAATGTTTTATATATAAGTCAGATGCTTTTTCTTTATTTTCATTATAATTAAAATCGTTCTTTATGCTATCTTAATTCAAGGTACCTGCAGCTACCTGTGTAGGAAATAATTCTATATTAGGAGCTATTTTCATTATCTGATTAACTGTGTTATAATTCTGTTCAGCTCTTTTATAGCTTTTCATTGTCTTTTTAAGAAATACTGAAGTTACTTGTACAATGTAAACAGTTGGGTTAACAAAAGGGGGGAGTAAATTGACTTAGAAGTTTGTTTTTTTTTAAACGAGGAAGATACAAAAGGTACACAATTACAGCTTAGGCCCTGAAATGCATATTACATGGTGCTATTTACCTTATATATTTTATTATTCCTGACTCGTTTTTAGGTTGTAGAAGAAGTAATCTGCTGTGTTGATGAAGTAGAAAGATAAATAACTTGGACAGGTTTTTATTAAAGTGAGAAGTATTCAGGATACTGTTTTATGTAGATTTCACCCGTTAGAACAAGTCCTAGGGAAGTATTTTCCCGCATTGTAATATCTGGAATATTATTACACAGTCATAGTTATACTTTATACATTATACTTTATATATTAGGTAGAAAGTCTAGCATATCAGTGGAAACGGCTTGCTGATGACAACTTGATAATACTATTCTATGGGATTTAAGATTTTTTTTCTAGTTTTGAGAAGGAATTACTTTAGCATCATCTTGATACCTTTCACACATTCCTGTTTCTGAGCAACATTAAAAGATGTTTAAGGCCCTAACGCTTCATTATATAGTATAGTACACGTACTCCAATATAGTAGTCACTAGCCACTGAAAAATCAGTTAATTGCACTAGCCACATTTCAAGTGCTCATTAGCTATCTCTAGAATATTATGTAGGACAGTGCTGCTTTAAAGAGGAGCTGTGCTAGTTTTTGAGTGTTTCAATACTAATACATGCATTTGGACTAGTCCTTGTATATTAACGCTTTGGGGATTATAGATAGATGGATTTTTTTTTTTTTTTTTGAGGGTAGTGTCACTGGCCCTCATATGTGGGACCCGAACCGGGGTCGCTGGCTTCCCAAGGCAGCGCTTTAACCACCGCGCCACTTGGCTGGCCCTATAGATGGTATTTTCTGCATTGTGTATTCTGAATTACCTTGAAATCCTGTTAATGCTTTTTATTGCAAATTCTTGAGGCTCCTTAAGAGGTTAAGATAATCCTGATTCATACTGTTTCGAATATATTTCTTAACAGTAAAAAGGAACACATATGAAATTAGTCAAATTATTATTTGGTAATAGTGTTTTGACATAAACTTGCAGCTCACTTGGTAAGCCTGTTGAAGAATAAATGAAGTTGTATTACCTTAGGAAAAAAATTATAATTTTGTCTAAAGTAAATTTATATTAAGCATAAAGGTTGCTATATTAAAATTATTTTCAGAGAAGTGGATTTAACATAAAATATTACTGAGATTTGAAAGAAGTTTTATCCTGGGGATAAAATGATGAAACATTAGGTTACCTGCTTTTGCAATAAAGGCTTAAAGAGAAAAAAGTATGAAGATATAACATGTCTTTAGAAGGATGAATGCACAGATAGGTATATTTATTTGCTTTCCATTTGGGAAGAATTCATTTTCTTTTGGAAAAGTTGGGAGTTTTCAAAGCCATCTTAACTACATGTTTATGGCTAATTTATATGTGGACATTGGTGATCAGGGCTTGGGAATGGTTGGTGGATACATTTTCCCCAGCATCACCTCTGAGTTTAGACTTTAGAATAAAAATCCATTACTTACACCTAAACACCCTAACACTTAGATTTATAGACTGCTATGGAATCCAAAGTAATTACAGCAAGGTTAATGAACAGTATTTGAGATGTATTTGGTGAGCCTTTCAAAATTAACGTCAATAATCCTGAGAATTTTAGGAAACATCTAAGGTAGGCCAAAGGAACGCAAATTCTGACCAGGAAATCCAAATGGTCAGAATTACAATAGAAGTGAAAGGCGAATGAACATACTAAGTTTAATGTTTAGTGTTTCAGTCTGATTTTGCTTAGGTGATTTATAGGTCCCAGAAATATTCTAATTAGTTTGGATAATTTACTAAGTTGACTAAGAAATTAAGATCTTTCACTCATGAAAGCTATATTCTAATAAACAATTACAGAATGAGTTGAATTTTGCTTTCATTTTAAGAAGGCATATATAAAAATTTATACTTTGTAGTACTTTGTAAGAAAAAAAATTTAATTTTGCTAAAGGAATATTAGGTGATTTAGCAGTGATTTAGGAATAATGGAATGATTAAGGTCTTCTGAAGTTAGGAGAAAGAAAGTTAGTAATCCTTATGCATGATAGAATTATTCTTAGCCGTATACCCTTCTCTACTATATAGTCTTATTTTGAAAAGAAGTATTTTATATGGAATACATAGTCAAATTACAGGTAGCCTTTACTTAGTTTTTTAAATAAATCCTTAGCTGTTAACTCATTTTACTGGCTTCCTTATATTTGTCATACCCATGCAGTACTTAATCATTCTTTACATGTGAATATAGGGAAACCTTCCCATGTCAGATGAGTATTTTCCAAAAATGAATTCTCTTGGGTGAAATAACTAGAAAATATGTATTGGTTATGTTGTATCGAAGAAAACAAGTATTAATTGGTGAGTTGGTACAGATCAACCTGAGCTTTTAATGTTAGAACAAAAAATATCAGATACTCACTTGATGAGTTTTTTTCTTCCGTGGTTGAGCCTTCCACAAATCTGACAAAGGGGGGATTTGCTTTAAAGGTTACCTTTAAGAATTTTCCTGGACATTATGAAACATTTTTAAAAGTTAAATCATAAAGTCACTTCTGCTTAGCATAAGGATTTTTACAGGTAGAATAGAAGCTTAGAAAAGGAGAACATGAGGCATTTCAAACATACCTTATTTTTAAAGTGTTTTAATCCCACAGAAATATTTTAACTTTGGTCATAAATGTATATAAACTGAAAACAAAAGTTTCATGTACATAGTGAATATATCCTTTGAAGAAATTGAGTTCTTAAGACCAAACTATATGAAAAACTGCAAGAAAGTTAAAAGGTCTACAGATGCGTAAAGGGAGAGACCATCGATGTGATAGTGGTTTTCTGTTTGCTGTTCAAGAACCATATTGCTTCTGAAGGTTATGTTGATGAGTAGGGTAAAATAAAAACTGCTAATGAGTATAAGAATAATAGTTTAAAAATAGTTTAAAAAATTCTTAGTGAAAGCTAGAGATAATTTTAAGTTCTTCACAGAACTTTCTAGAATTGTATTGTAATTAGATACAGAAAATACGGAATCAGTCACTTTTCGGATTGAATTCAACACCTGCCTCTAATACTTTGTAACTTACCTTAAACAGTCCTTGTCTACTTTCAAGGTTTCTTTACCTTTTTGAGTCTTCTACCTACTTTACATGATTATTAATAATAAAGACTATTTTGGTTCTCACATGTAGAAACTAAAGGTCTGAGCACTTTACAGAATTTAGGGGGTCTGTCATAATTTGAGATAATTATCTATGTTTTCTTTCTTAGCCTGTGGATATCTCGACAGCTATGAGTGAGCGGGCACTTGCTCAGAAAAGACTCAGTGAGAATGCATTTGACCTGGAAGCCATGAGCATGTTAAATCGAGCTCAGGAACGGGTATGTAGCACTTGTAATATCTAAATGAAAATTTCACTCACTAGATTGTTGTGTCATAAGCAAAATCTGTGGTATGCTGTTGAAATGTAGGTTCTTATCTTGAAAATCCAAGGAAATAAATCATTTATGTGAATTAGCTTATTTTAAATGAACGATTTGGGATCTGGTCATTCATTCAGTAAATGTTTATTGTGTACTATGTGGCGGGAACTGTTTCTTGAGCGAATAAAGAAGAAAAAATTTCCTGCCATCATAAAGTTTATAATCTGGTATATAAAAATAGCTAATTGCCTGTAATAGCCCTGTGAAATGTAGGTAGTATTATGAGTCCTTGTTTTCCAGCTAAGTAAACTGAGGTAGAGGGGTTAAGTGATGCCCAGTGTCACAAAACTAGTAAGTTGGGGAGTTAGGATTCAGACTTAGTCTGAGTCAGAGTCTATGCTATTAACAATGGGCAGCTTCTCCATTTCTGCTCTACCTTTTGATGGTAGATCCATGTAGAAACTGAGTACATGCATATTCAGATGGATAGGAAATACATTGCCTGACAATAGCAGGTGTTCAGTAAATATACTTTGAATGAATGACAACTGATTCTTTGTCACAATAAATGTTGGTGATTAATGTAGTGCACGATTTTTAAAGAAAGCCATTTTTTACAGAGAGTGCGAAAAATATGTAAACATAGGACTTGTATTCTTTTTTTGTTTGTTGTTTTTTTTGTTTGTTTTTTTGTTTTTTAGCTGAGCCATCCTGCCACCTGTTGGCAGCTCAGCTTTGGCTGGGCATTGAACTGCTGTTGCTCAGAGTTCAGCTTGCACTCTTGAGCGAGCTCTTAACCAACTGAGCCACTCGGCCAGCCCTACACATGACTTGTATTCATCTTTTGTTATCGGTATATATTGAGCATTACAATTTTAATAGTTTTTTCTTAAAATGTATATATATGTTTTTGGCACCCCTGGTATATTCAAATGAACAATTTCCTGTACTTATTACTATTTAAGCATATATATTGAATATTGAATTTATTGTGGATTTATAATACTTCAAAGTAAGTAATTAAAAACGCAGGCTGTCATGACATTCTTCAAAATAGCACACAGATCAAGAGCTCATAATGAAAAGGATACATGCTCTCCTGTTTACGTATCTCATGTAAATGCACTCTGATGAGTATGATCGCTATGCTTTTTAGTTGTTAGAGATATAGCTCAAATCATATTAATAACGGGATTCACTGAATGTTATCAAACGGCTTTTTTGGAATGTTTAGGAAAACAATATTAAATATATATAAATTCACTATGTGGTTTTAAAAAGCGGATATTTAAGCCTGTTTTTTCAGGAACTAAATAAACCATTTTTAGTAAATTGTTAATAGCAAGGGCATTTTAACTAGATAATTTTACTTAGTTAATTGATGCATCTTCTTGTCTTCAGATTGATGCCTGGGCTCAGCTGAACTCTATTCCTGGCCAGTTCACAGGCAGTACGGGAGTGCAGGTTCTGACACAAGAACAGTTGGCCAATACTGGTGCCCAAGCCTGGATCAAAAAGGTACACAATGTAACGCACATAGAAAAATGTGCAAGTTGAAAGTTAAAATTTTTTAGAAAGTTTTATTAAAAATGCACGAGGAGGCCACTGACTCAAACCCAAGTTCATAAGTAAATTTGCTATGTGTGTATACTCCAGGATGGACACTGAAGATGGACCAGATTCACGAGACAATTGCCAGTGTATAAATATGGCTCAAGAGCCACTCAGTTTATATCCTGAGGTTATTTTTATTACTGCTGCTACTGGTTCTGTGGGGGGTGGTTTTGTAAAACTGTGTTTTGAATGCTAACAATGGATCTCAGGTGGTGTTCAGAATATTCCACAGTTCCTGTTTGACTGCTAATCTCATGACTTCAAAGCAGTGGTTCTCAAATTTTTTCTCATCATGGGATACTTTGTTTCAGGTTTAGTTTTGGTGGATCATTGCCCCCAAGAGCCCTCTACCACCCTAATTTTCCACTGCTGTTCCTCTGCCCTTCTTTCCCCTTCCTTAGTGCCTGCGCCCTCCTGTAAGCCTCCTTGGCCCCCGTTCCTCACCCCTCTTGTGATCTTCAGTCCCAGGTCCTTGTGGTTGGCAGCTGTTGGTGACAGCAAGTGGTTGGGAGGCCCCAGTATTAGCACTGCATGCGGTGATTTTGCCTTGGGACTGGAAGGCTGGGGGAGGACGGCCGGAGTGTGGGGTGCACAGTGTTGAAGGGTGAAGAGGGGGGGATGGGGATGGAGAATACTATCTGTGGACCACCATTTAGGCCCCAGTGGCCTTTGGTGATCCACAGGCTCAATTTGAGAACCACTGACCTCATGAAAAAACAGGATATATGAGACCTAAATTCAAGGGAGAGGACGGACGCCTCGTGCTGTGAAGATATAGGTGCTCCTGGTTTTCAGAGTTCTGCAATGAGACCTGTGAACTCCACCTACGGCTGCCTCGTTGTTGGGGGAGTCTTAGGTGGTTACGAAGGGCTTTCTGAAGAAATGCATTCTGGTGAAGGGATGTGGCCTGGTTGGATGGGTGATTGGAAATTTGTTTCAGGAGTACTGGCAGCATAGCAGTGCTGAAACTGGGAGGCTCCGTGGTCTAATGGATTGGGAAGGTTTCTTTATCTGCTGTACTCCTGACTCCTTTTGTGATCGTGGGCAAGTAATTACTTGGAATTTCAGTCTCCAAGTGTCATGTGAAGACAAGTCCTCGTTCATGCCTCTCAGGGTGGTAATGTGATGGACACCTGTAGAGAATTGCCATGAGTGCCAGTGGACGGGCTGAATTTCTGAAAGATGAGATTTTGGTTGCTTTGGACCTTTTAATCTCACAACATTTATTTCACTTTATAGCATTATCTCTGGTGATCCTCTTATTAACAGATTATTAATATGAAACATTATATATTTTCACTTTGCCTGCCATTTTTGGGGGGGAAATAGTTGTACTCTAATATGTGTATAGTGAGTACACAGATTCATTAAAAAATTATAACTTAAATAGTTTACTAGGGGTTGCAGTTGGAAAAAGATGAGAATCCAGCAAAATATTTTTAAGTTTGAATTAATTCTGGATTAATTACAGTATTTCAGGTATGAAAGTGATTTGTATAGTATTTGAAAAATGGCTTTCATCTCATTGAGAATTATAAATGTACATCTATTTCTTTAAGTTTTCATTCTTTAATACTATTTAAGAATTTATATATAAATTCTATATATTCTTATATATTTAATATATATATAAAATCTTAAAGCTGAGTACTCTATTTCAGGAAGTTAGACTTGAAGCTTATATAGGTGTTTACGCTAGGCACATAATAAACAGTCATGTACTTTACTAAGTAGAAACTTTTCAGTGTGATTCCACTGCAGAATTTTGGTCTTGACTGATCCATAATGCTTCTGAATATACTTCTAAAATGCATGTTAACTTTTTTTTTTTTTTTTTTTTTTTTTTTAGCTGAGCCATCCTGCCATTTGGTGGCAGCTCAGCTTGGGCCAGGTATCTAACTGCTGTTGCTCAGAGCACGCCCCACGTTAACTTTTTTTTTTTTTAGCTGAGTCATCCTGCCACCTGTTGGCAGCTTAACGGCAGTTCTGCTCGGGCTATCCCATGTTAACTTTTAAAAAGTGAATCTTTTACAGATTCAGTTGGTGCCCTTTAAACTTTCCCTTAAATTTTTATTTCCAGTCTTGTAGGCAGTTACAGATTTTTAAATAATTTACATCATTTTAAATGTAAATAATGTAAATCATTTTGATAAATTATCATGAGATAGATGTGTTCATCTGACCAAATTTTAAAATAATTACTGAAGAAAGCAATGTTTTTAGGAAAACTTATGTTTGTATGTTACTGAAGAATATTTGCTACTAATATTATGGAAGGAACATTTTATAAAAATGAGCTAGGACATGTGGAAAAGTTATTAGGAAAATTTAACATTTAGTTCACTGTCAGATATCTCAAAACTATCTAATTGTGCTTAGAAAATTTTTCAAATGATCATTTGACTTTTTCTTGCCTTGTTAGGGTGTTGCAACACCCTCTCTTTATATGTTAAAAACCACATGGAATGCCAACATTCTCCTTATTCTTTTAAGTTTGTTGCAGTATATTCTTAGATGAAAAAGGAGAGTTTTGGTGTGGGTTTTTTTTTGGTCACTAAAACATTTTTAAATGGTTATTGATTGAAAATTGTTGTTTTTTGGAATGGAATGATTCAGACATAACCGGATGAATATTGTAGTCTCAGATTAATCAGCTTTCTGGTGAAGTGTATACACACTGGGGTAAAGAAACAGATGAGGATATTAGAGAATGGAAACAATTGGAAACCTGGGTTATTTGGGGATTTGTATTACACTCTGCACAGTTGCCCTTTTTTTTAGGAGTGTTTCCTGGAAAAGAGGGGCCGATGAACCTGGAAGTAAGTAAAAGTCATTCTAGGTGTGTAGCAACAAGGCAGTTGATACCCAAGCATCAGCTAACTTTTTCTCTTTATATACATCAACACTGCATGGCCTGCACCAAATAAGGAACTGAACCAGGGGTATGTTTTTACCTCCACAGCTGCCTCCTTCCATCAGAGCGCCTTCTTGAACTTAATGTCTAGTCACACAAATCATTGGCATGTTTTCTCTCTAGCATATAATTAAAAAGCTGGGAGAAAATAATAATATACAGTTTTACTGTGTAAAAACAAGATTTAAAAAATTTAGTATTAACTTATCAATACAGGAAAATGACTAGTGCATACTATTTCTAGATTTACCAAAATTTTTTACCCCCTTTGTTGATAAGTTAATGACTTCTATATATTTTCTAGAGAATGTAAATCTAAAGTGTAATAACGGGGGGAAATAATCTTTTGGAGATTTATGTCATAAATTTTTTTTTAAATGACCATAAAGATCAACAGTAGAAGTCAGTAGTTTGTTACATGTACATGGATGCCCTTTAAAAAAAGGCATCACATTGTTTCTTAACGTGGAAATAATTGACTGTTGACCATGCTAATATATATAGTTGTGCATCTTACGACATTAAGTGCTTTGCTGCTTTGATGGAAATTATGGTTCAGTGGGTTGGATACAAGAGAGATGACTGTTCACAGAATAACCTGTGAACTTTCACCCCTCTGTATGGAAACTTGTTTCAGGGCCAAATCCTTGTAGCTGCCTTCTTGCCCCGGTCAGTGCCAGCCCTACTATTCACAACACTGCTGCTACCGAGGCCTAGGTATGTAAACATTTAAGGAGTTTTTTAAGTCTTTTAACATCAGCTAGGTTTTAAAAGAATTCAAATTCAGTTTGGTATAATTACAGGGTATTTTATGTGATTGTCTTCCATTTCTTACTGTGTAAATTTATTTTAAAGAGCTTTTTGCTTCATAGGGATTTTCTAAGTAAAATATTTATACTTGCTTTATGGTAGAATGGGGAGGAAAACTTTCAGTATTAACAGTATGCTTTTTCAGTGTCCATACTATTTCTAAATGATTTCTGGGCTTTATTCATTAACTAGGTACACCTGGGACAATTAATATTATTGACTGTTTTAACATTGCCTTCTTTTTATTTTGCAAGCTAAGAAGAGATACCAGTGAACCTAAATAGTGGACGAAAACAGGAGTGTTCTAATTTTTTTTTTTTTTGGAGGGGGGCATGAGGGCCACTGTTTTAAAACTGTTGTTTATTTGCCTTTGAAAATACTATTACGTTAATGTGAAAAACAATTAGAACATACACACTACAGTATGTATAAAGAAGCATTTAAATTTAATTGCTATTACAGATCTAGAAGTAAAATAAGATTTCTTTTAACGTGATGCTGATTTGCAGTCAAATTCTAACTGTAAAATGGGGACATTTTACCTTTTTTTTTCTTTGGATAGGATCAGTTCTTAAGAGCAGCCCCAGTAACTGGAGGAATGGGAGCCGTTTTGATGAGAAAAATGGGCTGGAGAGAAGGAGAAGGATTAGGAAAAAACAAAGAAGGAAATAAGGAACCTATCCTAGTTGATTTTAAAACTGACCGAAAAGGTAACAAGTTTTTTGGGGAATGTTTATTGTATCTCTCTTAACATTTAGGGTTTCATTACTGTCATACCTTCTTTTGGTGTCAGTGATCCTGAACTGCTGGAGGCACTTCTGGTATATATGTACAGCTATTTGTTAGGAAAAAAGGTTTAACCTGTTTTGAGCAGCTCATATAAGTATATATGGAAACACTAATTTGAGCTTTGAAAAATATTATGGAAGTATGCATATATATCTGTATGACTAAATTTTAACTAGATTTCATATTTAGAAAGTGGAATTTCCATTTGGTTTTCTCTTGACAAGGAATACATTCTTGTTCTGGGATTTGATTTTTTTTCTTTCTTAGATACTTTATCCCACATACTCCCATTCTTTCCTACTCGAGTGCTATTTTGTCTTCACTTTATAAACCCTTTTTTGTACATCCCTCTCCAAGCTGAGTCATTCCTGAGTTGTTAGGTTGGGAAACAGTAAATCACCTGCTGACAACAGTATTACCTCTTCACATTGCCTTGTGTTAGGAGCACCTTGGGACTTTTGTTATCTACCTGTATTTTGCTACTGTCCTCAGATAACTGGGGGTCTAGGCTGCATGTAGTCACTAAGTATTAAAAGTATACTTAGGTAACATAGATAACAGCTAATTTGTAACTTTTAAATAATTTCTTCCCTTAGAATAATGTCCTGAGTATCACGGGGGATGCCAGCTGATTGTGTTTTCAATAGCTTGTTTAAGCCTGAATTTTAAAAACTGGAAAATTTAAAACTGGTATTTTCCTTATCTTTGTAATCAAATAGAAAGTTAAGTTGAAGTTAATGCAAGTATTCTTTCTTAATAGCTTTGGAAACTGATTAGCTCTGACCAAATTATGTATTTTTAAAAATGTTTTGCATCAATTTCTACAGTGTCATTTATGTAGGTGGATATTGCCATTTTATTTGAAATGGGAAGAAATATGATAGACTCAGATAGGCTTTGAAATAACAGGAGAATCATCCTATGATGTAGCATTGATTCAAACTTTAAATTAGAAAATGACATTGTGTTAATTATTTTATTGCTGTCATTTTATTGCTTGTACAAGTTGATCAGAGTTCTTGGTGTCATAAAGGTAGTTTATTGGAAGAAAACATCTGTAGATACATAATTCCAGGGAACATTCTTTTTGTAATTGCAATATGGCCTGGGTTTGGGAAAGCATACTGGTGAAATTAACAAACACCTGGTTAAGGAATTCTCTCTAGGATTAAGTGGAAATTGGGAAATCACTGATTTTTGGATAGTAACACAGCTAAACCACTTTGGAAAGGGAGGGTATACACTGATGGCATGTTTGTTTTTTGAGAACATCTCACATTTGATAAGTCAGAAAGCACTTCATTCCTGGGGAGAAAATGGACCCATTCATCCATAGAGACAGGCTTGCTCATTTTTTTTACTTGGTGTGTGTGTGTGTGTGTGTGTGTGGTCTAAAGTCCTCACTTTTTGGGGAACACACTTAACAGCATTTTCTTTAAGGAATGGGAAATCTTTAGAAATCATTTGCAATAAATAGTCACTCTTTTTTAAACTTACAAAAAAACCCAGACCTCGAGTTGTTGATAATTATGGCACTTAATTATAATGTACTCACACATTAAATTCTTGTTTTCTGAACACTTCATTTATACTACTTCTAATACCAAGGTATATGAAGTGTAGATATATACTATATTGAAACAGAACCAAACAGAAGATGATATAGAAATCAAAGATAGTGGGAATCTGTTGAGTATTTTATTTGAAGGCATGGCTTGTTTTTACAGAGGGAGTTGTTTTGCTATGTTATAATTTAAAATGATCTTTGAAATTTATTCAGTGAACATTGACTCTTTTTTAAAGGTCTTGTTGCTGTAGGAGAAAGAGCACAAAAGCGGTCTGGGAACTTCTCTGCTGCAATGAAAGATCTGTCAGGTGAGGGTACACTTGAATTTCTTCTTGCCCACCCCCACCATGAACTCATAATGTGTTGCCACAGAAGGTGGAAATAATACCTGGTTTATCTTTTCCTTTAGGCAAACATCCTGTGTCTGCCTTGATGGAAATCTGTAATAAGAGAAGGTGGCAACCACCTGAATTTCTCTTGGTCCATGATAGTGGCCCTGATCATCGCAAACATTTTCTCTTTAGGGTAAATATGAATTTCCGCATTAATTGTATATTTATTAATATGATAACTTAATCTTAGAGGGTGAGGGATGAGTATATGATCACAGGATTACCATATTGTTTGTGGGTTGGGAGTGTGTATGTGTGGGTAGATTGGGTTTTTTAAAAAACATTTAAATATGCTTTATAAAATATGACTTTTTAATACCCTATTTTTTAAAAATGTTGGAGGGAAGTATTTGGGCAAAATCTGGTGAACAAATGATGTTTTCTAGTGGAAAAGGGGAATGAATTTAGTAGTTTTATCAAGCTTTTTTCAATTTGGAGACCTGCTCTTAATTTGCAGTCCCTTTTCCCAGATGATTTGCTGCTTCTGGGTTGACATTAATTTGACATACATCATATGGGTTTTATATTTTTGTAAATTATTTTTCTAGCATTTAGTGAAAAGCTAATAGATATTAAAGTTTGATGCTGTTCTTATTGTATGTTTTTCTTGAATAGGTATTGAGAAATGGAAGCCCTTACCAGCCCAATTGTATGTTTTTCTTGAATAGGTATTGATAAATGGAAGCGCTTACCAGCCCAGCTTTGCCAGCCCTAATAAGAAGCATGCTAAAGCCACAGCAGCTACTGTGGTTCTTCAAGCAATGGGCCTTGTACCAAAGGACCTCATGGCTAATGCCACTTGCTTCAGGAGTGCCTCACGTAGATAGATTGAGGTTTTATAATCATTTCAGATAATTTTACTCTGCATCAAAATGTATTTCCTCTTTAATGTTGTAAATATTTGGCAATTTAAGACATTGTGTAAAAAGCAATCTGTATAAACATCTCCAGGCTTTGATTTTTGTACCATGGAAATTGTATTTAACCATACAGGGTTTTGGTATGTTTATATTGTTTACCTTAGTGATGTATTTGTTTAAGTGGCTAACATCCAAACAATTGTTTGAAGGCATCCGTAATCTTCAGTGTGGAATGTTAAATAACGCTTTTATACTGTATTTTGTACTATGATGTAACTTCCCTTCCTTATGGCTAGGCTGCTGTAACACTTGCCTGTAATCAATGAAGGGCTGTGCACCTTGTACTAGTTCACAATGGGTTCTGCTGGACAGATAACTGGGCCAGTGTTATTGAGGTAATCAAGCAAGATCTGTTCCACAGGGCTAATGCCACCATCTCCCCTTAAAATTTTGTATTAGTTATAAAAAGAAAGTGGTATGTGTGATGATCAGCACTAAGGTCTGCATTCCCGTCAAAGCCACTTGGGCCATGAGAACGGAGTCAAAATGAAGTCCAACTAGAATTCTGCAGAGGCCAAGTACATTTAGTATGGCATTGAGTTGTGATATAGTTTTACTTTGATGTGCATTTTGAATTTCAGCTACACCTAGATAGACGTAAAATGATAATTAAAACGCTGTAACCAACTTATCTAATAAAATCGGCACCCGGCCACTATTTTTTGTTGACTATGAGAAAGTTTAAATTTATGTTAATTTTTAGGGTCTGATAGAATATTTCATGTGTATTACAGTGGTATTCTTATGCTATGTCTCAACTTTATTTTCAAAAGCTTAAGGCCCAAATATAAACTTCTCTGGAATAAATGTCGTGTTTTGTTTTCTGGATTATAAAGTGAACACATACTCTTCCACTAAATACTATTATTACTTTGCCCCGATGCTTTTGATTTCTGAGCCCCCCTTTTTTTTTTCCTGAGGATAGTGTCACTGGCCCTCATATGTGGGATCCGAACTGGGGCCACTGGCGTCTCAAGCCAGCTCTTAACCACCGCGCCATCGGCTGGCCCTCTGAGCACTTTTATTCAAGAAAATTTGAATTATGCACACACACCCCCCACTACCTAAAAAGCACATTAAATACTACCTTATCATGATAGCTGAGCATACTTCACAACTCTTAACACTATATGGAATACAAAAACCCTTACCTGAATGAACATGCTTTAAGATATTTGAGGAGAGGAATTTTAAATCAGTAGGAAAGCAACTAACATAAAAGCATCAACAATCAGCTTAACAGATACTAGCTACATTTGTTTTCTAACTTCACAAACTAGAATCTGCTAATAATTCTAGGTAAATTAAATATAGTTTTGCCCTGATTCTGTTAGTCACGTGCTGTGAGTTAATTGATACTATGCCTCAATTTCCCATTTGCAAGGAAAACACTGACATTGATTCAATTTTCTATTCAATTTATAATTAGGTTATAAGAATCTATAATTCTAATTTGTTTGAGGTTTAAAAAGGCTGAGTTTTCATATCTCAATATCTCATCAAAATAGCAAAAAATGATTTGAAACCTTAGGGCATGTAATTAATGTAAAAGTGTTTATAAACATTTGAATATTAAAGTTCTATTTCTTTTAACTTCCACAATGAACTTTAAAGCCAAAGGTATAAGCATCTTGAATTTCCTTGCTAGAAGGCTTTTTTCCTCAAAGATTCCTTTTAGGCTTACTTTGGTGTTCAGGATCTCCAATTATAAATGAAGTCACTCATTTCCACATTTCGTAAAGATGATTTTCCCAGTATTGGTGTTTGACTGAGTTGGTCCAGAGTCTTAGGGTGCAACCCACAATTAGCAAGCTCCTCATGAACAGTCTCCTGTGGAAATTGGTATACAAGTCAGTAAAAAGCACATCAGTCTTCTTTGAACACTCAAAAGTTTTTAATTACCATGGGAACTTGGACAAACAAATGTCTTGCTGCTATTCATCAATAAACATTATCCCAAAGAATTTTTGCATAGTGACTCCAAAAATAGATTGTGGTTATTTTTATAAGACAAAGTGATAGAAAGTAGGCAAATTTAAAGGTCTTAATAAAAAATGTCCAAAGTTAAAGGCAAATATGGTTAAATAAGTACCCATAATATATAACAGGAATCAGGCACTATTAAGTTCTGGAACTGAAGACAAGGAAAATAACCTGCCAACCTTTTTGGCAAGTTTAGTGAATGCTGAGTACAGCAGTCTTAAATGTGTAAAATTTACTGCCCAAAAACAACATACATAACGGACATCCCTTCCTCTTAGTAACTATAAAGTACAGTTTAATAACTTGAAACAAGTTGGCTCATAAATCACTCCATCTAGTTGGAGGAAATTATAACTAAAAGTTCACTTACAGCTGTCTAATTACCTTATCCAGTACTTTATCCATTGGCGAGCAGATATTAAATACAACAGTTGGCTCATGGGCATACAGCCCTGCAGAAAATGACCCACTCTGTGAGGATTTGAGTAGCATGGTCATAGAATGTAGACAATGAGGCATGACAGGCCCTGTAATCTCCAAACTAAATTGATCTTTGTATTCAGAAAGAGCTTGTGTCTTCACATTTATACTTCGTGCCTTCAAAGAAATTCAAGGAAAAACAAAATTATGGTCATCTCTCAAGCTTTTGTCCCTAGCTAAAAAATGTGTTCAGTAACTTTTCATTTGGGTTTTTCTCTTTAGTTATGGTAAAAAAGTAGTTTGTAACACATTAAAAGAATGTTATATGAATAAAAATAGTAAATTCTCCGTCTCCAGCATCTCCACATTACGAGATTGTCAGTTTATATTCTAGGAAATACAATTTTTCTTATCGTAACCATTCTGATTTAGTAATACACTTTCAATACAGAATATTGGGAAAACAAATTAAAATTTGATTCTATTGCTATTATCATTCAGTATATATTTTGTATTTACATGTAATATGGACACACAGGCATACCTGGGAGATACTGAGATTTTGGTTCCAGACCACCACAAAAAAGCAAGAATCACAGTAAAGCAAGCAATAATGTTTGCTAGTAGGTTTGCCTTCAATTTTAAAAAAATGCAACATCTGAAGTATAATAGAGCAAAGTTTAATAAAATAAGGTCTGCCTGTAGTTTTTACTTATCCATGATCCAGTTTTTGAGATCTATAACATAACCTTCTTGGCTGTTTTTTCATTGGTTAAGAAATGAGACAAAGATTTAAGACTCATAATGAAAATCCTGGGATGCTTAAAACAAGAAATGAGACAAATGAGATTAAGCAACTTTTCCTTACGGCAAAAAAAGGAACGCCAAAATGTTTTTTGTTGCCAATACAATAAGAAAAATTTATTTCCATATTCAGATATTTTCATAGAACTACTTTGATTACATCCAAGAATTCTTTTACTGGGAGGAAAGCATAAACAAAATACGCACCATGTAAAAATGCAAGGTGTTGCTAAAAACAAAGAATTCAGCCTATCAAAGAAAAGTTTAAGAAGCTAAGTTATGAGGATTAGTATAGAATGTCTTTTTTTTCTTTTTATTACCTTAAGCATTTGCATTGTGGCACCACGGAAAGCTACCGGGGATAAGAGGGTTGGTGGAAGTCCTGCCTGTGGACCTGAAGTAGCAACTAAACTCTTACAGTTGATCAAAAAATTTAGCAATGTAAAGGTGTTCATCCCCTTCACCAGCACAACAGACTCGGGTCTGTGATCCACCTGTACTTCATGTTTCTCTTTACGCCTGAAGATCACCATCAAGGAAATGGCTAATGCAAACCCCAAAGCAATGGGAAAAGCAAGTTATCTTGATACTGAATCATGTGGGACTCCTTTTCCCCATTTCAAACTGGTAATGCTCTTGCTACCCCCTCACTGCAATTTTAAAGTATGTTTAAATCAAATTCATTTTTCTTTGATCTGAATTTGCTAGAAATTAAAACCTAACAAACACTGATTTCTTCTCTAGTGAAAAATACGTTGCTCCCTTCAAAAACTTAACCCAAAATGGAATGTTTCACTTTCAAAACAATAGCTTAATTGTTCATAGTTTATTGGTACTTAGGAGTTTGTTATTTAATGTCATGATAGAGAATTTTAATACGATCCTAAAATAATTTAAGATTATGGTCAAATAAACCTGCCAGTCAGTATTACATTACTCACTAACTTAATTCAATGAAAATCAATTCTAGTTAACAGCAAATGAAAAGGATACAGTTTGATAGACAGTATGTCTGGTTTTTTAATTTTATCTTGCACACCCATCTCTTCCAGCCAGGAAAAACTTTCTTCTTCATCCTCATCACTGATTGCTTGCTCCCTAAAAAATTGTTACAGTTAAAGTTCCCATTTCATAAAGCTGCTTCCTCTATAAAACTACTCCGGAGTCCATAAATCACTGGATGTTGTAAAAGGTTATTATAATCACATACTCTCCATCTCCCAAGCTTGTTCCAGATGCTCTCTTCTCATGGCCATTTTCTTTTATCAAAGGCAGAGAAAATTCAATACCTACATGAGAAAAAAACAATTTTCATTAATATATTTTCATAATTCATAATTTAAGTTCATAATTTAAATTCATAATATGCATTTTCTTTAATATAAAAGAATTTAACAGGTGTGCTCTATTTTTAGAGTACAAAATTTGAGATGTGAGTCTTTACACTTGATCTGTTAAGTCAGTAGCTTTCAAGCTTTTTTTTTTTTAAGATTTTATTGGGGAATCGGGGGAGGGGAACAGCATTGGGGAATTGGGGGGAGGGGAACACACAAGCTGCTGTCCTTTTGTTCTTCAGTCTAGTTGTGGAGGACATCGCTTCACTGGCCCATGTTGGTATTATCATTGCGCTCTTCCTGGGTGAGGCATATCAGTTGCCAGCCTGTGGATGGCCGCTCACCGCAGCTCTTGGCAGCTCACATCGGCTGCTGGCTACTCACGCTGGCTGCTGGCCACTCACTGTAGCCTATGGCAGCCCACTGCAGCAGGGGCTGCAGCCTATGCCGTCCTGGGGACTCACAGCAGCCCAGCTCCAGGTCGAGCTACCATTCACCATCTTAGCTGTAGAGGGCAGCGTCACTGCCCCTCATGTGTGGGATCTGAACCAGGGCCCTGCTGCTCAGAGCTGGCATCCCAAGCCAGCTCTTAACTGATGTGCCACTCGGCCGGCCCACAAAGCTTTCTTGACAGCAGCACACAACACACCGATTTTTCAGTGAAACAAAAGGTTTAGGGAATAATACACACTCTCACTACATGTGGTAGTCTTTCATAAAGTATATTTTACTCTATTTCATTTTTTAAAAAGTGCTGGGGCTAGCTAGCCGAGTGGTGTGGTGGTTAAGCGCTGGCTTGGGAAGCCAGCGGCCGTTTCGGGTCCCACATATGAGGGCCAGTGACACTGCCCTCAAAAAAGTAAAATAAAATAAAAATAAAAAGTGCTGACTGAACCCACTAAATAGATTTTATGATCTAATAATGGTTTAAACCAGTTTGAGAACTTATTAAAAGAGGTAGGTGATTTGTACTGTAATTTCAAGAGGAGTATATGTATTTGAATAGACTTTCTGACCCAATATGTGTTTTGTAAAGAGTGAAGGGAACACCATTAACTTAAAGCTATGTAGAAGGGATAGCTTAAATAATTGCTAAAAAAAGGGGAATCAAATGAAGAAATAAAACATTTCTTAATATAGATAAAACTGGTAAAAAATAATTCAACTTGTAAAAAAATAATTCTTTTGGGTTTCAAGAAAAGCATTTATTATATAATGTGGTATTCTCATTTTAATCTATAGTTTTACCTTCATTTTTCATAGCTTCTCTTATACCTCTAGTGGTAGGAGATAGGAGAGCTGTGATTACATCATTTCCTGCTAATCCTGCTGCACGGAACAGGACAGTAAACTGATAGGTACAAACGTAGAAGTAGGGGCACAGTTTTGTCTTCAGCAGATTATATAGTGAAGTGAAGCTCACAGACCTATGAAGCAAAAAATGTTCTTTAGATATTAATCAACCTTTAACTCAACATCTACAATTTAATTTTGTATAATTCAGTTTGATACTCACCTGATTTAAAACACATCACAAATATTACAGGTAATGGTTTCAATTTTTGCAAATGCATGCAACTTGGCTTTTAAAGAGCTAAAATTGGTCATGGGACTCACTGATGACTTCTAGATACTTAAACAAATAGTGTTTACCACTTAAACACTAACCATTTTTTCTTTAAACAAAATTTAATTGATAATTAGTTGCTGACATTCTCTGAAGCAGCTTCTGCTGAGAAACGAAGCAGCCACTGACAAGAATTATGTTTATACTATATTTATGGAACACTTATATACATTGCACAATTGCATAAAGAGTGAATAAGAGCCAAAAAAGTAAACCATTTAAATGTTGGTTATTAACAGTTTAAATAAAATAATTCAGAGGGACACAGAGATCCTTTTATCACTATACATTTCCATGTCATAAATAAAATGAGAGAACACTGCCAAAATGAAAATTCACTATTGGGTTGCACTAGGTTTTACTGATCTTACCAGTCACTCATTAAAACATGTTGCAGGGTTTCATCATTTGACCAAGGGCTTATCTTTCCAGCCATTTTTCTATCAGCTCCAATACGAGGGAACATAGACAGCCAAGGAAAGGCAGGGTGGAGCCAATAGATAAGGCTCTGTTGGAAGGCACAACGAAGCTCAGTGGAGAGTTTGGGATCCTAAAATCCAGAGATATTGTACAGTTTTTGCCCCATTAGAAGTATAACGTTTCATTAAAAAGACACTGCTTTTTAAGATAAACACTTATCTTTACTACTTTCTATGGCAAAGTGTTAGTAACTGTTACAGGGGCTAAAATGCAGTTTATGCTTGTTTGGGAAAACCTTTCTTGCCAGCAATGACAATCTGTTAAACCATATACCAGAAGGAACTTGTGAGCATAGACAGGAACGGTCTACTGTCTCCCAGAGAACAATGACTATCTTTTTCATCATGAGGGTAGGGTGTGTGTGTGTGTGTGTGTGTGTGTGTGTGTGTGTGTGTGTGTGTGTGTGTGTGTGTGTGTGTGTAACAACACTACATTCAATCGCCCACCTCACAACACTGTTTCAAAAGTAGCCAGTATAATGCAAATCACAAATCATCCTGATCAATTTATTGAAAAAGATGTACCAAGACCTCTTTCAGCTAATCCCTTTTAACCTACTTTGAGTTGACTGGCCGTTTGAAAGCAATGCTATTACATTTCGCTAAAGACATTCTAGAACTTATTAACTCTACTAAATTTAACAGACCATCATCCAGATAGCAGGAGTTAGTGCATTTTAAAAAGGAGTATACAGTGCTGGCTGAGTGGCGCGGTGATTGGGGGCTTTGGGATGCCAGTGGTCCTGGTTCAGATCCTGTGGGAAGCTGACAGCACCCCAGTGTCTGACAAGGCCACATTGCCCTGCTCAGCACTGGATATTAGGGGTGCTGCCTTATGGTTGGTCATGTAATATCTCCTGCCTCTATGAACCCATGTGCCTTTTCTTCTATAGGAGACAATATATTTACTACACTTGTGATATGTTCCTGTGGTGCCCCAATGAGCTAACTACGCAGCCAAGGACGGGTAAGATCTCCTAAAAGTGGGGAGACAACCCAAGTCAGGCGGTAGTTCCATAGGGGACCCCTGAACTGTGATATTGGGGATCAAGCCCCTTGGAAACTGAGGCACAGGCCTCTGACAAACTCAGGCCAGAAAAGTCAGGCCTGTGAGAAGCTGATGCATTTGCCTAAGGGCCCTACTGTGAATAGTCTCCTGAAAGATTAAGTCTTCAGGCCATGAGAGTTCCAGGTAAGAGGCAGCTCTAAGACATCCGCTGACCATGGAATTGTTAATCAGCCTTGTGTGAATTCCTTTGCCCAGTGCCTTGTTGCAGCAACAGATACTGAAGCTTTGACTGAGAAACGGATGCAGCCCTCTGTAGGATAAGAGGTGTGAAACCCTTTTGGTTGCTAGGTATTGTTATTTACAAACGAATAGATTTTAGATGCTTTTACCTTAAACACAGCCACTCCTAGTCTTTTGGTATAGCTCAAGTATACTGTGAGTTTTATGATTGTGTTTAACTGCTAAAATTTAGGATGACTTCTAGATAGTCAAGATAACTTTAGTAAACATTCTTTAGGTGACTTACAGAAACCGAGTCTGGGTTTCATAGCAATTATCATAATAAAGACAAGGTAATACTTTAACGAAAGAGTAAGTCACAGTGCACCCTGGAAAGAACACTTTCAGGGGAGTAGAGGACTGTGTAAATCCTGAGAACTACAAACCACCGTTAATGATTTGTTACAGTTTGCTTCCTTGAAAATTCTCAATAAAAGCTATGCGCTGACCCGATTCGGGGCTCAGTCTTCCTTGGCTGAGTCCCTTGGGCTCAGTCGTCCTTGGCTGAGTCCCTTGGTCTCGCTCTTATCTTTCTTCTGTCTCTTGTTTTTCCTTAATCTGCGTCGCCCCTCTCGTGTCCCACTTGACCTTGCCACGCAGGACGTGACAAGATCCCACATATGAGGGCCAGTGACATTGCCCTCTAAAAAAAGAGTATATAATATGTTGGAAAATCAGCAAATATAACCAATCTGCCTTTGCAATCCAACTTCCTCAAATGCTTTTTGTTTTCTTTCTCAAAAGTCCTTTGAGAAGAATGGTTTAGTTCAAACAATGCCTCCCTGCAACATTTACTATTCAGGACAGGTTTCTAAATTTAATGAGCAGTTATTGAATCTGATTAAAATAATTTTATGAAAGCACCATTTGGGAAATATAATATTGCTAAGTCCTTGTGTCTTTAAATGTCAGAAGAAAAACTTAATGGAAGGAAATATCTCTGATATTTTGCAAAGAAGTAAATTTTTACATTTAATGAGTTACTTTAAAACAGCGCTATTTGCTTTCTTACCTGTATACTTCGAGGCAGAATAACCTCTGTTGCCCTACAATGCTGGACGACACCTTGAGCCTCTTCCTGTGCTTTCAAATGATCTGCCCAGGTAAAGGGTTGAGAAGAGGTGAAAAGGAGTCGAGTTTTAATACTCCAGTCCACAGGTAACTCAGTACTTTCTGAGGACGGGATATCAGATTCGGAGAATGATACATGTGAAGTCTTTTAGAAAACAAAGAACACAAAAATTAGTAGGATACCAAGAAAAATCCTTTAATCTACAGATTTCATCAATATTCATGATCATTAAAATGTCAAAACTTTAGGAAATGTATAATAATAACATAGAAAATATACTACACACTGTGAAAAAGTCTGGAAAAAGCTACATTCAACTGTTAACAGTGGCTATCTCTGGAGAGTGGAATTTTTGTCATTGAGGATGGTGGTAGGTGGAGGGGCAGATTTCACTTTTTGTTTATACAGTTCTATATAGTTTCGTTACAGGAGGCATGTGCTCTTTTCATGATCATAATTTAAAAAATAAAATCTATTAATATTGCTGTCAAAGCACAAATCTTCCAAGTACCTTAAAAAGCACCCTTTAAGCCTCTAAAACTCTGAAACCAGGACTAAGCTGCTCCTGCAGTTCAGATGACAGAACAAGAAAATAACAAGGAAAGGGAAACTATTTCCAATAGGCTCTGTGAAGGTCATTTATTTACAAGGAGGTGAGAGGGGTCCTGGGGAACTCTTCTAACTGGCTCCTATTATAATAGAACAAACTATGCATTTGTTAAACTATCACAAAAGAAGTTTCTAGGAAATGGATTCAAGAGTGAGCGTGTGAGTGTGTGTGTGTGGTGTCGGCAGGTGATACGATACATTCTATGGAGGTGATTTGGGGATGTGGTCTGAAAATTCAATGAAAAACTAAGCTGAAAAAGCAGCTGAGCCTGAAGGGGCTGGCTCCAAGTAATGAACTGGAGTTGTCACCACTCACAGGAGTGTTACAAACTGCTGGAGGGTGAAGGAAAATCCGCATCTATACCTCCTTTAGTGTTGGTGCCACTATAAACATCATTACATCACACAAAGTTCTTGACCATGGCTGAGGACATGTTTTCAACCCTGGTAGAGGTGATCGCTCAGGCAGGGCTCTCTGTGAAACAATCTTCCAGGTAGAATGTTTCTGAGAAGTATGAATTTATAATCTAAGAATATACTTTTTTTTTTTTTTTTGAGGGCAGTGTCACTGGCCCTAATACGTGGGACCCGACCCGGAGCCGCTGGCTTTCCCAGGCCAGCGCTTAACCACCGCGCCACTCGGCCGGCCCTAAGAATATACATTTTAATGACATTTAAAAAGAATTACCTGGAGTAATTCATTAACGGGTGTTCTTTCAGGACACTTCTCTTCCCATAGCAAATCGTTTTCTTGATTAGAATCTAAAAACTGAGGTTAAAAAAACAAGTCTTTTTAAATCATAAACGATGCTCGAGTTTGCTTTACATACGCACGGAGCCTCGCCTGGCGTACCCTTTTCTCAAACGCAAGTGCAGGAATTCCCAGGCCCCCAAATCAGTACATCCGTGTCTTGCTTCCGTTTTGTGCTTTAATTTTACTATTAAAATTGAGGGGGGCGGGGGGAAATGCCAGTGATTTTGCACCTCTAATCCTGACCTATGAATCTCAAATGAAGAGGCTTCGAGGTGAGACACGTTCTAAGGAGCTCCGACCCCGCGATTCCTCGCCGTCCCTCCGTCCCCAGGGGCACGTCGAGCGCCGAGCGGGGACCCGGCATCACGCGGGGTGACAGTCGGTCTTATCTGGCCGGCCTTGCAGGACGAGCTGTTTCAGGCTTTTCCAAGCGATGTTTCCGCTGGCTTCTGGCCCCCCACGAGGTGAGCTGCCCCACTCGGATCCCGGGCGGGCGTGCGGGGCGCAGCCGCGTGCCCTTCGCTGTCCCCGCACGTCCCGCGTCCCACCCCGCGGACCTGTCGCAGCAGCCGGCCCCGCCTCCGAGGCCGCGGCCGGGCGGCGCTCTTCGCGCCCGTTTCCCTCTGGAACGCGAGCAGTCGCCCCCCCTAAGGCACCGAGACACTCACCGGGCCCGGCGCCTCCCGCTGGCCCCGGGGCGGGGCGTCCGGCGGCTCCGCGGCCACCCGCGGCCGGTTGTCCAGGCAGGCGAAGGGGTTCCTCCCGGCTGCGCCCGCCGCCGCCGCCGGGAACGGGCGGAGGGGCAGCCCGGCCGCCAGCGCCGCGCGGCGGGGCCCCGGCTCGGGCCGCTCCCCGGGCGCGACAGCGGCCCCAAGGCTGCGGACCCGCTTCCGTCGGAGCCGTAAAGTCTCAGGCGGCTTTTTGAAACTGGGCGAGTAGCCGGGAACGGAAAGGGCCATGATGCGCGGCGGCGGCGGCGAATGGGTGGGCGGGGCCGGCCGCCCCGCAGGCGCTTCCCGCGCGCGCCGGCCCCGCCCCGAAGACGCGCGGCGCGTGCGCCGCGAGGCCCCGCCCCCGGCCGCGTTTCCTCCGCGGTCGCTTCTGCCGGGCGCTGCACGGCTGGGAAGCAGGCGGTCCAGGGCGCTGGTCTGCACACCCCTGTGGGCACCGGAACAGCTGACCGCTATTTAAACCCGCGGCGGCCGTGTGATGAGCCCGGGGAGCGGGGCCTCGATGCACAGGCAACGTCACGCGTGAGCCGCCGCTTCCATAGGCTTAGAGGGCAGCGGCCACGCCCCGCGAAGGCGGGGCTCCGGGGCTCCGCTCCCCGCCCGCAGGCACACAGCCTGGAGGGGAGACCAGCGCGGCCCCCCGAGCATCGCCGCCGCAGCCCTCAGCAAACACCGCGGCTGCCGCTGGCGAGCGGCTCTGTGGGTCCCGTGCGATCCTGAGAAAACCCTGAAGGGAACATTTAAAAACATTTTTAAAGTGTCTATGGGCTAGATCTTTTGAGATTTGAAAATACACTCAAAAGATTCAATGACCACAGCAAAGGCTTGTTAAGGAAGGAAAGGGCTGAGAGTGGAGTTGACACAAAAGTCACATTATTTTGACATACCAACAACTAACAGCTTTTTACAACAGAGGGGCGTTGCTTTTGCTAAAAGCAGTTTTCTTCATGGAAAAAAATTTATATCGGAGGCAAATACATAAAAACAATAAAAAGGCTTTCAGAATATTCCCTTTAGATGTTATAGAAATGTCTTGCCGTTTGTACAGTAATTTTTCAAATACTTGTTAAATACTTGAAATAACTCGGAACATATTGTCTCAGATTGGCAGGCAATCATGCTTAAAAAGGGAACAACTTGCTTTTATCTTCCTTGACTTTTCTGAACAATTTCCAAGGAAACTCTGGCTTCAAATACTGGAATGGATTCATCGGAACAGGTCTGAGAAAGAACAAAATTAAAATCGAACAACTTGCTTTTTTCTTCCTTGGTTTTTCTGAACAAGTTCCATAGAAACTTTCACTTCATATAGCGGAATGGGTTCATCCAACTGAGGCCTGAGGAAGAATGAAATTGTTAGTTGGCTAGAGGACCCAGGATGGCAGTTGACAATTGCTAGAGTTCAACTGAATTACTTTAAATAATACCAAGTTGTCTACTAGTATTTCCAGTGGTTAAATTTTGAAAATGAAAATACTTCATGCACCTACTCCCCCTTTTTTGATAAGCAGCTCCAACTTTAAAAAAATGTACTTTTTCTGGTTCTCAAGCTATAAGTTCTTTCAAGTTGCTTTGGGAGGGGTGATGACAAAAAGGAAAGGGTGAGACGGTGCAGAATGGAGGAAGGAAAACTCAGGAGCCACCTCTATCTTAGGGAATACTGACTGGTCTGTCACAAGATACACTTTGAGAAATAATTAAGGAGCAGTTATTTAACCCAAATAATAAAATGTAGAGGCAATGGGTGTTCTGTGAAAGCTGAAACAAAAATAGAAATGCCTGGGCCGGCCGAGTGGCTCAGTTGGTTAAGAGCTCGCTCAAGAGAGAGCTGAGCTCTGAGCAACAGCTGTTCGAGGCCAGCCCGAGCTGAGTTGCCGTTGAACTGCCAACAGGTGGCAGGATGGGTCAGCTAAAAAAAAAGAAAAGAAAAAATAGAAATGCCTGCCTTATCTCCTTGAGAACAGAAACATAAACAAGATCATTTGGTTACTCAGCATACCTAAAAACACCAGTTGATAACTTCTCCATCACATCTTTTAAGATACGTGGCTGAAAGGATTGTTAAGGTGGCAATGTAAGAGATAAGAGGATTATAAACAAAACCATTCAGTCAGCAGAAGATGCTAGACAGGCCCCTTGTTTTTTCTTTGTTTAGCAATCTTAGAAATTCAAAATCTAAGTTACATAAATTCTGTAAGCTGTCAAGTTTACCTCTAAAAAGGGGATATGGGGAAGTGAGAGAAGGTGATAACATAACAGAGCCTAAACTTCTAAGAACAAGTGATGAAAGAAGCAAGCCTAAAGTCTGCCCGAAGTCATGACCAGTGTTATCCCAAATGGATGATAATGGAATGGTGTCAGGTTTTTTCACTTTAGTGCTACCTACTCTATTTTCAGTTAAAAACAATTTTAGCACGTACCTCTTACTTTAGGTGCACATTTATTTACTAATGGCTATGTGTGCGGGGAAAGTTAAACTGTGTGTGGTGTCACTAAGAGAATCATAAAACTAAAATTAAAAAATATCTAGTCAGGGCCGGCCAAGTGGCGCAGTGGTTAAGCGCTGGCTTGGGACGCCAGCGGCCCTGGTTTGGATCCCACATATGAGGGCCAGTGATACTGCCCTCAAAAAAAAAAAAAAAATCTAGTCACTAAATGAAATCAGAATGGAGAGTCTGTAATTGCTAGGACTGGAGAACTATTTATGGCATATAATCTCACAACTGAATGTTACCGGCCAACTGAACAGCATCAACCCCCACCACTGAAAAACTTGAATGTTTCCTGTTCTATAAAACTTAAATTTCATCCCTAGTTCTTTAGTTTCTTAGCTCTTGGGCTTTGATTGCTTTTCTGACCAGTTTGTGAATCTTGGACTGAAGACCCCACTTGCTTGTTTTTTAAATTAGTTCCTGAACCTGAAACAATATAAGTCTCCTACCCCTGCTTCCGATAACTAGTTGAAAGCCTGAGACTTCCTAACCCAGGCCAGGAAGCTAAATGTCAAACCCATTCTGTGTCCAGACAACTGGCGGCCACCTGAGTGATGGACTGAATAGCCACAAGGTCCATAACCTAACATTTATATTTCTGTCCTCATTCAGGAGCCTTGAGGATGCAGGGGACACCCCAACAAACAAAGAAGCCAGCATGGTCTTCCAGGTGGAGCTTGAGACCCCTTTCTCTCCTCTGAGACCAGCTAGGGTGAGAGTTCCGTGAACCCCACTAGACAGGGACAGCTCAACGCCCCTGCCCAGCAGGAAGCAGATACAGAAGAAGAGATCTCCTGTCCCTCAGCTTCCCATTGAGATTTTATGGGGATCACATCTCTCAAGGAAAAACTAGGCAGGCAGTTAGAGGCAGGCATTGGGTCTCCGCATTCCTGCATTCCTACACATCCCACAGAGTGCAACCTCCTGAGGCACTTCCCCTCTCCACCCAAAACTCCCTGGTTGGATTGTAATTACCTACCCCTGCGGGAAGAGCAAGTGGACACAAAATATCCAACTGGATCAGACCAGTCACTCACACCTACGCCCAGGAAGAACAGCCCATCCTGAAGAAAAAGGATAAAAACCCCAAGTCCTGGGAGGGAGGCACGAGGCTGCTTTTTACCACTTCTTCCCTTTAAGCCTCGCCTCCCCTCCACACTCTTTGGTAATGGGCCCTTGAGCCATCCTCTAGTACTCAGGTCTACTTCTATTTCTGAATGTACTATCTTTTCTAATAAACTACTTGTTCTACCTCTTTACTCTGGTATCTCGTTCAATTCTTTGCTCGAGTTACCAAGGACCTGGACTCTGCGCCGAGAAAGGCCCAGTCTCCGACAACAGAAGGAGAACTGTTCAGTCACAAGCAGCAACTGGCTCAATGTGTCAACGAACAAAGCGGGGTTGCACAAGTGAGGGCAAAAGTCTGATTCAGGATTTTAGAAAATGTAAATTAGAAAATATGAACATGACATTTTAAATATTTTTAAAAAGTACCTAATGAATACTGATTCACTTATTCATACTGTAAATTCTTTCTACTAGTGTTAATAAAATTGCCAACAGTATGTTTAAGTGTATGTGTGTGTATGTATATTTGTGATTTCTGAAAACTTAACATGACTTCATATAAACATGTCATCTTTCAACATGGTCCATGGGTTTGTCAAATAGGTTAAAATCATCTGGGAGGGAAGGGAAGGGGATTTAGACAATTAAGTTAAGCAACATAGGCAAAGCAGCCCAGCCTAGCTCCAGATATGTGAGATTCAAAAACATGCTGTTACTTTTAATACATCATGTTCTCTATTGCTAACATCCCATGGTATTCTTGATCATTACAATGCTATTGGACATTTAAGTTGCTTTAAACTGAAATTTAAAACAAATTCTTCTAGAAAGTTAAAATTTAATTTAATTTTCTAAATTTAATAGGAAAGTATTTAATCAGAATAACTTTAATCTTATACACTTGCTACATTAAGGGGATTTTTCTGTTTTCTGAAATGTACTCTTTAAAGCTCAATGTACACAGTATACGAATGAAACGCTATTTGAAGGCTCTGCATCAAGTCATTGATCCTGGAGGAGACTGGCCTTTATATATCACTCATACACGTATCTAACCACACGTGTTTAACAAAAGGAAAGTAAGATATTCAGCGAAGACAAGTGAAAGGCCATGTGAGTCTCTTTCTTCACGTACAAGTCCACTCTATTATGTAATGAGAACTTATTTATCCAGTATGTTAAAACTTTTACCAACTGCAGCTGATTTCAAAACAGCCATCTTACGGGCCAGCCAAGTAGCTCAGTTGGTTAAGAGCTTGCTCAAGCGTGTGAGCTCTGAGCAACAGGGTTGCCAGTTGGATTCCCAGCCTGAGCTGCCAAGGTGGCAGGATGGTTCAGCTAAAAAAACCTAGCCATCTTAGAAATAAAAGTTTTATTTTTAAGTTGACCTTGTTCTAAAGAGATTTGGACCAGGCCTGCCGAATGGCGTGTTGGTTGGGGGCTGGCTTGGGACGTCAGCGGCCCCGGTTCGAATCCCACATGTGAGGGCCAGTGACACTGCCCTCAATAAAAGAGATTTGGACCTTTCTTTTGGGTGTACTTTCATATTCTTAAGAAAACTTGCATTACTTTTACCCAAACTGTAATGATTTGGCTTCCTTTATCAGATTGGTCTCTGAATCACTTTCATTTTTTTTTTTTTTTTTTTTTTTTAGGGCAGTGTCATTGACCCCCACATGCGGGACCCGAACCGGGGCCGCTGGCCTCCCAGGCCAGCACCCAACCACCGCGCCACTCGGCCGGCCCTCACTTCCATTTTTAAAAAAATCAACCTCATCTTCATTTGATGAAGATTTCCTAGTGGTTATATTTTTTAAAATGCCTCACAAACTCTTTAGTTCCGATAAAAATTTTCTGAAAGGTTTTGCACAAGGGCACCGTCATAAGAGTAAGAATGCAGCTTCCCAAGGTGACGTGTCATTTTCAGAATGCCAGGTTAAAAACAAAGCAAAATCTCCCATGTAACTTGTGGTTTATCTCCCATTCAGAAACGAGCACGACTTCCTGGGTGTGGTTATGTCCTGCCACTTGCCAGCTGTGTCCCTGGGCATGTATTATTAATCTTTCTCTGCTTCAGTTCCTTCACCTGTGAAATAGGCATAATAACAATACTTCCACCTCATAGGGTGGTTTCAATGTTGAAATAAATTAATACCTACAGAGCACCTGGAATGTTGGTTAGCATGGTTAATGAAAGTTAGCTGCTGTAATTTATTATTACCAGTATTAACTTAATGATGACTGTACAGGGTAAATTTCAGGCCAGAAACTCAAGTCAGTAGAAAAAAAGGATATAAAGATATTTTCCTTGTTGTACATTTGACAAATTCCAAACTTCATCGTTCAGGAAAGCCACCGTTGCTCCCTTGAGGAAAAGGCAGTGGCTATCGGGAGGATCCAACTTGGACAGAATGCACAAAGACTGATCAGTTACTGAGTTTAACAGCAGAGATGGCAGGAATCTTAAGCCAGGAAAACTTCTACACAAATTAAATAATACCCACATAACAAACAGTCAGCACAGAAGCTTTAATAACAATATGTAAACCATGTTTTCTTTTGCATTTCATTGTCCAAAATGATGAAACAGCAAGGTCAGATGCAAGGTCAATCTAGAATCCTGGTAATAGAGCAGGACAGAGAGAAAGACAGAGAGAGAGAGAGACAGAGACAGAGAGAGAGAGAGAGAGAGAGAGAGAGAGAGAGAGAGAGAGAGAGAGAGAGAGAATGTGTGTGTGTGATTTCTGGCTGCTACTTACCATTTTCATGAGGCTGCTGGAAAAATTAATGAAGATTGCTATATGAGAACTATATGTTGATATAGTTTGCGTATCAACCATAATAAAAATATTTAATTTCTGTTAAGAAATGAAACTTTAGGAAACAACGTGTATGTACACATATATAATACATTCCAATCTGAATACTTAGAAAATTGTAATAATTTTATATAGAAATATTTTATGAAGTATATGTCAATAATGTTTGTTACTAAGAAAAAAGTCCCATTTGAAATATTATTAAATTCAGAAGTCACTACTTAACAAACCACTAAGTAAAAGTTAAATAAACTCCTCTATTAGGCACCACTTCAACATTTTGGGCAACATGTAGCTAAAGTTAAAAAAAAAAAAAAGAAAAGTTATATTATACAGCGTATAATTTAGAATTTACACTAATTTAGCCACATCTTGCCTTAAAAGACTTAAGCATTATTCTTTGGTAATCATATCCTTTTGGTGTAATAGTAATGCTTTACTGTTTCTTATAATACCTGCAGGTTTTCTTCTGTTGTTACCCAATGGCCTCCGACACCAAGCAGTGTGATGATATCATGTTTATGTGGTAGTAGTTGTAATTTTACACCTGGTTCATCATCTTTACTATATAATCTCACTTAGGAGGAAAGTTGAGAGAGAGAGAGAGAAGAAATATATTTTATAGTCATCTGACAAAAATTTATTCTTCAAGATCTCTTTGTTCTTTAATGTAGGAATGAGGAAGCATTTTTTTCTCAGAAAAAGTCAACACAATGTATTCAGACATCCTAAAATATATTTTTTGCATTAAAACTGGTCATAAAATGTATTCTAGATTTAATTATAAGTGTAATAACTAAAGATAAAAAGTCTGTTTTCATTTGAAAACCAGGCAAGATAGCCTGAGAGTTTTAATCATAACATTGGAAGTTCAATACTTCGGGAAAAGTTGACTTCTGATTAAGGAGCTCATAGACTCAAGATAGTCACACTTTGACATAATTATTGAAATGTCCACTTGAAAAGTTAAAGAAGTATATATTCGTACACATTCACTTCCACTGAAAGATTTCAGTTAATTCCAAATCTTGAAAATACTGGTTAAAAAGAAACACATGTGATGGCCTATGATTCTCATGATAGAAAATAAATCTGAACAAAGTATAAATAGAATTCTTTTGCAGGATTGTGAAACATATCCTTTAGGTGATATTGCACTACGTAAGTGTGTACAAATTAGATGTTAAATAGATATTTGTTAAACTACAAAGGTTCATGAAGGTGCAAAACTGAACAAAATTCTGTGTGTTTTCCAAATAGAGATTGCAGAAGTCATCCATCCATCCAATAGAGAACCGTACGTAGCGCAATTGATCGAATAAGCATCCGGCTGAGACTTGAATGAATGTGTATCATGTGGGAACCACTGTTTGTAGATTCCTGTACAGTTGTTACAGTTGTTTAAACTGTAATGCTTATACTTTAACAGGCAAGCATGTTCTCTCTTCCAGACAGTTTACAATGGAAATAAAATGAAGAAGCTCCAATTTAAATAAAAAAAAAACCCCAAAACCAAAACTAAACATCAATTTAATAAACATGCTAAAAATTTTTCCCTGGTTATATATCTTTTTCCTAAAATTCATTCATCACACTAAAAAAAATTACACAGACTACTAATTTAGTGAAGTACCCACCTCCAGCATCTAGGACAATATCTACTCCCAGGCCTCCTGTTTCTTCTAAACAGCTTTCAGCAATGTGGGCTTTTCCATTAGATACATCGATCACTCGGGCTGTAAAGGACAGGAAGTCAGGCAATTGTACTGTTCTGTATGTAATCAACACAAACAAATCAGAGAAAAAGAAAAGCAAATATCTGTTCTCTGAAATGAATGAAGTGGTTCAAACAATTAGTGAATCCAAATGATTCTTTTTCTCATCTAAAGATCAGTTCACAGGAAGGGACTGGTATATTCAATAAAATATAAGCATTTGTGGATAACGTGTTCCAAGACTGGTCTGTTGACAACAGAGGACTGTTCTCTATAGTTATAGAATATATTGCCAGAAATGGGAATCTCTAAACCGCAAAGGTACACATACCAGTTGAAGTATTAAACAATTTAAGTATTTTCAGATTTCATAGAGTTTAGAGCTAGAAAGTACAAAAATATATTTGTGTGATATACTTCTCTGTTAGAGGCTGTTTTATCCTTCCTCAATCATAGAAATCCCCTGCACTTGTACCCCCAAACAAAGAAAAATCTTGAAGGAAAAAAAAAATGACTATTTTTATTTTTATCACAGTTAATGAAAATTAAACTAATTTTAACTGGTTGTTTTAAAGTATTATATTAACAGAACAGGCCAATAAGAGAATTAAAATAAAAATCTCAGAGCTGGCAAATGAAGACACATGTTTATATTTCATTTTTGTGTCTTTTAACACCTCCTTAAAGAGAATCGCTCTAAGAGCTGGTCAGGTTTATGGTGTAGTCCAACTGTGATCTCAGATTCAGGAGGACAGAGGAGGGGGACAGAATGAAGCACCTGTGAAGGGCAGGATTAAGTCATAAGAAACCTTTCCCTTCAATAATACCATTGATACTGGTTGTTTTTTTTCTATTTTCAATTTCTTCTTTTTCTTTTCTTTTTCCTTTATTCCTCCTTCTCCAGCCCCTGCCTTAACCATCTTCCATGGCTTGGTTATCTCTGTCAGAAGCATAATTTAACAATGGAAATAACATGGACTTTAATGCTAGACAGGCCTGGGTTCAAATACCATTCCAGCCCCTCTTCTAGTTGTGTATCCTTGGACAAGCTAGTTAAGATTCTCTGAGATGCTGTTCCTCTGTTTGTCAACCCAGGGCTGTTGAGGACTTAAAGAGATAACATCCATATTATTAACACTCAATAAACATTACTTTCCTTCCTACCTCCTTTCAGTTACACTCTGCTCATACTCTTTGCTCTTCATCTGTTAAATTCCAACGTTAAGTCTGTAACTCCAATCTGTTATTGGGTTGTCGGGAAAGTCATAACGTATTTTTCTATGTTTTTCAATGCAAAAAATGCGTCATGACGTTCCCGACGACCCAATAAATTCCATTTCTATCTTTTCCCTCTCCTTTTTCATTTTTTCAATCTCTATTTTCGTTTTCCACTCCATATTTGTTGCTGTTCAGGTACGTTCAATCTTTTCAGAGCCCCTAGTCGTCACAATGTCCTATTCATCATAAACCGTTATCTGACCTGTGTTTCTGTGTAAGTAGCTCATCTCCCTTCCTAGTACATCACAGAAAATAGACAACTTTGGAGGTATATCACTAGGTAAAACAGGTTGAGAAACATACAAAGAGATGCAAAAATATATTGATTTGTTGACCAAAACCGAAGAGGCATTAGGTATATCTAAATTATTTCAAAGTTCACCTAATTCAAACTTGGCTAAGTTGATCACAATGGGGCAAAGAAGAAACATTGCAAAATGAAGGTTTAAAAACAAATAATTAACAGATGTCATGATACTATATATTACATAGAGAACCCTAAGGAGTCCCCTCCAAATTATTAGAACTGATAAATGAATTCAATAAAGTAGGATAGAAAATAAATATTCAGAAATCGGTTTTGTTTTTGTTTTTTTATTTTTTTATTTTTTTTTGAGGGTAGTGTTACTGGCCCTCATATGTGGGACCGAACTGGGGCCACTGGCTTCCCAGGCCAGCGCTTAACCACTGCGCCACTCGGCTGGCCCTTGTTTTTGTTTTTTTAAATTGGGGAACAGTGTTTTTCCAGGACCCATCAGTTCCAAGTCAAGTTGTTGTTTCAATCTAGTTGTGGAGGGCGCAGTTCATGACCCGTGTGGGGATCGAACCAGCAACCTTGGTATTATGAGCACTGTGCTCTAACCAACTGAGCTAACTGGGCTTCCCTGTTGCTTTTTTATACACCAATAATGAACTACCAGTAAAAGAAATTAAGAAAACAATCCCATTTACAACTGCATCAAAAAGTTTAAATAAAAACCAAACAATTAAAACTATCGCTTAAGTAAACTTGAACTTAGCACAGATACTAAGCGCATTTTAAAAGTGACTGTCATTTGGGATTTTGTACTTTGTTTTATAAGCATAATTTTTTTTTTTTTTTAAGATTTTATTGGGGAATTGGGGGAGGGGAACAGCGTTGGGGAATCAGGGAAGGGGAACAGACAAATTGTTGTCTTTTTGTTCTTCAGTCTAGTTGTGGAGGACGTTTCTTCACTGGCTCATGTTAGTATCGTCATTGCGCTCTTCCCAGATGAGGAAGATCAATCGCCGGCCTCTGGATGGTTGCTCATCGTGGCTACTGGCTGCTCACGCTGGCTGCCAGCCGCTCACGCTGGCTGCTGTCCACTCACTGTAGCCTATGGCAGCCCACTGCAGCAGGGGCTGCAGCCTATACCGTCGCCAGGGCTTGCAGCCCAGCTCCAGATGGAGCTGTTGTTAGCTGTAGAGGGCAGTGTCACTGGCCCTCAAATGTGGGATCCGAATCGGGGCCACTGGTGTCCCAAGCCAGCTCTTAACCAATGCGCCAGTCGGCTGGCCCTATAAACATAATTTTTAAGGTGATGTCCCTTCAAAATTTTATGTTTTCAATCTGTGCTGAGTAATACTACCCACCTATAGAAGGCCTAAGTCTTTCCAGGTACTGCTTGTCTTCAAGGCTGCATGCTGTTGCAATCACTTTGGCTCCTCTATGGTGTGCTAACTGAATAGCTATCGTGCTACGTGCCTGTGTGGGAAAAAAACACAACAGGTTTATAGATATACGGCGAAGGCCATATCTAATTTACTTGCAAGGTTGTTTAATAAAGTGTAACACTTTAGTGCTAATTTAGTATATTTTCAAATGTTATCTGATAGAAAAATAAAATATGGACAAGTTTCGTAGCATGGAATATTTGATTGGCTTTCTTCCTCAGATGGGGTGGTGGGAAAGCTGCTATGTCACACGCTCTCACCCAGTCTGACCAGAGCACATAATTTCAAGGATGGAGTGCTGCATTCAAAAACACAGCCTTGGAGAAACAGGCCTTCTGGGCCTTGTCAGCATCATGATCTAAGCTAATTATACTATCATACAGATGCGAGTCCAGCGACCTCTGTTGGGAGATCACAGCACTTCAAAAGCTGCACCCTTTCTTTTGCTGACCGGTGGTTACGTTCAGGGAAACACTACTGCCCTGAGGTTGGCCAGCAGGCTAAGCCACTGCTGAAGACGGTTTGGCCTTTTTTCCAAAGAAAATTAATTCATCAACAGTCAGATAGAAAATAAAACTATAAATTCACCCCAAGTTTGTAACACTTTTAGATAATGTTTTTATGTATTTGCTTTTAGTGTCAAACTATTTTTTTTGACAATACACCTATGATGTGGAAATTAGGACATTTTTGATCTTGTGTGATCCACCTATACATGCGACACCTTATTAATGTAAGTGTAAGTGTGTGGGATATAAAAAATTGGTAGGGAGTTCTGGGATAGTATGGCTTCAAAGACTTCATGAGCTATTTCAGACTTTGTGCAACAGTCATGAAAAAAATTGCTTGTTTGTTTTTTTAAGGTACTAACAGATTCAAAGTAAGAATAAATACACTAACTTTTATTGTATTGCCTATTGATAAAAATTGCTTATTTTAACAAAATGGGGCTTTGGTAAACAAACCAGTGAATGAAAATTGGCAAAGAATTACATTGGTAAATGGGTGACTCGTTCCCTAAGTTTACTGTGTTTGGGTCAATTTCTAAACAATACTATTAGCACCTACACTTGCTCCATCCATTATCAGCACTGATTTTCCCGGAGAGAGATGAGAAAGATAATGCAGAGCTGTGTAGGCTCGTACTCCATCCCGAATGGTTCCAGCAGCTTCTGTCCACGTAACTTTTTCTGGCTTGTGAACTATCACAAAGAACAAGAGAAAACAACCTGTTAGCAAGTCCTGTTAGTCTGGCCTCTGGAGCCACTTCTCTCCACCCCCTACCCCCAACATTTAAGACACATTGTTTTATGTACATGTGGCTGTAGTGCTGTCATTTTTGTTGTTTTATGGTATTCCACTATGAGAAAACACCTTCATTTGGCCATCCATTCTTCAGCTGAGAAACCCTTGTGTGGTTTTGTTTTTGGCAGTTATAAACGATGTTGCTAAGCATGCTCTTGTAGACAAGATAGTGTTACACTGGTGCACAATGTACACTAATGTTACACTGATTACACTTTTCTCCAGGATATTGGCTTAGGAACGGAAATCTGAGGTCCCAGGGTATATTACTTCCACTTCACTGTGTATTTCCTAAGTGGCTGTATAACTTTATTCTCCCACAGCAGTGCATTAGAGCTCTTATTGCTGTCAACACCCTTGTCAACTCTTGGCATTATTCTACATTTTTACCAATCATGTGGGAATGTAATAGTTTGTTACTGTGATTTTAATTTGTTTTTCCTTCACTATTGTCTTTTTCTTATAGAAGTTTTTTTATACATTCTACATGAGTCACTTACTTATGTGTTATAAATATTATTTTCAATTTTATGGTTTCTCTTTTCAATCTCTTCAACAGTATCTTTGAAAAACAGAATTATCAGAATGATCTCTTACAAACATAAATAACATCTTAACACTTCTATGCTTAAAATTTATCAATGGCTTTCCACTGCATTTGGAACAAAATGGAAACTCCAATATAGTTTAAAACTCTCTATTGATCTGACCATCAAATGGCTCCTCATAATGTTTAATTATTTAATCTTAGTTTTTATGTTGTATACTGATTGTGATCTTTTCACAGCATAAGCAGTCCTTTCTGACTTTACCTAAAGTCAATTTTATAACACTTTTCATAATCTTTATGAGTTTTTTCAAATATTTTTCCTCTAATGGAGATAGACTTGGGTGGTATAGCGCCAGTTAGTATTACTTTTACCAACTAACTACTGCCATCTAGTGGGGAAGCAGAGCATCTGCGCTACATGTTGAAAATGTTATGACCAAGACATTAAAATAGTAAAACAGGCTAAGCAGGGTAATTACAGTCACACGCTGCCTAACGACTTTGCCAACAACGGATCACATATACAACAGTGGGATCACAAATAATCCCATAAGATTATAATGGAGCTGAAAAATTCCTCTTGCTTAGTGAGTGACCTTGCAGCCGTCCTAACATCTAAAGGAACGCATTACTCACCTGTTTGTGGTGATGTTGGTGTAAACAAACTTACTGCACTGCCAGTGATATAAAAGTCTAGCACATACAGTAATGTACAGTACATAATACTGAATAATGATAATAAAAAACTGTTACTGTTTTATGTATTTACTGTACTTTCTACTTATAAAAAATTTGCTGAAAAATAGATGCTGTTACTCCAACCGCAACTTCACACATCTTGTGTTTACCACCTCTTGACTGCATCACTTTCTCTTGTGTTTGATTTAATCTCGTGTTGTTTTGGACAGTAATGGGCTGTCCAGGCTTGTTGCCTAGGAGCAGCAGGCTGTACCGTATAGCCAGGTGTACAGTAGGTTATGCCATCCAGATTTGTGTAAGTGCACTCTGTGATGTTCGCACAATAAAACTGCCTAACGCATTTCTCAGAAAGTATCCCCGTCATTAAGTGGCATATGATGGCAATTAATCAGTCTGAGGCCATATAGCTAATACGTTTGAATATCTGTCTCTAAAGCACATCTACTCTAATTGGGCACAATAAATTACTCACAATTTATTTATATAGAGTGTTTCGGAAGCACATTCTATCATAAGAATTGGGACTACCTACATTTTTATTTTAAAAAATCAAGCAAGTGGTCCTTAAAAAATTGCTAACAATAATATGCATAAAAATACATTTAAGATAGCAAAGGCTCTGAAATCACATGGTTAGATGTGGTTTAATGTCAAGATCCTTGCTTTTGTGTTAGGTGTCCGTCTGCAAGTGTTTATTATGTTATAAGAACTAATGAAATAAATCAAAGAGAGTCATGCATGAATCAATAACAACAGTGTGTAAGAATCTAGGAATTATCCTTTCAGTTTGTTCTACCCTAGGTCGAAAGGAATAATGTTGAAAATCTGTGCTAAAGTTTGAATGAAAAACAAAATTATTTTTATGTTTGACAGAATGCCTTGAGAACTGAAAGCACAAAAGAACTGGAAGAATTATGCAATTTTTAACTCTATCTTTAATGTTCTGCAACAGGATCAATAAGGCAGTTTTAGGAGGAGTTGTTTGGAACCCAGTTCTTTGGTTTAGGGAAAGAACAGACTTCTCTGAAGGTGACTGAGTGCTGAGCTTTCATTAAACAAACAACAACAAAAATCACCAAAGAATTAATAAGAACTAAAATAGAGTTGTGGTAAACTGAATACTTTCTCCTGCAAATCTTTAGGAAACATACCGAAATTATTTTCTTTTCCACAAAATGTTGGCACTGCAATAAAGCTTAGAGCTTATCTAGTTTGGCAACCCTGTTTATAGACAGAGTAAAGGCACCTAGGGTCTTGCCTAAAGGCCATCCACAATGAGTGGTGGTTCTTCAAATACTTCCTTTAAATAATACAGACATTTTTACTGCATTTTCTTCCTCAAGGAATATCTGAAATTGTTTGTTCTATCTGTTGGTGGATTTTGGGACTTAATCCTGAGGGAAAAAAGGTGATTGTGTGGTTTGCTTGTCTTAGTTTACGCTTTATAGCTAGGAAACTTTGGTGTTCCAATTTTCTTTTCTCTTTCTGGTCCATCTTAGAATTCTCCAGTTTTCAGCAATACCTAAAGGAACGGGCCTGTTTTGTTTATTTTTTCAATACATAACCTTCTATAACAATTTAGAGGGCTGAGCCAAAACTCAAGCTTGGGAATCCATTACAGGTTTTAGTTGACTCCATATTTACAAGGTTCACAAAAGAACATGGGCAACAAGGGCCCAAGGAAATTCTGGGGTCAAAGTTGTGTAGTTTCCCACAAAGGAGCCAGGGGTGGCCCTCCATTTTCAAACAGCATAATGTCAAAATACTATGGATCAGAGATTTGCACTGCATGGTATTTGAAAGTGAGCTTTACTTTCAAAGGAAGGCACATTATAGCCTTAAAATACATAAATAAGCACAGTCCTTAGATTTCAGGAAAACTACCTTTTGAAATTAATTCTTAATAAGATGGTATTTGTTGGAAATTTTAGACATAGTAAATGTCATTAACGTAAACATGTTATTTACAATTTATAATTTTAGAAATGAAATGCCTGAATCAGCTAATTTCAGTATTTGCTATCCCAGTTCAAGTTACTATATGGACTCAAAGTATAAATTTACAATTTTTTTTTTTTTTTTTTTAAAGATTTTATTGGGGAATTGGTGGAGGGGAACAGTGTTGGGGAATCGGGGAAGGGGAATAGACAAGTTGCTGTCTTTTTGTTCTTCAGTTTAGTTGCGGAGAATGTTGCTCCACTGTTGGTATCGTCATTGTGCTCTTCCCGGATGAGGCAGATCGGTCGCTGGCCTCTGGATGTCGCTCACCGAGGCCATTGGCAGTTCACGCTTGGCTGCCCGCCGCTCACGCTGGCTGCCGGCCACTCACTGTAGCCTACGGCAGCCCACCGCAGCAGGGGCTGCAGCCCGCACCATCACCGGGGCTCGCACAGCCCAGCTCCAGGTGGAGCTGCCGTCAGCTGCAGAGGGCAGTGCCACTGGCCCTCACGTGGGACCCGAACCGGGGCCGCCGGCATCCCAAAACCAGCGCTCAACCAATGCGCCACTCGGCCGGCCCTGAAATTAATTCTTAATAAGATGGTATTTGTTGGAAATTTTAGACATAGTAAATGTCATTAACGTAAACATGTTATTTACAATTTATAATTTTAGAAATGAAATGCCCGAATCAGCTAATTTCAGTATTTGCTATCCCAGTTCAAGTTACTATATGGACTCAAAGTATAAATTTACAATTTTTAATAGTCCAAAATCCAAATTGGCCTTCTGTCCCCACAAGGTCTGATTAGGGGTTCTACCATTTAAGAAAAGACTTTGAACACAAAAGAGTATGTATTGACCTATCAATAAGGTATGAAGAATAACATGAATCCTAGCATAAGAAACAGGTGATGGCAGAACCGCCTGAGTCCTGGGGATCCACTCTGATCACATCCTCTACCTCTGTCCACAAAGATAACCTCTACCTGATTTTTTTTTTCTTTTTTTCGGTTTGTTTATTTTCTCATGCATACATTCTTATAAGAGCCAGGTAAAGATATAAGACATCAGGGGCTCTTTTAAAAGGAAATTTAAGACATTCTTAATGTCAGTTTTTGTTGGAAACATTAGTAACACACACCTGATTTGAAGCCACAGGCTCTGTCTTGTTTAGCAACTGCACAGGTCTGGTAGCATCCAGTAAACTACCTTCCCCTCACCTGTTATATTTGGAATTGAGATCAGATATAATAGAGCTGCTTAAGAATTCTAGACTATACATTATATTTAGGTATCCCCTAATTTATGAACTGAGTTATACTCTAAAAGTTAATTTCTGAGTTAGATATCTAATTTTACTATAGAAATAATGCACATAGGGTTTTTTATCTTTGCTCTCAAAGTATAATTAATCCATGAAGGCTAGCTTTTTTATTTTTTATTGATTTATTTTTTTAGCTGAGCCATCCTGCCACCTGTTGGCAGCTCAATGGCAGCTCAACTCGGGCTGGGCATCGAACCGCTGTTGCTCAGAGCTCAGCTTGCACTCTTGAGCGAGCTCTTAACCAACTGAGCCACTCGGCCGGCCCCTAGCATTTTTATTTTTAAAGCAAATTCAAGACATTATGCAGTTTTATTATATGCTGTGTATTTTAGTATTCACCTTTAAATTATAGGGACATTTTCTATATAACTATAATGGTATTTTCACAGATGACAAAATTATCAGTAATTTCTTAGTGTCATCTAATACCCAATCCATGTTCAGGTTTCTTTTTCTCAAAAGATCTCCACCTTATTTTTCATTCCTACATTTTCTTTAGAGCCTTAAATAACATGTTTAACTTTGTATGTTTTGAACTTTATAGAAATAAATGGTATTACACTGTTTGTATTCTTGCTTTCTTCACTTAATACAGTTTGTGAGATTTATCCATCTCGATATGTTTGGCTATTATTTATTTATTTTCACTACTGATTTGAATTACCATCTAGGGATATCTTTAGTTATCCATTTTCCTGGAGATGAACATGGGCTGTTTCCAGTTTTATTTCACAATTACAGTAGAGTTCACTATTATGAACTCCTGTGCATGTCTGTGGGTGCACATAAAGTTTCTGTGAGGTACAAAACTACCAGTAGGATTATTAGGTCTGAGTATATATAATCACCTTTCTTAGATAATGCTAAATTACTTTGCAATGCATTTGTACAACTGACACTGCTGGCACATAAAAGGTCTCATTGCTCCACATCCCTCCCGGCCGTCGAAATGATCTGACTTTATAACTCTAGTCTTGTGGGTGCACAACGGCATCTCTAAAGGGTTTTAATTTGCTTTCCCCTGATTACTAAGGAGATGCAGCATCTTTTCACTATGGTTTCATGAAATGTGTGTATTTATATTTCACTTAAATATTTAAGAATTTCTATAAGGGGGCCGGCCGAGTGGCGCATTGGTTAAGCGCTGGTTTTGGGATGCCAGCAGCCCCGGTTCGGATCCCACATAAGGGCCAGTGACACTGCCCTCTACAGCTAACAACAGCTCCACATGAAGCTGGGCTGTGCGAGCCCCGGTGATGGTGTATAGGCTGCAGTCCCTGCTGCAGTGGGCTGCCATAGGCTACAGTGAGTGGCCCGCAGCCAGCGTGAGCGGCTGGCAGCCAAGCGTAAGCTGCCAATAGCCACGGTGAGCGACATCCAGAGGCCAGCGACCGATCTGCCTCATCCGGGAAGAGCGCAATGACGATACCAACAGTGAAGCAACAGCCTCCGCAACTAAACTGAAGAACAAAAAGACAGCAACTTGTCTGTTCCCCTTCCCCGATTCCCCAACTCTGTTCCCCTCCATCAATTCCCCAATAAAATCTTAAAAAAAAAAGAATTTCTATAAGGAAAATTAAAAATTAACATTTCAGTTAAACTGAGTACTTGTCAAAAGATATTAGCAATAGAAAGCAAAGACAAGTGCTCTTGATTCTTTCCTGTCTCAGGCTCTACATGTATTTAGATTTTTTAATTAAAAAAAATTGAAATTAATGTTTCCAATTTCAATTAATAACCAAGAGTAAGTAAAAATATTCTGATTAGGAATAGCTCAGAGCCAAGGGAGAAACTGCTTTCCAAACCTCTTACCATGAGCAGTATAAATGAAACTTAAAGTTCTACATACTGTTCAGTAGGAATATGAATTTTATGATACTACATTATAAACTAGAGGTACTCACATGGACAGCCAATAGTTATTTCCGATGTACACTCATGGTAGGTGTACATCACGAAGACATCAAAATGTCACTACACACCACACATCAGTGAAGTAAGACTTACATGGGCCCCGAAACTGAACTGCCACCTACCCAAGTAGTGCTCGTGGACTCGAACCACTTCGCAAAGTCCAGGGTCTTCAGAATCCAGGGGTAAAATGCCTGAAAATTAAAACAAGAAACTTGGGGCCGGCCGAGTGGCTCAGTTGGTTAAGAGCTCGCTCAAGAGTGTGAGCTGAGCTCTGAGCAACAGCAGTTCGATGCCCAGACTGAGCTGAGCTGCCGCTGAGCTGCCAACAGGTGGCAGGATGGCTCAGCTAAAAAATAAATAAATAAATAAATAAATAAATAAATAAATAAATAAATAAATAAAACAAGAGACTTAAGGGAAACTATCCCCAAATGAATCAATTTATTCCCAGTGAGATGCCAGTAAGAATTAGTCTAAATTTTGCTCAGTGGAATTTTGAGGAAGATTCCAGGAATTAATTACCAGTGTAGGGAAGGGAAAGACTTCAGAAATATGAAAGGGAAGTGGATATTTCATTTTCTAACACGAACACTATAGCTTCTGTACCACCTTTTTTTCCCTTTCCTCTCTCTTCTTTCACCTCTGAGTGATGGTTAAGATGATGGCCGGTTTGTAGAGCCAATCAGAGTCTAGAGGGCACCTAAGTTCCTCATTAAAACTGTGCCTTTTGTACATCTGAAAGTAATAATAAAGTAAAATAAAATAAAAATCATTTGAAAAGAAGAAAAACAAAACAAAACTGTCCCTGGTACACAGCTATCTTCCTATAGTTGGGTTCTATAAGATACCTTAGTATGATTCCAGTAAAATCCCACTTTCTCTTAAGCTAGTCTGATTTTATTTTTGGTCTCTTACAAAAAGAATCTTGAGAAATACAGTGTTACTGGCTTCTTGACCAGATAAATAAGAAAGACAGAAATAATAAATTCTTCAAGAAAATACACTAGCCAAAGGCAATATCCTAAAAAGGTAACAAAATCATTCCTACAGATCTATCTTTTAAAAAATTTTTTAAATTTTTATTGAATTTATTGGGGTGACATTGGTTCAGTTAAATTACACAGGTTTCATCTATATATTGCATTATGTGCTCACCACCCAGAGTCAGTTCTCCTTCCATCATCGTATATTTGACCCCCTTTTCCGTTTTCTATCACCATCCCCCCCTTACTCTCTGGTAATCGCTATAAACTTTTGATGGCAACTGAGTTTTTATCTTACAAATCTATTCTTAACAGCTTTAAGCATGCCATAAAGTTAAACAATTTCTAAGTTTATATGAATGTTTTCTAGGAATATTTTCCATAGAAAAATGGTAATTTCAAAGACTACCACTAAAGTTATACTTCATATGTTTGTGTGACTGTTTAGGATACAAGTATAAATATATATATTTGCAAAACACTATTAACTGTAAATTAATTTATAAAAACAGTAAACTAAATGTTTCCAGTGACTTTCTAGTTTTACAGGAGTAGTCCTGTAAAATTCAAGTTAATATGAAGGGGGTGCTTCTATACAGCCAAGTCTGTCAGCAGTCTTCAAGTAGATGACCTAGGATTTTTCTCTAGTCTTCAGTTTAGCCATAGACTGAGGTCCTATAAGGAAAGGGCTGAAACAAGCATTGTAACAACTATGCTCCTCTTTTTCATCACTAATTTTATTCCATAGCCAAATATTGTAGTTTTAAATATTCTGCTATTGAGATCCAATTCCCAGTTCTCTTCAATGGACATTTGAGAGCAAATTCCAAAAATCACGAAAGCACTTGTATATGAAGCAAGGTCACAACAAACAATAATTACACAGAAAAAAGAAGAGGTGACAGTAAAATAGATGACTTGAAATAGGACTATGAATAACTTACCAACTACTTCATCATCTGGTTGAAAGAAGGATACCTTGCTTCCAACTAAAAATGAAGGAAATTAATAATTAGTATTGAGTGTATTAAATATAATTCTTATTTAACTATTAAAGTAAATAAAAAGATCTATGGGTTTCTAAAAGGTCACTAACTCAGAGAAAAGGCCAGAACTTCTAGGACATTTTGATGGTCTATAAGGATGACTGGATGGAACACTTCAAATGTGGATTCTCTACAAAATCTGGACTATGTGGCTGTTGACACCACAGAGAAAAATGTCCCTCAATTTAGCTAAGGATGAAGGAATGAAGGAAAACAATCCACACCAAGGCTCCTACAATGATTATGTTCCTTTCCATCCCTCATGTGGTTAGCCCGATTTCCTATCATAATTTTAGTGCAGAATCTCAGATGCACAATGAGAAATTCTGGTAAGAATCACATATAAAATTACTTTGATTTGGGATTATGGAAATAAATTCAGACTGGTGCCAAGAAAATTTTTGGAAATATACTGAAATGAGGTAGTTACACTTTCTCTGCACATAGAGAAAAAGCCTCTATCATCAGTCAATTCTTTAGAGTAGTTTTGTTCAAATAGTTACAAGAGGCAGTGGTGATGGTGGGGAACCAAACATCACTGAATATCTACTTATGTCCAGTATTTTAGTGTGTTATTACATTTAATCTTCCTGCTATATACGAGGTAGGCATTATTATTCCTATTTAACAGACAAGGAAACTGAGGAGAAGCAGTAAAGTAAGGTAGAAGCCTGAAATCTAAAAGTAGACTCTTTGGCTGGCTCTGTCATCAAAATGGACCCAGAACTCATTTTTGGTATTCAACAAGGAACTCTAAGTCTGATATTCCTACTTTCAAGTCCTCATTTTACAGCTTGTTCTTTGGATCCCTCCTGTGCCATTATCTTCCAATAACTCTGACTTCTGATCCATTGTACTTTTGTCTTCTCCTTCTGCTACTGATCCTCCTCCTCCTGGGATCACTCTGATACTTTTTTCTTGGCTTCCTTCACACTCCTCTTGATTGTTCCTCAAATAGTGGCATTCCCAAGGGTTCCGTGCTATGCCTATCTCTCCTCCATTTCTACTCCCTCCGCGGGTGAGTTCATCAACTGTGATATTTAAAATACAACCTACATGCTGACAACTCTCAAATATATTATACACACTTCCAGCACAGGTCTCTCACCTTTGAGCTTAAACTCACATAACTGCTTACTACGTATCTCAGTGGGATATCACATAGGTACCTTGAACTCAACAATCATAAATCTAAGCTCACCATCTTCCTACAAATCAAATCCTCTCCCCTTATTAATTGGTGGCACCAAGTCATACCGTACCAGAATCCTGTAGATCAATCCTGGCTCTTATCTATTTTTAATTCCTGTTCCAGTCAATTATTAAGCCCTGCTGACTTTACTCCCTCAGTATTTCTTGAATATGTCCCTGTTCACCTTTGCCACCACAGCCTAGGTTATGGGCCCTGTTGCCTCTTGCCTATTGGTCTATACTCCATCCAGTCCTCTTAGCCACAGCCTGGTTTGCCCCCCCATCTACCCTTCATGCGGCTACTCTAATAATCTCCCTTCAAACCCAAGCTGACATTTGAGGCTCATCATGGGTCTGGCCCTTACCTACCTTCCTGTCTCATTTTTTTGGGGGGAAGGAATCGGAACCAGTGTTCACATCCTCATTAAACTATTTTGTTCACTATCTTTTATTCTTCTATGTTTAAAAGGAGAAGTTTCTTAACAAAATGTTTCTCTGTGCCAAGTACCTCACCTCTTAGGCCTGCCAACGCCAAACTCGGTCATTCTGACTACATACATCACATTATTATTTGCTTCTCTGCCTTTGCTCACGATATCCTTGCTGCTGAGTGAGTCTTATATACCAATCACTTAACAAGTGCTTATTATATATGGAATAAATGGCTAAATAAATGATTACTCATCTTCTGGCTACAATAATTCTTTTTTTTTTCCCCTACAGTGTTGAGGAGAGGGAACAAAATTATGATTTAGTTGTCTTAGAAGATTACATTGAGAAAGAGTATCAAATATATTATGGGTTACACTTATAGGCAAAACTCAAACAGTCTAACCCATATTACAGGCTCATTTATTCATTCACATATATAAAAAAAGCAGATACTGACTGATCATGAACTACCTATTAGCAGTGATTATGAACAGCAGGTCCATGTAGGAACAAATTATTTCAAGTACTCAGGGATACTGTCCTGTATGTTAAGACCATTATTTATTAAATAAAATTAAATTTTTTTTTTTATTTAAGGCAATCATAAAATCTTACTGGTTATTTCTCCCTAGAACCCATTTTTAGATGAACAAACTGTTTAACTTTTTTTTTTAAAAGATTTTATTGGGGGATTGGGGGAGGGGAACATACAAGTTGCTGTCTTTTTTTTTTTTGAGGGCAGTGTCACTGGTCCTCATACGTGGGACCTGAACCGGGGCCGCTGGCTTTCCAAGCCAGCGCCTAACCTCCATGCCACTCGGCTGGCCCAAGTTGCTGTTTTTTGTTCTTCAGTTTAGTTGCAGAGGACATTGCTTCACTGGCCCACGTTGGTATCGTCATTGCGCTCTTCCCAGATGAGGCAGATCGGTCACCAACCTCTGGATGATGGCTCACCGCAGCTATTGGCAGCTCGCACTAGCTGCCAGCCGCTCACGCTGGCTGCCGGCCACTCACTGTAGCCTATGGCAGCCCACTGCAGCAGGGGCTGCAGCCTACTCCGTCACCGGGGCTCGCACAGCCCAGCTCCAGGTGGAGCTGTTGTTAGCTGTAGAGGGCAGTGTCACTGGCCCTCATATGTGGGATCTGAACCAGGGCTGCTGGCGTCCCAAACCAGCTCTTAACTAATACGCCACTCGGCCAGTCCCAAACTGCTTAACTTTTAAATACTCAATTTTAGGAAAACTTTAAAATGTAATGTGAATTTAATGTATTATATAAATTTTGGACAAATGCCAACTCACACAAGTAATTTATACTAGTTTGTAAACATAACAAGGACAACATTGGTCATTCTAATCAATAAACTCATAGATTTAAATACAGAACCCCTAAATATTTACTAAAGTGTAATAAGCTTTTTAATTATAAAATACCAATTAAGTTCTATTTTTCTTTTTAATTTAGAAAAGAAAAATATTGGGGTGACTGGTTAGCTCAGTTGGTTAGAGTGCGGTGCCTGATAATACCAAGGTTGCCGGTTCGATTGCTGCATGGGCCACTGTGAGTTGCGCCTTCCTTAAAAGAGTCAACTGTGCCATTGCAGCATGAAAGCAATGTGTAACCAATGATCATGGGTGTTCCCCAATATAAAATAAATAAATAAATAAATTTTCAAAAAAGGGGAAAACATTTCTGTATAACTTTATATTTAAAGAAGTGTGTATGATTTTATGTGTCAGTAAACCAATTAGCTACCATTTATTTTCTTGTACCTCAGAAAATAAATATAGATATTTACATTTTTAAACTTACCATCTAACACAATTCCAGCAATTTCTCTCCCAACAGGAAAGAAGTCCTTTTCCATCTTCATTTCTGCCAGAAGCTAAATCATGACAAAAGCTGTTTATTGTCAAGAATAAATCCTGGCTTAGGCTTATACAAGAGCAAAAAAAATCAAACCACAGAAAAAGCAAATACGATTCAATTTTTGGACTCAAGACAAAGCAAATAACTTCACAGAATAGGTTACTCTACCAGGAGTGTGCTGAGGAATTAGTTGACGTGTAAAACTTAGATATGAATATTATCATTCAAATCACCATTAACGTACTTTGTTTAACTTTCTTACTCTGCCAAATATGAAGGGAAATTATGGCCCAAATTTAGCAGTCACCCCATCTGGATGGAGTGAGGCGAGTTTGGAGGGGACATTGTTGATTGAGTAAGGGGCATATGTACAAAAAAGGTCTCAATTCCCACACCCTTTAAAATCATCTCGTTTCTCTCAATTCTTGGGTTAGGAAGCAGGTGGGAACAAGTGATGGATATACATAGAGAAACTGCTATATAATTTCAAATTGGCACTTCTTTTTTTAAAAGATAAATTATTTATTTTTGAGACATTAGTATTTTGTTCAATTCTGACCAAATTAAGTACTTGACTTTTGAAGTGACAGGGTATACCCAGATAAGCCTGTAGTTTAAGTTCCTGTCATTTATACTTTTATAATAAACCAGAGCTGTCAATATTTGTAGGTATCATAGTATTTCAGGACAGTAAGTAAAAAGAAATTGAAATAATTGTCTTGTATATATTTTATTTTTCAGTTTTTAGATCTCTTGTGTATGACTGCCAGAAAAGTCTCTTTTTCAATGTAGAACTTCTAACATTTCCTAAGATGATAACATGACACCCTCCTAGAAATATGGGGAGTTTTACATTATTTCTTGTGGGCCGGCCGAGTGGCGCGGTGGTTAAGCGCTGGCTTGGGAAGCCAGCGGCCCCTGTTTGGTCCCACATATGAGGGCCAGTGACACTGCCCTCAAAACAAACAAACAAACAAAAAAACCCAAACATACATTATTTCTTTCATGCACACTTTTTTTTTTTTTTTTTTGAAGGCAGTGTCACTGGCCCTCATATGTGGGACCCGAACCGGGGCCACTGGCTTCCTAAGCCAGCGCTTAACCACCGCGCCACTCGGCCGGCCCCATAAATGTTATGTTTAATAGTTGTGTAATATTTCATTGAATTGATTTTATTATAATTACTATTTCTTTTTGTTAAACATAAGATAATTTTCTAGATTGGGATTGTAATGAATTTTCATAGTTTTAAAGAGAAGACCCTGGAAGGGCTGAACACAGAACCCTGCAAACAAGGAATAGTACTAGTATTCCTAGTGAAAGGACTTGAGCAAATTCACTTCTCATGTCAGGCTCATGTTACAGAGTTGCCCAATGGAAGCCTAACTTTGTTCTGTAATTTCCTTAAATGTAACTTCATTACAGAAAACTTTTAGATTCCTAGAAATTAGGGTGACATTATAATCCAGTAAGTTAAGCGTCCAATGAAACTATGGCATTAATCTTTACAAAACTGAGTAAACAGACCTGCTATATTCATCACTGCACATTTAACCACAGTTTACCATTTGAAAAACTTACCATGTGGAAATAGTGGAAGATTATTGTGGGGTGGTGTGAGGTTGGGGATGTGTGTGTATGAAAGAGGGAGAGAGAGAGACGAAAGGAAATGACTAGAAGAATGTGAACTCTATCTAAAGACATTAACTGGAAATATCTATAGAATATACAGTTAATAAATTAGTTGATTAGGATACTATATTTTCACTATATTTATAAGAGTAATTTCTTCCTGGTTATAGGCCTTAGTAATTATAAATTCTCAGCCTTTCACCATTTAAAAGAGTTACAAGGTATTTTCATATAACAATATAAAATACATGACTTCAGTTAGACTAATAATTTACTTTAATATAGATATATAAAAATTCACATTAAACTTTTTCCCTAGCTATTCTATTCTTCTGAGGATGAATAATAATTTCTTGGCACTCAGAAATCAGTTATCATGATACATTTATACACTAAATATCCTATGAAACTGTCATGTGAAGTTTGGCCAAAAGAAAGCACCAATACCTTCGTATTTATCTGGCTCAGAGCACAGGCTTTCACTTGAAGTTTCACATAGTTATCCTCTGGAACAGGAAGGTTTTCCTAGAACGAAATGATAACAAAATATTACACATTCCTTTGAGAACATGCCTTTATGTTGTGAAAATTTTCACACATAATTGAACAAAATTAAACAGACCCCAAATCTTACAGTTAACTTAATTGAAAAAGCTGTAAGTAATTATCCAATAGTATATTATCAAAAACAAAAGAAATTTTGGGGTAAAATTTAAAAAAGTCTTAGGGCACATATTTTGAAAATGTCCTCAGATACTGACATAGATATACCAGAGGTGCCAAAAAAAATGTATATTCATCTTTTGTTATCGGTTTACATTGAAAATTACAATTTTAATACAATTTTTTCCTTTCTTAAAATGTATATACATTTTTTGGCACCATCTGTATCATTGTAGACAATAAACTTAGGATAACAAAGTAGAACAACAAACACTGTACTTCATTTCAATCTAAATAATCTCAAAGCATCTAATCTTTACACTTATAGGGATATCTTTATACATATAACATATAGCCTTTACTTTTTTTGGTATTTCCTAATGCTGTAAAGGAAGTTCTTTAGTCTACGTGTTTATCTCTTATTTAACATTACCTTACGTAACATCTGTCTTTGACATTTCAGCATGCCCCATCGAATTATGGGGTCAAAATATAAATTTAATGAAACTTAATTACCCTTCCTACTCCACAGCTAGATATAACTAAAGGCAAAAAAATATTTCACACTCAGCCACTCAATGTCATCCACTTGTATTATTAAATATAATATCACCTCCTCTAAATAACCATATCTGAGCACCAATAATTAAAATACTCTCTTCAACTCCTGATATGCCCCAAAATTAGATAAAAAGCTAGCTAAAAATAGCTACTTGCATAGCCCCTCCTATTTGTCTATTAAAGAGATCACCGTGTTTGACATGAGAACAATATTTTGGGAGTATCTTTTTTTAAATCTCAAATCTAATAATATCTGGTGATATTATGAGGATATTCAATAATATCAATGGATTTCTGGATTTTACTCATTGTCGTGTGAATCTGGAGGCTATTCTTTCGAGCCAATAGAACCTCTTAAGCCTTCATCTTGATTACATGAGAGAAGCCAAGCCATCTGAGGTTTAGACTCCTGGCCTAAATGATTCTAGAATTAGTGAAAGAAAAACTGGATTATGGTCATGATCCAGAAATCCTTTTTTTTTGAAAGATTTTATTGGGGAATTGGGGGAGGGGAACAGCGTTGGGGAATCAGGGAAGGGGAACAGACAAGTTGCAGTCTTTTTGTTCTTCAGTCTAGTTGCAGAGGATGTTGCTTCACTGGCCCATGTTGGTATTGCCATTGCGCTCTTTCCGGATGAGGCAGATTGGTCGCCGGCCTCTGGATGTCGCTCACCGCGGCTATTGGCAGCTCACGCTGGCCGCTGGCCACTCACTGTAGCCTATGGCAGCCCACTGCGGCAGGGGCTGCAGCCTACACTGTCGCCGGGGCTCACACAGCCCAGCTCCAGATGGAGCTGTTGTTAGCTGTGGAGGGCAGTGTTATTGGCCCTCATATGTGGGATCTGAATCGGGGCCGCTGGCATCCCAAAACCAGCTCTTAACCAATGCGCCACTCGGCCGGCCCCAGAAATTCTTATTACTAAGAAATATACAACTACGAAATATAAATAGCACTTAGTTTTCATCCCTTAATTTACAATGGAATGATTTTGGCTTGCCACAAACCTTTCAAACAATCACCAATATATGGACATTGTATTACGTATGCTTAAAGTAGTAAAAAGCTAAAAAACATTTAAAGCTTAGTGAATAAGGCAATTTTGCAAAGCTCAAAAATTTGTGTGGAAAACAATGTTTTTCCACCTTTTTCATTTCACAATTTGAGAAAAAATTTTTTCTGAAATATGGCTATAATCTGGAAATTTACTTTACTGTGATATTCAGAATAACTTGAGTTATTTTGTCACATATAAGATTACTAAGGTTGTTCTGTTTTCCTATGATTTGTTATAGCACCACCTTGAAGAACTAAAAAATCTTTTGCAGCAACTCTCTCAAAAATATAATTGTGTTACAATATGGATCACCACTGTTATATAAGATTAACGGAAAGTAATTTATAGAATTTCATTTAAGTTCCAGTCAAACCAACTTATAACAGATCATTTAAAGCTGGGTTAATATCATTTCATTTAATGATTAAACAATTTTTCTTACCCTTTCTTGAAATACAAATGTTACTTCTTCATTTGTAGAACTCTGTTGAAAATATAAGCCTTTCATGGTCACCTAAAAAAAAAAAAGGAAAAAAAAAAAAAGAAAAATATACATGAAACAAACAAACCAACAAAATGTCTTCTGGGCCAAATGAAAGCAAAAATTAAAAAATAGTGCTGGCAAAGGATAAAACAATAACTAAAAATGTATGGTTTAAACAAATAAAATTAGATAATAGTTCTCAAAGAGATCACATAAGAGAATTTACAACAGCCTCTGGGTACAGTCTTATGGAGAATTGGTTTATAGCTCAACCTATGACACAAAGGTGAGCATGTGCCTAATTTCACTTTGCTGTTCAATAAAAACTATTAGATCTACTTGATAAGGGCCAGAGAACTCAATTTTAATTACCGAAGGTGTCATTTAAAAGGCTTTCAAAGCCTTAAAGAAGACCTTTAAAGCAGAAAAAGTGGACCATTTAAGACACTGCAATTGTGCTCCTAATTCTTCTGTAACAGTTTATAGCCATTTAATGGAAGTATTTAAACCTGTATTTTGTGGACTTCTTGAAGCATCTCTAAGGATTGCAGTTGTTTCTTTAATTTTCATAGTAATTGTATGGCAAGACTATTTTTTAAATGTAAGTTTTACAGAAGAGCAAAATACACATAAAAAAGTGCACAGATCCTACAATGTATAGCTTGCTGAATTTTTCAAAATGAATATGGCTATGTCACAGCAGGAAACACGTAGCTACAACTCCAGCTCTGGTTCCCCTTCGACTCTCTGTCCTCCTCCTAAGAACACTCAGTATCCTGAGTTTTAACAGCACAGATTAGCTTTGTGTGTTTTGACTTTATATCAATGAAATTGTACTTCTTTATGCCTGCTTTCCTTTTCTCAATATTATGTTTGTTTCACCCATGTTGTTGCTGGTAGTTGTAGTTCATTCATTGTCATATAGTACTCCATTGTATGAGTAAATCACAATTTATGCATCCCACTATAGATGGACATTTGATTGTTTTCAGTTAGGGGTTTTTAAAAATTATCCTGTTATGAACATTCTTGCACATACTTCGTGGTGAAAGTAGTTACCACATTTATTTTATGAACAAGGAAATGGAGTTCTACAGAGGTTAAGACACATGCCTAGGGTCTTCTGGCACTAGCTGAGCTAGGGCTGGCAAAACCCAGGTGCGACTAACGCCACAATAATTTCTGTTAACTACTGTATTTAATGGTTTTCTATCAAGCTGCTAACATTAGTTATTTCACTTAAAACTAGGATCCTATATCCTTTAGGATTGACAATTATTAAATACTTGCTGATAAAACTGGCTACATAATTTGTACAGCCCAGTGCAAAATGAAAATGTGGGGAACCTTGTCTAGAAATTAGTAAAATTTCAAGATGGTGACAGCAGAGCATTAAACCAAGCCTGGGTTCCTTCCGAGCATGAGGTCCAGTGTGACTAGATAGGTCCCTTGCCCATCAAACCAGCATGCGTGTTGACTCTTGGAGGATCCAATGGAACCATATAAATGGCTTTTACTGAGCAGTTGGGCAACGGTTGCCACTTTCTAGAATATGATAATCAAATGCTGGAACTAATAGAAATGAATACACATTCAAGACATGTATAATTATGTATGTATCAACAAAGTCTATAAAAACAGGGTGAGCTAGGTCAGACGACTTAATTCTAACCCTTTGGTTACAGAAGGGCTTTGTGTGTCTGTGTGTGTGTGTGTGTGTGTGTGTGTCAATGTTTGTTGGTATGATAGGGGACAGGGAAAGAACCTAAGCACAGATACATGTGTTCCCTGTGACATTAACTCTATCCCCTTCTGCCTAGCTTTCAAGGCTGTCTAAAACGCATTACCTTACTCCCTCAGTTTTCCAACACATACCTTCTGTCTGATCTAGTCATTATGACTTCACACCATATGGTTTCCCATCTCAGGGCTTCCAGCATTGCTTGTTCTCGGAGACGAAGCTGTACTTACTCTACAAATTCTGCGAATAAAGCTCAACCCTGCTCCCCCTTCTGAAATCTCCCCCAGTGACACTCAATCTACCCCATCTGTTCCATGTGTCCAGATTTCATTACATGCTAACAAAACCTTGCCTTATTCACTTACTAACTAGTGTGTTTTCCCAGCTATTGCTTAGAAGAGTCAATACCCTTCATTATTAAATAAATAAATCTTTGCTCCTACCCAGTCTGGAGGTATGAGAGTTGACTTTTTGAGAAATGGAACATTACCTCAGCAACACCTTGATTTCAAAGCATCTCCTTTTGTGGTTCTGGAAGCCATTGTTTTCTCTGCCCACTGCATCTTAAAGCATATCGGATGTCTCCCAGATCACATGGACCTCACATTGCACGCACCCCAATTTCAAAGATTGGGGAAGATAACCGCACTAAAGCAAATGTTTTATACATAATAATGCCACTATTTCTAGTCAGGTCATCCTAAATAGTTCCTCCAAATTTTAGGTTAAAATTGACCTTGCTGGTAGAAAAAAAAAAGTTTAGTTGGTCCAATAAAGAACCAAGTGGGAACAAAAACATCCTCAGAATTACAAAGTGAAGAAAGAAGTGTTTTTACAAAAGTGGCAAGAAAATTAAGGAAATATTATTTGTTTTACAAACCCAAAAAAGGAATACTGAGTTCTTGGCACTAAATGTAAAAACACAAGAAATAAAATAACTGAACACCTTATAAAATAAAAATGTGAATTAAAACATGTAAACGATACTTCTAAGAATGACCATCATGTAACTTCAAAATTATATATTTTACCGTAAACTTTCCTTTCTCAAAGAAGTGCTACATAAAACTTTTAAATGAAAACAAGCCTGTTTAAAAATGTAGACTGTTATGCAGCGGTTCGGAATGTAGACTGTTATGCAGCGGTTCGATGCCCAGCCGGAGTTGAGCTGCCATTGAGCTGCCAACAGGTGGCAGGATGGCTCAGCTAAAAAAAAAAAAAAAAAAAAAGTAGGCTATTGTGCCGTATAAAAAGCATAGAGATTTTATATTTTTCCATGTATATCAGATTTGATTTGATTTTTTTTTTTAAGCTGAGCCATCCTGCCACCTGTTGGCAGCTCAACAGTAGCTCAGCTCGTGCTGCCATCGAACCGCTGTTGCTCAGAGCTCAGCTCACACTCTTGAGCAAGCTCTTAACCAACTGAGCCAATCAGCAGTCCCTCAGATTTTAAATACAGTTGATATAAGTCCACATATTGAGGATTATGTTTGTAATACTTCATGTATTTTTATAATGGTCATACATTAAATATATTAAAAAATCTGAAGAAACAAAAATTACGACACCTATTTGAAATAACTTTTGGTACATAGCAGAGGACTTTGCATAAATTAAACACTTGCTATGTATAACACTTCAAGAAAGAAGTTTAAGAAAAATACTGATATTCCAAGGGATTTCTAAAAACTCAACAGGAAGAAATTTCCAATGGCTTCATCTTATTTGTAACAGTAACACGAATTCTACTTGCTTTCCCCCTGCTACACTTAATCCCCCAAGGAGCTCATCTATTAATAATTGTAAATAAATCTTCTACATATCATTCACTAGCTATACTTTCAGACAAAAAGTGTTCTGAATATCAGATCAACCTCAAATTTAAGAGACATAAAAACTGGACACATCTTTCCCCCCAAGTAAGATTTTGCTGTACCAATCTTCGGTCATCTTAGTCTATCATAATTCCTTTCTCTGTATTGTTATTAAAGCTTCCTTTTTTCTTCTGATGTTCTGCCTTACCTTCTCATTTTTGGTTTTGATAGGTATTAGGACAAGTGAGGTGCTAACACTGGGCTAGAGCCATGGGCTGCTGAATGGCTTTAGTTCTTTCTGTCATCCAATCCATCTGTTACTCTGTGGACAACTTAATTCCTGAAAACCCAAACCCTTATATGCTCAAATTTCTATCATTCCACAACACAAACTTTGCAATATTGTGGCCACTTCAGGTTTAGGATTTGGTTATAACATTTCTAACCCACCCTAATTTTTATTTTAAGGAAAGCATAGATACTGTCAAGCAGCTAGGCTACATAAAACACAGAGAAGTCAACTCAGAAACATGGCTCCATGTGCTCATCATCATGCCAGGACTAGTACCTAGCATTATGATACTAGCTGAATTGTTAGGGATAAATCTTCAGTTATGTTGAAGAATTAATATTAAGTTTTAACAGTGTCCTCACTAATCGGTGAGACTTTTCATATATAACCACATATCAGATAAAGATGCATGTCAAACCATGTGCCCAAATGTTTGGTTAAAAAATATGGTAAAGGGCCGGCCGAGTGGCTCTGTTGGTTAAGAGCTTGCTCAAGAGTGTGAGCTCTGAGCAACAGGGTCACTGCTTCGCTTCCTCGCCAGAGCTGAGCTGTCGCTGTTGGCAGGATGGCTCAGTTAAAAAAAAAAAATATATATATATATATATATATATATATATATATATATATATGGTCAAGAAATGAAAGTAACTAGATGGAGGTGTGGTTTAAATACTTACTTTGCAGGTTGTGGAGAATGGTAGTTCTAACTAGATAGGCCACCTCTGCTTCTTAGAGGGAGCTGAATGCATGGTTTTAACAGTTGCAGGACATCTCTACACTGTGTAGGCGACAGTCTCTAGAAATCTGTACACTAATGACACTTTGCATAAGCAATAAGTACACAGGTGTTTTGCTATAAACAACTACACTGCTCTTCTGTGCCTGTTATAAGATGGGTACAGGAGACATTGTGATAGTGTTTCATACCTGGCTAGATCCTAAGAAAGCATTTCTAGCTAATAACGTGTTATAAGAAGCTTTACTTTCAAATTTTGGGTATATAATTTAAACTTAGGAAAATGCATGAAATTGCATGGTCCCTATCACTGGAGGGATTTGAACAGCTGGATACACTCTTACAGTGGCATCATAAAGGGGATTCAAGCATCAGTTGAGGGGAAATGGGATAGAGATGACTATATTTAGGCCTCATGAAATTTTGACAATCTAGATTTACATGTGTGGCATAATCTTTACATCTCACATAACCGGAGATCTAAAGATTGGTGAAGAATTAGGAAAGAAAAAATTTTTTCTTTCTGATATAAGCTTTAGGCAGAAGCAAAAAAAACCCCAAAACATAAAAAATTAAAAAAAAAAAAAGCATTTGCTTGATGTCCAATTGTTGCTTATATCTATGCATCAAGTGGTATCCAACGTGAGTCTGTCTAGAACAGTGGCTACCAACAATGACCTTTCAAATCTCAAATGAATTTGAGGTTATGAATTAACTCTCCTGCTTCCAGGAGAGCTTAACTTTTATTATTTGTTGATTTATAAAATACCTTTTCACTTAGGGTTCTTACTGGAGGCATCCCCCTGCTAATACCTCTAGGGGATGGTTAGCGGGTGGGTTGGGGAGGTGAGATGGTCATTATGTCAAAGGTTGGAAATCTTTGCTCCAGTTACTATTCAATGTAGGGCCATTTAATATAGTAAGATCCAGAAACAATAGAAACTTAACTTTAATTTATACTGGGATGCCCCCCCAAAATGTAGATGCATGACTTTAGTCATCTTTTGTTATTGGTATATATTATTACAATTTTAATAGTTTTTTTCCTTTCTTAAAATGTGTATACATGTTTTTGGCACCCTCTACATTTCTGAATCAGCACCATATTTTCCAATATTGTGCTACTGGGGAAAAATGGAACCAATGGTGTGATGAAAGTATTCTCTTTATGCTGGATTAATCATGTGACACTGGGACAAGGTGATGAGGGATATAAGCAACTGAAGGATCTTCAAATCTTTACACCTTCCCTTTTCTCTAATTGATTCAGCCAATTTTCTCCACTATCATTGCAGTTTCTAAGTGCTTATTTAATTTTCCAATTCACTACAGGATCTTAAAGAAACCATTTCCTGCTTCAGATGCAAAATAGAAATTGTAATTTTGATTAAATATTTGCTAGTAAATTCACAATCAAGAGAAAATAATTTACAATGTCATATTTATTATAATATATAAAAATAGAAGAAAATTATTTTACAAAATACTGTATTTTAGCATGTGTAGATATGTGTATTTTCACTCTTCTACTCACAAAACCTTTCCTTAGTTCCACGTATTACTGTTCAATGGGTCTAGAAAAACCACAAAGTTGTCTTTGAAATATTCTATGTGAAATTCACAAGAGCAAGAAAACACTGTTCTATCAATTTAAAAAAGATTTCACTAAAAACAAAACCAAAACACACTGTGATTCCATAGTGAAACATTTTAAGAATTCCCTTGTTTTTCCATCTTTAGAAGATACACAAATGAATCAAGACAGAGCACTGCCCAGGGTACTGATCCAGAGGCCTAAATATCTTGATGATTTGAACACTCTTCTTCAGTCCAGAAGTTTTGATTTTTGAATGCACAGCACTGATAGATGTAAAACTATTAACATATTTCACTGCAACTGACAGGCCACTTGACCTTATATGGGGAACTCTCCCAGTTTCAAATCTGAACATTTCAGCCCCTGCCAGAAACTGGAGCAAAGGCATCAATGAAGTGAAATTAGTGTAAAATAATTGTACTCTGCAGTGGTCGACAGATAGGATTTAGAAGTCATAAATGAAGTGAGTTTGAATCCTGATTCTCCTACTTATTAACTATATGACTTCGGGCTATTGCATTTTAACATTCTGGGCCTTAGATTTCGTATCTAGAAAACAGAGATGATAGTAGTAGTTACCTCAAAGAGTTGCTTGTAAGCATTAAGGAATACATGCAAAGCACTCAGTGCAACACACCTGGTGCAAAGTAAGTGTTCAGTTAAGTGTTGGCTATTTTTACTATTGTTTCTGCAAATTGGCAGAGGCCCTCTCAGGTAGTTTGGAAGCCCATCTCAAAGAGCAGCAAAGGGTTTGGTCACCTGCAAACCCTTTTAGCTGTAACACATTTTAGTTTCTGAAGTGGGCAATCATATCATCTGGATCTACGCTGTCCCGTAAGCCACAGATGGCTAAGGAGCACTTGAACTGTGTCTAGTCAGAAGCAAGATGTGCTGTAAATGTAAAACATACATCAGATTTGCAAGACAATAAGAAAAAAAAAGTAGATTATCTCAATTTAAAAATATTTGATTGTGTGTTGAAATAACATTTTGGATATACTGGGTTAAATGAAACATACCATTAAAATTGATCTGACGTGTTTCATGTTTTTTGCTGTGGCTCCCAGAAAATTTTCAATTACGTAAGTGGCTCTCATTATGAGCTGATGTAGAACCGTGCTGCTCAGTGCTCAGGTGGACCAGCACCACCTGAGAGCTTGTAAGGAAGCAGATTCTCAGTCCCCGCCCAGCCAAAAAAATCGGCATCTGCATTTCAACATATTCCGAGGTGATTCTCATGCATTGCTCCAGAGTATCAGCAATTTGGCTTCAAAGGGCAAGTCTGGCCCTACTGCTCACCAAAAAAGGGAAGTGATGAAGGAGAAAGCGGTTGCAGAGTAGTAAGAGCAAAGAAAAAGAAACTCAAATTATAAGAACGATCAGAAAGAAGCAGGTGGGGTAAATCCAACGTGGGAGATTCAGTGGAAGAAAACTTCCGGACTTTTGCCTCCGTTAAAGGTGAAGGGAGATGCAAACTGAGATAACACAGTCAAAACCTGTAAGGACCAGGCAATCGTCGGTCAAAATCAAGTCTTACCCGCCCCTCTGCGCCCTCAGCTAAGCTAGGCCTGGGCCCGAGGTGATCGGGGGTGCGACGCGAACCACAGCCCGCCTCAGGGCTGGATGGTTCCGCGGGGCGTCTCTCGACCTTCCCTCCAAAGCCCTGTTTCCCAAGACACACGACGCATGTCGCCAGGCTCACCTGCCTTCGAGACGCCCTAATGGCCTGCGCCTTCGCCACCGCCACCTTCAAGTCCTTCTGCAGAGAGCCCGCCCCCGCTGACCCAGGCGCAGCTCCCATTGGTCAGGCCGCTCGTCACTCCCGGACTCCCGGAGGCTGTAGAGAACGCCATAGTAACTGAACTTGAAACTACATCTCCCGGCATGTTCTGCTCCAAGGCAAGGCGAGGGGCTACCAATAAATGGATGAAGTTAGAGTCACCTGGATGGGATCCGTTTTATGCAAATGACAGTTAAAGATCACACCCCCTTCTTATTCCAACCGTTTGCCCTACCACCTTACTAGGGCTGTGCCCCGCCTCCCTGTTCGCCTCCACAGTCTTCTCTCCTTTAAAGTCTTCCGTAACTAGATTAGTTGAATGCATCCTAACTAGTGTCTCGCATAGCAACAGACAGACGCACGGAAATCGAGGAACAAAACCTCTATAAGCAGGTCAGGGAAATCCCAGACCATTTGGTTACACCTTCTGGAAAGGGGGCGAGGAAGGATAATCGTATGCCCGCCCTCCCCCCACTTTGCGCTTGCGATTGGTTGACTTGGCTGTCACTTCACCCTCTTCAGGCGTTCCTGCGGTGGGCGGAGCTAGAGGCGGGGTGGGGCGGTGAGGAGGTGCCGGCCCCTTCTTCCGATTGGCAGGCTGTTTATCCCCACCCACCTGGGGGCGGAGACGGAGGGGAGAATAGGGGCGGGGCAGACAGCCGAGGGAGCTAGGCGGGAGCGAGGGAGCGAGGGAGGGAGCGAAGGAGGTAGAGAAAAGCGGAGGAGAGGGGAGGGAGCGCAGCTTGGTTGCTCCGTAGTACGGCGGCTCGCGAGGGAGAATCCCGAGCGGACTCCGGGACGCACGGAGAGGCGGGCGGGGATGGTGTGCGGGGCTGCGGCTCCTGCGTCCCTCCCCGCGGCGAGTGAGCAGCATTGATTTGTCCCCGGGGCGGCAGCGCAGACCCGCCTGGAGATGAGGTGAGGAGCTGGCTGCGCGGCGGCGGCCTGGACCCGGGAGGCGGCGGGGCGGGGGTCCATGCGGGGGTCGGCGCGATGGCCGCCCGGGGCGCCCGTTCCGAGGGCCGCCCTTCACCCTGCGCCGCGTGCCCGGGAGGCGCGGCCCCGGCGGCGCGTCCGCCTCGTCCTTCCCCATCCTCCCGGGGGCGGCGCGCTGGCCAGCGCCCGCAGCCCTGGCCGGCGGAGCGGGGTCTCTCCCGCCCCAGGAGGACGCGGGGGCGGGCGGTCCTCCCGAGGCTGCCCTGGCTGCCCTCGGCCGCCGGAGCGTGGCGCGCTGGCCGAGCCGCGCCGCCCGGCAGCCCCCCGGGCGTTCGGAGCTGGCCGGGAGCTGCCGCGCGCAGCCCGCCTCTCCCCGGGCCTCGCGCCCCCGGCGCGCCGCCCTTCCTTTCCCGGGGGCCGCACAGCCGCTGTCAGGGGAGGGCGGTCAGTGCGGCTCGGCCCCGGGTCGCCCTGCCCGGGCCGGCTGCTGCTCCGGAGCAGAACGCGGCGCTCCCGTCGGCGGGAGCGCGTCCCCGGCGCCCGCCGCGCCGCCTGCCCTGCCTGGCGCACAGGCGCATCCCAGGCGCGACGCCGTGTCTGGTCGCCTGGGCGCGGAAAGGTCATCGGAATCCCCGGGAAAAGGACGCCAGCCGGGAATGGGTTGCCCCTTCCTTCCGTGATGGTTGCCTTTGGATGAGCAAAAGCCGCTTCGTGGATGACATTTCCTATGGGCATCTTTCGTGGGGATTCAGCCCGAAGCAGGCTTTGCTTTTGAAGAAATAGAGGAGCGGCTTCCCCATTGAGCTGGACGCTATGGAGAGATTCTTTTTTTTTTGATAGCCTCTTAATAGGAAAGTTGCCTTGAGAACTTTGCGATCCTCAGTGCTATGGTGAAGGCAGCCCCAGCCTGAAATTTCAAATACACGCAGAGCCCGGACAGATGCGTTTTCTTTTATGATGACCCGCTGGCATCCTGCTCTTGCTATTTGCGCGGTGAAAAGGTGCAAATTATAAAAGCAAGTACAACCCAAAGTATAGATAATAATGAAAAAAAAAATCCCATAGAAACAAATGCATGTGAAAACTCTCAACTCTGTCAACGAGGAGGCAGTTTTACTAATCTCTTTGGACGGAGATGGCATGGATTATGTAGTGGACAGGATCTGAGGGCAGGGACTGGGGCCAGGACCCAGCAGGCCAGCTGGTGTGTGTGGTGCTGCTCTTAACCTCTGAAATAGGAGTGTATTTGTTGGGATACCTTTGTTAATTAGATGACGTAAGGTACCGAAGCTGAAACAACCCTCCAAGTTATGGTTTCCACCTGTCAATCTCTGAGAATAAAGTAGTTTCTCTTTTAATTCTTTGTGATGGTTTACTGGAAACATTTATATTGCTTTGATGTGTGTTTGCTTATAACTTAAAAATACTTTTAATATTGAATTGTTTCTGTAGGAGGTTTGTAAAGAACCCAGGAACTTTTAAGTAATCTAAATTGAGAAATACGGACACTGGTGATGACATTAAAACAATTTAAAACTCCCTTAAGTAGCTCCAGTTAAGGAGTTTCTGTTAGAACATTTTTTTTAAAAGTATTTTTTTAATCTAAGAATGTATCTGTTAAAATTGCTGAGGCACATGGTACCTTCGCAAAACTCTTATTATTATTCTACCCAAGTAAGAGAGGAAATGAACAAATTTTTGATGTACTTTGGAATCCTGGATTGTTCAGATACTAAGCATTGTGAAATAGGGCATAAAATGAGTAGCAAGTTCCGTGAAATGTTTGTCCCTCTTAGCATTTTTTTTTTTTTGCACTTAACTGTTAATTTCCTTTTTCTTAAAATGCTTACCTCTAATATTGGTAGTAGAAGTATGTGTAAGTTCATCTTTCCCCTAGATTGAGGCAAATGCAAATCGAATATAAGAGGTTAAGGAGGAAGTGCTGGTAAATTACTCTAGCTCATCTTTTTCATTTGCTACATTTGTGAATTGCAGATAATTGATTAATTACATGAGGGTTGGGTTTATCACTCAGTTCAAATTCCACTGCAGTAGAGCTTTTCTTTTCTGAATGATCATTCCTTCTGAATGGCTCCAGGTACTGTGGATTGCTCAAAGTCTCGACCTCAGATCACTTATAGCAGCATTAACTGAGGTTCATGTTAAAAATATGTTTTGTTTTTGTTTTTGTCACATGTCCTCCGAATCAGACTCCTGGAGGTGGGGGCCTGGCAGAATCAGTGTTTTCAACAAGTTTTCCAGGAATTTGCTCAGTAAAGTTGGAGAACCACTGGTGGTGGGCGTCCTTCTCACTGACTGTCTTCTAAGACCATCTCTTGAGGTGGATAGCAAGTTTTTCAAGTAACAGAATGTTTTATTTTTTTTATTTTTTATTTTTTTTAAAGATTTTATTGGGGAATTGGCGGAGGGGAACAGCGTTGGGGAATCGGGGAAGGGGAACAGACAAGTTGCTGTCTTTGTTCTTCAGTTTAGTTGTGGAGGATGTTGCTTCACTGTTGGTATCGTCATTGCGCTCTTCCCGGATGAGGCAGATCGGTCGCTGGCCTCTGGATGTCGCTCACCGCGGCTATTGGCAGCTCACGCTGGCTGCGGCCCACTCACTGTAGCCTATGGCAGCCCACTGCAGCAGTGGCTGCAGCCCACACCATCACCGGGGCTCGCACAGCCCAGCTCCAGGTGGAGCTGTTGTTAGCTGTAGAGGGCAGTGTCACTGGCCCTCATGTGGGATCCGAACCGGGGCTGCTGGCATCCCAAAACCAGCGCTTAACCAATGCGCCACTCGGCCGGCCCAACAGAATGTTTTATACCTGAGGCTGCTAGTGAAAACTGACTCTGACCATCAGATGTATAATATACCTACTATAAACATTTCAGAAGGCCAGAAATTTTGGTTGGTTATTGTATCCCGAGTGCCTAGAATAGTGCCTGGAGGAACGCGATTAAATGTTTATGAGTGAACTACATTGCCGCGAGACCAGATCTTAAAAACTTTACTTGTAAAGTCATTTTTATCACTTAGTAATCATTGATTTTAGAAATTAGTAGCTAATAAGTACTATATCTCAGTCATTTCTGTAAGTTTGGTTGGTTCTGAAATGGGAAAACCTTTCTCAAGTGTACAGTGCTCAAGGTGATGAGCTGGAAAGAAGGCATCTAGCAAAATATTTGCTTTAGAGACTCAAAATGTAAATTTAAGACACAATGTAGTGGTAAACTGCTATGGTACCATTATATCAAAACACCATTTATAAACGGTACCATTATATCAAAACACCATTTATAAACTACGATAAGCCTGACATAATGCTATTAAAATTGGTTTCCAAAAAATATAGAACACTGGTATGTTTTCCAGTTTTATTTTTCATTCTAATAAAATCTGACCTTCATTCCCTCCCTTCATAGTCCAGCATAGGACCCCATAAATTACAGATTCTATTATATAGTTGAGGGTGCTGGATAGTTTATCTAGAGAATACTGGGTTTGATTACACCTAGTCTGTGCCTTTGTAGTCACCTAACTTCTCAACACCTCAGTTTTCTCAGCTGAAAATGGGAATAATAATAGTGGATAAAGTGTAAATATTTGCAAGTGCTTACATTGGGACATGTTTAATAAGTGGTAGCTACAGTGATGATAAAGAATTGGGTTATAGGGCCGGCCGAGTGGCGCATTGGTTAAGCGCTGGTTTTGGGATGCCAGCGGCTCCGGTTCGGATCCCACATGAGGGCCAGTGACACTGCCCTCTACAGCTAACAACAGCTTCACCTGGAGCTGGGCTGTGCGAGCCCCGGTGATGGTGTGGGCTGCAGCTCCTGCTGCAGTGGGCTGCCATAGGCTACAGTGAGTGGCCCGCAGCCAGCGTGAGCGGCTGGCAGCCAAGCGTGAGCTGCCAATAGCCGCGGTGAGCGACATCCAGAGGCCAGCGACCGATCTGCCTCATCCGGGAAGAGCGCAATGACGATACCAACAGTGAAGCAACATCCTCCACAACTAAACTGAAGAACAAAAAGACAGCAACTTGTCTGTTCCCCTTCCCCGATTCCCCAACGCTGTTCCCCTCCGCCAATTCCCCAATAAAATCTTTAAAAAAAAAAAAAAGAATTGGGTTATATAAAACATAAAACTCAAAAGCTAACCCGTTTAATTTTTGTACTACCGTACTTTATGGTAGAAATACATTGCTTAAAACAGAAGCCTTTTGCAAATTTCTTGGTACTAAAGAAATTGACTGGATAACTAGGCTGAACATTAAAAGTATTTAGTAAACCATCAGATGTTACATAAATATAACTTTTTTCTAAATAAAACTAAATCTTGGGTCGGCCAAATGGCTCAGTTGGTTAGGAGCTTGCTCAAGAGTGTGAGCTGAGCTCTGAGCAACGGCGGTTCGATGCCAGCCCAAGCTGAGTTGCCGTTGAGCTGCCAACAGGTGGCAGGATGGCTCAGCTAAGAAAACAAAAAAAAACAAAAAAAACAAAAAAACAAAAAACAAAAATAAATAAAGATAAATCTTGTCATCACTATCAGCTTAATTGTACATTTTATTTATTTTTTGAGGGCAGTGTCACTGGCCCTCATATGTGGGACCGGAACTGGGGCCGCTGGCGTCCCAAACCAGCTGTTAACTACCGCACCACTTGGCTGGTCCTAATTGTACATTTTACAACCAAACTGATAATCAGTTTAGATGATTAGCTAATATCCCTTATATTGTAACAAGCTGCATGTTCATGGTACAGAAATTGAAATACAGAATAATAAAAAGTAGAAAATTATAAAATACTCATAAGTCCATTGTCTGAGTACATATCTCTCCAAACCCTTTTTTTGTGCGCATGTGGCTATTCATAAACAATTTTTGGTAACAAAGGATCCTGCTATATACATGATTGTTTTGTAACCTTTTTTTTTTGACATCTTATGAATTATTCTATATCTGTATTATCAGTTATAATAGTTTAGTAACAATAATATTCTATTTTATGGATCTATGATAATTTAATTTATTTTGTTAGACATTAACTCCATTCTCCACCACCTCCTCAATATCAGTAAATCTGCAGTGATTATCCTTCTACATACATCTGTGTATATACTGGTGAGATTTTTTTTCCTTAGGATAAGTTTCTAGAAGTGGATTTGCGGGATCAAAGCACATGCTAATTTTTAAGGTTTTTGATACATATTTCCAATTTACCATTTAAAAAAGTTGTTGCAATTTATACCCTTACTATGTTGTAAGAGAGTTTGGTTTCCCTCCCTCCTTTTTTGGGATGACTTAACAAGTGACAAGTCTAGTGAGTGTATCTTTAGGGGAAGAATCGGATGTCAGTGTAACCTGTTAAGTAGTGTGATGTTGAAAGTCAGAAAACGTATATACCTGTAATAGTGATAGCTAATGTTTATCAAGTCTTTTTCAGCATTTTATAAGTATTAAGTCATTTAATCTTCATAAAACTCTCATGTTTTAGATGACCATGCTTTGGAATGGACGTACCAGCAGTTAAGTATCTTAGAGAGCCAGCAAGTAAGATTTGCATCTGCAGGGCCCAAAATTCTTGGCCACAATGCTGAACTGCCTATTTGTGATAAGTAGGCATTGGGGTAATTTTAACATTCCTGATTTCTGTTTTTGAATAACCTAGAGATTCCCTGATGTGAATTAATTTATAAATTGGGCGGGGCACAAATTAGAACCCCTGTCATTGAGGAGTTAGCTTATAAATTAACTTGCAAATAGAGCTTGTCTACTATCAGCATTCACCATGCAAAGCAGCTTGTTACCCTTTACTTTGGTGGTTTTCCTAAAGTGCCCCCGCATGGAAAACAGGATTAAAGTCATAGAGACTAATGAAATTTGAAAAGGCAGTTCACTTGTGATGTGAACTTGCCTTGGAAACCTAAGACTATATACAGAAGTGAGATTAGGGAGACAGCGGGAGGCACATTTCCATGTTGGGCACTTTGGAGATTTGAACTAGCCTGTAGAAGTTCACTTTAGGAATGACAAGTCCTCACCATAGAGAGGTGTCACACTGGGAGACCGTTAAAAAATGAAACTTCTATTACTAAGGGTGATGGTAGGATATCATTAAAGCTTTGTTGCTAATGTTTGTGGTCCTGTAATCTAACGAGGTGCATTTCAAGCACATTCATCTATTTGAATTCACTAATGCTCCTTTAACGTTTTTCTAGTAGAATTAATGATTGGTAGCTTGTCTACTAGCTTATTGTCCAAAGAGAGCATTAGTGAGATGGTTTTGGCTTCAGCTCCCTGGCCTGAGGTTGTCTGTGCTGCCTAGTGAGGTGAGACGGCTGCTGTCCTGGTTTAAGGTGGTCGCCAAAATCCATGCTCACTGTTGGGTGGTGCAGGGCTTCCCCAAAGCAGGGCGGCAATGGTACTGATTACATTTCACTCTTCATTGAGTGGTAGAGCCAGGAATTGAACTGAGGGATATGACAGGGTTTTGGATTCAGCTGAATTTGAATGTGAAAATAGCAAGGTCGTATCAGTTGGTCATATCAGAAGGCTTTTTTGTCCTTCGTGGTTAAAATTAAACATTCTCTCCTTAATACAGGAGGGGAGTGCTTTTGATCCCCTGTTGCTTTGGTGAGCATTTTGACTTGTTTCTCTGTGAGTGATGGTTTTGTTCATCCCTGCAGTTTGTTTGTGAGTCTGTCTGGTAAGTAGTGGTGTGCATTTGCAAGACATGGATACAGCTCATGGAAATGAACGAAGTTGACTGGCCATTAGTGCCATGTTTTAAGCTCTGCGACAGATTTCCTGAGCAGTTTTATTGTTCTAACAAGCGCAGTGTGTTGTATTATGCAGTTTTATTGTTCTAACAAGCGCAGTGTGTTGTATTATAGGCCATTCTATAGGCGGGTGCGCACACACATACACCCCCCCCCATTTCTGTGCATTATCTATAATGAGTCTGTTCATTGTGGATCCAGTGTTTTGTAAAAATCAATGCATTTCTGCTATAAACTTAAGGTAATAGATTTTAGAAGCAAATAATTGTTCAGTTTCTGGAATTATTTCAAGCTCAACTGCTCCATTCTTGCAGAACTGGAGTATTACATTTTGATCACTGACATATAAAAGCTGTAAAGCTAATACTGAAAAATTGACCCCCCAAAATAGTGCCATCCTTGGTATGGCATAAGTTTCAATGAGTAGAGGTCCTTGATTTCTCTTCTCCCCCTCACTAATAAATAAAAATTAATTTTTTATTATAAATAATATTAAATAAATTCAGTAAATGGTAATACATTTTCTTGGGTAGTACTGCTTCTTTTCAGACACCCTCAGAGATAGGCATTGCGGTTGTTTCAATATTCTTTAAGTGATTAGAGAGATTGAGGTGGAAGAGAACTTGGTAGAGGGGTTACTAGGATGTGAACTCTGTGAGGGCAGGGAGTTTTGTCTGTGTTGTTTCCTACCTGAGTTTATCCCTAGGACCTAGAACAGTGCCTGGTACACAGTGGACACTGTTATTTATTGGCATGTGGAATAGATTAGTGTTTGAGGACCCAATTGTTTGGAGGCCAGAGTCACCCACGTGTGGTGAGCATGGGAGAGACAGGTGAGGAATAAAGGAGACGGGCTGGTTTGGATTTTATTCTGAGCGAGTGGAAGTAGTAAGCTAATGTGAGTTTTAAGCAGGGGAGTCCCATGATTTGCTTTTGTTTAAAAAGATCGCTCTGGGGCTGGCTGAGTGGCACAGTGGTTAAGAGCTGGCTTGGGACGCCAGCAGCCCTGGTTCGGGTCCCACATATGAGGGCCAGTGACACTGCCCTCAAAAATAAATAAATAAATAAATAAATAAAATAAGATCACTCTGGTTGTCATATGGGAGATGAGAGGAGAGCAAGAGAGAAATTGTGAATCTACTTTCAGTTATCCAGGGATGTTGACATTTCTACCGAGTCTTCTGCTTTTTCTTTACCGTGAGGATAATAACGCTTTACTCTTTCAGGCTCAGAGATGGGGGGAGATGAATGGTGATTTGCATAAACTTTCTGAGGTTTCTGAGGCAAAGAGAACCCCATAAAACTACTATTATTATTGATCAAATCAAATAAAACAATGTAAAATAAAGATCAGCAGTCATTTAACTTCGTCAACATTAAATTAGTGGAGATTATGAATATGGATTTCTGATAGGAGAGATTTCCTGGTGAGAGAAGCTTTAAATACTCTGTGGAAGTAACTCCTTAGAATAGCTGGTTTATGAATTGAGTGTCTATGAAGCTCTTCACTCTGAGGAATATCTAATTTGTAAATGGCTGCTGCCTGTCCAATCTGGTGTTTTAATTAGTATCCAGGGGAGGGAAGTACTGCAGAAATTGTTACCTTACATTACTTCTTTAGTTCAATTAGTTTTAAACCGCCGTCATTATCTGTTATCGTTAGTCGTTTTGGTCTCATTAGATGAACTGATATTGCCGTTGTGATTTGGTAATTTAAAAAATCACATGTTTTTTCTTACTGCAAAAGCAATACATATTTATTGAAGAAAACTTTTGAAAGTATAGATAAGGAAAGGAAAAAAGCGTACCCAGAATCCCATTGTTCATTGATAATGACTGTTCATACTCTGTGAGGGTATTTTCATCCTCAAATTATCTAGCAGGTTGGGTGTGTGAAGCTGCTCAGTCTGGGAGACATGAAGGCGCCTTAGGGACGCTGCACTGAAGATGGGGCCGCCTGAGCCAGTCAGTGCAGACATTTGTGGCCCTGGGAGGATGCTTCCTGGTGTCACTACACTTTCTAGTTCTTCAAGAGAAGCTGGAAATATAGAGGTATAGATTTCATAGGAAATTTCCCGGTTTTTATGGGATTCACCATTTTTATTAACACACTGGGGCTCAAACAAAGCACACCTGAGAGCTAATTCAGTCTTTGTTGCCTTGCCAATATATATATATAAAACCTCAGGTACATAGACTTTTTTGCCTGTCTTTTCAATTACTGTATTGGAATATCTTCCCAAGTCCTTAGAGCATATTGCCCTCCAGTGTGTTCCCCTAGCAGTCTGGAATTGTTTCCAGTTCCTTGACCAACATTGGGTAAAACCATTGCACAAAAGTCTAGCCAGTTTTTATTGCTTTTATCTTGCGTGGTTTAGTACTACCAGTGAATTTGAACATCTATTAAATTGCTATTATCCTTACACAGTTTTACTTGGTAACCAGTCACCTTGCTAGAACTCATAGTTTCCAGTAGTGTTTTGGTTATTTATTCAATGCTTCTCAACATTTTTTTTTTTTAAAGAACCACCATGTTGTTTTTTTTGTTTTGTTTTGTTTTTTTTGAGGGCAGTGCCACTGGCCCTCATATGTGGGATCCGAACCAGGGCCGCTGGCATCCCAAGCGAGTACCCAACCACCGCACCACTTGGCCGGCCCTCAACATTTTTAATATCATGTAATACTAGTCGAACTTTAGTCTTGGTAATTAGTACTAATGGCAGGCATCGTCCTTGAAGCTGAGGGCAGCAGTACCATGGACACACCTGTAACTCATTTTAAGGTCCTATGGTTGGGAAGTTCGGAGCTGGGGCAGGAGGTCCGTGAATATCTGAGCACAGGCTTTGTGCCTGGCATTGTTCTAGGTGTCCAGCCTTGAATCAAGACACTATCTCAGCCCTCTAAGACCTTAAGGTGTTTTCATTTCTCTTGGGTTTTCTATGTAGACCATTCTACTTGTAAAAAACAATTTTTACTTCTAGAATTTATCATTTGTTTTTTACCTCATGTATCTTTATTTACATGAATTTCTAAAACAGTGAATGCTCGTTACCCTCTCATCTATTAAATTCATCTTAATTCTCTTAAGTATTGTTACACTCTAGACTTTTAGCAAAAGTCTAAAATGGACTTTGGTGACTAGTTCGTATGTCAATGATGAGAAAAGCGAAGTACAAAGCTGGGCCTGTGCAGTGCTGTCTGACCCAGTCCAGGTCCCAGACCTGTCCTTAAACCTACACCTTCACTCCCCTCTAACCTCTTCCTTCCCACGGAAGACACAGGATTGAACTAGGTTTGGCGACTTCACCCATGGTAGCCCAATCAGTGTCCCTTTCCTGAAAGTTAGAAATGGGCCCGAGAGACGGTTTGGCCTTGATATGCTCATGGGCCATGAGATAAACACATGCGATTTAAAGGCACTTATGTTCTGCTGTTCTGTCTAGGGTCAGAAAAAGGTCATGTATAGATGGAGAGAATAAAGCGAGATCTAGAGAGACGCAGAGAACACAGCCTGAGTCTCTGATAGCTTTAAACCTTTTCCAGTCCTTTCTTGGGCTGGCTGCATTCCTGTTCCTGACTTCTGGGAAATACTCCTATATTCTTAATGTTACCCCTACTTTATTTACCCTTTAGTTTGAGCCAGCCGAGGTTGGTTTCTGTCACTGTGACCTAAGTGTTCTCAGGAATCTCATCATCATATTGTTTTCTTTTCTTTTTTTTTTTTTTTAATACTACCGGGTCTCTTATATCCCTTGACTATTATCTGAAGAAGTTGTGAATTTATTCTTTTCTACATATAACAGCATCAAGTTAAGGATAGCATGAAAACCAGAGGTACACACATGTAATCTACTTCAGGTAATCACAGTTTTATTGGAAAGGCCATTTTGTAAATGTGGATGCAGCCTCTGACCTCTCTTAAAACAGTTCAGATCTCTAGCTATGGGAAAACAGGAAGGAAGAGATTTTGAATTTACTTCCAAATGTCCTAGAACATTTTGACCTCATGCAAAAAAATGATACTACAGACATTCATAGTGGACAGTATTGTGTGTTTCATGTAGGGGGTGAATTGGAGGTCTGTTCAAGTGTTCCTGTTCAAGTCACTGAAACCAGACTCTTAACTTTAATTTCTAAATATCAAGGAATTGAATTACAGCATATACCTGGGGCTAGGCTTATTAGATTAGTTTGCTGTCTCATGGCAATGTCATAAAAACTCAGTGCTAAGTTTAAGCAGTCCACTATCTTAAGGAGTTAGGAGGAGGGAAAAAAGTGACAGGAAGAGAAGGAAAGAATTGTATAGAGAAGGACAAAGTTCATTGCCACAATTTTCCTTATTCATAATCATATTTGTCTGAACCTTTTCATTTGCAAGTGGAAGCAGCAAAGTGTCTTAAGAAAAAATGGAAATGTGTTGAGTCACATGCCTGTTAATTCCAAGGGTTCTGATTGGCCTGACGTGGTCATATGCCTGAACCAATCACCATGACCAGGGGAATGCAGAACTCTTATTGGCTTCCCTGGCTCTTTGGGTCCACCTTTTGTACCAGTTCTTGAATTCAGTACCTAAACTCCTGAAATTAACAGAGGGGAAAGTGGGATCAATTATGAGAAGATAGATGCTGGGCAGGCAAAATACATGTCTGACACACTCGTCATTTACAGCGATCATTTGGAAAGGGACTGATGGTGACCTTTTTAAAAAAATTTTTTTTTTTTTTTTTAAAGATTTTATTGGGGAATTGGCGGAGGGGAACAGCGTTGGGGAATCGGGGAAGGGGAACAGATAAGTTGCTGTCTTTTTGTTCTTCAGTTTAGTTGCGGAGGATGTTGCTTCACTGTTGGTATCGTCATTGCGCTCTTCCCGGATGAGGCAGATCGGTCGCTGGCCTCTGGATGTCGCTCACCGCGGCTATTGGCAGCTCACTCTTGGCTGCCAGCCGCTCACACTGGCTACGGGCCACTCACTGTAGCCTATGGCAGCCCACTGCAGCAGGAGCTGCAGCCCACACCATCACCAGGGCTGCACAGCCCAGCTCCAGGTGGAGCTGTTGTTAGCTGTAGAGGGCAGTGTCACTGGCCCTCATGTGGGATCTGAACCGGGGCCGCTGGCATCCCAAAACCAGCGCTTAACCAATGCGCCACTCGGCCGGCCCTAAAAAATTTTTTTAATGATAGCCTTTAATAAAACAATACAAAGACATCAAAGCAACCAAAAGTATGTATGAACTTCCTTAAAGTTTGTTTTTTAAATTTAAATACTCTGTATACGCACAGTATTCATGTTGTTTCTCATTCATTTTAAAACAAAATATATTTTACTATTCCATGATTTCTCTAGAGAGAGCGCAGTGTGGGATACTCATCTGTAATCTGGTTAGATCTATGGACATTTTTTTATTTTCACCAGTTTGACTCCTTATAGATTTTTTTCAGTGCCTTGCAGTCTGTCAGTATTCTCTCTTGGCTCATAGTTGGAGGCTTTTTAACTTACGTTTCTGGCACTGCTGGAAAAACACACATGTACTATGAAAAATTTGGAGTTGGAAAGGGATATCCTTTCTTCAGCCATCTGCTTTTTTTTAACTGGATTCCAGGAAAGATAGCAACTTGACCTTTTTCAGAAGGGCATGGGGCTAGTTTTGATTTTTGTTTGTTTGTTCTAAGAGACTGATAGCAGTAGGTCGTGAGAGCAATTTATGGTATCTTGAAAAATATGGTGCACTAATTTTTTAAATTACATATCTGCAACGTGATTTATTTCACACTTTCTGATTATAATAATTCCAATCAGAAACACTACTTCCTGAACCTTCTTCCTTTTATTTCAGATTAGCAGTTTCCTCCTACTTAAATTTCCTCCCATATGCAGCTGGGACCTCCGAGTAGGTAGTTTCAGTTATTTCCTTGCTCTGTTGTCCTTCTGTCATTTCTACCTTGCAGACCTCCATCTAGTTTAGACCAACCCAACTATTCTGCTTCCTGTATTTGTGCTGCTAAAAGTCAGCTGAAGAAAACCACACAAACGTGGATTTTTGTTCTTACCTGCGTAGCTGTGTTCCACTAAGATCCCTCCTCAGCTTTCTCTCCACCGAATTTGCCCCCTTTCTTGTCAGTCTGCCTGTTCACACCCTTTACTTCTTGAGATAAGAGGGAGAAGGAAGAGGTAGGCGTTTCCTTCCCCTGGTTCTAGGTGCTGTCCTCTGAGACTTCATGCTGGGTCCCTTCAGCAGGGCCACAACTAGAGCGTGCTTGACTGCTGTTGGCAGTGCTGTGGTAGGAGCAAGGAGGACAGCAGTGACAGCTCCCTATCCTCACTATTTTACTGGGACAAACGTTACACCATCACCCCTCAGTCACATAAATAAGTGATTCCCAGCTGTTGTACATGCTACAAAGGAAGCATTCAAGAGGACCTAATCTAGTTTTAGAGTCCAGGAAAGATGTGACATTTACTTGGGGTCTGTAGTATGGATAGGAGTTAATCAGGGAAGGGAAAGGAGCTCTTTTCCAGGCTGAGGGGTCAGCATGTGAGCAGGGCCTGTGGCAGACAGGAGCACAGTGTGTCTAAGGAGAAGGCCCCGTGGCCGCCATGAGGAAATGGGAGAGGGAGGTAAGTCCAGACCATGTGGGGCCTTGCAGGCATCTACAGACGGGTGTGGTGCCCATCTGAAGCCCCATCTGTGTTACGCTCGTTCTGGCGCCTCTGTCTTCCGTGTCCTCTGTTCTCTTCCTTCACATCTCCCAGGTTTGTCTCACTTGGTGCTGTACTCCCTCCAACTGGTGGCATCTCACCTCTTTCTCTAATAGCCATGTTTCTCCGAAGCGTAGTCGCTGCTGGGCGTCTTTGTTCCTGTCACCTGTGGCAGTCAGGTTCTGCCTCCACCCCTCCATTGTTTATCCCCAGGCACAATTTTCCATCCATTTGTTTCTTGACCTTTCCGTGACATTCTACACATTCTTTCTTCAGAAACACTCTTCTGCGATGGCCTTCTCTGCCCTCTGATGGTGTTTCCTCCCTTACATTCAGGGCTTCTCAGCTGTTCTTTCCACCCACTTTTGACCTTCCACTCTCCTCCAGGATAGTCATCTCCACGCTTAGAGTCTTAGCTACCATCAGTAAATCCTATTATCTTTGCTTGTTTGGAGCCCTGTGCCTTCTTCTGCGTTCTAATGCTTTAGCTAACCCCTGCTGCGTTCCTTGGGCACTTCAGATTCGATGTCTAAAACATGGCCCCCCACCACCTTTCTTCTGCCCAACCTCTCTCTCGGCCTGTATTCCCCCTTTTGGTTAATGATGGTGTTATCTACCCTTTTGTTCATTCTTTAAACAGTTATTTACTGAGTACGTAGTATACATCAGTAACTGTTAGATACTCTGTGGTATAATAAAAAAAAAATATATAGTTGGTCTTTGTTCCTGACACACCTCCTAAATCCCTTGGAATTTCCTGAGTGGTGGGAGTGCCTTTTGTTATTCAAAATGAGCCCCTGTGGACCTTACCTGAGTTTATGCTAATGAAATGATTTCCAGCCTCCCCCCCACCCCCACCCCCACACACTGCCACCACCTCCCTGGAAGCCAGAGAGACTGAAGATTGAGTTCAGGTGTCAGGGATTTAATCATCATGCCTACATGATGAAACCCCATATAAAAACCCTAGAATGATGAAGTTTGGAGAGCCTCTGGTCTGGCGAACACTTAGATGTATGAGAAGGTGGGCACCCATATTCCACACAGGAGGCGAGGGCACGGAAGCTCTGTACCTCCCTCTCCCAAACTTTGCCCTGTGAGTCTCTTCCATTTGGTTGTTGCTGAGTTGTATCCTTTACAATAAAACTGTAATCAGCAATATAGCGTTTTCCTGAGTTCTGTGGGTTGTCCTAATGGATTCTTGAACCCAGTGGGGGGACAGTTTTGAGAGCCTTTGAATTTGTAGTCTGTCTGGCAGAAGTGCTGGTAGCTTGTAGATACTCAAGACTTGTAGAGGGAGTTTGAAGTGGGACTAAGCCCCTAACTTTTGGGGTCTGCATTAGCTCCGGAGAGTGTCAGAATTCAATTGAATTGTAGGATACCCAGTTGGTTTCAGAGAACTGTTATTAGAACTCATATCCTGACTAGAGAGTATTTGGATATCTACATATATACAGTCATGCATCACATAGTGACGTTTTGGTCAGTGGTGGGCCACACGTGTGACAGTGGTCCCATAAGATTGTAATGGAACTGAAAAGTTCCTGTTGCCTAGTGCATTACTCACGTGTTCATAGTGATGCTGGTGTAAACAAACCTGTGCTTCCAGTTGTATAAAAGTAGCACACACAGGCCCGGCCGAGTGGCACGCTGGTTAAGAGCTGGCTTGGGACGCCAGCGGCCTCAGTTTGGATCCCACATATGAGGGCCAGTGATACCGTCCTCTACAGCTAAGATGGTGAACAACAGCTCCACCTGGAGCTAGGCTGCCGCCAGCTCTTGTGATGGTGTAGGCTGCAGCCCCTGCTGCAGTGGGCTGCCATAGGCTACAGTGAGTGGCCGGCAGCCAGCATGAGCTGCCAATAGCTGCGGTGAGCGGCCATCCAGAGGCCGGCGACCGATCTGCCTCATCCGGGAAGAGCGCAATGATGATACCAACATAGGCCAGTGAAGCAACGTTCTCCGCAACTAGGCTGAAGAACAAAAAGACAGCAACTTGTCTGTTCCCCTTCCCCGATTCCCCAACGCTGTCCCCACTCCCCAATTCCTCAATAAACTCTTTTAAAAAAAAAAGCACACACAATTATGTGCATTTTATAGTACTTGATAATAAATGACTTGCTGGTTTGTGTCTTTACTGTCATTATTTTAGCGTATACTGTTTCTATTTACTAAAAGTTTGCTGTAAAATACTATACAGCAGCCTCATACATCTCGTTACCACATCTCTTCATCACATCTTTTTCCCTGGTGCTTGATTTAATCTTGTGTTGTTTTGGACAGTAATGGGTTGTGCAGACTTGCAGCCCGGGAGCAATGGGCCGTACCACACAGCCCAGGTGTGCAGTAGGCTGTGCCATCTAGCTCTATGGGTGCACTGTACGATGTTCGCACAATGACGCATTTCTCAGAATGTGTCCCCGTTGTTAAGTGATGCATGCCTGGATTGAATGGATTCAGTACTGGCTTGTAAGCCAAATAGGTGGACAGGAAGTTACAGCTTAGCCATGCAAGCCTGGACTCCTCCAATTTTGAGGTTGGTTGCTATATTCTGTCAATTCTGCCTCTGAAATATCTTTTGAATTCTTCTTTTCCTCTCTATCGCCATTGTTAGACCAGCCTTCATCATTTCTCACTCTAGTAATTTGCTCTTACTAGCTGCCGCTTCCTGACTGGTCTGGCAGTCCTAATCCATTTGGTTTTATCTGCACATTATTGTCAGAGGAATGTATTTGTTCAGGTGCTGCCTGACAATAAACTCTTTCCCTATGGTTTCATCTCCTCTGGCCCCGGGTTTCAAACTTGGCTATCATATGTTCTTAAAAGTTATTAAGGATCTCAAGGAGCTTTTCTTTTCTTTTTAAAGATTTTATTGGGGAAGGGGAACAGTGTTGGGGAATTGGGGAAGGGGAACAGCCAAGTTGTTGTCCTTCACTCCTAGTTGTGGAGGGCGCAGCTAGCTCAGCTCCAAGTCCAGCCGCCATCCTGCCGCCCATCGGCAGCTCACGGCCTCCAGCTCAAGGTGCCATGCTCAATCCTAGTTGCAGGTGGGCATAACCCACCAACCGTCCCATGTGGGAATCAAACCGGTGACCCTGTTGCTCAGAGCTCGCGCTCTTAGCCAACTGAGCCACTCGGCCAACCCCAAGGAGCTTTTCTTTATGTGAATTTTAAAAATCTATTTGCCAGATTAGAGATTAAAACTGAGAAGTTTACAAAATATTTATTAATTTATTGCAACTATGTGTAATGAACCCATTACATGCGTACATAAATAACACATTTTTTGTTTTTAAAAACAAAAAAATTAGTGAGAAGAATGGCATTGTTTTACATTTTTGTAAATCTTTTTAATGTCTATCTTCATAGAAGACAGCTGAATTCTCATATCTGTTCCTGCAGTCAGTCTGTTGTGAAATGTTGTTTTGGTTGAAGCTGAAGAAAATCTGGCTTTACTCAGATAAGTAGTTGGAAAAAGCAGTCTTTTAATGGCATTTTCAGAAAACTGTGTTTATTTGATACTATGCCAGACTTCGACACGTGGTTTCCTATGGGTTATTTGCAATGTGGAATCCGAAATCACATTAGTGAACCTTTCATACTCTGTTGGAATAAATCTATTGATCCAAATTGCAAATCTATTGCAATTTGAATGGATGTTTTACTCCTGTGTGAATTTTGTTAACGTCGTGTTTTGGTATTTGAAAAATATTGGTTCACTGGGATTGTAGATCTTTCAAATGTTGATATGTTTCATTAAATAATATCACAAAATCCTCCTCGTTATCATCAACACCTATATTAGAAAATTCTTTAAATGTTGGGAAGCAGTCTGTCTCTCAATGGCAGATACAAGTTTTCCAAATTTCTAATTTTAACCCAAAAGCTTAAATTTTATCATCAGCAGCAAATACTGCCAGTTGTTTTTCTTGAAGCAATAAGCTTACTCTATTTATGAGAAATAGCCTGCCAAACACTCAAGTCTCAACAACCGTAGTTTTTTTTTTTGATGTTGTTCTGCCAAATAAAAATTGTGTTCATTGAAAAAAAGCAGCTAGTTCAGCTTGCAACTCATTTGCACAAGTGTTTCCCTGAGATATGGCAGAGTCGGCATGCCATAGAAGTGCCTGATGAATTCTTTCCCTTAGCCGCACAAATATTAAACACACGTATTCAAGGGCTGAGACTTAATAATTTAACAATTTTTCTTTTTTCTTTTTTTTTGAGGGCAGTGTCACTGGCCCTCATATGTGGGACCCGAACCGGGGCTGCTGGCTTAACCACCGCGCCACTCTGCCAGCCCAGAAGTAACAATTTTTAACAACTCATCAAGACCATTCTGAAGAGAAACTTGTGTTTGTTTGTTTTTAAATCAGAGTGTGTGGCAGTGAAGGATACAGTGACCGTTAGTAGAGTTTGATGGCACTGCTAAGGTAGCAACAGTTTCAGCCTCCCTTGTTTCTGTATCAATATGAATATAAAAACAGTGAAAAGGGAAAATAATGTCTGAGTACTGCTGTGATAATAATTTTGACCTTCCAGACCCCCTGAAAGGGTCTTGAGAACTCGAGGGAGTCCAGGAACCGCACTGAGAATTGCTGCCTTACAGGGTAAAATCTAAACCTTTATACATAAAGATTGCTTTATGCTTTGTCCCTGTAGACTTTTCTAGTTTCTTCCTCTTCCCTTCCATCTGTATCTCAGTTTTCTGACTCTAGTCACCTGCACGTCAAAATGTGGGTCTTTTGCACTTACTTTCATGCATTTCCTTTCACATTTAATTTCCCTCAATCTAGCATGTTCCTTTGCCCTCGTTGTTCTGCCTCTGGCTTACCGTTCCAGGTCAGACGGACAGCACTGAGGTGAAAGTTCCTGCCCCAGCTACCTGGTCACTTTCCTTTTGACTCCCACCCCCTTCCCAGATTTTTCACTTGACCTCTGTCCATGTATTTATTAGGTCCCTCTGGTTTACAGTTATTTTCATAAGCCTGTGATAACAGGAAAGCATTTTACATCCCTCTTGTGACTTAAATTTATCCATGCTAATATTTTGTATGTTGAACCTTCTTAGCCCCAATTAAATGAAACATTTGAATAAATGGGTGGTGGGGTAGTTTTTGGAGCCTTCTGCCCTCTCAGAAATGGTATTGTAGTTAGGCGTAGCCCAAGGAATAAATTGATTTCTTTGATAACTATATGAATGACACCTATTTTCCTAGTTAGGAAACTCTCCTGGCATTGTCTAGATTCTGGCTTATATGCAGCTGAGTTCATCAGATAAGTAACCTTTAGATGAGTAATCAGAGTTGTGTATGCCTTAGAATGACTTCTGGTGTTATCTGACCGGTGACCGTTACCCTACTCTTACACATGAATGTTTATTGAGTACCTGTGATGGCTGAGGGATTTTACAAGACGCTTTCATGTATCCCATTTAAATTTGTTTTCCGCAATTCTGTGAGATAGCTGGTAAATAGCCTTATGTTACAGATGAGAAAACAGAACCTCACATTTGCTACCATTTACAGTAACAAAAACATTGCAAATGGCATGTTGGGTAGCTGAAGTTAAATAAAAAAAATGCTTGCATTACCACAAAAGTAAATAGGAGTATTATAATATTATAAAATGACACTTGGTATAAATGAACATTTATCAGGTAGGCACATTTCAGGGCTTTAGTCTATCTTTTAATTCTAGAAGGCTCAGGAATTGCTTGTAAGGGGTTGTTCTAGAGATCGTGTGAAGTTTTCTGCAAATTCTGAGGTCCTGTAACTCAAGGCAGTTGCAGCAGTGCCAGATACATCAGTCAGTTATGCCTGTAATTACCACTCAAAAAATGAAACCTCTAGAATTGGTTTTATTATGAAATACATTACCTTTTAGATTTCTTCTCAAGTTTGAGATTCAGTTTACAAAGCCAGTAACCAATATATAATTATACTGCAAATTAGGGGTTTGAGTGAGATGGGCCTTTAGGCCTTGGCTTTGCTGGTCACTGTAACCTCTTAGAAGTGTAGTCAGTGTGCAACCCAGACGCTCTGGGAAACAGACTGCTGAGTCAGAACATCCTGAACAGTCTTTAGTCAGGTTGCAAAATGTTAGAAAAGGTCTAAATCGGAATGAGAAAATGACACACACACATCTGGTTTGGGGTTTATTTCTTTATGAGATTCTTAAGCCCGATGAGAGAGGCAAGTTCTAGAACCAAGAATTGCTGAAAACATTTGTGCAGACAGTAGAGGTTGGAACTTGAAAGTGACATAACAGAATATAGCTACTAGCATTTTTTTAGCAAGTCCTCAGTTTGGCGACCAGGTGAGGTTCATTGTTATTTCATGGTCAAGAGGCAGTATAGCAAAGAGATTAAAAGCACACATTCTGGAACCAAGTGGCTCAGCCGCTGATTGTATAACCAGAAGCCAGCGGCCTAACTTTTCTGTACCTCTGTTTCTCCATCTATACAGTGCGGTGCCTTATAGCATCGCTGTGGGGATGTGTAAGAACCTAGCTCAGTGTCTCACTCAGTGGTAGTAAGCACTTTATAAGAAATGACTGTATTATTGTTATTATTTTATCATCATCTATGATCCAATCCTGGATTTATCATTTAAGGCAAAAATGAAGGTATTATATACTCTTGTTGCCAATTGATTCTATGATCTCTCTTCTCAGTTACTCTTTCCATCATCTGTAAGGTTGGCATTTGTTGTAAGCTTGGTGGAGAGAGGAGGTCCAGATGCATGCTAAGTTTAAAGTGCTTTCACCGTCTTATAAAAAACAATTTGACCCAAGATCTCTTACAATCCAACAAAAAAATAAAGAACCAATGAAAATATGAGCAAAAGACATGAATAGGCATTTCCCTGAAAAAGATATGCAAATGCCCCAGCAGGCACGTGAAAAGATGTTCAATGTATTTAGTCATTAGGGAAAACAGTTTTGTAGTTCATCAATAAGCTAAGTATATCGTTATCATATGGCCTATACGTAGCAATTCCATTCCTACGTATATATACCCAAAAGAATCGAAAACAGGTGTTCAAACAAAAACTGTACAAATGTTCATAGCAGCACTGGAATTGGATTCTTGCATTGGAATATTATTCAGCCATTAAAAGGAATGAATGAAACATACTGTCATATGGATGCACCTTGAAACCACTGTGGTAAGTGAAAGAAGCTATACACAAACGGCCACAGATCGTATGATTCCATTTATATGAAATACCCAGAAGAGGTAAAGGTACAGAGACAGGAAGCAGATTAGCAGTTGCTGGGGCTGGGTATGCAGTTTCTTTTTGGGATAATGAAAATGTTGTGGAAGTAGGTATTGGTGATGGTTGCACGACCTTGAATGTATTCTGTGTCACTGAATTGTACACTTTAAAATGGTTCAAAGGGTCAATTCGATGTTATATATTATTCCACAATTAGAAAAAGGGGAAAAAAACTAGACATGACATTTATTTAGTTTACCGTAGTAACAATTTTGCCCAAGTATTTTCTTAAATTTTTTTTTATAAGTTTAGGTAATGATCATTTCAGTTCATATATCGTTCAGTGAAATGTGTTATTCTCTTATGAACCTAGAAAGATAGAATATGAGAGCCGTGAGAATTTTGATGCCTGTTCTTTCCTCAGTGCAAACATTCTCAAAGTGTGGTCCGGAGCCCTTGGGGGTCATTGAGACCCTTTCAAAAAGTCTGCAAGTTCAGATTATTTCATAATGATATTTAAGATGTTATTTCCCTTTTTAACTCATCCTCCATAAGTGTACAGTGTCGTTTTTCAGTGACTGTATGATGTTTGATGACATCCGTTTGGTGGCTAATGGTTTATGTGCTTATATTTGCCTATTTTTTTTAAGAGTTTTCTAAGGTAAGCTCTTTGGAATCCTCAATAATTTTTAAGAGTGTGAAAGAGAATCCCGAGGAAACCAGTGTCTTAGTGAAAATGTTATGTGCTCATAATAATAATAAAACCAGTAGAAGTACCTGTATTATGCATTTTTGAAAATAGAAGGAAAGTAAATTAAAAGCCAAATGATTTTGGTGTGGCGGGGGGGAGGTCATTTTATGTCTTCCTTGCTCAGAAGTAATTAGATTCAGAACCATTATGTTCTATTTTAGTACAAATATTGGTGGTAATGGGGGTCTTTGGGTTCAAATCATCAAAGTAAAAATCATCAAACTCTCTAAGATCACTTTGCCTTGGTGTGGGCCCCTCCCAGCTTGTCATCACTGAGGCCAGGGTGGGTGCTTGGCCTGGAGAAATAAGCCAGCCCTGTAGCCAAATGCTGGAAGGGAGAAGGTTACCCAGAGCGTCGGGGCTAACGGATGTGCCCTTCTACCTCCTCCCATTTTCTCTTCCTACTATTATTCTTATTACCATAGGCCCCTTTCGAGGTCCTCGGTTCACACTGAAAGCAGGGATGGGGCTTCGGGGTGTTCCAGACAGTTGGTGTGAAGTGGAGTTTCCAGTAGTGTTGAAAAGTGGGCATTATAGTACTTTTCCACTTGTACTCTCAGTGAAAGCTTTTACCTCAGGGGATTGTCTCGGCTCTGTGGCCATATCCGTTACCCTGTCCTGAACTGCGGGTGGCGGGCCCAGACCCTCCCAGTGGAGCAGCGAGAGTGCCCGGCTGCAGGGACTTCCAGCAGAAGTCTGTCACAGGGCAGTAGGTGGTCCCTGCTTCCTGCTTCTTTGCACACCTGTGATTTAAAAGGTCCTTAAAAAAATAATACTGGGGGTGCCAATAAAATGTATACAAGTGGACACTTTGGTCATTGTTGCTCAAGCAGTAGTTCACCATAATCAGAAGTGTCTGGACGCTGATGGGAACCACTTGGAGCACCTCTTGTCATTGCAGAAGTCACATGTGACTTATACGCATCTTTTGTTATCGGTATATATATTGAGTATTACAATTTTAATACAGCTTTTTACTTTCTCAACGTGTATACATTTTTTGGCACCCTCTGTATGTTGTGTGGGATCCTAAAAATACTGGCAGAAGGGAGCCAGGTCGGGGGGCAGGATGCTCCCTTCAGAGGTTCCCTTTCTGCCTTTGGGAGCCACGGTGTGGAGGCAGCCTTGTTCATAATTATTGTCCAGACATTTTGATTCGTTTACATAGATCACAAGCAAGGAGAGAAGGTATTTTTAACTAGTATTATATCTGCATGAAAAAGGGCTGTTTGTGCCAGTATTTTCCTTTAAGCTTTTATGTGTTTGTGGATTTATTTGCTACTTAATTTTTTTTTATTACACAAAATAACATGTTCATGATATTAAAATCTCTCTGAGTGGCCTTTCATTTACTCAACTGTCTGAGTCAAAAGCTTAAACCTTACCCTGGATTCCTCCCCCTCTCTTACACCGAGTTCTAGTCAAGCTTTATTGATCTGGCTTAGTTCTGGAAGTTTCCTCATGCCTCAGCTACTGCACCATCTCAGGACCTGGTCTCTCCAGCCCATTTTGTCCTCCTTCCATATTTTTAATGAAAATAACTATTTCTCAAAACAAAGAATTGTAGTGAGAAAAGTGCCATTGTCTTGCACTTTGGTAGCCAGTGTGTTCTCTTCCATTGCCTTCATTCCCTTGGTCATCAAAGCAAGCTCCCAACCTTGTCAGACCCAGCACTCCCCTCCTATAACACCCTTTTATTCTCGTGAAATTAAATTCATCAATAATATATACATAATTTCAGAAATATCAATGTAATGCCCTAGGTTTTTCATAAAGGAGAAATCAGTTTGCACTAAGTATGTCAGATCTCGGACTTGACCACACTGGAAGACGGAGTGACAGTTCGTTGTATGGGACTGTTCTGAGGAGCCTATTAAATGCGAGCGATGCCTCCCGATGAATGTGATAACCACAAATAACTGTACACATTTCCAGTCATTTACTGGCAGTGACATACACCTTCCTCTTGAGAACCACTGATTAATGGAATCTTGGCTGGGTAAAAAAATATATTTTTTAATGTTGATGACCATTTAAAAAATAACTGACATTGTAAAAGAATTTCAAAACATAAGAATAGTTGCCTGTAAGCTCATCACCCAGCATAATCAATACTCTTATATTCTATATTCACCTTGCCTTTTTTTCTCTAAATAATTTTTCCCATTCAAAACTGGGATCAGGTATAAACTTTTTTCCTTGGCTTGATGCCACTTGGTTTTACATAATTCATATATCTTTTTAAAATCATAACAATCGTTTTAATTCTTGATTTGATCCTAAAATCAGCACAATCTCATGTTGCAAGCAAACAGTGCCTACTCATGACTCTTGTTAACTTTAAAAATGGTGTTAACGTTAGGAAACGGGTCTGTCTTAGGGTGGAGAGAGCCTGGACTTGCAGGGAGTTGGGTGGCCCTGCACAAATATCTTAACCTCTCAAACCCTCGCCTCAGTTTTCTTGTCCCTAACCAGTACTAGAGATGATGTCTGTGAAATTCCCTTTCTGGGGTGGAGGGAAACCCCTATCTGTCCTCTTCTGATCTCCAAGGGGCCTGCAGGTTTCTGGAGGGCAGGAAGGTGCTACCTTAGACACCTTTGTGTTTGTAGCACTAGCTCAGGTGCCTGGCTCATTAATCCATTCAATAAATGGCTATGACCAAAAGTTTATATCTTTGGATTGTGAATAAGCTTTGTTTCATCACAGTAAACAACTAGATTAATTATCACATGAAACCTCAATAAATCTTGCCACAGATGGGATCATTTATTAGTTGAAGATAAAAGATGCTTCTGAAATTTCCAGCACACCTGATTGATGTATTTTTATCTAGATATGGCTTGACTGTCATTATTACTCAGGAGCCTGGTTGATTGGTTGTGCATCCCTACCTGTGATGTGTAATTAAATGAGTTCATATTTAGTGTGTCTCTTGAGGAAGCCAGGTCTATTTACCTCAAACACTGGAAGGCTTGAAGCGATGTCTCTGGGACTCACTGGTACCTTTAAGACACCTGTGCAGGTATGCTTTTCTTTCAGTGTTGATCCTTTTTTTTTTCCCCCCATAAGGAGGTTTGTTTTTCTGCTGTTAAGATTTGAGATGTAGCAGTCCTCTTGAATGATTTATTTATGTTATGATTAGAATTTTGAAACAAATAATTTAAAAAAATTATTTGACTGTTTCTGGATTCTGATGGCAGCTCGTGAGCCACACGCAGCTCTTTGGACACGTGGCTCTGAAGTACAATTGAAAATGAAAATAAAACTATCATAGTTCCAGTTATAAAAGTTTTAAAGGATATTATTCACATAATGGTGATTTCACTTGTTTTATGGCTGTCAAATAATTTTTAAATTGTCAGGGACAAGATTGGCTCCTCTGTCTCAAAAGTTTGCCGACGCCGGCCTAAAGCGTCTAGTCGGAAACAGTGGTTCTCAGACTTGAGCACACATCAGAATCCCCTGGAGGACTGTGATAACCGTTTCCTGGAGGACCTCCCCTGCCCGCTTCCTCACCAAGTCTGGGATGGGCACCAAGTCTTGCGTGTCTAACAAGCCTCCGGTTTACACTGGTGAAGGCCTGACATCAGCCCTTACAAATGATCTAGGCGAAGGCACTGTAGTCAATTAAAGGAAGTAATATGGAGGGAGCGTGGGGGCCCAGCACGTTCCCAGGGACTAGAATTATAAGGAAAACTGGTTTTGGAACACAAAAGAAAGGAAACCATAGGCATAATCCCTTAAATACTGTGTGATAGCTGTAATGGTTCTTAAAATCAGTGTAACAAAAGAGAATTGGACATAGTTAATTGAAAAAAGATTCTATTTTACCTTTTTAAAAATAAGAGTAATAATGCATATTCATAATGGAAGGTGTCATAAATACAGAAAAAATTCTATTCTATTGTAGAAGAGAGGAAAACTTGCCCCAAATTATATTTTACCACTTGCAGATGTCTTCTGTTAATTGTTTGTTTAATTTCCATTCAGTATCTCTTTCATGCGTAAGACTTTTGTTTTCCCCCAAAATGAAATTTATTATCAAACAATATACACGCAGCGTAATGAAAGAAAAAGGTCATAAAGAATACTGTCTATCCAGACGCAACTGCAATTAACTTCCTGCAGCTTATTATCTTTTTATATGAATGTGTCTCTCGATATATATTCTCCTGACCAGATGGTTTTATAACCTAATTTTTTATACAATATCTTTTTGTGTGATTAGATGTACTGCTGAAGCGTCTTTTAGATACAGAGTATCCTAACCTGAAAAACATAATTTGTACCTGAAACTTTTCAAACAACCCCCATCCTCCCCACCCTTTGGATGAATTTCCTGAAGTGGACTCAGTAGGCCAAAGAGCATGTAAAATCTAAGGCTATTGATTTATTTTACCAAATTGTCTCTAGAAAGGGCTTACTAATGACTGCCCAGGCTCCAAGTCTGCACTCATTGCCATTTTACTATTTACTAGCTTGACAGGTGAGAAACACTATCACCTCGTTTTAATTCAGTTCTTTTGCTGATAAGAAATTTAGCACTTTTATGTTTCTTCTCTTTTGAATTTCTGCTCTCCTCCTGGTCACATTTTCTTTTGGAGTTAATCTTTTTTCTTAATTTATGTGAGCTCCTTCCACTCAGGGATATTAATTCATTATGTCACATGCTACAGAGATTTATTCCCAGTTTTTCATTCGTTTTACAAACTTTTGTTTATCTTTTATAGAATTTAAAGCCTCCCCTTTCCCCCACCCATTTTTTCCATTTTTAAGGGTTGTCCAATAAGAAAGTCCTCTCTCACTCCAAGGTTTTCTAAGTATTAACCTGCATTTTCTTATAGCACATTTTCATTGTTTCAATTTTTCCACTAGAATCTTTAAATCATCTGTAATTTATTTTGGTAATGAGCAAATAGATTTATTCTAGTGTGAGCAAATGGTGTTTTCTTGACATTTAATGATTTGGTCACACTATGCAAACATCAGGCAAATTTAGGTAGCAAGTTGGAGATAAACATTGTTTTCACGTTTCTCTGAGGAGCACTGGTAATTCTGAGAATCCTTAAGGGGTTTGCTATGAGAACAGAGGTGGGAAAGGAGGGAGAGCTGAGCAAGTATATTGTATTTTCAGCTGCGACTTCTCCCGAGAACGACAGACTTGGATGGGCAGCTAGGCACCTAATAGGCAGATCTTCTTGGGCATCTAATAATAGACCATTCAAAATTAACATGGTCAAAACGGAATTCTTGATGCTATCCCCCCTTTCATCTGCACACCCCAGACCTCTCCATCTTAGTAAATGATGTTGTTTCCCCCTAGGTACACAGGCCAGACACATTATCGCTGTCCTTGATTCCTCTCCCTTCCACACACTTTATATTGACTCCATTATTCAGTTCTGTAGGCTTTCTGTCCAAAATAGATCTCGGATCTGACTACCTCTCGTCATTCCCACTGTTAAAATGGCCACCACTGCCTCTCCCAGCAGTGTCTGCCTTGTCTCCCAGCTGATTTTCTTGATTCTACTCTGTTTGCCTGGAATCTGTTCCACATAGTAGTTTCTACAGTATAAATCAGATCGTGTTATTCCCTTGCTTAAAACCTTTCAAAGACTTCCCATTACACTTAAAATCCAATCCTCACTTTTGGAGATCCTTGTGGTCTGACCTCTGATGCCTCTCCACTTGCCTCTCTACCCCTCTTATTTACTTTGCACCAGCCAATCTGGTCTCTTTCTATTCCTTGATCAGATTCTTTTCCTTCCTTTGCTCTTTGCACTGGCTGAACCTTCTCTAGAACTTTCTTGAAATTCCCCTGACTGTCTTCTTAGAGAGGCTTTCCTTGACTACTCAGACTCATGAAGAAACCCCAAATACCACATCCAGCAATTATCTACCTTATTACCCTACCTTACTGTCTTTGGAGTGATTCTCTGTATGTGAAACGATCATATTTGTTTTTCTCCCATTCTAGAATGTAAGCTCCCTGAGGGCAGTGATTCTGTGCGGTTCCTTTCTGAAGTCCTTGCACTTAGCTCAGTACTCTGCTCGTGGCAGTACTGGTGCTAGGTAGTAGGTGAAGTAGGTGACCATTTGTGGAACTGTTGCCATCCTATGGCCCATACCCACACTTGAATCAAAGCAGCTCAGCTTTAAATCTTGAGCTTCAGTGTAAGGTTTTGTTTATAGAGAGTTTTCTTGGTTAACAAAAGTTTGAAGATAATTTCCTTGGAAGATAAGATCTGACTCTAAAGGTATATGAAGAAGAAAAGATTTTGATTTGACCTTTCTGTCGGTGTTCTAGCTACTTTATAAATATAGTGGTGATATGGTTCCTGACTTTTTAACCTGAAGTGGCAAGCCTGAGTACAGTATAATGAATTTAAACATTTCCTGCCCAAGGGTACTTTTTTCTTTACATAGTAAATTGCATACCACAGGTTGTTTTTATCCTATAGTTAGGAAGATTATGAGATGATATCATCTTCTATTTACCCTTTTTGAAGAGTGCTTCCTGAATCCTAAGCCAAAGCATTTGAACATCATTATTGTGTAAATATTTATGTTCCAGGTGTGTTATTCATGCACATAAACATAGTTGCCCTTGATCTCTATGTGTATGCACAGTATTTGTGTTCTCCGGTCCCCCATTAAATTGTAAACACTCTGGTTTATGACTTCTGCTTCCTTTTTTACCTCCTCACCGCACGGTACTCTGATATGTGCCTGGTTGCTGTGTTAAATATTCACTGATTTTTTTTTTTTGTGACAGTTGTCCTATGACAATTTTAGTATTTTAGTTTTAGGCCACTCTGTTAATTAGAAACTCATCTCAATTGTGTTTTAAGTTATTACTTTCTACATTTTAATTATCAGTGTAAACAGATTACCTTTAGTTTTTCGATTTACACATTATCGTGTTATAATACTTGGAGTATAAAGTTTTACAACTGTTTTCATTGTAGGTTATACATTTTATGAAAAAAAATGTATCACATAGCCTTTTTAAATCACATATAGCTATTCCCTTGAAATGATATTTTATTAAATTTAGTAACCCTATCTCTTTTTTCTTTCTTTTTTTTTTTTTTTTTTCCTTTTTGAGGGCAATGTCACTGGCCCTCATATGTGGGACCCGAACTGGGGCCGCTGGCTTCCCAAACCAGCTCTTAACCATCACGCCACTCGGCCGGCCATAGTAACCCTTTCTTTTTGTGTTTTTTTGATAGATCCTAATTCAATCCATTTATTTTCAACCTCTGTCTTTTTATTTTTATTTTTTATTTAAAGATTTTATTGGGGAATTGGAGGAGGGGAGAAGTGTTGGGGAATTGGGGGAGGGGACCAGCCAAGTTGTTCTTCAGTCTTCGTTGTGGAGGGCGCCAGTCTCCATTTGGCTCCCCATCGGCAGCTCTTGGCGTCTAAGCTCAAGGTGATGAGTTCAATCTTAGTTGCGGGTGGGTATAGCCACCATCTCATGCGGGAGTGGAACCGGCAGCCTTGTTAAGAGCGCACACCCTTTCCACTGAGCAATCCAGGTGGCACCTTAGCTCATGGTACTGAGTTCAGTCTTAGTTGCGGGCGGGGTAGCCCATCATCAAACAGGCAGCCTTGTTGTTAGGAGCACGTGCTCTCACCAGCTGAGCCATCCTGCCACCTGTTGGCAGCTCAGACGCAGCATCACTGGCCCATGTGGGAATCTAACCGGTGGCCCTGTTGCTCAGAGCTCACGCTCTTAAGCCAACTCTTAACCAACTGAGCCACTCGGCTGGTCCTTCTGTCTTTTTTTTTTTTTAGGATTATTCTAGTTAGCACGGCCTGCTCTCTTCATAGCAGCCTATCGTTTAATGGATATAATATTCTTTTGCATTTTATTGTTTCTAAAGGAAATAGCTTCAATTTTAAATATAATTTTTAATTTTTAAAAAATTAGATGTAATTGACATAACATTATATTAGTTTCAGGAGTATAACATAATGATTCTTACAGTTAATTTATTTCAAAGGAAAGTGGTAAGTTTCATTACTCTGGACATTCTTGTTCTCTTGAGTCCTGTGGAATATTTTCACTGGCACCATTTTTTGAAGGTTTCTTTGAAGGAAGGGAGTTTCATACATGTCTAAGGACAGCTCCAAATGCCTGAAATACTGCAAATTGGCCTGCCCAAGCTTCTAGAGAGAAAACAAAACAAAACAAAACAAAACAAGCAGTGGGTTAGTGACTGCAGTGGTTTGGGGACCAAATCATCTACCTCTTACAGGATTAAGTTGTAAACTCTAGAATGGTCACAGCTAGGGAGGAAGTTACTTATTTCTACCTCCTGCCCATTGGTGAATGGTATTCTTTAATGTACTGAAGTTTAGTTAAGGGTGTGTGAATTGGTCAGTTTTTGCTAAATTATGCTGCAGTAATAGTCCCCAAATCTCAGTCATTTACAACAACAAAAATTTATTTCTCACGTTAATGCCCTTTGTGGGCTTCATTCCAGAACCCAGGTTGGAAGAGTGAGAATAGCCATGACAGACTCTTCCAATGGCTCTTAATGCTTCTGCTCAGCAGTGGCAGATGCCATTGCTACTCATACTTCACTGGCCAAAGCAAGTCATGTGGTCAAGCATGGTCTCAATGGGCAAGAACTGTAATCTCCTGCAGGGATGAGCAGGTAGAGAAGGATCTGGAAAGGGAAGAGCGGCAAATATTTTCACAATCATACTATCTGTTGCAGTATATTTTCAGATGTAGTGGCATTGCAAAAAGATTTCTTAGCAGGTGAGGGAGCAAGAAGATTTACAGCTATGTTCTGAAGCACCTTGATAATGAGAATTTACTGGTTATATCTTTATTACCGTTTTGGGGATCTTGGCAGACATTGGATCTGGTACATGATAGCTGCATAATAACTGTTTGTTGGAGGGCCGGCTGAGTGGCTGGTTGGTTAAGAGTTGGCTTGGGAGTATGAGCTCTGAGCAGCAGGGCTGCCGGTTCGGATTCCTCATGGGCCAGTGACACTACACCCTCTACAGCTAAGATGGTGAACAACAGGTTGATCTGGAGCTGGGCTGCCTTGAGTCCCTGGCGACGGCTGGGGCTGCAGTGGGCTCCTGTAAGCTACTGTGAGCTGCCGTGAGCTGCTCCTACCGGTCTGCTTCAACTGGGAAGAGCGCAATGATAATATCAACTTAGACCAGTGAAGCAACATCCTCCACAACTAGACTGCAGAGCAAAAGGACAGCAACTTGTCTGTTCCCCTTCCCCGATTCCCCAACGCTGTTCCCTCCCCCAATTCCCCAATAAAAATCTTAAAATAAATAAATAAATAAATAAATACATACATACATAAATGTTGTTGGAATAATGGACAAAACTTCTAACCATAGGAAGAAAGCAGTTCTTTTCATTATCTTTAGTGCCTTTTCCTGCTTAGCTTTAAACAATTTTATGGAGTAGTTCCTGTAAAGTGCACCTTAATATATGAGGTGAACATGCTTTCTTTGGAGTCATTTTTGTCATACAAAAAATTGTTTTTCTTAACAGCCTACATATTATAGAATATTTGAAAAATATGCATTAAATACAATCAAGGAAAAGATCGCCTTCTATCTGCCTACTGATAATGTTTATTGTATATCCCACTATATTTCCTCTTCCTTTTTTCCTTCATATTGTTTTTTAACATTGTCCGTGTTTATAGTCATATTGTAATCACTTATTTTTCTTCCTTTTGCAGTATCTTGCTTAACTTACAAGGTTGTGAACAACAGTTGAAAGGTCACAGATGACATAGATGAATATTATAGGATTAATTGTAGCTTTTCCTTGTTCTCTTTCTTCACGACTCTGTATTTCTCCATATGAACTATTCACTCAATTAAAAAAAGTTACACCCTATTCTTATTCCCTCCTTCACTATGGCAAGAATAGAAATGAGCAGCAGAATGATGGAAGGTGGACAGCAGGCCTGTAAAATAAGATGTTGAGGTGATTCTCCGACTAGATAATCAGCCCCTGGAGAATCAAGCTTGTTTTCTTTTTTAATTTGGTCTTCTTCTTTTACTCAAGAGATCTCTTTCATATGTTGGAGTTCGTGCAATGTTTTGGGTGATCCAAATGTCAATAATTTGAGAATAAATTGATTTTAGTCCTATCATCTTTTTGTGATTGGTCCACTAGATAAGTTTAACGTGAGTCTTTTTTCAAGAACCTAGCCCCTGCTTGAACCTGCATTGAGTGCCCTCTTTATCTAAAGTTGACGCATTTTTTAGTTAGCCACTGATCTTTTGTAAGCAACCCATTGTACACATTCACCGTGACTTGGTCTTTTGTATCATTAATCAACTTCCCTTTAAGCTTTGGAAACCTGGCTGAATCTTGAGTCATCTGGCCCTTTACAGCACTGTAAATCCACCCTACTGAGGTGAATGCAGGAGTATTTGTTGTCTCGGTATAGATCTGAGAACTGGTTTATCTCCTGTAACACACAGATTGAATTCCTTACGTGTTACTAAAAAGGTGCCTTTTGTGTCCATTTTACAAAGAGATCTGATCAGGGCTGTAAAAATTACCGTAAAGATGACGTGATTAACTAAACTGTTTATTAAACTCTCTTGAGTAACTCTTGTACTTAATGTAATTTCCAAATATTTTGAAATACCCATTGTAACGCAGGAAGCATAGTGACCAGTTTTTGTGTTTTGATGAATTTCTCTATATTAATTTTTGTAGTTGCTACCCATTTTAGAAACGTCCACTCTGCCGGATAGGTTAGGAATGTGTGCAGGATGACAGCTTAAATAATGTGCATGTTTGCTGTTGAAGCAGATGCCTTGAAGTAAAGCTACCAGATCAGAGGAGAAAGGGAAGAAAAGGAGAGTGAGCACACCCTGCAACATCTGTTAGAGACTTTTGCAAGTTAGTCTTCATTTCCCATTTAGATTTTATTGTAATTTTCTCTGTTCTATTAAAGCATTTTGATACATTCTGTATTAGTAGAGTGCTGATAACTTTTTTTTTTTTTTAAGATTTTATTGGGGAATTGGGTGAGTGGAACAGCGTTGGGGTACTGGGGAAGGGAAACAGACAAATTGCTGTCCTTTTGTTCTTCAGTCTAGTTGTGGAGGACATTGCTTCACTGGCCCATGTTGGTATCGTCATTGCGCTCTTCTTGGGTGAAGCAGATCGGTCGCCGGCCTCTGGATGGCCGCTCTTGGCAGCTCACGCCGGCTGCCGGCCACTCACTGTAGCCTATGGCAGCCCACTGCAGCAGGGGCTGCAGCTATGCCATCCCGGGAACTCATAGCAGCCCAGCTCCAGGTGGAGCTGTTGTTCACCATCTTAGCTGTAGAGGGCAGTGTCACTGGCCCTCATATGTGGGATCCGAACTGAGGCCACTGGCGTCCCAAGCCAGCTCTTAACCAACGTGCCACTTGGCCGGCCCAAGAGGCATATACTGTCTAAAACTAGCTTTCTTCTCTTTCCTTTCTCTATTTAACCTTTTATTTTGAAAAATTCCACCATTTACAGAAGTGGAGTAGTAAACCCCTAGAACCATATCCATTTCCCAGCTTCAGCAACTGTTAACTCAAGGCCAATCTTGTTTCATCTATCCCTCCAGCCCCAGCTCTAGATTATTTGGAAACAAATTCTAGACATCATATTTCATTAAAGTGGGTTGCTTTTGATTGTCGCAGCAGAAGCCATTTTCCCTCTTGGCATTGGCTGGGCTGCTAAGAGCTGAATAGAATTTATAAGGAGACAGACCCTGCATTGAAGAGCTTACCTTTTAAGAAAGGAGCTCATATTTTCACTGGATACTTTCTTCAAGTTTCTCTTGTCTTTCAAATAAGGGTGTATTTGCAAAGTTCTTAAGTTCTTATCTGTTTGGAAATTCCTGTAACAAGTTCAGGTTTAGTCATCTTGTAACTGCTTTGGCTGTGCCTTATCTAAATAGTATTGAAGGGAAGAAAGAATTATTTCACCATGAGTTGGCATTGAGAGGAAGTTAGATATATTAGGTATATTTAGGAAGTGCCCTTAATGCTGTAATAATACACGAGGTTTTAAAGGTACCTCATTATAATAGCTCTTAAAAAGCACAAATAAACTTTAAGGTGATCTTTTTTTTGTAGATCTTAGTGGGGCAATTTAAGTTCTATTTTGAGTCAAAATGAAATTTTCTTTCAAGTACCTGGGATTTGCAAGTATTTATTGACTCATTCTTTGTTATTAACACTTTGTAATCGGGCATTTGAGCTATATGACGAGTTTACTCGTTTCCCGCAAAAAATGTGTTAAACCTATTGATTTCCCAGGCCAGTGTGTCTTTTTGTATACTTTGATCTTGCAGTTTAAACTGAATTCCTTTTGTTTTTTGAAGGAGGCATAAAGCTGTCAGTTTATATGGGTGAGTGTGCAAAACACAATTTTCACTTTTCTGAATGATTTACAAATTTCAAGTGGTTTTAATAACAGTTTCTCGATATACTTCTAAAAAAGTAGATTCAACAGATTGAATAGAATACCTGAAGTGCTTTCCTCCTAAAACTAAAGCCAATTTTGCCTTAATTATTAATTCTTAGGGTTTAGTTCTTAAACATAGAAAATTGTGGGGTTCATTTTTATGTTTTACCATGTTATAATTTGTAAAGTAATTGATGGCTTGGTTTATATTGGATGCTGAGTGTGCTTGGCTGAGCTAGATCAGGAATCTAATTTGCAGTGTGATATGTGTCTACTTCAGTAGCTAAACAGAAGTAATTATATCTATATTCTACCTATTTCGCAGGGATTTTGTTAGAAGTACTATAATTAGATTTTTTAAAAACTTGCAAAAATATTTGAGCTGCTTCACAGATTGGTGCTATTTGAAAGCCAAGTGTTATTACCATCTCATTTTTCTCGAGTTGTGTTATTGACACTAAAAACATCTATTGCTTTTTGTGTTTTCCAAACAGTGCAGGTTTTGAATTTGTTCTGTTAATGTTTTTAGTAGCTGGGACACTATAGAAGCATTCTTGTGTCCTATTTTTAGTACACAGTTGAGTCTGGATAGATGGCTAAATGAATGACACGGCAATTGAACTGTGCTGAGGGCTGCTGGCCTTGTAGCCTTCTGGCCTCTCCCCTTTCGGGGTTGAGTTACTGCTTACAGTGAGCGACATGTTTCACTGCCTGTGACTGGGCCCTCTGAATCAGTTTGCCTGTTGCCTGGCTGTCTTGAACTTAAATGTTGCCCTACTTCTACCCCCTCTGTTTTATATCTTAAATTTCAGGATGGATGATGTACTTGGTTAACTAGTGCAGGAAGATTAGTGCTGTCGGATAAAGGCAGAAGGAGACCCTGTACATCATGTGGCATGAATTAGACAGTGAGCAGATCTGAGATGAGAGCGGGGTCACTAGATTCCCCAGTTTTCTGGGCTCCCTTTGTGTGTTTATGGGTGAAATTGTTCCCTTTGTCTGGCTTGGGTTGTATTGTTTGAAAAAAGTGAGGATAGGCATCTTGTACATTTTGCAGAATATGCATTTTCTTTAGTCCTAACAGTATTTGGTCAACCTTATACTGACTGAGTTAAGGTTGAAGAATTTTAACCTTAGTAGAATTTTAACTGTGAAGAATTGTCCAGCCTCCTTGGGCTGCTTATAGGCATGAGACACTCAGATAACGAGATGATCTATTTAGGTTTTGATGTTTCTAATGTCTGGAACTTGAGGGCCTAAGGATTTGGGGTGGTAGTTTTTCAGGGAACAGGACTCTTTCTCTCAGGGTGGTCTCCTTTGTTACACGATTATGTTGACCTTCTTAAAGGGTTGGTTTCTGTTACATTGGAAATGAATGAACTTTTGAGGACAAATGAGATGACTTGCTCCAGACAGCATTCCACTTACATAGGTAGGGACAATTGTCCGTTGATTATGAAATGTTTGGAAGTGGTCCTCATTATGTCATATAACATGAATTGACATCCTGTGATAACTGCATTGCTTTTAAAGGTCCTTAAAAACACTAATAACATACTGTGGTACTGAGTAAATCAAATAAACAAGAAAGCCTCTGATGTTAAACTGAATTTGTTTGATTTTAAGGCCAACTGAATGAAAACTGTTTTTAAGAAAAACTTGTCCTTTGTGCAGATAAAAAGGAGAGGCCTCCTAAGCATTTTGATTGTTGCTTCCAAAATAGCAACAAAAAAGCTGCCCTGCCTATGATAAGATACTAAGTTAAAAAAAGTCATCACTTTTTAAATTCATAGCTCTTTTTTTTTCCCTTGAAAAGCCATATGTTTAAGCATCAGCTTCATTAGTTGAACTGCATTTTATGTGTTTCTGTGAGAACTCCATATAATCGATTTGCAAATTGCATTGTGAATATAATGCTGTGAAGTTTAGGAAACTAGTTAGTTTCTGTTGTATTCTTTGGAATATTTTGGAGGCCATAATCAACTTTTAAAATTATTGTCTGTTTTTTGCTCTGGTATTGGTCACTTTGAAGAAATGAAATTGGTTCCTGAACATTTGTTAAGATGACACAGTAGCAGGAATCTGACTGGGAAAAGACTCCTTGTTTGGTTCTCAGTTTATGCAGGGGACCACTGAAAGTGGAAGGGTTATCCCATGGAATTCTCAGTATTTCATTCATTCATTCATTCATTCTAAACCCATTCATTCAGTGCACATTCTTTGTGTGCCTTGAATGGGCCAAACCATGTAACAGATGCTGGGAAATCAGAAAGAAGTCCTTGCTCTCAAGGGACCATGGTTTTGTCTAAGAAACAGACAGCAAATAAACTTTACAATGGATCTAGTTGTAAGCTGAGAGCATGAAAAGGGAACAGTGGAGGAAATCCACAAGGCACTGTTCCAAGTATTTTATTAATACTTAACATTAAAACTCACTGAATTCTCTGTTAAAGAAAAAATTATTCTGATATGTGTTAAAATTGTCAGGAAGACTTTATTCAAGACTGTTGCAACAGAGGAGAGAGATTGGGCTTCACTCTGAATACAAGAAGTGGGGATTTATAGGTAAGGAGCAGGGTGAGGGGGTCACAATGGATGGAAAGTTACTAAAAGGAGACATAAGGGGTAGGGGCATTCTTGCTAAGCAGACCTAACAGGATTTTTGCAAAAGGCAGGCCAAGGACTTAACACATCAAAGGTTGGGGATGAACTCAATCAGATACCAACTATGATCAGATATCAGAGGTAGGGTGTTTCTCACTAAACTGACTTAGCAGGATTCTTGCTTAAACTGGGCTAGGCAGACTGAAGCCCAAGGCTGAGGCCTAGTCAAGAGGGCTCAGGGCTTGACTAAAGTATGGCCAGGGAGAGAGTATTTGTCATTATGAGCTTTTTGATTTGGGTACTGTTATTACCTGCATTTAATAGGTAAAGAATCTAAAGCTTAGAAATAGTCTAAGCAACTCACGTGAGGCCCACAGGCAGTAAAGTACCAGAGCTGGACGCCTGCTGTGCTTTCCACCTGATGACTTTAAACTGTTGGTCATCTTTTGGACTGTGTGTCCAGCCTGTGATGGCTCAGTTAATTTTTGCTAACTTACTGTGAAAATCAATAGAAGTTGGCCTTATTTTAGAATGACTTGTGGTCTTGCTACTATCAATACTGTTTCAAAGCCATGATTTCCTCTGGAGCAAGATACTGAGTTTGTAATACAGAGCTCCATTTAAATGTTAGCAGCTATATTAGAATTTCAAGTAGTTGTTGTGACTATATATATATATATATATATATATATATATATATATATATCAGAATAACATTTTTCAGTTGTATTTCTGGATCTCACATATAAAATGTAGCTACAGAAAGAAGAAAATATAGAAATTAGGGTTTCACATGTTCTGATTATGAAAGGTGATTTTAAACATCCACCAATAATCTATTTCTATGCAAAAACCTTCAAATATGTATGAGTTACCCTATGAGCTTTACGAATTGGCTGTTTTCTAAGTTCTTATAATTGAAATATGACCATTTTGATGTGATTTTATGCAATTTCCAGAGAAAAATTAAAAATAGCTTGTATAGCTGCTGCTCCTGCTGTCTATATTAATAAGAGGAAGACCTCATCAGCATGAAGCTAAGGTTCTTTCAAGACATTTTAGAGGCTTTTCTCCACTATGGGGTTCCTGTCCTGTGTACAGCATTTTGTATTCTGTCACCCCTTTTACCTTCCTCCTATTCAGAATTACTGACTAATCCTTGGATGCATTTTGTACTTTTATATGGTGCTTTAATCATGCCCTTCATGCTGTTCTTTAGTCTAAATGCTGTTCCCTGTGTATTTATATACAGCTTCTCATTTAAATCACACTCGTGCTTGTTATTCTGCAGAGTGGCTTGTTCTCTCTATCAGGCTGGTAGCTTTTTTCTCTGGGCTTCACAGTTGGGTGGAAGGCGGCAGAGTCATCTCATTTGATACAATGTATATGAAAACAGTAACTGTGAATCACTGTATAAGTTTAAATGTCAGTGATAATATTTACAACACTTTATACAACTTTTAATGTGTCGGTGTACTTTCTTCTTGTATTGTTTAAAAACAGAAACATGATAGACACAATATATAAAGCTCTATACTTTTTCTTTTTTTTTTTTTTTTTTGAGGGCAGTGTCACTGACCCTCATATGTGGGATCCGAACCAGGGCCGCTGGCTTCCCAAGCCAGTGCTTAACCACTGCGCCACTCGGCCGACCCAAAGCTCTATACTTTTGATGAGCATTTTTAATTGTCACATATCTCACTGAGTGGATGTATCATAATTTATCTAACTATTCCTATCCTATTGAACATTTATTTCAGTTTTTCTTGTTTTTTTTTTTTAAGATTTTATTGGGGAATTGGAGGAGGGAACAGCGTTGGGGAACCAAGGAACGGGAACAGACGACAAGTTGCTGTCCTTTTGTTCTTCAGTCTAGTTGTGGAGGACGTCGCTTCACTGGCCCATGCTGGTATCATCATTGCGTTCCTCCCGGGTGAGGCAGATGGGTCGCCGGCCTCTGGATGTCGCTCACCGTGGCTCTTGGCAGCTCACACTGGCTGCTGGCCGCTCACTGTAGCCTATGGCAGCCTATTGGAGCCGGGGTTGCAGCTATGCCATCCTGGGGACTCACAGCAGCCCAGCTCCAGGTGGAGATGTTGTTCACCATCTTAGCTGTAGAGGGCAGTGTCACTGGCCCTCACATGTGGGATCCAAACTGGGGCCGCTGGTGTCCCAAGCCAGCTCTTAACCAACACGCCACTTGGCCAGCCCTCAGTTTTTAATTGTTAAAAATAAACTCACGGGGCCTGCCGAGTGGCGCATCGGTTGGGAGCTGGTTTTGGGAAGCCAGCGGCCCCGGTTCGGATCCCACATATGAGGGCCAGTGACACTGCCCTCTACAGCTAATGACAGCTCCACGTGGAGCTGGGCTGTGAGCCCCTGTGACGGTGTAGGCTGCAGCCCCTGCTGTAGTGGGCTGCCATAGGCTACAGTGAGTGGCCGGCAGCCAGTGTGAGCTGCCAGTAGCCGTGGTGAGCGACTATCCAGAGGCCGGCGACCCATCTGCCTCATCCCGGAAGAGCACAATGATGATACCAACATGGGCCAGTGAATCAACATCCTCCACAACTAGACTGAAGAACAAAAGGACAGCAACTTGTTTGTTATCCTTCCCCGGTTCCCCAACGCTGTTCCCCTCCCCCAATTCCCCAATAAAATCTTTAAAAAAAAATAAATAATAAACTCACAGGCCAGCCGAGTGGCACGGTGGGTCGGTGCTGGCTTGGAAAGCCAGCGGCCCCACTTTGGGTCCCACTTATGAGGGCTTGTGACAGTGCCCTCAAAAAAAATAATAAAGTAAAAAAATAAAAGCAGTCTGCGAAAAATAAAATAAAATAAATTCACAATGAACATCTTTGGATATATATTTTTACGTTTTAGATTATTTTCTTAGGGCCGATTCTCAGGAATTGAATTCTTAGGCACATGAGTAAAGAAATTTTTCCTACTCTGGGTACATACCTTGTCACATTTCTTTCCAGAAGAGTTGTAACAGTTTGCCCTCCCACCTGCTTACAGTACTGGAAATCTGCAGTAATAAACTTATGTATTTTGAGGTCTTACTTCATTCTGTGGTGAGCTTTCCACATTGGGTTGACCTTAAGTAAATTGGTTCAAATTCCCAAGTAAAATTTCCCTTTGTCAGAAACTTTATGAGTCATTTAAAAAGTGGGGATATAGAGGAAATAAGAAAAGCTTTGTCAGACAGGGAATAAAAGGGTTAGTTTTATAATGGCCACATCTAGATGAATATTAATCAGTGAACTGCATATTGAATGAATTGACTTCTATTCAGTAACAATAGTTATCTTTTCAAAAATCTCTTGAATGTTATTTGGAATTGTAAAGCTTAATAGCTCTACTGGATTTTATAACACTGAAGTTAAATGCAGTCAACTTGAAGTGTGTAAACATGACTAAATTGGAATTCTAGATAAATTGAATCATAATCCACACTTGGAGTATGAAATTGGCTTCTACAAAGTTTTTCGTATTACGAGAAGAACCTTTTTAAAGAAAATACAAAATTGAGAAAATCTGGGATTTTTTTTCTTTTACAGTTTTATTCAGTTTGCATTGTATTTGTGATTTTTAACAAACTTCCCAGCTTCCTTTCTGTATTTTAATGGTACAGCCAGAAATACTTAAAGACATTGAGTGAAACCCTCTGTAAATGACGACCAGGATTCTTTTCAGCCTTTTCCTTTTTTTCCTCTGACTTAAATATATTTCAGTGTATCTCAGTCAAGTAAAATGAAATGAAAGGTTTGAATTGTGTATCTGTTACCTTCTAAAATGGTCTGGTTTTCTGTTGGCTGCAGTCTATTTAGTGTTTTAGTGATGCTAATGTTATTGCACTTTTTTTTTTTTTTTTTAGTCCTAAAACTTCGTAGTGGTAATAAATCTTATCCTGCATAGAAGTCCTCTAGGTCACCTAGCAGGGTGCAGTTGGTTTTTGTTAATGACTACATTGTCCTTTGCTCTCATTCATGACACTCAGTGACTTTTCATTGATACTGCAGTAAGGCTTTTCCTTTGGACTTCGCTCATTCTTTACACATTGGTAAATCTTAAACTGTAGCAGGAGGCAGCTAGCATCTAGGTTGGATCGGATTATCAATAGGTGGCTATGTAAGTTTCCTTTATCTTCTGATCAGGCAAACAAATAACAGTCTTCAGCAAAAGAATCTAAGAGATTAAAGCAAATTGCCCTTGACTTTCCCACTTTCTGGCTTCAGGAGTTGGTTGTATTGAACAGGAGGGTCTAATTGTCATTGCTGTCCATTGTGACACTACATCTGTGAAGATGTCAAAGATGTGAAAATGTTTGCTGGGTTCTCAGCTTCCATGTAGCAAATTTAACTTTGATGCAAATATTCAAATATAGAGCATTTTATAAATTCTAGCACATGGTGGTTTTTTAATACAGCATGCATGTTTCATTTCTTACTATGATCTATAAACTCATTTAATTTATCCGGTTGCAGCTGTTGCACTATTTTTGTTGAAGCAGGCTTAAAAATCTGGCAGGAGGCCTTCCTCTTCTTGCTCTTTTCAATGTTGCAGTGCAATTTTGCACAATTGGTGCTTTCTGGGTGGCTTCTTGAGTTCTTTTTAAAGCTGAAAACTTCCTCTAAAACTTTCCTCTGCCCAGCTGTGACCACTGTTCCTGCAGGTGAACTGATATACCAGGCTTGGCTGCTGGGGTATTTAGAGATACACAAGTTAATAACTTAGAGATAAAGGTGATAGTAGAAAATAGTACACTGTATTGACTTAAGACTCAGTGTGACATCGATTCTTGTGCTACAGTATGGAAGTTTATTTATTTATTATTAGTTTCAGGTATACAACACAGTGCAATAGTTACACTTTTTACCCCTAAAAGGGACAACCCCTCTCCCCCAATCTGCCTCCCCACTCCCCCTGGAAGTTTATTTTAATGTTTTCCTTCAAGTGTACATGTGCCTTGTAATGTGTTGAAAATGCAGTTTTTATTTGGAAGAAACCCTTCAGATCATCTTTTCTTTTTTAGTGACCATATATATCCACATTACATAGATGACAACGTTTTGTTCTCCCATTACCTAGTTCATTACATTTTTTTCATGTGATAAAATACGTGTTTTCAGTTATCTGAAATTTCAATTTTTTTGGTCACTTAGAAATTTGTATTTGAGAAGGTACTGGAAAGTTTGTGAGTTGAAATAGGTTAAATTTATATAATCTCATTAATTTGGCTGATAATCTTTTTTTTAATTTATTTATTTTTTAAATTTATTTTTAATTAGTTTCAGGTGTACAACACAGTGCAATAGTTATACTTTTTACCCCTCAAAGTGACAACCCCCTCCCCCAATTCTCCACCCCACTCCTCCCCCCCATATCATACATATCTATTACACTTCCTCTGACTCCCTTCCACAGTATAATCCGCATCCCGTGACTATCTATATATTCAATTACAGTTGGTATACAGTATTATACAACATCAGCTTTGGCTGATAATCTTGAAATTCCATGTTTTATATTTAAAATAAAATTTTGAAAATGCTCTTCTCCAGCTGAGTGATTCTTAAAATTATTGTTTGGTATTTGGTATGGGGTTATCTGCTTTTTCCAGGAATTACTTTTCAGCTTTCAGTACCTCAATGTGTCTCTTAAAACAAGAGGTAATGTTTTATTCTTAATGACCCTCTTGAAAATGGAAATTTCCAGAAGAAATAAAGCCCTTCATTTGTTTTATTGAAGTCTTATGAGTGGCTATCCTACCTTGTAGTAATGCCTTACTTTTTAGATGTTACTTTGCAATTAGTTGGTAGTCTAGAGGTGGAAGTAAGCTTCAAGTAGAGGCTGGTTAATTTCATTTCTCTCTCAGAGCAGGAATTCCTGTTTTTTGTTTGTTTTTTTGTTGGCTAGCTCTGATTTTTCAACTTTGTAGCTATGTTTTGGTTTTACTGCTTCCTGATAAAGTCCCTCTGTTATTGCAAATGTTAAAGTAAGGATGATTTAGAAGAACTGAGGTTAAAATCTGCTTATTGAGCTTTATAGGCTAGCTATCCTGCCATTTCTCTTTGTGGAAAGTCAGCAAGAGTAAATGGATAAATCTTCTGAAATGCCATTGAGAGTTGCCAAGTGATGTGCTGACAGCTGGGCCGGACAGTGATTGCTCACCACTGGTCCTTCCTGACCTGTCCCCTTCTCACCTCTGTCCCCTGCCACCACCCCTCCCCCAACAACACAAATCTGGGAGGAATGCCTGTTCTCTTTTCAAAGGACAACTTGAATGTTCCCTACAGTTTTTCAGACAGAATGTTGACAGTGTCTCTTTGAGCTTACTCATAAGGTTTTCTCTTTGACTGGGCTCTTTACCCTTCACACAGTTTAAAAATCCTCCTTGTGAACAGGCTGTACATCCCATACAGGCCATCTTGCTCCACTTCAAGCAGCAGCACATGTAGAAGCCACATTTGAGGCCCATGACTTCAGACATGACTGTTCAGCATTGATCAGGTTGGCTATATGTTTCGAATTTGTCAGTTCCTTTGTCCATTTATTGCTTGGCTTTCAGTACCTTTTCTCTGTGTTTCAAAAGGGCTTTGTGTTCGTCCTGCCTTTATGTGTAATCCCACACGGCACCTCTCTACTTTTTGTTCATCTCCTGCTCAAACAGTCTCAGACAGGAGTGGAATTTGGTGTAAGACGCTTATAAAATGGGTATAGGTTCTTCTCATTTCCATTCATTACAGACTTTCTGTTTAATAGAGAAAGGTTTCCTTTGATTTTTTTTTCTTTAAGATTTTCTAATTTTGAATTGTTAGAACTATAAAGGCCTCCAAAGGGAAAAGATATGGGGACAATAGTATTATTTTTGATGATTCCTTTATGTTTATTATTCTAGATCATGGGTAAATATGGCTGGAAAAGTACCTAAAACCAGACTCTCACAACTCTCAAATATCAGATAGTATCATGATATAACAGGAGTGAACTGTACTTTTTTTGTTAATGTTCCTGACGATATTTTTATATCCTTTAGGATGTTTAAAATCCATATATTTTGATTTTCTTCTCACATTTTGACATTATTTCTTTTCCTTTCTTTCCCCTTAATGTTTTAGTGATGCCAACTTTCTACCTATAATTTTTTTTTTTTTTTTTTTTTTTTTGAGGGCAGTGTCAGTGACCCTCACATGTGGGACCCAAACCGGGGCCACTGGCATCCCAAGCCAGCGCTTAACCACCGCGCCACTCGGCCGGCCCTTGATGCCAACTTTCTAGAAATTTAAATTTTCTATTTTGTAATTTCCTATCCTATAGATCCTTTAACCTAAACCTATTGAGCAACTTTAAAATAATTTTTTTTTAATTTCTTTATAAGAAGTGAATTTAAAGTTCATTACCATAGTGCCATGAAAATCTATTTCAAAAAAATTAGCCTGCATCTCGGGAAAGGGCATCATGATTGGGTGTAGACGAAATACCTTCTCTACCAAGAGTATATTCTTAATATTGAGACCCAGAAGTTCTTTATGGATCCGGCAGCCTAGGTTAGTGTGGTGTTTGCAGCAAAGCCAGGCCTGGGCCTCTGTCCCCCATCCCCACCACCCCCATAACCTTCGCTTCTCTCCAATTTGTAGAATGAATGGTCAGTGATTAAGTGAAAAACATAATGTATGTTCATAATATCCTGTGGGTCTTTAATCATTAGTGCTAAATTAGCCCTGTTTTTTAACAAATAGATTAGAAAGTTTGATAATTTGTAATTATTTGAATTACATAATTGTGAAGATTGCTTTTTCTGTGAATGAGTACATATTTGAATCATCTTATTCATCTTGCATGCATTCTTGTTTTTATGTGTGCTCTTCCCTCCTTTAATTAAAAAAAAAAAATTAGAAAATTTTTAAACCTGCAGGAAATTTGAAAGAATACTAGGACATACCTGTTTTTAAAGATGTTTCAAATAGTTTAATTATTTAATATAAAGTTAAAGTTTGTAAATTATGGCAGTACTTTAGAGTTTAAAAAGTTTATTCTTCATGGTTACCTTTTCCCTTTTTTACTGCTAAATTTAGTGGTGGTTATGTTCTAGAAACCAATTTTTTATGTATTGTTTTTTACTTTTTTTTTAAATCATTTCACATTTTCTGAACGGCCTCCCTTTATGATAGCAAAACATTGGAAATCAAATAACAAACTTATTTCAACGTAATATTTTTATCACATGAAATGACATTTTAATAAATACTATTTTAAGGATGATTTTTTATTTTATAAATACACATAGAGGTCTTGTACTTTATATCAACATTTGGAATTGTAATGTAAATGCTGAAATTAAGGATCAACATTCCTTTAACTTTCTATAATTAGCTCTCCTTTCTGAAGCTGAAATGAAGGAAGGTTGAAGACATTTCTCAACCATGTTCTAGCTTTTGGCTTAAAAATACATCTAAACTTTTAAAAACCACTACTATTTACTTATTTCTTGATTGCTCAATATTTAGTCTGTGTGTTTTTCTACTTTTTATAGGTAAATATAGGAGTGTTTGCCTTGCTCTAAAAATTAATATCTAAGTCCAGCAACATGTTTATGAAAGGTTTTAAGAACTTGGGGAGAGTATGTATTATAATGTAGAGTGTGCAAAAGAGGGAAACAATTGTATATTTTTAGGGGAAAAGACTAAAAGAAAATATAAATACTAAGCTGTTAATAAAGCAGCCCAAGATGGGCATATATTGTCTGCGTGGTGGCCGCTTCTCTGCCTTTAGAGCTGCAGGTGGTCCCCCAGCAGCTCAGCAGCAGCGCTGTGCTGGCGACCTTTCCGCCTAGGGCAGCCACCCTCCTTCTGGGCACCGGGCCTGCCTCCAAGGAAGTAGGACCTGCCACCTCAGAGGGCAGAATGCCCTTCTCTGCCTTGCTCTAGCCAGGTTCCTGCATTTCTTTTTGTTTTCAGTGTAGGTACCTACCTTATCCTATTGAAATCTTATCATATGGATAGAACTTCTGCCTTCACTCACTTTGTTTTGTTTTGTTTTTTTCTTATACTGCTCTGGGCTTTGTTGTGTGTGTGTGTGTGTGTGTGTGTGTGTGTATCTTCCAATTTGCATTTGAGAAATGTTTACTTACATTTAAGTCAGCTTTGCTTGTTTATAAGTAAAAGCTCTTTGGACTTACATGGCAAAGACCTTAAGCTTTTATCCCCTATTCAGTTTCCTCTGTGGTCTGCAATGACACTTAAACTCCCTGTCCCTTTCTCCTTTTTGTTTCCCCGTGATTTTATTGCTTCTAACAGGATCCCCCTTTCTCCCTCCCCCCAGCTCCACCCTGGTTTTCATGCCAGGCTAACTACTTCATGATTGTTCCAGAAAGTTCTTAATCCTGAAAAGTATGAGGTTAGGATCATGGTTCCTGAAATCAGACTGACTCCCTCTTCTGCTATTTAATAATTGTGCAAAAAAACTATAATAATTGTGTCAACCGTTGCCTTAGTTTCCACATCTGTAAGATGGGATAGTAATATTATTTAACTCATAGGGTTAAATTGGCTAATACAGATCAGATGTATTAGTAAGCATTTCATAAAGTTTTAGTTAATTACTGTTTGTTGCTTATGGTTCTTTGTGTATACACACACACACATATTTTTGATGTGTATTTCCTACCCCCTATAGTAAGCTTTATAGAGGTATAATTGACATATAAAAACTGTATTTAGGGTGTACAACATGATAATTTAATATACGTATACATTTTGATTGTTTGTTTTTTTTGAGGGCAGTGTCACTGGCCCTCATATGTGGGACCCGAACTGGGGCCACTGGCTTCCTAAGCCAGCGCTTAACCACCCCGCCACTCGGCCGGCCCTATATGTATACATTTTGAAATGATTACCGCAATCAAGCTAATTAACACATTCACACCATTTGTGTATGTGTGTGTGTGATAAGAACAATTAAGATCTCTTAGAAAATTTCAAATATACGGTATAGTATTATTAACTGATCACCATGCTGTACTATACATTAGATCCACAGAACTTATTCATATTATAACCGAGTGTTTGTATCCTTTGACCAAATCTCATTCCCTCCACCCGCCAGCTCCTGGCAAGCACCATTTTGGTTTTTGGTTCTATGGGTTCAGTTTTTTTTTAGATTTCACATAAAAGTCAGACCATGCAGTGTTTGTCTTTCTGTGTCGGGCTTATTTCACTTAGCAAAATGTTCCAGGTTTCATTCATGTCACAAATGACAGAATTTCCTTCTTTTTTTTTTATATCTGAATAATACTGCATTGCATATGTATGCCACATTACTTATCTGTCAACAGATAAATTGTGTCCATATCTTGGCTATTGTGAATATTGCTGCAGTAAACATAGGAGTGCATATATCTCTGAGCTGGTGATTTCATTTCCTTTGGATATATACCCAGAAGTGGGATTGCTGGATCATATGATAAATCTATTTTCAATTTTTTGAGGAACTGCTATACTGTTTTCCATAATGGTTGTACCAGTGTACATTCCCATCAACAGTATATAAGGGTTCCCTTTTCTCCACATCCTTGCACTTGTTATCTCTTGTCTTGTTGATGACAGCCATCCTAACAGGTGTGAGGTGATACCTCCCTATGGTTTTGATTTGCATTTCCTCCATTATTAGTGATGTTGAGCACCTTTTTGTATGCCTGTTAGCCCTTTGTACGTCTTATTTGGAAAAATGTTCCAGTCCTTTGCCTATTTTTAATTGTGTTGTTTATGGGTTTTTTTTTTTCTTTTTGCTATTGAGTTAATTGCAAACTCCTTAACTGCAAGGATCGTGCCAATAAATCCTTACTGAAGCGGACTCCATAATTTTGGCATAATACAGTTATCTCTGATTCTGGGAGTAGAGCTTTAGGATGTCATTTGAATGAGATAAGGACTTAAAAATCAGCTCTTTTAAGACAATCTTAAAATGCTTTAATGAGAAGATAAAAATCACCAACACTTCCTGTTATTTGTATGTTGGATCAATATAGCCTTGTGTTGTTCATGGGAATAAAAACTTTTCCTGAGTGAATGAATAAGACTTTGGAGAGAAGGAATCTTTGAAAGGTATAAAGGCTTATTTTTAAGTAAGCTCTAAATAGAAACAATAATCTGATCAAAAATGAGAAGAATATTAAATGTACTAATGCTCAGACTTGGGAGAAAAAAACAACTACTTTTTTCCCCAATTATCTTAACATTTGAAAATTTCATAGATGCTCTGTATCTTTTAGAGGAAGTATCCTAATAATTCTAGTTTTCAGAAAGTTTTCATTATTACTGAGTGTTTTTGTCAAAAGCTTTTTTCCACATTTATTGAAATAATCATGGATTTTCTGCTTTTATTCTGTTAATATGGTAAATTACATTAATTGATTTTCAAATGTTAAACTAACCTTTACTTCTGGGATAAACCCTATTCGTTCATGTCTTATGCTTTTTATATATTACTGAGATTCAAATTTTAATACTTTGTGAAGGATTTTTGCATTTATCTTCTTTAGGCTATATATATAAATATAATTTTTTGGTAATGACTGTTACCTTCTCCCTTCCCCACTGGGCCCCAGAAGCCAACAGCTAGATGTGGTATTCCCTCCCCACCCTCCCCTACACTTCTTTCTCTGGCAAAACTGAACAGCTTCAATGAAAAAACCTCCATACTGATATTTGGGGGGGGGGGGGTCTCTTAATGAAAAGGTGACAGGCTATTCATGATCATTGTATGGAGAACACCATCAATCAACAAACCTGCCACCCATGCTCAGCTTCTTGAGACACTAACTTGTTTAGTGTCTCAAGTTAAATACAAAGGATCACCCAAGGATCACCAGATAGCGAAGAAAGCCTGAAAACAGAGAGGCCTAAAACAGATAATCAGTTGACAAACAAACAAAAGGAATCAAGTGATGTAAGAAACAGAAGAAAACTAAAGAGCAAAATGGAAAAAAGGAATGAGAAGAGTAAAAGACATTGTGTCTGTTAAAAAAAGAAAAGGCAGTGTCAGGAATAAAGAGTGGAGAACAAGAAAAAGCTTTTGGAAATTTAAAAACATCGTAGTTGGAAAAATAATTCCATGGGCAGATTGGAAGATGAAATTGAAGAATGTTAGGACTTTTAAAAATCTAAGTTTAGCTAAAATTTAAATCTGTGATTAATAGGTATTCATTTGTAATTAGGCACATTTGCCGTGTTGTTAAATTAACTAAGGAAAAATATTCAGTAAGTGGATTTTTTTAGTTGAGGAAAAGGACTGGCTTGGTTTCACATTGGCGCTTCATGAACAAATAGTGCCTGATGAGGATTATGGAGCAGTGGGTTTGTGTTTGGTGTTCTGGACAGACGTTAGTGTAATATGTATTGTTTACAGCCTTTCTCAAACTCCTTAAGCAACCATTGTAGACAGTGTTTTTCATGGGTGGAAGGCTGTGGAGTTTGCTGATGCTGCTCCAGTCCAGCTGGTACCCAATTATAGTATTGCCTAATTGCTTCACCTCTCTGATACTCATTTTCCCCATCTGTAAGAGGGGGATGGTAACAATAGTACCTATCTGATAGGGTTGTGATGACAATGAAATGCCCATTGATACAGTGGGCAGCATATTCTAAGTGCTCATTAAAAGGAGCTGTTGTTATCAGCATCAAGCAGATGGACTAGTATATGCAGACAGTTGAGAAAAAGATATATTGAAAAAGTAACACATTGGTGATATGGTAGCCCAAGCTGTCCTGGGCTGATGGTATCACCCACCAGACTGAAAGCTTCATGTTGCCAGAGAGTTTTTCATTACTATTCCCCAGTGCCCATCATTGTACCTGACACTAAGAAACTGTGCAGAGGATGAATGAATGAATGAATGAGCCCCATAGCTGTAACTTTCATTTGTGGTACTGTACCCTAGCTCTGTTATCAGTCTTCTGATCATTAAAGACACAGAGCGTATTAATGTGTTCGTAAGTATATAGGAGTGAAGTTTTCATAAACTTAAATGTTGCATTTCACTTACAGGCGTCTATTAGCAAGGGAAAAGTAGCAGAACCATGGCTCAGTTTCCAACGCCTTTTGGTGGTAAGTGTTCAAAGATTTTCCTCTTTTAATGTACTTTGAAACCACATTTTAACTTAGTAGTATGACATTTCAAATATACTTATAAGTAGAGGGAATAATATAATTAACCCATCTTATATGTACCCATCATATAGCTTCGGTGATGATCAGCTCACGGCCAATATTGTTTCATCTGGGTTCTTTTGAAACAGCTCTCAGGGATCATAACGTTTCATCCACAGATATTTTAGGATGTGTTTCTAATAGATAACACTTTTAAAGGTTTAATTACAATACCATTATCACACCTACAAAATTTATGGTGATTCCTTAATATCAACTATCACGTCAGTGTAAAAATTTCCCTGATTTAGCCATTTTTTGGTTATAGTTATTGTTCAAGTCAGGATCCAAACATGATACATACATTGCAGTTAGTTCATGTGTCTCTTAAGCATCTTCATTAATTTAACTCCCCTTCAATCCCCGTTTTTTTCTTTGCAATTTATTTGTTGAAGTGACTGGATCATTTGTTCTCTACTTTTTTTGAAGCTTGGATTTGAAACATGATGTTTTCATTGGCTTTACTTGATCTTCTTAAAACATATCCATCTACATACAATATGTTTTTTAGGTAATTTTTCCTAACATTATTACGAAAGTATTAAGTAATTGTTTTCGCTTAATGGCTAAGTATTTGTTTTCAAAGAGAGTGTGAGACATTGATTACTCTTGGCAGCTATCTGATCCAGCCATGAAGAGAGTCAGAAAGTGCAAAGCACCCTCCCTCTGATTACATCTGTAAAAGTCTCTGTAGGATCCTAGTACAGCAGTCTGGAAAGTTTTCAAAACCATTAGTGTTATCGTTTTATTGGTATTTTGCTTTTGTTTTCCTTGTTCATTACTCGGCAAGTTTTGGGTTGTTTTGGTTTGTTTTGGTCTTGCTTTTGTTTATAGTACCAGGGAAGAATTCTGACAGGCATTAACAATCCCCTTTAGGACTGGCAGGACCATAAGGCCTGTGAGGAGACGGGTCCTACCTGCATCAGTCACCATTTTATCCCTGATATCTGTCACAGTGCCTGGTACATTAATGTGTTCAATAAATACGTTTCCAGTGATTGAATGAATTACCACTCCATGTGTCACTGTCATATCGGGCTCCGCAGAGAGGTTAAATGTGATGTTTAGACATTTTGCTTTTGTGCTAGACATATTCACATTTTTGTAAGAAACATATCTATTGTCTGTTTCTACTTCTTGGGAAAGTGTCTGAACTTTTAAAAGCCTTCTATCCTGTAACCTAAAATTATTTTGGTGAATTGATTTGACGAGACCTAGGACTAAAATGAGGAAGATTTCGGAAGTGAGGGAACATCTGGTCAGACTTAGAGCTGAAACTGAAGGAGAATAAAAATTCCATTCTCTTTGGTTTGCCATTACTTGTTTCAAGGACCCCATTTTAAAAAAACAGCCTTAGTGAGGTATAATTTGCATTCCATAAAATTCACTAGTTTTAACTCTATGATTGATTCAGTGGTTTTTAGTATATTTACACAGTTGTGCAACTATCACTACAATCCAATATCTAAATATTTTTAACACTTCAAAAAGATTTTCATGGAATCATGTAGGATTGCGAGGCCCAACTTTTTTTCCTAAGTTTCATCTATGGCATTTAAGATATCGGAAGATGCAATTTTAAGTTAGTCTATTGCTTAAGTTTGTGTAAATAAATAATGATTATTAACTTACTATGTCTTCATACAATCCTGCTAACTATAGGATTATAGGACAGTTATAATAAAAATAACTTGTGCCACTTTACTGTTAATTTTCTAACTTTGTGTGCATAACTTCTCAGGACAATTCAAGTCCTCGGAAGGTGTTAACTGATCAAATCATAACATTGACAAACTTTTAAAGTACTATGGAAATAGATTGTGTGAATGCCTTGTCTTTTTTTTTTTTTTCCCCCTCATTGAATAATTTGTTTGTCTTTTCTTTGGATTGTAGGCAGCCTGGATATCTGGGCCATAACTGTAGAGGAAAGAGCGAAGCATGATCAACAGTTCCATAGTTTAAAGCCAATATCTGGATTTATTACTGGTAATTGGAGTCAGTATTTTTTACATTTTTACTTCTCAGTAGTGCATATTCCTGTGGAGAAGTCTATTATGTAAAGCTAAGGTGGGCACATGTGGTTGGGGGGACATTTGCCCATTTTGTCATTGCCTGAGCCTGTATCTTTACAGTCGCTTTACCTATGATGACTTCAGGCCTTGATTACATTCTTTAATGGATGTCAAGCCACTTGTTTCCAGCGTCTCACTGATGGGAATTGGTTCAGTAGCATTGGGCTGTGGTCCTTGAGCTAAAACACTTGCTTAATTCTGATCTTGAACTTGTTTGGGAAACTTAAATAAATTAACAAATTGTGAACATTTTAAAAAAACAAAACAAAAAAATCTCTTATTGTTCCCCTGAAGTGCCTTTTGTACTTTCCAGTTTGATTGTTCTTTAGGAATTGCTTTAGAAAAACATGGGATCTACATGTCCTGGGGACTTGTTTTTTTGTTTGTCTCATAATTCTCTTTATTAATTCTTAATCATTGATATGATTCTTTTAATAGTTGTTATTTAGCCTCTGTAAATATATTAGAAGTACCCAAAATTTGAAGTGTGGATATTGGGAATGGCAAAGACCTTTTTTATAAAGTAGAAATAGGGGTCATCACTTTCTTGAGGATCCCTGTAGATGTGTTTGGTCACATGTGCAACTGTTACCATCTTAGTTAATAGCACATCAGTTAAAGTGTCTGTCCCTGCAAATGGTATACCCTTTTTGAGATTTTTTTGAAGTGCTAAGTTCTGAAGTCAGTGCTGTTGGATTCATTTGACTGTTGCTTTATAGACATACCATTTGGCTTTTATCATGTATTCAATTCCTTATTTACAGGATTATCAGCCTTTTCTTACTTTTGCAATTTTGCTGTAAGCAGATTTCTATTATTATTCAGCTGTTGTTTTCTTCTGAAACTGTTTCCACTTCATTTCCAGGTGATCAAGCTAGAAACTTTTTTTTTCAATCTGGGTTACCTCAACCTATTTTAGCACAGATATGGTAAGTTGGAACTTCACGTAAGCAGATGGTAAAATAAAATATTCCAGTAATAGAGTTTCTTAAGATATTGAAGGAGAACTTACATCTTTAGTCTGAAATACTCTACTACTTATTACCGGAAGAATACTTCTAAAACATATCCTTTTAGTGCAGAACTTTAAAAAAAGTGGCAACATTTACAAAGTAGCACTGTCCAAAAGTTGACTTTCCAGTTGAGAAGCCTACATTTTGATATTTTCTCACTATTAGGTTTAGCTCCATCCACAACACTCATTCCCTCAATGTCCCACATGTCTTTCTTCATAGTGTAATGCTCCTGTATCTTTCATTGGTAAAGAAACTATTTGAAGGTTAGTAGTGAAATAACCAGTGAAATAGTGAAATAACCAGTATTAATTACAATGGTGTACAAGGAGAATACATAATATATGTTGTTGAATTCCTTGATTAATTATCACAAATAAGCACTAAGTCTTTGAAACTATAGGAAAGAAAAAGAGTGAATAGCAAATATAGTTTGGGGTTCCAGGTTTATGACGTTGGGGAGCCATGCTGAATTCTGTTGTTAAGAAGCCACATTTTCCCCACAGTGTTTGGTTCTTATAGTTAATACTTCATTTCCCTGGTTTTTTAGTGTTGTGGAGGCAGCTTGCTATAGTAGAAAGCATGTGATTTGTAGTCACACACCTGGGTTTGAATCCTAGCTGCTCTACTTTCTGTCTTTATGATTTGGAATGTGTATTTATCCTCTCTAACCTCAGTTTTCTAATCTAGAAAGTGGGGAGACTTATATTTTCCTTATAGACCTTAGAGGATTTGGAGAGAAACTGTATATAAAGGACAGAGTGTGGGGCCTGGCACATAATAGTCCCTGAAACCAAAACCCCAAAAACAGGTAGCTGCTGTCAGCACTGGGAATGGGGTATTCCACTTAACTAAGTTGCTCCACTAATTGCTTTCCTTTAAATGATCAACCTTTTTTATTTGTAATTTTATGGAAATTAATAAAGGGTGATATAGTTCCTTGTTGCCTTCAAGCAGAGTCTACAGAACAGTCTAAGCTTGATTATACCTGTCATCAGTATGCAAATCATTTACTATGTTCTAAGATAGCAAAACTTTTATGAGAGATCTAGATGTATTTGTGTATGCATATATTTGAATTGAAACTAAATGATGTCAGATTCCTGAGCTTTTCTTTGGTGTCTGCTTTATTTTCTTTTTCCTGGTTGTCAGCACGGGCTGCTTCCTTGGCTTCCAGACTGTCTCTTTCAACTAGTGAGTCTCTTCCTATGACACCCTTCTAGTTCTAACCTCTGATTTATTGAGCTTGGAAACTCCGGTAACCAGGTTTTTTGGAATCACTTTTTAAAAATAAAATAGAAGGCTGATAGAGAAAGAGAGAAGAGCGGGAGAGAGCGAGCTCATGCGTATGTGAACACCCGAGCATCCACTTGTCAGTGAAGTGCCTAAGTTACAATACAGGGGATTTGTGACATTGGTGTTAAATTGGAACAAGCCTGGTTTGCTTTGCATTCTGGTATATGATTGTGTTTCACACCATCAGTTAAAATCATTTGCTAGAACCTTCCTTTTCCAAGCTTAACTTTTTCCATTGAATTCTGCTTTTATGTTATTTTCCCAGTTTATGAAGGTTCATTCAAGAAGCAGGCTTATGATGAATATGCTGCTGCTGCTGCAAAAAATGTCTCACTTTACATTTATTCATTCAACAGTCGAAAAATATTTATTAAATGTTTGCTGTGGTTAGTGAATATTGTAGGTGCCGGGGATACAGCAGTGAACAAAATAGACAGAAATCTGTGCTTCTATTGAAATTGTAGTCTAGTGAGAGATAGTTAATATTGGGTTTTTGGAAAAGTCATGACGTATTTTTTCTATGTTTTTCATTGCAAAAATGCGTCATGACTTTTCCGATAACGCAATAGCTGTATAAAAACTGTCTTGTGGTAATAAGTATAATGGAACAAAATAAAGTATTATCTAGTAAATTTCACTTTTTTCAATTAAATTGTTAGTTTTCCAAACTGTTTTTAGCTAAGTGTATCAGAGTCATTTTTCCAACTTATTTTTATAGTGAAAATTATTATTAACAATACAGATGATAAGTTGGCAGTCAAAAATATTCTTTGTTTTAACTTTTTTGTGACATTTTGTTAAATAAATTTGTGATTGTATATTTTACTTGTATCAAGAATTGCTGTTGGGGGAAAAACAATTACGCCTTTAAATATCTTTTCCCAAATGAAATATCTTTGAACAGTAATTGAAAATTTCATGGGCCATGGCTGTCCTGCCAGGATGAGGGACTAGTGCTGTGCAACATGTAAGACCACTTCCCGCATTAGCGCTGACACTCACTTTGTAACTTTGCAAAAAAAAAAAAAAAAAGAGCTGAGCAATACTTCATCTTTCAAACTTAGGCTTTTAAATTTATAAGTAACAACAGCTGGCCTAATTAAATAGTTTTCCCTTTCTGTGTCTCATGCTAATCTTGTGTTCTCGTGTGGTTTTTTTTTTTTTTTTAGTAAGGACCCAGGGAAGGCCCATGCCCTTTTGGTAGAGAGAGGAATGGGTTTGAGTCTGAATGGGTGTCAGTCACTGGATAAGAAGAAAAATTTGGATTGAGAATTGGGAACTATTTCTAGTCTATCTCTCTACTCTCTTTGCTCTAGACCTCAGTTCAAATATATATGAGTGATGTGGACTACTGGGGAGTGTGTGTGGAAACCTTTATAATTTTTGTTCCATGTAGAACCTATGTTCCAGTTAACTAATTTGTGATTTTTGAACTGTAACCCACTAATACTTTAGGGCTGCCTGCCTATCCAATCTGATTTTCAATTAACAACATAAGAAAGCTTGAATTCTCAGAAGAGGGTGTCAAGTCAGTGTGTGTAATGCCAAATTGTAACAAAGATGATCCACCTTCCTAGAAATTGTCTTATAAATAAGGAACTGGAAGGAAACTGGTAAATATCCTGTTAACTTTTGGCAACTCGGGTGCTTACAGTTATTGCAGTGTTGGCCTTGGAGAGGGAGGAGAAGGAGTGGTGAATGGACAAGAGCCTTCAAGGGCCAGGAAAAAAGCAGAGGTCCACGAGGGCTTTGGAATCAGAGGCCATAGGGGCCACTGACATGGAGATCAGAGGCTTCTAAGGAGAGAAAGGAGGGGGAGGGAGGGAGCGCCACCTGGAAGTGGGCCTGGAGAGGGAAGCAGGGAGCCAGAGACAGAAGCCGAAGCTCAGAAGGCTCGGTGGTCTGGAGCAACAGGACCGGGCGAACGGCTACACAACATGTACTGCCGTGAATACCTCTGAGTGCCGGCAGCCCACTCAGGGTCACTGTGCCAAATCATTTACCAGAAAACCCCCAAACCATCCTGACTCGTGTTCCCCTCCCCTCCATCTTTCATTCCTGAGCCAGTTCATGGCACTGAGCATCTATCCAGCTGCTGGGAGCCACGCTTGATTCTTCTCTTCTCTTTGCCCTGCACATCCAGTCTGTCAGCATATACTTCTGACTCCATTTTCAGACTTCATAGTCCCAATCTGGCCACTTCTGTGTGCCTCCACTGCCCCTGTCCTAATTTGTCTCACGGGGGCCCAACTGTTTGAATATCCTAACTGAAGTCTCTCTCTCTCACATCCGTCCCCTTTAGACTCCAGTCTCCAAATGGCATCCAAATGATCTTCTTAAAAAGTGAATCCATTTAAATCACTCCATTGAGAAGAAAATCCAAAGTCATTACCAAGGCCTCAAGGCCCAGTGTGATCTGGCTCTGGCTTTGTTTCCCCTTCTCTTATTTTGTGCCCCTCTTCCTCAATATTTGCGCTCCAGTTTCACTGACCTTCTTTCTAAGTTGTAAATGAGCCAGGCTTCTTCTTGCCTTAAGGTCATTGCACTTGGCATTTCTTCTTCCTGTAATGCAGTTCATCTAATCCTCACATAGCTGGCTCATTACGCTTCAGGTTTCAGTTCACATGTCACCTCCCCGGAGAAGTGCTTCCTGACCACTAGTTCCCTCTGCCCACCTGCTCCAACCCACCACTTTCTCTTTCCCATCACCTTGTTTTATTTCTTAATTGCACTTATCATGTGGAATAATCTGATTCGTTTTCTTGATTAGTGTCTGCTTGCACTCAAATATAAGCTCTGTGAGAGCAGGAACCTTGTCTGTCTTTTCACAGTTGTAAACCCGATTCCTGGATAGTGCCTAGACCTATTGAAGAGGCGACCCTCTTAAAAATCATTTGTTGGATGAATAACCAAACAAGTGAATGAAAACTAGGCTGGGGTAACCTGAACAGTGAGAGATGAGCAGCCTATGACAGCCTTTGTGGAAGATAAAGTGCTATTATGTTCATTAGTTTTTGTTTTATTCAGTTTAGGGATGTCTTCTCATCTTCATGGACTTAATTTTACTTTTTGAATACATAACACCTTAATCAAGGTTCCAAAAGCCAAACTATATTAAAAGTGAGCTCAGAGAAATGTCACTCCCTCTCCTAGCCCTTCATCCCCATTCCCACCTATTTTAGTAGTTTCTTATTACCCTTCCTTTGTTTATTTTTGTGCAAACAAAATAGGTCCATAATATATTATGTGTACGTGTTTATAATATTTCCTCCCCGTTACTTGGAAGGTAACCTATAAATGTTCTTTTGTTCTTTGCTTTTCTTCCTTAACAGCATATCCTGGAAATCACTCAGCTCATTCCATAGGAATCTTCCTCATTTTCTTTTTACAGCTCCATATGCTTGTGGAAGATATACCATAGTTAATTCAACCAACCTCCTGTGTATGTGCATTTAGGTTATTTCTAATACTTTGCAATTACAAATAACGTAGCAATGAATGAGCTAAAGCATACGTACTTTTTTATTGAAGGTCCATCTTTCAGGAAAATTGCTAGGAGTGGAATTGCTGGGTCAAAGAGTAAAGGCACATGTACTCTGCAGAAGTTGCCCAATTTCCCTCCATTGAGAGTTGAAGCACTTCTTCCCACTGACAGTGTATGAGTGATATATGGTTTATTTGTACAAATCAAACAAAAAAAAATTACCATTGTGTTCAGCATACTTTGTTCCCTTTCGCATTTTAACCCTACCTTTTCTTATGTACAGATTTTAATATCAAGCTAAAAATTGTTTAAGATCAGTTTGGCATAAACAGCCATTGTTTGATTTACACTTTTTTAAAATCTGCTTTAAAAAAACAAATATGTTGAAACTTTTGTGAATCAAATGAGCTGAGAAATAACTATAAATGAAATGGATGACAGAGCTGAAGTTTTTCTTTGTTTTTTTTGGGGTTTTTTTTGCAGAGAAGCCTTGAAAAATAGGATTCCAACTCTATTCTAGTGTGTTGGGGGCAGGGGGTGGAGGGAGAGCTGAGCTTTGTAAGAGTAACTACTGTATTTCTTTAGAGTCTTTTGTTTTGTTTTGTTTTGTTTGAGGGCAGTGTCACTGGCCCTCATATGTGGGACCGACCGGGGCCGCTGGCTTCCTAGGCCAGCGCTTAACCACCGCGCCACTCTGCCGGCCCTACTTTAGAGTCTTTTGAGTACCAAAAAGTCCCAACAGTTATGTTTTATTAGTTGCAAAAACATTGTTTGGGCAAGATCACACAACATCCTTAAGCAATATATTGGGGATGTGGTGTGTGGCTCATAGTCAAGCACCCAGAACCCGGGGAGTCCATGATTCCTCTCCTCTCCCACTGAGACACTTCAGTAGACAGTTTCTTAGAAACAATTTTTTAAATTAAACCCTTATTAGAAACCCTTTTCTCCCCTAACCTGTTGGTTATTCCACCTTGAATATTTGTGTTTCTTACTAAAAAACATGTTTTTGGGGGCTGTGCTGGGGGAGTAAGGAGTGGGACTCATATCAACCTGATTTTTTTACTTTTTTTTAAAGTATGCATGTTGATGTTGATTGATAGAAACTTTTATTTTTTTCCTGAAAGCCATTTGAAATAGCTGCATATCTTTTTAGACATACTTAGCAAAAGAAAAGAAGGAAAGTTCATCATTTCATTTTAATTTCACTTAAAAACCTGAAGGATGGTACAGAGATAAAGCAACCAGAGACCAGTCTCAATTATGAACATAGATGCAAAACATCAAAACAAAACCGTAACAAATAGAATTCCATAATATATGAAGACTACGACCAACTTGAGTTTATGCCAAAAGGGCAAGGCTGGTTCAGAATCAAGAAATTCTCTCATCTTTATTAGCATATAAAAGGAAAAAGAAAAGGTGTGATCAGCTCAGGAAATGCTGATTAGGCATTGGATAAAAAAATACAGTAACATTTCTAATAAGTGGGAAGTGAACCTGCTTAACTATGTCAGGCTACTTCTAAAAATCACTGCCGAACATTATTCTAAACAATGAAACACTACACGCATTACATTAAACTCATAGCTAAGCAGGGATGCTCACACATTTAATACCATTCCTATTCTTTATTGGTCTTAGAGGCAATAAGACCAATAAAACAGAGGAGTGGTATAAATATTGGAAAAGAAAGTTTAACTCTTTTTTTGCTAGTTATGTGCTTTATATACTTATCAAATCCAAGAGATTTTATTTTAGTTAAAAAAAATAAGTTTCATAGAAGGGTGATAATTATTAACAGCAAAATTTTTCCCTGTGCTTGAAGCAATCACCTAAATATGAAATGAGGGAAATGTTCCATTTAAACAGTGACCAAAAAAGGTAACATTCCTGAGAAAAGTTGATTATTTATATGAAGAAAGTATATCTCATTAAAGGAAATGTTAGTAGAACTGAATATACTATTTTTTTTTTTTTTGGTGGACAGACTATCATAAATGTGTCATTTCCCCCAAAATTAATTAATGTATCTAATGCAGTTTCAGCTTGGATCCCAATAGGTTTTTTTGTAGAATGCATAAATGATCTTCAAGTTCGTAGGGAAAAAGAAACATCTGTGAGTAGCTCAATAAAATTTAATAAAAAGGAAAGAAAAAAGCTTTGCCAGCTATCAGAATGTACCAGAGCGAGTGTGATCAGGTCATTGTTATATTGATGAAATTGTTCACTCAGAATAGATAATCCAGAAGGAGGTCTCACTTCATGCGAACATTTAATAAACACAAAAATATTTTTTTAGTTCAGTGAGAAGAGGAAGGATTAATTAATAAATGTTGCTGGGAGAGCTACGTATCCGTCTGGAAGAAATAAGGCAGAGCCCTTGGATAACATACGACACATACACAATTGCAGTTGGTTTAAAGATTGAAATGTAATAAAATAATCTTAGAAAATAAAGGACTGAAAAGGTACAAGCTGTGTGAGAAAAATTATTTTACATGTAAAAATGTAGTTTCTTTCAATAAAGATACTATATACACAAAAGACAATAAATTTTTTAAAATCTTTCAACAATTGACAGATAAACAGTTAACATGTAATACACAAAGAGTTCTTTTAAACTGACTAGAAAGAGACATGCAGTCTATCAGAAAATTTGCCAAAAGTTGTGAATGAGCAATTCACATATGAATCCAAGTGACCAGAAACCTATGGAAAGCAGCGCTCAGGCTCACTGGTAGTGAGTGAAATTCAGACCCCACGCCTGTGGTTTGCTGAGGGGGATCACTGCTGGGGGGGATGGGCCTGGGTCTGTCTGAGGCAGAAAGGAGGTTCAGTAGCTATGGGGTTCCTTTACCCTCTTTGACCTTTTCTTATTTTCCAAAAGAATAGTGTTGGCTTTTATAATTTTTAACATACTTAGAAATTTTTGATTTTGTGGAATGTCATGCTTTTCTATTGTTTCATATTTTCTCTCTCTGAGTTAACTCCAGCAACATTATTATAGTTTATTAATTATGACAGGATTATTGCCTATGAAGCTTAATTTTCTTTTTTTGGATGTTCCCTGGATGTGACTCCTTTGAAACATTGCTAATTGTGGCTGGTCTTCCCATTTGATGTTTCAAATAAAATTTTTCTTAAGGTTGATTTAAAAAAATAAATTCTCACTCTTTTTAATATGTAGGCTACAAGAAGTGAAATCTGAATGCACATTCTTCATGCAGAAGAGGTTAAGTCCTGAATATGCACAGTTTTGGTCTGGATCACAATTGCTACTTGCAAGGGCAAAACCCTTTTCTTCTGCTTGCTTTTGTCTGAGAGAACATACTTTACATAAAAGTGTAACTCATTGCAAGTTACACTTGACCATTTATGTTTGAGTACCATTTTCAAATAATAAACACACCTGTAAACTCATTTAATTACTTTTCACAGCTTTAAACATATAGTAGAATTATAAGAGCATAGTATGTCATGTCCCCATGGTGAGGTTAGTAGAGCCCCACAGAAGAGTTAGTGCAATCCAGTAAAGTAACTCTAGAAATAAACTCGGTTCGTAACTACTTTCTTTGCTAACACCTTTATTTCCACATAATTCACAGAATAGAATTCATCCTTTTAAAATGTGTAATTCATTGTTTTTTTAGTCTATTCACAGAGTTGTGCAACCATTACCAGCATCCAATTTTACAACATTTTCATCACTCCACAAAGAAATCCTAGTTGATACCCAAAGTACATACCCTGAAATTCAGACTGAAAATTACCTCATGTATCATATAAGTAAAAAATAACACAATACAAAGCATTTTATATTTATATAAAATCTGGTCAGTATTTCCAGGTTATTCCCTATAGATTGGTAAATAAATTAATTTTAGTTTTGCTTTGTTTTTTCTCCCCAGGATTAAGGGAACTGATTATTTTGTTTTTGTGTGGGTGGGAGTGGGGACTTGGGAAACGTTCATTCTTTCACAGTCATAGTCGTTTTGAGCCCTTGCTGCTGGTTTGCAGGGCACTGGCCGACATGAATAATGATGGAAGAATGGATCAAGTGGAGTTCTCCATAGCTATGAAACTTATCAAACTGAAGCTCCAAGGCTATCAGCTCCCTTCTGCGCTCCCCGCTGTCATGAAACAGCAGCCAGTGGCCATTTCTAGTTCACCAGCGTTTGGTAAGTGTGAAAAGAAATTGGTTCCTATATTTCACTGTGTATTTTAAAAATAAATATTTCCCCCCCTTTTCTTCCCCCTCTCAGTTTCTAGCACTTGTGAAATTCTAGGGGAGTAATTCTGTTGGGAAAATCATGGCTGGAGGCAGGAAATCAGTGCTGGGGGAGGAGGACCGAGTTCACATTCTAACCCCAGGATGCGATTCAAGTGGGGGGAGGGGGAGGAGAGATAGGGGGAGTGCAGGGGTGGTGGCGAGGGGCGCAGCTTGTCAGCCTAAAAGGAACAAACTTGCAGCCTCCTGCTGCGTCTTCTTTCTTTTTCTTGCCCTTATTGGATTCTTGACTCTTCACATTGTAACATCCATCCTCTTGATTTTGTTTCCATAACATCTTTGTTTCTCCTTGTGTATAAACAACTGCTTTGGATTATGGTGTCTCAAAGTCTATTTTTAAATTCACTGTACTGAGGCAAATGGCCACATTTAAATTCTGAGAACAAATGAGGCAGGAGAAAGTAAACATTGTTATCGCAATGAGAAACATGATTCCGTAAAAAATTATCTTTTAGCCAGATAGTTTTCGTAAAAATTAATCGGTAATTAGCTGACTGAGACAGTTCTAATTTCTCTGTTCTCACCCTAAACTTTGATCATTTAGGTTGATTTAAGATTACTGTAATCAGATGTAACTTCTGATTCATGGGAAAGTTCTTAGACAGTTTAAACAAAACAGAGAAATTGTGAAGAGTTTCTTTCCCTCTCTTCTTCCTGATATATCCGATGACAGGTGATAGAGTGAAGCAGATTTGTGGGGGGCAGAGGTGGGGGCAGTCAATAGTAGTTCAGGTTGTCTCTGGTGCAGTTAATGATAAGCTGAGATAAATGAATGCTGTGGTTTTACTTATTAGATTTACTATTGAAAACAAGCAAACTATGCATGGCCTTTTTTTGAATGAGATTTAGCCATGAGACTGGTTTTTATAAGGGGAAAGGGGAAGGCTTTAGGTTAGGCAAGTAGGATAGTGACCCGGAAGAAAGAAACACTTAAAAAGTCATTTGTGAGGGCCAGCCGAGTGGCGCGGTGGTTAAGCGCTGGCTTGGGAAGCCAGTGGCCCTGGTTTGGGTCCCACATATGAGGGCCAGTGACACTGCCCTCAAAAAAAAAAAGTCATTTGTGGGCAAAGGCTAGGGAGAGCAGAAGCGAGCCGTAGGCTCCAGAGGCTGGGCCCTTGTCCAGCATGCTTTCTCAGTCCCTAGCCCTTAGTTAACCAGAATCCAGAGGAAAAGAAGCTTTAGGCTGTGTGCAGACACACGGAAGGAAGAAGATACCAGGCATACGCATACGCATAGCACTTGCTGGAATTCAGCTGGGTACCCTGAGGCAAGTCACAATGTCACCATACCCCATTTTCCACCCACATTTTTAAAATAGAGGGGGAAAACTCAGTGACTGTGAAGAGATGGGAAGTTTTCAAGAATTAGCAAAGTCAGGAGAGATGGCTTCCAAAAATACAGCCTCAGGTGAATGCATTTATTTAGAAATATGCAGGAAATATTCAGAAAAGGTAGTCAATTGGTAATTAAAATATTTTTTAAAAATTTATTTCTTTTAAGTGGAAGTTGCTTTGAATCTCTGAAGGTCCCAATTGCCCATGTTTGGTCAGGATCCATGTGTTAAAACAGCTAACGGGTGTGTTTGGTTTTCTTTTGGCTTCCCTTCCGGTGCTGCAAGAAGAAACCTCAGGGTGGAGAGAGGGTCAGATAACCAGAGGCATCCCATTTCCTCTTTTTCTCTCAAACCCAGGTGTCAGTTATTCTTCCTCTAACATTTAATATGTCTTCTCTTATTCCATTCTGCTATAGGAATTTCAGCTCGAGAGAGAGTGCTGATTTGTTTTCAGGCGGTGGTGGCCTCATTGCCCAGAGGGTTTTCCAGTCACTTAAGTAACATGTGCCGTTGCCTCTGTGGGAAGCTGGGATTTCGAATCTGACACCCTGCCAGTCAGCCCTTAGCTCTTCCCTTAGGCCCCTCCACCGCCTTTCACCTCATTCTCATCACATCATCGTTCTCAGTAAACTAAATTATGCGGAAATATCAGAACATGAGAGAAGTTAAAAGGACTTGGTCCTGATCCAGTTTGCCCAAGTGTATCCTGGCCTCTGTTAGTATTTCTACTTCCATGTCTCAGCTCAACCCAGGGTAATGTTTTTCTTACCCTTCTGGCTACGTTGGAGCAAAATAATTTGTTACTTTTATCATTATTTTCTAATTACTATTAAAAATTATCTGATCACCTGTTTCCTGGCCCTTCCACGATGTGCCTTCTCATACAGTATTTTATTTAGTCACACCAGTATCCCTGAAACTATGCAGAAATGCTGAGCCCTGTTGTATAAATAGAGAACTGAGATTCTAAGAAGTTGAACAATTTCCTTAAGACCATATTTTAAAACGGAAGGAGAGCTTGTCCAAGCAGTTTTCCTAAAGGCTCTCAGGTTCCTTATTACCTTCTCTCTCCCCACCTTTTCTATCAGCAAACCATCAGGTGACATGGGGCATCACTCTTCTGGGGCTTGTTGTCTACCTGTGTTAATGTAAAGGTTATCACACTGTGCTATTAAAGCCAGCTGGGCGATGAACAGTCATTTTCTTCAACTTCCCTAGGTTAGGAAGAGGAAAATGGGGTACACTGATATTGTGACTTAACTCAGGGTACCCAGCTATATTTCAGCCAGTGCTGTGAGGATACCTGGTACCTTTGTCTTTCAGCGTGTTTGTACACAGCACAGTTCTTCTTTTATTCTAGACCCAACTATTTCAAGGGAAGTTCTTTTTTGTTTGTTTGATTAAAAAAAAGTTTTTTTGGCCAGAAGTCCATGGTTTTATTGGAGTAAACCAATATTTTTAAGCCCCTACTGTGTGTCCTAGTTGCTGGGAACATGCTTGTGAGCAAGACATCATGGCTCCTGCTGCTGTGAAGCTTCTTGTCAAGTTGGAGGAAATAAGCAAATAGATAAATAAGCGAGGTAATAAGATAGAAGGAGACCAATGAGACAAGGTGGCCAGAGAAGGACTCCCTGAGGAGATGACTTTGGAACTGACTTAGAGATGAGAGCCATAGAAAGACCTAGGTGAGAAGACCTCCAGGCAAATCGCAAAGGTCTTAAAACAAAAACAGTATTGAGAGATCGTAAGTAAGGTCAGCAAGGTAAAGCAGGAGCCAGATGGTTTAGGACCTGAAAAAAGCCACCAAGTGGTTGGAATTTCTTTTTCTGAGTGCATTTGAAACCTGCAGAGAGCTTTTTTTTTTTTCTCTCTCTCTTTAAGATTTTATTGGGGAATTGGGGGAGGGGCACAGCGTTGGGGAACCAGGGAAAGGGGAACAGACAAGTTGCTGTCCTTCTGTTCTTCAGTCTAGTTGTGGAGGACGACGCTTCACTGGCCCATGTTGGTATTATCATTGCGCTCCTCCCGGGTGAGGCAGTTGGTTGCCGGTCATTGGATGGCCAGTCACACCTCACGCCGGCTGCCAGCCACTCACGGTAGCTCACAGCAGCCCACTGCAGCCCCACTGCAGCCTACACCATCGCCTGCGACTCAAGGCAGCCCAGCTCCAGGTTGAGCTGCTGTTCACCATCTTAGCTGTAGAGGGCGCTGCGTCACTGGCCCGAATGTGGGATCCGAACGGGGGCCCTGCTGTTCAGAGCTGGCATCCCGAGCCAACTCTTAACTAATGCACCACTCGGCCGGCCCTGCAGAGAGCTTATTTTAAGCGAGGGGAGTGACATGGTTGCTAGACACTTAAAAAAAATAATCTGTGTTATGTGAAGACTGGATTGTTGGGGGACCAGAGTGGAATCTGGGAAATCAGTAAGGAGCCTTTTCCGTGGCCAAGAGATAAAGATGATTTAGATCTGGGTGGCGAAAAACAAAGTGGAAGATAGAATAGGCTCGATTCATTATATTTTGGAGGAAAAGTAAATCAAATTTTGGCCATGGTAAGTTTGAGGGGCCTAGTAGATTGCCAACTTGAGATAATGAGGAGGCAGATCAATTCATATGTCTGGGACTCAGAGGCAGATCCATCAGCTCTGGGAGAGTTTGAGTGTGGATGGCATTGTAAGACCCGGGACTGGATAAGATATCTTAGAGAAAGTGTGGCTAGCATAGGCAGAAGACTTAGAACCAAGCCTTGGCATGCCGTGATATTTAAAGGTCTGTGAAAGGTTGTTGGTTGGTGTTCTGGGAGCCAAGAAAAATGATTCAGGAAGGAGGAGTGCTCCATTGTTTGAGTGGCTTCTGAGTCACTGAGTAAGAATAGGACAGAAAAGTGATTGGATTTGATCAGTCAAGTTTGCAGATGACCTTGACAAGCAAATTTATTGGAGTTGTAGGGACAAAAGCCTGATTGGAGGCTTGGAAAAAGGGAAGAGTTTAACTAAATGGGAGATGAAGCTGGAGGAGTATGTGAGCTGAAAGATGGTATGTGTAGGATGAGAAGTGCTCCCACATTTTTAGAATGGGAAGGGAAAACTCAGTGATTGAGGAGAGATGGGAAATTTTCAAGAAATTAGCAGAGTCAAGAAGGATGTCTTCCAAAACACAACCTCAGGTAGATATATTTATTTAGAAATATACAGAAAAATTTAGAAAAGGTAGTCAGTTGGTAAAAGGAGGTAGTCTTTGCAGTGGCTATTTAAAAGCTGAGTAGGTCACTTAAAGTGGAGAAATTACAATGTTATAGAGTAATTACAATGATTGTGTTTGGGATAAGAAAACCTGAAAGATCTGGGGCTGCCTGGTTCCTGTGAATTCACAAAACTGGGGGAGGAGAACGGAGACTGGAAATCCCAGGAAGTGCGGTGCTCGTACAAATGAGCAACAGGCAGTGTCCGGCAGGGTAGGATCCCACTCAGAGTTATTATTAGGAAAAAGAGAATAAAGCGCCAAATAACACCGCCATGCACAATGACAGCACACCAGTAACCTACTATTTCAAAATGAGCTAAAAGATTCTAAGAGAAGGATACAAGTCATGAAAGAACAACATAAATCAGAATTTTAAAACTGCAGAAATAAAGGGACAGAACTCAGGAAAGAGTGAGAAATAAAAGAAAAAGTCATTTCAGCAATGAAGACTGTATTACAAGCAACACAAGAGATATAGTCTGAAAAGAAATAGAGGTAAAAAGAGGAGGATTTCAAAAATTAAAAGGAAATGAAAAATCAGAAGGATTTGAGAAGCATCAACAACTATTGAAGGCCAAGAAAATTTGAATATATGGTTAATTGGAGTCCCTGAAGAAAACCCCAAAGCAAGGGAATAGAACACATGATAAAAATTAGTTCAAGACAACTTACTTGAAATAAAAGATCTGAAAGTATATTTGAAAGAGTGTGTCACGTATCTGAGAATATTGACCTGGATATATCCTAGTAAAACAAAAAATTATCTGGGCGTATAGAAAAAGAAAGCTCATGACTTTCAAGGGAGAGAAGATTAGAATATCTTTGGACTTTTTTACAGCAATGCTTTATATGCCAGAAGAAAATGGAGTAACATATTTAGGATTCTCAAGGAAGGAAGGAACCAAGAATTTTGTGTCCAGAAAAACCACACCGGCCATTGTTCCAACTCTCCAGACACTAACTTAGAATCTTATAATTAAATTCAGTTCCAACACTAACTACCCAGAGTTAGCATCAGATTCCACAGGTTTAAGGGCTCGGTCCCACAAGACTGAAGTCATTTCAGACTTGAGTCATAAGTAGTGGGTCCCCACGGTACCCACACTTTCGTCCAACTTGACTACAAAGTCAGAGGTTTCCACAAACCATTTTCCCCTTTTCTATAATTTGCTAGAACAGCTCATAAAACTCTGGGAAACAGTTTTGTTCACCAGTCTGTTATAAAGGATAGATGAGCAGCCCAGTGAAGAGGGATACAGGGTGGGGTCCAGAGGGTCCTGAATGAATGCAGGCGTTTCTGTCCCTGTGAAATTGGGGTTCACCACTCTCCCAACATGTGGGTGCTTTCACCAGCCTGGAAGCGCCCCAAATCTTGTAGGGTAGGAGTGTTTAATGGAGATTTCATTATGTAGGCATGATTAATTAAATCATTGGGCATTGATTCCCTCAATCTCCAGCCCCTCGACTCCCCCTCCCCCACAGAGGTCAGTGTGGAGGTAGGGCAGGGTGGGACTTTTCAGTCTTCTAATCATGCCTTGGGAAGAAGTCCACTTTCCAACCCTCTACTCATGACTTGGCCTTGCCTGTTACCAGTTCCCATCTTGCAGTTGCTTAGGGACCCCCAGCCCCCAGTCACCTCATTCAAATACGAAAAGACATCACTCCAGTGATTCCAAGGGTCTCAGAAACTCTTGTGTCAGGAACCAGGGACCAAGACCAAGTATAACAGATGTTCCCATCAGTCAGGAAATTACAAGGGTTTTAGGAGCTCTGCCAGGAAGCGGGGACGAAGACCAGATATGTATTTCCTGTTATATCACAGTATCACGAGTTGAGACAGAGAAACAAAAACGGAAGGAAACGTTTATTTTAGTTCTATCATTTCTTCATTTTTTGGTTGGAATACTTACATAAAGAGAAACTTCCCCATCAAATGTTCGGTTACCCTGAGGTTCAGTATAGAAAGGAAAGGCAGGAGAAATGTGTGATTTATTTTCCCCCTTTATTTACTGACTTTCAAAATATATTGTGGTGACCAAATAGGATATTTCAGTTTGTTCATTTTTAAATGGCATTATGAATTGTGAATTTAAGTCTCTTTGGTGGCTTTCAGCCCATTGCAGTAATTATTCTTGTTGATCTTTAACTTTGCAGTCTTCAGATTGGGTCTTGAGCCCTTGTGATGTGATCCTTGACGTAATTTTTGGTACTCTTCAAAATGATTAATCTGAATTCATATCATACATGGGGATATATTACAATTTTAAGATGATTTTCTTCTGCAAGCAGTCTTGGGTTCATGATCACTGAATGTTGAAATGTGATTCCTTGTGAATTTTGTTGGGATTTCTTCCTTCATAGGTATAGGAGGTATTGCCAGCATGCCACCACTCACAGCTGTTGCTCCAGTGCCAATGGGACCCATTCCAGTTGTCGGAATGTCTCCACCCCTAGTATCTTCTGTTCCTCCAGCAGCAGTGCCTCCCCTGGCTAACGGGGCCCCACCTGTTATACAACCTCTGCCTGCGTTTGCTCATCCTGGTATGTGACCTGATGAATCCATAGACTGAATTTTTACAACTTGTATTTTACTCTTCTTGTTAAATCTCTGTCTTCACTTTCCGGTTTTATTTAAGTGGTATTTTATTCCAGGAAATAGCTTCACTTTTTCATTTTTTTTCAACACATTAAATGGGATGTGCTAGGCTAGAGAGAGGGAAAGGAGAATGGGATTATGTGGCCCTAAATACCACGATGGCCCAAAGTGAACTCAACAGCTAAGACCAAAAGTGTGATTTCCTTTCAAAGGCTTGACAAAAGCAACTGAAATTTAAATAGTATTTGAATGTTTTGTATTTCCGTGTATCAGTTACTATTTTTCTTCAGCTGCTATGACTTGCTAATAAACAAGCCAATCCCTTCAGAGTAATGTGGTGGTGGAGATGGGGAGAGCATTGCTTTTTTGTTTTGTTTTGTTGTTTAAGTGGAGTGAATCAGGCAGCCAGGGGAAGGAAGTCTATGACATGTGTAAATATATTAAGATCATAGCATTACATACTTGCTTAATTGAAGAAAAGAATTTAAAAGTCCTGATTTAGTTAATTTCATTTTGAGACTTTACTCAGTCTTTTTCCCTTTAATTAAGAGAAAGCATAAATTGTAGATGTCCATGGCCTTACTCTAACAAATCTTACTGAATTCATATCAATATGGAAAGAATCTTTTAAAAAAGTATGTTGGGCATATCTGAGTAAATTCAGTGGCAATGACAGTGTGGGTTTTAGCATTATATTTGAATTCTGGATTTATTACATCTATCAGGATACTCCTTTAAGTTACAGCCAAAGAATCTAAATGTACTTCTTTTTGAAGATTTTCTTGTCACATATAGTTTGTCTTTCGTACGTGACCATGACTGCAGACGTGATGGCAGCCAAGAAAGTGCTTGTTTTCCCAGTGATACCAGTGAATCCCTGCACCATCTTGTTTTCTTCTGTGGCTAATGGCAGATGTTGCGAAACAGCAGGCCAGGATGAGGGAATGTGGCCACAGCTCAGGGCTTTTTCTGTGACACAGCTAACCAGCCTGAATGAGAATCAGACACAAAAGCTGACCCTCCCTAGTGTCACGTTATCTGGCCAAGACTGCAAGCCTGTGACTTCTTGGCTCTCACATCTGGAACTAATACTGTAGCTCCTTTGGTGCTGTTAAGAAGATGCCATCTGTATATTTAAGCTGTTACTTCTATTGCTGTTGACAGATCCTATAAAACATGATATTAAATGCTTAATGAAAAGTAAAATTTTATGGATGTAAACATTACTACTTAGGTGATTTTCAGTAGGAACAAATAAATCTAACAACGTTTTTGGCGAGAGGGCAGGAAGCAAGGAGGGAGTCACTCTTTTTCAGTCCAGGATGGTGAGGAAGGAGGAATAGTTTCTGCCTCAGACTTGATGACTGTGCATTTTAATTTTTGTCAATTTCTTCTTTTTGTGGAATTAAAATTATTCAACATTTATTTATTTTTACAGCAGCCACATTGCCAAAGAGTTCTTCTTTCAGTAGGTCTGGTCCAGGGTCCCAATTAAACACTAAAATACAGAAGGCACAATCATTTGATGTGGCTAGGTAAGTTTGCTTGTTTTTAAATGGGCAGTTTCATTAAAGCCATTATCTGATTAACTCATAAATGTGAAAATGAATTAGCTGTGTTCGTTATTTATTATCTTCTTTTATTTTGTAGAATGCCATTTTTCTTAATTCTGGATAATGTTATTAGATTTTATCATTTATTTGTTGCAGTGGCATTTCCTATAAAGGCTTTGCATGTTGCTTTTTAAAGAGAATAATAAATAGGTAGTAAATGTTTAAAACTAATGAACTAGATAGAACTCTAGGTGTAAGGGGAAAAAAGCAAATTAAACATTTTATGTTAATCATCAAAAGTTTACTTATAAAAAATTTTATAGGACCGGCCGAGTGGCGTGGTGGTTAAGCGCTGGCCTGGGAAGCCAGCGGCCCCGGTTCGGTCCCACGTATGAGGGCCAGTGACACTGCTCTCAAAAAAAAAAAAAAATTTTATATGAAGATTAGAGCCACAACTGGCCTTTATAAAAATTCTATCCCAGATAATTTTATGGAGTTTGTGTGGATTATATGTAAAACGTTAATATCAATATTTATGAAATGCGTTATTCAGATTAGTGGACAGTTGTTATTAACCAAATATGTGGCTCAGTTCTGGCAAAGCTTAACTTACGTGACCTTACTGCTTATGTTTTGGCCAATCTTGGTTTCGTATTATCTTTCATATTTTTATGTTCTTTTACCCTTATTTTTTTCCCTTGCAAACTGCTGCACTAAAATGAAAAACCTTAGATGACTCTTTGTAAGCTGTCAAAGGGAATGTAAAGGAAGACTACTCCATCTTTTCTTGTTTCAACACCCATTAGAAATCTTTCCTAAATGAATCAAGTCATTTTTTCCACGTTAGAGAGAAAAGTGTGTTGGATATCATTCAATAATTCATTATCTTTTAAAAAATGATTTAAAGAGAATCAATAAACTGAAGAGCACTGTGCCAGATGCTTTCTGTGCATTAACTCGCCCAGTGCTTACCTTCTTCCCCATGAAATGACTCTTATCATCTCTGTGTTATAGGTGAGGAAGAAGCCCAGAGGCATTAAGTGACTTGCTCAAGATTATATTAACTCCTAAGTGACAGGGCTGAGTTGAACTGAGTTCTTTCTGCCTTTACGGCCTGACTCTTTCTTAACCATGGAAGTTTGCTGCAAAAACTTCAGTTAATTGTGGTATAGAGATTTTTGTGTTCCACTTAATTAAGATTTTCCTTTTAAGAGTCGGGAACATTTATTGAGCATCTACTTGCCAGACACCTTGTGAATCCCATTCAACCCCCATTATCGTCCTATGCAGTAGATACTGTCTCAGAATTGTGAATGAGGAAATAAACCCAGAGAGGTTTTATTTCTCACCTGTGGTTTACAGCTTGCTAAATGGCAGAGCCGAGATTTTAAACTCAGATCATCTAACACTAATTTCCAAATTTCTTATTCTTTCTCCAATGCCTTGCTGGAGTTTTGAGTTTTCTCTGACTTTCCACAAGGGATTTTGAAATCTGTCTTAAAATTGATTTGTGACACTAGAATGAATAAATAATCAATATCAGCAAACATTAATGCTATTAAGACAACTGTTTTTTCAGGTCGTCATCTTTTCAATGTTTAAATTTCTAGCAAATTTTGGTAATGTGGCATCTAACTCTTTGGGTACCTACTAATGAATTGTTAGTCCATTTACATTCTCAGGAGTTTGGTAGAAAACTATGCCTTGATAAGTGTAATCTGGGGCAACTTCTGTGTGTAACGCCCTACATTCCTGGGGTGCAGGAGAAAGATAATTAGCTTCTTGACAAGTAGGCAGAAGTTGGAATCAGCAAAGTATTAGTTTAAAATGAGAGAGTTGTTGCAGAAGTACGCACAGCAGAATAGACCTTGGTAAGTGTCTTTCATTAAGACATTTATACAAATTGAAAAGGGGCATGAGTAAAGTTTTGCTTTTACATGTAAGAAACATATATTTTTGTTGAAATGAAAGCAGATGGCACATGGGACATTCGTTGTAACCTGTCCTGGAAGTGGAGTGCCATTTTTATTGTTTGTTTGACTTTTGTGTTTATATGGCCCTATTGAGACATCGGGCTCTTAACAAGCCAGGGGACCATCGTGATACTTGTGTGGTAACTGCTCATTGGCAGGTCCAGACCCCAGTTGCCTACTGGCGGGGGCTTCCTCAGGGGTGGGCTGCTGCGTTGGCGATGCAAGATTGGCACCAGGTCACAGGCAGAAAAGCATAGCTCCCTCCATGGCTGCTTGCTGATTTGCTGTGACCCCGGGAACGTTCTCATCTTTATGGGCCACTCTCCATTTGTGGGGATTTCAACTTCCCAGAATGAAATAATTTCCTTCCAGTAAGAAATACATCCTGTATTTTGATGTACAGAAAGCTAGACATTTTAAAGAATTAATACTTTGAAAGGCAGTTACTTGTCTGCTATCAGCATTGCTTTTTAAACTCGAGAGAACTGTTTATGGACATGAGTATCCTCTCAGTACCAAGAAGATCTTCCATATTTTGTAGAACCTTTACATTATTCAGTTGTGTCTACAACTTGAAACAGCCATGTCATCGGTTGTATTTACCCTTGTGAAAGAAATGTTGATAACTTTAAAAAAAACAAAACACACTCATTACAGAAAATTCAGAAATTGTGACTCGAAAGTGAATAAAAGGGTACAGCGCATTTCCAGAGACGTTCTTAGTTTGCTGGTTTTGAAGAACTGCCGTGGGCTGCCTCTTACTGTTCATCCTGTTTGCTCTCCTTCCTCCTCCCCCAGTGTCCCTCCGGTGGCCGAATGGGCCGTGCCTCAGTCCTCCAGGCTGAAATACAGACAGCTATTCAATAGTCATGACAAAACGATGAGTGGACATTTAACAGGTATGCACAAACAAACAAAAATGAGTGAAATATGATCTTTGTTCTAAATGCGAGTTGTTTCTAGATGCTGGGCCAAGGATATTTTCGAAACATCTGTCCCTCTTTGCGTTTTCTGAGCAGGATTTCACTGTGTTCTTGTCTTGAGTTCTCATCTACGGTTAAAGCCAGAGTTACTTTATCCTTGAGGGCCTCCGGCTTTTGCCCCATTGCTTCTTGGTAAGGAACAGAGACCAAGAATCCTCCTGCACCCTGACTGCCACTTGTATGCAAATCAAAGCACTGGCAAAGAAACCCTGCTGTGAACCACTGTGGCACAAATTCCAAAGTCCAGCTTTGCAGACAAAGTTGAAACTGCCTCTGCAAAGAGTTGGTGTTTAAGGCCGTGTGTAAGGTGAAAGGTAACTGGCTGGGGAGTGTGGAACGGGGCCGTGCCAACTTGGTGGGAGTTACTTACTTTACCTATTTGGATCTTATTCGTGTGTAAGAGGTCAGAGTTAAGTTATATGAGCTCAGTGGATTTTTTTTTTTTTTAATGTTCTGTCATCTACGTCAGGAAGGTAGAAAGGATTTTAGGATACTATCCAGAAATCTTTCTAATGAGGGATTAAACACTTACAATTGATCAGTTAGGAAAAAAAAAGAAGCACGTAATTTTTTTTTTTTTTTTTTTTTTAGGGCAGTGTCACTGGCCCTCATATGTGGGACCCGAACCGGGGCCGCTGGCATTCCAAGCCAGCGCTTAACCAGCGCGCCACTCAACCGGCCCAAGAAGCATGTAATTTTAATAAAGGAAAATAGAGATCTCTGCTATGAACATTAAAAGTGTAAAAGGGAAAATATAACTGTCCTTTAATAAGTATAAAAGGAAGGACAAAGAATTAATTTTCTTGGGGTGGAGGAGCACTGGTATATAACACAAAACACTTTAAATGTTTGATTCTGATTAACTTTTTTTGTTATCACTTAGAATTGTAGTTTTTACTTCCAAAAGAAAAATTTATCCTTGTTTAAAAATGTCAGGACTGGGTGAGACCCGGAAGGGTTCTAATCTTGAACTTATCCCCATAAAAGATCTCAGTAGTCCTCTCAAATAAGCATATATTTGTAACTGAAGGGGCAAATTGTAAGTATAAACAAACTCTCTGTGTGCCACTCTTTCTCTCTGCTAAAGCAGCAGCTGTCGTTTTTACACATAGCATGAGAAAGCAGTCCAGGTTATACAGACACTGAAGGAATAGTCAATAGTATAATCTTAAATACTGTTGAACACAGTTTGTTTGACACCAGTACTCCACATGGACCCAGAACTACATTGCCAGTGAAACTGAAATATTTCTTGAAAGTATTGTTGGTGTTTGCTGTGAGTTAATTAAAATAGTATTCAGACCTGATATTGATGTAAAATTCCATCTTGGTAGGATGTGTGTTTTATGACTGAAGTGCAGCATCTTCAACCCAAAGATAATGACCCAGGCACTTGAGTATTTGGAACATTTAATATCTGAGGCAGAAAGTAAAATTTGTAATATACTGGAAAGAGCAGATTTTGCTAATGTTTGCGTATTACTACGATTTTGTTCTGGCAAGAATGTAAGGTGGGAATTTTATTTTCAAACCAGATCTTTGTATAGTCATATCAAATAGAATAGTTTATTATAGTAAATTTAAAAATAGGAGTAAATTAAAGAAATCCAGTTTGTTTTCCCTTTGTGAGGAATCAACATGAGGGTGTGTTTTGAGCTAAATAAGACTGTTGATGAAAGCAGAACTGGTTTGTTGAGATAAATGAAATACAAAGACCATTGTCATGATCACAACTTAGAAAATATATGAATCCTGAACCCACAAAGGAGTTTCTCATTCAGCTTAAGGATAAAAGGAATAGTTGAGAAAAAGTCCCAGAATATAAAGGCCCAAGTGAAATATATAATTTAATATTCTTCATCTCTTCTTTTTTCTTCCATGGTTTCATTTTTTGTGGGTTGTTGTTTTAAAGGAACCAGAAAGCATTTTTACAACTTGCACATAATTGTAATTTCTTAATCTAATGCAACAGTTCTCAGCCTTGGAGTTGTGACACCCTAGTGTTATGAATACTAGTTTAGTATAGGAGTATTCATATTTTAATATCAATTAGAGGAGAATCCAGGTCATCCTTATTCTGCCTCTCACTTCCTTGCAATCACGTGTGTTTTGGAGTGGAATGGAATTAGTTAGCAGCTTAAAACTTGCACACTCTGCAGCCTAGGTGGTCTGTGCTGTAGCCTGGGGCAAATGCCTACTGTTAATGTACTGCTGGTGGTGAGAGCAATTTCTGATCATCATTTTGTTTCATTTACATCCTTTTGGATGCCATCAAAGTGTGGCTATATCCGTAAGAGTAAGTTGTGGGTCTAAGAATGCCATTGATCGGTCCCAAGTAGAAGAAAGTGAGAACCTCTGAGCTTGTGGCATGAGCTTGTCCGCTGTGGGAAGCGAAGCTAATCTAGCAGTGGCACCATTTACCTGGCTTGATTTAGCTGATACACCTGGTTAGGCAGCCTCCCCTTGTTCCTTCACAATTTGATATGTATGCTCTTAAAAGAGACAGTCTCATGCAGTGGAGCAGGCCCATTTAATCAAGGTTAAATTAGTACCTGTGGAATTCTGGGAGACCTTTTAATGCTAGCCCTCAAAGAGGTATTTTATTGGGTTGTCGGAAAAGTTATGACGTATTTTTTTCTATGGTTTTTGTTGCAAAAATGCATCATGACTTTTCCATCAACCCAATGTTATCTTCTTGCATTCTGAACCGATGAGTATATTAATTGGTTATTCATATATTAATCATAAAAGCTAAAGTCTTAGCCATTGTTTGAAATAAAGCATTAACTTCATTTAATTCTCTCTGTTCTTTCTATTCATGTTTTCTTATCCAAACATGGATGCCCAGTGTAGGGTTTATGAGCTTGAGATTTCTATTTATCCCCATAATGTTTAGGTATAAGCTAGTATTCCAAAACAGTTATTCTTTTATGAATTTGGGTCTCTGCAGGATAGTTCTGTGCATGCAGAGCTCAAGTTTGTGCTGTTCTGTTATGCTAAGAGGCTATTTGAGCTGTTGCCGATCTATTTTAATGTTTCACAACCTTGTCTTAGGACATATAGAGTCATCTGCTGGGATTGCAAAAGACAATTGTGATCTTCTAGTGCACGGGTCAAGACACTTTTTCTGTAAAGAGCAAAATAGTAAACATTTTAGGCTTGCAGCTACTCAACTTCGCCATTGTATTATAAAAGCAGCTGTATGTCATGCTTAAATGAATGGACAATGACTATGTTTCAATAAAACTTTATTTACAAAAGCAGGCAGCGGGCTGGATATGGCCTGCGGGCTGTGGTTTGCCAATCCCTGTTCTAGTTCATTTCCTTCATTTCAGAGATGAAGGAACTTCCTCTTAGAGAGAATGAAAGTAATTTTGTTGATGTCACATTAGAGAGTGGGAAATAAGGGCTGGAATCTACATCTTGCGATATCCAGGTCCGGGGCTAGTTCTTTTCATTTATTGTTACACTTTTTATTGGGAGTAGATGAAATTTTAACTTTCTTTTACATAGTTCTGAAGTGGAGAGAATTATTACAAGTATAAATTAAAGCATTCACTAAAGTTTTGCTAATTCAACTCTAACGTTGCCAATTCTAAATACAATGTTACAGACTGAGTAAAATGATCAGTGAACTTTTTTTCATTCCAACATATCACAGAACCTTTAGACCTTTGACATTAATTCAATAAAGATTGTTTGTTATTCATAGGTAGTCACACACACAAATGCAACAGGAATGTGCACGTATTCACCGAAACTTAAGAGGGTTCACTATTCATAACAGCCCAAACTGTGACATGGTATACAGCGGTTAGCATTATGTTTCACAACTACTTACAATAATATATTGAGCAAAATAAGCCAGACTTAACATAGACACACTCTCCCATTAGAAGTTAGGCTACACTTGGTGGGAGGGGATGATTGAAGGGAGCTCAAGAGGGGCTTTTGGGGTGCTGTTTCCTTGACCATTTCTGGTTTGGAAATTAAGCTGCTGCATCCATGTGTACACGTAAAATTACACAGGTATATATTCATGTGTGCTTTCTGCCCATGTTTTATAGGTAAATAAAAGTTAAGATATTGTCAGTAATATTAACTACCATTTAGTGAGCATTTTTATGTGCTAGAACTATGCTGAGCTCAGTGTTACGATTCGTAATACGATGGCTCCTGGACGTGTAACTCTGGAAAGGACTTCTGAAATGAGAAAACGGGGGCCCAACAAGTGAAGCAACTGCCTGCCCTGCCGCACTTGGCAAATTGTAGCCTGAGCCCGGACCAGAACACACAGTCTCCCGGTTGGTTCACCAGCGCTTTTCCTGCTGTTCTCTGGAGTTTGCTGTGCTGAAACCTTCTGGTGATGCTCAGAGATCCCCAACCGCTATGGCTTGCTGTGCAGAAATATATCCACTTTGGTGTTTTTTGATGAGGTGCCCTATGAAAAGTGAAATAGCTCAAAGCAAAAGTTTGTAAACAGGAATCTTTCCAACACAATTGCTACAGCTTTCCATTTCTTGGTCCATCAGTCATCCTAGGACCATGTACCCCAAGAGGGAGGGAGGGAAATAAAGACTTACTTCAATCTCTCTCTCTCTCCCCCTACTACTGGTTTATTTAAACACTCAAAATCTCCCATTGTAGCCTTTGTCTGATATCTAAGGATAGTTTCATTCCAGAAATGAAGAATTTACAAGTATTTTTAAAAATGAGAGATGATTTTGAAAGAAGAATGGAAATTCCAGGAAGTCTTCTTAATGGCTAACATAGGAAATACTGATCCTGGTTGTGATATTAGCCATTGTGGAACCTTGAGCAAGTCGGTTTTTTTGGTTTTGTTTTGTTTTGTTTTTTAAGTCTTATACTGAAGTAGTTAGAAGAGTTCTCTCTAAGGTCCCTTCCCCCTCTAAAATTCTCTGAGTCTTCTCTGAATTTGTCTGATACTAGTCATGGTGGAGTCAACAGGTGGTGGCAGAAGATGTTGAATTCAGAGAGAATATGTTTCAGCTTTGTAAATAAAAGCCTAATACTAAAAGAGATGGTAATATGGACAAAAGGGCAGGTTATATTTAAAAACACTCATCTTTTACAGATTCACTCTTCATTCATCATCCATTTAACAGACATTTATTGAGTGTGTGCCAGTTGCTGTGCTTCATGTTTCTTTCCCTTTTCATTGGGGCTTAATTTCCTTTTTAAAAAGCCTCTTGGAGGTGGGAGGGGGTTAGTAAATGAGGGTAAAGGGGATAAAATATATATGGTGACGGAAAGAGAACTGACTCAGTGGTAAACATACAATGTGATATATAGATGATGCATTACAGAATTGTAAACCTTAAATCTATATAACTTTGCTAACAATTGTCACCCTAATAAACTTTAAAAAAAAGCCTCTTGGGTAATAGCAAATACTGTTCAAAGCACTGTGGTTGCACGAGGCTGCATAGTACCGAATGTGCAGAACGCTGGTCTTCCTGGATGGTGACGATTGCTGATTCAGCTTTGTATTTTTTTCCTGGTTTCTGTGTAGGTCCCCAAGCAAGAACTATTCTTATGCAATCAAGTTTACCACAGGCTCAGCTGGCTTCAATATGGTAAGGAATGAAAAGCTCCTTGGTTTGTATAATGTGGAAACTTTATTTCTTAAATTGGTGTGGCCTTGTCTGTCTTTGGATTAATGCTGTTATTTACAGGGCAATAGATGGAGTATGCTTAATTTTTTACTGGCTTGTAATGATTACCTGTCTTACTTTTCCCTCTTTTCATTTTGAAAAATGCAAAAGCAGAGAGATTCATATAATGAATTCTCAAGAGCTCATAACTCAGTTTAAATAAGTCTCAACCCAGTGCTGGTTCTGGTTCTTGCCTCCTTCCCGATTATTTTAAGCCAAACCTCAGTCATATTGTTTACATCTTTTAATATTGCACCTTGTATCTCCAAAAGAGATAGGGATTTCCTCCAACATGACTATAGTACCAACGGTCCACCTAAAATTTTTAATAGTAATTTTTATTAAGTTAATCAGATAGTATTCAAATTGCTTAGATTGCCTTATTATGTTTTTATGGTTCGTGTATTTCAGGACTAAAATAAATATATTTTGCACTAAATAGTTAACACATTTTTTAAGAGTCCTTTAACCTATTAACTTGTTGTCTTGTTCTCAACTCCTCCCCTCTACTCCACTCCCGCTAAAAAAAAACCCAAGATCATTTGTTTTGTAGTTTCTTATAGTTCAACTTTTGATGATTGCATCCTTGCGGTGTTAATTTGTCCCTGTGTTTCCTGTGTATTGCTGATTAGATCTAGAGCAAGGTTTCTTCACCTCTGCATGATTAACATTTTGAGCCTGATACTTCTTTGTTGCAGAGGGCTGCCCAGTGCATTGTAGGTTGTTTACTACCGTCTCTGGCCTCTACCTATTAGGTGCCAGTAGCATGTTCTCTCCCTTCTCCCCGCCACCCTCAGTAGTGGTAATCAAAAACGTCTCCAGAAATGGACAGATGTCCCCTCTGCTTTTTTGTGCAAGACGACATCAGAGATGATGCCGTATACTTAGGAAGGACATCAACGTCTCTTTGTCTAATTTGTAATGGTTTTTAATAGCTGTTGGTGGGCATTGCCTAGATCATACAGGATTCCTTACTTCTATGCTTTTTTTTTTTTTTTTTTTTGAGGGCAGTGTTACTGGCCCTCGTGTGGGACCCGAACCGGGGCTGCTGGCTTCCCAAGCCAGCGCTTAACCACCGCGCCACTCAGCCGGCCCTAGGATTCCTTACTTTTAAACGTTAGCCCGAATGGCTTCTTAAGAAGTGTGTATCTCTCAGTTATGCATTATCCATTGATTCTGCCTGGAAAATAACTCTTTATGGCTGACGGCCATTAAAGATCCACCCATGTGGGCCTGGATCAGGGGTTAGCCAACTGTGTCCAGTGAGCCAAGGCTGGCCTGCACCTGTTTTTGTAAATGAAGTTTTACTGAAAAAACAACCACATCCATTTGTTTATATATGCTCTATGGCTGCTTTCTTGCTACAATGGCAGAATTTAGTATGATAGATTTAATATGTCCTGCAATGCTTAAATATTTACAATCTGATAGTTTGCTGAGCATAGAATATGATACATTTTAAATGGGCTTGCAAGGATTGAGATCAGTACAGTTATAATCATAGTTAACATTTGTTGAATGCTGAACACCATCCCAACTATATAGATTGTCTCATTTTTTCTTTGCAACCTTAGTATGAAATAGGTACTATTTTTATGAACTGAGGCATAGAGAGACTCAGTAGGCCTAGAGTCAGAATAGAAAGTAGGACGTTTAAATTACTCCTGCATGAATAGTAACAAGCATGCATTTTCATGAGACTAGATTACAATGAACTTCTTGTTGAATAGGAATCTTTCTGACATTGATCAAGATGGAAAACTCACAGCAGAAGAGTTTATCCTGGCCATGCACCTAATTGATGTAGCTATGTCTGGCCAGCCACTGCCACCTGTCCTGCCTCCAGAGTACATTCCACCTTCCTTTAGGTAAGGAACATATAGTGCTTACGGGAAATTCTGTGCTGAGTATATGAATTTCAAACTTGGCTTTGTTGGCTGTGTGTCTCATAGGCATTTTTATTCTTGGCAAGAGAATGAAATATCCATGAATTCAAGAAAATCTTCTCGACAATAGGTTCTGTGTTAATCTTGGGTCTGTTCTGTTCTTTAGAGTATTTATAGTATATAGGCATACCTCAGAGATAGTGTGGGTTTGGCTCCAGACCAAACTGCAACAATAAAATGAGTTGCAGTTTCTTTGCTGGTGGAGTTTCTTGCCTTCAATTTGTAAAAAAAATGCAACATCTGTGAATTGCAATAAAGCAAAGTGCAATAAAATGAAGTATGCCTGTATTAGTAAAACAATGAAGCGAAATATCAACGGATTGGTGATTTTTGTACCGATCTATATAATTGAAGCTCACTAGAAATTTTAGCAAAGTGAAACTGTTACCAATCTGGACATAGAAAATAAAGCAAGGAGATTCTGCCTGTGAATTCTACATATTCAAGAGGTAACAAAATGCTGGCAATGTAGAAATTATAGTCAGGAAGATAAAGAAAATTATCCTGGGCTGGGCCATCCATCTATAAAATCCCACGGCTATAAGACTCACGATGAAAGACACTTAACACTGGCAGCTGATTTAAAAAAAACAATATAAAAAGATAGGTAGATGTTTAAAGAACAAGGTTAATGGTTTAAAGTGAAACTAAGTGATAAGTAAACTAAGTGATTTGTTTTAAGGACTATAAAGTGTAGACATTTTGTGTGTTTATTAAGAGATAAAATGGAGAGACCTTTGTAAAAGGAAAAGCTGCTAATCTCCCCTCGGAGGAATTGAACGTTCCATAAAAGGTGATGGTGGTAGCAGCGAACCACGGACTGTGTCCCAGGCACTGTCGTAGCCACTTTATGATTATTCACTAATTCATCCTTTTGGACTAGCCCTCCTTTGGGTGGTGGTTCTAAATATTTGAATCTACTTAGCACTCAGAGTCTGTTGATGTTCAAATATTCATTAAAAAGTTTCTTTGTAAATAGTGAGGATCAACTCTTCTTTTTTTCCCTAACTATACCATGATATATTGCATAATCTTTACAAATTCTTTTGCATAGTTTGCTCAGTTCCTTCTAGATAGCTTCACTTGAATTTGTTTCTTTTTTTTTCTTTTCCATAATTGCAGAAGAGTTCGATCCGGCAGTGGTATATCCGTTATAAGTTCAAGCTCGGTAGATCAGCGGTTACCAGAGGAGCCAGCCTTAGAAGATGAACAACAACAACTAGAAAAGAAATTGCCTGGTAAGGCAGTCTTTATATTTGAGTTAAATCATATTAGAGATGCTCTCCAAGGCAAAGGTGGAGGTAAAATAAATTTAGCTTTTTACATTTTTGCTTTGTTACTTTAACTGACCTTAGGCAGAAAGGAGAACCTTTTGGATTTGCATATATGTACAGAAATAAGAACATTATGTATTCTGCTAATGCACCCTGGTTCCTGCTTTTAAATTGAAATCTGATTAGTTACTTCTAATACAGAAATCTTCTGTTATCTACAAAGCACTCAAAATTGGTAAGTCTTTAAGGCAGTTGGTTAATACCACCGGTGCAGAAAGAGAATGTAAAATCACTCCTATTATTTTCTTAGTTTGTTATAGGAGAATTGGACACTCCTTAATACCAAGAAGTTATTTGAAATTTAATATAAACTTCTGTAAATAAACCACATTTATAATGATAAGCCCATCACACTATTAAAATATTCTAAGGTGACTGAGTTATTAATGATGAGATGAAAGTTGATACTAAGAAGCAAGTGAAGTTTATTGTGGAGCCTCTTTATGTTAAATACTTTGTCAGTGTCATTTTGCTGCATTTAAAGTTCTTAGAGGTTAACTGACCTGCTCAGGTCAATAGTTCTCCCAGTTTCCTCTTTAAACTGAATTACTTTGGTTCACTAATAAACTACTTATTGAAAATGTTCTTTGTGCAAGTGTATTGAGTACAGTGAAGAATCTAAATGTTAATAATACATGGTCATTCCTTCTTGAAGGTTATATTATAATTATTTAAGACATCCATATAAACAATTATCAAAGCAGTACATAGTGTGATAAATTTCTGAAGACAGTGTTACAGAGGCATAGCTGAGCTTACTTAGAACTGATTAGCATAAACTGGGAAAGACACAAGGAATTAAATCTCTGGAAGGAGGTCACTGTTGATTGGAGACTTAAAGATGAATAGCGTCATACAAGAGGAATGGAGGAACTTTTTAGGTTGACAGTAGCAGGAATAAAGTCTCAAAGGCAAACAAAGGCAGGAATCCTTAGAATTTGAAATTTTTGTTTTCTGTTGGCAGTAGATATTCATTTAAAGTTTTGAACAGGCAGTTTTTTTGTTTGTGTATCTATCCTTTTAACAGCCATTTATTATGTGCCTCCTGTGTACCAGAAATAGAGCCAGATGTTGGAATATAAAGATGTGTACAGACTTTCAGTATTTTTTTTTAATTGAGGTAAAATTCACATAACATAAAGTTGATTATTTTAAAGTGTACAATTCAGTGGTTGTTCTAGTCAGCTTGAGCTGACATGGTAAAATACCATAATTTGGGTGGCTTAAACAGCAGAAATTTATTTCTCACAGTTTTAGAGGCTGGGAAGTTCAAGAGCAGAGTGCCATCCAATCCAGGTCCTGATGAGGGCTCCCTCCTGGCTTGCAGATGGCTGCCTTCTTGCTATATCCTTACTTCGCCTTTCCTTGCATGCCCAGGGACAGAGAAGGGTCTCTCTCTCTCTGTCTTCCTCTTTGTATAAGGACACTAATCTTACCATGAAGGCCTGACCCTCATGACCTTAATTATCTTAAACCTAATTACTAAGGCCCCACCTCCAAATACCATCACGTTGGGGGTTATAGCTTGAACATATGAATTTGATGGGGGAGGGGCCATATTTAGGCCATAACAGTGGCATTTAGTACATTCACAATATTGTGCAACCACCACCTCTATCTAATTCTGAAACATTTTCTTCACCCCAAAAGAAAACTCTATACTCAGCCACTCTCCCATTCTCCCTTCTCCCCAGCCACCACCAGTCTGCTTTCTGTCTCTGCATTTACCTATTCTGGACATTATACATGAATGGTACTATTCAATGGGTGACCTTTTATGTCTGGCTTCTTTCACTGAACCTAATATTTTTGAGAGTCATCCACATTGTCTCCTGTGTACTTCGTTCCTTTCTAAGGCTGAGGGGACTTTCAGTTTAAAGGTAGCCAGGAAAAAGGGCTGCTGCCTCCTCTGAAATCAGTAAAGGAGCTCTAAGAAGAACCAGAAAGCCAAAGCATGCCTGCCATCTTTGGTCTCTAATCCCTACCTACAGCATGTGAGGCAAGTCCATCTAAAGCCAGACAGGAATGTGGAAAGTAGCCAAGAAAGGATGCTCACAGCTACAGATCTCAAGACAGTGTGGAGTGACAGTTCTAGAAATAGATGGGGACCAATGGGAATGCATGCTGCATGGGGTGGCAGTGAGCTCTTCCCTTGTATGGGGTTGGTTCCAAGTAGAAGCATGTGAGGCAGACATGAAACTGAATAATAGGCACGGCTGAAAACAGAATAAAAGACATGGAGAATGGGAGTTTAAAAAACAAACAGAACATAAAGTAAAATGGATATAAATTGATAGCAAGATTTAAAAAAAAAAGATTGACCGGAGAAGAATGTAAAATTCATAATTGGTGTTCCCAAAGAAGAAAATTGAATAACGGATTAGAAAAAAATTTTATTGAATGTGATCTGCATGATGATGAGGGCACAGCTTATTCTTTGGTGTGAAACAGGATACTTCCCTTCCTACCCCTGCTTTCAGAAATCATCATTTGTTAGAATTGAAGACACGCAATGCCGTTAGAAGCTGAGGCCAGAGAGGGAGAGATGGATGGTGCAGAAGACACACGGGGTCCACAGGGATATGAAAGACAGTTCAGGGAATATAATGTTGTTAAAATTTTGTGGGGTGTCAGATGGTCACATGTTTTCTTAGGGAGACCACTCATGGATGGAGTAGAGGCTTGATCACTGCACTGTATACCTGAAATTGATGTTGTATAATATTGTATGCCAAATGTAATTGAATATATAGACAGTCACGGGATGTGGATTATATGGTGGAAGGGGGTCAAAGGAATTGTAATAGATAGTATGATATGGGGGGAGGAGTGAGAGGGGAGAATTGGGGGAGAGGGATTGTCACTTTGAGGGGTAAAAAGTATAACTGTTGCACTTTGTTGCACACCTGAAGCTAATTAAAAATATATCTAAATAAATAAATTTAAAAAAGAAAAAGAAGAAGACACACGGGGTCAACTGCTGAATCAAGGTCGTGCAAAAGGGCAAGGACAGTGACGGAAGGAAAGGAGATTTGGTGATGATGCAGAATTGCTATAGAAAGAGTACTCTAGAAACGGAGTTTGGCGTTTTCAACTCCATGATGTGCTATTCATCATGGAAGGGACAGTATGTAAGCAAAAGGGTTCGGTGAAAGCGTTTCCGTAGGGCACGGGCTGAAAAGAAGCTTAGAGAGTTTTGGTTTGTGCTTACGCTACAAATTTCAAGTATGACGTTGAGTTTTTCCTTCCTGAATGGTGTGTGGAATATCATGACTTTTCATGATTGTTTTGTTTCTTGTTTTAAAGTAACATTTGAAGATAAGAAGCGTGAGAATTTTGAACGTGGCAATCTGGAGCTGGAGAAACGAAGACAAGCTCTTCTGGAGCAACAGCGAAAAGAGCAGGAGCGCTTGGCACAGCTAGAGCGGGCGGAGCAGGAAAGGAAGGAGCGGGAGCGCCAGGAACAAGAGCGCAAGAGACAACTGGAGTTGGAGAAGCAACTGGAAAAGCAGCGGGAGCTGGAGCGGCAGAGGGAGGAGGAGAGGAGGAAAGAGATCGAGAGACGAGAGGTGAGCGCCCGTGGAGAAACCCACAACTACCGTCTGGCTCTTGCGCGCCCCCCCTTTCAGAATCATTCAAGTAATATGTTTATACAGTCTTTTTTTACAATTCGGTACTTTTAGTATATTCACAAAGTTGTGGACCCATCGCCCTATCTAATTCCGGAATATTTTTATCACCCCCAAAAGAAACTGCTTACCCATAATGCAGTTCTCTCCTTTCCCCTCTCCTCACAGCCCTTACCCACCACTGATTTAATTTTCCCTCCGTAGATTTGCCTATTCTGGACATTTTGTATAAGTGGAATCATGCAATATATGGCCTTTTGTGTGTGGCTTTCATTTAGCATAATTTTTTCAAGGTTCTCCCAAGTTATGGCATGAATCAGTGCTGTATTCCTTTTTATGGCAGAATAATTTCCCATTACATGAATATACCACATTTTATTTATCCATTCATCAGTTGATGGATATTTGGGTTGTTTCTTTTGGGGTATTGTGAATAATTTTGCTATGAATGTTCATGTGTAAATTCTTGATAATACAGTCTTATAAAAAAAACACTGATATTAGTTGTGGGTTTTTTTCAGACTTTTTTCTCTGCATTTATATACCTATATACAAATATAAAGGTTTATGTGGTGGAAACGTTGGGGGTTTAGTGAAAAAAAATTTTTTAACCACTGTAATGTATCTAATATTGTTCTGCACCTTTTTTTTTCTTTCCCACTTAAAAACTATGTCTAGGAGATCCTTACTATATTCTATGGAAGGGTTCATAAATTTGGTACCATGACTGGATAGGGGCCAAGCCAATCTCTTGTCTGTCTTTCTACTGTTAATATATTGCTACAGAAGCAATGTTGTGGTTCTCTTGTGTGAATGAAATATATTTTAAAGATGGGGATTTTTTTTTTAATTAATACTTTGGTTTCAACTCTTGCTAATTGCTTTAGAAAACTTGTAGCTATATACTGCCTTTTATTCAGGCAGACACAGATACAGGATTTTAATTTCCAGAATGGGCAACTAAAAAATAGCCTTCCCAGGGCCGTCTGAGTGGTGCAGTGGTTAAGCGCTGGCTTGGGAAGCCAATGGCTCTGGTTCACATATGAGGGCCAGTGACACTGCCCTCAAAAAAACACACAGAAAAACAAACAAAAAATAGCCTTCCTTTCTTCAGTATAAAAAAGAGAATTCAAAAGGAAAATATAGACTATTCAGAATTACTTAATAGACATGTATCATGTGCCAGGCATCGATAATCCTTGGAGATGTAGCGGTGACTGCTTACTCACCTGTCTGCCAGGTCCTTCCAGTGTAGCTGGAAGACAGGTACATAAGAAGCAATTACTGTAAAGAGTGTCAGGTGCTATGGCAGGTACTCTACCTAGCAGCCATCTGAGTAAGCTTTGAAGACAGCTGACATTGCCAGAGAAATCACAAAACTTTCTGTGGTAAAAAGCAAATGAGTGATTAGTGGGACAAAGTTCATGAACCTTGAAAACTTGAGATAAATACAGGTTTCTCCCACTATCCAAAAGTAGTGTTTCTGTGAAAACTTGCATAAGCCGAAATGGTGTAAAATGAAGAAGCAGTTAACCAACCATTCATTTATAGGGAAAATCTTTGGGTGTTCCCAGACCCCCAAATAACCTACCAAATCATGCAAAATATGCTTGCTTACATCTAGTTTTATGCTAAGTGTAACACCCTTATGAGCTGTGTTAGGTTTTCTGATACCTTAGGACACAACTTGCTAACGGGATGCACAAAATAAATGGAAATAAAGCACAGACGCTCCCAGACATAGTTCAAAGCTATGGTGGCCTGATGCTAAAATGCTGAGTATAGTTCCCAGGGAAGGGACTTGGTGGGGTCTCTCTTGCTGCCCAGAGTGCCATAGCCTCTGTAATAGCTTGCTGCAAATCTATCTTTAGGTGCTGAATGCTATCTTCGTTTTTCAACTTTTTTGTTAAAAGCAAAACTCCTCTTCCAATTTCTTTCAGTTAGTGAAAACAGGCATAGTACTTATATAGGTCTTTCATGAAAGCAAAATGGTGTAAACATGAACTTTCGAAAGGAGGGGTGTACCTGTACTAATTTCTCCTTTAATGGAATAATTAATTACTCATTTGATGGAAGAAAGTTTTTACTTGTTTTTTCTGTTTTGGGAGTTTGGTTTGATTTTAATAGACTAAAGACATTTTCCTTGCTCCTTATGAGTCGGTAAATAAGGAAGAACAGTTTTATTTTGCACATCAGGCATTCTTGAAGGCATAAGCAATCCAATGGTCGAGTGATTCCATATGTTTCCCATCTTATGTAAATACTCTAGTCTTTCTAAATATTCTTTTTTTTCCTATAGAAGGAATACTGTATTTGTATAAATTTTGTTTTGCTATCTTGTAATAGAAGTTCTTTTAATGTTTAATAATACTTGATCCCTAAAAGAAAAGAGTTACAAGGTGTTACATTTATTAAGCTACATAGAATAGGGTAAGAACTGAAAAATTAATAAGTTGTCTGTTTGTGTGAGTCACAGGCTGCAAAACGAGAACTTGAAAGACAACGGCAGCTTGAATGGGAACGAAATCGAAGACAAGAACTATTAAATCAAAGAAACAAAGAACAAGAAGACATAGTTGTACTGAAAGCAAAGAAAAAGACTTTGGAATTTGAATTAGAAGCTCTAGTGAGTGAAGTTTCATTATGTTTAAGGAGTATATCAGTACTGAACAATTAAAAATGGTAATAATTTGTATTATTTTTCATTTGTTAAAGAATGATAAAAAGCATCAACTAGAAGGAAAACTTCAAGACATCAGATGTCGATTGACCACCCAAAGGCAAGAAATTGAGAGTACAAACAAATCCAGAGAGTTGAGAATTGCTGAAATCACCCATCTGCAGCAACAATTACAGGTGAGAAAATATGCCCCTCAAAAGCTCAAGCAGCATCAAGCATCTACCATGTACCGGGCTCTGGGAAGTCATGATGAAATACACAGGTCCTTGCCTGTAAAGGAGGCTTTCCAGTTCACAAACTCAACACATGTTTGTGGAGCCCTGCGGGGCCAGGCCAGGCCAGGCGCTGCCATAGGCACTCATGGTCCAGCAGTGGACAGCAGAGACACTCCCCCACGCCTTCACCCCGACCACCCCGTTTTTGGAGCTTATCTTCTATTTGCAGGGCAGACACACTGATAAAATTAGTCAAGTATGTACTGTATTAGATGATGCACAGTGTTCCGGAGAGCAAGTAGGGAAGAGAGGGAGAGTGTTGGGGGAAGGGAGGGCTGTGTCTTGAAACACGGTGGTGAGGCCAGGCCTTTGTGTGAGGGTTCCATTGCCGTGAAGACTTGAAAGAGGAGCGCCTAACCGGGAGGCCACCTGGCAGAGCAGGCTCGGGCGTGCCAAGTTCCCAGGCGGTGGCTGGTCTCTGGGATGCAGGGTACCGCAAGGAGACCGCCGAGGTTGGAAGGGGTGAGGCTGGATCCCGTAGGACCCGTAGTCCATTCACCGGAGTTTGGCTTTACCACGAGAGTGACAATAAAGAAGCACCATTTGAGTATTTTAGGGGAAGTATGAGAGGTGTATGTATTCTGTTCCATTCATCTACAAGTATGTCGATCCTTTCACCAGTACCTCATGCTGTTGATAAGTGTAGCTTTGTAATAATTTTTGAAATCAATTACTGTGAGGTCTTCAATATATTTTTTTCAAATTATTTTGGCTCTTTTAGGCCCTTGACATTTCCACATAAGTTTTATTTTTTTTATTTTTTTGAGGGCAGTGTCACTGGCCCTCGTATGTGGGACCGAACCGGGGCCGCTGGCTTCCCAAGCCAGCGCTTAACCACCGTGCCACTCGGCCGGCCCTCCACGTAAGTTTTAGAATCAGCTTTTCAGCTTTGACAAAGATACTTAGAATTCTGATTGGTGTTTCATTAAATTTATAGATCAGTTTGGGAAGAGTTGACATCTTGACAATGTTGAGTCTCACAGTATATTTTTCAATTTTATTTAGGTTTTTATAAGTTTCTCTCACTAGTATTTTATAGTTTTCAGTGTGTAAGCCTTGTACATATTTTGTAAAGTTTATCCCTAAGTGTTTCCTGGTTTTTGATGTTATTTCAATTTACATTTTGATGTCAGTTATAGAAGTAGAATTTATTTTTACTTATTGACCTTATATCTATATTGCTCAACATATTTATTCCAATAGATATTTTTAGCTTCCTTAGAGTTTCTATATACATAAGCATATTATCTGTGAATAGAGAAAGCTTTCTTTTCTCCCTGATTTTCAATCTATATATCTTGTTTGTTTGTTTTGTGTCTTAACTGCATTGATCACAATCTCCAGTACTATGTTGAATAGAAATGGTGAGAGCCCTGTTCTTGGTCTTCGGGGAAAAGGATTCAGCCTCTCACCATTAAGTATGACCTTAACTGTAGGTTTTTTTTGTTGTTTTTTTTGAGGACAGTGTCCCTGGCCTTCATAAGTGGGACCCGAACCGGGGCCGCTGGCTTCCCAAGCCAGTGCTTAACCGCCACGCCACTGGGCCGGCCCAAACTGTAGGTTTTTTAATAGATACCCACCCTTTATCGGGTTGAGGGATTTCCCTCCTGTTCCTGTTTAGCTCAGAGTTTTTATCATGAACAGATGTTAAATTGGGTCATATATTTTTCCCCTGCATTTATTGAGATGTTTACTTGTCTTCCCCCTTACTTTGTTAATATAGTGATTTACTTTGTTTGAAATATGAATGTTAAACCAACCTTCCATTCCTGGGTTAAACCACACTTGGTCATGGTGTATATGTATTTATCATTTTAAAAAATACGTTTTACTAGATCCATTTTGCTATAATTAAGGATGTTTTCATTTAAGTTCACGAGGGATATTAGTTTACAGTGTCCTTGTAATGTCCTTATCCAGTTTTGATATCAGGGTAATAAATATGAAAAGAATACGTTGGAGAATACTCTTTGCTATTTCCTATTTTTCTATTTTCTAAAAATGTTTGTGTTGAAAAGGTATTTCTTTGAATTTTTGGTGGCATTCACCTGAGCTTAGAACTTTCTGTGTGGTAGAACTTTTAATTGTTAAATGTATTCAGTAGATGTAGGACTGTTCAGATTTTGTTTCTTCTTGAGTCTGTTTTGAAAATTTATATCTTTCAGTGAATGTACCCATTTTATCTAAGTTACCAAATCTATTTGTATGTAGTTGTTTACAATATTCTCTTGTTATTCTTTGGAAGCCTATAGTATCTGTAGTGATGTCACATCTTTCATTACTGATATTAAGGATTTGTATCTTCTCTCTCCCCCTCCAAATCATCCTGTTCCTCTCCCTTCCCTTCTTCTTTTCCTCCTCTTTCTTCCCCTCCTCCTCTTCTCTATCAATCTAGTTAGAAGTTTATTGGTTGTATTTATTTATTTATTTATTTATTTTTAATTTTTTTTTTTTTGAGGGCAGTGTCACTCACTGGCCCTCATATGTGGGACCGAACCGGGGCCGCTGGCTTCCCAAGCCAGCGCTTAACCACCACGCCACTCGGCCGGCCCTGGTTTTTTTTATTTTTTAAATAAGCTCTTGGTTTTATTGATGTTTCTCTGTGGTGTATCTGTTTTCTATTTCAGTTATTGAGGCTCTTTGTTATTTCTTTCCATCTACTTATTCTGGGTTTAATTTGCTTTTTTTTTAGTTTCATAAAGAGGAAGCTTACAGTATTGAATTTGGAACTTCATATATGATATAAACATTTTAAGCTATACAAGTCCCTCTAAGCATTGTCATAGTCATACATGTATATCACAAATTTTTAATATGTTGTGTTTTCACATTAATTCAATTCAAAATGGGTTTTGATTTCCCTTGATATTTCTTCATTGGTGAGTTATTAGAATTATGCTGTTTAGTTTCCAAATATTTGGATTTTTTCCAGCTATCTTACTGATTTCTGATTTATTTATGCCATGATCTATGAGTGTACTCTGTATGATTGCAATTCCTTTTAGTCCTTTTTTTTTTTAAAGATTTTATTGGGGAATTGAGGGAGGGGAACAGCGTTGGGGAATGGAGGAAGGGGAACAGACAAGTTGCTGTCCTTTTGTTCTTCAGTCTAGTTGCAGAGGATGGTGCTTCACTGGCCCATGTTGGTATTGTCATTGCGCTCTTCCCGGATGAGGCAGATCAGTCGCCAGCCTCGATGTCGCTCACCGTGGCTATTGGCAGCTCACGCTGGCTGCCAGCCGCTCACGCTGGCTGCCAGCCACTCACTGTAGCCTATGGCAGCCAACTGCAACAGGGGCTGCAGCCTACACTGTTGCCGGGCCTCTCACAGCCCAGCTCCAGGTGGAGCTGTTGTTAGCTGTAGAGGGCAGTGTCACTGGCCCTCATATGTGGGATCCGGGGCTGCTGGCATCCCAAAACCAGCTCTTAACCAATGCGCCACTTGGCTGGCCCTATGTGCTTATTTTTTATCTCACTGAATGTGCTGTGACCAAACACATTTTTGTTATTTAAGATTGACACTTAGCATGTTCATTTATTGATAATAAAATGCAAATCAGGGTTCCTGATATGATAAAAGAAACTTTGGTATTGGGTAAGAGGCCTTGCCTTAATTTAGGGAAGAGAATAAGAGAAGCTCAGCTGACCGTGCTTTTTGGTGATTTTTTTTTTTTTTTTTGAGGGCAATGTCACTGGCCCTCTATGTGGGATCCGAACCAGGGCCACTGGTGTACCAAGCCAGCTCTTTTTTTTAGCTGAGCCATCCTGCCACCTGTTGGCAGCTCAACGGCAACTCAGCTCTGGCTGGCCTCGAACAGCTGTTGCTCAGAGTTCAGCTCGCACTCTTGAGCGAGCTCTTAACCAACTGAGCCACTCGGCCGGCCCCCAAGCCAGCTCTTAACCACCGCACCACTCAGCCGGCCCTGACCGTGCTTTTTGGGAAAACAATCTGATTTATGTATTCTATCTTGTCCAGATTTTGGATGTGTATGGGGATTATTCATATGAGAAGATACTTCTAAATGCTCTCTGTGGAGCTAAATCTCTCTACTAGTCAGACATATAGTCACAAAGATTTCTTACAGATACGCCAGTCTACATCTAAAGATGGCTGTTCCAAAAAGGACTGGTTCTTAGCCTCTGATGAAAATTTTTAATTAAAGTATTTTTATTTTTCAAACTAAAAACAATGCATAGAGATCTTTTTATAAATCAAGGTAAACATAAAAGTCAAATATTCCTTATATGCTGGAAAGGCTGTAATTTTACTGAAACATATACATTAAGTAGGGTAATTTCAGCTGAACTTTACATGTGTGTGATGCTTGACAAGTCACCCATGAAAATTCCAAATGGCCTTATACAGTGTGATTTAGCTTTTTCTTATTTCATTTAAAAATAGTTGATTTAAGACTTTTTGTCTACCTTTTAAAAATTGTAGCTACATCCTGACTGGTGGGAAAATATGGCAGCTGAAGATTCTTATTGTTAAAATTCTTTTTGATTTGCGTTTCCAACCTCAGGTGCATGGTAAACCTCAGTGCAGCCCTTTTATGTATCAAAGTTCAGAATAGAATAGTTTCTATTAAACTACTGAATCAGTTTACAGACAACAGAGATCATACTTTCAGTTCTCTCCGCTGGGTACTTTTTTTAAAGCTTATAAATAGGCCGTAAGTCAACAAAAATTCAAGAAATATCAAGGGAGCTATAACTGTCTTAACTTTATTTCAGTGAAAAGCAGTTGGCAAACAGTGAATTCGTTGGCAAGAAAGCAGGAACCACCCTGAATAGTGATTAAATGCCTTTTCACTCTGAGAAGGTTTGGGATGAGATCAGAAGAATCTTTGAGGAACCAGAAAACTGACTTATGTCCTTGGGGACTTTGAATCTAGATGTGACGTTACCCCCATCATTCATGGCTGTTTCCCTCTTCTCTTCTAGGAGTCTCAGCAAATGCTTGGAAGACTTATTCCAGAAAAACAGATACTCAATGACCAATTAAAACAAGTTCAGCAAAACAGTTTGCACAGTAGGTGTTTTATTTTCAAAATTGTCCATTTTCTTTTTCACTGACAACTTTTTTAAGTGAAAGGAGAACATTAAAAACTATTTTTCCTCATTGCCAGTTTTTTTTTGTTTTTGTTTTTTATTACAATGTTTTTTAAAAATAGGAGATTCACTTCTTACACTCAAAAGAGCCTTAGAAGCAAAAGAACTAGCTCGGCAGCAGCTACGAGACCAACTGGATGAAGTTGAGAAAGAAACTAGATCAAAACTACAGGAGATTGATATTTTCAATAATCAGCTGAAGGTAAGTATTTTGTGTGTTCCTGCATGTATGTCTTACCCTTTAATTAGTTAATAACTAATCCCAGGCAGAAAAATTTGTGCTGGTTTGTCAGCCTTCTTGAAAGCCTTCACATTTATCGATGAACATTATGTAACCTAAATTGCATTTTTCTCCTTTAAAATATAAAAATGAATTTGACATCTGTAAATTACAGCTGAGTGAGTGGCCCCAACATGACATCTACTGGTAGCCTGAATTTCATTTTTACACATCTCCATCCTTCTGTTTATTAATAACTACATCAAGTTGAAGTCCAAAAGCTAGGCTCCAAAAGCTTCATCTTTCTTATGTTCTCTGTTTTGTGTCCCTGCTAAAAAGGGATGGCTATCACAGCCTCTTTCTGACATGGTGCATTCAGTTTAACTTCACGGCTTTATCATCTTAACAATGTTAATTCTTACCTTGTAATAAAACCAGAACACAAGCAGTTCATTTCTTATCAACAGTGATCATATACTTTAGATCTAAGTAGATATTGCAGTTTTTATATTTTGTTCTGGTAAGAAGTTGGATTCTACACTTTTAAAAAAATATATTCATTTTTCTTTTCTAACTTAAAATTCTTTATGTTTGATTGTGGCTAATTGAGCTTTTTTAACTAGGAAAAAGTAAACTTCTTTATCACTAAAAATAGAAAGAAATTAGATAGCATATTTGAGATTTTTAGTTGACCTTTGAATTGAGATTCTAGGCCAAATTGTCTAGACATTTAAGTTTGAGGTATTTGTGCTATTTTTTGTTTTTGTTTTTTCCTTTCCCCAGAATAATAGGTAATGAACTTTTGTCAATTGTATAATTCCAGCAAAGTGCTTTTAGGGGAATATTATTTGAACCAACTTAATATTTTCACCTTGCTTTCATGCGTACACAGAATGTGTGTGTGTGTGTGTGTGTGTGTGTGTGTTTGTGTACTATGTATGTATAATATATATGGTCTATATTTGTACGTGTATGATTATATGTGATTTGTAAGTATGGGAAGTACAGATGTAAGTTCTCTATCTCTAGAATAAGCACAATAAAAATGACCACATTAACTCTCATGACTTCCTACTTTTTTAAGTAATAAAAATATGATACCATTTGCATGCTTACAGTACTTTTTAATGATCTCTTAGAATATAAACTGTTAAGTATTCCGGTCTCTTTTGAACCCAGGTGATAGCCTGGTTTCTGCCTTAATCTTTTTGTTGTTGTTGTTGTTTTTTAATTTCAATGGGTAACAGTTTGTGTTTCCAGGACCCATCAGCTCCAAGTCAAGTAGTTGTTTCAATCTGGTTGTGGAGGGCACAGCCCAGTTACCCATGTGGGGATTGAACCGGCAGCGTTGGTGTTATGAGCACTGCACTCTAACCACCTGAGCTAACTGGTTGCCCCTGCCTTAATCTTAAGACTCTCTTTTAACTTACAAAAAGGAGAGGGTAAGATACAAAAAAAGACTCCTTTCTCTAGAAATTTGACTCACAAAACAAAGTTCACATATTAGAAAATGATACTCCAATAGATGATTTTTTACAAACGTCTAGATGATTTGTGGATGGTTTAAGCTATTGGTTGCTGTTACTGTGCTAAAGAGAACACCCTTAAAATGTGGTGAAAGTCACTCTTACTGTGTTTAGGCTGCCTTCAGTATTGGAGACTTGTTTATACAAAGGCTAATTTTAGCCCTTTTTTCCACTGACTCTTTTTCCAAATGTACCTATTTTTAAATAAGAACATTTCTTTCTACCTTAATTTTTATTTTGGTTTCCATTATTACTTTAAATTAATATGGAGAGTTAAAAAAATCACAAGCCATAATATAACAACCAATTTTGAGGACTTAATGTTAAGTTGCCTTATGGTTATTGTTTCTAGTATTCCTCTTAAACCGAAGAATCAAAAGATTTATCATGTGATTGGGACATCTCAGAGGCCAATTTAAGATTTGGTCTCTTGAGCATCTCCTGCCTATTTTTCTTTGTTGCAGCCACATTGGAAAACATGAAGCATTTTGTTTCTGATTTGGAGCATGTCTTCATTAGCAGCTGTAATTTCTTGTAAGATGAGACAGACCAGGAGTGCCAGTCTTCTGACCCTTGGGATCCCTTCCATGCCTCTCTCGCTGCAGCTGTGTCCTTAGAGCATCCACACTAATGATGCAAAAATGACGTCTGCCTTGCGGGAAGGGCAGCATTGGTGATTGTCCAGCCATTCTACACCTAATTTGATGGTGTGAATTTGCTATATCCTAAACCTACCCCTCTCCAAAGGAAACCAGCTGGAGAATATAGACAAGAAATTAGAACTTAGCAGTTTCATTTTATATTCATGTAGGTTGTTCGCCCAGAAAAGAAAGTGTAATTCACTCATTATCAACTCAAATGGTGACATTGGAGAAATACCTTATAGAGTGAAAAAATTTTTAAATTAGTTGATCAGAACTCTGAACCTATGTTCAACGACTACTCCATAAATGAGGATTACAGTTAGCAAAAACTAATTCTCATGCTTCTTTGCTACAAAACTGTTTGCAATAACATTTGCATTTACTTATTTTGATGCATAAAATCATGTCCAGTACATTCTATCATTTTTTTCTTCTTTAAAAAAACAAAACATTTGATCTGATGTAGCCCTTTCTACCAGATCCTTGTTCAGATTCATTCTTATTCTTTTTTTTTTTTTAAATTTTTCCAAGATTTTATTGGGGAATTGGGGGAGGAGAACAGCTTTGGGGTACTGGGGAAGGGGAACAGATAAGTTGCTGTCCTTTTGTTCCTCTGTCTAGTTGTGGAGGACATTGCTTCATTGGCCCATGTTGGTATCATTGCACTCTTCTCAGGTGAGGCAGATCAGTCGCTGGCCTCTGGACGGCCGCTCACAGCGGCTCTTGGCAGCTCACACCGGCTGCCGGCTGCTCACGCTGGCTGCTGGCCACTCACTGTAGCCTATGGCAGCCCACTGCAGCAGGGGCTGCAGCTATGACGTCCCGGGAACTCACAGCAGCCTAGCTCCAGCTGGAGCTGTTGTTCATTATCTTAGCTGTAGAGGGCAGTGTCACTCGCCCTCATATGTGGGATCCGAACCAGGCCACTGGCGTCCCAAGCCAGCTCTTAACCAATGCGCCACTCTGCCGGCCCAGATTCACTCTTGTTTTGAGGGTCTCTTTCTCTTCAATTCAGGAAGAACTACACTCCTGCCTCCTCACCCAAGATCTGATAACTAATGATGGAAATTCTCAAATCATTAATTAAAGAGGAAAAAACACTACTTTTGCCATCAGGTTAATAGGTCTTTGTTTCATATAGTTAGCAACATATTGAAAACATAAAACATATTTACACTTTTGGTCTATTGTTAAATGGCTCCAGGTTCAGAACTGGGGAGCATAAGATCTCTGGAGTGTTGGACCTTTATGTTTCTGTCTGATCTCAGAGAAATTGAGGTCTCATTCTTTCCTTTCAGACAAGGCTCTTTTTCATGTATTTTAATAGACTTTTAGCTTATAGATGTGACATTTTTATATTCCAAAAATGATCCCAAGACATATGTATCTTTGTTTTTCTAATTTAACACCCAAACCAGGAATTACTTGAGAAAGGAAATAGAAATCTTACCGTAGAGAATAAACTTTGCTTTTGTAAATCTATATAAAAGGGAAGGCGGGAGAAGGGGAGAAATGATAGCACCCTGAGACATTGAAGTTCTTATGTCAGGAATCCCCCAATTGGCAGCCTTTGTGTTTCTGCTGCCTTGTCTATGAACAGTAAATTTTAGCGTTTTGATGATCAAAGGAAGTATTCAACCAATGATTTAACCAGAAATAATTGATTTTATTAGTAATTATTCCTGGAATTAATTAATACTTCTTAAAGTAGTTTTAATTCAGTGGATCAAATGTGTGCACCATAATTTTCTGCTTTTAAAATATATTCTATATTGTAGCAAATGTATCATGCTAAGAAGTCAATAGCCTTCTCATATTCATGTTCTAGAAACATCAGTTTAAAATTATCAATCACTTATGACTTTTTTTTTACCTCATTTTACAGGAAAATCAAAACAATGTTTTTTGGAGAGTCTGTATCT